>OU898280.1:105903637-111371418 GCA_918026665.1 Diabrotica balteata | reverse complement strand
TATTCCATCATCAGTACTATCTCGATTTATATATTTGAAAAACCATTACATAATATGTAAGTAAAAACCCTTTAAATGTAGTTAGATTAACATCTTTGGTATTCATATTTGATACATTTGAATATTTGACCTAATTACCGTAAGAATATTTAAGGAATTACTAGGAGAACACCTTCTTTAACTTACATAATTTTATAACGCCGTATTTTCAGGACATTTTCCTCTAGTTTATAAATTAGCCAGAATAATAATAATTCCACAACCAGAAAATCCTTGTAGGAAATAAAGTCCTCCAAATCTATTAGTCTGCTTCCTATTATGTCTACAATATTGGAAAAACTGCTGTTATCCAGAACTGAGCCAATTTTAATTGGCAAAAAAATAATATCTCATCACGTTTGGCTTTAGGCCACAGCACAAAAAATACGCCAACCACTGGAAAATAAAAAATATTGCTCCAGAATCTGATTAGACATCTCCCAGGCATTTGCAAAGGACTGGCTTAATGGCCTTTTACACAAAATCAAAAAATCCCTTTCCAACAATTACTTCCAAATCATAAGATCCTACATGCAAGACTGTCATTACCTTCTAAAATATTACAAAGAATATAATAGGCTTAACATAATTAGAGCTAGAGTCCCTTAAGGCAGTGTTGTCGAACCAGTGCTCTACGTAATATTCACTGTGGAATTATCTACACCACCAGGAGTCACAACAGCAACTTATACAGATGACACAGCAATAATCTCTTCTCATGAAGACCCAGCCGTAGTATCACATATAGTACAGGCTAACCTAATTGCTAAATGTAAACGAGAACATATCTCTGAAAATTATTCAGGTATACGCTCCAACCACAGCACATCCAGATAAAGAGATAAAGACGAATTTTATGAGAAAATTGCAGAAACTATCACGAATTATCACAGCACGTATACGATGGTAAAAGGACATTTCAACGCTAAGATTGGACAACGACTTGAAAAAACCGAAAACTATATAGGACAATTCGGCTCTGGAGTTAGAAATGAGAGAAGAGAAACCTTAGTTAACTTCCTACAAGCCCACAAATACTATACAATAAACACATTCTATAAAAAAAACCTCAAAGAAAGTGGATGACGGAAAAACTCAAAACAAATAGATTACATAAGTACTGTGTAAGAATACAGATATACAGAATGTAACAGTAATAAATACGCCGTCAGTAAATAGCGATCACCGAATGGTTAGAGCCAAATTAGAGATAAAACACAATAAAAATAGAAATAAATTTAGAAAAACTTACAATATAGACACAGATAAACTAAAATCTAATACAGAACAATATAAAAGCAAGTTAAAACTCGCGAAAGTATTAAACCTAGATAGACTTAGCTTAAATAAAATCAATAAAGTCATAACAAAAAAACTATTCAATGCAAGCTCAGAAGTAACAGCCGCTAACAGAAAACAAAAATCCAAAATAAGTGTAGAATCACAAAACATGCTAAAACAAAGAAAAGATCTTCTGATACATATAAAACAGGACATTAAAAAACATCAAGAAGACCTTATAGAACAAGTCATAGAGAAAAACCGAAGTCTCAAATCCACCAAACCCAAACTAGGAAAGAAAAACATAATAACCATTAAAAATCAACAAGGACAACTATAGAAAACTAAATCTATTGAAAAGTTCTACGCCGATCTGCATCGTTCCAGAAATGATCCTCCTAACGCCTCAAAGCAGAACTTGAAAAGGCAGATAACAAATGTCAACTCAGAAGTGATGCCCGAAATAAGCCACGCAGAAATAGAAAGAGCAGTAAAGAAATAAAAAGGAATAAAGCTCCAGGAAGCGATGGAATCCTAGCAGAAATGCTGAAGGAAGGCGAAGAACAAGCTATCACATATCTAAAACACTATTTAATAAATGGACTACTGCTAAAACAATACTATTATACAAAAGGGAGATACCACAGACTTAAAAAATTATCGACCAATTTCACTTCTTTCATAACTTTACAAAACCTTTACAAAGATTATTACAAACACATTAACAATTAAATTTGACGGATATCACGTAACCATCTATATACTATGAAAATCTTATGATTATGAAAAAGCTTTTGACCGGATCGACTCCAGGTACAGAATATTAATATATAATATTTACGAACAAGCTGAAATGATAGTGATGTTGGGTAATGGAATCGAAACAAGACCAGTAAAAATCAACCGAGGCGTAAGACAAGGAGACAAAATATCTTCAAAATTATTTGCAGCTGCCCTAGAAGATATCTTTAAGTCAACAGAAGGGTAAAATAAGGGGAGGTATTAACGATCCCTATTAACGGAAGATACTTAAACTATCTTAGATACGCAGATGATGTAGTACTAATAGCCGACACGTAGAATGCACTAAATACGATGATTGAGGAGCTACACATAGAATCCCTAGAAAAGGACTTAAAATGAATTTCAGCAAAACTAAACTAATGTCAAACAAAGATGACAAATCTATGATAAACATAAAAGGGATATAGATAGAACACGTAGATGAATATACATTTTTGGGTCAAAATGTCAAGGTAAACAAAGATAATCAGACTACCGAAATAAGCAGACGTGTAAAAATGCGATAGGCAGGATTCGGAAGACTCTCATACGTACTTAAAAATAAAAATATACCTCAAAGACTGCGAATCATAGTGTTTAATTCCTGTATTCTACCAGTACTTAAATATGGAGGTCAAACCTGGACATTCATTAAAATAAACATGGAGAAGATCAGAAAAACTCAGAGAGCTATGGAATGGCAGATGCTGGGTATCTCACTTAAAGACCATAAAACCAATGACGACATTCCTAATGGAATAAAAGTAAAAGATGCTGTCGAACAGGCAGCTAAAACAAAATGGAAATAGGCTGTTTATAAGAAACGTCTTAAGGATGGTCGATGGAATAAATAAATCGGGAATTGGCGGCCATATGAAGCCAAAAGACCAGGAGGAAGACTGCAAAAGCGCTGGAGCGACGATATTAAAAGAACTGCAGGATCAATGTGGAAACGTCTTACAAACAACATAGAATGGCGAGAATTAGGAGAGCCCCTCTCACTATCCGGCAATCCGGATAGAGAGAGAAGAGCTTAAAAGAAATCTAACTGCAATACAAACTTGGCTAAAAATGTGGCGTCTACGAGCGAACGAGACAAAATTTGCGCAGGCTACATTTAAAAACCGTAAGGGCAACTGCTCTCTGGTATCGTTTAACTGTCGACCTCTGCCACAAAAAGATGACATAAAATAATTGTCAAAAGTCAAAACTGTCAAACGACAACAAAATTTTAACATATAAAGTTATTTTAAAACCCATTTGGAGTTATGGAATTCAGATATGGGGAACGTCAGCTAGATCAAGTATTGACATTCTTGAAAGATTCCAATCGAAAGTCCTCTGAATGATAACGAATGCTCCACGGTACGTTCCAAAAAAGACGATCGCACGAGACCTCAAAATGACAACTGTCAACGAAGAAGTCACCAAACTGTGCCAACAATATGATCAGAGACTAACAAACCCCAGCTGACCTGGTAACTATAAACTAGTCGCAGAAGACCAATAGAATCTAGAAGCTGAAGCCCAACCAGGAATAATCACAACGATCGAAAATATCTACCACAACAACACAATAAAGGTAAAAGTAGAAGAAGAACTAACCGACCCTATTGAAGCTGGAAATGGAGTAAGACGGATCCATCGAGTCCACTATTGTTCAACCTAATTATTGATGAAATAAAAAAAGTAAGAACTAAAAAGGATACCAAATGGAAGAAAAAACAACTTAAAATAATCTGCTATTCAGGCGACGCAATACTACTCTCTCAAAGTGAAGATGATTTACAACGTATGCTGCACCAATTTAATATAACCACCAGAAAACTTAACATGTTAACTTTCAAAAAAAAAACAAAATGCATGGTTAAAACAGCAAACTTAGTAAGATTTAAATTGGAGCTGGAAGGTCAGATAATAGAACAAGTAATGGCGTTTAAATAAATATCTAGGCATCACATTATCTAGTTACGGAAAGCTCGAAGCCGAAGTGCAAGATCAAGTGAATAGAGCAAACAGAGCCGCAGGTTGCCTAAATGAAACAATATGGAGAAATAAAAAAATTGGGAAAGAAACGAAAGGCAGAATTTACTAAACAGTCATCAGCCCAATAATGACATACGCGGCAGAAACAAGACCTGACACAGAGAGGACAAAAAGGATGTTAGAATCAGCAGATATGAAGACACATTGATGGTAAGACACAGGATATGGGACAGAGCTAGAAATACAGATATACGACGTAGATGCAAGGTAAAGAACATCAAGAACTGGGTAAGAAATAGAAGGGTAGAATGGAACGATCATATAAACCGATTGACAACAAATAGAGTAGTAAAGACAACAAGAGACGGTTCCCCAATAGGAACACGATTAGTAGGATGACCACTAAAACGATGGAATGACAACTTACTGGAGGCACATTGAAGAACAGACAGATTCATGTCTATATAAGAAGAAGAAGAAGCCCAACCAAATTCTAAGACATACGTGACACTATTCCTTTTATTTATATTAATATCTATAATATATCTAATAATATCTTTAAATAATATTTATATTGTTAAATATTGTCAGACAATTTACTTATTGTGATTATAATAATGATGTTAAATTCATTAGGAAAAAAAAAACATAACTAGAGCAATTTACTTTCGTACTTCTTATGCTGTACATTAGAGTGAACCATTGCTTGTCGAGTGTCTAGCGATAATCCAAATCTGTAAATATACTGTACTTGTTGTTAAACAGATCCAAGAAGCTTTCATATTATCAGTTCTATTATTTTGTTTTTGTTCTAGATACAGAAGTTTTATTGCTTTTTATTTTATATCGTTTTGTTTTTATTATTTAGTTACACTTGTTAGCAGGTTTTACATAACAATTTTATTTGGGGGATTTTTGCATTGGTTTATTGGATAGCTGTTCATTAGATAATCAGTATTAGTAGTAGGTACCAAATATTAACAAAAAATTATAATTGCATCTTTTATTGTTAGACAACCTGCAACAAAATATAAGTATTTAAGAAATGTAGAAATCTAATGGAAGTAGAAGATTTGAATAGATTTTTAACAATATCAGTGTCAACTTATTTGATTACTCTTTATTTAAATTTAAGTTTAAGTCTAAGTTGTACAATAACAGCACATTAAGAAGGACAACAAAGAATAGAATAATTATAAACAACAGTGAAACAACACCGAGAGACAACAAACAGACCATGTAAGGCACTGACCTACAGTACTGTTGGGGATCTCGTTCTCGTCATCCGACACACCTTCTACGTCTATCAGAGGGCTACTGCTGCGGGGACCACTCCCTATTTCGCCTAGATTATCGTTTTAAAATATAAATCAGTCAGTGCTTAGTAATAATAGTTTTAATAACAGTATATATTCTTTACTATAAAGTGTGGATATTAAGTCTTACCTCCCCTAATGAACTCCGTTATTTAAGAAATTTTTATTTTAATAGAGGTATTTTATAACATAACAAAAAATTCATCCCCTTCACTTGATAGCTACCCCTCACAATTTTTAAATAGCAATGTGGGTCGTGCGATAGTTCGTTGGAAAAGGTTTGAAAATAAGAATTCTAAAATCTATCACACTTTACTTTAATTTTAAGGATCTGTTTGTTAATAACGATTTATTGTTTGGAGATACACTTTGCGATACAACAATACAAAAGTAGGTACACTTTAATATGGGAAATTCGGTATAAGAAAATTTATTTAATTTTTATTCTTTAACGTTTATATCGAATTATTTTTTTGCAGAATAAATACTTTTGTTTCGTTGAGACATATCGTGGTTAGAACAATTTTTTAAATAATCTAGTTGGCGTGTCTAGTTTTTGACAACTGTCATAAAAACCAAGCAATTAGCACTATTGATTGTAAAGAATATTGACAAGAACTTGAGATTTCGTGAACTTTAGTAGTCAGCTGTAAATTTTTAGTATTCAAAAGTCAAAACAATCAAAATGGCACCACCTTGTACATTAATAGACAAATGTGAAGCAATTTTAATATTTAGTGAAGCAGGCTGTAACTACCATGAAGCTGAGAGAATATTCAATTAACGTTTTCCGAATCGTCCAATTGATCGACATTACTATAGACTACTTGTCATCAAATTTTATGAAACGTTCTGTCGAAAACAAGAAACGGGAATGTAAAAAAAAGACTTTTAAGGAAAAGCAAGTAGATATTTTGTCTCAATTTGTAGTAAATCCATCCAGTCCAACTAGAAATGTTGCTCGCGAATGCGAAGTAAGTTACAGGACCGTCTTAAACATTTCAAAAAAGCAAAAATTTCATCCCTATAAGATGAAAATTGTGCACGAATTGACAGATGATGATTCAGATCGGCGACTGTAATATTGTGAACTTTCCCACGAACTATCGCACGACCCCCATTGCTATTTAAAAAATCTGAGGGGGTAGCTATCAAGTGAAGGTGATGAAAAGGGTGACATTTTTTTATGTTATAAACTACCTCTACTAAAATAAAAATTGGCGGGTCTGAGCGTTTTTCATCTTGGTCTTAAATAACGGAGTTCACTACGGGGGTAAGACTTAATATACACACTGTATAGGAGGTTCCTGTAAAACGTATTTGGTACTTTTTGTTGAAAAACTAGTTTTTGAAGAAAATAATTGCTCAGTTCATTACTTTGCAGTAAGATATATGTAATAATTGTTATATTCTGCACTAGGTTATGGCCTCAAAGTGAACAAGATAAAGGTTCATAAAACCTACTTGTCTTCCATGCGAATTATTCGTGCACAAAAATCAATTTGCTATAGATGATAAAATTATTAGAATCACAAGAAAAATAAATGTAAATTTAAATATTTATGTCTAATATAGTCCGTCCTCTCACTCTCTATAAATAATGGAAGTATATTCTCATTTTTTTATTAAAAACTTTTCAGTTGTAATTACTAATCTACAGACGACCATAAAAGTTTTATTACTTTAGTTGACGCATTTTTATTTTATTAATAAACAGCGAATTTTTACTTTGTAAAAAATACCGAATTGATAAGCCTCATGAACCACTCACTCAAAATATTCTTAAACATCATCCATGCTCGCACATACAAGAAATTGGAGGAGGGTATTGCTGATGTACAATTTGGATTTCGCAGCGGTCTTTGCACAAGAAAAGGACTTTTTAGCATACAAGTATTGATACAACGAGCAAGAGATGTTAATACAGATGTCTTTACCTGTTTCATTGACTTCAAAAAGGCATTTGACAAAGTACAGCATGAGAGGCTTATTGATACTTTGCGAATAGCAAATATCGGTGACAAGGATATAAGAATAATAGACAATCTCTATAGAAAACAAGTAGCCAAGATTCGAGTAGACAATCAATTATCGGATGAAGTTCCAATACAAATAGGAGTACGACAAGGTTGCATGCTCTCGCCTTTGCTGTTGAATGCGTACTCTGAACATCTATTTCGAGGAGCTTTGGTCGGAGAAACCACTGATGGCGTGATTGTTAACGGTGAAGTAATAAATAATCTAAGATATGCAGACAACCCTGTCCTTGTTGCGGATAGTGTTGAGGGATTACAAAGACTGATAGATCAAGTAGTTAACATCGGTAGAAAATATGGAATGAAACTTAATAATAAGAAGACGAAAATTATGATCATATGCAAACACCAAGATACAGATGCAAACTTCATGGCAGACAATGAAGTATTGGATAAAACAAAAAAATACCATACCTAGGATGCAACATCACATACAACTTGAATCACTCATACGTGATTAAATGTAGGATCGAAAAAGCAAGGAGTGCCTTTCAAGAGATGAAGAAAGTTCCCTGCAATTTAACCTTGAACTTACATCTCCGACACAAAATCCTTAATTGTTGTTTTCTGCTCGTATGTATGAAGCAGAGGCATGGACACTCACTGATGACTCTTGCAGACGGTTGCAGTCTTTCGAGATGTGGTGCTATCGTCGCATGCTCAGAATATCATATGTTCATCATATAACTAACGACGCAGTTATGCAACGTTTACAAAAAGAACCTGAAGCCTTGAAATATATTAAAGACAGAAAGTTAGCATACTTCGCACATACAGTAAGAAATAAAAATAAATGCAGAATCCTACTATTGATATTAGAATGAAAAATAGAAGGAAATAGGAGATCCGGACGCCGCCGAGTATCCTGGCTTAAGAATTTAAGACAGTGGACAGGTATGCCCACCACAGACCTATTTCGAACAGCTGCTGATAAAATACGATGGCCCATTTTGGTAGCCAACATCCATAGAGGATAGACACTAGCAGAAAAATAAACAGCATGTGAGTAATTGTTTGCTTTTAAGATACATAAATAGAGGAGAATTGAAGCCTTGCTAATACAAAGGATTTAGTCAGTGTTAACAACCAGAATCATCATTTCTTGTATTGAGGAAAAATCTGTGATAGCAGTAAAGGTGTTCCTTCTAAGAGCAGTATTATCGTCCCTGCTGTGGTCTCTGCTCGTGGATGATCTCCTCACTAAGATGCATGATTCTGGTTTTACAACCCAAGATTATACAGATGAGCTAGTTGTTAGGTTTAGGAGCAAGCATAACCAGACTATATCTAGTCTCATGCAATCTGCTCTTATCGAAATTAAAAGTTGGTTGCTCGAATGATTGTTTAAATGTCAACCCCAACAAAAGGACTGTGATAACTTTCACAAGGAGACGTAAATACAATTTACATGTTTCCATTATGAATGGAATCACATTAGATTATTCCGAAGAAGCAAAATATCTGGGGATAGCTCTTGATCAAAAACTCACCTTGAATAGTCGTATTGAAAAATCTTATCCAGAGCCTTGGTGGCAAGAAATTTGGAAACTTTGGGCTAAAACCTAAAATAAATGATCCTCTGGTCCCATAAAACGATTATTAGACCCATGGTCACATACGCATCACTCGTATGGTGACCAAAAACACAACTAACAAAAGCTAATGACAAGCTGCAAACTGTGCAGCAGCTAGCTTGTCTGGGAATCACAGGAGCAATATTAACATGTCCCACTGCAGCTCTAGAGGCGATGCTGAACCTTCCTTCCTTGCAGTTCTGCATAGGAGGGAGGCAGTAACTACCGCCTTAAAACTGCGACAGACACAACAAAAGATCTAGTTAGCCACGTCAAAATCTTGGAACAAATCTCGTTATACTCTTAAAACGTCGACAGATGCCATGCAAATTCGACTTCCAAAAGTCCAATAAAGTGGTCATAAAAAACCAGCAAATGGGTTAAAGAAATTCGTCGACTTTATGGTTACGAATGACTAGTATATTATTTACATAGAAAGCATTGGAAAATGAAAAAGTGTGCTAAAAGAGTAAGTTTGCCATTGTCGTAGGCCTCTGCTAGCAGTCAGAAACGTTTATTAAACATAATTTAGTAGGGTGTACAGTTCCTACACTTTGGCATGTATGACATGGATATGTGAAATAGTTTTAAGGTACTACGTACAAATAATTTTTACATTTTTCAATAAAACACTCTGTAATTTAGTAAGAAACTACATTTTATTTAAGTAATTTGGGTTAAATCTTAACATTTTGGACTCAAGAATCTACAGTTAAAATATTTCCAAGTATTAATTAAACACCCTGTAAATGTATTAAAGATAAAATCTCTGAATTAAAATTCATCGATTGTGATATAAACCATCCAGCATATTATAGGAATATATTTGCTAAGCCTTAAAAAAATCGAAACTAATTGAAAATTGGTAAAAAAGATTCAATAATATTATTACCACCATGTCTCAGATGTCTGGTATAGAAGTGATACCGTTTCCACAACCCGCAGGAATAAATCGATAGAAAACATGCCAAGATGGTGCTAAGCAGCCACACATGCATAGGGTGATACAACGAACTATTTGGTATACGGTATAATTTCTGTTCTCGTAAAGAACGAACTTTTTTTGTCTAATCAAACTGCTAAAAATTTCATAAAGAGTGACAATATATATATATATATATATATATATATATTATATATATATATATATATATATATATACGGATATCTTGGGTTTAGTAGTCAATATTGACCTTTAAGTAAAACTCTTTTAGGTTTGTTAAGCTTTCGAGTTTATTGTACCCTTTTTCAAAACGTACTAACAATTAACATAAAAAACTACATTAGAAAAATGAAGTTGTTATATCTTCAATAATAATAATCTTTAATTCTAACTTGAAAGGGCTGTAACTGTTTTTGTGTACACTTTTGTACTAAGTTAGATTCAATCCATTTATTTTTGCCGGAATGCGTGATTTAATTTGAAATGTGACATACCTTTTTGAAACACCCTGTATAATATGTAACAATGCGAGTGGTTCAGGGAAGTATATTAAATCCCTGCCAATGGTACCTTTGAAAATGTGTAGATTTTGAAAAAAAAACAGAGCTACAGCAAAATATGCATATTGCAGATGATTCACATAAAGAAATATCAAAATCCTATCAATAATAAAAGCGATATCAAAGATCTCTATAACATGTAACATACCTTAATAAATCGAGTTGTTTTTTAAATGCATCATTGGCAGATATTAAAGATACGACCCTCAATTACTCGTATTTGCAAACATAAGTATAAAGTGTATTATATAAGGTTTATATAATTCAAGTGATTATTGAAAAAAGCAAATAGAAGAAACTTTTAAGCAATAATTTAGTGTTTTATTTATAACAGATGGACAACTGCAGGGAAAAAAGTTTCTATCTAATAATTTGATCACCTAATGTAAATTTGTTATTATCTTGTGCTTAAGAGTATTTTACATGAACTTGTTACATACATTTTAATAATAAATTTCAAATATGTTGTTTAAAAAGAGTAAACAATAAACCCATGGCATTTTTTTTTTGTAAAGTAATAAACTGAGAATATAACACAGTCCTCTGTTATGATACGAGTATTTTAACAGTACTTACACTATTTTAAACATAGTTTTGGCGATATAGACGCAAGATAGGAACTGATATGCAAAGAGTTTTCTATCCTCCCTTTAAGGAACAAGTTGAATCCCTTAATTTATTCTACGTTTACTTACAACGTGTTAAATACAAATAAAATTTAAAAGTATTATTATTTTACTATTTAACTAGGAATATTTCATAACATAAATAAAAAAATCTCCAGAGTAATGCTTAAATTAAATGCACTTAACGTCAAGGAAAAATATTACTATAATAACAGTAAGGAAGTATTCATTATAGAATTAGAGTTCGTTATGGATTTCTATTTTGGACATAAATTCTCTAAGTTGACTAGTAAACTTACCGTTACTAGCTAACTACATACTAAATTATTATCATTAATCCCTAAATAATTATATGAAAAATTTTAGAAAATCATAGATAACTCATTGGGATCAGAAGAAACTATAACAGACAGATATTCGATACAGAAAAAACAATCTGTAGTAAAAACAAAACAAAATTGAATGAACTTTGTCAACACGCTATCTTTGCAGAGTGTCTCATTCTCTCCAAAGATGTTTACAATTGCACTTTGCAGGATGTCGCAGGTTTGGACAGAAAAAGGAAGAGATGCTATGAAGTTTATATTGGCAAACACAGATTGCAAGACGTAACTAATAATAATGGGATAAAATTTGTTTATCCCATTATGACCTGAAAACATGGCCATAGGAAACCCATGTATAAATTACAATAATATCTATTAAGCAACCTGGATACCACCACATTGAAGCACTGAAAGTGAAATAGATCATATGCTAATTAACAGAAGTCTTTTCACAAATTTAATGGACGTCACACCTTACAGCAGTGTAAATATTGACTTAGACAACTTTAGTAGTGCAAAGTTACGATGAAAATTTGCAACGCCAAGAAAAAAGGGTGACCAACCAGCTAAAATAAAATTTAAAAATGCTGAAAACCTTGGTAGCTTATTAGGCTATTGATTATGTTAAAGAATAGGGCTAAAAGGAACTAAAAGGTTAAAGGGGTTGTATTGTTTCTTATGGTCAATGGGCACTCACATATGAAAAGACCTAGTGCACAGTGACAAATTCGCCTCTTTAAATAATAGCACTTCGTGGTTTTTTTCATATTTGGCCACATGAACCAATAAAACCCCTTTAACGATGTAGCTCCTTTCTAAAGTACATAATTCTTCTTCTTCAGTGTCTTATCCGGTCCGGATGTTGGCAATCATCAAGGCTATCATGGTTCTGTTGAGTGTTTTGCGAAACAGCTGCGCGAAAGTCATACCAAACCATGTTTTTCAACCACGAGCTACGACGGCGTCCCGGTCCTCTCCTGCCAAATACTGTACCCTACATAACGAGTTGAAGAATTCGATATTTTTCTTCGTTCCACATCACGTGGCCGAGGTACCCAAGCTTACGTTGTTTCACTAAATATTTTTCTTTTGTCATGCGCTGTAGCCAAAATGCATAACGAATAGCCCATATCAGTCGAGTACAAAAATAAAAAACATGTAAAGGAGAATCGAAATCAGCTACCGAAAAAACTGCTGCTGAGTATATCCCGACACCAAGCAAGAAAAAAGTGGTTTTACAAAAAATGCACGAAAATAATAAATGAATAGAATGTGGCATTTATTATCGTGAAACTAGATTTTCGTAACGAGAATCATATAATGCCGATATAATGCCTCAAATGTAATATGGATCAAGGAGAAACGCGAACTTTTTATCATCACATAATCGTCGTAAGAGAAGCATTTACAACAAGGACAAGCACCGGTTAGGATGGCAAAATGCTTAGTAGCAAAGATGATATTCTGATAAGCTGCAAAGAATATTTCCGAGAATTACTGGAAGGTTAAAATACTAACGATATAGAAATAGAGCTTGAAAATAAGAAAATAAAAAACTGTAAAAATGACAAATCTCTAGGCAGTGATGGCAGCAGAGTTATTTAAATACAACGAACAACACATAACTACTACTCCGCATAATTTAAGTTTTAAAATCTTGTCAAGTCAAAAAAAGAACTGCTGGGGAAATTGAGCCTATGCTTAATGTGCCCATTGCACAAAACGACATGTGAACAAAAAAATAAACCAACGGCGATGTAATAATTACCGAGGAATAACCCTTCTGAACATCGTCTATGGACAATATTTGTCAGATATTGCCAAACAATTTACATAAGAGATTGAAACTTTACACCGAAACCAAATCTTCACATTACATAAAATAATTCAAACAACGCAGAAGTTCAACTGATCTATACCACCTGTTTGTTGAGTTTAAAGCAGTACATGGCTGTATTTCAAGACCAAGCTTGTACTATATTATAAGCAAATTTGAGAACTTCAAAGAAACTTATACGAATGATACAAATGAAGACAAGCAAGTCTATATCGGTAGTAAAAATTAAGAATCACAAAAGCCCATGTGATAATGAGTCACAAACCATGGAAGAATAGCATTTTCCTGCAAAATTACAGACCAATTACCTTACTTCGAGTGGCAAGCAAAATAGTAGTCATCTTTCAGAGACAGACCATCTTGGGATAATTCCTGAAGCACAATGTAGTCCATCTAACCAAATACGTTGTAGCTGGATTCAACAATAAACAACATACAGGAGCTGTCCTTCTAAATGAAAGCAAACCCTTTGATTGAGTATGTCATCAAGGGCTAGTATATAAAATGAGAGAATATGGTAGAGAGGGACCTTGAGAAGACTAGTCACCCCGTACCTAAGTGACCGTAGGTTTAGGGTTCGAATATAACAAGTCCTGTCCGAACAAGTTTCCCCAAAGGTCGCAGTGCCACAGCGGGCAGTGTTGTCACTCCTACTGTGCAGCATATACACAGCTGACGTTCCAAGAACACCAGGAACTCTACTCAGCCTATATGCAGACGACACTGCTATAGAGGTGAAATATAGAAACCTGGATGTACATACAACTATTACATTTTAATAAAATATAAATATCACAGTCTATGTCAAATTAACTCAAAGAGTATTTTTATTGCTTTAAAATTGAAATCGATTTATAACTAAAATAAAAAATATCGCATTTTAGAAGCAAATCATACAACCAAACTAAATGTATGGCAACGTTTTCATTTAATTTAGTTTATTATATCAGTTTAAATTACGATTAATTTTAAACAATATATAAATTCAAATAGCAGTTTATTCTTATACAACGAAGACCCTTTCTTCGCTACAATTTTATTAACTTACACGAAATTTATTAATAAATTCATAATGATCTTTCAGCATCACTACCACAAATATGTCAATATTTGAACAACTATTTTTAGGATGTGAACAAATTTGGGAAGAGAAAGTCATTTGTCTGCTTTCTCAAACATGTCTGCGACTTTTTATTTATTGCTTACTATGAACTGTTCAATTAATGCTCTTGGTTTGCAAATATCTTCTTTTTCAGGTGCCATATAAAAACTATTCAACGTTGGCGATCGTCATTCTCGATCTTCTGCCACATGGAATAATTGTCGTGCATTTGATATCTCACTGCATTCATAAATGTTTTTTAACCAAGAAAATTGTTTTCTTCCTACACGTCTATGGCCTTCTATTTTGCCTTTAAGAATCAGTCGTTGTATTCTATATAGATTTATCCTCACTATATGTCTCAGATAAGACATTTTCCGATGTTTAACAGTCTTTAGCAATTCTCTATCTTTGTTTACCTTCCTTAGTACTTCCTCATTAGTTTTTTTGCTGTCTAAGGTATTTTCAGCATCCGTCTATATATCCACATTTCCAATGCTTTTTTCTGTTCATGCTTGATACTTTTAGTGTTCACACTTCTGCTGTATATAAAAATATATATACATCGGTTTAGAATGTCTTTCGACGTTGTCCGATATCTAAACACCATATCTTCCTATCTTTGCAGTCGTTTGTTGTTAAATTTCTTTCGATCATGGACTTGTTTACGCCGTGTTGCCATTCTAATTTGGGTCTTCCTCTTTTCCGTCTACCTATCGGTTGCCATTCTACTACTTTTTTGGGGAGTCTTGTTGCTGGCATCCGTTGAACATGCCTATACCACCTTAATTGTTTCTTCTCTATATCTTGAGTTATATTTCCTTCTATTCCCATACGTTGTTTTATTACATCGCTTCTCATTCGGTCTCGTTTGGAAATACCTAAAGATCTTCTCATTGCATCCATCTCTACTGCTTCTATTCGCTTTTTGTTCTTTTCACTAATTCTTCATGTTTCAGCGCCATAAAGAAGAGTACTTTTAATCAAGGTCTCATATATATTAAATTTTCTTCCTTTCGTTATCTTTTTACTCCACAGTATACCATTGAGACATCCTAAGACTTTCTTTGCTTGAGTCATTCGTTTTTCTATTTCCCGTGTATCAGTTCCTGCATTGTCAAAGGCAACACCCAAGTAGTCATAGCTCTGACAGCAGGAATTATGTTGTCCGTTTTCGACGTCTATGTTATCTGATTCGTTTCTAATACAAAGATATTTGGTTTTTGTTGTATTGACATTCATTCCCCAGTCGTTATATTCTTCTATCAGTTTTCTAAGCATGTACTGCATGTCTTCACTGTCGGTCGCTAGTACTACACGGTCATTAGCAAACTGGAGTGTATATATACATTCATTGCTAAGCTCTATACCCATCCTATGCACCTTTCTTTTCCATCTTTCCAATGCTGCTGCAACATATATCTTGAATAAGGTTGGTGAGATACAGCATCCCTGTCGCAAGCCTTTTGTAGCTATTTTCCTGTTTTTATCTGTCTTTGAGTCTCTATTCAGTTCTTGTACAGCATTTATCAATGTGTGGTTGATGTTTGTTCCCGCTTTGTTATTCCTCTTCATTCCTCCTCGATTATATTTCTCAAAATTCGTCCATACAGTCTGCTCAAGGTGCTGGTTACCGATATGCCTCTATAATTATTACAATTCCTTTTGCCCCCCTTTTTGTGTATTGAGGACATGTATGCCGTTCTCCATTGTTCTAGTACTGGGTGTCCATTTAGACAATGATTGATCATATAAGTTAAGTTTTCAAACTTAACTGTGTATAAAAAAATGGACCAAATATAGCACTTTCTTTGTCTTAGTTCTAAACTGGAATGACTATTGCAAAGAAATATAGTTATTTTCAAAAAAGTAGTTTTACCAGTAAAAGTAGCATGCGCGCGCACACATGTATATATACACACACTTAAGTCTAACCATAAATAGTAGTGAAATATCTTAATGTATTGATAATCATAGTAAAACGTAGGGACAGTGTTATTTACCGACAAAATGTCTCGAAATTAGGACACGTTATTCGAAATTATATTGCCTTTAAAATAATGATTTACTTTTTTTTATTTTTTTTAAACTTCTGTTGAAACATTGGATTATACTCTTTAACGTTCTATTATCACCAAACTTTTTGCGCCCATCACATGAAAGAGTATTTTTTCTGTAATCGTTGATTTTTTTCATCTTTCTGTGTCTAGTAATAATCGAGAAAACCAACTTTGTTCCAACTTTAAAGAAAATTGCTAAAAAATACTAAAATCTAATAGTGAAACATGTTACTTATTATTGGCGCTTAGTTTTATCGTTATCGCCTTCGTGGCGTCAAATCTCATGAACGTACGGGCAGTTATTTCGTCTTAAAACTAATTTGAATCTAGAATAATGCATTTGTTGTCATTAAAGTACCCGTTGGCCGGCGCCACTGAGTAAAGATGGTCTGGCGTAAGCAGTGTAGAAAAGTAAGTGATACGCCCATTTCAAATCGCAGTGTGCTTTAACTGCTAAAACAGCTTTAATATGTCAACTTCCTCTTGGAAGTGGTCACGTGCTTTGGAAACTTTGCCAAATATTTAGTGAGGTCAATGTGTTTCATGCATCTTATTCGTAATTGTTCTACTTACCCATTAACATTTATATTTCTTTAATATAAAAAGGTAAATTAAGATACTTACATAAGGCAAAATCCATCTTTTTGTGGGAATCTAAACTATCATTGTCGAATGAATGATCTTTTAAACACGATGTTTGTAGAGGGAGGGACATACTCCTATCGAATCTAAAAAATATAAACAATGAGTTTTGTAAACATTTTTCTATTCATACATACAACTGATATTATAATGAGTTTTGTAAACATTTTTCTATTCATACATACAACTGATATTATAATTTAAATAATTTATTTAAGCTGCTTACTTTAATTAAAATACCCTGTATTTTATTACACTTTCTGCTGTATCTTTTTAAGCCAATTCATTTGGTATCGGTATTCCCTATACCTAAATCCAACGACTTTTAATATATTTCATTATCTAAGTTAAAAAATAATAATACAGTGGGTAATCAAATTATTATGATCAGTCACAAAAATTTAAGTTTTTCATATTTGTTCAGAAATTTTATAATAAAATTATGTGCTGATATACGATTAAAGTATGCCAATATATTTTGTCACTGATAACCTTACTTTTTTGACGTTTACCGCTCTAGAACTGTCGTTTGTGTCAGATTACGTGACAACATACACATTGTGGTGAATTTACGCTTGGAGTTTACAACTGAATTTGTATGTTTTTGTATTGTTTTTGAAAGATTAGTATCGTTTTATCTTTGTAGTATGTTTTATTAATTTATTAGTGGTGATTGTGAGTGAAAAAAGAATATCAATTTTAATTTTAAAGACACTTTCAAAACATTTCGATTTTTGAGAAGAAAATCATAATGGGTAAGGCTAAAGACGTCCCTGTGTCTAAAATGGTGGAAATAAAGACACTTTTATTGAATACAAAGCTTTCCCAACGTCAGATAGCTCAACAATGCCAAGTAGCGCAAGCAACAGTGAGCAATATCAAAAAAAAATTGAAACCAACAAACCCCTGATTCACCAGCGTGCCCAAAAATGTGGTCGACAGCGTGTCACTACACCCAGAGACGAAAGAAAAATGAGGGATACATTCGTAAACAATAGAAAGAAGCCAAGAAGAATCCTCACGGGACTTATTCGTGAAGCTGGTATGCCAGTTTCTGACATGACAGTCGGCAGAAGGCTTACTGAGCAAGGTTTCAAATCATGTCGCCCTGCCAAAAAACCAAAGTTGACCATCGTAATGATGAAAAAGAGACTGGAATGGGCCAAAGAACACCAAAATTGGACAATTGAGGATTGGAATAAGGTAAATTACGTCACTAATAAAGTTTAAATCACTATAACCACTGTTTTTATCCAAAAAAAAATATCTTATAGTTTTTTTTATTCACAGGTTTGTTTCTCCGATGAGTCTACAGTGGAGATACTTATGGATAAGTCGGCATTCGTCCGAAGGCGAGTGGGTGAAAAATATCATAAGGATTGCATAGTGGAGCGAGAAAAGCATCCTCTCAAGATTATGGTATGGTCTGTGATGAGCAGTAAGGGCACAGGGAGGCTGTACATTGTAAATGGAATGATGAATCAACATAAGTATATTGAAGTTCTGGAAAAAAAAAACTCATGCCACAAATCAAAGACTGGTTTGGCGAATCGGAGGATTTTACCTTTATGCACGATTCAGCACCGTGCCATAAGGCAAAAAGAGTAACATCGTACCTGGAAAAATGAAAATTAAAGTACTGAAATGGCCAGGTAGTTCCCCAGACCTCAATCCGATCGAAAATCTATGGGAGCTTATGAAGAGGGGGGTTGCCCAGGAAATTGTCACAAATAAGCAGCAGTTAATTGAGCGACTTATTGCCACCTGGCACAGAAACGATAAAATAAAAGAAAACTGCCTGAGAAACATTCAAAACATGCCAAGGAGGATCAAAGCTGTCATCGAAGCTAAAGGAGGTCACACAAAATGTTAAAAAAAAATGTTATTTAAGATCAAAGAAAAAAATATTTTAAAATTTTGTAAAAGAACGTGTTTATGATCTATTTTTATATTATATTCACATTATTAGACACTCATATGTAGTTTTATTCTTTATTAAACAGTAAAATATAAAGTTTTTTGAAGTGATCATAATAATTTGATCACCCACTGTACTTAACGATTTCAACATTACGAGAGTTGTTGCTTTAATTTTGCATGAAGCCATAAAGACAAAAAATATATAGACTTAAAACACTTAATTGCTTTTCAAAATATGTCCCACCAAGATTGATACCAATTGGTAAAACAGTTGTTCCAATCTTCAGTTGACACCTGCAAAATTGCTTTTTTAAAGGCATCGATTTCTTCTTCTAGCGACTAAAATCAATGCCCACGCATTGAATTCTTGATCTTTTTGAACTTAAAGAAGTTGTTAGGACTTAGATCGGAGCCATAAGTGGATAATTTAAAGCTCCAAAAGCTCTACTGTCTTTTGGGCAGTTTGAGCAGTTGCATTGTCTTAATATAGGATGATTCGCCGTTATGTGTTGCTTTGTCAGTGTTTCATAATAACTTCTGGTAAACCAACTGTTATATACCAATCAAAACTAACCATTCTTTAATCTTCTAAAGCAATTGTTGCCACATGATTAGATTTTGGTACAAAACTTGCAACCTTTTTGTTTAAAACACTTCGAGAAAGGGTCACCCTTGTTAGTTTTTCCTCATCGCGAAACACCAACACAGCGGATTGGCGTTTATTTTCCGGTTCGTAGGAGTAAATCCAAGATTAATCGCCATTAACAATACTATAAAAGATTTGGACTTTCGTCGTTTAATAAACTATCAAAATATTTATTCCATTGCTTTTTAACACGCTTTTCGTAAACTAGCATTTTAATACTTTCGTCTCGGATACATCTGATTTGATTAGAATCTTTTGCGATAAAAAGCTGTGCATATAAATTTTTATGTTTCTGCTTTAGCTTTTGCCACTACCCCTTTTTTCAGGACCATTTAGTTTGGAGAATCTGCTTCCGACTAATTGTTATTTGACTATTGATATAACTTTTTTTTCTCCTTTATTTTTCTTCAACTTCATTTAACTATCACCATATCTCTCAAACTCTTACCTTGAGGTTTTTTAAAGCATTTTAATTGCAATAGCTATAATAAACTTTTAAAAAATATCCTATCTCTTTTATTTTTTAATTTCTAGCTGATCATTTTTAACAGCCACCATTTGATTTTTTGATATTTTTGTTTCGTTTCTCGTTTTACTTCAATATTTATAACTATCAACATGTTAGCTTACAGCTTCACTATCCATTAGCTTGAAGTTCTTACGTATGTTTCCTTTCTACGATTAGTCTCTCTCTCTGTCCAAAGAATATGGTAACAATTGCTATACGGTGCTATTATTCTTCATAACAGATCATCTCCAGATTGTAACTCTTTCCTCTAATATATCTTTAAGTATGTCTCCTGAATGATCATGATCAACTAAAAGCTTTATATATATATATATATATATATATATATATATATATATATATATATATATATACAAACAACACAGTTTATTAGGGTTGCAGTCAGAATATTGGCCATGATGTTAAAAAACACTCTTTTGACTTTTTGTCGAGCTTTCGGAATGGTTTTATTCCTTTTTCAAGACACTGTAATAAGACAAAATGTAAATATTTTTAAAAACACAATTCCTCAGTGTAATTTACTTACAATCACAATTCCTCAGTGTAATTTACTAGTCGTTGAGATTATTTATATAAGCATTGACACTCAACATTTATAACACACATTAAAATATACAATTATGAACAAAATACATTATAGTATTTTTAAAATTTATTGTAAAAATAGTAAAACTTAGTTGATGGCATGTTTTACTGGTGTGTTTTAACTCATACAGAGAATGGAAAGTAAAAACACTGTAATTAACATGTAATTAGGTGTAATATGTTATCTTTCTTTTCAACAAATACTAGAGGCCCTTTTTAGGTGACTATACTTTTTTAAACATGTCTTAATAATATGCAACATATTATACATAGAGGTGTAATTTATGTACAGGTAAATATTTATTTTATTTTTGGTGTTTTTCTAGTAAATAACAATAAAGTCTATTTCAGACTTTTTATTGATGCAAGATGTGCTAGATTTTATGAAACACATTTCCAAAAAAACACGTTTTAAATGGTTCTTTTTTTTGCCAAAATACAGGAATCATCGAAATTGAATTCATGTTTCAGAGTTAGTGCATGTTCTGTCAATGCACATGCATTGATTTTTTTGGTTTTTATATCACTACGATGTGATATCATCCTGCTGTGAAAATTACGAGATGATTCTCCTATGTAAATTTTATTACAATTAGTACACGGTATAGAATAAACAACATTCGATGACTCCTGTATTGTGAAAGAATCTGTTGTTTTTGTGTAAAGCTTCGATACCGTTTTCACATTTTTGGTTGTAATTTTTAAGCCAGTAACATTTTTGAAGATGTTCATTAGCTTAGGTGTCAGAAATGGAATGTAGGATAGGCAACCATAAGTTATTTTAGATGGTAATATTGATGCGTTATGTGTCAATGTCAATTGTCGGATCTCATTGTTATGAAAATTTTGGTTGCAGAAACTTGTGAAGGAAAAGAAGAACCGAAAATGAGTTTATTTAACAGCACTATGGGATAAGAATTCTCTTGTAGTATAGATCTCAACTTTTTTAGTCTCTTGTCCCTGAATTGTATGTGTGACAAGTTGATAACCCTAGTTTTTAAAGCCAAAACCAAATTTGTTTTCATCTTAGATGGATGTTGAGAATAAAAGTTTATGAATCAATCAATCAATCAGCTATTATATCAACTTGACGTTTAGTGTAGCTTGTCCCTATATACCACAATATTTTTTTTAATAATGGTATATAATTAATGAGTTGTTACCCCAGAATCACACTTACTTTGAAAGTTTTGGAGTATCACGCGAATTGAAAACTTTGGAACTCTTAGGTCTATAACTATCTGCAGCTGGCCCGCAGCTCATATTGATTCCACTATCAATCGATGGTCTCTTGACCAACTTCTGCCCATTACTGCCTCTGGTACTTGAAGAAAAATCGGATAGCATAGGACTTGGAGCCGAAGTTATCAGTTTGTTGTTGGTATCACTATCAAGATCTACGTTTAAAATCTTGTACCTATTTACTTCACTCCTAAAAGAAATATGTCTTAATAAGTATATTACCCATAATTTATAAAAGTCTAGAATTATGGTAAATTAAAATTATAACTATTACTTACCTTGTTACTGCTCCAGGTCTTAGAAAAACTCCATCGTGTGATTTACTGGTGGAAGCGATCGAGATCAAAGATCCAATCGAGCTAGCTGGTGATATCAATGTTGGAGAAAGTGTATCGATAGAAGATAAATTTGAGTGTAACATCATATTGGCTTTATCTCTTCTTAACTCCAATTTTTCTATTTCTTTTACTAAATCCATATGATTGTTTGACCTTGCACAATCAAGAGCCGTTTGATTTGATACATTCTTCATGTAAAGTGCGTTGTGATTCCATTTATACAGCATCACAGCTGTTTCTGTATGACCTCTAGCACACGCCCACATCTGAAAATAATATTGAGTTTATATAAAAGAAAACAAATATAAAAAATAACATTTATTATTCCGTTTACAAGCTTTTTAAACTAAATTATATATAAATATTATATTTAAAAGGGATTAAGCCACAATAATTGGTTATTATGAAAATAACATTTTTACTAACAACTATTGTTCTGAAGCTATTTTCTTGTAGCATGTTATAGTACAAAGATTAGCATATATAAAACGGTTTTAGACCGGTGCTCATATAGGTGTGAGACGTGGACCCTGACCAAAGAAACTGAAAGAAGACTTAGATGTTTTGAGAGGAAAATCCTCAGAAGAATTTTTGGGCCTTATCACGAAATTAATAGCAACCAATACCAAATGAGAACAAATGCTGAGGTCCAGCAGATGTATAGAGCGAGCGACATAGTCCAAGAGATTAAATCCCAACATCTAAGATGTGCTGGGCATGTCCATAGACTCCTTAATAACCGCCTTATTAGGGTCCTTAGGACGTCCACGAATGCGATGGAGAGACAATATATAGTCAGATCTAAGAATGATGGGGATACTTACTGACCCAACGAAGAAGAAGATGTTATAGTACAAGATCCCACTGCAAAATTACTACGTTCATAACATAGTTAATCAATTTCACATATTTACATACATTTAAAATAAGGAGAATACATTGATAATAGTTACTAGTCAAAAAGTGGGCGCAAATATTTTAATTCAATTAATATTAATTAATTTTTGACACAAACTTTATTTCGTTCATTTATTTTTTAAATAAAATATGCAGCTCATGACATATATGCATGTTTTTTACATCAAATTAAAGCTAAATTTTTTCTTAATATGATGATAATACTTACCAATGGCGTAAACCCATCTTCATCTTGACTTAAAGCGTCGACTTCAGTTTCGAGTAATAAAGATGAATTTTCTGCTCGCCAGTGCAACATGGCGCATACTAAACGAGAATATCCCAAGGAGGCTGCAAGGTGTAAAAGCGTCATTCCCCTGTGGCTGGCAAACCATGAGACACTAAGTTCTTCACCGTGTCTCCATATTCTCGACGTCATATTTTGGCAAAAGGTAACCAGCCTATCTTCAAAATTTGGTTGCCCGAAAAGAGCTGTGTCTTCAACCTAAGATAAAACAAAAATATGTTACATAATTATGATCATGACCATCAAACAAGTTGCCTATCTACTATCACGATTTTTTTCTTTGCTATATTTATATATAAGTTATAATATTCCAGATCAAATCTTTACTATCATTTTCAACCAGTCGGTCAAATCATGAGATCAATCTGTTCTTCTTGGATGTTTGCAAGTAGGCCTGTATCGTCTGCAAAACATAAATTGTTTATTTTTCGGATAAAGAATTGATAAATAAAATCCATGCATTCTTTCTGCAAGCCGTCTGTAAAAGGCCGGTCGTATTTCAGTCAATTAGCTTATTGTCTTTCATTAATTTATGCATGATACCTACTCTAGAACTGGGAAACTCTAAATGTGTTTGCCGTCTGTAAACTTGTACCTCACAGTCATGGAAAATATGATTACCTGTTTCAGGTTTTCTGCCACAGTATCTGGAGCTTTGCAGATGATGTAGTTATCGCAGATAATTTACAAGATACAGTTTCTATGATGCATTTGCTTAAAAGTCTATCTGAAAGAGCAGGATTAAATATAAACTTTGAGAAAACTAAACTTATAACAAATCTCGTAATGAGTGGAAATATAACTATTGACAATAATACCATACAACAAACAGACACTTACAAATATTTGGGACACGAAACCAAAATAAGCAAAGACAATCAAACACATGAAATACAGAGGCGAATAGGCCTAACTTGGGCATTTGGCAAATTAAGCCATATTCTAAAAAGTTTAATTCCCATGTGTCTCAAGCGAAAGGTTTATGACCAATGTGTTTTACCTGTACAAACTTATGGAGCGGAGACTTTAACACTCACGCAAAAATCTGCGAATAAACTCAGAGTTACGCAACGAGCCATAGAACGTGCAATGCTGAACGTGAGCCTTCGAGACCACATAAAAAACCAACAAATCAGGCAAAGATCAGGAGTTCAAGACGTCATCGAAAGAACAACGTCGCTTAAGTGGAACTGGGCAGGGCACTTAGCCAGAGCACAAGATGGACGGTGGACAAGACGTATTATGAAATGGAGGCCCAGAAACTATAAAAGAAGCCGAGGGCGACCACCGACTAGATGGACCGATGATATAAAACGTGTAGCGGGAATGTGGCTACAAGCGGCCCAGTGTAGAGAACACTGGAAAGAACTGAGGGAGGCCTATGTCCAGCAGTGGACGCGATTAACTGATTGATGATGATGATCTGGAGCTTATGTCTTAATGAAATAGTCTCATTACTATTCCGTGGTCAATTTCTGGATATAGTAGCCCATTTTCCGTTATATAGGAGCCCAGGTATTTAAATTCTTCTACTCGTCCTAGCTTTTCTCCAAGAAATTCTATGTCCTTAACCATTTATCTTTCTCCCAACCACATATACTCCGTTTTAGAGCTGTTAACGTTAAGTTCTCCCTCTTCAATAGCCCTTCTCCAACACTCCAACTCCATTCCTTCGCCCTCTCTACCAAAATTTCTTTGTTTTCCTGATATCACGAGCAAAAAGCATTGACCAAGGAGCCCCTTCCGTTACTTTCTCTGTCAGTATTTCCATAACAAGCTTAAACAGGTAAGGACTCAGTGAAGAATCGGGATGCAAATGAACCGTCACAAAACTTTCGTTTAATAAGATAGCAGTCCTTGCTTTGGTGTACGTTCCCTCATACATATCCTTCACCAGCTTTACGTACTTCTCAGGAACCCATTTCTCTCTCATACATCTGCATAGGTCTTGTCTAGTAACTGTGTCGTACGCGTTCTTAAGATCTATAAATATCAAATGTAGCTCTCTTTTCTTCTCGCTGTATATCTCTATTAACTGTCTCAACGCAAACAAGGTATCCGTTGCCCTCTTTTCTGGCATAAGCCCTATGTTATTCCCCTATCGATATCTCTCTACTTAATTTTTGATCTACAGTTCTCTCTCAAATTTTCATTGTGTGCGACATTAACTTTATCCCTCTATAGTTCTTACAGTCCTAGATGTCCCTTTTTAGAGATTTTTTTCTTTATACAAAGATACCATTACATTCTCTCTCCATGCATTGGCATATTTACTTTCTCATATATCGTATTCATCATTTACCACAAAATATAAACCCCTTCCTCTCCTAGAGCCTTCCAAACCTCCACAGGTATTCCTATCAGGTCCTACTGCATTACTGTTCTTCGTACTATTTAACGCCTCGACAATTTTATCTCTCACTATCCCCGGTATTACATTCTCTTTTGGGATCCATCATCCTCTATCTTTCCTCTGGTGTTTATCATTTAACAACTTTACTCATACCATCTTTGCTTTATTTTAACATCGCACTATTAATCTGACGCACGTGGGTCAAGTCCTTTGACGACTTGTCCCTTGCTTTAGCAATGATGTATAAGTTTAAATCCCTTCGGATGTGTCTAAATCTTGATACAGCTGTCCACACGATGTTTGCTTAGCAGTAGCTACAGTGTGCTTTGCTTTAATATTTTCCACCTTGTATATATCTTCCTCTTTTTTTGGACCTGTCATATTTCTTCCCAGCCTCTTTTTTCTCTCTATCTTTCTGTTGCATCTCATCGTTCCACCACTAAGTATTTTTTGTTTCTAGGAGTCCCTCTACCAGATATTTTTCCTAGCACTTCCTCTCCCACTAGCACCACAACTTTACTGTTGGTTTCCCACCGGTCATTTACCGCATCTTTTTGCTCAAGTTCTTCCAGCACTCTACTCTTAAAGACTATTGCCAAATCATCAGACTTTAACTTTCACCATTTTACTTTCTGGTGATAATTACGATAATTAAGACTGGTTACTAAAGGTCTTTTGTCCTTATCTCTTTGCTTTACATAATTTGCAGAACAGTAAGTAAAACTTCCATAGTTGACGTTTATGATCTGGGAATGTCTCGATTCTGGTCCTTGACGCACCAAAATCCTGGCGTATTACGTATTATCAAGCGTATCATAACACATTACTAAAAGAAGTTTACTGTATACATAAAAAATATTAAACCTGAAAACTAATACAAATAAAAAAATCTTACCACATCGTTGTCGACAGGTTCTTGTTTGATTTGTAATCTATCGTCCATAGCTTCGAGTCTTTGAAGTAGTGTAAATTTAAGTAAATTATCATTGCATCTTTCTACTTTAGGTTCAGGTGCAGCCACCTGTTCTTCTCTTGGTGGCAACTTGTACTCGAATATCACAGAGTTGGAAATCACATAGCCATCGCATGCTACTTGTAGAGTTGCAAGACCAGCCTCATGAGCTAAAATAAAATAACAATATACAGATATACACCAAAATAAATAAAAGTTTTCCAGTATAATCTAACAATCATAATGGCAGACTTTAATGCAAAAATTGGAAACAACTGACTATACTATGTGTAGGACCGTTCGGTCTACGTACTAAAGACCTTTTCATGGTAGTTTACAGTAGGATCTATAGAAATTGTGATGTAAAGTTGGTTCACAATTATAAGAATTGACTTATACAGGATTTAAAAGTATCCCGCTGATAAAGGCGAAACTGTAAAGAGATTTGCCTCTTCAGGTAAATAGTAAAAAGGACCGGCTTAAAGAATTTTATATTTTATTTAGCATTTACATTACATATTTAATTTAAATAAATATCTAGATAATTAAGAGAAAAAATACATAAACTGATGGAGTATTAGAATTAATTAATTATTATATTTTTCTGTGTCGATTCTTTATTAAATATAACCAAATTTTGAAAGCAATAATCAATTTTTGTTGTTACTGTGAAATAATAAAATAGTGAAGTGAAAATGAAAATTAATTAATGTAGTTATATTCACATATAGCTGTATATGATCATATTTTATATTCCATGTAAGGGAAGAAGTTTTTTTATATTGTTAGTAAGGTATCTAAGTGTGTCTGAAAAAGTTGGAAACAAATGGGAAATTTCTTTATTATTAATTTCATGAAAAAAAAAATGTTTTTCATAAAAATTCTACTTTGCATAGAAATCTATAATCAATAATCAAATTTATCAAATTTTAAGTGGTATACAGCGAAAATCAAAAATATTGATTTATGCTTAAAAGTGAAGGGCATTTAAATTTAGGTACAGAATAAAATGTCATTTTAAATTTAGATTCATAGTCTTTTAATGATGTGCCAGTAGGTGCATTAATTTTTAATTTCATTTCTAATTTACCTTATTCATAATACATCAACAAATGCAAAAGTCTTTTTTTATTTACTTTTTACTTTAAATGTAATATTTAATTATTAGAAGGCCATTAATCTAAACTTGGACATAATTTTTAATACCTACAAACATTTTAAAATTACATTTTCTTGCATATCTAATTTTAAAATCACTTTCCTCTTTGGTATTAATTAATAATTTTGATTTTTCCTATCTACCACTTAATATTTTATAATATTATTGATTAATGATTCCTATGTGATGCATAACCTTTATTGAAAAATAATTTTTTTTTCATGAAATTAATAATAAAACTTCCCATTTCTTGCCAACTTTTTCAGACATGAAACGGAAAACTTACACATAACAAGTTAACATAAACCTTTGATATGAAACTTTTAAAACGAGTAAATCGGTACTCACCGGAGGGACCGCAGACGTTCGGATAAAATTAGCGTCTCTTTGTAAAGACAATGAAGTCGACTTTACAAAAGTAACAAGATATTTACTCAACACAGACACTACACATTACTCCTCTGAGTTAGTGATAAGTTGTAGTCTAACAAAATCATTATGAATTTGACTGGCAGAAAAAACACAAAACACACACACACACACACACACACACACACACACACACACACACACACACACACACACACACAAAACGAGTATAAATATTACATCACATAGATATTATATCAAATCTGTGTCACTATCACTGTCGTCTCTTAAATTGATGATAATATTTTGTATATTATGTGTAGGAAAATATGAATTCTCAGCTTTCATGGTATGTGAGACTGCAGTTTTCCAACTATTCGCATCAATGTTGAGTACTTTCCTTTTAATTAAATGCAGGACAGAGAGATTTAAATGTGGCGAAGTATTATTACACTACTATTATTATATAATACACAGTAATATGGCGGAAGTCTTCTGGCGGAGAAGTATTATTTTTTTAATGTGAAACTTTTTAAAATGTCCAATAAGTCCTTCTTAGTATTATTTATGTGAAAATAAATATCTTTGTCGTATAAGTAATTCTATATTGTTATTTTCGTATCGCTTGAACTGGGAATTTTATTTAATTGCCTGCTATGATATATTGTATTAGAAGGCTCTTTTGTTGAACAAGATTGACTATTATCTACCGAACATTTAGATGGCGTATCGTAAGTATCAAATCACGTTTCATGTAAATATTCCGTTCGCCATATCCGTATAGATAGGATTCCATAAGTACCCGTCGTTAATATAATTTTTTTGTATTTAAACCCCATACGTTGCAAACATTTCCAAACAAACCCCATACGTTGCAAACATTTCGCACTTAATTTCAGTGTTGTCGACGTGAAGCCTGTCAACTAATACATCTAGTGTAGGTACAATTTGTTCTTCATACAATGTATACACTTTGCTACGAATAAGATCTTCATCTGCACGATCGAACTTCCGATAAATAGTGTTATCCCGTCTTGTTAATCTTGGTATAATAGGATTACTTACAATTTTTCTGACTGTGGATAATGGATTTTTAGTCAAAGTTGCCGTTTCATGTAAGGCTTATTACTGTCCATGTTTTTTTGACAAGAGTTTAAAAAACATTGGCAATAATTTGTTTGGATGCGTTGGCGGTGTTCAGGTTCTAAAACTTAAACGAGATCACTTCCTTGTCGATTTGGTTCCGATTTATGAACTTGCGAAATTGCTCTATTATCCTCTGGACTCCAGGGACGCCACATTGTTTCATACAATAAAGGTAAATTTGACTTACGTGGATTCACCGGCAAGTGTACACACTCTAAATTTAAAAATAAACACTTTTATAATAATCAACTAATTTTTTGCACAAACTGAACACTCAAACGACTTAACAACCAATTTCATTAAAAGCAGACTTTTAAAGTAGCCGGTCCTGGCAGCTTATGTAGGTGTGATAATTATCGAACAATAGAATATTTACAAGGGATTATTCAGTTTTACAGCTGTTATTAAAATAATTCTTATAATGAGACACTAAATGTCTGGATACAGTATACTATCCGTTGCAAGATAATTCTGATGGAATTCCCCAGATTAAAAGACTCGGCGCCGATATCAAGCACAAAAAGACTGTACTCCGTTAATGCTGTAACGAATAGTCACACTTAGTCTTTCATTACATTAGGTTCGATTTTAGATTATATCCAAAGTTTAAAGGTAGTTTACTAAATGATACAAAGTAGATGTATCCAGGTATAGTTTCTACGATGTCAGTTGGACAAGTCATAAAAACAAAATTCGACACTCAAGTGTCGGCCTCTTTGTAAAACATAGGCGGCGCAATAGCAATTAAATAATAAACTTTTATTTTTAAATTAAGTCTAATATTTTGTTAAACAGTAATAATATTGTTAATTATTCATATTTCTTTAGGAACTTGACACCAAAGATGATTAAAAGTTAATACACAATATAGTCATTCACTAACGGTAAAATATTGTAAAACTCTAAATTTTAAAGAACCACTGGGATTGATATGAAATTTGTCATACACATATAGCTAACGTGTCAAGGAAAAAAAGTGATATTGTGCCGATGTGTATTTTTGCCCTGGGTGTGAGTACCGCACCTTCTTGGGGGGTGAAAAGATATACATCCAAAATAAGTCCGGAAGTGGATAAACTGACTAATTCTAGGTAACTTTTGTTCTATAGAGTTTTTACTAAATCAATACTTTTCGAGTTATTTGCGAGTGAATATATTCATTTTTCATCAAAACACACGTTTTTGGACGATTTCTCGCAAATAACTCAAAAGGTAAGTATTTTATGGAAAAAATGTTGGTAGCAAAAATACAGTTTATAAAAAAGTGAAAACAATAGTATATGTATGAAGTCTGTATACCCAGCAGAAGCAGAGTTATAGCTAATGAAAAATAGATTCTTACCTATTCGTCAAATTCCATATCGAATAATTCAACGTGAAATAATAAAAAAAATATATTTTTTTACTTTTTTTTTAATTGTTTAGAGAAATCTTTATTTTTGATTTTTAAAAAAGTTTCTAGCATCAAACGTAAGCAAGTTACGCTCAAACAAAGTTGATCCTTTTTTTGGTAAAAAATAATCATGAATATGATCTGTAAGTTTCATCGGTTTAAAGAGCTTATTTTTGAAAGATACTTACATGAAATCGGCCAATTCGTCTTACAGTCGAATTGTCTCTTAGGTTTAGATTAATCGAGAGATCACATTTACTTCGATATACAGAACATATTTTTGACAAGTTGTGGAAGTCTTTGTAGAAATATTCAAACAATTAAACACTATCACTATCCCTGTGTCCAGAACTTGAGTCGTCGTTTGTGTTTATAACTACCGGTTCAATTGGTGGTCAGTAGGATATTCTTTTTCTTTTACTTGAACATGCGCTACACAATTTTCCAAATGTCAGTTTTGTTAAGTTCTTCGATCACTGTTCTTATATTTTGGACAACAACGTCACTTAATTGGGGAGATTGATTCATTTTCCGCAATTTCTTTTTTACATTGGCCCATATCATTTCAATTGGGTTGAAACACAATGATAAGGAGGGAGCCGAAAAACCGTATGCCCGTGGCGTTCAAAGAGTTTATCTATTACATATTCTTTTTGAAAATTTTGTTGCTTAATTAATTGCAACAATTCCTTTTTGGTACATTTACTAGGTGTTGCCATGCATTTGTTCTCCATAAATTCTATGATATCTTCCTTCTTGGAGCTAGTATTTGGAATTTTGGTGTATAGTCTAGAATGGTATGACGCATTATCCATTACTATCACGGAATTTGTTTTAATATTCGGTAACAGCTGTTCCGTTGCCAATTTTTCGAAAAGTTCAGCCGTCATATCCTCATGATAATCAGCTGATGACACTGTTTAATGTTTTTGGCCGATAATAACAAGGCATTAGGTACAAACCCGCTCTTAGTTCCAGCATGTAGAATTATAATTCTTTTTCCTCTGGAACAAGGAGTATTCAAGCAGCACTTTTTGCTATCATCCATCCAGCCATATTGAACTACATCATGGGTGTCAAACCACGTTCCATCAAGATACACAATGTCTCTATTGTCATCTCGATATTCTTTAATGTGTTCACAACTTATTTTCTACTGTCTTAACTCAAACTTAACTAAAACATAACACTACTGTTTGCACAAAAATATTAAAAATATACGTGAACTTGCTGTCGTACACGACGATACTGAATATATCGTTTAGTATGAGAAACCTGAGAAGGCATTTTTGACCAGATAACGATCAAGTTTGAGCGTAATAACTTCCGAAGAATTTGACTAATTACACTTCAGTAGTGCCCGATAAGATACGTAGAAAGTTATAAACCACAGCTGCAATATGGACAATACCGTTAGTGATCAATTACAAATAATGTTTAATTTCTGAATTATTGGGGACTGGACCCTAAAAATTCCTTAACTTTTATTGAAATTTAAAATTGATGATTAAAAGTATATACATACATAACGCAAATGAAATCTAATGTGCTTATTAATTTGAGAACTAAAAAATGAGTTTACAATTTTGCTATAAAAATAAAATAATTTATATAATAAGTTTAAAATAAAATTAATTTATCACGACGACACTGTTACTGTCTTTATTTAAATGCTTGCCGCCTGTGAAACATGAGAAACAATTTTTACCTGCTAACGGCAAAGCCAGATTTGGTTATAGTGTATGCACTGTCGAAAAATTTGACCAATTACATTTCAGTATTACCCAATAAGATACGTTCAAATTAATAAGCCACACCACTATCCATGTGGACTAATACCAGGAGTAATCAATAATTAGAATTACAAAGATTTATCTTTATTTCTATGTTCGCCGTAGAATTACTGACCGGACCCCAAAAATTGTTCTTTCCCAATTCATATCGTAACAACTTTACGTATTTTAATTTCGAGTTGTTGACGATTGTTAAATAAAATTTTAAGCATAATTTTGTGTAACTATTTAAATTTAATCAGTTAATTGCATTTGTACTTGAATTCAGAATTACAAATTTCTGAATACGTAAAGCCAGTGTTGATAAAAGATAAGAAAATTTCTTGGAATTTTATTAAGGTAAAAGGATAATGTCTACGTAATATCAAATTATCACTAAATAGGCATCTGTGAGAAGGAAGTTTATTTGAAAAGAAGAGATCTGAAGTCTGAACCTGAAAAACGTTCTGGTTATATTTATCTCACACACGATGCAAAGCAAATCGTGCTTAACGTTTACAACGGTAAGTACTCGTTAAAAATACTCTTTAGTTAACCTTACTAATACCGGGTGAATTTAGTACGACCAGTACCAGGTGCGACGACTTCTCGCCCCAGTAGTTTGGTTCAATTTTAAGCGCAAGGATTCTGTGTATCTCATTAATCTTAACATTGTTTAACTCTTTATTCTCTGTATACTTTGTTCAGTACCAATTCAACAAAATAAAAATTAGAGTCAGAAGACAATCACATTCAGAAACTCACCAAATAAACAGGTAATTTTAGCAGTTACCTATCAGATATCAGGTATACTTTGGGCTAATTGAACTTTACAAATTCTTAGAGAGACAATCCTAACTAGAAAGTAATATTTCGAAGAATATAGACAAAAATAGGAGAATCATAAAAGTCTTACTGTGTAATAGCAAAAATGGCAAATCATGGCAATTAATTAGTACAGTTATTAGTAAACAGTTTCCAAAACTTTTGTCTAAACTGATAAAATCAGATTTGTAGAACGTGAAAACACTCGATATCACGTGGGGTATTTAATTAGTAAAATATTACTCGATATAATTTTCACAATGTTTGAATTATACACGGTGAAACTATAAAATGTTAAGAAGTTAAGAATAATGTGAGATTACAAATTAAGGGATTAATTTGTGATTAAACAATCCCCGAGTGTCTAAAACTACTTTTTGTAGGTTTTTAAAATCTGATGGTTTTATGTTTAAAACAGTGAATAAACGATGGGCAATTATGGAATCCAGCTGTTTAATAAAGTGGAGGTTCGATTATTTGGAGAGTCTAAGGTCTTTTAGGAGTGAAAGGAAGATCTTTTATTATTTGGATAAAACTTGGTTCGAGACCCACGATATAGTTAAAAAATGTTAGACCGATGGTAGTAAAAATGGAGACAGTCATACTGAAAAAATACCCATCAAACGTGGAGTACGGCAGGGTTGTGTTTTGTCACCCACTCTTTTTATTCTGTACTCTGAAGAAATCTTTAGGGAGGCCTTGGATGACAGACAAGAGGGAGTAAGACTAGGTGGAGAAGTAATCAACAATATTAGATACGCTGACGATACAGCCATTCTTGCAGAAAGTTTACAAGATCTCCAAACATTACTAAATCTAGTTAGTGAAGCAAGTTATCAGAGAGGCCTAAAAATCAACATTTCAAAGACAAAGTGGATGGAAATTGGAAAGATCCATATAGATCAAGGTCTGCTTTCTCTTAATGGAGAAGAGATAGAAAGGGTAAATCATTTCAAATACCTTGGCAGCTGGTTAAATGTAAATTGTGACTCTGATGAAGAGATAATATCCAGGATCGAAATTTCACGTAAGGATTTTATGACCTGGAAACCAGTTTTATGCAACAGAAACCTGTCAATGAACATTCGTAAGAAGGTCCTGAAATGTTATGTGTGGTTGATCCTATTGTATGGTTGTGAGACATGGACGTTAAAAACCACAATGCTAAACAAGTTAGAAGCATTCGAAATGTGGTGCTATAGACGAATCCTAAAGATATCGTGGGTTTCGCACACTTCCAATGAAGATGTTCTTCAAATGATCAACTCAGAACGTCTGCTCATAAACACCATAAAGAGGAGAAAAACAGAATACTTCGGTCATATAATTAGAGGACCCAAATACCATTCACTTCGCCTTATAATACAAGGAAAAGTGGAAGGAAAGAGATGGATTGGTCGAAAGAAACTTTCATGGCTGCGTAATATTAGACAATGGTGTGGTTTCACAGTAGAAGAATTATTTCGCGCAGCAGCCGACAGAGAAATGTTTCAGTAAATTGTAAACATGATGACGGCCAACGTCTGAATACGGACACGGCACCCAAAGAAGAAGAAGAAGAAGTAAAAATGGTGTCACCAATGTTCGTCACTAATGTTTGAATTTGTTTTTTACATTGTGGGGGAGAAACAAGATGGGTAGAAGATGCTATATTACACTCTGCTAAGAGTGTAAGTGAATCTCGCTTAGATTGTCATCAAGATATGGACAGTACTTTGTTTGAAAAGTGGTTTGAAAAGCAATTACTACCTAAATTAAAAAGAAATAGCGATATTATTTTAGATAATGCTCCGTATCATTGTAGACTAAAGGGTAAAATTTCAAACACTAATGCTAAAACCAAACAAAACTGGAATTAAGATGTTTTATCAAAACGTGAAGTATCGTGTTGTTAACTTTCATTATCTGTCCCAGGCAGATGTATTCGCTTACTGTTTCTAAATTTATGTCGTTCAACATTATTTATCTAATGTTCGGTGTTCATTATTTTTGATTTTTCCAAGTTGATCTTACGACCTACTTTTTCCGAAGCTTGAAATAGCTGCAGCATCATGGTCTGTAGTTCTTTGAAACTTTTAGTGAATATTACAATGTCATTTATTCCTTTATTTGCCCAGTTAATGTATTTGAACACGTCTTCCAGTAGAAGTGTCAATAGCTTTGGTGAGATTACATCTCCCTGGCGAACTCCTCTGTTGATTGGTATAGCTATGGTTTTGGCATCTATTTGTATTTTCATTGTAGGTTTTTTATAAATATTATGTCTGAGCATTCTCTATCGGGAGTCTATCCTCCAGTTGTTCATAGCTCTTCTATTGCCCAAAGTTCTATGGAGTCGAATGCCTTTTCATAATCAACGAAGCCAATGTATAATATCTAGTAATATTTATTGGTTTTCGCTATTAGCTATAGCGATAGCTATCGAGATTCGACGTTAACCTGTTAGTTATTACTCTCATAACCAGTTTGTACATTTGGGACACCAGGGAGATTGGCCTATAGTTCTTTAGATCTCCCCTGTCTCCTTTTTTAAAGAGAAGTATTGTCAAACTTCCATTCATCTCTCATCATCTGGGACTTCTCCTCTGTGAAGACATTTGTTGAAAATACGCTGCACACTTTTTGAAAATTCTTGTACGTAAAGTTTTAAAAATCTTTCATTAATTGCAATATTAAACTGATTAATCTATATAGTCATTACAGTGTTTGGGTTTCTTAGTTTTTGGTAGAAGAACAAATTGATAGTAGCCATTCCGTAGGTATCTCACCAGATTTGTATATGTTGTTAAAGAGGATAGTTATTGCGCTTAAATTGTCTTCATCTATAAGCCAAATCAGTTCGATGTGAACTTTATTTGCCGGCCCAGGGTCTCTGCCAGATTTTGAGTTGTTTATAGCATGTTGGACTTCAGATTTTAATACTTTTGGAGTTTTATCGTGTTCGATTTGTGTTGGTTCCATTATTGTCTCCATGAAAAGATCTTTTAATATATTCTAGCGAGATTCACATTACTATGACAAACAAAAAGAGACTCGTTTTAACTCTGGTCTTTTCCATATTTTACTATGCATGCGAGACATGGACAGTCAAAGAATCAGATCGACGACGTATAGACGAATTTGAAATGTGGACATGGAGACGCCTGCTTCGAATTCCATGGACGGCTCGCCGTACAAATATCTCGGTTCTGGATGAAATTAAACCGGATCAGCGTCTCTCCAGTACCGTTTACTCTAGAATTTTAAAGTTCTTTGGCCATATCCATCGAAATGATCACAAAATGGAGCGGTTGGTGGTCCAAGAAAGGCCTCAGACTCAACGCCAACGCGGAAGATCTCCACAGCGATGGGCGGACATTACTAAAAAGCTTCTCAATAAACAGTATACTGAGGCAATACATATAACTGATGACCGCGACCAGTGGAGAAATATTATCAATCAAACTGTCCGAGCTGCTGAAGCCCAATTATGAACCACAACACATCTACTAAGATGTTAATGACTGTGATGATGAGCGAGATTAAATAAAACGAGCGGTTCGAATTTATATATCGGTAATATCTTAACAACTCTACTTTAACTTCTAGAAGGTATGCTTATATATACAGAGTGGCCCAAAAGTCTGGAAATGGTCAATTATCTCGTAAATTGCTAGTCATAATTAAACAAAATTTGAGGTACACCTATTTTGAGATACGGAGATTCCATATTTGATATTTGCAATGTTGCCAGATTTGCTGTTTCACATTCATCACCCTGTATATTCAGTCATTATTGGAATCTCCTATTCAATACGAGTTCAACCATATGTAACACATATGATTTTATGTAGTCTGGAAGGTCTTAAATACATAAAACAGTGCAAAATATTTAGATTTTAAAAAATTTAAATGTAAAATGCTGTGATTTTGACTTTTGTTCACCATTTACATTATTAACTAAAACTGACAGTAGTTGTGTTTCGAAAAGTTCTGCAAGATAAATTGCTTCTCTAAAATAGCTCTTAACGAAAAAGAACGAATTACTATTCTAATGATGAGAGGGTACGGTGCCAGAAAAAGATCTTATTGTGAAGTAGCCAATTTCTTCAATGATACTTTCCCAAACCGATCTCCTATTCATAAGGCGATGGTACAAAAAACTGTAAAGCGATTTGAGAAATCTGGAGAAGCAAAAGATAGATACCGATCAGGTAGACAGAAAAGAGTTATGAATGACAACAAAACTTTAGATGTAATGCAAAGTTTTGTTAAAGATCTACATAAATTCACACGCAGGGTTGCACAAGTACATGATGTAGGTCGTTCTTCAGTCTTACGTGTATTACGTAAGAATAAATTTAAACCATACAAAATTAACTTATTGCAAGAATTAAGTGAAGATGACTTCGATCATAAATTAGAGTTTACTGAGGTAATGATGGAAAAAATTGAAAATGATGAAAATTTCTTTAACAGAATATGTTTTTTCGATGAAGCAACTTTTAGACTGTATGGAAGTGTAAATCTACACAATTTAAGCTGGAGTGACGTAAATCCAGACTGGATGCGTGAAAACCATACCCAAAGACCACAAAAATTAAATGTATGGTCAGGTATAAGTAGGTACTCAGGTAATTGGGCTATTTTTTTATCGAAGGAAATTTAACGTCAGATAGTTACAAAATGTTAATTAGAAATGAAATTGTACCTACACTGAGAAACTTGTTTGGGGCCAATTTTAATCAGATATGGTTTCAGCAAGATGGAGCTCCAGCTCATTTTGGTGTGAATATTCGGCGTTATTTAGATGAGATATTTCCCGGACGATGGGTTGGTAGAAGAGGTAGAATTGAATGGCCTCCACGTTCACCTGATTTCAATCCTAAAGATTATTTTTATTGGGGATACTTGAAAAATTCAGTTTACAAAACTAAACCATCAAGTCTTGCAGAGCTAAGGCAACGAATTATCGATGAATCTCGAATAATTTCTAGACAATCATGGAGAAATGTGGTAGACGCATTCTAACGTCGATTAGGGTACTGTCAACTTACAAATGGAGTACTTTTTGAACACTTGATAAAGTAACCATTTTGTTAAAAAAATATTGTAATATATCAATTGTTACGTTTTAATGTAGTTGAAAATAGTATTAAAAAATTTATTCAGACAATTAGGCGTTGCAGACTCCATAAAATCATAAGTGTTAAATATGGTTGAACTCGTATTGCATAGGGGATTCCAATAATGATTGAATATACAGGGAGATGAATTTTAAAAACCAAAGTTACTAATCAAATCTGGCAACATTGCAAATATCAAATATGGAATCTCCATTTCCCAAAATAGGTGTACCTCAAATTTTGTACAATTATGACTAGGATTTACGAGATAATTGACCGTTTCCAGACTTTTGATCCACTCTGTATAAAAGTCACTATGTTCTAGAACATTCTCCGGTAGCCCACCTCTAATTCGCCTATTTGACGGGTTGATCTCTCGCCCTCGATATATCGCCGGAAACTTCTAGTCGCTTTCGAGATGTAACCGTTATACAGACCACGCCGAATGCATGTTCTATATTATATGAATGAATATTTAGTCTATAGTTATTTTATTTCAATCGGTTTATTAATAGGTTTATTGTTTTTGTCAATTAATATGTTAGGTGTGTTTTTTCGTGATTTTCCAGATAATTCTTCAACTTTTTTATGTAAATTATAATGATTATATAGATTTCCATTATAGCTTTCAGATTTGTAAATTTGTTTATAATATAAATTGGGTCGATTTATCTCAAAAATTCTAATTTTTTGTATTGTTTTTGCTTTCTTTTGGATTATTTTTTACCTACATTTTCTGTTTTCATAATATAATTTGTAATTTACTAACACGTACTTGATCATTACTTTAAAATTGTTTTTACACATCTAAAATTGTCGAAGCAATGCTAAAACTTGCAATTTGCAAGTTTTTAATGTATTCGTTTCTAAATAACTTTTTACACTTTATGTGTACAAAACACATTAATATCTGACATGCAATATCCAGTTTTTAACCTAATTTTATGCATTTATTGATAATGAATTATTTTGCGTTTATGAGCTGTTAAAAATAAGTCCTGCCTGTTTGCTTTGATAAGAAGAGTAGGTAATAGTACAGGCCGTTAAAAAATTAATAAACAGTGTGGGTTTCTTGTTAATCTGTGAATTATGACCATTTTATGTTCGTTAGTTATCGATGTAATTTTCTGATATGCATTAACGACAAAAACACTGAAACATTTTCTTGGTATTGATCAACGGCACAAAAAATAGGCAAATTGAATGACAAATAGAACATTCGTTCTTATGTGGTTTTATTAGGCAATACATATAGAATACATTAGAATAGTTTTATATTGGCTTATAAAAAAGTTATTAAATAATGAAAAACAAAAGACATAGTATTTTTTAACATATCTTAGTGGCAAAACATTGATCAAACCTAACCCGACGCATCAGTTAATAACTGATAAAAAATAAAATATTTTACAGTGAGTGTTTGGGAAAGTATTAAATATTTATTTTCATATTTTACATTTAATATTTTTCTTTGACTGTACTATATTGTGATCTTATAAGTATAATGGTATTTTTATACTGCTTATGTGCTTTAACATGTATTGTTTTCTGTTATTTAGTAAAATCTCATTGTTAAACTGGCCTAAACAATTTGGTCTGTTTTTAGGTTCAGAAAATTTGGCTTCTTTTGTTGTTTTGGAAATAATTATGTACCCAGCACACAAATACTGTAAAGTATCATATTACTGTGACCATTAATTTGGATCATTGCCATTCAAAATCGCAATACAATAGAGTGATTTATTGGTATGCATCGTCCCATGTTCCACTGTTCTTAAAAATAATCCATAATAGGATCTATAGGAAATTAGACGTAGACATCAGTAACACTCAGATGGGATTCAGAAAGGGGCTGGGTACAAGGGAGGCTCTGTTTGCAATGAACGCTCCCTTAGAGAGATGTTTAGATATGAACCAAGAAATTTACGCCTGCTTTATTGATTTCGAAAAGGCTTTTGACAAAGTACAATATGAATCACTAAGACAAGTTCTAATAAAGAAAAATATAGACAGCCGAGATATTCGAAGTATATGCAATCTATATTGGAATCAAACAGCAAATGTCAAGGTTGAGGGCAGACTAACAGAAGAAATTCAAATCCATCGAGGAGTCCTGCAGGGATGTATCTTATCGCCACTTTTATTTAAATAGGTGCTATAGGAGCATTCTCAGAATATCATGAATGGACCGCGTCACTAACACGCAAGTACTCCAAACTTTAGACAAAAGATGCGAAATTCTAAATGAGATAAAAACTAGAAAGATGGAATACTTTCTAGTTTTTAAAAAACACATTTTTATTTTGCTTCTTTTCTCCAAAATTCATATTTGACAATTTATTTGATGTTCGCTAATTGACGCTTTTATACTGGTCCTAAAAGAGCATCTCGTTCTTTACTTAATTTTCGATATTTTCATTGTTGTTTCATTTGCGATATAAAGCAAACGTATCGACAAATTAAAGTAAATAAGGAATTTTGGAACTATAAAGGGGTTCTCTAGAGATCGGATTTTTATAAACCTCTCCAAAGTTTTTACTACCTACCGGTACTTACGGCACTTCTTCTTCGTTTTATTTTACTTAAAAACTCTAAAAGAGTAACTCTTTTATTTACTCTCCTTCTGCAGTGAGCACTTATTTTTTTATCTACTCACCTTCTGCAGTGAGCACTCGCTTAGCTTTTAAAACTCGATGGTTTTTCGCTAGACAACTCAACAATGTTACGGTGCTAGGCCTAAAATGGGAACCTATGACTGACTTCTTTTCTTATTCTTTCCGCCCGTTTCACAAACCTTGTACAAAGTGGGCTATTCGTTCGTAAATCAGTCGTATTCTTTTTCTATTCTCTTGTTTTTATTTTTCTATGTCTTTTTGCTATTCAAACGTCTTCTACAACCGTTGTGGTACTTCAATGTATCCTGGGATGATGAAATATCTGAACAGATACATCTAACCACAGTACTTGTAAGTGTTACATTTCTAGTGTTATTTTTTATAAAAGACAATTTATCGCAAGATTAGAGCTCTTGACAGCTATACTGCTGGCTGATCTAGTCATTTTTGTCAACGAGTCTCGTCCAATTTTTATGCTCGCTCTGACTCAACAAAATTGGAGCTCTTGGCAGCCATATTGCTAGCTGATCTAGTCACATCTGTCAAAGTGTTCTTTTTCCGATGTTCCGATGTTTGGTCTGATTCGGCGATTCCGCTCACTTGAGCTAATTTTTCTACCCATAAATTGCCAATCGTATTCAACACATGCAAGAACTGATACCACGCTTTACTCGGCATTATGTGCCTTCTAATCAGAACTAATCTGATTGTGTTAGTCGTGTTTTATCACTGGTACAATTGTTACAATTTTCACCAAACTGGCATTTTCCTACTGTGGAGCTCGTAGAAATATCATTACTTCCCGGCTATCGTCGAAGACTCTCTGCTGAAATGTGACACCACGCCGAGATTTCGACGATGTTCTTCTTCTTATTTTTTCGCACCCTGCGAAATTCTTATAGGAAAAAGGGCCAATGGTTCTTAAAGGCCTGTTTGACACAGTCTTCCTAGTTTGGTAGGTCGAAAAATTCTACTGATTCGATGATATTCTTTTTTAACTGACGGCATTGTACGCGTTGTTAATCTGAGCGCAGTTTCAGATGTTATCCAACAATGTCCTGTGGACGAAATATGACTGCCGCCTATTTTCAATCCATATCTTATTCTTACTTACTTCTTTATTATACATCGATCTTTATATGTCTATTCTTCACACTTATACTTTAAGCTGTTCTTACAAACATTCGTTTTTGGAGTGGGAGACTGTTTGGGAAAGTATTTAATATTATTGTTAAACTGGCTTAAACGCATTTAATCTGTTTTGAAGTTCAAAGAATTTGGCTTTGGCACGTCCCGTCTTTTGCGCTTCGAATGGAGTCGCGACGGTGAACGATACCAGTCTACTCAACTGGCTATGGTTAATATACCAATGCTACATATAATCAATGAGAGACTGAAAACATTACTTCAAAGAGAAATCCCACAAGAGCAAACTGGATTTACCAAAGGTAGAGGCACTCGAGAACACCTGCTGAATATAAGACAGATAATCGAGAAATCTAGGGAATTCAACATCCCACTATACATTTGTTTTATAGATTACCGTACAGCGTTCGACAGGGTCAAGTGGAGACACTTATGGCGAATACTAAAAGAAGTAGGCGTACCACAACATCTAATTACGCTTATAACTGAACAATATGAACACACTACTGGATCAGTTAAAGTACTTGACACACTTTCGAACGAGTTTCATCCAGAACGGGGTGTCAGACAAGGATGTATACTATCTCCACAATTATTCGTTTCGAGTATATTATGCGAAGAGCACTTGAAGGATGGGAAAAGGGCATCTCAATAAATGGTCATAAACTAAACAACCTTCGTTTCGCAGATGACACAGCCCTTCTTGCAAATAGTCAAGCAGAGCTGATGGAACTTATACGACTGATCGAAAACGAAAGTCAAATATTTGGTCTGCAATTAAACATATTAAAGACAAAGATCATGATAGTGGATAGACTACACAACAATCATCCACACATAACCACAATTGACCGGTTCGAGGTTGTGAGCTCATACTTATATCTGGGATCATTAATCACAAACACAGGGTCATTACAAGAAGAGATTAAACGTAGATGTGATCTAGCAAAAGTTGCCACAGTAAAAATGACCAAAATATGGAAGGAATGTCAAATTTCAAGAGCGATAAAGATGAGGTTGATCAACTGCTTAATATTCCCAATACTGACCTACGGATGTGAATCTTGGACTCTGAGACAATCGGAGAGAAAAAAGATAGACGCCACTGAAATGTGTTGTTGGAGACTAATGTTACGAATCCCTTGGACCGACCGTAGAACAAATAATTCAATTTTAAGAGAGCTAAAAGTTAGCCAACGACTCTCTAGTAAAGTCCATCTCCAACAATTAAAATATTTTGGGCATGTTATGAGAGCAAACATAGAAAACATGGAAAGACTCTTAATACAAGGAAAGATAGAAGGCCGAAGATCACGAGGAAGATCCCCAACAAGATGGATAGATCAAATTACAGGAATATGCCAAAGACCTATGCATGAATTAAAAGAAATGACCAGAGACAGAGATCTCTGGAGACGGACAATACACGACATCACGTCGACCACTACACTCCCCCTGGGGGGTCAGGATTGAAGAAAGAGAGTTTCAAAAGGTAAGTCTTTGTTCTTTGTAAAGATAAAAGTAATGAGTAAAGCCAGTTAGTTCTCATAATTTATTCACAATTATTAGTTGCTATTTTTTGCTAATTTATTTGCAGTCAAAATATTGCATTTTTCTTGCAATATTATTCTAATTTCATTTAACCAGCGAGCTCTAAATTTTATACAAATCATTTGGTATTGATAAAAATCGAAGCCTTTAAAAGATTTTTATACAAAACAGTGAGTAAAAAGTCATGCATAAAAAAACATTTCAAATTTCAGCCTATATTTACGGTCCTAGTTTACTTTTAGCATTACCCAAAATAGTTGCCCCGTAACGTAAGACTAGGTGGACATATCCACTTCGTTATTACACTTAAATTTAAGTTAATTAAATATTAAAAATAACTTACCTGGACAATAACATCGTAACACACCACTTTGAACTAAAGTAGTGGGAACAGGGAATGTATCAAAAAGTACTGTATATGGCCCAGAAGAATGCCAGGGTCCTGTAACCAGAACCTTGACTCCTCCTTCAGGATAAGCCCACTCGGGAGAATAATCGGTAATTTTTGCCGAGCCTTCCAATGGATGATTGCTCTGTTGGTGTTCTGGTTGTGCCTTAGTGTTACTTCTATTTTCGGACGGATTAACATCTAAAAATACAGTAAGGAATATATGTTAAGTAATATGTATAAGTTGTGTATGATCAATTCTATTTCTACAGAATTTCATACTATCAGAGGCGTCCGCCAAAGGAGTCGCCATATTCCCAAAGCTTTTCAGTGCAACTCTAGAATCTATACTCAGCAAAATTAACTGGCAGCAAAAATACGTATACCTTATACCTTGATGTAGAATACCTCAGCCATCTAAGATTTGCAGATAACATCGTTTTGATCACGTTTTGAAGCGACCTAATAGGCCAAGCAAGTTAGGTTTTTACTCATCACAAGTGTATAGACGGGTTTGACAGTTGAAATAAGTAGTATGAGGTATTACAAAAAGACTCTCATCTAGGGATTCATAAATTTTTTATTGGAAATATTTTTAAATAAACAATTAAAACGTCAATATCATTATTTTGCTCATAACTTATAAACTTGTCTATTTAGAGATTTGACGTCCACAGACGAGTTGTTGAGAAAGAAAAAATACACAAAACGAGATATACTAAATTAAAATCGGTTAATAAACAAAAAAGTTATTGCATAATAACCAAGCAAAACGGCTGTTTTTGATTATTGTTAATAACTCTTTAAGTAATTAATAAAATTTATTTAAATGTATCTGAACTTAAAGATCTCATCGAGTTCAAAGTGTGTGCGAAAGATAGGCTAGATCCGTCAAATAGTTTTTGCACAATTTAATTTGTTTATAAGATTTTTTGAACAATGCACAAATTTCTAAAGCCGGTCCAGATAATTTGACTGAATGGATCTTAATAATCCGGGGCTTATTTTCTTCGATGAGACATATACTAATATCCTGTGGAAAAAAAAGTTAAAAAAAATTGCGTTTATGTACATAAAATGATTTATTAATAAATAGCACTTTTTAAGTTTATAAACATTTACAATAACTCCGTACTATTTAGTTTAAATTAAATGGCAATAAAATATTCGGAAGGCGGGTTAAAAAACACAACTTTAAAAAAAAAAAAAGGTCCTGCGACCATTAGGAGCCGAGTTAGTCCTATTTTTTTTTAAAAATCACTGTTACGTCAATTAACAACATTAAGGGCTGAAATTAACCAATCTTTTAGAAGAAAAGTCAAAGTTTTTAAACAAAATATTTAGCAAACAAAATAATTGAAAATTGATTAAACAGGAGTGTTGTAAACCAAGAGTACTTTGCGTTCCGACTCAAATGGAAGGAGTGGGGATTGCCGATTGCACTCAAGCCGCGCTCTAAAAAAAGTCGAGCGCCCGTCGAAAGCAGATGCTGTTAGTTTTTACAACTCATTTTCCTGTGACTATACAACCGGTTTGTTGTATTGAAATATTTAGTGTTTTGTTTTATTTAATAATTGTTACAAATAATTAATGGTAAGTAAAATTCATCTGAATATTAAACAAAAACTACGTGTTGTGATATATATTAATATAAACACATGGTTGTATTACGTTGTCTGAATAATATACGGTTAACTTTGAATATAATATTATTTTACTATTATTATAAGTATACGTGAAAATGAAACTATGATATTATTTATATGGAAAAATTATTAAATATTTCTATTTTTATTTTAAATTTTAAAACTAAATTAATAAAATTACTTGCTGACAGAAAAGATCTGCAAATATTAGCTTCCAAATTTTACCAACCACATACATCTGCAGAAATAATTGGACAAAGTGAAGTGCAAATAATTGCATGTTTATATGGCGCAAAAGAAAACAGTGACTTGGGTGAAATACGATTTTACCACTTCAAGAATGCTGCTTTGAATACAAGCGTTAAGTTGGAAAAGTTGCCACCTACAAAGGGTAGTGCAGAGCAGCATAGTTATAGAGTATACCTTCAAGTACAGGAATGGTTGGGCGTGAAGAAAGACCCTACAAAATGGGGATGGAAAATAATTGATCAGAACTTCACACCTACATATTAATCTGATCCCATGGTTCCTGAAGAATTGGCTAATTCAATCAAATGCAATTGCAAAAAAGGATGCAAAACTAAAACATGTACCTGTCGCAAAAATGGCTTCAAATGTACAGACATGTGCGGTACATGCATAGAAATTCAATGTACTAATATTTATGAAATTATTAATGTAGAAGAAAACGATACAACAGATGAACAAGAGATAATTGATGAAATGTATTTAACTGGGTTTGATGAGAATAGCGACAATGAAAATGAAATGAATTATGAAAGTTATAATACAAGTGAAATTGAAGATGAAAGTGAAGATGAATGTTTACATAGTAGTAGCAGTGACGATATAGAAATAAAGCGTAGAAAATTACAGTAAATTAAATTATTTTAAAAAATCACTACACAAAATTTCAACTTCTGTAATAACATAAAATTAATTTATTATTTCATTAACAAATTTTTAGTAAACATTATTTAAAATGTTCATTTACTTATAACATTTATTTAATATAATCATATTTGAAATAAATAAATAGAAAAATAACAATAAAAAGACGACTTAAGAAAAAGTTTGTACATTCCGTAGTCATTAGCTGCTTTGTTTTGAATAATTTTGCAATGAAAGTACGTTAAATGTTATTATTTTAACGTTGTACCCCAGTTTAAAAAAAAAGAACAAATTTGGTCCACTAGAACCCGAGATATGTCTTTTTTTTCCAAGCACTCTATTTTGAAACCCTGCGCTCGACTTTTTTGGAGAGCGCGGCTTGTGTGCAATCGGCAATCCCCACTCCTTCCATTCTAGTCGGAACGCAAAGTACTCTTCGTTTACTACACTCCTGTTTAAACAATTTTCAATTATTTTTTTGCTAAACATTTTGTGAATAACTTTGACTTTTCTTCTAAAAGATTGGTTAATTTCAGCCCTTAATGTTGTTAATTGACGTAACAGTGATTTAAAAAAAAAGGACTAACTCGGCTCCTAATGGTCGCAGGACCTTTATTTTTTTTTAAAGTTGTGTTTTTTAACCCGCCTTCCGAATATTTTATTGCCATTTAATTTAAACTAAATAGTACGGAGTTATTGTAAATGTTTATAAACTTAAAAAGTGCTATTTATTAATAAATCATTTTGTGTACATAAACGTAATTTTTTTTAACTTTTTTTTCCACAGGATATTAGTATATGTCTCATCGAAGAAAATAAGCCCCGGATTATTAAGATCCATTCAGTCAAATTATCTGGACCGGCTTTAGAAATTTGTGCATTTTTCAAAAATTCTTATAAACAAATTAAATTGTGCAAAAACTATTTGACGGATCTAGCCTATCTTTCGCACACACTTTGAACACGATGAGATCTTTAAGTTCAGATACATTTAAATAAATTTTATTGATTACTTAAACAGTTATTAACAATAATCAAAAACAGCCGTTTTGCTTGGTTATTATGCAATAACTTTTTTGTTTATTAACCGATTTTAATTTAGTATATCTCGTTTTGTGTATTTTTTCTTTCTCAACAACTCGTCTGTGGACGTCAAATCTCTTAATAGACAAGTTTATAAGTTATGAGCAAAATAATAATATTGACGTTTTAATTGTTTATTTAAAAATATTTCCAATAAAAAATTTATGAATCCCTAGATGAGAGTCTTTTTGTAATATCTCATACTATCCATTTCAACTGTCAAACCCGTCTATACACTTGTGACGAAAAAACGCTTATTTTCTACTAACTTGACTCGTCTATAAATGCAGCTAACAATTTTAGTATCCAAGAATCGTCAAGAGAAGACTATTAGACTATCGTGGGTAGAAATAAAGAACTACTGTGTAAGGGAGAATGCACCATAATCGGTAGAATACACTGAGAATGATGATGATGACGATGATATATATTTAAAAGCATTTTATTTCAGTTCAAGCTACCACAGGTGCTCCTGACGAAAGGTGATTACTTTGAAACACATTTAGAGCAATGGTGAAGCTTGAGTTTAACATAAATGCAATCGTCTACTTTAATTTTAACTTCTTTTCTCTATATAATGAGTCCAAAATATGATAATCGAGTCTTTTACAAGTAACCTGTAGATGTATTGTCAGAATAAAAGGTTATTCCTTACATCGTTTAATAGCTCTCAGTAAGTTTGGATTTACAATTCACCTTATTCGTCATTAAAAGGAAAGTTTCCAGGCTGCTCGCTGCCAAATGGTTAAAATCGAAAAACATACAAAATTGTCTACTTATATCTTTTGTTCTTTTTGTTCAAGTGTATATCTATTACAAATGTTGGTAATCATTATGGTCACTTAACTTTCGAATCAACTGCTTTCGGAGTTGTTTTCTAAGACATTCGTCTGCTTCCTACACTCATGTTGTCCTCTATTTTATTTTGTATTATGAGTGGCAAAGTACCATATTTTTCTCCATGCATTATATGTCCGAGATATTGCAGTTCAACGTTAGTAAGATCTATTCTTGAGATTTTCAGAATGATTTTATACTCGATTTAGCGTTCATGATTTAACCCCGTAGTATAGGACACAATGGCCTGTATAATTCTGTACTTCTAGGATCCCATTACATCCCATGGGCAGGGGAGAACAACCATCCGAACGCAAGGCCTCCTCGGTCGTCAATATGCGAAACCCTTGCACAAAATACCAAAAAAATAATATTCAACTGTCTCAGATAAAAATAGCTACCTGGAATGTAAGAAGTATGTATCAGCCTGGAACACTACATAATGTTATTAATGAAAAAGAGAGACTAAATATAGATAAACTTAGGGTCAGCGATGTACAATGGTCAGGAAATGGAGAAATATCAATAAATAACCACAACATTTATTACACTGGAGGAGACAAAACTGATCATCTATACGGAGTAGCTTTCATCGTAAGCAACACTATTAGAAAATTAGTGCTAAGTGTGATTCATATCTCAGAAAGAATAATAATGCTAAAAATTCAAATTCAAAAAAAGTCTATGCTCCCACAGTTGATAAGACCGAAGATGAGATCGAAAAGTTTTATTCAGAATTGCACAATACAATCAAGTTAACAAAATCTAGAGATATTACTTACATTTTAGGAGATTTTAATGCAAAAATTGCAGTAGGTACAGTTGAAAATATAGTTGGACAGTTCGGACTAGGAACTAGAAACGAGAGAGGAGAAAGGATAATAGAATTCTGCCAAGAAAATAATATGGTAATTGCCAATACTTGGTTCCAGCTTCCTAAGAGAAGACTACATGAACGTCTCCTTTATATACAGAAAACCACATTGCAGCAACCAAATAGACTTTATACTCGTAAATAGCAGATATAAAAACTCTATAACCTCACCTAAAACTTATCCAGGAGCAGATGTTAACTCAGACCACAATCCGTTAGTGGCTGACGTGAAAATAAAATTAAAAAGAATTGAACTCAGAAAACAACAACCAAAAATTACTACAATGCTACAAAACGAAGAAATAAAAATCGAATTAAAAAATAATGTGAATACTAATATGCAAAAATACTAACTGACAACAAACAAATTATGGATGTAAATAAAACGTGGTATAATATAAAAAACACTTTACTGAAACCAGCTCAAGAAAGTTTGATACAACATAGTTCAGAGTCTAAAAAACAGTGGATGAAAGAAGAAATACTACTAAAGATGGAAGAAACAAGGAAATATAAAGGAAAATATCTACAGAAGTATAAAAGAATACAACGAATAATTAAGGAAAAAATCAAAACAGCTAAGAAAATCTATTTGATGAAACAATGTAAAAAGATAGAAGAACTAAAAACAAAATATGGTATGAAAAATATGCACAAAAAAATAAGAAAGTATCTGGAATGGGTCAAAATAGATAGCAAGGACACATAAAAGACAAAAAAGGAGTACTACTAATAGATTTACCAGAGAAATTAAGACGATGGGAGGAGTACGTTAGAGAACTTTTCCAAGATGAAAGAGATGAAATGCAGAAAATACAAGAATTAAATCCTTTAGGGAGACAGAAGATCACGATAGATGAAATGATCAAATAGGCTATCAAAAACTCTAAAGAAAAGAAGGCAGCTGGATTAGATGAAATACCAGTAGAACTGTTAAAAGTAATGGAGGAGGCTAACTTAGAAGTATTGTCAGATTTATTCAACACGGTGTAAGATACGGGAATAATATCACAAGAGTGGCTGAAGTCAGTATTTATAGCCATTCCTAAAAAACAAACAGCAAAAGAGTGCTCTGATTATCGAACACTGAGCCTCATGAGTCATACGTTAAAAGTACTGCTGAAATTAATACATAAGAGAATATACGAAAGGCTAGAGGAGGACATTAGCGAGACGCAGTTCGGGTTCCGAAATGAAATGGGTACTCGAGAAGGACTATTTGCTATCAACATATTGATTCAGCGATGTCAGGATGTAAACGTTGATCTACACTTGTGCTTCGTTGACTACGCAAAAGCTCTCGATAAAGTAAGACAGGAAAAACTAATATCAATACTTATAAACAAGCGCATTGACAGTAAAATCATAAATATAGTACAAACAATATATTGGAATCAAAGTGCCATAGTTCAAATTGATGGGCAATACTCAGAAAAAATGAAGATCTGTAGAGGAGTTAGACAGGGATGTGTTTTATCGCCACTTTTGTTTAACTTATATTCTGAAGAAATTTTTCAAAACACGCTCAATAATATCGAAGTGGGAGTCACCGTTAATGGAAAATTAATTAACAACTTACAGTATGCAGACGACACTGTGATCATAGCAACGAGTATAGAGGATTTACATCTAATCGAAATCTTGAGTATGAATAGTGCTGAGATGGGAATTACTATAAACGCTAAAAAACGAAGTACATGCTAATGATCATACTGTAGAAATAAACAGGCGAATAGAGATTGCCAGATCAGCATTTATACGAACGAAGCCACTCCTAACGTGCAAAAATCTAAATTTGGAGACAGCACTCTAAGAAGAAGGATCCCAAGTCAAAGGAGACCTAACGATTATTACGAATGGCATTACTGAAAGAATGAAATGAATAAGAAATTAAACGAGTCAGACATTAAAGCTGTTAAACGGCTGTTATCATCCTATAATTACTTTATTAACAGTGACCTAATTTATGGTACATGAAAAAGATTATTACTTACCTAGGAGTCCGGCATTACCAGAATCTAAGCTCTCCAAATCGGGAAACTCTCCAAGCATATCGAATGCATCCAAGTTAACAAATACGTCATCGTCCACAACGTGAGTAGGTGACACGACAACGTCACAGCTATCTATAAAGTCCATGGGATTAATTTCGTTAGTCAATTGTTGCTGTTGAGGCTGCGACTTGTTCTGATGATTATTGGTGTTCGTTTCGGTAGTGCGATTTTGATTATTAAGTTCAGTTGAACACAATGGCATGTTGGCCGATAGGGTCCTTTGAATGTCCTCCTGAAAAACATACTGGTTGGTATGTTAGGTTCTTCAAATACTTTTTAAATCTATTAAAAAATTATTAAGTACACATCTGTGTTTGTTCATGTATAGTATTATTATCTACGAGACAAATAAAAAGAGAATTATTAAGAAAATTTAGTTGTATAGGTAATAGGAATTAAATTGTTTTTGTGGCAATTCAACAAAATCATAGAGTAAACATTTTTTTATCATTTTAAGAACAAACCACAATGATGACACAGCAGCGATGCAATTTAAAAAAAAAAGATCAATGATGAAAAAGTTAAAGTTGTTTTAGAACTGGGTTTCTAAACCTGGGTTTATTCTCAATCTGCCACTGGATTTTCCCTATCACGTACAGATTTTTCACAAAGCGCCATTTAACTTCCACCAACACTAGAGGTGACTACGAAAGAAGAAATAAATATTGAAGAAGAGAGAATGAGGTATCAAGGAAATTAAAAAATAGAAAATCACCAGGAGAGGACGGAATACCGAACGAACTCCTAAAGTACGAAGGACCAGATCTGACCAAACAACTATTAAAACGAATCCAAAACATAATAGAATAAAACAGAATTTACAGAGAAAGTAATTTATTACACATATCAATAAAATGAACATCCAAAGTACATAATAACAAATAAATTCAATGAAATTATAACCCTGGTAGAAGAACAACAATGTTTTAGGTCAGGAAGTCAAGCGCAGGAGAAATCGTTAGAATACAATAAACCGATATGCCTATGTTTCGTGGACCTTAAGAAGGCACTTGATTGGGTCAAATTAAAGAACATTATCCTTCGACGAAAACCCGAAAGAAATAACTCTAGGAATAATCAAAACAATGGAAAATATCTACCAAAACAACAAAATAAAAGTAAAAATAGAAGAAGAACTAGCTGACCCTATTGAAGCTGGCAATGGGATAAGACAGGAAGATTCTCAGATCCCCTATTGTCCAACCTGATTATGGATGAGGTAATTGAAAAAGTAATAACTAAAAAAGGTTACCAAATGAAAAAAAAAACAGCTTAAAAGAATCTGCTATGCAGACGACGCAATACTATTCTCTCAGATAATTTACAACATGTGCTGCACCAAGTTAATATAACTGCCAGAAAATGTAACACGTTAATTTCATCATAAAAGATAAAATTCATGGTTATAACAGGAAATTTAGTAAGATGTAAATTACAGCTTGAAGGTCATATGATAAAACAAGTGATGGAGTTTAAATATCTAGACATCACATTATCTAGCTACGGAAAGCTCGAAACAGAAGTGTAAGATTAAGTGTATAGAGCAAACAGACCCGCAGGTTGCTTGAATGAAACAATATAAAGAAATAAAAATATCTGGAAATAAATGAAAGGCAGAATTAACAAAACATTCATCAGACCAATAATGACAAACGCGGCAGAAATACGACCTGACACACACAGAACACAACAGGATGTTCGAAAGAACATCGAAACAAAGGATTTTCGAAACAGCATAGATGAAAACAGCAAAAAAATTGTCAGTAAAATACTATGGGACAGAGATAGAAGTACAAATACACCGTAGATGTAAGGTACAGAACATCAAAAACTGGGTAAGAAATAGAAGAGTAGAATGTAACGATTACAAAATAGGAAGAAGATCAGTGAGAAGACCACGTAAACGCTGGAACGAGATCTTACTTAAGGCACATTGAAAAACAAACAGAGTTATGTCTATATAAAAAGAAGAAGAAAAAGAAGATATAGTAGTCCTATTTATAACATTCTTTGAGCCTGGTGCCAACTGGGTTCTTGTTTTCAAAGATTTCGCCGTATAGTGATTGGACCTATCTCTACTTTGCCATGCACAAAGAAAACAAGGGAATTTAGTAAATCCACTTTGCAATCCTAGAAGAATACCAATGATTTTGAAATCTCCACAAATTAACAAGTTGCTTTTCTCGTATTTAATATTGTTTAAGAGAATTTTTATATTGTTGTATGTTTGTTAGCATTATGTAAAAGGACAGTTTTCAGACTAGCTTTTGACGAATCTATGCAGTGTCTCCATTCAGTAGGTTTATGGTCTATAGATTATATAGTTTATATGTAGATTAAATGATATTAAAGAAAACTAGTGAATCTCTTTCTTGAAAGACTCTTCTTTGTCAACCATTTTCCATCCACTCCTGAATGTAGGTCTCTCCCAATTGCTTCCATCTTTCTTTATCTTGCGCCAATCTAATCCATTGTTTGCCTGCCACTGCTCTTATGTCATCTACCCACCTTTTTTGAGGTCTTCCCATGCTTCTTGTTGTCGTCCTTGGTCTCCATTCTAGAATTCTCCGTTTCCACCTCTTGTCATTATATCGGGCTACGTGACCTGCCCAGCGCCATTTCATTTTTGTAATTTCTTCCACAATATCCCTAATCTTCGTTCTACGTCTTATCTCAAGTTTCTAATCTTGTCTCTTTATTTAGGAGCATATTCTCCTTCAAGATAATGATTCCAGAAAAAACTGACACTTGCAAGGAGATTTTTTGATTTTAATCTGGATCCAAAAACTTCTGCAGCACCCTCCGCAAGACTTAAATCTCTAGCTAAACCGTTTAATTTTTCTTGAGTAAAAAGTTTAGATGAGCGATCTTCATCAGATTCATATGATTTTTCACATTCAATGTTCTCATTGGCATTAATTTCACAGTCACAGTCATCACTAACATCTTTTAGAACAGTATAAGAGGCAGGTACAGGTATAGTGTCGCTATGAGCTACTGGTCTAATAGAACAAGATAAGTAAGTTATTATAAACCATGGATTTCTTGTTCTTATCTGGGTAGCCACATAAAGTAGTCACACAAAAGTAACAATGATCTACATGATTTGATGGTTCTCTCCAGATCACCGGCATTCCAAAGGCTATAGCTTTCTTTTTACCTATTAAACATAGTCGCCATGACACAAGTTCGGCAAACAGTATAAGGAGCCCATGACTTGACTTGATCGCCAAGTTTTACACCAAAATATGGAAATGACACATTTTCTACAAATTTGGTAATATGTTGTTTTTGTTTTACAACTCCAAAACCACAAAACCTTAAAACATATTAGGGTTATTCACACAGAATCTTCGAGATTGATTTATTTTAGAACAAGAGCGGTTGCCAATGACTGTGCTCTCAATAATGGACATACCATGCTTAGAATACCTTTTTATTTTTTGTATATTAAATCCAATAGAATTAACATGGACGCAATTAAAAGTAAATATAAAAAGAAAAAATGTGGTTCCTAAACTTTCATCGACAACGAATATGCTAAATATTTAATTTTTATTTAATCATAGCAGTAGACAATACCAGTGATGACAGTGATATCATGAGCGACAGTGATTGTGAATAAAGTTGTTAATATTATAAATAGATCTTTATTTGCTGTTATATGTATTCTTGGTTTAATATATTTTTATATATGATACTTATATGACTTTCCAAATTTTTTTATATTCATGTAACACGGAAAATGTAAAAATAAATGCTTGTTTATTTAAAATCATAACTTTTTTATTTTAATTGGAGCAACATTGATAAAACATTGTAAGAAAATAATTTACGTAATTTAAAATTTTAAAGCATAATTCGTTCCTGTTGATATCCGTGAAGAACAAGTCTTGTTCTTCACACAATGTTGCCCAACTGAATTTTGTTATTTTCGATTTAAATTATCTAGGCGAATTCCAAGTTTACCATACATTTATTCAATATACAGTGGCCCAAAAGTCTGGAAACGGCCAATTATCTCGTAAATTGCTAGTTATAATTGTACAAAATTTGAGGTACACCTATTTTGGGATACGGAGATTCCATATTTGATATTTGCAATGTTGCCAGATTTTCCGTTTTTCTTCTATTATTAGTAACTTTGGTTTTTTAAATGCATCACCCTGAATATTTAGTTATTATTGGAATCTTCTATTCAATACGAGCTCAATCATATGTAACACTTATGATTTTATGTAGTCTGAAAGGTCTTAAATACATAAAACACAAGTCTGGCAACGCCTAATTGTTTCGATAAATTTTTTAATACTAATTATTTTCAACTACATTATAACTTAACAATTGATAGATTAGAACATTTTTTAACAATAGTTACGTTATTAAGTGTTCAAAATGTGCTCAATTTATGAGTTGACAGTACCCTAATCGATGGTAGAATGCGCCTATCACATTTCTCCATGATGGTCTAGAAACAATTCGAGATTAATCGATAATTCGTTGCCTTAGCTCTGCAAGACTTGCTGGTTAAGTTTTGTAAACTGAATTTTTCAAGTATCCTAATAAATATAATCTTTATGATTGAAATCGGGTGAACGTGAAGGCCATTCAATTTTACCTTGTCTACCAATTTATCGTCCGGGAAATATCTCATCTAAATAGGGCCGAACATTTACACCAACTATCTGACGTTAAATTTTTTTCGATAAAAAATGTCCCAATTCACTGAATACCTACCATATTGACGATACATTTAATTTTTGTGGTCTTTGAGTATGGTTTTCACGCATTCAGTGTGAATTTGCGTCACTTCAGTACCTTAAATTGTGTCGATTTACACTTACACACAGTGTAAAGATTGCTTCATCGGAAAACATATTCTGTTAACGAAATTTTAATAATTTTCAATTTTGTCCATCATTACCTCAGTAAACTCTAATCTAAGATCGAAGTCATCTTCACTTAATTCTTGCAATAAGTTTATTTTGTATGGTTTAAACTTATTTTACGTAATATACGTAAGACTGAAGAACGACGACTTACATCATGTATTTGCGCAACCCTGCCTGAGGATGTATGTGGATCTTCAACAAAACTTTTCTCTTTCCATCTGTCTTTACCTTCTTCAGATTTCTCAAATCGCTTTACAGTTTTTTGTACCGTCGCCTTATGAATAGGAGAACGGTTTAGAGAACGGCATTTTAGAGAAGCAATTTAAATTGCTGAACTTTTCGAAACACAACTACTGTCAGTTTTAGTTTATAATGTAAATCGTGAACAAATGTCAATATCACAGCATTCTACATTTAAATATTTAAATTTATTAAAATCTACATATTTTCACTGTCTTATGTATTTAAGACCTTCCAGACTACATACAATCATAGGTGTTACATATTCGTATTGAATAGTTGAACTCGTATGAAATTCACACAGAATGCGTGAAAACCATACCAGACCACAAAAATTAAATGTATGATCAGGTATAGTAGGTACTTAGTCAATTGGGTTATTTTTTATCGAAGGAAATTTAACGTCAGATAGTTGGTGTAAATGTTCGGCGTTATTTAGATGAGATATTTTCCATATGATAAATTGGTAGACAAGGTAGAATTGAATGGCCTCCACGTTCACCCGATTTCAATCCTAAAGATTATTTTTATTAGGGATACTTGAAAAATTCAGTTTACAAAACTTAACCAGCCAAGTCTTGCAGAGCAAAGGCAACGAATTATCGATTAATCTCAAATAATTTCTAGACAATCATGGAGAAATGTGATAGACGCATTCTACCATCGATTAGGGTACTGTCAACTCACAAATTGAGCACATTTTGAATACTTAATAACGTAACTATTGTTAAAAAATGGTCTAATCTATCAATTGTTACGTTTTAATGTAGTTGAAAATAATTAGTATCAAAAAATTTATTGAAACAATTAGGCGTTGGCAGACTTCTGTTTTATGTATTTAAGACCTTCCAGACTATAAAAAATCATAAGTGTTACATATAGTTGAACTCGTATTGAATAGAAGATTCTAATAGTGACTGAATATACAGGGTGATGCATTTGAAAAACCAAAGTTACTAATAATATCAGAGAAACGGCAAATCTGGCAACATTGCAAATATCAAATATGGAATCTGCGTATCCCAAAATAGGTGCACCTCAAATTTTGTACAATTACAACTAGCAATTTACGAGATAATTGGCCGTTTCCAGACTTTTGGGCCACTCTGTATTTACTTGCCGTTCAAAAATATATTAAAATCTTTATTTATGGAAACTAACCTGTGACAGATCCAAAGTTTCATTAAAGAACCCTCCGTTAATAATGGAAGAACCATCACTTTTACTAACTAGAGAACCACTGGAATCCGTTCCTAAGAGTACTACCGTTTCGTTACAGAAATTTTGATGCTTGTAGTCTTCTACTACTTCTTCCTGAGTGGTATCCATGTGTTTTGAAGGAGTCGAAGGAGCGCTGGACATAATGACTTCGTTTTGTTGATGATGATTTCTAAAAAAAACGTAAAAATAGAAACTAAACATTTTTAAGGTTGATCTGCACCCTCGATTAATTTGTTTCTGATCCTAGAGATGGCTCTACTGCGGCATGCTACTGTGGTAAATTTTTTAACTTAATTGTAGATTTCTACATGACGACTCTGTAATATTTTCAAATCCTAACATAAATTGCAGTTTTCTGTCATTATATCAATTGGCTGAGTTGCCAAGTTGTGTAGACAGTAATTTTATCAAATATATGCTATAACTATATATGTTACTAGTAGACCAACTAAGCAAAGATATATTATAACAACATCTTTATGTATAATACTTTACTGTTCTGCTATGTCAGTCGGAATATAATACACCAAATTCATTCATTATCTAAACAATTTTACCGACAAAGAAATTATGTATGTTGCGGCTTCCTTTGTCAATATCATATTACCATTAAATTCGTACATCATATTATATTACATTTCTGTTGATAGTTAAAAATTAAATGATCTGGTATTATGATTATGTAATATTTTAGTGGGAAATAACAAAAATGTTATTTAAATCTATTATTATCTCAGTCTTTATGAATTAATAAATTTTACTATGTCTTTTTCTTCGGTTATATTTATATTTCTTATTTCATGCTTCATTGTTCTGGCTTTATTGGTCTGTTTATTCTTATAATTTTTCTTTTAATAATTCTTACTTTTTCATCATCGGTCTAATCGCTGTATCTATGTATTTTTGTCTTTGTTTTTTTTTGCTGTTTTTTTTTATTTTTAAGTAGTGTGTGATATTTCCAAAACACCCCGTTTTTCTCCCGCCTTGTGTGCGTGTTAGTCATACGTTGGATGTATTATTTGGAGTGGTTGATGCGTATTTAGTTATTACGGTTCTATTTGGTCTATTTAGTTCTTCAGCTTCCGTATTCGACAATTTTATAACGCCAAATGAGGACTATGTGAAAGGTGTCATTGCGTATGTGTTTATTGCTTTTACTAAGTGCTTGGAATTAAGTTTGCTTTTGAGTATTATCCAGATTTAGCCATACGGCTCACACTCCCTCTATGGAAAATATCGAGGAAAATTCACTCATTCCAGATACCTACGGTATCAAAAGGATTGAGCTTTGGTGGGACTCTTTCTGTGTTATTGAGCCCTAGGTGACTTGGTGTACTGGAGTATCTCCCAAAAATTTTCGTACTTATCTGGACGTCGCGAGGAGTACAGCTTTATGTATGGCCTTATAAAGATGTTCATTTAGACCTAGCTGTTTTATGTTCGCTAGGTGATTTTTGGGAATAACACGAGTAACATGAGTATTATTATTATTATTATTATTATTATATAATGATATCGAGCCAAAGCAGAGCTTATGTGGCCCAAATTACAAAATATTTGTATGTACTAAACTAAATAATATAATAAAAATCCAATTTTTTCACAAAGTAAAAAATAAAAATAATTTTTAAAAGAATTAGTACTTACAAAAGTTCTGGCAATAGCCAATTACAAAAATACAAATATTACCAAGTATACATAAGTTTTCAAAAGAAAAACACATACAACCAATATAATTAACATAAGACTAGGTACAATATTTTGTTCGTTTTCATCAAACTTGTTTTTGAAACTATTTAAACTAGTAGCTTCTACTATCTCATCACTTAAACCGTTTAATTTATCAAAAACTCGGTTAATTAAAAAGTTTTACCTTAAGGTGGTTTTAAAATACTCCTTTTTCAATTTATAATTATGACCTCTTAGTCTACCACCCCCCTCCAAAATTCCCCACTAAGAATTCTATAAGTAGATATGACATCATATCTTTCTTGTCTAGGAGTTAATGGAGACAACTTGAGCTTTCTTAGTCGGGTTTCATAGTCTAATCTTCCATGATTAAAAGGTAGCTAGGTAGCTCGTCGTTGTACTCCTTCTAATAAATTAATGTCTTTTTGCAAATGAGGTGACCAAACTGACACTGCAAATTCTAGGTGAGGTCTGACATAACTTTTGTAGAATTTCAAAAACAAGTCTGGAGATATTCTATGAAAAGCTTTGGTGATAAATAATAAAGCAGAGTTCGCTTTACTAACTACTTTTGGTGTTTGAGTAGACCGACTTATTGTTTGGTTGACCGTAACACTAAAATTGTTAACTTCCCGTACCGATTTCAGAGGAACTCCATCCCAAAAATATGTATATCGGAATTAGAAGATGTAAATGACAAAAAGTCAGAAAACTTAGCATGTAAAGAACCAATATTAGTCTAAAAAATATTTATTGTTCTCAACTCTATTTGTTTTTTGCGGCATTTTGTTGGTTAGTACTAATAATAGTTGGAACTTTATTAATATACTTTATTGTTAGTGCCTTGTTAAGTAGATTACGTTTTTCCAGTTTCTCTCGCACTTTATTCAAATAGTTTATTTGATATTTAGTTAAGTCATCCTTCAATTGAATTCTAGAAAATTTGGTACCTAACAACCTCATATTATTACGCAACATAAATAATGGACTATCATTATCTGAAAATTTAACCTTTAATGGCTTAGGTTTAATACTATTGATAATCTTTCCAATACACAAAAAACGCGGAAACTGATAACGAATATTTGCTATTTGTATACAATCCTCCAACTCCATTGAGTTAGTTTGAGAAGGTTGTTCCATGGCCTCGAGACGATCCTCAATCAATGTGAGTCTATGTGATAACTTAGAAATTAAGTCAGTTAATTTATTGAACTTATCTTCGAATGTACAGCAACTATTACAGACGAGTCTTAGTAACTCCGATTTTGTCCTATTTATTCGTATAACTTCTTCTTGTGCAGAATCTAGACATTGAATCATCATCATTATCATTTAACCCGGATCTATCCACTGCTGGATATAGGTCTCCCTCAGTCTTTTCCATGTATTTCTGTTTTGTGCTGTGTGCATCCAATTTTTGTCGATCCGTTTTATGTCATCAGACCATATTGTTGGTGGACGACCTCTACTTCGATGTGCTTCTTGTCTCGGTCTCCACTGTATTATTTGCTGTGTCCATCTGTTATCCGACATTCTAGCTATGTGCCCCGCCCAGTTCCATTTAAGGGTCATAATTCTTTCTATGGCATCTGTCACTCCTGTTCTCCGTCTTTTCCGTCTGATTTTCCTGTTCGTGATCCGATCCCTACGAGAAATGCCTAACATCGATCGTTCCATGGCTCTTTGGGTAACACAAATTTTATTTCTTACCTTCTTGGTTAGTGTTAATGTATCTGCACCATATGTAAGTACTGGCAACACGCACTGATTAAAGAAGACAGAAGACATTGAATATGAATCGGTAAATTGCATGACATACAACTAAGGGAATTTTTATTGTTAACAATCGACAACTTACAATTTGGACATTTGTTCATCTTTTATTGAGTTGCTGAAACTTGACTAGCCCAATATTTTATTGCTGCTAATGACTTTTCACATTTCGGCTCTATAAGCTACAGGTAAAAGTACGGCTAACTCTTCTTCTTCTGGTTCCTATCCGTTTCGGATGTTGGAAATCATATTGGCAATCATAACCTTGCTCGCTGCGGCTCGAAACAGCTCCGTTGAGGTTTTCTTAAACCATGTTCTTAAATTCCGCAGCCATGATATTCTCCTTCTACCGGGTCCTCGCTTACCTTTGACTTTACCTTGCAATATAGACTGTAGCAGGGAGTAACGGTGCTGATTTCTCATAACGTGTCCCAGATATTGCAATTTTATGCGTTTGATCGTAAACACAATCTCTGGTTCCTTCGTCATTTTTCCTAGAACTTCCTTGTTCGTGATCCTTGCTGTCCATGATATTCTCAGCATTCTTCTATAAAGCCACATCTCAAATGCTTCAAGTTTTTTAATAGTGGCGTCTGTAAGCGTCCATGCCTCCGCCCCGTACAACAATACAGAGAAAACATAGCATCTCAAATGTCTCATTTTTGTATCAAGGGATATGTTGTGACTTTTGAAGATGGCGCTCATTTTGTTAAAGACCGTTCTTGCCTTTCCTATGCGGCACTTTATTTCCTGTAAATTGCTCCACTGTTCGTTAATAATAGTTCCCAGGTAACAATACTGTTTTACTCGCTCTATCTGCGTCCCATTAATATATAGATGAGCCCCGTTTATATTCTCCTTGCTGATAATCATTTGTTTCGTTTTATGGGTATTAATGTTTAGTCCGTTCGCTTAATTATTAGTATTAATGTAAAGTATTAATGTTTAGTTCGCTTTTTAAAAGTACCCGTTATTTCTTTTACCTTTTTGTATACATTAAAATTGTCATGCTTGGCTTGTAGTCTTTCTATTTCTTTACATTTCTCTACAGCTTCATTTTCTTTAGCTTCTCTTATTTTTCTTCTGATGTGAGCCTGCATTTTTTATACTCATCTTTATTTCCTTTAATTAGCCTTCTGCGTTCCATTAAATGAAGGATTTCTGGAGTCATCCAAGATTTCTTCTTTGTTTCTTTGTTTGGTTTTAGCAGATCTTGTTTAGTTTTCTTAATTATTTCTTCGAATTGATTGATTTCTCGTTGGATGTTATTTTCTTCTTTTAGTTGTTTAACTTGGTTGTTAATATATTCCCCCACTTGCTTTTTAACTTGCGGATGTTGCAGGGCCGTCAGGTCGTAGTTAGGTCTAGACTTTTTCTTTATTGTCTTCAGTCTCACATCCATGACTCCCACTAAAGGTATGTGGTCAGATTCAATGTCCGCTCCTGGATATGTTTTGACAGATTATGTACGGCTAATAGCAGACAATAATTATTGATTTTTTTAACACTTAATATTTAAACAGTTAGTAGTAAATAATTGAAAAACCATACACCCTTTAACTCTAATATGCGTTTGTTATCACTTACCACTTTTGAATATTTTAAAATTAATTAAGCCACTCTTTTTATGTGAATTTTACGCAGCAATATAAACACCGACCAGATTCGATCTCCTTTTGAATCATATCCTAATATTATTTAAAAATAAACTAAAAACCTACACACATATTTATATCATTAGAACCGTAATTGAAAATCCTATAAAATGTTAAAATGATATATACAAAGAGTATAATAATACAGATTTCTGTAGAAGTGACAAATTAATATTTAGACAGTTGTATTACTTATTGGCTATTATGCCTATATTATTTCTTGCGAAAGTTGAAGAAAATTAAAAGAAGATAAACTTTCATAATCTTAGCAAGTGAGGATTACTTTTTAAATTTTATTAGTTCTAGTTAACCGTTATAACAATTAAGTACTAGGACATTCAACAGGGCAGTCCAAAAAAAATTATCTTTGAGTGAGAATAACATTGTAACAGTAGTTATCTACCAGAAACTGAAACACTAAAACTAACGCTAATACTAATATAAAATTTACCACTAATACGTTATGCAAGGAACACTATTGTTTATAAATACTAAAATAATTTACTAAAAACCCCTAAATAGGTTTTTAAAACTAAATAAGTTTTTTATAGATATATTACTTATAGAGTGTAAATTTTATGATATCCTACTTTCAAAATAAAAGTTGCAGTATCTACTATTCTGTAACTCTGTAAGTTTTAGCATGACCAGTTCAAAATTCAAACCGATAACATTCCTACTAAGTTTTGTTATAATCTGCCAAATTGTTGTACAAATAAATGATACGGCAACCCTGTTACTATGTCGTTTCGTTTGAAGCGTTTCGCAGCCGAACGTAATGCTATCTATCGATGATAAATACTACCACTGTTTCAGATGGAGCCACCTCCCTACATTACACATTTGAAGGCGGCGGTTCAAGACATAATTCTTGTTTAACGAGATTTTTCATATGTTTAGGAAAAATTTTTTAAAGTTTTATTGCAAATATTTTCCACTTTTACAGTTTTATATATGTTGTTATTAAAAAAAATTTTTGGTTTCTTACCGGAAGCTTTATTATAAGCAGAAACATATTATTTTTTCCTATTGGGACAAAACTGTAAATTCAAAAATTTTCAAAAAATTTCTAAGTATTTCTTATAATTATATCTTGATGCTGTAAAAAAAATGAACAAAATTATATGTCTGGTTTTCCCGCTTTATACTTGGAAAAAAGTAGTTTTTTTGAGTTTTTTTTTAAACGAAAACATGAAGTTTGCTTAAAAGTTGTCAAAATACTTGTAGTCATCTCATACACCTTCTCAAATTTTTTCAAATTTTTTGAATTTGGAATTTATCTTTTGGGGGGTGCAGATCAACCTTAAATTAGTTTTAATTCTATAAATAAGTATAATCGACGTCAACTTAAACACTATTTAAAATAATAATAATAATAATAAATGTGGATCAGTAGTTGACATACTAAAAAGTCGAGACAAACTAAATTACAAAATTATATTTTCAAGTAGAATTGCAAGTAACATTTTTTACGAAAATACGACTATTATAGTTAGATTCCTTGTCGACAAAAAGGTTTATGATAGACATTTTGTCCAAACTTTGAGTATCGCTTCATTAGGCTGAGTCTCAACACGGTTTCCTTCTATGACTTTTTTGTTTCTGTGGCATTTTTCCTCTAATTTTCCCGAAACCTGCCCATTTTCTGACATATCGACAATTTAGTTTATAGATACTGCCTTTTTTAATTTATTAGCTTAAAAATTATAAGACAAACACGAAAATAAAAAAAAAAGAGGAAGACACAACTTTGTCTCCTATGAAATCAGTTCCTACTAAATATAAGACTACAAATAATACTGTTGTCAGTAAAAATAATATTGGTTTCGTTTAAAAAAGCCATGGAGAAACAGCGAGAATAAAAGAAAGTGGAGAGACAAAGGGAATAAGAGGGAGACAAATCACTAAAGCGATTGTAACCACATTATAACTTTTAGTTAAATTTAAATAAGCATTTTCCCCAAACTGATCAACGTTGTAGTAAAGTAGTAAAAAGTAGAGAAGAATTCTTTATTAAGGATAAAATGATAAATAAAAAGCTCTGACCATAACGGGGATGAAAAAACTTGACAAAGTATAGTTCTACCTTGAACTAGAAATAAGGTTTATATGAGGGTAAAGAAATACGATAAGAAAATATTATAATAATACATAATTTCGCTGTATAACGTCTGTGTATTTTAGGAATATAACACAGCAGAATAAATGTATTGTATACTGCACAACGTCGAGTGGAGGCCAAAACACGACGCATTACGGAGCAGAATTTACCCACCAACCAGATGGATTGACCACCTGAATCGTGCTAGCATTAACTAGATGCAAGCCGCACAAGACAGATACACTTAAAAAGAGCTGAGGGAGGCCTATGTCCAGTAGTGGACGCTCATAGGTTGATGATGATGATAATTGTGAAGATTCCATGGCGTACATACATTAAAAAATCAACCAAAAATAGTGGAAAACCAAGAAACAAGAAAAAACGAAAATTATAAGAAGAAGACAAAGAATAACATAAATACTATACTTAAACGTAAACGAACTTTAGTAAGAAAATATGTTCAACTAAGGGCGATTTATTCCGAGACTACTACAAACTTTTGAAGTCAAATTAAATAAAGTCAAAGCATCCGAAAGAGCTTATTGACATGATAATTAATCAAGATCTTGATAATAAACACACAGGAAAGTAAAAGTATAGATACGTGGCGAAAAGACGTTTTCTCCATGGATGAAACGGTTAATGATAAAACAAGTATAGTAATCAATAAAATATCAATGCCTAATCCAAAATTCTTGTGTTCAGAAGAGGAGGTGGTGTGATCAGGGAATCTTGGAAACTCAATGATCGAGTATTACAGGTAGTGAATAACTATAATTATCTAGGAATGATATTAACACCCAAGTTGTCGTATAAAACTCATCTAAAAAAGCGCCAGAGTTTGGCAAAAGTGGCGATTCACACGGCTTGGAGTAGTTTAGTGTCTAAGGCTGAAATACCCTTTTTGGCTAAAATAACAGTGTATGAGTCAGTGGTAAGATCGATTTTGACTTATGGGTCTCAGGTATGGGGTATTTTTGAGTACGATGAGGTAGAAATAGTCAGAAGATTTTATATAAAAGAAATGTTTTCTTGTCCAAGGTATTGTCCTAACTTTATGTTAGATTTGGAGACAGGTATTGCTAGAGTCAGTATAAAAACTATGTAAAAAAATACTAGGATATACTAATGATAGGTTGCCAAAATCTGTTTTGAAGAAAATGATGAGAGCAAGGTGTGGCTGGTGGAAAGATTGGATGAGCATGGGAGAAAAATTTGGTATTGAGGTTAGGTGTGAATGGGAGTGGAGAGATAGCTGGCCTAGTATGATTGAAAATATGATAGAAAAGAAGAAGAAGATACAGCGTCAGGCTGAGAACAGGGCACTCGAATCAAATTTTTGCGGACACTACAAAGAACTGAGGGAAGAAGGAGTAAACATACATTACCTACTGGAAATGGAAAATTTTGGGGATATTCGATGGCTCTTTAAATTAAGATGTGGGGTTCTATATTTGAATGATCGACCTGGCAGAAATGATGAAAGAAGATTTTGCTCAATGTGTAACACGAAGGAAAGGGAAGATGTGATACATTTTTTGGGAAAATGTTCGGTGTTGAGACATATTAGGTTAAAGTGGTTGGGTAGACATGAACTTAGTAGAGTGGAAGTAGTTACTATGATGAGACAGGGCAAGGCTGAGTTAGCAGGTTATTGTAGGGAGGCATGGGTGTATAGGTATGAGTTAGTGAGCCTATTTAACTACTAAATCTATTAGCGTGGTGTTATATTAAAATTAGGATTAATAATTTGTTTGCTTATATTTATTGTCTTTTTATCTATCTGGTCTATCTTGACTAATATTGTTATTATTATTGTTACTATTATTATTGTTGTATCTGCAGCTTTCACTTCCTTAAAGGGATATTCAATCTTTTCAATTGTAATCTATACCTCACTGTTGTACATTGTTATTATTGTTAAGTTTAGTGCGAAGTGCTACTTAGTAGGATATATACATTTAGTTTATTACATTTATATGAATATTTACATAATTTATTTTTTATTTATTTTAATGGCCTTGTTAGATAGAATAAGCCTTTGTATAATTTTTTGTATATTAATTAGGGAATATTTGTTTGCCAACCCTCCTGATGGCATGTGCCAAGGAGAACAAATGTCACTAAACGTATTGTATTGTATTTTTTTTATATTGAGAAATAAAAGGCATTATTGATTGATTGATTGATTGATTGAATATCAATGCCGGAGATACTCAGATAATTAAACAATATCCAAGACTTCCGTTTTTAAAACGGCATGAAGCTAAATAAATTATTAGGAACAAAGACAAAAAATCGTTTACTGAATTATCCAATAGTCTTCACTATATGGTACTAAAAAAAGATAGTCTATTTGTTTCGAATAGACGATACATTGGATACTTTGTCTGGGACACGTTTGGTTTTCTATACTAGGCCTAAATAGTGGATTTTGACAAGTAGAAATAGTGCGAGCTGATCGAGAGAAAACCGCTTTTTCGATATTATTAGACCTGGTACTTTAAAGTTATGCCTTTTAATCTATGTAATGCTACCGCTAGATTTAAGAGACTAATGAAGGCCGTTTTAAGAGAGCTGACATGGCAAACATGTTTTGTTTATTTGGATGACGTAATATTGTCGTTGAAAGATCTGACGGGTATTCCAAAAATCTAAATAAAGTGCTTTACCGATTACGCGCAGCTAATTTAATACTGAGTTCAAATAAGTGAAACATGTTTCAGCGAGACGTTACACACTGAGACCATTTTGTACCCAATAATAGTGTAATAGCTGAAACTGAGAAAGTTAAAGCAGTTTTAAAATGGCCAGTACTAACAGATAAACATGAAATTAGAAAGTTTCTCGGCTTATTCACATATTACCATCGTTTTATCAAAGAATTTCCGATAAAGGATGCTAGGAACGCCATAGAAGCTGCTTTTTTCTTCTTTAAAAAGTCGTCTTTTACTTCAGCAAAGTCTTATCTAAACCAGAAATAAACTACTACGTTATCAGAATAGAACTTCTAGGTCTAGTGAAGGCTTCCGAAGATTGTACAATTATCTGTATGGCCGAAACATTCGAACTAATTACGCAGCTGTATGCTCTAAATAGCAAGCTGGCTAAGGCGATTGCAGGGATACGATTATGATATCAAGCATAGGACATGAAGAATTTATTTAAATATTACCGCCCTGTCAAGACTTTGCAGCGCGCATTGGGGCCACCGTTAAAAAGTATAGTAACAACTTCGCCACTTGTGACAAATTAGGGTCATAAATGATTCACGAACTTAAAGATAAACAATATCCGCGACCTTGCCGTAACAAACAATATATCCAGATACTTGTTTACATAAATCGTCTTACTTTATATACAAGCTGAAATGATACAGAAATAGTAAGAAACAACAGAACATTACGAATTATATATAATGACCAGATATGGTGTGACCGCTGAAGTACAACCATATCTCTTTACCGTTCCAGATCCTGTCGCCATAGCTTCCTGTCACTCAAGACTTCTACATCACTAAGCAAATCTCTTCAATATCTAACAAAAATTTTCACCGAGTGAACGAGTAGAAAATTGAGCAGCCTGGAGTTGGTAAAGTGCTGTGTTTACAATAAAACCGATGATACGACGGACGTTAACAACTTTGAGAGAAATTGTATGCTACTATACGGTAATAAAATTAGCTTTACCCAAGGTAGGCAATGGGTTAGAAAACCTAGAGTGGAAGGTTGTGAAAAGTATGATTGAAGTGATTTTTCGAAGGACTGGCTTACAAACTACTGTATGCTACTTCAATCCTAAGAGGTCCAACTCTAGGAATAACAGTGGATTATTACTTATTCAATCAACAATTTACTAGAATAGTCAGTTGTATTACCCGTTATAATATGTATGTTTGAAAGTTGAAAGTATGATATGAAGTTTGATATGAAGTAACATTGAAAGAAATGAAAAACAACAAATCGCCTGGAAAAGATGGAATAACTGCGGAGATGCTGAAATATGATGGAAAAGTGGTAATTAATACTCTACATCCCCTTTTTACCAAGATATTAAAAGAAAAAAGAATCCCAAACAACTGAAAGGAATCAGTAACCATTATCCTACACAAGAAAGGGGATAAAGCAGATATAAAAAAAACTACCGTCCCATAACACTCCTCAATGTAATATATAAACTCCTAACAAAAATTTTAACCAATAGATTGACGACAAAGTTCGATGGATACCAGTCGAAAGAACAAGCTGGTTTAAGAAATGGATTCAGCACAAGTGACCATTTACTAAGTATGAAAATAATTATAGAACGAGCAAATGAATAGTACATTCCTCTATATATGGCGTTCATAGATTTCGAAAAGGCTTTCAACAGAGTAGAACATTGGGCAGTGAAAAGTTCTTTGATTAACAGCAGAATTGACCACAGATATACGGAACTAATAGCCAATATATATAAGGAAGCCAAAACAACAATTAAAGTATATGAAGGAACAAAATCAATACAAATAAATATAGGCGTGAGACAGGGCGATACAATATCACCGAAACTTTTCAATCGGGCTCTTGAAGATACTTTTAAAAGATTAGAATGGGAAGAAAAAGGTATAAAAATTTGTGGACAACGCTTGAACCATCCAAGGTACGCTGATGATATCGTATTGATAACTGGTAAAAAAGAAGAATTATTTGAAATGATGAAAGGACTGGATGTAGAAGCTGGAAAGATAAGCCTTAATATGAATTACAGCAAGACCAAAACCATAACAAATCCAGATGAAGACATCACAATGAGAATCGGACAAGATGAAATATAACAAGTTCAGGATTATATATATCTTGGTCAAACTATAAAACTTAACAAAGAGAACCAAACAGCAGAGATAAGCATCTTAAGACCAAAGTATACAATCAATGCGTACTCCCTGTTTTTACTTATGGTTCCCAAACGTGGACATTTACAAAAGCAAACATGGACAAAATCATAAAAACCCAAAGAGCAATGGAAAGACAAATGTTACACATAAAACTAATGGATAAAAAGAGAAACTAGAGGATAAGAGAGAAAACAATAGTGAGTGATGTTAGACAAGAAGTTGCAAAATTGAAATGGAGATTTGCCGGACAATGGATGGAACAACATTCTTATAAGTTGGAGACCGTGGGAATATAAACGAAGCAGAGGAAGGCCCTAAATGAGATGTGCAGATGATATCAAGAAGCACGGTTGGACAAAAGTTGGACCAAAGAATGCTAATTAGATAGATAGATAGATAATATGTAAGCAGATGTAGCAAATTTTTCGCAAAAAAATATTACACAAAGCATCAGTAAGTCCTAATTTGGCAATTACTTGAGAAACAAGACTATATCAACAAAGAAAACATGTTTATAAATATTAGGGATAAAATTTCTGAGACAAACTTATGAGAACACATTTTTATATAATGTAAAAGACTGGGGCAACATACATTGTTAGAACTACTTGTAAAGAACTGCTTTTTTTTATATGCAGTTTAAAATGACCTAGAAGAGATGAACTAATCTTTTATGAATAAAAGAAAACTTTAATTTGACCTTTATGTATTTTTTCAGCAGGTTGCTCCTAAATATATCATTTTAAAAGGAATTAATTTAAATATTATGTTATTATGGAATTAAGCCACAAAATATTGGTGGTGATTGTGATGAAAATCCCATTTTAATTAACTACTATTTGAGTTTTCGATTTCCTCTTTTTCTGTTTTTTTTTAAATTCAAAATTTACAAAAATCATTTGTATAAAAAAAGGTTTTTTTGTACAAATTATGTAAAATTGTATATAACAAAAAAATTATTATTGGTTATGTCATACCAAAATTGACATAATGTGATTTTCATCACAATCACAACCAATATTTGTAGCTTGGTCCCATAAAAAATATAATATTTAACTTAACCATGCCACAAGGAAGTAGCTTCAGAACCTTGCCAAGGAATTAATAATATCTAATACAAATTACATACCTATTATTATATATATTTCCATCATGAAAAATTGATTGTCTGTGGTTTTCGCCCAATTCCATCTTCATCTCCCTCTGACCAATTTTCTGCTTCGATGAATGCAAACATGAAGACGGATTCGTATCCATGACTTCTTGCTTAAGTACCAAATGACTAGTTCGTTCTTTTGGAATCACACGATTTGTATTACAAACGAAATTCGCTACTGACACTGGATTGACTAGATTCTGGTGGTTGTTGCTGTTGTTGCCGGAGTTACTGTTGAGAATTAGTAACCCTCCGCCGCCCTGGATTTGGGAGAGGCTTAGAACTAAGGGCGGTGTATTTCCTGAACTCGACGAACAGTTTGTATTGTTCTGGACCGCCTAAAAATAAAAAGGTAGTTTATCTTTTCTCACAACTTAACTTAATTCATAATAATTTTTAGTAGCAATAAGTAAATATTTATAAATTTTTAACTAAACCCATCAAAATTAAAGTATTATTATAGTTTGGAGTGAGTAATGATAATTTATGGATCTTGGAGGTAATAAATATTGTCGAAGCCTACTCTGAAACAAAACTCCAAGTATTGTCGACTGATTACAATGAGTACATTAAAAGTTCTAGTAATAAAATTCTCTGTCAACAGATCTTAGATTGACGTTACCCAAAGATTAGCACGTAAGCTGATGGTAACTAATTTTATTTAGCGTATGGACTTTCATAGTACGATAAATATACAAATACAATTACAATAATATACACATATATATATTATATATATTATTCAAACACTAAAAATAGTAAAAATAGAATGAATAGAATGAATGACACTAAATATTAATGTCCAATTTACATAGCCATTCAATTGCTTCTGGGGAACATTCCGCAAAGTCCTGGAGGTTTCCACGGTAGGCACGATTCAAGCAGTCTGAAACACAATGGCTTATGGTCTGTCTAGATTCTCCGCAATCGCACTGTGGACTTTCTGCACGACCCCACCTGAACAGCGAATCAGCACATTTACCATGTCCGGTACGTATACGATTAAGCCTTGCCCAAATGGACCGGGGCAGATTTGATCCGATGAAACCCTGAGTTGGGGTAGATATCTTAATATAGTCCGATTCTACTGTTGGCATCCATTTTGTTGTCCATTGCCCATGTATATCATAGGAATTACCAATTTTTCGGGCAGATCGTATTGGAGGATTTCTAGATCTCAATCGTTGGTGCTCTTTTAAGATGTCTGGGATATCTTGATGTATTGGTAATTGTACGTTGGCTACAATTTTCTGGTACTCTCTCACTAATGCTGCTGTAACGGCGTAGATCTGGTGGAGCAATATTGCTCAGAGTATTTAGCCATCTCACTGGCGTTGATTTTATTGTTCCAGTGATTATTGTCATGGTTTGGTTAAGTTGGACATCGATTTTGCTTGTATGTGCACTATTTAGCCATACTGGTGCACAATATTCTGCCACTGAAAAAACCAAAGCTAGAGCAGAGGTCCGAAGAGTATCTGCAGAAGCACTTCAAGTTGTTCCAGCAAGTTTTGATATTAAGTTATTTCGTGTTCTTAGTTTACCGGCTGCGTTTGTAAGATGACTTTTGAAGGTGAGTGTTCTATCAAGTGTGACGCCTAGATATTTGGGGTTGTTGTTATGTTTGATAGCTGTGTCATTTAGAGTTACATTGAGAGTATCGCCCGCAAGTTGATTCGACAGATGAAAGAGACAGGTTTCAGTTTTGCTTGTGTTAGGACGTAAGCGCCAGTTGTAACTAATGAGAAATCCTAAAGGAAGCGTTTGTATTATAATCATCGGCTCACCACCTCTAGGTGAATCTTAGTCACGTTAATATTTTCCTCCACTATTGTCGGTCTGATACAGTTATATTAATTTTTTCTATAATACCATGCCGTTTTATGGAAAATGGGAGTAAACCAATCGGAGGAAGGTGAGTTTCTGGCGCATATAAAATAATCAGAACATGTCGGCTAACAAATGAAAAACTCAGCGTTATCTCACTAGTACCGTTAGGTTTTAATATAAATTTTAAAATGATTAAAAAAGGAACATTAGATAGAGATATACATAGTCGACCAGTGAAAAGGGAAGCGGAAATAAAAAAACTAAATTCATTCATTTGGTCAACAAAGATTACCTACTACTATTTTTTTCAGTAGTTAATGCAGTTAATTTGAATAAACAAAAAATATTGGCTGAGAAACAAAATTAGCAATATACAAATGTATTATATAACCCGTAGAAATTTAAGGCTCGTAATTAGCAAGTAAACAAGAAGATTAAACAGTATAGAGGAAATTCATTAGAAGAGAAGAGATCTGTAATAGCAAAACTTAAACATAAAAAAAGACAGACTACACATGGCAGTAATGGAGAAAACCATTAGACTACACATAAAAGTAACAGAGATTATTAATATATATATATATATATATATATATATATATATATATATATATATATATATATATATATATATATATTAGTATAATGGTAAGGTTAATTGGGTTAGCAGCTGAATTAACCTTACCATTATACTAATTAATAATTGGACAGCTGTGATCATTCTTCCTTTATATATATATATATATATATATATATATATATATATATATATATATATATATATATATAGTGCGGATTGGTCTTTAAGTTTAGAAAAAACTTTGTTAACTGTTAGTACCGTTTTATATGCAATTTTGATATTATTAATTGATGAGAAAATTCTACTTAGTTTATGCCCAATGTCCTTAATGTATGGAAGAGATACATATCTAATTGTGGTTTGTTTTTGTAAAGGATCTACAGGTCCAATCCTATCTTGTGATAAAGACATATTGGATTGGACCTGTAGATCCTTTACAAAAACAAACCACAATTAGATATGTATCTCTTCCATACATTAAGGACATTGGGCATAAACTAAGTAGAATTTTCTCATCAATTAATAATATCAAAATTGCATATAAAACGGTACTAACAGTTAACAAAGTTTTTTCTAAACTTAATGACCAATCCGCACTATTATCCTTAACGGATGTTGTTTATTGTATACCGTGCGGATCATGTGAACAAGTATACTATGGTCAAACATCAAGATCGCATTACATCCCACAAGTCTGATAATAGACTACATCCTGAAAGAAGTGCATTGGGTGAACATGCATTTAAAAATGGGCATCGGATAGACTACAATAATATCAAAGTAGTAGAACAGGAAGGTAACATCACCAAAAGACTTTTTCTGGAAATGGCCTACATTTGCCAAAATAATGCAATGAATCATAGAACAGATATTGGCCATCTAAATGAAATGTTCTTCTATTTGTTACTACTAGATAAATGCAACAATAAGACAAACAATAATCTATCAATTGACATTTAAGTAATTAAATAGTTTTTTTTTTTGAGGAATTTATTTTTTTACAAAGTTAGTTTGTTTAAATTTAATAATTTTTGTATACACACAGATACTGGGGTCATACAAAACAGAATCACAATCAATTGTAACGTTTTTAGAATTATGACATTGTTTATTTATGTTAATTTAATAGGCTTTGTTTTGAAACATTGACAGGTTGAAGTTTCACTTCCTAATGATATTAACAAATATAAAATAATTTATATTTCCACGATATACCTAATGATAGGCCTATAATTTGTTGTACTAGCAGTTGATTGATATTGGGGATATGGGATTTTCACTTTTCGGGATTCGTCAAGACGAATGTTTTTAAATTTGTGCACGAAGACTTCCGATAAAGCCAACAATAAAAACTACTGGATTGTCGTGACAAAAACTAATGACGATACAATAAAATTAGTAATATCAATGTCATAAATTTGTGTATAATAATTAAGTGTGTGTGAATGTAAAGTAATTTTTAAAATTTTAAATATAGGAATAGGTTTTAGACTCAAACGATATGACAGACTGTGATAAATTTTATCAACATTTTATAAAATCATTTATGATACAACCTCGTTAAGTTTGTAAGTATCAAATTGTTAATTATAAAAATTTGAAAAAAAATATTCATCACATTTGTAGCTCTCTGATGGACATAACCAATATCCGAAAGCTTGGATTAAAAATTTAAAAGAGTACACCTTTCATTTTTATTACTGCATACCCAATATTTAAAGTTTTCTTCCTTACGTGGTCAGCAAATACTTCTGGTTATATATATATATATATATATATATATATATATATATATATATATATATATAATATATATATATATATATATATATATAGTACTAACAACATAATGTTAATAGTGGAGAAAATGAATACATACAAAAGGCCAAATAGAACCTAAGAATATAAACCTACAAATCTAGTAAACTCAAGTGATCAAAAGAAACAAGAAAAAAATAATCTAAAAAGCCACGAGAGCAAACAATCTGATTTCATCCAGATTCTCGTCGAGTAAAGAGAGTGGAGACTATTTGGAAATATAGAACGCTCAAGACATATCCAGGGAGTTTACATATATAGAGGTGATACAGAAATGGTATGGGATGGAATAATAATTGGTGACAAAACCCCATTTTTCCAGATCGCTTTATTCGTCCATCTGCTGGTGGTGTTGGTCAAAATGTCCACCTCATACATGATAATGCTCGTCCATGTTTTATACCTTTAATGACAGACTAGCTTGCTAACGAAGGTATTGTCTTGGACAGCACAATACTCAGTTCTCAATCCCATCGAGCATGTATGGGACGTGCTTCAACGAAGAATTACTCTACATTCGGATAACATATACACGCCGTTTCGTTTCTGAGAACGTCTGATAGAATAATGGACAAACGTACCTTAACAGAATATCGACAATCCCATTTTGTCTATAAACGACATATACAGAGCCGTAATAAATCAGGGTGGGAGCCATAGTTTGTATTAATTTTGTTTGTTTTATTACGACCATATTTTGTGATTTTTGTGATTGACCTAATATTTTTTTATTGTACTTTAAGACAATCTCATTATTTTTGACATTTCAACATATTTTGAATACTACTTATCACTTCAAATCGATTATTACGTGCCGAAAGATTTCCGCGGTTAGTACAATTAAACTTAAAGCTAAGACTAGTACTATTACAAGAAGTAATAATAAACTTGATGAGAGATAAGTAGTCTTGCTGGATATTGTATTTAGTTGTCAGAATGTTTAGAGTTTCGTCTAGACGAATGTTTCTAAAGAGTAAAACGATATCAAAACTTACTAGAATGTCTGGCGGTGAGATAGGGCATTGTTTAAGAAGTTCAATAAAATGAAAAGAATTTTTGACAGTTGTATGCACTGACAATGGAACAAAGAAGAATATAGAGTTTATGAATTTTGGGTAGGCCATATATTCGAGGTGTTCTAAAAGACTTTACATGAAGAATTAGAGATTGTTTTATGTTAACAGGAAAAGAGGTTTTATTTGTAATGGCTTTTGTTGTTTTCTATAAATAGGTTGTTGGATTATTAGGAATTGGTTTTGTAGGTAATTGTAATGAGATTTGAGAGTTAATTAATGTAAAAACTTAGACCCTCATCATATGAAAGCTTTTCTTCCTCACATCAAAGGTGTTTCTGATAAAACCGACAAAATTCTTAAATCAATAGTAATAAAGACAATATTTACCTCCCCAAAAAAACTTTCATCTCTTATCCGATCAATCAAAGACAACATTTCAAATGAGCGATATGGAAGTTATGTAATTCCTTGTGCAGACTGAACTCGATCTTATATAGGCCAAACAAATAGTAAAATCCAAAATATGATTTATGAACATTCAACTTCTGTTTGCAAATTTAATTCAATTTCAGCTCTAGGCCAATACCATTTTCATACAGGTCACGAAATTGATTTTGAAAACTCCAAGAACAAAACTATAACCTCCATCGGCTTCTATAAACCAAGAATTATTCGAGAAGCGATATAATTTGAAAAAAGGCCAAATTGTCTCAATAAAAGAGATGGCATTCAGTTACCTTCACTCAAAACAAGTCGCCATCGACGATATAAGTGAACCGTCCTCTGTTTCCAGTAGCAGTAATGCTGCTACTGGAAACTGCCCAGTAGTGTCTGGGGGCTAGGGAGACTAAGAGCCAAGAGGCTCTAAAGAGGACATTAGAGATGATGTTAAAAGTTCAGTGCATTGATAATAGACCCGGTTCAACTTGGAAGACTGCTAAGTTTATTATTAATTCTTGTATTCCAATTCTATATTATTATCAATATCAAAATTGATACTTATACATTCAAACTTAATTAACTTTCTGTCAACTAATTAATAGTATTATTGTAATAGACAGGTTATTCAAAAAGTATTTTTATCCATCAACATGAAGCTATCAATTATCAACATAAAGTGTGAAGTAAGTTGACTACAGCAACTTATGAAAAGATTGTTTTGAATTTTGTGAACTTATAATGGAACAAAATAACAGAGATCCTATGTTTTTAAAAAGGGTCAATCGTAAAACTTATCGGTACTGGGCTATAGAAAAAATAGATAATATGATTATTGGACCATAGTTTTTCGAAGATACTTTAACAGCTCTTTCTGCTCCCCGAATTGAACCGACTGTTTCCAAACAGAAATAATCTATGGCTGCAGCAATATGGAACGCCTCCACACTATGCTGTTTTAGTGTGCTATTAATTGGCAGCCTAGGTCACCTGATTTGACTATTCTTAATTTCTTTTTATGAAGATACTTGCGAAGTAAAGTGTTCTAAAATAGATCAAAATATATCACTGAACACAAAGGATTGAGGCTGTACAAATAACTACGTAATTTATAGAAAAGGTTCGAGAAGAGTTCGCTGCACGTATTTCTCATGATATTTTAGCTAAAAGTAAATAATTTGAGAACTTAATTTAGTTTTTGTTGTATTTAATAAATAATACGTAATAAGTATTTATCGTAATAATAGAATTTTTATTAATTTTTTAAACGAATACAAACGCCAACTTCGCAGATATATGGATATGGCTGAATATGTATTTAAGAGACCTTTCCAATAATGTATTACAACATGCATATTTCCATTTAAAGATTTTAGCAATGATGTCATCACGTGATGATATATGATATCAAATTTAAAAAGGTAGCCCTCCGAATATGGCGTTTAAAAATGAAAATCCACTGGTTTCATGATTTTTCCTTAAAGTTGCCGGTTTACGATACCCTTCGTTTGTACCATACCGTATATATAGTAACTTGGAACCTTATATTAAACTTTTTTATCATTAATGTTACCACAAAAGTTATTCTTTATAAAAAGCTCTGCATGGTCAAAAAAATATGTACAACCATATTTTGCCTACAACATAGGGAATTACTATTAGGGATTGAAAATTGAGGACAGACGTTACTGGGGTTGAAGGGGCAAGCAAAATAAACGAAACTTATGTGAACGGCACTCAGGGTTTATTTGGAGTAGCTGGGTCGTGGATAAGTGAATGGCAAGGGGGTTCGATTGGGGCAACTACAAAAAAATGAAACAAAGGTATCCCTTACATGAATCTCCTGGATAAATAGACAAACAAAACAACAAAAAAAAACCTCTAACTATTTAAAATGGGACGTCGCTTCGAGGTGACAAATTATAACGATTACAACAACTAGTTGTAACTAGTTAAATAATTATTAGAAATGAAAAATATATCTTTTTAAATGATACTCAAAAAGGGGTTAGAGAGTTAGTTAAGAGAAAAAAACAAAATGTTTAAGGAAAAAAATTAAACATTTATTGTTGTGTCACCACAAACAGTTACAAAAATAGACAATACAAAAATATTATTAATAGTCACAAAGATTTATACCAAAGGAACACAGAGAAACACTTACTATGTCCTAGCTGTTTATAAACTCTAGGAGTTGGAGATACCACAAAAATTTATAAATGAAACTGCATGGAGATTAATTTTCTTTAAAAAAAACAAAAAATATCAAATACGATTAGTTATTTATCACATGTCATAAATAATAAAGTTTGCTCTCATATGTTAACATTAAATTGTAAAACAGCACAATTAAAATGACAGCTAAGCCACGCCCTTAGAGATATAATTTTAATTATTATAATTTCTTTATATTACGGAAGCAATTATTAATGAAAAATTATCTATTTTAATTCAAAAGTGCAAACAAAAAAAGTTACCTGAGTTTCACTAAACTACTTTAAATTTTCTGTAACTTCACTGGAATTTCTGGGGGTAAAACAGTGCTTCACTGGACTTTCTGGGGGTAGAAACTGGACTTAAACTCTCTGCGTAACGAACACACGAACAAATTCATCTCCAAATTGCCAAAAAGCCTGGGATGGCAACCAGGGAGAAACGAAACGAGGATGAAAACAACGATTCTTCCAAACCTCACTTAAACTGCAACTACACGTTGAATTGCTACTATACACTACATATTTTCCATGAAAAGGAACGAAAAACATTACGAATTTGAAGTAAAATTCGAAGAGACACTGTAAGCAACTGCTTTTGACAAACGCCTCAGTGAGAGTGATGTAATTCTTAAAAATTATTCGCTTTCCAACTTAGTATAAACAAAACATATAACCGGAATATTCATTTAAAACGCAGAATATTCTAAAAGTGGGTTTCGATTAAAAGAATGTCGAGAAAATACGCATCTATAAAATGTAAGCAAACTTTTAAAACGTGTTTATATTAACTTGGCGACGCAAAAGGGATCGAAATATATATTTCGGGTATTTTAACTTTTACGATAGGAAACTGAAATACACTGAAATTATTCTTCGGTATTTTAATATATATATATATATATATATATATATATATATATATATATATATATATATATATATATATATATATATCATGTGCAGCTTTATCGACCGTTTCCAATTACGGTGCAGCCTCCCTTATTTCAATGTTATTCTATGTTCTTATTAGTATTTGACGATGTCTTAGTTATTCGTTGTTCTTGTAATTTGCGCTCATTTACGTCCATATTTTCTATCTTGTGCTATTCGAGACCACGTTGTTCCTGTTAATTTTCTAATATCATAATCCCATCTGAGATTCAGGCGCCTCTTTGGTCTCTTAGCGTTCCTGGGATACCACATAGTTGTTCTAGTGGTCCATCTGTTGTCTGTTTGTCTTGCTATATGTCCTGCCCATTGCCATTTCAGGGATTTTATTCTTTGGATTACATCAGTCACCTGGGTTTGCCTCCGTATCCATTCAATTCTTTTACGATCCCTCTTTGTTATCCCTAGCATACATCTTTCCATTGCTCTTTGAGTTACTTGGAGTTTCGACGTTATTTCTCTCTTTAATATCCAAGTTTCACGGGTCAATACGGGTAATATGCACAAATACTCTCTTCTTGAGGTGTAGTGGCATTTTGGACTTGAAGACTATGGAGTTTCGTCCGATGTCCGAATATATATATATATATATATATATATATATATATATATATATATATATATATATATATATATATATATATATATACGAGGGGATTTCAATATATACCAAGGAAAATGCAAATGCTACTATATTTTACAACATCAAAAATTGGTGCTATAAAAAGTTGGTTGAAATTGAAAATTATGTTTTAACTAAATAGAAGAACGTCATCTGTTGTGACAACTAATCAGAGGTGGACGTTAGAATTTGTGTTAAATACGCACCTATAATTTTAGTATAATCAGCTTTAACCCAAACAAAATTAGTATGATTGATTAGGTACGTTCAATATCTTTCAAACGAGATATCACGTCCCACTTTAAAATTATCGGTCACAGTGACTCTGTAACGTCATCTATCACTATTACGTCGCCTGTTATGACTAGTTGAGAAGCCTACGTCCATTTATCTCCTCCCTTCAAATTTCACTATTACAAGTATATCCGTTCAAAAGATAAGGGCTGGAAAGGGAACTTTTGGCTTGCATTGTATATACATTTTTGCATATAATTTATATGAATTTGTATTTATTTGAACTGTTAAGAATGATTATTTAGACCATTTACCTTAACATGCTGATTCCTTGTATCTCTAGAGTAGACCCTAGGCGAGTTTCCGTTTCCCAACAGTAACGAGCCGGTGCCGGTAGTGGAAGAAACCTGATTATTATTATCTGAATTGCTGGGTGTTCGCGAGTTCGAGCTGGCACTCGGCAACGGCGAGTTGGCTACCTCCTTGGCGGCTGTGATCCTCCTCATCGGATGAGAACAGCTTTTTCCGTCTGCGCACGTAGAATCTGGACACCCACATTCCAGTTGTTTGACTAGAGCCGCTTGTCTGGCTACCCGCTGCTTTTCCATTAATTGACTCACTATGGCCTCTACCGTTTCGGCAGTCTGTAATTTGAAATTCTATCCAAAGGTTATAGAAAGCAATATTTCAGTAATTATATCGTTTATAGTTAAAGTAAAAATGCTTTTACATATTTTATTAAAAGTGGCAAACAAACAAACATACGAGATAAGATTCTAATGATTTGGGTAACAATATACCGGCGGACAGAGCAGTCCCTAAAATAGGGATCCTACAAAAAATGTAAGAGCGTGCGGGGATAATATTGCACTTTGGTTGCATTGGTAGTGTGTTGGCAAACTAGTAATGGGCATCATGCTGTTAAAAACGTCATTTAGCTAACAAATATATAAAAAAATTTTCAGGTCATCAGGAACATAGTGAAAAGCCCTCAAACATATTAAAAATTGTACTGAATTGACTTTCCTAGAAGGAATACCACGGAGACACGAAAAATTGGGATAAAAGATGAGTCTTTAAATATAGAAAATTGAACGGATAAGAGAAACATCATTATGATTATCCAGCTTTCTGAGCCCAAAGCTAAACATCTTCTTCTTCGGGTTCCTTCTCCTAGCGGAGGTTGGAAATCATCATCGCTATTTTAACTTTGTTGGCCGCATTTCTGAATAATTCTAATGAGCTGCAGCCGAACCACTCTCTCAAATTTCTTAGCCAGGACATTTTGCGTCGTCCTGGGTTTCTCTTCCCTTAGTCTTCCTTAGTCTTCCTTAGTCTCTTCCCTTAGCTAAACATAGTCATTCCCTAACTTCTTTCAGTTCTATGTCTTGAGCTTCCTGCAGCCAATTCACAGCGATTCTTTTGACGTCATCTGTCCATCGTGAAGGTGTTCTACCTCTGCTTCTTCTGTCAGCTCGTGGTTTACCTATTTAATTATTTGGGTCCACCACCTGTCATTACATGGCCCGCCCAGTTCCATTTCAGCCATGCTATGCGCTATATGACTTCTTTGACGCTCGTCCTTATATCGTTTTTAACTCTGTCTCTGAGAGTTAGACCAAGTAGCGAGCATTCCATTCATCTTTGAGCTTTTCTGAGTTTAATTGCTGTAGCCAACCAAATCGCTATGTAGCCATACTTCGGTGCCGTAAGTGATGACTGGAAGCACACATTGGTAGAACGTCTTCTTTTTCAAATAATGTAGCATGTTGCATGTTAAAGATGTCTGATAGAGCTCCATATATTGCCAATGCTAAAGTAATTCTTTCTTGCAGTTCAGCAGTTTGGTTGTCCCTAGCAATTTGGATTTCATTACCTAGGTATTTATATTTATGAACTAATCCTCTTTTATTGCAGTAGATTTTTGAATTTACGCTTGATACCAGGTTTGTCATTTATTGAGTCTTTTCAAAATTTATATTCAAACCAACCTCATTACAGGCGGTATCCAACTCAGAAAGCATAGTTCCAATCTCCATTTGTTATTATTTTTGTAAATAACTTGTAAAGGTGGTTTAACAGGGTTATGGGTCGGTAATTATCGAGATCTGTTAAATCGGTCTATTTGTACAATAAAATGGAAGTGCACTGCCATATTGTAGTTGTTTCACTTTCTTCTTCTTAGGGTGCCTGTCGGTTCCGACCGTTGGCGATCATTCTGGCTATGATGACTTTATTGGTTGCTATACAAAATAGCTGTGTTGAGGTCTTTCTATATCATGCTCTCAGGTTAGCAAGCCAGGATATTCTTCTTCGTCCTGGGGCCCTTTTCCTTCAATTTTACCTTGCAAAATGCATTGAAGTAGCTCGTATCTAACTTGGTTTTTCAATATATATTCCAAGTACTGGGGCTTACGGCCCTTCACGATGTTGACCAAATCCGCATTTGCGTTCATCCTCCGCAACACTTCTTCATTGGTGCACATTCTTCACTTTTCTTGCTGTTTCTTGCTATTTCTATCCTGGCTCTTATATCGGTTGTTGGATCATTATTGTCTGAAAACCAGGTTCCTAGGTATTTGTATTTATCAACCCTTTCTATCGGTACATTTCCCAAATGTATGTTTGTTGGTATATTTATTTTCTTTGTTATTATCATGTATTTGGTCTTTTTTATATTCATTTTTAATCCATATTTTTCACAGAAACTGTTTGTTTTGTTTAGCAGTAATTGGAGTTGTTCAGCAGAGCTTGCCATAATCACAGTGTCATCTGCATATCTTACGTTGTTAATAGACCTTCTGTTAATTATTATTCCTTCACTTTGATATAGTAATGCTGGGACATAATACATCCCTGCCTAACTCCTCTTGTGATTTCAATTTCTGGACAGGGTTCGTTATCTATTACAATTTGTGCTCTTTGATTCCAGTAAAAGTTTGTTATTATTCGTAAGTCCCTATGGTCTATGTTTTTGCCTTTAGAATTTGGAATAACTTTTCATGTCTTACTTTGTCAAATGCTTTTTCAAAAAATATAGTTGATAAATAAGCTTAAAGAGGGAAAGTACAAATTGCTACTACTAGAATCTTTGTTCAAAGATAGTGTTATTAGGTACTACAGTTAAGATGATAACTTGGCAGGTAAAATGATAGGGAACAGAAATAATTTTAAGAATCTAGGATAAGTATTCAAAATCAGTACAACAACTTTAGTAGATGATAATATGATAATGATAATTTAGTATCTAATCCAGAAAATGTAGGAAATATATGGGAAAAATACATCGAAGATCTCTTTAATGACGAGAGAACAGAACCACAAATGAATATAGTACAAGAAACAATACTTGATATATTAACATCCGAAGTTACAAAAACTCAGAGAATGCCGGAAAATAGATGGCAAAAAAAAAAAAAAAATAGAAAAATGGACTCCGGCAACTAGAAGAAAACGAGGTAGACCAATACGATCCTGGAGAGATGATGTCGACGATGCAATGACCGCCAGAGATCTAACAACTGAAGATTGCTTCGACAGAAAACGCTGGAAATTAGGATGCGAGAAGCTGCGCCAGCTGTAGAAGACTCGCTTCTTATATATATATATATATATATATATATATATATATATATATATATCAATATCAAGTTCAAGTATATATCAAGTATATATCAATATCAGTATCAAGTTACAAAAACAATCAATACTTCAAAGCCACGAAAAGCTTCAGATCCAGATGAAATATACGTAGAGATAATAAAACTACTACATCCTTCACCTTACCAATACTATTTAACAAACTATATACCACTGGACTCTTCCCAGAAGACTGGCTTATTCGTATATCAACGAATATACAGAGAATGCGAAAGAAACCTGAGCGACAATCAATTTGGATTTCGGATGGGGCTTGGAACAAAGGAGGCATTATTTGGCCTCCAGACATTATTACAAAAATATCGAGATCAGCGAAAACACGTGTTTCTCTGTTTTATCGACTACAAAAAAGCGTTTGATAAAGTAAAATACACAGAACTCATAGAAACCCTGACACAACATGGTATAGACCATAACACTGTAGCACTTATTAAAAAACTATATTGGGATCAAATGGCGTCGATCGAAATAGACAATCGTCTGACAGCAGAATTGCCAATTAAAAGAGGAGTTCGTCAGGGCTCTGTACTTTCTTCACTGTTATTTAATATATATTCTGAAAAGATCTTTCAAAATGCCCTCGAAAATATTGAAGAAGGAATAAAAATTAACGGAGAATACGTCAACAACTTACGACATACGCAGACGACACCGTCATTATTGCGGACAGTGCTGAGGGTTTACAACGACTTTTGAATTTCATAGCCAGAGAAGGAGATAGCTTGAGACTAAATATAAACACAAATAAAACAAATGTAATGGCTGTTACACGTGCACCAAATGTCGACATTAATATTCGTATCTAGAACAAACATATAGAACCAGTACAAAGATTCCAGTATCTTGGTTGCTGGATAACAAACGATCTTGACCACGAGGTCGAAATACGTGCTTGTATAGAATATGCTAGGTCCGCACTTTAACGAATGAAAAAATTCCTAATAAACTCTACGTTATCGTTGGATATCGGATACCAATTTGTAAAAACGTTTATTTATTCCATATTGCTATACGGAGTCGAAACATGGACTCTCGGAATTACAAGTATGAGGCCTTTGAGATGTGGGTTTTTTGTAGGATACTGAAGATTTCTTGGACAGAGCACGTGACCAACAACAAGGTGCTGAGAAGAATGGGTACTGAAAGAAAACTCTTAAATATTGTAAAAAACAGGAAAACGAGTTATCTGGGACATATTTACAGAGGAGAGAGATACAACTTCCTAAGACTTATAATGGAAGGAAAAGTGGAAGGAAGAAGAGGTCCAGGAAGAAAAAAATGCTCCTGGTTGAAGAATGTAAGAGACTGGACAGGTATGGACACACATTCGATACTAAGAACAGCTCAAGATAGAGAGCAATTTGCTGTAGTTATAGCCAACCTTCAGTAACGGAGAAGGCACCTTAAGAAGAAGAAGAAGAAGGATAAGTATTACAAAGTAATTCTTAGAGATAGCCCCACGCACGTGCTGCAAAGTCAGAGCGGGATAAGAAAGGTGCTTCGTATGACAAGAAATGATAACTAAATGAAGGAGAATATGAGAATATGTATAGAGCGTGTACAATGTTTTAATGGTAATCACCAAACAAGAAGAATTGCTGAATTACAAACTCAAGGAAGGAGTAAGAGAGCAAGACCAAAGAAGATTTGCCAGAGCACTGTAAAAGACATGTCTGTGAAGGGGAGTAATACTGTTATAACACAGAAAGTTATGCAGAAATGTAACGGGATTAATTAAAAAAATAGATAGCAGATAATAGTTCCTTTGTTTTCTAGTGTAGCACTTTCAAATGTAGTTAAGTGTAGGTTACACTGGCTAGTGTCAAACAAAAATTATGGCTGTGGCACTAAACGAAGGAACGTTATAGTGTAGTTAACCTTTGAGTTACGAATAAGTCAGGTTATTTCGGTTATTTTACGACTCGTTTATCTTTATTATTTTTTGTTTTCTTTTACTTTCGATTTTCCTTTCTTAATTTAAACAAACTTTATTCTAATTAGCTAGGTATCTTTAAAAAAAATATATAAAAATGAGTGATGATATAAAATTATCAACTCAATTTAAAAGAAACAACAAAGTAAAAACGTAAATAACATTAAAATTTAGAGGTACTTTAGTTTTTAAAATTATTAAAAGCTTTTAAATGTTTCTAAATTTAAATTAAACTGAAAAGAACAAGATATTTTTTTTTGTTAACAAACACATCTGAAAACTATACAGTTGTCAAACTCGGTTGGATGATACCGCGCAAGACGAGTGTAAATAGTCACCCTCTTAGAAGCAGGTGGAGATTTATTTACAATAGTTTTAATGCCGTATAATACTATGCATTTTCTCGTATCATTTCTTATATCGTTTCTGATATAACAAAAAAATGAATAGTGTCATAAAAGCGTATAGTTTCTTATATCAGAAACGATACAAGAATTTGTGTCCGCTGCATTTTCTTGTACAAGAAATGCGACAATTTGTGCCCAAAGCCGCAAAAACGTAAAACTTCTGTCTTCTGTGATATTGGCGACTGGAGGAGATGAGATATACAATTAGACCAAGCGGACATCAGAGAAAAGTGCCCACCAACAATAACCAAGATTAGAACATCAGTAGCCAAATTAAAAAACAATAAATCACAGGGATTGGATAAAATAACATCGGAACTACTGAAAGTAGGAGATGTTTTACTAAAAACAATACATAACCGCTCTAAAAATTAGTGATGAGTTTAAAGATTATTTTATATCTCCAAATAAGAGAGTAGAATTTCAAGAGCATGCCATTCAAACACATAATTAAAAAAAAAAAACAAATAAATTATTAGAACCAAATTATTTATTATTTCTGTCTTCCATTACAGCCTGTTAAATACCTTCAAAAATTGTGGTTTCCAATTTAGTTTTAATATTGGGACATATTTCTTTCATTTTTGCACCACAGTATTTTAAAAAATAATCAACAGCATTTGTCCTCAGTCCCCAGTAGCTTGGGGTCCGCAGGTACTGCAGTTCTATTTTTATAGGTGTCAAAATTTCGACCAATCATGTGCCAAATCACATACAATTTCTGGTAAAAGAACTTGCATAGTGTCATACAGGGCAAAAATGTACGTGCAAGAAACGATACAAGAAAACATACATAACTTTCCATATCAGAAACGATATAAGAAATGATACAAGAAAATGTATAGTGTCATACGGCCTTTACACTTTTTTTGTTACACTCTTCGGTGGAACAGAGTGGTATAGCAATACACCTTGCAAAGAAACGACGTAGTGTAGCATTTCTATACTTTTTAGAACTAGGGCTTAACCAGAAAACAAAGGAACAGGTCTAGTATGATTGTATACGTTATTTACACTTACCGATATTTCTAATTCGTTGTTGATATCCGGTTCATCTTCACTAAAAAACATTGGCTTTAACTGGGAAACGAGCTCCTCTTTTGTCCACTCTTTTTTATCCGCCCAAAGGGCCAGACTTGGGGTTATGACGGCCAGCTTGTTATCATCTGGGTAAGGTACGTTCAAATAGTGGACTAACACTATGTCGGGGTTCTAAATAAAAAAGACATTCTGTAATTAAACTTAAACATATACTTAAAAACTATATTATGTAGAAAGAATATGCGTGATATAGACTGGAGATACCATATTATTTACGAATTTTTAGATGCTTATATACGAAATATTTGTTTCCGATAAGTAAAATTTAATGCAACTTTCTTATATTTAATATTGTGAATATAATTATGCCATAATTATTATATTGTAATTTTACATTTGACAAAATTCAGAGGGCGATTTCTAGTCCAAAAAGTGCTTTTAAAATATGTAAACATTTTACAAACTTCAAACGATAGTTCATTTCAGATGTCCGTGTAGTAAAGGAATGTGCAATTTCCGTTAAAAAATCAGTATTTAATAGGCTCCATAGTAATAAGAATTTTAAAGAGTCTCCTAGACAATAGTTAATGGGCTTATAACGGTTTTATTTACAAGTGTAAAACATACACGGACGTGCAAATGGGTTTTACAGCATTTTTTATATATGAAGATTTTTTTATTTCTAGCAAATTTTATATATTATGTATATAATTAATTGAATAATGTAATTTGCTTTTTAGATATGATTTGCTAAATATGGTGGTTAGAGGCTGGTAAGGGGTCTTGGAGGCGATATGACGCTGCCGATGCTTTTGTCGTCGTAAAAAAACTCTAAGAAATGCCCACTGTTTTCCAACGAATGAGTTGGAGGTTTTACAAATAAAACTCAGCTCTGCCATCAAATCCTACTCTCACGTCCACGAAGACATATCATGTCGCTTAACCACTGGGTGCATGGCGTACAATGAGAGTGCGTTATGTAGCAGACGAGAGAGGGTAAAAGGTGAGTCTATAGCGACTAAAAACTGGAATATATAGGCTAGAGGAATGAACCCCAACAAAAAATTCGGTCCTCCAAGGATGGGGGTTAAGTCATAAGGCCAGCGACCTTACACTTGTGAAAATCCTACAGTGTTAAAAAACCCAATGAGCCTCGGTTACCGGACGGAAATTACAGTGGACGAAAACAGCAACGAAAATGGACCATAAATTACGGAATCTGGAATATACCGGGAATCAGGAACAAATAACAAGAAATTATGCAGGAATTGGAAAATGGAAATGGAAGAGAAAAATTAAAAGACTATGTACATTTCTTCTCAGGAGTGAGAAAGGATAAAAGAGCAAGAGCAGGGATATCAATATTTGTACACAAGAAATTAGAAAAATATATTAAATCTTGGGAAGCATACAACTAACGTTTTATTAAAGTGACGATTCTCCTAAGAGGAACAAAAATAACAATTCTGGGGTATATGCCGTAAATGGTGACTACTCAGTACAAGAAAAGGAAGCTTTTAAAGAAGACTTTACAAAAATCCTGAACAAACTTTCTAACAGCCATGAGATTATATGCGGAGGAGACCTTAATGCCAGAGTGGGAAAACAATTACAAAGTAAAGTGGTAGGCATGCATGGAGAAGAAACTGTTAACAACAAAGGAGAGAGACTAGATATATGCCAACAATATAAGTTAAAGATTTTGAATGGTTTTTTCGCCCACAAGAACATACATAAATACACCTGGTATCAGCACACAAGAGGTCTAAAATCGATAATAGATTATTTCATAACAAGACAACATACTAACAATACAGGACGTAAAGGTGAATAGAGGAGCAGAGTGCGGCTCGGACCACTGCCTGATAATACGAAAAATATATACACCATTCGTAGACAGGAATCACACAGACATCAACAAAGAACACAGAGAAAAAATAGAAAGAACTACGTACACCTTAGACAATCTAGATAACGAGAGCACACAGTTAATTTACTCCTGGAGACTAACACAAAAACTACAGGAATCACACAGATCAACGACGGATGAATACGAACATAGTCTCCAGGCCCAGGCGGAGTACATCCAGAGTTTATTAGGTACTGATCATCAAAACTGTTTGAAATGATCGAAAAATTATTCGAAAGATGCTTAAACGGAGAAGAAGTTCCACAATTGTATATCTCTCCAATACACAAGAAAGGCACAAAGACGGATCCCAAAAACTATAGAGGAATCGCAGTGATTGCTACTATATGCCGACTATACTCAAAAGTACTACGAAACCTGATAGAAAATGACAAACAACCCTAAGAACAAGCGGGATTTAGGGCCGGACGCTCCACTATGGATAATATTTTCACATTTAAAATTGCAATGGAAAAACGAGTGCAGAGAAATAGAGAAACCCATATAGCTTTAATAAATTTGGGCGAAGCATATGACAGTGTAGATAGAACAGTGTATATAGATAGAAATGACACAGAATAATAAACAACCAGAATTCCCACTCTCAGGTGCCGCCTTTGAAGTTTTTCAGCACGTGCGCCATGTTTTAGGAGGAAACACGTAACACAGATATATGATTTGTGAGGTTATGTAGTTTATATTTATGTTTAATTATATTATATTTATGCTATTATATTTAACAATGTTAATATACTTGTATAGTAAGTCTATGATAGCCGCAAGTCAATTAAACCGGGTTAATTTTTCTATGCACACCACATATACAACACTGGTTCCCTCTAAAACATGGCGGAACGTCTGCGCGAAGGAGATGCGCGTACTTAATTTTCCATGGAGAGTGGGCATTCTGATTGTTTATTATTCTGTGGAAATGGGTAACTTGAAAATAAACCTTTGAAAACAAATTCTTTGCAAAAATTAAAATAGGACAAATAATGATCTCTCCTTTTCAAACAACAAAGGGACTAAGACAAGGCTACTGTCTGTCTTCTTCTTCTTCTTCAGCCTGTGTTCGTCCACTGCTGGACATAGGCCTCTTCCATTTGCTTCCATCGATTTCTACTTTTGGCAATTCTCATCCACTGCTTGCCCGCGACTTGTTTGATATCGTCTGTCCACCTCTTCTGCGGTCTGCCTACTCCTCGCCTGTTCTCTCTTGGTCTCCAGTTTGTTAATCTTTGTGTCCATTTTTCGGGATTATCTCGGGCAACGTGTCCGACCCATTGCCACTTGAGCCTTGCAATACGTTCTGAGACATCAGTAATTTTTGTTCTTTCACGAATGACGTTATTTCGAATCCTGTCTCTCAAACTAATCCCTAGCATGGCCCTCTCCATTGCTCTTTGGGTTGTACTGAGCTGCTCTAAGGTTTTCTTTGTGAAGGCCATGGTCTCCAGTCCATATGTAGTTACAGGCAAGATACATTTGTCATAAACTTTACGTTTTAGACACATTGGTATATCTTTATTCTTCAAAATAAAGCTTAATTTGCCGAAAGCTCCCCAAGACAGTTGTATGCGTCTTTTTATTTCGGCTATTTGATTTTCTTTGCCGATTTTAATGGTATGTCCAAGATATATATAGTGGTCTACATTTTCAAGACTGACGTTGTCAATAACAAGATTAGTTTGTAAATTACTCATTATTTTTGTTTTCTGAAGGTTCATTTTGAGACCTATTTTATTTGACTGCTGGTTTAATTCCTTCAACATTTGCTCCAGTTCCTTGATATCTGTACTAAATAATACTATGTCATCCGCAAACCTCAAATGACTCAAACGTACACCATCAATGTTTACACCTTTTTCCTCCCAGTCAAGCTGTTTGAATACATTTTCCAATGCTAAGGTAAAAAGCTTTGGTGAAATAGTATCACCTTGTCTAATACCTTTATCAAGGCGCATTTTTTCAGTTTTTTCGTCTTCATTGATTTTGATGTGGAATGTGGCCTGTTCATAAATGTTTTTAATGAGTGTAGTGTACCGTGAGTCTATTCGAGCATCCTTCAGGGCTGACAAAAAGGACCAAGTCTCAATACTATCGAAAGCCTTGTGAAAGTCGATAAATGCCATATGTAAAGGTACATTATATTCTGTGGTTTTTTCTACTAGTGTTCTGATGGTTTGTAAGTGATCATTAGCGCCAAACCCTTTTCTAAATCCCGCCTGTTCAACCGGTTGATATAAATCAAGTTTTTGTGTTATGCGGTTGGTTATTATTCTTGTTAACAATTTGTATAAGTGTGACAACAAACTAATAGGTCTGTAGTTTTCAATATTAGTAGTGTCTCCTTTCTTGTGTAAAAGTATTATTTCGGCGTTTTCCCATAGGCTGGGTATTCTTTTTTCTGTTAGACACTTATTCAGTAAGACTTCCACAACTTCTACAACGATGTTGCCGCCCATTTTTAACATTTCAGACGTTATACGATCCTCGCCGGGAGCTTTTTTGTTTTTCATTTGCTGTAAGGCATGTCTAATTTCCGAAGAGGTTATTTTAGGGAGGGTTTCTGAGCCGACGTTTAGAATTGTTCTGTGGTCTGGTTCGGGGTTCTGTATAGTAGATGTATAAAGATTCTTATAGAACGTTTGTATTTCCTTGATTATTTGAGTTTTTTCGGTCACCGTATTCCCCTGTTGATTTTTGATTTTAGTTATATTTGATTTTCCTTTAGTTAAATTTGATTTCAATACTCTCATGTTTCTATTGTTTTCGATGGTTTGCAATATTTGTTTTGTTTTATAAGCCCGCAAGTCTGACCTTATGCTCTTTTTAACTTTATTGTTGATAGCTTTATACTCTGGTAATTCTTTCGATGTTCTTCTTCTTTCTTCCATTAAATTAAGTGTTGTTTGTTTCAGTTTCGTTTTTCTGGGATTTTTATTTTTATCACAGATCTTTTTTGCAGTTGATGTTATGTCGTTCGTTAATTTTTGTGTTATTTCATTTATATCTTTCGTGTTGAATACTGGTAGAGGCCCTAGTTTCTTTTTTAGTTCACTTTGATATTCCTCTTGATTCATTTCGAGTGCTTCTATGTTTGGCAATTTATCCTGTGTTAATAATTTTCTTCTATCTAATTTCGTATTTATTTCTATTCGCGTCCTAACTAATCGATGATCACTACCAGTGTTGAAAGAATTTAGTACAGTAAGATCTTTAGCAATGTTTTTGAAGTTAGAGAGTATAAAGTCAATTTCATTTTTTACTTTGCCATCTGGGCTTAACCACGTCCATTTTCTCTGCATCTTTTTCTTGTAGAAGGTATTTAAGCAGAATAGTTTTTCTTTGCTGAGGAAATTTACGAGCATATCTCCCCTATGATTTCTACTTCCCAGTCCAAAATTTCCAATATATTCGTTGTCGTTGTTATTTTCGTTCTTTCCTATTTTAGCGTTGAAATCTCCCGTAATTATTACGTAATATGTTTTCTCTAGGTTTCTGGCTCTTGTAATGTCTTCATAAAGTTGTTCTACCTCTTCGTCATCTGCAGAAGAAGTTGGTGCATAACAGTGGATTATTTGAATGCTGTATCTACGATTTAGTTTTATTACCATATAGATAACTCTATTAGAAATTGCTTGGAATTTGGTTACCATGTTTTCAATTCTCTTATGTACTAAAAAGCCTACGCCTCCTATACCTTGGTTATTTCCTGAATTGTATTGGTACAAAGTGTGCCCTGATTTTAGTAGAGTCGATTCTTCGCCTTTAAGCCTTGTCTCGCATAGGCCTACTATGTCCCATTTGATGGTCTTAAGTTCTTCTTGCAACTCTTCTAGGTTATCTTCTGTCCTCATCGTTCTGATATTATATGTTCCGATGTGCATTCTGTGTGTACTAAGCGAATTCTTGCCTCCCCCATATTCCACGAGGCAGACCCTTTTCTGGGTGTGGGATTTGGCATAACATACTCCACCCACCTGGGGACCGTTCCGTTTCGTTTTAGTATTCGCCATTTCTGTATTTGGAAGGATGATTAGCCTTGAAACACCACGCTGGCTAGACGGGTTGGTGAGTTTTATATCAGCCGCCCATTCTGGGTCAGACGCTGTTCGCAGCCGTCCATTCTGGATCAGACGCTACTGTTTTGATTCTATATCAACCCTAAAATCGAGGGTTGCCATTTCCGCCATCCACACCGTACCGAAGCTCCGCTTCTCCGCCGTGTCTGCCGTTGTGGACTTCATCCGTAACCCTGGACAAGGGACCCTAACCAGGTACTGGTTTCCCGGGTCAGGAAACCCCCGGAATCTGCGGAGGGCAGGGATTGATTCATTTTCCCTGATAGGACTATCTTTAAGAATTTAAAGAGTTCCTACCCGTTACCCGTACTGTCTGTCACCCACCTTATTTAAAATCTATTTGGACAGAACCTTAGTAAAATGGGTAAAAAAATGTAGAAACATGGGAATAACAGGGAAAAAAAACACGCTATATGCACTTGTCTTTACGGATGACCAGGTAGTAATTGCCAAAGACCGCTACGATCTTAGCTATATGGTAAGAAAACTGCAAGAAGAATATGAGGTGGCAGGTATAAACATGAATATGACAAAATGTGAATATCTCTCAGTGGGAACAGATAAAATATGTGACCTAGTCTTGGAAGACGACAAAATCAAAGGCGTACAATCCTGCAAAGATTTGGGGGTCATTTTCAACAAGAAGGGAAATAGCGCAGATGGAATCAGGAAAAGATCAAGGGCAGAGCAGCAACCCAAGCCTTAAACTCTCTTCTATGGCAAAAAACAATTCGACGAGAAACCAAAAAAAAAACACATTTACGGTAGTATAGTCTAAAATATTACAATTTATGGTTCGGAAGTATGTGAAGTCACCAAAGCTAAAAGATACAAACTTCTGACGACAGAAATGGATTATCTGAGACGAAGATGAGGTAGATCGAAACTGAAGAGAGTTAGAAACGAGCAAATAAGAAACGAAATGAAAATGGAGCGAAACATCAATGATGACATAGAAAGAAAAAAATTAATCTAGTTTGGATATGTTAAAAGAATGCCAGAGTACATATGGCCTCGAAGAGTCTTCTTTTTCTTTGTCAACCAATTTCCATCCACTCCTGAATGTAGGTCTCTCCAAATTGCTTCCATCTTTCTCTATCTTGCGCCAATCGAATCCACTGTTTGCCTGCCACTGCTCTTATGTCATCTACCCATCTTTTTTGAGGTCTTCCCATGCTTCTTATTGTCGTCCTTGGTCTCCATTCTAGAATTCTCCGTGTCCACCTGTTGTCATTATATCGGGCTACGTGACCTGCCTCGAAGGGTACTGGAATGGATCTCTCCTGAAATAAGAAAGAGAGGACGACCACGGAGAAGTTGGCGCAACGATATTGATGAAGCAATGACGGCAAGCGATTTAGAAGAGGCATCTGCATATGACAGAAAAAGATGGCAATACAAATGTCAGTTTTTTAAACAAAAACAAAAAAGAATTATTTTATCTATAAATTTTATTAAAAGTAATGGAAATAATACCTACTGCTATAATAAAAATTTCAAATAATACTAAATAGATAAAGCATTAATTATTATATAAGAAGTATCACGTCATGCATAATCTGCGTTGACTTATTCTTCATTCCTGGAGGTGTTTTCAGCAGACGTTAATAATTAATGGTTCCACCAAGATGTTTAATGTGTTGACCAAGTCCCACATTTTTTCTTCTTTTTTTATACACGTTGAATGCATTTGTTTTAGTTTAAGACAGTGACATTGTGTAAAAGGTGTTTAAAAAGTTGTTTGACGTCTGCAAGTTTATAAGTGGTGTTATTTCTTGCCACTTTCCCTTTTACTTGGGCCCAAATCAACTCTTTATATCTTTTTTTGCCATTTCGTGTACGACATGCATTTTTAACTGTCTTACTTAACATAATTTGGTTTTGTTTGATTTTATTTTAATGCCCATTTCCTCTCCTACCTCGTGAATACGATCAAGCAAAATTTGAAGACCTTCAATATTATCTGATAGAATTACTGTATCGTCTGCATATCTAATCACATTAAGTAGTTCCCCGTTGATTTTTATTCCATATGGTTGTCTCTCAAGTGCCTTTTTAAATAATTGGCGACAAAATGCAACCTTGTCTGACTCCTTGTTATATAGAGATTTCATCGGTGGAGTTATCTTCAATTTTTACGATAGCAGTTTGATTCCAGTACAAATTTTTAATGACACGAATATCTGTATTTGTTTTAATTTTACATGCTGAACTTTATCGAATGCCTTTTCGAAGTCCACGAATCATGCAAATACATCTTTTTTTTGGTCACGGCATTTTTGTAATAGGATGTTAAGCGCAAAAAGTGCCTCCCTGGTTCCCATAGCATTTCCAAAACCAAATCTGGGTATCTATAAGATCTTCTTCCCATTTGCGTCTAATTCTGTTGTGAAATATTCTGAGGAAAATTTTAAGAGTGTGGCTCATTAGGATAATTAATCGATATTCTGAGCATTTTCTCGCATTGTGCTTTTTAGCTATTGCGACAAAGATGGATTTGAGCCAATCACTCCGGTGTTATATATTGAATTAAAAATTCATACTACTACTTTTATGTTATCATTCTTTATAAGTTTTAGCAACTTACTTGATGTATCATCTGGACCACAAGCTTATCTAATTTTAGCATTATTTATAGCGTGTTCTACCTCGCATTTCATAATTTCTAGGTCTTCAGTACAGTTTTGGTAGAATTCGGCAATATTATTCCTGTCATCTTCAAACAACTCTGATATAAACAGCTGCTATTCTTTTCTTATTTCGTCCTTATTTACAATAATTTTGTTATTATTGTCAACAAGTACAGAGGGAACTCGTTTTTTAAATATATTACTCATTTCTTTTAGTTTTTTGTGCACATTAAATAAGCCGTATTTAGATCTTACATCCTCCATTTCGTTGCAAGTTTCTCTCATCCATTTTTCTTTGGCTAATTTGATCTCCTTTTTTATTCCTCTCTGCAGGTGTGTATATTCTGTTACATTAGAATTTATCAGTCGACGTTATTCCATTAATTTCAAGATGTCGTCTGTCATCCATTTATTTTTCTTGATTAAGTTTTTTCTATAATCATTGTTTGTGGAGATTTCGTTAACTTGGTTTTTAAATGTACTCCATAGTTCTTCTGGATCTTATAGTTTTTTCCTATTTTTTCACAAAGTTGCTTCCTATTTCTATGAAGAAGTTCAAGGACCTCCAGTTTTTTAAAGATTTTTGTGGTATGATAAAGCTAAGACCTATTATTATAACCTTACTGCCAAAAACCACGACAAAATACTAAAGTAACTGAAAAACTGGAATTATATTAAACTTGTTAAGTCCATGTGGACGAATAAAAAACAACTGATACCAATAAAATACAATATACATTAAAAAAAACTAAAACATAAACCAATAACCAATATATCAATTTTTTTATTACTAAGTAATTGTATTTTAATATAATCACATAATTTTAAACATTAAAAATGTTCTCCTGAACAAAACCAAAAACGTGACTTTATTATTAGTTTCCTGTGGTTATTACAAGTTATTTTATTATTATTTTCCTGTGGTTATTACAAGTTATTTTCCTGTGGTCTTCATTTGTGAAAAATTATAAAAAAATGTAAAAATCTACACCTTCGCTAGATATAGGTGAGCAAGTAACCGATAGATACAAGTACGGTCATTGTACATATACATATTAGAATATTGTCTTACGTGAGAGTAAGTCGCGGACCTGTGTTTATAAATATTGTTTCACTATTAGTTGGGAAATGTAAAACAATGTAATGTAATTCTTCGAATTATTTCCTCTTCTAACTCGTTAATGGACCCTTTGGAAGTTAAAGGTTTGTTCGAGGTAATTTAAAGTGTTCACCAGGAGATTTTTATAATATAATTCTTGAACACTACGTTTTACCGTTTTGAAAGAAACATCACAAGTTTTGGCCAACCTTTCCTGTAAATTCCTTATGGGGATAGTTAGGGATTCTTGTTTCTTTTTATTTTTCATAAACTGTAATACACTGTACATAATTTATCGACCTTGGCTATAAATAACTGTTCTGAAACTATTCATGTTTCCACGTCTTCTGTTATAACAGAAATTAAAAATCTGTTATAAAAAAAAACTTTTTCAGTAAAGCTATAATTTTTTGATCAGATTTTATATACCAGTTAAAAACAAAATTTTTATTGTTAAACTTGACAAAATGCTTCTTCTTCTTCAAGTTCCGCTCCTATCGGAGATTGGAAACCATTCTGACAATTATAATTTTATTGGTTACTCGCCTGAATAGTTCAATTGAACTGCATCCAAACCATTCACGGAGATTGCGTAGCCACGAGATTTTACGTCTTCCTACGCTTCTTCTACCTTTGATTTTACCCTGCATTATATTCCTTAGTAGTTCGTACTTTTCACCTCTCATGATGTGCCCCAAGTATTCCAATTTCCTGATTTTTATGGAATTTAAAACTTCGCATGGTTTTCCTAGTTGTTCGAGAACTTGTTCGTTTGTTTTGCGATCCATCCATGATATTTTCAAAATACGTCGGTAACACCACATTTCGAATGCTTCTAGGTTTTTAATGTTGGATTTTTTAAGTGTCCAAGCTTCAACTCCATACAAAAGGGTAGCGAAAATATAACATCGAAGCATTCTTATCCGGAGCGATATATTAATATCGCAATTACAAAAAAGTTTTCTCATTCTATTAAAAGTTGACCACGCAATTTCAATGCGGCATCTTATTTCTTTTGTGCTCTAAGGTATCCATGCTCTAAGGTATTTGTACGAAGATATTTGTTCAATTTCTGTATTATCTAGTACTAGCTTAACTTTGATGTTTTGTGCTTTTGTAAATACCATGAACTTGGTTTTCTTCCAATTGATTTTTAGTCCATAATCGTTGCAATATATATTTAGTTGTTCAGCAAGGTGTTGCAGTTCTTCTAGTGTTCCTGCCAGAAGGACGGTGTCGTCAGCATATCTTATGTTATTAAGTGGCTCACCGTTTATTATAAGGCCCTCACTGATCTCGGCAAGCGCTAATTCTGAGATGGCTTCACTGTATAAATTGAATAACAAGGGTGATAAAATACACTCTTGGCGGACCCCACGGCGAATCTGGATATCCTTGGTCAGTTCGTTTTCAACTTTCACTTTTGCTGTTTGATTCCAATAGAGGTTACAGATGATTCTAATGTCTCTACTGTCTATGTTTTTATTTAATAAAATTTCTTTAAGTCGATTATGCTGCACTCTGTCAAATGCCTTCTCAAAATCAATAAAACACACATATACTTCCTGATTAATATCTAAGCATCTCTGCGAAAGAACACTTACTGCAAACAGTGCATCTCGTGTTCCCAGTCTTTTCCTAAATCCCATTTGGGTATTACTTATGCCTTCATCTAATTTCTTATGTATTCTATTGTGAATTACTTTTAAAAACAATTTCAAGACATGACTCATTAAGGCTATGGTGCGATGTTCATTGCACTCCTTTGCATTGGCTTTTTTGGGAAGCAGTATGAATGTCGATTGGAGCTATTCTTTGGGTATTATACCTGTTCTATATATGGTATTGAATAGATCCAAAAGAAGATCAATAGATTCAGTATTCACAATTTTAAGTAATTTGATAGGAACTTAATCAGGCCCGGGAGATTTACCACCTTTAGCTTGTTTCATTGCATATTCAATTTCTTCTCGTATAATGTCAGACCCAGTATCATCCTTAAATTCTTTTGGTGCTTCTGTTCTCTCTTTGTCTTCAAAAAGTTGTGCTATATATTGTGTCCATCTCTGAATTTTTTGGTTTATATCTATTATAAGTGCACCCCTTTTATCTCTTAGTTGCCTAGTTTGAAGTGTTTTTCTCATTCCTGTTAATTCTCTAATTCTTTTATGCATGTTAAAAAAGTCATATTTTTTCTCAATTTCTTCTAGTTCTTGGTACTGCTCATGTAACATTCTCTCCTTAGTTTCTTTTATTCTCTTTTTTATTAATCGATCAGTTTCATTATATTTAATTGGATTTTTTGTTTTGAATGATTTTGAAAAAATGCTATAAATCAAATTTTAATTTATTAAAAATGTAATGAAATAAATACATACCTTACTTTTCAATAAATTATTTCACTGCACAGGATATTTAAAAAAATTAAAGTCTCTTAAAGTCACTAAACTAAAACCCAAAAAGAAATCTGCAAATAACTAGTGTTTTATGGAGACTTAAGCTAGAAAAATTTAACTAACGAAATACTAAATCCTAAGCGGTAAACTCGTTTTGGAAACTACCAAAGGACTTTAAAAAATTGGGTATCTATCCACTAGTCTAAGGTTCAGGATTATAGGATCTGAATTCAGAAAAGTTTCGAATACAGTAATTCTAGGGAAAAAAACTTAAAAAAAATATTTTGTAAAACAAAATACATATTACCTTTATCTTTCTAAACATAATATCTGGAAGAAAATGACGTTTAAGTTATAATTCTTACATTCTCAGAAACATTAGTGACTAAACATTATTTTGGTTGTAGTTGAGTCAACAGAAATTTAAACATATTTATTAATATTTTACGATAGGATTTCACTACATAGTCATCTTTTGATATCAAATAGTGTTTCTTCTTCCAACTTGGTGATATACGTTTTTAATATGTTCATAAAAATATGACATTACCTGAAGTAACCAATAGCATCTACGATGAAACGTTGGTAGGATAGCAGAATGTACGTAACAGCCATAGATGCACTGAAACAAAAAAAAATGTATTAAAAAAAAGGAAGTTGTTCAATCACAAATTAACTCCTTAATTTGTAATCTCACATTATTCTTAACTTCTTAATCTTTTATAGCTTCACCGTGTATAAGTTTGCATTATATATATTGCAAAACCATATCGTATGATGATTTAATAATTAGTTCATTTACCTACAACTAAATAAATTGACGAATAATAATATTTTCTAATTGAACTTCCTAAGTGTCGCAATTAAGGCGTAGATTAAATTGTATTCTAAGCAAAAGTTAGGTGGTGTGATATGAACGAAGCAATGACCTAAGGTGCTTATGTATCTATTATGTGTGAGATTATAAATTGGGGATTTGAGTTTAAATGAACACAGTCAATATTGAGTAGTTACCGAACGAACACCATATTGTGTAGTTACGAGTTGCTGTCAATAAATCATCACTTTTACTCCACAGCTTCAACATTTATTAACCCTATCATCATCGATCGACGAGAAGCGGACAAAGGGGCATTTACGAACCGAAACGAACTTCACTAATACGTTCGATATTTTTCCATTGATCCTTCGTCAAAACATCATCAAAAGGGCGTTAATTGGTTTGGAGCTTCGAATGAGACGATCCTTAGCGACTTAAATAGCGGTTTCCCAGTTCCGTACAAGATCGACGATCGAATTCGAAGTGTAGAGAAAAAAAAAATAAATAAAAAAGACCAGAAAGCACCGAAATAAGGGGTAGGAGCCTTACGAGAGCCTTTGATCACCAAAGAACTTTAATAGCAGTCCTTAAGTCTACTATTCCAGCAGTTTGGAGGACCAGTTTTCAGCAGAAAAATCTAGTAACATCCAGAGATCCAGCTCACCAGTTCCAGTTGCAGTTCTAAGAAGGAAGCAGGAACATACAAGTGAACGTCGGAATAAAACTGTTTTGTTTTTGAATATTTATTATCATTTAGAGCAATGCATTAATTTAATACAGTAAAAAGATTATTAAAGAAACTTAAGATTCAAATTGAATAATACTTATTTGAAATATTTTATTCTACATACTTTTTTACTTACAATAGTAATATTTTGTCTACAGCTAATTCAAATCTAATAGCTTAATTATCTTAATTTTAATTATATTCGATAATTTGATTCTTATAATTTAAAATTCTTAAAACATTTGAATTTCATAATATAGTGAATTATCGTGACAATTCGTTATTTTTTTCTTCCAAAATAGTATTTGTAGTAGTTGCATTTTTATATAAAGAATTTCTTTTCTCTTTGGTTACAAGTGATAATATTACATTCTTTAATTGTACTATATAGCCGTGTCACAAAGGTTAGACAAGAGGTCATTTTGCGTTATTGTCTAAGGTAATCTTGCTGACACTAGTTTAAAAGTTGAAATTAGGTCAAACGTATATTTGTTTAAAATGGAACGATTATATTTAGATCAGGAAAAGCTAGGTCAAGAAATTACGAATCTTTTAAATAATTTACGAAAACTACGGAAAGAAAAACGAACGAGAGAATATTTAAACATTAAAAGACAGACACTTGATGAATTGTGGAACGACTTTAAAGATCAAAACACAGAAATGGAAGAGAAAGGTTCGAGAGTTGATAAATATTTTACATCTAACTTTTACGAACAAGTACAAAAAAGATATGAAGAAACGAAAAAGATTTTAGAGGAATTTATTAAAAATTCGTACAAGTCTTCAACAAAAATTAGAGAAATAGAAATTAGGATGGGAAAACTTCATCATTTATTGGAAGACGACAAATGGATGAAGATAGAAAACAATACTGGAAGTTAGAAGAAGTAGATCAAAGCAATACTCTTTCAGTAGAAGAAAAAAAGTGTAAAGGATATTATAAAAGAACAGTAAAAAGGGATAACGAAGGAAGATTTGAAGTTAAAATACCCTTCAATTTTAGTAGAAGCCTATTAGGGGGACTCACTACAGCAAGCATATGTGAGTCTTCTGCAATTAGAGAAGAAATTTCAGAGAGACACAAACCTAGAAAAAGAAAAGGTGGTGTTGTGCGCTCGTTGTTGGTCCCAAGGAATCTACTTGCACTAGATTACAATAACACTAATTTTTTTAAGTGACATATGAAAATAAAGGAGGGTAGTCAGATATTTTCGAAACTCCAAGAGAGCCAGAAAACAAAGGCATCAAGGTTCTTACATCCAACCTCATCCAGCGCCTCGAAGACATACTTCATCACAACCAAATTTGATACTACTTTAAAGAAAGCCCCTCCTAGATCAATTTCACTTAATGAGCTTAGATTTGAATTAGATAGTTTAGCTGAAACATGAATTCTAAATAATCAAATTATAGGTAGCACTGCTCGGGTGAGACAATAATTCAAAAACCGAGTGAATTAGTGTTATGTTTATTATTATTATTATTATTTATATTTGATATGTGTTTAAATATTTCGTCTGTTTGTTTTATATAGTGGCCAATATGTTCAATCACAAATTAACCCCTTAATTTGTAATCTCACATTATTCTTAACTTCTTAATCTTTTATAGTTTCACCGTGTATAAGTTTGCATTATATATATTGCAAAACCATATCGTATGATAATTTAATAATTAGTTCATTTACCTACAACTAAATAAATTGCCGAATAATAATATTTTCTAATTGAACTTCCTAAGTGTCGCAATTAAGGCGTAGATTAAATTGTATTAAAAGCAAAAGTTAGGTGGTGTGATATGAACGAAGCAATGACCTAAGGTGCTTATGTATCTATTATGTGTGGGATTATAAATTGGGGATTTGAGTTCAAATGAACATAGTCAATATTGAGTAGTTACCGAACGAACACCATATTGTGTAATTACGAGTTGCTGTCAATAAATCATCATTTTTACTCTTCAACATTTATTAACCCTATCATCATCGATCGACGAGAAGCGGACAAAGGGGCATTTACGAACCGAAACGAACTTCACTAATACGTTCGATATTTTTCCAGAAGTAGAAAAAGTGTATTTAACTTTTAAAATTATACAAAATGATTAGTTTAAACTTAAAAACGTTTTTGGTCTTATGCGACCATAATCAGACAGTTTTGATAAATCGTGCAGTTATCCACTTAACATTCGTAAACCCGAGCGGGGTGCAGTTGAACATAAATTTTTGGCGTTATTTTCAAAAACATTTTTTTTTATTCAATTTTCTTTCAGACATGTTCCATAAATTTATTTATAATTTAGCATAAGAAAGCTTTGATAGACTGTTGTTTATTGCAACAAGTTACAGTTAGTTTTGTTCTTTGAGGTTCAGCCATACCATGCTTGGTAAGTAACGACAGGTATATATTTTACATACAGTGTGGAAACCACTTATGGAATAAAATTGTTTGTGTCCTTAATATAAAAAATAATCAAAAACTCTGGGACACGTTAACTTTTAAATTTAAATGTGCGCTTTTTAAACATAAGTTTAAATGTACAGGATGATCCACGCATGTCTGGCATAGTCCATAATCCTTATTTTTAATGAAACACCCTGTATATTTTTATGTTTTTAAAATACTTTTAACATGATTTCAATGAACTATATCATGTAGGGTCTATAATAAATAATACAAGGTGAAATTTTGAAATTAATAATTTATCACGTGTTATATTATTTTAAATTAGCTAAATACAGACAATAGACTTCTACTCTTGGTGTCAGAACGCTGTATATTGGGGAAAAATTCTGTTTAGTAACCGTGTTAACCATTTTTTGTCGTGAATAGGTAAAAACTGTATAGATAGTCTGCTAATTACGTAAACTAAATCGGTAAATAATGCGGATTGTTATCAATCAGTTGACATGCTGTTGACCTTTTACATTAAAATAATAAATTCTAAATAAAAACTAATTTCTTACGAAATAAAAATAAAATATTCACCTAAGGCCCACCGAATTGAGATTTTAATGATGATCGGTTACGGGTAGAATAGTAGAAGTCAAGTTGAAGTAGTAAACTTATTTAATCAGAGGTATCCTCAGTTGCCTAATATTGCACAAGGTACTGTGTCTAAAATTTATGCACAATTCAGAGAACTTAGATATGCCAAACCATTAAAAAGAAAATCGAACTTCATTGAAGATGAAGTGAAAGTGGATATTTTGTTAAGTGTTGCAGAGAATCCAACGTCAAGTTCACGTCAAATTGCACGTCAAAATAATGTGAGTCACACAACTGTCCTAAGGTGTCTCCATGAAAAAAACTTCATCCATATAAATTGACATTTGTGCAGGAGCTAACAGAAGACGATCCGGATCGTAGAATGAATTTCTGCAAAAGAATGATGGATAAAATTAACAAATGAAATAGCTCTTGGCACAATTATTTTTTCTGATGAATCAAAATTTAGATTGAACGGAGAGGTAAACTGACAAAACTGTAGATATTCGTCAGCGAGGAATCCTCATTGGATGCGTGAGACACACACTCAGTATCCTCAAAAGTTGGCCTCCTCAAAAGAGACGATGTCCTTCCTTAGTTGGCTAACTTATATCCCAATCCAATAGATCCGAACCTACCTCATGAAACTGTCTGGTTTCAGCAGGACGGTGCAACACCCCATTATGCTTTAATGGTGAGAAATTACTTGAATGAAATCTTCTTCAATAAGTGGATTTGATGAAGAGGACTAATGAGCGGCCAGCTAGGTCGCCAGATCTTACGCCTTTGGATTTTTTTGTGGGGTTATCTCAAGAACAAATTAGATGCAACACAATCAACTATCATTGAAGACCTCAAAAAGTAAGGATAACTACAGAAATACGGAATATTTCACCTCAAACTTTAAACAAAGTTCGGAACGAGTTTTATAATGGACTGTGTCATTGCCAACAACAAGGTGGAGAAGTTCGGAACGAGTTTTATAATAGACTGTGTCATTGCCAACAACAAGGTGGAGAACATGTTGAGCATTTAGTTTAATGTAATCCAATCGACTACCTCAGGTATTCTATGAATTCATTGTCTTGAAGGAAATACCTAATTTTAAAATTTCACCTTGTATTATTCATAATAGACCCTACATGATATAGTTCGTTGAAATCAGGTTGTTAAGGAGCTTCTAAAAAACATAAAAATATACAGGGTGTTTCATTTAAAATAAAGATTATGCACTATGCCAGACTTGCATTGATCACCCTGTACATTCAAATTTATATCTAAAAAGCGTACATTTAAATTTAAAAGGTAAGGTATCTCAACGTTTTTTATTATTTTTTAAAGTAAGAACACAAACAATTTTATTCCATAAGTGGTTTCCACACTGTATATGTTAAAAACCAAGAAATCAAGAGTGGTACAAATAAACTGCAAATTGTTCAAGCGACTACACAGTTGTGTTTCTCTTTTTCTTTCCCTCTTTCCAATAGTGCTACAGCCAAAATCGAGCCTTGGTATCCTCCAACTATGTTTCCTACCTTGTCGGTCCCGCGCCGATCTTCTGCAGGTTCTCACTTCTAGCGAATTTTGCGCGTCCGCTGACACTTCATTCTCCCACCTTTTTCGTGGCCTTAAATGAATGTGAACAACTGTTTGGAAAGCATAAATGTTATAACTTCCCTAAGGCGTTTGACACAGTAGACCATTTTATGATGATGAGTAAAATATCGTCTCTCGAAGTATTTGGTGCACTGTTAAGATAAATCTAAACCATTTATCGAATCATCATCAAATTGTTAACATAAATGGTATTCTCTCAAAACTATTGGATACACCTTAGGGGAGTCATTAATGATATTATCTAAATCTCATCTCATCTGAGAAAACTAAATCAAGAGTAATCAGCAAAGAACCAAACAGATGTAAAATATAAATTGATGGCATCAGTATTGAACAAGTAATGGACATAAAATACCTTGAAATTACACTGTCCAGCTATGAAGACCTGGACAAAGAAGTGGTAGATCAAGTACAAAAAGTAAATATACTGGTAGGATGTCTTAATAACAATATATGGCGAAACAGACACAACAAGCAAACAACACTAAGAGGAAGGCAAGAATTTTTAAAGCTAATGTAAGACCAATAAGGAAATATGCCTCAAAAACAAGACCCGGCACAGCAACAACACAAAGGCTACTGAAAACGGCAGAAATGTGAGTACTGAAAAGAATTACATGAAATACGCTGAGGTATCTAAAGAGAAGTAAATATATTAGAAGAAAATGTAACGTACCGTGGATAAACGAATGGACACTAAATAAAAAAAAAATAGAATAACTTCATAAGCAGAGTGGAGGAGACCTGTGTCGTCAAAATATCAATCGGCAGAAGAAGTATTGGACGACCGTACAAAAGATGGTGTGACAACCTTCCATAGAGGTATTAATCCGCCAATGAACAACAAGAATTGCTTATAAAGATGAAGAAGAAGATTAATGATGTTGTCAACTGTGTCTTGAATAGAATTTCTTATTCCATGCTGATGATTTTAAGTTTTTAGAAAAAATGATAATGTTCAAGATTGCAAACAGCTTCAACAGGATTTAAATAGATTTTTGCATTAAGGTCAGCAAAACAAACTTTCCCTAGATACTAACAAATGCTGTTGTATGAATTTCTCAATACCCTCTCAATTATGTTTACACATTAAATAAGTGCTTAATGGTGTTACATCCATAAAATACTTGATGAATTTCTAAGGTTTTCTTTTCTTAAGTACGTTTTGTTCTGGAATATGCATTGGTTGTGTGGCACGTGTATGTTGTAGCGTTGTAAATTTTCATATTTAATATCTATATAATAATATAAATTTGGTTTTAAAATTTTGTGGTACGCCCCTGATTTGTTTCATGCGTTTTAGGAATTTTAGTACGATCAAAATATTATGGCGTAAAAGAAGATTCTTAAATGCCTAATAACGCTTTAAATATTTTTTGTCTCTGTTACAATGTCAGGTAGAAACTCCGGATTAAAATTAGGGACGCTAGAATAATCAATAAATACGTGTTATTTTTATCCAATTTAGAAGTATATATTTCAAAATGTTTTTTGTAGTTGAAAACGATTTGTATACATGAGTCCCCTAATATTCCGGTTAAAAAAAAAGTTGTTTTGTTCGTTTCGAGTTTGTTAAGAACGAATATCAATGGGTATATTGTTTGTTTTAAGTTGGTAGGCAAAACAAGCTGCAAAACGAGAAAGGGGAAATGTTTTGTGGCGGAATTGGTAGAATGTAACGCAGAGGGGAGTCGAAGAAAAGATTTGAAACTGAGAAGACGTTTTAGTTTGTCGGTAAAGAGACCGGCAAACTTGGTTGAAAATAGTGGACTCTATGTATATTATCAGTTTAGAAAAGACTTACCACTATTTCTATTTTTTTGGAGTACCTTAGAGATTTGTGTCGTTTACAACAAATTTGAAATATGCCCACATTGTTCCAGTCATTTTAAGAAGCAGAGTTTCAAATTTTGTGTTCAGTGCGGACTTCAACCTCAAATAGTCAGTCCTATCGCAGTCTAAGATGTAGTTTTTTATTCCAGTTGCAGAAATTTTAGTAATTACAGTTCTTACAGTAAATATGGAAATGGTTTCCTTGTTCCTGTTGGAGAATATGTCCAGATATCCCATAGATGTTTAGCAAGTTTCAAAGTTAAGTCCAATATATGAAAATAAGGTAACAATTAATATATTAATTTTTCTAAGTAAAATAGACATTTTTAATAATTGCTTTCATTAAAATAAAAAAAATTGTAATAATTAAAGTTTTATATTATGTTATGAACCGTAGCTAAAAAATGTCATATTTTATTCTGTCTAAAAATGTTATGTTGACATATGACATTTTGCTCTAATCCATTGTTGTTGTAAAACAATTTTCATTTGATTATTATATAGAAAAGATATTTTATCTATAAGGTTAAATGCTACAGTATTTTCATAAAAAGAATATCCATAAGTTGTTGATAATCTAATTTGGCCATATTATAACCTAGGAACCATTTCAAGAATTTTTGTAGCAATCTCTTTTGTAAACAAATAACACGTAAGTTTTTGTTAATTTGTTAAATATTATGCTCTTATAAAATATGTATTTTTTAAAAATATTAATCTTATTACTTACTTATTACACTTAATCAATTAAATTTGAATCTTTATCCATAGTCACTATTCGTGATGCACCCTACGCCTATAACATTTTGTGCCTTTTTGTATATGTTTTATATTTTTGTTTCACTTATTTGTATTTTTGTATGTTGTGTAGTTGTTTCATGTATGTTTTATTACAATTGCAAGTCTGTAAGTAAATAAATAAATAAAATAAAAAAAAATGAAATAAATTTTTGTCAACACTTCGTATTATATAGCTTTTTTTTTAAATCATTAGATTTAAATATTCAAGTTTTCTTTTTGAGCCTTTCCGTCAAGCACATCGTAAAGAAAAAATGAAAAACGTTCTAGAGAAAGTCTTTAAAATCTGGGCCTCGAAAGATAACCACTTCATTACACCCCCTACAAAGAATAAACATAAAGGGAGTAAGCATAAAGGATTATCAGGAATTTCGGTGAAGTTGACTGTCAGAACTTTTCATGTAGAAGTGAGTATCTATAAAGATTAATGTCTAAAAATGTACTGTGTAAACTTGTTCTTCGTCACGAAGACATTTATTTGAAGCGTCGATAATTCACGAAAAAAAAGAGCGCTTTTGAGGGCTCAATTCCCAAACAGCCATTTATGCTTTTTAAGCAGAAAATATCTGGCTTAAATCGTAAATGATCTTAAGCAGGATCCTGGAAAATACACAGTTTTCTGACGCCATCCTTTATAATGAAGTGACAGAAAGATTTAAAAAATAAATAAAAAACAGTATTATGCGAAATATAAAAGAATTATTATTATTTGATAAATAACTTGAAAGCCAAGAGTGGAAACGTTTGAAATATATTTAACCAACAAACAATAAATATAAATAAATACTAATAAATAAAAAATAAATAAATTAATATTGAAAAATATAGGGAATAAGGGAATATGGAAAATATGGAGAGTGATTCATTGTTAAGAATCGATTTGAAAACTGCCAACTGTTGGGATATTAGACAATTCCAGAGGTGTGGTTATTCATTATTTTTTTCGAATTTTTTTAAGCCCTTCTTTCCCCAATCATCTCTGTTGTTTGTAAGACGTTTCCATCAGATCACATTCTTCCTGCAATTCTTTTAATATCGTCGCTCCAGCGCATTTGCGGTTTTCCTCGTGGTCTTTTGGCTTCATATGGTCGCCAATTCACGATTTCTTTATTTCATCGGCCATCTTTAAGACGTTCGTTATATCCAACCCATTTCCATTTCAGTTAAGCTGTCTGTTCGACAGCATCTTTTAATTTTGTTCTATTACGAATATCTTCATTGGTTTTATGGTCTTTAAGTGAGAGTTTTTCTGATCTGCTCCATGTTTATTTAAGTGAATATCCAGGTTTGAGCTCCATATGTAAGTGCAGGTAGGATACAGAAATTAAACACTTTGGGTCGCAGTATTTGAGGTATATTTTTATTTTTAAGTACGTATGAGAGTCTTTCGAATGCTCCCCATCCAATTTTTACACGTCTGCATATTTCCGTGGTCTGATTTTCTTGGCTTACCTTGACATTTTGACCCAGGTATGTACATTCATCTACGTGTTCTATCTCTGTCCCTTGGATGTTTATCATAGATTTGTCATCTTTGTTTGACGTTAATTTAGTTTTTCTGAAATTCATTTTCTGTCCTTTTTTAAGGGTTCTGTGTGTAGCTCTTCAATTCAGTGCATTTCATGCGTCGGCTATTAGTTCTACAACATCTGCGTTTTTTACATTATCTCATTTTTTAAAATATAATTATTTTATTAGAAATTAATTCTATGGTTATGTATCTGTTCGTGATTTTGTCGTTCTGTGAATTTCATAATTGCCCGATCCTTCCGTACTATGACGGCATAAAGGTACATGACTTTATACGATTCAAGCTTTTACCAGAATCTATTTCTTCAATCCACACAAATCAATGAAAAATGATTTATGTTATCTAAAAACTGTTATCGACAAGGAAATATGTGCTCCGACGGCGAAGATCGTATTATCATCAAATTCATACTTGTCTTCATATTACATTTTAGTTGGTTATTGAAAATTAAAGGATCTGTATATCTTAGTAGGAATTTTATTGAATTTATTGATATTATTAAATTTAAAACACACGAACTAATTCAGTAAATTTGTACTGTAAAGTGATACTAGTAGGAAAGTTTTGGAGAAGTTCTGATTTTTTCATTCCATATGTGATTTGGGGTGCTAAATCTGAATCTGAGGTTTGCGGACAAAATTTCGTGACGCAACATTTAAAAAACCAAAAGAAATCGTTTTTTTTTTTACTTTTTTCCAGTTCTTTGCTTAAAACTCGAAAACTGTTAACTTTTAGTGAATGGTCTGTTTACAGAAATTAAAGTACTTAAAGTTCTGTACAAATGTCACTATTTTGGTTATTGTACAGACGAACCGTTCGGTCTCAAGTGCAAGTTGAAAATTGGCAATTTGTACCGGTGTAACTGCAAAACCCACTTTTTAGATTTTTAGATTTTAGATGAGGTAAGGAAAAAAATCCAGTTTTTACAAGGCTTTTACACCTACTGAACAGACTGACTTTAACGATACAAAATATGTCATCGACGGGGGTTTTTTGTTACAACGGGTAAAATGGCGCCAAGGTCAGACATATGCAGATATATGCCGCAGTTATGTATCATATGTCAAATCAAACTACAAATCAAGTGCTATTGTCGTTTTTGATGGCTACCCCAACGAGGCTTGTGGTAGCACCAAGCATTTAGAACGATTGAGAAGAGCACAAAGAAAACAATCTGCTGCAATATCATTTACAGAAATGATGGTGCCCACTGTGTCGCAGAATAGTTTTCCTGCAAACCCAAAAAACAAGAGCCGATTTATACCTATGTTAATGGAGAAACTTTCATGATTCAAAAATTAATTCAAAGCTAGCTGTGGAAGATGCTGGTATCCTAATTATCACAACAGCTCTTGAGATGGCCCCGTCAAATGAACATGTGACAGTGGTGGGGGAAGATATCGACCTACTGGTCATTTTGATTGGCCTTTGTAGCCCTGATATAAAAAATGTATTTATTTTGAAGCCAGGAAAAGGAAAGGTTTCGCAAGGCCTCTGAACCCTCATTTGGCTGCTGAGAAAATCCTATTGGATCATATTTTATTCCTGCATGCGATGAGTGGTGGTGGTACTACTTCTGCATTGTTTAATCAAGGGAAACTGAAATTTCTTAAAGTCCTGCAGAAGAACAAAGATTTGCAACCGGTAATTGAAGCTTTCAAAGACCCTAATTAAAGTCAAGGTAAGATTGCCAGAGCAGGAAACATGTTTCTCACGGCTCTATATCGAAAAAAAGAGACAAAACTAAACGATTTAAGATATAAACAATACGTATCTTCATCATTCAAAAATAAGACCAACATTTCCTTATTGCTTCCAACTGAAGCTGCTGCACGAGAACATTCACTGAGAGTTTACTATCAGGTGCAGCAGTGGTTATCCGGTCAAGCCACACCTAACGAGCAACAAAAAGACCCAAGTGAATGGGGATGGCAAAAAACTAGTAGTGGTCTTGTGCCAGTACCAACTACTTTGGACCCTGCACCAAACTCAATACTCATTTCATACCATACTGGTACATTTCATGTAAATGTAAAAAGGGCTGTCAACGCAATTGTGGATGCAGAAAGGTGGAACTCCATTGTTTCCCAATAAGCGCATCATGCGAAGGACTGTGTAACAATGAGCCCCCAGAAGACAGCTCTGTCATAGACGTAGAAAAAACTGAAGAAAGAGAGAGAGGTATGTTGGATCTGACAAGTTATTTTGTAGTCATTCATCTCTCCTTGATATATGATATGTGTCTCTCCTCTTTTTATTTTTCAGGAGAACGACTCCCGACGCTGACGATGGAGCAATCAGACCCCGAGCCAGGACCCGATGCCATCGAAGAACCTTAGTACGATGCGGAAGGTATGTTTAATCTCACAATCTATTTTGCAATCTTCATCTCTTCTTGATAAATGACTTAACTTTAAACTTTTATTTTCCAGAACAAACAGAACCAGGACTCATCGTTATCGAAGAACCTCAGCCAGGGCCTTCCAAAAGACAACGGCTCATATAAATTTTGCATATTATAATTTATGATCATAATAATATATGAATATAAGTAACGAGATTTTAAGTTTTATTTTGTTACGAGTTCTACCTACCTACTGAATTTGCATAATTTTTGCCTTTTTTGCTTTTTACTTGTGTGGAAAACCAGGTGACATTTATCAAATGACAGCATCTATAAAAATTAAATATTGAAATGTAAAAACTGGGTTTTGCATAAACCGCTAAAAATTTACAATTTTCAACTCGCACTAGAAACCGAACGATTCGTCTCAAAAAAAAACTAAATACTGGTATTTGTAAAAAATTTCAAGTACTTTAATTTCTGTTTTAAGAAAAAAACCCGAAAAAAGAAAAAAAAAAACGATTTATTTTACTCTAAAAACTATAAACTTACACTCGATTGCTTTATCTCAATGGTTTTCGTAATCATTTTATAAATTTTTTTTTGTAAAGTAGGACAAAATATTAGTTTCAAGTAAGACGATTTGCCGGATATACTATGTTTTTTTGTAGGATAAAAATGGATGTAACCAGTGATATAAGTTCACGATATCCATTTCATCGTCTTGACTCGTCTTACAAGAGAAAACAAAAATTATTTGGAAGGTATATAATGGATTTAAATAAAAACACTACCTTCATCTGAAGTAGCTTGTCTTTTTTCAACTTGAACTACCAATCTAGCAGAAATGTATCAAACATACAGAGGTACATACAGCTGAAATAGAAGACAAATACCCGACATACGAAGAAGTAATAAAGGGCAATTAAAAAACTTAAAAAAAATAAGACACCAGGTAGCCATGGTATACCCACAGAGTGCTTAAAACATATAGGAGAAGCGTTGTACAGTTCTATATATAAGCTAATTCAAGACATTTGGCAAGAGAAACAATGCCAGACGAATGGAAAGAAGGGGTTATGGTACCAATACACAAAAAAGCAAACAAAAAGAAATGTATTAACTAGCAGGGAATAACACTCCTAAACACCACCTACAAAATTCTTGCAAACATCCTGCTAGAGATAACCAAAACATACACAGAAGGAATCGTTGAAGATTATCAATGCGGATTTAGATCGGGCCGCTTTACCATTGACCAGATATTCACAATAAAACAAACAATGGAAAAATGCTGGAAGTTTGATCGTGAGCTTTATCAGATGTTCATAGATTTTAAACAAGCATTTGATAGAGTATGCGGGGCCAGACTGTGGACAGCGATGCAGGAACTTGGCTTTTCAAAAAAAAAAAACTAGTCAGGTTAATACGGATGTGTATGGACGGTTACGATATAAGGTTAGAGTTGGACAACAATACTCGGAGACATTTGAAATAAACAATGGACTAAAACAGGGAGATGCACTTTCACCATACCTCTTCAACTTAGCTCTGGAGCACATAATCAAGAAGTGCAAGAATCGAAAAACCGAATACAGTATTTTATCGAGAAGGACCAAACTTACCAGTGGCATTTGCAAACGATATTGATCTAATAGGAAACACACGCTTAAGGATGAAAGTGACTTTTGTGAAATCAACGACAACAAAACGAAATATATGTATATGAGCCGCTATACCCAAAGTAGAGACAGAATCGGTAAGAAAATCACCATCGATGACTTTAACTTTGAGCGCGTTAGAGAATTTAAGTATCTTGGAACAACAATAACTGAAGACAATAACGGATCACAAGAAATAAACAACAGAATTCAGGCAGGCAACAGATGTCTTTTGCCCTAAAAAACCTTATAAAATGGAAACAACTAATAAGACATACGAAGATACAGGTCTATAAAACAATCATACGACCCGTTGTGATGTATGGAAGCAAAACGTTAGCAATAACAAAGGCAAATGAAGAGAGACCATGTATTTGGGAAAGAAAAATCCTAAGGAAGATCTTTGGCCCTGTACTGGATGAAGCTTAGGGACAATATAGGCCAAGAACTAACAAAGAGCTCGAAGAACTTTATCCAGACGCCAACATCATAAAAGAAATAAAGTCCAGAAGACTCCAATGGGCAGGACATCTCAAAAGATATTCTGACGAACAAACAGTAAGACTGGTGTGGAAGAAAGTGCCAACTGGAAGGAGACCACGCGGACGCCCTCGTCTTCGGTGGCAAAATAATATAGCAGGAGGGCGTGGAGAATTGGATGGAAGTTGCTCAAGACAGAAAACAGTGGAGGCATGTTGTCGAGTCGGCTAAAACCCACGAAGGGTTGTAACGCCACGGAGTAAGTAAGTAAATTAGACACGCAGGTGACACTTCCATAATGACAGAGAGCCTATTAGACCTGTAAACAACTAATGCACTGAAAAGTGTCAGAACTCAAATTAGATTACAAAATCCTGGAAAGGGTGGAACACTTTAGATATCTAGGTAGTTGGATTGACTGCAGGGCTAAAAATAACGTGGAATGTTCTACCAGAATAGAACTTACACGAAAAAGCTTTATTAAATGACGTTCTGTACTGTTCAGTAGAAGTCTGTCATTGACTAGTACTACATCTGGTGCGCTTTGTTTATGGATGTAAAACCTGGAGAACAAAATTACAAATCTTAACAAATTAGAAGCGTCCCGGTTGTAGTGTTACCGTCGCATATTCAGAATTTCCTGGATGGCATACATGTCTAACCAATCCATGCACAAATAATTATTAAACATTATTAAAATGAAGAAAGGTCCAATACTTCGGTCATATAATTAGAGGAGCTAAATATCGCTAACTCTGGTTAATCATTCAGGGCAAATCGAAGGAAAACGCTGGGTCGAAAAAAAAAAAACAACTGGCCTGGCTGCATAACGTTAGACAATAGACAGGTCAAATTGTTTCACCTAACTGCCTACCGAGAAACATTTCATCAGCTTGTTAATTCAACGATAGCCAACGCTTGGAAACAAGTACGGCATACGAAGAAGAAGAAGGCAACAAATGCGTAAACCCTGGAACGGCGAATTAGATCGAGTTTCATGGTTCAATAATTTTAGAACAGGAGAAACATAAACGCGCACTGTATAACGGCACTAATTATAAAACATTATTTAATGAAAACGTTACAGTAGAAAGGTCCAATCTATCTAAACATAAACATATTTGTGACAAAATAACAATTTGTTAAAAACGCGCCTGGCTCACCAATCATCGAACAGATCTGTTAATTCATATTAACAGCTTGTAAATTTCAACATATAAAATTACATATAACTAATAGCTAAAAAAAGAGTTCATTAATTCATGCATATTATAAACGCATCCAAAAATATAGACAAATTTTGTTCAACATCGGCGCCATAATGAATGCTTTTCATTGCCCTCATTTATTATCGAATTAAGTTTTCCAACATTTTGTAATTTATCATGCAATGAATGCGTCCAGTTTTATTTTAAATTTGTTTTAACAGGGCACTGCAAGCTGGTGACAATTTTCAATTTATTTTCCCTTTATTAGAAAATGTGCCGGTACGACAAGAGAATAGCGATTTTTTATAAATTTTTAATATTTTGTTTATTTACAACAAATAGTTTTCACAGTACAATAAGCTTTATGTACAACGAAATTATTTCCGATATATTTTTTATAACTACTCTATCTTAATGGTTTGGAATACATTAGTTACTTATGTTATCGACAATCATTATCGACCGGGGTAGTTTTCTGGTAGGTATAGTAGACTCGGAATTCGGCTACATTATTTAAACCGAAAATACCAAAATTCAGTTGGCAACATTGTGTGAGAAATAAGTATTCTGGGATATCAACAGGGCCGATTATGCTTTAAAAATTTAAATTACGTAAATTATTTTTATACATTTTTCTTGTTATATTAAAATTGAAATACCTGGAAAGTCATACCTGGAAAGTATTAAATATAAAAGAATAATAAACCAAGTATAAATACTACAGTAAATAAAGATCTATTTCTAATTAGTTACAACTCTATTCAGAATCATTGTCGCACATTATATCACTGGCATGACTGATATTCCTCTACAGATAGAATTAAATTAGTTAATGTTGGTATATACACCGTGTGTCAGCCAAATGGAATAAATTAGCTAATAAATAAATGAGGGCGTATTCAAAAAAATGGTCGAACATGTCGATTAGTATTTATAATTGCGCATTTTTTTCCATAAAAACTTTTTATACGGGATGTATCAGATAACGGTGGCCAATATCAACTTGCTTATTTTAAATGGAACACCCTGTATATTAATTAAGTTGTAGATTCCTCAGATCATTTTAGACAGTTTTTAAAAAAGAAAATTATCCATTTGCCGAAAGTCGCTAAACATATTCCTTAAGGAGGGCAGCATATCTTGAATCTACTTTGGCGTCGTCCAATGCTGTTAAGAAAGCCCATTTCTCGATACTGTCGAATGCTTTGTGATAATCGACAAATGCCAGATGTTGTACTCTATTGTTTTTTTAATAACTGTCCAGATTGTTTGCAAGTGATCGATAGTGCTAAAACCCTTACTAAAGCCTGCTTACTCCACTGGTTGGTATGCATCTAGTTTAGCTGTCAATCTATTTGTTATTATTCGGGTTAGTAGTTTGTAAAGGTGTGACAATAAGCTTATTGGTCAGTAGTTTTCTATATTTGCGGCGTCCCCTTTTTTATGGAGTAGAATGATTTCCGCATTTTTCCATGCCTTTGGTATTTGTCCTTCCAATAGGCATTTATTCAGTAATGCTCTCATTGCCTCTTCTAATGCAGTACCTCCCATTTTTAGCATCTCTAAAGTAAATTTATCTTCTCCTGGTGTTTTCTTATTTTTCATTTGTTTTAGGGCGGCCCTAATTTCTAATGTTATTATTTCAGGGTAATCCTCTGAGCCCACATTTAAGATATGTTTTGTTGGTATACCGGGGTTCGGAATAGTAGAAGTATAAAGCTACTCATAACATTTTCGGATTTCTCTAACGATCTCTTCCTCATGTGAGCACAATGTTCCACGATCGTCTTTTATCTTTACGATTTTATTACTGCTATGATTTACATGTTTTTAGTACTTTCATGTTCTTATTGTTCTCTATGGTTTCATAAGCTTTGTTTATCTGGTTTGTTCCATAAGCTTTGAGGTCTTTTCGAATAGTTTTCTTAACGCTTCTGTTGAGCGCTTTATAGTCCGGGTTATCTCTGTTCGTTCTTTTTTTTTTCTCTATCTGTTCTAGAGTCTCGTGTTTTAGTTTAGCTTCTTTTTGTTTTCTTATTCTGCAACAAAGTTTCTTAGTGACCGTTTGTATGTCTTTAGTTATATTCTCAGCTAGTCTATTTATATTCTTGTGCTTATAGGTATTTGCTACTAGTTTTCGTGCTTATTCGTCTTGGTATTTCTCTTTATTACTGGCTAGGATGTCTGCCGTCGATAAAGGGTTTGTTGTTAATAGTTTTCGTCTTTCTCTCTTTACGTCAATACGTATATCTGCACGAATTAGTCTATGGTCACTGCCGAAGTTTGTTGAACTTCTCGATGTTTTTACATATTGATCTATCACTGGAAAGGATACAATCTATTTCATTCTTAAACTGACCGTCAGGGCTACGCCATGTTCACTTTCTTTGTATTTGTTTTTTATAGAACGTGTTCAGGCAAAACATTTTTTCAGTGCTTACGTAATTTGCTAATGTCTCTCATCTGGTGTTTCTGTTGCCTAAACCGATATTTCCTATGTAGTTTGCTGGAGTCGCCTGGTATTCGCCGCACTATTTTTGCATCAAAATCTCCGGTGATGATAACATAGTGTGTTTTTTCCAGTTCTTTAGCTCGCGTTATATTTTCCTAGTGTTGTTTTATTAACTCGTCATCTGCAGTGGAAGTTGGAGCATAGCAGTGTATTATCTGTAAGCTATATCAGCTATATCGTTTATTCAGTTTTAATACAAGATATATCACTCTTACACAAGTATATTGGTATAGAGTGTGCCCAGATTTTAGGGTGGTCTTTTTCTCTCCTTGAAGTCTCGTTTCACATAAGCTTACAATATCCTATTAAATAGCCCCTAGTTTCTGATCTAATTCCTCTAGATGGTCGTTCGTTCTCATGGTTCTAATGTTGTATGTAGCAATTTAAATTTTTTAAGAATTAATTTGTTTATTTTTGTCATGTATTTTCGATCTTTCGCCTCCCCCAGAATCCGTCAGGCAGTCCATATTGGAGTGGGATTCTGAGATATAAACTCTACCGGTGGGTAGATATTTTTGAATCTCGATTTATGCATGAATACATTGAAGGGAAAATGGCAGTTAAAACGCCACGCTTGCCCAACGGGTTGGCGAGTTTAGATTTTAGCCGCCCCTAACCTGGAGTCAGACACTGTTTGCAGCCGTCCATTCTGGATCAGACGTTGCGTGATTTTATACCAGTCCTAAAATCACGGGATTGCCACTTTCGCCATCCACACCGTACCGAAGGCTTGTTTCTCCGCCGTGGTCTGCCGTTGTGTAACCCTGGACAAGGGACCCTAAACAGGTGCTAGTTTCCCGGGTCAGGAAACTCCTGGAATCTGCGGAGGACATTCAACGATTCCTTTTCCCTGATAGGACTCTCTAAAGAGTTCCTACCCGCTACCCGCTTATCTGTGTCTGTATCTTATCTCCATATAATTGTAATTTTGTGCATTTCTGTTAAATAACCATTTTTCTGACTTGCGGTTAATGAAATTCAAACGACTATAGCACTGACAACTACTTCTGTCATGGAAAAATAAAACATTGGCGTTTTAAATCAAAGTAAACAATTTTTTGTTTTTGTTTTAACATACCAATAAAAAGGAATGCTTAAATAGTTTTTTCTTACTTTATCATTACCAAGATCTAAATGGGCAAGAAGTATTAAGACACTGGTAGTGACTTTCGACCAATAAATAATTTTCTTTTCTAAATGTGATTTTTTGCATTTTACTTAATATTTCTGAAACAGTCAAAGATGGGTATAGGACGTTGCATTCAAAAAATGTCTAAAACAGTCTGAGGAATTTAAAAATTAATTAATATACAGGGTGTTCAGTTTAAAATATGCAAGTTGGTATTGGCCACCGTTATCTGATACACCCTGTACAAAAAGTTTTTATGGAGAAAAAAATGCGCAATTATAATTACTAATCGTCCTATTCGACCGTAGTTTTTTCGAATACTCCCTCATTTATTTATTAGCTAATTTATTCCATTTGGCTGACACACAGTGTATATATTTTCCCATAATTAATTTTCTGAATTTAATATACAAACATAAAGAGGTAGTTTAAGCACAATATGTTTATTATTGAGAGCACAGTCAACAATAACACATTTCTTTTAAAATTGTTTACTTTAAGTGACCTGTAATAATTGCTTTTTCGTATATATGTCTCTTCAAAATACAAATGTTCCTCACCTATAAATTTTTGGATTTTAGTTTTGGTTCTAGAAGAATTTGTTATTTTTTAATTAATTAGGATACGAAGCGATGACCATGACAATTACGCTATTTTTGGGCGAAAACACCACTGTCTATATTATTTTCCGTCTATATTATTTCCAAGAAATTATTTTATTATTTTCCGTGAGTGTCTGACGTTTATCTAGAGTTCTATACTTAAAATTATTAACCTTAAGGAAAAGGCGAAGAGTTGTTGTCAAAAAAGAAATGATATCTTTTCGAATTAATTCTTGTCGAACAGTTGGAATCGTGGAAAAAACATTGGCTGCATAAATTTTGTATATTCTACTTACAGGTTGAATCAAGTGGCTTTCTATTTTTCGGAACTTGCCACTATCTTTTCTTTTTTTTCTTGAAGTAAAATGTAATGGCCTTAAATTTACTAAAGTATAAATCCACTATTTGGAAAAGTGATTTTACCGTTTAAACGCCGAATATTCTCAAATTTAAATGTACATAGTGTCCGTTGAAAACTACCCGTTTAATTTGCGTGTTCTTTTAAGAAATCATAGAATGTGATCACATTAATTTGTGCTTCACTATAGCAGAATAATTGAACACGAGTTGCCCTACAGTGTAGCCGATTCTTGTTCCCAAGTAACAGTTATAGTCATACAAACCTAAATTCTTCGATACAGCGATTATTACTGCCATAAAAATACCAAAAAAATTTTTCAATAGTACAAAATTAAGCACAAAATTGTAATAAAATAGATTTTATTTATATGTTCCGTTTCGTTACTTATTTAAGTTTATAAAATAAAAATCGATATTTTACATTTTTTTCCCATTATGTTTCAAATACTTTCATTTTTAGAAAAACATTTCAGACAAAAGCCAAGAAACGTTCATTTACATAGGCGGTTCTGGCGAGAGTGCTTGTATTGCATTTTGTGATTATATTTTGTGCGGTTGAATTTTGTGGTGATAAACCGAGTGTTATTAAAAAGCCGGAAAAGAGACGCAGAGTGTTAACGTCAAAAGAGAAGGTAGTGATACGATATGAAGGAATTGTCAGCAGAAAAATGGCATCTATGCGGTCGACATTTGCAGTGGCGTACCCTTGGGGATTTTGGGAGTTAAAACCTTCCCAGGACCCTATTTCGACACTGTTGTTTACAAATTTTAAGGACTTAAAATGGTGAAGGTAGCATAAAAAAATTTCGGTGCCCAACCAAACCCCTCCCCCCCCAGGGAAAAATTATAGCTGCGCTACTGGACATTTGTAGCAGTTTAATAAAAGTATCCGTTAGCTGTATTTATCGTGTGCTCAAAAATACATCGGAAAATAAAAAGCAAGAAAAAGGTAAAACTAGAGGTAGAAAAAATATTGTATTGGATGACGAGACAAGTAGTGTTATTCGGCGAAGAATTTATTCATTTTATTTTCGAAGTAAAATTCCAGCACTAAAGTTCTCAACAGCTCGAAAATGATTACGTCTTACTCAAGATATCTCGTAGAGTATCAATCAGCACTATGCTCGAAATGAACTTTCGATATGTAAAACGCAGCAGAAAAAGTAGGTTATCAGAAAAAAAAAAAGAAATTATTGTATGGAGGAGAACATTTTTAAAAGAAATAAGCAAAATTCGCATCATTGGCCGGAAAATATAATATCTGGATGAGACCAGGATTAATGAAGGTCATACAGTTGAAAAAGTTTGGCAAGATTTAAATGTCAAAAGTAAACGCAAAACGCATTACCCATATACCAAGTGATAGAGGGTTCCTGATGTAGTTTGCTTCAATTTGAGTTAACAGAATTAGGAGATTATCATGAAGAAATGACTTCCGAAGTATTTCAGCGCTGGTTTAAGAGAATCTTAAGAAAATTAGAACCTGGTCAGGTCACGCCCATAGACGTTTTTAGCGCCATTTCCGCCGCGACTGGATAGCATCAATAAGCATTGTGCAAATTGATTTATTTTTTATAGCTTCTTGCTTATGACATTCTATATTTTTAGGGAAATGTTGGGAAGAAGCCACAAAATATTTATTCATATCTTTAATTTACTGATGTTTCGATCTTTATATCCACAGACCGTTTTCAAACATACAAATGAGAGTTACGTTTATTTTTCTATACCTTTTTGCTTGTGGCGTTCCATATTCTTCGAAATAATGTTGGGAATAAGCCACAATATATTCATTTAAATGTTTAATTTACTGACTGTTTATTTAAATGTTTTGATCTCTATTCCAGAGACCATTTTTAAAGTAAAAAAAATAAATAATAAAAGATTATATAAATAAGATTATATTGGGACCGTGCAAGTTCGGAACAGCGACACCTGGTGTCGTAAATCAGCAAAATTTACTGCGCTTTCATGTTAGATCGAGGTTACCGGATAACTGTCAAGGATGTAGTCCCAAAAAAGAATAAGACGAAAAACTAAGATTGAGGTTATGTCGGTATGTTATTAAAAGGTAAACGTTGTATGTAGTGTAAATACAAATAAATATATTATTAAATTACAGCATTACTGTTAATATGGATGCAATAATAAAAACTGGATTTGAGAAAGTAAATCACCAAATAACTTTTCAACCAAGCACTGAGTCAAAGGAAAAAGCTTTAGTAGTGGCAAATGTCATAAAAGAATGAAAGAATTAAGAAAAATAAATTACTATAAATAATGATAATGCATAAATTAGCAGGTTAAGCCCATGATATCATTATATTGGTTTGAACAATTAATTCTTTCCCTGTAAACTTTTGGACAGAGAATATAATATATCTTAATGCATCTTCAGAAAAACTTGATGCATTTTTGTAAACTTCAAAAAAAAAAAAATAAATAAAATTTAAACATTAAACTTGATTTTTGGGTTAAAATGAACTTTAAGTGAGTGTTATGAAACTAAAATTTACACTTAAAAGTGAACTTTTATTTATTATTTATTTCAAACTGACTTTAAAATCGGGCGCAAGAATAATGCATTATTTAGGTTATGTTACTTATGCTTTTTTTATGATATAAATCCACTTTTCTCTTTGTAGTAATTTGTGCTTCGAAGTTGGAAACGAATAAACCTTAAATTGACAATTTTTTGTTGTATTTTTATAATTTATAACACAGCATTTCCTAAATCCCATTTTCTTCAGTGACAGAAGGTGTAAATAAACAAACGAGTATGAAATATGACAATTGACAATATGAATTTATGAAATCTATGAAATGTGCAGTAAAAAATGCAAGATTTCTCTGCTACTCGCGCACGATCGTTTCTCGTATCACATCCAAGTACTTGCACGTCGCCAATACCTAATAATAATAGACAAATAAAATAAATATAACTATCATGTATATTTTTGAAAACGGTCTTTCGATATAGAGATCAAAACGTCAGTGAAAACTTGTAAATAAATATATTGTGGCATATTTCAAATAAATAATATTTAATAAATATAATACAATTAACGCTGAAATAAAAGTGAGTGTTCGCCACTGGATTTTCATACGTCTCTCCCCACTTTTACACCTTCAAACAATGAAATCACTCTTCGAAATAGTGGAATTATAGTATAAGTTCTATCTATTTTAAGAAATGTATAGCAATAAATACAAAGATCCTCTTTTTATAAATTATTTTGTTACCCCAAAGTTATGTTAATTCTTCTCGTTTTAAATGCCATCATACTAGTTTTGAATTGACATATTTTAAGAAAGTCTAATCTCTACTATAATAAAATTGATTGTGTTAATAAAAAATAATACTACACAAGTATAACCCGACAAGCGAGAGCTGGCGGGTTGCGCGTAGAACAAATTGAAAAGTGGAAGGGATTGTTCATTTCTATTGCAGTCGGCTAGGAGTTCACATCGTGTAATTAGTGCTAGATTTCTGACAGTGTTGTCAAGTATTTACATTTTTATTTGGAGTGGCCCTATATTATAAACTATAATTTTTATTTATTAAAATGGCATTAAAAAAGTGTATTAAAAGGCAAACCTTTAGGATATCAAGCACGAGAAATAATTTTCAATGTTTTTAAGTTTACAACCGAAGAAGCTAATGCAGATAAAGTCTTAGTTGATTTATAAAAGAGACAAGAACGTGTAGCTCAATTAACTGGTAATTATAATACTCATTTTCAACATAAATTTAGATTTAAATAATTTTATTTAAGTTACAATCAATAAAATTATAATCAATAAATAAATAAAAACTTACAGAACAAAAAATTCCAGTAAATAATAAGTAAACAATGGATCAGTTAATTAGTACTTTACAGTTCACTATTATTGACAATACAACGTATATTTGTAGCGACAAGCTAATTATTTCAAAAATTAAATAACAGTTCTTCATGTTAAAATTTACATTATAGCAATTGGATATACACATGTGAAATACAAATGACATAAAAATTGAAATGTGTTTCTCCAATATGTTTATTGATATGCTGGACACTTTATTTATACATTTGAATACATTGCATTTTGCATAAATAAGAAACGAAATATGATATTGCAAGCAATACCATCACAAGATAAAAGGCCGATAATACTTGAATTTACCGTCTGGCTTAGAAATATAAACAAAGAACGTGTGTTCTGTGTTATGTTGTGTTTAGTTTAGTAATCATTAAGACACACAAGTTGTATCAGTCCGCGATACATACAAAAATACCTTCACTTCGAGAATTAATTACGTTTTATTAAAATAAATATTATTAACAATTTTTTTCTGCGTTTTATTCAATATAATTATTATTTTTATTTTGTTTTCGAGGTAAATAAGTTTATCACACACGCAATGACACAACCACCGAACATATCTTTTAACGTAATTTTCAGATCCCAACTAATTTTCGATACGGCAACTACGCATTTGTGACACCAGCGATTAAGTACCTCTCATATCTCTCTTATAATTCCTTTTCTATTTTCGCGCAGGTCACCCGCCAGTTCTCGCTTGTCGGATAATAATAAAAAAAAATCGATTGGAGCTGATTTAACAAAACAATCTTATTAATTTTATTTGATTAGCTCTACCAAGTATTTTATAGGGGTATCACACAACTATCTCGATCGATAGTTTTTTATCGATAATATAAATAACTATTGCAACATCATATAGATCGATGACCTATTATCAAAATACAGGAAATGTCAGGAAATGTCGACGTTGCCTTCTCGTATATCTTATCTCTAACATATAATCCCATTTTTGACTAATAAAGAAAATTCACTAAAAAACATTCTGAACATAGTAAATGTACCTATCAATTTTCTAATGACGACAAGAAAAATTACCTACAGTCTTTATTTACTCGTATAATAAAGGTTCTCTTCTATTTCCCTTTTCAGGACACTGGTCGTTGTCAATCGGTGAAACGATCTCGAAAATTCAGCGAGGAAAGAGACAGTAGGAGGGTAATAAATCATGAATTAATTGCTAGAACAACAAGTGGTGACAATCAAAATGCAGAGTCTCGATAATGGTAAACGTCTCTTTCCGTTAATGGCTATTTATTTCGAATTCGTGGAGATCGGCGACGTGGTTTATTGAGTTCAAGAGTTTGCACATGCCCTGTTTAGACAACTTTTTATCGAAAAGGTAGAAGTGGAATTTACATATATATTAAGGGTGTTTTAAAGAGGTAACACCGTATCTAGGATAGGTAAAAAACTTGTAATATAATTTTAAACGAATACGTTTTGGAAAGTGATACATATCAAGCATTTGTTTTTAGATCTAACTCTCATAGAAGGCGCTAGTTACCAGGTTCGTACAAAGTATTAGTAAATATAACTTTTTAAGATTCAAGATTCATTTAACTACGTTTACAAATTTTACATTTGTTTGTAGCAAGTCAATTATATGTAGGTATAAGTAAAAAAAAAGTCAACAACAGATGCCATACATACGGTAAAGCAAATTATGGAGAAAGCTTATGGATATAAAATAGAAATTGAACTGCTTTTTATAGACTTCCAACAAGCATTTGATTCAATAAACAGAGCGAAATTACTTACACCTATGAGAGAAATGAGAATACACAACAAATTAAGACGATTAATAAAAATGACAATGAGCAAAACCGTAGTAACTGTAAAAACACAAGAAGGAGACACAGAAGAATTTGTTATAAATAAAGGTGTACGTCAAGGAGATTCATTATCTGCAACTCTGTTTAATCTTGCCCTGGAATATATAGTCAGAAAAATCAACAAAGGTACACTTAGAACGAGAGAGGGACAAATAATAGCATATGCCGACGATATTGTGATAAAAACAAAGAACAGAAAAAAAATGGAAAGTATGTTAAAAGAATTGGTAGCAGAAGGGAAAGTAATGGGATTAGTAATAAATGAAGAAAAAACAAAAATAATGAGATTTGACAAATAATATGAAAACAAAAAGGTTAGACTGGGAGAATATATATTTGAAGAAGTAGAAAAGTTTAAGTATTTGGGAATATTATTAGCAATCAATGGAAAAAGGAAACAGAAATTAAAGAAAGGATAATTACAGCAAATAAGACATACTATGCAAATAAAAAGCTTCTAAAAAATAAATTACTGAGCAAAAAATCGAAAATGAAAATATATAAAACAATAATTCGACCGACTATGATGTATGCTGCCGAAACCCTTAGCATGACAAAAAAACAAGAGGAATACCTTAGAATACTAGAAAGGAAAATACTAAGAGCAATATTAGGACCAATAAAAATTAATGAAAACCAATATAGACAAAGAACGAATCATGAACTACTAAACGAAATTAAAGAGGATATAGTTTGTAAAATAAAACAGCAAAGGGCAAAATGGCTAGGACATATATGGAGATCAGGACCATTTACGAGAATATTCTCAATATTGGAATACTGGTAAACGAAGACGTGGAAGACCAAGATCTACATGGCTACAAGAAGTAACAAACGATCTCAACAGAGCAGGCGTACGACAATGGAGAGAAAAAAATAGAGATAGGAAACAGTGGAGAAAAATAACAAGAAAAATTAAATAAAGAAAATGAGGACTGATCTACCTCGTAAAATAGATCTAGAGAGCTTAAGCGGCGTAACCCCGTACGGGGTGTTTAGCCACAATATATATATATATATATATATATATATATATATATATATATATATATATATAAGTAAAAAAAATATATAACATACACAAAATGCAATAGGAAGTGAAAATACATTAATGTGCATAACAAAATAAAATATAAAATATACAAAAATAAGACATATACCAACATAGTGAATACATCCATGTTCCTGTTAATGCCTTGAAGTGATCAAACAAAGCAAATCTCGAAAGGTATCTTTTCAGAATTACTTTAAATTTATTCATCCTAAGTTGTTTTAAATCCATAGGTAGAACATTGTATATATTATATACAGTCAATTGAGATTTTTTGTGATTTGCTCAAACGATACTTAACTGTTCTGATGGTGTTCGCACCTCTTGTGCTATAGTTATGTAAGTCAGAGTGTTTAATTAAAGTATCAGTGTTTTTATGTATTTCTACATTAACGCTGTTTAGACATAATGTTGGCAAGGGCATTATATTATATTTAATAAACAATAAAAACGCCAAAAATTTTTTTTGTGAAAAAATGTATAAAGCTAATTTATTTGAAAACTGCGTTATAGGGATAGGTATATAGGTAGGTATAGGGAATGCTACTACAGATCGACAGTAAAAAACACATTTTTCTAAAATAATCAATCACATACCCCATTAGAAAAAAAAAAGGAATTAGGCAAAAATTCAGGATGCCGGTTTTATGTCAATTTTGACAGCTTCCTGTATAATGAAAAAGCCAACTTTACACTGTAAATAATAATGCTGTATCTAGTTAATAAATTTCTAAGGAATTTAAACTTTTATTCAAATTATATTAGAGGATGAACTTTATATACATGTCAGACAAGTGTAATTTTCATATTAAAACCATTATAACTCAAAACCGGTTCACAACAGGTATAGAGACGTATTAATAAAAAATGTTAAAAATAACGTGAATATTTCTAAAATTAAATAATATACAGGGTGTCCTATTAAAAAAACGAAGTTATAAGCTACTTCCGGTAAAACTGAAAGTAGCAAATAGATGAAAATATTTTCATTAACCCTCGGTTAGAGTTCTGGGGCATATTATACCCCAGGTACTCCTTTTATTTTTATAAAATCGAAAGTAGATGAAATAGCGCCTTCTAGTGTCTTCTATACAATTTCAGTTTAAATTAGGTGTTGGTCAAAGACGGTTGGGGTGTGTGATATCCCGGTACACTATTGTTGTAACTTTTAGTTGTTTTGTGTTCTAGAGGTAAATTTACATGATGTTTTCGATATTTTTTCGAGATGTACTATGATTTTTATTTTTCTTTCAGCGATACTAATTTATAGAATATTTATGTCTTATGAACAAGAGCAGGAAAGGTTAAAACGTTTATGGGCGCAGTTTGACAGTATTGGTGACGATGATAAATCGTTCAGTGATAGTGAATCTGAGGAACAACAAACCGCACTAGAAAATCAAGAGGCAATCATATTGGAAGTAGGGGCTCAAGGAGAGACAGCATACAAAAAACAGGATTCTGAAAAAGTGGAGGCTGAAGAAGAAAGTGAATTTTCAAGTGGTTCATAAAGTGGTAGTCAGATTAATGGTAAGAGATACTTTTTAGATAAAGAAAAATCAAAGTGGTTCAAGCTTCCAATAAACAAACAAGTAAGATTAAGGTCGGACAATCTAATTACATATTTACCAGGTGTAAAAGGAATAGCAGGAGAAAAGCTGAATGTTCTTGGCTGTTGGTTGTTATTCTTTACAGAAGAAATATAATATGATATTGTTGACTATACAAATGTAACATTAGCCCCACGGTACGATGCACGACATCAGTATTTAGTCAAAGCGACTGACAAAATAGAAATCAAAGCTGTTTTAGGCCTGCTCTATTTGACGGAATTTACAAGTCAAACCGACAAAATATTTCAGATCTTTTGAATACTGATGGCAGCGGTATTAATCTCATTCGAAAAACAATGTCACCACAAAGATATTCAATTTTGTTGCAATATTTGCGATTTGACAATGTCAAATGTCAAGTGTCAATGACAAATAGAGTAGAACGGAAACAGATCGACAAATTTTCAGCAATTTGAGGCATATTTGATCAACTCGTTGTCAACTGTAAGACAATTATATACCAAGTCAACATCTGACAATAGACAAAAAACTGGAATCGTTCAGGGGACGTCATTTCTTCAATAAACTTCAACATACTACTGTCTAAACATGGAAGTTTACGTCGGTACACAGCCAGAAGGACCTTTCCGACAAAGTAACAATCCGCAAAACATAGTTGAATGTTTGATTGGGCCAGTTTCTGATACTAAACGTGATATAACTTTCGATAACTGGTTTACCAGTTATCCGCTCATGATCAATCTACTTCAGACTCATCATCTTACATCGGTTGGAACAGTTAGGAAGAATAAAAGGCAAATTCCAACAGTACTTCAAACACATAAGGAAGAGAAATTGCAGTTCAAAATTTGCATTCAAAGAAAATAAAACGGCTGTTGCATATGTGCCAAAAAAGTCAAAAAATGTACTTAATCCTCTTTTCTAAATTGCATCATAATGATACTATAATTGAATCGCTTATTTATGAAAGGCCTCATGTCACTTTTTTTTTAAATTTTGGTTTAACTTAGAAAATAATAACCCATATGTTCGCACATCGTTTGTTATAAAAAAGCCTCATGTCTTGTTATTCCTTTATCAGATATATTAGTTTAAAATTATTGTTATTTATGAAAAGCCTCGTGTCAATGACAAGGGTTTTTCATAAACAAAAGCAGTGTTGATAATAGTGCGTGGTCAGCTGATTGTTAATAGATATTCACTGTTTGGAGATTATTAATTAACTTTACTAACTCTTGTTGTTTTATGTTATAATTAACTGTTAAATAATAAAATAAAAATATTTCTAATTGAAATGAGGGTGAATGCTCGAATAAATGAACTTTGAAAATTAAGGCAATTATATCGAGCACAAGTTTAATCAAATCTTGCCCAAAAGGGCAAAACATAAGGACAAGATTTGATTAAACTTGTGCTCGATATAATTGCCTTAATTTTCAAAGTTAAAATATTTCTAATCAAAAGACTGATATTTTTTTGTACACACTTATGACAAGTCGAAAGAAAATGCAAAAAAGTATTTTTGAAGTGTGTATATTTTAGGCAATTCCTAGCTGAGCGCTTTCGGCTTTACAAAGCCATCATCAGAGCTATGGTCAATTTTTTAAATACCACTACAAAGGAGAGATCTCATTTCCTTAAATTTCAAAATTATGATTTTTTAGTTGTTGGAATTCTTAAAACATATAAAAAACATATAAAAAGCCGACACTGGACTTCACAAACACGTTAAAAAATTGAAAAAATTTTTGAACTTTGAAAATAAGGCTATTATCGAGCACAAGTTAATTAAATCAAGCCCAAGTACTTTCGCTTATAATAGCATCTTCAGGGGCATCTGAAATAAGCCAAGAAAACGTTTTTTAGATGAAGTAAATTAGTTAACTTCGATAAAAAACTCGAAGTTAATGGATGAAAAAAAGGTTTTGAGATTAACGTTTTAGACTTACTTCGTCAAAATAAGATCTATCCAGCAAGCGTAGGAAGTGGAAACATTAAAACTAACATAAATTATACAAAACACTACACTAAAACCTCGTTTTAGTGTAGTGTTTTGTATAATTTAATGTTAGTTTTAATGTTTCCACTTCCTACGCTTGCTGGATAGATCTTATTTTGACGAAGTAAGTCTAAAACGTTAATCTCAAAACCTTTTTTTCATCCATTAACTTCGAGTTTTTTATCGAAGTTAACTAATTTACTTCATCTAAAAAACGTTTTCCTGGCTTATTTCAGATGCCCCTGAAGATGCTATTATAAGCGAAAGTACTTGGGCTTGATTTAATTAACTTGTGCTCGATAATAGCCTTATTTTCAAAGTTCATTTATTCGAGCATTCAACCTCATTTCATTTATTGAAAAAATTTTTTGTCATGGTACGGGTGTAAGAACCCGACCATTGATTGATGTGAGGAGGTAGACAGAATAATGTCAGAATAATGACAGAATAATATTCTGTCTACCTTCTTACATCAATCAATGGTCGGGTTCTTACACCCGTACCATGACAAAAATTTTTTTCAATTTTTTAACGTGTTTGTGAAGTCCAGTGTCGGCTTTTTATATGTTTTTTATATGTTTTAAAGAATTCCAACAACTAAAAAATCATAATTTTGACATTTAAGGAAATGAGATCTCTCCTTTGTAGTGGTATTTAAAAAATTGACCATAGCTCTGATGATGGCTTTGTAAAGCCGAAAGCGCTCAGCTAGGAATTGCCTAAAATATACACACTTCAAAAATACTTTTTTGCATTTTCTTTCGACTTAAAATATTTCTTTTCAGTTACCTAGATAGGTTACATAGCTACATAGGTTACGACGTAAGTCCCTACGTCGCCATGTTACCAAATGTAACACAAATATAAATTAACCACATTTAACGGATTTTTACCCATATATTTTAGTGGTTCATAGCATGTATACTTCGTTACACTGATGATGGAATTAACATTCCGAAAACGTTCTGTAATGTAATTGTAATATATCCCGTTTGGGTATTTTATTATATATCTTTTATAAAGGATTTGAAATAATAAAAACATTGTGATACATGGTATACAGCCAGCTACAGGAACTTAGTTTCCTAGTGCACTTCAAATTTATTATCTAATCCACTGTCTATTGCTGAGCCATCCTCCCCTTCCTCATTAGCAAGAAAAACTCATGAATCAAAGGTACCAATTCATCAAGAAAAAATTAATGACCTGAAAAAACTTTTGCAGTATGTCCCTCAAGAACACAAGTGGTTTTACAATGAGCTTGCCCAATGGCCTACAGTTGCAACCAAAAAAATGAGCAAAAATGTATAAAATGACAATTAATTGTAGCTAATTGTATTGTCTTAGAACTGTTTTTAATAAAGTAATCTTAATTATAAATAAACACGGTATAAGTTATCCACCAATCAAAACTTTCCCTGTAAAACAACACTTTTGTTTATGAAAGGCCTTTTGTCACCTCTTTTCAATAATAAAAAAAAATACAATATAGATTTTAAAAATTGTAATTTACATGATTTATTTTGAGTTTTAAGGTCCTTAAAATGTTTCGAAAAATCAGAAAAGTATAAAATCGTTTTTTATAAAACTAAACAGTTTTTTCCTGTTTTCCCAAAATTTACATTTTTTGACAAGAGGCCTTTCATAAATAAGCGATTCAATTGTAGAAACTGGTGAAAAGAAATTACCTGAAATTATCGACTTTTACAATTCAACCAACGGTGTAGACACATTAGATGAGCTATCTGCTAATTACAGCGTATCAAGAAATAGTGGTCATTGGACTTATTTTGACACATTGACACTTACATTGACACTATTTTTTCGTTTTTGTATACAGCTGGAGTGAATGCTCAAGTTATATATAAAACAAGTACAAAAAACAATAAATTAAAAAGACGATTTTTTTTTAAAGAACTGGGTGTGCACCTGATTTCTGAGTTTCGAAACCAACGAAGACAAAACCCTTCCTTGCGACTACTACGTGATAATCAGCAACCAAGGTACTTCAGTTGGGACCTAAGCGACGTAGGACAAGCAGTAGATGTTCTGTTTGTCCAAGAAGATAGAAAGATTTTGTACATATAAATGCAATGTGATACTCCGATTATTTGGAACACGCAATAATGACGTGTTCAAATTGCGACAATTTTGAGGAGTCGTAACTTTTTTATTTTTCAATGAATTTTTTGGCGAACATTTTTTTCTTTAGTTTGTAGAATCTTAGGCTATAAGTTTATTTAGAGTTGTGTGATCAATAAAATGTTTCCTAATATCTTAGTGTATTATTATTTACTCGTGTTTTTTGACCAGCATAATTGCAATATGTTGGGTAAATGATAACTTTTACCATTTAAATATAAGACTTTTACAGTACCATATTTAATATATTTGAATCATAAATGTAGGAAATATTTCTTATATTAAGTATTTAGCATAGTGTTATTTGTTAGTTACGCCACTGCGAGACACCACTAAAACCATATTCTTAAGGCGCCACAGACAGGTCGCCACCACGGGGAGAGAGACAGGAAAAATAAAGACAAAATAACACATGCCTGCTCTAAAAGGGATTCGATATTTAGGACTCGAGCTGTAAAGGTTGAATATTGTGCAACGCCTGCCGGCAGAAAAAGACGAAAACATTTAACGACGGAGTTATTCGATATTTTAATTTTCAAACCATTATCCGTAATCTAGTAATATTGTGTACCTGTAAATACCATCCGTACAGTTTATTGTTATGTAATAAAGACGTAATCGTTTGGATTGCGGACTTTTATTCTAACGTTAGTTCGCTTTGAAATAATAAAAGAACTTTTAAGTAAAACGTACATAAATAAGTAAAAAACCAAGATCAACCATTGTAAATGATTAAATTTAAAAATATTAACTTCCTGAGTTAGTTTAGTTTGGGGTATGACATACCCCGGAACACCTCTCGTGCTAATTTATCTAGGCACACTAATGCAGGGTTAAATAGTTCACCATTCAAAACCCCTTCATTCAAATTTTCACGATTCAGGTACCTTTAGTTCTTGAGATATTTCTAATTGGCCGGTTGTCTGCCACACTCTGTACAGTTGTGACCAAAAAAGGTTTATTTCTTTTTAACTTGATTGGTCTAATATCCCATTCGTCACTTTATACCTCATTATCTCCGAGTATTTTTAGAAATTTTTGACTCATTAACCAAATTCAAACATACGTACCGTATTTCTACATCGTAATATTTCATAAAAAAGTAATAAAAAAAGACAAACCACGAGCTGAATTTATTTAGCCATTCAAAACATTTCAGTTTCTGTAAAAACCTATGTCAATATTAATCAAACATTGTGTAGCTCGGGAGCCAACAATACAATGCGTAGAACTAAAGAGGTGAGATTTAATTTAATACAAATATCACAGAGCAGCCCTTCCAATTACTCTTATTTATCTTTCTCGAACCACCTAAAAATAATATTTTCTCAATTTTCCGACATAAAGGAAACTAGAATAAAATAAAATTTCAGTGGTTGGTTTAACGCACGCAAATGCTGAATATCTGGTCATGGCACTCTTCTCCTGAAACGCCGTAAACCTTTTCAACAGGTGTTTTAGAGTGCTGTCGCTTTTGTCGTTTTACCTTTCAACTTTTTAACTCTGAAAAGGTGATTCACTTTCGTTTTCTGTGCGACGAATGTTATGTGGATATGAATAAAATTCCTTACGTTTTTATTCAGACTTATCCTTGCTTTCTTTTAAAAGATACAAATATTGAAAAGGATTTTCCTTGTTTGTAGTTAATTGAGAAACGATAAGATAATGATATTTGGTATAAATTAAAATAAAACAAAACTTTATTTCGAAAGAAAATGCAAAAAAGTATTTTTGAAGTGTGTATATTTTAGGCAATTCCTAGCTGAGCGCTTTCGGCTTTACAAAGCCATCATCAGAGCTATGGTCAATTTTTTAAATACCACTACAAAGGAGAGATCTCATTTCCTTAAATTTCAAAATTATGATTTTGTAGGTGTTGAAATTCTTAAAACATATAAAAAAAAAACATATAAAAAGCCGACACTGGACTTCACAAACACGTTAAAAAATTGAAAAAATTTTTGTCATGGTACGGGTTTAAGAACCCGACCATTGATTGATGTGAGGACGTAGACTGAATAGAACTAATGAAATCAAATATTGGTCCTTTTAAACGATTTTTCAAAAGTGACAGGTGACAAATGTCATATATAGGAAATATAGATTGTTTTTTTAAATTCTTACAAAATTATTTAGTAGTTTGGAATTACTAATAGTCATCAAAGACTTTCTAAAAATTAAGTTTTAAATTAAATTTTATGTGTTCATCATATCATACAGAATGACATTAGTTTGTAAATTCACTCAAGTCATTGCTCAAGGTCAATGTATGTTCAATCTGACAGCTATCCTTAAGAAACAAGGGCTCAAATTGTTCAACAACAATATAAAGAAGAAACATGGTATTAATGTTACGTTATCTGATACTTAAGTGTATTAAGAATTGTATGTCTTGATGGAAAATTGTAAGAACTTTGCATAAAAAATTTTTTAAGAATGTATTTTCATGTTTCAATTAAGAACAACTGTCAAATGAATTACAAAATGTTGTAATGTATAAATGTTGTATAAATGTTCTCATTGTTCTACCTACATAAGTCATATTACAGTCACCACAGGACAGCTTGTAAATACCACTTCTGTTTAGTTTGTCAACTTTGTCTTTGGTCTTGCTGAAGATGGACTTGATGTTATATTTGGTTTTAAAGGAGATGTTTAAGTCACTAATTTTATTAACAAGTACTCTTGAAATTTTTTCTGAAATTGGTCCTAAGTAAGTTAAGGATCTATATATGGAAGTAGTGTTGGATTTGTTATCAATATTAAAAGCTTGGTTTAGTCTCTTTTTGAGTATAGATTTTCTAATGACTTTATCAACAGTAGTAGAAGGAAAACCATTGTTGTTTGCTATCTGTTTAATGATGGAGATTTCTTTATTGTAATTTTCTTGAGACATAGGGATATTAAGAAGTCTGTGGACATAACATTGAATAGCTGCCATCTTGTGTTGAAAAGGATGATTTGATGATGTTGGTATCATATGGTCAGTTTGAGTAGGTTTTCTGAATATTGAAAATTCTAGTGTAGGCAAAGAAGAAAAGGAGGAAGTAGTCTTTTTGATAGTTAGGTCTAAAAAGTTGATAATGTTGTTGCTTTCTACTTCTAAGGTAAAATTAATTGCAGGATGTAGATTATTAATTATTGACAAAATATTGTGAGGTTCTGAAGGTGGGCCTTCTACAAAGGCTAAAATGTCATCCACATATCTGTACCTAGGATTATTTGTGGTTGAGAATGAACAAAGTTAGTTTCGAGAGAGTCTAGAAAAAGATCTGCAAGTAGAGGAGATAAAGATTTCCCATTGCTAAACCCTCTGGTTGTCTATAAATTTTATCGTTAAAGATAAAGAAATCTTGGGAAAGGCAAAATTGGAGTAGAGAAGTAATTTGTGAACATTTATTTCGGTCAATGTTTTTTCTTTGTAAAAGGTTATTGATGATTGGAATGGTGTCTAATCTGGGAACATTGGTGAACAGAATATCAGTCTTTTGATTTTTAAAACTTTATTTGTAATAGGTATCAGATAAGAAGTAAAAAAAAAAGAAAGATAATCAACGGTTTAACACCTTTATAGTTTTTTTGCCAAGTATAATATAGATTTCTTTACTAACTCAGTGGATGGGATCAGTAAACACACATCAAAGCTTGCATTTCTGGTGGAGTAGTCATAATTAGGTCTTGCTGGAAAAACACGTAGGTGTTTACGAATTAAGCAAACAGTTTCTAGAATATATAGAGAGGAAAGAGTTAAAATCCCGTGATTTTTGAAGTAGCTTCTGCAATGTGTTATTCTACTGAGGCCAAAAAGATACCGTATTGCTCTTTTTTGTAAATTAAAAATAACAACAGATTGTGCAGCTGTACTAGAACCCCAAAAAGGAAGACCATATCGAAGATGGGAATCGAACAGAGAAAAGTATGTTATTTTGAAATATGCTAAATTATTTTCCTTCGAAAAAGATCTTATTGCATAGCAGGCTGAGGCTGGTTTCTTACTTAACAAATCGATATGAAGGAACCATGTAAGGTTCATCATCACCATATAACGGGGGTCCTACGACGATTGCCGCTTCCCGCATTTCAGCCTCCATCTTTTCCTATCTCTCCAATCTCCCTTTTCTAAGCCTCTAGATTGCATTGTTTTTGTAATTTCTCTTCTCCAGGAATTTGGTGGTCTTCCCCTTTTCCTTCTTTCTGGCGGAACATACATTAATGCTTTCTTTGGCCACCGCTCCTCCTCCATTCTCATCACGTGACCATACTATTGTAATTGCCTTCCTTGTATTCTATCTGAAAGAGTCTCTCTAATTCCTGTACGGTTTCGTATTTCCTCATTCCTGATTCTTTCCATTCTCGATACTCGACATGACCTTCTAAGATAATCCATTTCCACAACGTCTACTTTATCTCGTTCATTCTTTGTCATCGTCCAACATTCGGCACCATATGTGGTAATTGGTTGTACAATTGCTCTGTATACACCAAGTTTGGTATGCATCCTCATTTTATTAGACCACAGTAATGAATTCAGTATTCGGATGCATTTTTTCCCTTGGGTTATTCGGTTTTGTACATCTATCTTAACTCTGCCATCTGCTGATATGATACTTCCTAGATATTTATACTGGTTGCAACCGTTTATGACTGCATTTTCAAGACTCAGTTCTGTGGTATTTCCTCCAATTTTTAAATATTGTGTTTTGCTTATGTTTACAGTAAGCCCCCATTTGGCATATTCTTCAAATAATTTTCGATTCATATAATTTATATCTTCCTCGTCGGTTGCAACCACCACCTGATCATATGCAAACAACAATGTATACAGAGTTTCTTGTCCCACTTCGATGCTCATAAATCTACATTTATTTCTCCAGTTCCTCAATGCTTTCTGGACGTATATTTTAAAGAAAGTCGGTGACAAACAGCATCTTTGCTTTAGACCTTTAGTGACTTTAAATTCATTTGAAGTTCTGGTTCCAATTTTTACACAACTAACTGCATTTTCGTACAATTTATATTTCGCTAGGATATACGTAGAATCCAATCCGGACCTTTCGAGGACCTCAAAGATTTTCTTTAACGGGACACTATCATATGCTTTCTCAAGGTCTATAAATACCAAATGGGTCTCTCTACTTCTTTCGACACGCTTTTCAATTATTTGTAGTAGGATAAATATATTATCAAGGCAGGATCTCCCAGTACGAAAGCTGCTTTACTCTTTAATATCTTGTATCTGTCTTTCAACCCTCTTCTTTAATATTCTGCCGTACAATCGGCCCACAGAGCTCGTCACACTAATATATCTATAATTGGAACAGTCTCTTTTAATCCCTCTTATATATGGAGCTTATATAAGATTTACTCCAATCTTTAGGAATTTCCTGGTCTCCACACATACATTTATTAAAAAGGTCTACTATTAATTCTAAAAGTGCCATCGGCCCATATTTAACCAGCTCTATGGGAATGTCTCCAGGCCCTGCGGCTTTTCCGTTTTTAACCTCTTTTAAGGTTTCCGTCAATTCAGATAATGTTATTATAGGGATTTCCTGTCTTTCGTCTCTGTTATCTATTAATTCCCTTATCTTGTCCCATATCCCATCCCATATAGACAGCAATCATTTAAGGTTGAAGTTCCATATTGGAAGTTTTTGGGAGAGTGAAATACAAATTTTATTCCTGGAAAGTTTTATACAGCAGTTACTGTGCAATTATCGAGTTCGACCGAACGGATTTCTGCACCATCCTGATTTGTAGTGTTAGCTGTTTTGACAGTCGCGCCGCTCTTTGTGAAAATATCGCTGCCGTGTCTTCTGTGGGGGATCTTAATGGCACGGTTTATTCCAACAATGTTTCTTTGTCTTTACTGCTGGTCGCAGTGCGTTTTCTGGCAAAAGTAGAACTTCCTTGCCATTAGTAATCCTCTCGATATTGATGGAGATTATTGTTAACGCCGGCTCAGAAGAAATACCGGGCATAACCGACTATGAAATAAGACTGGCCCTAAATCAACTAAATAATAAATAAATGTCCGGGAGAGGGTAAAATTTCAACGGGTTGTTGAATTATGTGACCATTTATTTAAAACACTACTGTGCACTTTTACTTAAAATTACTTAATCTTAAATGCAATTAGTACTTATGTGATGTTGTGACAATACGTGATACATTAACTTGCCATCTTGATGTTAAATTAGTTATGAACTACGAGATAATGATTGTTAAGGCTTTTATAGTAGTCCTTGCTATATCAGCAATTGTTCATTACTGGGTCAAGTTTGTTCCACTGACCTAGGACAAACCGTATCTCGTGATTGGCAATAGTGCTGACTTACAAATTCTAATTAGAGTATATTTATGAATGTCCTCGATTCTAATTATTAAACATTTTCTGTATAAACAAAATGCGAAACTATGTTATACGAATATGAATTATAATATTTTATGAATAATACTACATGGTGGTAGAAAAATGGAACGGTATTAAATATTTTATTTAATAAAGTAATTGATGAAGGAAATATTTCTCAAGAATGGTACAACTCCGAAGTCATTCTACTATTCAAGAAAGGAGACAAAGCAAACTTCGATAATTACCGACCAATATCCTTGGTATCACATCTGTATAAATTAATAACAAAAATCATAACCGACCGCCTAACATATAAGCTCGATTTCCAGATAAAGCTGGACGAAAGCACAAAAACTAATCCTATAAGACTACAACGAGAAGTAAGACAAGGAGACACCATCTTTAAGAGACATCAATGTTAAAAAACTAGAATGGAACAATAGGATGGAATGGATGACATAGTTTTAATAGCCGATAATATCCAAAAACTAAATGATATATTACAACAATAAAATGCAGTTTCAGGAGCGCTAGGTTTACAAATGAACTACAGTAAAACAAAAATACTGAGCCGAGGCCAGACAAATATAATAATACAAAATCATACTATATCTAGGTCATGCCATCAAACTAGGAAAATCAAATCAAGATGCTGAAACTAAAAGAAGAACACAACTGGCATGGTGTGTACCTACGGCTTGGAGAAGTAGCTCTTACCAAAAAAATCTGCTAAAAAATTAGAACCAACGCAAAGAGCAATGGAACGAATCATGCTTGGAGTATCACTGAGAGACAAGATTAGAAACACCGAGATACGACGTAGAACGAAGATTAGGGATATCGTAGAAGAAATTACAAAAATGAAATGGAACCGGGCTGGTCACGTAGCCCGATATAATGACAACAGATGGACACGGAGAATTATAGAATGGAGTCCAAGGACGACAACAAGAAGCAAGGGAAGACCTCAAAAAAGATGGGTAGATGACATAAGAGCAGTGGCAGGCAAATAGTGGATTAGATTGGCACAAGATAGAGAAAGATGGAAACAATTGTTAGAGACCTACATTCAGGAGTGGGTGGAAAATGGTTGACAAATGGATTGTTAAAAATGGCTTTGAAAAGAACCGTGTTTGATGCCGACTGCCTTATTGCTTATGATGAATGGCAAAAAAGCTGTACTCCATAAGACTCCTTCCGTGTTCCTCTGTTGTTAAAATATATATTGAAAGGTAAGAAAGTATATTAATACTATCAGACACTATGCATAATGCAGTCCTGTTTGATTTGATCGTTTTATGTTTTCTTGTTTTAATCGAGAATTTGTTGACAATAATGATGAATATATATCGGCTGTTTCTGCAAGTTATGCATATACAAATTGTAAATATATCGTCAGTGGATATTATATCCATAATATTGTTATTCTTTACGTAATATGCTACAACATTCTTGTTTTTACTGCCATTGCAAACTCAGTTAAAGTAATTATTCCGCTCGAGTTCACTCTATACACGAGTAGGAAATCCATTTTAATCCCACAAAACCACTTAGCTAACCATTGTAACTACTGTCAGCCAGCATTTATTTTAACTATGTTGTCCCAACAAAAGATTATTAAAACATAATTTTGAAGTGTATTCTTTTACACGATCGTTCTATACTTTTTTTTATAGAACAATTCGCAAAAACTGTAATTTCCGTTTTTGTTTGAAAATAAAATTGACAAACAGTAACAGTGAGATTAAAGCGTTTCGGATTGATAAAAAACGCAGTCCTATCTCCGTTTCTCTCTTTTTGCCTACATTTTTTTTTTCGTTTTGAACGCGTGACATGACAGTGTGATTTAATCAAAGTCAGCTCGTTGGAGCCGTATGAATTTAAACTGCCTTATTACTGAACTCCATATGTGCTATATTAGATTCTATTGTTGGATGGGAACGATATGGCGTACATAGCATCGGCTAATAATTCCGTTTTGTATTATATGGGTCGCGTTTTCTTGATAGTGGTCGTTTGGAAAGAAAAAATGTTATGATTTTTAAATTTATTTCGGAAGCTGTGTTTTATTCGCATCTTTAATGTCTCGTATCATAAAAAATATGTTTGTAATATTTAAATTTTTTAAAATAGACCACGTCTTAGAGTTGCCTTAGTTTTTTTCTTCTCCATTCCAAGGTATTTGCTCCATTCCAAGGTAAGAGATATTTGCTTCCTGTTGGGACATCAAACTTCGGTACATCTGTTTAAGAGGCCTTCTATACGTCTTCTTCCTTTCGGTTTGTACTTTAGTATTTGTTGAGTTAATTTTCCACCATTTTGATTTTATCGCGTTCCCCCTTTGTTCTGCATTCTTTTAATTTGTCATTGATCGCGTAAATATTTAGTTGCTGTCTATTAAATTTCATTTCTAAGAATTCTCATTTTACTAGCTTGAATTCTAGGGTTAGCTCTAAGCTAACCAGAATTTATAACGTCATATCCCTGTCATATAACGTTATATCTATCTCAGTATTTATAACATTAAAAGAATTAAAGCAAGGATGTTGTCTATTCCCCACTTTATTTAAAATATACCTCGAAAGTGCTTTAAAAAGATGGAAACAAAAATGCAGGACAATGGGGATACCACTCACCAACACTATGGTATATACGCTCAACTTTGCATACGATCAAGCAATAAGGGCTCAAGATTATGATGATTTAAACTATATGGTATGAAAATTACTTGAAGAGTATACTTTATCGTGTCCGGACATGTCATTCATAAAATTTCGGCCCAGTATCGGGCTACGTCGGTTCCATCTTTGTTGGCGAGCCACAAATCTTCAAGGGTACATCGATGAGGACAGTTTCTGTATGTAAGAAGATGTTCCATATTCTGTGTTTCTCCACAGTCACAGTTCACATCATCTTGGTCTATTTTTCCCCATTTTGCCATGTTTGATTTTACTGTAGCAACCCCCGTTCTTATCGTATTCAAGGTTTTACGTTTTAAAGTCTAGGGTCTGGCCGGTCCATTGAACCTGGGGAAGTGAAAAGTACTCAGGCGGTTCATCCTGCACTGTTCCAAGGAAGCTTTTCCTAGATTTTAGTCGCTTTCGTGGTGTTCGAGCTTTGTATAGGGCATGCCGATCGTCCGCCATCTGTTTAATTTTCTCTATATGTTCTGCAGCGCCTCTGCGTGTTGAGGGTTCTGCAAAACCCGCTGCTCTATATAGATTTGAAAGTACCGTTGGTTTCATGTACCCCGTTACTATCCTGCATGTCTTATTTAGCGCAGTATCAACTTGTTTGGTGTGGGCAGATCTGCTCCAAACGGGGCACGCATATTCAGCAGTTGAGAAACACAATGCCTGTGCCGTTGTTCTTAAAACGCCAGGACATGCGCCCCATTTTTAACTACGCTAACTTCCCGTTAGCTTTCTAAGTATGTTGTTCCTAGTTGTTACCTTCCCTCTTGTTTTTATGCAATGTTGTCTGTAGGTGAAGGACCGGTCCAGAGTTACTCCAAGATATATAGGTTGGTTTGTGTGTTCTAATGTATAACCATTCCACACAACTTAGAGTTTTCTCTTGGCTTCCTTTGTGCGAAGGTGGAAAGCGCAGACTTGGGTTTTAGAGGGATTGAGTCTCAGAGAATTCTGCAGGTAGTGCGCTGTCATTGTTTTAAAGGCAGTTTCAAGTTTCTCCTCCACTTCTTCAAAACTATTTCCTTAAGCACATATTGCAAGATCGTCAGCGTAGAGGAAGTGCTTGGTTTCGGTCGAAGTAGGTTGGTCGTTTGTGTATATATTGAAGAGCATTGGTAATAAAACACTTCCCTGTGGGAGGCCGTTTTTTTTAACTCTCCATCTACTTACTTTACCCTCCAGCATAACGAAAAAACGTCTTTCTTTGCAGTAAGGAATATACGACCTTTTTCAGATGGTGGTCATTGAGAGTGTCGTATAATTTGCGGAGCAATGTTTTGTGCCTTACTGTGTCATAGGCTGCTATCAGATCTACAAAAGCAGCCCCTGTTATAAGTTTTTCTTCAAAGTACTCTTCAATGTGTTCTTTTAATGCGAGGACTTGACCAGTGCAAGATTTGCCAGGTCTGAATCCTCCTTGTTGTGTGAGGAAATACTTGAAGAGTATGATATATGAGGTCTAGAAGTAAATAAAAAGAAAACCGAATACCTGTGCTTTGGAGTAGAACAAAAAGATCTCATATTAGACGATAACACCACGATAAAGTACTGCTGTGACTACAAATATCTAGGTATCATTATTTCACAAGACGGAACATTAGACAAAGCCATAAGAGAGAGAAATACGTCAGGGAGAAGAGCCATCACAATGTAAAACAGCATTTTATGGACCAATCCATCAGCAAAGAAAATAAAAAGGGGATATATAAGACTATAGTAAAAAGTATCACTTTATACAGCTGTGAGGTATTACCACTGAAAGAAAGAACACTGGCAACGCTGAAAGCGATGAAAATGGATTTTTGGAGAAGAGCCGCATGAAGATCTAGAAGAGAAAGGATAACCAACGAATATATTAGAGAAATAATGGGAATCAAACAAACAATCACAGATGATCTAACACCAAAACAACATCTGGTTCGGACAAATACACAAAATGGATGAACAACGAATATCAAAAGAAATATTAAAATTGCAACCAGAAGGAAAGAGAAAACGAGGTAGACCGAGAAAAAGTGGGAGCGAAAGAATAAATAAAGAACTGAGAGAGAAAGAGAGAGAGAGAGAGAGAGAGAGAGAGAGAGAGAGAGAGAGAGAGAGAGAGAGAGAGAGAGAGAGAGAGAGAGAGAGAGAGAGAGAGCCATAGAAGAAGACCTATGGAACAACCGGACTAAGTGGCGATTGGAAGTCGGAAAACGGTGGAGAACGTTATAAACCGACAAGTAGTAGCAGTAGTAGTAGATCTCAGCTTCATTACCCGGCTGACTGATCAATATGAGAGACCATGATGTGTGCCATTATAGTCATGATGTAGTGTCACTAAAAAACGGTTTTTCACATCGTTCCAATTTGTTGCTGCTAAACTTAAAAAACGGCGCGTATTCTCTGATAGAAAAAGCAATGGTGTTAAATTTTCATGACTCCCCTGTTCATCAACAACCTTTACAACAACGGTTAGTAATGTAGTGATTATGTGTTTGAGTATGACAGGAGTTAGTGAAAGAACCATTTACAGATTTTCAGGTAATCGAAAACAGAGGCACATTACTGAGCCAAAAAGACATAAAGGAAACAACCAATGAAAATTAAGACTTTCATAGAAACATCCTTTGAAGAAAAGTTCATTCGTTCTATTTAAACAAAGCGATACATTGGATATAATTTTAAAGGCAATAAGAGATACTAATTTTCCTCACTTCGGCCGAGGTAAGATAAGAAATCGGTTTTTGCTAGGAAAATCAAAGAAAAACCTATATGAGCGATTAGAAAAACGTATATAAAGAGATTGTTTGTTGACTAAGGCCAGAGATTAGAAAGAAGATGCATTTTCTATTTAGATGAATTATGATTAATCGAAAATCATACCGTTTCAAAAGTATGGGTAAATAAAATATTAGAAGTTCTCGACCTTCTTGAAGGATATTCTACTGGTTTAAATACTCCCGGGTCGAAAATTAGTAATCACGCACATTGGAAGGGAACATGAATTTGTGGAGAATGAATTATTTGAGTTCTATTATAAACTTACAATTTACATAATAAACACTTTACTGTTTGTATTTTGAGAACGATTTCCGAAGTGGAAATTGAAACGTCAATAAACGTATTTTTAACTCTAATTGTGGCTTATTCCCAGTTTAATAGTAATTAATTTAAAATGCCACAAGAAAATAGTTTCAGAACATTACTTTTGGTATTGAATTTTCTACTAAATGTAATTTTTTTACAACCAATAATTGCGGCTTAGTCCCATATAACCACAATAGTTAAATTTTTATTGAATGCGTAATTTTTTCATTACCCATGTATTTTACGTGAAAGAAAAATCTCTGCTAATAGACAAGCAACAAAAAAATTGCTTCAATTTGCCAAGATTGGGTATTTTAGGCATTGGTGATGAATGATTTAGAACCATACTCGGTGACGAAACGACATTTAATGTTGTGCTTTATTTTTCCCTGTATTTAATATTTATTTAACCAGTATAGATCTTAACATTGTTCTTATGGATTAATAAAAGTTTATTGTTTTTATTTATGATTATCTTCGATAACTGTATATAGACCTGAAAACACAGGATCTAGTTTAGAAGATGACTCTTTCCTAACTAATATCATGTCTTCTTGTTTATATATTACTGTGCCTGTTTTGGCATTATATCTTCTTTTACTGACTTGTTTTGAACTTGTTAGTGTCTCTCTGGCCTCTTTCGTTGCTGTTTGCAATCTGTATCTCAGTTCTAAGGGGTAATCGTCAAAATTGTATAGCGGTTCCATCTCATTCTGTACATTTGTCGACAGTCTACAGGTTTTTTTGAAATACTTATTCAAACGGCGTGTAACCTGTTGCTGAATGTTCCGAAATATTGTATGCAAAGCAATAGTATTGTACAGTACCGCCATCTTTCTAAGAGATTCATTAATATTCAACTTGGCAGGGTGCTATTGGTCTTCTTCTAATGGCGCCGTCTCCTTTCGCAGGTTGGTAATCCAAATGGCAATTGTGGATTTGGAAACAGCTGCGCCAAAAATTTCTGCGGATGAGCGGTCAATCCATCTCCTCAGGTCTTTCAGCCATGGGTTCTGGCGTTTTCCTACTGATATTTTGCCCTGTACTTATCCTTCCAGTATAGCTTGAAGTAATTATTATTTTTTATATTATTATATTATATATATTACATATTATATTATTATATTATTATATCATTTTTAGATATTTTTTGCCTCTCAGCACATAACCCAAGTATTGCATTTTCCTCTCTTTGATTATTCTTAGTAATTCTTTTGTTTACATATTCGATGAAGTACCTCAACATTAGTAACTCTTTGTACCCATGGAATTCTCAACATCCGTCTGTATATATACATCTCGAAGGCATCTATTCTTTTTTCTATTTCAGAGTCCATTGTTCAATGGATGATTAGGTAACATGGCGTCATTCGCCATCCAACGGTAACTTTAACATATTAAACCATTATAAGAAAATTGTAAAACTAAATGTATTTAATTATTTGTTAACGGGTTTTTACCCATGTATTTAGTGGCTACATTCATGTACTCTTACACACTGATGACGGAATATGGATTCCGAAAACCTTTTGTCTTTTTAACTTAGCTCGTTTGGGTTCTAAATATATACCTTTTACAAAGGATTTTTAATAATTTTTTTAATATTATATGGTATACAGCCAACTACAGGTACGTACATTTCTTGTGGATCTTTCCTTTTTCCCTCGAAACGACCTTTTTTTCTTCTCGTCTAAGATTTTCATAGTCTTCTAGATTTGATCTTGTTCTGCGCTGCTGAAGTATCTTTTATGCTTTATTTTTCTGTTGGTTAATGGATCTACAATCTTCGTCAAAACAATCTTCGTTTATTTTAGCCTGGTTAGGTTTTAAAAAGCCTTTAGCCGCTGTATGGATAGCTTTCTTGCATTTGTTCAGTGTTCTTCTATACTTAAGTTTTCGTCGATTCTTGTCAGCTCTTCAATTAAAATTTCCTGTAGTGATCCCTAGCGTCTTCACGTTTTAGCACATCAGTATTTTATTTAGTAGATTTTGTGCTCTAGCCCTTCTAAGCGTTTGATATACGAGTCCTGAGTTTTGTCCTTACAAGGTAGTGGTAAGAGTCTATATTAGCACCTCTACATGCTCTTACAAAGATAAAACAATAGTGAACATCAAAGAAAATTTACCAAATATAGAGAAACTGAATAGAAATACTGATAACATAGACCAAAAATGGGAGAATATTAAACATGCCGTAATGTTGTCAGGGAGAGAAAATTTAACACCGAAAGAAAGGAAACATAAAGAATGGATGAATGAGGAAATACTACAGTTGATGCGTGAAAGAAGGGTACACAAAACAAATAATCCGATAAGATACAAAGAAACAGATAAACTGATAAAAAAGAAAATAAGAGAAGCTAGAGAAAGATGGCTAAGTGAGCAATGCCAGGAGTTGGAACAATTGGAGCGAAAATATGACTTTTCTAATGTACACAAAAAGATTAAAGAAATGACAGGAAGGAGAAGAACAACACAGACAGGACAGATCAAAGATACAGATGGTATAATTATAACAGATTTACAACAAAAAATGAACCGATGGACAGAATACATATCACAACTGTTTGATGACCAAGATAGACAAGAAATCTCAAACGAATATACAGATGATACAGGTCCTGATATAATCAGAGAAGAAATAGAATATGCAATCAAACAAGCAAAAAGTGGTAAGGTCCCCGGTCCTGATGAAATTCCCGTAGAACTGCTCAAACTTATGGACGATGAATCTATTAAAATACTCCTAGATCTATTTAACACGATATATACAACTGGAATAATACCTAGGGAATGGCTCCGTTCGACCTTTATACTACTGCCAAAAAAGGCAAATACAAAGGAATGCAACGAATATCGTACGATAGCTTTGATGAGTCATGCTCTAAAACTGTTCTTAAAAATAATCCATAATAGGATCTATAGGAAATTAGACGTAGACATCAGTAACACTCAGATGGGATTCAGAAAAGAGCTGGGTACAAGGGAGGCTCTGTTTGCAATGAACGTTCTCTCACAGAGATGCTTAGACATGAACCAAGAAATTTACGCCTGCTTGATTGATTTCGAAAAGGTCTTTGACAAAGTACAACATGAACCACTAAGACAAGTTCTAATAAAGAAAAATATAGACAGCCGAGCTATTCGAATTATATGCAATCTATATTGGAATCAAACAGCAAATGTCAAGGTTGAGGGCAGACTAACAGAAGAAATTCAAATCCGTCGAGGAGTCCGGCAGGGATGTATCTTATTGCCACTTTTATTTAATCTGTATAGTGAAGCTATCTGTGAACAAGCACTCGAGGAAGAAGATCTTGGTCTGATAATAAATGGTGAGACGATCAACAATATAAGGTATGCTGACGATACAGTTCTCCTAACGGGAACGCTAGTAGAACTACAACATCTCGTTCAAAGTCTCAATATATACTGTAACAGTTACGGCTTGAAAATTAATTTGAAAAAAACTAAATTTATGGTAATCACGAAATCAAAGAACATCAGAGGTAATCTTGTAATAGACAATACAACGATTGAGCGTGTGCCCTGTTATAAATATCTAGGTGCTTGGATCACAGACGATACTGATCAAACAAAAGAGATTAGATGTAGAATAGAAATCGCTAGATCAGTCTTTAATAGAATGCGTAAACTCTTTTGCAATCGTGATATCAATATAAAGTTACGAATACGAATGCTGCGGTGTTATGTCTTTTCTACCCTGTTATATGGAGTTGAGGCTTGGACACTAAAACAGTTGACCATAAAAAAACATCGAAACTTTCGAGATGTGGTGCTATAGGCGCATTCTCAGAATATCATGGATGGACCGCGTCACTAACACGCAAGTACTCCAAACTTTAGACAAAAGATGCGAAATTCTAAATGAGATAAAAACTTGAAAGATGGAATACTTGGGGCACATTGTGAGAGGTGAAAAGTACGAACTTTTAAGAAACATCATGCAGGGCAAAATTAAGGCAAAAGAAGTGTGGGAAGAAGAAAAATATCGTGGCTTCGTAATCTACGTGAATGGTTCGGGTGTAGTTCGATTGAACTTTTTAGGCGCGCTGCTAACAAAGTCGCAGTGGCCATGATGATTTCCAATCTCCGCTAGGAGTGGCACGAGAAGAAGAAGAATGCTCTTATATCATAGTACGTCCGAGAAATGTCGACTATTAATTAGTATATTGTGGGATAAGATAAAACAGAAATTTAATAATGATGCTCAGAGAACCTTCGCCGACTTGAAGAAAAAATTGGGTAAATTATAAGATAGTTTAGACCCTTATTTGTGTCAATCCTTAGTAAGAATTATGTCAGACAGAATTGCCGCGGTTATAAAAGCGCCTGGCGATAAAACCCCATATTAAAGTAGTAACTTCTTGAATTGTTCGAACATTTAGTTGTCACGATTTAAGCATATGTGATTATTGATCTTCACCCTTTCTATATTAGTTACCTGTCTTAGTCTGACTCTACAAAAAGTCTGCTTTATTAGAGCAGTCCTTTTCAATAATAAATTAAAAGTGCAAGTGCTGAACTCTCGTGAGTTAAGAAGTTGACAAATCTACTTATATTTAATAAAATATAATTATTTTAATTATTCTTGTAACTGGGTCTTTTGAATTTTTTCGTTCTTTTCTTTCGCGTAAAAAATAATAATGGGAAAAAGGCTTAATGATGTCGGCTTTCTGACGTGAGAGTAAATAATAAAAGAGGAAAAATAATAATTGCTATCATACGAACATTTTAATGAGAACAACATTTGTAGAAGATCAAAAAAAAAGAACGGCTCCATACTCGTATTTTCCGGCTTCAGTGTGGTAAATAAATGAAACTCTTAATTGAAATATGCATTTTTTACGGGGCAAATCTTGTGTCCGCCTGGCTTCCTGTAAAATGCAGCAGTTTTCAAGTCTTAAAGAGATATATTACACCTGGTGTAATTCATTCGCAGCCATTAAACGAGGGTTAAAAAACCCTAAACATTTTTACGCTTCTCAGATGAGCTTCTTGTGTTTTTGTTTTCGCTTTTTTATAACCCTTAATTATACATTCCACCACACCGCTAACGCCAACGTAAATCTGGCTGATTTAGGCTTAGTCTAATTTCTTCTTTTTTTCACTTTTCTATCAAAAAGATATATTGGTTTATACTTAGCTAAAAATTACGTTTTGAGGGTTTCTATATAGAATAACAGTTTATTGGATAATATCTTTACAACAAAGTGACATACATTAAGATATATAAGTCTGCGATTGCACTAGTAGAGAACTAATACATATTCAGTAAGTTGGCTTTAATTAAAAACTACATAAGGAATCCCTTAAATTAGTATTTCAACCATATATATATATATATATATATATATATATATATATATATATATATATATATATATATATATATATATATATCCAGGAATTCTCCGGTGTTCACTGCCTTCCCTCGCTAAACCGTTTCCATCTCTCTCTGTTGTCCCACTCTCCATCGTTTAGGCCTCTCTTACCCAAGGCGTCGTCTACTTAGTTCCCTCAGGATCTTCAAGGTCGTCCTCTTTTCCCCCTTTCTATGGGGTTCCATTCGGTTATTCTCTTTATCTATCTGCTGTCGCTAGTGCTTTTTACATGTCCATATCAATTTAGTTTTTTTGTTCTATATATGTTAGTATGTCTGTTTCTATTGATGTTCTTTGCTTTATTTCGTTATTACTTCTCCCATCCATTTTTGTTACTCTGCAGCATGTTCGCAGGCATTCCGTCTTGGTTGCTATTATCCTACTGCTGTTTTTCTTGTTTATAATCCAATTTTTAGCCCCATATATCATAATAATTCGACTAATGTTTTATAAATCTGTGTTTTTGTCTTATGTTTAGGTGTCTATCCCACCAGACTGAGTTAAGTTATCGGATTGCTGTTCTTGTTTGTCCTAATCTTTGCTTCATTTCTTTCTCTGTTGTTGCCTTTTTCGTGATTATAAACCCCAATTGTTTGAATTAATCCTTTCCTTTGATTGTTACGTTGTCGTCAATCTGCAGCTCTTCTATGTCTTCATCACATGTAGATAGGCACTCTGTTTTCGCGAGGTTAATCTTCAGACCCGCCTTGGTATATTTTTCTTGTAGTTTCTTCATCATGTAGCTGAGGTCGTCTTGGTATTGTGCAATCACTACTTGATTGTCTGAAAAGCTTAACGTATATAGGTATTCCCTCCGTACCGGTACTCCCATCCCTTCGCATTTTCTTTTCCATGTAGTCAAGGCTTTCTCTAAGTATATTTTGAATAGGGTTTTAGATGTGGAACAACCCTGCAGGAGCTCTTTTGTTGTGGTGAAGTCTCCTATGATTCTTGTTCTCACTTTAACGGACACTTTATTTTTTTTTATACAGAGATTTTGTAGCTTCTATGAGTTCCGTCTGTATTTCTAATTTGTACATTGCCTCCCATAGTTCTGACCTTGGTAGAGTCATACACCTTTCTCAGGTCCACAAATGCAAAATATATATCTCTATTTTTTGCTTTTTTGATTCATGCTCATGCTTCATCATACTTCATGGTCTTCATGCCGTGAAGCCTGCCTGATCCTTCCCGACTTTGACTTTTATCGCTTGCTCTATCTTTTCTCGCTGTAGTTTTTGTATCGTTTTCTACCTCCTCTCTTAAATATAGATGTCATATATGCCTCCGTCCATTCCTTTGAGAGTTGTTCTCTATTCATGGCTTTCTAAAATATCCATTGTATCATTCGGTGTAATTTTTTGAGCCGTATTTTATAAGCTCAGATGAGATGCCTCCAGGTCCCGGTGCTTTCTTATTTTTGATTGCTTTTATGGCCGTTCTAATTTCCCTATCCCTATCTGTTATTTGTATTTATTGTTAAGGGGATCTGCTTCGTTTCCGCCTGTTTTCTTCTGCAATTTATTGTGGTCTTTGTTCTGTTCCTTGTAATAGTCCTTCCATTCTTTGTCCTGTATATTTCCCAACTTATTTTTTTCTTTTGAGTTTTGTTTTAAACCTCTCAGTACTTTCCATGACTCTGAAGTTCTTGTACCTCCTATACATGTGTCAATGTTTAAGCAGATTCGTTTTCATTCTTCATTCTTTTGTTGTGTTATTTATTTTTTCACTTCTCTATCTTTTTCTCTATATTCTTTATAAACTTCATCGTTATTTGTAGTCTGCCATGTTCTGTATAGTTGCTTTTTTTCTTCAAATATTATTTTTGTTGGTTCATTTATTTCATAATAGTGGTGTTTATTTTTTATATGTTGTTTTTCTCCAAGGGATTCGAATGCTGCTTACTTTATAATCGCCTTTATACTCGTATATTTCTTCGATGTTACCGTATCTAAATTCTATTAATTTTTGGTCTACACGTTGTTGGTATAGTTCTCTTATTGATTGTTCTTGGAGTAGTTCTATATTGTATTGTTTTTCTCTTATAGTGTTCAACGGTTCTTCTGTAGAGGGGATCTTGTTATGTTTCCAATGAATGTTCATTTTTTGCACTCACTTCTGACTCGCACATCTTTGATCTTTATTGTAGTATCTTGTTTGATTACTATGTAGTCTATTATCGATTTCAGCATTCGTGTTTCTCACGTCCATGTATATTTATGAATATTTTATGTCTGAAGAATTCGTTGATGATTTTTAGGTTGTTTGGTTCGCATAATTCAATTGGACGTTCTCCGTTATCGTTTTGTTTATCCTCTCCAAACCTCCCCATTACTTTATTATTTTCTTTTCTTCCGGTTCTGCCGTTAAGGTCTCTTGTTATAATTATCTTTAAGATCTTCTTAATTAGCTCTATTTGATGTTGAAGTTGTTCTGTGAAATGTTCTTTTTCTACTCTCGGGGAATCCTTTGTTGGTGCATATACTCCGAGTATCACTGTCTCTTTATGTATATGTCTATATGCATTTTAATATATGTATATGTCTATATGCATTTTAATTATTCTTTCGTTGATTGGCTCTTATGTTCTAACCCTGTTTTTCCACTTTAGTATTCCCACTCTTGCCTTTGCTCTACACTCTTTATTAACTCCGCTCCAGCAGTGGATATGGTCTTTTATTGTTTCCGTTCCATTTCCTTTCTTTTTGGTTTATGTTGTTACTAGTATGTCGATGTTGCTAAACTTTTTGATCACTTCCGTCGCCTATTTCAACTACTAGAGGAAAAACCCAGTACCTTCTGCTCGATTACATATGTACAGGCAAGATATCAACAAAAATAGCCAAACGCATAAAAAAGAAAGAAATAGCACTAACTTTTAGAACCAACAACAACTTAGGCAAATATATTAAGAACAACAAGAGCCAAAAGAAAAAGCAATTACACAGCGGTGTATACAAATTACATCAAACTGTCAGAACATTTATTAAACGTAATGCTGAACATAAAAGGGCTTTCAATAATAGAAAAACAGACTCTACATACGCACTTCACTTTCTAGACCTTAATCATTCTTTTATTGACGAATTTCAAAAATTTCGCAGTCAAAATAAAGGCCCTAAGCTATCTTTATTAGATACTATGGAAATCAACAAATTAAAAAACACAGATATAATTCTGAATGACCAACTTGAGACAAACAGTTTTCAACCTATTTCATTAAAGGCTATGAAGTGTAAACACATACCAAAAATAGATCACTTGAGAAAGGCTCTCTGGCCGAAACAGCTGTAGTGATAATAATTTAAAATAAATTTAGAGGAAGTGTTGAAAGCAAAAGTTTTCAGTGTTTTGTTGTTAGTTTAAATTTAGTTTGATCAAATATTCATGCCCCTAATTTGAGTTAAAAAAGTGCATATAAAAAGTATAAACTAATAATTTTTTTGCCAAAATTTTACTTATATAATCTACATAAACTGTAGATGCATGCAATGTTGGTCGGATTTCATACACCTGATTTAAAAACTCTATCTACTGCGATGTAACATACTAGAATTGGTGATTTTAATTTGGAAATACTAAAAGAAATACCTTTGAAATATTCATTTAAAAAATTTGAGTAATGCACATCTAACATAAACATATGCGTGTCCACACGGTAAATAAATATTTGTGATAGCGATAGCAAATCATAAAATACATGACAAAAGCTGAGGAATGTCAAAAATTGTATTGCCCCATTTTAGGAATTTCCATATTATTGTTTTTCATTATCCCGTGTTAATAAATACTCTTAAAATAACTATTTGTTAAATATCGCTCAAAGTAGTAGATCGCGTATCATTTTGACATAAAAATTGTTGAACTGGTTTGACAAATAGCTTCATATAGTTTTCCTCTTTTAAAAATTTTTAAGAAACACAATATTATACTAAAATAGTTACGCATCCTTGATACATTTGTTTTGTTCATTAATTAACATATTGTTAGATATTTTCTTTTCAGTAGCTTCGTCTTTTCTGGATTGAACCATGTCAATTATCACTACGTCAGTTTTTGACATCTTTTCTGACTTCTTCTTTAGCTTTCTAGAGTTTACACTGCACTACTGCTACTTTGGATAGAAGCTGGCTCGAAGATTTCTGACAGTGAGATTTTGATTGGAAGATGAAGCGGACAATATTTTCTTTCTGAAAGGTCGAGATGTCGAAGGTAACTGAATGCCGTCATCTCTCTAATTGAGACAATTTGGTCGTTTTTTAATCTCCATGGCTTCTCTTATAATTCTTGGTTTAGAGAAGCTGATGTAGGATATTGCTCTGCAGTGCTAAAAATTAATTTTGTAACCTGCATGAAGATGGCGTTTACTGACAGCTAAATGTAAATCAAAATTGCGAACACAAATGTTCGCAAAATTCGAACACGAATTCTCTTTGGATACTAGGATTTTTTTGGAAAAGTCCTCGTGAAAAGTCTTCTAGAACCTCGAATATCTGGCCTACCCACAATTTACAACTCGATATTTCTGTACGTCCCATTATGAGTGCCACAGTCCTACACAACTATTACCCAAATACTTCTCCCAAGCTCTACAACCTCTCGCCAAAAATGTGTCATCCTTTGTCAAAAATTCTTTTTATTTTATCGACCTTCTTAAACAATATCTTACTATTAGACATTATAGTAAGTTTTGACATCATTGCACTCTTTACAAACATTCCTATAGAAGAAATCCTAAACCTTTTGGAAAATAAATACAGTATCCAGCGAGACCACTTATCTCACATTAAAAATTGTATATATAAGACTTATTTTACCGTTCAAAATAAATTCTACAGACAAATAAATGGTACTCCGATGGGTTCTCCTCTATCCCCAGTAACTGTCAACATCTTAATGAAAGACTTCGAGACCCGAGTACTATCCATATCAATGATCAAACTGACATCATGGCTGCAGTATGTTGATGATACATTACTCATTTGGTCCCACACCAGGGATGCTAAAACAAGCCCTCATCCAAAATGGTCACCACGAAAATCACATCAGTAGGAGCATCCACAGGCATTAATCTTTCACTTAATCTCAATGCAAAGACTCAGATCCCCATCATACGAAAGCTTTTCTTTCTTATATCAAAGTCATCACTGACAAAATCGACAAAATCCTTAGATCACGAAGTAAGAGGATAGAAAATCAAGAGGAATAAAGACAATACTTATAGCTCAACAAAAACTTTCGTCACTTGTCTGATTAATTAAAGACAACATTTCAAATAAATAACTTTTATGTTTATGAAATTCCTTGTGCAGACTGCCCCGATCTTATGTAGGTCAAATCCACCTTCCAATCAAAATTCGCCATTAGGAATCTTCGCGCCAACCCCCACCCAAACCACATCATCATCGACGATATAAATGAACCGTCCGCTATTCCCACACAAAAAACCGGCCTCGACCACCAAAAAAATCAAAAAAATACTAACAAAAACCGGCTTCGGCCACCAAAAAAACTAACAAAAACCCCAAAACCCGGGCACGTAGGGCCCAACCTCTTGAGCACCAAGTCACCGAACTGAGCCGGGACTCAGAGCGGAGACTTGAGGCCCAAGTAAGCAATTTTAGTTAGCGGATAAGCCACATTAAGATAACAGGAATATAGCGGAGATGCGCTGTCCTTAGTTTTTGCATTCGGTTAGGAAATCATGTTGGGGTTCTATTACCCAGGACCTCCACCTGAAGAGCATTTGGCTGATTGTTGTGCCTCTATAGCGCATCAGAGTGCTATAGGGGGAAAGGGATGGTCTAGAGCATTGGAGCACGGTGGGATGACTCCTGTTTTTACTCGAGTTAACACATCTTGCTCCAATGAATTGTTAGACCCGATCGTACTACCTGGGTGAACATTTCTCATAGGCTGGGTTCAATTAAATTGCTTGCTTGCCAGTAGCAGTAATTCAATGATTAGTGAACAGTGTAGTAGGGTCTGTACGATCAGACGAAGAAGACAATAGAGGGGCTGTCGAAAGCTTGAGGCAGTAATAATCGACGCGGTTTAACTCGAAAGCCTGGTTAGTTTAATATTCATTTTTATAAGTATTAGTATTGATCTTTATCTCTATATATGTGTATTTCTTCAAATATATATATATATATATATATATATATATTATATATATATATATATATATATATATATATATATATATATATATACAATGCAGTAAGTTTCAAAAGAAAAATTCTTTTGATCAACGAGGATATCGGTCAAAGGAGAAATAATACAAGGAAATCACAGTTCCATTCTTATATTTAAAGACGTTTCGCTTGTGGTGTTCACAAGCTTCATCAGTTCAAATCTAAAAAATATTACAATGATGGTAGGTAATATTATACAAAAACATGAAAAATTAACTTACGAATGTAGAGTGAAGAATAAAAGGTGTTAAACAAACACACCATTCCCTTTGTTATACTGTAGTCAAAACATTAAATTGTTGGTAAAATTGTAGCTTGAAAGTTTCTGTGTAGTAGCATTCGTGTTTTTCAAAGCGAAAAAGTTTGATTTACAAATGAACGACAGAATAAAAAACTACTACCAAGCTTACTAAAAAACTCGTCAACATTACACGTAAAAAACTAACTTACAACAGTCAAATGTAGAAATAAAATAACAAAGTGACTAAAACGCACTGGCACAGAGCTGAATTGTTATAACAAACAAATTTTGAACTTCACTTTAGGTCGCATTTCCATCTAACGGTTTCGGACTCGAAAAACGAAAGTCAAATTGCCGGCATTTTCATTGCAATAGAATGTGTGGATTTATTAGTTCTGAGTTGATCTAACTTTCTGTGGGAGAATGAGACGAGCAGGCGCAATACACAGAAACGCAAACCTAACAACGCAGAGAACACTGAAGCAAATAGATTGTTAAGTAGAAATGTCTACAAAACCAATATATGGTGAAGATAGGTTGGAATCGGGAGTTTAGAATGACAATTAGTCAAGGAGGGAAAATATACATTGTGTATAAGAGAGGGTTTATGTAATTAGGTATGAATCAGTAGGGGATGTAAAAGGTTGAAAATAAGAATAAGTGAATTTGGTAATAAACGATCAAAAGAAAATGGCAATGAGAGAGTCTGGATGACGAAAATAACGTCGAAAATTTTTCATTTGATATTGGAGAGAAGAGAATGGTACACCAAACTGAGATTGTCGATGTCCGTACGTTTATTCATAGTGGAAGGATTGAGGAAAATGTGGCACATTTCAAGGAAGGTTCTCTTGAAATGGTTGCTTTCTGTACAGAGAATTTTAACATGTTCATAATCAGGTCGGTGGTCAGAAGTAAGAATGTGTTGTGCTAAGGCACTGGAATGTTTATGGCATCTAATATCACTCTTGTAAGAAATTAGTCGACCTTTAAGGGATCTACGAGTCTGGCCAATGTAACAAAGGTTACAATCCATACAGGGGATGTTGTAAACCACATTAATCTTTTCCAGCGGGTTTAAAGGGGTTTTAGTTTTAGAAAAAAGTTTACCAACTGATCTGACATTTTTAACTCCAATTTTAATTGGTGTAGATGTTAGGAGTTTTGCAAGTTTCTCAGTCAGATGAGGGAAATAAGGAAGAGTAGTAACGTGAAGGGGAAGAAGAACCATTATGGGAGTCGTTTTCTGGTGTGCCTACTGAGATATCAGGTTGACTCTGTACTTGACTATTATTCAAACTGTGTCTAGAAAGTGTGCAACTAGTGGAAAACAGAAATTTATTGATTACAAATAATGGATAAGAATTCTGTAACAAAATGGATTTAAGAAGGCTAAGAGAATCCCTTCGGTGAGAAGGATGTGTCAACCTATGAACCCTAAAACTAAGAGCTTGTACGAGGTTGTATTTGTATCTCATCGCTTGGCATGAGTGGTAATGAAGAAAACTGTTACTCGCCATTTCTTTTCTATACCAAGAAGTACTTAACCTAAGGTCACAACCTCGAATGATACGCATATCTAGAAAAGCATTCAGATATGACGAAAAGAGTCACAATAGCATTCCTTTTCTAGATATGCGTATCATTCGAGGTTGTGACCTTAGGTTAAGTACTTCTTGGTATAGAAAAGAAATGGCTAGTAACCGTTTTCTTAATTACCACTCATGCCATCCGATGAGATACAAATACAACCTCGTATAAGCTCTTAGTTTTAGGGTTCATAGGTTGACACATCCTTCTCACCGAAGGGATTCTCTTAGCCTTCTTAAATCCATTTTGTTACAGAATTCTTATCCACTATTTGTAATCAATAAATTTCTGTTTTCCACTAGTTGCACACTTTCTAGACACAGTTTGAATAATAGTCAAGTACAGAGTCAACCTGATATCTCAGTAGGCACACCAGAAAACGACTCCCATAATGGTTCTTCTTCCCCTTCACGTTACTACTCTCTTCCTTATTTCCCTCATCTGACTGAGAAACTCGCAAAACTCCTAACCTCTACACCAATTAAAATTGGAGTTAAAAATGTCAGATCAGTTGGTAAACTTTTTTCTAAAACTAAAACCCCTTTAAACCCGCTGGAAAAGATCAATGTGGTTTACAACATCCCCTGTATGGATTGTAACCTTTGTTACATTGACCAGACTCGTAGATCCCTTAAAGGTCGACTAATTTCTTACAAGAGTGATATTAGATGCCATAAACATTCCAGTGCCTTAGCACAACACATTCTTACTTCTGACCACCGACCTGATTATGAACATGTTAAAATTCTCTGCACAGAAAGCAACCATTTCAAGAGAACCTTCCTTGAAATGTGCCACATTTTCCTCAATCCTTCCACTATGAAAAAACGTACGGACATCGACAATCTCAGTTTGGTGTACCATTCTCTTCTCTCCAATATCAAATGAAAAATTTTCGACGTTATTTTCGTCATCCAGACTCTCTCATTGCCATTTTCTTTTGATCGTTTATTACCAAATTCACTTATTCTTATTTTCAACCTTTTACATCCCTTACTGATTCATACCCTCTCTTATAGACAATGTATATTTTCCCTCCTTGACTAATTGTCATTCTAAACTCCCGATTCCAACCTATCTTCACCACATATTGGTTTTGTAGACATTTCTACTTAACAATCTATTTGCTTCAGTGTTCTCTGCGTTGTTAGGTTTGCGTTTCTGTGTATTGCGCCTGCTCGTCTCATTCTCCCACAGAAAGTTGGATCAACTCAGAACTAATAAATCCACACATTCTATTGCAATGAAAATGCCGGCAATTTGACTTTCGTTTTTCGAGTCCGAATCCGTTAGATGGAAATGCGCCCTAAAGTGAAGTTCAAAATTTGTTTGTTATAACAATTCAGCTCTGTGCCAGTGCGTTTTAGTCACTTTGTTATTTTATTTCTACATTTGACTGTTGTAAGTTAGTTTTTTACGTGTAATGTTGACGAGTTTTTTAGTAAGCTTGGTAGTAGTTTTTTATTCTGTCGTTCATTTGTAAATCAAACTTTTTCGCTTTGAAAAACACGAATGCTACTACACAGAAACTTTCAAGCTACAATTTTACCAAAAATTTAATGTTTTGACCACAGTTAACAAAGGGTGTGTTTGTTTAACACCTTTTATTCTTCACTCTACATTCGTAAGTTAATTTTCCATGTTTTAGTATATTACCTACCATCATTGTAATATTTTTTAGATTTGAACTGATGAAGCTTGTGAATACCACAAGCGAAACGTCTTCAAATATAAGAATGGAACTGTGATTTCCTTGTACTATTTCTCCTTTGACCGATATCCTCGTTGATCAAAAGAATTTTTCTTTTGAAACTTACTGCATTGAATAATTGTTTGACGGTCGTACTCCTTTATATATATATATATATATATATATATATATATATATATATATATATACATATATATATATATACATAAATATATATATATATATATATATATATATATATATATATATATATATATATATATATATATATTATTTTAGTTCAATGGCCGAAATAGTAATTTTCTGGGAAAATAGGTAAAATGCTTACGTAATAAAATAGAAAAACCTACAAAGAGAGATTCCCAACAAATAGAGACATTCCAGAGCGGTAGATCAGTTGGGATAAAATTTTCGAGTCCTCTAATTCTGTTTAATTCTGAAAGACCAAATCGTTACTTCTGTCGGCGCTGAAAAGCTCTAATGCTTTCAATTCAGACATTACGGCGAAAAGCTTTTGTTCGATATTATCGAAGGTCCAATTAATGACATATCCGACGCTTTTTAGGGGCTTTTCATTGAGTAGTTCGAACTCGTCAGTGGATTATGAAAGAACCTCGACGGTGGTGTCTATAGAACGTATAATTTGCATGTACTTAATTCTCGTTGGATTTTACTTTTCCGCGATACACTACAAGCGATTTTGTCCATTTGCATTAGACAAAGTATTTTTTTAAATTCCTTCACTAAAACAACGATTGAAGTTTTGCACAAGATATTTCGAAAAGCAATACGTTATTGTATTTATTGAGGAAAAACATTTTTTGGCAAAAACTTCAGTCTTTTTGTTTAAAACATATTGCAACTGTAGATATTCCATTATGATTTAAAACTTTGGTAAGCTGCCAAATAAAATGACATCCATCCTATGAATCAATATAATTACTACTGATTATGCTGAAAATGTGCGTTCATAAATTCTGTTGATACGAGAGAGGCTTTTTCTCAATTCCTATTCCAGATATTATAGTATTTACGAACAAATTAGAAGTCCAACAATATGGACTCAATATTATCGAAAAGAAGACCAAGCTCATAATAATTAGCAAGAAAAAGATAAAAGGTTAACTCTGCGTCAACCAAATCTGAATAGAAATATTAAGGCATTACAACTACATCGGCACTATAATAGGGGAAGAATGGATCAAGAGACAAAAGCGCACATCGGGAAAGCTTGATCTACCTTCAGTCGGATTGGGTCTTCTTCAAAAGTAAAAATCTTGGTATAAAAGTAAGACTTCTGCGATGCTACGTCTTCTCTATTCCTTTTTATAGTGTTGAATCATGTACCCTGAACGAAGATATATGCAGAAGATTGGAGGAAGCATTTGAGATGTGGCTATATCGGAGATTACTTAAGATCCCGTGGACTGACCGAGTCACAAAAAAGGAGTTTCTTAAAAGAATGAAAAAGAACCGACCAGTACTGACCACCATCAAATCTCAATAGTAACAATACTTCGGACACATTATTCGAAATGATTCCAGATATGCACTCCTACAAGGAAGGAAAAATATTTGGAAAGCGAGGTCAAGCAAGAAAAAGAACATTCTAGTTAAAGAATCTCAGTACCTGATTTAACACAATATGTGTGCAGCGTTTTCGTGCTGCTGGAGAAAAGATAAAGATTGCTACGATGATCGCCAATATTCGTCATAGATAGGCACATCAAGGAGATAGTTGAAAATATTTGAAAAACTTCCGCTAAAGAAGTTAAAAATCAAAAAACTTATTCTGGGAACTAGGATTTCGAAATTAACGCTTCGATTTGGAAGTTGCCTAAGGCTTTGGGTAAAGTCTGTTAAATATTATACTGAAATCCTAACTCATCAAGGTCCTTTATGTCCTTCTTCTTCTTTGGGTGCCGTGTCCGTATTCAGACGTTGGCCATCATCATGTTTACAATTTTCTGAAACCTTTCTCTGTCGGCTGCTGCCGACATAATTCTTCTACTGTGTAACCACACCATTGTCTAATATTACGCAGCCATGAAAGTTTCTTTCGACCAATCCATCTCTTTTCTTCCACTTTTCCTTGTATTATAAGGCGAAGTAGATGGTATTTAAATCCTCTAACTATATGGCCGAAGTACTCTGTTTTTCTCCTCCTTATGGTGTTTATGAGCAGACGTTCTGAATTGAACATTTGAAGAACATCTTCATTGGAAGTGTGCGAAACCCACGATATCTTTAGGATTCGTCTATAGCACCACAATTCGAATGCTTCTAACTTGTTTAGCATTGTGGTTTTTAACGTACATGTCTCACAAACGTTTAATAGGATGGACCACACATAACATTTCAGGACCTTCTTACGAATATTCATCGACAGGTTTCTGTTGCATAAAACTGGTTTCCAGGTCATAAAAACCTTACGTGATATTTCAATCCTGGTTATTATCTCTTCATCAGAGTCACAATTTACATTTAATCAGCTGCCAAGGTATTTGAAATGATTTACCCTTTCGATCTCCTCTCCATTAACGGAAATCAGACCTTGATCTATATTGATCTTTCCAACTGCCATACACTTGGTCTTTGAAATGTTGATTTTAAAGCCTCTCCGATAACTTACTTCAATGACTAGATTTAGTAATGTTTGGAGATCTTGTAAATTTTCTGCAAGGATGGCTATATCGTCAGCGTATCTAATATTGTTGATTACTTCTTCACCTAGTCTTACTCCCTCTTGTCTGTCATTAAAAGCCTCCCTAAAGATTTTTTCAGAGTACAGATTAAAAATAGTGGGTGACAAAACACAACCCTGTCGTACTTTGATGGATGGATATTTTTTGAATTTGGATAGAGACCTTTATGTCCAATCTTCAGAAATATTAAAATTATATAATGTCAAAAAATAGTAATGCAACTGCTATTGAAATTTAAGAATAGTAAGAGGTTTAAGAATAAATAGACTCAACCTAGTAACTGGACTGATTGTAAATAACAAATTATTTTAGATAATTTAGGCAACCGTTTCTAGACTAACACATATATTTGAATGGGATAATATCTTGAACAGGCAAGTATCTTTTTAAGAATTGTTTCTAAAATTATTTGGTATTTACTATATAAGTAGAGTATATTACTTTCCGAAGTGGAACTCGAAATGTCAAAATTAATATACTTTAGGCTTTTTCCCAGTAAAACTAGTAAATTGTATAAACTGTAAAACTATTCATCAATAAAACATGTTTTAGTAAGAACACATTGCTGTCTAACTTGTACGTTCTTTGTGAGTTTCTAGCATGATGATTTTGTTTTATTTTGATTTCCAAAATCGAGGGATGGCTAATAGTTAGTGTTCTGGCTGGTTTCCGACCTATATGTATATGGATTTTTATCAAACTGAAGCATAATATCTAATTTGGTATCATTTATTTTTAATATTACCAAAGGTATTATTATAAGCTCGTTTTTGAACTATTTTACAAGTCTAATCGTATGACAGCTTTTCAATTTTACTTATTCTCTAGGGATAGTTTTCCCAAATCCGGAAATATATCCTAACATAGATCAGCAAAGTTGGTTTCTCTTCCTTTTGTATCTTCAAAGTCAATGATAGGCGAGCAGAGCCGTTTTAAACGAAACTTCATAACTTTTTTATTTCTTTTTTATTTTCATCTTCTTATTTGATAATTCATCTGCTGATAAGCCGGTCCATTGACGAAGGGTTCGGAGTCATGAGTATTTCTTTCTGCCAATTCCTCTTCTTCCGTCAATCTTTCCGTTGAGTATCAACTGCATTATCCTGTATGTCCTTCCTCTCATTATATGTCCTAGATATTCGAGTTTTCTCTTTTTTATCATCTTTATTAAGTCACCTTCACCTTGACCTACTCTGTCCAAGACTTCTCTGTTTGAAATGTGTTCTGATATTCTGAGCATTCTACGATATAACCACATCTCGAAGGCTTCTAATCTGTTCATCATGTTAACCTTCATAATCCAGGTTTCACATCAGAATACACATAACATTTTAGGAACTTAATTCTCAGCTGCAAGTTCAGCCGAGAATTGCTCAGAATAGATATGTTTTACTTAGATTTAGTGTCTCGTTTATCCAACATCCTAGATATTTAAAATGGTTAACTTTTGTTATCGGTTCATTATTGACAATTATTAGTTGTATAGCGCCGAGGTCTTGTTTACTAACCACAAGTAATTTTACCTCTGTTGTATTTATGCTTAGTCGGTTATTAAAGCATTCTCTAATAACTCGATCTATAAGGAATTGAAGATCTTCGATATTTTCAGCCATGATTGCGGTGTCAACTGCATATCTGATGTTATTAAATTTTTTCACCTGATTCGAAATCCACATTGCCCTTCCAAGGCTTTGCTAAAAATTATTTCTGAGTAAATGTTGAACAAAGTTGGGGACAACACACAACCCTGTCTAACACCTTTTTGAATACAAATTTTGTCTCTTTGACGTCTACCAGGATAGAAGCTTCTTGATTCCAATATAGATGTTGTACAAGTCTCAGATCTTTATCATCTATTCTAATTATTTCTAGATATTCAAACAGCCTACCATGTTGAACCCTATCAAATGCCTTCTTAAAATCTATAAAACAGACGTAAATCGGTTTCTGTACTTCCCATTTTTTTCTTTTCTTTTCTTTCTTCCCAAAAGCTTCCTTTGTTCCCAATTCTTCTCTGAAACCGAATTGTTTATTTCCCATTTTGTCTTCACATTTTTGCTTGATTCTACTAAGAATTATTCTAAGAAGTAGCTTGAGTGACTCATGAGACTAATTAGTCTAAAGTCTACATGATGATGTATTAGGTTTTTTTGGAAGTGGGATAAATGTAGACTCCAACCATATTTGTGGCAATATTCCAGTTTCGTATACGTGGTTATAAATGTTTGTTAGTTCTGAGACATTGTCGTCGTCTAGAAGTTTGAGCCAGTCTGATGATATTTGGTCAGGGCCTGAATATTTCCCATTTTTGCTTTGTTTGGTGGCTTTCTCTACTTTTGCTTTTAAAATACTTGGACCAGCATTCATATACTTGTGGCGTTAAGTGGTAGCCTCGTATCCAGGAATAGCTCTTTTATGTAGTTGGTCCATTCTTCCTTTTTTTCGTTTAAGTCGAGAATAATTTTACCTTTGGAGTTTCTCATAAAGTGAGGAATTCTTTTTCTCTGGGTGTAGGTAATTTCTTTAAGTTTTTGGTGTATATTGAACTCGTCATGTTTTCTTTGTAGCTCTTCCATCTCACGACATCTCTATTCCATCCAGTCCCCTTTTGCTCGCTTAACTTCTTATCCTATTTGTCGATATATTTCTCTATATCGAGTCTCATCTTTATTTTTACAATTTCTTCTTTGCTGAATAGGGTCTAGTAAGTTATCGATCATCCAATCCTTTTTCTTTACTGGTTTTTTTCTGATTTTAAAACTTTGTCTGCTGTGGTAACCATGGCGGAATTCATTATATCTATATTTTGTCCGATATTTTCTTGTTCAGATCTTCCTAGCTGTTTTTTAATTTCATGATTTATTTTATTTCCGAACTCATCTACTATTACGACATTTCTTAGGAGTCGATTATTATGTTTTTTCTAAGCTGTCGGGGTTTTTATTATTTTTAATTTTAGTTTAAATCCCGCACAGAGCAGATTATGACTAGTTACTGCGTCTGCACTTGGGAATGTTTTTGCATATGTAATACTGTTTCTAAACCTTCTGTTTATGATAATTTGGTCAATTTGATTTCTGACTACCTTTCCTTTTTGATCAGCTAGAGATTTCAGGTATATAGACATCTTTTAGGTTGTTGAAACAAAGTATTTGCTATAATGCAATTCTCTTCTTGGCAGAACTGTATTAGTCTCTGCTCTCGTTCGTTCCTTTCTCCAAGTCTAACTTTCCGTTTATATGTTGTGTTATTTCGGCACCAACTTTTGCGTTAAAGTCTCCCATAATAGAATTGGCCAATTTTTTTATCTGGTTTGTCAGCTGTTGGTGCATAGAATATTGTATTATATTATTATTTCTTAATTAATTTTGCAGCTATATCATCATGATCCAATCATTGAAAGAAATGAAATTTTTAATACAGTTACGAATTTCTTTGACAATAATTGCGACTCCGTTACGTCTGGGTTCTTCTGCCTTTCCCGAGTGGTAGCCAATGTATCCATTGCTCTCGAATATATTTGACCCTAGCCATTTCGTCTCACAGATACCTGGGATGGGAATGTCTAGTCTGGCCATTTCCATCTGAATATTGTGTAACTTCGCGCCTTCAAACATAGTTGTGACGTTCCACGTAGCTATCTTGTGGACTTCCACGACACGGGGTTTTCGTGGGTTTACGACCTGAGAGGCCCCGTGGTCTTGTTGTGTTCTTGCTCTTCTGCCGAATCTTGGATTCCGAAGTCCATGGTCATTAACAGTAAGCCTACTTTCTTCCTCTGTCATGGAAAGTCATACCAGAGATATTCACAAGGATCTTTAATGTAGTGGTTTCTCCTGGCCTTCTACATCCTGATGCCGTTGACCATTTCTTGTATCCTCCGCCTTTGAGACAAATTTCTCCATCTCAGGACAATAGAATGCCCTACCACTCACCAACTCATCCGCCCGAAGCCGTTGGACAGTAAGTGGGAGATTGCTTATACCGGCAATCACTCGGTCCCTATCTGCATTGGCCATCTATAGATAGAGGTTGCCCATCTTGTAACACGTGGAGGTTGCAGATTTGGATTTGTCTTTCATTGGGATTAAGACCTTTCAGCATTTCCTAATCGCTCCACAGCTTTAGAAGATCTCCAGATCTTCTTCTTTTTTATCTTTCTTTTTTGATACAAATATAACATTAATACCATTTTTACTTATTTTGTTTTCAAAAAGGGAACAAGATAAACATCACGCAAATGATTTAATGTTTCTTTTACTGTAAATTTTTATATTAAATTAAAAAATAATATCATTCAATAGACATTGAAAATATCTGTTGAATTGGGTTTTTATAAGCGTCGAATTTCCATTAAAAATTAAAGGAATAAGAGAAAAATACACATAAACACATACACACATACACCATGATCAATTGGTAAATTATCAGACAACCGTATCACAACATGATACGGCGAGGATTGTGCTTTAGCTTCGTTATAGACGTTCTCCGGTGAAACACAATCGTTACCAGAAAATATATTGTATGGTGTTGTCTTAACGATACTGTAGCATTTTTAATTTACCCTGTAAATCATAAGAACCTAATATTGTTCAAAATATTTTTGCATCTCTAAGATAATAATCTAAACAACTCTGAAGTCTGTTTATAATTAGCAGATACTTTTTCGAGAAGAAATATTAATTTCCTTACTTGGCATTATTTGTATTTCAGTTTCGCGTATAGAGATTTTAAAATAAATCTCTGAGTTCTCACATTTTTGGAGTTAAAATATCTGATGAAGTAAATATCTAGGCATCATATTATCTAGCTACGGAAAGCTCGAAACTGAAGTGAAAGATCAAGTGAATAGAGCAAACAGAGCCACAGGCTGCCTGAATGAAACAATAAGGAGAAATAAAAATATGGGAAAAACATAAAAGGCAGAATTTACAAAACAGTCATCACACCAATCATGACATACGCGGCAGAATCACGACCTCCCCCTAGGGGACAAAAACTCTGTTAGAAACATCAGAGATAAAAACACTTAAAAATATTAATAACAAGACACTGTGGGACATAGCTAGAAGTACAGATATAAGATGTAGATGCAAGGTGAAGAACATAAAAAAACTGGGTGAGAAATAGAAGAGTAGAATGAAAAGATCATATAAGCCGAATCACAACAAATAGAGTAGTAATGACGGCAAGATATGGTTTTCCAATAGGAAGACGATCAGTAGGAAGACCACGAATACAATGGAACGACAATTTACTGGAGGCACATTGAAAAACAGACAGACAGGTCAACATAAAAATAAGAAGAACAAGAAGAGAGTTCTTATATCGTCTAACTACGCATAACATAAATAAGAGTCCACCTAAGAGTTTTTCCATAAATACTAGTGGGAAGATGGGTTTTGTCACCATGACACTTCCATATAAGCGAGCCTAAAGGTAGGACGTAGGGGTCCAGCCTAAAAGGGTTCTTTGATTTTTTGCCGTAGTTAAGAACGTAACTCGTAAAAAATGAAAAAATTATTATCAAAGTGAAGTACTACAAATATGTAAGTACGTATGTCTCATTTCGGGAGGCAGCTAATCAAAAATGAAACAAAGTTTAATAAAGTTATAAGTTTAGAGTCAGTGCCGACGGAAAAAAAAACAGTTTCTATGTAAGTTCTTTTAAACCAATTTCAAAATGTTTGGAAATACAATCCCATAATGTTTTCTATTCGGTGAATTAAGAAAATATATCTTACTTATTTTTATCTTATGTTATATATTCATTTAGTGTACGTTTTTTGTATAGTGTATATACCACAGTTTTTTGTATATTAGAATCACCTTTGTTTTTTTGTGCACAATACAAAAGTTTGATGTTCAGTATACTAGTGATCATATAGTAATTGTTCAGCTAATTTATATACATATTTTATTAGACAGTAAGTTGTAATACCAATATTATCATCATTTATGCTATAACTGGTATAAGGGTATTCCATTTAATTTTGGGAATTTTTTTTTTAAAATCAGATTTGTCTAAATTTACATTTTTGATTTTTGCTATTTGTGTTATTTCATTTATATCTATTTTGCTAATATGTTGACATCCTATATTACCTTTTACTTCGCTGAACTTTAAATAAATAAAAATGGGTAATTTGTATCAAGTATTTTTTAATTATTATTTTCGTCGGAAATAGTCAATAAATAGCTTCAGAAACATTATTTGTTTAATACTATTTCATCATCTTCTTTTCTTTTGGTAACTTACAAGAAGGCAAATCTGACAGGAATGTAGATTGACAATATAAGTTACGTGTGCTTGCTTCTCTTTCTTTATGACTATTTATGTATTTTGGCTTTTTAGAGAGATTTAGCCTATCATTTTTTTTGCAATCTTTCTTAAACCAATCTTTTCATAGGTAAGTATACATCAAAAAAGGACTAGGTGGCGCCCTTTCTTTTAGTACCAAATTCGGTTATTTCCATTCGTTATATTTAATTCTCAATTTTTTCTCTAAAACATCTGAGCGCCGGTTTGCAAGGTAAACATACTTGCACCTGAAAGGTTTTTTTCTCTATTAACCCTTATTATCCCTCGGGGGAAGTTACGTTACAATACTCCAACGAGCTGGTGAACTCTGGGAGATTATAGACTTTGCATGGAACGGTTGCACTGCCGTGCTTGACTTTGTTTAGTCCCAGCTCGGGGGAATAAAATGGATACGAAAACGATCAAAAATTACCAAGAAAAAGACTCTTGGTCTTTTTCTTGGTAATTTTTATTGGTAAAAGTAATTTTCTTGGTAAATTTTGGTAATTTCTTGGTAAAAAGACTCAGAAATAAGTCTACAAGTAAAAATATGATGAAAACTAAATAGTAGAGACGCGACTCTTATTGCGGATTCTGTCTTCACAAATCGACCAGTACAATAATTTTGTTGTTTCATCTTTATTGAGTTCATTTAACTAAATATATAAATTATTTGACTTACCTCGGTTCCTTGAACCTTCAGCTTCATATGATCTTCCCTAGTGGTTTTTCCATCTTTTCTCTTTTTCCAACAATAACCATCTCTACGATACCGCACTTTCTTTCGGCTGTATAGTAACATGGAACCACTTTTCGGTCTGAAACAATAAGAAAGATATTCAACTATCTGTTAATGATAAGTTAGTTTTTTTTACTCGACACAACTATATAGAAGGGTTTGACAGTTAGTATGAGAAAAAAGACTGTTATGGAGTATGGAACTATTTTTAAATAAACAATCAAAAGATCAACCCCCATTATATCAACAGAAACTTTTTCAAAAAAAAGATACACAAAATGGGATATTATCCACAAAATGGGATAAGTTATTGCAACATAAACTGAAATGATTTACTATTTATTAAAATGTATTTAAATGTACCTAAATTTGATTGAATTGTGTGCATAAGATGGGACAGATCGGTTAAATACTTCTTGCGAAATCTAATTTGTTTATTATAGCATTTAAAAAAAATAGCAATTTTTAAGCTATCAGTTTCTCTCCTAATAAGTGATGTAATACCACTAAGTGCCCCTCTTTTTAAATTAATGTCTGCTTTATCTTTTTGATTATGTTCTGTTTATCCCTAAGTGTCTTTGATTGTCCTTAATTGTTTTAATTTTAATATATTTGACATCACCATATTTAAAATATATGGCATATTTGAAACCAAATTCAATTTATCAAAATTTGATAACTACAAATTGGAGTAATTGCACACCCACAAATTATACATCTAGCATCATTCATTGTCATATAACTATACTTTAAATAAACAATTCAATAAATTAACACACATCTCTAAAATATGCCTATGGAATAAATGTTAATAACTTTTATATAATTTAAATAATATAAAACATCACTTTTAATTAACAAACAATTACACAATACCTACTTGTGTAATTACAATACCTACTTGTGTAAAGCAATGCAGGATAGTTTGAACTGTGTTATTCAAATCACTAATTAATAATTCTTAAACCGGCATCATTTAATTTACCTGTTAGCATTAGACCTGAAGATGCATAGCAAATTGTAGTATGCGAAACTGGTTGTTTTGGTGGTAAAATTAACTTGATTGTCAGTAAGCCTTTTTTTATTTCTTTTTACCTAATAATGACATACTGCCATTAACTGAAACCTCAATATGTGATAGTATAGAGCAGGGCTTCCCAAACTTATTCGTATTGTGACACCCTTGGGACTTTATTTTTTTGCGACGCCGCGCCTCTTCAACCCAACCCCCAATAATACTTACTAATTTTAGTACTAGCCTAGTAACAGGTTATAGTTGTAACAAAAACATTATTTAAACATTTATATTTTTTATTAGAAATTAAGAACTAAATCAAAACATAAGTACAAAAATGAAAAAGGATATTTATTTATGTAATTGACTGGTTAACGTGAGGGATGTGCTTGCTTTTTTGAGCACTGCTTATGAAACCGGGGCTCCAGTTTGGAAATTGTCACTCTCGTTTATTTTTCTAAGTTTATGTCTGACGCACATGTTATTCGCACAAGTAAAACCTTTAATGCAGCAGTGTTGATGGCATGATATTCATGAGAAAGTGAGCTCCAAAATTCAAATAGTTTGTCCTTGTCGTATTGAAGCTTTAGGCTTGAATCACAAAACAATTCTGTCAGTTGTTCTTCTTCCCCTGTTGAAAGTGTCGATGGCGTGGATGGCAGAAAAAGGTTTCTGACTTAGTCATATTGCTCCATATCTTCGGTAAAATATTTCTCAAAGTGTTTGCTCAATGATAACATGTATTGTGTAAACATATTTTTTTAAGATGGATCAAGGATATCTATCGATTTTTATTGTAGCAGAAAGAATGTAGAATACATTGTAAAGCAGGGAAACCGTCAGTTTCTTGATCTTCTAATTTTCTCTTCCATAGTCTTCAGAACTTCTTCTGAAACCCAATAATTTTATCTGCCAATTGCAGGATATGGGTATTGTTTCGCTGCAAAGACGTATTAAGACCATTTAATTTGTTAAATATGTCACAGAGGTATACTAATTTTATTATAACCTCTAAATTAATAAGGCTTTACGAATCATCATGTGATTCTGTATGCAAATACGTGTAAAATTCATTTCTTAATTCATATACACGTGCGAGTACGTTCTCTTTGGACAGCCAACGATAGTTGCAATAATAATAATAAAGTTTATGGAAAAGTCTTAATTTCACGGGTCGTGTTTTAATGTAGTTCACCACTTTAATAAGTCTATCCATCAGAACACTTAATTCGGGCGTAACGTTCTTTGCTGCTAAGACCTGTCTATGTATGATAGGTTATTTTGGTTTTGATAAGAGCTTGTAGTCCTCCATACTGTCCATACATCGCTCGGGCACCATACGTACACACGCCTACATAGTTATCCCAGTAGATATTATTTTCAGTAGCTTTACAACTTTCAAATATTTTTCTGCAAAATAACAAATCCTCGCATATATTTGTTTCCTGTAGGTACTGTACATAACATAACTGAGCAACATCATTACTATCAGTCGCCTCGTCCAGTTGAATAGCAAATATACCTGAAAGTTTTCCCACAATTTACTCATTAATATCTTCTGTCATGTCGTAAATACGCCGACTAACCGTATTGTTTGAAAGAGGTCAATTTTTTATTTTTTATCTGCCAATTCTACAAACATCACTCTTACCATATAAACCGCTGCTGGTAAGATCAGTTTCTCATCGATTGTATGTAGTTTTTTACATTTGTCAACACGGTAATCTACCATGTAAGAGGGGAGCAATGCTTTGGTAGGAATTGATGCTCTTGGAACGAAAGTCGTGGTCTGATGTTTTAGCTCTCGCAATTTTATTAGAAAAAAAGTTTCTTGGCTTACCTTGCCAATGACTGAGTTGATTCCAAATGCCGTTTTAGTTTATTAGGAAGCATACTTTCAGCCGCCAACACTTTATGACAAACACATCGTGGAAGTTCTACATTTCCTTTAGTAACGCAGGTAAAACCAAAATCCAAATATTGGTCGTCATATTTCCTATATTTCTTCTTTTTACTTAAATTAACATTACTGCTCTTGCCTGATTCTTCACTTAATTTACTATTCTTTTGAATATAAGTATCCATTGTTGATAGCAAAAAACTCAGCGTGCGTAATTAAACAAAACAAAAGCTTGACTAAATGACATAACACAAACACGCGCGACAGTAGAGAACATGGGGGAGGGGAGCCGACAGGCGAAACCAGAATGCGCCCGGTGCTCACTCGTCTCCAGTGTTGCTTATGTCCGGATAACTATCCGATTTTTGGATAATTTCATGGACCATCGGATAATTTTCAGTTCCAACATGTTTTTGAATAATTTCGGATAATTCAAGGGTCTCTCGATTTGATGTTTATGATATGATATATTTTCTGTATTAAAAGACACACGACGCCCCTGGGACAACGCGACGACGCCCCAGGGCGTCGCGACGCACAATTTGGGAAGCCATGGTATAAAGAGTAATAAACTATGCATCTCACAGTACAATATATAACTCTGTGATAGATCAAACTTAACCAGTGCATGTGAACGACTTGAAGGAGTTCTTATAGCGATTAATAGTGACATTTCCTCAGTTTTGATAAATCATCAATTAAAAAACATTAAATGTATTTTTGTTGAAATTATATTTGGAAAACAAAAGTGTCTTATGGGATGTGTTTATTTACCTCCAAACTCTCCATTATGTTTGTATGAAGACTATGTAAATTGTGTAGAAGGAACACAGCACAGTTTGGTGTATCTACTTGGTGATTTTAATCTACCAAATATTCATTGGGAAAATGAGGAATATGGTTCAAGACCGATTGGAAATCATTTTTTTCGTGGACGTGAAAATTTATTACAAATGTCCGAAGAATTTCCTTATCCATATTATCCAACATAGTTTTGGTCGCACTTTTTTGTCTTTTAATATAAGGTGTATGGAACGAATCACTTTCACTATCTTCAACTAATCTCATTTGCTTTGAAATTTGCTTTACAGAACCAACACTAACAACAGTTGCGCGCGAAACACGTTTTTGAAATTTCGTTAGTTCTATTATCGGATGTTTATCCCCCGCTTCTGGTTTCATAAAATATATCACATTTGCTATAATTTCACGAGATTGACCACTCAAAACTTTACGATGAACTTTTGATTTAAATTCCATTGTAACGATACCGGATTATTAAGTCCTACACCAGTACAATTGATATGCGCCTGATCTGTTTGCTTCTGCTTACAAAATGAAACTAAGTATATTCGGGCTACTGACGGATTCTCCTCTCCAAATTTATATTCTTGTCAACATTTTTTTCAAAAACATTGCAATTCTTGACGAGCTGTACTATTAAAAATAAGATAGAAAATACCTTTTTATGTAATCACCAATAAGGCTCCTTAAATATTACGTGTACTCAGTGCTTCTGTATGGAGTAGAAACGTGGACATTGAAGGTGGAAACTCTATCAAAACTTCAGGTGTTTGAATTATGGTTATACAGAAGAATCCTGAAGATACTATGGACAGACAAAGTCACCAATGAAAAAGTACTGCGGAGGATGAACACAACCGCGGATTTGGTCAACATTGTGAAAAGCCGTAAGCTGGAGTACTTGGGACATATAATGAGAAATCAAGGCAGATACGAGCTACTCCAACGCATTTTGCAGGGTAAATTGAAGGAAAAAGAGCCCCAGGACGAAGAAGAATATCCTGGCTTGCTAACCTGAGAGCATGGTATAGAGAGACCTTAACACAGCTATTTCGTATCATCATCATTCAGCCCATACTCGTCCACTGCTGAACATAGGCCTCCCGTAGTTCACCCCACAAATTTCTGTCCTGAGCCGCCTGCATCCAATTTTGATGTGTCCGTTTCAGGTCATCCGTCCATCTTGTTGGTGGTCGTCCTCTATTCCTAAAGGCATCTTGTCTGGGTCTCCACTCAAGAATGCATTTTGTCCATCTGCCGTCCTTCGTTCTCGCGACGTGCCCTGCCCAGTTCCATTTTAAGGTTGATATTCTTTTGATTGCGTCGGTTACTCCCGATCTACGGCGCAATTCTGTGTTTAGTATTCGGTCTCTCAGGGTTAATCCCAACATGGACCATTCCATTGCCCTCTGTGTTGTTCGAATTTTGTTTGCGGACGTCTTAGTAAGTGTTAGCGTCTCCGCAGCATAGGTTAGAACCGACAGCACACATTGATCGAAGACTTTTCTCTTCAAGCAGATGGGAAGAGCTGATTGGAAAACATCTCTTAGCTTTCCATAAGCTGCCCATGTCAACCCTATTCTACGTATTAGTTTATTGGTCTGGTTATCTCTACTTAAGCGAATTTCGTGTCCCAGATATTTGTATGCTGATGTTTGTTCTATACTTGTTCCAGCTATGTTGATGTTCTCACTCAGAACAAGGTTTGTCATCACTTGTGTTTTTGAGTTATTGATCTTTAAACCCACTTGTGTAGAGGCATGGTAGAGTCTTTCGCACACTTCGATGGCATAATCTATGCGGTCTGTTATCAGGACTATATCGTCCGCGAACCTGAGGTGACCAAGCTGCTCTCCATTTATGTTTATGCCCTTTTCGTCTAGGTTTGCACGCTTACACATGTATTCATGTGTAATTGTATGTAATGTATTTCGTATAGCAACCAACAAAATCATCATAGCCAGAATGATCGCCAACGTTCGGAACGGACAGGCACCCTAAGAAGAAGAAGATGTAATCATATTGTCGTCTAATAGTTTAAGCTAAATTTAAGTTGATTTGTAAAAAGAATGGCAAGTCCGTATTGAGAGGATATAGCAAACTTCTATGTCACAGATTTGTCAAAGAATTAACAATCAAAATACAAACCTACATATATATTTAATATTAAATAAATTAGTTAAAAAGAAATTCATTTATTTCCTTTAGAATAAAAATTCTTCTAAAAATTTCTGTACAGATAGCATTTACTAATCGTTCTTAGATAAATTTAATGATTCCATTCCAAAACGGCGTTTTAATCACTTTCGGATTGTGTTGTTTAAGAGGATATGCTCGAATTTCATTTACCGATAAAATTAAAACGTTTTACACAAAGTTCATTTATTACAAAAAGAGATCAAACTTCTGAAATTCCACAGATTCTCGCTTGAAACTCTCGAATAACGGAAAACTTTTGATTCACAACTAGACGACAAGATAAGGAAACGGGAGATTCAACTCTCAGAGAGCTATTCTTTAACGAAATTCACTATCCTTCTTTTTATCTGTTGAAAAGGTAGAGGAATGTAAGTAATAATGATAGGTATCCTGAAAGCACGAAAATCGATCGATGAGGACTAAAAGGATTAAAATATTAAACGTTGAAAGCAACAGAGCGAACCTTTGATTCAATGTAATTGAAGTCACGTTCTTTTCGGATTTCTCAGCTGTAAATAGAGGTTTCTGGAGCTGTTTGGCTGGTCCATTTACACCCGCATGTATAATTTTAAGGAACGGAATAGAAGAAATACACCCTAGAAAACTTGATTAGAAAAATAAAAATAAAAAAAATGAATTTCTATAAAGAAAAATTTTTAGTTCCTCAAAGTACGCATTCATAAACACCCGATGAAAACTTTACCACATTACAATAATGTCAAAAATATAAAAACTAAATAGCCCAGTTTCGTTATGCAAAAATCCTCGATTTCACGGCAAATTTTTTCGCAAATATCTGAAGCTTCTAAGACATATATGGGGGATACTAGACGAATAGATGAACAAGTACTCGTTCGTATTTTTACCTTGCGTTTTTTTTAAACAATAATTTATGGTCACAATTTGATTTTTTGTCTATAACGGTCCCTTATATTTTACATAAACAATATTTACGAGCGGACCAACTCGACATCCAGTTTTGATGTAAGTTTTTCTGATGTTTAAGAGGGGCGGAGTCTAACGATCCATCGTTTCCGTCACCTGGTGTAAATGTTACAAAAATCCTAAAAATAAACCGTATCGACGCCAATTTTTTTAAATTGAAAATCGATACAGTAGTTTTTTAGGATTTTCAGGAAGATTTACATTAGGAAACGGAAATAATATGATTGTTAGACTCCGCCCCTCTTAAGTAAAAAACGGAAGTAAAACCGGAAGTAACTTTTAGAAGTTACTTCCGGTGTAACTGAAACCGGAAGTAAAAAGAACTCCGTGAAAGAAACCATAATTTTCAAAACTAAATCCAGAAGTAGGGAAGTAAATACATCCGCTTTCATAATTCTGAATTCAATCAGTAAGTATAAGAAAAATGTAGACGCAGGCATATTTTAAAAACACATTGAAAATTAGGACTGTAAATTTTGAAGAATGAAACCTGTAAAATTCCTATATTTTACTATAGGAAAAATTCATTTTATGGCCGCCATTTTTAAACCGGTTCGAATTTTTTAAATTTGAAACCTTAGGAGAAATCTACTTAACAATCTGTTTAATTATTCGAAAAAATTATTCTCCTATCTTTCACCGTTTAGGAGGAGTATTGCGCACAAGAAAAGGGCTTAGCCTTTTAGTATATAATATATCATTTTTTTATATTAAAAATATCTTTATTTTCCCATTTTTAAATTAAAATTGATAAATAATTTACAGATTAAATAACTTACGGAGACAATAAAATGTTATTACCTAATACACTTGAACATCGAGGAATGACCATCTTTTGTACGAAATTTCCCCCCGATCGGCCAAATAGTTTAAAAGTTATTTAATTTATTTATCCCTGAGGCTAAATATTTAAACTATTGAGCTTGCTCTCTTAATATTGCTAGATACATTTAGCAAATTTGATTCTTGAAGACTTAAACTATCTCAGATGTTAAATGCATATGGTGTTTTCATCGAAATTATTTACAAAATAAACGTCTGAACAAGGGGTATGTTTTTTACTTATAAAAAATTGCAATACCTTCTGTATTTTTTAAGCTAAGACTTGTATGCACCACCATTTGATAGTTGGTAAAAAAACGCACATTTATAAATAAAAAAACCTTCTATGACCAATAGGAACGACGTTAGGGACTATATTTTAAAAAATCATATCTTTATTGTTTATAAATATTAAGCAGTAAAATTTGCACAAATTTTGAATAAAAATCTAAACTTTCTATTGAAACTTATATAAAATAAAATTCATCCAATTTATCGAAACTTCGAAAAGCCCAAAAATCCAAGCCCTTCGAAACGAAGGTACTTTCCAAAGATCGACATATAGCATTTTTCAGATAAAAAAGCTTGCGCGTCATTCAAGATTTACGTCGTCAGAACCCCACAGCGTTGCCAAAACATCAGAATAATTAGTAAGTGAGGAATTTTTAAAATGTCACCTATTTGTCAAACTATTATATTAATAGTAAATACACTTAGTTTTAAGACTACTACAACACTCTAAAATACATAAGAAAACATTTTAATACAAAATTATATATTCTAAATTTTAAACTTATACCCCTTTTAGGGCTTTAGTAACAAAAACGTCCCGCCATTATTTCTTGTTCAAAATAATCTATCTTATATGAAAGCTTATCAGCGTTCTACACACTTTTATTTGTTTTGGCATATCACAATAACAATACACAACAATAATTAGTTTTTAAAGCTATTAATCTAAATTTAAAATGCATTTATAAATACAATTTATTAATATATATTATATTATAATCAAATTGTGTAAGAAATTAAAATGTAAACAAAATATCTACTCTAAAAAACCGGCAACATGTTATACACTTTTACCACCCGCTGAACTGTCAATAATATTTAATATATTTCCGTATCAGTTGCGTACAATTATCTAATATATTTAATTAAAATTATTATTTGGTGGAATATTAGACTTATTTCATAATATTTATATTAGAGTTATTTCATATTATTTATATTATTAATAATAATAAATGTTTTTGGTTATTTAATCAATATAATTCTAAAATTTCCAATATAATGATGATTATATTTTTCTGATTATTACACAATGTTGACGCCTATGAAAGATCGAGCAGTTCCGTATGGGTTTCGTATTATTAGCTGTGTTAGGAAAATTTGAACTCTAAGGTTGATGTTCTGGATATTTTAAATACAAGTGACGTCACTTTGTATAAATCGTGACGTGCAAGTGTTTTACTTTGAAAAATGATATAGGAAAGTGGAGGGGATAACTCAAATTGAAACAAGTAGGAAAAATTTACATTATCTCGGCTGTCATTGCAGCTAGAAGCCTCTTTTTTAATCTGTTTTCTTTTAATCTGTCTGTTTTAATCTTTTAATCTTATTTTCATTCCCCCCGGAAATCTCGGAAAATCCCGGAAAGTCAACATATATTTTTTTCATTTTATATCAATGGTGTAATAATACTTATATATTTTATAAACTAAATTTCAGGTAATTCTTTACACATTATATTATTATATTCCGTATATTAATTATAATTATTTAGTACTTTGATGATCTAAATGCTTATATATGTGTATAAGTATATGTACAGTACGAAGACAGGAAACATATTTATTTATGTTTTTAGATCTAAATATCTCCAAAGATCACAGAGTATACCGTCTTCGTGTCCCTACATTTTATATGTATTCATGTGAATAGGAGAAAGGTCATCTATGTAATAGAAAACCGGTAATATCTATTAGTATGCGCAAAAAGGCGCGATGAGTAGCAGCTGCCACGTTTCATAATTTCGTCAAAATAGTCCCTAACTTGGTTCCTATTGGTCCTAGAATTGTTTTTTAATGTGAGTTTTTTACCAGCTATCCAATGATTACAAGTCTGTAGCTTGAAACATATAGAAGTTATTACAATAAATAAGTAAAAAACATACGTAGATACACTAAATAAGAACTAAGTAAGAATAAAATATAAACTAACAAATAAGCGGCGGTCATATTTTGACCACAGAACATTGTTGGATGCCATCTGAAACTGTACCTAGAAAAATTCTACCGATTCGACGCTATTCTTTTCTAATTGATGACATTGTACGCGTTGTTAATCTGAGTACAGTTTCAGATGGCATCCAACAATGTTCTGTGGTCAAAATATGACCGCCGCTTATTTGTTAGTTTATATTTTATTCTTACTTAGTTCTTATTTAGTATATCTAGCTTTAATAGAGTAAGTTCAATAGATTAAATATTTAGCCTCAGGGATAAATAAATTAAATAACTTTTGATTTTTAATTAACTAACTTTTTAAAATATTTGACCGATAGGCAGAAAATTTCGCACACATTTAAAAGGCGGTAATTCCTTGATGTTCGAATGTATTAATAACATTTTATTTTGTTAACAAAAAAATTATTAAAATTTATAAATTAGTGCAAAAAACTGTTTTTTTGAAAATATCTCCGTAAATTATTTATCAATTTTAATTTAAAAAAACGGGAACACAAAGATATTCTTGGTTAAAAAAAATGATATAAATATTGTTTTCCGCAAATCGTCAGGAAATTTTGACATTCCTGTCAAAATTTCTTGAAGAAAAAGTCAGGACTTCCTTACTGTAAGGAAATGTTATTTCCTTACTGTAAGGAAATGATATTTCCGTACAGTTGTTAGTGTTCTACATAAATGATAGAAAACACATTGCTTATAAGGAATTAATTTATATTTTGAAAACATCAAGTCATTGCTGAATACATTTTTAAGATCAATTTGTTATATTTACAGTAATTTGACAGATAGTACAATTATTGAACATTGGAGGAACACTCTTAGAACTATGAGAAACATTTTGGACAACATGCAGGGTGGAAGTGTCATTTTGTTGAATATTTTGTACTGTGAAAATTTTATTTGCCACCTCAACCTTATTGTTAAGCGATTCTTCGATATATCCTTCAGCAACGTTTGATGACTTCCATCCGCTATGCCTCTTTAAACTAGTTATGTCGGCACCAGAGTCAACCAATATTGTTGCAGAAGACCGACGAAAGCAGTGACCAGTATATTCTGTCGGATTTACCAAGTTCAAATAAGTAGCAATTATTTTGGGCATTTTTCTAAATTGATGAATTCCTACCACTTGTCTACAACCCTTTCCACTTAGTTAAAGAAAAATCGGTCACTATTCATATTTTCTGGTCTTAACGAAACATACTTTCGATAAACATTCAAGGAGATCTGATTAATTACAAATGATCTTCGTTTGTTGGTTTTCGAATCAGGTATGCTGATTAAAAGCTTAGATTCTAAGTCTTCTATATCGTGTACAGTCATTCGGACTAACTCATCCATTCTACAGGCCCCAGAAATACCAAATATTACAGCCACCTAAAAAATAAATAAATAAAATAAAATAAATAGAAATTAAAACCTTGTAAATTACCTTAATCATTAAATTTTCTTTATCTGGAGCTTCCTGGATAAATTTTTCAATTTCTTCCTTCGTTAAAATCTTAGATTTCTTTGCCCTATAACCTTGAGCTTGCCGTTTCAATAAAGAACGAAGTTTTGAGTATGTAGATATATCTACATTGTGTTTAAGTGCAAGGGTTGACTTCAGCATTAAATAATTGGCCCATAATGTTGAAGATTTCATCTTTAAACAAAGGTCTAGGAAGTATGCCATTACAACATTTTCTGAGAAAGAACTCGTATTTTTACTCATGCGATAATCCATAAAACGTCTGTATGCATTTTCGTACTTTTCTCTTGATTTCTTTGGCAATAATGAAGCAGTATTCACTGCCTCAACCAGCTCTGGAGGAGTCCCAGGAATGGAAATTTCATCATCACTTATCATTTTACTTTCGAGAACACCAGCAATTAAATTTATAAGCGTCAAGTTTGACAATTCAACCTCAATACGTTTCCATAGTAACCCAAGTAATTTTATTAGGAATTTCAAAGCACCATTTATTTGGGAATAAAATTATCGGGTTTTTTTTCAAATCAATCAATATCTGTCGAATTTTAAACGATTTGCGGAAAAATAGTATGTTTACCTCGTAGGAAAAGCCACATTCCTGGACTCTGTGTTGCTAAGTCTCGGCTTGCGCCTCGACTTAGCAATCTTCACAGTCGTCCAGGAATGTTAAGCTTTTGCTACCCGGTAAAAAATGTACTATTAAATAAAATATAAGGAAAAAACTTATCGACAAAAATCAAATTTTGACCATAAATTGTTGTTTAAAAAAATGCAAGGTAAAAATACAAGTACTTTTTCATCTATTCGTCATCTAGTAACCTCCACCTATGTCTTAAAAGCTTCAGATATCTGCGAAAAATATTTCGATCTTTTTTTTAACCAGACTGGGCTAAAAGGCAAAAACACTATTTTAAATAACTTTCTCCACCTACAACCTAGAGGATTCGATTTTTGCTCTCATTATAAATGAAGTGATTTCATGATAGCTGAATTTATATTTAATTTCATGATAACGATTTCAAATATTTTTAGCAAGCAAACAGAGGGAGGAGAGTTGTGGCATAAGAATAGGTACATAGACATTTTAGATATTCAAATTAAACTCGATTTTATATGTGCTCGATTTCAATTTAGTTAATAATAAAACGTGATATTAGAACACAGATATATCTAATACACGAGTATATAAATTGCTATTATAATACAGTATAATAGCAATTACATTACATTAACCGAAAAACACACAAGTGAAAATGTTATTTCGAATAACTCTGTACCATTTTCTATTTAACAAAAATCGTTAGCAATCTCTGATCAGATTAGTCTGGTTAATATTTTTCATGTAAACACAAGTTTATTAAACAAAATAGATCAGCTTAATATTTTTTTGAAAAATAAAAGATACAATATATTATGTTTCAGGCTCAGAGAAAACGAATTATAACATTTAGCCTAATGGATATTTTTTCTCAACTTTCTATTGTCAGAAGGTAAGGGAACATGAAGGTGTTGCAATTTTTAGCGATAATAAAATCTCTCCACGACCGTTTGCTTAAATGACATATCATACGAATATAAGGGTGAATTTTGTGCATTAGAAATTATGAATATTAAAACTATTTTAGAAACAGTGTATAGAACTGGAAATGGTAATTTTAAAGTTTTTCTAGATCTATTTGAAAAATTATTTGTTTTTTGCTCTGCTAATTTTTTGAAATAATAATAATTGGAGATTTCAACATTGATTTGAAAATGGTTCTAATGACTAAACAGTTTCCGTAATGTAATTTCTACTTTTGGTTTAAACCATAAATATTAATGAATTTACTAGAATCACAAATGTCATCACAATCAACTTGTTTAGATGACAACTTAACAGACATAAACTGTGAGATATCTGAATCATTTCCAATAACAAAGAGGCTTAAACAAGGATGTTGTCTATCTCCGACCTTATTTAAAATATATATTCAATCATCGCTAGAGCAGTGGAGGAAACAAGTATTCGGAATGGGAATAGACATAGGCGATGGTAAATGTCTAACAACTTTATTTTTCGCAGAAGAAAGAATATGAAAAATGGGGCCTCAATATCAATTTGTCAAAGACAGAGTATCTTAAAATAGGAGATGAGGAAGAAGACCCAGAATTAGAAATTAGAAACACAAAAATATGCAAGGAATATAAATATCTCGGATCTATAATATCTAAAGAAGGCACTACCAAAAGAGACATCGAAAACAGAACGCAGCAGGGAAAAAAGCGGTTAACATTCTAAACTCTCTACTATGGTCTAAAGATATTAAACGAGAAACGAAATTGACAATCTATCGAACCTTGGTAGAGCCTATTATGACTTATGGGGCAGAAGTTTGGCAGATCACGAAAAAATATAGAAAAAGAATAGAAGTAGTAGAAATGGATTTTCTAAGGAGAGTGTGTGGAGTATCCAAAAAAGATCATATCAGGAATGAAGATATTAGGAGGACAAATACTGTATATTTCAATGTAGACAGAATTGAAACGAGACAACTAGTGTGGTATGGTCACGTGAAGCGAATGAATGAAGATAGATGGCCAAAGAAAGCTTTAAATTACATACCACAACAAAGCAGAAGAAGGGAAAGGGCTTCAGTTGCCTGGAAAGATAATGTACGACATATAATCGTACGAAATGATCGAAATGCGAGAGGCGGCAGAGGCTGTAGGAACCTCGCTTATATATATATATATATATATATATATATATATATATATATATATATATATATATATATATATTGTTATGATATTAAAATCAAGAAAATATCGGTTTGTTTAAAATATTTCAAAGTTCAAAAAACATTAAAATAATTCAGAAAGTATACCCAACAAACATTTCGAAGAAGGAAAATATTTAAATTTTTGGCTGTATTAAACAAAATGTACTATGCATAAATTATTTCTTTTGTTATACTATACTTGAGTGACCCGCATAATTTTAAGTGAAATCCAAAGAACAATTGAACCGGGTTTTTCCAAATACATTAACGCAGCGATTATAGACAATAGAAGAGATTTGGAAAGATTTTTTTGTTAGATTTTAAGAATTATAGAAAAATATTATTTGTAAATAAGTTTTAGGAAATTTTATAATTATATGTAAAAATATTTTTGTTATCGGAATGAAAGAATGGGGAATTGTGACGAGTTTTGATTGGCGGAGATTAAAAAAGGTGGGAGGTATGTAGGAATGAAAGTTTAGCTAGATTTCGGAGTGAAAAAAGATAGTTAGTTGGTTTCCAAGGGTGCAGGGCGAACGGCCGTTGTTCTCGGGTAGTTTCCCAGAGGTAGGAAGCAGTAGCAGTGAAAGTTTGTGAGTTTTCGTGTAGTTAGTGTATCTGACAGAAGCTGATCCAGTAAAATATTGTAAGTCATATTTTTCTACTTATATTCCAAGAGTCACTGTTCAGGCCAACGAGAGATTCAGTTTATCGTAAAGAAAAGATATTCCAAGAGTCATTTTTCACTCAGGCCAACGAGAGATTCAGTTTATTGAGAGAAGAAGAAGCTAGCATAATTTGAACGATTCGTGCATTTGAAGGAGATCATTAAGGACGAGAGATTTGCAATAATTTATTGTAAGATTGCTGATTACTTAGGAAGCGGCCACGAGTAAATAATATAGTCTACAAATAACAAGGATTTGGACCACTCATCATCAGAGAGAGATAGTTTTGTTTTCTGCAGTTTTTCTTTCATTGATAACACAATTTTTACACTTAATTTAGAAAGGATATAAATATTTTGATTAGGAGATTTAGAATAATATTTGGTTTTTGAGATTTCAACTAATATTGTTTGTACCATTAATTTTGAAGGTTCACGTACGTAGAACAAAATTTTGAGAATCATTATATGAGATTTGTTTATCGAAAACATTTGAGTGTGAATTATTTCATTATTTTATTTCAATATATAGTGTTATATCATATATGTGTTTTTTATTATTCCGGTATTCTTTGGACCTTACCTTTCACATGTAATAGCATAGATATTGAAGCACGAATAAAACCCTGAGATAAGAGAATTAGAAATTGTGATAGAGTCATAATCATATCATTTAAATAATATTAATTAATCAATAAAATTAATTAGCTAATTATTGCTTGGCGCACCAAGACTTGAAATATCTCAATAATATATATATATATATATATATATATATATATATATATATTATATATATATATATGTATATATATATATAATATATATATATATATATATATATATATATATATATATATATATATATATATATATATATATAGAACCCACCACTCGTCTGAGTGATCCTTATAATATATTGGATTGACGATTGTATATATATATATATATATATATAAATATATATAGATATATATATATATATATATATATATATATATATATATATATATATATATATATATATATTATATATATATATATATATATATATATATATATAGAACCCACCACTCGTCTGAGTGATCCTTATAATATATTGGATTGACGGTCGTACTTCTTTTTTCGATATATATATATATATATATATATATATATATATATATATATATATATATATATATATATATATCGGAAAAGGAGTACTACCGTCAATCCAATATATTATAAGGATCACTCAGACGAGTGGTGGGTTCTTATATCGGTCTCAAGGTGGAGAAATAAAAGACAAAGTTGATAGGCTACTTTATCTATTTTGAAGATGTTTCGCTTTCGTATTCTGAAAGCATCACCAATTCATCTAAAAAGTACAATATGAAAACCATACAATCATGGAGAAAATGTTATAAGTGTTACCTTAAAAAACATGTAACATATCCTTGACTGCTTATAGCAGTCATTAATATATCATTAACGTTTATATGAATCGTAAAAGTATCCTTAGAATGTACTACTTTGCACTATTCGAAAATATATATGAAAATCACTAGGTTCTCGGGAAGAACCGCGTTGAGAATTTAATTATCGACGTTTCGGCTCTCATTTTGGAGCCATTATTAAGAGGCATACGGTTCGGTTCGAGTTTGGGTTCTCAATCTGCCTACTCCCCTCACTCGAAACGTACCAGTATCTTGTTCTGTATTATAAATAAAAGAACTGTCTCTCGGCACTGAGGTCTCAATCTACCTACTCCTCAGTGTCGAGTGACAACCGGTCTTACCCTGTGTCGCTGCTTTTATACTCGCTGTACGCGCGGGAACGGTATGGGCTGACGTGGTCTGAACTGACGTGGCCTGAGCGGTGTGGGCGGGAGGTCGCTGTAGTAGGGGTCGCCATGTTGCAGGCAATCGTTTAGCGTCATCGAGCGTATTTAAGCTGTTAACCGGTTAATGTAAAAATCGGCCGTTTTTCGAATTGGATGGCTTCATGAATGATTCTTGATTTTAAGGAGCGGATTAGGGCGATGGTTTTTTGCTTTTTCGATGTATATTTTGTGGCCTGTTTGAATATAATGTTGTGCTAGGGCTGAAGTAGTATCAGAATGTTTTACTGATATAGAATGTTCGTAAATACGGTTATGGATTCATCGGTTTGTCTGTCCGATTTATGTACGTGGGCAACTGGAACAAGGTATCTCGTAGACACCATGGTCTTCATTAGGGATTTGGTCTTTTACGGAACAACTTGGAGTGAGTAGTGAGATGGTTTTGATGTTTAGAGGAAGAAGAGTTCTACCGATTTTGTCCGTGACACCTTTGATGAAAGGTAAAAAGATTTTGGGTTGATCCGGCGTCAAGGTTTCTTTTTTGGATGGAATGGGGTTTAGATGTTTTTGAATGCTCTTATTGATTTGGGTTTTGTGGTAGCCCTTTTGTAAGAGTGTTTGCCTTATTGAATTGATTTCGGATGACCTATGATTGATGTCGCTAAGTTTTATAGAACGAGAAATGAGAGTGTTGACCACTGAATTGAGTTGGGCGGGGTGATGGTGTGACTGGGCATTAAGATATCGGTTTGTATGAGTGGGATTCCGGTACACGGAATAGGAAAAACTGTGAGGTAAGTTTCTCTAAATAAGGAGATCAAGAAATGGCAAAGACGCTTCAGACTCGACTTCCAAGGTGAATTGAATACTAGGATGTATTTCATTCAGGTGGGAGAGGAAGAAATCTAACGCGTCCTTAACATGAGGCCAAATGACAAAAGTGTCATCAACATACCGTAACCAGCAGGTGGGTTTGAGATTTAATGAGGACAAGACTGCTGTTTCGAAATGTATATATATATATATATATATATATATATAATATATATATATATATATATATATATAAATATATAGGTATATATATATATATATATATATATATATAAATATATAGGTATATATATATATATATATATATATATATATATATATATATATGTTTTTGATGGGTTCCACAATATAATGTTTTTTTATTACAATTACAAGAATTACCCCAAACAGTTATTCCGTACTGTAAATGGCTATCGAATAGTGCAAAGTAGTACATTCTAAGGGTACTTTTACGAATCATATAAACTAAGTTGCGTGTTAAAAACATACTTGTAGCTTTAGCATAAAAACATACTTTTTCCAAGTAGTCCATGTGGATGATGTTCTTCGCATCCCAGAAAACAGTCGCCATCACTTTGCCCGAATGTGCACTCTTTGCCTTCTTCGGCGGCCCTTCGCCGCGTTTGCGCCACTGTTTTGACTGTTCTTTGGTTTTCGGTATGTAATAATGTAGGCATTTACTCTTTTTCTAGAGGAACTTAATCACCGAACGATACTCGACTTTTTCCATTTCTCGGAAAACACAAAATTTTCTTGCTTTTGACGGCTGTAAAAACCAAACTAATTGTTTTTCAAACTTAAAATTTTGACAGACGTCATGTCATGATGGCAAATGTCAGCACCGAAACCAATTCGGTATCAAGTAGCGCCATCTATCAAAGGCTAGTTTAATATCAATCTATCCTCGTAAATGGAGGCGGAGATTTTTTACTTAAATTAGTTTTTGTATGATTTACAACTAATTCTCGTAGTTGGCACATACTGTTAGCTAAATCCGAGAAGCAAAACAAATCTGCTTAAAACACATTAACAGCTACTGCGGAAATCGCTAATCTTAACATTTAAAATATAGAACAGGATTAAATAACACGGTTTCGCCTATCCGCCGGTCCAAATAAAACGGACTGCGCTTGACTAATAAACCGATTATAATTAAAGCTATTTTAATTAATCCAGACCAGCCATGAAGAACACAAACCCACATTGCATTTAAATTGCAATTACAAGTTGATTACAATCAAAATCGACTAGCGGCCAAACTAAATTTTAGGTCTTAACTTTCTTGCAGACGTCGACTAAACTTCAGATATCGGTTTTCCTTCAGACTCTAAATTAAATTACTCGACGAGACTGACAGGGAAGGTTTTGAATAGTTCTAGAAGAAACTTTGTGATTACTAATAATGTACACTTTTTTTAAACATTTAGTGCCTTGTTGTCACAGGCACGAAGTGTGGCTTTAAAAAAGGTAAAAATACTCTCTAAAACACAAACTTCTTGCTTAAGAAACGTACTGGAAAGGGAACAAAGTTCTGAATTAAAAAAAAAACAAGTCGACTAGGAAGCAATTTCGTAAATTTACATTAGTATCTAGTCCAAAGCAAGAAAATATTGTGATTAGCATGACGGCGAAGTGAAGTGAATGAATTTGCCAGATTATTTCAATAAACAGAGCCGCAATAATCAAAAAGTTCGCAAATTAAAATATAATTTTGTAAAAGGATTTGTTTTATATAACTTTTTAACCCTTAAGTAGTCGGGTGGGGCCTGTGAGACCAGCGACAATTTATTTCTAAGGCATCATTTTATGTCGGAGTGCGGCGAGTGCGCTGCGTTCGTCAGTACCTTTCCGTCCACATATCGAACAACAGTGAACAACGGGATTTGCTTTAGTGTATTCGCGATAGCCAATTCCAACAGGGGGCGCTGAAGATTTTAAAGATGGACGATAACTTCGGGAAAACAAATCATTTTGTCATTTGATCTCTACGGTACAAAACGTTTAATATAAATCATTTACACGTATGTTTATTTGTTTGTGATTCGAGTTTATACATAAGGTAATTGACTCCCAAACCTAAATAAAAATAAAATTAAATGTTTGTTTTTCTACAGTATTTCTGAAACACGGGAAGTAAAATTTACATTATCTTAATTATTTATATGGTTGCAAGATCGGCAGAGATCTTTAGTTGAGGGTGAGACAGTTTTTGGAGCTGGCCACGTTACATTTTGTAAATTACGCCTTACGTTTTCTACTAATAACTTCATGAGACCGTTGGGGCAATTTAGCTGATGGAACAGCATTTTTTTCAGTCTTCTTAATTTAGTTTTAGATGTTACTATAAAGTAAATTAAGTATAAATATATTAAAATATAAATAATATTTTAATCAACAATTGGAAAGTAATCGTTCTCAGTAAAATGTAAACTGCACACAGTCACGTACTTGGTTATGTTTGCCAATTCACAAAATGCATTGCCAAACTTTTCGCATATTCTCGTCCAGCGGAAACTTATGTATGGAATTTTTTTTGTAAATTATAATAAGATGAACATTGAGGAACACTGCAATAGTTTTTTGAAGTCGAAGTCATTGTTAATTACAATATAAACCGGTCGCTAATATATATACAAAGTAATGACAATTTCAATGTTTTCCTGAAGTGGATGCTTTTGAAATCTACCACCAGGCGTCGCCCACTTTGCGGTTCCTCGCCAATTATAGTTCGCTATTAGTTATTTGCACTTTTGGTCTGTCAAACTCTACCCGACTATTCGAGTAACTTTTGTAAGTTCGACAAGTAAATCATGAATGTGTTGCTTGTGTGAGTCCATTTCAAATAAGTAAAGAAATAATAAATAAGACTTACTCACAATCAATTTAATTTAACTATCAGACGACCGGTTTCGCTTTCTACAATATGCAAAGCATCCTCAGGTCTCGATACAAAGTTAAACAAATGCTGAAATAATAAAAACCCATATTAGGGTGTTGTCTAATAACGATAAACAAAGTAGGTGTTGTAAATTACAATAATTATGCCAATATTACATGTCTGTGGTTTTATTTAAATGAGTAAGTTGAATAAAAGGTACAAAATTATTTAAAAAGGTTAAACAGACAAGGCAAGGCCCACAAATTGTTATAAAATAGTCTCTTCGATTGTAATAAATTAATAAATGAGCAAATAAATGAATAAAATAAACATTACTTACATGCCGGTACTCTATTAATAGATGGATGGTAGAACATGGTTGAACATGGTTGAAACATGTTGAAATGTAGTTGAAACTTTGTATCGAGACCTGAGAATGCTTTGCATATTGTAGAAAGCGAAACCGGTCGTCTGATAGTTAAATTAAATTGATTGTGAGTAAGTCTCATTTATTATTTCTTTACCTATTCGACAAGGAAATTTTTTTTCTTATTTTTTGTGAAGTATAATCTACATAGAGTAAGTAGTTTAATTCTTATGGTTATATAAAAATATAGTAATGTTTCAGCCTGAAAGAAATCCAAAGATTACGACAGCTCTATGATGAAGTAGAAGAAGAAAATATTGGTTTGGAAAGCGAACCAGAATCAGACAGGTGTGAAAAAAATGACCACAAACACAGACACAGAAGAAAAATGGGATAAAGAATTGGAAACAGAATTGGAGCAAGGACTGGAGGAGGAACCTGCAACTTCAAGATATTTTAAAACAAATACGGAAAACCGGCGGCTATTTTATTATGTAAAAAAAGGTATTTTGTATATTAAGAATGTGTATTCTGGAGAAAACATGTGCCTCCAAAAAATGTTCGGACAAGAAGTTATAATTTAATTTCATACCAGGGTCAAAAAGAAATGCTCTTCAAGCTGTTGATCCTTTAGAGTGTTTTGATGATAGTATTATTCTTTTATTATTATTTAGAGAGAGTCTTCGATGGTAATATTCCCGAAACCATTGAACAGGATACAAACATATTTATTTGTAAACTAAGAATAAATTATGCAGATACGAATACAGCCAGACCTATAGATACTGTGGAAATAAAGGCGTTAATTAGTTTATTACACCTAGTTGAGGTTTTCAAAGCAAGCCGCCGAAATTGCAAATAATTTTGGACTACTGATGGCAGGTGAAGATGTGTTTCGAGCTAGTATGGCTCATAGGCGATTTGTATTCTTGCTACGTTGCTTACGTTTTGATGACTTAAATACTAAATAAGAAAGAAGAATCATAGACAATCTTGCACCAATAACAAACGTTTTTGACCAATTTAATCAGAAATGCAAACTTAATTACCTTCCTGGATCTTACTTAACATTTGACGTCATGCTTTTTGCATTCAGTGAACGTTGCGGATTTCGCACGTACATCCCGAATGAGCCAGCGAAATATGGCATAAAAGTATTTTCCTTAGTGAACGCTTAGTGATTTTACATGGTAAATATAGAAGTATACGTTAGAGTTCGGCTTCCAGGGCCATATCGCGGTAGGACTAAAACCACCGATTTAGTGGAAAAAATATTTGAGCCTGTGTTTGGATCGTCTAGAAACGTAACCATGGTTAATTGGTTAACAAGTTACAAAATTGTAAAATGTATGCTGGAGCAGCATAAAATTACAATTGTTGGAACAATTCAAAAAAATAAAAGGGAGATTCCAAAGGAACTTCTTGATCCCAGCAGACCACAGTACTGGTCTATGTTTACATTTTATATGGTTACATTTAAGATACGGTTCTTAAAAATTTTCTACTTTAAACGATTTTGCTATTTACGGCAAAATGGAAATCTGTACCCATCATCTTTAAAACTCATTTTAGCATTTGTCGATAATTTATAGTCAAGTCGATACAAATATTGTTTGAAAAATTTATATCGCAGGCGTAACACATTTAAAGTCAGAAAACAAAATCACTAGATGTTTCATAATCCTTAACAACAAAGTGTTAAAAATAACACTCCAACAATGTAAATCCCAAATGTAATCGTAAACCGGGTACAAACCCTATGATTTAGTCAAAAATAAGAACTTTTAGTTCTGTTAATTTGAAGTCGGGAGCCATTTTCTCTCGTCTAATAACTGTTCCCTATTTCAAGGCTCGTAAGACGAAACAAAAAAGAAGAAGCAAATAGCAGTTTTATTTGTAGTAAAAGCACGGTCATAAAGTGGATCCTTAACCGAACCACTTGGACAAACACCACTGTAAAATGCAACTCGTTACTCCGCAATTACTGCCTACATAAAAGTTATATTAAATTCCAAATAAACCATCTTAATGCCTTCTAAAAACTTGTTCTCGTTTCGACATTAACGTCGTCTAAGGGACATTTGGATAAACACGGCATTGAACAACATAAACATTAACAAAAGTGAAAACTGGATGAGTTATTAAATAATTAAAAAACGGGAGAAATAAAACAAGAGAAAAAAATACGTTATAAAAAGAAGGGTCGTATGTAGGTCAGGATATAGTCGTATGTGAACTATAAAAATACTTTTACAAAAAAAAAAAATTTGGTTAAAATCCTTTATAAAAGTTATATAAAAATGCCCCAAACGGGCTATCACAAACACATTGCAAAACGTTTTCGGATTAAACAATCCATCATCAGTGCAAACGGTTGTACATGCTAGTAGCCACCAAAATATATGGGTAAAAACCCTTTAAATGTTTAAAATTTGAAGTTGTTTTACATTATTAATATTTATAATTTGTGATGGTTAAGTTACCGTTGGATAGGTAACATGGCGGCGTATGACTCTACATGAGTAAAATGGTCCTGAGACGAAGTATCAACGAGGACCTGTTGATTTATGATTGATTTACACTGTTGATAACAACTAACAGTTGTTATCAACAGGTCCTCGTAGACACTTCGTCTCAGGACCATTTTACTCATGTAGAGTCATACGCGCCATGTTACCATCAACGGTAACTTAACCATCACAAATTATAAATACTAATAATGTAAAACAACTTCAAATTTTAAACATTTAAAGGGTTTTTACCCATATATTTTGTTGGCTACTAGCATGTACAATCGTTTGTACTGATGATGGATTGTTTAATCCGAAAACGTTTTGCAATGTGTTTGTGATAGCCCGTTTGGGGCATTTTTATATACCTTTTGTACATATGTATACTATAAAAGACACTTGTACATAATTGTTTAGTTAGGTGCTGGTATTATTTCTAATATGTAAATAAGTTTTATGTAAATTTATCAATTAATATAAATATGTATATGGTGTGTGTATGTGTAATGTACCTACCTACTCACATGTAAGATAATTAAAGTATCTATGTATTTCTATATAGTTTTTAGTCACCTGGTATATGTTATTTACAATTATGAAAAGTTCTCATGTATAATCACTAATAATTATTTGCTGTTAGAAATCAGAATCAATACTCTTCATAAATATTTTCCTATTTAGAATAAATAAGTTTCGCTAGTTTATTCGCCTAATACTTCGTATCTATGGAATAATAATAATTTATTTCTCTTATTTCTTTGTTCGATAAGCTATCCGTATTTGCTATTTTAATATTAATATTTGAGTCCAATCTCTTGTACTCAAATCCATCCAGAAACATCGTTAAATAATTGTAGATAACAGAACTTATAAATTCATAGTTTTAAGAAATAACAGGCAGTGTAATTTTCATCCTCTAATATAATAAATTTATACATGTCAATATATTCTGTTTAATTCCAAAACAAAGAGTTAGTCCGGAGAAGAAATAAACGCATAGTATTCCATAACAAAATTTGGTGTCAGAACGTGGGATATTAGTAGCAGAGTTCCTCTGATTGCTGATAGAAGGAGAGCTGAGGAATTTTTGAATTGACTTGTTTCCTTCGAGGAATCATTCAAAAAAAACTGTCAGTGTGGAAAAATCGCCACTACAACTAATTACATTGGGGTCCAGTACATCCAGTTCGAAATCCAGTTCCAGTCATAACCCAATTGTAGTTCCATCGGAAGTAGAGGTGAACCCGTGGAATAATAGACTATGCGACCAACAACAATATTCTACTTGTAAGTACATTCTATCTTAAATTCTGTCTCATATTTTAAAAATCTTGTAAACGTATGTCTACTTTATATCCTGATATAAGTAACTTATTTGACGAACAAATACCTTCTCCCGACTCAAATTCTCTTTCAAATTCTTCTACTTCTAATTCAAATAAAATGTCAGTATCAATTGAAATAGCTGAAAAACTTCTCATTAGATTTGATGGTACAAAATCAAAATTATACGAATTCATAGACAATTGTGATAAAGCATACAATTTAGTAAATCCGCAATCCAAACCATCTTATTAGCCATTATAGAAACTAAATTAACCGATAAAGCTAGGGCCATAACTAGAAACAGAACATTTGACGAATGGAAAGATTTAAAAGACTTCTTATTAGATGCTTATTCTGAACGCCGAACTGAAGGTCAGTGGCAATTGGAATTACATTCCTTACGTCAGATGCCCAGTGAAAATGTAATGTCATTTGCAAATAAAGTTGAAAATTGCTATATAAAATTAATAAATACACTTGATCCAGACTTATCTCCAGATGCAAGAAATGCATGTACTAAACTCTTAAAAACTCAAGCACTAAATGTCTTTATTAGAGGATTAAACAAAGACCTCTCTATTTTAATCAAAGCCCGAAATCCAGATTCCTTAGAAAGAGCTGTTGCTATAGCAATTGCCGAAGAACAAGAACAGTTATCAAGACAAGAAATTTTCAGACCATTCTGTAATATTTGCAAACGAAATAACCATTCCTCAAATAACTGTCGATATAAAAACAATTCAGATAGAAATGTTAGACATCTTCAAAATTCTAGTTTTCAAAACCCAAAATATCCTAATTCAAATCTTCAAAGGTCAAATTCTCAAAATCAAAATTATAAACCTTCAAATTCAAATTCCAATTCTGATTTTCCTCCAAACTTAAGAAAAGGAAATACCAACACTTCCCAACGTTTTTGCAGATACTGCAAAAAACCAGGTCACGTTATAGAAGAATGTAGAAAACGCGAATTTAACAATAAAAACAAAAATCCAACAAATTCTTTAAACTTCCAGAATCCTCGACAACCAACGGTCGATTCTCGAGGAGTTCGTTCAGTTCAGGCCGTATCACAACCATCAACTTCTCAGTCACTTCCTATGTAGATTTACCCTTAGTAAATAATTCTAATCCATCCTCTTGCAAGTTTCTAATCGATACAGGCGCAGATATTTCTTTAATTAAATATTCAAAAATACTAAACATTCCAAAAATTTATTCTAAGTCTATTACTCTACGAGGCATTGATAAAAATGTCTTAAATCCAAATAAAACTATATGTAGTTGTAACGTAAATTTCAAGATAAAAGATTTTGTCCAAACTCATGTTTTCTATGTCGTAGAAGACGATTTTCCTCTTCATTTCGACGGTATATTAGGTAGCGATTTTTTTGAAATAAATAAATGCCAAATTGATTATAAAGAAAATAAATTAAACTTTAAAAATTGTTCTATTCCAATTGAATATATAAAATCTCCATTAAACAATGACAATGACGAATTTCTGAGAGATCAAAATATCGAGACAAGTTCTAATATCGATGAAATATTTCCTTATGATGCTAAATCCATAGAGGATCATTCTTATTTAGAAACCAATGATATCCAAATAACCTTAAGTAGTGAAGAACTACTATCCAATCCAATTCAATCTAAATCTAACTCTAAATCCAAAGAAAATTCAAGTCCAAAATGTGTAAAATCCACTGAGATATGCACAAATAAAACTTGTAACTCTTCACGAAATCATAAATCAAAATCCTGTTCAGAAGAAAAATCCTGTTCAGACGATCTTATACTAAATCAAAACTCAAATTCTAACTCAAGAAGTAATAAAACTATTCTATCCGCAAGAACTGAAACAATTGTTCAAATTAAAGTAATAAATAATGAATTAAGCGAAGGATTATGTCCCGAACGCGAAATCTTTAAAGGTGTATTTTTATGTCCTAGTGTTGTTAAAGTAAAAAATGATTTCTTTTTAACCTCAATCGTAAACACTACTGAAACGGATGTTGAATTAAACGATATTCAAGTAGCAATAGAAAAAATTCCAAATTTACAAAACAATGCAAATATACGAAAAATGTCTTCTTATAAAGATAATACGAATTCTAACAGAATTGCTAAATTAAAAAATGCCTTGAGAACAGATCATTTAAATAGTGAAGAAAAATCATCTTTAATTTCTATTTGCAAGGAGTACAATCATATCTTTTATCTGGAAGGAGATCAACTTACCAGTACAAATGCCATAACTTGCAAAATTCCTTTAAATTCTAATGTACCTATTAGCACTAAATCATACAGGTATCCTGAAGTACACAAACATGAAGTCGAAACTCAAATAAAAGGTATGCTAGATCAAGGTATTATCGAAGAATCAACTTCGCCATGGAATTCGCCCCTTTGGGTTGTGCCAAAAAAGGCCGATGCTTCAGCAAAGAAGAAATGGCGAATTGTTATAGACTATCGACGACTAAATGATATTACTATAGGAGATTCATTTCCACTTCCGAATATAGTCGATATATTAGACCAATTGGGTCATTCAAAATATTTTTCAACAATAGATTTAACATCAGGATTTCACCAGATCAAAATGGATCCTGAGGATTCTCCAAAGACTGCTTTCTCAACTCCGTCTGGACATTATCAATATTCACGAATGCCATTTGGATTAAAAAATGCTCCCAGTATTTTTCAAAGGCTAATGAATACTGTCCTCTCAGGAATACAAAATTACAGATGTTTTGTCTATCTCGACGATATAGTCATTCATGCCGATACATTAGAAAATCATAATAAAAGATTAAAAGAAGTATTCGAAAAATTGTCTACATTCAACTTAAAAATACAACCAGATAAGTGCGAATTTTTTCGTCGCGAAGTAATGTATTTAGGACATTTAATAACTGAATTTGGTGTCAAACCGGACGAAAAAAAGGTATGTGCTGTTACAGATTTTCCTATACCCAGAACACAAAAAGATATTAAGAGCTTTTTGGGTCTCACTGGTTATTATAGACGCTTTATAAAAAATTTCAGTGCTTTAACACAACCTTTAACAAAACTGCTGAGGAAAAATGTTGAATTTAATTGGACAAGCATTCAACAACAGTCATTTGAGAACCTGAAATCAATACTTTGTTCAGAACCAATACTTCAGTATCCAGATTTTACCAAACCCTTTGTCTTAACAACGGATGCTAGTAATTATGCAATAGGGTCCATACTTTCTCAAGGTAAAGTACCAGATGATTTACCTATTGCTTATGCTAGTCGTACCTTGAACAAAGCGGAATCAAACTATAGCACAACAGAAAAAGAATTGCTTGCAATTGTATGGAGTGTTAAACACTTTAGACCATATTTGTACGGAAATAAATTTTTCATTTATACGGATCATAAACCACTCACATGGCTATTTAATGTAAAAGATCCCGGATCAAGACTCGTTAGGTGGAGATTAGCATTAGAAGAATATAGCTATGAAATTATTTATAAACCAGGTAAATTAAATCAAAATGCTGATTGTTTAAGTCGTCCTCCTTTAACCATATCTGAAACAAATATTTGCGAAGAAAACAAAAACCCGGCAACAATCACCTTACAAATAAACAAAATGAGTAAAGAAAATAATGACACTTATTCACAGTTCTTATCTAAATCCGAAACTATATTAATAACAAATGATAATATAAAAGAAACAAATGAAAAGATTACATCATTTTCACAAAATTTAGCATTGTTTGTTTCCGTAGATTTAAATTTTAATGAGATCGTTCAGAAACAAATAAATAAACAATTCAGTCATATAGAAAAATTGAAAGCCAAAAATCCAAGACTAAATGACATTATATATATTTCTGATCAAAATAAAAACTTTTATTACATATTTATAAAAAATAATTATTGGGACAATACCTCTTATGAAGATATATTTAATTCCTAATAAAATTAAGAGACTGGTTATTAAACGATAAAATATTAAAAATTTGCCTACCAGAATAACTTTTAGCTACGATAAATTAAGTTGGGGAAAAATTAGATCTATGATTAGATTTATTTTTAGAAAAACTGATATATCTATTATCATTTATCATGATATACTAACAAATCCTGAACCTGAGGAAATAACTACAATATTACAAGAGAATCACACTAGTCCTACGGCTGGACACTCTGGTTTTCATCGGACATACAATCGTATAAAAAAACATTTCAAATGGAATAATATGAAAAATGATATTAAAAACTTTATAAAAACCTGTGAATCTTGTCAGAAAAATAAACTCGTTAGAAAAAAATTCGTAAAGCCCATGGAGATAACAACAACAAGCTCAAATCCATTAGAAAAAATATTTTTAGATATAGTAGGTCCTTTACCTTTAACCGAGTCAGGTAATAAGTTCATATTAACATTACAAGATGACTTAACAAAATTTTCTCAAGCTTATGCAATTCCGAATCATGAAACCAAGACTATCGCTGAAAATCTGGTTCGTGGATTTATTTGCAAGTTTGGAAAACCCGATATAATAGTTACTGATCAAGGCCGAGATTTTACTTCCAAATTATTTTCTCAAATCGCAAGCTTTTTAAAATCAGACATATAAATTGTACTGCTTATCATCCAGAATCAAATGCTGCATTAGAAAGGAGTCACGCTACTTTAGCAGACTACCTTAAACATTATATTAAAGCTGATCAATCCGATTGGGACGAATGGCTAGATTTTGCTATGTTTTCATATAATACAACTAATCATACTTCAACCAAATTCACACCATATGAACTAATATTTGGATATACACCTAATCTACCTAGCAGTATAATACGACCAGTAGAACTCAAATATACATATGAAGATTATTTAGATAATTTAACACTTAAACTTAGAAAATCTCATGAGTTAGCAAAAACGAATCTATTAGAATCTAAAGTAGTCAGTAAAAAATATTATGACCAAAAGATTAATGACACCGTTTTCTTAGAAGGACAATTAGTATATCTCCAAAATGAGCAAACAAAGAAGGGTCAAACCAAAAAACTTACACAAAATTATAATGGACCTTATAAAATTCTAGAGATAAATTCTCCTGTCAATTGCACAATTTTAGTAAATAAAAACCCAATAAAAGTTCACATGAATAGATTGAAACATGCTTTTGTTTCAGGTATGCAATAATATGGCTGACAAATAGTGAACAAATTCACAAGAAATATACCAATACTCCTATCAACAAATCACCTGGAATCTATTACGAACACATAAAAAATGTTCAATTTATTGAAACTCATTGGAACATATTAAGTCATATTCCTTTACAACCTTTTACAGACAAATTAAAATTTTGTAGATCTCACCTATCAAAAAACATTAAGACTGTGTCAAAACAAACCAGTTCTTATTGAATTACGATTATGTGATACTTCACTAAAACTCTTAGGACAAATCATACCTAGACTCTTTCAAGATGAACAAACTTTAAAAAACATAATTCTGCATGAACATTTTAGACCAAAACGCGCTCTATTTAATGCAATTGGATCTGTTTTCAGGACCTTATTCGGTACCTTAGACATTGATGATGCTGAAAATTTCAATAATGCTATTAACAAAGCTGAAAGTAACGAAAATCATCTTCTTGATTTACTAAAACAACAAATTCATGTAGTAAAAGCCACGATTGCAAATTTTAATAACTCTATTACAAATCTAGACCGAAACAAAGTGATTTTTGATAAAAATTTTGAATCAATTACCAATTACACAGATAAAATGAATAATAAATATTTTAATTTAGATTTAAAACAAAAATTGAAGAACATTTTACTTTACTAACTTTCTTTATAACAGAATTACAACAAGAATATTCTACTTTAATAAACGTTATTCTATTTGCAAGAAATAATAACCTTCATCCTTCTGTTATAACACCTGAGCAACTAATTCAAGAATTATCTAAAACGGTAACGCATTTACCTAGTACATCGACTTATCCATTTCCATTGACTATCGATTATGCTCATAAATATTTCGATATCATTTTACTTAAATATATATATTTTGATAACAAGATTTTAATTACGGTTAGTATACCTTTGGTTAGTAATACTCCTTATTCTCTTTTTAAACTAATATCTCTTCCTATAATTCATCCAACATTAAAGAGACTTACCTTTATTCTTCCATCTGTCAAATATCTTGTTCTTTCAGAAAATAGAAACATTTATGTTACTATTGATACATTAGAAGACTGTTATTCATTAGATGAAGAAAAACTTATTTGCAAAAATCCTGATACTTTCCGATTTACACACACTAATCCAATTTGTGAAACTGAATTGTTAACTTCAATAACAAACATACCATCTAGTTGCGATACTCGTATAATTCAAACAGAATATGAAATTTGGCATAAATTAAACAAACCAAATTCTTGGATATATGTTTTACCCAAACCAACAGATTTAACTTTAAGCTGTCAGACTAGTACGCCAATATCTATTGTTCTTTCAAACACAGGTATTTTTTCTACTTCGAATAATTGCAAAACTTACACCGGATCAACTATTTTGATATCTGTCTCAAATCCAAAAGAAAGTAATTTTCAGTCTATCATTCCAGATTTATCCCTTCCAGAAGTCTGTTGTGATGATATTAAGATAAATAATGAATCCAAATTACACCTTGTTCCCTTACAATTAAATAATCTCGATCGAGATGCATTAAATTTAGCAAGCCATAAACTAGATAATTTAGAGAAAATGACCTCAGAAACAAATATTAATTTTTCAGACACAATAAAAAATAGTTTCTTATTTCACTTATGCAATCTTATTTTTGATAAAATGTATGTTACTTTATATTTTATACAGGATAATTAAATATTTTTACCGACGATTTCGTAGAAATCCGTCACATAGTTGTCAACAAATTACAAATTGTTTAACACTAAATATATGTCAAAGTAAACGAAAACATGTACATGAGACAGATTTAAGTATAGATTGTAAACATAATAAAGACAATAATTATAGTGAATCCAAAAAGTGTGAAGAGACTAGTTTCACAGAGACTACACCGATAAGACGAAGTGAAAGACTATCGAGACTAAAAGAAACTATTTAAATGTGTTAAAATAAAATAATAATGTATACAAATGTTTTATACCATTTAAATGAAAATTCATTTTACAATTATTTTCATTCTTACAAAAGGAGGTGTAATGTACCTACCTACTCACATGTAAGATAATTAAAGTATCTATGTATTTCTATATAGTTTTTAGTCACCTGGTATATGTTATTTACAATTATGAAAAGTTCTCATGTATAATCACTAATAATTATTTGCTGTTAGAAATCAGAATCAATACTCTTCATAAATATTTTCCTATTTAGAATAATAAGTTTCGCTAGTTTATTCGCCTAATACTTCGTATCTATGGAATAATAATAATTTATTTCTCTTATTTCTTTGTTCGATAAGCTATCCGTATTTGCTATTTTAATATTAATATTTGAGTCCAATCTCTTGTACTCAAATCCATCCAGAAACATCGTTAAATAATTGTAGATAACAGAACTTATAAATTCATAGTTTTAAGAAATAACAGGCAGTGTAATTTTCATCCTCTAATATAATAAATTTATACATGTCAATATATTCTGTTTAATTCCAAAACAAAGAGTTAGTCCGGAGAAGAAATAAACGCATAGTATTCCATAACATATGCAATCAAATTACGGTACCTGTGATGTTGATCTACGTCTGCTTCTTCCACAGTGCACTGGGACAACTCAGGATTCGGGGTGGCTTCAAGGACTCTTGTTTACACAAAATAATACTGTGACTGTTTAGCGCGCCGATTTATACCAGACTCTCTTCAAAATTGATTTGTGTGTAGCCTCGTAGCTTCGCATACCTTACTTAAGTATAGTAGGGGTAGACTGTCCAGGGCCGTATTAATTTACGATTGTAAGACATACACACACGTTAATAAAATAATTAAATATAAAATAAAATAATACGAAATACTTAATAAAAATAAGAATATGTGTGGAGGGACGTAACATTCCCACCCACCAAAATGCATATTTGCATTTTTAGTCAATATAAGGCAGAGGGCATAGCTTCACCAAAGGTCGCCTAAGTTCACCTTTCGCGGTTTGTACGATAGCTACGCGAGCAATACCATCTTGACCGAAAATTAAAGTTTTAATTCGACCCATTTGCCATTGTAAGGGAGGCTTGGTCTCATTACGTATTAGTACAAGAGTACCTATATTAGGATTACCCTCATTTTTATGCCACTTTGTGCGTTGATGAAGAGTATGTAAATATTCTCTGCTCCATCTTCGCCAAAAGTCTGCATGTAATCGTTGCAGCAATTGCCAACGACTTAGCCTATTTAAATGAACATCACTGTAATCTCGATCGGGAATTATCTTTAAAGGCTCTAGTGTAAGAAAATGTCCAGGTGTTAACACTGAAAAATCATTTGGATCATTACTGACAGGACATAAGGGACGACTATTTAAGACAGCCTCTATTTGTATGAGTAATGTATTGAATTCTTCATAGGTTAAAACCTGTTCACCTATGACTCTAGACAGATGTGTTTTTACGCTTTTTATACCAGCTTCAAACAATCCACCAAAATGGGAAGCTGCAGGAGGATTTAAATGCCATGTAATGACGTCGTTTTTATCAAAATGTGACTTGATGTCTTCTAAATAGGATTTTGCGCCTACAAAATTTGTTCCGCAATCAGAATAGACAACAGAGCAACGTCCTCGACGTGCTATAAAACGTCTGAATGAGGCTAAAAAATGCCTCGGTACTAAGTTCAGATACTAATTCTAAGTGCAAAGCCTTAGTGGCAAAGCATACAAATAGGCAAATATAGGCTTTCGTTCGTTTGGCATTTTTAAGCTTATTGGCTCTTATCAGAAAAGGACCGCCAAAATCGACGCCTACGCAAGAAAATGGTTTGACCTTGGATATCCGTACGTCGGGAAGAGCCCCCATAGGTGGCTGATAATTTTGAGGTTTTAGTCTCCAACAGGAAAGGACATTTTGAAAGAACACTACGAATAACACGTTTGGATGAAATTATCCAAAAGTTTTGTGACAAGGCGAAGTGTGTACCTTGAATGCCTGCATGTAGATGCACAATATGAACTTCTGAAATAAGTAATTTGATAAAATTACCTTTGGAAGGTAAAAGAAGAGGAAAGCGCTTGTCATACGCTAATTCTGACTGGCTAAGTCTTCCACCCACTCTTAGAAGATCATGTGAATCAAAGAAGGGATTTAATTTTTTCAAATATTTGAATTTTACAGTATTACCCTTTACTTGTTCTATTTCCTCCTTAAGATACCTTTGTTGCACTAATCTAATTAGTTGATTAGTGGCATTACTTTGTTCCTGAATGGAAAGCCTTCCAACTGTTCGTTGATTTGCTGATTTTAGGTTACCAACGAATCTAAGAACATAGGAAAAGATACGTTTTAATTTTGAAAAGGAAGAAAATCGATTACAGAGATCATCGACAAATTCGTCAGATGGAAAAGACAAAAGACAACTCTTCTGTTTTAATTCTAAGTTGTGTTCGATAGAATCGGTCAAGGAGAATGACCAGTTATCTTCAGTAGTGCGAAGAAACTCCGGACCCACCCACCAAGCAGGAGTATTTAAGAAATCCTCAGGGAAGAGTCCACGAGATCCGTGATCCGCACTATTTAATGAAGACGGAATATATCGCCAGTGTTTTGAAGCAACCCTGTCTTGAATATAAGAAATTCTATTACTGACAAAGGTTTTCCATTTATAGGGCTGTGAATTAATCCAATGGAGAACGACAGTCGAATCTGACCATGCGTAAATTCTACTAAACGATATAGTGAGAGTCTGCAGTATATAAGATAATAATTTACTAAGAATTACTGCTGCATTGAGCTCAAGACGAGGAATAGTTTGAACCCTGGTAGGAGATACCTTTGTTCGGGCTAAAAGAAAAATAAGTTTTGATGACTCCTGTAGCATAACAAACACGAAGGTATGTAACAGCAGAAGATCCACGTAAAGAAGCGTCGCAAAATCCATGAAGCTCACAGGAAATAATTCCATTTAAAGAAATATGACGAGGTATAGAAAACTTAGACAGTATAGGCAGTTCAATTATAAATTGTTCCCACTTTGAAGTAATTTCCAAAGGTGGTATTGCATCCCAATCTAAATTAAGTAGCCAAAGACGTTGAATAATAGTTTTCACTATCAAAGTGACAGGATTGAGAATACCGTAAGGATCGAATATGCGAGCTATTTGACTTAAGAGATTTCGCTTTGTGCAGGAAGCTTGGAGAGGTAAAATTTTATAAAAGAAATCATCAGATGATGGATTCCATCCAAGTCCTAATACCTTCAACGAAGATTGATCTAAGTCAAATGAAAAAGACTGTTGCAAAATATGATCCAAAGGAATATTAGCGAGAGAGAATAACTGAGGGGCATTACTTGCCCATTTTCGTAACTCAAATCCACCACGTTTCAATAAAGATATTAATTCTTTTATAGCAAGAACACTATTTTCTAAAGAATCCTTTCCTGTCACCACATCATCTACGTAAGTATCTTTAAGGAGTATAGATGAGGCCACAGGTAAGTCCGGTTCGTCGAGTGCTAGCTGCTGTAGGGTACGAATTGCAAGATATGGTGAGCTAGACACACCGAAAGTAACCCGAGTAAGTTCGTATTCAGCAATAGATTCCTGTTCAGAAAAACGCCAAAGTATTCTTTGAAATCTTTGTTGCTCAGGAGTGATAAGAATATGAGTAAACATGGATTTAATATCTGCAGTAAAGACATATTTATGAAACTGAATTTAAGCAATAAATTTACAAGATCATTTTGTAATTTTGGACCTGAATATAAGGTATCGTTTAAAGACGGAAAGTTAGGGGCGTGTGCGGAAGCATCAAACACAACGCGCAATGGAGTAGTACTCGACTCCTTGTAAATACAGTGGTGTGGTAGATAATAAGCATTATTTGCTGCCGTACTTGGCTGAATACGAATTAAATAATGATTATCCATGAAACTTTTGATAAAGTTGGAATATTGAATCTTAAGTGATTCATTTTTAGCAAATCTGCGCTCTAAAGAACTAAATCTTTGTAAGGCTAAACGTTTTGTGTCGCCAAAAGAAGGTATTTCGTTTTTGAAAGGAAGATTTACTACAAATCTGCCCTCGGCATTTCTATACGTGGTATTAGTATACAACTTCTCACAGAACGAGTCTTCCGGAGAATAGGATTTAACTTCTGGTACTTCCTCAATGGCCCAGAATTGTTTCAATGTCGCATCTAATTGCTCAGAATCATTAGCAGAAAATGACGTCAAAAAGGAATGAATATTTGTTATATTTGTGGGTGGAATATTTCCCATCAAAACATAACCGAAACTTGTTTCAAGAGCTGAAAGCTGATCATTACGAGTTTTAATAATTCCCCCTGTTAAGATATAAGGAAAAATATTTGCGCCTAATAGAACATCAACTTTACCAGGAATATGTGCCATTTTATCAGCCAACCTTAAATGTTGAAGATATGTCAAGTTGTCTAAAGAAATTGGAACAGTTGGCATGTTTTGACAGATTTGAGGAAGAATTATTGCTTCTATCTCGCAATGAAAGTTTATGTCATAAGACGAAGAAATGTTCAATTTTACGCCTGATTTGGCTGGGGTGCACATTCTATCAAGACCTTGTATCGATAAAGCCGCATTGAATTTAGGGAGACTTAATTTGTCTGCACATTCTTTACTAATGAAGTTAGCTTGAGACGCACTGTCTAACAAGGCTCTAACTTCAAGGCTTTACCAAAACGATCTAGAACATAGATTGTAGCTGTAGCTAGCAAGACATTATTTGTTAAAGTATTTGATAAGGCGGAAATAGAAGGCATGGGATCGGTAGATGAACTAGCAACCTCGTTATGAGAAGAAGAAGAAGAAGATTGATCATTCGCATTGAGATTATCAAAGTGAAGAGCAGTATGATGTTTTTTGTTACAATGTGTACATCTTTTGGAAGAAAGGCATTTGACCGTAACATGAGTTTTAGACAAGCAGTTTATACAACATTTATTCTGTTTGGCAAAGTCAAAACGTTTTTGAGGTGATTCAGCAAGAAATTGATTACATTTAAACACAGCATGATCCGAACCACAAAATAGACATTTATTTTTGACAGAACTGGTCAAAAATGTAGAAGTTTGACGAGATAAATACCTTACGTTATTAGAACTATCGGAATTGGTTGATTTGACATTTTTGCTCACTTGTCTTTTATAAGATTCCAATGAAGTGCAACGCTGCAATGCGAACTTATAAACTTCCTCATAAGTCGGTACATTTTTTGAAGCAAAGTGTAATTCAAAAGCTCTAACTGTCTCTACATCCAATTTGTCCATCAGTATATTCATTAGAATGAAGTCCCATTGAGAGGGAGAAAAAAGTAACTTTTCTAGAGATGCCAGGTTTTCATTGAAAATATCTAATAACTTTCGAAGTGAAATAGGATCATCAGTTTTAACCACACTGGCATTTTGTATATTTTTCCACAATGCTCTAGATAAGTCTCGTTTACCTTCATAGCGATCAATTAAGGTGTTGTAAGCAATTATATAATTAGAATCTTGAAGCTTAATGCTTTTAATTAAATTGTAAGGTACTCCCTTAAGTGATTGCAGAAGATAACTAAACTTTTCTATATTAGAAAAGATCAGAGTTATTATGCACAAGAGCATTATATAAATCTATAAATGTGGGGAAATCGGTAATCTCGCCCGTAAATATACTTAAATTTAGTTTAGGAAGATTTACATTAGTTTTTGATCTAATATGTGGATCAGCGGACACATTTTGAGTTCCACTAGCAGTATTGTTTAATGATGCATTATGTTTAAAATAAAGAGAAGCTATTTTATTAATACTATTAGCAAATTCAAATCTAATTAATTCTTCCGTATCTAAATCTACGTCTTCCTCAACAGCAATTAAATTAATTAATTCAGTATGTTGATCATTAAAACTAGTATTGATAGATTCGTAATCTTTTGCAGCAAAGAGAAATCCTGGAACTAATGAAGCATCAACTAATACTTCATCTGCCAGTTTTTCCATTTGTTTAATTTTACAAATGTCAACGTTTCTCAACGCACGCAAACGAATAATTCTATTTGAACTTCTGGAAGACATTATTATTTATAGAAATAGAAATTTATGTAAACACAAAAAAAACCTTTAAAGAATGATTCTCAATAAGTTCAGTATGTACTCGTATATGTAATACTTTTAAAGTTATGAAACTCAATAAGTATCAATAAGTATAAATATTTATTATATTTGAGTCTGTATAATCGAGCAAAAAGAAAATACAAAAAAACACTCCAAGTATTATTTAAACAAAATTAATATATATACATATATTTAATTGTAACTAGAAATACACGCATAAAATATTTTTAAAACCAAAGGGTTCAATAAATATTGCGTTTTTAAAATTTCCTAAGTTATACAAAATATACAAGATTATAAACCACCCGCATTCAAAGAATTCTTAATCAGTATTCATAAGAAATTTTATAGATATTGTATTTAACCGCTTTTACTTAAGTCAGGTACAGAGACCTTGCGTTTGTAGGAATTTTAGAAATTGTAAAGGCTTATATTTAACAATAGCAGGTACAGTCGTACTTGGGATTAAAGGGGCTGACTAACAGACTTTTGAATGACCTTCAACGATCTTGGAGAAGCTTTTGCCAAATATTTAAAAATTTATATGTAATTTGATAGCGTTTTTTAATTGAATAAATTACTTTAAACTAATTTAATTGGGCGTCTGAAGGACCAAATGTACATATGTATACTATAAAAGACACTTGTACATAATTGTTTAGTTAGGTGCTGGTATTATTTCTAATATGTAAATAAGTTTTATGTAAATTTATCAATTAATATAAATATGTATATGGTGTGTGTATGCAATCAAATTACGGTACCTGTGATGTTGATCTACGTCTGCTTCTTCCACAGTGCACTGGGACAACTCAGGATTCGGGGTGGCTTCAAGGACTCTTGTTTTACACAAATAATACTGTGACTGTTTAGCGCGCCGATTTATACCAGACTCTCTTCAAAATTGATTTGTGTGTAGCCTCGTAGCTTCGCATACCCTTACTTAAGTATAGTAGGGGTAGACTGTCCAGGGCCGTATTAATTTACGATTGTAAGACATACACACACGTTAATAAAATAATTAAATATAAAATAAAATAATACGAAATACTTAATAAAAATAAGAATATGTGTGGAGGGACGTAACACCTTTTATAAAGGATTTTAACCAAAATTTTTTTGTGATATATGGTATACAGCCAGCTACAGGAATTTAGTTTCCTCGTGGAATTTTACAAGAATATTTTTAAGGGGATGTATAAAAAACAACAAAAGGGACAAAATGAACCCAGACGACAAGATGTATGAAGAAAAACACTTTTAAAGACACATTTTTCGAACCATACAACTTACATTAATACACTTTTGAGTATCTATATTAATTTTATAGTTTTTATGATATTTAAGTAACGTCATTAGTCTATAAGGAATCCTTATTGTTTTATTTATTTATTTAATACACAGGATAGCCCCACAAACAGTTTAAATTACAATATCTTAATTAGGATTCTAAATTACTAAAAATTAAGACGTGGAGAGCATTTTAGTGGAGCTTGCTTTAATTATACCAATTTTGTAGTCGGTCTAAGTTATTTTTCAACAGCACTTTTAGGCTATATATAACTTTTTAAAATTTCAAGTCACCAACACTAGCTCTCCAGAGCTTTCCAAAGCTCTGAAGAGATTAGGAAATGCCGAACAGTCTTAGTCTCGATGAAGGAAAAATTCGAATCTGCACCTCCACGTGTAGAAGGTGGGCAACATCAATGTTGATGGCTAACGCAGATACGGAGCGAGTGATTGCCGGTATAAGCAATCCCCTGCTTCTCGACCAACGGCTTCGGGCAGATGAGTCGGTAGGTAGTAGGACAATCTTTTTTCCTGGAGCTGAAAAATCGACTCATCGGAAGAACCAATAAATTGGTCAACGACAGAAGAATGCAAAAGGCAAGGGAAAACTACTGCATAAAGGTTTAACAGAACATCCCTAGTCATTTATCATGGCAAATACACAAAAAGTCAAACCGTTACTTATCATGAAATCCGGAAACCAAGATACGGCGGGAAAGAAAAAGATAATGTAAAAGACGAGACCTTCCAAGTCGATAGCACGCAAAATCCTCGTTTAGGTAATAAAATTCCACACTTAAGAATACACAAATGTAGACCAATAGGACCTGCAACATGGAATGTAAGAAGCTTGTACCAGCCAGGAAAATTAGACAATTTAATACAAGACATGACCAGAATGGTAATAAATATACTGGGCATAAGTGACGTACAATGACCAGACACCGGCAAACTTATACTCAAAAAGGGCATGATGTATTATGATAAAAACAACAACCCAGTTCATCACTATGGAGCCGCAATCTTGTTAGAAAAAGAAACTAATAAATCAGTTATAAGCTTCACTCCTTACTCAGAGAGAGTGATAATGGTTCATCTGAAGGCAAACATACAACAAGTTAACATAATTCAACTATACGCACCAACAGCGGATAAGGATGAAGATGAGATAGAACATTTTTACATGGAGTTACACACAATCGTAAGATCTATTAAAAAAGAGATATTACAATAGTAATGGGAGACTTTGTTGCTGAAGTCAGGAGAAAAAAACTTGACGAATATGTTGGGGAATTTGGACTAGGTGACAGAAGCAAAAGAGGGGATAGACTTGTGGATTTTTGTCAAAATGAACATTTTGCGATAATGAACTCAATGTCCCAACTATCCGACAGAAGATTATACACTTGAAGATCTCCTGCAGAGAACAAAGGCATACTCAGAAATCGAATAGGCTATATATTAGTCAAAAATAGATACAAAACTCAATTAAAGCTGTAAAAGCATACCCCGGAGCAGAGTCAACTCAGACCATAACCCGCTGATAGGTACTTAGAATGCACGTAAAATTCAAAAAGAATGTAATACTAAAAACAAACCAACGTTTAATTATAGAAAATTAAGAAAAAGAGAAATACAAAAATCAAAAAGTGATCCAACCAGTCAACTCAAATCTAACAGAAGTAGGAGAAGAAATCTTAACATCAGAAGATGTCAATGAAAAGTGGAGCAATATTTAGAAGACATTACTAAAGGCTGCAGAAGAAAATTTAAAGCCTGAAAAGCCAAGTAAAAAGAGAAGTGGATGATTTCAGAAATTCTAGCATAAATGGAAGAGAGGAGAAAAGCCAAAGGGAGAAATAAGCCAAAATATAAAGAACTACAAAGTAGAATTAAAGTAGAGATAAATAAGGCCAAGAAAAAGTGGTTAACAGATCAATACATAGAAATAGAAGAGTATGACAGAAAATACGACAGCTGTAATATGCATAAAAAAATCAAAGAACTAACAAATACCAAAATGCGAGCACACTATGGGATACTCAAAGATGATAATGGTAAACTCATTGACGACATCAAAGATAAACTAAGATTTTGGCAAGAAATATAATTAAACTATTCGACAAGAAGAGCCGCAGGAACAAACAGGACAGAAAATCGAATGTGCGAATAATGTGATCATGTGCGAATTAGAACAGGCAATTAGAAATGCAAAGAGCGCAAAATCGGTAGGCCCAGATACGATACCCACTGAGCTAATTAAATCCATTGACGAAGAAACACTGCATATACTTTTAGATCTGTTCAACAAAGTATATATTACAGGAGTTATACCCGAAGATTGATTGTTGTCAACGTTTGTGACACTACCAAAGTCAGTACATGCGACAGAATGCTCCCAGTACAGAACAATTTCCTTAATAAGCCACAGACTTGAGAGAATTCCCAATATAATACATGGAACACTATACAAAAAAAAATAGAAGATATAGATGACACCCAGTTTGGATTCAGAGGAGGACTAGGAACGAGAGAGGCTCTGTTCGTTTTTGACGTTCTTGGCCAAAGACGACTACATATGAACCAGGATCTCTATGTCTGCCTTATAGATTATCAAAAGGCTTTTGATAGAGGACGACATCAGAAACTCGAAAAAATGTTAAAAGAAAAGAATGTGAATACTCGATAACTACGGGTTATTGTCAATATGTACTGGAATCAAAACGCAAAGGTTAGAATCGAAAATGTCGATACAGAAACTGTAGAAATCAAAAGCTTTTTTTAGGGAAGCAATATCAGAGGAACAACAGGGTATATCAATAAACGGAAAAATCTTGAACAATATAAAATTCGTAGACGACACCGCTGTTTTTGCAGACAACCTAGAAGCATTGCAACGCTTAGTAAATAGATTACATTAAGCCAGTATAAAAGATGAACTACAAATGAACGTTAAGAAAACCAAGTGCATGATTATTTCTAAGCAATATACAGTAGGAAGGCTAGATATTGAAGGAAAATAAGTAGAAAGAGTGAATACATAACTAGAAATATCTGGGAACCTCGGTAAATGAAAACAATGACCAAGGTAGAGAAATAAGGACACGCATTGAAATTTCAAGACAAGCATTTATAAAAATAAAAACAATGTTTGTCAATAGAGACCTTCCTCTGGAGCTGAGGATAAGAGCCTTAAGATGCTACATGTTCTCGACTTTGTTGTATGTAATGGAAAGCTGGACACTAAAAGTGGATAATATAAAGAACTTGGAACTATTTGAGATGTGATGCTGAATAAGGATTTTAAAAATCCCATGGATCCAACGAGTTACAAATGCAGAAGTGTTAAGAAGGCTACAAAAGAATTGAGAGGTCATAAAGCACACCAAAGCAAGAAAATTGGAATATTTAGGTCACATTACCAGAGGTGCGAAATACCAGGTTTAAAAATGCTTATAATGCACGGTAAAATCAAGGGTAAAAGATCCATAGGAAGACGAAGAATTTCCTGGCCAAGAAACCTAAGAGAGTGGTATAGTTGCAGCTCAGCAGATCTTTTCAGAGCAGCCGCCAATAAGGTATTGATAGCTGAGATGATAACCGAACTCTGATAGGAGAAAGAATTAGAAGAAGAAGTCAATACTGGTTACTTGCTGTTTAGGAAACAGGAAGTGATGTCGTTAACGAATATATTAAAAAGAAAGCCACCGTAAGGAACTCCAGATGTTACTGAGATACTTTCAGACAGATGACCAACTATCTTGAATCTTTGACTTTTACTAGATATGGAGTTTGTAATCCATTTAACAAACCTGATATGAAGGCCTTCTTCTTCTTCCTATGCCGTCTCCATTAACGGAGGTTGGTGACCACATTTTTAAAAGCTTCTCTGTCTTTTGCAACGTGGAATAATTCGTCTACAGTTATGTTTGTCCAGTCTCGAATATTTCGCAGCCATGACTTCCTCTTTCTACCTATTCCCTTTTTGCCATCGACTCTACCCTGCATGATGACCTGCAGAAGACTATATTTATTATTTCTTAGTATGTGTTCAAGGTATACAGTCTTGCGTACTTTTATCGTTCTCAACAATTATTTGACTCGACCCATTCTTCTCAGCACTTCCTCATTGGTGACCCTGGCAGTCCATGGGATTCTCAACATTCTCCGGTATATCCAAAGTTCAAAGGCTTCAATCTTTTTAACTATTTGCGTGCAAACTTTTAGTGTCCATGTTTCTACCCCGTACAATAATTGCGACGAGACGTAACATTCAACAAACCTCAGTCTCAGCGCAATATTCAGATTTTTGTCACAGAACAATTGTTTGAATTTTAAGAACGCTGCCCTTGCCATTTCTATTCGTACCCGGATCTCTTGGTCTGGATCTAATTCTGTGTTGATGTAAGCTCCAGATATTTATATTTTGTCACTCTCTCTATTTGCTGTCCACCAAGAGTTAGTTGTTCATTATTTATTGGACTCCTTGATACTATCATAAATTTGGTCTTATCTGTGTTGATGTCAAGTCCCATTTGAATGCATTCACTATTTATTGCATCTAGTAAAGTTTGTAGATCTTCTATACTCTCAGCCATAATTACTGTGTCATCTGCAAATCTCATGGTGTTTATGATTTCTCCACCAATTCTTATTCCCTCTTTTCTTTCCCATAAGGCTTTTCTGAATATGACCTGTGAGTACACGTTGAAAAGCGTCGGAGACAAGACGCATCCTTGCCTAACCCCTCTCGCAATCGGTATATTATTTGTTTCTATATCGTTCACCTTTACTACTGCTTTCTGGTTCCAGTATGTAGCCTTAATAAACTCAATGTCTTTTTTGTCTAAACTGATGTTTTTTAATTCATCTATTAACTTCATATGCTGCACTCGGTCAAAGGCCTTCCTAAAGTCTATGAAGCATACATATGCACTCTTGTTATATTCCCGACATTTCTGCAAGAGTAACGTCAACGCAAATAATGCCTCTCTTGTACCCATGCCTCCTCTGAAGCCCAACTGAGTTTCATCTATCTGTTCCTCACATTTCTTATAAATTTGGTTTTGAACAATTTTCAAAAGAATCTTTAAAGGGTGGCACATTAGGCTTATCAATCTATAGTCATTACATGATTTGGGATTGTTGTGTTTTGGTAGAGGTAAAAATATCGATTTAAGCCATTCTTCCGGGATGTTGCCCTCTACATATATGTGGTTGAGAATTCGGGTGAGTCTCTTTATATTACCGTCATTTAAGGTTTTTAACAGTTCAACTGGAATTTGATCAGGACCCGGTGCTTTTCCTTGTTTTGCATTCTGTAGGGCATTCTTTACTTCTGAGGGTAAAATTTGTAGGTATTGTTTTTCTTCACCTATATCTTGTTCATTTTCTCTCTCGTCATGGAAAAGATGGGTTATATATTATTCCCATACTTCCTTTATTTTGCTCTCTTCAGTAGGTATTTCTCCATTATTATCTCTTGTTATGAGTGTTCTTCTATGTCTGGTGTTGCCTGTAAGTTCTTTAATTTTTTTTATGTAAGTTTGAGGTGTCATGCTTGTTGCTGAGTTCTTCCAATTCCTGGCATTCTTTGTTCATCCATTCCTCCTTAGCCTTTCTGATTTCATATTTGATTTTATTCTTGATGGTTTTATATTTATTTTCATCTTTATTTTTGTATTTTCTTTTTTCAGTTATTAGCTCAACTATTTCCGGTGTCATCCAGTCTTTTTAAGTTATTTTCTCTTTTTCGCCTAGGACCTCCTTTCCTGAAAGCCTACATAAATTAATTTTCCAAAAAGTATTTGATGATTTACACGATAAAATGCTTTGCAAAACCTGTGTGTATTGTATCTACCTGTTTACGGTCTTCCATTTGAGATAATATATTGAATTGAAAGTAAACCAAGTTTGTTGCAGTGGATTTTTTGCTATGAAAACCATGTTGTGATTAAAATATTAACCAGGAAAGTTGCTTTGCTATATGACAGTCGAAGAGTTTAGGAATTACATTTTGTATGCAAATTCTAAGATAATTTTTTCTGACCATTTAAAATATAGGAACAATACAACTTTCTTTCTACAAAGTTTAAGCAACTGTTACGATTTTAAATGTTATGGCATATAGAACTGTAAATATTTTATGACTAATTCTTTTTTATTGATTCTCGTAATTTGTAGGTCAAAATATACCTGAGCTTCGCTACCAGTTGTTTACAGAAATCTCTAGACACTAATTTTAGTGAGTCATCCACGTCTCGAGGTTGAAAAACGAGTCGAGCGCCTTCACCAAAATACGAGATTATTCAGGAAGTTTGCCGAAAGTTCCAGATGACAACAGTTGTGTATATAAATGAAAGATTTTTGTATTTGAGTCAGTCATAAGAAGATCGGTAAACGCGATATTTAAATGTAAACGAAACGTGAAATAAATACATACTGTAAAGTTATTTAATAAATTAGTAATTAGCTATCGTGAGTTTTAATAAATTAGAATATAGACAATAAATTAGAATAAAGACAAATAAATTAGAACAATAAAAAAAGACGCAACAGTGGTGCAGAAGTGGGATTGTAGATAAATTAATTTGATTTTTGAAAAAGACTTTTGAACTTTTGAAAGGTATTGTTCGTCGGGAACATCCGCGTAGTCCAGTAGTGATCGTTGTACGAAAGAACATTTAAAAAGTACGTGTGTGCCCTGACCAAAGATGCTGCTAGTAGAACTTTCAGTGAAACAGTTGCGTGAGCAACTAGAAGAACGCGATGAAGACTGCAGCGGGTCCAAGAAGATCCTACAAGAACGACTGAAGACTGTTCTCAACAAGAATGGAGACGACCCAGAGACATTCCAGTTCCAGTCAGCAGAAGAAGCCGTTTTAACGAAAATAATTGATGGAAAATTCGAGACTGTTTCCAAAAGATTCGATGAAACGTCACAAATGATTGAAGAATCTTCGAAACAAAATGATAGTAAATTTGAGAACGTCTCGCAAATGATTGAGGAGACCTCTAAAAAAAATGATGATAAATTCGAGAACGTTTCCAAAAGATTGGATGAAACGTCTCAAATTATTAAAGAAGTAGGTAGACAAAACGACGAGAAACTCGAAAATGTGTCTAGAAGATTCGACGAGAAATTTGAAAATGTTTCTCAAATGATGGAAGAAACTTCAAAAAAGAATAATGAGAAATTTGAAGAAGTCTCTAAAACATTTGATAAAGTTGAAGAGAAAATCAAACAGTTAGAGACCATGATAACTAACACGAGAGTGCTACCACCAATTAATACGGTAGCTTTAGATCCGGTAGAGATAAAAGAAGACGAGACAAAATGTAAGTTGGAAACACGGCCGAAATTTGAAGGAAGTGGAAGTTCCGTTCATGTCAAAGTCCCAACTTTCGACGGAAAATCATCATGGAATAACTACATGAAACAGTTCGAATCAGCTGCAAGAGCGAATGGATGGTCTGAAAAAGAAAAGGCTGTAAACCTGACTATCGCTCTTCGAGGAGATGCCTTAGATGTGCTCCAGACCATAGCCGTAGAGGAGACGGATGATTTCGAACAACTGAAGAAGAGGTTAAATATGCGATATGGCCACGAACACTTGGAGCATGTATATCAGTCGCAGCTCAAAAATCGAAGACAAAAGAAAGATGAGGCTCTTCAAGAATATGAAGTAGATATTGCCAGATTAGTGCGATATGCTTATCCAACAGCTCCTGAAGACATGATGGAAAAGTTGGCCGTTCAAACGTTTATTGATGGTCTTTGTGATCATGAGATGCAAAGAACACTACGATTAGCTCGTCACAAGACGCTGATGGATGTCTTATCTGCCGCCCTAGAATACGAGTCAGCTACGCAGGCCTCTGGCGGGTATAGCAAAGTTAGGACTGTAAAAGAGGAAGGAGATGAAGATAAACTTGACCAGCTCGTTAATATGATGAAAAGCATGACACACAAGAAAACGAAGACCATAAGACCGAAGACAAAACCAGAACGCGTCGGCCTTAGGGGAGCAGCTTCGACCGAGAACTTTACCAAAGACCCTCTGATACTAATAGCTTCTTTGAAATGTCGTGAAGATAGTGTCTATGTAGATGGAGAAATAAATGGTAAAAAGCATACGTTGTTGGTGGATACTGGAGCGACAAGAACCATTATTCGCCCGACAGTTATAAAACAGCCGTAAGAAACTGTTACCAACGAGGTTGCGACTGCGGACCGCTACAGGTGAAAATGCCAACATTCACGGAGAAATCCAGATACAATTAGGAATTGGAGCAGAAAAGTTAGTCCATACTGTTATAGTTGCTGACATCGAAGAGGATGTTATATTAGGAATGGACGTAATGAATACGCATGGATTCCAATTGGATTTTAAGAATAAGGTAATCAAAGTTGGTAACGAGGAGGTATTTCTCCATCCACATGATGACAACACTATGCAAGCAGCCGTTAAAGAAGATACAGTCGTGCCTGCGAGAAGTGAAACGATAATAGTAGCGCGGCTACAGGGAATTGTGGACGAAGGAACACCTGTTATGATGGAGCCTTGGAATCATGACGACGAAGTTGGCCGTGGAATCATAATTGGAAAAGAATTAGTGACTTCGGCTAAAGAAATTCCTGTGAGACTTATTAATGTCAATGACTACCCAGTGACCATCAAGAAAGAGACAAAAGTAGGAACTTGTGTACCTGTCACATCCATAATCCGTCAGACGACAACGTCTGATAATTCCAACGATAAATTTGATCAAATGGTTGCGGTTGCTGGACAGTCTCTGAATCAGATTGAGAAAAGGAAATTAAGGGAATTTCTTCGGCAGTATCGTGATATTTTCGTACCGAAAGGAGGAAAGACGGGAATAACTACCGTTGTTAAGCATAAAATTGATACTGGTAATGCTAAGCCAATTCGTCAAACAGCTCGACGATTACCACAGGCGAAAAGAGAGGAAGCTGAAACGATTGTTCAGGAAATGAAGAAAGACGGGGTGATAGAACCTTCTACGAGCCCATGGGTCTCTCCGGTGGTCCTGGTTAAGAAGAAAGACGGAACAACGAGGTTCTGTGTGGATTACCGTTTGCTGAACAACGTTACCAAGAAAGATAGTTATCCTCTGCCTCGGATCGATGACACATTAGACACATTGGCTGGAAGTAAATTATTTTCTACTTTGGATTTGAAGTCTGGATACTGGCAGGTAGAAATGGACCCGGTAGATAAAGAAAAGACAGCCTTCACCACAGGATCTGGATTATGGCAATTCAACGTTATGCCATTTGGACTTTGTAACGCTCCTGCGACATTTGAGAGGCTTATGGAAAATGTGTTGAGAGGGTTATCTTGGAAAACATGCCTAGTTTATCTAGATGACATAATCGTCTTGGGGGAGACATTTGAAGATCATCTGAAGAATTTAGAAAACGTTTTTAATCGACTTAAAGCTGCCCAATTGATGTTAAACCCTAAGAAGTGCCAGCTATTTCAAGGTAAAGTCAATTATTTGGGTCATATAGTCAGTAAAGAAGGAGTGGCTGTGGATAAGGGAAAAATCGATTCTATTAAGGAATGGCCAAAACCAACTGACAAACATCAAGTGAGAAGTTTTCTGGGACTGTGTACTTACTACCGGAGGTTTATTAAGAAGTTTGCAGATATCGCTAAACCATTAACGCGACTTACAGAGGAAGCAAGAGAATACCGCTGGGATGTAGACTGCCAGAATGCCTTTGAAACCTTAAAAAAGCATTTAATCACAGCACCAATTTTAGGGTATCCACTGCCAGAAGGAGAGTTCATCTTAGATACAGATGCAAGTAATGTGGGAATTGGAGGAGTGCTGTCTCAGATTCAAGGAGGACAGGAAAGAGTCCTTGGATATTTTAGTAAAGTTCTCTCAAAACCTGAGCGAAATTATTGCGTCACGAGAAGAGAACTTCTGGCAGTAGTGAAATCAGTAGAGCACTTCTATCAATACCTCTATGGAAGGAAGTTTTTAATCCGAACCGACCATGCCGCCCTTAAGTGGTTGATGCAGTTTAAGAATCCAGAGGGTCAGATAGCCAGGTGGATCGAACGACTCCAAGAATATGATTTTAAGATTGAGCACCGGGCCGGAGTTAGCCACCGAAACGCTGATTCTCTTTCCAGAAGGCCATGCCCAGCAGAGTGTTCTCACTGCAACAAAACGGAATCCAAGGAAGCAGCAGTGCTAAGAACGACGGTGGTCCACGACGACTGGACGCCTACCAAGATCAGGGAAGAACAAGAGAGAGATCCAGTTATACAGAAAATCCGAAAATGGAAAGAGGAAAACCGTCGACCACCTTGGCAAGAAATATCGAACCTAGGCTCAGTAGTTAAGACGTATTGGGCCCAGTGGGACTCATTTATCATGGAAGATGGCTTGCTCAAACGAGTCCTGGAAAATGATGACGGTTCAGAGAAGAGAAGACAGTTGGTGATTCCAAAGAGCAGAATAGCCGAAGTACTTCGTCAGTTACACGACAGTCCATCAGGAGGGCATTTTGGTGTGAAGAAGACCCTTCAGCGAATTCGGGAACGGTTTTATTGGATGAACAGTTCCGACGATGTAAAAGACTGGTGTAAGAAATGTACTATTTGTGCTACGAGTAACGGGCCTTATCGAAAAAGGAGAGCTCCTATGAGACAATATAATGTTGGAAGCCCGTTTGAAAGAATAGCTTTGGACATTGCTGGGCCGTTTCCAGAAAGTGATAATGGAGGCAAGTACATGTTGGTAGTAATGGATTACTTCACTAAGTGGGTCGAGATTTACGCACTTCCAGACCAGAAGGCGGCCACCGTTGCAGATAAGTTGATCCAAGAATATATCAGCCGATTTGGAGTGCCTTTGGAGATCCATAGTGACCAAGGCAGGAACTTCGAAAGCGATTTATTCCAAGGAATATGTGATAGACTAGGTATGAAGAAAACAAGAACTACGGCTTATCATCCGCAATCGGATGGTATGGTAGAACGAATGAATAGAACAGTTGGCAAGTATTTGACAAAGATGGTGTCCGATCATCAGCGAGACTGGGACCAATATCTCCCGTTCTTCACAATGGCCTACAGATCTGCTGTTAATGAATCAACAGGCCAGACACCAGCCAGAGTCCTATTCGGACGCGAGATGCGACTACCTTGTGATCTAGAGTTTGGGTGTCGACCTGGAGAAGATGTAGCAGGTGAAGATTATGTGATCGAATTGCGAAGAAGAATGGACGATGTACACGAGTTGGTCCGTTCCCATCTCCAGATCGCTAGTGACCGAATGAAGAAACGGTACGATACGCAAGCCGAAAAGGGGTGTTTTAAGAAGAACGACAAAGTCTGGCTTTATAATCCCAAAAAGCGAAAAGGTTGTTCCCCCAAGTTGCAGCAGTTTTGGGAAGGTCCATACCTCATTATGGAAAAGATCAACGATGTCATTTATCGAATAAGCAAGATTCCGAGGGGAAAGCCGATGATAGTACACCATAACCGGCTGGCGTCTTTCGAAGGCGACCACGACGTAGATGAAGAAGTGGAAATAAACCAAGTCCAAGATGTGTCTGACCTCACGTTTGAGGAATTCATGGGTGCCTATGGAGGTACCGGTAAAGCAAGACATGGTGTTACCACTGAAGAAAGGCAAGATCTACTCGCGCTTCCCGATGACTACTCACTGGCCCTTACCATCCGGCCAGTATCAAAGATGCACCAGGGTTGGCATCCGTCTTTCGAAGGAAGTTTGGTCGAGTTGCAGAACTTCAATGCCAAGTGCCAGCTCCTGGTAAAACCTTGAAACTTCAAGATGCATCACGTTACCTTTTCTACCTGGTAACAAAAGACACTGCCCGTGACCAACCTACCTACCGAGATGTATGGGAAGCCTTACTTCAGTTGAGAGAGCACGTACTAGAGTCCGACGTGCAAAAGTTAGCCATGCCAAAGTTAGAGTGCCGCCAATTAGATTGGAGGGTTATACGAAACATGGTGGAGGAAATCTTTAAAGACACCGAAGTCCAGGTGTTAGTCTGTTGCAATCCGCATAGTTACTGCTGCGGAGAGAAAACCGTCCCTTGTCATTTCTATACAACTGGAAGTTGTAAAAGAGGGTCCAGTTGCCGATATCAGCATGTCGTTCAAGTTCCAGTCCCGACAAGGTTCCAGGAGGAACCATCTTTTAAGAGGGGGGCAATGTTACGATTTTAAATGTTATGGCATATAGAACTGTAAATATTTTATGACTAATTCTTTTTTATTGATTCTCGTAATTTGTAGGTCAAAATATACCTGAGCTTCGCTACCAGTTGTTTACAGAAATCTCTAGACACTAATTTTAGTGAGTCATCCACGTCTCGAGGTTGAAAAAACGAGTCGAGCGCCTTCACCAAAATACGAGATTATTCAGGAAGTTTGCCGAAAGTTCCAGATGACAACAGTTGTGTATATAAATGAAAGATTTTTGTATTTGAGTCAGTCATAAGAAGATCGGTAAACGCGATATTTAAATGTAACGAAACGTGAAATAAATACATACTGTAAAGTTATTTAATAAATTAGTAATTAGCTATCGTGAGTTTTAATAAATTAGAATATAGACAATAAATTAGAATAAAGACAAATAAATTAGAACAATAAAAAAAGACGCAACAAAACATTCATAACCCACATGATGAACGATAGGATCCATAAGAGGATCGCTTATAAAAAAATATTTGGCTCCCTAACATTGGAAAATACTAGATCTAAAAAACATTATGATTATTGGGAATATTATTAAGTTGATACAATTAAAAAATAACTAAAGACTTGAGCCATATTCACAGCTAGATCACTTGCAGGACAATGCATTGTTCATGTGCAGACGTATTCAATAAATGTATTTTATCTTCTCTGCTTATGAGCAACCCTCTAATTATCCCTTTCTCTTTCAATCTCTATACAATTTTCTTCTTCTTCTTATTCTTCTTTCTCTCTGCGAGCAATTCTGATTGTTCAGTGGCGGAATAATACCTCTATGAAAAATTGTCACTCCATCTTTCCCGCGGTCGTCCGATAGTTCTTTTGCCGATTGGAGATTTGGGGATTTATCTCTTGCTATTTTGACCAAGGGGGTCTCCCTATTCATATACACTCATTACTGTACATTTTCTTCTAATATCTTTTCTCACGTCTCACGTCTTACACTGGTTTTATAAATTCTTAACTTTATCTCAGTATTAATGTGTCTGTTTCACCATATAGTGTATTTGATCTCTCATTTCGTTGTTTAGGTCTGCATAGCTGGACAGTGTATTTTGATTTACTGGCTTAAAATATGTGTTTCTCTATTTCACCGATCCTTGTTAATTTTGTTTTAGAAGATTTAATATCTGACCGATTAAGGTTGTTGAAACTCCTTTTACTAAGCATTGGGTGGATGACCTAATTCTATCATTACCACTGGACAGGACGTCAGGCATCCTATCAGTGTTCAACGGTTATGATCGTCACCTACAATTAACTTGTGAATTAGAAGATTCTATTACCATGAGCATACCTTTTTTGGATATAGGTATTTTCAGAAGGGTACGAAACACCTGAGTTGCGAGTTGGTACAGTAAACCAATGGCTTTTAACATGTTTCTCAACTACCATTCTTCTCATCCATTTGATTACAAAATCAATCTTATCCAAACCTTAATTTTTAGTTACACAGGTTAACTCATGCAATTGGTTATTTGTTTTATTAGCAATATTACAATATACATTTTCTCCTTGTTTTTCAATTATGTTTCTAAATAAAATACTGATTTGAGTAGCTCCTACAATATTATACTATAACAATGTTCATCTACGACAATGCGGCAAGTTTCTTCACTTTGTAAGTTACTGTCATAAAAATGTTGTATTAATTTTTGTGAATAATAATAATTAAAATATTTACTGTTCTACTTAACTTTTAAAGAGTACTTTGACACTTTTTTATTGCTTGTATACTTATATAATAAAAACAATAGTTATGTTAATTATGAAGGCAATTATACATTTCTTAATGATCTCGATGAATTATAGAAGCATAAAATAATAGAGATATTTGTATCAATTGATTGAGCACGGAAATAATGGGATTTAATTGAACTGGGTCTATTTAATTAACATTGAATATGCTTCATCAATAAATTTGTAATTTGCGATCGGCCTAAGTAAACTAAATATGTTAATAATATATCTACAAACTAATAATTTGCAGTTGATTTATATCGAAATCAATATTCTATCTTCAATCGTAACTTTCAGTTGCCAGCTTATTTATGGACATAAATACATCCAGAACCCTACTGGCTTATAGTAGAAGACGACGAAAAACTTATATAAGCTTTTAATTGCACCGAAAATATTCGTGTGACAATATTTATATTTGTGCCACAGTATATTACCTTTAACTTAAAATAAAACAAACATACTAGTTTGTTACTTAAATTAAAAACTTAATTTAAATACCAAGACAATTTAGAAAATTATGAATGATATTTATGTTATGGGGGGACAAAGGAGTAGGATGCGAAAATATGGAGTTGATTCCAGTTTACTCCACTTAGCCTCTTTTACACAAATCCGACTCTCACCTTCACGTTGGTGTTCCCTGTTAAACCGAGCAACCCAACTGGAGATCCGGTATCCAACCCGGGTGGAAGATTGGGTCGGCAACTGACAAGAGCGGGTCCTCCAGGTTAGGGGTTGGGCAGTGGGTTAACACCCCGTAAAAATTCTTCTGTTACGGAAACTTCAAAACAATCAGCCGGACGGATTTTTTGTCGACGACTTGGAAAACGAAATAAGGTTAATGACAAGGTTAATGATATTGGTTTATTTACTTGGAATGTGCCTATGCTGTATAGTGCAGGTAAACTAAGAAGTCTGTCCAGTACTCTTAATAAATATTCAACAGACATTATAGCACTTCAAGAAATCAGGAGGACAGGTAGTGCTAGCCTAGAAAAAAAAGACTACACTCTCTACTACAGCGGAGATAAAAATAATCGTATTTTCGGCGGAGATTCATACTGAATAAACGATTGAAATCACAAGTTATAGATTTCGATCCAGTAAGTCCAAGAATATGAGGAATCCGCATTAAAGGCAGGTTCTTTAATTACAGCATTATCATTATCCATGCTCCCACTAAAGTTAAAGAAGACGAGAAGGACATATTTTACGAGAAACTGTAAAGCACTTACAGACAATGTCAGAACGACATAAAAATTATTATTGGTGATTTTAACGCTAAAGTCGACAAAGAGACTATTTACCGACCCACGATCAGCAAGCATAGTCGTCATGCTGTCAGCAACCAAAATGGTTTACGCTTGATTGAACTCGCAGCATCATTGGGAATGGTGGTAGTAAGTACATGTTTTCCTCACAAAAATATCCACAAAGCCACATGGCAATCACCAGACGGTCAAACAAAAAACCAAATTGACCATGTACCAATTGATAGTCGACATTTCTGAGACGTACTAGATGTAAGAGCATGTAGAGGTGCTAATATAGACTCTGACCACTACCTTGTAAGATTAAAACTCAGGGCTCGTATATCAAACGCTAAGACGGGCCAGAGCACAAAATCAACGAAATATAATACTAATGTGCTAAAATCTGAATACGCTAGGGATAACTACAGGAAAACTTTAAATGAAGAGCTGACAAGAATCGACGAAAATTTAAGTATAGAAGAACACTGGACCAAATGCAAGGAAGCTATCCATACAGCGGCTAAAGGCTTTTTAAAACCTAACAAGGCTAAAATAAACGAAGACTCGTTTGACAAAGAATGTAGATCCATCGACCAACAGAAAAATAAAGCATATAAAAAAATTTAGCAGCGCAGAACGAGATTAAACCTGGAAGACTATGAAAATCTTAGACGAGAAGAAAAAAGGACGTTTGGAAGGAAAAAGAGTCAGTTGCTCTAAACGAGATTGTTAACCACCACAATAGAAAAGACTCCAGAAAATAAACAACTGCAGAAAAGAATTTAAACCCAGAATAACAGCATGTAAAGACAGAGATGGTTCCATAATTAGTGACAAAGAACAGATACTAAACAGGTGGGCAAATCATTTTGTAGAACTGCTTAACGACAGTCGTGAAGAAGATTAAATAAAAATTACTTTGCCTGAAATGGATTAAAACGCTTAAGAGCCGCCTTCCACCGAAAAAAAATTAAAGAAGCCATTTCAAAACTGAAAAATAACAAAGCCCCTGGTTTGGACAATCTTCCTGCCGAACTCTTTACAAATGGTGGTGACACCCTTTCTAAACACATGCATAAATTATTAACCGAAATCTGGCAACGGAAGGAAGCGTCCGCAGACTGGAAATTAGGTGTAATGCACCCTATTCACAAAAAGGATCATATGATGGTATGTGATAATTATAGAGGCATCACCCTACTTAACATGACATATAAAGTATTGTTCAACGTATTGTACAGAAGATTGACTCCTTATGATGAACTAATAGTTAGGAACTACCAGTGCGGTTTCCGACCCAATAAATCAACAACGGATCAAATCTTCACAGTCAGGAAGATTCTTGAGAAAACGCTTGAGTTCGAAGGTGTGGACACCTTCGTCTACATGGGCTCGATGCCGACCAAAGACAATAATGTCAACGAAGAAATTAAAAGAAGAATCATTATCATAAATCAGCCCTGAGTTGTCCATTGTTGAACATAGGCCTCCTCTAGATTTTTACATCTGCTTCCGTTCTGCGCCTCTGCTATCCAATTGGTCACGATTCTTTTGAGGTCGTCGGTCCATCGCGTTGGGGGTCTTCCTCGGCTTCGCTTGTCAGCCCGTGGTCTCCACTCAAGCAATTTTTTTGTCCAACTGTTGTCTTTCATTCTTGCAACATGTCCTGCCCCGGTTCGTCTACGAACTTCCTCGTTTCTTATTCTATCTCTTAAGCTTATTCCAAGCATTGATCTCTCCATCTTTCGTTGTGCCCTTCTCAATTTTTCGGCTGATGTTTTTGTGAGAGTTAAGGTTTCTGCTCCGTATGTGAAGACTGGTAGAACGCACTGGTTAAAAGGTTTTCTTTTTAAATGGATCGGTATATTAATAAAAGAAGAATAGTGCTTGCCAATAAGTGCTATTCTGGATTGAAGAAACAGATGGCCCCAAAACTACCCAGAAAAATTAAAGTTACCATATATAAAACACTAATAAGGCCAGTGTTAACATACTGGTCTGAAACGTGGTCACTTACACAGAACGAAAAATAATTGCTTAAACGTTTCAGGAGAAAAATTTTAAGGAAAATATATGGAGGAGTCCAAGAACAGGGTCTGTGGGGTAGGCGCTACAACTTTAAGTTATACAGAAGTTTTGGGGACCTGACGTTGTAAAATGTATTAAATTAGCACGCCTTCGATGGATAGGACATGTAACTAAGCGAGATGAAGATGCAACGATCAGAAAAATTTTCGACCGAAGTGGACCAGTGGGAAGACGAGCCAGAGGAAGACCAAAACTTATGTATCAAGATAATATAGAGGATGATCTAAAATCCATCGGAGTTAAAGCATAGAGAAGAGTTGCCAGAGACAGTGGCGAATGGAAGATTGTTCTGAAGAAGGCTTTGGCTCATAACGAGCTGTAATGCCACTGATGATGATGATGATGATTTATGATATGAGATACGACAAAACCAAATTTAACCTCAGTTTTGTCAATTTTGAGATATGAATGGTGTTCGTACTTAAAACTATTTGTCATACGAATATTATTTGTATTCAAAATAGGTTTAAAACAAGAATTAAAATGTACAGTGCAAGTCAAGTTTTACTGTTTAAACATATATATGTCTTTAATTTAAGTCTGGTTACCACCAAACACCAACATTTTTCAATGCCAGTCATTTCGGCACCTATCGATTAATGTCACAAAGTCATATATAATTTGCACAAATTACAATTATAAAAACTTTAATATTTTAAAATAGTATGTAACATACAACTGTTGACAAATTACAATTAGGAAAACATAAAATTTAAAACTATAATATTTATTTGAAATTTAAACTCATTAATATCTGGTCGTTAATTCATGAAATTTATATCTATTACCATGGATCCAGTGTTTTATATATTTTTTTTTAATTTTCTATAGTTGTGTATTGTTTTGATGGTAGATGGTAAGAAATTAAACATGTTTGATCCAAAAAATCAAAGCAACATTGGACAATGGTTTTTACTTTTTTTGGTACTAATATGTTAAATTTCTATTTCTAGTTTGATATGTATGGTGACTACATTTCAGAAACGATTTTTCACTGTGTAAATATAATAACGATTTGTAGGAATACAATAGTTTAAAGCCATGAAATGACTGTCTGTAAATAATTGGTCCACTAAAGATCTTGTACCCCTTCTATATATTATTCTAATTATCCAATTTTGTAAAACGTTTAGATTATTTAAGTGAGTATTGTAGGCTCCACTACATCCAATAATCCCATAGGTTAATTGTGAGTGTACCAGAGAAGAGTATAAAATCTTCAAGTGGTGAACATCCAAGAAGTCGCGAAGATAAACGAATTCTTGGAGTAAACCTCTTATTTTTTGGACTACATATCTGATATGATGATCCCATTTTAGGTGTCTGTCTATTACAATACCAAGGTACTTAATGTTTTCTGCTTCTGGAATTGGTGTATCGTTGTCAATTTCAAGTGAATTGAAGTTTGGTAACCCAGTGGTGTATAAAGAAAACGGCAAGTGTTTAGCTTTTTTATTATTTAAATGTAAACTGGCTATATTGAAACCATTTTTTTATTTTTATAAAGTCCATTTCGACATTTTCCTTTAACTTTTTCCAACTATTATTGCTATAAAAAATGGCTGTATCGTCAGCGAAACATACGATCTGGCCTGGAGTCTGTAATGTTAGTAATGTGTTTATATAAATGATAAATAAAAGCGGCCCCAATACCGTTCCTTCCGGGACTCCGTAAGTAACAGTTCTGGTCATACTGATTTTACCGTTTATAGTTACCTTTTGCTGTCTGTCACTTAAGTACCTAGCTCTCTAACAATTTGAAGGCCACACCACTGATGCCGCAATTTTTTAGTTTATGTAACAGAAATTTTGTGATTTACAGTATCAAATGCTTTAGAGAGATCTACAAATACACATAAAGAAGCTTTTTTTTATCTAAAGAATTGTAAATATTTTTTACCAATTTACCAATTGCATCTTCTGTAGACCTTACCTCTCTAAAGCCATATTGACTTTCAGATAATATATAATGTTTCTTTAAAAAATATTTAGACGAGATTTTATAATTTTTTCGATTACTTTACTGAGATTCGAAGTCAAGCTTATTGGTTTATCGTTTCCAAGTTCACCACGATCTCCATCTTTAAAAAGCGGTTTAATGATACATGTTTTTAATACATTGGGAAATATACCTAATCTAAAACAGTTATTGATTATATAAGTTGATGGTTTAGCAATTTGTTCTGCAACTTTTTTTAACATTTCTGATCTGAGGGTATCTATACCTGGCGATTTTTTAGTTTTTAGTGTATGTATAGTTTTTATGAGTTTCTCTTCATTCGTTGGAAATAAATATATGCTATTTTTTATATACTCAATCTCTTCAACATAATTGAGAGGTGTATCAATTTTCTCAGCATAGTTTTTTAGAAGTCACTGAAATAGTTATTAAATACATCTGCATTGTTTCCATGATCTGTTATTAAATTATAATCTTTCTTTATATGCTCAATTTCTGTTTTTTCTACTGTTTCACCACACAATTCTTTGACACATGTCCAAAAAGTCATTGAAGTGCAAGTATTTTTATCAATTAAGTCATTAAACTATTTTGCATTATTATTTTTTGCTTTTGTTAATAATCTGCTGAGATAATTTTTTAATAATTTATATTCATGCCAGTGAGGTATTTCTTAGATTTTTTATACAAATTTTTTTTCTCTCCATAGCTTTTAATAATTCTAAACAATTCGTAATTAATCCAATGATTTTTATTTTTAGATTTTTTTCGAATTTGTACTTCCTTTGTTATTTCAATATTTTAGTGTAGTGTATTGATAAACTCCTCAGTTGTATAGTGTATGTTTGTGGAATTATAAACAGAGATCCAATTTTCGCTTTTTAAATTTAGCTTTAACTGTATGTAATCAGTATATTTTTTGAATATTGTGGTCTTTTGTTTATTTGTGGTACTAACTGAAGAGTTGAAATTTTTTAATATTAATACAATGGGACCATGATCAATAATTTCGTAGTTAAAAAAAAAGAACTAAGTTTATGTTAACTTTTTTGTGAATTTTTAGTAAAGAAATGATCAAGGCACGTTTTACTATGAATTCTTGTTATTTGGTATATATATATATATATATATATATATATATATATATATATATATATATATATATATATATATATATATATATATATATATATATGATACACATACATGCATGTTAAGTAAGTTTTTATAATCCGATACATAGTCATCATCAACTAATAAGTCGATATTAATATCTCCTGCAAAAATTTTAATGTCCGACCTCTTTGTATGGCGTAAATAATTGTTAAGGCATGAATTAAATACCTTTGGGAATGAGCTTGGTGATCTGTATGTAGAAATCATTTTAATATTTTCACTTTTTCCGTAGAAGTTTAATTCGATCGTTGTCATTTCAGAGATCTTAATAATGTTAAATTTATAGTTTAGATTGTTTTTTACATATATAATAACACCATCATTTCTGTTAAAGTTTCTACTTTATATGAGTTCGTAGTCCGGTATTTGAAATATATTGCAATCAAGGAGCTGTAAAGTTCCTATTAAAATAATAATTTCAAAATCAGATATAAAAAAAACGATAAATTCGTCAATTTTTTTTTGGATATTCATATGCAGTATTTTTAAGGGTAAATTACTATTTTTACTAATATGATTGAATTCTACTATTGTATTGATTGTTTGAGCTTTAATTTCCATTAAAACTTTAATAAATAGGTACCTATATTAGTATTAAATACACCTATTTAGTAGATGAACGTAACCTAGAAAGCTGCCTTGACTTTTGGAGCTGGTTCTCAGTAGACTCTTCATTTTTCACTTCTTTTTCTATAATTATTCTTCTTTGTGTTGTTACTCTTAATCGGATTTAATGGGTTTTTGGATATTCCTATTGGTTTTTCTTAAATACTGGTATTTCTGCTTCAGTCGACTTTTTGATACTTGGAGTATTCGGTTCACTATTTGTTTGGTATATATTTTACTCTGTATCTTGCAAGTCTTCGAAAGAGTAAAAACTTCCGTCTGCAAAAAGTGTATTGCCTTTAATGTAGCTTCTAGTATTAGAATTCTGTCTGGCAAGTTTAAGATGATATTTTAATATTTCTGCTCTTCTCTTTGTTATTGGGTATAGTCGTAGTAATTTTCAATCGATGGCAATTTTTAAGAACCCCCCTTTTCTTTATATTTGAAACTAATTCTATTTTAAGCGATTTTAAGAGTTTTTAAACCAGATAAAGTTGTTAATATCAGACAAATAAATATTAACATCTAGTAATTTCCTCAGCCTTTCACAAATGAATTCAGCAGAAATGTCTGTTTAAAGCAACCCTACTTCATAGATAAAAATTGAATTTTCCTTAGATTTTCTTTATATTGTTTCTAATTTACTTTTTAACTCTAAATTTTCTTTAGATGTGGCACCGTTTAACTAATATCTCGTTTAAAATTTTCAGTCAACATAAATATATGTTGAATAAATTCGATATTTCCTAAATGAAAAGCCTTTTTTAAAAAAAATTTAAAACACGTCGATTTTTAAGATTAATTCTAAATTCATACATTCTACAACAAAATTGCATTATAAAAGCTTATTAACATTAAGAAGATGATGTCATCGGCTCTTTTTTTTTAAATGTAACACCCCATATTTTATGACATTTTAGATCGATAAAAATGAGTTGATTCCAAAAAAGTATAATACTTGGGGTCTAATGGATATAATTTGAAAGATATGTGCTTAGAAAATAAATTATTTATTATCAATTGCAAAAGAGTAGCGTACTACTAGTTTTTAGTGAAATGTAATTATTTTTAGTAACGTTCAATAACAATTCAGTAGTGCAATAATTGTATGAATTTATTTATGTTCTGTATTATTGCTTATAATTAATTGAAAGTAGAAATGAGTTTGAGTGTGAAGCAAAGAATTGAAATACTCATGATGATTGGGTATGGAGACAAATCGCGAACTCAGATGTAAATGTGTAATTTATTTAATGATAAATATCCAGAAAGACCCATAACGCAGTCAACAGTAAGTAAGATTAAAAAGAAATTTCGAGAAACTGGTACTGTTGAAAATGCATGCAAATCAGTCGTCTCTCTGTAAATTATGGTACAACATGAGATGTTCTACTTGCTTTTGAAGAAGATGCGCACACTTCTGCTCGTCAGGTTAATCTTGATCTCGATCTTTGCAAAACATCGGTACAAAAAGTAATAAAACTTGAAAAATGGAGCACCTTTAGATGCACACTTGTATAGGAATTAAACTAGGATCATCGAGATAAGAGCATAAAATTTTGCCAAACAATGATGGAATAACTGCCACCAAAACCCTCTCTTATTTTAAAATATTATTTTTTCTGATGAGGCTACATTCACATTAAATGGCGAGGTCAACCGTCAGAATTGTCGATACTGGGCAAAAGAAAACCCCAACTGGATGTGGAAACATCATACACAATACCCGCAAAAGGTAAATGTATGGGCTGGCATTGTAAGAAATATAATCATCGGATCCTACTTTTTTGAAGGTAATTTAAACGGGCCAGCATACCTTCAGTTTTTAAGGGGGTATCTAGTACCTATGAAAGTTTATGGTTTTAACAGAATGGTAGCCCTCCGTATTATGTTCTAGATGTTCAAAGGTACTTAAACGAAATTTTTTCGTACAGGTGAGTTGGAAGACGTGGACATATTGAATGGCCAGCGAGGTCGCCAGACCTCGATCTTTAAATTATTTTATTGGGGTCATTTAAAAAATGTTGTTTATAAAACGAAATCTGCAAAACATTGAAAACATAAAAGCAAGAATTCTACAAGAGCAAGGTTGTACAAGAATTTGTGCAACGTTTGGGTTACTGTCAAATACAACAAGGGCTACAATTAGAACATTTAAGATAAAGTCATGTATTATCTACTAGATTACTTTTAAGTTATTTATTATAATAATTTATTTATAATTTAATAATATTAAAAATCAATAAAAATTAATTTTCTAAGCGCATATTTTTCAAATTATATTTCTTACACCCCCCAGTATTATACTTTTTGGGAATCAGCTCATTTTTATCGATCTAAAAATGTCCTAAAATACAGGGTGTTACATTTAAAAAGAGAGCCGATGACGTCATCATTTGAATGTGTATCAGCTTTTGTAATGAAATTTTATTGTAAAATGTAGAACATTAAACTTAAAACTCGGCGTGTTTTAGATTTTTTTAAAGAGACTTTTCATTTAGGAAATATCGAAGTTATTCCATACTTTACGGCCACACTGTATATATATATTCGAAAATCGTTCGGGGAACGATTGAGAGTGGAAATTAAAACTTGCAACTTTTAATTAAAATGTAATTGTCTTTATAATCAGTTGTGGATTATTCCCTTATAAACATAGTATTTAATAATATTTCGGATTACGTTGGTAGCACCCTCTCTAAACGTTTTACCTATTAGTTTTAAATAGTGTTTCCTAAAGAGTTTTTAAGAATAGTAAGCAAACTTTAATATTATAACCCAAGAATCACTTTACATCGTAGCTACAGTCCATCTCTGTAGTACTTAACCGAGATTTAGAAATTTAGTACCGAAATAGAGGTATACGGACCGATAATCGAATTGGGGCAAGTCGTGAATATGAAACAGTCCGGTGATAACTTATCATTATATACAGACCTGATCTTGACCTCCTTGCTTTGCCATTCCGAGTGCCGATCGAAGCTGATAAGAATAGCGGCGATTTCCTGAAAAGAATAAAAAAGCTTTCGTTACTGGTTTGTTTCTGCTGCTAAAATGTAGGATTTACAACTTTAAATTAGCTTCGAGATAAATGTTGTCAAATATGTTTTGTTTGCAGGGAAATTTTAAATTGTAGTTAAAAATTTTTTTTTGTATAAAAATAAAATTTAAACTGGTTAATGCTGGTGACTCCTTATATTCGATGGGGATTTCTTTTATCAAAATTTTTGCTGTTGTTATACCACATATAAATATTCAACGAAAATTAAACCTGTGATGAATTTACATAACTGCTTTACTTAATCTTAAACTACACACTGCCTTTACGTAACAAAATCCGGTCTTTAAATACTTATGTAATATAATTCGAGATAATTCAGGTAACACAAGAAATCTCTTTGAACTTAAAATGGCATAGTTCCCGGGAGTTGGCTATATACCATATATCGACACCTGATATAAATAACATTGTAACTATATTTACAATGTTTTTCAACTATGGATTAAATAAGATCTATAAAGGATAACCTTTATTTTAGTCTAATTACTTTCATCCTATCTTATGTAAATATAAAGTTATTTAACAAAATAATCTCATTATAAGTGCACATTTTGAATCACTTGGTGGAAAAAACGTTGTAACCAATGTTAAAATATTAAAAAATTTTAATATTGTAACATTGTAACATTCTATATAATGTTTTTCTCGTAATTGTAAGTTGTGATACAAGAAAGCAAGGTAGTGGAAGATTACTATAAAAATAACATTAAAATCAATTTTTCAGGCTCTTCTAATCAGAAAGATGTTAAACAAGAAGTATATTCTATATTATTAACTACTGAGCATAGTGAGCATGTCTTAAATCTTAAAAACTCGCGTAAAGATACTAGTTTAGACTTTTAAACAAAAATACTTATACCTACATATATCATTTAAACTAACTTCTACCGATAAAAATAAGTTACCAAATATTCACAATGTATTACTTATTCAAGATACATTGATAGCGAAAACTTATACATGAGCCTACTATAAGTTCATGCTTAAATACGTTAAATATGTAACGATAAATGTAAAAGAAATGGTAAATTTCTATGTGGATCAGAGAGAACGAGCCACAGCTAGTACCTCAGAAAACTAAGGTCTTAGTTCCCAACGGGAGCCGGGAAAATCCTCTCTTCGCTTTATAGTGGATGGTGTGGAGGTTGCATCGGTTAAATCGATTAAGTATCTGAGAGTCTGGTTATTGAAAGGACTAAGGTTCGGAGTACACATCCAAAAGATGGTAGAAAAAGCGAATCGAAATCTGGAGGCGTTGATACGGCTAATGCCAAACATTGGAGGCCCAGATAGCACCAAAAGAAAGGTGCTAAATGGAGTTTTTCAGTCGGTGGTAACCTACGCTACCCCCGTGTGGTGTAGTGTACTGAATACTGCAAAATATGCTGAGTTGATGGAGACTTCGCAAAGGCGATTGCTCCTCAGGGTATCTAGCGCATATAGGACGGTTTTAAATGAGGCTCTATATATCATTGGAGCGGTGATACTGATCGTTTTGTTGTACAAAGAACGAGCGAGGGTGTATGCGAGGAGAATGGATGTAAATATAGATGAGAATGAGAGAGAAATAACGATAGTAGTATGGCAGAGAGAATGGGCGAATGATAGCGGAAAGGCAAGGTGGACGAAAGAGCTTATTTCCGATCCGAGGCCGTGGTGGGAATGTAAGTTTAGGAAACTAGACTACTTTTTGAACGCAGTTTTTGACTGGACATGGTAGTTTTGGTACCTTCACAAATATAATTGGCAAATCTGCCTCAGCAGACTGTACTGTTTGTGGGATACCGGACGCTTTCGCCTATATTTTTAACTGCCAGATATGGGCAAATGAGAGGGGAGATTTTGAGAGGCGACAGAGTTTCGGGCTGGATGAAAGAAACATGGTAAACATAAAGTTGAGGAGAGGCAAAGAATTGAGAGAAGTACACTATCTGATTTTTGGGGCGATGAAGAAAAAGGAGCATGGAGCAATGAATACCTTCTTAGGCTCTTATTGGAATCTGGCAATACAGCAATTAAAAAAAAGGAAAAACAATTTTCAAAGAAGAAAAATTTGGAAGGAGAGAGACAAAGCGATCCAAATGTTTGGAAAATGAAGAAACTGTGGAACTCTGGCAAAGAATATACTAGTAAAACTGGAAAATTAACGAAAATAAGAGAATTGGAAGCTAGAGGTAACGATAAATGTAACAGAAATTGAAATTATCTGAAAATGAGAGAGTCAATTTATTTTATAATTTGTGGGAAATGGCTGATAATGACAAACAGAGTGCATATTTATGTAAATATGTTCTCAGAAAAGAGAGAAAGGTCGCAAAGTTAAAAGAGTCCAGAAGAAACTGAACATATGGATATAATTTGCAGTTGGCAAAACACCGGCTCTAAGTTTATAAACAACATTTTTGGACACTTTTAACATAACAGGCATGTGGTTAACTATGCTATTATAAAAATTGAAAGAAAGAGGGAGGCTTGATACCTGGAGATATGCCTGGTCGCCATAACAATAGAGCAAATTAGTGCTGTAGATGAAAATATTAAAAATTTTATTTGTACATATATAAACTCTATTCCAGCAAAAGAATACTCACTACACAATAAAAGAAAAACTAAGATGTATTTGGATCAGTACTTAATGCTTCCCAAATTGTATTCACGGCAACGGGAAAGAAGAAAGTTAGACGCCACTAAAATGTTATGTTAGAGAAGAATGTTACGACATGCCGTGGGCCGACTACAGAACAAATATTTAAATTTTAAATGAGCTAAAAGTCAGCAAACTGCTATCCAGCAAAGTTCATCTCCAACAATTAAAATACGTTGGACATGTTGCGAGAGCGGACACAGAAAATATGGAAAGACTTATTACACAAGAAAAAGTAGAACGGCACGAGGAAGATCTCCAACAAGATGGATCGATCAAATTATAGGCATATACAAAAGACTTATGCATGAGTTAAAAAAATGACCAGAGCAGAGATCTTTAAAGAGGATAAATACACAACATCACGATGACCACTACACTTACCCTTCGAGCCAAAAATCGTGATAAATTCGATTTTGATTCATCGCATTATAAAAGGAAGTTTAAAGTGTATAATTTCGATATCTTTGATATTGGATCGGCAAGAATATTATAAACTCTTTTATAATTTGTAAATGCTTATTTTGAAATAAAATCATATTCAAAAACAGATATTATTTTATTTTCTTCTTGTTAGTATGTATGATGTGAATTCTTAGATACTTGTTTGAGTAAAATAATCACGTTAAGGTAAAATCAATAATAAAACTAATAATAATCTCTTTATTTTGATAAATACTCATTAGTTGCCATTTATATGCACCTAATCAAAGAAACATACTTTGTTGAAATATTATTGTATAAAACACTTTGTTGAAAAACTTGGTATTGTAACTCGACCTAAATAAGGACCTGTAATTTTAACAACAATGCAGAAAATTGCAGATAACGTATTTAAAAGTATTAAATTAGACGGTATATTGCCGATTAAAACAAATATAACTATCCAAGAACAATATGTCTCTACTCGAAATAAAATTTTACATCTGAACTTTTATGAGAGAGTTTGCTACCTTATTTGGATGCCGGAAATGATAATTTACTGTCTAAATGACAATGATATTCATGCTTGTTATAACATGCTAGTTAGTTTGTTTTTAAAAATCAGACGACGTCGTAGGACCATATAATGTTGCTTTAAACGCTGGTGACTCAACAGGTCGAAGCAAAAATCAGCATCGAGTTTTTTATTTTTAAAACACTTGCTGACAGAAACGTGAAAAATCTACTTTTCTACTACTACTTTTTTGGAAGACATTTACTATAAACCGTTCTTAATGCAGCTTAATGATTTGTACAACATCTTCTCTTCATTCAAGTTAACCATTTCAGAATTTTGGAACCACATATGGGTACCAGTATATTTAGAGTCTCTTCATCATCATCATCATCATCATTGGCTTTTACAACTCTTCGTGAGTTTTTGCCGCGTTTACTATTGCCTTCCATTGATTCCGATTCTGTGCTATTGTTTACCATGACCTTACTTCCATCTTCTCCAGGTCTTCGCTGACTGCGTCTTTCCACCTTTTTCTAGGCCTTCCTGTCGATCTTTTACCATCTGGTATTTCCCAAAACACATTGCTAATCAGTCTGTCGTCATCACTCCGTACCACGTGGCCTGCCCATCTTAATCTATTGGCTTTTATGTATCTTACGATGTTTCCTTTCCCGAAGAGAGTCTCTATTTCATTGTTGTATCTGCTCCTCCATTCATTTGTCACGCTGTCCCTGCAAGGACCATATATAATTCGCAGGATTTTGCGTTCCTATACTAATAGCTTATTGATTTCTTTTTTTCTCAATGTCCATGTTTTACTTCCATATGTCACTGCTGGTCGTATTATGGTTTTGTACATTTGGATTTTGGCACGCCTTGAGATAAGCTTTGACCTCATTAGATGTTGAATGGCAAAGAATGATTTATTCCCCGCCAGTATTCGTATTTCAACCTCCCGTTCTCCTGTGTTTTCACTGGTAATTGTTGCTCCTAGGTATTTGAATTCTTTGACCACCTCAAAATTATGATCGTTTATGGTAATGTTTTGTCTTATTCGCTGTCGTTCCTTTTTTGATACGACCATGTATTTAGTTTTTTCTTCGTTTATTTTTAGGCCTACGCTTAGTGTTGCTTCTTCAAAGTTCGATAATATATCCTTAACTTCCAGTGTTGTCTGTGCTACTGCATTTACATGGCTCCTCTGACAGTTATGTCTGATTTGACTCTGGTATAGATTTTTCGCATTGCGTATTCGAATGCTAGGTTAAATAGTAATGGGGACAGCGGGTCTCCCTGTCTGAGCCCGGTGCTTATGCGAATTTGAAGTTTTGCCTCCTATTCTAATTTGTGCAAAGGAATTGTTGACACACATTCGCGCAATCATGGTCAGCTTCTTTGATACGCCTAACTCCATCATTGCACCCCACAGTTTTAAGCGATCTATGGAATCATATGCTTGTTTGAAATCTAAAAAGATCTGGTGTACTTCTTTATTATATTCCCAATACTTTTCTAGCATTTGTCTGATAGTAAATATTTGGTCGATTGTTGATCTTCCAGGCTTAAGCTGCATTGGTAATCGCCAATAATTTCTTCTGTATATGGCAGTAATCGTTTTAGTACAACTGAAGCTAATATCTTATATGTAGTACCGATTAGTGAGATTCCCCTGTAGTTGCCACATGTATCCTTTCTGCCTTTTTTATGTATTGGCACGATAATACAGCCACTCCATTCTTTTGGCATTATTTCTTGTTCCCAGGCTTCTTTCATTAATTGGTGTATTTTAGTTCTAAGTTCATGCCCTCCTTTTTTAATCAGTTCTGCATCAATATTGTCTAGTCCCGGGGATTTGTCATTTTTTAGGGTTTCTATCGCCGTGATAATTTCTTCCAGGCTTGGCGGGGGTACTTCTATCTCGGCCGTTTGGTACTCACAATTTGCTTTATTTCCATCCGCGTCTACCTGGACATTTAGAGTCTCTTGGTCATCTCCAAACAGTGTTTGATGTCCCTTGACCGGCACATGTCCAGTAGAGAAGACTGCTATAATATTATTTATACTTGTTTTCTGCAGTCCTTCAGCTCTATTAACATGTGCTTATTCAATATATATTTTCCCACGTACTAGAGCGGAATTTAACTTTCCAGTAAAAGTTACGTTGTCTTCGGATCCAGATATTTTGCAGCTAATCTGTTTCTGGTAAGTCCATCAGCTCTTTCATTGCCATCCTCCGTCACGTGAAACGTACTCAGTGACGATATCTGTCGAGTTCTTTTCGCCTTCTACATCTGATTATGCGTAATGATCCTTCTTCTGCTTTTCTTATATTAATATAATGTACGTCGCACCTTCAATTTTACTCATTAAGATAATTTTTTTAAGATTAGAATGTATTTGGCACCTAACTATAAAACTATTAACTCACATTATGAAAATAGTAATAAGTAATTAATTGACGGATACGTAAACAAATAGAAATATATCAAATAAGTTTGGTCTATGCAAAGCAAATGAATAACAGATGCAATATTTATTATAAAGCAGGTAATGAAATATAATAATAAACAAACAAATCTTATAAGGTATTAATTGATTTTGTTAAAGCATATGATAGTTTCTCGAGAGTTAAGGACCCCCTAGAGTCCCTTGTGAATATTATTTAAAGACGGTGGAAATTAATTATATGTGAAAGTAGGAGTGTTATATGTTTTATGTCGTGTGTTAGTAGTACAGAGTAAATAGGATTTAGACAAAACAGTAAAATGGGAGAGACGAGCTGTTGAAGACGAAGGTATAAAACCTAATAAAACAAAACAGGATATCTAAACTGTTTATTTAAATATATATATATATATATATATATATATATATATATATATATATATATATATATATATATATATAATATATATATATATAATATATATATGTATATATTATTATATTATTGTGATATTAAAAGTCTTAGTGCGCCAACCAATTAATTAGCTAATTAATTAATCATTTAAAATTATTTAAATGATATGAATATGACTCTATCACATTTTTTAATTATCTTGTCTCAGGGTTATATTCGTGCTTTAATATCTATGCTATTACATGTGAAAGGTAAGGTCCAAAGAATTTCTTCTTCTTCTTCTTCGTCTAGCCATTCACGTCCACATTTGAACATAAGCCTCTTCCAGTCTTCCTTTCCATTGTTTTTTATTGTACGCTACTTGTAGCCAAATAGCCACTTGTAGCCAAAGAATACCGGAATAATAAAAAACATATAGGATCTAACATTATATATTGAAATAAAAATAATGAAATAAAATTCACACTAAAATGTTTTCAATAAACAATATCTCATATAATGATTCTCAAAATTTTGTTCTACGTACGTAAACCTTCAAAGTTAATGGTACAAACAATATTAGTTAAAATCTCAAAATCCCAATTATTATTCTAAATCTCCTAATCAAAATATTTATATCTTTTCCAAAGTAATTGTAGCAATTGTGTTATCAATGAAAGAAAAAAACGGCAGAAAAACAAAACTATCTTTCTATGATGATGAGTGGTCCAAATCCTTGTTCCTTGTAGCCTACACTATCTATTCTTAGCAGCTTCCTAGGTAATCAGCAATGTTACAACAAATTATTGCAAGTTTATCGTCCTTAATGATCAGTGACTCTTGGAATATAAGTAGAAAATATAACTTACAATCTTTTACTGGATCAGCTTCTGTCAGATGCACTAACTACACGAAAACTCACAAACTTTTACTGCTACTGCTTCCTACCTCTGGGAAACTACCCGAGAACAACGGCCCTTCACCTTGTACACTTGAAAACCAACTGACTATCTTTTTTATTTCAAAAACTAACTAAAGTCTCATTCTCAAACCAATCATCCCACCTTTTTCAATCTCATCCAATCAAAATGCGTCATACATCTCCCATTTCTTCATTTCGATAACACAACAAATTTTTACCTACAATTATAAAATTTCCTAAAACTTGTTTACAAAATTTCTTTTCCTACCAATTCTTAAGAACTAACAAAAACATATCTTTCTAAAATCTATTCTATTGTCCTAATGACTGCACAAATATATTTGGAAAACCCGTTTTCCATTGTCTAGGATTTCACTTCAGCTTATTCACGTCACACAAATCTATTTTAACAAAGAAAATAATTTATGCATATCTTACGTTTTGTTAAATACAGGTAATCCAAAATTAAAAGACTTTCATTCTTCGAAATGTTTGTTGTTTATTATCCTACTTATCTGAATTATTTTAATTTTTGGAACTTTGGAAGGAACTTGAAATATTTTAAGCAAACCAATATTTTTCTTGATTTTACATATCATAACAATATAAATATATATATATATATATATATATATATATATATATATATATATATATATATATATATATATATATATATATATATATATATATATATATATATATAAATGTAGTTATTACTGCAAATACAATGATGATGTTGGAAGATGACATTATTATGAAAAGAAATAGTTTGAAGAGTCTAGAATCTATATTACTCAGTAACGGGGAAATATACAGGGTTGACCATTCAAAAGAGTCCATTCTGGTATTTCGAATACTCATTTTATCTTGAAAACATATTGGTGGGTTTTTATTTTAAATAGGCCATCTTTTAATGATACAGACATCTGTTATTTGTAAACCCACTGCCGTCTTATACCATAAATCATTATTTTAAATAGAGTGTACACCAAGGGTGCTCAAACGGTCGATAGCGATCGACTGGTCGATCGCGAGTGCTTTTTGGGCAGATCTCGAAAAGAAAAAAAATTTTAATAAGTAGGTAGGTAACTAAACTACTGTCAGCAGAGTTAAACATTTTTATTAATACTGAACTATACAAATACATATAATGCTTGACTAAGCATCATTGCAATTCAAAGAAGTGGGGTCAACAAAATACTGTCAACACAGCATATTTTATATTTACATATGTAAACTAATTATTTTATTAATTCAATATTTATTATAATTATTAATCAAATTTGGGATGATATTCTATCAACTACAAAAATGTATTACGTAATAAAATAACACTGCTTGCGGCAAAAGGTGGCATTATCAAAGGAACGCGCGGCACTTGTCAAAGAAAAGCCGTGTTGTTTCTAGACGAGAGACAGTACAGTCTAGTTTCGGGCGGCGCGTTTGACCGGAACATTCGAGACTTTCGTTCACGCCGATATAAATGTTGCGCCTACAGGAAATGGAGTTATTCTGAATTGTAACTTGATAGCGATCCTACGTCGATACAAAGTTTATTATTAAATAGTGGAAAATATGTGCAGTGAAGAAATCTAAAACGTATCATTTTATTAAGATTGGAAGAAAGAATTTTTCTTTTCTATGGTGAAGGATAAGTGCATTTGTGTTATTTGTCGGGCGTCAGTTGCAATACCTAAGCATGGTAACTTAGAGAGGCATCATAAAACGGTTCATAAAAACTATGAAAAGGATTTTCCGCCACAGAGTGAATTAAGAAAACGAAAAGTAAGTGATTTAATATCTTGATTGAAAAAAGAACAATACATGTTCACAATACCAGCCAAACAATCACAAGCTGATACGAACGCGTCATTTAAAATATCTCATGTTTTGGCGAAACACGAGAAACCATTTAAAGATGGATCGGTGGTGAAGGAAGCATTTATTGAAGCGGGTGAGACTTTATTTGGAGATTTTAAAAATAAAACAGAAATCATGTCTGCTATTAGAGAACTTCAGTTATCTCGTCTGACTGTCACAAGACGTATTGAAGTCATGAGTCAAGACATCGCAGATAAACTAAAACATGGTATCATGGAATGTACATACTTTTCTTTACAGTTCCACGAATCCATCGATATGACAGACACTGCCCAGCTGTGTATTTTTATTCGGATGGTATTCAATGACATGTTGGCTAAGGAAGAATTTTTGACAATCATTCCTCTGAAGGGGACGACCCGTGGGGAAGATATATATGACGTTTTCTTAAATTTTGTAAAACACTACGAGCTACCAATATATACATTAATGTGCATTACAACCGATGGAGCACCAGCAATGACTGGAAACAAAAACGGTTTTGTGGCATTGTGTCGAGCTAATGAAGAATTCCCTTCATTTTTTTTCATTCCATTGCATTATACATCAACAAGTTTTGTGTCCAAAAGTTTTAAATACGGAGGAAATTATGGACATTGCAACAAAAATTGTGAATTCCATCTGTGCACGTAGCTTGCAACGGCGGCTCTTTCAGTTGCAGTTGGAAGATAGGGAGTCAGCTGAACACACTGATTTAGCTCTTCACACGGACGTCAGGTAGTTGAGTCGCGGAAAATTCCTAGAAAGGTTTCAAGAATTATTGCCCGAAATAACAGCTTTTCTAGACGAAAGAGGTGATGACACTCAGATTTTGAAAAACGAAAAATGGCTAAATCATTTGGCATTTTTGACTGACATCACAATGCACTTAAACACCGTTAACTTGGAGCTTCAAGGTAAAGGAAAAACTATTATTGAGATGATTAGCGCAGTAAACGCATTCAAAAGTAAATTGCAACTTATGATAGATCAACTGAAAAGAAAGGATCTGAAACATTTTCCGCCTTTGAAAGCAAGGATTCCTCAGTTGAATTATGATATGTATGAGGCTGAATTATCAAATATTTTGGGACAATTCGAAATGCGTTTTTATGATTGCAGTAAATTGGAAAATATAGCATCATTCATGAGTTATCCTTTTTCATGTAAAACATTGAGGAATTAGCTACTGAAATAGCAAGTCAGTTTAATATGAACTCATGTTCTGTTGAAAATGAGTTGGTACAGATTATATCAAATATCCATCTCAAAGCTACAGTATCTGATACAAATTTCTGGCGTTTTATATCTGAAGATGAATATCCGAATGTAAGGCAAATCGCCCTTCAACTGACTGCATTTTTTGGGTCAACTTACTTGTGCGAGTCTGCATTTTCTGAAATGAAGATAATTAAGTCAAAATATCGCAATCAACTAACTGACGATCATATGACATCATGCTTGCGATTAGCACTCAGTGGTTACGTACTATCTTATGAAAAGTATGCTGAGGACATGCAGTGCCACGCTTCAACATCCAAAGCCACTCCTTAGTTAAGTTTAACACCATATGTAACTCTTTTGTTTTGTAACAACAAATAAAATAAAGCAATTTTGAATAACTATGAGTTTTTTCATTGATATTGTAGAGAAGAACCTAACTAAACCTAACCCAAACCTTGACTAAAATAATGTACCTATATTGTGCAGAAAGCTAATATCTATATATGCTACGGTACGCCCTACCTAGGTAGGTAGGGTGTATCGTGTATGTACGACAACCCTGCATCACACACACTTGCAGTCTCTCAGAGTCGATCGTAAGTAGTCTAAAAATATTGGGGTAGATCGCCAGCAGTTCAAGTTTGAGCACCACTGGTGTAGACCATTACATTATTAGACAGTTATTTCGTTGAAAAATTTAGGCATCCATAATTTTTCTTTTTATATTATCTTGTGTTACTGTAAAAAAGTATCAATTTACTAAAAGTGTTACATCTCTTAAAAACCAAACGTCATTGATTTGACAAGTGATAATATGTATACTATTATCACTATCTATTTAACAATGACTTAAAAATTCACACAATTGACACTGGTCATTTTAAACCAGTGTCGTTGCGCGCTAGCTCTCTTGTACTTTATCTTTGATACCTTACGTCGTTTATCAGCTGGCAACCATAATTCTCCACCTAAAATGAACAAAATTTTTGTTCAAAAATTAATAACTTTATCAATTAACCTGTTATCAATGTCTTCTTTGTTTCTTAAATGTATATAAAAATATGAGTTTGATTAACTACTGGTTATGAAAGTAGTGATCTTGCTGTGGGATCTCGTACTATAAGTAATTTTAAATATTTATTAATTTTTTAAAAATCCTTTGTAAAAGGTATATATTTTATAAATATATACCTTTTACAAAGGATTATTAATAAATTTTTAATATATGGTATACAGCCAACTACAGGAACGTAGATTCATTGTGGATTTTTAATTTTAAATACAGTTAAATAATTATTTACTAGTCATTTATTTGAGCTTTCTTTTCTGTCAGTGTTAAGATAATAAACACAGTAGCGGTGAAATAATTTTAATCATGAATAACTGCAAGTGGAGTTCCAAACTGACTCTTTATCTCCGTATATCTTCATGTGTGTAATTTACCTATCCATTAGACCAGCGTTATTAGATTTTGCTGTAACGGATGTAGCTAGTCGAGGCTTATGTTGCAAATGCAATAACATTCAAAAACTTTCTATTTTTCATTTATTATTAGTATTACAAAATTAAGAATTAAATTCTATTATATTCGTATTTTTTATTATATATATATTATTATGATATTTAAGGTCTTGGTGCGCCAAGCAATTAATAAGCTAATTAATTAATTAATTAATTAAAATTATTTAAATGATATGACTATGATTCTATCACACTTTTTTTATTCTCTTATCTTAGGGTTCTATTCGTGCTTCAATATCTATGCTATTACATGTGAAAGGTAAGGTCCAAAGAATACCGGAATAATAAAAAACATACAGGATCTAACATTATATATTGAAATAAAAATAATGAAATAAAATTCACACTCAAATGTTTTCAATAAACAATATCTCATATAATGATTCTCAAAATTTTGTTCTACGTACGTGAACCTTCAAAATTAATGGTACAAACAATATTAGTTAAAATCTCAAAATCCCAATTATTATTCTAAATCTCCTAATCAAAATGTTTATATCTTTTCTAAAGTAATGGAAAGAATTTGTGTTATCAATAAAAGAAAAACTGCAGAAAAACAAAACGATCTCTCTCTGATGATGAGTGGTCCAAATCCTTGTTTCTTGTGATCTATATTATCTATTCTTAGCAGCTCCCTAGGTAATCAGCAATCTTACAACAAATTGTTGCAAGTTTGTCGTCCTTAATGATCTTCAAATGCACGAATCATTCAAATTATGATAGCCTTTTCTCCTCTCGATAAACTGAATCTCTCGTTGGCCCGAGTGAAAAATGACTCTTGGAATATCTTCTCTTTACGATAAACTGAATCTCTCGTTGGCCTGAACAGTGACTCTTGGAATATTAGTAGAAAAATATGACTTACAATATTTTGCTGCTTCAGCTTCTGTCAGATACACTAACTCCACAAAAACTCACTAACATTCAACACTACTGCTTGCTACCTCCCGGGAACCACCAGAGAACAATGACTGTTCGCCTTGCACACTTGAAAACCAACTGATTATAAATTTTTCTTCCAAAACTAACTAACGTCTCATTCTCAAACCAAACCTCCCACCTTTTCCAATCTCATCCAATCAAAACTCGTCATACATCTCCCATTTCTTCATTTCGATAACACACAAATTATTACCTACAATTTTAAAATTTCCTAAAACTTATTTACAAATAATATTCTACAATTCTTAAGAACTAACAAAAACATATCTTTCTACATTCTATTCTATTGACCTAATTACTGCACTAATGTATTTGGAAAACCCGGTTCAATTGTCTTAAGTTCGCTCACGTCACTCAAATATATTTTAACAAAGAAAATAATTTATGCATAGCTTACGTTTTGTTCAATATAGGTAATCCAAAGATAAAAGGACTTTCATTCTTCGAAATGTTTGTCGTTTATTAATTCGACTTATCTGAATTATTTTAATTATTTGAACTTATAATAAAGTTTTATTTTGAGGTTGCAGTCATTAATAGGGCAGGATAAGTAAAACTCTTTGTTCTTTTATCAAGTTTTCGCAAAATTTATTCGCTTCTTTAGGATATGCTAAAATCAGTAAATACAATGAAATTATAATTAAAAAATATTGTATAAAATTAGTATAAAAACTTACAACATGAGGTTAATCCATTAAATTTTTAAACTCACAAAATATTAAAACTTAACTTATTTAAAGTAAACATTTATAATTGGGTAAGAATTTTCTAATACAATGTCTTTCAGTTTCACTAACACTTTCTTGATATTATTAGTGTGTGATAATTAACAACAAAGGGTTAGTGGAACTGAAAGACATTTATAACAATTTTTTTTATTAACAAACAAGAAAACCAAATCACCAAATCGTACAATCTCAATTTATTTTCACATCACTATATTACCTTTTCTTTGGGAAGAACTGAAAAAGTTGTGATTGGCTGAATGGCAAACGCCTATGCCAAAAAAAAATCACTATATTACATACCAACATTAACACCAAAACTAACTAAAGTCATTGCTAACTATTCTCAGATTAAAATTGCAATTAAAAATATTAAAATATTAGCATCATTGTATATAAAAACTAAATCACCTATTAGCATTATAGAAAGCTCAAATGTAGTTTATAGAATACCATGCGAAAATTGTGATAAGTCATACATCGGACACACATCTAGAAATCTAATAGGCAGACTAACATCACATAAAAGTGATCTTAGGAATAATAAAAACACGGGTGCATTTATAGATCATGATATTAATAAAAATCATTTATTTAATTTCAATGAAACTAAGATATTAAGACGTGAACACCAATTAAATACAAGAGAATTCTTAGAAATGGTATGCATAAATAAATATCAATGCGTTAATAAAAAACCTGATATTGATAAACTAAGCAATATCTATAATTACATCTTGTCTTAAGAAAATTATTAATATAATTTTCTAATATTGTATTTTCTGACTAAATTCAAAAAATTTCAATATTTATATTTGGCGCCATTTTGTACGTAACCATAATAACAATAAAGAGCTAGTAGTTATGAACAACAACAAATATAATAAACAGAAACGAGTGTCTTTCTGACATAAATCAAACATCAAAATAATAATCATTGTCAACATGAATTTCTACAAAATTAAATAAAATTAAAATATTGTACTTATATAAATGTATACTTTAATTAAATTAAGTTTTAATGTTTTGTGAGTTTGAAAATTTAATTGATTAACCTGATGTTGTAAGTTTTTATACTAGTTTTATACAATGTTTTTTAATTCTATATTTTAGCATATCCTAAAGAAGCGAATAAATTTTGCAAAAGCTTGATAAAAGAACAAAAAGTTTTACTTAAACTTTATTTTACATAACGTGTCAATGATACCTAACTACTTTATATATATATATATATATATATATATATATATATATATATATATATATATATATATATATATATATATATATATATTATAAAGGCCAAATATATGGCCTAGGAGACAAATTCGTTAAACTTCCCGTGCTCGAATCGGTATCACTAAAGTGTTATGATCATTTCGGCCTATCCCAGCCAGCGTCAGACACTTGGGCTGATACAAATTTAAACTCTGAAAGTAAAACATTTGTTTTACTTCTTTTTTTTTTTCTTTTAACCTTTAAAAATGAACTTAGATTTGTGAACAATTTATTAAATAAATAACTAATTTGAACTCTCAGTACCTATCTCCACTTTGCTAACATAGTTTAAACTGGCTCACATCAGCAACTCATATTATCATTATACTGTTGCGTTTGAATCGTTTCTGAGGAATCAAGCCGGTCAGTGATAATTCTACAACAATCAGAGTTAACCGTTAAAAGTACTTTATTTAGCCATATTTATTTGTATTTGTTCAAGCAAGGTGCGCCCATGTGTAATGTTTGTACGAAACATAAGTTTTGAGGAACAAAAATAAAAAAAACTTTTAGACATGCACAATGAGCGTACTATAAATTTCGGCTGTTGAAAATAAAAAATACCGTAAATTTACAGAAGTGTGCTGAATAGGTTGTTAATTAGTTTTTTCTTTTCTACGCTATACATTACTAACACATAGTAATAATCTACAAAGGGATAATAAAATGTTATTTACTACGGTAATAACTAACTAAATGATACAGGGTAATGTGAGGAGATAGAACTGCTGTGGATTAATTGCTGTATTGTCAGTGTTTAAGTACAGTCAACTATATGGTTGAAGAGCAATAGGTGGTAGTGTTTTTTGATCGAAGATGTCGTTGAAAACTTGGAATACAAAAGGCTTGCTTTATATATTATTGAAAATGCACACTTTGCGCAAATTACAATTATAATTGTGGATACAATAGATATAATGATTAAAAAATTAATTATACTTTATAGTAATTGTTTTACTGAAGAGATTTTTCCAGATGTATTAAAAGTACACAAGAGTGAAACTAAAATTTTTGAGAGTATTGTAAGTGTTCGCGTGATAGAATATCTAGAAAAACACAAAATACCTTACTGTAACCAATACGGCTTTAGAAGTAGGTGTAGCACTACACTAGCTATACAGAAATTGTGAGATCAATAGTTGATGGCTTGGAGGAACGTCATTTTGTGTCTTTGACATTGTGTGACTTATCCAAAGCTTTGTGCGAAACTGTGCTTCGCATGAATTACTATTTGAAAAAATGGATATATTGTTAAATTCCTGCTTCCCTAATTATTTTACATCAAAAGTCATAAGAAACTATTTGTAGACGACTGAAATATTTGAATTGCCAAAATTTTAATTATGTAATTTATTATTTAAAAAACAATATAGTTGATTAAAACATGTTATCAGTTAAGGAGAAAAAAACAATAATAAAAATGTTTTATTCTGGCATCGTCAGACACTAGGGCTGATACAAATTCAAATTTGGAAAGTAAAATGAATGTCTCCCAGAACTTCACTACTGCGTAGTTAGCTTACAAAGGCGCCACCTGCTTTGGTGACCGTAAACGAAACGATATGATAATATTGTTTTCTGTATCCTTTGTGCTATGTGAAATGTGAAAGATTAAATCTTTTAGCGAAAGCCGCTATCACTTTATTATATTAAAAGGCCAAATATATGGCCTAGGAGACAAATTCGTTAAACTTCCCGTACTCGAATCGGTATCACTAAAGTGTTATGATCATTTCGGCATATCCCAGCCATCGTCAGACACTTGGCTGATACAAATTCAAATTCGGAAAGTAAAACGAATGCCTCCCAGAACTTCACTACTGCATAGTTAGCTTACAAAGGCGCCACCTGCTTTGGTGACCGTGAACGAAACGATATGATAATATGGTTTTCTGTATCCTTTGTGCTATGCGAAATGTGAAAGATTAAATCTTTTAGCGAAAGCCGCTATCGCTTTATTATATTAAAAGGCCAAATATATGGCCTAGGAGACAAATTCGTTAAACTTCCCGTACTCGAATCGGTATCACTAAAGTGTTATGATCATTTCGGCCTATCCCAGCCATCGTCAGACACTTGGGCTGATACAAATTCAAATTCGGAAAGTAAAACGAATGCCTCCCAGAACTTCACTACTGCATAGTTAGCTTACAAAGGCGCCACCTGCTTTGGTGACCGTGAACAAAACTATATGATAATATGGTTTTCTGTATCCTTTGTGCTATGTGAAATGTGAAAGATTAAATCTTTTAGCGAAAGCCGCTATCGCTTTATTATATTAAAAGGCCAAATATATGACCTAGGAGACAAATTCTTTAAACTTCCCGTACTCGAATCGGTATCACTAAAGTGTTATGATCATTTCGGCCTATCCAAGCCATCGTCAGACACTTGGGCTGATACAAATTCAAATTTGGAAAGTAAAACGAATGTCTCCCAGAACTTCACTACTGCGTAGTTAGGTTACAAAGGCGCCACCTGCTTTGGTGACCGTGAACGAAACGATATGATAGTATCGTTTTCTGTATCCTTTGTGCTATGCGAAATGTGAAAGATTAAATCTTTTAGCGAAAGCCGCTTCTTCTTCTTACGGTGCCTTATCCTTAAGGACGTTGGCCATTACATTTGCCCATTTAATCTTATTTGTAGCAGCCCTGAATAGTTCTATGGAGGTCATATTCGTCCATTGCCGTAGGTTTTTAAGCCAGGAGTTGCGTCTGCTTCCTGGCCCAACCTGACGTACCAAGAAGAGGACGCAAAAGAGCTAATGACACTGAAGTAAACCACTTCAAGCGCACGGTACACTTAGAAGTCCGATTTGATAAATGTGCACATATGCCAATTCACATGAAACCAAGGAGATGTGCCCTTTAAAATGCTCGAAAAGAACCGCACAAGTCTTCCAGGAGCTGTTCAACATGTAATGTACGACTGTGCCTTAGCGACAAAAAGTTGATTGTCTTTATACCATTTAAAATAAAGTTCTACTTTTGAAAATATTTTATTAACCGACGCCTAGTGTCCTAATACATATAACACGATCTATAGCCCTTGTTAGCTGATAAATACAAATAAAAAATACGATACATAGTTAATAAAGATAATAATTTTATATAAAAAAACCAAAAAACTTGTTAAAAGTTAAAATAAAATCATTCTGGCGTCAAAGTCTTAACCTAAGAAAATGTAAAAACTGAGCAATGTTATTTCACAAAAAAAACACTATTTTTTACTATTTACAACTACCATTGGCGTACTGTAATTTACAGCTTTAAAATATCAAAGATTTTAAATCTTTGCAAAATTGTACTTTACTTAAATGCAAAGTGCATTTATTACTCTTGAAAATAAAATATTTATTTTGGATAAAATCATACACAAGGCGAAAACCAATGTTTTTTTAAAACCTTCTACTTTGTGTAGATCTTTCGATCTGTTTAATTCTAAAGCTACCTCTGGTTAATTTCTTGGGAGGTAGATTGCCAACTATCCCTCCATCTTTTAGGTGGTCTTCCGTGGGGTCTTGAACCGGGCGGATTGTTTTCTAGGGCAATTTTTGGGAGTCTATTCTCATCCATTCGTCTTACATGGTTGTACCACATCCTCTTGCACTGCCTTCCCCATCTTACAATATCTTGAATTTTGCACTGCTCTCTAATGTTTGTATTTATCGCTCTGTCTCTTCTTGTTTTCCCCATTATTGTTCTTAGGGTTTTCATTTCGGCAACCCTTAGCATCTGTTTCGTTTTGTTAGTATCTTCGCGTACTTCTATGCCATATGTCATGATCGGTCGTATGCAAGTCTTATAGATTCTAATTTTACTATCTGTGCGCATATACGGATTTGACCAGACTATCTCCCGCAGACATCCTGACAGTGTAGATGCTTTGTTGATCTGACTCCTCAGGTCCTTTACTGGGTCGTGGGTGCTTGATATATCTATGCCCAGATATCTGAATTGCATCACCTGTTCTATGGGGTTGTCCTCAACCAATAACTTACATCTGAGCGGATCTTTTGCTATTGTCATACATTTAGTTTTGTTGGTAGAGGTGTTCATATTTAGTAGTCGGCTTGTTTGAAAGAACTGAAAGAGCTGCCTTTGGAGATCATCTTCTGATTCGGCAATAATTGCTGCATCGTCTGCGTAACACACCATACCAATTATTTTGTTGCCCACTCTATATCCGAGATTAAGAGATGTTCCTTTGTTGATAATTTTGCTCATGAGAAGATTAAACAAGAAGGGGCTTAAACTGTCGCCTTGTCTAATTCCTTTTTAAAACCAATGTTTTAAAATAAAATAAGTCCAAAATATTTACCATGAAATTATAGACCCAGGTTTAAACTTGAATTTAGGTCATTGGTGAATTTAAAAATAATGTTTTTTACTTTGTTAAGCCTTAAATATCGTAATCTTCCTAATATCTTCGTATAACTCAAAAGCAAACAAGTTTACAGAAAAACTACAAGAGATCTATTTTGTTCACAATGATCCAAAACTGTATTTTGGGGTATCTCATGAAAGTATTTATAAGGGCATGGATGTTTTTGATGCATTTTATTTAATTATCACTTTTTCGTTTAGAATTTAAATTACCAAATTGTACAAAGAACGACAAACAGTAATTGATTTTTATAATTAATTTCAACCGAATGCAGGAATCAAAGTCAATTTTTATTGGATTGATAAAAAACATCAAAATAGCAAACGAAAAAAATGTCTGTAATAAAATCGCAAATTACAACATATCTCACAATTTAAAACGATGTAATCTGTTTGTGATCCATTAAAAAAAGCTCTGTGTCAATATACAAACGATAATGTGGAAATTTACGACTCAGAAAACGCACGATTCACGATGGACAGGTATGTTTAATTACATGAATGACACGAAATGGTGAAAAATAAGAGTCGTTGAAAGAGAAAATGTTTAATGTTGAAAAATTTCGGTTCGCTTAGCAAAACAAAGACTGCTTTGTCATTCGGCAGACATTTGTTGGTGACTATGGTAATAAAAAGTAGATGTTTTAAACCGTTTTTACGGTTTAAAACAATGGTGGCAATATTTGCTTTAGTGCTACCAGAATAAGGTGAAGTAATTTGTTTAAAAACTTTTAGTAAGTTTAATGGTAGTACGAGTATTTAGTGTTAGTATATATAGTATTTATAAAGCATTGGCATAAATCAACAGCGTTTCTTATGTGTACACCATCGCCGAGGGATGGAACCGAACCTCCAAGTAGCGTGTTAAATATTGGTGATTTTGAATAACATATCAATGTCCAATATTTATTTAATGGGATGTATCTTTCATTCTCTCTTTCTTCCATATGTTTCCTACGAAGTACGGGGATTGTTTAAATACGTTTAAAACATTGACGCCTGTTATTTATACTTTAACTTGATTACCGGTAAATGTAATATTGAACTGCCCTTATAAATCAAGTCTGAGAGAAATGTTTCAACAGACATTATAAATACTATCATCATCATCACCATCATCATCAATTAGCGTATGTTTTTCCACTGTTGAACGTAGGCCTCCCGTAAAATTTTCCACCTATTTCTGTCTTAAGCTTCTTGCATCCAATTTGTGGTGATGCGCTTGATATCATCCGTCCATCTAGTCGGTGGTCGTCCTCTGCTTCGATATGCATCTTGCCTTGGTCCATATTCTAGAATCTTTTTGGTCCATCTGTCATCCGTTAATCTGGCAACATGTCCGGCCCAAGCCCATTAAGCCTTGGCTATTTTTTCAACTGCATCTGTGACTCCTGTTCTTCTTCTTATTTCTAGGTTTGGTACTTTACCTCTGACGGTAATACCTAATATTGATCTTTCCATAGCATGTTTTGTAACTCTTATTCTATCTATTGTTCTTTTTGTCAGAGTCAGTGTTTCTGCACCATATGTCAGAACCGGTAAAACACACTGCTTAAAATAAATACTATACATAAATACTATACATTAGAATTAAATCTTGTAAAAGATACAGACATATGCTATTGCGATAGAATTGTTAAAATATTCAATCGGAATTAATGTCAACAATCTCAGATATGCAGATGACACGGTACTTTGCCTCCAATAAAGAAGACCTGCAACGAATTATAAACAGGTAAACGAAGATTGTAATGAATATGAGCTAAAAGGTAATACTTCTAAGGCAAAACTTATGGTTGGCAGCAAAACAGAGTTACAACCAACGAACATCAGAGCGTATGGAATAGAGTTAGAAAGAGTCCACAATATTACCTATTTGGGCGCTAACGTTAACAGTAACTGGGATATAAATGTGGAAATAAGAATACGCATTGAAAAAGCCATAGCCGTATTCTATAAATTAAAGAAAATTCCAATTATTAGAGACATTACGTTAAACCTTAAAATCAGATTCATACGTTGCTACATATTCTCCACATTGCTGTATGTGTTTGTATGTATGTATTTGAGATGTGGATTTATCGACGAGGATTGCAGATAAGTTGGGTTGATCAAATAAGAAATGAAATAGTTTTACATCGAATGAAAAAGAGCACAGAAATAACAAAAACGATAAAAAATCGAAAGTTACAATATTTCGGTCATGTAATGAGATATCCAGAGAGGTATAACCGTCTGCACCTCATAATACAGGGTAAGATCGCCGAAAGGAGAGGCCGAGGCAGCCGAAAACGAACATCCTGGCTCCGAAATCTCCGAGGATGGTACCAAGAGACCATCGCTAATTTATTTAGAGTCGCCGTAAAGAAAATTATTATTGCCAATATCATCGCCAACGTTCGGTAATCAGACAGGGTACTGAAAGAAAAATATTAAAGATAGCATAGCAGTTCCTTGGAATTGCTAGCCCAATAAAATAACACAAAATTTTGCCAAAAATAAAAAAATAAAACAAGGTTGAAAAATTTGCCAATAAGTGTTTAGTATTAAAAAAAAAGATTACAATCCTACTTTTTTAATCAACCCCACTTTAATTACAATCTATCTATACAATATGAACCTACATATTTAGGCAGGTATAATAGAAAATAGGTAATAAGATTAACAATTAATACCTCTAAACGATTAATGGAATTCGCAGAAAACCTTTGCTGTAGTAAAAGGCACGGTAAACTGCACTGGAGTTCTCCATAATCTTTTTAATTATTTACTTTCTTAAGAATATTTTGCCTGTATTATCAGTTAGGGTTAATTTGTATAAAATAAGAAGCAAAAATTCAAATGGAATTTTAAATATTATTGTTTATTTTCCTAATAATGAATGTATAAATATAATGGTTAACCTGTTGGACAATTATTTTGTAAATAACATTATAATAGTGTACTTACTGATTATTTAAATTTATAAATCATCATCATCGCCACTAAATTCACTACCGCTATCATTATGTAAATATATAATCACTGGATTAATTTCACTAAATTTATTTTCCCGGATCCATCACTTTTCTATTAATGTTTCATATTTATTTACAGTTTTGGCCCATATTTCTGGAGTTGCAGTTTTAAGAGCTTCTTGCCTCATTTCCCTAACTGCATCGTCACTGTATCCACTGTATGCAACGTAATTATCATAATACGCTTTACATCTTCTTCTTCTTCTTCTTAGTCGTTAATCTGATGCAGGTATCGTGATATCATGAAGCTATTAGCTAAATTCCCCAATGTTCCTCCACGTTTTTCTATCTTCTGCCATTCTAGCACATTCTGACAATGGAGCGCCAATGGTAGCAACAATATGGTCCGTGTATCGTGTGGGAGATCTACCTCTATTTTTTTTGCATTCTACTTTTCCCTGAACGGTAAGTTTTTCAAGACCATTTCTTCGAAGCACATGTCCAAAATAGCTTATTATTTGTTCTGATATTTGTGTTCTTAGTATTTTCTTTATGTTTAGCTGGTCCAGTATGGATTCATTTGTTCTTCGAAATACCCATGGTATTCTCAGCATTCGTCTCCAGCAGTACATCCCAAATACATCTATGTTCTTTTTGTCTTTCTCAGAAAGGGTCCAGCATTCCAATGCATAAGTAAAAACTGAAAAAACTAGACTTCTTCCTAGTCTCATTTTTGTATCGGTAGTTATTTCATTGCTTTTCCAAATTTTTGTTAATTTTGCCATAGCGCTTTTTGCGATTGCTGACCGCCGCTTTATTTCTTCAGTACAGCCTCCTTTTACTACCCCAAAACCAGATGATTTTGATTGTTGTTAGCCCTGTCAATTATCATGATTCTCGTTTTATCTCTGTTTATTTTAAGGCCCATCGTTAAGCTTACGTCTTCTATCCGTTGTAGCAGGTGAATAAATTCAGCTTCAGAACTAGCGAGGATAGTAGTATCATCTGCATATCTCAAGTTGCAAATCTTCTTCCCGCCAATGGTGATGCCACCGTTCCAGTCCTCAGTAGCTTTCCGCATTATCCATTCACCACAGATGTTAAATAGAATTGGGCTTAGTATGCAGCCTTGTCTCTCGACGTTTGTGATCCTGAAACTATCAGTTAGTTCCTCATTTATTCTAACTCTGGCATAATTGTTATTGTACAGGCTTTTAATTAGCAGTATCAGATGATTGGGGATTCCCATTTCAGATAAAACCTGCCACATTTTACTTCAGTTGACCAAATCGAAAGCTTTACTATAATCTATGAAGAACAAATATGTTGTGAATTCTCTGGATTTTTCTACAAACTGCCGTACGTTTAAAATTTGTTCTCTAGTACCACGTCCGGGGACGAAACCTGCTTGTTCCTCCGCAATGTTAGGTAGTAAAAAGGGCTTTATCCTCTCGAGAATTATGTGTAAGAGTATCTTACTGCAATGCGCAATTAGAGCAATTGTGTGATAGTTGCTACATAAATCTTTCGCTCAATTTTTATGTATGGGAATATATAGTGATTGTGTTCAGTCCTCAGGCCATTTACCTGTCTCCCACACTCTTTGACAAATTTGATGTATTATATCAACTCCAACGTCATCTAGGCCCCAAATCATTTCAATAGGTATGTTATCTGGACCGGCAGCTTTCTGACTTTTTTGCCTCATAATTGATGCTTCAACTTCACTTTTAAGTACGTCAGGTTCCGTCGCAAAACTGTCATCTTCTTGTTGTGATGGGGCGTCTGTGCTTTCCTCCATCATCAGTGGTCCACAGTATTCCTTCCATCTGTGTAAAATATCTTTTTTAGAAGTAAGTAGAGTTCCGTTATCATCTTTGATAGCAAGGTAGTTTGGTGTAAAGGAACGTGTTATCTGCTTTATTTTTTTAAACATGTCTCTGGTCTCAGTTTTGATTTTATGCCCTTCTATTTCCATGCAGATTTTGTTCAAGTGTGTGTTCTTGTCCTCTTTGCACAGTCGATTTATTTGACTGTTCAGCGCTTTATAAGGCCTCTTTATCACTTTCACTGTTCAGTCCTGTGGCTTTTAAGCACCTCCTCTCTTGTATTTTAGTCCACGTGGAGTCTGTTATCCATTGTTTCCTTCTTTCTTCTCTATCACTCTTAATGTTTTTCGCAGCATTATGCAATATGGATTTTGTTTTTGTCCATATGCTATTTGAGGACTCTTCTGGATTTAATAATTGTTTGAGGTCACATAGCTTTTGCATTGCGGGTTTTTTGTACGGATCGTTATATCTTAGATGCCATTTAGTTGTTGTATTTCCTATTTTTATACTGTTTCTTAACTCCATGCGGAATTCAGCTGATAGAAATTGATGGTCGCTATTACAATCTTTTCCTGGGTAGGTCTTAACATCCTCAACAGCGCTCCTCCAACGAGTTTTTACCAGTATAAAATCTATCTGATTGAAAGCCTGTATTAGTAACAAACAGGTTGTTGTCTATACAAAAGTGTAGCAAGCGTTCTCCTCTGCCATTACTTTAGCCAAGTCCATATAATCCGACAGTCTCTCGCAAGTAATGATCTTCTGTAGTTACACCAATTTTAGCGTTGAAATCGCCTACGACTGCTGTGATTTCTCTATTAGGAAGCTTCCTAAGGGTCTGCTCCAACGTACTATAAAATGTTTCGATCTCTTCATCGTGAGATTCGCTTGTTGGGGCATATGTTTGTACTACATTAAGATTAAATTCATTCTGACAACAATTATCCGATCACTGACGGTTACTATCACTACCACGCCATTCCGAGATTCGTTATCATTGCCGGAGAAATAAATATCATTGCCATTTTTTGACGTATAATGCCCTTTATCCTTCCAATGGGTTTCAGATAGACCTACAATAGCATAATTCTGTATCTCGTTTTCCACTACATCTAACTTCCTGGGTTCCAGCAATCCTCGAACATTAAACGTTCCAATTTTAAGGGTGCTCCATATTTTTATGTTTATTCCAGACTCAGAGTTTCCATGGCGTGCCTGGTTTCTCACAACATCATGGCCGGTAGCCCATTTCACACCATCAGCCCCGGACGCTGATTGGCGCCAATTGCTAGTTGGATCGCTCGGCATACTGATATGTTTAGAGGTCATCTTTCATGATAGGTCGTGGGGCAAAGTAACGCAGTTGGTTCCCACTTTCGTCTGCGTGGTAGAAAATAGTTTAGAGTAAGGAAAGAGAATAACGACCCGTCCTCTCTCGAAAACCTAATAGCCAATCGAGGTCGGAAAAACAAGAGTTGGCCAAGAGAAGCCGATAGGAAAGATAAAAGACATTTCACTCAAGACTAGTTGAAGAAGGGTAAAATGTGAAGGTTCTCATGCACGCTTTACATACATCCCAGAAATGTTCGATGGGATGAAAGTGGCAGTGATACGGCGGTAACCGTAGTACTTGATTCCATAACTTGATACAATTTGGGCAACTTTAGAAACTGTTGATTTTTCATTACGTTTCGAAATTTCCAGTAACTCTAATTTGAAGGCGTATTCCGGAAAATTGATATTATTTTTACCTAACCAATTTTTTATGCTCGGTAAGTTCCACGACTATTTTGGTTGTTTTTTCAAAATCTTCGAATGGTAAGGTGCATTATCTAAAACTATAACTCATGATTCACTTAGACTAGGTAACAGTTTCTCCTCAAGCCATTTAACAAACACATCTGCATTCATGTTTTCATGGTAATCAGCAGATTTTTATTTTGAAGAAAAAATCAAATCTGCGTTTTCTATAAAGCCTTCTTTACCTCCTGCATGAAGAATGATCTGTCTTTTGCCTTCGCTATCTGTGTGTTTTGTTAATTTTACACTGTCGTCTTGCCAAATTCTTCTAATTCCACCCTTTGCAAATATCCATGTCTCATCTAAGTATACGAATGTTGCATTTTCAGATTTAAGTCTAGTATATTCTCTCAAAAATTTAATTCTTTTGTGTCTGTTTAATTTACGGTCTATAAAATTAAACTTTAATGGCGCTTGCTTGTTATTGTTACAGGCTTTAATAATACGATAAATTGTAACTACGAGGATTTCTTGGATCTAAAATCATAAAAACTTTGACTGCATAATCTGCAAATTATTCTTTCTTTCTAGTTTAGTTCAATTATACATTATTGAGTTGAATTATTTCTATTATATACTTTTTAATATGTAGACAGAACATAGTTCTCAACTATCAGACGTTAGGTTAAGAAAATCTCTCTAAAGCATTTCCACGATGTGTTCAACTTCAAGCGATGTAAATCTAAACGCTAAATTTTAAACTTAAATCAAATAATTTATTCAACGTATGATCAAATGAACATAAGTTGTAAGGCGATTCTGACTGACTCCTCTTTAGTCGGCCTCCTCTTCATCAGCGATCTCCAAAAGTGAATCTGAAAATTTCACGATATACAATGAAGCAAACTCACATTGTCAACAAGTTTTGCATATTATTTTTATAAAGTCTTTTACAAATTGAGATAAGAAGGTATTGATATTTAAAATTTTTCTACTTTTTTGCAGTATAAAGACTGTTGAAATGTTCTGCCATCAAAACTGTGCTACATAAGTTTGCCAATGTTTAATTGCTACAAACCATAAATGAAATATTTATATGTTATTCTAGCTCCTTAATTTTGTTCGACATTTTACGTAATAGACGGTTTCAACAGATATTAATTTCAATTAAATTTAATCTCTGTTTAAGCTTTTACCGAAAAGATAGGTAAAATTACAGACACTACATATACTTAACATCATAAATTTAAGGATCGCTAGGCTAACGTGTTTATTTATAGTCAGTAAGCTTCTGGGTTCCATTCGATAAAACTTTTTTCACGCAAAGTTTGTCCGTATAAGGGAGAAATTTATAATACTAGCTACTATTGGAATTAAAAATTCAATATGGGGGTGTAATACACACACACACACATATATATATATATATATATATATATATATATATAATATATATATATATATATATAAGTTATGATTTTTGAGGATGCAGTCAGTTTATTTGGCCCACAAGACAAAGAAAACTCTTTGACTTACTGTCAAGCTTTTAAATTAAATTAAATTAAATTATATTTAATTCTTTTTCAAGACATCTATAAAAAGAAATATAAATTAACTAGTTAAAATTGTTAATTGTCTTACTTACTAGTCGTGAGATTACAGTTTTTAATATTGTACTCTATATATATATATATATATATATATATATATATATATATATATAATATATATATATATATATATATATATATATATATATATATATATATATATATATATATACAAAACTGTTTTGGATGGGTTGGAGTCAATAAAAGGGGCTATTTGTTGACTATTTTTTACTCGAGCTTTCAATTGTGATTACAATTATTATCAAGAGCTTCTAAAAAAATACAAAATATCTTACAAAGTTGAACTAGAAATAAACTTTTTTTTGTTAACTCACCAAATAAAATTAGTTTTTTATATAAAACTGCTGCTAACAGAAATAAATTTTGAAAAAGTTTCTTAACAAAAACAAGTGAATTTGTAAACAAAAATTGAATAGCTACAAATAAGCCTCAATGTCATAAATACCAACTTAAAAATTTTTATTTTTGACATATTGTCAAAAATAAAATTTTGTTTAAAAAATTCTTTTTTGTTTAGTAATAAAAAAAAATTATTCACCATTGATAGATGCCTGAAAAAATGTAACAAATATATGGAAAATTCAAAATGTGATATTTTATTGATTGGATATATAAACTACATAGAATATTGCTTATATTTTGAATTTCTGACCTTTTGTTTAAATTATTATTACTTTTACTAATACAAACCATTTCTAAAAAAGTTCTTTTAAATTTATTACTTTCACTACATAAAATTTTAATATTATCAAAATCCATAATATGGTCCTTGTCTATTACATGCTCTGCCAAAGCACAAGATGGTTTCTTAATGCTGCAATCACTTTTGTGAGAAATAATGATAACAAATAATTTTGATAATATAAAAATAGCAACAAAGAACATCAGTACCATTTCATCTTTATATTCCAAAACTAAATATCCTATAGACAAATTAGATCAAACAAATGTAGTATACAGCATTAGTTGTACTCAGTGTGAAGCTGAGTATGTTGGTGAGACTGGAAGAAATCTCTTAAATCGCATTATTTCTCACAAAAGTGATTGCAGAATTAAAAAACCATCTTGTGCTTTGGCAGAGCATGTAATAGACAAAGACCGTATTATGGATTTTGATAATATTAAAATTTTATGTAGTGAAAGTAATAAATTTAAAAGAACTTTTTTGGAAATGGTTTGTATTAGCAAAAGTGATAATAATTTAAACAAAAGGTCAGAAATTCAAAATCTAAGCAAAATTTATAATTATATTATTTCTATGTAGTTTATATATTATGCAATGAGTAAAATATCACATTTTGAATTTTCCATGTATTTATTAAATTTTTTCAGGCATCTATCAATGGTGAAGAAATCTTCTTCTTTTTCATTAATAAACAGAAAAGAATTATTTAAACAAAACACATTGTCAAAAATAAAATTTTTTAAGTTAGTATTTATGACATTGAGGCTTATTTGTAGCTATTCAATTTTTGTTTACAAATTCAATTGTTTTTGTTAAGAAACTGTTTCAAAATTTATTTCAGAGAAACATTTATTAGAATAGGACATTTTTGTATTAACATTTTTTTAAATAAGATGTTAGCAGCAGTTTTATAAAAAAAAATTATTTCTAGTTCAACTTTGTAAGATATTTTGTATTTTTTTAGAAGCTCTTGATAATAATTGTAATCACAATTGAAAGCTCGAGTGAAAAATAGTCAACAAATAGCCCCTTTTATTAACCCCAACCCATCCAAAACAGTTTTATATTTTTTCCAAACGAGTCACAAGTACTTCTTTTTTCTTACTCTTATATATATATATATATATATATATATATATATATATATATATATATATATATATATATATATGTAAAATAATTATATAGACAGTAAATCAGGAAAGTTAAAGAAACTCACAGGAGGACTAAGACGAAGGCAGACAGGAAATATAACTGATTCTGACGGAAACATCATCGTGGACAAACAGAGTAAAATAAGAATGTGGAAAGAATATCTCAAAAACTCTTTGAAGGCGAAATAGATAACAACGTTGAGATAGAAAAAGAGGTAACTAATAGATCAAGAATATTCAGCAATAAGTTTATTGCGCAATAACACAGTTAACGGATGGCAAAGCGGCAGGTCCTGATAATATACAAGCAGAACTACTCAAACTAATGGACAACGAATCAATAGCAACACTCGCAGCAAAAATATTCAACAACATATACAACTCTGTAGAAATACTAACAGAATGGCTGAAATTTGAGTTTATTGCACTTCCAAAAAAACCAGGGGCCAAAAAATGCGAAGATTACCGTACTATAAGCCTCATAAGTAATCTTCTAAAATTGTTCCTAAATAATTCATAAGAGAATCTACAAGCTGTGTAAAAGTCAAATTTCCCCCAATCAGTTCGGGTTCACAAATGCTGTTGGTACTGGAGAGGCGTTGTTCTCAGTACAAGTCTTATTCCAGAGATGCAGATACGTCAACTGCGACGTATACGTAGTATACGTTAAAGCATTGTAGTTGATTACGCTAAAAGCATTTGATCGAGTACAGCATAAGATGATGCAAATACTAAAAGAAGTAGGAATTAACAACCAAGATCTGAAAATAAGTAGAAATCTTTACTAGAATCAGACAGCAAATGTGAGAGTTAAAGGTGAACACACTGACTATGTGTGTGTGATGTGAAAATCATACGTGGAGTGAGGCAAGGCGTATTTTGTTTCCTCTAATCTTCAATCTGTACTCTGAAAGAATATTTGTCGAAGCTTTGCACGAAACTGAAAAGGTATTCTACTAAATGGTTACCAGCTAACCAACATCAGATATAAAGATGACACCATAGTATTTGCGGACAATTTAGAAGGCACAAGTTCTAATAAACAAAATATTGTACGTATTACATTCAACAATATGGCTCAATATAAATGTTAAGAAGACAAAGCTGATGATAATTAGCAAGAAAAGAATAACAAAAGGTCAAGTCTATGTCAACCAATCTTCTGTAGAAAGAGTGACGCGTCTTCTCTGTCCTTTTTTATGGTGTTGAATAGTGGACATTGAACAAAGATATGTGCAGAAAACTGGAAGCATTTGAGATGTGGCTGGCTATATCGTAGAATTAAGATCCCGTGGGCTGACCGAGTCACAAAGAGGGAGGTCCTCAGACGAATGAATTAGAACCGAGAGGTACTGACCTCTCGGTTCCATCCATTAGTACCATCAAATCTCGAAAATTACAGTTCTTCTGACATATAATGCGAAATGTATCCAGATATGCTCTCTGTCAACCCATCCTGCAATGAAAAATATTTGGAAAGTGAGTTTCAGGAAGAAAAAGAACATCTTGGTTAAAAAACCTCAAAATCTATCAGATCACGAAGAAAAAGAATAAAATTAAGGCACAGAATATACATATATTCGACGTTTACAGTTTTAATTAAATAATTTACTACATTTAATATTTCATCTGTATTTTCGTGAGGTTCTAAAACAGGATTTTTGCTTAAACAGTCTCATTTTTAGTTATAATTTTCTGGATTAAACTTTACTTTAAAATTATATTTGAATTGAAATGTCAAGCCTCACAATTTTTCATCATATCTAGCTTTTATGTTTACATTTTCTAAATATTTGTGATCGGAGAACTCTTTACCAAAAAGCAAATGTTACCCATATTTTACAGCTTCTTTTATGGATAAATATTCTATTCTAGGTGTACTGCCTTTTTTTCTTATGAATTTCTTCTATTTTTTCTTTTTTTTTAAATATGATTTTTCTTTTTGCCCTGGTGTCTTTATCTTAAAAAGTGTTCTAGACTTCTTATTGCATTAAGCAAACCTTCAGTTTCTTTTAAAGTGTCTATTAATCCTATAAGCTATGTAATTTAGAACTCCAACAGCTATCAAATCAATTATTATTGTATCTAACGACCTGTTTATTTGTAGCAGATATCTCTTTTACTTAACAGCATAACTAATAATCCAAGTAGGTATAAAACTTATACTCAGAATAAATCAAGTATAGGCAAAATCACTACCAATAAACATGAAATAGCTTAGATATAGATTATACCTGATATAAGAATTTATTCCAGGATTATACCGACACACACCCTTGTTTTAGTCTAGTATAACCCATTTTATGAATGACATAGTCATCAGTGACAAGAATATATTATTTTTTGTATTGTTTTGTGAGTAGCTATATAATAAAAAAATGTGTTTAAGAGATGATACGGCTGTCGAGGGACTTGATAATTAAATTAACACAGTGGAAAATACACGAAAAAGAAAAACTTTTAAAGAAAGAATAAATCCCTTTTCACAACACACATCAGTAGTGATAGCGTAGTGATCAGTGAACAGTGTAGTAGTGTCTGGGGGCTCGGTTAACTGAGACATCGGAAGCCCTGAGGAAGGCATCAGAGAGGATGCCGAAAGCTCGGCAAAATGGATATCGACGCGGTTCAACCCGGAAAACTGGTGAGTTTGATATTAATTTTAGTAATAATATTAATCTTAGCTCTAGGTTATATATATATATATATATATATATATATATATATATATATATATAACAATAAAAATATCAAAATATCATATAAATGTATATAAACTTCTTTCTAGAACTAAATCATTTAATTTTTCTGCTTCCAACTTAGCAGAGTTCTGTCTGTCTGTAAGTAGAACGCAACAGTTTACACTGACCGACTGACTGACTGAGAGTTCTCACTGACTGCTGGTACTGTGTCTTATTAGATTAGGATGTAACTACAAAGAACTCAGAATGTCTGACGGCTGGCTCAGTTGGCTGGAAGTTCTTGTCACAACATTTAGACTAAATTATACTACATTAACCCCTCCCTATTTGTGAACAAAATATTGCAACTATCTTGGTTTATTTTTAGCTCCAGCTGATTTACAGCTAGATTAAAAATAAGAATTTTCCAATCTTGGTTCATAATTATCATCAGGTTTTTGAACAGGTAAATTTTCTGTCACATCTGGCATCTGGTATTGATGTAGTAGTGGAATTCTCTAGTGTGTTATTTGGACTTTTATCTTCATCATTATCATGATTCAATAATATAACAATTCAATTCAACAGTAAAATTTGTAGATAGTGCAGAGCTTACAGTAAAGCTGTTTTCCATTTAGTCATGTCTAAATATTTGGTTTTTAATGCTAGATTCACCCATTTCCATATAACTCATATCTTTCGACTTAACCATTTTCTTCATGGTTATATGGTGTTGCTCTACTTGAACATATTTCTTTAGAGTGTAGATAATTAATAAATTCTTGTGAAGTAAAGCTAGTTCTCCTTGTCAGATTTTATATATGCTGGCATTCTTTATAAACAAAGTAGTAATTTAATCTGTGATTGGTTTGAATTGTTTTCCTACCAGATAATGTCTGCATTTTTTTAATACTTTAACGCATTTGCTTTTTATTCAATTGCATGTTTTCATTCAGAATCTGCGAGAGTATGTGTGAAAAAAGTAATTGGTTTTCCCTATTGATTGCTTCGCTTATGTAATCATAGACTAAATTTATTAAAAGCATGTACTTATCTTTATCCTCTAGGTATTTATCTTTGGATTCATAGTTTCCTAAAAAATTCTTGAATGTTATATACTAATATTTGAATTCTTTGGTGGAAGTTTGACAGTTCGGATCAGCCTCTAGTTTATCTGGTCTAAAGTACTTCTCCATTGTAAATTTAGGCGAATAAAATTGTAGTAAAATGCCTTTTGGAGAATTAGGTTTTTATTCACATAAAACTTGACATAAGAATGAAAAAACAAATATTTAAATATTGACCAGGTCTTGCCACAACATTAATAAGAAAACTAAATTATACCACACTTTGCTTGTATTATTAATATTTCTTGTAACATATATAATATTTCTTGTAAAATTTTTAAAAATAAAGATTTTATTATATATTTTATTCTCTAATTGTTTTAACCACTTTGGCATTTTAATGTAATGGAATGTCTCAACATAACAAGAAAACCCAAAAAGTATACGAAAAATATTTATTATCGTATAGGATAAGGATTTTTCTTGTTATTTTAGGATTATATCGATTTTTATTTATTTTAAAATGAGTTCACAATCCTAGGTAATATTACTAAAGTTTTGAATTTAGCGCCATGTAATTATAGTTACCCTCCCGGTCACTAGGTGATGCGCAACTCATTGTTTTACTCGTTAACACCGGAGTTTCAATGCTAGGTGGTAGTGATGCTATGGTTATCAACAGGTCCTCGAAGAAACTTTGTCTCAGGACCATGTAACCTCTGTAGGTCATACGTTGCCATGTTACCAATTCCAACGGTAACTTGAACATCCTAATTTGTAATAATATGTAATGTAACACAACTACAAATTAACAACATTTAACGGGTTTGTACCCATATATTTTAGTGGCTCATAGCATGTATACTTCGTAAGTATTAACCACATTTTGCATTAACCTTAGTCAACATTTTAAATTTAACGTTATTTTTAATTAAACTGGTTATATATTTTCAGGTTACACTGAAGATGGAATTAAACATTCCGAAAACGTTCTGTAATGTAATTGTGATATAGCCCGTTAGGGTATTTTATTATATACCTTTTATAAAGGATTTAAAATTATCATAAAATGACTTTTAACAAACGGATCAAATGCACTAAAACAGTAGAGGTGAAGTCATATAAAACATTTTGAATTTACAATAAAAAAATAAGGGTCATTTATCGTGATAAAAAATATTATATCTCCTAAGTGGAACCAATAAATACACTTTCACAAAATTTTATTGCAATCAGTCTACTGTTTTTGAATATTAGCTTGGACAAACATCGTGACACGAGATTTTTATATGTAATATATATATATATATATATATATATATATATATATATATATATATATATATATATTATATATTATATATTAATTGTCTGAATAAAATGCATATCATGTATTTTATACTTGGGAAAAAAGTCTCCCTGACTACTAGAGTTGATTTCAGTCCCGTAATCAGATCGTTGTTCGCTAACAGCCTATAGATTATTTTCTTTCCACTTTCCGTGCTCTGTTTGTCGCTGCGGAACGGAAGAATAAGCGGCTTAAGTCAGATTTTCGTCGGGAATTCCTCTTTCTAGCTAGAACAAGCCGCTTCCACGCAGCATAGTTTGCCGAAGAAAATAATAAAAAGTGTTTGTTTACTGTTCCGAATTTTAGCGGAATAATTTAATTAGTAGACTTAATCGAAAATAAGAGTTTTGTTATTTAGAGACTTTTGTATACAATTCTAATGAATGAGCTAGTCGAATTCACTGGATTTATTTATACACAAAGTAAAATTTATTTTTAGCAAACGAAAATTAACTCATTATTTAATTTTAAAATCGTATACGTAGAATAATTTAAACAAAATAGTTTTGATATAATATTAATTTTTCATAACGAAAAGAAAATTAAAATGAAGTGATAATGATAAAGGACTAAAAAAAAGCAGACAAAAAAAAACAGTACTGGGAAAATATTACCAATAGGTTAAGGAATCAAAGTCTAAGCGAAGAACACCAGAGGTATATAGACTCCTATCCGGGTCATTACAATCTTCATCCCCAGAGTCCACATCAGTATCGACACTATTCTTACCGGTAGGTGAGATGTATATATTGGATAGTAAAATATCATATTCATCCAATTGCTTAATTTCATCCAATAATTCTGCTGTAGTAAGTGGTTTCTTTTTAAAAAATTATTTTCGTAAATGATGTGGCATGTGCCCAAGGGGTCGTTAGTGACCCAAACAGTTTTAATTCCATTTTTTATATTAAAAATATCAAACCACCCAATAAAATTTATAATATGATTAAAGAATAGTATAATTCGTATTGACACTATAAAAAAAATATTCATAATCTATAAATAAAAACTTGAATGAACAAAAGTTACATTTGCTTATCGATTCAAAAGTTACTTCCACAAATATTTAGTCTATACTAATCAATAAAGACTAGTTATAAAGAGTAAAACAAACAAACATATCCAGTTACACATATCAACTCGCCATGAAGGACCTTTAAGTGCCATGGGTCGTTATCGACCCTCTGGGCATAAATGGGTTTAAGTCCCATTGTCCAAAGTCCATTGAGTAGTAACTGCTAATCTAAAAATTGAGTTCTTTGAACTAGTCTTTTAAATATTCAGAAGAAAATATAATTGTGTCCTATAAATAACAATTGTTTTCTAAGCAATATATATATATATATATATATATATATATATATATATATATATATATATATATATATATAATATATATATACAATAAATATATATGTATATATATATATTATATATATATATATATATATATATATATATATATATATATATATATAAATATATATAATGAAGTTTTATTTTGATACATTAGAATACATTAGAATCAAAAATGAATTCTAAAGTGCTCAAAAATGTTTTTTTGTTAATTTTGCAATTTATTTCGATTTTTGATAATGCATTCTATAAACAAATTTTTGGCATACCTATGGGCTCAAGTATATCGTGTATATTATGTAATTATATACTAGATTTAATAAGAGATTCTTTAAATAAGTTGCCTTTTCATATCCCGTTTATCAAACGTTTTGTGGATGACTTAATACTTGCTTTACCTTCAGACAAAATAAATGAAACTTTACAAACTTTTAATAATTATAGTGAACATTTACAATTTACATATGAAAAAGAGATAGATAATAGCATCCCATACCTTGACATAAGAATCAAACGAAATGCACAAAATGTATTAAGCACTGAATGGTACAGAAAACCTATAGTTAGTAACAGATTTATTAATTATCATTCGCAACATCCACCTCATATGAAAATAAATTTAATATTTTCTTTAAAAAACAGAATAGTCAAATTATCACACACCAATAACATCAACAAAGGGTTAATAGAACTGAAAGACATTTTATTAGAGAATTCATACCCAATTAAACTAATTAACAAATTTTTATTTAACAATCCTAATAATAGAATGATTGACATGAATCAAACAATAGAACCAAATCAACAAATCATGCAATCTTAATTTAATTTCACATCACTACCTTACATACCAACATTAACACCCAAATTAACTGAAGTCTTTGCTAATTATTCTCATATTAAAATGGCAACTAAAAATGTTAAGACATTAGCATCATTATATACAAAAACTAAATCACCTATTAGCATTATGGAAAGCTCAAATGTAGTTTATAGAATACCATGCCAAAATTGTGATAAGTCATACATTGTACACACATCTATAAATCTAATAGGTAGACTAACATCACATAAAAGTGACCTTAGAAATAATAAAAATACGTGTGCATTAATAGATCATGCAATTAATAATAATCATTCATTTAATTTTAATGAAACTAATATATTAAGACGTCAAAACCAATTAAATAAAATAGAATTTTTAGAAATGGTATGCATAAATAAATATCAATGCGTTAATAAAAAAACTGATATTAACAAACTAAGCAATATCTATAATTACATTCTATCTTACGAAAATTAATACTTTAATTTTGTAATATATGATTTTCTGACTATAAATACTATATTTTCAAGAATTAAAATATTCATATTTAGCGCCACTTTGTACATAAGCATAATAAGAATCTAGAGCTAGTTATCAATAACAAAAACAGACACGAGTGTCTTTCTGACATAAATGAAACATCATTATAATAATCAATGTCATAATATATTCAAAATTAAAATGACTGCATCCTCAAAATAAAATTTCGTTTTACATAACGTGTCAGTCAATAATACCTAACTACTTTATATATATATATATATATATATATATATATATATATATATATATATATATATATATATATATATATATATGTATATATAAAAATTACTTAGTTCTCGGGAAGAACCGCGTTGACAATTGATTACTCGACGTTTCGGCTCATTTTGGATTCATTATCAGGAGTGATACGGTTCGGTTCGAGTTCGGGGTCTCAATGTGCCTACTTCCCTCACTCGAGACGTACCAGTATCGTGTTCTGTATTATAAATACAAGAACTGTCTCTCGGCACTCAGGTCTCAATCTGTCTACTCCTCAGCGTCGAGTGTCTCTCGGCACTGAGGTCTCAATCTGCCTACTCCTCAGTGTCGAGTGACTCACTCAGCACTGAGGAGTAGGCAGATTGAGACCTTGGTGCCGAGAGACAGTTCTTGTATTTATAATCAATTTTTAAAAGAAGAATTTCAAGTTAAGACTACCAAAAATAATAAGGTCGAATTTAATGCTGAATTGTATAGAGATTTCATTTCTCCCAATATTCCTCTTCAAAAGCTACAGAACTAGACAATTAAAAATTTTTTACAAAAATCTGCCATTTCGATATACCAAATGAAAGCACTCTTCGGAAATAGTATGTAGATAATTTTTATTTGGAAACAATGTTATGCATCAAATAGATTATCAAAAATAATTACATGTATTTTACATTCAACAAAACTACTGATTATTGCGGACGATATATTACAAAATCTTCAAATTGGTGTTTTAAATAATTCTTCTGCAAGTAAATCATATTTAATTGCCTAAAAGCAGCTGGACAAAACTAAAAATGTTAGAATTTTGAAGCAACAATTTGATGAACAAAACTTTGATGCACTTTTTTCTTCCTGAAACTGTACCAACTAATAAAATTTTACTCATGCTGTCTGATGCATGCTGATATATGCAAATCTAAAGGCGCGTTTTCACGGGTCGATCTGAGTCGAACGATTTGGATCGACTGGCCGTCGACTAATAAATCGAAAGCAAATTGAACATGTAAACCATAAATCGACTTGGTCGTTCGGCGGAGTGAGTCGATTCGACGGAAGTCGAAAGACTGTCTACTTTTCATAGGCGATTCCCGCCGAATCGATGTCGAAAAACTGGAATAATATTTTTTTAATAAAATTGATGTTAGAAAACTATTATTTTTGTTTTCCAAAAACAAATTGTCATTAGAACAGGCAATTAATTTTCATATGTGTTGGTTTTTTGTATACATTAGTCCCATATCCACTATTTTACTTTGAGATTAAAACATCCAGAAAAGGAGTTATTTTATTTCTTTTCCATTGTAAATTTTATTGACTCAACCTTTTACCTTTTATTTATATCAATCAGAAATGTATCCTACACATCATCTACATATTTTCAACATATTGTGGACTTTAAATTTTAATTAGGAATGGTTGTTTTGAAGTCTTCCATCAATATATTAGCTAATAATGGATTTAAAACACAGTCCAAAAATTTTGTTTATAGAAATCATTATTTAGATAAAAATAAGTGTTGTCCGTAGATCATGTCAACAGTTTCATTATAGCTGATACATTTAATTTGGTCCTAATTGTTTTCAAAGTTTTATCTAAGAAAGTACCATCTTAAGGGTGCATTTATAAATAGACTATTTATTATGTAAAACTTTACTTCGAAAATATTACATTTACAAATCAATGTACCAAATTATATTAACATTTAAAAAATATAGATAATTTTAATAAACTTTGTGATTTTTTTTCTGTCTTTAATCGTTGTTTTATTTAAGCCAAGCATAGCCACAGCTATACAGATCCCTCTTTATAGTAATAACTTTTCAGTTTGTTTTTAAATAATACATCATACACAATACTAATACACAAAAAAGGTGTTACATATTTGATTCATTCATGCCTAATTAATGTATAACATCAGTCAACCTCCTGTATATAAAATACCAAATTTTTATTGAAAAAATGCTCAAAAATATTTTTTTAAATAATTTTTAAAAGTATTTTAAAAGACCTTTAATTTTGATTTGCTATTATTTACTATTAATTTTAGAGTTATTCTTATAATTTAAACATCATTAAATTTATCAAACGGGTTAAATAGATGGATTGAACTAATTATATTATTAATTTATAAAAAAAAATGTTCGCAACCAACAACACACATAAATTTCAATGACATTAGTGTAAACACCTCGTCGAAGCGTCGCGTCGAACAGAAACACGAAAGAGCCGAAAGCTGAGTAGAGTAGCTGTATAAAGTTGTTGTTTTTAGTGCGACAAGCTGTTATTTTGGGAAAAAATGACTGAAAAATGGTCAGTTCCATCTTTTGTAAAACTCATCCTGAATGTTTTTCCAATCCTCTTTGGAGTCTGGAACCTACAACAAAAATGGCAAATATGCATAATATGTATATGTGAAATTTACACAGTAAAAAAATAATGAATGAATGTATTTTTGTTTACAGAATTCTCAAAATTTGTCTCAGCAGATGGAGCATTTTAAAGTTATGTCGCAGCAAATGAACGACGTTGCAGAAACGAATTCACAAGCGGGTATTGATGACACAAATGAAGAAGACGCTTCTCAGGATAGATCACAGCCACCCTTGTCCTTAAATATATCGCCCAGAGTAATCCATCAATATTTACCACTGAACTGTCAACGTCTGCTACTAGAACTACCACTGAAAACGCACTTAGTACTCCGAAAACAGGCTTAATAGAAAAAAAAAACAGAAAAGAAAAATACGCGAGGTTTTCAACACAAGTTCAGTTGACCGAGCATTAAGTAAGTTGGAGGAGATCTCTAAGAGCTCCAACGTCGAAGATGAGTTTGCAACATTTGGCAAACATATTACTAGCCAACTCAGACAGTTGCCGCTGCAGAGAGCTTTAGAAATTGAACAACAGTTCCAAAATATCTTAACACAAGAACGCCTACAGTATTTAAGTTCAACGACATTACCAACATATCATGTTGAATCTTACTCTGAACATACGACTGCATCAAGCGATTATCATTCTTCGAATACCCAGTTTAGTAAAGTTTGTTCACCGCCACCACAGTTCCCAGCAAATACTACAATAATGCCGGGCATGTCAACTAGCGACTTGCTAGCTGCAGCGTTGGCAAGTATTAGGAATGAAAACGACGATTATCCATAGTAATGTTGTAATGTTAACCCGAGTTATATCCTTAAATAACATACACATAAAATAAATTGTTTTACTAACCTTTATATAATCTTGAAGTCCTTCATATATAGCATCCAACACTTCCGGCAAAAATAGCGATATTGAACATTTTGGTACTCGATACAAGGCTTCGAGTAACGCGTAGCTATCTCCAGTAGCTAGAAATCGAAGAGCTATTTGCAATTTCAGCCTCAATGCTTCACGCATATTTGTATCGTTTTTTTGAATTTTCCCAGCAGTTTTTTCTAAAAGTTCTTTAAAATGTGCATTATCCATTCTTAAATGATTTCTATAAGCCTCTGGATCTTCCACAACCAATTCTTGGAGTAGGTTTTGTGACGCACCATGAGTATTTCGTCTTAAAATCCACGGTCGGGTCCAACACCTTCATTTATTTTTCTTTTTGTTTGATTTTGCGATTTCTTCTCAAATTGCTTGACAAATGAATTGCACACCTACATTAATAATTTCACGTGACGCCATTTTGTACTAAAATTAATTCAACATTCATCGACTGTGGTGTAAACCTTTTTGGTTTCGGCACAGATCGAATGATGGTCGAACGATCCAAATCGTTCGACTCAGATCGACCCGTGAAAACGCGCCTTTAGTTATCTAATTTGTGTCGCACATGGGTTAAACAGGGTCGCAGAAGAAATAAGAATCCAATTTTCAAATGTCAATTCAATAATTTCGTTTCTGTGAAAGAATTAAAAATGGATTTTGACGAAAAACCTAACATTGCCACAAAAAAAGTCTCAAGATGTTTTAAAATATTCCCAATTTGAATTTATGTAAGTCTAACTACGAATTCGCAAACGGTATTATTTCAAGTTTGGAACTGAATCTGTAGAATTGGTTGAGAAATAAAAAAAAATAATAAACAGTGTAACTAAATATCAATGAAATTGTAGAAAAAATGTAACAACCTATTTAAAAAAAAATTATGTTTATTTACTGCTAATAGAAGTGACAAAATTTTTAAATGATAACTTCGGTGTCATTGTTAATTTAGATCCTGAGTTAATTAGTACAAATACGCACCAATAACAGATGTAGCGTCTGTATAATGGAACGACTGCAAAAATTAAAACTGGATTAAGGATATCTGAAGGATTTAAGGTCACGAAAGGACTAAAGCAGGGTTGCTGTATTTCGTCTACCCTATTCAAAATTGATCTGAAACAAGCACTCAAGCTATGGAAAAGAAAATGTAATGGCATGGGAATCCGTCTCAATGACGAGACTACACTGTACACCTTATGTTTCGCTGATGACCAAATACTGATTGCCCAGGATGATGACGACTTGAGTTACATGACTCGGAAGCTAATAGAAGAATATAACAAATGGGGTCTCGAAGTCAACATTAAGAAAACTGAAGCCATGTGTATTGGAGGGACAAAACAATCCATTATATTGGGTAGACGATGGGGTAGAAATTAGAAACTATGATGAATACAAGTACTTGGGTATGAAGATAACACAAGATGGAACACTCGATGCTGCTATAAAAGACAGAAACATACAGGGTAGAAAAGCCATATCCATAATGAACGGCATTCTGTGGAACCAAACAATATCTAAAGCGAACAAACAACTCACATACAACACTATATTTAAAAGTGTAATCACATATGGCAGTGAAGTTTGGCCAATGAAACAAAGAACAGAGAAACTGTTACTAGCAACAGAAATGGACTTCTGGAGAAGAGCAGCATGCAAATCAAGAAGAGATCGGATACCAGATAAGAGAATACGAGAAATGATGGGAGTCAAGCATACAATAGTTGATGACATAAAAACAAAACAGTTAATATGGTACGGCCATGTACAGAGAATGCCAGATGACAGGATTCCAAAACAGATTTTGACGTGGACACCACAAGGGAGAAGGAAAAGAGGAAGACCGAGAAGAAGCTGGAGAGAGGGAAGTGAAAAAGAACTAGATGAAAGAGAAATCCCTCCAGGCCTATGGTTAAATAGAGAAGAATGGTGTAAACCGATAGTAGTAGTAGTAACAGATGTAGCAAGGTCATTTTCTAAATATACATATCTATTATCTGATATTAAACATAATATTTTTGTAAACAATATGGAAAACATTTTATTGTAAGCTACAATAGTAGTTTAAATTCGTAAATGAACGTTATGTATGTTCTTGTCATGAATTTTACGAGTATTTATAAAATGTTTATTTGTAAATACACTTCACCAAGAAATTAACGCACCACTTCAATAAATCAGTTTTATTTGTTAAGAAGCAAAGAATAAAAAATAAAACTTCACCAGATTTATTCTACATTGTATTAGTAATTATAACAATTTGTCTAGTCATCAGAGAATGTTGTAGTACAGGAGAAAAAAAAAAATAAAACGGAAAATTCTAGAAATATAATGATAAGAAAATTAAACTAAAATATGAAAAAGTCTTAATAACGAGTGTTTCTACCTATACTACGTATAACAACCTCACATCGTTGACCCATACTTAATATAAATTGCCGTATTTAATTTTGGTCTAGTTCTCTTCAAATCTGGATCAGCCTCTCTCCCACATTCTGTAAGTTGTTTGGTTGGATCGGTGTCGCTCTTAATCCACTACCAAAGATATCCTAGAGATTTTCCATTGGATTTACTTCTAGATAATTTCTGACGATCTGTGCAGCGTGAGGGTCTGGCATTATCTTGCATTAGTAGGAAATTTTCACCGATATAAGCAGCGAATGGTACTACATGTTGCTCCAGGATCTCCAATATGTACCTTTCAGCTGTAACAGTTCCATTTTGTATGACCACTAGGTCCGTACGTGCGGTCAAAGAAATTCCACCCAACACCATAACGGATCCTCCGCCAAAAAATGTGGTGTGTGAGAACATACCTACACTGAGCATATCGATCGTTGGGTCGTTGCAACACACCAACACGTCTGTCGTTATTGTACAAACAAAATCGGGATTCATCAGTAAACAGCACTCGTTCTCAGTCAGCCTCTAACCAATCAACGTGTTCTCTGGCAAAATGTAGTCTCCCCCTTCGATGCTCTGCTTAATAGAGGACCTCGGGCGGCAATCCTAGATGTTAAGTTATATTTCCCAAGTCGCTGGCGAACAGTTTCAGTACTAATTTGTATAGCATACACGTTTCGAAGTTGAATTTGTAGACTTCGATGTGTTACAAAACGTTGTTGAAAAGCAGAAATTCCCTGTTTCGAGGAATCTTTCTAACACCCGTAAGACGGATGTGTAGGACACATTAAACCGATGACCAATTCTTCAGTAACTCCAACGTTTTTCCGACAGTATCACTGCTTGGCCACATTCATCTCGGGTTAAATTACGTGATTGACGTTCCATCATCAACGCAATTAACAATAATCGACAATTTAACAGTAGCCGAATAAAATTCGTGAACCCTTGGAAATTAGTATATTTATAGAATTAGTACATTTTTTGCTTCTTTTTGTTTTGTTGCAAAAAAATAGCGATAAAACACAGTCAATAAATATAGAGTGTACGAATAGCATATACAAGGGGCTTGCAAAATATAACATTACAATGGAAACTTTTATTAACGCTAATAAAATATTTTAATATTTCAAAGTGGTGCGTTAATTTCTTGGAGAAGTGTATTTATGAAGGTGAATAGAACTAATGTGAGAACATGTTATTTAAAAGTGTTTTTTAATGCAACTAATGACCGATATAAATTTTTGGTTTGTTTAGCGTTTATACAGTGCTTTTCAGATAAAACTATTCACCTAAAATAACTTTTGAACTTCTAATTTTTTGGAAAAGCGCAAAAAAAAGACAATTATTATTTGTAGAGGGAGACATTATGTCATATTTAAACTTACTGGGAAAAGCACCCCCTTACCCTTCGTATCATCCCTTTATTTTTTTAAAATTACTTTAGCCTTTTTTATTTTATGTTTGTTTTCTACTTTTTGTACTGATTTTAAAAATGTTTAATGAATTTGGCTTAAAGTGATTAGTTTATGAGATACACAATTTTTCTTTGTATACACTTTGTAAAAAGAATCGACATTGTAGTTTTATACTACAAAAATAATAATTGTGCAAGAGCTGCTGTTAGATTTTTGAATGGAACACATCACAATAGACATGCAACTCATAAGTATGTGATTGCACTGATGCAGAAATTTAGAGCAACAGGGCCAGTTTGCAATAGGAAACATAACCGACAGGGACTCGTAAATAACGAAGCAATCCAAGTAGCCATTTTAGGTCAAGTTAACTTAGGGGCTGAGCTTAAGTTCCAGCCATAGAACATTAAATTGGTACAAGAGTTAAATGAAAAAAATTTTGATCGTCGTCTGGAATTTTGCGAATAAATGACACAATGCATCAGTAATAATCCACAATTGTTAAGCAATATCTGTTTTTTCCGATGAATGTTCATTTTCATTAAATGCCTCATTGAACAGTGCGTGAATTTCACACACAGCATTCTCAAAAGTTAAACTTATGGTCTGGTATCTTAGGGGATCACATTATCAGACCCTTTTTTATCACTGGAAACTTAACTCGTGCATCGTATCTTGTGTTGTTTAGGCAAGTGGTTGATCGTATTAAAAAAATAGTAGGACATAAAAATAACCTTTCTGGAGATTTGGTTGTACTTCATCATGATAAAGATGATTACACTTTGCTATACCTGTGCGAAAATTTTTAAAAGAAACTTTTCTCGGTCGTTAGATATATAGAAGAGGACAGATGATGGATTGGCCACCTAGGTCACAATATAACACCCCTAGACTTCTTATTTATGTTATTTAAAAACAATTTAAAAATGTATTCTATTTAATCTGTGGTAGCGGGTAGACACTCTTTACGATCCCGGTAAAGACAGGTCTGCTTCAGGGATGCGCCCCTGCCCACGCGAGCTCGGCTTTTTCTGCCAATTCTCTTCCGGAAGAGAAGCGGATCCTAATCCCTAAATCCTACCCACCAACCCAGACCTACCCAAATCCTTCCCTTTCCTCCTCAACCCGCACTGGACCAGCGTGAGGAGATAACGGTCCAAACCTTCAAGTCAATGTACAGGACAAAAAAGAAAAGGCCCCCAGTGCCCAGCACTTCCCAGAGTCTTGATCACGGCAGCGATCAAACAACTAACGGAAGGGGGGGTGCTAAGAATCCCTGGGTAAGACCCGGCTGCCACAAGGTGACAATTTGGCTATGCTCCTACAATATTCGAACACTGACGGAGGACAATAGATTCCCAGAAATAGAAAGTGAACTAAAGGATATAAAATGGGATATCCTTGGTATATGCGAGACCAGAAGAAAAAGTGATGAGTATAATACTAAAAAATGGCACACATTTTATGCATAAAGGTGGCGAATACACTGGAGTAGGATTCTTGGTAAAACAAACCCTCACACAGTGTATCGAAGAATTCAAGCCCATATCAGACAGAGTAGCATATCTCATCATCAGGATTATTAAAAGAACCACTCTGAAAGTGATCCAAGTGTACGCTCCGAAAAAAAGCCACGACGATGAAGAAGTAGAAATATTTTATGATGAAATAAGAACAGCTATAGAAACAAATAAAGCAAATTACGAAATAATATTAGGAGATTTTAATGCTAAATTGGGCAAAAAAGAGGAAGATTATGAACATTTAATTGGTAACTATGGCTACGGGAAAAGCAACGATAGAGGAGAAATGCTTCTCAATTTCATGAATGAACATAACATGTACTCAATGAACTCCTTTTTCAATAAAAAACCAAGCAGAAAATTTACATGGATGAGTCCCGATAAAAAGACAAAGAATGAAATAGATTATATCTTAACGAAGAATAGAAACCTAGTAGAAGACGTATCAGTATTAAATCAGTTTGACCTAGGAAGCGATCATAGACTATTAAGAACAAAACTCGTAATTAACAAAAAACTAGAAAGAAAAAAAAATACATGAAAAAAGATACAAATGGACATCTGAAGAAATCAAAAATAGTGAATTTAATAAAAATATAGTGCATGCAATAAATCAAGTTAGCATGCAACAGATAAACTCCAATGATATTGATGATTTGAATAACCTTACTACCGAAACACTGAATAAAAGCCTTCTGCAACTGAAAAAACCGAAAACAACATACAATGAATTAGACAAAGAAATATTACAACAAATAGAAAGAAGGAAGATCTTAAATAAATCTAACAAAAGGGGAACCGACGAATATAGAGAACTTAATAGGCAGATTAGAAAAGGAATCAGGCAACAAAAAAGAAAAGAAAACGAAAAATTAATAACAACAACTATTGAAAAAAATAAGAGTATGAAATGTCTCAGACCGACACTAGGACGACGTCAGATGATATCATTAATAGGAAAAGACGAAAATGAAATCACAAGTAGAGAAAACATACTGACACGAATAGAAGAATTTTACACAGAACTTTACAGATCACATCAAGATGATGAGATGAGACCAGCACGGAAATTAATAAAAAATGTTGGATTAGAAATAATGCCAAAAGTAACAATTTCAGAGGTAACTACAGCATTGGAAAACATGAAGAGAAATAAAGCTGCAGGAGAAGATAGTATTACCACAGATATGATATTAGAAGGAGGTAAGGAACTAATTGCAATTGTAACTAAGCTTGTGGACAGTTGTTTACATCAGGGCAAAGTCCCTAAGAGCTGGAACAAATTTAAAGTAATCTTATTGCACAAGAAAGGTGATAGTCGAAAATTGGAAAACTACAGACCCATCAGCCTACTGTCACACCTGTTTAAAATACTCACCAAAGTCATAACTACTCGACTAACAAGGAAATTAGACGAATACCAACCATATGAACAGGCAGGTTTTAGAAAAGGCTATTCAACTTCCGATCACCTGTTAACCACAAAAATATTAATAGAAAAATGTAACGAATACAAGTTTCCAGTTTTCCTTGCATTTGTAGACTACGAAAAAGCTTTCGATACCTTAGAACACACGGCCGTAATAAACTCAATGCAAAATTGTAGAATAGACAGCAGATATATTAACTTAATAAAAGAAACTATGAACCAAGCTAGAGCTACATACTACCTAAATGAAAATGAACACACGAACCCTGTACCATTAAACAGGGGAGTCAAACAGGGAGATACTTTAACAGCCAAACTGTTCACCTTAGTTTTGGAGGACGTTTTTAAAAACCTAAATTGAAAATATAAGGGAATAAACATCAATGGCCGCTACCTCAGTAATCTACGATTTGCAGATGACATAATCCTAATAGCTACTGACCTACAAGAAATGCAAACCATGCTTGTAGAACTTCATACCGAATCTTCTAAAATAGGACTGAAAATGAATTTAAACAAAACAAAAGTCATGCACTCCGAAGACACCGTGACAATAATAAATGATAAAGTTATAGAAAAAGTTGAAGAATATATATACTTGGGACAAAAAATAATCCTAAATAGGGAAATTCGGACTGAAGAAATAAAAAGAAGAAGAAAGTTAGCTTGGGCAGCATTCGGTAAACTGAACTATATACTCAGAAATCAACAAATTCAATTACATCTTAGATCTAAAGTTTTTGATGCATGCATTATTCCGATATTAACTTATGCGGTACAAACATGGACAATCACAAAAAAGAATATGAATATACTTAGAGTCACTCAACACGCGATGGAAAGAGCAATGCTAGGTATATCACTTAAGGACAAGAAAACAAACACATGGATAAGACAGAAAACCAAAGTCACCGATGTGGTGCAAAAAGCATTAAAGCTGAAATGGGAATACGCTGGACATGTAGCTAGGAGCGATCTAAACAAATGGCACAGATCAATTTTAACCTGGAGACCATACCAACACAAAAGACCCAGAGGCAGACCTCCTATGAGATGGACAGATGATCTGAAAAGGACTGCCGGGAAAAATTGGATACAAGTAGCGTACAATAAAAAACAATGGAAAGGAAGACTTGAAGAGGCTTATGTTCAGATGTGGACGTGAATGGCTAGACGAAGACGAAGAAGAAGATTCTATTTAGTCACAATCTCTAGATGATTTACCACAAAGAATAGAGGATAAATATCGCGAATTAAATGCAGACGTGATAAGCAATGTCTGAGAAGAATTTTAAAATAGATTGTACTATTATATGAAAGGATTTTTAAAAAAATATAAAAGGATTTTTTAGAAAAGGAATTTTAAACAATTATTGTAAATATTTTTGGTAGTGAAATGTTCATTCTAAATGTTAGTAATAAAATTGTTAAAAAAACTAATTTTTTTCAATCCAGTTTTCTTGATTTTGTTTTTATGTTTGTCATAAACTAATCACTTTAAGCATCGTGTGTTATACATATTTGAAATCAGTACAAAGAGGACGATCCAAATATTAAATAAAAAAAGGTGGAGGTAATTTACAAAAAAAATAAGGGATGAATGGAAGCGAGGGGGTAATTGACGTATTTTTGCGCTTTTCCTAAAAATAAGAACTTCAGAAGTTAAAAGTAATTTAGGGTGGATAGTTTTATTTGAAAAGCACTGTATACTTAACGTGTTAAAAAAATATTGAATATCTGAATAAAAATTATGTACATATTTGCAAAAATATGTACATATATATGCGAATATTTTGGAAAATTCTAGTGCATATAATGTCAAGTCTCTATTAATTACCAAGTACGAATCCCCGTCGACATTGCATTTTAGATGATTTAAACATGACACAAAAATGGCATATTAAATACAACTTTTTTAAATCTTCAACTATTTATTTTCTGGTTGTCTACCATATCAACCAGGTAATTAGTATCTTTTGTGTCACTATAAAAAGCCCAGTATCACTTTAACAGGATCAATATCGCGTGATGCGTAAACAGACCAAAAAGTAAACATTTCGAATCGAAACAACGGAGTAGAAAATAGAGGACTGGGTGCGTGAGTTATACTTGGTAGCGTGCTTTAGGTCACTCGGTGCATCGATAAATCATCGCTCGTATGAAAATTTCTGTTAATTACTTTATGAGAAACTTGAAAAGGTGTGACTGTTAGACTGTTGTTTGTTGGATTGTTAAATTGATACGATGATGGAAGAGCAGTACTTTGTAAATTACGAAGCTTTTCAAAAAATTATTTAACAGTTTACAGTTACCCATTAAGAATTGAAGGAGATATGGTCACAACGTGAATGACTAAATTTTAATATTATTCTATTTTTTAGGTTTAAAAATATTATTATGGCCGTAGTTAATCATGTTTAACTCCAAAAAGTCGTCCAAAAACCAGAATATTATCATTGGTTAAGATTTAGGGAAAAATTTCACTCATCGACCAAAAATTTGTTGTATGGTGCGTTTAGTAATTGAAGAGTACACAGTAGTGAACATTAGGAATGGAATAGGTCTTAGTAGGCTCCCTTGTGGAACATCTGCTTTGAGAGAGTGAAGCTTAGTATATTTATCGTGCTGCTTTACCAAAAAGTATCTATCTGATCGGTAAGAACTAAGGAGTGGAAAGAAAGAATATGGCAATTGTTTATTTATCTTATAAAGTGGGCCTTCATACAAATCCTTACTGAAGACTTGACTGACGTTTAGAAACGAATGTTTTTAAAAGATGAGAAGGTATTTTGATCCATCCCAAAACGACGGTAAACTCCTTCCACAGAAAGATACCATCAAACTACTTAAAATAGACTACCTTCACTAATCTCGAATTGTTGTAATGTCTAAGTAAAGAATTATATAAAAGCAACGAAACTGGAATATTTGGGAAATACAACTAGAGCAGAAAAACATAAGTTTAAGATTATTATACAAGATATAATTAGGAAGAAAAGAAACATAGGAAGAGGACATATTTTGTGGCTGATAATTCTTTGAGAATTATTTAATTAGCAGTGTATTGCTATTATCCAGAGCAGCAGCTATTAAAGTTGCTATGATTATATCCCACCTCTGATACAAGGGGGACTTTAAGAAGAAGAAATTCATTATTGGTGATTTATGCATAGTTGGAATTAACACAGATATACAGGGTGTCCCATAATTAATTGGACATTAGCTAATGGGTAATAGCTGACATCAAAATAAAGCGTTTGAGTTCAAATTGCTTAGGCAAGATGTTGCTAGTTTTCGTTTTATAGGGTGATTTATTAATATTTTTTTATATTATTTTTAGAGATATATTGAAAACTATTCAACCGATTTAAGTAAAATTTGGTATCTTGCTATTATTTAGTATGCTTAATATGAAAATGATATTAGTTTTACCGATGACACTAGGTGGTGCCACCTACTATAACATTGGTTCATTAATGGGGCCATAATTTTTTCCCGCCTTGTATAAACATTCTAGGAAAAAAACATGAAATAACATTCAATTTTACACAAAAAAGGTGTTCTTGTTTTAAATTAAAAAAGTACACCGTTTTCGAAATTAACGTATTTTTTAGAGACGTGCATAAAATAAATTTTACAAAAACTTATGTAAATTCAAACATTATTCAAAAGGTCTTAAATAAAAGTGAATATTAAATGTATTAGTAGTAGATAATTTTCGCAAACAAAATGCATATGATAAAAATAATTATTTTTATTAAACCTTTGACTCAGTAAAAAATGCATATGATTAAAATAATTATTGTTATTAAAGCTTTGACTCAGTAACAAATTTTAAAGAAATCAGAAATTAAATTAAACAATGAAGTGAATATAAAACAATTAACAAAGTGAATAATTCAAAACGAAACGAAAAAAAATTACAATAGGTGTTCAAAATGTGCACCATTAGATAAACTACATAATCTAAATCTTTTGTGTAAGTTTTGCCTTATTTTAAATAATGAGTTTCTTTGGGCCCTAATTACGTTAACTCTCTCTACAATCTTTTGCCATAACTCTTAACGGTTATTAATTTTTTTTATAAACAAGTGACTTTAGGTATCCCCACAAGTTAAAGTCTAGGGGATTTAGTTCGGGACTACGTGCTGGCCATGGGTATACACTACCTCTACAAATCCACCTTTGAGGATAAATTTCATCTAGATAATTTTTAACTTTTAGGCTATAATGTTGTGGTGCACCATTGTGCATGTACCAAGAGTTCCGTCTCAAATTTAGAGGTATGTCTTCTGAAAGAGTTAGTAAATCTTTTTTCAAAAAATTTAGATATGTTACTCCGTCAAGCCTAGTTGGTAATTCGAATGGTCCTACAATACAATCCCCAAATATGCCACACCAGATATTTATGGAAAACTCGTGTTGAAAATGATGTTCTTGAAATGCATGAGGATTTTCTGTGGCGTAGGTATGGCTATTGCGCCAGTGAAATACACCATTTCTAGTAAATGTGGCTTCATCGGTAAATAAAATTTTATTATAAAACATTGGATCGTCTAAATGCCGCCCCATCATAAACTGACTAAATCGGAGCCTTGCTGGAAAATCCTGTGGTAAAAGATTCTGTAGTGGAGTAAAACGATACGGATACAGATTTTCTGTCCGTATTATTCTTGACACCGTAGATTTGCTTATACCAGTGGCCGCAGAAACAAGTCTTGTACTAGTTTCTGGATCTTTTGCAACACGCACAACAATTTCATCCTCCATATCCGCATCAATTACTCTCGGTCTTCCAGCATTCCTGTTTTTGGGATGAAATGACCCTGTTTCGCCCAATCTGTCGAACAATGATCTCATAGTTTTATGGTTTGGTTGCCTTCTATTGGGATAAAGTTCGAAATAGAGTTTAGCTGCTTTACGAGAACAAAATTTTTCCTGGGCATACAAACAAATCATATCGCGCATTTCTACATTAGAAAATTCACTATGACGTAGCATTTTTCCTTTATCTTAAGTGGTTTATAAAAAACTTAATAGCAGTTTGAAAAATATTGAGTCGCGCTGCACTTTGACAACTAATAATAAATAAATTCGTAGTTACCTGTGACAACCAATAATAAATAAATTCGTAGTTACGTCTTGACGTTGCCATCAAGTTCAAAGCATACTTGTTTTCCAAAAAATTAAATAGAGACATGCATCATTAAGAAAATACGTTTATTTCGAAAACGGTGTACTTTTTGGATTTGAAATAAGAATACCTTTTTTGTGTAGAATTGAATGTTATTTCATGTTTTTTTTCCTAGAATGTTTATACAGGGCGGACAAAAAAATTATGGCCCATTAATGAACCAATGTTACAGTTAGTGGCGCCACCTAGTGTCAATGGTAAAACTAATATAATTTTCTTATTAAGCATACTAAATAATAGCAAGATACCAAATTTCACTTAAATTGTATATCCATAAAAATAGTATATATATATTTTTTTTTATTAACACCTGCGCGGTGTTTGTATACTGCTATCTGGTCACAAATGACCAATTATCAGTTATTTTCTGACCTAACATAATAACAGCAAATACTTAAATCTAAGGGCTTACCCTATGGCTTACTCTTATTTTATCTATTAAATAATGCACTACAACTAGCATGCAATAACTTCACAGCACTATACTCTGCTTTTTACACTAAACTGTTACACATTTACACTAGCTCAAATGGTTTTGTCCTTATGAGCCTTCTCTTTAGTTCAGTGTTGTCAAGAAGCTGGATTGCCTCGACATTCACATGACTATGCAGCCTCTGCTCGTGACTTGCTGCTGTTCGCTTGATTATTTCGATCACAGTTTCCATACCCAGGTCCTGGTGGAGGTTGCTGTTACGGATATACCAAGGAGCATCAACAATGTTTCTCAGTACTTTATTTGAAATCTCTGGATAATAAATAGATTACTAGCTTTGGTACAGCCACAGAGTTGGCACCCATATACCCATACTGGCCTCAGTACTTGCTTGTAGATGGATAATTTATTATGAATTGACCATGTTGAATTTTTTCCAATCAGCCAATACAATTTCTTATATCTAATATTAAGCTCCCCTCTTTTCTTTTTGACATGGACTTTCCAGCGCAGCTTCGCGTCTAGGGTGATGCCCAAGTATTTTGCTGATGTTGTATAAGGAAATTTTCTATTTTTTTATTTGTAAAGTTAATGTGTGCAGATTTAGTCTCATTTAATTTTATTCGCCAGTTTCTGGTCCAGTTATGTATTTTATTTACTGATAGTTGCAATTTATCAGTCGCTTCTTCACTAGTGTCTCCTATCGCTAGTATGGCTGTATCATCCGCGAAGGTGGCAATAATATTTTGTGCTAGCTCTGGAATGTTACACGTATACAATAGGTACAGGACCTGACCTAAGACACTTCCTTGTGGCACGCCAGCTTTGATCTCCCTTAAGTCGGTGTACACTTCTTCTTGTTTTACTCTGAAATATCTATTCGCAATGTATGATTCCAAGATTTCTGAATACTGTTTAGGCATGAACGTTCTTAGTTTATAGTTTAAACCGTCATGCCAGACTTTATTAAACGCCTGTGCTACATCCAAGAAGATTGTAGAGCAGACTTTATTTTCTTCTAATGTTTTTTCTATTATATTCGTTATTCTGTAAACTTAATCTATAGTGGAATGTTGATTTCTGAAACCAAATTGATGATTTGGTATAAGATTTTTTCTTTCTATTATTGGTTTTAATCTTTTTAATAGAAGTTTTTCAAATAGTTTTGACATCACTGGAAGGAGGGAAATTGATCGATAGGATGTCACTTCATTAGGAGATTTACCTGGTTTGGCGATCATAATTACTTTGGCTACTTTCCAGAGTCTGGGAACATATCTCAATCTAAAAGCAGCATTTATTAGGTGTGTCAGCTTAACTATGGCTTTTCTTGGTAGATTTTTTAATAATTCTCCTGTTATGAGATCATATCCTGGAGCTTTCTTATGATTTATATTTTCTTTTATCTCTGTTGATACTTCTCTAAGTGATGTCAATGTTATTCTTTCGTCAGTTTGGAATGGTTCTTCCTATCTCAGTTCTTCACTATCATTGTCGTTGGGTTTGAACGTGCTTTCTAAATGATCTGCAAATCGTTCTGCTTTCTGTTCATTACTTCTAGCCCAGTTACCGTTTTCCAACTTGATAGGAGGGTAATGAATAATTGGTCTCTTCAATCTTTTTGTTGCCTTCCATAAAGAATAATCTGTGTTCTGGTCAGCTGTTAAATTACTTAAAAAATAATTAATTGTTGAATTTTTTATATTCTGTATCTCCCTTTTTAGTTTTTGTGTAGCATTATTTAGACTAGTTTTGTCTCGTGGAACTCTGTATTGCTGCCATTTTTTTCTTAACTTTCTTTTTTCTACTATGAGTTCTCTGATTTCTTTTGGATAATTGTTCCCTTTTGTTCTAGAAGTTATTGTGGGAGTATTTTCCCAAGCTGACTGTTGGATATTTTTTATAAAAACTTCTAATTCGTCATCAAGTTGCCTCGTGTTTCTTAATGGAACAGCAAGATTAATTTTGTGTTCAAGGTTTATTTTGAAGCTCCCCCAGTCAGTTTTCTTATTAGTCAATATTGGATTGAACTCTGTTTTAATCACTGTATCACTCATAGTTAGAATTATCGGTGAGTGATCAGAGTTCATGTCCCAGCCGTCATTGATATCCAGATAGTTAGCTGAGATATTTTTGTAAATAAAGAAATCTATCAGGTCTGGAATTTTGTTCCTATCGGTAGGCCAGTATGTTGGTCTACCAGTAGAGATTACTTCACCCTTTTGTTCCTTAACAGCTGACAATAGTTCTTTTCCTTTAGTTGTAGTTAGCCTAGAGCCCCAGTGGGTATGTTTTGCATTAAAGTCCCCACCGATGATGTATCTTTTTCCTAAAGTGTTCATAAACTCTTTATATTGCTCTCTTTTAATGGAGTGTCTAGGAGGACAATATATTGAACTTATATTTAAGGTATGTGTTTTCATCTTCACACAGACTGTTGTAGCTTGTATGTGCTCAGTTGCATATTTTAATTCCTCATGATCCTCATATAAAAATAATATAAAAAAATATTAATGAATCTCCCTGTAGAACGAAAACTAGCAACATTTTTCCTAAGCAATTTGAGCTCAAACGCTTTATTTTGATGTCAGCTATCACCCATTAGCTAATGTCCAATTAATTATGGGACACCCTGTATAAGTACAAAATATAATTAAATACAAAAACTGCAGTAAAAATTAAAGACAACTAAAAAAATATGAGGACAACTAAAATGATTCAAGACTTAAATAAAACCTTGAAAACTATTTTTTTGTATATGACTTACAAAATACTGTACATAAAAAATTTACTGTAAATTTTTTATATTTATATTTATGTTGATATTTATGTAATAAATCGTTTTTGTATAGATATCAACTTAATTCATTATGTTTTCAGCCTTGCGACTTTCCTTCTGTAACTTCAACGTATTAATTGCCTCTGAAGAAAAATCGTCGGCGAACCAGCGAAAAGCCCGAGTAATAAATTACGTTGATAACCTTCTAATTATTTTAATGTCGTCAAAGTCCTTTCTGGTACTTTCAAGTAATACGTTGCGACGTTGTTTTAACGTCGCCGTTTTTGCGCATTTCTTAGTTTACGACTTCCGCCTGACACTGTTCTTATCTCTTCAGCGGCGAAACCGGAATATAATTTTTGGGGTTTGCTGTTCGTTATTTAATATGCAACAGCTATAATAAAAGTAAACACTTTTTTGTTGCAATAAAATAAATTTTTAGTTTAAATTCTAAAATCACGTTATAAGCTAATTTCTAGTTCAAAACTGAGATTGGACGTATAATTAACTATGAAACACGTGGTTGTTCGGACTGCCGCGTGTATAAGTGAGATAAACAAGACTTCCGAAAGACAGGATTTAATTTCGATAAGCACCTCCATTCGCTTAAATATATTTTATCATTTTGGACTCCTCAGAGCGAAGTTATGCAACTAGAACTTGAAGATGCAGTTTGTAACGACATATATCGCATCGGCCGCGTCAGCGCTTTGTACACATGCACTCACATAACAGGTTTCTCTTTCATAAACGCGCGCTAGAGGATACGGAAGGCCTAAAACCGTATAAAACAGCAGTCTGTCACCGGGGGCCTTAGTCTACTACGAGAGATAATGAGGTATGAGCTTTTCATACATGGAAGCACAAAAGACCTAAACAACAAATGGTAGACTAAAATAAAATCCCAGATAGAGAATTAAAAAACACCATCGATGGAAACGTAACCCCAAAAAACCCCAGAGAGAGAAGAAATTCTAAAAACTCAAAAAACGAAACACAAGGAAGACAGTTCGTAGCTGAAAACACCCAGGATATCGCCAAGCACAAAGTGGGCCCGGTTATCTAAACAAGAATAAAATCTGTATTGTGGTATTGTATTATACTTTATATATTTTTTATTATTATAATATAGATTATATACTAATTCTGATTTTTGTTCACAGAGCCACCTACAAAAAAAAAACAACAAAAAACACAAAAAACCGGCTTGGGACACAAAAAAAAAATTCAAAAAATAACAAAAACCGGCGAAAGCCACTAAAAAAATTAACAAAAAGCCCAAAACCCGGGCACGTAGGGCCCAACCCCTTGAGGGCCAAGTTGACGAACAGGGCCGGGAATCAGAGCGGAGACTTGAGGCCCAAGTAAGCAATTGTAGTTCGCGAATAAGCCACATTAAGATAACAGGAATATAGCGAAAATGCGCTGTCCTGAGTTTTTGCAAATCGGTTAGGAAACCATGTTGGGGTTCTATTACCCAGAACCTCCACATAAAGAGCATTTGGCTGATTGTTGTGACTCCATAGCGCATAAGAGTGCTATAGGGGGGAAATTGATGGTCTAGAGCATAGGGGTGAAGATATCTCATAGACTGGGTTCAATTAAATTGCTTACTTGCTTGCTTGGGGGCCTTAGTCGTGAACTAATATGCACTCCGATGCGCATCGTCCCCCTTAAAAGATCTTCCAATATTTCTATTATCCGACTGATCTGAAAATGCCATATAAAAATATATAAATATGCGACTTTTTCAACTCTCGACCAGTCTGGTATCGGCTTCCAAATAGGGTCTCCTGTACCCTGGAAGTCCGATGTCAAGGCTCTGCTCCATTTCTCCGAACATTTAGAATCTGTGGCTGGAACTTGTTCACCTCCACAGCTGTGTTTTATTTTTCTTCCATATAAAAACGATTGTATATTTACCAAAGGTGGAGTATACGCCAAGGGCACTTTAAATAGACTGGTCGAAGTTACTCTGTAAAGCACCGTGGGAATGGATAAGTGGCCGAAGTTTTCCAGGCTCTTCCTTTTCATCTGCCTTCTTCTTCTTAACGTGCCCTATCAAGTCCCCTTGACGTTGGCGATTAACATGGCGAAACTGTCTCTGTCTCGATTTATTCTAAAGAGTTGCTCAGATTTCTTTATTCCTGTCCACTCTATGATATTCTTCAACCAAGAGGCCTGCTTTCTACCAATTCCTCTGCGTTCTTCGATTTTACCCATCATAATAAGTTGAAGAATATTATATCAGTCTCCCCTTACTACGTGTCCAAAATAGGCCATCTTTCTACATTTGTTGTTATCAAGCAGCTCGCGAGCAGCATTTGCTTTCTCAAGGACTGCCACATTTGTCAGCATAGCCGTACATGGAATTTTTAGTATACGTCTGTGCAGCCACATTTCAAAGGCCTCCAGACGATTAATGGTGGATATTTTTAATGTCCATGCTTCGACACCGTATAAGAGGACTGACCAAATGTAGCATTTAACCATACGTTTTCGAAGTTGAAGTTTCAAGTTAACATTACAGAAGAATGACCTCATTTTTAAAAATGTCGTGCGGGCTATCTCGATTCTACAGTTTATCTCTTGATCTGGATCTAGTTGTTCAGTAATATGGCAACCAAGATATTTAAAACTGGACACTCTTTGAATTATATGACCATCAACATATTATCGTGCATCTTGATGTGCTAAACGGCTAAACATCATGTGTTTTGTTTTTGAACAGTTTATGTTTAGGCCAAACTCTCTTCCCACTGTATCAATGGCGTTTAAAAGGCATTGTAATCCATTCATGTCATCACTTAAAATAACTGTATCGTCTGCATATCTGATTGTATCTATCAGAATTCCATTAACTTTCACGCCCCATTCCAAATTATGCAGCGCTTCTTTAAATATTCTATCTGAATATAAATTAAATAACAGTGGGGATAGTATACAACCCTGTCTGACACTTCTTTGTATTTTACATATTTCTGTTAATTTTCCGTTTATGCAAGCTGTCGCTGTTTGACGCCAGTATAACTTTTCTATGTATCGTATGTCTTGACTATCAACTCCTTTATCTTTTAATATTGTAATTAATTTGTGATGCTGTACTCGATCAAAGGCCTTTTCATAGTCAATAAATACAGCAAATTTGATCTCGACATTTCTGCAGTAATACATTTAGTGCAAAGAGGGCGTCCCTAGTTCCCAGTCCATTTCTGAAGCCAAATTGTGTTTCATCCTGATCTTCTTCACATGTATCTCTGATTCTACTGTGGATGATGCGTAGAAATATTCTCAAAGTGTGGCTCATAAGGCTTACCATTCTATAATCGCTACAGTTTTTCGGACGTTGTTTTTTTGGTAGTGTTATGAATTCGGACTTTAACCAATCTTGAGGGATATCACCAATCGAATAAACATCATTGAAAAGTTTGACCAGTATTCCAATGTTCTCCTCATTTATAAGCTTTAACATCTCTGTCGGTATGTTATCAGGGCCCAACAACTTTCTTGTTCTTTGCTAACTTTACAGCATGCAGTATTTCTGATTTTAGTATTTCTGGTCCTTCAGCTTCAACTAAAGTCTCCGGTTCTTCGGGTCTATCATCATTATACAGTTCACTTATATAATTACACCAGGTTGTTCGAATTTCATGTTCGTCTATTATCATTTTTCCCGACGAATCGGTTATAGTATGTGGAGTTTTCTTATGATAAAGACCAGCTACTTCTCTAACTTTTTTAAACATATTAAACGTATCATGTTTTTCATTCAACTTTTCTAATTCCTTGCATTTATCCTCCATCCATTTTTCTTTAGCCACCTTTATTTTTTGTTTAATTAGTTTCTGTTTTTCCTTATATTCTGTCTTGTTACCTTTCAGTTTCCTTCTCTGCTCCATTAATTATAAAACAAATTTATTGCAAAATGACAATTTAGTTAACTGCTTACTTGAAAATTACAATAACATAACTTATTTTCAATACAACTCTAATATAATTAGTAGGTACAGTTGCGGTCACGGAATAGTTTACAGGTTCACGTATCTAGGAGCCCATTTTTTAAATTTTTACTTCGTTTAAACGCACCTTTTACGTCAAAGTGACGTTGCCAGTGGTGTACTAGCTAGAATAGGTAGATTAAAATTAAAATATCAAAATATTTTACAAAATGAAAAATATAGAAAACAGTTTTTTGAATAAAATGGATTATGATCTTAATAACGAAAATAAAGAAGTCTTTTTTTTAATATGCATTTTATTTTAAATCTATTTTATATTAAATAACGATAAACAATGATAAATAATAATTAATATTTGGTGGAAGCCCCATTCTTGTCAATACAATTTTGCAGTCTTTTGTTCATAGATAGCACCAATCCCCTCATGTTATAGTTAACAAGCTCTTCCCATGCCTGCTCAATTACTTCCCATAATTCAATTCTATTCCGTGGTCTAAGGTTTCTTTCATTTAGTTTCTTTGTTAACTCTGCCCACACATTTTCGACGGGGTTAAAGTCTGCACTACGGGAAGGCCACGGAAGAACATTAACATCAGTTTCTTCTAGCCATTCTCGAACAATTCTACTCCTATGCACCGGGCAATTGTCATGTTGGAAAATAAAGTCGTTGTTGGGGAATCTCTGGATCACCGATGGCAACATTGTGTGCTCAATAATATGTTTGTAATATAATCCTGTTAACTTCTCCTCTACATGATAACAAACGCCCGGGCCTTCGGCACTTATCCATCCCCATACGTTGACAGAGAATCCTCCACTATTTCTTAAATGATGCGTATACTGTTCATCATACCTATGATTTCTCGGCCTATAAACTCTTATTCGACCATTATTATACGACTGAAATACTTTTTCATCGGAAAATACAACCCTAGACCAAAAATTCTCATCGCGGTTTATAAATTCATTACAAAATTCAACTCGTCTCCTCTTGTGATCCTCAGTCAAAAAAGGTTTCCGTGCAGCTACACAATTTAGCAGTCCACTTGCTTTAATTCTTCGACGTGCAGTGCGAATACTGCCTGGAAACGCTGCCTCTTCTCTTGCCTTTTGAGCTGTGGCAAAAGGAGATTCTCTCAAATAATCTACTAACATCTCATCCTGTTGATCTGTGGAAATCTTCTGCCCTCCTGAACCGCCCAACCGTGCTATAGAGTGAAAATTATCCCATCTTTGTTTAATCTTCCATATGCACATATGACTCACGTTCAAATCAGCAGCAACTTGCCTTAGTGACCAACCTTCTTCGAGTTTGGCAATTGCTCTTGCTTTTTGCGCATAATTCAAATGTATTCTAACCATTTTGGAAGAGTTTAATATACTTTTATTTTATTGTTAAACACTCGCGAAAGCATTGACGTTTTGAAATTTTTTGACTTTGACATTTATCAAATCCGTACGACACTGCAATTTTACAGTATTACAATATAAAAAGTAAGGTGTAAACTATTCCGTGACCGCAACTGTACATAATAACATTTTTCAAATAAGTTTGAGATTATCATAAAATGATTAATAATCACTCGGCATAGTAGTTTTAAAATTGGTAAATGTTCAAACTTTTCTTTTTTAATTTTCAACAGCAGCGGTATTTCTTTAAGTGGTAGAACCTACTTCTAAAACTACTTTTTTGTTTCCTCTGACTGGAAGAACCTGCCATTGCCGTCTGAGTTTAAACTGAATGGTTCCATTTACAGTAGGATCGCCTGCCATTTTTCCAGGCTATAGAACCATCTTCATTAGCAGTCACATGCACACTTGTGACGTTTTGATGTTCTTGTGGTTTTACAATTTTCCAAGAGCGTATGGTCCATTCTCCTATGCTTAGTGTGTTAAGGAACATTTTTTTCCACACTTTAATTTGATTGTTTTGTTTTCTTAAATAATAACTAAAACTATTACTTCTTCTAGGTTGGTTTTTGTCTTTTCGATCTTTTTTTTTTGGGTGTTCAGAGTTTACGTTTAGATCTAAAAAATTTTTTTATCACTCCAGCTCATTTTCCAAAAAATTCGTGAAAGCCAACTTCATCTGATAGAAGATGGCATTGCATCCCAGATATTTTTAGGTTGTTTTGATTTCTGGCTGATATCTTACAAGAACACCTTTGTTTTAATATTCTTTGTCTTTTTGGAATATTATATTCCCATTTTTCAGCAGTACACTTTTTACCTTTATAAGCAATACTTAGCTCTCTGTTTTTCCTATTTTGCTCTCTTTTTCAAGCTTCTACTTTAACATGTCTTCTCTTTTTCTGCTCTTTCTTGAAGTTTCTTCTTTTTAAAAAATTTGTTCTCATAGTTCTTTTAGACGAAGTGCACTCTGAATCTCCATTTTTGTTAATGTTAACACTATTCTTTTCAAAATTTGTTTATGGTTCTTTCTCAGATATATTTTTTACATGGGGGTTTCGATCACATCTTCAGTAATTAAAATATCCGTGTTACAAATATCTTCAGTTTTACTTTCATGTGGTACAAACAAATCGACTAAGATAGGAGGCTTTGACAACGCCAATTCTAACATTTTCTCTACTCGGGACTTCTAAAAAGACAAAAAATCTCAATTAAAATTTGGTGGCGGTTTTCTTACAAAAATTAATATTACCAAAGTAAAAAATAAATACACGAGAAGTATAAACTGGTTGAGTGTGTTCCTACTTACCCTATGCACAATAGAAATGATTTTTAGACTAAAATGCACGTTATAGTTATACTTAATTATAATATTTTATAATACACGGTTCATACGTAAAAAGACAAACATACAACGGATCTCACGTGTTGCTGTTAGATGTACCTAACCACACTTATATTGGAGTAACGTGGTTTGCTGAAGTCAATAGGTGATACGGAGTTACAAGGTTTTCTTTTTCGCTTATATCTAATTTCTATATTTAGATGGAGTTATAGGATTTGGTCAAAAGACAGATAAATTAATTTACAAACAGATGGCGCATATATTCACAAATTGAGTAAAAATGGAGTTACGAGTTTTACTAATTAAGGTGATGATAATAAAATTTTTCTTTAAAATACTGCACTCAAGAATTTACAACAAAGAATAAGTAAAACTAAGCGAAATACAGTGTTGTTTCAGGAAGAACCATGGACTATAATATAACGAAGCGGTATTGAGTTTGCAGGATATGATATAAAGATGTAGGGCTATAGAACAATCAGTATACATAAGTTTTACAGACTTCGAAAAAGCCTTTGACCGGGTCATCCACAACATACTGATAGGTATCTTAAAACAGGCGGTAATTAATGACTAAGACTTCCGTATTATCAAAAATTTGTATTAGCACCAATGTGAAAATATACGAATTGGTCAGAATATGCCGAAAGCAGTAAAAATACGACGTGGAGTGAGGCAAGGGTGTATTTTTTGCTTCTTTTTAAGTTTTTATCAACAATCTCAAATAGGTAAACACACATGGAAAAATGATCACAGGTTTTATTGGAACGATTCAAGTATAGTTCTAACAGAAACGGAAGGTAAAAAAAAAACGGGTGTAGCAGTCCAGTGGGACTGCCGGTAGAAGTTATACTTCTATACACGCGTTCGCTGTTACAAATTTATATGGGAGTGAATCTGCACAATCATTACATATGTAATGCTATAGGTAAGAGAGAGCAAAAAGAGAAAAATATTTAGGTATATAGATATATGGTGCATAGTTTGCTGTATATAAACATTTGACCTGTAATAGGAGTATAGTAAATGAAATATTGTAATAATATTTTAATGAAAATATATATAGTTTTATTTTCATATATGTATAAAAGGAGTTGAACGCAAAAAAAAATTTTACACATACCCTGCAGCAAAATTCATTGTTTATTTTTTTATTAATATAAAAATTACAATACAATATACTGCAACATAATTCAATATAATTATTCAATAAAAATTAAAATGCAATATTTATAAGTATTTAAAACTGCCAATATACATAACTTACTTTACGAAGATAGAAATAAAAAACCAACAACTCGGATTATGTTGTAAATTTTCATTTTATTTTAAAATTTAGCATTTTTGCGTATATTACATATATGTAATAAGATTAACGTGAGTGAGGTTTTTAAATATTTCAAAAATAAAAAAGTAAATTTATATTGGGATTCCAACTCACATTCACCAGCGTATGAACCAAACACGTAAAAGATTTGCCAATTAGACATGACCCTAACGATTTACAGTTTGGATTTCAAAATTGACAGTTGTCGGTCATACAGTGATTATTGTGAAATACAAAAGCCTAAAATAATTATGAACATTTAATAAATAATACAAAACATATCAAATAAATAATAATATTAATATATATTATAATATATATATATATATATATATATATATATATATATATATATATATATATATATATATTTACAATATTATACACACAAAAAGAACATTTTTATTCTCGAGAGAGAAAGAAAGAGAAAATATATCTCTGCCTCTCTTTTACTTCCTATCTTACATATGTAATGGTTTTACAGATTCACTCCTATAAAAATTTCCAACGTCGAGCGCGCGTATAGAAGTATAACTTAAAAAATCAAAGAAGAAGAGAATATAGTAGGATCTGGTTACCCATATTAAAAGAAGAAGTCAATAAAAGGAAAATATTACTATTAGTAAGTCAGTTACTAATCGAAGATACATCATTTATGTTTTAAAATAACATCCACATAAAATCAGAGTTTGGTGTTTATTGAGAGTAAACTAAATGAAGGGTCAAATACCTACCATGTCGGAATGGTATTATGAGGTTTTTTTCTTGATTTTTTCATCATGATATTCTATGGAATCACTACCAGGAGAATTTTACTGTCATCGTTGCATACGATTTTCTTATTAAAGACGAATCAGATACTATTCTTAACTTTAAGTTGATTTCATATAATCAAATGAACTATATTACAATAAAGTCGTCCCAGGAACGCAACTTAGCCATATTGGCAATACCATTTTAAAGTTGTCAATAAATTTACTAATGTTTGTATTTTGAGAACGATTTCCGTTCTCAAAAGTGGAAATTGAAACGTCAACAAACGTACTTTTTTCTTTAATTGTGGCTTATTCCCATTTAAATAGAAATTGTCTACTTTAAAATGTATAATATATGCCTAAATTGTCAAATTGAATGAGTCAGTTAAAATTAAATTATTAAAAGAATATTTCACCAAGTAACAAAAAACAAAAATTGTTTAGTTTATTGTTTCGAATTTTGAGAACGATTTCCGAAGTAAAAATTAAAACGTCAAAAATAAACTCATTTTAAAGTTAAATTGTGGCATATTCCCAATAAAAATAGTAATCAGATATACCGTTTTCCAATACTTTATAATACCTCTATTTTCAATTACTTATATTGAAATAGGTCTTACAGACTCATCTCGTAAGAAATTTGTAAGTTAAATTTATAAAAATCGGTTTAAGAAAAATGTTACATTCCTCTTCGTTCCGCCATTGACTGAGTCTGCCCTTATATCTAGCCTTTTATCTTTCAACAAATTAATGGACCTGTCAGAGAATTAAATTTCTTGTAAATATTTGACTGAAACCCTTTACGCAAACAGATATAGAAGAACTCAAGGATGTTTGCCTTTGTTAACAAAATTTTCAAATTTTGTTTTGAAAATGGTTAGTACGTTTATCACTCTTTCATCTAATTGGGGTTGGATTAATAACTGATGTACATCGGGGCAAAGAAGAATACAAACAAGCTAATTGGAGACAATGGTAATTAACGGGTCGTTTTTGGTTTGGAACATGCGAATCTCTAATCTTGTTTTTTGACTGACCGATAATGAGAGTCCCGCAACAAATCTTTTTAATTAATTTATACCAAAGAGTAAAGTAATGAACAGTTGATTAACAGTTTTAAGCATTTATGCGTAAAGTTAAATTATACGAAAAGTTTTTATTTATTTACCGTATGGATTTTATCAGTACGATAAATACATATATACAATTACTAAATAATCGGCTGAGTGGAAAATATGAGTAAGATAGAATATGTGGGCATAAACTGAAAACAACAAGATGTGAAAAGTACAGAATAATATAAATAAAAACCAATACTAGTATTTGGTAATCTACAGTGGTAGACATAAGTAAGCCAGCTGCTTCGAAAACGCCGCCTGAGAGAATTCCAATGCTCTCTTCATTTTTAGCGTGCAATACCTAGCAACATGGCCGGCTGGACATAAGTCAGTATGCTAGTTGATCTTCAAACCAACGAATATCTGTTGTTTATCGTTAAACCTACCGTTCGTGTTTATTTTACAATTTAACAAGTTATCCAGTTTTTACAATCCAGCATTGTCCTGGATTAATCGCTAGATAGGGAAACAGACCTTGACCTCCAATATCACTAGACATTACTCCTATGAATTAATCAATCTTTAAGAACATAGTTTTTGCGCGAAGATGGAAAACGTCAGAGATCTCATACATTGGATAATTAATTAAGTGTATTGAGATAAGTGGTAAACACTTTGCACACTTATTTTAAATACCTAATTTTTAACAACCCCCTTATTTAAAAATTAGAATAACAGAACCCTGGCAGTTTTCTTATATATACAAGTGGTTTCAGTTAATTTTGCTAAAACTTTGCAACGAGGTAGCTTTGGTCATGCTGATCACACGTTTTCAGTGGCCCAAGACCCAGAAATCAATTGCTTCTGAGTTGCAGAGGTTCAAATAGTCCATTTGAATAGTCCATATAATATACAGGGTGTTATTTATAAGTGCAATAAACTTTAAGGAGTAATTCGGTATGACAAAATAATGACACTTTGCTAGAAAAAAATTTTGTTCGCAAATGCTTCGTTTCCCGAGATACGGTGTGCTCAAATTTTTCTTACAAACTGATGATTCATGTATTGCTCTAAAACATTCAAATAAGACTTTTATTTTCATCATTGTCGCCTATAAGGGTAATGATCCCAATTTTTATATAGAAAAGATTGGCATGCCACTAAGATATTTCAAATCAAAAATCAGTTTTAAATTTTTCGTTTAATTTCGGACCAAATATCTTTTTTCTTTTCGTATGAGAGGCCATTCTTATAAAAAATAAAACATCATACCGCATATTTTTCTTGACTTTGAACCATGAGAAGGAAAAGGTACAGGAAGCATTAGGGAAATTAAAAAATAGAAAATTCCCAGGAGAGGACAGAATACTGAACGAACCATTAAAGTACGAAGAACCAGATCTGACCAAACAACTATTAAAACTAATACAAAAAATAATAGAACAAAACAGAATTCCTCAAGAATGGAGATCAAGCATCCTAATACTTCTCTTCCAAAAGGGGACCAATCTGACCCGGAAAATTACAGAGGAATTAATTTATTAAATACAACACTATAATTAACAACCAAAGTAATAAGAAATAAACTGAATGAAATTATAACACTAGCAGAAGAACAATAAGGTTTTAGGTCGGGAAGATCATGCACCAACGCTATATTTATAATGAGGCAAGTGCAAGAGAAATCATTAGAATACAACCAACCGTCATATCTATGTTTCGTGGACCTTACGAAGACATTTGTCCAGGTCAAACTAAAAGACTTTATTCACTTACTATACGAAAGGGAGATACCTCTAGGAATAATTAAACCGACCAAAAATACCTATCAAAACAACATGTTAAAAGTAAAAGTAGAAGAGGAACTAACCGACCCTATTAAAGCAGGCAATAGGATATAAAAGGGAGGGATAAAATAAAAAAAGTAAAAACTAAAAAAGGGTACCAAATGGACGAAAAACAACTTAAAATAATCTGCTATGCAAGATAAGTAAAGATGGTTATACTGCCATCTTCCGCCAGTAATGGTAATATAACCGCCAGAAAATTTAACATGTTAATTTCCCAAAAAAAAAACAAATTGCATGGTTACAACAGCAAATTTATCTATCTATCTATAGAAGGATTTTTGCAGCAGTCGCCGCCTTCCTTCTTTCAGCCAACGTCTCCAGCCTTTCTGTTCTACCATTCTCCATCTCTAAGATCTCGTCCACTTCATCCCTCCATGATCTTTCGGCTCTACGAATTTTCCTCTTTTCTGTTGGGCTCCAATCCAAAATCTTTGCTATTCACCTTGTATGATCTGTTCTTCTCACGTGTCCATACCAAATTAAACGTTTTTCTTCGATGTAACTGAGTATGTCTTGTTCTACTGCCATTCTTCGTTTTATCTCCTCATTTCTGATGAGATCTATTTTTGTCAGTCTGCAGCTTCTTCCCATGAACTCCATTTCAGTTGCTGTGATTTTGGACCCGTTTCGTTTATTTATTACCCAATTCTCTGCTCCATAGATGATTATACTGCGTACCAAGGTGTTATAAATTATCTTCTTTGTATTTCTGGTAATCTGTCTATCCCACAGTACCCTATTTATTTGTTTAATACATGTTCTTGTCTGTGCTAATCTGCTGGTTATCTCTTGCTCGGTGGTTCCATTTTTTGAGAGTATGAATCCTAAATATTTCAATTTTTTAGTGCCGTTAATTTCTCTATCAACCCCCTCGGTGGCTCAGTGGTAAGAGCGCCTACCTTTGAAATTAAAGGTCGTGAGTTCGAATCTCACCTGGGTGGAGAAATTTTTGTTTATTAAAAATTATTAATGAATGAAAATAATTTCTATGCTTGTGCGATCGGTACTCACCAGAGGGACCACAGACGTTCGGATACAATTAGCGTCTCTTAGCAAAGACAATGACGTCGACTTTTCTAAGTATCAAGACAATTACTCTACGCACACACACACTACACTAGGTACCTGACTGTAAAAATTTACTGTACCATGCCAATGACCATTAGTTGTCGACGAATTAAACTCAATAAAAAAAAATTCTCTATCATCGTCGATTTCCAAGTTTCTCACTGGTTCTTGCTCTGTTGTTAAAATGTTCGGTCTTTTCTAGGTTTATTTAAAGTCCATTTTTTGTGTATTCCTTTTCAAATTTTCGGAGCATATAGTACAGATCTTCTTTTTCTTGAGCCGTTACCACTTGGTCATATGCAAACCTTAATGTGCCCGGATTGGTATTCCCATCCCTAAACATTTCCTTTTCCATGGTTTTAATATTTGCTTGAGTAATATCTTGAACAGTGTCGGAGATGTAAATCATCCCTGCAATAAGCCTTTTGTGGTCTTAAATTCGTTGGAGTATTTATTGCCGGTTTTAACTCTAACCTTGTTGTTGTTGTAAAGGTTTTTTACGGCTTCTATTAACCTCTGAGTTATTCGGATTTCCTTCATCGTGTTCCATAAATGTTTTCTGGAAAGCGTGTCATATATTCTTCTTCAAGTGCCGTCTCCATCAATGGAGGTTAGCGGTTATGGTGGCAAACGTTTATCTATCTTTAGCTTCAGCGTGTCATATGCCTTTCTTAAATCTATGAATGCCATGTGTACTGGTCTATTTTTTGCCATTTTTTTTTTCAATTAATTGTTGGAGTGTATATATGTGGTCTATGCAAGATCTTCCTACCGTGAACCCCGCCTGATCTTCTCCGATTTTATTTGAGATAGATTTTTCCAGTTTTTCTTTCAGTATTTTTCCATATAACCTGCCCATACATGCTATCATACTGATGCCTTTGTTGTTCCCGTATTTCTTATCGCCCTTTTTATGTATCGAGGTTATATAATGCTTTGGACCATTCATCTGGTATTTCGTTCACAACTATGTAGTTTGTCCGTTCCGTACTTAATTAGTTCATTAACGATGCTTCCTGCTCCACCTGATTTTTTGTTCTTTAAAGTCTTTATGGCATTCTTTACTTCGATTAATGTTATCTCAATGTGTTCTTCATTCTGATTTTGTTGTTGTTCATATTCTGTGTCTGTCTTTATGAAATCTGGGCGGTTTTCTGTGAGTAGTTTTTTTATAGTAGTCTTCCCACTCTTTTTCTGACATGTATTGTATTTGGACCTTTTCGTTGTTATTTTTCCTTAAAAATTTTAGTATTTTCCAGGATTCCAAATACTTTGTTCCTTCTATGTATTGTTCAATTTGTGCACATGTTTCTTCACATTCTTTATTCTTTTCTTTTGCGCTTCTTCGTTTTACTTCTCTGTTTTTCTCTTTGTACTTCTCTGTGTCTTCTGGGGATTGGGTACTCATACGTTTCATATATATCATTTCATATATAGAATTTTCTTCTCCTGAATACATTTTTTGGTTTCTTTGTTTATTTTTACTTTGTGTTGGATATTTCTTTTCTTAAGTTTTTCCCAAAGCTTCTAATACCGCCTTTTTTATGGTGTGTTTAACGTGCTCGTACGTTTTTTTGACGTTTCTGATACCGAAATCCTGTAACTTCTGCTCCAGTCTTCTCTGGTATAGGTACCTTATGCATTACTTTTGATGTAAATTTATGGTGAACTTCATTTCTTCTTCTTTCTGTTCATTTTCTACTTGGTCTTCTCTGTGTTATTTCTTCCTTAAGTTTGGGTGTTCAACGTGTAGGAAGACCCCATTTATAAAATTATTAATCGGTGGTCCGTGCCATATTCGTGTATCTTCAATTTTGATAGTACTACTTTTGCTGACAATTATAGAATCGATAATGGATCTGATATTTCTCGTTGTTTGTACATACGTGTATTTATGTACGTGCTTATGTCTGAAAAAGCCGTTAGTAATTTTCAGATTGCTCAGTTCGCACAGGTCAATTAGTCTTTTTTCCATTATCTTTTGTCACATCTTCTCCAAAACGGCCTATCGTGCTATCATTTTGTCGTTTCCCTGTTCTTCTATTTGGGTCCCCTGCTATTATTATTTCTGTGTTTGTCTCACTTTTCCGATCTCTTCTTGTAAGGTATCCATGAACTGATCCTTTTCTGCTATTAGATTGTTATCAATAGGGCCGTATACTCCCAGTATCACGATTTGCCTGCCATAGATTTCCATGATGAGTTTTACTATTCGTTCATTTATGGGTTCCCATGTTTTTATTGTTTTTACCCATTTCTTCTTTACTAGTATCCGCACTCCGATAGCTGCTCCTTCTTCCTTCTTTTTAAGCAAATTTACTACAATGTTAATTATAGCTGGAAGGTCAGATAATAGAACAAGTGATGGAGTTTAAATATCTAGGCATCACATTATCTAGTTACGGAAAGCTCGAAATTGAATTGGAAGATCAAGTGAATAGAGCAAACAGAGCCAGAGGCTGCCTAAATGACACAATATGGAGAAATAAAAACGAAGAAGAATTTGCTGTTTATCTTTCTATGAGCCGTTTGATAATTCACTATTCAGTACGTATTTTTAAATAAACAGATGTTTATTTAGAGTACTTCGAATTAAGTCAATGTTTAAAACATTTTAAAATACTCATTTTTTTATTAATATTTTTCATTTTCGAGAATTTTCCAGATGTACTTTAACTAGCTTGAGAATCCAGAATGTTGCATCATGCAGAAGATCGTATTTATTTGGTTCACATAAACACTAATTCACGAAACATATTTTCCCGTTCAATAAGTTTCGTTCGTCAAGAACTACTATAATATCAATAGATAGTTATAGATGTAACAAACAGTGAAATCAACATTGAATTCTGCAACTAAATGTGGAAATTATTAATTGGAGATCTAATCAAAGCGTAATCTAATTCAACCATAAACTGGATACTAGACGATATTGAGACAGGAGAATATCACCGAGAAGCAATCAGTAGATTACTCTTAGTTGTCTACTTTAGCAGCGTTCAAACACTGACGGCACACAAATTCTTAACTACCGGATCAAAGTTTGCGTTACAGAATACTATAAAGTTGATATAAGTTTACATGAGTTGTAGAAGCGAGATCCACTAGATCGGTAACAGTAGTCACGTGTAAGACTACTTCTCTTTAAAGGGGTTTTAAGTGTAATACTTCGGTTTAGTATTTTGATTCATCAACAAGCGGTAGCCCATACACCGTATGAAATAGAAACTAAAATATTTAACGATTTAACCCTGAACACTCTCGTACGTAATAAAACGCTTAACAAACGTAACACGGAAAATTTACGTATATTGAATTAACAAATCTAAGAACAGTGGTAAATTAACAAAATATTCGTTGCAAACAAAAATACACAAAAAAACTCTTACTAATAATATATTTAATAAAAAAAATTATAACATATTCAATAACAGTTTTGACACTGCTTAATTTGGTATTCTCCGTAATTAGGTTTTTTGTATTTCGGGCAATAAGTGGTCGTCACTTATTTAATTGTCGTGGGACAGATTGAGCAATACTTCCTTGGACCTTTTTGGTTTTCTGTTACGACTTCGTGAGTATCTTCTTGTTTCAAGACCTCAAAAATAATTTATTTAATTTACGGTTTAATTTTTTATTTTCTAAGCGACTTGTCCGGTGATGTTCTGTAAGTTTTTTATAAAGCTCCCTCATAAACTGCTGTCTTTGTAAGGGTTTTCCACCTTAAGTAAAAACGTTATGCGAATAATAACGTAGGAATTGATGCAAGCCATATTGATCATATTATAAAATATTCACATCGGCCATACTGGTCTTGCGTTTCGACACATTTGGTCAAACGTATCGACTGCTCGTTTCGTGAAATTATACGACATTATCATTTCGGGTTTTTCTGTATTTGTGTTAATTGTTCCCTTTTTATGCATTGTTGATAGTAGAGTCACTATTTTATTATTTTTAGGTTTATAGGACACCAAGGAGGAAGTTTTACTATATGCGTACATGGATGTATTGATCTGACGTTGCTTATTATTTTCCAATAATTCTGATGGAATGCGTGGTTTATTCTTCCGGATCGTCCCAAGTATTGTCAAGTTACAGGGCTTTTTTAGTAATTTCTCTGCCAAAGGAATATTCGTGAACCAGTTGTCCATGGTCAGGTTCCAGTTAGTGCCGTGAATTGGAGCTGTTAAAACAGTTACAAAGTGATCGGCTACAGGAAGGCCATTTGTTTGGGTAGCTTTGCCTAAATACGGTTCAGAATTGACCAAGTACTTAGCTGGTTTATTTGGTATGTACATGCATTTTTCAATAAAACCCAACAGCTGCTCATCAATTGTCAAATATGAACTGGACTTGAAATTTGTTTTACAATGGTTAATAAATTCCTCCTATATTTCTGATATGGGGGCAAAAGTAGTAATTTCTCTCCTTTCAGCTCTAGTTGTCTTATCATCGAACCTAAGACAAGCAGTCAGAAATTTAAATAGAAATTTGCTCATCGTTGCCCTGTATCTGGCACTGGAAAACGATGTATTAAACATAATATTTGATCACAAATGATTGTCCTTTAGTACTGCAGCGAGTATATAAAGTCCCGCCTTCAGTTCTGTACAGACGCCTGTAAAGAGCGCCTTCAGTTCTTCTAAATTTGGGCTTTGGGCAGCGTCATGTTAATTTTTGTTTTTTTTTTTCGGTTTATTTCTTGATTTGTATATGTCACTATTTTAGTTAGCATCGAATAAGTGAAACATATTTTGAATGCATGCAAAGGTTCTAAAATGCCCCTGACTTCAGCTTTAGGAGCAGGCCTTACATGGGCAACGTTGATTGCAGCTGTTTTACCAATTGCTTGTGGGGTGGTTTCCCAAAGATATAAATTTTTGCCCTTAAGAGTATTTCCATCTGGAACTATAATATGTTCGACATCAATAGCGGCACCCTAAAAATAACTGAGATTCTTTTAACAATTGGCACTAACCAAATTAAATAAATACCTCCAGAAAATTGGTACTAGAGGGCTCCGCTCTCTTCGCATGGTTTGGTTGGATCATTGTTTCAGTATCGACAGCAACATCCTTAAAATTACAAAAATAAAATTAAGTAATAATAATAATAATAATAATAATAGTGTTTATTGTCCAACAGAATCCATTTATAGGACAAAATACAATACTAAAGTTAAATGAAATATTAATAATTCATAGGTACTAACTAAATAACACATTTTTCGAGTATTTAACATAAAGAAACTACTTAATCACCTAGGTAGATCTCAGCCATCCTAGTAAACTGCTTTAAACTGCAGTGAAATATATCGCAGTAAGCACTTAAGGAGTTATAATAGTTGCACATGAGAAATAGAGGAGAATTTAACATAAGATTAGTTCTAGCTTGTGTATTTCTGAACGTAATCGAATTTCTCACTGGATAAGATGGAACGTTAAAATTTATTTGTCGAAGAATATCAGGGCAGTCAATGAGATTATGTAGTAGCTTGTACAGGAATATTAGGGAGGCATTAATTCGTCTAGATTCTAATGATACTACGTCCAAACCGCTACACGACTCGCTATTGCTGATGCCCCTCCTGGAATATATGCCGTTAATTTTGAAAGACAAAAATTTTAAAAATTTACGCTGCACATGCTCTATAGTTTGGATGTGTACATCATAAAAAGGTGACCAAATGACAGAAGCATATTCCAGTTTACAGCGTACAAAAGTGTAATAAAGTAATTTAATTGCCTTAGTATTAGTGAGATTTCGACTATTTCTAATTATGAATCCATAAGATTTAAGTGCTTCTTTAACCTTTAAATTAACATGTTCAACAAAGGTGAGTTTATAATCAAATGTAACTCCAAGGTCTTTAATTTTATTCAATCGTTCAAGTTCATTGCCATCGATAATATAAGGATGGTATATATTAGACTGTTTCCTAGAATAACTAACTACTTTGCACTTATTGGCATTAAGATTCAAATGATTTGCATTACACCATTCATGTACACGATTCAGTTCACTCTGTAGAAAATGACAATCATTAAGGTCGCTTATCAATGAATAAATCTTTAAATCATCGGCATAACATAAACATGGTGCAGAAATTGATTCACACAGATCATTAATAAATAACAAGAACAATAATGGACCTAGATTAGAACCTTGTGGAACCCCTGAAGAAGCTAGGTACTTTTCCGATTTGTAACCATTATAAGCAACAAACTGCGTTCTATTTGACAAGTAGGACCTCATAAAAGTCAAGGCATCCTCAGAAAGACCAAAGAGACACAATTTAGAAAGTAATACGCCGTGGTGAATTCTGTCGAATGCCTTCGTAAAGTCCGTATATATGACGTCAACTTGACTTCTATTATCTAGGGCTGCTGAGATATATTGTGTGACCATTAATAAGTTTGTCACAGTGGACCGATTGGAGACAAAACCATGTTGATATTGAGATAGCTGATTATGAGTGTGTGAATAAATACGATTATACAAAACTATTTCAAAGACTTTCGATAGATTACAAATAATGGAAATTGGTCTGTAGTTTTCTACCTGACCCTTTTCACCAGTTTTGAATATTGGGCACACTTTTGACTCCTTCCAGAGACTCGGATATTCCTTGTTAAGAAGACATAAATTAAAAATTTTTAAAAGTGGCACAGTTAAGGCACCTATACAATCCTTAACCAAAAAGGATGGAATATTATCAGGTCCACACGTCATTTTGTCTTTCAATTTCTTACTCGCAAAAATTATCTCAGACTCTAAAATAGGATAAAAATTTAAGTAATCTGCGTTAACTGAGGAAGAGTTAGCCTTGAAATTAATATCTGATGACAGAAAAACACTCTTGAAAAATTCTGCAAACACATTCACAATATTTTGTGGGTCGGAGGTACTAATGTCATTATATTTCATCACACCAGGAATTCTTGAACTATTATTTTTTGAATTTACATAAGACCAAAATTTCTTGGGGTTGAAGGATAAAGCAATTTGGATATTCTCGACATATACATTGTATGCCAAACTGATTTTTGATTTGACAAGGTGTCTTAACCGTTGAAACTCAAGCAAATCACAAAGGTTTTTGAATCGTTTAAACTTTTTTCTAAACTTTGCTTTTAATTTGATGTTGTGAATGATATCAGCATCGAACCAAGGGGGGTATTTATGGCTAAAGTTTTTATAAACTGGAATATACTTATTAAACACAGAAAAAATCGTATCATAAAAGTTATTTAAAATCTCATTAACGTCATTAGAAGTATCCAGAGAATTCCAATCCGTTTCATACAGTTCTCGATATAAAGCAGGAAAATTTGCTTTTTTAAAGTTGTAAGTTAATTGCTTCAAACCACACTTAAATTTAGGCTCTTTTACAAATATATCCGTAAATGTTATTAGAAGAGCAGGATGATGAGAGTCTTCATAGACCAAAGGTGAGTCATCATGCTTCACATCACAACTGAAATGCGATAAGACCAAATCTAGCAGTCTACCCAAATGATTAACAACATTGTTAAATTGTCTAAGGCCAGTAGAGCCCGCAAAACTTAAAACTACAGAAGTTTTGAAATCAGACATATCATTATCTATAAACCTTGAAACATTAAAATCGCCTAGTACTATACAGTCATTATTTAAGTAATCAAATTGTGCTAAGCAATCGAAAAAATATTCAAAGTCTACCAAACTTAATCTATCAGGTAAATAAACAACAACTATATAAAAATATTTGTAGTGCAGCATAGCCAATTAATTATAAAATCAACCTACCCCGTCAAAACTCATACTAGGTGACACTTCTTCTTGTGCCCTAGGGGCACTTGAACGTAGTCTTAGCTTTTTTATAGGCATTGTAAAACTCTTTGTATTTTTCCATATACATCTTAGACTTTTTTCCACGTCCTCCTCCACATTTTCTTCATCGGGAACAAAATCGGGATCAATAATGCTGTCATCAAAATCAATATTAATTCCAGCGCTATCCACTTCTTCCTCACTCTCACTACTTTCGTAAATCAACCGTTCAAGTTCGACAAATGTTAGCGCCTTTCTACTTATTTTATAATAAAAGAATAAACTCTTGACACGTCAAATTAACGTACGTTTATTTATCTATTAATGCTCTTCAGACGTAAAATTTACGCGTTAACCCTCAGGGATCGCGCCACAGCAGCACCTACTTAGATGACGCATGAGAAAGTTGGGTAATCTCGTAAATAGATCAATCTAGAATTAAAGATAGTGATATGATATTTCTCAGAAGAGTAAAAGGAATTACAAAACGGAATGTATACAACATATCAAAGAATCAATAAAATAAATGACACAATCAAACAGAATTTTTCAGAATTAAACTAAATAAATAATAAATTATAAATCGGAAAACTCTGGATAAATGGAGTAAAGTTTGAGGTTAGAATAGGTCAGCAATGTCTAATCCCTGAATTGAAAAAGGAAAAAGATATTTGTAGGACCGATTGTTCGAACTCTAATCAAAACTTGATTGTAATTAAATATTTAATTAAAATCAAATACGTCACATTTTGAGGTTATCTTGACTGATTTATTTTATTCAATTTTATTATTTTGCGTTTTAATTTAAAATAAATCATACATAAACTCTTTCTGGTGTTAATGTTTTTATTTACAAATCAATAATAATAATAAGCAATTTTTAATAATTTTGAAAGCTGCTGTGACGTATTTGATTGTAATTAAATATTTGATTAGCGTTCGAACAATCGGCCCGTAATCATTTAGATCTTATTTAATATTAATTAGTATGATAAAGAATTTGATGAGAATACTTTTGCGTATACATCTTGTTTAAAGTAATAATAATTTCATATACTAAAGTTTTATTTTGGATAACACATTGTCCTGGATTGTATTATCAAAACAAAAAATTACACTTACAACTTTTGTCATTTACACTTCTCCGTCACGGGCACAAAAAAAGGTCAGTCATCAGTTTAGGACAAAAAAGTGATGCCTTATTAATTTTATAGAAAAAGAATGCCGTCGTATAAAAACACAACGCTTTTTAAAGTTCCTTTTCTTGTCTTACGACAAAGGATCTCTATTTCTGATGAGATACAGGCAAATAAAAAATCGAAACAAAGATGAAATTATTAAACACAACATGAAAGGAAACAGCAGGTACTTTGTTTGTAGTATAGGCCAGGAATGAATTTAAGCTAAAATAAAAGTATGAATATTGCCATTTTTAAATATACGCAAACAACTTATGCATTTTTGTATGAATAAGCCAGAATAATTGCAATTAAATACTATGTTTATATGGGATTCAGCCACAAACCATTCTAATGACAATTATATTTTACCTAAAAAATTTGACGCTTCAATTTTCATTCCAAAAACCCTTCTCAAAAAAAAATATTTAATAATGATAAAAGGATTCACCAAAACAAAATCTACTACGAATTGTGATTATAAGACTTTTCTCTAACCTTTATTATTAAATAATTTAATCGAAAAACAGTGTGTATAACCACCAAGATTGTTGCCAAGGTTATGTCATGTCACAAAATTTGAGGTTGACTCGTTCTAGGAATGTTTCTATTTAGTAAACGTGGGTTGTATATCGCATATGTATTGTTTATCTTAAAAGAAAAATGATGTGTATGTGTATCAAGGGTTTCTTATTCCACTATTGTTATAGCTACTGGCAACCAAAGTCTGCAGCATTCTGCTGATAGCTTTGCTTCACATTTTTTTTTCATTGAAACTACAATTAAACTACAACTCAAACCACAACGTAATCATCAAAAAAGGAATCATCAAAATACCTTATAACAAAGGTTCTAACTAAAAATGACTATCCCTTGTCATTTATAAACAAGGAATTCCAGAAAATAGAAAAAACAAAACAACAACACCATAATATGTAAAAGGCTTATCAGAAAAATGAAAAGGGATATTCTCTGTTCACAAATTGTTGATAGCACGAAATAGGCCTCAAAATCATCAAACGGTCGTAAAATTTGTATCATCATAGGCGTTCCTGAGGTGTTTATTCATTAAAATTAATATTAATATTAATAATGTTTTAATACTAATATATTTAGTAAAAAACAATTAAAACTTTCACGGCTAATGTTGGTTATTATATTATATTAATAAAAATAATAATTTAACCATTAACAATTTTGTAAATAAGAATACCTTATCTCTTTGGATATTTCAATACTAATCTTCGCGTTTAATCACTTTACTAGAAAACCTGGTATTTATATCCAAAGGTACTATCGGTTGCCATATAATTAGGATGGAATTCCCCAGATTTTTAATAATATAATGGGTATAGATGCCGGATTTGGCCACGTAGCTCGTCTGTTTAGTTTATATTCGAAACTTAACTTAAAAGGGTGAAGTTATTACCAACGAAAACAATTTGTTTGTTTGTTGTTTGTTGTTTGTTGTTCTACGGCAGTAATTAGCGTCTCGAATATTTCTTTTGCGAATTATATGCAGTGCGTGAGTGATTTTTTATTCCGTATACCTACGAACATATACGTACCTTTCGCTCGTGCTCGTTTTGTTGGATTGTTTGTGATGGCTTCATTATCAACATCATCAAGTTTTACACCGGCACTGTTGCGTACAGTCAGTAAGTCCGTCTATTCACCAAGAGAGAAGACTATTGTCCTGAATGTTCACGATGCTCTGGTTTCTCAGAATCCCACAAACAGTGTTCGCAACATAGTCGAAAGTTGTGCCAACATGACTGGCGTAGGGGAGTCAACTATATATAGGTTCCTATCAGAAAGAAAAAAACACGGTATAGCTAACCCAAACACAAACGAACACTTAAAGAGAGGAAAAAAGCCTATTGAACTTGATGAATTTGCCAAAAATGGTATTCGAAGGAAAATTCATGGATTTTTTTTCAAAAAAGAAATACCAAACCTAAATAAAATTTTACAAGAAGTTAGAGATGATCCGGATTTGCCACATATCGGACGAACTAAATTGTGGCAAGTTTTAAACGAATTAAATTTCCGGTGGGAGAAATCAGACCGAAAATCACTTTTGATTGACCGGAAGGAGATAATATGTTGGAGAAGAAATTATCTAAGATCCATACGAAAATTCCGGGCTGAAGGAAGGCCAATCTTCTACCAGGATGAATCGTGGGTAAACTCAGGTCATACTCTAAAAAAAGTTTGGTCAGATAAAAATATATTAAGCTCCAGGCAAGCCTTTATGGAAGGTTGATCTACTGGTATCTCCCCACCTTCTGATAAAGGCAGTAGATTAATAATTTCTCTCATTGGCAGTGAAAAAGGATTTGTTAAGCATGGTTTGTTGGAATTTCAGTCCAAAAGCACAAAAGACTATCACGAGGAGATGACAGCTGAAGTTTTCGAAGAGTATTTTGTGCAGATGATTGAACACATACCACCAAATTCAATTATAGTATTAGATAATGCACCTTATCATTCACGACTAGTAGAAAGACTTCCAACGACTGCGTGGAAAAAACAGGATATTTTTGACTGGTTGCGGAATAAGTACCTGCCTTTCGAAGATGGAATGGTAAAAGCAGAACTTTTAAAAATTGCCCGGCAACACAAATCTAAGTTCAAGAAATACGTAGTTGACAAAATGGTGGAAAGGAGAAACATTACAGTCCTTAGACTTCCACCCTACCACTGCGAAATAAATCCAATTGAACTCATTTGGGCACAAATGAAAAGTTATGTGGCTAGAAAAAATACATCATATAAAATACAAGATGTACGTGAATTGTTATACGAGTCTTTACAACACATTACAGAACAAAACTGGAAAGATGCAGTAAGACATGTAATAGAAGAAGAACAAAAAATGTGGGATCTTGATAACATAATTGATGCGACCGTAGAGACACAACCGCTAATTATTAACCCTCAAGACGACTCGGATTCCGAAGTTGATCCTATTACTTTTGAATTTGAATAGTTTTCTAATCGTAATTATATAAGGTAAGTGATAGTAGTTGTAATCGTAAGGTATTAAAGGAAAAAGGCGCAAAACGTCGCCTGTCAAAATGTTCAATGTGTTTTAAATGTATCGATTTCTTTTCAAATCCTGAGAAAACCAAAAAGCCTTTTTGGAAAAATTTAAAGGCAGATTAAAATATTTATTATCTAGAATAAATAAAAAGTTTCTTTTGCCTGCAATATTTTCAATTAAAAATTATACTATATTCTCTCTTTTATTTTCACCCCTGTTGCATAACATAATAAAATAAACATTGTAGAAGTTTTCAGGGACTTTCTGTAATATACATCACTATACACATATATAATACCCTCAGTAATAACGTACCTAATCTTTAATTCTGCTTTTAAATTTTTCAAAAATATTTATTAGTTTTCTCCGAATTCGAAAATAATGTATACATTTAAAACACATTTGGTGCCTTTCCCCTTAATTAAATAAATGTATCTTGTATGTAAATGTATCTATTCGTAGATCCAGAGTACGCATTGGTAACAAACTCTCAGAATCTTTCGAAATAAGCAGTGGCCTGAACCAAGGCGATGCGTTATCACCTCTTCTTTTTAATATTATCCTGGAGAAAGTAGTAAGAGCAGCACAACTTAAAACATAATTATTGACAGTAAATAGACCAAAATTACTACTAGCATGCGCAGATGACATCGAAATTATGGGAAAAACAGTCACCAATGTGAAGGAGACTATTAATAAATTGGAGATAGAGGCTAAGAAAACTGGTTTAAGGATAAACGAAGAGAAAACCAAATACATGTGCATCAATAGACAAAATGGATAAGATAGAATAGGGCAAAATGTTACAATAGACCCATATAACTTTAAAAGAGTGGGGAGTTTTAAATATCTCAGAGCAACAATCGCTGAAGAGATTAAAGAAAGAATTCAGGCAGCAAACAGATGTATGTACAGCCTCAACAATACTATTAAATTTAAAACCCAACACGAACATCAAAGACTAGAATATATAAAACGGTGATTAGACCGTTGCTCATATATGGGTGTGAGACGTGGACCCTGACCAAAGAAACTGAAAGAAAACTTAGACGGCTTAAGAGGAAAATTCTCAAATGAATCGTTGGGCCTCAACACGACATTATTATCAACCAATACCGAATGACAACAAATGCTTAGGTCAAGCAGATGTATAGAGCGAGCGACATAATCCAAGAGATTAAATCCCAACGTCTAAGATGGGCTGGTCATGTCCATAGACTCCCTAATAACTGCCTTGCCAAGTGAATATGAAAGGAAGCCCCCACAGGAAGAAGGCCCTTAGGATGTCCACGAATGCAATGAAGAGACAATATATGGTCAGATCAAAGAACAATGGGGCTATCTACTGACCCAACTATTATAGACGACCGGTTAAGATGGCAGCAAGTTGTGCAGTCAGCCAATACTTACCTCGGGTTGTAGTGCTACGATAAGAAGAAGAAGAAGAATAAGTTAGAATTGGGCCACATAGTAGTCCAGTGGTAAATATATAATTGCTTCTTATGCTTTGATAAAGCTCTATTTAAGTTCTTCATTTTAATAAATAAACTGAGTAATATAGTTTTATTTTTCAATACATAGGTCCTTATGTCCTTAATGAAATCTAATTAAAAATTATTAAATGTGTTGAGGACCTGGACTATAACTTATTTTCCATATAAAAAGAAGTCGGAAAATTACGATGGAAATCTCCTAATTACCCCAAGGTAGAGAGGAGCCATTTCACCGTCCGCTTTGTCTTTGTACTATATGCTCTTTTTTATTATCCTTATAAAAATTCCCCGCAGCAGCATTCGACAAAGGGCCTTTTGAACCTTTAACAAAGATGCCCACTTCCAGGGACGCTTTAGCTTGTTTGGATTCTTTATATTTACATAATTATGTTTCGGTACAGTTTATGTACTAAAACGATTCCGTGATACTTTCGCCAGTTTCATGCTTAAAACTTTAGTATCGTGACGTGTTTGTTATATAAAGAACTTTTTTAAATTATACTTAAAAATGCTAACCACGTATATGTGCATAAGTGTAATATAATATACATACACCATAAAAGTTCTGTTTTAGGGATAAATAATTAATATGTGTAAAAAACGAACAATATAAAACAAAAAAATAATAATAAAACTAAAAAAACTATCATTCAAATAAAGGGGCAAATTATGAGTGTTATTCAATAAAAATTTTAATAAAAGGTTCAACATACTGAATCGAATTCTGGCGTTATAAATGTGATCCACTATACTGCCGTCCTTAGCCTTTCAGTCACTGTGTCGTCAATTGACGACACACGAATTTTAACTTCGTTTTACTCTTTCGACTAAATCTAAACCGTTTTACATGTATTTTTATATTAACCGACTTTTTAAGAACTTAACATCAGTTTTGAAAAAATAATTTGTGTAAGCGGCAACATTGCAAACCGTTTTCGTGCTGTGTTTGCTAGTGATGTTGGTCGATGGATTGTGCTTATGTAGTTTTGTTGACGATTACCACAGGGACAGTTGTGCGCTGTTACTGTTGTTGCAAATTGGTTTTTGTGAGTGTAGCTACCTATAAAAAAGGTAAATATATTCAATAAAATTAGTATTTTGTTTATATATATATATATATATATATATATATATATATATATATATATATATATAACAAGCGAGTCTTCTACAGCTGGCGCCGCTTCTCGCATCCTAATTTCCAGCGTTTTCTGTCGAAGCAACCTTCAGTTGTTAGATCTCTGGCGGTCATTGCATCGTCGACATCGTCTCTCCAGGATCGTCTTGGTCTACCTCGTTTTCTTCTAGTTGGCGGAGTCCATTCTTCTATTTTTTTTGGCCATCTATTTTCCGGCATTCTCTGAAGGTGTCCATACCAGTTAAGTCTTTTGGCTTCGATTGTATCTATTACGTCAAGATCGATTTCCATTTCTCTCCGAATATCTTCGTTTCTCACCCTATATAGTCTAGTTGTTTAGTGATTAAACTTGAGAGATCGCTGGTTAAATTGTATTGAATAAATAATTATAACGAAAAAATGCAATATTAGATTGTATATAAGATTAGCGAAAATAGCGAATATTTGTAGCAAATATATGTAAAATAAAATGAATTCAAATAACAATTGGCAGATTTTATATCTTATTGTCAATTCTATATGAGATTCACTTACCCTTTTGTCTATGGTTGGGCCCGGCTGGAGATGGCGTGAGATACACTGCTGTGGTGATCTGCTTGGCGCTTGCTTCCGTACGGGACGAGAGTTTTTTGAAGAATGAATTCATATGCAAAGGGGCACGTATCTATTACCCCAAATCGACTAGAGGGTACTGTTTTTAGAGACCTCCGTGAATAGCCGTAAATTAAACTTAAAATGACATTCTTTACTTGCTACACAAAGGCGGATACGTTTTCTTAAGGAATCTGAAGTGTTTTGGGTTGATATATGTTTCCCAAAAACATGTTGAATTTCAGACAAGTGAATTCTCAGAACTTGACAATAACTAATCAGCCAATTTGAGTTCGAGAATTTAAAAATAAACTAAAGCCATATTGCAATTAGGTAATATATTATGATTAAATAAGATTTAAAACTAAATAAGGTCATATTCATAACAATAAAAATAAAATATTTAAATTACTTGACACTTTTCCAAACACTAGTGAGCTGGCAACATCGTCTCCAGTAGTTCATTTCCACGGCTTTAATTTTTGATTTGTTTCTTTGGTTTATTTCCCAGAGTTCGGCGCCATACAGTCCAATACTTTCTATTATTGTTTTATAAATTCTTCTTTTATTTTCTTTTGTTATTTTTTTATTCCATAATAGTCCGTGTAGATGTCTGGTGGCTGATCTTGCTTGGCCAATCCTGGAATGTATTTCTTCGCTACTTCCTGCTTTTGATGTTATTTGGACTCCCAAGTACTTAAAATTGTCTGTTGGTTTCATAGTTCCCATTTCTATTTGTAGGCTTTCTGGTTGTTCTCCTACAACTAAGTACTCAGTTTTTTGTATATTAATTGTGAGGCCCCATTTGGTGTACTCATCTTTTCTAAGTTTTCTAAGCATGTAGCTTATATCACTCTCGTCTTCTCGTCCACTCAGCTAGAATGGCTTGGTCATCAGCGAAATGTATCGTGTACAATCTATCATCTCCGATTGGGATGCCCATATTGCAGCACTTTCTTCTCCACAGTGAGAGTGCCTCATTTAGATATATTTTGAAGATTGTAGGTGCTATGCAGCAGCCTTGCTTTAGGCCCTTACTAATAGGAATTTCTCTAGTTAATCTATTTCCAGTTTTAATGTTTGCCGTCATATTTTTGTAGAGCTGTTGTACTGCTTGTATATTTTTTTGCTTATTCCTTGTTTTTCCATTGCTACCCAAAGCATTGAAAGTGGTACACTATCGTATGCCTTTGTCAGATCTATAAAGACTATATGAGTTGAATGTGGGCTAATCTTTTTTCGATAACTTGCTTTAGAGAGAATATACTGTCCATGCAGGATCTGCCTGCACGGAAGCCATTCTGTTCTTCTACATCTGTCATCTCTTTTTCAATTTTTTTTTTTTTTTTATTTTTCTTATATTTAGTATTTTGTTTTATGGGTGAAATATGTTCCAACAGATATTTATGGTAGCCAGCGATACTTAAACAGAAGTCGATTCTTTTGAAACTAGTGGCTCCGATGATGAAGACTACAATCCATCAGGATGTGAACTAGACGTATAACGGGAGCATAACAAAATAGATTCAGGTTTCGAGGGCAATAAGATGGATAAAGAGAATCAGATAAGTGACGAAAGTGAAGAAGAAAGCAGTAGTGACAAAAATGATGAAGAAGGGTATTTGGTTTCATAACGATGCAACTTTTTTGCCACGTTTTTCGGTTCCATTAGAAAAAAAAGTCGATTATACTCTTCCTCATACCATGAGTGAAATAGAAATATTTCTAAAAGTCATTCCCACGAGCCTAATTCTACATATTGCACATTGTAAGAGCTAACGTTTAGAAAAATTTAAAAATGACACCAAGAAAAAAGAATTCCTACTGATGAACATGAAATTATGATTGTATTGGGTGTCACACTAATCATGGCATACAATCAAGTTCCATCTTTCAATGATTATTGGTCACAACATGATTCTTTAGGAAATTTAGCAAAAAAAGGGCAATTTCTCAAGACCACTGTAAACTGATCCTTGCCAAAATGTATTGCTCTGATATGGTAAAGCCTAACAATGCGAGAAAATCATATTACATCGAGGATGTCGCTAATTGTCTAAAACTAACATTTCCAAAATATCGAACAGAGGCGGCTTTTCAAAGCATTGATGAGTTAATGGCGAAATTTAAAGGAAGGTCTTCCATAAAATAGTTCCTATCCAAGAAACCCATCAAACGGGGAATAAAGATATGGGTACGAAGCGACACTGCAACAGGGTATGTCTACGATTTTAATATTTACGAAGGAAAGGAAACAGGAAATGATACTAGTTTAATATTAAGAGAAATAGTAGTGACCAAATTAGTTAGTACTGTAGGGGAAGTGTTATTGTGTTTTGACAGATTTTTCTCATCTATTAGACTACTTGATACTCTATATTATACAGCGATAGGAACAATAATTACAACAAGAGTAAATGTACCTAAATTTGTTGGGAAGTTAATTCGTGGTGGAGTAAATAACTACGGTACCATAGTTTGTAGATGGCAAGAAACTAAAGACTTGTTAGCAGTAAGCAATTGTTTTGGATTGAAAGTAGCAAAGAATAGAAAAATTAAGGATGGCTCTAAAATGAATGTGCGATGTCCTGAACTGCTCGACATGTATAATAACAAAATGGGCAGCGTGGACCTAACAGATCATATCTTACGCATGTATGACTTTGATAGGAAGTCTACCAAATAGCGGAAGAAAGTATTTTTTCGCTTTCTGATGATGGCTGTTGATAATTTTTATGTATTACTCAATGATCTAAAAAGGAAAGAGAAAACACCATTTTTGCCTTTTCTAATTAGTGTAGCTCAGGGACTTATTTCATTGGGAAGAAGCCAAGCTACAGTTAAGAGAAAAGCCTCGACATCACTTGAACGTCCTACAGCAAAGAAAAAAAAATGTTCAACGTGGGAGATCATTTACCTATCGAAGAAAAGACCCGTAGAATAATGTCAACGATATTCTTCTCAGAAAAAAGAAAACGAACCACCTTACTATGTTAGAGCTGCAATGTACCCTTGTGCAAAACATGTTTCACACCTTTTCATTTACATTAATTATTTATCTTAGTTTTAGTCTTTTTGTTTTCAAAATATGAGATTTTATTTGTATTTTCGATTTTTCTTTACTAAAATAAAGTAATAATTTGGTGTCTGATGGGTTATTATAGTCCCACATATATGTTCCAAAAAAGTCTGACTGGGACATATATGTCCAGGACAAAATGGCGGATTTCAAGGATAAAATTAATCTCAATAACTTTTATTTTTGCATAATTAAACGTTTTAAACAAAAAAAGTTTTAAATTTAAACTATATTGCAGAAGCTTTCATTTCAAGTTGCATAGGAGCTAGAAAAAGAGGGCGCCCGTCAAATGGAACTAAATCAGAACCGTTGAACAAGAAAAATAACCAGGAAAACCGGCCTATTGATGATGTAAGGTTTTACACGAAAGAGCATTCTCCACTGCATGAAGAAACGAAATCTTCAACACGATGTAAACTCCCAGAATGTAAAGGTAGTTCCAGTATTTTATTGTCAAAAATGTAAAGTACATCTATGTTTGGAACAAAATAAAAATTATTTTTTAGAATTTTATAAACCGTTATTTTGTTTAATATATTATAATCATACAAGACTTACTTATGACTATTTATTACAGCGAAAAAACAAACCAGTGTGTGATGTGTGCAACAGTGTTCTAACGGTAAAACATTTTTTAATACAGTGTCCCAAGTATAACAGTGAACGACTCAAATATAGCATACCCAACTCCCTAAGAGATGCCCTAGAAGAAAATACAGATAACCGAAAAATATTTTCCTATCTTAAAGACTGTCAACTTCTTCAAAAGATCTAAAACGTACATTTTAACACACATACATATTATTATTATAATATGAATATAAACTAATGTATATTCACATATTGTATCAACTGTCACATATGTTACATAATCTAAATAAGCTAATGACCCTGCGTGCTTGATGCGTTAATAAAAAAAAATAAATCATGTTTTTTTAAGTAAATAAACGTATTTTTATCCTACCGTTTAGCTGTAAAAGTATATTATGTAAAGCCAGGTTTATAAACGGACATAGTACATAATCATAAGTCATAAACATAACTTTAACCACAATCATAATTCACAAGATTTAAGATTGGTTTATAACTAGACATAATACCTAACCATAATATTTAAAAACTACTTCAGAAAATACAAATCTAACCAAATTTTTATAGATCTTGAAGAATTTTTTCTGGTCTTTAGATTCATAGAAAAGTGAAATAATTTTAAATAAATATGAAGATTAATAGAAAAGTTGCTTTGGCCATGGCAGCAGTCCCACTTTATTTAACAATTGTAGCGACTATATCTGCCAGAGTTCTTAACAAGCAAAGAAGAGTAAGAAGGTATAGTGTAAGACCCATAAATAAAAAGCGTGATAATGAATGGGATGAGGAACAGTTCTTTAATTTTTTACGTTGGATTACACATGCGCATATTCCAACAATTCCATAATGTTTAATACTTAATTCATAAATGTTGAAAGTTACCAACTTTAAAGGTCACGTTTTAAGGATTAAATTTATGTTTTATGTATTATGAATGCTTTTAAATGGGTACATTTATTTATTAACTTGCAACATTATGCTTAAATAATAAGATTATGGTTAAAGACTAAAATTATGTTTATGTCCGTTTATAAATCCGGCTTAATACTTCATTAGTTTGTAACCAGTTAGTCACAATGTCGTCAATTCGACCCATGCAACGAAGACTATAGTAACTCAAAAAATGCTTGAGTTGACTGACTATTATGGTATTATTATTATTTTCAAGCTCTATTTGGTAGAAAAGTATGGTAAATCAGGTATAAATTTTAAGGCAACCAGTAAAACATTTGCATGTATATAGTAAGTTATTCAAGATATGATGGTATGAACCATTTAATTGTTTATCAAGAAAAACAATCTTGTTGTGGACTTTACAAAAAAAGGGTTCAATTTTTGTGCGAAAAATATAAATTACCATTACACTCTAAACAATGTTTAAAGGATTTCCATACTTTGTAATTATTTTTGTATTAATAAAGTTTGACTTTCTAATATATACTGCTTCTTACTGCTGTCCTTTTAAATGAACATGACATATTTTGACAGCTAATACAAAAATTATTATTTTAGTATTATTTTATCGTTAAATAAGACACATTTTCTTATATTTCCTTTAAGTAAAGATAAAATTAAAAAAATAGTACATTGTTTACCGGGTAGCAAAAGCTTAACATTCCTGGACGACTGTGAAGATTGCTAAGTCGAGGCGCAAGCCGAGACTTAGCAACACAGAGTCCAGGAATGTGGCTTTTCCTACGAGGTAAACATACTATTTTTCCGCAAATCGTTTAAAATTCGACAGATATTGATTGATTTAAAAAAAAACGCGATAATTTTATTCCCAAATAAATGGTGCTTTGAAATTCCTAATAAAATTACTTGGGTTACTATGGAAACGTATTGAGGTTGAATTGTCAAACTTGACGCTTATAAATTTAATTGCTGGTGTTCTCGAAAGTAAAATGATAAGTGATGATGAAATTTCCATTCCTGGGACTCCTCCAGAGCTGGTTGAGGCAGTGAATACTGCTTTATTAGAATTATTGCCAAAGAAATCAAGAGAAAAGTACGAAAATGCATACAGACGTTTTATGGATTATCGCATGAGGAAAAATACGAGTTCTTTCTCAGAAAATGTTGTAATGGCATACTTCCTAGACCTTTGTTTAAAGATGAAATCTAAATCTTCAACATTATGGGCCAATTATTCAATGCTGAAGTCAACCCTTGCACTTAAACACAATGTAGATATATCTACATACTCAAAACTTCGTTCTTTATTGAAACGGCAAGCTCAAGGTTATGGGGCAAAGAAATCTAAGATTTTAACGAAGGAAGAAATTAAAAAATTTATCCAGGAAGCTCCAGATAAAGAAAATTTAATGATTAAGGTAATTTACAAGGTTTTAATTTCTATTTAGATTATAGCTTTATTTATTTTTTAGGTGGCTGTAATATTTGGTATTTCTGGGGCCTGTAGAATGGATGAGTTAGTCCGAATGACTGTACACGATATAGAAGACTTAGAATCTAAGCTTTTAATCAGCATACCTGATTCGAAAACCAACAAACCAAGATCATTTGTAATTAATCAGATCTACTTGAATGTTTATCGAAAGTATGTTTCGTTAAGAGCAGAAAATATGAACAGTGAACGATTTTTCTTTAAATATCAAAGCGGAAAGGGTTGTAGACAAGTGGTAGGAATTCATCAATTTAGAAAAATGCCCAAAATAATTGCTACTTATTTGAACTTGGTAAATCCGACAGAATATACTGGTCACTGCTTTCGTCGGTCTTCTGCAACAATATTGGTTGACTCTGGTGCCTACATAATTAGTTTAAAGAGGCATGGCGGATGGAAGTCATCAAACGTTGCTGAAGGATATATCGAAGAATCGCTTAACAATAAGGTTGAGGTGGCAAATAAAATTTTCACAGTACAAAATATTCAACAAAATGACACTTCCACCCTGCATGTTGTCCAAAATGTTTCTCATAGTTCTAAGAGTGTTCCTCCAATGTTCAATAATTGTACTAACTGTCAAATTACTGTAAATATAACAAATTGATATTAAAAATGTATTCAGCAATGACTTGATGTTTTCAAAATATAAATTAATTCCTTATAAGCAATTTGTTTTCTATCATTTATGTAGAACACTAACAACTGTACGGAAATATCATTTCCTTACAGTAAGGAAATGACATTTCCTTACAGTAAGGAAGTCCTGACTTTTCTTCAAAAAATTTTGACAGGAATGTCAAAATTTCCTGGCGATTTGCGGAAAAAATAGTTTCAGTAATATGTGGCTTAATATTCTAAATAGTTAATAGAGTTAAGAGTCCTAAATAACGAAACGATAAAATAAAAACCAATTCGCTTAAGAAAGAGCTATAAGCAATCCAATATTCATTTCATATAATAATACGGTAAGTACTTTTTTTGAAGTATTTAGGGATCTAACTATATTTCACCGATCTAAAGCCATTTCTGTCTGTTCACGTAACAGAAAGATAATTGAAAAATAAAACAAAATATATTGCATTTAAAATGATTTAAAGAAAGTCCGCTGGATCTCCTTATTGCATTCTAGACTTGCCACCAGAGCTTTTTAATTGATAAATTCGTCTACGTGCTTCCAAATTTAATGGTACTAATTCCATTTTCCGACGGAGTATGATTGTTCAGAGATTTTCTTGGAGAAAAATTATTTATTGCCTTATCGGTTTTGATGAATATGGCTTATATTTCGACAATAAGAAAATTTATTGATTTTATCACCGGTTATTGAATTGTGTTTCATTGTGGGGAACGAAATGGAAAGCGAATTTATAAGAGAATGGCAAAATATTTCACCCGCGGGATATGATTTTTCCAAATGGGAGACCGAAATAAGACCATTGTTATTTCATACATGGAAAAAGAAAGTAACATGCGGTATCTAATCGAAAAATGTTGATACCGAAAATTGAATAATGTTTACTTTCTTGCTGTGTATTCACAAAAACCTATCTCTTTAAGTAAATAAAATTTGTCTGGAAATATTTCAATTTTCTTTGTTTGAGTGGATATTAAGATATTCTGATATGTTTGTTATTACTCTATTAATATGTTCTTTAACCTTATCACATCAGAATGGAGAATATTAGCAATGTAGAAGTAGGTGGATCTAGGAATTTCGAAATTTTGAGCCGAGCTTGAGATAGAAGCTCGAAGAGGCTTGAACTTAAAGCTGCAGGTTGAGTTCGTGGCTCGTGTCGACTCGGCTCGAACTATTCGAGTCGAGCCAAGCTCGAAAACAATAATGAATGTAGGTACATTGTAAAATGTTCATGTAAATATAATAAAAATGTATATAAATTAGTATTCGTCCCTAAACAATATCAGTCTTTATAAAATACCATGGTTTAAAGGAAGCCAAGAAAATATTTGCATCGCTTAGAAACTATATAGCTATATTACGATAATTTAATAAAAATTTCAAATAAGATGATAACTTTGCAATATTAAAACAAGATACTACCTACAGATTTAACAAAGGTTATACTGAGAAAAAAGCTAGAATAAAAACATTCAACTGAAACAGTTAACAGTAAATATCTTCTTCTTCTTCAAGTGCCATCTCCGCGACGGAGGTTGACAATCATCATGGCTATTCTGATCTTAGATGCTGCTGCTCTGAATAGTTCAATTGTTGTGCATCCGTACCATTCCCTCAAGTTACGCAACTATGAGATTCTTTTTCTTCCTACACTTCTCTTGCCCTGGATTTTCCATGTAAATATAATGTCTACTAATTAATATTTAAATGGGAATAAGCCACAAATAAAGGTTAAAGTACGTTTAGTGACGTTTCAGTTTCCACTTCGTAAATCGTTCTCAAAATACAAACATTAGTAAATTAAACAAATTTTGTTTTTTTGTTACTTTGTGAAAAAAAATCTTCTAATGATTTAATTTTATCTGACTCATTTATATTGACAATTCAAACATACATTATACATTTTAAAGTAGACGACTTTAAAATGATATTGCCAATATTGTTGCGCTCCTGGGACGACTTTACTTATAAGATAGTTCATTCACATCTAGTACTGCAACCCTTATTGATTATTTGTTAACCACTAAACGAAGTTTGATTCGTGATGTTGCCGTGGAAAATGTTGATTTCGGTGACTATGTGTTGTTGATATTTAAAATAAACATAGAAACTAAAAAGAAAGAAGTTGTTTATAAAACTGTCAGAAACTTAAAGGCAATAAACCATACCATATTTTATGAAGAATTACAGTCTCTACTTTAGCGGAATATTTTAGATATTGAGAGTATTGATGATAAAGTTGAATTTCTTACTAATAATATAATATGCTTACTGGATCGTCATGCTCCCTACTTAACTTATAAAATTTTGAAAAATTAAAGGGCTTAGAATAAAAGGGGTCCAAGTGCAGTTCTTTTAATATCAAGTTAAATACAGATTTGAATACCTAAAGTATAGTTTTATTAATTTTGAAATGGATCTAAGTGATTTCATACATAGGCTGCAATCTACGGGGGTTTGAAAAATGTTTTATAAATAAAAGTATAGAAACTCTTAGTTTAAAATGGATCCAAGCGCAGTTGGTTCCCTTATATTTCAACTTCCAACTTAAATTCAGTCAGTATACTTCGACTTATTTGAAGTAATGTATATTCATCTTCGACATTTATGACTTAAATTGTGTATAAAACGATAGAAATAGTTAAAAAATAATAATATAAAATGCATTATAGCCGTGACACTGATAGATTACAAAGCATCTGTAGATATGAACGTAATTTGTTTTGATCTTCAGCAAACCCTTCCCACTCCCTTAATAACTACTTCCAACGAAAGCGTTTTATTTGCGACAGCTTTGGACGTATAATTTTTGTGTTCACAATGTAACCATAGGAAGATCATAAATGTACATCTGGGATGAAACCATTTCCAGCAGGGGATCTCAAGAACTTGGTTCGTGCCTCGTTCATTTTGTAAAAAACATACTCTTTAAAAGTGTCACCAAGATCACATCGCATATATCGATTACTGCGGTGAGAAGAACAAAAATAAAAACATTGTAAAGCTGTTTATGTTCTTGGTTAAATCTACTTATATTCAAGAGATTCACCACAGGTTTTTGGAACCAGGCCATACATTTATGGAGTGCGATAGAGATTTTAGTATAATTGCAAAAGTGAAGCATAAGAATCTACAGGTATTTATTCCAGATATTCCAATTATATTATATATTATTCCATATGTACACCGAATGAATCACGAAAACTTTTACAGTTTTGAAACAATAAACAAAGTTATAAGTGATCCCAAAAGAGACAGTAAAGGTATTCTTTACTGTTCTTTTTAAATGAAGACCAGTGAGGTACATTTTGTATGAAAAATCTTCCGAAATATTTTCGTTTTCTTTTAATGAAACATTATGAAGAGTTTTTATTTTTTAAATATGTATGTGTACAAAAAGGAGCTGGACGTCCTACTATTAGCATAAAGAACAAATCTTGACGCTTAGCCGATAAAAATCAATAAATAGAAATGGGACAATCTTCAAAAACTTGATTTTATTCCACCGGTCTACAACAACCTTCTCAATGAATACAAGAAAAAAATTAAAACTTGTAAATTTTTTTATTTTAGCTTTTTACATTATAAATAAATATAATAATAATCACATAAAGTTAAAAACAAATATTTTCCAAAATTCACTTTTTTTCCTGCGAAGATCCTAAGGATACATTTTAGTCCAGATAATAATTGGTTGACCGTTCAGAATAAGAAGGGTCCAAGTGTTTTTTTTTTAAATAAAGCTGAATTGGTTATTTTTGTTAAACTTGTGTAGGTATAATAATTTGGTGATCCTTTGGTAATATAATAATACTATGTACGACTGTAGCTAATGTATAAGGAATTTTAATTATTCAAAAAACTATATTTTTATTCTAAGCCCCTCAATTATGCACCATGGATGACTGATACTTTACGTATTATGAAAAGAAAAAGAGACAAAATACTGAGTACGTACAAAAAATACAGAAACATGCAAACTTGGGAGGAATACAAAACGATTAGGAATATGTTTACTTTAGCTGTCAGAAGAGAAAAAAAAAGCCTTCTATTCAAACAAATTGGATAATAAAAACGGGAGAGATCTTTGGGATTCTTTAAAAATGATAGGTCTTGGGAGAGATACTAAAAAATCTACGCAACTATCAGAAAATTTAAGTGATATTTCTGCAATAAATAAATACTTTATAAATTGTATTCCTAATATGAATCCTTATTTAACGGTTAACAACTTTTATGATAATAATTTTCGTGTGGACATAGGTGCAAATTTCTCTTGTGTCCAAGAAAGTGACGTTTTAAATGTCATTAAATATCATAGCATCAAAAGTGCTGTTACTGGATGCGACAAAATAAATATAATAACAATTAATGTGTGCCTTGCGTTTTTGTTATCGTATTTGACACATCTTATCAATGTTTGCATGATAAGAGCAGAGTATCCATCGATGTGGAAAGTTGCTAAAATTGTACCGTTACCGAAAACTAATAATCCGAAAGGTTTTAATGAAATACGGCCAATTAGTATACTACCTACGTTTTCATAAATCCTAGAGAAAATTTTAAATCAACAACTTCACTTAGTTAAACATAAAATTCTGTCAGAAAATCAGTCCGGTTTCAAAAAGGATCACGGCTGCACTAGTGCCCTTTTAAAAATAACTGATGACATATTTGGTGTTTGCGATAATGGCTTAATTACAGTGCTGATTCTTTTGGATTATTCCAAAGCTTTTGATACGCTTGACCATTCTCTGTTAATTTTAATGTTTAAGTATATTGGTATGTCTAAGCAGGCATCTGATATGCTATTCATTTATCTCAATAATAGAAGTCAAGCTATTCATTACAATGGTAAGACATCGAACTATCATCATCATCATCATATAACGGGGGTCCTACGGTGATTGCCGCTTCCCGCATTTCAGCCTCCATCTTTTCCTATCTCTCCAATCTCCCTCTTCTAAGCCTCTAGATTGCATTGTTTTTGTAATTTCTCTTCTCCAGGAATTTGGTGGTCTTCCCCTTTTCCTTCTTTCTGGCGGAACATACATTAAGGCTTTCTTTGGCCACCGCTCCTCCTCCATTCTCATCACGTGACCATACCATTGTAATTGCCTTCCTTGTATTCTATCTGAAAGAGTATCTCTAATTCCTGTATGGTTTCGTATTTCCTCATTCCTGATTCTTTCCATTCTCGATACTCGACATGACCTTCTATCTTAATAAAAATTAAGGGGTACCACAGGGCTCGACTATCATCATCATCATCATCAATTAGACTATGTTTGTCCACTGCTGAACGTAGGCCCCCCGTAAAATTTTTTTAGGGCTCTATAATGGGTCCTAAATTATTTAGTATTATATATATACTAAATATCTAGGTATATATATATATATATATATATATATAATATATATATATATATATATATATACTAAATTATTTAGTATATATATATATATATATATATATATATATATATATATATACTTCAAACTTTTCTGATTATTTTCTCTCCTGTAATCAGCACTATTTTGCTCATGACACACAGATCTATTTATCCTTTAAGCCTGATGAGTTTAAACAGGCAGTGACTGCAATTAATTATGATTTAGAAAGAGTTTCTCAATTTTTTTCTAGCCATTGTCTTCGTCTTAATGACAATAAATCTGTAGGTATAGTTTTTGGTCCAGTGACACAAAGAGAAATATTTCTGAGAGATTTTGCTCATATGATCACCATTGATAATTCTTCGATAGAATTTAAGGTAACTGTCAAAAACTTAGGCTTACATATAGATCAAAACTTAAGATTTGGTGGTCATATAGAAAAGTGCTTGAAGAAAAGTTATATAAATTTGAAATTTATAATTCAATCTCGACATATATTGACTAAAGGCTTAAAAAAAATTGCTGTATGATACCTAGGTGTTATCACACTTTAATTATTGTGATACTATTTATAATTCATGTATTACAGAACGTGATAGTTATCATATACAAAAAATGCAAAATTATTGCCTTCGTTTGATACATGGTATCCGTAGAAATCAACCAGTAAGTTACAAACTTAAAGAAACAAGTTGGTTAAGTATGAAAGTGAGACGACATTTTACCCCCTCTGTGGCTCAGTGGTAAGAGCGCCTGCATTTAAACCTAAAGGTCGTGAGTTCGAATCTCACCTGGGTGGAAATTTTCGTTTATTAAAAAAAAATAATAAATGAAAATAATTTCTATCCTTGTGTGATCGGTACTCACCGGAGGGACCGCAGACGTTCGGATACAATTAGCGTCTCTTAGCAAAGACAATGACGTCAACTTTGCTAAGTATCAAGACAATTACTCTACACACACACACACACACACACACACACACACACACACACACACACACACACACACACACACACACACACACACACACTACACTAGGTACCTGACTGAACCATGCCAATGATCATAGTTGTCGAGGCATTAACCCAATAAAAAAAAATTATAATATTTTATAATACACGGTTCATACGTAAAAAGACAAACATACAGCGGATCTTATGTGTTGCTGTTAGATGTACCTAACCACACTTATATTGGTGTTACGTGGTTTGCTGAAGTCAATAGGTAATACGGAGTTACAAGGTTTTCTTTTTCGCTTATATTCAATTTCTATATTTAGATGGAGTTATAGGATTTGGTCAAAAGACAGATAAAATTTGAAGACTTTGCTAAGTATCAAGACAATAACTCTACACACACAAACACACACACTACATTAATAAACTTATCGTGATTGAGACTGGCTGAATGACAATTGTCCAAGCCAAAACACAAAAAAAAAAAAGACGACATTTTCATTCAGCTTGTCAATTCAAAAAATTATTATAAACCCCACCATATCTCTATAATAAAATAAAATTCGGTATTAATGTACATAATATTAACATTAAACCTAAAAACACCATTTCTATTCCTTATCATCTTACTCAGAACTATAATCGATCTTTTACCTATCATATAGACCAAGTTATAAATAATTACACCACTACTCTCAATTTTGTTCAAAACAAATTTAAAAAGTTCGTTAAACAATACCAAAAACAAAGATTAAAAGAATGGACGTCCAAGCTTGGCATTTATGGTTTTGGTAGGTTTTAGATCATCCGTACAAATTAGATAGGGTGTTAGATAAAAGTAAATGATAGAAGATCGGTTATTGGACTTCTAAATGTCAGCTTACCTTAAAGCAAGGAATTTATGTACGTGAATGGTTAGTACCCCTTCTATTAGTAACTAAATTATACTCCAGTGTAAAGATAGCAAAAAAACCATTGATAAACTGAATTTTAAGTTAAATTCATCAGTTCTGAGGTGGAATTCATTATAGCAAGCATCCATAATAAACCGTATTGCGTTAAATCAATTTAGAAAACATAATAAATACACTCAAAAATACATTAGAATTTAAAATACTAAAGGCTTAAGCCAAAACCTGGCCCTGATACACCACTCAAAAACTTTTTTAGTGCAAGGAAACCTGGATATAATATTTACATCTTTGAAAATGTATTTCAATATTTTTTATATAATTTTCTGAGTTTCCCTATTTCTCATTGCAATCTACACTTGTGAGTTACCAGTAAAAACTTTACCAGGCACCAGTGGGGAGTAGATAGTAGAACATTGACTCATACGAACAATAAGTCCTATTAATTGCAATATAAATCTAGACGGTTTTATTGTGAATAAAACAAAAATAGATATTAATTAAACTCTCATATTTGCACGCATTTACATAATCGAATTAACTGATATCCTCAAGGCAATACATTTTATGGTATATTGTATTAAAAAAACAACAACAAGTGAACATTAAACCAACTGCAAACTAAGAATATAAACAGTGTTCAAATCAGAATCGATAGAAGAGAAAAAGAAATATATTTCTTAATAAAACTAATAATGTTGAATCCAGAATCTGTAGAATTCAGAAACATTTTACATCTAGATATAAAACCTATAATCAAGAAAACTCTTTGACTTACTGTCAAACTTTCGAATTTATTCTAATTCTTTTTCAAGACATATGTTAACAAAGAAATATAAAAAGTATCTAGTTATAATTGATAATTGTCTTACTTACTAGTCGTGAGATTACAGTTTAAGTTTTACTCTATAAAATGAAACATTAGTGTACACCTACATTGGAACTGTATTTCTCCCGATCCGATATCGGGCGACGTCGGCCGACGTCGGATTGAAAACAAACTCAAGGTATTAAATCATAGTGCCTATACTGCTTCCGTGACGAAGCAGTGTAGGCACTCTAATTTAATACCTTGAGTTTGTTTTTAATCCGACGTCGGCCGACGTCGTCAGATATCGGATCGGGAGAAATACGGTTCCAATGTAGGTGTACACTTACACATATATTAAAATGAAAAAAAAAAATGTTAAAATAACTATAGGTTTGTTTCTGCAGTGGTTTGCTTACCGTTTGTAAACTATGCACTCTGCGCAGACGTGAAATTAGACTGTTTTCTGACCGTTGTCAAAATTTATGCTGCACGAACGATTTGCTGATTATTATCGAAATTAAATTAATCTAACCTAACGTAACATTTTTGGTTAATATCGAGATTCATAATTTTTGTAATCAAACAAATAGATTTCTAATATGAAAGGTAAGTACTACCTACTTTTTTTCAAAACAATAACTTCGTCTAAAGTGACAGTTTAACAAAATAATAAAACACATTTCTCTAAACAGTATCTAACGGTTACATTTGTTTCAGATTTACAGAAGAGTTTATAATTGTAAACCAAAGCCCATCGACAAGTGTTTCAGTCGGTATATCTTGGACCCACAACCAGACACTGTCATTAATAGATTTTTATAAAAAATACAGAGATAGGGTAGGGAGTTTACAAATGAAATCCATGAAAATTATGTGGGCAAAGGTAGCAGAACAACTAAATAACTTACATAATTTTAATTTGAATGCATGTCACTGCGAAAATAGATGGCGAGTAATTGAAAGAAATTATAAGAAATATATCGATGAGAGTAAAAAAACAGGAAGAGGCCGCAAAACATTTGAATATAGTAATGAATTAGATGAGATATTTGGGCAAAAAAGAAATGTCAATCCTGAATTGTTGTTATCTAATGAAACAGTAGCACATCACATAGATGAAAAGCCTGAAGATGAAGCAACAGCTGAAGCCAATGTTCTTAGTTCTACACCAAAATCACTTAAAAGAAAGAGGGAGAAACCAGTTAGCAAAAACAATATTCTCCAAAAGATGTGTGAAGACAAAAAGGAATTTTATAAAGAACTGCTAAAAATTCACAAAGAAAGATTAGAAGTGATCAAAGAAAAAAACCAAACAAAGAAACTGTTTGAAGAAGAAAGACTTTTAGAAATAAGAAAACAAAATAAACTGAGAGAAAAGACGAACGAAATACTTAGCAAATATTTAGTATCAAAAGAATCTTTACCTACTGAAATACTTTAATTTTTAGGAAAGTAAATTTAAGGTTAAGTTTGTAACAGGTTTTTTTAATAAAAAATTATCAGAGTTATATTTTTATTTTCTACAAATTGAATGTGTAACAAATAAAAAGAATATACATATATTAACTCTAAAACTTAAAAATGTGTTTTAAATACATCATACTTTAAGTAATACATGTTTTACAGTCTACATCGAAGAGATTAAAATATTTCTGAATATTAAAAAAAAATTGTAATAAACATGATTTATTTACATAGGTAACAAATTCATGATTTCATTTCTTCTTTCCATTCCATTTCTTTCTGCATGATTCTCATCAATGTCCAAATTAAATGGTAAAATATTTTCATCAATATTTTCTGCCTCATATTCAAATTGGTCTTCGATTGTCATATTATGAAGAACACAACATGCTCTTATAAAATGTATTATATCTGGTACAGCTCTTAATTTTACATGATACAACTGACGGAATTTCTGCTTAAGTAGACCAAAACAGTGTTCAACTACATATCTATTGTTGCTTAATTTCAAGTTGTAATTTAACTGTCTTCTTATTAAGTTACTTCTATCTTTAAAAGGAGTTAGAAGATTGGGCAAACATGGATAACCACTATTCCCTAAAATAAAATAATCTGCACACTTTACAACTATACTCTCAGCTAATGGTGAAGTTCTGAAAACTCTGCTGTCATGTACTGATCCTGGATAACCGACAAATAAGTCCCTTATTCTTCTTTGGTGGTCACAAACTACTTGCAACTAAAAATATATATAAAAATTCTAGTTAGTTTTTAAGTCTATAAGATATGTATTAGTATGTGAATACCTGAATAGAATAATAATGTTGTCTATTTAAGTATGAGTCTGGATCATTTGTTGGTTTGTCTATTTTAATGTGACTCCCATCAATTACTCCAATAACACCTGGAAAATTGTTTTGCCTAAAGTTTCTCTCAATTTCTATTTTCTCTTTACCAAATGGCCATTTAATTATTTGAGGGGCCATATTGCTCAGAAAATATGTTAACTTTCTAATTAATTTAAAAAGAGTGCTGATAGCAATATCGAATCTATCAGTTACATCTCTGAATGATGCAGTCTGGTGACCAACGAACCATAAATATATTAATGTTTGTTCATATTCTCCAAGCTTTCCATTGCCTCCCGCTTGATAATGAAAATATTGTGAATTTCTGAAGTGGTTCGCAATATCTCCAGTAACCGCACGACTAACACGAAAGTGTTCAATAAATTCACAATCGTTTAACTGACACCGTGTAACTTGACACCGTTTCTTCAATATAATTCTTATTTCTAGGCCTTATACGTTCATCTAAAATTTGTAACAAATCTTCATCCGACGACAAGTCTTCAATATCAAACACCTCCTCATCAGAAGAAGAACTTTCAGAAGATCCCTGAAATATATTTTTTTTACTTCATAAAATATTTAATCATAGTTATATCACGTAAAATTTATTCAATAAAGAATAATCAATGTAAATACACCAAACGTTGGAATTGAAAAATAACTAATAAATAATCAGTTCAATATAACTTAGTGAAAAATATTTACAATATATTTTATATTTACAGGTTAAGAATAAGAAACCTTATTTATTTATACTTAGTACGCCTGCGTCAAACTATTAGTTGGAAAATAATCTTCAAACCAAAATGACTATTTGAAAACGATTTGAAAACGGTCGACAAATCTGCAAGAACATCTGACCAAACAGTTGGAGTTTGAAATTAAACCTGCACGAACACAATTATTTTACTGCGCAAACTCGAGCGTTGTAAAACCGTTTCCAACTACTGCAGAAACAAACCTTATATTGTCATTATATATGCCATTGTCATGTTGGTTTGATTAATGTACATATAGGAATGAATATACAGTTATTTTATGTGGAAAGCAAAACCAGTAACAATAGTTTTGACTATTATTAATTTGATTATCGATAAAAAATAAATTAGTCCAGTCAGTTTGGATTAAGCATATATGAATTCATATTCGTTTCATAAAGAAAAATTTAAACTGTAATCTCACGACTAGTAAGTAAGACAATTAACAATTATAACTAGTTAATTTTTATATTTATTTGTTAACACATGTCTTGAAAAGAACATAAATAATACACATTATAGAGAGTATAATAGTCGAGGAAGTAAAGCAATAAACCTTTAAAAATCGGCGCAGTAAAACAGATTGGGATGCAGTTTGGTGCAGTCGATACGTAAAAGAGTTACATTCTTCGGAAAATTCATTTACCAATATCCGTGCAAATATTTTTTTACTTTTTTTTTTGATGTGACACAGTTTCTGCTACATTTTTTAATGTAAATTTCAAGTTTATTAACATCTTCCTAAATAACCTTGACCTAAGCATTCGTGTTAAAAATTTTGAAACAGGATTTGACCTTCGAACAGCTAGTTGAGCATAATCGATTGGACTAACTCTTATCGATCAAATACATCAATTACTTAATTATATTTAAAAGTATGATTAATATTATTATATTTATCACAGATTATTTTTTATTCCATTCTATAACGTTTATATTCCATCTATCTTTTTCATTATTTACTTAAATAACTTTATTAACCTCTAAAAATAAGTAATCGCCTATAAATGAAATGTAAATCTCTTCCAAATAATCAATAAATACTTAAGCAGTTGCCAAAACACAAATTATTATTTTATAGCCTGTATTTGATCTGTTCGAGTGAACGAATAATATCTTTGAAAAGTTTCCCGGAGCGGACGAAATTAGTTAGGCTTGTTTTGTGTTTCTTGGCAAGAAAAGGCCCGAATCCCGACGGATCACAACTTTATAAGCTCCCGTTATTAGAGAGAACCATTCTTGCCTCAAGTTTAATTGAAATTATTTAAATTAAACCGTTAAATTAGTAACACTTTCGGATCCCAGTAAATTAATTTCTAACCGCTGCACTGCGCTGGCGAGCCGCTGCTGCCGCTATTTTAGACTTTAAACACAAATCGAGATTATAGGCTTCGATATGACGTGTTCGAACTAATAAAATTAGCTAAACGTGGTTTATCAGAATCATTTCAGAAACAATTATTGTTGAAATTATTATTTAAAAAGTTCGACCAAAGTAGGGAAAAACAAATAATTGTAATTTGTGTTACAAATTTTGCTAAATGTCTTTGATGAGGTGTAGCCTAGTCTGGTTATGCAAAAATCATCGATTTTACGGCAAAATGTTTCGCAGATATCTGAAGCTTTTAATACATAGGTGGGGGTTACTAGATGATGAATACATGAAAAGATGTACCTAACCTAACCTAACCTATTTTTACCTTGCATTTTTTTGAACAATAATTTATGACCCCAATTTGATTTTTTGTCTATAAGTGTTTTCCCTTATATTTTAAATAAACAATATTTATATCATTTTTTTTTTATTTCAAGAATATCTTCATTTTCCCGTTTTTTGAATTAAAATTGAAAAATAATTTACGGAGATACTTGCAAAATGCAGTTTTATTGCACTACTTTATAAATTGTATTAATTTTTTTATTATTGAAATAAAATGATATTAATACAATAAAATATCGAGGAATTACCTTCCTTTAATTTTATGCGAAATTTCCCCCCGATCGGTCAAACAGTTTAAAATTTTTTTAATTTGTTTATCCCTGAGACTAATTATTTAAACTATTGAACTTGCCCTATGAATAACGCTAGACACATTTAGCAAATTTTATAGTATTATTTAAGACTTAAACTATCTCAGAAGTTAAATGCATATTGCGTTTTCATTAAAATTATTTACAAAACAAACGTTTGAACAAGAAGTATGTTTTTTACTTATAAACAATTGTAATAACTTCTATATTTTTTAAGCTATAGATTTGTATGTACAGCTGTTGGATAGCTGATAAAAAAACTTACATTTAAAAAAAATACACCTTTTATGACGAATAGGAACGAAGTTAGCGACTATTTTTTTAAAAATCATATCTCTATTGTTTATAAGTATTAAGAAGTAAAATTTGCACAGATTTTAAATGAAAATCTAAGCTTTATATTGAAACATAACTATAAAATTCATCCAATTTTTCGAAACTTACAGCCATTCGAAACGAAGGTACTTTCGAAAGATCGACATAGGAAAGTGGAGGGGAAATTGTTTTAGCCCCACACTCCAAAATTTCGTCAGTCTCAGTGTAATGGCTTTAGAAAGCAATATACTTCTACTTCTTTGAGTAAAATATTTTGTGTATTTCGAACAAAAAATTTTTAATTAAACGTATTTAATTACTTTTTGATTGAAAATTGTGAGTAATATTTAAAACTATTGAATAAATGAGGAGCAGACTTTCTATATGCATTTTGTCCATTTTTTGTAATATTGGCAAATAGAGAAAAACTGCTATGCGTTTGGGAAGAAATTGAACGAAAAACTAATATACCTAAAATATGGATGAAAAATCATTCAAATATTATACCTATATGCTAAAAATCTAGTATTGATAATATCCCAAAAAACTTGAAAAAACTGTTGGACAAGCTGCATTTAGATTGTCATCCTTGGACAAAACGCATTTTGATTGTCTACAATAAGCGGTATGACAGACTTTTGGTAGTAACGATGTAAAAAACTCAAGTAGCTTCATAAAAATAGTATTTTATTTTTAAATACAAAATAATGTTTAAAAATGAATGGAACAATAATGGCATTTTACATATCATAAAGGTCCCCATGGTCATCATCATCGCAATCACAGCACTCAGCTCCTTCGATAACGTCATCATCCTCAGTTTCACTAAGGTTAACTTGATTGTCATTTTGCTCACACAGTGTCAGAAATATTTGGTTGTAAGCATGTTAGCTCAGGATCGTTAACCCAATTCACCCCTGATAGTTTCACAAATAGTTTCGAGAAGCTCTGGAGTATTTTGGTTTAATTTCGTTTTGGAGTTCTACAGCAGGTAAGTGTAAAGTCAAAAGCAAAAGTCTTAAGCAAAATATTGTTGTTGTTTTGTGATCTCTTAATAATAATTCGTTTGGCTGCACTGATTCCTTGAATTTTTTTTAAACAGGTTAACGCAGTTTTTATATCATAAACAGTCTAGTCTCTACCAAGTTGTTTAACTTCTCCCTTCTTGGAGTAAATGTCATATTATTGTGTAGGGGTTTTTATTGTACTGTAGGATCGTGTAACTTTTTCTATTTGCCCGAAAACACGGTCCACTGGCAAATATGAATGTCCACGTACCGGAAAAATAAGTACCACTGATTTAATATTTTGTTGGATATCTCTGTATAATCATGGCATGAGCATATGCATCATGTGTGCATTTTTGTTCTGCCCCGCACAACCATCTGCGAATAGTTTTAACTGTTTTATACCTGATCCAAATTCAGATTTATTAAGAAAATTACGTAGAGCAGAACGTGTTTCTGCAGATCCCCTTTTTGCTTGATGTTTCATCCAGGTGTAGAAAACTGGCTTTTTAATATCCACGTCGGTTACACAGAAACAATAAAAAAACATCTGCTGGGCGTAAAATGCATCTTGAATGGACACTTTCTGTAAGACTTAAACCTGCTGAAGGTCAAAACAGTAGGAAACAGTGCGTTCCGGTTTTTCCTTCATTAGTTTAAAAAATTGTTTGGCCCGTATTTTATGTACATGTAGAGAAGTTCTTAGTTTCTCTATTTCAGTTTTGTCTTTACAACGGTTAATAGAAGTTTGGGTGCTGACACAAAAGCCACATACGTCAGTAGCAGAGCTTCCAAATGCAATATTAAAATGACTATTAAAGATCCTACTAAAATACTTGTAATTTACTTTCAAACTCTCAGCAGTACTTTGATTGTGCAGATTTCATAAAATAGTAATATTATTTTTAGATGATAGATAATGCGCCGATAATTAACGACCACAACATAAGAACTTAAGATGATATTGTGTATAACACGACAAGCGAGAGCTGGCGGGTTGCGCGTAGAAGAAATTGAAAAGTGTTCACCGTTTAAGTCATGTACATCGTGTGTAACCGTTTAAGTATTTATACTATATACCTATAATTGCGATTAAGTACCTCTCCTATCTCTCTTAGAATAATTCCTTTTCTATTTTCGAGCAGGTCACCCGCCAGCTCTCGCTTGTCGGATTATAAACAATACCAAAATACAAAAGTAACAGTTAGATGTCTTTTTCTCATTCTGCTACCGCGGTTCGTATACCAACTACATGATCTTCTGTCACAACTACATCCATTATTTTATATTGTTTTGTTGAAAATCGGAAAAACAAACGGACATAAAACAAACTTACCAGTATAGACACCAACTAAACAACGACAACGACCGCTAACGACAACCAAATCGCAATTAGTCCATAGCGTACGGACAAACTTCGTTTAGTTCGTCTACCGTCAATGGACATACAGCACATAGAAAGTCCAAGGTATTTTTTTCATTTAATTTGCAGACAACAGAATGCATTTAGAACGTCGTTCGTGACACAAAATGGTGGCTCTATACATATAGTTTGCGATGCCATCTTTGGTTAAAAATTTGAAACAATGGACAAAATGCATATAGAAAGTCTGCTCCTCAAATAATTAATTATTTTCAACTTGTATAATCGGTGAAAAATATTATTTATTATAGATTATTTCATAATAAATAGCAGACTGTGGCATTAACTTGTTCAAGCAGTAGTAGTTTCAAAGTAAGTATTTTCCTTTTTTAATTTTTGTTTTATAAATTGCTAAATTATTGTCATGCGAGTTAAACCTTTGTTTTGAAATGTTTTTATTGCTTTTACTTTATTGTTTATAATCATAATTAAATTTCAACTTAATAGAATAAAAAGTTTTTACATATTTTAGAAAAACGTTTATGCTTGTTATAGCTTTATATATTTTTAAAACATTCGTTCTACAGATTGAACGAGATAAATTTAGAACATACGAAATATATGTGCTCGGCTCAACTGCGCTCTAGGTGGTTGGCCAACAAAAGGTTGTCAAATAATTATATTATAAAAATCCAATACATCAGCGGGCTGCTGGATTCTGAACTTATTCAAGAACAAGTCAAAACTCCACTAAAATAGGTTGCCCCGGTTATCACGTATAAAAATTTAAAGCTACACATAAATCTACGATTTGACATCACATATCGCTTCCTAAAACCGGCCACTCACGGTATAGCGGTGTCGTTCGACATAATCGGACAGCGGCGTTGTTCAATTTGTTGGTATAGATATCTGGTGCGCCCATACACCATACTGCGCCGCAGTATTTGTTCGGTTCTCGACCATGTCAAATCAAACAATCATTTTAGCGCCTCTTACTTTGTGTATAACTAAGCGTAAAAAGAAACCTAAAATAAAACATAGATTCTGGTGCAAAGAATCCAAGATTTTGGTGCAAAATAAATCTCATCTGCGCTTGGACCCGATTTACTGGACTGCAATGCTAATTTTAATTCTCTTTATAGGATGTTCTAAAATTGTTTTCTAGACTAGAATAACTAGAATGTTCATTGCCTATTTTTGGGTATTTCTATCGTGATACGTTTTACCTTTTATTCGCTATAAGCATTCTTGTTTTTTATATAATTCAAAAAACTCTCTTAAAAAATTCTCGCTAAATCAAGCCATGTCGATTTTTTATAATATGATCAAAGCAAGTGTGTAGTTAAAAATGTATTTTTGCAGTATCGACAAATTGTAAACGGTCACACACTCTTAACAAATTGATAAGATCAACTCTGCAGTACTGCAGCAGACAGGCCAGTCTGTCTGCGGTCAAATTGTACGATTTCATTGGATGCATGGTCCCACACGATTAAAATCCTTGTCAATTCGTCGAACTCCACGAAGTTGAACAAAGCCGCTGTATCGTGAGTGGCCGGCTTTACACTCTTTGGTTTATCTAAGCAGTCAGATGGATATTTTGAGCGGTGTTGCCAATCTCATTCCTCTAGATGTTTCTTAAATAAGGTGTTAACCATAAAATATTTACAGGAAAGAAAGGAAATAACTACAAACCATTAAGTTTATTTTTGTTATTAGTCTGTTGTAGTAGATTGGTAAATACAATGAAAAATATAGGCAAATATCCGATTTATTTAAAGATACGAAGAAGATATAACTCTCAAAAAGATCCGCAAATCAGATTATTACACGGCGATTGGCAACATTGATTTTGAGCGGCAACATAGACTATGGTGCGTCCTAAAAGGAGACAGACAGTTGAACGATATTTTATACAATGTCTATCACCGGGTATGGATTTATTTTTGCCCAAATTTTATATCGGTCCACTATTTCAAATGCAGTTCAAACAGACATATATTAAATTTTATGATCCGTTTTAAATTCGTTCAATCTGTATATAAGCTTGCAATATTCTGATTTTTCATTAAGAATAAAACAATCTTTTTTTGATTTATTTTAGACATCTGAAACATATTTCCATTCAAGAGGAGCAGATCATTTTTTACTCTTTAATTTTTAAAAATTTTTGACTACATTGTACATTAAATCGAAAGAAATTATCTTTTGTAATATTTTATTTTTAATCAGGGGAAATTTAAATTAATCAACGCAAACGAAGAAACTTTTAGTTTCATGGATATTTTTTACGATTCCAACGCAACTAAAGAAAATATAATGAGAATTGGTTGTGAGGTGGTTGTGGTTCTATACTCTACAGCAGTTGATATAAATTATGAAAAAAAACACAACAATACACTTTCTTTAAATGGTTTAAGATACAATTCAACAGAAATATCGTTAAATCATCCTTTAAACTAGAAACTCTGCCACCAACTGAAGGTGCAGCCAAACAGCATGTTTTTCGGGTTTACTATCAATTACAAATGTGGTTAGGTAATAAGTTAGATGCTTGTGCCTATGGTTGAAGACAAAGTGCCACTGGTTTTTAACCAATTTATACTCTATATAATTTAATTCCCGAAGAGACGTTAAAGCACATTACAGCACCACAGCTTGCAAAACTACTAGATGTGGGTGTAGAAAACGTGGTTTGAATTGTACGAAATTGTGCATAAATTGTACTGAGGAAGAAGTAGAGGAGAAAATATGCTCTATAACATCTAGAGACAAAGATTTCAAAAACATCCCGTATTCAAACAGTTTTTATATTGGTGGAGATACGTAGACGACGTACTGGTATGTTTCACAGGAACTAACAGGCAACTCGACCAATTTTTATCATATATTAATTCACTTCATAGTCATATTGAATTTACAATAGAAACAGAAAAAAATCAATCCATAAATTTTTTAGATCTAAAAATTAGCAGACTTTAAAACAAACATGACTTCTCCATATTTCATAAACCTACCCATACTGACACGACTATACACAATTCGTCATCCCATCCAACACAACATAAACTGGCAGCTTATCATAGTATGTTACATAGATTAACAGAAATTCCGATGTCAAAATACAACTTTGAGACAGAATTAAATATAATTAAACAAATAGCAGTAAACAACGGATACAACGAACAAACAATTAATAAAATGTTAAATTAAAAACTACACAAGAAAGCCCTGAAATTAGTATTTCCACCACCAGAGAAAAAACCCAGTACCTTCTGCTCGATTACATATACAGGCAAAATAACAACAAAAATTGCCAAACACATAAAAAAGAAAGGAATAACACCAGCTTTCCGAACAAATATATTAAAAATAACAAGAGCCAAAATAAAAAACACTTAAATAGTGGTGTGTACAAACTTCAATGTGGCGACTGCCCAAAAAACTTACATCGGTCAAACTGGTAGAAACTTTGATAAACGAATAGCAGAACATAAAAGGACTTTCAAGAAGAAAAAAAACAGATTCGACATACGCGCTTCACCTTCTAGATCATAATCATTCTTTTCATGACAAATTTAAAATTCTTCACATTCAAAATAAAGGCCTTAAGCTATCTATGTTAGAATCTATGGAAATCAACAAATTAAAAAACACAGATATAATTCTGAATGACCAACTTGAGACAAACAGTTCTCCCCTCCTCAACCTATTTCATTAGAGACTATAAATTTGTAAACCCAAGCCAAAATAGATCACTTGAGAAAGGCAATCAGCCGAAACAGCTGTAGTGATAATATTTAAAATAAATTTTGTGGAAGTTTGAAAACAAAGTTTTCAGTGTTTTATTGTTACAAAAAATTATAATTAATATAAGGAATATAATAATTTAATGTGTAAAAAAATTACCCGAAATTTAATTTATAAAATATATAAGTATTATTACATCATCAATATACAATGAAAAAAATATATGTTTATTTTCCGGGATTTTCCGAGATTTACGGGGGTGAAAATTATGTCATCATTATTGATACTGCGAGAGACTATTCCAGCCAAATTAAAAAAAATAGTAAGTTTTTACGGTAACTTTCAAATGGACTCAACTTTTTCCGAGGTTTCTCATATTTTTCGGCTAGTGAAAACTATGTATTTATTAATATTTGGACGAGCTACCCCAGAATAGAAAAAGAGGCTTCCATCTGTAATGGAAGCCGTGATAATGTAAATTTTTCCTACGTGTTTCAATTTGAACTTCCAATGTCGAAAAAAAAAAACGGAGCTGAAACAGTTATCCCCTCCACTTTCCTATGTCGATATTTCGAAAGTGTGAAAGTGTCGTGTTTTATGCCGTAATCCGTACAATATTTTTTTTGTAACATTTTTGCTCTAAAATTCCACATTGACTTTACAGATGACTCTTTAAAGTTTTCGTCATTGCCTTCTTTCATTTTGAAGGCATAATCCTCGAGAATTTTTGCTAGTTCCGTTATGGTAGTACATCTTTCAAGCATAAAATTCCTCACCCGCAGGAACTCGGAAAATTGGGTCCAAATAGAGCTTCTGGACCCTGCTTGTTCATTGGGACATTTTCCGAAACCTATTTCTTCACTTGGCGGGCATCCAAATCTTGATTTTTTGTCTGCATTTATTATATATGTCCAAAATTGATTACGCCTCAATGACATTTGTCAAACTGACAATAATAGAACTACCAGACACCTTCGTGACGGATCTGCCATAATGTTGTCATTGCTATGACGCATGACGTTTCATAAGTTAAAAATAGTCTATAATCTGTCTACCGAAAAGACAAAGTAAAATAAATGCTTGATCTGCACATGATTGTTGAAAAGCGACAGTCAAATTACTTACTTCGCAGAATCGGTTATCGGTATTGTATACAAGGGCGTACGTTAAGGTATTTTGAAGAAATATTGTGCTTTGTATTGTGTTATTGTGTTAATTGTATTTAATTTATATGTTAAGACTTATATTGTGTATTGTAAAGAAATTAGGTAAGTACATATACTAATACAGATATTGGTCAAAAAAGTATTGTGGATATAATCACGCAGTATAAATATATATAAATTGAATATCTGAACCACAATTTTCTAAAATTTTCAGCAAAAAGTTTGTTAAATCTAATGTATCACCTAATGACTGAAATGTTACAAAACATTCGATACTAAATTCATAAATGATTCCGAAACTCCCACTTCTGACAGCGAATAAAATTCCTTAAAATTGCAGTAAATTAAAACCAAATATTCTTGCTCTTTGACAAGTGAAGAAATGGAGATCGCCCTTAAAGACTTTTAACTGAGAAAAGACCCAGGTTTCGACGGCATCCACCTCGAATACATACTCAATTGCATTCAGAATCCCACAGGAATTTAAACATACAAAATTCATAGCAATACTAAAACCAGATAAACCAGCTGATCACCCAAAATGCTATCGACCAATTTTTTATACTATAAATCGAATAGTATAAACTACTTGAAAGACTAATGTTTAAAATAATCAGCCTAATGATCTGCAGCTTTCAACATAGTCTGACTAGAAAAAATGATTTATAGACTCTTACGTACTTTGTCTTGCAAATTCACCGCTAGACTAATAGAAAATATGCTCACCGACAAAGTATCTCAAGTAACTATGGGATCCGAAATAAGCACGACCAGAAAACTAAAAAATAGTCTACCACAAGTCTCGGTACTCGCAATATTGCTTTATAGCCTTTATATCGCAGACATACCGACATAACATCAACAGAGTTTGGCTATGCTGATGACTGGACTTTATTAACACCAACAAAATCACAAAAGAAGCTGAAGAGATTCTAACGGAAGACCTAGTGATTATGGGACGTTACTTTCAAAAATGGAGACTTCGCCCCAATGCCTGTAAAAGTGAAGTAACCTACTTTCACCTAAACAATCTGAAGTCAAGAATACTACTTAACGTTCTTGTCATAACACATGACTTAACCACAATAAACATCCAAAATACCTAGGCGTGGCTTTGGACGGAACAGTAAGCTTTAGAGAACATTTAAGTATAGTTGCTAAGAAGCTAAAAACCAAAAATAACATAATTCAGAAGCTCTGCGGCACAAAATGGAGGCATCGGTATCCAGACTCAGGTCTTCAGGCTCTTGTTTATTCTATAGCTGAAGATTGTATACCAATATGGATCAACAGTACTCACGTTCAAAATATTGATATCCAGCTCAAAGACAGCATGAGAAGGATAGCTGGAGTAATCAAACCTACACCAACCCATTTACTACCAATGCTGAGCGACATTAAACCATCACACCTTTACCGACTCAATCTGCTGACCAAAGAATACAACAAGATCCTTAGCAACACGGCGCTGCCGATTCATAACTATACAAAACATGCAAGGTCGCAACCAAGGTCGACTGCACTTCAGAAAATCTCCAATACAAACCGCAGAAGTAGCTGCAGCTACCGAGTTCAACATAACCACCAAATGGATCCATGCATGGTCAGCATCTCAACTAAATACAGTTGTACCTTGTATCACAGAGACACCTCCTGGATTTGACCTACCACGTGAGACCTGGTGCACACTTAAAAGCATCAGAACTCAACATGGTCGATGTGCGTATATGTTGTACCAATGGGGTAAACTACCATCACCTACACATTTAAATTTACATGTGTATAATGTCCACATTACCCAAAGTTAGCCTATAGTATTTTGATTCCCATTTCTCCCCATTTGTTAAAGACACTTCCAGGTTTTATTGTTTACTTTTTTAGGGAACTTCAAATATTGTTGTATTGCATTAAAATTTTTTAAGTTATAGTGTCAGATTGAGGTTATAATTTAAAGTTATATTTTAAAATTGTATTGTCCACTTCTACACCAAATGTTAGAAGTTGTTTAAAATTAACACTATATCCCGTACAGTCAAGTTTGCGTTGTTTACATTTTAGCGGTATCTCAAGCTTTTATAACGCTCCCAATTTATCCTATTGAAATCAACGGTTTTTTTTCATTGCGATGTACATAACATGTTTTTATAAAATAATCGTTTATTTCAATTTTTGTCTGTATAATAACTTTTTTGTATAATAACATCTATTTTATTTTTCTGGTACATCACTGGTTCAATGCGAACGTGGTGGTTCTTCCCAACAATCAGCCAAAACGTCCGAAACTATGAACGAATAGTCGAGCAGCGCAGTAGGGAGGATAGCACTAATGACAGTATTATTGTTCTTTCACTGACCAACTGTTTGCCATGAATTCTGACTAGTTTGACTGTTTGTAGGAATGATTATAATATTTCATGAGTTCACATGGTGTTCACGTGATAACTCCGTCGGTTCGGTAGACAGATTATAGTGAAATAGTCAAGCTTAAAAAACGTACTTATTTTGTTTTGTTTTTTTAAGTTGTGTACTAAAATACAGAACGTGGGTACACATTTAAAACTACTATTATTATTTTTTTACTCTCCGTTACAGACACTTCTGTTATTTGTTTGTTTTCATTGTAACTGGGACGTATCACAATATCAAACGACCGAATAATTCCCAACAAAGAGGTGAATATACAACTCTATCTCAACCTAAATATACAAGTGCTTCGAATTTGCAATGCAAAATTGTAATTAACTGTAAAATAAATGTCTTGCAATATGCATATTCATTTTACAGAAACAAATGAGAGTTTACTTTCGAAAGTCGATTCGAATATTATTGTAGTAAATATGAAAATTTATACCGTTCGACCTTTCGTTGTCCTAAACCAAAAAAAGATTTGTCAAAATTATGTAGTTTTTTTATAAACATTGTGGATTGATAATGCATTTTTCATGTATTTCCATTTTATTATTTGGTTTATTTGAAAAAGTTCAAAACATGAAAACATTAAGAGTTGTTTTCATAAAAGTTATTTTTGATTTATAATAGAATGGCAAATAGTTAACGATTTACGTATTTATTACTGAGGTTTAATGCTGGATAACTGAGGGGCTGAGAGGAAAAGTGGTACAAGTGACATTTTGTATAAAAGTGAGATATGTGCATGAGTGGCTAGAGGATGTTGAGATTTATTAATATAAAAATGGTACAAGTACAAAACACACTACAGTACGGACATCTGTATGTGAGAAGTAAAATCTCTCACCAATTTCTGGTAATGATTTTCTGTATAAGTGGTCCAAGCGTACATGTCCCACTTTTGTTCAAAACCTTATGTAGTTGTTTGTGACAGCCACGTTTTAAAAGTGTGCAGGAATATTAATACAATTTGTGAAATAGCCTTAAAATAATGCAAGGTAAGTCTTCAATGCGTTTTATATTTTTTCAATTGTTATTTTATAGGGTTATTTTATTTATCTAAGTCTTATCTATGTCTATAACCTTAAAATGTTTCTTTTTTGTTTCAGAATCTGACAGTTATTCGGAATATGACGATTCAGAAGAGGACAGAAACTATAATAGAAGAAAGTAGTAGCGATAGTAATCATGATCTACAAAACATTGCAGATGTTCATTTAGTCATTAAAGAAAAAGGGCAAAAAACGTTTGAGATATAGCGATTTAGATAAGAGGCAAGTAAGAAAACGAAAAAGAAATGCAGGTGAGGAACACGTAGGCTATAAAAACAAGTTAGTAAAAGCAAGAAGTTTGCAAAATTATATACATACTTGCAGATTTCAGTGTCAAAAATTCACCGATGAACAAAGACAGGAAATATTTAACCAATTCTGGGGTCTAGGAAATTGGAATCTGCAGAATGCATTCATTACAGAGATCGCTTTGCCCAAACGACGACGTACAGAAGCTGTTACTAATAAAAAAAAAGCGTTACTATCAAACTAAAAAATATGAAAGTTTGCAAAATGTTTTTCTTAAAAACCTTGGATATCAGCAATGGACGTTATTCGAGAATTTTAAATGGGAAATCTGACGTTGGAATCACCGCTGTTGATAAAAAAGGAAGAGCTCCATGTCCTAATAAACTATCACAGGATGTAATTGATAAGGTAAAACGACATATTGATATGTTTTCAAAATATACCAGCCATTACACCAGACATTACAATCCCCGTAGACGGTACCTTCCTTCATTTTTGACCATAAGAAAAATGTATAAGTGTTACCTAGAGCATTGTCAAGAAAATAACGAAGCTCCTGTCAAGGAATGGTGCTATAGGAGAGTGTTTAATACCGAATTTAATCTAAGTTTTCATCATCCCTTGTCCGATACTTGTAATAAGTGCGACAAGTTCGAAACATCAATAAAATCGTGCATAAGTGAGTCAGATAAAAAGAAAATAATGTGCGAGAGAGAGCTTCATCACCGAAAAGACGAATCGGGAATACAAGCCAAAAAAGAGGCAAAAATAGTGGCTGAAACTTTAAGGAATGAAGAAGTGGTATCAGTTTGTTTCGATCTACAAAAAACTTTACCTACACTAGCACTTACAACCAACAAAGTGTTTTATATGCGAGTATTATGGACATATAATTTTGGAATCCATAATTTGGGCAAGAAATGTGCTTCAATGTATATGTGGGATGAATCGGTAGCATCCAGAGGCTCTATGGAAGTTTCTTCATGTCTTTGGAAATTTATTGCTGGTCTTAATCAAAATACACGACATCTTATTGCATTTAGTGATTCTTGTTCGGGACAAAATAAGAATAAAAATATTGTGAAATTTTTTATGTATGTGGTTAAAGAAACTCAGCTATAAATAATAGACCACAAATTCCTTGAACCGGGACATACCTTCATGGAATGCGATGAAGATTTCGGAGTCATTGAAAAGTAAAAAAAGCAAGTACCTTATATTTTTGTACCCAGTGAGTGGATGAATGCTGTGAGAAACAGTTCTAAGAAGTTTAAATGTGAAGAAATGAAGATGGAGCACTTCATTTCACTCGAAAACTTCAACGAGTACGTACAGGAAAATATTAAAAAGGATGATGAGAATAAGCAGATAAAATGGAGAGAAATAAAATGGATTCGGTTTGAGAAGAAAGACCCATTTACTATGAAATTCAAGTACCCTCTCAATGAAGAGACTGAATTTATAACTGTTAACTGTATGAAGAAGATGCGTGGAAGAACACCTCAGAATATTAGTCTTAGCAAACTGTATAGTTCACCCATGAGTCTGAAGTATGAAAAATGGAAGAATTTACAAGACCTACTATGCTTTGTGCCACCAATTTACCATCAATTTTACAATCAGCTCAATCACACTGCGAAGAAGGGAAAACAAGGTCAGAAAAAGAAGCCAATGCACTCTGAAGAAAGAAAAGAGAAGGAAAATGAAGATGACGATGAGGTAGACGACAATGATAAAATACTTTTAAGCGACTATGATGATGAGGAAGATATTTAGCTCAGTTGGTAGCACGTCTATATAATATCATTTCGTTATTATTTTTATGCATTTTTTGTTCCTGTATTTTTGTGCAATATACATTTTGTTTTCGTATCTAATGTAGCTTCTTAAATAAATGTTCAAAAAATTACGTGTATTTCTTTTATAAAAGATATTATTTATTTATTTACTCATGGTAATATTTACTTGTACCATTTTTACTCTAAACAACAAAAATGATACATGTACATTTTGTAAGAACTTACTAATAATAATATCTTGATTAGATTTTAAAATTTTGTTTGGTCTTTTTGTGCCACTACTTAAACTTTAACTCTCATTTTCTCAAAACTATCTAAATGTCACTTGTACCACTTTTCCTCTCAGCCCCTCAACTAACAAAAGCATATATGCTATTTTAATTTGCGATTATTCACAGCATAGGTAAATTCTTTCTATTAAATTTATTTAATATATATTTTCAAATATAAAAAATATACAAAATAACCTATTTATTACACGTTATCAGAACAAAATCTTTACTCAAATCCTATTTAGGGATTATTTAAATTAAAATAACAAAAACTAATTATACGCGTAATTGATTATTATCTCTCCCACTTTCTATTTAAATTGCCTTGACTTAATTTTTGACAATTTAGTTAATTTTAAAAGCTTTGATTTTAATAGTTGTAGCATTTTTATATTCCGCTCTGTAAAAAGTTTTAATTTATGTATTTTAAATTCCGTTTTATATAAGATTTTGATCTACCTATTACCAATCTTCGAAAAAAGAAACACTTGAATTTCGAACTAAAAGACATACTATGAGTGTTACTCATACACCGAATAAATCGTTTTCTCTCTAAATCTCATACGTTGCTATAGTCACCTAAAAACTGAAACGTATCGGCTAAGGGAATAAACCCCGACAAAAGGTTCTGGTTCTGCAGGTTGGGGGTTGAGCAATGGACTTGTTCTGTAAAAAGTACAAAACCACGAAACCTTTAAATAAGCCTCAGATAGATCGGTTTTATCGGCAAGCCAATAATATTTAGAGGGTTACCACGCCCTGATAATGGCTCAAGGAATGAGGAGCAGGAGTTCAGTCTTATTGACGATGACTTACGCAAAGAAATATGGACTAGGTACTCGGTACCTATTGGGTCCTGACCTTGAATAAACCAGAAGAACAGGTATCACTACTTAACAAGCTAAAAAATATATAAAATAGAACTAGCAGCAATACAAGAAACTAAATGGCTAAGGCACATACACGCATAGATTACTACATGGCGAAAAAGATAGCGGAAAAAAGAGTTTATATTAGCCATCTTAGTTGACAATAAAACGGAAAATGCCATATTAGATTTTAAAGCAGTATATGCAAACTAAAAATAAAAAACAAAATTATTTAATCACTTAATAAATAACATACATTGTCCAACAAAAGAACTTAGCATGGCAATGAAAGAAGATTTTAACGAACACCTAGAAGAAGTATACGACAGCTTACCGAGAGATGACATTAGGATCGTAATAGGAGATATGAATGATCAAAGAGGTAAAGAAGAACTTTTCTTAGAAACCATTGGTTCTAACCAACACCAATGAAAATGAAGCACTGATCATCAGCTCGACTGTTTTTCCACACGGTTATATACACAAAGCGGCATAAATTATGCCTGGTGGAACAACCGTCAACCAAAATGACCATGTCTTAATAAACAAAAGGGCAGCAACAAGCATACAAGAAGTAAAGAGCCGAAGAGGACCATGCTACGGATCTGACCATCTCCTAGTACAGATAAAATACAGATGGAGAATTCAAAGAAACATTAGGGACAAACAGAAACAAACCACAGAATAACTAGATATACAAAAATTGAGACAACAAGATATAAAACTGAACTATGAGACAGAAATAACATAAACGGACAGCCAGCCAAAGTAATTGAAGCAGCAAGAAAGATCATAGGCAAAAAAAGCTAATAGTTCAATGACGAGTGTAAAAAGGCCATACAGACAAGAAATGAAGAGCACAAAAAATATATGGAGAGAAGAACCAAAGAAAGAAAAGCAAGCTACGAAAATGCAAGATGGAGAGCCGTTCAAATATGCCGAATAAAGAAAAGAAAATACAAGACCAGTAATGTACAGAAAATGGAAGAAATCTTCAAAGCAACGATATAAAAAAAGCGTATAGATATCTACGCAATTAAAGAGAAGGCTACAAACCCCGAATAGATCTATGCAGAAATTAAGAAGGGCAAATACAAGATGCAAGAAAATAAAGCGCATATTGGCATGGTAATTGGCAGGTAAAACAAGCAAAACGAGCACAGAATAATAAGAAAGCGCCAGGTATTGACAATGTCCCCTCTAATAAATAAAGACAAATAACCTGCAACAAAAAGGTTTAGAGCTGACAGTGAAGTCAAATTAATGAACCAAATTTTTACTTTTAAACCAATGTATGTAAAGAAAATAAATAAAGTAAAGTTCAATAAACATTCCAAAATTTAATAAGACAAGTTTCGAAAAAATCGACTTATTTTATCAAAGCAGTAATGCAGATTAGATTAATATTGTATATCATATTTATACGAAAAATAGAATAAAAATCAATATTGTTAATTATAAAAATACAAAAAATTATAATTAATATAAAGAATATAATAATAAAAAATTTATTAAAAATCCTTTGTAAAAGGTATATATTTAAGAACCCAAACGGGCTAAGTTAAACAGACAAAACGTTTTATAATCCATATTCCATCATCAGTGTCTAGGAGTACATGAATGTAGCCACTAAATATATAAGTAAAAACCCGTTAACAAATAATTAATTACATTTAGTGTACAAAATTTCTTATAATGATTTAAGATGTTAAAGTTACCGTTGGATTAGGTAACATGGCGACATATGACTCCACGTTGAAGTTGCTAGTCCTGAGACGGTGTGTCTACGAAGACTGTATGGGAACAACTGACACTCAACTACAGCCTTCATAGACACACCGTCTCAGGACAGAATAATAAGAAAGCGCCAGGTATTGACAATGTCCCCTCTAAGCTATAAACATTAGGTGGCGAACACCTAGTAAGACAAATACATATGCCTACAAACAAGATTTGGAATTAGAAAAAGATCACTAGGCACTGGAAAACCGAGATTATATGCCCAATCTATAAAAAAGGGAATAAACTGAAATGCGAAAATTATCGCGGCATAACCCTCTTGTACACAGCACACTAAATAAACGACTTCTACAACTAACTGAAAATATAGTCGGGGAATATCAAATCGGTTTCCGACAGAGAAGATCTACTTATAACCAGCTATTGACAGTGAAACAAATTCTAAACAAATCGTGTAAATACGACATTAACGTCCACAATATATTCCTAAATTTTAAACAGGCCTATGACTCTAGACAAAAAATATATCAAATATTGCATAGTTTTAACATCCCCCAAAACCACATCCGATACGTAAAATCAACAATTAACAAATTTTACATATCTGGGAGTTAGATTAAATACGGATGGAACAGAAGAACCAAAAATTAAAAAAAGAATAGTAAAAGAAAACAGAGCTTACTTTTCACTCGCCCATGTGTTTTGCTCCAAAACACACACTGGAGATCGAAGATCAGCGTCTACAAAAGAAAAGTCTTAAGAAAAATATTTGGACAAAACCATGAACTCTATTAACTTTTCACTGATGTCTGAATTAATTAAACTTCAAGATCTTCGATGGGCTGGTCTTGTAATGAGAATGGCGACATAAAAGTTGCCAAAAAGATCCCTAGATAGTAAAATGCAGGGCGCAAGACCGAAATGAAGACCAAAGAACGAAAGTAGTCCTTCATATCTATAGAAAGAGATGCTTGAATTAAAAATTCATTTATAAATTTAATCTTTTTTTTTAAGAAGCTATAAGTATCAATTATACATTTCTGTGAAACTTTAGGCAAGATTTGCTATGATTTTGTGAATTTAATATTAAAATTTTATATGCTTTTTTATAAATAATAAATATCATTAGTTAATATCTTGGTTTATTTGTCCCAGCCAAATTCATTTTGGAGACTCACCTATAAGATCAGACGTTCTCATACCTGAGAGAGTGAAATAGACGAGACCTAACCATTGGTTCCCAAAGAAACTTGTGAGTTTTATTGTTTTACATATATTAACTCACAACTTTCGGAGGTAGTTATATTGTTACGCATTGACGCCCACCGTTATTGATGGGTTGTTCGATGGTTACAGTAAAAAGTAAATAGTACTTACATTCCGGTACAAGGGTTGTTGTTAGGAAGGCATCTATAATATATATATATATATATATATATATATATATATATATATATATATATATATATATATATATATATATATATATATATATATATAAGGAAGTAAATTTTAAATATTGGGTTTGCAGCAATAAAAAATGAAACGTGTATTCTTTTAAATTTTTATTCCAAGCTTTAGGACATTGGTTATGTCGTTCATCGGGGAGCTACAAATGTAATGAATAATTCGTTAAAGTTTGTATAAATAATTAAAAATTTGCTACTTACAAACTTAATGAGGTTGTATCCCTAATGATTTTATATAATGTTGATAAAATTTATCACAGTCTGTCATCTGTTTTACATAAAAACTATTCCTATATTTAGAATTTTTGAAAATTGCTGTACAATCACAAACACTTAATTATTATACACACATTCATGACATTTTTTATTTATTTAAAATTTACTTCCTTAAGTTGTCAGGAAATACTTCTGAATTATAGATGATAATTTTTAACGGTTTTTACCCAGATATTTAGTGGCTCAATACATGTACACCTAGTAAGTAATAACCACATTTTGTATTAACCTTGGTCAAAATTTAAATTTCACGTTCTTTTTAATTAAGTGGTTATATACTTTTTAGGACACTGATGATGGAATATGGATTCCGAAAAGTTTTGTGATATAGCCCGATTGGGTTTTTAAATTATATACCTTTTATAAAGGATTTTTAATAAAAAAATTGTTTAAATTATTTTAAGTTCAGAAATATACTGCATTAAATAAAAAAATGTTTGCAAGCACCATCGAAGTAATAAGCTTTTGACTTTATATTCACTTCCGGTTCAAAAAACATTCAGACATCGCTATGTAGATGAGCAGCAGTTGACTACATGTTTCGCAATATTTCATTTTTACGATAGCGAGAAAGTTCCGAAAAAACTTTATTTACGGATTGTTTTTCGACATCCAGAAAACATACTGTCGTTTAGATATTGTGTTTTGGGACATTTTTCTCTGGAATCAGAATCGAAAGGGTTACTAAAAACTTTCGTATATGAATAAAATATTAAGCGATAAAAACTAATATATTGTTTAAAGTATGGATCCGGTTTAAAATTTATAGAAATTATTAAGAATTACTAAAAATATATATAAAATTCTAATATTAAAGTAAAATACTTCTAATTAAAAATTTAATTTTAAAAATCCCAAAGGATTACGTTCAAAATGTTTTTGGATTTCAGGTAACTTTTTTAGTACTTGCTAAATAGCCTCTGAACCAAACAGTGGTTTTAAACAGGAACCAAACAGTTTAATTGGATGAAACCATATTTAAAGGTATTAAATTCTATAGCCGAATGCCGATGCTATTAGACTGCTAATCAGGAATGTAAGTCAACATATCAACATAACATTATCAACATTGATAACACACACTAAAATATAAAATCATGGACAAAATACATTCTAAAATTTTTAAAATTTGGGTAGAAGATAGTAAAACTTAGTTTATGGCATCTTTTACTGGTATGTTTTAACTCTTATGCATAAAGAACAGAAAGTAAAAACCCTGTAATTAAAATGTAATTAGGCGTACTTGATATTATCTTTCTTTTCAAGAAATACTAGAGGCCCTTCTTGGGTGATTATACTTTTTAATTTTTAAACCTGTCCTAATGGTATGCAACATATTATACATACAGGTGTAATTTATGTACAGATAAATATTTATTTAATTTTTAATGTTTGATGAGGGTTAGAAGATATGGGATTAAATATATGTTCTTTAACCAGCAGGGGTAGGTCATCTGACGTAATCGAGTCACCCAAAAAGTATTCGTCCTCTAATAGGCGACCATATCGTATGTACACACAACGTGGTCGACAGATGACATGCCCTGAGGACCCATAAAAGTCGGTTCACGGTTACGTATGCAGTGTAGGGGGAGATTAAGGAGTGAATCCTAAAGGTCAATGCCTGCACAGTTTGTAGTCGTGTCGCCAAATGGTATGTTCCTGGCGTTAAGGTCTTCAAGTATGATTGCCTTATTCAGACTGAACACATAACCAAGCAATGCTTGGGATAAGGGTTAAGCAGGACGTTTGTAATAAGATACTAGTGTAAGTGTGGTGTTGTTATCGAGGTGTATTTCAACTGCCAGGAAGTCTTCATCATTTAGGATAACATGAGGAGGAATGGTATGAAGGGAAAAAGGAATACCATATATGATGAGGAAGCCAATACCACGTGATAATCGGCTGCGGGGGCGGTGCAAAGTGCAGTATCCAGGAAAGGTAGGGTCACTTTTGGAGAGGATGTTGGAGAGGGCAAGAATTTGTATATTGTGATGTTGAAGAATGTGTTTGATGAGGGGGCGTTTTCATCATATATATTTCATCATAATATAGCAAAACTGGTAGAATTATTGACCGAAACGTAAATAAAATTTATTGTCTTGGTGTATCGGGTATGCGGTCTGTAATTTAAAAAAACTCTTTTTTCTTTTAATGCTCTATATTTCGCTGATTTTCTGTCAGCTTCATCCGGAGAAAACTAAAATATGGTTAAAAGTTATATAAAAATTCAGGTGAGAATAAACAATGAATCACTTACAGATTTAGAGTTAAAAGGATTTAAAACAGCTGCTTTACATGATATGTTCAAAACAGTACTGACAGTATTGGTTAAAAGCACCTAGGCCAGTATTAATTAAATATAAAAACAGAGCAAACAAAACAACCAAGAAACAATTAAAACACAATAAAATTACACATTAAAAATATACAGGGTGATTTAAAATATAATTGTAAACAGAAAAATTATTTGAACATACTAAGAATATTACAGTAGATATTGCTCAACTGTCCCGTGTCTGCCTTGTAATTTACTGCATAGTTTTCTGTATTTATATGACACATTTTCAAAAAAAAATCTTTTTTTGTAATTATTTTTATATATATATATATATATTATTATATTATTATTATTATTATATTAATTTATTCTCACCTGAATTTTTATATAACTTTTAACCATATTTTATATGTCTCCTGATGAAGCTGACAAAAAATCAGCGAAATATATAGAATTTAAAAGAAAAAAGAGTTTTTTTTAAATAAAATGATTATATTGATTTTAAACTAAATCATTTTTTTTTCAACGAAAATAAATTATTACTAGCAAAATGGATGAACAGCCGAATAAACATAAAATCGGAATGAACGATAAGTATCGTCAAAAGAATGATAAATCGAATTTCCTTTTCGTTAGAGATATCTCAATAAGAGTTTTGTGATTTCTGTTATTAATACGGAGACATTCAAATGTGAAAAAACGCGTCCCCAATGGATTAAAACACGGAATAGGAGGAATATAATTCGAAATCGATGAAGTAATAAATTGTCTGCGTTCGATTTCATGAAACGGATTTGTGTTACGCCTCTTTGTAGGCTCGCCAGGCAGGTTTAAATATTTTGCAAATAAAAGGCGCAATATCCCAACACCAAAAAAAATATAAACTAAAAATGTATCTCAAAAAAAAATCAGAAGTATGAAGAAAAGCCAGAATACTATTACACGTAACTTCCGAGTTTTCACTGCATTTTAAAATTTTTATCATGAACTAATAATGTATTTTTGTTCAACTTGATTTAAATTATTGCTACATCCACCATGAGAACCTCTCACCAAGTCTTTCCTGTCTGAACATAATATAAAAAGATGCAACATGTATTAATCAACAGAGTGTTAGGAATTCATATCAAAATACGTTTATTACACTGTTATGTCTTCAATGTTTGTGCTCTTTTAAGAGCCAAATCGTGAAGAATGGATGAGTTTAAGGGAGGCCTATGTCCAGCAGTGGACGTGATAAAGCTGAAGGCTGGATCATGATGTCTTTAATATTTTTTTTCTATGGAATAGGGTAGTAGCACGTTCTTAGGATTTCATGAAAATATATGTCAAGTGCAGAATTCCTTTTTTGCAGAGTCCTTTTAGTGGTATTCAGGTCGTATCTAGGACACTTTTTAGGGTTCAAGTCTGATTGTATCACTAATGAACTTATTTAGTAGGGAATTTTGCCAAGGATAGTTTAAGTTGATACGGTGATTTCAAAAACTTTTGGATCTCGTTTCTTATGTTGGTCTGGAGGGTTTGGCTACAACACGTTCACCAGATGATCGTCAAAGGTTTTGGCTTTTTCTTTTTTGCTCCTAGTCGATTTTCTATTACCTATTTGAATAGGAGGGTTGATTAATTGAGGTCGATTCAATTTTCGTGTTGCCTTCTAAAGTGAGTACTGGATGATTTGCTTTAACTGATAAAATTTTCAGGTATTACTGAGTAATATTATAATTACTTAAAAGATTTTTTAATTAAAGTAGCTTTGTTTAATGCAGTTTTATCCTGAGGCGCGCTTGCTCCGTGGCACGTTTTACTTAATCTTCGCTTTTCTGCAATTTTTTCTTTTATTTTATTAGGCAGGTGTTGTTGTTTAGTTTCCAATTATCTGGTTGGTGTTAACTGCCAAGCTGACTCTTGTATTATTTATAAAAATTGTTCAACATCTTTGTCTATATCGCCGTTACTTATTATTTAATGAGTTATTATTGTATCTAAGTTGTTATCAATAATATTGCGAAATATTTAGTAATTTGTAAATTAATTAGCTAGGAATGGTGGATGTTCTTTTTCAAGAATTTCTTTAGATATTGTAACCATGATAGGAGATTCGTCGGAGAGTAAACAATTCAAAGCAAGATTGTACTGTTCGAATTTCGGATGTAATACATTTAGTGCAAAGAGGGCGTCCCGAGTTCTCAGTCCCTTTGTGAAGCCAAATTGTGTTTCATCCTGGTCTTCTTCACATTTATCTCTGATTCTACTGTGGATGATACGTAGAAATATTTTCAAAGTGTGGCTCATAAGACTTATTATTCTATAATCGCTACAGTTTTTCGGACGTTGTTTTTTTTGGTAGTGTTATGAATTCGGACTTTAACCAATCTTCAGGAATATCACCAGTCGAATAAACATCATTGAAAAGCTTGACGAGTATTCCAATGTTCTCCTCATTTATAAGCTTTAACATCTCTGTCGGTATGTTATCAGGGCCAACGGCTTTCTTGTTCTTTGCTAACTTTATAGCATGCAGTATTTCTGATTTTAGTATTTCTGGGCCTTCACCTTCAACTAAAGTCTCCAGTTATTCGGGTCTATCATCATTATACAGTTCACTTATATAATTACACCAGGTTATTCGAATTTCATGTTCGTCTATTATAATTTTCCGACGAATCGGTTATAATATGTGGAGTTTTCTTATGATAAAGACCAGCTACTTCTTTCAACTTTTTTCAACATATTAAACGTATCATGTTTTTCATTCAACTCCTCTACTTCCTTGCATTTTATCCTCCACCCATTTTTCTTTAGCCACCTTTATTTTTTGTTTAATTAGTTTCTGCTTTTCCTTATATTCTGTCTTGTTACCTTTCAGTTCATACTTCACTGCTGTAGGTAAGTATACTTTTAATGATTGTATTATATATCTTGTGCTCGTTATTATTACAGATTCATTGATCCCAAAGGATACTATTGAAAAAGAAAATTGAGAAAAGTCGTAAAGATTTTAGACTCTCCAAATTTCTGTGCTTCTTCTTCCTTCTAGATGTGAATTTATCATGTTACGCTTTTATTGCCATGCTTAATTTTTCTTCTGACATATCGTTTTTCGTACTTTAGCTTGAGACTCCTTGTATATTATTTTATCCGTTATATTCTTTGTATTTAAAATGTTTGATATTGGTATCTTTTTTTCTTATTTCTTATTCTATTTCTTACTCAAACTAATATGGAAGTTTTCTTTGATTATGGATTTGGTATCCAATGGCTTCTGTTGCTGCCTCCTAGAGACACATTTTTATGTGAGTGTAATATTCTTCATTACTATTAAATTGTTTATTTTCCAACTGTTGATTTAATCTATTTCTGTATAATTCTCTCACGCTTTCTTGTTCTAAGCTGATTAGGTTATACCTTCATTTCCTTCTTATTCTTCTTTAGGTTTATTTACTCCAAATGTGATCTTAGCTTTTAATAAGTGATGATCGCTTCCATAGGTAGCTCCTCTCAATACTATTACCGTGTACAATAATTTCTTAATACTCTTATCTTGTATCTCAATACTCTTATCATTACAATCATATTTGTGTAGTCTATGATTGATTTTAACCCTCTCGTATTTTGCGTCCATGTGTATTTGTGTATGTGTCTGTGTTGAAAAAATTCACTTGCAGTTTTCATTTAATTTTTTTCGCAGAATCATATTAGTCTGGTACCATTATCATTTACGTGGTCCTCTCCGAATTGCCCTATAACTGCGTTATGGGGTTTTTTCCAGTTCTGCTTCTTAAGTCTCTCAAGATGATACTTTCTCGAGATATGCCGACTTTTGCAACCTCTAAATTCAATTTCTCAAAAAAATCGTTTTTAATGTTTACTGGAGCGTTATCATTTACTGCATATACACCCAAGATTGTGCATTTGTGTCCTCTAATCGTAAGGTTCATTTTTATCAGTCTCTCGTTTAACCTTTTCCAGTCAGATGATCCCATTTGGGATCATGGTAATGTTTTCTGCTTTAGTGACATAGAAAACTACTTTATATCAGTTGGGCGAACGACATTGCGTTGCTTCACCTTCCTGCTAGATGACGCTGCATTAATTTATTTGGCAGTTCTATCGGTAAGCGTTAGTCACATTTGAATGTAAAACTTCGAAGTGACATATCGATCAACAATTCACTGTAAATTTCAAATCATTACTAAGGTAAGTAATTGAACAAGTAATTGCATGAACAAAATATATTTGTTTCTTACATTGTTTTTATTTAATAATTTGCATTATAGTTTGCTCATATTTGCAAGATTGTTTATGTAAACATTATAAATATCAATGAATCCAAATTAAATCATTGGGCTATTGCGGTGGTCCAAAAATGGCATCATTGGGAAGTCGTGTGAATTTTGTTTCGGTCAATAAAATACAAAAATGCAATATATTTTTTCATTTCAGATGGATGGTTTATTAAAAAATAACAAAACCAAAGTTTCTTTTCGGGAATTGCAAAATCTGTCCCAGGAAGAGCTAGTTGGTCTTCTTGATAATTCTGATATCGAATTCGATGTTGATAATGAGGAAGAGGCTTTGGAAGACGAAATGATTAAAGAAACTCAAATTGAAAAATTATTGGAAAATATTGTTGAAGATAGCTTGAACACCCAAGTTACAGAGAATATGGAAGAAAAAAATGTTGAAGAAATTACACAACAGCCACAGACAAGTCATGCCAAGAAAAATAAAAGCACAGAAAAACCAACTTGGACAGACAACGATTTAATTGATGTAAACAGCGAGGACACCGGTGAGTTTTCGGTTGATGAAAATATTTACACACCTTTTCAATATTTTAAAATGTTTTGTGACAATGATATTATTCAAAATTTTGCTGAGAAGATAAACTTGTATTCCGTGCAAAAAGACATAAAAATATTGATACAAATGCAGCAGAGATAGAGCAGTTCTTAGGCATACATGTATTGATTGGAATTGTTCGTGTTCCTTCGTATAGAATGTATTGGGCAGAAGAAACACGATATAATACGATAGCTGATATCATGTCACGTAATCGTTTTGATAAACTGCGAGCATATTTTCACGTCAAAGATAATTTGAAAGTCTCGCCTAGTAACAATGACAAATTATATAAAGTAAAACCGTTCATTGAAAAAGTTCGGCAAAATATGAATAAGATAGAACCTGAAGAATTCAACAGCATCGATGAGTTTATTATACCATTCAAAGGACATAGCAACCTAAAGCAATATATAAAAATAAACCTCATAAATGGGGCATAAAGGTTTTTGCAAGAGCAGGACGCAGCGGCATACTATACGATTTTGAGATATATGTGGGAAAAGAGACAGTGCAAGATGAATCAGGTCTTGGAATTAGTGGGGAAATAGTACTGAAGTTGGTCAGAAATCTGCCAAACCACATGAATTTCAAGATTTTCACTGATAATTGATTCACATCTTATAATCTACTTGTTACTCTGAAAGAAAGGGGCTTCCTTGCTGCGGGGACTGTAAGAAGTGGGCGGCTGGTAGGTTGTCGTTTTTTAGAAGACAAAGTTCTAATGGCAAAAGGTCGTGGATCCTCTGATGTAAAAATAGACAGCAAAAAAAATATTGCTGCTCTCAAATGGTATGACAATAAGTCTGTCACATTAGCATCGAACTATATAGGAAAATATCCTCTTGGTAAAGTGAACACATGGTGCAACAAGAGTAAAACCTATGTAGACATCGAACGGCCAGCAATTGTCAAAAAATATAACATTTCGATGGGGGGTGTGAAAAAGATTCTATTTGAGAATAATATTTAATCTTATTGATACACATATTGTCAACTCCTGGTTGTTATACCGAAGACACTGCAAACAATAACAAGTGAAACATATCCCCCTTCTCCAATTCAAATCTCAAGTTGGACATGCGTTATTAAAAGCTGGAAAATCCGACAAAAGGAAGCGAGGACGTCCTTCTCAAGAGAATACACCAACTAAGAGACAACTACTGCATCCTGCACCAGTGCGAATTTGCAAGGTGCAAATTATGTATAAAGTCTTACTCTAGAATAAAATGTTCTAAGTGCAATGTTTTTTTATGTTTAAACAATAATAATAGTACATTGTTTACCGGGTAGGAAAAGCTTAACATTCCTGGACGACTGTGAAGATTGCTAAGTTGAGGCGCAAGCCGAGACTTAGCAACACAGAGTCCAGGAATGTGGCTTTTCCTACGAGGTAAACATACTATTTTTCCGCAAATCGTTTAAAATTCGACAGATATTGATTGATTAAAAAAAACGCGATAATTTTATTCCCAAATAAATGGTGCTTTGAAATTCCTAATAAAATTACTTGGGTTACTACGGAAACGTATTGAGGTTGAATTGTCAAACTTGACGCTTATAAATTTAATTGCTGGTGTTCTCGAAAGTAAAATGATAAGTGATGATGAAATTTCCATTCCTGGGACTCCTCCAGAGCTGGTTGAGGCAGTGAATACTGCTTCATTAGAATTATTGCCAAAGAAATCAAGAGAAAAGTACGAAAATGCATACAGACGTTTTATGGATTATCGCATGAGTAAAAATACGAGTTCTTTCTCAGAAAATGTTGTAATGGCATACTTCCTAGACCTTTGTTTAAAGATGAAATCTTCAACATTATGAAAGATTACAATTTATGTAGAACACTAACAACTGTACGGAAATATCATTTCCTTACAGTAAGGAAATGACATTTCCTTACAGTAAGGAAGTCCTGACTTTTTCTTCAAGAAATTTTGACAGGAATGTCAAAATTTCCTGGCGATTTGTGGAAAAAGTTGTTTTTATAGTTTCCATGTACAAAATTAAATTGTTAATAAAGTGCAATAAGAAACGTATTTCCTATTATAGTCAATTTTTTACCAGACATAATTCAGGTACCACCAATGCCAGATGATTCCAAATGGGATCAATTTTTTTTTTAAGTTTGCAGACTGTAGGATGCAAAATTTTTGAAAAAGCTATCAACAATTATTTTTTCTTGTATCATTTTCTATAACATAAATTTTTTTCAACAAAATTTACTCAAAAAAAAAATTGATCTGGAAAGGGTTGGCCTCCTAAGTAGTTATGAATTTCCTTAGCTTCTTTCGTATTTATATGCCAACACCTTGTTGAGATCTTTGTTGTTTGAGATAGCTATAATATTTGACAAGTAATTGTCAGCTGAAACTTAGTTTCAAAATTTTTGCAAATACATAGTTTTGCATGTAGTGGACTCATATCAAGTACTTATATTTATAGTATTATGTCAATATTGTGATTTGTTATATAATCTTTGACCTCATGGGCATGTTGAGCTAGCTCGTTTTTATGGAAGCCGAACACTTCCAGCTTTTGGATGCTTATGATACTTTTGCATGCTCTTTTAATTAGTTACATTTTAAATAAATAATGAATATAATTATTAAGTACATAATATACATACAAAAAACAAAATTTGTTTAATTTACTGTTTGTATTTTGAGAACGATTTCCGAAGTGGAAACTGAAACGTCAAAAATATGGTTGTATTAATAATTTGACATCTTACAAAAACTTTTTATGAACGCAAAACGAGGAAGAGGAAATTAGTAAAGATGCAATTAATGTCTGATTTATTAAGACTTTTGGAGTAATTTTATGAACGGTCATGATCAGAAAACGCTTCAAGGAAAATCCAGAATGGCGTTCTCAGCAACTTTCTAATATTTTAATCGACGATACCGAAATTCCCGCTGCGCTTTCATGACACATCTAATGAATTTAGTGCTTCTGCCTATGTTGCCGCCTCCGGTATAACCCGTTTATTCGGTCGACGAGAGAACTTTCCTCGACTAGGGTCAAAAATAGGCCGGTTTATTGCCACCCAATTTTTGAAGTAAAATTTTTGACTCTTCTACTCTTTCTTCTTCGCATGAATTATTTTAGCGCCGGATTGTTTATTATAATATCTCCTGTTTATCCATTTCTTCCAGATTTTTCGTTCTGCAGTCATTGCTCTCATTTATTTGATCGTCTTTTTCCTTTTTTGTTCAATTTAGTTGATTTGATTTATTATGTTTTTACTCGATGTTCTGTTTTTCTTTTGAGCCTCAAATAGGGTAGTTCAAAGAAATGAATATACACCATATTAATTAAAAATCGTCGAAGTAAAAACTTCTGTTGTAAGTGGTATAATATTTATTTTATTGAAAAATTAAATTAAAAATCCAAATGGGTTATAATAAAGTTCAGAACGTTTTCGAACTGTCGAAGATAAACTGATAGTCCAAAATAGAGCAAACTAGTTTGCTCCCGAAGTCAAAAAACTGTTTTTAATGATACACTAGTTCGCTACGAGACAGTAGAATTCTTCTTCTTAACGTGCCCTATCAAGTCCCCTTAACGTTGGCGATTAACATGTGCTCTGTCTTCCAGAGCACATGGTGCATGGCGAAACTGTCTCTGTATCGAGCTATTCTAAAGAGTAGCTCAGTTTTCCTTATTCCTGTCTATTCCCTGATATTCTTCAACCCAGAGGCCTGCTTTCTACCAATTTATCTGCGTGCTTCGATTTTACCCATCATAATAAGTTGAAGAATATTATATCGATCTCCCCTTACTACATGTCCAAAATAGGCCATCTTTCTACATTTGATGTTATCAGGCAGCTCGCAAGCAGCATTTGCTTTCTTAAGGACTGCCACATTTGTCAGCATAGCCGTCCATGTAATTTTTAGTATACGTCTGTGCAGCCACATTTTAAAGGCCTCCAGACGATAAATGGTTGATATTTTTAATGTCCATGCTTCGACACCGTATAAGAGGACTAACCAAATGTAGCATTTAACCATGCGCTTTCGAAGTTGAAGTTGCAAGTTATTATTACAGGAGAATGACCTCATTTTTAAAAATGTCGTGCGGGCTATCTCGATTCTACATTTATCTCTTGATGTGGATCTAGTTGTTTAGTAATATGGCAACCAAGACAATTAAAACTGGACACTCTTTGAAATATATAACCATCAACATATAATCGTGCATCTTGATGTGCTAAACGACTAAACACCATGTGTTTTGTTTTTGAACAGTTTATGTTTAGGCCAAACTCTCTTCCCACTGTATCAATGGCATTTAAAAGGCATTTTTGTTCATTCATGTCATTATTTAAAATAACTTTATCGTCTGCATATCTGATTATATTTATCAAAATTCCATTTTCCATCCAACTTTCACGCCCCATTCCAAATTATGCAACGTTTCCTTAAATATTATATCTAAATATAAATTAAATAACAGTGGGGATAGTATACAACCCTGTCTGACACCTCTTTGTATTTTACATATTTCTGTTGATTTTTCGTTTATGCAAGCTGTCGCTGTTTGACGCCAGTATAACTTTTCTATGAATCGTATGTCTTGACTATCAAGAGTACAGATATCAACAGTAGAATTAGATTATTTATATTGCGTTCATTTTACTTTTGTCCCTATTTTGAAGAATGTTAGTGATTTATTTAGAAATTTTATTAGAAATTTTGGTCTGGTTTAGGAATTTTTTGGTAAGCTATTTTGATATCAATTCTGCTTTTACAAATAATAAAATAATTATGAACTGCTAATTCGAAAATATATACGACAAAGCAATACATGTGTAAGAACGACCGGGATATTTTGTACCTTTACAAAATTAAACAAATATAAATTAAAACACGGCATTTATTTTGCTATAAATGTAGATGAAATACATTTGACAAAATCAAACCTCATCATCATCGTTCTGGCTTTACAATACTGCGTGAATCCTAGCTTTCTCAAGAATTTCTCTGCAGTTGTCTCTATCCATCGCCTTTCTCGGCCAAGCACGTATTCCCATATTTCTCATGTCTTTATCGATGTTATTAAGGGATCGTGTCCTGCATCTTTCTTTTCTTCTCTGGCCAATGGGTCTATCAAAAAGCGTTTTTCTAGCTAAGTCATTTTGTCCCATTCGCAATACATGTCCTATCTATCTCAGACGTTAAATCTTAATATGATTTACGATACCTGGTTCCTGGTATATTCTATAAAGATATATCAATTTTTTTCACACTGCATTGTCATTCACCGTTCCATAGATTTGCCTTAGTTTTTGTCTTTCGAAACATCCTAACATGTTTTCATTACTTTTTGTTATAGTCTACGTGATGACTGGGCGTATTATTGTTTTGTAGAGTTTTACTTTTTCATTGTTAAGGAGCGCTTCCAGGTATATAAATTCGTTCACTGCTTCGATGACGTCATTTCCTATAACAAGTGGCCTTAGGATTCAGGATCTATAACAAGCGGATTTGTGGTTGCGTGATTATTTTTAGATACTTCATTTTGTTGGTGTTTATTAATAACCCACTTTTGAAACTGGTTTTTTTTAGTACTACATACGCCTTTCGTACAGTATTCATTTGCCGTTCTCTAAACAATATTGATATCATCAAAATAGACAAGGACTTGCACCGATTTATTATATATTGAATTGGTGGTTGTGATTTGTGACATAGATATGTATTACTTTTTCTAGAGCCAGATTAATTAAGCAATATGGATTAAAGATGGTCTCCTAACGCAGTCCTTTATTTGTTCAGATAGTTCTCCAAACTTAAATCAATATTAAAATCAAATGTAATTATTTTATTTTGCTTTATTTGCGATATTTTATTAAATTTAAAACTTACCGTAAAAAACACGTACTTAACGTTAAGAATACACAGATAGGTATTAATTTTGATAAAAGAAAGAAAAAATCATAAAAAAGGACATCCAAAAAGGATACCCTATAAAATCAATTTGACAGCTTTATTGCACACAAGAAAGTTAGCAAACCAAAAAAAAACGAAGCAAGAAAAGAAAAGAGAAAACAAAACACATTGGTAAATGAAAGAGAAAGCATCATATTGGAGACAAAATAAATTAACATTTAGATAGATAGTGAGACTACTTCTTCTTCTCCTTCCTTCTTGTATGTAGGCTTTAAAGCCTGTTTCTTCTACAATGTTAGCCTCCTAAATTGTTTTAATTATCTTCTTTTAACTGTGCCCATCTTCCAGATATGTTGACGACCACATTGACCCATCTTATTCTATTCACAGCAGCTCGAAATAGATCAGTTGATGTTAGACCAGTCCACTTCCTAAGATTGGCCAGCCAGGATATACGTCTACATTCAGAGCCTCTCTTACCCTCAATCTTGCCTTGTAGAATCAACTGTAAAAGTCGGTATCGATCATTACGCGTAATATTGCCGAAGTAAGCCAATTTCCTGTTTTTATGGTGTTAACAATTTCTTTTTCTTTTCTTAACTGCAGAATAGCTATGTTACTTGTGTAGTGTATATATATGAGACCGTCAACATACGTCGGCAGCACCACATTTTAAATGCCTCTAATCGTTTTATGGCATCTTTCGTAAGGCTCTAGCTTTCTACTCCATAGAGAAGGATACTAAAGACGTAACATCGAAGAAATATGCTTATATTGATACTTAAAGATAAGTTACAGAGAATCTTCCTAAGGCTGTTGAAAGAGCTTTTGGCTTTTTCAATATGAGTTTTTATTTCGTAGTTGTGATCCAAATATCCTTAATATTGCAGCCCAAATAGCATATTTTTTCTACTCTTTCTAACGCTGTATCGCGTATTGTAATTTGGGCATTTATTAGTTGGTGTTCTTCTTCTTCTTCTTCAGCTGCAAATCCACTAATGGATGTTAGCGATCACATTTTCCATTAATTCTCTATTTCTTGCAATATGTATCAGAGATTGTATGTCGTTAATCCCTGTCCATTGCCTTATGTTTCGGAGCCAGGACATTTTCTTGCGTCCCATTCCTCTCTTGCCTTCAATTTTACCCTCGATTATAAGTTGGAGGAACTGGTATTTTTCATTTTGGTGGAACTTTTCCCTTTTTGGTGTTCTTACTAATGATCATTATTTTTGTCCTCTTGCAATTTAGTTTTAGGTCATATTTGTTACATGCTTCTACAACGTTATAAATTATCTTATGAAGCTCCTGCGCACTATCGGCCAGCAACACTGTATCATCTACATATCTAATATTGTTTATAAGTTGGCCATTTACAGCATAAATGTCGCAGTTGACACCCCTGGCTCTCTGTAGTAGAACTTGCAAACTAAACATCCATTTATGTCTCCGTTTATTAAATCCGTTTATTTCTATATTGCATGCTTTTGTTATGTTTTCGCTTCTCTCTGTATCCAACAGAATTTTCCCTGATATTCTTCGGAGTGTTTCATCTCTATTGTTTCTAGTAGTCGTCTTGTTTTAGATCTGTAAGGTCTTTTCTCTGCCGTGTATGTTAATAAAGGTCTAATTACTGTTTTATAGATGTTTCTTTTTGTGTCTTGTCTTAGGTGTTTGTTCTTCAACATTGTGTCTGGTCTATTCCTGCCTTATTATTTTTTCATAAATTTCGATTTTACATGGTAGTGGGTATTTAGATGTTGTCATACATTTGTTTTTTTTTCTGATGATATTATTATATTATATTTCTTAGCTGTTGTATTAAAGATGTGTGTTAATCTTTGGAGCTCGTCTTCTGTCTCGGCGATTAATGCGGTGTCATCTGCATAACATAATACCTATTTGGAATTCTTTGTTTTCCATTCTGTAGCTATGAACTTTACGTACTGCTTGTATGTATTTACATTTACAAATCTGATATAATATATAAAAAATAGTCAATATCAACTAACATATTGTATTTGATATAATATCAATATTTCTCTCCATATTGTTTTTTTCTTTATCTTAAACCTCTTTTTAGCACTTGGTTTACTTTTATTAATTTTGTTGTGTTTAATACATTTAAATCATAACATTTTTATTTTTATACAAGTTTATACAAGTATCTTAATATATCTCAGTTATGTGCTGTTTTTAGTTTGTTCCGTAAACATTTTAAAATTTTCTGTTATTCTAAATGTATTCTTTCTGTTTCATCAATATGAATTATTAAAACAGGAAATCTTTTCATTTTTATAAATATTTTCACGTTGCAAATATAATGCAGATACTTGTAGAAATTTAATTACCAAATTATTCCGATAATAATAAAAGTGCAGCTTTTGTAGGACATGTGGAAAGTCCCTCGGAATAAAGCGCCAGTCTCGCCCCGTGTTCCGTTCTATAGAAAAATCGGTGTCTCGTCCCGCGCAAAAATCTCTGTTCCGCGTGCATTCCTATCTTTCTATAATCACAGTGGCAGTTTTATCACGTTTGCTAAGTATATGTTTAAGTGACTTATAAAGATCGTTTTTTTTTCCTTTTTATATTTCTCAGAAGAATAAACATAAATAATTTTTAAATTAAACGTATCAAGTTTTAATCTGTAATTCTTAATCATTCATTTGTGTAAACTGAAATATTCATTTCTTGTCTGTTAATATAGCTAAATTGGAGATCTTTCAACGAGAGTTAAAGAGAGAACGAGAGTTAAAACTGCCACGATGGCAGCCAAATTTTATAGCGGAGATGACACTTAACAAAGAACATTTAACTAGTCTACATTTCCAAAACTGTTAACTTTTGGACCAGATATATATATATATATATATATATATATATATATATATATATATATATATATATATATATATATATATTTTCAAATTAGTCACCTTTTACCAGAGGCGGTGGAGCCATTTTACAATTATGAAAATGTCTAAAATTGAATCATTTTATTCGATCTCGAGCAACTGGCCTAAAATATATTAAATTGTCGGTTCAGAGTTCGGCATGATCACTTACTAACTATACTGTTTGCACGCTGGCCTTTATTTTTTGTTGATGACTCTGTAACATTTTGAACTTGCTATTCTATTTTTTATTTCACATTATAGCGACATTGCTAGGTTTAGCGTAAACTAATTTAATTTTGAATAAAAGCACCAATGAAAAAAAAAACTAGTCAAAATTAAAATATGAGCAAAAAGAAGGGGAATATTTACCGTTAGCATAAAAAAGTGATAATACTTTTTAGTAATAGTTGAAAACTACCGCAATCACACTAAAACGCAACCAACTTCTTTTTGTTTCTCATATATACGTATTTCTGTTTTATCTATTACTTGATAATTAAGTATAAACTTTTGGTAAGATACAAATCGGGGCAGTTAAAAACAAATCTGGGCTGAGTTTGTATAAATCCGTAAAAAAATCTATATATAAGTAAAGAAGGAGTCCGGCTCCGATACTGGGCAGCTCGCACAGTTTTAGATCGTCCCTCAGAAATTTATAATTTCAAGTACCGTAATTTCGGGTAACTTTGGCCCACCAGGGTGACTTTGCTCATTTTGGGAGAAATATATTTTAGTTACTAGGGCATTTGTACAATATATTATCAAGTAAATTTTACTATACCGCACCATCAGTACCATACGAAGTGTAGGAAAATTTTAATAAACTACAGTAATAATTGTTATATTAAAAAAAACCAATTTTTAATATGTAGCCATTTCAGTCTAAATATAGACATTAAGATGTTCGGGTATTATTTGCAAGGTGCTACAGAACTTAGACGTTTTTGGTCATTCGTTGGTTATATATTAAATTAAAGTCAGTAAATGCTGATTTTAGATTTAAATTTAGCTCTGTAACAACTGTAGGGCTTATTAACCTTATAGCACTAACGGATAATTTTTTTAGATGCCCCCAATTACAAACGTGTTGCTTTTAGTGGAAATTATGGAAATTATACGGCAGACACAGTCGAAAGAGCTCTAGAAGCTATAAGAAATGTAGTTCTATCCCAGAGAAAAGCTGGAATATAATTTACAGATTTACAAAGTTTAGTGAAAAATTATTTAGATTATGATGGTTGAATTATTAAGCATTTTAAAAATAAATTGCCAGGACAAGACTGGTTAAATGCTTTCCTTAAACGAAATCCGTTGTTAACTTAACGTTTTGTAAGCAATATCAAACGATCGAGAGCAGAAATCAGTGAAACCACTACAAGAGACTACTTTAACAAATTGCAGAATGAACTCCTCGATGTCTCAGCTTACAATATTTGGAACTACGATGAAACAAATTTAAGTGACGACCCTGGCAAAAAGAAAATTTTAACAAAACGTGGGACTAAATATCCTGAAAGATTAATAAATTTTAGTCAATCGGCAACATCAATAATTTTTTGTACAAATGCGGCTGGAGAAATGCTACCTTAATACATTGTACATAAATCCAATAAACTGTGGTCAGCTTGGGTAGAAAATGGCCCAAATGGGGCACGGTACAACAGATCAAAAAGCGGATGGTTCGACACAGCTTGTTTCGAAGACTGGTTCTCTTCTCTTTTATTGCCAACATTGAAACACATTCCTGGCATAAGTGTAATTCTACACACCTAACACAGCCATTAGATGTCACCTACTTTCGACCGATGAAAATATCTTGGCGAAATATTTTGGTAGAAAACACTGAATGTTTACACCAGCTTAATCCCAAAAAGCACTTTTCTCACCCATTTGAAAAAACTGGTTGAGATAATTAATGTAAATGGCGGAAAAAATTTGAAAAGTAGATTTAAAAAATGTGTCATTTTTCTCCTAAACGCATAGGAGGTACTAACCAGAATTCCAAACTATAAAACTGATGCTGCGCAAGTACCTTCGAGAGTAAGTGTCGCTGTTTTAAAATTTCTTGCAAAAAAAAGTAGATTACAGTTTACAGCTGATGGAGTTGTTGAAAAAAGTATCCGTGCTGAAGATATTAAAAGCCAATAAGATGCTGTAGTTGCAAAAAAGCAGCTAAGAAGAAGCCAGTATAAGAAAATGACACTACAAGAAAATTAAAAACGAAAACTGAAATGGCATCAAAACGTAACATTGAAAGGAAAACTGAACAGGCAAGCAATTAAGCCAATAATCAGATTGGCAAAACAGAGAACGAAAATCTACAAAATGAAGTCCTCGAAGACGTTAATAACGAAGCTGTACTTGGCAGTAGCCTAGATCAAGAAATCTCTAAACAAGCGACCATTGCTGCAGCTGGCTTTAGTGAATTGCCTAAACATAAGATGGTAAAAAAAAACAAAACCTTTCAATAAAATACAAGATTTTGGAAACACTGTCGATACTACGTCTAATTCTGCATCCAATGAGAGCTATAGAAATAATGCAGATCTACAAGAGTTTTCCATTCGAGCTGGAGACTATCCGACTACTTAAACAGCTTTCCAGGAAAATTCGATGGACTTGTAAGAGGTAGTAATTGCCGTTACGGTTGGGTGCAAGTAATGGTACTGGGTGAAAGAAGAAGTGACAATGGCCCGAAGTCGCAGTAAGAAAATCATACCACTTGGATAATATTGATTTCACAGAGCAATTGAAACTTGGAGATAACCGATATTTCTTTCCACATTTAAAAAAAAAGCTTGTAAATAATTTTATTGTTCATTTGTTGTTAAGAAATGATGCTTTTTGTAAACTTGGGGCCCTATGTAGACCTAAGGCTCTTATATTAGTTTCCGTTTTTTTTTTGTTTGAAATTTAAATAAATATTTTTTATACTTAACAAAATGTTTGTTTCTGATTCATCGTGTAGGGCGACTTTATTCTAAACAATAATAATCAATAAGAATAAAATGCAAAATGTAGCTTAAGACAAAGTCACCTGTCACCAGCAGCAGGTGGCTTTGCACATCACATATTTATTTTGTTTTTATAATAAAGTATGCGCTGCTTTGTGTTTTAGTGTAAATTTTTGTAAAAAAGTAGACAAAAACTCAAATATGTACAAATAAATAAAGAAACATACTTTTATATATTCAGAATACTGAAATCTACATTTAAACTTCGAAAGTCAGTCAAAGTCACCCGAAATTACAATAGTTAAGAATAAAAATATCATTTAATTTTTATACAATTTACGTTACGTTAAAAGTAACAGTACACTGAGAATCCTAGGAACCAGTGAGTACAAAACTGCACTATTAATAACCTTCAAAATCATAAAAGTTTAAAATGCAAATACATTATCGATTTCAATTATCGATTCAATATATCGATTATCGATAAAAACTTTTTGCCGATTCAAGTAATGAAGGAAAGGGTCAATCTTGTAAAGCGGCCAGGTTCGGCTACAGATCCCCTGTTCAGATGTTCAAGATGGATGAACTGGATTTAGTTACTACTTTACGAAATACACTCACTACGTCACGTATATCTTACTCCCATGCATTAATCAGTTTTAACCAACCTTAAATAGACCAAGGTATCATACTTTTAACCATACCACGAATAAAAGTTTTCTAATATGTAAAAGCTGTTGAAGCAATAGTAAATCTGTAGTCGACCTCTTCAATAGATACACAAACGACCAACCTACGCCAACCAAAATCAAGCACTTCCTCTATGCTGACGACGTTGCAATACGTGCTCAAGGAAATAGTTTGGAAGAAGTGGAGGACAAACTCGAAACTACCTCCTACATTCCCTGAGACCTAGTCCATCTAAAACCTAAGTCTGCGCTTTCCACCTTCGCGCAAAGGAAGCCAAGCGAAAACTCCAAATTGTGTGGAATGGTAATACATTGGAACACATAAACCAACCTATATATCTTGAAGTAACTCTGGACCGGTCCCTCACCTACAGACAAAATTGCATAAAAACGAGAGAGAAAGTAGCAACTAGAAACAGCATACTCAGAAAGCTAACGGGAAGTAAATGGGGTGCACGTCCTGGCGTTTTAAGGACAACGGCACAGGCACTGTGTTTCTCAACTGTTAAATATGCGTTCCCCGTTTGTGGCAGATCTGCCTACACCAAACAAGTTGATACTGCGCTGAATGAGACATGCTGTATGGTAACGGGGTGCATGAAACCAACGCCACTCTCAAATATATATAAAGCAGCGGGTTTTGCAGAACCCTCAACACGTAGAGGCGTTGCATAGCACATAGAGAAAATTAAACAGATCCCGGACGAGCGACTTGCCCTATACAAAGCTCGAACACCACGAAACCGACTAAAATCCAGGAAAAGCTTCGTTGGAACAGTGCAGGATTAACCGCCTAAGTATTTTCCTCTTCCCCAGGTTTAATGGAATGGCCAGGTCTTAGACTTTAAAACGTGGAAAACTATGAATAGGATAAAAACGGGGGTCGCTTCTGTAAAATCAAACATAAAAAATGAGAAAAAATAGAACAAGATGATGTGAACTGTGACTGTGGAGAAACACAAAATATCGAACATCGTCTTACATGCAAAAACTGTCCTCATCGATGTACTCTCGAAGATTTGTGGCTTGACAACAAAGATGGAACCGACGTAGCCCGATACTGGGCCAAAATTTTATGAATGACATGTCCGAACACGATAAAGTAAAGTAAGCGTAGTTAATCAATTTCTTATATCCTACATATATAAATATTGATGGTAACCAGATTGAAGACTAATATCCCCTACCCAGCGATTAATTGTATCTAATGTAGGTATGTCCTATGGGTATAAAATCCGCCTTCAATATAACGTTTCTACGAGTAGGAATGCAATATATTTTACAGGACGTACTTGCACATCGCACGCCACTGACGTAACTTTAAGGTTAGAAAATATTACAACAAAGTGATATACAAATATAATTCCTTAATTCTTAAAGTACTTTTAGACGGTCAGATCAGTTCTCCGTTCAGTGTCAGTTTCAGTCGAACTGTCAGTTATCTGTATGTGTAAACACAAAAAACTGCAAGAAAAACTGAAACTGATACTGCGCTGTAGCTCGATGAGTATACTAAAAGTTATCGCATCAGTTGTCAGTTAAACTGATGTATAAACAAACTTGTCTGATCAGGCTTCAGACAGGCCATTCACGTTCCGACTTGTGGTCCCACTTAGTAGGACTACTAGTTGGATGTTCGTCTCCACTCACGCTCCGACTTTCTATCCAACTAGCGGTCCAACTTCAGTTTTAGGTTGTTTTCACTATGGTGTACATCGCTTAACCAAAAAATGTATCGAATAAACATTATGCAAAATATAATTAGGAGGAGGAAAATGGCATCATTGTGCTTGTTATTCTTATATGTATGTTGTGATATGTATGTTTAAAAATTAGGTTTCGTTTCTCTAGTTATTTGTCTAGGGCTAAACTACTTAATTTTTTCAACTCTTGATTTTTATGACTTTTTAAGGTGTAGGAAAAAATTATAGTTGTTAAAGATTTGTGTAGGCATAAAATCTATATTTTATTTGTTTTAAACTGGAGTTGGGATTTATTTTGTTGTGTGTGTGTCGTATATTTTTAATAGGAATAATTTTTCGTGCAATTAAAAGTTATTTTCTATTATTTTTTTGCGAACTAGGGATCTTTTGCTACAACTATGATTTAATTTCCATTGTTTGTTGATAATTCTTCCGTAGCTAATCCGGAGTATCGGAAATTTACCTGTATGAGAATGTCCGAAATAGATCTACAGAAAGGAAAATGATTTGCCCTAACAAAAAGGTAATTTTTGTGCAATTGAAAGTTTATTTTCTATTAAATATTTGCTAACTAGAGATCTTTGCGTATAGTATTTCATAGAAATCTCATACATAACAGGTGCCGAAGGTTAACTGACTGAGGAAATTTTATTTCCAACCTGTGATCCGACTTCCAACTTCACCATTCACGCTCCGACTTCGTCGCCAGTCGGAAGTCGGATCTTCACCTTCTACCACTAGTTGTCCAACTAATCCAACTAGCCCACTCACGGTCCGATATCAGATCCAACTGCAGAAGTTGGACCACTAGTCGTACATACCACAAGTCGGAACGTGAATCGCCTGCATCAGTCATATAAAATTATCGATAGGTGTAGTATGTACTTGGTGTCATGGCAAACCATGACTTTATTACTGAATTTATGATTTATGATATTTATCAGTTTCATGTTGGTGTCTTGCATTTTTATAATTGGTGTTACTAACTGCAACTATTTTAGGTATGCATTCTCACTCATTCTTAAATAGTTTGACCATTCAGAAGCTTTAAAATGAAGTTCGTTTAATAAATTTAAATGTGAAAGTGTATTTCTTCTTTTCTTTAGGAGCCAATTTTTACTCTATCTACTTGTCCTTTTTCGTGGTTTTTTTAGAGCCACGCATAACGCGACCGCAATTAGGCTATTTTCGTCCATCACTGAACTGTGCAAGACAAATGATAACTGACAACTAAACTGATCGTCTTCTTCTTCTTATGGTGTCCTATCCAATAAGTGGATGTTGGCGAAAATTCTAGAATACTCCTCTTGATCTTTTGTGGCTCTAAAAAGTGCATGGGCATCGAGATTTGTCCAATCCCTTATGTTTTTAAGTCATGAGTATTTCTTTCTTCCGATGCCTCGTTTTCCTTCTATCTTTCCTTTCATAATAAGCTTTAAGAACTGGTACTTGAAATTTTGAAATATATGACCCAGATAAGCAGTTTTTCTTCTTTTTATTATTGACAGCCATTTTAGTTCTCTGTCCATTCGATTTAATACTTCGACATTTGTTGTGTGATCTGTCCAGTGTTGTATTGTGTTGTGTGAGAATTTTAAGTAGTCTTCTAAATACCCACATTTCAAAGACTTCCAATCGGTTCTTCACATTGGCCTTTATGGTCTAGGTTTTTACACCATATAGAAGTATGGAGTAAATGTAACATTTTACAAAGCGATATCGAAGCATTAAGTTGAGGCTGCTGTTGCTTAGCAAGGTTCTCATATTAGTAAATGCTGTTCTGGTTTGCTCAATCCTGCTACGTATTTCTATGTCTGGATCTAGATCTAGATCTTCAGTTATCCAGTTATTAGACTGATCGTCTAACCACGTTTAATCATCCAAACTGAACTGACAACTGTTCTGAAACTGAAAGGAGAACTGATATGACCGTCTAAAAGTACCTTTACATATTCGTAATACAAATGAAACGTAATCTTATCTTTTGTTTTTTTTTATTCAATCACAAAACCACATCAACCGCGCGGAGTTATTAGTGGATATAACAAATACAAGAAATATTACCTACATTAAATACAATTAACTAACTTGATATCTCCTAAATAGGTTAACACTGTTAAGTTTTGTGGTCAGAACCGTTTTGAGATCATCATCTGTGAACTCGCGAGATTTTCTTTTTTCCATGAATTGAGGAAAATCAAGAAGGATATGTTTAACGGACACTGCATCAATGCATCTGGAGCAGATGGGTACTGGCTCTTTTGTTATTAAGTATTTGTTTGTTAAGGCAGTATGGCCAACTCTTAGACAATTAATAATAATTTGATTTATTCTGTTTGGAGGAGTCTCCAGAACAGCATTTATTTTTGGGCAAATTGTATTTAATTTTGTACATGATTTTTTCCAATGATTTTTCCATGTATTAGTATAGTGGGTTTTATCCAGATTCTTTAAATCGGTGTACGGATATGTTTTTAATTTTGCACTATGATTTGAGCTTATTCGACTTGTGTTTGCCAGTTTATCTGCTTCTTCGTTTCTATAAATACGTGTATGTAAAGGTACCTAAATAAAAGCCGCTTCCTTTCTTAATGATCGAAATGCTTGTAATTCTTTTTTTATAGTCTGTAAAATCGGGTTGTTTGTACATATTTGTTTCAAATCCAGTAAGTCATTTAATGAGTCTGTTATGATAATGCACTTCATCCTTCTTTTCTTTTTGAAGTAGATTAGGGCTTCCAAAATAGCTGTGGCCTCGCCTGCGAGTATACTGCAGTTTGTTGGTATCAATATGCTATTATAATTTTCTTTACAGTACTAGGCAGCAGCGTAACTAATGGGAGTTTTAGAGGATCGGTAAATATTTGCAAATAAATAAATAAAGTCTGCTCTGTTTTCGCTGTATTGCATGTAGTACAACCAACAATTTTAAATGTTTTTTGTATTCAATACTTTTAACGATTATGGACTACAAAATATTAAAAATTTGACGAATTATTGATTTTCCAAAAATTACTGACGTAACATATAATGTTACCTGTTTAACATTCAATTTTTTTGGATAATTATGTCCACGTTAATCAGCTGTCAAATTCACGTCGGAGATTGTAGCTAGTAATGTGACGTCAGTGCTGCAGTTATCAGCTACATGTTAATTTATTCATAGGTTTCATCCGGAGTATATTACATCGTTGTGTATACACCTGTATTTAGCTTCAAAACAAATGAATAAACATTTTCACAATATAATATCGGAGTGGATTTTGTTTTAAACAAACTAGGTTACATTAGTTACACTACTGAGAGTAAAAAGTTTTTTACAACTAAATTTTTCAAATTAATTATTAAATGAATCAACAGCGTACATTAAAATAAGCTAACAGAACAAAACTGAAAAACATGACTGACAATTTTTCAATGTTTCACTTTATTAAAATCCAAAATTTAATATAACATGAACATAAATATTTAACTGTTTTTAATAGTATTAGTAACATTTGTTTAGTAAGTAGCATGCTAGTGGCAGTATTCAACACACAATTATGAAAAAAAAATAGAAACAAGTATTCTTTTCATCTACCGTTGCAAGGGAAACTTGTTTTATTACGACTGTTTAAATTATTTGACTATATCTATATAATTTTTAATGATTTTTTCTCCTTCACTGACTGATTACTACGATAATTTTTATATTATTATACGAAATATATTATACGAAAATTTGATTTTCTAAAATATTTACCAGCGCCAGAAAAAATATAAGTTCTAAATTTCTATGAATGAAATAGAATTACAAATGGTTTTCAAATGATTAACATGCACATTCGTTTCTGCTGGTGTTCAATTTTTTTTCTACAACTGGAAACAAAACTCAATAATGCCAATGAATTTTTTGGATCTACAGACATTAATGAAAACGTCCATGGAACATTTATCAACATTAGGCTCGGAAATTCGGTTCGGTTAGAGATTCTGGATTTGTGGAAGTTGAAATTAACTCATTTGTTCGACATCGATTAGTTTTAAAACGCATTCATAGGCGCCGGTCCTATACATGAAATCTGGTTATATTTCCCTTCATTTATGTATAATACTTTGAACGTTTTGGGATAATCCCGTATTATTTACGAGTCATGCAGGATGAGTTATTATTTTTCGAAAATTATTTCTTGTCGTTTGATCCTGTTTAACAAGTACGCTGTAATACTAGTAACTATTATATTCATATATAATATATTAGTTAATAATATACAATTAAAAGTAACCGATCAAAAGTAGTTAATAAATTTAAGATTATACTATGTAATTTAAAAGTAGTTAAGGATGGATTGCAGCGTAAGAGATTCAATTAACAATCATAATATCAAGTATGCATTACTGGTAAACACGTGCACCTTACTAGATAACAAGTTAATGCATTGACCGAGATCTCTCATGAATGGTAAGGAAATGTCATGTTCGTTTTATGAAAAAAAAAAAATTATCTATTAACCAAACAAATCCAATTTACATAAGTGGTATTATATGTTTCCATGGCATTAGAAACAATAGAATATATATAAAGTGCAGCAACTCTCCTCGGCAGGCTCTATACGCATTTTCCTGCGATTTCTTTTCCTCTCTGCGAAGTTTTTGGTGTGATTCCTATGGAAAATGATTCTTTCCAAGCCAAGCGTTTTTCAAGCATTTGTGGAGTTAGTTATGGCTTTTGAACTGGCCTGCAACATTTAAAGCCCATGCCATACCAAGTTCAGCGTACAGTGGCCAACTATACTGAGCATCCTTTTTTTCCAACTTATTTCTTAAATCTTTTTCGGTGACCCTTCTGTGCTAACTTGTTCTTGTTCAGATCATGTTCAGTTGGTCTTAAGACGGAAATCTTCTGAGAAAGAGGTAATTAGCTATTGTTTGTTTAAGAAGTAAACATCGATATAAATTGTGACCATTTAATTTTCACTAACTCAATATCAATTTAAACATAAATAAGCAACTGATTAGTAGTAGTATTACAAAAAGTGGGAACAAAGAACCAAATATGGTGTTGCTTAAATCTCAAGAAACATTTGACGATGCTGTTCGGGAAAATATTAATGATTTGGGATTATTACCAGAAGAAGCTTTGAGAGAAGCAGTGACCCAATTTGAATTCCAAGTATGGTGATACCATGGTTAGACCAAGTCCTTTTTCTGCACTTGGTAGTGTTTGATGTAGAGATGATACCCATTTTTGAATGTCTATCGTATCTCAGTACGAATCAGCTACAACCAATGGCAATGCCGCTACGTACCTATGAAGTAAAACTTGTTCTTCTTCTTCTTCTGGTTCCTATCCGTTTCGGATGTTGGAAATCATATTGGCAATCATAACCTTGCTCGCTGCGGCTCGAAACAGCTCCGTTGAGGTTTTCTTAAACCATGTTCTTAAATTCCGCAGCCATGATATTCTCCTTCTACCGGGTCCTCGCTTACCTTTGACTTTACCTTGCAATATAGACTGTAGCAGGGAGTAACGGTGCTGATTTCTCATAACGTGTCCCAGATATTGCAATTTTATGCGTTTGATTGTAAACACAATCTCTGGTTCCTTCTTCATTTTTCCTAGAACTTCCTTGTTCGTGATTCTTGCTGTCCATGATATTCTCAGCATTCTTCTATAAAGCCACATCTCAAATGCTTCAAGTTTTTTAATAGTGGCGTCTGTAAGCGTCCATGCCTCCGCCCCGTACAACAACACAGAGAAAACATAGCATCTCAAATGTCTCATTTTTGTATCAAGGGATATGTTGTGACTTTTGAAGATGGCGCTCATTTTGTTAAAGACCGTTCTTGCTTTTCCCATGCGGCACTTTATTTCCTGTAAATTGCTCCACTGTTCGTTAATAATAGTTCCCAGGTAACAATATTGTTTTACTCGCTCTATCTGCGTCCCATTAATGTATAGATGAGCCCCGTTTATATTCTCCTTGCTGATAATCATTTGTTTCGTTTTGTGGGTATTAATGTTTAGTCCGTACTGTTGACTGTACTCGTTTATTCTGTCCATTAGCCTCTGAAGTCCCTCTAAACTATCTGCTATCACCATGGTGTCGTCGGCATATCTAACATTGTTTACTCTTTCACCATTTAGAAGGATGCCTTCGTCTATTCCGTAAAGAGCCTCGTTAAAAATTTTCTCTGAGTACATATTAAATATCAACGGCGATGGGATACATCCCTGTCTAACTCCACGTAGTATTTTTATGTGATCTGTTTCTTCCCCGTTAATTTTCATGTATGCGGTCTGATTCCAGTATAGTTCTGAAATTATTCTGAGGTCTTTGTCATCCAGGTCTGCCTCTTTTAAAATGTTTATCATCTTTTGATGTTGAACTCTGTCAAATGCCTTTTCATAGTCGATCAAGCACGCGTATACGTCGCAGTTAACGTCCCTGCATCTTTGAATCAGTACCTGTACTCCGAAAAGTGCCTCTCTGGTACCCACTGCGTTAATGAAGCCGAACTGTCTGTCCGATATTTGTTCCTCGCACTTCTTATAAATTCTTCCATGGATGACTCTAAGAAACAGTTTCAACATGTGGCTCATTAGGCTGATCGTTGGATATTCTTCGCACTTTTTAGCCCCCTGTTTTTAAGGTATCGCTATGAATTCTGATTCTAGCCATTTTTCAGGGATGATTCCTGTATTGTATATTTTATTGAAGATAGCCGTGATCCAAATTATTCCTTCTTTCTCCAAGAGTTTTAAAAATTCAGCTTTGATATTATCAGGCCCTACAGCTTTCCTGCTTTTCATCCGTTTTATTGCTTCTTCTACCTTGGATTTAAGTATGTCCGGGCCCAGTATATCCTCGCTGAAAATGGATGTCTATAATCCGTTCTTTGATCTTTTCAAGATCAAAGAACGGATTTCAAGATCGAAGTAAAACTAGACTAAAGAAAATCCTACTACAAATGCAATCAGTAATTCAAATCAATGGCCAGATCTGACAAAGGGTGTAGCAGCTGAAAAAATTTACGAAACTGGGCAAATGCATCACGATTCTAAGATATGTCCAAATATGGGTGAAAAAGTTGCTGATAGTGATCACTTCAGCTCCTAGTCATGAAAGTGCCAGACTCGCTGTCTGGGAGACCTGGGGTCATTTTGCGATAAAAAAGACATAGTTGTAGCTTTTATGTTAGGTACCACTTCGAATCAAACTATAAGTAATCGAATAGAAGCTGAGCAAGAAATCTATGGTTATATTATCAGAGAAAAATTTGTAGATACATAGGACAATCTAACTCTTAAGACTATCTCAATGCTCATTGGGTTGATAATTTTTGCTCCCGAGCTCAGATTGTACTTAATACAGATGGTGATGTTTATCAACGTTTCGCAACTTTTAGCGTTTATAGCAGGGTGCAAGGCTGAAGAAACGGTGATTTATGGTCAACTGGCCAGGAAGTAGAAGCCAATTAGGAGTAAACAATCTAAATATTATATATCTCTTCTACAGTATAAGCCTCCTGTTTTTTTTGAGCTTACGTTTTATATTCGAGTTATACTTATTTTAAGCTTGAAGATGTTTTTTTTAATTCATGGCGTCCTGGAGGTGACTGAAGGTTTTTTGCCACACCGGCTCTTCCATACTGACGTCACAGGTCGCTTCTCTTTGAGCTTTTGACTTAATCTGCAGCCCATTCAACACCTTATTCTCCAATTGAACACACTTTCAGTGCGAGTAAAATAAAAACAACTGCAATTTTTATGGTGAGTCTAATAAATTGAGCAGGGACTGTATTATGCACTTTTAAAATATTTTCACAAAACGACACAATTTTGATTTCATGAATAGAATATTAATAATAAAATATGACCATACATAGAATAACTCGTCATCAATCGTTTTTAAAAGTGATTAAGTATTTCGAAGCTATGCTGGGGGACAATTGGGTGAAATTCAAAACTTGCAAATGCTACCTCTAAAATGATGGAACAGAAATTAACACAGCCCAACAAAATGAAAAAAGTCTCACTAAATATCACCAATTATAAAAGTGAAAATACACCATTTCTCAAATTACAATAAATGCTCTGACTTATTATACTGATCGACTAAAGATACATGCAGAAGTCAGACACTTAATGAGCTATCGTAAAATCGATGGTAAAAGAGAAACACAGTTTTTTAAAGATTTTTAATATTGTTTGTGAAATATTACTAAAGTAATATTTGAAATATCGTCAAGGAGCTGAAGGATGTTAGAAATAATTTCTCGTAGGAAAGAATCTGAAGAAAGTATGCAAATCGTAGTAAATGTTTGAGGTTATGTTGACTGGTGAGTTATTGTATTTTAAATATTTTTAGAACAACGAAAGTACACAACAGTCCGTTAATCAGCCAGTGCCAGTATTGGATGCAACAGGTGATTTACTTAAAACAAATCAACCACATAATGTGAGTGATATTTTATAATATTATTGTTTTCCTTTTGATTAAAGTCCAGAACCGGCTTAAATAAATATTTTGACCCAATATCTGTTGTGTGTATGCTCAGGAAGGTTGCTAAAATAGTAGAATCTGTGTTTTTTCTTCTTCTTTTATAGGTTTATACTACGCAATATGTACATCTTTGTAAAAAATATTTCTCTTCAGGCATATTTGTAGTAAATATGACTGAAAAAGTCATAGAAAAGTATTTACGATTTATTTATTTATGTATGTTATATAAAAATTGTTAAGATAAAAAAATAACGAAGTTCAGTAAAATATTTTTTATATCGATATCGATTTGCTTAAACTAATGAAGAACCCATCTCATATTTAAATCTTTTCAGGTGAAATCAAACCGCTTTGTGGACTATGATTGTAAAACATATAGTGAAGCTGACTTTTCTTGAGATTCTGATAAATACCCAACATTTCAAGAGGAGGACTGCTCTGATATTACTGAGTTCTCAGATTATGGAATCAAAGAAACGAAAGGCAAAAAGTTGACAAGGTATTAAACCAACGAACCAAAAAACTGGACAGTTAATATTACGAAAGAAAAGCGAGCTAATTGTTTCCCGTATAAAATCCAAAAAAAAGAATGCCTTGCAAAGTTTCCTAAGCAAGTTGATTGTAGTACTTGTAGGTTTAAGTGCAGTTCCAATTTTACACAACTAGAGAGAGAAACAAGGTGTAAAACTTATTGGGGACTGGGTAATTTTCTTAAGGTAAAAGACTTTATTTTAAAATACGTAACACTACTGAAACCTAAACACAGAAAAGTATCAGAAAACAGCAATGCTCAAAGTATTTCAAAATTTTACTTTTGGAAAATGATCGGAGTAGATATAGGGTGTGTGCAAAATTTTTTCAGAGATCAACTTGTATTTCAAATGGCCCTCTTAATACATCTATAAAAATCAAAGTGCTATTTGATGTTTTGTGGGAATGGACAAAAGAAGCAAAAAAACTTCTGCAATCAAAAGTACCAAAAATCAAATTGCTATGGTAAAAAAACACATTGAACAGTTTCCAGCAATGAAGTCACACTATGTTCCTAAATTAACTAAAAAAACTTTTAGATACTTAGATAGACGCTTGTCAATATATAAGATGTATAACCTCTACAATAATGATTTTTGTAAAAATAATAACGGATAATACAATCAGTGAAAATCTTATCGTAGAATATTTTGCAATAGTGTAACCAAGCAAAGAAAATGATAATATACGCTGTAAAAACGAGCCTACATTTACTATGTGTTCATTTGACCTAATTAAGAAACAGACTGCTTTCGTTTTTGAAGTGTTAAACTGAAGTCCACTTGTAGCTGACCATTCCTCAATGTGTGTTAGTGCTTTTTGAATGTAATTGTGAATCGTTGCTATGTTTTTTCCTCTACAGAAAATAATTAGGTCTCAGCGTATAATCTAACTTTGACGGGGTTTTCAATTTGTGTCAATATAAAATTTATTGCTACTAAAAATAAAGATTTGCTTAAGTTTGATCCTTGTGGTACACCATTTTGTTGAATTTTTGTTTGAGAATATGTTCCGTCAACTCGAACTTGAAATTGTCTGTTTTCAAGAAAATTTGGACTGTATTTTAATATGTTACCCTTACTAACCAGTTGCTGAGTGTTTTAATGATTAAATATTTCCAAACTGTAGCATATGCTTTGCTTATATCAAAAAATATTTCAACACAGTGCTGTTTTATTGTAAATGCTTCGTGGATTTTTGATTCTAAGTCCACAATGTTGTCCTAAAGTTGAGCGATGTTTTCAGAAAGCACATTGGTCTGGAATAATTAATTTGTTTGATTCTAAATACCACATAACCCTAGTATTTATTATCTTTTCTAATATTTTACCTATGCTACATGTGAGTGATATCGGTCGAGATGTTTGTGGACCTGATTTTCGTTTAGTTGGTTTTAGTATTATGATTAAATTTTTCCATGATTTAGGAAACAAATTTCTGGATAGGAGGACCTAAATTTTTATGAAATATAAACGGTATATTGTCGGGTCCAGGACAAGTATTCTTACAATTCTGAAATACATTTTCTAATTCTTCCTGTTATTGGTAAATTTATATCGTTATTGTTTTGATCGTAATATTCTATAATAGTTTTTTCTTCTTTTATTTAGATATTTAAGAAATGGGAAGTATGATTTAAGTTATTTAGTTATATTTATAAGTAGATGCTGGTATATTGGATATTTCTTCTGGGATTTTATAAATAGTGCTATTTTGAGTTAGAAAGTTGATTGATTTATGGGGTTTGGATCTAGACATTTTGTTTACTTTTTTCCATATAGTTGTTATAGTAGTTGAAGTATTTAATATGGTGACATATTCTCTCCAAGAGTCACGTTTGGCTTTCTTAATGGTATACCTAGCGACTGCTTTTATTTTTTAAATTTTATAGAATTTTCCAGTTTTAAATCGTTTGAATTTATTAAAAGCTTGTTTCGATCCTTCTATGTTTAATTATTATATGCTCGTTTTATTTCATTTTATGAAAAAACCGATGAATTCATCTAAAGAATAATGTACTAATATTTTGTCTAATAAATGATAACTTCAATTAAATTATCATTACACGAAATGACAACAATTAAAATATTACTTACATACTGAAACCAGCAGATATATGTTTTTCTTACCTGAAACAATAATATATATTAAATACAAATATATAAAAGGTAAAGAAATTAAAAAATATTTTATATCCCAAGTCATCAAAAAAAAACACCCATTATATATTATATTTTGAAAAATTTTTGTAAAAATATAAATATCTACAATGTAGCAAAATAAACAAACGATCGAAATTTCAATATGATAAAAACTTATAGAGGTCAATCTATGAATAATATGTTAATATACCTTGGTAGGCAACAACCCTTGGATGCACCTACGCTAGCTTCTGATTATGAAGTCAATATTCTCTTGGATATCTCGTTTCATGCCCTAATTAACTCCTGTCAAAATGAAATTAAGAAATCTCCTACCCATAATTTATTACGTTTTAGATTGGGAATAAATCTGAGATCTCACGGCTAGGGCAAAATGTTGGTTCCAGCCTGTTCAAAAAAGTCCGTGGTGACTTCCGCAATGCGTGACCTTGCATTATCCTGCTGAACAATTTGATGTTCAAGCGTCTGAAGGTAGTTTATGAGTTGAGTTCCCGAAATTTCTTCTACTTATCGCTTAGCTATGATATTTCCTCTGACGCAGATTATAGGGGACCTTGTACCACCATAAGACCAAAATATGGTGTTATTTTTTGAAGGAAATCAAACCGCTCCCTATCAAACTCGCTCAGTAGACGGAAATTTACACGTCGAGAAAAACCACAAACTGCTAAATTTTGATCGGTACTAAACCTAAAGGTTAACATTTTTAGTAGTAAGGAAAATTTAGAAAAAAAAATAGAAAAAAATTAATGCCTGACTGATATTTATTTTTGAAGACAGATTTGATTTGAAAATATGGGACATGAGCATCCGCCAAAATTGTAACTAAGTAAGTTTAGTTTTAGTTTAAATGGCAACAGCAGGACACGGGAGTAATGAATAACCACCAGTTATTTTCGAAACTAACTTTGGTAGCAATTTCAATATCAACGGAGGAAATATTGGTATATAAAGAAGATTTATTATTTGATGAACAAAAATGTGATGTATTAGTACAACAAACTCACCTTGGTAATACAAAGCGAAGGCCTAAGATAAAAAAATATGAGAATTGTTCTTGAAAGACTTGATGAATACTATAGAAGTGCAATTTTGGTTAGCGCAAATACCAAAACTCTGTTCCTAGCGCTTACCTTAAATATTCGAAAATATAATATTGTAATGGGAGATTTAAATTGTCAGAGTATTACTTGGGATTATAAAAAGACAGATCGAAATAAAAAAGACCTAGAGAAATGGACAAAACAAAAAGACTTTTAGTTAACTGATAACCTAAAGTTGGCAGATCTTTTCAATTGTGGAGGAAGAAGATGAGTGTGCAACTTTGAGGATATATTTGTCAAAAGAAAAGTAAAGCAACTTTTCCAAATAATTATGTGAAGAAGCGATAAAACTTAAACTAAAACCAACACTAGAAAATTACAATGACCAATTACCAACACTAGAACAATGATTCGATGAAACAAATTGAGCTCGGCAAAAAACTTATGAAAGCAATATATAACTTCAGCATCGACATATAGAGCAACCTGTTGGAAGAACAAACCTATCGAATAATAGACGCCGTAATCAGAAACTATTAGAAAATGACCATCCTGTAATGTTCTGTTGTGAAAAAGTTCACAACAGGTCATAACAAAGATAACACCTGAACAGATTAAACACTATCTTTTACTGAATGGAAAAATATTCAGAAGGTACAAAAACTATATATAACAACCTCTAGAGTTGGCAAACTTCCATATAAAAGTGTGAATGTAAAAAAGTCCACTTTGAGTAGGAACATATAGTTCCCGGTTAGTAATCCAATTACATCGGCATTTTGCAGTCTAATTTATTAATTTACTACTTTTAAGTATATTGTATTCAATATAAACCCAACTAATATTTGGTTTTGCGGTTAGTTACGCAAGTACCTCAAAAGTTCACTAAAGATGGACTTATTAGTCTGAAAAAGTTCGTTCTGAACTTTATTATAATCGATTTTGATTTTTTTTAAATTTAATACATAACTTGCAACAGAAGTTTTATACTTCGATGTTCGAGTTCTTTGCAGCAATCTTTTTACTTTTGAAGAAATTAGAATGGCAATATTATTAATGAAAACTGGTCAAGCAGCTGGCTTGGATGACATTAGGATGCAACAGATTTAGAACTTTAAGAAGGAAAAAGTTAAGTAGCTCGACACTCATGATAAATACGTACGTAAAAGAGAGAAGTAGTAAAAGAATCAGCATACGTAGTAGGATAGAAATATACAGAGAAATATACAACGTAGGACTCCACTGATGTTGCTAGTCCTTAGTCGAAGTATCTGTGAGGAGTCTTTCCCACAGATACCTCATATTAAAACCTCAATGGCAAAATTTATGGTCAACCTTTTAGTGAGCAGTAAAATCCAGGTTGAAAGCCATAGCATCGACCAAATAATAGCTTACAAATATCTAGGTCATAAGATTTACTCAGGCCAAGATAATCAGATAAGTAAAGTACAAAGAAGGATAGATCTTACATGGGCCTTTGGTGGATGGAACAACATTTTCAAGTACAATATTTCAGTTTATTTAAAAAGAAAGGTTTTTAACCATGTTGCCAGATGGACCGAAAGATTTTGGAGTGGTGACCAAGACAAGATGCATATCGAATGAGAGGGCGACCAGTGACTAGATGAACTACTAGATGACTATGTTCAGTAGTGGATAAATATAGGCGAATTGATGATAATGTGTATATAATTTTAAAAAGGTTTTATAAAATATTTACGTTTGAGTGTTGGTTAACACAAAGTGACCAAATCTGACAAGATCCACCCTTAACAATAAATTGCTCGTACGTTTATGTGATAAGATCCTTTATTACTATCTTGCCCGCTAATGCATCTAGAATACTTATACAGAAACATGTGTCTAAAAAATTAGTATACTTTAAAAAATTTAAAATATTGTTTGACCTGTTTTTACATTTTGCTTTAAAAGGAAAGGTATGTGCTCGGCATACCGACAGCGATCCCTGGCAACCAATATATCAATTTAGGGTCAAGTGGTAATTGTTTCGCTGGGAGTATAATTTAATTAAACATAATAAAGCTATAAAACTGGGTGGAGGTGGATATAATAAAGTCTTTTATTAGAGAGTTAATTAAGAATTTTAGACTATACGCAAAATAAACATTTTAACGCCAAAAAGAAGAACCACCTTTGAAACATAAAACGTATGTGTTTTTACGATATGTACTAGTATTTTTTAGTTTTTTTAACAGTAATTTATACAGTGAATGGCTAAATTATGGAATATTATCATTATTAAGAAAACCGTCGAGTTTTGAGGGAATTCCTGAAACAGGTCGATTTTTGTTATAAAATACCTATCTTATAACGTACACGGAATAGGGATGACGTCACCGGTGGGGGTGTAGTGACGTAACCGTTAATTTTTTTAAATAAAAATCGGTATAATGCGACATCTAATTTGAAGGAGAATTTAATTTTCTATTTAACGACATTACATTTTTAACTAAAATATTTTTTAGGGGTACAAAAACAATATTTTTTTAATTTAAATTCAACTAAATTACAACTCATGATTTAATTCATAATGTACTTTAAAGTAACCTACTTATGCATAATAGCTATTTTAAATTAAATGCCATCGGTTCCTGCCATGATTTTCTGAAGTAAATACTTAAAAAAGCAAAAATATGTAAAAATAATAATGAACACAAAGTTATCTCATAAACACTGAAACTTTTTTGTCAAATGTTAATTCAAGCAAGTGATACCGGCATAGTTACTGTAATATTTATTGACGTTAATCTTTTGATTTTGTGAATTGTCATCAGTTTTCAATTGTAATTTTTACTTTTGAATACTAAATTATAGCTCACCTAAATGAAACACAACGCATAGAAATATTAATTCTTAGCGGATACGAAGATAAAAAAAGAAAATAGTACGAGGTATGCAATTTATTTAACGCAAAATATTCAGACAGACCCATCATCCAATCAGCAGTAAGTAAAATAGTCCGAAAATTTGGAGAAACTGGACACTTTAAACATATTCCAAACGCTGGGCGTCCTAAAATTGAAGACAATGTGAAACTTGATATTTTATTAAATATACATGACGATCCTCACAGTAGTTCAACACAAATGGGTAAATATGCTGGAGTTTCCCAACGATCGGTAATACGTATTAAAAAAAAAATACCATCCCTACAAAATTCAACTACTCAGGAATTAAACGACGACGATCCCAATCGCTGGCTTCAATTTTCTGAAAAAATGCAGGATTTATGTATCCGCAATCTACATATTATCAATCAAATCCTTTTTTCCGATGAAGCCACATTTTTTATACATGGTACCGTGAATCGTCAAAATTGCAGGTATTGTAGTCAAGAAAAACCACACTGGATGACTGAGTCACACACGCAATATTCTCAGAAAGTAAATGTATTGGCAGGGATTATTACTCACAGAATTATTGGCACTTTTTTCTTTAAAGAAAATCTAACAGGAGAACGGTATATAAAAAAAAGAGGTTAGTCTTCGTAAGTGGGTATATTTATTTAAAAACCCTTAAAAGGGCTATATAAAAAAAACAAACGTTTTCGGACTAAACAGTCCATCACAGGTTCAAAATAGCCTAAAATAAGTATAAACCATTTAGTTAAAACAAACGTGGTTATGAAATTTTGACTATGGTTAAAAAGCAAAAATGGCTATACTTACTAGGTTAAAATGCCTGAGCCACCAAAAATACATGGGTAAAAACCCTTTAAAGTACATATAGTTATAAAAGATTATACATTTTGTTGTTAAAAAACTGTGATGTTCAGTAATAAATTAAATATGACTTCAGGTAACATACATTGCAAAAATTGAGTTCCAGAGCCGGGGAGAAAACCTCTACGCACCAGAACAGCTGGAAACTGATTTACAATATACCTATGAAATGTGTCAAAAACAAAATGTCAATGTAATATAGAACTATATTAGTTATACCTAGTATTACTACAACCAAAAGATTCAAAAATTATTTTTGATGATTTTAAAAAATAATAACTGCAATATAGGTGTTGGGATTTAAAATTTGGATAATATATATATATGGATTAATATATGGAATATGGTCTAAAAGTGTATTTTATGATAGATTAGCTTTATATATATATATATATATATATATATATATATATATATATATATATATATATATATGTGAAAATTATCCTTTTATGTTTATCACATCTAGGACAGGTAAAAATTTTAATAGCAAATATTTGAAGCTAATATATGACCTTGTATTTAGAAGTAGAGGAAATGACTGAAGAAGGAGGGGATGGTTAAAGGAGAAAAGGAGTTAATCAACAATTAAAGATAATAGGGGTCCTTTATGCGTACAGCATCCAGCACCCTGAACAAAATGTATTTTAGTAGTAATAAATTCGATTTGTAAAAACTGTGCTACTAAGTTGTTGACCAAGAGAAGGTGAGCAATGTTGGATAAGGATTTTTTAATAGGGGAAAAATATATGAATTTTGAAAAACAGTTAGATGATGTTTGAATGATTACTGACTTTAAAACTATTGAGTGCATGTTAGATATATGAGTTGACCAAGAAATAATGAAAGAAAAGAAAGGACAGGAATGCGATGTAGATGTGAACGGTGAAGGAAATGATAAAATATTATGGTATGATAGATGTGGGTGATTATAAAGTTAACACTAGGGTCGAAAAGTAATGAGGGGAAGGAGTGGCAAAAGTTTAGAGACTGGTTGTTTGAAGAAGCACCAATAATATGAATTTTGATAAAATGTTAGATAATGTTTGAGAGAATAAAGAGTTAAAAATATTGAGTACATGTTTGATAAATGAGTTGACCGAGAAATAATAAAAGAGAAAAGAATGGATAGGAAGTGAAGAGGAAGTGATGTAGATGTGAAGAGTGGAGAAAATGTTGAAATATTTTGTTATGATAGATATGGATGGTTCTGAAGTTAACAATGGAGTCGAACATTTTTGAGGTGAAGGTGTGGCAATATTGTAGAGGAAGATTGTTTAAAGAAACACAAATATTGTATAGGTTTAAAGGTGTTCAATTTTTTATAGGATAGATGGGCAAAGAAAGTAAGGCAATAATTCTTCAGTCATTTCCTCTACTTTTATTCTCATCAAGTCTTGAGGAGCTCAGCCTCTTCAATTTTAAATTAATCACATAGGTTATAACTCTGATTTCTTCAGCCTGTAGATTTTTAATTTACCAAACTTGTTTTTATTAATTTCTTACCATACTAACAGTCTTACATAGTCATCGAAATACAAGGTCTTATATTAGCTTCAAATATTTGCTTTTAAAATTTTTACCTGTCCTAGATGTGATAAACATAAAAGGATAATTTTCACATAAATATATATATATAATATATATATATATATATTAATATATATATATATATATATAAGCTAATCTAACATAAAATACACTTTTAGACCATATTCCATACGACAAAAAGCAACATAGGTTGCCTAATACACAGGTCATCCTCTTAAACATGACTTTAACACCATTGGTGATTTCACATCGATTATAACCCAAATTTTAAATCCCAACACCTATATTGCTGTTAATATTTTTTAAAATCATCAAAAATAATTTTTAAATATTTTGGCTGTAGTAATACTAGGTATAACTAATATAGTTCTATGTTACATTGACATTTTGTTTTTGACACCTTTCATAGGTATATTGTAAATTAGTTTCCAGCTGTTCTCCGTGAGTAGAGGTTTTCTCCCCGGCTCTGGAACTCAATTTTTGCAATGTATGTTACCTGAAGTCGTATTTAATTTATTACTGAACATCACAGTTTTTTAACAACAAGATGTATAATCTTTTATAACTATATGTACTTTAAAGGGTTTTTACCCATGTATTTTTGGTGTCTCAGGCATTTTAACCTAGTAAGTATAGCCATTTTTGCTTTTCAACCATAGTCAAAATTTCATAACCACGTTTGTTTTAACTAAATGGTTTATAATTATTTTAGGCGATTTTAAACCTGGTGATGGACTGTTTAGTCCGAAAACGTTTGTTTTTTTGATGTAGCTCTTTTAAGGGTTTTTAAATAAATATACCCACTTACGAAGACTAACCTCTTTTTTGTGATACGTGGTATACAGCCAGCTACAGGAATTGTTTTCCTTGTGGATATTAACGGTATATAACTTTTTTTGAAAAATCAACTTATACCTGTCTTTGCTGACATGTATCCAAACGCCAATAATTCAAATTTACCTAGTTAAAATATCTGGTTTCAACAAGATGGATCCCCTTCGCATTACACACGTAAAGTACGTCAATTTTTAAATAATTGCTTTCCACCTATTGAAAACGCTTTGAATATGTAAATACAATTAAATATCTAGGTTTAATATTTGATCAAGCTTTAACCTGGAAGGACCACATCAAATATATATCAGCTATATGTCAAAAAAGACTGAACCTCTTGAAATGTTTTTATGGTACGAACTGGGGAACGGACGGTAGAACTCTACTCATATTATATGAAAATTGTATCCTCTTTAAGATCAATTATGGATGCCACGCTTATTCGTCTGCTTCAACAACAACTACAAAAGTTTTAGACACCATTCAAAATAACGCTCTTAGAATAATAAGCAGTGTATTTAGAACAACCTCTATCTTAAGTTTTCGGGCCAAACTCGGTAAACTACCATTAGATTTAAGAAGACAGGAATTAATGCTCTCATATGCATTAAAGCGGTACTCTTTACAATTTCACCAAACCATTCGCTGCTCGAATATCCAGCACGCAAAAACCTACATTCCCTTTTACGAAAGATGCAGACTAATCTTAAATGAATTAAACCTTAAAGTTCCCGAAATCCATCCTAGCAAGATGCCAACTCCCCTCCTTGGCTAATATCTTCTCCTCATATAAATTTGAAACTATTATCAGAAAATAAGAAAGAAAGCAATCGTCCTCTAATTAATTCTAAATATCAAACCTTAATTTCTCAATTTTCTTCCTTCAAACAGTTATTCACAGATGGATCTAGAGCAGGGCATTGTGTGGGCATCTGCTTTTGTAACAGAGGATGAAACAAAAAAATATAGACTAGCGGAGACTAATACTATTTTTACAGGAGAACTTTTTGCAATATATAATGCCATATGTCATGTTACAAAATGTCCTGACATTCTTCTTCTTAAAGTGCCCTCTCCTCAATGGAGGTTGGCTACTACAATTTTAAACTCTTCTCTATCTTCAGCTGTTCTTATTAGCTGTTCAAAATTTAGCCCTGTCCATTGTCGGATGTTTCTGAGCCATGATAGTCTTTTCCTTCCTAGGCCTCTCTTTCCCTCGATTTTTCCTTTCACTATAAGTTGGGCATATTGGTACTTATTATTTCTCAGTATGTGGCCTAGGTATGATGTTTTTCTTACTTTTACTGTGTTAAAAAGTTCTCTTTCCTTGCCTATTCTATGCAGCACTTCTTCGTTTGAGGTATGCGATGTCCATGAAATTTTGAGTATTCTCCGGTAGATCCACATTTCAAAGGCCTCCAATTTATTTACGGTTGATGTTTTAAGGGTCCACGTTTCAACTGCATATAGAAGAGTCGACCAGACGTAGCATTTTGATAAACGTAGTCGAATTTCGAGTTTTATTCGAGAATCACAAAGCAGTTTTTTTATTTTTTCGAAGGATTTTCTAGCCTGTTCTATTCTCGATCTTATTTCTTGATCAGGATTTAGGCTGCTATCGATCCAACATCCCAGGTACTTAAATCTATTGACCTGTTCTAAGATGTGCCCATTTATTGTGCAAGGTTGAGGTACGTTTTGGTTTTTTCGGATTGACATCACTTTGGTTTTTTTAATGTTTATTTTCATACCAAATTGCTCACAGGTCGAGTTGGTCTTGTCGATGAGTCGTTGTAGACCTGAGTCGGAATCCGCAATTAACACTGTATCATCGGCGTATCTGATACTGTTGATATTTACGCCATTCACCTTGACTCCATCCTTGGAATCCTCCAATGCTTCTTTAAATAGAAACTCGGAGTAAAGATTAAACAGCAGAGGCGACAGAACACATCCCTGTCTAACTCCCCTCCTAATTTCTACTTCTGCGGATGTGGAACCTTCGATCCTAACTCTGGCTTTTTGGTTCCAGTACAAGTTTTTTAAGAATTTGATGTCTTTTCCATCTAAACCGACTTCTTGCAAACGTTCTAATAGTAGGTCGTGTCTTACTTTATCAAATGCTTTTTCGAAGTCTATAAAGCATATAAATATATCTTTCTGTTGGTCGTAGCATTTTTGGGCGAGAACTAATAAACTGAACAGGGCTTCTCTCGTTCCCATGCCGGCTCTGAATCCAAACTGATCGTCTCCGATGATTGTTTCGCACTTTCTATAGATACGATTATGTACGATTTTTAGTAGGACTTTTACAGCATGACTCATAAGGCTTATCAGACGGAACTCATTGCAGTGTTGTGGGTTTGGCTTTTTTGGTAGTGGGATGAATATTGACTCCAGCCAATCTTGAGGTATTTTACCTGTATCATAAATGCGATTGAATAAAAGGACAAATAATTCGATATTTTCTTCGCTGATTAATTTGAGCGTTTCTGGGTATATTCCGTCTGGACCTGGGCTTTTATTTGTTTTGAGATGATTAATTGCATTTATGATTTCAGATTTCAGAATTGTTGGCCCTTCGTTGTTATTTTCCAATCTTGGTTCTTCTCGTATGTCGTGAAAAAGAATTTTAATATAGTTTTCCCATTCTTTCAGTTTATCTTCCGTTGATTCTAGCAGTTTGTCATCCGTGTTCAGCATGGTGTGAAAAGTCGTTCTCTTGGTAGTCGATGTAAACTCTTTTACCTTTTTATGTAAATTAAAAAAATCGTGCCTTTGTTGCAGTTCTTCTATTTCAACGCATTTTGTTTCCAGCCATTTCTCTTTTGCTTCGGTTATTTTTTTTCGAATTATTCTATTTAGTCTTTTGTATTCTACGTCCTTGTCATTTTTTCCTTTAGATTCTCTTCGTTTGTTCATTAATTGTAAAATCTCTTCTGTCATCCATTCCTGTTTGTTATTTCTAGGTGTTACTTTTAGATGTTTTTCCGTTACATTGTTAATTTGTTCTTTAATAGTTTTCCACAGAACGTTTATGTCATCGTACTCTCTAATTCTATTGTGGTCAATATTTCCTAAATTTTTGTTTAATTCTTTATTTACTGTCTTATGTATGGTGTCGTTTTTCAATATTTGGATGTCTAATAGTTGGTGTTGAGGTTTTTGTGTCTTTATTAGTTTCCATCTTGCGCGAACTTTTGCAACAACAGGATTATGATCGGAATTGATGTCAGTTCCAGGATATGTTTTTGCACTGATGATTGCATTGTGATATCTTTTGTTGACCAATATGTAATCTATTTGGTTACGGATTACTCTGTTTTCATTGTGTTGTGGTGAAGTCCATGTGTACAATCTGCGAGGGTGTAATTTAAACCATGTATTTGTCACTACCATGTTGTGTTGTTGGCAGAATTCGGTCATTCTCTCTCCCCTGTCGTTCCTTGCTCCAAGTCCGAAGTTTCCGATCAATCCAGAAACTTTTCCTCTACCTAACTTGGCATTAAAATCACCTAAGATAAATGTTAGGTCTCGTTTTTTGGTCATCTTTATTAGTTTTTCTACGTCAGCATACCACGCTTCTAGCTCTTCTATGGGTTTATCGGCCGTAGGGGCATAAGTTTGAATGATGTTAATATTTACTGGCTTTCCGGATAGTTGAATAAGAAGACATCGGTCCGAAAATGGCACAAAGTTTGTGACGGCATGGTTATATTTGTCTTCTAAAATTACTCCAACCCCGTTACGATGAGCCGGATCGTTATTACCCGAGTAATAGAAAGTTTTGTTCATGGTTTTAACTTTACCTGAACCTGGCCATTTAACTTCACTTAAACCCAATATCTGCAACCCTAAACGTTTCATTTCGTGGCATGCATTTGCTAGTTTTCCTGTTTCGAACAGACTTCTAACGTTCCATGTTGCAATCTTAAAGTTTGTATTTAAAATATTTAGGCTATTCCTCCCGGGGATTCTTCGCACCCCTTGATCATCTAAGATCTGCCGGGGACTAGGGGCCAATTCTGTTTGTGCTTTCATTGTAGTTTTCTTGGGAAATATATACCAGAGTGGTTTCCCGTTGCCTTCTCTGGTTTGTATTTTAGCCGATCCTCTGGACACAGACGCTATTTGCAGCCGCCCACTCTGGGTCAGACGCTGCGTGCTAGTTTGATCCCTACCACTTACCAGCTCATCCGCCCGAAGCCGTTGGACAGCAAGTGGGAGATCGCTTATACCGGCAATTGCTCGGTAAATATTTTCGCCATATCTGGCTACCCTCACTTAGTTTAGCCTGCAGACCAATGCAGTTGCCCGGGGTGTGGCACGTGGAGCCATAAGTGAGAGTTAGTTGTCTTATGAGGACCAGTTAGCAAGAACCATCTCCCGTCTATGACGCTCGATGTGGTCGTTCCGATAAAAGGTGCTACCTCTATAACACAACTCTACACCCCGTCCTGACATTAACTGCTTAATAATTACTGACTTACTGACTTACTTAATAATTACTGACTTACTAAGTTCTCTAGAAATCATCTCATAAATTCTTTACATCATGTGGCCAAACGCATTAGGCAAGAATTGCACAACCTAAATCACAGACACATTGCTTTCCTGTGCAACTATTGAGTTCTATCCAAAAACTCCAGCGACAGACCTCAAATCATATTTCCACAGCAAAATAATCAAAATATGGAATAGCAGATGGTACAAAAATCATCATCATCATCAATCAGCCCTGAGTTGTCCATTTTTGAACATGGACCTCCTCTAGATTTTTCCATCTGCTTCTGTTCTGCGCCTCTGCTATCCAATTAGTCACGATTCTTTTAAGGTAGTCGGTCTATCGCGGTGGGGGTCTTCCTCGGCTTCGCTTGTCAGTCCGTGGTCTCCACTCAAGCAATTTTTTTGTCCAAATGTCTCCATTTTTTTTTACACATATACAAGGCAAAAATGGAGATGGGCAGGCAAAATTACTTGAGATAAAACCAATATTTCAACCATGGTCTGATAGTTCCACCAATCGTTTTACTCAGGTTATCATCACACGACTGCGGCTTGGTTAAAGTCGCCTTACGCATGGAAATCTGATGATAAGGGAAGTGTTGGGGATCCAACCAATGCTTGCGAGACCCCGCTAACAGTAAAACACCTTCTAGTGGAGTGCCCGTTACACAGTGCGGAAAGATGTAAATTCGGAATCCCGGAGAATTTGAGAGAACTGTTCTTAAAGTGCGGTACCAAAGTGATTATACAATATCTAAAAGCAATAAACTATTTATACAAAATGTAGTTGTATCCCTATTCAATTATTATTAATACTTTTTCTTTTTTCGCTAATAGCCTTACAGGCTGATACGAGTTTTTAATTTAAAAAAATGAAATAATATGTAATATAAAAAAATTGATAGCTTGAAATTATTTTTCTAAAGTATTGTTTTACTAACCTATTACATTTATACCCGTTTATTTATATAAATTTTAGAAAAATACAATAAAAAATCAAATCAATCAACGGTAAGTTTTCATTAAAAGCATAACATGGATATATTTAGAATCCTGTGCATGTCTCCATTCCTTGATTTGATGAAGCAACTTGGCATCCTCTCCAAAACACAGACTAAATTGGACGAAATTGGTCTTTAGAGTTCGTGTATATCGATTGTTGTGGCTACGTTTCTGTTAATTCGTCGAATACAGAGGTTCAGAACGACAAAATAAATATAAAAGAAACATTCTGGAGGCCCGGAGAGGTCGGCGATGTTCCGTGGTTCGTCTCTCTGGGGTGTCACAATCAGCAATTGCATTTTCACTAGGGACTGCCGATTGGATTCACTCCGCTTTGTTGAGATAAAAAGCTGTACGTACAACAAACTTACAAAACTTCGGATCAAAGTACTCTTTAATTGCTGTAACAACTCAAGTTTCACTTCATCTTTCGCCACTTTTTCTTTTTAAAATAACTTCGAACTTCGACGAGAGTTTTGAAGAGATGTACGCTCTTTAAATAATAAATGTTTGTGAAGAGAAACTCGCTTCCCTTTAACAATTTAAAATTCTGTTTATTTTTCTTATCCCAAATACATTTAAGCCTAGATTATAAAGGAAGAGTTAAAAGAGATAAAATAATCAGTTGTCATAATTAGGTATATGTAAACTAATTCAGCGCTTCATCAATATTATTTCAAAAAATAGTAGCCGCACCATTTTTCGAAAGTTCTGCAAACCTTTATCAATTGTCAACAATGTTTTTGTACCTGGCCGAAACGAATGAGAGGTACCAATATAGTCTTTTATGAGAAAGTAACGGTACTGTATATTTTGTATCTTCATAGATATAATTCTTAATAGGCCAGGCTGTGGGAGAAAAAAGGGTAATTTTACAATGTAATCCAGGAATTTATGTAAGGTGGAATAGGTTATAAAGGACAACCTCAGGAGCAATCCCCCAGTTCATTCAACAAAAAATTTTTGGTTATTGTTTATTAATGAGTGTTTATAGGTGCAAAATACGTATTTTTTGAGTTTTTTCATTTTTTGCCTAGAGTAAGTGTTATAATGGGTAATTTCTATATAGATTATCAAAGTACTCTATAGGACCTTCAATTTGAGCCGGTATACGTTCAATTGAATTTATTTGTTATTGCAAAAATGACGAATGAAGGTCAAAATTAAAAAACGTAATATTTATTGCAAACTTGCTTTTTTTATTTCAAATATAATTTTTTATTTCAAGTCTATAAAATTATGAATCGAATAAACCATAGTAGGCCTAGATCGCTTAATTTGTTGCTAAGTCACGTTAATTAGTTTATAACACGACCTTCAACTTTCAATGGTAATAGGATTGCAAAAAAAATGGTAGAGAGCTAATTCTTGTTTCATTCTCTTCCCAAAGCCGTAAATTTTCATATTCCACTGGAAAATAATTTTTTTAACCCGTTAATAAACTTTTAACCCCTAAAATTTTTTTAACCCGTTAAAAACAATTAATTCTGAAGTTGTAAAATTGCAATTATACACATTAAGAGCTGCAGCGCCCCCTATGTACCCTACAAATTGTAGTTGGCTTCGAGACAAAGATTAAAAAAAAAGAGTTTTCTACGACCAATAGAAACCATTTTTTTTTTTAAATACAGAGGCTTTATTAATAACAATTAAGAATCTGGCGTTATTCACTACAGAAAAACCTATATTTCCAAAAGTATTTGTATTGTCCTTAAATTAAAATCATTATTTATTATTGAAAATGACGAATAAAGTTTACCTTTTTTTAAGCAATGGCACAGAAGTAGTGGTGGGGATGACTTTGCGCAATGAGAAAAATACTGAATCACAAAAATTTGCAGTATCTCGTTGAAAAAAGAACCGATTTTAATGATTTTTTTAATCTGGGCTAGCTCTTCGAAATAATAACATCTGGAATACTTTCACCCTTAAAAAATCACCCCCAACCCCCTCAAAATTTTTTTTAATAATCAATTTGTTTAATTCTTTTACTTTTACAAGACTATTAAACGTAATCTTATATATTTTCTGGTAGTGTAGGTTAATATAAATAAAATTAGTTTTATATAAATGAAATTGGCTTTTATTTTTGGTTTCAGGTCAACTGTCATTTCTATTTTGGTGGATAAAGTGATAAGTAGATTTATTTTGTTGTGTCAATGGACATAAGTGTATTTAGTTTTGAGAATAATTGCTACATCAAATAAATAAAGTGAATGAAATAATCTTGTGTGTAATATTCTCAAGAAAAGTTTTAAAAAGTGGTTCATTAGGCTTATTTACCAGTGGTCATTACAGAATTTCGCACGAGATTTTTGGGAAGGGCGATAAATGTCAAGCGAAGCTAATCTTTTGCAATCTGGCCCGTGTTGTAGATATCGTTAATCTTCTTCTTCTTTGTGTACCATGTCCTTTCAGAACGTTGGTTACCATCATAGCTATCTTAATTTTATTCACTGCCACCCTAAATAGCATGCTTGTATCAACACCATACCAATCTCGCAAGTTCTTCAACCATGAAGTTCTTCTTCGTCCTGGACTGCGTTTACCTGCTATTTTCCTTGCATGATATTTTGTAGCAATCTATATATGGGACCTCTCATTACCTGTCCGAAATATTCCAGCTTTCTCTGTTTGATACTTTTTATGATCTCAGTAGTCTTGCTGAGACGTTCTAGTATTGTGGAGATTCGAATCTTCTCCACCCAGGAAACTTTTAACATTCTTCTATAGCACCACATTTCGAAAGCCTCAAGGCGATTTAGATCGATTTTATTCACAGTCTAGGACTCGACACCATAAAGTAAGATCGAGAATACGTAGCAGCGAAGTAGGCGGATCCTCAATGCCAATTTTAGGTCTCTGTTACATTACACCTTGGACATCCTTCTAAAAGCAGCTCTAGCCTGCTCTCTCCTAGATCTCATTTCGCCGTGACTTTCTGCGTTACAAGTTAATTGCTGTCCAAGGTAAACGATTTTATCAACTTGCTCAAGTTTGGTATTATTTACATATATAGACGGTTTTATATGGTGTTGTTTACTTATTACGAGTATTTTGGTTTTCCGTATGTTAAGATCCAGACCTGCCTCCCTACAACTCTCAACGACACTATCAAGTAGTGTTTGCAGATCTTCTTGAGTAGAAGCTAGGAGTACTGTATCGTCCGCATATCGCAAATTATTAATGACTTCGCCGTTCACTAGTATTCCTTCTTTGTTTTTCAGAAAGTGCTTTTCTGAAAATTCTTTCGGAGTAAACGTTAAAAAGCAGGGGTGACAAGAGGCATCCCTGCCGTACTCCTCTTTTAATATTGAGAGCCTGCGATTCCACACCATCTACTAAAACTGATGTTGTTTGATTCCAATATAAATTTTCAATTATTCGAACATCTCTGCCGTCCATGCCAATGTCTTTTAGGGCTTCGATCAATTTAGAGTGCTTAACATGATCAAATGCCTTTTGGAAGTCAATAAAACAACAGTATATGTCTACGGATATATCACGACATCTTTGAGCAAGTACGTCCATTCCAAACAGTGCCTCACTCGTTCCAAACTGATGGTTCTATAGATGGTTTCAATTTTCAATAGGTGGTTTAACAAACTGATGATTCTATAATCAGTACAGGTTTATGCTGTTTTCTTCTTAGGTAGAGCTATAAACAGTAAATTAGACCAATCATTAAGTAGTTGTCCGCTGGTATAAATGGTATTGACAAACAAAGTTATAGCCTCTAAAACATCGTTAAACAGTTTCACAATAATTTCTAGATTTTCTTCATTAAGTAACTTGATAGCATCAATATCATCTGGTTCTAGGACTTTATTATTTTTTAATAGTTTTTTTTTTATTTAGCTTTACGTGTCTCGACAGCGTAGGTCACTGACACAGGTACAATTTTATTATATTACATTACAAGAATATACAGTAACATTACAATCAATAAAGAAATACATTAAATACATTAAATATTGATACAATTATTACAATTATCCAATTCTAAACTACGTTTCTTCTTCTAAATTTCCTGGTAAAGCTTGGTTTCATACAGGAAGTTAGTAAGGTATTGGAATTGATCTGGCGAACTGAGAATATTTTGTAGGTTTCGACTCAACAGATTCTTTTTTCTTTCGTTAATAAATCGGGGACAGTCTAGGAGAATATGTTTAACAGATAGAATATTATCACAGTGTGTACATGTAGGTGGATCTTGAGAAGTCATTAAATGTTTATGAGTTAGTCTTGTATGACCGATTCTGAGTCGGCGGATTAAGATTTTGTTTTTTCGTGTCATGGAAGGAAACTCAAGCTTTTTAACGCTGGGATGGATGTCACGAAGCTTGGAAGGAATTTTATTCCAGTGATCTTGCCAAGACATTTGTATGATATTTTTAAAATACGACTGTAAATCTGTATGTAGTTGTATGTTTTTAGTCTCCATATTAGAAGACAAAGCTTGTTTTGCAAATAGGTCGGCTAGTTCGTTACCATGGATTCCTACATGAGACGGAATCCAGATCATGGTTATGGATACTCCCATTGAAATTAAACTATCAAAAGAGTTTTGAATGGCTTGAACCAAAGGATGCACCGTGTACATACTTTTGAGAGAATAGATAGACGTTAAAGAGTCTGTACATATTGCTACTTTTTTATATTCTGTAGATAGTGAGTTTGTAGCTTGGAGAATAGAGAATAATTCAGCAGTTTGTATGCAGCAGAAGGACGGGAGATTGCAAGATATGATTAAATCTGTGTTTGAAGTTACAGCACATCCAACAGCTATAGTACTCTTAGAAGCATCTGTGTATAAAATTTGGTCAAATCTGTTGTTAGCAATTAATTCTGTAAAGGTTTGCCTTAGAAATTGTGGATTTGTCTGGTGCTTATCATAATTAGTTAACGAGAGATTAAAATCTGCTATCAATTTATTCCAGGGAGGTTTAGGTGATATTAATATCGAAGTTGTGGCTGAAAGGTCGATATTATTCAGGTGTGGTGAGAGATACTGTGGCATAGATTTAAGTTTAATAGGAGAAGGAGAGTTTAAAAGTTCATTACTTAATAATTTATAAGCTGGGTTTTCGGTATTAGCTGAGATTCGAGATGCATATTTTAAAAGGAGTTGCCGGCGACGTAGCCAGGGGGGAAGTTCATTAGCTTCTCTGTATAAACTCTCTGCGGGGCTCGACCTGAAGGCTCCAAGGCATATTCGGAGTGCAGTGTTGTGTACAGAATTTAGCAGTTTTAGATCTGATGGGCTAGCTGACATATAAATGAAACTGCAGTAGTCTATTTTAGAACGAATAAGACATCTATAAATCTGAAGCAAGGAGTCTTCGTCTGCACCCCAATGATGATTAGACAGAGTTTTTAATAAGTTAAGATTTGTCATGCACTTAGTTTTGAGATCTTTTAAATGGCTTTTCCAAGTAAGTTTGCTGTCGAATGTGAGTCCTAAAATCCGCATACTCTTTACTGCAGGTAGACAAGTACCATTTATGGTAATTTTAGGATCTATAGTACTGGCTGTCCTGCGAGAAAACTTAATGATTTTTGTCTTTTCAACAGAAAAGTTAAATCCGCTTACTGAAGTCCATTCAAGCAATTGGTCAGTAGCATACTGTAGTAACATACAAAGTAGTTTGCAAGTAGCAACAGTGTCTTTTCCTCTGCAAAAAATTATTAAATCATCTGCGTAGAGCGCAAACTTGACTGGAAGCTCAATTTTTTTACATATATCGTTTAAAACAAGAATAAAGAGTGTAGGACTCAATACTATTTGTTAGAAATTGATTAATAAATGACGACATATTTCCAGATATACAGTATTCCTCGAGTTTAGCTATAATAAGAGGCCTATACAGAGTATCGAATGCTTTTTCGATATCAAACGAAACAGCTATTAGGTCTGTGCACTGAAAGGCATTAATAATTGATGTTTGAAGGATTGCTAGATTGTCTGCTGTACTTCAATTTGATCTAAAACCTGATTGTGCCAAATTTATTATTTTATGTTTTTCGAGGAACCACAGGAGTCTTTTATTGATCATTTTTTCCATAAGTTTGCACATTGTACATGTAAGAGAGATTGGTCTGTAGGAATTTGGATCAGTTGAAGGTTTGCCTTGTTTTTTGACAGGAATTATTGTGGATTTTTGCCACAAAGTTGGAAATGATTTTTTGGTCCATATTAAATTGTAAATTTCCAGCAATTTAGCTAAACTAGGCCTTGAAAGATTTTTAATAAAGATAAAGGGGATGTTATCTGGACCTGTAGCTGAAGTTTTGCAACAGTACAATGTGTCTGATAATTCTTGTATTGTGAATGACATATTTAAGAAAATTTGATCTGATTTTCTGCTATCAGATAAACTGGAGTTTAGATTAGTAGACATGGGAAGCTGAAAATTTGAACTAAGTTTATTTGTTGCTTTTTTATGAAAGGTTTCACCCAAGATGTTAACAATTTGTTGACTACAAGTGACTGTGCTGTTTTGAGTAAGTATGGCAGAAATTTTTGAATAGGTTTTCTTTCCTGTCATGTGTTTAATTTTTTTCCAAATTTTGCTAGAAGGAGTGTCAGTATTTATGGATGAGACGTGTTTTTTCCAGAAGTCTTTTTTACTTTGTTTAATTACATACTTAGATTTGGCTCTCAGTTTTTTTAAGGAAATTAAATTTTCTTTAGTATTGTCTCTGCGGTATTTGTTTAATGCTGCCTAACTTTGTTGGATAGCCAGAGAGCATCTTTCGTTCCACCAAGGTGTTTTTTTACGAGACGAAGAAATTGTTATTTGCCCAATATTTGCTTCAGCAGCGGAGATTATACAGTTATTGAAAGCGCCAATATTTTCATTTGCATCTTCTGATAACTCTAGCTGATTTAGTTTGTTTTCAGTATATAATCGAAAGCCATCCCAGTTAGCGTTAGAAATGTTCCATTTTTTAAAGGAGTCGAAATGTTTAACAGATTTTTCAGATATTAGAATAGGAAAATGATTACTGTCATAAAGATAGTCAACTGGTTTCCATGTGAGGTTAGGATATATTCTTGGATGGCACAAGCTTAAGTCTATTGAGGAGAATGTACCAGTAGCAATATTAAAATGAGTCTTGGAATGGTTATTCATCATACAAGTATCGGTAATGTTCAATACATTTTCAACAGTTTTTCCGCAGCCGAAGGTTTTTTCAGAACCCCACAATGTATTGTGGGCATTGAAATCTCCAACAAGAAGGAAAGGTGAAGGAAGTTGGTATATGAGGTCCACTAAATCGGCTTCGGATAAACTATAATTTGGAGGAATGTAGATACTACAAACTGTAATTTTATTTGGACACCAAATGTTAACGGCGATAGCTTCTAAGTTTGTGCAAATAGGAAGATGTGTGGAGTAGAGATTATTGGATACGAATATGGATGTTCCACCGCTAGCTCTAAGATAGTCAGTTCTCAGGAAATGATATCCTACAAATCCATTTAGAAGTCGTTTGTGGTCAGATTTGAAATTCGTTTCTTGTAAACATACTATGTCGGCAGTAGTATCAAAGATTAACTTTTGAAGGTGTTCAAGTCTAGGGTAGAACCCATCACAATTCCACTGGATTAGATTGAAGTTTATTAAAATGAGGATTTTTGCGAACGTTGGGAAGAATCTGAGAAACATTCCTCATCTGGAGGTTCCAGTGATGACAGGGAATTTATGCTCACTGTGTCTGCTGTGTCAGACTGAAAAACTTGCTTAAGTTTTTTTGATATTCTTGTAAATCTGTACTTTAGTGACCTATCTGTTAGAAAAGGATAAATATTATACATGTCAGAGAGTAATGATTTGATGTCATGTGTAAATTGTTGGGCTTCAGATAATATATTGCTACTACCATAACTATTTTCAAGAAAACTTATAAAATTATCTACAGAAGTGGAAAAAGAGTGTGATGACTTACTAAAACAGTCTTTTATTGCTTCTTTTGAGGCATCCGTGATTTTGGAACTATCAGACGAATCTTTTTTTAACTTCTTCCTTGCTTGTTTCATTGGTTTTCTGTTTGTATCTTGATGAGGTGGAGGCATTGCAGGTGAAACTTCTTCTTGTGTTTCTGACACGTTGATTACGTTAGAATCGACTGAATTCGAAAAGGCTCTCTTCATTCCAGGGACAGGTGAGGATGGCATTTCTTCAGTTGTTGATGGATTCTCTGTAGTAACTGAAGGGACAGTTATATTTGTGCAATTGTTAGCTACATGTCCAGATTGTTTGCATAAAAAACAGAGCATTTTATCGGTAGACAAAAATATGCGATGTGCATTACCTTCAAATGGAATGACCAATGAAGTTTGGATCTCGTAGTTATCGTTCGGTGGGACTATGTAAACCTGTCTACGGAAGGAAAAAATATGGTTATATTCGTCGTCTGGAATTCCTGCCCTTAGGAATGAGATGGGTGAAGCAATCTGTAGGTCATAATCTTTGAGTGCTGACTCGATAAGCTCATGTGGAATAGATGGACATATATTTGATAAAACTAGACGTTTAGCTGGTGTAACTAGTCTTCTAATACTATGGTCTACGTCTCCTACGCGAACAACAGGATTATTTGTGAGTATAAGGTCCACACATTCTATATTGTTTAGGTAAATGCACAGACGGTTGTTCGAGATTCTGGAAGCGAAGCTATTGTTTTTCGGCCCAATAATATTTCCAATTGATTTGACGTAATCAAATATTTTAAGATTGTTATCAGTTATATGGAACACTATAGCCTTTTTTTTGGATACGTAGTTTTGGGTATTGCTTTGGCAGCAGCAACATATGAAACTGGAGGGCTGTTACTTTCAGTTGTATTTCTGTTATTTGCAGTTGGAGAGTTCATCTCGCCCCTGTAGTCAGAAGCGATAATGGCTTGATCACTAATATTTATTGGTAGTGTTTGCTATAGGCAAGTTTAAATACGGCATGCCGTAAAACTGGTTGCCTATACAAACCAGGAAATTAGCGACTATTCTGATATGCTAGTATCACAGAACAATGTTTATTAGAAATTGACAGAACTAGTGTATTTGTTGGTTATGTCTTGAACATATTAAAGTAAATTAACTTATGTATAACTCACTTTGAGACAGTTATAACATCATTTCACGATTCACTGTGTTCCATAAACTATATGGTTCAAATTTTAGGTATAACAGTTTTGTTTATATCCAAAAAATTTGACAAAAATTCGGCACTTCACACACAGAACTTAACTCGTTCAGTTCCCGTTGACAGTCCTCTTTTTAATAGTTTGACAGAGTATACAACCTCAACTTTAAAAATACTTGTATATCGCGGGGGAACATTATTAGTTCATCTTGGTTATTATGTATAGTTACTTATTTTGTGTTGAAGATCCTAGCTACTTCCTTAATTTTCTTGTAGAGATTGAAAATGTCGCCGAATTTATATAAGTTTTTAGCTTCGATGCAATGTCTTAATCCAGATCTACTTCGCAGCTATAATTTCTTTACTCTTATAATTTTACTGTGTATATTTCGGTACTCTATCTGGTGCTTATCTTACACTGACTTCGTTGTTCCATCATCTCTAATATTTCTTTTATTATCCACTCATGCTTGGTAGTTGTTTTATTTTGGAGAAGAAAAGTGATTCCTTTATAGTGGTCTATGACTTTTCAAAATCATCCTCAGTTGCCATATAAGAGAACCTATTGTTTATTTCTTCTGTAAATGCGTCTTTCAAATTGCTTGATTTAGTACAATATTTTGATTATAGATGTCAATAGACCATAAAACGCAATGGTAGATAAAATGACGTTTGCAACGTTCTCTTAGGTAAGTATTAAATTCCTCCTTTTTCAATTTTGTAAAAACATTTTTATAGGCTGACAAGTTAAAAATTTTCTACGATTGATATTTTCATCATCATCAGTAGCTCGACAGTCCTTTTTGGATCCTGTCTTGTTCTAGGATTTTCCGCCATTCTGTTCAGTTGTTAATCTAAGGTGTTTTCAGATCTTGTTCCATGTATTTAAGTTTGGGTCTTCCCTTTGACCTTCTTCCTACTGGTGTTTGCCTCATTAAATGTTTTAGTGTTTCAGTCTCCAATATCTGTTCAACATGGCCTATCCAGCGTTGACGTCCGATCTGTATGGATGTTATGACCTCGGGTTCATTGTATGCTATGTAAAGTTCAAAATTAATTTTTTTTCACCTCCTTATATATGTGTCTAAGAATTTTTAGTTCAAACGTACCTAATAGGTTCTCATCGCTTTCTGATAGTGTCCGTGTTTCTGATCCATATACAAGGACTGGTTTTATCAGGGTTTTGTATATTTTGCATTTGGTTTTTCTTGCGATGTTGTTAGATCTTAGATGTTTAATTAGTCCATTATATGTTTTATCAGCGATATCTATTCTTCTCTTCACTGACATCGTTATCTGCGATAACTAGTGAACCTCCTCCCTCCTAAGTGCCTTCTCTATTGAGGTTGGCGATCAATATGGCAAATTTCCCTCTGTTCTGGGCTTGATTAAGTCATTTCCTGTTGTATAAGTCCAACCTCTGATGTTTCGGAGCCAGGATTTCTTCTTTCTTCCTTTACCCCTTTTACCCTCGATTTTGCCTTCTAATATTACCTGGAGCTACTCAAATTCCTTATGGCGCAGTATGTGTCCTAGATATGACGTCTTTCTAATTTTGACAGTATTAACCAGATGAGGTCGTGTGTTCATTATTTCCAGTACCTCTTCATTTGTAGTTTTGCTGGTCCAGCTTATTCTTGGCATTCGGCGGTACATCCACATTTCGAATGAATTCAGTTTGTTGACGTCATACTGTTTTAATGTCCAGGTCACACAGCCATATAGTAGTAGAGACCACACATAACACTTTAGTGTTCTTAACCTTATTGTGATTGATAGCTTGGGGTTACAGAGCATTTTACGCATGTTCATGAAGCCAGATCTTGCTATTTCAATACGTCTTCTAATTTCTTTTGAGTGGTCTAGCTGACTGTTTAGCTCTCTGCCCAGGTATATGAAGCTTTGGGAGCTCTGAAGGGTGATACCATTGATTTGTATGTTGGGTGTAATTTGTTTATGGGGGTTCTTGTGGAATACCATGATTTTGGTTTTGGAAAGATTAATATCCAAACCTAGTCTGTGACTTTCTTCTGATAGTATGGGAACCTAGATATGTAAAATTTTTCACTCTTTCGATGTTATAGTCTCCTATTGTCAGATTCTGTAGGTTTCTGCGGCCTGTCGATTTGCTGGCCTTTATATATTTGGTTTTTATTCCGTTAATGTTTAGGCCATTATTTTGTGTCGCTCTTTCTATCGGATTAAATTCTTCTATCATCTCTCTTTCGCTTCTAGCTATGATATCAACATCACGTGCAAATGCTAATATTTATACACTTTTTGTTATTATTGTTCATCTGGTGTTGATTTTTGACTCTTAATATAATCTGATTATTTTCTCTAATGTAATGTTGAATAGAATGCAGGGTACGGCATCTCCCTGTCGTGGGTCCGTTATCATATGGATTGTATCTGTTAGTGCGTTTTGAATTCGAATTTTGCTTTGTACTTTAAGTGTTTCTTTTACTATATCTGAGTTGAGTTGGAATATTAAACTCGTTCAGTGCATGGATCAGAAATTCTCGATGGATGCTATCACAGGCACTCTCAAAATCAATGAAAAGATGATGTTTGTCTATACGAGTCCTAACAACTATATGTTGGAATAAGCAGTTTTTTGCGAATATAATGCAAATTTACCGAAATTATTTTATTTAATTTTTTTTATTTTAAATATGAAATTAACAACATTTTTTATGATGTATGGAATTGTCTTTACAGTTTAAATATTTATTTTATGTTGATTACTATTGAATTATTGGTTTGATAGCCAAAAAATGCTGTCAACTAAATGTTGTAACAAGAAGTTTTTAACGAATTAAAATAAAAATTAATACGGCGTAACGTCGCCCATAGCTTAAATAACCACCTGAACTCATTTAGGCATTGTATCAACTAGGTCTTCACAGAATTCACTTATGAAACTATCCCATATTTCTTGGCGTTGCTTCTTTTTATGCCAAAGTGTTCTATTGGATTAAGATCCGGGCTGCAAGAAGGATGTGACAAAACTTGTCATGTCATGTCATGTCATGTTCTCCCACACATTTTTTGGTATATTCTGCCCTATGACATAAGGCCCTCTCTGCTGAAAGAGACAATCTCCAGATCAATATAACTTTGCCGCACTTGGTAGAACCAAATATTTAAAGGTATCTTGATATTTAGTTGCGTTTACTATGCCTTCAATAAAATGTAAAGTTTTCAAACCTTTGGTCGACATAGAACCCCACAACATTATACCCTATGGAAACGTTACAGTAATTTTGAGATAATCCTTATGGAATGCTTCTGTTTTTTTCCGAATTACAGGCTTTCCCGGGAGACATCAAATTTGCTTTCGTCGCTATAGACAACATTGTCCCAGTTATGTCTGATCTACGAAAGATTTGATTTAGCCCAGATTTAATAAGTATTCCTTTTTTTAGTTGTCATCAACAATGGTTTTCGTCAACAATAAATGAAAAACATAAAATTTATATCGCAAAGAAGGACCTATCAAACATACCTTATAAAAACTAAGACCACTTTTATGGATATATTTCCTACAGCAGTTTCTGGAAATATTCATCCCGTTTCTCTATTACACCTAGCAGTTACTTCTCGTAGTGTATTTCTTTTTCCCGACTTACATATTCCAATTAAGTGCCTTACAATCCTTTGTGAAACAGCTTTTGGACAGTCTGAACTTTTGCCGTGAACATCAATAACTGTACTATACGGTACTGATTAATAATAATAACTCGAACTTTTGGATCAGTAGATTTTCCCCTGCCATTATTATGTTTTACTGGTAATAAAACTTACAGTTATAATTATTTATACTCAAATGACGCGTGGCAATTATTGTTGACAATATACTACCTACTTGTATGTATGCTTTCAATGCCTTCTTTGCTCCAGGCTGATAAAATTTAAGAAACGTGACGAAAGGCAACAAATGTTCCAATATTTAGTTGTCAGTATAATTAAGCCGCAAAAATATTTTCACACATCATTAAAAATGTTCTTAATTTCATATTTACAATCAAAGAAAAAATTAAATAAAAGAATTTCGGTAAATTGGCATTATATTTGTAAAATAACTGCTTGTTCCAACATATAGTTGTTAGAGCTCATATTAAATTCATTGGTCTGTTCCAAGATTTGCTCAAAACGAAGATCTGATCTATTGTGGACTTCTGCCTGCAGAAACCACAGTGATATCCCCCAACTATTTGTTCCGCATATGGTCTCAATCGGTCATACACAATATTTGACAGTATTTTATATGCCACAGTTAGTAGCATTATTGCACGATAGTTTTTACATTGAAACTAATCTCCCTTTTTATGTAGTGGGATAATTACACCGGTATTCCAGTCTTGTGGTAGTTGTTTATTATCGTATATATTCTTTATTAGTTCGTGTATCGCATTCAATGCGATTGATACCTTAATTGTCGAAAATGATACGAAAAATGGAAAAGATAGATCTTCCATTATTAACAACTTATATAGTTTTAGTGAACATTTAATCACTTCTAAATGTTCTTATTTCATTTATACAATTAAAAAAATTATGCAAATTGTGCTACAATTATCTAACTTGAAAAGTGGCTACTTATCACTGGTTATAAATTTTTTTTACAATTAATTTCTAATCATAATGTTAGCAGTAATTTAAAACATATATATTTTTTCTGCTCCCGTAAGTAAACTAACTAGCCCATTGTGGTGGGCAAATCACAAAATGACAAAAAGTATAATTTCACCCCAGTATGAGGTCGAAATTGTTCAACTCTTTTATGTCTAGCCGTTTCGAACAATACATCATTATTTATCTTTCTGCATGGACGGCTAAACAAACGATACTACCAAAAATATATCGCTTTAATTCGTACGTGATTTAAATTTGATAAATTTTATTCGTTCCGGCTATTTTTACGGTTCGTAAATTTGCGCTGCCCATTTTCTGCACTATAAAATTCATTTATGGCATCCGGGTCCCTTGTTGATATTCCGCGTCTCTTTTTCAAACTGTAAAATTGCGTAGCTAAATTCAAATATCGTCTTATGCATGGATTTATCTACGCTTATTATTTAATTACAAATGGCAGCTAGTAACGTACTCAGCGATCAGTTAGTTACCTTTTCAAGTGATTCTTTTTAACACACGCTTATGGTGTGGACATTTTAATGGAAATTAAAATATAAAATAGAAAATATGGTATTCCGATAAATCAAATAAATCATGTTTTTACACTTCTATAATTTTATGGAGTTTGTACAAGTCGCGAGGGCAACAGAGAATCGAACCAATTCTTGGTAGGAACACGATTACAAGCAACAATTTCAAATGCGAAAAGAACGATATATTTGCTCATTATTACAGGCCGATTAGATTGCTTCCAGTAGTCAGTAAGATAGTAGAGCGAGTCATCCAAACCAGACTTCAATCAGATACAGACAGGCTAGGATTAATACCAGAAGCACAATTCGGTTTCACAGCTCAAAATTACAACGAACTACAGGTACTCAGACTACAAAAAACTTAACCGCTGGATTCAACGACAAGAAATATGCAGGAGTAGCCTTCCTTAATGTAAGCAAAGGTTTCGATAAAATGTATCATAAAGGAGTAACATGAGACCTAAAAAAGAATACCAAATGGGAGAAAAACAACCTAAACAAAGTGAAGATAATTCATCGTCACAACGTATGCTGTACCAATTTAACATAACCGCCAGAAAATTTATCATGCTAATTTTCCCAAAAAAGACAAAATGCATGGTTACAACAGCAAACTTACTAACATGTAAATTGGAGGTGAAAGGTCAGAAAGGTCAGAAAAGAAAGAACACGTGATGAGTTTAGATATCTAGGAATCATATTATTTATGGTCTGTTTTTTTAACCAGGAGGAGTAATTTACTCCTAATTCTTCCTTTAATATTGACACTAATGACATTTGTGAAATTTTAAAATTCGAAATTTATAGAGACGATTTTTTGTATTTATTCATTACATTTTTAGATTTTTCGTTTGCATTTATATAAAAAAGAGTTCTTTTCAGCACTATTCAGCGACATATTAGTATTATTAAGATAACAATATGGACGGATGGATAATAAGGGTTCTTATTCAGAGACCTAAAACAAATATGGGTACTAAATCTGTGATAAGAAGGCATAACTTGATATGTTGACATTTTAACAAAATTGAGTTATCAACATCACTGTGTTCATCTGAGCGAGATCTACAAAATGGTATAGCTTGATAATTCGAATTCCTAATAATACCGGAGATATAAGGCATGCCCACACCTGATATGTCATAAGTTGACATTACAGAAGAGGTAATAACTTGATAAGTTAACATAACAATGTACGCCTCTGACTATAAGGTTACAAAGAAAAAGTTGTAAGATGTCAACAATTGATATGTTGATTTATTTAATTCTTCCACTTTAAAAATCGGCTAATTTTTATGGTTCTCAAAGAAAGCATAACATGATATGTTGACATATCAAGTTGTACCATTCCTAAGAAAATCTTCTATGATAGTGATGCTGAATCTGTTATGTAAACACATCAAGTATTGCCGTCTTATTAAAGATGACTAAACTACTGAGATGCGACTAAGCAAGTTGTGTTATAATTATTATTATTTTATCAAGTTTGATTATTTTTCAATATTTACTTTTTTTGATGTGTTGCCGTTTCGGTACGATTGTACTGAAACGAATGTATCATTTTGACCATTTTAGTATTTTTAAATAAACGTGTTCCACCATCTATTAACAATTACCTAAGAAAGACCTAAAGTGCAGTAAATTATTAAATTAATATAGTGCATGTAATAGGTTGGCTATTACACATTTAGAAACATTTTTAAAACAAAGGGCTATAAGTTCAAAGAGCCATTCATAGACACGTGCAAAACTTGCGATGAATTTAATGTATTTAAAAGACATGCTACTACTAAAGCTGACCGTAAAGTAATCGATGAAAATCATAATGTTCATGTTCTAGAGGCACAGGAGATTTATGACCGTAAACGCGAAGACAAAAAGAATGCAAAAAACACTGATTACCAAAGAGTTTTGGTTTTTGAGTTGCAACAAATTTTACCTGTGCCATATCTTACAACCAATATCGCTTATTACAAAAGGCTATTAACTATGTACAACTTAACCATCCGTGATTGTTCACAAGAGAAAGAATCGTTAGACTGTTGTATGTGGCGTGAGCTTCAAGGAGGGAGAGGATCAGATCAGATTGCCTCTTGTAGTTTAAAAAAGTTGCTTCAGTTACCAACAAGTGTAGAACAAGTAATTACGTACTCAGATACGTGTGGCGGCCAGAATAGAATCATTAACATAGGAGTTATGTTTATGTATGCTCTAGCCAAAAATGACCATCTTAAGGTTATTGATCAAAAGTTTCTCCTGCCAGGGCATACTCGCCTTGAATGCGACAGTGATCATGCCCGCATTGAACGAGCAAAAAAAAGACTTGGTTCTTCAGGATCTTCGAATGCTAATGTAGATAAATTTAGAATTAGGATTCCTCGTGATTGGTGTCAGTTTGTAAGAGCTGTCCCTGACAAAAAAAGGTTTAATGTGATTGAGATGGACTTGACCGATTTCAAAAGCGTTTCATCTCTTTTAGTTGAGAATAAAGTATTGGTACATCGTAATCAAGATACTGAAAAAAAAGCCAGTCGAGTGGCTAAAGATAAAATGGTTGAGATACACTAAAGAATTTGGAATCATTCGTTTCAAATATGATCTGAATCCATTTTCTCCATTTCGAATCCTTAATCTGATTCGCAACGGAAAAGGCCGAAAGATCTGTGCAAAAAACATTGAAGTTTCGAACTCCTATGCCATTACCCTTGGAGTAAATGCTTTAAAAAAGAAGGACCTCTTATCGTTGTTAACGTTAATAGATAAGGAGTTCCATAATTTTTACAAAAAGCTGCCGACAACGCTAACAGCTCCAGAATTCGATAAGCTAAACAATACGCAAGACGACTCCGAGACTGAAGAACAAGTAAACTCCTAGTTCACTCTTTGTACAACTTTTTTTGTTTATTTAAGTTATATTAATTTCATGAGATGTTGAGTTCTTTCTCTAGTAGGTAAACAGCTACCAAAACTTAAATTGTAAGTAGGTATTTGTACAAAATACCAACTTTCTGTTTTTTTAGTCGTATTATTGATTTTTCGATTACAAAAACATGGTCAAGTAGAAGATGGCAAAACTTGTTATGTTCAACAACCTTTAATAACTTTGATATTTAACAAAAATTTACTTACATACTTAACTCTTTCAATAATCGGTATTTAAGCTCTAGGAAAATTATTAGTTATAAATTGTACGTTAATATTTAGATTTACCAGAGACATTTTATCTTAAAATAGCTCTCCTGTAAACTTGGCGAAACTCGATATATGAAGTTATGGCTTCTTTCCACAAAAATATAATAAAGGAAAAAGCCAGAACAAAGTTGGACGAGCTAGAAAACCACCCAAACCGGATTCTGCAAAAGATATTGAGGTATGATGTGTACATAGATAAAAGCAGAGAAGACCCAAACAGAATATACAATCAAACATATAAATAATAAAGTCTAGATAATCGTAGCCCAATCAAAAGAAGACAATGCGCTTACTTTTGGCATCGTAATGTATTTACTAATGTTGATTTTATATGTTTCAGACAGCCCTCAAAAAACACAAAAAACGATTTTGGCCACCAAATAAATTAATAAATTATTAACAAAACCCAACAAGAGGGCAAGAGGAGTCCACATTATTGAGTGCCGAGTCACCGAACTAGGCGTAGCCCAGAATGGGGACTCCAGGCCCGAGCACATGAGATAGCGGGAATGAAGCGCCTTACGCTAGCCTGCATTACTCGGGGTAGGATCTCGTGTGGGAGTCTTTGTACTCAGGACTCCCACATGATAAGCACTTTGCTGATAAGAGAACCTCTATAGCGCATCAGAGTGGTATCGGGGAAAGTGCATGGTCTGAAGCTTTCGAGCAGGGTGGAGTGACTCCTGTTTAAATGAGTTAATCCTCATCGCCCTAATGAATTCTATTACCTGAATGTCTTTTTATTTTTTAAGTTCTCGAATAATTTTTTTGTATTTTAGTTTTAGTATTTATTTTTTATACTCTAGTCTAACAGTCTAGTTTCACCTTGTTATTATTATAAAAACGAATTTCAGAAAACCATTAACATTTAATTTCAGCGCGTCGATAAAACCATTTTTCTGAAAATGGCAGGTACAAAACAACATTAATACGCACGAAATAATGAATTTTTAAAGGTTAGACTGCGTCGCTTTCGACAGATAATCTTCAATTGAATCGCTGATGTCAATGTACTAAATAACAGTCGGATATCGATTGAGTAGGCAGCTTTATGTGACGTACAAATACAAGAACTAATAACGCGTGAAAAAAATACTCAACATTACCTTTGTCATTTAAAAATGCCAATTAAATGTCGAACGAAATGAAACACGTTAAAAGTTATCTACAAAAAAAAAATGTTTTAGCATTGAAAAAAATTCAAATGGGATTTTATTCGAATAAATAAAATTCGTTTATTTATTGACACATGAACATGTAACATCAAACAAATTAATCACCTTTTTTGTGCCAGTTACCTTCGGATAATCCACGTTATTAGAAGAGATACTTAGGTGCAATGTTTTCAAATTAAGTTACCTCGGATAATAAATTCATTTAAAATAGGTTTTTTCTGAACAATAAATATATTTCAAATATAACAACAGTAAAATTTATTATAAGCACAGAAAAGCCTTGTACAGAGTTTAAAACAGTTTCTGATTCTGGAGAAATTTAAAAACAGTTTTTTAATCAAATTTTGTGTCCTGGGAGTAGAACATAATATAGCTAAGGCTATTAAAATGTATTACAAATGCAAAAAAGTAAACTTTTATAAACAAATAAAAGATAAAAATAAAAGAGTTAATAAATTTAATTCAAAATCCTTTGTAAAAGGTATATATTTAAGGCCCAAATGGGCTAAGTTAAAAAGACATAACGTTTTCGGAATCCATGTTCCATCATCAGTGTCCTAGAAAATAGTTAACCACTTAATTAAAAAGAACATAGGTTAAAATTTTGACTAAGGTTAATGAAAAATGTGGTTAATACTTACTAGGAGTACATGAATGTAGCCACCAAGATTAAATATATGGGTAAAAACCCGTTAACAGATGTTTAATTACATTTAGTTTTAAAAATACGTTATAATAATTTAAGATGATAGAGTTACCAATGGATTAGGTAACATGGCGACATATGACTCCACGTTGAAGTTGCTAGTCCTGAGACGGTATGTCTTCGAGGACTGTATGAGTGCAACTGATTGGCAATAACATTTGATGACAATATTGTTAAGTTATGACGGAAATTATCACAGAGCAGTCAATATAACTGTATGTTTCTACTTAAGACAAAAGCCAACGTTATTTAAAATTGTGAAAATTAAGTAAACTAATATAACAGTATCAACCATCAATGTTGTAGTTTTAAATTTATGTAAATAAGATGATATAAGGAAGAAAAATTGTATGGTTGTAGTTAGACAACCAACTAAGCATGTATGTAGCAATGTAATATAGAAAAATTTTTATTATATGGCCCTTTATGTTTCTTAAACATTTGGTACCCAGAAAATATAAACTAGACACATGTGGAAGGTTGAATTCTAGAAATTTTAATGTTAATGGTTGGATCTAAATGTATTTATTTAGAATTGGAAGTGTTCTTGAATGAATAAAATAAAACTTTTTTAGTAAATGTTCAAGTGTTATTTAACTTTTAACTAAAATATAGAGGCCCTGTATGTCAAAAGCTACATTTGGTTCCTGGTAAATGTGAAAATTTTGAGTTATAAGTTCATGAACATAAATATCTGACAAGGTGGTAACAGACTAAAAGGTGTGGAAGTTTTATTGTATTAGCTATTATATGTAATGAACGAAAGATTTTTTGATGGTTGGGACATGATTATGTAGTATGTTGATAGTATAATAATCTACTTATAACTTAAGAAAGGTCCTATCTGTCATAAGGCAACACTAGGTACAAGAGAAATATAAAAGGATAAGTTATAAGTTGAATTAGTTGTAGGTATAAGTTGTCTTAAATTGTGATGATGGTATGGTTGGCTCTGTTGATATTAAGTGAAACGAAAAAGTTTTTGTAGTGTCATCTTTGCAGATGATTAAGTTGTGTAATTTAAAAACGCCTTAAGACCCTGCAGGAGACTGCTTTCCCCAGAGACCTCGTTACCAAGCCCAATTATGTTTCACTCCCATATTATCATGAAAGTCTTTCTGGAGATATTCGAAATCTCATCCAACGTTCGGTTGAAAACATCCATGTCTCATTTAAAGTACCCTACAATTTGGGTCAACACATTTCTAATTCCAAAGATCCCGTCAATTATATAGATCGGAGTGGAGTATATAGATTAAAATGTTCAGATTGCAATGCTTCCTACATGGGTAGGACATGCAGATCACTATCCTTACGTTCTCTAGAACACATAAAAAGAGAAAATACTTCCACCTTCTCCCAACATCTTAAAGAACATAACCACACCCTCAATATCCCAGAAGACGTTTCACTTATCCACAACATCCCCCAAAAAAATTTCCTTAAATTAGATTTATATGAAGACCTTAAAATGTTAAAAGAAAAACAAAAAAGCCCAAATTGTGTCAATCGTCATGTATCCTTCAATCGAGACTTCCTCCCTCTTCATCGCCAACTATTCTTATAATTTTCACCCCTAATTTACCCCTCAACTAAAATACACATTTATCATCACTTGTTCACCTCTCCCATTGCATTTCAAGCCCCATCAAGATCAGTATACACCTCCAATTCATTCAACTTATAACTAATCCTATTATTTTTCTTGCACCTAGTGTTGCTTTATGACAGATAGGGCTTTTCAAGTTATAGGTTGAGAACTATACGTCCAACATATTACAAAACCATGTCCCAACAATCAAATTTCAATCCATTCCAAAACTTTTACTTCAACATAACATACTCTCCATCTCTCCCCTCTTCTCTTCATTAAACCAAACTTCAAGTCCAATCCTCTATATCTAATACTGTCCATGCTTCTTGTTAGCCCCCCTAAAATTCTAAACTATTCAGCATCCCTTTCTAACAAACACTTCAGTCCTCTTTTTACACTTTCACACAACTCCCTTGGGGTAGCGGACCTCTGGTGATCTCAGCTTTCTGTAGTTGTTCCGTATCCCACCATTCATTCAAAACAACCATAAATTTCTTTCCTACTCAATTTGAATATAGCCATCTATTAATTTTTTCAATTTCAAGTTAAGGCCAGTATACAACTTAGACACATTCAACTTATAACTTATCCATCTAATTTTTTCATGTACCTAGTGTTGTCTTATGACAGATAGGGCTTTTTTAAGTTATAATTTGAGTTCTATACGATAAACATATTACAAAACCATATCCCAACCGTCAAATTTTGTTTATTTCATACAATTGTTGAACGAACACCTCAAGATCCTCATATCCATTATGAATAAAATCAAATTACACAACTTAATCATCTGCAAAGATTACACTACAAAAACTTTTTCGTTTCACTTAATACCAACAGAGCCAACCATACCATCATCACAATTTAAGACAACTTATACCTACAACTAATTCAACTTATAACTTATACTTTTATATTTCTCTTGTACCTAGTGTTGCCTTATGACAGATAGGACCTTTCTTAAGTTATAAGTAGATTATTATACTATCAACATACTACATAATCATGCCCCAACCATCAAAAAATCTTTCGTTCATTACATATAAGAGCTAATACAATAAAACTTCCACACCTTTTAGTCTGTTACCACCTTGTCAGATATTTATGTTCATGAACTTATAACTTAAAATTTTCACATTAACCAGGTACCAAATGTAGCTTTTGACATACAGGGCCTTTATATTTGAGTTAAAAGTTAAATAACACTTGAAAATTTACTAAAAGAGTTTTATTTTATTCATTCAAGAACACTTCCAATTCTAAATAAATACATTTAGATCCAACCATTAACATTAAAATTTCTAGAATTCAACCTTCCACATGTGTCTAGTTTATATTTTCTGGGTACCAAATGTTTAAGAAACATAAAGGGCCATATAATTAAAATTTTTCTATATTACATTGCTACATACATGCTTAGTTGGTTGCCTAACTACAACCATACAATTTTTCTTCCTTATATCATCTTATTTACATAAATTTAAAACTACAACATTGATGGTTGATACTGTTGTATTAGTTTACTTAATTTTCACAATTTTAAATAACGTTGGCTTTTGTCTTAAGTAGAAACATACAGTTATATTGACTGCTCTGTGATAATTTCCGTCATAACTTAACAATATTGTCATCAAATGTCATTGCCAATCAGTTGCACTCATACAGTCCTCGAAAACATACCGTCTCAGGACTAGCAACTTCAACGTGGAGTCATATGTCGCCACGTTACCTAATCCATTGGTAACTCTATCATCATAAATTATTATAACGTATTTTTAAAACTAAATGTAATTAAACATCTGTTAACGGGTTTTTACCCATATATTTAATCTTGGTGGCTACATTCATGTACTCCTAGTAAGTATTAACCACATTTTTCATTAACCTTAGTCAATATTTTAACCTATGTTCTTTTTAATTAAGTGGTTAACTATTTTCTAGGACACTGATGATGGAACGTGGATTCCGAAAACGTTATGTCCTTTTAACTTAGCCCGTTTGAGCCTTAAATATATACCTTTTACAAAGGATTTTTAATTAAATTTTTTAATACATGGTATACAGCCAACTACAGGAACGTAGATTCCTTGTGAAAAGAGTTAATATTAAAATGGTAACAGGAGAGCAGAAAAGCGACATGATTGGTTCAAGAAGTTTCTATAACAAATTTTTTGTCGCCACTATTGTTGGCCTTTACTGATGATTTTAATGCAGTTGCTCTTTCTACGAATGACGTAAGAGAGGTTTTTACAACTTGCAAGACGAAATACAGGCTGGTAACCAAGACTAAGAGTTAGTCAGAACACAACTATTACTTACCACCACTTCCAAGTAGTAAAAGAGTTTAAATATCTCTGGGCGGTAATCCCAGATGACAACCTGAGATCTCAGCAAGGATAGCTCCAGAGAATACACATTAGACTCCCTATCATCACTATTCCCTAATTAATAGCATCCCTAAGCTGCTAAAAAGACAATCTAAATTAAGACTGTACACGTGAATTTAAAAAAATCGAACATAGAAATAAAACATATTTGTTGTAATTGGTAGGTATATTTAATTAAAAATTAAATTTAAAAATTAAAAAATGATCAAGTTCCGAACATTTTCGAACTAATCAATTCATCTTCTGTGAACCTAAAAGTAAGTAATCCCACTCACTACATTAATAAAAACGTAGGGTAAAATTTTTACTATTATATGGAAAAATGTGGTTAATTACTTACTTTGTAGTACTTGAAAAGTAACCTCAAATCTTAACAGTGGTTGGTTTTCAACGGATCATATTAATCTCAACCGTACTACCATAACATAACATTTTCCTACTTTCTTCTTTTTTAAGTGCCGTCTCCCAATCGGAGGTTGGATATCATCATCACTATCTTTTGCTCTATCTACTGCTGCTCTAAAGAGATCTATAGAACTGCAGTTAAACCAGTCCCTTAAATTCTTCAACCATAACACTCTCCTGCTTCCTATACTCCTTCCTCCTCTTATATTTTCCTGTCTTATGAGCCTTAGCTGTTCTAAGCATCCTCCTGTAACACCACATTTTAAAGGACTATAAGTTATTCATGTGTTCTTGCTTTAATGTTCAGCTTTCAAGTCCATATTACAGTATCGAAAACATGTAGCATCTCAGTGCTCTTACTCTCAGTTCTAATCTAAGGTCTTTGTTGCAGATAATTGTTTTTATTTTTACAAACGCATTTCTTGCTATTTCTATCCTGGCTCTTACTTCCTACTTTAAGCATATATTAACTCATCCAGCCTTTCATATCTTCTTTTGATCATAATTTTCTTCTACTTTTTTTCTGTTTCTATCTCATATTTTCAACATTTAACTTAATATTACACTTCTCAAAAAAAAATTGTTCTCGATACAATTTTATAACATTACACCAAACATCAGATAATCCTTTCAGAATCTTAAACCATGAAGGATTTTATAACCAAGTTTTCAATTTTATTTCACATTTGTACTTTATACTGGCACACCTTAAGTTCAGGAATCGTTCGGTGTTCCTCATTTTACATAAATATTTTTTCATTCAATTCTACAATTTACATCATCAGCTTATAAAATTAACAAATCATCATCTGACATTATCGTCACTACCACATTTTATCTTATGATCCTTTCACTTATTTACTGTCTTTTAACATCAGTATTTTCTTAATTAATAATTGTTTTTACTTATTTATCATTAAAATTACTCTATTCACACAAAAATAGTTATAATTACACTGCAGTATATTATTATACCTACCAGTAGTCTATAAAATAAACTTTCTTTACTTTCACATTTAGTTATTGAACCAATTAAAATCATGAATGTGTTGCTTGTGTGAGTCCATTTCAAATAGGTAAAGAAATAATAAATAAGACTTACTCACAATCAATTTAATTTAACTATAAGACGACCGGTTTCGCTTTCTACAATATGCAAAGCATCTTCAGGTCTCGATACAAAGTTAAACAAATGCTGAAATGATAAAAACCCATATTAGGGTGTTGTCTAATAAAGATAAACAAATTAGATATTATAAATTACAATAATTATGCCAATATTACATGTCTGTGGTTTTATTTAAATGAGTAAGTTTAATAAAAGGTATAAATTTTTTTTAAAAAGGTTAAACAGACAAGGTAAGGCCCACAAATTGTTATAAAATAGTCTCTTCGATTGCAATAAATTAATAAATGAGCAAATAAATAAATAAAATAAACATTACTTACATGCCGGTACTCTATTAATAGATGGATGGTAGAACATGTTTGAAACTACTTTATATTGTTGAATTCAAACATGTTCTACCATCCATCTATTAATAGAGTACCGGCATGTAAGTAATGTTTATTTTATTTATTTATTTGCCCATTTATTAATTTATTGCAATCGAAGAGACTATTTTATAACAATTTGTGGGCCTTACCTTGTCTGTTTAACCTTTTTAAAAAAAATTTATACCTTTTATTCAACTTACTTATTTAAATAAAACCACAGACACGTAATATTGGCATAATTATTGTAATTTATAACATCTAATTTGTTTATCTTTATTAGACAACACCCTAATATGGGTTTTTATCATTTCAGCATTTGTTTAACTTTGTATCGAGACCTGAAGATGCTTTGCATATTGTAGAAAGCGAAACCGGTCGTCTGATAGTTAAATTAAACTGATTGTAAGTCTTATTTATTATTTCTTTACCTATTTGAACCAATTAACTCATTTTTAATTAACTTACTTTCTCTAATCATCACATTTGAATTTCTGTTTTATTTTTAAATTTGATTCCAATTTTACTGATCAATTTAATTTTATAGTAAATTCAAACAATATCAACAATATGTTTAAATAAAAAATTCCAATTTAAACAATGAATTATTACTTTTGACATATCAAGTAAGTTGGCATTTAACAAGAACTCTTTAGAGTAGGGACTTATGTTCCCTGTAGACCATCTAAGTCCATCGGCATCCGAAAACCCAACCACTGTTTGGTTTTGGGGTTATTTTGCAAGTACTACCAAAGAAATAGAAATACATGCAAGGACTGCTTTGCGTCATTTTTCCTTGTAGCGCTGGGGTAATGCAAATGTACTGTAGCCCTCAGTCTATTTTGTATTATATGTCTAAGAGTAATGTGGTGATACCATCAGGCCTTCACAGTTTTTTTATGATTTCCCTCCACCCTTTCTGTCCTAGGCTAGTTGTTCTGCTTCATGTAACCCTTGGTTAATTAATAATTTTGTTTGATCTACTCAACGGCTTGGAGATCTTCCCCTGGGTCTCTTCCCTTCAACTCAACCCTCGACTATCAGTTTTTCCATCGTGCCTGTTCTTCTAGCAATGTGTTCAAAATACTGCAAATATCTCTGTTGTATTTGTTTAAGCAATCTATCCTTTACTTTAAGTTGTTCTAATATCGATACGTTAGTGTGATGATCATTCCAGGATATTCTCAACATGCGGCGGTATACCCACATTGCAAAAGCGTCCAGTTTATTTTTATCCGCTTTCTTTAAGGTCCCCGTTTCGAATGCATATGTGGCTATGGGAAAAATGATCGCCCTTACCAGCCCTAATTTTGTGTGTATTGTTATGCTAGAATGTTTCCAAATTGCTATCAGTTTCATTATGGCTGTTCTAGCAATAGTCAACCTTCTACGTATTTCTCTGTCACAGCCTCCGTCATTTGTTATTAGGGACCCCAGGTATATAAAAGTATTTACAACTTAAAAGCCCCCAATTTCTTTAATGTGTTAAAGATTATTCCGAGCTCTATCTACTATCATGATCTTTGTTTTACTCCTATTTAGCTTTAGTCCATTTGTTTTGCTTTTTTCCTCCAAACATCCCATTATGTCTTCCATTTCTTCCTGATTTGCCGCGTTTATATATACAGTGTCATTATAAATAATACGTGTTTATATATAAAGTGTCATTAGCATATCTCAAGTTATTGATTTTTTGACCTCTTACTGATATTCCGCCCTTCCATCTATCTAGTACCTTTCGCATAATGTGTTCGCTGTAGATATTAAACAGAGTTGGCGAGATTATGCATCCCTGCCTGACACCTGCTTCTGTTTTGAAATGATCGTAATGGATGTTGTTTATTCTTACTGTGCACTTATTATTTTCATATAGGCTTCTAATTTTATATAGACTTTCCGCTAGTATGGACCATAGATGTTGCCATTTGACTTCGAAGGCCTTTATGTAATCCACAAAGCACATAAGCATAGGAGTATTGAATTCACGAGTTTTTTTAATTAGCTGTCTGACATTAAGGATGTGTTCTCTTGTGCCTTTTCCTGAGACAAATCCCGCTTGTTCTTCTGATATCTGAGACAATAAAAAAGCAAAAGAAAAAGTAAGTAATTAACCACATTTTTGCATATAATAGTCGACATTTTAACCTACATTTTTAATAATTTAGAGGGAAATACAAAGAAGGATAGGTCTCACATGGGCTTCCTTTGGTAGATTGAATAACATTTTCAAGTCTAGTATCCCAGTTTGTTTAAAAAGAAAGGTTTTTAACCAGTGCGTTTTAACGGTTCTTACATATGGTGCAGAAACACTGACTCTGACAAAAAAAAAACAATAGATAAAATAAGAGTTACACAACGCGCTATGGAAAGATCAATATTAGGTATTACCATCAGAGATAAAATACCAAATCTAGAAATAAGAAGAGAAACAGGAGTCACAGATGCAGTTGAAAAAATAGCCAGGTGGACGGATGATATCAAGCGCATCACCACAAACTGGATGCAAGAAGCTCAAGACAAAAATAGGTGGAAAATTTTACGGGAGGCCTACGTTCAGCAGTGGACAAACATAGGCTAATTAATGATGATTAAGGGATTACTTGCGTTTAGATTCACTAAAGATGGACTGATTAGTTCGAAAACTTTCTAAACTTCTTTTTTGGATCTTTTTTGGATTTTTAATTTTTAATTAAATATACCAAATACAAAGGCCTTTGATAATGTTAGATGGGACAAACTATGGAACATATTGACGACAATGGGTGTACCTAAACACTTGACTCACCTTATTAGCAAACTGTATCAAGATAACCTGGCATATATTCGAATGGACGGATATCTGGCTGACAAATGCACTTTGGAGAAGGGAGTACGCCAAGGATCCGTTTTATCTCCCTTATTATTTAACATCTATTCGGAGTTCATAATGCGCAGAGTTTTGGATGGTTGGGAGGGAGGAGTAAACCTAGGTGGTGTTAAGATATCTAACTTGCGTTTCGCAGACGACACTACACTTCTAGCCTATACTCCAGAAGAAATTACTAAATTATTAAAAAAACTCGAGGTAGAAAGTGCTAAATTTGGACTCATGGTTAACTACAACAAAACCAAATCATGGTTATTGATCGCCAACAACAGTTTCCTGAAACCCAAACTATTGCGGGATGCGAGGTAGTCTCATCTATGATATATCTTGGAGCTCTAGTTAACAACACAGGCAGTTGTGAATCCGAAATTAGAAGACGCATTCAACTAGCAAGAGCAGCAATGAGTGAACTAAAGGGGGTCTGGCGTGATCGTCACATTACTATGACAAACAAAAAGAGACTCGTTTTAACTCTGGTCTTTTCCATATTTTACTATGCATGCGAGACATGGACAGTCAAAGAATCAGATCGACGACGTATAGACGCCTTTGAAATGTGAACATGGAGACGCCTGCTTCGAATTCCATGGACGGCTCGCCGTACAAATATCTCGGTTCTGGATGAAATTAAACCGGATCAGCGTCTCTCCAGTACCGTTTACTCTAGAATTTTAAAGTTCTTTGGCCATATCCATCGAAGTGATCACAAAATGGAGCGGTTGGTGGTCCAAGGAAGGCCTCAGACTCAACGCCAACGCGGAAGATCTCCACAGCGATGGGCGGACATTACTAAAAAGCTTCTCAATAAACAGTATACTGAGGCAATACATATAACTGATGACCGCGACCAGTGGAGAAATATTATCAATCAAACTGTCCGAGATGCTGAAGCCCAATTATGAACCACAACACATCTACTAAGATGTTAATGACTGTGATGATGATACCAATTACAACAGAAGTGTTTTACTTCTATATTAGAGTCTTTTAACTATATGGTATACAACTCACTCCTGTATATGATCTCTTTTTAATTTTAAAAGTCAATTTAATGCCCAGTTGTGGACTCAAAACATGGACTCTATATCAGCAGGAAATAAATATGCTGCTGGTATTTTAAAGAAAGGTTTTAAGAATGATATTTGGCCTACAAGGAAATGAATTGACAGAAAAATGGACACGGCTCCGCAATGCTGAAATAGAGACTCTTTATAGTATTGAAAACATCGTCAGACATATAAAAGCTAACCAGATAAGATGTCCTAGGTCATGTGGTAAGCTCAGAGGAAGATAGAGTGCTTAAGACAGTATTTTTTGAGTTGAAGATCAGTAGGTCGTCTCACTGAACTGAACTGCTACAGTATACTGCTCTCCTAGCGAGAGCGACCCCTGTTTTAGGCTGCGTGCCTCTTTAGGAAATGAGATTTATTATGTATTGGTACTCGTTACGTCTAAGGTGGTTGGGTGGCATGGTCGGGAGCGGGGTTTGTCATGTGTTATCCTTTGTATTGCGTTTTGACGGCCGTGCTTGATGTACTTGCATCGCCTGCATGTCAAGCCGCGCTTTTTCAACCTCCAAAACCAGTGTAATGCACTGTAATTTCGGAGTTAATGATCGCGCCGGACATCTTGGCTCTGCTTGAACGGTCGGTTGTCGAATGTAAGTGATCTTATTACAGATTTTATTGCGTTCCTTAGTCGTGGACTAATACGCACTTATATGTGCATTGCCCTGCCTCAAAACATCTATATTTTTTACTATTTACCAGCTGGGTCTTGTTCCCGTTCCCATATAGGGCATCCTGTTCCCTGCAAGCCCTTTTTCAAGGCTCTGCTTCCGTTCTATGACTCTAGACCCATGCCTGGACTTTTCCATCTTTGTTAATGTGTTTTTATTTCATTACCATGTGAGAAATATCGATTATTCTACAAAAATGGAGTCTACGCAGTGTGCACTTCAACTTGACTGTTCGAAGTTTCCCTGTAAAGCACCGTAAGAATGGATAAGTGGCCTTAATTTTCCATGCTCTTCCTTCCCTCTTGGTGATACAGAGTGTCGTCAGAGCGGTCAATCAGAGCGAAGACCAGAGGCCTCTGGTCGACCAATAACAAACGATTTTATTAACTGCGTTGTTATTGGCCTTCCGACAGAAGATATCTGCGGAGTTGCAAACAAGAAATCCATACAAAGCCAGCGCATCTTTCGATCGAGATCAAGTAGGACGAGTGTCTTTTTAACTATTATTACTTGAGTGACCATTTCTTCGAGTTAAGACGACTTTGCTTCGAAGACGATTCCAAAAGTTCTTTAGTGTGCCTTATTGGCTAAGATTTTATTTAAACCAACAAGAGGCATAGGAACCGGTGTTGTTGAGTGTTGATCTATCTTTCATCAATGTAAAGAAAAGTCCAATAACGAACTTATAATTACCTGATGAAAGCCAGCTAAGACCTTGGAGAGAACGCTTTCTGTCTAGATAGCCATCCAACTTTGGAACAGGGAAAGACAGGTTGGCTTAAAGGGTATGTCGAACTCACACAGTGTTTCACTAGACCACCCTGTTAGGAGTAAATAAAAGCTCCAGTCGGACTTAGAATTACTCCTCAATCGGGGGTGCCAGAGTATCACTTTGTCGCTAAACCGTTCGACAGAAATAATCAGACAGACAGACAGACAGAATCAATAAAAGTCCCTACGGAACTTAAGATTGTTTCGCAAGAGGTGTTGGTACAGAGTGCAGGGCAGTCGAACAGTCAACACTCTGCCGACGTTTCTATACACCTCGAGGAGTGAGTACTTAGCCACACGTTGAAGCATGAAGGGCCGGCATCTCTGTGAGATTTGAGGCATACACCGTGCTCAGAATACTAGATAAATTATACATGTTAGACAAATATATTATTTACGTAAGAAAACTCGAACTGCCTAACGTATTCGGCATTGCTAGTGGCCCCTTCGAAGAAGATAACTCTTCCTCCTTCTCATTAAAATAGAGCAGCATTGGTTTGTTATGTTGTTTTTTGTTTTTTTCTATTATCGGTCTTGTGTTCACTATCTGTTCCCACGTTATTTTTCTGGTACGATTGATTATATGTAGCAAGATTTTGATTTCATGAGGAATAAGATCAATGGTTTTGTAATTACTGTGTATTGATAGTGATCCATTTTTATCGATATGGATAAAGATGGATTCGCACCACTCATAAGGCCATTCACCTGTGGTCCATATCATGTTGCTCATATCCAGTATTACATCTACGCCAATCTGGCCCAGTCCTTTTAGAGTACCCCCTGATATGCCATCGATTTCTGAGTTTTGTTTCCTAGTTGGTTGGGAGCTTTTTCTACTTCCGCTCGTAAGATTATTGGTTCTGCCTCGCGGATTGCATGTTTCTTGTATTCTGATACTGATCCATCTTTTAAAGTGTCTTTGAATAATTCTCAGCAGTATTTCTTCCATATTCATAGTTTTACTTATCCATTAAGGATTTGAACGGCTTGAAGTTGTAGCTTGAAGTCTAGGATCAAATATTTTTTTTTTGAACCTATTCTCTATCCTTCCATTGTTGGATATAGGTCTCCCCCAGTTCTCTCCATCTTTCCCTATCTTGAGCTGTTCTCTGCCATGTGGGACCTCCTTGTTTCCTGATGTCATCTTTCCACCTCATCTGTGGTCTGCCTCTTGATCTCTTTGCATTGTATGGACGCCACTTTCCGATGGCATTGTTCCATCGTCCGTCTTGGAGACGTTCATTGTGTCCAGCCCATTTCAATTTCAGTTTTGCTGCTTGTTTTCAGTTTTCCATCGCTCTTTGTGCCTTCCTTATCCTATCCAAATTCGCCTGTGTAAATGTCCATGTCTGTGCTCCGTAGGTGAGCACCGGTATGATACAGGAGTTATATACCTTGCTTCGTAAGTATAGAGGGATTGTTTGATTTTTTAGAACGTAAGAAAGTTTGCCAAACGCTGCCCATCCCATTCTTACTCGTCTCGATATTTCGGCTGTTTGATTTTCTCTATTAGCTCTGATTGCTTGTCCTAGATAGATATACTCATTTACCTGTTCTATTTTTTCTGTTTTTATTTTTATTGCCTCTTGGTCTTCCGTGTTTGTCATGACTTTTGTTTTATTGAAGTTAATTTTTAGGCCTTTTTGCAGTGATTTTTCATGAAGTTCATTCAGCATTAATTCCAGTTCTTGTCGTTCCGAGGAGATCAGGAGTATATCATCCGCATATCTAAGGTGATTTAGGTATTTTCCGTTAATACATATTCCTCTGTTTTCCCAATCTGTTGATTTTATTATGTCTTCGAGGGTCAAGGTAAACAGTTTAGGTGAAATTATATCGCCTTGTCGGACTCCTCGTTTAACTTTTATATTATCCGTTATTAATTTGTCGTCCAGAATTACGGTCATGGTTGCGTTTTGGTAAATATCATGTATCAATTGTCGGTATCTTGAATCTATTCTACTATTGACCAGAGCTTCTTCAACCGCCCAGTGTTCAATGCTGTCGAAAGCCTTTTCATAATCTACGAATGCTAAGTACAGCGGAAGGTTGTATTCATTGGTTTTCTCAATTAAGATTTTAAGCGTATGTAGATGGTCGATTGTGCTGTATCCTTTTCTGAATCCGGCCTGTTCCACTGGTTGGTAGTTATCAAGTTTATAGGTTAGTCGGTTGTTTATTATTCTTGTGAAGGTTTTATATAGTTGTGACAAAAGGGAAATAGGACGGTAGTTGTTTAGGTCTGTTCGGTCTCCTTTCTTATGTATTAAGATTGTGTTGGCATTTCTCCATTGTTTGGGTATTTTACCTTCAAACAGACATTTGTTGAACAGTATTTTTAGCATTTTTTTTATCGTGTCTCCTTCTTCTTTTAGCAGTTCCGCCAGTATTTTGTCCTCACCGGCCGCTTTATTTCTTTTCATGTCGTTTATGGATTTTTCGATTTCATCTTCAGTTATTTCTGGTAATACCTCTGAGCCAACATTTTGTATTTTCCTCGTGAGATTCTGTTTTGATGATAGTGGTGGGTCATTTTTAGAACTGTATAGGTCTGTGTAATATCTTTCTGTGATTTTTACTATTTCTCCTAGATCTCTTTCTTCATTGTTCTCAGCTTTAGGCATGATTAGTTTTCTTTTTCCTATATTTGTCTTCATTGTTTTTAAACTTTTGTTCTTCTCTATGATTTTCTTAATGCGGTCTTCTTGGTATTTCTTTAAATCTTCCTTTATCTGTTTTCTTATGGTTTTATTCAGTTCGGTATACTCCACTCTATTTCTTTTGTTATCGTTCAGTAGTTGTCGTCGCTTTTTTAGCATATCTTGTGATTTAGCGCTAATTTTTTGTTGTTTTCGCTTTTGTTTATTAGCAATCTTCAGGCCTGCTTCTAGTAGTTCTGTTGTTATTTTATCGTTTAATTCGTCTAGTTGCAGACCCTTTAGCTGTGATATGTCACTTCTTTTTAGCTGGTTTATGTATTGTTCTTTGCGTTTTTTAAGAAGTTCTGTATCTATCTCTTTTTTAGATGGTTTAAATTTTTGTCTGTCTGTTGTGGAGTTAATTTTGATTTTGGCTCTAACAATTCTGTGATCACTTCCTACGGAAATCATGTTTATGACCGTAACGTCTTGTACTATGCTCTTTTCTTTGGATAGGATGTAATCAATCTCATTTTTTGTTAAACCATTGGGCGCGACCCACGTCCATTTTCTCTGTGGTTTTTTATTGAAAAAGGTATTCATCGCATATAGACCGTTCGTTTCCATATAATTCATTAATGTTTCTCCTTCTTCGTTTCGTGTTCCATATCCAAAGTTGCCGATTTTATTTTCTGATTCTTCTAGTTTTCTCCCTAATTTGGCATTAAAGTCGCCTATAATGATTGTGTAGGTGCTTTTGTATTTGTTCACTGTTTGTGTCAATGATTCGTAGAATATATCCACTTCTTCATCCGCATGTGATGATGTAGGGGCGTAAATTTGTATGATCTTTAAACTTATATTTTTATTTATGTCCATTATTAGAGCCGCAATCCTTTCTGAAATTCCAGGATCAAATATTTAACTTTACTAAATAGTTCATGACTTTTATGGCGGTCAAAGATATTCACAGAATTATTAAATAGATCCACATATAAGATTATTAAATTAAAATTAGTTACAATTTTAAATATTTCGTTTTTCAGATTTTATTACAGCTTCTTTTTGTTTTTCCTTTTATAAATTAATATTATTTAAAATCTAACTAGGTTTCTATATCTCCTCTACAAAAGAATCTTTTTAAAGTTATATGCTTGGATTTATATTTATATCTAAAACACATTTATTTAATAATATTGAAATTTATTTTAACTCTATTTTTACTTTCTCTTATGATTGAATGTGCAACACGGGAATAAAATTAACATATAAATAAATAAGTAGAAGATCAAAGTCTAAATTCCCTTCTAACACCTGATGATTTCGTACACGAGTCTCTGCTTTGCAACTGCCACGCTCCTATCTTTACCTTTCTAGACGATCTAATTACAATGTAACTCTAGAAGGGAGGATTTGAAGGAAGTAGGTATTTCTATTACAAGCTTATTCGCTTACAGCGTATCTCGCACGTATACACCTCTTCACGCTAATCAATTCACAAGTCAAGTTTATCAAACGTAGAGAGTATCTACTGCGGTGTTAACATGAGACAATATGTATGTATCGTTAAAGATTATATCTACACCCTAATCTCGATTAAGGTAACGAAATGAGCATGTTTATAAGAATACTAAAAATTAGAAATATCACGGTGAGATCGTAAAATAATATTTTCTGAGTTTGTAAAATTACATAATTATAACACAAATGAAATGTGAGTATAAACATATGCTTGTCAAATAAAAGGAAGCGATTACTGTAAAAGGACATCTAACAATAGAGACCTAACGGGAAACTTTGGAATTAGACTGCAAAAATAATTAAGCGAATAAGTTGATTCCATATACAGCCCAATCTCCTTGGGGTAAAATCTTCTTCTTAGGGTGCCTGTCCGTTCCGAACGTTGGCGATCATTCTGGCTATGATGACTTTGTTGGTTGCTATACGGAATAGCTGTGTTGACGTGAGATACATTGAACAATATACTCGTCCAGTCCTTACAGTAGGTAAACAGGCCTAAACAGAAAAAATGTACTTAGGTGTGAGGTTATATTCCACTCTAGTTGCAATGGTGGTGTGTTGGCCAATCCATGCAGGATACTATCGTGATAGAAAAGGGTATTAAACGTCAGAAAATATTTTTATTAAAAATTTGTACTTAATAAAAAAAGGTTTATGTTGAATATTGTATATGTGTGTGTATTAATGTGTGTTTGTATGTGTATGCATGCTCCCTAAGTCTGTCTGGCTAAAGATGCAATGAAATAACAGTTGTGTATTATTAATTAGGAGATAGCAGTATTAGTTCGAATCAGCAATAGCAGTAAATATAACTATAATTAACCCATTCATGCCTAGAATTCCTTGTGATATTTTGTGTTTAATATTTTAATAACGGAACTTCTATGACACTTTAAATGTAAGAGTGGTTCTCAAAATCTTCTCAGTACCTAACTGACGGAATGGCAGCTTAAAAACTCTAGTTGCCCCTGGTAAGAAGCGGTGTTAATACAAAAATAAATGGAGATATTAGTATTTATTTATTAAATGCAATTACTAACATTAATTTTATGTGTGAAACGGGTCGTAGTGTATTTCGAGCAACAATGTCCCTGGAAGTATTTACAAAAATTTCACAAGTAATACGTTTTGATAGCAAGACTTCTAGGCAGGATAGGAGACGTACTGATAAACTTGCTGCAATACGTGAAATTTGGGAAAATGGGTAGAAAATCTACCAAAGTGTTTTAACCCTGATGAAAATCTTACCGTGAACGAGCAATTAGTTGCTTTAGTGGCCACTCTCCCTTCAAACAGTACATTCCAAGCAAACCAGCAAACATGGTATAACAATTTGGGCTTTATGTGACAATAAAAGTCCGTATGCTCTAAAATTTCAGATCTATACAGGAAACGAAGCAGGTGCTGCGCCGGAACGGAATCAGGGAATGCGTGTGGTGTGTGATTTGTGTAGTGATTCGAAAGGCCACAAAATTACTTGTGATAACTTTTTTACCTCATACAACTTATGATAACCTCTTCTAAAAAAATACAATGCTGGGGACTATAAGAAAAAATAAGCCAGAGCTTTCAGCACGAATTGCGAATAAAGAAGTTCATAGTTCGTCTTTTTACTTCACGCAAGATAACACTGCTGTTAACTATATTCATAAAAAGAATAAAAATGTTATTTTTCATTGCATTATGATAAGGCTATTAGTGACAGAAATGACACTAAATACTCAAAAGAACTGATAAAAAGAACAGGAACAGAAGCGAGTAGAGAAGATGAAAATTCTAGTGAACCGTGTATGGACAATCCAACTTTACCCTGCTAAACGAGCATGCTGTAAATTTTGCTATAAAAACGATAATAAGACTAATATTATATGTTGTATATGTCACAAACATATTTGTAAAACCCATTCTTTTTATTACTGTCCCAGTTGTAAACAAAATTAAATTTTGTAGGTATTTGTTCTTAGGCTTTTCTGGAAAAGAAAAATTATTTTAAAGAATTTTATTTTTTGTAAATAAGGTTTAATTTACATTAGCAATATAATTTTTGTTTAATTAACTATAATTTTTTGTTAATAAAGTTTTGTTTAGCACTATTAGCTTATTTTTTTCGATTAAGGACCCTAAACCATAGTTGGGTCATATTGACCCGAACAGTACATTATAGTTGACTCGAACGGTACAGCACGGTTACTCTAAAAAATATAAACGTGGAAGCTAACAAAAAAAGTTCAACAGTTCGGAAAAGTATTCGTAGCTAAAAACATCGTGAATGCTAAAAGGGAACGAAATTAATCTCTGATAAATTTCATTCCCTTTTCGCTGAAAGGGAAGGTGGTTAAGTGTGACAAAGGACCTTTTTTTAATAATCGTTTATTGGATCGGGAGGAATTTGGATTTAAAGAGAATATAGACGGTGAGATAATAAATGGTTTGGTCGGAAATAACGATCTAGTAGTATTTGTTTGTGATTTTAACGGTGTTAAATAACTAGTTCCTAACTTATTGTTTTAGTTATTTATGATAAAATAATTGTTAAAAAACTTTAATATATATAAGCTTTCATGTGACAGTTGGGACAAACAGTAACATAACCCAACTAATTGATAATTTTTGGTGAAAAGTTTATATATGTGTGAAAACAAACTGATAGGACTATTGTTTTTTAGGCCTGTTAAGTCTCCATGTTCGTATAATAAAATAATGACTGCATTGTTCCATTGGGAACGAGTTTTTTCTTGTTAGATGCATTCGGTAAAAAGCTTGGCCAAAGCCTGGATAATTTTATTTCTACCTAGTTTGATCGCTTCGATCATTACTCCGTCATCGTCAGGGGATTTATTATTTTTCACTTTTAAAGGTGCCGTTTTGAGTTCGTAAGGAGTTATTTTTGACATTAATTCTTTTTTTTTTTGTTTAATAAAACTTCAACAAGAATCGTATGACTATTGCTATTTGATCATTCACTATGATCAATAAGCAAGTTAGTTCTATATATAAATATTACAAGAAACTTATCTAAGGTTATATTCAGCAATATTCCCTAGGCTCTAATACATTATAGTACTACTAGCTAACGTGTACTCTTTAGCCGCACTTTACTCTGTTTTTTCACTTTCACTCACTTATAGCAGTAAATCAAACGGCTTCGTTCTCTTTAGTTTTCTTATCTGGTTGGCATTGTGTAGGAGTTTGATGGCCTCGACGTTCACGTGGTTGGAGAGCCTTTGTTCATGACTCTCGGCAAACTTACTTATTGTCTGGATAACTGTATCCATCTGGAGGTCTCGATGAAGATCACAGTTTCTAAGACATTAATTCTGATCCCTGATTTGTGATTTTGGGCAGGGATTGATCTTGAGTTTCGTCGATGTTCTCACACATTTCGCGATAAAAGGATTCGACAACATCAAGGATTTTGGTTCTATCAGTAGTAATGTTTTTATCTTTGTTTTTTATTTAGTACATATTTTTGTTACCTATGTTGTTCGTATTTCGCCTCAAAACTTATAAACTTTTGTTTCCCTGACTTATTTTAGTAATTTCTCTTGTATTAATTTCTCTTGCGTCTTTTTGGATTGACCAGTGAATATCTTTATTTAATTTCTTTATTGTTCTGTAGTTGGAGCCGTATTTTTACGTCAGCTATCTTGTTTTACCCATTAGCTCTTTGGTAATTTGGCTTAGATTTTCTTTATGGGTCAGAATGGTCAGGCAGCACTCTCTTTCCGTTTATTTTAGAGCCTTTGTTATCCCATCATTCGCTTGATCTACACCTTCTATTTCATCTTGCAAGTCTTGTATTGGTCTGGTTGGTGTATGATACAGGTCGTTATTTTCTGGGGGAATTTCTTTTTTATTGTTTTTAATATCATCTTTATTCTTTCTAATTTAACATTTAATAGTATCTTAGCTCGTCTTAATCTGTGGTCGCTTCTCATGGTAAATTTGTTAAGTACTTCGATGCCTTTGATTATTTCTGTTTGGTTCGTTATGATTTCTACTTAATTTTTAACACTGATATCTGGGCTAATCCGCGTCCATTTACGCCGAGGTTTTTTATAAAAAATCAAAGAAAGAGTTCATCATGGATAAATTTTCCTGGTGTAAGAAGGGCAGCAATCTTCTCCCTCGAAAATTTCTTACACCATATCCATACTTACCCATTGCTTCTTATACGTCATCTTGTTTAAACCCCATTATCGCATTAAAGTCGTCAATATTTATTGTGTAATATGCTGATGTGACATGTAACAACGTGTTACATGTTGTTACCATGTAACGCCGTTTTTAGGTTCTTATAAAATTATTCAATTTTTTCATCCGAGTAAGTAGTCGTTGGAGTATATGTCTGTATTATCCTAAGGTTATGTGCACTGTACATGTACGTGTTTTATATTATATTAACTATAGATAATATGTCTCTGACCTGATGATAACTCATTGGTATGGGTTTATTTTTACTATTGTTGTTTTATTATCGGTGACCAGATCTTGCTGCATTCTATTTTCTTAATATATATTTTCTGATCTCTCTTTATTTCGTAACTATTGACAAATCTTTTTATTCGACCCAGTTTATTAACCTAAGCATATCTTAGATCTATCAATGTCTCTGTGTTTAATGTAAGATTCATACTTATTTATTCTTACACTTGTGGTGTACAAACACACAGTGGTCTTGAAGTTTCTCCCAGGTAAAATTTATTGTATTTATAATAAATTTATTATTTGGAGTTTATTGTAATAAACTCCAAATAATTTTCGATTTGTTTCAAAATATATAAAACTGTTGGTTTAGACATTAATTAGACTTAATTATTATTAAATAATATAACAATAACTAACTCTAGAATAACAACACACAAATTCAGATAAGAAGCAAATTATTCACAAACTTCACAAGTACTTCCGTCAAAATTGTGTAATTCAATTCAGTCAAAAAGTAATATATTACCACTAGATAATGCTTATGCGGTTTAGGCTATTCTTAGCGTATGCCGAAATCCGTTTTAGAGTTTAGAAAGTACCTAAGCCCATTTAGAGATAATTCTTAATAATTCGTTGGTGAAATCGGGTATTATTTTCTTATCCTTTTTAATTTTTCGGACAATTCTATTGCATCTGACATTGGTTTTTTTTCGGATCCCTCTTGTAAAAGTTTCAGCACCTTTTTTATTGTTGTTTTTTTTTGTGCATTTCCGAATTGAGAATTAAAACGTCAAACTGAAATAAATAATCGTCATTATAATTAATTGTAGTTTAATCGCATATAAATATCATATCATTATACATGTTTTGCTCCACGGAGTATTTACGAAATATACGACATTTTAAATATGTGGTTGGGAAAAATTTGAAATAAAATGGATATAAAATGAAACATATCGGAATGACCTTTTTGTTGGTTTACTGTCAACAAATAAATTTAAGATATTTGATACATCTACGCCAGCAAGAAAAGTCTTTTTAAAGGGGAATAAAGTTTCAAAGTGACTTTGTTGTTTAAAACATACATACAAGCTCCATTGTACAAAGAAAAAGAAATTTCAGGAATCTATAGTATACAAAAGAAAGACGTAAAATAAACAGATTGTAGAAACTCGATAATAAAATCCTAAGCATGTTGAAAGAGTTAGACACGTATTATTTAGGTTTTTATGTAGATTTTAAAATTTTATTCATCGATATTACACGGCTTATGAATTAAGAGTAAAGTCAGATATACTGAACGGTAAAAAAAGTGGCCACCCTATAAATTTCCGAAAATAAAAATTTGTTGGAAGTTATATGCACTGTTGTATATTGCGTCTTAATTTAAATATTTATTGCGATCATATATGCTTGTTTTTAGATGGTTTTGACATTTATATTGTTATAAAGTTGAAAAAATTTAATTAAATAGCAGTTTAGACTTTTAAATGTCGATTTCGACTAAGTGAATATAAGATATATGGTGTTATCTACAGTAGATTTTGATCGAAGTATTGCATTGCTACAAGACGGAAGAAGTCAAGTTCACGTCATATCAAGACTGTTACAAACTCACGTCGACCCTGTTCTGGTCATAGAAGAGTTACCTCGCAAAGAGAATTGATGAAGATGCCTCGATGAAAGAGGACTAATGACAAGCAGGCCAGCTATTGTTCCCGAATTATAACCCACACACTGTTCATTTTTGCTCGACAAATGGAACTATATGCCACAGACCACTAATAACTAGACGTTTCACGTAGGTAGCTCAAGGTCAAACCAAACTTAATGTCATTTGTAGTACCGATACAAATCTTCAGATGTCGCTTTACTCTGTCTTTACCTTTACTCTACAGTTTAGGTTTAGAACACAACTAAGAATTATAATTGTCAATCGCCAATTGTCATATTAGCGTCTATATTTTGATTTTGTTAAATTGTAAATTACAAATCCCCTACCTCAGTGATCTGTGTTTTAAATGTTCCTGGCGGTGTTCAAACAGTATTTTGCAGATTAATAATAATTAGTTAAATATGGTTCTTCACAATAAATGTTGTATCCTACAATGTACCAATTCGTCATTAATTAGACATGCCTTTCCAAATCCTGATAAAGACATTACACGATTTAGGAAGTGACTTAATGTTATAAATAATCCTAATTTAGATATGATGAATGCTAGTACAGTTTTTAAAACAAAACGAGTCTGCCACAGACACTTTGAAGATAAGTTTGTTTCTTCATGGAGTCATAAATTGTATAAAAATGCAATTCCTAGCTTACATTTGTATGTTGAGTCCAATAAATATTTGATATTAGAGAACAAATAACTGATTGATGATCGATTTTAGATTCTTCTTCTAATGTACATCCCAGAAGTATTTCAATGTTGAGTGGGGAAGCAAATGTAACAGAAAGTGAGTAACCCTAATATGTAATTAACAAACATTATTTTACCTGAAGTGAATCATGGTATAAATTATTAAATTAACTTCTTCTTTCCTTGAGTTCCGTAGAAGATCAAAGTCCTATCTATCTGAAAGATCATATTGTTCGGTAGAAAAGTTTCTTAAGTGAATAGTGTTATGTACAAGTAACTAAACTATTTCTATAAATATATATTTCAGTAGCACATGCAGAAACTTATTTATTTATGCTGATTTATTATGCACTTTATTTAAATTTTGGAATACATTGTGTATTTTATTATCTTTTATTTTGTGATATTAACGATTTATGTAATTTCAGTAAATTTTAAATTACTATTTTTCTGACTTTTTGTATGCTTTGTCCATAAAATTGTACAATTTTCAGTGGTAATAGCATATTTTTATTCTATCCTAAATTACAAAGTTGTTTTACAAGTGTTAAATAAATAAATAAATTACATTTTGTTTTATTTTTTCCTAAATGGTTTTGTGTATATTTGAATTTAAAAATGTCAAATGCATTTTTTTTTCAAATATACCAAATTATATTTAAATATTTTAAGCTTTATTTAAATTTTCTCACCAAAATTAAAATTTGAAATTTCCGCGTAATTTCCCGCTTGAATTAGTTCCGATACAAATCTTATGGAGCGCTGAATTTCATATCCAACTAAAGCATTGTCGTGGAACACCTAGGAGGTAGGTGATCTGTGCTATATGCTTCGCGCATTTTCCATTTGTGTACTATACTTTGGACTTCAGGAAATGATACAGCTAACATTTTATATAAATCATCAGGGGTTGTTTGCGGTTTAAGACGTGTGACATGCAGAGACACAAATTTTGACACTCATCTCCCGTAATATCACTATCAGTTTCTTCTAAATTTTGTATATCTAAATTTTTATTATTGTTTACAATTTGGTTGTTATCAACTGTTTTAAATTGACTTTTAACCTCACCGCTATCACAGAATAATAAACAATCAGAATGTCCACTCTCAGATGCCGCCTTTGAAGTTTTTCAGCACGCGCGCCATGCTTTAGAAGGAAACACATAACACAGACATATGATTTGTGAGGTTATGTAATTATTTATATTTATGTTATTATATGTAAAAATGTTAATATAATTATATAGTATGTCTATGATTGCCGTAAGTCAATTAAACCGGGTTAATTTTTCTATGCACACCACATACACAACACTGATTCCCTCTAAAACATGGCGGAACGTCTGAGCGAACGAGATGTGCGTACTTAATTTTCCATGGAGAGTGGGCATTATGAATGTTTATTATTCTGTGCCGCTATTATCACTAATGACAGTCAGGTCAGGTGAAGGGGACTTTGCATCCACATCTGACAGTTGCGCACGATACACACAAACACGGTATGCCACTGGGCATGGTAGCGCTGTCTCTCCGCCGCACATGACGTCACACACGAGAAAAATGTTCATATAATTTTATGAGATACATTACAATTTTATCGAATATAAAATTATGTCATCTGATTATTTGATTAAAACTGATTGTAAGATAAATAGTAGTACTATGTATTAATATTCCTAGGGATTTGCACTTTGTTCATAAGTCAATAAAATGTATTTGAAAATTATTGGCGAGGAAACACGTCAAAAAAAAAAACAATTAGCCTTGATTATTAATTCAAAAATAATAAAAATCCTTTTTTGAAATAATGTCTTAATAACTTTTTGAATTGTTTTCTCTTTTAAATTTCCACGTAATTAACCCTTATATATAAAAAAAAATTTGTTTAAAATCCTTTATAAAAGGTATATAAAAATGCCTCAAACGGACTATCACAAACACATTGCAAAACGTTTTCGGAACATGGCGGCGTATGACTCTACATGAGTAAAATGGTCCTGAGACGAAGTGTCTACGAGGACCTGTTGACCTCGTAGACACTTCGTCTCAGGACCATTTTACTCATGTAGAGTCATACGCCGCCATGTTACCTATCCAACGGTAACTTAACCATCACAAATTACAAATACTAATAATGTAAAACAACTTCAAATTTAAAACATTTAAAGGATTTTTACCCATATATTTTGGTGGCTACTAGCATGTACAACCGTTTGCACTGATGATGGATTGTTTAATCCGAAAACGTTTTGCAATGTGTTTGTGATAGCCCGCTTGAGGCATTTTTATTTACCTTTTATAAAGGATTTTAAACAAAAATTTTTTTGTGATATATGGTATACAGCCAGCTACAGGAACTTAGTTTCCTCGTGGAATTTTAACCCTTATATATTTTCAAGAACATTGATGTTATGTAATAATACTTTTTTTTGGACCGAGGTGTAAGGTTCTAAACCGACTAGGGAAGGTGTCCCTAGTACTGTTGGATTCAATCCGGAGAGGAGCACATACTAGGACATAGTATCCAAAGAATGGATTATATGAGCCGCATGCACCCTTAACCAGTTGCCTACCAACTAAAACTACCCCTTCTTTGGACAAGGCACCCCCGGACGAGTTTAATCTGTGAACGAAACATTGGGATGCCTTGCGCAGTTTGTAAAGTCGAGTGGAAAGGAAGATGGTTCTTACTTAAAAACGATAAGAACCACGTAGAATAAAATCTAAAGACAGTATATAAAAGTGCAGATGTATGATATATAATACTATAAAGTCCTACTAAAAAAAAAAGAAAAAAAAATACCGACATTTTATAGAATAAATTATTAGAAGATAACAAAGTACAAAGATATCTACTATTATTTTTTAAAATTGGTAAATTTTGACATTTTCTTCTCTAGGCTTCTTTGAGCATTCTTAAGACTAATTTTTCTATTTAACTCTCGTAGCCTAATATATGTTTGAGTTTTAGCAAAGTAAAGGACAACTTCGTAAGGCACATATGTGGTTTTTATTTTTGACATGGTTTTATCAGCTAATTTATAAAAAACGTTCATGTCTTAAGATAAAGAGTTACCATGGATCTCAGTCTCAAGTTTCAGAGCAACTTCCCACAAATCATCATTTGGATGTATTAGAGTAGAACCTCTAGAGAGATTTTGTATCCAGTCAGGGGCCCTAGTTATGTCCATACCTGCAGTGGGGTTTTCCAATGAGTATTTATTTTTAAATTTGTATGCTACAAATCCTGCAATATATTTTAGTGATTTTTGACTCACTCTTTCTTTTATAATCCGACAAGCGAGAGCTGGCGGGTGATCTGCTCGAAAATAGAAAAGGAATTATTCTAGGAGAGATAGGAGAGGTACTTAATCGCGATTATAGGTATATAGTGTACGTGCTTAAACGGTTATACACGATGTATACGATGTACACGACTTAAACGGTGAACACTTTTCAATTTGTTCTACGCGCAACCCGCCAGCTCTCGCTTGTCGGGTTATACCTCAAAATCTTGCATAGGCTGCCCTATTTCGTCATCGATAAATTCGTCTTGCAAATAATATGGTTCTACAAAAGAAATCGTCATAATTTCTTTTTCGGCGTATTCTTTTGTTTCTTGCGGCTCGTCAATGTTTGCAAGGTCGTACAACAATTTCTGTATCAAGCAAACTTCTACAAAATAAATTGGGAATATAACACGTTAATAATAATGATAAACAATTAAAAAACAACAAAATATTCTCTCCGTTCCGTCAAAATATCATGTAAACAAAGCACTTGCAAGTCCAATAGCAAGTGTTGCTCCTCGTACCTGACGTCATGCGCGAAGTGGACGGAATTACGTATCAATAGTGGCATACCGTGTCTGTGTGTATCGTGACAGTTGCGTATTATTTTTAGCTACTTTAACATTCATTAACTTTAAGTTTGGTTCGAGGTCGCTTAAATTGCTATGAGAGGTTTCGCTTGGCAGATGGTATAAAGAAAACTGATTGTTTACGTTACTCCATTATTTTTGACTAATTTAATTTTTTCTTTTAGTTCACGAATTGTAAAATTTTTGTAAGTATAATTTATAAATATTCTCTACTTCCTTTTTTAAGACATCTTCCTCAATAATATTTACATCTGCAGTAATAATGACTTCAGTACTAGTCTCACAGACAACCTTTAGATTTAAATCACAACAGATCATGCCTTGATCGACAATTTTTACATTTTTCATTCTTTTAGCACAGCTGGGGTGAGCTAATAAGGAACAATTTACACATTTTAGCCCACTACTCACTTTTTTAACACAGTGAATGCACAAGCAACTTAACACGTCCTTCTCAGTCGACGCCATCTTGAATTCTGATATACAGGACTGGAGCCGAATTTTCTTTACTGATAAATCGTGATTCTGTTTTAAGTCTGGCAATGGCGGAGAAAGAGGTTTGAAGACGGAGAAATGCAAGATATACCCAAGCTTGTATATCTCAGAGACCACAATTTGGCGGTGGTGGTGTCATGGTTTGTGCTGCAATTTTATTTGAAGCTCGAAATGAACTTATTTTTATCAATGGCCTCAATGGAAGAAACAGTAGTTCCATTTGGTCCATTTATTGGACCATATAATTGGATTATATAATTTTGTCTTTATGCATAAGAATGCACTTGGGGGAAGTAGAAATTAATACTCTAGAATTATCAGCCTGCAGCCCTGATCTAGAATCATCAAACATCTTTGGGACGAACTTCCTCGTAGGGTTAGAAGTTAACCAGAAGAGCCAGAAAGTCTTGCAGAATTCCAATACATGCTTCGTGAAGAATATGAACGTATTTCTTAAGTTTTTGTTTCTTTGCCTTCCAAATCAGATTCAAACGGTTGTTATTTTAGGGAATAATAGCCGATATTAGACAATTTTGTTTAATTTTACTCGTAATTTTTATTGTTTGTAATTCGTTTTGATATTACACTATCTTCTTTTGTAGCCTATGCTAAGGAATCAAGCAGTATTCCATTTTTTGTTTTAAAAATAAAAGATGTAGAGTATTTAATATGCAACAGTGCACAAAACATCCAATGAATTTTTATTTTCGGAAATTTATAGGGTGGCCACTTTTTTTCCGGTCAGTCCATTATCTTTCTCTATAAATAAAACACATATTCATTTTTTGTATAAAAGTTTGTAGCCAAAGAAATGTCACTTAATTGGGTAACAATAGAAATAGCTACCACGGTTGGATGAAAAGTCTGCCTAACGGAAGGTGGAAAATGCTCTGATCATTGACAACAGTGCTACACAAATATATAAACTACGGATCGGGCTTCAGTTTAGTATAGGTGTCATGGTCGGGGCTCGACAGATCTAGACTACAAGAAATTCGCGAGTGAGTGGAATAAGGGAACACGTAAAAGAAGATACATATAGTTACTAGACGGAAACAATAGAGTAACGAGGAGCTTAATTATATCATGCGGTAAGCAGTGAAAATACGACGTATATTGAAACGAATTAAATGTGTGAATTGACAAAGTTCAGAAGAACTGAAAGAGAAGTGATGGAAAAAAAAATACTAAAAATAGGGCTAAGCTCAGAGGAACAAATTTAAATGGCCAAAGAGACACTAAATCTCAAGTGAGTGTTCGGGCTAGCTTCAATGCACTGGATTGTGGCTTTAAAGATTTAAACAGATAGCAAGGATACTGAGCTAATGAGACAAGAAACGAAATGAGACCTGGTAATATCAAACGTGATACAACTAAAGAAGGTCACTGGGAATAAATTTATAGAAAGAGAACAATAAGAAGAGAAAAGAAGGGCGCCAACTCAACGATAGTTGAGATTTTGAAGTAACAAATGAATCTGGAGGTAATACTCTGAAATACAAAAATACTAAATATTAATCTTGTTTTGCTATGTTATATACTGGTTAGTAGAACTGAAATAAAACTCAAAATAGCAACAATAAATATATTTATAAACAAATGTATATAGGTATATGTGTATAAACAATTTACATATAATGCAAAGCCAAATAACAGTGGTAGTGGATGGTGTACAGATACAATAGGACCTAATAGCCCTCAACAAATGAATAGTCACTACCACTGGCCAAATAAAATATGAAATATTAGTATACAACAAGAATAGTCCGTAGGGTAACCAAAGTCTTAAAACAAAAAGGTAGTCATTTAAATTTAAATTAGTTCTACTAAAATGAGGTACTAATGACAATATTGTAAAGATATCAAACTTGATAAATCTCTATTACAATTATATTAAATATATATATTACATCCAAAAAATGAGCTGTTCCATACTCATTATATAATATTTAAAAACAAACCACATTAAATTTATGTCCCTCTTAATATCAAATTGTATTATATTAACAAAATATTATATCCAAAAAAAAGTGAGTTTGGTCAGACTCTCTAAATCCTAGTTAAAACCTAATAACACATGAAGTGTCCCTTTTTCCTCCCGAATATTTTATAATTAAATTATCAAAAAAAAAATTATCATAAAGGTATTCACCTTATCATATGCATATGATCAGTTAACAGTAAATATAAAGTAATACGTAATACAAAAGGTCAAATAGTTAAACGACTTATCTTTACAGCACTATAAGTCCATAGGAAAAACTCCTCTTGGCACGGCTACATCAGTTTGTGGCTGTAAAGACGAATCCTGGTCACAAAAGCCACAACCAGTCACTGGTCTCTGGGTGACAGCAAAATCCACGGGTTTGCTAACTATGTATCTAAGGATTCTGTTACTAGTATCCTTGAGGGAATATTCTCAAGAGAATATCCTCAAGTAAAGTGAAATTAATATTTTCACGTGACGGAATCTAAAATTATTATTTACTTTAATAAATACGTAATATAAATGTAATTTAATAGGGGTAGCAGCATGGATTGACTGCACCAAAACAAAACATCAAAATATCAGGTATTAGGTTAAGTCAACATCATGTCAAATTTATGAAGTTACTTTCGTAGGCATGGCAAGCTTGCGCCATGAAATAAACATGCGCAGAATACAGAAGGCTGTCCCACATTTGTAGAACCTTTTTATATTCCACCAAAAAAAGTTAGATAAAAGGGACCCAAAAAAAAACTTAATGATAAGATATGAAATAGATCGGAATTTAAGTTTGACTATATAAAAAAAAATGACCTTCTGTTCTTTGCAAGTAAAACAAGGAAATTTTATATTTAAATTATTTTGGAACTCAAAAATAAATCTCTAAAGAAATACTAAATACAATGATAAATTTGATTATATGATAAAGAGATAATACGTATAAAATGATTTACTTACATGGAGCTCGCAGCACGCCAACAAAAAAACTCTTCCTTTTTATGTGGAACTCTTATAAATCAGAAAATCTTAATTTTAAAAAATTTACTTATTATATTATTATTAATGAATTATATTCTTCCCCAAATTATTTTCCTTGCTCCAATTCCGTCACTTAAGGTGAACAATTTCACCGGTTGGCGTGTCTGCGTATCAGTTCTGACCAAAACTAACCGCTTCCCTTCCGCACAAAATCGATCTTCCTTTCAAAGCGATAACAGCGCGTGTGGGGGAAAATGTCGATTCAAAATCGATCGTAGGCGGGTAATAAAAATTTCTTGAGGGGTTTAAATTGGACTAGTCAGTAGCGTAAACGCTACATTCTCCCTCATCTCCAGCAAAAAAAAAAAAAAAGGAACTTTTTTTTTTTTTGTGGCAGAACGATCTAACGCTGGGTCGACAATGAACGTTGATACGTTAAAATTGAACATTTTCCTCACCAGTCAACCATTTGCTCTTTTTTTTTAATGCGATAATGTATGTTAATTTAGTATAAACCAAAGATAAAAAAAAAATAATAATAAAAAGGTATACATTTTAAGTTTAATTCTATAACCTTACAGATCAAGTTAACTTTTAACACTACTTATCTACATTCTCAAGTATTTGTAAAAACAACCATTCGTTAAAACTACATTATAGATGTGTATTAACAACCCCTAACACAATATCTCCAAGAACCATTCATAACAACGAAATTCAAACAAAGTCCTATGAACTTTACCCAACGTTGATACTAGAGCGACCAGATTCTATTCGTCACCATAGAGTTCAATGAGGGCCTAATTACTCAGAACTAGTTGAAATTACAAAACCTAAACATATATATGGTTCGGGATATCAACAACATATTGAAAATTCAAGTAGAAGATAATACAATACACCTACTTGCTCTAGCAGCGGTAGGAAAGCACACAATCGGTAAAGGCACAAGTAAGCCTAGATACTAGCAAGCCCACTATACTCATGGTATAGGGTATGCTAAAAAAAGGTAAGTAAGATAAATGCAATCCCAACTCATAGTAAAGGATATGCACAAAAGGTAAAAGATAATTGCACGTCCAGATCTACTCATGGTAGAGGATATGCACAAAACTCACTTCTACCAGCTATACACTTGGTAGAAGGAAAGATAAAAGAGATCCTAACTGTAATACCTAAACTGTACTATTGACGTGTTCCAATTCTTTACTCACGACAAGAACAGTAAAGGACAGATTTTTAGGACTCTATAATCAAGATAAAGATAATATATATATATACATAAGATATAGATAAGAAATAAACTTATCCAGGTAAAGGTAGAGATAACTAACTTAAGGTAAAGGTATGGGATAAACCAATTAAGGTAAAGGTACGAGATAAACTCAATTAAGGTAAAGATAAAGATACACTCAAGGTAAAGGTACGAGATAAACTCAGTCAAGGTACGAGATAAACTCCATTACAGGTATGAGATAAACTCCATAAAGGTAAAGATAAACTCAATTAAGATACAGATAAAGATAACTTACATCTACCAATCCATATGACTAGTAGGGAGACAGGTAAACAAACTGTATACAATAAGATATGTTAAAAAAAAATCAAATACTTTCAAAGATAATAGCATAGGAGATTACCTCCAAGTTAAACAGACTTACTTACTGCTGAATATCAGAACGATCCAATTCTAAATGACTCATTCTGATTTCAACCTAAGAGACACTCAAGGAACAACTAATATGTATTGATATATTTCTGAGCCAAGTGAGGGCACACATCCAGGGTGATCAATCCTGAACCCACGCTAAAACACCGACACAGTAAGTAAATATGAATGCATAAGCTTTATGGTCATGATCCACAAAACTATACAACACTCATAATGAAAATTTTGGAATGTTTTCCTAATTATCCCTGTAAATATCTATTCAACTCAGAACTCAAGATGGGGAAATTCCCATATATCCATCCTGTACTCCTATGATATGCAGTTGGACTTTTAAGAGAAAACAAACAACAAAATTAGCAAGTCCATAAACTAAGATAATAACCAACATTAAGAAAATAAAAAAAAAAAAAAAAAAAAAAAAAAAAAAATAGAAGGCAAAATAACACAACGTCTTATGGGTTTTCCCAGGTAAACAAAATTGATAAACAAATCTTAAAAACCAAACTGGTACAGAAGTGATAAGGGACCAGTTAATCTTCATCTGAAGATGAAGAATCCGAATTATCTGACAAGTTATGTGGACCTACTGTCTTATCCTCCAGTAAGTCTTTGACATGAAACCTTCCTAGTTTCCTACCAGTAGAAGTTTCCTTCAACTCATAAATTAAAGGAGAAATCACCTTAATAACTGTGCAAGGTATGTACTTCTGACATAACTTGGCCGATTGAAAGTTCACTTTATCAGATTTGACAAAGTTCCTCTTTAAAACAGAATCTCCAACTCTGAAAGATAAGGCTCGCTTTCTCAGGTCATACTGGCATTTATTTCTAGCATAAGATGCTTTCAACCGTTTGCGAACATCCACATAAATATCAGGAAGATGCTGAATATCTTCTAAACGGTGTAATTTATCTGATATAGTGGGAAAGTTATTGGCATTCTCTGAAATCTTACCAAAATAATCACCAGAAAGAGGGACATGACGACCAAACATCAAATAAGATGGAGGACATTTGGTTATTTCGTGAGAAGAAGTCCTGATCGCTTGTACTATAGAGTGGATATGAGTATCCCAAGCTCTCTGATCAGGAAAAGAATAAGATCGTAAAGCGGTCACGATTGATTTGTTCACTCTTTCGGTATGGTTGACTTGTGGATGATAGTTCGCATTGTACCAGATCTTTTGGACATTGTATTTAGCCATGAGATCGCGGAAAGCCTTAGCTGTGAACTGGGGTCCATTATCGCATGAAACAATTTGTGGAACACCATAAATTAAGAACACTTCATTCTCGAGGTATTTAATAATAGAAGAAGTAGTTGCCTTCGACATGGTATGGACCAAAGGAAATTTAGTAAAATAATCAACAACTACTAAAGCATATTGGGAACCTTTATAGGACCTAGGGTACGGACCAATGAGATCTAAAGATATCAGTTGAAATGGAAAATCAATCCGTCGATAACTACCCATTAAACCTGGTTGGGGAAGATTTGTCGGTTTGCATGTAGCACAGATTTTGCATTTTGCGATATAGCTACGTACAGTTTGACGCATCTTCGGCCAGTAATAGAGTTCCGATATACGACGGAGAGTTTTGTAGAAACCAAAATGAGCTGCAGTAGGATGGTCATGAAAAGTGGCCAAAACCTCTGCTCTATTAGGAGTTGGAACGACTATCTTCCAATCCGACATTCCAGTAAGGGCATCCATGGAACTTAAGACATGTTTATACAAAACACCATGTTCAACTTTAAAATCAGGAAATTTACCTGGTACATTCTGTACATCATACAACATTTTTCGATACCAGTCATCTGGTTGTAAGGAAGATAAGTCTAACAAATTAATATCGAAAGTTCTAGAGAGTGCATCAGCGACTACTACACCTGAAGCTTTACGATGAACAATTTTATAATCGTATTGTGCCAATTTTAAAATCCACCTAGCCAAACGGGGAGATGGGTTCTTCATACTTTGTAACCACACCAAACTACTATGGTCAGTTATGACCGTAAACGAACGACCTTCAAGAAAATATCTAAAATGTTCAATACCCGTAATTATAGCTAACAACTCTTTTTCAGTTGTAGTATAATTTTTCTGGGCTTTATTTAATTTCTTGCTGGTGTAGGCTATAGGGTGTTCTTCTCCATCAACAATTTGATAGAGTACCCCACCAGATGCTGTGTTTGAGCAATCTGTCATCAGATAAAAAGGCTTAGTAAAATCTGGGGCTACCATAACAGGAGAATTTGTGAGAGCCTCCTTGATTTTAATGAAAGCTTCATTAGCCTCAGGAGTCCACACAATATTTTGTCCCTTTTTTCGATTTTGAAGTAAATCTGTGATAGGAGACAACAAGGTAGAATAAGATTTAACAAACTTCTTATAATAACCCACCATTCCTAACAATCGACGGACCTGAGTGGTATTTTTAGGCACAGGAAAATCACGAATAACTGATACCTTATCAGGATCAGTACGAAGACCCTGAGAATCTACAACATATCCTAAAAACTTAATAGACTCACGACAAAAGCTACTTTTATCTAAGTTAATAGTCAAATTTGCGTCTTTTAAACGCTGAAACAACTGCTGCAATACAGAGATATGAGTTTCGAAATCGGGAGTAATGACAAGAATGTCATCAAGATAGTATTGGCAAAATGGATCTAAAGCAGGACCAATTACCAAATCCATTAACCGACACATAGTCTGTGGAGCAGACACAAGACCAAAAGGCATTGTAGTGAATTGGTACAATCCTTTTCCATTGACCGCAAAGGCAGTGAGCTTTTTACTCTCTTCGCTGAGAGGAATCTGTAAAAACGCCTTCTTCAAGTCAATAGATGAAATGAATTTAGCATTCTGTAACTTACTCAGGATGATATCTATACGAGGTATAGGATACGCATCTCTGTTCATAGTTATACTGTTAAGTTTATGTCCGTCAAAACAGACACGAAAAGTCCCATCTTTCTTTTTTGTCAGCCACAAAGGACTACAAAAAGAAGAAGTACTGGGCTCAATAATACCTAACTTAAGCATTTCATCTACCTCCTTTACTAGGCTTTCATGCCAGGCTTGAGGCAAGGGATATTGATATTGCCTGAAGGGTTTGGACGAACCCACATCAATGTGATGTTCGATGAGATGAGTTCTACCCAACTTATTTTTCGAAGATATAGAAGAGAATGATTTGATGACATTATTTAACTTTTCTAATTCATGAGCATTAAGTCGACTCATATCTTTAACCGCATTGACACAAGAGATATTAAATGAAGAAACAGATAAGGAAAATTCAGGAAAATTTAACTCACTATTAAAAGTTTTCAGAAAATCCATACCTAGGATGACTGAATTCTTAACTGACGGAATGACAAAGAATGTAACCATTCTTTTACAAAAACTAACACAAATCTCAGTAGTGAATTGACCTAAAATTGGTTGAACTTGACCATCAGCTGTAGTCACTTGCAAACTTTGATCTATTCCTATATTTACATTGGAATTCTGGAGAAATTCCATACCGAGAGAACCTAAAATAGAGATATTGGAACCTGTGTCCAGTAAAGCTAAACAAGAATGTCCTAAGATAGAGATTTCAAGATATGGACGATTATCCTTGTTTTTTCGAACCAACAATGAGTTTATATCTAAATCAACAAACGAAGACAAGGGATTACAGGAAGAAACTACAGAAGAATTACGGTGCTCGTGCTCAACTAACGTTGTCCTCTCTTCGGTTGGTATTTGCCGTTCTGTGGTCTTTTGTCTTTCGGTGGAGGGTGAGATGTTTGGCTTGTGGAAGCTTGGGCATCCAGACTCGAGAAACTGGTTCCTTGGTTTTGAGGAGTTTGGACAGTGTTTGTATTCCCTGTATTTTGACGAGGAGTAGGAGCCAGGGCCAACCCACCCCTTCTGTCGTTTCCCGAACAGAATTGGCATTCAAATTTGCGTACACCTTGACGTCCACATCCATAACAAAACCGAATTCTAGGTTCAGAACATTCGTAGTAACCATGTCCTGACTGACGACAATTCCAACAGGTAAGCTTCGAATTAAAAGAAGAGACATTACCAGACCGAGAATAATTAGGCCTACCAGAATAGGATGAGTCATTATTTCTGAAATTCTGATGGATAGGAGCTCTAGACACGCTGTCAGAAGACCATGACAAAACTTCTTCCAGCTTCTTACATTTTTCAGTAAGATCAGCAATCGAGGGAATATCTGTAAGTGCCAGACTAGAATGGTACGATGGCAACAAATTTCTCTTGATAATCCTGACAATATGAGGTTCAGAAAGAGGAGTCTCTAGACGTTTACACAAACTAACAATCTCATTAATAAAAATTGTAACTTTCTCCTGTGGAGCTTGTTTACGAGACTTGATTTCGTCAAGGAGATTATCCTCATAATTATATGGAAGAAAATCTGATCTGAGTTTGGCAACTAACTCTTGCCAAGAAGCAAAACTACCGCGGTTATTGAGGTACCAAGTAAAAGCTGAATCTTTAAATAAATCAGCAGCAGAAGAGTAACACTCTTCCTCGCTGTTACCACGTGCTATACGCAGACATTCTACCTTCTCTAAGAAACTAACAACGTTTTCGTTATCTTGACCTGAAAAATGCACACCCCATTTATGAATAGGAGCAGACTTAACAAAAGGAAACGAGTTGAATGGAACACTAGCATCATGAGGAGTTGACTGTGCCTGGGGAATCACTTTACAATCAAGTTCACCTTCCAGAATCAAAACCCTGAAATTAAGAGACCTCTTCACTTCCTCCTCTTCCTCTGTTGTAGCTTCTAACAGATGGATTCTAGCTGCAACATGACCTAACCGAGAAGTATATCGAGCATAGGCAGTATCACTAGAAGAACCAACAAAAGAATTAATTTTGACCACCAGATCTGCAAGAGTAACCTCTATTTCAGCAATCTCATCCTTAAAATTAAGATGGGAAGCTGACAGAACAGCGAAACTCCGATTGGATGAAGTTTGCTTCAATGCACCACGCAACACTACCCTTTTTCTTTCCACCGTTGTCAAAGATGGATCGTTTAAGTGACGGACTCTCAACTCATACTCTAATTCAGGAGCTAACAGATGCTCTACCTTGAACGCAGACATATTACACAACTGAGAAATATACAAGAGAATGAGTAAAAGTAGGTAAAGTTTAACTTACTCTCTGTCCTCAAATTAATATTCTGAAGGGATACCTATACCAGTAATGTTTAATTGTTTTGGTCCAGTTATGAAATCCAATGACATATACTGCTACAACACCCTAAGGAACCTAAAATTTCAAAAACTGTTATTTCGAGGTAGTGACTCAACTTATTGACTACTCCGGACTTGTAAGATATGTAAAATATTTAACTTTAGTTATTTAAATTTTTAATTAATTTATTATTAATCTAAATTGTTATTTAATCAATCAAAAACAAAGCAATTTATTCAGTCTACACAGTATATAGCAAAAACAAGTCGATTTAAGATATAGATATAAGGTAATGTCCAAAAAAAATTGAAAAAAACAAAACTAAAAGTTAAAATGAAAATCTAAAAGCACAACCAGTGAAAACCACAACAACCCAAGATCAAAACCAAAAGTTAAAGGAGATATATATATATATATATATTTTTTTTAAGGCAGAAGTGGAAAAGAAGCCACACGTTGGGTCTAGCCAATTGAAACGAATTAAGATGTGTGAATTGACAAAGTTCAGAAGAACTGAAAGAGAAGTGATGGAAAAAAAAATACTAAAAATAGGGCTAAGCTCAGAGGAACAAATTTAAATGGCCAAAGAGACACTAAATCTCAAGTGAGTGTTCGGGCTAGCTTCAATGCACTGGATTGTGGCTTTAAAGATTTAAACAGATAGCAAGGATACTGAGCTAATGAGACAAGAAACGAAATGAGACCTGGTAATATCAAACGTGATACAACTAAAGAAGGTCACTGGGAATAAATTTATAGAAAGAGAACAATAAGAAGAGAAAAGAAGGGCGCCAACTCAACGATAGTTGAGATTTTGAAGTAACAAATGAATCTGGAGGTAATACTCTGAAATACAAAAATACTAAATATTAATCTTGTTTTGCTATGTTATATACTGGTTAGTAGAACTGAAATAAAACTCAAAATAGCAACAATAAATATATTTATAAACAAATGTATATAGGTATATGTGTATAAACAATTTACATATAATGCAAAGCCAAATAACAGTGGTAGTGGATGGTGTACAGATACAATAGGACCTAATAGCCCCTCAACAAATGAATAGTCACTACCACTGGCCAAATAAAATATGAAATATTAGTATACAACAAGAATAGTCCGTAGGGTAACCAAAGTCTTAAAACAAAAAGGTAGTCATTTAAATTTAAATTAGTTCTACTAAAATGATGGTACTAATGACAATATTGTAAAGATATCAAACTTGATAAATCTCTATTACAATTATATTAAATATATATATTACATCCAAAAAATGAGCTGTTCCATACTCATTATATAATATTTAAAAACAAACCACATTAAATTTATGTCCCTCTTAATATCAAATTGTATTATATTAACAAAATATTATATCCAAAAAAAAGTGAGTTTGGTCAGACTCTCTAAATCCTAGTTAAAAACCTAATAACACATGAAGTGTCCCTTTTTCCTCCCGAATATTTTATAATTAAATTATCAAAAAAAAAAATTATCATAAAGGTATTCACCTTATCATATGCATATGATCAGTTAACAGTAAATATAAAGTAATACGTAATACAAAAGGTCAAATAGTTAAACGACTTATCTTTACAGCACTATAAGTCCATAGGAAAAACTCCTCTTGGCACGGCTACATCAGTTTGTGGCTGTAAAGACGAATCCTGGTCACAAAAGCCACAACCAGTCACTGGTCTCTGGGTGACAGCAAAATCCACGGGTTTGCTAACTATGTATCTAAGGATTCTGTTACTAGTATCCTTGAGGGAATATTCTCAAGAGAATATCCTCAAGTAAAGTGAAATTAATATTTTCACGTGACGGAATCTAAAATTATTATTTACTTTAATAAATACGTAATATAAATGTAATTTAATAGGGGTAGCAGCATGGATTGACTGCACCAAAACAAAACATCAAAATATCAGGTATTAGGTTAAGTCAACATCATGTCAAATTTATGAAGTTACTTTCGTAGGCATGGCAAGCTTGCGCCATGAAATAAACATGCGCAGAATACAGAAGGCTGTCCCACATTTGTAGAACCTTTTTATATTCCACCAAAAAAAGTTAGATAAAAGGGACCCAAAAAAAAACTTAATGATAAGATATGAAATAGATCGGAATTTAAGTTTGACTATATAAAAAAAATGACCTTATGTTCTTTGCAAGTAAAACAAGGAAATTTTATATTTAAATTATTTTGGAACTCAAAAATAAATCTCTAAAGAAATACTAAATACAATGATAAATTTGATTATATGATAAAGAGATAATACGTATAAAATGATTTACTTACATGGAGCTCGCAGCACGCCAAAAAAAAAAACTCTTCCTTTTTATGTGGAACTCTTATAAATCAGAAAATCTTAATTTTAAAAAATTTACTTATTATATTATTATTAATGAATTATATTCTTCCCCAAATTATTTTCCTTGCTCCAATTCCGTCACTTAAGGTGAACAATTTCACCGGTTGGCGTGTCTGCGTATCAGTTCTGACCAAAACTAACCGCTTCCCTTCCGCACAAAATCGATCTTCCTTTCAAAGCGATAACAGCGCGTGTGGGGGAAAATGTCGATTCAAAATCGATCGTAGGCGGGTAATAAAAATTTCTTGAGGGGTTTAAATTGGACTAGTCAGTAGCGTAAACGCTACAATATATAATACCCATATGTAGGTAACTTCTTAAAGTTACATGATAACACAATAAATCATATATGAAAGAGACAATGTCAATTATGGTAAAACGCTAATTAACTAAGTATGTATTCAAATAAAAGAATAAACATTTGATATAACAGGGTTATATTGATAATTCAAAAAAGATAACATTGAACGAAGTTAATTATAAACTATATGCTGTATGTCCGCAAGAAGTAACCTACGTAAATAAATATAAAAGAAAATGTATGCTATAAATGCGAAATATAACTGTAAATGTAATAACCTTAAGAGATTGAAGAGAAATGTTTGAAAATTACCTAACTGAATAATAATTTTAAATACTAAACTATAAGGGTAATTTAAATTTAGGTGAACCCCTCTTTGGCTCAGTGGTAAGAGCGCCTACCTTTAAACCTAAAGGTCGTGAGTTCGAATCTCACCTGGGGCCTTATTCTTGAATCAAGAGAAAATTTTACTCCCCACTAAGCTAACTCGCTTTTCTACTCCATCATAATTATTTCTCTCGATTTTAAAAAGCTGTATTCTTGAATACGGGGAGTAGAAAGGAATGAGAGAAACTATAAACATTGTTGCCGGGTTTTCAATGAAAATTTTAACCAATCACAAAAGTTAATTATTGACAAAGGATAAGATACTGTCAACCGTCAACCTGATCACTCCCATTAGTGGTGTGCCAACCTCCGATTTTTGCGTAGCTGTGACAAAATGTGACTGCTCCAGTATTGTCACAATGACAAAAAGCAGTGATTTTGTGGAGCAGTTTAATTATTTATCTATGAGTTTAATCTTAACTGCTACTATTGCTACCTTTGAATATTCCAAAATATATTTTAAAATTTGTAAAAATTTTCTATCTGACAAAAGAAATGGGTCCGTTGGTTGGAAGACATCCCGGTCAATTTTTAGATCTTCAACTGCCTCCAAAACAACATTAAACATAATATAATTCCAGTAGAGCATATGATTGATATCCATCTTTTATTAACTTCCGCTTTTTAAAAAACAAAATACTTCGCTAGGTTTTTGAAAGGTTATGTATTGTTATTTTCGCTCCTATTTAAAATTTCTCTTACCTACTATCAGTAGAAATTGTTATTCCCTTAGGGAGTGACATTTCTCTCACACATTAGGAGATTTTTTTTCAAGAATACAGCATTTTCGGTTTTAGGGAGCCACGCCTACTTTTACGTCACTTTCTCATGCAATTTCTACTCGCTGAAATTCAAGAATAAGGGCACTGGGTGGAGAAATTTTCGTTTATTAAAAATGAATGAATGAAAATAATTTCTATCCTTGAGCGATCGGTACTCACCGGAGGGACCGCAGACGTTCGGATACAATAAGCGTCTCTTAGCAAAGACAATGACCTCGACTTTGATAAGTATCAAGACAATTACTCTACACACACACATACTACACTAGGTACCTGACTGTACCATGCCAATGATCATAAGTTGTCGAGGCATTAACTCAATAAAAAAAAATTCAGGTGAATAAAACAGATAAATATTCACATATAAATTATTCAAAAATGTTTTGATCTTTAGTACTTTTAATATGAATTTTCCTTTGACACAAAGAAAGACAAAGTATTAAAACGTTATCAACCACTGACAAGGGGATTTGGTGTCTTTGTTTGCGAAACTCTCGGCTTTTGGGTCGAATAAGGGAAAGTAACAAAATGTACTTACAACTTCATACTATTAACACGTGCCGGAGAAGTACGTCGTCAGGTAAGAATACGGTAATCGTTGTGAACTGGCGCCAATAAATAATTCGGAGGTTGGTCAACAGAAACACGCACCATGTTATAGATAACAAAGCGGTAGGGCGTTACAGCTAACGCAGTAGTAAGCAAAATGCAGCAACAGCAATAGAATGTATCTAACAGATATAGGATGCAATGGTAAACAGAAGTGACATCTAAATTGCCAAGTTGATTGGCTCCACTCGAAGGCTGGTACACAATTTAAGTAAAACTTTACAATATACGTATGACAGCTTAAATTATCTCTAAAGATGGCATTTTTTTTGACTGATGCGAGATTAGCCCTAATTATACTTTAGGAGAGATGATAGATTAGGATAAAAGGAACTTTCTCGTCGTTTTACATTAAACTCACTTTCGGAGGATGTTATGAGAAAATGATATCTGTTCTTAGAAGTAAAGGGTTAGTAAATAGACAAAACACACCGGCGATTAACTTGTTTCTGAGAAAGAATCGTAGGAGAACCCTGACTTGCTCTCGATATGCCAATTAGAAAGCGTAGTATAACCCTTCTAAGGATTTGGTAGTTATGGGCGAAGTAAAATAAATTGTCTGAACTATTTTTATTGGATAACGTAATAGAATTTATTAAAATGAGTAACAAAATAATAACACATCAATTTGTATTTAAATACTTGATAAAAAAAGTGATAAGTGTTGTGTGTGAATGCTTTTCAAATCGGTCTCACTAAAAATTAAAGAAAAACTTTCTATATTTCATTAGGGAATATTAAAATAAGTAATATTCGATCAAAGGAGAGAAGCATGGTAGGAAGTGATTTTAATGTACATGTGACTCAATCTAAAAGACGATATGAAACAATACAAAAGAAGCTAGAGATCAGATGCTAAAATTAGCATCTGTATTAGAAATGGCGTTTGTTAACACATTCTTTTAAAAGAGAAAAAGTAAACTTATCACATAAAAAAGTGGACAAAATCAATGATAAATAGATTATATCACTTAAATTTGAACTTATATAGTAGTGAATTATAACTATTAGGACAGAAAGTAAACTAGTACTTCAAAAAATCAGCATCATCAAAAGTGATATCCGCTACCGCATGCATCTGGATCAGAGCAATACTGGAAAATAGGTTTATTTTAACAGACTACATGTAGTGGTTATTCCTAGTAGGATGACTTGATCTTGCTTCTTGATGCATAGGGTGTGAAAGTGCAAGCCTATGCTAATGATCTAGTAATATTAATAATAGAAAAATATACTAATGTTCCATCCAGCATACTCCAAAGAACATTTACGTGGAGTGACAGAAAGACTAAATCTAGATAACGTCTGGATTCTGCTCTGGATGGAGAAACTGTCAAAAAGGCGAATGAGGTCAAATATCTAGGAATAATTCTAGATAAGCGGCTTTTATGGAACGCCCATTTAGTAGGAATAATCAACAAAGCACAACTTTACCTTTCGATATGTCAAAGGATAAATGGAAAAATATGAGATATGAAACTTGAATAGATATACTGCCTATATATGACTTTAAGCAGACCAACGATTAAGTATGGAGCACTAATATGGTAGTCTAAATCTCAACAAAAGAACACCAAAAAGAAGCTGAATAAGCTTCAACAACAAGAATGTTATTGTTGATGTCAGTCAAAACTGGAGCCATATCGATTACCCTAACCGCCTCCATGGAGGTCATGCTTAACCTACCTCCATTACATATGTGGATGGAAAAGGGGAAGGTAGAGCATACTGAAGTTGAATAAGACGCCGGGAAGCAGGGCAAAAGGATACGGGGATAAAATCTGTAGAGATAATTTAAAATCACCCAGAGTTGGAAATAGTACCAGATGCAATGTAACCTAAGTATAATTTCAAAATCCCCTTTATTATCCTATTTCCAGTATGATAATGTAGGGTCATAATATGATAGTTTATTAACTGTTCGTGTAACGCCATACTCTCACTATTTACAGCTTCACGTTTATTAATTAACGACATAGTTGATAATAATACACGGCTAACTTTGTATTCGTCTGGTGTAACTATGCAATATAACAATGATTGTATTGGTTTTATTACAATTAACGATTGAGTAACGAGATAATAAAATAATAATAATATGGACCTCGATTTTAATGTCAACTATTGTTGGAATTAAAATGCTGAGCCTGCAAGGTTGTGCTTTGCTGCATCTAATTTGTTTTTATAACTGACACGCACGTTATGTAGTTTGTAGTTTAGTTTGTATATATATATTCAGGGATTCTACAGTATTCACTGCCTTCCCTCGCTTAACCGTTTCCATCTCTCTCTGTTGTTCCATTCTCCATCGTTTAGGCATTTCTTACTCATGTCGTAATCTACTTCGTTCCCCCAGACTCTTCGGGGTCGTACTCTTTTCCTCCTTCCTATGGGGCTCCATTCGGTTATTCTCTTTATCCATCTGCTGTAGCTAGTTCTTCTTACATGTCCATACCACTTTAGTCTTTTTTGTTGTATATATGTTAGTAGCCGTTTAGCACATTAAGATGCACGATTATATGTTGATGGTCATATAATTCAAAGAGTGTTCAGTTTTAAATATCTTGGTTGCCATATTACTGAACAACTAGATCCAGATCAAGAGATAAATGTAGAATCGAGAAAGCCCGCACGACATTTTTAAAAATGAGGTCATTCTTCTGTAATGATAACTTGCAACTTCAACTTCGAAAGCGCATGATTAAATGCTACATTTGGTCAGTCCTCTTATACGGTGTCGAAGCATGAACATTAAAAATATCCACCATTAATCGCCTGAAGGCCTTTGAAATGTGGCTGCACAGACCTATACTAAAAATTCCATGGACGGCTATGCTGACAAATGTGGCAGTCCTTGAGAGAGCCATTGCTGCTCGCGAGCTGCTTGATAACATCAAATGTAGAAAAATGGCCTATTTTGGACACGTAGTAAGAGGAGACCGATATAATATTCTTCAACTTATTATGATGGGTAAAATCGAAGGACGCAGAGGAATTGGTAGAAAGCAGGCCTCTTGGTTGAAGAATATCAGATAGTGGACAGGAATAAGAAAAGCTGAGCAACTCTTTAGAATAGCTCGAGACAGAGACAGTTTCGCCATGTTAATCGCCAACGTCAAGGGGACTTGATAGGGCACGTTAAGAAGAAGATATGTTAGTATGTCTGTTTCTATTGATGTTCTTTGCTTTATTTCGTCATTACTTCTCCTATCCATTCTTGTCACTCTGCAGCATTTTCGCAGGCATTCCTTCTCTGTTGCTACTATCTTACTGCTTTTTTTCGTATTTATTATCCAATTTTCAGCCCCATATGTCATAATACTTCGCACTAATGTTTTATAAACCTGTGTTTTTGTCTTCATATTTAGGTGTCTATCACTTGGTATATTCTTCTTGTAGTTTCCTCATCATGTAACTGAGGTCATCTTGGTCTTGTGCAATCACTACTCGATTGCACAAGAACATTTTCTTTTCCATGTAATTAAGGCTTTCTCTAAGTATATTTTGAATAGGGTTGTAGATGTGGAACAACCCTGCAGGAGCCCTTTTAAGCCCGAGTTTAGTTTTTAATTGTCCTAATAAAACTTGATAAACTACTATTTATTAAAGTAGGTATTCTTAAATTGTTATAATATTCTTAATCTTACTAGGATGTATATATATGTATTTACCTATATAGCACATCACCGTCCGTTAAACAAAATTTCTTTTCTCTTCTAAAAGTCTTTAACGAGGAATAACATTTAACAACAGCAATTATCTGACAGCCCAAAGCACACTTACCATTAATGATATAATATTTGAAATTTCCTTCTGACTCTAAATTATTTACATGTAGGGATGTGTAGTTCACCATCGAAATAGTTCAAATGGACGATTCTTTCAACTGAACTAATTGAACTAGTTCATTAATTTTCATAGAACTAGTTCACTGCGAACGATTTGCATTATAAATTGTGGCTCAACTTCTAAAGAAAAAAATAATGAATTAATGAGAACATAATATATTTATTATTATGTGAATGTATGGACTAACTAGTTTAAAAAAAAATGCCGATTAGCCTCAGACAAGATTCAAAATTAGGTAAAGAAATAATAAATAAGACTTACAATCAATTTAATTTAACTATCCAGATGACCGGTTTCGCTTTCTATAATATGCAAAGCATCTTCAGGTGTCGATACAAAGTTAAATAAATGCTAAAATGATAAAAACCCATATTAGGGTATTGTCTAATAAAGATAAACAGATTAGATGTTGTAAATTACAATAATTATGCCAATATTACATATCTGTGGTTTTAATTTCAAAATGAGTAAGTTGAATAAAAAGGTATAAAAAGTTTTAAACGTTTAAACAGACAAGGTAAGACCCACAAATTGTTATAAAATAGTCTATTAGATTGTAATAAATTAATAAATGAGCAAATAAATAAACATTACTGACATGCCGGTACTCTATTAATTAATGGATGGTAGAACATGGTTGAAACTACTATGTATTGTTGAATGGAAAACTCAATTCTGCTATTGTAGTTGTTTGTATTCAAACAATAAAATTCACTGATTTTTTTGTAAAGGTTTTTTTAGAAATAATTTAATTATAATACCTATGAGTTTAAATATACGTATATATAAAAATAAATCATACGTGAACCATATTTATATTTAAAACGGTTAATAAAAACAAATATTAATAATTTTTTGCAAATAAAAACTAACTAATCATATAATAATTTAAACCATTTAAACCTAAACATACGATCGAAAGAAATAGTTCCGAACTACTTGTACGGTAGTGAACTAGTGACAGACTGACTGAAAACCGAAGAAAACGGGCGACCGGCACCGAGCTTGTGTGATGATTGAGACGAGACATCTGGCAACCAGGTATGTTAGGGTTGAATTTCGATTTCGGTCCTACAAATAGTTCTTTCGCGAACTAGAGTTCATTTTTGTGAAATAGTTCTCTTGAACTAGTTCATCTAAAAGAACTAATAAGCACACCTCTATTTACATGTGTTTTTATGGAAAACGGTTTAAACGGTTTTACAATAACTAAAAAGTTTCGACTCAATTTTAATAAATAAAAAAACATTTTTTGTTCAAAGGTAAGCGTTTGTGCTCAGTTTAATAATACTATATAAATATACAGTGCAATTATTAGAAAACATTTAAAAAAATCAACTTTTCCAAACTGTACCTTTTCCCAAACGAGCCTTTTACTAAGGTATATTTAATAAAATGGGCACAGTTTTGTTTAAATAGCCTATCTCTGGTCAATGTCTTAATAGTTATACTCACCCTATAATAATACCAAGTGAAACTTTGTTAATATAAAAATACTGAAAAGCTTAACATGCATTCTGCTACTTCTATGTCCTTCTTTTTCGACAGAAGTGTTACTAAATTTCAAAAAGGGACCCTTAGTAATTAAATAAAAAGAGTTAACACAAACAATTTAGCAGGACTAAACAACTGCTGGCGTTAATTTGAGGACAGTTTAAGATTCGATTTTCTCGTTTAGGACGCCGGAACAGACGTTTTTATTCAACATTTATCTTTCATTTCGCAGTCCCCCTTTTTAACTCTTATTTGCATGCTTCCAAATTTATTTTAAATTTCACGGTACATGAGTTTAATTTTAGATTATGCTAAGGCTAAATTGTTTTTCGTTTCATTCTCCTTAACAGTGGCGGATTAGAAACGATGGACTCGCTGGTATCATCCGATTTTTGGTTATACACAGTTCAAAGACAAAATTTGAAGTAAAACATTTAACCAGGTATTTTTCTTTTTATTTATTCTATTTCTATATTCAAACTATGTTAGATGTATATTTCTCATTGTTGTAAATGAATTCGAAAGGACAGAAGTTACATTGTAAAAGGTCAGGTGAATTCGACACATTTAAACCTTTTTGAAGCAAAGCTTGTATACTGGCGTTGTATTACTCTTTCTCCATAGTAAAATGCTGAGATAAGCGTTACAGAACTAGAACCACGAGGAGAAGGCGTCCGGATAGCGTTATAAATCGCGGTTCTTCACATCGATTCACATATATTTATTCTAAGTAGGTTTAAATTAAAAGCTGCATGAAAAATAACTAACAAAATACAAACATTAAATAAGAAGTAAAAAATTAAAAGAATATCTGTCAATAAAAGATTTAATTCATAACGAGTGTCAAAATTCTCCTGTAGATAAAAATACTGAAAAAGTATAATCAAATAAACCATCATGTAAAATCAAGTGATGTCCTATACGGGCTTCAGAGAGCTGGCATGGCGAACTCTGGAAAATTATAGCCATAGCACTACCCTGTCTAAAAGTATTTGTCCACAAATCGTGAGAAAAATGGCTAGAGATATTAAAACAAAAGAGATCGCTCAGAAGAAGGCTCACAAATGTAATTCATTTGAACTTATAAATATAGACACATCGGGAAAAGATCAGAGAGGCGACTTTACTCGTAGATTCTGTACCCGCTTTAAATACTGAGTCAGAAGATGTTTCGAGAGGAATATATTCTTAACCAGTTATCTAAAATCGCCCCTTAAAAAATTCTTCTAATAATTTAATTTTATTTGACTTACTTATATTGATAATTCAGATATACATTTTAAAGTATTTTAAACGACTTTAATATGATACTATAAATATTATTGAGCTGCGTTGGTGAGACGACTTTATTGTAAGATAGTTCATTTGATTACATGAAATCAAGTTTAAACCCTATAACAGTCAAAACTCTCAACGTAAAAAAAATGAATGGCAATATTTTCTAGTATAATTATTGTGTAAAAATTATAAAGAAATCCTCCCAAAGTTGGCTTGCTTGTTTCTAGATATGTCAGGTAGACAAAAGTTAAAACAGTGCCTCAGAGCATGCATGACAGTTTAGGCCAAATATAAGAGCACGTATACAAGACAAGAGTAGGGTAGAATTATCAATAAAAAATGTTGTTTATTAAGGGATAAAAGAATAATATAATAAATGGATGAGAATAAAGTGACAAAAGATAAATGAAATGAATTATCTTTTAGTGTAGTAATCGAAAAAACAGTTTTTGGCGTTGGAACAGCATAAATCGAGATCGCATTTTAAGCAAACACACTGCACAATTTTCATCATCTTGTTCCACCTTCTTTGCCGAGCCAGATTGGGAAATGGTCTTGACCATCATAACGCACTTCAGGAAGTAGATGTTTCGAGTTTTGACCAACGCTCGAGCTGCCTGTCTGTGGATCTACGGAAGTTGATAGTCACAGTGTTGATGGTTTTGGACGTGCCGTTTTTCTTAGTAGAATACCAGAGAAGCGGCAACTGCTTCCCGAAATTGTGGTAATTGCAATACCCGTTCTTAAACCGAGATATTACTTGAGTCGTTGGCCGTTTCCGCGTGGATCTGATTATGCAGTATGTATTAGTTAGTTACGGCCATGGCAATGAAATAATAAAACAATCGGGTGATTGCATCCTGTGATTTTACTCTAATATGATACCAGCCCATAAGTCCGTCGATCAAATCCACGTCTCCCATGTGACTATTATATTCTCTTATCATAACGGAGAAGAAACGGATCACATAAAAATACTACGTGGAGTTAGACAGGGAGGTATCCTATCGCCGTTGATATTTAATATGTACTCAGAGAAAATTTTTAACGAGGCTCTTTACGGAATAGACGAAGGCATCCTTCTAAATGGTGAAAGAGTAAACAATGTTAGATATGCCGACGACACCATGGTGATAGCAGATAGTTTAGAGGGACTTCAGAGGCTAATGGACAGAATAAACGAGTACAGTCAACAGTACTGACTAAACATTAATTTCCACAAAACGAAACAAATGATTATCAACAAGGAGAATATAAACGGGGCTCATCTATACATTAATGGGACGCAGATAGAGCGAGTAAAACAGTATTGTTACCTGGGAACTATTATTAACGAACAGTGGAGCAATTTACAGGAAATAAAGTGCCGCATAGGAAAGGCAAGAACGGTCTTTAACAAAATGAGCGCCATCTTCAAAAGTCACAACATATCCCTTGATACAAAAATGAGACATTTGAGATGCTATGTTTTCTCTGTGTTGTTGTACGGGCGGAGGCATGGACGCTTACAGACACCACTATTAAAAAACTTAAAGCATTTGAGATGTGGCTTTATAGAAGAATGCTGAGAATATCATGGACAGCAAGGATCACGAACAAGGAAGTTCTAGGAAAAATGAAGAAGGAACCAGAGATTGTGTTTACAATCAAACGCATAAAATTGCAATATCTGGGACACGTTATGAGAAATGAGCACCGTTACTCCCTGCTACAGTCTATATTGCAAGGTAAAGTCAAAGGTAAGCGAGGACCCGGTAGAAGGAGAATATCATGGCTGCGGAATTTAATAACATGGTTTAAGAAAACCTCAACGGAGCTGTTTCGAGCCGCAGCGAGCAAGGTTATGATTGCCAATATGATTTCCAACATTCGAAACGGATAGGAACCAGAAGAAGAAGAAGAAGAAGATCATTTGGGGACAATCAACTTCCAAATATGCTTTAGCCTTTCGATCGTAGCGAGCTGCTTTCGCTGGATGTTTGATTGGGTCTTCATTGGATCTGGCGAATGGTTCAATACCAACGTACGTTGATGCCAATCGCACTGACTTGTTATCTTTCTATAAGACAGTATTGATGTCCACACCAAATGCAGAGCTTGATGTCCAGAACAAATGCACATGAATAGCGGCGTAGCTTATTTTTTTATATCTTTATTGAACGGAAGCTTGGAATTTGGAATACGAGAAACTCGTATGGTGCCCAAACTATATATGCCTCGATCTCTGAATAATACCAATAAATGCAACGGTGTATAAAAATTTATCGAAATACAAGATGTGATGAACGAAGTCTGGAATTGTTTGTAACAATCGCACAACAACGTTCGAAGTGGCTCCAAGATCAGACTGGCCCGATAGGATCACATTGTCACTAGCACCGTTATAAACCTCAAACCTTCAAGCGAATCCACTCGTATCATATAAAACAAATAGCTTGATACCCCACTTGTGTGATTTATTTGGCATGTATTGGCGCCAATTATGTTTTGTTTTGGTGCTGCACATCTATTCGTCGATGCACAATTAACCAGTCTTTGGAACGGAATCGACTCAAGTGATTATAATGTTAACCAATGTTCGAATGCGGAACAACGTATCGTAGTCGGGTTCGCCTTTCTTGACTGGAGTGCTTTCATTACAAAAGGATAAATGTTGTTTTATCGCCATGAATTTTCCTTTGGACATTGTCTTTGCTATTGCTTATAACGCGTTTTGGCCTCAATAGCTTTTCAAATTTTGATCATGGTACACACTTATGTAAATGAGAATTCCACTATATCTAAAAATATCTTCACTGGTAGAAGTGAATTTTGTGTTGATATCGGCTTGGCGAGCTACTCGATTTGTTTTAAATGTAATCAAGTTAACCAATTCCTTATATGAAAAAATACCGAAATAGTTCCATTGGTATCTGGAGCTCTTTTATGGACGATGGTATGCTTGAGTAACCCCGGAAGGCTACTTGATTAACATGCAAACGCATTGATTGTTTTCGCCATACGATTTTGAAAAACTCAGTTGAATTTTTAGCTGTTGGTTCAATACCTGCGAAAAAGTTATAATACGAGTTTAGGAAACTCATCCATACTCTTTTGTCAAAACTATTCATACCTGCACCAGTGAAACCTCCAGCAGAAGGCACAATTAATGGACCAGCAATTTCGATTTCGGGCAATGGAGAACGAGATCGTTTCAGTTTCTTGAAACGCTGTGTTGAAGTTGATGGCACGTCGTATTGATCTTTTTCTTTTGCCGTAACAACCTTTTCGTGAGAAACATTCTGTTCAGGAAGTAATGTTGATGAAGCTGATGGAAGTGCTTCGTCGACTGCAGTGAAGTTCAATGAAAAGTCGGCCGCTTGATTGACGAAAGCAGATTCGTCTTCATCTATTTGCCGAACCACCTGTGAAATATACTGTTCATCCTCGGGGGACATTTCATCAAGCACAGAATCTGGATCGTTCACATCATCGTCGCTACTGAAATCAGTTTCCACAGCTGAGTCCACCGATTTTATAAATGCCCGTTGTTCCTCTTCGCTCATTTCGCTGATCTTTACTTTATTTCGGCTTTGAAAATCCATTTTCCGCCACAATAGAACTATAAACAATGACACAATTAGGCAGCTGAATACAATAGAAGGAGGACACTAATCTGCATCTACACTGTCATAAGTCAATTCGGTACCTTTTAACGGTATAAATCACGACGAGATCCAATACGAAAAACTATATAATTTTTTTTTTGAAAATTGGACTGTAGCAAAAAATAATTTTCGATCTTAAAACTACGAAACTTCGAACTAAACTGTTCTGGCAAACGAAACGAAACGGTAAACTGATCTTGCTTATGAACCCAGAAAACAATGAAGGTACTGTCTGTAGACACTGTTAGCAGAACTGTTGCTTTAATAATCAGTAGTATAGGATTTTTCACCTAAGAAGACCTCTTTGCAATTAAATGCTGGCAACTTTATTACTAGCGGATCAGATAAGCGACGATATATTTTACACTACCTTTATGAATAAAATGTTATTGCTCTGTTGTTTCAATCAGCACTGCTCAACAAGTTATCGTTTATTGGTTTATAATTTTATTGCAATGTTAATTTTTTTTAATTTCTTCTGACGTATCGTATAATGTAGGTTTACCCAATAATCAAAGTTATGCATTTACAAGAACATATTATTTGAAAAATAAGGAGTAAATACCATGTGTCATAATAATTGTAATCTTAGGAAAAAGACAGTTAAGAGTTTATACACACTTAAAAAATTTGTTTAGTAATGTATTTCTTAAATCCACACAATTAATAAAGAATGACTCATGCTGTTTAAAATATTTATCTGTTAACGACACTTTCATCGACAAAGTAGATCAAATTTATTTGATCGAAATTTTTGGTCGAAAGTTATTTATTTTTGAAGAATGGTTTGAAAAAAATTTGTTACAAGAATTGGAGCGACCATCCATAATAGTCTTGGATATTGCATCCTACTACTCAAGAGTAGAAGAGAGATTTCCTTCAAGTAGCTGGACAAAAGAAGAAATAAAGTTGTGGTTAACAGAAAAGAAAATTTACCACAGTGACATATTTTTAAAAGTCGATTTACCTCAAAGGTGTAGAGAGCACAAAATTTAAAAGAACTTTGTTACTGACCAAATGGCTCTTTAATATGGCCATGAAGTTCTTCGACTTCCGCCCTACCATTTCCGCTATAATGAAATTGAGTTAGCTTGTGTTATAGCCAAAAACTTTTATGATAAACATGCATCCAAAACAAAAGATGACGCTAGCGTTCTTGGTTTATGGAAAGAATCGCTAGAAGAAATAAAGACAGAACAATGGCAAAATTGTATTAGACATACGGAAGACATAATCGTTCAGTCTTTTTAAACTGAGCGAGTTGTAAATGAGGTCCGGCCTCTAATTATTCCGATTGACAATTCAGATAGTAACGATTCTGCTAGTGAATTATCAGACAGTGAATAGGACAAATCGTTTGCTAAAAAGAAGAAACAAAAAAGTGTTTCGGGAATTCAATTTAAACTTTGTGGTGTGTTTAAGTTAAATAATAAAGTACCTTTGGTCTAATTACTGGACTGCATACTTTTAATAGCTTTGGTATTAATTACTGGACTACACGTGTTTATACATTTTGTTTTGCTGAAAACTCGGAAGTGATTTAGTAACAATTTGTTTCAAGGTCATATTTAATACAGTGTTTGCAGAAAGTAAAGTCTTGGATGTATTTTATTCATATTTGGACATACCAGCAACTTGCCAAGTATTTTCCAATTTGACTGCATGTAAAACCATTTGTATAATTTTTATTCTACGCAAAATAGAGACTTATATTGATGAACATTTGATGTCAACAAATAATTTCGATTATTCGAAATATTCCGTCCCACTTTTTTTAACCGCCCTGTATATACATATTATATTCATTTAATTTTATTTGCCTTTGATACAGTAAAATCCAATATTATTACTGAACATAAAATTCAGGAAATTAAATATTTTTACTTTTCAAGCGATCGAAATTCAATATTAACGTTCTACTGTTTGAGGCCCACTGATCATATCTTAATTACATATCGGTGTTCCCCGACTGATCATATCCTAATTACATATCGGCGTTCATAGGGTAAAAGGAGTTTATTTCATTTTTTTTTTGCACCCGATCTCCTTATTAGCGGAGCACAAAATCGACAATATACTCGCGCTACCGCAACAAGAGCAGTAATAGTTCTGGTAGTGAATTGAAGAGAGCATCTAGAGAAGGCCCACAAGTGATGCCCAAAAACACACATAAAGTATTAATATGACTTCAAAGAGGAAGTTGATAATTTAACGAAATCATATCTGGCAAATATTTTATTTGAAAATAAAACATAGGTCCGACACTGCATTTTCAGCATATAATGTGAAATATCTAATTTTCTTTAGTGTTATTTGCGTGTGACGTAAAAAACGAGCATTTGATTTGAAGGAACATTAATTGCCTATTTCTGAAAGAGAAACAAGCTATTACATTTTTAACGTTGAAGCCTCCAAGGAGTTGAAAAGCAATTGGAAAGTTAAAAAGTTATCAGTATGTTTTTACCTGCGATTAAATATGCTATTATGAAAGACATTGTAAAATGTTTCATGTTAGGGTAATGTGTGTAACTAACCTTAACTTTTTATAAGCTCCAGAGATTCGTAATAAGAAAAATGTATTAAAAAACAAAGAATTAGAGTTGGGTAAAATTTTGTTTTGGACGTTTTAAGTATGTAAAAGCATAACATAATTTTGGAAACGAGAACATTGCAAAACGTTGAAACTGCCATTACAGAAAATCAATGAGGATTTATATAAAACAAAAGTGTTAGGTATCACATCTTTAGCCTTATAAAACTAATGAAAAAATACTAAAATAAAACTGAAAATAAACTAAATAGAACTATACCGAGCAAGAAAAATACGAATGTTTAATCAGAAGAATACAGAAAATGCAAAAATAGCAATAGCTAGCACATATTTTAACCCTAGAGTACTAACTTACGTAAATTTTACGTACCGATTTTAATCTGACTGCTGCTGAAAGAAAACTAAACGTGGCAATGCTTAGCCGCGTGGGCTATGCCATCCTCACTTCATGATCAATGAAACAAATGAATACTGGCTTTGACTTTAGTTTGGGTTAGGCTTTGACAATAGTATAATAGTTATAACACTCTGTACATGAAAGATACGTGTGGTTAGCATCCGCGTAAAAAGTTTTATACGTAATTGTGACGTGCTGTTTAGGGCTCTTGTTATAGTTTATTTTTATGAACGAGAGAGTAATTAGCATAATTTTAACTGGTATCTCCGACCACTCCATGGGCGTGCTCAAGATTAATTGAAAAATTACTTTGAATAATTGTAAAAAATAAATGAATTATTTCAGTGTTATAAAGTGTTATGTGTATGTAAACAAAAGTGAGCTCTTTTATCACACACTATATTAGAACTGACTGGCCTACATTAAAAGGGTTTTAAAAAATTCACATTTTTTTTAATTTTTAAAAACTACAAAAGAGAAAAAGAGTTTTTAAAACCGTCTAAGGTATGTTAAATAGATGAATAAAAATATTAATATAAAACTTACAACTACTTGTTACAAATCCAAATCAGATTCAGAAGATGAACTTTCAGAACCAAGATTTATAATAACTGACCCGATCATTTTATCAGTAATATTGTCCAGCTTCCACATTTTTTCCTCTTCTTTAATAGTATGATTTACTGCCTTTTCCCAGTTTTCAGGTTTTACATTATTTACGGCCTCCAAAAACAACTGTTTAACATCATGAATTTTAAAAGTGGTATTTTTTGTCAATTTCATCAATTTCGTATTTTTTAAATTTTCTTTATGAAGGGAACACAACGAATAAAGTTCCTTTCTTATAGATCCGGGATGGTACGTAATATTTTTTGAACTCAGCCAATTCTGCAAGTCTTTTTTTAACCACTTGGTTGTCGGCAGTCCTTCTATAAGTCTGGAGTGATAACTTGCATTATCCATTACTATTACACAGTTCTTAGGAAGAAGATCTATCATTTGTTCGAACCATTCTTGAAAGACATCAGCGTTCATGTCTTCATGGTAGTCACCGGTACGAGTTGATTCAAAAGTTAAATAAACCACCTTCAACAAAACCGTCTGAACTGCCAATGTGTACTATTATCAGCCTGCGTCCCTTTCCTGATGGTGGGTTTAAACCAGTAAATAAGTTATTTACAAAAGCGTGCCTTTGACTTGTAACAGTTTCATCCTGCCAAAATTTATTTGGTGTATGACCCTCGTTGATCCATGTTTCATCAAGATAAAATATTTTTCTTTTTTGGTTTCTCATTTCGTTTATGGTTCTTAGAAAATGTCTTCTCCATATGACAATATCGCTTCTTTCTAATAAAATAGACTTTCTGGGATTCTTTTTCCAGCGGAAGCCTATTTCTTTTAAAAGTTTCCATAACGTACTTCGACTCATTTCTGGATAATCCTTATCATCTCGAACTGAGACAAGAACTTTATCCAATGTTGGAAATTCTTGTCTAAAGAAGAATTCATGCACTTTCCGTCGAAGTCCTTTTTTAAAATGATATTCTATTTGAAATTTTGGTTTCCCTGGAGCATTACGTGGCATTTGAAAACTACCACATTTCTCTTCTTTAATAACTCTGTAAATCGTAGATTTCCCAACACCAAGTATACTGCTAACTAACTCAACGGTCTCATCAACACTTTCACATAAACGTTTGTCTGTAAATGATTTAAAACAATTAAATATTAATGTTTTTTCATTAACTGTTAAAGGAATAATTTTTCGGCGTTTACACGGCACTTCCAAATTTTCTATAACACTAGTATACACAATAAACTGCACCTTGCAACTGAAGTACCTACTTTTATTGAACTGTTAAGAATTTTGAATACGCCACTTGGAACTTCCTACAAAATGGAAAAACCCACTATCACATTTTCTGTGGAATAAGTTTAGAAGGTAATTATCTAGTCAATTACTGTCGTAGATTCCTGGAATTAAAGAATTAAATGTTTGATTGTTGAAACCCTTACTTCGTGGAATGCACTTATTTTAGATAAAATAAAACGTTTTATTTTATCTAAAAAATTAAACTTTATTTTGCAAATAGGTAGGTACTTATTAAACTTTTATTGGTTATATATAACCAATAAAATAAACATCTTACATTTTTTGCAAATTCATTAGTACCTGTTAACCTCTATCACTCCGACACTGGCAACCTTATTTAGGGATTAGTAACCCTCACAACTATTGTATTCTATTCTGCTCCAACCTTTATACCTGCTGGTCATACTTAATTTAAAATTGTTTTCCTATATACTTCTGTAAACTTGTTGACAAATATCTGTTTTTCATTGAGTCACCCGTATCAACAGTTTAGGGATTTGCATACATAATTTATTGTTTTATTACTCTCTCATACATAAAAATACACTATAACGAACGTTTTTTTCAACCGGTAACGGGCCGATGCTAAACGGGTACCCGTGTTGACGGTTCATAATTTTCAAGGGATATGCGTCCGTTGACGGTATGGAATCTCCGAAATATCGTCAGTTTTAAAGTAACAAGTGCATGCAATACATGTTATATCATGTTGTCGTCAAAGAAAAAAATTATACTAGCCTATTATTTGTATAAAAAATGCAGAAGCAACGGGAAAAGCGTAAAAGAAAAATATGGATACATCCTATTTTATTAGAAAGAGAAAAGTATGGTGCTTTTCATACACTTTACGAAGAATTGAAAAAAGACGAAACAAAATTCTTCAATTACTTCCGAATAGGTCAAGAAACTTTCCGCAAATTTTTAGGAATAGTACATGATAAATTAAAACGTGCTGACACTAATATGAGGCTATTCCTTGCACCTGCTGATCGACTAGCTGTTACCTATGTATGAATTATGCTATTAGTATAACAGAATAAAAACTATCAGTTATAAAAAAACTAAAAAAAATTACAAACTTAATAGATTTTTTATCATTTAAGAATATACAATCTATATATAAAATAAAAATTATTGGTGAAATAACTTATTAAAATCTCCATATCAAAATCCATATTTTAGTGGCAACAAAGAAAGAAATTTATTGAAACAACGGATGCTCGCCCAACGCCGTTAACACACTTGCATAAACTAAAAAGGTTCACTGAGGGTTCACGGTACCGTCCCGTCGAACGTCTTGCCGAGGGGGACTGGATACGTAGACGGTGAAAAGTTAACCAACGGGTTGGTTGCCGTTGCGTGAACACACATTCATAAGAACCTGAAAGACACTGAGCAACGTCCAACGGGACGGTGTCAAAAACGTCCCGTTGAACGTTGTCGTTAACAAGAGCTCTTATTAATAACTCTTCGTCTTCATGTACCATGTCCTTTCAGAACGTTGGTTACCATCATAGCTATTTTAATTTTATTCACTGCCACCCTAAATAGCATGCTTGTATCTGCACCATACCAATCTCGCAAGTTCTTCAACCATGAGGTTCTTCTTCGTCCTGGACTGCGTTTGCCTGCTATTTTTCCTTGCATGATATTTTGTAGCAATCTATATTTGGGACCTCTCATTACATGTCCGAAATATTCCAGCTTTCTCTGCTTGATGCTTTTTATGATCTCAGTAGTCTTGCTGAGACGTTCAAGTATTGTGGAGTTACGAATCTTCTCCTCCCAGGAAACTTTTAAAATTCTTCTATAGCACCACATTTCGAAAGCCTCAAGGCGATTTAGATCGATTTTATTCACAGTCCAGGACTCGACAGCATAAAGTAAGACCGAGAACACGTAGCAGCGAAGTAGGCGGATCCTTAATGCCAATTTTAGGTCTCTGTTACATAAGACCTTGGACATCCTTCTAAAAGCAGTTCTAGCCTGCTCTATTCTGGATCTAACTTCGCCGTGATTTGGTAACGTATAAATAAAATGTCTGCAAAATCAAATGTTAATCTAGAGCGTCCTCTTACTGAGAAAGAATTGGAGGAAATTATAAATTAAAGTGACTTCAGTAATTTAAGTGATACAGAAGGTGATCTAGTGGAGTTAGAAAATCCATCCGACAGCAACGATACTATTAAAGATGGAGACTATGATATTACACAGGACAAAGAAAATATCTTCACAAAACTAGCTAACACCTGGGCAAATACACCAGCAGAAACTCAAAAAGAAACAAGAAATACATGCTCTCGTAAAAGAATTAAAATGACTTATCAGGATCAACATATACTGATAACTGTATTGAACAAAAATCATCTGTTATAATATGGGAAATATGGATAAAAGTATTTAGTAAATAAAAAGGGTTATAAGTGGAGTTATTTACCAATGAATGATGGTGGTCGTAAAGTTGCACCCAAAAATATTGTTTATATCCGTCCAGGTCCAACCAACTTAGCTAAAGATGCTATAGAACCTATAGATGTTTTTAATTTATTTTTTACAGATCAGATTATGGACGAAGTTTTGCTATGTACAAACGAAAAAATTGCAGAGTTACGAAATAAGGACCAGACAAAAAAAGTTACTGTTTTAGAAACAACATTGCCTGAACTGAAAGCACTGTTACGTTTGTTAGTTTTATCTGAGGCTTTAAAAAATACTCACCTCTCAGCTGACGTTTTGTTTGATAGCACTTATTGCGGCCATAGATAAAAAGCAAAGATGAGTAAAGAAAGGTTTACCTTTTAGATCAATTCTTTACGATTTGATAACTGCTTGACAAGATCAGAGGGTAAAAAAAGTAGTTTTGCTCCAATATCTAAAATTTGGAAATTGTTTATTGAAAGCTGTGTTAAAAATTATAAAGGTAGTTCATATGTGACAATTGACGAACAACTCCTAGGATTTCGTGGCAGAAATCCAGAAAATGGAATATTTAGAATAAACAGAAAATTTAAAAATTGGAGAAAATACCAGTATACCACCAACCAGTATAAATATCTAGGAAGCATTATATCAGCAGATGGCAGAGTTAAGATAGATGTACAAAACCGAATAACCCAAGGGAAAAAATGCATTCGAACACTGAATTTATTACTGTGGTCTAATAAAATAAAGATGCATACCAAACTTCGTGTATACAGAGCAATTGTAGAACCGATTACCACATATGGTGCCGAATGTTGGACGATGACAAAGAATGAACGAGATAAAGTAGATGCTGTGGAAATGGATTATCTTGGAAGGTCATGTCGAGTATCGAGAATGGAAAGAATCAGGAATGAGGAAATATGAAACCGTACAGGAATTAGAGATACTATTTCAGATAGAATACAAGTAAGGCAATTAGAATGGTATGGTCACGTGATGAGAATGGAGGAGGAGCGGTGGCCAAAGAAAGCCTTAATGTATGTTTCGCCAGAAAGAAGGAAAAGGGAAAATCCACCAAATTCCTGGAGAAGAGAAATTACAAAAACATTGCAATCTAGAGGCTTAAAAGAGGGAGATTGGAGAGATAGGAAAAGATGGAGGGTAGGATAAAAATTGCCGGGAAGCGGCAATCGCCGTAGGACCCCCGATATATGATGATGATGTTCATTTCGCATGTATATGCCAAACAAACCTAGTAAATAAGGCATAAAAATACTTATTTTTTGCGATGTGGCAACGAAATATGTAATAAATGCAATACCGTATCTGGGTAAATCTACTGTAACCAACGGCATTATTTTAGCAGAACATTTTGTCACAAGCCTGACGAGAGCTTTACATAAAAGTAAACGTAATGTGACAATGGACAACTGATTTTCCAGTATCCCGATTGCTAATAAATTATTATCTACTACTACTACTAAGGATTTCCACAGTTTTTACTGTCTTCCTTCACTCAACCGTTTTCTCCAATTTTCCCTGTCATTCCAGTCTCCATCTCGCAGGGTTCTTTTCTCCATAGCCTTGTCGACTTCTCTGAATGACCTTCGGGGTCTTCCTCTCTTTCTTCTTCCGATCGGGCTCCATTCTGTGATTTTGTTTATCCAGCGTTGTCTGTCCGCTCTTCTGACGTGGCCGTACCAGGATAGTCTCTTCTCCTCCATATAGTCGATTATGTCTGATTGCACTCCCATTCTCTGCTTAATCTCTGCGTTTTCAATTCTGTCTCTTTTTGTAAGTCTACAGCTGTTCCTCAGGAACTCCATTTCTACCTCTATTTCTCTTTAAATTATTATCTCCCTTCTAAAATTTGACAATGGTCGGGACACTCCGGAAAAATAAAGGAGAAATACCTCCTGAATTGTCGATAACAAAACTTGAAAGTGCGGATTAAGTATGTTTGTGTACGATGAAAACATGACTTTATTATCTTATAAACCTAAGCAAAATAAGACAGTTCTTCTACTTTTAACTATGCATTTTCGGGAAACATTAATCACGAAACAACAAAACCCGAAATAATCCATACATTTTAATTTAACTAAATGGGCTGTAGATACGTTTGACTAAATGTCTCAGAACATTTGCTGTAATAGGAAGACCAGAGGGTGGCCGCTATGCATATTTTACAATATGATGAATATTGCAGGAGTAAACGTTTTTGTAATCTACTATCACAATGCAACTAAAACCAAACTCGAGCCATTATCAAGATTAAATTTTATGCTGAAACTTCATAAACAATTAACCAAGCCGTGGCAACAAATAAGATTCCAAACAGTACCAACTTTATCAAGAAGTCTCAAAGAGAGTCTTTCCATGCTTTTGAATTTAACGCATGTTGCTGTAGACCGCCTAGGTTTTCAAGGGAAAGGAAAACGGACTTACTGTAGTTTATGGTCTACAGCAAAGAAAAGAATAACAACTACCAAGTGTGGGAGTGTCTTGTGTGGAGAACATCAAATAAAAATGTGTATGGAATCTGTACATGAGTAGAAGGTTATCGTTTCTATATTTGTATTTGTAATGTTTATTATATGCACAGGTTTATCGTGTCTGTATTATTACAAGATTCTGTTGTGTATCAAAAGTATCTATTTTATGTTGTTTATGTTTGTATTATTAGTATTTCAACGTTTTTTATAAACTAGACCTAAATCAGTAAGAACGTAAAATTTACGTATAGTTAGCATTTATGTATGTTAAAGAAACGTTATTATTCTAGGGTTAAATATAAAGGCATTCACTTAAGAACCAGCCTTAGTTTTGTATGTATTGTTATGCTAGAATTTTTCCAAATTGCTACCAGTTTCATCATAGCTGTTCTAGCAATAGTCAACTTTCTGCGTATCTCTCTGTCACACCCTCCATCATTTGTTATTAGAGATCCCAGATGTATGAAATTATTTACTACTTCAAAGCCCCCAATTTCTTTGATGTGTTGAAGATTATTTTGAGCTTTGTCTACTATCATGATCTTTGTCTTACTCCTATTTAGCATTAGTCCATATATTTTGCTTTTTTCCTCCAGACATCTCATTATGTCTTCCATTTCTTCTTGATTTGCCGCGATTATTAAAGTGTCGTCAACATATCTTAAGTTATTGACTTTTTGACCCCCTACTGATATTCCGCCTTCCATCCGTCTAGGAACTTTCGCATAATGTGTTCGCTGTAGAAATTAAACAGAGTTGGCGCGATTATGTATTCGTGTCTGACACTTGCCTCTGTTCTGAAATGATCGGAATGGGTGATGTTTATTTTCACTGTGCACTTATTATTTTCATATAGACTTCTAATTAGTCGAATTAGGTGGTGGGGTGTTCCTATTTCCGCTAGTATGGACCATAGCTGCTGCCATATGACTTTATCGAGGGCCTTTGTGTAATCCACAAAGCACATAAGCATATGGGTATTGAATTCACAAGTTTTTTCGATTAGCTGTCTGACATTAAGGATGTGTTCTCTTGTGCCTTTTCCAGGGACAAATTACGCTTGTTCTTCTGATATCTGAGGCAACAGAAAAGCTTTTAGTCTTTCATGTATTACATGAAGTAGAACCTTACTTGCATGGGATATTAGGGTTACCGTTCTGTAGTTGCAGCAATCTAGCGGAGTTCCTTTTTTGAATATAGGGCTGAAAGTGGATGTTGTTCAGTCGTTGGTCAACTTTCCGGTTTCCCAACAGTTAACCCAAGCTGAATTAAATGACTTAGTGAGAGACTTGGGCCTAGCGAAGACTGATGCACAAATGTTAGGGTCACGACCAAAAGATTAAAATATGTTAGCTCCGGGTTTGAACTACATTTTCTTGGTATAGGCATCGTGAAAGAGAGTTCGTGGACTATTTCTCTTAAAAGGGTTCACTGTTGTATTGTATATTGTATGGTTGTATTGTTTGGTGTATTGTAGAATAATCAAAGTGAGGAAAATGAAATACTTGGGTTATGTGAGAGGCGAAAAATATGAATTACTTCAAGTTATACTGAAAAGAAAAGTACAGGGCAAAAGATCAGTAGGAAGACGCCAGAACTCATGGCTGAAAGACCTAATGAGATAGTTCGACCGCTCATCCGCAGAAATTTTTCGCGCAGCAGTTTCTGAAACCAAAATTGCTATTTGGATCGCCAACCTTCTACAGGAGACGGCACCATGAGAAGAAGGTGTATTGTAATAATATTCCTGAGGTTTATTCCATAAAACTGGGAGCTGACAATTACGGTTACACATCATAGCGGTTATTTATTGATTCTTCTTGAAGAGAAGTCTGAAGGGTGTCTTGTTGAACCATGGTAATACTTATGCGTCAGTGCTTATTGCTCGTATGTAGAAACGTATGAGAATCTTGACCTGTTTTTAAATAAAATAAACTATAGCGAATATTGTTGTCAATTCTCTGAAGACCTCAAAATAATACAGTGCGTTAAGTTTTGGATTAGGTATACGCTCTATAAATGGCAACACTGCGCGTCGTCGACTTGCCACTACATATCTGCTTCGTTGACTCGTCGTTGCTCGTCGCCCGTCGGCAAATTGAATTGTCATATTGTCATTATACCGTGGTTGTTTAAAGGTATAACAGCGTAGAGTTTTAATTTATTTTTGTAAACATGTCTGTTTATATGGCCGCGGAAAAGCTCAAATAATAAAATGGTTTTATAGTGGCAATTCTGCGCAAGAGTGTGTAGATTTATTTTCTGTGTTTTTTGAGGGAAGACCAATTCCTTGTGTACAGTCAATTTATAATATTGTTAAAAATTTTGAGAGTTGTTATTGCCTCAAAAATTGCAGAAAATGTCACGCTCAAGAAGTGTTACCAGAAAAAGTTGAGGAAAGAGAATACCGGGATACACAAATTTGTGCAACAATCGAGGTAGATTCAACACGTTCAAGTAGAAGCGTTGCTAGAGAGTTAGATGTTAGCAATGTTACTGTAACGAAAGTATGGAAAAAAGCACGGTTACAAGAATTTTAAATATTCGAAAACGCAGCAGCTTTATCCAGACGATTACTTTCGAAGAATGGAGTTTTGTGAAACTCTAATAACGAAGGCTAATAGTGAACCAAATTTTATTAAAAACATTTTATTCACTGATGAATCTTCTGTTTCGTTAGTAGGGAGACACAATCCTTCCATTACCAGGTATTGGGCGCAGGAAAACCAGCACAGAAGTGTTGTTTACCGAACTCAACGTCCTCAAAAAGTTAACCGTCTGGACTGGCATTTTAGGAGACCACATAATAGGTCCATTTTTTATTGAGGGCAACTTGAATAGTAGAGTATACCTCGATTTGTTACAGAATCATGTTCTTCCCGCTATTCTCAATCTTCTGATGTAAATCTGGAGAATGTTTGGTTTCATCAAGACGGCTGTTCAGTTCACAACGCTCGAATTATTAAGGAGTATTTAAACAATACTTTCCCGAATCGAGTTATCAGTGGAACAGGCGATATTAAGTGGACTGCGCGATCTCCAGATCTTACACCCATGGACTTCTTTTTTTGGGGACATTTAAAAAGCATTATCTACGATCATCCTAAGGCTAGAGCCCAAAATTTGGATGAATTAAAAAATCGAATAAGAGAAGTCTCCAATTCTGTTACAGCAGAAACTCTTTCATCTGTTCGCAGAAGTTTTTATGACAGATTGGGGTACTGTTCAGCCGTAGAAGGTCAACTATTTGAACCATTTCTGTAGGTCATAAAGAATTATTTTTTATTTTATTAGGAATAATATTTTAATTTTCAATAAGAGTATATTTTTTATTTTATCTTTTTAAAGAAATACGCTTTTATTTTTAATTCAACCACAAAAAAATTTTCACATTAATAAAAATCGATAACAATGCACCGATTAGGTCAGTGCATTTTTATCGAATTTCCTACTATTAAAATCGGCTTTACGTAATGAAACATGAGATCGGACGACAGAGAAGTACATCCCAAACGTTGTTGTGAGTTACTAAACTAAAATATGATTTTCTGTCGGTGCAAAGATAGTTTCGGGTCGAAGAACGAACATTTGCAACGTTGCCGATTTTAGCGCTCCGTATAGTGTGCAATACCTAATCAAAAACTTAACGCACTGTATTTATACTTTTGGGTGAGCAGTCTGGATTCACAAAGTATCCATATTTTTTGTGTGAGTGAGAAATTCGAGCATGAAATTTACACTACGTTAAGAAAGAATGGACAATCAGGGAAATACTTGTACCACGACAAAAAATGTGAAGCATTTGAATGTATTTGTTGACCCAAAATTAGTTCTTTTGCCTTCACTTCACACAAAGTTAAGATTTATGAAGCAGTTTTTCAAGACTTTAAATAAACAAGGTGACTGAACTGACAAGAATTTTTGTAGGCCCCCAAAATCTAACTTTAAAATCGGACAGATTCTTACAGAATATAAGGAAAGCATGGAGTTATTTCTTAGAAGCCATAGAAGGTTTATTGGGAAACAACAAATCTCCAAACTTTAAAGAAATTGTAACCAATATGGTAGAAAATTGTAAAAAACTAGGATGCATATGAGCGTCAAAGGATTCACACGTTGACTATTTTCCCGAAAATCTCTAAAAATCTCGAAAATCTTGAAGCTGTCAGCGAGGAACAGGGAGAGAGACATCACGACATAAAAGAGATGTAGAGACGTTACCAATGAAGACTTGATATTAGAATAATGGCTGATTACTAAAATTCACCAAAAAAAAACTTGAAAACGCAGTTTTTAAGGAAAAGAGAACCATTTTAGTTACAAAAATACAAACGATTTTCGAACGTAGATTATACTGCATTGTTTTTTTATGACCATCTCAATTTTGAAGTGTACTTTTTCTTAAAGTTAGTTTCAATTAATATTTTCTTAGTATTTTTGGCAGTTTCTATGAAAAATTTTAAACACAGTTTCCTTGAAAACCTGACGTGCTGGAAAAAAACAAAATTCGTGATCAGCACACCCTGTTTACTATAAGGCACTTATTCAACTCGAAATACTATTTCATGAAAAAAAGTATGCTTGTGTTATTGTACATTTTTCCATTTATGCATTAATTTTCAGCACAAGTAGTTTATTTAACAGGATATTTGTTTAGAAATGAAGTGATAAGCAGATTCTTAAGATTGTCAACGGTACACAATTACTTAGTTTTTACCTACAATAAAGTTTTTACTTAATTGTACTACAGATTATCTTTATACTATGTCGTGGAATTTTCTCGGATTTCCACCAATTGTTGTGGGGAAAGCTTATTAAATTCCTTTCCACGTGCGTGTACAGTTCCAAATATTTTAGGACCATGGACTGTACAAGAGTGTTCTCTATGTGTTCTCTATGGACTATTCTTTATGTGTTTGGTTTAATAGGGGTTGTACTTGGAGAAAAAATAAGCGTAATTATTCCAATCTACACATTTAATACCGAGAGAATATTTACACAAGCACTAATACTAACGAAAGAGTTCGCTTTTCATTGTCCATTATTCTATCGGCGCGGCGTTTAGAGGCCCGCTAGCTATCGCGAAAACAAATACACAGTTCACTGCATTTTTGGCGGCGAAGAGAGGGATTAGTCGCTAGGTACCGGCTGGTACCGCACAGTTTGAGACTCTGACCACATCTGCGAGATATTTTGGATTGAACCTTTACCTAAAAGTGTCGACAAGGCGGCGTCGGTTTTACAATCCAACAACCCTTATAATCTATTTATGGCACAAATATTTTGCAGGCAAAAAGTACAGTCTGTAGTATAAAATTCAAACTAATATTTGTGAGAACTAAAAATTACACTAAAATTAATATAAAATGTTGTTTTTACAACACTATGCTTTTTTAATCACCAAAATGCCTTTTCCTGTATCCAATAAGCGACGATAAAGTCATATACATAGCTAATAATAAAAATAATTAGCAGTTAAATATAAAATTTTAGCTTCTTTACATTTAGAAAATCAAAAGGATATTAAGTATCTTCTGTGTACAAGAAAGTTCATTAAAAGAAGAAAGGTAAAAGTTAAACACGTCGTCATCCATATTCATGACCACGTCGGAGTTAGCTATCTAAGAAATCGCTATCGCCCTCCCTCTTTTTGTAAAGACGGGCGCTTTTCCTTCACTATCTTTGAAAATTAATGTCCAAAACCAGAGTACTGGAAACTATAAACCTCTAAAATGGGAATAAAATGTTAAAATAGTACATTTGCATTACATAAGTAATCAGTTGATATCTCTATCAAAATAAGTGGCTGGGTGCCGTGAATGTATTTTCTGACAACGCTGTCCTTTTTGGTTGTAACAGCCAAATATCGATTCAAAATATAGGGGTTAGACTCGTTGAAACTCTTTTGCTTTGTATGTTCATCGTATCGATATTTAAGTTAAAAGCATCTTTATTTAAAAATTATTAAATTAACTTTGATATTAAAAAAAAACATTTATTGAAGTTTATCTAATATAGTTTGATATGGTTAAACTATAACATGGGTGAGAAAATAATAAAACCATATATATCACATAATGCAGGCTTGTCGTTCGTACTACAAAACCTCGTATCTAAGCTTCAACAAAATATTTAGGAACTTAAAAGGTTAAAACTATAGTTTTTTCTGTAACAATAAAACATTAACAACTTTTTTTCAACACTTCCACAAAATTTATTATCAAATATTATCACTACAGCTATTTCGGCTGATTGTCTTTCTCAAGTGATCTATTTTTGGCATGCGTTTACACTTTATAGTCTCTAATGAAATAGGTTAAGGAGGGGAGAACTGTTTGTCTCAAGTTGTTCAATCGGAATTATATCTGTGTTTTTTAATTTGTTAATTTCCATAGATTCTAACAAAGATAGCTTAAGGCTTTTATTTTGAATGTGAAGAATTTTAAATTCGTCATTAAAAGAATGATTATGCTCTAGAAGGTAGAGTGCGTAGAATGTAGATTCTGTTTTTCTATTATTGAAAGCCCTTTTATGTTCTGCTATTCGTTTATTAAAATTTCTACCAGTTTGACCGATGTAAGTTTTTGGGCAGTCGCCACATTTAAGTTTGTATACACTACTGTGTAAGTGCTTTTTATTTTGGCTCTGTTTGTTTTAAATATATTTGAACAAGTTGTTATTTGTTCTGAAAGCTGGTGTTAGTCTTTTCTTTTTTATAAGTTTGGCTATTTTAGTTGATATTTTGCCTGTATAAGTAATCGAGCTGAAGGTACTGGGTTTTTTCTCTGGCTGTGGAAATACTAATTGCAGGGATTTCTTGTGTAGTTTTTGATTTAAAATTTTATTAAGTGTTTGTTCGTTGTATCCGTTGTTTACTGCTATTTGCTTAATGATATTTAATTCTGTCTCAATGTTGTATTTTGACATCGGAATTTCTGTTAATCTATGCAACATACCATGATAGGCTGCCAGTTTATGTTGTATGGGATTGGCTGATGAATTGTGTATAGCCGTGTTAGTATGGGTAGGCTTATGAAATATGTATGTAGAAGTCATGTTTGTTTTTAAGTATGATAATTTTTAAATCTAAAACATTTATGAATTGATTTTGTTGTGTTTCTATTGTAAATTCAATATAATTATAAAGTAAATTAATATACGATAAAAATTGGTCGAGTTGGCTGTTAGTTCTTGTGAAACGTACCAGTACGTCGTCTACGTATCTCCAGCAATATAAAAACTGTGTAAATATTGGATGCTTTGAAATCTTTATCTCTAGATGATCCATAAAAATATCTGATAGCAATGGGCTTAACGGAAATTCAAAGATACAGTATTCACTGCCTTCCTCGCTCAACCGTTTTCATCTCTCTGTTTTCCCATTCTCCATTATTTAAGCTTCTCTTACTTATGGCGTCGTCTACTTCGTTCTTGCAGAATTTTCGGGGTCGTCCTCTTTTTCTCCTTCCTATGGGGCCCTATTAGGTTATTCTGTTTATCCATCTGCTGTCGGTAATTCTTCTTACATGTCCATACCACTTTAGTCTTTATTGTTCTATTTATGTTAGTATGTCTGTCTCTATTGATGTTCTTTGTTTTATTTCGTCATTACTTCTCCTATCCGTTCTTGGTACTCTGCAGCATCTTCATAGGCATTCCAATTCCATCTCTGTTGCTACTATCTTACTGGTGTTTTTCTTGTTTATAATCCAATTTTCAACCCCATATGTCATAATACCTAGAGACCGACCGAATGTGATTTTTTTGGCCGAAGCCGAAGCCGATGCCGAAGTTCGGCCTGAAGGATACCTTCGGCCGAAGCCGAAGCCGAAGCCGAAGGTGACTAAAAATATACCTATTACCTATTATATGTTAATAATTTAAATAATGTGCATGATATTTTTATTAACTGATAAGTGATAAAAAAAATATAAAATTATGAGATAAAAAAGTCAAATATTTATACATTATTTGGTAATAGAAGCGATAATAAAAATAAATAAAATTAAAAAACATTAAAGCAAGTGAGTATTTATGATTACTGGATCCGGTAGTTAATATTCGAAATCAAACATCCTAATATTATACGTAAGAAAAAGGAGCTTGTCAGCGTTTTCTCCCAACAGATTAGTTCTTCTGTCAGCGTATAGTTGCCCAGCAGAGCTGAATAACTGCTCACTAGGTACACTCGTTGGTGGTGCCGATAGAAATTTTTTGGCTGCAGTTTTTAAAGAAATATAGGGACTTGATTCCCAATAATGAAATATGTCGGCACTTCTTAAAAGCAAAGCCTCTCGTAAATACGAATCTAGGTAATCTGCATTGGGATCGTTGTCATTATGAATTTCTTTTGTTGTATCTAGAACGGCTGTGACAAAACTATCATGTGAATTCCAAAGACTATTGTTTTCTAGATCTTCTACATGTGTAGTTGTAGATGATGATGTTGAAGCGATAGCTATAGAAACTTTATTTGTATAACTAAACTTAGAGCTACCAGATTCACGTAGAAATTTTAAAATTCTTGCTTTACATGTAATTACTTCCTCGTCTGTCAAATATTTTGATTTAAAGCGAGGATCTAGAAGAGTCGCAATTGACAATTCTGGCAAATTTGTAATATTAGCAAATCTTTTAATTAATGATTCACGAAGTCGTAGCTTTAATAAACTTATCTCCTCAGAGTCCTGCTCTTATATACAAATACTTACCAAAAGTTATTTTTATAACACTAGAACAAAAACCTGAACTGATTTTGCAACGTAAATTATAATATATATATTTCACGGGTAAATAAGTACTATTAGCAAAGCTGTAAGCTGCACCCACGAGAGAATAAACTTCAACTGTTGTAAAATATTTAATATTTGCATTCATAGTCGACGGTCGATGTTTTGCCATTTAGGTATCTATTCAAAACACCACTAATCGTGAGTTTTAACAAATACAATAAAATTATTATCATAATTTTACTACGTGAGAAATATTCAAATGAAGATCTTTAAGACATCTTGGCCTATTGTTAAAATTTATATCCTACCTACTATTACCTGACCTGAAAGTTTGTAAAACGTTTTAGTTGAGGGTAGAAAATAATGTGTAAATATGTATTATTCAAATTATCAAAGACTCGCCGAAGCGTATTGTTCAGAGATTATTTCATTTCTATAGTCACCTTCGGCAAAACCTTCGGCTTTGTTTTGGCCGAAGCCGAATTTTGGCCGAAGGTTTAAATATTGGCCGAAGGTGGCCGAAGCCGATGCCGAAGCCGATTAATCGGTCGGTCTCTAATAATACCTACTTCGTACTAATGTTTTACAAATCTGTGTTTCTATCTTTATATTTAGGTGTCTATCCCACCATAATGAGTTAAGTTGTCGGATTGCTGTTCTTGTTTGTCCTAATCTTTGTTTAATCTCTTTAAATTATCCTTTTCTTTGATTGTTACGTTGTCGCCAATTTGTAGGTCTTCTGTGTTTTCTTCAGTTGTATTTCTAATTTGTACATTGCCTCCCATAGTTCTGACCTTGGTACAGAGTCATACGCCTGTCTCAGGTCCACAAATGCCAAATGTATATCTCTATTTTTTGCTTTTTTCTTTTCTAACAGTTGTTTCAGTGTGTATATGTGGTCAATGCATGATCTTCCTCCCGTGAAGCCTGCTTGATCCTCCCGATTTTGCCTTTTATTGCTTGCTCTATCTTTTCTTGCACTAGCTTCACATATAATCTTCCTATTGATGATATTACGCTTATTCCTCTGTAGTTTTCGCATCGTTTTTTATCTCCTTGTGCCTCCAGGTCCCGGTGCTTTCTAATTTTTGATTGCTTTTATGGCCGTTCTCATTTCCATATATGTTGCTGCTGCGTGGGGATCTGCTTTTTCTTCAACTATTTTCTTTTCCAACGAATTGTGGTCTATGGTCTGTTAACAGTTCCTTGTAATAGTCCTTCCATTCTTTGTCTTGTATATTTCCCAATTTAATGTTTTCTTTTGAGTTTTGTTTCAATCCTCTTAGTACTTTTCACGGCTCTGAAGTGCTTGTACCTCCTATGTATGTTTCAATTTTTAAGGAGGTTCTTTTGAATTCTTCATTCTTTTGTTGTGTTACTTATTTTTTCACTTTTCTATTTTTTTCTTTATGTTCTTTATAAACTTCATCGTTGTTTAGAAATAACATTATTCGCATATTTTGAATGGTTTTCAAAAGGAGTCTGAATACATGAGACAATAGGGAGCAGAAGCACACTCTCTTATATTTAATTAATTCAAGAAAAGTCGATCGTTGAAGTCGTTTTACATCGATGGTTTACTTCGCTAATCTTTCAATTTATAGTCAAATTTAATTTTTTTAATAAAAATATATTATTATTGTTAAATAAAAGTATACTATTAAAAAATTGGAGCGGTCACTTTTTGTTGGTAATTTGTTATTCCCCATAGAGTCCTGTATATAGGGTAGGAGTATGTACAGTTCCTCATGACCCACCCTGTACCTATATTTAAAAGCCCCTGAGAGTAGATATTGAAAACTTCCAGATAATCGTCATGATAGTAATTTATATAGTTTTAAAGAAGAGAAAGAAAAATTACAAAATACAGCAATTGTTTGTAGCAGCATTTACAAATCAAAATTTTAAAATAAAATTAATTTAATTTATTTAAAGTAAAATTTCATAAAACTATGTTTATAAGCAAATTCGCTTCATTATTTATATTATATAAAAAACTTCATCTAAATAGAAACACTGTATACTTCAGTTTATTACCTGAAAAAAATCGTTGTACTCTAAATGTAATATCTACAAGCGGCAACACTTGACCTATTGCCATTTAATCAAGGCGATGTTCCTAATGACCCTGCCCTTCATCAGCAACAATTCGTATGGATTCATTTCTATTGGTAGAGTCCATTGTTCGAAAATGACAATTAGAACCCACCATCTAAGGAGCACCATTACTAATAGCAGAATCTACCTGATTATAGACCAGTTAGACTGTTTCAGAAAAATTAATATATATATATATATATATATATATATATATATATATATATATATATATATATATATATATATATATATATATGTATACACATTGACATTTATTTCTCCGTACCATTTTCAGGAATTTTATTTTGTTTAATTTGTTTTCATGTCATAATATCTTGATTTCATTGAAATTTTTTATGTGATGTCATTTTTTAAATATATCGGTCCATAGGAGGAGGTCTGGAGTCTTCAAAAGACAACTTAGTCCAGGACGCCGAGTAACTGACCGAGCAGAATTCTGTTCCTTTTCTTGTGTCCATTTTTCGGTCCTTTTTTTTAGAGGAACACCGTTCCAGGTTTCACGTGGAAGACCCCTATCGCTCTTAGTAGGATATCACCCCCAGCCAAGCATTTCCTTCTTCCCCTTAGTCTGACTCACACAGTCTTACTTTCTTTTCTACCTTCAACTTACAACATCTCTAACTTTTACCTTTGCCATTGGTCCTACTGTCTTTTTTCCTCTTCTTTTTTCTTGATTACTGCATGGATATAGTTGTGTACACTACTCTAACTTGCTTTATTTTCAACCATTCTCTAAATCATTTCTGTCACTGTAACAAAATTCACACGATTCTCTCTTATCCTTTTGTTCCTTTCTACCACCTGGTGCCCTCTTACATCGTATGGGTCACAGTATCCGCGGTATAGACCTTGATTAGTGTCAGGCTTTCCAATCCTAGAGAGGTAGGCCCTAAAACACCCGTGTCCAGCTGCATTAGGAAAAAATCCAGTCGCCTGTGACCATAGTCCATCCAATATCTTATGCTTGGGACTAGCATCTTTGTTCACTTTGTCACATCCTTCGTGTTGTTCTATTCTTTTTGCCATCTTTCAATTGACCTTTGCCTTGCCTGTCTTCTCTCGGACATAGTAATGTCTAGGTCTCTTCTCTCGCTTCTCGCTTCTCTTAGATGACGGTTGACTGCACAACACCTTGCACTGCCCTTTTTCTTTCGGATTTAGCCCCTAATGATGGGCATCACCCTTCCTAAAGTAACCGCACTATTCGCAGCCTTTCGGGTCACTTCCGCTTTCCACTTCCGGGCATACAGTTTCCATGTGATGTCATTCTGACTATTAGATTTGGCACTTATTACAATTATAGCATGGTATTTTATTACCTATACAGGAGCTTCTCATAATGCTAATAGGTGATTTAGTTTTTGTACACAATGATGCCAGTGTTTTATATTTTGAGTTTCAACTTTAATCTGAGAATAGTTAGCAAATACTTGTTAGTCAGGATGTTAATGTTGATATATAAGATAATGACGTAAATATAAATTGACATGTTGAAATTGATAATGATGAATGAATGGTAATGTATAATTTTTAAATTCCTTGGTGTAGAAATGAATTGCATACGTTATACACTTTTTATTTACTGAACTATAATAAAATTAACATTTGAAACATTAAATAAACTGAAATGAAAATGGACTGTATAATTTTCGAACTGGCTAGTTCGATGGTCGCTAGCTAAGAGGGGGCACTTGTTAAAGCCGACTCCGCATGGTCGGCCGGAACACCACGTTGCCACGTTGATTCAAGTTTTCACCATATTCCCCGCCTTGAACGGTTGGTTCAATAATACTGGTAGAGGACATATTTTAGTTACAGCTCTTTTTAAAGTTCCTTTCGACGTCTTCACTGTAACGACTCGTACTACGCCGTCTGGACCTGGGTGAACTTCACTGATTCGTCCTAAAATCCATTGACATGGAGGAACATTCTCATTTCTGATGGTCACCAATGTACCACATTCCAAATTGGGTACCTTTTGTTTGCCCTTATATCTGCTTTGAAGGCTGGAAAGGTAGGAAGTAGACCATTGCTTCCAAAAACTTTGCTGCAATTGTTGAAGCAGCTGAAATCTTGTTAACTGGTTCAGTTTTACCGTTTCACCAAAAGCTGGATCAGGAACAGCAGTATGTGATCTTCCAATCAAGAAGTGAGATGGGGTTAAGGGTGAAAAGTCATTAGGGTCTGAGGACATAGGGTAAAGGGGACGAGAATTTACCGTAGCCTCAATTTGTGTTAGTATCGTTACAAATTCTTCATACGTTAATAAAACATTTTTAATTGTCCTTAGTAAATGATGTTTTACACTTTTAATGTTAGATTCCCACAATCCTCCAAATGACGGAGAATTCGACGGAATAAAATGCCATTGAATATTTTTATTTGTGAAAAAATTTGAAAATGTATCATAAGAGGTAGACAAAAACTTAAATAATATATTTAACTCATTTTTTGCACCTACAAAATTAGTCCCATTATCCGAATATATGTGAGATGGTTTACCTCTGCGAGCAACAAATCTTCGAAATGTTGCGATAAATGCTTCGGACGTAAGAGCAGTGACTAATTCTAAATGAACTGCCTTTGTACTGAAACAAATGAACAAACAGATGTATGCTTTATACGTTTTACAACCACGACCTTTGCGATCTTTAAGGACAAAGGGTCCTGCATAATCAACACCGGTGTGATCAAATGGAAATGAAATATTTACTCTAGATTGAGGTAAATCGGCCATGAATGGAGTAATTTGAGTTGGTTTAAATTTGTGACATGTTATGCAATTTCTAACAACAGATTTTACTGCATTAATGCCTCCTGTTGGCCAATATTGCTGCCTTATAGTATACAATAATAATTGTGGACCTGCATGAAATAAATTTAAATGTTCTATAATGACAGGATCATTGGAAACCCATTTGCGTAAATTAAAACCACTTGACTGCAGTATATTAGAAATGTTGCTGCAGGTTTGTTTCGCAACATCACAATCATCAAAACCTGTAATCAAATCATCGACATAAAAATCCTCATGAATTAATTTGGATTCTAATGGAAAATTATCTTGACAATCATAAGAAATTTGTCTTAAACATCTCATTGCGAGATATGGAGCACTCGAGGTACCGTATGTCACGGTATTTAAGGTCATAATTGAAAGAGGATGATGTACATCTTCTCTCCAAAATATTTTTTGTAAATGTCTATCATCTGGATGGACATCAATACACCGATACATCTTTTCGATGTCTGAAATAACTACATATTTATGAAACCGAAACCTTAACAATATTGCAAAAATATCATTTTGAATAGCTGGTCCTGCGTACTGAATAGAATTAAGAGACTTACCAGTTGTTGTATTAGCAGAACCATTGAAAACAACCCTTAATCGTGTACTAAGGCTTTCATTGCGGAGCACCCCGTGATGAGGTAGAAAATATGAACAAATGTTGTCATCGAAATATGTGTCAATTGACATATGGTTAAGTGCCTGGTATTCTTGCATAAATGAAACATAAAGATTCTTTAATTGAAGATCTTTTTCAAATTGTCTTTCAAGATTTAGAAATCTCCTCACAGCTAAGTCTTTTGAATCTCCTAACTGTTCTCTACTTTCTTTTAATGGAATCTTGACAATAAATTTACCAGTTGAATCTTTAGAATATGTATTCTTGAAATGTTCTTCACATATGTTGTCCTCTTGAGAAATTAACTTTGTATTTGAAACTTCTTCTATTGACCAAAATTTTTCAAGATCCTTCTGTACTTGATCATTCTGTACAAAAAAACATTGGACCTTATCGACATTTTGTGACCACAACCCGGCAACTACATAACCAAAACATGTGTTTTGTAAGACAGGAAGATTTTTACCCAGAGAAATTTTTCCATTTCGAAGTATATCCCAGAATAAATCGGAACCAATAAGCATATCAACTGATTGTGATCTATGAAACGAAGGATCTGCCAAAGAAATGTTTTTAGGAATATTTAATTTAGAACCTTCAATGTTATAAATAGGTAAATTTTCTGTAATTTTAGGTAGGACAAAACATGTTAAATTGAAGATATCTGAATCATAAGTAGATCCAATAGAAACATTGCATTTATAACGTAGGGTGGAAGTGACACGATTGATCCCCACAATTGAAAGATTTGCATCTATTTGCTTTAGGTTAAGTTTTTTGCATAATTTTTCTGTTAGAAATGAAGTCTGGCTACCACTGTCAAGAACAGTTCTTACCTGATGAACTTGACCATTATCATCCCATATATTAATGATGGCAGTAGACAGTAAAACATATGTATTATTAGTTTTTGAGAAATTAGACACAGCTAGCTCTGTCGCGTTATTTGATTCATGACAATTGGTGCCATTATTTGTTACTTGTAATGACTGAGCTTGAGCTGCTCGCATATTTGAATTTGTAATGTGATTAATTGAATAAGTTCCTTGATCCTGATAATGATGCAACAGGGTATTATGTTTACCTTTACAAACTTTACAGGACCCATGACTGCAATCTTTACTAAAATGTCCCTTGCATAGGCAATTTGTGCATAATTTCATACCTTTAATCCTTGTCCATCTTTGAGAAACACTTAATTGTAAAAATTGAGGACAATAGTAAATAAGATGATCACTTTGACATAAATGACATATTTTCTTTGCATTAGAAAGATTATTTGACACTAAAGATACATGTTTTTTAAATGGTTTTCTCTGTTGAGAACTTTGTTGAACTTGAGAGTTGACATTTATTCCCCTCTCTTCAAGCTTTTCTAATTGATTTGCTTTGTTATCTAGAAATTTAAATAAATCATTGACTTCTGGTAAAGTATCTTTATCGTATTTTTGCTCCCATTCTTTTAAAGTAACTTTGTCTAATTTGTCTGAAATAATATGAATCAACATAGCACTAGATAATGGATTTTCATAAGACAAGTTTAAATTCTTTAAAACAAGCAAATGTTGATTAACTGTATCTACTAATTCTCTTACAGCACTAGCACTTTCTTGTGTGACTGATTTTAAATTAAATAACGATTTAATATGACTATTGACAAGCAAATGAGGATTGTCAAACCGTTTGCATAAAGCCTGCCATGCTAAAATATAATTTTGTTTAGAAAATTCTAAATGCTTAACAATTTGTTGCACTTCTGTGCCTAAAGAAGTTCGTAAGTAATGGAATTTTTGAATGTCATTCAATGAAGAGTTTTGATGAACTAATAACTCAAATGTTTCTTTAAATTCTATCCATTTGCAAAACTCTCCATTAAAGGAAGGAATTGTGACTGGAGGAAGCTTGACAAATTCTACTTTATTTTCAAATAACTCGCTGTGAGTTGTATTATTTGTTTCAGAACTAATTATAACATTTAATTTGGATACCAAACATAAAGCACTTGCTGTGTAAGTTGCATGGTCGTTTGTAAAGTTAATTCGTTCAGCATATTCATTTTCTAATTGATCATCATCACATTCTTGTTCAATGTCGGTTTGTAAATCATTAAACTCATCATATAATGAACCTAATTTTGCAGATCTTTGTTGTAAATCAAAAATGATTGTCTGTTCTATATGTTCACTATCATCGTATAGTTTTTGAATTTTGTTGAAAAATGAAATAAAACATGTCAATTGCTGTTTAATCGAACCTCGTTTACGTCTTAGTTTTTTAAGATCAGCCATTATGTAAAATAAATTGAAATAAAATCTACTGTGAGATTTCTAACATTAAATGCATAAATGAAAACATAAATTTCACACTTTCAAAGTAATAAAAAACTTGTTTTTACGTTAAAATGAACGTGCATACATATATTGTAAAGCTTTTAATAAACACTTGCAATCATTAAATAAAAAAGCTTTAATAAAACAATGAAAAGAACCAAGTTTTTAAATTACTTATTAGTCCGTAATGAAAATAATAATTAATTTTTTGAATCCTGCATAAATATTTTAAAATCGGATATGTTAAACTAATCGGCAACGCTGTATAAATATACTTGATATGAACTGAGATTTTAACCGTATGGAAAACCGGTTAAACAATAAATTTCGGCTACGGGTAGGGTTTTAGATAGGTAAAGAAACACGTTTTGTAAATTTATGAGGTTAGGAAATTGAATAATGAAATAGGACTCACTTGTTTTTGCATCAAAATTATTGTAATCTTCTTTCCATCTGGATCGTACGGACCAAACTTTTTGTAGAAATGAATTGCATACGTTATACACTTTTTATTTACTGAACTATAATAAAATTAACATTTGAAACATTAAATAAACTGAAATGAAAATGGACTGTATAATTTTCGAACTGGCTAGTTCGATGGTCGCTAGCTAAGAGGGGGCACTTGTTAAAGCCGACTCCGCATGGTCGGCCGGAACACCACGTTGCCACGTTGATTCAAGTTTTCACCACTTGGTATATATTGAAATACCCTGGAATATGTTAAAACAACGAAATATTATTTAAATTCTGTTTGCGTCGCCAAGTTAATATAAACATATTTTACCGTTTATTAATATATCACAGATGCATATTCTTTGGTATTTTAAAAGGTTTGAAAGATTGGTCAGTGAGTCAAGACGCTACGAGTGTCGGCGTAAAAAAAAACCGGCAAATTTGTTAAAAAAGTGATTTATACTCAATGTAATGTGTCAATTTTGAACGAGTAATTACTGTTTTTTATTTGTATGTCTTCTCATTTGAAATATTTGTAAAGCGGCGTTTTTTTTCAAGAAATTTAAAAGATATCCACATGTTCCAGTGTAGAGTTTTTAAGAAGACGAGTTTCCAAGGTTTGCGTCCAGTGCTAACTTCAACCTCGATTTGTCTTATCCTAAGAAGCCGTTTCAGAAGATTTTTCGCAGTTCGGAGATGAATTTGTTTGTGTGGCAGAGAGTGTAAAGCCCAGTTCCAACCTCAGAAATTTAAAGCAAAGATTTTTTTAAAAAATTGTAATAATTAAAATTGTAGATCTTAGCGTGTGACTTAGCTGTCATTTTATTTGTTCTCAGTTTTAAAATTTAGTGTTGACATCTGACAGCTAGCTTTTTTTGCCATTGGGTGAATACCTAATTATATTAGAGATTTTGTTTTTGATTTTTAAAGAAGGTTAAAAAGATATTTTTTATTTGTAATAATTTATTCCTGCTACAAATTGTCGCCCAGTACAATTGTATGTTTTGCAGCATCTCCAACTTCTAGAATTTGTAAACTGATAGGACATAGTAAGTTGTATTTATTTTTGTAACTATTAGTATAGTATTTTTGTACTATTTACTTTTGTAACTGTTTGTCTTGAGACAGTAATAAATGTGTAATTTTTTCCTAAACCATCTTTTGTGTTTTTAGGAAGGAAGAGCCTTTTTCTTTTATCCAGCAGGAAGATTCCTTGAAGCGACGTCCTTATTTTAAATAGGTTGAGGTCCTTCTTGTGTTTTGTTTGTTTCAGTAGATTCATGTAAGTACCACTTTGTTTTATTTTTGTCGTTGCCCCAATCCAACCCATTTACTTATCCACGACCCAGATCGCCAAATAAACCCTGAGTGGCCGTTCGCCAAAATTTCGATTTATTTTTCTTGATCTATCTCCGCAGATATAATTAATGTCCCAAATTTTGAAAATATTTTTGTTTTAATATGTTTTATTTTATATTCACACAGTTTTCCCGATAAAATCTAAATTTTAGGAGTTATTCGTAAAAAAATCGTTTAAAAACATGTTTTTTGCCATGTAATTTGTGAACTTTCAGTAGCGAATAACTTCAAAAATATTGAATTTTTTTTCATAAACTTCTTCCACCTCCTAGTTGGTGTGGTAGCCAAAGTTATCAGTCAAAATTTTACCCTTTCGTTCTCATTTTTAAGTGGTAATCCTTATTTGTAGGTTTTTTTAATGATGATGTAATAGGATCAAAAACGTCCTGAAAATTCATAAATCCAGTTTGGATAATTTTAAAAATTTTGATAAAAATTTTGTACCATTTTACAACTTCAATGTAAGTTTTTCTTAATTTTCGTAGATTCTGTTTTGTGTTCTTCGATTGGTTTAACTTATATAATATTGAGGGTAGTATGCTCAAGAAATTTCATAAACTGCATGCTGTTCGTTTAGTATGTTGCCTTTGATGCTTTGGACATAATAAGAAGTTTTTGGTGAGGGGTAAATACTGTTTTGAGTCGATTTGATTTAGGAACTTTTTATGTTGACATTGACAATTTTTATATAAAAATGAAAAGGTTTAGAATGATTCATCATCATCATCAATGGTGCTACAGCCCTATGAAAGAGCCTCGACCTTCCCAAGTCTATTACGCCAGGCAGTCCTATCCATTGCCAACCGTTGCCAGTTTGCTGCGACTATCATTCTACCATTCTCATCTACACCATTCTTCCATCTGAGTTTTGGCCTACCCCTATTTCTACTTCCCACGGGTTGTGACATAAGGATTCTTCTAGGAGGGTTGTTCTGCTGTGATCTTGCTAGATGTCCTGCCCATCTTAGTCTTCCTATTCTTATAAGAGATACTACGTCTTTACCACCAAATATTTGTTTATATCTGTGGTATACCTCGTAGTTGTATCTCGTCCTCCAAACACCATTTTCACAGATGCCACCAAATATTCCTCCCAGGATCCTTCGTTTAAATATAAGCAAAAGATCTTCGTCTGCCTTGGAGATGGTCCATGTCTCCGATCCATATGTCAACACTGGCTGTATAAGGGGTTTGTATATAGTTATTTTTGTTTTTTGGCTTAAGTTTCTACTCATATGTCTACTCAGTCCAAAATAGCATCTGTTTGCCATTACTATCCTTCGCTTGATTTCTTCCGTTATGGCGTTCTCTTTGGTGATCAGGGAGCCTAAGTATGTGAATTTGTCAACCACTTCAAAGGTAGAGTTATCAACCGTGAATTGGGGACCGATGTTCCTGGCTCTATTGTTGGGTGTTGATGCCATCATCTTAGTTTTCTCCTCATTTACTTGCAGGGCCATAGATTTTGAGGCATTTGAGAAGGTGGTATACATTTCTTCTAGCTTGCGTGTTGTGCGCGCAACTAGGTCCACATCATCTGCATATGCCAAAATTTGGGATGATTTATTAAAAATATTTCCTCTGTTGTCTATTCGGGCATCTCTGATAGCCTTTTCCAGTGCTATGTTGAAAAGGAGACACGCCAGCGCGTCTCCCTGTCGCAGCCCAACATGCGTTCCAAACGCCTGTGATTGTTCGCCCTGTATTTCGACTTTGCAAACCACATTACGCATTGTAGCCTTAACCAATCTTATCAGTTCATCGGGGATGTGGAATTCATTCATTGCTTCATACAATTTATTTCTTAGGACACTATCATAGGCAGACTTGAAGTCTACCAAAAGATGGTATGTACCGATATTGAATTCATTGGTTTTCTCCAGTATTTGCCTTAGCACAAAGATCTGGTCTGTTGTTGATCGACCAGTCCTAAAGCCACTTTGATATTCCCCGAGAAGTTCCTCTGAATATGTACTTAGGCGACCATATATGATCCTTAAAAATAGTTTGTATGCTGTGGTTTAGTATGATTACTGTCCATTTTTTAGCATAAAATATATTTTTTCCATGGCGTCCAGAGCGTCCGAATAAGCAAGATATTTAAGAGCCACGACCTACCCTTAAAAACAAAAATCCGTTTATTGAGATGCTACGTGTTTACAGTGCTGCTCTATGGGGTTGAATCATGATCACTAACCAAGGCATCCATGGGAAAACTCGAGGCGTTTAAGATGTGGTGATATAGGCGGATAATAAGAATCTTCTGGGTGGACCGAATAACAAACATTAAAGTTCTACGTCGAATGAATAAAACATGTAAAATTATATCCCCACTGAAACAGCGCAAGCTAGAATATCTTGGACATATAATGCGAATCGATCATAGATATAACCTGCTGGAACTTATATTACAGGGATAGGTCTACGAAAAGAGGGGACCGGGAAAAAGAAGAATATCTTGGCTCCAAAACTTACGAAAATGGTTTTCCTTGACCGCTTCAGGACTAGTTCGAGCTGCGGTCAATAAAGTTAGAATTACCATGCTAGTAGCCAACATCCGTAACGAATAGGCACCACAAGAAGAAGAATGGCGTCCAGAAAACGTAGGGATACATCAGTCTCCACCTTGGTCATAAACTCAATCTTCTTCTTAAGGTTCCATCTTCTAACGAAGGTTGGATATCAACATGGCAATTCTTACTTTACTTACAGCAGCTCTAAATAGTTGGCTAGAGCTCAGACTAAACCATTCCCTTAGATTTCGTAGCCAGGAGGTTCGTCTTCTTCCTACATCTCTTTTACCTTTTATTTTGCCCTCTATAATCAAACGTAGTAGCCCATAACGATGACCTCTTAATATATGACCGAAATATTCAAGTTTCCGCCTCTTAATTGTCTGTACAATTTCTTCCTTCTTATTAACCCTATCAAGGACTTCAATATTGGTAATTTTGTCTACCCATGCTATTCGTAGCATCCTTCGATAACACCAACGCTCAAAAGCTTCCAATTTCTTAATCTCCAGTTGTTTCAATGTCCATGCCTCAGATCCGTAGAGCAAAGTTGTAAAAATGTAGCAGCGCAATAACCTTATCCTTAGATCCATTCTTAGGTCTCTACTACACAATAGATGTTTCATTTTTACAAATTTTGCCCTTGCTATTTCTATACGGCTTTTAATCTCTTGCGTTTGTTCTGCGTTTTGACTAACCAATGTTCCTAGATATTTGTATTTATCTACCCTTTCTATCTGGATATTATTAATATGGAGTGTCTCGTTGTCTTTTGGATGTTTTGTAATGACCATGAATTTTGTTTTCTTTAAGTTCATTTTAATACCATATATGGTACACTTTTCATTCAGCCGTTCCAGTATGTTTGTTAGACTTTGCAGAGTTGAAGTGAATATGACAGTATCATCGGCATATCTTATATTATTAATAATTTCACCATTTATTATCATTCCATCGTTACACTCTCCTAAAGCTTCTTGGAAAATGGCTTCGCTATATATATTAAACAGCAGTGGTGACAATACACAGCCCTGTCTCACACCCCGAAGAATTTCTATTTCTTCCGACATTTGATTTTCAATTCTTATTTTGACTTTCTGGTTCCAGTAGAGGTTCGAGATTACTCTGATGTCGCGGCTATCGATGTTTTTCATTTTTAAAATATTAATTAGTTTATTGTGCTGTACCTTGTCAAATGCTTTTTCAAAATCAATAAAACATGTATACATGTCTTGGTTCATATCCAGATTTCTTTGCATGAGCACATTTATACCGAACAATGCTTCCCTGGTTCCCGTGCCGTTTCTAAAGCCTAACTGACTATCACTAATTTCATCATCCAGCTTTCTGTAAATTCTGTTGTGGACTATTCGTAGAAATACTTTCAAAACATGGCTCATTAATGCAATTGTACGGTGTTCTGAGCATTCTTTTGCATTTTGCTTTTTGGGAATAATTACGAATGTGGATACTAACCACTCCTTTGGTAAAATACCTGTTTGATAAATATGATCATAAAGTTCTACTAGAATGTCTATCATTTCATCATCGATCAGTTTAAGAAACTCAATCGGGATTTCATCCGGACCTGTGGCCTTTTTTCCTTTTGTCTGTTTTAATGCGTATTGAACTTCCTGTTTTAAAATTTTTGGTCCCGATTCACCAGAGTCCTCATCTATGATTTGTTGTCTGTCATCCCCGAATAGTTCTTTTATGTATTCTGTCCATCTGTTTAGTTGTTGTTTTGTATCTGTGAGAATGTTACCATTCGAGTCTTTTATAACATGTATATTATTTTGTTTTCCCGACGTCATTTCCTTCACTTTCCGATGAATATTGAAACTATCATATTTCTTTTCATATTCTTCTATTTCGTGACACTGTTCAGTTAGCCATCTTTCTTTTGCTGTTATTATGTCTTTTCTAATCCTGCTGTTTAAGGATTTGTATTTGCTAGTGTTTATGTTTTTATATTTTCTTCTTTCATTCATGAGAGTTAGTATTTCGTCTGTCATCCACATATGTCTTTTCTTTGGTATTGGTCCACGTATTTCTTCTCCCGCTTCTTTTAAAGCTTGTTGAACCTCTCTCCAATTTTCATTTACGTCTTTAGAGTTGGTGTTTTTTGACTTGATGGGTTTAAGATTATCATTGATTTTCTGTCTAACTCTTTGTTCTATCTGAGTATCTTTTAATCTTGTCACATCGAATTCTTTTCTAATCTTTTTGTTTTTTAACTTTTTTAATTTTGCTTCCATTTCGACAATAATAGGGACGTGATCCGAGTATATATCGGCACCTGGATAAGTTTTTGCTGATTTTATTGAATTTTTAAACCTATTTCTGATCAAGACAAAGTCTATTTGGTTTCTGACGATGTGTGATTCTCGGTCTGCTGGTGATTTCCACGTGTATAGTCTACGTTTAGGTAGATCAAATAAGGTATTTACTATAACCAGATCTTCATTTTGGCAAAATTCTAAGAGTCTATCTCCACGTTCATTTCTAACGCCCAATCCAAACTCACCAATCCATGGTGCCACTGCTCCTTTACCAATTTTGGCGTTAAAATCCCCTAGGATGATTGTTATCTCACATTTTTTTGTCAATTTTAGAGCGGCATTGAGTTGATTATAGAATATTTCAATTTCCTCCTCATCTTTGTCGGCTGTTGGAGCATACACCTGTACTATGTTTATTGGAACAGTCTTTGAATTAAGTTTCAGAATCGCGACTCTGTCTGATATTGGAGTAAAGCTTATTACTGTTCTATTAATTTTGTAATCAACGAGAATTCCTACGCCATACAAATGTGATGGGTCATCGTTTCCTGAGTAGTATAGCATTCCGTTGTTTGTTATACATTTACCTGTTCCTTGCCATCTCACATCGCTAATTCCTAATACATTTACATTCAAACGTTCCATTTCTAAGATGGCATTGTCTAGTTTTCCAGCCATAAACAGACTTCTAACATTCCATGTCCCAACTCTAATACCTAGTCTAGTTTTGTTCGACTTGTTCATGTTTTTACAGGGATTTTGCATGTTGACGACCGGAGAGGCCCCATAGTCTTGCGATTGCCCTCTCCTGCCGGATCTTGGTATCCGTATTTCATGATCAGTAACATTTTTGAGTAGGTCTTTACTAGCCATGTTGACTTACTAAGGATGTTCTTTTGAACCTTTAATGCAGTGGTTTCCCCTTGCCTTCTGCATCCTTATGCCGTTGACCGTATACTTGGCTCATCCGCCTTTAGGGTCGATTTCTCAGCCCAAGGACAAAAGAGTGCCCTACCACTTACCAACTCATCCGTCCGAAGCCGTTGGTCAGTAAGTGGGGGATTGCTTATACCGGCAATCGTTCGGTGGAATTTTCGCCATATCTGGCTACCCTATATAAACTCAATAATCGGATGTAACACATTCAAATGAGATTGAGAATAAACCTTCTGAATGCTGAACCTGAACTGTGGGGCCAAATAATGATGTCATAGAAATATCATGGCCAACACGTTGGTTGAAATAACGTGACGTTAGGGCTCAAGGTTTAAATATTGTAAGTCTTATTCCAGTCATAACTAAATAATGTTGTGACAGACACTCTTTGTCAATTTTAGACTTTTGGTAGGTCTTATAAGCCTATATCATTATTCTCGTATATAAACATAACTTACTGGACTATAAAATTACAGGTTAACTATCCCCCATTCAGTTATATACTGTCATTTCCTTTAGTTGTTACTGTATCCGCTCCATTAATCCCAGTATGCATATTTGAATACTGGATTTGTGACTGATATAACGAGAATAAGCGACGGTGTATGTTTAATTTATTGTACATTTCTACTAATCTACTTCTCTGAGTGATGTTTAACCGCAAATATTTGTAAATATAAATGATTTTTAATCCTCCTATGAAAATATAGTTGTGGAAAATGTCCTTTTGATGTCACAAATTTTAGTTAATTTAAATATTGGGCAAAAGAATTGGTTGTGCTACGAAAATTATTTTATGGTTGATTATCATTAGGAATATATTACAGCTAACGAGCAATTATATAGATAAGTTTTTTTGGTAAGTATTATTTATATGAGATTAAACCACAATTGGTTGTAAATAATACTATACAAATAATTTTATAATAATTGTTTTGAAGTTTCGATTTTCACCCCAAAAACTTTTTGTTCCAAACCACAAACCCAGTTTTTGTTTTTTTACGCTTTTTCATTAAAGCGAGCGTCTATCAATTGTGGCTTAATCCCATATAAACACAGTATTTAACTAAAAAATGACACAAGAAAACTGTTGCTTTCTGCACATACAATGGCCTCTATATAAAATATGCCATCTGAAAGGAATGGAGAATGTCTATGTTCAGACCATGTAAAAGTTTAAATTCAGCGTTTTTTTAGGGGTAATTCAAATGCCTCACATTTCTTGACAAAACTCAACATCGAAATTTCATTCTATAGGTTTAAGAAATAGTCTCTAATAATGGAAATTCTCTAGTGATGGTTGAATGAAAGTGATACATTTTATTAATCTCATCAAAGTTATAAAAAAAAACAAATATCGCGCAACTGTTTATTTGTTTAACACCTTTATAAAAAACAACTTCATTTTCGGCAAAATACAAAAGTTACATACTAAGGCTTCACTTTTTGCCTTTAAAACTCATTTATATTTTTGTCAAATAAGTAGAGGCGTGAGACAGGGTGATACAATATCACCGAAACTTTTTAATCAGGCTCTTGAAGATACTTTTAAAAGATTAGAATGGGAAAAAAAAGGTATAAAAATTTGTGGACAACGCTTGAACCATCTAAGGTACGCTGATGACATCGTATTGATAACCGATAAAAAAGATAAATTATTTGAAATGATGAAAGAACTGGACGTAGAAGCTGGAAAGATAGGCCTTAATATGAATTACAGCAAGACCAAAACTATAACAAATACAGATCAAGACATCACAATGAGAATCGGACAAGATGAAATAGAACAAGTTAAGGATTATATATATCTTGGTCAAACTATAAAACTTAACAAAGAGAACCAAACAGCAGAGATCAAGAGACGAGTTAGACTGGCATGGGCGGCATTTGGCAAACTAAGCTACATTCTTAAAAACAAAAGATATCCACAGCATCTTAAGACCAAAGTATATAATCAATGCGTACTCCCTGTTCTTACGTATGGCTCCCAAACGTAAACATTTACAAAAGCAAACATGGACAAAATCATAAAAACCCAAAGAGCAATGGAAAGACAAATGTTGCACATAAGACTAATGGATAAGAAGAGAAACGAGTGGATAAGAGAGAAAACAAAAGTGAGGGATGTTAGACAAGAAGTTGCAAAATTGAAATGGAGATTTGCCAGACACAATATAAGACAAAAAGAAGACCGATGGAACAAAACTCTTATAAGTTGGAGACCGTGGGAATATAAACGAGGCAGAGGAAGGCCCCAAATGAGATGGGCAGATGATATCAAGAAGCACGTGGGCTCTAGATGGATGACTGTTGCGACAGACAGAAGAATGGAAAAGGATTGGGGAGGCCTATGTCCAAAGATGGACCGAAGAAGGCTAATTAGATAGATAGATATATTTTTGTCGATAGGACAGTCCTATAAAAAGATATCAAATCATACCGTCGACTTGATATAAATTTTTTTTAACATTGAATTCGCGCACGTTATCAAACTTTTTTTTCTGAGAGAACAGTTGTTCATTCTACATAAAAAGTGCTATAAAACATTTTTGTTCGAAACGATCTCAGCTATATTTTTTATTTATAACATTTTTTTCTACACCGTACAGATTCTTGGTAATTCCCGTAATATTGGTAAATTGATTTTTTCCGTACCCCCTACGAAGGGGGTTTTAGGGGAAGCCAGGGGTAAATGTGATAAACTTTTTTTAAATATTTTTTAGTCACCAAATTGAAATTATCAGCAAAATTCAGCTTGTTCTTATAATTTTTAGGCATTCAGTAACATTTTCATCTCCGACGACAAGAGTATAAATAATTTTATTATTGTATCATAAAAAAGTATTAAAAAAAGTGGATAAATTGGCAGCACTGTAGACTAGCTCGTAGATTTATACTACGTTTTTTGTATTTTTAAATTTTAAATAATATATTTAAAATTAAATAAAGTAATTTTAATATTTATTTAATTTGACATCTCTTAGATTTGTTCCCGATGAAAATAGCCTCAAATGAGCTTAACAGAACGAAATATTGGTGTTTACTAGTCTTGAAATTTATATTTAAAATGAAACATATGCAATCAAAAAGAAATAAGTTATATACCAATTAATAGTTTAGAATTAGCAAAAAAGAAAAAGTAAATACATTTAAAACAGTTTTAAAACATTATAAAGACATGACAACACCGCCAACGCCAATATTTCGTTATTTCAAACATAATTAACAGCTAATTTGAGACTATCTTCATAGCTGAATCAATGATTCAGCGTTTTGAAATTTTGACAATCGTTACCAATCGTTACTAATTTTTTAGTGACAGATATTCTTTTAATTTTTTACTTATCGTTTAATGTTTATATTTAGTTAGTTATTTTTGAGATTGAAATTGAAAAACAAAAACGAATTGATCGAGAGTAGTGAATCGATGTCAAAAACTGTTATTTAATAACGCTACTCCTAGTTCCGTAACGCTGGCCTCAGCATTTTAATGTAAAGGAAAAAAAAGGTAATACCACGCCAGTAAGGAAGCTTCGAATAAAAGAATTGAATTTTTTCCAACAAAAGTTGTTTAAAAAAATATACTAAATTTTTTTAAAAGGTACACGTTTGGTAAGTTTTTTCTAAAAAGACGGTCTACAACATAGGAAAAATATGTAGTTTAATTTTTTATAAATAATTTATTTATACCAAAATTAAACCATTTTTGGGTGATTATATCGGATTATATGAATAAAAAAAAAGAAAATTGCTTTATTGGAAACTGAGTAAATACATTTTTTTACAATCCACAAGGAACAAAAAACTAACTTCCTGTAGCTGGCTGTATACCATGTATAAAAAAATGATTTAAAATCGTTTATAAAAGGTATATAATTATATACCTTCTGTTTGGAAAAGTGTCAAGACTGATTTAAATATTTAATTTTATTATTCCGAATATGACCTTATTTAGTCCTAAATCTTTTTTAATCATAATATATTAGCTAATTGTAATATGGCTTTAGTTTATCATTTAAATTCTCGAACTCAAATTGGCTGATTAATTATTGTCAAGTTCTGAGAATTCACTTGTCTGAAAAACAACAGGTTTTTGGGAAACATTTATTAACTCAAGCACATCGGAGTCCTTAAGGAAACGTATCCGTCCTGTATGTAGAAAGTTTAAAATGTCATTTTAAACTTAATTTACTGCTATTCACGGAGGTCCTAAGAACAGAAGAACCACCCTAGTGGATTCGCGTACATACCTATGTATTTTTTTTTCTTATTATCGCCCCATTCTGCAACAACCTCTCGTCGGGAACGCAACAGCATAGAGTGATAGTGTTCATCCCGTACCCTGAGACCTCAGATTCCCAACCACAGACAAAGGGTAAGTGAATCTCATATTATAGAATTAACAATAAGTTACCAAATCTGCCAATTTTTATTTGAATTACATTTTATTTTACATATATTTACTATTTTTGCTACTTTTATTCACAGTCGAAGTATTGCATTTTTTTCTTGATTATTATTTATCAAATATCATTTAACCAGCGACCTCTTAAGTTTTATACAAAACACCTTTAATAATTATATACCTTTTATAAAGGATTTTAAATATATTTTTTTACGTATAAGGATTTTGAACTTTGTAATTATTCAACTTTCTTCAACCTAGTTGTTTTGTTATTATTCACGGGCAATACAGATCATTTTTCTTATTAATATACAATATAATTTTCTTTTTCAATACCGTTTTATGAATTTAATTTAAACTAATAGTTATTGACAAAACCCCTCCGAAAAGCGGGTTTGGCGTTGGGTTAACTATCCAACACTGTAAAAAAACCTTTTCTTATGAGAACTACAATGAACGAAACCGGACTGTCTAACCTACGACGAACTCGCAAACGAAATCTTCTTCTTCTTCAGATGCAAATCCACTAATGGATGTTAGCGATCGCATTTTCCATTAATTCTCTATTTCTTGCAATATGTATCAGATATTGTATGTCGTTAATCCCTGTCCATTGTCTTATGTTTCGGAGCCAGGATATTTTCTTGCGTCCCATTCCTCTCTTGCCTTCAATTTTACCCCCGATTATAAGTTGGAGGAACTGGTATTTTTCATTTCGCATGATGTGACCTAGATACGCCGTTTTCCTTTTTTTGATGGTTTCGAAAAGTTGGCGTTCTTGGTTTATTCTTTTAAGGACATCTATATTTGTGATTTTCGCTGTCCATGGTTCTTTTAGGATACGGCGATAAAGCCACATTTCGAAAGCTTCTAATCTGTTTATATCCCTCGTTTTAAGTGTCCAGCCCTCTACTCCATATAGCAGCACTGACCATACGTAGCACTTAGTAAACCTTAGTCTCAGATGTAGATCCAACTCTGAACAAGTCAGTACCTTCTTGAATTTTTCGAAAGCTTGTCGAGCTTGCTCAATGCGACATTTTACTTTCCTGTCCGATGCCCAGTCTTCAAAAAGCCACGATCCCAGGTATTTAAATTTACTCACTCGTTCAATGGACTTCATTCAGTGCATTCAGTGTTATGGTGGAGTTTTTAAGTGCATCCAAGTTTCTGGGGATGATCATGAATTTGGTCTTTTTGGTAGTAATCTCTAATCCCATTCGCTTACTGTATTCTCCGATTATAGTGACAAGTTGTTGAAGGTCGACTATGTTGTCACAAATTAGGACACCATCATCAGCATATCGTATGTTGTTGATCAATAATCCATTCACCTTGATTCCCTTCTCTGCTTCCTCCAAAGACTCTTGAAATATGGCTTCCGAATAAATGTTAAATAAACGAGGAGAAAGCACACATCCCTGTTGAACGTCTCTTCTTGTATGTATGGGTTTCGATATAGAATTGTCTATTTTTAACTGTGCCGTTTAATGCCAGTAGAGGTTTTCAATAGATCTTATGTCTTTTTGGTATATGGCAAATGAAATAAGAATAATGATTTAAAAATTTACATGTGGAACACAAGAAGCCTTTATCAGCCTGGAGCTACGGCTCTGCTCATACAAAAAATAAATAAAACCAAAGCAGATATCATAGCTTTACAGGAAATGAGGTGGACTAGCTCAGGCATCATGGAAAAAAATAATTACAATATTTACTACAGTGGACATCCTACCCGACACGAATTTGGTACCGGATACATTGTAACCAGCAAGGTCAAACATAATTGTAAACATAAAACAAACATAAATAAGCTATTGATCATAGGATATGTCGAATAAGACTTAAAGGGAAGTTCGCTAATATTAGCATTATTAGCATCCATGCTCCAACGGAAGAAAAAAAAGATAATAAAAAAGACATGTTGTATGAGGCACTATACCAAGGGTACGATGAGTGCCCAAAAAATGGGATCAAAATAATAGCAGGAGACTTTAATGCCAAAGTCAGAAGAGAGCATATATTTTCGCCTACCATCGAAAAAGACAGCCTACACGTAGACTACAATGATAACGGTCTTAAAATTAAAAACTTGGCGATGTCTAAGAACATGGTAATAGCTGGGAAGCGATTTCCCCATAAAGATATACACAAGGGAAATGGAAATATCCTGATAATGAAACGATTAACCAAATAGATTATATTATCGTCGATACAAGAGACTGCTCTAACTTATTAGATGTTATTTAGTTAAAGAATGATTTAAAGAGAGAATATCCAATGTAAAAAGGATATCGGGAGAAGGAGATGAAAAATCGACAATAATAAGCTAAAAGATTTCGACATTGCAAATGTATACAGAGAGCATATAGAAGATCAAATAAGGACAAACAACTTGGAAAAAGAATAACACATTAACCAACTATGGGCAAATATACGAGATATTATGTTACAGAAATCGGTTGAAATATTAGGCAAAATCAAGTCAGAAAAAAGAAATCATTGGTTTGATCATGAGTGCGAAATGACCACAAATAGAAAGAACGCAGCATATGAAAAAACCATCGACGAATGTTATAAAAAAGAAGAGTATAAACATCTTAGAAGAGAGGAAAAACGTATCCATCAACGTAAGTGTTGCGTAACAACAATATTTAATATTTTTAATTTATTTTTGTATCATATTATTATATCATACTGTATATTAGTTTAGATATATAAAATTTCTTTGTACTAACTAATAATCTGTAAAGCGACGATAGCTTGCATTCAAATAACTTTCTACACAAGTTTCTAAAACCTTCATAGAATCGTAACAATGAAAGGATTAGTATTTTCCAAATTATCCGTTTGATTCATTCGAAAATTCCGAAAGTTTAGACAAATACCCTTCTCAGGTAGTTTTTACCAATGAATTCAAAGTCTAAGGTTTTTGATATGTAAACATATATTTTAAATACGTCGAGGGGCTCAGGGGGGGAGATTGCTGAATGTTTAGAAACAATTAAGAGAGTAGTAATGGAAGGGAGAGAGTGGACATCAGTTCGCAGTTCAAATCCATCAAAAGAGGATCAGTTTAAATTCTAGCATCGAAAGAGCGATAGGCTCTACTCGCCCCAAGCGGCATTCAGAAGGTTTAACCAAGTCGGTATATTAATAAGTTCGTATCAATATTGTATCACCGAAAAGTTATCTAGATTTATAGTTTCATAAAGTTTAGTTTTCATAAATCAGCTATCGAATGCAAGTTATCGGCGTCCAAAATACGTTGTAATTGTTTAAATAGACTTGTAAAAACGTTCTTTTCGAATCTTTTATTTGTCCCAGTTTTCTGGGTGGTCCTTCAAAGAAGTACATAAAGTGAAACTATTTCCCTAAGGAAAAACCTTGTTCCCCAAGGGAAAAAACCAGCGACCTATGACTGGTACGCGAAACAAAGCCTTTAGGACAAGATGTAAGGACAAACACACCTGCATCTTCGCTCAGTAAGAAGAGGGAATACTAACAGAATACTCTCAATGTAATATAAATTTATTCGATAAAAATAAAACGAGGAAATACTACAAATCCTTACATGATAGCTGTCGAGAATTTAAACCACGATTAAAAATTTGTAAGGACACTAACGATGAAATACTACATGATAAAAACTCAGTTCTTAACAGATGGGCACAACATTTCAGCGAACATATAAATAAACGATATTCAAGGAGGTTACAACATAGAAAAATCAACAAAATCTACAGCGTCAACTACACAGTAAAGACCCAACAAGAGAAGAGTGCCATCCTAAAACTTAAAGACAATAAAGCCCCAGGAATCGATGAAATCTGTTCGGAAATGTATAAAAAAGGTGCTAATCAACTTTTTGCAGCAATCTATAAACTAATAGTACTTATATAGCAGATTTAATTGGTACCAGAAGAGTGGGTAAAAGGAATACGTCCGTTGTATAAAAAGGTGATCAATTAGAGTGTACGAACTATAGAGGTATTACTCTGGTAGCATCTGCGTATAAAATCTTCAATGTATTGTTTGAAAGACTTAAACATTTTACAAAGGATACTGTTGGTCAATAACAATGCGGATTTACTGTTGGAGAGTCAAATTCAAGCACATAGGCATATTCTAGAAAAGTCACATAATTATAACATAGATACACACCATCTCCGCTTCGACTTGAAAGCAGGTTATGACAATGTTAAAAGAGCTGCTTTATATAATGCAATGACAGTCTTTATGATCCCACTCAAGTCAGTTAAGTTGCCCCAACTAACAATGCAAAACGTAAGCTTATGCGTTAGAGTTGAAGGAGAAAACTCTACGTTCTTTGACATTAATAATGGTCTAAGATAGGGTGACGCGCTAGTGTGTCTCCACGGCGTGTATCCTCTTTAATATTGGCTAGGAAAAAGCAATAAGTGAATTAAATATTAGAATGAATGGAACTATTTTAATTTTCTTCTTTTTAGGGTGCCTGTCCGTTCCGAACGTTGGCGATAATTCTGGCTATAATGATTTTATTGGTTGCTATACGAAATAGCTGCGTTGAGGTCTTTCTATACCATGCTCTCAGGTTGGCAAGTCAGGATATTCTTCTTCGTCCTGGGCTCTTTTTCCTTCAATTTTACCCTGCAAAATGCATTGGAGTAACTCGTATCTGCCTTGATTTCTCATTATATGTCCCAAGTACTCCAGATTACGGCTCTTCACAATGTTGACCATATCCGCGGTTGTGTTCATACTCCGCAGTACTTCTTTATTGGTGACTTTGTCTGTCCATGGTATGTTAAGAATTCTTCTGTATAACCAAACTATTTTAATAGATCGGCGCAAATTCTTGCATTCGCTCACGATATAGTTATAGTGAGCAGAAGTATGAGATATATGGTGCAGTATTTTACAAGGCTTGTGGACGCGGCAAGTGAATTAGGACTTGTGGTAAACGAGGAAAAAACCAAATATATGTTTGTTTCTAAAAACCCCCGCAATATCCAACAGATAATTCAAATTAACAACCATACCTTTCAGCAAGTCAAAAAATTCTCATATCTTGGATGGCTAGTAAACGCAACAAACATGACAAGGGATGAAATAAAAAGACGCATAGCAAAAGCAAACAGAACTGTTTACGATCTCAAGAAACATTTAGAAAATAAAAATATACAACGTGCAGTAAAGATCAATATATACAAGATCTGAATAAGACCGGTTTTGATATATGTTACTGAAACCTGGACCTTATCTCAAAATTATTAAAGGCTTCTTGGTATTTTGCAAAGAAAAATCGTTAGAAAGATTTTTGGGGCCGTAATTGAAAGTGAGCTACGGCGTCGAAGGTACAACTTTGAACTATATCAGTTATACACCGATCCAGATATTGTGAATATCGTTAGAGTGCAGAAACTTAGATGGGCTAGACAAATTGCTAGGATGTCAGATCAGGAATGCACGAAGAGATTCTCATTTTTAAAACCAGAGGACATAGGAAGCATAGGACGACCACGAAGGAGATGAATTGATGATGTGGTAGAAGACCTACAGATTTTAAGGGTCAGAAGATGAAGGGAAGTTGCCAGGAATAGACAAGAGTTGCAACTTTTTGCAAAAATACTAATCTCACCTAACTAATCCTATTTAATTTCTGTAAAGTGCGTTCGATAAGTGAAGTGCTTTTTTATAAGTAAACACATTGTCAAACTGATATATTGTGTAGTTTTTGTTGTGCAAACATATGATTGTAAAATTCTTATAAGAGATCTGTTAAATCGATTTTAATAAAATTTGGTGGACTGTTTTATTGTATTATATAGATTTTTTAGGCGAATCACGAAGACGCTAATATAATCTAAGTGGTTAAAAGCATTGAGTAAAAAATGGTGTTATTCTCTTCTGTTTTTTGTATTTATTGCTATTTTGCAACAAGTTTATGAAATTAAATAATTTTAAACAAGTCGTATTTTATGGGAAAATTAACTGTTACTATTTTATTTCATACGACTTTTCTCCAAAATAAATTGTTTTAAAGTTAAAGTAAGCAAAGAAATTAAAAAAAAACTATGTGTTCAATAATTTTTAGGTATTTTAGTGTTTTTTTTAATTCCGACCTCTTTTAGATTTCATTAAGATTCCGAATCTTTCTTTTAGATTTCGATCTCATTAGGATGCATATTATTTACAAGTATACCTTTTTGGATAATTATCGGCACTGTCTGCATAATATAAAGGCTAGGATAGATTAGAATCTACCACATCCGGAAGTAGACATTGCTACGCAAATGGATAATCAAATCGAAACATAACGTTTAAAAGTGAGCGTGCGAGCATTCCACGGCACAAAACGTAAAGTACCTAACCTATAGTGGAATTGTAGTGAACAAACGTGTAAACGAATATAGTCATGTTGACACATTTGTAACAGCAAACGTTATGGGGCAGCAGATAAACGATATAAACGAGACATTTCGCTTTATCGAACAAGGGCATCGGCCACATTACTAATGCAAATCGGCGCGAGAACAAGCTGCAATGTGTTCCGACGTGTTTGCTCTTGTTGAGCTGATTATGACCACAGAGTTTCACTATTCCCATAGGGGCTACACAGCCGGAGTGCCAGAGAAAACCGTTGACGCTACATACAGGGGGGGTTTAAAAAACTACGGTAAAAAATAAGCTAACAAAGCATTACCATATAAAAATGATTCATCAATATTGTAAAGTACGAATGTAAGACAGCAGTGAATATATTTTTAATATTACATTAAAAAAAAAGGACTTAAAACTAAGGTAAATGGAAAAATACGAAAGAACAAAAAAACAAACAAAAAAATAATAGAATGCTAAAAAACTTGACGTTTAAAAGATAATGAACCATTTTGTAAAATCCTACATTTATAAAACTAAATACATCAGTAGATGGAGGAAGTCGTCCAGATTGTGAAGCCGTTATCGTAGGAAAAATGTTTCTGGTTCGGTTTCTTTGCGGAATGTCCCTTAAACAAATCAAAAGGGTAACAAGCGAATTTTTTAAGTCGAAATTGTTTTAAATTTGTTATTAATTTAATTCCAAAAATTATTTTTTTGACCAGAAAAACATATTTTTGGGTGTTTTGGTTGATCCCTAACAAAAAAGCTCTCTTGTTATTTTTTTTTCTAAATAGACACCTTTTTAGTTATTTAAAATATGAAAAATTCTAAATTACGCATTTCCGAAGCTTGAAAACTCATACATGTAAATTTTATTAATTTTTAAGTTTCCAAGTATTTAAATTAAAGTTTACACAGTAGATTTCAAGATTTTGAAAAGTAATCGGAGCTTACGTCAATTTACACCGCTTAATTGATAATTATGCGCGTCTACTTGATTTTTAAGCCACTGAGCCGTACACTTCACCAAACACAGCTGAAAGTCTGAAAATATGCCCATGATGCACATTCGTCATCCGACGGATCTCGCACTGAGCATCCACTTAATATCTATCGTTTGTGACGTGAACAAGTCGGTACAGTGTGCGAAATATTGTTTGTAAGTACGAATCGCAAAAGGAGAGTCATTTCCAATTCTGCAAATCTGTGTTGTGTAGGTACCTATAATAAACATGGAGTTTAAATCGAATCTGAAGGGAAAAGTTTTAAATAATCAGACACGGGAGGTGATAGCAAATATGATTCATTCTATGAGAAAGGAAGCCAAAGACAATAAACCGTGTAGAGGTTTAAAAAAAGTGCAAGAGCGTGTGGTATTGGCAACAGTTGTTAGTTTAAGCAGCGTTCAAAAAATTGCTCGGGAAATGCAATTAATTGAAGAAAGCGAATGTTCCTCATTTGTAACTCAAAACAAAAAGAGGAAAAAAAGCGCTTCAAAAACGTGCTTGGACGATTTTGATATAGGGCGTCTTCGACGGTATTATATGGATTTTTGTATAACACAAAAATGCCAACTGTGAAGCGCATACACAGAACATTTGCAGAGGTGTACAACTACTCAGGTTTTACAGAAAGCCTACGAATAGTAATTAGAAAGATGAGATTTCGTTGGCGAAAAACGAGAACTAATAGAAAATTATTAATGGAAAAGCCAAATATTCAACATCTTAGGCTGAATTTCTTATGTAGTATAAAACGTTACAGGAACGCAAATCGCCCAATTATAGACATGAATGAAGATAAGTCCATTTATCTCATACCTACCAAAAGAGCTGTTCTAATAGTTCAAACAAGGGCCTACAAAAACCAGCATCTAAAGTACAGATGCTTGTGATAGTGCATGCTGGAGGTTAAAGTGGTTCTAATAAAAACGCTAAATGCGCTACAAACCTACTATAAAAACAGAATATTATCATGATGCAATGAACTACGTCAATTACAAAAAGTGGCTTCAGTATAAGCTGATACCAAATTTGCCCCCGAAGAGCGTTTTAGTGCTTGATAATGCACCGTATCACAACGTACAAACTGAAAAATGTCCAACTGTGTCTTCCACAAAAACAGAAATGCAGCAGTGGCTGACAACTCGAAATATTTCGTTTACCAATGACATCTTAAAATTTAAACTATACAGCATTATAAAATTACACAAACCTTGGTTTAAAACGTACGAAAATGGAAAAATACTCGAGGATAAAGGACATTCAGTGTTACGGTTACCGTATCATCCGGATTTGAATCCTATAGAGTTTCAATCTATAGGATATATCCAAGTTGGTGTGATGAATTTTTTAATTCGTCTTTAGTCGAACGACGGAAAAGAGGGATGTGAAAATGTTAAAAAAAATAGAACAAAGTTATATGGCACAACAGCCAGGTTTTGGCACCGTGGTGAATCAAATAATCATAAATGTAGGTGACGATAGTGACATTGATTCTGAAAATGTTTATAAACTTTTAATATTTTTTTAGAAATAATGTTATTTTTATTTAGTTCTCAGCGGATGATTGTAGCAGTCGAAACGAAAGATTTGTTTATTTCCCGCCTTAATCATTTATAGAGCCCCTACACGGTCATTATACTAAAACAATTTTTAATTGAAGGTGATTACTTGGCAACATCGTACTTAACTAAGCCCTTAACGATAACTTTTCAACGAAATCGTATTAAAATTATCAATTTTGCAGAGGCGTACCAAAAAAAATTTTAATTATTTATTTAAACACATAAGTAATTACCTAAAAATTAAATCTAAGACCGATTTATTTATTAAATTATCATATCTCTTTTAACAGGTACCTTCTAGTTGTCTAACAAAATAAAATAATATTTAATTCTTATTAGAGAGTATCTAATACAGAACTTCAAAAAACAGAAAACTTTGGAAACTAATTTTTTTTTTTTCATTAGACTAAAAACAATCTGCAATTTTAATTACACATCACTACACAGTATTTTCTATTTATAGAATTGCTGTGTGCTGTAAACGGTATATTTGTTTTTTTTAACTTAATTTGAAAGTTTGATTGTGTTTATTAGTTTATATAAATATGAAAATATATTGTAAAGTTCATATAAATTAAAATGAAGTAAGCTAAACTATTATCATATGAATGTGTTTATATAGCAGTGCATTTGTTTATTTCAGTAAATTCTCGAAATATGAAATGAAGATGGCACTAACTACTAAAGAGTTAATAGCTTTGTTAGAAGAAGACTCAGATTGTGAACATGCCACTTAATGTGGCTTATTTGCCGCCGAGATTAGATTAGAAAGTTTCTGATGTAGAAGACATTGATCTGATTGACAAAGTAGTATACTGCTTTTGAGATTTTCAATTTCTTCAAATCTTGTATTGAATTCATCAATAACTTGTTCAATTTGTGAAATGCAGGATGAAAACTCAATATTTTCCACACCGTTGAATTCTTCTGCTATTTGCAGACAGCTAGGGAAGTGTGTCAGGTTGTTCTTTTTCAAAGCATATTTAAACACGTTCAGCTTATACCGGAATCCGTTTATCATTCCGATCAAATCTAAAACCGTCTCGTTTCTTCCTTGAAGACTCAAGTTTAACATGTGAGTCAGATCTGTTATAAAAGTTAACTGTCTTAAGAATTCTGGATCCTTAAACTTCTCTTCCAGTTCAGTTGTATCAGATGAAACGTATTTGTTGAGAAATGCAGGGATTTCCTTTCTTATGGCAAAAAATCGTTCCATTCACTTTCCTGCACTCAGCCACCTTACATGGTTGTACATTAGCAAGTCTCCATACTCAGCCTCTGTTCCACTAAAAACTGCTTAAGTTGCCTGTGTAAAAGAGATCAATTTCTACCTCTAATCATATTTATAATCTTAATCATGATTTGAAAATCTTGATCTTCCTTGACTGATTATCCACATAAAGCCCCTGATGTATAATACAATAAATTATTGGGCAAGTGACACCATTCTCTCGAAGCAGACCCACTAATCCAATTTTTTTACCTGTCATTGATGGGGCCCCGTCTGTTGCTATAACTGAACATTTATCAAAGCCTCCAATTTTGTAAACTGTTTTTGTCTTTTCCTTGTTTCTTTCCTTGTTGTTCCATAAAGAGGAAAAATATCAAATAACTCCTCTTTACTGGTAAAATCATCAAAAGTAGTGCGCACAAATATTAACAGATGACTAACATCAGTTTGATCAGTGCTTTCATCCAAACAAAGTGAAAAATATGAACTTTTTTCTATTTTTAACTAACAGCTGATGTGAACATCTAAAATTTCTTGAAACAGCCAACCCTGCCTGTATCTGTGGAAAACACCGTTAAACATTGACATGGTGGCTGGAATCGGTTCCGACATGCGAACGGAAAATTTCATTTGCAGGAAGGTGAGGGTGAGTGATTTATGAATGGGAAATCAATCAAGCTTGTTACCTAGCCCGAGATGTACACTAGTATAGATACATACGCTAAAATAGGATCTTTACTCGTTGGCTTGTGGTCGAAAATATTCGAGAGCGTTCTATTTTATAATGTTTCTGTTAATTTCGTTTGTTTTTTTTTTTATTTATTTATGTTAAATAATATAAACAACAAAGAAGAGAAAATAACATTTAGCATGGAATATAATAACACACTACCTTTCCTGGATGTTTTAATCTCTAAGAACGATACTGGATATGAGACTCAGGTGTATAGAAAAACAACACATACCAACAAATATTTAATTTTCAAATTAAATCACAATATTAATATTAAAAAGGGAATCATTAAATCCTTATACGATAAAGCCAAAATTACTTGGAGAAGAAACATTTATTAATCTGTTTTATTAAAAAATGATTATCCTTTATCATTTATAAATAAGGAATTTTCAACAATCGATCGAATAGAACAGAACAACTTAGAACGAGATCCTACAGCATACACAAGAAATAATACGAGGAAAATAACAATACCGTACATAAAAGGATTATCAGAAAAACTTAAAAGGATAGGAAATAAATTCAACTTTTCAACAATATTCAAAACAACAAACACGTTGAGATCTATTTTGTCTAAAACCAAACCTAACAATGAACAAGAAAGGACAAAGAATTGCATTTATAAAATACCTTGTGAATGCGATCAGTTTTATTTAGGTGAAACATCAAGGCCATTAAATGTTAGAATAAGTCTTATATTAAAAACATCAATCTTATATTAAAAATAGAGAATTTGATAGATCTCAAATATGTAAACCAGCATGGGATAATGAACATAGGGTTCAATGGAATAATTCAAATGTAGTCCGAAAAGAAACGGATGGTCAAAAAGAAAAATAAAAAAACGGCTCCAATTATGCTAAATGAGACCAATTGTGTCGCAAATTCCTCGGCAGAATGTAATAGGATCTGGTTAACCATATTGAAAGAGGAAGTTATTAAAAAAATACCAGTATTATAATCAGAATCCAGAAATCTAGGCAGTAAAGTCTTGAAAGTAATAGTGACGGTTCTTAGGACGCCACATACGTCAAACTTTTATTCTCTTAATATGTTTACTTAGAAAAGATATACTATCAATACTTTCTATTATTGTTTTATAAATTTGAGTTATAGTTAATGGATTTTAACAAGAGCTATGACCTTGTAAATAATAGGTAAACTTGTGTATTACATAGTAAACACTACATGTCATGTCACAATACAAATAAGTCACTTTTGTATACTAAGAACTAAGAAATAATACAAGAACAAATAATAAAACATATACAGTGAAAATTAGATATATAAAATTATAAAAAAAAACAAGTCAGTAAGGCGTAATATAGTTTTCATAAAAAATGACCACACTAGGAGCTCAAACAAACAAATTCCGGTATACTATAGAAACAGTGTTCCAGCAGGAAGTGTTTTGCTAGTTTATAACATTGTTTAAAATTCATTGCCTTAATATCAATATTTTTGTTTAGGTTTAAAAAACAACTATACAGATTATAATCTATTGTATTAAGTTGTGTAACACACAATCTGGAATATGGTATAATGATATGACTTTTATTTCTTGTATTGTAATGATGTTGATCAGCATGTGTTTTACATCTTGTATATTATTGTGAACAGTTAACAAAGTTTCAAATATATATATTGAAGATAAAGGAAGAATGCCATACTTTTTAAACAAGGGTTTACAGCTGGCGCGATATTCTGCTGAGTCAATCATTCGGATTGCTGCTTTTTGAAAAGTGAAAACTTTATATGCATAGGACGAGTTTCCCCAAAGAAGTATGCAATATGTCAGGATACTATGAACCATTCCAAAGTAAACTGACCTTAGAATGTCTCGACTCACAGAAGTAGCCAATCTGCGCATAGCAAAACTCTGTAAGGCGAGCTTCTTACACAATCGTTCAATATGGTGCGACCAGTTCAACCTTGTATCCATAGTAACACCTAGTAACTTTACTGGGTCAGATGATTAACCCATCTATCAGAGCTAAATACTATTGTCTGGGTTTTCTGCTCGTTTAACTTAAGTTTGTTACAGTTAAACCAGGATTTAGATTTTTCTAATATTTCCTGACTGTAATTAGTTTTACCTCTACATAATAAGGTTGTGTCATCTGCAAAAAGAACACAGTTGGTGTTATTCAACGCACTTGGTAAATCATTTATATATATCAAGAATAGCAGAGGCCCCAAAACTGATCCTTGTGGTACTCCGGTTGAAACTGGTAAAGGATCAGATTCTTGATTATTAAATGCAACGATATGTGTTCTTTCTATAAGATGGGATTTTAAAGATCATGTATGGTACTCCTTATCATATTATATTAGAGGCCAATCAGTCTTCTAAGTCACCTGTATAAATTATTTGCTCGAATTATCACTGCCAGAATTGAGAACAAACTAGAAACATGCCAACCAAGAGAACAGGCAGGTTTCCGCCCTGGGTATGGTACAAATGACCATCTAACTTGTCTAAAGGCCCTAATTGAAAAAACTATAGAGTACAACCGGCCACTAGTTCTAGTATTTGTTGACTATAAAAAAGCCTTTGACACTATCAAGATGGTAGCTATCTTAAGAGCTTTGAGAGATTGTAGAATCGACTACCGATATACCAGCATTATTCAACATATATATGCAAATGCCACAACAGCAATAAACCTCCACACCCCTACTCAAAAAATAAAACTAAAAAGGGGAGTTAGACAAGGAGACAACATGTTACCAAAACTATTCAATGCCGTAATGCAGCATGCATTCCAGATGTTAGAATGGGAAAACAGAGGTCTGAGTGTCGATGGCGAAAGGCTGAACCACCTACGATTTGCAGATGACATAGTTCTAATAACCGACGACTTAAAGGAGGCCAACGAAATGCTACAAGATTTACAACGAGTATCCCAAAAAGTAGGGCTGGAAATAAACTTTGCGAAAACTAAAATGATAATCAACTTAGTACCTAGTGGACCATTGAAACTAGAAAACTGGCATATTGAAACGGTTGACAAATACATATATCTGGGCCACGAAATATAAATAAGTAGAGACAACCAAACATGCGAATTATCTAGAAGAATAGCTTTAGGATGGGCAGCCTATGGCAAGCTAAAAGACGTGTTTAAGGAAAACATCCCAATAAAGCTAAAGAGAAAAGCATTTAACCAGTGCGTACTTCCGGTGCTCACTTATGGAGCTGAAACACTGACATTGACTAAAGCATCAATAAAAAAGTTACAAGTAGCACAACGAAAAATGGAAAGATCTATGCTTGGCGTAACTTTGAGAGACCGAATACGAAATGATGAGGTACGGCGAAGAACTGGAGTAGAAGACGTCATAAAACGGATTACGAAGTTGAAGTGAAAATGGTCAGGACACGTCGCAAGACAGAGAGACAACAGATGGACAAATAAGATTTTAGAATGGCGGCCAAGGGCAGACAAGCGAAATCGTGGAAGACCACCTACCAGATGGACGGACGACATTAAAAGAATAGTGACAAACTGGATCGCAGCTGCACAGGACAGAGAAGAGTGGAGACATCTTGAGGAGGCCTATGTTCGACAGTGGACAAATTTGGCTGTGTGATGATGATGATGACTCCTTATCCCATAGTACTTCAATTTTATCAATAGTGTTTAAATATCCATACAACCATAAACTTTTGTAAGGTCACACATTAAGCCATTAGTAGGTTCACCTGCATCAAAACCGTGAACAATATATTCTATTACTTCTAATAAAGCTTTAGTTATTGAGTATTTTTTTCTAAAACCAAATTGAGAGCTAGATATAATTGATTTGTTATCCAAATAATTTGCTATACGATCTTTAATTAAGATTTCAAAAATTTTACTTATTGTTGGTACTATGGTAATAGGTCTGTAATTGTCTGGAGAATTTTTATTTCCTTTTTTATGAAGTGGAATTACTTTTGATATTTTGAATACATCAGTCCAGTAATCCGCGTTAATACATTTGTTAAATATTATTTTGAGTGGTTCAACAATTGTATTAAGCGATTTCCTAATAATTTTACTGTTAAAACCATAGTAGTCGACACATGAAGAATTTTTTAATTTGTATATTCATTCTATCACATCAGATGCTACTATTGGAGATATAAAGAATGAACTTGACCTTCTAGGTAGCCTGCTAAGATAGTAGTTTATGTCATGCTCAGAGTCTACTATTGATTTCGATATAATATCTGCTATATTCGTAAAGTATTGGTTAATTTCTTCTGGTGTTAAGTCCAGATTAGACGTAGTATGTTCCTTATAGGTTTCTTTTTTAACAATACTCCGTATTGTCTTACTTTTGTTGGTGGATTTGTTAATTATGTTAACATAAGCAGTACGTTTTTCAGCTTTTATTGCTTGCTTATTTTTTTTTCGTATTTGACAATATTTAATCCAATTGTCAATAGTATGTGTTTTTCTATATATAGGTGACACATATGTGGGATTCGCTTTAAAGAGACGGAGTGCCAATTAACATATATATATATATATATATATATATATATATATATATATATTTACGGCATAAAGTGGAGTCCGCCCATGTTAAAATTCAGGTTTAAGTGAGCTCCGTGGTCAAGTGGACACCGATATACGGAGCTCACTTGACCATTCCCTAATATTGGTTCTGTCGATTCGTTAACATACAGAGGTTCATAATTTTTAAAAAAATTTTGGAGCCCATAAATACCCCTGTATCATAAATGTATATCGTGTAGTTCACGTGTATATATTATAGGGGTCGTTCAGGTCTTTTTCACTGTATATTTGAACAATTAGTTTATCGGTTTAAGTAAGCTCTGAGAGTTTGGCAACCGTGCGATGATAGCGTATATTTTCAAAGTTTACCCTGAACGGTTTATATGAGCTCCTTATTTTTATCTACTTTTTGTAGGCCGTGTAATGCCATACGCATTACACTGTGTAATCAAGGATATCTTATTACCGGGTATTACTACGTGCTAATAGGTACAAGGTACAGGTTATTTAAAAAACAGGTATATAGATACAAAAGGACTTGGGCTTATTATTTAATGGAATGGTCACTTGCATAGAAAATTTTATTTTCTCTGCATTTTTAAAAATGTTATTTTTTTACTTAATATAGTTTTATTAGTTCAATGTTGAAGTCTACGTTTTTTTAATTGTAGAAGTTTCGTACTATTTATATTTTTTTTACGTGACTTTGTCTTTGTACGTTTTATAGAAGCATCCCAATAATAAAAACTGTTTTTATTTCATTCAATGTTCTGCGATATCTTGTATAAAGTTTTTTTATTATTTTAGTTTTGGTCTTATTTGTACTACATAATATGATATCTTGATAGAAGGTTATCTCAAAATAAATATGGTTAAGTGATATAGATATATATATATATATATATATATATATATATATATATATATATATATATATATATAATAGATATTTTTGTGTTAAAATGTGTAGTAGTGTGCACAAAAAGAAATAATGGTTAATTTGTAGGGCGAAAGGACGTTCGCCTCATTTTTAGCTGACAAATATTATTTCTGACCTCAATTTACCTTTTAGTTTTAAACAATGATCTGTGAATAATCACGTGCAATACAAGCTATTTTCAAGGAATTTATAGATAGTCTACAGTTCAACGATTTCCTGACATTATTGGAGGTTTAGTTTTGTGAAAGCGTTTGTGTTAGGGAAATTGAAGGACACATATGAGTTTTTCAGGCGTTTTAGCTGAAAATTGATTCATAGTTTATTTTTATTGTGCAATAATAGGTGTATCGTCTGTATATTAGAAGTCCTAGTATCTATAGGTATGGGTTAATCGTTTGTTTATACAATGTAAGTGTCGTTATGCTATCCCAAGCGAGACCGTTCTTCATCTGCTATTCTTACCATCGAGTGATACGAAAAATATTCTATTGTGTAGGCATACACAGATAATTTTATCGTTTGTTATCTACGGGGATATCATATAACTTTTGGAGAAATATCCTGTAATTTAAGGTGTCGTAAGCGGAATTTATATTGAAAAATACTACCCCTGATACCCGATATTTTTCGTACCCGTCTTTGCTGTCTTGAGTAAGATTTAGTATTTGTAAAGTACGCGATCTTCCCTATCTATAGCCACTCTCGTCTTATAATTTGAGATTTTTTTCTAATATCGGTGAAATCATATCATCGTCTCTTGTGCAAAAGTATTTTAAATAGCTGACAAAACAAAGATATTGGCCAATAGTTTTTGTGGTCGTTGGAGTTTTTGCCAGGTTTAAGCAAGGTAACAACTTTGGCTCGTCTCTAGACTTTGCGTATCTGCATAATTTGAATACAGTTGCTCATCATCCGGATAAGCCATTGTAGTGTTTTGGTCCAGATTTCGTAATTAACTGTGTGTTCAGATCCTCAAGGCCGGTAGTTGTATTATTTTTCATTTAATATGTAGATGGTGGATTCAATCAAGCTGACTGTTTTTGTCCTTTCTTATTTTAAGTTTTTCTTTGCTTCTTTTACGACAGAGATAGCAGATCTATATCTATAATAAGGTTTTCAGCGATCAGCTTAACACCAAATATCCTAGGTTAGGCCCTATATGTGTTTGCTGCACTAGAAATACGCCTGATTCATGTTTAGCGCATATGTCTGATAAGTTTAAGTAAAGTAAAGTTTCTTTATCTCTAGATATACCCTTAACATATATAGGCATATGTTATTAGAATAGTTGGTAGTAAAAAGAACAAATTTGACAAAATAAATAAGTTTGTGATATCGGTTGCAACTCATGCATGTACAGATAGATAATAAGTAAGTATAGATAATAAGAAAATAAACAGCTAAAATAAGTGTAAAAAATTCCAACTACATACACCGGTGCCATTGTTTAAGTGATGGGTTTATCACAGATATCAAAGGTTACATTTTAATTCAAGGTTCTATTTACATATTTTCAACATGAAAAGACATGTTTATGCTTTTATTTTTTTAAATCTATTATTTTCTCTTTCTTGCAGCTATTTTAATGTTCTTTATTAATTGTCTTGTTTCTGCAGTAGGAATATATGTGTACCATGATAGGTTGTTATTTTATTTAATGTAAATACTCTTTGCTTTTGCCAATTGCTTTCTTACTTCCTCAGCGATTGGTCTTTTTTTTCTCATCAATAACCTCATCCTCTCTCGATATAGCTATTCTAAGATATTTAGATTTCACTATATGCTCATATCATTTGGTTTTTATCTCAAATTTGGACCTATGATGAAATTTTTATATCTTAAATCTAATGCTTTCATATTAAACTGGAATAAAATACTTAAATACTAGCCAAATTGACATTAATTTTATAGTTTCCATTTTATTAGTACTGATGGTACATGATTAGTATCTGTTGGTACTATATATCAATTTCAACACGTGGAAGTGAGAGCAATCTCCTGTTAGTAATTCCAGTGTCAATTATGACAAAACCTTTGATTGGATATTATAGGGTATCCAATATTTCAATCAACGGTATTTCAGAGTGATTTTTTTTTAATTTTTATATATATTTGCAAAATGGAGAAGAAAGTTCAGTACAGAGCCGGTTAAACAGCTAATCTCTCAATTTAGAAGTAAGAACAAGTACCAACTTGCTAAAAAGCACACCCATACACAAAAGGGATGATAAAATGTACTGCACAAACTGTAGTGGTATGAGTTACATATAAGCTATATATTAATAATTAGGATATACAGTATTTTTTCTAATACACCTGGAACGATTGAGTAAATAGGTGAACTATCAAACAGGAGACTATTAGTGTAGAATTAGAAAAACTTAAAAAATCGTTGATCAAATATTCTCTATTAGGCAGTTAATGAGAAATGTTGGGAATACAGAAAAAACATTAAACCAGTTATTTATAGATTTTAAACAAACACATGATATAATTATAAGAATAAAACTATGAAATACCATGGCAGAACAAGGCTTACCTAAGAAATTAATTAATTTAACAAGGGTGAAGGACGAAAACTGGACAAAGTGCTTTAAAAAAGGCGAACGAATTAGCGTAACAGCTGTTTTAAAAACTAAACAATATGAGACGAATTGGGGATATTATATTACACAAACTAAACCGCTTGGATACAAAAAATATCAGGAAATAATGAAACGACAGAAAAGACTAATGACTTTACAGCTAATTGCTACATAAATAGCAATGTAATGCAAATAGATGATTTTGTATATAAGACTAATAATATATTATAAATTATACCTATATAGATACAAATAGTAAAATAAAACTACAACTATTATACAATATAGTAAATACTTATTTAGATAAACGTAAAATGTTCCACTGAACGTTAACGATAAATGTTTCAAATAAAGGTTAAAACATGCTTTTCAATTCGCGGTAAAAGACTTAGTAGAGTTCAAAACACAAGATAAATTCGTAACAAAATTGATATATCAGTACACGGTACCCGATACAGCAGCAAATTAATTTTAACAACAAATATGTAGGTTGTACTTTACCCCATTGGAATCATAGCATCCGCTATGGAAATTGGTATCTTCTTTAACATACAGCAACCACATGTGAAATTACGAAAGATTAGTGTTGAATTAGGAAAACTCAATTAACCGTTGATCAAATATTCACTCTTATATACTTAATGAAAAATGTTGGGAATAAAAAAAACATTAAGCTAGTTATTTATAAATTTTAAACAAACATTTAAATATGATATAATTATAAGATTGTGAATAAAATGTTATGGAAGAACTAGGCATACCTAAGGAAATTAACTGCCAACTTACTTTTAAATGTACAGTAGCCTCAAACAAGAAGATGCCATGTCTCCAATCGTGTTTACCATTGTTTTGGAGAGCATCGCCCGGAAACTCTAATACCGAAAATCTCACAGTTTAATATCAAGGTCCTCACATTATACGGACTTTCGACGATGAGTTTAATATAGTAGGGAGTATAATCATTATTAACAAAAAACATTAATACATTCAATAGAAAAAAGCGCAAAAAATGGTCTTCCAAATCAACGATGATAAAAAATATATGGCATCATAAGAGAACTACAAAACAGAATAGGACATAATATTTCATTAGACCAGTACAACTTTGAAATGGTTCCTCGGTCTAAATATTTGGTATTTAAGAGCACTTTGAACAAAAACACTACAGAATAGGATAACAACAGAACACAAGCTGGCAGTTCCTACGTTTTAAGCAAAAAAATTAAATCCAAAATACATCCCGCAATACCAAAAATAAGAATCTACGTATGTAAGTGAAACACGGGCAATGAAAAACAAAATAAGAGCCGATTGAGCGTCGCAGAAAGAAGAATTCTTAGAGAAATATATGAATCTGTTATGAATAAGATTACAAACATTAACTTTGGCGTTGAGATTTAGTTTCTTGTACGACGTTGCAATCTTTATCTTTGACCTTAGCATTAGTTCCCGGTCGTAAAACACTTCTGGGGGATTTTCTAGCAATCCTGATCTAATTAATACCTGAGTTTTACTTGCATTGTTTTATACATTCTGATTTTAGTAGTTTGTATTAGACTTCTGGATTTAAAAGTGTTATGAGAGTTATATATGAGTTATATTAGTTTGCTACCTGAATTTTTCCTTTTATCTCTTATTTGACAAGGATATCGCGATATCTAAAACACTCCTATCTTTCAAAATTATACGTTACTCCTATTACGTTACGTTACTCTTGTTACGTTATATCGTGTCTTTTGTCTGTTAATGAATATTTAGTTGGTTTTCTCGTTACTGACTATTATACAGTTTTTTTTGCTGCTAATAGCATTATTGTATAGTATACTAATATTTAATGTATATATTAAATCTGGATAGTGGATAGATATTCTTTACTTTCTCGGAGAAATTATATTCTAACTCACAAAAATCCTATTAAATTGCCAAAACCGCCCTTGCATGTTCTATTTACTTATGAGAGGCAGCAGCAATATCAGTACCATAATAATGCGTATAGTCCTGGACTGGCTAATCGTTGGATAATAGAAGCATGCATGTAGCAGTTTTCATGGTTTGATGCCTGCTTGCTGAAATCGGGGAGCAGATATATCAGAACCAAGGTAATGACTATAGTAATTGTTGCTTTACCGGCAAAATATTAAATACCAGAAGGTATAACGCTAGCAGTCTCACTGCAGCCTCGATGGAGAAGGCAAAGTGAGACAACTTTATTATTATTAACCAACATTATATTTTCTAGTAAAATCATCATGATTTTACAGCAAGACAAATTTTCCAATGTTGGTAATTAAAACATCATGTAAGTACCACCAGGTTCCCTATGTTGGTATCCAACAAAATCCTTGTAATAACGATACAGGAAACAAAACTCCAGAGATATAAAATAAATAAACCAGATATCTATTAAAATACAGATTCTTGATTCCAATAGTTAAAAAATTAACCAACAGCCTACCCAAACAGATATAACGTCCATTTAACATGTAATCCGTTAACGGTCCAAGGTACCAAGCAGCTCCTAGCATACTGCTGATGATATAGATTTGATAAGAAACTAAAACATAGACGAAGTGAAAACCAAATACAAGCAAATACACAGAAGAGACCAATTAAATAAACCTAGATAAAACAACTAGATAAAAAGTCAACAACTACAATTTCAAAAGTATAGAAGACTTTAAATATATTGGATCAATAACCACAGTTAATAATACCGCCACTGGAGGAATAAAGAGCATAATATAAACTTTAGACCTATTTTAAGACCAAAGAAGACTTAAAACTTCAGCGGCATTTTGACTGACTGTACAACTTTTTTCCAATTTGTTCGGTCTTCCATCAACATAGGGTCAAATAGAATGTTCATTTTGCGGAGATCTGCTTGGATGTTATCTCTCCATCGCATTCTGGGACGTCCGAGTAGTCTTTTGCCTGTGGGAATCTCCTCCCACACCAATTTTACAAGTCTTTCGTTATGCAATCTGTGCACGTGCCCTGCCAATCTTAGTCGCTATGATTTAATTTCTTGGACTATATTGGCGTCGCTGTAGAGAGCTTTTAATTCGATATTAGTTCTGATCTTATACTGGTTTGTGGTGATGTCATGGTGAAGTTCAAAAATGTTTCTAAGTATTTTTCGTTTAAAGCGTCTGAGCTTTTCTTCGTTTGCTTTGGTCATGGTCCACGTTTCGCATTCGTATGTTAATACAGGTCTGACGATAGATTTATAGATTTTGATCTTTGATTTTCTTGTGAGATTTTTTGATTTTATGAGCTTATACAGTGCAAATAGACAGCAGTTTGCAGATTGGATTCTGTCTTTTATTTCTTCAGTAACATCGTTGTCAGCTGTGATTACGGCCCCCAGATACTTAAAAGTACTCTTTCGAAATTGAATTTGTTGACCGTCACATTTTGTCCTATTCTGTCTCTTCATGTCGTTCTATTTATACACATATATTATATATTTCGTCTTATCTTCATTAATCTTCAGCCCTACTTCACTTGTTGCTCCTTCCACCTATTTGGCTTTCTTCAAAAGTGCAGATCGCAGGGTAATTATCGCCCACAAGTAGCGTCCACTTGGCAAAATAAATTCTATAAAACCCCATTTTTTTAAGGAGAGCTGTTCCACTTGCCAAACCACACAGACCTGTGTTCGAGTTCTAATGTCTTTAGTTACGTGCTAGTGTTTTGCTGCATCCATCCTACATGGTAAAGTACAATACACCATATTTATTTTGTTGTATGCATAGTCTATACATCAAGTACTTTTACTTGCTATTGCATTATTATTTATTGAACTTATTTTACTTTCGTTTAAAAATTATAAACTTTTTTCATAGTGTGAGCTTTATACCGTTGTGTATTATACAAGTATTCTATTTCTTTTTATCGTATTGAGTCATTAGTCAGACAAAATATTTAAGTCTTATGGTAACTTGATTCTGTAATAAAATTCATGGCAGACGACAAGCGGTTTCATAATCACTAAACATATATATTTCTTTATGGGTTCATATGTTTTACAGTTATGGTATTATGTTCGGTCTTATTGTTTTATATACTTTGTCGCTTGTATAAGCTATCATTATCTTGCCTTTCTGTATTTTTCGTTTTCAAGCTTATTTTAATTATATAGACGTTAATCATTTAAAAGTAAATGAATATTTTTTTTGTCACTTGGTTTAAATATAGTTCTTATTGCTTATTTATTTTTATTCGTAATACCCAAGTCGAAAGAGAGAAACCAGCGAGACGAATTTTAGATTAAACATAAATTATACATGTCTCGTTTCTGATGGATGGCCACCTATATATTACATATATGTATATGTACAGAAAGCAACACTTATTTCAGTTCGTACGATTTGCAGTAATTTTTTTATTGTTATTTCGGGAATTTCACGTTAATACTCTGTTTCTGTTGTTCCGCTTATTTATTTGAGATATGTTACTTCTTTTTCTTTTTCACAAAAAGCAATTCTGCTTGTTCATTGGCGGATTAATACCTTTATGGAAGGTTGTCACTTCATCTTTTGCGCGGTCGTCCGATACTTCTTTTGCCGATTGGTGACTTATCTCTTGCTATTTTGACGACACGAGTCTCCTCCATTTTGCATATGTAGTTATTCCATTTTTTACTTCTATTTTGTGTCCATATATTTATACACTGTACGGTAAATTTTCTTTTAATGTTTTCCCTTCTCTTTCTTCTATTTCCTGTAATTCTTCTCAGTACTTTCATCTCTGCCGTTTCCATTATTCTTTGCGTTGTGGCTGTGTCGGGTCTTGTTTCTGCTGATGCCATCAATTTCTATTTTACATCTGGTTGGTTCTTTGCTGACTACTATTGTTTTAGTTTTTTGAGATAAGATTCTCATATTAAATTCTTTTGCTCTTATATTAAATCTGTGGACCAGTCTTTGCAAACTATCTTCATCTTGGGCTATTAATGCATAACAGAGTATTTTGATTTCTTTGTTTTTCATTTTGTATCCTCTTCGTTTGTTAATGATTTTCATGATATCATCCCCTTGTCTCGTTCCGCTGCCAATTTTTATAAGTTTTGTAAGTTGTCCATCTATTCTGACTTCCATTTTGTTCTTTTGATAGATGTTTTCGATAGTTTTTATAATATTTAGGGGATCTACTCTATTATACATAATATGGATTACATATTTCAGTCTTACTCTGTCAAATGGTGTCTGTAGGTCAATCAGACACAGAAATGCTGATCTATTATACTCTAGTGATTTCTGAGCAATTTGCTCTATAGCGAATATTGCATCTGTACATGATCTTCCACTAAAAAAAATCCGCTTGTTTATCTGCTAAACTTATATTCTGATTTATTAGCACTTGTAAAATTTTAGTTGTAAGTTTTAGTGAAGTATTTAACAAGTTTATACCACTGTAGTTTTCGGTTTGTTTTTATCTTCTTTTTTGACTAGTAGAATTAGTTCGCTCGTTCTCCATTCTTCCGGTATTTTATTTTGTTTTATAATTTTATTACGTAATGTTGGTAATTGTTCTGTCATTGCTGCTCCAAAATATTTCAGTACTCGTTTGGTATCTCGTCTTTACCTTCTGCTTTTCTATTTTTCAGAGTTTCAAGTATTTTCCGAACTTCCTGTACATTTATATTAGGTTCTTTATTTGTGGTAATATCTGGTGTTTCCGGTTTCAGCGTCGTTTGATCTTCTCCTGCATATAGCCTTTTTAGGTAGTCAATCCACGTATCCTTTCTTTGTGTTTTAGTTCTATTAGTTTCTTTACCCCTTATTCTTTGACCTCTTATGAAGCGCCCTATTTCCTTTTGTAGACCGTAAAAATATGTTTCATTTCTTTCAGAAAACGGTTGACGTGTATTTCAGGTAAGCTTTTTTATTTTCTTTGCATTTTTCCTTCACTTCTCTGTACAAAACCATGGAGTTCTTCGCCTTGGCAAAGATTTATTTTTATTTATATTTCTTTCACCAAGAACTTTTTTGGCCGAGGCTAAGATATTAGACCTCATTTTTGCCCAGCTTTCTTCGACTCCATCACTTTCTGTGATACATGTGTTTCTGCTTTTTTTTGGTTATTCTTTTTTGGAATAGGTATCTTGTGGAGTCATCCTAAAAGCTTTCGACTTTTATCTTTGTAGTGTATTCTGGTATTTTGTTCAATCAATCACATATATGTGTTTTCATTCGGATTTTGTACAATACCAATTTCTGATCGCTTTCTATTTCTGCTGATATTAGTGCTCTTACATTCAAGATTTATGAGGTCAATAATTCTCTATTCGACCGAATATAGCCCATCATAGATCTTTGTCCTCTACTGTTTTCAAAAGTGTATTTGTATTGTTCTTATTGAAGGAAAAATGTATTATTAATATGTATCTCGTTTATGCTGCTGAGGTCCGTCAGAAGGTTTCCGTTTTAATTTCTGATATTTTCGTTATATCGCTGTTTTATTCCTGGAACTATATCATTGCCAACATAACAAATGATGAATATATAATGATTATATATTCATCATTTGTGGTCTCGTTTTTTTTATAGTCTGAAGGTGTTCGTAGAAGTTTTCGCTTGTGGTGGTATCTTTGTTGTTCTCTGGTGCATGGATTGCTATCACATTCAGAGATTTGATATCCAGTTTAATTTTTACACTTACTATTCTTTCAGAGCTATTTTTACATTCTTATACTTAATGTAAAAAATGTTTGTGTACTAACAGGGCGACTCCTTCTTTGGCTCTGGTTTCTTTCGCAACACCACTGTAAATCATCAGATAGTCATCTAGAATAAGTTGCCCCTTTTCTTTTTTCTTCGTATCTTTTAGCGCACATATGTCTATATTTTTTACAGGCTCTTTTGTAATTTCCTGTTCTCTTGTGTTTAAAAACTTTACGTACCAAGTACCGATACAAAATATATTTCTCGTTTACCATAAATTCGTTGTCCTCTTTCTCCCGTTAGTTGTCGTAATAAAATAATTCCTGTCCCGAGGCATAATCCTGTTTCTATGAACTGTATGGTTTTAAAGTCTATCAGTAGGGTGCTAAACTGGCTGTAGACCTCCTCCTTATTTATCCGGGCTTGGAACCGATAACAGTTCTGTCGAGCTACTGGATTCACCCAATAAAATTGCAGGCGGATTTGAGATATGTTACTGAAAAATGTTTTCATTCCTCTCTAGCGATGTACTTAATCTCCATTAATTCTTTGATTTATTTTACTGAGATGTTACTGAGATATGTTATTCATATCTCTTTAAGGATGTACTTAATCTCTATTAATTCTTTGATTTATTTTTTGTCCTTTTTCACATCTGTTTTATATTAGGTAAATTCTTGTTTCAAACCCTCCGGTGCACTTGCAGGTCTATATATTATATAAGTATTTTATTTTTCTTGGCATTTTACATTTACCTCTTTTTATACTTACTTTACTTTCCGTGTCTGGAACACCAACAGCTTTAAACTTTGTATTTCCAATGGTTCTCTCATCTCTGTGCATGATAGATGGTGACTATTTTAATCCGCGCTACAGTCGCAGGTAGCGTCCTCCTGGTATCCCCATTTCTTCAGGTTACTAGCACAACGTGAAATGCCAGTTCTTAGTATAGCGCTTTCCATGGGATACCTCTTTTGATAGATGAGTTTATTTTCTTTTTCTCAAACAGTCTCTTTTATTTCAGTTTTTATGATAGTATTCTAATTTTTTAAATTATTTTAATATGTTTCCCACTTGGTTTTTTTGTTTCATATAGTGCTTTAGCCTAATTTGATAATTTTTTCCTTCCAGTCATTAAATTTTCATGGTTTGTTTATATTTGTTTATAATAAAATTGTTTTCTTTCACAGTGAATTTTTCCAGTTTAATACTTGTTTCTAATGAAAATTTTTGTTTTTCAAAATGTAGTTATATCAGCGATTTGTGTCCGCTTGGTAAAAGTATAATTTTGTTGATCTTATTTACTGAAATGTGTTATTATTTGTGTAGTCATTTTAGGCGCAGAAATTTTTAAGTGTTCTCCATTTTTATTTTGTATACTTTCACAGATTTACTTCATGCCTGGTACTATGTCGTTACCAAATCTTGTATTTATATCTTTCATGGTGATTAATGCAATTATTGTTTTTATTCTCACCATCTGTTTAAGATTTTCGAAATATTTAACTCTGATTTGTATTGGTAGCGTTTTCCTAGCAACATGTGGCTATGTTATGTGGATTATGTTATGAGCAACAATATAGATTTTAATCTATATTGTTGCGTTTTTGTTTCATCCACTAGGATTTGCCTAGAGACGCAGTTAACATTTTTAATGTTATTTATTCCTCATCGTATGGTTTTATTGCTGTTGTTGGAGCTCTGGCATACATGAGTGAGGTATTGGCCTAACTATTTCTGTCCTGTGACCTTTTTGCCTCATTTAAATGATGCACATGTCCTTATGACAATTTAATCTATTAATTCTGTTACCAGTTTTTCCCTTGTTGTTTAATGCTGTAATATTACAGATTGCTATTATTTATTTATTTATGTTTACTCTTACTTCCGAATATTTCTTTGTATACCGTTTTTAGTTCTGTCCTTGCCAGGAGATAATCCTATCAAGAATCCCTCCTCATTTGTTCTGGCTGGGTAATTTGTATTGAACTCGAAATTTATACCTTATTAAAAATGTAGAATAATAAAGTTTTTTAAATGAATTTACTTATGATTAAATTTTACATGCTGACGAATATAAGTTTAAGTAAAATATTCATGAAATTCCTCCATGACTAAATTGATCGATATTTAAATATATTTCAAGTTCCAAAATGTAGCTGCTGTAAAATTTGAAAATCTACTACTAATACAATTATTGGCAACATCGCAGGAGTTAAGAAGTGTACGCAAAATGGTAAATACGGATCCCAAAAATGGTTTATCCTGCTGTGGAGTCCACTTACTCCTACATGTTGGTCGGAGTCTACATAAAGCGCTACTCAGATAATAATATACACGGTGTATATTCTACTGGAGTTAGTATAATACCGTTTTAGTACGGAGCCTACAATAACCGCTAGAAGTATATATATATATATATATATATATATATATATATATATATATATATATATATATAAGGTTCTTGAACTCCTAAGTGGAGCATAGAGCTTCAGTGAAAACGCGCCATTTGCGCTAAGGCCTTCACCTCATTCCAAGACTTTCCTTGTTTTCTTATCTCGTCCATGATGGATCATCTCCAAGTTTGTACTGGGCGACCTTTTTTTCGTTTTCCTTGGGGATTCCACTCTAAGGCAGTCTTTGCAATACTGGAGTTATTTTTTCGGAGTGTGTGACCGATCCAACCCCACTTTCTGGACTTTATTTCATTTACTACCCTCTTTTGTTTAGTCAGGTGTAGTAAATCTTCGTTTCTGATGATGTTAGGCCAGAAAATACGAACAATTCTTCGTAGACATTTATTAACAAAGACCTGCAGTTTGTCTGTAAGGGTTTTTGTCGCTTTCCAGGTTTCACATCCGTAAAGTAGTACAGACATGACATTTGACTGGAATATGCGGATCTTTGTCCTCGTAGTCTATTCTCCAGACCTCCAAACAGGGTTGAGCATGCTGAAAGCTTGTTGCGCTTTTCGTATCCTCATACGAATATCGTCTTCTGTACCTCCGCTTTCTGTTATGACACTTCCAAGATACGTAAAGTTTTCCACATCTTCAATCTGCATGTTATTAATGGTGAATAGCGTGTTGTTTCTTGCATTTATTCTCATGGATTTGGTTTTACCAATATTGATTTTCAAACCTATTTTATTGGCTTCAGTGGAAAGTGTTTCCATTTGGTCAGCCACATCTTGGAACCTTTGTCCTAACAGGCAGATATCGTCGGCGTATTCTAGATCGCTTAGGCGTGTGGTTAGCGTCCATTGTATCCCTCTTGTGTCAGAGTCTAGTTTGGAGAGAACATAGTCTAGAGCTATGTTAAAAAGAAACGGAGAAAGCACGCATCCCTGTCTGACTCCAGTAAGTACGTCAAATTCGTCACTGTTGATCCCATTGTGTGTCACGCTGCATTTCGCTTCAGTGTACAGTAACTTTATCATGGAAATTATTTTATGCGGGATGTTTCTTAGCTCTAAAATTTTCCATATCGCATCATGAGATAAGCTGTCAAAAGCACGTTTGAAATCAACAAAAACCATGTATAGGAGTGCGTTCCATTCAACCGATTGTTCCATTATTAGCCTCACAGTATTAATGTGGTCTATTCAGGAGGATTCTGGTCTAAAGCCTACTTGATTAGCTCGAAATTCAACCTTGTTTGTTAATCTTTTAAGTATGATGGTCGTGAAGATTTTATTTATGGCGGTAAGCAAGGTTATTCCTCTCCAATTTTTGCATAGTGTGAGGTTGCCCTTTTTTGGAAGCTTAGTAATGATGCCTTTTTTCCAGCCCGCTGGAATGAGGTTTGTTTCCCACACCTCTCGAATTATGGGGAGCAAAAGTTCAGCAGTTAGATGCGGATCAGTTTTATGTAGTTCGGCAGCAATGTTATCGATTCCCGGAGACTTGTTATTTTTCAGAGATTTGATAGCTGTTATTATCTCTGTTTTGGAGGGGGCGTCGCAAGATATACGCAAGTCTATATTCTGTGGATTTTCGACAATTTCATCTGCGTTATCCCTGGGCGTGCCTAGCATCTCCTGAAAATGCTCTTTCCATCTCTCTATTTGGTCATTTGTTGTAGTCAATTAACATAGTATAAATTAAATAAAAACAAAAAGTACAGGTCCTAATACTAGGTTTTCTCATATGTAATTTAACTTATATACACATTCTGTCATAACACAATCAGAATAAATATTATAATACTTATATCTAGTGCCTTGAAACTCACAAAAATCTCAATAACCAAGAAAGGTCACAAGCAACATAAACTTTAATAAAGGAAGTTCGAGGCAGCCTCTCTACAAATTTGGTATGTCACGCATTAACCGAACCACACCAACTTAGTTTGAAATGACATTACAGGCCTATAGTCAACGAAACTTTATCGAACGCTTAAAACTTCATAATAACGTGGGTCTGGGAAATATTGATAAGAATTTAGAAGTTCGGAAATACTAACGGATCGAGGAGGAAATTAAAATTTCTAGACGAATATTGAAGTTTAATTTTTTATGTACCATGGAAACCTTGTCTCCGAGGTTCTATTATTCAGATGGCAGTTTTTGTTATATCAGCATTAAAATTGTTTTTATTATTTTACAACTACATTACTAACATTTAAAACAAGAAAGTTAGTATCGTCCTTTTCTTTCAGTAACTCTTCTTTTAATTGAAGCAAAAGGTAGCGCTAGTTGCTTTTTGTGGCGTTTAATAACGGAGCGCATGTTTTATTTCGTTTGATCTATATGCTGGCTTTTCAGTTGATCTATATGCTGGTTTTTTAGAATATTATACCCACCCAGTAGGTATCTATAGTATGAGCTACACTACATATTAACAACACATCGGTGTTTTAATATGTGGTTACACCGACCGCAAACTGCTCGCAAGCTTACTTTACTGCTCATCCATAGATCGAAACGATATAGAAGTAATGGATTTTGACAAGAGCTATGACCCTGAAAATAACAGGTAAACTTCTGTACTGAATAGGCATGACCCATGGCTCTTGTTAAAATCCATTACCTCTACCAGCCTATTTTAGTCAGAGATGCTCAAATTGTGGGGCGTGCTCACCTAGGGTGACGTGCTTTTAATAGTGGTGGGGAGGGGGTGGTGACGTGAGGATATTAAAACAAAACACCAACAGCATTGATTAATTTACTAAAATCAAAGCAAACCAACATTCTGATAAAATAAAAAATAAAAGACTCAATGAAAAACAGATATTTGTCAACAAGTTTACAGAAGTATATAGGAAAACAATTTTAAATTGAGTATGACCACCAGGTATAAAGGTTGGAGCAGAATAGAATACAATAGTTGTGAGCGTTACTAATCCCTAAATAAGGTTGCCAGTGTCGGAGTGATGGAGGTTAACAGGTACTAATGAATTTGCAAGAAATGTAAGATGTTTATTTTATTGGTTATACATAACCAATAAAATTTTAATAAGTACCTACCTATTTGCAAAATAAAGTTTAATTCTTTAGATAAAATAAAACGTTTTCTTTTATCTAAAATGAGTGCATTCCACGAAGTAAGGGTTTCAACAATCACACATTTAATTCTTTAATTCCAGGAATCTACGACAGTAATTGACTAGATAATTACCTTCTAAACTTATTCCACAGAAAATGTGATAGTGGGTTTTTCCATTTTGTAGGAAGGTCCAAGTGGCGTATTCAAAATTCTTAACAGTTCACTAAAAGTAGGTACTTCAGTTACTTTAGTAGGTGCAGTTTATTGTCTATACTAGTGTTATGGAAATTCTGAAGTGCCGTGTAAACGCCGAAAAATTGGTCCTTTAACAGTTAATGAAAAAACATTATTATTTAATTGTTTTAAATCATTTACAGACAAACGTTTAGGTGAAAGTGTTGATGAGACCGTTGAGTTAGTTAGCAGTACACTTTTGGTGTTGGGAAATCTACGATTTACAGAGTTATTAAAGAAGAGAAATGTGGTAGTTTTCAAATGCCACGTAATGCTCCAGGGAAACCAAAATTTCAAACAGAATATCATTTTAAAGAAGGACTTCGACGGAAAGTGCATGAATTCTTCTTTAGACAAGAATTTCCAACATTGGATAAAGTTCTTGTCTCAGTTCGAGATGATAAGGATTACCCAGAAATGAGTCGAAGTACGTTATGGAAACTTTTAAAAGAAATAGGCTTCCGCTGGAAAAAGAATCCCAGAAAGTCTATTTTATTAGAAAGAAGCGATATTGTCATATGAAGAAGACATTTTCTAAGAACCATAAAGGAAATGAGAAACCAAAAAGAAAAATATTTTATCTTGATGAAACATGGATCAACGAGGGTCATACACCAAATAAATTTTGGCAGGATGAAACTGTTACAAGTCAAAGGCACGCTTTTGTAAATAACTTATCTACTGGTTTAAACCCACCATCAGGAAAGGGACGCAGGCTGATAATAGTACACATTGGCAGTTCAGACGGTTTTGTTGAAGGTGGTTTATTAACTTTTGAATCAACTCGTACCGGTGACTACCATGAAGACATGAACGCTGATGTCTTTCAAGAATGGTTCGAACAAATGATAGATCTTCTTCCTAAGAACTGTGTAATAAAAATGGATAATGCAAGTTATCACTCCAGACTTATAGAACGACTGCCCACAACCAAGTGGTTAAAAAAAGACTTGCAGAATTGGCTGTGTTCAAAAAATATTACGTGCCATCCCGGATCTATAAGAAAGGAACTTTATTCGTTGTGTGCCCTTCATAAAGAAAAATTTAAACAATACGAAATTGATGAAATTGCCAAAAATCGTGAAATGACCGTACTTAGATCCCCACCATATCATTGTGAATTAAATCTGATTGAACTGGTATGGGCACAGATAAAGAGTGAAGTTTCAAGAAAAAATACCACTTTTAAAATTCATGATGTTAAACAGTTGTTTTTGGAGGCCGTAAATAATGTAAAACCTGAAAACTGGGAAAAGGCAGTAAATCACACTACTAAAGAAGAGGAAAAAATGTGGAAGCTGGACAATATTACTGATAAAATGATCGAGCCAGTTATTATAAATCTTGGTTCTGAAAGTTCATCTTCTGAATCTGATTTGAATTTGTAACAAGTAGCTGTAAGTTTTATATTAATATTTTTATTCATCTATTTAACATACCTTAGATGGTTTTAAAAACTCTTTTTCTCTTTTGTAAGTCAGTTCTAATATAGTGTGTGATAAAAGAGGTCACTTTTGTTTACATACACATAACACTTTATAACACTGAAATAATTCATTTATTTTTTACAACTATTCAAAGTAATTTTTCAATTAATCTTGAGCACGCCCATGGAGTGGTAGGAGGTACCAGTTAAAATTATGCTAATTACTCTCTCGTTCATAAAAATAAACTATAGAAACAGACACTCTCGTAAGAGAGTGTCTATTTCTAAACGTAAGATGTTGAAAGCGGTAATAGTATACAGAACGCTCTGGTTTTCAGCGCAGAAAACTCATAATTTACGCCTGACCAATATTCAAAATGGGATTTATTATTAAACTGTCTGTTGATTTCGGCATTTGCGTGAAGTTTATGAAGGTTTCTTCTTTAACAGTAGAGAGCCCTTCGGGTGTAATTTAAAATGGATTCCTAACCCACTCGTAACTACGTATTAGTCGGTCGTCGATAAAAAAATATCTTTTAAAATTGTTTAGCAAGTTTTTTCAAAACGTCAGCATTGCTAAATTATTCAAGTCAGAGCTTCTCTGTAGATCATACATTGTGTCTATATACACATTGGGGACTTTTGTTTCACAAGCGCTTGTAGACTTTAAAATTTTCAGGACATTGCACGAGCACCATCGGTGCATATTCCGACGCAATTGCTCAACTCTATTTTTGCTGCGTTTAGTTAATCATTTAAGATAACAAATATTGCATCTTTATTGCTATCTGTTGCCTTTTCTAGCTGAATGCTTCGAAAACAGCTTGTCGCAGCAACCCGAGTTGTTGATCCTGTACATCTTCAACTATATCATCAATTCGACAGGCAACAGTATCGTTTGATAGAGGTACAGGCTATAATTGTTTAGGAAAATTATATATAAATAAAGGTTTCTACAATTTGAATTGCAGAATTCAAATTGAATTTTATAATCCCAAAAGATTTTTGGGATTATAAAATTAACTATTGGACTATTGGATTCCAGATCTCTTGTTCAAAATTGGGTTTGCATTAAGTGTTAAGCCTACAAATAGGTTTAAAATTATATTGATAATTGTTCACTTTTCAAAAATTGAGGAATATATAAAAGGAGATAGATTACACAAAATAAATAATTTAGTAAACTTAGTTTTGAAAAACTAAAAACTAAAACTATAATAGGTATGGTTGAAATACGTAAAGAAATTGTAAAGTTTCTCTGTTGTAGCAGTTCAGCAAATCCCATCACTCTGGTAACTTCGAAAAGAAAATGCCACAAGTTAAGTGAGGTTGAATACGAAAAATGAAGGTCGAATAGTGGCAAAGAATCAAACTAAAAAAGTAACTACACAGATCGAGATTCATCGCCATCATAATATTCTCATTCACTAATAAACTCATTCCTATCGATATTTTCTTTGAAAATTTTTCATTTTACCACCATGAATGTTATCTACAAATTTTTCTGACACTTCCCAAACGGAATGCAAAAGGTTGCACAGCGAATTATCCTGCCGCGGAAAATTGGTAGGTTTAGTGCTTCGTTTTCAAGCCTATTTTAAACTATGTACTTGTAGCTTTCCCCATCATTTAGAGTTTCCACATTATTGTTAAATCAGGTATGTAATTTTCATAGCTATATTTCGAGTTATTACATTCTTGTTAATTTGAACCTATCCATAACATTGTTGTTTTTCTAATTATCACACTACTACTGATTTACATCAGCAACTTTAAAGTAATATTCTCACTAACGACACTATTATTGATTTAGTTCATTATTTTTGACATGCTACAATATTGTTGAATAACTTTAAACCATTTTTTTGCTGTGTTTAAAGCATTTATTAATCATTATCTATTTGTCAATAACTGTGTAGTAATAAATTATTTAAAATGTGTAGCAGTGTTATTAAAAAAGCTTACCAACTACTTTATTTTATAAATTTAGAGTTACCACACTCTTCGTGGCATTACTGAGCCAAGTACCTATATACTTAATCTAATAATTACGTGATTTATTTTAAGATTCAATACATATGAGTAGTGGGTGATTACTTGTTGCTATAGTAACAAATGCTGAGGATTGCGAGCAGAAAAACTCTTTATCGTCTTTATCGTTATTGGAGAGTAAAAATATTGAACCTGGTACCCAGATCAAAAACAGTACCTTTGTGAAAATACAACCACCATCTATACCTTCACCATTTACGAGTCATCACGTACTTGAAGAAATTGACGTAAACAGTTCCTTTAGTAAGGTCAGTATTGTTAAACTGATTAGAGAATCCAACCAAAGGCAATATTACATTTCATTGATGGACTCATACCAAAGTGACTGTGATTCCGATGATTCCGACCGAGATCCGCATTTCGTTCCTGGTGTGCAAAATAAAACCTATAGTTTGCTTCGAAATCGAACAATAAAACCATCAAATACTTCAAAAAGCTTTTCTTCAAGCAGCTCTTCATCTAGTAGATCTTCTACCAGTAGCTCTTCATCAAGTAGCTCGGATGATAGAGTTGTGAATAATATTTTATCCTTTTGCTGGAACAAATAATATTTAGTCGGTCAACTAATAAATCAAATGTTTCTTCGAAGGAGCAAAATGATAACACTAAAGGCAAAAAGAGGGTACGTAATATTGAAACCTGGAAACACAATATAACCAAATGACTTCGCAATACTGGCAAATCTTATGAATCTGTGAACAAAAAACAAGTACCTCCAAGAAAAACAGGTTTGACTTGTGAAGAAAAATGCAGGTTAAACTATCGTTTACGAATAAACGAGACATCAAGATAAGACATTTTTAAGAAGTAATGAGTTTAGGAGACAGAACATTTTTTAAAAATACTCTGGCTATAAACGATGCTACAGCTCGATAAAAAAAAAACAGAGTAGGGTTTAATACAAAATGAATTCAGACGTTCTTTGCAAAAACCCCATATGTCAGTTTTTTTCGGAAATGGACTTACGCCATCTATGGATTGAAGGACTAATTACCTACGTTCCTTGCGAAAGAAAATTCCATTAAAACCACAGAAGTCCAAGATATAAGCGACTCCGCATAAACCAATTGTCAAGAGCAATTTCCTGAAAAACCCACAGTTGTTAATGACTATTGGTGTTTTTGCAGGAAACTTTATCGCTTGGCTGATACTATTGTATTATTAGTGCAATATATTTTTCAACATATTTATTAATTCAAATGAACGAAATTATCAAGTTATCCTCTTTGTACAACATCAAAGGAAACATTTTCAAAGACTGTTTTAATAACTGGCGATTAACAATTATTGTGTGCGCCGATAGATAATTTAAGTTTTTATTATTAGTCAACTATTAAATACAAATAGGTAAAGAAATAATAAATAAGACTTACTCACAATCAATTTAATTTAACTATCAGACGACCGGTATCGCTTTCTACAATATGCAAAGCATCCTCAGGTCTCGATAGAAAGTTAAACAAATGCTAAAATAATAAAAACCCATATTAGGGTGTTTTCTAATAACGATAAACAAAGTAGATGTTGTAAATTACAATAATTGTGCCAATATTACATGTCTGTGGTTTTATTTAAATAAGTAAGTTGAATAAAAAGTATAAAAGTTTTAAAAGTTTAAACAGACAAGGTAAGGCCCACAAATTGTTATAAAATAGTCTCTTCGATTGTAATAAATTAATAAATGAGCAAATAAATAAAATAAACATTACTTACATGCCGGTACTCTATTAATTGATGGATGGTAGAACATGGTTGAAATTACTATGTATTGTTGAATGGAGAACTCAATTCTATTATTGCAGTTGTTTGACAGTAAACGGGAAGTTCTTGAGGAGATAGATTTGATCCAATGAAGAAGAGATATGTGTAATGATTAGGATAATATATGGAAAACTAATATGAAAAGTTGAAGTTTGTGGCAACAATTGTGGCACAAACTTTAACTTTTCATATTAGTTTTCCATATATTATCCTAATCATTACACATTTTTTAGAAGTAACTTCAATATTATGGTTAATCAACATTTATTTTAGAATTCCATATATAATCAGATGCATTTGATACACCTCTTAGATCATTTAAATCTTCTACTTCAAAATTAAAATCGGGCCCCCATGGATCTAGTTCTTTGTTCACAGAATTTCTTTAACATACTACCAGAAACAATTTTTTCCTAAAACTACATTAAATATCAGTATTGAACTGGTATGGTACCTCAACTTATTTAACCCACAATTATTATTACATTCCATCTGGTTCCGAAATATACTTATCTTACAAAAAATTTGATTTCAAACTCAACACGTGGTTTGAGTATCACTAAAATAACACGTTAATCGTTCAGACTAGCTGTATTAATTGAATATATCTTTACTAATTACAATTATACACAAATTTACATTTCAAATAGAAATATTATTTTCAAAAACAGCTATTAATTGAAAATTTTTTAAAGTGTTACTTAAAACAATTGTACAAACTCACCATTGTCCATGTAGGTGTGAGGAATATCTGTTCATGTGACACCAAAAATTGAATTGAAATAAGAATAAATTTACTTTATACCGGTTTAAATAGAGGATCATTCTACCTGTTCGTATAACAATTTTCGATTCCAACTGTCAGATATTAGAACTACGAACTAATTATTGAAGGCTTTATAATTTAGTCAATTTCTTGAGCCCATAATTTAATTACCATCAATAATTATCCATTTGTTACTTTGGTTACATTAGATATTAATATATCAGAATTTGAAATAAATATCTCAAATAATTAAAAAACACCCTGACAGATAACTCACACTTACAACAATTTCAAATAAAAATAAAAAACTTTGTAAACTTATTATACATTTGATTATAAAATGTACATGTTCAGTTGCCAAAGAATTACTTTAATTTGTTCAGTAATTTGGACATTAGACTGAGTTAGTTATATTGTAGGATGTATTTCAATTATCTATATTGTTACAATAAATTTGATTAATTAAAGATTGTTAAAGTATGCCAATATTAAACACATCAATTTACTTTTGATATCTAAATTGAAACAATTTATAGACATTCATTAATAACAGCATATTTCATAAAACTAGATAACTTAACTTACAGTATTGAGAAACAATTCAATGTTTGTTTCGTCCCTTCTAAGTGTTTTCTGTTTTAGTGTGTTTAAATTGTCCTTAATTGTTTGTATTTTAATATTTTATTTACTTGACTTTTCGATAATTTACTAATTGCCAATAGAACTTTATCAAAGTAATTTGATAACTACAAGTTGGAAAATAATTGCACACCCACACAATTTTTACATCTAAACTTATTCATTGTCATAAAACTGTCACCTTCATAAAACAATTACTCAATAAATAACACACATTTCAAAAATATATCTCTCGAATAAGTATAAATAACTTTTAATAACACAATGGTATATTACATCACTTTCATTTAACAAATAATCATACACATATCTCTTCTTCATTGGATCAAATCTATCTCCTCAAGAACTTCCCGTTTACTGTCAAACAACTGCACTAATAGAATTGAGTTCTCCATTCAACAATACGTAATAATTTCAACCATGTTCTACCATCCATCAATTAATAGAGTACCGGCATGTAAGTAATGTTTATTTTATTTATTTGCTCATTTATTAATTTATTACAATCGAAGAGACTATTTTATAACAATTTGTGGGCCTTACCTTGTCTGTTTAAACTTTTAAAACTTTTATACTTTTTATTCAACTTACTCATTTAAATACAACCACAGACATGTATTATTGGCATAATTATTGTAATTTACAACATCTACTTTGTTTATCGTTATTAGACAACACCCTTATATGGGTTTTTATTATTTTAGCATTTGTTTAACTTTGTATCGAGACCTGAGGATGCTTTGCATATTGTAGAAAGCGAAACCGATCGTCTGATAGTTAAATTAAATTGATTGTGAGTAAGTCTTATTTATATTTCTTTACCTATTTGAAATGGACTCACACAAGCAACACATTCATGATTTTATTAAATACAAATTTAATAAGTAATAAAGTAAGGAAACCTAATTCAGATAACCAAATTTTTCATAAAAACATAATTTAGCTCTAAAATTAACAGATACGATAATTACATTGTTCAAAAGGTTGCTAGTTAATTTTCGGACGCTATTATTAGTGAAATTGACACAATGTATACAAAATAGTTAAATGGACTTTATAACTTTACAGTAATGAGTATAAAACTAAGATGCCACAGCTAAATAAATTTCAAAATGAATACGTTTAAGTACTTAAATTCAAATCCAGTGAAAATAATCGCATAATTTACGACTAACCCGAACCTATGATAATATCAACAGTAAAGGTAATGGCTTCAATAATTTCCCAGTAAATAATTTCTAGCAGGGCTGACCATATTTCACATTCAATTTGCATATTATAAGTAAGTTGCGTGATTGCCATATTCATGGACCTTCGGGATGCAGAATTATTATTACAAATATTAAACTCTCCGAGGTCTGTCCAGCCATTGGACGCAGGTCCCTTTCCGGCCAGCAGCGTCCAAAAGACGTGGGTTCTACGACGACGGCTGCCCAGCGATTCTCTTCAACCCTAATAAATTCAGTTTACCGTGTAATTTTGTTTGCCATCCCTTCTTGATATTTATTCAATGGGAATTTATTGAATGATTTACGGTCTCAACGGATGAGTTTTGCTATTTTCAAAGTACGGTTCTGGAACTTTTCGTAATATAGTTTAGTAGGTCGGTGTAGTTTGTTTATTATTAAATCCGAAAAGCTCTTTCCGGACGACACAAGTTGAATTATTTTTTAACTTGTTTTGCTGACTAACTTTTTCTTTGCTTTGTAGGTTGGCAGAGATTTTGTGAAGGGTTTTTGTATGCTTTTTCTGTTTGGAATGTTTAGGTTCGAACCTGAAATTTATAAAAGGAATGTAAAATTTTACTAAAGCTTTGAGCGTAATTAATTGGAGCTGTAATAATACAAAATTACAAGCGTCAGGTTCAAACTTGGAGTTATTTCGTATTGTTAAAATAATTCAATTAACCTTTCGCTAGCGCATCCAGACTGTGAGTCCGGACACAAATGTTGTCCTATGTATTTTCGGTAAATTCCACAACTATAGCTCCTGATGGTGTTTGCATCCTACAGTACTTTGTACTTTGTACAGTACATTCCTTGATTGAAGACGTTTTGTTTTGTGTTAATTCATACACATCATCAGTTAATCTACAAATGAATCAAATGAACAAACATTCATAGAGACAAAACAATTTGCACATGGTTTACCTTACAAAAGATATGGAGGATATTATTTCCCAAATCCACAAGGAAAATAATTCCTTCAGCTGGCTGTATACCACTTATCACAAACAAAGAGGTTTACAAAGAGAGTTAAAAGGGCTACATCAAATTAACACGAACGTTTTTGGAACAATAATTCCATCATCAGGTTAAAAATGCAGTTTAACATTCCTGAGCCACCAAAATATTAAGGTAAAAACCCTTTAAAATAAATAAGGTTACCAAAGATTGTACATATTGTTGTTAATAATATTTGATGTTTAATATTTAATTATAGTTTACTTCAGGTAACATACACCTCACGCTTAACATACATAGCAGCGTCCGGATAGTAAACCTCTTCAAACTGACTTCAGCTGGTAACTTCAGTTAGGTTAGTCTATGGATTTTTATTTATTGAATACAGGAAAATCTTTAATAAAAAGATAAAGTAGCTGATATCCTTTCTGTTTTTCTCCAACATTTGACTGAGCACCCTCCAGTGTAATAGCGAATTAAATTTAATAAGTATATATATATACACATATATATATATATATACACATATATATATATATATATATATATATATATATATATATATATATATATATGTATATACATGTGTATATATATATGTATAAATATATGCATATATATATATATATATATATATATATATATATATATATATATATATATATATGAAACCTAGAGCTAAGATTAATACTATTACACAAATTAATATTAAACTCACCAGTCTTCCCGGTTGAACCACGTCGATATCCATTTTGCCGAGCTTTCGACATCCTCTCTGATGTCTTCCTCAGGGCTTCCGAGGTCTCAGTCTTCCGAGCCCCCAGAAACTACTTCACTGATCACTGCACTGTCACTACTGTGTCACTACAGTGTTTTATCGATTTTGAAAAAGCGTTTGACAGAGTACGCCATGATAAGCTAAGAGATATTCTTGAAAGAAAGGACATAGATAATAAAGATCTGCGAATAATTCTCAATCTATGTTGGAATCAGAAAGCTAACATCAAAATAGAAAATTAGATATAACAAGCAATTGAAATACGTAGAGAAGTACGACAGGGATGTATTTTGTCACCGCTGCTATTTTATGTTTATAGTGAAAGCATCTACCAGGAAACCCTTTTGTAAGCCAACAAAGGAATCGTAATTAATGGAGAGGTTATAAATAATACGCAGACGACACTGTACTAGTTGCAAGAACAGTAGAAAAATTACAACGATTACTTACAAATATAAATATTGTCTGCAATAATTATGGCATAAATATCAATATAAAAAAAAACCAAGTATATGGTCTTCAGTAAAATCATGACACAACCAGCAAATATTAGTATAAACGGCATTCAAATTAAAAAAGTATCAAGTTACAAATACTTGTAGACTTCAATTACGAAACTGGAGACTAAAACAATGAAATAAAAAGACGTATCAAAATTGCCAGGGCCACCTTTCTGCAATGGAGATATAAGTATCCCTTCACGATTAAGAATGCTACAGGCCTACGTATTTAACACGCTATTATACGGTGTAGAGGCCTGGACTCTCAAACAAAACAACATAAAAAATATTGAAAGTTTCGAGATGTGGTGCTACCGTCGAATACTTAAGAGAAGCTGGGTTGAAAGAGTCACAAACTTTGAAGTAATACGAAGGATAGGAAAAGACCCAAAAATTTTTTAACGATCAAATGAAGAAAACTCGAATATTTGGGTAACCTGATGAGAGAACATAAATACGCATTACTTCAAAATATAATGCTAGGAAAAATAGAAAAAAAAACAGAATTCAGACCATAGAAGAATGTCATGGTTGCGTAACTTGAGAGAGTGGTTTGTCTGTACCACTAATGAACTCTTGTCTAGGTCAGCAGTAAACAAGATCAGGATAGCTTTGATAATTTCCAATCTCTGATATTAGTGGCATAAGAAAGTTATACATCATGAAACAACCAACAATATAAGCTTACGACGCAAGTTTACTTGAATGAAAGGGCAACCATGTCAATTTCGTAATAAAGTTTAAATCCCCAATTTTGGACGTATGTGGTACCGAAAACAGTAAGCTATAAGTTTCTAAACAGTTGAGTGCGTGTGATGAAAAACGAAGATGCAATTATTTTAATCGTAAGAAAAATCGTGCATGAAGGTATTTTTGCAAAGTGACATAAATTCATCTGCTTGGAGTACGATAATAATATCAAACAAGTGCAGTAAAGAGGAGCGCTAAAGCCTCACTAATACAAAGGCCTCATTTAATGCTAAAATTAAAATCGTAAATGCTAGTATTTGGGAAGAATCTGTGACTATGACTACTGTGGTCTCTGCTACCTCCTCACTTAGTTACATGATTCTGGTTTCACAACCCAAGGTTACGCAGGTGTCCAAGTTGTTACAATTAGGAGTAAGCATAACTAGACTATATCAAGTTTCATGCAAACTGGTCTTAACAAAATTATTAGTTGGTGCTCAAGGGAGAGCTTAAATGTCAACCCCAGTAAAACGACTTTGATACCTTTCACAAGGAAACGTAAATACAATTTAAAGGGATTAACCCTATATTAAAAACTCACTTAGAAATTTTTATATTGGTAAGGAAAGACAGGAATCCTAAAACAAAAATAGCGGACAATACACAACAAAGAGCAGATAATGCATGCCAAGCTGCAAAAAGTGCAGCAGCTAGCTTGTCTCGGAATAACAGGGGTAATGTCAGCTAGCTCCACTGCAGTTCTAGAGGCGATGCTGAATCTTCGTTCCTTTCAGTTCTTTATAAGTAGGGAGGCAGTAACTACCGCCTTAAAACTGTGATAGACACAAATAAAGAAAGTTGGAGATCCAGTTGGCGATTTGATTTGGACGTACACGGTCACCTGAACTTACAGCGTACAGCTCTGTACAGAAATTATAATTGTATTATATATAGTTTATATAGTACTAAATTTTTTCCTGAAGAAGATTAAAGACTAGTGAATTTACTACAAATTGTAATAAATATCCAATATGTCCAAATAAATCCCTGGAAACACTAAAATATTCTCGAAATTTTTCCTCGTTTTGAAACAATCTTTCTTCGACTGTTAATTTAAAAGCTAATTTTGTATTAAGACATGAAAAAATTTTGTTTACTTTTTATTTTTTTTTTTATTTAGATTTAACGTAATCAACTCTTCTTTTTTCTTCTCTTCTTGGAGTAATAAAATTATTGTTTTAAGTTGTCTTATGTGCCCGGTGCCAGGTTTTATTAGGTTGTAGTGTCAATAAAAATTGTTTTACTAAATTTGATCAATAAAAATGATAAGTGAATATTAATTTCTCTATTGTCAGTCCATTTCCAAAGTATCAGTAGTAATACTACAATTTTTGAAAAAAACAAAAAGGTTTTTTTTTAGTTTTGGTTTTTTATGATTAGTAATCCCAAATTGTAATAATTGGCAACAAAAAAATCACTGCAATTCATGTTTGAGTCCGATGGTGTTAAAGAAATAGCAATATTAATGCTAATTTATCACAAAAATCACTCATCATCAAATATATGTAAATAACAAGAACCTCAGAAATTAAGGTAAATCCATGAAACTTGACTAATTAGGAAAATACCTTTATGAAATTATTTCTCCACAAACTTTAAAAGCATAATTCCATTCCACAACAGCAGTACGGCAAAATAAAAGACGGAGCTAAACATTTCAACCTTTTGAATAAATAAAGCCAAAGATTTCTCGAGGTTCTTCAGGAGCAATTTGTCTTTACAGCGCCACGTGGGTAGGTGTAAATTAGACATCCGCGGTTGTAAAAGATAACCTGTCGGTAAAGTTTCCGGCAAAATCTCAGTCTACACGCAATAAATACGAAACAAACAATATCCATTATTTACGAAAGAACCAGATTAGTTTCGGGAGACAGGCTTGGCTTTATTTTTTTCATTTTTTGCCTTTAAGAAGATAATATGGAATGGAATTTGAATACATATTGAATACGTTAATGGAAATGTATATATATATATATCTATATATATATATATATATATATATATATATATATATATATATATATAAATATATTTATATATATATATACAGGGTGGTGAATCGTCAAACGGTCCATAGGAAACTCAATGGGAAATTCTAAATTGTTGAATTCCTGCTTCCCTAATTATTTTACACCCAAAGTCATGGGAAACTATTTGTAGAGGACTCAAATATGTATCGAAAACAACTGTTAAAATTATTCTACGACTTAAAGGTATTCCAAAATTTTGCTAAAATATAATACATTTTTCTGTGAAAAAATGTGTATTACGTGTTGCGTTTTGTCATATTATTGTTTCTGATATTTGACAATATTTAAATCAATTATATTACATTTATCTATGATTTAAATAGCCAAAATTTTGTGATTTATTGTTAAAAAAAAATTAAGTTGATTAAAAAATGTACTCAGTTGAGGAGAAAAAAGCAATAATAAAAATTTTTTATTCATGTTTTATTATAACACTTGTTATAGTTTTATGTTTATAAATTATCATATATTATTATTAGAAATAAAGATCACAGTAACAGTATATTGGAATTCATTGAATTGTTGTATAACTTAACATGGAATTAAATTTTAGTGAATTAGAATATCTTACGTTAAATAAAGATCCGGTAGTGGCAGGAAAAGGTTCGCGCTATTGCCTGAGTACAACATTATGCGATTTTTCGTCAACTGAGTACATTTATATTGATCGATTTGTAAACAATATAATTTATTGTTCACAAAGTAATAATGTTCATTAGTAGTAGTATTTAGTAAAACTCATTGTTTATAATTTAATCATAAAATAAAAAAAATGACAATTCAAATTGTCAAACATCTGACATAAATATGATAAAACACAAACGTAATAATATATATTCTTGCATTACGTGTGGCCTAACTTTTAGGGGTGGCCTGAAAAATGTATTATATTTTAGCAAAATTTTGGAATACGTTTAAGTCGTAGAATAATTTTAACAGTTGTTTTCGATACATATTTGAGTCCTCTACAAATAGTTTCCCATGACTTTTGGTGTAAAATAATTAGGGAAGCAGGAATTCAACAATTTAGAATTTACCATTGAGTTTCCTATGGTCCGTTTGACGATTCACCACCCGGTATATATATATATATATATATATATATATATATATATATATATATATATATATATATATACTTATATGAAGACATCCTCTTCTTTTTATTTTTCAGTGATGACCTGTGTCTCAATCATTATCATAGATAAATTTACCTAGATTGGTAACAGAGATAGCCAAGGCCAAATCATGTTCGGATTTGGCGCCCATTCGTATGATGGCGCTGCTAGTCTCTTTCCTGCGCGGAGGGAGTGTGCTGTGGAAAATTCAAAGTTGAGTTTAGACAAGTACGGCGCCATATTTGTATTTGTTTTATCTTTTATAATTTATTTTATAATTTAAAAATTTTTATATCAGTGGTGCAAAAAGGTACAATTTTAGACGATTTTTTATTTTGGACTCGAACACATTACATGGAATAACAATGTAGAGACGAAAAACTGAACAAAAAAGATGTGTTTCAGATTGCATGGATACTACTGGCAAACAATATAGTTTTTCTTATATGGATATGTTTGATAAATGGGTGAATGTTGTTAAGAGCCCTAATTATAGAATGCTGCAACAGAAACTATTTATAACAATTTTCGTGTATGCGCTAGTCATTTTAAAGAGGACGATATAATTAATGTTGGACATACCGGTATTACGAGAACAGCCCTTCTGAGTTTGTTTTTACCAGCACCAGGTAAGAACTATTATGCCAATACATGTATGTATGTGACGGGTGACCTTTTACTTATAAAATTAGTTAATTATAAATTTAACCTAAAATTATATATTATAAAATCAGTCGTACTTGCTTACAATTTGAATTAGTTTGTAGGTGGTGGTTCAACAACTATCTTAAAAATCATCACCTTAGAGAGGGTTCGACATAAATTTCTACAGGTGTGCGCCTTTCAAAGTTGGATTAGATTAGCAGACCATGACTATACTATCATATGGAGATATCATATAGAACAACCTAAATCTAAATGTATTTAATATGTCTCTCAATAAATATATAAACATTAGTAGAAAATAGTTACTGGTAACATAGAGTTTGGAAACTTAACTTTGTAAAATACTTCATGTTTTTATTGTAACTAGGTAATACTTTACATATTTTTTATTTTTAATGTTATTTTTCCATCTTTATAGTGCTGGATCTTAGAATCTTAGAGCTAACTGTTGGGTTTATAGGTTTAAATATGACTAAAAATATTATCGTATAAATGTATATAAAGTTATTTCTAGAACTAAATCATTTAATTTTTCTGTTTCCAACTTAGCAGAGTTCTGTCTTTCTGTAAGTAGAACGCCAGACAGTAAGAGTTCTCACTGACCGCTGGTAGTGTGTGTTATTAGATTAGGATGTAACTACTACAAAGAACTCAGAATGTCTGACGGCTGTCTGTTGCTTATTAGGCTTTAATTTGACATTAGAATTAAAAAAAATTATTTAATTACTGACAAGTTCTTGTCACAACATTTAGAACACTAAATTATACTACATTTTTCTGTCCCTATTTGTGAACAAAATATTGCAACTATCTTGGTTTATTTTTAGTTCCAGCTGATTTACAGCTAGATTGAAAATCTGAATTTTCCAATCTTGGTTCATTCATCAATCCAATCATCAGGTTTTTGAACAGGTAAATTTTCTGTCACATCTGGTATTGATTTAGTAGTGGAATTCTCTAATGTGTTATTTGGACTTTCATCTTCATCATTATCATGATTCATTAATATAACAATTCAATAGTAAACTTCGTATATAGTACAGAGCTCCTGGTAAAGCAGTTTTTCATTTAGTGATGTCTAAATATTTGGTTTTCAATGCTAGATTCACCAATTTCCATATATATAACTCATTGTATCTTTCAACTTAACCATTTCCTTCATGGTTATATGGTGTTGTTCTACTTGAAATATTCCTTTAGAGTGTAGATAATTAATAAATTCTTGTGAAGTAAAGCTAGTTCTGCTTGTCAGATTTTATATATGCCAGCATTCTATATACAAAAAATAGTGATTTAATCTGTGATTGGTTTGAATTGCTTTCCTACCAGATAATGTCTGCATTTTTTAAATACTTTAATGCATTTGCATTTTTTCAATTGCATGTTTTCATTCAGAATCTGTGAGAGTATGTGTGAAAAAAGCAATTGGTTTTCCCCATTGATTGCTTCGATTATGTAATTATAGACTAAATTTATTAAAAGCATGTACTTATCTTTGCCTTCTAGGGATTTATCTTTAGATTCATTGCTTTCTAAAAAAATCTTGAATGTTATATACCAATGTTTGAATTCTTTGCGAATTATGAGAATAAAATTGTAGTAAAATGCCTTTTGCACAATTAGGCTTTTATTCACATAAAACTTGACATACTAAGACAAAACAATTATTTAAATACTGACCAGTTCTTGCCACATTAAGAAAACTAAATTATAGTACACTTGGCTTTTATTATTAATATTTCTTGTAACACATATAACATTTCTTGTAACATTTTTATAGATAAAGATTATATTCTATATTTTATTCTTTAATTTTTTTTAACCACTTTGGTATTTTAATGTAATGTAAAATAAATATAGTCTCAACATAACAAGAAAACCCAAAAAGTATACGACAAATATTTATTATCGTATAGGATAAGGATTTTTCTTGTTATTTTAGGATTATATCGATTTTCCTTTACTTTAAAATGAGTTCACAATCCTAGGTAATATTACTAAACTTTTGAATTTCGCGCCATGCATATATAGTTAGGCGCCCGGTCACTAGGTGATGCGCCAATCATTGTTTTACTCGTCAACACGGAAGTTTCAATGCTAGGTAGTAGTGTGCTATGGTCTCAATGACATTATTCATTAGAAGTCAGTCTTGCTTTTTACAGTCTCTCTTGTTTCAGTACACAGTTGAGGTTGATTAATGTAACGTATCATAGTGACAACCCATTCTACTTTTAAATGTAAATTGTTAGGTGGGAGTCCAGGTAATTCCAATAAATTCAAAAACACTGTAGGTCTGTTGACAACGTCAACTCGATTTATAAATGTGTCAACTAATTTCAACGAAAACAACATTCTTAAAAGATAATTCAGCTAGATCATGTTCAGATTATCGATATCTGCATTTTTGCCGCCAATATTGCTCACCCAATTATAGTTTCTCACTTAAGCATTACACTAACTGTAAATGTTACTACTACGCTCGATGCATAAAAAATAATAGTGGCTGAAAACTGTGAAGAGTTTTAGGAGTGAGAGAAGCTTACTACGTAAGATTATCGTTCGCAAACCTACTTCCTGCTAATGACTGGGTAAGAACAGACAATGGTGAACGCCTGGTAGAGATAACTGATTTAGGGATAACTGATCAGTTATCGACCAGGCTTAAAATGATTAAGTTACTAATAAGGGGGGTTATTGATAGAATGGTGAAAATGAATTGTAATGCCACAAAATAAAAAAATGTAAAAATTAAAAAAAATGTTTGGGGTGGATCACCCTTATTACCTAAATGTATAAAAAATATATAACGACCGATTCTTAGACTTACCAAATATACACATAAAATTTGATAAAATTCGGTTAAGCCGTTTTGGAGAAGTATGGCAACTAACTGTGTGACACTAAAATGGGTATAAAAAATAGGGATTGATGATAGAAGAGTGAAAATTAAGAGTATATTTTTATTGTCATCTCATTAATAAAAATAAAAAAAAATGTCTAAAAAATTTAAAAAATTGTTCTCCTTGAGTGGTTTATTTTAAAAAGTATAACATCCTTACCACTTGAGTATATAAAAAATGAATTTACAGAAATGCATTATATTTACAAATGGTTTTTTGTAAATGTTAAAAGTGATATAGACTTATTATAGACTTATATGGGTGAATTGTTAAATTTAGGATAGGATTAGATTTAAAAATTAGTACAATAAAACATTTGGTTTATTAGCAAAAATCATGGAAAAACCGTTTACCTGTTTTCCCCCCGTGATTAGATAAAATATAAGCGATTAACGGTTGTTATTGTTTTATATAGTGCCTTGTATGGATTTTCAAAATTTTGGGAATTTTTTTAAAAAGCTAATTATAAATGTTCATAGTTAATTTCTTTACCGAAAACAAAATAGGAAAATTGAAAGTAACTTTTTTAAAGAACTCGGAATTTTGAGCGATTTTAAAGGATTAAAACGATTCTTCTTCTTCTTATAGTGCCGTGCACCTATAGTGCGTTGGCGAATTATCTTAAGGCCAGACGTCTGTCTTTTAAGGCATGCAAAAGATCGCCAGTGTTATTTATACCTGTCCAGTTCTTTATGTTTCGTAGCCACGACATTTGTGTGCGACCTACTCCTCTCTTGCCTTCAATCTTTTCCTGATATTTCCAATATCTGTCCATGGTATGCAGAACATTCTTCCCAACGTTCACATTACGAAGGCCTCCAACTTATTAATGGAAGGTACTCTTAACGTCCATGTTACCATGCCGTATAACAATATTGACCATACATAGCATTTAACCATGGAAGGAAAATTTTGATGTTGATGGCGATTTGGAAGAGAAGAAAGTAGTTATCTGTTGCTGACCTTTGAAAGAAGAACGTGGAATCTTAAAAAGTGAACTAGTACAGGTAGTTTTTTAAACAGTGAAACAATATTTTGTGAGTAAGAGTTTAAAAGTGCAGTAGCAGTTTCTGGACCAGGAATGCTGATTGTGAAAAGTTTGCAGTATTTGAGTTTTACAGTATTTGTAAGTACAAACAAATTTATCGTTCATCGGGAGAACCCTAGCCAATGATATTTTAGCAGCCCAAAAGAGATAGGAATAATTATAAGGACATTTGATTCCGTATAAGCTGAACAAAGAAAGTAGATTTCGCTAGAAAGCTAGAACAAAAGAGCATTTATAACATTCTATAATTGAAATAATTAAAAGTTAATGGGTTGTCGAGGGCAATATTGCAGAGGCATAAAGTTTGGAAACGAAACAAAAAAATAAAATTAATTTGTATAGTATTTCTTTTTTAATTTTCTGTAAAGTAATATCAGTTTAAAATAAAGTAAAACTAAGTATAAAAAGATATGATTAGTTTATTTAATAAGTCAAGTATTAAAATTCTACAATAATCGAACTATAGGTTATGTGATTTCGTTAGAGAACGATTAGGAACTAGATAGCCTTTGTTTGCGCGATCAGTTTTATTCCAGAAGTATATGTCAAGATCAGAAAAATTAAGTAATCTATATTCAATACAATATGCTAAAGCATTTGACTGTGCCACAGAGAGTATCATCCTGAATATTCCGGAAAAAAATCTAGGCTTCTAAGAATACAAGAAAAACCCCATGCGCCCCATGCTTTTTAACATCCAAGCTAGTATTCCAAATGCAGTTGAGGCGCTTTAAAGGGAATGAAAAATTTATCAATAATTTAAGATCTGCCTATGACATAGATATTATTGCAGATAGTTTCGAGGGTTTACAGCTTTTAGTTAGACAAATATGAACTGAAGAAGATGTATTGAGCTTAAAAAACAAAAATATTGCTGGTAAATCAACCGGTAAATGTAAAATAAAAACCAAATAAAAACCAAATCAACCGATACATGTAAAATAAAAATAACTAAAGTTTCATTGTTCAAATACCTGGGCAGATCGATCGACAAAAATCTTAATCCTGACTTATAAGTCAAAGTTTAAATTAAAATGGGCAGAGTATCTTTTTAAAAACGTGATTCCCTCCAAGCGATAGATCGTTTAATATTTAAATAAGATATAATCAAAGTTACGTTTAAAGTTAGCAAGTTTGAATATACTCGAATAATTTAAAATGGGAGTATATCGATGAATGTTGCAAATACCTTTTTCTTCTTCTTATGATGCCCATCCGTTACGGATGTTGGACACTAACATGGCTATTCTGACTTTGTTGACTGCTGCCCTGAAAAGTCCGGTAGTGGTTAAGTTAAACCATTCTCGCATGTTAAGCAGCCAGGATATTATTCTTCATCCTGGACCTCTTTTCCCATGCACTTTACCTTGAAGTATGGCCCGAAGTAGGTCATATCGTTGTTCATTGCGCATTATATGACCCAGTTTTCGATGTTTTATAGTTACGATTAGTTCGCGCTCTTTTCCCATTCTATGTAGTACTTCTTCGTTGGTAACTCTGTCTATCCAGGAAACCCTCAACATGTGTCTATAGCACCACATCTCAAATCTTTCGAGTTTCATCAGTTAAGGTCCGTGACTCCACGCCATATAAAAGAACGGAGAATACGTAGCATATTAGTAAACGAACTTTTATTTCCAATTTTTTATCGTGACTGTTGTCGTTAACTAGTATTTGACCAGGTGGTATCCTATTTTTGCATATAACCATGTATTTGGTTTTTTTTATGTTAAAATCAAGCCCACACCTGCTACTTACTTCTGCCATCCTGGAGACAAGTGTCTGCAGACCTTCAAAACTGTCTGCAAAAATGAGAGTATTATCAGCGTATCTTATGTTGTTGAATCGTTCTCTGTTTATAAGTATTCCCTCGTCTATCTCCGTTAGTGGTAGGTTCATAATATGCTCTAAATATGTATTAAACAGTAATGATGACAATATACATCCCTGTTGCACACCTCTTTTTATCTTCATGTCATCTGTTAACTGATCATCAACTCTAACAGCTGCAGTTTGTTCGTAATAGATATTGTTTAATATAAGGCGATCTCTGCTGGCCAGACCAATTGAATTTAATATGTTCATCAGTTCGTCATGTTTTATTCTATCGAACGCTTTCTGATAGTCAACAAAACACACATGTATATCACAATTCACGTCTCTACATCTTTGAATGAGAACTTGTATTGCAAAAAGGGCCTCTCGAGTACCCAATGCGTCCCTGAAGCCGAATTGTGTGTTTGTCATGTGTTCTTCACACTTTTTATATACCTATTCTTTTGTGTATAATTTTTAAAAAAGTTTTCAGGAGATGGCTCTTAGTTATTCGACTATTATTACTCGATAATCTTTACATTTTTTGGCATTGGGTTTTTTAGCGATTGTTATAAAAGTTGAAATTATAGAAGAAATACTATTACTAATGGAAGAACGACCAAGATACAAGAATGACCAAGATTACAGCAATATGTATGAAAACATTAACAGGCAAATAAAAGCAAAAATAAGAATAGCAAAAAATGAATTTCTTAAGCAACAATGTATCGATCTAGAACATTTACAACGACAGCACGACGACCGTAATTTACATAAAAAGCTTAAGGAGACTGCTGGAATATACAGAAAACGAAGATCAATTACCATAGTTAATCAGGGTAACCAGATAGTGCTGGGTGAAAAGGAGAAAATTGATATATGGGAAAATTATATCCACGAGCTCTTCCATGACGAAAGACCCATGAGTGAAGTTTATACAGACGACCAGCTGACTGGCCCTTCAATCATCAAAGAGGAGATAGAAAAGGCAATATTAAATTCAAAAAACAATAAGGCACCTGGACTAGATGAGATCCCGTCAGAAATACTCATATTACTAGATGAAAGGGGAATTTCAGGACTACACAAAATATTTAATTTAATTTATGAAACTGGCTGCTATCCTCAACAGTGGTTACGCTTTACCTTTATTCCCCTGTCCAAGAAAGTCAATGCAAAAAGATGTGAGGATCACCGACTCATTAGCCTGATGAGTCACACTTTAAAGATATTCTTAAAAATACTACATCAAAGATTATACAAAAAATGTGAATGGGACATCAGTGATTCCCAGTTCGGGTTTAGGCAAGGTTTAGGAACACGTTTAGGAACACAAAGATATAAGATGCATTGAAAACTTGTACTGGCATCAAACGGTAGAGTTAAAAATAGACAATTCTATATCCAAACCCATACATATAAGAAGAGGCGTTCGACAGGGATGTGTGCTTTCCCCTCTTTTATTTAACATTTATTCGGAAGCCATATTTCAAGAGTCTTTGGAGAATGCAGAGATGGGAATCAAGGTGAATGGATTATTGATCAACAACATACGATATGCTGATGATGGTGTCTTAATTTGTGACAACATAGTCGATCTTCAACAACTTGTCACTATAATCGGAGAATACAGTAAGCGAATGGGATTAGAGATTAATACCAAAAAGACCAAATTCATGATCATCTCCAGAAACTTGGATGCACTTGAAAACTCCACCATAACATTGGTATTTTGGTATTTCCTTAAAATTCAAGAAGGTACTGACTTGTTCAGAGTTCGATCTTCAACTGAGACTAAGGTTTACTAAGTGTTACGTATGGTCAGTGCTGCTATATGGCGTAGAGGGCTGGACACTCAAAACGAGTGATATAAACAGATTAGAAGCATTCGAAATGTGGCTTTATCGCCGTATCCTAAAAATACCATGGACAGCGAAAATCACAAATATAGATGTCCTTAAAAGAATAAACCAAGAACGCCAACTTTTCGAAACCATCAAGAAAAGGAAAACGGCGTATCTAGGTCACATCATGCGAAATGAAAAATACCAGTTCCTCCAACTTATAATCAAGGGTAAAATTGAAGGCAAGAGAGGAATGGGACGCAAGAAAATGTCCTGGCTCCGAAACATAAGGCAATGGACAGGGATTAAGGACATACAATCTCTGATACATATTGCAAGAAATAGAGAATTAATGGAAAATGTGATCGCTAACATCCATTAGTGGATTTGCATCTGAAGAAGAAGAATAAAAGTTGATTTTTACCACTATTGGGGTATTTTTCCACTTTGTTATATATTGTTGAAGGTCAAGGTAAGTCTTTTTATATCGTCTTTATCCATTATTTTCAAAAATTCTGAGTAGATCTCGTCTGGTTCTGCGGCTTTTCCCTCCTTAATGTTTATAGTAGCTTCTACTTCCGCTTTAAGAATAGATGGTCAGGTATCGTCAGTTTTATTTTGTGTGATGGTAACATTCCTATCGTCTTCAAATGTTGTTATCACATAGCTCATCCATGTTGTTTTTGTTTCTTCAATATCCACTATTGGATTTCCGTGAGCGTCTATTAAGTGTCCCGGCCTTTTTGATTTATAGATACCTGCTCCTTCGTTGATCCTTTTGTAAAGGTTGAAGGCATCGTATGTACCTTCCAATATCTCGATTTCTTCACACTTCATTCTTCCAGATTTCTATTTTCTGACAGCTTTTTTTATCTCTTTGTCTAGAAATTGATATGCAACGTCAATCATAACAATCAAGTTACATAATCTGTAATACCTTAGACTGCCCAAACTACCAAATTGGAAGTTTTGCGTGGAATGGATAGAGAACATGAGCTGAGGAACTTGGAAGAAAACAAATAATGAATGAAAATAAATGAAAACCATACATTATTGGACAGAAAAACGCAAACGTAATTGTCAACATCAGTTGTATCTAGTCGAAAAAAAAAAACTACGTAGTATAACCTTAGTTTGTAAGGGAACGAGCAGATTTTAAAATTATAAAAGTTTTTCTAGAATTAATAAAATTAAACACATTTTACTCTGTTTGTTTTACTTAACGATTACATAATCGATAACAATATTGTTTTCTTTGATTCATTGATTTGTAATTTGCAACCTTTTGTATTCTGCTGACAACAAAATATTGTCTATACCTCTCTTTAATAATTCCTATTATAGAAAAACTATTTCACTTATAATCTTCAACAAACACAAATATCTTTTTTATCTACACTATAAAATGGTTTATTTTCCACATCGTATAGGACCAGTTGTTTACCTCGGCAGATCTTCCGTGAGCCGTTCCTGGAGCTCAGCTCATTTAGGCCCGCACCCGCCGCCTTCATGACCGCCTCTCTGACGAACTCTGACCGCGTCGGTAAATACAGGAATTTATAGAAGTGTTTACTTCGAGTCCACAAGCGGAGCACAAGCGGAGCACGGAAAGCAGCGCGACAAACAAGGTAGAAGTGAATAATTAAAATTTGGTAATTATCCCGAAGGCAATCTGCCCGAAGGTAATGGGATTTCGGGAAAGTTATCAAGTGACTAGTGAAACATGACCCGTCTAATTCGAATGGTCATTTCTTGGAACGATGTATCTGGATTTTACACGAAAGAGACTTTTTTAAATTAAGTCTTTTTTGCAACCATAGTCCATAGTGGTGGATCTGTTGTTTATTTTATTATAAAAAGAATATTATCTCAAAATAAAGAAACCTTCAACCAAGCTTTTTAATTAAAATGACAATAACTATTTCTAACTACTAACTGACCCGACAGGTGTTAGTCGGTCTTAACTATCTTATATACTAAAACGCTAAGCCCTTTTCTTGTCCAACACTTTACTTAAAAACCATATTAGATAATTAAAATATTTTTTCGAAATATTATTAGTATTACGTATGAGGTTGTCAAGATATACTTTTGGTACAAAAATTCAGTTCCGGTTTTGAGATGACCGGAAGTTAAAATTTACTTTAAGTTTTAGACCCATCAATGTATATATGGATCGAAAGGTCTCGTCGAGACGAATCTAAATATGTACTTCCGGTTGCGATCCGACACCGGAAGTGACCCGAAACGCGCATAAAACGTCTAGAGCAAATCTGACACCGGATTTGTGATCAGCATACAAAATTAACTGCTAAATGATATCCATGTTGACATTTAATGAACTAAAAATTGCATTCTGGTTTTGATGTCGACTTCCGGTTTCGTTTTTATTAAAAAGTAAATAGTAAAAGTTTACATAACTCCCGGTGCCAAGCAAAAGTTTTCAGAAAATGGAGACATTGTAACAAAAAACATTGTTTTCGACGAAATATTTCGTGATATTTAATCCACTTTTTACTTGCATTATTATTGATGAATGTTATGTATATTCTTACTTATATTGTTTGTATTGATCTCTTAATTTTTCTCGCAAAATAAAAATTTCATTTAAAAATTTCGATGTTGGTCCGCTAGTATGATTTAAAAAATGAATAGAATCTGAACAGAAAATAAATAAATGATGTGTATTTGACTTGGTCACTGGCGCCACACAATTCATGAACTTCACCTTTTAACTTAAATGCCTTGAAATGTGGACACAGAACGTTTATTTGTCCAATAGCAATAATTTTATGTAAATTCCGTTTCGCGCTTCGCGTTGCTCGTCAGTTTGACTTGCCGGTATATTTTGTTTTACTTGAAGCACTGCTAAATCTACGACTCAAGTTACTACGTTTAATTGGCGGCATTTTTAAGAATTAAAATTCAACTATCTATCAAAACTTATTAAAAATCTATAATAAACTCATCAAATTTCATACTGCACCTTTCTCATTTGATATGTGTAGGTACCTACTAGCAAAGTTTATTTTTGTTACTATAAATTAGAATCAATAAAGTCCATTAAAACCCTAATAACGTTGCTAATCTTCTTCTTCTTCAGATGCAAATGCACTAATGGATGTTAGCTATCACATTTTCCATTAATTCTCTATTTCTTGCAATATGTATCAGATATTGTATGTCGTTAATCCCTGTCCATTGCCTTATGTTTCGGAGCCAGGACATTTTCTTGCGTCCCATTCCTCTCTTGCCTTCTATTTTACCCTCGATTATAAGTTGGAGGAACTGGTATTTTTCATTTCGCATGATATGACCTAGATACGGCGTTTTCCTTTTCTTGATGGTTTCGAAGAGTTGGCGTTCTTGGTTTATTCTTTTAAGGACATCTATATTGGTGATTTTCGCTGTCCATGGTATTTTTAGGATACGGCGATAAAGCCACATTTCGAAAACTTCTAATCTGTTTATGTCCCTCGTTTTGAGTGTCCAGCCCTCTACGCCATATAGCAGCACTGACCATGCGTAGCACTTAGTAAATCTTAGTCTCAGTTGAAGATCGAACTCTGAACAAGTCAGTACCTTCTTGAATTTTACGAAAGCTTGTCGAGCTTGCTCAATGCGACATTTTACTTCCCTGTCCGATGCCCAGTCTTCAAAAAGCCACGATCCCAGGTATTTAAATTTACTCACTCTTTCAATGGATTTAGTATTCAGTGTTATGGTGGAGTTTTCAAATGCATCCAAGTTTCTGGAGATGATCATGAATTTGGTCTTTTTGGTATTAATCTCTAATCCCATTCGCTCACTGTATTCTCCGATTATAGTGACAAGTTGTTGAAGATCGACTATGTTGTCACAAATTAAGACACCATCATCAGCATATCGTATGTTGTTGATCAATACTCCATTCACCTTGATTCCCATATCTGTATCTTCCAAAGACTCTTGAAATATGGCTTCCGAATAAATGTTAAATAAAAGGGGGGAAAGCACACATCCCTGTCTAACGCCTCTTCTTATATGTATGGGTTTGGATACATATAAGCGTCATTGTGCTTAAGTTTGTGAATAGGCCGTTTTTAGTGAAGAATTGTGTTTTGTGTGTAGTAGGATCGATAGCAATTTTTGGTATTTTGAAAAGTTGAGAGAATGTAAAACAATGAGTGACTGTGATGTAAAATAAATTTGGTATACCAGGGTAAGGCAAAATTTAAGTTAGGTAGTTGCCTTACCCTGGTATACCAAATTTATTTTAGCCCTAGACTCCAGCACAGATTTCCAGCTTTCTTTTAGTAAACTGATGATGGAATGATTCAGTTCTGAAAAGATCTTCTTTAAAATAAAAATTTTAAGCTTTTATTAAGCATTTTTTATACCTTCATATACACGAACACCACGTGCTTTGTATTTTTTTATTTGTTCCATTTGTAAATTTGTGGTTCTGTGTTATTAGATATTTCTGTGTTGTGTCGTCCTTCCCTGCTTTTGTAAGTTCTCCATATCCAGATCATATCCATATGCTATTAATTGCAATTAATCTGTAATGTTTTTGTTTACAAATTTTGTCCTCTTTCTTGATTCTTATATCAGGTTAAACAGTGTCGGGGAGATACAGTCACCTTGTTTCACACCTTTGTTTACTTTGATATCATTAGAAGTTAGTTCGTTGTAATTTATCTTTGCTGTGGTTTGCTTGAGACTAAATGTTAATATAAGTCTAAATATTTCTGGGATTCCAAGATGCTTTAGCTCTTTTTTTTTGGTAATAAAAATATAAGTTGTTTTAATATTTGTGTTGACAATAAGAAAATAAGTTACAACTTACCCAGTTAAAAAATACTGTAACATACCTGTAATAAAATAAAAAACTTTAGAAAATAAATAAATTCACCTGTTCAAAGAAAAAAGTTTTATATCATAAAATTTTAAATAATACGATTATTTAACTTTGATTAAAATATCATCCAAAGCAAGGTAGTGGATAAGTAAGCTGTTTTCAAACAGATCAGCACTTCCAAATACTTTTTGGCTAAATTGTCCCGTTTTAAAAGCTAGCAAAGCAAGTAACAAATCAGAAAGCTTTAGATCCGTATCTTATCTGATCTGAGATCTAGATCTAGATCCGTGATTTAGATCTTTACTGATCTGTGAATTTTAGAACTCATTTGTAACATATTATATGGCAGAATCCTGGAAAAGCTTCTTGCAGAACAAGCAGGTTTTGGCAGAAACGAAGCTGCTGCGACCAGTTACTGGCACCAAAATCTTTGTTTAAAACATAGTTACGTTTATAGAATTGACAGCAGCTTACGAGAGTCTAGAAAGAGGAATTATTATACCCGGTGTGCCAAAAGAAGCAGGACGGTAGAGTATTTGGCGAAATTTACATCTGAATAGAAACAGAAACATACTTAAATTACACTTCTAAAAATCTATCGAATTATATTAAACACGACCTCCCACCCACACTACCCGGGAGTGAAAAAACTGAGGTGAAAACTTTTATTTGCCACTACATTTTTTCAAACTGGTGATAGATGTTACTATAACTCGAAAGAAAAACGATTTATCTTAATGCTCTAGCAAAATTATGGAAACTAACCCCTGGGGTTGATGCGGTGGGCAAGTTTAAAATATTGAATGCGAACTCCCATTTTTTATTGCAGATTCGGATTCTGCAAAAATTTAGAAAAAATTGTGTGCAGTACCATAAAAAGTTATTTTGCCGACTACTGATGAGTACCTATTTATTTTTTGCCATTACAGTGCCATTTATTGCGAATCAAAAAATTCAGATAAAACTTATTTGTTTGAATTTTTACGTCGAATCCAAACTGCAATAAAAAATGGAATTTTTGGTATCATTCGATAGGTTTTAAAAAATAGTAGTAATACGTGGCTTTTGGTTTTTCATTTGGAAGTGAATTTCTTAACATATTAGACAGTTTTTATAACAAAAACTCCGTGAAACAACTTAGAGATCTCTTGTGCACTGAAAGGTTAATTTGTTTATAAATTGTTTTTAAAAATTTCTAGGGGCAGATAATAATCAGAGAGTTATTTATTGATATTTTATTATTATTATATATTTAAACCTTCGGACATCTATCCCTTCAGGATAGTGTCCTTATTACTTATTACATCTCTAATAGGCAAGTAAATTACCTTTTCAGGTAATAGTCATTAAATTTATTCTTATATTTTATTATTTGTAAATTCAGATTATCAAAGATCAGTTGTGTGTAACCAGGGTATTTATATTCTTTTTGTATATAAGTAACTAGATTAACTGTACATAATTGGTGGTGGGTATTTTAGGGTAAATTTAGACTGTATATATTTGGACAGGAATTAAATTTTTGGTGAAAAATGGTGATATTTCAATGAATACCTGTTTCCCTTTTTATTTCAGCAAACAGTTTTACAAGATACATCGGAAAGTTTATGTTTATACTTTCCTGGCGCCCACTCACCTTTTGGAGCAACTTCTATAATCACTTTTATTTATATTAGTTATATACCTATAAATTGTTTATTACTTTGTCCTTCATTTTCTTATTCTACGGTCTCTGCAGGGCATGCAAATTAACCGAATCCTCTTTTGAGTGTCAAGTAGTCACTCTCCGGCACCTTCTGCTAGCCAGCTTTAAATTATACGTTATCTTTTACGTTACCCCAAATACTTGTGTTACATTACACATACATACTTTTATTACATTGGCGTCCTAAATCTCGAAGTCCACACATTTTTTTGTTACAAAGCTTAATATAAACAATATATACTATAAAGAGAATTAATCTAACAAAAATATAAAAAACAAGTACCTACAAATACAAAATTCAAAATGAAAATAAAATATTTTATTTACATATTATATAATTTACCTACATATTTATAAAGCGCTTAAAAATTTGACTAATATAACATTGGAACATTATGCTCGGCAGTTTTTATTATCTCACGAACAATTAAAATACAATAGCTTGTTATGCACGTATAATTTAAAAACAAAATATTAATAATTAACGTTCTAATAAACATTTATTCGAACGTGTAATTTGATATTAATTATTGTGCTGTTGGTTTTTAATACCTCGAAATTAAATTTGCTATCAGAAGGATTAATAAATAGCTAGTGGAAAACCATAAAATAAACATAACATACAAAAATTATGTAGCTGATATTGTACTTACCAGGTATAATATATTAAAGTTTGAATAAAAATTCATTAAATTTATTGTGTTTTGTGGAAAAATCTCAAACATTTAAACTATGATTAAATACTTACACCTTAAAAAGTTATATTAACATTCTTCGATATATAATGAACATCCAGATAACTAACAGAAACTTTAAAAAAGTTTATTATAAATGTTTATGTCTTTTAGAAACTGCAATAAAACCGAGATATTTGTCGTAACCGCACTTCTCAGGTTTCCACTAATTCCTCGGCATGTCCTCTGATGTTGGAACTGCGGACAGTAGATTATCAGATGCTTCACGGTGAGTTGTGTAGGTACAAATCGAAGCTGGTTCTTTATTTAGGTGTTGGTGTGTTAGTATTGTGTGGCCGATTCGAAGACGATTTACAATTACTTGATCTCTTCTTTTTCCTTGTTGAGGTAGGCTGGCGTCTACTCGAGACTTTATTGTTTTCAACTTAGAGTCGGTTGCGTCCCAGGTTGCTTGCCATAAATTTATTATATGATTCATGGGCTGTTGTTTATGGTCAGTGTGGGGATATTTAGTAATTTCTGGAACATTTTCATTTCTGATGGATTTTAATGCCAATTGATCAACTTCCTCGTTGCCTTTAATGCCAATGTGTGAAGGTATCCAGATAAATGTAACCTTTTTATTTATATGGTGTAGTGCATTAAGTTCATTTCTTATATTTTGTGTCATAGGATGGCTAGGGAAAAGTTGATTAATTCCATGAATTGCGCTGAGTGAATCTGTGATGAATAACATATTATTTTATGTCGTTGAAGAAGAGTTTTTGATAGCTTTTAGTATCGCTGTGGTTTCCTCAGTGCAAATGCTGCAGTGCTGTGGAATTCTAATGTCATATTTGTAATTTTTATTTATGAAGGCGGCGGCATGACAATTTTCAGTTTTTGATGCATCTGTGTACATTATATGGTGATTTGGATACTTCTCCATAATTTCTTTGAATGCATTAATGATAAGGTTTGGATTTGTGGTATTTTTTGGGTACTGTGTTAAAGTTAAATCGGTGATAGGTAAGGGTGTAAGCCATGGAGGGAAGTCTAATTTTGTGGATATGGATAATTTGAATTTATTGCAATTTAATCCTTTTTGAGTGATTCTTTCCCTAAAGGGTTTGTCTTTATATTGTTTATGTCTATACAAATTATGTGTAGGTGCGGTAATAATCTCAGAATATAATGGGTGCTTTTTATTGGAAAATCTTGCTGCATTTAAATTTAAACTAAGTAGATATCGCCTTAGATATAGAGGGGGTTCTCTTGATATTACTAATTGTAAGCTGCTTACAGGACTGGTTCTGAAAGCACCGACGGCTAATCTTGGAACTGTTGTTTTAATTGTGTTAAGGTTTTTTAGGAACGTTATATTTGCTGTATCGCAAATATAGCATATTGCACCGTAGTCCAGTTTACTGCGAATAATTGATTTGTAGAGGTTAAGCAGAATACTAGAATCAGCTCCCCATATATTACTGGATAGAATTTTCAGGAAATTTATTCTATTTTGACAAGCTAGTTGTAAATTCGTAATGTGGGTTTTCCAATTTAATTTGTAATCAAACGTTAGACCCAAAAAATTCTATTCCTCCGAATGAGATATATTTTGACGGTTAAAACGGTCAGGAAACAGGAATGGTATTCTTGCGGTTGCTAATTACTGTGTAATGTGTCTTATTAGTTGAAAAGAGAAATCCTGTTTTGGAAGACCATTCTTCGATTTTGTATAGAAGGTTCTGTAGTATTTTAGCCCCAGATGTAATATTTTTGCATTTAATATAGACAACTTAATCATCAGCGTACAAGTTTGCTTTTATAGGAGGCTTAATTGTATTTATTACATCGTTAAATGCAATTAAAAATAAAGATGGGCTTAAAATAGAACCTTGTGAAACACCGCTGTCGAGTATTCTAGTGGTAGAGGTGTATCCATTTACTCTTACTTGTATTTCCCTTTTATTTAGTTTTTTTTTATCTCCATGTTGTGTCGAAAGCTTTATTAACATCAAAAAATACTACTTTAACTTTCTGATCTAGTAAGAATGCATCATAAATGGTTGACTCAAGTGCCACTAAGTTGTCGTTAGCAGATCTTCCTCGTCGAAAGCCACTTTGGACTGTGATCAGAAGATTTTCAGGAGACTAAAAGTATCTTTTTGCCTTTTTGGTTTTTAAGTTTAAAAGAGAAAAATCTAATTCTTGCAAAGTTATAGGTGCATTTATGGGAGAGATCTGGTTGCGAATTTCGATGTTTGCAGATTCTGTGGTAATCTTGTATGTAGAAAAGGTCGGATCTAGTACAGAATAGTTTTTTTGAAATACGTCTACTAGAATTTCAGGAATTTCGTTTCCATAAGAGATGAGTTGGTTGTTATATGAAAGTGCATTTATTGAGTAAAGTAAACTTGATCCTTTTATTTTCTTTATTTTGTTTCAGATTTTATTTGCTGGGGTAGATGTGTTAATGCTTCTAACATATTCAATCCTGGTCTCTGTCTTACTCTTTTTTATTAGGAATAGTGTACTAGCTTTCAATTTCCTAAATTTTATTTGGCTTTCCTCTAACAGAAACTTAAGTATCAAATATCAGTGACTAACATAAAGTTGAGTGGGAGATATTTGTGGCAAAAGTTAATCGTTTAAAATGACTAGATTCTAAATTATTTTACTTTAACTCTCACTATGTGAGATTCTTAAACATATTAAGATATATTGTCCTTGAATTGTAATCAGAGATATATTCCAATGATCATCTCTTCCAATGCTGACGAATCTGCTGCAATCGATTGACTAGTACCAGCCTAATTGGTTGAGCTGGACTTAAGTCAATTTCTGAAATGGAATCTATTGATCTTTTAAAAAGGAAGTCAGAGTGAGTAAGTGCATATCGGTCGGATGGATCAGAAGACATTAGATTCACGGGTCTGGAATTGAATACAACCTCTACCTGAATAAGAATTTAGTTAAAATTTCCATGGTCTTTGGTCTTTAATAGATAGTTGAATGATTCTATTGCTCCTGAATTAATAAATTTCTTCTATAATAATGAGCCCACATTTTTGACTCTCTCTTCAGTCGGAAAGTAATACCTAGCAAAAAATATACTTAAAGGTGCATTAAAATGTATGACTTCATAGATTTATTTACCTTATCAGATAATTAACAAAATGTCTTTTGCTCTTCTCAATTGTTTCTCGTAATTTTAATAAATAGGTATTGTACAAGTCTATAAGTGGATCTCCATCAATGTCATTCATAATTCTTTTCGTTTCCTTTTTTATTGTTTTTTCAAGATTGGATAATGTATTTCTTCTTTTTTTTACTTTAAGTTAAGTGATCATTATCTTTAAACATGCACTTTAATATTTTGTATCATCATCACTCGATAAATATATATTCTGCATGAATTTCTGTCTGAATCCTATTTTTAGGGACACCAAAAGGTTTTTAAAAATTATCCTTACTTACCACTCATAAGTTACCACTACCTACTCATACAATAAATAGGTAAAAAAAACTTACTCATAGAATACATGAAAAATTTATTATTGAACTTATAAGCCCAACCTGTTTGACAGTAAGAAAGTACTTGCGAATCCTAAATTTCGATCATCATTAATAAGCACCACTGTTAAATCCATCCCTTACATATTTAAAGGTATCTTTAAAAATACATCATCAAATTTATAATTAGTTAAAACATTTAGAGATTAGAGTAATTATTCAAGATAAACGGTAAGGGACTACAATATTAATTATCATTTAAAGTAGATAATATATATATATATATATATATATATATATATATATATATATATATATATGCTGTCACTATTTTTGCAGGTTTGACTCCGCGTTGTAAAATGCTGGTTTTCTTGAAAACCATTGTTTTGGCGACGTTATTTATATATATACATATATATATATATATATATATATATATATATATATATATATATATATATATATATATATATATATCACTTTTTATAAATAAATATAACAAAATATAAAATAAAAGACATCATTGTAATACAATATAGAATACACGTAATTTTATTTATAGGCAGTACAATCCAGTTTACACCGCATAATCTCACCATAAATCCACCGTGAAATGAACCATGCTATACAAATTTTTAATACGAATAAAATGTATTCGATTGTGTTTTCGAAATGTTGTAAAAACAATAAATATTAATAGCGGCTCTTGAAAATTTGCGGTTTTATCCGTTCATGCCATAAATTTACACCAAAACAAACATATTTTATTGACTCTGCTGTTAATCTGTATGTGAAATATATTAAATACGGGAGAATCGACCGCAAAGTTTAATTTTCATCTTGCCCCTATGCAATCAAATCGAATAGATATAATGAATTTTATTTTAGGTGTTACAATATTAATTGATATATTCGTGCTTTGTGTCTGACATTCGGTAATATTAAGTATAAATACATACCTGTCAAGTTACTTTTTTTAAAGTAAAAAGGACAAAATCTTGGTTGACGTAAAAACCAATTTTTCTATCATTTAAATAGGAATATAAATAATAGATGGGGCAACACTTTTACTAACAAAGCAGACTACATTATAAGGCGCTCCCTAACTTTCGCGTGATTGGTTGGTGGGTGGGTCCCAATTTAAAAATTGGCGGGTTTCATGTTTATTAAAATGACAATTAAGGTATTGTGGCACAGTATATCGCTAAACAATTTATTAGCAATAAATTGTGGTATTTGTACAAAGCGGATGATATTCACATTTTAGGATTAAGCTGACTAGTACAGTTTTATTAGAAATTAAAATTTATTTTTCTTTTGACATTATGTAGGTAAAATTAAATTCAGACATTGTGTTTATTTAATTTTGATAATCTAGTGATGATTTTTTTATTAGATATATAGATATTGTTTTAATTTTTTTGTTTAGGTAATTTTTTATTAAGATTCTTTTATTAAGATTATTAAGATAGAGGTTCCTCTTATTATTTTTATTTCTAGAACATTCATTGCCATTATTATTCTCATAAGCTTTCTCTATGTGGAATCGGCTTCTCTAAATATTTTCCTCTAAACTTTTCTGTTCTCTTCCTGGGACTAAGTACCTCTCCGCTTTTTGTATAAGATTATGGTTTTTCAGAAACATGTAATTTCTGTTCATCCCCTTTTTTACTGCCCTACATTCAGTACCATACATCATGGCTGGTCTAAAGGCAGTCCTATACAATTTACCTTTTAGTTTTCTTGGTACCTTTTTATCATACATCACTCAATGTGCCTCTTTCCTTTACCTTTAATTGAAATGTTAGAGATAAAACGGTAATACCAATCTTAAAAGCCGAACGTTATCATCTTTTATGAGTTCTTGTCTACCCAAGCCAACTACTCTATCTGGTCTTGAAATTTCATCTTTAAAAGAATATTCTAAATATTTTGTTTGTATCCATCCAACTTAATCTTAATCATTTTTCTTCAAGGACCTGTCTCCGCTATTCTTTTCTACTAATACCCAGGAGGTTCAGTTATTATCTAATCCAGCACAAATGAGAATAAATATGGGAGAAATCCTGATTTTCACCCATTTTCACACAAAATTTGCCAGTTTCACCTGTAATCGTTCTAACACTATAATAGTTGTTTTAACACTATTATAGTTGTTACTTGCTCATACTCCACTTACATATTCAGCCGGCACTCCTTTCCTACTTAATCTCTGCCACAGTAGGTTTCTGATATCTTCATCATGTGCTTTCTCAAGTTTAATAATACAATGTAAATTCACTCTAAATTGTTAAATTAGCTCTTTTAATACAAATTGCTTGTTGTAGACCTGCCTTGCCTAAATCCAAATTGACATTTATCCATTTTCATTTTTTAGAACCTTACACTGAATTCTGTTAGATTTTACCACAAATGTAGGATAATAAAAAGATATATTGTGAATTGAGTGCTATGAAAAATTGTCATTGTCAACAAAATGAAGCAGAGGTTTACTGGAAATAACGATTGCAAACCAAATAAAACACTAAATAGCTATATCTAAAATGTCTTTATTCTTTATTAAAAATCTGGGAAATCATAGGAGGGGGGCCGTTATTGGTGCAATGGCGAAGGAAAACCCCTCTAAAGCTCTCCTAAATTGTATAGGATTGCCTTTAGACCAGCGATGATGTATGGTACTGAATGTAGGGCAGTAAAAAAGGGGATGAACAGAAATTACATGTTTCTGAAAAACCATAATCTCATACAAAAAGCGGAGAGGTACTTAGTCCCTGGAAGAGAACCGAAAAGTTTAGAGGAAAATACTTAGAGAAGCCGATTCCACATTGAGAAAGCTAATGAGAATAATAATGGTAACGAATGTTCCAGAAATCAAAATAATAAGAGAAACCTCTAAATCTTAATAAAAAATTACCTAAACAAAAAAATTAAAACAATATCTATATATCTAATAAAAAGAGAATCACTAGCATATCAAAATTAAATAAACACAATGTCAGAATTTAATTTTACCTACATACCTAATGTCAAAAGAAAAATAAATTTTAATTTCTAATAAAACTGTACTAGTCAGCTTAATCCTAAAATGTGAATATCATCCGCTTTGTACAAATACCACAATATATTGCTAATAAATTGTTTAGCGATATACTGTGCCACAATACCTTAATTGTCATTTTAATAAACATGAAACCCGCCAATTTTTAAATTGGGACCCACCCACCAACCAATCAGGCGAAAGTTAGGGAGCGCCTTATAATGTAGTGTTAACAAGACTAGCTATGAACAGAGTACCCGCTTTATGAACAGAGTAGAGGTTACTTAGGAAACGACACCAGGCTTGGGCTTCAGTCTGGTGGAGGTATCTTGGTCGGGGTTCTTGGCAGCTCAAATGCAAGAGATACAAGAGTAAGGTACGGAAGAGAAAGAGAAGAAAAAATAATTTTGGGCGCCAACCTATTTGTGGATGGGTAATAGAGAAAGTTAACAGACACGAGGGAGATAAGAAAAGACAACGAGAATTATACGAAAATGATCAGGTATAGTGTAGCAAAACAAATATATGGAGAGGAGTATTTATATCTCACGGTAATCACTAATTATTACAACACATATACATGCTAAAGATAAAATAATAAAATAGTTACCCGAAAGAGATAATATTGCTTACATTCCAAATGAATAACTTAAAAATGTGGTGAAAGAAAAAATAAACAAATATCTGATCTAAAAAAGTTTTATTGATAAGAGTTAAATTATTATGGAAACAACAAATAGAATCATGTATTTAATAAACCTTACTACGTAAAGCTAACAAAAATAAATGATACTAGTAATATTATGTCGGTAATATTCTCAAGAGAATTAAAAGGAATTGTTTTATTGGTCGTTAAGTCTAAATGTACCGAAATGATTATTCTAAAACTAACGTGAATGAACCCGATAATTAATTATAGCAATTTGAGGATATATACTAAAATAATAATGGCCATTACCCGTTTCTTGATAAAGGTCACGAAATACTATTTTGAACCATTCACAGAATACAATGAACCCAAGGTCATAATATCCATAAAGATCGGACGTCTGCGCTGGATGGACCATGTTGAACGGATGTTGGAGATTGAAACACCAAAACATATAATGAGGCAAACACTAGTAGAGAGAAGGTCAAAGGTAAGACCCAAATTTAGATACATGGAACAAGTGGAATAAGATCTGAAAACACTTAAGATTACCAACTGGAAAAACAACGCAAAGAACAGGACAGAATGGCAGAAAATGCTAGAACAAGTCAGGACCCAGAAAGGGTTGTCAAGCTACTGATGGTGATGATATTAAAAAGATTTACTATTTGACCGGTTTTCATTTTCTTTCGTCACTCGTTTAATGTAATTTTTTAGCATATATAGCTTTTTTTAACCCAAACAAGAACAATTGATGGATTCGACCGTTACTTGATGGAAATTTATTTTATGTAAGAATAAAACACTGAAAACTTTGTTTTCAAACTTCCACCAAATTTATTTAAACTATTATCACTACAGCTGTTTCGGCTGATTGCCTTTCTCAAGTGATCTATTTTTGGCATGCGTTTACAATTTATAGTCTCTAATGAAATAGGTTGAGGAGGGGAGAACTGTTTGTCTCAAGTTGGTCATTCAGAATTATATCTGTGTTTTTTAATTTGTTGATTTCCATAGATTCTAACAAAGATAGCTTAAGGCCTTTATTTTGAATGTGAAGAATTTTAAATTTGAATCTGTTTTTCTATTATCGAAAGCCCTTTTATGTTCTGTTATTCGTTTAATAAAGTTTCTACCAGTTTGACCGATGTAAGTTTTTGGGTAGTCACCACATTGAAGTTGGTACACACCACTATTTAAGTCTTTTTTATTTTGGCTCTTGTTATTTTTAATATATTTGCCTAGGTTGTTATTTGTTCGGAAAGCTGGTGTTATTCCTTTCTTTTTTATGTGTTTGGCTATTTTTGTTGTTATTTTGCCTGTATATGTAATCGAGCAGAAGGTACAGGATTTTTTCTCTGGTGGTGGAAATGCTAATTTCAGGGCTTTCTTGTATAGTTTTCTCTTTCTTTATAGTTTTTGATTGAAACGGATGTTTATGGACCATCTAGAGACAAAGATTTCAAAACATCCCGTATTCAAACAATTTCTATATTGGTGGAGATACGTAGACGACGTACTGGTATGTTTCACAGGAACTAACAGGCAACTCGACCAATTTTTATCGTATATTAATTCACTTCATAGTCATATTGAATTTACAATAGAAACAGAACAAAATCAATCCATAAATTTTTTAGATATAAAAATTATCAGACTTAAAAACAAACATGACTTCATATTTCATAAACCTACACATACTGACACGACTATACACAATTCATCATCCCATCCAACACAACATAAACTGGCAGCTTATCATAGTATGTTACATAGATTAATAGAAATTCCGATGTCAAAATACAACTTTGAGACAGAATTAAATATAATTAAGCAAATAGCAGTAAACAACGGATACAACGAACAAACAATTAATAAAATGTTAAATCAAAAACTATACAAGAAAGCCCTGAAATTAGTATTTCCACCACCAGAGAAAAAACCCTGTACCTTCTGCTCGATTACATATACCGGCAAAATAACAACAAAAATAGCCAAACATATAAAAAAGAAAGGAATAACACCAGCTTTCCGGACAAATAACAACCTAGCCAAATATATTAAAAATAACAAGAGCCAAAATAAAAAAGACTTAAATAGTGGTGTGTACAAACTTCAATGTGGTGACTGCCCAAAAACTTACATCGGTCAAACTGGTAGGAACTTTAATAACCGAATAACAGAACATAAAAGGGCTTTCAATAATAGAAAAACAGATTCGACATATGCACTTCACCTTCTACATCATAATTATTCTTTTAATGACAAATTTAAAATTCTTCACATTCAAAATAAAGGCCTTAAGCTGTCTTTGTTAGAATCTATGGAAATCAACAAATTAAAAAACACATATATAATTCTGAATGACCAACTTGAGACAAACAGTTCTCACCTCCTCAACCTATGTCATTAGAGACTATAAATTGTAAACGCATGCCAAAGATAGATCACTTGAGTAAGGCAATCAGCCGAAACAGCTGTAGTGATAATAGTTTAAATACATTTTGTGGAAGTTTGAAAATAAAGTTTTCAGTGTTTTATTCTTACCAAACAAGAACATTTTTAATATTATGTGGTTTTCAACATTTTTAGGGTTTTATTTGAATTTATAAATAACAGAAACTATTAAAAAGTTGGTCTAACGTAGTAATGTAACAAAGTCAATAAAAAGTTCGATACCCAAAAACCAAACTAACTTTAAGTATAAATTATCTCTTGTCTTTCGGAATAAAACTTTTATTTTCTTCGAGAGTGTTTTCTAATACCTTTTAATTCACCTAAAACTCGTACTTTTCCAATTTCGTTTCACTTTCCTTCACCATAGTCCATTCACTCTAATACCGAATTCAATTTGTTCTGGGAAGTCATCGCTAGAAAAGCTCGTAGAGACTTGTAGGTGACCGCCGGGGAGCTTTAAGATGATGACCTAGAGTGTGAGCTTAACGGAGCTTCGCGGGATTAGAACTATACTCGTGGCGCCGAAGCTCTCTACTCTATTTTTTGATACAAATATCAAGTTATGGCAGACTCCTTCCTCGGTCGGAAAGTATTTTTGGACGCCAGGGGATTCAATTTTGACTTTAGTTAAGATATAATAGTAAATTAGAAATATAACTTACAACTTACATATTTTTTCTGACAAAACTAATATATGTAACGCTAATTTGAAAATAGAAAAGATAAAATTAAGCTTTCATACAATTAAAGAAAATTATTTTTTTAAGCTTTCCAATGTGCAAAACCTTTTGGATTTTGAATATTTTGGTTTAAGTTAGTTTTGAAGGTATATATTTCACATGTTTGTTATTTTATATTTATAATTATTTTTGTCTAATTTCTGTTGATTTTATTAATTTGTCAACTTTCTGTTTTGTTTGACCATTTTGATGCGAAAAATTGTTGACACCCAACTTTCTACCTATTAATAGTATGGTATAATTAGACCCAAACCCTGACATCTAAAGTTAAAGTTATCCTTCAACACCAAATTGTTCTATATGGTGCACATATAGTTCAGTAAAAAGTTACACTATTGCAAGCGTCGGGTTTGGGGGGAGTGGGAAGAAAAGTCAGTAAATTAGTAGTTTTTTACGTTTTTCGCAAATATTTCGAATATTATGCGGTTTATCGTAAAGAAGGTAAAGAAAGTAACATACAAAAATGTTCTACGTCAATTTAAAATAAGAAAGGTCACCTGCATAATTGAACCACCAGTTAGAAGAAAGAAATAAACGCCAAATTGGTCATGATTGGTCTACAGTTTCACTGGTTTAATATATCACTATTTTGACATTATTCCGGGATATATTCTTTTCGATAACGTCTACGCATGCTCTTCTTGGCTGTGCTTATCACAGCCCCGACAAAACACAGCTTATCAAGGTCAGAAGTGAACTTCCCTCAGTCTGTTCGTGAAAAGTTTTATCTTGGTCTTGAAATTTACTTAATTAGGGAATTTGTATGTCCAGCTCTACAATGACTGGGCAATGCTGGCTGTGTGGAAGATCTGGAAGAACACTTCTTGTGCCTGCTAGAGAAACGTTGTTACAGTCGCTTGATACGAATCATAAGTCGGGGTTGTACTCCCTGTCCCATGCGGCTGATTTGTCTTTAGCATCAAAAATGAGATATAAATGCTCACCTTCAGTTCATTTTACTAAGCCATCCCCATTTGTGTCATGCTACCTGTATTTCCACTGCTCGTGATGACTATTGAAATCTCCTGCATAAACCACTGGATGGAGATAAGTTTATAGAACGTGCGTTGGCCATGGCTTGCCTGTAGGTTTATAGGCGTTGGTGATAGTGATGCTGCTGACTTTTTTAACAACGGTTTGTATGTTGTCCTCAGAGGAGGTGGTAACTAGGGATGCGTTTTCTATATTTGTTTTTATGTACGTAGCTGTGCCATATGTTTGATGTTTGATGATAGGTAACACCCAACAGTTCATAGTCTGGTATTTTTTCCTTTTTTCGGAGATCACGTTTCGTTATAAAGTAGGTGTCCTGTATGGCATACACGTCGATAGCATTATCTTTTAGTATCCTTGATAGATACTGGCTTTTGGCGTAGCTTATGTTTTTTATATTAATGTGACAAACTGAAGGCCCGATTTTTCTATTAGAATAGCTCTGAAAAGAGCTTCTTGGTAAGTTTTAAGTCATACTAATGTGTTGGTCACTGGTCACACACTGGTCAAACTCAGTTTAGTTTTAATAATGGGTTCGGAACAAGAGAAGCACTTTTTTCAATACGTGTGCTAGTTGAAAGATGTAGAGATGTCGATTCTGATGTATACTTGTGTTTTATAGACTTTCAGAAGGCGTTTGACCTGGTGAAACATGATAAACTAATAGATATTTTAAGGTCATGTAATATCGACGATAAAGACTTAAGGATCATTTCAAACCTCTACCAAGAACAAAAGGCTAAAATCAGAATAAAAAGCGAAACATCTGTAAAAATCAATATCGAGAAGGGAGTAAGACAGGGATGTGTCCTATCACCTTTGCTGTTCAATGTTTACTCTGAGAAGATATTTCAGAATGCTTTGGAAAGCACCTCGGATGGTATAATTATAAACGGGCAATGTATAAATAACCTGCGATATGCTGATGACACTGTCATACTGGCAGATAATGCTGAAGCCCTGCAACGCTTAATGGACCGAGTAACGACAGCCTGTAGAGAATTTGGAATGAAATTGAATACAAAGAAGACAAAAACGATGGTCATCAGCAAGCACCAAAACAGAAGGGTGAAGCTCAATGTCGACGAAACAGATCTGGAAAGAGTAACAAGAACAACGTACCTTGAAAGTAATCTTGATGAAACTTGGGACCACTCACTAGAGATAAGAATACGCCTGGAAAAGGCACGTACAATGTTTTACAAAATGCAAAAAGTTCTATGCAACCGCCAGCTGGGCATCTCATTGAGAACTAGAATACTTAAGTGCTATGTTTTCTCCACCTTGCTCTATGGTGTTGAAGCCTGGACAATGACAGAAGCAATATAAAAAAGAATCCAAGCATTCGAACCCTGGTGTTACCGTAAAATGCTCAGAATATCCTACATGAGCCATACGACAAATGCGGAAGTCTTGCGGAGGATGAATAAGGAAAGAGAGCTTATACTTATAATAAAAGAACGGAAAACACAATATTTTGGTCACATCATAAGAAATCAGAAGTATGAACTGCTCCAACTTATAATCGAAGGCAAAGTTAATAGCAAAAGAGGACCAGGAAGAAGACGCAACTCCTGGCTTAAAAACCTACGGCAATGGACGAACATGACCTCCATAGAACTATTCAGGGCTGCTACAAATAAGATTAAATGGACAAATGTAATGGCCAACGTCCTTAAGGATAAGGCACCGTAAGAAGACTGCGTAATGGTCAGAAGATTTAAGATTGTCTGACCGCCAGTCATTTTTGTAGTATAAAACATGGTTTACGCTAAACCGCATAGTTTTAAAAATATTGATGACAAACGTAAAAAACTACTAATTTACCGACTTTCCCCTTTTACCCTTTCCTCCAAACCCGACGCTCAATGTGGAGTAAGTTTTTACTGAACAATATATGAACCATATAGAACAATTTCGTGTTGAACGTGGTGTAAAACTTTTACTTTGGACGTCGATGTTAGGCCTTTTTTGGACCAATTTTACCATACTATAAATACTCTATGTAATTAACTATTATTCTTCATTTCAATTTTTATTTATTTCAATTCTATTCACATTTACTCGTCGTGTATCTTCGTATTCACACCCCGTTTAAAATATAAAATGCTTTACCAATATATTTTATGGGTATATTTCCTTTTTTTAATTCCTTATCTTTTTATAATTTCCTATTTTATTTCGCAAAATCTCATAGCAAAGCAATAGTTTAAATTTATGCTGTTGCTAACCGAAGGTTTCTTGTTTTAGTTTTTTTGTTTTAATAGTGATTTATCTTATCCCCATTTTTCGTGGGGTTCACGAAACCGAAAACACTAGGTTCACCACAAACATGTAGCAGAGCACAGTTACCTGGCTACTGCCATGATAAAACTTACATCAAGAAGTACCTAAAAACTAGGTAAACTCTATTCATGCTGCACATTTCCAACATAAACAAATTATCGAAGACTGACACGCACGTGTTTCGACGATATTCGCCTTTTCATTCGCCAAAAGACTATTAAATATAATTTATCGCAGTGAGCAAAAATAATTGTCATTTTACAGGTAAAAAGTGTTTAGTCTGATTATATTCAAATTGTAGCGTGTTGGTTTATATTACAAGTTAATACATTTTGTGTTCTGTAACGTTATAGTTATTGTTGAGATATTTACTGGTCATTTTATATTTTATAAGTTTTATAGTGTGTAGTAATCTTTAAGTATCAAAAAAAAATTATTGATGTTTTCAAGTTTTATTTCCTTTTCTGGATTTAAAAAAGTATACAGAATGCAGTTTCATAACTTTATCGATACTGTAGATGACGTTGGTTTTATTACAATACATATTATTTTCCTTTAGGCAATTTGGACCTTGCCTAGTCAAGTTATCCTAATCAATTGATTTAAGTTATTGAATATAAATAGAACAAGAAAAATGTTAAGCACCGATGCAGCAGACAATCATAACTATATTTAAAATGGAAATGCTGGAGAACCCTATAAAGTCGAAAAGTGCGAAAAGTGTACGATATGTGGTTAAAGAATACAAAAAAACGGGAACATCCTCAACACCAAAACCGAATTTCACAGAGAATCAGTAAGAAGACTAATCCACGATTTCGTTTTTCGAAGTTCTGAGGTTTGTTAATGAAGATCCGGTTTTGCCTAAATTTAAAAGAACTACATGTTTTAAATTATTAAAAAAAATTATTTTCAACGTCTTTAGCGAAACAGCATTTTGATGGACAGCAATGAAATTTTTTTATGAAGACCAGAATTTCTGAACAAAATAAAGTCGTACACAAATGAAAACTGCAAAATTTATTACTTAGACGAGACTCCGCTAACCACTAGTCACACTAAATCCAAAGTGTGATTAAACAGTCCTGTATGTAAATGTTATATGTGCTTTTTCACTTTTTAAAATAACCAAATTTTTAGGAAAAGGGTAAATACTGAATAATTTGTCACTTTGGCAGTGAAGATTGGTTTGTTCCAGAAGCGTTGTGGGTGTTCGGAAAGCGATTTAAAAAAAGTTTGGACTACTATGAAGAGACTAACGAAAATTTTTTTAAAAATGGTTTACAAATATTTTGTCCAAATTAGATGAGTCCAAATCGTCAATTAGATCACGATACACGATATAGAGTTTTAATTTATGACGGTGCATTTGTCCCACCAACCCCTGGGGTCACTAAGAAGTTTAACGTGGACGCATCCGTCTCTTAAGTCGCGACGAACCAAGGAGCTTAGACACTATTTTACACCCTGTCAATTAGCATATTTCAACTAATGGTACGTGATTTCTTTGTATGATATATATTTATAAAGATAAACATTTCACGCATTGCCAGATATTTTCTTTTATTTACATTTCTCCCTTCTATTTAAATTATTTATTATTTTTAAATATTAAACCACCAGCGATCTCAATATGTCTTAGGGGAAGGTGGGGGTATATCGACAGCAGATTAATATCGATCAGTCTCAAATTTCTTCTAATTGACATCGCAGTGCAAAACGAATGCGCACGAATGTTGAACGCGTCAAAAGGTGGTGCACTGGTCACTATGTCGTTTTTCATACACCATAGGCACTTAATGTCTAGTAAATTTGTGTTTTGTGGAAGATTTTTATAAGGTTCTACAATCGTATTTTAATGTGAGAGCTCCTTTATTAGCATTTTAGTATTCACAATACATAAAAACATATTTCTAGAACGATATCACAAAATCATATAATTTCAGGTTATGATTTTACCCGAACGTGATTGATATTACCCTTGTGATAGGTCTTACTTGATGTTATTTATTTCAGATGCCACGAACATATCACAGAAAAATAACACGGTCCTCATAAGAAGAGGCAACGGAAAGAGCCCTCAGCGATATAGCTGACAAAATACTTTCGATAAGACGAGCATCCAAGTTATAGAACATCCCTTATGAAACATTGCAAGACCGATTAACAGGTCGTTTCAAAGCCAAAATAATTACACTAGGACGAATAGCTGTTTTAATAATTCAAGGAAAAATAGAGGGTAGGAGAAGTGTAGGAAGAAGACGCGTTTCCTGGTTGAAGAACCTGAGAGAGTGGGTTGGTTGCATCTCAAGGCAATTGTTCAGAGCAGCTGCCTGAATAGGAATTTAGGATTAGAGAATAGGAGTTTTAGAACCGTCGAAGGCGTTTTTTGGCCTTACATCTCATACCATACGTCAAATGGTTTTTGAGTATGCAGAGCAAAACAAACTTAAATATTTAAGTTTGTTTTGCTTTTTAACAGTTTACTATTTAACTTATCTGCAAAGATTAAATTTCTTTATATTTTCAACTAATATATATATATATATATATATATATATATATATATATATATATATATAATTAGTTGAAAAGTATTAGGATAATGTGTCTTCTCTGCCCGATACACATCAAACACCATCGCCAACACCAGTTCCCTTAGATGAACTACCAGGGCCCAGTAGAGTCCAAAATAAAAAACTGAGACCAAAAGCAGCACCATCATCAGAAGATTCTTAATCAGAATTAGAGAAAGTTTGAGACATTGGTCTGAGCGACGATACAAATAAATCTGTGCAGCTAAAAAATAAAAGCTTATCTCTTATATCTTTCAGTGAACTATGCCCTCTACCGGCACTACCAGTTAGTAGTTATACAAAAACTAGAAGCGAACTCAACACTCGACCATTTTAACATCAACATAATTAAAAAAATAATTAGAAAATAAGAAAACAAAAAAAAGCAAAAGAAGAATGAGGTTGAGAAAGTTAAATGAACAATTGGAGCTACTAAGATAAAATCAGAAAAATGAGTCAAAAAGACTTATGGCGTGAAAGCACATCAAACACTAGAAATAGAACTATGTGCAGTATATTCGGAGTTTTTATCAAATGAGTTATGGTGCAGATGTCGTCTCTGTGGTCTCCGGGCTTACGTAGACTGCACGGAAGTGGATACTGCTACTCTTTTTATTTGCTCAAACTGTAAATGTACCTAAATAAATACGTATTTTATACTTAAACCTAAGAAAACTTAGCCATTGAACATATATCCATCTGTGACCGATACTTCTCATCCTTGATCGATATTAAGCGAATTTGTTGAGTTTCAAAAATATGTATTTTTAAAATATTTGTAAGTTTTTATATTATTTGTGAAGCACTAATTGGTTAACTGAATCAACTAAATGTCTATAAGTTTCAAATTCGTAAAAGCTCTAGTAAACAGTCTATAACAGTTTTTTCTTAAGTAGTCGATATTCCCCCATCGTTCCCTAGATAAAAATGAGTTTAAAAATAAAATTATGTTTGAGAAGTTGTTTGTGATTTTATTCATAATGTATATAGAAACAATGACTGGACATAGCAGATATTGTTGATATAAAGCCAAAATATTGAAATTCACAAATATCTCAAACAATTTTAAAGATAAAATCGGGACAGCATCTCTGTTAATCACTTATTTGTCCTTTCTCAGAGACAAGAAAAAAACTCATCACCTATTCGACATTACCGCTTATCTTTTCTTCATTCACAATTTTCATTTCTCCTTCCGACAGGTCTCTTGTAGTCGAGAGTGGAAATTTCACTCGAAAAGAAAAGTTTTCAGCAAAAGCGAAGTGGGCCGTGAGTTATCTGTTGTTCGCTCTTTAATGACGTTTGCCGTGGAAAGTTAAGAAAACATCAGTGGGAAAGTTTTTAAATGGTACTGGAGCGGTCGCTTCCTTTCAGCGTTTGTTTGTCCTAACCTGAATATATACCTTTATGAGACGACCTTTAGTCCGGTGAGCACGAATCTAGGTTAAGGTTAAAGATGAATGAAAATTCTGTTTATAAATAGCAAACCGAATATATGCACAAAGTGGACTAAAATAAGGAAACATATTTTATAACAGGTATTTTTTACAACATGGGCCTGCTAATTAAGTGTCAAAACGTAATTTGTTTATTAACTTATTGCATGTCATCCAATTGGAAAAAGCGGTTCATGCGTTCTGTCATTCTTTATCTTTTTAATCATAAAATAATAAATATTTAAGGTTATTAACATATTTGTCTAGCTTTGTAGCTTCGATCACTCCTGCTGTAATTATATTGAGACCTGGTAACTTATTGAGTTTGAGTTTATTATTTCACTTATATATAATAACCGATTGATTACGGCTGTCGCCGCTTCTCCGCCCCCAATTTTCATCTTTTTCTGTCATATGCAAATGCCTCTTCTAAGTCTCTTACCGCCATTGCTTTATCAATATCGTTGCGCCAACTTCTCCGTGATCGCCCCCTCTTCTTTCAGGAGGGATCCACTCCAGTACTCTTCTAAGACATCTGTACTCTGGCATTCTTTTAACATGTCCGAACCAGATTAATTGTTTATTTTACCCATTTCACTGAAGATCTGTCCAAATAGATTTTAAATAAGGTGGGTGACAGACAGGAGCCTTGTCTTAGTCCCTTTGTTTTTTGAAATGGAGAGGTGATTTCTTGTCCCATTTTAATTCATGCAAAGTTTTATTCGTAGTATTTTTGAGTGGCTATTATTATTATTTCACTTACCTGTAATTAAACTTAGCTTTTAAGTATATCAGGTTATTCTTCAATTTCGTTATAGTTTTGGTGGTTATATTCTAGTTGTTGGTCTTTATAGCAATCCCTTACGAGAGAACAAGATCTCACTGAGCTGCTATTTTCTTCAGTAAATAAAGTAGGATCTGGAGCCATCTCCTAAATCACAATCCCTAAAATTCCAACACCCAGTCGTAAATGCCAAACGACTTAAAGTGGGATGACGTGTGGGGGATAAAAATGGGGTGAAATGCATTATGTGTCGTACGCATCTTAGCATGCCAACAGGGTATTACGTCATATCTTCATTTCTATTAGTCCAATCGTGGCGCATGAGAACTCGTTGGAAAGAAGAGGGGGTAGTAGGTACGTCGAGACAAAAATAAATAACTAGGCAGCACTGCCAAAACGGATCTACATCGTATCTTCGTTGCTATTGCGCCGATTTTGATGCGTGAGATGTCAAATCAAAGCGGTGGTGGCACAGACATAATCCCAACTGTTAATTATACTTCTTTCCTTCCGTATAGTGCCTAACAGAACGTGACACTCGTCGCATGACGTGACGAAAAATGTCACATGAAATGACGTGTATGATGTGACATTCGACATAGGACGTGAAATTTATTAGACAGTAGACGCAGGACGTGTGCTCCAGAAGTTGGCATTCATGTGACATTTGACACAGAACATGTCTAGTATTCACGTGGTGATCACCATTGCAAAGATTTCTCGATCTTGGTTGGTCTTCGTAATTGGACTCGATCTTGAGTCCAATCACGATTCTTCTTTACCCAAGAAGCCTCTCTTCTTCCTACACCGCTACGGGCTTCTATTTTGCATTTAAGGGTCAATTGTAGTATTCTTCATCGGTATCCCCTCACCACTAGATAAGACATTTTCCTGTATTTAACAGTCTTTAGAAATTCTCTATCTTTGTTTAACCTCCTTAGTACTTCCTCATTAGCTTTTATTGCTGTAAAAGGTATCTTCAATATCTTTTTATGAATCCAAATTTCTAATACTTTAATTCTATTTATACTTGATTATTTAATTGTCCACACTTCGGCTAGTTTTAGCCATTGCGATTCTGCATTTTATTCTCTATCTAGATCTCTGGATCTAGTTGGTCCGTTATGACAATTTCAAAATATGTAATTTTGTAAACTTTTTCAACTTGGACTCAATTGAATTAAAGCTCTGTATCAGGATGTGAATCAGATCAAGTCAAATTTGGAGACCTTCAATATTATCTCACATAATTACTGTATCGTCTGCGTATCTAATTACATTAAGTAGTTCTCCGTTGATTTTGATTTTATGTGGCTGCTCCTCAAGTGCCTTTTTAAACAGCTGATCCGAGTTAACATTGAACAATGTTGGGGTGAAAATGCAACCTTGTCAGACTCCTTGTTGTATGGAGATTTCGTCGGGGTAATTTGTCTCCAATTCTTACGATAGCAGTTTGATTCCAGTACAGATTTTTGATGACACGAATATCTTTGTTATCCATGTCTATCTGCATTAATTCTACATGCTCTACTTTATCGAATGCCTTTTAGAATTTGACAAAGCATGCAAATACATATTTTCTTTGATCATGTCATTTTTGTACTAAGATATTTAGTGAAAAAGTGCCTCCCTAGTTCCAACACCATTTTTAAAACCAATTTAGGTATCTTTGGTATCCTTTTCGCATTTGAGTCTAATTCTGTTGTGGGGTATACTTAGGAAAATCGTAAGAGTGTGGCTCATTAGGGTAATTAATCGATACTCTAAGTATTTTTTCTAGCATTGTCTTCTTTAGGAATTGTAATAAAGATGTAATAAATATCACTCCAGTGATATTTATTGCATTAAAAATATTTATTAAGTATTTTTATGTTATCTAGTAGCTTTAGCAACTCAGTTGGATCACAAGATTTCCTAATTGTAGCATTTCATAAAGCGTGTTCTGCCTCTGATATCATAATTACTGTGCCGTCAGTACAGTTTTGGTAGGATTCGGTAATATTATTTCTGTGATTTTCACTATATAGTTGCCATCTATTCTTATTTCGCACTCATTTACAATAAATTTGTTGTTATTGTCATCTAGTACAGAGGGAACTCGTTTTTTCTTTAACTCGTGCCTAGATATTTCATCCTCAATTTTATCGTAGCTTTCTCTCGCCCATTTTTCTTTGACTAATTTTATCTGCTATATATTGTGGACCTGCTATATATTGTGATAAAATTATAAGTTCTTAACATTGCAACTTTTTGCCTATTTAATTTGATACATATTATTTAAAGCATATTTAATTTTGACTATTTGATATTTATCCCTTATGTTTCATTCATCATCATCATCATCCAGCCTCTATTTATCACGTCCACTGCTGGACATAGGCCTCCATTAAACTCCTCCATTCCTCACGATTTTGTGCTCTTTGTTGCCAATTTTTAGTGATACGCCTGATGTCGTCGGCCCAACGTGTAGGTGGTCTTCCTCTACTGCGTTTGTCTGCTCTTGGCCTCCAATTTGTAATTTTACTCATCCATCGTGAATCGTGCATTCTCGCTGCATGGCCTGCCCAGTTCCATTTTAGTTCCGCTATGCGTTCCACAACATCAGTAATACTCGTCCTTCTTCGCAGATCTTCGTTTCTTATTCGGTCCCTCAACGTCACTCCCAGCATAGTCCGTTCCATTCGTCTCTGTGCCACTCTCAGTTTCGAAGCCGTGGTCTTGGTTAAAGTCATAGTTTCCGCCCCATGGGTCATGACCGGTAATACGCATTGGTCCAACACTTTTCTTTTGAGGCTGATTGGTATGTTGGCCCTAAGTGTGTCTCGCAGTTTTCCAAAGGTTGCCCATGTTAAAGTAATTCGTCTTTGGATCTCACATGTTTGGTTATCCCTGCTGATTCTTATTTCATGACCCAAATACGTATATTTCTCCACCAGTTCTACCACTTTGTCTTGGATAGTCAAATGGTTATTGGGGACCAAATTTGTCATAAACTTAGTTTTGGTCAAGTTCATTCTCAGGCCCACCTTCGAACATGCAAAATCCAATTCGTTTAACATATCTGTAGCTTCTCCTAAATTATCTGTGATAAAGACAATGTCATCTGCGAAACGGATGGTTAAGCTTTTCGCCGTCTATCGTTACTCCTCTGTGGTCCCAATTGATCATCTTAAAGGCATATTTCGGCGACAATGTATCTCCTTGCCTTATTCCACGATTTATTTTTATTGGTCAGGTTTTATTGTCTATTTTAACAGTCATAGTGGCATTTTTGTAAATATTATAAATAAGCTCACTATACTTATGGTCAATCCTGCTGTCATTCATTGCTTCTATAAGGCTGTCTAATTCGATCGTGTCGAACGCTTTATGAAAATCTATGAAAGTGAGAACAAGAGGTTTGTTATATTCTATAGATTTTTCAATGAGTGTCTTTACTGTGTGGAGGTGATCATTGGTACCATAATTTGAGCGGAATCCTGCCTGCTCTCTTGGCGGGTTGGTAGAAATCTAATTTTTTCTCCAATCTTGATGTCACTACCCTAGTGAAGAGCTTGTATATGTGGTTCAACAGGCTAATAGGTCTATAATTTTCTAGGTCCGTTCTATCTCCTTTTTTATGCAAAAGGATGGTTGTAGCATTGTTCCACTCTTTGGGCACCTCTCTTTGCTGCAAACATAGATTGAATAGTTTCCTTAATTTATTTAATAGCATATCTCCTCCATTTACGATAGCTTCTATTACGATTCCATCCTCTCCTGGGGCTTTGTTATTTTTCATTTTTCTTAATGCTTGTCGAATCTTATCTAGCTTTATCTCTGGCATTAGTTCGGAACCTTGATTCTTGATCTTCTTTGAAATGGCTGTTTGTATTCCTGTTGTATCTTCTCGTCTACTTCTATATAAGTCCTCGTAAAACTCTTCGACGACCTGTATTAACTCGTCTCTACGTGATATTATTTCATTTTGCTTGTTTCTTAATTTATGAATTTCGCATTTCCCATTTGTTAGCTTTCTACGTAGAACTTTTAGGCTGTTATTTTCCTCTATAGTGCGTTTAATATAATCGGTATTAAATTTCCTTAAATCTCTCCTAATTGCTTTCGAAACAGTTTTGTTCATTTTTCTTAAAGTGTTGCTATCTACATTCTTATCGCTTCTCATTTGTCTTCTTTGATCCAAGAGCGTTTCAGTATATGGACTTATTTTAGGTACTATCTGATTTTCTTTTAGGACAGTGCACTCGGTGACTTTCTTGTAAGGCGTTTATGATGCAGTTATTCAAGTCGTTAATATTGTTAGCGGAGGTTTCCTGCCATAGAAGCTTATTATTGATATGTGTCTGATATTGGTTGATATCTAATGGGGGTGTCCAGATACCATGAAATTTATTTTTAATCATTATATTCCTTTCTCTTTTTATATTGATTTGAACTTTCGCTCGTATCATCCTTTGGTCGCTGTTTGTGGTGAACTTGTTGAGTACTTTTACAGCTTTAATGATTTGTTTTTGATCACTTATGATGTAGTCGATTTCGTTCCTTGTTCTACCGTTTGGACTTTCCCAAGTCCATCTTCTGTACATCTTTTTGTGAAAGAAGCTGTTCATGTTGAATAAGTTATTCTGGAGTAGGAATCCTAGTAGCTTTTCTCCTCGATCATTTTTTCCTGGGAAACCGAATTGTCCTAAAGATGTTTCTAGATCTGCTTCTTTTACCCCTATTTTTGCGTTGAAATCGCCACATAAAATTGTGAATTGAGTACGAGAATCATCAAGCGCAGTGGATACATCGTCATAAAACATTTCAATTTCTTCGTCTGTATGGTCTGTTGTTGGAGCGTATACTGGGATAATTTTGAGTTGATACCTACTGTTCAGCTTCAGAATAAGATATGCCACTCTAGATGATATACTTTTATATATTATATAATTTGTATATATAGTATATTTCATTACATATCTGATAATGGTAAGCCATTGGCGTATTTACACTATTCAATAATATTATACACTTACACTGATAATAACAATATAAGGGATATTAAATGTAGCTTAAAACATACATTCCACTAATATTTAGCAACTCTAGGATAAAGTCTTTAGTACTATATAAAAATTGTCAGCATTTTAAAGACAACCTGTATACACAACTCTATTTCCCATCAAAAAATAACCATTTATTATTTTTAGATGTCACGCCTAAGTTACTGATAACAGATATTATAGCTACATAAACTGAACTATAACTGCTTGTTCTCCCCAGCGTTCATAAAAATCCGAAGTGAAAAATGGTATTATGGAAATGTCACTACCTTGATGATAAAAAAGATTTCGGTGTATGTTAAGTGTCGTCGTCGAAAGTTTTTATGCCTCGCTTTTTGTTTCTATCTCACCCCAGACCGAAGAATTATGTCTTTTCTCCATTTATAGTGGATTAAGGACTGTAATGGAGGTAAAAGAAATGATCAGCTGGGATTTTTTCGATGCTGTCATAAATTAGGAATTATTTAAATTAAGAGTAGGTATACATAAAAATTAAAAATAAAACTAGACTACAAAAATGTTACTTTTATTACGGCCCTAATTAGTGACATACTGCTAAAACAGGGAGTACTGTAGAGTTGTTTTCTTTCTGTTCAAGATATGTTTAGAACAAATACACTAAAAAAGTCTAAAAGACTATAAGAGTAAAACATTGGAATTTTAAAGTTTTGCACACATGGACCGAGAAAAAATAAGAGAAAAAAAAACCAACAATGCAGACCAACATCTATAAATATTTAATAATATAATTATTTCAGCCAAAAAAGGAAAACGAGAAAGTTGGAAAAAGGACTCCCTTAGGCAGCATAATACGGAGCAAAGACTGGAGAATAAAAGTTACAAAATATTTCTGAGGTGTAGATCCTCTGTCATATAATAACCAAATGCATTCATGCAAGGAAGATATTTCAAAAATATCGGCTAATGGATTAAGTCCATAGTCAGGAAATTCGATGACACACACACATATTTCAAAAATACTAGCAGATATATATATATATATATATATATATATATATATATATATATATATATATATATATATATATATATCTATGAACTTAATTTCAGTGATTTAACTTACAACATATATTTTCTAGTACACAAAAAACTAATGCAATCTTCAAATATATAAATTACCGAGAGCAACAATCTAGTGTTACGATTTTAAATGTTATGGCATATAGAACTGTAAATATTTTATGACTAATTCTTTTTTATTGATTCTCGTAATTTGTAGGTCAAAATATACCTGAGCTTCGCTACCAGTTGTTTACAGAAATCTCTAGACACTAATTTTAGTGAGTCATCCACGTCTCGAGGTTGAAAAACGAGTCGAGCGCCTTCACCAAAATACGAGATCATTCCAGTATTTTCGACAATGGTCAGGTCAGGTCTAGGCGGTCTTACGGTTCTTTATATAAGGACGAAATTTTATTGAAGAGATCAGTCAAAAGAAGATCGGGAAACCGCGATATTTAAATGTAACGGAATGTAACAAATAAATTTGTATTTAATAAGCTATTTAATAAATTAGTAATTAGTTATCGTGAGTTTTAATAAATTAGAATATAGACAATAAATTAGAATAAAGACAAATAAATTAGAACTATATAAATATATAACATTTGGTGCCAGAAGTGGGATTTCAACATAAATCCAGCAGTGACTTTTGGAAAAGACTTTAAAACTTTTGAAAAGTATTGTTCGTCGGGAACATCCGCGTAGTTCGGTAGTGACCTTTGTACAAAAGAACATTTATAAAAGTACGTGTGTGCCTGTACAAAGATGCTGCTAGTACAACTCTCGGTAAAACAGTTGCGTGAGCAATTAGAAGAACGCGATGAAGACTGCAGCGGGTCCAAGAAGATCCTCCAGGAGCGACTGAAGAATATTCTTAACAAGAATGGAGATGACCCAGAGACATTCCAGTTTCAATCATCAGAAGAAACAGTTTTAACAAAAATAAATGAGAAATTTGAAAATGTCTCGCAAATGATTGAAGAATCTTCTAAAAACACTGATGGAAAATTCGAGACTGTTTCCAAAAGATTCGATGAAACGTCTCAAATGATCGAAGAAACTTCTCAAATTATTAAAGAAACAGCTAGACAAAATGACGAGAAATTTGAAAATGTTGCTAGAAGATTCGACGAGACTTCTCAAATAATTAAAGAAATATGTATTCAGAATAGTGAGAAGTTTGAAGAAGTCTCTAAAACATTTGATAAAGTTGAAGAGAAAATCAAACAGTTAGAGACCATGATAACTAACACGAGAGTGCTACCACCAATTAATACGGTAGCTTTAGATCCGGTAGAGATAAAAGAAGACGAGACGAAATGTAAGTTGGAAACACGGCCAAAATTTGAAGGAAGCGGAGGTTATGTTCATGTCAAAGTTCCAACTTTCGACGGAAAATCGTCATGGAACAACTACATGAAACAGTTCGAATCAGCTGCAAGAGCGAATGGATGGTCAGAAAAAGAAAAGGCTGTAAACCTGACTATAGCTCTTCGAGGAGATGCCTTAGATGTGCTCCAGACCATAGCCGTAGAGGAGACGGATGATTTCGAACAACTGAAAAAGAGGTTAAATATGCGATATGGCCACGAACACTTGGAGCATGTATATCAGTCGCAGCTCAAAAATCGAAGACAAAAGAGAGATGAGGCTCTTCAAGAATATGAAGTAGATATTGCCAGATTAGTGCGATACGCTTATCCAACAGCTCCCGAAGACATGATGGAAAAGTTGGCCGTTCAAACGTTTATTGATGGTCTTCGTGATCATGAAATGCAGAAAACACTACGATTAGCTCGTCACAAGACGCTGGTTGATGTCTTATCCGCCGCCCTGGAATACGAGTCTGCTACGCAGGCCTCTGGCGGGTACAGTAAAGTTAGGACTGTCAAAGAGGAAGGAGATGAAGATAAACTTGACCAGCTCGTTAATATGATAAAAAGCATGACATACAAGAAACCGAAGACCATAAGATGCTGGAATTGTGGCGAAATGGGACACGTACGAAGTTCATGTAAGCATCCTAAGTACGACGCAAATCAAGAAACTCACCATCAGGAAAACTAGAACGGGTCGGCCTTAGGGGGGCAGCTTCGACCCAGAACTTTTCCAAAGACCCTCTCATACTAATAACTTCTTTGAAATGTCGTGAAGATAGTGTATATGTAGATGGAGAAATAAATGGTAAAAAGCATACGTTGTTGGTGGATACCGGAGCGACAAGATCCATTATTCGCCCGACAGTTATAAACAGCCGTAAGAAACTGTTACCAACGAGGTTGCGACTGCGGACCGCTACAGGTGAAAATGCCAACATTCATGGAGAAATCCAGGTACAATTAGGAATTGGAACAGAAAAGTTCGTCCATACTGTTATAGTTGCTGACATCGAAGAGGATGTTATATTAGGAATGGACGTAATGAATACGCATGGGTTCCAATTGGATTTTCAGAATAAGGTAATCAAAGTTGGTAACGAGGAGGTATTTCTCCATCCACATGATGACAACACTATGCAAGCAGCCGTTAAAGAAGATACAGTCGTGCCTGCGAGAAGTGAAACGATAATAGTAGCGCGGCTACAGGGAATTGTGGACGAAGGAACACCTGTTATGATGGAGCCTTGGAATCATGACGACGAAGTTGGCCGTGGAATCATAATTGGAAAAGAATTAGTGACTTCGGCTAAAGAAATTCCTGTGAGACTTATTAATGTCAATGACTACCCAGTGACCATCAAGAAAGAGACAAAAGTAGGAACTTGTGTACCTGTCACATCCATAATCCGTCAGACGACAACGTCTGATAATTCCAACGATAAATTTGATCAAATGGTTGCGGTTGCTGGACAGTCTCTGAATCAGATTGAGAAAAGGAAATTAAGGGAATTTCTTCGGCAGTATCGTGATATTTTCGTACCGAAAGGAGGAAAGACGGGAAGAACTACCGTTGTTAAGCATAAAATTGATACTGGTAATGCTAAGCCAATTCGTCAAACAGCTCGACGATTACCACAGGCGAAAAGAGAGGAAGCTGAAACGATTGTTCAGGAAATGAAGAAAGACGGGGTGATAGAACCTTCTACGAGCCCATGGGTCTCTCCGGTGGTCCTGGTTAAGAAGAAAGACGGAACAACGAGGTTCTGTGTAGATTACCGTTTGCTGAACAACGTTACCAAGAAAGATAGTTATCCTCTGCCTCGGATCGATGACACATTGGACACATTGGCTGGAAGTAAATTATTTTCTACTTTGGACTTGAAGTCTGGATACTGGCAGGTAGAAATGGACCCGGTAGATAAAGAAAAGACAGCCTTCACCACAGGATCTGGATTATGGCAATTCAACGTTATGCCATTTGGACTTTGTAACGCTCCTGCGACATTTGAGAGGCTTATGGAAAATGTGTTGAGAGGGTTATCTTGGAAAACATGCCTAGTTTATCTAGACGACATAATCGTCTTGGGGGAGACATTTGAAGACCATCTGAAGAATTTAGAAAACGTTTTTAATCGACTTAAAGCTGCCCAATTGATGTTAAACCCCAAGAAGTGCCAGCTATTTCAAGGTCAAGTCAATTATCTGGGTCATATAGTCAGTAAAGAAGGAGTGGCCGTGGATAAGGGAAAAATCGATTCTATTAAGGAATGGCCAAAACCAACTGACAAACATCAAGTGAGAAGTTTTCTGGGACTGTGTACTTACTACCGGAGGTTTATTAAGAAGTTTGCAGACATCGCTAAACCATTAACGCGACTTACAGAGGAAGCAAGAGAATACCGCTGGGATGTAGACTGCCAGAATGCCTTTGAAACCTTAAAAAAGCATTTAATCACAGCACCAATTTTAGGGTATCCACTGCCAGAAGGAGAGTTCATCTTAGATACAGATGCAAGTAATGTGGGAATTGGAGGAGTGCTGTCTCAGATTCAAGGAGGACAGGAAAGAGTCCTTGGATATTTTAGTAAAGTTCTCTCAAAACCTGAGCGAAATTATTGCGTCACGAGAAGAGAACTTCTGGCAGTAGTGAAATCAGTAGAGCACTTCTATCAATACCTCTATGGAAGGAAGTTTTTAATCCGAACCGACCATGCCGCCCTTAAGTGGTTGATGCAGTTTAAGAATCCAGAGGGTCAGATAGCCAGGTGGATCGAACGACTCCAAGAATATGATTTTAAGATTGAGCACCGGGCCGGAGTTAGCCACCGAAACGCTGATTCTCTTTCCAGAAGGCCATGCCCAGCAGAGTGTTCTCACTGCAACAAAACGGAATCCAAGGAAGCAGCAGTGTTAAGAACGACGGTGGTCCACGACGACTGGACGCCTACCAAGATCAGGGAAGAACAAGAGAGAGATCCAGTTATACAGAAAATCCGAAAATGGAAAGAGGAAAACCGTCGACCACCTTGGCAAGAAATATCGAACCTAGGCTCAGTAGTTAAGACGTATTGGGCCCAGTGGGACTCATTTATCATGGAAGATGGCTTGCTCAAACGAGTCCTGGAAAATGATGACGGTTCAGAGAAGAGAAGACAGTTGGTGATTCCAAAGAGCGGAATAGCCGAAGTACTTCGTCAGTTACACGACAGTTCATCAGGAGGGCATTTTGGTGTGAAAAAGACCCTTCAGCGAATTCGGGAACGGTTTTATTGGATGAACAGTTCCGACGATGTAAAAGACTGGTGTAAGAAATGTACTATTTGTGCTACGAGTAACGGGCCTTATCGAAAAAGGAGAGCTCCTATGAGACAATATAATGTTGGAAGCCCGTTTGAAAGAATAGCGTTGGACATTGCTGGGCCATTTCCAGAAAGTGATAATGGAGGCAAGTACATGTTGGTAGTAATGGACTACTTCACTAAGTGGGTCGCGGGTTACGCACTTCCAGACCAGAAGGCCGCCACCGTTGCAGATAAGTTGATCCAAGAATATATCAGCCGATTTGGAGTGCCTTTGGAGATCCATAGTGACCAAGGTAGGAACTTCGAAAGCGATTTATTCCAAGGAATATGTGATAGACTAGGTATGAAGAAAACAAGAACTACGGCTTATCATCCGCAATCGGATGGTATGGTAGAACGAATGAATAGAACAGTTGGCAAGTATTTGACAAAGATGGTGTCCGATCATCAGCGAGACTGGGACCAATATCTTCCGTTCTTCACAATGGCCTACAGATCTGCTGTTAATGAATCAACAGGCCAGACACCAGCCAGAGTCCTATTCGGACGCGAGATGCGACTACCTTGTGATCTAGAGTTTGGGTGTCGACCTGGAGAAGATGTAGCAGGTGAAGATTATGTGATCGAATTACGAAGAAGAATGGACGATGTACACGAGTTGGTCCGTTCCCATCTCCAAATCGCTAGTGACCGAATGAATAAACGGTACGATACACAAGTCGAAAAGGGGTGTTTTAAGAAGAACGATAAAGTCTGGCTTTATAACCCCAAAAAGCGAAAAGGTTGTTCTCCCAAATTGCAGCAGTTTTGGGAAGGTCCATACCTCATTATGGAGAAGATCAATGATGTTATTTACCGAATAAGCAAGATTCCGAGAGGAAAGCCGATGATAGTACACCATAACCGGTTGGCGTCTTTCGAGGGTGACCACGACGTAGATGAAGAAGTGGAAGTAAACCAAGTCCAAGATGTGTCTGACCTTACGTTTGAGGAATTCATGGGTGCCTATGGAGGTACCGGTAAAGCAAGACATGGTGTTACCACTGAAGAAAGGCAAGATCTACTCGCGCTTCCCGATGACTACTCACTGGCCCTTACCATTCCGGCCAGTATCAAAGATGCACCAGGGTTGGCATCCGTCTTTCGAAGGAAGTTTGGTCGAGTTGCAGAACTTCAATGCCAAGTGCCAGCTCCTGGTAAAACCTTGAAACTTCAAGATGCATCACGTTACCTTTTCTACCTGGTAACAAAAGACACTGCCCGTGACCAACCTACCTACCGAGATGTATGGGAAGCCTTACTTCAGTTGAGAGAGCACGTACTAGAGTCCGACGTGCAAAAGTTAGCCATGCCAAAGTTGGAGTGCCGCCAATTAGATTGGAGGGTTATACGAAACATGGTGGAGGAAATCTTTAAAGACACCGAAGTCCAGGTGTTAGTCTGTTGCAATCCGCATAGTTACTGCTGCGGAGAGAAAACCGTCCCTTGTCATTTCTATACAACTGGAAGTTGTAAAAGAGGGTCCAGTTGCCGATATCAGCATGTCGTTCCAGTTCCAGTCCCGACAAGGTTCCAGGAGGAACCATCTTTTAAGAGGGGGGCAATGTTACGATTTTAAATGTTATGGCATATAGAACTGTAAATATTTTATGACTAATTCTTTTTTATTGATTCTCGTAATTTGTAGGTCAAAATATACCTGAGCTTCGCTACCAGTTGTTTACAGAAATCTCTAGACACTAATTTTAGTGAGTCATCCACGTCTCGAGGTTGAAAAACGAGTCGAGCGCCTTCACCAAAATACGAGATCATTCCAGTATTTTCGACAATGGTCAGGTCAGGTCTAGGCGGTCTTACGGTTCTTTATATAAGGACGAAATTTTATTGAAGAGATCAGTCAAAAGAAGATCGGGAAACCGCGATATTTAAATGTAACGGAACGTAACAAATAAATTTGTATTTAATAAGCTATTTAATAAATTAGTAATTAATTATCGTGAGTTTTAATAAATTAGAATATAGACAATAAATTAGAATAAAGACAAATAAATTAGAACTATATAAATATATAACACTAGTATACCAACCTGTATAGGAAAGTAACTGATCTGATTGTTATTCACTCTCTTCTCGTATGGTATACGGATGGATCTAAGATAGATGAAAGGGCAGGAGTGGGAGTTACTGGGCCCAATTTCAGGCTAATCTAATCTATCTAATCTAAGGCAATCTAAATCTCTTGGAAACGCCCCAATTATCTTCCAGGCAGAAATACATGCCATAGACATAAGTGCCCAAGAATGTCTCAACTGAGACACTCGTAGGGCAAAAGTCTTTATTTTATCAGACAGCCAAGCCGCCTTAAAGGCTTTAAAGTCATTAACATGTGAATCAAAGTTGGTTTGGAACTGTAAACAATCTCTCAAGAAGCTGGCGGAACGCAACAATGTAACTGTGATGTGGGTGCCAGGTCACAAGGGAATTGCAGGAAATGAGAAAGCTGACAGCCTCGCAAAAGAAGGAGCTAATATCCCATTCCAGGGTCCGGAACCCTTCTGTGGACTATCGAAAAGCCACATCAGAGAGGAACTCCGTACCTGGGAACTCAATCAACTAAGATCATATTGGTCTAACACACCAGGACAAAGGCAAGCAAAAAGGCTCATAAAAGTGTCGCCTACTGCAACAAACCGCCTCCTCGAAATGAGTAAGAAAGATATTAAAATGGTCACTGGCCTTCTCACTGGTCACTGCCCTCTGAGATATCATCTCAAGAAGATGGGCAAATCAGATAGTGAGAACTGTCGTTTCTGTCACAATGAAAAAGAAACGGCAGAACATATACTATGCAACTGCGTAGCACTGTTCTGCAAACGACTAAAATTCCTAGAAGAGGTGAGTCTGGCGTGCTCTGACATAGGAAACAAGTCACCTAGGAAGCTAATCAACTTCATCAGAAGTATTGGCATTCTAGAGTTTAACTAGATTAAGGTATGCACAAAAGTCTGTATAGGTCGAAGTGCGGTGAGGCCGCATGGCCTTAACGACCTCACATAATCTAATCTAATCTATTCACCCCCTTTTTTTTGCGAAATCTTCCTCTGAATGCAAAACTAATGTTAGGTAGTTCATAGTTTTAACAATATATTTATTCACCATGACTTTCCTAATCTATAACCGCAGACAACTAAAATTACAATCCTTAAATATAATAACCAAAACACGAGCAAATTCTCACCGTCCAATATCACTTACTGAGATCAAATATTTTGGTATTTCTGATCTTTTGGTATACCTTTTTTGTATATATTTTAGGTCAAAACCTTAATTCAGAAGATACTGAAGCTTTTGTTTGCTGCATCTCTAAAGCTTACTCGCTGAACCTCTTTTCGCTTTGGAGGTCATCCTGGAGTCATCATTTGGAGGAGTTAAATGGTCGTTACTTTTCACTCAGTCGTGTTTCTTCTTCTTCTTCAAGTGCCCTGTCCGTTGCGAACGTTGGCTATTAACATGGCAATTTTGATCTTGTTTGCGGCGCTTCTGAATAGTTCGACCGATGTGAGCCCGAAACACTTCCGCAGATTTTAGAGCCACAAGCGTCTTCTCCTGCCTGGCCCTCGCTTACTGTCTATTTTTCCCTGGACAATCAATTGTAGCAAACGGTACTTATCGTGTCTCAATATGTGGCCTAGATATCCAAGCTTTCTTTATTTAATTGTATTCACGATTTCTTTCTCCTTTCCGATTCTTTGGAGTACCTCTATGTTGGTGACATGTTCGGTCCAGGATATACGAAGAATGCGTCGGTACACCCACATTTCGAATGCTTCTAGTTTTCTCGTTAGCGTCTCCGTCAGCGTCCAGGCCTCCACGCCATACAGCAAGATCGGAAAAATGTAGCATTTAACTATACGTAGTTTTAGGGGAAGAGACAAATCCTTGCTTATGAGGATGATTTATATTGCTAAATGCTGCTCTAGCTCGTTCTATTCTCCCCTTAATTTCTATGGTCTGTTCCCATTTTGCATTTACGTTGGTGCCAAGGTACAGATAAGATTCTACATGGTCAATTAGTATGTTACTTAGCCGTAATTGTCGAGCAGGTTGTTGCTTTTTGCTTATCAGCATCCACTTTGTCTTCTTGAAGTTGAGGCTCAGGCCGTATTCCTTACTAACTGAATAAAGTCTTTCCATTACTTGTTGTAATTCGTCTATGGTAGTGGCAAGGATCACCGTGTCGTCGGCTTATCTTATATTGTTCGTTAACTCGCCGTTTATTTTTATGCCCTCATTTGCATTTTCCATACATTTGTTAAATATTTCCTCGGAATACATATTGAATAGGAGTGGGGATAATATACACCCCTGACGAAAACCTCTTTTGATCTGCACGCTTTCAGTGAGTTCGTTGCCAATTTTTGATCTTGGTGTTTGACCCCAGTATAGGTTTGTCACAATTCGAATGTCCTTGTCGTCAATACCTGTCTTTCGCAGAATACCTATCAATTGTTTATGATTGACATTGTCAAATGCTTTTCTAAAATCTACAAAGCACAAATACACATCTTTATCAACGTCTCTACACCGCTGTATAAGCACCTGGAGAGCAAAAATTGCTTCTCTAGTTCCAAGTGCTTTCCGAAAACCAAACTGCGATCTATCAATATTTGACTCACATTTATCATATATTCTTCTATGAATGATCTTAGTGAACGCTTTAGTGGCATGATTGATCAAGCTTATAAGCCGGTAGTCATCACAAATCTGGGCATTTGGTTTCTTCGGGATTGTAATAAATGTTGACTGCAGCTAGTTCTCCGGGATTTTACCGCTATTATATATGTTGTTAAAAAGTACAACTAGATTATCAAGGAACTGTTTGTCTGATTTACATAGGATCTTTAATATTTCGCAGGGTACATTGTCCGGACCTGCTGACTTACTGTTTTTTAGTGCTGCAATGGCATCTTCTATCTAAGGATTTAAGGATTGAATGTCCTGTTTCTCCTTCTCCATATAGGTGATCATCAGTCCTGTTAGATGCAAATAATTTTTCTATGTATGATTTCCATGTTTTTAAGATCGTTGATGGCTCCGAGATAAGATTTCCATCGCTATATTTTATGCTGTTGGGTGACTTATTGAATTTCCTCCTGTTTGTCATCGATTTTATTTTTTGTGCATATTGTAACTATTGTAACGTATTTTCGTTCGTATTGTTCTATTTCCCTGCATTCGTTGGAAAACCATTTTTCTTTGGCTTCTCGAATTTTCGTTCTTATGGTTTTGTGGATCTGCTGGTATTTTTCTGCATTTTTATTCTTGAATTTACGTCTTTCATCCATCATATCCATTATCTCATCAGACATCCATTCTTTCTTTTTCCGTCGGTCACGCTTTAATAGAGTCGCGCATGTTGTTTGGATTGCTTCCCTCGATTTATCCCATCTCTTTATTATGTCCGACTTGTTCTCGTTAATGTCCTTTATTTTCTTTCCTAGTTGTTCTCGTACTTTTATTTCATCATTAATTTTGAGTGGTAAACACAGTCGTGTTTACCACTCAAAATTAGCTGCCATGACCAAGCATGAACCGACACTATAATTCAGCAAAATGTCAAGGCTCTACGAGAGTTGATATTGACATAATATTTATTTTTAAAAATTGTCTCTTATCACTGTATTTAAAACTTATAAGTGCCATTTTCTATCTAGGGAGAATAACAGTCAACAAAAACCAAACAGAACCGAACAGAAAACCAAAAAAGGTAACTGTATATACGTATTTATATATATTTATATGTATATTTCTGACTATTGGTCGACGTACTGAAGACTAAAACAACATCTACCATAATTGATTATATTGTCTCAGATTTCTCACCCCATGATGTATGTTCTACAATTATTAATGCATGACTATCTGTTTAACACTATCCAACGTTTAAGTAGGATCTTTTTCGCTCAAAACATTCGTAAAATTCAATTACAATTAAGTCAAAACATCACAAACCCTTTACATCAAGAAATTTACTACCAACGTCTTTGTCACTAAATATATCTCCAAGCACAGGGACACCTATCTAAAACCTATCTAAACAGCTAAAAAAATGTACCATCAGAATCGTCAGCGAAGCTTCAAAAATCTTGCAAGAGAAACTGGGTCCATGATAAACGATCTTCGAAATAAAACTAACAAAGCTCAAACATTTTTTTTTCAAACTTCGAAAATCCAAATGATTACTTTGCTATTGTGATTAAAAATATAACGTCAACTACTCCTCACAAGATCCTATTTCCTATCTCCCCAATTCAAAAATTGTTTCGAATTCATTCGTTATAAGACCAGTTGATAAATATACACTGATCCAAACAATCAGTAGTATCAAAAGCAAATCTTTCTGTAGTAATGATGGACTATCCATAAAAGTTTTCTTAAATCTCCCAACAAATGTGTTAAAAGTCCCGGTTTCACTAATTTACGATACCTTTAAAAACGGTATATTTCCAAATTGCCATTATTATTCCTCTTCATAAGGGTAGTAAAAAATCTAATATCTGCAACTATAGACCTATTTCCCCACTACTGGTCCTATCCAAAATTATTGAGAGACTTATAAAAGCTCGACTTATGTCCTTTCTCGTTGAAAAAAACTTGTTATCAAAGTGTCAATTCGGCTTTTAATCTAATAAATGTACCAGCGATGCTACGTTTTTCTTACTACATGAGATCAAGCACTAAACAATAATCTTTTTACTGCCACTGATTTTTGTGACTATGCCAATGCTTTTCATAATGTAAATCACGACATTTTGACAAAAACACTGAATTTCTACAGAATTTGAGGTATTTCTTTAAATTGGTTCCAATCTTACTTAAGGAGCAGAAAACAACTAGATAGAGCAAATGATACTAACTCCAGTCACAAAAGCATTGCATGTGGAGTACCACAAGTTTCAGTACTTGGTTCTCTACTTTTCTTTATCTTTATAAATGACATCAGTATCTTAAAAATCGATGGAAAATTTTTTCTTTTTGCTGATGATACCAGTATTACCTGGAGGAACTCTAATACTGCAGCTCTTCATGCAATGATAACTTCTGATCTACTTAAAGTAAAAATCTGGTCCGACTTGAATTTACTCTCTTTTACCGTAGATGAGACAGTGGCATTATCCTATAAAGGAGCTCTTCAACCCTTGCTTATTAATAACAGCCAGATTAGTATCGTTCATTCTGTAAAATTTCTTGGTATTTTTATAGACAGCAACCTTAAATAGTCCCTTCATATCGATTTGTTAAGTAAGAAACTAGCTTTAGCCTGCTATGCAATAAAATCTGTTTCAAAGGAAATAAATTTAGCATCTTCCAAAATAACATATTTTTGAAGTTCAATGTGTCGATAGCAATTAAAGTAAACTGTATACCCAAGCTTAATCAAGCCATTCAGAGCGATGCTGGGAATATTTATATTCCACTATGCATCAACAATGTACCCATATAAATTATCATCATTCTTGTACTCATTGCGTCGAGTAAGGACGATAAATATACGAATACGATTGCGTTTCGATTTAATTTGAGTCTCTTACCATTCCCTAATATGTTTTTCTGGGGGGTCTACCCGTCATTAGAGAGAGTTTTTAAGAAGATTCAAACTAAATCAAAACGCACCGACTACTCTAGTAATTATAGGAAAAATAATTACCAGAGGATGAAGTTAAGTGTGTCGACAGCAATTAAACTAAACTTTATACCCATGCTTAATCAAGCCATTCAGAGCGCTGCTGGGAATATTTATATTTCATTACGCATCAATAAACGAAACCGTCATCGTATAACATATTTTTCTTTGTTCGATCTTCATTCATCTTCATTCATTCATTCGATTCATCTGCGACATGGCTTTCCTTATTTGATTATTACCGAGGGCTGAAAATCCCTTAGAATAAACAGAAAGTTTTTTTGAATGAGATATTTGGAATTAAAAATCACACTAAATTTTCTCTTTTTTTCACCCCTGTAGAAGTTTCACCCCTTCACCCATTGTAGAAGTTTTCAGGGACTTTCGGCCTTTGGTAATAATGTATTCTTTTATTCTACGTTTAAATTTTTCAAAAATATTTATTTGTTTTCTTAGGATTCGAAAAAAATGAATGCATTTAAAAAGCATTGGCCCGAAATTTTACGCCTACGCTTTTAAGTTCCGTAAATTGACAATAGCCTATCTATCTAAAAGACTATATTATTCAGTGGAAGAGTTTCTTAACGAATAACTAAGAGTACGTTTAGGTACAAGCAACTTAAACTTTCAACTACAATTCGTAAACTAGTTCGGTTTTATCGGTCAGGTTTTATTATTATTCAAGCTGCAATTTATTTAAATTTTGCAATAGATTGTATATTTTATAATCTTTTATTTTGTGATATTGACGATTTATGTAATTTTAGTAAATTTTAATTGCTATTGATTTTTTTTTTACTTTTTGTAAACTTATGCAATTATTTATTTTTTAATATACATAAGCTAATGGGTTATACTTATTTCAGCACACTGTATAACATAATGTTAAGTTGCAAATTAGTAAATATCTGATAAATATATGTTAGCATTAATTGTTCCAATCAGCCTTTACAAATTTAGTATAATGCGATTAAAATGTGTCACATTTACAAACAGAGACAACTAATGAAGATGGGACATGCTGTGCATTAATTAACTATTACTTTGTCAACAGGCAACACAAACAATTTATCAAGCAAGATCTCGCCTTAACGAGCTTACGTTACCATTACGTTTTCTCCATTTTCTATGGCTCACTTAATTAATTACCACCAATTAGTGACATGTGAAATTATTTTTCCAGTCTGTGAGATAATCAGTCGGATGGCGAAAGCTAATTGGCATGAAACACGCGAAAATACACGCGACAAGAAGCTAATCAGAAAAAGAATCGGGTAACATTAGATGAATCCCATAACATTTAGGTATAAATAACAACAATCAATTATGTGATATAATAATTAGAGATGTAATAGTTATTTAATTTTTCATTAATTTCATTAATTTCTAAAATGGCGTTAAACTATCAGCAAGTAATGAGTGCCAGAAATAGAAATAATTAGTTAAAACCTATTAGAAGAATGTGAGAAAATTTTGAAAACCAAAAAAGCACAACGTTCTCGTCTTTAGTGGGTGAGGTCATGTATTCAGAACAATAGATGCAGCATCAAGAGCACAAGAGTGAGTAAGAATCAGTTTAGTTTTCTCTTAGAAGACCTTGGTCTTACTGTAACAAAAAGTATTTAGGGCTAATGTAACAAATTATAATAGAGCGCCAATGCAAAAAAAAAACAAATGAATTAAGGATGGTTGTCTTTGTGCACCACTAAGGGTCAACAATAAAATGTACCTTCATACACTATAGAAACTACTAATCCTCACAAAGCAAGAGATTAGTTCAATATGATAAACATAGGAAAATGTAAAATATGAATTTAAAATATAACAAAATTGAAATGTAGGAAAAATATAACCAAATTGGAATATAAAAATATAATTAAATTGAAGACTGGCTAGCGAACTATGCCGGAGAGTAACTACTTGATACTCAAAAGAGAATTCGGTCCATTTGTATGTAAATGTAAGTGATAGAATATGGAAGTTGCTCTAAGATGTGACTAAGCGCCAGGAAAGTATCAACCTATACTTTCCACTATTGTTTAATATATATTCCGAAAAGATCTTTCAAAATGCCCTCGAAAATATTAAAGAAGGAATAAAAATCAACGGAGAATATATAAACCACTTACGAAACTTAAGAAAGAAGAGCGATCATGGTGATGTTCATCAAAGAAGAAGATAATAAAGACCAAAATTATTATCGAGAAACAAATCTTTTAAATACAACATTCAAATTGACAACAAGAATAATAGCGACAAAAATAAACGAACTAATATCTCGGCAAGAGGAACAGCAAGGATTTCGGACAGGAAGATCATGCACGGATGCAGTTTTTGTAATAAGACAAATAAAAGAAAAGTTGCTGGAATACAACAAATCAGCATGTGTCTGATAGATTTGAAGAAAGCGTTTGATAGAGTGAGAATTCGGGACGCGATACATTTATTATATGAAAAGGGAATATGACTGGATTTAGTAAAAACCATTGATAATATATAAAGATAACATAGCTATAGCTAACATACCATAATAACAGCCGAAAATGAAGATGACCTACAAAGATTAATTAAAGAATTGATGGATTCGACAGTAACTTGATGGAAATTCATCTTAAGTAACAATAAAACACTGAAAACTTTGTTTTCAAACTTCCACAAAATTTATTTTAACTTATCAATACAACTGTTTCGGCTGATTGCCTTTCTCAAGTGATCTATTTTTGGCATGCGTTTACATTTTATAGTCCCTAATGGAATAGGTTGAGGAGGGGAGAAATGTTTGTCTCAAGTTGGTCATTCTGAATTATATCTGTGTTTTTTAATTTGTTGATTTCCATAGATTCTAACAAGGATAGCTTAAGGCCTTTATTTTGAATGTGAAGAATTTTAAATTCGTCATTAAAAGAATGATTGTGATCTAGAAGGTGAAGTGTGTATGTAGAATCTGTTTTTCTATTATTGAAAGCCATTTTATGTTCTGCTATTCGTTTATTAAAGTTTCTACAAGTTTGACCGATGTAAGTTTTTGGGCAGTCGCCACATTTAAGTTTGTACACACCACTGTGTAAGTGTTTTTTATTTTGGCTCTTGTTGTTTTTGATATATTTGCCTAGGTTGTTATTTGTTCGAAAAGCTGGTGTTATTCCTTTCTTTTTTATGTGTTTGGCTATTTTAGTTGATATTTTGCATGTATATGTAATCGAGCAGAAGTACTGAGTTTTTTCTCTGGTGGTGGAAATACTAATTTAAGGGCTTCCGTGTGTAGTTTTTGAATGAACAAACAATTAATAAAATGTTAAATCAAACTGGTAGAAACTTTAATAAACGAATAGCAGAACATAAAAGGGTTTTCAATAATAGAAAAACAGATTCTACATACGCACTTCACCTTCTAGATCACAATCATTCTTTTAATGACGAATTTAAAATTCTTCACAATCAAAATAAAGGCCCTAAGCTATCCTTGTTAGAATCTATGAAAATCAACAAATTAAAAAACACAGATATACTTCTGAATGACCAACTTGAGACAAACAGTTCTCCCCACCTCAACCTATTCCATTAGAGACTATAAAATGTAAACGCATGCCAAAAATAGATTACTTGAGAAAGGCAATCAGCCGAAACAGCTTTAGAAAGTTTAATAAATTTTGTGGAAGTTTGAAAACAAAGTTTTCAGTGTTTTTTTTTGTTACATTAATTAAAGAATAGGAAGATACGGCGCTCATATACAACATGGCGATCTCAACAGAGAAAACTAAAACGATAGTGATATCAGTGAAACTGAGACGATGTAAACTAGTCGTAAATAACAAAATAATAGACTAAGTGATGTAAACTGAATACCTGGAAATAAAACTGTCAAGCTACGGAAAAGTGAAAGAAGAAGAACAAAAACAAGTGAACATGGCAAACAGAGCAGCAGGATGTCTCAACAACACAATCTGGAGAAACAAATACCTCACAACAAAAACCAGGATATATAAATCAACAATAAGACCGATAATGACGTACGCAGCGAAAACAAGAGCAGATACGGCTAAAACACAAAGACTGCTGAAACAACAGAAATGAAAGTCTTACGAAAAATAACAAACCAAACTCTAAGAGTCATCAAAAAAATGACAGAAAATAGAATAGTCCGAACAGTAAGAGACAAATTGCCAAAGAGAAGAAGATCATTGGGACAATCGAGAAAAAGATGGTCAGACAACGACAATTAAGGCTAAAAACCGAAGTAAAACAGGCATTAAGCCTATTTATAAAGTAAGAAGAAAAAGAAGATTTTAAGAAACGCAGACGACATCGTGGTTATTGCGGACAGTGCTGAGGGTTTGCAACGACTTTTAAATGTCATAACCAGATAGGGAGATAGCTTGGAGCTAAATATAAACACAAATAAATCAAAAGTAATGGCCGTTACACGTGCACCAAATGCCGACATCAATATTTGTATTTAAACAAATAGAAAGACCCGTACGAAAATTACAGTATCTGGGTTGTTGAATAACAAACGATCTTGACTACGAAGTTGAAATATATGCTCGTATAGAGTATGCTAGGTCCGCTTTTCAAAGAATGAAAAAAATCCTATTAAACTCTACTTTATCGTTGGATATCCGATACCAATTTGTAAAAACATTCATCTATTCCATATTGCTATACGGAGTGAAAACATGGTGTCTCGGAATCACAAGTATGTGACGTGTAGAAGCCTTTGAGATTCCGGTTTTTCGAAGGATGCTGAAGATCTCTTGGACAGAGCACTCAACCAATAACGAGGTGCTGAGAAGAATGGGGACTGAGAGAGAACTCCTAAAAATTGTAAAAACCAGAAAAACAGGTCATCTAGGACATATTTACAGAGGAAAAAAATACAACCTCCTACTACTGATAATGGAAGGAAGAGCAGAAGAAAGAAGAAGTCCTTCTTCTTAACGTGCCCTATCAAGTCCCCTTGACGTTGGCGATTAACATGGTGAAACTGTCTCTGTCTCGAGCTATTCTAAATAGTTGCTCAGCTTTCTTTATTCCTGTCCCTTGAAGAAGTCCAAAAAGAATAAAATGCTCCTGGTTGAAAAATTTAAGAAACTGGACAGGCATGGACACGCATTTGATAATAAGTACAGCTGAAGATAAAGAACAATTTACTGTAGTTTTAGCCAACCTTCAGTAATGGAGAGAGCACCTTATGAAGAATATAAACAAGAAGCTTATAAATTAGTTACGTTTAAAATGGAAAGAATCATCAGAAAGACCACCAAATCTATAGGAAAAATTTCTTTCACAAGCAGTATTTTATTACGTAGCTTGTATCTTTTTACATTCAAGAAAGTATTTGTATAATTAAAGCATTCCTCTTAAGCTAACTGCGTGGCAAATTCATAATCCCACTAATTCTATTTTTGTCCTATTAAGAATGAAGGGTGCGTTTTCATTGATAGAAGCTTCGTGGCTTGTATTGATCGCCATTTTATGACAGTTGGCAAACATCTTTTAGTTTCATTTCAAGAGAGCTATAAAATAATACCCAATTGGCCTTCTCTAATCTCATTTCCTTATTGGATAGACAATGGTAGAAGGTACGTCAATATTTAATTTAATGGAAATAATATACTGATGAGATCCAAGAGTTCTGTTCAGTGTTTGGCAATGATCTAATGCAGTTAATCCATGAGTTGCTAACGTTAAGTCTCAGCTGATTTTGTGGAGTTTGGAAGAGTAATTCTGGTTGCTGATCCACCATTTAGAAATAATAAATCAATATCAGGTACGTTATATGGATCAGCTCTTAGTCTTATATATGTTTAGATATTTTGCTTGACTCAGTAAAGAGGAACATTATTACAAGGGTCTAGAGGAGTAATGCTGGTTGCTGAACCAGCATTTCGAAATAACAAATCCACATCAGATAAGTTGTGTATTAGCTCTTAATCTTATATGTTTAGATATTTGGCTTGACTTACTAAGAATTTACATTATTACTACACGTCTGCTCCACTATGTTTTCATTTAATTTAGTCAGTTCTATATGTACTATACTATGCAAAGTTTAATTTTGTTTCATTTGAGACCCAATATAAATAGTTTTACTACTGCTAAATAGATACACCTCCACTAATAGTGACCCGTTCAATACGACTTCGGTTAATCTCTTCTGTGCTGACCTTCTTGTTCTGCCAACCCATTATACAATCTGGTAATTACAAACATTCTAAATATTCGAATTTGAGAAGCTGGCTTCATGGACCAGAACAATGGTTATAATTTAAATTAAAGTCGCTAATAAGTTATCCAAAGTATTCTCGTAAGGGAGTAAATGTTTCGTACAGCAAAGTCTCGACACAAAGTAAAACATTTAGGCCAGTTCGCTACTATAAAACTTATTATTTTATAATATACTATTTTTATCCGATTACTCTTACACATTACATAAGAGAGAGGGTTAAGAACTCTTACATATAGGTTTTATAAATAATAGATTTTTCCATAGTTACAAAATAGTGCCCGATAGAGTCTAGATAACAAGTCTTGATGAGATAAGTTTTGCCAACTTTTAAAATTCTGAAATACTTGGCTTCCTTTCGAATAATTTTTTTCATATATTTAATTTATGGCTTGTCGAAAAATATACACTTCTTCCACTTTTTCAGTGCTTTATCCATTCCGGATGTTGGCGATCATCAAGGCTATCAGGGTTTTGTTGACTGCTCTGCGAAACAGCTCCGCGGTCATCGTAAACCATTGTCGGGGGTTTTTTAACCACGAGATACGACGGTGTCCCGGTATTCTCCTGCCAAATATTTTACCCTACATAACGATTGAAGAATTCGATATTTTTCTTCGTTCCGCATCACGTGTCCGAGGTACTCAAGCTTACGTTGTTTTACTAAATTAAGCACTTCTTTTTCTTTTCTCATGCGCTGTAGGACCTCAACGTTAGTGATATGGTCCACATACGATATTTATAGTATCCTTCTGTAGATCCACATCCTCGAAGGCTCCAATCCGCTTTACTGTGGCTTGCGTCAGTGTCCAGGCTTCAACTCCATATAGTAACACTGGAGGACTCCATATAGTAACACTCACTATCCGCAGACTGAGATCAATGCAGCGTAGCAAGGATCTCAACTTCATAAATTTAGACCGTGCCATTTCAATTCTGGATCTAATCTTTTGAGCGTAGTCCCATTGTGACTTAAGAGTAGTTCCGAGGTAAGTGAATCTGTCGACGACTCTCTGAATCTCTTCGCTACCTGCCATTAGTGCCCCCGGATCTAAATTTGCACGGCTAACAACCATGAATTTAGTTTTCTTAATATTAAGGTTCAGTCCGTATGTTACGCTCACAGTTCTCACTTGGTCTAGTAAGACTTGTAGATCATTTAGGCTGGTTGCTAGTCATCTTAGACAGTGTCATCAACGGATATTATTGATGTATTCACCGTTCACCCAGATTCACATCTCTAGGTTTGTGAGGGATTCAGTAAAAATTTTCTCAGGTATATATTGAGAAGATTAGGCGATGGCACACCTTGCCATACTCTTCGCATGATCTTCACTTGGTCGGTCAACTGGTCTTCGACCTTGACTTGAGCACTCTGGTTCCAGTATAAATTCGTAATGATACGAGTCCTTCTTATCTAATTAAACTCTTAGTAGGGCGGCGAACATTTTCTGGTTCTGCCAACGGTCAAATGCCTTGGCGTAGTCAATAAAACAAATATAGACATTACAACTGACATGGCGGCATCTCTGAAGTAGGACTTGTAAGGTGAAAAGTGCTTTACGTGTACCCATGGAATTGCGAAGTCCAAATTGCATCTCACCCATATTTTCTTCGCATTTCTTGTAAATTATGGCATGTCTGATTTTAAGAAAAACATCTTCGCACGTTTTCGCAGATCGTTTTTTTTGTAGTGCTACAAATGTTGACAATAGCCATTCCTCTGGGATATTACCTGAATCCTATATGGCGTTTAAGAGTTCAGTTAACTCCTTTGTGCTCACTTCACTCATCACCTTCATAAGTTTCAACGGGTATTTCGTCCTGACCTGTGGCCTTACTATTTTTACACTGTTTTAAAGCTGCTTTTACCTCGCTTTCTAGTATTGACGGCCCTGTCATGCAATTTATTTCTGGAAGGTTACCTCGGTAGTCCCAGAAAAGTTCGTCGATGTACATTTTCCAGGTCACCAACTTCTCCTCAACTGTCGTCGCCAGGTTCCAGTCTTTGTTTATGAATAGGTGTGTATTTCTCCTCTTGTATTGATCAGTGGCTTCTCGAATCTTTCGCTGGATATTTATATGATCGTGTTTCACTTGGAGCTCTTCGATTATTTTACATTTTTCTTGCATCCATGTCTCCTTGGCTCTTCGTATTTCGTTTTTAATTTTTTGGTTTATTTCTGTGCGTCTCTGTTTTTTATTAATCTTCTTTGGTCCATCATTTGCAGAATGTCATCACTTATCCATTCTTTATTTTTTATTTTATTTTTTTTACAGACGTTCTTTATATAAACTAAAATATAAACTTCAAATACAAATTAAAATTGCAAATCCAATATTTCATCACATATTCCATTCACACTCTAAACAGGACGTACGGCTAAGGAAATGAGTATGGGTGTGTGTATGATATTAATTGAAATTTAAGTTAAACCAGTGTAAAAGTTTATTAATTTGTCGCTTTTGAAATTAAATTTGTAAGAAATTTGATATTTTTTATCATGTTTCATTAAAAACACCTAATATATTTACAAAAGTTACATGGATTAAAAAATTGGTATCTTACATTGACAGATGACATCCAGCAAGTATCTTAAAACAAGAGTGGTTTAGGGCCGTATCTTAAATATTTATCATGGCGCATTTACAAACAACTCAATTTATTAAATTATGATACATACTGAAAATATTATTGATGTCAGTCTTATTAATGATATTTTTCAATATTTTTTATGCGAATCGTCTCCAATATGCATCTTTTGTTGTAATTTTGTTCTTTTTCCCAAAATTTATACATTTCCAAAATTAAAAGAATGGCTATTTTCTAGAGATTGTTTAGCTAGGACTGTTGTATTTAATCCGTTGGTGTGCACACTATATTTGTGTGCAATAACTCTTCCATTAAGGTGTTAATGAGTTTTCCCAATATATGTTGAATTACAGTCTTTACAATTTATTTTATAAATAATATTTGAACGATGATCTTTATTAACCTTGGTTTGTTCACGGAATTTATTTACACACAAATTTTAACCATAAAGTTCCTTTTAATCATTACTTGAAGTGATTTCACTGGATATCATATGCTTATATATAGACATAGTAGTCTTTGTTAATTTTCCTCTTCTCTGCATTTTAGAACTTTGTGCCTACTATTGAATTATAACAATATAAATCTAAATATTTAGATACATCCACCTACTCATTCCTTGAGACCTGTTCAGGGCGTGGTAGGAATTTTCCTACCAGGAAATAGACAAATCTTCATGCTTAAATGCATGTGCACACGGAAGTCTCGGAAGGTTTTATTAAACGATGTGGTGGTATCCAAAGCAGAGCTGTGTTATACTTAAAACTCAAGATTGATTTGCAAATCTAACTGCTAAAAGACAGTCTACAATTACTGCCGAATTATTATAGTCGACCATTCAAATGCTATTTATTTCCACAGGTAATCACCGAGCAAGATTGGAGTGATGTCGAAAATATCATGACAAGGATGATAATGACTAATCTATAGTTTTATTTACCAATGAATCTAGATTAGAATTTTATTTAGATTTGTGTCGAATAAGAATCTGGAGTTGAACTAAATTGAAGTTAAAAAAGTGAGATATCTCCAGGAAGTGTACAGAGGTGATAAAATAATGGTACGGAGAGTTTTCCCAATCGGCTGATGATTCAGCAATACCTGGATACCATTCTTCAATTTACTGTTCGTCTATTGGTAGGTACTCTCAACTGGTTGTCCAACGGGGCTATTAATGTTTTTTTATGGCCAGTAAATCCTCCGACCTCATAAGCAATTATAAGACATGTTTCAATAACGAATCACTTCACTATATGGGCAATATTCACAAAGTATTTCATCAGCAAACTCGTTGTACTTATAAAAAAAAAATAATCAAAAAATATTCTGAGATTTCTGAACAAAGGATATGGATTTTTTTTCCAAATTTTGATCAAAAATGAATTGGGACCAATTAAGCAGGACTTTTGTAGTCAATATTGTCAGTTTAGACAGAATAATTAAGACAGAATCTAGACGATGCATTACATTTTTCTATAACTTGGTATTAAATAATGTGTCCGTGCCTGTATGCAAGACAATGTACTTAAATATATTATCCTTGGGGAAATGGTCTGTGAGATCTTGGGCAATGAAGGTAGAAGAAGGTATAAGTTCCAGTAATGACTTAAAAGTTGCCTCGAGACCAAAACGCAAGGATATTCTTGAACAGAAATTTTTTCAAATTATTTTTAACTCAGCTAAATAACTTTCTATCCCACTATTGTTGGAAAACTACAGATATATTATATCTAAAACAAATATTTCAGTCATGGGTTGATGTGTACAAGATTTACGAGAAACGGTGTAAAGAGAAAAATCATAAAGTACTTTCTTTAAAACTAAGTATTCAAAAATGTGGCAAACTAGAGCAAATTTTCTTTATTTCAGCCTCGCAATGATCAATGTTTGTTCTATCTATAAAAATATAAATTTCGAACAAGAAAATTACGAAAAAAATATTTCAAAGAAAAATGTGGCAAGATCTGAAAAGGAACAATACAAGGAAAAGGCATTAAAAGGAGAATGCCACTTAATAACTATGGATATTCAAGCAGTAAAGTTGTCGTCACAAATACATGCAACGCACTTTATTGTAAGAGTACATTGTGTTGTTACAACTTTACATTGTATAACTTGGTAACAAAAAAAGTTGTTTGCTATTGGTTTAATGAGATAAAAACTAAAGGCCTAACTTCAACTTATGCCTCTTTTTTGGTAAAATTCCTAGAGGGAAAATTTTTGAACAAAGATAAATTACCTATTAGTCTACAGTGTGTTTAAACAAAGTATGTCATAAATTAAATCAAGCATTCGGGGACAAAAATAAATTGATTGAATCCAACTAACCTTAGCTCAAAAGTGTATACCAAAAAAGTTAAAGCCCTTTGAAGTTATAAAATAAAAATTTTCTCCTAAACTACTTGACATTTTGTAATAAAAATTGACACGTTACTTTCTTGTTCTGAAAGAATTTTTCATACAAAAGAAACAACAAAATCTTACCAAACTTTTGAATACGTTTAAATCAAATGAATTTTGTGGCATCATCAGTTTAACACATTATATTACAACTTTTTTGCTTCGTATCGCTTGTTCGAAAAACTAGTTTTTTCCTAGTTGCCATAAAATTACAATTAGTTTTTACGGATACAATAATTACAAATAGTTTCATCAATAATAGTCAATAATTTTCAGCTATCGTTTATTGTGTGAATAAGATTAATATTAAACATTTTGATATTACAATGGCGTACACATTTCAGGAAATGATAGATATGCATTTACCTTTGGGTAAGTAGGATCAGATTAAATTATAATTTCAATAAATTGTCGGGAATATCGTAGGTGAATGTCAAGGAAATAGTGCAGTAGCCACAAGGCGTTATGCAGTAAAATACCCCAATCGAAATACACCCGATAGATGATTATTTCTGACCATTGATCGTCGTTTACGGAAAATAGGTACATTCTAACCGCAAGTTGCTGGCAATAGTGGTCGTCCAATAACGGATGTAACTGAGAAGACGTTTTAGAAATCATGTAAGAAGTCCTTGGAACAAGTACAAGGCTAATAGCTGCTCAACTAAATGTTCCTCACGTAAAGGTTTGGATGCGTTTGAAGGATCAGCTGCTTAAATCCTATCACTTAACAACGGGTCAAGAGTTATTGGTTGAAGGTTATCCTAAAAGGAATGGATTTGCAATTGGTTGTTAATGAAAAACACTCGAAATGTTAATTTTATTAGAAATATTTTGTTTACCGACGAGGCTACCTTTGGTAGAAATGGAATAACAAGCCATTATAACGAGCACATTTGGGCAGACAAAAATCATCACGCCAAAAAAAGACTCATAACCAAAGGACTTTCAAAGTTAATGTTCGGGCAGGAATTGTGGATAACTAATAACCTAATCTAATAGGCCCAGTATTTCTTCCCAACAATTTAAATGGTGATTATTATTTGCAGTTCTTGGCAAACGATTTACACCAGTATTTGGAAAAAGTAAATATTGCAATAAGGCAAAATATGTGGTTTCTACAAGATGGCGCTCCACCGTATTAAAGTAATGAAGTCCGGCAATACCTTTGCAGGCAGTATCCTAGTCGGTGGATTGGAAGGGGTCGTGACGCAACTATTTCTTGGCCACCCAGAAGTTCAAGTCTTAACCCCATGGACTTTTGGTTTTGGGGGTTTATGAAAGAGAAAGTGTATTCTGTAACAATAGAGGACGAACAACAATTGTGGGTTAAAATAATTATATATAAGGTATTAATTGTTCAAAAATTTCTTGAAAAGACTCACGATCAGATAAAATGTTACTCGGTTCATAGTGTAATAGAAACACGTTTGAAATATATATATATATATATATATATATATATATATATATATATATATATATATATATATATATTATATATATATATATATAAATTGTTATGATGTGTTGTTTATGTATGAGCTATGAGTAAATTTGAATGATATATGTATGTATAGGGTTTTTATCGCGGTTCTCAAAGAATTAGTTTGTAAGTACTTTTTAAAATTATCTTTATTATAACTATTGTGAAACAAACATATCTATCTAATATAAGCAATGTCAATTTAAAACTATCTATCTAAAATTTGAAATCCTTACAATTATTAAATTATTAACAAAATTTGGTACCTTTCTTTCACTGAACGCCTAAAGTCTTCCACAATCAAAGTTATTATCACCACTCGATATCTTCTTACTCAGCTTTGGTTATCCAACAATTTAATATGCTTCTTCTTAATTATCTCCACTCACCATATAAATAGATAAATTTAAATCCTTGTAATTTCCATATAATGTACTTTCAAATATACTGGATCTTGTGGTTGTATTATTGAATGCTTACTTCAATGAATTAACTTTATACTGTCACTATATTACTGGAGTAATAATTAATCTCAACTGTATTAGACTTAATTAATTCATTTAACTTAATCAATGCCTTCTTCTAGCTAATAATATCTTCATAACCTCATAAATTATTCTTAATTCTTCTTTGTAATTAATAATCACATGTAACTGACTTAATAATAATAATAATTGACTTAATAATCTTCTTGTAACTAAATTCTTGAATTATAACTTTACTGACTCACTTTACTAACTGATTAATCAACTGTAACTAATCATAATCTGTAACTAACTAACTTCTAATAATCTGTACTTGACTTTCTCTCACTGATAACTGAACTCCCGCTCCAAATTACATGGTTTATATCTTTTTTCCTCGTTCCAGAATAATCTAGCAATAAATAAGGTTCGAATCATTCTATTTTTTCTATCTGAACATTCTGGAATAAATGTAATCGTTTTTGTCTATGATGTATTATGCAAATAGTCCTATTGACATTTCTAGAATTTTTCTGTCGTCTACATGTACAATTTACTTGACTTTAGGCTCTCCAGATCAGAATTACACTATTATATGTAACTTAAACATTTATATTAAATATATTTTTACTATTTTACATCCACAATTATATTCTAAATTAACATTCCAAAAATAAATAACTTTTTGACTTTGACACTACAGTGTATGTTTGGCTGCATATGCACATGGCTGACTTAAGCATATATAATATTAAATAAAATAAAAAAAAACTTCTTAAACTTAATTCTTATGCTAAATTCTTAAAAATACCCTCATATAATTATTTTTTAATAATATTATCTAGTATATAACTTATAAATGATGTCTTTAATTACTATTTAAATAAATTTATTAATTAACAGTGTATATCTGTTCTCATTACAATATATATATATATATATATATATATATATATATATATATATATATATATATATATGTATATGACGTTTTGTTTGTGCATGAGCAATGAGTATTTTAAAATAACATATATGAGTATAGGCTTTTTATCGCGGTAATTAGTTTGTAAGTTCTTTTTTAAATTAACTTTATTATAATTATTATGAAACACACATATATATCTAACATAGACAATATTAATTTAGAACAATCTATCTTAAAATTGAAATTCTTACAACAATTAAATTATATTAACAAAATTTGGTACCTTTTTGTCACTGAATGCCTAAATGAAACTGTTTTGCAAAATAATGGGTTTTATCACCACTCAATATCTTCGTTATCAGCCTCGGTTATCCTTGGTTTTGTGAAATTGCTTTTTGCAAATATATCATAATGATTTAATTATCAGCTGCCACCAGTTTAAAATATTTTTCTTCTTAATAGCATTTATAAATGGGCAAAATATTCTTCTTTCTTGTTTATTCTTTTTTTTAATAATCTTTTTTCTTATAATCTAATTTTTTCTTCTTCCAATCTCCAATCACCATATAAATATTATAATTTTAATTTCTTCTAATCTCTATAACATAATATAATTTTTAGACATAAACTTGTTTCTCTTATTTTATATGTTAGCATTACCTCGTAAGTGAACTTAGATAAAACATTAGGTACCTCGTAACTAGTGTCATTTTATTTAAATACAAAATTACTCTAAAAAATATTTGTTTGTTTTATTTTGCTCACCAAATATAATCCTATTTCACAAAAACATAATAAGATGCGCCCTAAATGAAAAATCATACGGTTTGTTTGGTCTCCTGTAAAATTATCATCTTGACACTTACGAGTTCCTGCTTTTTTTTTTATTTATAAATACTTTTTTTTAGTATTTTTTTAATCAAAGTTTAATTGTATATTAAATACGTTGACGAATAGACCCCGAACTCGAACGGAACAATATCCCTCTTATCAACGCGGTTCTATTCTGATGTCCATTTAAGTTTTTATTTCTAAGCTTGACAACACCACCATATTTTAAACGGTTTTGGCTAATTGATATTTATGTGTGTGAACACAAATTTATTTCATCAAGATAACTTAAAACTATATTAAAGCCGAATCAAATGTAGTTAGCAAAAAACTGTCAAAGACTGGCCTAAGTATTAAATGAAAATACAACAAACAGCTTCCCTCCACACAACTATTAAGAGACGCACTCTAAATTGAAATAAACAATTAAACTTGTTCCATTACTTGCGTCTGTTTCGTCTTACGTCTTACATCTTACGGACCCAGAACATTTGTTTTGCAAGAAACCGCAAAATATACTCAAAGGCAAAACCTTCCAAGTTCTCTTGAGTTATGTCAGAATTTGTTTTGTCGTGACGATATGGTGGTCTGGTATTTGGCGCCATTTGGTTGAAATATCATGGAAACGTTTTTTATTGGCGGCTTTTTGCGAGAATGTATTTTATGTAATTTTATAGTTCACGAACGCGCATTTTTAAAATAAGATGAAATTGGAACGAGTGACTGAAAGCACATAGTACGATATTTATGTAACAAAATGTGAAAAGGATGGCTGCTTATATATTTGTATATGTACAAGGAGTTTCTAGATTTCTATAAGATATTAGGTTTATGTTTAGGTTATTTATTATTTTTAAGATTAGGTGGATTTATTAACTAATTGATGTGGAGAATAGTCACTACCAAACAAAATAAAGAAAAACCTTTAATAAAAACAATAGGTGGTGGAAATAAGTTGTTTTTTTTAAGATTAGTTATTTTTAAAGAAAGCATTCGAAAAAATAGACAAAAATATTCTTTTGGCCAAATTATCAGTATTGTTCGTAATGCGCTAAACACACAATTTTGTTAATAGAAGGCAAAAAGTAAAATTAAATAATATTGTTTCTTCTGCAATTGGTATTAGTATTTTCTAAGGCTGTCGCTGTCTCTCTTTCTACATTTTCCATTTTCTTTTGTCATAGAACGTTTTTTTTCTAGGTTTCTTGATATAATTGCTTCATTGTGAAAATCGTAAAAAATAGCAAGAATTGAGCAACGCTTATTTATTTAACACTATCATAGAAACTAACTTTAATTGCGGCAACGCAAGTAAATAAGCATGTAGTAATTCATCTGCTGATAAGCCAGTCCATTGACGAAGGTGTCGGAGCCATGAGTATTTCTTCCTACCAATTCCACTTTTTTCGTCGATCTTTTCGTTAAGTATCAACTGCATTATCCTGTATCTACTTCCTCTCATTATAGGCCCCAGGTATTCGAGTTTTCTCTTTTTTATCATCTTTATTAAGTCAACTTCACCTTGACCTACTCTGTTCAAGACTTCTTTGTTTGCAATGTGTTGAACCTATGATACTCTGAGCATTCTACAATATAACCACATCTCGAAGGCTTCTAAAGTACATCCCAGAGGTACTTTTCAGTGCGTCATTAAATATGACGTCATAGAATGAATTAGGTGTGTTGAGCATTATTTCATATAATTATTGAAGAATCTGACAGATTCCAGGATCGTACTTAGCCACAGGGGGTAATCCCGTATATTAATAAAAAGTAAACAATATTGTTTATTAAATTTATAAATATGGAAACATTCGAAATTGACGACAAAATGATTCATTTATTAAATTTTTGTATCTTCTTCTTCTCAAGGGGCTGTCTGCGCGTCGAAAGTTGGCAATCATCACAACGATTTTTAATTTTGAGACAGCGGCTCTAAATAAGTCGTTATTACATGGGTTACGTCTTCTTTCTATGGATCTTTTTCTCCGGATTTTTTCTTGTGTTATGATCTGGAGTATTAGATATTTATCTCCTCTCATCACATGACCCATATATCCCACTTTTCTCTTCTTGATTGTTAGTACTTCTCTTTCCTTATGCATACGTCACATTACCTCAACGTTGGTTATTCCATCTACCCATGAGATCTCTAGTACTGTTTGGTACATCCACATCTCGAATGCCTTCAGTTTCCTCACGTGAATTTTCTTCAGTGTTTACGCTTCCATCCCGTATTATAATACGGATAGCACGTAGCACCTCAAAGATCTGCAAACACTACTTGATAGTGTCGTTGAGAGTTGTAGGGAGGCAGGTCTTGATCTGAACATAAGGAAAACCAAAATACTTGTAATAAGTAAACAACAGAATATAAAACTGTCTATATATGTAAATAATACCAAACTTGAGCAAGTTGATAAAATCGTCTACCTTGGACAGCAATTAAATTGTAATGCAGAAAATCACGGCGAAATTAGATCCAGAATAGAGAGGCTAGAGCTGTCCAAGGTGTTATGTAACAGAGACCTAAAACTGGCATTAAGGATCCGCCTACTTCGCTGCTACGTGTTCTCGCTCTTACTTTATGCTGTCGAGTCCTGGACTGTGAATAAAATCGATCTAAATCGCCTTGAGGCTTTCGAAATGTGGTGCTATAGAAGAATTTTAAAAGTTTCCTGGGTGGAGAAGATTCGTAACTCCATAATACTTGAACGTCTCAGCAAGACTACTGAGATCATAAAAAGCATCAAGCAGAGAAAGCTAGAATTTTTCGGACATGTAATGAGAGGTCCCAAATATAGATTGCTACAAAATATCATGCAAGGAAAAATAGCAGGCAAACGCAGTCCAGGACGAAGAAGAACCTCATGGTTGAAGAACTTGCGAGATTGGTATGGTGTAGATACAAGCATGCTATTTAGGGTGGCAGTGAATAAAATTAAAATAGCTATGATGGTAACCAACGTTCTGAAAGGACATGGTACATGAAGAAGAAGAAGTAGCACCTCAGCAGTCGTATTTTTAACTTAAGGTTTAAGTTTCTGCGGCAGAGAAGCCTTTGTATTCTTGTAAATGCGCTTCTGGCCTGTTTGATTCTGATTCGTATTTCTTGAGAGCTGTCATTGTTTTCATTAATAGTTGTATTTATGTATTTGAATTCTCTTACTATTTCAATAGGCTGATTCTGTACATATATCTCACGAATGTCCTGAGTTGTCTTTGTTATTATCATATATTTCTTGCTCTGTTGAGTGATAATCTATATTCTTCTTTGCTTACTGCGGTCACCTAATTAAGAAGTATATGTAGGTCTTCATCTGATTCGGCTAAAAGAACTGTATCATCAGCGTATCTCAGGTTATTTATGATCATGTCATTAATTCTGTCTACGTTTCGTTAATGCATTGCCTTACTTAATATGTCTTCCGAGTATACATATTAAATAATACTGGTGTATGTATACACCCTTGTCGAACAACTCTTTGTACTTTTATTTCTTCTGATGTTATTTTGTCTATTCTCACTACTGCTTTTTGGCCATAGTATAAGTAACACAAAAAAGACTGTTTTCAAAAATTTATTAGGTTACTTCTAAATTAATTACATAAATAAAATATAATTCTAATTATAAAAACTATTTATTCACTACTGTGTAATAATAATAGTTTATTGAAAACACTGAAAAGTAGAATTTGAATATCAGTGTAATAGAAAATTATAGAAAAATACTGCCAGTGGAGAGTTTCCTTATAGATATATCATGAGACAAATTCATGGTGAAATATTTCGGTCATAACCTAGCAAAACAATTAGAGAGGAGCCAGTCAGATTTGGATATAAGAATTGGATGATAACTGGTTCTACTGGATATGATTATGGTTTTCACGTTTGTTGCGAAAAAAAAACGAATGATATTGAAGATAATAAAAAAATACCACTTGAAGCTAAAAAGTAGTAATTGATCTTTTGAAATATAGGCCTGAACCATCTAGAAATAAAATTAGATCAGGTCATTGGATGAGGACCTAGGAGTTTCCTGTGTTTACAACGTTTTGAGCAGAGACAAGTATCTATAAATAACAAAGTTTGTTCATTAAGCGGATAATGTCAAAACAGATGATTCTACAGTTTGTATGTAGAAAATTAGACTTTAAGCAGATAAAATTAAAGAAAAATACTGCCAGTGGGAATGTTAATCAGAATCTTTTTTTATTCCTTTATTTGCTAATCGCCTTATGGTTGGCAAAGAAATTTCTAACGCCTTAGCAACACCCTGAAATGAACAGTAAATAAAACAATTTTATTTTCAGGGTAATTTTCAACTTACTTCACGAACACCAGAAATTGGTAATAATGTTTGTCCAGCTTCCTTTTAAAATTGAAAATATTTAAGCAATTTTAATATTAGAACTTGTTCTTTTTCCTTGTCATCTTGTACAAATACAAATAAAACCACAATCACAATACTATGTAAAACAAAATACAAAATAAAATTATACAAAACAAATACCAAAGAATATAAATATATTATATAGCGTCTATATTCTTTGCAAATACTGACCTGAACGAGAGCCGTCACTTGCTGTTGGAACACTTCGAAAGAATGGCCAGCATGGACAAAGTTTTCCGTCAACTGTTAGTAATAGACGTATTTGATTGGCTAGAGAAAGCGCGCATCTAAATATCAACGAATCAAACGTAGGTTAGGAAAGAACCGCTTATGTATGTAAGCTTATTCTAACGCTGCAATATAGTTGTGTTTAATTACGGAACCACCGCTTTCTCTGTCACATCCAACTTAATGCATTAAAAAGAAATCGAAAAGCTTTAAGTTCAGCTGAGAATTACTCAGAATATATGTAAGTTTTATAAATGCTCTTCTTGCCATTTCTATACGAGTTTTAATTTCTCCATACGAATTTAGTTTCTCGTTTATCCAACATCCTAGATAGTTAAAATGGTTAACTTTTGTTATCGGTTCATTATTGACAATTAGTTGTATAGCGCCGAGGTCTTGGTTACTAACCAGAAGTAACGTTGTCCTTGTTGTATAAAAAATATTAATCCGGAATTTAATTTAATTGTAATTCGAAATTGGCAAAGGAGTTAGTAGAACCCCAAATAAAGAACATATTTAGAGAACCTGTAACAAAATTGTTGAGCTTAGGGAAATGTAACCAAAATGAGGAATTTGTAGCAAAAATGTGCAGTGTAGCAATAGGGTAAACTCTAAAATGTACCTTGATACACCAACACAGACTAATATCTGGAATAACAGAAGATGGAAGGGATTAGATAGAGATAAATTATGTAAAAGAAATAAAAAGGTAAATATGAAGATTTATATATAACAAAATTAATGTTGGCTAGCGACTATGCAGGAGAATGACCTCTTGACACTCAAAGAGGGATTCGGCCAATTTGCATGCCCTACAGTGACCGTTAGATATAAGAACTAATGACAAGAAAACCACCAAGAAATAAACAGATGAAAGAGAAAGTTGCTCTACTGAATGTTTGGGCGCCAGGAAGTTGAATGTTTTCTTCCGAGATACCTTGTATTGCTGAAATATGAAAGATAGGTACTAATTGAAATATTAAATTGTTTTAACCCAACTTTAATAAGGACCAATTTTATGTACAGACTATTTTAAACACTTTTATATGACCCACCACCTCTTATGTACAATTAACTTATCTATATTTACAGTAAAATCCCTGAATATAATTATAAAACAATTTCCCCCCTAATGTACTTCTTAATTTTAAATGCTGACAAAGGTTATACTCAATAATTATATATAGAATATAAATATAAAATATACTACTCACTAATAATTTAGTTTTCGTTTAATAAATGTTTAAATTTTCAAATAAAATGAAAGTCTCCGGATATGTGTGCACACAATAACCTAAGAAAGAGAGATTCAAGGGAGAGTTATGATCTCATCCCTTGGTAGACAATAAATGATTTAATTGATTCATAATGATTATTGTTTTAGAAAAGTGAAGGTAATTATTATTAATGATATATAGATTGAAATTAAAGTGAACTAAAGATAAACCTTGAAGAGGATGTAGAAATATTTAAAATATTTGAATAGAAAATAAAAAAAAAATAAAAATCAGTTCTTCCTGCCGGTTTCTGTAGGTTTCCCTGGAGATGATTCGGTGAAGAACTAGGTGCAGGTGGGTATTACTCCAAACCTGGATTCCATATCAGGAGGTACGTTTAAATTAAGTCCTTCAAATTCTTAACTCCCTAAACTTAAAATTTTTCTTCCCATTGTCCCAATAAATATTCCCCCATAAAACAAACTGAAAAGGTTTTTCTTCCCTGACTTGTCACTGGATTCCGGAAGTCGGCTAAAAAGAACAGTTGTTTTACTCCAAGTCTTTTGTTCATACAAAAAGTAAGAAAAAACCAAGAAAGGTCAACAAATTGAAATAAAAACTGTTAATGGGTTTCAATAAATAACGACCTTGGGATAGTATGACAATGTTATTATAGGATATATTAAATAGATAGTTTTACGGAAGGCATGGTCTATATATATTATAGAATAGAAAAAAAAAAAGAAATATTAGCCGGTTTAAACGGTATGGAATTGACATAGATAATTGTTTGCTTTCATCCTTGGACAGAAATAAAATTTGAAATAATTATAAAATCTAATACTTGTAATGTATTTAGGTATTAATGAAATAAAGTAAAATGGGACATATATAAGATGTGTGAAATATATATCGAGAAAGGATTCAAATTGATTTGAATTTCACTTACAATGGCGGATGATCTGACATGTTTTTTCATATAATTTATTTATAAATTCATCTTACCGGCTGAGGTGGTCCAAAACTTAAAGTATTTCCCAAAAACAACAAAGTAACAAAATGGCTTCCTTCTAAAATAACAGCTTCTTCGTAAAAAAAATAAAATAAACTTAAACCAGATTCATGAAAATGGCACCTCGAGCCGCACTACTTGATTACAAATGACCTTCACTCGACCAGATCCAGCGACGAAGTGCTCCTCTGACGGTGCTACGGCTGTCAAGACGATGTACTTTCAGAATCTTCCGCAGAGGGCGGGATTTAATGCCAACTTTCGAAAATAAAATTTACTGGAGTTTTAAATATTTGGTTTAAGAATATTTCAAAAATGAATTAAATTTATAATTAAATTAAAGGATTCCAGTGACAAACGGTAAATGGTTCTTTAAGTAACGGACTCGTTACAAACCTGTTAGATGCTCCAAACTAACTGAGAAAACAGAGGATAATATAGACTATTAGATACCATTGGGACCAACGGAGGCGAAATCCTGGAGGATCACATTCACCTCAAAGAAGAACAGCCAAAAAGGGAAAGGTAGTGGTGTCTAAAGAGCAAAGATATTAAGTAAAAAGAATATGGGCCCGGTGGAAGAGAAACGTATGCCCACACAGCAGTACACAGTAGAGCTGCTTCAGTGTGTAAGGATTGTAAAAAGTAATATACGTTTTTGTGAGTAACTTTTTTATATTCTGTTACTACAAAAATCAAAGTTAAATGAATAAAAGGTTACTATAAAACAATTTAACAGCAGTGACAAACTTATACAAGTAAACCACAGTATTTGCAATAAAAAGCAACTGGGGTTTTTATTGTAAATTTATACTTTACTCTGTGCTAGAAGTTTTAGAATTTACCCGGTATTTGGAAGATTAATCATTACATATACGATTTTACACACAACATCTAAGGAATAAAAAACGAAATTGAAATCTGCAAATTAATAGAAGAGCAAAACAAACATCTCTATTTTTAGAAACTTTTTTCGTTTTTCGTAAAATATCTGTTCGTAATTTTTTTTAATTATTGCTCTAGTTTTTAATTTTTTAAACTTTAAAATGCCACAGCGAACTCGAACCATCTAACCCTTAGCTTTGTCTTTAAAGCAACTGACCCTGATGAAAATAGAACAGGGGTCACGATCACATACCGACTACGATCGATAAGAATTGTATTGTTATCTCTTTAGTAAACTGGTGCCTCGGCTTTTGCTTTAAGACTGTTTAATGTACTGTCTAATTTCTGCACTCTCGTAAATATTCCAGGATTGCAGTATCTGGAATAGAAAGTGGTTTCGATTTGCTTTTTCTACTGGGTGGGTCTTATATATCTGTCGTTCTGCTGCCTTTTAAATTGTTATTTTAAAATAAACTTATAGACCAGGGCAGATTTCTTAAAAAATGTAACACTTAAAATTTACAAAACGGCATTGGAAAAAAGTCAGCAAGAAGATTCTTTTTAAAAAAGTAAAGTTGAATTAAGGGGAGCGGTTCCAGAGATATACAGAACTGTTTAAATTTATAATACATATTATTATAATAAAGAAAATTTTTTCTATAGCTAGAAAGTGCTTTGATTTGCAACCTAAACTAAGTGAGGCTAACCAGATATGGTCAAAAGTCGAGCGACGACAGTTGACTGTTAAGGAACTGATTACCAACAATAGTTTAGAGCAGTGTTTCTCAAAGTGGGGGTCGCATTGAGGTACTAGAAACGAATAAAATGTGTGAATTGACAAAGTTCAGAAGAACTGAAAGAGAAGTGATGGAAAAAAAAAAATACTAAAAATAGGGCTAAGCTCAGAGGAACAAATTTAAATGGCCAAAGAGACACTAAATCTCAAGTGAGTGTTCGGGCTAGCTTCAATGCACTGGATTGTGGCTTTAAAGATTTAAACAGATAGCAAGGATACTGAGCTAATGAGACAAGAAACGAAATGAGACCTGGTAATATCAAACGTGATACAACTAAAGAAGGTCACTGGGAATAAATTTATAGAAAGAGAACAATAAGAAGAGAAAAGAAGGGCGCCAACTCAACGATAGTTGAGATTTTGAAGTAACAAATGAATCTGGAGGTAATACTCTGAAATACAAAAATACTAAATATTAATCTTGTTTTGCTATGTTATATACTGTTTAGTAGAACTGAAATAAAACTCATAATAGCAACAATAAATATATTTATAAACAAATGTATATAGGTATATGTGTATAAACAATTTACATATAATGCAAAGCCAAATAACAGTGGTAGTGGATGGTGTACAGATACAATAGGACCTAATAGCCACTCAACAAATGAATAGTCACTACCACTGGCCAAATAAAATATGAAATATTAGTATACAACAAGAATAGTCCGTAGGGTAGCCAAAGTCTTAAAACAAAAAGGTAGTCATTTAAATTTAAATTAGTTCTACTAAAATGAGGTACTAATGACAATATTGTAAAGATATCAAACTTGATAAATCTCTATTACAATTATATTAAATATATATATTACATCCAAAAAATGAGTTGTTCCATACTCATTATATAATATTTAAAAACAAACCACATTAAATTTATGTCCCTCTCAATATCAAATTGTATTATATTAACAAAAATATTATATCCAAAAAAAAGTGAGTTTGGTCAGACTCTGTATATTCTATTTAAAAACCCAATAAAAACATGTAATGTATTCTCTTCTCCCCAATATTTTAAAATTAGATTATCAAAAATTAAATTATCACAAAGGTATTTACCTTATCATATGCATATGATCAGTTAACAGTAAATATAAAGTAATACGTAATACAAAAGGTCAAATAGTTAAACGACTTATCTTTACAGCGCTATAAGTCCATAGGAAAAACTCCTCTTGGCACGGCTACATCAGTTTGTGGCTGTAAAGACGAATCCTGGTCACAAAAGCCACAACCAGTCACTGGTCTCTGGGTGACAGCAAAATCCACGGGTTTGCTAACTATGTATCTAAGGATTCTGTTACTAGTATCCTTGAGGGAATATTCTCAAGAGAATATCCTCAAGTAAAGTGAAAATAATATTTTCACGTGACGGAATCTAAAATTATTATTTAATTTAATAAAGTATGTAATATAAATGTAATTTAATAGGTGTAGCAGCATGGATTGACTGCACCAAAACAAAACATCAAAACATCAGGTATTAGGTTAAGTCAACATCATGTCAAATTTATGAAGTTACTTTCGTAGGCATGGCAAGCTTGCGCCATGAAAAGAACATGCGCAGAATACAGAAGGCTGTACCACATTTGTAGAACCTTTTATATTCCACCAAAAAAATTAGGTAAAAAAAAGAACCAAAAAAACTTAATGATAAGATATGGACTAGATCGGACTTTAGTTTGACTATATAAAAAAAATGACCTTATGTTCTTTGTAAGTAAATCAAGGAAATTTTATATTTAAATTATTTCGGAACTCAAAAATAAATCTCTAAAGAAATACTAAATACAATGATAAATTTGATTATATGATAAAGAGATAATACGTATAAAATGATTTACTTACATGGAGCTCGCAGCACGCCAACTCTTCCTTTTTATATGGAACTCATAAATGAATATTGATTTTAAAATTAATTATTACTATTATTATAAATGAATTATATTTTTCCCCAAATTATCTTTCTGCTCCAATTCCGTCACTTTAAAGGTGAACAATTTCACCGGCTGACGTGGCTGCGTTGACGAGTTCAGACCAAAACTAACCGCTTCGCTTCCGCACAAAATCGATCTTCCTTTCAAAGCGATAACAGCGCGTGTGGGGGAAAATGTCGATTTCAAATCGATCGTAGGCGGGTAATAAAAATTTCTTGAGGGGTTTAAATTGGACTAGTCAGTAGCGTAAACGCTACAGGGGGTCGCCGAACATTTCCAAAATATGACAAAAGCACCACTTTGTTAGATTATATATTTTTATTTTAACAACGCCGTAAATAGAAATTAACAATTAATTATCAGACGAAATATAAAACTAAATATTAAAAGTCCGTAAAAATAAAAAAAGAGTAAAACAAAATCAAATATTATAGTCTTAATGAGAGCTATGCGCCTGTTTTTGTGAAACTAATTTTTTAAATCTAGGCTGTGTATTTGAGACACACACGATTATATTATTTTTTAGTACAAGACGAGTTCTAACTCTTTTTTCAATGGCAGTAATAGACGAGAAACTTAACTCACACAAATATGATGTTCCAAATGGAACCAAACATTTTACAGCTTCACTCGCTAACTGGGGGTATTCCTGCATCTTTTCGGTTCAAAATTGGTCCGAGTTCTGGGAAAAAATTGAAGCTTCAACATTCCATCACTTGATATTTCAATAAGTTTCTCTTTCATGTTTATTGGTATTTCAACATGCTGAAAGGAATCGACTAAAAAGGGATTTAGTATCCATCTACAACTGTCGAAACTGTTTTGAATTTCTTCGGAGAAATAATCACAGAGCTGTTGTTTTAAATTAAGCAAAGTAACATGCATGTCAGCATAAACTTGTTCAAAATTTGTAGCACTGTAATTGGATACATTTTCCATAATTTCCTGACGGCACTGGAATGAATCAAGTTGTTTTTTGCCAAGTGAGGTCGACCATAAATCGATTTTTCTTAGAAACGCCTTAATTTTATCTGCGGCTGTAATTATATTAATGTCACGACCTTGTAAATTACTGTTCAAAATATTTAATTGCACGAAAATATCAGCAAGGAAACCTAGTTTCAGAAGCCAAATAGGACCGGAAAATTGATTTTCATATGAAAACTTCTCATCTTTCAAATACATTAAAAGCTGTGCTCTTAAGTAAAATACTCTTTTTAAGACGTTGCCCCTTGAAAGCCACTTTACTTCTGTGTGATAGAGAACATTTTCAAATAAGGCACCCATGTCTTCGCAAATTTTTCTAAAAATACGGATCTGCAAAGCTTTTCCTTTAATGGAATTTACAACTTTAATGATGGTTTTCATAACACAGTCCATTTCAGGAGGTAAAGCTTTGGACGCAAGAGCTTCTCGATGTAAAAAACAATGTCTCTATTTGGCATTAGCCATTATTTCTTATTTCTTTATTGTGGTAATTTGACGACAAGACCACATTTATGTCCTGTCATAGCTTTAGCACCATCTGTGCGTATAGCAATACATTTACACCAGTCAATATCATATTTACTTGTACGTTTCACAAAAGTGTCAAGTAAACATTTTCCAGTGGTATTGGTCTCCAATGGGGAACAAAATAAAATCTTCTTGAATGTCATTATATGTATCATATCTTACAAACTTAATGAATTGGGCACAGTTAGATATATTTGTGGATTCGTCCATTTAAAGAGAGAAGTACGTGCATTTATTAAGATTTTCCACAACTTGCGCTTGAATATCTTCTGCCATATCAGTAATTCTTCTTTGGATAGTATTATTTGACAGAGGTATTGTATTTAATTTTGCAGCCTCTCTTTCTTCACGCATTATATGTACCATTTCAACAGCTGCTGGAAAAATCAGATTTTCAGCAATTGTGTGCGGATTACTAGTTTTGGCAACACGATAAGCAACTTTATAACTTTCTAAAAATACTTTTTCATTAGTAGTGGTTGCCAAGGGAAAACTGTCTTGCTGTTTGTGAAGGACGTTCAGCTTTTTTTCAAAGAATTCTACGGGCTTTTTTATCTGGATGTTTGCCATTTAAATGTCGAAGTAACTTTGATGGCTTCATGATTTCTTTTGACAAGACTTGTCCACACATAACACATTGTGGTTTATTGGAAATAACGGTAAAACCATATTTAAGATATTTATTAATGTAGAATCTGTTTTTCTTTTTATTGCTGCTACTGCCACTTTTAGACGTAGATGGTTCTGTACTTTTTTTTAAACTTATCCATAATTTATAATTTATCGTAGACGTAAATACGTAAACGGGAATACGTAAGTCGTAAAATATTTACTCATTACTCAACACCGCGTTCGTCACCATAGGCTGTTTGGATTCGAACTGAGGTTTCGTTGCGCATCACCGCTTATATAAAGCCAAAACGAGGCTACGAGAACATTCCAGAGTGCCATCTAATAGCGAGCGCTTTCGCGATTATCATGGAAGAGTTTTGCGATGTAGACACAAGCTAATATGTCGCGGTGCACAATGTGCAGTTGACTTCTTATTATTTATTTTTATTGTAAATGCTATACTGGCAGAAGTACCTACTACTAATTACTACTGAGACAGATCGCAATCATTAAAATAATTGTATTAAAATAAAATAATTGTTTTTGATTTAAACTTAAACAGAAAAGTAAAATTAAATTTGAGAAAACATCAGATAATTGTAAATTAGGCACGCTATTTCTGTCAAATAATATTGAATAAATGAGTGGGGGGAAATTGGGAGTCGCGAACAAATTTTTTAGAAAAATGGGGTCGCGGTTTAGATAAGTTTGGGAAACTCTGGTTTAGAAAACGAATAGGCTGCAGATCAGACAGTTGTACCTAGAAAACCAAAGTTTACACAGCGATGAGGAAGGCAAGGAGAATTCACCACATTATCGTAACCATAGGAATAAGTATGGCTAAAGAAACAGAAAATATGGAAACAGAAAAAATAAAAACACAAACAATAACACCACAAACTTAAAATAGAAAACAAACATAATAGACGTTGATGGGATGTGGCAAAATCTCACGCTCTTACATAAGAGAATCACTAACATATTTATAAAAATCAACGTCAACCACAATTTAGTTGCCAAAAAAGAGTAGTTAGTCCAAAAGATGTTAATATTATGAACGAAAGAAAAAAGTGTAAAGAGAAAATAACGACAAATATAAAATGATCCCAATATTACTAAAAGAAATCAAAAAAAGCAAAAGAAAATTCAAATTAAAATAATTCTTCAGAAATGTAGAGAAATATTGTTCTGAAGCTATTTTCTTGTGACATTTTAAATTAATTACTATTTAACTGGGAATAAGCCACAACTAAAAATAAAAATACGTTTATTGACGTTTCGGTTTCCACTTTGGAAATCGTTCTCAAAATACAAACAGAAAATTTTGTTTTTTTTTTCAAAAAAAAAACAAAATTTGTTTAATTTACTGTTTGTATTTTGAGAAATTGAAACATCAAAAAATGTATTTTTATCTTTAATTGTGGCTTATTCCCAGTTAAATTGTAATTAAATGTAGCGAAATTGAGAACATGAGAATTGAGAACAAGAAAATGAGAACAAGAATTTACTGGTATTGAAAAAAAAAAGGTAACGAGGACCTTTAATAGATGGAGAACACATATTTAAAGAGAACCAGATATATTTCAGTCATTGATGAAATACATACAATATATATTTAAAGATGATGGATTTCTTGATAACATGAACTGACTAGCCATCAACGACCAGATATAAGTAGAGTAGAGTACATTTTTATTTGCATAAACTTTTTAACATAACTGAGCAAATAACATCACATTATTAATAACAGATTAATATATATATATATATATATATATATATATATATATAAATATATATATATATATATATATATATATATATATAAATATATATATATATATATATATAAATATAAATATATATATATATATATATATATATATATATATATATATATATATATATATATATATATTGGCATGACACAATAAAATATAGTTTCTTATAGATAAACATTAACAATTAAATATACTGATCAGGGAAACGATAGGCCTGGCACTTTGCCACAGTATAGGGCTCAATGTTAAAACATATTCATGATTGGGAAGCAGGTGATAAAACAAAGGAAAGTTTTTAAAGAGGCAAATAATACGTTTAAATATATAGATGGCTGAGAAAGTGCGTATACGTGATTTGAATTAGTCTCTACATGATTCTCCCGCATTTAGTCCTAAGATCACCCAGACTGCTTTTTTGGATTATAAAGATAGTTTTTCTATCTACTGCAGCAGCCCAGAAGATTACTATATATCTCTTAACAGAATAAAACTTTGCATAATATACTAATAGAAAAATCCCATGGTCTGGATAGCTCTTTAACACTCTTAATGAGTAGCAGACTCTATTCAGTTTTTTGTTTTAGTGTATTTGTTCCCCCTAATTGAAGTTCTGGTTAATATAAAGATCAAGACATTTAATTGATCTAGCAGGTTTTAAATATTTTAATTAAGAAACTAATAAAATTAACGAAAAAAAAAACAATTATACATAGGAAAAAATAGATAGATGGAAAACTGGAGCACCTGTATAAGCAAAAAATATTAAAATAAACAATCCTATGCTTTCTTTAGGGTATAAGAATTCGAGTGGAGAAGACGAAGTCACAATAAAAGTATTGTAGCATTTTATCGATAAAACGAGCGGTTCTTAATTACGTAAATTTATTTATTTATAAGTTTACAGTAAAATAATTTCCTATCAACCAAACCCAGTTCATAACAGCGCTATATATACAAGGTATCTATCACTTACTCAACATTGACAGCTCTTCATCAACGATTATGAGAAACAGGTTCAGTGGTCCCAAAAAATAACGAAAGACGTGGGACGTGATGATGTAACTGCAGCACATAAAGATATTGAGAAGATTTTATTGAAAGTTAAAAAAAAAACTAGAAATTAGCGTTCAAAGACTATCTGCCATGTATCCCACAATTTCAAAATCTTCCTAAGACAATATCTCACACAACGAAAACGTATATCCTTTTCATTTTACAAAGGTACAAGCACTGATAAAAGGAGATTTTCCTGCTTGTTAAGAATTAGCTAGAGATGATAGAAGCATTTAATGCTATAGAAAGAGCGGCACAAAACAGTGGCCTTAACATTAACGAAATAAAATCCAAATACATGAAGGCCAGCAAATCGACAGGCTAAAGCAACCTACAGAATCTGACATTAGGAGACTATAACATCGAAAGCGTGAAAATGTTTACATATCTAGGTTCACTAGTTACCGCAGATAAGAATGTCAGTAAAGAAATTAAGAGAAGAACACATATCGCTAATAAAAGATATAACGGACTAATTAAACATCTAAGATCTAACAACATCACAAAAAAAAAACCAAATGATGAATATACAAAACCCTGATAAAACCGGTCTTTGTATGGATCAGACACATGGACACTGTCGAAAAGCGATGAGAACCTATCAGGTACGTTTGAACGAAAAATTTTTAGACACTTATATGAGAGGGTAAAAGAAAATGACATATGGCGCAGAAGATATAACTTTGAACTATACACAGCATACACTGAACCCGAGGTAATAACATTCATAAAGACCGGAAGTCTGCGCTGGATGGGCCATGTTGAACGAATGTTGGCGACTAAAACACCAAAACATATAATAAGGCAAACACCAGTAGGGAGAAGATTAGAGGAAATACCCAAAACTTAGATACTGAAAAAAGCTAACTGAAAAAACAAACAAAGGAAGAGAACCGAATGACGGAAAATCCTAGAACAAGCTAGGACCCAGAAAGAATTGTTGAGCTACTGATGATGATGATGATGATAAAGAATTAACTAGATGGTTAAAAAATCAAAAAAATCAAAATTAAGATGTTTTTCAGATACATTTTGTTTTGTGACAAAGTTACATTCACAAAAAATTGAATTTTTAAAATGCATAATGCACTGCACACTCTTATTCGTACTTTAGTGAAAATCCCCACGTTGTTAAAGAATTCAAGCATCAGCATAGTTTAAGCATAAACGTCTGGATAGGAGTAGTTAACGATTATTTACTTGGGCCTGTGGAACCGGCATAGTCGTTTAAATGGTGCTGATTACTTCCATTTTCTGAAAAATGTTTTATCTGATTCGTTAGATGATGTGCCATTAAATATTCGCCAAACCTTATGATTTTTACATGACGGCAATCTAGCCTACTTCAGCAGGAATGTACGAGACTTTCTTGATAATAACTACAAAGACCACTGGATTGGACGTAACAGTCAAGTTTCTTGCCAGCAAGGTTGCCAGATTTTAATCCTTGCGATTATTGTGTTTGGGGATATATAAAAGCATTATTTTATTCCATCCCGATACAAAATCGTGCACAACCCTAGATAAGGATACAAGATGCTTTCAACGAATTTAGAATTAACTTTGGAATTTTTGCAAAAATTCTCTCGCAAAAGAGAAAATTTTTGCATAGAGACTAATGGTTATTAATATCAAGCATCTTTTGTAACTATCTACTTTTGATAGTTGTTCTTTTGTGTTAGTTTCGTTTCTTCGTAATAAATAGTTTGTTTTCTATTAGTTTGCTTTAAATAAAATTTTGTTTCAATTTGATATTTTGCTTCTTTTCTCAAACTTTTTTTACGAATTGTATGCCTCATTCATAAAAAAAAAGATAATTTATGAAATTATTTATTTATTTATCGTATGGCAATTACAACACATTTAGAACAAAATTACAAACACTAGTTATTATAAAATTAATTAAGATTATTAATTTAAATTTTATGACGAAAAAACGAAAAGTCTTCAAATCGATTTTTCTAGAAAACACTGTATCCTACCGACTCAAAGTAAAAGTACCTTTTAATGCTAGAATACATGAAAATTTAATAATCGACTATCACAAAGGCTTAAAAGTTAAAGACAATAAAGTTATTTGTTAAAATAACCGTTGACCATCCCAAAACGGACGTCTATGGCCGGTACTAAAAATTTGCAATTAATGAAATCGATTTAGCTCTGGATAATAAGTAATCGTACCCGTTTTGGTTTTTATAACTAGAAGCGTTCTAGAGGTATTGAAAAAAAACTACTTACAAGATGCCATCTTCAAAGAGCTCTAGCTCCCTTTTTTCGGAAGCATTTTCAGACTAGATGAATTTGGTTAAATTGTCTTAAAATTATCTGAGGAATCTCGAGTCTTCATTTGTCAGGAGAGTTTCTGGATACCCTGTATATATATATATATATATATATATATAATATATATATATATATATATATATATATATATATATATATATATATATTGTTATGTTTCTTCTTTCCCAACCAAAGAAAAATAAATAAAAATAGCCATCGAAATAAAATTTTAAGATATCAGTATAAACAAATTGTATATAATAATTTAAGATAAGATTTAGTATAGATAAGAATAGAAATTTTGTTGTAATTATGTGCATTAAGTGAACATTGTATTACAATGGGCCATACGCCTAACTATGATCAAACAGAAATATTGAGAAGGGAAAGAAATTACAACAAAAGACTGTTTCTAGAAATGTGTTTAACTAAAACTACACAAAACACCTTAAACAAAAGAGAAGACATTGAAAATCTTAATGCTATATACAGTAATCTTCTTTTAAATAAAAGAATAACAATATAAAAGTTCTTAAAAGTTACGCATATTAAAGCGATTATTCCAAGTTCAAATGAGATAAAATTTATTTTTATTCATGTTTTTTCTTTCTTAATTACTTAGTAACAAAAACTCTGTTGCTTGTTTAATAACTGTAATATATATATATATATATATATATATATATATATATATATATATATATATATATATATATATATATATTGTTATGTTTCTTCTTTCCCAACCAAAGAAAAATAAATAAAAATAGCCATCGAAATAAAATTTTAAGATATCAGTATAAACAAATTGTATATAATAATTTAAGATAAGATTTAGTATAGATAAGAATAGAAATTTTGTTGTAATTATGTGCATTAAGTGAACATTGTATTACAATGGGCCATACGCCTAACTATGATCAAACAGAAATATTGAGAAGGGAAAGAAATTACAACAAAAGACTGTTTCTAGAAATGTGTTTAACTAAAACTACACAAAACACCTTAAACAAAAGAGAAGACATTGAAAATCTTAATGCTATATACAGTAATCTTCTTTTAAATAAAAGAATAACAATATAAAAGTTCTTAAAAGTTACGCATATTAAAGCGATTATTCCAAGTTCAAATGAGATAAAATTTATTTTTATTCATGTTTTTTCTTTCTTAATTACTTAGTAACAAAAACTCTGTTGCTTGTTTAATAACTGTAATATATATATATATATATATATATATATATATATATATATATATATATATATATATATAAGCGAGGTTCCTACAGCCTCTGCCGTTTCTCGCATTTCGACCGCCATCGTTTTCTGTCCATCCATTCGTCTTCTCTGATGGCTCTATCTCTCATTATGTGCCCTACATTTTCTTCACAGGCAACTGAAGGCCTTCCCCTTCTTCTTCTTTGTTGTGGTATGTAATTTAAAGCTTTCTTTGGCCATCTATATTCATTCATTCGTTTCACGTGACCATACCACACTAGTTGTCTCGTTTCAATTCTATCTACACTGGAATATACAGTATTTGTCCTCCTTCTAATATCTTCATTCCTGATGTGATCTTTTTTGGATATACCACACGCTCTCCTTAGAAAATCCATTTCTACTACTTCTATTCTTTTTCTATCCTTCTGCGTTATCTGCCAAACCTCTGCCCCATAAGTCATAATAGGCTCTACCAAGGTTCGATAGATTGTCAATTTCGTTTCTTGTCTAATATCTTTAGACCAAAGTAGAGAGTTTAGACTGTTTACCACTTTTTTTCCCTGCTGTGTTCTGTTTTCGATGTCTCTTTTGGTAGTGCCTTCTTTAGATATTATAGATCCGAGATATTTATATTCATTGCATGTTTTTGTGTTTCTAATTTCTAACTCTGGATCTTCTTCACCATCTCCTATTTTAAGATACTCTGTCTTTGCCATATTCATATTGAGGCCCCATTGTTCATATTCTTTCTTTAGTTTTCTAAACATGTAGTCCATGTCTTCCTCGTCATTCGCTACGACTACCTGATCATCTGCGAAAAATAAAGCTGTTAGACATTCACCACCGCCTATGTCTATTCCCATTCCGGATACTTGTTTTCTCCACTGCTCTAGCGATGATTGAATATATATTTTAAACAGGGTCGGAGACAGACAACATCCTTGTTTAAGCCCCTTGGTTATTGGAAATGATTCAGATATAAAGTTTCCTTCTTTAACGACACTTCTTGCATTTTTGTATATATTTGCGATAGCATCCACATACTCTGTACTGAGACCTACTTTCGTCAATGTATAAAATAGTTTTTTCAAAGGTACCGTATCATATGCCTTCTCTAAATCTACAAACAATAGGTGGTGAGATAGATTCCTTGCCTTCCGTTTTTCGATTACCTGCTGCAGAACGAATATATTATCAATGCACGATCTTCCTGCCCGAAATCCATTTTGTTCCTCTATGTCTTCATATTCTGATTCAATTCGTTTTTTTATTATTCGACCGTACAACCTCCCAACTGAGCTAGTAACAGTTATTCCTCTATAGTTAGAGCAATTGCGTTTATCCCCTTTTTTGTATATTGAGCTGATGTATCCAACATTCCAATCATCAGTGATATTTTGTCCTTTTAAGCATTTATTAAATAGTTTAACCATCATCTCGTGTAATATTTTTGGTCCATACTTTACCAACTCAATTGGGATGTCTCCAGGTCCTGCTGCTTTACCGTTTTTCGATCTTTTGAGGGCATCGCTTAACTCTCCGGTTGTTATCTCAATTATTTGTGTATGTTCAGATATTTCTTCCATTTCGATATCTTGGAATTTACGTCTATCCTCTGTCAATAAGACCTCATAATGCTGTTTCCACTGTTTCAGATTCATTAATTTTAAGTTAGATTTTTCCTTTCCTTCCCTCCGGAGAGACTTTATCACCTTCCACGCTTGCCCAACTCTTGTTCCACCCATATACATATCCACCTCTGCACATCTTCGATCCCACATCTCATTTTTACTTTTCACTACTTCTCTTTTTACATCTCGATTTAATTTCGTATATACCTTGTGATCTTCCTCCTTTCTCGTTGACATCCATTTCTGATAAGCAGTTTTCTTCTTGTTTACTAACGTTTGCATATTCTCCGACCACCATTCTTGATTTTTTGTTTCATGTTTGTCTTTATACCCCAAAGCTTCACTTGCAGCCTCATGAATGTACTTTTTAAGTTGTTGGTATAATTCTTCCGCTGTTATATTTTCTCGATCCACATTTTGTAATTTTGTGGCCAGTCGTAATTTGTAAAGAAATTTTGTTGAATCTTCTTTTAAGCTTTCTAGATTAATAGCTGTAATATTATATCAAAATTTGCAATAAAGGTTTGCATAAACATAGACACTTCCTCTGTCAAACTCACCTAAAATAAATATAAAAAATAAAAGAGACATGGAAACCTTAGTAATAAGTTTTGACAGAACGAAAAAGTAAATCAAATTTAATGTCATTATGTTAATTAATTTTGCTAATTTTAAAACACAATCCTCACAAGGGTAAGCCTATTGAAGATATACTAACCTCATTTTTAATGTAATTTTTTATGTTAATTTTTAGTACGTTTTGAAAAAGAGTAAAATAAACTCGAAAGCTTAACAAACCTAAAAGAGTTTTACTTAAAGGCCAATATATTGACTACTAGACCCAAGATATCCATATATATATATATATATATATATATATATATATATATATATATATATATATATATATATATATATATCAAAAGTATTATTCGAGAATCATCTGGAGTGGTCCATCTCTATTCGTTTCATTGGTAGCGTCTCGAAGGCAGCCGCTATTGAGGACGCCATCTATTGTTTCTGAAAATTGTGACACGTACCAAGCGTCGCGTCGAAGCTGTGTTAGTGTACACCTACATGGGAACCGTATTTCTCCCGATCCGATATCGGCGACGTCAGCCGACGTCGCGTCGGATTGAAAACAATCTTAAGGTAAAATCGTAGTGCCTGTTTCCATGACGAAGCAGTATAGGCACTATGATTTAATACCTTGAGTTTGTTTTCAATCCGACGTCGCCCGATATCGGATCGGGAGAAATACGATTCCTTTGTAGGTGTACACTTAGAGTATCTTTACGGATTCATTTTCATTTGATATTTAATCTCTGATGTATGCACATTTCAAAAAAAGTTGTCTTTGGTCTTTTTAATTAGTCACGTAACTAATTATATTAACTTCGATTAAAAAATATAATGAAATGAATCGCTTTTATACGTTTATGGTATCTCGCAAAAGTAGCATGTAGATTTGTTAAAAACACGTGAAAGGTAGCAGAAAAAAGAAACAAACATTCTCTGTTGTTTCCGTAACATAATATTTTGTATCTCGAACATTCTATTTACCCCCACAGTTTCTTCCCTCGGGCTACTGAAAATGTATTCCACGCATTTTGGTGCTATTCGCGTAAGTAAAGTATAATTTTCTTCGACAAACATATTTACGTTGCATTTAATTATATTACAACGAAAGGCATGTTTTGTGAAAACACAGTACATTTTTCGGCATGGCAATGTTGAAAAAATCTGAATGAATAATAAATTAATGGCATGTTTTGTTATCTCGATCACTCGTTGTTTTTAATGTAAAACGGTTTGGTATTGTTTTGAAAAATGAGTGAAAAAAAGCACATGGGCAATGTAGATGCGTTCCGAAAATTGATAATATATTGGACATACAGTAAAAACATAAAAGTTTTAAAAAAATTACTTTTAACAGAAATTTTTTGTTCATCATCAGTTTGTTTTCTCCGTATTTTTTTCACACTTCGGATAAAAACTTTAATCACCCCAACTGTTCACTGGCAAGTAAAATCAACATTAGAGGTTTTGAACTGTGGATCAATATTATTAAATCCTTTTATATGATTTTAACTCTTGCAGGACCAACCTTTTATTAGAAATATCGAAAACCCAGGGGGATTAATACATGTCCACATATATATTAATCAAAAGCATGCTTCTGTATTACAACTAATTTAAAAATAACATTATAAATATATTCCTAGACAGTAATGTAACAGTTAAAATGTAACAATTTATAATTTACCCGAAGTCTACGGCTTCAGTGGAATTGTCATTATCGCAGGACGGAGCACACTAGTTCGCTCCCAAGGTCAAAAACCCTCTTAATTACATACTAGTTCGCTCCGAAAACCATAACCTAGTTCGCTCCCATGGTCAAGCGGATTAAGTATTTATCTATTAAGTTCTAGGAAAATTAACACCAGGAGAATAGGTACTGCGGCTTTTGTATTTAATATATGAAATTATATCAAATATTGGTAGTTACATATTTATATAAATAAAGTGATAAGCACGCTAGTAACCGGCAAAATACAAACGATGGAAAACATATGAAGTTATAAGATAAAAGAGATGAAACTGGTAGAGATGAGAAATTTAGCTATAGAAACCTATAAATTTACATTCTATTCACTGTTTCCCACCTGTAGACGTATCAGAGGAGGATGTCAACTAAAACTGTCACTGTCACAGCGGTATTTTCCAAACTCTTACGTCTAAAGGTTTGAAACAATAAATGAAATGTAAATTTATAGGTTTTATCGCAACAGATAACAGATGTTTTGCAGGTTCAGTCAAAAAAACGGGTGTGGCAGTTCAGTGGGACTGCCGGTAGAAGTTATACTTAGGTTATAGGTTATAGGATAGGGTTATTAGCCCTATGCCTAACTTCCTTTTCGGAGGACCATTTCTCTCTTCCTCGTCGGCCCTGACCCTACTTTCCACTGGGTTGGTTACCCAATCTTCGGTAGGGTTGCTCAGGTTTGCCAGGGTCCACCCGTGTGATTAAGTCACACTTCTTGAAGGTGAGGATAGGAATTGCGTAGGAGTGGCTATCGGTGTTATCAGGAAGCAACACCTTATATTGCTCATCACTACTCCTTGCAACCCCTCATAAGCTCCCTTAATGTCTAAATGGTGCTGTAACTTCTTGAGTCGAGCGTCCTCTTCCAAATGTATACTGGACTTTTGGTAATAACTGATTTTTTTTCTAGACAGTATTCTAACCTAAGTAAAGTTGGCTTGGGCAGCATTCGGTAAACTAAACTATATACTCAGAAATCAACAAATTCAATTACATCTTAGATCTAAAGTTTTTGATGCATGCATTACTCCGATATTAACTTATACGGCACAAACATGGACAATCACAAAAAAGAATATGAAAATACTTAGAGTCACTCAACACGCGATGGAAAGAGCAATGCTAGGTATATCACTTAAGGACAAGAAAACAAACAAACACATGGATAAGACAGAAAACCAAAATCACCGATGTGGTGCAAAAATCATTAAAGTTGAAATGGGAATACGCTGGACATGTAGCTAGGAGCGATCTAAACAAATGGCACAGATCAATTTTAACCTGGAGACCATACCAACACAAAAGACCCAGAGGTAGACCTCCTATGAGATGGACAGATGATCTAAAAAGGACTGCCGGGAAAAATTGGCTACAAGTAGCGTACAATAAAACACAATGAAAAGGAAGACTTGAAGAGGCTTATGTTCAGATGTGGACGTGAATGGCTAGACGAAGAAGAAGTATTCTAACCTATTTTTAATAAGTTGCTCATAAGTTTTCATAACACAAGATCCTAATTAAATAGGTCTGTATGAGTCTGATGAATCTTTATATTGTCTATTCCAGGATACGTATTATTTTTGTTTTTACAAGCTTGTTGTAACTTTTTCATTGTAAAAAGTTTATTTAGCATATGTTCATTTGTATATTAATTTTTAAATTCTCTTGGTTTTTCGTTTACCCAATTCGGACAAATTTTACTATGGAAATATTCTGACCAGTCTCCAATATTATTGGAATTTTTTTTGAAATATTTACTAAAACATAACAAGAATATTATTCCCAACAAACACAGTCATTGTTTGGAGTCTAGAGTTTCTCAATATTCTCATGTTCTCAATATTTTTGTAAACTAATTTTAAGCAAAGCTAAGCTGTAAGCGAAACTTCTGGAAAAACTTCCAAAAATATATATTTACACAAAAATAAAAGAAAAAAGATAACGCACTAAGGGAGTTTTAGCATTAAAAATAAGCAAAATGTCACCAGCAACAGCAACAAATATTTTGCATGAATTTTCCCTTTTTATTTTCTTTTGACAGTACAGTAACACGAATTCCAATATTCATTCATAAGTCACATTCACATCGAAATAAAAAAAAGGCTTTACTATACGCGCAAAATTAAAAGACCACGCAGATTTCATGACATATACGAGCAGAGGAATCTCCTTTGTAAAACGATATTGAACAGATCACGTGAAAAAATCTGACATAAAAACACGGCATTTCCACTTTTAAACAATAATTCCTCAACTCAAAGGAATGTCAGTCAAACGGATACAGACAAATCCGAGTACAAAGGCGTACTAGCCAAGTTTTCTGTTATATGATAGTTTTAATTTATAGGTAAACGGATAACAACATGAAACAACGGGAAACTCCAAATTATATCAACTATGTTTTTTTTCGGCTTTTTTCCATACTTCAAAATGGCTTCCTTGGTTACAGTTTTTTGAGTTAATCGAATATCTGTAACATTGTTTATCTCATAAAACTTGTTAACTAGCATATAATTCATCATTATAAACATATATATATATATATATATATATATATATATATATATATATATCCTCCTCCTCAATCCTTTAGCCCTTATCAGGGCGTAGTGACACCCTAAATATTGTTAGTCTGCTGTCTCCATTGACTGCGATCTTGTGCCATATGGACGGCTTCATGTAGGGATTTTCCCACCAAACTCTTCATTTGGTCTACCCATCGTATTGGAGATCTTCCTCTTGGTCTTCGGCCTTCTACCTTTCCTTCTACTACCAATAGTTCCATGGTGCCCGTTCTTCTAGCTATGTGGCCGAAGTAAGTTAGGTATGCTTGGTTTACTTTTTTTTTAGTTGGTTGGTATATATATATATATATATATATATATATATATATATATATATATATATATATATATATATATATATATCGGAAAAAGGAGTACGACCGTCAATCCAATATATATATATAAGGATCACTCAGACGAGTGGTGGGATATAAGAACCCACCACTCGTCTGAGTGATCCTTATATATATATATATATATATATATATATATATATATATATATATATATATATATATATATATATATATATATATATATATATATATATATATATATATATATATATATATATATATATATATATATATTATATATATATATATATATATATATATATATATATATATATATATATATATATATATATATATATATATATATATATATATATATATATATATATATATATATATATATATATATATATATGGAGTTTACTAATACTATTACAATATAAAGCCAGTTTATTGAAAAATATAGGTGACAAGGGAATATCGATACTGAGTGCTGTACTAGGAGCTCCTCGACGCAGGACTCAACCAAAACGAGCAAGTACGACTCAACACAGGTAAAATCAATACGCACACACACACACACACACACAAACCTCACATACAGACACACACACATACACTTTAACCCCAAATTATACACTTAAAATTTACATAAATCAACAAAAATTCACACTCATTATTCACATATCTCACACACAATTCATACACTTACCTTTTACACAGTTCATATACTCATTAATTATTACACACGCACATACAGCACACAAGAGCACGAAAACAAAAAGAACCACCAAAACCACCAGACACAGACACAGAAACACAACATCATACACATCACAAATGGGAGGAGGGCTCTGAAAGAACAATGCTTCCAAAATCCGGAGATGGCCAGCAAACACATTACATCAATCACTCAAAACATAGAAGTACAAAAAACAAAATTACCATACAACCTTATACGAGACAAAGACATAATACACAAAATATGCTCACCACATATTGAATACCCTACATACACCAACACATACTACATCTACAGACACTATAACTACACACACTACACTAGCATACATCACTACAAAAGACAGACACAGCACACATATACAAATACTTCATCACACTTAGCCCAAAAAAAATTTCCAGTCCAAGAAAATTTTACCGCACTCTCAAAAACCACAACCTCATAGAAGACATCCCTTTCAACCTAGAAATATAACCATCTGAAAACCAAGCCATTCTCAGATAGACACAATAGGTCCTATTCCCAACATAAAAAAATGGGAAGAAGATCTGCAAGCCATCACAGATTACAATCACATAATAGCATCTAAGTGCAAATGCACAGAATATACAGACACAAATAACACAACATCAAAAATACTTACCACACCAAAGAAAACACAAAAAAAACATGCACACAGAACAATACACTCCTAACCCGTCCACATCCAAAGCATCTATTCCTTATCCTCTGACCCAAACCATACCTGCACACCCCTACAAACATAAATCACATTGTAACCAACACACAATCAAACAACTTCACTCACCACACTACAACAAACAACAACTACACAACCACAAACAACTTACAACACAAAACACATAACAGTCACTACACACCACCCAAAATTACAGAACTGAGAACATTTCCAAACATCTGTCAGCAAAAACCATTCTATAGATTTATCGAAGACAACGATATAATCCCATATTTAGACTCGATAAAACTCTTCCCAATCCAAAATGGAGCTTCCGTACGAACTATCATACTTCTGAACCTCAATAATATGTCGGCAAAACTTCGACAAATCACGGTAGGTAACAATATTTCCATAAATTTGGGTTTCAAATTATCATCAAACCATTGTAACCTATCAATAAACTTTCATTTAGTCATTGCCGGCGACGTCGACAAAAAACTAACTCAAAAATCATCGAGAATAATTTATCCGAAAACAATTTTGCATTCACCAAACTAGTTCGTATAATTGACCGGTCTACTGATCAAACCATCTCTTTCTTTAGAGTTTTTACAAACTCTAAAACTAAATTTAACGATGCACTCTCGAATGGTATTAAGATCAAAGGAAAAGGATTGAAATGCGAGATTCCGAGATCAAGCAATTCCGTTCCGGTTCGACTAAAATACTGTTAGAAATGATGCAAAAGCGGAAATCTAAGCATGAATACCCTGAAAAATCAATTATCTGTCCATACTGTAAGCAACAACATAGGTCTACTGAAAGCGCTACGATATGTGTTCCCAAATTTACCAACTGTAATGGAAGCCACCCGGCATTTTCACAAAAATGCCCACACCGAAGAATCCAACAAGAAGACACAAAACAAACACAACCCGTACGCACTTCCAAACAAATTCCCTCGTACGACCTATCCTCAGACATAAAATCCCTAGTCCATTTCACATCCATGATCCTCTTCAATGGGTATGCCGTATGGGTATGCCGTATGAACGTCCTGCTACAATTTCATAAACCACACCTTGACTCAACTCTGCACGTAAATACACAATACAAAACAATACACTTATCATTCACCCACACATACACTTTACCTCCACCTAAGCTCATAAATCATAAACATACCAACACCATAAAAGAAACATGTTAAAAACATACAACCAATAACTATACAAACCCGTACCCTAAGGCCGTCCTCACATGGGACGATCAAAGGCACACGTCTAAGTTCATGCGTCGTGATCGTCTTGTACGAACCCTGCTGCACGAGCGATTGTTTACCGCACACTAGTCAATTCAGTTTGCTGTTTGCTCACATCTGCCAACCAGGAGGAACACATTTTTAATATATACATATATACATATTCTTTTATTGTATAATTATACAATTGAGGATATTTTTACAGTTCCCCAACGAATTTTACGTTCTACGTTCTACGAACACCTAGAAACACATATTCAATGTTTTCAGAATTTTATGTTACAAACAATATATTTCTACAAAGCTAGTCGTCTTACAAACAACGAACATAATATTCGCCGATCTTAACAAAATTTATTTTATTTAGGGCAAAAAACAATAAAAAACAAAGATGCAAATACAATAATCTTACCCTCATGACTGAAAACGTGCGTCTCACTCGAACTTTCTCGTGCGCTATCGATCGCAAGTAACGAGAGTCGTAAAAGACGAGGAGATTTGCAACTCTAAACGACCACTTAACGCCCCATCTGTGGAGCTTAATGCAACAACGAAGGAACTTGGGTGTAGGACAGGTGTAGATTGGTTTTTTGTGGTTTCCCAATCTCATTGCAGAACGATACTTGATCCTAGGTGAGAAGGAGAACATAGCCACAGCTATCCTCCACGCGTTTAAACTCAACAAAACAAAAAGGCCAACAATCTGAAAAGGGCCGTTCTTTCAACAGAGCTGTACTTAGTAGCGGACTTGCTCCAACTGGCACCCAAAAGATAGAAAATCCTTTTGACACTACTGCTTTACAGCCAACACTTAGTTTAGGAGAGCGATAACAAGCAAATTGGCGTTTATTCAATAAATAAAACCCACTCTAGTAGAGGCGACAAAGCCTAAACAAGGTAACTACGCGTTACAGCAGAAAAAGAGATGAAATTTGATTGCCAGTAATAATATAACCAATAAATTAGTAATAATAATTTTATATACACACACACACATACATACACAAATAGTTGAGCTAACAACCGGAGAGTTAAACGATGCCATCAAAAGATCGAAAAACGGTAAAGCAGCAGGACCTGGAGACATCCCAATTGAGTTGGTAAAGTATGGACCAAAAATATTACATGAGGTGCTATTTCAACTATTTAACAAATGCTTAAAAGGACAAAATATCCCTGACGATTGGAATATTGGATACATCAGCTTAATATTCAAAAAACGGGATAAACGCAAATGCTCAAACTAGAGGAGAATATCTGTTATCAGCTCAGTGGGGATGTTGTACTGTCGAATCATAAAAGAAAGAATAGAATCAGAATACGAAGACATAAAAGAACAAAATGGATTTCGTACTGGAAGATCGTGCACTGATGGTATATTCGTTCTGCAGCAGCTAATCAAAACACGAAAGGCAAGAAATCTATCTACCCACCTATTGTTTGTAGATTTAGAGAAGTCATACGATACGGTACCTTTGAAAAAACTGTTTCAAACATAGACGAAAGTAGGTCTCAGTAGAGAGTATGTGAATACTATCGCAACTATATACAAAAATGCAAGAAGAGTCGTTAAAGAAGGAAACTTTATATCTGAATCATTTCCAATAATAAAGGGGCTTAAACAAGGATGTTGTCTGTGCCCGACCGTATCTAAAATATATATTCAATGATCGCTAGAGCAGTGAAGGAAACAAGTATCCGGAATGGGAATAGACATAGGCGGTTGCAAATGTCTAACAACTTTATTTTTCGCAGATGATTAGGTAATCGTAGCGAATGATAAGGAAGACATGGACTACATGTTTAGAAAACTAAAGAAAGAATATGAAAAATGTGGCCTTAATATAAATATGTCAAAGACAGAGTATCTTAAAATAGCAGATGATGAAAAAGACCCAGAGTTGGAAATTGGAAACACAAACACAAGCAATAAATATAAATATCTCGGATCTATAATATCTAAAGAAGGCACTACCAAAAGAGATATCAAAAACAGAACGCAGCAGGGAAAAAAGTGGTCAACATTCTGAACACTCTACTATGGTCTAAAGATATTAGACAAGAAATGAAATTGACAATCTACCTTGGTAGAGTATATTATGACTTATTGGGCAGAAGTTTGACAGATCATGAAAAAAGATAAAAAAGAATAAAAGTAGTAGAAACGGATTTTCTAAGGAGAGCGTGTGGTATATCCAAAAAAGATTATATCAGGAATGAAGATATCAGAAGGAGGACAAATACTGTATATTCCAGTGTAGACAGAATTGAAACGAGACAACTAGTGTGGTATGGTCACGTGAAGCGAATGAATGAAGATAGATGGCCAATGAAAGCTTTAAATTACATACCACAACAAAGAAAAAGAAGGGAAAGGCCTTACGACACCTAATGAGAGATAGAGCCATCAAAGAAGACGAATGGATGGACAGAGAACGATGGCGGTCAAAATGCGAGAGGCGGCAATGTATATATATATATATATATATATAATATATATATATATATATATATATATGTCCCACCAATAAGTGGGACAATGGGACAAAGAACTTTATTTGTTGGAAATTTTCATTGACGAAGTAACCGAAATTTATAAATTTGTGAAGATTTTAGATCCGAACCTAAAAAGAGGACAGTTATATTAATTCTGAATTTCTGAAGCTATTTCTTAGCTGTGAGTTATATTTATTCTTATATTTATATAAGAATAAATATATTTATATTTATTCTCTATTCAGAATCAATATAACTGTCCTCTTTTTAGGTTCGGAACTAAAATCTTCACGTAAATTTATAATTTTCGGTTACTTCGTCAATGAAAGGTTCCGACAAATAAAGTTCTTTTTGCCACTTATTGGTTCATTGTTGCCTAAACTAATTAAATCGGATTTAAATCGAATTCCAATAGTCACGTTTCGACAAATAAAAGAACAAAGATGACTTTGTGGAAGACTCTAAGGAAATACATATCATTGATATGACAACATGGAAACTCATGAAGAAATATAATTAAGACACCTGGCAAATTGTATATAAATTGTGTGCAAATCTGCATTTTCTCGACATATATATTTTATAGTAAAGCAGATATTTTAATATAATTTCTTTCATAAGAATAATGGTTTTAAATCTATACGGCTCCAAATGTTAAAAATTTGGGTCTTTTATTTATCCCGAACTTTTAAGTACCTACTTCACTGGACAAAAAAGAAAAGCGGCTCTTTCATCTCCTTGACATTTCAAATAGCTATTCGTATAATCCAGTTTGTGTATTTTATATGAATGTTTTCCAAAGAATTTCCACGCCTCTGATGTCTCGCGTTCGAGGTGACAAAGTGCCAACGCGAATTCGGCTGGTAGAGGCTCCGGAAAATCGGAAATATGCGTGTGTGACAAATATCCTTTACTTTACAAAGGAAATGCCTTTAGGGCCCCTTTTACTTTGCTCCACTTGACTATAAAAGCACGTGTGTTAAAGCAGGGATCAAATTATTTGAATATTTCTATTGGACATGACCCTCTATGTCAGAGTTTTTTGTGGAGCGTAATTTAAAGCACTTTAAAGATAAAGTATGCTGTAAACAAACTCATTGCAATAAAGATCTTTATAATGACGTCCATTTTTTTTAATGGACAAAGCTTCTTTACTAAAATATTAATTTCACAATCTCTCCCAACTACCTATATTCCAATATATACTCCCAACATATTCTTAAATGTTCTTAGCAATCGTTTTCATTTGATAAAATTTGCTAAGCGGCTATAAATTACCTTCGCTTATTTTTTTTTTAAGCAAAAGTTCAACAACAAATTTCGTGTATCATTTTGAAACAGTTTTACCAGTAAATGTAATGTAACTTAACAACTACAAGTACTTACAATAATACAAAAAGTTCTGCTTGTCGTATAAAGGATTATAAATCGTGTAGTAACAGACGCTACCTACCTCAAATTATTCAAGTTCACTGCTCCTCTTGAATAATTTGGATGCATCATTTCGAAGAGAAAGCCCCATACCTAACCTAGCCTAATGCCGTACATCCCACGTTCCAAACATAGCGGTTTGTCCTATTAACCTATTTATCTTGTAAATCATTATAATTGCTTAGATATGAATTAAAGGGTGGCCGTATCGTTAGAAAAATAAGTTAATTGTGCATATAATTTAATTATGCTAAAGCTCGTAGGATTTCTGGTTTCTAAGAAACATGCTAATAAAATAGAACAATATGTGGGAATCTCAGAAAGAATTGCAATGATTGTGATAAATATAAACGAGAAAATCACCCTAAAAATCATTCAAGTGTATGAACTTCAACACACCCCGATGAACAGATAGATGAGTTATACGAGAAAATAATAGAAAGCAAAACGAACTATCACAGCACTTATACACTTATAATAGAAGATTTTAACGCTAAGATTAGACAACGACTAGAAGAAAGTGAAAACTATATTGGTGAATTCGGCTACGGTGTTAGAAATGAGAGAGGAGAAACCCTGATTAACTTCCTACATAGCAACAAATATTTCGTAATGAACACATTTTATAAAAAAACCACAGAGAAAGTGGACGTGGTCATCACCAGACGGAAAAACAAGGAACGAAATCGATTACATCATGTGTAACAAGAAAGGTATCGTAGAAGATGTAACAGTAATAAATAATGTCTCTCTGGCTAGTGATCATAGAATGGTTAGAGCTAAACTCAGGACTTAGTATAGCAAACGTAGAATTAACTTTATTAACACGAGACAAATAGACACAGAAAAGCTAAAAGTCGATAAAGAAAAATATGCTAGTAAATTAAAAACCGCCCAAGCACTGAATCTAGAACAACTCAGCGTTAATAAAATTAACTCAGTTATACCAAAAGAACTATTGAATGCTAGCTCAGAAGTAGCAACCCGCCATAAAAACAAAAAATCCAAAATAAGTGCAGAATCGAAGAACATGCTGAACCAACGAAAAGAGCTCCTGTCACTAAACAAAAGAAATACCACAGAATACAAAAAACTTAATCGAGCCATACGAAAACAGATAAAAGACGATATTAAAAAACATCAACAAGAACATGTAGAAAGAGTGATAGAGAAAAATCGAAGTCTGAAATATACCAAATCGAAATTAGGAAATAAAAATATTATAACTATGAAAAATCAACAAGGCCAACTAGAAACAAGCAAAGCTCAGATATCAAACATAGTTGAAAACTTCTATACTGAGTTATACCGCTCAAGAAACGATCCCCCGACTCTTCAAAGCAAAATCTTAAAAGACAAATAACAAACGTAAATTCTGAAGTAAGGCCCGAAATAAGCGAAGTAGAAATAGAAAATGCAATTTAAAGAAATGAAAAGAAATAAAGCACCGGGTAGTGATGGAATTCTGGCAGAAATGTTGAAGGCGGAGAAGAAGTCATCAGGTACCTAAAAATACTTTTTAATAAATGGCTATTTGAAGGAAACATACTAAAGGAATGGAATACTGCTAACACAATATTAAAACACAAAAAAGGGGACAATACAGACCTAAAAAATTATCTTCCAATATCACTACTATCACAACTTTATAAAATATTCACAAAAATAATTACAAATAGATTGACAACAAAGTTCGATGTATATCAACCAGTAGAGCAAACCGGATTTACAAAAGGTTTCAGTACATGTGACTATCTTCACACACCAAAGACTTAATAGAAAAAGTTAACGAATACAATTTATCAATGTGTTTAGCATTTATAGACTACGAGAAAGCTTTTGACAGCATAGAATTATGGGCTATTGAGGAAGCACTGGTCAACAGCAGAATATACTCTAGATATAGGATATTAATACATGATAAATATCAACACGCTGAAATGGTAGTCACGATGGATAACGGAATGAAAACGAGGCCAATAAAAATCAACCGAGGAGTAAGACAGGGAAACACCATATCTCCAAAACTATTTACTGCCGTACTAGAAGGCATCTTTAAATCACTAAATTGGTAAACGAAAGGACTATCGATAAACGGAAAGTATTTAAACCATCTAAGATATACAGTTGACGTAGTACTAATAGCCGACAGCTGGAAAGAACTGAAGACGATGATCGATGAGCTTCATACGGAATCCTTAAAAAAAGGACTGAAAACAAATCTGAGTAAAACTAAGCTAATGTCGAATAAATATGATCAACCGACGATAACCATCCAAGGAACAAAAGTGGAACATGTAGAAGAATACATATATCTGGGTCAGAATATCAAGGTAAACAAAGAAAACCAAACTACCGAAATAAGCAGACGAGTAAGAATGGGATGGGCTGCATTTGGAAAACTCTCATACATACTGAAAGACAAAAAGATACCCCAAAACCTTCGAACCAAAGTGTTCGATTCTTGTATCCTTCTCTTTCTCACTTACGAAGCTCAAACCTGGACATTCACAAAAAAGAACATGGACAAGATTCGAAAAACTCAGCGAGCCATGGAACGACAGATGCTTGGTATCTAACTAATAGATCGGCAAACGAACGAAGCAATCCGGAACAAAAACAAAAATAAAGGACGCCGCGAAACAAGCAGCTAAATTAAAATGGAAATGGGCTGGACACAACGAACGTCTCGAACATGGTAGATGGAACAAAGAAGTCGGAAACTGGCGACCGTTCGATGTGAAGAGACCAAGAGGAAGACCTCAAATGTGCTGGAGCGACGACATGAAAAGAGTCGCAGGACCGATGTGGAAACGCCTAGCACACAACAGGGATGGATGGCGAGAAATGGGAGAGGAGAATTCGGATAGAAAAAGGGCTATAAAAAAAGCTCGATTGTAACCAGTGATTATTGAGGCTTCTATCGTTTATAAGATGACATTTTACAACAGAGCTAAAGAAGGCGTTGATACACTAATACACGAAAAAAGAATTATTGAAAATCTAGACTACGTATAAAAAAGAACATAGGTGGTAAGGGTAAAAGCTGAAAAATAAAAAATTTAATCGTATAGAACCCAAAACATCTAAACTTTACGAAAATTTAGAAAAAGAAGATGAAATAACAAAACATTTCATGAGATACTTTAATTTCAAAATATATATTTAAAAAATAAATTAATTAAGCTAATGTACACTAGGTACCTGACTGTACTATGCCAATGATCTTAGTTGTCGAGGCATTAACTCAATAATAAAAAAAAATTATTCTAAAATTAATTTACTAGAAGACCTTAAAATCCGTAGGGAATTAAAATGAAATCCTTAAAGTTGAGTTAATACTCAAATTAATTGAAATTACATATTTGATCCGATCTTTAAGAAATTTATTTAGTTTACCTAACATTTGAGGAACTTGAAATATTATTCTTTATTTTGACTGTTCGTAAATCCTATACATATAGAACCTAAGAAGATCTAGTTAAACTACTTCAATTTAATAAATATGTAGGTTTTAACAATAAAGCATTGGCTAATAGTAATAATTTTTAAAATAAAATATAAATTTATTAAATTTTTAATATGGAATAAGTTGACTTACATGGTAAATTCCAAGCGAGTGTTGTACAAAATATAATACACATACCTGAAAAAAATTCAATATGTTATTTAAATATTTAAATCAAATTAGATATTGCTTATACATTTAAATATATTTTTTGTTCTCGTTAAGTTGTGACGCAAGTGCGCAAGTGCCTATGACCCGTGAATTCCGTTATAGGTATATATATTTGTGCACTTTATTTGAGTGCAAATATATCTACATGCATATGATGAGATAATGAAAAAGAAAAGAGTCAAGTAATACTAGATAATTTGTTGACGATCTACAGTGATGTTGCAAGCAATACCATACCAAGGAAAGAGTCACACTGTTAACACACATAAAATTTATATACCATGTGCAAGAATATAAATATATCTCTGAAATAATAGTTAGCGCAACAGATAAAGTATATTATGTCAAACCTTTGAATACAATAACAATCCATGCACCTTAGTAACTATTATTAAGATGATACTACAAGAGAAAGCTTCTACTAGCACTCCAAAGTATAAGAAATAAATAAGACTCCACAAAAATGTTATACGTATCATTATTAAGGGTAATTTTACTGCCCTATCGGCCATGATATTGGCCAAAAAAGTTTTGAACCTTCAAAAACCTTTCTGTACCGTTGCACAACATGCCATTTCAACCAAACACAGTATCGACTTCACGAATACGAAAATACTGCGCAAACAAAAAAATTATCATAAGCGTTCCATCCTTGAAATGTGTCAAATTCTAAAACATCCATCGTCCCTAAATAAGAGAACCGACATCGACAACTTGAGCCAGATCACTCTCTCATCATACATAACAAATAAAAAAAAACACTTACAAGACAGTAACTTCATTCCCATTCTTCTTTCCTTTTTTAAAAAATTATTCCTTTCTTAAAAATAGGTCTGTCCCCTTTCCGTTCACTAACTCCCTTAATAATTGTACATCCCTGCTTTCCAAAGAAACATATGTACGACACAAGCCACATGTGTAAATTATGACATCCTACAACCGATAGAAAACAATCGAAGAGATTAGTGTGGTTGGATCCTCGACAGAGCTTAAACCAACAATCAGATGAAGCCCTCGGTCAAAATTAAATAAACAATAGTGCTCTCACAGTTTTTCTTATGTTTTTTTGTTTCGTTTCTCTTGTTCGGTTGTTATGTTTTAATGTTAAATGATCGTAGAGTTTTTATAACATCCAAAAAACCTACAAATTGTTTTTGTAAGTATGAACCCTTTTGGTTTACTTATATTTTAAAATCTTTTTTATTTTAATTTGTAGTGAACTGATGATGCTTTTAAAAATAGAAGCGAAACGTATTCGAATAAGTCAATGAAGTAGTTGACAACTTTCATTTGCCAAATATTGACCGATAAAACCTCTGCTATTCAACTATTGAATATATTTTAAATTTAATCAACGGTCGTATATTTTTTGCTATGTCTATATATATATATATATATATATATATATAATATATATATATATATATATATATATATATAATACGATTCTCATTCTCAAATTCTCATTTTCAACGAGAACTTTAGCAATCTTCATGCATCACACTTCGATGTAAAATCCTGTCCAAAAGGAACCACACGGTTCCCCAGCAATGGTCATCGTTACAATTTATTATCAACCCTCTTATATTTAGATTTTAAACAAATTGACTTTTCTATTCTGTGCTGTAAATAAGTAATTTTGTTCATCAGTTAATTTTTCATACAGATACTGATTTCCAAAGCCATTTTATTTTTTGTTTGTCTTTTCAGAATAGTAAATCCCTATCTATCAAATATAGTTCCTTTTTTTTCTTTTAATTACTTTGGTGTATCTAACAAAAATATTTTTCAATTTTTCAATAAAAATAGTTTTTTTTAAATTAAACTTTAAAAAAATAAGGTTATTATCGAGCACAAGTTTATTTAAATCTTGCCCCAGTACTTTCGCTTAAAATAGCATCTTCAGGGACATTTCGTCAAATATGAGCTATCCGGCAAGCGTAGAATGTGAAAAACATGAGTAATAACATAAAATTGCACAAAACACTGCACGAAAACAAGGACAAACAGTTTAAAATTACTTAAAAGATTCTACGCACTACATTCTTTGTCAGTATCAGGAGGGATATTCTCCAGAAGAAGATTTAACAGTACAGGCAGAGATAGAGAAAATACTCAATGATACACTCAAAGAAAAATTTAGTGAAGCACTCGTGTAGCAGAAGAATCAGTAGAAATTATTTGGCACACCTTCAAAACAATCACAACTATACAAACAAAACAACAACAAGGCAACACAAGAAAAACAAAGAATACATGGATGGCAAAAGAAATCCTAGAATTGATGGATTAGATCTTTTAGAAACCGCAATGAAGTAAAATATAAAAAACCCAGAGAGCCGTCCGAGATAAAATTAGAAAAGCCAAAGAAGAATAGATGAACAGCAGATATGAGGAACTGAGGAAATTATTAAAAAGACATAACTACTTCAAAGCGTACAAAAAGATTAAGTAAATCACAAATGTAAAGAAAAAAATCACAACAACTCTAGTAGATGATAACAACCAAATAGTATCTGGCCCAGAAAGTATAGGGAATATATGGGAAAAATACCCTAATAATCTGTTTGATAATGATAGAACAGATCCACAAATGAATACAGTATAAGACACAATACTTGATATATTAACATCGGAAGTTACAAAAACAATCAATACATCAAAGCCACGAAAGGCTTCGGATTCAGATGAGACATACGTAGAGAATTAGAGATGATAAAATTTATCAATGAAGAAAATCTTCAGTCCTTAACACTACTATTTAACCAAATATATAGCACTGGAATCTTCCCAGAAGACTGGCTTAGATCTACATTTATACCTATTCTTCTTCATGTGCCTTGTCCGTTCCGAACGTTGGCAATCAACATGGCTATTCTGACTGTTTACGGCAGATCTGCATAGTTCAGCAGATAACAATCCGAACCATTGCCGCAAGTTTTGGAGCTACGAGTGTCTTCTCCTCCCTGGATCCCTTCTGCTGTCTATTTTCTCTTGAACGATCAGCTGTAGTGCTCTATATTTATTATGTCTCATAACGTGACCCAAGTATTTCAACTTTCTTTTCTTTATACTTATTCCTACCTCTCTCTCTTTACCTATCCGGCGTAGTACCTCTTCGTTGGTCACGTGCTCAGTCCGGGATATACGTAATATACGTCACATTTCGAAAGCCTCTACTTTTTTCATCAATGTTGCGGTCATTGTCCACGCCTCCATTCCATACAACAAAACCGGGAATACATAACATTTCAGAAGTCGAATTTTGAGAGGTAGGATAAGGCTTTTAGAAGTGAAAATTTGCTTCATGCTAGTGAACGATGCTTTTGCCTTTTCTACTCTTATACGTATTTCCTTCGCTTGATCTCAATTTGAGTTAACTGTTGTTCCCAAGTAGATATACGAATCCACGTGTTCAATTCTTTCATTGTCTAATATTAGTTGCTGTGGTGGTTGTTGGGTTTTGCTTACTAACATCCATTTATTTTTTGTGATATTTAGTCTGAGTCCGTATTGTGCACTTGTTTTTTGTATCTTACTCGTTAGGCAACCCAGTTCCTCCATGCTACTTGCTAGAATCACAGTATCATCAGCATACCTTATGTTATTAATTGTTTCTTCATTTATCTTTATGCCTTCTGTGCTTTCCTCCAGGCAGAGACAAGATACAGCCCTGTCGTACTTATTTCTTGATCTCAATTTTATTGGTCAATGTAGATCCTACTTTCACTTTAGCTGTTTGACCCCAATAGAGACTCGCTATTGTTCGAATGTCTCTGTAGTCGACTCCGATCTTATGGAGAACTTTAATTATCTTTTCGTGCTTTACGTTATCGAATGCTTTTGCATAGTCTATAAAGCATATGTACACGCCTTTGTTCATATCTCTGCAGTGCTGGATGAGTACCTGCAGACTAAAAAGTGCTTCTCTTGTCCCAAGAGAATTCTGAAACCCAAACTGCAAGTCTTCAATGTTATCCTCGCATTTTTTGCTTATTCTGTTGTAAATAACCTTGGTGTATGTCTTCGAAATGTGGTTAATTAGACTTATCATCCGATGTTGATCACAAGACTTTGCTTTTGGTTTTTTCGGTATGGCAACAAAAGTTGACTCTAACCAGTCTTCAGGAAACTCCCCGCTGCTATAAATATTGCTATAAATATAATATAATATTAACTAATGCAACTAAAAAGAATGAAATAACACTTATAATGGGAGGTTTCAATGCGAAAGTAGGACGAGGTAAAACAGGAAAGGTAGTGGGAAATTTCGGACTTGTTGAAAGGAACGAAAGAGGAGATCTATTTATCTATTTATCTATTTATACCTATAGCCATGAAAAATAAAGTAAATAGATGCCCAAACTTCAGATTAATTACACTGATGAGCCATTTTCTGAAAATTTTACTCAAAATTGTACAGCAACGTATATACAGAAAATGCGAAAGAAATCTGAGCGACAATCAATTTGGATTTTGAATGGGGCTCAGTACGAAGGAGGCATTATTTAGCCTTTAGATATTACTAAAAAAATGCCAAGATCAACGAAAAGACGCGTTTCTCTGTTTTATCGACTACGAAACAGCATTTGATCGAGTAAAACACACAGAACTCATACAAACCCTAACACAACATGGTATAGACCTTAACACGGTGGCCCCTATTAAAAACCTATATTGGGATCAAATGTCGTCGATTAAAATAGATAATCATGTGACAGCAAAAATGTCAATAAAAAAAGGAGTTGCCAGGGCTGTGTACTTTCTCCACTATTCTTTAATATATATATATATATATATATATATATATATATATATATATATATACATATATATATATATATTCCGAAAATATCCTCCAAAATGTCCTAGTAATTATTGAAAAAGGAATAAAAATCAACGAAAAATATGCAAACAACTTAAGATACGCAGACGACACCGTCATTATTACGAACAGTGCTGAGGGTTTGCAACGACTTTTAAATGCCATCATCTGAGAGGGAGGTAGATTAGGGCTATATATAAACGCAAATAAAACAAAAGTAAAGGCCGTTACATGTGCACCAAATGCCGACATTAATATTCATATCGACAACAAACAGATAGAACCCGTACAAAAATTGTAATATCTTGGATGCTGGATAATAAACGACTTAACTGCGAAATCAAAATAAGTGCTCGTATAGAGTATGGTAGATCTTCTTTTCAAAGAAAAAACTCTACCTTATCGTTGGATATCCGATACCAATTTGTAAAAACATTCATTTATTCCATATTGCTAGAAGGAGTGGAAACATGAACTCTAAACCACAAGGATAAGACGTCTAGAAGCCTTTGAGATGTGGATATTTTGAAGGATGCTGAAGATCTCTGGGATAGAGCACGTGACCAACAACAAGGTGCTGAGAAGAATAAGGACTGAATGACAACTCCTAAAGATTGTAAACAACAAAAAAAAAATGAGTTATCTAGGGCATATTTACAGAGGAGAAACATATAACTTTCTACGACTCATAATAGAAGGGAAAGTAGAAGGAAAAGAGGTCTAGGAAGAAGAAAATGCTGCTGGCTGAAGAATGTAAGAGACTGAGAAGGTACGGACACAGCATTTAAAGTGTAAACAACATTTTATTTAAATTAATTTATTCAACAAAAACCATAATATAATTAGGGATAGTTATTTCTATAATTAGGCGTATTAGGTTACAAGTGAGTAAAACATTTTTTTACTCACTTGTAACTTGTAATATACAACGAATGCAACTAAAGTACAGTAGTACCTAATACCCGCTTACATTTTATACGAGCAACAATAATTTGCACGATAATCTTTAATAATTACAGATTTAAATTCATTGCTTCAAAATCTGTATCTATATTTTGTATATCAAATTGATATAAAACCTAAATAAAAAGAATTTAAATTTGTAATAACATATTCTTTAGCGAAGAAATTAGAAAATACTAGAAGAATAGTAATACAAGGCTAGATTTGTAATCTGCAAAATATGTTTGAAATTTGTTCTGGACGCCAATTTAGTACATTATGTACATTAGCATTTATAACCATTACAACAAAGGAATATTCATTTGACTGGTATAATAATTATTGAATCATTAAAGGGTATGACATGAATACAAAGCAAGTTTTAAACGGGTCTGCAAGCTTATTATTTACCTCAAATATCTAATTACTGGATGCTTTTATATACCGAGCAGAAATACAATAACAACGTGCTTTTGCCTATAGTATACAATTTCAGTCATATTATATTGTGACAATGGCAACAAAAATAATAGAAGTACTATATTAACACTATTACGACGATGATCTAGTAAAAAGAACAGTTCGAATATACTAAAACAGTGGAAGAATGTAAAAAAAATTAATATAACTTCGACAAGAAGGAGTATTTATAATGTGTTTGCTAGAAGAAGAAAGGGTAAGAGATCTTTATCAACGAAGAATAAATCTAGAACAACATTCTATGCAATCAGATATAAATGAGGAATTGAAGAATTTAAAAACACGTATTTGAAAAGTAGCTTACGAGACCCTAGTCAAAATAAAGAAAATGATGAGCAGTAAAGATTATGACACAGGAATCCACAAATAAAAAATTTAATATGGGCCAAATAACATACAGGAAAACAAAAAAGAAGAGGGAAGCTCAGAACGAAGGAAAACGGATTTCAAAGCAAATACACCAGCATTCGTAGGAAGAGTTTATTAGCCTAATTGAAAATGATATGCATAACACAAACTTTTGTTTACAAAATAATCTTTTGGTGGATTCCATTACTGAATGTTTTCGATCACTACATCAAAATGTTCTCTATTCTGCGCTACCCTTAGTAATTGTTGAACATTCATATCTATTTAAGTCTTGATATTGCAAAGCCATCGCAAGACTCTTCTGCGCACTCCGCTTCGGCCCTCTATTTTCCCTATTCCACAAAATGAAAAAGCAAATGAACACTCCCGATAGGGGCTGCACGACCTTTGACGTGGGTTCAGGTGCTTGAGCTGTTCAGGTAGGGCTGTAGTCTAGTGTAAGATGTGGAACAAGTACGTGTTTCTAAACGTGTGTATTTAAATAAATAGGTTCTTCCTAATAAGGGGCTCTTCATTGAAGAAAGGTACCTTTATGATATGAAACCACCACTCTAGAGTGGGTACTGTCAACACTTAGCGCTCTGGAATATCTCGGTATTTTCCCTAGGTAGCCAAGAGCCTAGGAATGGATAAACTGTTTCAGCGAGCAAAAAGGAATAAAATTCTGGTTCATAATACACTTTACAAAAATTAACATGCCTATACTTCGGGAAGATTTACCGATTCTGCACTGCATTAAGTAGTGGAAAGGATAAAAAGATCGCTCTATAATAAATAATTTACCGTAGGTATAATCATAGACGTTAAGGAAGCATTTAATAAAACCACATTGCCAACCACCACATAATCAGCCATGTTTTCCTGGCCAACCTGCCCCTTTTCTGTCCTACAAAACGGTAAGTTTAAGAATACAGTATGTGAGAGATTACAAGTTGCTCTCAGACTAATAGAAACATGGTGCAAGGAACACTCACTATCTATAAAGCCTAAGAAGACAGAAATGGTCGTCTTCACTAGAAGAAGAGTTACAGGTTAGTACCCAAAAGAATTCTAAACTACTTAACGAGGTGAAATTTCTTGTTATTACCCTTGACAGAAAGTTATAATGGAACTCTCACTTAGATGGTAGAGCTAAAAGAACATATATTGCCTATAAGCAGTGTCGACGAATGGTCGGACGCAGCTGGGACCTTTTGCCCAGGGTGATCGCCTGGATCTACACTACCGTCATTAGGCCAATTCTAACTTAAGAAGCTATTACTTGAGTACCAAAAGTGCTACAGGCAACAGCGATTAACAAACTAAACCATATTCAGCGAATGGCTTGCCTGAATACACAGGTGGCGCTGGTGACAGATATACGACTGCGCTCAGTGGATGCAAACCTTGATGTAGGAGTGGGACAATTGAGAACTCGTTTGTGGCGGGAAAAAGTGGATGCGCTACCCCTGCTAAAATCAAGTTCCGAATTAATTAAACCTAAGTCTGTTTCTAAAAAACCCTACAAAATAGAAACAAGACATTATAGGGAGTCAAACGTGGCAAATGCGTATTACACATATATCGATGGTTTCCAAATGGAAGAAGACTCAGAATGCGGGATATACTCCAGAATAAAGTAATGTATAAGCAAAAATGCCAGTTTACTTAAGACAGAACTGGTTGGTATCACCACAGCCGCAAAACATATAACACAAAAAGGTATAGCCGGAAAAAACATATTAATCTGCACATACAAGCGCCAATAACCTTGAATATAGCACGTGTCATATCAGGGTTAGTAATGGAGTATCACAAGTCACTAACTTAAGCTTTGTATGGCAATGACATCATTCTGAGGTGATTTAAAAGACACAATAGTAATAATCGCAACCGCATTGCTGACTAATTAGCTAGGAAGGCGGCAGGCCTAAGACTCTTAGGACCTGGGGTTCTTTTTGGTTGGTCAACTATAACAATAGCTAAAATTGTCAAATGTCACTCCCATACGCAAACCGTAAAAGACGGAAAGAAGGGCAAGGATGCAGACTTGCCAAGGTAACACTCAAAAACTTTGAATACTCAGCGTCAAAGAAGTTCTTGGGAATGACCAGGAAGAACCTACATTGGACAGTTGGTTTTTAACTGGTTATTGTAGGTTAAGCAAACACTTTCCTACACTAGGACAAGTAATAACATCTCTATGCAGGAACTATGAACGAAAAGACGAAACTGTAGAGCATGTCGTATGTAAATATTCGGAGTTATCGTTAATACGATAGTACGCGTGTGGCGAGTCCTGGATCAAAGCTGCTCACATAATGAAGATGTCTCCTGCTGTCTTGTTCACCTTTCTAAAAATAACAGGAAGGACAATGAAAGAAGAATTTTGGCTTAAGTCTGCGAGACTTGTCTCGCCCTCGTTACTCTACAGATACAGATCCAGGGAAGCAAATGAATACAACCATCTTTTAACGATCAAAGAATAAAGAATATCAACAAATAAGATGGTATTATAGAAAAGAATAGAAACAAACCAAAACAACATGGAAATTCTAAAATATAAAGAATAGATTTAAAAACGTTTCAAAAGGCACAACTTATTTTATCATTATTTTAAGATTTGTTTAGTTTTAAGATTTGTTTGTTCTCCAAAGCTAAATCTGTTTGATTACGGTCATGTATATGACAATATATGGTCCAAATCTGCCGTTTCACTGCAGATATCACAAAGATGAGTGGCTAATCCAGACAAGTTTTTATAGTGATGCATTATTTTCTCCTAGCTGTTATGCTTTTTTAACCGCTTGATCAGCTTGTTGACTGTATGTATATGATGCCTGAGTGTTCTTTTACAAAGAAAAAAATTAATTTTTCTAGTTTCTTGTATTTTACTAACTAACTTACTATTTTTATTAGCAACAAGCAACAGAGAATTAAGCGCAAATTATTTTGTTTATTTATTTTTATTGTTGTGAAGTATTTTGGTATTATTTAAAAGAGATAAAATATTTTGTGAAAACAATAAATTTCGCAACAAATATGTATAAAATTTAGCTTCTCCTTCTTCTTTAAGTGACGTCTCCCAATCGGAGGGTATATATAATCATCCCTATCTTTACTCTTTCTACTGCTGCTCTGAAGAGTTCTATAGAACTGCATTTAAACCAGTCCCTTAAATTCTTCAACCATGACACTCTTCTTTTTCCTATACTAATTATTCCTCTTATCTTTCCCTCTATTATCAGCCTTAGCAGTTCATATAGCTGTTCTTTCATTACGTGTCCCAGATATTGCAACTTTCTTATTTTTATTGTGTTTATTATTTTGCATTTTTGCCCATTTCTCGCAATACTTCCGTGTTAGTTTTCTTCTGTGTCCATTCTATTCTGAGCATCCTCCTGTAACACCACATTTCAAAGGACTCTAACTTATTTATGTGTTTTTGCTTTAACGTCCAGCTTTCAAGTCCATATTGGTTTCCAGTCATAAGGTTCTGTTGCAGAGAATTGTTTTCATTTTCACAAACGCATTTCTTGCTATTTTTATCCTGGCTCTTATTTCGGTTGTTTGATCATTATTGTCTGAAATCCAGGTTGTTAGGTATTTGTATTTATCAACTCTTTCTATCGGTACATTTCCCAAATGTATGTTTGTTGGTATATTTGTTTTCTTTGTTATTATCATGTATTTGGTCTTTTTTATATTCATTTTTGGTCCATATTTTTTACAGAAACTGTTTGTTTTGTTTAGCAGTAATTGGAGTTGTTCAGCAGAGCTTGCCATAATCACGGTGTCATCTGCATTTCTTATGTCGTTAATAGATTTTCCGTGAATTATTATTCTTTCACTTTGAGATAGTAATACTTCTTTAAAAATGGCTTCACTGTATACATTAAATAGTAATGAGGACACAATACATCCCTGCCTAACTCCTCTCCTGATTTCAATTTCTGAACTGGGTTCGTTATCTATTTCGATTTGTGCTATTTGATTCCAGTAGAGGTTTGTTATTATTCGTAAGTCCCTATGGTCTATGTTTTGTCTTTAGAATTTGGACTAATTTTTTATGTCTTACTTTATCAAATGCTTTTTTACAATCAACGTAACAAACATGCACATCAACATTCATATCCATGCATCTTTGAGCTAACACATTAAAAGCAAATAACGCATCCATACCTTCTTCCAGTTTTTTATTTATACGACCATGTATTATTTTCAAGAATAATTTGAGAATGTGACTTATTAGTGATATTTTTCTGTATTCACTGCAATATTTATCGTTTTCTTTTTTAGGGATAGCACAAGTGGAGGATAAAAATTGTTTCGTATGTGTCTTGTTATGTATACTGAGTTAAAAAAGTCTACTATAATGTCTAAGGTTTCATCATTTAGGCATTTTAAGATTTCTATAGAGATTTGGTCTGGACCTACTGCTTTACTATTTTTGCTATTTTTTAATGACATTTTAATTTCCTCTTTTAATATCTTTAAAACCACATCCTCTTCTACTCCATCTGTTAAACAGTTCATTGATGTATTCTGTCCATCTCTTTAATCTGTCGTTAGTATTCAACACAGAAGCTAACAAAATTCAGCTACAAGATTGATTTATAATTTTGATTTAAAAAATCTATTAATCTTAGTAATATACGAGAAGATCTATTTCAAGTTAATTAAAATTTTGTCACTAAATGACAAGCTATTGAATTATGATTGATTTAATCAGTTGATAAAGCATCACTTTCAGCAAACCAGAATTTGCAGTTTATTTTGTAAAAAGTCAATGTATATATTACGCTTGATACGTCTTTATTTCTAGTCATTTGCCGAATAAGAAAATAATTAGCTAAAACTTCTAAAAAAGTTCCTTGTTAACATAAAACCATCCCTTTAAACGTTGAATCATTATGGAGAATATTTAATTTATTTTATATCTATAGGATTAAATTAAAGAGTCATTTAATTTATTGTTTTAAGAAGGTCTAATTGAATAGTCATTTTCGGTTAGCTCTCCCTATCCCATTTGTATTCGATATTTTCACAGGTGGTTTTTTTCCCATCGCTCAAGAGTGATTGACTCTTTTTATGGCTGAAGTTGACTCAAAACCGTCTCCCTTAGAGGGAATCTGGGTAGCTTTGAATTAATATTTTATTTAAACCGTTTCTTGAAATATATGTTTTGTAGGATACCTGAGTATTTTAAATGTAATAATTACATTATTACAATAATACCTAAAATCTATTATTGAAACAAAATTAGTTGGTAAAGAGACCAGAATTTAGATGTGACAAATGTGGATCTGACCATTATTTAATAGCATCCAAAATAATTATCTCTTGTAATACAAATTCATTAATTTACATTTAATATGCACATTACATAATATGTACGTGTAATATGCACAAAAAAAATTAAAGAAGTCATAGGCGTATACAAACCTAGCAGAGTTGGGTGTTTGGCAGATAACCAAGGCAAACCACTGTTAACTGTGGAAGAAAAATTAGACACTTGGAAGAATTATGTGGAAGTAACTTTTGCAATTGAAAGGCAGAATACCATTGAAGACACTGAATCTCAAACAGGACCCCTGATTACCATTGAAGAAGTCACGTCAGCTATTAAAATAACTAAAGATGGTAAAGCGGTAGGGCCTGACGATTTTTGTGCAGAATTCCTAAAACTTATGGATGAACAGGGAATAAAATGGATAACAACTGTATTCAACAAAAATACGTAACTGGAAAAATACCCCAAAGCCGGTTAAAGTCGACCTTCGTGACTATACCAAAAAAAGTAAATGCCAAGACATGCGAAGACTACAGAACAATTAGCCTAATGACTTACTTAAAACTTTCTTGAAAGTGATACACGGCAGAATATATAAAAAATGCGAAGAACAAGTATCATGGACGCAGTTTGGATTCCGCGACTCCTTAGGCAGCCGAGAGGCCCTATTCGCTGTCCAAGTACTTATGCAAAGATGCAGGAATGTTAACTGTGATGTGTATATTTGTTTTATCGACTACAAAAAGGCATTTGATAGAGTAAAGCATGATACACTTATAAACATCTTGAAAGAAGTGGGGTTAGATGATAGGGACTTGAGAATCATCTATAATTTATACTACAACCAAACAACCAATATTAAAGTGGATGACCAATTGACAGAGGCAGTCTCCATAGATAGAGGATTGAGGCAAGGATTGACTAGGATATAAATGTATACCGGTAGAATTATTTAAAAATTTAACACCCAAGGTTATAAACACCAAACTATGATTTTATATGTATGTTATTTAAGAACATAAATAATGTATCCTCGATATGTTACTGACTTACTAATATTAGTAAGTGATGAACAGGGGCCCCAAATCATTTTTGTAGCGAAAATTGTAGCCACTCATTAAGGAAACATCATTTTTGCAAATAAAATTGAATCTATGTGACTTTATATAAACAACACAACTGAAAATATACAGCGAAAATACAGATAAAATATTAAATTGTTTAAAAACTGGTCTACAGGAATTTAAGCGCGTTCTAAACGTCATGGTACGAATTATTGTTTTTTTTTTTTTAATTAAGAACAAGCACCTCATTAATTCGAGAGCAATTTACCCAACAAAATAAGCAATATTGCAAAATTGACTGTACATGAGCAAAATAGTAAACTTTTAAGATATCTAGGGAGACAGAATTCCTAAGATGCCACAGACATAACAGTGCACAGAGAATCTTTCCACTACATAATCAACGTGAGAGCTTCAAGACAAATTAGAATCCAGGTAAACACCTAACAAGTGGAGTGGCTATTTACCACTGACTCATTGTGAAGTTTTACTAATGGACTCATCTGCATAGCAGAAGGTGAAAAGGTTACCATATTGGTCTTTGATCCATTTAAGAATAGGGCGGGATTTAAACAGTATTGAGTCATACTTTTTACAAGACAGTTTGCTTTTCGTATAAACTAAATATTAAGTTTGTAAAACTATTTTGGACACGTAGTAAGGGGAGACCGATATAATATTCTTCAACTTATTATGATGGGTAAAATCAAAGGACGTAGATAAATTGGTAGAAAGCAGGCCTCTTGGTTGAAAAATATCAGGGAGTGGACAGGAATAAAGAAAGCTGAGCAACTATTTAGAATAGCTCGAGACAGAGACAGTTTCGCCATGTTAATCGCCAACGTCAAGGGGACTTGATAGGGCACGTTAAGAAGAAGAAAACTTAATATTTACATTGTAGAAAATATTATCAATCACAGCTTTAGAGTAATTATGTATATTCAAAAATAAATCGATTGAAACCATAAGAGGTAAATATATTTTTCAATCTTAATGCATCTATATTGTGCACCTTTAAATAAAAAATTTATATTGAAGTCACCACAGATGAAAATAATAATATTTTTGTTTAATATTTCTGATAACCTTTTATTTATGAAAATATGTGTATCTTTTGATGATCTGTAAAAACAGCCAACAGTTATAATGTTATTTTGATATTCCAAATCAATCAAGGCATACTCAGGCATATTAGCAAGCGAACAGTTTTTAATAGTAAAAGCACAACTTACATTTACAAATATTGCGAGCCCTACCCCACCTGAGTATGAACGATGGGAGAAATCGTTTAATACATAAGAGTCCAAGAACAAATTTAAAATTTCATTTTTATCACACCACACTTCACTAACACAAAATACTTCTGGGTAATTTAGAGACAATTCCTTCAAATTTTGAATTTTTTACTTCTAACTTCTAAAATTTAAGTAACAAACCGTCAACTTTTGAGATTGATTATACTATTTGAAGTAAAGGCATCTTCTTCACTAAAAAACGTCGCACATATGCACCTTGGAGCTATACGCTAGTCCATAGCTTTCTCAAAATGTTGGTTATAAATACTCACTTTAAAGGTTGAATACTGGTCTGGAAAATGGTTCTGTATTAGTTTCAATAAATTTTCATTAGACATTGATTGATCTAGCCTATAAATATGCAAGTCCGTATATTTGGGAACACCTTTAAATTGTGCACCATATATTTATATATCTTCATTATTTCCAATCGTGAATTTTCTTCTGGACTTTTTCCGAGAAACAGTTGACCAATGACTTTTTTCCGATTCAGGTATTATATTTTGGTTTAAACTAATATACTTGTTACATTTTGCAGAAGTTTTAACTTCTAAAATCCATCTATAAGGAGTTGAAGATATTCAAAACTTTTATCCAGCGCTGTCATCTGCATATCTGATGTTGTTGATAGTTTCTCCCCCAATTCGTACTACACATTGAACTTCCAAGGCTTCGTTAAATATTATTTCCGAGTACATGTTAAACAAAGTTTGGGATAAGACACAACCTTGTCTGACACATCTTTGAATGGAAGTTTGTTTTATAGTAATTTGAGATTTTTGAGAACCTTTGGCAACGCTGTTATGGTTTTCTTGTAAATTGTTGCTTTGGGCAAATACTTGTTTATCCTCAGGTTTTTTATCTTCATTGATAAACATGGGATTTCCTTTTTTATTGGGATATAAAAAGTTGATTTGGTCTGTTATTACCTTTATTTTGTTGATACAGACCATTAATTATAAGGTATTTTTGTTAAATAATATAATTAAATATTTTTATATCTACCTTATTGTCAATCGAAACATGCTTAATAGCATTTAGGAAATCATCGTCCAATTTATGGTTATACATATCCTCTTGTTCATAGCAAACAATGTCACTTTTATTTATGTATTTCACATGATTTAAACATTTTGCAGAACCAAGATGATAAAAACTATTGCATTTTATTCAAGAACACTTACAAGTTTTTTTGAACACTTTAGACATATTTTACTTAATGTGCTGTAATCCGCCATGTTGCTTTTTCTACGGATTCGAGGATCGGTGTAATTGCCAACTCGATCTTTTGATCCCAATCTATATACATATCTCATATCCGTAGCTTCAGAACAATATTGATGTCATATACTTTATTTTTTCTAGGGAGGTTTCAGTTTTACTCTAAACTTTGTCTGTTTGTAATCTGAGCCAATGTTAGCTTCAGAATATATCGCCTGAAGCCATATACCTGCGTTTTCTGGTAAAATACAGGTACGAAGAGCGAATGCAGGAATAAAGCAAATATCATGGATTCAAAACACTTCTAATTGGACAAGAATAGGTAGTACCGAACAATTATGTAGATTAGCTGAAAACTGTTACCAACTCGCTAATGTAAATGGCAACATTAGGGAAGCATGATATGACGACAATAAGTTGTTTCTGGCCAACGAACAGAGAGGCTGCTATATGACCGTTACAAATAAAAATATTCTCGAGAAAACTCATCAGTGTATAACGAGAATGAGACAAGGTTTCGGTTACGTTCGGTCTAGCATGCATTTTATAATGTCAGTTACATAAACTCCAGAACAAATAATTTCAAAGAATGCCCTTCACATACCAGTTACAATGATACTAATCTTCCATACAGCTTTAAGTATGTATTGATAAAGAAAATAATTTTAAATTCAACTTTAAAAATGTCTAAATTAAATTTTACGATCATGCATTTAAAAACAACACTCGAAATGTCCCTTTGTCCCTTTAGAATGAAATCTCAGTGGCGCCTTTGGGAGCTGTGTAGGTATCGTTTCCTACTGCTCAAATTTCCTGAATACGTTTTGAATTTTAAATTGGCGTATTACTAGGGGCAAATTTTTGTATAGACGCTACCGACAAAAAGAAGGTAAAAGGTTTTTTCTTACACAAAATCATATTCAATAATTCATAGATTTTGTACATGTGTAACATACTCGTTCAGCAAAACATAGGTTACGGTTGAAATGTTGTTGTATAATGCAACGAAAAAAAAATATAGGGAGAGATAAGCTGAAAAAAGCGGCTTCAGCTTAAAAGTTATTTTGGTTTTTTATGTACTTTATCTAAAAACCCTTCAGTTGAGGGAGATATGTATGAGACATTTAATCCATGATACTAAGAGTAAAATAATAATATAAATTATCTTTCACTACGATAGTTATTATATTTATAATAACTGATAAATACTTAGTCTACAAAAGAAAAACGAAAATTGTGAAAAAGTGGTGACTTATTTTCAACATAGTCTCCTTAAAACTCGATACACTTGACACAGCGATGCTCAAGTGTATAAAATACATTTTGTCCAGGTTTGCAAAGCAGATCTCCGTGGCAGCAATGAGTACCCATTCTACTCAAATGTATGCCTGGGGAGTGTCTTTTTTAAGTTTGGAAATAAAAAGAAGTTGCACGTAGAAAATACCGTGGCTATGATAGTAGTACTTAGCCCAATTTGACCAATTTGGTCATCGCGCGGCGGAATTGTCAGCCGGTACGTTGTCGTTGTAAAAGAGCACTTTTTTACGCCGATTGGGTCTTAAATCGGTCCAACAATTCGGCATAATACAGGTCTGTAAAAAATCAATAGAGAAGCATTAAATTGGCTAAGAAATAAAAAATTTCTATCAAGAAGTAAAGAGAAACAGACAGGCAAATAACACGCAAACACAAGCAAATAGCAAAAAAAATTATTGTAGGGATAAAGAAGAACTGCTCCTTGGCAATATTGCAGAGAAATCAAACATTGGGCACAATATTTTGAAGAACTGCTAAATAATGAAGAACAGATGCAAACAGATGGGCAATGGGTCAATAAGAGAATAATGATGAGGAATACGTAGAGGAACCAACAGAGCAGGAAATAAAGGAAAAATTAAATAGCTCAAAAACCGTAAAAGCGAAGAGTAGAATGGAATCTTGGCGGAAATTTTAAGGATAGGAGGGCTCTCCACTTCAAAGAAAACTATGCAATTTGATACTGAAAGTGGAGAAAATATCAGAGAGATGAAATAATACCGTAATTTTCCCAATATATAAGAAATGTGAGAGAAACCTTTGTGAAAATTATAGAAGGATAGGGCTACTGGATGTTGTGTACAAAATATTAGCAAAGATCATACGTAATATATTAAAAAATATGAGAATGGCATAGTAGGTGAATACCAAGGAGAGTTTAGAGCACAAAGATCGATAGTGGATCAAATATTTACCTTAAAATTTATACAAAATAACAATTACGAACAAAGCCGAGAACTCCATAGTATCTTCGTTGATTTTACACAGGCATATGACTAAATTGATCGGGAAAAGTTGTATAAAACTCTACAAAATTTAGGAATATCAAAAAAGTTAATACAATTATTGAAAATTTCGCTAACAAGTACACACAATAGAGTGATCATAGAAGGAAGTATGTCAAATCTGTTTTCGATTACAAGAAGATTCAGACAAGGGGATCCACTGTCTACTGATCTGTTTAACTTTGTCTTGGAGGCAATATTGAGAGAAAGTAAGATCCAAACTATGGGCACCATTTTCCACTATAAATAGCAATGTATAGCCTACGCAGATGATGAAGTCTTCTTAACATGAACAAAAAAAGAACTTGAATACATGTTTGAGAACTTTGAAGATGAAGCAAGAAAATTTGGTTTGTATATAAATGAGACGAAAACAAAGTATATGAAAATGCGTGGTTAGACAACATAGCAATAAATTCTTCACACTTAAAACAAGAGAAAAAGATTACAAAATTAAAAATGTCAGCCAGTTTGAGTATTTGGGTGTAACAATAACAAATAAAGGGGAAAAGGAAATAGAAAAGAGACCATTAAATGGAAGTAGAGCAATGGGCTCATTAAACAATATTCTAAAAGCAAAAAATGTATGTAGGGCAGCCAAAATTCAAATATATGAGACAGTCATTCAACCAGTGGCATTGTATGCCTGTGAGACCTACACTATGAATAAGAAAGATGAAATGAAAATCGAAATCTGGGAAAGGAGGATTTTTGCTGGTATTAGGACCGCTGAGGAAAACTAGCGAAGAAGAACAAATAAATAAGTAATGGAGATGTATTGTAAACCCATAATTGTACAATAAGTTAAAGCACAGATATTCAGATGGTTAGGTCACATCACTCGAATGACAGAGAAACGTTGCGTAAAAAAGATGCTTTTTGGAGGAGGCGGGAGTAAAATAAAGAGAGTAAGACCACGGAATAAGTGGTTGGAAGCACTTAAAGGTGATTTAAATTGTGTAGGAGTGCAGAATTAGAGAGAGAAAGCAAACAATCGGAAGAAGAAAAAAAATTAATGAAGAAAATAGCGCTGTTTTTTATATAAATGGCTCTGTAACCGCTTAGCTCTTTTTCAGATAGTTAATGTAGATGTGAATCTACAGTTTGTAAATCCCGGTAATGGGTAGCCATTATCTTTCTGGCCGATAGGGCAGGCTTTGTCTTCTTCAGAGCACGTTTTCCGGGTGAAGTCCACTGTTGCGACTGTTCCTTAATCGCTGGTGGGTACCCGTGCATCCAATTTTCATTGGCGGTTATGAGACACTGTAGAAACTTCTTTAGATTGCGCTTAAACAGCGTCAAACACTACTCAAAATTGTAATTACTTTGTTTTCGTTAGTGTGCAAATGCGACATTCATCGCGTTGAAAGCTTTCTCATGACTAAAATTTTAAATAGGATATGACCCACGCGGCCTTTTGAGATGCCTACTATATCAGCTATCTCGCGCACCTTCAATCGGTGGTTTGATAATACGATTTCATAAAAAAAATTATTTCAAATCCTTTATAAAAGATATATTATAAAATACCCAAACAGGCTATATCACAATTACATTACAGAACGTTTTCGGAATGTTAATTCCATCAGTAGTGTAACGAAGTATACATGCTGTGAGCCACTAAATTATATAGGTAAAAACCCGTTAAATGTTCTTAATTTATAGTTGTGTTACATTATAATATTATTACAAATTCGGATGTTCAAGTTACCGTTGGAATTGGTAACATGGCGACGTAGGAATCTACATAGGTTACATGGTCCTGAGACAAAGTGTTTTCGAGGACCTGTTGATAACAACGAGATCATAGATTTTTTTTAAATTATTTTTCGTGGTAGCCATTTTCGGGGCATTTGAACGTGACTTAGGATCAAAAACCGATGTGCGCCCACTTCGTAAACTAGTTCGTAAGGTTTTATTATGCAATTTGCAATATAGTGAAATTTGCAATGAATTGTATATTTTATTATGTTTTATTCTGTGATATTAAAGATTTATGTAATTTTAGTAAATTTTAATTGTTATTATTATTACTTTTTTTTTAACTTTTATAAGCTTTGTCCATAAAATTGTTCAATTTTTAGTGACAATAAAGCATATTTCTATTTTATTCTATTCTATTAAAGTATGTTTCATAGTTTTACCACGGTTTTGTTATCTTATAGGAAATAATTGTCTGGAAGATAATGGCAAAAAAAGCAATTTCAATTTTAAAGACAAGAAAATTCCTATGATTACCAAAAAAGTTTTTAAGTAATTTCTGAAAAAAGAATGAATTCTTCTTCCCTTCTGTGATTATTGTAATTCAATCTGTAAAGACAACATTAAAGTATATTATATAAACAACAAGAGAAATCGTAAGATTTCCTACTTGGCGAAACTGAATTCAAATCTTTACCACTGTGCTTTCTACAACTTGCAAAACAGACAGATTAATGAATTAGTTGGCAAGGAAATCTAAAATTCATTCCACATGCCGTTCTTCATGGTCAAAATTCGTAGTGAATTCAGTTTCTGGTACTCCAAACAGAGTAAAGAAATAAAGCATAATGACGATATTAGATTTTTATTTCGATGCAGGCCAACGGCAAGCCGCTAATACGTAATTCAACCTCTTTAAATCTCATCAGAGCGCCATATGCTGCTGTTCTGAATCAAAACAAAATCGAAATAATTATTTATAAACGTAACGACAGTTTCGCTAAGTAGGAAATCTTATGATTTCTCTTGTTGTTATTGGATGGCATTGCTACGTCTGTAAATAATTATTTTGATAATTATTGTCCTAGGACGGGATAGATTTTGTTTCGATTCAGAGCAGCAGCATATACCGCTCTGATGAGATCTAAATAGGTTTAAATACGTATAAGCGGCTAATAAGCGGAAAATTAATACTTTTTTAAAAAATTTATTAAAAATCCTTTGTAAAAGGTATATATGTACAAAGGATTTTTAATAATTTTTTTAATATATGGTATAGAGCCAACTACAGGAACGTAGATTTCTTGTAGATTAATACTTGTTTGTATACTACGTATAAATTTTAGTGTTAAATTTTACTGTTAACTTTCTGCTTTAGTATCTAAATCAGTCTACCCATCTTTCAAAAAAAAAAAATAATAATAAGTTGGCTCTCATTTCATCAACGTTGGATTTCATTTTTTTTCTTTAAGAGTTCTCTTTTTTCTGCATTTATATAAATTAGGAAATTAAATTACTATTCAAATGTCAGACAATAAAGAAAGCTGTTGTAAAACCAACGTAATTTTTATTTTTCGTTCACCATATTAATTGTTTTGGCTAACGTGACTCCTGTGTATTGTCATGGTAACATCTAGGTAAAAAACTTGCCTAATCAGAAGTGTTTCAAAATTTTTAGTAGTCTCTCTTAAATTTGCTCTGTGCTATAGGTAAGCCAAGGTTAGTTTTCAGTATTTAAAGTGTTTAAGTGTTAACAGGTTGTAATAAAGTTTTAATTACATTTAAGTATGAGTTTCTTACTTTAACATCTACTAGAATTCAAAAACCGAACCAGTTCGAAGAAAAAGTCAAGTGAATCATCAGGCCTCTACAATGGTTTAACGCTGAAGAAGGAAACCGAAGATATAAAGCCCAGTTTCTCTTTAGAAACCATACCACTATCTCTCCCAGGGGAATCAAATATCAACAATTTAAACATCATATCTGTTACATATATTTATATATTTTTATATAATTTTTCATTAAGTTCTTTTTTTCCTACTGTAGAAGACATCATCTACAGTAGGAAATCATCATCTTCAGTAGTATCATCTTCATCATCATCATCATCATCATCATCATGATCATCATCATCATCATCATCATTCTATATTTTTCCATATTCATCATATAATAAAAATTATTATATTTATTTATAAAATAATATAGTTTATTTACAGGAACATTCTTGTTTTTTAAAAATGAGTATTGCTTGTTTTGGAAGCATTTTATTTCTTTTCCACTATATTCCAGAGAATATAATCCACTTGGAAACAAACACATTTGATTGCCAGATATTTTGAATATTTCCATTGACTTTTCAAAAGGATTCGCACTAAAACAAGCTCACTATATTTAGCACATTTTCTAGGAAGAGTTCGAAAGGGACTACTTTAAGATAATGGCGGACTCCCATAAAAAGAAAACTTCAATTCTTTTGAATGGGTCTAACCTTTTGCTTTATTTTAAGAAGACCCCCTATTCACAGCCACCTTTCACTCTTATTTGCTCTTTTAATAATTGGAATTTTCGAAAACAAAGTAAATTTAACCTTTTGTACTCTTTTACAAATTGCTACTGCATTTATTTACATAAAGTTTCAATGTGTGCAAATGGTTTGTCTAGGATTAACCTAGATTTTGTTATAACAGACCTTTATTTTACAGCTCTTTTAAATGGGAGCCTTAAAGTTTACAGTTTTAGTATTCATATAAGATTACCAATATTTACCGAATAAATAAATGAAAATATTTTATAAAATACGTAATATATATATATATATATATATATATATATATATATATATATATATATATATATATATTAAGTGGTGATTCTTGAGGATGCAGTCAGTCTCTTTGGCCCACAAGACAAAGAAAACTCTTTGACTGTCAAGCTTTCGAATTTAATTTAATTCTTTTTCAAGACATGTGTTCTAAAAAAATAAACATATTGTCACTATATATGTCATTGTCATGTTGGTTTGATTAATGGACATATATGAATGAATATACAGTTATTTTACGTGGAAAGTAAAACCAGTAATAATAGTTTTTATTATAATTTATTTAATTGTCGATAAAAAATAAATTAATCCAGTCAGTTTGGCTTAAGAACATATGAAGTTTTTAATGTTGGGATGTCGATAGAAAATGAGATTATGATGGTATTTATTGATTATGTTATTGATGTTAATATGTAACAATAAATGTTACTTAAATTGTCAATATCTGATTTTCTATTTATACATTTTTTATTTTTCTGTATATGTGTCATTTCTAAAAATAACCGCTTCTGTTCATGTTTCTGCCTCTCTAGAATTAAAGCTTGTGAAAAATTAAATGTGTGGGTTAGATTGATAGAGTGTTCGTGTAAGTACCTGTCAGTACTGAAAACTACTGAAAACTACTGTAAACCAGTTGGAAAAACTATCCTGCCCTATATAAAGGGTACGACAGACAAAATCAACAGAGTGCTACGTAAAAACAACATAGAAACTATTTTTAACACCGACAAAAAAATCGCAACCATATTACCATCGGCAAAAACAAAAGTTGCATTGGAAAATCAAGGTGTATACAGAATCCCGTGTGAGGACTGCGAAAAATCGTACATCGGACAGACAAATCGAAGGATACAAGTAAGACGCGAAAAGCATCGAAACGCCATCGAAAGAAAACAGAAAACTTCATCTCCAGTACAACATGCCATCAACACAGGACTCAAAATCGACTTAAATGGAACAACAATGCTAGCCAATATCGAAAATAAGGCCAAACGTGTAATCAGGGAAGCCATAGAAATCGAAAAACGTCCAAACAATTTAAATACCAGAGGCGATGCCCAAAGACTCCCAAATACGTGGAAACCAATTCTGAAGAAAAACGTAGAAATTAAACTTAATTAAAAAAAATTACTTAACGCGGAGTCAAACCCGGAAAACAACTGAAATCATATATAATATAGCTCCCGCGGAAACTTCAAATCCAATATATATATATATATATATATATATATATATATATATATATATATATATATATATATATATATATATATATATATATATATATAGAGTGTGTATAACGACGCTAAGAATACAATTCTTTGGAGGGTAACTTTCGGGAAAGCGTCAAAACAAGGATCAGCTAGAGATGGTATAAGCCAGTTTGGTGTAGAACTTTATTCTAAATGTGAAATTTTCGGTGATATGTTGTCACCTTCATCAGCACCTAAATGGAAAACCTATTATAGTACAAGTGGTGGAAATCAACATTTAAAAACCTACATTGAAAATGTTCAGTTGGTCCTAGTGGTGAAGAACACTATCACAAACATGTTAAAAATATTAAAAAATACATTTAAAACTTTGAATAAAAACATTACAACACAACAGGGTATTTTTTCAAATACAAACACAACAAAAAAAGTCTAAAATTTACAACCTACAAAAATTTCAACTTCATGTTAAAGGTAGAAAAGAAGAATTAATCTTCTTTTTTGATGACATATTTCTGTCAACATCCGGGTGTCATATGTAACGAGGTTATAATTTTCACTTTTGCACCTCACACCACATGGATATGAAAAGAAAGAGCCCTAGGCAACATAATCAGCAAGGAAATGAAGTCTTTTCTCAAGTACAGGTAGGTAGTCTATGCATGTTATGATAAGTTCCCTACATTTTCCAGTTTGTTACTTCTTGTCAAGTCCTGTTGAAGTAGAAAGGAATAAATACAACTTAAGTTTTCAACATCTTTCTTACAGTTCATAGGAGAGCTGCAGTTATGGATGTAGCACATTTCTATGAAGTTTCTCTTAAATTGGTTGTCAACCCTCTTTAGTACTTGCACATTTTCATAGTTAGCAGTGTATCCAGTATTCAACAGGACTTGACAAGAAGTACCAAACTGGAAAATGCAGGGAACTTATCATAACATGTATAGATTACCTACCTGTACTTGAGAAAAGACTTCATTTCCTTGCTGATTATGTTGCCTAGGGCTCTTTCTTTTCATATCCATATGGTGTGAGGTGCAAAAGTGAAAATTATAACCTCGTTACATATGACACCCGGATGTTGACAGAAATATGTTATCAAAAAAGAAGATTAATTCTTCTTTTCTACCTTTAACATGAAGTTGCAGTTTTTGTAGGTTGTAAATTTTAGACTTTTTTGTTGTGTTTGTATTTGAAAAAATACCCTGTTGTGTTGTAATGTTTTTATTCAAAGTTTTAAATGTATTTTTTAATATTTTTAACATGTTTGTGATAGTGTTCTTCACCACTAGGACCAACTGAACATTTTCAATGTAGGTTTTTAAATGTTGATTTCCACCACTTTTACTATAATAGGTTTTCCATTTAGGTGCTGATGAAGGTGACAACATATCACCGAAAATGTCACATTTAGAATAAAGTTCTACACCAAACTGGCTTATACCATCTCTAGCTGATCCTTGTTTTGACGCTTTCCCGAAAGTTACCCTCCAAAGAATTATATATATATATATATATATATATATATATATATATATATATATATATATATTCTTGCTTTCAAACATATACCGCTCCACACCATAATTGAACCTCCACCAAAAGGTACGGTCGTAGTAAAATTGAAAGGGGCATTTCGTTCTCCTTAGCATCGATACAATCTTTCTCTACCGTCGATGTAATTTACACAGAAACGGCTCTCGTCCATAAAGATAATTTGACTCCAGTGGTTATCATTCCAATTTTGATGTACTCGACCAAATTGTAGTCGTGCTAAATGATGGTGTCTCTGAAGTCCGGGAGATTTTATTGGCACATATGACTTGAGACCGGCTTGTTAAGTCTCCTTTTGCAACATTACAACATTTTGCAACAGGTTTTTGGTTTAAACTGCCATTTGACATCTACTACGTAATGTTTGCAATGCTATAAATCGATCAACTACAACCGTGGTTAAATGTTTTCTACCTCGTCCCCTTCTTCTTACATACTCCCAGGTTTGTTTACTCCAACGACTTACACAACGATGGATGGTTGATGGTGATTTACCAAATATTCCAGCTTTCCTGTACATTCGACCATTTTTGACCATTGTTACGGCCCTAGCAATATCAGTCGGTATTAAATCACCCATTTTTACTTACTCTTTGTAATAAGAACACTACTGATTAGAACAAATCAAAAGAAAAATCACATCCAACAAATTCAAACAAATTAACTTATCAATTAAATACAAGTTTATACTTGTTATCAACAGACAGGACGACTGTAAAATGTAAAGCACAATACAAATAAATAAATTAATTTGACATTTTGACATTTAAGACTTTCTTGTGACAAGGAGCATTCAAAGCTATGTAGATATAGTCTATAAAAAAACAAATATAAAGAAATATTGCATTAATAACTTGTTCCTTTAAATTTGCCGGTGTGTGTATTAAATTGTTAACTTCTTATAGCCTACTTTAGGCTTGTTTATTAAACTAAGCAGAAAATGAGAATTTATTGATGAAAAAACATTATCAAACACAAGCAAATGAATCAAAAAAGAAAATGTTAAGAAAGCCTAAGGCTATAATTGAGTTTTAATTTCAATACTTTATATATGCTAGAATATTCCACAGGGTGTTCCGAACTTTAAGGAAAAACACAGTATGATTGTTACACCCTGACAAAAATATATGATACTAACCTGCCTAGCAACAATATTATTACATCGATATTCTTAAATAATATAACTATAATATACTAAAAAAATCACTAAAATCGGACAACAGGTTTAGGAAATTAGAGACTTTCCGCGATTAGTACAATGTACTGTCGTGACCAGTGTAGTAGTGTCTGGGGGCTCGGGAGACAGACCTCGGAAGCCCTAAGGAAGACATCAGATAGGATGTCGAAAGCTCGGCCCAATGGATATCGACGCGATTCAACTCGGAAGACTGGTGAGTTTAATATTAATTTTTGTAATAGCATTAATCTTAGCTCTAGGTTTAATATATATATATATATATATATATATATTTATTTATATATATTTTTATATTATATATATATATATTGTTAGCAAAAATGGAACTTTTAAATTATAATATTTTAAATAAAAGATCTTCCCTACTGTCGAGTCCATGGTTCTTTACCCGTGCGTCATCATTTCTGTGTGTCGAAGGTAAACTACACTATGTCGTTTTAGTGTAATATTGAGAGCTTGACATATTGTTACGTATTTTACATTATCTTTCTAACAGTATAATCCACTATGTCCTAGCTCTAATATAAAAGCATTAGAACTCTGAAGGGTATATTATACTATTTATTAACTTCTATAAAGGTATATATAACCAACAGTACTTGGTATTGTTTGAATATTAAGGTCGTCAAATTTCCTTTTGCACTATCTGGACATACTCGTAGTGTAGTCTTCCTCTAGGTATAACATGAGATTCATTGCGTAAGTTGGCGACTGTGTAAGTTTGTCATGCTCTTCGAAATTCTCAACGTAGCTTAGTACGAGTTGTTGTTTTAGTGGGTTCTTTTGTTTTTTTTATATTGGTTGTTAGTGGATTATATTATTAGATTATGAATTCAATAGGAAAGAGGCTGGTACAAATATTTGTGTTTAATACGGCAAATAATGAGAATTGTGGTAAGTTACCTTGTTGCTAATAATAACAATAATTAAGGATAGGTTGTGAATTTAATTTTACGAGTTAAGCACATAAGATTGTATGGATGTATTGCGGCGGTGCCAGATCTTATATTCTATATTAGATACAAGGAATTAAAAAAATATATTTTTTGTTTACAGAAAGCGATTTGTCGATATGTAGAAATGTAGATACAACGAATTCTTAATTGGAAAGTAATGAGGGCCATACACGTAAAATTTCTTAAAGTTTATGATTCATATCAGATTTTATTTAAAAGAATATTTTTTGTTTGCAGATAACGATGTGTCGATACGTAGAAATGTAAAAGATACATCAAATTTTCAAGTGTAAACTGATGAAGGTCATACAAGTAAACTTTTTTAACGTTTATGATCTATATCATATTTTATTTTATTTACTCCTGCAGGAGGTGCAGTAAATGAGGTGATGGTAACAACATGTAGTCATTCATTTAGAAACAGTACCGACGATTCTCTTTTTTGATGAAACATAAATATAATCCTAGTAGTATGAAAGAATCTGATTCAAGTTCGAATACAAATGTAAACCTGTATTAAAAGACGAACAACCAAGCAGCAACATTAGATTATAAAAAAGCAGCTCATAATTTAGATACTAATACAGGTATTATTGCAAAATAAAATAATACTATTAGAAGCACCAATGTTTCAACTGAACAGGAACATGTGGATAACAGAACTCAAAAAAAAGTCAAAAATAAAACGGAACTTCAACAAGTGGGAAAAAAAGAATGTCGTACACGTTAATAAGTGGAAGTGTAATAAACGAAAACTAAGTTACGCAGCTGTAATAGTATATGTGTCCAAAAAAGGACATGGACAAGGATTCTTGTGTTCTTATGTTGTGTTCTTGTAAAATGAAATGTTTTGAAAAATTTACACATAGCGATAGGCTCACTAGTTTTTATCACTATTGAAGCTCTACGGCAGATTATAATGTCAAGCGTCAATTTATTGTTTCTTGTGTGGAAAGTAAACCCACAGCAATAAAAAAAGTCACAGAATCAAAACAAAGTACGCAAGTTTTTCATCAACAATGTAGCCCTTAAAGTATGTAAACGTATGTTTTTAAATACGCTGGCAATTTCAAATTCGGTTGTTATAACTGCTTTAAAAAAACGACAACCTAAGGGAATAATTGTATCAGACACAAGAGGACGAGGTTCCTAGTAAGAAAACCTGTAATAAAACATCCGAAGTTTTTTTCCAGAACGTTACTCAACATGTATAGTCGTTTCCTTCGTATAAGAGTCATAACTCTAGAGAACAAACTGAAAGTAAATTTTTGTCTTCAGAGTTAAATATTGAGAAAATGTATCAACTTTACATAAAACACTGTGCGAACACTAATATACCTATGTCTAAAATTGCTAAAAAATGGGTTTATACACATTTTTTTATTACACAATTTTAAGTTGAAATTTAAAGTTGTAGAAAATGGCATATGTGATACTTGTGCTATGTACTGCATCCAATTAAAAGACCCCCTTTTAAGTTCAACCGACCAAGAAAACCTACAGAAAAGGTATGATGCTTACCTAAATTTCTGCAAACGGTAAATATGAATATTTGATTTCACTATCACGAAGCATCAAACGAAACAGCTCATTGTATAATATGGGATGAATCAAAAGCTGGCAGCGGTGGTAACAAGATAGCATCAGCCATTCTCAAATGAGCCGAATTGGTAATTCCCAATGTTGATGTTGAAGAAACAACGTTGTGGTCAGACAATTGCTACGGGCAAAACAAGAACATAATGCCTAAATTAATTTTGAATTTTGCATAAATGTCAACAAGTTAAGATTATTAATCACAAATGTTTGCTTAAAGGCCATAGGGATATGGAGGCCGATACAATACTTGTTCTAATTGAGAGAAAGCGAAAGAAAGCGAAAAATATGACTATCAAACTTCTTGGGATTGGCATAAATTTATACGTGGTTGTTTACCAAAGATATTAGTTTTTCTTCTTTTTCTTGATATATAGACATGACTCTGTCTGTTTTTCAATGTGCCTCCAGTAAGTTGCTTCATTCCATCGTTTTCGTGGTCTTTCTACTGATCGTCTTCCTAGTGGGGAACCGTTTTTTGTCTCTTTGAGAAGAGGAACCAGTGTGTTTTAGTTTGTGAATGCCAAGTAACAGTGAAGCACATATTGATCGACTATCCAATATACTCAGTTTAAAGACTATATCTACCTTCCAAAAACACTTAAACACTTCTAGGGAAATCTAAATACATAGCTAACAATAATAACAATAATTAATAACAATAATTATATTTTAAACTGTATTGATAATTAGAGTGTACTGTAATTGATATTTTATATATTTTAGTCAAAATAGATACAAAAACTCAATTAAAGCAGTAAAAGCCTACACTGGAGCAGATGTCAACTCTGACCATAACCCGCTGATAGCTAGAATCGACATGAAACTTAAAAAGAGTGTAATACCTAAAAATAGACCAACGTTTGATAACACAAAATTAAGAAAAAGAGAAATACACCAAAACGTGATCCTACAAGTCAACTCAAATCTAACAGAAGTGGGAGAAGAAATCTTAACATCAAGATGTCACTAAAAAGTGGAGCAATATTCAGGAGGCATTACTTAAGGCTGCTGAAGAAAATTTAAAGCCTGAAAAGACAAATAAAAAACAGAAGTAAATGACTTTAGAAATCCTAGCATTAATGGAAGAGATGAGAAAAGCCAAAGGGAAAAATGAGCCAAAATATCAAGAACTACAAAGTAGAATTAAAATGGAGATGAAAAAGGCCAAGGAAAAATGGTTAACAGATTAATGCATAGAAATATAAGAGTATGACAGAAAATACAACAGCTTTAATGTGCATAAAAAAATAAGAGAACTAATAAATACCAAAAAGCGAGCACACTATGGGATGCTCAAAGATAATGGTAAACTCATTGCAGACATCAAAGATAAACTAAGATTTTGGCAAGAATACATAATGAAACTATTTGACGATGATAGAATGATACAAGAAGAACCACAGGAACAAACAGGACCGAAAATAATAATGTACGAATTAAAACAGGCAATTAGAAATGCAAAGACCGCAAAATCAGTAGGACCAGATGAGATACTCACTGAGCTAATTAAATGCATTGATGAAGAACAATGCATATACTTTTAGATCTGTTCAACGAAATACATACAACAGGAGTAATACCCCAAGATAGGTTGCTGTCCACGTTTGTAACACTACCAAAGTCAGTATATGCGACAGAAAGCTCCCAATACAGAACAATATTACTTAAGATATTTCTCAAAATAATACATGGAAGACTATACAAAAAAATAGAAGAAGATATAGATGATACCCAGTTTGGATTCAGAGGAGGACTAGGAACGAGAGAGGCTCTGTACGCTTTTATAGTTCTCGCGCAAAGACGACTAGATATGAACCAGGATCTCTATGTCTGCTCTATAGATTATCAAAATGCTTTTGATAGAGTACGATATCAAAAACTCGTAAAACTGTTAAAAGAAAAGAATCTGGATTGTCGAGATATAGATGTTATTGTCAATATGTATTAGAATTAAAATGCAAAGGTTAGAATCGAAAATGTCGATACAGAAACAATAGAAATCAAAAGAGGTGTTAGACAGGAATGGAAAGCTGGATACTAAAAGTGGATAATATAAAGAAGTTGGGGTCATTTGAGATGTGTTGCTATAGAAGGATTTTAAAAATACCATAGACCCAACGAGTTACAAATGCAGAAGTCTTAAGAACACTACAAAAGGCACATCAAAACAAGAAAGCCCGGAATATTTAGGCCACATTACTAGAGGTGCGAAATATGGGACTGTAAGGCTCATAATGCAAGGTAAAATATCCATAGGAAGACGAAGAATTTCCTGGCTGAGAAACCTAAGAGAGTGGTATAGTTGCAGCTAAATAGATCTTTTTAGAGCAGCCGCCAATAAGGTACAGATGTCTGTTATGATAGCCAACCTCCGATAGGAGAAGAAACTACAAGAAGAAGAATATTTTATAAATTTATGTCTATGTATGTTGTATTTGTATTTTTATTTGTAATATTGTTAAATTAAGATATTTAGCCTGCTTTGTGTCAAATCTTTGGGACAAGCTGTATGTTTGGTTAAATCCGTAGATTATATTAACTCTTTTTAGCTGTTATACCAAAAACTTATAGAAATTTAACGAACAGGTATTTTACTGCGATTATCACACGAAGTTTTTCCTAACAAGAACATTTTCTTCAAACTTTTCGTATCACAAAAATACACATAAGACCGGATAACTTTAGGTTTCATTTTGTCATCTAAAAACTTTAGCAAAAAGTTAACTTAAAATTAAAACTAAGAACTACCTAGCCGTTATCTGCAAATCGAAATTAATACACTGGGTATTCTTGTAGTCCACAGTGCTACGAGGATACATCAATATATATTTAATTATTTTCGACCGTACTGTGTTGAATATTGATTTGCAGTATCAGCAATCGGTCTGAAGAAAATATATTTCAAAAAATTTATTAAAAATCCTTTATAAAAGGTATATAATTTAAAAACCCAATCGCGCATCATCAATGTCTAGGTGTACATATTGAGCCACTAAATATCTGGGTAAAAACCCGTTAAAAGTTATCTGTTTAAAATGAAAAAGGCAGTAAAGATTAGATTTCACGTACAAAGCGTCTATGTATCTGTTTATATGCATTTCGGCCTAATAGGCCTCATCAGAACAGCTGTTCATAGGCGTTCTCAACGTGAACAATAAATCTTTTCTGTCTTTAAGAAGCAACATGGCTTCGATATGGACGCAATGGCGACGAAATAAAAGATTTATTATCTGTTTAAATTTATTGTACATTATATGGCAATATATATATATATATATATATATATATATATATATATATATATATATATATATATATATATATATATAAAGATGTTAAAGTTACCAGTGGATTTGGTAACATGGCGACGTATGACTTCCAAGTAATACGTCTCTAAAATCTAAAATTTTAGATTACCCACGTCTCTTTTAACACCTTTATCAACGTCAGTTTTGCTTTGCAATTTTTAGAAAGCATAGATTAAAGCAGAAATCTGAATTGTGTTTCGAAACTATTTTACGGTTTTATTGTCAGATGTCGCTATTGCGTCCGTATTGAAGCCATTTTAGTGTTGCTTCTTAAAAGACGGAAAATATTGATCTTTCACGTTGAGAACACCTTTAAATAACTGTTCTGATGAGACCTATTAGGTCGAAATCCGTATCAACAGATACAAAGGCGCTATTTGCGTGAAATCAAATATTTGCTGTCTTTTCACTTTAGAAAGAAATAAATTTGATAGAACCGCCAAAACATATTTATAACCACAGAATAGATGGAGTGAGAAGGAGAGGCAGGCTCAGAGCACGATTTAAGAATCATGTGAAGGAAGACTTGAAAATATTAAGAGTACGAAACTGGAAAGCCAAGGCGAAGAATAGGAGAGAATGGAGACATCCTTGAGCAAGTCAAGACCCACCATGAATTGTGGAGCCAATGATGATGATGAAAGCCTAGGAAAACAATCTAAATAATTTTTTACAAGTTTTATTTCTTAAAAACACTTAATAATAATATGTTTGACTCTATTTCTTATTACTTCTTCACAGCGACGAGGTTTACTTAAGATCAAGCGTCGCATTTGGTCCTAATTAACTGCATAACAAACTTCTCTCACCGTAACTTCTATGCAGTTAAGAGAGGCCGGTAATGGTTGAAGGCTCCTAAGTTAACTATCAATAATGTCGCACAAATTCTCTATGGGATTTAGACCAGGGCACCAGGGTGGCCAGTTTATATTTTGTATATCAACCCCGTTTAAATATTCACATATAACACGTGCAATATGTGGTCGTTCATTATCGTGCATTAAAAGAAAATTATTTTACATATAAGAAGCAATTGGAACTACATGGTTAGACAAAATATCTGTAATATATCTTTCACTTGTTAAGGAAATTTTTCGTAAAGAAAATACCATAGTCCATTCGCGCTATACTATAAAAAAATTCCTGGCCAACCCATTATAGGTTCTCCGTTAAATAAAGTCATAAGTCGTATGTTGCACTATGTAAATAATACTTCGATTCATATATAAAGAACACGTGCTCTCAGTCCCTAACATTCCAGTCAAGTTGCTCTCTAGCCGATTGTAATCTACTTTTAAATTGATTTACGTTTAAATCTGGTGCTTTAACTGGTATCCTTACAGATGAACCTTGTTCAGCGAGATGTCTTTGTATGGTGTTTCTACTAATCTGAATATAATGAACATATGTAGCTTGTTAAGTATGATAAACTGATCCTTGCGTGGTGGTTTAACTCTTTCTCTTCCTTGTCCAGGCAGTTGTATTGTTGTTTATTTCCCGAAAACTTTTAATGACTCTTGTTATTGCAGGTTCAAATAGGTACTGTCAACCTCTTAAGTCTCTTTACGATAACTAACCCTACATCTGCTAAGGTAATTTGTTGCACACATCCATCTCGGCTCAGATTTCGTGAAATACGGTTTAGGTCAACTAACTAAAGTACGCGATGCGTAAAATATTTATATAAAAATATTTATCGAATAATTATTTTGGCCCTTCTTCCCATGCAGCGTATGTTTGTACATTACTCCACCCGTTTTTATTTCAAGTTATATCAATATCAATCACCCTCATACAATAGTTTCATCTAAAGGTCTTTTTGTGTTACTGCTTCCAGAAACTTGCAGCTCAAGTATTTTTTATATTGGGTGATTATTATTTCGACACCAACATACCCTAACCACCTTAACTTCTTCTGTCACATTCTGCATTTTTTCGCATGTACATCAAACATTGACATTTCTACCACATACAATAGTTCTTTTTTCTTTTTAACTTTTCAAGATTTAGTACCGTACCTCATAGCAAATCTGATGATTTTTTAAATCTGTTTTTAGAAATAGTGTAGTTAGATCGTGTTTTGGTCATTATGATTGTGGTTCTCTATCTTTATTTGTTTTGGGCTACTATGGAAGCTTCTTGTATACTTTCTTCTTCTTCTTTTTCTTTTGCGTTTTGTATGTAGACATGACTCTTTCTGTCTTTCAGTGGGCCTCCAGTAAATTGTCGTTCCATCGTCTTCGTGGTCTTCCTACCAATCGTTGTCCTATTGGGGAACCGTCTCTTGCCGTCTTTACTATTCTATTTGTTGTCTCTCGGCTTATATGATCATCCCATTCTACTCTTCTATTTTTTACCCAGTTTTTGACGTTCTTTACCATGGATCTACGTACTTGCTATCTTTTGTTGCACCTTGCAACAGAACTAGAAGTACTTGTATATCTGTACTTCTAGTTCTGTTCCATAGTGTCTTACCATCAATTTTTGTTTTCATCTCTGCTATTTCAATCCTTTTTGTCCTCTCTGTGTCAGGTCGTGTTTCTGCCGCGTATGTCATTATTGGTCTGATGACCGTTTTGTAAATTCTGTCTTTTATTTCTTTTCCGATATTTTTATTTCTCCATATTGTTTTATTCAGACAGCCTGCGGCTCTGTTTGCTCTATTCACTTGATCTTTCACTTCAGTTTCGAGCTTTCCGTAACTTCATAATGAGATGACTATGTATTTAAACTCCGTCACTTATTCTATTATCTGACCTTCCAGCTTCAATTTACATCATTATAACCATACATTTTTTCTTTTTTTGGGGAAATTAACATGTTAAATTTGAGGGAGTAATATTGCGTCGTCTGCATAACCTATTATTTTAAGTTGTTTTTCTCCCATTTAGTATCCTTTTTTATTTCTTACTTTTTTATTATTTCATCCACAATCAGATTGAACAATAGAGGACTCAAAAAATCTTCTCGTCTTACCCCATTGCCAGCTTCAATAAGATCGGTTATTTCTTCTTTTACTTTTACTTTTATTGTGGTGTTTTGATAGATATTTTCGGTCGTTTTGAGTATTCCTAGAGGTATCTCTCTTGCGTACAATGAATGGATAATGTCATTTAATTTATCCCAGTTAAATGCCTTCTAAAGGTCCACTAAACATAGATATGCCGGTTTGTTGTATTCTAATGATTCATCTTGCACTTACCTCATTTTTCATTATAAATATAGCGTCGGTGGATGACCATTCCAATCAATGAAATGGTACCAAAAATTGTAATTTGTAAGCTTAATATATTCAGTTTGTTCGGTAGGTCTCTAACTTAACTCCGATATGTCACAGTCATTTCACATAATTTGTTAAAACATTATAAACAGTATTGCCACTATAGGCTGACTCAGAATATTCTTCACGAAAATCATACAGGCATTTAGAAACCGAGTACTACACAGACGTAACATTCGGCAGGTTACGATAGGTCTTTTGTCTAGATAGTCTCTGTGCTTACCGCCATTTTGTTTATTTAATCTTAAATACCCTTAGAAAGTCATCTGTTTAGAGTCAAAACAGATGTTTAAAAATATGTAATTAGAAACAAACTGTATTCAGAGAGATGATTGTCTACTGACAAACCGTATAAATATGTGATTTCAAGGAATATATACCTACTACTTAATATTTGTTTTGACGGCTCTACTAACGATGTATTAATGGTGGGAAAACAGTTACCTCACAGAAACCAATATTTAAAGTGCAAAATAACTTTGGGAATTCGTCATCATCACGCTAGTGTTCAAACCTTAAAATCGAGTATAGAATGAGATTTTGTTAGTATTAATTAAGGTAATTAAATTATCAGTCAATAGGAGCTAGCACTAGTATTCCTCACACTCAATATGATTACCCTACAACGAAAACACGCACTTTAATTCGGCTTCTGAACTATGGGCATTTTATTTGTTTGCTCGTTTTGATGTTTCGACCCTTCCAACCCCCAGTCGACCTGGTGTGCGGAATAGGCTCTACCGAGAACCTCTCATTATACTAAAAGGCCCATTTCATTCTGGTACAACGTCCTTCTAATAACGTTAATTTGAGGGGAAATTACATTTTCCTGTAGACAAAAAGTGTGCCCAAATTATCACAACTGTGCGTATATGTGGAAAGGTCGCGTCGTTGTGTATGGAACGATTTTCTTTTGTTATTTTGTAAAGAAGAAAAGTTCGGTGACCGTTACGACAAATTGGACATAACACTTAGAGCAATGGGTATTCTTTTAGTTGTTTAAAATTTATTGGGTTGATTAATATTATTGAAGTGTAGAAGTTTATAAATCAACATTTATTTTGTTACATTACCTTTGCTTGTAGTTCATACACAGTATTAAAAATATACAAATATGTAGATATCTTTTTTATTAAAATACTTACCACAATTCTAAGTTGTTACTAGTAGTTTATATATTTCAAAAAGTATTGCTCGTTAAATGTCATATTATTTATTTTCATAATTAAAAGTATCTCTCTAAAGTGGTTTGTAAGATAAAAAATAATTTTTATTTTTTAACACATAGGACCCTTTTCGACATCTTTGTCATCATAAACATAAATGTAGGAGAATCTACATGGAGTAATTAAGGAAATTGGCTAGGTTTTCACCTGGAGCAGATAAAATGCCGTCAGAAATACTCAAATTACTGGATGAAAGGGGAATTTCAGCACTACACAAAATATTTAACTTAATTTATGAAACTGGCTGCTATCCTCAACAGTGGTTACTCTCTACCTTTATTCCCCTGCCCAAGAAAGTCAATGCAAAAAGATGTGAGGATCACAGACTCATTAGCCTGATGAGACTCACACTTTAAAGATATTTTAAAAAATACTACATCAAAGATTATACAAAAAATGTGAATGGGACATCGGTGACTCCCAGTTCGGGTTTAGGCAAGGTTTAGGAACACGAGAAGCAATAGTAGCAACACAGGTGCTGGTCCAAAATTGTTACGATTAGAAGAAGGATGTGTTCCTATGCTTTTTAGATTACCAAAAAGCGTTTGATCGTATCCAATACCACAAGTTAATGCAGATCCTCAAGAAAGTTGATATAGACCAAAAAGACATAAGATGCATTGAAAACTTGTACTGGCATCAAACGGCATAGTTAAAAATAGACAATTCTATATCCAAACCCATACAGATAAGAAGGGGCGTTTGACAGGGATGTGTGCTTTCCCCCCTTTTATTTAACATTTATTCAGAAGCCATATTTCAAGAGTTTTTGGAGGATGCAAAGATAGGGATCAAAGTAAATGGAGTATTGATCAACAACATACGATATGCTGATGATGGTGTCTTAATTTGTGACAACATAGTCGATCTTCAACAACTTGTTGCTATAATCGGAGAACAGTAAGCGAATAGGATTAGAGATTAATACCAACAAAAAAAAATTATGATCATCTCCAGAAACTTGGATGCACTTAAAAACTCCACCATAACACTGAATACTAAGTCCATGGAAAGAGTGAGTAAATTTAAATACCTGGAATCGTGGCTTTTTAAAGACTGGGCATCGGACAGGGAAGTAAAATGTCGCATTGAGCAAGCTCGACAAGCTTAAATTTCCATAAGGTACTGACTTGTTCAGAGTTCGATCTTTAACTGAGACTAAGGTTTAGTAAGTGCTACGTGTGGTCAGTGCTGCTATATGGCGTAAAGGGCTGGACACTCAAAACGAGGGATATAAACAGATTAGAAGCTTTCGAAATGTGGCTCTATCGCCGTATCCTAAAAATACCATGGACAGCGAAAATCACAAATATAGATGTCCTTAAAAGAATAAACCAAGAACGCCAACTTTTCGAAACCATCAAGAAAAGGAAAACGGCGTATCTAGGTCACATCATGCGAAATGAAAAATACCAGTTCCTCCAACTTATAATCGAGGGTAAAATTGAAGGCAAGAGAGGAATGGGACGCAAGAAAATGTCCTAACTCCGAAACATAAGGCAATGGACAGGAATTAATGACATACAATCTCTGATATATATTGCAAGAAATAGAGAATTAATGGAAAATGTGATCGCTAACATCCATTAGTGGATTTGCATCTGAAGAAGAAGAAGAAACGTTAATAAAGTTTACGTAAGTAGTGTTTTTTTGGCTTTAAATGTTAATAAAAACTTGCTACATTTAAAGTTCTGTATAATATTTAATAATAGAGATCTCAAGATAACTATTTAATAAAAATCTTGAAAAATAACAAAGCTATCTCGAAATATTAATAAGATATACTTAGCGTTTCTTTCCAATGAATTCTACTGGGTGTTGCAAAATAAGATGAAAAAACACTTTTTTACACCCCGCATATGGGTAAAACGTTGACATTTTTTAGAAAACTTTCACACGGTGATTTACTAAAAGTAGACCTATAATGTGAAAAAAGAAAAATCTTTGAAATTAAATAGTGCGTTCAGAAGAAAAATAGCTTCAAACTTATGGTAAATTTAAAGTAGTGCGTTAATTTTGGGCAATAGTGAACAATAATAACATCTTATTAAATATTCTTAACAAAATAGGCATAATAGGGTTTAAAACTCATAAGTTCGAGTAAATGTATTCCTTAAGGGGGAAGGTGATTATCAGGCGTACTTTAGTCACAGCTTTCCTGTACCTGATATGTAAGTAGTATTTGTTTCGTCGAAAATTAAAATGTACATTAATTTTAATTCAACTAACACAATTTTCCTCTAAGAGTAAGTACTCGTTAAGTCATGTTAGGGGCGCTTGCGCGACCTGAAACCCCTAACACTAGACCTTAGCCAGAAGGTTACACGAACTTTACTTTTTTTCCTCTAATAAACCAAACCATATACTAACAGCTGACTGACTATTTGGTACAGCTTCCATCTGATTGGTGATGCCCAATGACATTATTGTCCCAATACAATACTTGGTTTATCAATCTCACTCTCAATTAATGTTATAGCTGCTCACTCATTCAATTTGTTACTATTAGTGTCATTTATTGTGTTTCAGTTGTTTATTGCTTGTTTTACGTTGTTTTAGTTCCTAGTTTTTAATACAAATAAAAGTAACGTACTAGGGCCTGCTGGTGGGGCAAATATTGCAAGTTTTGAAACCGGTAGCCTAAAATTCACCAACTTTGTTAAATAAAGACTGTGAGTATTGACTCATTTCCCATATAGTATAATCTAGTAGTTAATATTACACAAGCACTAAAATATCTATGTGGGATAAATAAGTCAATAATTAAGCATTCCAATTATAAATTTAGCTGATATTCATATTGTATTGGGTATCCATGACTTACGGCAGAAAATTAAATTTCAAATTCCGGAGATAACTAAAATTCAAATTACAAATTAGACTGTGTTGTAATAAACGGCGCAAAGGAAAGCATGTAACATGTTGATTTTATACGTTAATACGTTACAGGTCAATGATTTTCCATAATATAAAATAAAGTAAATAAAAAGATAAAATACCTCAGCTTTTGAAGTATAGCAAATAAACAGAGAGAGAGAAAATTATGTGAAATCATTCAACTTTTTATGACTGATAATTAAATAGGTCCCAGAGTTGCGGCATCTATATATATATATATATATATATATATATATATATATATATATACAGTATAGGTAAAAGTTTATGGTCGGTATGGACCTTGCGTGATATGGAGTGAGAAATACCTGTTTAAAAAGGGAGAGGTATATAAGGTCCACCCTTTATGACGCCGAAAATGCATGAGTGGAAACAATAAAAAAGCAGAAGTTCAACTTTGCCAAACTTATTGGTTTTATTTGATCTGTTGTCTTTTTAACATTTAAACAATGTTCTAATATAATCAAATTTGGGCGAAATTAATTTAAATGGCAGCTAACTGTTTTTTATTGGGAATATGCCACAATTTTACTTTACAATAAGCGTAATATAACATTTTGATTTCCACTTCGGAAATTATTTCATTTAAATAAAATTTGTTAATGTTTCGTATAAGTACGATTTCCGAATTAAAAATCTAAACATCGAAATAAGCTTATTTTAATGTCACATTGTGCCTTACTCAGAATAAAAATAATAAACTGCATTAGGACGCCACAATAAAAAAAATTTATACAAAACTGTTTGGCAACGTCTCGTCTCGCGTCGTCAAAGAACCGAATCAAAGTGTGGACAGTGCTAACGAGTAGAGGTGGGTCGTTGACGTTTTTATCGTTAACGCAACTGAACCGATTTTCGTAAACATGTAACTATGATTGTTTAACAGTAGTTTCAAGTAAGAGAGTACCTACATAAATAAACATAATGGCTATTATCATTTATATATATATATATTTATTGAAGTGAAAGACACTAATGGAGGATATATTTATTATAACTTGAAAAATATACTAAACACAAATAGTAAACCGTCTAAATTGACATTTAAAAACATAAGGATCTCTACTATACTTCGTGTTAACCGTGTTCTTCATTTATTTAACATTAAACTAGATTTTCAACATGTGTTCACATTTACAATATTTTGTGAATATAGTGGTTAAGTTAGAATATACATGGCGATGATTTTTCCACCATTGTAATGGACTCTCGATACAGGTGTACGTTTAGATGAGTCATGTCCAATTAATTGATAAAAAATACACCATGGACTTAAGTCATCTTTATCGGTGTCTTTTTCTTGTACTGATTGAGTTTTAATAGTACAATGTTCTTGTTCTTTAATTATAGAAGTAACCAGCTTCTTAACTCTTTCATTTGTTTTTTAGCTTCAGTTTTATTAGAAAATGACTGCACTTAAAATCGTGAATCCATAAATGTACATAATGACAATGTGCCACTCTCTTCTATCCCTCTAAATGTTTTTGCTAAACCCGATATTATTAACTGTACTACGTCGGATACTATGGATGTAACGTTACCGTTTTCTAAACTTTTATTGTAAGATTCTTGCAGGCAGCGTACCATAACAATCACTGAACTACCCTTCAAGTATTTTTTGGACACTCATTGTACTTACTTTAAAAAACCGAACAATTTGGGAAATTTGAGAACAAATAATCCAGTCTTCATTATTTAGATTTGGTCTAAGTCTAAGTCTGTATTAACTAATTGCTTCTTCTAACTTGGCCTTTCTGAAGATAAAGTACTTTTTTTGAAATGTGTTTTTTGCCGAAATGTCGAAAAAAAGACTTTTTATTTTATCTATTTGTACAAAACAGCATTTAAGTCCGTCCTCCACCAAAAGAAATAAAAAATAAATAAAACAATACTATATGTACCTTTTATCAATATATTATACCAAAGAAAATCAAATATATCGGCTGTCTAAAATTAGATTTACATAAAATAACAAGATTACACATATAATTATCAATATAAATAAAAGTAGATTATATGATCCTAATGTTCTCTCCGGTCGTATACATTTATAAAAAAAACTCTCTCTATTCAATAAAATATCCAAAACAAAAATGCCCTCCGAATTTCTAGGCATATCTTTTGTTTTCAATTAAACAAAACTAAACTTGTTCTTAACAACTATCTTAGGTTTTATGCTGCCACAAATAAATTTCCTTTTACGATTTGCTACTGTATCTCTCAACGTAAAAACACCTCTTTCCTCTCAAAATCTCTTTCTCTCTCTCTCTCGAACCAATCAAATCACTTGAAACAAACATATCTTACCATCTACTCTCTTTCTCTACTCAAAATTTCCTCTTCAGACTTACTGTGCTTTTTTTACTAAACGTAACCATCAAATTCCTTAATCATAAAACGACCTTTCATTGTTTTCAAGTTGAATATAAAAAAAATAGACAGCTTTCATTTGTACACAATTTACATTACCTGGAAACAAGAGTTCAATTTTATATTATAAAAATCCTTACTTTCTTAGTCTAAGTTAAGTAACTAATTAAGAGAGAGAATTAAGAGAATTAGATATACAAATAGTTCTTAGTATCCGAATACAAGGAAAACCCAAAAAACTTTCATTGTCAAGTTTTGTTTGCACAAGTTTTTACACTTTTTAAACGTACTTTCCTCACAATAATATAAAATTGTATAAAATAATTTACTTATATTTAAATAATAACTTAAAAAGTTTTAAAACTAGATAGTTACAAAAGATGCTCAATATTAATAACCATTAGTCTCAAGCATTCTTGTAAAATTCCAAAGTTATTTGTAAGTTTGTTACAAATATCTTGTATCCTTAGCTAAAGTTGTGCAGGATTTTATATCAGAATGGAATAAACAAATGTTTTTATGTTTCCCCAAACACAATAATCGCAACGATCAAACTCCGGCGACCTTGCTGGCTAAACAACTGTACTGCCCCTTCCAATCCAGTGATCTTCGTAGTTATCAAGAAAGTCTCGTACATTCCTGTTAAAGAGGTCCAGACAGCCGTCATGTAAAAACCATACATTTTGCCGAATATTTAAAGGCAAGTGATCTGACAAATCAGGTAAAACATTTTTCAGGAAATGTAAGTAATCAGCACAATTGAAACAGGCAGGAAATTTCACAGGGCCAAGTAGATAATTGTTGACTACTCCTATCCAGACGTTTATACTAAATATATGCTGATGCTTAAATTCTTGAAAAACGTGGTGTTTGTCACCAACGTTCGAATAATATTGTGTGTGCATTAAAAATTCCATTTTTTGTGAATGTAGCTTCTTCCCAAAATAAAATGTATCTGAAAAAAATCTTTATTTTGATTTCTCTGATTTTGTAACCATCTAGTAAATTATTCATGAACAGCTAAATTTCCCTGTAGCAGTGGATGTACCTTTGTAATATGAAAAGGATACAAATTTTCGTTGTGTAAGATATTTTCCACGGGAGATTTTGAAATTGTATTATACATGGCAAATATTTTTCAAACGCTAATTTCTGGATTTTTCTTAATGTCCATTAAAATAACATATTCATGTGCAGTTTTTATATCATCAAGTCCCCTCTTTTATAATTTCTTGTGACCACTGAACCTGCTTCTCTTAATCGTTGATGAAGAGCTGTAAATATTGAGTAAGTGGGATCACAATTGAAAAATGTTTCAGGGCATCTACGTTTTTTTTCTCGAGCATTAAACCTCATTTCGTCATAAACTAAAGCATATCAGCGTGTACCTCATTATTAAAAACATTTTTGTTAAATTCTCTTCATGTACCATGTCCTTTCAGAACGTTGGTTACCATCATAGCTATCTTAATTTTATTCACTGCCACGTATTGTAGAGTTTCGAATCTTCTCCACCCAGGAAAGTTTTAAAATTCTTTTATAGCGCCACATTTCGAAAGCCTCAAGGCGATTTAGATCGATTTTATTCACAGTCCAAGACTCGACACCATAAAGTAAGACCGATAGCACGTAGCAGCGTAGTAAGCGGATCTTCAATGCCAATTTTAGGTCTCTGTTACATAACACCTTCGACATTCTTCTAAACGCAGCTCTAGCTTGCCCTATCCTAGATCTAATTTCGCCGTGACTTTCTGCGTTACAATTTAATTGCTGTCCAAGGTAAACGATTTTATCAACTTTCTTAAGTTTGGTATTATTTATGTATATCATCATCATCTTTGGCTCGACAATCCTCTGTGGATCTTGGCCTGCTCTAAGATTCGTCGCCATTCTGTTTGGTTTTTGGCAACATGTTGCCATCTTCTGATCTTTAATATTTGTAAGCCGGTTTCGACTCCATCTAACCACCTAATTCGCGGTCGGCCTTTGCTTCTTTTTCCTACAGGTGTTCCTGTGGTTAGCTTTTTAGCAATGGTATTTTCTGGCATTCGTATTATGTGTCCAGCTCATCTAAGTCGCTGTGTTTTAATGAACGTTATGACATCTGGCTCATCAAAGAGCTGATACAATTCAAAATTATATCTTCTGCGCCACTGCCCTTGGTCGTTTACATCTCCAAATATTTGGCGGAGTATTTTACGCTCAAATATTCCCAAAAGTCTTTCATCTTTCTGCGTTAGAGTCCATGTTTCTGCTCCATATGTGAGGACCGGCCTCAGCAATGTTTTGTATATAATAATTTTAGTTCTTCTTTGAATGTTTCTTGAGTGGAAATGCTTTTGGAGTCCATAGTATGCCCTATTTGTAAGATTTATTCGTCTTTTGATTTCTTCGCTTGTTTTATTAGTAGCAGTCAATAGCGACCCAAGGTATGTGAAGTTGTCAACACGCCCAAAGGTATGACTTCCAAAGACTGTTTCTCGTTCCTCATTTGCTATCGGATCCTTTGTAACCAACATGTACTTGGTTTTGTCTTCGTTGATGACTAGACCGACCTGTTTCGCCGCTGTTTAAAATTCTAGGAGATATTGCTCAACATCTCGCTTGCTACGCCCTACTATGTCAATGTCTTCAGCATATGCTAAGACTTGTATCGATCTATTATAAATAGTACCGCCATCCCTAATTCGTGTATCTCGGACTGCCCTTTCTAAGGTAATATTAAATAGGAGGCAAGCCAGAGCATCTCCTTGTCTGAGTCCATCCTTTATCTCAAAGGATCTAGTACTCTCTCCCTGTATTCTAACAGTGGCTTCTAAGTTAGACATTGTCATTCTCGTTAGTCGTATAAGTTTCTCTGGTATACCAAACTCATGCATTGATTGGTATAGCACTGTTCTCTTCACACTGTCGTATGCGGCCTTGAATTCGACGAATAGGTGATGGGTTTCAATATTGAATTCTAATGTTTTCTCGAGAATCTATCTTATTGAATGAATCTGGTCAATTGTTGATTTTTCTGGAGTGAATCCAGCTTGATATTTACCAACTATGCCGACTGTGTAAACTTGCAGCATTTATATATAGACCGTTTTATATGCCTTTATTTACTTATTACCAGTATTTTGGTTTTCCGTATTATTAGATCCAGACCTGCCTCTCTACAACTCTCAACGACATCACAAGTAGTGTTTGCAGAACTTCTTGACTAGAAGCTAGGAGTACTGTATCTCCCGCATATCGCAAATTATTGATGGCTTCGCCTTTTACAAGTATTCCTTCTTGTTTTTCAGAATTGTTAAATTAAAGTTGTTATATTGGAACGCCACAAAGTAAAAAACTAAAAGATAAACTTAAAGAATGACTGAAAATGTAATATTCTAGTATCAAGGATGACTAAAAGGTGAAAAAAAAAGTTATGCGTTAAAATAACTGCCTTGATCTACCCAAAACGGACGCCTATGATCAGTAATAGAAATTCGCAATTAATAGAATCGATTTAACTCTGGATGGTAAATAATCGTACCAGTTTTCGTTTTTCTAAATAAAGTAGTCGTTATGAAGGTATTTAAAAAAAAACTAATTACAAGGCGCCATCTTCAAAGACCTCTAGCTCCCTAAGAAGCATTTTCGGACTATAAGTGAATTGGGTTATATTGTTATATTAGGTATATTGGGTGAATTATAGGTGAATTGGGTTAAATTATTTTAAAATTATCGGTTTGTCGGAAGAGTTTCTTGACATCCTGTATATTGAGAAGAGAGAACGAAAAATAATCTCGAACGAGATAACACCAGGTACAAGAGCATAAAAATAATAAAGACACGATGTCTGTAACAGAATATATAGAAAAAAAGTAAAAATCATATCAGAAACAAAAACGTAGGACGGACCCTACAAGAAAAAATATTTATAAGTTAAGACAACTTTCGCTAGAACCAGTAAGTGTATACTAATATGTGAAAATAAACAAAATTACTTTTATACTAATGTTTTTTATATTAAAAGAAATTTTATTCTTGGCAATATCATTGTTGTGGTGTGTATGTCTACAACCGTTTAGAAACCTCGAAACCCGAGATCGTCCCAAAGCGACCCAAACTGAGCGAGAGCAACTGTTGTTCTCGTATTAAATTAACATTACTTTTTGTTTACACAAACTGAGACCGGTCCTGCACAAAGAGACCGCGCCTTCTGTGTAATAACAGTTTTGCCTGTTATCCAAATCTCGCCAAGGGCTGTGTTGTCACAGGTTGGACAGTGTTTACACAGTATTTTACCTTTAACCTACCCCCAACACCAAAAACAACACTGTACTACGTCGAAACACATACGACTTATGGGCCGCCATGGTCATTTCACCTCTAATGTGTGTTATGTGTGTGTATGTGTGTGTTTGAAATTAATTAAAATTTAATGTATGGAAAGCTGGGATTTTGGGTGTTTGCCGGTTCACCGGGGTTTATTAGAGTTTGGACTTAATGGATACTTTTCTGTTTTATTTTTTTAAAATTGCGAGGAGAAAATTCTTTTTTTGCTTGCATAATGAAAAAAAAGTGACAGTTACTTAATTTATATATAAGTACTAATTAGAGTATCTTCTGGTATCAAATATTAAAAAAATACAAAGAGCGAGAAAGGCTATCGCTGGTAAAAGCAATTGTAAAGTACACGCACTCAACATTTTCCGGTGGCAGCAAAATAGAGACTATTGTCAACAATCATTGTACGTTTAAAGTTAATTAAATTTCCAGTATAGTAATAAAATATCTATTGGTTTCTTGTTTAGATACAGGTTACAGTTTAATGTTTGTTTTAGTCTGTCAACTACTTGTATAATTACAAAGAGTCTTCTAGACAATATCAAACAGCTTGTTTTTGGTAAATATCTGTATTAGACCATGCAAATGTACAGTAATCAGTAAATATTTCCAAGTTTGATCATATTTACATTTCTACAGGTCTGTCGCAGTGTTCTGTAGTTGGTCCATTATTATTTATTATTTATTTAAATGATATTATTTCAATAAAATCCGCTGTACAATTTACACTTTATACAGATGATATTTCAATACTTATGTGAGATAAATTACACATATCACAGGTAGGATCACGAACTCTTGTGTGATCTTAGTTATTAGTTTTCCTTAAATATCTTACATCTTAATGCTGTTAAAACTTATGCTATTTACCTCTACAATAGACAAGACATCTGTTGGATGTCGAATTATCAATAATATCCAAAAGAAAATTGAAAAAGTACAATTTCTAAAGTTTTTTTAGGTTTGTACGTTGATTAATGTCTCATTTGAAAATTGCAATTTTGATATTATTTCCAAAATAAATTCACCATGCTACCTAATGACTTCTGGGTGGCAGTTTTCATATATGTTGATGTGGACTGTAATTTCAGTGATTTTTTGGATATGATTGTCTGTATTTTCAATAAGGCATTTCCTTTAAATATAATTAAGCTAAAATATCACAAACTCTGAACTACCATAGGTATCCGCATATCAGCCAAGAATATACGTTCACTACTGTACGTTAAGAAATTTACTATTAACGTCTTTGTCACTTAATATATTATCAAGTACAGAGAAGTACATGTAATACTTATCAAAATTAACAACTAAAAGAAGATACTATTAAAATCGTTTGGAAAGCTCTAAAATTGTTGCAAAAGAAACTTGGTTCATATTAAACGATCATAGAAAGAAAACCAATAGAGCTCAAAGATTTTCCTTTCAAGCCCTTAAAATCTAAATAAACACTTTGTTAATGTAAGTAAAAATATAACATCAACTATTTTGCACAACAAGATTCCATCTACTACGTCCCCAATTCAAAAAAGGTCTTGAATTCAATCTGTATAAGACCAGATAATAAATCTAAACTCATCCAAACAATCTATAGTATCAAAAAATCCATCAATTTTTTCTCAAGTCTTTCAAAAAATGTGTTGAAAGTCCTGTTCTCACAAATTAATAATTCCTTTAAAAAAGTTGTGTTTCCAGAGTGCTTGAAGACAACCATTATTATTCCTAATCATATGAGTGGTGAAAAGTCAAGTTCCTGCAACTATAGAACTATTGCCTTACTAGAGGTACTATCTAAAATTATTGAGAGGCTTTCTCGTTGAAAACAACATTCAGTAATAGAAATCAGTTTAGCTTTTTATTTAATAAATGTACCAGTGATGCTTTGTTTTCTGTACTAAATGAGGTTTACCAAGCACTACACAATAATCTTTACACTAACACTGTTTTTTGTGACTATGCTAAAGATTTTGATTGTGTAAATTACATTTTGATAAAAAACTGAATTTCTAGGAATTCGAGATATTTCTTTAAACTGATTCCAATCTTACTCAGGAAACAACTAGTTTTCAGTAAATAATGCTGATTCTAGTCACAAAATCATTGTTTGTAGAGTACAACAAGGTTCAGCATTGGGTCCTCTGCTATTGCTTATCTTTACAAATGACATCTGATCTACTTAAAATGATAACCTGGTTCGACTCTTTACTCTCTTTTAACGTGAATAAGACAGTAGCATTATCCTATAAAGGAACTGTTTAGTTGTTACTTCTTAATACAAGTCAGATCAGTATCATTGATTCTGTGGAATTTCTTGGTATTTTTATAAACAGCAACCTTAAATGGTCCCTTCATATACCGAGTGGCCCAAAAGTCTGGAAACGACCAATTTTATCTCGTAAATTGCTAGTCATAATTTTACAAAATTTGAGGTGGACCTATTTTGGGATACGGTGATTCCATATTTGATATTTGCAATGTTGCCAGATTAGCCGTTTCTCTTATATTATTGGTAACTTTGTTTTTTTTTTTCAAATTTATCACCCTGTATATTCAACCATTATTGGAATCTCTTATTTAATACGAGTTGAACTATATGTAACACTTATGATTTTATGTAGTGTCTTCTTCTTCACGTGCCATCTCCGCTACGAAGGTTGGCTATCATCATGGCAATTTTGACCCTGGAGGCTGCCGCTCGGAACAATTGTATCGAAGTGCAAGCAAACCACTCCCTGAGGTTTCTCAACCACGACATTCTTCTCCTACCTATGCTGCGCCTACCTTCAATCTTTCCTTGCATAATTAGTTGTAACAGTTGATATTTATTCCCACGTGTAATATGTCCCAGGTATTGTAGTTTCCTCATTTTAACACTCAATACGACCTCCTTTTGTTTGTTCATCCTGTCTAATACAACTTGGTTAGTTATCTTATCCTTCCAGGAGATTTTTAACATTCTTCGGTACGCCCACATCTCAAATGCCTCCAGCTTATGTAGTGTGGAAGGTCTTAAATACATAAAACAGTGCAAAATATGTAGATTTTAATAAATTTAAATATTTAAATGTAGAATGCTGTGATTTTGACATTTGTTCACCATTTACATTATTAAGGGCCGGTTTCACCAACGACAAATAGCAGTCTATTCAATGAATAAAGTTATTCGATCAATAAACTGACATATCTGCGTTTCACCAACGTTAAATAAGAATTATTCTATGAATAAACTCCAAATAAGTTATTAGTCCAATATCGGCCAAATAAATATTTATTCTTCGAATAAGTTGACAGCTAACCTCACTTTAAATATCAATAATAAAGAAAATTCATTAGTTTAACTTGAAATTATCAACAATGTATTGCAGGTAAACGTAATTATATCAGACAATTTAATTTTGTATACACATATATTGATTTTCGAATATTATCTTCATCATCATCATCATCCTCTGATGACGGAAATGAACAGCGAAGGAGAAGACCACGCTGGTAGCTGCAAAGAAGAAACCCTTTTGCTGAATTTGATGATGTGGACTTTAAAACTAGGTTTAGATTATCAAAAAATTTAGTAGATGATTTATTAAATTTGATCGGTAACCATTTGCATCCTGTAAGCAACAAAAATAGACCCATAGATGTGCGAAATCAATTGTTAATTGCTCTTCGTTTTTATGCAACAGGATCGTTTCAAATATGTATTGACCATTGACATTGACAACTATTATTATTTTGACAAATTAAATCAACCAATATCAAATATAATAGGTTATGTATATAATTATAGTGAAAAATAGTGCAATGTGCCTGGCCAAACACCTAAGAGATGGAGGCCAAAAGAGGTGTCAACAAGTACAGTCTGTGGAAAATCATTACGCTTTGAACTTATTCGACAAATAACTAACTGTGGATTACAAATAGTTATTGAAACGGAATAAAATTTATTCTACTAATAAATTTTATTCAACGATTAACTATTCAGTGATTTATTTGTTGTTGATGAAACCGGCCCTAAGTAAAACTGACAGTAGTTGTGTTTCGAAAAGTATATTCAATCATTATTGGGATCTCTTATTTAATACAAGTTCAACTATATGTAACACTTATGATTTTATGTAGTCTGGAAGGTCTTAAATACATAAAACAGTGCAAAATATGTAGATTTTAATAAATTTAAATATTTAAATGTAGAATGCTGTGATTTTGACATTTGTTCACCATTTACATTATTAGGTAAAACTGACAGTAGTTGTGTTTCGAAAAGTTCTGCAAGGTAAAATGCTTCTCTAAAATGGCTCTTAACGAAAAAGAACTTTCCCAAACCGTTCTCCTATTCATAAGGCGACGGTATAAAAAAAACTGTAAAGCGATTTAACCCTGAACTACTATCGTGGGGTCAAATTTGACCCCAAGACTTGAAATTTCGTGCGCCACTGGTAGACAGTTTGGCGAACGACCTTGTTATTCTATGTATTCTCCCAATTAAGTACGTAGTTTAGCATGCCGCTTAGTAGCAAACGATCACTGCTACTGTAACCGAAAATATTGACACTTATAGTGACTCTAATAACAGTGATACTGACACTGAAAGTAAACATTCGGTTCACGACACAGATTTAGAAATTGACGTAAGTGACTTATCAAGCGACGAATGTAAAACAGCATCTAGTAATGAACTAAATTTTTACTATGGACGGAACAGATATAAGTGGGCTAAAAATGCTCCGGCCCCATAAAAAATTCGCGCACAGAACATTATTACACACCTTCCTGGTCTTCGTGGACCTGCCTTAGAAACAAAACCATCCAGTCCACTTGAATCCTGGTCACTTCTTATCACTCCTGACATGTTGGCCTCTATTCTAGAGTACACAAATGAACAAATTACCGAGCTCAGTGTAAATTATGGGGATACATGTACATTTGTCGATCATCTAAACGAATCTGAACTTAAGGCTTTTTTGGGTCTTTTATACCTTTCAGGTGTACTAAAGTCTAATCATTAGAATGTCGATTCATTATTCATATTATCACAGCAATAAGATTTGACAATCATGAAATAAGAGAGCAAAAGAAGGCCAATGGAGATCGACTTGCAGAAGTGTCCTATTTATTTAAATGTTTCGTATCTAACAGTACAGCAAACTACACCTGTTCCGAATATGTTACAGTGGACGAGATGTTGGTTGGGTTTAGAGGTAGATGCCCTTTCAGAATGTACATGAAAGCCAAACCAGTCAAGTACGGCATCAAGATCATGTGTTTATGTGACGCAAAAACACATTATTTGGTAAATGCTTTTGTGTATACGGGTAAAGTAAATGATCCTAATGCCCAAAAGCTATCCATACCTACAAGATCAGTACTTGCTTTAGTGGAACCAATTGCCAATAGTAACCGAAATGTCACTTGTGATAATTGGTTCACCTCAATAGAGCTAGTTGATGAACTAAAAAAACTTCGACTTACCTATGTAGGTACAATGCGTAAAAATAAGAGAGAAATTCCTCCACAATTTCAACCAAATAAAAATTACGAAGTTGATAAGTGTTTATTTGGTTTTACACGAGACAATACAATCGTATCATATGTCCCTAAAAAAAATAAAAGTGTAATTATGTTGTCGTCTATGCATCATGACAAATCTGTTGACCAGGAAAGCAAAAAACCTGATATAATAGCTTTCTACAATTCGTCGAAAGGGGCGTTGATGCACTTGATCAAAAATGTGCACTTTATCGTTCAGGTCGAAGATGCCAGCGATGGCCTTTAGTAATTTGGTATTCCATAATGGATATTACTATAGTAAACAGTCACATTATTTTTCACGCAGCTAATACTGGGGTTAGAAAAAATCGATCGGATTTTATTCAAGAGCTGGGAATCAGTCTTATAAATGAACATTTAGAAGTAAGATTTGCAATGCCAAATTTGTCAAGAGAATTACGCTCGATAATTTCCAAAGCATTCGAAAATAAAATTACTCATCAAGATCAGACCAAACCAGAAAGGCCAGTTATAAGACGTAGATGCTACTTGTGTCCCAGAGATAAGGATAACAAACATTCCACATTTTGCGCAGAATGTCATAGGACCATCTGCAAAACACATTCACTTCAGAGAGTTACCTGTACTATGTGCAAAGAATAGATAAACACTTACAATTTGTTCAAATATTTTTGTCGCAAGATTCTAACATTACAAAAAAAAAACATGACTGTTATTTTTTATATGGTTACTCTATTATGATTTTCTTTTGTATTAGGTTAAGACGTTACTATTATAAACTACTTTTCAAAAAATGAACCGTTAATTTCAATTTAAGATATATATTTTTTTGTTATAATAATGAGTTATGTTTTTGATCAAAATTATAGAGAAGTAAAAGATACGATACCGATTGGGTAGACCGAAAAGAGTTATGAATGACAATAAAACTTTAGATATAATGCAAAGTTTTGTTGAAGATCTGCATATATCCTCACGCAGAGTTACACAAGTACATGATGTAGGTCGTTCTTCAGTTACATATATTACGTAAGAATAAATTTAAACCATACAAAATTAACTTATTGCAAGAATTAAGTAAAGATGACTTTGAGTTTAAAGTAGATTAGATGAGGTAATAATGGATAAAATTGAAAATGATAAAAATTTCGTCAACAGAATATGTTTTCCGATGAAGCAAACTTTACACTGTGTGGAAGTGCAAATCGATAAAATTTAAGGTACTGCAGTGGCGGAAATCCACACTGGATGCTTGAAAACCATAATTAAATATCTCAAGACTCAAAAATTAAATGTATGGTCAGGTATAGTAGGTACTCAGTTAATTGAGCCATTTTTTATCGATTGAAATTTAACGTCAGATAGTTACGAAATGTTACTTAGAAATGAAATTGTACCTACACTGAGGAATTTGTTTTTGGCCAATTTTAATCAAATATGGTTTCAGCAAGATGAAGCTCCAGCTTATTATGATGTATATGTTCGGCGTTATTAAGATGAGATCTTTCCGACCAATGGATTGGTAGACGAGGTAGAATTAAATGGCCTTCACGCTCACCTGATTTCCATCCTAAAGATTATTTGTATTGGGCATACTTGAAAAATTTAGTTTATAAAACTAAACCAGCAAGTCTTGCAGAATCTCGAATAATTTCTAGACAATCACGGAGAAATGTGGTAGACGCATTCTACCATCGATTAGGGTACTGTAAACTCACAAATGGAGCACATTTTGAACACTTGATAAAGTAACCATTATGTTAACCCTTAACTGGTGAACATGCGTCTCACAGACTCCGCACGTTTATTAACGCGTCTGCGCTTCTCGCCCCAAATACGTAGCAACCTGTAATTCGGTGTACCTTCCTAGCTTTTAGAGTATATTCGAACGTGTTAATGAGAGGTACCTCGCTCGTCCCGTTTTCGAAATATTTACGTCGCGGAGTCTACTAGACGCAAGGTCACCATTAGTGTTATTTTAATATGGATAGTTCTCGTAAAGCTGTAAGCGTATTAGACGATGATTTCGAAGAAGTGTGCACAAAATGGTATAATGAGGCGAACAGTGACATTAGTGATGATGATGTGGAAGAAGGAAATTATATAGAAAGTGATCATTTTACGTACAGTGAACAAGAACTAAGTGAAAATGAACAGCAACCAGACTCAGAAATGATATCTAGCGAAGATGAAGAAGAGTGTGCCAATTCCAGCAATTATTACTGTGGAAAGAATAGGCATAAGTGGAGTAAAAAGGAGCCAACTAGAAACGTCCGTACGCCTGCTCACAATATTGTTGTACTCCCATCAATCCGTTCAAAAGTAGAAAAGTCAACGAGTCCCGTTTATTATTTTAATAAATTGTTTTCACCAGATATGTATAGTCTTGTTGTTATGAGAACTAACGAAAAACTCGCAACTTTTCGGCCAAAATATCAACAATATAAAAAATCTTTCTTGGGACTGCTTCTTTACACTTTATTTATAAATCAAATCATGAGGATATACGAAGTTTGTTTGCTACGAACGGGAAAGGACGGTCTACATTTAGAGCAGTTATGTCGCAGAAACGTTTCCTGACCCTGATGGCCGCCTTAAGGTTTGACGATGCCTCGGATCGAGAACAAAGAGCAAGGGATAATTCAGCTGCTGCTATCGAAGAATTCTTTGACTTATTTGTTCGCAATTCAAAAGATGCATATACGGTTGGGAAAAATGTGTGTGAAGTAGACGAAATGCTGGTAGGCTTCAGAGGCAGATGTCGCTTTAAAATGTATATTCCCAGCAAACCCTGTAAATATGGGATAAAAATTTTATGTATGACTGATGCACAAACTAGGTATTTACATAATGATTACATTTATGCTGGGAAAGGTTCAGATGGATTTAGCCTCACTAATGAAGAAAAAAGAATGAGCATACCTACTCATGCAGTTATAAGATTAGCCAAACATCTTTACAATACTAATAGAAATGTAACTGGCGACAACTGGTTTAGTTCAGTTGATTTAGTACATCATCTACAACAACATAAAATCACTTACGTTGGACTAGATTCAAATTTATAGAAACCCTGGCCGATCAACTCGTTTCCTCACATTTGCATAGAAGGTATGAAATGCCAACATTACAAAGGCAGCTGAAAGAACTGATCGGAAGTATCCTTGATATTCCCGAAAATAAGGCTAACGAAAAAGAAAAGCTTGAAATAAGAAAATATTGCTACATCGGTCCATCCAAATTAAGGAGAAAGACTGCATATTTATGCACAATTTATCAAAAACCCATATGTTTGCAATGTTCTCGAAAAATTTGTAAAAATTGTACCAGGGCAGAATAGATTTTTAACGTTTTTAGTGATTTGCAGGTTTTGTGCAGAATTGCAATTATGTTGTTTTTAACAATTTTTTATGTAAAATGTACCTATTTTTAAACATACATATATTATATTTGTTTGTATATGTTTAATTTTTTTTTGGAATATGACTTTAAAAATTTTGTGTTATAAAACATGTTACCATTTTTTCTGTTTTTGTTATAAGTCCTACAGTTTTATTTTTTTCTTTTTCACTAAATAAAAATGACATTACAATATTGTTTTGTTATTAAAAACTGTTTTATTGCATTTTTGAGGTGCCAGTTTTGCAAAAACAGCTTTTTTGGGGTCAGGAGTCTGTCAGACTCATGGTCACCATTTATGTAATTAAAAGTAGGGTCACCAGTTAAGGGTTAAAAATGTTGCAATCTATCTATTGTTACGTTTTAATGTAGTTGAAAATAGTTAGTAAGTATTAAAAATTTTTTTTAAGACAATTAAGCGTTGCCAGACTTCAGTTTTCTACATTTAAGACCTTCCAGACTACATAAAATCATAAGTATTACATATAGTTGAACTCGTATTAAATAGAAGATTCCATATATAATGACTGTATAATGACTGAATATACAGGGTGATGAATTTGAAAAGCAAAAGTTACTAATAATATAACAGAAACTGCAAACTTAAATAGCACATATAAAATATGAAATCTCAGTATCCCAAAATAGGTGTACCTTAAATTTTATACAATTATGACTAGCAATTTACGAGATAATTGGTCGTTTCCAGACTTTTGGGGCACTCGGTATATAAAGGAACCATTTAAGGTTGATGTCTATAAAAATACCAAGAAATTTTACAGAATCAATGATCTGGTTTGTATTAAGAAGCAATGGTTAAACAGTTCCTTTGTAGGATAATGCTACTGTCTTATCCACGTTAAAAGAGAGTAAATTTGAGTCGAACCAAGTCATCATTTTAAGATAGATCAGAAGATAATAATGCCATTTATAAAGATAAGCAATAGTAGAGGACCCAATACTGTACCTTGTTGTACTCTACATACAATGCTTTTGTGACTAGAATCTTTATCATTTACTTAAAACTAGTTAGGTAAAGAAACTAATCAGACGACCGGTTTCGCTTTCTACAATATGCAAAGCATCTTCAGGTCTCGATACAAAGTTAAACAAATGCTGAAATGATAAAAACCCATATTAGGGTGTTGTCTAATAAAGATAAACAAATTAGATGTTATAAATTACAAGAATTATGCCAATATTACATGTCTGTGGTTTTATTTAAATGAGTAAGTTGAATAAAAGGTATAAAATTTTTTAAAAAGGTTAAACAGACAAGGTAAGGCCCACAAATTGTTATAAAATAGTCTCTTCGATTGTAATAAATTAATAAATGAGCAAATAAATAAATAAAATAAACATTACTTACATGCCGGTACTCTATTAATAGATGGATGGTAGAACATGTTTGAAACTACTTTATATTGTTGAGTGGAGAACTCAATACTATTATTGCAGTTGTTTGACAACAATAACAATAATAGTATTGAGTTCTCCATTCAACAATATAAAGTAGTTTTAAACATGTTCTACCATCTATCTATTAATAGAGTACCGGCATGTAAGTAATGTTTATTTTATTTATTTATTTGCTCATTTATTAATTTCAAGTTAATGATTTTAAAACTAGTTTTAAAATCATGAACATTGATTCCAATCTTACTCAATTCCTGAGTAAGATTGGAATCAATTTAACTTCCCCGAATTTTGGGCCACTCTGTATATTTGTTAAGTAAGAAACAAGCCTTAGTGTGCTATGTAATAAGATCTGTTTCGAAGGAAATCAATTTAGCATCTTCCAAAATAACTTATTTTTTTGTTTGAGTCTCCTCTTCGAAATGGTCCTTCTTTTCGGGGTTCTAGTACAGAAGTAGATACTAATAATGGAGAAGAAGAAGAAGTAGTAATATAGCTCCATAGCGGAACGAAATTAGGCAACAAATGCCAAATCCGTGGAATAGGGAAGAGAGGAAGAAACAAAATACTTTTATATAAAATGTAAGGTAATGTATATAAATGTAATCAATTAACCTAACTTATTATTAAGTAAAATAAATAATGTTTTTATATTTTAAGAATTTTGGGTAAAGGCTGCCTTATTAAATCTAAAATAATATTCACACAACACATCCATCCATAAGTAATTTTTTTCTTGCAATATTTAAATAAAATAAAAAAATACTTAGATATGTACCAATCACTTAAGATTATTGTAGCAATATTTTATCTTAAAATAAAAAAGCAAAACTCTATGTAAAAACGGTATTACAACAAACCAACCATTAGCTCTTGTAACTGGAATAACATTTTAAAAAGTGCAACCAATCGATGCAACAAATTTACATAACAAGGGAGTAGTAACTATATAGTTTTAACATAAAGCCCAAAGAATATTCAAATGTTCGGAAAAAATTAGCAGTTGCATAAATATAAAAACGGAACAATGCTCGATATGATCAGGTTCAGAATAATCACATACGAGCAAACAGTGCTTATCCTTAACAAGTACATTTGCATAATTCTGGTTTTTGAGTAAGTATTTCATGTCGGCGACAACTTTCTGAAATAGCGGACTTACAACAAGATGCCATACCCGAATTTTCTAAACAGGGTGTTTCATTTATACTTTTTTAAAAACTAGACATGTCAAAAATAATTTCTCATTAAAATTATTTACATAAAACAGAAACTCGTTCCGAACTTAAGCTCATTGAACTAATCTACGTTCACATGAAGTGATATGACCTGAAACACAATACCACATTTAAACTTGAAGCCAGTTTTCAAATACTAAATGACTTAATATTAAACATTTCATCTTAGACTAGGATTTATTTTGAGGTGGATGTGAGAGGTGGCATTCTAATTTTTGGAGAAAAAGTTGTGTGATACCTTCAATCAGTTGGGGCTCGTGACTACTAAACGAGGCAGTTCACTGTTTTTTGGGCACACTTTCATTAAAACTAACATTTATCTATAAATGGATCACCACATGGATAAAGAATTATAAAAATAAGACAAGGAATAACGATGTCATAACAAAGCGAAAACAAGAACAAGACTAACAAAATATTGAAAATTTTAAAGGCAAATTACGCACTTAAGTATTTTTAAATCATAAACAATAATAAAAACTTACCAGAATTCGTATTAAGCAGTAATTTATGACAGTTCACAAGTTTTTATTAAAATGAAAACTTACACTGTTGAAACATATTTAAAATCTAGTCTTCGTTCTGTTTTACTAGCAAAACGGCCAATAACTCGTTTATTAAAGTCTTCAATGTTGTTAAGAAACACTTTTTCAGCTGATAACATTTCCAATGCACTTTATGTTTCAATTTCATCGAGTTGCGTAGAACATTTTTATCCTCTTCAACATGGAGAAGCATCTTTTAGCTTCGGATATATACATAGGCATAGTCACTAAAAATTCCAGCAGCTTAACAGTTTCTTGGAAATTAGATACCATTTCTTCCTTCGAAAATAATGATAAAAGATCAACGGCTTAAGAAATGGTTTACAGTTATTCTCTTTCATAAAGTATACTATGCAGTTATACTTGTAGTTTTATTTTTAAATTTTAAACGTTTTTCTTTCTACAAATGGATATATGTCAACAGTATTAGAGAGCAATTTGTCTGGAGTCTTTTTGATATTCTAGGTATTTTGGATATTTTTAATATTTGAGTATTTTGATAATCTTTATCTAATTGAGAACTAAAATATATTAATTTCCAAAACACTCCTTTATTTGTTGATTCTTCCGTTGTATCGTGACCTCGCAATGCTAATTCTAATGTACCACAGAATCCTTTACAGTTTACAATAATGTGTAAAATATACACGCATATAACTAAAACGTATATATAAGCAAAAACCATTCTAAGACACTAGCAAAGTGACATTCTAAAGTACAATCGGGCAGAAGTTTGTGTGGCTCCGAAACATTTCATTTTCGTATTGATACACCATCCGTAAGCTGACCGCATCTAACCTTTTTCTATGCGTTTGAAGTCAAACCTCGAGTCATACTGAAATGAAATCGAGTAATCAACTCGCTTGATTTATTTTTTTTTGTGAAAATTAAATTACGCACTGATAAATAATGTATGTAGATAATTCAGTGATATTAAAAAAGCATAGTAAAACCAAAAGTATTTTAGTTATCAATATATTTTATAAAGCCAGAAGACTAAACTGGTATGGACACCTGCAGATACTGTCTAAAAATAGATGACCAAATAAGATAAAAACGAACTCCGCCCACTACAAGAAAATGAGGTACACCAAGGCAGTTATGGAGAGAAAAAGTCGAAAATGCAATGACCGCCAGAGATTTAAAACTGAAGATTGCTTCGACAGAAAACGCTGGACATTGGGATGCGAAAAATGGCGCCAGCTGTAGAAGACTCACCTATTAAGAATTGCAGAAGAGACCGGTTAAGAAGGCGGATCAGTTGTGAATCACGCAGAAACAAGTTAAGATGGGTTTATTGTTACTCATTGTTTTCGTATATTGCTTTGAGGTGTAATATTTGAGGTTAGTTTCTTCAAGTTGATCAAGAGAGATCAAAGGGGAAAGCATTCTTCAAGACTTAGGAAACTCACCAAAGAATAAGGAGAAGCATTAGCGAACCACATTGATTTGTTTATGGGTAGAAAAGAGCATTACAACTTGGCAGAATCTTCCGAATTATACTTACCAAAGGAGCTTACCTATTAATAAAATGTACAAAATCTATATAATATAAATGTATATTAATATATATTTAGAATAAAATATCCAAATTTAAAAGTGTCTTACGAAACTTACAGAACAATTTTAACAATTGAATTTAATTTGTTATTTGGGTATCCCAGGAAAGACACATGCAGTACATGTGATGAGTTCCAAGTGAGAATAAAGAACCTAGAAGTTGGAAAGAGTAATATTCAGGAGATAATGATGGTGCTCTTAGGCTGGAGTATGTAATAAGGCGCTTAGAAAATAAAATAAACTTTACAAATTGAAAGCAGACTTATTGTATAAGAGGAAACGAGAAGCTACAAAAAGAAGCAGGAAAAGCAGCAATGAAAAAGAATTTTGTTTCGATTTCCAGAAAAACCTACCAATACCTAACATTTTTACAAATGACGTCTACTACAGGCGCTAACTTTCTTTGTATAGTTTTAATGTCTATACTTTATTAACCGGAGCCAGTACATGTTATACTTATCCTGAAATGTTGCACGATTTCGTATACAATCACCTTAATATAAATGTCCAATTATTTCCATGTTGTGTGATTCATGCAGAGGACAAAACAAGAATTATACTGTTTTAAGATTTCTCTACAACCTAGTGCACAACGAAAAAAGATTTGATGAAATAAAAGTATGTTTTCCTATAAGAGGCCATTTCTCATCTTGAAACAGATAGGAATATGGGCCTTATTAACCAAAAAGCTAAAGTAGAGCAGCCAAATGAATGGATGGAGATTTTTCGTCAAGCCAGAGTGAAACCTTCTCCTTTTAATATAAAACAGGTGGATCAGCTGCTATTTAGAAAATTATCAAATCACCTGAACAAAACTTACACCAAGAAGTGCCCTTTTTAAACTAGACCTCTGCGAGAAGCCAAGGTTGTAAAATCGCACCCTCTTTTTATTTATTACAGAAAATCATATGATGGTCTTTTTGAGTCTGCATTAATCTCAAATCGCCGTACAATAACAAAGCACTCTAAGTTGCAAGACAATGGGTTTGAGCTACCAGACAATATTTATGAAGGTATGAAATACTAATAAATGAATGTAGTGGTATTGGTAACTAAGTATTCTGTTTGTAGGTTTGATTTCTATTTCGAAGGAAAGTTTGATGACGTTGTGCACCTATCCAGATTTTGCACAAAGAATGCGGATGAGTGTTAAGCACCATCACATGTTGAATGAGGATAAGTTGAATTATACGCAATTATTATATTATTATTATACAGACTAAGTAAAATTGTATTATCCTTTTATTTTTGTTGCTTTTTCTAAATTAAATTTATTATACATTAAAAAAAGAGACATTGTCCATTGTTAATCAGCGAAAGTGTATTTCTTACGTATTTCTTACAACATAATGTTCTACCGCTATCCAAATTACATGAAAATTTTTAAACCAGAGTGTAAACATACCACTCACATTTAAACATTTATTAAGACGCATTTAACGCTTTAATCGCTTTTAAAGATTAGGTTATAGTAATCAAAACTTCATAGTGGCCAGTCAATTAAAAGGATAGATTGTATTGATCTCGTGAAAATCATAAAAAATGGCAACAGTAACGCCACGTTTAAAAAATCTTCCTGTTTCCTTATGGTTGCTTTGTCATTCATTCCATATGCATATATCCCAACAATTCTTGTTGCTTGTCCAAATAGGTTTACCAAATTTCTATTATCTGTTGGTTTATTTTCGGGTAATCTTGTATGCGGTTTCTTCATTTATTTTTTAGTGACAAATACTCCTCTTGCTGCCCTTTTATGTTTACAGACTCCGGTCCATATGTGTTTATAGTTCCCTATAATTTTCTCTTCTTGAACTTTTTTTTGTTAAATAATATTTAAATGGGAATAAGCCACAATTAAAGCTTAAAGTAAGTTTATTGACGTTTCAGTTTCCACTTCGGAAATCGTTTTCAAAATAAAATCATTAGTAAATTAAACAAATTTTGTTTTTATGTAACTTGGTGAAAAATTCTTCTAATAATTTAATTTTTTTTTAATTTATACTGACAATTCAGACATACATTATACATTTTAAAGTAGACGACTTTAAAATGATATTGCAAATATTGTTGAGTTTCGTTCCTGGGACGACTTTACTTGTAAGATAGTTCATTCGATTACATGAAATTAACTTTATAACTTGAAAACATCCGTCAGAAAAATCAGAACATGTAATTCGTCTTTAAAAAGACAAACACATGCCATGATGACAGTAAAATTCTGTTGTTAGTGATTCCATAGTAAATTATGAGGGAAAAACCAGGAAAAAAACCATATAATACTATCCCGAAATGTTAAGTATTTGTTCGTGCATGTAATTTACTTTCAATAAACACCAAATTCCGATCTTATATGTTTGGTATTTAAAAAACATAAATGATGTATCCTCTATATGTATTTACTAAAAGTTATTTGCCTTTTAATAACTTCCTTTTATAATTTGGATAACCAGATCCTACTAAATTACATAGCATAATTAGAGCCGCTTCTTTGATTTTTTTTTCTTTTTACCACACGTTTCTTTCAGGACTATATTTGAATCATTTCATTGAACCCTATGTTCATTATCTCATGCGTGTTTACATATTTGCGATCTATCAAAGTATCTATTTTTTATATAAGGTTGACGTTCACTTATTCTAACATTTAATGGCCTTGATGTTTCACCTAAATAAAACTGATCGCATTCACAAGGTATTTTATAAATGCAATTTTTTGTTCTTTCCTGTTCATTGTTATTTTTGGTTTTAGACAAAATCTCAATGTGTTTGTTGCTTGAAATGTTGTTGAAATGTTGAATTTATTTCCTATTCTTTTAAGTTTTTCTAATAATCATTTTATTTATGGTATTATTATTTTCCTCGAATTATTCTTTTTTTTCTATTTTTTTTTGTTTCACAAGAGTATTAGATCTATATCTAGTCTTGCGATTTCTGGAAGTATTTTATTTGGTTTCATTTCGATTCCTTGTATATTTTACTTTTCTATTCTTAAAGTCCTTTTTCTTCACATAAGTCTTATATTCTTGTTTTCGTCCAAATCACGAAGCTGTGTTGGATTGTTTTTTGCACTATGATTTTTTCCGATTGTCTGGTAGCAGGTCTGGTGCCTCAATCCCCTATTATTAGGAGGATCATTGTTCCTACTCGCTGATCAAAATCATGTCCATATTCAATCTAGAGTCGTTATCGGTAAATCCATCCAGGGATCCATACTGGGGGAGAAATGGTAGATTTGGATATAGATTTATTGTAGGACAATGATTTCCCCTGTATGGTATTAGGAGATAAACCAAGACTCGCGTAGACAGGGCGCAAATAGATCTGTCACCTATCGGAATCATAGATGAGTAACTACGCGCTACCCTAATTATCTTAATTTAAAAAGATACATTTAGGTGTCAAGTTATAACATAAAACGTTATTAACTTCAGTAAGAAAATAAATATAAATTTTATGTAGCTAATGCTTTTTATGAAATATTATTTGTATATAATATGAAACCACTCTATATAACATATAACACTTGAATCCAACAATCCATCGAAAATAATTAGTTACATGAAAATAATATGAAAGACATGTTATTTTGTTATTTTCCTGTAGGGAAATGGATATGCCACAATTTTGTGTATAGAAAATAACCTTTTTCTGGTTATAACTTCCGGCCATTTAGATATAAATTATGCAATTACGCCCCAAGAAAGAGTATTACGTTTTAACGACACTTTTTTCTTGTTATCAGATAAGTTTGGAAAACGAAATTTATGCAAAGTTATGGTAAAGATTACATTTTTGAAAACAAAATTGCATGTACAAAATTACTTGTATTAGTCTAATTGAGGTCAACTTATATTTCACCATCATAATTTATTAAAATGCTTAACGAAATCTAAGTCACAAAAAAATAACAAATTTTATGTTAAAATATTTAAAAAATTATTTTGTTGTCCTGTGAAAATACGAAGAATGGCAATAGCAGGATATAATTTAAAACGTCTTTGACCGCGTTCCATGGCCAAACATTTTACGCGTAGCAAGGTTGTTTTTTTCCATGGAAACAGTCTATTGCAAAGCGATCATACTGCAGCCATTGGCCATTGAACGTCTTCCATTTACTCGTAATATCCATTTTAGGATTCTAAAACTCTGTACTAGCTTGTACAGAGAATGTTTGCCATATGTTTTGGAGCCATAAGTGTTAGCCACCTTCGATTTTCACCAGGTTTTCTTACAGTCTATAATATCTCATTTCTCTTCCTCTACTGTTTTCTCCCCCTTTTTAATTATGTGTAAAGGAGTAAGGTCCAGTAGGGCCCCCACAGCTGCAGTCGGTATGCCCCTCATTGCCCCTGTGGTTCCAAGACATCCAATTCTTGCTTAGTTTGACGATGATACTTTTTACTACACCTTTGGCCACCATACCACTAATATGTAGGAAATTGTTGGTTTTACCATCATGTTATATATACATCACAACATTTTTCTAATATATAATATATAATCTGGCTTACATTAACGTAGTTACCACTCTTTGTTATTTGTTCTATGATTATGGAATGTCGTTTCCATAGAAAGTCCTACTCAATATGCATACTCTCCCAGATTTTTAACTGTAGGATTTTCAACTAATACACCAAGAGTCCATCGAACAGTTTTTCTAGAGTCTTCAGTACGAATGACATTAAAATTATCGACCTCAGGGACTTAGATTTTTCCTAAGCGGTTTTGATTCATTTGGGTATAAGAGCCAGCCAGATAACCTTTTTGCTCCATGCTTTTGATATGTACCCAATTTAGCGATCAACATTTAGCTTTTAATTCAGCGGCCATATCTATGTACATTATATGTCCTATCGTCATTTTAACCCTACATAAATCATATTCCAGGACTGCATATTATACATCTCAGAGTATTTTATAAGGGTTATGTTTTCTTCGAAGCTCATTACCTGCCATTTTAAAACTGATATGTTGATTGGCTGAAGAAGAAATATGATCTGACACATGCCATTTGTTAACAGTTCTAGCAACTTGAGTCATACCTAATGTTGCGTGAATTAGCACCTTTTGTATTAAGGTTACAAAAGACAGTTTGTTTTCTACGCTTGGTCTTTTTAATCACGTTCCATAACAAACTGTCGTAATAACTTATCTCTTCTAGGTGCTTGTACTGCCTCAGATCAAAAAATCAAACCGATTTTTTCAGAAATTTTCCTCTAGCTCTTCCAACTTCCTTGGTGATGGTTGTTTGGGTTCGTCTTACGAGAGGTATGTTGATCTGAAAATTACCCCTTCAATATTTTTTCTATCTGTACCTTCATCATATCCCTGCTAAGGCTATAATCCCTTAGAGTTTGCCAGTTCAACCACGAAATATACTAACATTACAAAGAGCCATAAGTAGGAAATTATGCAAGAATAAAAAGATTGTGCTAGACAGGTTACATTGTAAGAATTGATAATCACAGAATACCTAGTAGAACACTTAGTGAAACTCGTTGAAACGTCGGCCAGTAGGAAGACCAAAGAAGAGGTGAATAGATAAAGTGAGAACCGACACTAAAGAGGTATTCTTCTTCTTATGGTGCCTGTCCGTTCAGAATGTTGACGATCATTCTGGCTATGATTACTTTGTTGGTTGCTATACATAATAGCTGTGTTAAGGTCTTTCTATACCATGCTCTTAGGTAAGCAAGCCAGGATATTCTTCTTCGTCCTGGCAACTAAAGTAGCTCGTATCTGCTTTGATTTCTTATTATATGTCCCAAGTATTGCATCTTACGGCCCTTCACGATGTTGACCGCATTTGTATTCATCTTCCGCCGTACTTAAAGAGTTGTTACGGATGTATAACTGAAGGAGAGCAGCCTAGGATAGCGGTACTTGGAGGCGTATGGCGGGAGAGGCAGGGCCTGATCTGGGCTCTGGCACTATTGGAAAGAGAGATATCTAAAAACTATGATAGATGGTAATAACTACTAATATATCAAAAGATAAAGTATGGAGTATAAAGCTACATTTGTTTTATTATATCCAAAATCCTTCTTGTTTGATTCATACGTAGGATCAACTATTGTTGCTTGTTCTGCCTATTTGTCTATTACTACTCATGTTTTTGGCAGTTGTATGTAGTATATTCTTTATTATTACTATCATAATGCGGGTCAATGGAAAACCATTTCTATTCTTATGTTATTTATTCTCGCTGTTTTCCGCCGCAAACTTATGACAACTTACCCTTTGTGTAATGCATTTTATTTATCACGTGTAAATATAATTTAAAATTTTATATGTTTCATTATTTCGCATATAGGTAAGTATAGATATATATATATATTACAAAAACTTTCCTTTCATTCTAAAAATCGTCATGAAGCAGTTACGTCGGACAGAAACTATATAATTATGTTACCTAAGCTCAACAGCTTATCATGTGGCTGTGATAAAGTAACTAACTTAAAGCTAACATTATTTTAGTGTCGGATTATGTAGAATGCCAGAGTTCCTTATTAAATGCATAAATGCATACATATATGAGTCATCTTAGTTTCAAGTACCTTAATCAAATCTCCCCGTGTAATATATTAGTTTTCTCGGGTCTGTGTTAACTCGTGAAACGACAAACGTATGTAAGGATTAACTGTTGTTAGGCTTCTGGGTTTGAAACAACAGAAAGATGGATAAGAATGATTAATTGGGTGAATTTTAATGGATGAACAGCGAAAAGATTTTATTACAATCTTAAGTATGTTAACACAATTAAATATTTATTATAAAATTATGAATAAGTCTTCTATAATGTATATATATATACATATATATATATATATATATATATATATATATATATATATATATATATATATATATATAAATATATATATATATACAAAACAGTACTGTTTTGAACATATTATGTACAACAACTTTTATAAATATTTTAACTCTTAATATTTGTCTCCTGATGAAGCTGACAAAAAATCAGCGAAATACAGAGCATTAAAAGAAAAAAGAGTTTTTTTTTTAAATATCAGACCGCATACCCGATACTCCACCACAATAAATTATTTACGTTTCGGTCGATAATCTTACATATATATATATATATATATATATATATATATATATATATATATATATATATATATAATGAGGAGCCATTCTGCTCCACAATCGACTGCCAAGGAGATTTATAGCATCCTCGCACACCTTATGCTCTCATCACTTTCTCCGTCTTCCAAAAGGTTTTTTGCCCTGAATTCTTGCATTTAACAGTTTTTTTTTATGTTTTTGCCTGTTTTCTTCTATGCTATATAAATGACCTGCATGCAATTATATTGTATGTATCAATTCATGATCAAGCCTATTAAGCTGATTAACCTTTAGCGGTTGACATGCGTTGGCATTTCAGGAGCCATGAGGACCACACCCACAGTGGCTTTTAAGGCTTTGCTGGATTTACATTCTCTACCTTCTCTACATTCTCTACCTTCTCTACATCTTATTTTAGAGCACGAAGCCATGATGGCAGCCTAGCATGTCAATTACTCTGGATACTGGTTAAGAATTAATGGTCGGATGGGCCATTGTGACAACTGGAGGCAGGCCCATTCAATGTACTATAGAGATCCCTGTGTTCTCTATAGTACATGGAATGGGAGTCTGTACTAATCCGTCGAAGCTGGTTCAGGCACGGGTCCAGAATGGACAAGCTTTCTGCTCCGCAGAAATGACAAGTGGGTAGGTGCTGGAGTATATGAGAGTGGAATCGGATTTTAATCTGACTGGACTCTCGACTCCCTTACATTAGTCTTTTACGCCGAGATCTTTGCGATCCTGGTATCTCCTCTTCTCTGTCTAGACCGTAGAAGATGCTCTTTGGTGGTCAGTAGGCTTACTTATTAGTGGGAAGCTTACGGTACCGTCTTTGTAATGTCCTCTCTGGAAGTGGCACTGGTCTATCAGAGGTGGCAGATCCTGGGTTCGGTTTTTATGCAACCGAGCCAAAAGAGAGTTTCCGTTAAATTGAATTTTGACTTTGCTATGTGGTGACAAGGTTACTTAAGGGTTAGATGTTCAGAACTGCAGCAAGGGCTTGGAGTCCCTGCTGTTTATTTCAGATATGCACGAAACAGCCTGGGCTCCAGAAACGTCCAATACTAGATTCTTAAGGGCTTATTCCGTATGATACGGGTGATACAATACAATTTGAAGGTCTAATTGTCTGAAGGTTTCATTAAGCCTTACCTCGATCCATCATACGGATTAAAGGTTTGTTTCAGCACCATAATCACAGTTTGGAGAGGGTATTTTACTAAACCTAAAAAGTGAGTCGGAACACCTACCATAGTTTTTTTCTGATGGTATATTGCGGGTGTCAGGTGGTGAATTCTTTTCCCAATCTTCTCGCTAACGGTCACTTATCTTGAACTTCCTTTCAATTAGACTTTTTGCAAAATCTATAGGGTTTTTTCTTGAATGAAGTCTACTTATGTTTCTATATGTGATACCAACGTAGAAGCAATGCACTTGATCAGCGTTAATTTTTCAATAGTCCCTGATAAGCACATGTTCTCGGCGACAGTGTGATCGGGCTGTATGGCTTATTGCTGGTAGCCAGTATGTTGGTGTCGTCTTTATTGTGCCCGATATAATGCGTAAAGCCTGGTTTAGTTGGGCGTCAATACGTTTGGTGTGTGGTCTGTTGAGCCACACCGGTGCACAGTAGGAGACAGAGTAGTCCGCAATAGAATATACGAGTTCCAGTGCTATTGATCTAAGTGTAGACGCTGAGGAACCCCATGTGCTACCGCATAACTTTTGCAAAATGTTATTTCATGTTCTAAGTTTTGCAGTCATCTTTGTAAGATATTTTTTAAAGTACAGTGTTCTATTAAGTGCCACACCTAGATATTTTGGTATTTAATGTGGTTGAGGAATTTGTCTTCAAAGTGGATTTTTAATAAGTAGTTGGCAAGTCTGCTGTTTACATGAAAGCACGATACTCTCGTCTTGGCGGTGTTGGATTGTAGTTTATAGTAGCGAAAATATCTTCTGCGGGTAGATAGGTCGTTTGGTTATATTTGCTCAGTAGTCTCCAATTCCTTAGGGCTCGTAGCAAGCTGAGAGTAGTCTGCATATTTAAACTTCTTTGATGTAGTTTCGAGTATGTCTGCTATATAAAGGCTAAAGAGTAAAGACGCCAGCACCGATTCCTGCTTGAGGTCATCAGTGACTTTCTGCATGGAATCGCTCGCATTAATTTATATATTATCCATTGTTTTCATAGCCCAAAACTTGTTTCTGTGTAGTTAGTCAGTGCTAGGACTCGATCTGTACAGCTACGGTATGGTCCAAATCATTCTTGTTCCACAGGTATATGTTGCAGTATTGTTTTGTTAATTCTATTACATAGTATTCTTTTATAGTATTAACATTTCTTTACATAGTATTTATGTTTGTAGATCATACTTAAAAGTGAAATTGGACGATAATTTTTTGGTGAATAGTTAGTGTTACCTGGTTTTAAAATGGCGACGATTTTGCCCTTTTTAGTTGAGAAGAAACATTTGCCATCTGAAGAATGTTGGAGAAGAAACATCAAAGCCTTTTCGTAGTAAAGCTTCCACTTTTCTTAAAAAATTTATATATACCATTTATTTACCATTTATTATTATTATACCAAAAAAGGGACACTCGTCGAAAGGAAATTTTTTGATTTCGAAGTGGATCCAAGAACTTCTACAGCATCGTTTGGTATATTTAAATCTCTAACTAAATCATTTAATTCTTCTTAAGTAAAAAGTGTCGGTGAGCGATCTGCATCGGGTTCATGTGCCTAGTCACATAGATCTCGTTGTCACCACTTTCGCAATCACAGTCATCACGAACATCTTCTAGAACAGGAGGAGGAACAGGTACAGGCATAGTGTCGCTATGATCTACTGATCTAATAGAAGAAGGTGAGTTAGGATAAACAAGAGATTTGTTGTACTTAACTGAGTAGCCACATATATTAGTCACAAAAAGTATCAATAATTAACAATATTGATGGTTATTTTCAGATCGTCGGTATTGCAAAAGACATATTTTTTTTTTACCTGTTAGCCATATCCATTCTCAGCGAAACTTTTGAACAGACTTATTTTTGATGTCTCAAAAGTAAAAACAACAGATCCAAAAGAGATTTTAACAGATAACCAACGAACGGTGTATAAGTCTATAGTATATATTACAATATTAACAAACATACTGTTAAGTACCTTTAGAGAAGTACCTAACGTTAATTGGTAGTAGAAATATAAAAACGGTATCGAAGATATACACCAAACTGAAAGCTTCAATGTGTTGTGCTGTGTACCCTGAACTAATTGCTATAAATTGGACCAATTGGAGCAACTGCAGTATATATTGGAGAAACGTCCATAAATTTGTCGGGAAGATTAATATCGCGCCAAAGTGACATTAATTTGAATAAAGTACAAGCATGTGCAGTAAGTGAACATTCTGGCACAATGGGTCACATGCCTAACTATGACCAAGTAAAAATATTGAGAAGCGAAAGAAATCATTACAAAAGACTATTTTTAGAAATGTGTTTAATTAAAACTACACAGGACACCGTAAACAAAAGAGAAGACATTGAGAATCTAGGTTTTATATACAGTAATATATAGTCTGTAAAAGAAATAACACTTATATAAAAGTCTCATAAAAATTACACAGATTAAAGGGGATATTCCAAGTTCAAATGAAATCAATTTTTTTTATTTGTTTGATTTTGCCCTTCTTTGCCCTTTTTGGAAATTTAAAAATTTAAAGTTCTGCCATAGAAGCTAAGCTCTCTGGTAGGGCCAATGGCCCTTCTCCTACTCCACATGATGCCTTTTTGCAGCATCACACATGGAATCAAAAGTAGCGTAACCAAAGGCTCCCTCAATATCCATAAAGATACCCAGGCTATATTGCTTCCGATCCTTGTGCTCCTCCTATGAACTGATCTACGAGCCTCCCTCTAGAGCCTTTAGAAGCAAGGATGAGAGACTGATTGGTCGGAATGATTTAGCAAGGGTAAAATCGATTTTACCTGGTTAAGAAATAAATACGACGCTAGTCCTCCTCCAGGGTAAAGGAATATACCCTATCGCAAGACTGGCCCGAAATGTCCTCACCAGTGTGGGGGCACAGTGTGCAGTTGCTATCAAGGAGTCAATTCAATATATTTGTGACCTAAAAGTTAGTTTGTATAAATTAATTATTATTTACTGTTTTAATGTAATATATATATATATATATATATATATATATATATATATATATATTAAAACTTAACTGTAATATAGCTATATTGTAAATAAATCAATAAATTTTGGTATCATCATCGTTAACAAGAACTTGCTCCTTACTTTCAATCAGTGATAGGATATTTTGTAATTGACTATAAACCTACTGAATCTAAACTTTTTATAGATTCATTAAAAGCTAATTTGAAAGCTGTCTTTTTATATAATGGAAACAAATATGCTTCAATTACAGTAGGTGTCAATATGAAAATTTTCATGAAAGCTAATGAATAGGAGAAAAACAACTAGTTAATTTGAGGAGATTTCAAAATCGTCGTATGCTCCTAGGTTTGCAAAGAGGATTAATAAATTCTATTTTTTTTTGCTTTGTGAATGGTATAGCGGAGATAGGTCCAATCACCATACAGTGAACTCTTCAAAAACAAGAACCCAATTTCAAAATCTAAGATAACTTCTGAGAAAATAAATGCTGGAATTTTAGTGGGTCCCTTAACTCACCAACCAATGATCGACACTGACTTTGTTTGAAAAATCCATAGAGAATAAGAAAAAAATTTGGAGGAGCGTCAAATTAGTTATTAGGGAGTTTCTTGGACACCAAGATTTCATTTTCTTTACTCATACCTGGACTATTTTCTTATATTAATGGAAATTACAGCAAAGAACAAAGGAAGAGGTTTTATCGACATATTAAATTAATGGAGCAACGTTATCGGGCAGGTGGACTTCTACTATGATGGCTGACTATATCTGAAACCTTAAGAGAAACTATAATCCAGAGGAATCTACATCTAAAGCTCAAGACAGAGAAAGTTTCTTTTGACTTAGTAATAGCATGTAAAATTATATTAATTTGTGTAATGGTAGTAGAGAACTAAAATTGTCAGTTTTTAACTCATAACCAATGATTTTTTTTCTTCGTCTTAAACTTTTTTTATTTATTAATCATAGTCACTATAACAGGCGTGTCTTTTTGTATAAAAGTCAGATAGTGATTTGTGAAGAATATGTAAAAAATAGGGAAAATCCGATGGCAGATTGAGAATTTAACACGACTAACGAGTTCTAAAACACCTTTCACTAACTTCTCAGACATTGATCAATTTTTTTAAATCGCAGCACTGTTACCTATCACCACCACAAATTCTTAAAAATAAAAATTTAATATTGCTATATATTATTTTATCAATAACATTTTCACATTCTTTCATCATCTGTCATGTCAATTTTTGTCCGCTTGAGATTTATTTTTCACATATTTTTTTCGTTAATGTTTGTTATCGGGGATTTTATTGTTTTATAAACATATATCTGCTACGTATTTTATTTATGGAAAAAAACGGAACGAATAAATTATCTGTTAAATATCCCTTTCGATATAAATACTATTCAGTAGGTTATTTATTATAGTAGCTAGTCACAGCGGACATAAAAAATATTTACAGATGTCAAAATTAATATTTTACTATTTTCCTATTTTATATGCTCTAAAAGCTTATATGTTTGTGGGTTTTTATTAAATTTTAACTTTAATACAAAATCTGGTAATACATATATCTTTTATGATTATTTAAAAAAAGATTAATTATTAAGCTTATAAAAATATTAAAATTTTCATTCCATCTAAAATATTTTTTTAACGTGTGAATTAATTGTTTAGAAATAGGTTGATAAAGAATGAATACAGTTATGATAAAATGAAATTCCTAAGGATTAGTCCAGGCGTTATCTGTTTAAAATAACTATTTTTGTAAACACCATTTTTCGCATAAATCCCTCCATAATATCACATAAATAAAATATTGTTCTGAAGCTATTTTCTTGTGGCATTTTAAATCACACAAGGAATAATACGAGGAGAATAACAATACCGTACATAAAAGGATTATCAGAAAAACTTAAAAGGATAGGCAATAAATTCAACATTTCAACAACATTCAAAACAACAAACATGTTGAGATCTATTTTGTTCAAAACCAAACCTACCAATGAACAAGAAAGGACAAAGAATTGCATTTATAAAATACCTTGTGAATGCGATCAGTTTTATTTAGGTGAAACATCAAGGCCATTAAATGTGAGAACAAGTGAACATCAGTCTTATATTAAAAATAGAGAATTTGATAGATCTCAAATATGTAAACACGCATGGGATAATGAACATAGGGTTCAATGGAATAATTCAAATATAGTCCTAAAAGAAACGGATGGTAAAAAAGAAAAATCAAAGAAGCGGCTTTAATTCTAAATGAGGCCAATTGTGTCGCAAATTCCTTGGCAGAATGTAGTAGGATCTGGTTACCAATATTTCCTGGAGTTTTTTTCCTGGTTTTTCCCTCATAATTTACTATGGAATCACTAACAGGAGAATTTTACTGTCATCATGTCATGTGTTTGTCTTTTTAAAGACGAATTATATGCTATGATTTTTTCTGACAGATATTCTCAAGTTAAAGTTGATTGAACTGACATGTAATCGAATGAACTATCTTATAAGTAAAGTCGCCCCAGGAGCGCAACTCAACAATATTGGCAATATTATTTTAAAGTCGTCTACTTTAAAATGCATTATGTATATCTGAATTGTCCATATAAATAAGTTAGATAAAATTAAATTATTAGAAGAATTTTTCACTATGTAACAAAAAACAAAATTTGTTTAATTTACTGTTTGTAATTTGAGAACGATCTACGAAGTGGAAATTGAAACGTCAATAAACGTATTTTTTGATCTTTAATTGTGGCTTATTTCCAGTCAAATACACTCACCGGCAAAATTAATGGAACACCTTAAAATTGGGACATGTTAGATGTCTCGAATTTCCTAAACCTGTTGTCCGATTTTAGTGACTTTTTTGGTATGTTATAGGTATAATATTTAAGAATATCGATGTAATAATATTGTTGCTAGACAGGTCAATGTCATTTTATACCGGGTGTAACAATCCTACTGTGTTTTTTCCTTAAAGTTCGGAACACCCTGTGGAATATTCTAGCATATATAAAATATTGAAATTAAAACTTAATTATAGCCTCAGGCTTTCTTAACATTTTCTTTTTTGATTCATTTGCTTATGTTTGATAATAAAAAAGTTGGGTACGTTATTTAAACTAAGCACAAAATAAATCCTCATTTTCTGCTTAGTTTAACAACAAGCCTAAAGTAGGCTATGAGAAGTTAACAATTTAATGCACACACCGACAAATTTAAAGGAACCTGTTATTAATGCAATATTTCTTTATATTTGTATTTTATAAACTATATCTACATAGCTTTGAATGCTCCTTGTCACAAGAAAGTCTTAAATGTCAAATTAATTTGTTTATTTGTATTGTGTTTTACATTTTACATTCATTCTGTCTGTTCATAACAAGTACAAACTTGTATTTAATTGAGCGCACAATAAGAAAGAGACTTAAAGAAGCCGGTCTCAAGTCATATGTGCCAATAAAAGCTCCCAGACTCCAGAGACACCATCGTTTAGCACGACTACAATTTGGTCCAGTTTCTGTGTAAATTACATCGACGGTAGAGAAAGATTGTATTAACGCCAAGGAGAACGAAATGCCCCTTTCAATTTTACTACGACCGTATCTTTTGGTGGAGGTTCAATTATGGTGTGGGGCGGTATATGTTTGGGAGCAATAACAGAGTTAGTGGTAATTGATGGTGGAGCATTAACAGTAGATAAGTATATCAGAGATATTCTCCAAGACCATGTGGTACCTTTTTCACCATATATTGGCGAAAATTTTATTTTGTAGTGTAAGAGTGTAAGTGTAAGATATTTCTTATTACAAGTGAGTATAACAACGATGAATTGGCCAGCTTGTTCCCCAAACCTAAACCCGATAAAGGATATGTGGGACATGCTAGGCAGAAAACTTAGGGCACGGGTTCCTGCTATTCAAAACAGAGAAGAAGTCACAATTGCAAAAGATTGAGGAATGGGAGAGGCTGCTAAACAACTGATCGATATCGTTATCAGAAGTATGAGAAGACGAATAACTGCAGTTGTAAAAGCTCGTAGGGGAAACATACGCTATTAAAGCCAAAAAAATGCATAAAAAAACAATTTATGTTCAAACTGTACAATAAAGTTAATGCATTTAAAATCCGTATTTTGTTGAGTCTGACATCTTTGTGTTTTATTTCTTCTTAAACAGTTTTTATATTGTACTACCATTGTATAAATTGTATTTATATTGTATAAATTCAAAATACTTCACCAACATTCGTATTATGATATTATCTAAACAGTATATAGACTAGATAGAAAATACTCAGATTTTATGGTTGTTCCTTTAAATATGCTGGTGAAACTAAGAAGAAAATGAGCATTTATTGATGAAAAACATGGCTAGTTGTTAACGTACCTAACATTTTTATTATCCAACACAAGCAAATGAATCAAAAAGGAAAATGTTAAGAAAGCCTGAGACTATAATTGAGCTTTAATTTCAATATTTTTTATATGCTAGAATATTCCACAGGGTGTTTCGAACTTTAAGGAAAAAACGCAGTATGATTGTTACACCCGGTATAAAATGACGTTGACCTGTCTAGCAACAATATTATTTCATTGATATTCTTAAATAATATACCTATAACATACTAAAAAAATCACTAAAATCGGACAACAGGTTTAGGAAATTCGAGTCATCTAACATGTCCCATTTTTAATGTGTTCCGTTAATTTTGCCGGTGAGTGTAGTAATTAATAAATAAAATAGTTTTCTATACATATTTAGATAATATTTTCTTGTAATTATTCATAGCAGGTACTACGTAAGGTAACTACGAAATAATTTTATTACAAATATCTACTAAATCTGCAAGTTTTATTTTTTGGGAAAACCCATCTGGGAATTATTTATCAGAAGAATAGGGCCAACATGTAGGTAGCTATTATACAGTAAGTTCGTTTTTAAATTCTCCTTACCAGCTGGCAAAGCAAATTGTGATTGTAAATATTGTGCTTATAAAATAAAATTAATTTCTTTTTTGAAAATATGCCGAACGTAGCGAAACAAAAATCAAGTCTATTGCGGAGTTCGGTTGGTGGCAACAGTAAAATGACGATTATAGACAATCAAAGTGTTTTGTGTACAATTTGTGATAAAATGGTAAGTCCACTTATTTTTGACGATTCAAAAATGTAATTTCAAATCTCATTTTTGCAAGAAAATCGGTATACCTATACTAAACATGTAACAGTTTAACTATTGGCGGTAGTTTTAGTTTCGAGAAAAAAAATATAAGTTATCTTAAAAATATTTGAAGTGCATATTGCATTAGACTCCTATTTACGAAACCGTTTTATTAAAGATTCCATGTGAAAACCAATTCCAAATTTCCCAATACCTGAAGACGGTTCTCCACAAATATAAACTATCTAAGGACTTTAAGAAACCACGCCAGCAGTTTATACAGTACAACATTATTCAAAATCGTCACACATCGACTGGGCAAAAAGTGTTTGCAAAAGATATATGCAAGTTGCAATATCCCACTGTATAAATTGGATAGCAAGGTGTGTCAAAATTTTTTGAAAACATATTGTAAAGTTGAAAATAAGTCAGTACCAAGTTCTTCAACTCTTCGCAAGAAATATGTAAGGGTATCTTACAAAGACGTTATTGCAGATATTAAAAGCCGGGTAAGAGATGAATATCTGTGGATATCTGTCGACAAGACTACTGACGCCAAGGGTCGGCAAATCGCGAATTTAATTATTGGAATTTTAACCAGTTCAGCTGATGACTCCAACAAGTCGTATTTAATCAACGTGAAATATTTAGAAAAAACCAACTATGCAACAATTGCTCAATTTGTTAATGAACCTTTGACAAATTTCTTTTTACCGAAACAATTACCTTCTGAAAAAATTTAGCTACTAGTTAGCGATGCCTACATGGTTAAAGCTGTTACTAGTCTTAAGATTTTTTTTTTCGAATTTGATTCATTGTACATGCTTAGCGCATAGTTTAAACAGGGTGGCAGAGAAAGTTAGACTCAAATTTCCAAATGTAAATACTTTAATCAATAATGTAAAGAAAGTATTTTTAAAAGCACCATTGTGAGTAGAAGTATATAGGGAGATGCTTCCCGATATCCCTTTGCCACCGGAGCCAGTGTTGACTAGATGGAGGACGTGGTTAAATAGTGCCGTATTTCTTGCAAATAATTATATTGATCTCAAAATTGTTATATCAAATTTTGATCCTTCTTGTTGTATTGCTGTTCAGAAATGTCAAAATCTTTTTAGTGAGAATTGTTCTGTTCAGAATGAACTGTCCTATATAAAGGTATAAAGGCATATTTTGACATAATTGTAAACGCTATTGCTATTAAAAAACTAAAGAGTTAAAAATTATTTTTAAATGATATTATTTGAAAAAAAAATTTAAGACAAATTTAGTGAAGTTTTAAACCGGAATGAACGCTTTTATTTATTGCCATCAATAAATAACATAATCAATGGAAGCTTTAACGAAGCTATTAATATGGATCCCTCGCTAGTGTAAAATTTTAGATTTGCGCCAATTACATCCTGTGATGTTGAAAGATCGTTTTCCTCATGTAAACACATATTAACTGATAGAAGGCATAACAATACTCTTAAAAATATTGAACAGTTTTTGATTATATACTGTAACAGCAAGAACGACTACATTTTCTTGTGAATTTTCATTTACATTTTTTTTTTATTAAATGTAGTAATAAATAAAAACTCTGTAAGTTATACTATAATTTTATTTCTTACCAAATATCAAGCCCTAAAAATTAAAAAATATATATTTTTTAAGTGCATAATTCTATCAATGCATATTGGTTACTTCTTAAGTGCATGTTGCATGCATATTTTAACTATTTTTTAGAGCATATAATTTAGTCTCTAGTGATAATATAACAAAATTATTCAATAAGTAACTAACAAAAATATAAACCATAGTAGTATGTAATGAATGTATCAATATTAATATCATTTAATGTGATATTAAGGAATTAAGTCTAAAGTAAATGTTCAAAATGTCTACCTTCAACGTCTATACAAGTTTGTAATAGATATTTAAATGACCCAGCTACATTTCTAAACATTTGTAAGTCAATTTTATTGTAGCATTAGCATTTTTCTGAGTATATATGGAATCCCTTCGTATATGTGTAAAATTGAAATCCCCTTGTATATGTATTAAAATAACGCAGAATGTTTTCCATGTCTCTCCTCCTATCGTACAATTTAAAACCCAAATAGTATATCATTCTTTTTACGTCGCCGACGTTGATATAAACACATTTTAGAGTTTGTTTATATTTCATAGATGCGTATTTTGTCGGTATTCTTTGATCGAAGCCTCTTTTCGGATATTTTGCGTTTCCGTTCCCGTTGTAAGTGTTTTGTTTATACCAAGTTATGCGAATGATTTTTAAGAATTAGCTCACTCTGGCTGAGGATGCTTTCAGCGTTTGTCCAAATTTTTCGTCGAACTTGTATTGTTTCCTCGTCCTGCGTCCTTTTTTTTATGGGAAAATGTGTAGCAGTTTAATGATAATAGCAGTTCAAATAATAGTTACAATTAGAGTGAAATTTTGAAGATAACCACATGTTGCCACTTTATTCAGTTGTACCTGTTCTAGTGTTTTAGGGAGACGAGTTTTCCAATATTTGTGTTCCAGTGCTAGCTTCCATCCTCATTTTCTTATCCATGGTCGTTGTCCCAGTCTATAGATACAGTTTTTTGCGTGACAGTAAAGGTCCAGTTTCCAACCTCAGCAAATATATCGAGTAAAGAAGTTGAATTAAATCAATGTAACTTTATTGTGTTTAAATTTCAAAGTAAAAATAGACGTTTTTTAATATTAATACGTTGATATATATTACGTTGATTGATAAGATAACGGCAAATTTTGATAATTGTTTTACTCTTCTTTAAGTAAAATAAAGAATACCAATTTTTGTAACATACTATTTTTATTATTATCCTTTTTTCTTTATCCCGATAAAGGAAAACTAGGAAATCTTTAGAGCAAAACACAACATAGGTTAATAAAAGGAAGTTTTTCACCCTGAGAACAACTAAGTTATGTGTTTTTGATTTGCTCAATTAATCAAGTAAAGTAATAACATAACAAATTATACATATATATATATATATATATATATATATATATATATATATATATATATATATATATATATATATACAGTAGACTCCCACCATAACGAGAACTGAAATGGCAGGCTAATTACCTCGTTATAAGCGGATCTCGTTATATCCAACAACAATAACACTGCATATATATGCATATGTAGTTTTCTAAAACATTAACTTTTTATACTGAAGCCATTCGGAGCAATATAAGATGCTAATAAATATTGTTTGAATGGCGTTTTTGAAAAAAAGTTGTTTACGTTTATTATCAATGATACATATACGTTAAAACAAAAAAATCTGTATTCTGTAAATCTGTATAAAGCATATTTTCAAGACTAACATAAATTACTGCTTCTGCAATTGGAGGAAGTCTGCCATTTTTGACTGCTTTTAATTGTCTATCTATCATATTTTCTAAAGATGTGAAACAGTTTTATGCTTCATTTGCGTTTTGTCTTTGGATAAAGTTTCTGACAACCTTTAAAACACTTCCCACATCTTGTCTATTTAGGACCTATATTATGTAGTGTGAATGGTCAACCCTCTATAATGACACTTATGAATCATAAATTGTAAATTTCCGACTAAAAATCATTAATTGTAAGAAGTTTATTGCGGTCGGCAATTAAAAAGGTATTTATTTATAGCTAAGGCCGGGCCAAAACGTAAAAAAACACGTTTTTCAATCTTATTTTCACTCGGTATAAGCAAATTTACCTCACTATAGAAGGTTATAGTATATTTCACGGGACATCTAATGTACCTCGTTATAAACGAAACCTCGTAATAAACGTATTCGTTATAGAGGGAGTATGCTGTATATATATATATATATATATATATATATATATATATATATATATATTATATATATATATATATATATATATATGGCCTAGGAGGACAAATTCGTTAAACTTCCCGTGCTCGAATCTATCACTAAAGTGTTATGATCATTTCGGCCTATCCCAGCCATCGTCAGACACTTGGGCTGAACAAATTCAAACACGGAAAGTAGAACGAATGTCTCCCAAAGCTTCACCACTGTAGTGGTTTGCGAGCAGAGGCGCCACCTGCTTTGGCGGCCGTGAACGAAAACGATATAATCACATCGTTTTCTACCTCTGGGCTATGCGAAATGTGTAAAGAATAAATCTTTTAGCAAAAAGCTGCTATCGCTTTGTTGTATTAAATTGGCCAATATATATATATATATATATATATATATATATATATATATATATATATATATATTCTTTTATTTCATCAAAAGGTATTATTTGAATATTACTGTGTGATTTATATGCACTTTTAAGAAGTTACACGGCTGCTGGTGTTTTAAAATTTTACTTTTATCAAATTAAATTCCTTTTTTGCAGTTACTTTTTTACTCACCGCTCAATAATGCTTAGTGGTCCTATTACATACAGCTTCCGTATTGCTTTATTGTGCCGCTCTGATACAACATGTATTGTGAGAACGGATAATCGTATCGATTGTGGATTGTGGCCACTTTCGACGTTGAATATCTATCACGAGGTTAAATAACTGTCAGCCGAAGGGTATCTCTTTCGCTCTTTCTCCCTCTTGTCCTTTCCATTTTTGGATGAAGGCAAAGACCGAATTCTAAGGCATCTCTTCAAGAAATTCAAACATAAAAGGGAACGAGAATGTCAGCAGAAATAAGTTACTTAAAAGGAATCCGCTTTGATAGAAAAATATAGCAGCTGTTTCGAATTGACGGAGGATATTTCTAACAAAAATGAGTGATGGAATATGTGAGTAAACATATAAAACGTAATGGATATAGGGTATATTGTGCGCTTTTGCTATTTGTTTTATTTAATAAAGTTAAAATAACATATTTCAGTATTCAAACGTCAACAGCCATCTATTCGATATACGAACGTACGTGTTTACTTTTATTAAACCCATTTATCTAAAATTAGTTACAAAAATTTTCCGAAACGAAAAGGTTAATGTAGTTCGAAAACATGCCTTATTTACAATAAATAGTATTCGTTATTATTTGTAACTCAAAGAAAATTAATAACAAGTTATTTATTATTTTTTCTAATTATTGCACAATTAGATGTATGGTTCAAGTACATGTTTCCTAGCTACCAGTTACTGGGTTATTAAAAATTCCTTCTGTTTTTTTTCGTCATTTTCTTATCTATAAGTAATTACAATGCTTCTTAATTCACGAATATATGGCCATATGAAAGATTAGCACTTCTGTGATATAGAAGGGATGTAAAAGAGTTTATTAAATCTTTGTCACTACTTTCTATCTTAACAGTGAGTTTATTTCTAGACATTAGGTTAACGACTGTTTATAATATCAGCCGTAACGTATAAACAATAACAATATCGAGCTACGTTAACGGATGTGAAAAAATATTGTAATATCCCACTACGCTCCGATAGGTACCGTATTTATACCTACAAATATGTAAATACTTGTATCTTTTCAATGTCATGTTAAATATTATTATATTGTGTATGAATTAAAGATACTGTCTAGGCCACCAATATAGTGAATTCTATATATTATAATTTATGAATATTTTCCGTGTTAATACTTATGGGTATTATATATTTAATTTAATTATATATTTAAAACTTTACTAAACTCTGTCTTTTCTATGGATGACGTATACTTCATCTGTCATTCAGTTATTTATGCCTTATTGTATTGACCAATCATTCACCACTTCACCACATTCATTGTCTATTCGTTTATTTCTTAGAAATTACATTTTTTATGATATTTTCCTGTTTATTAGGTTGCACAGTTATATCTATAATCCATACTATTTTAACCAGTCTAACCGCTATGTCCCGTTACGTTCTAATACATGTGATTATTCTTTTCATTTTTCTATTAAGTGTCCACTCGTTTATACTTTTTACAATAAATCTAAGTCTTCTAATCTATTTACACTTTATTAGATCTTACTGAGTAGTTCCTGTAATTCTTTTCATTATTCTAGTCTCCACCCTCTCCAATAACCTTTCTGTTTTGACTGTCCGGGGTCTTGTATTTGGTGCATATGGCATTAATCATCTTATAAGTTTTACACATTCTTGATTTTATCTCGGTGTTACTAACTTTTACAAATTCTTGATTTTATCTCGGTGTTAATATATCGGATTTGCCTTAGGCTGTTATTAAGGTACACTGATAATCTATTGACCTTTTGTAATTCATCTCCCACTTCTCTCTCCACGTCTTCCTAGCTGGATAGAGATATAAAATAGGCGTATGTCCATATCCTCATAATATTTTTAGTATATTTTATATCAAAACTCTTACAATTCAGCTATTCTTCTTTCATTGTTGTGGATTCTAGTTCTGTATTCTATGTGTGGATATTCTATCAAACAGGTGCACTTATCTTATATTTCCAAAATAGGTCAAGTACAAATTTCACTGATATTATTTTATCAGTCGTTATTACAACTTACAAAACGTTCTTTGTCGGAAAAATAGAGATAAAATAAGAAGAGCAATATGTAATGTAAAGAAATAAAACAAATTGTAAAAAATAAACAAAATACTTCAGATGTTTAAATAAAAATACCCTCTGAATAAGCGGCTGAATAGAAATATTTGCTGAATCAATTGGAAAATATGCAATTTTTGTATTAATTTAAAAGCAACATGTAAACTAAATTTCTCTCTTTGTGTGCATTTGCAGTGTTAAAATATGTCAATAGATTAAATTTACATTCTCAAATATTTTGTGTTAATCTATAAACCACTTTTACATATTGTCATAATATGTAGTAATAGAGTCTTCTCCACTCAAAATGAAAATGGCTGTCTACACTACTTTTGTAAAATAAAGAGAATATTTTGTTTTCTTAGTGTAGAAATTTAATTAATTATTTCGACACGTATTTGCACTCTTTAACAGACATTTTTAGGATCTTCCCGTTTATATGCCTTCAATAACTTTACGAGTATTTAATGAAACCACCGTAGTTGGATTTTATTAATTCAATATAAATTTTTTATTACTAACGCGCCATTACAGCGCCATTTATGCTCTTGGGCACACTCTCATTGCTCATATCGGCAATTAATGGCCACATAAACATTTAATGCACATCGTCAACGATATTACTTAAGCGTTTTGATATGTTACATACGAAATTACAGCATAATAAAATAAATGTAGAAACATTATCTCTAAACGGCTACAACTGTTCAATTTCAAGTTTCCTTGTGAGTTCGTAGGTAACCAATAGCGTCGGAAATTGTTTTATCTCAGGATCGTTTAAGAGCACGAACGGCACTTACAGTATTGGCTATTATACAACTTAATGCCAATTTTTACTACCCCTTGGACATGACACAATAATAATCCCCTAGAACTATATCTAAACAGTTCTCATAAATTCTCCGAATACTGCTAATGATTAGCAGTACATCATCTACATTCATATATGTTTATAAAAGTATTTATTATTTATTTACATATTTTATTGATCTTCAACCAGGAATAAAACCTTTTCAAGGGACCAACTTTTGAGGACTCATTAATTAAAATTATTGCATTTGTTGAATTGGGAGTACATTTTGTAATTCTGTAACAAACTAGGGATGACGTGTTTAATTTATTAATGATACTCGACACTACTTCGAAACTATTGCGACCACCGGCAGAGTCGCCCTCTCATATGTACCTACAGGAGTTTTGTCCATATAGGATATTGATTATGTACTTTAGAAATGAATTACAACGTTAAAGGGGTTTATTGTGTCATATAGTCAAAGGACCCCGAATATGAAAATACTGCGGAGTGCTACCAATTATAGAAGTGCATTTTTGAGAAAGGTGCAAATTTGTGCCTACGTACTAGGTGAATTTTTCAAAATATTTTTAAAAATTATACACCGCAGAATACACAACAAAATTGAGCAGGACATAAGTGACAAATAATTTGGACTTAGAAATGCACTGGGAACGAGGGAAGCCTTGTTCTCTGTGAATGTACATGTGCGAAGGTGCATGGATGTTAATCAGCCAGTATATATGTGTTTCTTGAGGATTTACAACAAATGGTTGACAGAGTGGTAGAAGTCAGTGAAGGAACCGGACTGTCCATAGACAGAAAAAAGACACAATTTATGGTAATTACAAAAGCCACACCGCCAAGAAAACATAACAATACATGGAGAACAAATGAAAAAAGTTAAAAAATATAAATATCCGGGTACCTAACGAAAATATTGAATACACAGGCAAGAAATTCTTTCAACAAACTGAAAAAAGTACTCTGCAGCAGGGACATTTCAGTTTCTTTAAAGATAAGACTTTTGAGATGTTACGTGTTCTCCGTATTATTTTATGGGTTGGAGGCTTAGAAATTAAAGAAAGACGTTTCGCACAGATTAGAAGCCTTTGAGTTATGGGACTACAAAAGGATCTTAAGAATAAGTTGGGTAGATAGAGTCACAAATGTCGAGGTGTTGAGAAGAATGGGAAAAGATAAAGAGGTTTTACATACAACTAAAGTCAGAAAACTGCAATATCTTGGACATGTCATGAAGGGCGAGCGTTATAACTTGTTGCGATTAATAATGCAAGGAAGAATACAGGGTAGAAAGAGTCACTCTTTGAACTCTTTAGAGCAGCGGTATCGAAAGTGCGAATTGCCATGATGGTTGCCAACCTTCTTAGATGAGATGGCATATGAAGAAGAAGACTAATTTGGCGAATTCTATGAGTTTTTCGTAGATATCCATCTACAGAAAAGTTGTTCAAAATTAAATTTCCCATCAAAGTGTCACATTTCAAAGTAAAAAATAACTTTTTTTGACAAAAATTTATTTAAAAAACGATGAAAAAAAACACACGCGATTTTTCATTTATGCCCAATAATTTTTTTAACAAGGGTATAGGTATATCCATTGCTTTACACAAAAGAAACTTTTATCCTTCAAAATTACATTTGATATAACTGTCAATTAACACATTCAAACAAAAAGGCAAGTGAGCTTTTATAAATTAATAACATTTAATGAATAACGCCTGGTAGTTTTCTTATTTTTAATCAATGGCTAGTTTTATCCACAATCACATATTGCATTTTTTGTCATTATTCCAATTATTAAAACGGCGATTTTAATACCTTTTACACAAACAATACTTTTATACCAATTATATTATTTTAGTGAAATTTAGTGTCCTTAATATTACTATATTAACCCTCCGTTAGTCGCTATTGGTCTCACATACCGACCACAGAATTATTCATTCGGGATTTACAAATAACTGTTATTTTTCTATCGTCACTTTCTGTACCTCTTCCTATCAACCAAACTCGTGTTAGTATTTATTCTTACATTCTTGGGTACAGTTGTGTGAGTTTTATAGTTATTTTCGGTGCCAGACTCCGTAGCGACTAACGATGTAGCTATTATTTGTTGCAGAACAGGTAAATATTTATCATCTTATTATTGCATTGTATCGGTAAGTTTTTGTCAATTCTTATGTATAGATGTCCTTTGAAGCCGAACAACTTTAATTTCAACGCTTGTTAGAATTATGGACAATGGTTCCTACCGTTGATGAAAATTATTTTGACGATGAGAGAAGTGAAAGGGAAATCGATCAAATTGAGGAACATGAGGGTGGTATTGAATCGGAACAAGATGTGACAGATGAGAAAAAAGAAAGTGGAAGTAATACCTTAGCGTTTATTGGAAAATATAGAGTTACTATATGAAAAAAGGCTATTCCACCGTGAAATATTAGAACAAGACAAGAAAATTACATAGTACGTAATACAGACTAATGTTTGTATTTTGAGAACGAAATCCGAAGTGAACAATAAACTTACTTTAACCTTTAATTGTGGCTTATTACCATTTAAACAGTAATTACTTTAAAATACCACAATAAAATTGCTTCAGAACAATATTTACAATATATTGATATACTAGTGTTTTTCATTTTGTATCTGTTTTTTTTTTCAATAAAATATTTTCAAAAATATTTTTTAGTTATTCCTAAATATGAATTTTATATTAAAAACTATTTTTTTAATTGTCGGTCTCAGACACCGTAGCACCTCTTGATGCTCAGTTTTTCCTAGCGACTAACGGTGTAGCATTTTAAATTTGATTGATTCTTTGAAGTATATTTAAAGTCGCCTCGTATATGAAATCGTCTTAATAAAACGAAGAATGTTTTCTGTTTTTTAGTTCGTATCTTTCGAAAAGTGTTTTCAATCATTCTAACGTCGTAGAGTAATAAATCCATTTAATTGTTGTTTATTTTACTGCGGCGATTTCTTTTCATGTAAATGCGTTTCAAAGGATATCTACGTCGTTCTTTGGTTTTGCTATTTCAGCAGTTCGTTGATTTTCAAGTTAAGCGAACAAATTTTTAATTTCGTCACTCTCGGTGGAATCGCTGCCAAAGTCAGTCGGTTTCATTGTTTAGTCCAGATTTTCTTTTAATTCGTTATTGCATTTTTGTTATGGAAAAATGTGTAAATAGTAGCAGTGTGGAGTAAACCGAGACAAAGAAAACAGTCAAGTTTTGGAATTGAGATTCGGAATAGCTTGCGGGTGTAGTCTTCCAAGCCGTTTTTTTTTTTAATTTGAAAAGTGAATTTTTACTCAAAATGCGATCTGGCAGTTTTTTTGTTGAGTTAACCACCGATTTGTTCGTGCTGTGTTTTATCTGAGAGATTTGTAAAACGGCGTTTCCAGCCGTTTAAGAGGTTCACATGATTTTGGGAGGAAATTGAGTGGGCGAGTTTTGAAGATTGCAGTTTTTTGTCATTCAGGATGATCCGAAGCCCGATTCCAGTGGCCAACTTCCAAAGAATTGTCTATTTGTGTTCATAAGTCACTTCAGACTGAATTGCAGCTTAAGTGGGACACAGTCGTATATTTTGCAGTGTTTTGGTTCAATTCCGATTCCAAAATTTTCTTAAAAGAAATACATCAGTCAGTGATACCAGGTACTTTTAAAATTAAAAATTACTTTTCAAAGTAAAAATAAATAATTTTTCAATAATAAAAAAATTTGCTTTGATGACAAACTAAAAAATTGTAAATAAATGAAATTATAAATTTTATGGATTAGCTAATTGTCCTATTAGTTTTCTTTTAAATAAAGTTGACTGCTATAATTAAAATTAATGTTTCAAAAAGGTTTAATATTTCATTTCGATATATGACAGTTAGTATTATCCTTTCTCGACATTAATACATAACCATAAGTTTTGATATTTGTGTATTTTGTGACTGTTGAATATTTTTGTATTCCTCCTTATAACTGTTTGTGGTGACATAAATAAAGGTTAAATTTTGTTGTCTTAACTTTTTATTTATTTTTTTGAGCTAACCTTTATTGATTTTTATTTGAAAAAGATATGTTTTGATTTTATTTTCTAATTATTTCCCTAGTTACAACTAGTGGTTGTAATAGGCATAATTAGGCACCTCAAGTGGCGCCCTATATTAAATTCCTTGAGGTGTTTCCTGTCTAATTTTATTTTGTTTATCCCAAAAGCCCTTTATTTCTTTTTGTTGTAGTTGCCCCATTCTAACCCCCATTTTACTTATCCACGACCCCAGCTCTCCTACGAAACCCTGAGTGTCCGTTCGCATCAGTAGCGATTATTTTTGCTTGCCCTATCTCCACCCCCAATAGTTTCTTCCCCCAATTTTCTACCTTATATTAATGCCCCTGTGGTAGGCAAAATATTATCGTTACAAAAATGGCTCCCAACGTGCGAGGCTTTTGAATATTCCTTAATTTTTAGATTTTTGACCTTTTTCCCAAGCCACATATCTTTTTCAATTTTTCTGCCATAGTTTTCTGCCATTTTTATGAAACCCTGTCTTCCGAGTAGTGCCCCGGTGTCCCACAAACAGTTTGTTTATGTATTTGTATCAACATATGTATTGTTGTTTTTTTTATGTATTGTTCTTGTATTGACATATGTATTATTGTATATCAACAGATGTATTTGTTGTATTTGACATATGTAATGTTGTATCTTTTATTTCGTGTACTGTAGAAATTTTTCTATATGTATTTTTGTGTATTGGTAAATGAAAGCAAATATTTTGAGTTTGAATATTTAAATTGAATTTTAAATAATGTTTTGATGTTGAAAAGAATTTTAAGTTATTTACAGTAACAAATTAAGTATACCGTTATTGTGCCATTTATTTTTGATTGATTTGACATTTCTTACAGAAAAATCGGTTTTTGTAATTTTGTTTTGTCTGGTCATTTTGAGTAAATGTGTTTATTGTTTGAGTGACTTTTTTTTGAGCTGATGAGTATAGTTGTGTTTTGTCTTTTGTCCTAAGACATTTCATTGTTTCCTCTATCCCCTCTCTGACGGCGTTTGTGTTATGCCACGGGCTAGTAGGAGATTTGTGAATGTGAAGAGTAGTCCCTTGTGTCCTCTGTTGTTCCCTAATTAACCAGCTTTGACGGCGTATGTGATGCCACGGGTTAATAGGAGATTGTGTTCCCGTGAGTCCCCTTTTGTGTTTCCTGTCTTGTATCTGAATGATGACAAGTGTTATACTCGTGATCGGAGGTGCTGTTTAGTTTTGCCTAGGAGCAGTCTCATTTAGTTTTCAGAACAAGAGCAAGGTGTTTTATGTTGTGTTATTTTGTGTAGCTCACTCAAAAGTCAAGTTTTCAATATTGTTAGTATTTTTGTATCACCCTGTATGTGAAGTTTATCGAGTATGTTGTTTTGTATACATTGTGTATTTGCTTTCACCCAAACATTGTTTTAGTATTTTTGTCCCGCCCTGTATGTGAAGTTGCTCTGAGTTTGCTTCGAATTGTATTTTCAGTTATATTGTGATTTGCTTTTTATCCAGTTTTCCGTTAAATTTCCGTTAAATCAAGTCTATTCCTATCCCAAGTTAACTGCTACGATTTCCATTTTCTGTTATGTCCAGTTTTCGTAAAATTATGTAGAAATAATTTTCGTCTATTTCCTTGTGAATTAAAAAATACGTATTTGGAATGATGTGATGTCATTCCTTATTTGCCGGTATTTAAAATGTGAACGATATCAAGTTTGTTTATTCTTGTTCGTCTTAAGTACCATCCCATGTCTGAGAAAAGAATTTTGTTTACGTTAACGAAATAATTTATTTCGTATGTAGACGCTGTCCTTTCTTTAAGTGTTTATAAGTTATCTATTTCGTCTTATTGAGTCTGAACAATTATTGCGTTTCAGAAATCAGCTGTTGTACGAAAAATATAGGTCAAATTTTTTCGTATCTTTAAAGTTTAATAGTCCAGGCAATGTGTGAAATTTTTTTTTAAGCCCCGAAAAGGAAAATGCTTCTGATTTTACAGTCCATGATCAGTCCGTGTGTTTTCGTGTTGTCTTTTGTGTTATAAGTAGGAGGAAGTAATAATACGATTTCGTTTGTCCATGGCTAAGGCCGATTTGTTAGTGACAAAGCGAAGTATTGTTATTTGCCTTATGTTTGTTATTTCCGTATTTCCCCGTGTTTTCTTAGTTCCTATTGTGTGTTATAAGTAGGAGGAAATGATGATACGATTCCGTTTGTCCTTGGCTAAGGCCGATTTGTTAGTGACAAAGCGGAGTATTGTTATTTTTCTTTGGTCTGTTAGTCTTGTGTTTCTCCCTAGTTTTTTTTGTGTACAAGTAAGAGAGAGTAATGATACGACTTCGTGTATTCCTGGCTAAGGCCGATTTGTTGAGAATATATAGCGGAAGTGTTGTGATGTTTTTTCTGTCTGTTAGTTTTGTGTCTTTCCGTGTCTTTGTGTGGTCAGATGTAGTGGAGATATGTTGATGGTCTAAAATGTATTAGTTGGTGATTTGAGTATTGTGTTGTTGAAGTATCATGTAGGACGTACAGGCATGTGACCTGGATTTGTGTTTCCTTGGATATTTCTGTTGTTGTGTAAGACTGCGTAGCAGCATCCCCTTTCCGTGAATTATTAGAAAGGATAAGCCTTTCTATGTGTTGAAGTAAGACTATTGGCGATAGAGTCTCAATAGCATTCCTTCTTGTTGTAGAGTTTGTGATGTAGTGTTTATGATTTGGTAGAAGCGGAGGTACAAATACTTGCATTGTCCATTGTGACGTTTTGATTTGCTGAGGTGAAAGTACCTGGCCGCTTATTGTGAAAGTATTGTTTATGTCGATTGTGAGACCATCTAAGTGAAACATCTGAAGTTTTTTTAGTACTACCGTTGAATGACCCACTTAGAATTCCCAGTTTTATGTTGTGACCCTGTTCGAGTTTTGTTGAAGAATAGTGAACGTTTTCTTTCTGATTTGTATGAAGATGTTGTATTCAATTATTATTCGTGAAGTGATGAAGTTTATTTCTTGATGTTGTCCCTTTATTCCCTTCCCAAACTGTGTCTTTGACCTTATTAGTTGTCATAAGAGGAACGGCTAGGTCGATGAGTTTTGGATTCGTCCGCCAGGTGACCTGTTGAGCTTTTAAGGAAGATAAGCATTAGTTTTTACCTTGTGTATATATATACTTTTCTTCTTCTTTACCCTTCTTGCCCTGCTTTTGAGATTTGTGTTCCCAGTTGAAAGTTTTATTGTTGATGACGGACTGTAATGATTTTTTTGTTTTTTTGGAAGATTATAGTGATTCTTCTGTTCCCCTTGGAGATCTGTAATGATGTTTTTGTTTCTTTTGAAGTGTTGTCGTAACTTTTTTGTTTTCTTTGGAAGACTGTTACGATTTTTTTTGTTTCTTTTGGAAGTATTTAGTTTGAGACTGAACTGATTGTGTATTGATTATGGCTTGTATGCCATGTGCCCCTGTTCTTTCTTCTTTTCCAAGATTGTGTATTAGCATTTTGGATTTATTTTCTTCTTTTGTCCTTTTGGGAGTTTCCTGACTTGGAAATTTTTCGCTGTGTCGATCCCAGAGGATATTTCTATGGAACTATTGGCCATCCTGTTTTTCTTCTGTTTGTGTTAGTTTGATTTTCAACCAGTGGTTGAAAATTCATTGCTTGACTGTTATAGTCAAGTTTATTATTGTTTGATATTGTTTTGGTTATCTATTATGTGGATAACCATAGCGAAGCTTGTCCAAGCTGTGTTGTTGGCCACCCGCCTTTGTTGAGCTGGAAACACCTTTCTTTTCGCTTCCAGAAACTTCAACACTGGTCTGTTCCACGTTTTTGGTTAGGCAAGAGCCATTTTAGTAGAAATCTGCCATTGTGTCGTTGTGCTTAAGAGCCAACGAACTGTACCTGGTGCCGATTCGTCAAATTGAGCATCCAGTTTTATTTTGTATGTTATTATGTTAGAACCATAAACAGTTATGATGTGTAGTTTTGGTTATGATTTTTGTTTGTTGTTTTTTGTTCTGTTTGAGTTATTGAAGTCATTATGTGTTGTAGCAGTAGTTAAAAAATGCTACTGTTGTTCCAACCTGATTGTTGTTCGCCCTAAACGAAAACTTTTCCTGTTAGTCCAGTTTTCGCTCTTACGTGGGGGTATTGTAGCATTTTAAATTTGATTGATTCTTTGAAGTATATTTAAAGTCGCCTCGTATATGAAATCGTCTTAATAAAACGAAGAATGTTTTCTGTTTTTTAGTTCGTATCTTTCGAAAAGTGTTTTCAATCATTCTAACGTCGTAGAGTAATAAATCCATTTAATTGTTGTTTATTTTACTGCGGCGATTTCTTTTCATGTAAATGCGTTTCAAAGGATATCTACGTCGTTCTTTGGTTTTGCTATTTCAGCAGTTCGTTGATTTTCAAGTTAAGCGAACAAATTTTTAATTTCGTCACTCTCGGTGGAATCGCTGCCAAAGTCAGTCGGTTTCATTGTTTAGTCCGGATTTTCTTTTAATTCGTTATTGCATTTTTGTTATGGAAAAATGTGTAAATAGTAGCAGTGTGGAGTAAACCGAGACAAAGAAAACAGTCAAGTTTTGGAATTGAGATTCGGAATAGCTTGCGGGTGTAGTCTTCCAAGCCGTTTTTTTTTTTAATTTGAAAAGTGAATTTTTACTCAAAATGCGATCTGGCAGTTTTTTTTGTTGAGTTAACCACCGATTTGTTCGTGCTGTGTTTTATCTGAGAGATTTGTAAAACGGCGTTTCCAGCCGTTTAAGAGGTTCACATGATTTTGGGAGGAAATTGAGTGGGCGAGTTTTGAAGATTGCAGTTTTTTGTCATTCAGGATGATCCGAAGCCCGATTCCAGTGGCCAACTTCCAAAGAATTGTCTATTTGTGTTCATAAGTCACTTCAGACTGAATTGCAGCTTAAGTGGGACACAGTCGTATATTTTGCAGTGTTTTGGTTCAATTCCGATTCCAAAATTTTCTTAAAAGAAATACATCAGTCAGTGATACCAGGTACTTTTAAAATTAAAAATTACTTTTCAAAGTAAAAATAAATAATTTTTCAATAATAAAAAAATTTGCTTTGATGACAAACTAAAAAATTGTAAATAAATGAAATTATAAATTTTATGGATTAGCTAATTGTCCTATTAGTTTTCTTTTAAATAAAGTTGACTGCTATAATTAAAATTAATGTTTCAAAAAGGTTTAATATTTCATTTCGATATATGACAGTTAGTATTATCCTTTCTCGACATTAATACATAACCATAAGTTTTGATATTTGTGTATTTTGTGACTGTTGAATATTTTTGTATTCCTCCTTATAACTGTTTGTGGTGACATAAATAAAGGTTAAATTTTGTTGTCTTAACTTTTTATTTATTTTTTTGAGCTAACCTTTATTGATTTTTATTTGAAAAAGATATGTTTTGATTTTATTTTCTAATTATTTCCCTAGTTACAACTAGTGGTTGTAATAGGCATAATTAGGCACCTCAAGTGGCGCCCTATATTAAATTCCTTGAGGTGTTTCCTGTCTAATTTTATTTTGTTTATCCCAAAAGCCCTTTATTTCTTTTTGTTGTAGTTGCCCCATTCTAACCCCCATTTTACTTATCCACGACCCCAGCTCTCCTACGAAACCCTGAGTGTCCGTTCGCATCAGTAGCGATTATTTTGCTTGCCCTATCTCCACCCCCAATAGTTTCTTCCCCCAATTTTCTACCTTATATTAATGCCCCTGTGGTAGGCAAAATATTATCGTTACAACGGAGGGTTAAGTTACTACTAATTATACATGCGAACGTAAATTGTTTGGATGCAAATAGACACACTGCTGTAAATATACAATTTCAGAGGAGTTGAATCTAGATTTTGTCTGATATCAAGACTGTTATATAATTTCTAGAAATTCTTACAATTCTCTTTTTTTGTATTGGTATTTTTCTTCTTCGTCTTGAGTTTTTTTGTTTTTAGGTGTCACTCTTCTGTATTCCTCTTCTTCGCCACTCACCTTTGTACATCGTGTCTCCTTCACCTAAACATTTCCCTCAGTCCGTTGACACAGTTCTTTAATCCTCTTTTTCTTTGTTTTTTACCGCTCTTTCCATCAGCCTTTAACAGCTTTATCCTTGGTCTTACATTTCTCATTTTTATGTCTGACGTGACCAAACCATTGCAGTCTTTGATCTTAAATCTTTTTTAAAAACTTTAGTCACCCCGGTTTTTTTCTAATCAACTCGTTTCTAATCCTGTCCCGTATAGTCTTACCCAATTTCATCTAGCCCAATCTTCTTTTGTTCCACCTTCTTTATAGGCAACACTTCAACTCCGTACACCTACGTAGGCATTACTACACTCTTGTATATTTTTCCTTTCAGCTATATTGTTATTGGGTTGTTGAAATTATGTTGGTCTGCATATGGAGGACGGTAAAAAAGTGCCTTCAGACAAAATCTCTACTGTTCGGATATTCGGATAAGGGTAATAAGATAGGGATATATAAAAGAGAATAAGTCTGCTAGGTATATTAATTGTAATTAAATCTACACGTCTTTCACTACATCATCTATGGTATGCCCTTTTTACTGCTTTCAGGAAATAACTTGTAACTCAGCGGTTCATCATATTAGGTGATAATCAGTTCAACGTACTAAACGATACCATCTAAACTATGCTTTGTTTAATTGGTGCTACTCTTAAAGTTAATTACCACTAATATGTCCTCTTTTTACCTAGTCCTCTTTTTACCTGTCCAACTTTGTTTCACTTTAATTATACTCTTTCTGTCATACAAGAAACCACTCATTTCTTTTCATTTCATCCACCTCGCTAATTCTACTGTATTTATCTCCATCTTTTTCCCCATTACTTTGTAATACCCGTTCTAGATAGTTAAAACTATTTATTTATACAATATTTTTTAAATTTATTCTTAATTGATTTTTAATTTTTACCACATGATGTTATTAACTTATTTGTACTAGTAATTCCGTCTTTGAATGAACATTCTGTATACATTCTTTTTGTCCTATGAAGTTGTACACTAGTTTATTCAAGAACTTGTCTTCTTATTCCACCATTTGTTCTTTTTTTTTTGAAGTTATATTTCTATACGCACGGTCGGCGTTAAAAATTTGCATGGGAGTGAATCTGTGAAACCATTGCATATGTAAGATAATGAGTAAGAGAGAGACAGAAGATATATTTTCTCTCTCTTCCTCTCTCGAGAATAAAAATGTTCCTTTCGTATATATATATATATATATATATATATATATATATATATATATATATATATATATATATATATATATAACTTATTGTGTTGGAATATCGGGTCTGCGGTCTGTTTACTCTTATTTAAAAAAAAACTCTTTTCTCTTTTAATCCTCTATATTTCGCTGATTTTTTGTCAGCTTCATCAAGAGATAAAGATTTAGAGTGGAAATTATTTAAACAAGTTGTTGAACATAATTTGTTCAAAATAGTACTGTTTTGAACAAATATGAACAAATATGAACAATGTTGAACAAAATTTGTTCAAAACAGGACTAAACTTAGAAAACAACAACCAAAACTTAATGTAAGGAGGCCAAAACAGAGAAATAAAGAACGAATTAAAAAAATAATGTGAATGTTAATATGCAAAAAAACACAAACTGACAACAAACACATTATGGATGTAAATAAAAAGTGGTATAATATAAAAAACACATTACTGAAAACAGCTCAAGAAAGTTTGATACAACATAGGTCAGAGGCTAAGAAACAGTGGATGACAGAAGAAATACTATTACAGATGAAAGAAAGAAGGATATATAAAGGTAAAGATCTACCGAAGTATAAATAAATACAACGAATAATTAAGAAAAAAATCAAAACAGCTAAGCGAATATATTTAATGAAACAATGTAAAGAGATAGAACTAGAAACAAAATATGATATGAGAAATATGCACAAAAAAATAAGAGAACTGATTGGAATGGGTCAAAATAGACAGCAAGGATACATAAAAGACAAAAAAGGAGTACTACTAATAGATTTACCAGAAAAGTTAAGGAGGGATGGAAGGAGTACGTTAGAGAACTTTTTCAAGATGAAAGAGGTGAAACGCACAAAATACAATAATTAAATCCTTTAGAGAGACAGAAGATCACGACAGATGAAATCAAATATGCTATCGAAAACTCTTAAGATAATAAGGCAGCTAGATTAGATGAAATACCAGTTAAACTGTTAAAACTAGTAAAAGAGGACAACTTGGACGTATTGGCAGATTTATTCAACACGGTGTACGATACGGGAATAATACCACAAGAGTGACTGAAGTCAGCATTTAAAACCAACCCTAAAAACAAGTAGCACAAGAGTGCTCTGATTATCGAACACTAAGCCTCATGAGTCATACTTTAAAAGTTCTACTGAAAGTAATACATAAGAGTATACGAAAAGCTAGAGGAGGATATTAGCGAGACGCAGTTCGAGTTCCGAAATGGAATGGGTACTCAAGAAGGACTATTTGCCATCAACATATTGATTCAGCGATGTCGGGACGTTAATCTACACTTGCGCTTCGTTGACTACGAAAAAGCTTTCGATAAAGTAAAACATGAAAAACTAATATCAATACTTATGAAGAAGCGCATTGACAGTAAAATCATAAATATAGTGCAAACATTATATTGGAACCAAAGTGCCATAGTTCAAATTGATTGGCAACACTAAGAAGATATGAAGATCTGTAGAGGGCTTAGACAGGAATGTGTTTTATCGCCACTTTTGTTTAACTTATATTCTGAAGAAATTTTCCAAAGCACGCTCAATAATAACAAAGCCGGAGTCACCTTTAACGAAAAAATTAATTAACAACTTACGATATGCAGACGATATTGTGATCATAGCAACAAGTATACAGGATCTACAACATCTTATCGAAAGCTTGAGTATGAATAGTACTGAGATGGGAATTACTATAAAAAACGAAATACATGCTAATTACAAAAAGACCACAAAATATACATCACCTATTGACAATCAATGATAACATATTTGAACAAGTAGAACAATATCAGTATTTGGGAACTTTGATCAATGAAACCAATGATCAAACTGTAGAAATAAACTAGAGATTACCAGATCAGCATTTATACGAATGAAGCCACTCCTAACGTGCAAAAATCTAAATTTGGAGATCAGACTACGTACCATTCGTTGTTATATATATATTCAATATTATTATATGGAGCCGAGACTTGGACATTAAAAAAATGCATTTTAAAAAGAATCGAGGCTTTCATACTCTGGTTATACCGCAGAATATTAAAAATATCATGAACTAATAGAATTACAAATAAAGAAGTACTGGAGAGGGTAAAGAAAGAGAGCTGATCACCACTACTACAAACCAGAAAACTGGAATAGGAAAAAATTTAAGGAAGAAGATCGGTTAAAAATCATGGTTAAAGAATCTACATGATTGGTATTAACATATTTGATTGATTTGTTTAAAGCAGCAAGTTCTAAAATAAAAATAGCCATTATGATTGTCAACCTCCGTAGGGAAACGACACTCTAAGAAGAAGAAGACAGAGCAATTTTTATAATTTACAGGATAATTTCTTAATGCAATGAATCGTGGTATAATCTCCAGCGCCTTTTATACAACGTGGTTATAGATGACAATATGCCTTGGTGCATCCTTTATACATTTTTGCTGTTTTGTCATCTTCCTGAATTATCCTTTGTATGAATCAGTTAGAAAATATTTTATGTTTTCCATTTCGAATGATGTGTTTTACAATTAATAGTGCTATATAAGCGGACTATATAAGTTACGCCGTTTTAGACAATTTTTACTATCGAAATGTGCTTATATTTAATGTCTCTACAACAATCTAAGGTAAAATTAAATGTCGTTATTTACGAATTAACATATTTGGCCAATTTACTCCCACGTACCTCCGCCGTTGGCAAAATACACGAACTACTTTATTTTATTGTTATAACATCGTTTCATATCGTATTTTCGTTCCGTACCGGTTTCAAGAAAATTTTATTAGTAACTTTTTATGATTTCTTAAGCTGTTTCTCTTTAATAAATTTTAGAACAAATGGAATTCATTTTATATGAGTCTAATAATTTTGAAACCTTTTACGCGACTAGAAATATAACGATGTTTCGTATATCGTTCAATATCCATATAGGAACTCAAAACTTGTACAAGTGAATATTGTACCATCTGGATGCTTCTCAACTGCACATTATGCCACATATAAAAGATTAGAATAGACACAAACGAGCTACGCTAAAAGTTCAAATCGAGATCTGGCTCTAAACGGAAAAAACATATTTTCAACTTAATGTGACTACTTTCAGTATGCGTTTGTAATTCTCGTTTATACAATGTAGACAATGTAGAAACTAATGTAAGAATGGCCAACAAATGTTTTGTTAGTATATTTAGATTTTAAATACTTCCAAACTTTGCGGCCTCTTCGAATGGTAAATATATATTGTTATGATCTGCTTTTAACCTGTTGGTGTTAATGGGACTCAACTAATCTGATTATTTATTCAAAAAAAAAAAATTGTTAATTATGCAAATTAAAACATAAATAAAAAATGGGTGTGACAGTCTAATGTGACTGTCATTAGAAGTTATACACACGTTCGCCGTTACAAATTTAAATGGGAGTCAATCTGCACAATCATTACTTATGTAATGGTATATGCAAGAGAGAGCAGAAAGAGAAATCTGATCTGATTGATTTTACTATATGGTGTGGAGGCCTAGGCGCTGACAGATACGCTCACGAGAAAACTAGAAGTATTCGAAATGTTGGTGTACCGACGCATTCTTCGTATATTCTGAACCGAACATGTCACCAACGTAGAGGTAATCCAAAGAGTCGGAAAGGAGAAAAAAATCGTGAGCACAATTAAACAAAGCTTGAATATTTTGAATATATATATATATATATATATATATATATATATATATATATTCAAATATTCAAATATATATATATTCAAATGAATATATATATATATATATATATATATATATATATATATATATATATATATATACGTCTTCATATCAAGGCGAGATCCGATTAAATCGAGGACAACCCGAGATCCACGAATAGGAAATTAATTAATGGAGTATATTGTTCATAACTATCTTTATAATTAACATATTAATCATGGCACACTTAGAGGGGAAAAGATTTTTGAACTTAAATTTTTTTGATAAATTTACAACAAAATGAGATCCGTAGCTGAAAAGGGAAGGGGAAGACTTATATACGAAATTTTAGATATTTACAAATCAACGCGAGATCAGACACTGTTGCCAGCTCTAAAGAGTATTAGTCGAGCGACCGGAGCTCGTGTTGTATTGCATATTTCCTACTCAAACAGTAAAGTTATTTGCGATTATGGTGTTTTGTATTTTAAAAATATTGCAAGGGCAGCGGTCAGTTGAAGTAGTGAAACAAAATTCAAAGATAACAGAAGCTAAGTAATGATTATAATTTTTATGTATATTATTAAATAATTCAACATAAACTTTATAAACCGAATTACTAAAATGCTCTGTTTTATTGAATTTGTGAAATCTATTCTCAAAGCTATTTGTTTTTATTATTTATGTACAAAATTAAAAAGGGGAAATTATTTAAACTAAACAGTTTATCTGTACCTATAAGAAAAGATATCATTTTAACATTCTAATCGTGTTTTAACATAAAAATATTAGTTTTGTACAAGAGTAAATACAATTCCATACTGAAGAGTAAATAAGACTGGAAAAAGGCTTCTAGAATAGATTTTGGTGGGCACTTTGTTGCTAAAATGCAAAACCTATTTTTATTCGTTTCTAATATCTTTCTAATGCAAAATCACTTGGTCGTTCAAAAATCGTAGCGCGAGGGGAGTGGTGGAGAGCCTTACAAAAAAAATGCTAATTTGTTTTTCATCATTTTTCGGATCTATGATATCCGAAAATTCATTCTTCAAATTTGCATATCGATCCGGACATTAGAAATATTTTTATTTTATTTATAAAAAATACGTCAAACCATTGTTGTATACGGAGTGCCTTCATACAAAATGACTTAGAATGAGTCTGAAAACCCATATTTTTAAAATCGCTTCTCCTCGCTCTACCCCGAAAAATATTGGGTCTAGCAAAAAATGGCTTTCTATAAAAGTTATAGACCAAACATCAGAGAACATGTCGGTTTGTTTAGAATGTCAATTGGATAAATAGTTTAAAAAAAATTAAATAAATTGAACGGCATGTCACGACACACAGTGGCAAACGCAGAGATGCGAGCAAGGGCGAGATTCATAATCTGAAGTCAACCTTAAATCGACTCTAGTGATGGCGAAGTTAGGGTCGATTTTACATAGAAATTCTGTTGTGTTGTATATTCGATTGCCAAAGTGCATCATTGTGCATTATTTTTTACTAATAGCACTAAATTCAATGAGCTGAGATTTTTAATATTTGAAGTTTTAAATTATTTTAATGAACAGCAGCAGGTACGACAGTGAACTTGAGTCAAAAATCAGATTACGGCATGTTTCTTTCCGTAAAGTCTATTTCCATTTTAGTTTGCTGAAAGAAGCGGAAACTGGAGAATACATTTTTGTTCTAGTTTTAGAAAAATGTACCCCTATTTCTTTGCATTTGACCATGTGAACTATTCTTTTTGGGGAACATTATATTTGTTGGACATGTACAAACTTGCTGATAAGGCTCCAGAATTACATGAAGACTTTATGAGAAGAAATTTTGTTGTGAAAAGTTTGAACAGCAACTTTAACCAACTATTTGTAGATCCAGCTTGAAACATATAAATACAACTCAAAAGATGCAGGAGGAATCGTGGGATTGACTAAAACCAACACAAAACTAGACGAATGGTTGTTAAGCTACAATATGATTGGCATGATGGTAGATGAATTTCGTGCATCATGAGACTTAAGCAACCACTCAACTCAAAACGTAGAAAATAGAAAAAAAATAAACGGATGAAAATTAATGAATATTCTGTACAAAAACTACATGATCAGTTTTTTACGATTTAATGTATTTTTCCCAAATACCCTTACTTAAATAAACAAAAAAAAATGGAGAAGAGTCTAGCAAAATTTCTTCTTACTGTTAGAGCTCCCAATTTTTATCAGCATACAAGAAGTACTTTCAACACTTCCAACACTATAAAACTGTCTCTGAAAAGAAAAAAATTATTCAAGCTGAGCAAGAGCTTTTACAAAAAATACTAACAACCAAGGCAATTGAAAGTAACATAAATATTATGAAAATATTTTCAAATATGAATTTACAGCACATCCAATGTCACTTGTAACTGTAAGAGTTTTATCGATACCATCAAATAAATTTGCCTTAGGTTCTATAATAGGACAGTTTATAGTTATGTCTAAATATCTACCATTACCATTATAAAGTAACAAAAGTGTCACATTCTTGAAGGTATGAGTTTAATCCAAACCGTTGGCAAACCCTCCAACTGCAAATCATTTGGCGACTATGCAAGAATTTTAAAATCAATAGTGTTCAAGAACCTCTACAACCCTAAAAGGATTGGTTTTGTATTTGACCAGTACTAACAATCTGTGTACTGGTCCATATAAACATATAAACTTTCTCCTACTTCAGACAGTATAGTATATTATATTCGTGTACATACTCATCCAAACGAAGGTATGAGTATGTAGCGTGACACCAAGATTTTGACTGCCGAATCTGTTGCTGCTAACTGGCTGGAGTAAAGAAAATGTAGAGCTGGTACTAGTTTTAAGCACGGAATCCAAGTTGAAGAAACATGCATACATATACTATATTCGTAATAGGTGTAAAAGATAAGTTTATTTTTACCTTTTTGTGACGAATAATTATTATATTGGTTTTTTAAATTATCAGATTGTACGGGGGCTCAAATACTCGTGTAAACGGAAACGAGATCAAATTCATTGGTTCTTGTAAATATATTATGGCCCAAGTGAAATGTTACAAAAAAAGGTGATAAACGTGAACAATTTTAACCATAGAGAGTGTTACTTCTTTTTATAGTAATGAAGAGTCTAGCATACAGTAAGATAACTAACACAAGATAATAATTAAGAAATAGGTACATATATTTAATTGTTTTTATTACTATCCTTTGTTCTTGAACGTGAAATTTGCTGCCAGGGAAAAACCGTTGCAAATTTAGATGTTTTATATATCACAAGCTTTTGAACTTTAACGCCGTTACAACGTCCTTAATAAGCTTTATATAATACTAGATAATAATGTAAGAAAATTTTTGGGACAAACTCCGATGTACCAAGTCACCTAGGAATCGAACACAGAAAGAGTCCCACAGGTCAATCCTTTTGATAAGGTGGGTGTCTGGGATGAGTGAATTTTCCCCTACGAGGGAGTGCGAGCTGTATAGCTAAATTTGGATTTTCTTCAGTAAACGAATTTAAAGGAAATATGAAGTTAATTTGTTTATAAAGCTATAGCTCGTAAACTATTTGACGTACAGTGTCCAAGTTTAGCATAAATGAACTACATTATATTGAAAAATATTCCCGTGGAATCTTAACATAGTACGTGAACAGCGTAGTTGGTCCCTTAATTATAAATGATATGTAAAACAGATTTGTATTTGTAACTCATTCAAATTGAACGCGGTTAGCTTTATTTTGTAGGTCTTTTAAAAGCGATTAAAATAAGTTTTTGACATTTTTTGTAAAACAAACAGTGGAGAAAATATGCGAAGAAAAATTGTAAAAAAATAATACTACAAATAAACAATGTCTCCAAAATTTTTTAGACTTCGAGTACTTACCAACGTGTTCTAAATAATTTTATCTAAAAAATTACTTAAAATCATCTAACTCCTAAAAATGTCATCAAAACGACGATTTTGAAGCTCTTCCCACTGGTTAAAGAAGCTATTATAGACTCACACAAAAGTTGTGTATTTTCAACTCTAAATTTCTAATTTAATTAACTATTCTAATTTTATATCTATATCCATAATAGTTCTAATATAATTTCAAAATGTTTATTTAAATAAAAATAAAGGGTTCCAGTTGAAAATTCAAAGTTGCTACACCCACCGCGGTCGCAGGGAGAATAAGAACCCTGGTATTGCATAAGTATATAGATTTTGAAAAACCATTAAAAAAAATCATAAGTTCTGGACAAAGCTCTTTAATAATGTAAATACCTAATATTATTCAAACCGGAAATAAGCCAAAGCGAGGGAGAGGTCTGACTGTAAAATTCATTTGCGATGTTGCCAAATTTACCGGATCTCGGGTTGTCTACAAAATGTATATTTAGCATATACACAACGGATCGCTCGCACTGCCTCTACAGCGGATTTAGTGGAACTACTGCAATATAAAATTCACCAAAAAGGGTGCAAAATGAGGTCCAGACAAAAATCGATTTCTTTGTACCCCCATCATTGTTACATCGAGATATCACTATATACACGTGAATACAAGGTGAGATCCAAAATCGGATCTCGCCTTGCAAAACGGATCTCATTTTGTATAGCTTATGATACAAACGGATCTCGCCTTGATATAAAGACATATATATATATATATATCATCGGAAAAAGGAGTACGACCGTCAATCCAATATATATATATATATATATATATATATATATATATATATATATATATATATATATATATATATATATATATATATATAAGGATCACTCAGACGAGTGGTGGGTTCTTATATCGGTCTCTAGGTGGAGAAATAAAAGACAAAGTTGATAGGCTACTTTATCTATTTTGAAGACGTTTCGCTTTCGAGTTTTGAAAGCATCATCAGTTCATCTAAAAAATTTTACAATATGAGAACCACACAATCATGGAAACGATGTAAATCGTTACCTTAAAAAGACATGTAGCAGTCAATGTTATTAACAATAATGTGAATGAAACTAAGTAAATGGACATAATACGCTGATTTTGTATAAACAGTTAAGTAACTAACAACATATATGAACTTATAAAAATTAGCACAGCAAATGACCATGTGGTCTAAAGTAAATTCAATGTTATTTAATGTTAATTAGTGAGCAAGAACCAAGAAAATCATAGATAACTTCCAACTATTTAATGAATATTAAGCTTTGATTTTAACTTTAGGTAGCATTATAAGTGATATTAATAAAATTTTAAAAAGTAGTATAAATGAAGTTACCGATCAAAGCCCTATGAATGTCGCCGGGAAAATGGCGTTAAATGAAACAGGAACGAACTAAACCGCGAAAAGACAGCCAACCTTGAGGTCAAAAATACTTTCGACAGATCAACAAGGTGTAGGTACCAACCCAAAATTTGAGTGACCGCCCATATGGTTGCATATATATATATATATATATATATATATATATATATATATATATATATATATATATATTTATTTATAATTAATAAAAAAAACTTTTAACATTTATTATATGCTAGATTCTTAAAAATACCCTCATACAATTATTTTTTAATAATATTATCTAGTATATAACTTATAAATTATGTCTGTAATTACTATTTAAATAAATTTATTAATTAACAGTGTATATCTGGTTGTATATACACATGGCTGACTTAAATATATTTCTATGCTAATTTATTGTATTTCTGTTCTCATTACAATATATATGTATATATATATATATATATATATATATATATATATATATATATATATATATATATACAGGGTGGTCCTTAAGTAATTGTACAAAAAGAAACCGCAGATTATACTCTTTAAAATATTACGATTTAAGCCAACTTGCCTTAATAAAATGTTGATATTAAAAAAGATACAGGGTGTTAATGTGGAAATTTAAAATTTTATTTTTCGTCATAACTTTTATGTTTGTAAACATTTATATATAAAAATTTAAAACTGGGTACTATTCAATATCAGGAATTATAATTTAATGTATACTTTGATATAGCCAACAGAGGGCGCCACATATGCCACATACATGGCATACATTTGCACTTAACTTTTTTGATTTTCAAGTTACCGGTATTTTTGATAAAAAATATTAAAGATACATTATTTAAACAAAAAAAAGGTATACCTGTTAATAACTTCAAAACTCAACAGTTTTCGAGATAATCGCATTTTATAAATCAACTGCATGAATTCTGACTTAACGCAATTACTCCGGGCAACGAAATAAAAATAGATAAAAACATCAACACTTCTGAATTTTGTTATAAAATACCTTTAATAAAGTTAATAGTTAACGAAATATTAAATAAAATAAATATATCAGCAATATAATAATAATATAATTTGATAAAAGAACAGAATAATTGGATTTTACATCAAACATTTTACGTTTTGTATTATATTAAAGTCATAATCAAAACATTTTATTTACAAACCAAATTATTAAATGTTTACACTAAATAACATTAAACTTTTTGTCAGAGTAAGTATTCCATATGTCCACCATTTTCTTTAGTTAATTTGTCAATACATTCCATAACATATCGTCTCATATTAAATAGCATCATTGGTTCTAAAGAAACTGCTGCAGTATTATAAGAAGTATAATAATAGGTGTTCTTTTGGGATTTTTATGAATTAAATAATTATATTAATATCTTACCACATGACCAAGGAATATGACTACCATGAACAATCCAACGTTTAGGAAAGTTGTTTTTAAATACTGTTCTCACTCCGCTTTCTCTGTAATGTATTGGTGTACCATCTTGTATAAACCAAATATTTAGCCTTAAGTTTGAGACAATTCTTCCAATAAATCAATAAAATCATTTTATAAAAAATGTAAATAAATCCCACCATTCAAATTGCAAGGTTATTTACATATCCGTAAAATATCATTCAAAATTCATATTTAAAATGCATGTCCAATGGTTTGGAACCATTGTTAATTATTTTTTACGGATATGCGAATTATCTTGTAATTTGAATGTCGAGATTTATTTACATTTTTTATAAAATGATTTTATTGATTTATTATAAGAATTGTCATCAAACTTACGGTGAAATATGTGGTTTCTACAAGATGGTACACCATTACATTACAGAGGAAGTGGAGTGAGACAATATTTAAATACAACTTTCCTGAACGTTATTGTTCGTGGTAGTCATATTCTTATGGTGAGATATTAATATAATTATTTAATTTATAAAAATATAAAAAATTACTTATTTTTATACTTATAACACTTATAATAAATACTGCAGCAGTTTTTAAGAACCAATTATACTATTTAATATGAGACGATATTTTATTGAATATATTGACAAATGAATTAAAGAAAATGTTGGACATATTGAACACCTACTCTGACAAAAAGTTTATTGTTATTTAGTTTAACTATTTCTTAAATGGGTTTCTAAATAAAATGTTGTGATTATGACTTTAATTTAATACAAAACGTAAAATGTTTGATGTAAAATCCAATTATTCTGTTATTTATCAAATCCTATTATTTTATCCTGCTGATATATTGATTTTATTTAATAACTTGTTAACTGTTGACTTTATTAAAAGTATTTTATTCAAAAATTCAAAAGTATTGATTTTTTACTTTAATTTTCTTTCGTTGCCTGGAGTAATTGCGATAAATCAGAATTATGCAGTTGATTTCTAAAATGCAATTATCTCGAAAACTGTTGAGTTTTGAAGATATTAACAAGTATACCATTTTGTTGTTAAAATAATGTATCTTTAAGATTTTGTATTAAAAATACCGGTTACTTGAACAGCAAAAAAGTTAAGTGTAAATGTATTCCACATATGTGGCATATGTGGCGCCCTCTTTTAGCTACATTAAAGTATACATCAAATTATAATTTCTGATATTTAATAGTACCTAGTTGTAAATTTTTATACATAAATGTTGACAAACATGAAAGTTATAGCGAAAAATAAAATTTGAAATTTCCACTTTAACACCCTGTATCTTTTTTAATATCAACATTTTATAAGAGCAAGTTGGCTTAAATCATAATATTTTAAAGTGTATAATCTGCGGTTTCTTTTTGTACAATTACTTAAGGACCACCCTGTATATATATATATATATATATATATATATATATATATATATATATATATATATATATATATATATATATAATTTCAGTACCCACAGTTTTTATAATTTATTAATACAACTTTTATAACGTCGTAGTCAAAGTTTTTCTTAACTAATGATATTTTTAAAATCACTATCTAAACATTATTTAAATTTGCGGCAAGCAAACAAAGCAACCCCTACATAAGCGTACCTAACTACAAATTTATTTATATTTCCTGCAATGCCGTGGAAAATCTAAGCTGTAAATTGTCAACTTACAGTGATAACTAATATTAGCCAACATGTAAAAAGGTAAATTTAAAACAGCGGAAAAGTTTTAAACAAAAATGTCCCAACTTTATATTCATGTAAAACTAAAATTGGAAACTCTTTTAACAAACAAGCCATCGCAAACCGAACAACTTTGTATTTATTTAATTTTTTGTACGTTTGGCTGGCAAAAGAAGTTGTGACCGCTTGTAGCGTTGTTGAATGTATAAAATTTAAGCGAAGTTCAAAAGATTGCATTTGCTCACGTGGGAAAAGTTTTGTGTAAAGAAACGAGTCAGCTGATAAATGCGCGTTTCAGAACTTGACAGTACCGAATAGGAATTGAAAATTGCTATTTTAGATAGGATAATTTTAGATATTTAGATATGCCTTCATTTTGTATTTAAATTGTAAATATTAAAGATATTTTTATTGTACCTAAAACAGACTTTAACACTTAAATCCAGTTACCGTTGCATTTTAATTTAAACATATAAATGTAGTGCTTCTTCAGAATTAAAAATATTTCATCAAAAATTAGCCAACAAACTGGAATTTGCCCAAATAAAAACTTGTGCATTATTATAAATATATTTTTGGCAGTATGGTTAAGAACGATAACTACAAGTTGTATTTCAACTTTCTTGTCACACAATAAGTGGTAGAAAATAGACCGAATAGATACCAGTTAATATTAAACCCATTAGACAAACAATACCGCATTATGTGATGGTACGAAATAACAATAATCTGAGTGTTAAATACAATAATAAAATAAAGAAGAACTTATAAAAGAATGGAGAACTTAAGTCTGCTATTGTAGTCGTTTGACAGTAAACGAGAAGTTCTTGAGGAGATAGATTTATCTATCAAATCTATCTCCCATCTTTACTGTCAAGAACTACCCTTTTACTGTCAAAAAACTACAATAGCAGACTTAAGTTGTCCATTCAACAATACATGATAGTTTCAACCATGTTCTACCATCCATCAATTAATAGAGTACCGGCATGTAAGTAATGTTTATTTATTTGCTCATTTATTAATTTATTACAATCAAATAGACTATTTTATAACCCTTTTATTTATTTTATTCATTTTGAAAAACCACAGACATGTAATATTGGCATAATTATTGTAATTTTATAACATTTAATTTGTTTATCTTTATTAGACCCTATCTTTTAACACCCTAATATGGGTTTTTATTATTTCAGCATTTATTTAACTTTGTATCGAGACCTGAAGATGCTTTGCATATTGTAGAAAGCGAAACCGGTCGTCTGAATAGTTAAATTAAATTGATTGTGAGTAAGTCTTATTTATTATTTCTTTACCTATTTTCAATAAAAACAACTTAGTACAGCACACTCACACATCAAATTTCAGGCTGTTTATAAACTGAATTTAATACAACCAAAATATATTTTGTTTAGCGTTCTAGATGCTTTAAGCATGAAGGACTTCTATTATCTATAATTTGTTGATTATCTCATTTATTTTCCTTTAACCCCCTCTCCCTTCTTTTTTAGTCATTTCCTTTACTTTTATTCTTATTAAGTCTCTGAGGAGCTCATCCTTTTCAATTTTAAATTTAATTCCATAGGTTATAACTTTAATTTCTTCAGCCGGAAGATTTCTAACCCTTATTCAATTTATTAGACTCACTTATATTAACCTTTTTTACCATACGAGCAGTCTTAAACAATTTCATTTAAATACGAGGTCTTATATTAGCTACAAATATATACAATTCAATTTTACCTTGTCCTAGATGTGAGCAACATAACAGGACAATTTCATATATCTAAGCTAATCTGTCACAAATTACACTTTTAGACTACACTCCATACGACAAAGAGTAACATCGGCTGCCTAATGATATACGTAATTCTCTTAAACATGACCTTTAACAACATCGGTAATTTTACATCTTTTATATCCAAAATTAAATAATTAAATTTTTTTTTTAAATCCCAACACCTGGATTGCTTTATCATTTTTAACATCATCAAAGTTTTTGAATATTTTGGCTGTAGTAATACTATGTATATCTAATATTGTTTCATGGTACATTGACATTTTGTTTTCGACAACGTTTATAGATATCTTGTCAATCAGTTACCAGCTGAAGTCCGTTTGAAGAGGTTTACTCTCCGGACGCTGGAACTCACCTAAGGCCTGGGTGTATGTTACCTAAAGTAAATTTAATTAAATATTAAACATCAAATATTAATAACAACATTATGTACAATCTTTGTTACCCTGTGTTTTTTAAAGGGTTTTACCCTAATATTTTGGTGGCTCAGGCATGTTAACCCTGTAACTACAACATTTTGCTTTTTTAACCTTAGTCAAAATTTTAAACCAGATTTGCTTTAATTAAATGGTTTTACCTTATTTTAGGCATTTGTAACCTAATGATGGAATTATTATTTAGAAAACGTTCGTTTTATTTGATATAGCCATTTTAAGAGTTTTTTAAATATACCCATTTACAAAGATTTAACCTCTTTTTTGTGATACGTGGTATACAGCCAGCTGCACGAATTATTTTCCTTGTGGATTTTGGTAATAATTTAGCTTTAAAAAAGAAAAAAAGAGAACTATTTAAGTAGCATATTAAATTCCTTCGTCCTTGTAAGTGAATAATCCAACAACTAAGTCAGTTATCGTAATCATAAGTTCAATGTTCGTACAGTGATCTAAAAGTTAAATTATACGGAAATAAAGGGCAAAGTGGGCAAGTCAGGCAGACGTTAGGAAATTGGGAATTAATGTTTTTCGTCAAACGACTTCTCGTGACGGTCATAGATATAATAATGGGCCTTTTCATCGACTTACTGAAAGTTTTAATATCACCGCCTCGTTTATTGTTATTGTAGGAAATTTGAGTTAATTAGTTTTAAGGGAGCGTATAGTCCAATTTGTTGGGGATAAAACGGGAGGTATCTGCCCTAACTACGGGCAATAAGTAGGGTTAAATATTATTTGTGTTGGTGTAAATTTGCATAATTCAAATAAAATTACTACATTTTCTCAATTGAAGATTATTAGTCTATTTCATTTTAAAATTACTTAACAATGTTTATAATATCCTCAGTCATTACATTTACATAACTAAAAAAGATATTTTAATTTATTCAAATGCTTATTACAAATTACCTAAATAAATTTTCATTGACAACACTAAAAGACGAAAATTTTTGTCATAATTCTAGATGGAAAGTAAAAGACATCACAACTACATTTTCGGTGAGAGGGCACAGCTTTCTTCCTGCCGACCGAATGTTTTAACGAGTGGAAAAATTGTTGCGTAAACAGCCAACTATCATCCACAATAAAACCTACATCGATATATACACATCAGTTGGAACAATAAAAGTACTGGGAGAAGATTGGAAACTGTTTGACACCAAAAGCCTTTTATCAACAGAAAAAGGCTGCTTTAGACGTCTGGATGGTATCTCAGGCTGCAAGAGAATTTTTATAAAAAGAGAAGTTGTTAATCGATAAACTAAGCTCTTGGTCAGAGGATTAATAAACTTTGTGTTTAAATGTGAGGCGGAGGCATGGAAATCTGTTCAAAAGAAACGTTGGCCTGTTAAAAAATGTGCCTTATTAGAGAAAGATGAGTTGCCACTCGGTCACAGCATACCTACAGCCAAAAACAAAGATGTTGACAAACGTTTGACGCAGATCTACGGAAAATAATGGAAGGACGATCCAATACTATATTGGTATCTTCGTATCGTTTCCAACAATGTCCTGGAACATAATAAGCTGACCATAATAAAGAAAACTGTGGCTGTCTAGAGGAAGATGTTGGCACGCACGTTTGAGTTTTGAATTTTATACATTTAACTTTTGATTTTATACTTAATTATAGTTTGTATTAAGTTTATTGTATTGTAAGTTTATTTTTTGACCTATACCTATCTACATGATCAATCAAAAGAGGATAAGTCCTCATAGAGTTTATTCTGAAGTATGTTTAAAATTTCTTTAAATTTTTCTCCTTATAAAATTACTTTCACGCCGTCTGTCTATCTATTTTGTTAAAAGCCTTAAAAATAACCCAACAGCAACGAGCGATATTTTACGCTTTTTTTTAACAATGAAATATTTCGCCAAATAATGTTTCCTGTTCTGTTTATCCATCCTTTGCTAAATAAAAATCTTTCTTAGTAACAAAGGAATCAGTGCCTATTATGAAATACCCGGTTTGCGTTCTCAGAAAAGTAGAAGAGTTGGTTAGGTTACAAAAATGACCACACTAGCCTTGCCATTTAGATATCATTTTTGTGTGGCACTCTTCAGCCAATACTTCCACTCCTTTTTTATCTTTAGCTTGCCTAAGATCAGAATTCGAATTTATTTTCGAGTTGGTTCCTATGGCAAGCGGTTTTTCTCCATCAAACGGCGACGGTCTTTCAATTCGAAGGAACGAAGTCACTTCTGTTTGCCGATCATTCATCTCTACCTTCATTGGTCTCTGCTGTTCGACGTCTTCGTTCGTCGGTACGATCATTCATCTCTACGTTCTTTCGTCTCTTCATTTATCTTTACTACTTCCTACTACCTGTGCTGTTTCTATCTGGCTGCTTCTCTTTTCGTCTGCCTAAATCAATTTGAGAGATTGCTGATTGAAGACCTGACTATAAATTTTATTGACTAAAGCCCAACTTCGATACCTAAATCGTAAGAAGTTGATTTACAAAATTTTAGTGATAGTTTAGTGACTTTGCTATTTATGGTTAACTATAACCGAACAAACTATCACGGGTATAAACTTACAATATAATATTGTAATATTTGCCTTTTATTTTTTGTTATGATATAAATTTATATTTTTGTGCATGGTGTATCTCTTTAACGCATTTTAATTGATTTATATTATTATTTGTTTTATCACATAACTAGTGTAAATGTGTTGAAATATTAAGTGTGCACCGCACAATCATAATACCTTTTCTCTCACGGTTTACTTTATTCTCGCGTGATAATCTTAACTGTACCTTACCTTTCTTGTTATCTTATTCTATATGTCTTAAGGTTTCCCTGTTCCTCTAAAAATAGGGTGGTGCCCAAATATTTCCCTTCTCTTATCTTATATCTTCTTGTCTCTGTATCTTCAGTACTTATCTAACTAATTCTTTATATTCAAGCAGTAATAAGATCCCAACCATGGATGGTCATACAACCATGAATACTAAAACTCCACTTTCTGATGAAAGCGTTAAAGAAATTGAAAAAGAATTAGAAAAGATCAGATGGGACATCGTCGGAGTTAGTGAAATGAGAAGGCGAGGTGAAGGCCTCGAGACCCTAAAATCTGGTCACTTGTTTTACTATCACAGAGAACAACATGAATCAGTAGGAGGCGTCGGATTCTTTATAAACAACTAGCTAACAGGAAATCTAAAAACTATCCAATCAGTATCCACTAGAGTATGCCACGTTCAACATAAATACTAGATATAATCTAAAAGTTATCCAAGTCTATGCTCCAACAACAGAATATACAGATGAGGAGATCGAAGTCTTTTATGATAATTTAAGCACAGCCATCACAAACAACCGTACACATTTCACAGTTATATGTGGAGACTTTAACGCCAAAATAGGAAGAAAACTGGATCCAATAGAAACTGCTCTTGGAAATTTTGGAAGCCAGGGATGGAACGACCGTGGCGACACTCTTTTAAACTTCCTATTAGAGAAAAACCTATTCCTAATGAACAGTTACTACTACAAGAAACCTCACCGCAGATGGACGTGGAAAAGCCCGGATGGGAAGACGACAAACGAGATCGATTACTTTATCACTGATAAAAGATACATATTTACAGATGTGACAGTGCTAAATCAATTTACGAAATCAAGCGACCATCGTATGGTGAGAGCCACCATTGTGTTAAATACCAACTATTAACGACACAATATGATAAAAAAGAAGCAATAAAAATATGGACACATCCAAACAACGAACAAAATTTTGAAGATCATACCGGTAAATTCCTTCTAAAAAAATTATCAACAAATGCTATTAACATCCTAAATGACATAATAGTAGAAGCAATAACAGAAGCTCAAAAGAAATGCTGACCAAAAAGCGTGAAGGAGGAAAAAATTAGTCTGAAAAGACAGAAAAAAAAATGGAACAAAAGAAGAATACTGAGAAGCGACGAAAACTCAGTAACGACGATATAAATAGAATGAACAAGGAAGTATCAAGAAAAATCAGGAAAGACCAAAGAAAATACAAGGATGAGATAATCATCAAAACCATTGAGGAAAATAAGAGTATGAAAATAATGAGACGCAAACTCACAAATGAAAATAAACGAATCGTCAAACTCAAGGATAGCAATGGCAATATCACATCAAACAGAAAACATTTTTTACGAATTGTGGAATCATTCTATGAGACATTATATAGTAACCAATCGACTCTAGATATAGTTGAATATCAGCAGAGGAAGGTTAAAAATCATGGTTCCGAAGATATCCCAGAAATCTCCTTGGACGAAATTTACAAGGCTCTAAAAAAGATGAAGAATAACAAAGCTCTGGGGGAGGACGGTGTCGTCACGGAAGGGATAAAGATAGGAGGCTCAGTACTGATAGCCAAAATTCAAAAGTTCTTTATTCTATGCCTATGGAACCAAAATATCCCAACAAAGTGGAATAATTTAATAACTGTACTCTTACACAAGAAGGGAGATATAGCAGACACGGAAAGATACAAACAAATCAGTCTCCTTAACCATCTTTATAAATTATACACCCGAATAATAACGAACAGACTAGAGACAAAGCTGGATTTTTACCAACTTCGGAAACAAGCCGGTTTCCGCCCTAATTACGGCACAAACGATCACCTACAGTGCCTAAAAACCCTGATAGAAAAAACTAATGAATATAACCGTTCCTTGGCATTGATATTTTGGACTTTAAAAAGGCGTTTGATACAGTGGAACTACCGTCCATCTTAAAAGCACAACAAGATTGCAGGGTCGACCACATTGTAATATAGTTAAAAATATATATGAAAATGCCACAACAACCATAAGTCTACATTCTGCAACTAATAAAATAAAGATAAAAAGGGGAGCCAGGCAAAGTGATACCATGTCAGCAAAGCTGTTCATTACCGTTCTTGAGTATGCATTTAAAAGACTAACATGGCAACAGAAAGGAATATCCATCGATGGAGAAAGATTAAACCATCTACGTTTTGAACTGAATAATAAGTAATAATAAGTAATAAGAATAATAAGAACTGAACGACATACTACAAGAAACTGGGCTGGAGATAAATTTCGAGAAAATCAAAATGATGACCAATATGGTACCCAGCGAAGAGATACAGGTCAATAAAAACAAGGTAGAATTAATCGATAAATTCACATACTTGGGTCATGAAATTGATGGGCGGCATATGGAAGGATAAAAGACATTTTTAAAACAAATATCCCAATTCACCTGAAAAGGAAGGCATTTAACCAATGCATCTTACCACTCTTGACCTACAGAGCAGAGACCATAACTTTAACGAAAGCTACTGCCGAAAAACTGAGGGTAACACAAAGGCGAATGGAGAGATCAATGCTGAGCCTGACCTTGAAAGATCGCGTGAGAAATAAGGAGATACGCCCGCGAACTGGCGTAGACGATATTGTACTGCGAATCAATAAACAAAAGTGGAGGTGGGCTAGACATGTTTCTAGAATGGAAGACGGAAGATGGACGAAGAGATTATTGGAGTGGAGACCAAGAGCCGACAAGCGAAGTCGAGGCAGACCACCCACCCGATGGACCGACGACCTAAGAAGAATAGAAACAAACTGGATTGCAGCAGCTAGAGATAGAGAGAACTGGAGACGTTTGGAGGATGCCTATATCCAACTATGGATGTGAAAATGGAGCTGGATGATGAAGAGCCCCGACCAAGATACCTCTACCAGACTGCAGACTGAGCCTAATACTATTCTTTGTGTAACCTCTAATCTGTCATTAAAGAGGATACAATTCAAAAGAAGTCCATACCGGCCGATCAAAACGCGTTTAGTCCATTGAATAAACCTATTTTTTATAAAATAAGCACATAATATTAATTTTAGTGTCAAGAACTACCAATCTATCATTAGAAAAAAAATTGTCCTAACCACAAACACGAAAAACAAATAAATAGTTTTTTTTTAATTTGCTGAACATTTTTCTAGTTGTGAAAAATTCTTTTTTTCAACGCCACCCCAATACGCCAATTAAAATACTAGTTAAAACATCAGGAAAGTTTAAGAATAAATAAACTTTGTTTGACCACTTGGTGGTGGTTGAACGTTGTTAAAAAGGAATAAAGGAGATGTGAAAAGAACATAAGGTGTAGATCTTTAAAACACTTCAAAATTTTATCGTCAAAACTAATAGGTCCGGCGTAAAATATCATCCGTTTTTATTTTATTCCTAGTATACTTTGTATACCACAGAAATATATGTAAATTATATCTGCATCTTATTAACCAAATATGCAACAAAACTGTTTAATATGACAATTAAGAGTAGTTACTTATAAAAGAAATGTAAAAAGACTTTCTAAAGCTAAAGCACATTTAAAACTGCACAATCGGTCTGTATCTCATTTATATTTTAAACGATTTAGGTCACATTGTGGCCGACAACTGGCGCTTCAGCATCCAGTAAATCTTTAATAAGTTTGTTGTTTTAACACTATTTAACTAGTCTGTCGGTGTTTATGTACAGCACTTACCTCGTTTGTATTCCAACGATGCCTTTGCGTGGGAAAGTGGTCAGATCGAGGCAAACTTTCCAGGTTTTCGGGTAGTTTGATGGGTTCCCCGTCTGAAACAAACACACTTGATAACTTATTGCTGAACTCAGCGGGAGATAGACTGAATACAAAAACTTCATTGTGTGTTACTAGCAAAATGGTTTTAGATTTGACATTAAAGTCTATTTAATTCATAAACTAAATCTTTGAGCGTTATGCATTTCTTTTTAAAGTATTCAGCAAGGTATAATCACTAAATTTCAATAGTATATTGACAAAATAAATTATATTTTATTTATAAAATGTATTATCTTTATTTCTAATTATATATATTTGTATTTATATAGAACTGTAATATTAATATGATCCAAGTTTACGCTCCCACTGCTGATAAGACCGAAGATGAGATCGAAAACTTTTATTTAGAATTGCACAATACAATCAAGTTAACAAAATCTAGAGATATTACTTACATTTTAGGAGATTTTAATGCAAAAATTGGAGTAGGTACAGTTGAAAATATAGTTGGACAGTTCGGACTAGGAACTAGAAACGAGAGAGGAGAAAGGCTCATAGAATTCTGCCAAGAAAAGAATATGGTAATTGCCAATACTTGGTTTCAGCTTCCTAAAAGAAGACTATATACATGGACGTCTCCTTCACATACAGAAAACCACATTGTCAGAAACCAGATAGACTTTATACTCGTAAATAGCAGATATAAAAACTCTATAACCTCAGTTAAAACTTACCCTGGAGCAGATATTAACTCAGACCACAATCCGCTAGTGGCTGACGTGAAAATAAAATTAACAACCAAAACAAAACAACAACCAAAAATTAACGTACGAATGCTACAAAACGAAGAAATAAAAAACGAAATAAAAAATAATGTGAATGTTAATATGCAAAAAACACTAACTGACAACAAACAAATTATGGATGTAAATAAAAAGTGGTGTAATATAAAAAACACATTACTGAAACCAGTTCAAGAAAGTTTAATAGAACATAAATCAGAGGCTAAGAAACACTGGATGACAGAAGAAATACTATTACTGATGGAAGAAAGAAGGAAATATAAAGGAAAAGATCTACAGAAGTGTAAAGAAATACAACGAATAATTAAGGAAAAAATCAAAACAGCTTAGGAAATCTATTTAATGAAGCAATGTAAAGAGATAGAAGAACTAGAAACAAAATATGATATGAGAAATATGCACAAAAAAATGAGAGAAGTGACTGGAATGGGTCGAAATAGACAGCAAGGACACATAAAAGACAAAAAAGGAGTACTACTAGTAGATTTACCACAGAAGTTAAGGCGATGGGAGGAGTACGTTAGAGAACTTTTCCAAGATGAAAGAGGTGAAATGCAGAAAATACAAGAATTAAATCCTTTAGAGATACAGAAGATCACGATGGATGAAATCAAATATGCTATCAAAAACTCTAAAGACAATTAGGCAGCTGAATTAGATGAAATACCAGTAGAACTGTTAAAACTAGTGGAAGAGGACAACTTGGAAGTATTGGCAGATTTATTCAACACGGTGTACGATACGGGAATAATACCACAGGAGTGGCTAAAGTCAGCATTTATAACCATCCCTAAAAAACAAGCAGCAAAAGAGTGCTCTGATTATTGAACACTGAGCCTCATGAGTCATACTTTAAAAGTTCTGCTAAAAATAATACATAAGAGAATATACGAAAGGATAGAGGAGGATATTAGCGAGACGCAGTTCGGGTTCCGAAATGGAATAAGTACTCGAGAAGGACTATTTGCCATCAACATATTAATTCAGCGATGTCGGGATGTAAATGTTGATCTACACTTGTGCTTCGTTGACTACGAAAAAGCTTTCGATAAAGTAAGACATGAAAAACTAATATCAATACTTATGAACAAGCGCATTGACAGTAAAATCATAAATATAGTGCAAACATTATATTGGAACCAAAGTGCCATAGTTCAAATTGATGGGCAACACTCAGAAGAAATGAGGATCTGTAGAGGAGTTAGACAGGGATGTGTGTTATCACCACTTTTGTTTAACTTATATTCTGAAGATATTTTCCAAAACACGCTCAATAATATCGAAGCTGGAGTCACCGTTAACGGAAAATTAATTAATAATTTAAGATATGCAGACGACACTGTGATCATAGCAACGAGTATAGAGGATCTACAACATCTTATCGAAAGCTTGAGTATAAATAGTGCTGAGATGGGAATTACTATAAAGGCCACAACATATACATCACATATTGACAATAAATGGTAACGTGATAGAACAAGTAGAAAAATATCAGTATTTGGGAACTTTGGTCAATGAAACCAATGATCATACTGTAGAAATAAACAGACGAATAGAGATTGCCAGATCAGCATTTATACGAATAAAGCCACTTCCAACGTGCAAAAATCTAAATTTGGAGATCAGACTACGTACCATTCGCTGTTATATCTTTTCAATATTATTATATGGAGCTGAGATTTGGACATTAAAAAAATGTAATTTAAAAAGAATCGAGGCCTTCGAACTCTGGTTATACCGCAGATTATTGAAAATTTCATGGACTGATAGAATTACAAATAAAGAAGTACTGGAGAGGGTTGATAAAGAAACAGAACTAATCACCACTATACAAACCAGAAAACTGGAATACCTAGGCCACGTGATGAGGGGACCAAAATATGAAATTTTGAGACTGATAATACAGGGAAAGATTCAAGGAAGAAGATCTGTTGGCCGAAGGCAGAACTCATGGTTAAAGAATCTACGTGATTGGTACCAATGCAGATCTATTGATTTGTTTAGAGCAGCAAGTTCTAAAATAAAAATAGCCATTATGATTGCCAACCTCCGTAGGGAGACGGCACTCTAAGAAGAAAGTATTTATAAATATATGATATTTAAAAATATTTTTAGTAATTGACTCATTAAAACAACGAGCTAATTTCGTTGCATTTGTGGGAACTAGATTTCTGTGGTATAACTAATGAATTCTGAACTAAGCCATTTCTTTGGTATTACATCACTATCATACTATCATCATCATAGTCATTAAAATCTTGACAGATGTGATGTATTTCACTATTGATCTTGAGCAGTTCGAATAGGATTAGCATTAGTCCATGCAGCCAGAAACGAACTAAGCATTAACTCTAGCTTATGATTAAAACAAACATTTTATTCAACAAATTTTTTTTGGGGAGCACTTTGGGAATTACAATAAGCACTTTGGCATTAGGACAAGGGTCACATTTTTCTCGCCCAAGGGTCGTTATGAGCAATTTTTTAACAAATACTGGATAGAACATGTTAAGGTAGGTATATAAAACAATGTTAGAACTGAAAGATTGTTCAGATTTCTTATTTTCACACGGTGTCTTTTATACTAGACGGGCCAGTGAGTTCATTTATTTCGGCCATCGTAATGCAAGAACTAGATTTAAGTGAATAGTAATCGATTTTTACATAAATAAGTATGGACAACCTTCTGCAGCGTAACGCCGGCTCTACACATGGGGGCCAACGTTGGCCCCAAGAGATTTCATCAAAGGGATTGGCGCCAATACTGGTGTTGCCGACCACACATTGGCGCTACAGCAGTGTTACAATAAAATTAGGTACCTAATTTTGCACAATCTAGCAAAGCAAAAGAAAATAAATCAATGACAAGCTACACTTTATAAAAAGAGTCCCATCTTCTTTTTTCTTTTAAAACGTTTGTGCTTCCATTTTACACAGCATTCTTTTTAGAAAATAAAAATGACTTTATCGAAAAAAATTTCCATACCATGACGGCATTAAAAAATAAATTTACAACATGTAAAAATCGATTTTCGGTCACCTGAGCCACCTCCGTTGAGTTGTTTAGGATTAACACTCCGATACACGTCGGTGGTCTATCAGAACGGAGGTTATGCTCAAAAGGCTGCTATTTGTTACATACATAAATAATATACATATCTGGTTTTTTCAGGACCTTTCAGGCTTCCAAGAAATATGTACTCTAAAAATTTTACAAAATTATATGCTTTTAATTTTGAAATATAGATCATTTTGTCCAAATAGACAGCCCGTCGTCATGTGATCATGTAATTTTTAAAATATTTACTTCTATATATTGACTGTAGATTAAAGTCACGTTTGATGCAGAATATAGCCAAAATAGAACGCTAAGAAATTTGAGAATTGAGTTAATAAAAGAATAAATGGGATTCAGAACCTCGACAGGTTTAGACTCATATATTAAGTTGCCAAATACGGCATCTCTAAAGATCTAGTGGCTTTAAGTAACGCTGTAGACATAATGACGTAAAATTGGCCTTTTTTATAGCAAAATATAATCACCATCACCATAAGCACAAAACTTTCACCATTTTTGTAATAAGCTTTTAGAGCAAATAAGAGTTGTCCACACGACCACTTCTCCAGGATAACTAAACTTCCCACTCTTTAAATTAACAACGTTTATGTCGCAAACCAGGCTCCTTTATTTTTTCCCCAGCAGCGTTGCCAATTCGTACCGTTTCACTGAATCACCTGTTCCTGTTGAATCACTGAATAAAGTAAATTCCTCAGTTGATCACCTGGCTAAATCTTAGACATGACCTCTCGCCATAGCATCTTTATAGATTTGGTATCTATAAAACTCTCTTCTGCCTGTGCAATAATGAATCTATCGGAGATTTGAACAACGCATATTTCAAATATTTTAATCATAGGGATCAGACTCGGAAGTTATAATTTAATAGCTCTCAACATTACCCTACTAGTTAAGATCAGCGATCTGTTATCTTATTCTGACAAATATATATATATATATATATATATATATATATATATATATATATATTATATATAAAGAGAAATTAAAAGACCATATTCATATTTAGAATTAAATTTAAAATAAAAATTTTCATATTTCTCAACCACGAGCATGTAAATTAAGTAAGTATTTAAAAAGATTGGAATAATGCATCAGGAGAAAGTCGGAACGAGTACTGTACGAGGCAGAGCAAGGGAAATGAGAAAGAGATTGCATAGGAGCAGGGATATTTTTGGGAAACGTGGGCAACTTTCTTTGGATCGCAACATCAGCAAATAAGGAGAGGTGTTTGTGTGAAGATATTGGCTAATCATCAGCGAAGGTCAGTTGAATTTTGTTTTGACATTAATGTATGATTTGCATATTAAATACCACAGTGCATATTGAACTACACATTTAAATATTAGAAAATCATTAACCTCAAAAAAAAATTATGATATCAAATAAAATTTATGGACAAAAAAAATAAGATTCCTAGTTTCGTAATTGTTATATATTTATAAAGATAGAATAATAAATAAACTTTACAATATTAAACATTTATTGCAGTTTAATAAAATAAATGACTGTTATAATTTAGAATTGAAATTCCTGTGTATATTATTTTATTCATTTTTTCCTTATCCTTATTAGGAAGCCACTGAGAAACAGTTTGAAGCCACGAAAGAAAGTAAGTATTGGTAGTGTGATTTAGCCCTGAGATATACAATTTATGCTTGATTTGTTTTGATTATTTAGATAATTACTTGATTAATTAATTAAAGTGGATTACATCCACAATCATTAATAGAGTTCAAAATAGAGCACAATAATATATATATATATATATATATATATATATATATATATATATATATATATATATTATTGTGCTCTATTTTGAACACACACACTATATATCCAGAAGGGAAAGTTCCTAAGTTTCTATTAGTAGGAAGAGAATAGATTAGAAGGAATTCTCAAGCATTTGAAGTATATATCAAAAAAAAATAAAAATTTTTAAAAAGAGGTTCTCCTGTAGCCTGCCGTTGATCACGATAATGATAAATGATGTATTTACCAGTATTTTTAATAAACCAAAATAAAGAATCTACTTTTTCTCACAAAAAAGGTATTTCGTTTGAGAAATAACATAATGCTGTTGGTAAAAAAAGATTTGTGACTTGAAATAAGCACCCATACAAAATATAAAATTCGGTATATTTAGTGTTAAGTACACGCTTCACCGCAGAAATAGTTTTTTTGTTTCTGAAAATACTTAATCAACTATAAAAATGTTAGGTTTCCAAAATATTATTTTGCCTCTTGCTTTTTTAAAATTTTTTGTAATAAATTCCGGATCAATAACTTCCATTTAAGCAATCCGGCATCGAAAAGAAAACAAAACACAGTTCAGTAAATAACTTCGAAAACAATATTTACCGACGTTCCGGCACTCATGTCTGATCCATTCATTTTTTTCCTATCGTAGAAAACAACAGGGAACGCCACCAGTCCAGAAAATCACTTTCTCGGCCGCAAACTCATAAATCGAAAACTTAAGTGAAGGTACTAAAAATATCCTGTGTCTCCAAGATATAAATTCTTGTGTTGCCGATCATCCATCACACGCTCGAGAGCTTCGGAGAAACATAAAGCCAGCTTAGGCGACTGCGACACCGAAGGCTGAACGTCCAGGAAAACGATGTCACTGACAAAGATTTTATCGACGCAATATTCTCTTCTTTAATAGCTTATTCAATTCCTTCAATGTGTATGTAAGTAATAAAATAAGTTTTTATTAACTTACGGTAGTAAAAAGTTGATCTCACTGTCAAAACAAAACAGCAACAAAAAAAAATAAATAGATCTCCAAAAAAATCTCGTAAGAACCCTAAATAACTGAGCCTAATTTTAAACAATAAACTATGTAGCAAAAATGGTATAAAATTCTGAAAGCTTGGTTTTCTTTGTTTATACTTTATTCCATACTAATCCATTTTTTAAATTTACCTTTAGTCCCCATTTTTCATATTCTTTTACAAGCTTTCTTGTCACTATGTAACAATATGCATCGTCTCCATCCCGCCAGCGCTCCTTACACACGCAATTCGACCAAAAATTCCTCTTCCAACGACGCGCACTACAGGAAGTAAAAGGCCTACGATGATATAAAACATCGCACGCCACAAGAGAGAGGTTATAACATCTCGAGCAGCAGATGCTCTTTGTAGGCTTGCTCAAAATCACCTTGACCTGCTCGACAGGTGGTGCGAGAGATAACACCTAAACCTAATAAAACACAATTGATTATCTTTAGACACTTAATTTCAGCAGATACACTACACACAATTTCACTGGAGCGATCGACTTCAGCTCCGTAACCACATAGAGTAGCTGGGTGTGGTATTCACAGAAAACACTAAACTGGATGACTGATCTGACTGCATCCCGTAATAGGGTGAGGAGAAGAGTCGGTTTACTCAATGTTCTCTGTGGTAAATTCGGACGGACACACTCACACACACATACAAAACATTTAATAGGCCCGTGATTGAATATAGAGCAAATCTTTATGCCATGTTCAAGCACCGCCTTACACAACAACTGCTGGAATTGGAACGAGGAATCCTGTGTCTTCTTCTTAGAGTGCCGTCTCCCTACGGAGGTTGGCAATCATAATGGCTATTTTTATTTTAGAACTTGCTGCTCTAAACAAATCAATCGATCTGCATTGGTACCAATCCTGTGTAGAGTAAACTAAAAACGGCACAAGTACCCGCCGCTCTCATACGTTAACTGTCGAATATCCAGCCCGTCACTTAGAGGCTCTCCTCTCGGAGCAGAGACCTCGAACGCAAACTCCCCTTCCTACCCAAGAAATTACTGACTCTAGCCAGCAACGAACTCCCCGATGAATACATCAATATTCTGGTAGCAACTCCACTTTTTTACCGCCGTAACTAATAAATAGCTCACTTCCAGCTTTGCTACGGAAAGGAAGGGATTGGTTTTCTCTGGTTTCCCGATGACATTGCATAATTATACTATTACTAATAATTTCTAAAAAGGACCATTTTAGCACAAATCCTTTCACCTCTGAACACACTGAACACCACCCCCTTCGCAGGACTACATCCACTGATATAGTCCTGCATCACCAGTCACTAGTGAGACACAACCCAGCCACGCAATGCCAACATTCAAGCAAAACAAACCACATCCTGAAGAGGTGTCACACCTAGAACAGGACAGCAAAATCATCTAAAAAGAAAAAATAACCAGCAGAGAGAACAACTAGACAACGATGGAGAGAGAATTGAGTTCTGCTAGAGTGCTGATCTCGTGGAAACTAGCACCGGGCCTTTGGGTGTTGACTGGAGAAAAAACCGTCGGGAGTTCCATCAGAGTGTTGATCTGATAACAAATTTACTGGCCCTACAACATTGACTGAAAGCCAACCTCTTCTGTTAGAGTGTTGATCTAGTGGCAGTTCCGTACCCGGTTTTGAAGTATTGGTCTGACACAGACCTATTCTTTCTCGTGGTTAAATATTGATTGGTCGCTTTCCGCTACTCACCGGAACAAGTTTTGACGGATATTAATTGAATTTCAATTTTTGCAGGTATTAAAGAGTTTGGCGCCTAGCCATGCTTCCATGTCTTGGCCGCAGTATTGGAAGTCTATTTTTGGTGGTGTCGGTGGCTTATTGGTCGGTGTAAATATGCCGATATTTTGTTATTTATTTGTTTTAAATATATTTTAATTTTAAGTTAAACTTGCATTTTACTGAGTCTGTTGTCTAAAAGAGCTACTTGTCATATATGCGCTTATTATAATGTTACAAACGTTGCTCGTGTTAAAACGGTGACAAAATTTTTGTATCAAAATACATATTCGCCCAGTATTCGCAGTGTGGTAGATAAATTTGAGTACTAGAATACCCGTAGATCGACGAAAAGCAAGATCTGTCGAAAACATCGCCGCTGTCCTTAAGAGTGTTCACGAGAATCTGAGACAGTCGATTTCACGCGTCTGACAAGAACTCGTCCGTTTACAGACCACAATACTGACCCATACGCTGAAGTTAAACACACATAGATCTGTGTTCACTGTATGGGCTCTGAAGCAGTTGGAAAGTGATACTAATTTTTATCAAACAATGGAGAAAGATAACAACAGAGATATACATCCATCAAAAATAATCGACGTAGATGGAGGTAGTGACCATAGCTTAGTATTATGTAAAATAAAAATCATCAAGAAAAATTTAAACGCAAGAGAGCGGGACCAACATAAACAAGAATCGGAGTCAAAGGTCTAAATAAGAAATCCACGGAATACATACTTATACAGAAACAAAATCTCAGGGAAGATTGCTGAGAATGAAAGTTAAGTAAACGATAACATGGAGGGAAACTACAAAAAACTCAAAAATAACATAATTAAGGCAACAACGTAATCGCTTGGAGTGAGGAAAATATTGATCACTAACATAGCAAAAAAAATTTCGTGGTTTAGAGAGTAAGTAAAGAAAAAATCTATGACATCGATCAAGTTTAAACTGACTTATGCGTCACAGTCATAAAAATTGATCATTTGGGATTAAGGGCACCCAGCATTTGAAAGATGTTACGTTTCATGGTTACATCCAATTTAGATGATGTCACAATCACTTTGTTTTATTTAAAGTTAAAAAAAGAAGCGTATAATTTAAAGTGTAGTTCTAGATACTTTAAAAACCAATTTAAAATAATCCTAGTATTTTTTTCGCCAAGTCATCCTAACCTTCCTTCAATAAATTAATATATAATTTATATACTTATATAAAAGTAAAAAATCATAGTAGAACCATAGGCGATAGTATTTTCTAACACCCATTTTCTTATTTTTTTTTCTGTTTAACATTGAAAAAATATAAATAATGGGATGTCAACATTAAAGTGATGTTGTGAAAAACTTTTGTGCATATTTCAGAAAAGAGTTTTTTACGGTAAATTAAACTTGACATAGATATAATTCTGACCTAGGCTCTCACACCCGCGAATTTAACAGTGCAGTCAAATTAGTCGCATTTTGGAACTATAAAATAGTTTATTAAAATATCAGGATATAGATAACTTTTAACAAAAATTATAAGAAGTATCATACAAAATAGTTACAGAAATACTAGCTGAAGAGTACCGTAATGTTAAAGAATACATAATAAGTTCACAACACAAGTTATCAAGAAGCACAGAGCAAAAGTTCCAAGGTGATGTTAAGAAAAGCTTAAAGTGGAAAGTACAACAGGATTTGTAGTGTGAATCATAAGTGACTCGTTCGAAATGACGTTTTAGAGATTATCTAGTCATCTTTCTTTATCTTTTTGTTTTCTCCCTGGGCCCATCTGATTTATAAGATTTCCGTTCCCACTGTAGAATTGAGCTTATTGTGTTTGCTACCAATTTTTGTTTCCTACGCCCATTTTAGTATTTTTGTACCATGTAGAACTTTGTACAGGTCTTTTGCTTGTTAATCCTAAAAATACCAGGATCTTCTTTTGGTAGTTTATACAGGCAACCAAGTCTTTTTCGGTACAGCGTTTCACAATCGTATAATAAATGTTTTACAGTTTTTGGTTTCTTAGCAAAGAGTAGGCAGTTAGGGTCTCCATTGTAAATATCTATTTTATTCAGAAATACTTTTACTAGTGCATGCCCGATCAACATTCCCGTTACTTTTCTCAGTTTGTTCCTGTCCATATGAAGCAGTTCCTCTGTTGTTTTTGTATATTATCAATGAAGATTTTTCGATGTGTTTATTTTGGGATTCTCTCTCAATATCGCTTATGACTCTTTCTCTCATCCAGTCCTTTATAACCCTACGTACTGCAGCCTAGAGTCACAGTTGGTCTTAATTATTTTCATCTTCTTTCTGCAAGTTGATCTGCTTCTTCTGTGCTTTCGCTGCCTGACGTCTAGGTACCAAAACAAGCTCAACCTTGTTCCGGCCTTATAGTTTATTCAGTTATTTGATGTAGTCCTAAATTGGACGTCACTTTCTAACACGCCAGTGCCATCCGTACCGCTTGACTATCAGATATTCTCTATATGCTCATTTACAAGAGCTGCTTTTACAATCTGCTGTCTTATTATTTCCTTTTGCACGTAACAGTACTGCATGAATATCTGCTTGAAAAATAGTGTAATTCATCACATAGACAAAGCTTTCGCTAATTCTTGGATTATCGAAGATTATTATTGCCCCCATGACCTCTACAGTTTTGGATCCGTTTTTATACTAGATCTTACCCCATTGGTTGTGGTACTCCTTGTTCCTTCATGTATTCCTGTCTTCAGGAATTCATATAGGGTGTCCAGTAGACACCCTATATGAATTCTTAAAATTGTACCTTTTTTTATGTAATCTGATTCCACATTAAAGATGTTCTTCGTCACAGTAGTTGTCATACTTATATGCCTTGTCCTTTTATTGTAAAATTCCAGTGATTATTTTATTCTGTATGGAGTATTGGAGTGGTATGCATGGCACCAATTATCCCGTGTAAGCAAATCTATGCACTTTGCTAAGTTTGACTTTTGCAAGCTCTCTGAAGTGTGTCTTAGTTCACCACATGCTTGTTGCATGGGTAATTTTTGAAGGTTTGATCACCATGGTGTACACCAAGTTCATCATGTCCAATTTTAATTCCCACTCCTTCCCAATATATACGCCTGATCCTCATAAGTGTTACAACTACACTGCTTGTTAATATTTATAATTGAGGGTTCCAGGTAAGTTTCGTGTCTAGTATGACACAGAGATACTGTTCCTCTCCCTTTAGCTGATTTCCTTATTCCTGCTCCTTATTTCCTCTAATTTCCGTCGGCGTATGAAAGCGACTATAGTGGATTTGTGAGTCTTACTAGTTCCAGGGACTTATTCATGCGATCTGTGACTACCGTATTGTACTTTCCTTGCAAGCTAATTACCAAATCACCACACATCCAATTGTTTTATGACATTTTGCCTTTAAAGTTACTATAAGTACGTCCATCATCAGATTCCACAGCAGTGGGGACAGAACTTTCCTGGACATTCTCTGTCGACCCAGGTTAATACGATATCTCCAAGGATAGTGGTATTTACCTATTACTAAGCATATATGCTATCCAGTTCAAAAATAAATAATCCCAACTCCTTTATATCTCAGGGCATTGGTTCTTGGTGTTTTCGTCGATCTTCGACGAAATCACCAAGCTGACGATTCATCTCTTGATATTTTTACTATTCTATTCTGTGTTATTCGATTTATCTGCTGGTTTTTTAAAATTTTTTTCCCTCGATATAACTGTTTATCCTTCCATCTTACATATCTGCCTTATATATTCATATTATGATTGTCTCCTAATTGTTTATTGTCATTCTGCCTAGCACTTTAATTTTCGTTGTTATTTATTATTATGTTTAGTACCTGAACTGATTTTTCTATATATATATATATATATTATATATATATATATATATATATATATATATATATATATATATATATATATATATATATATACACTTACATATATATTTATATACAGTCTCCCAGTCCTGTATTATGTCTATTCCGTGTCCAGGGTGGTCAGAGATGAAAGGGTTTGAGCTAAAACGGACCTTTTAGTAATATATACATATTAATAACATACATATAGTAATATACACACACATATATATATATATATATATATATATATATATATATATATATATATATACGTTGAACATAATATATATATTATGTTCAACGTTAAGACGTTAATCACCCAAAACAGAGAATTGTTGAATTACATGTTCCTGGAAGAAGTAGGACAGGAAGAACAAAGATTGTTGGGAGGCACTCAGATAGGAAACATATGTAAAAATAGTGATAAAATCAAAGATAATGATGATGCATCTGTCTTTTGATAAAGTCAAATACTTTATATAAGTTGATAAAATTTACAGATCTTCTCTTGTCATTTTTTTTACTGTTGCCTTCATTTTTTCTACTATTATCCGATTATAATTTTAGTCAATTAACCCCCTCTGTGGCTCAGTGGTAAGAGCGCCTACCTTTAAACCTAAAGGTCGTGAGTTCCAATCCCATCTGGGTAGAGAAATTTTTGTTTATTAAAAATTAATGAATGAAAATAATTTCTATCCATGTGCGATCGCTACTCACCGGAGGGACCGCAGACGTTCAGATACAATTGGCGTCTCTTAGCAAAGACAATGACGTCGACTTTGCTAAGTATCAAGACAATTACTCTACACATACACACACACTACACTAGGTACCTGACTGTACCATGCCAATGATCACAGTTGTCGAGGCATTAACTCAACAAAAAAAAAAATTTAGTCAACGTGAATAATTTCCTTTTAATTTTCGGACTTGTTTTTTTTTTCTATTTAGGGTATTTATAACAGCCTAATTATTGAAAATATAATGAAAATCCTTCCAGTCCAATTTATTTACTAGCTAATTGTCGATTATTGTAAATATACTAATTTGACTGAACTATATCAAAACCAGCACATAAGATAAAGCTGTTTATTTTAAAATGAACGTGAAAGAATAATGTCCCCATGTGATAATACTTGGACTACCGTCAAGTTCGTTAAATGCTCCACAGCCGCGTCGGAGTCATAACAAAATAATAAGTGAAATTATTTTTTTTTAGACATATGGTTATGGTGGAAACAAGTAACATAATTCAACCACTATTGTCATTTGCGACTTTTACACTATAGCAATTTGCATTAGTCTAATATATAAAAAACTAAAAACAATTGTTTCAAGATGTGAACGAATTTTAAATATATGAAGGATACAATTTTCAAATCATATTTAAAATTGTGTAAAATATTTGTTGTCAGTATTATAGAAAGAGTTAAATAAAAATAGTTTTTCTTTTATTTTAGGTATGTACGCAAAGTTAAACCGAACCCCGATTCAGACAGTGTTTTTCGTCCCAAATATGATGTGAGATTAATTTTTACACATGATGAAGAGAAAACCTTAGTTGACTATATTTTGACCTCTGCAAATATGTGCTATGGACTTACTCCACTGGAATGCCGCAAGCTTGCGTTTGAGTCAGCAATAAAAACAATAAGGAAATCCCTAATAATTGGAAAGAACAAAAAATGGCAGGTAGAGAGTGGTATTTTGGCTTCAGGAAAAGGCATCCAGAATTAAGTTGTCGAAAATCAGAAGCTTGTAGTTTATCCCGTTCTACTGCGTTTAACAGGCACAATGTTTAAACTTTTTTTCAAAAATCTTGAAACAGTTCTTAAGCGTGAGTCTCGTTTTAGTGATGGCAGTAAAGTCTTTAATTTAGACGAAACTGAAACCACCATAGTTCATGCCAAAAAAGGTATGAAACAGGTCTCTCAATGTACAGGTGGGGATAGAGGGGTTCTTGTAACGACCTGCAGTATCACTTGTGCTGGTGGTTATGCCTTACCTCCGGCCATGGTATTTCCCAGAGTTCATTTCAAGGAAATAATGATACAAGATACTTCAGCTGGTACGTTGGGATTGGCTGCTTCTTCTGGATGGATGAACAGGGAATTATTTCCGCAAGTAATGGAACATTTTATAATATATTCTTCTAGTTATTGTAGCAACCCCAGCCTTCTCATCATGAATAATCACGAGAGCCATTTGTCAATGGAAAACTTGGATCTTGCAAAGTCGAATGGGGTCACAATGTTGATACTATCTCCACACTGCTCAAACAAAATGCAGCCCTTAGATGAACCAGTATTTTCATCGTTCAAGGCGCATTATAACAATGCCTTGCAAGGTTGGCTTCTTAATCACCCTGGTATTCCAGTAAATATTTTTAATGTCGGAAGTTTTGTTAAAGTTGCGCATGAAAGATCAATGACACCTACGAACATCAGTTCAGGATTTAAGAAAACTGGCATCTTCCCTTATGATCCAGAAATATTTTCAGATGACGATTTCCTCATGTCGGCTGTAACAGACAGACCAGAAAATCATTCTGAACCAACAGTTATTCAACAGCCTGAGCAGCAAGAAACAAAAAAACAGCAAGGCATCGAGGGAACTAATAAAACGCCAGCAGAAAATAAAATCAATAATAAATCTTCTTTTGTTTCTCCACAAATCTTTCGAGGATTTCCAAACGCACAAAAAAGAAATATTCAGAGATCTAGAAGGCAAGGAAAAACAATTATTGCGACTGACACTCCTGAAAAGGACGAACTAGCTAAAAGGGAATTGAGTAGAAAAAAGTAAACTAAACAGCTGTTAAAAAGGTGACAAGAAAAATTACAGATGATGATGACGACGAAGAACAAAAATGGCAGAAATCATCAAGTGAAAGCGATTGGACACCGGAAGATCCACTTCCAGATCTTACTGAGGAATTAACTAGACCTCCAACTAAAAATACCTTCGTTTTGGTACAGTTTACGACCAAGAATTTGATTTACTTTGTTGGGAAAATATTGAACGTTTTGGAAAAAGATGAATTTGAAATTTCCTTTATCAGGAAAAGCGCAAAAGTAACTGGCAAATTCTTCTTTCCTACAAATCCAGATATTTTAGTTGTTCGGTTAGAAGATATTAAAATGCTTTTACCTCAACCGATTCTTTCTGGCTCAACGTCAAGACAAAATGCCTACATGAGTTTTGAAATAAATTTTAACAATCATGACGTTTGGCAAAATATAATAATATCTAATAATAAGTTCATTTAGGTCCTAGTGAATAAAACTTGTATGACACTACATATTTTACATTAAACATATTTTTGTTTAGAAAGTGTTTCATTGTACCCCACCGATAGTTTCAGTGTGTCCCATATTTGGGGCACACTGAAACATATGACATGGTAAAAAAATAACAAAAGGTAGGTAATATTATTGGGTAATTCAAACCAATCGCTGCTATAATGACAAGTAATGTCTAATATTTGCGATATTACAAACAAATTATACAAAAATCTAATTTTCCTAAAAAAAATGTCATTTAAAAAAATGATCCACTGTGGAACACTCTCCTCTACCAGGTTTAAATGCCTTCTAACATTACATAAATTACAGATATAATTCTAAAAAAGACATACTGAAGATGAATGTCCTCTAGTCCACCTGTAATACTTTTAAACCACTAAATTCACAATTGAAATCTGAACTGCGTTTCCGAATGCTTGACGTTGAAGTTTTGAACAACTTCGTTATTTGACACACCATCATTTCTTCAGCTACTTCTGTTTCCACATTACTTCTGCTATAAACTTATACTTAATATCAGTACGTAAAATCAGTTATAAATGCTTTTTTAATTTGTGCTGTTTCCATAGCTTCATTAAATGTTACATCTGATAACTGAGCAAATACCGTATTCCTGACTTCTGCCTAAATGTATTTTAAAATAAACCAAACTGTTCATTTCGTTCCCAAAATATTTACAAATTCACCATGTCCAGCCAGTTATTATAAACTGACGCTCCAATCTTGTACAATTTCATTTTCTGATTTCGAAGCAACATAAAATTTTTCTGTTTTGACCCATACTTAACATGTTTTAGTATAATAGCTGTCTAGGTTTTTTACACTCCACTGTTAACTAATTTGTTTTTACAGTACTAGATTTAGCCTTTTTATCTTTTCCATTACTTCATTTGTCATAAGTATTTACATCAACATTTCAATTTTTTATCGTTTAGACTGTTTCTTTCACTTGTGTAGATTTGGTTATTACTTAGCTCATTTAGTGTTTGTAAGTGTCAGTAGTATATTCATCTTAGTATTAGGCTTAGGAACGTGTTATTTTAAAACATTTTTAATGCCAAAGGTGATTTCTATTACCCTTTGCATAAAGCCCTTTTATCTGGTGTTAACAATATCAACTCAAAAAGGCAACGTTTAATATTTGAAGCGAACTCTGCATTACACGTATATGAATATTAACTGCCAGTGCTTTTAAACTGACCTTTTTTATCTGAATCGACGTCAAAAGATTTCACAGCCCATCAAATGGATTCGCTTTCCGTGAATGTAATATTCAGCACTTCCTCATAGCGCTCCTTTTTACTTCGAATCGAAATGGCACTATCGGACGTGTGATTTTTGAATTCAAGAAGCGTTATAGCAAGGCCATAACATCAAGTAAACTATGTGTACCGTCGTAGTAAGGACAAAACAGCCGAATGCGATGGTGTTTTGAATACCTACACAATTTAAAGCATGTCACATTTATGCACACATTCAACGTAATGCTGGAGCTGTTACATGGATTGCCGGATGGTTTATTTATTTAAACTATTTTGTATACGTTTCCCCTATCTCGAAAATATCAACTTTGCGAAAAGTCTATCAAAATAAAGGTATTTGAAATTATTTTATTTATTATTTTCATTTTATTTTAATCTTTAATTATTGTTACTGAAAAGCATATGGTTCTTTGTAAATAGTTTTATTTAAGAAAATAATTGATAAACTACCTACGATGAATACAAAAAAAAACTGTTATCCGTTAAAGCCAAAAGTTTATGGTCTTTATTAACAATTTTGAATCAACAAAATTAATTAGCATTTTTAAAGCAAAGCTTCGATACTGATATTGTATTACTTTTTTCTCTAGCTTCAGAACTACCGCCTTGAAAAGGGTTCACAGGTAGGGTCACAAAATAGTGGCTCGTCAGATTGATTCACTGCTCTAGATCAATTCTTTTCTAGCTATCGTATATTAATTCTAAGCAAGTTTAACCCTTATCCGGGCAACTTATTTTACTTACGTAACCGGCAACTAGGGTCCATTGGGCCCACCACTATTCTTGAATATACTATATTTACTTATATATTTCTAATATGCTTTTTTGATTTTTTAAAGTTAAATTTAAATTGTCTAGCTTTTAGCTAAAAAAGTGCTATTATAGTATGCGGTCTACCTCGAGGGTGAGATCTACCTGAAGGATTTACACAAAATAATGAAATGCAACAAAATTTCCGTAGAAAAAATATTTATTCACAAGTAATAAACATTCGGAGCCAAATGATGACTTAATTAATTTATAAATAAAAACTTTTGTAAATCTACCAGGCCATTTTATTTGAAAAGAGGGGTTGAGGTTTACGCATACCCTAGAAAAAGATTACTGTGTTGTTTCCTGTCATTAATATGTGAAAACCTTTCTAACAAAAGATTATGGTAATTACCAGCTCATGTATAAAGTACCGACAAAAATAATCTTTACAAAATGAATAAAACGAATAAATCAGAAGAATATTATTATTTTACTTTTACAAATTATAATAAAACAAGGTTTTAGGTCGCGAATATCATGCACCGACGCTATGTTTATAATATGTCAAGTGCAAGAAATCATTAGAACACAACAAACCGGCATATCTATGTTTCATGGACCTTACAAAGGCATTTGACCGGGTCAAATTAAAAGACATTATTCAATTAATGTATACAAGATGTAATGTATACAAGAGAGATACCTCTAGGAATAATCAAAACCATCGAAAACATTTACCTAAACAACACAATGAAAGTAAAAGCAGAAGAAGAACTAACCGTTAAATGCAGTATCAGGAGCGGTAGGCTTAAAAATGAACTACAGCAAAACAAAAATACTGAGCCGAGACCAGACAAATATAACAATACAAAATCATACCATAGACAATGTTGAACATTATGTATATCGAGGTCATGTTATCACGCTAGGAAAACCAAATCAAGATGCTGAAATTAAAAGAAGAACACAACAGGCATGGGGCGCTTTCGGCAAACTAGCATGTATCTTGAAAAACACCTCCAAACATCTGATATTAGAATCCGAAAACTAATTTTCGAAACCAAATTCAAGACCAACCAAATAAAGAAAAAAATGTATAATACATGCATACTACCAGTTTGTACCTACGGCTTGGAGACAATCGCCCTTACCAAAAAATCTGCTAAAAAATTAGAAACAACGCAAGGAGCAATGGAACGAATCATGCTTGGAATATCACTAAGAGACAAGATTAAAAACACCGAAATAAGATGGAGAACGAAGATTAGGGATATTGTGGAAGAAATTACAAAAATGAAATGGCGCTGGGCAGGTCAGGTAGCCCGATATAATGACAACAGGTGGACACGGAGAATTCTAGAATGGAGACCAAGGACGACAACAAGAAGCATGGGAAGACCTCAAAAAAGATGGGTAGATGACATAGGAGCAGTGGCAGCCAAACAGTGAATTAGATTGGCGCAAGATAGAGAAAGATAAAAGCAATTGGCAGAGACCTACATTCAGAAGTTGATGAAAAATGGTTGACAAAGAAGAAAAGAAGTATTTCTGAAAGTTTTGGTTTATTTGATTTCACACATCGCGTATTGCTGCTAATTTGTCGTTCCTCGTTCTTCGTTCAGACCTCGTGTCCTTATTATCAAATCGAACAAATCCTTAAAACTTTCCATGGAGTCTTTAAATCATTTCAAAGTTTTTTTGGTACGAGCAATATGTCATTATTGTTAAAAAACCCTAAGATTTCAGAGCAATCACTAACACATCCACGTAGGATTACAATCACGTGAGAAAAAGGAAAGACTAAATAAAACAAGATGAGAGATTCATACTAATAAATAGTGTAAACTATGTTGAAACCAGTATTGATATACCATTACTGGCTTATTGTATTGTTTAAGGCGCCTGAATGAGAACCGAGTGACTGAGTTTTTTCATTTGAGTTTGCTATTTTTGGGTCTTTTGTTTTTTTCTTCTTTATAGTCATTGAATTAATGAAGATTTACTTTTTTTTAGCAAAAATTGAAACCAACAAAAATCTTTCGTAATTAGAGAAGATGTCATCTTTTTGTAAGCATCTCTATTTCTTTTTGTCGTTCTTAGGTATGCAAGATTATTCACAAAGACTTTGTAGATTTTCCGGTTTGTTTAATATTACCATATATTTTCTTTAATTGTTTCTCCGTACGCTTTTTGGATTTTGTAAAAACACATCAAGTTTTAATTCGTGTTAGTTATGAAAACTAAATGCATAAAAATATTAAAGAATTTTATTCCATTTGTTATTTAGGCAATATAGATTTAAATTAAAAATGATCCATATACTACAAATTGTGTAAAATTTTAGAAGGTAAAATATTTAACAAAAATCATATTAGAGCTTTCACAACCCAAACAAAGTTGTTTTGAACACAAATCTTTAATATACTCTACAATGTGTGGGTCATAAAAATTTTTAATATCAACTTTATGTAATAACGTTGGCCAGAATTTGAACCAAATTTTGAACATTATGACAACAAGAAAAGATTGAATAAGCGTTTTAAAATATTGTTATCGAAAATTAAATTAGTATCTTGTTAACAGTGTATTTTGCGGGAAAATTTATAAAAACTATCACTTATAAATTTTGCCGAATAACAGAAATACAAGCAGAAAATTATATATAAAAAATCATTTCATACGATACGAAACATATCTAGCGATAAGAGATGAATATCTAATATAATAACAGTAATAGACACTTGGTAGAGGAAGAGAAACGTAATATTCCAATAATCTACATTGATAAATCTGTACAGTATGTCAATAAAAATCTTTTTAGTTGTGGTTTAACAACTTTAAACATGATCTATTAACTATTGACAATCACTTTTATTGTATCTACATAGGTATCGTACAAATAAAATAATATATACGACAATGAGATGAATACATGATAAGAAGAAGCCCTCAGATGAGATGGACTGATGGTAACCATAGCGTTGAATACCCAGCGGAGAAAAGGGAGGAAACAAGGTTGTTGGTTACATCGTTTTAGTTAAACTTATGATGAATATGAATAGTGTCCTTTTAAAAGTACTAAATATTTGGATAATATATTTCGATTCCGTTTTCCGAACAACTGTAAACAAAAAATACGATACGATTCTACATAATTTTTGTGTTTAACCAATAAATTGTTCTCACTTCTGTATGTTGTGATACATTTGAAATTTAAACCATCATACTTTTAAAAATATATTTTTCAAATTATCTTGAACAAATTACAGATGGGAAAACCTGGTTACTCCAGATAAAATTATAAAGGTCTAGTAATGAATTTTCCCATTGTCTGGTAGATGTAATAGAAAAGCTAAGGGAGTACCGTCTGGTCCCGTGCTTAAATATTTGGAAGAGTTTAAGTCTTCAGCAAGTTCTATGAAGGAAAAAGGAACGTTAAGTTTGTGAATCTCTTTTTCTTCTTCAGATGCAAATCCACTAATGGATGTTAGCGATCACATTTTCCATTAACTCTTTATTTCTTGCAATATGTATCAGAGATTGTTTGTCGTTAATCCCTGTCCATTGCCTTATGTTTCGGAGCCAGGACATTTTCTTGCGTCCCATTCCTCTCTTGCCTTCAATTTTACCCTCGATTATAAGTTGGAGGAACTGGTATTTTTCATTTCGCATGATGTGACCTAGATACGCCGTTTTCCTTTTCTTGATGATTTCGAAAAGTTGGCGTTCTTGGTTTATTCTTTTAAGGACATCTATATTTGTGATTTTCGCTGTCCATGGTATTTTTAGGATACGGCGATAAAGCCACATTTCGAAAGCTTCCAATCTGTTTATATCCCTCGTTTTGAGTGTCCAGCCCTTTACGCCATATAGCAGCACTGACCATACGTAGCACTTAGTAAACCTTAGTCTCAGTTGAAGATCGAACTCAGAACAAGTCAGTACCTTCTTGAATTTTACGAAAGCTTGTCGAGCTTGCTCAATGCGACATTTTACTTCCCTGTCCGATGCCCAGTCTTCAAAAAGCCACGATCCCAGGTATTTAAATTTACTCACTCTTTCTATGGATTATCTCATGTCCGTCGAATCCCAATATGTTTATTTCTACGTTGTTTTTATGTTTTTTAAAATTATCAGTGTAATTTTTATTACTGGAATTTAATTCATAGTGGTCTGCTAACATATCTACGATTTCTTTTCTATCACTAATAATTTTATTATTTTTTGCTAGAAAAGGAATCTTATATGGTTGGATTTTGCCAGAGATTTTCCTTAAGTTTCTTCAAACTGTACTTATCCTTAAAGAGGTATTAAGAGATGAGATGAATTTTCTCCAGGATTCTGTTCTATTCTTTTTTAGAATGTATCTTGCCTCAGCTCTTCGTTTTTTGTAGTCCGTTATGTTTTTGTCTGTTTTATGATGCTTTAGTCTATTGAAAGCTTTCTTATACACTCTTGTAGATTGGCTATATTTAGGAGTACATCACAAAAGAGGTTTGTTTCTTTAAAATTTTTGTTTTTCTTACATATGTCTCTGCGGCTACTGTGATGGTTTGTAAAAATGTACTTAAAAACGTGTCAATGTCATTTGATGATGGGAAGTTGGTTTGGTTAATGTCCAGTTCGATCTGTTTGGTAAAGTTAGTCCAATCAGCATTTTTAATATTCCACTTTGACATAGGCGATTCGATATTTGTGGTTTTCTAATGCGTTAAAGAAATTATAATGGGGTAGTGGTTACTAGCATATTAGTAGGGTATAACGTCCTATGTTAACGTAGTGGACAGAACTGGATCACACAGAAAAATATCAATTGCCGATAATGTGCCATTTTGTATGTTGAATCTGGTTGGACTTCCGTCGTTAAGTAAATTCAGATTTTGGGTATTATAATATCTACTATAATTCGTCCTTTCGGGTTAAGTTTTATGGAACCCCATATCGAATTGTGAAAGTTAAGATCTCCAGCGATAATTCTATGTGAAGGAATTTGTTCCAAAATAGCTGTAAAATCTTCTTGGGATATAATTTTATTTAAAGGATTTAATATTGAATATATAAATTTTTGGAGGTATATTTATTGCGATAGTTATTAGTTCAATATTATTTGAAGTCACTTTTAACTGTTTGCTCATGAATTTTACATCCACGTAAATTGCTACTCCTCCAATAACAATGTTTTGGTTTAATCTGTTATTATAACAACATGAATAATCACGAAAGTTGTATACATAGTTTGAATTTTTGAAATTTATTTCCTGTAGACAGAGAATAGATGGGTGTGTTTCAGAGATGATATATTTTAGTTTTTCAAAATGGGTAAAAAACCCATTTAAGTTTCATTGAAGCAGAGAAGTGAATATCATTATTTTTTTGATGAATTATTTACCAATGAGTCTGAATCTTCTTCCGACAATGAAGTTTTCACTGCAGGGAGTAAATCTACGTGTTTGCTAAGTTTTCGAATTAATTTGGTGCTTTTGGTTTTCATTCTTTTGTCGATGTAGTATGGATGTAATTCCGTTAGAAATTTTATAAGTGCATGAGAGTCTTCTGAGTACAATTTTGTTATGCTAATTATGTCTTTTGATCCTTTTATATTTTCGAATAGATCCACTACTTGATCGAAGCTGAATAATTGCTTTTCCCTTCTACATATTTTCTAACTAGTTCTAGTAAAGTTTGGAGATTTGGTATATCATCTTTTAAGCTTTTGTCATCAGTTTTGGTTTTTTTCTTTAATTAAAGCTTGGGATTTTTAAAGTTTTCTCCGGCGGGTGGCATGATTGCATCTTCTAGGGTTCTTTTTTCGGTTGCTTAAGTCAAAGCTATCTGGGGTTCGTGGGAATTCATATGTGTATTTTTATTTGGAGGTAACGGTTAACCTGTTTCGGGTGAGGTTGAATTATATTTTTGGGTATTAGAGGATGACTCAGATGTTGTAGGTGTTGCGATTGTAGTGTTAACTAAAGAAGTGGTCAAATGTATAGATATATTTTGTAGTGAGCATTGTTGGGTTTTGGATTTATTGATAAATTTGGGATTGCTACTGTTTATTATGTGGTTTAAGAAGACGGAGTAAGTGAGGAGGGAGTGGTATTTGAGATTGTGGAAGTATTTTGTAGATTATCTTGTTAAGTATGATATATTGATGAATTTTGCCTCATTTCTGTTTGTATTGCACTATCATTGTGAGGATGATTAGAAGGTGAAATATTTGGATAATTAGCTGCCTGGTCTCCATTTAATTTGTATTTGAAACATGTTTCGTTTTGGGCTATAAATATGCGGTATGATTTTTGTTCCAACTCAATTATAAAAGTTTCAGGTAGTACAAAGTTGTCTGGAAAAGGTGAAACGAAAATTTGTCTTCGAAAGCTTAGAATATGACTGAAGGCAGAATTGGTTGCTCCTATCCGTAGGTATGATATTTCTGAGAGAGTGTTTAAACGTAGTTTTATTAATTCGTCCATATTAAGTTAGAAAAAAAAAATTACATTTTTGATTCTATATAATGACTCAATCCTTCAAGACAGTCATTAATTGTACAATTCTCTGGTGTGTTAAACAGAATAGCTTGATCTCTGTTTGTGAATAATATATTAAGTGGATAGCTAACTGCTTTTGAGTATGATGCACTTTGTGGTAGCTGACTGGAAGATGACATCTTTTAAATGGATTTAAAATCCCACTAAAACCGGTGTTGTTTTACAGCTTTCGCTGTGATAGTAGTTCGAGGAAATTGGATAATACTTATAACTAATTGAAGTGATTTACTTAAATATCTAAATCCAAATAGATGAAAAAAGTATATTTTATCTACTCATGATACCAACATTTAGTATACATATCACTTTCAATTATTTTTGTACTTAATTACTTTTAAATTTACTTCAATAATTACTTTTTTACTAGCACAATAAATGAGTGCCTAAAACGTCTTTCTCGCTTCCTGGTCAAACAGAGAATTCTCCGTTTCTATTTTTGTTTTCTAAAATTTAATTGTTATATTAATCTAAAGTTGGGCCAACTGATATGGGAAGGGGTTCGTATATCACCTGTAGATAAACGGCTTTCTTTCATGAAACTAATGATCTTGTTACTATATTTGTATTTATTGTTCAATGACTGTCTCTTTGTATATGAATTATTTTTAACAGAAGATAAAGGATTTTTTGTATGTTAATTGGTAGATATTAATGATTTTTAGAATTAAATTTATGTATGATATTTTCTTGTTGTTAATAAAGATAGTTTTTAAAAAAATATAAAGTTGTTTTAAAGAGAGTTTTATATAGACTTCTTGCTTATCATTTGTCTGAAGTAATATACATACTCCACCATTACACCATTGGAGCCTCCAATAATTCAAGAAGTACGGGATGCAATAAAATACCTAAAAAATAATAAATCTCCAGGAAATGATGGAATACCGTGGAACTTACTGAATGTGGAGGTGCTACTCTAACTAATCATATATATATATATATATATATATATATATATATATATATATATATATATATATATAAATATATATATATATATATATATAAATATATATATATATATATATATATATATATATATATATATATATAAATTATATATATATATATATATAAATATATATATATATATATATATATATATATATATATATATATATATATATAAGCATACTGAGAGCCTGGAATGAGGAAAAAATTCCGGAAAAGTGGTGTATTGGGATCATTTGTCCGCTACACAAAAAAGGTGATCAATTGGAATGTAGAAACTATAGGGGAATAACCCTCGTTAATAAAGCATACAAAATATTTTCGAGTATTTTATATGGTCGCCTGAGTGCATATTCAGAGAAGCTTCTTGGCGAATATCAAAGTGGTTTTAGGCCTGGTAGATAAACGACAGACCAGATCTTTGCCCTAAGACAAATACGGATAAAACCAATGAATTCAGTATCGACACATATGTACCATCTTTTCGTAGATTTTAAATCAGCCTATGATGGTGTCATAAGAAATAGATTGTATGAAGCCATGGATGAATTCCACATCCCCGATAAACTGATAAGATTGGTTAAAGCTACAATGCGTAAAGTTGATTGCAAAGTCGAAATCACAGGCATTTGAAACGCATGTTGGGTTGCGACAGGGAGATGCGCTGGCGTGTCTCCTTTTCAACATAGCTCTGGAAAAGGCGGTCGGGGATGCCCAAATAGACAACAGAGGAAACATTTTTAATAAATCATCCTAAATTTTGGCATATGCAGATAATGTTGTCACCTTGTCAAATGCCTAAAAAATATGGGCCTGTAAGTAAGTGAGGAGAAAACTAAGATAATGTCATCAACACCCAACAATAGAGTTAGGAACATTGGCCACCAATTCAAGGTTGATAACTCTACCTTTGAAGTGGTGGACAAATTCACATACTTAGGCTCCCTGATCACTAAAGAAAACGTCATGACGGAAGAAATCAAGCGAAGAATAATCATAGCAAACAAATGCTATTTTGGATTGAGTAGACATATTAGAATCAGAAACCAAGTGGCGTAATAGACTTAGGAAGATCGAGGCTCTTTTAGAGGGCTGTAGCATCAATGATGATGATGATGAATATACATACTCAAGGTGAGCAACCAGAGTCTAGATTGAACTTAGACATTCTACCTTCTTTCTGGTGGCCTGATGTGTTATATAAAGATCATCGTATGTGCAGAAAGATACAAGTAGCAGAAAAGTTGCCCAACGTGTAAAGAAATTTAAAAAAACCCACTATACCTTTTTCACAAACCAATAGGAACCAATCGACTTAAATCAAGGAAGATAGTTATAAGATCCTTTAGCACCATACCCGCTGGATTATTCCCTTCACATTTAAAATCGCCACATGGACTGTATCTGGGTTGGAGAGTCTGTCTGACGATTAACCACATACATTGCACAACGCAAAAGCATTGTGCATGTGAAACATAATCCGATTAAAACGTTTTTAAATACCAGAAACTACGACTTTTTAAACTCAGCGAATGTAAGGAAATATAGAATCTTCAATCAGAATAAATTTTTTTGGATAATATAATATTTATGATTTTCTTTACGTATTTGTAATTTTTAAACGGTTATTAATCCTCTATTTTTAAACAAAGTGTTTTTTAAGTAACACTGTAGTATAATCTACACTTCACTGCAAATATTCAAACTTTTATAAAATCTTGCTACTAAACTAACATTCAAATTTCCTTTATTCTTATTTTTCCTTTACCGTTTCATGTAATTATTAATGCTTCTAACACACATAGGAGTGCTTAGTGTTAAAAAGGATATTAAGTGTAATCCGCCCTCAATAGAAAAAGAATATAATATGACATTATTGGCCCTATATCCGAGAGAAACAAGAAAGGCTCTCTTGTAAGAGATCATCTGTATGCAAAATACGCTATTGAACAAAATTCGTTGAAAATAACACGGAGCTCGATGCGTTTCCAATTTCGTTGGAAAATACTCTCTATATTAGCCTCTTCCTAACGACTGTTGCTTACTTTCCTTTTTTCTGTTTTTCTTTTCTCGTTTCCGTCGGTAGAAGAATTTTCCGCCACATTTACATGCGATGTAGAACCGTATGGAATGTTCTGTTGTACACAAAGTGAAACACTGGATAGTTGGAAAGACGTAAAAATGAATTTGGCGATGTAAATAATAATTACAAAAAGACACGTTAAGGATTGCCTTTTCGCAAAGGCAATGGGGCATTTTTAGTGTATACTTATAGTAAAGTAGAAAAGGCTAATATACTTATATGTAAATAAAGACCGTAACGTTATAAACATCACATATTTGTTATTTATCTTGAAATCAATATTTTAGTTTAATTTCTTTCGATTTTATTCATTTATTAACTTGTATTTGACAAAGGATGTATTATTTATTTTCATATTTTACATTTTGTTACTTTCTTGTACAGTATTATACTATGGTCCAATTTAATCTCCTATTTTATCTAGTTATTTGCTTTAAAACATATTATTTCCTGTTATTCAGTAAAATCTCATTGTTAAACTGGCTTAAACACATTTAGTCTGTTTTTAAGTTCAAAGAATTTGGCTTCTTTTCTGTTGTTTTGGAAATAGTTATGTCGCCAGCACACAAACACTGTAAAGTATCATATTATTGTGACCATTCAGTTAGATTATCACCATGACAAAAGCGCATTACAATAGCGCTGATTTCTGGGGGTACACTTTTCCCATGAAGTATCTAATGGCGAGAGGGTTTCTGACCATCTCAAGACAACACTTTGTACCAATACAGCACTACAATTCAACACTGCAAATCTACTCCAATGTAACCATTAGTAACCAGAAAATTCTACCAAAAACAAAAATAGAAAAGAATTTAAACCAAGTACAATGATGTGCAGAGACATAGAAGGAGATAAAGTAACTCAACAGAGTGAAATACTATAAAGATATAGTATATATTTAAAGAAAAGTTTAAAAAAAAACGAAGTTCCATTATATGATGGAATTATACTGGATCAAACGGATGCCAGAGAAACAACCCCCCCCCCCTTCAGTAGCTGAAATGCAGAAAGCATTACCAGACTGAAAAACAACAAGTCACCTGAAGTTGACAACATTAGCGCAGAATTAATAAAGGAAGGCGGAAACTCCCCATTGAATGCGATACACGAACTAATAGTGAATATATGGAATAACAAACAACTGCCACAAGATTGGAATACCGAAGTACTTATCCCACTACATAAAAAGGAAGATCCGCTTAAATGTAAAAACTACCGGGCAATAACGCTACTAACTGTGGCATATAAAATACTGTCAAATATCGTGTACGACCGATTAAGACCATATGCGAAATAAATAGTTGGGTGATAATAATGTAGTTTCTGCAGGCAGTAGTCCGCAATAGCTCAGATTTTCGCCTTGAGGCAAATCTTGGAAAAAACTAGTGAATTTAATATAGACACACGTCATCTTTTCATTGATATTGAGAGTGCTTATGATAGCATCCATTACATTTCTGATCCATTCACTGAAAGAGTTTAATATTCCAAATCAACTCATTGAAATAGTAAAAGAAACACTTAAAGTACCAAACAAAATTCGAATTCAAAACGCACTAACAGATACAATCCATGTGAGAAAGGGCCTACGACAGGAAGATGCCCTATGCTGTATTGTATTCAACATTAAATTAGAGAAAATAATTAGAGAATCAAAAGTCAACACGAGAGGAACAATAATAACAAAAAGTGCACAAATACTGGTATTTTCAGATGATGTTGATATCATAGCTAAAAGCAAAAAAAGATGATAGAATTATTTAATGCGATAGAGAGAGCGGCACAAAACAGGGGCCTAAACATTAATGAAATAAAAACCAAATACATGAAGGCCAGTAAATCGACAGGTCACAGAAACCTACAGAATCTGACAATAGGAGACTATAACATCGAAAGCATGAAAAATTATACATATCTAGGTTTACTAGTTACCGTAGATAATAATTTCAGTGAAAAAGTTACGAGAAGAATACATATCGCTAATAAAACATATATATATATATATATATATATATATATATATATATATATATATATATATATATATATATATATATATATCGGTTTTAAAAAATCTCCTACGTCTTCCGATGCCTAGTCGCCATTCACTTCGGTCCATCCAAAGGTCTTCATCTAATTCTCTTTCTCTCATACTTCGATTTATGCCTTCTCTCCAACTAAGGCGGGGTCTTCCTCTTTTTCGTCTACCATGAGGGGTCCACGTTAGGATTTGTTTCGGGAGTCGTTCTTCGGACATTCTTTGTACGTGTCCATACCATCTAAGCTGTTTGGTACTAATGTCATCTACTATTGTGTGTTTCACATTCATTATTTCCCTAATTCTGTTGTTGGTTACCCTTTCTAATCTTGATTTTCCTGCTGAGCGCCTCCAGAAATCCATTTCTGTTGCTTCAAGTTTTCTCTTGTATCTTTCTTTTATTTGCCATACTTCACTGCTGTAAGTGATTATACTCTTAACAATTGTATTGTATATTCTATGTTTGTTGTTGTTTGATATTGCCTGGTCCCACAGTATGCTATTGAGAAGGGTAATTGCTTTTCTTCCCTGGTTGTTTCTTTCTTCTATCGTCCGGTCTACGTTTCCTTCTTGTGTGATGGTCATACCCAGGTATTTATATGCATCGCAATGTTTAATAATTTCGCCATTCCCCAGTGTAAGGTCCTGCTGTGTCCCACCGATACACATATATTCGGTCTTTTTTATGTTTATTTCCAAACCACCTTTTTTGTACTCCTCTATTAATTTCCTTGTCATATATTCTATATCATCGTACTCTTGCGCTAGTACAAGTTGGTCGTCTGCAAATGACAAAGTGTATATTATATTGTTGTTAATCGGTAATCCCATGTTTTTGCATTTGCGTTTCCAAAGTTTTAGAGTTTGCTCGAGGTAGATCTTAAATAATGTCGGTGAAAGGCAGCACCCTTGTTTTAGGCCTTTGCTAATTTGGAATCCTCTCGATAGTCCGCTTCCAACTTTCACCCTTGCTGCAGTTTTGGTATACAATTGTTTCGTCGCTGTTATTAAATTTGCGCTTATATTGGTTTTCTCTAATGCTTCCCATAGTTTGTTTTGTGGGATGCTATCATACGCTTTTCTCAAGTCCACATATAACAGATGCACCTCCTGGTTGACGGCCAGTTTCTTCTCAATAATCTGTGTAATACAAAACAGATGGTCTACCGTTGATCTCCCTGCCCGGAATCCTGCCTGTTCTTCAGCTTCTATATCTTTATATTCGTTTTCGATTTTATTTTTAATCAGTTTTCCGTATATTCGGCTGATCGAGTTCGTTACAGCGATGCCTCTGTAGTTGTCACATTGATCCCGGCTGCCTTTTTTATGTATGGTGGATATCCATGATGTCTTCCATTCTTCTGGGATTTCCGCTCCGTTGATGTATCTTTGAAAGAGTTTAGCCAGGTTTTCATATAATTTTGTTGTGCCATATTTTATTAGTTCAGCTGGTATGTTCCCTGGTCCTGGTGCTTTGTTATTTTTTAAAGACTTACATACTTCTTCTATTTCTTTTGTTGTTATTCGTAATGGTGAGGCTAAGATATTTACGTTGCTGGTATCACTGTTATTTAAAAATTCCGCTCTGTCCTCATTTAGGAGTTTTTTTTAAAATATTCGTCCCATTGATCCGGTGTGATTGATGATATTATATCTCTTTTCTTTTCCTGTCGTAGCGATTTTAATACTTTCCAACTTTCTGTACTTCTCCGTCCTCCTAAATGTGTGTTAATCATGTTACACTTCTGCTCCCAAGCCTTATTCTTCTTTTGGCATATCATTTTTCGCACTTTAGCTTGGGTTCTCTTGTATTCTACCTTATCAGCGTCGGTCCTTGTGTTCAGGAATTTTTTATACTTCTCTCTTTTATTTTTAATCTCTTGTTCTATTTCTTCGTCCCACCAATACGAAGTTTTTCTGTGGTTTTTTACTTGGAGTCCGAGAGCCTCTGTTGCTGCTTCCTAAAGACATGTTTTTATATAATGATAATGCTCTTCATTGCTGGTAAATTGCATGGTTTCTAACTTTTTATCTAGTCTACTCCTGTATAAAGTCCTCACGCTTTCTTGTTCTAAGCTGTTTAGGTTGTATTTCTTTTCTGTTAGTTTTTCTATTTCCTCTGCAGCTTCTTTTAAATCTCTTGTTCTATCTATTCCTATTGTGAGCTTTGTTTTTAATAGATGGTGGTCACATAATAAAACATATAATGAACTAATTAAACATCTAAGATCTAACAACATGACAAGAAAAACCAAATGCAAAATCCCTAATAAAACCGGTCCTTTTATATGGATCAGAGACATAGACACTGTCGAAAAGCGATGAGAACTTATTAGGTACGTTTAAACGAAAAATCCCTAGACACATATATAAGGGGGTGAAAGAAAATGACATTAATGATTTTAGTGGAATTTACTGTTTTAGGGAATATCTTCCCGTGAATTTGTGAATTTGGTCATAGTTTCATCAATAGACTGGTGGAAAGTCTCTGTTCTGACTTTTCCAAAAGTATTCTTCAAACATAAAACAGCTTCATCCAAGTAATACGTCTTACGTGATTTATTAGGATTTTAAAGATCATTTAAGGATTGATTCCAGATAGTACTCATAAGTAACAATATAGAGAAACTGCTGTACATACTAAAGTAACTTAAACAAAAATCTGCTAAAATCAGTTAAAAAATGAACAAAAGTCAAAGAGTATATATACTTAGGTCACACGATCAAACTAGGTAAACAGAATCAAATCGCAAAGATAACCAGAAGAATCCAAATGACTTGAACAACAGTAGGAAGACTCAGTGTTGTGTTAAAAAACAAAAATATACCAATAAATTAAAAGAAAAATGAGTTCAACAGTTGAATTCTACAAGTTGTAGCAGGACAAAGGTGGAAGATATTGGAAGAATTTCTACAATACAATGGAACTGTGTAGGACATATGGTACGACCAAACAACGAAAGATGAATGACACACATTATACAATGGATACTTAATGAGCACAGTCGTAGTAGGAAGATTACATGAGCACGCTCGTAGTAGGAAGACTAAAACAACGGTGGCTAGACATCAAAACAAAAGTAAGGAGAAACTGGCACCTTTTTTTCTTCTTTTTCTTTCTTCTAGTATGTAAGGTTTAAAGCCTGTTTCTTCTTCAATATTAGCCTCCTAAATTGTTTAAATTGTCGCACTATCTTTTTCTTGATCCACCAATACTCTTTCACCCATTTGGTAACTTATCTCGTGCTATTCGTACAATTCTATCCTGTGCCATTCTACTGATGTGTTCGTTTCACTCCTCTTTTCGTTTTGTCACCCATCCGTTTATTTCTTCTATATTGCATGCTCTTCTTATGTTTTCGCTTCTCTCCCTATTCAACAGACTTCCCCCTGATATTCGTCGGAGTATTTTCATCTCTGTTGTTTCTAGCAGTCGTCTCGTTTTAGATGTGTCAGGTCTTGTCTCCGCCGTGTATATTAATATAGGTCTAATTGCTGCTTTATAGATTCTTGTTTTTGTCTTTTGTCTTAGGTATTTGTTTTTCCAGATTGTGTCATTAAGAGAACCCGCCGCTTTACTTGCTTTTAAGCTTTATTGTCGTACTTTTTCTTAATTTTTTTCTTTTTTTTAATTTTTCTTAATTTTTCTCAACATCTTCTTAACTAAGTACATCTATTCCCAAATATATAAACCTTAATTCTTACTTTATTATTTTTCCATCAATTTCGATTTTACATCGTAATGGGTATTTAGATATTATACATTTAGTTTTTTCTGCTGATATTATCATATTGTATTTCTTGGCTGTTGTACTGAAGACGTGTGTTAATCTTTGTAGCTCGTCTTCTGTCTCGGCGATTAATGCAGCGTCGTCTGCATAATACAATATTTGGATTTCTCTATTCCTCATTCTGTAACCACGACCTTTACTTACTGCTTGTATAATTTCGTCCATTATTATATTAAAGAGAAGTGGGCTCAACGAGTCACCCTGTCTGACTCCGCTTTGTACTGGTATACACTGTATTAGTTTTCCATTTACCTTTGCCTGTATTAGATTATGGAGTTAGATGTTTTCGATTATTTGTGTAATATTGATTGGTATGTTTCTTTTATACGGTAGGTGTAAGACGTCTTCCACTTGGATGCGATCGAAAGCCTTTGTCAGGTCTATAAAACATAGATATGCTGGTTTATTCTACTCGATGGCCTTTCTGTGATTTGTCTTAGTACAAATACGGCGTCTACTCAGGATCTTCCGGATCTGAATCCTTGTTGTTCATCGGATAAAGTTTTTAGTTTATTAATTTTATTGGTTAGGACTTTTGTGGTAACCTTAAGTGAGGTGTTCAGTAGATTTATACCTCTATAATTGTTGGGGTCTTCTTTATCTCCTTTTTTGAATATTGTCATAATTATGCTGTTTCTCTATGCGTCGTTGGTTATTCCGTCTGGCCCTGGAGACTTCCTATTTTTGAGCGAATTTATGGCTATTTTGACTTCCTGAAAACTGATTTCGATTTCGTGTCTTAATTCAGGTTAATTTCGTGTCTTATTGTGTTATTATTATTTTCCTTTGCTTTAAACAGTTTTGTCAGGCATCTTTCCCATTCGAGAAACTGGCACCGAATATCACAAAACAGAGAGGAGTGGAGAACTCATAGGGAGTCCTTTATCCAGAAGTTTATACAAACAGGCTGAAAAAGAAGATGAAGAAAATATAAAGCAACCATAGTCCAAACCGAATTCTCTAATACCTTCAAATCGGAAATAAAAATATGCTAAAGATTAATAGTAGATATGTAATTCAAAGCCTTAAATAAATAAACAAAATATTACAACAACGTTTTGAATTCGTTTCCAAAATAAGAAAATAAACTTGGTAATATTGCATTTTTACTAAATTTATTGGTTCACATATAAAGCTATATCCTTTTCCCTGTGTTATAAGTTGTTTATTTTTGTAATATAAGAATAACTATTCAAAAGTAGTATTGGCGGCAACGATATACGTTTTGCCGATACTATTTTTATATACGACCTGTTTCGTAAAGAAAACGACTTTTACTGTGGTTGTTTGTCTTTTTCTATAGAACATCAAGCTACATTGTCGGAAAGCTGAAGCTACTTTATATAATGCAGTTGTATTGAATTGCTTCAAATACATCAGAGAAACTTATGGGCAATGTCGGTTTAACTTGCAAAACTCCGTAAAGTAGCACAAATGTGTTTTGATGCTTCTGCTTTGGATACTTCGATAAACAGTTACGTTGTTTGTTTATTTAAATCTATGTCAAATTAACAACTTGTAAGTTCTGATGTGCGCTTAATCGTTCAGTTGGTACAGATCAATTATGCGAGAAATTAGTGCAAAAAGTTTCTGCTTCAATCTGAAAGTCAATATAAGGTTACCTTTGCGTATAAAAACGCATCCTATTAAAGAGTTTATAAGTGAATACCGGCAAAATTAGTTTTAAATTTCCAGAAGGTGACACCAAAATTAGTACTAAGTTTTTAACAAACTAATATCAAAATAAATGCCCAAATTTGTCAATAGAAAGGAATGTGCTGATTTATTTGCAGCATAATTTTCTAAAATATCTAAACATAAGCTTAATATATATAATTTTTCACTTTCTAATAACCTGGCTACGTGTAAAATTGCTTGCTTTCCTTTTGAATCTCTATTTTTTTACGCCTCTCCTTTTCCTCTTTCTCTTTTTGCCTACGGTTGTCATTTTCCGCTTTCTCTTCTTGCCAACGCTTCTCATTTTCCGCTTTCTCTTCTTGTCTACGCTTCTCTTTATCTTTTTTTATTTTTAAAAACCATGCAGGGGGTCCGGACGTATCCATTTCTTTGTCAAACTCAGTGGATCTTGTATTTACCATTAACAACTGCTAAATATTTCTTTATCCCACCGCTGTCACCAACTGAATCTTTCCTCTGCAGTTTGCAATTTCCATCTTTGATATATCCTCTAGTAGTTGATGTTTACATCTTATTTTGGTCTTCCTCTTGGTTTATCTATTTCTAGTTTCTAGCTTGTTATCTTCCTAATCAGTACATTTTCGTCTCTTCTTTGTATGTGTCAAAACCGTCTCAGCCTTTGTGCCTTAATAAATTTTACTATGTCTTACGCTTTAGTTATATTTCTTATTTCATAATTCATTAGTCTTCTATATAATCCTTGTTCTGTCTTTATTGAGCCGTGTATTCTTCTCAAAATTTTTTATTTAATTATTCTTAGGTTTTTTCATCCTTTTTCGTAAGACAAATTACTTATACTCCGTATACTATCACCAGTCTAATTACCCGGGGTTCACCCGTGAACGCCGCCAAATCTGAGTAACCTTATCGGAGTTTGGGTAACCATCCCAAGTGGAAGGTAGGGTCAGGGTCCTTTCAAAATGTAGAGCTTAAAGAAAATCTCACAGGCATCTATAGAGAAGTAAAGTTTAAACCATATAAAACCATCAGACAATTAATAGCAACACATGACGCAAAAATTTCAATCATGACACAAAAAAAACAATAAACCATATTAATACTTGCGAAAGAAAGTTATTAGGAAGAATATTAGAACCCATTTACAATAATGGTATGTGAAGAATAAGGTTCAACCACAAGCCATATCTATATTACAAAGAATTCTCTTTAGCAAGTTATGTTAAAATACAAAGATAGCATTGGTCAGACCACCCTATAAGAATAGATAATAATAGAACACCTTGTAGGAGCTTGAAACACTAACTGGAACTATGGTGGGACTTCGACCAGTAAAAAAACCAAAGAAGCGGTGGATAGACGAAATAAGAGCCGATGCTAAATAGATATTAAGGGTGGATAACTGGAGGAGAGTAGCCAAGGGAAAGAATGTTGAAAAGCAGATTTTGGGAGAGGACAGGGCCCGACGTGGACTGTAGCACCATAGGAGGGAGATTAGATATATTATATACAGAGTTGTAGTATAGTACAGTCAACTAAATAACTACTATATTTAAAATGTCTATATTAAAATAAATTTTATTGTGTTTAATATATTCATTTCATTTGCTTTTAACAAAAAAAGGTTAAACATTCTTCTTCTTTTTAGGGTGACTGTCCGTTCCGAACGTTGGCGATCATTCTGGCTATAATGACTTTGTTAGTTGCTATACGGAATAGCTGTGTTGAGGTATTTCTATACCATGCTCTTAGGTTAGCAAGCCAGGATATTCTTCTTCGTCCTGGGGCCCTTGTTCCTTAAATTTTACCTTGCAAAATGCATTGAAGTAGCTCGTATCTGCCTTGATTTCTCATTATATCTCCCAAGTACTGGAGCTTACGGCCCTTCACGATGTTGATCAAAACCGCGGTTGTGTTCATCCTTCGCAGTACTTCTTTATTGGTGACTTTGTCTGTCCATGGTATCTTAAGAATTCTGTATAACCACAGCTCAAAAGCCTGAATTTTTTATACAGTTTCCGCCATCAATGTACACGTTTCTACTCCGTACAGAAGCACTGAGTACACGTAACATTTAAGGAGCCTTATTCTTGTTTCTAGGGTGAGGTCATGGCTCTTGAACACAGAGCTTATAGTCCAAAATGCACTTTCTTTTTGTCTTTCCAATAAGACATTTAATCTCTTGGGTATTGTCTTACTACTCATTAATTATAGTTCCCTAGTAGTTCTACTGTGAGACACGTTCAATTCTCATTTGTTTCACATACATATTTGCTTCAGTTATGTTTTATTTTGCGGATAATCATAAGCTTGGTTTCGCTGGTGTTTATATCCAGTCCATATGTTCTACTTGTTCCCGTTATTTTGTTCATTAAGTTTTGCAGCCCTTATAGTCAAAGGGGCATGCAAAAACATTACAGCTGACATCTCTAAATAACTGAAACAATATCTGCACGCTAAATAAAGCTTCCCTCGTACCAACGGCGTTCACAAATCCAAACTGATTGGGCGCAATTTGTTCCTCGCGTTTCCGGTAAATTCTTTTGTGGATGACTGTTAAAAACAGCTTCAGCAGATGGCTCATTAGGCTTGTGGTCCTATAGACTTTACAAACTTTTACTCCTGGTTTTTTTGGACAATGGTACGAACGCCGATTTGAGCCACTCTTCTCGTATTTTTCCTGCCTTGTATATTTCATTAAATATTTAATTATTATTTTTATTTGTTCTGCAGCTAGTAGCTTCAGCAGTTCTACAGGAATTTCATCAAGTCCTGGTGCCTTTCCAACCTTCATTTGTCTGACGGCTGCCATTATTTCTTCTGGTTCGTTCTTACTGAACATAATAAATATGAAATTAATTTTATTATTATTCCGGTTTTTATAGCGTTCTCTGCCTTCCGGTTCCGAGTTTCCAGCTACGTCGGTCAGAAAACACTGCTGTATCATCTGCATGCCGCAGGTTATTGAGCTTGACTCCATTTATTGAGATGCCTTCATCAATCTCTTTTAGAGCCTCTTCAAAAATGTGCTTCAAGTACAGATTGAATATCAGTGATGAAATTATGCATCACAGTCTCACCCCCTTTAAGATTTTGACCTGATATGTATAATATCCATCTATTCGGAGCACCGCTAATTGATTCCAATACAGGTTTGCTATCATTTTTAAGTCTTTTCCGTCAATCCCTGTCCTCTTCAGCACTTCCATCATTTGTTCGTGTTTAACTCTATCAAAAGCCATCTTATAGTCAAAGGGGCATGCAAAAACATTACAGCTGACATCTCTAAATAACTGAAACAATATCTGCACGCTAAATAAAGCTTCCCTCGTACCAACGGCGTTCACAAATCCAAACTGATTGGGCGCAATTTGTTCCTCGCGTTTCCGGTAAATTCTTTTGTGGATGACTGTTAAAAACAGCTTCAGCAGATGGCTCATTAGGCTTGTGGTCCTATAGACTTTACAAACTTTTACTCCTGGTTTTTTTGGACAATGGTACGAACGCCGATTTGAGCCACTCTTCTCGTATTTTTCCTGCCTTGTATATTTCATTAAATATTTAATTATTATTTTTATTTGTTCTGCAGCTAGTAGCTTCAGCAGTTCTACAGGAATTTCATCAAGTCCTGGTGCCTTTCCAACCTTCATTTGTCTGACGGCTGCCATTATTTCTTCTGGTTCGTTCTTACTGAACATAATAAATATGAAATTAATTTTATTATTATTCCGGTTTTTATAGCGTTCTCTGCCTTCCGGTTCCCAGTTTCCAGCTACGTCGGTCATTCCATTCGCCAGGGTGAAGGTTTCTTTCCGACATTGCCTTCTGAATACCGCCCAGCCAGGATTGTTTTGGCCTTCCTCTCTTCCTTCTTTCCCTTGGCGTCCATTTTAAAATTTGGTTTGGCAGCCTGTAGTCGTCCATTCTTTTCACATGACCATACCAGATCAGTTGTCTCCTTTGAATTTCGTCAATGATGGTTGACTTGACTCCCATTATATTTCTGATATGGTCATTTTGTATTCTATCAAGCCTTGATTTTCTAGCTGATCTTCTCCAGAAGTCCATTTCCAATGCAAGTAGGCGTCGCTCTATCACCCTTTTTCCTTTCACGATTCTTTGCTCTATCTCTTTTTCGGTGCGCCCACTCTTGTTGATTGTTGTTTCCAATCCGATGTTGTTGTTTATTTAAATAGATCTTAAATAGTATTGGAGAGAGGCAGCATCCTTGTCGTAAGCCTTTTGTTACTGGAAATTCTTCTGATAAGGTGTTGTTTAGTTTGATTTTTGATGATGCTTTATTGTATAATTGTTTGATTGCGGCGATGATCGTGCTATTTAATGAAGATCGTTCAAGAGACTGCCACATCTTTCTCACAGGAATCGTGTCATATGCTTTTGTGAGATTCACAAATAAAAGATTTATTTCCTGGTTTCCTGCAACTTTCTCAATCATGTTTTTTAAGATTTTACCAAACAGCCTGCTAAAGGTACTGGTGACTGAGATACATCTGTAGTTTCCGCAAATATATTTTGGACCTTTTTATGAATTGAAGTAATCCATGCTTCTTTCCAACTATTCGGGATTTCTTCTCCATTTAAGTATCTTGTGAATAGCACAATTATTAATTGTGAAATTTAATTCCATATATTAAATTAAACACAAATTAAATTATAAAATTTAAAAATTGTTTGATGCCCATTGATCATCGCCTCATAATTACTAACCGGTCTTCTTATATGGCTTTGTCGCAATATGCTTGTAATAATAAATTTCTTTTCGCAAATATACATATTATTTGCTTTTAATTTCCGATATAACACAAAACTCATATTATTTCCCATAACTGTGCGTAATTTAATAATTGCTGTAAAATATAGAATTACCACGTGTAGAAAAAAAATTATTAATGTTTTGTCTACAAATAAAAATTTATTAACATTTATTTCCGTAATACTTCAACAAAAACAAAACCAGCTGTTCTATTAAACTATTTTCTTAAATTATCTAGTGCTGGTATAAATTTAACTACAATTCTCTACTGTCGTCTAAACTTTAATCCAATCATTGTTTGGCTGCTCAGCCAACGCGAGCGGTTAGTTTACGTTACTAGACAGCAACCGTAGATTTTTCTACAACTAATGAATCACGAAGCCAACCGTTATTCAGGTGGGACTGCCAAAAAATTTGGATAAAATATATTATGAAAACAAATCAAAAATGAATAAAAAATTGCTCAGCTTAACAATTTATTTTAATGAGTATTTTACAAATTATACTAAAACATGGTTTACTATACCGTTATTAAATATGTTAGCCTTTGAAAAAATGATATTTTACAAGTGCAACAGTTTATAATCTTCTGAATATAAGACATCTTACAACTCTATTTAAATGGTATGTAAAATAAATCGATATGGATAGAATTTGATTCCTTGGATACCTTCTTTTTCGTCCTTGTTTTAAACCAATGGTTTATGGTTTATGTTATATTTAAAGGCGTGTCTCTTATTTTATGTGAAACATAAAGCGTTGCAATAGTGGGTAACATGCACAATTCTAAGTTCTATACTATGCTTTTACATCTAACTTCTTCTTCTTCTTTATGTACCATGATCTTTCAGAACGTTGGTTACCATCATAGCTGTCTTAATTTTATTCACTGCCAATAGCATGTTTGTATCAACACCATACCAATCTCGCAAGTTCTTTAACCATGAGGTTCTTCTTCGTCCTGGACTGCGTTCGCCTGCTATTTTTCCTTGAATAATATTTTGTAGCAACCTATATTTGGCACCTCTCATTACATGTCCGAAATACTCCAGTATAAGTGCTATGGGAACCAGGGAAGCACTTTTTGTGCTTAACATCCTATTACAAAAAATGCCGTGACCAAAGAAAAGCTGTATTTGCATGTTTCGTGGATTTTGAAAAGGCATTCGATAAAGTACAGCAAGTAAAATTAATGCAAATACTGAAAAATATCGGAATAGATGACAAGGATATTCGTGTCATTAAGAATTTGTACTGGAATCAAACTGCTATCGTAAAAATTGGAGATAAATACACCGATGGAATCCCCATACAACGAGGAGTTAGACAAGGTTGCATTTTGTCGCCACCATTGTTTAATGTTTACTCAGACCAGTTATTTAAAAAGGCACTTGAGAGACAACCATCTAAAATAAAAATCAACGGGGAACTACTTAATGTAATTAGATATGCAGACGATACAGTAACTCTATCAGATAATATTGAAGGTCTTCAAATTCTGCTTGATCGTATTCATGAGGTAGGAGAGGAAATGGGCATTAAAATAAACTCAAACAAAACAAAATTTTTAGTGACCCACATCCCGATGCAAAGTTTTAATTGAACGGAGTATAAGTTGAGAAAGTTCACAAAATGACATAATTGGGAACTAAAAAGTATAATAGCAATGACTAAAACTACTTTTATGAAAATGAAGTCATTTCTTTGCAATAACCATCTCAGTTTAGACCTAAGGCAAAAAATGGTTAAGTGTTATATTTGGTCTGTACTTTTGTATAGTGCAGAAGCGTGGACTCTAAAAGTATCGATCATGAACAAAATTGAAGCATTGGAAATGTGGGTTCATAAACGAGTGCTGAAAACACCTTGGACAGCAAGAAAAACTAATGAAGAAGTACTAAGGAGCATCAACAAAGACAGAAAACTGCTAAAGACGGTTAAACATCGAAAAATGTCTTATCTGGGACATATAGTAAGGGGAAGTCGATAAAAAATTTTACAACTGATCCTTAAAGGCAAAATAGAGGGCCATAGATGTGTAGGAAGAAAACAAGTTTCTTGCTTAAAAAACATTCATGAATGGACTCAGATACCAAATGCAGGACAATTATTCCATATTGAAGAAGATCGAGAAGCTTTGGCAATGGTGATAAATCGACGGATAAATCTCATATGGCACGCGAACAAAAGAAGAGGCCGCTGTCCCATCAAACAGTACATTCCAAGTAAACCCGCGAAATATGGCATAAAAATTTGGGCTTTATATGACAGTAAAAGTTCGTATGCTCTAAATTTGCAGATCTATACAGGAAAGGAAGCACGTGCCAAGCCAGAACGGATTTAAAGAATGCGTGTGGTGTGCGACTTGTATAGTGATTTGAAAGGCCACAATATTACTTGTGATAACTGTTTACATCACACAAAAATAGGACAACTTCTTCTAAAAAATATACAATGCTGGGGACTATAAGAAAAAATAAGCCAGAGCTTCCAGCACAAATTGCGAATAAAGAAGTTCATAGTTATTACTTCAGTTCTTACTTAGTTTTTACTTCAAGCAAGATACAACTGTTGTTAACTATATTCCTAAAAAGAATAAAAATGTTATTCTTATAAGTACTATGCATCATGCTAAGGCTATTAGTGACAGAAATGGCAAAAAGCCCCAAATTATTTTAGATTACAATTCCAGTAAGGAAGCAGTGGATACTCTAGATCAGCTTGTTGGTACATATACCTATAAGAGGAAGAGAAATCGCTGGCCTATGGAAGACTAATATTTAATGTTGTATATGTCACAAACATATTTTTAAAACTCATTCTTTATATTATTGTCCCAGTTGTAAACTAAATGAAATTTTGTAGGTATTTCTTCTTAGGATTTTCTGGGAAAGAAAAAAATGCTTTTTATTTTTCTTAATAAAGATTAATTTACATTAGCAAAATAATTTTTGTTTAATTAACTATAATTGTTTGTTAATAAAGTTTTGTTTAGCATCATTAGCTTATTTTATTTCAATGACCGTAAATCACAGTTTGATCATATTGACCCGAACAATACATTTGCATAGTTGACTCGAACTGTACAGCAGTGTTAATTCTAATTTTCTATTTCTAATTTTTTTCATTTATTTACATTAAATATTAATTTGTTTTGCTGCAAAATTTCTACAAGAATTATGTGATATATTTAATTTAGAATGACTTCAGGATTTTTTTTGTAATTTGGCAACAATGTCAACTCAGATCTCTGACGTAGATAATGACCTGCATCGAGATTTATAATGTACCAACTGTATATATAATGTTATTTAAATGTCTCTAAGAAAAATGCAAGAATTATATGATATATTTAATTTAGAATGACTTCAGGATTTTTTTTGTAATTTGGCAACAATGTCAACTTAGAGCTCTGATGCAGATAATGACCTGCATCGAGATTTATAATGTACCAACTGTATATATAATTTATTTAAATGTCTCTAAGAAAAAAAAACTTAATCGACCAACACAATTGTTTCCTAATGAGTGATATATATTATACCGACTTCAATATAAAATTTTAATTTTCTTAACTGAATAAACGACGCATATGCATATTTTTTTAATTAAATTACCACATAATCACACTGTTCTTAAACGACTCAATTTCGAAACAATTAAAATGCGATCACGCACGTTCTTCTGCAGCAATTGAAGAAAAATGATATAGCAGAGCTATATTTTTAATTATTTCTAACTAATCGCTACCTCGACTAAGGTAGTTATTTGGCACGATTAATATGGAAACCATACATTAAAGGAAACGATTTAAATAGTTGCGATAACACGAGACCGGGAAAATTACATGGGGAAACATGTGCATAGTTTGTTGAAATTATAGAAATGGGCTGGTTATGTTCCCAGGAAATAAGGATAAGGATAGGATTAGAGTTGATTATTCCACAGGTTAAGTCAAATGAATGAACAGTTGGCGTATCATCATCATGCAACCCCTTCTGTCCACTGCTGGACATATTCTCTCTCATTTTTCGTCACTCTTCACGGTTCTGTACGTCTTGTTGCCATTTCATGGATATTCGTTTAATGTCGTCCATCTAGCGTGTTGGTGGTCGTCCTCTGCTGCATTTGTCTTCTCTTAGGCACCAGTCAAGCAGTCTTCTGGTCCATCTTGAGTCTTTTAGACTCGCTATGTGACCTGCCCAATTCCATTTCAGCTTGGCTATACGTCGACGACATCAGTGATACCTGTTTTTTTCCTTAGGTCTTGGTTCTGGTTATTTTGTTTGTTTTTTGTCATGCGATCGAGAATCAATCTTTCCCTGCGCTTTTATGCCACTTGCATTTTTAGTGCTGTTATTTTTGTGAGAGTAAGAGTTTCTGCTCCGTATGTCATAATAGGAGGAACGCATTGATCAAATGTCTTCCGTTTTATATCTATCGGTATGCTGCTCTTAAAGATGTCTCTAAGTGAACCATATGCCACTTAAGCAAGTGTTATTCATGGATGAAATTCACAGGTCTGATTATCCTTGCTTATTCTGACTTCCTGACCAAGATATATGTACTTTTATATAAATTCTACCGCTTGATTTTGGATGGTTAGGAGTTCGCTGTAAACTAAATTTGTCATAAATTTGGTTTTACTGATGTTCATTTTTAGACTTATTGTTGAACATACGTTTTCCAATTCTTGTAACATTTGTTATGCTTCACGCAGACCTTGGTAATAAGTACTATACCGTCGACAAAACACAGATGATTGAGCGCCTTGTTTCCTTTCTTATGTAGTAAAATTGTTACTGCATTGTTCCATGTTTCCGGTATGAAACAATCTGTTAGACAAAGATTAAACAAAATTTATATTTGGTTGAGAAGGGCACGGAGGGCATCTTTATAGCTTCTATTAAAACTCCATGTCCTCCTTCTGCTTTGCTGTTTTTCATCTTTTTCATTTCATCTTGGATTTCGCTTAGTGTGATCTCTGGCATGAGCTCTGAACCCTAGTTGATAATTTTAAGTGATGCGGCTACTTCCAAGTTTGTTTGGTCTTCTCTTTGACTTGTGTATAGTTCTTGATAGAAATCTTCAACTATGTGTAGTAGTTCTTCTCTATTTGATATGAGCAGACTCCCTGCTTCTTTTTTCTTTAGTTTGTGTATTTCACATTTTCCATTGTTTATCTGTCTCCTCAGGACTTTCAGACTTTTATTCTCTTCTATAGGTCGGTGGACCTTTTTATTTATAAATTTACTCAAATCTTTCCTTATACCTTTTGATTCTTCTTTATTTATTCTTCGTAGTTTTTCTTCGTCAATGCCTTTGTTTTATTTATTTCTCTTCTAGTTTCCATTAGTAGCTTTGTTTCAATGTTTATTTTTTCGTCTTGGCGTCTTTGAGGGCAGCATTTTACTTGAGCCTCTCGAATAGCTTCTACAATATTTTCTTTTAGGCTATTTACATTGTTTATGCATTCATTATGTTGTAGTATTTTATTGGTATTCATTTAAATTCGTTGGGTTGTTCCATATCGGGTTAGCTTTCTTCCTAATCATTTTGGATCTTTTTGGTAATAAGTCTAATTTTAGTTTGGCTCTTACCATTCTATGATCGCTGCCTGTAGTAAAGCTATTAAGGACTGTGACATCGTTAAATATATGTTTTTTGTCACTGATTATGCAGTTTATCTCGTTTCTGATCTTGCCATCTGGGCTTTTCCACGTCCATCTTCTGTGGTCTTTTTTAGAGAAGAAACCATTCATCTGGTATATATTTTTTATAATGGAAATTCTAGTTGTGTTTGTCTACGCTCGTTTCTGTCTTTGGATTCAAATTTACCTAGTGCTGTTTTCTATCCATCCTGCTTTAGACCGATTTTTACGTTAATGTCGCCGCATATAATCGTGTAGTGTGTTGGTGTTTGTTTCAGTGCCGTTGAATTCTCCAATCTGCTCATCCAGCTGGTCCGTTGTTGTAGCATATAATTAAATAATCTTTGTTAGCGTATATTCTAAGGAAAATGTCCAAAAAGAAAAAATTCAATCAACTTTTTCTATTAGTGTCATACGAAGCTACAACTTGCACAAAAAATATATGAGACCATGCACTTTAGACTATACCTTCAGATATTTGCTATTATGTTAACAATCCGAACTTGTCTCCATCTGCAGCCGCGTGAAATGGATCTTTTACCTGAATACCAGTGCGTTGTTTCATGTTTCCTAATCAAGGCAGTTTTTTACGCCAACTGGATCGTGTTCCTTCGACTTTTCTAACAAGTTATTGTAACTGGCGTTTGTGCTCTCTGACGATATGATTTCTTTTGGTTATGTTTAACAGTTTCCTATCTGTGTTTATTATTGTAAGTCTCCTTCATCCCAATGATATTAATTTAATCAAAAATGGGAGAGAAAAACTATGGGAGAGAACTAAAGGTGTAAGGATTGGACGGGACATCATAATAACATAATATTTGCAGACGATACTGTCAGCGATATTGTCAGCGAATTTTTAAGTAATTAAGAGCGGAAATTAAATTACTAAAGTATGTTGACATTTCAATATTTTATATGCTCAAAAAATGTATTTGGAGAACGAGTTCCGAAGTGGAAATCGAAACGTCAAAATAAACAGATTTTAAATTAATAAAAAGAAAATGGCTTAAGAACAATATTAAGAATATAATGAGGTTTCTAATCATCATCATCATCCAGCCTCAAGAGTCCACTGCTGAACATAGGCCTCTTTCTCATGTTTCCAACCCCGTCTATCTTGCACCGCTCTTATCCAGTTTTTATTGAGTCTTCTTAAATCGTCAGTCCATCTTGTAGGTGGTCGACCGACGCTTCTCTTCCCTTCTCTTCATCGAAAGCGTCGGTCGAGGTTTCTAATAACTAAATTGCATAACAAATAAATCTAGTTTTTCTTCTTCATCTTCTCGTAGCACTACAACCCGGGATGGGTCTTGGCTGACTGCACAGCTTGCTTCCATCTTGAACGGTTGTCCCTAATAGTTGAGTTAGTGGGTAGCCCCATTGTTCTTAGATCTGACCATATATTGTCTCTTCATCGCATTCGTGGACGTCCTAAGGGCCTTCTTTCTGTCGGTGCTTGACAAGACGGTTATTAAGGAGTCCATGTACATGGCCAGCCCATCTTAGACGTTGGAATTTAATCTCTTGGACTATGTCGCTCGCTGTATATATGTGCTTGACCTCAGTATTTGTTCTCATTCGGTATTGGTTGCTATTAATGTCGTGATAAGACCCAAAGTTTCTTCTGAGGATTTTCCTCTCAAAACATCTAAGTTTTCTTTCAGTTTTTTTAGTCAGGGTCCACGTCTCACACCAATATATGAGCAGTGGTCTAATCACCGTTTTATTATATTCTAATCTTTGATGATCGTGTCTTTTAGATTTAATAGTATTGTGGAGGCTGCACATACATCCGTTTGCTGCCTAAATTTTTCCTTTAAACTCTTCCGCGATATCGTTATCTGCAGTGATTGTTACTCCGAGATATTTAAAGCTCTCCACTTTTTCAAAGTTATATTGGTCTATTGTAACATTTTGCCCTTTACTATCTCGTCTCTTTCTTTCTCTCCTTAAACCAGTTCTTTGCCTCTACCTCTAATTTATTAAAAGTCTCCTTTACATTGGTGACCATGTTTCCCACAATGTCAATGTCATCTGCATATTCTAGTAGTAATTTTGGTCTATTTACTGTCAGTAATTATGTTTTAAGTTGTGCTGCTCTTACTACTATCTCCAAGATGATATTAAAAAGGAGAGGTGACAGTGCATCTCCTTGTTTCAGGCCACTGCTTATTTCGAAAGATTCTGAGAGTTTGTTACCTATCCGTACTCTGGATCTACAGCTATTTACACATAACTTATAACAAGCTGGATAAGTTTTTTTCGAACTGAAAGTTTTGCTATTGCATTCCACATCTGAACTCTTTTAATGCTGTCATACGTTTGTCGCAATAAATCTACGTATTAAGGAGAATACAAGAACGTAGCTATTTAACAGCTTCCGTTTAAATATTTTCACGGGACTGTATTTAACTAACTTGGTTGTTATACAAGCATATAAATTTTCCACCCTGTTTTCCGATAGTTCCAGAGTTAGTAGCTATTTTATGTGACATTATAGTAAATGTGCGTAATCTTTATCAAGCTATCGTTTATGCATATAGAGGTATACATAGACTGTAACAAACAAATCAGAGTTCCCTGCACACGCATGCACTAACTGTTGAATTAATATCGTAATAATATACAAACTATTTCAGATAAGAATCTAGTTCAGGAGTTCTAAAGTCTTCTGGAAAATATATGGTTACGTTTAGTAGGATTCCTTATTCATAAATTATTGTAATAGTTAGTACAGTTGGTATATCTGGAATAAATTGTACTTTGGTACGGGGAATAACTGTAGAAATGTGATTAGCAAAATAGGGTATAAAATATTAGTTTAAATACTTGTTTTATTATAAATAAAACTTTTTAAAGTATGGTATATCCATTTAACTCTGTTCTTTACCCATTCGTGTATGATAATAAAGGTAATGGATTTTGACAAGAGCTATGACCTTGTAAATACCGGGTAGACTTGTGTACTGAATCGGCATGACTCGTAGCTCTTGCTAAAATCTATTACCTCTACCATTTTCTTGCAGCATAGGTATCAAACTTTCCTGCTATAATGTACCGGGTGGTCCAATAAGCCGATCTCTCGGCTATATATCAGAAACTATTCATGTTATAACTTTAGGAGAAAAAATTCCTTATTAAAAGTGGCCAAGAGAAATCGCTGGAAATAACTTTCAAGATTTTGGATTAAACGCTAGGGGGCGTAACCTGCAAAAAAAAATTTGAAAACCAGTTTTTTGGGAAATATGTCCAATTAAACCAAGTGTTAAATAAGTAAACTAGAAAGAGGCATAAATTCTGCATAAAGTTGTTCAAGTACTTTTTTTTTATTTTTTCAAATAAAGGGTGGGGGAGAGTGGGAAAGTATTTGTGGATAAATACCTATAACTTTGGTTTGGATCAACCGATTTTAACAAAATTAGTATCATTAGAAAGAGTATGGATGAATTAATTTACATCTACTATAAAATAATTGCATTTAGTTTTAATTGTCGTAGGTAGAGGGTACTTTCGAATAGAAAAAATTTAAATTTGTTTTTCTTCGAAATTTTTAATGGAAACACCTATTTATTGAAAATTCTAATGGAACTGGATTAAATTCGTAACAAAATGGCGCAAACCGCATGTTAATAGCTTTTATCAAACTCGAGATATGAATAAAAACGCATAAACATAAGTAAGTATAGTATTGACACACCCTGTATTATAAAATAAATTAAAAAATAAGTCAGTAGGTACTTTCAAAATTTTTTATAGCAGAAAACTCTTCATGTTGATACCTATTTTGACCATTTTAATTTCATATGATTAAAAATTGTTTTTTCGAAACTAAGTAGGCTACGACAATGAATTTGACAGGGAGTTCATATTGTTTATTTATTGACAGCTGTCAAAATATTGTTAAGAAGTGTTATATGTTTTATAATTCGAATTGAAAATTGCATTTTTTTCAATAGATATTAATATTAGTAATATTAGTAATTAATTATCAGTACTAATAATTCGTGATGAGTATATCAAATTGTATGATATGATTGGAGTTTATTTCGAATATCACCAAAATGGCGCTATTGCCTCACGTATATTTTCTATAAGATATCCTGGCAGGAGACATTGTGGCAAAGAAGTAGAGATTTCGGACTACTTATATGTGTAATCTGTTGAATTAAAGCAAGAACATTGATTGAATTATCTTCGGTCATAACTCTACTACGTCGTTTAAAACAAGGACGAGAAAAACTACCAGTTTCTCTTAATCTTCTGCCTTTCTTTCAAATACTTCTTTGCCATAATGTCTCCTGTCAGGATATCTTACAAAATATATACGTGAGCCAATAGCGGCATTTTGGTGACATTCGAAATAAACTCCAATCATATCATACAATTTGATATACTCATCACGAATTATTTGTACTGATAATTTTTTGACTGTTCTAACAACCATTCAAATTTCGTCATTTTGTGTCATGTGGAACAATTTTACCCAATCATGTCAACATTAGACTGATAATTGCATTTAGTGCAATTTTCAATCACTATGACAACACGACGAGTTTGACAACTTCATCCAAATAAATTTTATGAATAAAATGTTAACTTAAATTTTAATAATTGTACTTTCACTAACTTTACTTTTAATAAATAAAAGTTTCGTTATGTTGAGTTATGATTTTTTTTTCGAAAAATTATCCGCCGAATATCCCTCGGACATTGATGAATGCCTCATAATTTCATGACAAATTTCTTAAGCTCCAAGGAACGAGCTTTCGATTGTCATGAAATTATCTCGTCTGTTATCAATGTCCTAGGGATATTACTACTGATAATTAATTACTAATATTAGCAATATTAATATCTATTGAAAAAAGTGCAATCTTCAATTCGAATTATAATATAGCACCTCTTAACAATGTTTTGACTGCTGTCAATAAATAAACAATATGAACTCCCCGTCAAATTCATTGCCGTAGCCTACTTAGTTTCGAAAAAAGTATTTTTTACAAAATAGGTATCAACATTAAGATTCTTCTGCTATAAAAAAATTTGAAAATACCTACTGACTTATTATTTAATGTAATTTATAATACAGGGTGTGTCAATACTATACTTACTTATGTTTATGAGTTTTTATTCATATCTCGAGTTCAACAAAAGCTATTAACATGCGATTTGCTCCATTTTGTTACGAATTTAATCCAGTTCCATTATAATTTACAATAAATAGGTGTTTCCATTAAACATTTTGAAGAAAAACAAATTTTAATTTTTTTTATTTGAAAGTCCCCTCTACCTACGACTATTAAAACTAAATGCAAGTATTTTATAGTAGATGTGAATTAGTTCATCCACACTCTTTCTAATGACACTAATTTCATTAAAATCGGTTAATCCAAACCAAAGTAATAGGTATTTATCCACAAATACTTTCCCACTATGCCCCACCCTTTATTTGAAAAAATAAAAAAAAAAAACTTGAACAACTTTGTGCAGAATTTATGCCTCTTTCTAGTTTACTTATTTAACACTTGGTATAATTGGACATATTTCCCAAAAAACTGATTTTTAAAATTTTCTTCGCAAGTTACGCCCCCTAGCAGTTAATCCAGAATCTTGAAAGTTATTTCCAGCGATTTCTCTTGGCCACTTTTACTAAAGAATTTTTTCTCCTAAAGTTATAACATGAATAGTTTCTGATATATAGCCGAGAGATCGGTTCATTGGGCCACCTGGTACAGCTGGTTCCTAAAAAACTAATATGACTTATAATCTTATAACTTGGGGTTATAATGTTATTTTTGTTAATAAAGATAAAAGACTGGATTGGCGAAAGAAAAAAAAAGAAAGAAAGAAAAATAAAAACCAGGCTTAACAATTTGATCAAACGAGGGATAAAGAAAATGGGACGAAATTAGAAGGCAAGTGATATTAATTAAAAGGGAATTTAAGTGACCAGATAGTCAAGCTGGTTAACTAAAATTTAGTAAGTGAGAGAGAGAGATAGAGAACGATAAGACGATGAGACGTGAATATTTAGGGAATGGAGATGAGCTGGCTTTTCGTGTTGTATTAGAAGAAAATTTATGATGATAAAGAAACAACAGATAAAAACCGAAGATCACTGAAGGGGAAAGGGGTTGATAACAAAAGGATGGGTGCCAAGAGTAAAGGTCTGTTGAAACTTCTACTTCGTTGATATTACAGTGGGGGTGCTAGAAAGTATAGTGATAAACGAAAAAAGTATGATTTAATCTTAAAAACTATTTAAAACCCAAGTAGCTGAGAGATACCAGGTGTAGGTAAAGTAAAACGCAATACGTACAATACGTGGTATTATTATGGAAAAATGAAAAAAAAAATGGCTTGATTATATAATACAGAATGTATAGAAACTGTAAAATATACGATGTACTTTTTTGTTATAAGGATGCTTTTGTTTTAAATTTTTACAATATACAAATAGCAAATTTGAGTGATTTTATATTAAAACTTTAACAAGATACAGACAGAAAATTTTGATTTGGCATAATAATTTTTTTAATACCTTTTTTAAGACCTAACCAATGCTTAGAAGAAAAGTCATTAAAAGAGCTGATCAAATAATGCTAAACACATTCCCAATATGATCCAGAAAACAACACTGCCCAATAGTGCCTGGATACATTAAAACAAAAATTCTCCTTTTATTCAGGACGCCTAAGGAGATATAAAGTCAGTAACAGTCGGAAATGTGACGATGCGCTTTTTGAGCATGCCGAGAAGGCGTTTTATCGGAAACTTAATTTCACTGTCGAAAATGGCAATAAATCATATCCAAGTCAAGATGAAATTCAGGAGTTTTGGGGAAATCAACTTTCCACGCCAGCTGCTCTTAACACCAGTACTCGATGGGTAGAAGATATGACGCGCAGCTGTCAACACTACCGTACAACTGTCTATGAACCCTTTACCACAAAAGAATTCTCTAATATCATCAAAGAGCTTCATAACTGGAAATCTCCTGGACCAGGCGGAGTTCAAAACTTCTGGCTTAAGAAGTTCTGGAGTGCTCATGAGTGCTTGTCAACACTAATAAATCATGTTATTACTAATCCGCAGGAAATAAAATCATTCCTAACCCAGGAAATAACTTATTTAACACCGAAGGATCAAAATAATACCCAAGATCCAGCTAGGTACCGCCCAATTACTTGTCTTCCAACTCTGTATAAATTGGTCACATCCTGTGTAGCCCAACGTATCTACCAACACTGCGCTCTAAAGAATATCATAGAACCTCAAAAGAAAGAATGCGCTAAGGGTTCTATGGGTTGCGGAGAACAAATTATTATCGACTCAGTCATTTCTAACCAGGCATATACCAAAAAAATGAACCTTTTCACAGCCTTTATTCACTATAAGAAAGCCTTTAACTGGGGGGCGTATGAATGGCTGGTAGATATATTAAGAATATATAAAGTCGATGCTAATATAGTGACCTTCTTAAGACATCTAATAACAGATTGGAAGACTCAAAGCCACCACCAAATACCTGGTGAAAAAAACATCGAAACGAAAAATATCGCAATTAACCGTGGCCTATTCCAAGGAGACTCGCTGACTCCATTGTGGTTCTGTCTAGCGATGACCCCACTATCCCAGCAATTGGACTCCACTGACTTAGATTTTAGCATTAAAAACAACAGTAGTGGGGAAGCTTAATCATCTGTTGTATATGCATGATTTGAAACTAATGGCTTCTACTTGAAATCACTTAGATCAACTGCTAAAAACTGTAGAAACTATTTCAAATGATATCAGTATGCACTTTGGGTTAGACAAATGTTGTGTACTAAAGATATTCAAGGGAAAGGTTCAGCCCGGAGAATTCGATATGCAAAATGGCCAAAACATCGAGGCTATGGGTGAAAATGACATGTATACATATCTAGGAGTAAAGCAAGCGCCGAAAATTGACCATAAACAAATGAAAATCGAATTAAAATCAGAGTTCGTACGAAGGGTAAAACAGATACTCCGCTTACATCTTAATAGTAAAAATTTGTTTAAGGCATTAAATACCTACGAATTTTCCGCGCTTAGCTACTCATTTGGGATTATTAAGTGGACTAAAACGGATATATTAACTCTTCAGCGAAAAGTACGAACACACCTTACAAAGGCACAAAAACACCATCCTCGAAGTGTAGTAGGAAGAACAACATTACCATGGTATTTAGGAGGTCGAGGACTTATGGATATAAGCGAACAATTAAAAAAATATATTACTAATTTAAGAAATTATTTTCAGGCGTAGGCGGAGATATCTACGTAGATTTGTGCAGTAGATAGGCATAAACATAAACCATCTTAGCAAGAACAAAAAAATGCGCATTTGAATGGGTAAACCTCTACACGGGCGACATCGAAATGAGGTCAGCCAAGACTATGTCGACAATATACGTCGAACTATTGGTTGACATCAGGAAAGATGTTCCCTGAAACAGAAGATTCATTACTTGCCATTCAGGGTCAGGTTATACCAACCGAAAATTACCTGAAATATATTGTCGAAGACCCTAAGGTCCAAAACGACAAATGCTGATATGGATGTCAAGCCCAAAAAACCATCCAACATCTTACCGGGAGCTGTCAGGCATTTGCTGCAACTGAATATAAGGAACGGCATGACTCAGTAGGGAAGATCCTCCATCCAGAGATGGCTTTTAAACTGGGACTTCTACAAACAAACCATCTCCCATATTATCAATACGTCCCTGAGAGTATGCTTGAGAATAACAACTACAAGCTATACTGGAATCGCACTGTCCTCACAGACAAAACTGTAGCGCATAATAGACCAGATCTCGTGCTAGTTAATAAACTAACGAGACACATAACATTAATCGATGTGGCGATACGTAACAACAATAATCTGCGTGTTAAGTACAATGAACATATCGCTAAGTACAGAGATCTGGAAATACAAATAAGAAGACAATGGAGAATGAAAAGTACCCATACGATACCTATTATTCTTTCTACCACTGGATTCATCCCGAAGAACCTCCTAGAAAACATAAAAAAGCTGGGTCTAAATGAAAATCTATATAAGATCATGCAGAAAGCTGTGCTACTTTCGATGTTAAGATGCGTGTGAATACACAAAATATATAAATATGTATATATATATATATAGATATATATATATATATATATATATATATATATATATATATATATATATATGTATATATATATATATATATATATATATATATATATATATATATATATATATATATATATATATTCGTATGAACTTTACACATTGCAGTTTTTACATAAAGAAAAGGAAGAAAAAAGCGACAATAGCAATAATAAATAAGTAAGTAAATAAGTAAACACTGACACAGAACATATAAAATTAAAATTCGAAGTCAAAGGTTACATCCTCGAAGCCAATTGGTCGCCTTGGGAGTAAGTTGGTGGATTTCTTGAAGGCTGCCAAAGAACTTGGTGGCTGGACACTCGAAGACGATGTGGTTAATTGTTTGTTCAGCGGCGCTGCATTTGTCACATTCCGGGCTGGCATTTATACTTCATTGATTCAGCGATTTGTTACAAATTCCATGACCACCTCGTATTCTATTTAGATTGCACCATTCACGACGGGGAAGAGAAAAGCCGTCTGGTTTGATTGTGGGGTTTTCTACCAGATTGGAATTTCTGATGTCTGGATTCCATTCGCCCATCCAGTGCTCTTCGGTAGTGAAAACAGCCAATTTTGTAGCAGTTCTAGTAGGTGGATGTCTGGATTTCCGTCTTAACTGCCTTTGGTGTAGTTCAGCGATGTCTGTGTTTATCGGTAGTTCTGGGTTTTGTTGGCATTTTTGAACTAGAGTGTTGAGTGCTGCTAGTCGTCTTGTTGCTGGTGGAGCGATGTTGCTTAAAACTGGAATCCACTGGGTTGGTGTGGGCTTTATAGTTCCCGTTATGTGCGTCATTGTTTGATTTAACTGGGTATCTATGACTTTTGTGTGATGACTGTTTAGCCAGACAGGAGCGCAATATTCTGCAGTAGGATATACTAAGGACAGCGCGCTCGTTCTTATTACCTCTGCATTCGACCCCCATGATGTATTTGCTAACTTATGGATAATATTATTGCGGGTCTTAATTTTTGCTGAAGTGTTTTCCAAATGCTTTTTGAATATTAGGGTACGATCTAGAGTTACGCCGAGGTATTTTGGGTTAGCACTGTGCTTTAGCCTGGTTCCATCGCATTCTGTGTTTAGTCTGTAATTTGCCTTGTTGTTGTTTAGGTGGAAAGCTGTTACTTCAGTTTTCGATGGGATTGGTTGTAGGACCCATTTCTTAAAGTATCTGTTAACAGTGTTTAGATCTGCTTCTATGGTGGATTCGGCGATGTTTATGTCTTGTTCTTGGGCACCCAAAGCCATGTCATCGGCATAAATAAATTTGCGCGAGGTGGTAGTTGGTACATCTGACGTATAAATATTAAATATAAATATGTAAATTATATATGCATAAGAAATACAATAAGTAAGAAAAAATGCCTAAGATTAGTTGGTGCTGATTTCAAGAAATCAGTACCTCTGCTATTCATGTTAAACAAGAGAGAAAAAATATATAATATATTTTTTTGCATGTTCTGTAACAATAAATTAAAAACCATAACAAATACAAACATTTGGCGTTTAAATAGTTGCACATATGTTACTCACTTAAAATTTAGATTTAAGATAGTATTTCTTAAAGATATAATCGATTTTAATTTTAATTCTTTAGCTTTTTATAATTTATTTAATTATATACTTTTGATATTTGACATAAATTTTGAATTGTTCTGAACGATATGGCAGAATTGTAATCGTATTTTTGTATGTTGTATTGACATTGTGTAGGTCAGTTCTGTAAATAATTTTTTTAAAAAGATAGTAAGAGATTTTTGGATAATTTTGTGGAAAAGACAAGCAGCATGTAGGAATCTTCTCTTTTCCATGCTCAACCATTTTACATGTTTTAATTTGTGACATGTGATTTGTAATGAAGACAAGAATTTGAAACCACCTGAATTCTTCTCCTGTTATCTGAACTATTCCAAAGCTCATGCACAATATCTTCATAGTTAAATTTTGATAAAACTAAACTTTCGCACACTTTTCGCAGTATTCTTTTTACTTTGTATGTTAGACAGCGGCGATTATGATAAATTATTCATAGACTGAGAAATACTTTACTCACACAGGTGTTGATATGTTTTGTAAATTTGAGGTGATTATCTAAAGTTAAATCTAGATTTTTTGCACTAGTTACTGGTTTAATGATTGCATTATCAACAATTATTTAAATTATGTTACTCATCTCCAAACACACCCTGTTTGGACCGAAAACCGTCAGATTAGTTTTTTTTAAGTTTATATTTAATGACTGATTTTTTGCCCAATCAACAAATGATTTAATATCTTGATTAACAATCTCAATAGCACTTGCTCTATCAACCGGGTAAAATGAGTGGTAAATGTGTGTATCATCTGCAAATATAAAGAGGAAAATAAAGACAGAGATAAAAGTTACAGGTGGAGGGATGGGTAAAGAAGTTATAGTACCAAAAGAAATAAAAAAATTTCAAACCAAAGAACACCATTATGTAAGTGAAACGAGCTATGAAGAAGATGATAAGATTTCTCTCCACGACAGCAGCGGTGACATGTATGGTCCATGCATTTTTGTGAATATTTGTATTCTTTTAATAAAGGATGTAGGAGCAATGGACGTAATGCAGAAGAAGTTGTCGATGAACCCATGGGGATTGTGGGGCAGATGACAATTTTCTGAACAATTTTTGTTAAAAATCAAAAAAAGTAACTTTTTGTAAAATATCACTAAAATGTATTAATAGTGAAAGTGTTATCGTGTATTTAATTTCGAAGAAGATTATTATTGATTTTATATAACTGGTTTACATAACATTGGCTTCTTCAAAAGGAAATAAAACGATTTGTCCTGCAGTTGTCTTTTTATGATACATATAGTGCTATCGATCCATCTCTTTATTGTTAAGTTCATTTTCCAGTTAAAGTTAAAACAAAATTAACGTAGAGGCTGAATTAGTGTAGGGGCAGCCTTATTCTGTCCCAGTAAGTAAAGGAAGTTGCAATAACACAATTATATCTGTAATTTCGCGCGAAAGTCTGGCTTGAAACTGCCGCCAGCGGCTATCTTCCATGCCTCTCTTGAAATTCGCTTTTCGCTTTCATGTTAGATTGATTGCTTATGTCAGTAGTGTTATCTAAATTAACTACTGTGAAATAAGCAAATGAGAAGTCATGTTTACTATCGCGGGATGTTCATTTACTCTCCGAATTTGCTCTACAACGTACTCTATCGACTTTAAACTTAATATTCAAATTAATGCTTCCGCTTGAGGAAATTGAAATTGATTTTGTCTCTAATAATTTTATGGTGTTGTAAAAGAGACAAGATAATGGCAAATTATAGTACTAGACTACTTGATTTATTTCAGGTGTTTATACCAAGTTATCAATATATTTTAGATAACATAAAAAACAACATCAATAATTTTGTCCTGAGGCTAGTGCCTTGTGGGATCAAAAATAAACAACAATATTTATTTGACGTTTTAATTCCCACTTTGAAAATTGTTCTCAAAATACAGAATCACTACTAAATTAAACAATTTTTTTTTTTGTTACATGGTAAAGAATACTTCTAATAATCTAATTTGATCTGAATCACTCATGTTATATAAGTTCCAAAATTTCTGCTGTTAATACTTAAACCTTCGACATCCTCTTTGATGTGGTCTTCAGGGCTTCCGAGGTCTCAGACTTACGAGCTCCCTGACAACACTACAATGATTGCTAACCAATGGATTAATACTACTGCGAATATAGAATGGTTCATTTATACCGTCGATGGTTAAATGGTTTGGGTGGAACTTGAAGTAGAGGTTAGTGTGTGTGAAGTTGGCGCGAAAATTTCTGACAGTAGGATTTTGGTTTGCCGGGTGGAGCAAACGATATTTTTTTATGAGAGATCTCCAGTCCATGGTGCGGTCATCTCTTTTATGCCGTCATCTCTTTTATTGAGACAATTTGTCCTTTTTTTCTTGGTTTATAGAAGCAAATGGGGGGCTATGGTTCTGAACTTTTTAAAATCAATTTTGTGACCTGTATAAAGATGGAATTGACCTAGAGTTGAAATTAAATCGTAATTGCGAACAGAAATGGAATGTGCATAAATGCTATTTTGAATTCTACGATTTGTTTGGCCTATATAGGATCGGGGACAGTCTGCATAAGAAATTTCATAAACTCCTTGCTGTTTGTTTGGAATGTTATCTTTGATTGATCGCACAAGAGATGAAAGTTTTTGTTGGGGGGTAAATATTGCCTTTATATTCCTCTTGATTTAAGAATTTTGTTGATTTTGTCAGTGACACCTTTGATGTAAGGAAAATCTTAAAATCTTTCGTATGATGAGGTTTTGGAATGAGATTGAGTGAAAGATTGGAAGACGTATTTCAAAAGATACTCATTGGGGCACCATTTATTTGTCTGCAGAATTGATTTTGGAAGATGAAAAAAGTGTACAATGTTTTTTTAGTTGATATAATATGAATGATACTGTATTTAGTCTTTAGAATGTTTAAGAGTTTCGTCTACAGGAATGTTTGTAAAAAGTGATATCGAAACTTACTAGATTGTCTGACGGTAAGATAGGATACTATTTAAGAAGTTCTATGAAATGAAAATTTTTGACGAAAGATAAAGCAGTTTTAGCGAGTGGTTAAAGAGTTTTGGCCAATTACTTGGCCAATGTTTGTGTAGGGCAGTTACTGGATACATCCTAGTATCCAGTACACGATGGAGTTGGAAACTGATTCATCCCTACCGTTTCTCGATGTCGTCATACAGAAACACCAATCCCAAGGTTTTAATTCAATAATTAATACCCTTGTCTCGAGATAATTATGCTTTTGCAATGATACATGTAGACCCGCTGACATCTCTAGTTTAAAAGAAGACCTCATCCGAAACGGTTACAGTGAAAATCACATCATAGGAGCATCCATAGACCTCAAAATCTCCTACCCAATTTTAACCCAAAGACTCAGATCATCATCATACATGTATATATATATATATATAATAATTCCATATGTAATTTTCGTTTATATTAAACAAAAGAAGATGGTTTCGTTTCAAATATTCAAAGAAAACGATTAGGGATTTTTACAAATATTTGGAATATTCAAAACCGACTAATGACATAACTTTTACGAAGCCGGCGGAAAGAGAAAGGTAATTTATGCAAAATATTGAGTAATTTTGGAAAAACCAGGAGAAAAATTTTATAGAATTGAAAAATTGGTTTGTTTGTTTGAAAATGTTAAGACATTGTTTAGAAAGGGGTAGTAGAAAGGAAAGTGCTATGTTTGGTGTGTTTTTGAAAGTTGAATAAAGGATAGTACTTTTGGTTAAGATAGAAGATCGAATTTCGTTCTTTTTTGAGAGCAGATTGAAGAAAGGAGGTTAGCGAGCGAGTCGACAAGAGGGTCTAGCTTATTTTTAGAACAAAATTACAAAGATAGAAGTTTTTGAAACAGAACTGTATACAAGCATAATTTATAAAGTTTGTGTTGTTTTTGATAAGTTGATATAAATAGTATAGGTCAATTGAGGGGTATAAAATCAAAGTCTACAATCTCCCATTTCCACAATTTTGGAAAACCGCGAAAAACTGTAAAATCTAACAAAATTAAATTAGAACAATAAAACTGATGACGGATCATATAAAATTTGGTTTGTGATCGGGTGTATAGAAAGAGGTGCTTAAGAAATTATTTAGTTTCCTTTTTTTTAATATTTTAGTTTGTAGATTGCTGTTTTTGTTTGAAATGTTTGGAGATTGACGGATATGAAAATGATCTATAAGGATATTGCCAGTTTTGAAACTAATAAAACATCATTGTGCCAGTTACTTAGTTAGGAAAAATATATTTTGATATAGAACAATAATATAATACTTAAAAGCAATTTATATGCATATAACTACTTAAACTAAAATATCCGGAAGTTCAGGTATATATTCACAGGTTCCTTTGCTTCTTGTTCATAACGTTGAAAAAGCTTTTTATAATAGTTAAGCTGATCGAGTTTGGTCCAGTCTAAACCAAAATATTTGGTCAAAAGATTTCGCATATCACGCAGATTTAAATTATTTACTTTGTGAACAACAAGGAGAAGTCTTTCTGGATTGATCATGCTAATCATGCTAATCTGTTTGTCTGTACGTGTAATACTGACTTTGCTTCATATCGACGATCGTAGAAAAATCGGATATAATTTCCTTGTATTCACCAGGTGTCATTATTACTTCTCTTTTTCGTAAATTCTTCTCAATTTGACCAAAAACTCAAATGGTAACTCAAATGGTAAGAATCAATGGCCAACTATAGGAAAAACTGACTTAAGTAATTTAACATTTTGTGGCGCGTTCTCGGCTAGCCATTTGCAGCACATACCGATCATTATCGAGTTTTTATTTTGGCCACTGCATTCATCGGTCACCAGTCGTACCTTATTTGACGTGTTGCCAAAATCAGTGTCATTGAGTCGATAAAAGACTGCAGAGGAAATTTTATTTGATCCTTTGCCAAACATGTCCTCAGTCCAACAGTATGAAAATACATTTTCCTTTGAAAGTGGAGACTTTGAAGAACCTTCGACAACAGTAAAGTTAAAAAACAGAGCTGCCTCGAATAATAAGCAATTTGATCAGGAACTTTGGGGAGGACTAAATTTTTTTGGCAGTCAAACGATAAAGTGGCTAGGTCCTCTCTGTTTTCTTTAAGAAATTGGAAAAATGTTTTCGCTCGAAGTTTGTGAAGCCATTTTTCAGTCATGAGTTTAATTTTAGATTGCTCATTTTTCTCGTATTTAATGCGTTCACTTAGCTCTAAACATTTTAAACAAACGTCTGTTCTTGGAGTTTTAAAGCTTAAATTGTATTTTCTGTTAAATACATAGCGAAAATACGATCTCTTCACAGTCCCCGATAGAATTGTCTGAGCAGTGTACATTGAATACAATTTAGAGACGCTGAGTTCAGATGAAAGATATATTATTTTCGTCACTGAATAGCAGTAATGGGATTCAGTACATTTTAATTGGTTTACAAACCTTTGCACTCCTTTCAGCTTGTACCGATATTTCGTAGTTTTTCAATCATTACCTCTGCGTTCAATCGGTACTTGGCCTGTTTTAGTAAATCGTTTTATCACATAGGAAAGCCTAAGTTTTGTTATCCCTAGCACGTTTAAAAAGGCTGCTTGGCACACTGGAACTTTTTCTTTGGACAAAAAATTACGGATGAAACATTTTACCTGGTGCTTCTTTGGAGAATACAGAATGAAGGGCATCTTGAGACGCTTTATCTTTAGTCTCATAGAATAGGCTATGAAATTTCTGTATATAGTTCATTTTCAGCAAGCAGCACTGATATGTTTTTGAATTGTGCCCACATGTTGGGTATTCTGGCATATTCTTCGCAGAATATCTACAACAAAAAATAGGTATGAATATAGGTACCAAATTAGGTTCAAATCTTAACAAATTTTTAAGGAAAATGATAAACAAAACATTAAAATTCAACAACGGCTTGGAAATGGAATCATAAAATTCGCAAAAGTACTCACCTTACACGTTTTACAACGTTTTTCTTCCATTTTTTAGGTTGTTTTATTCGCTGCCTTGCCTTTGTTGGTGTGACAGGAGACGCATTAAATTCCATGATAAAAAATTAATACTTTTTTGTATGTAAAACTAATTTCTTAGACACCAATATAGTTTAGGAAAAGCACAAAAATAATGTAACGACTCTCAAAACTGAAACAAACTAAATAACACCACGATATAACGACAAACTAACCATATGTTGATCACGTGCGAGCTCTACGTGGTTCTTATTGGCCTAAGCGGAGATTGCCATGTTTGGTACACACTCAACTATGGAGATTGCCACTTTTGATCCCAATACCAATTTTTCACTGCGATTTATGTAAGGATAAGACCGCTTTTGGTTCTAACAAATAGTTTTATCTAACAGATAATAAAAAACGCAACAGATGGCGTCCCTAACTCAAACGAAAAAGTGGAGATTGCCGCCTTTGATTTTACATCCCTTATTTTAAGGCAAAGGTATTTTAGAACTCAAAGGGGAACCGTGAGAACAGTAAACAAATAATATATAGAGAATAATTAAAGTTTAAAAATGGATTTATTATTTAAAATACCCTGCTTTTCATTTTGTATTATATAAAAAATAATTGGTCGACTAATATAGATGAATTTATCAAAAAGTATTCAAATTTTTACTAGTAAATATTAATATACGTATAAATAAATAATTTACTCTGCTTTTCCGATAATATACTCAAGTGCCCAGATTAAATTCACGATAAAAACGTCCACCCGTATCACATAAAAGATATTTGAAGTTGAAAATTTGTCTGTGACGACAGGACATCAGATGGGTTTCAAAATCAACGGATTGAATTATTGAGGAGCAGTCTAAGAGCATCTGGCGTCTAGGAACGTCGCGATGCTGTGAGACGCACTCTCGACGAATGAGTATTTATGAAGGGAGACGCGACTTGACTAGTCGAATGAATCCCCTTATCAATATTTTCGTGAATAAACTGTTTGATGTACATATGGAATGGGATGGAGCGATTGATCGCCATATACCGATAACATGTGTGTTCCAAAATACGAATCGTCCATATTTAATGCAAATAAAAAATGGAGGGCCTAAAGATAAAAGGAAGCGTTTTTTTACTTTTATCGTGTATATTCGGGGAAAACAACCGTAGGTTGATTTATAGGTATTTTTCTCTTAAAATTGGTTATAGCCTTCAATTTTACATGCCGAGCAAAGCCAAAATCGATACTCACAATATATTTACCTTTGGAAAACTACATATTTAAAGACAATACTAAATTAAAAAATATAATGCATTAGAAACAATCTTAATTAGGAATATTTGCAAAAAAAATATTATATCTGACAAATTAATATTTAAGATCACAAAAATTTTTAAGAGAATCACGCCAATGGTAGTTTAAAGTAGTAGACAGCAACTAAATACGAATTACAAGAGAACTGAATGGAAGCTGAAAAGCAAACATATTGACTACCTTATAAAAGAAATCTTTTTATTGAAACACACGCACTCATTGTTATTAAATGAATGGACCATATACGAAATACATATGGAGTGCTCGATATGTATAACGTAGTGTAGTATTTCGAATCATCTTGTATATGTTAAAACACCTAAATATTTTCTTAATCCTTTTGCTTCGTTCGGATTGATAATATAAACATTTCTGGTACGTATATAGTAATTTTAATTGATTTCTTTGATCGTGATGCCCCCTAATATTGCGCGTCATTTTCGTACCTATTCTTGACTTAAGTAGCTGACTGGTTTATCCCACAAATATGACAAAAAAAACTCAACCGCCCTCAGAAAACATGAAAACGAAAAAAAAAACATAAATTTGATTTCGAGAAAACCAAGATACTAAAAAGTGAACCCAACAGGAAGAAGAGAGAGCTTCTAGAGTCTGTACAAATAAAAAAAAATAATAACGCAATAAATATTATAAAAAAGATGTCAAAAATTTGAACAAAATATATTTTATTTTAATTTAAAAACACATAAAAAGACAATCTCAGAACGCCTATGATGTTAAAATAACTTATTGTTTTTTTTTTTTCGACGTTAACGTGCTCGGCTACTATGGCCAGCCACTTACACAGGTACTATAACATGAATTTTCATTACACAAACAATAAGTGTTACATTAAGAATATGTTACAATAATACGGAATAATAATAATATGTTACACAATGTCTAAATTAAAATCTAATTATATTTTTTGATATAAGTGTTCATCTCTAAGGAAATGTAGCACAGCTTTTATTTGGTCAGGGTCGTTTAGGATATCTCGTACTTCACTTTTGAGTTTGTATTGTAATCTTCTGACCAAATATTGATGGCATTCAGTGAGGATATGTTTGATTGTCAAATATGATTGGCAGCTTTGACATGAGGGACGGATGCTAGTGGACATTAGATAGCCATGTGTGAGTTTTGAATGTCCTATCTGTAGTCGTCTTATCACAATGAGATCTCGTCTTGACAGGGCTGAATAGTCAAATGTAGGCTGACTGATTATTGACGGTTGTATTTCGTGTAAGATCGAACGGTTAGAGTTCCAATTCTGCTGCCAAAGGAGTCTGGTTCTTCTTTTAGTATATGATTTTAGGTCCTTACAAATTTGAATTTTATCGGTGATTTCAGGTGATGCTGTAGCAAGTTTAGCATAGTGATTTGCAGTTTCATTGCCTTCTATACAAATGTGAGATGGCAGCCAAATTATGGTAACTGTTATGTTATGGGACAAGGTAATTTGGTAAGAGTTTAGGATCTTTTGGACGATTGGATGATCGGTTAATATATTTTTGATAGAATGGATTAATGCTAAAGAGTCTGTGCATATGGCAACCTGCTTATTAGGTGGATATATATGGTTAAAAGCTTACAATATACTAAATAATTCACCAGTATGAACGCTGCTGACGGATGGTATAAGTGATGACTTAATTAGTGAATGAGAGGTTGTAACAGAGCAGTCTACTCCTGTGTCATTTTTTGAGGCATCCGTGTATAATATTAGGTCGTAGCTATTTGTATTTATCATGTCTTTAAATGCATTTATAATGATCTCTTTCGGATATTTATTTGTATCAAAGTTGGTGAACGAGGTGTTAAATTTGGGCGTGGAGATGATACAAGAAGAAGATATAGAGGAATAAAGGGGAAGGGTATGTGTAAGAGAGATATCATTAAGTGTCTGTGCTAAAATTAGTGGAATAGGTTTTATTGGTGGTAAGGAATTGGTATTGTGTAAATTATACGTGGACATTAAAAATAAGGGATGCACTGGATTAGAGGGGTTAGCTGATACCGATGCTGCATAAGAGAATAGCAGTTATTTTCGTCTTATACAAAGAGGAGGTTCGTTAGCTTCGCAATAAAGATTATCTACAGGACTAGATCGAAAAGCGCCAATACAAAGGCGAAGGGCTGTGTTGTGAATTGAGTTTCGAAGGTTAATATATGTTTTGGAGGCGGATATATATATATATATATATATATATATATATATATATGTGACAACCATAATCTAGCTTGGAACGTATTAGTGATCTGTATATTTTAAGAAGTGAGTTTTCGTCAGATCCCCAATAATGATGTGATAGAGTTTTTTTATTATGTTAAGTCTTTTGCACGTTTCTTCTTTTATTGCAAATATATGTTGCTTCCAAGTTAGTCGTGAGTCAAACGTTACTCCGAGAATTTTGCATTGTTTAACAACAGGAAGAGGGATATTGTTAATCAAAATAAGTGGAGATGAAGAAGCGGGACGAGAAGCTAACAAACGTCTGTCTCAAAAAACTCGTATAAGGCTGTGTAGAAAACTGATAGTCCCCGTTCTCACATACGGATCAGAGGTATGGACGCTAACGAAAACAGATGAATCCGCTGTATCCATTTTTGAACGAAAGGTGCTACGCAAGATATTTGGAGCGGTCTGTGAGAACGGAATATGGAGGCGTAGATATAACTTCGAACTGCAGAATATCTACAAGCATACGTTTGGTGGTAAAGATGTTACCACTATAATTAAGCGAAACCGCCTGCAGTGGGCAGGACATGTAGCCCGGGCCCCTGAATCGAACATAATAAAAAAGATTCTAACAGCGCAACCTGTGGGAATGAGACGACGGGGTAGACCAAAGCTGAGGTGGATGGATGGGGTAACACAAGATGCGGAGAAGATCGGAGTCGGCAACTGGAAAATTCAAGCAAGGGACAGAACAGAATAGCGTAGAAAGCTTGAGAAGGTCGAGGCCCTCTAAGGGCTGTAGCACCAAGATGATGATGATAATGATGAAGAAGCGGGACGTCTACTAAAGTTTATAATTTTAGATTTTACATAGGATAAAGATAACCCCATGTCACTAGTTTTTTTAAAAAGTGTGTCAACAGCAGTTAACTGATTGTTTAAACGATAAACTAACATCAATAAACAACACAGATTTAAAATACATTTTACATGTAGTGACTTAGTGGTCCTATGTTTTAATATTATTTTAATTGTGACGTCTTAAGGTTTTAGGACAACTTCTCCTGAAACATCAAGACAAAGCAGAACAAATCTGACTTGACAATGGCAAGTGTAACCTTGCCGAAACGTCGTCAAAACAATGGTTTTTCTAAAAACCAAAACTACTTAACGCGGAGTCAAACCCGGTAAACAACTGAAATTACATATAGCTCCCGCGGAAATTTCAAATCAAATATATATATATATATATATATATATATATATATATATATATATATATATAAATATATATATATATATATATATATATATATATATATATATATATATATATATATATATATATCGGAAAAAGGAGTACGACCGTCAATCCAATATATATATATATATATATATATATATATATATATATATATATATATATATATATATATATATAAGGGATCACTCAGACGAGTGGTGGGTTCTTATATCGGTCTCTAGGTGGAGAAATAAAAGACAAAGTTGATGGGCTACTTTATCTATTTTGAAGACGTTTCGCTTTCGAGTTTTGAAAGCATCATCAGTTCATCTAAAAAATTTTACAATATGAGAACCACACAATCATGGAAACGATGTTAATTGTTACCTTAAAAAGATATGTAGCAGTCAATGTTATTAACAAACATGTGAATGAAACTAAGTAAATGGCATAATACGCTGATCTTGTATAAACAGTTAAGTAACTAACAACATATATGAACTTATAAAAAATTAGCACAGCAAATGACCATGTGGTCTAAAGTAAATTCAATGTTATTTAATGTTAATAAGTGAGTAAGAACCAAGAAAATCATAGATAACTTCCAACTATTTAATGGATATTAAGCTTTGATTTTAACTTTAGGTAGCATTATAAGTGATATTAATTTTTAAAAAGTAGTATAAATGAAGTTACCGATCAAAGCCCTATGAATGTCGCCGGGAAAATGGCGTTTAATGAAACAAGAACGAACTAAACCGCGAAAAGACAGCCAACCTTGAGGTCAAAAATACTTTCGACAGATCAACAAGGTGTAGATACCAACCCAAATTTTGGACGGTTAATTTAAGTATAAATGAGTTTGGATGACTACCCGGTTGCAAAAGACAACACAGTGAAAAAAGTTGGTAGTGTAATAGCAACTCCCCTCACTAATCAGTCCAAATTTACAAACAGAGAGATTTTCATTCAACCTCATAAGTATGTAATAACGTTAATCATTATGGCTAGTTAAACAGCCACAGGTGGTTAACGATTCGTTAATTTCCAAACAGCCCAAGGTTCAATATACTTGGAACTGTGATTTGCAAAGGATTCTATGAATCAATTACAATATTTGTATTATTTTAGTATAAAATTGGTAGCACTAATTAAAGTAATTAGTGTATGGAAATGCAATGTAAGTTGCATATGTAATAGTAAAATTAAGTAAAGAATATTAAGTTATTTTATTGATATATTTATTTATTTTATTTTTATTTATATATATAAATTATTTTATGAAAAATGGAAAAGGGTTCAAATAGTACATTTAATATGACATTAATGTAGTGAAAAGATCAAGTAGCTTAATTATGCAAAATTAAAGCATGATATATTTGGCTCAAGTTACTTATGTCAGTTCTCTTATTCAAAGCATTAGGGTGTTTTAATATTGAACACATTTCCAAAAACTGTCTTTTAGCTAGATTGCGTTCAGTGGCAAGGATCTTAACTTCATTGAAATCCACTTCATGTTTTGTATTTATCGCATGTTGTGCTAGGGCACAAGTGTGTTTCGATAAATTAATGTCGCTACGATGTAAAGTGAGACGACCTTTTAATGATCTACCAGATTGACCAATGTAACATAAATCGCAATTAGCACATGGAATTTTATAAATTGTGTTCACTTGTTCCAAAGTGGACAAGGGTGTTTTAGTTTTAGAGAACAAATTTCTAACAGTTTTGGCATTCTTAACAGCAATTTTAACAGGTATATTATTTTGTTTATACAATTTAATAAGCTTCTCAGTAACTTGAGGGAAATAAGGTAAAGAAGAATAATGTGTGATAGTATTCTCAAGAACAGTATTATGCAGAACAGTGCTATTTATTGAATTATTAGAGATGTTTCAAAGTTGGTCACCATCGGGTATGTCATAAATTGAGGATCCATAACTATGTGAATAAAGGTATTTATTGATGATAGAGGAAGGATATGAATTCTCTATTAGAATATTTCTCAATAACTTAAAGGATTCAACGTCAAAGGAAACGTCTTCAAAATAGATAAAGTAGCTTATCAACTTTGTCTTTTATTTCTCCACCTAGAGACCGATATAAGAACCCACCACTCGTCTGAGTGATCCTTATATATATATATATATATATATATATATATATATATATATATATATATATATATATACATACAAGCATGTAAAAATATTTTTAATAAACAGCATGACTTTTCTAGTGGTAGCAACTGTAACAAAAATCAGTACTAACTAATTAATTTTGTCTCTTACCATTAATTCTTCACACTTAAGAGATCCGCGCCAATCAATACACACAAAAATTAAAGTCAAAGGAACATACGGAATCCACCGAATACTTACACAAAAACTAATAAATATTAGATACGATTGCAGAACTCAAAACTAAGATAATTAACACAGCAACAGGATCACTTGGAAAGAGGAAAGTGGCGAAACTAACATATTAAAAAAGAAATCCTCATGGTTTAGGAAGAAAGTAAAGACAAAATTTGAAGAAAAGAAAAAAATCTTTTTAAATACAGAATACAACATGCATACATAAACGCATCCAAAATGAAGCGAATGCTTTAGTCAGACAGTTAAACAGGAATACTGACAGAGCTTCTCAAAACATGGGCAGACCACTTTGAATCCATATTTGCTTAATGAGATGATATTGAACCAAAAACACCAGAAGTGACGACAAACGAAGGAATAAACATTGAGGAGAAAGAGCTAAAGCAGACATTAAGGAAAATAAAAAATAGAAAAAAACTCGAACATCGAAGTAAGAAACTTCTGTTGTAATTGGCACATATATTTAGTTAAAATCATCCACATCCAAATGAATTAAAATGTTCAGTTTTCAAGCTCATCAGTCCATCCACAGTGAACTTTAGAGTACTTGCATAACTAACCGCAAAACCAAATAGTGGTTGGGTTTACATTGATGAAAACATAATTGAAAGTATTAAAGTATACGGTAATATGACGATGTTAAGGAATAAATTAATCGGGAACATAAGCCCCTACTCGAAATAAACTACATTCGAACTGTCGAACTAGAATTTGCCAGCTAACCTTCTTAACCTACTCTAGGACAGATAATAGAACTAGTGATGGAGTTTAAGTATCTAGGCATCATACTATCGCTATGAAAAGCTCGAAACAGAAGTGAATAGAGCAAACAGAGACGCAGGTTGCCTAAATGATACAATAGGGAGAAATAAAAACATCCGGAAAGCAATGAAAGAAAGAATTTACAAAACAGTCATCAGATCAATAATGTCCTCATCATCAGACCAATAATGACCTGAATCACGACCTGACACAGAGAGAATAAAAAGAGTGTTAAAAACATCAGAGATAAAAACTCTCCACCATATGTGATTAATCCCATTTTACATATTATTTAAAAGTATATAATGTATATTTACAAAAATAACATTGGTATATTTTAAATTTACAAACTTAAAAAATGATATAATAATGGTATATCAATTTTTTTATTTTCGGTTTTTACATGTTGGTTTAAAATCTTAGAAACATAAATCTAGGTTACATTCTTATAATGTAATGTAGACCTTCCGTAAGTATGCCAGCATCCCAGATATGAGAACGCGAACATCTTTCAAAAGACGGTATCATAACACAACGAAACAACAAAACAATGTTTTTCTCGAAACTATCTTGTGTCTTTTAGCAAGTTGAATCTATAGAAGTGCGATAAGCTATTGTCTCAAGATGGCTTAGTTTTTAGATGTGGAGAAGTTTCAAATAAAAGCATTATGTTTTTCTCGTGTATATGTTCTTTGTGGATAGAACTTTTAAGTAGACGAGTCTTTGTAACAATAATTACGTTTCACGAAATAAACAGTAAATCAGAAAAAATAACCGAATGGAATTGTTAGATGTGATTTTTAGTTCAGTGTGTTAATTGTATTATACTTTTTTAATTAATGGATCTCTTAGTTTAGAGTAGGTACTCATGAAATTCTCTTCCGAACTCTACAATTGTTATCAAATTTAGACGTTGTTATGAATGTAGAAATTTTTGATTTTAATAAAGTTAGCTATTTAATTTCAGCTAAATATGTTAATGTGAAAAATACGTTATGAGTTATAATAAAGAAAACTATGTTTCAAATTAGTTTAGAACCAAATGTTGTCTGAAAGAAGTATGCTGTGTGTTCCCAACATTGTTTAAAATTTATTTTAAGTAGCGTGTAAAAACTTTCTTGACTCTTTCTACACTGCGAACTGTAAGATCTTCTGTGTGTATTATAATATAGTCCGTATAGAAAGTATCCGCAATTTTATATTTTTCCTAATATTAATAGATTTCCTTTTTGGTAACATTTTGAGACAAAAATAATGCATCAGGTTGGTTGTGCCGATAGTAGGTTATGAACAAATCGCATGACAACACATTCTTCTTTTTCAGCCTGTGTTCGTCTACTGCTGGACATAGGGCCTCTTCCATTTGCTTCCATCGATTTCTACTTTTGCCAATTCTCATCCACTGCTTCCCCGCGACTTGTTTGATATCGTCTGTCCACCTCTTCTGCGGTCTGCCTACTCCTCGCCTGTTCTCTCTTGGTCTCCAGTTTGTTAATCTTTGTGTCCATTTTTCGGAATTATCTCGGGCAACGTGTCAGACCCATTGCCACTTGAGCCTTATTTCGAATCATGTCTCTCAAACTAATCCCTAGCATGGCCCTCTCCATTGCTCTTTGGGTTGTACTGAGCTGCTCTAAGGTTTTCTTTGTGAAGGCCATGGTCTCCAGTCCATATGTAGTTACACGCAAGATACATTTGTCATAAACTCTACGTTTTAGACACATTGGTATATCGTTATTCTTCAAAATAAAGCTTAATTTGCCGAAAGCTCCCCAAGACAGTTGTATGCGTCTTTTTATTTCGGCTATTTGATTTTCTTTGCCGATTTTAATGGTATGTCCAGATATATATATATATATATATATATATATATATATATATATATATATATATATATATATATATATATATAGTGGTCTACATTTTCAAAACTGACGTTGTCAATAACAAGATTAGTTTGTAAATTACTCATTATTTTTGTTTTCTGAAGGTTCATTTTGAGATCTATTTTATTTTACTGCTGGTTTAATTCCTTCAACATTTGCTCCAGTTCCTTGATATCTGTACTAAATAATACTATGTCATCCGCAAACCTCACATGACTCAAACGTACACCATCAATGTTTAGACCTTTTTCCTCCCAGTCAAGCTGTTTGAATACATTTTCCAATGCTAAGGTAAAAAGCTTTGGTGAAATAGTATCACTTTGTCTAATACCTTTATTGATTTTGATGTGTTTATAAATGTTAATGAGTGTAGTGTACCGTGAGTCTATTCGAGCATCCTTCAGGGCTGACAAAAAGGACCAAGTCTCAATACTATCGAAAGCCTTGTGAAAGTCGATAAATTCCATATGTAAAGGTACATTAAATTCTGTGGTTTTTTCTACTAGTGTTCTGATGGTTTGTAAGTGATCATTAGTACCAAACCCTTTTCTAAATCCCGGCTGTTCAACTGGTTATAGGTCAACAAACTTATAGGTCTGTAGTTTTCAATATTAGCAGTGTTTCCTTTCTTGTGTAAAAGTATTATTTCGGCATTTTCCCATAGGCTGGGTATTCTTTCTTCTGTTAGACACTTATTCAGTAAGACTTCCACAACTTCTACAACGATGTTGCCGCCCATTTTTAACATTTTACACGTTATACGATCCTCGCCAGGAGCTTTTTTGTTTTCCATTTGCTGTAAGGCATGTCTAATTTCCGAAGAGGTTATTTTAGGAAGGGGTTTCCGAGCCGACGTTTAGAATTGTTCTGTGGTCTGTTTCGGGGTTCTGTATAGTAGATGTATAAAGATTCTTATAGAACGTTTGTATTTTCTTGATTATTTGAGCTTTTTCGGTCACCGTATTCCCCTGTTGATTTTTGATTTTAGTTATCTTTGATTTTCCTTTAGTTAAATTTGATTTCAATACTCTCATTGTTTCTATTGTTTTCGATGGTTTGCAATATTTGTTTTGTTTTATAAGCCCGCAAGTCTGACCTTATGCTTTTTTTAACTTTATTATTGATAGCTTTATACTCTGGTAATTCTTTCGATGTTCTTCTTCTTTCTTCCATTAAATGAAGTGTTGTTTGTTTCAGTTTCGTTTTTCTGGGATTTTTATTTTTATCGCAGATCTTTTTTGCAGTTGATGTTATGTCATTACAAACAACAATGTCAAATATTGTTGTTTGTAAACAGACTTAAGATTTGTGAAATAATGTCGCAAGTAAAAAAAAAGAAAAGTGGTTGAATATTTGTATAGACAGTGGATAAAAAATTGAATAGACATGAGACATAGACCAGTTTCGGCTAGACCGCGTAAAATTTGCAGAAACAAAATTCGCGCCTAGGGTTTCGAAAATTAGCGAACATTTGAAAATCAACGAGGAATAGTGTTCCTAGAAACTGTCCGGATGTCACTGAAAAAGCAAGTTTACATATCAAGGAATCCAAAAAAATCCCTACAATGACACCTCTGCAAAAGCAACGAAGAATAGATTGTTGTCAACGTTTTCGAGAAGATAATTTTAATAATGTCTTTATATCTGATAAAAGTTGTTTCCAGCTTAATGCAAATTATCGAAAAGTACTATCAAGAGAAAATGATACCGTTAAAATTTCCAAATTTTCCACTAAAATAATGGTTTGGATAGCAATAAATTAGCATGGTGCTACACCTATCTGTATAGCTGGTACCTACTGTGGATAATGCGAAATATTGTGGCATCCTAAATAGTTTTCTTTTTGAAACGGCTCATGTTTTATATCCAGAGTGGTGGCGTTTTCAGCAAGATAATGCAAGATGCCATACTTCTGCTTATACTCAAGCTTGGATGCAAGAACACGAATTAACTACAATTACGTGGTCAGTAGCATATCCAGATCTAGCCCCATTAAAACCATATGGGGACTGATGAAGATTGAAGTGTAAAAAGTAGCGCCACAAGTTAAAGAAGATTTGAATCGGTCAGTTTTACAGGCATGGAATACCATTACCAAAAATTAAGGTCTTGACCTAGTTTCGGGTGTACCTGGACGTTTAGTTAAGTATATTAAAATACAGTCCATTAAAATGTTACATTTTTATGCCTTAGCATGCATTTCTTTTTTTTTTCTTTTAGTTCCATGACCAATCCAATATAAGATATGCAGACTATACCGTAGTGCTGGCAGATAGTGCGCAGTGGATCCAAAGAATGATTGCAATGTTGTAGAAACATATTACAAATATGGCCTAAAACTAAATTGTTTGAAGACATCAATGATGAACATTAGTAAGACATCAAAATAAATGCCCAAAAGATACACTATTAGAAAGAGTAAAGGAAATATGCTACCTGGATACGAAGGATACTAAGGATACCTAGGATCATAGCTATGAAATAAAAACTCTGAAAAAAACAGAAGCTCTTTTAACGGTATTAGTCAACGTTTTTTTAACCTTTCAGTACTCGCACACGGTGACTGGCTGTTAACCGTAAGATTATTGTTGCGTCTTTTGTGTCCTTTATATGACAGAAGATGTAGTCTCACAGAAGATGCCACAAAATGATGTCACAAGTCATTTGAAATGTGGTTCTATCGATCTATGATAAGAGTCTCATATATAGACCACACAACTAACATAACTATTTTCCAGGTGATACCAAAGGACAAAGAAATTATTAATACCGTAAAGAGCAGAAAATTGGCTTACCTACGCCACATCATGCATAATACAAAAATACCGACTTTCATAGTTATTTCTACAAAGGAAGACTGAGGGCAAGGTAGATCCTGGATGAAGACCTATATCCTGGCTGGCAATCTTAGAAAATACATTTGTCTAACTTCAATCGATCTATGTCAAGCTGGCGTGAATATAATAAATGGACTAATGTGATCGCCAACATCACAAGAGGATAGACACCTTTAGAAGAATACTATGCATAGTTTCTTTTTCAATTTTTGGACATCCTTCACTATGCCGGTTTGTAGTATAGAGCAAAATTGTTCGAGAAAAGGAGTATTTGTTCCTGTTTTAGCAACGCTATCAGTAATCCCACTACAAATAATTCCTTTATGCCCTGTCATATACATACCAAAAATAGTTTATTGCACCATATCGGTTTTTTGAGGGACTGTTTACAGTTTCAAGTTGCTATAAACGTATCAGTTGTAGACCTTAGAGCATTCAGTATAGCTTGACTATTTGAGGCAATAAATATTTTGGCTGAATTGAGTTGTTTCTTTAAACACCATTGAGCATAAAAATCGATTCTGTCTGAAGTATTGTCAGAGTGTTCCCGAGATCTATTGACAGTCTGATGTCAGGACTAGTAACCGCTATTCCTACTTTCTCTTATATTTTTGACTTATAATTATAAAACCTAAGTGCGCCTTCTTCAATTTGTGCAATTTTGTTTAGTAATATTTGCCGTACTCCTCAAAAAGTTAAAAATTATTACGACTGTTACCGCATTTGATTTGATAAAGTTTACCAGCTTAATCGTTAGAGAGAATTAATTCCAAACCCCGAGCTACAAACCTTGAATAAACATGTAGAATTACAATTAAGAATTTGCTGTGTTGTAAAAAACATCTCTCTCGGGGGAACCTGTAACCCCTAGAGAGCGTGTCCCCAGGTGGTAGATAGGGGAATGCCCGACCCAGTTTACTGGTGGGTAGGAAGGAAATAAAATACCTCCCTGGGACCAACAGGTAATTCACCGAATGATTGCCGGTATAAGCGATCCCACCATTTACTGGCTAACGGCTTCGGGCGGATGAGCTAGTATGTGGAAGGGCACTCTTTTGTCCTGAGATCAAGAAATAGGTCTCGAATGCGGATGAACCAAGGATGGTCAACGGCGGAAGGATGCAGAAGGCAACGGGAAATCATTGCATTAAAGATTCATACAGTACCCCCAGTTAAGTCATTATGGTGTACACCAAAAATACTGGAAACCCTACTGATCAAGGAAATAGGTTACCAAAATCCGGCAGAGTAAGAAAAACACAAGACTAAAAGGCTCACTTGGTCGTAAACATGCGAAATCCTTATACAAGATCGCATAAACCAACAACTTTAAGAGGTGCAACGTGGAATGTTAAAAGTTTGTTCTCTGCAAACTGGATAATGTTGAACAAGAAATCAATAGACTAAACATCGATGTTTTAGGAATCAGCGATACTCAATGGCCAAGATCTGGGAAATGTTCAACACGAAATGATGGCGTATCAGCAGAAAAAATGCAGTAATAGCAGGAATAAATACAAACAGCAGGAAAGAAACATCTTACAAAAACAATAACAAAAAATAAGGGGTGGATGACACAAGATTCACTAGACTTGATGAAACAAAGAAGAAAGATGAAGAATTACCCAGACAAATACAAAGAAATAAATAAACACATAAAAAAGAGAATAAAAGAAGCCAAAGAGGAGTGGATAAAAGAACAGTGTGAAGAAATGGAAACCTATGAGAAAAAGTACGACGCGTTCAATATGGACAAAAATGTAAAAGTGATAACAGGAAGCATAAAGAAATGCTAAATAGATAAACAAGGTAAAAATAGGTAAAGACAAAGATAAAAATGTTATTGTAGATCTAGAGAATAAAATAAAAAGATGGACAGAATACCTGAATGAATTATTTAAAGACGATATAAACAACTTAACTCAGATAATCAATGCAACTGGGCCAGACATATTAAAAGAACAGGTAGAATACGCAATAAGAAACACTAAAAATGGAAAAGCAAATGGAACTGATGAAATATCTACAGAACTGTTGACGCTTTTGAATGATAAATCCGTAACCATAATATTACATTTATTTAATACAATTTACAATTTACAATTTATTTAATACAGTACTGGTATAATACCTCAAGAATGGTTGCTTTCTACGTTTGTCACTATACTGAATAAAACTAAGGCAATGCAATGTTCAGATCATCGAACAATCTCCTTGATGAGTCATCTGCAATGTATTTCTTAGAGTCATCCACAACCGAATCTGTCAAAAGTTAGATATCGACATTAACGATACACAGATGGGATTCAGAAAAGGATTAGGTACAAGAGAAGCTATATTTGCCTTAAACGCCCTAACACAGAGATGTCTAGATGTTAACCAAGAGGTACACGCCTGCTTTATAGAGTTTGAAAAGGCATTTGACAAAGTACGCGACAATCAACTCAAAGAAATCCTGGAAGGTAAGAACATCGGCAGCAGAGACATACAAATAATATTAAATCTGTACTGAAATCAGCGGGCTAATATAAAAATAGAATACCTAACATCGGACGAAATAGAAATAAGTAGAGGAGTACGACAGGGTTGTATATTGTCACCGCTTTTGTTTACCTACAGAGAAGAAATACGCCAAGAAGCTCTCTAACATGCAAACGAGGAATAATAGTCAATGGAGAAGTTATCAATAACATTCGATATGCTGACGATACTGTGATAATGGCAAGAAGAGCGGAAGATCTACAACATCTAGTTGAAAGTGTGAATGAGATATCTAATAACTACGACATTAGGATGAACGTCAAAAAAATAGCAAATACAAATACTTGGGAACCCTAATCAATGAAACAAGTGGCCAAAATCACGAGACAAAATGACGTATTGAAATTGCCAGGTCTACCTTTATAAAAATGAAAAAATTATTGTGTAATCGTGATATTAGTATTCATCTACGAACTAGAATGTTAAAATACTATGTATTCAGTACTTTGCTTTACGGTGTTGAGGTATGGACTCTTAAACAGAGGAATAATAAAAGTCTTGAAAGCTTTGAGATGTGGTGCTACCGCGCGGTTACGGCGCGCCGTATACTAAAAGCAAGTTGGATAGATAAAATTACCAATGAAGAGAATAAATACGCAGAGATAATAAATAAGAGAATACGCATAATAAATAACGATCCAGAAGTTATCATGAATATAAAAAAAAACTTGAAAACTTAGGCCACCTGATGAGAGGACAAAAGTGCACATTCCTACAAAATATAATACAAGGAAGAATCCAAGGACGCAGAAATCCAGGCAGTAGAAGAATGTCCTGGATGAGAAATTTAAGAGAGTGGTTTTGTTGTACAACGAATTATTCAAAACAGCAGTGAATAAAATTAGAAATGTCATTATGATATCCAATCTCCGATAGGAGAGGCACTCAAAGAAGAAAAATAAAACGTCTAAGCTATCCTAAGTCTACTCTGAGTAAGGTTTTTTGTGAATTAAATAATTACTCGTTACGTAATATTTCATTTTTTATGGTTCACATTAATATAATATTCATTTCGTCTGCTCCGGGATTTATCAACTATCAGAATAAATATTTTAAACCAAAAACAAAACATTTTATATAACTGAAAATATATTACATTCTTGAAAATATACATATATCGCCTGTAACTTTTGATACAATAGAAAATTGTTTATCCAATTTTTATAGTGGATATCTACATAAACATAAAACAAACAAATTTAGCTAAGATAAAAATTGAAAAATATATGGAGCGATCTTCGACATTTTATTTCCGCAATTCATATTTCGCATCGTAAGCGAGAAGGGAATACGAATAAAAAAGAGATAGAAAGCAGTTTATCTAGATATTTTATTTAGGAAAGAGTACAGTATTTTGACAGGAGACATGACTTTACAATTTTTATTGATGACAGCTTTTAAAAATTTGATGCATATTGACTTGTTGTCAATGCGAATGGATCACGATATTTTAAATTTTAATCGAATAATAGGTTATATAGATTATTAGAACGTTTTATTTTAGCCATATATAAATGATAAATTAATGATTCCCCATACGCAATACGTTTAAATGACTTATTTTGATGACAGAAATATTAAGATTTTCTTGCACACTCTTAGACTTCAATTTCATACATTAATATTGGTTTTTTCCTATTATTAAGTTTGAAAATGTCTTTCTTTAAAGACGATACGATTTCTTTCTTAGTTGTGTATACTTACCATGTAAGCTTAGAATCTATAGTTAAATTCACAATTAGAGTGCAGTACGGCTAAGATAGGGCAACGCTATTCTTATGGAAAAGAAACGCACAGGATGGCCTTTAGAGCTATTGATTGCTCACTCAAGAGCGTCGCACAGAACCGGCTTGGACAAAATTCATCTACTGGTTCTTCTTCGCGTGACATATCAGAATTATCCGACGTTGTCGATCACCATTGCGAAGGCTTCTAGATCTTCGGCAAAATATGGAATAATTGTATTGCATTTGATATCTGAGTCCATTCACGAATGTTTTTTAACCAAGAAACTTGTTTTCTTCCTACTCCTCTACGGCTCTCTATTTTGCCTTTAAGGATCAGTTGTAATATATCGATTTTCCCTTACTATATGTCCCAGATAAGACATTTTTCGATTTTTAGCAGTTCTCTATCTTTGTTGACGTTCCTTAGTACTTCTTCATTAGTTTTCTCTGCTGTCCAAGGTATCTTCAGCGTCTGTCTATGGACCACATTTCCAATGCTTCAATTTTGTTCATGATCGATACTTTTAGCGTCCACACTTCTGCACTATACAAAAGTACGGACCAAACATAGCACTTAACCATTCTTTGTATCAGTTTTAAACTGAGATGAGTATTAATTACTATTAAACTGGGAATAAGCCACAATTAAAGATAAAAATACGTTTATTGACGTTTCAATTTCCACTTCGGAAATCATTCTCAAAATACAAACAGTAAATTAAACAAATTTTGTTTTTTGTTACATAGTGAAAAATTCTTCTAATAATTTAATTTTATCTGACTCATTTATATTGACAATTCAGACATACATTATGCATTTTAAAGTAGACGACTTTAAAATGATATTGCCAATATTGTTGAGTTGCGCTCCTGGGACGACTTTACTTATACGATAGTTCATTCGATTACATGAAATCAACTTTAACTTGAGAATATCCGTCAGAAAAAAAATCATAGTATGTAATTCGTCTTTAAAAAGACAAACACATGACATGAAAATAGTAAAATTCTCCTGTTAGTGATTCCATAGTAAATTGTGAGGGAAAAACCAGGAAAAAAAACCTCATAATACTATCCCGACATTGTAAGTATTGGTTCGTGAATTTAGTTTACCTTCAACAAACATCAAAATTCTGATTTTATATGTTTCGTTATTTAAAAAAACATAAATGATGTATCCTCTATATGTTACTGACTTACTAATACTGGTATTTTCTTATTAATAACTTCCTCTTTCAATATTGGTAACCAGATCCTACTACATTCTGCCGAGGAATTTACGACACAATTGGCCTCATTTAGCATAATTAGAGCCGCTTCTTTGATTTTTCTTTTTTTACCATCCGTTTCTTTTAGGACTACATTTGAATTATTCCATTGAACCCTATGTTCATTATTCCATGCGTGTTTACAGATTTGAGATCTATCAAATTCTCTATTTTTAATATAAGATTGATGTTCACTTATTCTAACATTTAATGGCCTTGATGATTCACCTAAATAAAACTGATCGCATTCACAAGGTATTTTATAAATGCAATTCTTTGTCCTTTCTTGTTCATTGTTAGGTTTGGTTTTGGACAAAATAGATCTCAACGTGTTTGTTGTTTTGAATGTTGAATTTATTTCCTATCCTTTTAAGTTTTTCTGATAGTCCTTTTATGTACGGTATTGTTATTTTCCTCATATTATTCTTTGTGTATGCTGTAGGATCTCGTTCTAAGTTGTTCTGTTCTATTCGATCGATTGTTGAAAATTCCTTATTTATAAACGATAAAGGATAATCATTTTTTAATAAAACAGATGTTAACATTAATTCTGACAGAATTACTGTCGAAGACTAACGAAGACTAACCTATTTTTTTGTAATACGTGGTATACAGCCAGCTACAGGAATTGTTTTCCTTGTGGATTTTGGAAATCATATTGGCAACCATAACCTTGCTCGCTGTGGCTCGAAACAGCTCCGTTGAGGTTTTCTTAAACCATGTTCTTAAATTCCGCAGCCATGATATTCTCCTTCTACCGGGTCCACGCTTACCTTTGACTTTACCTTGGAATAGAGACTGTAGCAGGGAGTAACGGTGCTGATTTCTCATAACGTGTCCCAGATATTGCAATTTTACGCGTTTGATCGCAAACACAACCTCTGGTTCCTTCTTCATTTTTCCTACTTGTTCCAACTTCCTTGTTCGTGATCCTGGATGTTCATTATATTCTCAGCATTCTTCTATAAAGCCACATCTCAAATGCTTTTAAAGTTTTTTAATAGTGGTGTCTGTAAGCGTCCATGCCTCCGCCCCGTACAACAACACAGAGAAAACATAGCATCTCAAATGTCACATTTTCGTATCAAGGGATATGTTGTGACTTTTGAAGATGGCGCTCATTTTGTTTAAGACCGTTCTTGCCTTTCCTATGCGGCACTTTATTTCCTGTACATTGCTCCACTGTTCGTTTATAATAGTTCCCAGGTAGCAATACTGTTCTACTCGTTCTATCTTTGTCCCATTAATGTATAGATGAGCCCTGTTTATATTCTCCTTGCTGATTTTATATATATATATATATATATATATACACATATATATATATAATATATATATATACATATATATATATATATATATATATATATATACACATATATATATATATATATACATATATATATATATATATATATATATATATATACACATATATATTATATATATATATATATATATATATATATATATATATATACATATATATATATATATATATATATATATAGGTATATAATTAAGACTATGATTAGAAAAAAATTTCTACATCACAAACTGGCGAATTTAATTTTCAAAATGGGGCTGCCAGTTGGTGGATATATCAACGTATAAAACTAACGTAACTAATGAAACAATTTGTACGTTTCCATTTAACGTGAAAGTTAAAACGAATTTTAAGATGTTTACAATTAAAATAATTCCTTCACATTTCATCAAATTTTAATATCGTCTGACACGTGACGTCCAAGATCGTGTGATTTTAATTAATTAAAGGTAATCCTCGTGATTTTACAACCGAACCATGCATCAAGACGTAGTAATTTAAAATGGGATCAGACCGAAAATAACCCCTGAAGTCTATTTGTGTATGGAATTTAGTGCATCTTAGATAATTGTAATAAATGAGGATCGAGTGTTTATTTTAAATTGTTTGGCGTGCTTTATATGTTAAGTGGATGTTTGGTGTTATACGGGGAGTAATATTTTTTTTACTCGTTAGCCAAAATCCCATATATCGAATAGTTATTCAGTTCTTGTCTTGCGGTATTTCTTTGTACGTCAAGTCTTGTAATTTATTTTAGTCTCTTGAGAAATTTCATATTGCTATCTTGTTAAATGCTTAATATTCTGTTTAAATTGATGCCAGCTGACGATACAAATCTTTCTTGCATCTTCGTGTACATCATCCCTCCTTCTCAACCTTGGCCTACTTATTAGTCTAGTTATCTGTGGCTTTACCAATAAAATACGTCCTACAGAGTAGCTTTCATTTGCTCTAACTAAATGTCCTGCCAACGCAGAATATCTCGTACATCTAGTAGGCGTACAAATATAAACTATTAGTCATGGCAAACCAGTTGAAATATAAACTTATAAATCACAGGAATCAGGTTAGTTTTGTCAGTCAATCAATTATCAGTATTTATTTTCCTCCTTACCCAAACGGTAGAACAGAAAAACAACAAAAAAGTCAAACAGTAGGAACATATGGAGAAGAAGCGACAAATGGAAATGGAGAAGAAATAATCGAAATATGTGAAATCTACTTCATAATGAAAATCAAAACATCGATCAGAGTTACAGATGTCAGAGTTAATTAAAAGGGGGCATAATATGGTTCTGACCACAAATTACTGATAGCAAACGTGCGATTCCCTTGGGAAACCACAAATTAATGAAAAAGAACAGTGGTAAATGAAACTCAAACTCAGGCCGAAACGAAGTACAAACTACACTTGCTAGTGGAAAAATCCGTGAAAGACTTGTACAGACGAAGGTTAGACCATAAACTGGAGGAGTTTAGTTTTGAAAACATAGACGAAACATATGAACATATAAAATCCTGCATAAAGGAAGCAGCAGCGGAAGCCTTGGGTTGCGAAGAGAGAAGAACAAATAGATATCGACAACGTCATCAGAAAGCACGGAAGAATGTATTAAGCAGAAGAAACAGCTATATCATAAATGGTTAAGATCAAAAGAACAATAGAACCTAGAAAGATACAGAGAGAAGAACAGAGAGGTAAAAAGATTAATAACAAAAGATAAAAATGATAACTGGAAATCAACATGTATGAACATTGAACAATACATAGGAGGTACAAAGAACTCAGAATCCTGGAAAGTGAAAAATAGTCTGAAAGAAAACACACAGGAAAAAACACATTTTACTTTCATAAGCGAAAAACAATGGAATTATTACTACCAAGAACTCCTGATAGAAACGCCAACAAAATTCATGGAAAAAGAACAACAAACAACAAATACAAAGGAATAACTAAATTTATCGTTGGAAGATGTAAAAAAAACATAAAACAAATAAAAAATAATAATATTGTTCTGAAGCTATTTTTTTGTGGCATTGTAAATTAATTACTATTAAACTGGGAATAAGCCACAATTAAAGATAAAAACACGTTTATTGACGTTTCAATTTCCACTTCGGAAATCGTTCTCAAAATACAAACAGTAAATTGACTGTTTGTATTTTGAGAACGATTTCCGAAGTGGAACTTGAAACGTCAATAAACGTATTTTTATCTTTAATTGTGGCTTATTCCCAGTTTAATAGTAATTAAAAAATAATAAGTCTGAAAATATTGTTCATGGTATCATACGGCTCTGAAAAATTATTCCGTATGATACCATGAACCATGTTTTAGAGAGCCTTGGACACCGAACAATAACCTGAAGATTGGCTCAAGATTGGCTAAAGATTGGCCCATAGTTACTTAAATAATAGCTAAAACAAACCGTTCCATATGTGATTTTTGCAACCGTGAAATAACCGTTAATCATATTTTAATAGGCTGCCCCAAATTTAATAAAGAAAGACACACAAACTTATCATCTAACGAATTATGTAAGATTTTAGATCAAAATTGTAATAATAATGGTTAATTTAAATATCTCTTAAGATATTGTTGATGCTATTAAAATAAAAAAATGTATAAAATTTTTCCAACGCACTTAAAGACGTTTTAGACAAAGCAAGGGAAAAATAAGATATTTTATTAAATGAAAATTTTAACTACCATAGGAAAGAAAAATATATTGGGACGATGCGAAGACGACAAAATTAGAAACGACCATTGAAGTCAGCTAATTAAACTATGTCGATAATACAATTAAGTCATAACCAACTTAACATTCCAGCATAAAGACATACAAACATACACATGGGAAGAACCTAGTAGAAACAAAGATCAATCACTGATTTATTAATGATAAGAAAAGCAAGCAAAACAATAATACAAGATAAGCACCAATTTAAGAGATGTCTGATATAGTGGCCAATGCAACAAAACAGGGGGAAATGTGCTCACAACTCCAAATTTGTAAAACTTAACGCAACTTAATGCCAGAAAGGATTTGGCCAATTTTCATGTCTGTAAAAGACAGTTACCTAGAAATGGATATAACAAATTGATAGCATCAAGAAATAAGAAATTAACTAAAAAAATATGTGATATTGCTGTTACGCTTGTTTTATTTAGTTTTTATAAATAAAAAGAAAAAAAGTAATAGCAATACGTACAACGTAATAATAGCATTATGTACAGCCCAATTGAATCCCTGTTTAGTTACAAAATGTACAATAAACAATTAAATTTAAATTATATTATACGTCACCTAGTATTAACAGTTTAACTTAACATTTGAGTATAATAGAATCCTGGAATAAGAAAACAAACACTAACCCTATTAACTAATATGTAAGATAACTAATATGTAAGTAACTAATAAGAAATAGTAAAAACTATTTTAGAAAAGGTAATTTACTCTTCAAAAAGAAGTTACTAGATAGAAAGTATTTCTGCACTTTGCCTTTTGATTAAAAATATCAAAGCAAGTAAAATAAACACTCTGTCCTGACGGGATAGATGTCAAAGGTCTATCTATATGTATTAGATTAAAAAAAATACTAAGCTCTTTGGTTAGATATGTCCAAATGGAAATGAAGAGAGAGTTCCAATCAATAGAAGAAGTAGAAAAAATAATCGAAGAAATCACAAGAAGAATTCAACGTGCCATGGAAGCCAACATTCCAAAATCCATGACAAACAACAGAGGTCTGGTCATCCCAACAGAACTACAGAACATCATCAAGGAGAGAAACAAGGCCAGAAGAGCATTCCAAAGGACTAGAAGACAGGAATTCAAGGAACACGAAGACATCCTATCTGAAGAAATAAGAGTAAGACTGAGAAGTCTTACTGAAAACCAGTGGCACAACAACATCAGAAGAGCTGAAGAAAACCATGGAAACGTTTGGAAAATGCTGAAGGCAAGAAGAAGAGGGAAACAAAAGACGCCACAAATCATGGACAACGAGGGAACATACTACGATACCCAAGGAAAAGTAGATGCAATATCAAGGAAGATGGCAGCCACACACAGACAAAACCAGGATATATCGAATGCAAGAACAACGAGGCAAGTTGAACAAGAATACAACAGGATCAGAAGAAGGAACGAGTTTCAAATAGACGAGGAAGATCATACCAGCCCAAGCGAAGTTGCGAAAATCATCAGGAAGCTGAAAGGAAGCAGAGCACCAGGACAAGAAGGAATCCACAACATCACCCTCAAGGAACTTCCAAAGAAGATCATAGTATAGCTGTACTATATCTTCAAATACTGCCTAGAAAAAGGACATTTTCCGAACAACTGGAAACACGCCAAGATCATACCACTTCTGAAGCCAAGGAAAGATGGAAGGAGACCAGAAAGCTACAGACCCATATCACTCCTAGAATCGATGGGAAAAATTTTGGAAAAAATCATCTACAAGAGACTGGTGAAGCACACAGAAAGAAGAAGAATTATTCAAGAAGAAAAGTTCGTATTCTGAAAAGGAAGAAACTGCGAACTTCAACTAGCAAGGAAAATCAGCGATGCGAAGATAAAATTCAACAGGAAACAGAAGACAGGATTAGCCATACTGGACATAGAAAAAGCATACGACACGGTTTGGAAGAAGGCACTAATCTACAAGATGGACAAAGCTAGACTTCCGCACTATTTAATTAATATTTGTGATATTTATTTATCTAATAGAACTTTTCAAGTTTCAGCTGACCAAAAGATGTCAACGATCCAAGAAATCCAGGAAGGAATGCCTCAGGGCAGCATTTTATCACCTATATTATATAACATTTTTGTTTTAGACCTTCCAACAGATCCAAGGACTTATACAGCCCTGTATGCAGACGACACAACAGTGTATCCAGAAAAGATGAAAGAAAAATCATAGATAACATGGAGTACCACCTGGAAAAAATCACGGACTTCACGGAAAAATGGAAAATCAAGATCAACGCAGAAAAGACGCAGTTCATCATATTCACCCAGGAGAAAACGACCACCACTGAACGAGATCACAGTAGGAGGCAACAGAATTCAGGAATCAGAGACGGTCAAATACTTAGGAGTTCACCTCGACAGAAGACTCAACTTCCGGGTGCATACACAAAAAACAAAAGTTAAAAGGTTCGAAGGCGAAGAAGATACAACTCTACCAAGCTTATGTTAGGTCGGTGATTCTGTATGTTGTACCAGTGTGGAGCTCCATCGCGGAATCACACTGGAGAAAGTTAGAAACAACTGAGACCTCATGCTACCGAATCATCGACGGAGTAGCATGGGAGGATAGAGTTACCAACGCGACCATCAAGAATAGATTAGGATACACACGACTGAGGGAGGTGGCTGAGAATAGAACCAGGTGGTTCTTCAACCAGGCCACACGAAGACTACGTAAGACCAGGGATATCCTCGAGAAGAACAGGACCCAGAGGATATACAGATCCACCCATAGAGTGATCGACCACCTGATCAGGGTCTAGAAATCAGGCATGCAGGGAAGTAGGTACGTTTGCCGATACAGTACCTACAGAAGCAGACGAGGACACCAGCCAGAAAAATCCAGGAGCCGAGAGGAAGAAGAAACAAACTATTCTATTCTATTCTATTCTATTCTATTCTATTCTATTCTATTCTATTCTATTCTATTCTATTCTATTCTATTCTATTCTATTCTATTCTATTCTATTCTATTCTATTCTATTCTATTCTATTCTATTCTATTCTATTCTATTCTATTCTATTCTATTCTATTCTATTCTATTCTATTCTATTCTATTCTATTCTATTCTATTCTATTCTATTCTATTCTATTCTATTCTATTCTATTCTATTCTATTCTATTCTATTCTATTCTATTCTATTCTATTCTATTCTATTCTATTCTATTCTATTCTATTCTATTCTATTCTATTCTATTCTATTCTATTCTATTCTATTCTATTCTATTCTATTCTATTCTATTCTATTCTATTCTATTCTATTCTATTCTATTCTATTCTATTCTATTCTATTCTATTCTATTCTATTCTATTCTATTCTATTCTATTCTATTCTATTCTATTCTATTCTATTCTATTCTATTCTATTCTATTCTATTCTATTCTATTCTATTCTATTCTATTCTATTCTATTCTATTCTATTCTATTCTATTCTATTCTATTCTATTCTATTCTATTCTATTCTATTCTATTCTATTCTATTCTATTCTATTCTATTCTATTCTATTCTATTCTATTCTATTCTATTCTATTCTATTCTATTCTATTCTATTCTATTCTATTCTATTCTATTCTATTCTATTCTATTCTATTCTATTCTATTCTATTCTATTCTATTCTATTCTATTCTATTCTATTCTATTCTATTCTATTCTATTCTATTCTATTCTATTCTATTCTATTCTATTCTATTCTATTCTATTCTATTCTATTCTATTCTATTCTATTCTATTCTATTCTATTCTATTCTATTCTATTCTATTCTATTCTATTCTATTCTATTCTATTCTATTCTATTCTATTCTATTCTATTCTATTCTATTCTATTCTATTCTATTCTATTCTATTCTATTCTATTCTATTCTATTCTATTCTATTCTATTCTATTCTATTCTATTCTATTCTATTCTATTCTATTCTATTCTATTCTATTCTATTCTATTCTATTCTATTCTATTCTATTCTATTCTATTCTATTCTATTCTATTCTATTCTATTCTATTCTATTCTATTCTATTCTATTCTATTCTATTCTATTCTATTCTATTCTATTCTATTCTATTCTATTCTATTCTATTCTATTCTATTCTATTCTATTCTATTCTATTCTATTCTATTCTATTCTATTCTATTCTATTCTATTCTATTCTATTCTATTCTATTCTATTCTATTCTATTCTATTCTATTCTATTCTATTCTATTCTATTCTATTCTATTCTATTCTATTCTATTCTATTCTATTCTATTCTATTCTATTCTATTCTATTCTATTCTATTCTATTCTATTCTATTCTATTCTATTCTATTCTATTCTATTCTATTCTATTCTATTCTATTCTATTCTATTCTATTCTATTCTATTCTATTCTATTCTATTCTATTCTATTCTATTCTATTCTATTCTATTCTATTCTATTCTATTCTATTCTATTCTATTCTATTCTATTCTATTCTATTCTATTCTATTCTATTCTATTCTATTCTATTCTATTCTATTCTATTCTATTCTATTCTATTCTATTCTATTCTATTCTATTCTATTCTATTCTATTCTATTCTATTCTATTCTATTCTATTCTATTCTATTCTATTCTATTCTATTCTATTCTATTCTATTCTATTCTATTCTATTCTATTCTATTCTATTCTATTCTATTCTATTCTATTCTATTCTATTCTATTCTATTCTATTCTATTCTATTCTATTCTATTCTATTCTATTCTATTCTATTCTATTCTATTCTATTCTATTCTATTCTATTCTATTCTATTCTATTCTATTCTATTCTATTCTATTCTATTCTATTCTATTCTATTCTATTCTATTCTATTCTATTCTATTCTATTCTATTCTATTCTATTCTATTCTATTCTATTCTATTCTATTCTATTCTATTCTATTCTATTCTATTCTATTTTATTCTATTCTATTCTATTCTATTCTATTCTATTCTATTCTATTCTATTCTATTCTATTCTATTCTATTCTATTCTATTCTATTCTATTCTATTCTATTCTATTCTATTCTATTCTATTCTATTCTATTCTATTCTATTCTATTCTATTCTATTCTATTCTATTCTATTCTATTCTATTCTATTCTATTCTATTCTATTCTATTCTATTCTATTCTATTCTATTCTATTCTATTCTATTCTATTCTATTCTATTCTATTCTATTCTATTCTATTCTATTCTATTCTATTCTATTCTATTCTATTCTATTCTATTCTATTCTATTCTATTCTATTCTATTCTATTCTATTCTATTCTATTCTATTCTATTCTATTCTATTCTATTCTATTCTATTCTATTCTATTCTATTCTATTCTATTCTATTCTATTCTATTCTATTCTATTCTATTCTATTCTATTCTATTCTATTCTATTCTATTCTATTCTATTCTATTCTATTCTATTCTATTCTATTCTATTCTATTCTATTCTATTCTATTCTATTCTATTCTATTCTATTCTATTCTATTCTATTCTATTCTATTCTATTCTATTCTATTCTATTCTATTCTATTCTATTCTATTCTATTCTATTCTATTCTATTCTATTCTATTCTATTCTATTCTATTCTATTCTATTCTATTCTATTCTATTCTATTCTATTCTATTCTATTCTATTCTATTCTATTCTATTCTATTCTATTCTATTCTATTCTATTCTATTCTATTCTATTCTATTCTATTCTATTCTATTCTATTCTATTCTATTCTATTCTATTCTATTCTATTCTATTCTATTCTATTCTATTCTATTCTATTCTATTCTATTCTATTCTATTCTATTCTATTCTATTCTATTCTATTCTATTCTATTCTACTCTATTCTATTCTATTCTATTCGTAAATATCGTAAAAAGGAAATAACTATTGGAAGCAATGAAAAAGATATACATTGGAGAGAAATAGGTGAATATAATACAAAAATTGCATAAGGAAACAGAGGTGCAAATAAAGTGAAATACTATGATAAATAGAGACTTTAGAGAAGTTGACTGGGATAGTAGAGTGGTAAAAAGCAGAAGAAAAAGGAAATAAAACATAATGGCGGTATTAAATTTTTTAGAAATAAGATAGAATAATAAAAAGAAATACTAAATTTTTTAGTATCTTTGGTTTAGGGCAACATTTATTCTTTCCTTAAGGATCTACTCGAGATGATATTACACTGCATTATATTATTTATTAAATTTACTAAGCTTTGATAATTAAATGATGATTTAATGGCGTCAATAGGTTGTGATGGTAAATTAATGCATAGTTAATTTCTACATTTACTTTTAATTAAACCAATTATGTATGCAGTATCCCAATAAAAAATTATCATATTCAATAGAACAGATACAAGTTTTTAATTATTTCACTTATTATTGGTGTATGTATTTTGATGACCACCAATTAAAACGAGTAACAAACTAAATTGTTAATTTCGGTCCAAGAATTATCTATCTAAATGAAAATGGAGCTATTTTATATCAAACATACATAGAGATCTGTCATTTGCATACTAGAAAAATTGCTGAACATGTCCTCCGCACGAAATGCACATTGCACATGTCACAAACGGTACCCCTTTTTCCTTAGTAATTTATTTTTGTAAAACTCGACGAAATGTGGTGCCCTATCTCCGAGTCGACCCCAACAAACATTTTTTTCATTTCTCAAATCACTTTTTATTGCCGCATGTAAAACCAGGAAACAAATTGCCTCAAATATCAGTATCAGTGTGTCAGTATGTGAATACCGACACGATACATTTTCAGTAATATCATAAATTCCGAGTGGCGTGGTACTTTTATGCAAATTTTCCCTTATATCAATTCAACTATGCATTCGTGACCTACGCACGCGTTTCCATATACATACGTACGTATGTATTTATGTAAACGTTGTGTGTGAGAGGCGCATTTAGGCCTAAATCATTTTTTCCTCGTTATGTGGATTGCTGAGTTTCGTTTTATATTCATTCATTCAAGACACTCAAGTAAACACGTAAATCGTTCTTTTATAAACGCATTTGAGTTATTTTTCTTTAGGTTTTAACAAATTAAATTATAAACTTTTAATATTATAAAAAAGTAATATTTATAATGAATATTGACAAGAAGTCCCTTAAAATTGATTGAGTAAAGCAGGTTTTCTTTCTTCTGTACGTGTAATTCTGTAATTCGTGTACTGCGTGTTTCAGATAGGAACACTGGGATATCTGGGACACGAAAACACACACCTTCTTGTCAAGTGGTTTATATATAAGAAATAAGAAATTTGGGTTGGCATTTATAGTCGATATTAAACTAAAATATATCATAACAAATTTTCAAACAGCTAATAAACGACATCGAAGGATACGAATGAAGACTCGCTTCGTTAATTTATCCATAATAAACGGTTACTGGCCAACGAATGGACAAAATGAGGGTATCATAGTAGCTATATACCAACTATTATTGTTCTGAAGCTATTTTCTTGTGGCATTGTAAATTAATTACTATTTATAACTGGGAATAAGCCACAATTAAAGATAAAAATACGTTTATTGACGTTTCAATTTCCAATTCGGAAATCGTTCTCAAAATACAAACAGTAAATTAAACAAATTTTGTTTTTTTAATTAAACAGTAAATTAAACAAAAAACAAAATTTGTTTAATTTACTGTTTGTATTTTGAGAACGATTTCCGAATTGGAAATTGAAACGTCAATAAACGTATTTTTATCTTTAATTGTGGCTTATTCCCAGTTATAAATAGTAATTTATATACCAACTAGTAGCAAACAGTACAGTACATGTAGTGAACTGAATAGATCATGTCTTGATATGAAAGCTATCAGCAACATTTTGAAAGTAAATAGTAGACGAGGTGCATGCTGCAGCTTAGATCACCTACTAGTTCAGGTACATGTCGAATGTAGGATCAGCCGACAGGCAAAAGAGGATCAACCAAAAAAGGAAATTCTGGATCTGGGAAAACTGAAAGCACCGAAACTCAAAAGAAATTTGAAGAAAAACTATAGAGACAACTGAGTGAATTAGAAGAAAATAAAGAGAGAACATTAAAAAACCAGTGGAATATAATAAGTAGAATCACATTAACTGCAGACAAATGGATCCCAGGGACAAAAAGAATGACCAATGGTTTAATGATTAGTGTAAAGCGACAATTGAAGAACGAAATGAAGCACGTAGAATACTTGACTGCACGAATTAGGGCAAGAAAAATGGTATTTAAAAACAAAAGACGAATAGTTGATAAGCTGTGTAGACAAAAAAAAAGAACACCACATAAAAGAACTTTAGAGAAGACAAAATACGGAATGCATATAAGTGTATTAAACAACTGAAACAAGGCTTTAAAATAAAAACCAATCTGAGTAAGAATAAAAACAATGATGATCTAAAATACACAGAACATTAGTTATTGGAAGATACAGAAAATGGAGAAAATAAAATAATAAAACCGCTAACGAAAAAAGTGACTGACAGTACAATCAAACTGCAGAAAAGTAACAAGGCCTCTGGATGTGATCGAATACCTTCAGCATTATTTAAGTTAGAAGGAAGCGAAATAATGAAAAGGATAAATTAAATAAGCTAAGCTCATCTGTTAAAACTATAGGGGAATTTCCTTGCTGTGTTATAAATATAAATATTTACCAGTATACTTAGTTATAGACTACAACCTCTCACAGATAAGATTATCGGAGAATCAGGCAGGATTATGGCAGGAAATATCAAACATCGACCAACTATTTACAGATAGTAACTGTAACCAACTTTGAACATAGGCCTCCCCCAAATTAATCCAGTGTTTTCTATTTTGCTGTTGTTTCCTCCTATTTTCTTAATGGCATCACCACATCTCATGACAAAAAAAAGGAAGGAAAAGGGAAATATGACAGATGTCTATAATTCGTTTGTTAATTTTAAACAGGTCCATGTTTCATCCAAATAACGATGCACATTGGCTCAGGTACAGATACAACATGAGCTGCCAGATCCATTTCAAATAATACAAGGATGAAAATAGGGTAATCTGCTGGGCCGACTGTGGGCAATAACGAAGCATTAGTCAACAACCGGATCGACTCCAGGTACAGAATATTAATACATAATATTAACGAACAAGCTAAAATGATACTGACATTGGGTAATGGAATCGAAACAAGACCAGTAAAAATCAACCGAGGCGTAAGACAAGGAGACACAATATCTCCAAAATTATTTACAGCTACCCAAGACGATATCTTTAAGTTAATTGACTGGGAAAATAAGGGAATCCCTATTATTGGAAGACACTTGAACCATCTTATATACGCAGATGATGTAGTACTAATAGCCAACACGTGGAATGCACTGAATACGATAATTGAGGAGCTACACACAGAGTTCCTAAAAAAAGGCTGAAAATTAATTTCAGCAAAACTAAACTAATGTCAAACAAAGATGACAAACCTATAATACACATCAAAGGGACAAAGATAGAACAAGTAGATGAATATACATATCTGGGTCAAAATGTCAATGTAAGCAAAGAAAATCAAACCACCGAAATAAGCAGACGTGTAAAAATGGGATGGGTAGCATTCAGAAGACTCTCATACCTACTTAAAAATAAAAATATACCTCAAATACTGCGAACGAAAGTGTTTCATTCCTGTATCCTACCTATTCTTACATATGGAGCTCAAACCTGGACATTCACTAAAATAAACATGGAGAAGATCAGAAAAACTCAAAGAGCTATGAAACGACAGATGTTGGGAATCTCACTCAAAGACCATATAACCAATGAAGACATTGGTTATATGGTCAGAACTTGAACAGACAGCTAAACTGAAATCGGGAATTGGCAGCCATATGAAGCCAAAAGACCACGAGTAAGACCGCAAATGCTCTGGAGCGACGATATTAAAAGAACTGCAGGACCAATGTGGAGACGCCTTACAAACAACAGAGATGAATAGCGCTAATTAGGAGAGGCCTATATTCAGTAATCCAAAAAGGGAGAAGGACTTAAAAAAATCGGCTAGCACCAACATTGTTTAAATAAGCACTGAAATACTTTATAAGGAAAACATCAGAATGTAGAAACGACACACTTATCAATAAATCACTCCACCTTGCACCATATCCAGGTAACAAACATTATGAGCAGAACCAAAGCAACAGGTGAGAATACGTATCCAGAACCTAAATCGCATGCTAAACAAATAGATCTGTCAATAAGCGAAAAAAAAAAATACAAAATCGATGGTAAAGAGCAACACGACCCTACCTGACAGTTAAAAACTTAAAAAGTAGATAGATAGAAAAAGTAGATAACTTTATCTCTTTAGGAGCCAAATAACAAAGGAGAATATTGATAAAGCAGAGCTAAGGAGAAGAGTTATCCTAGCCAATAGCGTACTTTGCTATGAGCCCGATATTTAAATCACGAGACGTAGATCAATGAACTAAGATACTACTCTACAAGACCATAATCCGACCGGTCGAGAGCTGTGGATGTGACACTTAGGTGTTGACTGAAAAATGTGTAAACCGCAAGCGCATCTTTGCAAGAAAGGTATTAACATGAATATTAGACCCTATAACTGAATCACATATAAAAGAACAATTTTTATCTTAGTGTGTCCGCCTACAGTGACTTTAATGGTCAGGCCATGTATTAAGGATAGAAGAAAACATACTTTAAAAAAAAACTGTTTAATGTACGAATGCAGGGAAAGAGACCTAGTGGAAGACCGAGAAAGGGATATGAGGATGCTGGACCTAGTGGAAGACTGACAAAGGAATGTTAGAATGATGTGGATGAGGACACCAGAAATCTTCTTGGCAGTCGATCGTGAAGGAAAATAGCTACATACCGTAACGAATGAAGAGGTTTGATGATAGGATGAATGGATGGTGTTTCAGATAGAGTGAGTTCTTGGCATACGTGTATCAGCAGGTTATGAAAAAGGATTAGAAACGTTTGACAGCTTAGTTTACGTTGCCAGGAAAAATAATATTTAGACCTGTATAGAAAAACGTTGAAAATGACTTCCCAATTACCACTATGAAAGTTAAATAAACATTGTATTATTTATAATTATGTATTGTTATTTGTTCTTGTATGGCCAGCATAACTTATGCTATGATTTTATTAACTTTATATTATTAACATACATTAACTATTTATATACTATATAAATAAATATATGGACTGATATTATGTATTAGTTTAATCATTTAAATGGTGGTATTTGTTCAAAGGCCTGTAGGGATGCCTGTATGGTTAGATTTTATTAATATTGGAAATTGTCTGCTCGTAGCGAGTCGGAGAACGAGCAATTGGTGGATACGCCAATAGCGAGTTACATGAAAATGCCCGTGCTATCGTGACAATTGCTTCAATATTACCGTTTATTGTTTGTCAAACCTTTAAATTAGACCTTCAGTTTCTGTTATGGTTTTTCAATCAATCAATAATTCGTTTTGTCTCGTAAGCAACAATAAGTTAAAAAACAAACATGGAATAAAGGGTGAGCTTATAAAAATAATTTTTTAAATTGATTTATGGAAATACACTTCAAAACTACTTTAACCAAAGAAAATTTTATGTTTGTTTCATAGTCAACTCGGCATAAAATCAAATGGTATATTACCGAAAATTATCTTGGCACTGAAAAAAAATCTTGCTTTTGATCTGTTTAACACAAGTCACTTGGCCGTGCGTCGGCTTTTGGTAGATAAGCAGGGTTGTATTGTCAAAAATTTTGTAACCATTAGACAGGCCAGTACTTAAGTGTTCTATTTAGACAAAATATCTTTTGACACCCTAAATACAGAAACTTCAATAAGGCATGTCCTTTAATTACAATTAAGTTAAAACATCACAAACCCTGGGCTACCAAAGGTATGCGCATATCAGCAAGAATATGCGTTCACTACTGAACATCAAGAAATTTACTACCAATGTCTTTTTACCTATCTGAAGATAATCAAAACAGCTAAAAAATGAACTATGTGAATGGTCTGAGAAGCTCTAAAAATGTTGCAAGGGAAACTTGGTCCAGCATAATACGCGATCTTCGAAATAAAACTAACACAGATCAAACATTCTCTTCCAAACGCTGAAAATCTAAATGAATACTTCGTTAATGTGAGTAAAAATATAACTAAAAAAAGGTCTTCTCAACAAAAACAAGTTGATAAATCTAAACTGATCCAAACAATCAGTAGTATCAAAAGTAAATCTTCCTGTAGTACTGATGGACTATCCATAAAAATTTTCTTAAAACTCTAAGCACTAAACAATAATTTTTATACTGCTTCTGTTTTTTGTGACTATGTTAAAGCTTTTGATTGTGTAAATTACGAAATTTTGATAAAAAAACTAAATTTCTACGGAATTCGAGTAATTTCTTTGAATTGGTTCCAATCTTACTTGAGGAATAGGAAACAACTACTTAGAGTAACTAATACTGACTCTAATTACAAAAGCATTATATGTGGAGTACCACAAGGTTTAGTACTGCACTTTTCCTTATCTTTATAAATGATATCACTAACCTAAAAATCGATGAAAAAATTGTTATTTTTGCTGATGATACCAGTATTGCCTGGAGGAACTCTAATATTGCAACAATTTTAAAGTCTTATCTACTTAACATAAAAACCTGGTCCGACTCTAATTTACTCTCTTATAACGTGTATAAGACACTAGCAATATTCTATAAAGGAACTCGTCAACCCTTGCTTCTTAATAACAGTCAGTCAGAATTCGCTGATTCTGTAAAATTTCTTGGTATTTTGATAGACAGTAACCTTAAATAGTCCCTTCATATCGATTTGTTAAATAAGAAACTAGCTTTAGCCTGCTATGCAATAAGATCTATTTCGAAGGAAATCAATTTAGCATCTTACCCCCCTCTGTGGCTCAGTGGTAAGAGCGCCTACCTTTGAACCTAAAGGTCGTGAGTTCGAATCTCACCTGGGTGGAAGTTTTCGTTTATTAAAAATTAATAGATGAAAACAATTTCTATCCTTGTGCGATCGGTACTCACCGGAGGGACCGCATCGAATACAATTAGCGTCTCTTAGCAAAGACAATGACGTCGACTTTGCTAAGTATCAAGACATTTACTCTACACACACACATACACACACACACACACACACACACACACACACACACACACACACACACACACACACACACACACACACAAACTACACACCTGACTGTAAAAATTCACTGTACCATGCCAATGACCATTAGTTGTCGACGCATTAAACTCAAAAAAAAAAACAATAAAAAAAAATTTAGCATCTTCCAAAATAACATATTTTTCTTTGTTCGAGCCTCATTTTCGAAACAACCTTCCTTTTTGGGGTTCTAGTACAGCTGCCCAATCTGATCTTACTTTTAAATTACAAAAAAGAGCAATACGGTATCTTTTGGCCTCAGTAGAATAACACTTTGCAAAAGCTACTTCAAAAGTCATGGGATTTTAACTCTCCCCTCTCTATATATTCTAGAAACAGTTTGCTTAATTCGTAAACCCCTACATATTTTTCCAGCAAGACTTACTCATAACTAGTCCATTAAAAATTAAGTTCCCTAAATTGACAAAAGCCTATATATCTGTAAGACCATATTTATTATTTAGTGGACGAGTATTTTTATACGTATTTGGGTATCACCTACAGCAGCTTAAGGTTGATCTTCACCCTCGATTAATTTGTTTCTGATCCTAGAGATGGCTCTAATGCGGCATGCTACTGTGGTAAATTTTTTAACTTAATTGTAGATTTCTACATGACGACTCTGTAATATTTTCAAATCCTAACATAAATTGCAGTTTTCTGTCACTATGTCAATTGGCTGAGTTGCCAAGTTGTGTAGACAGTAATTTTATCAAATATGCTATAACTTATATCATTATCATCTTTATGTATAATACTTTACTGTTCTGCTATGTCAGTCGGAATATAATATACCAAATTCATTCATTATCTAAACAATTTTACCGACAAAGAAATTATGTATGTTGCGGCTTTCTTTGTGAGTATAGTATTACCATTAAATTCGTACATCAATATGATATTACATTTTTGTTGATAGTTAAAAATTAAAAAATGATCTGGTATTATGATTATGTAATATTTTAGTGGGAAATGACAAAAATGTTATTTAAATCTGTTTATTATTATCTATTACTATCTGTCTTTATGGATTAATAAATTTTACTATGTCTTCTTCTTTGGTTACCTATATTTATATTTCTTATTTCATGCTTCATTGTTCTGGCTTTATTGGTCTGTTTATTCTTATAATTTTTCTTTTAATAATTCTTAATTTTTCTTCATCTTGTTTTGTGAGACATATTACTTCCGCTCCTTATGCTATCATCGGTCTAACTGCTGCTCTATGTATTTTTGTCGTTGTTTTTTTTTGCTATTTTATTTATTTTGAAGTAGGGGGTGGATTCCAAAACACCCCGTTCTTCTCCCGCCTTGTGTGCGTGGTGGTCATAGGTTGGATGAATGATTTGGAGTGATTGATGCGTATGTAGTTACTACGGTTCTATTTGGTCTATTTAGTTCTCCAGTTTCCGTATTCGACAATTTTATAACTCCAAATGAGGACTATGTGAAAGGTTTTATTTCGTATGTGTTTATTGCTTTTACTATGTGATTGGAATTAAGTTTGCTTTTGAGTATTATCCAGATTTAGCCATACGGCTCACACTCCCTCTAAGAGGAAAATTCACTCATCCCAGATACCTACAGTATCAAAAGGATTGAGCTCTGGTGGAACTCTTTCTGTGATATTGAGCCCTAGGTGACTTGGTATGCTGGAGTATCTCCCAAAAATTTTCGTACACATCTGGACGTCGCGAGGAGTACAGCTTTATGTATGGCCTTATAAAGATGTTCATTTCGACCCAGCTGTTTTATGTTCGCTAGGTGATTTTTTGGGAATAACACGAGTAACATGAGTATCCAGATTTAGCCATACGGCTCATACTCCCTCTAAGGGGAAAATTCACTCATCCCAAATACCTACGGTATCAAAAGGATTGAGCTCTGGTGGGACTCTTTCAATGTTATCGAGTCCTAGGTGACTTGGTACGTCGGTGTATCTCCTAAAAATTTTCGCATTCATCTAGACGTCGAAAGTAGCACAGCTTTCTGCATGACCTTATATAGATGTTCATTTAGACCCAGCTTTTTTATGTTTTCTAGGAGGTTCTTCGGAATGACTCCAGTGGTAGAAAGAATAATAGGTATCATCTGGGTACTTTTCATTCTCCATTGTCTTCTTATTTGTATTTCCAGATCTCTGTATTTGGAGATCTTTTCGTTGTACTTAACACGCAGATTATTGGTGTTAGGTTTTGCCACATCGATTAGAGTTGTTTGTCTTGTTAGTTTATTAACTAGCACGAGATCTAGTCTATTATGTGCTACAGTTTAGTCTGTGAGCACTGTGCGATCCCAGTATAGCTTGTAGTTGTCATTTTCAAGCAAACTCTCAGGAACGTATTGATAATATGGGAGATGGTTTGTTTGTAGAACTCCCAGTTTAAAAGCTCTCTCTTGATAGAGGATCTTCCCTACTGAGTCATGCCGTTCCTTATATTCAGTTATTTATTTATACTTATTCGTTAACTACTACTAAATTTGCAATTTAGTACAATTTTGCAATGGATTGTATATTTTAATATATTCTATTTTGTGATATTGACGATTTATGTTATTTTAGTAAATTTTAATTGTTATTGTTCTTTTTTGACTTTTTGTAAGCTTTGTCCATAAAATTGTACAATTTTCAGTGATACTAAAGCATATTTCTATTCTATAGATATAGATGGTTAATTTGTTAATATATATTATATAATGAAAAAGACGAAAAAACTAACATGCGCAAGTGTAAATAAAAGTCAAACTAGAGTACATGGCAATGTTGAAGCAGTAGAAAGTTTTGGTTATTATGAACTCAAAGCAAAAACACAGGAAAGCACAATTAATAAAACACAAATTATAAAACGATCTATAGATCAACTGAATCTGTTATAAAAATCAAAAGTAAACAAATTTGATTATAATGTTGAAAATAAAGTACAAAACAAAATAAAATCGAAGTATCAAGATAATTATAATAATAAAATTTAAGTCATAATCTTTAAAGATGCTTTAAAAAATGGCAAATTTCACATGAAGGAAACATACATCTTTTCTCCTCAAAAGGAGGACGAATTTGTTCAACTATTAGAACCAGCTAAGGGCTTAAGTCAGGGAGGAAGTAAAATTTATTAAAATTCACAGATCCTCAAGATAGTGGAAAGTGAATTTTTGGTGAACACAAAAATAACAGCCCAATACTCGCATAGCGTGAAATAAAATTGTATTAATGAATTATATTATTGTATTAAGTAAAATTAAAGTAAATTAAAATTAAATAAAAAAGATAATGAATTTAAATTTAATTGTGAGAATTGTATTATTAGCTAACAAGGTCAAGTTAATTGCTTGAATATAGTTAGTGTATGATCTTGCATTTGAGCAATGACGTTACTAGTATGGGTGAAAGTGTGTTATGTGATAAAATCATAATGAGATATACTTCATCTAATTTGCTTACCGTTGCACGTTATCCGCGTCATAGCCTGTGAGGTCACATGATACCAACACGAAATGTTTAGGCAGTAGGTGTGTTCTTTTTTAGAATTACTTTGCCGAGTACACTGGCATTAGAATGACTAGACATATTTTATTATATACGCGTAGAAATAATATTATTAAGTTAATAATAATATAAAGATAATATAAAGATTTCTATTAATGTTAACTTAAAGAAATACACAATAATACGTTTCATTGAATTTGTATAAATGCATTATAAAGCGTTTTTATGACGAATATTTGTTCGGAACACACTGTAACTGTAATCCAACGAAGGTGATATTTTGGCATAAATTGGTAACACTTATTTGAAAGTTGCGGTGTTGACACTTTTTGTTCCTTATTATTTTGAATTTTAAATCTGTTCTTTTTAGAACAAAATTAGTGTTTTACTTCAAAAATGTCACGTAAGAGAGAAAAGAAAACTTAGGAGAAAGTGGCCAAACGCAACTATTGACAAAGCAAATCTTAACAGAATTACCGAAAAACTTAAAAATCTGGTAAAACAAGAAAAAAATAAAGGGATCCAAACTTCCAAAAATCCAAAAATCTAACGGCATTCTAATATATAAACTAAACTATTCTTTAGGTAAAAAGACGAGAAAAGTAAAAGGACTACAAGACGCCATACCTCATTTAAAAAAGGCAAAAGGGCAAATGGGCAAAAACATAAATAGAAAAATCCGAAATATTCGCAGAATACCTTTCGAAAGTATTTACTCCTTTTACCAGAGTCGTGCCTCTTTAACAAAAAGAACCACGTCATTCTTTTCTTGACGTTCCATATCAAATGAAACTACCAGTCTCCCAATTTAACATTAAAGAAGTAAAAGGATACGGGTAAGGTCCTTCAAGAACTAACCCAAAATTGCTACAGAATAATCACAATAATCTTCAATGCTATGTTAAGTCTGCACCACTTCCCCTTGTAATGAAAAGTGCCACAGATTATACTTATTGAAAAACCTGGTAAAGTCCCAAGAGATGTCAACTTATACCGACCTATTTGTCTACTCCCAGTCATTTTTAAGGTGTTTAAAGAGCATTTGTTAAGAAAAATCGAACCAATATTTGACAAAAACGGTCTTTTTCCTGACTATCAAATCGGATTTCGTAATCCCCTACAATAGAACAAGTTCACAGATTATACAAAACAATAAGAACTAGTCTCGAAATTAAGCAATACCGTACCGCAGCCTTTTCAGATACTTCTCAAGTTTTTGACAATATGTGGCACACAGGACTTCTGTACAGGTTAAAGAAAAACCTACCTTACACTTACTTCAAACTGCTTCAATCATACCTTATAGAAAGGAAATATCTATCAAGGTATAGTGAAGCCTATACAAAACTCTTTGATCTGGTGTACCTCAGAGTAGCGTGCCTGGACCGATCTTGTACTTGATATATACGGCTGACTTACCAACAGACAATCACCTAACGTTTGCAACAATTGCAGATGATACTACTTTCCTAATAGCTTATAATAATCCAGCAATAGCATCAGAGATACGTCAACTACATCTAAACAACACTAACGAATGGTTTAAACTCTAAATAATTAAAGTAAACCCCTTAAAATCTACACATATTACATTTACTCTAAGAAGAGGTATATGCCCACAAGTTAACTTTGACGGACATCTTTTCTCCAAAAGGATGACGTTAAATATCTAGGCATTAATCTGAATAAACGATTAACACGGACCAAACATATATAGATGAAAAGACTACAACAAGGAATTTTATACAGAAAACTTTACTGGATGCTGGGAAAAAACTCACACCCATCGATAGGCAATAAGCAGCTGATATACAAAGTAATAATAAAACTCGTTTGGTCTTATGGTTCGCAGCTCTGGAGATCAGCTAGTTTATCTAATATTATGAAAATACAAAGATTTTAATCTAAAACTCTAGGAACAATCACTAATGTCCCTTGTTATATCTAGGATGACGCCTTATATAGATCTGCAGGTAGTAGCAGTCTCTGAAAGGTACAAAAAAATTCTGAACAATATCAAAACAGGTTGCGCGTGCATCCTGACACCCTGACATACAATCTTCTCAGAAACCAACAAGCAAACAGATTGAACCGATATGATTCAGTAGAACTATCAAACCGTTCGCGTTCCTGACAGTACCTACAGTAGTGGAAGTAACGCCTTCAATAGCGCCCATCCATTGTGATCTGTGCCGCTTTTAGTATTCGTGTTTGCGTATCGGTGTATGTGCGGCTACCACCGGTAAACAAGCCAATATTTGTGTTCTGATGATTTGTCCACTGGATCTTACATATCTCTAACATTGTAAAGACAAACAATTTTATTTGTTGTTTTTATTGTGAAACAGATTGTAAAAAATCTTGAGATGTTAATAATAAAAAAATGTGTCTTAAACAATTAAAATGTTTAAAGTGTGATAATTAAATTCCACAAAAATTTATTTGTACATATATTTTTTTTTGGAAGTCCTCTACTCTCTTTCTTTTATCCTCGAATCTAATTTCTTCTTCTGTTACTATTTCTTACAGCAGCACTGTTTCTCGGTATCCTCTGGGTTTTTTTTATTTTTTTCTTTTTCTCTTCTGCTTTTGAGTCTGGTTGTATTTGGTCAATATCATTTTGTAAGTCTTTAAAATAGTTTGCCTATCTGTTTAGTTTATAATTTGTTCTATCTCGCAAAAGACACCAACCATTTTCTAGATCTACAAAAAAAAGTATGCAACCTTTGATGCTTTAGTTATTTTTTTTATTTTGCTTGCTACTTAAATTTTCTTTCCTTGATTCTAGCTGTTTTCCAGTTCTTTTTCCTGTTATGTCTAAATATTTATTTCCCGTGTCCCATTAATTGTGATCATTCACTACTTATGGGATATTGATGAGAACAGAGATCCAATCATCGAACAAAAAGACAAAAGAGGGAATGTAAAGGTAGTGTGGGCAAACATATTGTTAGACAGGAAGTGCGATCTTTAGAGGCCACATTAAACAAGGAAAGAGAGTCTCTCTCCTTGTTTGACATCAAATTTAGTTGGGTTATGTTATTGTTTGTCCCAAATGTCACATGAAATCTTATTTATATTGAAGCTTTTTAACAATTGTGTCGCATTTTAGACTATTATCGTTAATAATTAATTAAAAATTTCTCGTCTAAGACACATTCTGAAAAATATTATATAGCTACTGTTGATAAGTGTTGGAAAATTTAAATTTGGCGCATTCGCATTTCCGGATATGTCCGCCATCAGAGGCCACTTTTTTGGTCTCCTTTTCATAAGGATTAGATTCCCTCTTTTGTCTTTTTGCTCGATGGATCCAATCTAGAATTGTGAAGGCAAGATCAAGTTGTTTTATCATATTTAAAAAAAGGGCTTTTTGCTATCACTAAAAATTCTTCTTCTTCTTTGGGTGCCGTCTTCAATGAAGGTTGGCGATAACCTCAGCAAAATCATTTCTGTCCCTGGCTTTTCTTATTAAAGATTGAGAATCCAAACCAGTCCACTCACGAATGTTCTTCAAACAGGACGCCTGCAGTCTACCAGGACCACGTTTTCCTTCTACCTTCCCCTTTATAAGAAGCTGCAGTAGCTGGTATTTCTCATTTCTGTATATGTGTCCCAAATATGAGGTTTTCCGTGTTTTCATTATTTTTAAGAGTTCTCTGTCGGTACCCATCTTGTGTAGGACCTGCTCGTTGCTCATATGCGCTGTCCAGGGGACTTTCAGCATCCTTCGAAATAACCACATTTCAAAACTTTCCAAACGCCTTAGTGAGTTGATTTTGAAGGTCCAGGCCTCCATTCCATATAGTAAGGTGCTGTAAACGTAACATTTCAGCATTCGGTATCGGATTTTGAGATTGAGTGTTTGGGACGTAAACATTTGTTTCATTTTTAAAAAGACATTTCTTGCTTGTTCAATTCGCGATTTTATTTCTATGTCTGGATCTATATCTTTCGTTATCCAGCACCCTAGATATCGAAATTTCTCGACATTTTCGATAATGTTACCATTCACGTTTAAAGCCATGGGTGGATGGATGGATGTTTTGGAGACAATCATTGTTTTTGTTTTCTTGACGTTAATGCTGAGGCCGTATTGTTCTCCGATCGATCTGACGCGATCTAAGAGTGTCTGGAGATCCTGTGCGCTCTCTGCAATTAGGACCGTGTCGTCGGCGTATCGTACATTATTTAGAACTCTGCCGTTAATTTTAACACCTTCTCTTGATTGCTCTAGTGCTCGTGCAAAGATTTCTTCCGAATATATATTGAAAAGTAGTGGTGACAATACACACCCCTGTCGTACACCTCGCTTGATATTGAATATTTCTGTGTCACCGGCTTCTGTTCTAACTGCTGCAGTTTGGTTAAAATACAGCGTTTGGATAATTTTAAAATCGTTCTCGTCTAGTCCCTTTTTATGGAGGCAATCCATCAGCTTATCATGTTAAAATTACATTGTTGTACTAAAAATTACATTGTTAAAATGTTATATATTCTTAATTTTATTGACTTGAATAGTGAACAACTACTCAAAAAGCTATTAACTTTTGGAATATAGTTATATCAATGAATACTTCGGATATCCTTAACCGATCTAATTAGTAATGTGGAGGTTGAATAGCCTTATAAAATAGTGCCCCTAATGTTAATGTATTAATTCATTCACAATGAATATGGAAATAGCAAAAACAGTGATACCAATTAAAATTAATTAATTAAAATTAATAATTAAAATCTACGCCTAAACTTTTTCAACAAATACAAAAAACTAAAATTTGGTATTTCTACTTTTTAGACATAGTCCTATACCAACGTCATTGATTATTTAAATGTTCTGTCATTTAGTTATAGTTGTAATCAAGTATTGTAATGTTTTCTGTTTCAACAAAAGTCATTTTAACGAAGTGTGACAATACATTCTTGTAATATTGTAACACCACTTTACATTTCATTATTTAAAAACATTAATAAAAGTTAACAGCTTAATATTGTTTTCTTATGAAAATTCTGTTTTAAAATGTTTCAAATTGCCGTAGGAACGTTCTAATATCCTAAAAATTGCTTTCCTTTTGTACATATCCTCTGATAAAATTTTTAATAAAGAAACTAATGGAAAGCAACATGTTTCATATTACTTCCTTATTCACAAAAAAAAATCACTGAGGCTCGAGATATCCTGACGTCCAGATTAAAATTAAAGCTCGAGATGTGAGTAAACACAATTGGAAAAAATCTCAGACAGGCGAAGGTTGAAAAAGAAATTCAATAGAAGAAATTGGAGCAAAAGGCTATATCCAATATAGAATTCAGAATAGGAAACATATGTGCAGTTCTCTTGTTACACTGGAGATCTAGTATACAGTCGACGATCATTTTCTTTTTTTGAAGAAGCTGGGAGAATTGGGGAAATTACAAGTAACTGCGTTGTTCCGAAAAATACGTATTTGTGGTAAATATCTAAAACGTGCCGAAAAATATATTAAACTAGAGATCTTTCGCAATCCTGCAAATAGATAAAATATATAATTTTAAAGTGGTTTTATGGAATATTGTAATGAAATAAGGATTTTTTGAAAGTGTGTGTAAAAAATATTTAATGTCTAATAGATTGGCTTTTCTTTGTTTTAAAAAAATAAGACTAAATTTTCGTAATTCTTCATGTCAAAGTATTTAAAATATTGGCTTATTGATACGTAGAGAGCGTTGAACTCTCTCTCTCTTCAATCCTGACCCCCCAGGGGGAGTGTAGTGGTCGACGTGATGTCGTGTATTGTCCGTCTCCAGAGATCTCTGTCTCTGGTCATTTCTTTTAATTCATGCATAGGTCTTTGGCATATTCCTGTAATTTGATCTATCCATCTTGTTGGGGATCTTCCTCGTGATCTTCGGCCTTCTACCTTTCCTTATATTATGAGTCTTTCCATGTTTTCTGTGTTTGCTCTCATAACATGACCAAAATATTTTAATTGTTGGAGATGGACTTTACTAGAGAGTCGTTGGCTAACTTTTAGCTCTCTTAAAATTGAATTATTTGTTCTACGGTCGGTCCAAGGAATTCGTAACATTCGTCTCCAACAGAACATTTCAGTGGCGTCTATCTTTCTTCTCTCCGATTGTCTCAGAGTTCAAGATTCACATCCGTAAGTCAGTATTGGGAATATTAAGCAGTTGATCAACCTCATCTTTATCGCTCTTGAAATTTGACAGTCCTTCCATATTTTGGTCATTTTTTTTTGTGGCAACTTTTGCTAGATCACATCTACGTTTAATCTCTTCTTGTAATGACTCTGTGTTTGTGATTAATGATCCCAGATATAAGTATGAGCTCACAACCTCGAACCGGTCAATTGTGGTTATGTGTGGATGATTGTTGTGTAGTCTATCCACTATCATGATCTTTGTCTTTGATATGTTTAATTGCAGACCAAATATTTGACTTTCGTTTTCTATCAGTCGTATAAGTTCCATCAGCTCTGCTTGACTATTTGCAAGAAGGGCTGTGTCATCTGCGAAACGTAGGTTGTTTAGTTTATGACCATTTATTGAGATGCCCTTTTCCCAACCTTCAAGTTCTCTTCGCATAATATACTCTCCATATATGTTGAATAATTGTGGAGATAGTATACATCCTTGTCTGACACCCCGTTCTGGATGAAACTCGTTCGAAAGTGTGTCGAGTACTTTAACTGATCCAGTAGTGTGTTCATAGTCAACTGACAGAGAATGTAGCGTAGAAGTAATTTTAAACTGTTTGTCCTCGTTTTAGTGTAGTGTTTTGTACAATTTATGTTATTTTTAATGTTTCCACATTCTACGCTTGCCGGATAGTTCACATTTTGACGAAATGCCCCTGAATATGCTATTTTAAGCAAAAGTACTTGGGCTAGATTTAATTAACTTGTGCTCGATAATAGCCTTATTTTCAAAGTTCTCTTTGTTAAGTTTTATAGTTTGACCAAAATATATATATATATATATATATATATATATATATATATATATATATATATATAATCCTTAACTTGTTCTATTTCATCTTGTCCGATTCTCATTGTGATGTCTTCATCTGTATTTGTTATAGTTTTGGTCTTGCTGTAATTCATATTAAGGCCTATCTTTCTAGCTTCTACTTCTAGTTCTTTCATCATTTCAAATAATTCTTCTTTTTTATTGGTTATTAATACGATGTCATCAGCGTACCTTAGATGATTCAAGCGTTGTCCACAAATTTTTATACCTTTTTTTTCCCATTCTAATCTTTTAAAAGTATCTTCAAGAGCCTGATTGAAAAGTTTCGGTGATATTGTATCACCCTGTCTCACGCCTCTACTTATTTGTAATGATTTTGTTCCTTCATATACTTTAATTGTTGTTTTGGCTTCCTTATATATATATATATATATATATATATATATATATATATATATATATCTATATATATATATATTTATATATATTATATATATATATATCTATATATATATATATATTTATATATATATATATATATATATATATATATATATATATATATATATATATATATTCGTTATTAGTTCCGTATATCCGTGGTCAATTCGGCTGTTAATCAAGGAACTTTTCACTGCCCAATGTTCGACATTATCGAAAGCCTTTTCGAAATCTATAAACGCCATATATAGAGGAATGTGGTATTCATTTGGATGTTCGACATTATCGAAAGCCTTTTCGAAATCTATAAACGCCATATATAGAGGAATGTGGTATTCATTTGCTCGTTCTATAAGTATTTTCATACTTAGTAAATGGTCACTTGTGCTGAATCCCTTTCTAAAACCAGATTGTTCTTTCGACTGGTATCCATCGAATTTTGTCGTCAATCTATTGGTTAAAATTTTTGTTAGGAGTTAATACATTACATTGAGAAGTGTTATAGGACGGTAGTTCTGCTTTATCCCCTTTCTTGTGTAGGATAATGGTTACTGATTCCTTCCAGTTGTTTGGTATTCTTTTTCTTTTAATAACTTGTTAAAAAGGGAATGTAGAGTATTAATTACCACTTTTTCACCATATTTTAGCATCTCTGCAGTTATTCCATCTTTTCCAGGCGATTTGTTGTTTTTCATTTCTTTCAATGCCTTCTTTATTTCTGATTTGCTTATTTCGGGCTGCAGCTCTGAGTTGACATTTTTTATTTTGACCTTAAGTTGGGTTTTAATTCTGAGTAGAAAAGGTGGATTATATTTATGATGTTATCTTTAACGTTTGTTTCTATTCCACTTACATCTTTTATTTTATTTATTTCAAACTTACCTAATTTCGGCCTTAAGCATTTCATATTTTTGTTGTTTTGTATTACTTCTTCTATTTTTATTTCTTGTTCTTTTCTCTTATTTTCTGCTTATTGTTTTATTAATTTCTACATATTCTATAAATTTCCTTTCGCCTTCTTCGTTCAGCTTCCTTCTTTTATCCATAAGTTTTTTTGTTTCTGTTGATATATAGTTGTTCTTTTTTAGATCCTTCTTTACTATTTCTTTTCCTGATGTAATCATTGTTGCTGTAAGTATGTTGTCTATATCTTTATCGTCACTATCTAATCTTTGGGTAAGTTGTTCTTTTAATAGGTCTTTGTATATCTCTTTATATTGCCCTAGTTTGTTTCTATCTACTAGATTCCAGTTTCTACTTATTTTTCTTTTCATTTCGTAGTTACCGTCAATACTAATTTTTGCTCTGACCATCCTGTGATCGCTACCTGTTGTGAATCTGTTAAGAACTGTTACATCTTTAATGATATATCGTTCCGTGGACAGTATGAAGTCGATCTCATTTTTTGTGGATCCATTAGGGCTGATCCATGTCCACTTTCGTTGAGGCTTCTTTTTGTAAAAGAAGTTCATTGCGTATAGATGCTTTTCTTCTAGGTAGTTCATCAAAGTATTACCTCTATCATTTCTCTGACCATACCCGAAATCTTGTATTTTAGTTTCTTTTTTGTTTAGTTTTTACCCAGTGATAGGAGAAATGAGACATAAATTTATGGAATTTAAACCCAAGTGAAAGAATGTCATACGTAAGAGTAAACAGCAAACCGAACAAGTTGTTTATAATAAATGTCTATGCACCCACGGAAAACAGTGACTACTTCTAGAACACTAGAAGAAAACGCCGAGAAAATCGCGGGAGAAATATTAATCCTTATAGGGGATTTCAATGCCCAAATAGGTAAAAAATTACTTCAGAGATGTTGCAGGTGCAAACTCAATATATGATAAAACAACAATAATAGAAAAATGCTATGTAATTGAGCAGCGGCATTAAACATGGACATAACTAAAACGGGATATAAACACAAATACATACACAAAATAACATGGATGAGACCAGGAAATCTGGAGGAAAATCAAATAAACCATGTACTGATCAAAAAGACACACAAACAATCGATAAATGATGTTAGATCTCACAGAGCGACCAACATCGATTGGAGCTAAATACTAGTGATTACAAAATGTAAAATAAAAACAACGAAGAATGAAAGACTAAAGGCACAGAGAAAATGGAACGTAGATAAATTGAAAGAGAAAGAAGTAAAAAGAATATTTTTACAAAAATTAAATACAGAGGTGTAGTTCAAAAAACAAAAATGACATTGTTGCCTTGATGAGTCACCTTCAATTAAAAATTTTTATAGTATATCAAAAAATCTCCTGTAAACATAATCCATTATGATAATTAGAATTTAAAATTCAGTACAACCAAATTTAGTTAAAATCATTAACCCAACACCATACAAATTCCTACATATTTAAATAAACGCACGAATAAATCAGGATCTTTTTAATGTAGCCTTGCAAAAATACACTTTTTTGTAGATTTTTCTAGGTTCATGCCTGTGTTCTAGCTGGTTGGAGTGTTTGTTGTTTTGACCGCTTTTAGTTGAGTTCTCGTAAAGGAAATATAGATCGAAATATTATATTTCACGTAATATCGAACAGAATGGAACGACACGCAATCCTTCAATTTTGTTGTATTTTCATGTCGTTGAAAACAAGTCATAATAATTCCAATACTTTACTCACCCAGTTAAACTGATATTTCACTTTCAATATTACAGAAGCCAATTTTTGTTGGATGGCAGTTTTAGAAATACGCTGTCTAAGTGATTTTGGAACATTTTATTTAAACTGTAAACTTTATTTATTAACTCGGAAAATCAAAAAGTTTACTTTTCCCGTACTTTGATTTAATATTGTATACTTTTGAAAAAAAGAATTTGATAATTTTTGTGCTGTCATTTTTTCTGTTTCGCTATTTGTTGTTCTTTGTCTGTTTTTAATATCCTAATAATAATGATGTGAATGGCAAGTAAGAAACCCGCTGTGTCTGAAAAAGAAAATGGTATGCATAAACTATTAGTAAGAGAGAAAGAAAAATGATGAAGATCAGTTGGTATATTCAAGAAATCACTACCTCTGCTTTTATACTCAAGAGGGAAATTATATTGTTGCATGTTCTGAATCATGTTATTAAACATAAATTAAAAAGCCAGAAACTGTACATATAAAAATTTATAAATATATACTATCAAAAAATTATCACAATGTCTAAACTTTCCATTCGTCTAAAAGGGCTTCTTGTAACTGATTTAAGGTAAAAGGAGCAGGAACAGAACATCGTATCCTTCGCACAAGGCATGTCCCAAACATGTTAGATTGAGATACAGTGCTGACAAATCCACTACAGGACTGTATACTTCATTTAAAAACTGTTGAGTAATTCTCGCACTGTGAAGCTCGGCATTATCATGCATCAGAACAAACATGTTGTCATTTCTAACAAAACCAGCATAAGATACAACAAAATCTGGAGAATTTCATCATGCACCTGGGAGCTGTTGTAGTCTCTTGGAACGATATACAATTATGTACATGGCTCTGAAATTCCAGTCCACACCATAATTGAACCACCTTGATAGCCTACCCTAGGACTAAAGATACATTCTACAAAATGCTCTCTCTCGGCAATATGGAGATCGCAAGGTAAACCTGGCCTCATGGGTAAATAAAACGTGCCTCCAATTTCTTCTTCTTTTAGTACCCTGTCCGATTATCGAACGTTGGCGATCATATTGGCAATAACAACCTTATTTACGGCGGCTCTAAATAAATTAGCGGTGGTCCTTGATACCATTCTCGGAGATTTCAGAGCCAGAATTTTCTTTTTCGGCCAGGGCCTCTCCTTCCGATGATCTTTCCCTGTATTATGAGGTGTAGAAAGTTATACCTCTCTGGATGTCTAATTACATGACCGAAATATTGTATCTTTCGAATTTTTATCGTTTTTGTTATTTCTGTGCTCTTTTTCATTCGATGTAAAACTATTTCATTTATTATTCGATCAACCCAACTTATCCACAATACTCGATAAATCCACATTTTAAGTGCCTCCAATTTTTTCATTAATGTCTCTGTAAGGGTCCAGCTCTCCATACCACACAGCAATTTGGAGAATATGTATCAGCGTATTAAATTAATATGATTTTAAGGTTTAACGTAATATCTCTATTAATTAGAATTTTCTTTAATTTATAGAAGGCGCCTCTGAATTTTTTAATAGGTATTGGTATTTCTTTATTTATATCCCAGTTATCGTTAACATTTGCGCCCAAATAGGTAATATTGTGGACGCTTTCTAACTCTATTTTATACGCTCTGATGTTCGTTGGTTGTAACTCTGTTTTTCTGACAACCATAAGTTTTGTCTTAGAAGTATTAAGTTTTAGCCCATATTCATCACATGCTTCTCTTACCCTGTTTATAAGTCGTTGCAGGTCTTCTTCATTGGAGGCAATAAGTATCATGTCGTCTGCATATCTGAGATTATTGACTTAATTCCGTTGATTTTAAGGCCTCTATTTTTAACTAAGGCTTCTTTAAAAATAAATTCGGCGTAAATATTAAAAAGTAAAGGCGATAGAAGACATCCTTGCCTCACTACATGTCGTATTTCCACTGCTTTCGTAGTGTTGTGTCCAATTCGCATGTTTGCACATTAATGCCAATACAAATTTTTGATAATACGGTCTCGGTCATCAATTCCCACCGCTTGCAAGACGCCTATAAGTTTGTCATGGTTTACTCGGTCAAAGGCCTGTTCGAAGTCGATAAAACACATTTATACCGATTGTTCGATATCCCAACATCTTTGAACCATGACCTGCAAACTGAAGAGTGCTCTGGTTCCAAGGTTGTTTCTGCACTGTTTGGTATTTATTTTTTTCGGTATCATTACAAGTGTTGACAGTAGCCTTTCTGTTGGTATATGTCCTGTTTCGTATATTTTATTCAAGAGGATTAGAAGAGAATGTTTACTTTTATTGTCGAGTAGTTTGATTATTTCCCCTGTAATTTCATCGGGACTGGTTGCTTTCCTATTCTTTGATAGCTTTATAGCTCTTTTCATTTCATCGAGTGTTATGATTGGACCAGTCGATATATTTTCAATTTTAATTTTTCTTCTATCGTCATCAAACAGGTCCTCAATATTATCTTTCCATCTTTATAATTTGTCTTGTTCATTGACTATAATATTTCCTTGTTTATCAAGTAAACTACTTGCAGTGGATCTATATGTTCTAATTATTTCTTTCACCTTTTGTACATATTAAACGTGTCATTATTTTCCGAAGTTCTTCTATTTTAAGATATTTGTTGCTGTACTATTTTTCTTTTGCATCCCGGATTTTCCTTCTGATTTCTTTATGGTCTTTATTGTATTCTTCAGTGTTTTATTCTGTTTTCGTCTGCTTTCCATTAGTCCCAACACTTCATCAGTCATCCATTGTTGTCTGCATTTATTAATAGTTTTATACTTTTTAGTTGTCTATTGCATAATGTTTTTGACATGATTTTAGTGGTCTTCGACATTATGTGTTTTTTCCGATTTTTCGAACTTCTTTTCTATCTCGTGTGTAATTTTATGACTAATATTTTGAATACAGTCAGTATTTATTAGGTTAGTCGGTTGTTTTCGTTTACTTTGTTAAGTTTGAATTTTATGTCACTGATTAATAAGTTATAATCTGAGGGGACATTGGCTTCAGCTACTGTTTTAGTTATTTTGATTGAATTTCGGAAAATTTCGGTAATTGTTACATAATCGATCTGATTTCTTATAATCTTCTCTTTAGTATCTGCAGGTGACTTCCAAGTACATAAACAACGCTTGGGTAGTTTGAAGGATGTACTTGTCACACATAGATTGTTCTCTACGGAGAATTCTACAAAACGATCTCTCCCCTGTCATTACGTTGTCCAAGTCCAAAATTTCCTACAATGTTTTCTTGTCTACTTTTTTCTACTTTGGCATTGAAGTCCCCCAGTATTATTGTAATGTCTTTGTTTTTTAGCAGACTTATTACTTTCTTTATATAATAATGTAAAAATATAAATAAAAAACAGAGTGTATACTTATAAAATAATTTTTAGATATTTTGTGATGTTCTAAAAAATCTACGATAACTCAACATTAAAACTTAACAAATTAAACGAGAAAAAAAACTACAAGAAAAACTAAATTAGAGCACTAATGTTCATTAATTTAATTTTAAGGTAATTTTTATATTGATCGATGGCTTTATTGGGATGTATTGCTTTTAAGGGTCAAACAACACTAGATGCTTTTGGCTATTTTGCTGTCCAGTGTTGAGTATCATAGTTCTACATGTGGCTTGCTTTCGTACATGTGTTTATTGAGAATGTACGGGAAGTTGTCTATGAACCGGACAGTCGCTGTAACTGCTTTAACAATTTAATGTAAGCTCCACTACGGCACACCGTGACAACTTTGTATCCATTACATCAGCCTACATAAATGCCAGTCTGTTCCTGAAGTTAATCTGAGCTACACGTACATTTTTATTGTTGGGCTCTAAAGAGTAAATTTTTGTGCAACTTCCGAACAGCATTTGAAGTAAACCGTAAATAATTAGAAATTTATAGTTATATATTTGTTTTTATACATTCTTCTCGCCCTATATCAAATATAATTATTATATCCAAGTTATTTGTAGTATAAATATTTTCTATTTAAAAAAAAATCAACTATGCGTTGCTATGAAGTGGACATGCATTGAAACGGACATGCGTCCGTTTCAATGCATTGATGTCTGTCTGTTTAAAAACACCATGTCAAAAATATTCGTTTAGATTTTCTTTATATAATTTTTAGTTTGTTTTAGACAAAGAGCGTAATAAACAGAAAAAGGGTTCGTCTCACAAGTGAAACCATTGACCTGGCGGTAAAGAGGTCCTAGAAAAAACGCACTATTTAAATACGTGTTCCAGGATGTGCTATGGATTCACTACCGTACTACAAACTAGAAATTTGTTTTTTTTAATTCGCTATAATTTAGAAACGGTCTTAAAGAGCTTTGCTTTTGAGCCAAACATGATATGGAACATTAACAAACCTGGTTGCAGGACCGTAACAACTCTTCCTAAGGTCATAGCAGTGAAAGGAATAAAACAGATTGGCCAAGTGACTTAAGCCGAAAGAATCAATTTAGTGACTATGGTAGGTTTTATGAATACTTCTGGGGACACAATTCCTCCAGCATTTGTGTTCCCAAGAGTGAATTTTAAAGATTTTATGCTAATAGATGGCCCAAAAAGCCCAAAAATGTGGTTTAGGATTCGCTTATCCAAGCGGTTGGATAACAGAAGAAGGATTTTTATTAGAAATTAAACATTTTATTAGGTATATCAGTCCATCCAAATAGGAACTATTCTCATGTCATTCTCAGGTTTTTTTCTCATAGACAATCATAAAATACATATGACTTTGGAGATAGCACGGAAAAAGAATATCATTATTCTGACATTTCCACCAAATTACAGCCGACGTCTACAACCAGCAGACGTTTCCGACTTTGAGCGTTTTAAAACGAGATTTAGAATTTCTATGAACGTATGGATGTTGTCTTATCCTGACAAGACAGTATTAATATATGAAGTAGCCTTATTTGCCAACTGGACCTTTATTCATGCTTTTCTATAAAAAAATATAAAAAAAGGATTTACTAAGGTAGGTATTCACCCATTTAATAGAAATGTATTTTTAAATGATGATTTTTTACCATGTTTTGTTACGGATAGACCTAATCCATGCTTATCAACCGATGAAATTGCTGATGCACCATCTTTATTGACATTAAATAAAAGTAATGATCTTGATTTACCTTTTACTTCAAGAGATGTTCCATATGTATCTCCATAACAAATAAGACCGTAGCCCATGAATGGTCCTCGAAAATCAAAGCTAGAAGGGTCCAGAAAAGGTAAAACTACAATTATCACAGACACCCCCGAGAAGGATAGACTAATGGAAGAAAAAGAAGAAGCTGAAGATAAAATAAAATACCAAAAAGAAAATTAAAAGTAGTTCTTGAAAAAACCGTAGATCAAACGATAAGCGTTGAAGAGGACTTGCATCTTGATGAATTTGAGAAATCAAAAAATACAAAGAAGAAAACAAATAAAAATCAGACAAAATTCGCTAATGAAAAAAAAAAATAAAGAAGATGAGACATGCAGAGTGTGTAATGGAGACAACATTCAAAGTTAGATAGACAAAGTAAGATAGGTTGCAATGTTATATGTGCAAGACGTGAAATCAGAAATCTTCTGGCTTACATGGAATTCGCCATTTCTTTTGTAACAATTGTAATTAATGTTTTATATTTTATTTAATGCTTTTAAAATGTTAATGTTTATTTTTCATATTTGTTGATGAGCTACATAACTATGACCTTAGTAACTGGGTTAAGTAAACTGCTGTCCTTTTCAAAACACTATCTGTTCGTTTCCATACACCGAAGTAGTGAAACGGACAAATTGACAATTAGTTTTATGTTCTGTAATGTCAAGATGTTTTAGTTTTAGAAAGCCAATTTTTATTAAATAGGTAAAGAAATAATTAATAAGACTTATTCACAATCAATTTAATTTGACTATCCAGACGACCGGTTTCGCTTTCTACAATATGCCAAGCATCTTCAGGTCTCGATACAAAGTTAAATAAATGCTGAAATAATAATAAACCCATATTAGGGTGTTGTCTAATAAAGATAAACAAAGTAGATGTTACAAATTACAGTAATTATGCCAATATTACATGTCTGTGGTTTTTCAAAATGAATAAAAAGGAATAAAAAGGTATAAAAAGTTTTAACAGACAAGATAAGACCCACAAATTGTTATAAAATAGTCTATAAGATTGTAATAAATTAATAAATGAGCAAATAAATAAAACATTACTTACATGCCGGTATTCTATTAATTGATGGATGGTAGAACATGGTTGAAACTATCATGTATTGTTGAATGGAGAACTTAAGTCTGCTATTGTAGTTGTTTGACAATAAACGGGGAGTTCTTGAGGAAATAGATTTGATCCAATGAAGTAGAGATAGGTGTAATGTGATTGTTTGTTAGATGAAAGTGATGTTCTATACCATTGTATTATTTTTAATGTTAAGTAATGTTTTATTTATTTGCTCATTTATTAATTTATTACAATCTAATAGACTATTTTATAACAATTTGTCGGTCTTATCTTGTCTGTTAAAACTTTTTATACCTTTTTATTCATTTTGAAAAACCACAGATATGTAATATTGGCATAATTACTGTAATTTATAACATCTACTTTGTTTATCTTTATTAGACAACACCCTAATATGGGTTTATTATTATTTCAGCATTTATTTAACTTTGTATCGAGACCTGAAGATGTTTTGCATATTGTAGAAAGCGAAACCGGTCGCCTGGATAGTTAAATTAAATTGATTGTAAGTCTTATTTATTATTTCTTTACCTATTTGAAATGGACTCACACAAGCAACACATTCGTGATTCCAATTTTTATTATTTATAATAGGTTAAGAATGTACTTTTTTACTGCCCATTTATTTTTGTATTTAAAACATCTCTGCAATAAAAATAAGCCTCTACAGTAAATTGTCCGTTTCATTGAAATTCTCCCCTATTATGAAATTACTAAAGTTCATTTTGAAGCACTTTTAGACCCGGTATACATTATAAATGTTAATATTTTCTATGTTGTGAATAAAATGTACGTTGGCTACATCTATACTGGATCTCAAGTTTATGGTATGTACACACAAAAAAAGATATAAAATTTACCTGAATTTTATTATCACATACAGGAAGCGTACGTATATATAAGGGGTTATCATTATTACCCGTATTATGGGTGCAGAAGGAAGAAATTTATGCTGAGAATAAAAAAGGTATCAGGAGCACTTGTGTTATTTATTTTTCCGCACACGTCCGCCACTGATATTGTGACAGTTTATTTTACGGTTCATGGTTGGCCGAACGTGCTGATGCGGCGTAGGCCACAGCCCCAGATGGACACTGGGACGTTCTTATTTATCGGCAACTCCTCACCATTCAGGGTTGTATTTACTTTTACCTTTTTCTTTGTTTATGCAACGTTTAACACAATTCTCTGTACTATTGGCTTCCCAAAGGTTCTTAGAATATACTGTATTTTATTCAAACAAATACAAAAAAAAAACATGGAAATTCAATGCCATTAGAGCGTTATTTTGAAGGTATCTAATAGTTATTTACAGTAAGTATGTGCAGTAAATTTCCGAAGAAATTAGAAAGAGATTTCCACAAAATTTAAATTATTTTAATAATTGTAATATAATTTACTATTATTATTAATAAAAAATGCAAAATTGGAAATAAAATCGCTATGAAAGGTACCTTAGATGAAATGTCTAGCTCCTTATTTGTAATTTAGGTCAAGTTGGTTAGGGTATTGACTAAAGAGTATACTTACTGGTCAATTTTATATTTAAAACCATAATGTATTATTTAAAATATTCCTATATTATTGTAGCAGACAGTACAAGGGTACCCCTTTATGAAGACCTAGAAAATGCAGTACAACTGGCGCCTACTACACAAAACCTAATAATGGGTGACTTTAATGCTATGTTGGGATGTAAACTGTACGGGACCGAAGTTGCAATAGATCCCTACGGATTCGGACAAAGAAATGAAAGAGGCGAAATGTTTTTGGGTTTCTTGGTACAAAATAGCCTCTTTGCAATCCTCCTCCTCCTAAGTCCTTCTCTATTGAGGTTGGCGATCAATATGGCAAATTTCTCTCTGTTCTGGGCTTGATGGATTAAGTCATTTCCTGTTGTGTGAGTCCAATCTCTGATGTTTCGGAGCGAGGATTTCTTCTTTCTTTCTATACCCCTTTTACCCTCGATTTTGCCTTCTAATATTACCTGGAGCTGCTCAAATTCCTTATGGCGCATTATGTGTCCTAGATATGACGTCTTTCTAATTTTGATTGTATTAACCAGATGAGGTCGTGTGTTCATTATTTCCAGTACCTCTTTATTTATAGTTTTGCTGGTCCAGCTTATTCTTAGCATTCGGCGGTACATCCACATTTCGAATGAATTCAGTGTGTTGACGTCATACTGTTTTAATGTCCAGGTCTCACAGCCATATAGTACAGTAGAGACCACACATAACACTTTAGTGTTCTTAACCTTATTGTGATTGATAGCTTGGGGTTACAGAGCATTTTACGCATGTTCATGAAGCCAGATCTTGCTATTTCAATACGTATTCTAATTTCTTTTGAAATGAATAACTAAAAAAAAGTCCCCAAAGAAAATAAACCTGGGCAAGTCCAGATAGAGTCACCAAAAATAAAATTGATTTTGTCTTAACTAACAACAAAGACATGGTCCATGATATAGCAGTTCTTAATAGCTGTTCAGTGGAAAGTGATCATAGAATGGTTAGAGCGAAGATCGTGTTAAATCTCCTAAAACAAAGATACAAATTGATAACAAAAACACACCCAATAGGATAGAATCCAATCAAAAACACCATGTCCTTCGAAGAGGAAATTATGAGATGTCTAATGCACGTGTACTACAAAAACTTAATAAAGATATTAATAAAGCAGTAAGAAAGGACGTACGACAATATAAAGAGGTGCAAAAAAAAGATTACAACGGTTGTCGAGGAAAATAAAAGTTTTAAGGTGCTGAAGAGATGTCAAGCTCTAGGTAACAGGAATATTGTTAAACTCACAGATCGAAATAGAAAAGTGGTAACAGATAAAGATAAGATAATTAAGGTAGTTGAAGAATTTTACACAGAATTATATAGAGAAAGACGTAAGAAAGACGGCACCAAGTTAAGAAAAATCCAGAATGTGGGTTCAGAGGATATCCCAGAAATAACAATCAAAGAAGTCTAAAAGTCAATAAATCGAATGAAAAAGGAGGAAAGTCAGTATTGAAAGCATTGACACAATTATGTAACTTATGCCTTTTAAAAGAGGTTACACTATCTCAGTAGAATAAAACTGTTATAGTAGTCATGCACAAAAAGGGAGATATAACAGAGCTAAAGAACTGTAGACCTATTAGTGGGTTATCTCAAGTCTTATATAAGTTGTTTATGAAGATAATAACTAATAAGTTGACATCAAAACTAGACTTATATAAACCTTGCGAGCAAGCAGGATTTAGAGCTGGATATGGAACAAATGATCATTTGCAAACCATCAATTCGTTAATTGAAAAAACTCCAATCAAATTGAAATGCTCCAAGCTCTAACACAATGTAGAATAGATCACCGATACATATCCCTCATCAGATACATCTATCAACAGGCTACAGACTGTGTAAGACTTAATGAAGATACTGGGACTTTTCGTATTGAAAGAGGCGTTCGGCAAGGAGACAACATGTCTCCTAAATTATTTACAACTTTGCTAGAATACGCTTGTAAAACAATAGATTGGAACATGATGTAGATGGAAATTTTTTAAATAACCTTAAATTTGCAGATGATATCGTTCTTATTGCAGACAGTTTTGATCAGGAATAGATAATGCTGCAAGAACTGCCACAAAAAGAGTTGGTCTTAAAATAAATTTCTCAAAAACACAATTTAGTCCAAACAAAAACATCTCAGTAGAAGACAAAGATATTGAGCCAGTTGACTTCTATAAATACTTGGGCCATGAGATTAGAATAAGTCGAGAAAACCAAACAATCGAGCTGAAAAGTAGAATAAACCTCGCTTGGGCTGCATTTGGAAATATGAAGGATATCTTGAGGTCTAAGATTCCAATGTGTGTGAAAAGTAAAGTATATCATCAGTGTGTTTTGCCAGTGATGACCTACGGCGCAGAAACCCTAATACTTACAAGAAGAACAGTGAGTAAACTACAAGTTTCGAAAAGAGCAATGGAGAGAATATTTTTAGGGATTTCTCTACATGATAGAATACCCATTGCTACTATACACAGAAGATCAGGAATAGCAGACGTTATTGAAAGGATAACAACACCGATATATATATATATATATATATATATATATATATATATATATATATATATATATATATATATATATATATATATATATATCAGAAAAAGGAGTACGACCGTCAAATTCCAATATATAAAAGGATCACTCAACAGAGTGGTGGGCTCTTATATCGGTCAATTTGTAGGTGGAGAAATGAAAGACAAAGTTGATGTGCCACTCTATCTATTTTGAAGACGTTTCGCTTTCGTATTCTGAAAGCATCATCAGTTCACTCTTAAAAAGACATGTAGCAGTCAAAGATGTTAACAAGCTTATGAATTAAACTTGAATAAATGGACATTATAAAGTAGAAATGTATAAACATTTAATTTACTAACAACATTTAGTGACTTATTAAAAAATTAGCACAGTAAGTGACCATGTGGTCCGAAGTATAAAAAATATATTAAATTATAACTTAAATGATGCAAAGAACTAAGAAAATCAACCGGCTTAGACCGGTAACTTCATTCATTTAAACTAATTTTTTTTTAAATTATATTAACATCTTTTAATAATGCTACCAAAAGTTAAAATTAAAGCTTAATAATTATCAATAGTTAGAAGTTAATCGTTGATTTTCTTAGTTCTTTGCATCATTTAAGATATAATTTAAAATATTTTTTATACTTCGGACCACATGGTCACTTACTGTGCTAATTTTTTAATAAGTCACTAAATGTTGTTAGTAAATTAAATGTTTATACATTTCTACTTTATAATGTCCATTTATTCAAGTTTAATTCATAAGCTTGTTAACATCTTTGACTGCTACATGTCTTTTTAAGAGTGAACTGATGATGCTTTCAGAATACGAAAGCGAAACGTCTTCAAAATACATAGAGTGGCACATCAACTTTGTCTTTCATTTCTCCACCTACAAATTGACCGATATAAGAGCCCACCACTCTGTTGAGTGATCCTTTTATATATATATATATATATATATATATATATATATATATATATATATATATATATATATATATATATATATATAATATATATATATATATATATATATATATATATATATATATATATATATATATATATATATAGTATTTGGTTATTTTAATAATTGTGATATTATACGTGAATATTTTTGTGCCATCTATATAGGCAACCAAATATACACTGCAGTAAATTTGGTTGTGGGAACTTTTGTGAATAAGAGACATTTAAATAATAATTACGGATGTAAAATAGTGTTACTGATTAATTTAAGATGATTAATTTATATATAAATTTAAATTCTGATTTGAAAAGAAAAAATTTTCATAAAATTCTCGATAGAAAAGTATAAAATTATCTAGAACTTTAAAATAACACGTCAATAGAAAGAATTTATCCTCTTTTCGTAGTAGAATATTAGCGAACATTGAAATAGAAGAATTTGAACATATTTTCTTTCAAGAATATTCGTGAACATTAAAATGATATAAATACTCTGTGATTTGAAGGATAAAGGGAGCAGTATTCGGTGGTAAATAGTCGGTATTCAATATTAAGTGTATTAGGTGGAGATTAAAAAAATAGTATTAAGAGAGTATTACTTGGAGATTAAAAATTATATTACGTATATGGAGATTAAAAATTATATTATCTATATGGATATGGTGATTTGAGATTAGAAGAAATTAAAAATTATAATATTTATATGGTGATTGGAGATTGGAAAAAAAGATTATTAAAAAGAAGAATAAACAAGAAGCAATAAAGAAGGAAGAATATTTTACCGATTTATAAATGTTATTAAGAAGAAAAATATTTTAAAATAGTGGAAGCTGATAATTAAAACATTGTGGTCTATTTGGCAAAGCAATTTCACAAAAAGAAGGATAACCGAGGCTGATATCGAAGACATTAAGTAGTAATTAAAATCTTTATTTTGGAAAAGAATTTAATTTAGGCATTCAGTGACAGAAAGGTACCAAATTTTGTTAATATAATTTAATTATTGTAATAAGAATTTCAATTTAAAGATAGGTTGTTTTAAACTTATATTGTCTATATAAGATATATATGTGTGTTTCATAATAATTATAATAAAGATAATTTCCAAAATCCAAAATTGCTTACAAACTAATTCTTTGTGAACCGCGACAAAAACCCTATATATATATATATATATATATATATATATATATATATATATATATATATATATATATATATATATATATATATATATATATGTTATTTGAAAATACTCATTGCTCATAAAACAATACACAAACAAAATATCATAGCAATATATATTTGGTTTGATGTGTCATATGCTAGTATTAGGCTATTTGTTTATTTTGGAATCAGTCAGAGGCCCTTTTTAGGTTAATAAAGCGAATTTACGTTATATTTTCCTTATGCTTTATATATAAAGCAAATATGTCTATTATGATCCATAGTGCCATGTGATATCTCTATACGTGTATGCTATACGTTTAATAATAACGAAGACGATGTGTAATGCCCTTTTGGTAGACTCTTTGTTTGTTATTTTTACACTGTTTTTACTGTTTATACAGTCTTTAATAATCAAGATACTGTGTAGTGCCCTTTTAGTAGTCACCTTGTTTGTTTTTTGTATCTGAATATATTCGTTATATCCTATTTTGTCATTTGCTATTCACACGTCACGATCTGACGAATTATTCTACCACCACCACAAAACGCTAAAAAATTATTTATTTATTCTATTTACCTTTATTTAGTTTTATTTATTATTATTAATATTTAGTTTATTTTCTTTTAGTACAGCGTGGACGTTTCTTAAACGTCATTTTTTTTTTATTGTTAGTGTGTGTTTATCTTACCCAGTGACATATAATAAATATTATTATACATCATTTATCTTACCGTACAATTACAATAACCTATATTTTTAGAAATTTTCATCAAAATTAATTAACACAGATTTCGTTGTTCAGGTGGCGTTAATATTTTATATCTAAACTAACATAAAGTTTTAAATTATTTTGTATTAAATTCTACCTTAAAAATATTATTAAAATTAATTATTAATTATATTAATATGTAATTAATGCATTGATATTAATTAAACGTATCGTTTCAAGAACAAAATATGATTGAAATATGCTAGTTCATATTTCTTTCCTAGATGGCACCGTTAGTTTACTGGACAAACGGCGTGACCTGTCAGCATAGCATTTTATATAGATAGATTTTATATCAGGTTGATAGATAAATAAAATGGCTACACTTTTGTGTGTAGTTTTAAGTTAATAAATACTAATAATACTATACTACTAATACTACTAATAATACTACTAATAAATACTAATAATAAAAAACTAGCTGATAGCTAATTTAACCCTGTAGACATACCGAAATACTTGCATGTTGTTTTTTATTTTGATTACTCTTTAAACAAAACAAAAACAATAAAATCATATCTGAAAGCTGTTATTCAAGGTGTCTGTAATAAACAGGTAAACTGTCCATGAAAAAAATAAAAACATAAAGAGACGTACGCGATTAAGTTCAACTCTGGACAGCTCCTTATTTATCGGCAAGTCCTTGCTTTTTCCTGATTTATGACCAACTGGAAGTTTTTCTAAACTTTATTATAAGGATCACTGTAAATACTAGTGTAGGGTCCCAGACCGGAAAGGCTTATCTCAGACGTCGTATCCTTTCAAGATTTAATAAGGCTTTTTGCCGGAACCCTGCCTAATTTACTACCGGCCGATTTTAACGATACAATTTCCCGCTTTTTATGGTCTGAAGGATTCAATTAAATCATAAATTTTTTGTTGTTGTGGATGTAGATACACGCACCCACGACCAGAGGATGGGAGGAACTTTGTGGCTGTTTTGTGCCTTTTTGTTCTGATGTTGTCGTGAAAAAAAAATTTATTATTGGTCGCCTCTTGGAAGGGCTGGTAGACAGCTATGCTTTTATAAATTACTCGACAAAAAATGTGGTAAATGCAAAATAGTCCGAAAGCTTTTGTGATGCCTACATGTGTAATTTAAATTAAAACATCTGAAAGACACATTGTTTGAGCCGTAATAGATACGCAGCCTATAGCCTAAACGTATTAGTTTTAATCAATTTATTCGAAATTATTGAAAAGATCGATATCTTTAAATCCACTAATTGACACGTTTGAATACCACATACATGAAGCAGTAGGAACTGGTGTACAGTGGCGGATCCAGCAATTTTAGCACAGTTTTGAGGGTAATTTTGAAATAGGATTTAGATTTTTGCACCTTTCAGGGTCTTAAACCAAAAAATAATAAGACTATTAAATCAAAGGAAAGTTATTAAAATATAAATACTGAAAAATCAAGGACGATAAATTTAAACTAGGTATTTTAAAGACAATTAATTTAAACCCACCTATCCTATGCCTACAAAATCAAGAACAAACCAAGGATAAATAAGTATAAACCAATGTTAAGTTTCCCAATTTAAATGCAATAACTCAATGTAAGTGTAAACATTAGTGGATGTATTAAACATTCCTAATAAGCTCTGTCTTATCGATGGATATCCGATATTAATTTGTAAAAACATTCAGTTATTCCTTATTGCTATATGGAGTGAAAACATGGACTCTCAGTATTACAAGTATAAGGCATACAAAAGCCTTTAAAATGTGTGTTTTTCGAAGGATGTTGAAGATTTCGTGGACAGAGCACGTGATCTGTCCATATTACATTGAGATGTTGGTTCAACTATATAATAAATGCTTAAAAGGACAAAATATCTCTGATGATTGGAACATTAAATACATCAGCTCAATATTCAAGAAAGGAGATAAACGCAAATGCTCTAATTCTAGGGGAAACACTGTTATCACCTCAGTGGGGAGGTTGTACGGCCGAATATTAAAAGAAAGAATAGAATCAGAATACAAAGACATAGAAGAACAAAATGGATTTCATTCAGGAAGATCATGCACTGATGGTATATTCATTCACCAGTAGGTAAACGAAAAACGGAAGGCAAGGAATCTATCTACCCACCTATTGTTTGTAGATTTAGAGAAGGCATACGATAATATAACAAACGATACAAACCACTGACGAAAGTAGGTGTTAGTAGAGAGTACGTGGGTGCTATCGCAAATATATATAAAAATGCAAAAAGTGTCATTAAATAAGCAAACTCGACCCAAACCCCGAACGACTCAAAATAATTCATAAGAAAATAAGGTCTAAGATAGATATAAGACTACCAAAAGAAAATGACATCCAAAAAAAAGTAAAAACAGAGATTAATATGAATTTTGCGAAAATAGTTGAAGACACTACAAGAGGCATAGAAAAACAGTGAAACGAAATGAAGACATCTATTACCATAATTTCACATGAATATCTAAAATCAAAAACAGAAATTAGCAACAATGAATGACAGATAAATTATTGCAATGATGGAAGAGCGAAGAAAATTAAAAGGTAGAAATAACAACGAATACAAAAAGTTGCATAAGTAGATTAAAAGAGCAAAAGAAGAATGACTGACGGAGAACTGTACGGAAATTAAAACATGACAACGAAAACATGACGATTTTCAAATGCACAAAAAATTAAAGAAGTACAGAACACCAGAAAATAACGCCATACAGGCATATAGAAATAATATATGCAAGAATTATTCGAAGATGCAGCATGAAGTCCAACTAAAATAAACAATCCTCAGTCCCAGAAATAACAAACGAAGAAGTATGGCCATGAAGCAGACTAAAGATGGGAGATCGCCAAGGCCTGATGAGGTGCATGGTGACATTTTAAAGCTATTAGAGGCACACTAAATCACAGCTCTTACGAAGCTATTCAATAATATCTACGAGACTGATTACTTACCAAAAGACTGGCTACTTAATATTCATTTCACTTTCTAAAGGTCTTGCTTCTGCCGCGTATGTCATTATTGGTCTGATGACTGTTTTGTTAATTCTGCCTTTCGGTTCTTTCTCGATATTTTTATTTCTCCATATTGTTTCATTTAGGCAGCCATTTGCTCTATTCACTTGATCTTACACTTCGGTTTCGAGCTTTTCGTAGCTAGATAATGTGATGCCTATATATTTAACTCCATCACTTGTTTTATTATGTGACCTTCCAGCTCCTACTTACATCTTAGTAAATTTGTTGTTGTAACCATGCATTTTGTCTTTGTTGGGGAAATTAACATGTTAAATTTTCTGGCGGTTATATTAAACTGGTGCAGCATACGTTGTAAATCATCTTTAGTTTGAGAGAGTAGTATTGCATAGCAGATTATTTTAAGTTGTTTTTCTCCCATTTGGTATCCTTTTTTTGTTCTTACTTTTTTATTATTTCATCCATAATCAGGTTGAACAATAGAGGTATCAGGAAATCTCCCTGTCTTATCCTATCGCCAGCTTCAATAGGGTCGATTAATTAAGATCGATCATCATCATCATCATCATTTAACCCGGATCTATCCACTGCTGGATATAGGTCTCCCTCAGTCTTTTCCATGTATTTCTGTTTTGTGCTGTTTACATCCAATTTTTGTCGATCCGTTTTATGTCATCAGACCATCTTTTTGGTGGACGACCTCTACTTCGATGTCCTTCTTGTCTCGGTCTCCACTGTATTATTCGCTGTGTCTATCTTTTATCCGACATTCTAGCTATGTGCCCCGCCCAGTTCCGCTTAAGGGTCATAATTCTTTATATGGCATCTGTCACTCCTGTTCTCCGTCTTATTTCCTTGTTCGTGATCCGATCCCTACGAGATATGCCTAACATCGATCGTTCCATGGCTCTTTGGGTAACACAAATTTTATTTCTTACTTTCTTGGTTAGTGTTAATGTCTCTGCGCCATATGTAAGTACTGGCAACACGCACTGATCAAAGACTTTTCTTTTAAGACACATAGGCAGTTCTGATTTAAGAACATAGTTAAGCTTGCCGAATGCCACCCAAGTAAGTCCTATGCAGCGGCTTAGTTCGTACGTTTGATTATCTCTTCCTATGTGTATCTCATGTCCCAAGTACTTATAAGAGGTGGTTTCTTCAAAATGCATGCTATTTACTGAAATCTTTTCGCTTAACACAAGATTTGTCATGATTTGTGTTTTGGTGTGGTTGATTTTTAATCCAACTTGTAGGGATGCTAGGTATAGTTTCTCCAGTTGCGATACTGCATCATCGATACTGTCAGAAAAAAGGACAATATCATCAGCAAACCTCAAATGACTAAGCATTTCTCCCTTGACATTAATTCCTCACTCGTTCTTAAACATATGCTCTATTAAGATCGATGCAAAACAAGTATTTAGAAATCGGAGGGATAGAATACTTTCAAAGGGTATTTGTATTGACCAATAAAAAGGAAGGAATGTTCATTGAGAGAAGGGGTTTGCATCAGAGGAAAAATCTAGGAAAAGGAAAAAACATCAGTTTGTTCAAGATAGCAGATAGGAGCAGTTGGTGCCTCGGAAAAAAATTAAAAGTACCGGTCTACGGTAAACAAAAGCTTTGCTGGCATCCGTAAAAGTTAAAACTAAGCAGTAAATTTAAAAAAAAAATAAAAGATTAAATCCATTGATCAGTGACAACAGTTTGTAATTACTCAATTAATAACTGACATCGTATATAAAAAGTGTTCCAAGGTGTTCCCCGAATTTCTAACGATGTTTCCTTCTCTCAATGTTTACCAACGTCTACAAAGACTATAGTGAAATTTGACATAAAAAATTTCATAATGTGTTTTAAAAGTATTTCTTAGAGCCAGTAATAATTCATTTTGTATCTATACTGGCTAATTTGCTATATTTAAATAACTTCGGTATTTTTTTATATTGTGCATTAAATTAAATACTCGTTTCATAGAGTATTTGTTTAAACAATTTATTCTATCAATAAATTTGCATTTATTTCTTTGGTATAAACACAATATTTTTATTATACAGTTATAATTTATTTTTGAATTTTATTTGTCCATGAGCTTCATCTGAGTATTGGTTTTGTATTTCTATGTTTAAATGAGGTAAATCGCTTTAGTAAAAAAGTAATGGCATGTCTCGCAAAACAGAAAACCAAAAATGGTATATCGATGGAAGGCAACAGTATATACGTTTTTCTGACTATTGGTCGTCTTCAGTACGGTGCAGCCAAGTTAGAAAAGGAGCATATTAACTTGGGAAATGATCACTACGGGAGTAAAGCAACCAATTTGTGGGATTATAGTTAGATTGTTCACAAATTGGTGGCATTGCTCCTATAGTAATCCTACAGGGATTACTTTCGTAATGTGTTTTATTACTTTCGTAATAAAACATATTACGAAATTGTTTATGTCAAATTTCACTATGGTCTTTGTAGACTTCGATAAACATTGAGAGAAGGAAATATTGTTAGAAATATAGGTGAACACCTAGGAACAATTTCTATATACGATGTCAGGATACAATTAATTGATTACTTACAAACTGTTGTCAGTGATCACTGAATTTAATCTTTTACTTTTTTAATAGAATTCACTTTCTACTTTTAACTTTTACGGATGCCAACAAAGCTTTTGTTTAACGTAGACCGGTACGTTTAATTTTTTTCTAAGCAACTGCTCCTGTCTCCTATCTCGAACACACTCCAGATGTTTTTTCCATTTTCAAACTTCCTCCTCTGATGCAACCCCCTTCTCTCAATGAACATTCCTTCTTTTTTATTGGTCAACACAAATATCCTTTGAAAGTCTTTGAATTTCCCGTCGTAATCATTTTATCTATTCCTAGGAAATTCTACCCTCCGATTTCTAAATACTTGTTTAGCCTCGATCTTAATCTCTGCTAACAATCTCCACAAAACCTCTATGCATTTTCTACCCACTTTCACTCACAAATCTAGAAATCACGAGAATAATAGAAATGTAAATTGTTTATACACGAATAACTTACTACTGAACAATTCCAATCTGTACATAATTTTTTTCGATAAATCCGACAAATAGGTATTTTACATCATTGAATGCAACAAACAAATATTTGAAAAAATAGTACTTTACCGTTTTACAAATTGACACATTTTATGTACATAAATTATTATACAGTTAGATATTTAGATTTCTCTCCTTCTTCTTCTCTGCCTTTATTTATCTACAATCTACAATAATATATATTTATGTAGTTAATTTTATGTCCTTGCATGTCAAAGATATTCTCTCCGTCATTCCAATTCAGTTTCTTTAAATATCATTAGAAACGAAATAAAAAGGGAAAGATAAATATTACTCTTTAGAAGTTTTGTAATGGATGTTTTTAATTACACCCGTACATTTTCATTAAAAATTAATTATGTATAGTTCAGCTATTTTGCTCTTTTGACACGGCACGAGATAAAACATTTTTGTTCGCTTTTTAAATTCGTCGTTCACGTAGCGCAAATAGTGAAAAGAGACTAATTTCAGATGTCGTTGATATATTCCTCTATGAATTTCGACACATCGTTTGCACATTCGTGCAAAATAAATTACACATAACGTACGTAGGTTCGTACGTTACATCCGTATAGAGCCCGATGTTAAATTTTCCTTCCGTTAGCGTTAGTTCGGCACCGACATGGAAACGTATTTAACAGCGCCCTTCTAATTGAATAGCTAGATGGATACAGTGATCACGAACGTTACGGACGAGTGGTATTTTATCAGGGAATTAACGTGGAATGACGCCACCTGTTTCGCACAGACGCCTGGTGTCGATACCCATCAGAGGCGTCCAAAATTTGATAGAGATTCGAGAATGAGCAATTAAGAAAAACGAGGAAGTAAAATAACTGAAAATATAGTAATAACTAGTTTATATAACAACCAAATAAAAAGAACTTTAAATAAACCAGCAAAAAAATTGTAGCCAATTTCTGTTTTTATCTTTATCGATATAAATCAACTTTAAATAATTCTAAATAAACATTCTTTTACTCCAGATCGAAATATTTAATTAGGATAATTGCTTTGTCCTTTCATTAAACCTATAAATTAAACCCATATAAGTTAAATGTTTTACATCTAAGCCTCCTTCTCATCAGTTGTAATCCCTTTTGGGATGTGGTGACACCATCAGTCCTTTACAGTTTTTTCACGATTTCCCTCCATCCTTCTCTGTCCTGGGCTGGTTGTTCTGCTTGATGTAACCTACGTCTTCCCCTAGGTCTCCTTCCTTCAACTCTACATTCGACTATCAGTTTTTCCATCGTACCTGTTCTTCTGGCAATTTGTCCAAAATACTGCAAATATCTCTGTTGTATTTGTGTAAGCAATCTATCCTTTACTTTAAGTTGTTCTAATATCGATACGTTAGTGCGGTGATTAATCCAGGATATTCTCAACATGCGGCAGTATATCCACATTTTAAAAGCAGTTTATTTTTATCCGCTTTTTTTAAGGTCCATGTTTCGGATGCACATGTGGCTATGAGAAAAATGTGCATCCTTGCCAGCCTTAGTTATGTATGTGTTGTTATGCTAGAATTTTTTCAAATTGCTACCAGTCTCATCATAGGTATTCTAGCACTAGTCAGCCTTCTACGTATCTCTCTGTCACATGTCATATGTTATTAGGGACCCCAAGTATATGAAACTATTTACTACTTTAGTCCATAAGTTTTGCTATTTTTCCTCTAGACATATCATTAGGTCTTCCATTTCTTCTTGATTTGCCGCGATTATTACAGTGTCATCAGCATATCTCAAGTTATTGATTTTCTAACCTCCTACTGACATTCCGCCCTTCCATCCATCTAGTACCTTTCGCATAATGTGTTCGCTGTAGATATTAAATAGAGTTGGCCAGATTATGCATCCCTGCCTAACACCTGCCTCTGCTCTGAAATAATCGGAATGGGTGTTGTTTATTTTTACTGGACACTTATTATTTTCATATAAACTCCCAATTAGTTGAATTCAGTGGTGGGGTGTTCCTATTTCCGCTAGTATGGACTATAGCTGCTGCCATTTGACTTTATCAAAGGCCTTTGTGTAATCTACAAAGCACATAAGCATGAGAGTATTGAATTCACGAGTTTTTTCGATTAGCTGTCTAACATTAAGGATGTATTCTATTGTGCCTTTTCCTCTTGTGATCTGGTCTGCGCCAGGAGATTTTCTATTTTTCAACTTTTTGATTGATTTTTCTACCTCTGACTTTAGAATGTTTAGAATACAAACAGTAAATTTACTGTTTGTATTTTGAGAACGATTTCCGAAGTGGAAATTGAAACGACAATAAATGTATTTTTTTTATCTTTAATTGTGGCTTATTCCCAGTTAAATAGTAATTAATTTAAAATGCCACAAGAAAATAGCTTCAGAACACATTCAGCTCTTGGTCTAGTTTTTACGTTTTTAAAATGTTTACATCTAAGCACTATTAATATAATCATATCGAGAGGATATGAGGAATATATAAGAGGAATTTTTTTTTCGTTTAGTTTAATAAAGAAAGTTCGCTACAAACAGAAAGAAAATAATACTGTGAGATACGTCTTCTGAGGGTCGAATGAATCGAGATTATTAGGATGTACATGTTTTTATTTCATAATCCGTAACCAAATTCAAACAATTTAAAATTTACTGAAAGCGCAACAGGCGATCATGAACGTAATTGATCACCATTATCCAGATCTAGCCATACGCCTCTCATTCCCTCTAAGGAGAAAATTCACTTATCCCAGATACCAATGGTATCAAAAGGATTAAACTCTGATGGGACTTTTTCCATGCTATCGAGACGCACGTGAGTTGGTATGTTAAAGTATCTCCCAAAAATTGTCCTACACATCTGGACGTTGAGAGTAGTAAAGCTTTCCGCATGGTCTTAGAGATTTTCATTCAGATCCAGCTTTTTAATGTTTTCTATGATGTTATTTGGAATGACTCCAGTATTAGACAGAATAATAGGTATTCTCTGAGTACTTTGGATTCTCCATTGTCTTCCTATTTTAATTTCCAGATCTCTGTACTTAACGATCTTTTCGTTGTATTTAACTCGCAGATTATTGTTGTTAGGTATTTTCATATAGATTTGTGTTGTCTGTCTCATTAATTTTTTACCTAGTACGAGATCTGTCCTATTGTGTGCTATTGATTGGTCTGTAAACAAAGTGCGGTCTTAATATAGCTTGAAGTTGTCATTCTCAAGCATAATCACTAAAACGTGTTGATAATATAGGAGATGGCTTGTTTGGAAGAGTCATAGTTTGATATATGTTTGATATATATATATATATATATATATATATATATATATACATATATATATATATATATATATATATATATAAATATATATATATATATATATATATATATATATATATATATATATATATATATATATATATATATACCCGGTATTTAGGCGGCACAAGTCCTTCCGGTACGGATCTATGGAGGAGTATCACCGAGCAGCAAGCCCTTATCTCTTGCCGTACTGCTCCACCATAGGCCGATCAGATACCAGCATATTCTAGTCTAAGCCGCAGATTCATTTAAAATTTTAAACTGCTGCGTTGGCCTTTTTGTTTTCTGTACACCGAGCTGGGGATCAAACTCACATATCTCGCAGTGAAGCGAATGAGAAACCGGCCGTCCAGCCCGCTTTGCTATCTGACCGACATTTGTCTCTATGTCTAAATGAATGATTCTTGCTGCTAAAGTAAATCATTCCTTATATTCAGTTACAGCAAATGACTGGCAGCCTCGAGTAAGATGTTGGATGGTTTCCTGGGCCTAACATCCATACCGGCATTTGTAGTTTTGGACCTGAGGGTCTTTGACGACATATTTCAGTTAATTTTTTGTTGGTATAACTTTATTAATCTTCTTTTCCAAGAAACATCTTTCCTGGTGTCAACTAATTGTTGGTGACGCTGTATTGACGACATAGTCTTGACTGACTTGATTTAGATGTCGCCCGTGCTAGTGCGTATTTTTTCGCATTTCGGTAAGATAATTTATACGCATTACTGGTTTCCTCAGTTTGATCGGTTTTGTATCATCTACTGGGCAAATCGCGCGTTGTACAGTAAATGTCTCAGCTTGCACCTGAAAATAGGTTCTTAAATTTGTCATATGCTATTCTAATTATATAAGTCCTATTATGTAAGATGTACTCCATGAAACCTCGTTATCCTAAATACCGCGGTAATGTCGTTCTTTCTCTTGCACTTTGGAGACGGTGTTCTTGTACGTATGTAGAAATGTTCGTACTTTTCGCTGTAGATTTCCTATATTCGTTTTTGTCCACTTAACACTACAAATGAATAGCTACGCGCGGAGCATGTGTAGGTGTTTAGTGCCTTTAACAAACTTTTACTGTTAAGGTGTAAACGAAGCAGCTGTTCAACCTATTGTATAAAGTCCGTAATTATCTTAGTTTTTATTTGCTTATGGTCAATTTTCGCGCCTGCTTTATTCCAAGGTATTTATACATATTATTTTCACCCATGGTTTCGATGTTCTGCCACTTCTAGTCTATCAAAAAGTAACTAACTTTGCAAAAAAATAATTACTAAATTCACTAGACACTTCGGACTGGGATTAGCGACCCGACTATAACAGAAGAATTGACAATTAGAGCACTATTGACTGAATAAACCATTTTTTATTGCTACTTTCTCCTCAACTGAATACATTTTTTAAACAATAAATCACATAATAAACATTTTGGCACAAATATTGTCAAATATCAGAAACATCAATATGACTAAACTGTGGCCTAACTTCAAGTGGTGGCCTGAAAAATGTAATATATTCTTGCAAAACTTTGGAATACGTTTAATTCGTAGAACAATTTTAACATTTGTTTTCGTTTCGATACATATTTTAGTCCTCTATATCTGTATATGTGTGGCTAATACGTCAGCTTAAAAAACTCACAGTTTGTTAAAACGTTATCAATACATCCTCTAAAAGTTCCAAATATGCGTGTATAATCTAAAATTAAAGAAAATTCAATGGTAAATGTGTTTACCATTGAAAGAAAATTGTTTTTAACACTTCAATGTACGTTAAAATCACCTGCAAAGTCAATTCTTGTTAAAAATTTATAAAAGTAACTCTTGAAAAACATCCATAAATTGCTGCACAAAAGATCCTGAAGGATGATACACACACAAAATGAATACTTTTTTATTACTCAAAATTACTTCTTCAGCAAAACACTAGATTGAGGAGCATCGGAAGAAAAAAATGCTCGTGCCTAAAGAATATACGAGAAACGAGAAATACGAATTGATGTGGCTGATCATACAAAGAAAAATGGTCATATATGGGAAGGTGAAAGGGAAGAGAGGACCAGGGAGAAGACGCACGTCTTGGTTGAAGAATATGAGTCAATGGAGTAGGAAAATGCCAATAGAACTTTTCAGAACAGCTGCAGATACAGTCAAATGGGCCAGGATAATAGACAATTTCCTTAGAGATTGGGCACGTTAAAAAGAAGAAAGAATATAAGGAAATATAAATATCTAGACGCACATGCACTTTTCAGAGACACAATATCGACACGAGTATGGCAGGACTGTAATGGCAGTAAATGAATAAGGCACCCTAAGAAGAATTCATTTACATCTCATATATAAGCTGTAAATATTATAAAAAAACAGCGATATCAACATTTTTCGATGTCAAATTAACATTCTTGTAAGGGTGTAAGTCATATAGGAAATGCCATGCTTGTAAAAGCTGTAAACATTCACATGTTTTTATTATTTTCGCTGTAATCACTTTCAGGAAAACGTAAAAAATACAATATTTGTTTCAACCAGCCTATTATTTTTCTCAAACAAGCCAAGTTTTATGCAAAAGAAAGAGTTTTATTTGCATATCGTATTTATCAGAGCAATTTGCGACACGCGTAGAGCTACCCCACTATTTATTATAGATATATCTGTTGGTTCGTATAGCTACCAATATTGTACGGTAACGGTATATGTATAATGTTTATTTTTTACTTAAAGTAATGTATTTGATTTAGTTGGAAATTATTTTTCGAGGATATATACTTACGGTGTAAATAATAATTAAGAGTGATATTGATTAACAAATTGGTATGTTAAAGATTTAACTTTTTAACTCATTTATACGTTGCGACTGATATTGAAAATGTATTAAATTGTTCTAGCACTTGCCTATTAAATACTGGATCAAGTACATACTTCAATATTTCATTTGGCACATTTTCAGCAATTGATTTGAGATTTTTTGACCCAAAAACATCATCTCTAATAAACTTTTTAGACGCATTTGCGAAGTATGGACAAGCCTACCCAATAGATGGAGGAAATGCCACCAATGTACTGAACGGTCTACTAATGTTTGTAACACACCATAGACTCCCAAAAATGATAATAGCCGCTAATGGTACAAAATTTAAAAATGGGGTAATACAAGAATTTATCCACTCACATAAAATCTCAATCCACTATACAACGCCAGAGAATCCGCAATCTAACGGGATGGTTGTGTTGCGTTCTGCAAATACGATGACCTCAATATAACAATTGGAGTCATCCTAAAGGGGAAGAGAATGATATTCTGTTCAATCTAGAACTCGCTTGTGTCCCCCTTTCAAATTAGGTATAGTATTTATAAAGTCAGTTGAAACATTTCTCTCCGACTCGATTTATAAGGGCAGTTCAATATTACATCTACCGGTAATCAAGTTAAAGTATAAATAACACGCGTCAATGTTTCAAACGCATTTGAACAATCCCCGTAGTTCGTAGGAAATAGATCGAAGAAAGAGGAAATGAAAGATACATCCCATCAAAGAAATATTGCACATTGATATGTTATTTAAAATCACCAATATTTAACACGCTACTTGGAGGTCCCCTTCTAGTCGGTGGCCAAGAGTACAGATAAGAAACTCTAATAGGTAAAGAAATAATAATAAGACTTACAATCAATTTAATTTAACAATCTGACGACCGGTTTCGCTTTCTACAATTTGCAAAGCATCCTCAGGTCCAGATACAAAGTTAAACTAATGCTGCAATAAAATAAACCCAATTAGGGTGGTGTCTAATAAAGATAAAATAAATAAATAAGTTAGTTCATACAAATTATAGTAATTATGCCAATATTACATGTCTGTGGTTTTCAAAATGAATAAATTTGAATATATAAAAGGTATTAACAGACAAGGTAAGACCCACAATTGGTATAAAGTAGTAATATTATATTGTAATAAATTAATAAATGAGCAGATAAATAAAACAAAACAAACATTACTTACATGCCGGTACTCTATTAATTGAAGGATGGTAGGTCATGGTTGCAAAAATCATGTATTGTTGATTGGAGAACTTTAATGTGCTATTGCAGTTGTTTTGACAATAAACGGGAAGTTCTTGAGGAGAACAGATTTGATCCAATGAATTAGGGATAGGTATATTGTGGTTGTTTGTCAGATGAAAGTGATGTTCTTTACTATTGTATTATTTAAATTATTTACACTTATATCAGAGATATATATATATATATATTTTTTTTTTTATATATATTTCTGATATAAGTGTAAATAATTTAAATAATACAATAGTAAAGAACATCACTTTCATCCGACAAACAACCACAATATACCTATCCCTAATTCATTGGATCAAATCTGTTCTCCTCAAGAACTTCCCGTTTATTGTCAAAACAACTGCAATAGCACATTAAAGTTCTCCAATCAACAATACATGATTTTTGCAACCATGACCTACCATCCTTCAATTAATAGAGTACCGGCATGTAAGTAATGTTTGTTTTGTTTTATTTATCTGCTCATTTATTAATTTATTACAATATAATATTACTACTTTATACCAATTGTGGGTCTTACCTTGTCTGTTAATACCTTTTATATATTCAAATTTATTCATTTTGAAAACCACAGACATGTAATATTGGCATAATTACTATAATTTGTATGAACTAACTTATTTATTTATTTTATCTTTATTAGACACCACCCTAATTGGGTTTATTTTATTGCAGCATTAGTTTAACTTTGTATCTGGACCTGAGGATGCTTTGCAAATTGTAGAAAGCGAAACCGGTCGTCAGATTGTTAAATTAAATTGATTGTGAGTAAGTCTTATTATTATTTCTTTACCTATTTGATATGGACTCACACAAGCAACACATTCATGATATAAGAAACTCTGTTGAATCATACCAGTGCTGTACACCTAAAACGTTTATTATTTTACGAAGTATAATTAAATCATGATACTGTCAATATGGCCTATTGCCCTTTAATTATAAATTATTTTTGTTGCTTAATATGACATACTAAAAACTTTTGTATACACTTATGTACTTTACGACAGCTTTAAGTAAATTAAAATCGTCCTTTTTCTGTTCTTCATTAATCTATATTTGATTATAGAAATAAATGATGCGCCCATGTCTGGTAATATGATATTATTCTTTTAAGGTTTGTCGGCAACTAGTTTTTTGGGTGTTTCAAATGACTTTATAAATACTATATGTATATTGAAATAAGAAAAAATAAATGAAAGCCGGCGGACTATATACAACTCTATTTAAAAAAGCAGTGAAATTAAAACATAAATATACATAATATAACACAATTATAGCTTAAGAAGAATATACAAACTTATACAAACAAATATTAGTTAATATTAAACAAAACCAAAAAACAACCATAACCAAAACAAAAGGATGTCGATGAATAGGTTTTAAGAACACATTAAAAACAAAGGAATTTAAGATTTCGATTGCTAAGGTTGAATATGATTAGAAATAACGCATAAATTGATATTAGACGTTAACGAGTGAAAAATATGCGCACATATAATAATAATATACTTTTTTTTTATTTAGAATTTCCGCATCAACCATTAAAGGTTATTAGCGGGTTTTACAGATTTTACAGTTGTTATTACAAATACAAATTTACTAATTACAAATTGCGTATTAAATTACACATAATAAATTACAAATTACAAAGAGATACATATAATATAACTTAAATTTTGTGTAGTAAACGTATGTCCTTAAGGAATTTGATTGTATTAGATACATTACTGTTTAAAATACCTTTAAGTTTCTTTGCTTCTTCTGGTACGTTGTTGATGGCTCTTTCGTAGGAATAAAGAGGACATTCAATCAATACATGTTGAACAGTTATTGGACATTCACAATAAGAACATTCAGGTGGTAGTTCTTTTGTTATGAGATGCTGGTGAGTTAACGCTGTGTGTCCAATTCTTAGTCGGTTTATAATCACTTGTTGCCTTCTGTTTTCTGGAAATTGTAGTTTAGTGCCAATCCTAGTTTTCACGTTTTTAAGGTTAGCCTTAGTAGAATTCCACCTTTGTTGCCAATTTTTTACACAGTGCTGTTTAATATTGAGCTGGATATCACTGAATGGAATTGTAGTCATAATTTCAGTTTGCTCGTCAGTAGCAGCTTTCTTTGCTAATTCATCTACTTTTTCATTTCCTGCGATACCTGTATGTGATGGTACCCAGAGAAATGTAACGTTCACGTGTCTGTTTTGTAGGTGATAAAGTGCTAATTGTATTTGTTGCAGGATAGCATGTACTGGATATATTTGCCTTAAGCTCTGAAGAAGAGATAAAGAGTCAGTAATGATAAGAAAATCTGAGCTTGCATGACTCTTACGCATGTCTAAAGCCTTTAAAATGGCGATTGCTTCTTCCGTGAAAATGCTGCAGAATTGAGGGATGCAAACTGCATATTTAGACTTTCCTAGAATAAAGGCCGCTGCGTGTCCGTTTTCAGTTCTTGACGCATCGGTAAAAATCTTGTTATGGCCAGTGTATTCTAATATCCGTTCTTGATATAATTTGTTAATGATTATGGGATTTGTGGTACTCTTTGGATAGGCCGTGAGGGATAGATCAATAGTGGGAAAATTAATAGTCCAGGGAGGTATAGTTCATTGTGTAGGGTAAGAATGTGTGAGCTGCTCATCATGCTAGACGTTCTTTAAGGGGTGGATATTTAATTTGTTGATGGCAATGAGTAGGTGGATATATTTTATAAAGAAGTGGATAGTTTGTGTTATTAGGGTTGGAAGACAATCTCGCGGCATAATTTAAAGAAATGTGTTGTCTTCGTATTGATAGGGGAGATTCATTTAGGATAACCTGAAAACTTGAAACAGGACTAGTTCGGTAAGCACCCAGAATTAGTCTTAAACATGTGTTTTGTATAATGTCTAGTTTTTTAAGTATATAATTACTCGCAGTTGAATAGCATATTGCACCATAATCCAGTTTACTTCGGATTAATGATTAATATATATGCAGCAATTTTATGGTGTCCGCTCCCCAAGATTGGTTTGATAGCATTTTAAGGAGATTTATTTTAGATTGGCAGGATACGACTAGCTTTTTAATATGTTCTGCCCATGTTAACTGACTGTCCAGTCTTAGGTCAAGAAAGTCAATGCTCTCTACTTGTTCTAGGTTGATACCATTTAGAGTAAGTGTTGTTTTGCAATCAGTTTTTCTTTTATTGAATACGATGAAACGAGATTTATCACCTGAGAACGTAAAACCAGTCTTTTGGGACCAGTCTTCTAGTTTATGTAGAAATGATTGCAAAATGTTTGAGGCTAGTGTAATATTGCAGCTACTAGTATATACAACTAAGTCATCTGCATACAGACCTGCTTTCAAAGGTAGCTTGAGCTCTTGAGCGATATTATTAATTGCTATTAAGAATAAAGTGGGGTTTAAGGTTGAGCCCTGTGGAATACCGTTTTCAAGACATTTTGTTTTTGAGGTAATTCCATTTACACGTACTTGAAATATCCTATTATTCATGAAATGTTTTACAAAGGCAAGAAAATTTCCCTGGATACCCCAATTGGACATGGTTTGTAAAATGTTGTATCTCCATGCAGTATCAAATGCTTTATTTATATCAAAAAATATGGCAATTACTTTCTGGTTATTTCTAAAGGACTCACATATAATATTGTCAATAGCTACTAAGGCATCATGAGTTGATCTGCCTTTTCTGAAACCGCTTTGGATATGGCTTAATAATTGGTTTTTTTCAAGAAACCACATTAATCTGTTATTTAAAATTTTTTCTAGTAGTTTGCATGTATTATTTGTAAGAGAAATTGGTCTATAGGAAAGGGGGTCAGTTTTTGATTTGAAAGGTTTTAATATGGGAATAATTGTTGATTCAGACCAGATTGAAGGAAATTTTTTATTAAGGTAAATGTGATTGAAAATGTCTAAGAGAATTAATTTTCCTATGTACGGCAAGTTTTTGATAAATATGATTGGTATATTATCAGGACCCGATGAAGTGTTTTTGATTTATCTAGAGCTTCTTCAAATTCTTGATATGTGATGGGGAAATTTAGTGAATTATCACTATCTATTATAGATATATCTGTCATTTCACGTTTATTTTTGAAATCTAAAAATGCAGGATTGAAGTTTGCATTGTTTGAATTATTCTTATATACATCTGACATAATATTACTAATTTCTTGTTTGGAAGATGTTAATTTGGTTTTATAATAAAGAGTGTTAATATGAATTGAGTTTTGTTCACCTTTTAATGTACGAACTTTATTCCAGATTGTAGTCATAGGTGTTGATGAATTTATGGTAGAGACATAATTTGACCATGTTTCTTTTTTACTTTTCTTAATAAGATATTTAGTTTTTGCTCTAATTTTTTTAAAATTGATAACATTTTCTGTTGTTTTATGTCTTTTTAAAACATTGAAAGCATGTTTGCTAGATTTCATAGCTAAGGCTATTTCTTCACTCCACCATGGTACTAGTTTTCGTTTACAAGGTTTTGTTTTTCCCACTGCAATATTAGCGCATTTTACTATAGTATCATTGAAATGATGAAGATATGAATCTATGCTATCTTCTAGAATAAAGTTCGTAAGATAATTATTTAATAGATCTCTATATAAGTCCCAGTTTGCTGAGTTTAATTTCCATTTTTGGTAAACAGGAATATTTGGTTGATCATGCAAAATGGTTACAATTGTTACAGGAAAATGATCACTATTATATAGATAATCAAGACTATTCCAAGAAAAACTTGTAGCTAATGTGTGATCACACAATGAAATATCGATGGCAGAAAAAGTACTATTGTGGGAGCTGAAATGAGTAGATTTACCAGTATTCATGAAAATTAGATTTTGATTGTCTATTAATTTCTGAAGAAGTCTACCACATTTGTCTGTTTTTATACTACCCCATGTGATATTATGAATAATATACTTAATCCGTAGCAAAATGAACAAATCTTGAAACAAAATGAAACGTAATAAAAATATTAATACAAAATATACCAGAAATAAAATCGGTGTTAATAAAATACAAAAAATATACAATACAGTAAATAAACCGAAACAAATGCAAAATATCCAATTGACAATGTTCAATCGCGATCGCGTCACAAATGAACTAATTGTTCTAAGCAAATAAGGAACTCTATATACCAAGTAACGTACTTGATATATGCAGCAACATAGATAAATGGTGTATTGTACTTTTTTACCCCATAAAAAGATAGCACCCCGGCTATCGCAAAAGATGTCTTCACCGACAAACAACAGGAACCACAAATTTGATAATGCACATTCTTAGTAACGTCTTTCTCGGTCACAGGACCGATGCCGAGTATCGCAGGTACCCTTAACCCACACATACGCACACCTGTGAGGTTTAAAAGATAAAACTCGATCTTGAGTGTGTATGAAATGCATCTCTTATGGTGATATTTCGCAGATGGCTGGTCTTGCAAATTAGTTCTTAAAGCCGCTGTGTTTTTTCATATAGGCAAATCTCAGTTTAAATATACAAGGAGAATCGAAACGATCAAAAAGTCTGTTAATACATTACAAATGTTTAGACACAGTTGCTAAACTGCAACAGGTTAAGATATTTCATTTTACACTAATTGGACATCTTCGGATCCTAAGAAACACTACTGCAAACTTATCGATAGAAGAATAAATGATATACGCTATAACTGGGTACAATTATTCTATACATTCAGCAACCAAGTTAAAACCCCTTGATATCCTAAATAGACACATCGCCGCAAAATATCCATTTCACGTCGACATAGAGGATATAATACAAAATACAAAGCACGTGGTGTTCGTGTGTATTAAGGTATAAAAACGCTTATTAAAAGCTTAAAATTTTTTATTATATAGAAGATCTTTTCGGAATTGTATCATTCCATCATCAGTTTAATAAAAAAGGTTGTTAAAAAACATTGTGTGGCCACATAAAAAACATTCGGTGGACATCTGGATTTAAAAAATAATATTCTTCGTGTTATTTATTCAGGTAAATGCAATAGACTCTTGACTTGTGTAATATAAAAAATGAAACTGGGGGCATCTTATATGACCCCCTGTAGTTGGTGAAGTTTTATTGACTTACATTACCTCTGATCTGTCTTGGAGTCTAGGGCTAACTGATAGAAAGATGGTATCTATCAGTTAGCCCTAGACTCCAACACAGATCAGAGGTAATGTAAGTCAATAAAACTTCACCAACTACAGGGGGTCATATAAGATGCCCCCAGTTTCATTTTTTATATTACACAAGTCAAGAGTCTATTGCATTTACCTGAATAAATAACACGAAGAATATTATTTTTTAAATCCAGATGTCCACCGAATGTTTTTTATGTGGCCACACAATGTTTTTTAACAACCTTTTTTATTAAACTGATGATGGAATGATACAATTCCGAAAAGATCTTCTTTATAATAAAAAATTTTAAGCTTTTAATAAGCGTTTTTATACCTTAATACACACGAACACCACGTGCTTTGTATTCAACAGGTATACTAGCCACTCCTGGATATCTCCACTTCATGGTTTGTTCCAGTTTCACTTTTAAAAATAATACAAAATAATTATGTACGAAATCATAGAGAGATAACTAGAGAACTATACAAGGAAGTTAACCGGCATATACAGGAAAACAAATTAAAAGTAATCGAAAACAGAAACAAATCAAGACAAGTCCCCATTACGTATAAACCAAGCACAAAAATTTATACCCGGAAAACAGTCACCAGAAACAACTAACTTCCGCGATATTCTGGAAATCGTATAAAAGAAAATAACGAAGTTACTATTAATACATCAAAACCTACAGTTGATAAACAAAACATAAAACATCAACTTAAGTCACAAACTTATTTCAAACCTTCCCCACAGGATTACCCTGACGATGAGAGAGGAAGTGAAGATCAACGACCTAAAGGACAACCCAGGTAGTTCTGGGTTGTCCCTTAACCCTTAAGGTTACCCTTAACCTGAGACTAGCAAAGATTCACACTAGTACACACGACTTTATAAACTTCTTCAGACTACTTCCAATAAAGAAAGAACTAGACAGAATCGAAGCCAAGTACAACGCAGTTAGTACAACAATTCAAAATAGACTTAGATATCCGTGTTTCAGCAGTTTACAAAACTTCAACCAAGCACTAAGGTACCAATTAAAATCAGCTCAAGAAAAATTTACAACAATTTACCCATATAGTAGAACCAGAAAAAGGCTAATAAATGGATTAGGAAGCATTATCAAAGCCATTTCTGGCAATCTAGATCAAGATGATGCATAAAAATACAACAATGCTATAGAAACTCCCATGATACTAAGACTAAGAAGATAAGATATTGCGCATAAGTCGTGACGTCATTGGAGAGTTTGGCGTTCGAAATGTCAGTTTTTTGGTATGTATCAATAAATAATCTTTAATAAATAGTTTGGAGATATTCTTATGTGTACGATTATTTTAATTAGTAAACCTCTTAACTTATTTTCGTTTAGTAATTTCATCACAGAATGCATACAAATCCCATTTAACTTTAACAAGAATTTAAATAACCTACTCTCCAATGACGGCATGCGCGAACACGACCTATTTTGTGCTACGGGAAGATCCTATCTTGTTATTATAGTATCATGGAAACCCCACAGACAAATCAAGAAAACTTAATAATTCATCTTAATGATCACCCTAGCCTGAATAATAAAATCATAAAAGAGTTTAACGAAACTATCACATTACTAACACACAACGAAGACATATTAACTGAAGAAGTAAATAATATCAACGCGAACCTCAATAAATTTATTTTTGACTTCAACCATTATTTACAAGCAAGAAATGTTCTGGATCAATTAAATTTAACTCTTCAAATTATTCTTCAGCTTATAAATAACCTAGAAGAAGCCATTACATTTTCTCCCGTAAATACTCACCACAACAGTGTGATCCAGAAACAAGAAATAAAATAGGTCATCAATAAAACGTTAGAACACAATACGGCAGACCAGATTGTGTACATGAAGCACGAAGACAGTGGATGCCTAATATACAAAACATACTATTATATTTATTCTCCATTTTTCAGTCCTACGCCCTTACTCCTTTACTTATTATCATTTATTTCCGATACCTACCGCAAATTCTACTACAATTATCCCTCCTGAAGCATATCACCTTATGAACCCAGTGCCCGAATCGACACAAGATATCTGCAAATAAGGAACCATACCAGAAGCAACGAAAACCGAAGACTGTATGATTATCCAAAGACTCTCAGAAGCTCATTATATTGGAATATTTTCAGAATCAACCAAAATTACAACTCTATGCTCTACAACAAAAATTTTGGGCCTAAAAGGAATTTATCTCATTCATTTTCCGCCAGTATGTGAATTTAAAACCCATCCCAGAGTTATATAAAGGTTATATATACTATATACAGGTTTTTCAAGATGGCGTCGACTGAGAAGGACGTGTTAAGTTGCTTGTGCTTGGACTGTGTTAAAAAAGTGAATAATGGGCTTAAATGTGTAAATTGTTCCTTATTAGCTCACCCCAGCTGTGCTAAAAGAATGAAAAATGTAAAAATTGTCGATCAAGGCATGATCTGTTGTGATTCAAATTTAAAGGTTGTCAGTGAGACTAGTGCTGAACTCGTTATTACTGAAGATGTGAATATTATTGAAGAAGATGGCTTAAAAAGGGAAGTAGAATATTGAATAATTATACTTAATCACAAAAATTTTATAATTCGTGAACTCCAAGAAAAAATTAAATTAATCAAAAATAATGGAGTAAAAAACGTAAACAACCAGTTTCCTCTATACCATTTGCCGAGCGAAACCTCTGATGTCAATTTAAGCGACGAACCAAGCTTAAGGTCAATGAATGTTAAAGTAGCTGAAAATAATAGGAAAGTGTCAGATGTGGATGCAAAAGCCAGTCATTCAAAGTCCCCTTCACCTGGCCTGACTGTCATTAGTGATAATACCGGTGAGGTTAAAAGTCAACTTAAAACATCTGATAACAACCAAATTGTAAACAATAATAAAAATCATATATTTAACAAGAAAAATGTTGGCCGCGCTATTCACGATGCCGTAAATCAACAAAAAAAATTAAATATACAAAATTTAGAAGAAACGGATGGTGAAATTAAGAAAGATGAGTGGTTGACTCAGAATCGTCGTAAACGTAGACGTCAATATTTAATTGGTGGAAATGATATGGAAAAGTCGGTGGAGTCCGTTCCAAAATTTGTGTCTCTGCATGTCACACGTCTTAAACCGCAAACAGCCACTGATGATTTACATAAAATGTTATCTGTATCATTTCCTGAAGTCCAATGTATGGTACATAAATCAAAAATGCCTGAAGCATATAGTTCCATGAAGGTCACCATTAATCAAGAAAACCTAAAGAGAGCTTGGAACAAAGATGTTTGGCCAAAGGGTGCAGTGGTATCTAAGTTTTTTGTGAAGAGGAGGATGCCAATGTAACTGGATCCTCTTTAAAAAGTATTGTTAAATTTAAAAAAATGTTTAAATGTCATTCACTATAATGCTCAATCGTTACGTAACTCTTTTCTAGATTTTAAAGTTCTGCTTAATGATATTTCAGCTGATTGTTTGTGTCTTAATGAGCACTGACTTTTACCTGATGAGCTACATACTGTCAATATTAAAGGCTATCGTATGGTTTCTGCATTTTGCAGGACGGTCAAGTCTCATGGAGGTGTAGGTATACAGGGTGAGTCATGAGGAACTTTACATACTTCTACCATATGTAGAGTCCCTCAGGGAGCATATCATGTGGCCACTAAAAAATGTCAAGTCCTCTTCTTTATTAATTAACAGGGTGATTTGTGTAATTGACCATTTATTTTATTTTACTGTAGTGTTTATACGGTTCATTTGATTTTTTTAATTTTTGCATGATACAGTATACTACCATCAAGCATTCGACTGGTATTAGCTAAACTAAAAAATTCCAGAACTGGCTTTGGAAAAATTAATTTAGGGATTCGTATTAAATATTACACCCTGTATATATATTTTTTTTTAAATGCAATTAGTGATTTTCAAACTACATAAATAGCCAATGAAAACGACATATACGACAATGTTGTCGCACTTTTATTAAATTTTTAGTGAACGATCAAATCTTACCAAAAATAGAACAACCATAATGAAGTATCAAATTATATGGTATTAATTTAAACAAATGTTATAAATTTCAAACATTTTAATTAAAATGAGTTCCTACAACATAATCTAATACGTAGAAAATTAACATCTTTACTGTCACTTTGTATTATCTCTACGATAGAATCAATTGTTTTTCAATTTTAAATTTTTACTCATAGATCGTATTGGGGCATTATTTTCGATAAATAATAAATTAAATTGATTAAAAAGTCAAACTTCTTGTATGTGTTAGTTTTTGTTGATTGTAAATGATTAAAATTTTATGTCAAATAATAATACATTGCATCAACTGTACTAAATAAAAATAAATCTAAAAAAGTTTAAAATGAAGGTTGGCGTTGACCTTTTGACGTTTCTTGATATTTTATACCCATTGTCATTATTGTCATTATCAATTGTTATTTATGTGTACAACAATACATATTTCTTCTGTCATATCTACGTTAAGTACATTGTGTTAGTTTTGGTAGAGCTTTTGTTACTTTCGTTCAAAATGCCACATCAGTTTTCGACCACAGAATATGCAGACATAATATTTGTTTATGAATTCTGTAATGGGAATGGTAGTGCTGCTAGTAGAGAACATCGCAGGAGATTTCCTAATCGTCGAACTCCCAGTCATCCAACATTTGGGTCAGTTTTTAATTATTTGCAAGAAATGGCACTTTTCCTAGTGGAACAACAGAGCGACATGTAGATGAAGCGCAGGAAGATGCCATTATGGACGCCGTTACTATGAACCCTACAATAAGCACTAGACAAGTAAGTCGAGAACTCAATGTTACTCAATCAAAAGTAAGTAGAGTCTTACAAAAAAATAATCTATACCCATATCACATTCAAATGGTTCAGCGACTACATGCTGGAGATGAGATCGATAGGTTGGAATTTTGTAGATGGATTAACAATAATCGACCAATGCTATACAGGACACTATTTACAGATGAAGCCCAATTTACCAGAGACGGGATAAATAATTCACGAAATTCACATGTGTGGGCAGAAGAAAATCCCCATGCTATTCGTGAACGTCGTTCTCAGTTAAGGTTTTTGGTTAACGTGTGGATTGGTGTCATAAATAACCAATTAGTAGGTCCTCACTTTTTTGATGGTCCTTTAACAGGGCAGGTCTATTTGAACTTTCTACAAAATATTTTGCCGAATTTGCTTGCCAACGCGAACCCCCAAACTTTTTACTGGCAGTGAGACACCATCTCAATAATTTTTATGGCAACAGGTGGATAGGACGTGCAGGTCCTATTTCGTGGCCTTCAAGATCCCCTGATTTCAATCCCGTTGATTACCATATTTGGGGACGATTGAAGCAACTAGTTTACGCAGTGAATATTAATCACCGACAACAATTAATTGATAGAATTATACATTGTTGTAATACTCTTAAAAACGATCCCCAGAGTATCCGTAATTCAATTCGTCAATTAACAATTTGACAACAAAAATGTGTACAGGCTGCAGTGTTCCATTTCGAAAATCTATTTTGAATTATTTTTATTTTGTTACCATTATTGCATCTTTTCCAGTTCTAATTTATGGGTTTATCATAACTATGTACATATTTTTAGTTTTTTTTTTAATTGTTCTTCATTATTGTTAGTAGTTACTGTTTTTTGTTGTGCAGTGACTCAGTTTATCATTTCAATTAAAATGTTTGAAATTTATAACATTTGTTTAAATTAATTACCTTATAATTTGATACTTCATTATGGTTACTCTATTTTTGGTAAGATTTGATCGTTCACTAAAAATTTAATAAAGGTGCGACAACATTGTCGCATATGTCGTTCTCATTGGCTATTTATGTAGTTTGAAAATCACTTATTGCATTTTAAAAAATATATATACAAGGTGTAATATTTAATACGAATCCCTAAATTAATTTTTCCAAAGCCAGTCCTGGAATTTTTTAGTTTAGCTAATACCAGTCGAATACTTGATAGTAGTGTACTGTACCATGCAAAAATTAAAACAATCAAATAAGCCGTATAAACACTACAGTAAAATGAAATAAATGGTTAATTACACAAATCACCCGGTTAATTAATAAAGAAGAGGAGTTGACATTTTTTAGTGGCCACATGATATGCTCCCTGAGGGACTCTACATATGGTAGAAGTATGTAAAGTTCCTCATGACTCACCCTGTATATACTAGGAATAACGTAAGTTTTAGTCATTTGAATATTGAAAATCTCTCTTCTGAGCAGCATTGTGAGATTACAGGTATTTTATTAAATAAATCTAATGTGCAACTTATTACTGTATATCGTACTCCAGATGGTGATTTAGACAAATTCTTTACCATTATGGCTAAAGCTCTTAAAAAAATTAATGTTCATAAACCTGTTATAATTACAGGTGACTTTAATGTCCATTTTAATGAAACAGATATCAGAGCTTTAAAACTCTGTAATTTTTTTAGATCTTACAATATTACAAAAAAAGTTAAATTTAATACTCGAGGTAATAGATGTCTTGATAATGTTTTCGCAAATATTGATGGTACCACAAAACCTGTGGATCTTACTCACACATCTGACCACAGAGGTATTTCCTTTCAGATAGCTTACTCATCCACAAATTGTGCAACCAGAGTTTGTTATAGACCTATCAAGATTAAGGACTCTTTAATATGAACCAGATTTTGATAAATTGCAACTTTAATTTTGTATACCATAATAGTTTGGATATTAATTTAAAATTTAAAATGCTAATTGATGTGTTATTAAATTCCATAAATATCTCCTTTGCAGAAAAATCTAAATTGCTAAATAAAAATAATCCAGGTAAAAAAGTAAACTGGTTCAATGACACTTTGAGAAAAATGCGTGAGAGACTTCAATTTATTATAGCAATAAATAGAAACGATCCCATTGCTGCACCTAGAAGTACCATTATCAAACTTAAAAAAGAGTACAGGGAAGCCTTCAAGCTTGCAAAAATTAATGCAAATGATAGGTTTATAAAAAATTCTGGCAACTCTCAACAAGCTATGTGGAAACTTATTAATGTTAACAAACATAAAAATGTTTTCTTCACTGATAATTCTAAACTCAATGCAGATAGTTTTAATAGCCACTTCTGCTCAACTGCTGAGAGTGTAATAAATGAGCTTGAGGTTCCTCAGCTAACTCTTGATGATAATTTAAAGTATATACCACAAAAAAATATTCCATGTTTTAGTTTTCAGCCAGTGAACTTTAGTAAAGTTGACTTAGCTATTACAGAAATAAAAAATAGTAACAGCAAAGATCCAAATGGGTTTAACACAAAAATTATTAAAACAATTAAAGATATAATTGTTCAACCTCCGTGTCACACATAGTATTCTGCTTAGAAAACTTCCTTATTATAATGTTTATAGTGATGCTATTCAACTAATTGATTCAGATCTATCAAATCGTGATCAATATGTTCACTACAACCAATGTGAATCTCAAAAACAATCTTTGTTGTTTAGTGTCCCTCAAGGCTCGGTTTTGGGTCCAGTATTATTTCTTATCTATATTAATGATCTAGTGTACTCTCAAAATGAAACAGTCAACACCGTTTTATTTGCTGATGACACTACTTTCTATGCAAGCTATCATCCTTCTCAATTCGACACCCTTGATTACCAAACATCTGAAAAAAACTTATTCAATTGGTTTTTAACTAACCGTCTCTCTTTGAACAACTCTAAATCACAAAGTGTTAATTTTACTCTAAGAAATAACACTTGTGTCGAAAACGTTGCTCTATCACAATGTGTAACCGGAGCGAAGTTTCTGGGGATATATTTGGGTGCAGGATTAACCTGGGAACAACATATAGTTAATCTATCGAAAAAGCTTTCCCGACAACTTTTTCTCTTCAGGAACCTTGTACAAGTGACTTCCAGGGAAACTATTTTAACAGCTTATCATAGTAATTTTCATTCTCATCTGACATATGCTATTCTCTCCTGGGGTCACTCTTGTCATATCGATAAAGTGTTTGCACAACAAAGAAAGTGTGTTCGTATTATCTCTGGGCTCTCTTATAGAGCAGACTGTAGAAACTCCGTTAGAATTTTAAAAATTTTAACTTTACCTTGTGTATACATTATGCAGTGTATGTTGCACATTAAACAAAATCTTAGCCAATACAATGCGCATGTAGATTTTCACAATTATCCCACCAGATTTAACAATAATCTTATACCAGAATTTAGCCGTCTAGAGAGATCCAGAAATGGTTCAAGGTATTTAGCTACAAAATTCTATAACTTAGTGCCAGATAGAATAAAGGCTCTTAATTTTCATTAGTTTAAGGCAAAAATTAAGGGTTACCGTATAGTGAATGCTTTTTTTACATATGAGTAGTATTTTACTTCCAATTTTAATTTGTTGTAATTGTTAACAGTATAATTTAAAATAATGTATCTATGTTTTGTGTTTATATTTATGTGTGCATATTAACTATATTGACATTTACTTTATTTTATTTGACTTGTAAAAAATACTTATGTATTAATTTATTACCAATAAACCATCTATCTATCTATATAAAATCAAGAACAACCATTCCAGATGAACGGCTAATGCTTCCCAAAATTAGGACCATAGATATTCAAACATCAACGAAATTCAAACCATTAATATTAATTTATGACATGACTATGCGTACATAACGAAGTGTCATTATTACTGAATCTTGAAAACTAAAATATTTCTTGAAAGCTTTTTTGAAAAACAAAATATATCTACCTTTTCTATTTTTTCTATTATTTGTTGGAATAAAGATAAAAATTGTAGAGAAGTTTTTATATTGTCACTCTGTATATGTAGACTTTATTTTTATTAATCTGCCAAATCGTTCTAGTCTGCAATTCAATTTAACAAGTTTGTTTTTCTATGTTCATGCAAAAAACAAAATGCTATCAATCTCATGTGGTGAAACAATTGATTCTTTGTTTTAGGGCAATTTTGTTAATTTATACATGGTTTATTAATGACGCTCTTCGTTTCGAATTATTTTTATTATCAGAATAAAAGGCTTTACCATTGTAGTGACATTAAAGAAACTTTTTGGTAGCACTTTACACCACGAGAATTGGTTGAATATTGAAATGTGATTCTTTTTACCAAACACAAAATCTTTAAGATCAAGGTCAAACAGCCTCCTATTTATAAAGTTAGCACAACAAAAAGAAAATTTTTACAGTAAATTTACTTTTATTTATTATTTGTTTTATTTGTTCTTTATATACTCATTTCTTTAGCAAAAAAGAGAATCTGAATTGAGTTTTATTAAACATGAACAATGAAAGATTAGAACGTAATTGGTGGATTATATTATCTTAAGTATAATAATATATACAATATGTAAGCATTTTATTAAGACTAAAACCAACTACTGAATGACTTAATAAATAATATGTGATATAAAATTTCGCGCGTTACACAAACTTCTAATCGCTTGTTTACATCCGATCTTAATCTCACATTAACTTCATGTAAGAATAGGTAAACTTCACCTTCAACGATGTTAAACTACCAACAATTCTGGAGAAAATAACATAGATATACTTACACTAGTGAAGAATCTTTATTAGGCACTTACCTAGAACAAAAAAAAAAAAATATTTAAAAGAAAAATAATGAAATTTAAAAGGATCAAATATAGTTCAAATTAAACCCTTCTTTCAGCGCGTCATAGTTTATCGAATTATCTCTAGCGCATTAATATGGAAGTGACAGAAAACAAGGTACGTCCGTGAATGTCGTACATAGAATTTAGCAAATTATGTAGCGTTGACGGGTAGTTGTATATTAAAGCGACTTCTACTTGTGGATTTATAATAATTTGTTGACTATTTGTTGACTATTTTTTACTCGAGCTTTCAATTGTGATTACAATTATTATCAAGAGCTTCTAAAAAATACAAAATGTCTTACAAAGTTGAACTAGAAATAAAAAATTTTTTGTTAACCCACCAAATAAAATTAGTTTGTTATAGAAAACTGCTGCTTACATATTAATTACTATGTAATTAATTAATTACTATGTAATTAATTACTATGTAATTAATATGTAAGCAGCAGTTTTATATAACAAACTAATTTTATTTGGTGAGTTAACAAAAAAATTTTTATTTCTAGTTTAACTTTGTAAGATATTTTGTATTTTTTAGAAGCTCTTGATAATAATTGTAATCACAATTGAAAGCTCGAGTAAAAAATAATCAACAAATAGCCCCTTTTATTGACTCCAACCCATCCAAAACAGTTTTATATTTTTTCCAAACGAGTCACAAGTACTTCTTTTTTCTTATATATATATATATATATATATATATATATATATATATATATATATATATATATATATATATATATACATATATATACATATATATATATATACATATATATATATATATATATATATATATATATATATATATATATATATATATATATTGTCCATCCATTAGTCTTCTTTGATGGCCCTATCTCTCATTAGGTGCCGGTACATTTTCTTCCCAGGCAACTGAAGGCCTTCCCCTTCTTCTTCTTTATTGTAGTATGTAATTTAAAGATTTCTTTGGCCATCTATCTTCATTTATTCGCTTCACGTGACCATACCACACTAGTTGTCTCGTTTCAATTTTGTCTACACTGGAATATACAGTATTTGTCCTCCTTGTAATATCTTCATTACTGATATGATCTTTTTTTGATACACCACACGCTCTCCTTAGAAAATCCATTTCTACTACTTCTATTCTTTGTCTATCTTTTTTCGTGATCTGCCAAACTTCTGCCCCATAAGTCATAATAGGCTCTACTAAGGTTCGATAGGTTGTCAATTTTGTTTCTTGTCTAATATCTTTAGACCATAGTGGAGACTTTTGAATGTTAACCGCTTTTTTTCCCTGCTGCGTTCTGTTTTCGATGTCCCTTTTGGTAGTGCCTTCTTTAGATATTATAGAACCGAGATATTTATATTCAGTGCATGTTTTTGTGTTTCTAATTTCTAACTCTGAATCTTCTTCGTCATCTCTTATTTTAATAGAATAGAATAGAAATATGCTTTATTGTCACTGAAAATTATTGGAAAATTTTATGGACAAAGCTAAAATAAAAAATCAGTCAAATAGTACAAAAAGTATAAAACAGAAAAAAATTTAATAAAAAAACAGAACAATACAATTTTAAATTAGTAAAATTATTGTATAACTTACATAATTTGTACAGACAACAACAAATGAAACAAATTGTAGCCACTGGTTGAGACACCCAAATGTAATTATAAACAATACTAATTTTGTTTCTTTGTTAGACATTAAGAAACTCGTCAACTGAATAATATGGTCTTTCAGACAGACAGATTTTTGTCATCTTACGAAAGCTAATGAAAGTTCTTGCGGCTTTAATTTCTCTTGGAAGGTGATTATATAGTTATTTTGCACTATATAGAATAGAATTCTTTACTAGCTAAGTGGACGAAATCGGTAAATAAACGTTACAATCCGAATTTCTAATGGAGTAGCCATGATCAGGTCTATCGGAAAAAATGTTTAGATGCTTGCGAATCAAACAAACCGTTTCCAAAATAAATAAAGAGAGAAGCGTCAAAATTCCGTAATTTTTGAAGTAGGTCTTGCAATGAGTTGTTTGTTGAGACCAAATAGATAAATAATTGCTCTTTTTTGCAACTTAAAAATAGTATCAAATTGGGTCGTTGTACTAGAACCCCAAAATGGAAGCTCATAAGATACTCTGTCTTTGACATATTCATATTGAGGCCCCATTTTTTATATTCTTTCTTTAGTTTTCTAAACATGTAGTCCATATCTCCTTCATCATTCGCTACAACTACCTGATCATCTGCGAAAAATAAAGTTGTTAGACATTTACCATCGCCTATGTCTATTCCCATTCCGGATACTTGTTTCCTTCTTTAACGACACTTCTTGCATTTTTGTATATATTTGCGATAGCATTAACATATCTTCTACTAAGACCTACTTTTGTCAATGTTTGAAACAGTTTTCAAAGGTACCGTATCGTATGCCTTCTCTAAATCTATAAACAATAGGTGGGTAGATAGATTCCTTGCCTTCCGTTTTTCGATTACCTGCTGCAAAACGAATGTACCATCAGTGCAAGATCTTCCTGCACGAAATCCATTTTGTTCTTCTATGCCTTTGTATTCTGATTATATTCTTTCTTTTATTATTCGACCGTACAATCGCCCCACTGAGCTGATAATAGTTATTCTCCTATAATTAGAGCATTTGCGTATATTCCCTTTCTTGAGTATTGAGCTGATATATCCAATATTCTAATCGTTAGGGACATTTTGTCCTTTTAACCATTTGTTAAATAGTTGAACCAACATCTCATGTACTATTTTTGGTCCATACTTTACCAACTCAATTAGAATGTCTCCAGGTCCTGCTGCGTTTTTCGATCTTTTGAGGGCATCGTTTAACTCTCCGATTGTTATCTCAATTATTTGTGTGTGTTCGGATATTTCTTCTATTTCGATCTCTTGGAATTTACATCTATCCTCTGTCAATAGGAAATCATAATGGTGTTGCTACTGTTTCAGATCTATTAACTGTAAGTTAGATTTTTCCGTTCCTTCTCTCCGGAGAGACGTTATCACCTTCCAAGCTTGACCAACTCTTGTTCCACCCATTTGCCTATCCACCTCTGCACATCTTCAATCCCACATCTCATTTTTACTTTTCACCACTTCTCTTTTTACATCTCGATTTAATTTTTGATATATCTTGTAGTCTTCCTCATTTCTCGTTGACATCCATTTCTGATAAGCAGTTTTCGTTTTGTTGACTAACGTTTGCATATTCTCCGACCACCATTCATGATTTTTTGTTTCATATTTGTCTTTATAACCCAAAGTTTCACTTGCAGCCTCATGAATGCATTTTTTAAGTTGCTGATATAATTCTTCCGCTGCTATACATTTTGTCGATCCACATTTTGTAGGTTCTCCTATGTAGTCCTAATTTCTAAAGAAATTTTCTTGAATCTTCTTTTAAGCTTTCTATAATAGGTTATATTTAGGGGATATTACTTCTTGTCCTTCTTCTATAATCTGTACCCGAGTGTTATTGTTTTTGCGATAGTTAACTATCACGTTGGCCATAACTAAATGATGGTCGGATCCACATTCTGATCCACAGTATACCCATATGTCAGTTGTTTTCAGCTGGGAAGTTTGACGTTGGATTACATAGTCGATTATCGAGCGCAGATTCCTAGTAGGTTGTAACCATGTAAATTTGTGGATCTTTCTATGTTGAAAAAATCCATTCATAATTTTGAGAGACATTGTTTCACAAAAATCTCTAAGACGCATTCCGTTGTCATTGGTTATTTGTTCTCCATATCTTCCTACGTCTCTGTTATTTTCTTCTCTCCTTCACAGTTTTCTTTAATTTTAGAAAGTATTTCATTCATCTTGTTGTAGAAATCGTCTTTACTTTCTGGATCTGCATCTTCGTTTGGGGCATACACTCCGACAATTACGATACTGTGCCCATTCTTTTTTATTTCCAGTATTAGCAGTTGTTCATTTACTTCAGTCCACGATTTAATATTGTTTTTAAGATTTTTTCGAATGGCAATAGAGACTCCTCTCTTAGCTCTGTTATCTTTATTCACTCCACTGTAGATATGTATATATTATCCTATCTCTTCATTTCCTTTTTCCTTTTTCTTAGTCTCGGTGAGAATACATATATCTATTTTTCTTTCCGCTAATTCTTTGAACACTTCTGCTTGTTTGGAAGTCCTTTAAGTCCATTTCATGTAGCCAATATCATTTTCTTTTTCCGTTGCATTAGTCGTCTTTGTTTTGATCCATCCTTTGCATTCCGAGGCTTTCGGTCGAAATCTTTAGCATTTATTTGTTTTGAGAAGGGATGAGTTGCTAGCTCATCGCCTCAACCCTCCTCCTTTATCCGAGCTTGGGACCGATACCAGCATTTACTGAACTACTCAATCCACCTAGCACTTAACCTTTAGTTTCTTTTTTACTATTTTTTCTTCAAAAACTTTCTGTTAATAAGCTTTCAAACGTGGTGGGAATATTCTTTTTTGTCTGTAATTGAAATTTATAAAAGAAGGGAAGAATTATTATAAGGTTCATTTTATGGTCTGCAAAAATCTCTTGGAGTGAGTACTTTGATTGGAATCTATATTCTAAAATTCTGACAGTATTTTCAATATTTATAACCTTACTTCTTTCGAAACCACGTTTTCAATTTTATGCATGTAGGAATATTACAAAACTTTTTTTGAATTATAGAATTTCGAATTTTAATAGTAATTCTATTTCACCTTATCCTTGCCATCTGATATTTGTTTGATTGTGATTTTGTAAAATAATTTGCAAGGAATTTAACCCCCTTGACGTCTCGCTAATACTAATGTTATATTCTAGTTTATTGGATAACTTATTGGATAATTCCTGGAATATTTTATTGGAAAATTTTTGGAATATTTTATTGAATAATTTCTTAAATATGCCTGAAATAGTCTAGAAATATGGAATTTATGTAGTGATGTGGGACTAAATAACTGCAGCTGTCTTTAAGACCTACCCACATACTCTGAAGACGGCAACAATACCTACCCACATAATTTGGAGGCAACGTATTAACAGGAGCAAGCAACCAAATATATGTCATAAGTATCAGATCTAAATTTATTAATTGTAAAGCTTTAGGCAGGGTTATTTTTGTAAACTACTTAAATATTATTTTTTTATGTTGAATAAATATGATTAGTTAGATTATTGTTTTATTTGTTATCAGATAAATCTTCATTGTTTAATTCATAGTTTAAGACAATACGGATTCATACTTGAGTGACTGAGCTAGGCTAAGCATAGACGATAAGCTCCTACGGTTGATTGAGGTATTATTTTATAACAGTATCTCAATTCTATTTGGTAGTCTTATCGTTACAATATAGACAACTAAAACAAATAAAATACTCATGGTAAAAAAGTAGGTACTACTTCTTAAAAAATCATCAATTTTGATTTGTGTTTTGTTTTGAAGATTATTTTTCACAATTTCTGACTCAACATTTAGAATTACATCAGATATTTTTTGGCTTTCTCTTTTATCACCTGTATATCTCTTAATTTTAGGTAAACATCATTTAAATTACTTACAATTGTGTAAGTTCTAGTTCATCGTCACTCTCACTGTCGGAAACATTATTCGTTTTCTTTAAAATCATTTACAAAACATGCTAAGTTTACTTCAGCATTTTCCGTCAACAGGTCTGCATTAATCTCTAGGTGGTTTAACTTTTCAATATCATGACATTCGTAAAAGGTTGATAATGGAAAATCATCTTCCAGGTCTTATAGCTCCAGATTTACCAAAATTTCTTCTCCATTACTATCATTTTTTAAAAAGCAGCGCCGAATGAAATAGGTTACATACTCACTTGTACCACGTAGTAAGTACTGATTTTCCACATCTACCGTTTCAATGTCTGCCGGTTATTAAAACTTTTTGATAGTAATAAACTTGACCACTTTCACCCGTCAGACAGGAAAATCGGAAAACAGGTTCCGTCAGACAATATGAAAAGTTGTTTTTGCTGCTGTTAATGAAAGTATCCTAAAAAAATTAGCTAGTTTTCTATAAATTTTATCATACTCGTTTTTCCGACATGTTCGAGGCGTCAGATGCTTTAGATGACCCATATTTATCATCACACAATATTATTTTCTTGTTTTGCTTATAATTTTTAAGCTAATAAATTAAAAAGAATAGCAGTAATACCCATACTTACATTTTCGATAAATTGACATGTTAAATCGACATGTTTCGGGACAATTAGAGGAGAAATGATCCAGGACCAAAAAAAGTCGAAATAGGAAACCATGAGTTATGTATCTAAAAATGTGGTTAATAGTGTCATTACAGTAATCATTGTACTTTCTATCATAAACATTCTTTATTTACATTAGATTAGTAGAAACATATAAATAGAAGTAAATGTAAACATAAATCACTTTTGCTTAAGATTATGTACAGTCATTATCCTTGTATATAGTCCTTGTTAATAAAATTGTTTTTTAAAAAGTAATTTTTTAACTCGTAAAACTTAAGTGGCGCAGTCAGTAGGATTCCTGAAGGCGAATTGGCTTACAGTACAGTGTCCTTTCGTCGCTGGTTTCAACCACTCATCTGGAAAGAAGACCTAGGCTGAATTCTGAAGACTTCTTGATCAAGTAAGTGTTGAGTTCAAATCCTTTATTTCTTTTTCCTTTTAAACTTACTATTTGTGAAATTTGAATATTTTTCTAATCTACTGAATTTACTACTTTATATATACTATTTTATTTTACTTATATTATGCCTATTATATTAAATTCTTTGCTAGAAGCTATAACTGAAATTGAAATTGATAATAATATGGCTACTATCCAAGCAGCTAAAGAAATTGCAAACACAATCCGTCCATTTGCTGGACGAAGCGAACATTTAGATTCCTTTTTAAATTCTGTTGATAAATTTTATGACAGATATGGCAAAACACAAGACAATAGTCTTAGCGAGTTCGTATTTGCTTCTATCTGCTCTAAAATTATCGAAGAAGCCGGTGATTTTTTGCTCTGCAGGCCTGATTTAAATACATGGCCAGAAGTAAAAAATGCCTTAAAAATAAAATTTGGTGAGAAAGTTGACCGACATGTGTTGCATCAACAATTTATCTATTTAAGTAGAAACAGAAATGAAAATATTGCAGATTTTTTAGAAAGATTAAAAATGATAAAAATGAGACTAAATTTAAAAATTAATTCAGATACAGATATCGAACCAAATACTAAATTAATTTTAGTAAATCAAAATGAAGTTACAGCAGTAACTATCTTAATTTCTAACTGTCACGCAGAATTAAGAACGTTGCTAATGTTAAATAAACCAAAAACTATTGAAGAAGCTACAAACTTAGTTGTTAATCATTCTTTAAAGGAGCAACAAATTAATTTAGGGCAAATAGACAGACAACCACAAAGACAAAATATAACGACAAATAGGCCTACAAATAACAATAATCAAAGACCAAATTTTAACCGTCCTATATTTAATGCTAATAAACAATTTTCAAATAATCATATGTATTCACCTCAATTTAATTATCAACAAAGACAATTCAATAATCCTCAAAATGTACCGACATTCCAAAATCAAGCCTCATTTAGTAATTATCAAAGACCTTCTTTTCCAAGTCAACCAATAAAAATTGAATCAAGACCGATTCCACAAAAATACTTTACTAATGCCCAAGTATTTGGAAAACCAGTAAATGTGTTTTCTCCAAAAAATTCTAATAAACCAAGTAATGACCCAGAACCAATGTCAACATCGTCAAGAATTCCATCATTAAGAACTAACGTTATAAATTCTAGAAATAATAATAATTATTTTAAGTATATACTTCTACAAAGTAAATTACATAAACAGCAACAGTGCCTAGCAAATCTCATAAGAACAGGAAAAAATCAATGTCCACCAACTTCTATCCATTTTGCTGAGACGAGTGCCATCCAAATAAATTCAAAAGATATTCTAGTAATACCAGCAGCTCCATTCAATATCAAATCACAATGTGAAAAAGAAGACATCAAAGAAATTAAGATCCCAAGCATCGTAACCTTAGAAAACTGCCGGATATCGATTGATAACAAGATTTTTCAAATAGAACAAACTAGTCATGAAGAATTTGTTCTTGAATTACCGCAAATATACTTGCCACAACAAGTAGAAAATAGACCAGAAAGAACATTTCATGTAAAACAAATAGATGAAGAAAATATACAAAGAATAAACTCTCTTGCCACCGACTTACAATTTAGCCAACTACATACAGTTCAAAGTACCAGCCATGCATGGATCAACACAATCATCATTATTGTAACAATGATGATAATAATTTGTGCCTTTTGGTATATTAAAGTCTACAAACCAAGACAATAGAAGAAGCTCACCCCAAGCAGGAACCACAGAAAATAAAGGAACCCTTATTTTCTGATCTCGGAAGGGAGGAGTTATGTATCTAAAAATGTGGTTGATGGTGTCATTATAGTAATCATTGTACTTTCTATCATAAACATTCTTTATGTACATTAGATTAGTAGATACATATAAATAGAGGTAAATGTAAACATAAATCACTTTTGCTTAAGATTATGTATAGTCATTATCCTTGTATTTAGTCGTTGTTAATAAAATTGTTTTTTTAAAAAGTAATTTTTTAACTCGTAAAACTTAAGTCGTGTCAAACTAGGCCTAATGAAGCAAAGCGATATTCAAAGTTTAAAAAGGGTATCTATCATAAACTTTTTTGCCGACGGGCACTCCAACTAAATATTTAATACTCTTCTAACACTATTATTTTATTGATTCCTGTATACTTGTAAAACCTATTGTAAAGTATCGTCCATTGTTTGATAATTTGAAACTTCAATAGTTGGTGCTTAAATTATTGTTAAAATCCATGGAAGTCTTGTCATCTACAACAGGTTCAACTGCGCTAAATATTGACGTGTTTACCTTTACTTATGACGTGGCATTTATATTTCATCTCCCTCAGGAGCTCCCGGTAATCGATCCAATAATATCACATGTCAATATTGACAAATGTGCATCTGTTGTGAGGATTTAGTTGATTAAGATCGTGTACTCGTTGTTATTGTACAACAATATTTTAAGCATAAATGAAACACAAATAAAATTGTTGAAGCGTAATAGTTATTGACTTACTAAATAACTAGGTAGGTGATCTTAAAAGTCTTTTATGCTAGAAAGAGGAGGAGTTGATATTGAAAAACGTAAAAAAAGCTTTATTTAAAATTAATAAAGAAAATATACGGTGTGGTATATATATTTTACTTGGAAAGTATGGTAAATATAGAGTATACTAAGTGACATAGAAATCCGAACACCCAGCTTTAATAATTTTATTTCAATAAACTTTGCTGTAATTTATTTATCTTACTAAAAAAAAGAAGTGATAAAGTTTTTAGCCTTATCAGTTGGAGATTCCGGTTTTTATACTTTTTGTTTTTAAATTGGCTAAAAATCTAAAAATAAATATTTCAGACGCAGTAATGATCCAAATTTGGCGGATTGTGGTTCTTGACATTCTTTACGATTGGTTACGATGCCTAGAGTACGAAGACCTACCAGTACGATTTCATCAACTTAGTGAGTTTGATAGGGGCCGTATAATGGGACTTCGCGAAGCTGGATTTTCTTTTCGGAAAGTTGCAGTTAGAGTGCAAAAAAGTGTAGACACCGTGGTTAGGTGTTGTCAGGCATAGCTTCAAGAAGACTGTACGCAAAGCGAAAGGGACACTGGACGCAGCCGTAGAACAACAGACCGTGAAGATCGGCGCCTAAGATTATTGGCCTTAAGAGACCGTTTCTCCATTACCAGCTTTATTGCAAATGAATGATTTGCAGAACACGGAAGACCTATTGGCATGCGAAGTGTTTACCGACGAATGAGAAGTTTTGGTCTGTTTTCATACCGACCACTCAGTGGTGCAGAGAACAGTCACTCTGAAATCAGGAATGGAACAGTATTGTCTTTAGTGACGAGTCTCGATTTTGTTTAGGCATGCACGATAGTCGAGCGAGGGTTCGAAGGCGACGTGGTGAAAGGAGGAATCCACAGTTTTTTATTGAAAGACATGTTCATCACACTACTGGAGTTATGGTTTGGGGTGCTATAGCTAATGGTTCCAGGTCACCTTTAATCTTCATCAGAGGTAACATGAACGCGCAGCGTTAGATCCAAGAAGTTCTAGAACCCCACCTTTTACCCTATCTTGACATCCTGGCAAATCCAACTTTCCAACAAGATAATGCCTGACTACATGTTGCAAGAGTCACAACAGACTTCTTTCAACAAAATGATGTCACATTGTTAGCATGGCCACCAAGATCTCTCGACTTATCCCCAATTGAGCACGTGTGGGATATGATGGGTAGGAGATTGCTCAATTTGCGGCGTCCTCCTCAGACTCTACATGCATTTCAAGAGGAGTTGATGGTTGCCTAGAATGAGATACCAAAAGAGGACATTGACCACCTGATCAGAAGCATGCCTAGGTGCGTTGGAGAATAGGTAACACATCGGGGTGCATCCACACATTATTAAAGGTAAAGGGGCTTTAAATCAATGCAATCATTTTGAAATTTTAATCATTTACTTATTATGCTTCATTAAGTACTTACACAAAATTTTATTAAAATAAAATCATTTAAACTAGGTGTTCGGATTTCTATGTCACTTAGTATATCATGAACATAATATCGGAAGAAATAGACCAAAGAATAACGCTTGCAAAGAAAAGTTATTATGTATTTGTCATTAAACACTAAGAAGCAATTGTCTAATAAAAAAAAACCAATATGATGGTATACAGAACCTAATAATTCCCATTTTTAATGTATGGATGCGTGGTCTAAGATATGCTATAATTATTTAAGAGGATAATACTTACTAAACTATTAGGCCAAATAAATCATAAAAGCACTGGCCAAAATATCCGGAACGAAAGATGCAATTACCGCAATAAAAATTTCACGCCTATAGTATACGAGATTATTCCTTCAAATATATGAAAAAAAATTTCTTGTGCAATATACTTTTAGTAATATTTGGTTTACGGTCAAACATATCAAAGACAAAGATCATGATACTGGATATACTATATAACAATCATCCACATATAACCACGATTGACCAGCTTGAGGTTGTGATCATATTTATATCTGGACTCATTGATCACAAACACAAACTACAGGAAGAAATAAGACGTAGATGTAATTTACCAAAGTCGCCATAAGAAAGATGGCCAAAATATTAAAGTACTCTCAAATTTCACGAACTCTAAATATAAAGTTGATCAACTGCTTAATATTCCCAAAAACTAACATATAGATGTGAATATTGGAAACTACGACAAGTGGAAAGAAGAAATAATATAGACGCAACTATGTTTTGTTGAAAAAGAATGTCACGAATTCCGTGGACTGACTTCTTCTTCTTCTTCTTCGCCTAGCCATTCACGTCCACACCTGAACATAAGCCTCTTCAAGTATTCCTTTCCATTGTTTTTTATTGTACGCTACTTGTAGCCAATTTTTTTCCGGCAGTCCTTTTCAGATCATCTGTCCATCTTTTAGGCGGACTGACTACAGGACAAATATTTTAATTTTAAATGAGCTAAAAGTTAGCAAGCAGCTATCCAGCAAAGTCCATCTCCAACAATTAAAATAATTGGATATGTTATAAGAGCAGACACGAAAAACATGAAAAAACTTATTATCCAAGGAAAGGTAAGATGCCGAAGATCACTAGGACGATCTGCAACAAGATGGGTCGATCAAATTACAAGCATATGCAAAAGACTTATGAATGAGTTAAAAGAAATGATCAGAGACAGTATTTTGGAGAAGGACATTACACGATATCACTTCTTCTTCTTATGGTGCCTGTCCGTTTCGAACGTTGACGATAATTCTGGCTATGAAGACTTTGTTGATTCCTATACGAAATAGCTGTGTTGATGTCTTTCCATACCATGCTCTCAGGTTAGCAAGCCAAGATATTCTTCTTCGTCCTGGTGCCCTTTTTCCTTCAATTTTACCTTGCAAAATGCATAAGAGTATCTCATTGATCTGCCTTGATTTCTCACTATACATACCAAGTACTGCAGTTTACGGCCCTTCACGATGTTTCCTAAGTCCGCGGTTGTGTTCATCTTCCGCAGTACCTCTTCATTGGTGACTTTGTCTGTTCATGGTATCTTTAGGATTTTTCTATATAGCTAAAGCTCAAAAGCCTGAAGTTTGGATAGAGTTTCCGCATTTAATGTCCACGTTTCTTTTCTGTACAGAAGAATTGAGTATACGTAACATTTAATAAGCCCTTTTTTTGTTTCTAGTGTAAGGTAATGGCTCTTGAACACAGAGGTCGTAGCCAAGAATTCACTTTTTGCCTTTCCGATGCAACATTTAATCTCTTGATGATTAATATGATTTCCTTGCTGATGATCATTACCTTGGTTTTGCTGGTGTTTATATCCAGTCCATATGTTCTACTTGTTTCCATTATTTTGCCCATTAAGTTTTGTAGCCCTTCCATGGTATTGGAAAACACTATTGTATCAGATGCATACCGCAGATTATTGAGCTTGACTCCATTTATTAAGATACCGTCATCAATATCTTTTAGAGCCTCTTCAAAAACGTGCTCCGAGTACATATTAAATATCAGGTACACTCCTGTCTCACACTCCCTAAAGATTTTGACCTGATCTATATATTCTCCATCTATTCGAAGCACCGCTGATTGATTTCAAAATAGGTTAGCTATTATTTTTAAGTCTCTTCCGCCAATCCCTGTCCTCTTCAGCACTTCCATCATTGGTTCATACCTGACTCTATCGAAAGTCTTCTTGTAGTCAATCGGGCATGCAAAAACAGTACAGCTGACATCTTTACATTTCTAAAACAATACCTGCACGCTAAATAAAGCTTCCCTCGTACCAACGGCGTTCACAAATCCAAACTGATTTGGCGCAATTTGGTCCTCGCATTTCCTGTAAACTCTTTTGTGGATGACGTTTAAAAACAGCTTAAGCAGATGGCTCATTAGGCTTATGATCCTATATTCTTCACAAACGTTTGCTCCTGGTTTTTTTGGGCAATGGTACGAACTCCGATTTGAGCCATTCCAATGGTATTTTCCTGCTTGGTATATTTCATTAAATATTTCAGTTATTATTTTTAATTGTTCTGTATCTAATAGCTTCAGCAGTTCTGCAGGAATCAGGTCCCGGTGCATTTCCAATCCTTCACTTGTCTGACGCCTGCCCTTATATATTCTGGTAGGATTTCGGGACCTGAATTTTCTTCCATCTCTCTCTCTCTCTCTGTTGTCCCATTTTCCTTTGTTTAGGCCTCTTTTACGTGACCGTCTACTTGGTTCCTCCAGTATCTTGGGGGTGATCCTGTTTTCCTTCTTTCTATGGGGCTCTGTTTGGTTATTCTTTCTATCCATTTGTAGTCGCTAGTTCTTATTACATGTTCATTATACTTTAGTCTTTTTTGTTCTATATATGTTGGTATGTCTGTTTCTATTGATGTTCTTTGCTTTATTTCGTCATTACTTTATCATTACTTTACATTACATCTTCACAATCATTCAATCTCTATTGGTACTATATTATTGTTGTTTTCTTGTTTATAATCCAATGTTCACCCCCAATGTTTTATAAATATGTGTTTCTGTCTTCATATTTAGCTATGTATTCCACCATACTGAGTTAAGTGGTCGGATTACAAACCCTGATTATAAACCCCAAGTATTTAAATTTATCCTTTCCTGTGATTGATTGTTACGTTGTCGTTAATCTGTAGATCTTCTATGTCTTCTTCGCTTGTAGATAGGTACTATGTTTTCGGGGGGTTAATATTTAAGCCAGCCTTGATATATTATTCTTGTAGTATCTTCACTATGTAGCTGAGGTCTTCTTGGTCTTATGCAATCACTACTTGATCGTGTGCAATCTTAACGTATATAGGTATTCGTTTGGTACTGGTACTCCCATGCCTTCGCATTTTCTTTTCCATGTAGTCAAGGCTTCCTCTTAGTATATTTTAAATGGCGTTCGAGATGTGGAACAACCCTGCAGAAGCTCTCTTGTTGTGGTGAAGTCTCCTATGATTCTTGTTCTGATTTTAATGGACACTTTATTTTTTTAATACAGAGCTTTTGTAGCTTATATGAGTTCCATCTTTATTTCTAATTTTTACATTGCCTCAGATAGTTCTGACCTTGGTACAGAGTCGTACAGAGTCTCTATTTATTATTCTTTTCTTTTCCAACAGTTGTTCCAGTGTGTATATGGGGTCTACGCATGATATTTCTGCCGTGAAGCCTGCCTGATTCTCCCCGATTTTACCTTTTATCGCTTGCTTTATAATCATACTATTGATGATATTACGCTTATTCCTATATAACTATAACTATATAACTATAAGTAGTTTTTATTGTGAACTACTCTGTCTCTGCCTCAGCTGGAACCGCGTTGTATGTTCAAATAAATGCTTATAGGCTTAGAACGATAATGAATCTCATTGATATCTTGAAGCACTATCCTAGACAGATTTCGAACTGATGACACCAAAGACACTTACCTATGTGCCACTTACCTATGTGCAACATGACTGACCTTTTGGCTTTGCCAGCGCCATTAACTTAGAAAAAAAAAGAGTACATTCACTCTTAATTTTTAATAAATAAAATATTATGTATTAATTTCGAGAAAGTTTAAATACGTATATGTCATAATGCATACGGTAAATGTACATTCAATGCTATAGATTAAGTAAAGGTTGTTAGATACAGCAAAGGAGGTGTCATTTAAGCAAATATTAACTTAAATAAAATATAGGTATCGATATCGCTGATTAATCTTTAAAAATAAGGGAGCTATATATGGGGTATATTGATAAAGACAGTCAAAACAAACCATAAGTGTAGTATTATTTATTCGATCAAGCAGTTTGCAGGATTAATTTGAGATAGGGAGATAGAGAGGCAGATCCATTTCTCTACGAGAACCTTACATAGAGAGTGTGATATCGAATGTTAAATCAATGTAGTAACACTGGAGTAGCGATATCAACTTGTGACTATATTATTTTTATAACAAGCTCTATATTTTTCCTTTCTTTTAAAGCCCATAAGAACAAATATTTACCTCGAAGTCATAGTAAATTTTAATATAAAAGCTAAACTAGTAAATTAGACCAAATTTAATGCTAAATAAGGCAAGGAAAGAGGTATTTAAGAACAGGTACCTTCATAATTTTCACATAACAAATGTTTGCATTAGAGCTTTTTAATGCCCCTTTTTTTCATAATATTCAACTGGTTACATAATACTCAAGCTCGCATTATCGTAATTAAAGGCCCAGATTTCAGTAAAATGTTATTTTAATAATCGTTATCTCCTTTTCGTGCGCCGTACCCTACTACACCGCACCCTTTTTCAGAATAAAAGAGGCCATTTGTACGGCTTCTGCTTTCATATTACGCGGGATCTAATTTAGTGAGGAAGCTTTTTTAAAGTTTATTTTAAAAAGACGGTGCAACACCTTTTTGTTTCATCGCTGTTAATCGCAATAGGATATAATGGTCATGGTCACGATGCACTTTTATTTCGCTGACTTTATTTACAACTTTTGTGATATCGTATCAAATTGCTTATAAAATTGATTTCTTACTCCTTTTTAAACCTTCCTCCTTCTTTACTCTTTTCAAAAATCGGACTACCATTATTGGATCATAGCGATACTGAAAGATACAACATCTGTCGGTTTTTTTAAGTTTCCAGCTTATTTCTACTGTTTGTATTGGAACAGTATCTTATTGTTCCGGTTTTCTCGATCTTTTCCAGTACGTGGTTTCAAACCAGAGGAATAACGATACATAAAATCCTGTCGCAAATTGGTTTCGACATTTTTTTTTGTATTTTTGTTCAACCCATCATTTAAAAACAGTGTGCCCTTCGTTTAACTAGGTTTCATTTACATAATAAATTGTGTTTCTTTCTATTCGGAACCTTCTAATTGTTCTTATATATTCCCCTCTCCAACAAACAATATAATCTTTGTCAAGAAGTAAAGCTCTTTTGTTACATTTTTCCCACGAAAAATCTCTTTGCTTAAAACACTTCCACAATCTGGTTGAAAAAATGAACTTTATGACGTATAACAGTTTTAAAGAAGTCATGAGTTTTCATTAGTTTATTTCCGATGGGTTTTTAGCTCTACACTTCCTCCAGCTTTTCTTTCTTTAAAAAAACAAGTAAATTGTTTGCAAAGGAAGGTGTAGCAATAATGATCAAAACAAAATCGAAAAGTCAATATAAGGTTGAATGTTCGAATAATTAAACTTTGAGGGTGTACAAGGCAACTATCGAACACAGTGATTAATTTAATCTTGCCCAAGTACTTTCGATCAATAGATCATCTTCAGGGGCATCTGAAATAAGCCAAGAAACGTTTTTTATAAAAAGGAAAATTAATTCACTTGGATAAAAAAACTCCAAGTTTATGGTTGAAAAAAAAAAAATTTTATATGTGATAAACGTTTATAGACTTACTTCGTCAATTGTGGCCTATCCGACATAGTAGAATGTCATAAATGTAAAATCTGGACATAACAATACAAAATACACTACACTAAGACAAACAAACACTTTAAAATTTATATGGAGAAGCTACATATTGTGAAGAAGCCGGAGACAGAATGGGCTCCCGGTCTGACGGAAATGTAGAGATGACATGTGACAAATGACAGCTTATGAAGGGCAGTTATGTGATCTGCACCTTTCAAAATTCTATGACACTAAGTATTGAACAAAGGTCCAACTGACACCACTATAGGAAATCGACTGATGAAATATAAAATTATATAGTATATTTTTTATGTAGATTGAATAATTCCAATCTCACACTCAAACCTGTCTATAATAATTAGGATGTTGGTTTGAGAGCAATTGAAGTTGACATAAAGTATGAATGTGAGAAAAGACTAACAATATATTAGACAGTGGATGGTTGACTACAATAAAATGGTCCACCAAGCGCTATCAGTACTGTAAAAAAGAAAAATCTGAATATGCAGTTAAATTACTAAAAGTTAAAATCAAAATTGAAGACAAAATATATAAATGTGTTATAGTCCACGTAGTTCAGTTGAATCCACAGTCAATGGAAGAACTTTAAAATTAATATTGAAATATTCAGTGCATGAAGTCTAAACAGTCGAGCTGGGTCCTCTACGAGGTGAAGCTGTAATAAAGTTTTTAAATATAGGATTAAATTTAGTACAATTTAAATTAATTTGAGTATTAAGACAGTGAGAGTTTTCATTTGTTTCCCTTGTGATCTCCAAATCTTCCAATAAATCCAACTCAAGATAGTTTTTCTTTCTGCTAATGTCATGTAAGATAGATGAACCAGAATTGATGTTAAAATTGTGGTTGCTGGATACTAAGTGTTGACCAAAACTTGAAGAATTTGGTCTTTTCAAATGTTCAGAGACTCTAGTGGATAACTTTCTGATGGTTCTACCTACATAAGATGCATCACAATCATCACATTTTAATTTGTAAATACCACTTTTATCAAGTGTATTCATCCTATATTTGGTATTGATTAAGAAGGAACCTAAAGTGTTATGTGATTTAAAGGAAATTTTGATGTTATCAATTGTAGAAGAAAAAAGTTTAGATATTTTATTGGAAATGCTACTAATATAAGTGAAGGAGAAATATCTGATGTTATCTGAACCATTCGGTTGGGAAAACTGTGAAGAATATGCAAGCTTTTCTGCAATTTTTAGTTTAGCTCTATTTAGAAGTTTGTATATAATGTTGGGATCATAGCCATTATTGAAAGCAATCTGCTTAAGAGTATTAAGTTCTGTATTGAAATTATCATCAGAGAGAGGAAATTTAAGTAACCGATGAATGTAACTGTTGAAAGCAGCCATTTTATGTTGAGTTGGGTGGTTAGACGTTCCATGTATAACGTGATCTGTTTGGGTGGGTTTTCTATAAATGTTGTACTCTAAGGAATCTTTCTTACGGGAAATAGTCATATCCAAGAAGTTCAACTTATTGTCAGATTCTGGTTCCAGAGTAAAAGAGATGTTAGGATGGAGGTTATTAAGATGATGCTTTACAGATTCTGGATGATCTTAATAACCTCCATCCTAACATCTCTTTTACTCTGGAACCAGAATCTGACAATAAGTTGAACTTCTTGGATATGACTATTTCCCGTAAGAAAGATTCTTTAGAGTACAACATTTATAGAAAACCCACCCAAACAGATCACGTTATACATGGAACGTCTAACCACCCAACTCAACATAAAATGGCTGCTTTCAACAGTTACATTCATCGGTTACTTAAATTTCCTCTCTCTGATGATAATTTCAATACAGAACTTAATACTCTTAAGCAGATTGCTTTCAATAATGGCTATGATCCCAACATTATATACAAACTTCTAAATAGAGCTAAACTAAAAATTGCAGAAAAGCTTGCATATTCTTCACAGTTTTCCCAACCGAATGGTTCAGATAACATCAGATATTTCTCCTTCACTTATATTAGTAGCATTTCCAATAAAATATCTAAACTTTTTTCTTCTACAATTGATAACATCAAAATTTCCTTTAAATCACATAACACTTTAGGTTCCTTCTTAATCAATACCAAAGATAGGATGAATACACTTGATAAAAGTGGTATTTACAAATTAAAATGTGATGATTGTGATGCATCTTATGTAGGTAGAACCATCAGAAAGTTATCCACTAGAGTCTCTGAACATTTGAAAAGACCAAATTCTTCAAGTTTTGGTCAACACTTAGTATCCAGCAACCACAATTTTAACATCAATTCTGGTTCATCTATCTTACATGACATTAGCAGAAAGAAAAACTATCTTGAGTTGGATTTATTGGAAGATTTGGAGATCACAAGGGAAACAAATGAAAACTCTCACTGTCTTAATACTCAAATTAATTTAAATTGTACTAAATTTAATCCTATATTTAAAAACTTTATTACAGCTTCACCTCGTAGAGGACCCAGCTCGACTGTTTAGACTTCATGCACTGAATATTTCAATATTAATTTTAAAGTTCTTCCATTGACTGTGGATTCAACTGAACTACGTGGACTATAACACATTTATATATTTTGTCTTCAATTTTGATTTTAACTTTTAGTAATTTAACTGCATATTCAGATTTTTCTTTTTTACAGTACTGATAGCGCTTGGTGGACCATTTTATTGTAGTCAACCATCCACTGTCTAATATATTGTTAGTCTTTTCTCACATTCATACTTTATGTCAACTTCAATTGCTCTCAAACCAACATCCTAATTATTATAGACAGGTTTGAGTGTGAGATTGGAATTATTCAATCTACATAAAAAATATACTATATAATTTTATATTTCATCAGTCGATTTCCTATAGTGGTGTCAGTTGGACCTTTGTTCAATACTTAGTGTCATAGAATTTTGAAAGGTGCAGATCACATAACTGCCCTTCATAAGCTGTCATTTGTCACATGTCATCTCTACATTTCCGTCAGACCGGGAGCCCATTCTGTCTCCGGCTTCTTCACAATATGTAGCTTCTCCATATAAATTTTAAAGTGTTTGTTTGTCTTAGTGTAGTGTATTTTGTATTGTTATGTCCAGATTTTACATTTATGACATTCTACTATGTCGGATAGGCCACAATTGACGAAGTAAGTCTATAAACGTTTATCACATATAAAAATTTTTTTTTTCAACCATAAACTTGGAGTTTTTTTATCCAAGTGAATTAATTTGCCTTTTTATAAAAAACGTTTCTTGGCTTATTTCAGATGCCCCTGAAGATGATCTATTGATCGAAAGTACTTGGGCAAGATTAAATTAATCACTGTGTTCGATAGTTGCCTTGTACACCCTCAAAGTTTAAAATCGAAAAGGTTTAAAAAAGGTTTAACGAAAGAGTTATCAATGAAAACGGAAAGAGAATGGTGGAATTCTGTAGATCAAACGAAGTGAGAATAACCAACACATTTTTTGATCATAAAATTCAACACAAATACACGTTTGAAAATACAAGAGGACATAGATCAATAATAGATTATGTGGTCACAAACAGAAATATTCACCATAAACAGATAGTGGATGTGAGAAGTTTGACGTCACCCAATGTGGGAAGCCATCACTATTTGGTACTTGGTAAAATTAGATTCAATGAAGGATGGAAAGGGAAGCTTAAACAAACCAATTCAGAGGAAATAATAAAGATAGAAAATTTAAGAAATGACTCCATAAAATCATTATATCAAAAAAGGCTAGAACAGAAAATACCAATGGAGAATATCGAAAATGAAAGTAATGTAGAGACTAGCTAGAGAAAACTTAAGAAAAATATTCTGGATGCTGCCCGAGAAGCGCTTGGAACGAAAATAATAAACAAAAAGTGGTCAACGAAAACACCATGGTGTACTCTAGTGATTAAACAAAAATTTCACCAAAAAAAGAAAGCTTTCCTAAAATATAATTCAGAAAAAACAAATGAATCATATGAAGAATATAAAATAATAAGAACTGAAACTCATTAATTGGCAAGAAAAACTAAAACAGATTACTGGGAAAGATTCAAAAAAGGACTAGAGATGGGTTTCTATGGACAACAAGTATGGCGCTTCATAAGACAACAAAGAAGCGAAGTGAAAGAACTAGTTGAAATAGAACACATACAAGAGGATACATGGGTGGCCTTCCTGACAAAAATGTTTAAAACACAACACGAAGAACCTTTACCACAATGGTCAAATATAATAACTGAGGAGAAGATGAAAATCTCCCAAAACGATGTGAAAAAAGGAATAAAAAAATTAAAAAACAGACAGTCGCCAGGAGAAGACCAAATACCAAATAAACTCTTAAAATATAGAGGTGATTTCCTTGTGCAACAACTGCAACTTCTTATTAATAAAATAATCACCACGAACAGAATACAAGATGAATGGAGGAGAGCGATCATGGTAATGTTCTTCAAAAAAGGAGATAAGAAAGACCCCAATAATTATCGAGCAATAAATCTTTTAAATACACCACTCAAATTGACAACAAGAATAATAGCGACAAAAATAAACGAACGAATATCTCTGCAAGAAGAACAGCAAGGATTTCGGACAGGAAGATCATACACGGATGCAGTTTTTGTAAAAAGACAAATAAAAGAAAAGTCGCTGGAATACAACAAACCAGCATATATGTGTCTGATAAATTTGAAGAAAGCGTTTGATAGAGTGAGAATGCAAGACGCGATATATTTATTATATAAAAAGGGAATATCACTAGATTTAGTAAAAACCATTGAGAATATATATAAAGATAACATAGCTATGGTAAGACATAAAGGAAAACTATCGCAACCCATCAAATATGAAACTGGCATTAGACAAGGAGATTCGCTGAGCCGATTAATATTTAATCTGATAATGGATAAAATCATAAAGAAAGTTAAAAAAAAGGATATAGAATGGGAGACAAGGAAATAAGGATAATATGCTACGCCGTCGACGCCATAATAACAGCCGAAAATGAAGATGACCTACAAAGATTAATTAAAGAATTCGAAGATACGGTGCTCATATACAACATGGTGATCTCAACAGAGAAAACTAAAGCGATAGTGATATCAGTGAAACCGAGACGACGTAAACTAGTCGTAAATAACAACATAGTGGAACAAGTGATGGAAATTGAATACTTGGGAATAAAACTGTCAAGCTACGGAAAAGTGGAAGACGTACAAAAACAAGTGAACATGGCAAACACAGCAGCCGGATGTCTCAACAACACAATCTGGAGAAACAAATATATCACAACGGAAACGAAAACCAGGATATATCAATCAACAATAAGACCGATAATGACGTATTCAGCGGAAACTAGAGCAGATACGGCGAAAACACAAAGACTGCTGGAAACAAAAGAAATGAAAGTCTTACGAAAAATAACAAACCAAACTCTAAGAGACAGAGTAAAAAGTGGGGATATACGAGCGAGATGTGGTATAGAGGAAATAAACGCGTGGACCAAAAGAAGAAAAGGGGAATGGAATCTATACATCGAAAGAATGACAGAAAATAGAATAGTACGAATAGCAAGAGATAAATCGCCAAATGGAAGAAGATCATTGGGACGACCGACGAAAAGACGGTCAGACAACGTCAATTGAGGCTAAAAACCGAAGTAAAACTGGCATTAAGCCTATTATAAAGAAGGAAGAAGAAATAAATTGTTGATTCCCCAACTCGTGACATAACTGAATAACAACCAACGCTTTCTTTGCCAGTATTGTTTGGAGTTTTGTGAACTAACGCATCATTCATATTTTTTCCCATTCTTCTTCTTCTAGTTCCATGACCATTGTCGATCGTTGGATATCATGTTAGCTACCATATTCGCTTACGTGACTTTATTGACAGCAGCTCTAAATAACGATGTAGTTGATTTTCAACACATTTGCCTTAGATTTTTCAGCCATGATGTTCTCCTTCTACCAGGACCACGATTACCTTGGATCTTTACATGAATGATCAGATGTAAAAGATCATATTTTTCAGGGTGTTTCATAATGTGACCGAGGTATTCCAGCTTGCGTTGCTTTATTCTATGGACTAGTTGTGTTGTTTGGTTAAGCAGTCTAAGGACCTCCTCATTTCTAACTCTGTCCCATTAAAAATAAGAACTTTTAGGCACTAGTTTCTGTAAATTAAAAGTTGTCATGGTTGCAATCGTGGAATTAAATGATCACAATATCCACAACAACCAACGTTAAATAACTATTTTACAATTTATACCAAACATCTGACTGTAAGCACCGATTGCACATAAGTATCATAAATATTAAAACCCATTGACTTTAAATCAAGTACTTTTCATTTTTACACCTGTAAGTACCAATCGATATTGTACCTTGCGTACCTTTTCTTGAAATGAGGTGGAAATGTTTGAAACCGACTAGGAAAGGTGTCCCTAGTACTTTTGGAGTCAATCAGAAGGCAGGACCATACGAGAACGGCACAAAGTTCACACGGAACCCGGGTCCCCATAATGCGCCTACCAACTAAAACCATCCCCTCTTCGATGATGAATATCTCCGGACGAGTTTATTAAAGAACGATATATCGAGATATTCTGCGCAGTCTGGAAGAGTGTTCTTATAAAAGGTCTTGGGGCTTATCCTACGATGCATACTTAATAACGGTATGCACCTAGGGGAGGGTCTGGTTCCTTTTCGTTCGGAAGATTGATGTTATTGTAGAATGAAGAAGAATAGGAAGATGAAGAAGAAAAAAGAGAAAAGTTTACACTCTTAGTGTCTCTGATTGCCTGTCTATATGAAAGGTGATTGCTACCGGAACAAGATTAAGACATATTAGTTCTTCGTTGTAGTTTCCGCACTGAAGAAGTTCTTGTCAGGGGGGGGCACGTTGTAAGTTGAGTACGGTAGATATGCGTAAGTAATTTTTACTACTGTTACATATAGTAATTATCCTAAAAAGGCTGTTTGTAGGTAACAAAGTAGAAAAAGAATAAGATTTCTTAGATCTGTATACTGTTATTGGGCGTTGGGCTATATTGTTATGCAGGGTAGGAGCGAAAACGTTACACCGGAAGATGCAATGCTTGGCGTCGTCCCTTTCTTCGCATGTAGAGTATATGTCATCGTTGGTTTTCTTGATAGCGTATATGTAAGACCTAAAAGATCCATGTCCGGTCAGAAATTGGCCCGGAAATCCAGGTCCCGTTTTTCATTCTACTAGCAGTTGATCTCGAAAGATCGCTCTTATCTAAAAAAAATTACCATTCCAGTTATCTGCCGATCTTTGGAAAAGAGGTGAATGAACAGCGTGTACGCGATTATCTATATGGTCATAGGAGAAGTGGCTTGGTACGCACTAGTAACTTTAAGAAGGGATTTTCTCTCTGCTCTATTGATTATATCTTTGTACTATTGGTAACTCAGTACATCTATCCAGACAGGGGATTCCATATAAGAGGGTCGATTGTTCAACGTTGAGGAACAATCTTCTCTTGTTGCTGCTAGGCTCACCTATATTGAGTGTTATTCTTTGGATGGCTGCTTTCTGTTTTTTTCGTAATAACGTTTGTTTGCAAAAGGGATTGCTGGCAGTTTATTGCTTGTGATATCTCATTTTCTATTTTGATGTTAGCTATCTGATTCCAATATAGATTGAGGATTATTCGCAGATTCGTCCATTCTATATATATATATATATATATATATATATATATATATATATATATATATATTCTAAAAAAATTAGAAATAGAAAACGCTGTCATTTAAAATGAGTATTGTTACGAACATGCATTCAGCGTTGGCCCGCCTAACGGTCGCATCTCGAAGCACCGAGAGTTTCGGCGATATATCGAGCGCTGTAAAATTCCACCCGTCAAATACCGAATTAGAGGTGGAACTATTCCCGAATATTCTCGAACATAATACTTTGGTAAATATATGTAACGAAATTAGGAGTTAAGTTTAGTTGATAAGATATTACCGAACTGTAAAGTTATAAATAAATATATTTACATAAATTCGAACCGCTCGTTTTATTTAATCTCGCTACAGTATCATAAAAATTTACAGATAATTTTTTGTGAATAAAAAACTCCTTACTGAATGTTTATCTCTATTTTTCTAAAAATAATCAAGAAATGTTATGATAAGTATTTTATTTGAAAACTAGCAATATTCTTATTTGTTGACGAGTAATTTATATTAAGATTTTTTATGTCGTATTATTGTTTCAGTGTACACTAACTGATTGAACTAAAGCATGCAACAATCCGTGACGATCGATTTCAAAACATATCAAATATAAAAGTTTATAACTTAACATTCTACTTTATAGTAATTATATTTTACTTAAACCAATATTTGTATTTAAAACATTGTCCAATAATTATATCATTATTAGAAATTTATATATATATATATATATATATATATATATATATATATATATATATATATATATATATTATATTATATATATATATATAAATAATATATATATATATATAAATACATATATATATATATATATATATATATATATATATATATATATATATAAATACATATATATATATATATATATATATATATATATATATATATATATATATGTATTTATATATCTGTATATATATATATATATATATATATATATATATATGTATATATATATATATATATATATATATATATATACATATATATATATATATATATATATATAGAGTTTACTATTTAACTTATCTGCAAAGATTAAATTAAATTTCTTTTCTAGATATATATATATATATATATATATATATATATATATATATATATATATATATAATGATATAATTATTGGAAAATGTATTACAAATAGGCAAAAAAAATTATAAAGAAAGTAAAGAAAGACGACGTTATTTAGGAGCGGCGTTAAACAATAACATAAATAGCACGACATATAAACACAAAGACATTCATAAAATTACATGGACGAGAACAGCAAGTATGGAGGAAAATCAAATAGACAATGTACTGATTAAAAAGACACACAAACAATCGATAAATGGCGTTAGATCTCACAGAGAGGCCAACATCGATTCGGACCATATACTAGTGATTACAAAATGTAAAATAACAACAACGAAGAATGAAAGACGAAAAACACAGACAATATGAGAAGTAAATAAATTGAAAGGCAAAGAAGTAAAAAATAAGATTTGTAAAAGAGGTAAATGCAAAGATGCAGTTCCAAGAACATCAAATGGTGGAACAGTGAAAACAAATCAAACAAATAAACAAAGCAGCAGAGAAAGTGGCTGGCAAACGGCAAAATGAAAGAAGAAATGGTTGGTTTGATGATGTGTGCTAATTAGCAGTGGAAAAAAGAACAAAACAAGATTGAAAAGGAAAAGCACAAGCAAAGAAGACAAACGGGAAAATACAAAGATGAAAGGCAAAAGATCCTTGAATTGAAAGAATCCTTAATTGTCAGCCTTCTATTTCTAACCCCTTTTTTAATAGCCATAGTGGTGTCACAGAGTTAGTTACCATACTTCTGGGAAATGGCTGGACCGATTTTTATGAAATTTTACACATATTCGGTAGGTCTGAGAATAGGTCGAAATATATTTTTCGTAGATGTGCTGGGTGGATTGAGTAGCTCACTAAATGTCGGTGCCGGTCCCAAGCCCGGATAAAGAAGGAGGGTTGAGATGATGGGTTAACAACCCATTTCTTGTGAAAACAAATAAATGCTAAAGATTTCGACCAATAGCTTCGGAATACAAATAATGGATCAAAACAATGACGACTAATGCAAAGGAAAAAGCAAATGATATTGGCTACATGGAATGTACAAGGACTTAGATCCAAACAAGCAAAAGTGTTCAAAGAATTAGCGGATAGAAAAATAGATATGGGCACACACTCATAATTGTCGGAGTGTATACCCCAAATAAAGATGCAGATTCAGAAAGTAACAACGATTTCTACAACAAGATGAATGAAATACTCTCTTAAATTAAAGAAAACTGTGAAATCTTTGTACTAGGAGATTTAAACGGCAGAGTAGGGAGAGAAGAAAATAACAAAGTCGTAGGAAGATATGGAGAACAAATAACCAATGACAACGGAATGCGTCTTAGAGAATTTTGTGAAACAATGTCTCTCAAAATTATAAATAGATTTTTTCAACATAGAGACATCCACAAATTTATATGGATACAACCTACTAAGAACCTGCGCTCGATAATCGACTATGTAATCCAACTTCAAACTTTCAAGCTGAAAACAACTGACATATGGGTATATCGTGGATCCGAATGTGGATTCGACGATCGTTTAGTTATGACAAACGTGATAGTTAACTACCGCAAAAACAATAACACTCAGGTACAGAATATAGAAAAGGGACAAGAAGTAACATCCCCTAAATATAACCTAGAAAGCTTAAGATTCAACGAAATTTCTTTACAAATTACGACTGGCAACAAAACTACAAAATGTGGATCGAGTAAATATATCAGCGGAAGAATTATACCAGCAATTTAAAAATGCATTCATGAGGCTGCAAGTGAAGCTTTGTGTTCTGCACAAAGACAAACATGAAACAAAAAATCACGAATGGTGGTCGGAGAATATGCAAACGTTAGTCAACAAGAAGAAAACTGCTTATCAGGAATGGATGTCAACACGAAAAGAAAAAAGATTACATGATATATCAAAAATTAAATTGAGATGTAAAAAGAGAAGAAGTGAAAAGTAAAAATGAGTTGTGGGCTCGAAGATGTGCAGAAGTGGATAGATATATGGGTGGAACAAGAGTTGGTCAAGCTTGGAAGGTGATAAAGTCTCTCCGGAGAGAAGGAAAGGAAAAATCTAACTTACAGTTAATAGATCTGAAACAGTGGAAACACCATTATGAGGTCTTACTGACAGAGGATAAATGTAAATTCCAAGAGATCGAAATGAAAGAAATAACCGAACACACACAAATAATTGAGATAACGATCGGAGAGTTAAACGATGCCCTCAAAAGATCGAAAAACGGTAAAACAGCAAGACCTGGAGACATCCTAATTGAGTTGGTAAAGTATGAACCAAAAATATTACATGAGATGTTGGTTCAACTATTTAACAAATGCTTAAAAGGACAAGATATCCTTGACGATTGAAATATTGAATACATCAGCTCAATATTCAAGAAAGGGGATAAACGCAAATGCTCTAATTATGAGGGAAATAACTGTTATCAGCTCAGTGGGGGAGGTTGTACGGTCGAATAATAAAAGAAAGAATAGAATCAGAATACGAAGACATAGAAGAACAAAATGGATTTCGTGCAGGAAGGTCGTGCACTGATGATATATTCGTTCTGCAGTAGGTAATCGAAAAACGGAAGGCAAGGAATCTATCTACCCACCTATTGTTTGTAGATTTATAGAAGGCATACGATACGGTACCTTTGAAAAAACTGTTTCATACATTGACGAAAGTAGGTCTCAGTAGAGAGTATGTGAATGCTATCGCAAATATATACAGCTACAAGTGTCGTTAAAGAAGTAAACTTTATATCTGAATCATTTCCAATAACAAAGGGGTTTACACAAGGATGTTATCTATCTCCGACCTTATTTAAAATATATATTCAATTATCGCTAGAGCAGTGGAGGAAACAAGTATCCGGAATGGAAATAGACATAGGCGGTGGTAAATGTCTAACAACTTTATTTTTATTGTTCTGAAGCTATTTTCTTGTGGCATTTTAAATTAATGACTATTTAACTGGGAATAAGCCACAATTAAAGATAAAAATAGGTTTATTGACGTTTCAATTTCCAGTTCGGAAATAGTTCTCAAAATACAACCAGTAAATTAAATTTACATCCTGAACTTTTTTCGGTTTCATTGTTTTTTTGAATGAATATTTTTATATTCTTATGAAGTAGCATTAAACAATACATAAAACCCTTTATTTTCGCCATTCGATCACCAACACCTTTTTTTTAATAGCGAAATTAATGTCACATAGATATTTGTCACACTCTTTCGAAACGACTTGACCCATTTTTATTAAATTTTATATGTATATTCAGCTGAAAGTAGTACTCTGAATTTTCTTTCTGGAAAGTTATTTTGATTCAAATCAGTTGGCATAGTTGTAAATCAGAATGATGTTGTCAATCCTACAGAGTTTTTGAATTCATTGGAATTGCCTGGACTCCCACTTGACAATTTACAATTCAAAGTAGGATCAGTTTTCATTATGCTGCGTAACATTAATCTAAGTCGACTGTGCAATGAAATGATACTGACTATGAAAAGGCTAATGAATAATGACATTGCGACAATGATCATCAAAGGAAAATATAAGGAAAATACAAAGGAATGCAAGTCTTGATCCAGCGTATACTGATGATTTCAACCAACGTACCATTTGATTTTAAACGTTTACAATTTCCCGTACTTTTGGCTTTTGCAATGACAATCAACAAATCGCAAAGCCAACTGTTGGAAGTTTGCGGAATTAACTTGGAGTTTCCATGTTTTGTGCATAAGCAATTATGCGCGTGTCAGAAAACCAACCGTCATTGTTATATATTTATTTAACGCAAAAAAATTAAAATATATTTTTATCAGAAAGCATTAAATTGATTCAACTTTTTTCATGCATAATTTTTCACATTACTTTTGAGTGTTTTTTTTTTTGGTTTTATTTTCTGTTCATTTGTTAGACACTTTATTTAATTCTCACGCGGTACTCGCTGGGTCTTACAAATATTACTTATTTATTTTTTATTTCAGATTATTTTCAGGTTTATTATTTTAATTTTTTTGACCTAATTAAATTTTTTCTGTTTTTCCTTGTTGGGTGGAACTTTTTAAAAACCTTATGTTGCATCATATAGAAGGATGAAAACTAAAGCAGTATAGCAGATATATGCAGACCTCAATAGTTGCTTAGAACTGCAATGGTCTCACGGGCTCGATTAAAACTGCCACCCTAAATAACATGCTTGTATCAACACCATACCAATCTCGCAAGTTCTTCAACCATGAGGTTCTTCTTCGTCCTGGACTGCGTTTATCTGCTATTTTTCCTTGCATGATATTTTGTAGCAACCTATATTTGGGACCTCTCATTACATGTCCGAAATATTCCAGCTTTCTCTGCTTAATACTTTTTATGATCTCAGTAGTCTTGCTGAGATGTTTTGGTATTGTGGAGTTTCAAATCTTCTCCACCCAGGAAACTTTTAAAATTCTTCTATAGCATCACATTTCGAAAACCTCAAGGCCATTTAGATCGATTTTATTTACAGACCAGGACTCGACACCATAAAGTAAGACCGAGAATACGTAGCAGCGAAGTAGACGGATCCTCAATGCCAATTTTAGGTCTCTGTTACATAACACCTTGGACGTCCTTCTATAAGCAGCTCTAGCCTGTTCTATCCTAGATCTAATTTCGCCGTAACTTTCTGCGTTACAATTTAATTGCTGTCCAAGGTAAACGATTTTCTCAACTTGCTCTAGTTTGGTATTATTTACATATATAGACGGTTTTATATGCTGTTGTTTACTTATTACGAGTATTTTGGTTTTCCGTATGTTAAGATCCAGACCTGCCTCCCTACAACTCTCAACGACACTATTAAGTAGTGTTTGCAGATCTTCTTGACTAGAAGCTAGAAGTACTGTATCGTCCGCATATCGCAAAGTATTGATGACTTTGCCGTTCACAAGTATTCCTTCTTGTTTTTCAGAAAGTGTTTCTCTGAAATTTTTTTCGGAGTAAACGTTAAAAAGCAGGGACGACAAGAGGCATCCCTGTCGTACTCCTCTTTTGATATTGAGAGCCTGTGATTTCACACCATCTACTAAAACTAATGTTGTTTGATTCCAATATAAATTTGCAATTATTCGAACATCTCTGCCGTCTAAGCCAATGTCTTTTAGAGCTTCGATCAATATAGAGTGCTTAACACGATCAAATGTCTTTTGCAAGTCAATAAAACAACAGTATATGTCTACAGATATATCACGACATCATTTAGCAAGTACGTTCATTCCAAACAGTGCCTCTCTCGTTCCAGACCCATTACGGAAACCAAAATCAGTGTCATCCAGGTATTCCACGCATTTATTGTAGATACGACCATTTATTACCTCCAGAAAAATTTTCAATAGGTGGTTTAACAAACTAATGGTTCTATAATCAGCACAGGTTTTTACTGTTTTCTTCTTAGGTAGAGCTATAAACAGTGAATTAGACCAACCATTAGGTAGTTGTCCGCTGGTATAAATGGTATTGAAAAACGAAGTTATAGCCTCTAAAACATTGCTATCATTTATTTATTTACACATGCTCGATATATACATTAGTACATTCAACAATATGTTTTATAATTTTGTCATTAATAGACTCGGAATCTGAGTCTTCAGAATTTTCTTCCTCGTGGGTTGCAACTTCTCCGTAGAGATATTGCAAACCTTTTTCCTCTTTCTCGTAAGAATCCATTGTTTTGCTATGCTCTAAAAACAATGCAGTGCAAATGTTGTTTTGTACTTTCATAAAAAAATACTTACATTAAAAAACGGGTTGAGTATGAGAAAACGAAAACAGATATAACATCGACACTATCACTTCAATATGCATTAGTAACTGAGGGATTATTGCTAGCCATTCCGTCAAAAGGTACTTACATTACATAGGTACCGTACATTACAAGAATTTGGCATACCATCAAAATTAATAAGACTAGTGCAAATGACAATGACAGAAACAGAAGCACATGTATGTATTCAAGGACAGATCACTGATGCGTTTATGACAACGCAAGGACTGAAACAAGGTGACGGACTGGCTCTTCTGGACTGGAAACACTTTTTAATCTTGTTCTTGAATATGTAATTAGACGGTTGACGGTGAGCAGAAATAACATACTTACAAACAAATTTACCCAATTAGCAGCATACGCAGATGACATAAACATAATGAGCAGAACAAAGACTGCGGCAGAAGAAACCTACGTTCAGTTGAAACAGAGTGCAGAAGTTGTAGGGCTAACAATAAATACAAATAAAACAAAACTACTCATACAAACCAGATCAAATAGACAGGCGCAACAACAACAATTTATAGACGATATAGAATACGTGAATAGATTCACGTATTTAGGAATGGATCTGGTCGAAAATAATGAAGAAGAACCGGAAATAAATAGAAGGCTTATGCTGGCAAACAAAGCCTATTTCGCGATGGGCCACATATTCAAATCGCGAGACGTACACCGGAAAACAAAACTCCGGGTATATAAAACAATAATCCGACCCATAGTAAGTTATGGGTGTGAAACATGGGTTATAACACAGAAATCTACCAATGCATTAGACGTGTTAGAAAGAAAAATATTGCGTAGAATACTGGGTCCAATAAAGGAAAATAACAACTGGCGAATTAGATATAATAACGAAATATACGAACAATACACTGAACCAACACTAGCACAATACACTAGACTGCAGAGATTACGATGGGCAGGGCATGTGGCCCGCATGCATGAGAACAGAATCCCCAGAAAATTACTAAACGCAAGAATGCAAGGAAAAAGACCTGTTGGAAGACCAAAAAAGAGATGGGAAGACGAGGTAGATGAGGATGCCAAAAATCTCCTAAAAACGCGTTCATGGAAAAGAACAGCAGTAAATAGAGATGTTTGGAGAGGTTTAATAAAGGAGGCCAAGGTGCGGCTTGGGCTGTAGTGCCATTGGATGGATGGATTCCGTCAAAAGGTACCTTGATCGCCAGGACCGTACTTAAACTCGCTGACCGAATAGAGATATTAGAAAAACTGAATGGACCCAACCCGTGCACTGCAGGGTTAAAAGAAATTTAGTTTTAAAACAGAAGATAAGAAAATATGTTTAAAATATGTTTATCATAGACTATCAGGTGTCTAAAATAATCAAGAAAAAAGGACCAAAATAAAGTGCGAAATACAGTTATATATTAAACAAGACAAAGATAACAAAGTCGTTCTTATAAATACACAATTTATTAAACTGATCATTTTATTCGATTACTTTTCTTATCAATACAAATTTCAGAGATCTCCAGTTGATTATACAAATTTGCCAATCTGTGAATAATAACCTTAACAAGCTCCTTTACTATGGAGCGAAGGGTCGTAGGCACTTAAAAATTCATCGGTAACGTACATACAAAAACCCCCTCACGTACCAAAAATCGAAATTCGCCACCCCTGCAAACCGATGATATTAAAATTTAAAATATAAAGCTGATAGTTAAATTCGACAACAATGGGAATAAATTGTGGTTGAATGAGGATTGGAAATCTGATATTCATGGGAAAAAAGTTTTCGAAAAATGTAACCACTATGGCATTATAAAGAGATTTATATTTGGATAAATCTAACGCATACAGGGTTGCTACTTAAAATTTAACATCGATAAGTAAAATTGAATATTTAATAGTGAAAATTGATTTATCTTTTTTTAAATATTTTTCGCAAATAGTGATATACTTTACTCTTAACTTAATTTAAAATCACTTTTTTTTTCTTACTAAAGAAGTAACTCCGAAGCACGTTTTGTGATCTTTAGGCACTAATGACTCGTTAACCTACTAATTGATTCTTAATCGACTTTCCACAATTTTCTGTACATTTTATGGTACTAAATGTGTAACGTCGATATTTGATAACATCTAGTACATACATTTAATTCAAGGTCAGGTTAGCTCTATATCGGAGAGAAGGTGTGGTAAGGTCAAATGCATAAAAAAACTACGTAGTACGTCAAAATTTCAAACACAATTAGATAACATGAAATTATAATTTATCATTGGACGCCACCCCTTGTTTATCCTCGTGGGGGACGAGAGAGAATAAAAAATTAAGATATATAAAAAAATTTACAGCGAAATTACACTTTATTATTTCTCAGTAATAAAAAGAAACATTAAAAGTTATGTTATTTTCAAAGGATACTAAAATACCATTTCATAATTACATTACTATAAACAAAGCAACTTTCTATCTTTTTAAATCAAGAATTGGTTAATAAAAACAAATGAATTTATATATTATTCCCAAATTTCGAAATTCGTTTACATTTAAAATATTATAGTAGTTATTTAGTAACTAGGCAACATAGAAAAGTTAAATCTATTTATTAACTAGGCATAATAGACAAATTAAGTCTAAACAAAATTTAAAATATTTTACTATATTCTTGTCTCTGTGAATCCATAAATAATTCTCGCGTTCCTGATAGGGCTTAATAAAAAAAAATAGGTACAACCTTATTTATCCAATCTCTGGGAACCAGGAAAAAAGGGATATACTCTGCTTCTTTTCATCCGTTGTTTATTTCATCAAATATTTACTAATAGGAATCCATTTATATTATAAGTAATTATTGGAAACCATATATAGGGAAGTATTGGACCATAGGAAACTGTCTCAGTTAACTTAACATAATAAATGAACTTTAACCTCCCGGAAAGAGTCTGAAAATAATATTATTCATCTGAAATATAGACAAGAAAAGGCTTTTCTTTGTAGCTTACCTCTAACCTAGAGACTTACTTCTAAAACACGTCCTATCGGGTGGACGTTTGTAACAGGAAAGGAAGCGACGCTATTTCAACGGTTTTGAATTGGGGGCGTTATTGACAAGTTAATATCGTTCTCATCTATCGGATATGTTGAGAATTACCGTAAAAACCTTGAGTCGAATACAAGCACCTGGCAGATAGGTGGGGTTAGTAGTTTTAAAAAAAAAATAATCAAATTTATATTGAATTTTTGAATTGAATGAATTTGAATTGAACTTTTGAAACGGTTACAAATTTGGCAGAACTACACCCACTATACACTGTACTAGCAAAAGAAGACTTGTACGCGTCAGGGCATAAATTATTTCTATGTACCATTTATTTATAAAATGTTTCCTGTTCTTCCTGGTTTATCCTAACTGCAGTATCCCAAGTCTGGTCAGGCCTACCTCCTCTTCTGTTTTTGTTCATCGTGGTATCCTCCTATATTCGGGTAACAGGTATTTTCTTGTATATTCCGTGTAAGTGCTCTAACTAGTTAAGATGTTCCCTTGCTCTAGACTGTATTATTGATTCAATATTTAGTTCTTATTATGTCATTCCTTAACATGTATATTCGTAATACCTTTTCCGCCTCATATATTTAATTTCAGCCGCTTACGGTCTATTTTTTACTTCTTGTGTTAGCACCTAGCTATACAGCCTTATGTAGCATGTCAATGTCTGTACATTGCCTTAAAAACAAACATTTATGTCTTAAAGGTATTTGATTTTAATCCATGAACATTTGGTTTATTTCATAATATTCATTACTGTCCGGTTTTATTAGATCGTTTATTTCCCTTTCTCGACTGCTATGATGATCTATGTCGATTTCTAAATACAGTACTGATTGGAAGTTCGTATTATAGCAAGGTGAAAAGCTTGGGTTTTTTCGATAAAATAGTCTCATGAGATTTTTTTGCATAAAAAGGTATCTCATACTTTCATGAGATACCTTAAAAATAAGGTTCAAGATGTCGCCCAGTCGAAAAGTTCAAATTTTTTAAACATTGTTTTTAACAAATTGTAACAATAAAATCTTTCAATTGTAACAATTAATTCTAACAATTTTTTGCATTATTTTTATTGAACGAAATAGGTCTGCTGTAGTTTTTTGTAAACTTAGACGTTTTCGCGTTAAAATAATTTATCACTGAGAAAAATACAAAATTTCGATTTTCAAGACTCGAAAACATTATTTTTAAATTCACCAAGGTTTTTTTTTGGCCAAGTTGAACTTTGTTAAATTTTTCATTTATTCTAACCTGTACTAGGGACTCTTTACACAGTATCTTTGGCTCAAAAGCTACTTAAGTATTACAGAAATAAAATTATGACTCTTTGTGTCAGGTTACCTCATGCGTTGCAATTGACACCTTATTGGTGTCAATAGTAACAGAGCTGGTGTTGATTGTAACAGATATTAACCTATAGTATAAAGTAAAAATAAACTAACTGGGAAGTAGTGAAAAATATATTTTATATTAAAATGATAGAAAATAATAGATTTGTGTAAGCATTAGAAATAAAAACAATAACAAATTCTGGTAACATACTTTTATAGAGAAAAAACTAATCACTGTAAGATTCACAATTAAAGCAAATGTAAAATGGGCTTTTGTTTGTACAGTTTAAATGTGCCCAGTGCTTACATTGTCGACATTATAACCAATCTTCGGAGCTTGATGAATATGGACCACCGCATACCAAGCACAAAACTTCCTCATCAGAAGACTCAGGAGAATCTTTTTCGGTTGCTTTCAGGGGTGCTCTTCTCTATTTGATAATTTTCTTCAATGGCAAAGCTGGCAAAGATTTTTTCTTTGGATTATGTTCAAGCTGAACTTTACTCTTAACGGTATCCATTTTCTTCGAATTTTCTTCTTCAATTAACATCTTTTCTGGTGTATCAGTCAGAATAGCTGTCTTTCATATCATTCTTTCTCCTTTTTTTTTTGTTTGGATAGATCTGATTCTAGCAACGGCTTAATATCTTGAGGCGAAATAAATACTGCTGGATTATTAGGCTTGGGTGATGGAGTAGTGTGTATTTTTGATGACAAGGTAGTTGATGGACCCGGTTGCCTTTCCAAGTGACTCTTGTTTTTACAATAATATTCTTACAATTGAAAGCAAATGTATATAGTCATTCTTTTTCCAGGATTATTTTTCATCCACTGATCACCAGCATTATTAAAATATTTCTTAAACGGACCATATACCCCACGATCTAAAGGTTGAAGCTTATGTGAAGTGTGCGGCGAAAACGAAAGTAGAGTCATGAAAAACTCTCTAAATACATAGAAAGCTCTGCAAAATTCTATCAAAGATATCGAAATATGAGACGATTGGTTGTCTAGTAATACAAGCACTTTATTGGCTTCACTTGCCTTTACGTGTTTTACAAAATGTTTTATAAAAACAATAAATTCATTATCTTGCATCCATCCAGACTTATTTTCAGTTCCTATACACCTAACTGGTCCATCTCTAATAAATTGGTCTTAAAAACGTAATTGTGGGAAGACGAACTTTGTATTGGGGGTACGGTATTTTCCACTGTATTAATAGCTACACATAGTGTTACTAGAGTTCCACGTTCCTGTGAGGATATGGATCCTACTTGCTTAGTTCCTTTTCTAGCTGTAACTTTGGATGATTTCTGAACGGTGGAAACACCCGTCCCGTCAATGTTATGGATATTGTAAGGCTCAAAATTATATCTGTCTAAAACAGTTCAAATAAATCAATTTATTAAAAAAGTTGTTTATATTTTCTGTATTAAAATTCATGGCTATTAAAATGCTAGTAGCTTGAGGTGTACGAGGACTAAAATTTGTATTTCGTCGCATAAAAGCAATAAGCCAGTTTTCACTTGCATGTTCAGCCGTGTTCCATTTTTCTGGGTAGGACAGTCTGCTACACTTTGCAAATTGAAAAACTAACTTGCGTAAATCTTTTGTGGTATGTCCAAAATACAAATCTACAGTAGTTTCGAAGTATTTAGCAAGCTGTAACTCCATTTTATCATTAAATACTCTTTTGTGAGGATTGTATCCAACCCGAGGTTGTGAGTTTTTACGTAACGATTTAATATAGCGATATAAAAAAACGTGACACATACCATAATATTTAGCCACTATTCTAATAGATTGGTTAGTATATATTACCTTGCTAGCTGCTTCGTCATAAATAACTTTTGGCGTTAACCTCCTTTCCGTTTTTCTTTGCCTTGGCCTCACCATTTTTCGTCGATCTAGAAAATAATTTTCTAGATCGAATACAATAGGTGTCAATTGTAACATGTTACAAACGACACCGCAGTGTGTATTACAATCGACACCAGGTTAACCGATAAATAAGAAAGATGATTTTTGTATACATTATGCCCTTCGTAGAAAAAGTGAGCTACAGTACACGAAATTAAATACGTTAAAAAAGATTGGCCTTACCTTAAAATATTTTCAAGTTGAGTTTTGAACGGCAAAATCAACAATTTGTGACGCAACTTAAATGTACTTTTATGATGGAATACAAACATGTGCCTGGAACTTGTGCAATAGGTTACGGCTTACTCTGAAACTACAGTCGATGGTGCAAAGAAGGCGCAAATATCACTATAGTTACAAACGACACCTGTTAGAATTGATACCAGTCTCCCCTACATGGATTTTACGTTTGTATATTTTATTTAACTTTTTTATTGCAAAAAAAACAATTATTTACACATAAGGGGGTTTTGAAAGTTATTCACACCTATGAAAGCTGAGTTATATATGAAAAAGCCCGATCGAATGCCCATTTTGCAACTGTTTTCACGAATTTTGTTATAACATCGGTTCTAACTTATGCACCAATTCTACGCACCAAAAATACAGAAACACGTCAAGCTACCGAGGGCATATAAAAGTGTATACTCAACTCTCTCACTGGCTCTTAAGCTCGGTACACATATACGAGTCAAACTGTATGCATACGGTATGCGAACGCTATATTCGTTAATGTGTACGGCAGAAAAAACCGCTTGCGTACTGTATGCGTATTGTTTCATCGTGACTCGTCGCGAACCAAATTGTTGCGGTTTATTCCACGACTTCAAATTTTTTCAGTTTGGACGGCGCTACTATACTACGTTCCACGTTTAGAAAATAACATTGCGGAGATAGGACCATGTATTTCTTATGGACGATAGAAACGCGGCGTTGCCACGACACACACAAGCACAATATTTAGGGTTGTATAATTTGTATTTTCGTTTCCACAAACACGAATTAAATTAATGTTTTTTAACGTAATTGACCAAAAGTGCCCATTCGAAACAAAAGATGAAAAGTAGAGAAAATGATTTTAATTAGATAAATAGTATTTACAAAAGATAATTTTATTTTATCTTATTTTAATTATAGTAGCGACAGTTTATTTGTTTTTCGGTGAGAATACGATATGCCATGAATCATAGAAATCAGTAGAAAATATTGACCGCTTGAAATGCGTTTATCTAATTACTAATTGCAACTTAAAATAATACGATGTGCGTATGTCAGCTATTTTATGTCGTTCTCTGACTACATAATGATAATAAGGCTTTTATTTAGTAATTATTCTGATTTTACAGTTAAATGTTAATTGAAAATTAAAATTCAAAAATTAAGCAAAGGGAATATCTTGGACATCCGTGCAAAAGAGAGTGTCTGAGAGTTTTGGCAACACTGATCTCCATAAGCGTAATGTTATTTTCTTAACTTGAAACAAAGAATAGACGCAGCGAACATTTTTATTCATCAAATCGACATTGTGTGAATGACGTGTTTCTTCCTAGATAGAGGTGAGAAAACAGTAAACTGATTATTATACATATTTTTATTTTTGTTTAACAAGCAAATGCTGTCTTGATTTACAGAAACACGATAAATCACTACCCAAATTATAAATAAAATGAATCATTTCGCACATGTGTGTTCGTTATTTGTTTTATCGCTTTTCATGGATCGAGATAAGTATGCGATCAATACGATGTAGATATATTTTCAAGGATATGTACGCAGATAGGTGGTGGTTCAACAACTTTCTTAAAAATCATCACCTTAGAGAGGGTTTGACATAAATTTCTACACGTGTGCGCCTTTCAAAGTTGGATTAGATTAGCAGACCATGACTACACTATCATATGGAGAGGTCTTTGAGCTTGCCTGTTAAGTGCGAGGAGGGATCTGTGCTCTCTTGTGAGTGAGATTGGTCTTAGAGTACCATATTACCATGGTTTGTCTCATCTATGTACTTTTAATGTTCCATTTTGTAAAACAACCTAAATCTAAATGTATTTAATATGTCTCTCAATAAATATTAATATTAGTAGAAAAGAGTTACTGGTAACATAGAGTTTGGAAACTCAACTTTGTAAAATACTTCATGTTTTTATTGTAACTAGGTAATACTTTACATATTTTTTTATTTTTAATGTTATTTTTTCATCTTTATAGTGCTGGATCTTAGAATCTTAGAGCTAACTTTTAGGTTTATAGGTTTAAATATGACTAAAAATATTATCATATAAATGTATATAAAGTTCTTTCTAGAACGAAATCATTTAATTTTTCCGTTTCCAACTTAGCAGAGTTCTTGAGTTCTGTCTTTCTGTGAGTAGAATGCCAGACAGTAAGAGTTCTCACTGACCGCTGGTAGTGTGTGTTATTAGATTAGGATGTAAGTACTACAAAGAACTCAGAATGTCTGACGGCTGTCTGTTGCTTATTAGGCTTTAATTTGACATTAGAATTCCAAAAAAAATATCTAATTACTGACAAGTTCTTGTCACAACATTTAGAACAATAATTTTACTACATTTTTCCATCCCTATTTGTGAACAAAATATTGCAACTATCTTGGTTTATTTTTAGCTCCAGCTGATTTACAGTTTGATTGAAAATCTAAATTTTCCAATCTTGGTTCATAATTATCATCAGGTTTTTGAACAGGTAAATTTTCTGTCACATCTGGTATTGATTTAGTAGTGGAATTCTCTAATGTGTTATTTGGACTTTCATCTACATCATTATCGTGATTCAATAATATAACAATTCAATAGTAAACTTCGTATATAGTACAGAGCTGCTGATAAAGCAGTTTTTCATTAAGTGATGTCTAAATATTTGGTTTTCAATGCTAGATTCACCAATTTCCATATAACTCATTGTATCTTTCAACTTAATCATTTCCTTCATGGTTATATGGTGTTGTTCTACTTGAAATATTCCTTTAGAGTGTAGATAATTAATTAATTCACAAATTCTTGTGAAGTAAAGCTAGTTCTCCTTGTCAGATTTTATATATGCCAGCATTCTATATAAAAAAAATAGTGATTTAATCTGTGGTTGGTTTGAATTGCTTTCCTACCAGATAATGTCTGCATTTTTTTAATACTTCAATGCATTTGCATTTTTTCAATTGCATGTTTTCATTCAGAATCTGTGAGAGTATGTGTGAAAAAAGCAATTGGTTTTCCCCATTGATTGCTTCGCTTATGTAATTATAGACTAAATTTATTAAAAGCATGTACTTATCTTGGTTTTCTACATATTTATCTGTAGATTCATTGCTTTCTAAAAAAATCTTGAATGTTATATACCAATGTTTGATTTCTTTGCGAATTATGAGAATAAAATTGTAGTAAAATGCCTTTTGCAGAATTAGGCTTTTATTCACATAAAACTTGACATACTAAGACAAAACAATTATTTAAATACTGACCAGTTCTTGCCACAACATTAAGAAAACCAAATTATAGTACACTTGGCTTGTATTATTAATATTTCTTGTAACACATATAACATTTCTTGTAACATTTTTATAAATAAAGATTTTATTCTATATTTTATTCTTTAATTTTTTTAACTACTTTGGCATTTTAATATAATGTAAAATAAATATAGTCTCAACATAACAAGAAAACCCAAAAAGTATACGAAAAATATTTATTATCGTATAGGATAAGGATTTTTCTTGTTATTATAGGATTATATCGATTTTCCTTTACTTTAAAATGAGTTCACAATCCTAGGTTATATTACTAAACTTTTGAATTTCGCGCCATGTATATATAGTTAGGCGCCCGGTCACTAGGTGATGCGCCAATCATTGTTTTACTCATCAAGACGGGAGTTTCAATACTAGGTGGTAGTGTGCTATACAGTAAATACACTTAGTTTTAAGACTACTGCAACACATTAAAATACATAAGAAAACATTTTAATACAAAAATTATATATTCTAAATTTTAAACTTACCTCTTTTAGGGATTTAATAGTAAAAAAGTCCCGCCATTATTTCTTGTTCAAAATACTTTATCTTATATGAAAGTTTATCAGCTTTCTAAAGACTATTTATTTGTTTTGGCATATCGCAATCACAATACACAACAATAATTAGTTTTTAAAGCTATTGTAAATTATTGTAAAGCTAAATTGTGTAATAAATCAAAACAGAAACAATATTCCTACCCTAAAAAAGCGGCAACACTTTATACACTTTTGCCACACGCTGACTGACGCTGAACTGCCAACAAAATTTGAAGTATTTCCGTATCAGTTGCGTACAATTATCTAATATATTTAATTAAAATTATTATTTTGTGGAATATTAGACCTAAAGAGCTATTTCATAAAATATATATTATTAATAATAACAAATGTTTTTGGTTATATAATCAATATAATTCTAAAATTTCCAATATAATGATGATTACATTTTTCTGATTATTACGCCATGTTGCAGTTTCGTATGGGTTTCCTATTATTAGCTGTGTTAAGAGAATTTGAACTCTAAGGTTGATGTTCTGAAAATTTTAAATACAAGTGACGTCATTTTGTGTAAATCGTAACGTGCAAGTGTTTTACTTTGAAAAATGGTATAAATCATTGTTGTCTTTTTAAATCTTATACATTCTGAAATATCAGTGTACTCTTTACGTGTTTCCTTATAAAACAAATCTTTTTAAACTAGATCAAATACAATTTAAATCTCTGAAATAAGTTGAAGAGCTATTATTGATAGAAGTTTATTTAAGAAAAGTATAAGCTTTTAAATTTCTTTTTATCCAACCTGATGTATTCACGCCACAATAACAAATAAACTGAGTTACACAATCGTTACCTCATATCAGCAGACCGCACTCGACAAACCGAACACGTCAAAACCACCCGATTCCGTTTCCTCGCTAGTTAAAGCTTCGCTTAACTAGAAGCCAAACACCGAGTAGCGTTTAAATTCCTTTCAAACTTTCGACTCCGGCTAGAGACGCTCAAAGTGAAAACGTTTGTCAGACTTCTTTAAAATATTTGTAATCTGTACACAAGCAATAAAACCTAAAGATCGCCTTTCAGTTCTGTCAGCAGAATGCACTCTAATCTCATTTATCACTTATTCATTGGGGTCTTAGTTCGAGGTTTAGATTTGAAGTGATGGTCAACGCTGCAATTGATTGGAAATCAAAATTCTATTTATTATAATATCTATCAAATCTATTTAATATATAATTATTTGTAATAAAAAACGAAGTAACACACACAGGTTATTTCCAAATAAATTATTCAAATTTTTTATTCATAGCGTATGTTTTATAGATGCGAGCACTCTCTGCCTTCCTGGCTTAAATTTCAAAGATACTTAGTTCAGGGTCATTTGGCCTACGGAGAATAAGGGGCATGATTTGAGTGTGTCTTTCATGTTAGGGGTTATGAGGGGATCGCTGGTGTGTTCCGGTTTTAAGGCGTCGAAATCCGTTTTTCACCCTTCTCCTTCTGCCATATAACGTACTCTCATAATACGACATATATTGTACGGAGATTACCCGACATGTCTTCGTGGATGTAGGAGGAAGCGATTCGTTGGTAAGGCTGGCTGACATTTTAGATCAAGTCAATCCATTCGTCACTATCAGTTAGGCATTTATCGGAAATTTCAATGGTTTGCTCTTACCAGCAGAAGAACAACTACTCAGATACCTATTTAATTCCATATATATATATATATATATATATATATATATATATATATATATATATATATATATATAAAAGAAATTTAATCTTTGCAGATAAGTTAATAAATAGTAAACTCTTAAATATTGGAAAAATCTGGCAGTTTTCCCCAATATTTAAGAGTTGCCTGTATATATATATATATATATATATATATATATATATATATATATACATATGTAAATATATATATATACTTATATATATATATATATATATATACTTATATATATATATATATATATATATATATATATATATATATATATATATATATATATATATATATTGTGATATTTCAAGTCTTGGTGCGCCAAGCAATTAATTAGCTAATTAATTAATTAATTAATTAAACTTATTTAAATGATATGATTATGACTCTATCACACTTTTTAATTCTCTTATCTCAGGGTTAAATTCGTGCTTCAATATCTATGCTATTACATGTGAAAGGTAAGGTCCAAAGAATACTGGAATAATAAAAAACATATAAGATCTAACATTATATATTGAATTAAAAAATAATGAAATAAAATTCACACTCCAAAATTTTCAATAAACAAAATCTCATATAATGATTCTCAAAATTTGTTCAACGTACGTGAACCTTCAAAATTACTGGTACAAACCATATAAGTTGAAATCTCAAAATCCAAATATTATTACAAATCTCCTAATCAAAATATTTATATCCTTTCTAAATTAAGTATATAAATTGTGTTATCAATAAAAATAAACTGCAGAAAACAAAACTATCTCTCTCTGATGATGAGTGGTCCAAATCCTTGTTCCTTGTAGACTATATTATCTACTCTCAGCCGCTCCCTAGGTAATCAGCAATATCACAACAAATTATTGCAAGTTTATCGTCCTTAATGATCTCCTTCAAATGCACGAATCGTTCAAATTATGCTAGCTTCTTCTTCTCTCAATAAACTGAATCTCTCGTTGGCCTGAGTTAAAAATGACTCTTGGAATATCTTTTCTATACGATAAACTGAATCTCCCGTTGGCCTGAACAGTGACTCTTGAAATATAAGTAGAAAATATAACTTACAATCTTTTACTGGATCAGCTTCTGTCATATACACTAACTACACGAAAACTCACAAACTTTCACTGCTACTGCTTCCTACCTCTGGGAAACTACCCGAGAAACAACGGCCGTTCGCCTTGCACCCTTGGAAACCAACTGATTATCTTTTCTCTCTCAAAAATCTAGCTAAACTTTCATTCCTACATACCTATCCCACCTTTTTCAATCTCCGCCAATCAAAGCTCGTCACAATTCTCCCATTTTTTCATTTCGATACGAAACAAATTTTTACCTATAATTATAAAATTTTCTAAAACTTATTTACAAATAATATTTTTCTACAATTCTTAAAAACTAACAAAAACCTCTTTCTAAAATCTATTCTATTGTCCTTAATCACTGCATTAATGTATTTGGAAAACCCGGTTCAATTGTCTTTGGATTTCACTTAAAATTATGCGGGTCACTCAAGTAGGTATATTATAACAAAGAAAATAATTTATGCATAGATTACATTTTGTTTAATACAGGTAATCCAAAAATTTAAAGACTTTCCTTCTTCGAAATGTTTGTTGGTTATTATCCTACTTATCTAAATTATTTTAATGTTTTTGAACTTTGAAATATTTTAAAACAAACCAATATTTTTCTCCAAAACCAAGATTTTACATATCATAACAATATATATATATATATATATATATATATATATATATATATATATATATATATATATATATATTAAGGATCACTCAGATGAGTGGTGGGTTTTTTTCGGTCAAAAGGTGGAGAAAAAAGACAAAGATGATGGCTGCGTCATCTATTTATTAAAGACGTTTCGCTTTCTTAATCAGAAAGCATTATCAGTTCATCTAAAATGAACAATATGAAAAAACCACAAAAGCATGGAAAAGTTGTTACATGTGTTACCTTAAAAAGATATGTAGCAGTCAGTGATATTAAAAAATGTAAAGAAGTAAATGGACATTATACGATTATGATGTATAAACAATAAATTGAACTAACCACAATTAAAAATTTGTTCAAACTTAGCATAGCAACTGAACAAATTTACTGTTCACAGCAATTGAACAAATTGTTAATTGTAGTTAGTTTAATTTATTGTTTATACATTATAATCGTATAATGTCCATTTATTTAAGCTTCTTTACATTTTTTTAATATCACTGACTGCTACATATCTTTTTAAGGTAACACATGCTTTCCATGCTTGTGTGGTTTTTTCATATTGTTTTTTTTTTAGACGAATTGATGATGCTTTCTGATTAAAAAAGCAAAACTTCTTCAAGAAATAGATGAAGTAGCCGTCATCTTTGTCTTTTTTCTCCACCTTTTGGCCGAAAAAAACCCACCTCTCATCTGAGTGATCCTTGAAGTCTTGAAGGTGAAAATAAATGATTGAGCACTCATAGAACATTCATTAACGTTAAACATACATTTAATTTCGAGGATTCCTGTATTTTGGCAAAAGAAAAAAACATTCAAAACGAGTTTTCTTGTAAATGTGTTTTATAAAATCTAGTACGGCTTTTATAAATAAAATGTCAGACATAGATAAAATGAGCAACATTTATTGTTATTTACTGGAAAAACATCAAAAATAAAATAAACATTTACCTCTACATATACACAACATAATCCACGTGTATATATATATAACATGTTGCATACCATTAAGATAGGTTTATTGTATGACATCCATTAATACGCCTTTGAGAACACCTAATTATACTTTAATCATACTGTTTTTTCTTTCTGTTCTCTATGTATCAGAGTTAAAACACACCATTCAATGATGTCATAAACAAAGTCTTACTATCCATATTCAAATTTTATAAATTTTAGAATTATATTTTATATGTGTGTTATTAATATTGAATGACAAAGCTTTTTATATAACCTCAATGACTAGTAAGTTGCACAGATGATTTATGATTTTTTGTAAATATTTCTACATTCTTCTTATTACAGTGGCTTGAAAAAGGAGTAAAACATTCCGAAAGCTAGACCAAAAGTCAAAAGAGTGTTTCTTTAACATCCCGGCCAAACTCCTGACTGCAGCTATATATATATATATATATATATATATATATATATATATATATATATATATATATATATATATATATATATATATAGATATATATATATATATATATATATATATATATATATACATAAACCAATGTATAAGCAAAACTAACCAATGGTAGGCTAAGTACCTTTAAGGAAAATGTATTTTTTTACACAAACTTAATTGATTTTGCAATGACTATAAAAATACTATTTATTCTACAAATAGTTATAAGCGCAATAAACAGTATTCAATTTATATATTTGCTACTATCTTGCCAAATTTAAAACTGGAAACAATTATCATGTTTTCAACAAAGAATTCGAATTGATTTTGGTCATGTTTGCAATGTCAAGAGAGTCGTTTTAGGATTGTCAGTATAACAACACAGTTGCTCGTTTCACTGAAGCTACGTGCGCTGGATTTTAGGTTAACTTCCGGGCTGTATTTGCCCTTTTGTAAAATTTATCTCTAAAAAGAGCCTAGACAATAAATAGTTCATAAAAGCCACGTTCCATGAGTTATATTGTGTAGAAACTGCGAAAATTTGGAGAAAAGGAAATTTCAAATATCAAAACTACCTCGAAAAATTACGAACGTTCCAAAAAATGTTTATAAATAATCGTATAATAACCTTTCTAACTTTTAGCCAGTTATATGCACCCGGAAATTAAGTAAATGAGTAAATGGGTTTTGCTGTTTTTTAATGCGTACATTTTAAAGGGTGGTGGTGTTATTTTAAGAGTATTAGTCTATGTCTGTCCTAGTTCTGAAGATCTGCTGCAAACATTAATCAACTAGCAAATGGCAGTTACTTTAAAATTTGTAACTGGCGTGTATTCACAATAAACACCATAATATATTTATACAGGGCGCTTCAAAAGGGTATGTCATAAATTAAATCACACATTCCGCGGACAAAAATAAATTGATTGAATCCAACTTATCTTAGTACAAAAGTGTACACAAAAAAAGGTTTGAACACAGCCATTTGAAGTTACAAAATAACAATTGTTTTTTGCATTATCTCCTAAACAACTTGACATTTTGTAATAAAATAGACACGTTACTTTCTTGTTCTGAAAGCATTTTTTATAAAAAAAAAACAACAAAATTTAAGCGCACAGAAAAATTTTAAGGGGGGTGTGCATCCCTAAATCCCCCCAAACTTTTGAGTACGTTCAAATCAAATGAATTTTGTGGCATCATTAGTTTAACACATTATTTTTAAAAATTGTTAGCCTCTTTTTTTAAAAAACAAGTTTTTATTGCGTTACGGCCATTTTCATTAACCTTTAAAAAATTACGTGCAACTAAATAAATGGCTTAAATAAATTAACAAGTACAAAAAATGTCTATAAATATGATATTACAATAAATGTTTAAAATGACTCCCATTTTCTGCATATGCATATCTGCCATTTCCTGAAATGTGTAGGCCAATTGTAATATCAACATTTTTAATATTAATTTTATTCACAGAATAAATGATAGCTTCAAATTATTGACTATTATTGATGGAACTGTTTGTAATTATTGTATCTGTAGAAACTTATTGTAATTTTATGAGCAACTAGCAAAAAAGTTTTAAAAATAATATGTTAACCCTTTCAGTCATGCTGGGTATAATTGTATAATCCGACAAGCGAGAGCTGGCGGGTGACCTGCTCGAAAATAGAAAACTAATTATTCTAAGGTACTTAAACGGTTATACACGATGTATACGATGTACACGACTTAAACGGTGAACACTTTTCAATTTGTTCTACGCGCAACCCGCCAGCTCTCGCTTGTCGGGTTATACCCATTAATTTGAATGCATATATAATTCTACAGGAATCTGCAACTTAGGCAAGTTTATCGAAATCTATATTCTATAAGTACTATACTTCTGCATTTTGTACCTAGATGGCGCGTGGATGGTTTTGTGCTATAAGAAAATTAATGTCAAAAGCAATATGTCGGCAATTGCATTGCTCATAAGAGGTAAGTGTTCTTGTTTCTTCAAATATTAGTTTGAATAAAGTCAATCGCCGTTTATATTTCAGTGCAATGTTGAAAGTAGTGTTACTTCTTACTAATTGTGAATATATTTTATTGAAATTAGATATTTTTCAGATATAGAAGTGTGCTTCAAATTCGATGGGCACAATTGTAGCCAAAATAACTCAGTGTTATTTTTTGTTTCAGAGTAAAGTGCCTCCAAAAAAGTATTTAACTGAGAAGGAACTCCTGGAAGAGCTGGAAAAACTGTCCGACATAGAAGGATTTGTTAGTGATGACGACAGTGACTGCGAAGAAAAAATACAAGTAAGACAGAGAGTTGGACATATGATAGATGATGTCTCAGAAAATCAAAACGAATTGGAGGACGAGGAAGAGGATAATGAGGTAGAAAAGGATGATGATGAACAGGGCAAAAACGATGGTAACTATGATAACTTCATTACTCTGAAAAAAAAATGTAAAATGGTTACAGAATGTTCAATATCTAACACGCCAATTACCTAATAAAATAACACAGATTTCTAATAAAAACTGTTCTGAGGAATATTAAGTTACATATTTTATGAGATATTTTCCCGAAATTATATTCGAAAATTTCGTTCAATATACGAATATGTATGCTTTGCAAACTGGAAATAAGAAATTTGTACCATGTAATCTACAAGAAATAAAATCATTTTTTGGCCTTAGTATTCTAACAGGCTGTCTAAAATTTCCAAGACTGCGAATGTATTGAGACAGATCTTTAAAAATTGATATTTTTTCGGACACAATGACATTGAATCGTTATTTCAAACTTCGCACGCACATACATTGTGTTGACAATCTGGAAACCAGACAGAGCGACGACAAACTGTGGAAAGTTCGACCAGTTTTTGAATCAGTCCTAAAGAGATGTAGAGAACTGCATATAGAAACAAATATTTGCATAGACGAACAAATCATGCCTTTCAAAGGGAGATTGTCTATAAAACAATACATCAAAAATAAACCTAATCCATGGGGAGTGAAACTGTATTTATTAGTGATGAAAGTGGACTAATTTACAATTTTCTAATCTATCAAGGTAGTACTACAGAAATAGAACCTTCCAATTTGAAATATGGACAAGGTGCAGCTATCGTATTGCAATTAACAAAAGGACTTGAACCTAATAAGCATGCATTGTACTGTGACAATTATTTTACGAGCTATAATCTTTTACAAATTCTCAACCAAAAATCAATACTTGTTGCTGGTACTGCGGGATCAATAAATTTTCTAAACCACCTTTAACTGATGTAAAAGATTTTTCAAAAAACCAGAGAGGATCAACGGAACAAATTATCTCTTCTGATGGAATTGTAGTAACCAGATGGTTAGATAACAAGTCAGTGATAATGGTGTCCAACTTCGTTGGGGTTGGTACAGAAGATGTTGTAAAACGTTGGAATAAACAAACAAAATGTTTCATTGACGTAAGTCGACCCGAAGTTATACAAAAGTATAATAAGTCCATGGGTGGCATAGATAAAACAGATGCTCTTATTGCATTTTACAGAGTAAAAAACCGTTGCAGAAAGTGGACTGTTCGACTAATCTTCCATGCAGTTGACATGGCCCCAACAAATTCATGGTTAGAATATAAAAAAGATATGCATACTTTAGGAATTCCAAAAAAGGTATCATGGACCTTCTACACTTTAGGATGAAAGTTGGTGAAGCCCTCATAAAAGTCAACTCTTTCAATAACCGAAAACGGGGAAGACCTTCAAGCGGTACATCTAGTCCAGTAGTAGCTGAAAAACGCCAAAACATTGAAATTGGACCTCTCACTGAGGTGCGATTAGATAACATTGGACATTTTCCAGAGCACCCTCAGCTACTTTTACTTTAAGATGTAAAAACCCTGGTTGTATAGGAAAATCAAGATGGAAATGTCAGAAGTGCAATGTCCATTTGTGCCTTCAAAAGGAAAGAAATTGCTTTTTTGTGTTTCACATGCGCTAGTTTTTTAGATTTGTTAGGTACTTTTGGGTAAAAATGAACCCATAATAAATGTTTTTATGTATACATGCTATATTTTTATTAATGTCCAAAAAGTGTTATATGAACTGTTTTAAGTACATTTTAACCAAAAAATATTTTTTCGTTCGCTGAAAAAAAAAGAGGTACTGAAAGGGTTAAACTAGTGATGCCACAAAATTTATTTGATTTGAACGTACTCAAAAGTTTGGGGGATTTAGGGCTGCACATCCCCTTAAAATTTTTCTGTGCGCTTAGATTTTGTTGCTTCTTTTGTATGAAAAATGCTTGCAGAACAGGAAAGTAACATGTCCATTTTTATTACAAAATGTCAAGTAGCTTAGGACATAATGCAAAAAAACAATTTTTATTTTATAACTTCAAAGGGCTGTAACTTTTTTGTGTACATTTTTGTACTAGGGTAAGTTGGATTCAATCAATTTATTTTTGTCCCCGGAATGCGTGATTTTATGACATACCTTTTTGAAAGACCCTGTATAAAATAAATATTTTTCTTCGAATCATTTTTTATATTCTCAGCGCTTAATAGGGACACTATTAATCCAACTTTTTAATTAACAAATTCACTTAATGTATATCTTTCTATTTATGAACGGCTTTAAGAAGCTGCAAAATCGTCAAAATACATTTAATGCATTAGAGGTTTAATTTTAATTCAATAGTCATACGGTATTAACAATTTATGGTCAGAAACCCACACAACTTAAAAATTTAATGAGGTATAACTTGATTACTGCGCTTGTACGATCACGAAAAGTTTCAGCTCTCGATCATGAGAGGGTTAAAAGGAAATATAATATTGAAAAACATTTCTCAATTACTTTTGAAACAAGTAAAATCTTTCATCTACTTAAGAAGGTACATCTAGATGGGGGTACGATCAAAGCTTCTTTATCATTTTTGGTATTTATAAATGAACTATTGTAAGTTAGTACAGTATGATACCTACACAAAAAATCAATAGTGTAAAATAAAGTCTATACTAAAATCACAATCAAGATGCACTAAAAATAAATAAACTAAGACACTTAAATGATACGAGGAACACTCCCGAATTATGATTTACAATGTATAAACTTTGTAAATCATAATTTGGGATTTATACAATACAGGGTGCCCCAGAATAATTTACCCACGCTATATCTCTTAAACGAATAGAGATTTTCGAATTGGATAAAAAGTAATCTATTCTACTTGTAATACACTTTAATATGGCGTAGAAAAAATCATCCCCTAAATATTCATCCCTTAGTTAGAACTCTAACTTTAATTTTTTTAATAGCACCCTGTATATTTTTTTGGAGTTTTGGACGTGTTCTTCTATCGTCTATTCAACAGATTTATTAAAAATAAAATCGGTTTGTAAATAATCAAGAAATCAATGAATTTTTTATTTTTGTTAATTAAGAGTCCCAGACTAATTTATCCAGATTATATTTATTAACAAAATAGAGATTTTTTAGAGGGACAAAAACTGGTCTATTCCATTTGTAATACACTTTAAGATAGCGAAGAAAAAATCATCCCCTAAATATTTATCCCTTAGTTACAACTCCCAACTTAAATTTTTTAATAGCACCCTGTACATTTTGTTACAGTTTTGGATGTGGTCTTTTATCGTTTATTTAACCGATTTTTTTTTAATAAAACGGGTTTGTAAGGTATCAAGAAAATATCAGTTTATTTTTTATTTTTGTTAATTTAATCAAGATAGCCTTAAAAAATAGAATAGAAAAGAAATATGCTTTATTGTCACTGAAATTAGATAAATCGTCATAATATTAAAAAATAAAAGAATGAAAGTAAAACAAACAAACAAAACCAATTTATTGCAAACTTGAACTAAATTGCAAATTGAATATACTACCCATACAAATAAAATACAACTATAGGAACAATAAAAATTAATGCAATAAAAATTACATGAAAAAATAATCCAAAACACCAACTAACTAATATTATTTACATTAAATGTTCGAATTGTAACTCACCTGCTGCAAAACACATTTCGAATCGTTCCAGAAAATTTCTGGTACATGTGGCTCGAATCATTTCGGGAGTAATTTGGCGACATTCTTCTCTTATTTTTTCTTTTAATTCCTCTAAATTTTGCAGTTTTTATTGATAAACAATATCTTTTATCTCGCATTAGGTACGTGGAGGAGCTCTGTCTTGTTGCCACCACATTTCTTGACACTCATGAAGAGGAATATCTTCTAGCAAATCAAGTAGAATGTTTTCTAAAAAGTCTAAATATCGAACACATGTTAGGGTGCCGTTAAAAAAGTAAGGACCTATAACACGGCCATTAAATAAACCGCACCACACATTTATACTCCAAATATTCTGAAATATTGTTTCCATCATCCAATGTGGGTTCACGGGAGATCAACAATTGGAATTGCGACGGTTGACAACACCATTATTGTGAAATCTAGCTCCATCACTCCACAATATTTTTGATAAAAAAGTGGATCATCATAAATTTTTAACATCATTTTTGCAATAAACAACGTCTTTGGTCATCAGCAGGCTGTAATCCTTGAACTAGGTGCACTTTAAAAGGATGGTACTTAAAATCTAAGAATTTTATGCACAGAACTTTTTGGAATGCCACATTCACTGGCGAGGGTTCTAACAGACACCTTGGGATTAAAATTAATATAGGCTAATACATTAATAAGGTTTTGGTTACATATTACTGTTCAATTGTACCTCTTTTATTATTAGGAAAATGTCCCTGTCAAGTGAGTGTTCCAAATTCCTCAAGGTTTTTTCGCTTGGAATGTTTCGATTTGGAAAACTTTCTTGATATAATTTTCTCCTATTTTTTAAACATTCTCCATAAATCAAAATGATATCAACGTACTCGCCAGGCGAAAATAAATAAGGCATATTGAAATGTTATAGATACACAATTACAACAAATATAATTATTACTGGACTAACAACAAACGTCAAAAATAATAATTGTTGATTTGACAGATCAAATCATGGCAACCTGAATTAAGGGTAATATCCAAGACGTAAAATAACTTGCACACCGGAAGATAACGTATGCTCCTAAAAAGCCCAAATTTAAAAAAATTAAAAATAATGTTTAAATAAACAGTGTGTGTTCTTCGTACACACGTAAGAAGTTATATTGCGTAGTTAAAATTACGAAAATCTCTTTTCGTTTAAGAGATATAGCGTGGGTAAATTAGTCTGGGACACCCTGTATATATACATTGTAAATCATTATTTGAGAGTGCTACTTGTAATATTTAGGTCCAAATGTTCGAACACATTTTGAGGCTTTGTTGACTGATTTATTTTATTCAATTTTATTATTTTGCGTTTTAATTTAAAACGAACTATATTTAAACTCTTTCCGATGTTAATTTCATGTTTTTATTTACAAATCAATAATAAAAATAAGCAATTTTCAATAATTTTGACAGCTGCTGTGACGTATTTGATTTTAATTAAATATTTGATTACAATCAAGCTTTGATTAGCGTTCGAACAATCGGCTCTTAACGTGTCCTTTTTTATTTATTTCTAGTCCATCTTGATTGTGATTTTAGTAGTTTCGCTCTCCGCTATTTTTTAAAAAATCTACTTATTATTATGACTAAATATCCCAAAATAAGATTTTCTCATGACTATATTATAATATTTCATAAATAAATATGAAAAGCTCGAGGAAAGCAATAGATCAACAGACTTTATAATAGTACATAAAAAACTACAAAGCCTATAGTTCATTTTAGATGTACGTGCTGTAAAGGAATGTACAATTTCCGTTTGAAAACCAGTATATAATAGGCTCCACAGTAAGAAGGGTTTTAAAGAGTTTCCTAGACAATATATAATGGTTTTATTTACAAGTGTAAAACGTACATGGGCGTGCAAATGGGTTTAACAGCATTTGTAAAAGTTACATTATAAAGAAGAAGTATTTTTTTGATTTTTAGCAAATTTTATACATAATGTAAATCTTATTTGTAAATTTTACATAGTTAAAAATCAATATAAAACTTTACATAAAGTATTACAAACGAACATCTAATATATTATTAATATAGTGTAAAACATTTTCGGTCGAATTCAGGAACTCATCGAAAGTCACACTCAGAAGTAAGGGCTTTTCCCCATCTATAATAGCTGTCAGCACATCTACCGCTGCTTGTTCGTATTCTGTTTAGCGTTGTCCATGTATTGCAAGTCAGTTCAAAGCCTGGCGGTTTCTGATCGATACAGTCCATTTGGTGTGCTTCCTGTGGTAAGTCGCTCTCCCATTGTCTTCTCCAAGCGTTGGTGAGGTTAAAATATTCCTGATGTAAGGAGTTGGCTCTTAGCAATGGAGGATATCTGGAGCGCAGTATGTTTATGTCGATATCAAGCTCATAATGGTGGATGTATAGTTGATGGTTAGCCTCAATTTTTCTATATTCTCTAAGAAGAGAATGACTTCTTCGCAGTTTTGGTGGTGGAATGTAACTTAGAATGGGAAGCCAATAGTTTGGTGTGGGTCTAATTATACCTGGGATCATTCGCATTGTCTGGTTTAATTGTGTCTCAATAATCTTCGTGTGTTTGCTATTGAGCCATACAGGGGAAGCATATTCAGCCACCGAGTATACAAGTCCGAGAGCGGATGATCTGAATACGGATGCTGAGGACCTCCATGTAGTGCTACATAATTTTTGAACTATATTATTTCTCGTTTTCAGTTTTGCTGTCGTTCTTTGTAGATGTTCTTTAAAACCTAATGTTCTGCCCAGAGTCATTCCAAGATATTATGTATATAATTAATTGAAGAATGTAATTTGCTATTTGAGTAACATAAATGTCAGTTTTTTAAGGAAAAAAAATAATTATTTTATTGACAGTTTCGCAACAACCAGTTTACTTTTTTAAGATTAAAAACTTTGTCAATGTGTAATAATTTTATTTTGTACATAATTGTAATAATTTTTAAAATTTGGAAATAAAAATTTCAAATAATACTAAATAGCTAAAAGATTAATCATATAAGAAGTATGACGTTATGCATAATCCGCATTGACTTATTCTTCATCCGTCGTGTTGCCTTCAGCAGTCACGTTAATAATTAATGGTTCCACCAAGATGTCTAATGTGTCCAAGACAAACATTTTTTTTCTTATTTTATCACATGTTAAATGCATTTGTTTCAGTGTTTCTATAACATTTCAGTTCAAGGCTGTGACATTGTGTAAAGCGTATTTAAAAAGTTCTATAACATTTCAGTTCAAGGCTGTGACATTGTGTAAAGCGTATTTAAAATATTCTTTAACGTCTGCAAGTTTATAAGTAGAGCTGTTTCTTGTCACGTTCCCTTTTACTTGAGCCAACAATTCCATAGGATTTATGTAAGAGTGATAAGGCGGCAATGTGAGTACTGTAGTTAAGTTTTTTGGTCATTTTGTCTACGACATGAATTCTTGATGCTTGTGAAGGTATGTGTTGCCTAGCCATTTGCAAAAGCTCCAATTGTAGAAGGTCATCTCCAAAGGATATATTAATTAACCACTGTCCAATATTCTCTTTCTTCCACGCTGTTGTAGTAAACTGTTTGGTTTGCCGTGAATGATATTTGGCATTGTCCATAACGATAATCGAACCGTGTGGTATAAATTTCAGCATTCTTCAAAATATTCTTCAAACACATCGGCTTTTATGTCCTCGTGGTAGTTGCCCGTTTTTTTTTTTGGATTCAAATAGAAGCAACTCTTTTTTATGAAAACTCTCAGAACTCCCAATGTGTGTAACTATAAGCCTTCTCCCCTTTCCCGAAGGTGATTTAATATCTGTGGACAATCCCTCCAGCACAGCTTGGCGGTTGCTTTTAACATTTTTGTCCTGCCATGTAAACCGCGTAAACCTTGCTTGTAAACTGTATGGCCTTCATGTATCCATGTCTCATCTAAATAATATATTCTCGGTTTTTTTTCTCGATGCTGTTTAATTTTTCGAAGATACTCCCTTCTCCAAGAAACGATTTCCGAACTCTTCATTAACATTGATTTTCTGTTAATAGTTTCTCACGAAAAATTTATTTCGTGAAATATCTTCCACAATCGAGTTCTACTGATGCCTAGTACATCATCGTCTTGCAATGCGGCATGAAGTTTTGAAATTGTTGGAATTTTCATGGCAAAATAAAAAGCTTGAACCTTTCTTCGAATTACACTTTAAACATTTTTATTAAATTTCAGTCTCCCTGACTTTACAACAGGATTGGTTCCTCACTATACAACTATATAGTTTACCCATGTCTCTGAAGTGCGAAAAATGTAGCTCAGTTGCTAACAAGTTCATAGAAAATCATTTCGTACACCTTTTAATTTTCATGAATTTTTTTTAAATTTTTATACAATATACGTTTGTTTTCGTATCTAACGTAGCTTCTTAAATAAATGTTAAAAAAATTAAGTGTATCTATTTTATAAAAGATAATATTTATTTATTTACTGGCAGTAATATTTACTCTTCCTGCTGGTGGTGTCCTGGAGGTGTCCTACTGGAGGTGTCCTGTCCATTGGAGTCCAGAAGACTCCAATGGGCAGGACACCTCAGAAGACATTCTGACGAACGAACAGTAAGACTGGTGTGGCAGGAAGTCCCAACTGGAAGGAGACCACGCGGACGCCCTCGTCTCCGGTGGCGAGATAATATAGCAGGAGACCTAAGCACTATGGGCGTGGAGAATTGGATGGAGGTTGCTCAAGACAGAAAATAGTGGAGGCATGTTGTCGAGTCGGCTAAAACCCACGAAGGGTTGTAACGCCACGGAGTAAGTAAGTAAGTAAGTAAGTAATATTTACTTGTACCACTTTCACTCTAAACAACTAAAATGGTACATACGCATTTTGCAAAAAACTTTAAAAATATGAAAACATTGTAAAAATTGCACATAAAAACATTCTTCTCCCTATGGTGTCCTATCCAATTAGTGGATGTTGGCGACAATTCCGGAATACTCCTCTCGATCTTGTGTGGCTCTAAAAAGTGCATGGTCATCGAGATTTGTCCAATCTCTTATGTTTTTAAGCCATGAGTATTTTTTTCTTCCGATGCCTCGTTTTCCTTCTATCTTTCCTTCCATAATAAGCTTTAAGAACTAGTACTTGGAATTTCGAAATATATGACCCAGATAAGCAGTTTTTCTTTCGATTTATTACTTCGACATTTGTTGTGTAATCTGTCCAATGAATTTTAAGTAGTCTTCTAAATACTATCATTTCAAAAGCCTCCAATCGGTTCATCACATTGGCCTTTATGATCCAGGTTTCTACACCATATAGCAGTATGGAGTAAATGTAACATTTTACAAAGCTATATCGAAGCATTAAGTTAAGGCTGCTGTTGTTTAGCAAGGTTCTCATATTAGTAAATGCTGTTCTGGCTTGCTCAATCCTGCTACGTATCTCTATGTCTGGATCTAGATCTTCAGTTATCCAACTACCGAGATATCTGAACTTGGGGATCTTTGGGGTATTCTTGTTGTTTGCTCTTATATTCAATTGCATATTTCGTGTTCTACTAACCACCATTACCTTCGTCTTGTCTATATTAATCTTCAAGCCCACTACTCGCTCTCCTTCAGTGTTTATTCTATCTATTAGTCGTTGTAGCGCTTCTTGGCTATCAGCTATTATGACTGTATCATCAGCATAGCGAAGATTACTAATAGTCTGTTCGTTGATTTTGATTCCATCTTTAGTGTCACTTAAGGCTCTATCGAAAATGGTTTCAGAGTAAAGATTAAAAAGGAGGGGTGACAGAACAAAACCCTGTCGTACACCTTTTTCGATTTTTCGATTGAGAAATATGATATAAAAACATTAAGAACTTAATAATAATAGTAACTTGGAATGTATTCTAATTTTTTTTTCTTTTTGTGCCATTACTTAAACTTTAACTGCAATTTTCTCAAAACTATCTAAATGTCACTTGTACCACTTTTTCTCTTCACCCCTCAAAAGATCACATGCATGTAGGTGGAGCTGGCGTCAGGGTTTGGTATTAAAACATAACCTTATTTTATTCTGCCATTAATTTACATTGTTTGGTGTTCGTTTCCTAGTTGCTATACAATTTTGTGAGTGATGTAAGTTTTAATAAGTTATTTAGGACATTTTACATTTGTTTGGACACTTTACTAAAATTTTACAGTATGCCTTACAATTGTTGTGTGCTACAATATAATTCAGTATCCAATAAAACGGACAATGTTAAGTTTCATAAATTGCCCTAAATAATGTTTTATAAAATCAGGTCTGAAAAAGTATCAGCAACAACCCAAAAAAAAACGTAGAAATAAACCGTAGAAAAAACTGCTAATAATATTTATTATCGTAAAGCGTAATTAATTCTCGAAGGGATTGTATGTATGCATACACGATGCAAAAGTCTCAAAGATTACCAAAACTAAACTCAACACAGAACACACGTTGTTTGTTTTTAAAAGCCAGGCGATAAACTTTTATTATCGGGCTGGTTTCTTGTGATGTCATTGCTTACAGTATTATATTTCGTTTCCTATAAATGAGAAAAAATGCAATGTAGACGAAATGTATAAATAAAGTGTTAAGCATATCTAATATCTGTAGTAAATACACGTATTGAAAAACACATTTCAATTTCTATTTCATTTTTATTTTTTATGTATATAAACCATTTGCGAAAATATAATAAAATTAAATATGAGATCGTTTTATCTAATTTTTAAATACAAAAGTTTAAATATTCGTAATTAGCTTGTCGCTACAGATAATATCTGTAGCGATAAGCTAATAAGGTATTTTTTTTTCTCATGGTTAACCAATGACATAACGCAAGTTATAGTTAAATAGTAACAAGTCACAAATATTAAAATATGTAAAACTAATAAAAAAATAAATGCTGTCCCACCAGGAATTCAAACAATCAATATAGATAAATCTATAGATAGAAAAATAATTTTCAAAAAGTGTTATTTATTCTATTTTTTAAATTACAAATCATAAAACAGTTATAAACTGTTTTATTCATATATGGGAATAATTTAGAAGAAATTGTATCCTTCAGTATTTTATGTTTTTTGCCAATTCTAAAATATTTTCAACAATGATTCTACGATTGGCAATGGCACTTGTTTTTATTATTTCTGTTTCTGTTAACCAAGCCCCTTTTTTTAATAGAGGTATATTTAAATATATTTCTTTTTCCTCTAAAAGATCTTATATATTATATAAGATTTTTTTAAGCCCCAAGCCCCTTTTTTTAATAGAGGTATATTTAAATATATTTCTTTTTCCTCTAAAAGATCTATTAAAAAAAGGGGCTTGGTTAACAGAAACAGAAATAATAAAAACAAGTGCCATTGCCAATCGTAGAATCATTGTTGAAAATATTATAGGATTGGCAAAACACAAAAAATACTGAAGGATACAATTTCTTCTAAATTATTCCCATATATGAATAAAACAGTTTGTAACTGTTTTATGATTTGTAATTTTAAAAATAGAATAAGTAATACTTTTGAAAATTATTTTCCTATCTATAGATCCATCTATATTGATCGTTTGAATTCCTGGTGGGACAGGTTTATTTTTTTATTAGTGTTACATATTTTAATATTTGTGACTTGTTACTATTTAACTATAATTTGCGTTATGTCATTGGTTAACCATGAGAAAGAAAATACCTTTTTTTCAACTCAACTTTGAAATTAAACACAAAACAAATTAATTTTAAACACGAAACTATGGCTGAAAATCTGCAAAAATGTATTGTAATGTACATCTGAATATGAGGAATAATATGAGGTTATGATTTAATACTCCTGATCTAAAGATCAGGAGTTCAAGACGTCATCGAAAGAACCACGTCGCTTAAGTGGAACTGGGCAGGGCACTTAGCCAGAGCACGAGATGGACGGTGGACAAGACGTATTATGGAATGGAGGCCCAGAAACTATAAAAGAAGCCGAGGACGACCACCGACTAGATGGACCGATGATATAAAACGTGTAGCGGGAAACTGGCTACAAGCGGCCCAGTGTAGAGAACACTGGAAAGAACTGAGGGAGGCCTATGTCCAGCAGTGGACGCGATTGGCTGATTAATGATGATTTAATACCAAAACTAGACGTAAACGCCCTTTGCGGACCTTTTATCACTGACTTATGGCATGTAATCTATTCTGATTTTTCTAAAGTAATAAAAAATCTAGTAATTTATTAATTACACGATATAATTCTTAAGGCTTCTCATATTTTAAGATTATTAAGAAACGCAGGGTCAAATAAAGATATACAAGCAATAGCGATAAAAATGTAAAATTACTTGGCAAGTATAGGAAAAAATATAAAAAATTACGAAACTTAAACAGAAATGTTCAATAAAACCTAATTAAGACTAAAATAAAATATACTACTTAATATATTACGCCCGCTTATATTTTTGTTTTATTTAAAAATAACTGTTAAGAATCTTTATTTGCAATTATTTTTATTACCTGTAGTTTTACGAGCATCTTCTAAATAAGAAAGTTTCTGAAAAGGCATAGGAGTGAAATTCCATCATCCATTAATTTGAAGCCTCACGTTACCAGACTCGCAGTCAGAATTAACTATGACACATCACAATTTGCATATTGTATTAACATAATCATAATAATTCCCTATTCCCCGATGAACATTAGCACATTAAACCCAGGATCGGCCCAAAGCGCCCTCTACTACTCCATGCCAACAACTAAGCTTGGTTAATATACACGTTATAAGGTATTGTGCGCCCTAATGAACGTAAATGGGCGGTAATTTACTTTAAACAATTACACTTGAGGGCTCCTCGTGCCTCGAAATGGGTTATGTGGGATTATTTATTTTTTTCGGAAATGCTTAGCGCCGCGAATGCAACCACGTTACGGTTCAGAGTTTTGGATTTCGTGCAGATATCGGTTTCGCCTGGCCTCGAGTCGAATGTGGATGTGGAGAGTCTTAAGTATAAGGGATATATTATTCTCAGATGTTTATTTTATGTTGATATTATTTTGAAAACATGTTAGCACTGGCGATTTTCTATTAACAAGAATATTTATTTATTCACATCAACAGGCCTTTGAGGATATTAGTCAATTTACATATTTAACGATTAGGTATTATTTAATAATATATATACTAGCTGACCCGACCACGCTTTTCTGTGTCTTGATTATTATACGACTGATATTATGTTTAATTTATTTAACAGCGTCACGTATTACATTAATAGATACGCTTTAGAACAATGTAAAAAATATTTGAATAAAATCACGATAAATATAAAAATGAACTAAGTAAAGTCTACGTGTTTTTTTTTTATTTTTATTCCAATATTTTACAAAATTGTATGTCAATAAACATAACCTAAAATTACCACTGAAAATAAACTGAAGTAACAGTGTAAATAATACACAAAACTTAATTAAAATTTGCGTCCTGTTAATAATACTCGTATATAAAATAACAAACGTCAGAATGATAATAACATCAAAATAGTATACAGGGTGAGTCATGAGGAACTTTACACACTTCTACCATATGTAGAGTCCCTCAGGGAGCATATCATGTGGCCACTAAAAAATGTCAACTCCTCTTTTTTATTAATTAACAGGGTGATTTGTGTAATTGACCATTTATTTCATTTTACTGTAGTGTTTATACGGCCCATTTGATTTTTTTTAATTTTTGCATGATACAGTACACTACTATCAAGCATTCGACTGGTATTAGCTAAACTAAAAAATTCCAGGACTGGCTTTGGAAAAATTAATTTGGGGATTCGTATTAAATATTACACCCTTTATATATTTTTTTTTAAATGCAATAAGTGATTTTTAAACTACATAAATAACCAATGAAAACGACATATGCGACAATGTTGTCGCACTTTTATTAACTTTTTAGTGAACGATCAAATCTTACCAAAAATAGAACAAACATAATGAAGTATCAAATTATAAGGTATTAATTTAAACAAATGTTATACATTTCAAACATAATCTAATACGTAGAAAATTAACATCTTTACTGTCACTTTGTATTATCTCTACGACAGAATCAATTGTTTTTCAATTTTAAATTTTTACTCATAATTCGTATTGGGGCATTATTTTCGATAAATAATAAATTAAATTGATTAAAAAGTCAAACCTCTTGTATGTGTTAGTTTTTGTTGATTGTAAATGATTAAAATTTTATGTCAAATAATAATACATTGCATCAACTCTACTAAATAAAAATATATATCTAAAAAAGTTTAAAATGAAGGTTGGCGTTGCCGTTTGACGTTTCTTGATATTTTATACCCATTGTCATTATTGTCATTATCAATTGTTATTTATGTGTACAAGAATACATATTTCTTCTGTCATATTTACGTTAGATCGGTACTCACCGGAGGGACCGCAGGCGTTCGGATACAATTATTGTCTCTTAGCAAAGACAATGACGTCGACTTTGCTAAGTATCAAGACAATTACTCTACACACACAAACACACACACACACACTACATTAATAAACTTATCTTGATTGAGACTGGCTGAATGACAATTGTCCAAGCCAAAACACAAAAAAAAATATCTACGTTAAGTACATTGTGTTAGTTTTGGTAGAGCTTTTGTTACTTTCGTACAAAATGCCACATCAGTTTTCGACCACAGAATATGCAGACATAATATTTGTTTATGTATTCTGTAATGGGAATGGTAGGGCTGCTAGTAGAGAATATCGCAGGAGATTTATTAATCGTCGAACTTCCAGTCATCCAACATTGAGGTCAGTTTTTAATTATTTGCGAAAAAATGGCACTTTTCCTAGTGGAACAACAGAGCGACATGTAGATGAAGCGCAAGAAGATGACATTATGGACGCCGTTACTATGAACTCTACAATAAGCACTATACAAGTAAGTCGAGAACTCAATTTTACTCAGTCAAAAGTAAGTAGAGTCTTACAAAAAAATAATCTATACCCATATCACATTCAAATGGTTCAGCGACTACATGCTGGAGATGAGATCGATAGGTTAGAATATTGTAGATGGATTAACAATAATCGACCAACGCTATACTGGACACTATTTACAGATGAAGCCCAATTTACCAGAGACGGGATAAATAATTCACGAAATTCACATGTGTGGGCAGCAGAAAATCCCCATGCTATTCGAGAACGTCGTTCTCAGTTAAGGTTTTCGGTTAACGTGTGGATTGGTGTCATAAATAACCAATTAGTAGGTCCTCACTTTTTTGATGGTCCTTTAACAGTGCAGGTCTATCTGAACTTTCTACAAAATATTTTGCCGAATTTGCTTGCCAACGTTGCTATCCGAGGGATGTATTTTCAGCATGATGGGGCACCCCCACACTTTTTACTGGCAGTGAGACAACATCTCAATAATGTTTATGACAACAGGTGGATAGGACGTGCAGGTCCTATTTTGTGGCCTTCAAGATCTCCTGATTTCAATCCCGTTGATTACCATATTTGGGGACGATTGAAGCAACTAGTTTACGCAGTGAATATTAATAACCGACAACAATTAATTGATAGAATTATACATTGTTGTAATACTTTTAGAAACCATCCCCAGAGTATCCGTAATTCAATACGTCAATTAACAATTCGGCAACAAAAATGTGTACAGGCTGCAGGGTTCCATTTCGAAAATCTATTTTGAATTAGTTTTATTTTATTACCATTATTGTATCTTTTCCAGTTCTAATTTATGGGTTTATCATAACTATGTAAATATTTTTAGTTTATTTTTAAATTGTTCGTCGTTATTGTTAGTAGTTACTGTTATTTGTTGTGCAGTGACTCAGTTTATCATTTTAATTAAAATGTTAATACATTTGTTATAACATTTGTTTAAATTAATTACCTTATAATTTGATACTTCATTATGGTTGTTCTATTTTTGGTAAGATTTGATCGTTCACTAAAAATTTAAAAAACATTGTCGCATAGGTGGTTTTTATAGGCTATTTATGTAGTTTGAAAATCACTTATTGCATTTAAAAAAAATATATATACAGGGTGTAATATTTAATACGAATCCCTAAATTAATTTTTCCAAAGCCAGTCCTGGAATTTTTTAGTTTAGCTAATACCAGTCGAATACTTGATAGTAGTGTACTGTATCATGCAAAAATTAAAAAAATCAAATGAGCCGTATAAACACTACAGTAAAATGAAATAAATGGTCGATTACACAAATCACCCTGTTAATTAATAAAGAAGAGGAGTTGATATTTTTTAATGGCCACATGATATGCTCCCTGAGGGACTCTACATATGGTAGAAGTATGTAAAGTTCTTCATGACTCACCCTGTATATACTTGGTAAACTTCATTCACAATTATAAGAACTGACTTATGCAGAATTTAAAAGTATCCCGCTGATAAAGTCGAAGCCATAAAGAGATTTGCCTCTTCAGGTAAATAGTAAAAAGGGCGAGCTTAATGAATTTTAGATTTTATTGTAAATGATTGGACAATAGGATGATAGTTCGTGTGGATCTTTATTTGGTTTCGGTATTATAATAATTTGTGTCATTTTCCATTGAACCGGAAAATCGCTTAACTTTAGTATAGCGTTCAATATGTACATAACCAATCGAAATCCTACTTCGGTTAAATTTTTGCAGATTTTTCCTGATTAAATCATACCCTGGAGCTTTTTTAGTATTGAGATGTTTAACTAACTTTTTTCTTTTGTTAATTTTGATATTTTCTGTAGGAGGTGACATCTGGTAGGGTGCATCTAAGTTCTTGTGAATTAATTCTTCTTCTTTCTTTGAGATAGTTCTGGAGTGAGGTTAAAAAACTTGGCTGAGATGATTAGCGAATGCTTGTGCTTTATCTTCATCGGCCTTGGCCCAATCACTATCTTTATTTCTAATGGGACCATCATGCTTAATCTGATGATGAAGTTTCTTAGAGAGTTTAAATTTAGAGTACAAATAGAGTAATTTGTATCATCCGTCGCAGTGAGACTTTCAAGAAATTCATTTATGCCTTGATATTTGTATTTGTGTAGTTCTCTTTTAAGCAAACGAGTAGCCCTATTCAGTTCAGTTTTGTTCTCAGGAGATCTGGAAGTTTGCCACTGTTTTCTCAGTTTTCTGTTTTCATTGTTTAAGATTTTTATATGATGTTGATATGGTTCACAGTTATAACTCCGATTTAGATCTGGAGTTGCTCACCAAGCTGCCTTTCATTTGTTTTAAGAGAAAGATTTAAGTTAATTGCATTTAAAATATTAAATCTGAACAGACATAAATTTGATTTATGATTTGAAAGCGTGGGGTATTTATTGGTACTATATACATGTTCCATCACATCAATAAATATGGGAGAATGTTCCGATGAAAGGTCTAAAGAAGATTTAATATCTAAAAAGTTGTTACTTATTCCTTTTATGATACCAAAATCGATGAGATCGGGTATTTTAATTCTATCTGTAGGCCAGTAGGTTGGTTACCCAGTAGAAATTGGAGTCAAGTTATTTTCGTTTAAATTTTTAATAAGTTCTTTTCCGCATGTTGTTATCAGTCTTGAACCTCATCTTGTATGTTTTGCATTAAAATCACCTGTTGCAATAAAGCGATGACCAAGCCCATTGAAATAACTAGAGAAATGTTCCTTTTTAATTATTTTACCAGTGGGGCAATACGCAACTGACATCGTTTTGTGTCTGAGTTCAACAGATATAGGGGTTGCCTGAATGTTGATTTTACACACTTTATTTATTTCATGATGTTTTATGTTACTTCTAATGATTAACGCAGTTCCACCATGACCTTTTTTCATTGTGTCTGGTGTGACATAGGTGCAAAAATCCGGCATACTAAAATGGCTCTTGTTTGTCACATAAGCTTCAAAGACCATCATGATATCAAGATTATGTAACTTTATAAATGCCTTAATCTCCTCACTATGGTTTGTGAGGCCGTCTGCATTTCAATATCCAATTTTAATTTTAGGGTCGAACATTTTATCCATTCTCTCCATAAGTTTTTGGACCATTCATTCTAAACTGTTACTTGTTTCTGTTATATTCAGTTTTTCCTGTGTAGTATTTGAGACAGATGCGGTAGTATGATTTGGTCCCTCCACAGCGTTTGTATATGTAACAGATGGGCGATGAGTATTTGAGGAACTTGGCGGGCAATGAGATTGTATTTTCTCCCTCTAATTTCAAAATTGTTTCCTTTGGAGCTCTTTGTAGACCACTGTAGTTGGCAGGATGATTCTCTTGGCAATTTGTGCACTTTACATCTTTAATTCGTATTGGGTTTGGACATTCGGATAACAAGTGATTGACTCTACATTTTACGCATCAAGGCATTCTGTTGCAATATTTGTAAGTGTGTCTGAAATGTTGATACCTGTGGCATTGTGGAACTTCTCTTTTGGGATGTGGTGGTTCAACTTTAATTATTGAGTTAAGTAGTTTATTGACTTTATAAATGTCTTTATTGTTTGCATTAGCAACCAATTCTATGTAGAAAAGTGGTAGTTGCTTTTTATCCTATTTTCATTTGATGTTGGAGATATTTTTGACTGAATGTCCTAGTTCTTTGAGTGCCCTGTTAATCTAATTAATTTCTGTTGAGGGGTGAATATTGCGGATAACCACTTGAAATCTACGGTCCTGTTTTATCTGATATGTGTGAAACTGCTTTTTTTTGTTGTTAAACTTATAATAATACCCGAATAGTTGTTAGGTGAATCTACTTGGAGTTTAATTTGCTTATCCCTAAGACATTTTATGGTATATAGATTTGGTATTTTTTCATCGAGAAGTTCGCGTAGAAGAAACCAAGAAAATTTAGAATGAAGATATAGATACGGACATCAAGTTCATCCAGCAAAACTGGATTCAAGGGGCTCAAGATGCTCAAGGTGCTCAGATGCAATGGAATTATTTACGGGAGATCTATGTTCAGTAGTGGACTCAAAACGGCTAATGATAAGGAAAAGATGGCATTTACCTTATTGGTTGTTTTAAAGTCCATTTTAAAATCAATTATTTATTTTTATGCGACATTAGCAGAAAAATAACATCTATTAAGATACGCCTTTTCACATTTTCCTTTTTATAGTATATTAGTTATTTTGTATTTCAAATACAGTTACTTAAAATCTATTGCTGAAGGTTTTCTTTGTTATCATAATATTACCACAACACCGAAAAATAACCATAAGATATTTGAAATTTCTCCTAACTAATTTGCGAAACAATTATTTTCTTTTATCACTGAAACAAATTAGGCTGTCTGACTATTTTGCCTCTCATAAAACCTTCTAACTACTTCTTTCAGAACTAAATGATACAATAAATTCTCCGACGTTCTTCTAATTTATTTTCTCAAATAAACTTTATATCCTCACACAATGGTCCGGACCAGAGAAGTAAATATTTCGGCAGAACAATATAATCCCTACCAGATAATGAGTCATAAATCGTTTGGAAAATGAATGAAAAGCGGAAAAACAAAAAGGAACGCAGCACGGAGAAAAAGTCGGTGGAACGGCAGTAGCCAAAACTTTTTACTCCGAGAATTAGATGAAAAGTTCTGTATCGATTGAATGCCTTCACGGCGATTAATGTTAAGTATGTAAACTCGGAGAGCGAGTTTGGATTTTAACGAGACTTTTTCGTGAAATTGGATAGTACATAGATCATAGTAAGATATTGAAATGTGTGATTTAAACTAGTCACAAATTTGCTTTAGTATTATTGTAATAATTATTAAAATAGTAACAATTATTTATTGTAATAAATGTTTATTTATAAGCCAGTTTATCTATTCTTAAACATTGACAAATTAATATTAAAATGATTAGTCGCAATATTTGATAAAAATACTTTATTGATGACGTTTTGCTGCCTCATTCATAATAAAAATTTATACATATATTTTATATTTTATATATTTATTTATATGTTTTATTATATCTTAAAGTAGATGAAGGTAATGGTGGTTAGTAGAACATAAAATATGCAATTAAATGTAAGAGTAGACAACAAGAATATCCAAAAGGTCCCCAAGTTCAGATATCTCGGTAGTTGGATAACTGAAGATCTAGATCCAGACATAGAGATACGTAGCAGAATTGAGCAAGCCAGAACAGCATTTACCAATATGAGAACCCTGCTAAGCAAAAGCAGCCTTAAATTAGCGCTTCGATTTCGCTTTGTAAAATGTTAAATTTACTCCATACTGCTATATGGTGTAGAAACCTGGACCATAAAGGCCAATGTGATGCACCGATTAGAGGCCTTTCAAATGTGGGTATTTAGAAGATTACTTAAAACTCCCTGGACAGATCACACAACAAATGTCAAAGTATCAATTCAAATGGGCAGAAAACGAGAATTGCTGCCAATATTAAAAGAAGAAAAACTGCTAATCTAGGTCATATATTTCGAAGTTCCAAGTAACACTTCTTAAAGCTTTTTATGGAAAGGAAGATATAAGGAGAACGGAGCATCGGAAGAAAGAAATACTCACGGCTTAAAAACATAAGGGATTGGACAAACCTCGATGCCCATACACTCTTGAGAGCCACAAAAGATCGAGAGGAGTACGCCAGAATTGTCGCTAACATCCACTAATTGGATATGGCACCATAAGAAGAAGAAAGTAGAGGACTTGTCCGATAATGACGTTGTCAGTATTTTTATGTGCGTTCCTCGGATGACTTTGTTGGAGGATAGTTATTTTTTTACTAAAACAGATGTTATCAATTTTTTTTAATGTTCGTTAGAACATGTGATTTGGGCTCTATCACATAATAATTTAAACATTCCTTTTTTTGTATTTGTGTTGTGGTTTTATTTGAAATTTATATATCTATTATTGTGTATTTTCTATACACATGTGTCACCTATCCACTATCATCCTTTTGATATTAAAAAAATCCATATTCCCTTTCCATTGTAAATTTTATTGACTCTTATTTACCATTTTCTTTGATCAGGAATGTGTCCAATAACTTTGATTCGTGAGGCATATATGGAATATATAATACATCATATACACATATATACCACCACAACGTGAGCCTTCAATTTTGTTTAAAAAAAAAACCGGTTGTGTCAGTCCAGTGGGACTGCCGGCAGAAGTTATACTTCCATACACTCGTTCGCCGTTACAAATTTATATTAGAGTCAATCTGCACAATCGTTACATATGTAATGCTATTGGTAAGAGAGGGCAGAAAGAGAAACAGAATTATGTGTATAGGTATATGGAGCATCGTTTGCGGTATATAAATAACATTTGACCTGTAATAGGAGTATAGCAAATGAAGGATTGAATCAATGTTTTGATGAAAATGTATATTTTTATTTTCATATATGTATGAAAGGAGCTGAATGCAAGAAAAAAAAAATTACACATACTCTGCAGTAAAATTCGCTATTTATTTTGTTATTAATATAAAAATACAATACAATACACTGCAACATAATTCAATATAGTAATACAATACGAATGAAAATGCAATATTCATAAGTATTTAAAAATGACAATATACATAACTTATAAAGCACGTGGTGTTCGTGTGTATCAAGGTATAAAAAATGCTTATTACAAGCTTAAAACTTTATTTTAAAGAAGATCTTTTCGGAATTAAGTCATTACATTACCAGTTTAATAAAAAGTTTTTAAAAAACATTATTTGGCCACAGAAAAACACTAGAAGGACATCAGTAACAAAAACAATTCTCGTGGAAATTTACAAAGGTAAATACAATAGAACATTAACTTCGGTAATTAATAAAAACTACAACTGGGGACATCTAAAATGACCCCCAGGAGCTGGTGAAATTTTGTCGACTTAAATTCCCTCTGATCTTTGCTGGAGTCTAGGGCTCATTCAAGTGAGCCAACTTTTTATTAAACTGATCATGGAATGATTTAATTCCGAAAAGATCTTTTTTAAAATAAAGTTTTAAGCTTTTAATAAGCATTTTTTATACCCTACTACACCACGTGCTTTGTAATCAATGGATTTGTTCCAGTTTCACTTTTAATAATACATAACTTACTTACGCATATGTTTAATTTACCATAATAATCCCATCATCATCTTCCCATCCAAACTTCCATCAGGTCTAGAATTTGTTGTGTCATCCATTCATTTGTTGCCAACATGGTAGGTGTTTTCAAAAACTCTTGAACGTTCTCTAAAATCGAGTTTTGAATATCATACCAGCATTCGTTAATGGTTCTGTTTTCGTTTGGTATATTTGATATTCTGTGTATTTTACTATTTATCTGCTGTGGTATGTGTTCGCGTGTTTGAGGGTTTTTCAGGGGGTTGAGATATATTTTACAAGGCTTAGTTGGCTTTGTTAATTTCTTTAATTTAATTTGTATTTTGGAGCAGAGTAAATTGTGATTTGAGTTTATGTCAGCGCCGGGGTAAGTTTTTACATCTTTAATATTGTTTCAAAATCGGTGGTTTATTAGGATGTAGTCTATTTGGTTCCGTACTATTCTACCTTGATGTCCATCTTGAGGGGATTTCCACGTGTAAAGACGTCCGTAAAAACACTCTACGGCTTCCTTAAAATATTTACAGTAAACCGAACTCAATTCCTAACTCTTGTGCCTTATTTATTTAGAATTATATATATATATATATATATATATTATATATGTATATATATATATAATATATATATATATATATATATAATATATATATATATATATATATATATATATACCGGGTGGTGAATCGTCAAACGGTCCATAGGAAACTCAATGGGAAATTTTTAATTGTTGAGTTGCTGCTTCCCTAATTATTTTAGATCAAAAGTCATAAAAAAATATTTGTAGAGGACTAAATTCTGAATTAAAAACAAATGTTAAAACCGTTCTACGAATCAAATGTACTTCAAAATTTTGCAAAAATATAATAGATTTTTCAGACCACCCTAAAAGTTAGGCCGCACTTAATACAAGAATATATTATAACGTGTGTGTTTTATCATATTGATGTGAGATGTTTGACAATTTGAATTGTCAATTTTTTTATTTTATGATTAAATTATAAACAATGAATTTTACTAAACACTACTATTACTGAACAATATTACTTTGTGAACAATAAATTATATTGTTTACAAATCGATCAATATAATGAAATGTACTCAGTTGACGAAAAATCGCATAATTTTATATTCAGGCAATAGCGCGAACCTTTTTCTGTCACTACCGGATCTTTATTACCGTAAGATATTCTAATACACTAAAATTTAATTCCATGTTAAGTTAAGTTATACAACAATTCAATGAATGCCAATATACTGTTACTGTGATCTTTATTCCTAATAATAATATATGATAATTTCTATAACAAATGTTATAATAAAACATGAATAAAGCATTTTTATTATTGCTCTTTTCTCCTTAACTGAGTACATTTTTTAATCAACTTAATTTTTCTTTTAAATAATAAATCACAAAATGTTGGCCATTTAAATCATAGATAAATATAATATAGTTGATTTAAATATTGTCAAATATTAGAAACGTCAATTTGAGAAAACGCAACACGTAATACATATTGTTTTCACGGCGTCTGGCCTGACTTTTAGGGGTGGCCTGAAAAATGTATTATATTTTAGCAAAATTTTGGAATACGTTTAAGTCGTAGAACAATTTTAACACTTGTTTTCAATACATATTTGAGTCCTCTACAAATAGTTTCCCATGACTTTTGGTGTGAAATAATTAGGGAAGTAGGAATTCAACAATTTAGAATTTCTCATTGAGTTTCCTATGGCCCGTTTGACGATTCACCACCCTGTATATAATATTGAGTAGGTTGTATATTGTAATAAATAATACAGAAAAACGAATTTAAGAGAAAGAAAACAAATTTCTTAAGTTTAATGTATCGTTAATAAAATCAAGAAAACAACCCAAATTAATATCTACTTATATATCAAAATGTATTTTGACTAACTTCATTATTCGTCCTTTACATCGACATAATTCCCTTCAGTTCTCTTGCTCTGTACGTCCTTGGTAGACCACATCAGAGCGAAAAGGCAAGATAAACATTGATTTTGGAATCTGTGGTCGTCTTGAAACACAATAATAAATAAGAGAAAGAAAAATAAGTGTGTTTTCCTTCAATCGTTTGTAGCAGGCGGTAACTCTAACAAATCACTGAAGGAAAGACAGGATTGGCGCTAGACTACGTAGTAAAGCTCATTTTATCATTAATTTGTTAAAACTAAAAAGTATTTAAAATTTCAAAAATGGTGTTTTTAAAGAAGGTTACATCTATCTACAGAGAACAGTATCAACTGATTAGAAGTGTCAAGAATAGCATCAATAACGAGATACCTTGAGAGATTAGAGTAGACTAACGCACAATAACACAATTGCCTAAATAAAAAAACAATATACAAAAGCAAATACACTTAAGCTTTAGTTTGTGGCCTTATTAGTGGCAGTAAATTTATTAAAACGAGCCTATTTTAGCGGTGAAATAATTAGTAAAGAAAAACTATGAACCATGCAAGTTGAGCAGCGACAGCTGATTTAATTTTGGCATTCAATTATAATATCAAAACAGAGGGTAACAAGCAAACATAGTGCCATGTACCATATAAAAGCGCAAGAGCCAGACCAGTTGCGATTTGACTTTTATTTAGAAACTTTAATTTGATTTTAATAGCACAAAACATAGAGTTGCACAACTCAGACTACGATAGTTCGTCGCTATTAGAATCTAAAGTTAGATTATAAAGTTAACTAAAATCTTAATAAACTAATTATAATTATCATCACCATAATCATCATGTAGGCATTACTGTCCACTGTTAAACACAGGCATTCTGCAAACTCCCCCACATCTCTCGATCCTGAATAGTTATCGTAGTAAATCAACTATAGGAAAGAATCAAACAGATAGAGAAATACAGTAAGAAGAAAAACCTGATAATATTAGGAATAAAAATGGACGATAGAAACAACGATAGAAAAACAGAGATATTGAAAAACAAGATTAAGTTAAAAAATCACAAAGACCGCATAGACAATAGTCTAACGATAAAAGAAAAAGAAATACAAAAACAAACAAAAGCAAAGTGGCAAAAAAAGAAAGAGGAAAACGAAAAAAGAAATATTCTATTATGGCCAAAGGTTGGCAAAAATAGGATATAAAAGTTAACAGTAGATGGTAGGGAATGGAATGAAGAGAAGGAACAGCTACATGAAATAAAAAAGGGGAAACTGCAAAATCGTCAAAAAACTAATAAATAGTAAGCAACAAAAGACCAATGGCAACGATATTGCTACGAAATGAACGATAATTTTGAAGGAAGGAAAAGAAGAGAAGTGAGAAATATGGAACTGAAATAATGGCCTTACAAGAAACCAAGCAGCTGGGAAGTGAAAGAGTGAAAGTTGGAAAAAGTACTCTTTTTTAACGCAAATCAAATAGATACCTGAAAATGGGTTTAATGGTATCAGAGAGAATAAGCCGAGTAATAATTGATTTTTAAGTAATATCAAACAGACTGTTCTATTTAAAATTACGCGAGAAATATAGAAAAATCAGCATAGTTAATGCTCATACTTCTACAGAAGAGAAAGAAAGACACAAAATTAAAAAGTGAGCTCTATGAACTTTTTGACCTAATTGGAAAAGTACCAAAATATGACAAACATAATCGTGGGAGACAACAATACTAAAGTAGGAAGAGAAGACATTTATATGAATATAACCTGTGGTAAAAGTCTGCATAAAGCAAGTAAAGACAGTGGAAAAAACTAATGGAATCTTCAATGGAACATAACCTTAAAATAGCATGTACACAATTTGATCATAAAATAACCTGGTTAAGTGGGAAAACGAGAAACCAAATAGCCCATATTTTTCTTAACTACAGAGGAGCAGATGCCGATAGTGATCACATGTTGACAATAGCCACACTTAAGCAAAAATTCCCAAACAACCAAGAAAAGGAAGACTGCGTAAAAAATACCAGGTAGAACAGCTCCAATTCAAGTAGGTAGCAAAAAGGAATCACCAAGGAATAACGCAAAAATGGAAAATATTAAAAGGACTACAGAAAAAGGTAACGAGCATTATAAAACCAAAAGGAGAGCTGCTAAATAATTGTGCAGACGACAGAAGAGAAAATTACTGGAAAAACAACTAGAAATAATAAAAGACAACTATGTTAAAAAATAGGTAAAAATTTTTTATTAAGGAGTAACAAAGTCACGGGTGACACAAAATTAAAGTACATTGTTTTACAGAAATAAAGATGGTATGCTACTATGAGACACTACACAAAAATTAAACAGATGAGCAGATTATTTATATGAGTTATTAAACGATAAAAGCCACACAGGAACAGAAATACAACAACGAACACAAGAAGAAATAGAACAACAAACACAAGAACCGACAGAGCAGGAAGTAACAGAAGTAATAAGAGTTTTAAAAGCGAAAAAATGCCAAAGCAATGAAACACAGCACTTATTCAAAATAATACTAGAAAAAATAATTAGAGGAGACAAGCTCCAGACAAGCGGCACGATTCTTAACAATGCATAGGTTTCGTCAATGACTTAGTAATTCTGACACAATGTATAAATAGAATTTCGAAAAATGTTTGCCAAATTTGAAGAAGAAACTAAAAAATATTATCTGACTATCAATCGAGAAAAAACAAGTATATTGAAATGAAAGGGAAAAGGTAAAAGAAAATAAATTGACCACTCTAAGAACGAATAAGACAGAGTATAAATTTGAGAAAATAACAGAATTTGGGTACCTTGGACTAATGGTTAGAAATAGAGGAGGCGAGGAGAGAGAGGTAGATAAGCGGTTGTTAAAAGACAGCCAAGCAGAAGCATCATTAAACGCATTATTGAAAGCAAAGAACGTATCCAGGGTAGCCATGATTCGAACTTATAAAACAACCAACAGTATTGTATGCATGTAAAACTTAAATAATAAATCAAAAAGGAGGAAAAATTTAGGATATTTAGGTTAGGTTAGGTTAGGTTAGGTTAGGTTAGGTTTAGGAGAGGAAAATCCTGAGAAAATTTTTTAGAGGGATGAGGCTAATGAGAAATGGCGCAGAAGAATAACCTGGCCCGAAACTAATGGAGATATATAAGAGACCTAAAATAACGAAGAAAATCAAAGTATAGATAGTTAGATGGTTAGAACGAATGCCAAAAGAAAGAAATGTCCTAAGAGTTCTACAAGCAGGAGAAGAAGGGAAGAAAAAAGAGAGACACCACGAAGCAAGTAGCTTGAGGTCTTTCGGATTGACATTAAACGAAATAAACAAGAGGCTGGAAAGTACAATTGAAGGAACTTAAAAAGTGGAGAAAACTAGTCGAGACTATTGAAGCCAACACCAATGAAACCAACCAGTCGCCTAATAGAATTTTGCCAGGAGCATACGTTATAGCCGCAAATACATTTGTTAAATTACCTAAGCGACGTCTTTATACATGGAAATCACCAGCTGACAAAGACAACAAAATCGTCAGAAATCAGATTGACTACATCCTAATAAAACACAGATATCGAAACTCAATTTAGGCAGTAAAGGCATATCCAATAGTAGACGTATCAACCACAGTCTTCTTATTGCTAGGTTTCAACTTTAACTAAAAAAGATGCAAAAAAGCCGCAACAAGAATAAACTTAACATACAGAAACTAAAGTCAGAGCAAACAAAAGAAAATCTAAAACACAAAATCAACACAAATCTAGATAGAAACTCAAGAAATATTTGCAACGTACAGCAGCAGTGGCAATTTTTCAAAACCTCTATATGGGAGCGAAGTAAGAAAGTACTTACAACAACCAAATGTAAGAAAAAAGAGTGGATGACCGAGTAAATTCTACAGTTGATGAATGAAAGAAGAAAAAACAAAACCATCAATACGATCCGCATTAAACAGCTTCAAAACCAAATAAAAAGAAAAATTAAAAAGGCTAAAGAAACCTACTTCTCTGAAAAATGTAAAGAAATAGAAGAATTGCAAAACAGATACGACAACTTTAATCTAGATAAAAAAGTCAAAGAACTAACCGAAGTAGAAAATAGGAGAACCTTAAATATATTACTCAACAAAAATGAAAATATTAAATTGGAGATAGAACAAAAACTACGACGATAGAAAGAGTACATCGAGGAATTATTTCATGACAAGAGAGGAGCTAGTACATCTGTAGAAAGTCAAACGGGAAATGTACGCCCAGAGATAACCAAATCAGAGGATAGTCAGGCATTAAAATCAATGAAAACCAATAAATCTGATGGTCTAGATGAATTACCAAGCGAGCTATTCAAGTTGGTCAGGAGAAACGAGAAAAATCTGGACATAAAAGTAGAACTGTTCAACGCTACCTATACTACGGGAATGCCAAAAAGTGCGGTGACTATCGAACCATACACTTAATGTCACATACCTTGAAAATTCTGTTGAAAATTATCACCGCCAGAATTCAACCTAAACTAAAGCTGCATATTAGTGATACACAAAATGGGTTCCGCAATGACACATATCGCATATTAGTGACACAAAAATGTTTCGATGTTAATCGTCCTGTTTACGTTTGTTTTATAGACTACAATAAAGCGTTTAATAAAGTAAAACATGACCGACTCATGGAAATTCTAAAAAGTAAAAACCTAGATGAAAGAGATTTAAGTCTAATAACAAACCTTTATTATAATCACCGAGCAATAGTACGAATTGAAAAAAAAAAACATATGAAGAAATGGAAATAAAAGAGGATTCAGGCAAGGTTGCATACTATCACCTCTAATATTTAACGCTTATTTTGAAGAGGTAAATCGAGAAACTCTAGAAGATGAAACAATCGGCATAAGAGTAAATGGACTCTTAGTTAACAACATCAGATATGCAGATGATACAGTAATAATAGCCGATGGTTAACAAGACCTGGAAAGACTTATAAGTAAAATAGTAATGTGTAGTAGGGAGTACGGACTCTCGCTTAATATCAAAAAGACGAAGTTTATGAAAATTTGTAAAAACAACCATAATACTAACGAAATCTTGATAGTAGAGGGCCAGCAGATCGAAAGAGTAAAAAAGTACACCTATCTAGGAACACTTATAACAGAAAATAATGACTACACTGCAGAAATCAAAGTCAGAATCGAAAAAGCACCTAATATAATGAAAATGAAAATGGTCCTATGTGGCAAAGATTTAACATTAGCTCTTAAAGTACGACTAACAAAATGTTACGTATACAGTGTACAATACTATGTAGTGGAATCATGGAAGTTAAATCAAGACACAATGAGACGACTTAATGCGTTTGAAATATGGACCTATAAAATAATTATGAGGGTTTCCTGGGTAGATAGAGTTACGAACAATGAAGTACTGAGAAAAATAGGTAAAGAAAAGGAAGCTGAACTTACAATTAAAAAAAAATCTACAGTATCTCGGTACCATTATCGGTATCAGTATATCAAAAAAAGATAGATGGCAGAAGAAGCATCGGAAGAAGACGAATTTCATGGCTTAAGAACCTGAGAGAATGGTTTTGGAGAAGAAGATTGAAGCCAAGGGTCTCTAGAGGCTGTAGTGCTGGATATATATACAGTGAGGAAACCACTTATGGAATAAAATTGTTTGTGTCCTTATTATAAAAAATAATCAAAAACTCTGGCGCACGTTAACTTTTAAATTTAAATGTGCGCTTTTTAAACATAAGTTTAAATGTACAGGGTGATCCACGCACGTCTGGCATAGTCCATAATCCTTATTTTTAATGAAACACCCTGTATATTTTTAAGTTTTTAAAATACTTTTAACAACCTGATTTCAATGAACTATATCATGTAGGGTCTATAAGGAATAATACAAGGTGAAATTTTGAAATTAATAATTTATCACGTGTTATGATATTATTTTAGATTAGGTAAATACAGACAATAGACTTCTACTCTAAGTGTTAGTACATTGTATATTAGGGAAAAATTTTTTGTCGTGAATAGGTAAAAACTGTATAGATAGTCTGCTAATTAAACTAAATCGGTAAATAATGCGGATTGTTATCAATCATTTGACATGCTGTTGACATTTTACATTAAAATAATAAATTCTTAATTAAAAACTAATTTCTTGTAGAAATAAAAATGAAATATTTAACTAAGGCCCACCGAATTGAGATTTTAATAATGATCGGTTACGGGGAGAATTGTAGAAGTCAAGTTGAAGTAGTTGACTTATTTAATCAGAGGTATCCTCAGTTGCCTAATATTTCACAAGGTACTGTGTCTAAAATTTATGCACAATTCAGAGAACTTAGATATGCCAAACCATTAAAAAGAAAATCGAACTTCATTGAAGATGAAGTGAAAGTGGATATTTTGTTAAGTGTCGCAGAGAATCCAACGTCAAGTTCACGTTAAATTGCACGTCAAAATAATGTGAGTCACACAACTGTCCTAAGGTGTCTCCATGAAGAAAACTCCATGCATATAAATTGACATTTGTGCAGGAGCTAACAGAAGACGATCCGGATCGTAGAATGGATTTCTGCAAAAAAATGATGGATAAAATTAACAAATGAAATAGCTCTTGGCACAATTCTTTTTTCTGATGATTCCAAATTTAGATAGAACGGAGAGGTAAACTGACAAAACTGTAGATATTGATCAGCAGAGAATCCTCATTGGATGAGTGAGACACACACTCAGTATCCTCAAAAGTTGAATGTTTGAGCAGGTAATATAGAAGATCATATTATTGGTCCTATATTTATAGATGATAATTTGACAGCGGAAACATATTTAAGCATGCTAAGAGGGGATGGTCTTCCTTAGTTGGCTAACTTATATCCCAATCCAATAGATCCGACCCTACCGCATGAAACTGTCTGGTTCAGCAGGAAGGTGCAACACCCCATTATGCTTTAATGGTGAGAAATTACTTGAATGAAATCTTCTTCAAGTGGATTTGATAAAGAGGACTAGTAAGCGGCCAGCTAGGTCGCCAGATCTTACGCCTTTGGATTTTTTTGTGGGGTTATCTCAAGAACAAAGTATATGCAATACAATCAACTATCATTGAAGACCTCAAAAAGTAAGGATAACTACAGAAATACGAAATATTTCACCTCAAACTTTAAACAAAGTTCGGAAAGAGTTTTATAGGAGACTGTGTTATTGCCAACAACAAGGTGGAGAACATGTTGAGCATTTATTTTAACACCTTGACGACGGCACCTCAAAACGCTGTCATTAGTCAGAGCCGAGAGCAACTTTTCATTTATTTTAAGTGTAACTGGATTTAAATTACAAAAAAAAATTGTATTAACTTTTAACATGTTGTTTTTTTACATTTAAATGACATTTGATACGTGTACCACCGGTGGTACATGACGGCTGTAATGAATAATTATTTACTGGAGCCGACATGTACCACCGGTGGTACACGGAAGAATGTGTCCATAAAATAGCTTTTTGTTCCAGATTAGCCAGTAGAAATGTCGTCTAGAGGGAAAAAAAAATAATTGCGTTGGTCTTCGCCGACACAGAAAATAAAGAAGAAAAACATGAAAATCCTCAAGCCGCTACTTCTACGTCACTACAAAATGTTGAACCTTCACTTAACATTATCCCAGAACATAGAGCCACTAGTGTATCCTTCAACATCAACTGCTGTTTCTGTTACCTCTTCGGAAGAATCTGATCCCTTCGCACATTCAGAACAATTTTATGTTCCCAGTGATAGTGGCCAAGAGGAATCAGACGTCGAGCCATCTAGCCAAAAAAACTCTGATGAAGAAGTAGGTGCAGTGACTGCTCAGTCAGATAATGAAATATTTATGCAGAATCGTGGAAAAGAAAGTGACACATATTCAGTTCTCTGGACAGAGTGGTGTAATTGTAGACACTATAAACTTGGCGAAACCATGTGACATTTTCAGACAGTTTATAACAGATGAAATACTTTATGTGAATGTTTCAGAGACAAATCGTTTTGCGGAGCAATATTTGAGATCCCATGTACTGCGCCCCCGTTCAATGTACCGGAAGTGGAAAGAAACAAATCGTAATGAAATAAAAAAACTCATCGGCATAATTATAATTATGGGCATAAATCAAATGCGCTTATACTGGAGTAGCAGTGAAATGTTTGGTAACAAACTTATTCAACAAACTATGACACGTGACCGATTCGATACACTCTTGACATTTTTACACTTTGCGAATAATGAAAATCCAGCTGTCAGTAGTGATCGATTGGGCAAAGTAAAAAATATTGTTGATCTCATCTGTAAACAATTTAAAAAGACAGTTTCTCCTGGCGAACAAATTGTAATAGATGAGTCGATGGTGCCTTGGAGAAGCCGACTAGCTTTTCGACAGTATTTGCCTGCTATATCCCACAAATACGGAATAAAACTTTACAAAATTTGCACAACAGAGGGCTACACATCTGTATGGACTTACTGCAAGGATTACTGAATGAGGGCCGAACGTTATATATAGATAACTTCTGTACTAGCGTTTAGCTTTGTAGGTCTCTTCTAGAAGCTAAAAGGTACGTGTGCGGCACGTTAAGATCAAATAAACGAGGAGTTCCACAATCAATTACTCAAAAAAAATGACGAAAAGGAGAGATTTACCGCGAACAAAATCATAACGGCGTACGTGTCGTAAAGTGGGTAGACAAACGTGCCGTTTTAATGATAAGCACTGTTCCAAGCCACATCTGTAATTTACAGGCTACTGGAAAGCAAAATTGGAATTTAGAGAACTTGTTGCACGTGAGTTATTGTCGGACATTTCTGAAACTATGGAAGCAGTAGAACCCACACGAACAAAGTCTCGGAGCAGTATGACTATTCATAAGCTGGCAAAATACGAAGGAAAAGTGCGTGACAACCGCAAAAGGTGTGTCTCTTGTTACGACAAATTGCAGGAAGCTGCTGGTAGTGCTCATGCCAGAAAAAAACCTAAACGTGTAAATACTTTCTGTCAGGAATGTCCAAACAACCCTGTATTATGTTTAGAATGCTTTAATGAAAAACATAAAACGTAATTCATGTTAATTTTTTGACGCTTTTGTTTTAATTTTCATATAATTAGTTTTAAGAAATATAAGAATAATAAGTTTTTTGATTTTCAATATTTGTTGTCATATTAGTTAGTAAGATAAACTTTTTATTTTTGTTCAGAACTATTTTAATTTTAATATTTTTAAATTGGAAAATAAAAATAATTATTATTTTTGGTGTCCATTCTTTATTGTCATGTTCTAATCATAATAATAACCGAGTGCGCCACCGGTGGTATACTGATGTACTTATACCTTTTATATAGCCGAGGACTGAATATTGAAAGCTTCACTTAAATCTGGTTGATTTTATATCACGTTAACTCAATATATTACCATGTACCACCGGTGGTACACGACGGCTACAAATAATATACAGCATGTACCACCGGTGGTACACGTCGTCGCCAATCTGATGAATCAAAATTTAGATGGAACGGAGAGGTAAACTGACAAAACTGTAGATATTGGTCAGCAGAGAATCCTCATTGGATGAGTGAGACACACACTTAGTATCCTCAAAAGTTGAATGTTTGGGCAGGTAATATACAAGATCATATTATTGGTCCTATATTTATAGATGATAATTTGACAGCGGAAAAATATTTAAGCATGCTAAAAAAGGATGTTCTTCCTTAGTTGCCTAACTTATATCCCAATTCAATAGATCCGACCCTAACGCATGAAACTGTCTGGTTCAGCAGGAAGGTGCAACACCCCATTATGCTTTAATGGTGAGAAATTACTTGAATGAAATCTTCTTCAAGTGGATTTGATAAAGAGGACTAGTAAGCGGCCAGCTAGGTCGCCAGATCTTACGCCTTTGGATTTTTTTGTGGGGTTATCTCAAGAACAAAGTATATGCAATACAATCAACTATCATTGAAGACCTCAAAAAGTAAGGATAACTACAGAAATACGAAATATTTCACCTCAAACTTTAAACAAAGTTCGGAAAGAGTTTTATAGGAGACTGTGTTATTGCCAACAACAAGGTGGAGAACATGTTGAGCATTTATTTTAATGTAATCCAATAAATTACCTCGAGTATTCTATAAATTCATTGTCTTGAAGAAAATACCTAATTTCAAAATTTCACATTGTATTATTTATAATAGACCCTACATGATATAGTTCGTTGAAATCAGGTTGTTAAGGAGCTTCTAAAAACATGAAAATATACAGGGTGTTTCATTTAAAATACAGATTATGCACTATGCCAGACTTGCATTGATCACCCTGTACATTCAAAGTTATATCTAAAAAGCGTACATTTAAATTTAAAAATTAGCACATGTTTTTTTTGCTGTGCTAATTTTATGAAAATTGTCAACTATATTTAGTTCAATTTATTGTTTATACAACATAATTATACAATGTCCATTGTCGTAAGCTTCTTTACAATAATTGTTAATATCATTGACTGCTACATATCTTTTTGAGGTAACATACTTAATAGCTTTTCATTGGATGTTAGGTTTTTTATATTGTTCTTTTTACATGAAATGATGATGCTATCAAATTGGATAGCGAAACGTTTTCAATAAATAGATAAAGTAGCCATCATCTTTGTCTTTTTTCTCCAATTTTTGGAGAAAAACCCGAAACCCGAAAAACCCGCCACTCTTCGAGTCATCCTTATTTTATATATCTACATATTTATATATTTATATATATATATATATATATATATATATATATATATATATATATATAATATATATGTATATATTGGGTTGGAGACAATAAAAGGGGCTATTTGTTGACTTTTTTTACTCGAGCTTTCAATTGTGATTACAATTTTTATCAAGAGCTTCTAAAAAATACAAAATGTCTTACAAAGTTGAACTAGAAATAAAAAATTTTTCGTTAACTCACCAAATAAAATTAGTTTTTTATATAAAACTACTGCTTACATAATAAATACAAAAAATATTATTAAAAAAATGTCTTATTCTAATAAATGTTTCTCTGAAAAATTTAGATGAAGTTTCTTAAGAAAAAACTTGAATTTATAAACAAAAATAGAATAGCTACAACCAGCCTAAATGTCATAAATACTAACTTAAAAATTTTTATTTTTGACATATTGTCAAAAATAAAATTTTGTTTAAAAAATTCTTCTTTGTTTAGTAACAAAAAAGAAGAAGATTTATTCACCATTGATAGATGCCCGAAAAAATGTAACAAATACATGGAAAATTCAAAATGTGATATTTTACTGACTGCATAAATTAAATAGAAATTATATAATTATAAATTTTGCTTAAATTTTGAATTTCTGACCTTTTGTTTAAATTATTATCACTTTTGCTAATACAAACCATTTCCAAAAAAGTTCTTTTAAATTTATTACTTTCATTACATAAAATTTTAATATTATCAAAATCCATAATATGGTCTTTGTCTATTACATGCTCTGCCAAAGCACAAGATGGTTTCTTAATTCTACAATCACTCTTGTGAGAAGTAATGCGATTTGAGAGATTTCTTTCAGTCTCACCAATATACTCAGCTTCACACTGAGTACAAACAATGCTGTATACTACATTTGTTTGATCTAATTTGTCTATAGGATATTTAGTTTTGGAATATAAAGATGAAATAGTTTTGATGTTCTTTGTTGCTATTTTTATATTGTCAATAACCTTTAATGTTTGTATTAATTTAGGAGTTAATGATGGTATAAAAGGTAGTGAATGATAATATATGTTTTGATTGTTGGATACAGTGTTTTGAGATTTAGCAAAAAATGGTGTTAAGTTATTTATATTTAATAAATTAGAAAAAAGCATCCTATGTAGCATATCATTTTTGTTACTAAACAAAGAAGAATTTTTTAAACAAAATTTTATTTTTGACAATATGACAAAAATAAAAATTTTTAAGTTAGTATTTATGACATTTAGGCTGGTTGTAGCTATTCTATTTTTGTTTATAAATTCAATTTTTTTCTTAAGAAACTTCATCTAAATTTTTCAGAGAAACATTTATTAGAATAAGACATTTTTTTAATAATATTTTTTGTATTTATTATGTAAGCAGTAGTTTTATATAAAAAACTAATTTTATTTGGTGAGTTAACAAAAAATTTTTTATTTCTAGTTCAACTTTGTAAGACATTTTGTATTTTTTAGAAGCTCTTGATAAAAATTGTAATCACAATTGAAAGCTCGAGTAAAAAATAGTCAACAAATAGCCCCTTTTATTGACTCCAACCCATCAAAAACAGTGTTATATTTTTTCCAAACGAATCACAAGTACTTCTTTTTTCTTACTCTTATATATATATATATATATATATATATATATATATATATATATATATATATATATATATATATATATGTTTATGTTTTTCTAAAACCTTTTTAATACTAAAAAGTAAATAATTAATATGCTTTCAAAAATAAAAATAAATTTAAATAAATTAACCTAAAATTTTTGGTTTTCAAAAATGAAGTTTGCTATATCTGGACCGCCCGGCTCTGTTTCAATTCGAAATAGAAATCCAGTCGCCGGTCCATAAGATACACTCGCACCACTTCCTTGGACTTTACTAGGGACTCTTATCAATATACGAGGCGATAAATGGCCAACGCATGACGTATTTGCCACTTTATGTGTTACAGAAGCTTTGCCCTTGCCAAGAGTGCACTTGTAAATACAATACCTTTTTTACGTAGATATTTTTTAATATACAGTTTCTAAACTTACTTGTATTTTTTTCATAATATTTATATCACAACCTAATAACTAAAAAGAAATTTTTATTTAGGGGCTAGCAACCTCAGTGAAGCCCTTCGTTACCATGTACCTAATTTTGTTTATAAGTTTATCATTCTGGTTTTTTAACATCAGTGATGTAATTTAAATCTAATTTGACCACATTTAAGAGCTTTTAACCCATGTATTTTGTAAATTTAAACATAGGCAGCACTGATGTTGGAATAGTTACTCCGAAAACATTCTGTGATGTAACCCGATAGGATTTTTTATATTAATATATCTTTTATAAATTTTTATTTATAAAAATTTTTGTGATTCATGATATGTAGCCAACTACAGGAATTAACTCTCCGGCTGCCACGTCTCTTAACCTTTAACTACGGGCTACGGTGTACTCAGACTCAGTACACCAGTCGCACTAAATTGGCCGCTATTTCTGATAAGCACTAGTTGCGCACGTGTCCCTCTACCTAACCTATCTCTGATGTGTCAGCTATATAAACCTCAACAGTTGTAAAATTGATTGCTGCAGAGATAGACTGACGGTTGGAAAAATTCAGGAGAAGTTTACCAGTGGTGTATGTAGTACACTAAGCACCTAGTTATGTAATTAAATTTTGTGAGATTTATATTACGTTTATCTACTAAAAAATAGCATTATTAATGTATAGCGACTTATATGTAACAAAAGCTAGACATTTTGCAACGTTTTGAATAAAAGAATTTGTAATTTGTTATTAAAATTTTAATAAAACTTTCATTTTATTATAATAAAACTAGTTTTATGATAATACATTTGATCAAATATTTTATTTTAGCATTTTCTCATAACTTAATATACCGTTATCTATTTGGATATTTGTGAGTACCTATTATTGGACTATTTAACGACCTTCTAGTTGTTTTTGTGGTCTTGTTTTTTCATGTTCTTTCTTTCATAGGAATACGGTCATGTCTCTTTGAAATATTAATTAGAAATAAATAATAAAAATTACAAACGTTGCCTCTATATATTTCTCGTAACGTTTATAAATCGAGAGGTAATACAAAATATTTACTTTGCAGGGATTGTGTACCCGTAAGAAATCCCCAAAAAATCTCAGATGAACTTAGAGCTATGGCTCAAGCTATATTTGAGGAAGAATCTGATGAAGATGTTGGTGGAGACCCAGATACTTCAGACGACGAGCTAATAGAAAAACGGAGCACGACACTGAATCAGAAGTTGATCTGAATGACGAAAATCAATATACGATTGACTCGGACACAAACAGTAACATTGAAAACAGTTCAGATCTTGATGAAGAAAATGATTATTTTATAGCAAAAGACAGAAAAACCAAATGGTATAAGAAATCTCTTCTTAGCAAATTTACTAAAACTCCTTCAAAAAATATTGTCAAGATATTTCCTGGGCCAACAGTTTGTGCGAGAGATGTTACTACGGAACTAAGTGCTTTTGAAAAACTCTTTACAAATGAAATCATAGAAAATATAGTTGAATGTACAAATTTGCAGATTGCAAAAATGCGATTAAATTATGAACGGCCAAGACGGGCTAAAGATACGACTAAACAGGAAATCATGGCATTATTAGGATTATTATTTCTTGCAGGGACTAAAAAACAAAATCATACACACTTCCTCGAATTGTGGACAAAAGATAGTACCGGCTCATAAATCTTTCGAGCCTGTATGAGCGCAGATCGATTTTTATTTTTGCTTGCTGCTCTTAGGTTTGACAACAAAGATACTCGAAAGGACCGAAAATCAATTGACAAACTTGCTGCCATTCGCTTTACTCTTGATACGTTTATGAAAAACTGTAGCAGCAACTATTCCTTGGGAGAAGAAATGACTATCGAAGACATGTTGATACCTTTTAGAGGTAGATGCAACTTTGTGCAATACATTCCAAGTAAACCTGCAAAGTATGGCTTAAAAGTGTTTGTGTTATGTGACGCGCAGACCTTTTATGTCACCAATTTTGAGGTGTATTGTGGTCAACAACCGGAAGGGCCCTACAAAAAATCTAACACACCAACGGATATTACCCATCTCCTGCTTCAACCTTGGAAAGGTAAAAACCGTAATTTAACATGCGACAATTGGTATACGAGTTATCCGTTGGCAATTGACCTTTTGAAGGAAAAGATAACGATGGTTGGCACACTTAAACGAAATAAAAGGGAACTACCTCCAGAGTTTTTACCAAGAAAAAACACACCAATTGGATCATCCACTTTTGGTTTTCAAAAAGAAGTTACCATTGTATCCTACGCACCAAAAAAAAAAATAAAGCTGTCATTCTCCTATCTACCATGCACAGTAATTCTACAGTAGATCCCGAAACAGGAAAACCAATGATAATTATAATTTTAGACTATAGTTCACATAAAAGAGGCGTAGACACTGTAGACAAAATGTGCAGTAGGTACCTATTCGGTATCCCGAAGAACACGAAGATGGCCAATGGCATTGTTTTTTCAACTCCTGAATATTGCCGGAATTAACAGCCAGATCCTGTACAATGCTGCCAACATCGACAATCCTCAAAAATATAGAAGAGTTTTTCTAAAAGAATTATTTTCTAAACCACCAGCAAAAAAACAGGGGAGGTGCCATTGTTGTGGAAGGAGCAAAAATAGAGTTACAACAATATCTTGCAACAAATGTAATAGAATGGTTTGTAAAGAGCACTCTGTTACAATTTGTGCAAATTGTAATTTAGTAGACGCAAACGAGGAAGAAAACGAAAGTGAATAGCACACATATTCTCAAATATGTTCATTTGTGAATGATTATTTACTCCTAGTTTTTAGATTTATATACTAGTTTTATAATATTTTTCATGTTAAGCTAATATACAAGAATCTCAAGAAGGTTATTTTTAGAGAAAAAGAAGAGGTTGAGTTTTTGTTCTTATATTTGTTGCTAATCTTTATATTTTCGTTATGTATTATTTTTTATGTTTATATTTAAGACATTCTCTTAAATATATGCCTACATTTATTATATACAATATATGTACTAAAAATACCTAGTTGTGGCTTTTATTTGCGTTTTTAGTCGGTGGTGTACAGAATATACCGCGCACGTAGTTATGAATAATGGAGGAGCGCCCGTAGTTAAAGGTTAAAGTTACATGAGTGGACACACTGCGGTACTTAATACCGCACATTGAAAAAATGGCATTAAAAGTTATCAAAAAATTATCAAAACTTTGTTACAAAAATTCGTAAACGAAGCAAAAAAAGGAAAGCGTTATTGTTAGAAATGTATTGTATGACTTTAACATAATGTAACGACTTAGGCGGAAAATATAAAAACGAATAGTCAATTTTACAAAAATATCAAAACAAAGAAAACGTTTACAATAAAAAATATTCTCGCAAAAGATCCCAAAATAAATATATCTAAATACAAAATAATTAAGTTAGACTTCCTCCATTGAAAGATACAAACACAAATATTACACTGAATTTTTTCTCACTATGATTTTTCCAAACAAATTGTTGGCATAAGTCACAGGAAACGGTTGTTTTATTGCTTTTATGCGCACTGCATATATAGCATCGTCTACTTCGACTTTAGTTTACATTTCTGGTGAGTTCTTTGGCAACTTGAAAAGGCAGCAGAAATTCTCTTACATGTTTTGGAGCTATCTTATTCAGAAAGTCTGTGTATATATACTTCTAATAGCAGCTAATCATAGAAAAGAAGAGCTCGAAGGAAAAAGAGGAATATTTTGTAACCAAATGCAGCTCTGGCCACTATCATAAAGGTTCCGCCCTTTGCCCATATTTCTTGAACGTTTACATGGTTTCCTTTTTGTACTGCAAGAATAAATACTATCTATAATGGTATATATAAAATAATATCTAAAAAAGCTTTTATTTCATTACGAGAGGTTAATTTGCAATTTTTGTCTCTCTGGTAAGATAGATTATTTGCTCTTCTGTTGTTGATATATATTAGTGCAAGTAACAATCTGTCAATCATAGCTGGAGTGATATATAAATAAACGAATCTGATGGATTCAATACGCTTTTTGCATTACATTTTGGTCTAGGAACTTCTTTCAAAATATTTTTTGCTCTGGTTTTATTGTCATAAGCTATTGCGGTACTTTTCCAAATTGTTTTTTCATCCTTGCCCATATAAAGTTGGTAATCCTCATCGTCTGGCTCTTATACCGGACATATATCATCGTTATCATTGCTACCAGATAGTTCCGATTTGATGTAGTAATTATCATTTTCAATAATTTTTTGTTCTCCACCTGAACGACTAAAATCAGCAATATCTTCGTCAAAATCAGACAGATTTCCCGCAATCTTTTGCAACTCAATCTTTGTCAAATAATTGGCCTTTTTGTACCCCTAAAATGACAAAAAGTACATCAAATAATTTAAGTGCTAAAAAACTATGAACAAATTTTAGTTACCTGACACGCTACGCTGCGGTATGAAATCCCGCTATTGAACAACTACCACTTCAATGGTCAATATCAAACTGAAACACTTTAGGAAATACGTTATACGACATCAGCAGGTAATATTTTAAATATAGTCACATGCACATAACTAAATTGACAGTAGCGTATACGAAAGAATATTGGTAAAAATTATTAAGATATTAAAATTGAGGTAGGGAGTGCCTCTGCGTGGACACCGGAGGGTTAAGTTTCCTTGTGGATTTTAAACAATAATGTATAAATGAAAAAGGATAAAAATTAATATTGTATGTATTTCTGTAGGATCTAGAAAGTATCCGTAATTTTCTATTTTTTCTAAATTTATATTTAATATATCTTTTTTACAACATTTTAAGTCAAAACTCATTGCCCACTGATCCTAAAATAATCAAGATCAATAAAAATTTAAAACGCCTCTTTAATCGTCTTATACTCAATTGTTGACAAAATTGTTGGAATAGACAGAAAGGGGAGCTGCAATATTGAAAGAAATTCAACCACACACAGCTACAGTTAAAACTCCGCAGTTGTGTAGAAAATAGAAAATAGTACTAAGAAATGGTACAAATAACTATTCTATCATGAATTGTAGTGGTAGTGGTTTATAATCAATGCTACGGTCACAAGTCAGTGGTTTACAATTCAGCCGATGCGCCTTTAGTGTCCTAGCTGTCTCACATGTGTTCTGTTTTGTTGTTTCAATTGCCCGATTTTTATCAAAAAACCATTATTTAGGTAAGTTTTAATTATTTTATATTATATTTGTTTATACAGAACGTTGTTATATTATGTAAAGCAAACGGAACGGAGCTTATTAGTGATAAACACAATAAAATATTATTTATTGTTATTACTCTATTTATAGTTGTTGTGCATTGTTTTATTGAACATAAGGTTTAAACGACGTAAAAAAAGTTTTGCGCCTTAAAGGGTTAAAAACTACTGACATAAGGTATTTTTTTCTTTTTGTATTAATAAAATTAGCAAGTGTGTCATAAACCAGTCTTCGAGTACGCTCTTTATATTCTAAACAACTTGTTTTATAATAATGCTATATTCTTTTTATCTTTTTTCTTTATATTTATTATGAATATGTCAATATCGATGCTATTACTTTTACATAAAATTTGTCTATATTGATGATTTTGGATCCTAACGCATACAATTCCCATCGGAGCAGGAAGGTGTACACCTAAAGGAACATCAGCTCCCTATCTACATCCGGTAGTAAGATACCGTATGTTCGTTATTGCAATCGATACGGTCGTAATTCAAGAAAAAGACAATAAAACGTCGCGAAGAGCAACTTCAAGTCGAAAGACAATACAATATTTGCAGAGTTAAGGGGCATAAAACAATTTTTATTAAAGCTATAAACGTAAATATACAAACCGATAAATATCCACGGAAAGTTAAATTATTGGTTCGAAGTTATGAATATTTCACAAAACTATAACTTTTGCGGTTCAACAACAACTCAACAATCAATTTGTACGAATCAAATTCGATTTTTAGCCATAACACGGAATATACAACTGTAGGAATTTTCGAATACATAAACCGTAATTGTTAAATGCAAATTAATGCAGAAACGACCATAAATAAAAGCGTGAAAAATATGGTTGCCTAACAACTCCTATTTTGGTTTAAAAATAGGCTGAATTGCTGTTATTTTAATAAAACACCAATTTAAAAATATAAAGGGAGCTTTAATATATTGAGTTTACTGATAAATGGACGTAGTTATGCAAGAAGGAACCAACTACCAAAATATAAAATTTGATATTATTGCTTATCCCTTTATAGGTCTGTGGTCGATATTTCGACCACTGCTCTTATTAATACTTATGAGCTAGTAATTGACATGAAAAGTTACCGAAGTGCAAATTCAGTGTTTGTAAATGAATTGTACCCAAAATGAACACTACAGAAAAAAAACCGGGAACGTGGCAGCAATGTGGTCGATTCGCCAACCACAACCCATCATACTCTGTAAGTTACCGTTGAACGTGATCACAGGTTTTTGCCGTTTGTAAAAGTTAGAAAAATAATTTACAAAAGATTTATACATCAAACTCAAGGTAACACATCACAGTATTATGGTCTTTTATTATCTATTCAGATTTTATTGGCGCTAAGATGATATACCTTGATTTACTCAACATAACCTCAAAGTAGCACATGCTGATTTTACAATTGTTCTATTGAAATGTATTTTCACTCTTGTTTATTTTAAATCTATACAATTATATTCTTTTTTTACGTAAATCTGACTTACTTGGAATAATATTTGGAATAATATTTCCAAGAATTAAATTGCTGTGCGGTAGATCAAGTAATTAAATTTTTCAAGTATTTGTATACAACTATGTACGTATCTTTTGCAGTAAAATGGAACACCGCAATATACTTGAAAATTTACAAAATATGACTCAGGATGATTTATTTGATTACATAGATGGTATTCCATATCAACAAGCCATAAATTCAGATTTTGAGGGTGATTCTGATACTGAAGATAATCTTCCTATTTCCAACCGAACGTCGGGTGCATCCTACGCGACAATTACTTCATTGTCTAATGATGACAAGGTTGAATTTCTTGATGTTGATTCAGATGACTCAATGGATGATATAGCTTTCCACCCTCAGGTAAGAACAAATCGCATTTTTGACGACGTCGATACTTCCTCAGGCGAAGACGAAATAGAAGAGAACCAAGAGAACACAGTAAAGTGCGATGATACATATAAATGGAGAAAGAACGCTTCTGATACAAAAAAATATTCGAATGCGCCGTTTACCAGACCATTTGACCCAGCAAAACCGGTCAATATAAATTCACCATTCGACGTGTTTTCTTTGTTCATGAGCAAATATATTATAGCTAATATAATTACACAGTCAAATCTCTATGCTTAACAACAAAATCATAATAATCTCGACCTAACTGAGAAAGAACTGAAAGCATTTCTAGGGGTTCTTATAATCATGGGGTTTCATAAACTACCTAGTTTGAGACATTATTGGTCAACTGATATTAACATGCACGTGCCAAGAGTTTCGCAAATTTTTACGCAAAAACGATTCTTAAAAATTCTTCGTTTTCTCCATCTAAACAATAACGAAAACATGGAAAGAAATCAAAATAACCCCAATTTTGACAAACTGTTCAAAGTAAGGCCTTTGATAACAAAACTGCAGCAACGCTTTCAAGAGAACTTTTATACAAGTAGAAATGTTGCGGTAGATGAAAGTATGGTTGCTTTCAAGGGGCGAAGTTCTCTCAAACAATATATGCCGAAAAAGCCCATAAAAAGAGGCTTTAAAGTTTGGGTCGTTGCATGCTCCGAAACTGGATACGTGCACAAATTTAGCATATATGAAGGCAAATCTCAATCACAACGTGCTGAATAGGGTTTAGGCGCTAAAACGGTATTAGACATTACCGAGTCTCTTAGAGGCGCAAACTACTGCATTTATTTCGATAATTTTTTCTCGAGTTTTCCTGTTCTTAAGAAAATGTTAACCTATGATTTGTTCTGCTGTGGAACTTTTAGAATAAATCGTAAAGGCTTTCCAACACAAATGAGAAAGGACAAAACAATGAAAATGGGAGAACACGATTATTTCATGTCCAATGATATGTCTGTTGTTAATGGAAAGATCGGGGGCGCAAATGCGTTTTAGTCGGCAGTACTATGCATAGTCCACTTGAGATTACTTCAGTTTTGCGAAGAAAACCGAATTGTGAACAAAAAAGTGTTAAGTGTCCAAAAGCCATAAGTGATTACAATCTCTATATGGGTGGAGTCGATCTATTCGATCAACTTCATGCTTCTTATCCAATTTCATGGAAATCCCGAAGATGGTATATGAAGATTATTTACTATTTGATTGATGCAGCAGTGGTAAATTCATATATAACTTATAAGACTACAATGAAAATGAGGTCCAATCAATCGAAACCAATGAGTCACCTGTATTTTAGAAGTGTATTGGCCAACGAGCTCATATGTGATTTCTATAACAGAAAGAGACCAGGACCTAAGGTAACAATAGGAAGAAATAAACTGAAGAAAATGGGAGCAACCAGTAATTCTGTTAGCGTTGAAAGCACGGTGAGACTAAGCGATGTTGGCAATCACATGCCAGAAAAAGGAACATCAAGACGTTGTGCACTCTGTTCAACGAGAGCAAAGCCAAAACGTTCAAGTATTAAATGTTCAGATTGCCAGGTTGCATTATGTATTCAATGTTTTCCATTATTTCATAATAAAAATGTTTAATTAATGTGTTTTTTTCTGTGGTCGATTATGGAACCACAACTACATTTACCAAAGTCAACATACCTAATCAGGCTGTGGTCTAAATTTCAACCAGCTAAAAAAAAACAACAAGGAGTGAAAATAAAATGAAAATACGAATGAAAGTTCAATAACGGATCTTATCCATATCTTATCTATAATCTGCAAAGAATTTGTTTATATTACCAAAAAATAATTCTGCCCTATAAAGGGTTATCTTGCATAAGGAAGGTTCAAACGTTGTTTAGCAAAAAAGAACCAATGGCTTCAGAATTAATATTTTGTGTTATAACAGTTTGAATCAACTACCATTTACGTAACTATCCTTTTGAGATTTGCATTCAGGATCCAATCGCATAAAGTCAGTCATGTATTTTGCAAGAGGGAACCAACTGCATCTGTGTTTACTAAAATGAATTAAAGGAGCCATATTGCATTTTACAAAAGAGAATCAGTAACCAGTGTTGTTGACTTGTTGCTATAGTAATTTTCCCTGTACCGATATATTTCTTCTATTGTGGCCTCTGCGGCCGCATCTCCAACAACAAGTCTGTCTGTCGAAATTCTGTATTTTGTTATTACGACTATTTGCCTGTGTCCAGTCACACCTTGTATTGTTTCTGTTATATATTTCTTTTTGGACCATATCATATTCTTCCGCTAGTCTGATGATGTCCTGTGTTGACGATACGTCCTGCCTCTTTATATACAACTTGTATTTCGGGTTCATATTGGTGTATATCCTGTTTAGTTCTTCTTGGTGATTGAATTCACCATGTCTTCTGATCATTGTTTGAATATCAATGATGTAGTCTTTTACACCTTCCTTGTTTCGTTGGAGTCGGTTCCGGATTTGAGCTTCCAGAGATTGCGTGAGAACGGAGGAAACGAAGAAATTGCGGAAATCTTGTTCGAAGTCTTTTAATTCGTTCCAATATTTATTATTGTTTCTGTACCATAGTAATGCTTTCCCGTTTAATTTTTCGGGTGGAGCTTGTAAAACGTGGGTGTCTTGTAGGCCGTAAGCTGTCTGGAGTTCTTTCAACCGTTCTATGAATTCTATTGGGTCTCTTGAACCGTCAAAGTGTAACCCCCATTTGCGTACTATTTCCATCTTTCTTTGTCTGTCTTCCATCTGGTTTTCTTCTATTTCCTCTGGGTTTTGGCCTTTTTGAGTTGGTGCCTTGATGATCGCAACTAATCTCGCTCTTAGCTCGCTGAAATTCCCTTCCGTCGACTGTTCTGTTTGTTAATTCGGCTATAAGTTCGTCTTTCTTTAAGAGGTACACCCAACTAACCTTCGACGTTTCCGGAGCGTCTGTCATTTTTGAACTGTGAATCACCCTGTATTTGAATAAAATTTGAAATGTAGTACTGTCTCATGAAAATAAAATTCGGAATTCGGTCGGTATTATTGTTTAAAATGTATTTTTCTGCCCGGGCGCCATTTGTGTTGTCCTCTCGTAGGAGTCACTATCCGGGTAGCTTTTGGACAGTCAGAGACAGAGTTCAAAATAAAAATAAAACTTTATTGTCTTCCTTAAATTAAATTGACAAAAATCTTATGTTCATATTTACAATTTGGTTTAGTCTTCTCAGTACCTGGCCTATTTATTCAAATTAAGTTTGACCTTGTCATATGAAATTAGTCTTATCGGCAAGCGGGTGTGTATTTGAAATTTTACGAGAACGTTGTATCGATTTAATAACAGCGGACGATAGGTACAAAGAAAGGAAAGGAACTCAACACGTTCCTTAAGTGATTCGGGTTAAAAGGACACTCCTCGACAGTCTCAACACGACTGTTTCAGAGTACGGGTAATGAAGAGCTCAACACGCTCTTCGGGTAACGGCGGTATGGAACGGAACAACTTGTGAACTCAACACGTCCACAAGCCGGGGTAGGGAAGAAGAGAACCTTCAGTCAACACCTGTCGATTCTCCTTTATGAGGAAATGTTGCGGTTTATATAGCGGAGCTTGGTAATTAGTTTTGCCCTTTCTACTGTCGATACACTCCTACTACATGGGTTGGTTCGCGCGCACGCTGGTTTAACGGTGATGGCTTGGACTCATCGTTACAAAAAGATTGAAGTCAGTTAGAGATTGTGTAACTGTGACAACAAATGAGCAAGTAAATGTTGAAGAAAGAAAAACTATATTTAATAAATGTTGGGAGCTAGGGGATTACAACTCTCAAATCATAATGATTGGGACTACTGTTAAGAAATCTAAACTTAAACTTCATAGAGGTAAGGATACTGCCAAAAGATTATTCAGTAGAAAATATTACTTGGCTGAAAAGAAAGTATGTACAATTTTTTTTGTACAACGCTGCGAATTTCTACTAATCGCATAAACACAGCACTTAAATAAATGCGTTCTAACTTTTTCCTAAACAAAAGAGGCATTAAAGGGGGGATCAATAAAATTTCTGATATTCAAATAAATGGTCATATCACGATACGAAAGAAACGCGGAGATCACCTGATCACCTTTGCTGTGGAAGAACAACTGGTAATCACCAACACTTTCTTTAAACTACCAGCTAGGAGATTATATACGTGGAGATCACCTCAAGACACCCCAGATCACATCATCAGAAACCAAATTGATAAGATTATGGTGAATAAAGGATTCAGAAACTCTATAACATCAGCCAAAACATATCCTGGTGCTGATATCGGGTTGGACCATAATCCACTGGTAGTTAACATCAGACTAAAGCTGAAGAAGATAGAGAGTGCAAAAGCAAGAAAATACGATTTAGGACCATTAAAAAATGAAGACACCAGGCACCAGATACAAACCTATATAGAAATAGAGTTGAAAAATACAGACAAAGCTAATGAACCAGATAACGAAATGGCAAAACCACAACAAATTAACCAGACAATCCTAGATGAACATCTTCACCCAACAACGGTTAAAAAAAGAGTGGATTATTGATAAAATCCTAAATATGATGTAGAATAGAAGAAGGGCTTAAAACAGAGACATGTAGGAGTATAAACGAATTGACAAAGAAATAAGAAAAACTATTAGAGAAACCAAAAACAAATGGATGGAAGATCAAGGCAGAGAAATAGAATCATTGGAAAGTAGACACGACTCGAAGTAATTACTATTTAACTGGGAATAAGCCACAATTAAAGGTTAAAGTGCGTTTATTGACGTTTCAATTTCCACTTCTAAAATTATTCTCAAAACACAAAAATTAGTTAAATTAAATATTATGAATATATAAATGTATTTTAAAAACGATATCCGAAATGGAAATTGAAACGTCAACAAACGTACTTTAATCTTAAATTGTGGCTTATTCCCATTTAAATAGTAATTCCGTTATTGTCATGTTTAATTGGCAAATTTTTTTACGTGTTTGGTTTATACGCTGATACATGTGAGTTCGAATCCCAATATGAATTTTCTTTTTTATTTTTGTATTTCTTTTTCTCCATCTGCTCTCTCTTACGTACAGCATTACATATATAACGATTGTGCAGATTGACTCCCATATAAATTGGAAACGGCGAACGCATGTATAGAAAAATAACTTCTACCGGCAGTCCCACTGGACTGCCACACCCGTTTTTTTTTTGTTATTTTCTCAGTTGAATGTTAACGTTGGCAAGAAGTAGATGGTCGAAGACTGCACCAGAATTAGGATATGTTTTCACGCTTTTAATCCCATTTCTAAATCTTTTGTTTTGCTTTACCGATTTTGGCGTTAAAGTCGCCCATTATTATGCTGCCTTTATGTTTTTTTATGTTGTAAATCTCAGCAGAATAATTCTATATCATTATCGATATTGCTTGATATTGGGGTATAAATCTGAATTATCTTATGTTTACTGGGTGGGCTTTCAACTATAACATTATTATTCTTTTATTTTAGCAAATAAAGTTATATATTGTTATGATATGTAAAATCAAGAAAATATCGGTTTGTTTAAAAATATTTCAAAGTTCACATAATTAAAATAATTCAGATAAGTCGAATTAATAAACGACAAACATTTCGAAGAATGAAAGTCCTTTTATCTTTGGATTACCTATATTGAACAAAACGTAAGCTATGCATAAATTATTTTCTTTGTTAAAATATATTTGAGTGACTTGAGCGAACGTAAGACAATTGAACCGGGTTTTCCAAATACATTAGTGCAGTGATTAGAAAGATATGTTTTTGTTAGTTCTTAAGAATTGTAGAAAAATATTATTTGTAAATAAGTTTTAGGAAATTTTATAATTGTAGGTAAAAATTTGTGTGTTATCGAAATGAAGAAATGGGAGATGTATGACGCGTTTTGATTGGATGAGATTGGAAAAGGTGGGAGGTTTGGTTTGAGAATGAGACGTTAGTTAGTTTTGGAAGAAAAATTTATAGTCAGTTGGTTTAAAAGGGTAGAAGGCGAACGGCCGTTGTTCTCGGATAGTTTCCCAGAGGTAGGAAGCAGTAGCAGTGAAAGTTTGTGAGTTTTCGTGTAGTTAGTGTATATGACAGAAGCTGATCCAGTAAAAGATTGTAAGTTATATTTTCCACTTATATTCCAAGAGTTACTGTTCAGGCCAACGAGAGATTCAGTTTATCGTAAAGAAAGATATTCCAAGAGTCATTTTTCACTCAGGCCAACGAGAGATTCAGTTTATTGAGAGAATAAGAAGCTAGCATAATTTAAACGATTCGTGCATTTGAAGGAGATCATTAAGGACGATAAACTTGCAATAATTTGTTGTAAGATTGCTGATTACCCAGGGAGCGGCTGAGAGTAGATAATATAGTCTACAAGGAACAAGGATTTGGACCACTCATCATCAGAGAGAGATAGTTTTGTTTTCTGCAGTTTTTTCTTTTATTGATAACACAATTTTTACACTTAATTTAGAAAGGATATAAATATTTTGATTAGGAGATTTGGAATAATATTTGGGATTTTGAGATTTCAACTAATATTGTTTGTATCATTAACTTTGAAGGTTCACGTACGTAGAACAAAATTTTGAGAATCATTATATGAGATTTTGTTTATTGAAAATTTTTGAGTGTGAATTTTATTTCATTATTTTATTTCAATATATAATGTTAGATCCTATATGTTTTTTATTATTCTGGTATTCTTTGGACCTTATCGTTCACATGTAATAGCATAGATATAGAAGCACGAATAGAACCCTGAGATAAGAGAATTATAAAGTGTGATAGAATCATAGTCATATCATTTAAATAATTTTAATTAATTATTTACTTAATTAGCTAATTAATTGATTGGCGCACTAAGACTTTAAATATCACAATAATATATATATATATATATATATATATATATATATATATATCTATATATATATATATATATATATATATATATATATATATATATATATATATATATATATATATATATATATATATATATATATATATATATATATAATGTATATATATATATATATATATATATATATATAATGTATATATATATATATATATATATATATATATATATATATATATATATATACAGTATTGGAAGATTCAAAACGGAACATACGAATTATTAATACAATTATTAAGATCCCCTGACCTGCAATTACCCAAAGTAAATTTCAATATAACGTCGCGATGTCTTATAATTAATTCATTTGTTCGACTGGATTGCTACTCCTTAGCGATTTCTAAAAGCGTATTCGACAGGTGTACTTCGACACTGTTGTCTATCGTTCACTGATTTTCTGTGTTTTTGTGCAGATAATAACAATCTTTTATTAATAACAATTTTTTTGTGTTCATTAGATATTATTTGAATCGGTTAGTGTATAGTTTAATATATTTATTATTCCAAATATTGTTGATAATTTAAAATTTAAAAGGATGTATATGATGACATCAAAATCTACAGATTTTTGCCGAAGGTATCTATCGATTTGGCAACAGTCCAAAGGAACATCACTGGCCGAGCAAAACAAAGACATGCCCTTTGCTTTGCTTCTCATTATAACGCCATAAGCTGAAATAAAAGTAGTGTTTCTAACCATAAACCATGTATACAAACAAAGAAAAAGTACAAATTTTAAAATGGTATTATGGGGGCAACTCGTACCGTGATATTATAAATTTATTTACTTGTGCGTATGAAGATAGGCCAATACCGACACAATCAACTATTAGTCGTATTATTAAGGTGCGCACGTGCGCAGCAGTCGAAAAATATCGACTGGAGGAGTCCAGTCGAACAAATGAATTAATTATAAGACATCGCGACGTTATATTGAAATTTACACTGGGTAATTGCAGGTCAGGGGATCTTAATAATTGTATTAATAATTCGTATGTTCCGTTTTGAATCTTCCAATACTGTATATATATATAGAATCGATAGAATATGACTAACTTAACAAATACTAATTTAAACATGAAGAAATAAGTGTAGATCTCCCCTTGAAAAGATGGAGTAAGTTAAAGAAAAAGTAAAAGTGCCTAAATCCTAGAATGAAAAAAAAAGAAGATTTTGTTCCTTTTTAAGAATTTTATAAAAGCATTTTTGTGTCTTTACAAAGTTAGAATACGTTTTAGTATTTTATCGATTGTCTGACTAGTCTTGATATAGTTCCAGTTTCCAAAACAAATAAACGAATTCGCAAAAGGTCTATAATTCTCGTACCGTAAAAGCGACTAATTTAGAAACTTTAAGAGATATGCCAAAAACGAAATAAACCATCTTCTCGTACGAAATGTAGGTTACAAGTAGATTATAAGAATTTGGCTCGACCCATAAAGTTATCCAGAGAATTTCTATGTGCTTATTATAAGAAGCGAGAACAATATGCTGAAGTCACCGTAATTCATTTTTTACAAGATGGAAATAAAACACGAATCCCTAAATCGTTACATTTTATGGAAGGCACATCCTTTGTTTTATTTAAAAATTATATTTAGTTATTTTGCTCAAGTTAGACGTGAGTTATTATCTTGCCTTCGCCTTTCTTTATTTCAAAATTTATGGTGTCCCTCGAGTGTCTTTGAAGACATTTTTGCTCTCTCATTTCACACTCTTCGGCCGACTCTCGCATTCTGTTTTTTAATTAGATGTAATATTCAACGTGCTTTCTGCATTTTTAATTACAACTGCAGGAGCGCCCGTCGTCTCTTACAATCAACTTTAAAACGAGCAATAAGTACAATATTAACTTAAAACGAGTTAACAAAAATAAGGCATTATCTATTTGTCAGATGAACAAAAAGAAGTAATATTTAAAGACTACAATGAGAACTTTTATAAGAAGGGAGCGCTTTTAGTCAGAGAAAATATAATAAAACGAGGTAGGATTAATGAAAACCATAATGCATTTATTACTTTAGGTTACTTTTGCTTGCGTTACGCAACTGATGCGTTACAGTGACCGATAATAGATATAAAGAAGGAAGACATGGCATAACCACTAGGAAAAAGACAACGTGATAAATTGCATATTACTTTTTGTCGTTAATAATATTGATGGTATCTGGTAGCGTCTGGTCTAGCGACACCGGTATTGTAAATAGGATATCAGTATCGTAAAGTTTCCATGGCTCCACTACACGTTGGGCCAACTATTTGGCCAATGAGATGGGCCAATAATTTGGGCCAAGTAATAACTGTGATTATAATATGTTATTGGAGTCGCTCAGTCTGTATTAACCTTTCTTAGTGGGTATACTCTGATTATGGATGTGGAGACTATAGCAGCCCCCGCAAAGTGCACCAAATAAAAGTCATTATCGTTTCTTTTCTCTTTTTTTACAGTTACATGCGTATTATTAGCTATACGTGTATAATCATTATTAGTCTAAAATAATAACTAATAGATTAAATACATCAAATATAAAATTTCTTTTATTGCTGATCGATTTAAAATTTACTAGAGAAATTCCTATTAGTAAGGGCCCCAAGAAAGGCTGCTGCACAGCACAAATACTCTTCAAAATATAAAATTCCACGAGGAAACTAAGTTCCTGTAGCTGGCTGTATACCATATATCACAAAAAAATTTTGTTTAAAATCCTTTATAAAAGGTAGAAGACCTAGAAATCATTAAAGAAAAACAGAGAAAACCAAATTGTGTCAATCGTCATGTTTCATTTAATCGAGACTTTCTTCCGCTCCACCGTCAATTATTCTCATAACTCATTATCAAACTTTACTTCTTCATTAGTATTTAAATTCTCATCCTTCTCTTATCACCTACTAATCATCCTTAGCCCTCTCAAACTTTGTTCAATATATCCAACTCCCCTTCTTTTCTCACTTCTGTCTAGGCATCCAAACGTCAAATCTGACCTAATACCCAATATTCTCCATGCTCCTTCTCAACAAAATAAATTCAGGGCAGATCATGCCACTTCCTCTCCAAAAACAATTTTTCATTAATATACACCATCACCCACTCAACCACATATCTTCACCTTTTCATACTGCGTTTTTCATTTTCATTTACAACTTCTTTTTACTCATCCAATTTCCCTCAGGGTTTTGTTTTCGGGTCTCTGGGGTTTTCAGTCTTTTGTAGTTTTCCCCTTCACCTTCACAATAACATTTAAACATCACACATCTTTAGTAAACTTGATAGATCCACCTTAAACCCAACTACTCTTACATTTCCACATATTGTCACAATACACTCCATAAGCCTATTAACTTTACACCTACCTACACTCTAACTTATAACTCATCCCTTTTTACTTTTATATTTCTTAGGCACCAAATGTTCCTTTTAACATATAGGGTCTTTTGTTTTCTTGAGTTATAACTTGAGCAATGTAGAAACAATATCACAGATAACCATCTTTCATCAATTTTCTGTTAGTCTGGCATACTTGCCCACACACATAAACAACCTACCATCTTTACTTTACACACATAACCAGTAATTCATGTTCACGTACTTATAACTTAAAAAAATTTTATTTATCTTTACTAGGTACCAAATGTAGTTTTTTGACATAGAGGGCCTTCCATACTTAAGTTTTATGTTGAGTACTACACGAACACCAGATTACAATCACATTCTTATCATATTTACATTTCAGCTCAACAACATATCTAAACACACCTCCACCTACTATATCAATACTCAATAATAAATCTTTTAGGACCCATCTTCCCACATGTGCCTTTTTACCATTTTCTATGTACCAAATGTCTTACAACATACAGGGCCTTTTGACAAAATCTTTAGTTTAAAATAAATAGATCCTTACACGTGTATAGTTGGTTGCCTATCAATCCTACAAAATTTCATAAATTCCAGTTGACCCACATTAATTAAAAAAAACCAATTTTCAATGTTTCAAATATAGCTATTTGATTAATTTACAATACAGATTACAATACTGATGGTTGATACTGTTACATTATTATAATTTTAACTTTTTCAATTTCAAATAAGGCTGACATCTGTCATTTTTAGACAACTACCGTAAGTTACACTGACTGCTCTGACACAACATCCGTCCTAACATGTCAACAATGTCATTTTGATCAGTTGTTATCAACAGGTCCTCGAAGACACTTCGTCTCAGGACCATTTTACTCATGTAGAGTCATACGCCGCCATGTTACCTATCCAACGGTAACTTAAAGATCACAAATTATAACTACTAATAATGTAAAACAACTACAAATTTTAAACATTTAAAGGGTTTTGACCCATATATTTTGGTGGCTACTAGCATGTACAACCGTAAGTATTAACCACATTTTTCTCTAACCTTTGTCAACATTTTAATTTAACGTTCTTTTTAATTAAAGTGGTTATATACTTTCAGGTTTTCACTGAGTATGGATTGCTTAATCCGAAAACGTTTTGCTATGTGTTTGTGATAGCCCGTTTGGGGCATTTTTATATACCTTCTATAAAGGATTTTAAACAAAATTTTTTTTCTTCAAAATATATTTGAATAAGGTAAAGAAATAAACGCACAGAAACCGATAATATGTATTGTACTAGATCAGGCAACCAAATACCTAGACTATTAATTATTGATCTGGAACTGGAAGGTGTGGACACCTTCGTCTACCTGGGCTCGCTGCTGACCAAAGACAACAATGTCAGCGAAAAAATTAAAAGAAGAATAGTGGTTGCCAATAAGTGTTACTACAGCTTGAGGAAACAGATGGTCTCTAAACTACCCAGAAAAATTAAAATTACCATATCTAAAACACTAATAAGGCCAGTGTTAACATACGGGTGAGAAACGTGGTCACTTACACAGAACGACCAAGAATTGCTTAAACGTTTCGAGAGAAAAATTCTAAGGAAAATATATGAAGGAGTCCAAGAACAGGGATTGTGGCGTAGGCGCTACAACTTTGAGTTATACAGAAGTTTTGGGGAACCTGATGTTGTAAATTTATTAAATTAGCACGCCCTCGATGGATAGCACGCATGTAATTAGGCGACATGAAGATGCAACGATGAGAAAAATTTTTGACTGAAGAGGACTAGTGAAAAAACGAGCCAGAGGAAGACCAAAACTTAGGTATCAAGATAACATAGAGGATGATCTAAAATCCATCAGAATTAAAGCATGGAGAAGAGTTGACAGAGAAAAAGGCTTTGGCTCATGATGAGCTGTAATGCCACTGATAATGATGAAGGTGGAAAACTGTGGACATTCTAGAAGTGGAGAAAAAAATGCTACAGTATGGGAATTTCAAGACGAAAGATTGCACATAATATACTTTGCTAACTACCAAGCCATTCAGGCCAAGTGGGGCTTTACAATTAATATACAGAAAACCGAGTACCTACTTACAGAAGAAAAACCAGAAAGCCTACAAATTGAAATGGAAATTATAAAACCAATTAAAACCTTCAAATACTTGGGAGTCCAAATAACATAAAAACAGGCAGTAACGGATAAATACATTCTAGGATAGGCCAAGCAAGAGCAGCCAATAGACAGCTACATTAATTATTGTGGAATAATAAAATAACAAAAGAAAATAAAAAAAAAATTTATAAAACAATAATAGAAATTATTGGGTTGTACGGCGCCGAACTAAGAGAAATCAATAAAAAAAAACAAATAAAAAATTTGGGCAATGCAAATGGACTATTAAAGACGATGTTGTTGGCATCTTTTGTACTCATTTAACAAGTCCTTTGGTAAATGTGTCCTCTCGTACATTGGATATCAGGTGAGGTTAATATTCTCCTAGGTCAACCAATACCTTACAACTTAGATTCAAGATAGGTGGTATTTAGCATAATATGTATCTCAGATAGATATGGAGTTCTATTACATATTATGGTCCCAGGAGTTTAGACTATTTCATCATGCTGCCTCTTTACCGAGTCGTCAGAGAGTTCCCCGGTGATTTTAAGGGGTCGAGAGTCAAACCCTAAAAATCATACGAACAAGCTGAATTTTGCAGAGAATATTAATTTTGGGACCCCAAAAAAGTTTAAAAAAAAGTTTACCACACTTACCGCCGGCCTTCTCCCCAAAATTCCCCCTTGTAGGGGGGCAAAAACGCAAAACAATCGATTTACCATAAAAAATGAGATAATTCTAAATAAAAATGGTTATAATCACTTTTTGTGTAAAATGAACCGTTCTCTTGTCTGTCTAAAATGAACGAAGATGCGTTTTAAAGGTAAATAGAGCACCTTTCATAAGAAGTTTTGTATTTTGCTAAGAAAAACTTAGTTTTTATAAAGATATAAAGTAAATTAATCGATTTTTTTGCGTTTTTACTCCTCCTAGAGCGGGATGTTGGGGGAAGCCCGGATGTAAAAGAGGCATCCTTTTTTTGAGATCCCAAAATTAATATTATTGCCAAAATTCAGCTTGTTCATATGATTTTTAGATGTTCAGTGGCATTATCGTCTCTGACGACTGGAGTATATCGATTTTGTAAAATCTGATACTTAATTTTAAGGTTATTCTTCAATTAACAGCGTTTATATTGTAATTTCGCAAGTATCAGTAATATACAGCACTTCTTAGGTATTTAGGGAAATATAACCAAAGAAGAAATATCATTTTTTATCGATAGAATACAATTTATCAGAGATAAGATAAAAAAAAGTATAATTTGTGCTTTGTACAAGTAGTCAAAATATCAAATTTGTGGTTTATTAGATCTCCGCCGTAATTTATTACTAAATTACATTTTTTGGATAAAAATAAACAAACGCCCTTAGGCTTCCTGATACTTGAAGACGCATTTAATATGATTTAAACAATACAATTTACGCTAACCCCGTAAGTAACAAAATAGAAGTAGCAACCGTTTGTATACCGCCGACCATGCTAAGATAGTTATTTTTTACACCCACCCATCAAGTAGTTCTCTAGGCGGCTTTTAATATGCTCATCCTTTAGCTAACTATACTGCAACTTGAAAACTGAAACTTTCGGTAAGCGACAGTTTTGCATAAGTGAGTACTTTTCCCAGTGGCGGCTAATTCCGAACTTTTTATGTGGTTTTTATTCATAACAAAGTTTTAAACTGAAAATTTATTGCCGAAAATACAGTAAACCTTTTTGCAATGACGGACATTTTCGTAATCTGATATTTCTTTTTATAGAATAAAGTTTTCATGAGTTTTAAAACCAGCGAAAACACAGCAATTTTCTAAAATGTTGGATTTGCAATGCATGTGAAGCAAAAATAACTGTTCTAGTTAAAAAGTATGGATTATGAACTCAACGATAGACTTTCGGCAAACTTTAATAATTTTATATATACACATATATGTATGAACAAAGACAATGGTTACCATTGTTGGCGAAGGAACGTTCTTTGATTATAAAGGTTGATATTTGACACCAATTACTTGGTCTTCAGGTATCAGTTATTAAGAGGTATAGATTGGAAGGAGGACTTGGCCTTCAATGATTGATTTTATCTGCAAATTTTTTACTTCTCAATGAGGACAGCTATTTTCCTCATATTGGATAGATTGATAGATTTCCTCTGATCAACTTACAACACACTTACATTGATTAACGATTATAATTCACACTCAAACTTTACATGTGAGGTAGAGTAAAATAATTGTATGGTGTACAGCCAATAGAAACTTTCTGTTTTTAAGCCTAAAATATTAATACTCACTTGATGTGTTGATTTTACCAGGATTTGACAACATATTAACCCTTTACCTCATAAATTTTTGTTTTTTGTCATACATAAATTCTCAGATGAGAATATTAATTCTATTTTTACGTAAAATATTGAAAATTTGCATCTTGACCTAGTGCATTCATGACATACTATGTTTTGTTCAGTAGCAAATTTTTCGCTATCTGGCTAATACCCAAAAGTTCAGGGCTATCTTATCAATGAAATGAAAAAATTTTCGTAAATAATATTTCTTTGATCTGATTTTATACGATAAAATCCTAACTTGAAATTAAAGAAACCTACACTTTCCATGTAGTTGTTGTAGATAAGGACATTGTTAGGACAATATATCTTTTATGTGTCCTTTTTTGTTATAAAAATCTTCTTTTTCGTCCCTTCAGTTCACTTCCAGTATATGTTGACATTGTGGAAACAATTTTCTTATCAAACCAGGACACTACACTGACATCCACATTGGCTATTTTCTTTCTCAGCTGGCTTCACAACTTAAGGAACACGATTTAGTTATAATGTTCACGAAGTTAAAATGTACTCTTTTCCTCAAATTCTCAAAAAACAACTTGTAATGTTGATGTTTTGAAACAAATCAAAGTCATAGTTGAATTCCAAAATACCAATCTGAATAAAGTTTTTGAAGACCCACTTACGTGATTGTTTTGTGTAATACTGCTTTAGCTATATTCGCGCTTTTGTTAGTATAATTTGTCCGTCTACAGCTAGAAATTCTTCTTTCGAAACCATAAGTAGTCGTTATTTGATGTGGTCTAATTTTGAATAATCTGTCATGTCTAGGCTGATCATTTTAAATCATGTCATCATTGTTATTAAAATGTACGAAACGTTTTATTTTTTTCGAATCCGTTACAGCTAACTAACGTTACAGCATTACATCGCTAACTGCTCAGTGACCAATATTGGCATTCCATCAATAGCCTTCTAAAAATTAATATAAATTATTCTATTTCATATTTTTTTTATTAGCTGGTTTATCTGGACGCTGTTGCACTGACACTGTTGCTCTGTTACATAACACCTTGGACATTCTTCTAAAAGCAGCTCTAGCCTGCTCTATTCTGGATCTAATTTCGCCGTGATTTTCTGCATTACAATTTAATTGCTGTCCAAGGTAGACGATTTTATCAACTTGCTCAAGTTTGGTATTATTTACATATATAGACGGTTTTATATTCTGTTGTTTACTTATTACAAGTATTTTGGTTTTCCTTATGTTAAGATCCAGACCTGCCTCCCTGCAACTCTCAACGACACTATCAAGTAGTGTTTGCAGATCTTCTTGACTAGAAGCTAGGAGTACTGTATCGTCCGCATATCGCAAATTATTGATGACTTCGCCGTTCACAAGTACTCCTTCTTGTTTTTCAGAAAGTGCTTTTCTGAAAATTCTTTCGGAGTAAACGTTAAAAAGCAGGGGTGACAAGAGGCATCCCTGCCGTACTCCTCTTTTAATATTGAGAGCTTGTGATTCCACACCATCTACTAAAACTGATGTTGTTTGATTCCAATATAAATTTGCAATTATTCGAACATCTCTGCCGTCCAAGCCAATGTCTTTTAGAGCTTCGATCAATATAGAGTGCTTAGCACGATCGAATGCCTTTTGAAAGTCAATAAAACAACAGTATATGTCTACAGATATATCACGACATCTTTGAGCAAGTACGTTCATTCCAAACAGTGCCTCTCTCGTTCCAAATCCGTTACGGAAACCAAACTGAGTGTCATCCAGGTATTCCTCACATTTATTTTAGATACGGCCATGTATTACCTTCAGAAAAATTTTCAATAAGTGGTTTAACAAACTGATGGTTCTATAATCAGCACAGGTTTTTGCTGTTGTCTTCTTAGGTAGAGCTATAAACAGTGAGTTAGACCAACCATTAGGTAGTTGGTACTACCTGATAACGCTGGTATAAATGGTATTGAAAAACGAAGTTATAGCCTCTAAAACATTGCTATCCTTTATAAGCTTATATATTTCAGTTGGAATTTCATCAGGACCAGTCGCTCTGCCATCTTTTGATGATTGTATGGCCTTTATAACTTCACAGCGTGTTATTAGGTGACGTAATTTTCCCATTCTTTAAGTTTGTCCTCTACTTCGAATATTACTTTACCATTTTCATCCTGTAGCATTTTGTTTCTTATTGAAGATACACGCCGCTTCTTTTATTTTTTTATACATGTTAAACGTGTCGTATCTTTTTTCGAGTTCTTCAATGTCATTGCACTGTTTGGCTAGATGTTGACTCTTTGCTTCTCGTATTTTGCGTCGAATTTCTTTTTGTATGCTATTGTAAAGTGTTTCGTTGGTTTTTGCTAGTCGCCGTTGTTCCATCAAATCCAGTATATCATCTGTCATCCAAGCCTGCTTTTTTGGCTTTGACCTGCCTTGTAAATTTCTCACACAGATTTCTTTTACTGTCGTTATCCTACATCCAAAAGAGGTTAATTTTTTAACCGCAGGCCAAAAACGTGTTTGATTAGATTACCATTTATCGACCCCTTCATCTGTAGTTCTTATTTTATTAGAGTAACCTCCCATGGTTGATAAATATATCCCAAATTTAAATAACAAAAAAAGATAATAAGAAACCAATTATATTATACTAAAACATAACAAAGACAGTAATATTTAACAAAAAAATATTTGAAGGAAACAAATCAAAACGTATATAAATAAAATTTCGGTTTTTAAGTCCAAATTTCACTAAACGTTGGGAAAACCATCGCCAATAAATCTATAAACATCGAAGCGTGACCGCCCAATTCGAGAATGTAAATTCGGAGCAATGTAAAGAGAGAGAACGAGATTAAAAGCAATAAAACTCCTTTCACCTGAAAAGGCGGTTTCCCAATAAAGTCGTTCGTCACAGAAACAATTGTCGAGCGAGGAAACAAAAACTTTTTCAAACAGCGAATGGAAACCACAGCTATTGAGCGTTAGCTGTTGACGAACATATATTCAAAAAAGTTAGAATTACAGGCGAATGGGGAACACATTCGGACAGATTTATTAAACTGGTATGGTTAACTAAACAGTCAGATATTTCTCTTTAATGGAGTTACTTTATTATTTCTTACTATATATATATTACTATATATATATATATATATATATATATATATATATATATATATATATATATATATATATATATATATATATTACTATATATATATACTATATATATATATATATATATATATTGGTCATGCTTGTATTTGTTGTGAAAATAATATTTCTTTAAAATCGAGATTATTGCAAATTCTGGTGCAAATAGTTAAAACTTTCTTGGAAAAAATCCCCGTTAACGTCACGCTAACAGTTGCTAAAAAAAAACAAAATTAAACCAAGCGACATTTTGTTTATGAAGGATTTTTTTGTCTTGCATAACAAGACTATATTGGTAACCGCCAATCTTAGTTTTGCAATAGTAGACTAAGCGCCACTAGTGGTCTTTGGTTTAATTATGCTAAACTAAACTGCCTAGAATTATCTTGGTCTAATCCGCAGGAACGATTTACATTATGTACGCAAATCAAAGTAACTGTATTGCTATTTTATATTGTGTATTATTCGTCCATTTAGGATTATTGACATTAACCATTTAATGTCAATGTTATCCAGATATATGCCCCTACTGCATAAAAGAAATATGACAATGATGTCGAATCATTATATAGCCAATTAAAACAGACATTTAAAAATCTAAGAAGATTCTGGTCCTCCTAGCAAGGGGGTTTAGCAATGGGCCAGCAACTCATTCTTGGAAAAAATAGTAATGCTAAAAATACCGAAACCAAGCCTCGGGATATGGATGGAACTAAAGGACGACGACAATGGCAACGAAAACGGACACTGATTTGTGGTACATGGAATACACAAGGAATTAGAAATAAAATCGAAGATGTTATCCAAGAAATGAAAAAACATAAAATGGATTTTGCTGTACTCTCAGAAACAAAGAAAAAAGGACAAGGAACCCAAAATCTTGATGGATATATACATATACACACGGGAGTTAATAAGGAAGAACATGCCAAAAGAGGAGTATCAATACTTATATTGAAGAAATACAAAAAGAATATATCGAACTGGCAAGCAATAAATGAAAGAACCATAAAGATCAACCTCAACTTGAAAGGATTAAAAATAACAATAATAGGCACATACGGTCCGAATGATGATGCACGCCTAGAAGAAAAAATAAAATACTATGAAGTCCTAGATGAAACTATCTCTCAAATAGGTCAAACAAGGGAAACTATTATACTAGGTGACCTCAACGCAAGAACTGGTAGAAGAATAAAAGATAAAACAATAGGACCATATGGAGAAAACACTACAAACGATAATGGCAATAACTTAATAGAAATGTGTAGACACAACTCACTAAGGATCATGAATGGGTATTTCAAACATAAGGAAATACATACATATACATGGACTCAGCCTACAAAAAACTTAAGATCAGTAATTGATTACCTAATAATGAAACAAAAATCTAAAATAAAAGTGCATGACGTAAGAGTATTTCGAGGAGCCGAATGTGGAAGTGACCACCATCTAGTAAAAGCTAAAATGATACTACCGCTAAGCGGAAACGGTAAACACCAACAAAACAAAGATCTAAATGAAAATCACTCAGCAGAAGGTGAACAACTGCAGTATAATCTAACAAGTTTAGACAACGATAGTACTAGAGAATTGTATAAAAAAAGATTGGAGCAACAACTACCACAGGAATTTAAACATAAAACAACAGAAGAGTTACATAGCATAATAAGAAAAGGAATACATCAAGCGGCCAAAGAAGCATTAGGAATAAGAGTAAACAAACTCAGAAAGACAAATAATTGGTGGAATGATGAACTACAGGAAATGAAAGATCAAAAGCAAAAATTATATCACAGATGGCTGGGAACAAAGGATCAAGAACACAAAAGAGAATATAGAGAAATGGTAAATAAATTTAAATCCACGATAATAGAGTCAAAAAATCAAAGCTGGGAGAGAAAATGTCAGGAATTAGATACGTATATTGGCGGCCGCAAATCAAGAGAATCCTGGAGATTTATAAAAAACATCAGATCCAACAGAACAGAACAAATAGCCATACACTCCATAGAGCCCGAAAAATGGGAAAAACACTATAAAACACTGTTAGTAGAAGAAAGACCGGAATTCAAAAACATAGAACAACATGAAATCCTGATTCAAGGAGAGCCTCCAACAATTAACATCGAAGAAACTAAAAAAGCTATATCATTGTTGAAAAATGGACGTGCTCCGGGCCCAGAGGGGATATATGCAGAGTTAATAAAAAATGGAACCAACAAACTATTCGAGATACTACCAGAAGTTTTCAATAGGCACTTGCACGGAGAACCAGTGCCACAAAGTTGGAAAGAAGTGTTATGGAATACTATGCGTTTATTTCTTCTCCGGACTAACTCTTTGTTTTGGAATTAAACAGAATATATTGACATGTATAAATTTATTATATTAGAGGATGAAAATTACACTGCCTGTTATTTCTTAAAACTATGAATTTATAAGTTCTGTTATCTACAATTATTTAACGATGTTTCTGGATGGATTTGAGTACAAGAGATTGGACTCAAATATTAATATTAAAATAGCAAATACGGATAGCTTATCGAACAAAGAAATAAGAGAAATAAATTATTATTATTCCATAGATACGAAGTATTAGGCGAATAAACTAGCGAAACTTATTTATTCTAAATAGGAAAATATTTATGAAGAGTATTGATTCTGATTTCTAACAACAAATAATTATTAGTGATTATACATGAGAACTTTTCATAATTGTAAATAACATATACCAGGTGACTAAAAACTATATAGAAATACATAGATACTTTAATTATCTTACATGTGAGTAGGTAGGTACATTACACCTCCTTTTGTAAGAATGAAAATAATTGTAAAATGAATTTTCATTTAAATGGTATAAAACATTTGTATACATTATTATTTTATTTTAACACATTTAAATAGTTTCTTTTAGTCTCGATAGTCTTTCACTTCGTCTTATCGGTGTAGTCTCTGTGAAACTAGTCTCTTCACACTTTTTGGATTCACTATAATTATTGTCTTTATTATGTTTACAATCTATACTTAAATCTGTCTCATGTACATGTTTTCGTTTACTTTGACATATATTTAGTGTTAAACAATTTGTAATTTGTTGACAACTATGTGACGGATTTCTACGAAATCGTCGGTAAAAATATTTAATTATCCTGTATAAAATATAAAGTAACATACATTTTATCAAAAATAAGATTGCATAAGTGAAATAAGAACTATTTTTTATTGTGTCTGAAAAATTAATATTTGTTTCTGAGGTCATTTTCTCTAAATTATCTAGTTTATGGCTTGCTAAATTTAATGCATCTCGATCGAGATTATTTAATTGTAAGGGAACAAGGTGTAATTTGGATTCATTATTTATCTTAATATCATCACAACAGACTTCTGGAAGGGATAAATCTGGAATGATAGACTGAAAATTACTTTCTTTTGGATTTGAGACAGATATCAAAATAGTTGATCCGGTGTAAGTTTTGCAATTATTCGAAGTAGAAAAAATACCTGTGTTTGAAAGAACAATAGATATTGGCGTACTAGTCTGACAGCTTAAAGTTAAATCTGTTGGTTTGGGTAAAACATATATCCAAGAATTTGGTTTGTTTAATTTATGCCAAATTTCATATTCTGTTTGAATTATACGAGTATCGCAACTAGATGGTATGTTTGTTATTGAAGTTAACAATTCAGTTTCACAAATTGGATTAGTGTGTGTAAATCGGAAAGTATCAGGATTTTTGCAAATAAGTTTTTCTTCATCTAATGAATAACAGTCTTCTAATGTATCAATAGTAACATAAATGTTTCTATTTTCTGAAAGAACAAGATATTTGACAGATGGAAGAATAAAGGTAAGTCTCTTTAATGTTGGATGAATTATAGGAAGAGATATTAGTTTAAAAAGAGAATAAGGAGTATTACTAACCAAAGGTATACTAACCGTAATTAAAATCTTGTTATCAAAATATATATATTTAAGTAAAATGATATCGAAATATTTATGAGCATAATCGATAGTCAATGGAAATGGATAAGTCGATGTACTAGGTAAATGCGTTACCGTTTTAGATAATTCTTGAATTAGTTGCTCAGGTGTTATAACAGAAGGATGAAGGTTATTATTTCTTGCAAATAGAATAACGTTTATTAAAGTAGAATATTCTTGTTGTAATTCTGTTATAAAGAAAGTTAGTAAAGTAAAATGTTCTTCAATTTTTTGTTTTAAATCTAAATTAAAATATTTATTATTCATTTTATCTGTGTAATTGGTAATTGATTCAAAATTTTTATCAAAAATCACTTTGTTTCGGTCTAGATTTGTAATAGAGTTATTAAAATTTGCAATCGTGGCTTTTACTACATGAATTTGTTGTTTTAGTAAATCAAGAAGATGATTTTCGTTACTTTCAGCTTTGTTAATAGCATTATTGAAATTTTCAGCATCATCACTGTCTAAAGTACCGAATAAGGTCCTGAAAACAGATCCAATTGCATTAAATAGAGCGCGTTTTGGTCTAAAATGTTCATGCAGAATTATGTTTTTTAAAGTTTGTTCATCTTGAAAGAGTCTAGGTATGATTTGTCCTAAGAGTTTTAGTGAAGTATCGCATAATCGTAATTCAATAAGAACTGGTTTGTTTTGACACAGTCTTAATGTTTTTTGATAGGTGAGATCTACAAAATTTAATTTGTCTGTAAAAGGTTGTAAAGGAATATGACTTAATATGTTCCAATGAGTTTCAATAAATTGAACATTTTTTATGTGTTCGTAATAGATTCCAGGTGATTTGTTGATAGGAGTATTGGTATATTTCTTGTGAATTTGTTCACTATTTGTCAGCCATATTATTGCATACCTGAAACAAAAGCATGTTTCAATCTATTCATGTGAACTTTTATTGGTTTTTTATTTACTAAAATTGTGCAATTGACAGGAGAATTTATCTCTAGAATTTTATAAGGTCCATTATAATTTTGTGTAAGTTTTTTGGTTTGACCCTTCTTTGTTTGCTCATTTTGGAGATATACTAATTGTCCTTCTAAGAAAACGGTGTCATTAATCTTTTGGTCATAATATTTTTTACTGACTACTTTAGATTCTAATAGATTCGTTTTTGCTAACTCATGAGATTTTCTAAGTTTAAGTGTTAAATTATCTAAATAATCTTCATATGTATATTTGAGTTCTACTGGTCGTATTATACTGCTAGGTAGATTAGGTGTATATCCAAATATTAGTTCATATGGTGTGAATTTGGTTGAAGTATGATTAGTTGTATTATATGAAAACATAGCAAAATCTAGCCATTCGTCCCAATCGGATTGATCAGCTTTAATATAATGTTTAAGGTAGTCTGCTAAAGTAGCGTGACTCCTTTCTAATGCAGCATTTGATTCTGGATGATAAGCAGTACAATTTATATGTCTGATTTTAAAAAGCTTGGCGATTTGAGAAAATAATTTGGAAGTAAAATCTCGGCCTTGATCAGTAACTATTATATCGGGTTTTCCAAACTTGCAAATAAATCCACGAACCAGATTTTCAGCGATAGTCTTGGTTTCATGATTCGGAATTGCGTAAGCTTGAGAAAATTTTGTTAAGTCATCTTGTAATGTTAATATGAACTTATTACCTGACTCGGTTAAAGGTAAAGGACCTACTATATCTAAAAATATTTTTTCTAATGGATTTGAGCTTGTTGTTGTTATCTCCATGGGCTTTACGAATTTTTTTCTAACGAGTTTATTTTTCTGACAAGATTCACAGGTTTTTATAAAGTTTTTAATATCATTTTTCATATTATTCCATTTGAAATGTTTTTTTATACGATTGTATGTCCGATGAAAACCAGAGTGTCCAGCCGTAGGACTAGTGTGATTCTCTTGTAATATTGTAGTTATTTCCTCAGGTTCAGGATTTGTTAGTATATCATGATAAATGATAATAGATATATCAGTTTTTCTAAAAATAAATCTAATCATAGATCTAATTTTTCCCCAACTTAATTTATCGTAGCTAAAAGTTATTCTGGGTAGGCAAATTTTTAATATTTTATCGTTTAATAACCAGTCTCTTAATTTTATTAGGGAATTAAATATATCTTCATAAGAGGTATTGTCCCAATAATTATTTTTTATAAATATGTAATAAAAGTTTTTATTTTGATCAGAAATATATATGATGTCATTTAGTCTTGGATTTTTGGCTTTCAATTTTTCTATATGACTGAATTGTTTATTTATTTGTTTCTGAACGATCTCATTAAAATTTAAATCTACGGAAACAAACAATGCTAAATTTTGTGAAAATGATGTAATCTTTTCATTTGTTTCTTTTATATTATCATTTGTTATTAATATAGTTTCGGATTTAGATAAGAACTGTGAATAAGTGTCATTATTTTCTTTACTCATTTTGTTTATTTGTAAAGTGATTGTTGCCGGGTTTTTGTTTTCTTCGCAAATATTTGTTTCAGATATGGTTAAAGGAGGACGACTTAAACAATCAGCATTTTGATTTAATTTACCTGGTTTATAAATAATTTCATAGCTATATTCTTCTAATGCTAATCTCCACCTAACGAGTCTTGATCCGGGATCTTTTACATTAAATAGCCATGTGAGTGGTTTATGATCCGTATAAATGAAAAATTTATTTCCGTACAAATATGGTCTAAAGTGTTTAACACTCCATACAATTGCAAGTAATTCTTTTTCTGTTGTGCTATAGTTTGATTCCGCTTTGTTCAAGGTACGACTAGCATAAGCAATAGGTAAATCATCTGGTACTTTACCTTGAGAAAGTATGGACCCTATTGCATAATTACTAGCATCCGTTGTTAAGACAAAGGGTTTGGTAAAATCTGGATACTGAAGTATTGGTTCTGAACAAAGTATTGATTTCAGGTTCTCAAATGACTGTTGTTGAATGCTTGTCCAATTAAATTCAACATTTTTCCTCAGCAGTTTTGTTAAAGGTTGTGTTAAAGCACTGAAATTTTTTATAAAGCGTCTATAATAACCAGTGAGACCCAAAAAGCTCTTAATATCTTTTTGTGTTCTGGGTATAGGAAAATCTGTAACAGCACATACCTTTTTTTCGTCCGGTTTGACACCAAATTCAGTTATTAAATGTCCTAAATACATTACTTCGCGACGAAAAAATTCGCACTTATCTGGTTGTATTTTTAAGTTGAATGTAGACAATTTTTCGAATACTTCTTTTAATCTTTTATTATGATTTTCTAATGTATCGGCATGAATGACTATATCGTCGAGATAGACAAAACATCTGTAATTTTGTATTCCTGAGAGGACAGTATTCATTAGCCTTTGAAAAATACTGGGAGCATTTTTTAATCCAAATGGCATTCGTGAATATTGATAATGTCCAGACGGAGTTGAGAAAGCAGTCTTTGGAGAATCCTCAGGATCCATTTTGATCTGGTGAAATCCTGATGTTAAATCTATTGTTGAAAAATATTTTGAATGACCCAATTGGTCTAATATATCGACTATATTCGGAAGTGGAAATGAATCTCCTATAGTAATATCATTTAGTCGTCGATAGTCTATAACAATTCGCCATTTCTTCTTTGCTGAAGCATCGGCCTTTTTTGGCACAACCCAAAGGGGCGAATTCCATGGCGAAGTTGATTCTTCGATAATACCTTGATCTAGCATACCTTTTATTTGAGTTTCGACTTCATGTTTGTGTACTTCAGGATACCTGTATGATTTAGTGCTAATAGGTACATTAGAATTTAAAGGAATTTTGCAAGTTATGGCATTTGTACTGGTAAGTTGATCTCCTTCCAGATAAAAGATATGATTGTACTCCTTGCAAATAGAAATTAAAGATGATTTTTCTTCACTATTTAAATGATCTGTTCTCAAGGCATTTTTTAATTTAGCAATTCTGTTAGAATTCGTATTATCTTTATAAGAAGACATTTTTCGTATATTTGCATTGTTTTGTAAATTTGGAATTTTTTCTATTGCTACTTGAATATCGTTTAATTCAACATCCGTTTCAGTAGTGTTTACGATTGAGGTTAAAAAGAAATCATTTTTTACTTTAACAACACTAGGACATAAAAATACACCTTTAAAGATTTCGCGTTCGGGACATAATCCTTCGCTTAATTCATTATTTATTACTTTAATTTGAACAATTGTTTCAGTTCTTGCGGATAGAATAGTTTTATTACTTCTTGAGTTAGAATTAGAGTTTTGATTTAGTATAAGATCGTCTGAACAGGATTTTTCTTCTGAACAAGATTTTGATTTATGATTTCGTGAAGAGTTACAAGTTTTATTTGTGCATATCTCAGTGGATTTTACACATTTTGGACTTGAATTTTCTTTGGATTTAGAGTTAGATTTAGATTGAATTGGATTGGATAGTAGTTCTTCACTACTTAAGGTTATTTGGATATCATTGGTTTCTAAATAAGAATGATCCTCTATGGATTTAGCATCATAAGGAAATATTTCATCGATATTAGAACTTGTCTCGATATTTTGATCTCTCAGAAATTCGTCATTGTCATTGTTTAATGGAGATTTTATATATTCAATTGGAATAGAACAATTTTTAAAGTTTAATTTATTTTCTTTATAATCAATTTGGCATTTATTTATTTCAAAAAAATCGCTACCTAATATACCGTCGAAATGAAGAGGAAAATCGTCTTCTACGACATAGAAAACATGAGTTTGGACAAAATCTTTTATCTTGAAATTTACGTTACAACTACATATAGTTTTATTTGGATTTAAGACATTTTTATCAATGCCTCGTAGAGTAATAGACTTAGAATAAATTTTTGGAATGTTTAGTATTTTTGAATATTTAATTAAAGAAATATCTGCGCCTGTATCGATTAGAAACTTGCAAGAGGATGGATTAGAATTATTTACTAAGGGTAAATCTACATAGGAAGTGACTGAGAAGTTGATGGTTGTGATACGGCCTGAACTGAACGAACTCCTCGAGAATCGACCGTTGGTTGTCGAGGATTCTGGAAGTTTAAAGAATTTGTTGGATTTTTGTTTTTATTGTTAAATTCGCGTTTTCTACATTCTTCTATAACGTGACCTGGTTTTTTGCAGTATCTGCAAAAACGTTGGGAAGTGTTGGTATTTTCTTTTCTTAAGTTTGGAGGAAAATCAGAATTGGAATTTGAATTTGAAGGTTTATAATTTTGATTTTGAGAATTTGACCTTTGAAGATTTGAATTAGGATATTTTGGGTTTTGAAAACTAGAATTTTGAAGATATCTAACATTTCTATCTGAATTGTTTTTATATCGACAGTTATTTGAGGAATGGTTGTTTCGTTTGCAAATATTACAGAATGGTTTGAAAATTTCTTGTCTTGATAACTGTTCTTGTTCTTCGGCAATTGCTATAGCAACAGCTCTTTCTAAGGAATCTGGATTTCGGGCTTTGATTAAAATAGAGAGGTCTTTGTTTAATCCTCTAATAAAGACATTTAGTGCTTGAGTTTTTAAGAGTTTAGTACATGCATTTCTTGCATCTGGAGATAAGTCTGGATCAAGTGTATTTATTAATTTTATATAGCAATTTTCAACTTTATTTGCAAATGACATTACATTTTCACTGGGCATCTGACGTAAGGAATGTAATTCCAATTGCCACTGACCTTCAGTTCGGCGTTCAGAATAAGCATCTAATAAGAAGTCTTTTAAATCTTTCCATTCGTCAAATGTTCTGTTTCTAGTTATGGCCCTAGCTTTATCGGTTAATTTAGTTTCTATAATGGCTAATAAGATGGGTTTGGATTGCGGATTTACTAAATTGTATGCTTTATCACAATTGTCTATGAATTCGTATAATTTTGATTTTGTACCATCAAATCTAATGAGAAGTTTTTCAGCTATTTCAATTGATACTGACATTTTATTTGAATTAGAAGTAGAAGAATTTGAAAGAGAATTTGAGTCGGGAGAAGGTATTTGTTCGTCAAATAAGTTACTTATATCAGGATATAAAGTAGACATACGTTTACAAGATTTTTAAAATATGAGACAGAATTTAAGATAGAATGTACTTACAAGTAGAATATTGTTGTTGGTCGCATAGTCTATTATTCCACGGGTTCACCTCTACTTCCGATGGAACTACAATTGGGTTATGACTGGAACTGGATTTCGAACTGGATGTACTGGACCCCAATGTAATTAGTTGTAGTGGCGATTTTTCCACACTGACAGTTTTTTTGAATGATTCCTCGAAGGAAACAAGTCAATTCAAAAATTCCTCAGCTCTCCTTCTATCAGCAATCAGAGGAACTCTGCTACTAATATCCCACTTCTGACACCAAATTTTGTTATGGAATACTATGCGTTTATTTCTTCTCCGGACTAACTCTTTGTTTTGGAATTAAACAGAATATATTGACATGTATAAATTTATTATATTAGAGGATGAAAATTACACTGCCTGTTATTTCTTAAAACTATGAATTTATAAGTTCTGTTATCTACAATTATTTAACGATGTTTCTGGATGGATTTGAGTACAAGAGATTGGACTCAAATATTAATATTAAAATAGCAAATACGGATAGCTTATCGAACAAAGAAATAAGAGAAATAAATTATTATTATTCCATAGATACGAAGTATTAGGCGAATAAACTAGCGAAACTTATTTATTCTAAATAGGAAAATATTTATGAAGAGTATTGATTCTGATTTCTAACAACAAATAATTATTAGTGATTATACATGAGAACTTTTCATAATTGTAAATAACATATACCAGGTGACTAAAAACTATATAGAAATACATAGATACTTTAATTATCTTACATGTGAGTAGGTAGGTACATTACAGAAGGATGGATTACATCTATCCATAAAAAAGGAAATAAGGAAGATTGCAATAACTATCGGGGTATAACTGTTACGAGTACGCTTAGCAGATTATATGGGAGAATTATAAAAGAACGCATATGCGAAGAATACCGTCCTTTTGAATCAGAAGAACAAAACGGATTCAGAGCGGGACGATCCACAATAGATAGTATTTTTTGCTTATCCCAAATACTCGAGAAAAGAACACTGAGATCTCGAGAAGTGCATTTACTTTTAGTCGATTTAACAAAAGCATATGACACCGTGCCTGTTGCGAAATTGTGGGAAGTATTGGAGAAAACCAGTATCAGCGTTTCACTAATCGACGCTATTAAAGATCTATATAACAACACAATATCAAAAGTTAAAATAAGAAATAAGGTTACTAATGGTTTTCAGGTAACAAAAGGACTGAAGCAAGGTTGTTGTTTATCTCCCATACTATTTAATATATATATCGACGAAGCACTCAGGCAATGGAAAAAGAAGTGTAAAGGGATGGGGCTGTCTATTGGGGATGAAACGTTATACACGCTGCATTATGCAGATGACCAGGTAGTTATTGCCCAAGACAAGGAAGACCTAGAGTATATGGCTAGAAAACTAATGGAAGAGTACAAAAAATGGGGCCTCGAAGTAAATTTACAAAAAACGCAATATCTTTGCATAGGAGGAGAAAATACTGCAGATGACCTCGACTTAGAAGACGGGAAAATTAAGAAATGCGATCAATGTATATATTTGGGGGTAAAACTAACAAAGACAGGAAGAACTGATGAAGCCATAAAAGACAGAATAACCAAAGGGAAACGAGTTATAGGTGCATTGAATTCAGTACTATGGCAGAAAAATATAAGACCGGAAACGAAAAAAAGAATATATAACACAATATTGAAACCAGTAATCGTGTATGGCTCAGAAGTATGGCAGTTATCACAAAAACTTAAAGGTAACCTCTTGGCAGTTGAAATGGATTTTTGGAGGAGAGCAGCAGGAAAGTCTCGATTAGAACATGTGAGAAATGAGGACATAAGAAATCAAATGAATGTACAAAGATCAATTATAGAAGACATCGAAAAACAACAACTGACATGGTACGGACATGTTAGACGTATGGGGAAGAAAGACTACCAAAAAAATATTAGAATGGGTACCACCAGAGAAAAGAAAACGAGAACGACCACCAACAACATGGATGCAAGGAATTTCAAAAGCCATGTCAGCAAGAAATCTATTTGAAGAAGACTGGCAGAATAGACAGGCTTGGCGAACGGGAACCCAAAGGCGGATTACGCTATAAACGGGATATATATATATATATATATATATATATATATATATATATATATATATATATATATATAAAAATCTAAGAAATAACAAAGTCATATATATTATTGGAGATTTTAACGCAAAAATTGGCCAAGGCCGAAGATCTGACCTGGTAGGTGAATATGGACTAGGGGAGAGCAATGAAAGAGGCGATATATTATACCAGTTCTGTCAAGAACATAACATGATAATCGCAAATACATGGTTCAAATTACACAAAAGAAGGTTATACACATGGAGGGGACCAGGAGATAATTTACTACATATGATTAGAAATGAGATAGACTATATTCTGGTAAACAAGAGATTTAAGAATGGCGTCACCAGAGTAACGACATATCCTGGTGCAGATATCGGTTCAGACCATAACCCTGTAATAACTGACATCAAAATGAAGCTCAAAAAAGTCCAAGAAAGCCCCAAAACACCAAAATTAAATATCTCAGTATCCAACAAAACGTTAATAGAAAATGACTTAAACAATGAGCTTAAGAAATCAATAAATGAAATTAACACAGAAATATGGAACACATTTAAAGATGTTACCTTGAAAGTAATAGAAAAATATTCAACAACGTTACACAGGTACAAAAAACAACAATGGATGACTGATGAAATCCTGGAATTAATGGAACAGGGAAGGAAACTGAAAGGTAATAAGACAGAATATAAGAAAAAACAGAAACTAATTAAACAAAAAATAAAGGTGGCTAAAGAAAAATGGATGGAGGATAAATGCAAGGAATTAGAAAAGTTGAATGAAAAACATGATACGTTTAATATGTTTAAAAAAGTTAGAGAAGTAGCTGGTCTTTATCATAAGAAAACTCCACATACTATAACCGATTCGTCGGGAAAAATGATAATAGAGGAACATGAAATTCGAACAGCCTGGTATAATTATATAAGTGAACTGTATAATGAAGATAGACCCGAAGAACTGGAGACTTTAGTTGAAGGTGAAGGACCAGAAATACTAAAATCAGAAATACTGCATGCTATAAAGTTTGCAAAGAACAAGAAAGCCGTTGACCCTGATAACATACCGACAGAGATGTTAAACCTTATAAATGAGGAGAAAATTGGAATACTGGTCAAACTTTTCAATAATGTTTATTCGACTGGTGATATCCCTGAAGATTGGTTAAAGTCCGAATTCATAACACTAACAAAAAAACAACGTCCGAAAAACTGTAGCGATTATAGAATGATAAGCCTTATGAGCCACACTTTGAAAATATTTCTACGCATCATCCACAGTAGAATCAGAGATAAATGTGAAGAAAATCAGGATGAAACACAATTTGGCTTCAGAAATGGACTGGGAACTCGGGACGCCCTCTTTGCACTAAATGTATGACTGCAAAAATGTCGAGATCAAAGGAAAGACGTCTTTGCTGTATTTATTGACTATGAAAAGGCCTTTGATCGAGTACAGCATTACAAATTAATTACAATATTAAAAGATAAAGGAGTTGATAGTTGATCGTTGATAGATAAAGGAGTCAAGACGTACGATTCATAGAAAAGTTATACTGGCGTCAAACAGCGACAGCTTGCATAAACGGAAAATCAACAGAAATATGTAAAGTACAAAGAGGTGTCAGACAGGGTTGTATACTATCCCCACTGTTATTTAATTTATATTCAGATAGAATATTTAAAGAAGCGCTGCATAATTTGAAATGGGGCGTGAAAGTTAATGGAATTCTGATAAATACAATCAGATATGCAGACGATACAGTTATTTTAAGTGATGACATGAAGTGATTACAATGCCTTTTAAATGCCATAGATACAGTGGGAAGAGAGTTTGGCCTAAACATAAACTGTTCAAAAACAAAACACTTGGTGTTTAGCCGTTTAGCACATCAAGATGCACGATTATATGTTGATGGTCATATAATTCAAATAGTGTCCAGTTTTAAATATCTTGGTTGCCATATTACTGAACAACTAGATCCAGATCAAAGATAAAATGTACAATCGAGATAGCCCGCACGACATTTTTAAAAATGAGGTCATTCTTCTGTAATGATAACTTGCAACTTCAACTTCGAAAGCGCATGGTTAAATGCTACATTTGGTCAGTCCTCTTATACGGTATCGAAGCATGGACATTAAAAATATCCACCATTAATCGTCTGGAGGCCTTTGAAATGTGGCTGCACAGTATACTAAAAATTCCATGGACGGCTATGCTGACAAATGTGGCAGTCCTTGAGAGAGCAAATGCTGCTCGCGAGCTGCTTGATAACATCAAATGTAGAAAGATGGCCTATTTTGGGCACGTAGTAAGGGGAGACCGATATAATATTGTTCAACTTATTATGATGGGTAAAATCGAAGGACGCAGAGGAATTGGTAGAAAGCAGGCCTCTTGGTTGAAGAATATCAGAGAGTGGACAGGAATAAAGAAAGCTGAGCAACTCTTTAGAATAGCTCGAGACAGAGACAGTTTCGCCATGTTAATTGCCAACGTCAAGGGGACTTGATAGGGTACGTTAAGAAGAAGATTATTCGTTACTAAACTTCTAAATAGAGAAATTATATTCAAATATGAGCAGGTTTCAGTCGAGAACAGAAAAAATGGTTGCACAGTTTGTGAGAGATTTTGCAAGCGTTAATTCAATAATGGATCTATTCTATATTCTTTATTTATGTCAGTTAAATGTGCTGTTTTTGTTAGAAAAAGGAACAAGATACACATTCTAAGGAATTAACCATAACTTCTTAAGTAAGAGATATTACACCAACATCCTTAACAGCAGATATTAATACATTCACTGTTTTGAATAGTGAGGATTTATGTGAAAATGACTTGTAATGTCTGACCAAGTAAGTCTGACCAAGCAAATCAAAGCCGACCTGGCTTTGATTTGCACATTCGAAGTTTATGGTGAGGTTGCACCTTCGTTAGAAACAGTAAAATATTGGAAAGCTGAATTTCTTTGTGGTCGTCCGAGTGTTTTTGATGATGATGGGAGGCCAAATGAAGTTACCATGCCTGAAATGATCAACAAAGTCCATGACATGATTATGGCAGATCGTTGAATTAAGCTCCACGAGTTAATAGAGGTCCTAAACATTTCCTAAGAAGGCGTACACAATATCATTCACCATCATTTGGACATGAAAAAGCTATCCGCGCCATGGGTGCCGCGTTTGCTGACAATCGATCAAGTGCAAAAACGTGTAACCACTTCGGAGATGCTTTTGGCGATGATACGGCGCGATCCGAAGGATTTTTCCCCGATTTATCACCGTTGATGAAACCTGGGCGCGTTATCACATACCGGAAACCAAAGAACAATCAAAACAGTGACGAACACGCGGCGAAGGACCGCCGTAGAAGGCAAAGAGTGCACATTCGGACGGCAAAGTGATGGCGACTGTTTTCTGGGATGCGAAGAGCATCATCCACGACTACTTGGAAAAAGGAAAAACAATCAATGTTGAGTATTACGATGCATTATTGGATCGATTCGATGCCGAATTGCGCCGAAAACACCCCGGTTTGGAAAAGTGTTCTTTCACCAAGACAATGCACCAGCTGAGTTTCGCAACAAATGATGAAGTCGTCGCTGAAACTTCGGCCTATTTTGAAGAGGCACAAGTACTATTCGGATAGGATAAAAAAATTGGACATCGTCTTATTAAGTGTATCGAGCTAAAACGGGACTATGTTGAGAAATAAATCGATTTAATTCCAAAAAACTTATTTTTTTTATCAAAGGCTAGTTTTATATCAATCCACCCTAATAGTGGACGAATGGTATAAGGAGGGTTACAATAAACTGGGTTTTCATAGTTTAAGATAGGGAGCAGTGGAAATAATTGAGGAAGGCCTATGTTCAGGAATGAACACTAGATGCTTTGTGATTATTCCGTAACAGTTTTTAATTATATGACTATATTGTATTTTTATGTATGAGAGAGTAATAAAACAATAAATTATGTATGCAAATCCCTAAACTGTTGATACGGGTGACTCAATGAAAAACAGATATTTGTCAACAAGTTTACAGAAGTATATAGGAAAACAATTTTAAATTGAGTATAACCACCAGGTATAAAGGTTGGAGCAGACTAGAATACAATAGTTGTGAGGGTTACTAATCCCTAAGTAAGGTTGCCATTGTCGGAGTGATGGAGGTTAACAGGTACTAATGAATTTGCAAGAAATGTAAGATTTTTATCTTATTGGTTATATATAACCAATAAAAGTTTAATAAGTACCTACCTATTTGCAAAATAAAGTTTAATTCTTTAGATAAAATAAAACGTTTTATTTTATCTGAAATGAGTGCATTCCACGAAGTAAGGGTTTCAACAATCAAACATTTAATTCTTTAATTCCAGGAATCTACGACAGTAATTGACTAGATAATTACCTTCTAAACTTATTCCACAGAAAATGTGATAGTGGGTTTTTCCATTTTGTAGGAAGGTCCAAGTGGCGTATTCAAAATTCTTAACAGTTCACTAAAAGTAGGTACTTCAGTTGCAAGGTGCAGTTTATTGTGTATACTAGTGTTATGGAAAATTTGGAAGTGCCGTGTAAACGCCGAAAATTTGGTCCTTTAACAGTTAATGAAAAAACATTAATATTTAATTGTTTTAAATTATTTACAGACAAACGTTTATGTGAAAGTGTTGATGAGACTGTTGAGTTAGTTAGCAGTACACTTGGTGTTGGGAAATCTACGATTTACAGAGTTATTAAAAAAGAGAAATGTGGTAGTTTTGAAATGCCACGTAATGCTCCAGGGAAATCAAAATTTCAAATAGAATATCATTTTAAAAAAGGACTTCGACGGAAAGTGCATGAATTCTTCTTAGACAAGAATTTCCAACAGTGGATAAAGTTCTTGTCTTAGTTCGAGATGATAAGGATTACCCAGAAATGAGTCGAAGTACGTTATGGAAACTTTTAAAAGAAATAGGCTTCCGCTGAAAAAAGAATCCCAGAAAGTCTATTTTATTAGAAAGAAGCGATATTGTCATATGGAGAAGACATCTTCTAAGAACCATAAAGGAAATGAGAAACCAAAAAAGAAAAATATTTTATATTGATGAAACATGGATCAAAAAGGGTCATACACCAAATACATTTTGGCAGGATGAAACTGTTACAAGTCAAAGGCACGCTTTTGTAAATAACTTATCTACTGGTTTAAACCCACCATCAGGAAAGGGACGCAGGCTGATAATAGTACACATTGGCAGTTCAGACGGTTTTGTTGAAGGTGGTTTATTAACTTTTGAATCAACTCGTACTGGTGACTACCATGAAGACATGAACGCTGATGTCTTTCAAGAATGGTTCGAACAAATAATAGATCTTCCTAAGAACTGTGTAATAGTAATGGATAATGCAAGTTATTACTCCAGACTTATAGAAGGACTGCCCACAACCAAGTGGTTAAAAAAAGACTTGCAGAATTGGCTGAGTTCAAAAAATATTACGTACCATCCCGGATCTATAAGAAAGGAACTTTATTCGTTGTGTGCCCTTCATAAAGAAAAATTTAAAAAATACGAAATTGATGAAATTGCCAAAAATCGTGGAATGACAGTACTTAGATCCCCACCATATCATTGTGAATTAAACCCGATTGAACTGGTATGGCCACAGATAAAGAGTGAAGTTTCAAGAAAAAATACCACTTTTAAAATTCATTATGTTAAACAGTTGTTTTTGGAGGCCGTAAATAATGTAAAACCTGAAAACTGGGAAAAGGCAGTAAATCACATTATTAAAGAAGAGGAAAAAATGTGGAAGCTGGGCAATATTACTGATAAAATGATCGAGCCAGTTATTATAAATCTTGGTTCTGAAAGTTCATCTTCTGAATCTGATTTGGATTTGTAACAAGTAGCTGTAAGTTTTATATTAATATTTTTATTCATCTATTTAACATACCTTAGACTGTTTTAAAAACTCTTTTTCTCTTTTGTAATTTTTAAAATTAAAAAAAATGTGAATTTTTTAAAACCTTTTTTAATGTAGGCCAGTCAGTTCTAATATTGTGTGTGATAAAAGAGGTCACTTTTGTTTACATACACATAACACTTTATAACACTGAAATAATTCATTTATTTTTTACAATTATTCAAAGTAATTTTTCAATTAATCTTGAGCACGCCCATAGAGTGGTCGGAGCATCGAGCAAAAAGATAAAAGAGGGAATCTAATCGTTATGAAAAGGAGACCAAAAAAGTGGCCTCTGATTGCGGGCATATCCGGAAATGCAAAGTCGCTAAATTTAAATTTTCCAACACTTGTTAACAATAGCTGTAAAATATTTTTCAGACAAGAAAGTTTTAATTAAATATTAACGATAATAGTCTAAAAAGTGACACAATTGGTAAAAAACTTCAATATAAATAAAATTTCATGTGACAGTTGGGACAAACAATAACATAACCAAACTAAATTTGACTTCTTAAACAAGGAAAGAGACAGTCTATCCTTGTTTAAAGTGGCCTCTCAAGATAGCACTTCCTGTCTAACAATATTTTTGTCCCCACTACCTTTACATTCCCTCTTTTATCTTTTTGCTCGATGGGTCGGAGATACCAGTTAAAATTATGCTAATTACTCTCTCGTTCATAAAAATAAACTATAATAAAATAAAACAACATATTATAATTATACGATAAATATACAAAAAACCGTTATTTTTAGAGTAGATTTTAAACACACCTGGTATTTTAAATATAAAAAGGAAGTTTATAAAAACATAAAAAGGAAAAGGATTTTTCTTCATTTCTCGCGTTCTAGATGTTCGTGTTCCTTGCACGCGATTTCTTTGCAAATTGAAATGTGTGGATCGAGACATGGTCGATTTCTTAATTTTGTACGAGTAGGGGGATGTTACAAAAGAAATAAAAATCCGGAAATTGAGTCAAGGTTGCAACTCAGACTGGCGCCTTCAGGGTCGGATTATGCTTACAGATATCATCTTCCGTCTTGATTTCAAATCTTCTTTTAGGGTTAGGTTAATAAATTAAATTTAAAAAATTGTTTAAGTCAAAGCAATAAAATAACGTCTACAAAAATAAAAGAAAAAAGACATAAGCGGTAACAATATAACTATATACGTCAATTATTATTGTCAAAGAGTCTTCCAGATTAATTTTTTAATTAACTTTTTTAATTAACTTCTTTAATTAATATTTCTTTAATTTTATTATTTAAAAAATATGTCTAGTTGAGTATGTTTGTTGTTTGTTTGTGTTTAAATGACTGCGGACACTAAATCCATTCGCCAATCTTACAATTTGAGGTGTAGTGTGTGTATGTGTAGAGTAATTGTCTTGATACTTAGCAAAGTCGACGTCATTGTCTTTGCTAAGAGACGCTAATTGTATCCGAACGTCTGCGGTCCCTCCGGTGTGTACCGATCACACAAGGATAGAAATTATTTTCACTTATTAATTTTTTTAATAAACGAAAATTTCCACCCAGGTGGGATTCGAACTCACGACCTTTAGGTTTAAAGGCAGGCGCTCTTACCACTGAGCCACAGAGGGGGTTATCTAGTTGAGTATATGGTTCTTTACACGTGAATTAGTAATACCTGGTGAGATAAAATACATACTTTTCTTATAGTATCACTGTCTTTCACGCATAAAACTAAAGAAAAACCTGCTATCGCTTGTTATGAATTAAAGACACATGTTTTTTAGAACGCTCTAGACTTAGTACATCGAAAGGAGATATTTTGTGACGTTTCTGGTTTATTTACTTGTAACTGTCATTAACCTCATTCACACAGGTAAATAATGGTTTTGTTTAATTTTTTGAAAAAGTGATAGAAATTACAAAAAGAAAATATTTTATTGAATTTTTTTAGATTATGCCTGGAAAATTTCTTGCCTCATAAGCACAAGAACTTGTTTTAAATTTCCATAAGGAAACTAAGTTCCTGTAGCTGGCTGTATACCATATATCACAAAAAATTTTTGTTAAAATCCTTTATAAAAGGTATATAAAAATGCCTCAAAGGGGCTATCACAAACACATTGCAAAACGTTTTCGGATTAAACAATCCATCATCAGTGCAAACGGTTGTACATGCTAGTAGCCACCAAAATATATGGGTAAAAACCCTTTAAATGTTATAAATTTGAAGTTGTTTTACATTATTAGTATTTCTAATTTGTTATGGTTAAGTTACCGTTGGGTAGGTAACATGGCGGCGTATGACTCTACATGAGTAAAATGGTCCTGAGACGAAGTGTCTACGAGGACCTGTTGATAACAACAGGGTTGGCTAAGACCCGCCAAAATGATGACTCATTGATGGTGATGTATGAAGAAGTAAAGACTAATGTAAGGACAGATGAGGGAAAGACTGGCAGATTTTTTTATTTATTCTTAATATTATTGAATCAGCTAACGGAAAATATGTAGTACAACATTCACTGATGTTAAAAATACCTGAACTGACAATAACAGAACATACTGAAGAATACTCTCTCTCTCTCTCTTTAATCTTGACCCCCCAGGGGGAGTGTAGTGGTCGACGTGATGTCGTGTATTGTCCGTCTCCAGAGATCTCTGTCTTTGGTCATTTCTTTTATTTCATGCATAGGTCTTTGGCATATTCCTGTAATTTGATCTATCCATCTTGTTGGGGATCTTCCTCGTGATCTTCGACCTTCTACCTTTCCTTGTAATATGAGTCTTTCCATGTTTTCTGTGTTTGCTCTCATAACTTGCCCAAAATATTTTAATTGTTGGAGATGGACTTTACTAGAGAGTCGTTGGCTAACTTTTAGCTCTCTTAAAATTGAATTATTTGTTCTGCGGTCGGTCCAAGGAATTCGTAACATTCGTCTCCAACAGAACATTTCAGTGGCGTCTATCTTTCTTCTCTCCGATTGTCTCAGAGTCCAAGATTCACATCCGTAGGTCAGTATTGGGAATATTAAGCAGTTGATCAACCTCATCTTTATCGCTCTTGAAATTTGACAGTCCTTCCATATTTTGGTCATTTTTGCTGTGGCAATTTTTGCTAGATCACATCTACGTTTAATCTCTTCTTGTAATGACCCTGTGTTTGTGATTAATGATCCTAGATATAAGTATGAGCTCACAACCTCGAACCGGTCAATTGTGGTTATGTGTGGATGATTGTTGTGTAGTCTATCCACTATCATGATATTTGTCTTTGATATGTTTAATTGCAGACCAAATATTTGACTTTCGTTTTCGATCAGTCGTATAAGTTCTATCAGCTCTGCTTGACTATTTGCAAGAAGGGCTGTGTCATCTGCGAAACGTAGGTTGTTTAGTTTATGATCATTTATTAAGATGCCCTTTTCCCAACCTTCAAGTGCTCTTCGCATAATATACTCCCCATATATGTTGAATAATTGGGGAGATAGTATACATCCTTGTCTGACAACCCGTTCTGGATGAAATTCGTTCGAAAGTGTGTCAAGTACTTTAACTGATCCTACTGAAGAATACTAAAGAAACTAAAAAAATGGAAACAAGATCTTGAAGAGAAGTTTTAAAATTTAATAGAACTAAAATAAAGCATAATGATTGTTAAAAGTAATACTTTGCGTGTTGCAGAGTTAGGGCCCAATTGATTAAATTATAGGAGACAAGTGGGGTATTGTATTTCAAAAGTGTCTTTATTAAAATTAAAATAAATTTCTGTAAAACTGCCACAGATACAACATTGATGTAGGTTATTGTTGGTCAATATCAATGCGGATTTACTGCTGAAGTCAACTACACATTAAATTCAAGCACATAGGCAGATTGTATAAAAGTCACTATAATATAACATACATACAGACCATCTCTTCGTCGACTTTAAAGTAGTCTATGACAGTGTAAAAAAACTACATTATATAATGCAGTGATAGACTTTATAATCTCACCAAGTTAGTTAAGTTGACTCAACTAACAATGCAAAACGTAAGCTATGCGTTAGAATTTAAGCAGAAAACTCTAATGCAGGGGGAAGCGCTGGTATGTCTCCTCTTTAATATTGCCGTGGAAAAGGCAATCAGACAATTAAATATTAGAATGAATGGAACTATTTTTAAAAGATCGACGCAAATTCTCGCATTCGCTGACGATATAGTTATAGTGGGCAGAAGTATGAGAGACAAGGTGCAGTGTTCTACAAGGTTTGCGGACGCGGCAAGTAAATTAGGACTTGTGGTAAACGAGGAAAAAACCAAATATATGTTGGTTTCTAAAAACCTCCTAAATATCCAACAGAAAATCTAAATTAGCAACTATACCTTTAAGCAAGTCAAAGAATTCACATATCTTGGATCGCTAGCAAACGCAACAAATACGACAAGCGACCAATAATAAAGACGCATAGCAACAGCCAACAGAATTGTTCACGGTCTCCAGAAACATTTAAAAAATAAAAATATAAATGTGCAGTAAAGCTCACGACCTTAATAAGACAATACGACCTTGGTATATTTGAGAAAAAATTTCTTAGAAAGATTTTTGGGGCCGTAAATGAAAATGGGCTATGGTATCAAAGATACAATTTTGAACTGTTTTAGTTATACACCAATCCAGATATTGTGAAATTCGTTAAAGTACAGAGACTTAGATGGACTGGATACATAGATAGGATGCCAGATCGCGAATACACAAAGAGATCACCATTTTCAAAGCCAGAGGACACAAGAAATAGAGAACGACTATGAAGGAGATTTATTGATGATGTGGAAGAACACCTACAGATTCTAAGAGTCAGAAGATGGGGGGAAGTTACCAGGAATTGACTTCGTGAACAGGCCAAGATCCACAATAGATTGTCGAGTCACTTATGATGATGATATTTAGGTAAGTTTGGGAATCACAAAAATAAATACTAAAATTAGAGAGAATAGGTAAAGATCGTTAGGGCTTGGTGAACGTTGAGATGCTGAGATGCAAATTCTAGAACACAGTTAGAGAAAGACCAAAGAAAATCTAAACGATATGACCAAAAAGATCACAGTCGAAAAAATTAAATTATTCTAAAAGATTCGAGACGAAATAATCTTAAATATAGCAAAGTAAACCATAATAAATATAAATACTCATAGGAACATTTATGGAAAACTATTTATAAAAATATTACAAAAATATTATTAAGATCTCAATCTTGCAACAACAAAAATGGTTAACTCGGTTAGTTCGGTCCTGAACTTTCTGGCGAAAATGAAATTTTATTATTGAAATCCAATTTCAGTTTACACAAAAATAACGAAAGCTGATTGACTCATTAACGTTTATGATGGTTTTAAATTTTCAATAACAAAATGTTGGTGGAGAACATTTAAGTGTAAATATATCCTGAAGTTAAATCGATCATAAAAAGTTTATTTCTTAAATAAACGTTTTTACAGCTACACTCGGTAAATGCCTATGTTTTATATTACTAATTAAATACAGTGCTAATGTATTTAGAATAAATCATTAATTTCGTCAATTTTGTCTAGACCATCTAGAGCTGCAGACATTGAAAATGACAGAGTATACAAGTCAAATTAAAGACCTAGATTATGGCATGATTTTGATAGAATTTATACTAAGCAACGAATATGTTGGTTTTAAAACGCATAATTCTTTTACTTTTATACCTATACAAAAAAATTCGAAAAAGTAAAGGTTAACAATGACCTTTCCAAACAATTTAGATATACTAAAAACTGGTGTAAGACATGGTTGTATTCCATCAACTATACTACTTAATATATGAAGAGTATCAACACCCTGAATGACATTGTAATAGAAACTACAAAGAAAAAGGGAAAAATATGCTGCCAAAAGAAATCATTAAACGAAAGAATGTTCCCAAATACAAGTATTAATAAAAGAGAGAAGAAAAATGCAAAGTAAGTATAAAAATATCTTTCATGTATATCAAAGGTAATGTTCAAACCAACTTTGTTATAGGCGGCATTTAACTCAGTAAGCAAAGTTCCAATCTCTTTTAAGTTATCTGTTGTCAGATCAATGTCTTCCACAAATCGTAGGTGGGAAAGCATTTCGCCGCCGACATTAATTTTTTTGGCTTCCCACTCTAGAGTTAGACTTTTTGAGCATGTTCCAGAACTTTCGTAGGGAGTTTAAGAGATAACGTGACTTCTGGAATCAAAAACACTGCAAACAACACACAGCTGTGTCCAGAACAAACTGCAAATAGTTTGGGGTGACCATGGAACATAAAACCATGTGGACCTCTTAAATGGTTGGAAACGCCATCTTACAAATTCCTCAGATAGGGCACAGCATAAACAATCGGTGATTAACTCAACAAAAACTACCAAATAGAATTTTGAGCCCAAATTCTTCTCCTCAACTTAAAAAATTGCCGGCTTTGAAGACTACACGCCGAAAGCTATCTCTTCCAAATTCAAATCTCTTCTCGTAACTCGTTTTTCTTCCTCTCGGTTCTTCGATTATGGACCTTAACAGTGCTGGTCTTTCAAAATTGTAGGATAATATTTCATTAAAACGTAAATGGTATCTACGCAGTTAAAATTTCTCTTAGATGTGTCGCAAAACACTTTTTATTGTTCTGAAGCTATTTTCTTGTTAACACTTTTGTAAACAAACTTCAAGGCATTTTTTACATAGCCAGGGGCATATAAAATAATCTCTATACATCAAATATTTGATAGTTATAACACACTTACTGACTATATATCTTAAAAAAATGCAAATTGAAAGCTCTTCACATCATTGCAAATGCACCAAAGAAGAGATTCAGGTACTTACAAGAATATGACGTGACTAGAAATCATCCTAGGAGCTTAGCACAGAAGCTTATATGCCTACAACAGAAGAAGAAGAAGCAAGAAAAAGAGGTCTCAAAATAAACGAAGCAAAAACGAAGTATACTACAGTCAAAAGAATAACTGCCAATGAAAATAATATCACAATAGACAACTATACTATCGAACGAGTGGATGCCTTTACATATCTCGGCACAGAAATCAATCAGAAGAACTCCGTAAGTAGCGAAATTAATACACATATTTCCAGCGGGAATCGTACATACTATGCTAATAAAAGATTGATGACATCGAAATTATTAGACAAAAGAACCAAAATGACTATCTACAGAACACTGATGAGACCCGTAGTAACCTATGGATGTGAAACTTGGGTAATGACGAAAAAAGATGAAGCCCAACTCAGGACATTCGAGAGAAAATACTGAGGAAAGTATATGGCCCGGTACAAGAGGAAGATGGCACATGGAGAATCAGGAGAAACGACGAGGTTAATGAGTTAAATGAAGGTTATGACATTGTAAGATTTGTGAAAAGTCAAAGACTGTCTTGGCTGAGACATGTGCAGAGACAAAACGATGCAAAAACAAAGAAAATGTTACAATGGAAGCCCATAGGCAGGCAAAAAAAGGAAGGCCCAGAACGAGATGGTTGGATGACGTGGAAGACGACCTGAAAACAATGAACATAAGACAATGGAGAAGGGCACAAGAGCGATCTGAATGGAAGGACATAGCCAGACAGGCAAAGACCCATCCACGGTTATGATGCCAAAAGAAGAAAAATGTATTATCAAATAATTTAAATCTAATATATCACAGTTAAATTATTTAATTATTTATGAATTTACGGTATTTTACTTAAGTAATAAATCTATTTTTTTTTGTAGATCCCAAACTCACAAATAATTTTTTTTCTAATTACGAAACAATAGGAAACTTTTCATCGGACACTTTTTTGCAAGTTACCGGTAGATAAACAAACTATTTACTTATTTTAATTTATACTATAGATAGTACATACATAAGAATCTTAAAAAAATTGTTATTTAAAAAATTGCAAAATCATATGATAAACTTTTCAGTGATTATGGTATTGTTGCTAGAAAGCATAATTTACTTTTAACACAATCGGCAGAAATAATTGAGATAACAGGGTTTACAACTTGTACGTGGTAACTTGAGAAGTGCTGATCTGCGGAAATATATCCGTGACATTCATCAGAAATGCTATCCTTCAAATATCAAAAATTTTTACCTTCGTAAGGATACACATGCCATTTGAGATAAAACGGTTGCAATTCTAGTTGTGTTTGTATGTATGAGTGAGCATATTATTGTAGGTATGTGTGCAGGCCTATACGTGTAGATATGCGTGTGTGCACGCGTAAGTGTTTGCCTCTATTTGTGGAATATAGCATACACAGGTCACTTGAGAAGGCTATATCCTATTCTTGTTTGTGTGTACGAGTGTATAAGTTGTTATTATACATATTTATGTGTTGGAGCTTGTACGTGTAAGCGGCGTTTGTATGCGCGTAAATCTCTATTTTACACTGCTTATATGCTCTTGTATGACACAAAATAATATATTGTAGCGTAGTGTAATAAAATTATCATTTCCATCCATAAAAAGGCAGGAGGATAGATAAAAAGAGAGATAGCTGGTACGGACAAACTACAAAGGAATGTCCCTGTTGAATCTATTATATTAAGCTTGTATAAAAGTACTTCTAACCACTCTACCACTGACCAAATATAACAATCGGTTGACAGCAAATGAATAAATTGTCTACTGTGTTATTCAATTTGGCTCTTCAACAAATCTTGAGAGGATTATTACAAACTTGACTTATTCAGATAATATAAGGAAGCGCAAGATTATTACTATACTTGTGAGAGCCTCCTATACAGCTCTGGAATACCATGCCTAGGAAAAGCACAACATCAAGAAGTCACGAGTGAAGTTCTCAATATATAGCTGCAGTAGTGACCAAAAGCAATTGTGTGGTAGAACAGGATTTAAGGTAGGGTGGGAAGCCAGCTAACAGAAGCTATTTAAAGTAGTTTTTAGTAGTTTAATTTAAGAGTTTTTAATAGGAGTTGTCAGAGTTGTACCTACGTATGATATGTCTAGTAATGATGACGTCGACTTTGTTTAGCAAGCAAGAAGAAGCGCTCAGTAGGTGGGTGCAAGTGAAAGATGGTGAAGTGGGGGTTGGGGAGAAACTCGAAACTGCAGCTATTGTTTGGAAAACCAGACTTGGTAACTAAAATAACAAAAGGGTCTATAATGGGGCTGGTAAAGAAGGACTGGAGAAAGATACCGACTTAAATGGATAGATGACATAGATACAGAATAGCCTAAGGAGATTGAGCATCCGCCTAAGGATGCAGAAAAATAAAAACAAAAAAGAATGGAGTAACATTGTGAGATTGGCCAAGGCTTCTTAAGGACTGTAAAATCAGGGGATAAGGTAAGGTATAAACAAAAAAGTTATAACATTTAAGATCAGTTAAGATTGACAATCCTGATTCCAAGATAATAAAACAATATTAAAAAGTAAAAATTTAGCATAACCAGATTAATGAATATTGTTCTGAAGCTATTTTCTTGTTTTATCAGAAAAATATCTTTTTTTATCTTTAGCTATTATCAGAAAAACTTAAAAGGATAGGTGATAAATTCAACATTTCAACAACATTCAAAACAACAAACACGTTGAGATCTATTTTATACAAAACCAAATCTCACAATAAACAAGAAAGGACAAAGAATTGCATTTATAAAATACCTTGTGAATGCGATCAGCTTTATTTAGGTGAAACATCAAGGCCATTAAATGTTAGAATAAGTGAACATTAATCTTATATTAAAAATAGAGAATTTGATAGATCTCAAATATGTAAACACGCATGGGATAATGAACATAGTGTTCAATGGAATAATTCAAATGTATTCCTAAAAGAAACAGATGGTAAAAAAAGAAAAATCAAAGGAGCGGCTCTAATTATGCTAAATGAGGCCAATTGTGTCGCAAATTCCTCGGCAGAATGTAGTAGGATCTGGTTACCAATATTGAAAGAGGAAGTTATTAATAAGAAAATACCAGCATTAGTAAGTCAGTAACATATAGAGGATAGATCATTTATGTTTTTTAAATAACGAAACATATAAAATCAGAATTTTGGTGTTTATTGAAGGTAAACTAAATGCACCAGCAAATACTTACCATGTCGGGATAGTATTATGAGGTTTTTTTCCTGGTTTTTCCCTCATAATTTACTATGGAATCACTAACAGGAGAATTTTACTGTCATCATGTCATGTGTTTGTCTTTTTAAAGACGAATTACATGCTATGATTTTTTTCTGACGGATATTCTTAAGTTAAATTTGATTTCATGTAATCAAATGAACTATCTTATAAGTAAAGTCGTCCCAGGAGCGCAACTCAACAATATTGGCAATATCATTTTAAAGTCGTCTACTTTAAAATGTATAATGTATGTCTGAATTGTCAATATAAATGAGTCAGATAAAATTAAATTATTAGAAGAATTTTTCACTATGTAACAAAAAAACAAAATTTGTTTAATTTACTGTTTGCATTTTGAGGACGACTTCCGAAGTGGAAATTGAAACGTCAATAAACGTATTTTTATCTTTAATTGTGGCTTATTCCCATTTAAATAGTAGGTAATCAGATTGATGAAGACACACGTATTATATTTAGCAAAGTAGGTAAAATAGAAATGAAACATAATTAACACTGAAACACAGAATATGTATATATCTCAAAATAGAAAGGCCTATATTAATTGAATATTAAAAAAGAATTTAGTATTAAAAGTATTAAAAGTATTTATAAACTACAGCCTCAGATGAGTGAGATGTGCTCAGCTAATGAGAGAAGTACCTGTTTAATAAAGTTTATAACATATAGATAGACTGGGGCGAAACTGGCAAAACACGACTAAACTTGATTACGACTAAATCGTAAAATAATTCACTTATACTCCCTCTCAAATAGGTCGGAAACAATAATAAAAAAAACTAAAATATTTAAAAATTATTTAAAACATTGATTCTGCTTTACTTGCTTATAACTTTAAAACAATTCGTAGAAACAATCCTTTCCTTATTTTAATGTTTTTCAACCACTTAGATTGTACATAGAACCTTCATAATTTCTCTAGAAAATGTTTACAACATATCTAACTCTTACTTAACCCCTAAAAATAGAATATCTCGGTAACTATTAACTTAAATTCAATTCAGGAAACGGCGTTGGAAAAGACTTGGCAAGATGTTTCTTATAAAAGAAAAAAAGTTAAATTACACCTAGTGGTTCTCTGAGATATAACCGGTTAAAGTTAAATTTTCATATATTCAAGATATTTATAACCATATATTAAACCATCGGTATTGCGCATAAAAAATACCAAAAAAAGTAGGTTGAAGTAAATTCAATTTCAAAAATCAAAACAATTCCAAAAAAGCAATTTTTTTCATTTTTCTTTAACCCGACATAATTCAAAAAGAGCAATCTAAAAAGCGCATTACCAAATGCCGGAAAAACTTTATTTTTGTTATAAATAAATTAATTTACACTCCAGGCATCAGAGACGAAGATGACCCTGAATATATAAAAATCGTACAAACAAAGCTGAATTTTGTTCAGAATGTTAATTTGAGACCCCAAAAAATATGCAAAATGTTTTTTTTTTCTACCCCTGGCTTCCCCCTAAAACTATCCCCATTCTGTAGTAAAAAATGAAAAACGAAAAAAAAAAACGATTTTGTAAAGTAATTTTTAGATTAGGTTCGCCCATGTCTAAGAGGAAATAGTAAACATTTTTAGCAAAATACAGACTGTAATAATCTGGCTGTATATTTTAAGAATTTAACTAATTAATTTATATATTGGCAAATTAACGATAAAACCGACAAAAATTGTTTTTAAATGCTATATCATTATTTATTACTCTTACGAATACGTTCTCCATTTTTTTCAAATCACATAAATTACTACCGAACTTGTCTTCACGCAACGGGCCACAATGTCGGCCCTAAATTACCAGTTTATTTCGGCAGCAAGGGGCCTAATCAACATAAAAATGAATATAATTGGCATCTGTTCCACTTTTTATGTCATCAACGTGTTGATTGTAGATTTACGGACTACGCTCGGTTGTACCGCTTGACACGCCGACACGGTTACGAAAATAGATCGCCATTGGCGCTGCTAATCAAACAAGTCTCAATATGACAGAATTCTGAAAAGAGCACATAACGTTCGCCTACATATAGTAAAGAAGTGGTAAAAGAAAAGGCTTAAAGTACAGGTTTTATAATTAAAACTTCATATTGATGTACCAATAAATTGGCGCAGTTAGTAGGATGTTACACTCCAAACGTTATTGACAGTTTTTTATTCTCGCATTAAAACACTTGACATTGATTTGGTTTGGTGTTTTTTTCAGATTATCCTTAATATATCTAAGAGAACTGTAATATCGACAATTAATTGGCAGTTTTTCTTAATTTTAGACATGATTTTAACACCGCGGCTTATACAAACATATGAAAAGATCTACTACATATTTATTCTATTTGACCTAGAAATACTGAATTTTTTACGTATTAAAAACCGAAAAGGTTTTTAATACGTTTGGCGTGTTTTGAGTTAACTTTTTTCTGTTGTAACAAAAAAGCTAACAAAACTAGATGATAAAAAGCTGATCGTTCACCTAGAGTTAACAAAATGTTATCCACGTATTGTACGCAAGAGAGATACCTCTAGGAATAATCAAAATGATGAAAAACATCCACCAAAACAACACAGTTAAAATAAAAGTGAAAGAAGAACTAACCGACACAATTGAAGCTGGCAATGGAATTAACCTGGGAGATTCCCTTAGAAGATTCTCATCTATTTTTCAACCTAATCAATAATAAAATAACAAAACAAAAGTAGGAACTAAACAAATCATACCAAAAGAAAGAAATCCAATGCCAAATAATCTGTTATGCAGACGATCCAATACTATTCTCTCAAAGGTAAGATACTATGGGACATAGCTAGAAGCACAGATATACGACGTAGATACAAGGTAGAGAGCATCATTCAAGGACTGTAAGGACAAAAATCTATCAAAAGTCACTAAATTCGTCTCCTACACCCAGGGGTTGGAATGGGGGCAACTTTAAAATCTTATGTAGGGACTCCAGTTTTTTTATAACAGATTTGGATTCCTTATGCAAAAATAATTAGCTTTTAGATATAACATTCGTTAGAATTAGTGATAGATAGACACTTAAATTGGAAAAATTCGATTTTTCTCGATGCCCTACTAAAATTACAGAAACGGTCTAATATCTCTAGAAATACGCTGCACAACAGTGATACCTTATGTCTCAATGAAGTCTATGGGCACTCTGCCGATATTTGACGTGCAGTATCATGCACAAAAAATAAATTTTCTCCCATTACACCTCACCAAATCCTAACTACAGATTTTAGAACGAAATCAAACACACCTACGAGCTATGAATATTTTTTTTATGGCAATTGAAGGAGATTTTCACCCATCATAATGCCTTCCAAGAACATGAAACTTTTTTCTTAATATCTGTAAACAAATCTGGTAGTTAAAAGAATTGAAAATTAAAAATAGGTAAAGAAATAATAAATAAGACTTACTTACAATCAATTTAATTTAACTATCAGACAAGCGGTTTCGCTTTCTACCATATGCAAAGCATCTTCAGGTCTCGAAACAAAGTTAAATAAATGCTGAAATAATAATAAACCCATATTAGGGTGTTGTCTAATAAAGATAAACAAAGTAGATGTTATAAAATTACAATAATTATGCCAATATTACATGTGTGTAGTTTTTAAAAATGAATAAAAAGGTATAAAAAGTTTTAACAGAGAGGGTAAGACCCACAAATTGTTATAAAATAGTCTATAAAATTGTAATAAATTAATAAATGAGCAAATAAATAAAGTATGATCCTTCATTGGATCAAATCTATCTCCTCAAGAGTTTCCAGTTTATTGTCAAACAACTACAATAGCAGACTTAAGTTCTCCATTCAACAATACATGATAGCTTCAACCATGTTCTATCATCCATCAATTCATAGAGTACCGGCATGTAAGTAATGTTTTATTTATTTGCTCATTTATTAATTTATTATAATCTAATATACTTTTTTATAACAATTTGTGGGTCTTACCTTATCTGTTAAAACTTTTTATACCTTTTTATTTATTTTGAAAAACCACAGACATGTAATATTGGCATAATTATTGTAATTTTATAACATCTACTTTGTTTATCTTTATTAGACAACACCCTAATATGGGTTTATTATTATTTCAGCATTTATTTAACTTTGTATCGAGACCTGAAGATGCTTTGCATATTGTAGAAAGTGAAACCGGTCGTTTTATAGTTAGTTTAAATTGATTGTGAGTAAGTCTTATTTATTATTCGCCCTCTCGAATTTGTCGATCATCTGATGTTACACAAATCCTAGTTTCGTCTGAAAATAGCACATTTTGTCAATTTTCAGTGTTCCAGTTTTGGTATTGAACACAAGAATTTAGGCGATTGATCTTTTGCTCCCCGGACAACTCCGGTACCCGTAATTCTTTTCTGCTGTATAATCCTTAGGCACGAAGTCGTTTTCTTTCCGTTTTAACAAAAATCACTTATACCTATAGCTTCCAAAAGTTGTCTTCGGAGCTATAGGTGAGAAGATATTGAGTCTCTTCTAGCCACTTATATTCTTTAGCGTTCCCAATTTTTGATACCTAGCATAGGTTTTGACACGTCCTGTGTTACGTCTACTACTGTAGCTATGTCCCTCTGAGACATTTCTTGCACCACAAGACCAATAATTTTTCCCCTTGGCACGTTTGTTAACCACATATTAAAGCATAGTTTCATTTTTGAACACAAAACTTAGTTTATTGATTTTCATTCACTTTACTACTAAGCAAATAATCTATAACGTGAATGTTATTATCTGATTGTCTATCTGATTCTTTTATCGGTTTATATATTAAAAAAAAATTATTCTTTGATAAAATAATAAGTTTTTTTAAAAGAAACAAATGTTGGATTAAAACACATGGTAATTCCATATAAGTTTGGTTGTGTATATGCGAAATACACTTTAACGTTGCTTCCGAACAACTATTAAGTGTACTATACAGATTACGACTTCCTGCTTTGTCAGGACTTTCGACCTTTCAATGCTACGACCAGGTCAATACTTTTTGATTTTGTATCGGGAATCCAATTCACATTAATTGGCACCAAAGTAGTATACACTCGACTTTGAGCTTCTCAGATAAATTTTCTCTGAACTCGTTGTATTGTAAATTCCAATAGCTTACAATAAATCAATAAAGAGTCCTTATAGACTAGGGTTAAAGCTCGGATTTTTTAGGGAAATTATTTCCATAATTTTTTTTGCATAATCACTTTCTTGAGATACCTCAAAATAAGGTTCAAGAGGTCGCCCAGGCAAAACATTGTTCAAATTTTTTTAAACAATACTTTTTAAACAAATTGTAACAATCAATTTTCTTAGCCCAAACACTTTTTTTTTGAATTTTTTGGATCATTCTGAACAAAATTTAATCTCTTGTAGTTTTTCTGGAAAAATGATTGTTTCCGACGTATAAATCATTTAAAACTCAAGAAATATGCAAAATTACGATTTTCAAGGATAAAAAACATAAATAAAAAGATTATTTTTAAATTCGCCAAGTACCTACATTTAAGTTCAAACCTTGTTCTATTATTTAACGATAAGTATTTTGGATGTATTTCATTTTAAATTATTGTTTTTTATTTGTTAATGAAGCGGTACAATTAAGAGTAACTCAACGGGCCATGGAGAGGGCCATGTAAAATATAAGCCTCAGAGACAAAATTCCTAACACCGAAATACGTCTAAGAACTAAAGTAACCGACATCATGGGAAAAATAGCTACATTGAGATGGCAATAGGTAGCACATGTAGCAAGACAAGACACCAACAGATGGTCTCATAAAGTAACATTCTGGAGACCTTGAGAAACAAAAAGAAGCGTGGGAAGACCTAAAAAGAGATGGATAAACGATATAACTGCTGTAACTGGAAAGCAGTGGATGAGAATTGCAAAAGATAGAGAAGCGTGGAAGCAATTGGAGGAAGCCTATGTCCAACATTGGATAAATGAAGGCTGAAGAAGAAGAAGAATGAAGCGCTTATGATATTGGCCACAAATTTTTGGCATACACGCTTCATTATAAATTAAAAAATAATAAAATCCGTAAACTAATTTTCGAAACCAAATTCAGATTTGGTTTAAAGTTGATCTGCACCCCACAAAAGACAAACTCCGAATTCAAAAATTTGAATAAATTTGAGAAGGTATATGTAATGAAAAATTTTACGGGAGGCCTACGTTCAGCTGTGGACAAACATAGGCTAATTGATGATGATGATAATGTGATTACTAGAAGTACTTTGAGTAACTTTTAGTAGAGAAGTAACTTTTAAGCAAACTTCATGTTTTCGTTTTTGAAAAAACTCAAAAAAACTAGTTTTTCCAAGTATAAAGCGGGAAAACCAAACATAGGATTTTGTTAATTTTTTTATAATTTTTTTATATTTTTTATAATTTTTTAATAATTAGTTTTTTTAATTTTACAGCATCAATTATTTTTTATTAACATTTTTAATAACATATATAAAACTGTAAATGTGGAAAATATTTGCAATAAAACGTTAAATATTGTTTCCTGAACATATAAAAAATCTCCTTAAAAAGAATTATGTCTTAAACTGCCGCCTTCAAATTTTAATGTAAGGAGATGGCTCCATCTGAAGCAATGGTAGGATTTATCATCCATAGATAGCATTACGTTCGGCTTCGAAACGCTTCAAACGAAACGTCATACTATCAGGGTTGCCCTATCAATTACTTTGTACAACACTTTGACTGATTATCACAAAATTTAATAGGAATGTTATCGGTTTGAATTTTGAACTGATCATGCTGAAACTTACAGAGTTACAGAATAGTAGATACTAATAGAATATTTTGAAAAAACCTATTTAGTTTTAAAAGCCTATTTAGGCGTTTTTAGTTAATTATTTTAGTATTTATAAACAATAGAGTAGTGTACCTTTATATGCTGTAGTCTAATTAATTTTTAATATCTCACTATGAAGTACAAAGTGTTATTTTGAAACTTTCATTCTTTGTTATTCTAAAAACACCATTTTTAGAACTAGGCGCTATACAAACGTTTGATGAAATGGTTTCAGGATAACTTGCAGAACAATAATTAGTAAGTGATCCTCCTTATTCTCAAATAGTCGTCGTTATTTGTGTGCAAGTTATTCTGAATCTATTTTAGCAAAAAATTGTTTTTTGCTGATCCGCCCTAATAAAAAATCTCTGTCCATCAATGTAGTTCTGCACAACAATTAATTTTTACCAAACTTTGCACAAAATTCTATAAAAATAGTTTACCTTACAGAGCTGTATACATGATGATTCAGATAATACTTTATTTTTGGTAATAGTTTTAAAATTTTCATATATAATAAACATTACCAAGAGCTTTAGAATGGATTTTGTCCAGGGCGTCTAACATGTTATGTATGTTAGACGCCCTGGCGTAATTGCATTGGTTACATTTTAAATAATATGCTAGACGCGTGCTACTTGCTAGTTGCTACTTGCCATGTCAGTTTGGTGGGCGCTCTCCCTAACGAACACAATCCTACCACTATGAGAACTGCACTGATTACTGCGCATCACAGTTCACGCAGGCCACACCTCCCACTGAATACCATCCGTCACCAGCCGCCATCGTGCCAGTGTGCTACTGACACGTAGGCTAGTCGGATAATCTATTACGTTGCTAGTGAACAGTGAATTTAATTTATTCTTTGTCTTGATTCCTCTTATACAATAATGAGTGTAAAACCAGTAAAACGGAAACTTGATAGTGAGAACAGATAGTGCCTAAAGAATATAATGTTAGAAGACATTACACAACAGTGCATGAAAATAAGTATGCTACTTACACAAATGAAAGTCAGCGTGTCCTAGTTGCAGATTTGAAGAAAAAGCTTAAACAGCAAACTAGTATGTTCAGTAAAATATTACACTTTCAAACGCATTCTTTGCATGCATCTTATGTCGTGTTGCTTGAGCTGGCAAAGGCAAAAAAACCTTTCACTGATGGCAATTTGATAAAAAAATGTGCTGTTGAAATGGCCAAAACTTTCGGTGGTTCTAAAATGGCGGACAAATTTGAATCAGTGCCACTTTCACATCAAACCATACAAAGAAAGATTGTTGCTATAGGTGAGCAAGTAGAAAAATCTATGCTTAGTCTGGTTAAGAAAAGTTCATATTTCTTACTATTTTTGGATGAAAGCACTGATCAAACCGATGTTAGTCAGCTGTTAATATTTGTGCGCACTACTTTTGATGATTTTACCAGTAAAGAGGAGTTATTTGATATTTGTCCTCTTTATGGAACAACAAAAGAAAAAGACATCTATGAGGCTGTGAAGAAAACAGTTGACAGAATTGGAGGCTTTGATAAATGTTTAGCCGTAGCAACAGACGGGGCCTCATCAATGACAGGTAAAAAAATTGGATTAGTGGGTCTGCTTCGAGAGAATGGTATCACTTGCCCAACAATTCATTGTATTATACATCAGGGAGATTTATGTTGAAAATCACTCAAGGAAGATCAAGTTTTCCAAACCGTGATTAAGATTATATATATGATTAAAGGTGGAAATCGATCTCTTGTACACAGGAAACTTAAGCAGTTTTTAGTGGAAACAGAGGCTGTGTATGAGGACTTGTTAATGTACAACCATGTAAGGTGGCTGAGTGCAGGAAAGTGCATGGAACAATTTTTGGTCATAAGAAATTAAATCCCTGCATTCCTCAACAAATACGTTTCATCTGACACAACTGAACTGGAAGAGAAGTTTAAGGATCCAGAATTCTTAAGACAGTTAGCTTTTATAACAGATCTGACTAATCATCTTAACATGTTAAACTTTAGTCTTCAAGAAAGAAACCAGACGGTTTCAGATTTGATCGGAATGTTAAACGGATTCCGGAATAAGCTGAACGTATTTAAACGTGCTTTGGAAAAGAACAACCTGACACACCTCCCTAGCTGTCTGCAAATAGCAAAAGAATTCAACGGCGAGGAAAATATTGAGATTTCATCCTGCATTTCACAAATTAAATAAGTTATTGATGAATTTAATACAATATTTGAAGAAATTGAAAGTCTAAAAACAGTACTACTTTATAATAACTCTCTTGTGATGATCAACCACCCAACTTACAGCTTAAGTTATGCGATCTTCAAGCAGAAATGTTCCTAATCGCCAGACAAGAAAAGGGACCTGAATTTTTCAAATTACTGTCAAAGGAGAAATTCCCAAATCTGCGAGATTTTGGACTGAAAATGACTAAAAATGTTCGGAACCACATATACATATAAAAGTGCCTTTTTCTTCATGAAATACATAAAAAATGAAAACAGAAGCAACCTTACCGATTCTTCCTTACGTCATCTTATGAGAGTGTCTACAACTGAACTGGAGGTGGACATTTCTTCATTGGTGGATGAAGCCGATCGAACAGAGTCCTCACACTAATTGGATACATCTTTCTCGTTGCTTTTGCAATTTTTGTCTTGATTATTGAAAAGTGTTATCAATAAATTTTCTGTTTATAAAAAAATGTAGTTGTTGAGCAAATCTACAATTAAATTAAAAAATTTACCACAGTAGCATGCCGTAGTAGAGCCATCTCTAGGATCAGAAACAAATTAATTAAGGGTGAAGATCAACCTTACTCTGTGCCTTCTAAAAATTGCATTCCACAATATATCTCCTCAACTAAGCAAAAATTCTTAGCGAATTTGTTTCTAGTACTCGTACAGAGTATAGCGAAATAAAACTAAAAGACAATTAAGATTTGATTTCACGTATAGTGCGTCTGTGTATCCCCTTATACATATTTCGCCCTGAAAGGGATCTTCAGAACGACTATTCACAGTTACTCTGAACGTAAAAATAAATCTCTTCTGTCTTAGGAAGCAACTCTAACATGGCTTCGTATGGACACAAATATCGACCATACGAAGGGGTACTGTTTTGGTTTCGAAAATTGGTTTACGGATTTTAATATCAGATGTTGCTATTTGCGTCCATACGACGCCATGTTAGAGTTGCTTCCTAAGACGAAAGAGATTTATTTTCACGTTAAGAGCGACTGTGAATAGCTGTTCTGAAGAGCCCATTTAGGGTGAAATACGTATAAGAGGATACACAGATGCACTATACTTGAAATCAAATCTTAACTGTCTTTGACTTTTGGTTTAAAAAAAAATAATGGTTTAATAGGTATTTATGCACCAAGGATGTTAATTACTACGTTTAAGTTAATTACTATTAATATGATTATATCCGGAAAGCAACATAATTCAGCCAGAGGGCCTCTCTCTCGAGGGATGGATGTTGCTTGATTAATGTTGAGATACTTAACAAATTATATGAAAAAAGAAGAACAAGTGTTTTTTTTTAATAAATCATCAATATATCTGTAAAAACTGATAGTATTCTGTTTTATTTATACAAAATAATTAATCTTGCCTCTGTAAACATTAATGAACAAAATCTCCAATAGACTTTACTAATTCAAATGAAATATAAATTGTTTTTTCTTCTATGAATATTAAACAATTATTTTTTGTTAATGCTTCACTATTTTAATTAATTAACATAGTTTTCCCCAATTTCAATCATCGAAATTTATTTTAAATTAAATTATTTTAATCATGACGTGCAAAACGTGCGATATATTAACGAATATTTCAAATCGGGTCAATATTAATATCCGTAAAATATAATCAACATTTTCGTATTCGCTCAATATTCGATGATTCATTCATGTAAAAATTGTCGTTAAATAATAATTTACTGAAATTCACCTAAAAAACTAATTTCCATAAATAATTAATTCCAATGAATTAAATTTGTAATAAAAACAGTCGTCAATAAATAGCCTGTAACAAATGGTTTGCAACAAATAGACTATATCAATCATAGAGAATGAGTATAATATCATATTAAAAATTGTATTTGTAAATGTGATGAACGAGCTATAAAATGCAGTGGCTTAAACAGCAATCGGTATTATTTTGACAAAGGGTTTATTCTTCGATTTTGAGATAAATATATAAAAAACGAATTACATAATTAAGAAAAATTACTATAAAGTAAATATTTCTTGAGTAAAATGATATAAAATTTATTAAAACATTTTGAAAATTATCCGAAATGTCTTTATAAACTTTCAGAACGTTTTTAATTCCCAAGGAATCTACGTTCCTGTAGTTGGCTGTATACCATGTATTAAAAATTTAATTAAAAATCCTTTGTAATAGGTATATATTTAAGGCCCAAACGGGCTAAGTTAAAAAGACAAAACGTTTTCGGAAACCATGTTCCATCATCAGTGTCCTAGAAAATAGTTAACCACTTAATTAAAAAGAACATAGGTTAAAATTTTGACTAAGGTTAATGAACAATGTGGTTAATACTTACTAGGAGTACATGAATGTAGCCACCAAGATTAAATATGTGGGTAAAAACCCGTTAACAGATGTTTAATTACATTTAGTTTTAAAATTATGATATAATAGTTTAAGATTATAGAGTTACCGATGGATTAAGTAACATGGCGACATATGACTCCACGTTGAAGTTGCTAGTCCTGAGACGGTATATCTTCGAGGACTGTATGAGTGCAACTGATTGGCAATGACATTTGATGACAATATTGTTAAGTTATGACGGAAGTTATCACAGAGCAGTCAATGTAGCTGTATGTTTCTACTTAAGACAAAAGCCAACGTTATTTAAAATTGTGAAAATAAGTAAACTAATATAACAGTATCAACCATTAATTTTCTAGTTTTAAATTTATGTAAATAAGATGATATAAAGGGAGCAAAAATTGTATGGTTATAGTTAGGCAGCCAACTATACATGTATGTAGCAATGTAATTGCTATGTTTTATTATATGGCCCTTTATGTTTCTTAAACATTTGGTACCCAGAAAATATAAACTAGACACATGTGCTAGGTTGAATTTTAGAAATTTTGATGTTAGTGGTTGGATCTAAATGTATTTATCTATAATTAGAAGTGTTTTTGTATGAATAAAATAAAACTGTTTTGGTAAATGTTCACGTGTTATTTAACTTTTAACTCAAATATAGAGGCCCTGTATGTCAGAAGCAACATTTGGTACCTGGCAAATGTGAAAATTTTTGAGTTATAAGTTCATGAACATAAATGTCTGACAAGGTGGTAACAGACTAAAAGGTGTGGAAGTTTTATTGTATTAGCTATTATATGTAATGAACGAAAGATTATTTGATGGTTGGGACATGATTATGTAGTATGTTGATAATGAGATAATCTACTTATAACTTAAGAAAGGTTCTATCTGTCATAAGGCAACACTAGGCACAAAAGAAATAAAAGGATAAGTTATAAGTTAGGTTTGTTGTAGGTATAAGTTCTCTTCATTAAACCAAACTTCAAGTCTAACCCTCTATATCTATTACTGTCCATGCTTCTTGTTAGCCCCCCAAAAATCCTAAACCATTCAGCAACCCTTTCTAACAAACATTTCAGTCCTCCTTTTACATTTTCACACAATTCCCTTGGGGTTTGGTAGCGGACCTCTGGTGATCTCAGCTTTCTGTAGTGGTTCGGTATCCCACCATTCATTCAAAACAACCATAAATTTCTTTCTTACTCAATTTGAACATAGTCATCTATTAATCTTTCAAATTCAAGTTAAGTCCAGTACACAAAGCAGACACATTCAACTTATAACTTATTCATCAAAAATTTTTTCATGTACCTAGTGTTGTATTATGACAGATAGGGCTTTTTTAAGTTATAATTTAAGTTCTATATGATAAACATAATACATAACCATATCCCAAACATCAAATTTTGTTTATTTCACACAATAGTTGAACGAACACCCTAAGATCCTCATATCCATTATGAATAATATCAAAATACATAACTTATTCATCTGCAAAGATGACACTGCAAACACTTTTTCGTTTCACTTAATATCAACAAAGCCAACCATACCATCATCACAATTTAAGACAACTTATACCTACAACAAACCAACAAACAACATTGATGGTTGATACTGTTGTATTAGTTTACTTATTTTCACAATTTTAAATAACGTTGGCTTTTGTCTTAAGTAGAAACATACAGCTACATTGATTGCTCTGTGATAACTTCCGTCATAACTTAACAATATTGTCATCAAATGTCATTGCCAATCAGTTGCACTCATACAGTCCTCGAAGACATACCGTCTCAGGACTAGCAACTTCAACGTGGAGTCATATGTCGCCATGTTACTTAATCCATCGGTAACTCTATAATCTTAAAGTATTATAATATAATTTTAAAACTAAATGTAATTAAACATCTGTTAACGGGTTTTTACCCACATATTTAATCTTGGTGGCTACATTCATGTACTCCTAGTAAGTATTAACCACATTGTTCATTAACCTTAGTCAAAATTTTAACCTATGTTCTTTTTAATTAAGTGGTAAAATATTTTCTAGGACACTGATGATTGAATATGGATTCCAAAAACGTTTTGTCTTTTTAACTTAGCCCGTTTGGGCCTTAAATATATACCTATTACAAAGGATTTTTAATTAAAGTTTTTAATTCCATCATCGTCAGTGAAAAACCTAGAAATAAGTATTCCTACTTAAAAAATGATAACAAAATATACATAACAATAATAGTAACCAAAGAGTTAAATTTTGACTGGTAGATTGAAAATGTGATTATTACTTATAAAGTCTATAAAGTAATTGGAACTAAGCAAATAATAAGGCCATATGACCCTTAAATTACATAATTAAAGTAGTAAACAGTGTAATTATTAAGACACTACGTATATAATAAAATAATCATTGGAGACATGAACACCCAGATAAGAAGAGAGATATGCTACCAAGATTATATTGGTAAACACAGCCTTTACGACGTTACTAATGGCAATGGTTTACGACTTATTAGTATGGCAGCTTCCAAAGGTTTAATTGTCGGAAGTACATGTTTTAATTATAAGAATATCCATGAAGCAACTTGGATATCACCAAATGGACACAGCACAAATCAAATTGATTATTGTATAATTGACTAGGCACTTTACAAACCAAATGGACGTCAGAAGTTACAGAGGTGCAAATATTGACTCACAACATTTTTTGGTAGGGGCCATGTTACGACAAAGAATTTCCAATGCCAAAAAAGAAAGGGGCACTAGACAAGTAAAATATAATTTACATGTGCTAAAAAATGAAAACAAAGCGAAACAGTTCCAGTCACATATACAAGAATCCCTAGAACACACCTGGGCCGTCGACCAGTTAAGCACGGAAATGTGGAACAACTGCAAGAAGACTCTGAAATTAGCAGCCGAAAGCACATTGAAAATATCCCGAACCCAAGAAAAAAACGAATGGTTAGACCAAGATTGCAAAAAAAAATAACAGATAAAAAGAACGAGGTATTTAGGACCAAGCAACAAAGGAAACCTATGACAATAATAGACAGATACAAAAACTTAAGGAGAGAGGAAAAACGCATACATCGAAAAAAGAAACGAGACTCGGAAAATGATATATTAGAAAGGCTCGAAAGCCATATGAGTCACGGAGAAACAAGAAAGTTCTATCATCAAATAAATATTATTAGAAAATAATTCAAACTGAGAATCAACTATTGCAATGATTGCTGGAAGGGGAACCTACTAAAACTATAGAGCTGGAATACCGAAATGAGGAACTCGTGAAAACCCCCTTCTCCCCCTCCCGGTAGATGAAGTAAAAATATCTATAGAAAAACTAACGAACCACAAATCCCCAGGCAGCGATGGCATCCCAATAGAGTTATTTGACCACGGTGGAGAGCAGCTCACCAAGGTGATGCGAGAAATTGTTGGTAAAATTTGATCTGAGTGGCAAATGTCTAAACAATGGAGCTTAGGCTTAATTTGCTAAATTAATAAGAAGACGGGGTAGACCAAAGCTAAGGTGGATGGACGGGGTAACACAAGATGCCGAGAAGATCAGAGTCGGCAACTGGAAAATGCAAGCAAGGGACAGAACAGAACGGCATAGTAAGCTAGAGGTCGAGGCCGATTGTACCACCAAGATGATGATGATGATGATGATGATGATGATGATGACGTATATAATAAGGAATTATATTTTCTAAGGAAACGCACAAATTCCCGATCTGAACAAGGACTTGATCCAGTGAGTGGCAACTACCAATTGATGAGAGAAGGAAGTAAAAATTTCTTGCAAGTGACAAAATATAATCAGATTATTTGTTTTATTAATTTAGTGGTTTTTAGAAAGAAACAACAGGCATTTATACTTTTTGGTGCATAATATGTTGCATTTAAAGTAAATGATGCTATGTAGCAATACTACTCTGATGAGTGGGAAATATTCTCAAGCATCTTGTCTTTCTCTTTTCGAGAGAGACACTACGTGATAATAATAAAGACGAAATATGTTATGTTGTAGTGTGAATTAAGTGTGTTTCTTGTTTAATCAACAAATCTACAGATAATTATATATACCGACTCCTCTATGATATGTTCTTAGTTGATCCGCGAGTGTGTATTTAGTTAAACCTTATTAATACCTATTGTTTGTAGAAACATCCCAATTAGCAATTAGCCCACGCAACAGAAATAAGAACTTTCTCAATAAGTATGTCCTATGTTTATTCTTACTAAGTATTAAGCTTCACAGCTTCATATATATTTTACTGGTATAATTGATACGATATCGATCGCATCCAAGTCGAACACGTCTTATACCTAATCTATAAAAGAAACATACCAACCAATATTATACAAACCGTCGAAAACATCTACTTTCATAATCGAATACAGGCAAAAAAAAATGGAAAACTAACATAGTGTATACCAGTACAAAGCGGAGTCAGGCAGGGTGACTCGTTAAGCCCACTTCTCTTTAATATATTAATGAACGAAATAATACAAGCAGTAAATAAAGGTCATAGTTACACAATGAGGAACAAAGAAATCCAAATATTGTATTATGCAGACGACGCTGCATTATTCGCCGAGACAGAAAACGAGCTCCAAAGATTAACACACGTCTTCAATACAACAGCCAAGAAATACAATATGACAATATCAGCAGAAAAAACCAAATGTATAATATCTAAATACCCACTACGATGTAAAATCGAAATTGATGGAAAAATAATAAGGTTTAGATATCTGGGAACAGATATACTTAGTTAAGAAAATGTTGGAGAAAAAGTACGACAACAAAGCTTTAAAGCAAGTAAAGTGGCGGGATCTGGAAGAGCAAACAAACACCTAGGACAAGACACAAAAACAAGAATCTATAAAGCAGCAATTAGACCTATATTAACATACACGGCAGAGACAAGACTTGACACATTTAAAACGAGATGACTACTAGAAAAAACGGAGATGAAACTACTTCGACAAATATAAGGGAAAGGACGATCAACTACAAAATACCTTGTAAGGCTCTCCTGTTTTTGGATTTGGGTCCCCCAATGTTGCCCATTACCTTCCCCAATGCAGTCGCACTATTCGCATCCTTACGGGCCAACTCCGTGTTGTGCTGCTGTAACGTACTGGCTGTGTTTACATTACACTGCCCCCACTTACACTCTGGAGCAACGTCACTCTCAGTTTCAAACTTTGCCTCTTTCTTTTTTCCTTCAGAATTATGGCTTCAGTTTTCTCTGTTACGAATTTCATCCGTGATACATCGTCTGTTTCTGAGTTCGAACCCGGTATTTGAGATCTGGCTCATCATACGTCACCACCAGCGCAGCGAGGTTATCCGCGAATGCGAAAGGGGTTGTACCCTTTTAACAAATTATATGCCCGATTCCATAGCGTCGGACCTAAGACAGATCCCTGAGAATCCCGGCCATGACGTCGACGATCGTGCTCTTCGTCAAAATAATCGTTCTCTTGGACAGATACCCTGCAAGAATACTCATCAGGTAACCAGAACATTCTCTCTCCTCCATTGTCTTTATTATCTCGTTCCAGCTGAGCGTATTAAATGCATTCCTAACATCAAACAATAGCTGGGCCGCCCAGTGATGTTCATCCCCTCTGTGGCGTAGTACTTTGAGTACACTCACGATTGTTTCAATCGAGCTTTTCCTTTTACAAAAACCAAATTGCCTAGGAGATAAACCGCCGGATCAACTAACTTATATGCCTATTTACCGCCTAATCGACGGACCAACCTAACTTGGCTGTTTAGCCAACTACAGTTCTTCATGGGATGAAATCTTATTCTAATGATAAGTATAAGAAAGTTAGTGATTAAAATTGATTAAATGTAAAATCTTGAGATATGAGTTGTCCAGTGAAGAGTTATTGGTTTTCGATACAATCGGACATCCTAATATAAAAAATTACACAGGTAGGCTAAAATATGTTCGATTGCCTACGAAACTGGCGAAAAGAAACCAAATTGACTTTCAGTTAAGTACATAAATAATTAAGAAAAGACGACAAGGAACGTAAGACGTTTACAATAATAACGAAGTCCTCTGCTCAAAAAGTATGTTGTTACAGCATTAAAACAACAAAAATACCAATGTGACGCTCCAAAATAGATGTCGTTTACGTGGAGGTGAAACCATCACTGCCAAAAAAGAATTATCGTGCTTTAATATTGCTTTAATATTCACGTAATCTGTAAAGTTATACATTCTTTTTAGCACAATTTTAAATGGAAGTGTTGTATATAGAAAGAAGTATTCCGCTTTTAAATTTGGATAACAGTTAATTAGAAAAGTTCCAAAAGTAATTAAAAAACAATTTCGTTCTATAAATGAAACTGGTTAAACGTTACCACGCTCAGCATAGTTTCGCCGTCTGAAGAGTCTGAATCAAAGTAGTTGATTTCCGGGTCGTAGGTGTTATTTATTTACACGGGCACAACAATTTAAGCAAAAATAAAATTTTATTTAATACTAGAAAAATTCATCCAATGAAAAGATTTATTTCACTAATTACAGAACGTAAAGTTATCAAATTAATCCACATGTCTGTTCATAACATTTATTAGAACATATTGAATAAAAATAGCAATAAGATGAAGAACGGTGATTGATATTGGAAAGCTCAAGTTGTGAAAACGTCAAAATAACGGCGTTCATCTTTATAACCATTGTTCGTATTATTTAAATTTTTAATTCGATTTAGTACTTTGAAGTTCTAATTTTTTAAATAGGTATTATAACGACTAATTAGTACCTTGCTGTTTTATTTCGTGTAGTAAGCACTTATTTTTAAGAGCATATACAAATGAGAGTGATAGACGACGCATTTGCCTAACGCCGCGTTAAAAATCCCAAGAAACAAATGGTATCGTTCATATGTAAGCACACGTTTAGAATCAATGTAATCAAAACGTGGCGCTCGTAGAATATACTTCAAACGCCGCGTTTGCAGTACGCTGCTAGTTACTAGGACAAACATGTGACCGTACACATGTTCACAGTCAAGTGCTCGCTTACGCCCAGTTGATATCACTCTGCCTTGTTAAAAAGTGATCTGTCTACAACAGAAAATGAAAATTTTTATAAAAAATATTCTTTGATGAAGTGAAAAAGAGAATACGTATTTGGGACATGCAATATGACAAATACAAGAACAGAGTTTAAAAAAAATGTGTCTGAGAAGAGCTGGTGAAAATGTCTGCTGGGGTACAAGGGAAAAGCCTCCACGAGATCAATAGTGCGACATCAACTACAAAGTCTACTCAAGTCAAACACTATTGACGGCGTCCCCTGGAAACGTCTACTAGTAGATGGTTAATCCTTCCAATACCGGACCAAAAACCAAATCAGATGGCAAACATCAAGCTACAACTGTGAGCTATTGTGCATCCAGGAAACCCACAAAGACCTAACTGCAGCTAGACCGAAAGTCTCCGGTATACAACTGATTGCGGAGAGCGCGGTATTTGTAAAAACTCAAACCATAGTCTCTCTGTGGAAACAACAAATGTATACAGTATAGGAATAATAACCACTGAGATCGGAAAATGCACAATAACCTCGGTATACAAGCCCCCAAATCAGCCTTTTGTATTTTCAACCCGAACTAGCTTCCAATCACAACCCAACCAGCTTATACTGGGACACTTTAACAGTCATATTTACTCCTGGGCTATGCAGATTCGGACGTAAATGGAGACGCAGTAGAAGCATGGGCCAAAACGAGTGGCCTCATGTTATTCCATGATCCTAAACTTCCACCATCTTTTCAGAGCAAAGAGGATATAACCCGGATATCTGTTTTATAAGTAATAACCTCAAAGACCGATGTACCAAAGTAGTTAGTATATGGCCCCATACAAAAAACTCAGCATAGACCAATTGGTATAAATATCTTTCCAATTGTTAGACCACAAGCTATTCCATTCAGAAGAAGATTTAACTTCAAAAAGACAAACTGGCAAAAGTATGTAGACATGCTAGATTCTGTTGAACCAAAAGTAGAGAACTACGAAAAATTTGTAGAGGTACTCAAAAATGTGTCTAGAAAAGAATGTAGACAACAGTGTGTTTCCAGGATGTCCAGCGGGTCCAAAGAACTAATGAGAACATACGAAACCCTCTATTCCACTGACCATTTTAGCCAAGAAACGGTTGACTGCGGAGCAGTACTACTCTAACAGCTAAGTCAAGACAGGAAAAGTGGATTGAGACCCTGGAAAAGATGGACATAATACATAGTAGCAAAATAGCATGGGACCTTGTAAAAAACCTTTGGTGATTCAAAAAAACATAAACCGCCCTGCAAGGTTACATCAAACCAAGTCGCTGATCAACTCCTTATGAACGGAAGCACTACGAACCGATATAAAGACCCAAATACTAGAAGAAAATTGAAATCGGACACAAACCACCTAGGAACTTTTTTTACACTAAAAAAACTCCACAACGATATAAACAGGTTAAAAAACGGGAAAGTTGCAGGTGTGGATGAAATATGCAGTGAACAAATAAAGCATCTAAGCCAAGGAGCAAAAAACTGGATCTTGCAACTTTATAATACGTGCTGCAAAGTTTGCGAAATTCCAAAATTATAAAGAAAATCTACAGTTATAGACTTGTTGAAACCAGGAAAGAACCCAGAAAATCCCAGTAGCTACAGACCTATTTCGCTGTTGTGTCACTTTTTCAAACTGTACGGGAGACTTATACTCGCCAGAATGGAAAAAAATGTCCACAAGCACCTCATTTCACAACAAGGAGGATTAAAACCCGGCAAATCTTACACCGGTCAAGTCCTCGTACTAATAGAACACTGTAACGATACGATCGTTACCTGCCATAGCTACTAATTAGCACCGCAACCGCAAACTAGGCAACCAATAACACCTTTATATATATATATATATATATATATATATATATATATATATATATATATATATATTTACAATAAAATCGATTCCCATTGTCATTATAGGGAAAACGAATACTGCAGTGGCCATGATGGTTATTTTAGAATCAAACTTCAAGAAGGGAAGTTGATAATTTTATCACGGCAGGCAGGATCTTAGGTAAACTAGAAGACAATTTAACTTATTTTTTTTTTATTTTGTTTTGGGAAATGTAAAGAGTTTTGGTTCTGTTAGTTACAAGAAGTTATTTAGTTATTTGGTTTGGTGAAATTTTACGAAGTCATATTGTTTTATGGAAGAAAATCCCTAGAAAGATTCTGGTAAGTTTTTTCAAACACCTACATCTTCCATTTAAATTTTCCAGTTCCACCATTTCCAGTTCCACCCATCATTTAAATCTTCTCACTTTGCTAGACATATCCAAAAATCATTATTATTTTTTACATATACATATATAAGTAAATTTCAGTGTGGAAATATTAAATATTTATGCCAAGGTCACTTAATGACAACTATATTCCAGTTTTTTGTTACTAAAACAAAAACTGTATGAAGTACAAGAACATTGAATAAAAAAGGTTTTCATTCTCTTGTAGCCTGCCGGTCACACCTTGAAGTATTGGACACACCTTTTATTTTTTTTTTGGATTTGGGGAAGAAATAAATTTTAATTTTGTGGAAGTACTTGGTATCTGGGGAAGAATTGGGCTTTAAGTTGGGGAAGAAGAGGATATTTTATTTGCCATTTTCTGGTTGGTCTGCCAGCCTGCTCCCTCGAACAGGCTGAGCCATTCCAGAGACCACCCTCTACCTGGACATCAGGCAGCTGAGGAAGGAAACCCCTTCGCAGCAACCATCTCATAGGGTTTATTAAGTACAATTTATGTAACTTTTAATAATAATTTAATTTTTTTTATATAACCTATACTTATATCCTTGAATACTTAGGCCGTCAGCCTAAGTGGGTTTACGAAACAGCGTTGTGCACAATCTCTGCTAGTACCCTCACCTTGCTAAATCCTTTTACTTGTAATTTTATTCATTCATATTTCCTTTGCATTTCTTTATTAATATTTTATAGAATACTTATATTAAGGTGTCAGGATATATTATCCAATTTTATGGTAATCTGTATGTACCTGTATATACCAGATTGACGTATGTATTGCTCTAGTTTCTTAACTGACTATTATCATCTTTTTTAAACTACCCTTTACTAACTGGTATATTTATTCTATTTTTTTATAATATTTAATTACTATTTACTCCAAGTGAGTTATTCAAGCAGTATTAACATACTCTTTTACCTCATTGTTAGAGGACTGTGTAAATCAACTTTTGTATATATTTATATTTTGTGGTCATATTTTTTAGTAACTGTTTTTTCTTTTGTAAATATATATTTTTGGGGATACATTTTAATAATTAGATGGTGTATATAAGTATAGGGTTGGGATAGCACAGTAGGATTATAATATATAGTGTATAAAGCATTTCAGATTTTTATTTGTTTCCTATCATATTTTATTTTCATTTAGTATATAACTACATATATACCAAATTGGAGTGAAATTCTAAATTCACCCTCGCGCCCATCCCAAGATCAGGATTGATCTGCTCTAACCTTAAGTTACTACAGGCAAGCAAACGTGCCAACCTCCTCTCTGAGAACTCTCATTCGCTTGAGCTAAGCCTATTTTATTGTAGTGCTTCCAGTAAATTTTATATTTTCTTTTATATTGGTTACATTCCCGGTTATTTAATCTTTTTATTTAAATCATTATTAATTAATTTTAAATGCTATTTAACCATACATCTTACATAATTTCTAATATTGGCTTCACCATTTCAGGCTCTTCCCTTTTTTCATTTGTAACAATTAGCTCTCTCCATTTTTATTAGCAACAATTAGTTTTTCCATAGCTTTCCCTTATTTAATTGGTAACAATTCCATAGGTAACAACACATTGAAGAGGGCATTGAAGAAAAACTTATAACAGGGACTACTTTGGTAGATTTGACATCAGCCTATGATACAGTAAGGCACAAAACATTGCTCCGCAAATTATACGACACTCCCAATGACCACCATCTGAGTAAGGTCGTATATTCCTTACCGCAAAATAGACGTTTTTTCGTTATACTGGAGAATAAAGTAAGTAGATGAAGAATTCAAAAAACCGCCACTTATAGGGAAGTGTTTTAATACCAATACTCTTCAATATATACAGAAACGACTAACCTACGCCGACCAAAACCAAGCACTTCCTCTATGCTGACTATCTTGCAATATGTGCTCAAGGAAATAGTTTTGAAGAAGTGAAGGAGAAACTCCAAACTGCCTTAAAAACAATGACAGCGTCGTATGTACTACCTACATAATTCCCTGAGACCCAATCCCTCTAAAACCCAAGTCTGCTCTTTCCACCTTCGCGCATAGGAAGCCAAGGGAAAACTCCAAATTGCGTGAAATGGTAATACATTAACTGGTGAAAATAGGACACTAGAAGACAAGAAAAATAAAATACATACCAACAGATTTTTATACATGAAATGCTATCATATATATTTTTAGGTCAGGTGAACATACGACATCTAAACATCCTCTTAATTTACAGACATTTACAAATAATTGAAGACTATATGGCAAAAACGATGAAAGTTAATTTTTATAGTAAAAGGGAATATTGTACCAACAAACTACTTGTCAAAAGTAGATTAGAATCGTCTGGACTGCTTGGCAGTATCGCTGTAAGTCTAAGAGTTATTTACAAACTGAATAATCTCATCCGAGATAAAAACGCTGAAAGTCCATGTGAAATACTGCAAAAACGTTGTAAGTCTTTCTGCGCAGTCGCTATATAATGCACGGTTAAAAATATTAGTCATTCGTCTCGTACACGTGCAAGAATGAGATTTAGTTTAGAGTCTGTTTTGTTTATGTCCATCTTTAAGTAGTAGTCTATTTTAAAATATTATAATGGAAATAAAGACAGATACTGTAAATTCTGCCAGCACTAATGAAAGTACTGTGCAAAAAAACGAAGTTAAACGTGGAATCTAAGGAGAGAAAAAGAAGTAGTGGAAGGTTATAATGTGATGTTATGAAGCAATTAAGGTTAAGTTCACACGAAATAGGGCCAGATTATAATTGCTCCCGGTACAAATGCTTTCGAAAGATTGGACTTTTGGAAAGAAATACTATTATTAAGGAATTTAATAGAATGTCGAGCAGAGATGAGCAGAACAGTTACTTGACTGGTCTTGTACCCATGACTTCAATAAAAAACCTCAGACCACGAAAAAATGAAAATAATGCCAAGTTTCGCGATAAAGCATATTTTTATAAAGTAAGAGTTCAGCGTCCGGTTGATAACTATAGTATCTGTATTGAAGTGCCAGATTGCTCGAGAGTTTTTGTTGCATTACATGGAATTACTGAACGTCCTCTACAAACGATTCAGTAGTCTCTGAAGAAAACTGGTAAGGCACTTACAGATATGAGGGGTAAATATAAACACGTAAATTGTGCAAAGCCTTCGACCACATTTGCGGCTGTAAAAGATAATATTAGTTCCTTTAAGGGCCGACAGAGCCACTACAGTAGAAAAAATCTACAGTGATGTACTTACCAGACAGTCTAATAATAAGAAAAATGTACAATATATAACTTTATTTTTTTCCAAAAATTTCATATGAGTTGTATTGCAAATTTTTTAATAATAACTTCAACAATAAATTTGGATATCCACGCAGCAACACCTGCAGTAGTTGCGATAAATATACTGCTGAGAAAACAGCACTATTGAAAAATAAAAATAATTCAACGACGCCAGAAAATGACACGAAAATTCTTTAACAACTAAGAAAGAAGAAAATAGAACATGAATTGCATTTGCGAAAAGGCCGAAGTTTTCTATGATCGTAAAAAGAAGTATGAAGAGTAAAAAGTTCGAATCAATGGCGATGGATATCCAAAAAAATCTTACTATACATTACAACCAACGACGTGTATTATCTTAATTTATATTCTTTTAATATTCACGTGCTGTCTACTGACGATTCCTACTTTTATTGTTATCCCGAAAATATTGCAGCTAAGGGATCAGAAAAATATATTTCGTTTTTGCATAATTTTATATTCTTGCAGTTAGACTCAAGTGTACTCAAAGTGATTTACTTATATTCTGCGACTTTTGTGGAGGTCAAAAAAAAACTATAACCTCTTTAATTTCATTCATTACGTAGTTATTTCGACAAGACGACGACAAAATTAAAATGATTGTTCCAATGAGAGGTCATTCATACTTAAAGTGTGACATTAATATGGGTCTCATTAAGCAAGGGATCAAAGCTGAAACTGTTGAAGATTGTTTGGACGAATGTAAGGGATTACGCACAAAACCTAGCCCATTTAAAGTCATAGAAGTAGATCAGTCCCTAATTTGCCAATGGACTCATTTTCTTTCATCCAGTTTTAAAACAAAATGCCCATTTGCTATCAGACCTATTAAAGAAATAGTGTGTGAAGCCATTCATCCTCAATATATTTCATTTAGAACAAGCTAAAATGGGCCTCTCTAAACTTATTTAATTCGTACCAACACTATTTTACCAACTGATGATATGGCAGGAACCCAAAAATTTTTTTACCCAACAGAAGTTATACAGGTAATAAATTGTTAGTTATATCCACTTTTTTCATTTATTTTCTTTATTTTTTGTGGTTTTTACAGTTTTCTGGTAATGATGCCAAACATTTTTTTGATATCCTCGCTCACAACAGTTATAGATTATAGCTCAAGTACAAGACTTAGGCTTGTAAACAAGAAACAGGCTACAAAAAATGTGCTAAGAAAAAATAATTTAAAAAAGACAATTATTGGTATTTTTAGTAGTGGTAGTTTATTTTACTTTCGACTCGCATTCTTTTGGTTATTGCTTTAATGACATACACCGTTTTGTAATTTTTTTGTGTATTTTCGATCAAGTCATCAAAAATAATAAAAATTAAAAAAATATAAAAGTCGAAGAATATTTTTATCGTTTTCACGAATAAATTATATACTCATTGAAAACAGTTTGACTTAAAATTTATCTTCGAACATTTTAAAATTGGTTTTTGAACTTTAAAATTAACTTTTATACAAAATTAATAAAAGTGACTTTCATCGTGTTTGCCGTGTAGGCTTCAATTATTCTAAATACCACAGGAATTCTTTTAATATAAATACATATAATATATAAAACGACATTTAGTGATATTTCCTGTAAATTTTAAGAAACTTGATTATATAAAAAGTTAATATAAATAAATACCTTATTGTTATAACGAGTTGTTCTTCGGGTGAAATCCCAGCTATTACTGGATTTTCACAAGGCGATAAGCACTATTTTAATAAAGTTAACATGTCATCAAAAGATGTTAACTCATTCGGAAATAGGAAACAAAATTTGGAGCATAATTTCTATAAAGAATATAGAGAACCAATGGTCAATCTGGCATTAATTAAAGGGTGCACCCATAATCTTTTTTGTCGTCTTGGCTTTTCTCTGAATCTACGGTGTAACAACCAAATACATGCTAACTCCATAACTGTACTGGCTATAGACATGCTGGTAAACCTCGGCTATAAGCGCTGTCATGTGTACGATACCACTTTTTTGTAACGTGCGTTTAACGCGGCGTCTAATGCCCTCATGTGTATACTGTAGAAGCCCTAGTCTAACAAAAAGAATCCGAATCTATGCTTTAGTTAATAATCTAACCTCTAAATAATTTGATTAATCTTAATTCTCACATCGATGACAAATGTTTGTCTTAAAATGTTTGACTTAATTAGTATAAGTTGAATGGTGGCACACATGAAATGGTTCGAGAATAACTCCTGAGAACGTAATTATAACATCACACAAATCGCAGACTGTTAGACAAGATTCTCTACTAATTTAAAACATTTTGCCAGTATTGCTAAATAAAATAACTACTCAAACATTTTTATTGGTTTTGCCAAATTGTTCAAATAATTTAATCAGATCGTTGGAACACTCAATAACAAAGGTTTCTTTAAGGAAGAATTCCCCGAATAAGGAGCAATAAATAAACTTAAAGTACAAAACAGAAATAGAATTGATATAGTTGGCTGTATACCATAAATCACAAAAATTTTGTTTAAAAATCCTTTATAAAAGGTATAATCCGACAAGCGAGAGCTGGCGGGTGACCTGCTCGAAAATAGAAAAGGAATTATTCTAAGAGAGATAGGAGAGGTACTTAATCGCGATTATAGGTATATAGTATAGGTACTTAAACGGTTATACACGATGTACACGATGTACATGACTTAAACGGTGAACACTTTTCAATTTCTTCTACGCGCAACCCGCCAGCTCTCGCTTGTTGGGTTATATATCATTAAAAAAACACTTCGGGCTACATCAGAACATTTTCGTGTTTTCATACTACTAGTACATTATCAGTGTATTTACCAGGTGTACATAAGATAAGCCACTAAATATGGGGGTAAAACCTTAAAAATGGTGCAAAATTGGTTAATAATTACATCTTCGTTAAAAAGTTGGTGTGATGTTAAAGTTATTAATACCCTGTTAAAGTTTAAGATACCCTGCGTGGCATGGCATGGCAACGTAATACTTCCAATGGGGTTGAGACGATGTCCCTGTATGGAGTCTAGATGGCAACTGAGCTTTTTATAGTTGCACACAAAGAAAAAGGTGTGTTTTGACGGTATATGGATTGATTGGTTTGGTTTTAGAGGTTACAGATACCAGATCATGTCCTCGAAATTCTAAATTTATCCAACTGGTATCTAACACAACTTTGTCACAAGAATTCTAGTGAGCACCACGACCTTTTAATGGAAAGAAACACCGCCTTGATCATATGTCCAAGAGCTTAATGAAGTAAGTTAATTCTCTCAAACGATCTTCTAGGAAATATAGCCTACGGACATTATGGCTCTCTTGAAGTGAAATTTTAACTCCTCGCTTTCTGACCTGCATTCTTACACCGTAATTTAGTCACAAACTAAAGGATTAGGAGAATTTTTTCAAATAGAGAAATATCAGAGATTCTAAGGGTGAAATGAAATCATCTAATTTATCATCTGAGAAAAATGTTTCTTAGAGAAAAACTAGAGTTTAAGAGGGCTCTCAAAGTACTATTCCAAATTGTGTGGAAATGATATACAAGAGTACTTAAAAGATTCTGAAGAAATGTATGTACAAGATAAACAAAAAATTAATCTGGGAGGTAAAAAACGGAAATTATATAATAATATATATATTAACTATAAAATAAAAAAAAAAACTAACGACCAAGGCAACTGAAATAAACGTCAGAACACAAATCAGGACAGAAATTACAAAAAAAAACAAGATAAAAAGACGGTCATTACATGAAAGGGATTTAGATAATTTAGAAATTTAGATAAATCGTAGCAAAGATGAAACCAGTAAAATACGAAATAAAAATCTGTCCCTATATATTAATATTAAATTTTTAAACACCAAATCAATATTGCTTTATTTCTTTTAGTAGTGTTATTCTCGTTTCCATCAAACTAAATGACTACATTTTATTAAAATTCCAAACGTACGGCTTTTGTCATTTATTGACTTCCCTCTATAGTTAACTGTTTTATATATAAAGTTTGTCTCTAATTTAAGTTTCTCAGTTTTCAACAATGTTGCCTTCATTGCCAATAAAGTTTAAATGAGCTGCTATGCACTGATTTCTTATTCCTGAAAACTCCGTTTAAACAATAAGTTGCAGACTATTATAAAAATGATAATAATGCCCATTCCTTAATTTGATAATTTTAATATGTAAATGTGTTTTTTAGAGGTATATAAGTTTAAAATGGAACAAAAAAAATGACGTTATTCAAAAGATAATATTTTGGCATTATTATTTAAATAGGATTTCTGGCATACGACCGCCACGGCTGGCTCTGACGTAGTCTAATCTGGGGGTCCAATTTTCGATGACTTTTTTCAACATTTGTGGCCTATATGTGCAATACCATGGCGAATGTTGTTCTTCAAGTGATCAATCGTTTCAGGCATATTGGCGTAGACTAGCGACTGCACATATACCCACAGAAGAGAGATTGAAGGTGTTTCGAACGATCTTGGAGGCTGATTCACTGGTCCGCAAAGCGGTTACCAAACGTTTATTTCAATAAGTCCAATACGGCTTGAGCTGTGTGACATGTTGCGCCGTCTTCCTGAAACTACAGCTCCTGTACACCATAATTGTTCAAATGACGAATAAAAAAGTCCGTAATCATGACTCTATAGCGATCACCATTGACTGTAACGATCTGACCAGCATCGTTTTTGAAGAAGTACGAAACAATGATTTCACTAGCCCATAAAGCACACTAAAAAGTTTTTCTAGATGTAATGGTGTCTCAACAGACACTTGAGGATTATCTTCACTCCAAATACGGCAGTTTGACTTGACATAGCCAATCAACCAAAAGTGAGATATATTGCTAAACAAAATTCGCTTACGAGAATCAGGATCAACCAACAACATCAATCTCGTTCTGGGCATATTCACCGAATCTATCCCTTGCTATGTGATTATGTAGCTTTAATTCTTGCACAAGTTGTATTTTGTAGGCACGTAAATTAAAATCTTTCCACAAAATCTTCCATAAAGTGGATGGACACATATCCAACTGCTGTGTACATAACAACAACTTCTTCTGTACGCACTGTACGACTTATCTGTGGATGCATATTATCATTTAAAGTAAACCTGGTGCGAAAAATTCCATGGCTAATCGAATTAATTGCTCTGATGGACGATTATGTTGACCATAAAATGGACATAGTGCGCGATACGTATTTCGAACAGAACCATGATTTTTAAAATAAATTTGCACAATTTGGGAGCGTTGTTTAATAGTCAGTCTATTTATGCTAAAATGTCAAACCAAACTAAATATTAATCACTTAAGAACTGTCAAAATGGCCGCCAGTTAAAAAAATGTTGCCAACTTACATTTCTATACCTCTAAGAAAACACCCTTTACAAAGGAAAGATGTTGTTTTCTAGAGAATAAAATTTTAAAAACCCACCCTAATCTTCTCGTTCTTACCAGTGACAAAGTTAACGCAAATGTATTCATGGATAGAGATCAATATCTCAGTATTAGTCAATCGTTGTTAGATGAAATAGGTACTATTAACCTCTCTCTACCAACACTTGTTCTAAATTCACTAATAAAATCAATAATTTCATTACTCACCTAAAAAACTTAAAGATTATTGATCAACCTTTTGCTAAACCTTTACACAATTATGATGGGTATGCTTCTAGATTCTATTGTCAAATAAGCCTACATAAAAACGTAAAAAAACGTATAAACGTATGTAAAAAACGTAAGTACTTAGTTCTAAAATATTATGAACCTTGGACTGTGGAAGTTGAATTAAATCTGCACCTGTGGCTGGTTAACCAGCTACAACGTAGTCACTTGTATTATAATATGGAAAGATCGACCTCACTTGTTTGTCTTTCTTCGAGTCACACCTTAAAAGTAAAACGATGTTTTAAGCATATGTTGCTTTCTTTATATTGGTTCGTACAGACAAGGACTTATCCTTACTATATCATAACTTTTAAATTTACTGCTCCAATGCATTAGCGGTTGGTAATACGCCTTGTATTGTCATGTTTGGACTTCAAGGAAGCTGTCTTTCACGGGATGGTTCATGTGCTCTAAAATAGGTCCCATTTGTCGAGAGTTTCCGAGAAGTGTAGAAGCTTTTGTGGTAACTTTTATTACATTTTTTACAAGATTACTACTGAAAATTTTTGCAATCATTTTAATAAGGTTACCTAAAGTCAAAATTAAACCAAATTAATATTCTATTGTTGGAAGGGTGATCTTGCGATCTTGTTAGTTTCTCGGCGAATACTAGTTTTTTACATATTTTTTTAAACTATATATATAATAACCACAGTTTCTTTTGTTGTTCTAAGTTTAAGTGTTAAATTTTAAACTGTATTTAGTTTCAATTGATTGTTTATACAACTTAACTATATGTCTCAAGCTTTTTTACATTTTATACCTTTGACTGCTACATGTCTTTTTAAGGTAACACTTTTGCATCAACCTCTCTATGGATGTTTGGTTTTTTCATATTATTCTATTTAGATGAACTGATGGAGTGCTTTCTGATTATAGAGCGAAACGTCTTCGAATAAATATATGAAGTAGCCACCTTCTTTATATATATATATATATATATATATATATATATATATATATATATATATATATATATATATATATATATATATATTATTCAGGGCTTCCGAGGTCTTAGTTTCCCGAGCCTCCAAACACTACCACACTAATCACTAACTAATGCACTACTGCTACTGAAACAGCAGATGGTTCATTTATATCATCGATGGTGACGTGGTTTGAGTGGAGGTTTGAGTGGACGTGGGAGTTGGCGTGGGGGTTGAGGGAGATTTTCGCGGTATTAGATTTGGATAAGTTTGTTTTAAACAAGAGAGCTCAGCAGGTCTACTTGCATCATCACAAAGGCGTATTGATCTGGAGACAAGGGTATTAATGACTAAATTAATTTGTGAAGATGGAAAATAAGTTAAAACGCATTAATTGGTGATCAGTATAATAGTGTCTAGGGGCTCAGAAAACTGAGACATCAGAAGCACTGAAGAAGACATCAGAGAGAATGTCGAAAACTCGGCGCAGTAATAATCGACGCGGTTCAACCCGCAAGCCTGTAGAAAGAAGTATCGCTAATCGATTTATACATTGGTATATTGGCAATAAGATAAGTTGAATATAGGCGATTTTTCATTCTATTTAAATAGTATGGGTCAAAAACTTTAAACTCAAAAGGGAAATACTCGGTTTTACGTAATATTTTCACGAAACTGTTTTGTGTTTAATTAAAAAAAATCCCGTTTCTTATTTCGTGTCGTCATGAATTGTATAATGTTAAGGAAATTGTAAAAATTTGTAAACATTTCTCTACGAACTAAATATCCGTTGTAATTTTTTTGAGAAGATGCGAGCGTTCGGATAATTTTTGGCGGTCAAGTGTTTTTTCCGTTATTTACCCACGTTTTTTCTCTCAGCCCGAAAGATAGTAAAAGATAGTAAGATTTCAAAGTAAAATTACCAAAAACAAAAACGTAGATGTTCTGGATTAACATCTTTATAAAATCAATAAGAGTAAGGACAAAGTAATTTGACTAACATGAAACGCATCATTAAATATTAAAGCCACAATCAAACTTTCAATGGTTTATGTAGAAACAATTAGTTGAAAATATCTTTAATACAGGAAATAAACTAATGGACAATTAGTATACAGTTATTGTTTTCCGGTAGTTGTTCATAAATAAATTACGCGTAAGTGATTTGTAATATTTGGGTGGTATTTGCCATTTTAGCATATACAGTAGTATTTATTTTCCGTGATTATGAAACAATTGAAGCGATAATGATCATGTAATGTTTCAATTGTGCATTATCTTTTGACCAATAACGGGAATATTCGATGATCGCCTATTTAGTAATAGTGCAAACCATGCCACAGTTTATTATGAATACGCAACTTTAACTGCTACAGTAACTGTCACTATTAGTAGTTTTAATATTAATTAATATGGCTATGCAAATAAACGTTGCTAAATTTAGAAAGGGGATAGAAGAAATATATAAAGTACGTACAGATTTAAATTATTGGAATATTGCAATTGAAAAACTAAAAATATGTTAAAACAAATTTTATTACCCAAGGTAAAAATAATAAACAAAATTATATCCGATATAAAAACGTAAATTAGAATGACTAGCACTGGCATCCAGTGCAGAAAAAGAAAATATTTGACATCAAGGATTTGTGGAAAAGTAACAAGAGGGCGAATTTAAAACAAAAAAAAATGAATAAACACAAATAAGAAACTACTACTGCTACTACTAAGGATTTCCACAGTTTTCACTGTCTTCCTTCACTCAACCGTTTTCTCCAATTCTCCCTGTCATTGCAGTCTCCATCTCGCAAGGTTCTTTTCTCCTTAGCCTCGTCGATTTCGTCTCTGAATAACCTTCGGGGTCTTCCTCTCTTTCTTCTTCCGATCGGGCTCCATTCTATGATTTTTGTTTACCCAGCGTCCTCTGTCCACTCTTCTGACGTGGCCGTACCAGGATAGTCTCTTCTCCTCTATATATAGTCGATTATGTCTGATTGCACTCCAATTCTCCGCTTAATCTCTGCGTTTTCAATTCTGTCTCTTTTTGTAAGTCTACAGCTTCTCCTCAGGAACTCCATTTCTACTGCTCTTATTTTACCTCTATTTCTCTTGTTTATTGTCCAGTTTTCTGACCCATATGTCAGGATACTTCTTGTCAGAGTATTACATATTCTCTTTTTTGTCTTTATCGTAATGTTCTTATCCCACAGCACTGAATTTAGTTGTCTTATACAGTTTCTTGTTTGTTTTAGTCTGTTGTTTATATGTTCTTCTGTTATTCCCTGGTTCGATATTATGGTTTCTAAATACTTGAATTTATCTGTTCCATTTACTTGTCTTTCTTCGTCTATCTCTAGGTTTCTGTTGGTTTGTTGGAGAAGCATTTTGGAAGGGAATGGAATACAAAGGGGAATTAAAATTCTCTAAAGATATTTTAGAGGGAATAGCGTAACCATTTTGTGAGCCACAGAGAACAGGAGACGATAAAGACTTAAGAATTTAAGTTTACAATATATTATATTTTGCTTGAAATAATGTCTCTAAACAACAATAAAAAAACATGTACATCGCGAGTATCCTCCGGAGTATTCCTCCATAAACCCAGTGGGATTCTTATTTTTTTTTAAGCATAACTTGCCAAATCCAAATTGACGGATCAAAACTTGCCTTATCCATTTTTGTTTATTTTTTTTTACCAAAATAATGATATTGTACGTTTAAATAAATTAATGTTTAAGTTTTCTTACATTTTATTGTATATTAACACTTGATGTACCTTTTCGCTCATAAAAAAATGACTTCGGTAAACATTTTTTCAATTATACAAGAAACTTCACAACGTGGATAAGACAAGTTTTGATATGAGATGCCTCATATAGCTGTTATGTGACAATAATAATATTGTAAGCTACGTAAGTCATGTTAGTTATATACAACTGATATCAATATCTAACATTCAATAGAGATATTTAAAAAAGATAATTTAAGTACATAGGATACCAGTAGAGGTCTACGTGTGAGTGGATGTCATAATTTTTATTGCCAAACGTTTGTTAGGAGAATTCTGAGGTTAACTTTTTATTTCGTATATAAAAAAAGGTTGTGTAAGTGTAATCATGTGCTATTTTTTGCTATATACGGTAAATAATCATATTATTTTGTTGAATAAAAATCATGTAGCCCTCAGGCAACATTATCAGTTGAGTAATTTAATTTTTTTTTCAGTATAAGAGTTCACAATGGAAAATTTAAATGAAATATCAAATACTTACCTGCTTTTATAGAAGATTATGAAGATAAAAATGTCGTGTTTTGTTCTTGTCGACCCTAATCTCTCCGATTTGACCGACACGGAGGAGTAGGATGAAGAAATTAAAAATAATCTTTCATTCACGTTGAGAACTCCTATGAATAGCTCTTCTGACGAGACCTATTAGGTCGAAATACGTATCAAGAGATACATAGGATTTGTTTGCGTGAAATCAAATATTTGCTGCCTTTCTTCATAAAAATAATCTGTTCACGCCTCTATCTAATTTAAGTTTATTTTATTCATTTTACAATCCGGCAACATAGTAGCGTAGGAAGATATATTATGCCATATGTGAAGATAAGGCGAGCCCCTAAAAGCACCCCAAAGACGACAGCACTCAAATAGGAGAAGTCGAGGCCGGTGGACACCAGCGAGCGAAACAATACTTATTAGCGTTATATTTATGTATTATTAATTCAAGAAAGTCAGTTTTTTCACACGGAGTTTGATTATTTACCAGCGGCACACGCGAAGTGCATATCAAGTCAATCTATAATCAATATAAATAAAATTGTCGAAAACTCAGATGAACATAAATTTCAAAATCATTAACTGTTAACAGAAGAAGAGGTTAATTAAACGAATGAAGAAAAAATAAAAAATAGTGAAGTCCTGAACCTCGCTTCACAAATATTTTCCTTGCAGAACGGCTTGAAGGAGAGCATATCTGGATTCATTTCGCATATGTCCAAAGAATTTTAACTTTCGAGATTTAATCGTGGTCAGTACCTCTCGGTTCTTATTGATTCTTCTAAGGACCTCCTCATTTGTGACTCGGTCAGTCCACGGGATCTTAAGTATTCTCCGATATAGCCACATCTCAAATGCTTCCAGTTTTTTGCTAAACTGATATAAAGTAAAGAATTTATAAAGCCAGTGCAAGACCAATAATGAAATGTGCCTCAGAAACAAGACCTGGCACAGCCACAACGCAAAGGCTACTGGAAACGTTATAGTACTGAGAAGAATTACAGTAAATACGCTGAGACATCAAAAGACAAGTAAAGACATTAAAGACCCTAAATAGAGAAAAGAATTAAATAACCACATAATCAGAATGGGGGAGACCTGTGTCGTCAAAATGGCAACCTTCTATAGAGGTATTAATCCGCCAATAAACAATCAGAATTGCTTATAAAGAGGAAAAAAGAAGAAGAAAACGATATATTAGTAGCAGTGAGGCGTACAGAGTATAAAGATATATTAGTAGCAGTGAGGCGGTTTGGAAAAACAGTTTCTATACACGAACGTCGTCCTACTGTAGATAATTTATCGGCTCATCTAAAGAATGGAAAACAAGTTTATTTCACAGCAGAAAATGCAACGCAAAGAGCTAAACCACCAGCTCTTCTAGCTATCTCCCTGAAAGCATGCACAACCAGTTTATTTGCAAGAACATTGCTTTACTCGAAAATGCTGAAATATTTTACATGGATTGCGTCATCTAAAAAATTCTAACAGGGAGATTCCCTAAGTTTTTTTTTGTTTTTCAACCTGATTATGGATCAAACAGTGGAAGAAAAACAATTTAAAATAATCTGCTATACAAAGGACGCAATATAGGGGAAGAGCCTTTTTTTAATCTTGAACAAAAACGTATGTCCTTTGAGCTGTCCAAGGTATGAGCAGCATTCTTCTCCAGCACCACATCCCAAAGGCATTAATTTTTTGATGCTAGCATCCGCGAAGTGTCCAAGCCTATGTCCCGTATAGAAATATGAACAATACAAGGGCATTCACCAGTCTCATCTTAATATTTTGAGAGATAGATCTGTCTTTCCAAACTTTCGTTAGGCGACTTATGCAGTTACGATACGATAATGGAAGCAGTAAATGATGGCAAAGGAGGAATATTTTTTATTAATATACCAGACGGACTTGGTAAAACATTCTTAATTACATTAATTTTAAACATGATTCGGCCTAAGGAAAACTGTTAGAAGTGTGTGAAATGAACCTTTAATTGCAGTGTTTTTTGCACCGGCAGTTGTACGAAATGAAGTCTTTTTGGTTAAACAGGAACAAAAGTATTGGTGAGTACTACCTCATAAATCAAACTCACGTTTATCTAATTTCATAGATGAAACAATCTTCCTAATAAAGGCGGTTGGTTAAAGAATTGCTTTTTACAATTTAAAGCTACATGTGTGCAATTATTACCCTAACGATTTGCAATTTTAACGAAAGACACTCATTTTTCTTTGGATTTTTGTTCACAAAGTTGTATAAATCAACACTCTATTTTTTGCAACATTGTATCAACAACCTTCTAATTGTTCGATAGTTTTTGGGTTTTTGTATGCGAAATCTTGGCTAACTATATGGGAAGAATCAAAACAAACACTAATTTAACTGTTGTAATTTTATCAATGTTTATATAAAGTTGCAAAACTGCAACAGCATAAAAGCCTTGGAGATGTGAACTTTGAGTAAACTACTGTCTGTCTTATGGATTGATCATGTGACAAACGAGAAAGTGTTAAGGTGGTAAACTGTTACAAACTATTAAAAAATAAAAATATTTCTGTTTTATTGATAGGTGATAAATAATATAAAATGCTAAAATTTGTTTTAGTAGGTATAATAGAAAAAAGAAGATGCCCATCGAGAAAGAATTACCTCGTGGCTGCCAGACATACAAGTTTAGCGGATAATTCGAAATTATGGTGAAATTGTTACACTTGCTAGAGAAAGACAATAATGACAGATTAACCACTACACGGTGGAAGCGTATGGCAATTGAAAGAAGTATTCTTGAAATACACCTTAAATGCTTCCGCTTATTTTATTTAAGTAATAATAAATTCTTTGTTTTCCTCCTTATCGATTCGGTATAACTTTCAGACTAATTTAATGGCCATTTCAACTTCATTAAGAACTGCACAGGAATATTTATGACCAATCACAATGGCCAACGAATGCCGGATCTCACTTCTAGATGAAATTCAAGTTGACCCGATTCCAAGCTATCAAAGAACTGGTGTTTGTGTGGATAACACTAAAAGTTGGTACATGAAGATTAAGGATTTTTATTCCGAAATTTAAAAATACTTTACTTATGGTCAATAATTAAATTATTATACGTTGTAACTAAAAAGGAAATTTAAAAAGATAATGAAGATATATAAAAAAATTATAACAGCAGCAGGATTCTGCTCTCAGATATTTAAAACATGCTATACTTACTAATATTTATGGCACTTAATAAAGTATATTTTACTTGCAAACACTCACCTGCAACAAAGAAAACCCTAATTAGTAAATGTTAATTCAATTAATATATTATGATGCAAAATATTTATTGTTACTTTCTTCACATACGATGACCTCTATATAGCAATTGAGGTTATCAGAAAGGAAGAATAATGTCCATATGTTTGATCTAGAACTCGCTGCTTTCTCTCTTTCGCATTGGGTGTGTATATTCCCACAGAAAAATAATAAATAAAAGCAGCCTCCACTCCTACTGGATGGAACGACTGATGGTGACTGAATGCTTGGTAGTAACTGAATGCCACGGCCGTTGTGCCCAGAGTTGTTTTGTAGAAGAAAATACTGAGTGAGCGATCTGCACTTTTGACAGAAGCCATTCATTTTTATATAGTCATTTGTTAATATATAATGTATGGAAGATTTTGTCTGTTACAAAGTATTGCGAAACTGCATTTATAAAAGATAAGCCTATTTTTAACCATTCTAAGAACCACAATCTAGATAACCAAAGAATGCAGAGAGATTGAGTGAAGTAAATATTAAGAAAAAAATATTTTCTTCCTATATATATATATATATATATATATATATATATATATATATATATATATATATATATATATATATATATATATATATATATATATATATATATATATATATATTTATATATATATATATATTATATATAATATATATATATATATATATATATATATATAAAATTTATTCTTGAGGATAATTACATTTTAAGAAGCCCTTATTTGACGATTCTGATAGTGAAGATATTTATATTCTCAGATTCAGGCACAGACAATGAAGAGAGCGATAAGCATTTGGTTTAATTCTAAACCCAATTTTTTATTTTAAGTCCATCCTATTAATAATTTATATTATTGTGTACAGCAGCCGATGGAAATTACTTTACTTAGGTACGTGTAATTAGTTTCAAACTATACATTTATTTTATCATTAATACTATTTGATGAAATATTATTCTGTTCGAATATAATTTTTTAAATGTTAAATTTATTGGTGTGTGTAGAAAATGAATTATATTTTCTACAATAGTTTATTTATTATTATAAAAATTATTATTATTCCACTAAACTATCTTATTAAATTCAATTAAAGTCTATACGATCAGCACGACATCCCTTCTTCGTATCTTCTGCGCCTGTCAGAATGTTACATTAAATTATTCAAACCCAACTACCTTTAACGCCACTTCGTTTTTGCCTTCTCAAATAGAAGGACGTAAGTAACACCATTTTTCAGCTTCTCAACTAGAAGCAAGTTATAGTTCTCACGCTTCTCAAATAGAAGCAGTTTTCAAATAACATATTTTATTAAATAGTTAATTAACTATATTAAATTCAGTGTCTGTGCGTCGGATATGTAAGTACCTGAAATAATTCTTTTATACAGAAGATAATCCAAAGTTTTGTGCCAACATTTTATAAATGCCGGTCCGACAAATTACAGGGTTGCCGGATTTTCAATAAACTACATATAAACTTTCTTGTTCTATAAATTAATATAAACAGTTGTGTTTTTAAGAACATTGTATATGAACATTTACGTTTTATTATTATAAAGGGGTGATTTGTTGGCGATTCTGCTATTTATATTTTATTTATTTCTGGAAATAATATAATAAAAATATTTTTAGCTTAGTTCTTATTTCAATTATTTCATTTTCTATTTTACTACTCACTACATAATTTATAATCCGCAATTTTGCGACCTATGGTCGCTGGTCTTTCGAGGTTTTATTTATTATTTATCTACCAAATGTAGGAAGGTGAGATTATTATTTTTCGAATATTTACTCTTAAATCATCGAACCAGCTACCTCATCCTTTCCCCTACAGTTTGTAAGTTTAAGTATCTACTATATTAAAAAATTTATAAATTGTAACTCTTCTTAAAATTGACTCGAGTTCGAGTCGTAAGAATATTTAAGCGACTCAAATCGTAAGTCACTATTTTATTAATTGAAAACAACTGAATTCAAGTTAAGTTTTAATCAATACCACAGAACAGTTATAACATTCTACTGAATGGTAAATAATAAAAAGGTAAAGATAAAAGAACAGGTAATAAATATTCAAATTCCAATAATTTTATTACCGATTACTTTTACTGACTAATAGTAGGGACGGATCGAGATAGTCTACCCTACTATATTGTTAAAAGATTTATATTTATTACCAAAAAATTTAAAAAATATTTTAGGTAATAAATACTTAAGATTATTCAAAGAATATGAAACTTAAAAGACTGGTTAAAACAGTTTGTAGTATAAAGAATTAATATTAACTGAACATTGTTAACCACTCAATAGTTTAATTAAACTTAATTTTTAAAAACTAGCAGTCGCGGACAGTCAAAACGACCACTTCTTTTTTTTACTTTTTAGCTTGTGTTAAGCGAAGAACACAACTAAGCGACCACGATCACGATCGCGTCCACAAGGGCGATGGCGATATCTGTTTCTAAAGATAGCGAGTACATTTGATCGGTAGCGACCTGCTGAGATTTCAATAGTATAAATAATACAGTTAGAAAACAAGGCTCAAAGAACCGATATAAAGCCCCGGAACCTAAAAATGACGAACCACGCAAAGAAGAGGAAAACTAAAAGAAGAAATAAGCCCACAATCCGATTATAAACATGGAATATTACTTCCTTCAACAACAAAGACCAAGAGATAATAGAAGAACGAATAAATAAAAACATAGACATTTGGGCAATCCAGAAAACCAAGAAGAAAGGTAAAGGCCAAAGAGAATATAACCAATATTAGCAAGCATACAGTGAAGTGAAAAAAAAAAGAACAAGCAGGCGTAGGCATACTTGTCCATAGAAAATTTAAAGACAACAAAAATTACTGCTGTCATATTTTCGAAAGAATAATACATAAGTATGAACATCACAATGGACTACCAAAGATTAAATGTCATATCTATCTATAGCCCCGAGGACTGCAAACCTAAGGAGGAACGAGAGGCATTCTACGAACAATTGCAAACCATCCAGGATGAAATACCTCATGAAGAGCACTTAATTCTTATGGGTGACTTTAATGCACGAATTGAATCGAAATGAAATAGTTCCAGGAGTAAAACAAAGATTTAATGAAAACCATGTTAACGCAAATGGAGAACTCATGGCTAATCTCTGTACTTTTAACGAACTGAAAATCAATGGTACATTTTTCGACCATAAGCTCCAGTATAAATTTACATTTGAAAACTCCAAGGGGCATAAATCTATGGTTGATTTTATAGTCTACTAATAGAAAAATCCACCCAAAACAAATTCTGATATCAGAACTTTAAACTCAACAGACGTAGGGAGTGAACACAAACCAGTACTAGCAACGATAAGAATAAAAATAACACCAAAACAGAATTTTCTACAAGAAATCACCGAAGAAAAATTCAATGTAGAATCACTGTGTAACGACTGTACAAGAGAAATGTAGCAAAGGAGACTGGCATAGAAGATACAGCTGAAACAAACTGATGACATCGAAGATATAAACGCGAGCTCGGAGAAAATTAAAAACAACATTAAAGAACCAGCAAAAGAAGCTCTAGGAAAACGCAAAGTCATACTGAACAAAAGAAACAACAACAATACAACATGGTTTAGAAAAGAAATAAAAGAGAAATGTAAAGAGAAACGAGAGGCCTGCACGAAGTACACAACATCAAATACCTCAGAATGGCAAAAGAATTATAGAAGAATACGAAATTAAACAAAGTAGTTGGTAAGAAGAACAAAAAATTAACACTGGGAACAGTTTACAAAAAAGATCGAAAGCGACTTCTAAACCAAATATGGAAATTCATAAGGAACCAACGGCAAGAAATGGCAGAATTGAAGGAATATAATAACATACCAGCAAACGAATGGGAAAGATACCTAACGGAACTATTTAAAGCAAAGGAAAATAATAATCAAAACAATAACGTATCTGAATTAAGAAGCGGAATAGAATCAGTTTTCAGGAAGTAGAAATACCCATAAATTCGCTTAAAAATATAAAGTCACCAGGACCAGACGGAATAACCAACGAGCTTCTAAAACACGGAGGAGAAAGTATAACCCTAGAGATGACAAAACTTATACAAAAACTAATATTGCACTGCAAGATACCAAACGCATGGAGAAACAGCATAATGATACCAATGTTCAACAAAGGAGATAAAGAAAACCCCAACAATTATAGAGGTATAAATTTACTGAACACCGTACTTACGCTTACGACAAAAGTCCCAACCAACAAACTCAATAAACTAACAAACTTTAACCCTTTATATACTTGACAAGTCGAAGACGTCTTACACCTACTTTATAAAAGAAACATACCAATCAATATTATACAAACCATCAAAAACATCTACTTCCATAATCAAATACTGCAAAGATGAATGGAAAACTAACACAGTGTATACTAGTACAAAGCGGAGAAAGACAGGGTGAATCGTTAAGCCCACTTCTCTTTAATATAATAATGGACGAAATAATACAAGCAGTACGTAAAGTACTGCTACAGAATGGGAAACAAAGAAATCCAAATATTATGTTAAGCAGATGACGCCGCATTAATCGCCGAGACAAAAGACGAGCTCCAAAGATTAAAACACGTCTTCAATACAACAACTAAGAAATACAATATAATAATATCAACAGAAAAAACCAAATGCATGACAACAGCTAAATACCCACTTCGGTGTAAAATCGAAATTGATGGGAAAATAATAAAGCAGAAAGCAAGGTTTAGATGTCTGGGAATAGATATAACTAGTTACGGAGATGTTGAAGAAGAAGTACGACAACAAAGCTTAAAAGCAAGCAGCGGGATATCTTAATGACACAATCCGGAAGAACAAACACCTAAGATAAGACACAAAAACAAGAATCTATGTAGCAGCAATGAGACATATATTAACATACACGGCAGAGACAAGACCTGACACATCTAAAACGAGACGACTACTATCAACAACAGACATGAAAATACTTCGACGAATATGAGGGAAAAGTCTGTTGGATACGGAGATAAGCGAAAACATCAGAAGAGCGTACAATATATGGGAGACAAAACGGAAATAGAAGTGGAACGAGCTCTTTAGTAGAATGGCAGAGAATAGGATAGTATGAATAGCACGAGATAAGTAATCAAATGGACGAATAAATTGCAAACCAATAAAAAGATGGTATGATAATTTAAACAATTTAGGAGGCTAATATTGAAGAAAAAACAGGCTTTAAAGCCTACATACAAGAAGGAAGAACAAGAAGAGGAAGACATAAAGTTTATAAAATGTGTCATTTACAAGAAGAATCACGGTACATGGGTAAAGAAGCATATTATTAAAGAAGATAAGAAGTATTCTTTTAGCATTAAACTGGGGAGGAAGAATCATGATATTAACCTGAGGTGCAAGCAGCAAGGCGAATTTCATAAATTGCACCCAGAGCTTCGCAGAGATGAGAACTCTTTCTATAATTTTTTAAAATGAATTTTAAAAAATAATAAGTTGAAAGGTTTAAATAGGGGGAAAAATAATAAATCTAAACAATATTTCTATACATAAAAAAAAATCAGTCGATATTTGTAGGAACCGCACTATAATTTAAGCAATAAATGAATTCTGCATCCCTCCTCTAGATTGCGCGCAGCTCAAGTCTATTACTATCCTGGGCGTACTGTACACACAAAACCTAAGTTTATTACTTTATCTTGTTATATATTGATATCCTTGACTATAAAACAAAATAATAAACAAAAAGATTACTAAAGAAACTAACTAACTAGGTCCAGAACATTCCAAGTGTTTAACGGCGTGATATTTTTGCACTTTTAATATACACATATCGAAAAAAGGACAATATTGTATAGTCCCAGAAAAAAAATACAGAGTAATAATATGTCTTTTGGAAGTGTCAAAACAAATCAACAATTAATTAGGAAGTGTATGTTTCATTTATGCGGCATGGAAATTAATAAAAACCCTGAAAACCGACACATCAAATAAAAGTCGAATACAGCCCATCCAGATAGATACATGGAAATATCATTACGCAAGGAAACTGCATGAAGACAGAGATATTTATAATACTGACTCACCTCAACGAATACGAGTACAAGGTGACTATGTAAACGTTGAAGAAGAACAAATACAACAAGCGCTTAAATTGATGAAGAATAACAAAGCATCCGGGCCGGAGAACATACCAGCAGAACTTCTAAAAAACGGAACACCAAAACTAATAGGCTATCTTAAAGTGTTATTCACAAGATACTTAAATGGGGAAGAAATCCCGAATAGTTGGAAAGAAGCATGGATTACTCCAATTCGCAAAAAAGGTCCAAAAGATATTTGCGGAAACTACAGATGTATCTCTGTCACCAGTACCTTTAGCAGGCTGTTTGGTAAAATCTTAAAAACCATAATTGAGAAAGAATACGAACCTCATGAAATTAAACAGCAAGCAGAATTTAGAGCTGGAAGATCTTGCGTAGACCACATATTTACCCTAACACAACTGAATGAAAAGAAAGTTGCAAGAAACCAGGAAATACCAAGGAAAACCAGGAAATCTATTATTTGTGGATCTCACAAAAGCATATGACACGATTCCTGTGAGAAAGCTGTGGCAGTCTCTTGAACGATCTCCATTAAATAGCACGATCATTGCGGCAGTCAAACAATTATACAATAAAGCATCATCAAAAATCAAACTAAACAAAACCTTATCAGAAGAATTTCCAATAACAAAAGGCTTACGACAAGGATGCTGCCTCTCTCCAATACTATTTAAGATCTATTTAAATGAAGTACTAAAACACTGGAAAAGATCCTGTTAAGGAATGGGGATCCAACTTGACGACGATACAACATTATACACTCTACATTTTGCGGACGACCAAGCAGTAGTGGCAGCAGACAAGGAAGATTTAGAATTCATGACGAGACGATTTGAAGAAATTCAAAGGAGACAACTGATCTGGTATGGTCATGTGAAAAGAATGGACGACGACAGGCTGCCAAACCAAAGTTTAAAATGGACGCCAAGGAAAAGAAGGAAGAAAACAATCCTGGCTTGGCGGCATTCATAAGGCAATGTCGGAAAGAAACCTTCACCCTGACGAATGGAATGACCGACGTAGCTGGAAACTGGGAACCGGAAGGCGGAGAACGCTATAAAAAACCGGGATAATAATAATAATGTTTTATTTTATAACACATAATATAATCATATCATTCCTTAAAGAAAAATACGATACGAAATAAGAAAAAGTATTTCAGAAAATATTCCTCAAATTGATGTCTCGGTGTAAGTTAACGATTATTTTGTCACCTTATGTATTTTTAATAACTTTCATTTTTCTTTTTATTAACGTTTTCTGATTTCATAAATAAATAAGTCGAATCACGCACTCGCATGAGCTGACAAAAATATTTTCGTGATGCCACCCGCAGCTTTTTGGGAATAAGCCGGCTGTTCTCTGCCAAATAAAACAATTACACGCAACAGAGCCATGGGAAATTTCACGTTGATTAAAACTGGATTTTTCCAAATGTCCGAAACCGTGCGGGTAGACGAACACATCATTTCCGTAATGAAGCTGTACTGGAGTGTTTACGCTTCGGATTTTAATTATTTAAAGATGTACTTCATCATATACGTCAGAGCTTTCGCAAACTTTGCCATTCACAATAATTAAAAGCGCAATCGTGAACAATCACGTCTGTTGAATGGTTTAACTATAAGCTCAGCATACAACACATCAATAATTTTATTAATTATGTTCGATAAAGTCCTTTTCCATCACATTGATATCACATTATGTATGCAAATCCTCAACAGGTCAAAAAACCATAGGCGTCACCCTATACTTGTTTTGAAATAATAAAAAAAATTAATATTTTAAGATGCCGTCAACAATTCATTATCTTTTAAAAAATCTTTTGTAAAATAAGTGTCCACTACTCTCACTATACCTTTTTTGTGCGTAAAAAATGTCGGTATATATGCCACACGATTATTGTTAATTATACACGGGTGATTAACGAGAGAATTCAATGTTTCACAAAATAAAGTAATGTAAACAGTAATTTAAAGGTGATTATTGTTTTCTATACAAGTTATCGCCTGACACAAAATTAATACCTTCTTTGAACGATTACCTGGAATTACTGATAAGGCTTCACTAATGATAGTTTAAGTAGTTTTTATGACACATTACAGCTTATGCCAATAATATAAATTAGAAATTGTTTGCATCTTCCATTTAGTTTGTAGATGTACATTGTTCATGTCTTACCTACCTACGTTTTTGGTGTCGATATTTTGTTATTTGCAGTTAAAAATGACGTCGACAACAGGTTTTATCCCAGTTAAGTGTAGTTTTAAAGGTGCCTTCAGTCTAAGAGAGAAAAATATAATATAAAATGTACACAATGCACTTGTACATCAACCCCACTTTCTGTCATAGTCATGGATAATGCTAGGTACCATTCAAGAGTAGCAGAAAAATTGACAACAACGGCATGGAAAAAAGGAGAGATAATCGAATGGTTGGATAAACATGTAATTGAGTACAAGGAGAATTCGACAAAAAAGAAATTATTACCTATTGTAAGGCAACATAAAGCAGCTTATAAAAAATATATAATTGATGAAATGGCATTAAACCATGATGTAATTATTTTACGTTTACCCCCATACCACTGTCATCTGAATCCGATAGAAAATATATGGTCTCAAGTAAAGGGTGAAGTCGGACGCACAACAAACCTTTTAAATTAGAAGACTTACAACAATTATTAGAACATTCCTTATCAAAAGTAACTCCAGAAAATTGGAAAAATGCTGTTGGTCGTGCTCACAAGGGAGAAAATAAAATGTGGAATTTGGATAATATGCGTGATGCAATGCTGGAACTGGTAAAAATTAACATTGGAGTTGAAGATTCCTTAGATTCTGAAGAAAGCAGTGAATCTGAAATGGAATTTGATTAAAATAATATTCATTTTTTTACAAATCGGTCCCTGTTACGGCCACAAATTATTTTGTATATAACCAATAAAATAAACATCTTACATTTCTGGCAAATTCATTAGTACCTGTTAATCTCCATCACTTCGACACTGGCATCTTTATTTAGGGATTAGTAACCCTCAAAACTATTGCATTCTATTCTGCTTCAACCTTTATACCTGTTGGTCATACTCAATTTAAAATTGTTTTCCTATATACTTCTGTAAACTTGTTGACAAATATCTATTTTTCATTCAGTCACCCGTATCAACAGTTTAGGGATTTGCATAAATAATGTGCTATCAATATGATGAAAATGGACTATAAGCAAAAAAATATTTTTTGGAGGAGCTCTTCATAATTAGGTGATTAGGTTCTCCCGAATGTTATCCAATCCATTCTTGAAATCTTATAAATTAGTCCTTTCTGTACATTTTATATTCTCGCAATTTTGTCAATTCAATCCACAATACTTCTTCTTTTTATTTGCTTTCTATAAATCAAGCTTCCCTGTGCTTTTTAACACGTTAAACGCCGTTTGAAACTAATATGATTCACGCTTTTTTTACTTACAGGGCAGCGCGAAGCACAATTGCTTCGCATGAATTGTTATACTGTGGGCACCGCCGCTTGTAGGTGATTCGCGCTGCAATAATAAGTATATGAAAATTTAAAGTTAGTAGCCCCCTCAACAAATATTTGGGATTAGCACGGCTCTGCAAGTAATAAAACGTAGGTACTCGATATTGCCTAACATTATGATTGGTCATTTCTGCCCTTTTACACCAATATGGACTCCAGATAATATGGTAAATAAAAGGTGATAGACACATTAGTTTTACAAAATACTTTATTTCTTCAACAATATAAGAAACTGCTCACTGGGAGAATAATATAAATATAATACCGAAAAACTGTTCGTATAGGGAGTATTCTATATAAAACACCTGTAGAGGATAATTGTAGACATTTGTGAAACAACTTACACAATAGAATTTGTCACATTGAACACATTTCCATCTAGTTTGCGTTGCTTTGGAAGTCGCGTACTTTCTGTTAAACTCTTCGGACAAATTCTTATTGCAAAATAAACTTTTCCCCAGACGAAAATCTTTCCTTTGGTTTTATTTGCAGTAAATATTTTGCTACTTCTTCTTTGAACTGACTTATGGTAATATTACAGCCCGTTACTTTTTGCGTAGACATTCGCATGACTTTCTCTCTACTCGGTGACTATTGAAAAGTCCATCTGCATCCAAACTATCGCTGTTTCGTCTTATTGTGGATATTAAAAACCTAAGATTGCGTTTCTGTGGTGGGAATGGCCTGTCAGCTGATTTTGTTTCCTCTGCTCTTATACGTTGTCTGAAATCACGTTAAAGGTAGCCTACCAATCCACAATTGTAACCCTTTGGGTGCCCCTGACGTTTCTGTTTCAAAGAATCAGCTATTGTGCCGAGATATTTCTCGAATTGGCCAGTCAACACCGGGGCAGCGTAGTTAGATCGCCTTCTTCTACTTAGGCAACACCTATAACTTGATGGATTTTGCGTTGATAACGAAGCACATTCTTCACGGCTACATACCCCACATACAAAAACAAAATTTGTTTAATTTACTGTTTGTATTTTGAGAACGATTTCCGAAGTGGAAATTGAAATGTCAATAAACGTATTTTTATCTTTAATTGTGGCTTATTCCCAGATAAATAGTAATTAATTTACATACTCCACTGCTGCGACAATAGCGTCCTTAAATATTTGATAGTGTCCTATTCCTAGGTGTCATGTCTGCTGAAGATCTACATCGCGCAGGCCATCAAGGAAACATTGGATGGTGAATTGGTGAAGAACTTTTCCGGGAATTCAGGTTAAGCGAGCCGTCCCACCTTTTCTACTTCCGCTCCGTATTCTGGCACAGATTCGTTGGAGCCTTGGATACGCACCTTTGGTTGACTCTGGTAGACTTGCTTTAAATATTGGCTGCCGCTATTTAATTCTAGAGCCGATACGATGGTCTTATAGTTCGTTTATGCGTCCTCTGGGATGCTTTGGAGGATTCCGACGTCCAAATCTAGGACGTTTATAAAAATAACAGGTGTCTTTACTTATTAACAGTCAGTAGTTGCTTTGGCTTTAGATTCATGATTGGAAAACAATGATGCTAGACAAAAAGTATCTGTTTTATCTCGCCAGGTATTAATGACGTACGGGTTAAACATTTGTATTTACGTACAAATTATTATTGAATATGTTCATTTTAATTAATTTAATTAGATTTGAATGCATAAAACGCTTAAATACATGTTTTTCTATTGTTTCCACTTAAATGTAATTTTAACCCTTTAAAAATAAAAAGCACACTTCGCCCGTATAAATATTTTTCAAAGGAAACTAAGATAAGTTTAAATCCAAATTTTCATCTAAATATGTGCAGTCCGAGAGAATTGGGAGGTAAGGTCCTATTTTTCGCCCGAGTTACTGGACTATTAGAAGCTCTTTCATATTTTCTCTCTTTTTTTTATTATGTATAGCTGTTGAATTTTACATTTACTGTTAAGTTCATATACAATGCAGTGTCTGAAAAATATTTAATGCCTGTTTAAAAAAACTAATACACAAACAATGATCAATTACTGTGATACACAATAATAATACTTACTAATATGATAACTTACCACATAACCTACAAAATACATGTATTTTAAAGTAAAGCTAAAGAAAGATTTGGAAAAAAATTAATGGTTGGCATTTTTTGAGGCTTAGTTAATTAATTACTCAAAAATTATATTTAGATTAAAAGCAATGGCGTAATATAAATTTAAACTCATTCAACGGTCTTTAACCAGCTTTTGTCCTAAGAAAGTTTTAAGTGAAAAAAATGAACCCTTCTATTAATTAACGGCTCGTGAAATGGCGATGAAAAATGCGTTAAAACTGACAAATGAAGCTGAACACTGACCCCCGTCTTACTCTTTTGTGCCCTCGTTTCTCTTTTTCTGGCATAATGTGATGTATAAGATTAATAGTGAGTTTTCGTGCGGGTGAGACACTGTTTGCTTGACATGTTTTATTAAATGGAAAAAAGCTGTGTGTCACAAATTCCGTAAGGTAGTGAATATAGATGTCCCCTTGGTTTTTGGCAACGCCGAATGAATGTTTTAAGAGAAAATTAATGGAGGCAAAAAGATATGGAGAGGACTTTTTATATGGGAAGAATATAAAGGGGATTTTCATTTGATTTTGAAAGGACGTTATATGAATACTAAGTTAATACGAGGAAATCAATTTTTCACGCCTGATTACAACAGATTAAAACTATGGACGAGAATGAGAATCAGTTAAATATTCTTAGAAATCATCTTAGTCATTAGTCATCAATACCATATCTAAATTAATTTATGTGAAGTGTCTTTCAGTTTTAAAGTGACAAACCAGAAAAACTTCAAAAAATTCATATATCCAGTACTTTATCACAAGATATCAAGTATTTTTCTATGGGCAAGAAAAATATATAAAAAACATAGGGTTTCTTCTTTTTATTTTTTCTATTTATTGACTTGCATACTCGTCCATCTGCCAGCGCATTTGGTAGTGTTGCAGCTCGTCTGCAACATTTAAAAACTTTTTCTTCACAAATAACGGTAAACTTAAATAATTTCACTAAACAAATACAATAAATAGCTTTGGTTTTACAGACATTAACTAAAAAATTACTTTTCTATAAGGATGCTCAAGATATTTTAAAATAAACTTAATATTTTTTGCTCAAACTATTTCAGTGGCATTGCCACCATGGTATACTCATGCCAAGCCTTCAATCCCAACATATTTTGTGTTTAAATAGTAAAGTTTTTTATTTTATATATATTTTTTGTTTGTATGAAATATAAAACATTAAGATTCTTTAATTCGTAATCTTTTATTTCGATATACCCTTTAGGATTACGAGAAACCAAGAGATATGTTGTGAAATGCAACTTTTACATTTTCCATATCTTTCGTCATCATATCTCTAGCATCATCTGTTTTGCCTTGCAATTATTAGAAGGCACAGATTTAGCCAAAAATCTGAATTTTGGTTTTGTCAATAGAAATCTTCTGATTTCTACTTTCGCGATTTATTATCACATATAATTTTATTTGGTTATTTATTTGTTTTAAATATATTGAGACTGCTGTCTAAAAAAGGTAAGCAAAAATAGAAATGCCGCTTTATCCAGCAACGACAGACACGGACTCATGCAGCATAAGATCGACTTAGATTCCAAAAGAATTGTCAAAGATTTACGTCTAACACAAAAAATTTAGCGATAGCGTAGATCTGGCAAAAACCCAATGAGACCCGAATGGGAATCGAATCGAAAAAATAACCGCAAACGAAACCAACCAGAATGGGAATCGAATCCAAAGAAAAACCAAAAAAGAACCTTCTTCTTCTTTGGGTGCCGTGTCCGTATTCAGACGTTGGCCGTCATCATGTTTACAATTTCCTGAAACCTTTCTCTGTCGGCTGCTGCGCGAAATAATTCTTCTACTGTGGAACCACACCATTGTCTAATATTACGCAGCCATGAAAGTTTCTTTCGACCAATCCATCTCTTTCCTTCCACTTTTCCTTGTATTATAAGGCGAAGTAAATGGTATTTAGGTCCTCTAATTATATGGCCGAAGTATTCTGTTTTTCTCCTCTTTATGGTGTTTATGAGCAGACGTTCTGAATTGATCATTTGAAGAACATCTTCATTGGAAGTGTGCGAAACCCACGATATCTTTAGGATTCGTCTATAGCACCACAATTCGAATGCTTTTAACTTGTTTAGCATTGTGGTTTTTAACGTCCATGTCTTACAACCATACAATAGGATCGACCACGCATAACATTTCAGGACCTTCTTACGAATATTCATTGACAGGTTTCTGTTGCATAAAACTGGTTTCCAGGTAATAAAAGCCTTACGTGATATTTCGATCCTGGATATTATCTCTTCATCAGAGTCACAATTTACATTTAACCAGCTGCCAAGGTGTTTGAAATTATTTTCCCTTTCTATCTCTTCTCCATTAAGAGAAAGCAGACCTTGATCTATATGGATCTTTCCAACTGCCATCCACTTTGTCTTTGAAATGTTGATTTTTAGGCCTCTCCGATAAGCCCTAATATAAACTAAAAAAGAACCTAACCCTAATATAAACTGAATGAGACGTGAATAGAAACCAAACCAAATACGAACGACATAGCAGCAGGCCAGTTAAAGTTGACAACAACCATTTGTCGAATAGCGAAAAAATACTGGTATTGCTATATTCAAATAGCACACTTTTTAGAAACTATAAGCAAATTCCTTCAGTGTAAACCTTCGCAGATGCAGTCAGTAGAAAAATGTGAATTTTCACTATAGAAAAGACTTGGCACAATGTCAAGATTAATTTGGTGGGACGATGTTCAAGATCTACAGAGGGGGCATCTTCTTTAGAGTCATCCAAGACGAAGTAGGCTATCGTCTAACCAACAAAGATCATACCGTTAATGGGATCACGCCGATGTAGGCTCCACTCCACAACAAAAATGTATGCTACATTTTTCCCAAATAGGAGGGAGTGTAACGATATGCATCTCCAGATATCGTCGAAAGATGAAAGTTCTACTTTTATCGATGCACGCTAGAGGAGATGGAAGGCCGAAAATGATATAAAACAGCGTACGCTACAAGAGAGAATCGACGCACTTGCTGTGGGTAATCTTGTTTTGAAAAAGAAATCAAGTGTCGTTTACACTTTCGATATTTGCTGTTCTTTTATGATCAACGCTCTAAAATTGTTAAAATGTGGAGAATACAGTTAAACTTCGTTATCTAAAGAATAATCAAAAAATGTTATTCGATCGTTGAGATGCGATCTTACCTCTAATAACTTCATTTTTAGCGGTGTTGTTTTGTCGTCTTCCTCGGTATCTTCACTTCCATTCTCATTTTTTAGGTTCATAACTTATTCTGCTATTTCACTTTTATCTTGCTGGGCTACATGTTCTGTGGCATTATTATGTATTGCCCTACAGAAATAAGTAACTTCCAACCCTTCTAAATATATGTCTGTATCTTGACCATGAAACAAATTGTTTATTTTAAATTGCAAGACCTTAAGTTTTGCAAGGTACGCTGCCCTCTTGTATCTTCTGTATTATCTTCATCGTGCAATACAACTATTACTTCGTCTAAAAACTTTCTGCGATATATTCATTTGGTTGCCAAAATTATTCCCTGATCCATGGGTTGAATAAGCGATGTAGTATTTTTTGGCAAAAACATACAGCTAAAGTTGCCATCTTCTAAACGAAGAATATTTTCAGAGGGGTGAGCAGAAGGGTTGTCTAATATTCCACCCCTTCTGGCGGTATTTTAAATTTTTCTCTAGAAAATTTCTAACTGAAGGTACAAATTCTTTAAAAAACCAATTTTTGGAAAGATTTGAGGTGTACCATGCTTCCTTAGAGCTTTGATATAAAACGGGCAGATGATGCATAATATCTTTTAAAACTCTAGGTTTACGAAATTTGACAACCATTACAGAAGTCAATCTATGCGATCCATCGGCGTTAGCACAAAGCAGTGCCGATAGCCTCTCCATGCTGATTTTTCTTTCAGAATTTTCTTTCTAGATTTTTCATATTTGAAGGCTGGTGTGCTTTGAAGCAAAGTACGCCATAACAAACCAGTTTCGTCAGCATTTTAAATCTAAGATTCTAATAGAATTTCGTTACTTATATGTTCTACTAATTTTAGCCAAAAAGGTTCAATTTCTTCTTTTGGTGCACTTGAAGCTTCGCCGTAAATTGTTTTATTCATGATTTCGTGCTTTTTACAAAAGCACCAAAGCCATCGTACACTTGCTCTGAATGATATGCCCATATGATTTGCGAATTTAATTGCAGCAGATTTCAATTCGACTGAACGGATCGTGAAGTTCCAGTGAAGTTTCACGAGCCAATTTCATTCGTTTTCTGAGATTTCTGTTCTTTCCTACATCACACATTAATGCAAAAATATTTATTTTGCTTTAATTTTTTTTGTCCGAAACAGTTTGCTTTTTTATGCCATATTGGTCCCATATATGAGACACAGACGTTCCAGACTCCACCTTTTGTATAATCTTTAGTGTTTGATTGATTTTAGATTGATTCTTCTTCGTTTATCCATATATAAAGGGTGGGATTGCGAAACATTTATCTTCTTTACTGGTGACACTAAATGTGTTCATTCACAACGAACAAATAAGTCAAACTACTATAGAGTTGCGTGAATCCCCAACCAGCGTGGTAAACACCCATATAATCATAGAAACCTTGGCCTTCTTATATCAGGGAATCCCCTAATAACATGTGATGTTCTCACTTTCTGTCTCTTGCTTACAAATGTGTAAACTTATATATCATGTGTGTAGATACATTGTATTATGTTTATGATAAAATATTATGTTTCTTTTACAAATGCTTTATTTATTTATTTTTCAGCAAAAAAATAAACACATATTACTATTAGAAATGAATTCTCTTATGCTAAATTTGATTGAAATTATTTGTAAAATACAGTGGTATGGGACGGATTAAGCAAGTATAATATTAACAGTACGTTATTATTATTTTTTTAGATTTGAACGGATTTTTTGTCCGTTATATTCGAGGTCCGTTAAATAGAGGTCCGTTATACCGAGCTTTTACTGTATACATCTTCCTCTTCTTTAAGTGCCATCTCCGCGACGAAGGTTGGCAATCATCATGGCTATTCTGACCTTCGAGACAGCTGCTCTGAATAATTGCCTTGAGCTGCAACCAAACCCTCTCTCAGCTTCTTCAACCAAAACTCTATTTATCCTTGAATTATGAGTCCCGAGATGTTATATCCTTCGCCTCTCATCACATGTCCGAGATTTTGCAATTTCTTTTCTTTTATCGTATTTTCCATTTTTCCATCTCTGCCTATTCTCCTTAACACTTCTGTATTTGTGATTCTATCTAGCCATGGAATCCTTAACAATCTTTTAAATGTCTACATTTCAAACGCGTTAAGGCGATTTATTGTTTTTCGGTTTAATGTCCATGATTCTGCTCCATAGTAGAGTACACTGTGTACATAGCATTTAATTTGCCTTATTCTCAGGGCCAATGTCAGATCTTTGCTGCATTTTTTTTTTATTTTCCCGAAGTTGCACGTGCATTTTCAATTCTAACTCTTATTTCTGCAGTATGATAGTTATGTTCTGTAATTATCGTTCCCAAGTAAATATATCTTTTTACTCTCTCAATCTGCTGGCCGCCTACCGTTAATATTTAGTTTGTATTGTTATTCTTGCTAATTTTCAAGAATTTGGTTTGTTTGATGTTAAAAAAGAGTTTGTATTCTCCACTATGCCTAATATTTTGTTCATTATTCTTTCTAAGTCTTCCAAGTTGTCAGCTATTATGACTGTATCGTCGGCTAATATGATGTATACATACTTATTTAGAAAATATAATGTTTAGCTTGGCATGACAGCGGGACACGAAACGGAAATCGGGACGGAACAGCTGCGGGATGGAACAGGGCAGATGAAAAAGTGGGGGATACGGGACGGGACAAGAGCCTGTCCCGCGTCCTGCAGTCCCGCGTGAAACACTAGGCCAAACGTTAATGAATCAAAAGAAATCAAAAAACATAGAACGAATGTGTGAAATAAAAACATAATTTGATATGGCGTGGAAAAAGGAAAGAACAGTCACATTGACAGAAATGAAAAATAATAGTACTTAGTATACCACGAGATAAATATATGTGAAAATCCGTAGAAGTTTTCGACATGAACGAAAAAAAAAGAAGTACTATTTATGTACAAGATATAGATGAAAAATACAATTTTTTTATAAAATAAAGGTGAAAAAAGAAAACAAAGAAGAAGAGAAGTAGAAGAAATTTTGATTTCAAGCTGTGATATATTTAATTTTTTCATTTTTCTCTAATAATGCTCTAATAATGTAACATGCAACTATATCATACATTTAGTATTTTAAAGATAATGTTACCGATTTTGTTTAGTGTTTACAACGCTCTTTGTAAAACAGACATCTAGAACGGTTAACCACTCGGTATATAAAGGAAATTATTAAAAATTTGCACAATCCACTAATGGTCAATATTTCCTGTTTTACACATAACAAAAGGATATCCATTATCTACTGATCAGAAGTGGACAGTCGTCCATTATCTCAAAAAGTGTCGATGAACCTCGAGCTCTATTTATAAACTTCATTCTATTGTAGTGTAATATCGGTTAAAAGCCAACAGACATCGATGAAAGTGTCTCGATGAAAGTGTCTCTTGAGAGGGTCTGTGATACTTTTCCTCTTTCACCGACATACAAATTCCGCTTCGTTAGGCTACAACATCGACCACCAGCTAACACCATCCTTTCACAACCGTCAAAAAAGGGGACTGGCAGCGATACAAATTACCGAAGCGCTCTGTAATGAGGGGATAAGAGGTCCGTATTGAAAATGGAGCTCTGATGCCGCTTAATTATGAACAGCGTTACTATTTTTAAAATTTTCAGATCTTTCTTTAGACACAGATAAAACTACAATGGAACAAAGATGTACTTCTTATACTGTGATTTAAATTAATGAGACCGATATAGAAAGAGAAATTTTTATTAATGCTACAATATTCATTTTCATTAAAATTAAGGTATTCTGATTTAGGTAGAATGTTAGTCCAGTCATTAGAGAGTTGACACCTAAAAATCATACGAACGCGCCGAATTTTGCCGAGAATATTAATTTTGAAATCCCAAAAAAGATACAAGAAAATTTACCACTTTTGCCACCGAGCTTGCTCCTTGGTAGAGGGTAATAGCCCAAAAAATGATAAACCAAGAATCTGTTCGCCGTAGACAAAAATATTTTAAATCAAAAATGTAGCTGAGATAATTTTAAACAAAAATATTTATTAGCACTTTTTCTGTAGAATGAAACGTTCTTTTAGAAACAACGCTTGAAGCGACCATTGATTTTGAATATTAATTACGGGCGCGAAATCAATGTTCAATAAAATTTGTATCAACTCGACGGTAAAAATTCGATATCTTTTGACTCAAGTGTCCTATCGACAAAAAATAAGATACGTTGTAAGCACAAGGGACAGAACAGAATGGCGTAGAAAGCTTGAGAAGGTCGAGGCCCTCTAAGGGCTGTAGCACCAAGATGATGATGATGATGATGTAAGCACCTGTTTGTATGTGAAAATAAAATTACTGTATTTACTATTCTCCATACAATTTCATAATATTTTCTCTTAAATCTTCCTTGGACTACAAATATTTCAAAATAAAAGTTACTCAAGTCGTTCTCAAGTTATTATGAAAAAAAGTTATAAAAATTAAATGACGTTTATTTAGAAGATTTATGGATAAGCAAAGGTAGAAGCAATGAGATTTCTCTTAAGGTATCTTAGACTCGATAACAAAGCTACTCGAAAATATAGGAATGAAAGTTTTGATATAATGTTAACAAATCGTCAATGTTTCGTCAATGTTCAACATTGTGGAGGTGGATAGAATTTATCTGAATTTGCATCAATTATTGAACAAGTCTACTAAAGCTCTGGAGAGATTAGGAAATGCCGAAAGGTCTTAATCTCGATGAAGGAAAAATCCGAATCTGCACCTCCACGCGGTAGAGGACGGGCAACATCAATTTTGATGGCTAACGCAGATAGGGACCGAGTGATTGCCGGTATAAGCAGTCCCCCACTTACCGACCAACGGCTCCGGGCGGACGAGTTGGTAGGTGGTAGGGCACTCTTTTGTCCTGGGGCTGAGAAACCGGCCCCAAAGGCGGAAGAATCAATGGTTTAGTCAACGGCATAAGAATATAGAAGGCAACGAGAAACCACTATACTAAAGATCCCTATGGATATCTCTAGTACAATTATAATGGCTGTACAACTCAATAAAAATTCGCATACTGATCATGGACATCGGAGACCAAGATCCGGCAAGAGAGGTCATTTCCATGACCACAGGGCCTCTCAGGTCGTTAATATGCAAAATCCCTGTGAAATACCCAATAAAACACCTTTAAGAAAAGTCCACACGAATTGTCTGAAGAGGATATCCACTTGGAACGTTAGGACGATGGCTCAATCAGGAAAAATCCAATGCGCAATTAAAGAAATGGAACGCATGAAAATAGAAATAATGGGCATAAGTGAAATGAGGTGGCCTGACTCAAGTTATTGTGATATAGAAGACTACAGAGTATACTATTCAGGATCAGAAAATGGTAAATATGAGAATGGGGTTGGAATTATCACGCATAAAAGTATAGCCAAACAAGTCAACAACTTCATACCAGTGAACGATAGAATCCTCCTGTTACAAATAAATACGTCACCGGTGAACACAAACATCATACAAGTCTATGCACCCACAGCAGACCATAGTGATGAAGAAATATCAGAATTCTACAAACAAATAAGCAACCTTATAAGAGATATACCGAGACACGAACTCCTTATAATCATGGGAGATTTCAATGCAAAAATAGGTAACGGAAAAGAAGGGCAACATATTGGTCCACATGGATTAGGAGAGAGAAATCAACGCGGAGAAACAATGAGTATCTTTGCAGCTGAGCATGACTTAATCGTGCTAAACACATTTTACAAACTACCTCCTAGACGCCTGTATACGTGGAAATCACCTAGAGACAACGGAGAAGACGTTATTATTAGAAATCAAATAGACTATATGCTTGTTAACAAAAGATATCGAAATAGTTTCAACAGTGTTAAAACCTACCCAGGCGCTCATATTCAATCTGACCACAATCCTTTAGTGGGCGTGTATAGAACTAAGTTAAAGAAAATACGCGGAAAAACTGTAAAAAAACATGACATGAGAAAACTGAAATGTAGCCAAGTAAAAGAAATAGTCAGCAAAACATTAAATAGAAAATTTAAAGAAATCGATAATACAACGAAAAGCACAGAAGATAAGATAGAATCCCTTAAGAAAACAATAGACGACATTAAAGACAATTTTATGAAGAACGAAGAAGGTAAGAATAAGACATGGATGACGACAGAGATTCTGCAACTAATGGAAGAAAGAAGGAAAAACTAGAACGATAACTCCATGTATAAAACATTACAGCGAGAGATAAAGAGAAAGATCAGAGAAGCCAAACAGAAAGAACTGGAGAAAAAATGCCAAGAAATCGAAATTCTCCAAAGTAAATACGACGACTTCAACGTACATAAGAAGGTAAGAGAAATTACAGGTAAATGTAAAAACAGAAGAATAAGTAAACTTGTTAATGACAATGGAAAGATAATCGTGGACAAAGAGAGTATCAATGATACCTGGAAAAATTCATTTTTTGATGAGAGAGATAACCAGCCCCCAATACCTACGGAAACAGGACCACCTATACTAGTGGCAGAAATAAGAGCAGCCATAATATCACTAAAATAAGGTAGAGCTTCAGGACCAGACGGAGTACAATCTGAATTTCTTAAACTTCTTGATGATGAATCTTTAAGAGTACTATGTAAAATCTTCAATAATATCTATGACACAGGCAATATCCCAAAAGATTGGCTACTTTCAGAATTTATTACCTTACCAAAGAAACAGGGAGCAAAAAAGTGCGGAGAATATAGGCTAATAAGTCTAATGAGCCATACATTAAAACTTTTTCTTAAAATTATACATCGTAGAATATACAAGCTATGCGAAGAGAGAATACAAGACACACAGTTTGGATTCATGAAAGGCGTAGGTACAAGAGATGCACTGTTTAGCCTACAAGTATTATTTCAAAGATGCAGAGATATGACTTGCGATATTTACACCTGCTTTGTGGACTACCAAAAAGCATTTGATACAGTTCAACACCAAAAAATGATGGATATTCTAACAAAAGCCCAAATGGATGATAAAGATCGGCGTATAATACAAAATTTATACTGGAACCAATCAGCCACAATAAGAACGAATTTTGGAGGTGAACCAACGGAAATGATCCAGATTCTACGAGGCGTTAGACAAGGTTGTATACTTTCACCTATATTATTTAATCTATATTCAGAGGAAATATTTAGTGAAGCCTTGGAAAAATGCGAACATAGAATACTTCTAAATGGAGAACGCCTAAACAACATCCGTTATGCAGACGACACCGTTATTTTTGCAGACAGTTTGAACAGTTTACAGCAACTAATAAACAAAGTAAATTAAGTAAGTGAAAGATTTGGACTTCAAGTAAATATAACAAAAACTAAATTTATGATCATCAGCAAAAATAAAGTTAGAGACGCTCAACTACTTATCAATAATACACCAGTGGACCGAGTAAAACAGTATAACTATCTTGGAACAACAGTAAATGAACAATGGGATCACTCACAGGAAACAAAATGTAGAATAGAGAAGGCTAGGAGTGCATTCAATAACATGGCCAAACTCTTTAAAAGCCACAATCTTAATCTGGAGATAAAAGTAAGGCTCCTACGATGTTATATCTTCTCAATATTGTATTACGGAGTTGAATCCTGGACACTAACTGAAGCAATGGAGAAAAAACTTGAAGCCTTCGAGATGTGGCTTTACAGGCGAATTCTAAGGATATCGTGGACAGACAAGATAACCAACGAGACCGTATTACGAAGAGTGGGCAAAGAGAGGTGATGTATACCATTAAAAGGAGAAAGTTGGAATATCTCGGGCATATAATGAGAAACAGCACTAAATACAGATTACTGAAGGTAATCCTACAGGGTAAAATATTCGGAAAGCGAGGAATTGGGAGAAAGAGAATATCATGGTTGAAGAACCTGAGGAAATGGTTTTCCACAACAACAACGAATCTATTTAAAGCATCAGTTAATAAAATAATTATAGCCAGAATGATTGCCAATATTCGGAACGAATAGGCACTGAAAGAAGAAGAATGAACAATTGGAAGTCTTTAGACGGAAGTGTTTATTCGTTAATATTTACCTAGTAACCTGAATAAATAGCGAATTAAAATATTTGTTGCGCTGTGTGATGCCAATTGTATTATATATCCAATTTATATTTCAGTCCATCCTTCTTTACTCGTGCGTTATATATATATATATATATATATATATATATATATATATATATATATATATATATATATATATATATATATATATATCACACTATACATAAACCTGTATGCGTCCACTACTGGACTTAGGTGTCCCTCAGCTCTTTCCATCTGTCTCTCTCTTGTGCGGCTAACATCCAGTTATTGCTAACACGCTTCAGGTTGTCAGTCAGACGTGATTTTTTCGACAGCGTCTGTTGTTTTTGTTCTACGACGTATTTCTTCGTTTGGGATTCAGTCTCTCAGAGAGACACCCAACATCTGGCTCTCCATAGCCCACTGAATCACGCGAATCTTGTTAACTATAGTTTTTGTGAGTGTTAAGCAAATGGGTAGATCCGATTTAAATACATAGTGTTACGAACATGCATTCAGCGTGGCCCGTGTAACGGTTGCATCTCAGGCATCGAGATCCATCCATAGATCTCTCGAACGCAAGAGAACAATACGTCACGTATTTGACTGAATTAGAATTAGAGGTGGGAATGTTCTAGAACATAGAAACTTTGGTATATATATGTAACGATGTTAGGAGTAAGTTTAGTTGATAAGATAGTACCGAACTGTAGTTATAAATAAATATATTTATATAAATTCGAATGGCTCGTTTTATTTAATCTCGCTATAATAGTTTAATTTACCAAACGCTTCCCAGGCTAATCGTATGCGAAGTGGGAGCTCACATGTCTGGCTATCTCTGCTGAACCGAATTTCATGCCCTAGGTATTTATACGATGTAGTCTGCACAATATTCCTTCCATCAACAGCAATATTTCGATTTTCCAGCATTCCAGCAATTAATAGCAAAGCTCAAGAAGTTACGAAGGATTTATTTTCCACAGTACGTACGTTCAAATAAACAAGAAAAAAAGTCCAAAGATAAAAACAAAGAACGGGAAGAAACCAAACTAAACAAACATCAAAAAGAACAATCTGGACAAAGAAAATAAATAAGAATTTAAAAAGTAGTGAATCATGGTTCTATCATGTATGTAATAAAGACCGCCAGGCTGACATGAGATTATGTCTTGCATGTGGCCAATACGTACATGAAGAGTGTGTTGGTCTTACTAAATATGATAAGGATAAAATAAGGATTAAATTCTTATGCCCCAATTGTTCTTAAAAATAGTAAATGTCACACATTAGTTTATTAAATGTTAAGGTTCAATAGTATTACTTATTTTTATTAACAAAATACCTGTTCCCTTTATTGTCAGTACGGTGGCAATATTAAGGGTATAGGTTCCAAATATTGCCAGTTGGCAACTGTTTAAAAAAAAAGAATACACATTTTTTTGATTGTTTTATTTCTATAATTCTTTAGAAATTAGACAATAAACATTTTTGTTACTTGTTTATTAAATTTACAGGTTATTTCAAATAAATTTGTATTTAATAAAAACTAATAAGTCATAGCATGGCAATATTTAGCTCACTCACCTTATATTAACTTTTTACTTTTATACCAATGTGTAGCAATTAAAATATATACCAAAACAATTTGCCAATACGTTTCTAGTTTCCTATAACCAAAAAAAGATTAGTACCTGAGCTTGATTCCAACCCTACCCCTGTAGCTTTTTTTTTCTAAAACACTCCCATAACCATCCCCTTGACGATACATCCAATTAATAGCGGACCAGGGCGAGGAGACCCTCATAACATTATTGCATCCGGCCACAAAGGACCATTAACTTTTAGTGATAGTGACTGTGGTATAATTTAAGCTAATACCAATCGATATCGAAGTGTAATCCTTCGGGGGCGGTGCATAGTTGACAGAAGAGGGTAACCGGTAGCGACCTCAACGGCGGCCTCTATAAATAATCAAATTCAGTTGGCTTAATGAGGCGGCTAATGTCGGCTGGCTATGTACTTCAACCAAGTGCAATGTAGAGAGGTGATACGGACACGACGACGAGTTACGATTTCGCCTTTTTTGACGCAAACACAAGAGCGAAGGAAACTTGATTAATTGATTGCATTTATTAGTTCATTAGATTAAAGGACACGGTTCTTTTAAACTTTTCAGCGATTTTTACTTAAAAGGAAAATAAAGGTAACCTGCAGTCGAATCAATAAATTATGTGTGTCATTTTTTAAATTAATACAGATTTTTAATTGACTTTTGATGAGCCATTTTCTGAAAATTTTACTAAAAATTGTACATCAATGAATATACAGAGAATGCGAAAGAAACCTGAGCTATAATCAATTTGGATTTCGTATGGGGCTTGGTACAAGGAAGGTATTATTTGGCCTCCAGATATTACTACAAAAATACCGAGATCATCGAAAAGACGAGTTTCTCTGTTTTATCGACTACGAAAAAGCGTTTGATCGAGTAAAACACACATAACTCATAAAAACTCTAGCACAACATGGTATAGACCATAACACTGTAGCACTTATTAAAAAACTATATTGGGATCAAATGGCGTCTATCAAAATAGACAATCGTCTCACAGCAGAATTGCCAATAAAAAGAGGAGTTCATCAGGGCTGTGTACTTTCTTCACTGTTATTTAATAATTATATATTTAAAAAAGATCTTTCAAATTGCCCTCGAAAATATTGAAGAAGGAATAAAAATCAACGGAGAATACGTAAACAACTTAAGATACGGAGACGACATCGTCATTATTGCGGACAGTGCTGGCTGAGGGTTTACAACGACTTACGAATGTCATAACCAGAGAGGGAGATAGCTTGGGACTAAATATAAACACAAATAAAACAAAAGTAATAGCCGTTACACGTGCACCAAATGTCGACATATACAGAACATATAGAACCAGTACAAAGATTCCAGTTGCTGGATAACAAAAGATCTTGACCACGAGGTCGAAATACGTGCTCGTATAGAATATGCTAGGTCCGCATTTCAACGAATGAAAAATTTATAATAAACTCTACGTTATCATTGGATATCCGATACCAATTTGTAAAACCGTTAAGGAGAAAAATATAACTTCCTAGGACTTATAATGGAAGGGAAAGTGGAAAGAAGAAGAGGTCCAGGAAGAAGAAAATGCTCCTGGTTGAAGAATTTAAGAGACTGAACAGCCATAGACACACATTAGATACTAAGAACAGCTCAAGATAGAGAGCAATTTGCTGTAGTTATAGCCAACCTTCAGTAATGGAAAAGGCACCTTAAGAAGAAGAAGAATTTACTTTTTAAAAAAAGTTCAAGGACCGTATAAAAACATTACATATGTTTAAATATTTATTAGATATCTAGTTTTAGATCGGATTTAAGTAACTACCTCTGTCATAAAAAAAACTCAAAGATAGTGAATCGCGTCTCTTGTTGTCTGGTTAAACCAATATTAGTAATACTTATTTTGCAGTTTTTTATCATAAAGTTGATATATGAATGAAATAAGTACTTCATTGTGCTGTTTATACATATATATATATATATATATATATATATATATATATATATATATATATATATATATATAATTATATTTTCTCACTTAGAACACTTTTAAAAAAAAACTTTATTTTTGAAAGTATACAAATTACAGACTATGCTTAATTAATGTTAACAATTATAGTTGAACGTAAGCTAGCAAGTGACTCTAATAGAATGATCTACTTTTTTATTTTAAGCTGTATTTATAATGTTTTAGGTAATAACTTATAATCTAATGGTGTTGTTGGCTTCCTTCGGTGTGGTCTTGGCGGAGGTCTCGTGGCGTTGGTATTGCGTTGCGTTTGTCTAGGCGTTATGGTTACGTTTCTCCTCCTTCCTTGGGATTAAATTCCGTCCTCGGAATTTCGAGAAGTTCTTGAAGGGCTGCTACTTGGTGTTGTGGCATTTTGGGTCCAAATAACAGTTTGTAGATTCTTCTTCTCTTGCGAATTGCTATGTATAAAATTAATGCTAAAACAGACATGATTAATAATGTGAGGATGAGGCTGATGCTGGTTGTCATCAATGGCTGTAGATTTGTCGTTTCGATGGGCTCGAGTCGGTGATGGGTTCTTGGAATTTCCAATTTTTCTAATATAAGTGAATGTTTCGGGTGAAGTTTCATTTGTATGATATTTGGCATTTGCAGTTCTTGGATGGTCTGCGGGTTTATCTTTTGTCCCATGATGTATAATGTTTCATCTGTGGAAATCACGCTGGAGTGGTTGACAGTGATTTCGCCAATTTTAAGGGGTTTTGCTAATCCTAGTAGAACGACGTGGTCAGTCTCTATGATAAAGTTTTCTGTAACGTGTGCAGTGAGGCATCCTTGTACGTCTGGGATTTGACATTTTGAGTAAACTCTATCTTGGCAAATGATGATGTTAGATTTTGGCGTGCAATTTTCGTACCATGTGTTATTTGCGTAGTACTTTGCAGGTGGGATTATCATTGCTTGTTCATTGTTAGGTATCGAATATATTTTGGAAGTTGGGTAAGAGTGGACGTGGAGAATAGGAATTTTTAGGATAATAAGCATACTTGTTTGAGTTATACATATTACTGAATGTGAGGCTTCTAAAAGTTCATAGGGGTGTTCTTCATTGAGTATTAGAGCGTCTCGAGGATAAATTGAGAGAAGTGTGTTTTGAAGATTAAGTATCTCATGTAAGGTAAGAAGTTCGATATTTGGAATATTGGATTGAGAGAATGTTATTGTTCTTAATAGTTTTTTGATATATTCGTTTATGCTTTGTATTTCTAAAATTTCGTTAAGTATGGCTAATTGTTTGGAAACATGATCTATTTCATTTGATATTAGGGCATTGTTATCATTTAACTTTTTAAGAAGTATGTCGAATCTGGTATTAAAGGTTTCGCCATAAGAGATTTGATTGTTATACTTTTTTATTATTTCGTTTTGTTTAAGCTCGACTGCAGCGAGATGAGATTTGAGGAGTTCGAAGTCTGAGTCGTCGGGATTGCCGGTAATGTATTTGATAGTTGTACCTAAGAAGTTGAAAAGACCTCGTTTTTGTATTCTTTTTCGTGTAATTTTGTGTAAGTTATCTTCTGCTTCTTTTAGTAGGTGAATAAATTGGTTTTTTAGAAGTTGTATCAAGGGTATGTTTGGTAAGACGTTGTCGAAGTTGTCGCTACTGTTGGATAGTGTTTGTTGGAGTTTGTGTAAGTCAATTTGTAGTATGTGTTTGTGGAAATGAGTTATGATTTTTGAGTCTCCTATTGATTCCGTATAGTAACCATTATTGGGTATCTCTTGGATTTTGACCAATGCTTGCAGATGTTGAAGGGCCATCCTGTAAAGAGGATTTTTTGTAGTGTTTTCTTTGTCTTTTAACGTATTTTAAGTGTGTACTAGTTTTGTTATTTTTTGCCGTTAGGCCAGTAATTTTTGTTTTGTTTTGTGAAGTGGGGGTTATTGTCTGATATAGAGGGTCTAGTTTGGGTTGAATTTTCTTTTTCTTTGCGTAAACTTTTTGTGTGATTGTAGGTATTTCTTCTGCGTCTTTATTTACTTTTTCTAGAGCTTTGTCTCTTTTTTCTTTTGTTTTTGTATATATGTGGTCAATAAATGGAAGTAGTTCGTTTTTATGTTGTTCATTATAAGTTTCATAGATAGGTAGGTCAAAGTCAAAATTAATTTCATTTAGATAAGGGCCGTAAAGTATTGAAAATGGTGAATAACCTGTAGAACTGTGAATAGATTGATTGTACACAAGGACAGCTTGTGTAAAGGTGTCATCTAAGGAGTTTTGCGGATTTTGTGCTTTTAATGTTCGAATTTTTTCTAACAAGGTTGAGTGGAATCTTTCGACTGGGGAGTTTGATGAAGAATTGTTAACAGTGGTTGTATGAGTTTCGATCTTGTGTAGATTCAAGAATTCTTTGATAACTGAGGAATTGAATTCTTTTCCGCTGTCGAATACAATTTTCTTGGGATGGTTATGGTGTGAGAAATAATGTCTAATTTTGCTTAAAATCGATACGGAGGCTTTGTCTGGAAGTTTGTAGCATTGGGCGTATTTTGAAAATGAGTCGACTAATGTTAGGTAATAAGATTTATTGCATTGTAGTATGTCTACATGTAAAATATCAAATGGTTTCTGTCCTAATAGCGGACCTAACTGAGGTAGTTTGTATGGTTGGCGTTCATATTTGTTTTGTAAACAAATATCACATTTGTTAATAAAATTTGCTATCGTGGTTTGCATTGAGGGCCAGTAAAACTTTTGTTTTAAATGTTTATATGTTTCAATTATGCCGTTGTGATTCATGACATGATAAGTTTTTGTACATTCTATTTGTTTTTCTTCGCTTTCTATATCTTGTAAAAGTTTTTCGCAGAAATTTGCTTTAACAGTATTATCTATGTGTGTTCTAAAGAAATCACATATGAAAGGTTGGAAACAATGTGGAGTTTTTATGCCGAATTTTTGGCTTGGTTTTAAAATTGCTTTAAATGCGTCGACAAGACAATCTTGCCAATTTTCAGTAACGTGAACGGAGTATCTATGTTTTTTAAATACTCTTTTGTAAGTGACGTCGTATTTTTCGCTGTTAGGAATAATTATTATTTGATTAGTTGATAAATTTAAGGGTTCTTCTGATATAGGTATGCCATTAATAGGGTCTTCTAATGAAGTGTGTTGTGTTTGAGTTTCATCGAGATTATTTTGAATATTATCGAATGTATCTAAGAATTCGTCTGGGTCAAAGTCGTTAGTATTTGGTGGTTCGGCTATGATTGAAGATTTTGTAAGGGCATTAATTTGTATTCTAGATAGGGCGTCGCTAACTTGATTGTCGCGACCTCGGCGATATCTAACTTCGAAGTCGTAGTCTTCTAATTTTAATCGCCATCTGGCTAAACGGGATGTAGGATCTTTTATTTTATAAATCCATACTAAAGGATTATGGTCGGTTTCGACTATAAAACGAGTTCCATAAAGGTAAGGTCGGAAATGTTTACAAGAATCGATGATAGCGAGTAATTCACGTTCTGTTGTGCTATAATTTTGCTCGGCTGTATTTAGAGTGCGAGAATGATATGCGACGGGATGACCGTCTTGGGTTAACACAGCGCCTAATGCGATGTTGGAAGCGTCGGTTGTCAATGTGAATTGTTTTGAGAAATCAGGATATTGTAAAACTGGAGAGTTTGAAAGTAATTCTTTGCATTTAGCGAATGCTTCTAGATAGGTGGAATTTGTTGGGTCAATAATCGCATTTTTTCTTGTACAACGTGTTAGGGGAGAAGTAATTTTTGCAAAATTTGGGATGAAGCGTCTGTAATATCCGATTAGTCCTAAGAAAGATTTTATTTCTTTTATTGTTTTGGGAAGTGGATATTCTCTAATCGCTTTGAGTTTTGCGGGATTTGGTTTGACTCCTTCTGGGGTAACAACGTGGCCTAGGAAGGTGACTTCTTTTGTTAAGAATTCGGATTTGTCAAGTTGGACTTTTAAATTAGTTTCTTGGAATCTTTGGAAAATTTGAGATATGTGGATAAGATGTTCTTGTAATGACTTGGAAAATATGATTACGTCATCCATGTAGACGAAACAAAATTTGTGTAGAAAGGGGCGTAGAATATTGTCCATTAATTTTTGGAAGGTTGCTGGACTGCACTTTAGACCGAAAGGCATTCTAAGAAATTCAAAATGGCCATGGGGTACAGTGAAAGCGGTTTTTTCTATAGAGTCGGGATGAACTTCTATTTGATGGAATCCTTGGGCTAAGTCTAGGGTCGTGAAATATGTGGCTTTACCTAAGTTGTCTAGAATTTCATCTATTTTTGGGAGAGGGTATTTATCTTCGATTGTGTTTTCGTTTAATTTTCTATAATCTATTACCATGCGAAATTTCTTTTTGCCGGAGGCGTCAGTTTTTTTGGGGACGATCCACACGGGTGCTGAATAGGGGGAGATTGAAGGTCTAATAATATTATTATCAAGTAATTTGTTTATTTGTCGCGTAATTTCTTCTTGCATTGCTTTGGGGTGTCTAAAGTTTCTTGAGTAAATAGGGTTTTCGTCTTTAGTCCTGATATGATGTTTTATTTCTGATGTGAAAGTTAGTTTGTCTTTTTCGTCGTAAAATATGTCTTTGTATTTGTGGCATAGTCTTAGTATTTTTTCTTTTTCTTCGGGGTTTAAGTGTTGTGTGCGAATTATGCTAGGGTCGAAATTGGAAGGTATGTCGTTGGTTATTTCGTAGTTGTTTAGGTTTTCTACATGTATGGGTTTTATTTGTATTGGATAATCAAGAGTGATGTTATCGATGTAACCGTTAGTAACGTGATGAATGGATTCTGGGAAGATTTCGTTATTTATTCTTGTTTCGGGAAATAATATTTCGCCTTGTTCTATGTCAACGGGTATTTTGAAAGAAAGTGTTTGAAAGGGTATCTCTATGTCGTAACGTTGTAGTGTTAATGTTTTATTTGTGTAATTTAAAATGGCTTGAAATGAATCTAGATCAAAATTTCCTAATAAAATGTCGAAGTCTTTACTCCAGTCAGCGATGCGTGCATCGATAAAATCGGGTATATTTAATTCTTTAAATAGGGGAGTTTTGATATTGTCTGAATATTTGGTCGTTTTTTTCATTGATGTAAGCGTGAAGTCTTTTTTGTAAATGTGATGAGGATTAAATAACCTTGAAGCTTTGGGAGAGATAATGGTGTCAGATCCACCAGTATCGATAAGGATTTTTAGTTTACTTTCGGGTAATACAAAGAATGGAAGTCTTGGGTGATTTTTGATATTATTTAAATCAATTGAGGTGGAGGTTGCTCTTGCAATGAGGTGTCGTGAAAATTTTCTTCTTGGGGAAGATCTTGGGTATTGTCAGGGTCATCGTAATATTCTGTCTCCTGAGGGTTATAGTAATCTGTTTCGTGGTAATTTTCGAATGAATCAGGGCAGTTCTCTGATTCGACGTTAAAGTTTTGGGTCCATCTTGTCGATGTTGTCATGGGTCGTGCTTCTGTACGGATTGTTTCTACACCACTCATTGGTCGAGGGTTGTAAGATTGAGGGTTTTGTGTTGTTCGAGGAAAGTTCGAGTTTTGGTATTTATTTGTCGTGTTTTTGTGGAAATTTGTGTTTGAAGGTCTTGAATTGAATTTATTATTGTTGTGAGGTGTGGCAGGATTTCGATTAAAATTCGCGTTCGTATTTTGAGAATTTTGTTGATTAAAATTTGAGTTAGAATTTTGGGGAATTTGTCTATTGAAATTTGTGTTGGTATTATGTGGTATTGGTCTAGATTGATACGTCGGTTTTGGTTTCACTTTTTGATTTTTAAGAAAGTTCATATAAGAAACTTGATTTCTGTGATTATCATAGGCTATACACTTTTGTAAAGCTGTGTCTAGCGTATCGAGTTGGAAGTGCGAAAGGTATTCGCAATAGGGATTGTTTACGCCTGTAGAAAATGTTTTTAAGGCTAAATTTTTAAAGTAGGGTGATTTAAAAAGCACCGTTTCTGCATTATTATGCAAAGAAATATGTTGTAATAAATCGTTTAAATGGGTAGTTATTCGTTGGTAGTAGTCGTCATAAGTTTCATGTGGTTTTTGTACGGTTGTAGTTAGTTGAGTGACTAGGATTTCCTCAGATCTCCTGTCGCCGTATTTAGCTAGTAAGGCTGGTCGGACATCTGTCCAAACAGTTTTATTAGAAAAATTTAGGTAGTCTCTCGGCTCACCTTTTATTCTTGAAAGAATATTTGCATTTAATACAAATGCTTGAACTTCTGTTGGGTTTTGGCCTGCTAGAAATTCAATTAGGGCATCTACGGATCTAATAAATGTCGATAGGTTTTGACCTGTTGTGTATTCGGGAAGAGTAGCACACAGGCTTGAAATATCACCGTTTGAAATGGGCATTTTATCCTCTATAATCGGAGAAATTTCTTGGAGAATAGGAAGTCGATGTAAAGGGCTTCTATCACGAAGATGATTTCGTTCGGATTTACAAAGGATAATATTAAGTTCAGTTTCAGTTAACTCAACAAATGTGCTCATAAGTAAAATGAAAATAAAATAAAGGAAAAACTTACAGGAATATTATCAGCAGCGTCACTGGATTATTCTGCATCGTTTTCCGGTTCGTGGGTCCTCTACCAAACAACTGAAGTTGACCAGGAATCTTGCTAATTCTGTGTTGAGGATCCTGTTCGCAGCGCCAATTATATTTTCTCACTTAGAACACTTTTAAAAAAAAACTTTATTTTTGAAAGTATACAAATTACAGACTATGCTTAATTAATGTTAACAATTATAGTTGAACGTAAGCTAGCAAGTGACTCTAATAGAATGATCTACTTTTTTATTTTAAGCTGTATTTATAATGTTTTAGGTAATAACTTATAATCTAATGGTGTTGTTGGCTTCCTTCGGTGTGGTCTTGGCGGAGGTCTCGTGGCGTTGGTATTGCGTTGCGTTTGTCTAGGCGTTATGGTTACGTTTCTATATATATATATATATATATATATATATATATATATATATATATATATATATATATATATATATATATATTATATTATATTATATGTTTATATTCGTAAGTGTGCTTTAAAAAAAGATACCCACCAATGTATATGATATTAATTATACACTATTGTCAATGTATTATCATTATTTAATAAAAAAAAGTAAAAGAAGCTGCTGGTATATTTAAACAAACTCCTACGTCTTTCATCGAAGATAAACATGGGAACCCGCTACTGAACATAGAAGATCAAATAGGTAGATGGAGAGAATACGTGGAAGAGATGTTTCAAGACCGAGAGAGGATGAACATTTACATGCAGGAGGCATCGACTGGACCTTATATCACAAAGCAAGAAATTATCAAAGCAGCAAATCAGATAAAGAACGGAAAAGCTGTTGAGGAAGATAATATCTCAATTGAAATAATAAAGATATTACTAGACGAACACATCGAAGTAATGGAAGATATATTTAACAAAATATACGAAACAGGCATAACACCAAATGATTGGCTGACATCGGTGTTTATACCACTACCAAAGAAGAGAAACTCCAAGAAATGTGAAGACCATAGGATTATTAGCCTGATGAATCATGTGTTGAAGCTTTTCCTACGAGTTTTCCTTTAGCTATATCTATTTGGGGCATGAAATTAGAATAGGAAAAGATAATCAAACTTGTGAGATCCAGCGTCGCATAGGCTTGGGATGGGCAGCATTTGGCAAGATGCGAGATATTCTAAAAGGACCTCTAAGGATTTGCTTGAAGAAAAAGGTTTACAACCAATGCATAGTGCCAGTAATAACATATGGTTCCGAAACAATAACTGTAACCAAACATTCTGCAAATAAATTGAGAGTAACCCAAAGAAAAATGGAAACAGCAATGTTGGGAATAACTAGAAGAGATATGGTACCAAATAGGATAGAGGACTAAAGAGAGAGGACTAGAGAGAGGACTAGAGAGACTAGAGAGACGACTAAAGTGACAGATGTCATAGAAAAAACTGCACAAGACAAATGAAGATGGGCTGGAGCACGTTTAAATGACAATAGGTGGACCAAAAGACTCATAAAATGGAGACCTAGAGAAGACAAAAGACACCGAGGCAGACCACCAAAAAGATGGATGGACGACTTGAGAAAAACAGTCGAAAATTGGATACAGAAGGCGCAAGATAGAGAACAGTGGAAGAACATGGAGGAGACCTATATCCAACAGTGGATGCAAGAGGTTGAGGAATGATGATGATGATGATGATCAATACACAATAGAATACAATATAATACAATAAACTAGACGAACACACTGGTCAAACTCAGTTTGGTTTTAAGAATAGGTTCGGAACAAGAGAAGCACTTGTTTCAATTCGTGTGCTAGTTGAAAAATGTAGAGATGTCGATTCTAATGTATACTTATGTTTTATAGACTTTCAGAAGGCGTTTGACCTGGTGAAACATGATAAACTAATAGATATTTTAAGGTTATGTAATATTGACGATCAAGACTTAAGGATCATTTCAAACCTCTACCAAGAACAAAAGCGATATGCTGATGACTGTCATACTGGCAGATAATGCTGAAACCCTGCAACGCTTAATGGACCGACTAACGACAGCCTGTAGAGAATTTGGAATGAAATTGAATACAAAGAAGACAAAAACGATGGTCATCAGCAAGCACCAAAAAAGAAGGGTGAAGGTCAATGTCGACGGAACAGATCTGGAAAGAGTAACAAGAACAACGTACCTTGGAAATAATCTTGATGAAACTTGGGACCACTCACTAGAGATACGAATACGCCTGGAAAAGACACGTACAATGTTTTACTAAATGCAAAAAGTTCTATGTAACAGCCAGCTAGGCATCTCATTGAGAACTAGAATACTTAAGTGCTATGTTTTCTCCACCTTGCTCTATCGTGTTGAAGCCTGGACAATGACAGAAGCAACACAAAAAAGCATTTGAACTCTGGTGTTACCGTAAAATGCTCAGAATATCCTACATGAGCCATACGACAAATGCGGAAGTCTTGCGGAGAATGAATAAGAAAAGAGATCTTATGCTTGTAATAAAAGAACGGAAAACACAATATTTTGGTAACATCATAAGAAATCAAAAGTATGAACTGCTCCACTTATAATCAAAGGCAAAGTCAATAGCAAAAGAGGATCAGGAAGAAGAGGCAACTCTTGGCTTAAAAACTTACGGCAATGGACGAACATGACCTCCATAGATCTATTCGGGGCTGCTACAAATAAGATTAAATGGGAAAATGTAATGGCCAACGTCCTTAAGGATAAGGCACCGTAAGAAGAAGAATAAAAAACTTATTTAAACAATTCTGCAACTGTTAATAATTGTTGTGTTTAATATCATTTTTAAATTAAGTTTTCCAAAAATTTTTGTTAAAAATATTGGCGTAACCAAACTTTACATTAAAAAGGCCAAAGCATGTCACGTGATTCAGCATGGTGCTTATGCTACTACTCACCCGTTTTACTGTCGCAGGTCATTCAGGCACATAGCTTGACAAATTCCTTCCATTGTCTTTAATTTTGGGCGTTTACTCGCCAGTTTTAAATATCTTCCTAATTTATGTCCTTCGGGATGTCCTTCTCCACCACATCGAGCTATCATTTTCTGGGATCTCCTACTCTTATTTTACTTTCCAACTTTGTTTGCCCAGTTTCTTTGGTACCCTTTATCCATTCATTTATTCATTCATTCGTTGGTTTGGCTAATTGGGCTACTGCAGGTTCACCTAACCTCAATGCTCATTCTTTCTCTATAGATGCCTCCTGGTTTTACTTTTCTTGGAATTCTTTTTCCTCATCTATTAATTTGTTCCTCGTTTGCTTGCTTTAAACTGCAAGTCTCACTTGCGTATTACTCCATAGGTCTCAGCTATGTCTTACAGATATGTACTTTTGCTTTGTTTATTTGATAAAGTATTTTATGTGATGATCCTTTTTTTGATTTCCGATTGCAGTTATTTCATGATTTTGATTTATATTTTCGTTTACATGACTGTGTTCCTATTATTCTTGTTCCAAATATGCTGCCAATTTATCCCCTCATTATCTTGGTTATCTTGGAATTTTAATGTTAAAATTGCAGTTACAGGTTTTTGATATTTAGCCGGACCTAGGCTGATTTTTTTGCACTTCTAATCATGTGACTAATAAAGTGACTAATTTCCACTTCTAATATTGTAAATTATAAACAAAAATAAATTTATATTTGATTTATTTTATGCTTGACAATTTAATGGCAGTCTATTTGCATTTCCTTAAATACAATTCATTTAAATTATAAACGTTAAGTCGGCCTTAATTGTTAATTTTTTTAAAATGCAAAAACATTAGTTATTATGAGCGCCAAGAAACGTGAGATGTAAGTTTCGTGTGGAATTCAAACGAGCTCTAAATATAGTTGTAGTTAAACTAATTAAGGAAAAAACACATATTACCCTAACGAGCCGTTTGTTTTTAAATGAAAACGTCTTCAAGCACAAAGGGTGTTAGTTTTACCTTTATCTCAACCAACATTAAAATTAAACATGACATCATTGGGGTTTTAATTTAATTTTCACTTGTTGAGTATTTTAATTATTTGGAACTTTTATAAAAAAAAATAGTTTCCTGTAAAATTTAGAACATATTGAAAAGGTTTACGGTTTTTGTAGTTTCGCAACTGTATTATTATAACTTGTTAAAATATTATCAGACCTTTTGCTGGTTTTGAATTCCCCCGTATAGTTAGGCAATATTTTGCATACAAAAACACAAACACTATCAAACAATTAATCGGTTGATTATACAATGTTGCAAACAATAGAGTGTTAATTTATACAATGTTGTGAACAACAATAATTGCATAATTGCAGATCGCTTTTGTAATTATCGCCCACATGTAGCGTCAACTTGTAAAAAATAATGCGTTAACAAACTGTTTTTCTTTGAGTTGCATCTGCCAAGTCACACAGTCGTGTCTTCGCCGATACTTTTGTAGTAGCTGTATGTCGAAGAAGACATGGTTTTCGGTAGCTGTTGCTACCGTTAGACTGGAGTAAAGTAAACACTAGTTTTTCTGGGTGGTTTAATAGCAATATATTTACTGATTGGTTGGAGCTTCAAATCATACCTACGCTAAGAAAATTAGAAGAAAAAAAATCCTAACATGCGACAACCTTTCTTCAAATTTGACAGTTCATTCACTTAAATTATGTTAACAAAAAAGTGTTATCGAACTGAAAAAATGCCGAAGAAAGCACTTAAAATGCAAATAATCATAGACAGAACTTCCCAACACTATCAGCAAAATTAATGGAAATTATTTTTCCAAATACCAACCACTAAAGATAATTGTTTATATTCGGTTTTCGTAAATGTGGGATCTTTTCTTTGAATGTTAAGGAAAATTTAACCCACATACCTCGAAGTTTAAACAACACAAATGTTGTAAAATATGCGTTTTTTTTTAAATACTAGAAACACGCGTATCTTTGTCAACTAATACTACAAAAAATAATCGCAGAAATAAACTTAACATTCATTCTGAAAAAAGTTTATGCGTTGATAAATCAATCAAGGAAGCTATGACCTCCACTACAGCCGAAGACGAGCATTTACTTTTCTACTTTTAGGGAAGAGGACACATGTAATTTAAATGATGATTTATCAGACGATGTATAGTACATAAATTTTATAGAAAAATGCTACCAGAGAAAAGATTTTGATTTGATTGATATTGTAAGAGAAGTTGGATGTTTTGTGGTTTTTTCTTTTAAGGGACAGTTCTATTCTGGAAAAATTGTTTCCTTAAACATCGATAAAGTTACAAGTAGTTAAATGCAGCAAGCCAGAAATCGCTAAAAATGTGGAAGTGACGTCCAAAGAAAGATCAACTTACGTACTCTTGTAACCTTGTAACCTCTTGTACAAAGATGCACATAAACCTATGCAGGTTTATGTACATCTTTGGTACCACGTTATTTGCAATATATATATATATATATATATATATATATATATATATATATATATATGTGCTTCTAAAACCTTACGATAGAATGGTATTCATTGAATATTTTAAAAGGTACATCTAGTTATATCTAGGTACATCCCCCAGCCCTTTGCGTCATGAATTTTCAAATCATGTCCACTGCTGGACATGATTTTCTGCTGCTTCAAATTTTTAAGATAACATATTTTTTCTCGAAACTAAAACTACCGCCAATAGTTTGTTACATGTTTAGTATAGGTATACCGATTTTCCTGCAAAAATGAGATTTTAAATTAAATTTTTAAATCGTTAAAATATAAGTGAACTCACCCTTTTATCACAAATAGTACAGAAAACACTTTCATTGTCTATAATCTTCATTTCACTGTTGCCACCAACCCAACCCCGCAATAGACTTGATTTTTGTTTCGCTACTTTCGGCATATTTTCAAAAAAGAAATTATTTCTATTTTATAATCACAATCACAAGTTTCTTTGCCAACTGGTCAAGAGAAATCAAATGGTTAAAAACGAATTTACTATATAATACCTAGCTGCATGTTGGCCCTCTTCTTCTGATAAATTCCCAGATGGGTTTTTCCAAACAATAAAACTTGTAGATTTAGTACATATTTGTAATAAAATTATTTCGTAGTTATCTTACCTAGTGCCTGCTATGAATAATTCCAAGAAACTATTATCTAAATATGTATAAAAAAACCATTTAATTTATGTGATATTTTCAAATATGTGGCAATATGCTCCTAATCAAGTAAATATGAATAGCTTAATATGCATTTATAAAGAAACCCACAAATATGCTGCATATATAATGCACATGCGTTTTGCATATAATCCAGTCTCTAGTTATAACATTCAGTTTACATTCCTTCCTTTCTTCATTTAGTTTACCTTCTGTCATAAATATTACGGCAGGTAAAAATCATTAATTACCTTTTTCTCAAAAAATTCAAAAATACTCAATATTTTAATAAAAACTCTTTAAGATTTTTAAGATTTAAAAATGGATTTTTTACATTAGAATATGCTTTCAAACTCAAATATCACTGTTCTTTCAATATGGTACTTAGTGAGTTTTACTTGTCACCAGACGATATATTATGATTGCTTCATTACTATGATACTGACTAAAATTTAAAATGTTTATTTAATGTCTAATACCTAGTCTACAATGATATTTAAAAACACATTCACTTGCCGTAATTTAATTAGAGAAAATGCCAGTTTTGCACAAGTGCAATCAAAATAATTCTATTACACAACACAACACAATAGAACCAAAGTTTTATAGCGGTAATAGCTATCATCATTAAATTTAATATATGATACGCAAAATATTAATTAAATTTTAATTTGTAATTTTCCGTGTAGAAGTACCAAGCTCGGGATTGTTTGCACAATAAAATTAAAATTATTTTCAGTCGAATTGCTGATAACAGATTATGAAATTTAATTGAACAATAGTCATCATTGTCTGCTTCGAAATTGATTCGAGAATGTTTTTGAAGTCCGTTTTTACACACCTGGGGCGGATCAGTAGGGACTCCTACGTAGGGAATTATCTTTTGCAGTATTTAAAAAATATTTTTTTTACAAATTTTAAAGTCTGTCAATTTGTAAATTTACCTCAGTTTTATAATAAACTATAGCAGCCGATTAAAATACGAGACAAAGAATCACATCAAATAATCAAGCAAATCATGAACGTGATGAACATAGGGTAATGAGCATATCCATCTACTTAAGTTTATGACAGTCCCTATGCAGACTGCTCTCAATCTTACATAGATCAACACAACCGAAGAATTTTAAAACATAATCTTAAAGAGGGGGGTTGATAAGCCAAGTTAGCATCTTACCCATTGTAAAAGAAGACAAGGCTCAAAGAACTAATCTAAAGTCCGGAACCAGACGGACCTTAGGCGACGAACCACGCAAAGAAAAGGAAAACCAAAGGCAAAATTATGCCCACAATTAGATTAGCAACATGGAACATTACTTCTTTCAACAACAAAGACCAAGAGATAATAAAAGAACTGATAAAACATTTTGATGGTATTTTGGTTTTTGGATGTTCTGAAAATGAACATGATAAAAATTTGAAATGTGTTTTAGAAAAAATTAAACAGAGTGGCTTAACTTTGAATTTAGGAAAATCTAAATTTTGTCAAACAAAAGTGAAATTTTTAGGTCATCAGATTAGTAATATTGGTATTTCACCTGATCATGATAAAACAGAAGCTATTACAAAAATGACACCACCAAGTAATCGAAAAGAATTACAACGTTTTTTGGGAACCATAATATATCTTGCAAAATTTATACCAAACCTGTCAGAACACACTAGTCCCCTAAGATGTTTACTTACTAGTAAAAATGAGTGGCATTGGGGACATAATAAACAGGTGTGTTTTGATAAACTAAAGAATCTTGTGGCGTCAGCCACTACTTTGCGTTATTTTAACATTGACAAAAAGACCATACTCTCTGTTGATGCCAGCCTATATGGTTTGGGGGCCATGGTCTCGCAAGATGGGTTTCCAATTGAATTTGTATCAGTGTCATTAACTCCAAGCCAAAGGAGGTATAACCACATTGAAAAGGAGCTTCTTGGTATAGTGTATGGATGTGAAAGATTTTCATTCTATCTTTATGACATAGATTTTGAAATAGAGACAGACCACATACCTCTTTTCGGTTTGTTAAAAAAAAACCTTTAGATGAAATGTCACCTAGGATCCAAAGACTGGCAATGCAATTAATGAGATATAATTTTCACTCAAATATGTTCCTTGTAAAAATCTCAAAGTTCCTGACAATTTAAGTAGAGATCCTTTGAATAAAACCATAAATACTAATTTTATAGATGATGAAAATAATTTGAAAGTGTATTCTATTGTAGCAACATAAAAAAATGAAAAAAAAAAACAAAATGCAATTGATACTGACCCATCTTTACAAAAAGTTAAATATTATGTTTTAAATGGGTGGCCTGAGCATAAAAGCTTTGTACCTTCTGAGGTGAAAAAATTCTGGTCTGATAGACATGATACATATTTATTAAAGAATGTATTGTTTTATAGAAAAAGGTTAATTATTCCTGAAGAATTAAAGGGTGAATTTCTTGATGTTATTCATCAAGATATAGAATCAAGGACATAGAGGACATCAAGGATATAGAAAACATTGTTCCGAACTGTCTGACTTGTCAAATGAGCTATAAGAGCAACAGTAGGGAGCCATTAAAATCACATGATGTACCTGAGATACCTTGGCAAAAAATTGGTATTGATTTCATGACAGTAGCCTCACAAGATTTTTTAGTGGTGCTTGAATATTTTTCGAAGTTTGCAATTTTTAATAAACTAATGAACAAAAGGGCTAGCAGTGTTGTAACGCAATTAAAAAATATGTTTGCTATTAATGAACTGCCTTGTGAAATATTTTCTGATAAAGGTCCTTCATTCAGCTCTCATGAATTTTTAAATTTTGTCCGTATGTCTAATATTGAAGTAATAACATCAAGTCCACAATATCCTCGTAGCAATGGCATGGTGGAAAGAACAATACAAACAATAAAAAACTTGTTTTTAAAAACTGTACAAACTAAGAAAGATCCATTTCTAGCTGTATTAGATTATAATACAACTCCAAAACAAAATTTACCTGCTCCTTGTGTGTTGCTAACTGGAAGAAATTTCAGAACCAACTTACCAGTCAGTATGGAATTCCTAAAGCCCAGACATTCTAATAAAAGATATTTTACACAATTGAGAGAAAATCAAAGAAATTAAAAAAACTGTTATGACAAAGGAACAAATAGGTTACCAGAATTAAAATCAGGACAACAAATTTTACTTCAAGAAAAGAAAACGAAATGGAAACCTGGAGTGGTTGCGCCAAAGAAAGGATCAAGGGATTACGTGGTTAAAGTAAATGATACTGATTATAGACGTAATAGACACTATCTTAGACCTGTACGGTCAGAAGCACAGCAACATGCTTCTGAAAATTGTGAGCAAGCATATCTGAAAGCTAGTCATTAAAATAAAATTGTGACTACTGGAAGGACAAGTATGGGAAATATGAGAACAGTTCTTTGTCCAGATATACCTGATGATACAAGAGACTGTAAAACAAATAAGACTATCAAAGATATTGATGTACCTTCAACATCTAATAGAACATCACCCATCAATGACATTAATGTACCTTCTACATCATACAATACTTCACCTGGTTTGAAAACCTCCAGAAGTGGTAGAGTCATTCACCCTCCTGATAGATTTACCTATTGATATATTTGTGAATTATTGTTATTTATGTACTTATGATATATTGTGTGAATGAATTTTTGTTTATTTTGTTTTTATTAAAGGGGACGTGTTATGTATGGTTTTCATGTACAGATGTACTTGGCAACGTTGCACTTGGCCCACAAGTGACAGCGGTGACATGACAACCACACATGACAATAGACTTGGTTATGGGCTACATGTCAACTAAAATAATGTTAATTTATAATAATATATCCTTATAAAGCTTAATAAATAAATAAAACTTATCGTAAGTAGCTTTATGTTATGTCCAACAGTCCTAAAGAGGAATACATTACAAAGAACTCATGGCTAATCTCTGTGCTTTTACCGAGCTGAGAACCAATAATACATTTTTCGAATATTAGCTTCAGTATAGACATACATATGAAAACTCCAGGGTCACAAATATATGATTGATTTTATAGTCACTAATACAAAAATCCACTCAAACTAGATTATAGATATCCGACCTCTAAACTCAGCAGACGCAGGGGGTGAATGTAAACTAGTCCCAGCAAAAATTAGAATAAAAATATCACCAAAACATTTTCTATAGGAAATCACTGAAAAAAATTCAATATAGAGTTACTGTGGAACGACTCTTCAAGAGAAATGTACCAAAGGAGGCTAGCACAGAAGATGCAGCTGAAACAAATAGACGACATCGAAGATATAAACACGAGCTGGGACAAAATTAAAAACAACATTGAAGAAGCAGCAAATGACCCTCTAGGAAAACGCAAAGTCATACTAAATAAAAGAAACAACAACAATACTCCATGGTTGAAAAAAGAAATAAAAGAGAAATCTAAAGAGAAACAAGAGGTCTACACGAAGTACAAAACATCAAATACTCCAGAATCCCGAGACACCTATAGACGAATACGAAATGAAACAAAGAAGTTGGCAAGAAGAACAAAAAAATTAACACTGGGAACAGTTTACAAAAAGGATGGAAAGCGACTTCTACGGTAGACAAAAATAAATATGAAGTTTTATAAGAAACCAACGGAAAGAAATGGCAGAATTGAAGGAATATAATAGCATACCAGCAAACGAATGGAAAAGATACCTGACGGAACTGTTTAAAGAAAAGTAAAATATTAATCAACAGAATATCATACCTGAATTAAGACACGAAATTGAAGTTTTCAGGAGATAGACATAATTTCACTCAAAAATAGAAAGTCACCAGGACCAGACGGAATAATTAATGGACTTCTAAACTACGAAGGAGAAAGTATAACCCTAGAGACGACGAAACTTATACAAAAACTAATATTACACTGCAAGATACCAAACGCATAGAAAAACAGCATAATGATACCAATGTTTAAGAAAGGAGATAGAGAAGACCCCAACAAATATAGAGGTATAAATTAACTGAACGCCGCACTTAAGCTCACCACAAAAGTCCTACCCAACACTTTGAACAGTCTAGTTGGCCGAAGATTTCCTCTCGGCTGAATCACCTTGATGTAATCTCTCCCCGACCAGTAGAGCAGTGGATTGCTTATCCAGGCAGAGTTTTCGGAGTGCGAAGAGTCCTGATGAAGACTGTTACAGCCGTCCTCAAGTTTCTGGCTCAACTCACGTGCGATCGATGCTCAACTGTGTGAAGTTGAATGTGTCCATTTTAAGATTTTCTCTTAGAGACGTGATATATATATATATATATATATATATATATATATATATATATATATGATATTTGTTAGTGAGAGGATAAATACTGTAGCTTTAGTTGCTGAGCTAATCAAATTTGTCAGTCTCCTCCTCATGATTGAGGAGACAGAAGCTTCCGAACGGCTATACACACGGACCTGTCAACATTCTTTAGTGTTTTTATAGTGACGGTAGGGCTCTGGAGCTTATCACTATATTTCGACAAGCTAAGTCTTTAGGACAAGCAGTTTTTACGCTGGGGCAAAGCTGCTTGGGACGCTAAAGAAAAATAACAGACACTTACCTAAAGCATCTTTTTTTAACCTAAATTAACAGCAATTCAATCTAGCACATTAGGATTTAAAAAAGATTATATGATTACCTCTTATGTGGACCATAAAAGTCAGTCATATTATAATCGTCTTTGCATAACGAAAGTGAAGTGGAAATGGATAGTAAAAAAACACAGTTAATTTTAGATTACAACCAAACAAAAGGAGGAGTTGACACTGTGGATGAATTTTGTTCATCATAAAGTGTGTCAAGAATTACGTAAAGATGGCTCTGTGTGATATTCTATAGTTTAATAAATGTTAGCATCATAAATGCTTTTCTTCTACATTCTGGAAAATCACTCAAAATCAGACATTTTTTCAAAAACCTTGCAATGAACTTGATGAAAGAACACCTTCATATACAATCAGAAATCAAAACACATCCACCTCATATAATCTGAAGCACAGTTCTTCATCATGAAGACAAAAATCCTGCTACACGTGATAGATGCTGCAATTGTTACAATGAAAAAATTAAGTCGTATACGCCTATAAACTCTACAGAATGTAGTTCATTCAATTGTAAACGATCAAATAAATTAAAGATTGTTTTGCACAATTTATTAAAATTAGTTGAATTAATAAAGCTCTTTTATTTTTTGACAAAAAAATACCGATACAGTTAATCAATAGTTAAAAATGTGTCGAAAATAATGGGACCTAGATAGCACAAATTGCTACCGGGCCCCAATGTTGTAATTACTTAGGGCGAGTCCGGCCGAAGGTTAACAAGATTTTTACCCATCCGATTAAGATATGATGAGATAACATTACCATAATAAGAATGTTGTCAAAAATCAGAATTACAGCGCAGCTGGAAAAGTTTGTTTATTATACTGTCTTTGTATTTTATATTACAACTATTTTAGGAAATACAATTACGATCATTTAAACAACACCAAAAATGACAATCAATTACACGAAACTCCAAATAGCCTTGTGGGTTGTGGTTATTCATGTCAACATTTTTGCGTTCAACCTAATCAGTAAACCAAATGTTTATCACAACTACAAACAATGTTTGTGTCAATAAAAAAATTGTTGGCATATGACTGCGGCAATAATGTGGACATTCAATATGAGAAAATAATTAAATTGCATATTTTATAGGATGTGACCACAAACCGATTAATTGATTAATTTTTAGGGGAGAATTAATAGAAATATGATTATGTATTGAGTGTACCTAATTTATTATATATACAGTATCCAGAAAAATAATTAGGATGGGATAAAATACTAGCGCTGAATACGAAACGATGATCGTATTAAATGTTCTTTTCGAAAAAGATATAAAAAGGTATGTCGGAACTGGTTTGTCCTCATATACCGCAGTTTATTCGTTTTTTATTTTATCCATTAGCAAATCGTCGGCTTACAAGCGAAACACATTAAGTCAAAAAATATAGTTTTGAGATAATCGTGTTTTAAATTTTTTTTAAAAACAGTTTGAACAATTTTCACATTTAAAACTTTTATTTGTTGTTTTGTAATTATACGAAAGTTTTCATAAAGTATTAATAATTATTACTGACGAGAAGTAAATTATATATTACCAAATTATTAATTTTTGTTTAATTTTCGATTTGAATACTTTGACTTAATGTTTTTTACCTGTAGCATTTAAATTAGTGTGTTTTACTTGTTTAATTTTGCTATGAAAGTATGACTTACGTGTATTTTTTTTATTTACTTACTGTCATACGATTATTGCAGGCTTCGTTTACATTGTAAATAATACAATAATTTTTGCTTATATAAGTTTTTACTTTTTTCATGTATATTTTCACAAAACAAAAACATTATTAAAAAAAAACAGGTATAACAAAACAAAACGTGTATAACAAAAAAAATATGCTTCTAATTTTTAAAGTCTTCTTCGTCAGAGTCCTTTTCAGCTAACTCCGCTGTTTGGTCTCGAACAGAAGATGAACTTGGTAGATTTTTGAACCAGGTATGGAGCGCTTGCGGAACTTAGAATAGCTGTTTAGAATATAATTGAGGAATAACCAATTTTCATTATTATTGTCCTCTTTGACTGTTCTGTTAGAAGCACGACGTACAAAACTAACGTTAATATTTTCATAATCGTCGTGAAAATTATACTTGTACTGTAGAATGTTAGGAAACTGTTTCTCATACTTAAAACACTTTACCTTTAACCAGTTCGATAATTAACTTCACGAGTATTATAGGAAGATTTTTTATTCCCATTGTTGCCCATTCTGGCTATTTTAAAGACATTTTCATATTCGTGAACACTAAAAATCTTCACATTTTTTTTGGCACTTTCAATAGCGCTATGCATGGAATCTACTTCCATATAGGAGTGTCCACTTTTCATGAACTTTTGCTCAATTATCCGAAGACTCGGATGGTTTTTAACAATATGTAAAAGCAGAGCAGATACTTAAATATTTTTGTTCTGTCCTCCACACGTATCTAAAAAAATCGTTAGATGTTCTATATTAGATAATGAATTAATGTACATTCCTAGGCAAGTACCAAAAATAACAGAATGCCTCAATTGGTGGAGCAGATTCCTAAATTGTAAAATTATAGAGGTTCAGCTTTCTAAGATAATACAAGAGACTTACTTGCGATAATGGAAGTTGTAAAACGCTTTGCATATCACATGTAGTTGATTAAAATTTTTTATTCTTTTTCGATACTTCTTTGTCTAAATTTTTTTCTTTCATTGCAGCCTCTTTTCTGTCTAAATGACTCCTATAATTAAGCTCCATCGCTTCTTTTTCTTGTTGCGATGCTTTTGTGTATTCCTTACAGGTCAAACATTGGTCTTTCTTAGGTTTGAAAAATGATATATTAAATTCCTTGCAAAAGATTCGCCTATTGGTTATCTGACTTAAGCTTGGCAAATTGTCCTCTTTACACTTTTTAACGAACAGGTCGTGCATTTTTTTAATATTAAGATTGCAATCTAAATAAAGTCTTTTCGAAGAATTTCTAGTGTAGTGACTTTCTACAACAGGAAAGCTTTCAATGTGTTTTTTTTGCTCTTATTCTTGCTTCCACTGAAGTTTTATTGCCAGGAATCCTACGGCCTCTTCTGTCTATTCCACTATATTCGCCGCTTTCATTTTGCTTTTTAAAGACATTAATTATAGGCCTATTAGAAATAGACAATGTTTTACAAAAAAATTTCTGACACACTTGACTTTTCTTTCCCATATTTGTGAAAAATAGGATTTTGCGTTGGATCGCATTTTGCTATTTTCTCCTTTTCTAGGCCTGCGACTCTTTACTTCATTAGAAAGCACATTCAATAATATAAAATCTTTCTGTCTTTGAAATGACAACATCGCATAAGTTTGACATAGCAACTTCCGGTTCTCTTCAGAAAAGTTGATGGTCTTGGGATGTTGACCAAACAGATGGTCTTGGGGTGTTCCATCGGCTTCTTTTAGATCCTACTTGAATATTTTCATTTAAATTTGTTTTTTCCTCGTCTGCTGTAGAGTTTTCTTCGCTGGTATCTAAATTATCACTTTCATTACCTGAAGGAATATAGTCGCTATCCTCCATACATTCATCAGAATCCTGGTGACTTATTTGAGGAGGACCTGACTGAATATCTTGACAAAAATTATCAGAATTTAGGCTCACGTCTTTGTTTATCGCTGTAGGTAGTTGGACAGAAAATTTTATTTTTCTTACAGAAATTAATTAATAAATACACACAAAATTCAAAACTGTTAACGACCTAATCAAGCAAAATACTGGAATAAAACTGACAAAAACTATGCAATATATTCAAACAAATAATTAATTTTTTACAAGATTGGACAAGTTGCTCTGCGGAAGTCAGTCGGTAGGTTCATTCGTAGTCAAGTGAAATACATTAAGTCACTTAGTGTGTTTTGCCTGAATCATATATAGTTTTTGGGACTTAGTGAGAAACATGATAATTATAAAAATACCCGTTTTTGTTATTGCATGACTTAGTGAGTTTAACCAGTCTAAAGAGTAAAAAAAAATACAATAAAATGCTGCAAATATTTCAAAAGTGAAAAAAAAAATGACTTAGTGTATTTCGCTTGTAAGCCGACGAAATATTACATAATTTTATCTGGTACTAAATTTACTTCCATTCCTTTCACTTTTCTGTATTCTTTATCTAATAACTTTTTATACAAAACTGATAACTTCTGATAGAAAACTTTGTAGTGTTAATATTATTCCCGGTCTACATTAGGTATTCCTGGTTTCTATCTTAATAGTTTCTTCATCAATATGTCTTTGTATCATATGTCTATGTATATTTAAAACAGAAATTGTGACGTAATTACTATTTTAATGGAAATAAACCACAATTGAAAGTTAACGAAATTTTATTTGACTATTTTGACTTTGTTTGACTATTGACTATTGTTTCAATTTCCACTTCGAAAATCGTTCTCAAAATACAAACAATAATAAATTTAACAACTTTTGTTTTTTCTTACTTGGTGAAAAATTCTTCTAATAGTTTAATTTTATCTGACTTATTTATGTTGACAATTCAGATATTTATATTATATATTTTAAAGTAGACGACTTTAAAATGATATTGCCAATATTGCTGAATTGCGTTCCTGGGACGACTTTATTGTAAGAAGTTCATTCGATTACATGAAATCAACTTGAACTTGAGAATATCCGTCAGAAAAATCATAGCATGTAATTCGTCTTTAAAAAGATAACCACATGCTATGATGACAGTAAAATTTTCCTGTTAGTGATTCCATGGTAAATTATGAGGAAAAAAACCTCATAATAATATCCCGACATGGCAATTATTTGGTCTTACATTTAGTTTACTCTCAATATTTTAAATAACAAACACCAAATTCTAATTTTATATGTTTGTTATTTAAAAAACATAAATGACGTATCCTCGATATGTTACTGACTTACTAATACTGGTATTTTCCTGTTAGTAACTTCCTCTTTTAATATCGGTAACCAGATCCTACCGCATTTTGACGAGAAATTTGCGACACAATTGGTCTCATTTAGCATAATTAGAGCCGCTTCTTTGATTTTTCTCTTTTTTACCATCCGTTTCTTTTAGGACTATACTTGAATCATTCTATTAAACCCTATGTTCATTTTCCCATGCATGTTTACATACAGATTGAACGAAATAAATTCGGAACATAGGAATATAATGTATTTCGGCTCAATTCTGCTGTAGCTGGTTGGCCAACAAAAGATTGTCAAATAATTATATTATAAAAAATCCCATACTTCAGTGGGCTGCTGGATTCTGAACTCATAAAAATTGAAAGCTACACATAAATCTACGATTATGCTGTCAAACCAGTTATAGTCCAGGAAATGTAGCATTTCACCTCGCAATTTTTTCGTGCGGCGCGGATTGACTTGAAATTTAACAGAAGGTAGGTAATAGCCTAAGGATCAAAATCTATATCGAACCAAAGTGCGCCAAAGCCTAGGTGGTGGTTGCCATCCCATCTCCGGGGTGAAAATTTTTTTTACGCTTTAACTACAGGTTTCGATTAGAAAAGTGATTCTAAACAAAAAATGTGCTATACATTTTTTTTATAAAATGATATTTTTCAAGTTATTCGCGATTGAAAGTAACAACTTTTAGACGAAAAAATCCACGTTTTTAATCGATTTTTCGCGAATAACTCGAAAATGGTGCATTTTATCAAAAAAATTGTAGAGAACAAATTTGTAGGTTTTAAAAAGACAAATACAATTACAAATACAATATCAGTGTTCAGCGGTTTTCTTCAAATGCCAAATTTGAAAGATTCAAAGTCAAATATTAAGAAAATGATGCATTTTTGGAAGAAAACTCACAAAACCTTTTTTAAAGAGCATAAATAGACCTATCATAAAAAAATAAGGTCAATACCTCATTGTTTACGAAAAAATCGAGGAAAACAACACCCTAACCACCCCCATAATTAAAATCGATCTTCACCCTTCTGCAATTCCCTTTGTAGATGTATTGTTAATACTTCCAAGAAGTTTGACCCATTTAAAATGCTTAGTTTTAGAAAAAGTACAGCTTAAAGCGAGAAACGATTTACAATTTCATATTTTTTACCCTTCTTTTTTTTAAATATGCCAGAAAATACTGAATATATGAAAAAAATAAAAATTACCAAATTGTAGCTTTTTTAATCACTAAAATTATCCTTTATTTAGATTTGTTGTACAATGAATATTTGGCGAGATATAGCCGTTTAAAGCATCGATTTACGATCAAGCACCATCTTTTTCGGGCCCTTTAAACTCACCCCATTTAAAAACCAAGGGTTCCAAAAAGATTTAATTCACAGATCCTTGTAGCTATTAAAAACCTCTACAAATCGTTTTTGGAAGAAACATCTATCGTTAAAAATTAAAGGAAATACTTTAAAAAACCAGTTAATTTTTTTCCGGAAAATTCCATTAGTATAGTACAGTACATTTCGGAGCATAATAATCTAGAAAACCGGTATATTAGCTAGTGGGGCGTTATACATTCGAAATTTTAAACGTTCTTATTTTGAAATCCCATACAACAGAATAAAACATCTGCTCATATGTCTATGGCTTGGCAATGAAAATCTCAGAGCAACAGATTGGGGATGGTTTTCCAAAGATGGTTTGTTATTACCTGTACGCATGAACAAACAACCTGCACCCGATAAATTTTTGAAAATTATTTTTTGCCAATGCAAAAAAGGATGCGGCGTTTCATATGGGTGCAGAAACGTTGGTTTATACTGTAACTCTACTTGTTCTGGGTGCTCAGGTGAAGGGTGCAATAACAGTCCACCAATAATTGAGGAAGATGATGATGACATAGATCACGATGAAGATGTAATTGATGACGAATAAAATTAATATTATAATTGTTTTACCTATAAATGTAAATATTTTCAACTATTTATGTAAATGTATAAGAATATATGGTGCCTTTTTATGTTGATAATTTTTTTTGTATTTAATTCTACTTTTTTCAATTTATATCTTATAAATTAGTTTATAAAAACTTCAATGTTGTAAAGGGTGATTTTCAAAAGTTGAAAAGTTGCAAAATTTTGACAAAAAATTGTTTTCACCTATAGCACTCATAACAATTGATTTTTAAGATTTGAAAATGTATGAATTTGTATTTGAAAGTATAAAAAACTCACCATTTAAATAATCCAAACCAAATTTCACTCATCTTAGGATTTGTAATATTATTTTACAATTTTTGAAAATTAGGGGTAGTTTTCACCCCTAAGAACAATCAGGGTTCATCGGCATGACATAAACTATAAAGCAGAGGGTGAGTTGAGCTTAATTCCAAATTTTTATGCAAGTCGTTTCAAGGTGAAATCATTTTCTTCGCATTACTAATTTTTTTATATTAATCTCTAATGAGGGTCGCTTTTTAAGGGTTGAAATATAATGGAACTTTATTGAAAAGCACGAAACTATCATTATTTAATTAATTCAAACCAAATTTACCTTTATTCAGGTTTAATATGGTATTTTATAATTTTTGACAATTAGGGGTAGTTTTCACCCCTAAGAACAATCAGGGTTCGTCGACATGACATAAACTATAAAGCAGCGGGTAAATTGAGCTTAAATCCAAATTTTTATCCAAATGATACAAGGCGAAATCATTTTTTTAGAATTAGTAATTTTTTACATTAATCTCTAACAAGGGTTGCTTTTTAAGGGTTGAAATATGATGGAACTCTATTCAAAAGTATAAAATAATCATTATTTAATTAATTCAAACCAAATCTTACCCATATTCAGGTTTAATAAAATATGTTATTTTATAATTTTTGACAATTAGGGGTAGTTTTCACCCCTAAAACCCTTCAGCGCACTTCGGTTCGATATAGATTTTGATCCTTGGGCTATTACCTACCTTCTGCTAAAATTTCAAATGGATACATGCAGGACGAAAAAATTGCGAGGTTTTAACTTTTTTCGAGCTTCAATTCCTGAACTATTACGCCTCCTTAGACAAACCCGTCTTACGCAAACAACTTTGTTGCGAGACAGATAGTTGAACGATATTTTATACAATGTCTATACCCAGGTATGGATTTATTTTTGTCCAAGTTTTATATTGGTCCACTATTTTAAATGCAGTTCAAACAGACATGTATTAAATTGTATGTTCCGTTTTAATTTGGTTCAATCTGTATTTGAGATCTATGAAATTCTCTATTTTTAATATAAGATTGATGTTCCCTTATTCTAAAATTTATTGGCCTTGATGTTTCACCAAAATAAAACTGATCGCATTCACAAGGTATTTTATAAATAAAATTCTTTGTCCTTTCTTGTTCATTGTTAAGTTTAGTTTTAGACAAAATAGATGTGTTTGTTGTTTTGAATGTTGTTGAAAAGTTGAATTTATTTGATATCCTTTTAAATTTTTCTGATAATCCTTTTATGTATTTTCCTAGTATGGTATTGTTCTTCTTCTTCTTCTTCGTCTAGCCATTCACGTACACATCTGAACATCAGCCTCTTCAAGTCTTCCTTTCCATTGTTTTTTATTGTACGCTACTTGTAGCCAATTTTTCCCGGCAGTCCTTTTCAGATCATCTGTCCATCTCATAGGAGGTCTGCCTCTGGGTCTTTTGTGTTGGTATGGTCTCCAGGTTAAAATTGATCTGTACCATTTGTTTAGATCGCTCCTACCTACATGTCCAGCGTATTCCCATTTCAGCTTTAATGCTTTTTGCACCACATCGGTGCAAATATTCTGCGGTATTGTTATTTTCCTAGTATTATTCCTTGCGTTTGCTGTAGGATTTCATTCTAAGTTTTTCTGTTCTATTTGGTCGATTGTTGAAAATTTCTTATTTATAAACGATAAAGGATAATCCATTTTAAATAAAACAGATGTTAAGAAATGTTTTTCATTCAAGAAAGAATTTTCGTTAGAATAAGCAATTTTGGCTTTATCGTGTAAGGATTTAATGAGTCCCTTCTTAATATTAATATTGTGATTTGATTTGAAATTTAAATATGTTGGTGTGCGTTAATTTTCTATACACCTGAGTCTCATATCGAGTATAGTTCTTAGAGATTAAAAAATCCAGGAAAGGTAGTGTGTTATTACTTTTCCATGGTAAATCTTATTGTCACTTCTTTATCGTTTATTCAGAAAAATACAACAAATTCCAGATTATATTAACAGAAGAGATTAGAAACTTCTTCTTCTTCTTCAAGTGCCCTGTCCATTGCGAACGTTGGCTATTAACATGGCAATTTTGATCTTGTTTGCGGTGCTTCTGAAGAGTTCGACCGATGTGAGCCCGAACCTCTTCCGCAGATTTTGGAGCCACGAGTGTCTTCTCCTGCCTGGCCTTCACTTCTATTTTTCCCTGGACAATCAATTGTAGCAGACGGTACTTATCATGTCTCAATATGTGGCCTAGATATTCAAGCTTTCTTTGTTTAATTGTATTCACGATTTCTTCCTCCTTTCCGATTCTTTGGAGTACCTCTATGTTGGTGACATGTTCGGTCCAGGATATAGGAAGAATGCATCGGTACACCAACATTTCAAATGCTTCTAGTTTTCTCGTTAGCGTCTCCGTCAGCGTCCAGGCCTCCACGCCATATAGCAAGATCGGAAAAATATAGCATTTAACTAGACGTAGTTTTAGGGTAAGAGAAAATCCTTGCTTATGAGAAGCTTTTTCATATTGCTAAATGCTGCTCTAGCTCTTTCTATTCTCGCCTTAATTTCTATGGTCTGTTCCCATTTTGCATTTACGTTGGTGTAAAGGTACACATAAGATTCTACATGGACAAATAGTATGTTACTTATCCGTAATTGTCGAGCAGGTTGTTGCTTTTTGCTTAGATTAGAAACTATTTCCGCAATTTCCGAAATTGTATCCGAAATTTTCGACCGCATATGGACACTAGAAGTCATCCCAGAAGATTGGAACGTAGGAATCATACTTTCTATATACAAAGGGGGAGACAAACGACTTGCAAATATTATAGGGGCACAACAGTTTTACATGTCTACAAGATATTATCAGGAATTAAATACAGCCGCCTGGAATCGTTTTCCGAGGAGATGTTTGGTAAATACCAATGTAGCTTTGGACCAAATACATATGTTAAGAGGTATACATGAAAAATGTGTTGAATATAACATACCTATTTAGAACTTATATATCGGTTTCAAACAGGCGTTTGATGGAGTAGATCGACAAAACATGTTAAAGCAACTATCGATATTAGGAATACCCATTAAGTTGGCTGGTTATTAGGGATACCCAATTAGGTGGTGAGAATAGATGGAGATATGACGCAGTCCTTTGATTTTAAAAATGGAATTAGACAAGGTGGTGCCTTATCAACAATACTTTTTAATCTAACTTTAGAAGCTGTTGTTAGAAAACTTGATATAAACGGCATTAGTAATACAAGATCAATGCAAATTTGCGCATATGCGGATGCTGTTGCCATAATAAGCCGCAACAAAAGGGTATTAAGCGAAAAAGTTATAGAACTGAAACGAGAAGCTGATACGTTTGGTCTACATATAAGTGAAAGCAAAACAAAATATATGGAGTGCACAAAATCGAATCAACATGAGAATCTGAAAGTAGACAACCATACCTACAAATATGCCTCCACTTTTCCCTACCTAGGTTCAATTTATTTATTTATTTATTTATTTCTTATATGGCAATTACAATACATTTAGAACAAAATTACAAACACTAGTAATATAGGTATATGACAAACTTTAAATAGTTACAAACAAACATCAAGTGTATTAATATAATCAATTGAGGCTAAAGTTGCAAACAGGAAATCTTCAGGGCTACCAATGTAGTCAGCACCATAATTAGTGCTATTAGCCCTAGTTAAGCCATATCCACTTTTCTTTCATTCTTATTAATACTGTTACGATTTTAAATGTTATGGCGTATAGAACTGTAAATATTTTATGACTAATTCTTTTTTATTGATTCTCGTAATTTCTAGGTCAAAAACCTACCTGACACCCTTTGGGTCCCTCCGCTAAAAAAAACAACAATCGAACTTTCTGGGGACGAGCCGATGAAAAATATACCAGTTTTGAGATCATTGCCGCTGTGCCTACGTCGAGAACGGCATCGTATTTTCTACAACATTCTGTTTACCAGCTGGTTTCATATAAATAGCATGCTATCAGAATTCGATAGCGAAACGTCTTCAAAATAGATGAAGTAGTATCAACTTTGTCTTTTATTTCTCCACCTAGTTGACCGACAATTGAACCCACCACTCATCTGAGTGATCCTTATTTATATATATATATATATATATATATATATATATATATATATATATATATATATATATATATATATTTATATATATATATATATATATATATATATATATATATATATATATATAGTTGTTAACTATTCCATATATGAGCGGAAACGTTTCGTTTTGTATTAACAAAACAGCATCAGTCTATATCTGTAAGAAAAAACTGCTCTTAGAAGGAAAAAAGGTTTTTTTGAATTAAAAAGAGAATATCAAATAAGAAATGGCATCTCTTAATAGAGTAAAAAAGAGATAATTAATGTAAAAAGGAACTTACATGTATAGTATTACAATTCCTATGCTAAACTAAGCAACCCATTTTTACAAAAAATTGGTCATGAAAATCTAAAATTCACATATGTATTCGTGTTTGAGAAATTAATAGTAAAATTTACTAACTTTAAATAATAAATAATTATTTTAATCGAACTTTCCTCGAGATGTGTCACATTATTAAACAACCTTATCTATGAATAGGTGTGATAATCAATATCGTCAAAGCTGTCATTTGCTTGGTTTTTCACCCATAATTATTTTGTTTCACATATAAATTCTGAAATTTTTTTAGAATTGAGATGAAGTTCATCGTCTTATGCCAGACAGCAAGGAATAAAGTTTTGTTTTGTAGGGTTAACTATCTTAAATTGAGAAATTCTTGCACATTTACAGAATAATAATGTTGGGGAAGATAATATCCCAATTAAAATAATAAAGATATTACTAGACGAACACATCAAAGTAATGGAAGATATAGTTAACAAAATATACGAAACAGGCATAATACAAGACTTTTTTGAACTTTTTTGAACAAGAGAAGCACTTTTTTGAATACGTGTGCTAGTTGAAAGATGTAGAGATGTCGATTCTGATGTATACTTGTGTTTTATAGACTTTCAGAAGGCGTTTGACCTTTTGAAACATAATAAACTAATAGATATTTTAAGGTCATGTAATATCGACGATAAAGACTTAAGGATCATTTCAAAGCTCTACCAAGAATAAAAGGCTAAAATCAGAATAAAAAGCGAAACATCTGGAAAAATCAATATCGAGAAGGGAGTAAGACAGGGATGTGTCCTATCACCTTGGCTGTTCAATGTTTACTCTGAGAAGATATTTCAGAAAGCTTTGGAAGGCACCTCGGATGGTATAATTATAAACGGGCAATGTATAAATAACCTGCAATATGCTGATGACACTGTCATACTGGCAGATAATGCTGAAGCCCTGCAACGCTTAATGAACCGAGTAACGACAGCATGTAGAGAATTTGGAATGAAATTGAATACAAAGAAGACAAAAACGATGGTCATCAGCAAGCACCAAAACAGAAGGGTGAAGGTCAATGTCGACGGAATCAATCTGGAAAGAGTAACAAGAATAACGTACCTTTAAGTAATCTTGATTAAACTTGGGACCACTCACTAATGATAAGAATACGCCTGGAAAAGGCACGTACACTGTTTTACAAAATGCAAAAAGTTCTATGCAACCGCCAGCTGGGCATCTCATTGAAAACTAGAATACTTAAGTGCTATGTTTTCTCCACCTTGCTCTATGATGTTAAAGCCTGGACAATGACAGAAGCAACACAAAAAAGAATCCAAGCATTCGAACTCTGGTATTACCGTAAAATGCTCAGAATATCCTACATGAGCCATACGACAAATGCGGAAGTCTTGCGGAGGATGAATAAGGAAAGAGAGCTTATGCTTATAATAAAACAGCGGAAAACACAATATTTTGGTCACATCATAAGAAATCAAAAGTATGAACTACTCCAACTTATAATCGAAGGCAAAGTCAATAGCAAAAGGGGACCAGGAAGAAGACGCAACTCTTGGCTTAAAAACCTACGGCAATGGACGAACATGGCCTCCATAGAACTATTCAGGGCTGCTACAAATAAGGTTAAATGGGCAAATGTAATGGCCAACGCCCTTAAGGATAAGGCACCGTAAGAAGAAGATGTTTCAATTTGACATTCTTTATCGAACCTTGTCGTTAGCTCATCATACTTGGACAAGCTCTATATGAAAAACTAGTTTTTTGAATAGTTTTAAATATTTAACATTTTCTAGCATCATTATCCCCGTTCCAAACCTCATTGTTTTATAATAGCTTTAAAAACCCAACTTTGACTGATATACCTTGCCGTTTTTCTTTTTGGGTATTTATCGGATCATCGTTAGTGACAATTTTATTGCAAAATTTTTCTCTATATGCTTTATGTTCTATTTTCCTGTAATTTTTATTGTGAAGTTATGTTAAGTATTATGTCATTACCAAACCCTTTGCAAGGCAAAATATTTTTGAAAATTTTTTAGTGACTGGCCTAATTCTGGATCAAGATTATGTTTCTGTGTATTTTGACCTAAACAGCAAAGGAAACAAAGCAGCACAAATAAGCATCTGATTATGCAACAATATTTCATCGTATTTAAAGTTTAGTATCGGAAAAACAATATACCACAGCCAAAAAGAACAACATCAACTACATTAACATTTTAGAAGTCCTAAATTCAATTCAACATCTTTGAAAAAAGAAAGAAAGATCTATATATCAACCAAACGAACTGTTTACCAAGCCACTTCATTTACTTAGCGTTGTCGTAGGCTACAAAACAACAGCAATCTCAGAAACAAAAGTTATAAAGCCAACTTCGCGAATCACGAATTTTATCAGAGTGATAAAGTACGTCGTAACCGGAATAAGATATGTTAGGTCTGTCTCTTTTCAGTTTTAGTAGCGAAGCTAAGGAACGGTTTATACAGCGTGATATCTTCGAATAGTCAAAAATATTTAATAAAGTTTCTACAATTTACATGTCTAAGAGTAAATGGCAAATACATGCTTTATTTCCGACTCCAAAACGACACCGTTCAACGAAAAAAAAAAACTAATTATTCAATACAGCAAAGCTAACTGCATAAAGATGTTTAAATGCGTTAAATGTCAAAAAAACACAAAATAAACGAATGTCCTCGCCAACTAAGGGAGCAGGAAGCTAAGAGATAAAAGTAAAGCCCAATCATAAAAACAACAAATACCTAACCGATATAATCAACAACATGCTAACATAACAAATAATCATCACGTAAAAACAGGCAAATATTACCCAAAAATATCCAACCAATTAACAACATGGATTACCTAAAGGATGTCTTGTCCAAATTAAGTGAGCAAATTGGTGCAACAGTAAACTTCTCCTTCCTCCTCTTTATAAGCAATTCTGCTTCATTGGCGGATTATTACCTGTGTGGAACGTTGTCATTCCATCTTTGCGTGTTCGTCTGATACTTCTTTTGCCGATTGGTGACTTATCTCTTGCTATTTTAAATAGCTCTCTCCTCCATTCTGCTTATATGGTTATTCCACTATTTTTTATTATTTTGTGTCTATGCATTTATACACAGTACGTTGTATTTTCTTCTGTCTTCACTTCTTTGTCGATCTCTAAGCGTATTTTCTGTAATTCTTCTCAGCACTCTCATCCCTGCAATTTCCAGTAGCCTTTACGTTGTGGCTGTGTCGGATCTTGTTTCTGAGACATTATGATAATGTCATTATTGATTGATATTATGATTCAATAATGTCATTATTGGTGTAACACTGGCTTTATAAATTCTTGACTTCATCTCAGTGTTAATGTGTCTGTTTCGCCATATAGTGTTATTAAGGCATCCTGCCAGGCTATTTACTTTTTGCACATTATCTCTCACTTTTTTGTCCAGGTCTCCATAGCTAGACAGTGTAATTCCTAGGTATTTTATTTTCATTACTTGTTCAGTACTAATGCCATTATAGGGCTCAATGAATCCCCTTGTCTTATTCCGCTGTCTATTTCTATAGCTTCTGTAAGTTGTCCATCTATTCTGACTTCCATTGTGTTGTTTTGATAGATAATTTCGATAGTTTTTATAATATTTAGGGGAACTTATCTATTACACAGAAGATGGATTACATCTTTGATTCTTACTTTGTCTACTGCTTTCTTTATATCAATTAGACGCAGAAATTCTGGTCTATTATACTTTAGTGATTTCTAAATAATTCTCTTTATAACGAATATTGCATCTGTACATGATCTTTTACTACGACAACCCTTTTGTTTATCTGGTAAACTTATCCTCTGATTTATTAGCACTTGTAAAATTTTAGTTGTAAGTTTTAGCTTCAGAGTAGTAAAGTTGGACCTCAGCGGTTCAACAGTACAGACGTGCAGCGAAGAGCGTAGCGACGAGCAGCGAAGCGTGCTTTGGTGGGGGCAATCGACCTGAACGCAACGGAGCTTGTTAGCTCCGGGTGAGTAAGACACCCAGTTTGCACAGGCCTTTGTCCTTCAACAAAGTGAAAGGCGGATGCGGGGCTATTTTTAAGTTAAACCGCCGAGGGGTTGCCTTTATAGGCTCCTCGCGGAGGCTTTTAATAGCTTTGTGTCAGCGAAAAATACGGGTTCATCTCAGTGGGTCGACAGGTATGACACTGTAAGGCCTAGTTTTGAAATCTAGGTCGGACAGAAACGGCCCCTGCCTCTGAGGTGAGAGAAACTTGAAGAGGATCCCTCCCTGAGAAATCAGGGAGAGAACTACCGAGAGGTTGCTGGGACGACACCCAGGAAAACCGTCAGGCAGCGGCCAGGCGGAAAGACAAAAACAGAGTCTTCAGAGTAGCAAACTCAATATAGTCTTTTGAACACTTATGTTCACTGCCTTACGGCATTATGAGTGATCCCTCTCCCCAAAAAAGTGATGTCACGCAGGTGACATCACAAGAAAAAGATGATGATGACAATTCCAAGTCACCCACCCCGTCAGTTACATCTGCAATTAAATTATATAATGAATTTACTTCAAATTTAAAACCCGAATCCGCGTTAATCGTAGAGACTTCAGACGACGAATCGTTCATCCCGGACGAAGAAGATGCCGAAGAAGACGAAAGCGAGGTGGAAACAGACGACAGCGTCTCGATCACCATGGAAGTTACCCTCGACGAAGAGCTGAGCCCGGCCACCGAGTCGATTGTAGCCCCGCCCCCAACAAACGATGAAATAGCCTCCATAGTGGACATCATCTCCACCGCAACTAATGCCGAGCCGGAGGTAGGTAGGAAGAAAAAACGGCAAAGGCCAACCGCAGACTCCTCAGAAGACGAGGAAGAAAGAAAAAGAACAAAGGAAAAAGACGAAAATGAGCTCTATAAGTCGGTAGATCTACTGACCGAACAGATCAGACTGCTCAAAGAAGAGAGCCGTCAAAGGGAAAAACAAGCAAATGCCCAAATACAAGACCTCCTAACTCAGATGACTGAGTTACGGAAAGAAAACAAGGCAAAGGACGAAGAAATCAAGAAGCTGGTCGGCCATATAATGGCTCTGACCGAAAGAAATGAAAGGAAAGAGCTAGAAGAAAAGAGAAGAGACGAAGTCATCTGGGAAATAACCAGACCAGGAAGCCCACCCTGGATGGGAATCGCTGCCCCTTCTACGTCTGGTTGCGGAGGAAAGCCAAAAGAACAGAAGGTAATACAAGAAAAAGAAAAAAGCGAAGCAGGATGGACAAAAGTCCAAAAAAAGGAAAAAACAAAAGGCACCGCTACTGAGAAATCAGTCAACAGTAGCGAGAAACCGAAAAAAGCACTGAGTATTGTTGAGAAACAAACTCAGAAAATCAACGAAAGAAAAGATGAAGCGCTCACAAAAGCTGCTAAAGAAATACAAAAAAGAAGTGAGCAGAAAAAAGCCCAGAAAAACTTGGAGGTACCGAAAGAACCTCAAGTTGATAAAGAAAACGTCGTTGACCCTCAGATACCTGCAGAGGTTAACGTTAAGAGACCTAAACCTCCTGCGATCATCTTAAAGACGGTCGCAGAACATCAAGCGATCCTGCAAAAAGCAGCAAAGAAAGGTATCGTTTCTGACAATAAGTTTGCCAGATCTGGCAGATCTATTGTCATTAACACCAAAACTAGGGAAGATTACCTAGGAGTAGTCAAAATACTTGAAGAACACACCCCGAAGGTAGAGTACGTTGCCTACCCGATAGACAGCGACAAATTAAAGAGGGTAATCCTAAAAGGGCTAGCGGCGAGCACAAGCACCGAACTTATTCTTAATGAATTAAGAAATAAAGACGTCGACGTAACTAGAGTCAGTAACATGTACTCTAAAAAAGAGGGAAAACCAATACTGCCTTTCTTTATGATCACTCTCAAAGAGGATGACATACAAAAAATACGCAAAATAACAAACTTGTGCTACATGAAGATTCGTTTCGAAGACGAAATCAAGACCACAAAAGATACCCTACAGTGTTTTAACTGCCAGGGTTATTACCACAGTTCAAAGGCTTGCCACTGCGACTCCAGATGTGTAAGGTGTGGTGAAAACCATCTCAGCAATGAGTGCGGAAAAAGCAAAGAAACGGCTCCAAAATGCGCCAACTGCGAACAGGCGCATACGGCCAATTACAGAGGATGCTCAAAAGCTCCAAAAAAGAAGACCCCTGCCCCCGTAAAACCGGCGGGCAGACCACTCAACCCAACAACAACAACCACGGGTTTCAGCTACGCACAAGCAGCCAAGAAAACCCCAGAACAAGCGGCCCCAACGATGCAAGACGCAGCCGCACTCATTGCCACATTCCAGACGGAATACAATAAGAAAATGATGGAGATGATGTCCGTGATGGATAGGGCCACAAAAATGATGACTGCATTCGGTGAAATAAATCGACAATGTTAGCTAACCATACGGAAGATCTACGCATAGGGTCCTGGAATTCCGGTGGAATTTTCCAAAAACTCAACCTTTTGGACGAAATGATAAATAGATTAGAGCTCGATATCGTAGCCCTTCAAGAAACGAAACTAGTGGAAAGGAAGAAAACCAAATTTCCAGGCTACGATATCTATAGAACTGACCATAGAGCAAGATCAGGAGGAACAGCCATACTAGTTAAAAAAGGCATAGAACATGAACACATCCCAACACCAGGTGGACTGGTCACAATGGAAGCCACGCTAGTAAGACTAAAGGCCAACAACGAAACACTAAAAATAGTGTCAGCTTATGTCAGACCTAACGAACCGATATTCGATGAAGATTTGAGCCTAATCCTCGACACAGAAGAGCCCACGGTAATCATAGGAGACCTTAATGCGAGATCTCCCAACTGGTTCGATAGAGCGACCAACAATAACGGGAGACGACTTTGCGGCCATCTCGAAAATAGACCAAACACCTACGTGATCGGACCAACAGAACCGACCTGTTTTCACGGACAACTCCCTACACATCTAGACATTGCAATCCTACACAACGTGGGTCAACAATACGAGATACGCTCTCTAAACGAAGGCGATTCGACGCACAATCTAATCGTTTTGACCCTGGGCGCAATAGAACTAAACTATTCGCAGCCCCACAAAAGAAAGATAACAAGTTGGCCAAACTTTAGAAGAATTATGAGCGAAAACATCGGTAACATTCCAACAATAAACAACATCACAGAACTAGAAGACAGCGTAACCAAACTAGAAGAAACTATAATTAATGCTATCGATGCCAGCTCCAAAACCGAAACAATCACAAGACAAAAAGGAAGATTCGGAGATATAAGTCAGGATCTACAAGACTTAATTAAAGAAAAAAACAGAAAAAGAAGAAGAGCCTATCGTACTAGAACATTAGAAGATAAAAGGATTGCAAATGAGCTAGACAGGGAAGTAAAAAGACAACTACGAAATCACAGAAATGAAAGCTGGGACAACTATATCCAAGAATTAGACCCTAACAAATCCGCCTTCTGGAAATTATCGAAAATCCTCCGACAGGACAAGAAACCCATACCTCCCTTACATGGAGTAAACGGGATTGTCCACACGGAAATAGACAAAGCTGAAGTCCTAAAGGACGAACTAGAAAGGGCATGTAGAAATAACGAAAATCCCAATGAAGACATAGACTTTGAAGAAGAGGTAGAAAGAACAGCCAGAAGACTAAAGAGAAGAAAGGGCAGAGTAGGAATAACACATACATCTCCCGAAGAAATAAAAGAGCTAATAAAACTAACAAACGCCAAAAAAGCCCCAGGACCTGACAACATCACAAACAGGGCACTAAAAAATCTACCCAACAAAGCTACTGTCTACATAACGAACATTGTAAACAACATGCTCAAACTAAGATATTTTCCAGATAGATGGAAGGAGGCACAAATTATCATGATTAAAAAACCAGGGAAGGATGGCATTTTTCCGCAAAATTACAGACCTATCAGCCTACTATCATCAATAAGCAAGATAGCGGAAAGAGTTATATCAAAAAGACTCAACGACGAATCGGAAGCACTAGGCATCATACCAGAAGCTCAATTTGGATTCAGAAGCGAACATTCATGCGAACTACAAGTTCTACGTTTTACTGAATTTACAACAAAAGGCTATAACGAAAAAATGTATACGGCAACAGCATTTCTGGACGTCAGTAAAGCATTTGACAGGGTCTGGCATGACGGACTCATTTACAAAATGAACTCTATGGGATACAGCGAGGCGATGACATGCCTCCTTGGATCATACCTAGCCAACAGAAGGTTCAGGGTTCGAACGGGGGCAACTCTGTCCGAAGTCGGGACCCTGGAAGCAGGTGTGCCTCAGGGAGCTGTTCTGTCGCCTTACCTGTATACCATCTATACGGCCGACACGCCAAAAGAACCAGGTTCCCTGTTGAGTCTTTACGCCGACGACACAGCAATAGCTGTTAGCTGGAGAAATCCAGATCATGCAGCTAATCATCTGCAGAGAGCACTTAATAGATTCGAAAGATGGTGCATCAAATGGAAAATAGCCTTAAACCCGGATAAAACACAGGCTGTAATGTTTAGTCACAGAAGAAGTGTACCGAACCGAGAACTAATGATTGGGAACACCCCAGTAGAATGGACAAACGAGGCCAAATACCTAGGAGTGTTACTAGACAAAAAACTCACATTTACGCAGCACATAAATCAGCAAACGTATAGAGCCAACGCGCTGAAAAATCAGCTCTCAACGCTTATTGGTAGAAGAAGTAAGCTAAGGTTTAAAACCAAAATCAGGATTGCGAATAGTATTATCCTGCCAGTCCTTTCGTATGCTTCTGCTGCGTGGGGACACACCTGTAAGACAAACAGGAAAAAAATACAAACAGCACAAAATCAACTAATAAGAGATGCCCTGAACTTACCGAGATATGTACCTCTGAGAAATTTATACAGAGACTCAGGACAAACAAGGATCCTTCACACAATGGACAAAAAGGCATACGAACTATTCAACGGACTAAACAACCACCCAAGTAGCATGTTAAGAGAGCTGACTAACTACAACGCAAATACCAGGACGGTACACAGAAGACCTAAACAGCAAATAGCCGGATATAGGGTCCCCAACGAATAAACGAAGAATGAGATGGTCGCAATGACGTCAAATAAAAGAATGCAGTCATCAGAAAAACAACCACCAAAAAAAATATCTATTTTTAGGACTCTGGCGAGAGGATACAGGTGCCAAGGCACTTAGTTAAGGACAATATACACCGGGGTGTGTGGAGGCCATATACACCCTGCAATGCACACCCCAACACACCCACACAAATTAGCATGTAAGAATAAAAGGGTAAGAATTGTGCCGGCATTTTATAGTCCCAACGCCAAGGAAGACCCCCAAACCCAAACAAAAAAAAAAAAAAAAAAAAAAAAAAAAAAAAATCGGTTGTTTTTCTTTTAAATTCAGAACTTCAAAAATCAATTTTAATTTATTAAACGTTTTAACGTAAAATTTATCCTATTTTTCTATATAGAAGGCCCGTCAGGCCTTCTATATACCGCTGATGCGGATAAGGCCCTTAAGGCGGATCAAATAAATGCTGATCCTTTTCGCGACACCCGAGCACTGAGGTCATGTGCGGCAAGCATGGGCTCGGTGGCCGGACACACTTCGGGCGCCCAGCCGGCGAGGAGAACAAAATTTACTTTTGCCAAATCGGCGGCTGAGTGACCGAGCACACACTTTTTTCCGGACATGAAGTCGACAGCCCAGGCTGTCGGCTTCATGGACGGAACACACGCTCTTTTTCTTTTTTTTTTAGGGACTTCAGTCCCGAAGTGAAGTTAGAGTAAAATCTATAGAGTCAGTAAAGTAAATAGGGAGAAAAGCCTAGATGTGGCTACCCCTACAGTCAGGTGGCATAACCACAGTAATTAAAAACAGGAGGTGTCTCATTACCCAGGGCACCTCAAGTAACTTTCAGATCATAAGCCTCCTCACGTAAGTCACACGATGAGGAGGGGTGGTGGAAAAGCCTGGGGGTCAGATAGGTACCACTTCAACTAGTGAAGTGTGACCGGTTTGATCTTCGGACATGTGGATCCCATACTTAGTTTGGTATACACATGTTCCTAGGGGTAGGGTTGATCGCTTAGCGTGATTGTGTGTGTGTGTGTTTTAGCTTCAGTCTAGTTGAGGCCTTTGTAAGAGAAAGTTGTTTTGTCGTTCGAAGCTCATTAACGTTATCTCTATATAAAGTGAAAAGTTTTTTGTGAAACAATTTTGTGACAATTTGTGAAAAATATAAAAGTCTAGTGTATTTGAATTTATTTCACCCCCATTGGGGGTTACCGTTTGGATACGATAAGTGTTAATAAGTGTAAGATAGTTTCAAAGTGTTAAAGTGTTAAGTTAATAAAAACTTGATATGGATTATGCAGGGAGACCACCAGACAAACCTCCAGATATTAGCCGGATGGAGGAAGATGTTAATATAGAAAAAATAAAATCCAATGTAAACAACACCTGGGACGGTAACTCAAAAAACAGCGGAGAAACTGTAAGTAGTATAACTTCTAATAATTCTACAGAAAATGTAAGAGAACAATTTCTATATCAGAGCAGCGATACAGGTCCTTTTCATGTATATATAGAAAATAATACTCCTGATTTTAAAGCCAAGATAAATGCTATCAAAATCGGTGATATTATATTATCAAATTTTCCAAATTTAGATAACAAAATTACTAGTATTGATTCAATCGGCAAGAATAGAATTAGAATTAAATTTAAAGACTATCAATCGGCCAATTTTTTAATCAATCAAAAAACTTGCTCATTATTTACAAACAATAATAATAATTATGATGTTTACGTTCCGAAGTTTATACTACATAGACAGGGTATAATTAGAGATATAGATATTGAATTTTCTGAGGAATATATCAAAAATAAAATTAAACAATACGATATGCACTGTAAGTTTGAAGTAGCTTCAGTTAGAAGAATAAATAGAAAGGTAGAAAAACATATCGAAGATAAAACAGTAATAGACAAAGTTCCAACCAAATCACGTATTGTAAATTTTAAAGCACAAACTCTTCCAAAATACATCATAATCAATAAAGTAATTAAAGAAGTCGAACCCTATGTTCAAAAAGTTTTATTATGTTTCTCTTGCCTTCGTTTTGGACACCTTGGATCTCAATGCAAAGCACGTCCCAAGTGCAATAAATGTCATGATTTTCATAACACAAAAGATTGTACAGTAAATATAGATACTCCTACCTGTCTCAGCTGTCAAGGTAATCATTTTACGACACACCTAAGTGCATGCCCTGAGTTCTCTAGGCAAAAACAAATCAAGAATACAATGTCATCATTAAATTTAAACTTCTTTGATGCCTGTAAACAAATACCGAAAAAATCATATGCCAATATCGCCGCCAGACATAATAGTTCTTCCTTGACAACCAACTCTAATACCAATGATCAGTTCTATCAAGTAACTCCAAATCAAACTGGTTCGTTCGCAAAAAAGTTTTCTTCACAAATGTTTTATTCCAGCAGTAGTCCAGAAAAATCAAATTTAAAACGACAACGTCCAAGTACTCCCGATCCTTTGGAGTCAGCTAGAAAAGAAATAATATCCCCAATAAATATCCCTAGACAAAAAGGTGGTATTTATAATACCTCTAAATATACAGAGAATAGAAATACAACAAACTTGCAGACACAAGGAGCATCATTAGATTTAAATAATGTAATTTTAGAATTGGTTCTTAATATAATTAGTTCATTAAAACTCACTGAAAATTTAGACGCATCAAAAGCAGAGATTATACAACAAATTAATAAATACTTAAGTACGGCATCGATCTTGCAAGAAGGCTTACATGGACAAGCGACATCTTCTCAGACATAACTAGCCCTATAAATTTTTTACAATGGAACTGCCGGTCAGCAGTTTCTAATAAACCAAATTTAGAAGCCTTACTTACTCAAAAAAATGTGTATGTGGCCATGTTATCAGAAACATCGTCATAAGTCGACAAATTAGCTAAATCTGCAGCTTTAACCAAACATAATATAAACAACATACTTCTTCCAGTAGCAGACATAGATAATATCAGTAGAAACAACTGCAAACAAAGATGGCAACGTTTATACAACCAAAGTACAACTGGAATCAACTTTAGAGCTTGCCAACCACTAATACCCAATGAAAGATGGTTCAAATATGAGACAAACAGGTTATTTATAAAAACAATAAACAGAATAAGATCAAACCACGCACTCACTCCTGCATACAAACACAGCATAGGCCTCACTGATAACCCATATTGCTCCTGTGGTAAAGTGGGAGATCTGCAGCACCTTATATTGGAGTGTGGACAATACAAACAAAGTATCAAAATGATGTATCAAAAATTAATTGAGCTAAATTGTCCATTGCCTGTCAATTTGAATACAATTATTTTTTCAAATAATAAGCAGATATTAAAATGTATCTACGAATACATAACGTCCTGTAAATTTAAATTATAAATAGTTTTAGGTATCCAAATTAAAAATTGTAAATATGTCAAAAATTGAATGTATATACTAACATATTACTTCCTGTAAATTTAGATTATAAATAGGCTTAGGTAATAAAATAAAAAATTGTAAATACCACAAATAGTCTGGCTAATTGGCTATGCCAAAGCCATTATACAATAATAAAAAAAAAGTTTTAGCGTGATATTTAACAAGTTTATAACTCTGTAGTTTTCTGGCTGTTTTTTATCTTCTTCTTTGAATAGTCGAATTAGTTCGCTCGTTCTTCCGGTATTTTATTTTTTTTTTTATTAAAAAGAAAACATTGCCGCATCCACCAACAGGTTATTAGCGGCTATACTCAGTAAATAAAACATTAAATCTTATACAAAATATTATTGACCTTAAGGTAATTTAATAAGTTTTTTACGGAACAGTTTTCTCCTAATAAATCTGGTAGAGTATTTGGTATATTGTTTATTAAACGTTCTCTATGTAATTTTGGACACTCAATTAACAAATGCGCGACGGTAAGAGGCGTAGCACATAGGTCGCACAGGGGGCGTTCACTGGCCGAATGTAAATAAGAGTGTGTCCTATACGTAGGCGCGTTAGAACCGTTTGAATAAACCGTGTACTAGCACTAGTTTTTCACTGTCGTGTATCCGGTTTTAGCGATCTTAATTTAGATTGCGATAGAAACCATTCGCGCTGTCACTGACCAATCACTTTTTGTTTAAAAAACGTTTTGAGATCTTTGCATACACTGTCACGCACTAATTCAGATTCCGCACTTGTTGCTGCATCACGAGCACTACTGTCTGCCTCTTCATTGCCGATAATTCCAATATGCGGTGGGATCCATATAAATTTAGCGGTTATGTGGTTCTCTTGGGCGATTTGTAGTTCAGTTTTTATTAGTTGCTCCAGGGGCTGTTTAGAATACAGATGCTGTATTGCAAGAAGAGAGCTGAGAGAGTCAGTGGGAAACAGAGGTTTTGAAATTCTTAAGAGGTTTGCATATTTTAGGGCACGGTACAAAGCAAACAATTCGGCGGTGAAAACACTTGAGCTAGGCGGTAGTTTAGATTTGAATGTAGACGTTGGAGTAACAGATGCACAACCAATGCCATCATTAGATTTAGAGGCATCGGTAAAGATATTTATGTAGTTAAGGTAGTCTCGTTCAAGAATCTCGTTTAGTTTGTTTTTAATTAGTATGTTGTTATTGTATTTTTTGGAGAACTCCATTAGAGAAGTGTTGCAATTTGGGATGCTTATTAACCATGGAGCCGGATGTTGGATGTTACACTGAAATACGTTTGGGATTATTGTATCAAAATTATTCAGGATTGATCTTACTCGTATGTAATAAGGTTTTCCAGTACGAGGTTTATTAAAGAGAAAGTCAAGGTTATTTTTAGAAAAAGTATTTTCGAAGAGTGGATGATCCTTATTAGCAGCTATAGAAGAAGCGTGTGAAAGTGTTAAAAGTGCTCGCCAATACTGCAATAATGGTTCTCCAGTTTCAGAATATAAGCCTTCTATCCGGTATTATATTGTGTTTTATAATTTTATTATTTAATGTTGTTAATTGTTCTGTAATTGCTGCTTCACAATATTTCAGTAATTTCTTTTCTCATGAGCTGTAGGACTGCAACGTTGGTGACATGGTCCACATACGATATTTTTAGTATCCTTCTGTAGATCCACATCTCGAAGGCTTCAATCCGCTTTTCTGTGGCTTGCGTCAGAGTCCAGGCTTCAACTCCATATAGTAACACTGAAAGAATGTAGCACCTCACTAACCGCATCTTGGTTCCCAAACTGAGATCACTGCAGCATAGCAAGGATCTCAACTTGATAAATGTAGACCGTGCCATTTCAATTTTGGATCTAATCTCTTGAGCGTAGTCCCATTGTGAGTTGAGGGTTGTTCCGAAGTAAGTTAATCTGTCGACGCTCTGGATATCTTCGCTATCTGTAATTAGTACCCCGGGATCTAAATTTTCACGTCTGACAACCATGAATTTAGTTTTCTTAGTATTAAGATATGGTCGATATGGTATGGAAAATCAACTACATCGTTATTTAGAGCTGCTGTCAAGTCACGATAGCGAATATGGTAGCAAACATGATATAAAACGATCGATAACGGTCATGGAACTAGAAGAAGAAGTATTAAGATCTAGTCCGTGTGTTACGCTCAGAGTTCTCACTCGGTCTAGTAAAGCTTGTAGATCATTTAGGCTGGTTGCTAGTAACACAGTGTCATCGGCGTAGCGGATATTATTTATGTATTCACCATTCACTCGGATTTCGATCTTTAGGTTTATGAGGGCTTCAGTAAAAATTTCCTCAGAGTATATATAGAAAAGAGTCGACGAGAGCACATAGCCTTGCCTTAATCCTCGCATGATCTTCACTTGGTCGGTCAGCTGGTATTCGATCTTGACTTGAGCACGGAGTACGCTAGTTACAGTATAAATTTGTGATGACCCGAATGTCCTTCTCATCCAATCCTACTCTTTGTAGGGCAGCGAACATTTTCTGCTGCTGACAACAGTCAAACGCCTTGGCGTAGTCAATAAAACAAATATAGGCATAACTCATAAGGCTGATAGTTTGGAAACCTTCACACGTTTTCGCAGATCGTTTTTTTTTGGTAGTGTTACAAATGTTGATAATGGCCAGTGCTCTGGAATATTACTTGAATCGTATATGGCGTTAAGAGTTAAGAGTTAACTCCTTTGTGATCACTTCACTTATCACCTTAATAACTTCAACGAGTATTTCGTCTGCACCGTCGCTTTCTAGTATTGGCGGCCGTGTCATGCAATTTATTTCTGGAAGGTTACCTCGGTAGTCCCAGAAAAGTTCTTCAATATACATTTTCCAGGTCATTAACTTTTCCTTAACTGTCGTCGCCAGGTTCCCGTCTTTGTTTATGAGAAGGTGTGTGTTTCTCCTCTTGTATTCATCAGTGGCTTCTCGAATCTTTCTGTGGATATTTATATGATCGTGTTTCACTTGGAGCTCCTCGATTAGTTTACATTTTGCATGCATGCATCCATGTCACCTTGGCTCTTCGTATTTGTTTTTTAATTTTTTGGTTGATTTCTTGGTATTTTTTTGCGTCCTTCTTTTTCATTAATCTTCTTTAGTCCATCATCTGCAGAATGTCATCAGTTGTCGATTCTTAATTTTTTACTCTTGTTTTTATTCCCAAATGTTCTTTTCCCGCATTTTGCATGACGTCTTTGATATAACTCCATTTTTGTTCTAAACTCCGTTCTTGTTCTTTATTTCTAGTTTTTCTCTCATTACATCTCTTACGCTCTGACGAACAACGAGGTCTTTTAGAGTGTCATAATCCAGGTTTTGTTTGGGTTTACTTTTGATGAGTTTCTTTAGTTTGAGTTCTATCTGGCCCACTAATGGGTTGTGGTCTGATGAGGCGTCCTGGGAAGGTCTTCGCCGAAGTCAAGGTGAAGCTGGTCTTGAATCTTTTGTTAATGAGAATAAAGTCTATCTGGTTTCTGATGATATTGTTGGCTGTATCTGCAAGTGACTTCCACGTATAAGTCGTTTAGGGGGAAGTCTAAACCAGGTATAAGCAATGGTAAAATCTTCTTCCTGACAAAATTGGATAAGTTGGTCTCCCCTTTCGTTTTTCTCGCCTAAGCCGTGTTGCCCGACGATGTCTTTTATTCTGTTTTTGACAACTTTGGCATTGAAATCACCCCTGATGATGTTAAGCTCGTTCTTCCTGGTATATTTTAGTGCTTTCTGTATAAGTGCGTAGAACTCCTCGATATCCTTTTCTGGCTTTTTTAACGTTGGAGCGTAAATTTGAATGATGTTCGTCTTTACGGGCCTGTCTATACATATTTGTTATCAATTATCTAAAATATATATTTTATTTGAAATATCATTCTGCGACCTACAGATTTTTGGTAAATCGATTTGTTCCCCGGGAAATCCGGGGAGTATGGGTGGTGAATTTTTTGCAAATTTTTTGAGGTCCTAAAATGGACATCTTCAGCAAAATTCAGCTTTTTCTTATGATTTTTATAGATCAAATCTCTAAAGACAGTATAGTTTTGAGCCATTGTAAGTTCGCTACCCGGTACATAATATACGTAAACATATAATATAATCTGTTAAACAACACAATTTTTTTTAATATTATTTTTATACTATTTAGTTTACATAAAACGTTAAATTTATTTGTATGATAAACTTTTTCATTTTAAAATATCGATCAGCAAAATCAAAAATAGATATAATAATAAATTTTCAACTATATTTACTTAGAAATCTATTTATAATTAACTTAAGTAAAATGTAGCATTTGTTATGATATTTACAACAACACGTGTGGGACTTCCTCTAAATATTCTGCCTATAAAATTGGTTCATTCATTAGAACATCATTCATTGTTTTACATAAATTTATTAGCAATTCCTGTTTAGTTAGTTAAACTATAAATCTTTTTAATGTTACTTTCCACCAACCAGTTTAAAAATATGACTAATTTTTATAAATATTTCAAAACATAAAATTTTGGCATCCAGGTTATTAAAAATAATTTTTAGCAATATCTAAATAAGGTTAGAATGTATAGAAAAAAAAGCTACAGGATAACATTCTTTAAAACATAAAAAATTAATTATTCTGGTTTAAAGATACTCTAATTAGCTTTTTTGTCAATATTCTTATTTAAACTTTCTATTGAGATAGCCATAATAGATGTAGCATATAGATAGCTCTCTGTAGCTTACTTTCAGAATTTTGGATTATTATCAGATTTTCTACAAAAGTCAAATAAGAATAACTATAGCCTTGAAAATCGGAACATGGAACGTAAGAAGTTTATACCAATCAGGCAAACTGGATAACGCTGTGTCGGAAATGTGCAGAATGAAAATTAACATACTGGGCCTTAGCGATATTCAATGGCCTGAATCAAGAAAATGTAACACCAGAAATGGAACAATGTATTATTTTGGAAACAACGACTCCAATCACAAACGGAGAGTTAGCATTATAGTTGATATGAATTCTCAGAAAGCTGTTTTGTAACTTTGTTCCCTACTCTAATCGAGTATCAATGCTGTCTCTAAACTCTCATTCAAAAACGTAAAATAAATATAATCCAAGTATATGCACCCACTGCAGACAAAGATGAAGACGCCATAGAGGCCTTCTATGAACAAATCGACAATGTCTTAAGGATAACTAAAAGACAAGATATAAATATTATAATGGGCGATTTGAACGCTAAAGTGGGCCAAGGAGAAAAAGAGAATTGCGTGGGGCGATATGGAGTCGGGGAATGGAATGAACGTACCGATAGGCTTGTCGATTTCTATGTCAATGAGAAACTCATAATTACAGATACCTTGTTCAAACTTCCTAAACGTAGACTATATACATGTAGGTCACCAGCTGACAATAACAACAAAATAGTCAGAAATTAAATAGATTATATTATCAGAAGATATAGAAATTCTATAATATCATCTAAAACTGATCCAGGAGCGGACATATCCTACTATCACAACCCGGTTGTTTTGTCGATGAGAGTGAAACTAAAGAAAGTCAACAGCCCTAGCACCAAGAAAATCATGGATACAAGACTTCTCAAATAAGACAACACATATGCGGAAACGAAATTTAAAATAAACGAGAACTTAAGGAAAGTCAAACAAGAAAATGCGGAAACTCTAACTATTCACCAAAAAGGGGGAAAAATTCAACATGCCCTTGTGTCAGTTGGAAAGGAAGCTCTCAAACCACTTGAAAAAACAAAACCTTGGATAACAGTAGAACTTCTTGAACTTATGGTAGAACGAAGAAAACATAAAGCAAAAACCTGGATAAATACAAAGAAATTCAGAGAAACATCAGAAAGAAAATTCCAGAAGCAAAAAAAAGGTGGCTCTCCGATAGATGCAAGGAAATAGAAGATCTGGATAAAAAGTATGAAAGCTTTAATTTACATAAAAAAATAAAAGAAATGACAGGTTCTAGAAAACGTACAAGAACGAATATCCTTAAAAATGATAAAGGGGATATTATTAATCATATGAAGAAGAGATTATGTCACTGGACCAATTACATCCAAAAACTATTTAATGATGAAAGACAGCAACTGTCATTAGAAATCACCGAGGATACCGGACCACCAATATTAAGAGAAGAAGTCATCTATGCCATCAAAAACACAAAAGAGAGTAAAGCTACTGGACCAGATGAGGTGCCCATCTAATTATTAAAACTCATCGATGAAGATGTTATTGATGTAATGGTTGAACTCTTTTTTCTCCACAATCCCCAGACAATGGCTGCAATCGACCTTTGTAGCAATTCCCAAAAAGCCAAGTGCAACAACTTGCTCAAATCACAAAACAATAGCTTTAATGAGTCACACACTTAAAACATTTTTGAAAATAATTCACAGCAGAATTGTTAAAACTCTTGAATATAAAATTAGTGACACACAATTTGGCTTCAGAAATGGTATGAGTACAAGAGACGCTTTGTTTGGCTTGAATGTGCTGGCTCAGAGATGCATGGATATGAATCAGAACATGTACTTATGTATTGTAGACTTTGAAAAGGCATTTGATAGGGTTCATCATCAAAAGCTTGTAGATATATTATTAAAAAGCAAAAATATTGACAGTCCCCGTTAGTTTTCAATATCTATAGTGAAGCGGTAATTCAACAAGCGCTCTCAGACTCAATAGAAGGTATATCTATCAATGGAGAAGTTTTGAATAACTTACGTTTTGCAGAAGATACAGTAATAATGACGGATAACAACAATGATTTACAGAACGTAATGCAACGCCTTAATGAACGCTGTCATGAGTACGGACTGAAGATATATTTAAAGAAAACTAAATGCATGATCATAACTAAATCTGCACATGCAAATATCCAATTGACTATTGAAGATACTGCAATTGAAAGTGTTAATAACTGTAAATACTTAGGAATATAGAGGTAACATCAGATGTAGACCAAACCAAAGAAATTAAGGCACGTTACATTAAATTAAGGTAATTAAAACAGAATAAGCTGAAGAAATTAATGGCAGAATTTACAAAACAGTCATCAGACCAATAATGACATAAGCGGCAGAAACACGACCTAACACAGAGAGGACAAAAAGGATATTAGAAACAGCAGAAATATAAACACTTGATGGTAAGACACTATGGGACAGAGCTAGAAGTACAGATATACGAAGTAGATGCAAGGTGAAAAACTTCAAGAACTGAGTAAGAAATAAAAGAGTAGAACAGAATGATTAAATAAGCTAAATAATAAAAAATAGAGTGGTAAAGACGGCAAGCGATGGTTTCCCAACAGGAAACCGATCAGTTGGAAGACCACGAAAACCATGGAACGACAACCTACTGGAGGCACATTGAAAAACCGACAGAGTTATGTCTACATAAAAAAAAGAAGAAAAAGAAGAAGAATATTTTTAACCTTAGTCAACATTTAACCTTTGTGTTTGCATTCACTAAAGGAGAAATACTTACTCGAGGTAATATACTGATTATAGACATTTTAGTCCAAAAACGTTACGTGATGTAGCCCGAAAGAGTCTTTTTAATTATTTACCTTTTATAAAGGATTTTCAATTAAAATTTTTGTGATTTATGGTATGCAGCCAACTACAATAATTTAATTGTGCTTGTAGATTTAAAAAAATACTTCCTGTTATCTGAGTAATAATATTATTTAATTAATCTTCTTTCAGTGACTCATTAATAGTGTTCAGTTTAAATGGTACTTAGTATATTCAATTAGTATTACTTAGAGGTCAATACTAACCTACAATAAAGTACATGATTATCCTATTTTTAAAAATTTCATGTGTATTTTTGAATACCTTAAAGTCCAAACAACGTGTTCGTGATTTTACATTTGTTAAAAGTATGAACGTGTCACAATTCATGTCCATTGTTATTTAAGTGCCATTCCCCAGTTGTTTCTACTACTTGTGGAAACAATGTTAACATTTATCATTTAATTTACTTTACTTTTAACATCCGGAACATAACGGGTTAAATCCTCTATTCTATCCTATAATCACTGTCAGTTGCTAAAATTAGGTCTTCATCTGTGTAAGTATCGCTCAAGTTTGTTGGTGTTAGTAGGTGGTGACTACTATACACGGCGCCACAGAAGTAGGTAGCTGTATTATCATTCATGTTTTAGACCATACAAGTTAAATGTTTACTTTGTATTCCAGTTCTTCCTTTGGCGGAATTTTTAGTGTTTTACTAATGCTTCTAGAATTAAAGTATTTGCTTCCTTGCGTAGTTGCAGCAATCGATGATTTAGCTGCTAGTTCAGCTATTGATTCATCTGTTGTGTCTTTATTATGATATTATTTGCAAACTAGAGCTGATGTATTATTTTTATTATTATAAACAAAAATATGATATTTTATTGTTACAATGTAAAGTGACCAGCAAGGAAACATATTTTCTTACACGCTGCCAATGACAGAATTGAAAATTTTCGAGAATTCATTAGTGACACACGATTTCGACAATTTTCGACCAATTAGAACAAGAAATTTTGGATGACTAATTTCATTTTTAGTTTGCTAGAGTATAATTGGCCGTAGAGGATGATACGATAAAACGTTTATTGATATGACTTATAAAGGACCAGGCAATATTATATCGGATAATAATAATGGCCTGTAAGTACTTGAATTTGCACTTAGACAAAGAGACTTATCTGAAATAAATATATTACAATGTCTAATAATTAGAAACATTTATTATTTAATCGGCTATTTATTAACTCTTCTTCAATAGCCAGTTATTGATAGATATGGTATATTTGTGCCCTCCTGGACACCCGAATTAAAGCAATGGGAAAATGCGAGTCATTTAAAAAATGAAATTACCTAATAAGTGTCCAGTGGTACATTATCAAGAGAATTATTGAACTCTGTCTACTCGATGGCTCAGCGGGTTAAGTTCCAAGTGAGTAGTTTATAGCTCGAACCACACCAGCCAAAAAAATTTATTCAAATGCAATCAAATATATAGGCAGATAAGACGCTAAACAACAGGAACGATCAAATACTACAGGACATAACCAAAAGTAGTGTTATTTGAATAAGCTTAAAAAATATGATGGGGCATACATTAAAAGTATTCATCAAAGTAATCCACTCAAGAATTAACAGAAAACTAGATGCAGATATTAGTAATACTCAATTCGGATTTCGGAACGGGCTTGGAACAAGAGAAGCACTATTTGCACTTAACGTCATATGCCAAAGATGTCTAGATATAAACCAAGATATATATATATATATATATATATATATATATATATATATATATATCTATATATATATATATATATATATATATATATATATATATATATATATATATATCTATATATATATATATATATATATATATATATGTGCTTTATTGATTACAACAAAGCGTTTGATAAAGTTCGTCACGACCACTTAATGAAACTGCTAGTAGAAAAAAACTTCGATAAAAGGGACATTAGAATTATCTCTAAGATTTACTATAACCAGAAAGCAAATATCCGAATAGAGCAAGAGACAACGGAGGAAATCGAGATCAAGAAAGTGTAGCGTTTACGCTACTGACTAGTCCAATTTAAACCCCTTTAGAAATTTATTATTACCCGCCTACGATCGATTTTGAATCGACATTTTCCCCCACACGCGCTGTTATCGTTTTGAAAGGAAGATCGATTTTGTGCGGAAGCGAAGCGGTTAGTTTTGGTCTGAACTCGTCAACGCAGCCACGCCAACCGGTGAAATTGTTCACCTCCAAAGTGACGGAATTGGAACAGAAAAATAATTTGGGGAAGAATATAATTCATTAATAATAATAGTAATAATTAATTTTAAAATCAATATTCATTTATAAGAGTTCCACATAAAAGGAAGATTTTCTTGGCGTGCTGCAGTTCCATGTAAGTAAATCATTTTATACGTATTATCTCTTTATCATATAATCAAATTTATCATTGTATTTAGTATTTCTTTAGAGATTTATTTTTGAGTTCCGAAATAATTTAAATATAAAATTTCCTTGATTTACTTGCAAAGAACAGAAGGTCATTTTTTTTATATAGTTAAACTTAAATTCTGTTTTATTCCACGTCGTTATCATTAAGTTTTTTTTGGTTCCCATTTTGTATCTTAACTTTTTTGGTGGAATATAAAAAGGTTCGACAAATGTGGACAGCCTTCTATATTCTGCGCATGTTCTTTTCATGGCGCAAGCTTGCCATGCCTACGAAAGTAACTTCATAAATTTGACATGATGTTGACTTAACCTAATACCAAATGTTTTGATGTTTTGTTTTGGTGCAGTCAATCCATGTTGCTACACCTATTGAATTACATATTTATTAAATTAAATAATCATTTTAGATTCCGTCACGTGAAAATATTATTTTCACTTTACTTGAGGATATTCTCTTGAGAATATTCCCTCAAGGATACTAGTAACTGAATCCTTAAAATAGTTAGCAAACCCGTGGATTTTGCTGTCACCCAGAGACCAGTGACTGGTTGTGGCTTTTGTGACCAGGATTCGTCTTTACAGCCACAAACTGATGTAGCCGTGCCAAGAGGAGTTTTTCCTATGGACTTATAGTGCTGTAAAGATAAGTCGTTTAACTATTTGACCTTTTGTATTACGTATTACTTTATATTTACTGTTAACTGATCATATGCATATGATAAGGTGAATACCTTTATGATAATTTTTTTTTGATAATTTAATTATAAAATATTCGGGAGGAAAAAGGGACACTTCATGTGTTATTAGGTTTTAACTAGGATTTAGAGAGTCTGACCAAACTCACTTTTTTTTGGATATAATATTTTTGTTAATATAATACAATTTGATATTAAGAGGGACATAAATTTAATGTGGTTTGTTTTTAAATATTATATAATGAGTATGGAACAACTCATTTTTTGGATGTAATATATATATTTAATATAATTGTAATAGAGATTTATCAAGTTTGATATCTTTACAATATTGTCATTAGTACCTCATTTTAGGAGAACTAATTTAAATTTAAATGACTACCTTTTTGTTTTAAGACTTTGGCTACCCTACGGACTATTCTTGTTGTATACTAATATTTCATATTTTATTTGGCCAGTGGTAGTGACTATTCATTTGTTGAGGGGCTATTAGGTCCTATTGTATCTGTACACCATCCACTACCACTGTTATTTGGCTTTGCATTATATGTAAATTGTTTATACACATATACCTATATACATTTGTTTATAAATATATTTATTGTTGCTATTTTGAGTTTTATTTCAGTTCTACTAACCAGTATATAACATAGCAAAACAAGATTAATATTTAGTATTTTTGTATTTCAGAGTATTACCTCCAGATTCATTTGTTACTTCAAAATCTCAACTATCGTTGAGTTGGCGCCCTTCTTTTCTCTTCTTATTGTTCTCTTTCTATAAATTTATTCCCAGTGACCTTCTTTAGTTGTATCACGTTTGATATTACCAGGTCTCATTTCGTTTCTTGTCTCATTAGCTCAGTATCCTTGCTATCTGTTTAAATCTTTAAAGCCACAATCCAGTGCATTGAAGCTAGCCCGAACACTCACTTGAGATTTAGTGTCTCTTTGGCCATTTAAATTTGTTCCTCTGAGCTTAGCCCTATTTTTAGTATTTTTTTTTTTTTCATCACTTCTCTTTCAGTTCTATTGAACTTTGTAAATTCACGTATTTTAATTTGTTTCAATTGGCGCCCAACGTGGGGCTTCTTTTCCACTTCTGCCTTAAAAAAAATATATATATATCTCCTTTAACTTTTGATTTTGATCTTGGGTTGTTGTGGTTTTCACTGGTTGTGCTTTTAGATTTTCATTTTAACGTTTAGTTTTGGTGTTTTTCAATTTTTTTTTGTTGGACATTACCTTATATCTATATCTTAAATTGACTTGTTTTTGCTATATACTGTGTAGACTGAATAAATTGCTTTGTTTTTGATTGATTAAATAACAATTTTAGATTAATAATAAATTAATTAAAAATTTAAATAACATAAAGTTAACTATTTAACATATTTTACAAGTCCGGAGTAGCCAATAAGTTGAGTCACTACCTCGAAATAACAGTTTTGAAATTTTAGGTTCCTTAGGGTGTTGTAGCAGTATATGTCATTGGATTTCATAACTGGACCAAAACAATTACAACATTACTGGTATAGGTATCCCTTCAGAATATTAATCTGAGGACAGAGAGTAAGTTAAACTTTGCCTACTTTTACTCATTCTCTTGTATATTTCTCAGTTGTAAAAAGGTCAGTCTTTAAGGTAGAGCATCTGTTAGCTCCTGAATTAGAGTATGAGTTGAGAGTCCGTCATCTAACTAGTCCATTGTTAAAAAATGTTGTACAGAATGCACCAGGTAAATATCCCGATTTTAACGTTGAACATGGTGTTTTGTATAAACATGTCTTAAGTTCCATAGATTCCCTTACTGAAATGTCGGATTGGAAGATAGTCGTTCCAACTCCTAATAGAGCAGAGGTTTTGGCCACTTTTCATGACCATCCTACTGCAGCTCATTTTGGTTTCCACAAAACTTTCCGTTGAATATCTGAACTTTATTACTGGCCGAAGGTGCGTCAAACTGTACGTAGCTATATCGCTAAATGCAAAATCTGTGCTTCATGCAAACCGACAAATCTTCCCCAACCAGGTTTAATGGATAGTTATCGACGGATTGATTTTTCATTTTAACTTATATCGTTAGATCTCATTGGTCCCTTATCACTTCTGTTCCAGTTTGGTTGTTTAAGATCTGATTATCTATTTTGTTTACCTGGCAAAAACCCATAAGATGTTGTGCTATTTTGCCTTCTATTTTTTTTTATCTTATCTTAATGTTGGTTATTATCTTGGTTTATGGACTTGTTAATTTTGTTGTTTGTTTTCGCTTAAAAGTCCAACTGCATATCATAGGAGTACAGGATGGATATATGGGAATTTCCCCATCTTGAGTTCTGAGTTGAATAGATATTTACAGGGATAATTAGGAAAACATTCCAAATATTTTCATTATGAGTGTTGTATAGTTTTGTGGATCATGACCATAAAGCTTATGCATTCATATTTACTTACTGTGTCGGTGTTTTAGCGTGGGTTCAGGATTGATCACCCTGGATGTGTGCCCTCACTTGGCTCAGAAATATATCAATACATATTAATTGTTCCTTGAGTGTCTCTTAGGTTGAAATCAGAATGAGTCATTTAGAATTGGATCGTTCTGATATTCAGCAGTAAGTAAGTCTGTTTAACTTGGAGGTAATCTCCTATGCTATTATCTTTGAAAGTATTTGATTTTTTTCAACATATCTTATTGTATACAGTTTGTTTACCTGTCTCCCTACTAGTCATACTGATTGGTAGATGTGAGTTATCTTTATCTGTATCTTAATTGAGTTTATCTTTACCTTTATGGAGTTTATCTCATACCTGTAATGGAGTTTATTTTGTATCTTTACCTTGAGTTTATCTCGTACCTTGACTGAGTTTATCTCGTATCTTTACCTTGAGTGTATATTTATCTTTACCTTAATTGGTTTATCTCATACCTTTACCTTAAGTTAGTTATCTTTATCTTTACCTGGATAAGTTTATTTCTTATCTATATCTTATGAATATATACCTTATCTTTATCTTGATTATAGAGTCCTAAAAATCTGTCCTTTACTGTTCTTGTCGTGAGTAAAGAATTGGAACACGTCAATAGTACAGTTTAGGTATTACAGTTAGGATCTCTTTTATCTTTCCTTCTACCAAGTGTATAGCTGGTAGAAGTGAGTTTTGTGCATATCCTCTACCATGAGTAGATCTGGACTTGCAATTATCTTTTACCTTTTGTGCATATCCTTTACTATGAGTTGGGATTGCATTTATCTTACTTACCTTTTTTTTAGCATACCCTATACCATGAGTATAGTGGGCTTGCTAGTATCTAGGCTTGTGCCTTTACCGATTGTGTGTTTTCCTACCGCTGCTAAATCAAGTAGGTGTATTGAATTAGCTTTTACCTTGGATTTTCAATATGTTGTTGATATCCCGAACCATATATATGTTTAGGTTTGTAGTTTCAACTAGTCCTGAGTAATTAGGCCCTCATTGAACTCTATGGTGACGAATAGAATCGGGTCGCTCTAGTGTCAACGTTGGGTAAAGTTCATAGGACTTTGTTTGAATTTCGTTGTTATGAATGGTTCTTGGAGATATTGTGTTAGGGGTTGTTAATACACATATATAATGTAGTTTTAACGATGGTTGTTTTTACAAATACTTGAGAATGTAGATAAGTAGTGTTAAAAGTTAGCTTGATTTGTAAGGTTATAGAATTAAACTTAAAATGTATATATTTTTTTTTAATCTTTGGTTTATACTAAATTAACATACATTATCGCATAAAAAAAAAATGTATGACTTCGTCTCATATTCTTCGTTCCATATTTTTATTTCGTCCTTGATTTTGTTCCAATTCCTGAGCAAATGGTTGACTGGTGAGGAAAATGTTCAATTTTAACGTATCAACGTTCATTGTCGACCCAGCGTTAGATCGTTCTGCCAAAAAAAAAAAAAAAAAAAAAAAAAGTTCCTTTTTTTTTTTTGCTGGAGATGAGGGAGAATGTAGCGTTTACGCTACTGACTAGTCCAATTTAAACCCCTTTAGAAATTTATTATTACCCGCCTACGATCGATTTTGAATCGACATTTTCCCCCACACGCGCTGTTATCGTTTTGAAAGGAAGATCGATTTTGTGCGGAAGCGAAGCGGTTAGTTTTGGTCTGAACTCGTCAACGCAGCCACGCCAACCGGTGAAATTGTTCACCTCCAAAGTGACGGAATTGGAACAGAAAAATAATTTGGGGAAGAATATAATTCATTAATAATAATAGTAATAATTAATTTTAAAATCAATATTCATTTATAAGAGTTCCACATAAAAGGAAGATTTTCTTGGCGTGCTGCAGTTCCATGTAAGTAAATCATTTTATACGTATTATCTCTTTATCATATAATCAAATTTATCATTGTATTTAGTATTTCTTTAGAGATTTATTTTTGAGTTCCGAAATAATTTAAATATAAAATTTCCTTGATTTACTTGCAAAGAACAGAAGGTCATTTTTTTTATATAGTTAAACTTAAATTCTGTTTTATTCCACGTCGTTATCATTAAGTTTTTTTTGGTTCCCATTTTGTATCTTAACTTTTTTGGTGGAATATAAAAAGGTTCGACAAATGTGGACAGCCTTCTATATTCTGCGCATGTTCTTTTCATGGCGCAAGCTTGCCATGCCTACGAAAGTAACTTCATAAATTTGACATGATGTTGACTTAACCTAATACCAAATGTTTTGATGTTTTGTTTTGGTGCAGTCAATCCATGTTGCTACACCTATTGAATTACATATTTATTAAATTAAATAATCATTTTAGATTCCGTCACGTGAAAATATTATTTTCACTTTACTTGAGGATATTCTCTTGAGAATATTCCCTCAAGGATGCTAGTAACTGAATCCTTAAAATAGTTAGCAAACCCGTGGATTTTGCTGTCACCCAGAGACCAGTGACTGGTTGTGGCTTTTGTGACCAGGATTCGTCTTTACAGCCACAAACTGATGTAGCCGTGCCAAGAGGAGTTTTTCCTATGGACTTATAGTGCTGTAAAGATAAGTCGTTTAACTATTTGACCTTTTGTATTACGTATTACTTTATATTTACTGTTAACTGATCATATGCATATGATAAGGTGAATACCTTTATGATAATTTTTTTTTGATAATTTAATTATAAAATATTCGGGAGGAAAAAGGGACACTTCATGTGTTATTAGGTTTTAACTAGGATTTAGAGAGTCTGACCAAACTCACTTTTTTTTGGATATAATATTTTTGTTAATATAATACAATTTGATATTAAGAGGGACATAAATTTAATGTGGTTTGTTTTTAAATATTATATAATGAGTATGGAACAACTCATTTTTTGGATGTAATATATATATTTAATATAATTGTAATAGAGATTTATCAAGTTTGATATCTTTACAATATTGTCATTAGTACCTCATTTTAGTAGAACTAATTTAAATTTAAATGACTACCTTTTTGTTTTAAGACTTTGGCTACCCTACGGACTATTCTTGTTGTATACTAATATTTCATATTTTATTTGGCCAGTGGTAGTGACTATTCATTTGTTGAGGGGCTATTAGGTCCTATTGTATCTGTACACCATCCACTACCACTGTTATTTGGCTTTGCATTATATGTAAATTGTTTATACACATATACCTATATACATTTGTTTATAAATATATTTATTGTTGCTATTTTGAGTTTTATTTCAGTTCTACTAACCAGTATATAACATAGCAAAACAAGATTAATATTTAGTATTTTTGTATTTCAGAGTATTACCTCCAGATTCATTTGTTACTTCAAAATCTCAACTATCGTTGAGTTGGCGCCCTTCTTTTCTCTTCTTATTGTTCTCTTTCTATAAATTTATTCCCAGTGACCTTCTTTAGTTGTATCACGTTTGATATTACCAGGTCTCATTTCGTTTCTTGTCTCATTAGCTCAGTATCCTTGCTATCTGTTTAAATCTTTAAAGCCACAATCCAGTGCATTGAAGCTAGCCCGAACACTCACTTGAGATTTAGTGTCTCTTTGGCCATTTAAATTTGTTCCTCTGAGCTTAGCCCTATTTTTAGTATTTTTTTTTTCATCACTTCTCTTTCAGTTCTATTGAACTTTGTAAATTCACGTATTTTAATTTGTTTCAAAAGGCGTAAGACAGGGTTGTATACTCTCACCGACCTTATTCAATCTATACTCCGAAGACATTATAAACACAGCACTTTCGGATCATAATATAGGTATTAAGATAAATGGCATCCGAATAAACAACTTGAGATATGCCGATGACACGGTACTAATCGCAGAAACTTGGGAAGATCTTCAAATACTAATTAACAAAATAGTAGAATGCAGTGAAGAACACGGATTATCACTTAACATAAGCAAAACAAAAATAATGCTAATATCTAAATCACCACAAAACTTCCCTGACATAACCGTGAATGATCAAAGAATCGAACGTGTAAGAAGATATAATTACCTGGGAACTGTTATCAACGAAAATAATGACTGCTCTGAAGAAATCAGAACCAGAATAGAGAAAGCTAGAGCCACATTTACTAAATTGAAAAAGGTGTTCTGCGGAAGAGATCTAAGTCTAAAACTTAAAATTCGCCTTTTGAGATGTTACGTTATGTCAGTTCTCCTCTACGGGATGGAAACATGGACATTGAAAAAGATCGATACCAAAAAGATAGAAGCATTTGAGTTGTGGATGTATTGTAGAATATTAAAAATACCCTGGACAGAGAAAGTAAGAAATGTGGAGGTTTTGCGGAGAGTGCGGAAAGAGAAAGAGCTGATACTTACTGTTAAAAAGCGCAAACTACAATATTTGGGACATGTTATGAGGGGAGATAAATACCAGTTGCTGCAATTGATTATACAGGGAAAGATAATGGGAAAGAGATCTATAGGAAGAAGAAGACATTCATGGTTGAAAAACTTGAGAGAATGGTACAATTGCACCAATTACCAACTGTTTAGATCTGCAGCATCAAAAATACGCATAGCTTTGATGATAGCCAAACTTCGGAACGAAGACGGCACTTGAAGAAGAAGAAAAACTATGAAGACCATGTCATTACCAACCGTCTAAATAATTAAGTCTGATGAAAAATATCATCTAAAGTATATTAAACTACTGAACTGCATTTTGAAAGCAATTAATTTTGAAATATATAGGTACACAAAACATCAATCATCACTGTTAATAATTAATATTATTTTACCGTTCGGAATAAAATTTAATTGATAATGACCAAATAATAAAATACTCTCATTTCGAATTGAATCTGATACATCAGCCCCCAGATCATTACATCTAAATAGCTAATACAGCTAATAATATATTGTAATAATAATTTTTTATATTCTGTAATATTTTTAGTTTTGTCATTTGTTTAGTCCTACTTCTTTCTTAGCAATTTTAGAAAGTTAGGAATCAAATTTGTAGGCAGTAGATTCTAAGAAATATAAAAGCCATGAAGCGACATCGTTGCCAGATTGTGATGATTGATATTCTAGCAATTTATATTTTAATCATTCACACAAATGATAAAACTAAAAATATTACAGAATAATATGAATATAATATCAATTAAATTTTATTCCGAATGGTAAAATAATATTAATTATTAACAGTGATGATGTCTTGTGACATTGTATCCTCGCGAGATGTAATAATTATTGTTCTTTCAACATGTTGTCATCGGATATATTTTTTTGAGAGAGTCAGTCAATGATGTTACCTTTTCGTCTGGCAGGTTGTTAGTGTTGCTACAACCGTCAACTGTGGTATAACGCATTGTCCATAACAACGACAAAATTAGATTCAAAATTTGGTAGTATCTTTGAAAAGCAACTTTTCAGTCTTTGAGCGTCCATATCCTCATGGTGATCACTGCCTTTATGTGTTAATATGAGCCTCAGTCCTGTACCCAATGGTGTTTTTAAACCTGTTGAAAACCCTTCAATGAAGGAATGTCGACGACTTTTAATTTAAAAATTTTGCCACACCTTTTAGACAGTATGACCTTGATGCAGCCAAGTTTCATCTAAATAGTATATCTTTTCGCCCTTCACGACAATACTCTCATTTTTTGGATGTAGTGTCTCCTATACAAAATAATTTCTTCTTTTTCTATAAGAACACTGTTCCTGCTTCTTTTCATATATTTTATGTTCATTTGTTCTAATATTCGCAATAAAATGCGTTGAGATATTTTCTTTTTCTTCTTCTTTATATAGACATGACTCCTATCTGTTTTTCAATGTGCCTCCAGTAAGTTGTCATTCCATCGTTTTCGTGGTCTTCCTACTGATCGTCTTCCTATTGGGCAACCGTCTCTTGCCGTCTTTGCTCTACTCTACTCTACTCTTCTATTTCTTACTCGGTTTTTGATATTCTCCACCTTGCATTTATGTCGTATATCTGTACTTTTGCTATGTCCCACAGTATATTACCATCAATTTTTTTTTCATGCTTACTGTTTCTAACATCCTTGTTGTCCTCTCTTTGTCAGGTCTTGTTTCTGCTGCGTAATCATTATTGGTCTGATGACTGTTTTGTAAATTCTGCCTTTCGTTTTTTTCCCGATATTTCTATTTCTCCATATTGTTTTATTTAGGCAGCCTGCCTTGCTTTATTCACTTGATCTTCCACTTCGGTTTCGAGCTTTTCGTAGCTAGATAATGTGATACCTAGATATTAAATCTCCATCACTTGTTCTATTATCTGACCTTCCAGCTCCAATTTACATCTTAGTAAATTTGCTGTTGTAACCATGAATTTTGTCTTTGTTGTAGAAATTAACATGTTAAATTTTCTGGCGGTTATATTAAATTGGTGCAGCATACGTTGTAAATCATACAATGTTCAAAAACGTTTAGAATTCTGTACAGTTTTCTGTACAGAAAGAGTTCGACACAGTTATTCGGTATAGCAACCAACATAGTCATCATAGCCAGAACGAAGGTCAACGTTTTGGCTCTGATGAAGATACAGTTCTCGTCGACACTTTAGTCAAATACTACACAGAGTAAACATATCGTTGACCATACTTTTATTCTTTTCACGAAACCCACATATACGTTGTACATAATAGTTTTTCTCCCGTGTAATAATAAAACTTTATGACTTCCTGTCTTCGGTGTTGAAAAAAACTAAATACTGTATTAAAAATCAAAGATATGTACAATGTGTTTATGTGAGTCATGTCCTTTTTACTTTTACAGCAAAACAACTGAATCCCTGAGTTGCCGGCTTTCATCGATGATCGTGGTTTTAAGGAGGTTTAACTATTACTAAGTAACTTAAAATTATTTATTGCAATTAACCCAAATGTCAATAATAATCGTATTCCTTCACTAACGTGATACATATTATAAATAGGTATTTCTTCAATACAAGTAGTTTTGACGTAACTTCTTATGACATTTTCCGTACGCCCTTGGAAGACCATCCCTAGCGCTGAAACGTCATTATTACTTCTAAGAATTTACTGCTTACAATTTTGATTCTCGATTATAACAACAGAAAGACTGAAACGTATAAACAGCTACGTAAATAATAAATATTTTGAACTATATATAACAATAGTGTGTAGTAAATAATGATGAAAAACTGTTTAAATATGTAAGAAAGTAAACGGAATGTTAAGCAAATTTTAAAAAATTATAAAACAAGACAAAATGAAAACCAAAGGTTTTCTACTAAAAAAAATGATAAATTTATACCAAATTAAAACTATTATAATAAGTTTTATATAAATGTATAAAAGAGCACTTACTTGCATTTAACGGCACGTTAGAATGCGGCTGCATGTTGGTGATATGGTGGTGGGTGTTCTGTACGTGCCTCCCCTGGTAGCCGAGAACAGCACCATGATGGTAGAGCACATGGTGCCCGTGACCACCATTGTGGTGTTGCCTGTACCCCGCCACTGTGTTTGCTAGTCGTCACTTTTTATAAGGTGTTGACATGTTGTTTATTTGATGGTTTTTGTTTCGAGCCAGGATCCTCTGAGGCTCATTTAGGAAGCCATTTTTTATTAGTTTTTTATTTTAATGAGGAAGTTTGGAGAGTGCTTGAATTAAAAAATATGTTTTTGTATATATTTTCTCACTTTGCGCAGGATGATTGTCTATGTTGTGAAATAATATAAGTCTAGAATATTTTTTAAATATATATATATATATATATATATACATATTTATATACATATATATATATATATATATATATATATATATATACACACATATTTATATATATATATATATATATATATATATATATATATATATATATATATATATATATATATATATATATATATATATATATATATATATATATATATATATATATATATATATATATATATATAAGAGGTGCCATTGACTGAGAGGTGCTTATATTGTACGTATATCTTAAAAAACATTGATATTTTATCGTTTTTTTACGATCATACTCATATAGTGTTTGTTAGCGCAACTGAGATCACAAAAATTTACAAATACAAATAAATTCATTCGCATCTAAATCGAAAAATCAAATTCAACCTCCAAAAAAGATAAAATGGATATATTCAAATAGTTGTCCATTACGATTACGAGTATATGTGATCTTAATGTCAAAATCGGTAGGAGTCAAACTGGGAAACTCATAGGACAGTTTATGCTTCAAAGAAGATTGGTTAAATTTTTAGTAGAAGAAGAGTTGGTGGTTACTAATACATACATTAAACTTTTATACAGAAGAATGTACACCTGGAAATCATTTCAGGATTTAATAAAGATTCCATTATTAAAAAATAAGGGAGACTATCCATAGAAGGATAACATGCAGAGTGGGTAAGCAACTATAAATGGTTAGGAGTCCTAGTAAATGAGAACAATGACTAAAGTAAACGACATTTGTTAAAATGAAAAAGATATTCACTATTAGTCATCTGGTAAAGAACTAAAGATGAGTACCTTAAAGTGTTTTGTATACTTTGTTGTATGCAGTGGAAAGATGGACACTAAAAATATAACAAATATAAAAAATAAAAAAGACTTTAAAAAAATCGCTGGAATTTTGGCTGCAGTATGCTCAAGACTGACAGGACTGGAAGAAATTAGGGGAGGTTTACGTTAAAAAGGATTGTGAAATGATACAAACATTAAGACCCTATTAGCAAAGGTGAGAAGAACTATATGGTAGAATGGTAGACCTTTTTAAACTAACCTAGCAGGAGGAGGAATGATAAGACAAAGAAGAAGAAAATGGTTTTCCATAAAGACCCATAATTAAACTATACTGAGTAAAAGAAAAGCGTGTGTTCTGGCCGAATTTTCTGTTGGGCGTCAAATCCTTGTAATGACTTGTCCAATTGGCTTACAGGATTTTAATGGTTGTATGTTGATGATCTTTTATTTTGCTTCTTTTGGGGTGAAATTAGACATACACTTGTCTTTACTAATTAATTAAACTAATACACAAAACACTTGGTAACTGGTAAATACTTTACTCTTATAATGAACGTGTGAACGAGAGAAAGGGAGAGAGAGGGAGAGGGAGAGAGAGAGAGCTAAATTTAATTTTTTATGTATGGGAGAAATTACTATTTTCTTTGAGTTATGTGATGAGACTGTTAGAGCGAGGAAGTGGAAGGCGGATGATGGAAGTGAATTTAGTAAGGAAGCGGAAGCTATCGGAATATCAAGGACCGGCCCATTACAACATAAGGTTAAAGGTTTATATTTGAAGACTTAGACTTATAAGACAAATACTACTAAAAGATTAATTAAATCGACAAATTTACCCTAAATTTAAAATTTAAAATATTACGTTTCCCATCCAACACGCAATTAACAAGATTAATTAATGAAATTGTTAATTCATTAAAAAAAAATGACCACATGTTTTTTGGTCTTCGCTTCGTGTTTAACCAATTTTTTAAAAACACGTAAAAGAGCTGAAAAAATTATTTGGACTACATAATTTCAAATATTTCTTTTTGATGTTCAGCTGAATTTCCACTTTAAAAAAGGACACTCTAATTCCAGTTACGAAAAACAAACAGAACTGTTGAATTGAAGAGAGCAAAACCGTATTTATTTTGAAAGGTCAAATAAAATGCCAGTTTTGATTAATCAAACAGAGCTATTTTTAATTACCGACAAGTTCATTTATTAAATAACTAAATAAGCTGTAGATTTACATTTCTTTATATATACATACCTTCTCATAAAAAATTGCAAAGTTTCATCTTATCTATTATATTGCTGTTACTGATACTACTATTATTATAACATACATATAATTAAGTGTATATATATATATATATATATATATGTATATATATATATGTATATATATATATATATATATATATATAAATATAAAATTAAGTTTTATTTTAAGGATGCAGTCATTTAAGTAGGACAGGATAAGTTAAACTCTTTGTTCTTAAATCAAGCTTTCGCAAAATTTATTTGCTTCATCAGGATATGCTAAAATATGTTATGGTAAATAAAATGAAATTATAATTAAGAAACATTGTATAAAACTAATATAAAAACTTACAACATGAGGTTAAACCATTAAATTATTAAATTCACAAAACATTCTTAACTTATCTAAATTATACTTTTATGTAAGTACAATATTTTAATTTTGAATATATTATGACATTAATTATTATAATGATGTTTGATTTATGTCAGAAAGACACTCGTGTCTGTTTTTGTTATTGATAACTAGCTCTAGATTGTTATTATGCTTATGTAAAAAGTGGCGCCAAATAATTAAAGTATTAATTTTCGTAAAATAGAATGTAATTATAGACATTGCTTAATTTGTTAATATCAGTTTTTTTATTAACTTTTAATATTGATTTTTTATTAATTTTTTTTATTAATTTTCTAATATATGATTTTCTGACTATAAATACTATATTTTTAAAAATTTAAATATTCATATTTGGCGCAACTTTGTTCATAAGCATAATAACAATCTAGAGCTAGTTATCAATAACAAAAACAGACACGAGTGTCTTTCAGACATAAATCAAACATCATTATAATAATCAATGTCATAATATATTCAAAATTAAAATATTGTACTTACATAAAAGTATAATTTAGATAAGTTAAGAATGTTTTGTGAATTCAATAATTTAATGGTTTAACCTCATGTTGTAAGTTTTTATATTAGTTTTATACAATGTTTTTTAATTCTAATTTTATTGTATTTACCATAACATAATTTAGCATATCCTGATGAAGCAAATAAATTTTGCGAAAGCTTGATTTAAGAACAAAGAGTTTAACTTATCCTACCCTACTTAAATGACTGCATCCTCAAAATAAAACTTCATTTTACATAACGTGTCAGTCAATAATACCTAACTACTATATATATATATATATATATATATATATATATATATATATATATATATATATATATATATTGCAAAGAGTACGACCGTTAAATAAATTTAAAATGTATTTAAAAAGTGAATTGCAGAGGTTTGATCGGTCAATTAGTGGCAAACGAAAAACGTCAACTATTTTATTGATTTAATAGAATACGTTTCGCTTCATACACGGGCTTCGAGAAACTATATACCAGACGAGAAAGCGATCAAATTTTCTAGTCAAGCGGTATTGTTATATAACAGGACCTTTTTAGAGAAAACAGGCAGTCAAAAGAAGATCGCGCTCGCGCTTTAAGGTAGCGCACGTATAGATAAATTATGTAATTATTAGTCTCAAATGTCTCATTGTAAAATGAGACATTTGAGATGCTATATTTTCTCTGTGTCTACGGGGCGGAGGCATGGACGCTTACAGACACCACTATTAAAAAACCTAAAGCATTTGAGATGTGGCTTTATAGAAGAATGCTGAGAATATCATGGACAGCAAGGATCACGAACAAGGAAGTTCTAGGAAAAATGAAGCAGGAACCAGAGATTGTGTTTACGCTCAAACGCATAAAATTGCAATATCTGGGACACGTTATGAGAAATCAGCACTGTTACTCCCTGCTACAGTCTATATTGCAAGGTAAAGTCAAAGGTAAGCGAGGACCCGGTAGAAGGAGAATATCATGGCTGCGGAATTTAAGAACATGGTTTAAGAAAACCTCAACGGAGCTGTTTCGAGACGCAGCGAAACAGCTGAGCCGCAGGTTCGGTACCACAAAGCACTTAGAAAAGGGAAAGCATAACAGAGTGGTTGTAACTAGAGTCATAAATTATTTTTTATGATTCTCATAAGATTAATACAGGCTATCCTTTATATTGTCTGGCCACTATAAAGGTTTGATTACGAAATCCTAACCTTAAAAACCTATAGCATAAAATTTTTAATTCATTTTTTAAAATGAAAGTTTTAAGTTCATTCTTGTGGAAGTTTTGAATTTTGAAAGAGGACATTTTACCTTTGGAAACAGTAAGACTTAATCGTATTGAAAGAAAAAATGAAGAAGCGCGGCAGATGTCATATGGTAGAGAAAATAGCCAATATCGACAATGTGGATGTGGATGTCAGTGTAGTGTCCTGGTTTGAAAATAAAATCGTTACTACCATATCAACATATGCTGAAAGTGAACCAAAGGTAGAAAAAAGAAGATTTTTTAAACAAGAAAGTATACATAAAATGATACCTTGTCCTAACAGTGTCCTAATCTATAACAACTACAAGAGAGGTGTAGATCTCATTGATTCCATGTTAGAATTTTATCGAATAAAAATCAGGTCGAAGAAATATTTTTTGCGAATATTTTTTCATTTCATTGATATTATAGCATTGAATATGATACGACAGCCATGAACTGATAATTATTAGCCAAAAGAGCGAAGGAATTTGATTTATACCTTTTGGATACCAAACTAGCAATAGCCGATACTCTATGCAAAGCCGAAAAATCAATTAAACAGAACAGAGAAATAGAGTAGGAAGACCGTCAAGTAGTAGTATTCAGCCAATGTACGAGAACAAACGAAAAAAGGGATCCACTAAAGTAATACTCCAAGAAAACATACGTAAAGATAGGCTTGATCATTTTCCCTATTGTGATGAGAGGACTAGGTCAAGGTGCAAATTTTCAGGCTGTACAGGGAAAACATCTAGTGTGCACAAATTACCCAATACCGTTGTGTATTAATAAAGAAAATGTTATTTTCAGTTTCATACTGTGTAGTGTATACTGTAGCTTCAAAATAGTTTGACTTTAATATTACATTGTTGCACGATGTTCCATATTTGGCACCAAAATGTTTTTTGTCAATAAAGTTTTCCTCATAGCTAGATTTTTTTCAATTTTTTTACGTAAAAATAGAATTAAAATTCTTGTCTGAGAATTTATTTTTGACAAGAAATAAAAATTCATGTGGTAAAGATTGGATTTAATTTTTCATTTTAAATAGAAGAAATACCTTCTTATTTTTAAAGTATATTTATTTTCGAGATGTTGTTATTAATAATGAGGTATTCACTAAAATAAATGTATTCTCTGAGAAATATTATGCTAACTTAAATAAACCTGCTATGTTTCTCTAAACGGTTATTTTTCGAAAATGAATTATTCCTGCAGGGTAACAAATACCACTGTTTGTATATGCGTACTCGCTTCAATTCCGCCAAATATTTATACACAGACTCCGAATACTGCTGTTTGTATTATTAAATAAATTGTGTATTCTGCGTAAATTGAAAATAAACAATATCATCTGGTGCGTCGCCATTTCTGAATAAAGAATACACAAATTAGGCCGAAAAAAAAACCGTAGGTCGATATCGATTGTGATCTTATATACTCACAAAATTATATCTTTGATACAGTATAATCTATGGTAATAGTTTCAAAATAATATGAAAAGAAATAAAAAAGTGAAAACACACATAACAGGAGAAATGATCCTTGGCATCTAAAAAGGTTTCTTCAATCTAATAATACATTGTAATAACACAAAATAAAAGATATTTTAAATATTGTTAATGCGTCGATTTTAAAAATGTCTATCTCTAATTGATGAACTTGAAAGTTTTGACGTAACATTGCTTAATTAGTATATTACCTCTGTTGTTGATATTTATGAAGTTTTTTTAGTTTTAGTACTTAATGATTTTTTTCTGCAACTATAGTTTATTTTTATGAACGAGAGAGTAATTAGCATAATTTTAACTGGTACCTCCGACCACTCCATGGACGTGGTCAAGATTAATTGAAAAATTACTTTGAATAATTGTAAAAAATAAATGAATTATTTCAGTGTTATAAAGTGTTATGTGTATGTAAACAAAAGTGACCTCTTTTATCACACACTATATTAGAACTGACTGGCCTACATTAAAAAGGGTTTTAAAAATTCACATTTTTTTTTAATTTTTAAAAATTACAAAAGAGAAAAAGAGTTTTTAAAACCGTCTAAGGTATGTTAAATAGATGAATAAAAATATTAATATAAAACTTACAGCTACTTTATACAAATCCAAATCAGATTCAGAAGATGAACTTTCAGAACCAAGATTTATAATAACTGGCTCGATCATTTTATCAGTAATATTGTCCAGCTTCCACATTTTTTCCTCTTCTTTAATAGTGTGATTTACTGCCTTTTCCCAGTTTTCAGGTTTTACATTATTTACGGCCTCCAAAAACAACTGTTTAACATCATGAATTTTAAAAGTGGTATTTTTTCTTGAAATTTCACTCTTTATCTGTGCCCATGCCAGTTCAATCGGGTTTAATTCACAATGATATGGTGGGGATCTAAGTACTGTCATTCCACGATTTTTGGCAATTTCATCAATTTCGTATTTTTTAGATTTTTCTTTATGAAGAACACACAACGAATAAAGTTCCTTTCTTATAGATCCGGGATGGTACGTAATATTTTTTGAACTCAGCCAATTCTGCAAGTCTTTTTTTAACCACTTGGTTGTGGGCAGTCCTTCTATAAGTCTGGAGTGATAACTTGCATTATCCATTACTATTACACAGTTCGTAGGAAGAAGATCTATCATTTGTTCGAACCATTCTTAAAAGACATCAGCGTTCATGTCATCAGTCACCGGTACGAGTTGATTCAAAAGTTAATAAACCACCTTCAACAAAACCGTCTGAACTGCCAATGTGTAGTATTATCAGCCTGCATCCGTTTCCTGATGGTGGGTTTAAACCAGTAGATAAGTTATTTACAAAAGCGTGCCTTTGACTTGTAACAGTTTCATCCTGCCAAAATTTATTTGGTGTATGACCCTCGTTGATCCATGTTTCATCAAGATAAAATATTTTTCTTTTTTGGTTTCTCATTTCCTTTATGGTTCTTAGAAAATGTCTTCTCCATATGACAATATCGCTTCTTTCTAATAAAATAGACTTTCTGGGATTCTTTTTCCAGCGGAAGCCTATTTCTTTTAAAAGTTTCCATAACGTACTTCGACTCATTTCTGGGTAATCCTTATCATCTCGAACTGAGACAAGAACTTTATCCAATGTTGGAAATTCTTGTCTAAAGAAGAATTCATGCACTTTCCGTCGAAGTCCTTCTTTAAAATGATATTCTATTTGAAATTTTGGTTTCCCTGGAGCATTACGTGGCATTTGAAAACTACCACATTTCTCTTCTTTAATAACTCTGTAAATCGTAGATTTCCCAACACCAAGTGTACTGCTAACTAACTCAACGGTCTCATCAACACTTTCACATAAACGTTTGTCTGTAAATGATTTAAAACAATTAAATATTGATGTTTTTTCATTAACTGTTAAAGGACCAATTTTTCGGCGTTTACACGGCACTTCCAAATTTTCCATAACACTAGTATATACAATAAACTGCACCTTGCAACTGAAGTACCTACTTTTAGTGAACTGTTAAGAATTTTGAATACGCCACTTGGACCTTCCTACAAAATGGAAAAACCCACTATCACATTTTATGTGGAATAAGTTTAGAAGGTAATTATCTAGTCAATTACTGTCGTAGATTCCTGGAATTAAAGAATTAAATGTTTGATTGTTGAAACCCTTACTTCGTGGAATGCACTCATTTCAGATAAAATAAAACGTTTTATTTTATCTAAAGAATTAAATTTTATTTTGCAAATAGGTAGGTACTTATTAAACTTTTATTGGTTATATATAACCAATTAAATAAACATCTTACATTTCTTGCAAATTCATTAGTACCTGTTAACCTCCATCACTCCGACACTGGCAACCTTATTTAGGGATTAGTAACCCTCACAACTATTGTATTCTATTCTGCTCCAACCTTTATACCTGGTGGTCATACTCAATTTAAAATTGTTTTCCTATATACTTCTCTAAACTTGTTGACAAATATCTGTTTTTCATTGAGTCACCCGTATCAACAGTTTAGGGATTTGCATACATAATTTATTGTTTTATTACTCTCTCATACATAAAAATACACTATAACTTCGTCTAAACCTTTAATAAAACAATTAATGAACTGGATTGCGATTTTGTTATAATGAGAAACCCTGAAAAAAAGCTGAATAAATGAACCAATTCTTCTTCTATAACAAAAACTGAATAGAAAATTAAATAAATGAACTCATTGAGTCACTATTATTAGGTAAACGATCTGAATCTGCTGTTTCAACTGAAGGTAAGTTTGTATACCAGACAGCTACTTCTTCTGGTATATGTGCTGATATGACTAATTTTAAAAGATCAGATATTTTCTTACTTGAAATCGGTAAAAGTTGCTGATATAAAGATTTCAGTTCAACTGATAACTGTTTAAGTCGACCTCGTCCAGAGATATTTACTTTTTCCTCAAGCATTTTATATTCAACCATGAAACTGTTTCCGCATTCTCATCTTTATTTTTGTTTTTAACAAGATTTGAGGATAGCTCTTGCAGGTTGAAAAAGTCTGTATATTTAAGGATATGCACGTCATATTCACCTTTATTTTTCTTTTTTGGGTTGAAGGAACGGGCAGATTTAAATATTCTCGCCCAATCGTTCATGGTAAAGGCACTCTTATATTTTTTTTTTGCAGACTCTATTGCTAAATGCATGGAGTCGCATTCCATATGAGAATGCTCTCAATACAAAAAAATTTATTTCGATTATCTTTAGGTTTGAAATAATTTGTACAGCGTACAACATCACTGCAGCAGCATTTTGGTTTCGATGTTGCCCTCCGCATGTATCACAAAAGAGAGAACCATGATTAACTAAGGAAGGGCGTGATTGTAAAAAATTACAACACAAAACTTACTCATAGAATTGACCCTATTTCATTACTCCCTCGTTTCCCATTCAGCTCATACCAGGTGACGCAATCCGTTTTCTCCCCATAATCAACATAAATAGTAAGATTGTATACACATATTTTTCTGGAATAATAGAACACAGAAACACCAGAGGAAGATGCAGGAATTGCAGGACACTTTGCAGGTCAAAGGAACACATAGTAAATGTATGATGGTCGTTTTTACAGCGTATTTTTTTTCCTTTGCTTTGTTACAATAATTCTTTCCCATTAAATGGAAAGGATATTGAGCTTTCAGTTCTCGTTTTTCAGTAGGTGAAGGTTGTTAATATTTGGTGCAAGTTGAACAAAGACCCTTTTTTGGTATGAAGAAAGAGTGACTATAACTGTTGCAAAATATTCTAGAATCTACGATAAGTTTGTTCACTGACTAGATTATCCAAGTTATTGCTTTTACAAAAATCATTCTTGTAGATGTTCTACATTATATATTGACAACCTGCCATCTAAGTAGAGTTTTTTAGTTAATTTACGAAAACAGTGTGATTTCATTGCTTGAAATTGTTCAATGTGGTTTTTTACCATAGCAATTTGATTTTCAGTATTTTTGTTTGCAGGAGATTTTTGCCTCTTTTGTCTATTCGCACAAAATATCCAACAGCACTTTGATTTTTTTTAATAGTGCGAACAGGGCCATTTGAAATACAGTGTTCTCTCAAAAAATTTTGAACACACCCTGTATCTATCCCGATCATTTTTCAAAAAGTAAAATTTTGAGATACTTTGGGCATTGCTGTTTTCTGCTACTTTTCTGCGTTTAGGTTCTAACCGTGCTACGTATTTTAAAATAAAGTTTTTTTGTCTAAGTAAATTACTCAGTCCCTAATAAGTTTTACAAATAGTTTCTCTCTCTTTTTGTGTAAAATTGGAAGTACATTTAAACCTACAAGTACTGCAATCAACTTGCTTAGGAAACTTTGCAAGGCATTCTTTTTTGTTTGTTTTTATACGGGAACTTGCCTTAAATGTAGTTTTTTTCGTAGTCTATTTTATACCTTCCAGATAATTTGGTTTTCCTCTTGTGGGATAGGTCTACGACATGGATGAATTAAACTTATACCACTGGTTATATCCATTTTTATTATACAAAAAAACTGATGAAATATGTATATGGCAAATCGTCTTAGTTTTGCCTAAAATTTTGCCTTATATCACAATAAAAATCTAATTAACAAAATGAGTACGGAAACTATTAAGACCAACACAAATTTACAGTGTATACCATAACAACAACGATAAAAAATGATTGCAATAACGGCTCCTATGTTTTAAATAACAATTTTACCGATTGATTATTATCAATGCAATTCCATCCAGACAAGATATTATATACTTAAATCATTTAATTTTCAAAAATCAAGAAAAAATGGTCCTGCCTGTCTCCGTTGCATTTGATAATACAAGGAGAAGCAAGATTGGAAGCCTACATAATAAAACAATCACTGAAACATTGCAATGAAGGCACAGGCAAATGCGTATCACAAGCACTGTGACAAAGGACATTTTTCATCAGAAATCAGATCACAAGAGAAAAAATACAATTTAAAGAATTCATATAGGGTGTCTATTCCAGAAAGAAATATATGGAAAAACAAGAAGTACCATACATAGCCGAAAGGGTAAGATCTGGTATAAGGATAGATCCAAAACTACAAAGGGTGTGGAAGCCGGAATATACTCCAATAATCCTAGAATTAGCGAAAGCTTTGTTTTGGGGAGGAAATGCACCGTTTTTCACGCGGAGATTTGGGTGATACTGCAATGTGCAAAAGTAAATATTGAGAGAGCTCTTAAAGAAGAGCAAATCCATATATTGTCTCACAGTCAAGCAGCACTGAAGGCACTAGCGTGTCAGGAAATGACGTCCAAGCTGGTGTGGGACTGCATAAAAAAACTGAATGAACTAGAAGACCTAAAGAAAGTTCAGCTTATACTATATTTAACATGATAATCCCAAAACAACCACATGGACAAATCTTCTGATGGATCATGTAGAAAAAAAGCAGAAGAATGCTTCATATGGGCAGGAACAAAGTGAAAACAGTAACAGGAATGTTACCTGGGTATGCACTAGTAAAAGAATTTCTGAATAAAATAGATATTTACAATGGATAACTTAACTACATACTCTGCGATAATCAACTAGAAACTGTAAAACATGTATTATATGATTGCGATGCGCTGGACCATAAAAGACGAAAACTGTATGGGCAACTAAAAGCAGATCCTAGTATATTTAGGACACACCAATCAAAAGACCTATACAAACTTCTACAGGGTACAAAAATTCTAGACTGGGTGTAGGAAACAATAATAGGCAGCAAACACTATAAGCTTTAGTTTCAGTAATAACAGAGATATTTTTGATCAAATGGGTTCAGGAAAAAACATGATAATAATTTTACAGCATTATAGCATTATATAAACTATAATAATTTTCATACTTGTGAGCATTTATTTTCCAAATATTTTACATTAATGTAGCCAATATTTATCGTAACAACATTTTTTAAGGGAATGCTCATTTCACGTAAAAATATAACAAAAGAATTTCCATTTTGATCATTTTCATGTAATATATTATTCTTGACAAAAAGCGTATTTCCAAAAAGAAATACTTAGTAACAATTCTGTCCCTCTGAGTGCCGGAAAGAGATTTCCCTCGAGAAAATCCCTATTTGGAAAATATGTAGCAAATAATGCTTAGAATTTGTATCTTTAAAAACTAGTAGTATGTAATAAAGGATTTTAGTTTTTCGTGAAGGAAGTAAGCTCCAATTGTAATATTTCTGAATTTTCTATCATACACGCATACAATATAGAAACATTATATACGTATAGTTTGATACATTGTTGAAAATATTATTCTCAGTAAATATTATGAAAATTGAAAGAAATATTTTTAACCATCAAGGTTTAATTTCCAGCAAAGGTAAATGTTACTTTACAACTTTAAATAATAGCTAAATGGTACATCAATATAAAGGGACTTAAATTTTCTTTTCAATGATTGCCCAATTTAATTTAATATTGTTTGCTAAAGATTTGCTAAAAAACTCATATTCTAAAGTTATAGAAGTAAGTATTGTCAGTCCTGTGCCACTATTTGTCAATGTTAGTTCAGTTCAAAAAAAAAAGAAGAGAGTAACACCAACATTCAGAACAACTCAGCTACATATTATATTTGATAAAAGAAAAAGCACTTATACAGTGGTGTATACAAACTTAAATGTGGCGACTGCCCAAAAACTTACATCGGTCAAACTGATAGAACTTTTCAAAAACGGACAGCAGGTCACAAAAGGGTTTTCAATATTAGAAAAACAGATTCTACGTATAAACTTGACCCTCTAGCTAGACCATAATCATTCTTTTAATGACCACTTTCAAATTCTTTACATTCAAAATAAAGGCTATAAGCTTTACTAGAATCTATGGAAATTAACAACTGAAAAAATACAGACATAATTCTGAATGATCAATTCGAGACAAAACAGACCTTCCCTCCTCACCTTATTTAGTTGGAAACTGTAAAGTGTAAACGCATGCCAAAAATAGTACAATTGAAAAACACATGTTGCTGAAACATCGGTAATGATAATAAATTTTAATATATTTTGTGGAAGTTCTGAAAACAAAAGTTTTCAGTCTTTTAGTTTTAGGTATTATATATATATATATATATATATATATATATATATATATATATATATATATATATATCTGGGACACGTTATGAGAAATCAGCACCGTTACTCCCTGCTACAGTCTATATTGCAAGGTAAAGTCAAAGGTAAGCGAGGACCCGGTAGAAGGAGAATATCATGGCTGCGGAATTTAAAAACATGGTTAAAGAAAACCTCAACGGAGCTATTTCGAGCCGCAGCGAGCAAGGTTACGATTGCCAATATGATTTCCAACATCCGAAACGGATAGGAACTAGAAGAAGAAGATTATATATAGGTTAGGTAAGTGTTAGACATACAATGTTTAATGAGAGATAAGTGGTCTTGCTAGATACTGTATTTATTTTCCAGAATGTTTAGAGTTTGTCAATAGGAATGTTTATAAGGTGTGATTATTTAAGTTTTAAACATTCTGAAAACTAAATACAGTATCCAGCAAGCTTATTTATCTCTCATTAAATATAATATGACCAACACTTATTTCGTCTTTCAAAATCAATTGGACATACTCCACGCCAACCTACACTCAAACCATGTTTCCAGCGACGGTATAAATAAATCGACCACTGTTTCCAGTAGCAGTAGTGCATTGATTAGTGATCAGTGTAGTAGTTTGTGAGGGCTCGTGAGACTGAGACCTCGGAAGCCCTGAAGAAGACATCGAAGAGGATGTCGAAACCTCGATGCCGTGATCGAGGCCGTGAATCGACGTGGTTCAACCCTGAAGTCTGTTAAGATTAATATTAATTCTTGTAATAATACTAACAGTGGAAGTCCTACCATTTAAATAGTCAATATCATGCCCAGTTTTTAAATGATCTTTAACTGCCGAACCGGTATTTTTAATTTTTGTACAATCACTTGCCATTGTGAAATTTGACCCAGATAAAAACTCTGACAGTCCAAACAAGGCAACTTGAAGATAATAATTACTCGTTTTATAAAGAGGTAGAGCCTTGTCTTTTATTTTTAAGATCAGTTTTCTGTTTTCTAATACATTATATTTGACATTTTTGATATTAATAATTGTTTAAATATTCTAGTAACAGAAGGGGTTAAATTTTCAACATATCGATTCAGCGATGTCGGGATGTAAACGCTAATCTACAATCGTGCTTTGTCGACTACGAAAAAGCTTTCAATAAAGTAAGGCATAAAAAACTAATATCAATACTTATGAACAAGCGCATTGGCAGTAAAATCATAAATATAGCGCAAACATTATATTGGAACCAAAATGCCATAGTTCAAATTTATGGACAGCCCTTGCGTTGTGGCTTTGTCGGGTCTTGTTTCTGAGGCATATGATATTATTGGTCTTACATTGGCTTTATAAATGCTTGACTTCATCTCAGTGTTAATGCGTCTGTTTCTCCATATGGTGTTATTAAGGCATCCTGCTAGTCTATTTGCTTTTTATACTTGATCTCTCACTTCTTTGTCTAGGTCTCCATAGCTAGACAGTGTAATTCCCAGGTATTTTGGTTGGTTCTTTTTGACTACTATTGTTTTAGTCTTATGAGATCAGATTGTTATATTAAATTCTTTTGAATGTATGTTAAATCTATAGGCCAGTCTTTGCAGACTATCTTCATCTTAGACTATCAATATTGCGTTGTGTGCGTAACAGAGTACTGTTGTTTCCCATTCTGTATCCCCTTCCATTGTTAAGGTTTTTAATGATTTTATCCATGATTAGGTCAAAGAGAATGGAGCTCAATGAATCCCCTTTTCTTATTCCGCTGCCTATTTCTATAGGTTCTGTAAGTTATCCATGTATTTTGACTTCCATTTTGTTGTTTTGGTACATGTTTTTGATAGTTTTTATAATATTTGGGGGAACTTCTCTATTATAGGGGAGAATACATTTTTTATGGCTATAAACTATGAATAACAATAAATCAAATTCACCACGGAAAAAGAAAACAAATCACTACCTTTTCTGAATGGTTAAAATAATTTTAAAATAGGGTAAAGGGAAGAGAGATGGACCAGGAGGATAGTCGGTCCGCTAGGTATACCTGACCAAGCTTGGCCACAGGACAAGTCTATTCTACTCTGTTGTATGGTTTAACGTTAGCTGCTTAAGAGACGCCAGTTTTAACGCATCGGTGCGTACTTGTAGGAGTGTTATTTACGATAATTGAAACTGCCACCTGTGATAATTTTATTTATGTTTTTTAAATCTCATTTTTTGTGACACAAAAACAGGTGAGTTTGACCGATTATTTGTTAGTTTATTATTGAACTATATTTAAAATGTGTATTATAGAGTAGGAACTACTGCTGTAGTCTGCTTATTTTAAACAATACAGGCTGGTCCATCTGTCCTCATATTTGAGGATAGATGCACTTCTTACGAGGAGGAGAGTTGGACCAGTGTGTTTTGTTTTAGGATTATGCCCAATAAATATATTCGCAAACAAAATACACCTAAGAGAGGTAACTGGACCTCTAAGGATCTAAGTGATGCCGTAAATGCTGTAAAGAATGGTAATATGGATATTTTCGAAGCCGATAAAGCATTTGGAATACCCAAAATAACTTTTAAACGTCGAATAGAAACAAACAATATAGATAAGATGAACCAATTGGGTCCAGATTGTTTTTTAGGAACTTTTGTTGAAGCTTAAATCGTTAGCCATATAAAAAAACTACAAAAAGCAGGCTTTGCACCAACCAGAACTGAAGTAAGAATCATGGATTTTAATTTAGCTGGTAATGTAGAAGGTAAGTTTTTAAATTCACAAATCTCATATAAGAGTTACTTAATGTCTACTTTTAGGTAAAGCAGGTAAAAAATGGATAGAATTTTTTTTTTGAAACGAAGACCTGAAATTTAAATTAGAAAAGCTGAGAGCACCTCAATTGCACGAGCTTTAGAAATGTCCAAAGAAACAGTCGATAAGTACTTTTCTGATCTCGAGAGAATTATTATATAAACCCGGAAACATATTTAATACTGACGAAACAGGATTACAACTGAATACTAGAGCCGGTCAAGTTCTAGCAGAAAAGGTCAAAATGTGTTCCTAGCGTAAGCCCCGGGGAAAAAGGTGAAACGATCAGTGTAACAGCTTGATGTAGTGCAAAGGGATTTTCTTGATCCCCATATTGCATTTTGAAGGAAAAAATAAAAAAGACGAGTAAAATTATGGTATGTTACATGGTATTATGAATATTAGATGGCCACACATCCCATAAGATCAACCTGAATCTACAATAATTTGCAGACCAAAAAGAAATAATTTTATTTTGTTTGCCATCCCACACCACACATTACTTCCAGCCTCTGGCTCATGCTTTTTTTAAGTCACTTAAAAGCACCTTTTATGCTGAATGCCGTTTTATGGTACAGAATAACACAAACAGGGATATAAAACGTCTTCAGTTTAGTAAACTCTTGGGACAAGCATGGGGAAACTCAGCAACTGTCCAAAATGCGGCTTCTGCGTTTAAATCCACGGGAATTTATCCGTTTAATCTATTAATAACGCTAGAGCATGCGTTTTTGACACACAACCCATCAGAAACAGAAACAATGAATTTTCCAGTTAGATCAGAATATCCTCAACCAGGTCCCTCTGGAATCAGTGGTAAAATATCCTTACACGGAAGCCCAAACAAGTCATCAATTACTGATGAAGATATAACTCCCGGAAAGGCTCTTAATGAGGTAATGTTCGTGCCTGTATTGACAGTAGCAGTAAAGAGAGCTCGTAAAATAATAACTGGAGAGATTACTACTCAAGACTTTATTAAAATGAAGAAGGATGCTTTGATTAAAAAAAGGTCAAAACTTATAAAACACAAAAACGTAAAAGAAAGCCAAGCGAATCGTCACTATCTGAAGATGTTACTCTAAACGACACTAGTGGTGATAAAAACATGAGTTATATTGAAAATGAGTGTATTGGGTGCAAAGAGGACTATCGCCAAACATGTAAAAAAGATGATTGGTTACAATGTATTTTTTGTAAGCGCTGGTTACATGAAACTTGTACTGGCTTCGCTAATCTCTGTAACAAGTGCGGAAAGTCTCTTGCTATTAAAAAGGAAAAGGCTTAGCTTGGTCCATTTATCCTACTCCTATACAGTGGCCATTTTTTTTTAGATTTAAGAACTAAATTTCTAGTTTTTACTTATATCAAAACAAATACCAATGTTAGGTTATATTATATAATTTTTTTCTATTCTGATGTTTATTTAATAAAGAAACAGTCTTCAGTTTTCTAAGGCGTGGTCCATCTCTCCTTTTTTTACCCTAATTTTATATAAGATGTAATTTTTATTACAATTAATTCTGGCTTAATTTTATTTAAATACCCATACAATACAATTTACAATAGGTATTAAGTTTTACGCTAATTATTAAGCTGACATTAATGGGATAGAGATAATAAAAAATATATTAAAACGCAAAATTTTTGTTATGTAATTGTGGGAAGATTTTGACAATAATTGGAAAAATCAGGATATTATAATCTAAATATTATTGATAAGAGAATAAATTAATAACTTGTATATTATTAAATGTAATATTTTAAAGAAAAAGTAATTGGATTTAATTACTATTCATTTACACCGTCCCGGATTTGATCAAATGTTGGTAAACGCTTCCTTATCTTGTTCTGAAGCTATTTTCTTGTGGCATTGTAAATTAATTACTATTAAACTGGGAATAAGCCACAATTAAAGATAAAAATACGTTTATTGACGTTTCAATTTCTACTTCGGAAATCGTTCTCAAAATACAAACAGTAAATTAAACAAATTTTGTTTTTTGTTACATAGTGAAAAATTCTTCTAATAATTTAATTTTATCTGACTCGTTTATATTGACATATCAGACATACGTTATGCATTTTAAAGTAGACGACTTTAAAATGATATTGCCAATATTGTTGATTTGCGCTCCTGGGACGACTTTACTTATAAGATAGTTCATTCGATTACATGAAATCAACTTTAACTTGAGAATATCCGTCAGAAAAAAATAGATCTCAAATCTGTAAACACGCATGGGATAATGAATTGTGTCGCAAATTCCTCGGCAGAATGTAGTAAGATCTGGTTACCAATATTGAAAGAGGAAGTTATTAATAAGAAAATACCAGTATTAGTAAGTCAGTAACATATAGAGGAAACATCATTTATGTTTTTTAAATAACGTAACATATAAAATCAGAATTTTGATGTTTGTTGAAGGTAAACTAAATTCACGAACAAATACTTACAATATCGGGATAGTATTATGAGGTTTTTTCCTGGTTTTCCCTCATAATTCACTATGGAATCACTAACAGGAGAATTTTACTGTCATCATGTCATGTGTTTGTCTTTTTAAAGACGAATTACATGCTATGATTTTTTTCTGACGGATATTCTCAAGTTAAAGTTGATTTCATGTAATCGAATGAACTATCTTATAAGTAAAGTCGTCCCAAGAGCGCAACTCAACAATATTGGCAATATCATTTTAAAGTCGTCTACTTTAAAATGCATAATGTATGTCTGAATTGTCAATATAAACGAGTCAGATAAAATTAAATTATTAGAAGAATTTTTCACTATGTAACAAAAAACAAAATTTGTTTAATTTACTGTTTGTATTTTGAGAACGATTTCCGAAGTGGAAATTGAAACGTCAATAAACGTATTTTTATCTTTAATTGTGGCTTATTCCCAGTTTAATAGTAATTAGCTTCCTTATCTGACTGCAATTAGAAAGATTGCTGTTGGAAATATATTTTTGACGAAATTAAAAAGTATAATAGCTCTATAAACACACAAATTTTCTACCACTTAAACCTGAACGTACTCGATCAATCATTGTTTGTGGAAATTTGTCGAAACTTTCCTGAACAGTTCTCAAAGAACAATACGGTACAACGAAGTAAAAGTTCCCGCAGCTATGAAAATTTTATTTTGCTGAAAAGTTTGGCTTTTGGAATATTAAAACTTTTTGAATACTTAGAGTAGCAATAAAAACGGGAGTTTTGTATATTTTGACATCAGATTTAATGATATTAATTGCTGAGTTATACGGAATCAATATATTTTTTATGGAAATGGAAGATAGAAACAGAAAAGGGAAATTTTTTGTCACCGTTACTTAAGATATATAAAAAAAGTCTCTGTACAAGTTAGACATATCATGGCATCACTAAAAGGAAACAACAAACGTAGTAATGGAATCATCCTTCGATATAGCAAGATAAGAACAATGGACAATAAGAAAGTACAATCGATTTTGTAATGTGATTCACTAGTACCACATCCGATACCTGTAAATACGCAAGAAAAAGGACCAAAAAAGCGAGTGGTAAAAATATTTGCATATCCAGTAGTAAAACAATTAAATTTTGTAAAAATAGTTTATTGTTTTTAAATATCAAATATCTTCGTTTCTTTCAAATTCTCCGGGATTCGGAATTCCGAAACCGCTTATTTCCGCACTATGTAACGGATACTCCACTGGACGGTGTTTTATTTTTAGTGGGGCCTCGCAAGCATAACAGTTTAGTTGGAAATCTTGTGTCATTAAAAGTTCATGCGTAAGGCGCCTCTAACCAAGCCGCAATAATTGGTGGAACTATCAGACCATGGTCTAAATGTTGGTTTTATTTAAATAGTTTGCCTGATTTTAGTGCCATCTGATATTGTTAACAGTTTTACCGTTAAAATATTAATTGAAATCTGTCGCTGAAGTTTTTGTATATATCTCAATAAGGCTTCTCGTGCATATTTATCTGCCAGATCGTTTTCCTTGATTACAAAATTTATTGAGACTCACAAGAAAGGAATATTTCAGTGATTTAGATTATGCAATTCTTCTCTAATGAGTTTGGCTATAAAATGAAAAAAGATGATGATTTCTAGAGAATTTGGTGAGCCTGTAATTATTACGAAGTTACCCCTTAACCGCATGAAGTTTTGTTTTTTTTTTGTCTCAGATAAGAATATTAATTCCATTTAGATTAGTGTGAATAGAATCCTTTACAAATTACACGTTCCAAGTGTATGAATCTTGGACTGTGGAAATTATTTTTCGTTGATCACCTGTGGCAGATTATGCAGCAATAATGTTTGACGTTTATTAATTATATATGAGGTTGAATGAATTTCGCCTATTTGTTCGTTCTAGACTAGTTAATGCGAGGAATTGCTATTATAATACCAATTTCTTTCATTGGTTTGTCTCTTACAAATGGGTTGTCATCCAAACTCATTTGAACTTTTAAATACACCGCCAAATTATTTGGGGTGGTACTTCTACCTTGCTGTTCTGTTTTTGACCTCAAGGTTGGCTGTCTTTTTACGGTTTGGTTCGGTCTGTTTCAATTAACGCCATTTTCCCGGCTTCAGCTGTGAGGCTTTGAGCGGTAACATCATTTACACTACATTTTAAAAAAAAAATTTATTCAAATCACTTTAATAATGCTACCTAAAGTAAAAATCAAAACTTAAATAATTATCAAATAGTTGGAAGTGAATCTATGATATTCTTAGTTCTTTTTCACTGCTTAATATAAAATAAAATATTACATATACTTTAGACCACATGTTCTGTTGCTGTGCTAATTGTTTGATAAGTTGCTAAATGTTGTTAGCTAATTGATTGTTTATACAATATTACCGTATAATGTCCATTTACTTGAGTTTTACTCACAAATCTGTTAATATCATTGACTGCTACATGTCTTTTTAAGGTAACACTTATAACATCTTCTCCATGATTGTGTGGTTCTCATATTGTACTTTTTAGATGAACTGATGATGCTTTCAGAATACGAAAGCGAAATGTCTTCAAAATAGATAAAGTAGCCTATCAACTTTGTCTGTTATTTCTCCACCTTGAGAACGATATAAGAACCCACCACTCGTCTGAGTGATCCTTTTAATATATTGGATTGACGGTCGTACTCCTTTTCCGATGCTAGATTAGTATATTACACAACGAGAGTTGTAAGAAGCTTATTACATGCGAGAAAAAAATTTTCGCGCGAGCCGCGTAGCGGCGAGCGCAGTAATTTTACAAGCATGTAATAAGCTTACAACTCAAGTTGTGTACTATACTTTTTCTACGATTATTTTCGTTTATAAAAATAAAAATAAAATTACCACTATATTTACACTGACAGATTAATAATTTTTAATCTGTCAAAATAACGTCTGTTATTTCGTTTCCACGGTAACTCGACCAACTGACTTACGAGGCTTATGTGATATTACACATTTTTATAAAACTGAAGCGTAATTTTTTTTATTACGTGCTAGTCATTACGTGTCAGTATCTGTTATGATGCATTTACTTAGCATCCAAATATACAATTTACTAGTAAGAGAGTAGAAATATATATATATATATATATATATATATATATATATATATATATATATATAAATCTTAATATATTATTGCTATTTTAAAGCAAGCCTTAATATCAAATCAAATTAAGATCATCCTCTATAGCTGTTTTACGTTAATAAATTAGCCAAGAAGCGTATGTCTAGGTCTTTAAATCTATTTTAAAATATAAATAACAAAACAACACTTGCTTGGACATTTCATTAAAAAACATAATGGTATGCAGCTGGTGCACAATTATTTTATTTGAAAATTGGCAAAGTGTAAACATGCAATAAAATACGCAGAAAATAATTTCTTCGTTAGAATATTGTATAGCAATACTACCTATAGTCATAGCTCTATTTCTGGAACTACACGCAATGATTCAGTAAATAGAAATATAATTACTATACGAAATGGATATTATCGAAATAAAGAAAATTAACCCTTCATTAGTCGGGCATAGGTCCAGTGGACCTAGACCCCAGTTTTTTGCCTGTAATTTAAAATAAAATTAATATATCATTGAGTCTTAAAGACATCTAATGATGATCATTCTTCTTTTACCTGCCGAAGTAACATTCCAATATTCGCCGAGACTTTCCGGAAATTTGCGAACAAATTCGACCGTACACAGAATAGGTCCGCCGGAGCGAGTACGCTCAACCAGTGTCAGTGCCAGTGCTATTTGGTACGTCTGCTGTGGCGTATGAGAGTTATATACTAGTGCTTATTGTCTTTTACTGACTCTGAATAGTGTGTTTTGTGAATAATCGACCTTACTTATTTTGTGACAATTACGTAAAAAAGTATTTTATCATAATTTGGCGACACTTTTGAGAAAATGAGTAATCGTATTTACAGCTAACTTGATAATCCAGCAGACGTAGAAGAGCTTAATCGTCTTGTGTTCGAAGAAGGTGAATGTGACACAAATACTTTACCCCTTGAAGATTTTGACGTATTATCTGAAGACAAGTTCGATGGATTCTGATACCGATCATGAAATCGATGACGTAGATACAGAAGACATGGTGGGCGCCGAAAGCGAAAACTTTTATTATGGTAAGTCAGGTTATAAGATGTGTCCATTTCGATGAAAAAACCACGCAGCCTCGAAGACAAGCAACAGATAAATTAGCTTCAGTGAGAGATATTTTTAACTATTTTTTGAAAAATTGCAAGACATATTATAGCCTAGGACAAAACACAATAATTGATGAAATGCTGCCACAGGATTCCGAGGACGTTGCGGATTTAGACAGTACAAACCATCCAAACCGAGCAAGTAAGGAATTAAGATATTCTCTTTATGTGATGCAAAACTTTTATGTTTTTTATTTTTATACTTATAATATGAAAACTTATTGAGGGCAATAACTGGAAGGACCTTACAGGCAGAGTTATTCTGCAGATGCAATTGTATGCAGGTTGGCAGAACCAATTTTCGGCACAGGCAGGAATATTACTGCCGATAATTGGTTTACGAGTTTGAACCTTGTAAAAGAACTGGAAAAACAAAAATTGTCCTTCGTAGGAACCGTGAGGAAAAATCGACGAGAAATTCCGGCAGATTTTGCATTGCCCAAAAATCGCAATGAATATGATAGCTTATTTGGTTATACTAAACATGAGACACTTATCATATGTACCAAAAAAAACAAGACAGTTGTATTGTTGTCTAGTTATCATACGTCAAGTTCATTTGTATAGTCTGACACCGATAAGAAACCGGAGAATACAATTTTACCATGAAACAGAATCAGGCGTGAACGTTGTGGATAAATTATGTGCCACTTATGATGGCCTATGGTGATATTTTACCGATTATTAAATGTAGCCGGAATTAACTCCATGATTATTTCTTTTGGAAATGGGGCAGAGTATATTACGGGGCAGATCTTTTTGAAAAATTTGGCAAAAAGTTTAGTAACTCTACATTTACAGAGGAGATCAACAACACAAAGTTTACCGACTAAACTGAAAACTCATTTAGAACCTTATAAACCTGAACAAGAAGAGACACATGAAAGGGATCGAGCAGCAAATAGTTCAAACCAAAGTAAAAGAAAACACTGTGCAGCTTGTTACAAAGAAACGAAGAAACAATGCAAGACTCAATATTCTTGTGAAAGGTATAGCAAATTTTTATATTTGAGTATAAATGCTAAAAAAATGTGCGAGGAATGTTTTAATAAATATTAACGAGATATATATTAAATATATAAATAAATATAATACACATGTCTATGTTGGTTTTTCACTTTAAATATATTTTTATTAATTCCATAAGTAGTTTTGTTTTTTTTTCTGTTTTTCTCCATATATGGGCAATATTACGCATTCAAAATCTGTTTAATTATTTATGTTGTAACATTAAAATAATAAGGAAAATATTTTAAAAAATCCGCTAGTACTTAAATAGTTAATCATAGGTCCATTGGACCTACCTCGACTAACGGTGTTCGGGCAGGTCGCGCGCCTAATGAAAGGTTAAAACTGGTATTTACACAAACAGTCAAATGCATACTACGGAGCAGACACCAAAGCATGGACAAACACCGGTATTAAAACATTACATGATTTTTATGATTTTTGGTCATATTGCCATCACAGAAGCACTCGAATAACCTGTAATAAAAAAGGTAAAAATCCAAAGACCAAAACGGATATTACCGTCTTCTCAGGTCAGTCCGATGGGACGTTTATTGTATAAAGCATAAAATAAACTACCGAAAAAATATCAACGTAGAAAATAATAGTATTTTGATACCTTTACGATGTCCCTTATGACGAAAAATTAGTAAAGAAAAGAAACGAGAAGAATACAAAAACACGAATGTATAGAGAAGAATAATTGATAATAACAAAAATAGAAATATAGTCTCAGAATAACCAGGTATATTATAAATAGTGGATAGTTTTTATGAAGAGCTTATCGAATAACCAATACAAAAAGTACAGAATGTAGTTTTGGACTATATGTAAGATATATCACGGAGAAAATTCAACAAGGTACCGTAAAATGTGAAAAATAATAGAGCTTCGGGAGAACAACCTGTAGCCATTGAGGCAATTAAAGTAGGAAGTCCACTTCTGGTGTAACGAATCCAAACATTTTTTAGTCGATGTGTACACAACGAAAACATCCCAGATAAATGAAAAAATTCGGTTACAGTAATCCTCCATAAAGAAGGAGAAAAATTAGATCCTGAACACTGTAGGCACTTTAGCTTACTTAACCACCCATGCAAGCTTTTGAGTCGAATACTGGCAAATAGATTGAAAGTAAAACTCGATTTCTAACAGTCAGAAGAACAAGCAGGGTTTTAATTAGGCCACAGAACAAATGACCATATATAGTATCTTAAAGCTGTAATAAAGAAGTCTTTCGATTATAATCGACCCCTGTTTGATATTTTTGATGACTTCCATATAGCACTTGACATAATGGAAACAGTCGCTATCTTAAAAACACTGTCCGAAAACAGAACCGACCACAGGTAGATCGCAAATATTTTTCGAAATGTATATAAAATGCAACAACTGTAAACCTTCTGTGCCCGATTGGGATGCGACAAGGAGATACTTTGTCCCCATAACTATTTATAAGTCATGAAGTCATTTAAACGATTAGAGCCAGACCATGGCCTGAAAATAAATCATCTCTGGTATGCCGATGACATTGAAGTCGAATTTATCAAAAACAACTTTCAACTCTTAATTTTTGTTTACATATTTTGATATTTTTTTAATAAAATACAAGCTATCGAAGATATAAATAACAAAACTCTTAAGCATAATATTAATCTAGTACTGAAAAATTCGTTTACTTTCTTGATGATTATGCCATTGTATTATCTAATACAAATTATTTTATTTAATTCTTGTCAGAAGAGAATATTGGTACCTATTGTTTTGTTGAGTGAAACTTAGTTTAAAAAAATGTACTATACAGCATTAAAGTTTATAAGCTCTTCCAGAAAGATAATAATAATAATAATGGTTACTTTGGAGTAGCTATTCTAGTTAAAATATTCTTAATTTTAGGAAAGTAAAGATAATTAGCAATTTATTCTTCTTTTTTTCTTTTTATATAGACATGACTCTCTCTGTTTTTTAATGCGCCTTCGGTAAGTGGTCATTCCATCGTTTACGTGGTCTTTCTACTGATCGTCATCCTATTGGGTCAGTCCCTTACCATTTTTACTACTCTATTTGATGTTATTCGGCTTATATAATCGTTCCATTCTACTCTTCTCTTTCTTATCCAGTCCTTGATGTTCTCCACGTTGCATCTACGTCATATATCTGTACTTATAGCTCTGTCCCATAGTGTTTTTATCTCTGCTATTTCTAATATCTTTTTTGTCCTCTCTGTATTCGGGCGTGTTCCTGCCGCATATATCATTATTGGTCTGATAACTGTTTTGTTAATTCTGCCCTTTATTTCTTTTCAGATATTTTTACTTCTCCATATTGTTTCAATTGAGCAACCTGCGGGTCTGTTTGCTCTATTCCACTTCCGTTCCGAGCTTTGCCTAGCTAGATAATGTGATGCATAGATAAACTCCATCACTTGTTCTATTATCTGACGTTTCAGCTCCAATTTACATCTTAATAAATTTGCTGTTATAACCATGCATTTTGTCTTTTTTGGGGAAATTAACATGTTAAATTTTCTGGTGGTTATACTGAATTGGTGCACTATACGTTGTAAATCATCTTCACTTTTAGAGAGTAGTATTGCGTCGTCTGCATAGCAGATTATTTTAGTTATTTTTTACAATTTATTAACCAAAACAGATGATTGGGATAAAGACATTTTTCTCAAGTAAAAGCATATCTTATAATAGGAGAAGATATGAGTGCATATTATATATTATGGGATCTAACAAAAATGAAAATATTGGGAAGCAACCAGAGATGGTTGGTTGCAGATGATCTAGAGTTAGTAATGTTAAATTTGTGGCCCTGTATCTTAAAATAGACCTGATGTTAATGACTCGTTGTTAGATGTTTGTTTCAGTTATTCAAAATAAAATTGCCTGTTTTCTCAGACACATTTGGTTCGAACCATTATCCAATTTTAATAACAGTAAGAAACACTTTCCGTTCAAATGTAAATACATTACTAAAAAAACATACTGGAAACTCTATACAGATTTTGTAGACCCTCTTTTTGAAAATAAGGTGGAATTTAAAACACAGACCAAAAGTATCACTTTCTTATTAATGATCTAAATGCGGCTGCAAAAAGGCAATACCTGTTTTTAAATTTTTCACTAGCAAAAATTATCTCTTGTCTTCTTGGTGGGATAATGAATGTTGTAATGTTGTGAATACCAAAAGACAAACTATGAAATTATATAAGCAATCTCCTATATTGGCCAATTACAAAATGTTTTATGTAAATTACACTGCCAAAAGCTTGCATCAAAAGCCAAAATATTATTAAAAAATAAAGCCAAATAGAGCTGGATTGATCATTACTCATAGTTGAGTAAAAATATAGAACATTGGCATGTTTACGAAATTAAGCTAGAAATTTAAATAGAAATGATGTTCCTGCCATAAAATGTTTTGACGATACCTTAAAAGAACAATTTTTTGACCAGACTGCTATACCGTTCAGGTATAAATAATATTAAATATCCAATGTTAGTATGTCATCACAAGATTGCTAACACTTTACTATTAAAAATATTTAATGATATAGTCATTAATAATTCAGTAATATCTTAATTTCAACATACAATCAGTGATTTATTAAACATACATTGGAATGGTTGCTAGATAATAAGAAGTTTTTTTCCAGATTTACAGTTTGAAAACATTGCTCAAATAATATTTATTTACCGATATAGAAGGAGCATTTGATAGAGTATGTCTCGATATTTTTTTGAAAAAATTAATAAAGAAAACCTAGATACCATCACAATTGGTAGATACCATTCTCAACTTTTATTCCTACAGCAAAATTGAGTTTTCGAGAATAATAAACTTATTATATACATGTATAAATATATATATATATATATATATATATATATATATATATATATATATATATATATATATATAAACATTTTTTTCATTTCATTTATCGTTAAATATTGTCTGTGGCCTAGTCTAGTGTGTTTTAAAAAACAATGTCTTGATGGGTGGACGTTAGACGAGAAACGAGTGTCCATGTTTTAACCCTATCTTATCCTTAATAATTATTTTAATGCTTAAAATTTGTAGTGCTACTTAAGTTTAAAATTTATATTACAGTTTTATATTATATCAGATAATCTTCCTTCTGTTGTTAAAAAATATGAGGATGTTGTGACTGGCTAATGGCAGTTGCTTACACCGATTAAACAAATCAATGGAAACTACCTACGTACTTTTAAGGCAATTAAATCGTTAGAAAGGGCTTCGAATGGTGTAGTGATGCGCATAGATCAGTATTGACTTAATATTCTAGGTAAGTTAATTTCAACGTAGAAAAGGAGGCAAAATTAAGGAAAAAGCAAAATCCCGATCAAATCGTGCTAGTTTACTGTTTCCGGTAGGTCGTATTCATCGTCTATTGAGGAAAGGAACCTAAGATCCGAAAGGAAACGCAGCGATAGATAACAAGAAGACTTATATAATTCCTAGATATGTATAGTCACTTATAAGAAATGACGAGGAATTAAATAAATTGCTTTAAGGATTTACCATCGCTCAAGGTGGAGTATTGCCCAATATACAAACAGTATTACTACTTAATAAAACCAAAAAGAAAGCTTCAGATCTGTACTATTTTCCCTTTTTATACAACACCAATTCCTATCCTCACCTCACCTCCAAGAAATATGATCATGGTCACACGGGTTAACCGTGGTAACCTAAAAAACTCTACTGGAGATTCAGTAATCTAACTCCATAGAAGATAGGGTCGGAGCTGACGAGGAAGGCAGTTTACTAGTCAACAGCTTCGAACGAATGAGCTGGTAAGCTAGTAAGGCACTTTTTTGTCCTGAGATTAACAAACCGGTCTCAAAAGCGGATGAACCATAAATAGTCAATGGAAGAAGGATGCAGAAGGTATGGAGAAAACACTGCTTTGTAGATTCCTAAGCATATCCCAAGAAAAATCACTAACGGAGAGTCAAAAGAAAAAGGCCCCGAGTGCATGATATATCTTAAATGGGATAGTGCAACACAATGTTATCATAACGACATTGTTCTTTATCATTAGGGTATCAGTACTGATGATCACAAAAATGGTGAGGAATTATGATTAAAACAGCACTATAACAGTATGTCTCCAACAAAGAATAATAATGTTACAGTTGAAAACTCACCCAATAAATATAAACAAAAATCAAATATATGCCCTATTATCAAGCAGCATCAATGACAAATTTGTTCTATTCAGATCTACAACATCTAACGAAAAACATTAAAAACATGATGCCAACATAATAATGGGCGATTTTAACACCAAAGTCTGCACAAGGGAAGTAGAAGATAGTATAGGAAATTATGGTCTAGGAATAAAAAACGAAAGAGAAGACCAATTAGTACAATATTGTCAAGAGAAAGTACTAGTATAACACCTTAAACCACCAAGGAGACTTTAAACATGGAGTGCATAAGAGAAAACGAAAATAATCTGATAAGAAACCAAATAAATTACATTCTTGTTAATAAAAGATTTATAAATGGGATAAAAAGCATAAAAATATATCTTAGTGGTAATACAAACTCCAAACATACTCTACTTTAACCAACGTGTAACCAACTTTTAGCCAACGTTAACATCAACTTGAGAAAACAACAGAAAAAATTGTAAAATTGAGACTAGATTTGTCAAACTTTGAGGGTCAAAAATGAAGCAATTGCACCAGCATTCACAGAAGCTTAAAAAAATATATTAACAGTGCCTAAAACGAAATGAAGGGGGCAGTATTTAACATTGGTGTAACCTTTGTCGGTGTAACAAAAAAACCAAGTGCCAAAAAAAGCCTGGATTACGCCAGATATTATAAAGCTCATAGAAGTATATATAAATATATATGTACATCAAGGAATTTAAAAATAATACAATTTAAACACGAGAGGCATTGTGTGCAATGACGGTACTATTACAAAAATGCCGGAAATATAACAAAAACGCATTTAGATGTTATATAGATTTCCAAAAAGCGTTTGACAGAGTTCAAAATGGTAAAATCGCACGTGCATTGAAATACATACACCTAGATCCCAAGGATATTAATTTAATCAAAAATCTACACTACAATCAAACATCGGTCGTACGAGTGGAAGATAGTGAAACAAACCAAATAGAAATTCAAAGAGAAGTCAGACAGTTGCTAAACAAGCCATAGATAAACACAAAAAATTATTAACAAAGAAAACAAAAAGATGGGACTAAGAACGAATATAGATAAAATCAAATATATGGTGATCTCCAAAAACCCCGGTTGACAACATACATCTAACATTGTAGGATAAAGCGTTAAAGAGGGTCGACAAGTATAAATACATCGGAACAATTATAAACTCACAGTTAGATCTAGATGAAAAGATAAAGGTAAGAACTGAAAACACTCGAAAAAGATTTATAAAATACAAGTCAACGTTTACAAATAAGAAATTAGTATCAATTGAAAAGAGTATGGTTATTAGATTAAGGTTCGTAGAAGCTTGAACAATCCGTATAAAAATTGGATTCTTAATTATAAATTATAATGAATAGCTTGATTAATTATGCAAATATAATACACATAATGGAAATAATTAAAGTGACATCTTTGTTTATCTTAAAATGGTAAAAATTTAAGTATAATCAAAAAACATGTAACTAACCATATCTGATCTTTGTAATTTTAAAGAATGAGATGAGTGCAAGTATAATATATAATGTCTTAAGACAGAACGATATGAATTCGGTTTAAGGTAAGTACATTTTCTATTTCAAAATATATTAAAAAATATTTTCTGTTCAAAAATGTAAATCAACATAATGCTAAAAACCATTTAACATTATATATAAGATACATTATATAAATAAAATATAAGAAACATTAATATAAAATCGTTTTTTTTTAATTATATTTTGAATGGTTTTTAACCTCGAGAACGAGATATCAAAGTGAAGACTTTACAATTTGACAAATTTTAATTTGTAGTTAATTCCGTAAAATTTAAAAGCCAGACAAAAAAAAACGAAAAGAAAAATATTTGACAATCGTATCCTTAAGAGTTACTTATTTGTATTGAAAATTCTGATTTTTTATTTTTATTCAAAACAACTCTAATGGTTCGTATAGTGATAGTTTTCTAAACATAAAATTCTGTAAGTTTGCGTGTATGAAAAAGTATCGATATATTTTTAAAACTATTTGTCTTGTGGCATGTTTTACTGTAAATATTTTATATTTTGGGAATAAGCTACAATGGCTTACAAAAAAACAAGTTTTTTTTGTTTCCCATTGGCAAAGCTATAAAATATTCCAGAAGTATTTTCTTAGTCATATAAATTTTTATAGTTTTATTTTTTTTGCAAATGGAGAGGTAGAATTAAAAAAAAACATGTAATTTTAAATAAAAGGAGTGCACTTTATTACCAAAATATAAAATATTTATTATGCATATACCTATAAGTGATGGATTCGACCGTTACTTGATAAAAATGCATTTTATAAAACAATCAAACACTAAAAACATTTATTTTCAAAACTTCCACAATGTTTATTATAATTTTTATATCACTAAAGCTGTTTCGACAAAGTGCGTTTCTGAAGTGATCTGTTTTTGGTAGTCCGTTTATTCATTTATTATTAATTACTATGAAGAGATTAAGATTTGAGTTTGAAGTGAATCCAAAACCCAATATAATAGCAGTTAAATCAATAACAAATAAACAAAAAGGAAAATTTTACATTCCAAATAATCGATGGTGAATAAAATATCACAGACAACTCGCCAATCTACCTGAGTATAAAAATATTTCAACAACACTACGGAAACGTGGTCAAACACGAAATGTATGGTTTAATTTAAATCAAAGTACATTAAACATTAACAAAGATGAGAGTGGAAATATGGCAAAAGATTATCTTTTAGAAGAAGTTGAACAATACACATCTCCCACACTTCTCATGAGGATTTAATATAGATTTTGAAAAAATTACCCAAAAATAAAGAAGAAAATCAACTGCTTAAAAATCTATACATAAATAAAATCTCTGAAAAATTCATAATTGATAGATTTAGTGGTAATAATGTTAATCTAAATCAGTGGCTGTCAACATTGAGAGTGAATGTAGCATATTTAATATACAAAGGATGTTAAAAAAATTGAAATTTTAAGATTGTGTTTAAAAAATACTGTTAAACTGGTATTCCTCAATGCTGATAAAAAATACACTAGATTTAAAATGAAGAATTTGGAGAGGAAATTTCTTCAAAACATTTGCAGATAAAGGATGATCTGAAGTGATATATGCTATAAATTACAAATTTTTGAATGCTTCACTCTTCGATTATGCCTTAAAGGAAGAATGTCTACTACTAGAAACTAACAAAAATGTAGATACCATAACTTTAATAAATCTTATTGCAGCAGGACTACCAAAATTTTTAAGAGCGAAAATAATGATGATATTAAAAATATTAAGATGATATGTAAAAACTGTGAAATTTGCATAAAAAATAAAACGAGATTAAACAATAAATAATATGGGTTAATACCAAACCTAAGTCCAGCTATAAAACTGTTTCAAATAATGTCTCTAAATATAGTTGGTAGTTTTGGTGGCCATAAATCGACAAAGAAATACCTACACTTATTAGTAGATCACTTTACCAGATTTGCATTTATCTCCTGTTCAAAAGGGCAAGTGCTCAAGAACTCATAAAGCTAATAGAAAAGGTTTCTGCAGAAAACGAAATAAAAACAATATTTACAGATCAATACCCAGCTCAAAAATTATCTTGAACAGAGCAACATTCAAATGATTTTCACAGCAGTAGATGCACCATTCTCAAATAGTTTAAACGAAAGATTAAACCAGATCTTAATAAATAAAATACGATGTAAATTAAATGAAGAAAAAAATGGCATGGTCTAAAATACTACAAGAATGTACAAATAAATATAACGAGACCAATCATACAGTTACAGGAGTTTCTCCAAAATATCATTTAAGTGGTAAATCTACTGACCTGTTACCACCAAGAGCAAAACGAAAACACAAAAAATTTAGGACAAGATCGAAAAATAGCAGCACAAAGATCAACAAGATATTACCAGTACAACAAATCCATATTTGATAAGAAGAGAATACAATATGAATTCAAAGAAATAGATCTACTTTATGTAACCAATGGTAATAAATTAAACACAAAAAAAATTGATGAAGTCCGAATTGGTCCATTAGAAATAATGTAAGGAGGGAATGGAGGGAGGAGGGAGGAGGATGTAATGAGGGAAAATGTAAGCTTTATAAATGTTTGGTATTACGGAACGTAGCAGCTTGTTTCAAGGTGACAGATACGTACAGAAGGCTGGTTGAATACCTGTGACATTTTTCACTTTTAATTTATAACTATTGTCAGATAGATAAAATAATTTCAAATTTGGAAGCATAAACATTCAATAGTTGATTCTCTATTTTTAGAATTGTTAAATTTATTTTTAGACAATCAACTTTATTTCAATGCGCCAAGGGACATTGTATACATATATTATGAATATAGTAATATATTTTTGGTTTATTTGTGTATTTTTAAGAAATCATTTAGGAAAGTCGCTAGGGGTTATTATAAGATAAGAAACTACAAATAATAAAGATAAAGTGGGCCTAAAAAAGATTTACTCATAGAAAAATATGTAATTTTTACCATTGCAAATAAAGAAATTAAAAGAGAATCCCATAAAATAGAATATATTCAAGACAGTAGTAATCAATTTCAAATCATTCACGACCAAAGAATAAAGAGTATATCTGACTTTCTTTTGAAGTCCTTCCTTCCATAATAAAATACCACGTGAAGACAAAATTATTACTGGTGTAAAGTTTTTACACATATTAACATATAAATTATAATGTGCAAGGTATAATTGCGATGTAATTGTAATAGAATATCATTCCTTTAATAAAGATAAAAGAATAATTTGCTAAATATAAAATACCAAGTTTTACATGGCTAAAGAAACTTGCCACAAAACAATAATAGACATTAGCATCACAACCTGAGGTCGCATAATTAAAATATATATTGAAACGTTCATCGAAAAGTCGTCAGTATATTGGAATTACGTAAGGCTAGATCAAGATTCAAGGATAGGGGAAAATAGTCTTTTCAAAAGTTTAATTTACATTAATTCAGTTCTCTATACTTTGAAAACTGTTTTTTAATATTGTTCTGTTTCTTGTGGCATTATAAAGTAATTACTATTTAAATGGGAATAAGCCACAATTAAAGATTAAAGTACGTTTATTTACGTTTCAATTTCCACGTCAGAAATCGTTCTCAAAATATAAATATTAGTAAATTATACAAATTTTGTTTTTTTTTGTTACTTGGTGAAAAACTCTTCTAATAATCTAATTTTATTTAACTCATCTATATTGACAATTCAGACATACATTATGCATTTTAAAGTAGACGACTTTAAAAATATGATATTGCCAATATTGTTGAGTTGCGCTCCTGGGACGACTTTACTTATAAGATTTATTCATTCGTTCTTTCGATTACATGAAATCAACTTTAACTTGAGAATATCCGCCAGAAAAAAAAAATAAAATTAACAAAATATCCAACAAAGCCTTTGGAAAACAGAATATATAGAACTTTATTCCAGTTTAAAGATTGTTTAACAAGTTATCAAAGAGAATTAATTATACCTTATGACACTAAGACACCTCATTTTTATGAAATACCGTATTTTAAAGTTCATAAAACGAATATACCACTACCCATTTGTAGTAATATGAATTCTCCTTGTAGTGAACTATCAAAATTTTTATTAAATATTTTAAAACCACTTGCAAATAAAAATGACACATTTATAAAAAATACAAAACATTTTTAAAATAAATTATCAAATTTTGAATTTAATACAAATAATACTTTGGTAAGTTCTGACATAAATAGTTTATTTACGAATGTGCCATTCGATAAGACTTTAAATATAGTCAAGACAAAATTAGAGAGTGATGATACATTGGCAACTAGAACAAGATTAAACATATCAGCTATAGTCGAGTTATTAACATTATGTACTGATAACACATATTTTCAACTAAATAATGAATTCTATAAACAAAATTTTGGTCTAGCTATGGGATCTAGTTTATCTCCATTATTAGTCGATATATTTATGAAAGATTTTAAAACAAATATCATTTCTAAAAAAAAATTTAAAACTCACAGTATGGTGGAGATACGTAGATGTTGTATTCTCAATATGGCCTCATGGATCGGAGTTGTTTGACACATTCGTAAATGATATAAACGATAAAGAAGAGACAATAACATTTACCATGAAAAAGGAATATAATAACACACTACCTTTCCTGGATGTTTTAATAAAGAGTGATACTGAATATGAGACTCAGGTGTATAGAAAACCAACACACACCAACAGATATTTAAATTTTAAGTCAAATCACAATATTAATATTAAAAAGAGAATCATTAAATCCTTATACGATAGAGCCAAAATTACTTGTTCTAACGAAAATTCGTTATTAGAGGAGAAACATTTGTTAACATCTGTTTTATTAAAAAATGATTATCCTTTATCGTTTATAAATAAGGAATTTTCAACAATCGATCGAATAGAACAAAACACCTTAGAACGAGATCCTACAGCATACATAAGAAATAACACGAGGTAAATAAAAATACCATACAGAAAAGGATTATCAGAAAAACTTAAAAGGATAGGAAATAAATTCAACATTTCAACAACATTCAAAACAACAAACACGTTGAAATCTATTTTGTCCAAAACCAAACCTAACAATGAACAAGAAAGGACAAATAATTGCATTTATAAAATACCTTGTGAATGCGACCAGTTTTATTTAGGTGAAACATCTTATTTTATTATGTTAACCAATATATACAAAATAGAGAATGTAATAGATCTCAAATATGTAAACACGCATGGGATAATCAATATAGGATTATCATAGTTCACTGGAATGACTCAAATATAGTCCGAAAAGAAATGGATGGTAAAAAGAGAAAAATCAAAGAAGCGGTTCTAATTATGCTAAATTAGACCACATTCCTTAGCAAAATGTAGTAGGATTTGGTTACCCATATTGAAAGAGAAAGTTATTAAAAAGAAAATACCAGTATTAGTAAGTCAGTAACATAGAGGATACATCATTTATGTTTTTTAAATAACAAACATATAAAATCAGAATTTGGTGTTTATTGAAGGTAAACTTATGAGGTTTTTTTCCCTCATAATTTACTATGAAATCACTAACAGGAGAATTTTACTGTCATCATGGGATTTGTTTTTCTTTTAAAGACGAATTATATGCTATGATTTTTTTCTGATGGATATTCTCAAGTTAAAGTTGATTTCATGTAATCGAATGAACTATCTTATAAGTAAAGTCGTCCCAGGAGCGCAACTTAACAATATTTTCAATATCATTTTAAATTCGTCTACTTTAAAATGTATAATGTATGTCTGAATTGTCAATATACATGATTCAGATAAAATTTTCCACTAAGTAACAAACAAACAAAATTTGTTTAATTTACCAATGTTTGTATTTTGAGAAAGATTTTCGAAGCGGAAATTGAAACGTCAATAAACGTACTTTAACCTTTAATTGTGTCTTATTCCCATTTAAATACTAATAACTGTTTTTTAATTAAAATCCAAAACATTTTTTAAAATTATTTTGTACCTAATACTATTAACATCACACATAAAAATCTTAAGAATAGTCTTCTACAAAGCATAGTTAAGTTAACTATAAAATATAATAGTAGAGTTTAGAAACTTTGCAAAATTTTTGGTACATATATATTTAAAAAATATTCATAATTTCTCAACATTAAGCATGAGTTTCCGATTTAAAAAAGATAAATACAGTAACTGTTTTTATTTGTTAACTTCTTGATTTCGTCTAAATATTGGGTCACTTTAATATGAGAATTATTTTCTGATGGAAATATAAATTTTCAAACAATTACCTAGTTTCTTAAACCACAATCATTTTATCTTCAATGAAAAAATATATACAAAAATACCAGCACTATTCACCAAACACTTCTGAAAAATCTGCCAAAAGGTGGAGAGTCAGTGCTTCAAAAATCTCGCCACGAGACTTTTTGATATAACTAACGCGTGTTTCGAGATCACGTGTCCGTTGGCGAATTGTGGACGGTGCCTAACCGACGCCGACGACAATTGAATGATGACTGGCGTCGGTACGAACTGGAAACCGTCGAGACGCGTGCCTCTGGAGAGGCTAGTGCGCGCGCAAGCAAACACTTCCGGCTAAATATTCCCGAAATATTGTCATCCCAACGGGATGGATCGGAAGCTTTCCCACCGACTTTGTGCTCGAGAATCGGTGACATACTTCTCGAGTTTTTTGCGATGATAAATCATATCTTGTTTCGGAGAGTCGAAGAAAACACAAACTTCACTAAAGAAAAGCCGGAAAAGGGGATTAACTCCGTTTTTTACATGTCAAGCTACTGACCCAGTAAAGGAGTTTATGAACGGGTTACGATCGTTTAAAAGAAGCATTTAATTGATATTCGTATTCATTGAGCAATTTTTTGAAGCGAAAAATTTCAATTAGTTTAAATTTTTAACTTGCCAGTAAAAAACTATTAAATATAGAAACAAAAAAATATTAAAACATTGCATATAAAACTGTTTAAATATAGATACGTTTTTTAAGGATTTTCGTAAAACTAACAACATTTTCGCGGTTTTCAATTCAAGATGTATGCTTGAAATTGGATAAAAAACATTTTCAGAAAGCTTAGTGTTGTTGTTCTGAAGCTATTTTCTGGTGGCATTTTAAAGTAATTACTATTTAAATGTTAATAAGCCACAATTAAAGGTTAAAGTACGTTTATTGACCTTTCAATTTCCACTTCGGAAATCGTTCTCGAAATACAAACATGTAAATTACACAAATTTTATTTTATTTTTGTTACTTAGTGAAAAAAACTTCTAATAATTTAATTTTATCTGACTCATTTCTATTGACAGTTTAGACATACATTATACATTTTAAAGTAGACGACTTTAAAATGATATTGCCAATATTGTCTTACTTATAAGATAGTTCATTCGATTACATGTTATCAACTTTAACTTGAGAATACCCGTCAAGAAAAATCATAGCATGTAATCCGTCTTTAAAAAGACAAAAAAATTCTTCTGTTCGTGATTCCATAGTAAATTATGAGGGAAAACCCAGGAAAAAAACGTCATAATTTTATCCCTACATGGTATTTGGTCGTGCATTTAGTTTACCTACAATAAACACCAAATTCTGCTTTTATATGTTTGTTATTAAAAAAATATAAATGATGTATCCTCTATATGTTACTGATTTACTAATACTGGTATTTTCCTTTTAATAACTTCCTCTTTTAATATGGGTAACCAGATCCTACTACATTCTGCCGAGGTGCTATAGTTTATTTTTATGAACGAGAGAGTAATGAGCATAATTTTAACTGGTACTTCCGACCACTCCATGGGCGTGCTCAAGATTAATTGAAAAATTACTTTGAATAATTGTAAAAAATAAATGAATTATTTCAGTGTTATAAAGTGTTATGTGTATGTAAACAAAAGTGACCTCTTTTATCACACACTATATTAGAACTGACTGGCCTACATTAAAAAGGGTTTTAAAATATTTACATTTTTTTTAATTTTTAAAAATTACAAAAGAGAAAAAGAGTTTTTAAAACCGTCTAAGGTATGTTAAATAGATGAATAAAAATATTAATATAAAACTTACAGCTACTTGTTACAAATCCAAATCAGATTCAGAAGATGAACTTTCAGAACCAAGATTTATAATAAGTGGCTCGATCATTTTATCAGTAATATTGTCCAGCTTCCACATTTTTTCCTCTTCTTTAATAGTGTGATTTACTGCCTTTTCCCAGTTTTCAGGTTTTACATTATTTACGGCCTCCAAAAACAACTGTTTAACATCATGAATTTTAAAAGTGGTATTTTTTCTTGAAACTTCACTCTTTATCTGTGCCCACACCAGTTCAATCGGGTTTAATTCACAATGATATGGTGGGGATCTAAGTACTGTCATTCCACGATTTTTGGCAATTTCATCAATTTCGTATTTTTTAAATTTTTCTTTATGAAGGGCACACAACGAATAAAGTTAATTTCTTATAGATCCGGGATGGTACGTAATATTTTTTGAACTCAGTCAATTCTGCAATTGTTTTTTTAACCACTTGGTTGTGGGCAGTCCTTCTATAAGTCTGGAGTGATAACTTGCATTATCCATTACTATTACACAGTTCTTAGGAAGAAGATCTATCATTTGTTCGAACCATTCTTAAAAGACATCAGCGTTCATATCTTCATGGTAGTCACCGGTACGAGTTGGTTCAAAAGTTAATAAACCACCTTCAACAAAACCGTCTGAAATGCCAATGTGTACTATTATCAGCCTGCGTCCCTTTCTTGATGGTGGGTTTAAACCAGTAGATAAGTTATTTACAAAAGCGTGCCTTTGACTTGTAACAGTTTTATCCTGCCAAAATTTATTTGGTGTATGACCCTCGTTGATCCATGTTTCATCAAGATAAAATATTTTTCTTTCTTGGTTTCTCATTTCCTTTATGGTTCTTAGAAAATGTCTTCTCCATATGACAATATCGCTTTTTTCTAATAAAATAGACTTTCTGGGATTCTTTTTCCAGCGAAAGCCTATTTCTATTAAAAGTTTCCATAACGTACTTCGACTCATTTTTGGGTAATCCTTATCATCTCGAACTGAGACAAGAACTTTATCCAATGTTGGAAATTCTTGTCTAAAGAAGAATTCATGCACTTTCCGTCGAAGTCCTTCTTTAAAATGATATTCTATTGGAAATTTTGGTTTTCCTGGAGCATTACGTGGCATTTGAAAACTACCACATTTCTCTTCTTTAATAACTCTGTAAATCGTAGATTTCCCAACACCAAGTGTACTGCTAACTAACTCAACGGTCTCATCAACACTTTCACATAAACGTTTGTCTGTAAATGATTTAAAACAATTAAATATTAATGTTTTTTCATTAACTGTTAAAGGACCAATTTTTCGGCGTTGACACGGCACTTCCACATTTTCCATAACACTAGTATACACAATAAACTGCACCTTGCAACTGAAGTACCTACTTTTAGAGAACTGTTAAAAATTTTGAATACGCCACTTGGACCTTCCTACAAAATGGAAAAACCCACTATCACATCTTCTGTGGAATAACTTTAGAAGGTAATTATCTAGTCAATTACTGTCGTAGATTCCTGGAATTAAAGAATTAAATATTTGATTGTTGAAACCCTTACTTCGTGGAATCCACTCATTTCAGATAAAATAAAACGTTTTATTTTATCTAAAGAATTAAACTTTATTTTACAAATAGGTAGGTACTTATTAAACTTTTATTGGTTATATTTAACCAATAAAATAAACATCTTACATTTCTTGCAAATTCATTAGTACCTGTTAACCTTCATCACTCCGACACTGGCAACATTATTTAGGGATTAGTAACCCTCACAAGTATTGTATTCTATTCTGCTCCAACCTTTATACCTGGTGGTCATACTCAATTTAAAATTGTTTTCCTATATACTTCTGTAAACTTGTTGACAAACATCTGTTTTTCATTGAGTCACCCGTATCAACAGTTTAGGAATTTGCATACATAATTTATTGTTTTATTACTCTCTCATACATAAAAATACACTATAATTGAAACCAATTGTGTCGCAAATTGAGACCAATTTGTGACACAATTATTCTCAAAACTGTTGAGTTTTGAAGTTATTAATAAGTATACCTTTTTTTGTTAAAATAATGAATAATGTATCTTTATTATTTTTTATCAAAAATACCGATAACTTGAACAGCAAAAAAGTTAAGTGCAAATGTATGCCACATATGTGGCATATGTGGTGCCCTCTATCAGCTACATCAAAGTATGGATCAAATTATAATTCCTGATAATTAATAATACCCAGTTGTAAGTTTTTATACATAAAAGTTCACAAACATAAAAGTTATGGCGAAACATAAAATTTTAAACTTCCTCCTTAACACCCTGTATATTTTTTAATATCAACATTTTATTAAAGTAATTTGGCTTAAATCGTTATATTTTAAAGTGTAGAATCTACGGTTACTTTTTGTACAATTAATTAAGGACCACCCTGTATATATATATATATATATATATATATATATATATATATATATATATATATATTTCGTTAATATAGATCGTAAACATTTAATTTATAATAGATTTTATGAAAAAAAGAAACAAATTATCCCATTTGATTATTTCTAAAAATACTATTTCTTTATGTGATGATTGGAAAATAAATAATCCCGTATAAACTAGGTTTTATCTCTTGCTAAGCAAGTAAGCATGCTAGGCTGTGGCTTTTGTCGAAAAAGTTTGATTTCATACCCACACGCTGAAACTTGTTTTAATCGATATTATTATGATGTCAATATGCTATGCTCAAAAGTTTTCCGAAAATTTTCCACGGCAACCTATCTATGTGTAACAATTTTTTTTAATAATTTAAGAGTTATTTCAAGACGAAATGATTTTTATAATAAAATGATGTAAAAAACTATTTTAATATATAAAATTGCAAATAAACAATGTATTTTTAACGTTAAAGTTTAGATTTTTGTCAAGTCTATATATCCCGAAACGCAACGGTATAATAATTTATTCATGAATATTTTAAACTAACTTATGCTATATCAAATCAAAATAGACTTGTGCATTTTGTACCTATTTTGAAAACTTTCACCTCATACTTTTTATTTTTTTAAATTCGATGTATAAATCATCGAAAAATGGAATCGAAAAAACGTTAAAATCGGCATTTTTCGGCATTTTTAATTGTTTATTTGCATTTTAAGTGCAAGTATAAAACAAAACAAAAAATGCAAGAATAACGTCTTAGAATAATTCAAATTATTAAAAGAAAGTAATTTTAAAGCAAAAAAACATATTCTTTTAAATTTGCTTAATAAGTGTTAAATAAATAAATAGTAATAAATAAATATGTTGCCATAAAAATGTTTTCATTATGATGATTTTTCTATTGAGGAAATTCTTAAATTTTTCTTTGAGATTTTTTATTTTTAAAGAAATATTAGCAAATACTTTAAAGTAGAAAGAATTGAATAGAATAATTTGTTATTTTTTTCATAAAATCTATTATAAATAAAATAATTACGAAGTTTATTAAATAAGTCTATATTAATCATAAACATTTTAAACTTTTACAATAAAAGTTACCTTAAATATTCCTAAAAGAAAAAGAAAAACTGAAAAAATTGTTTAAACAAATTAGATGGTTTATTTAACAACCTAATTATTTAAATAATACAGATTTGTAATGTACGCAAAAAGTACATACAAATTAATAAGAAAATAAATGTCAAAATATATAAACAAGAAAGAAAGATACAGTTAAAAACTCCTTTCCCCTCCTGCGCTCACACTAGTTTCAAAACCAACTGATTTTGGGAACCACAATTTTGAATCGTTGTGAACGATTCTATTAAAATAAATCTTTTTCGAATTTTTTTTACATTATAACCTAAAAGTATATCTTTCAGATGGCCCTAATAAGGTTTCCTTATTGTTATAAACAAGCCTGCTATCAATTTATAAAAAAAAGCGCTAACTTCATCCCAAAGTGTCGTAGGTTAACTTTTTTTCCTTTTAAATTTGTAAATGAATTCAGGCTGTCAAAATATAAAAAAATCAGTTTTGTGCAGTCAATGGTTAAAAAGTTACTGTAATTGTTTATAAGCAAAAAAATTGACATGTTTTTGCCAAATTATTTTGCAATATTTAAAATTATTTTTCCTAATTTTTTTTTAAATAATAATAGAATCAATCTTCTTCTTTTACTATCTATGCGTATATTTAATATACCTATTTAATTTTCTGACTTATATTGTTGCAAAAAAATTAAATTTGGTATAAACAAATTAAATAACATTTAAACTCTTTGACCGATCGACTTAAAAATTTGATCTTATTATAAGCATTAAAATACCCAACATTATGTCTGATATAAAGGTTATAAGTTTACTTTAATAAAAAGATATTAACATTTATAAAAAATCGAAACTTTTGACTTATTTTGCAAACTTTCTAAGCAACAAATAAGAATAGATACGTTTCCTTCTTCTTAGAGTGCCGTCTCTCTACGGACGTTGGCAATCATAATGGCTATTTTTATTTTTGAACTTGCTTCTTCTTCTTGATGTGCCTATCCGTTACGAATGTTGGCGATCATCATGTCAATCTTTATCTTATCTGCAGCAGCGCGAAAAAGCTGTACAGATGTTGTATTGACCCAGATTCTGATGTTCTTCAACCAACAACTTGAACTTGCTGCTCTAAACAAATTATTCGATCTCGATTGTTACCAATCAAGTAGATTCTTCAACCATGAGTTCTGCCTTCGACCAACAGATCTTCTTTCTTAAATCTTTCCCTGCACGTTAGAAGTGGCTTCATTCGTATAAATTCTGATCTGGCAATCTCTATTCGCCTGTTTATTATATGTATATTTTGTGGTATTTTTGTAATTAGCATGTACTTCGTTTTTTTTAGCGTTTATAGTAATTCTCATCTCAGTACTATTCATAGTTAAGCTTTCGTTAAGATATTAAAGATCTTCTACACTCGTTGCTATGATCACAGTGTCGTCTGCATATCGTAAGTTGTTAATAAATTATAAATATATATATACATATATAAATAAATATATAAATAAATAATAAATAAATAGCGTCTCGCTAATATCCTCCTCTAGCCTTTCGTATACTCTCTTATGTATTACTTTCAGCAGTACTTTTAAACTATGACTCATGAGGCTCAGTTTTCGATAATCAGACCACTCTTTTGCTGCTTGTTTTGTTAGGGATGGTTATAAATACCACAGAACAATCTGTAGGAAGAAGAAGCAAAGGCCTACCGCGAATTAGGTGGTTAGATGGAGTTGAAACCGACTTCATCATCATCATCATCATCACCCAGCCTCTATTTATCACGTCCACTGCTGGACATAGGCCTCCCTTAAACTCCACCATCCCTTACGATTTTGTGCTCTTTGTTGCCAATTTTTAGTGATACGCCTGATGTCGTCGGCCCAACGTGTAGGTGGTCTTCCTCTACTGCGTTTGTCTGGTCTTGGCCTCCAATTTGTAATTTTGTCCTTCTTCGCAGATCTTCGTTTCTTATTCGGTCCCTCAACGTCACTCCCAGCATAGACCGTTCCATTCGTCTCTGTGCCACTCTCAGTTTCGAAGCCGTGGTCTTGGTTAAAGTCATAGTTTCCGCCCCATAGGTCATGACCGGTAATACGCATTGATCAAACACTTTTCTTTTGAGGCTGATTGGTATGTTGGCCCTAAGTGTGTCTCGCAGTTTTCCAAAGGCTGCTCATATTAAAGTAATTCGTCTTTGGATCTCACATGTTTGGTTATCCCTGCTGATTCTTATTTCATGACCCAAATACGTATATTTCTCCACCAGTTCTACCACTTTGTCTTGAATAGTCAAATGGTTAATGGGGACCAAATTTGTCATAAACTTAGTTTTGGTCAAGTTCATTCTCAGGCCCACCTTCGAACATGCAAAATCCAATTCGTTTAACATATCTGTAGCTTCTCCTAAATTATCTGTGATAAGGACAATGTCATCTGAGAAACGGAGATGGTTAAGCTTTTCGCCGTCTATCGTTACTCCTCTGTGGTCCCAATTGATCATCTTAAAGGCATATTATAATGCTGTTATGAATAATTTCGGCGACAATGTATCTCCTTGCCTTATTCCACGATTTATTTTTATTGGTCGCGTTTTATTGTCTATTTTAACAGTCATAGTGGCATTTTTGTAAATATTATAAATAAGTTCACTATACCTATGGTCAATCCTGCTGTCATATTCAAAATCTATGAAAGTGAGAACAAGAGGTTTGTTATATTCTATAGATTTTTCAATGAGTGTATTTACTGTGTGGAGGTGATCATTGGTACCATAATTTGAGCGGAATCCTGCCTGCTCTCTCGGTTGGTAGAAATCTAATTTTTTCTCCAATCTTGATGTCACCCTAGTGAAGAGCTTGTATATGTGGTTCAACAGGCTAATAGGTCTATAATTTTCTAGGTCCGTTCTATCTCCTTTTTTATGCAAAAGGATGGTTGTAGCATTGTTCCACTCTTTGGGCACCTCTCTTTGCTGCAAACATAGATTGAATAGTTTCCTTAATTTATTTAATAGCATATCTCCTCCATTTACCATAGCTTCTATTACGATTCCATCCTCTCCTGGGGCTTTGTTATTTTTCATTTTTCTTAATGCTTGTTGAATCTCATCTAGCTTTATCTCTGGCAGTAGTTCGGAACCTTGATTCTTGATCTTCTTTGAAATGGCTCTTTGTATTCCTGTTTTATCTTCTCGTCTACTTCTATATAAGTCCTCGTAAAACTCTTCGACGACCTGTATTAACTCGTCTCTACGTGATATTATTTCATTTTGCTAATTTCTTAATTTATGAATTTCGTATTTCCCATTCGTTAGCTTTCTACGTAGAACTTTTAGGCTGTTATTTTCCTCTATGGTGCGTTTAATATAATCGGTATTAAATTTCCTTAAATCTCTCCTAATTGCTTTCGAAACAGTTTTGTTCATTTTTCTTAAAGTGTTGCTATCTACATTCTTATCGCTTTTTATTTGTCTTCTTTGATCCAAGAGCGTTTCAGTTTATGGACTTATTTTACTATCTGATTTTCTTTTAGAACAGTGCACTCGGTGACTTTCTTGTAAGGCGTTTATGATGCAGTTATTCAAGTCGTTAATATCGTTAGCGAAGGTTTCCTGCAATAGAAGCTTATTCTTGATATGTGTCTGATATTGGTTCATATCTAATGGGGGTGTCCAGATACCATGAAATTTATTTTTAATCATTATATTCCTTTCTCTTTTTATATTGATTTGAACTTTCGCTCGTATCATCCTGTGGTCGCTGTTTGTGGTGAACTTGTTGAGTACTGTTACATCTTTAATTATTTGTTTTTGATTACTTATGATGTAGTCGATTTCGTTCCTTGTTCTACCGTTTGGACTTTCCCAAGTCCATCTTCTGTGCATCTTTTTGTGAAAGAAGCTGTTCATGTTGAATAAGTTATTCTGGAGTAGGAATCCTAGTAGCTTTTCTCCTCGATCATTTCTTCCTGGGGAACCGAATTGTCCTAAAGATGTTTCTAGATCTGCTTCTTTTACCCCTATTTTTGCCGACTTATGGATATTAAAAATCAGAATATGGCAACATATTGCCAGAAACCGAACAGAATGGCGACGAATCATAGAGCAGGCCAAGGTACACAGAGGATTGTCGAGCCAAAGTTGATGATACATACCACTCTTAAAAACCTCAAAAATTACCACTCTTGTGGTATTATTTCTTTATCGTACACCGTGTTAAATAGATCTGCCAATACTTCCAAGTAATCCTCTTCCACTAGTTTTAACAGTTCTACTGGTAGTTCATCTAAGCCAGCTGCCTTAGTGTGTCTAGAGTTTTTGATAGCATATTTGATTTCATTTATCGTGATTTTCTGTCACTGTTAAGGATTTAATTCTTGTATTTTCTGCATTTTACCTCTTTCATCTTGGAAAAGTTCTCTAACGTACTCCTTCCAACGTCTTAATTTTTCTGGTAAATCTATAAGTAGTACTCCTTTTTTATCTTTTATGTGTCCTTGCTGTCTATTTCGACCCATTCCAGTCACTTCTCTTATTTTTTTGTGCATATTTCTCATATCATATTTTGTTTCTAGTTCTTCTATCTCTTTACATTGTTTCATCAAATAGATTTCCTTAGCTGTTTTGATTTTGTTTAATTATTCGTTGTATTTCTTTATACTTCCGTATATCTTTTTCTTTATATTTCCTTTTTTCTTCCATCTGTAATAGTATTGCTTCTGTCATCCACTGTTTTTTACCCTCTGACCTATGTTGTATATCTATGTTTTTTTTTATATTATACCACTTTTTATTTACATCCATAATTTATTTCTTGACAGTTAGTGTTTTTACGTATTAACATTCACATTATTTTTTAATTCGTTTTTTATTTCTTCGTTTTTTAGCATTCTTACATTAATTTTTGGTTATTGTTTTCTGAGATCAATTCATTTTTTTTTCACGTCAGCAACTAACGTATAGTGGTCTAAGTTAACATCTGCTCTAGGATAAGTTTTAACTGAGGTTACAGAGTTTTTATATCTGCTATTTACGAGTATAAAGTCTTATCGAGTATATGAGTATAAAGTTTTATCTTAATTTGTTAATAATAAAGTCTAAAAATCGACTACAGGACATATATAGATTTTTGTTACAGAGGTCCATACTACTTAAAACAACCGTCGTTTGCCTGGCCGGACGAGTGTCACGAAAAACAGTTTATTTCGCTGGGCTACAATTAAAATAAAAAAGTCTCTTTCTATGTTCAAATAATATATTTGGTATTCGCACGTCAAACCTTTTTACAGGACTTTAAAATATGAGCTCACACTGTGTGACACTTATATTTTCTGACTTGTGCAACCTGCTCAGCACGGTGTAGCCTGTGTCACCTGCGTCCCAATGTGCGGCTTACTTAGCTTCCGTAGAAAAATCAATGATAGGAGAAAAAATAAGCAAACCACAGGACTAGAGCGTATCGCGTTGTCTGCTGACAATACGCGAACAAGACGCCAGGTGTACCTCCTAAAATGATGATCACATCACCCAGACTTAAGACATCACAGTTGTTCACTAGAACACTGGAGTTATGTGCGTTTACATCTGGCTTGTACAGGAGCTAACTCTACCCACTCCAAAGATATGATTATCCGATATAGTATTTACGTCTTATAATATCGGGTTAACTGCACGTGCGTGAAAATGCTAAATTTGATTTTCTACAATATTCTACAAACATTCGCTGTTATATTGGACAGTCTATACAAAATCAATAATTAATAATTCTGTTTAATGTCGTTATTTTCGATTAATATTTAGTATTCTTTTGCATGATTGCACGTATGTGTTCTTTATTTTCTAAATGCCATACACAATTTTCCTCATCCAAAATTAATATAAAAAATCGACTGGCGTGACCAGGCATGTGTTATCTTGACATCGATGTTCAATTTAGCTCATGGTGTATATAGTCCATCGTGATATTTTATAATGAATATAAACGATATCGCTGATTAACTCTTCCATAAAAGCGTTACATAAATAATTTCTAGTATATAATTATAATATTTTAACAGGGATAAATATTAAAATGACGGATTACTTACAATCATCAGTTTAATGGTTCCCATGAGTAATTTATGCGCCACAGAAGGGGTATAAATTTTATATCAACGAGTTTATGCAACGGTAGGAATTAGGTGGAATATGTGTAATCATAGTCGCTGAAAGAAATTATCGATAATTTTAAAACAAAATAATAAATAATACATATAATATTAACTATTACACAATGAGTAATATAATATGACAAAAACAGAGTAGAAGGGTGGAATACTTTAACCAGGCACTTAATATAGAGAAAGAACAAGAAAACCTGGAAGACAAAAAAAAATGAGGTAAGGGGAGCTGACGAGAGGGAAGAGGAACTACCAATCATTCTTGAAGTTAAAAACGCAGTTAAAAAACTAGCCAGAAACAAATCACATGGAATAGATAATCTCCCAGGTGAACTATATAAAGTAGGTGGCCATGATACCATTATGGCACTACAGCATCTTTTAAAAGAAATGTGGACACAGAAATTCCTTCCCATTGATTGGAATATTGTCTATACTTTTCCACAGTACTATGTTGCCGTATGGCACCAAACGCAGAACCGTTAATAGTAAAATACCAGGCTGGTTTCAGAGGCGGTAAATCTACAATAATTCATCAGATTTCCACCCTAAAACGAATTTTGAAAAACAATGGAATATGGGATTCATACTCATCACTATAGACTGGATTATATGCAAAATGCATGTGCATATGTATGCAGCATATTTGTGGGTTTCTTTATAAATGCATATACTATTCATATTTACTTGATTAAGTGAATATTGCCACATATTTGAAAATATCACATAAATAAAATGATTTTCTATACATATTTAGATAATAGTTTCTTGGAATTATTCATAGCAGGTACTAGCTAAGGTAACTACGAAATAATTGTATTACAAATATCTACTAAATCTACAAGTTTTATTGTTTGGAAAAACCCATCTGGGAATTATTTATCAGAAGATTAGGGCCAACATGCAGGTAGGTATTATACAGTAACTTCGTTTTTAAATTTTCTTTACCAGCTGGCAAAGCAACTTGTGATTGTGAATATTTTGCTTATAAAATAAAAACAATTTCTTTTTTGAAAATATGACGAAAGTAGCGAAACAAAAGTCAAGTCTATTGTGGAGTTGGGTTGGTGGCAACAGTGAAATAAAGATTATAGAAGACACTGAAAGTGTTTTCTGTACTCTTTGTGATAACAAGGTGAGTCCACTTATATTTTAATGATTCAAAAATTTAATTTAAAATCTCATTTTTGCAAGAAAATCGGTAACTATACCAAGCATGTAACAGTTTGACTATGGGCGGTAGTTTTACTTTCGAGAAAAAAAAAACATTAGTTTTAGAAACAAAGTTAACTTAAAAATTTGAAGTCCATATTATTGCATTAGACTCCAATTTACTAACCTGTTTTATTACAAATTCCATGTAAAAAAAATCCAAATTTTCCAACACCTGAAAACGGCTCCTCATCAATATAGATTATCTAAGGACTTTAAGAAACCACGCCAGCAGCTTCTGAAGAATAACATTATTCAAAATCGTCACACATCGACGGGGAAAGAAATGTTTGCAAAAGATAAAGGTATGCAATTTTTTTGTAAGTTGCAATATCCCACTGTATAAATTGGAAAGCAAGGTGTATCAAAATTTTTTGAAAACATATTGTTAAGTTGAAAATGAGTCAGTACAGGTACCAAGTTCTTCAACTCTTCGCAAGAAATATGTGAGGGCATCTTACAAAGACGTTATTGAAGGTATTAAAAGCCGGGTAAGAGATGAATATCTGTGGATATCTGGTTTTTAAACAGTTTTAAACAGTTCAGCTAATGACTCCAACAAGTCGTATTTAATCAGCGTAAAATGTTTATAAAGGACATGAGGGCATATAAAAATGAGAAAGTCTCGCAGACAATCGAGCACAACAAGAGCATGAAGATATTAAGAAGGAAACTGACGCACAGCAGAAAAGAAATCATCAGACTTAAGGGAACGAATGGCAAACTAACGTCCAACAGAGACGAAATGCTAGAGATAGTAGAAGACTTCTATAAAACACTATACACAAATAAATTGGACTTAAACCCGACAGAACATACAGAACAAAAAATTATGAATCAAGGTTCAGAAGATATTCCCGACATATCAACGGCTAAAATTTACCATGCTCTAAAGAAAATGAAAAAAACAAAGCACCAGGAGAAGATAGAGTAGTGGCGGATGCGCTAAAAATCGGAGGCTCTGCTCTCATCAGGACAATCAAGCAGCTCTTCAATATATGCTTAGAAAACCAAGCAATACCAGCTGAATGGAATAATTCTATAACGCTCCTCATGCATAAGAAAGGAGATCAAACAGACCTCGAAAACTATAGGCCAATCAGTCTTCTAAGTCACCTGTATAAATTATTTGCTCGAATTATCACTGCCAGAATTGAGAACAAACTAGAAACATGCCAACCAAGAGAACAGGCAGGTTTCCGCCCTGAGTATGGTACAAATGACCATCTAACTTGTCTAAAGGCCCTAATTGAAAAAACTATAGAGTACAACCGGCCACTAGTTCTAGTATTTGTTGATTATAAAAAAGCCTTTGACACTATCGAGATGGTAGCTATCTTAAGAGCCTTGAGAGATTGTAGAATCAACTACCGATATACCAGCATTATTCAACATATATATGCAAATGCCACAACAGCAATAAACCTCCAGACCCCTACTCAAAAAATAAAACTAAAAAGGGGAGTTAGACAAGGAGACAACATGTCACCAAAACTATTCAATGCCGTAATGCAGCATGCATTCCAGATGTTAGAATGGGAAAACAGAGGTTTGAGTGTCGATGGCGAAAGGCTGAACAACCTACGATTTGCAGATGACATAGTTCTAATAATCGACGACTTAAAGGAGGCCAACGAAATGCTACAAGATTTACAACGAGTCTCCCAAAAAGTAGGGCTGGAAATAAACTTTGCGAAAACTAAAATGGTGACCAACTTAGTACCTAGTGGACCATTCAAACTAGAAAACTGGCATATTGAAACGGTTGACAAATACATATATCTGGGCCACGAAATACAAATAAGTAGAGACAACCAAACATGCGAATTATCTAGAAGAAGCCTATCTAGGGCAGCCTATGGCAAGCTAAAAGACGTGTTTAAGGAAAACGTCCCAATAAAGCTAAAGAGAAAAGCATTTAACCAGTGCGTACTTCCGGTGCTCACTTATGGAGCTGAAACACTGACATTGCCTAAGGCATTAATAAAAAAGTTGAAGTGGAAATGGTCAGGACACGTCGCAAGACAGAGAGACAACAGATGGACAAAGAAGATTTTGGAATGGTGGCCAAGGGCAGACAAGCGAAATCGTGGAAGACCACCTACCAGATGGACGGACGACATTAAAAGAATAGTGACAAACTGGATCGCAGCTGCACAGGACAGAAAAGAGTGGAGACATCTTGAGGAGGCCTATGTTCGACAGTGGACAAATTTGGCTGTGTGATGATAATGATGATGATGATGAAAATGTTTAGAAAAAACCAACTATGCAACAATTGCTCGATTTGTTAATGAATCTTTGACAAATTTCTTTTTACCAAATCAAGTACCTTCTGAAAAAATTTTGCTAATAGTTAGCAATGCCGCTTTATACACTGTTAAAGCTGTTGCTAGTCTTAAAATTTCTTTTCGAATATGATTCATTGTACATGCTTGGTTTAAACAGGGTGGCAGAGAAAGTTAGACTCGAGTTTCTACCTTTGACACCAGAACCAGTGTTGACTAGATGGGAGACGTGGTTGAGTAGTGCCATATCTCTTGTAATAAATTATTTTAAATATAATTAAATGTTATATCAAATTTTGATCCTTCTTATTGTATTGCTGATCAGAAATGTCAAAATATTTTTATTGAGAATTCTCTTCAGAATGAACTGTCCTATATAAAAGCAATTTTTGGCATAATTGTAAACTCTATTACAAAACTAGAGAGTCAAAAATTATATTTAAGTGATAATATTTGCATTGTTGATTCTGTCAAGGAAAGAATAGTTAACATTTCAGAGACAATTGAAAAAAAAATTAAAGATAAATTTAGTGAAGTTTTAAACCAGAATAAAGGCGTTTCTTTTGCGATCAATAAATAACATAATCAATGGAAGCTTTAACGAAGTTATAAATATGGATCCCTCGCTAGTGTCAAATTTTAGATTAGCGCCAATTACATCCTGTGATGTTAAAAGACAGTTTTACTCATATAAACACATATTAACTGATAGAAGGCATAACATTACTCTTAAAAATATTGAACATTTTATGAATATATACTATAACAGCAAGAACGAGGACATTTTCTTGTGAATTTTTATTTATATTTTTTTATTAAATGTAGTAATAAATAAACATTTTCTGTTATACTATAATTTTATTTCTCACCAATCTCAAGCCCTAAAAATTAAAAAATTTATTTTTTTAAGTGCATATATAAATGCATATTGCATATAATAAAGGCATATTTGGTTACTTTTTAAGTGCATGTTGCATGAATATTTAAACCATTTTTTAGAGCATGTAATCCAGTCTCTAGTCATCATATATATAGACTACAAAGCAGCCCACGACTCTGTGAATATAAGAGAAATGTTCAAAGCAATGAAAAAGATAGGAATGCCAAATCAGTTAATACATTTAACAAAACTAACTCTTGAAAAAGTTGAATGTAGAGTACGAATTCGCGGGAAACTGTCTGAACCTTTTAAAACAAATAACGGGCTGCGCCAGGGAGACCCTCTCACCTATATACTGTTCAATCTGGCTCCGGAAAAAGTAATAAATATGTCACAAATCACAACCACTCTTTCAATATAAAATATAATACATCGGTGCAAATCCTGGCCTATTTTGATAATATCAATATTGTCAAGTATCAATATTTTTAGGTATCGAAGATCGGTATTGTGGAGTAATGGGGAAATATAATGAGAAGTATGCAGTAATGTTAGAGCTGGATGTATGAAATGGAAGAAGAAACTGACACAAAACTATTTACGATGTATCGAAATGATTGTCACGACAGTTAAAAAAATACATGTAAAGGGTTTTTTTTATAGGCATAATAATGTAAGTTGGCAACACTTTTTAACTGTCGCCCAATTTGACAGCTGTTAAGTGATTTGATTAGATTTGACCCCTGAACAATGCCTTCAAAGTGTATAAATTGGTTTTGAAAATTGTGGTTCCGTTCGAGAAACATATCGCGCACTACATCCATTTTATGGTCAACATAATAGTCCACCACGTATACTCTAAATTATAATATGTATCCACAGACACGTCGTATTGTGCGTATAGAAGAAGTTGTTGCTGCTGTAGAGCGTAGCATACAGGAAGACCCGAATTAGTCTATTTGTCATCGTGCACAGTATTCAAATACGTGTCCATCCACTTTATGGAGGATTTTGCGGAAAGATATTACTTTGCGTGCTTACAAAATCCAACACATGCAAGAATTGAAGGTATATCATAACTCATAACCTAACAAGGCATAGATTCGTATATTCGGTGAGTGGAACCAAAATGAGATTGCCGTGGATTCCTATTTTCATAAACGAATTTTGTTTACTGATGAAGCTCACTTTTGGTTAAATGGCTACGTTAACAAGTAAAACTGCACTATTTATAATTAAGATAATCCTCAAATGTATGTTGAGACACCATCACATCCAGAAAACTGACTGTTTGGTGTGCCTTATGGTCTGTTGGAATCATTAGACCATACTTCTTCAAAAACGATGCTGCCAAGAACGTTAGAGTCAGTGGTGAATTATAGAGCCATGATTACTACCTTTATGTCCCCAATTGAACAAACATGATGTATAGGACCTGTCGTTTCAATATGATGGCGCAACATGTCACACATCTCGTGCCATAATTGATTTATTAAAGAAAACGTTTGGTAGCCGTATAGTTTCACGTTTCGGACGGTGAATTGGCCTCCAAGATGTGTGCCAATTGGCTTTAACACTACTAGAGTATTTTATGCGTGGATATCGCCATTTTGTATCCTCGATAGTTAACAGGGTGAGGCTCTTCGCAGTAAACGCATTTAGGCTTCTGGTTTGCTGGTTTTGTACATTTGCTTGTGTGATGTTTACCGGCATATTTGACACATCTAGACGGCTTAGCAAAATAGTGGCTTAATCATTGTGCCAATTTTGAGTTCATGATTGCAACAAAGGCAACATTAATTTCTAAGATATTGGTAATCTTAAATATTTTGTAATGCTTTCTTAATTTTAAAATTATAGCATAAACATGTTGTTAAGTGGTTCCGTAGTTCTCCACTTTAGTTTGCTTGTAGCTAGAGTTGAAGCTTTTTTTTGCGCAGCTTCTCAACTATCTTCTCTGTGCTACATAACGAACATATCTTTTTTTATATAAAATATACTGCCTGTTAAATTAATTTTAATGCTATTATTATTTTAAGATTTTTAAATTAATGCTATGCTTATCTTTTCATGACATGCATTGAAATTTTTCACTCTATCTACTTTTAAGAGATGATGGTTGCTATTCTATCCAATAAATAAGGTGTTAGAGTAATGGCCGTTTGTAATCTTTGAATCGCTTATTTATATACCGCGTATATCACTGATAGAGGTGGTAAAAATTATCAGGAAAAAAAGTTTTTGAATTTCTACGCAATCATTCAGCCTTCTGCATCCAAAATTGAGGCCTACCCTGATTTATTCCAGCATTGTCGATCTTAAGCTTCCTGCAGCCAATTTCCAGCAATTATTTTGACGTCGCCTGTCCATCGTTTAGATGGTCTACCTCTGCTTGTTATGTCAGCTCATAGTCTCCACACTGTAATTTTTTGGGTCCACCTCCCGTCATTCATTCTGGCCACATGGCTCGCTCAGTTTCACTAAAGCCATGCCATGCGATCTATGTTATCTGTGGCGCCTGTCCTTCTTATTTCTTCGTTTCTAACTTTGTCTTTGAGAGTAGCGAGCGATCCATTCGTCTTTGGGCTACTCTGAGTTTGGTTGCTGTTGCCTTGGTTAAAGAAAGTGTTTCGGCGCCGTAGGTCATAACTGGAAACAGACATTAGTCGAACGTCTTCTTTTTCAAATAATTTGGCATGTTGCTCTTGAAGATGTCTGATAGAGTTCCATATGTGGCCCATATTAGAGTGATTCTTCTTTGCAGTTCAGTAGTTTAATTGGCCCTAGAGATTTGGATTTTTTATCAATTGCTAAATATATGTCTCATAATCTCATATGTTTTATATACTTGTATTACTACTACTAGTACTACTACTACTTGTCGGTTTATAAAGTTCTCCACGGTTTTGCGACTTCCAATTGCCACTTAGTCCGGTTGTTACATAGGTCTTCTTCTATGGCCCTCCCTCTCAGTTCTTTATTTATTCCTTCGCTCCAACTTTTTCTCGGTCTACCTCGTTTTCTCTTTCCTTCTGGTTGCTATTTTAATATTTCTTTTGGTATTCGTTGTTCATCCATTCTTTGTATGTGTCCGAACCAGATAAGTTGTTTTGTTGTTAGGTCATCTGTGATTGTTCGTTTGATTCTCATTATTTTTCTAATGTGTTCGTTGGTTATCTTTTCTCTTCTAGATCTTCCTGCGGCTCTTCTCCAAAAATCCATTTCCGTCGCTTTCAGCGTTGCTAGTGTTCTTTCTTTCAGTGGCCATACCTCACATCTGTATAAAGTGATACTTTTTACTATAGCTTTATATATCATCTTTTTATTTTCTTTGCTGATGGTTTGGTCCCATAAAATGCTGTTTAACATTGTGATGGCTTTTTTCCCTGATGTATTTCTCTTTCTTGTAGCTTTGTCTAAAGTTCCATCTTGTGAAATAGTGATACTTAGATATTTGTAGTCACAGCAGTGCTTTATCGTATTATCGTCTAATATGAGATCTTTTTGTTCTACTCCAATGCACAGTTATTCTTTTTAATCACTTCTAGACCATATATAGCATACTCTTCAATTAATTTGCATGCCATATAGTTTAAATCATCATAATCTTAAGCCATTATTACTTAATCCTCTGCAAAGTTCAGCATATATACCATAGTGTTGGTGAGCGATATCTCCATTTTCCTGCATTTTTGTTTCCATCTTTTTAAAGCACTTTCAAGGATTATTTTAAATAAAGTAGAGGACAGACAACTTTCTCGCTTTAATCCTTTTGATGTTATTTGGGTCCCTGCTTTTATTTTTCTTATTGGTTGGTTGTAGGTATAGCACTTTGACGGTTTTTAATAATTTTATATTAATATTCGTGCTTTCCATTAATTACCACAGATTCTTCAGTGGAACGCTGTCGTAGGCTTTTCGTAGGTCGACGAACAACATCTGAATCTCTTAATTTCGTGAACTCTTATTTCTATTATCTCGGTAAAGAGAAAATATGGTTAATCGTGGATTGACCCGTACTAAAACCTGCTTGTTCTTCTGCTTCATAATCTAAGTATTCTCTTTCGATTCGGTTCTTTAAAACCTTTCAATATACTCGACTCATAGGTCCGGTTACAGCTATTCCTCAGTAATTTTCACAATTACTTTTATAACAGAAGTTAAGTTGTAAATGCGAGATACAGAATTGAAAGAGAATAATTTCTGGTTAGAAAAGACAATAGCTATTATATATTAAACGACAGATTATAATGACCTTATCCTATATCGTGTTTCTGTGAAGTTGTTAACGCTCAACTAAAGTTGAAGATATAACAAAAGGATATTTGCTAATGCACTCTGCTATTGGAAAAGTTTCGCATTTGGGTCCATTTATATCGTCAGTTACTAATGTAAAACTAAAACTGTGTGACACATATATAGAGAATACGATGTAATTGACTGTTAATAATTAATTTTAACTTCATTTCAGTATTGCCCAAACAAAAAATCACAAACAGAATCCTTTATTTTATTAAAAACGATAACCACGGCTAAGTAAAAACTTATTTAATATAAACATAGGCAAAAAAATAAACACCAATAGATACAGAATCGTTCAAATTATCGTTCAATTTTCATGCATATTTCCCTACCTCTAATTTTTGTTTAAATATGCCTTTTAAAGATCTTGTAACATTATAAACGTCACATCTTTATTAATTTATATTTAAATATTTATTTCATTTTACTTTCTTTAGTAATTTATTAATTCCTTTACCTTCAGTTTCTTTTTTACTTTTTTTTTTTCAAAAAAGTAGTTGGCTCCCTCTTTCTGTTTCTGTCCGATAGAATAAATATTCACCCTATCTCTTTCTGTCCGGTTGTAAGTATTCTGTTCTATGTTGACAGAAGAGCTAATTTCATCATAGATTTATATCCTATATATGTTCTATGGCTTCTGTGCTAGGAACTATTATAAGCTTCATTTTATGATCTGCAAAAATCTCTTGGGTTTATTGGATTTACTGACTAATTTATGGGATATTTCTGGAATTTTATATGATATATTTATGGAGTTCTATGGAATAACTGCAGCTGTCAGTAGGGCCTACCCACATGCTCTTAAGGACCTAACCACATCCTCTGGAGGACCTAACCACATAATCTGGAGGCCACATATATTTAGAAGCAAGCAGGCCATGGATAAGGCCATAAGGCAGGGTTACTTTATCTACTTAAATATTTTTTTATGTTAAATAAATATGATAAGTTAAATCACTGTTTTATTTGTTACCAGCCAAATGTTCATTGTTTAATTCATACTATAAGATAAGACGGATTAAGACTTGAGAGACTGCGCTAGGTAATTCATAGACGATAAGCTCCCATAGTTAATTGGGGTATTATTTTACAATATTATTTCAATTCTCTTTGGTAGTCTTATCATTACAATCTTACTATTAAATGTTTAGTATAAGTAGCTTTTTATTTCTATAGAATTTAAAATTTTGATGAGTGTGTTACATACAACATTTCGTAGGCTGTTTTTATTACGTATAAGTATGTAGTAGTTCAGTTTCTATGCTATTAATCTCGTCTGGATGCGATTATGTTAAAATAATGTAAAACTTTCCACAAAAATATTGTCTTTCCGTCTGTACCAGACAAAAATTTATATTGCCAGTTAAATTTTTTAATTAATCTAACCATTTGTAATAAAAAGAAGCGAACCCTCAACCTTATCTCATTCTTTAGTTTGTTGTCACGGTGGCCGCTGACGTAAATTTACTTACAAGTTTTTTCAGTTAAAGCTGTGCATTTAAAATGTGACAAAAATTGCCACATTTTCTGCTGTGCATATGTTCATTGCTGATGGTAGTCTAGATGAATATGAATAGTTCATATTGGGAATGTATACACCGCAACCTGTCTGTGTTTGGGTAAAATTTTCACTTTTTGATGCATCAGTATAAATGAATAAGTATTTTTCTGTTAACTTCGGTGTTGCTGCTTTTAATACCATATTATTATAAAGGGTGAAATCAAAACTTTTGATTTCACCCTGGGGAGTTGTGTGTATTGTATATCCATGTTGAATGAGAAGCATGATTTTATATTTTCTGTGTAAATTATATTTTTGTATCGTTCTAGTTGGTCAAGAGCCTCCACTAGGTAAGGTCTCTTTTTTGTTTCCAGTATCCTATATTATATTGACATGCCTGTTTTATTTCTTTGATAACCCTTAAAATTGAATTGTTTTGAATGCTGTACATTTTTGTCATGAATTTTGTTGACAGCCATTTTCTTCAAAAATCTAGTGCCATCTCTGCAGATTCTGCCAGTAGAGTTGTTGTGGTAGTTGACTTCATGTACCCGAAGATAACCCTTAGAGCTTGGTATTGTACTGTATCAAATTTACGCAATGTGTTTTTGTTTGAGGGCTTTAAAAACATGCTGCCAAAATCAAGATAAGATCTTACCAGACCGTAAAATACCAGTAATACAGTAGCAGGGTCCTCACCCCATCAGGTTTTTTCTATTGTCCTAATTATATTATCACCTTTAATAGCATTGCCTCTTATGTTTTCGATGTGGGGGTTCCAGTTAAGGTTTTCAGTAAGGATAACTCCTAAATATTTTATTTCCGTTTTATGAGGGATCATCTGCTGGTCATGATGATTTCTATGATACTACATCGCTCTTGTTTACTGATATAGAGAAATTATATTTTCCAGCCATTCTTTTATGTCTGCAAGAATTAAGTTTGACCCTGTTGCTACATGGATTGGGTTGTGGTGTTTTTTTAATAGGACTAGATCAGCTGCATATGATAATAAAATGGTATTATTGTATAAATTGAATTTATATAGATATTCAACAGAAGGACTGAGTGGTAATCCTTAGGCTAAACCTTGTGTTGTGAAGGCCAGACCTATAAGATATTCTTCCTCATCTTTAATATATATATTTTTCTGTTACAAACAGGCTTGAATGTGAGGTTAACCAGGTCTATTGAAAGATTTAAATCAAACATTTTTTTATAAAGTACATATTATATGTTTACATGGTCATAGGCAGCCTTTATATCTAGAAAAGTTCCTAACACACTTTTGTTTTCTGAGATAGCTGCCTGGATATTAATTGTTCCATTATTTTACCCGCATACGATGAGAGGGCTATGGCTCTATGATAATTTACAAGTTCAGGATTTCTGGTGGGTTTGAGAAACGGGAGTATTACTTGAGTTCTCCAGCTCTCCAGTATCTATTTTCCCTCCAATGCTTTATTGTATATATTAAGTAAGCATTTTAAGGCTTCCTGTGGTAAAAATTTAATCATTGAGTATGAAATTGTGTCGGTTAGATAGCCAAAAGGGCTGGGCCGCCGGTTCTCATTCGCTTCACTGCGAGTAGTTCAGTGGATGTGTATTCGATACCCAGCTCGGTGTACAGAAAACAAAATGGCTAATGCAGCAGTTTAAAATTCTAGATCAGTCTGCGGCTTAGACTAGAATATGCTGGTGTCTGATCGGCCTATGGTGAAGCAGTACGGCAAGAGATAAGGGCTTGCGACTCGGTGATACTCCTCCATAGATCCCTACTGGAAGGCCGTGCCGCCTAAATACCGGTGTATATATAGTATGTAATTGTGTCTATGCCCGGTGCTGTATCCTTTTTGTTGTTTATACCTTGTTTCTGTTCACATATTGATGCTTTTGTGTACTGTTGTTTGCTACTATGGTAAATTCTGGATCTATGTTGCATACTGATAAATTTATTAAGACGTTTTTATTAATTTGTATATTGGGTTTTTTTATATTCCTGTTGTGAGTTGTAGAATATGGTATTCTTCCCAGTTGGCTCTTTTATAGTTTCTCACTCGTTTGTTTATCTTTTCCCTGTGATCATAAGCATCAGAACTGATTTCCTGGGTAGATGTTTTAGGATTCTTCCATCGATTAGATCGTATCCTATGGCTTTGTATTGTGAAAGTTAGTACTCATTATTATTTTGCGAACTTCGAAAGCTTTTAGATATTCGCTAAATATTTCCATGTAACTATAAAATATTTGGTGAAAAATATACGTATAAACACAAAACCTATTAAACTGATACATTTGTGAATCATTTATAAAAATATTATTTAAGTAAATGATGAGACAATTTGTATGGAAAATACAAATAAATTGTGAGATTCATAAACCAATAAATTATACTGTTAAGAAATTGTACAATCTCAGCCGTGTTTAATATGATTTAGTGGTGCATTAAACCTAACATATCAAAATTAATATATTTACGTGCAGTATATCTGTGTCAAATTACCGAGTGACTTACTGCGTAATTGCTGTTTTACATAGATCGTTATAGAAAACTTTCAGAACGCAGTTAACCGTTAGAGATATTACAATACGGAACAAACTGACAGACTACGAGTATTAGTTGAATGCACTTTGTTGAGTTTATTGTACTGTTAATAAACGGAGAGCTCATACTACATATTCCACAATGAAATGAAAGATGTACAATTTGAGGACATGCTAAAGACTGAAATAGTTCTTCTTGGTTTACGACCTGAGATACTATATTTCAGTAAATCTATCTAGAAATAATATTCTTATCGTCGTTATTTAGCGACTAATCGATGGATCCTTATGAATTACGTCAGCGACAATACAATCTACTTATTCATGTATTTTTCAGAGATTGTTCGACGAAGATAAGATACTCAGAAGGGCTAGAGAAAGTGATGGACAAAGAACATGAAATAACAGAAACAATAGAAGAAGAATGGGGAAAATTTAAAAATGCGAAACAGCTAAATCAATATGTGGAACGACAAGAAATAACAACAGAGGGAGACGTACGTCTTAATGGAACGATGAAGTGAAAAGAGAAATAAAAGAAAAAAAAAGAAGTTATGGAAAGAATACATAAGAAGCAAAACACAACCAAAATATGAAAATTATGAGACAAAGAACAAAAGTTAAAGAGATAGTTAGGAAAGAGAAAAAGAAAAGTTGGGAAAAAGTCGGAGAAAAAATGAAAGAAAACAGCACAGAAAACGTAAAATTATTTTATAGAACACTGGAAACCCTAAGAAGCAACAAAGATACGAAACTAAAAATAATGAACAAGCAAGGAACAATAATAAAAGACGATAAGACAATAATGAAAAGATGGAGGGAACACTTCCAGCTGATACTAAATGGAAATCAAGCGAATACAATGGAGAAGGAAAGCCACATTATCAAGAGAGTATCCATGAGAAACATGGAAAATCCAGAAACCATAGAAAAAGAAGAACTGGAAGAAGCAATAAAAAAGATAAAAATTGGAAAAGCACCAGGAAGCAATGAAGTAGCGCCAGAAATGATGAAATATATAGGAGTAAAAGCAAAAGAAAAATTGTTATACATATATAACCTAATATGGAAGAGAAAAGTAATACTCAGAGAATGGACAAATGCAGTAATTATACCTATATACAAGAAAGGAAACACAAGAGACTGTAAGAACTATAGAGGTATATCACTACTATGTGTAGCAGCAAAAGTATACGAAACCATAATAGACAGGAAAATCAGAAAAGAAATAGAACATAAATTAGAGGACGTACAAAGTGGATTCAGAAGAGGACACAACACACAAGACCATATATTCACCATGCAACAAGAAATAGAAAACGCCTTAAAGAAAAATAGAAAATTATATCTGAGCTTTATAGACATGGAAAAAGCATTTGACTCAGTCAAAAGAAAAGATATATGGGAAAGCCTAAAGAAGAAGCAAGTAAGTGAAGAAATGATAGAAGCAACTAAGAATATATACATGAAAACAACAAACACAGTAAGAATGTCAAATATGCAGTCAGAACCATTTGAAACAACTCAAGGAGCTAGACAAGGAGGAAGTCTCAGCCCAGTGCTATTCATAAATGTAATAGATGAGATAGTGAAAGAATGTAAAAACACGTTCAAGAAATACTGCCTCGGTTGGAACAGAATGCAAATGATAAACGCTGAGATGTGTTTATTTGCAGACGACATAGTATTAATTGCGGAAACAGCAGAAAAACTGAAATACAACTTAGAGAAATGGAACCTAGAAGCAAGCAAATACAACTTAAACGTAAACAAAGAGAAGATTCAGATAATAAAAATATCAAGGAAACAAGGTACGGAAGATCAACTAGATATAATGAGAGACCAACAGAAAATAATACAGACAAATTCATACAAATACTTAGGAACAGTAATCAACAACAAAGGAGACATCGAAGACGATCTTAACAACAGAATGGAAAACACAGGAAAACTATTCCAAGCACTAAATAGAGGATTCCTTAATAACAAAGAAATATCAACAAAGACCAAGATGACATACAAAACAATATATAGACCTACAGTGACATAGGGAGCAGAAAATTGGATACTAAACAAAAGGCATCAAAGCAGAATTCAGGCAGCAGGAATAAAATACCTCAGAATAACGTTTGGAGTAAAAAGAACTGATAAAATCAGAAATGAAGAAATAAGAGAAAGACTAAATATCAAACCGATTCTCGAATCAATCAAAGAGAAAAAATTGGCATGGTTCGGACATCTAACCCGGATGGACAATAATAGACAAGTAGAGTGTGGGACGCTATACCAATAGGTAAGAACAGAAGAGGAAGACCCATTAAAGAATGGAACAGTGACATCTCGCAGATACTGTAGAGTAAGGGTAAGACTTGGCAGGAAGCAACTCAGATGGCATACAATAGGAAGGAATGGAGAAAGTTTGTCAAGAGCTAGGACACCTCAGAAGATTGTAAAAAATTGTAATATAAAGAATTGTATTATAAACGGCCCAACACTGAAAGGTACAAATGGGTCTACTGATTAAGTAAGTAAGTCGTTATTGGACAATCTACTTATTCATCTCTTTTTCAGAGATTGTCAATTATCGAGGTTATGCGTATTTTCCGTTATGCTGCTCGAAACAGATGGTTATTGGATTTGTTCAAAAATTCCAGCAGATTTTTAACCACGATTGGTAAACAGCAATTACCAAATTGTCCCAATATAGTGAATTAAAAAAAGGTTTTGCGAAAAAATTAAATAATTCTTGTACACTTCTACATTACAAGCCCATGGGATATTTTTAGGGGGTTATTTGACTTAAGATGAATCGCATATAAATCAATAATACAATATGTAACAATTTTGGTAACTAATAAAACCAAAACATATAGAACAGGATACATGGATTGAATGAGAGATTTGATGAGAAGCTTCAAATTGCCGCTCCCAAAAATATCGACCAGTTATATAAACATATAAAACACTGTTTACGCCAAGCATACTGGTGGGATAAGGAAATAGAGGAAGAAATAAAATGTAAAAGACAACTATACCAACAATATTTAAGCTCTAAATCATTACAAGACAAAATAAGATATAAAGAAAAACAAGCAGAAGTACGAAAAAAAACCTCTAAGAAGAAGAACGAGTCTTGGGAAAGAAACTGCCAACGAATAACTACTTACCTAGGAGGAACCAGAAGCTCAGAAATTTGGAAACTGATAAAAAAAATGAGAAAAGAAAAGAATAAAGAAGTAATACAAAGCATAAAACCTGAAGACTGGGAAGAGTATTTCAAAGGACTTTTGGTAGAGAATAGAGTCGAATTTCAGGAGCAAAGAAATCAAAACCAAGATAGAATTTCAATAGTCGGCTCGCCAATAAGATTAACAACAGAGGAAATTAAAAATGTATGTAAACAGCTAAAGAGGAACAAAGCACCCGGAGTAGGAGATATACCCGGAGAATTGTTTAGGTACGGAATGAACAAAAATTGTATGAATGTCTTCGACAACTTTTTCCAGAATCCAACGCTTGCGATCGTTCCAGTCATCTACTTGTAGACCCCTATCTTCCATTGCACCTTTTACTTCTTGTCTCCACGATCTTCTTGGTCTTCCCTTTTAGCTGCGGTTGGTGGGGATCCACTGTAGTATTCTCTTTGGCTATCGTTGGTCATTCACCCTTTCTACATGGCCATACGCTCTCTGATTTCAGTATTCTTTACTCTATCTCTTCTAGTGAGTTGGCAACATCTTCTCTAATAATTCATTTCCATTGCTTTTATTTTGGATGCGTCATTTTTATTTATTACCCAAAGCTCTGAACCATATGTAGTAATGCTTTCTATGATACTTTTGTATATCCTAATTTTTGTGTTTCGGGTGATGTGGTTATTCCAAAGTATACTATTCAGTTGACGTATTGCTAAATTTCTTTGACCAATTCTAGTAGCTATTTCTTTTGTATTCCGACCATTGTTTGTAATGTTTAAATGAGATATTTATAGCTATCAGTACTTTGAATTTGTTTGCTTCCTAGTTCTAAGTACTTTCCTTCACGTCCCACTACTACGTACTCTGTTTTTGATGGATTAATTGATAAGCCCCACTTGGTATATTCTTCATCTATTTTTCGTAACATGTAGTGGATATCATCTTGATCTTCTGCAAGTATTACTTGGTCATCAGCAAAATGCAAGCTGTACAGTGTATAGTTTCCAATTTTAACACCCATAGGTTCACATTTTCTTTTCCAAATATCCAAAACCCTCTCCAAATAAATCTTAAAGAGTGTAGGTGCAATGAAGCAGCCTTGGCGAAGTCCTTTGGTCACTTTTATCTGTTTAGTCACTTTTTGTCCAATCTTTATTACACTCGTCCTATCATCGTACAACTCCCTTACAGCATTAATGTAAATCGGTGGAATATTCTTGTCTTCTAGCACCTGCCATAGCTTGGCTAATGGGACACTGTCATACGCTTTTTGAAGATCAATAAATACCATGTGTGTCTCCATATTATATTCCAAACGCTTTTCTATTGTTTGTTTTAGGCAGAACACATTGTCTGTACAAGAACGACCAGTACGAAAGCCACTCTGATCTTCAGCGTATTTCTAACAATATTCAATTTGGCTTTTAATTATTTTCCCGTAGACTCTACAGATTGAGTTAGTTACACTAAGCCCTGGATAGTTATTACAATCTTTTCTGTCGCCTTTATTTTTATATAGATTGCTGATATATGCAGTTTTCCATTCTGAGGGTAGCTCTTCTCCTCTCAAGAATAAACTAAAAGTATAAGTCAATAGCTGAAATAGTTTGTCAGGACCATATTTCATCAGTTCAATGGGTACTCCCCCCGATCCTGGAGCCTTTCCATTTTTCATAGCGTTGGCGTGTTTTTTAATTTCTTTTGGTGTTATTTCAGTTTCTTCGTGGTTGGAAATATGATATTTTTTGGTAGCCAATATCTTGGAATTCTGTTCGATCTTCTGTCAGCATTTGTTCATAATATTCGACCCATAATTCTGGGACTATTAGAGTTAATAGTCCCAGAATTATGGGTAACCTAACCTAACCTAACCTACTGCATTATTTTCTATCTGTTCTATTACCTCTAATTGTTTTCCAGGCTTCTTTACTTCTTGCTGTACCCATAAAATTTATCATACCTCAGTACTATACATAAAAAGGGTGATAAAAATAATTGTGAAAATTACCGAGGGATAGCTGCAACCGGATTTATGAGTTGAATATATGGAAAGGTGTTAAAGAACCGAATCGAGAGAGAATACTTAAATTATGAAACAGAAGAACAAGCAGGATTTCGTACGGGTCGATCCACTATTCACCACATTTTCTCCTTCACCCAGATAATAGAAAAAAATATGGCAAGGAATCAAGAGATTCAGATGTTGTTCGTCGGCCTACGAAAAGCCTACGACAGCGTTCCACTGAAGAAGCTGTGGCAATCAATGGAAAGCACGAATATTAATATAGAATTAATAAAAACCGTCAAAGTACTATACAACCAACCAATAATAAAAATAAAAGCAGGGACACAACTATCATCAAAAGGAATAAAGCAAGGATGTTGCTTGTCCCCAACTTTATTTAAAATATACCTCGAAAGTGCTTTAAAAAGATGGAAACAAAAATGCAGGACAATGGGGATACCGCTCACCAACACTATGGTATATACGCTCAACTTTGCAGACGATCAAGTAATAATGGCTCAAGATTATCACGATTTAAACTATATGGCACGAAAATTAATTGAAGAGTATGATATATGGGGTCTAGAAGTAAATAAAAAGAAAACCGAATACCTGTGTATTGGAGCAAAACAAACAGATCTCATATTAGACAATAACACTACGATAAAGCACTGCTGTGAGTACAAATATCTAGGTATCACTATTTTACAAGATATTACATTGGACAAAGACATAAAGCCGGAGATACACATGCCTGTTACTAGCACCATAGCATACCAGTACCTAGCAAGCACCAGCTACTGTCCCCAAACTGGCAAGCGTGTACGTTAACTGGCATGCTAGTTCATCCCAAAGAATTTGATTTTTCTTGCTAGTGGCATGCTGTCAGATGCAAGGCGCATGCGTGAGGTGTGTCACTGGCATTTGTAAACGCGAGCTACCGCTACTAGCATACCAGTAGCTAGCATAAAATTGTCAGATTTGTTATGTTCGTGATAAAATTAATCGTTTTATTTTTAAACTTATTAATTTAAAAAATGTTTCGTTGGGGCGATAAAAAAACCATCAAATTTATTATTATATATAGAGAATTGGAGTGTCTTTTGAATTCTAAATCATCTCTACATAAAAATAAAGTGGCCCATGACAATGGATACACAAAAATTGAAGAGGAATTTATTACTGTAAAGGAGATAAAGGCCAAAATAAAACATTCCTCTAAGATTTTCTTGCCTACCAATCCAATTTCTCACCCAATCTTTTTCTCTCTTTTTTGAGTTCCGCTTCGGATTCATTATTCAATTTTTAACAATATCGTATCTGTGGTTATCAACAATATGTGCTTGTTGAATTCATTCCGAAGACCTTCCATGGATCCCCTTTTTTTTGTTGGAAACTCAAAATCTTTTAACTAAAAAACAAATATTTTAGTTTCAGATGAAAACCACTCGATTGTTTACTTACACTGGCATGTGTAAAAATCTACATGCTTTTTCGACTTGCCAGTTAAAGGCAAGCGAGCTACTGGTATGCCAATTACTAGCAAATGTGTTTTGGGCTTGCCAGTTACTGGCCTAGGCCAGCAACTATCATGCCAGCTACTTTCCCAATTTACTGGCATGTGTGTAGCCGACTTACGAGAGCGAAATACGTCAGGGGGAAATGCCATCACAATGTTAAACAGCATTTTATGGGACCAATCCATCAGCAAAGAAGCTATAGTAAAAAGTATCACTTTATACAGCTGTGAGGAATGGCCACTGAAAGAAAGAACACTGTCAACGCTGAAAGCGACGGAAATGGATTTTTGGGGAAGAGCCACAGGAAGATCTAGAAAAAAAAGGCTTGCCAACGAACGCATTAGAGAAATAATGGGAATCAAACGACTAATTACAGATGACCTAACAACAAAACAACTTATCTGGTTCGGACACATACAAAGAATGGATGAACAACGAATGCCAAAAGAAATATTAAAATAGTAACCAGAAGGAAACAGAAAATTAGGTAGACCGAGAAAAAGTTGGAGCGAAGGAATAAATAAAGAACTGAGAGAGAGGGCCATAGAAGAAGACCTATGGAACAACCGGTCTAAGTGGCGATTGAAAGTCGGAAAATGGCGGAGATCGTTATAAACCGATAAGTAGTTGTAGTAGTACATGGACTAAATACCTAAAAAAGCTCTACGAAGCGGAAGAACAAACGACGCTAGAACCGGAAATACCAGAAATTTGCACACATGGAGAACTTAATATAAATATACAGGAAGTAAAACAGAAAAGAAAAAAAGGAACATAAAAGCAGCAGGTAAAGACGGGATACTAAACGAATTACTAAAATATTGTGGGGCAGCAATGACAGAACAATTAACAACATTAATTAATAAAATTACAATATTCAATGAAATACCGGATGAATGGAAAACGAGGGAACTAATTCTACTATTCAAAAAAGAAGATAAAACACAGCCAGAAAAATACAGACGTATGAACTTGTTTAATACTACCTTAAAACTTAGAACTAAAATTTTACAAGAACTAATGAATCAGAGAATCAGTTTAACAGATGAACAACAGGGTTTTAGTAGTAGAAGAATATGTACAGATTCAATATTTGTCATAAAGCAAATACTGAGAAATCACTACTAAGTCTTTTACTGAGTGTAAGAGACCAGCATTTCTGAGTCTTCTTCTTCTTCTGGTAGCACTACAACCCGGGGTGGGTCTTGGCTGACTGCACAACCTGCTTCCATCTCGAACGGTCGTCCATGATGTTTAAGTCAGTGGGTATCCCCATTGTTCTCAAATCTGACCATATATTATCTCTCCATCGCATTCGTGGACGTCCTAAGGGGCTTCTCCCTGTCGGGACTTCTTCCCAGATTAACTTGGTAAGGCGGTTATTAGGGAGCCTATGAACATGGCCAGCCCATCTTAGACGTTAGGATTTAATCTCTTGGACTACGTCGCTAGCACTATACATTTGTTTGACCTCGGCATTTGTTCTCATTCGGTATTGGTTAGTATTCGGATCGTGATAGGGACCGAAGATCTTTCTGAGGATTTTTCTCTCAAAGCATCTAAGTTTACTTTCCATTGCTTTTGTCAGCGTCCACGTCTCACACACATACATGAGCACCGGTCTAATTACTGTTTTATATATTCTGATTTTTGATGTTCGTATTAGGCTCTTGGATTTAATAGTGTTGTGGAGGCTATACATACATCTGTTTGCTGCCTGAATTCTCCCTTTTATCTCTTCCGTGATATCGATATCTATGGTGATAGTAGCTCTGGGGTATTTAAAACTCTCCACTCTTTCAAAGTTATAGGGGTCTATTGTTACATTTTGTCCTATTCTATCTCGTCTCTTTTGTCTGTTAATGCACATATATTTGGTATTTCTGAGTCTGGTTGACTTAAAAAAAGCATTTGACAAAATAAGACCAAAATATGTAATTCATTTTCTGTATAATCGAGAAGTACACCTAAATATGATAACAACTATTGAAAACATCTACCAAAACAACATAATGCAAGTATAGATTAACAGCTTAGAGAATCTATAGAAATAGACAACGAAGTAAGACAGAGGGACGCGTTGAGCCCTTTGCTCTTCAATTTACTCATGTATAAAATCAACAAAAGCGTTAACAAAGAAAGAAAATACAAAATGAAGAAACAAAGAAGTAAAGATACTCTATTACGCAGATCACACAATATTGATAGACCAAGATGAAGATAGTCTGCAAAGACTGGTCCACAGAATTAAAATAAGAACAAAAGAATTTAAAGATGACAATATCAACTTAGAAAACTAAAACAATAGTATACAACAAAGAACAAATCACATGTCAAATAGAAATTAATAGCATCAGTATAGAACAAGTAATGGAAATAAAAAAAATGCCTTGGAATTACACTGTCCAGCTTTAGAGACCTAGAAAAGGAAGTGAGAAATCAAGTACAAAAAGCAAATAGACTAAGTATATGGCGAAACAGACGCATTAACAGTTAAATATTAATTTATGAAGCCGGTGTAAGACCAATAATGACATATGCCTCAGAAACAAGACCCGACACATACACACCAAGGCTACTGAAAACGGCAGAGATGAGAGTACTGAGAAGAATTACAGGAAATACGCTGAGAGATCGAAAGAAAAGTAAAGACATTAGAGAAATATGTAACGTACAGTGTATAAACGAATAGACACTAAATAGAAAATCACGAATAAAATAACCACATAAGCAAAATTTTGGGGGAGACCTCTTTCGTCCAAATAGCAAGCGATAAGTCACCAATTGGCAGAAAAAGTATCGGAAGACCGCGCAAAAGATCTTTTTGTCAGGGTGAGTGACAATCTTTCATGTAGGTAATAATCCGCCACTAAACAAGCAGAGTTGCTAATAAAAAGGAAGAAAAAGTAAAAGAACTTTAAAAATTACGCCGCCAATTCTTATCTGCACTCAACATATGGGAATTCGAACTAAGAGTTGCGCCTTACTTAAATGGCTTACCTCTATTCCAGTCAAAATCTACGACGTTGCAAAAATAAAAAAATCTATATACCCATCTAAAACTTTATGTATAAATGCCATACTTTGTCAAAATTGTCAAAAATGGAAAAAAAGTTTTGAAAATAAATAAATTTCCCTGCTCCTGGTACCAATATTTTTGCACGGCATTAATTCGCAGTTCATTATTTTTGTATTACCATCTTCTTCTAGTACTGACTCTACTAATGAAGGTTGGATATAACCATTGCAAATTCGTCTCTCTCTGCTGCATTTCTTATAAGGGTCTGTGTGTTCAACATGGCCAAGCCGCGAATGTTTTTCAGCCAGGATATTTGTCGTCTACCAAGACCCCTTCTTTCTCCTTCGATTTTACCCCTTTTACAATTAGCGGCAATAACATGTACTTTTCATTTCTAAGTATGTGCCCCATATGCTGTCTTTCTCCTTTTAATGATGGTCAAAATCTCTGTCTCTTCCCATTCTGTGCAACGCCATTTCGTTCGTAATATGATCAGTCCATGGTATTTTTAAAATTCTTCTAACAAGCCACAACTCAAAAGATTCCAGCTTTCTCATCAGGTCAACATTAACAGTCCAAGCTTCGGCACAATGAAGAAAAATAAATAAATAAATAAATAAATAAATAATAGCTTTATTACCCAACAGTTTCACATTTCTAGGGTAAAAATTTAAGATATATTTTTAATTAGTATACAATCATCAGTAGGTGATACAAAAATATCAAGTAAAAAAATAAGTGTAGAAACTAAGTAGGTGAAAAACAAAATAAAGAGTGAGAACAATATAATTAAACACATCACTATGTAAATAAGAAAAAAAAATACACACAAAAAAAAAGAATTAACAATCTAAGGAACTCCATAAACCAGTGCGCTATCAACCAGATGATTAATTGAGCATGAAAAAATGTCACAACGGTTGCATATTTTGTTATAATTATCGCACATAATATAAATGGGTGACTTCAGTAACATATTTGTTCTCGCACGTGGACAAGTAAACACGATAGTCGACCTGGAAGTAATTATTGGCACATTAAATCTAATTTGACATAATATATCACTGCAGTCAATACAGTTGTGTAACATCTTATATAAAATGAAACCGAAAATATAATTTTTCTTAACTCTAAACTTACAATATTAAACCTGTTACATAACAAATCATAATTATAACCATGTACGGGATATACTCCATCAACCTTAAATGCTAAATATTTTAAAAGTTTCCGTTGTATCTTTTCAATCTGTTGCATATAACATTTATAAATGGGATACCAAATTAAACTACAATATTCTAGTTTTGTTCGCACTAGAGATATATACAGCAATTTAATCGGTCTTATATCGCTAAAATTTCTACAGTTTCTGATAATAAAACCGTAAATTTTCATAGCATCGGATACTTTCTGCCCAATATGGTTGTTAAAGGTTAATTTTGAATCAAATATCTTTATCTAAGTCTTTAATGCTATTACATTTTTCAAGATCTGACCCCTGAATTATATAATTAAAATCAACACTTTTTTCCTTTCTAGAATAACTTACTACTTTACACTTATTGAAATTAAGAAAAAGTTTGTTTTTTATACACCACGTATCTATATAATTTAGATCATTCTATAAATCTATACAGTTAGCAACTGTTTTAATTTTACAGTATCTTTTAAGATCCTCCGCAAAACATAATTTTCTGTTATTGATACCTAAAAATAAATCATTGATATATAATAGGAACAACAATGGACCTAAATTTGATCCCTGTGGAACACCGGATGTAGTGAAGATTAATTCTGATATGACACCATTATAGGATACAAATTGGTTCCTACCTATTAAATAGCTTTCAAGTAACTTTAAGATATTTCCAGCAAATTCCAAATTTGATAATTTAAAGAGAAGGTATTTGTGATCAACCTTATCAAACGCTTTAGAAAAATCAGTATATTACATCTACTTGACCTTGTACATCTAAACCATCTGAAATATATTGAGTTATTACAGCAAAAATAGAGTGGATATAACATTTTACCATACGATATCAGATTTGCACATTGAGAATTCATCATCTTTAAAAAGACTGCTCTTGATTGCTCCATTTTTGATCGAATTTCTGATATTGTTTTGTATAACCTACCCAAGTTGTAAATGCTGTACAAATATGTTTAACAAAAAAACTCCCTATCCCTTATGTGGCAAGTTTATCTTGATTGCTCTATTTTTGATCGAATTTCTGATATTGTTTTGTATACCCTACCCAAATTGTAAATGCTGTACAAATATGTTTAACAAAAACTCCCTATCCCTTATGTGGTAAGTTTATCTTATCTGTGACTCATGTGTATCGATAAGAATTGACGGAACAGTTTCTAAAGCTGTTATTACCTATCGTAGTAGTTTTTTTTATTTGTAATTCATGCTGGACCAGATCACCTATTACAAATCCCCCATAGGCTGATTAGGCTTAAATTCATAATTTTTACATTAAAAAAACTTGATTTAAATCGATAAGGGAGTTCGTATTTTATAGTGGTGCTTTCACTCGAATTGGAAGGTTTATTAAGAGCAAAAAGAAAATAATACAATCGTTGTCGTCTATTCGTAAATTGCAAAAACAGCACAAAAATATACATACCATGCAGAAGTTTTCAAAGGTAATCATCAACCTTACCTGAAACAATAAAAATAATAAATTAATATTAATGAATAAATATTGAAACCAATGCTGGAAACATTGATAATTATGTTCATCATCATTATCTATGCCTTTCGCCGTATGCAAGATCGACTTCACTAATTCAATTTTACTTAAATATTTTAATTTGGGTCATATCAAAATCAGCTCATTAAAAACGAGTGCCTTTGATCTTACAAATAAAATTTCAAAAGTTTTTTTATCAATGAAAGAATAGAACAACAAGTAGTGTTTTCCAATTATTTATTGTGGTGAGTGTTTTAATAATTTTAGTTTACCTTGTGCTTTTTGGTTGATGTTAGTGAGCGATAATTACAAATGTTTGAGATTTTTTATTATCTTTATTAAATTAAATGAATTACTGTATCGCGTAAACTGTAAATTAAGTTATTATTGTATTTTTTTTGTCAATTAGAATAAGCGTAAAAAAGCTGAAATAAATTATATAGTGTAAGTAAATATATAAATAAATTAAGTATTAGGACATTTTAATAATAAATTAAAAGATTGTAAATAAAAGACAATAAAAACATTACAATAAATTAACACATATATATTTGATTTTCAAATAAAAAATAAATTTTTGGTAACATTTATTTTTAAAAGAAATTATTTATATCTATAGCACATAAATATTAAAGTTACCGAGTAAATTAATTACTGTTTTATTGGAAATAAGCCACAATTGAAGGTTTAAGTAAGTTTATTGACGTTTCAATACCCACTTCGGAAATCGTTCTCAAAATACAAACATTAATAAATTAAACAAATTTTGTTTTTTGTTACTTGGTGAAAAATTCTTCTAATAATTTAATTTTATCTGACTCATTTATATTGACAAATCAGATATATATTATGTCCCAGACATATGGTTCTTAAAAAGGATCCTGAAGACAGCATGGACAGACAAAGTCACCAATGAAGAAGTACTGCGGATGATGAACATAAACGCGGATTTGGTCAACATCGTGAAGGGCCGTAAGCTACAGTACTTGGGACATATAATAAGAAATAAAGGCAGATATGAGCTACTTCAGTGCATTTTGCAAGGTAAAATTGAAGGAAAAAGGGCCCGAAGACGAAAAAGAATATCCTGGCTTGCTAACCTGAGAGCATGGTATAGAAAGACATTAACACAGTTATTCCTTATAGTTCCAACAACTTCCAACCAACTAAGTCATCATAGCCAGAATGATCGCCAAAGTTCGCAATGGACAGGCACCCTAAGAAGAAGCGTTTCTGGGACTTTATTATGTATATGTTTTATTCGTATTATTATGTACTATTCGAATACATGAAATTAACTTTAGCCTGAGAATATCCGCCAGGAAGATCATAGCATCCAATTCGTCTTTAAAAGACAACCTCCTGCCATGATGACAGTAAAATTTTTCTTCTTCGCTTTCTTTACAACTCGGGTGAGTCTTCGCCGTATCTACTATCGCCCCTTATCTTCTATGATCTTGCGCTTCCATTTCCCATTGTTGTACTCCAATTCTAGATAAATCGGCTTTAACATCATCCTTTCATCTTTTTCTCGGTCGGCCTATTGATCTTCTACCATTTGGTCTTTCAAAAAAGTTAGCCTGTTAATGATTTCATAGTAAATCAAGAGGAGAAAACGAGGATGAAGAGGAATATATGCCTGCAGATGATGAGAGCGATTACAATGAGTTTCTTTCTACAAACCCCACACAAGACGCAGGTGACGTAACGTGTATGTTTTGCGAAGCACTTTTTTCAGATGATAATGTTTTGCGAAGCACCTTTTTCAGAGGTGTATCTTGGTGATAAAGTGCTTCATGTGTCATTTGTGGGCACATAACGAGTGCGCTGGGGCCGAAAAAGAAGAATATGTGTGTGACTTTTGCAAATAGATTTTCTCCCAGTAAAAAAAGAAACACACACGTCATTGTCTATGAGTTATTTGATATATTGTTTATATTTTAGATATTAAAATATATTTTTCACGCATTTATATCATTTCACACAAATTTAAGACATATTTTTCGGGTAGCCCATATTTAGGATCATTATTCAAACGACACAAAAGTACAATTTTTCATTATTTGTACGTTTAAAACAGTTATATATTTTTTAATCAATTTGAACTTTGGGTAGGTTATAAGTAACTAAATATAGGTATTCTTACGTACCTTTGGAATTGAAATAGAATTTTTTGAAAGAAATACAAAATGGGTAGCCCATATTTGCATCCTTTCCTATATATATATATATATATATATATATATATATATATATATATATATATATATATATATATATATATATATATATATATTTCCGTCATACAAATCCACCCGTCCAAGTAATCCTTCAATGACCCCCGTAGAAGTTCATAATTGTCTCAAACCTTGGAATTTGTTGCACATATGGCCCTTAAAAAATCGGTACCGCGTCACGTCGTTTGCAGAGATTGCAATAAATCAGTGTTTGTTTGTCTTCATGGTAGAACGATCTCTAAATGAAGCCAAATGTACGTTTTAAAATTTTGTTAAATCTTCGTTTCTGCGAATGATATTATTTTTTGCAAAGTTTTTGTGTTCTTTGTTTCTGGTTTTTTTTGAGTTAGTTCTATATTAATGAGTAAACTTAAGTACATATTTATTAACATCTTTAATACTACATATTGAGTTGTAAGTAATAAATTATTATATCTGTATTTCTTATAAACTCTATGTCATCTTTGTATTTTAGAGAACTGATGAAGCTTTAGAAGTATAAAGCGAAAACGTCTTCTATAAACTTATGAAGTAGTTGACTTCTGTTTTTTATTTGCCAACCTTAATGACCGATTAACCTCTGAATTCACTAGTTGAATAATTTATATATATATATATATATATATATATATATATATATATATATATATATATATACACTTTATTTGCATGAATTCAGTTTTTTATTCAACTTTTGGTGTAGTTTAGTGAATCAAAAGAATCAAATAATCTATCTAGTGTTAAAATAAATTTTTTAGCGAATTTAGTATTGTATGAAAAAGACTACTAGAATAAAAGTCAATTGCGGAAAAGGATTAAAAGATTAAAACAATAGAAGACGCTGTCCCTGAATAGTTAATTTTTATGAGGGAATTATTCATATTTATTAGAGACTTAGTGTACGTGAAAATGGTCATGTGTTCTAAAACCATATTTAACGAGATGCAATTTGGAGGCAAAATGCTGCATTAATTTAAAAATTAATGGTCTATTAAACATGAGACCACACAAAATATAAATTAAAATGTGGCTTTTTGAATTGTAGGTACTACCATCACTGCAACGTTTTTAATAAATAAATTACAGTTTAACAAGTCTGGCAAAAACGCTCTTCAGAAAAAAATAATAATTGGACGACGACGGTAAATAAAATTGGGGTAGATGGGGTGGTTTAAATATTGCTTTAAAATTAATAACGCTTCTTTCTGCTAAATATTTTTAATCAAACTTTTTTTGTGTTATACACGGAGTTAAAATCTAACTTGCTTAAGACCAATACAACAACTGATCAATAAATAAAAAAACTATAAAATTAAATTAAACGGCAATATAAGTAAAATCTTTATTACAGATTAAAATATTAGCTTTCAAACTGCACAAAAACAAAAAGTTTACTTTGATTCTCCATCGAATCTCCGAACAGTAAACATATCAGCAATTAGCGATAATTGATATTTAATGTTAGCTTGTTAGTTTGGACCAAATAAGGATTTTTTTTAGTCAAATATAGAATTTTGTTTATATCTAAAATTTAAACAAAGGTGCAGTGTAAAAGTGTTACTTCTTCTGGACTAAAAACTGTAAGTTTTATTTTCTTATTTCATCTATAACAAATCAAGGGTAAACAACTATTTTGCCGATTTGGCGTGAAGTTAATTAGCAGGGCCATATTCAGGTTATTTAGCCCAAGCATGGAAAAGGATTCAGCAGCAGGAACTTTCACCATGAAAAGTTCTGGCAATCTACTTGTAAACCAACCATCATAATTATATTCTACAGCTCTTAATCAACCTATAAATAAATTTCTAAACAAAAAACAAGCAATTTTACTTCACTGACTGCCAAACTCTAATATAAAAGTTTACCTTAATGCAGTTACTTCTAAAGTGGATCCCAGCAAAATACATTCCATTTTTAAAATTATAAATGATCTTATTTGTATATTCTTTACCAGTGAACAGACAGTCGATGAGTTTTTAGCAAACGACAATGGAATTCTAGTAATTAATCAAGAGCGTATTCAAGCCCGAAGACTAATAACTCCAAATGAACGACTGATTGTTTCCAACTTATGTCCAAGTATTACGCACAGCGTTATAGAAGAACAACTGAAAAACTTACAAATAGGATAAATCTAATAACTACAATTGACTTTCTCAGGATAGCGACTTCAAATCCAGTATTTAAGGATATCTTGAGTTTTAAACGATACACTTTAATAGCGCCAACTAACTTAGACAAATTACTTACAAACGCAGTTTGTTATATATGATTGATAGTTTAATTCGTAGCGATTCTCGAATGTCAAAATTCAACATAAATGCCAAAAGTTATAAATGTCTACCCATTTAAATAATAACAATATAAAATCATCTATTTCATAACGCCCGATATCATAATAAATTTAAAGTGAATTACTATTTAACTGGGAATAAGCCACAATTATAGATAAAAATACGTTTATTGACGTTTCAATTTCCACTTCGGAAATCGTTCTCAAAATACAAACAGTAAATTTAGTCTACCACACAGCCACAAAGCCTTCAATACTAAACTATTATTATTACCAAAGATCTGCGTGAAGCATAACAAATGCTACAAGAATTAGAACGTATCTTCAACAATAGGTCTACAAATGAAGTTCAGTAAGACTAAATTTATGACAAATTGGGTTCCCAACGAATACCTAACCATCCAAAATCAATTGGTAGAATTGACAGAAACGTACATATATCTTGGTCATAAAATCAGAATAAGCAAGGATAATGAGACCTGTGAATTTCAACGACGAAAAACGCTTGCTTGGGCGGCGTATCGTTCACTAAGAGACATATTTAAGAGTAACATCCTGATAGCTATAAAACGGAAGACATTTGACCAATGCGTTCTTCCTATTATGACATACGGAGCAGAAACTGTTACTCTCACAAAAACAGCACTAAAATGCGAGTGGCACAAAGGCGCATGGAAAGATCGATTCTCGGCGTGACAAAAAATACAAAATAAGGAAATATAAGGAAACAAGGCCTAAGGAAAAGAACAGGTATCACTGTGATGTCATCGAACATATACCAAAGTTGAAATGAAATTGGGCAATTCACATACCGAGACTAAAAGACTCAAGATGGACCATAAAACTAATAGACTGGCGCCCAAGGGAAGGCAAACAGCACAGACAAAACAGAGCAAACAAAACGGACAAAACCAAGAAGAGCGGTGAAAATGGGAGAGACCTATATTCAGCAGTGGACAGAAGAGGTTGCATGATGATGACAGAGATTTAAAACTAGAGACTTTATTAGGTTTGTACTATTTCTTATAGGTTGTGTGATTACAGTTTGAAATTATAATTGATGACAGGGCTAGGCGAGATGATAGAACAAAAGCATATAACCTTTATAATGAATCTCTCATACGAACTAGGAATGTTGTTTAAAAGCAATACAGCAGTTTTTCATAACATCCCATTTTAAAATAGAGTTTTGTTTCGTATAGATCATAGTCTAGATCAACAAGAAAACCTTTTAATTAATGTCATACAAAGGAAAAAGAGACAATTTCTCCCAATTTCAAGGTGACAACATTTTGCAGAATTAGATTCACAATTTCTCAAAAAAAAATGATTTCGATTAAACCAATTGTTTTGTTTACACTTTGTTACGTCCCTCCACACATATTCTTATTTTTTATTCTTATTATTTTATTATTTTATATTATATTATTAAGTATTTCTAATTATTTTATTTTATATTTAATTATTTTATTAACGTGTGTGTATGTCTTACGATCGTAAATTAATACGGCCCTGGACAGTCTACCCCTACTAGACTTTAGGGAACGCAAAGCTACCATAGTACACACACCTCAATTTTAATCAGTCTTGTATAAATCAGCGCGCTAAACACTTCAGTATATTTTGTGTAAACTTGACGCGGCTAAGAAGAGTCCCTTAAGCCACCCTGAGTTCCCCCCAGTGCACTGTGGAAGAAACAGAAGTTCTAGATCAACATCACAGGTACCGTAATTTGATTGCATACACACACAACATTTATATTAATTGATAAATTTGCATATAACTTATTTTCATATTAAAAATAACACCAGCACCTAACAAAATAATTATGAACGAGTGTTTACTTCTATAGTAATATACATTTGTTTACACACTTACTTTTACCTTTGTCCAGATAAATTTTATATGATTTTATGATGCGTTTATTTCAGTAATTTGCATCTTTATAATTGTACATATATATTAATCATTAATATAGGTATTAGTTCAACATTGTTCTTAAAATTTATGTAAAGTTTAAATTTACCTATCTATCTATCTTCTTTTTGTAGTGCCTGTCCGTTACGGATGTTGGCTACTAGCACGGCAATTCTAACTGTATTGACCGCAGCTCAAAATAGCCCTGAAGTGGTCTGATAGGAAAGATATCTGAACACCGACATTTGACATGTCAATCATATTTTGTTCATAAAAAAATACGGTTGATTTATTGCTAATTCATTTAAAAAATTGATAATTCAAATATTGTTAAATTTAAATTAATAAATTAATATAAACGTTTGTAAAATGTAACAAATACAAGGGGAGGAAATAAAAAATGTATTAAGTAAGAAAAAACAAACAAGGCGACTGCCAAAAGGGTTACTACACAGTATGTTCATTAATAATGAATAAATAGCGACATACGAAATATCATAGGGCACTATAGATAAAAATGCATTTACTATAAGGTATTTTTTGATTTATTGACGTAAAGAAGGCCTCGGGCTGAATACAAAATAAACAACTAATTAGATCCTAACATGCGACATAGCAATTTTTTTTATTATTTAATAATAAAAACTTATCCATGGTTACATTCAGCAATATTTCTTAGGCTCTAATACATTATAGTACTACTAGCTAACGTGTATATTTTAGCTGAACTTTGCTCTTCTTTTTCACTTTCACTCACTTATAGTACTAACTTAAACGGCTTCGTTCTCTTAAGTCTTTTTATCTGGTTGGCGTTGTCTAGGAGTTTGATGGCCTTGACATTCACGCGGTTACAGAGCCTTTGTTTATAACTCTCGGTAAACTTACTTATTGTCTGGATAACCGTATCCATCTGGAGGTCTCGATGAAGATCACAGTTTCTGAAGTACCATGGAGCGTTAACGATGTTCCTTAATAATTTATTCTATCGTTGTATAATTTTGATGTTACTTTCTTTTCTATAGCCCCATAGCTGTATCCCATATGTCCATATCGGTTTAGAGACTTGCTTATACAATAACAATTTGTTATAAATAGACAGAGTAGATTTTTTTCCTCATCAACCAGTACATCTTTCTGAACTTAGTTTCTAGTTCCTCCTTTTTCTTAATATGTGCTTTTTAACGTAGCTTGGAATCTAATGTCATACCCAAATATTTTGATACATATTGATATTGATTTTTCTTGATGGCATGTGTTGGCGGACTGTAAACCGCTGTGACGATTACGTCATAGTTTTTATATTTAATTTTTACTGATGTGGCCTGAAATTCTTTAGTTCTGTATCTCATTTCCTGATAGTGCATAATATTTTCTTTGATTATTACTGCACTAACTCATTTAGCTACATTATCAGGGTGAAAAAAATGATCAGTTTTATAACCCCTAAATCTAATATACGACTTATTCGTAAAATGGGTTTCAGAAATGGGGCATATGTCTATTTTTTCTATATCTAGTATCGCTTGTTGTTCTTGATGATCTTTCAAGATGCCATTTGTATTAAATTCTACTATTCGTAAACTTCCCGCCATTACCAAGTATTTTAGGTATAGCTCCTTTAATGCTATATTCTGTTCTGGTTGTACGCTCGTCCAGGTTGGTTAATCTCTAATATTTTCTGTAGTGTTTGTTCTATTTTCAGATCTTTTTGACTACTATAGTTTTTTCGTTACTTTTATCAGCTGCTACCATGCTATAAGTTCCTGTTTTGTTTTCTACCTGTTTTGGATTTTCTACAGGTTTTGGATGCATTCTTTGTAGCTGTCTGGGTAAGGTATGTTTCTTGTTATATTTATCTTTTATTTTTTGAATTTCTTTTGCCACGATACATCCTCTATAGTTAGCCGGATGCCTTTCTCCACAGTGGACACATTTAGGTTTTGCGTCCTTGGGTTTCTCACATTTGGCTGTTAGGTGATTTCTTGTGAAGCGGGCGCATCTTGGTTCTTTCGCATAGTAACCTTGTGTGTGTCCATATGCTTGACATCTCTTACATGGGGTACCAATTTTGATTTTCTTAGTAGAAGTATTTGTACTTTCACGCTCATAATATATAAGATCTTATAGATTCTAATGATATTTTTTTCATTTTTGAATACCAACATACATATTTAGTGGTTGCTTTGCTTTGTATTTTAATAGTATGACATCTATTATCTTAAATCCTTTATTACTTAATTCGTTCTTGACCGTTATAGCAAATGAAAGGAGAGGATATAACGAATATATTCAGATCAAAAAAAGAAACAGAGACACTACCAAAAGGGCACTACACATCGTCTTCGTTATTAATGAACTTATTATACCACTATACGACATATGATGTGATTCTATGGATGATAATCGACATATTTACAGTGGCGGCTTTTGGGGGTAGGTAGGATAGGCTGGGCCTACCCAATAATTTTAAGAGCCTTAAACTTGAAAAACATATATTCAAAAATTATGTTAATGCATGTAAGTAACTTTTAAATTTACTAAACCAATCAATACATTGACGTCCGTTAAAACAACTATATTATTATGTTACCACAGAAAGCATCGAATCGTATTCAGGCATTTTAAATATCATTAATAGGCCCGATCGGAACTGGCCGACCCAGCTCACATAAGATCCCCGTACAAAAAGCGTTTAAAGTTAAGCAGCTTACCAGACAACGATTTTTATTGTCGTGTTTATGGTTCCTGTTTAGGCAACAGACGATCGGGCCTACGCCCACCATCGTTGTCACTTATAACGTAATTATCGAATTGTAATATAAATTGTCTTTTAAATTATGATAAAAAATATGTAACATAACCTATAATTGTAACAAATTTTTTAACAAACAACACAAATGTGTTGTATGAGAACGCCATAAATAACTCCACATTTTTTGCATGCATGTGGCAGCATGTGTGAGCTAGTATTATGTCGGGACAACTTAATGGACTTCAAAAATTCACCGCCTCAACTTAGTTTTACAGCAAAGTTGCTCTAACATTACAACAGTCAAAATATTCTTCTCAACGCTTCAAGGTATTCCAGCTTATTTCCACCAATCGTCCAAACGGTCCTATTTTTTAAATAAAATACTTGGAAAAGGAATTACCACAAATAGTGAAGTAAGATGGAATTTAAATAAAAAAGTATGCTGTGTCACAAGAAAGAAACAAATTGTTACAAGTCTTTCAGGACAAAATGAATTGCCCAGAATCAAATGCAAAATCAGTTAGGCAGGCAAATGGTTTTAAACGTAGGTTGGAGGATTTGGAATTTATATTTTTATTTAATGTTTTTAGTAATCTATTTCAACAGACTATTTCAACATATTAACTTATGCGGCACAAACATGGACAATCACAAAAAAGAATATGAATATACTTAGAGTCACTTAACACGCGATGGAAAGAGCACTGCTAGGTATATCACTTAAGGACAAGAAAACAAACACATGGATAAGACAGAAAACCAAAGTCACCGATGTGGTGCAAAAAGCATTAAAGCTGAAATGGGAATACGCTGGACATGTAGCTAGGAGCGATCTAAACAAATGGCACAGATCAATTTTAACCTGGAGACCATACCAACACAAAAGACCCAGAGGCAGACCTCCTATGAGATGGACAGATGATCTGAAAAGGACTGCCGGGAAAAATTGGCTACAAGTAGCGTACAATAAAAACCAATGGAAAGGAAGACTTGAAGAGGCTTATGTTCAGATGTTGACGTGAATGGCTAGACGAAGAAGAAGAAGAAGAAGAATTTCAACAGACTAAGCTCTTATGCAACATCTTGAAGAAGAAAAATAATGATGTTCAATTGTGTGCCAATTTAGTGTCCAGAAGTGTTGCAATGTTAAAGAGCTGGAGAAATGACCTTACATTTTCTAACCATCTCAACATTACTGTTAGCGAAATCAATTCCAAAGCCATCTTAAGTTGTAAGTAGTGAACTTGATATTTTACCTGGTAGTTCATCTAATAACGGAGATCAAAGTTTTTTGGAGAAAGCTAAAACTAAATTTAGAAGGATCTTTTTTATAGTATATTTCTCATAAATTTTCTTGAAGCATATTTTTGTTTTAATTTTAATTCAATTTTTAATATTTTGACTTTTAATTCTTGTTCCTTAATATCTTTTATGATTGGCCTGTCTTTTTCTTCTTTGTCCTCTTATCAGTCATTCTCTTCATTTTGAACTTCCAGTTTTTGGTAATTCAAAGCTTCTTACTGGAGGACATTAAACGATACTAGACCCTTTTACTCCTACCTGCATCTACAGTTCCTCCTTCAAAAGTGTTCCTAATGAGAGTTGAATGCTAATAAGATAGAATGCCTACCGTACTTTAAGATGAGCCACCTTTTACCATAAGGGCTTCCATAACTGCTTTAATGTGTGATTAGTTCACAATTAACAGTGTAATTACAAGGCATCAAGTTTTCACTTGTTTACCGTTTTATCGGAAAACGTTTCACTCTGATTGATTTTACCATGAAATATATATCTGAAAAATGAATTATAAAATACTTAACGTGCCCTATATTTCATTTAACGTGATTATAAAATAAAAAGCATCGACTTTTAAGCATATTCCGCTACCAGAGCCATGTCACTGTTTTAGAGCTGATCTAATTTGTTAATTTGTGCACATATTTCCCCTAACAACTCAGTCAAATGTTGATAAGTGGTTAACATGAAGCTGAATTATTGGTAATTGAAAAAAGCGTCCATTTGTTTTTGTTTTAATAAATGCACAATACATCGATTATTCGTTTAATTTTTCATAGCGTAAATAAATGTGGCTTTAAAAATGTTTTCATGTTCGATTTTGAATTTTTATATACCGATAGTGATTTATCGAAGCAGGGGAAATTTTCAAATTTAATTTAAGTGGTTGTACAACCTCGATGGGATATTACGGTCCGTTTTGATAGATTGAAATAATTTATTTCATTAAATTTTTAATTTCTGTCCACTCGAAATTAAAAAAAAAATAGTATGTAGATGAGAGGATCTCTATTTTGAACGCCAAATTTTACAAAATATACATTCAAATGCATTTTGTAACTGCATTGCGTTTAAGCTGGTCAAAGTTTAAGAGTATAGAGTATGATCGTTTGTTACTTTTTTTGCAAAATTGAACATTAAAATGATTCCTTTTTATCGTTTTTTATCGCATATAAAGTAATGTAATCTTCTTCTTTTTCAGCCTTCATTTATCCATTGTTGGACATAGGCCTCCTCCAATTGCTTCCACGCTTCTCTATGTTTTGCAATTCTCATCCACTGCTTTCCAGCTAGAGCAGTTATATCGTCTATCCATCTCTTATTAGGTTTTCCCACCCTTCTTTTTGTTTCTCGAGTCTCCAGAATGTCACTTTATAAGACCACCATGAGTAATGTAATACGGACAACGATACACTAGATGCAACGGCGGTCCTTATAGTAGGGCTCATGGCTTGTACAGAAAAATTTAAGCGGGTAATGCTGCCCTTTACATATAAATAATCTATAACTAGCAGAAATATCTTTTCAGGCGTAATAATAAAAAGATCTACAATATAACAAAAATTATACTAAAATGAGGTGTCCCCTGAGATAAAATATTCCAGAAGCAAACAGAGTCTCCATTCGGATTTCGGTATGAAGACTATTTTAACGGAAATAACATTACATGTTTTCTTCTTCAGGTGCCATCTTCGCGACGGAGGTCGGCAATCATCATAACTATTCGGACGTTTGAGACGGCTGCTCTGAAAAGTTCATTTGATGTACAAGTCTCGTAGGTGGCTCAGCCACGACATTCTACGCCTCCCTATGTGTCTTTGTCCTTGGGTCTTTCCCTGCATTATCAGTTGGAAGGTGTATTTCACTCCACGTGTAATATGTCCGAGATATTACAATTTTATTGTTATAATTGTATTTAAAATTTCTCTATCTCTATTCATCCTCTTCAGATCTTCTTTGTCTAATTTCAGAATTCTTTGGTACACCCACACCTGGAATGATTCCAGTTTTATCATTGATGTCGCATTCAAGGTCCAAGATTCCAGTCCATAAAACAAAGTGGAAAAAACATAGCACCTCGCTAACCTAACGCTTAGTTCCTATTTTAAATCCCTTGTACATAGCACTCTTCTCATTTTGTTGAAATTTGATTTTTTCATAATCTCTTCGGAGTAGATATTAAAAAGAGTTAACGACAATACGCACCCCTATCTCACTCCATGTCTAATCTCAATTTCTTCTGACATGTGTACATATCTTGATTGACGTCTAGACATCTTTGTATCTATATATTAAGTAAAAAAAGAGCTTTACGCGTTCCTAGGCCTTTGCAAAAACCAAATTGTGTGTCATTAACGTCTATATCCACTTTGTGGTATATTCGATTATGGATGACTTTTAGTAGTAACTTTAGCACCACCACCAGTGGCGATAGTAAAAGTAGATACAATGAAGGATAAAGAACTTATTACGAAGAATAAGAGCAAATTAAGAGGAACGCGGTATTTCATTGAAAACGATCTAACCCAAGCCGAAGCCAAACTACAGAAAGAGCTAAGAGATATGGCGAGAGAAGAAAAAGGAAAAGGTAATGAAACAAAAGTCGGCTATCAGAAAATATGTATAAACGATGAATGGTGGAAATGGAACCATAGTACCGAAAAACTAGAGAAAATGAAAAAAACTGAGTCTACACAGGCACAGTGGTCAGGAAAATATGGAAACGAATAAAGCGCGGAATAGGATGATGATAGGACAATGGAATGTTAGAGGAACTTTTGAAGTAGGGGCACTAAAGAACTTATCAGATACGTTAGAGAAATATGAGATAGATATTGCAGCTATACAAGAAACTAAACAAAAAGGAAATTTCACCATGGATGTGGGGAACTACGTGTTTTTCAACAGTGGAGACAATGAACGTGTACTTGGGGTGGGATTTTTTATAAAGAAAACATTTGCCAATCTGATGATAGATTTTGAGGCAGTCACAAGCAGATTATGTAAAATAAGAATAAGAGGAAAATATAGAAAAATAACCTTTATAAATGTGCATGCACCAACAGAAAATACAGATGAAGACGTTAAAGATAGCTTTTATGAACAATTAGAACATATGTTTTACAAAATACCATCATATGACATAAAAATAGTTATAGGAGATTTGAATGCCAAGATTGGCAGGGAGGATGTATACAAACAAATAACAGGGGGAAAAAGTAAACATAGAGATAGTAATCTGAATGGAAAAAGAGTAATAGAATTTGCTTTCGAACACAATATGCGGATTATGAGCACTTATTTTGATCACAAAGAAATTCATAAAGGTACCTGGATATCACCAGATGGAAAAACAGTAAACCAAATAGATCATTTCCTAATAGAAGCCAAACATATGAGAGCCATAAAAGATAGCCGAAGTTACAGAGTTGCTGATGCAAATTCGGACCACTTTTTGGTCAAAATTAAAATGGAGCAAATAATACCCACAATTAATAACGCTAGTTGTAAAAAAATAAAAATATATAACGGTGCACTACTTCAGGAGGGAGAAGTTAGGAAAAATTCAGGCAGCAAATTGAAGAGAAACTGAAAAGCCAGACAACAGTAAATGATATAGAAAGCAGATGGGTACAACTAGAAGAAAAAATTCAAGAAGCAGCCGACTCAGTATTATCAAGAAACAGACAATGTAAACAAACGGATTGGTATGATGAGGATTGTAAGAAAGCCATTAGTGACAGAAATAAAGCTAGAATAAATAGCATAATAAGAAATAATGAAGAGAGTACAAAAACTTAGGCCGAAAAAAGACGGGAAGCAAAGTAGATCTGTAGAAGGAAGAAGCGTTCAAGTTTAGAGCAGAAACTAGTTCGTATTGAAGAAGATTTTTTACATAAACAAGTCAGGAATTTCTACCAAGAAATAAAACGGGACCGAACCCAGTACAAAACCACATCAAGATATTATAAAGATGAAGAGGGGAATCTGTTAGGTGGAACAGATGAAAAATTAAGAAGGTGGGCCAGTTATTTTGAGAACATATTATTATGTACGGACGACCAAGATGAAAGAGAACAAACGCAACTACAACATGAAGAAGTAAGGGACACAGATGTAAATGAAGAAGTACCTACCAAGGAAGAAATTATAGAAATCATAAAAAACTTAAAAAACAACAAAGCACCTGGTGAAAATGGTATCATTGCTGAGTTTTTAAAAGAAGGTGGCGAAATGGTACAAGAAGAAATCGCTGAGTTAATACGCGAAGTGTGGATCAAAGAAAAAATACCCAATCAGTGGAAAGAAGCAGTCTTATGTCCAGTGCATAAAAAAGGAGACGTTACAGAATGTAAAAATTACGTTTATGTAATGTAAAAAATTAGGGGAATAGCTCTACAAGATACAGTGTATAAGATTTTGGCCATATCAATTAGAAATAAAATTAAAACAAAAGTTGAAAATTGTCTAGGTGAATATCAAGCAGGTTTCAGAGCAAACAGATCGGTAACTGACCAAATTTTTACAATGAAACAAATTTTAGCTAGCTCATATGAATTCAACCTAACAGTACACATGCTGTTTATTGATTTTATAATGGCATATGATACTATAAAAAGAAATAAAGTATATGAAGCACTAGAATATTTTGAATTTCCACCAAAAATAGTAAGACTGACTAAATGCATACTCAATGATACTAAAAGTAAAGTCATGTTAGAAGGACGGGTTTCGGATAGTTTTATCACCAATAAAGGTCTGCGACAAGGTGATCTGTTATCAACAGATTTTTTCAATTTGATCTTAGAGAAGATTTTACGAGAATGTAATAGAGGCACAATATATCATCACAGGCATCAATGTGTAGCATATGCAGATGATGTTACCTTAATAACAAGAAGACCTGCAGAATTAAGAGAAATGTTTATTAGAATAGAGAGAATAGCCAGAGAATATGGTTTAGAAATAAACGAAGAAAAAACAAAATATATGGTGATAAGGGGAAACGAAAATCATCTAGGAGAGTCCTTTAAGGTACAAAGCCCAAGTAAAGAATATAACTTTGAAGTTGTTAGCCAATTCCACTACTTGGGAGTGACACTAACAAATAGGAACGAAGAGAACCAAGAAATCATGAAAAGAATGGCCAAAGGTAGTAAGAGTGCTGGGAGCCAGACTAAGATACTGAGATCGAAGATAATATCCTGAACAGCAAAAAAAAAACGAATATATACAACAGTTATCCAGGAAGAGTTCCCAATACAGGACGAGTTATATACAGGAAGAGTTCCCAATTAATTAATACACACGGGTAATAAAACACGGAGGCTGGTACAAAAAGAAAAAGAGGCCGCCCCGAAGAAAATGGCTGGAGTCGGCAAAAGAAGATCTGAAGTCGCTGCGGGTACAAGATTGGAAAAACTTAGCACAAGATAGAAAGAAATGGAAGAAAACCGTTGAAGCCTTGGGCCTTTGAGGCCTGTTGAGCTGAACTATATATATATATATATATATATATATATATATATATATATATATATATATATATATATATATATATATATATAAGAAGCATGTCAGGTCCAGGCCTTTTCCCACTTTTCATTGTTTTTAATGCGTGTAATATTTCTTCTTGTGTAATATATGGACCAATTTCTTCTGACGTAAGTTCTATGTTTTCCAGATCTCCTCTTTAATCATCGAACAGTTCGTCGATATATTCTGCCCATCTTTGTACTTTCTCGTCCGTCTGTGTTATAGTAGTCCCGTGACTATGGACAAGTGCGCCAGTAGGATTTTGTTTTCACAATCCTGCTAGTTCTTTAACTTTCTTGTGTAGGTTAAACAGATCATATTTATTTTGAAGGTATTCGTTCTCTTTACATTTCTCTTCAAAGTATTTTTCTTTTGCATGTTTTCATTTTCCTGATCTCGTGGTTTATCTCTTTGTATATATTGTTGTCTTTATTTTTAAATTGTCTCCGTTGTTCCATTATATTAAGTACCTCGTCATTCCTAAATTCTTCGTCTCTCCTTGCAGAAGTCTTTAGTATTTCGTCACAGGGTTCCAGCAGATTACATGTTTTAAAACACATAAAACAGGATAGGGTCTTGATAGTTTTAAAATAGCCATACTTAAGATAAGTATGGTACACATTTCTTGAACTGAAGAGATAAAGACAAAAGTACAGAAGGTGAAAAAACAAGGTAAAATATACAAATTGTAATATATATTAAAAAGTATCACAAGTGATTGAGTTGGTATAGTCGCTCATAGAGAAATAAAAGAGGGTGTAGTAGAAGTTGTAAGAACGAGTGATAGAATAATTCATTTGGACTTATTTAAATTTCTACTTGATAAAGAAGTGTTGAATGTTGTGTATATATGCTCCTCAATTTGGTCTACGTAAGAATAAAAGGACAGCTTTCTATGATCAATTTAAAAAAAATACCTGAGATATAACATCAAAAGTAGGTTCCTAAAGGTCCCCATACACATTTATGTATACTTGAACAGTATACATGAAAAAGTTTATTGTGCCGAATGAAAAATATATAGGTCTATCGTACCCACGTATAAGTATAGATGCACAAGTGCGTCAGTAGGACGCACGATGGAAGGCACGAAGGACGACGACAACGTTTTGGCCGCTGCTGCAGCAGTTTTAATTCTTAAAAAACAACATAAAAAACGTATAGTTTGTTGTAAGGGGTGGCTAAAGAGGAGAAAAACCTGTGCACATACCAATCCTTTAAGTGAATTGAAAGTGTACCCACTTGATTGACATAATTATTTACGAATGAACGAAGAAACTTATTTGCAGTTATTATCACTTGTAACTTCTTTAATTCAAAAAGAAAATACTATTCTACGAGAAGCTATATGTCCTCACGAAAGACCAACGGCAACCTTACGATTTTCTGGAACTACGTAACAGGAATAGTTATGTTAGTTATTAAAAAATATGACTGATTATAATATATTTTTTATAATACAGGAAACATGTACTGGCTTCGCGCTAATCTCTGTAACAAGTGCGGAAAGTGTCTTGCCAGTAAAAAGAAAAATGTTTAGCTTGGTCCATCTCTCATACTTCTAGTGGTCCATCTCACCTCCACAGTTAAGGAGAGATGGACCGATGACGTGCCTAACAGCTTAAATACGCCCGATGATGCGAAACTATTGCCGGCAACAAGGCGACCCCTGCTTCAGAGAACTCCCGCCCACACCGCTCAGGCCACGTCAGCTCAGACCACGTCAGCCCATACCGTTTCCGCGCATACAGCGAGTATAAATGCAGCGACACAGGGTAAGACCGGTTGTCACCCTATAGTGAGGAGTATGCAGATTGAGAGCTCAGTGACGAGAGACAGTTCTTGTATTTATTATACAGAACACGATACTGGTACGTCTCGAATGAGGGGAGTAGGCAGATTGAGACCTCGAACTCGAACCGAACCATATCACTCTTGATAATAGCTCCAAAATAGGAGCCGAAACGGCGAGCATTAAATTCTCAACGCGGTTCTTCCCGAGAACCTAGTGATTTTTATTCATCTGACCGCGAAAATCTATCCGAACATTATAAGTTCTTGGTAGCATAAGAAGAGAACGACCAAAAAAAAAATGTATTGGGAGATGTTTAGGCAGGACGTGCCAGTAAGAATGATTGAGAAAGTGATTAGATGATCACAGGTAGAAAACACAGAGAATTGTAAAGACCTATTTAAATAAAAATGCGGTATACCGAAAATAAAAATAAACTTATGTATCTAAATGAATATTTGATAATTTTTATAGCTAACTCATGTGTCAACAAGAGCAACGTACAAAAAATTCAAAAATTAGATAAAAAACTAATAAGAAATATTTTTGACACTTTCATACATGTGAAATAATGGCTTCCAAAAAAATGCTAGAAGTATGCGGCTAAAAAATTCAGAAAACATCTACTTTACAGTTACATGATTTGGAAGAAAATCTTGCTTATTAACAGTTTGACTAACTAGAAGAACACTTAATCATTATTATTTATTTATTAAGAGATCCTTTTTCCAGTCGTTGTCACACCAATGTACCTACTTCACGTAAAATGGAATTATTTGGGAGCACATAAATAAATTTCTAAATTAATTTGTGGCAACTATAAAAACAAAACGGAAGTTAATTTCACAGTTAGTGAATAATTGTAATAAATGTATCAATTATTCTAAATTGCGACAAACAAAACAAACACTAAATGAATACTACAAAATTAGAAACATAGTCAATGACTGTGTAATGGAAATAACATATGTACTAAACTTTAACGTTTTCGATACGAATGTATTGAATTCGGTTTACGAAATGTATCACTCTATTTGTCAAAAATTATTTAGTTTATTATAAAAGTTAATATTCTCAATATTAGAATTCTGAGAGACTTAAATTGTGGTAAGCTTTACAACAACTTGGCATTAGTCCATACCTTTTAGGAAGAATCGCAGAAGTATACAGGAATAACACTACTTATCTAAAAATCGAAACTAGACTATCAGAGCCAATAAAAGTAACTAAAGGACTAAAACAAAGATGCAGTATGTCACTTTTACTGTTTAATCTATATATTGAGGCAGACCTACAAAATTCGAAAAACCACTGCCAGGGAATGGGAATCCCCATAGGAAATGACGGAAGTTCTCCCTGAACTTTGCGGATGACCAAGTCGTCCTAGCTCAAGATTCTTATGATCTAGAATTTATGATAAAGCGTCTATACAGAAAAATGTAAAATGGGAGTTACAAATCAGCATGAAGAAAAAAGAATATTTAGTTATCAATTCAGATGCAAGATTTGAAGTGTTGATAAACGAGGACGTGGAAATAAGAAATAAGAGGAAAGATTTTAAATATTTAGGTACACTAGTTGATAAAAACGGCTTGGGAGAAACCGAAATTAAACACCGAATTAATCAGGGACGTAAAAGTGTAGGATGTCCGAACTCCGTATTCTGGGATCGCAACATTTCCAAAAGAAGCAACAAAAAAGAATAGGGCAAACCATGGTTGAATAAATTCTTTCTTATGGCTCGGAAGTATGGACAATTAATGCACATCTAAAGAGAAGATTGTTGGTAGTTGGCAGTTGGCAAGGAAGACCAACGAATCTATAAGAAATAAATAATGAATGCTACAGAAACGAAGCAGGCTTCCGTAAGGGTTTTAGCACTATCGAAAACTTGCGAACAATTCGGACCATTATTAAAAAAACAATAGAGTATAACATACCACTACATCTGGCATTTTTCGATAATCACAAAGCATTCGACAGTATCGAGAAATGGGCTTTCTTAACAGCATTGGACGACGCCAGAGTAGATTCAAGATATGCTGCCCTCCTTAAGAATATCTACGATGATGCTACTTTTCACGTAAAAATAGATGATGATCTGGAAACTATGAAAATAGACCTTGGCAAAGGTGTGAGACAGGGCGACACCATCTCACCCAAGTTATTTACTTTGGCATTAGAAAATGTTTTCAAACAACTAAATTGGGCCGAAAATGGATTAAAAATAGATGGAGAATATCTTAACCATTTGCGTTTTGCAGACGACATAGTACTAATAAGCACAGATATCCATGAACTAAAATCAATGCTACAAGATTTAAATCACAAATCGAATCTAATAGGATTAAAAATGAATCTCGACAAAACAAAGATATTAAGCAACAGCCTAGAAAACGTCACGATAGATAACATCAATATAGAAAAGGTAGAACAATATATATATATATATATATATATATATATATATATATATATATATATATATATATATATATATATATATATATATATATATATATATCTAGGACATGTAATTAAAAACGAAAAAGAAAATCAAATCCTAGAAATTAAAAGAAGGACACAATTATCATGGGCTGCTTTTGGTAAGTTGAGCTTCATTTTAAAAGATAGAAAAATCCCAATTCACTTAAAACGAAAAACCTATGACACTTGTATACTACCAGTTGCAACTTGTGGATTGGAAACTATGGCAATAACAAGAAAAATGGCAGAACAATTAAAAGTAACTCAACGGGCCATGGAAAGGGCCATGTTAAATATAAGCCTCAGAGACAAAATTCCTAACACCGAAATACGTCGAAGAACTAAAGTAACCGACATCATGGGAAAAATAGCGACATTGAGGTGGCAATGGGTAGCACATGTAGCAAGACAAGACACCAACAGATGGTCTCATAAAGTGACATTCTGGAGACCTCGAGAAACAAAAAGAAGCGTGGGAAGACCTAAAAAGAGATGGATAGACGATATAACTGCTGTAGCTGGAAAGCAGTGGATGAGAATTGCAAAAGATAAGGAAGCGTGGAAGCAATTGGAGGAGGCATATGTCCAACATTGGATAAATGAAGGCTAAAGAAGAAGAAGAAGAAGAAGAAGATGCTACAGAAACGGTCATTGACAGAATCGAAAGAATAGGTTTAAAATGTTTGGACACCTATTGAGAATGTCTGGCGAACGTTGACCACAAAAACTTCACAGATGGAAGTCCCCTGGAAGTAAAAAAGTGGTAGGTCTCGACGATCTGAAGTGAAGGAATTAGAAGAGCGATGGAATCGAGAGGTTGGGAGGAGGAGCATGCATTGAACCTGGAAGATTGGCGGGGAGAACGGGAACTCAAAATGTATTTTATTTACAAGTTGGATCCTGTAATATGTATATAGAATTCTGAGAGTTCCCATTATGCCAAAGAAAATTAATTTACATTAGTTCAATATAAAAAAGGCAAATAAAGAAAAAAATAGGTAGGTACCGTAGAATTAAGAGGAGACAAAAAACTGAATGATTTTGTAGACGCAAAAAGAAGAGTCTGGTGATATATTCACAAATTTAAATAATCTGGAATACATCTGAAACACAAGAAATTTTAAGAAAAAAGTAGTAGCAGATTTTTGGGAAAGGTGACAAATACACTGATCCACAAAAAAAGTGGCCAATATATTTCCGAAAATAAAAATTCATTGGAAGTTTTTAACACTGTTTCATATTGCGTCTTAATTAAAATATTTATTGCGATCATGTATGCTGGTTTTTGACAATTTTGACGTTTATGTTGTTGTTTTCTATAGTCGCTGTTTACCGTCCAATATTGAAAACATTTAATTAAACAGTAATTTAGCTTTTTGAACGTGGATCACGACTAAGTGATCAATTAAGAAATGGTGTTATCTACAGTAGATTTTGCTCAAATTATTGCATTGCTATAAGACGGAAGAAGTTAAATTTATGTATTCGAAACTTTAGGTATTCTTAAACTACGATCTTTTTCCATCGCTTTTCATCGCTTTATAGAGACTGGTACATAATTACGTCCACCTGGTTCCGGTCGTAGAAGAGTTACCTCTCAAAGGGATAATCGTTTTATTGTGATGAAACTTTTAGAAATTGCCATTCCACTGCAATTGCTGTAAGTAACTGTCTGTGGAGGTTCTAAATGTGTGTGTGAGAACGGTTAGAAGACGCCTTATTGAAAGAGGACTAATTAAATCCCACCAGCGCTCAATATTTTGATAGCGTAGATATCTGAGATGAGTGAATTTTCCCCTTAGAGGGAATGTGAGTCGTATGGCTAAATCTGAACAATAATAAATACAACGTGCAGACCGTGAGTATGCAAGAAACAAAGATGAAGTTTTTCTTGAGCTTCTTGCATCCAGTTTGTGGTGTCGGTGGTCGTCCTCTGCTTCGATATGCATCTTGCCTTGGTCGCCATTCCAGAATCTTTTTGGTTCATCTGTCATCCGTTAATCTGGCAACATGTCCGGCCCAAGCCCATTTAGCCCTGGCTATTTTTTCAACTGCATCTGTGACTCCTGTTCTTCTTCTTATTCCTAGGTTTGGTACTTTATCTCTGATGGTAATACCTATTATTAATCTTTCCATGGCGCGTTGTGTAACTTTTATTTTATCTATTTTTTTTTTGTCAGAGTCAGTGTTTCTGCACCATATGTAAGAACCGGTAAAACGCACTGGTTAAAAACCTTTCTTTTTAAACAAACTGGGATACTAGACTTGAAAATGTTATTTAATCTACCAAAGGCAGCCCATGTGAGACCTATCCTTCCTTGTATTTCGGTTTGTCTGATTATATCGGCCTAGGCGAATCTCATGCCCTAGATATTTGTAAGCTATTACTTGGTCGATGCTAGGGCTCTCAATAGAATTTTACCGCTGACTACAAGGTTGGTCATGAATTTTGTTATTGAAGTGTTAATTTTAATTGTTTTTGACGCTTTATAGAGCGTGTGCAGCATTTTTGTAGCTTTATCAACTCTATCAGATATTAAAACGATGTCATCGGCAAATCTTAGGTGATTAATAATCTCCTCATACAGGAGAATTGCTATATTCTCCTGTAGTTCCATTTGCTTGAACATCCTGTCTAATTCCACGTTCTGTTCGAAACTTCTTGGTATCTTCATGAAGGCGGACACAAGCTGTACCAGTTTCGTAAATATTTTTAATCAAGGCAATATATCGGTAGTCAATGCGGCAGTCAACCAATGCTCGAAGCATTTTATGATGATCTGTAGTATCGAACGCCTTTTCATACTCTACGAATATAAGATAGGCTTGTTATACTCTGTACACTTTTCTATTAGCGTTTTAACAACTTGCAGATGATCATTTGTTCCGTACCTGGAGCGGAACCCAGCCTGTTCACAAGGTTGGTAACTATCCAGTTTGTTCACAAGCCGTTTTTAATTATGGATATGCAAAAATCACTTCTCCTTCCTAAATTAACAATAAGTAAGGTATTCTATCTTTATTAATTTTCAGAAAAGGCTAAATATTTTACATATACTGAGGAGATGACTCTCAGAGGAAACTATGATGTATGAAGTTCATTACTTTTCATGTTCTTCTTCTTCTTTTTGTAGTAACTATCCTTTTCGGATGTTGGCGACCAACATGGCAATTTGCATTTTGCAAACTGCTGATCTGAAAAGATTTAGGGTTGTGTTGAACCCCGTACGTAGATTTTTTAGCCAGAAAATCCTTCGTCTTCCTCGTCCGCGTTTTCCTTCTACTTTTCCTTAAAGAATTAATTGCAGCAACCCATCTCTTTCGCTGTTCCTCATGATGTGACCGAGGTATGAGATTTTGGCTGTTTTTATTGTGTTTAGTAACTCTTTTTCATTCTACAATCTTAATAAACCGTCCTGGTTAGTAATCTGGTCTGTATATGATATCTTTAGAATTCGATGATAGAGCTACATTTCGAAAGACTCAGTTTTCTTGTAGGTAGCGTCTGTGAGAGTCCACGATTAAGCTTCGTACAACAGTATAGTGAAGATATAACATCTTAGTAACCTGATTTTTATGGGTAGGTACTATATAATAAATTCGCCATTTTTTAAAATGCATCTTGCTTTCTCTAACCTAAATTTTATTTCTACGGAATGGTTCCAATTTTCACTGACGTTCGTACCAAGGCAGGTGTATGTTTTTACTCTTTCTATTTTTTGAACATTCACATTGATCTTTCAATTTGCTGTTCCTTATTAGAAATCATCATACATTTTTTTTCCCTAATGTTCAGTGAAAGTCCATATTTCTGACTCACTTCTGTGATTCTATTCATTAACTACTGGAGGGCTTTGTAACTGTCAGCGATGGTATTCGCTGTATCATCCGCGTATCTGATGTTATTGATACATTCCCCGTTAATTCGAATTCCGCAAATTAATTTGTAATTTTTTTGGACCTTTTTTTTCTTGTAATTTTGCAATAGAATGAGCTTTTTAGGTCCTTTCATAATAATTTGCACTACACAGTTGTTCAATTTCATTAATTTCTGCGGATTTTATAGTACTCCGAACTTGGCCGGGTTCTTCAATACTCGACATCTTGGAATGGCATGTTTCTATGTTATTATTAATTTATTATCGACTCATTCCGCCACCACAAAACTTACCCGACCTTGTACGTTTGTGTTGCACGAAAAAGCACTAGTGGACAGAGACCGTACCAATATTGTTTCAAGATAAATTTCTTGGTAATGAAAAATACAAACTAAATAAACCTTCTCAAAATTGCTCTATCAGAAGTGGATTTTAGTGTCGACCAGGCTGAATCTGATGCAAATACAGTTATCATCCGTTCTACGTGATAAATCTGTGAAATTATGTATGGTTCCCGACTACAACGGGACCTCAAATACTCTGCAGTCTACCTTAACTGTTCAGGTTAAACCTGCAGTGACGTTATGGAAATATTAAAATAAATCAAAAAATTCGAAGAATTCGAAAATATTAACCACAATGACGCCAACTTCCGTTATTTCAATATTAAATTAGATCCTACACCCTAGCCTAGACCATCAAAGAAAATGAAAAAACAATATCTGGAAAACAATTTTTAAATATATAATTCTGGTCAATATTATTTAGCCTTTAAATTGTTAGTGTGCATCTGTTGGAACAGAATGCAAATGATAAACGCTGAGATGTGTATATTTGCAGACGACATAGTATTAATTGCGGAAACAGCAGAAAAACTGAAATACAACTTAGAGAAATGGAACCTAGAAGCAAGCAGATACAACTTAAACGTAAACAAAGAGAAGACTCAGATAATGAAAATATCAAGGAAACAAGGGACAGAAGATCAACTAGAAATAATGATAGACCAACAAAAAATAATACAGACAAATTCATACAAATACTTAGGAACAGTAATCAACAACAAAGGAGACATCGAGGACAATCTTAACAACAGAATGGAAAACACAGGAAAACTATTCCAAGCACTAAATAGAGGATTTTTTAATAACAAAGAAATATCGACAAAGACCAAGATGACAATATACAAAACAATATATAGACCTACAGTGACATATGGAGCAGAAAATTGGTTACTAAACCAAAGGCATCAAAGCAGAATTCAGGCAGCAGAAATGAAATACCTCAGAAGAACGAACGAAGTAAAAAGAACTGATAGAATCAAAAATGAAGAAATAAGAGAAAGACTAAAAATCAAACCCATTCTCGAATCAATCAAGGAGAAAAAATTGGCATGGTTCGGATATCTAACCCGGATGGACAATAATAGACAAGTAAAAAGGGCGTGGGACGCCAAACCAATAGGAAAAAACAGAAGAGGAAGACCCATTAAAGAATGGAACAGTGACATCTCGCAGATACTGCAGCGTAAGGGTAAGATTTGGCAGGAAGCAACACAGATAGCATATAATAGGAAGAAATGGAGAAAGTTTGTCAACAGCTAGGACACCTCAGAAGATTGTAAAATATTGTAATATAAAGAATTATATTATAAACGGCCAACACCGAAAGGTACAAATGGGTCTACTGATTAAGTAAGTAAGTAAATTGTTAGTGAATTATTCCTAATGGGGATACCACTTAAAAACGTTTCTCCATATTCTACCTCATAGGTGATCGGGAAAACGGTCGATAATAAACTAATAAGTTAATATATATATATATATATATATATATATATATATATATATATATATATATATATATATATATATATATCCGGTTTTTTTAGGCGTTACGCCCGTCCGGTAGGGATCTATGGAGGAGTATCACCGAGACGCAAACCCTTATCTCTTGCCGTACTGCTCCACCATAGGCCGATCAAATCCCAGCATATCCTAGTCTAAGCCGCAGATTCATCTAGAATTTTAAACTGCTGCGTTAGACTTTTTGTTTTCTGTACACCGAGCTGGGGCTCGAACCCACATCCACTGAACCATTCGACAGTGAAGCGAATGAGAGACAGCCGCACAGCCCGCTGAGCTATCTGACCGACCTGAACTAATAAGTTAATAACATAGTTAATAAAAAACTAAGCCTAACGGTTCATTTTTATTGAGTTCATTTACATGATTATTGAAGAACCCGGTCAACGAAGAAGTACTACGGATGATGAACACAACCGCCAGTTTGGTCAACATCGTGAAGGGTCGTAAGCCGCAGTACATGGGACATATAATGAGAAACCAAGCAGATACGAACTATTTCAATGCATTTTGCAATGTAAAATTGAAGGGAACAGGGCTCCAGGACGAAGAAGATTATCCTGACTGCTAACCTGAGAGCATGGTATAGAAATACCTCAACACAGCTATTTCGTATAGCAACTAATAAAGTCATCATAGCCAGAATGATCGCCAACGTTCGGAACGGACAGGTATCCTAAGAAGGAGGTCAACTTCGGGAGTGCTGTAAAACCCACAAAAATAAAAAAAATACATTTGTAGTGAAAATTATTCGTTGAATACCTTCTAGAACACTGCTTTAATGTCATTGTATTGTAAAACCGCCAGAAAAAAATGTTATAAGGCCCAAACGGAAATTTGTTCAAAAATTTTAAGTTATTTTTGTTTATAACATTTTTATTTTCAATTTTACGTATTAAGTAATACCACAGTATAAAGAGGTCTTTATACTGTGGTAATAATAATAAAGTTGTAGAAAAGTTAATTGCCTACAAATTCTGTTTTATGAAATATTATGTAGGGTTGCTAACTTACTTATTTTTTCTTTCTTTACCTAATGTTTTTTAAGAGGGCAGCGGGGGAAAAGGGTGGCGACTCCAGTTACTTTAACTTAAGTTTATACTAACCACCCCCCACACATCACTAAATAAAACTGCGTCGTCTCAAAAATTTAATTTTTCAATGGACTATTAGCATAGTATAGTACAGGGACCGATTCTTCTTCTTCTTCAAGTGCCCTCTCCGCTACGGAGTTTGGCAATCATCATTGTTATTCGTATCTTTGAGCTGTTGCTCAAAATAATTGGTTAGATGTGCACTGGAACCAGTCTCTTAAATTGCGCAGCCAAGGTATACGTCGTCTGCCCACGCATCGTTTGCCCAGAATCTTTCCTTGGATAATTAACTGAAGCAATAGTTACTTTTCCCTCTCATCACATGACCAAAATATTCCAACTTTCTTCTCTTGATGGTGATCAACAGCTTCCGTTCTTTATTCATTCTTCGAAGAACTACACTGTTTGTTATTTTGTCTATCTAAGGTATTTTCAAAATGCTTCTATTTATCCACATTTCGAAGGCCTCTAGTATATCGGTATTGCTCTTGTTTAAAGTCCAAGTCTCTACTCCGTACAGCAGTATCGAAAAGATGTAGCATCTAACCAATCTCATTTTCAGGTTTAAGTTAATGTCATGACTTCCCAGACTGTCCATTATATTAACAAAAGCAGCTGGAGCCTTTCCAATTCTAGTTTTTATTTCTTCTGTAATGTCATTGTTGTTATTAACAGTTGTTTCCAAATATTATTATTTGTGCACCCGTTCGATTTCGTTATTGTGAATGTACAGGTTTGCATTTAATCTTTGTTTTTTAAAAATAATCATAAATTTCGTCTTCTTGACATTCACTGCTAATCCTTTCTCTTCAATAGCTGTGACTACCTTGTTTAAAATGACTTGCAGATCTTCTACTGTCTCCGCTATTAAAACCGTATTATCTGCGTATTTAGTATTATTAATTGGTTGGCCGTTAACTTTTATCCCAATCTCTTCTTCCTTCAATGCTTTCTTCATAATTTCTTCCGAGTAGAGATTAAAATTAAAAGAACTCAGCAACAAACATGACACCTCAAACTTACATAAAAAAATTAAAGAACTTACAGGCAACACCAGACAAAGAAGAACACTCATAACAAGAGATAATAATGGATAAATACTTACTAAAGAGAGCAAAATAAAGGAAGTATGGGAACAATATATAATATCCATCTTTTCCATGACGAGAGAGAAAATGAACAAGATAAAAGATTAAAGATTACAGGATAGATTAAAATTGGAAGAACTCAGCAACAAACATGACACCTCAAACTTACATAAAAAAATTAAAGAACTTACAGGCAACACCAGACAAAGAAGAACACTCATAACAAGAGATAATAATGGAGAAATACTTACTGAAGAGAGCAAAATAAAGGAAGTATGGGAACAATATATAATCCATCTTTTCCATGACGAGAGAGAAAATGAACAAGATATAGGTGAAGAAAAACAATACCTACAAATTTTACCCTCAGAAGTAAAGAATGCCCTACAGAATGCAAAACAAGGAAAAGCACCGGGTCCTGATCAAATTCCAGTTGAACTGTTAAAAGCCTTAGATGACGGTAATATAAAGAGACTCACCGAATTCTCAACCACATATATGTAGAGGGCAACATCCCGGAAGAATGGCTTAAATCGATATTTTTACCTCTACCAAAAAACAACAATCCCAAATCATGTAATGACTATAGATTGATAAGCCTAATGTGCCACCCTTTAAAGATTCTTTTGAAAATTGTTCAAAACCGAATTTATAAGAAATGTGAGGAACACGTAGATGAAACTCAGTTTGGCTTCAGAGGAGGCATGGGTACAAGAGAGGCATTATTTGCGTTGACGGTACTCTTGCAGAAATGTCGGGAATATAACAAGTGCATATGTATGCTTCATAGACTTTAGGAAGGCCTTTGACCGAGTGCAGCATATGAAGTTGAACGATAGATACAGAAAGCAGTAGTAAAGTTGAACGATATAGAAACAAATAATATACCGATTGCAAGAGGGGTTAGGCAAGGATGCGTCTTGTTTCCGACGCTTTTCAACGTGTACTCACAGGTCATATTCAGAAAAGCCTTATGGGAAAGAAAAGAGGGAATAAGAATTGGTGGAGAAATCATAAACACCATAAGATTTGCAGATGAAACGGTAATTATGGCTGAGAGTATAGAAGATCTACAAACTCTACTAGATGCAATAAATAGTGAATGCATTCAAATGGGACTTGACATCAACACAGATAAGACCAAATTTATGATAGTATCAAGGAGTCCAATAAATAATGAACAACTAACTCTTGGTGGACAGCAAATAGAGAGAGTGACGAAATATAAATATCTGGGAGCTTACATCAACACAGAATTAGATCCAGACCAAGAGATCCGGGTACGAATAGAAATGGCAAGGGCAGCGTTCTTAAAATTCAAACAATTGTTCTGTGACAAAAATCTGAATATTGCGCTGATACTGAGGTTTGTTGAATGTTACGTCTGGTCGCAATTATTGTACGGGGTAGAAACATGAACACTAAAAGCGCAAATAGTTGAAAAGATTGAAGCCTTTGAACTTTGGATATACCGGAGAATGTTGAGAATCCCATGGACTGCCAGGGTCACCAATGAGGAAGTGCTGAGAAGAATGGGTCGAGTCAAAAAAATGCTGAGAACGATAAAAGTACGTAAGACTGCATACCTTGGACACATACTAAGAAATAATAAATATAGTCTTCTGCACGTCATCATGCAGGGTAGAGTCGATGGCAAAAAGGGAATAGGTAGAAAGAGGAAGTCATGGCTGCGAAATATTCGAGACTGGACAAACATGACTGTAGACGAATTATTCCACGTTGCAAAAGACAGAGAAGCTTTTAAAAATGTGGTCTCCAACCTCCGTTAATGGAGACGGCATAGGAAGAAGAAGAAGAGATTAAATAGCATTGGTGACAGCACACATCCTTGTCTAACTCCTTTTGCGAGCGACTGCCTTCTGATTATAATACAGAGTAGATATTATTCTTACATCGCGAGTGTCTAACTGTTTAGCTTTCTAGATCTCTAAAAGTTGGTCATTCTTGACGTTATCAAACGCCTTGTTGTAATCAATGAAACAAGCAAATACATCTTGATTCACATCCAAACACCTCTGTGTCAAGATGTTAAAGGCAAATAATGGTTCACGAGTTCCATATCCCTCCCGGATTCCAAACTGAGTTTCTCCGATATCTTCCTCTAATTTTCTGTAATTTGGGATTAGGATTAAATGAGGACCGATTACTATATTTAAAATGTCATTAATAAAATAAATTTTATTGTGTGAAATAAATTATATATATTCAGCAAATTTGCTTTTAATAACACAAAATCCAACATTCTTCTTCTTAACGTGCCCGTATGTTACCCATCATAATAAGTTGAAGAATATTATATCGGTCTCCTCTTACTACGTGTCCAAAATAGGCCATCTTTCGACATTTGATGTTACCAAGCAGCTCGCGAGCAGCATTTGCTCTCTGAAGGACTGCCACATTTGTCAGCATAGCCGTCCATGGAATTTTTAGTATACGTCTGTGCAGCCACATTTTAAATGCCTCCAGCATTCAACTCAACATTCTTACTGATCATAAAGTATAGAAAATTAAATCATTTTATCAATTCTTATATTATGTTGTCTTAGTTATCATAAATATTAGTTTATTTTCTACTATTAGCATAAATATTTATGAATGTGTTATGAAATACAATTAGATTTATTTGAAGCTGATACCAACAGAGCTTACAGTATGGTTGTCAGAACCGATCTAATAAAAAGCTTCTTTTTTATAACATTGCCGTATATTATAGTCGATAAAATATTAACCTTGATAACATTTGAATCAAAATAATTATCATGTTCCAATGTTTGTACAGCTAATCCTATAAAAAATTTTAGGTTGTGTCACGCTTTATATCCAGAATAACTGTACCGAACCGTAAATTGTCTTAAAGCGTACTGAAATTCAACAATTTTCACATGATGTTCAAATAGAACACAATGTATACAACAATATAGTTTCTGTAGAGATGTTTATGTATCACGTAACTTCAGCCTTGTGGGAATTAGTAGGAAATGTTGGAAACCATTGCATGCTTGAAACAATTTCCCACAAATTATATATACATGAGAATTAATATTAAATATTTTATATAATTTAACATCATCGGTATTTTTTAAAAAATAACTGAAATGTCTATTAAACATTTAATAAAGGAAATAAACCACTTTAGGTGAGTTCAAATTTAAAAGTTATGGAAATACAACAGAAATAAAAAGAAAGTAACTTTAATATATACAATAAGGAGAGAAGTAATAACATTGAAAAATGTTAACAAGAAGTAGACTTACATACAAAATGAACTATTAGATGATTTATGTTTTTCGAATAACGAATATTCGGAATGTTTATCGTTATTCTTTTCTCAGGATTTTACAGATAAACCTAACAATACCATTCCTCATATAATGTACCCACGCTTGTCTAAAACTCTTGACAATATAACTTTCACACCGGATGGAATTAAACATTATTTAAGAAAACTACGAAATAATTCATCACCTGGATAGACGAAATCACCTCTTTTTTCCACAAATAATGTGCAGCATCTGTAGTCATCCCTATATCTCCCATACTGAATGCTTCTTTTAATCAAGGTTCTCTCTTCTCGTCCTGGAAATTGGCTTCGGTTACTCCTATATTCCAGAAAGGATATAAACTTGATTGCAATAATCATCGTCCAATCAGTCTGCTACCTATCGTCGGCAAGGTCATGTAATCGATTATTTGCTAAGCTATGTCTGAGTTTCTTCTTCAAGAAAATGTCATCCCTCCCCAACAGCATGGCTTTATCAAAGGTCGTTCAACGATCATAAACTGACTTCATTGTGTAAATGATTGGTTATTATCTATAAGTGATCGAAATCCTGTCGGCGTAGTCTATTACGACATTTCTAAAGCTTTCGACTGTCTTCCAAAACGTAAATTACTAGCTAAATTGGATTACTATGGTATCCACAGAAAGTTAAACATTTGGATTGAAGATTTTCTATCCGACAGATACTTCAGGGTTCGTGTTTGGGAAGACCACTTACTAGATAAGCCAGTCAAGAGTACAGTTCCACAAGGATCAGTACTTGGATCTCTACTTTTGTGTTTACACTAGTGACCTTCCGCTCATCGTATCCAGTAAGATTTCCATTTACACTGATGAGACGAAATTATATGTGAATCCAACTATGAACCAAGATATTCTTCAACAAGATCTGGACATAAGCGAAAGCTTTGGCGAATATATAAACTTACTGGTTCCTTTTTTGATCTTTTTACCTACCGTAAGTTTTCTAACCAAGTTAAACAATACCTGCTAAAGTTAAGACAATAATTTAAAGAATCTATCATTGCAAGTGGTAGTAGTAAAAAAGTTTATCGGTACATTCGTACATCTTTAGCTTGTAAAGTCTCCATACCGTTACTTCAAACAACTGACGGGTCTTTATGCTCGTCGAATAATCAATCTTCAAAATGTTCATCGTTATTCTTTTCTCAGGTTTTCACACATGAACCTAACGATACCATTCCTCATATAATGCACCCACGTTTGTCTAAAACTCTTGACAATATATCTTTCACACCGGATGAAATTAAACATCATTTAAGGAAACGATGAAATAATTCATCACCTAAATTAGACGGACTAACCTCCTTTTTTCTTAAACAATGTGCAGAATCGGTCGCCATTCCTATAACTCTCATAATGAATGCTTCTTTTAATCAAGGTTCTCACCCCTCGCCCTGGAAATTGGCTTCGGTTACTCCTATATTCAAGAAAGAAAATAAACTTGATTGCAATAATTATCGTCCAATCAGCCTGGTTCCTATTGTCGGCAAGGTCATGGAATCGATTATTTCCGAAGCTATGTCTGAGTTTTTTCTGAAAGAAAATGTCATCCTTCACCAACAGCATGGCTTTATCAAAGGTCGTCCAACGATCACAAACTTAGTTTATTTTGTAAATAATTAGTCATTATCTTTAAACAATCGGAATTCTGTCGATGTAGTCCACTTAGACTTCCAAAACGTCGATTACTAGCTAAATTGGTTCACTATTTGGATAACATTTGGATTGAAGATTTTCTATTTAACAGTTACTTCAGGGTTCGTGTTGGGGAAGACCACTCCTAGATAAGCCAGTCAAGAGTGGAGTTCCACAAGGATCAGTACTTAGACCACTACTTTTTGGTATTTACACTAGTGATCTTACGCTCATCGTATCTAGTAAGGTTTCCATTTAAGCTGATCAGACGAAATTATATGTGAATCCAACTATTAACCAACACATTCTTCAACAAGATCTTGACACAATATTTAAATAGTCCTCAGAATGGTTTCTTCCACTTAACATTGAAAAATGCATTGTTTTACATATCGGAAAAAGTAACCCACCACTGCCGTACTTTATTAATGGACATCCCTTAAACCTGGGATAGGTTTACCTGTCATCCTTAAGCATAGGTGAAATTGGTCTAATCACATAGTGTCGGTGTGCAAACGTGCTAACTCGAACCTGTTTTTGATCCGTAAATGTTTTACGGATCAATATACGTTAGACCTATTTTTGAGTTTGCTGGACCAGTGAGGAATCCAGATCTCAGTCGCGATAAAATCCTACTTGAAAATGTTCAGTGTACAGCCACAAGACTGGCATACGGCCATGTAACACCTAACTATGAAGATATATAAGATCCATGGCTTATCTTACGACATTCGAGTAGCGACGTCTTCTAGGTGACCTAATTATATCTTTCTGTATTTTAAAATATAATTTTGGTAACCTACACACCATATTCACTTTGAATCAAGACGAAAGATTAAGTGGCCATCGATACAAATTAAAGAGGAAACAAACTACTGCAAGGTCCAGGGTGAACTTCATGCCAAATAGAATCTTTAATACCTGGAACACTTTGGATCAAGACACCATATCGGCAACTAGTATTAACATCTTGAAAAATCTAGTGTTTCTTGAAATATAAAATTAATAGCACTTTATTTTATTTATAGGATTGTGTTTTTTTTTCGGACAGTATTATTTATTTATTGATTGTCTCACAATTTAATTTTTATATATTTTTAATTATTTAACTTTGCTTAACTTTATAATTGGTACTAGTTTTATAAGGATATTTTTTATTTTTGTTTTTTTTTGCTTTTTGGGCATAATAGGAGCTGGCTCCTATGCCCTTATTTGTAATATAATAATAATAATAAATCATACCTCTCCCGTACAGCGTTTTCCGTTCTCAAAATAATATTGATATTATCAGCATAGGTAAGGACTTAGACTGATTTATTATATATTGAACCAATGGTTGTGATTTGTGACATACGTAGGTATTACTTTTTCCAGATCCAGACTAAACATTATACAGTCATGTCTTCCAGGCGCATTCCGTTATTTGTTTTAAAAGGTTTAGACAGTTCCTCCTAAATTCGTACTGTACATTTAACTGATTTGGTATTCCTAGCTCTCCTACTTTTTGTAATCTTTGTAGATAAAATTATACAATTTTCAGAGACAATAAATATACTTCTTTTCTATAAGAGCAAGAGAAGCATAGAAAATTGTAAAAAACCTGAGAATAAACAAAAAAAGGGTATAATAGGTCGACTAGAAGAAAGAAGTTGGGTCGAAGATTGGTGACAACTTCTAACTGAAGCAAGACCACAACTCACGAATACTATCACAACAAAATATGAAGTGGAATACGATCAAATAACGGTACAGGAAGTCCACGATGCAATAAATAACCACACGGTAAATAAGCATGTGGACCAGGAGGTGTATTTCATGATATGATTGGAAAGCTAAGACATAAGAAAGAACACATTTGGCATGACCATCGCAGTACAAAAAGAGCATTTTACCGTTCACCAGATCTCTCGATATCTCATTATCTCCCAATTTCTCAACATGTCAAAGGAAAATCGTCAATATTTAACGAAGTTATGGCTTGCTTTTGCGGGCTAAAAATCAGAGTTATTGTTAACTTATTTAAAACAAACTGTACAATTATAACATAACTTAGCTTTTATAAAAAAAAATATGCCATGAGCTGGAAAACTTAGATTGGAAGATCATAACTGAAGTGATTTTTCTGTAAAATAAAGTACAAATTACCATGTGTGAATTTTTACAAAAGGATCATGTCCTTCAAGAAGAGAGAATTATTATATTTTATTCCAAGGCTTGTGTAGAGCTGGAAACACCTGTCGCTTTTGCTACAAAAAAAGTGCCGGGAGATTTTGATCGAAACGATAAGACTTAAAAATGGGGCAGTGTAACGCCAAATCTATTGGGGAAAAGAGAACAGGTGTATCTTCTTCTGCTAATGCCTATCCTCTATGGATGTTGGCTACCGCAATGGCCCATCGTATTTTATTAGCAGCTGTTCAAAATTGGTCTGTGGTGGTCATACCTGTCCACTATCTCAAATTCTTAAGCCAGGATATTCGCCGGCGTCCTGGACCTCTATTTTCTTGTATTTTCCCTTCTAATATCAATAGTAGGATTCTGTATTTATTTTCATTCCTCACTATATGTCCGAAGTATGCTAACTTTCTCTCTTTAATGGATTTCAAGACTTCAGGTTCTTTTTGTAAACGTTGCATTACTGCGTCGTTAGTTCTATGATGTACCGGGTGGTCCAATAAGCCGATCTCTCGGCTATATATCAGAAACTATTCATGTTATAACTTTAGGAAAAAAAATTCCTTAGTAAAAGTGGCCACGAGAAGTCGCTGGAAATAACTTTCAAGATTTTGGATTAACCGCTAGGGGGCGTAACCAGCGAAGAAAATTTTGAAAACCAGTTTTTTGGGAAATATGTCCAATTAAACCAAGCGTTAAATAAGTAAACTAGAAAGGGGCATAAATTCTACACAAAGTTGTTCAAGTACTTTTTTTTTATTTTTTCAAATAATGGGTGGGGGAGAGTGGGAAAGTATTTGTGGATAAATACCTATAACTTTGGTTTGATCCAACCGATTTTAATAAAATTAGTGTCATTAGAAAGAGTGTGGATGAATTAATTTACATCTACTATAAAATACTTGCATTCAGTTTTCATAGTCGTAGGTAGAGGGGACTTTCAAATAAAAAAAATTAAAATATGTTTTTCTTTAAAATTTTTAATGGAAACACCTATTTATTGTAAATTATAATGGAACTGGAATAAATTTGTAACAAAATGGAGCAAACCGCATGTTAATAGCTTTTGTTGAACTCGAGATATGAATAAAAACTCATAAACATAAGTAAGTATAGTATTGACACACCCTGTATTATAAATTACATTAAAAAATAAATCGGTAGGTATTTTCAAATTGTTTTATATCAGAAGAATCCTAATGTTGATACCTATTTTGTAAAAAATAGTTTTTTCGAAACTAAGTAGGCTACGACAAAGAATTTGACGGGGAGTTCATATTGTTTATTTATTGACAGCAGTCAAAACGTTGTTAAGAAGTGCTATATTATAATTCGAATTAAAGATTGCACTTTTTTCAATAGATATTAATATTGGTAATATTAGTAATTAATTATCAGTACAAATAATTCGTGATGAGTATATCAAATTGTATGATATGATTGGAGTTTATTCGAATGTCACCAAAATGCCGCTATTGCCTCACGTATACATTTTGTAAGATATCGTGTCAGGAGACATTATGGCAAAGAAGTATTTGAAAGAAAGGCAAAAAGATTAGGAGAAACTGGTAGTTTTTCTCGTCCTTGTTTTAAACGACGTAGTAGAGTTATGACCTAAAATAATTCAATCTATGTTCTTGCTTTAATTCAACAGAATCCTCATATGAGTAGTCCGAAATCTCTACTTCTTTGCCACAATATCTCCTGGCAGGATATCTTACAGAATATATACGTGAGGCAATAGCGCCATTTTGGTTATATTCGAAATAAACTCCAATCATATACAATTATACTCATCACGAATTATTAGTCTTGATAATTAATTACTAATATTACCAAAATTAATATCCAATGAAAAAAATGCAATTTTCAATTCGAATTATAATACATATAACACTTCTTAACAATATTTTGACTGCTGTCAATAAATAAACAACATGAACTCCCTGTCAAATTCATTGTGGTTAGTACTTAGTTTCACTGTGGTACTTAGTTTCGAAAAAACAATTTTTAATCATATGAAATAACAATGGTCAAAATAGGTATCAACATTAAGAGTTTTCTACTATAAAAATTTTTGAAAGTGCCTACTGACTTATTTTTTAATTTATTTTATAATACAGGGTGTGTCAATACTATACTAACTTATGTTTATGCGTTTTTGTTCATATCTCGAGTTCGATTAAAGCTATTAACATGTCGTTTGCGCCATTTTGTTACGAATTTAATCCAGTTCCATTATAATTTACAATAAATAGGTGTTTCCATTAAAAATTTTGAAAAAAAACAAATTTTAATTTTTTCTATTCGAAAGTACCCTCTACCTACGACAATTAAAACTAAATGCAATTATTTTATAGTAGATGTAAATTAATTCATCCATACTCTTTCCAATGACACTAATTTTGTTAAAATCGGTTGATCCAAACTAAAGTTATAGGTATTTATCCACAAATACTTTCCCACTCTCCCCCACCCTTTATTTGAAAAAATAAAAAAAAAGTACTTGAACAATTTTGTGCAGAATTTATGCCCCTTTCTAGTTGACTTATTTAACACTTGGTATAATTGGACATATTTCCCAAAACACTGGTTTTCAAAATTTTCTTCGCAGGTTACGCCCCCTAGCGGTTAATCCAGAATCTTGAAAGTTATTTCCAGCGATTTCTCTTGGCCACTTTTACTAAGAAATTTTTTTTCCTAAAGTTATAACATGAATAGTTTCTGATATATAGCCGAGAGATCGGCTTATTAGACCACCCGGTACATATGATATTCTGAGCATGCGACCATAGCTCCACATCTCGAAAGATTGCAACCGTCTGCAAGACGCCTCAGTGAGTGTCCATGCATACAACAGGTGTATACTTTTTCAAATCTTTGAGATTAATCACTGACGACGACTTATATAAGTTTACTATTTGCTGGAATTCTTCTGTAATTAGTTATAGACTGTATTTTATACAATAAAATAATTAAAAAATAAAGTATTAAATAAGTAGTGTAAATAAATAAAACGCTGAGTTTAATTCCCCTTACAATATTGCTCTACAAAAGTTGTCTACTGACATTTTTGCTTATTGAATTATCTTTTGCGAATCAACAAAGTATATCATTCCTAAAGGAAGTCGAAACGCGAATAATTATATTATATTGATTGTAAGATAAAACTGTGACGTTTAAATTTAAACAGATATGTTAAAATTTTTGTATAATTTTCAAGTACTGCTTATTACTCTAGAGTTGCTATACATTTTTGTAACACTATAGAGCCTAAGAACGAAAAAAAATATATTAAAAAATCTCTAAGCTTTCCGTCAAAAAAGTATTACAGTTTTTAGAAAGTTCTTACATATCCTTAAGAAAAAGTCGTCTCTTGGTAAGAATATTAATCACAGGTATTCAGGCGAAGAGCCGAGTTTTTCTCTAGTGTATAAGTATATAAAACAGTGAGGAGAGCACTTTTAATAAATCTTCATCCCGAGTTCATTAATTTCGTAAAAAGTTGCAAGTCCCAATTCGACGTTAAATAAGGCGCCTTAGGACGATAAAGTGTCGCGAATGAAATTTTGAAAGTCGCCTAAGAAAAAGTATTTTTAAAGTTCAGTATTTTATCTTATTCAATATGTAAAGTCATCAGTCATCGTTAGAGAGTTATGTGCGCAGCATCTTTAAATTGTGGCATTTATATCTCTTTGTCTTAGAATAAATTCCACAACTTGTTAATAATCCAGTAAGTTTTGACCTTCCTTTATCAATCTGTTTATATTTTTTACTGTATTTAACTTTTTTCTAACAGTAAGTTCTTTAGTAGTAGTTACAAAAAATGTATAAATCAAACTACCATATATCATAAATAAATAAACAATTAATAAGTTTGTTATGGTATAAGGTAAACCTAATAGAGCCATTTATTTAAAATATTTACCAATATTATAAAGGTTTAACCCCACACTGCTCAACCTTTTAAAATCTTTTTAAATCAATTACAACAATGTTTTTTAGAATTGTTATATTATAAGGATATAGAGAAAAATAATAAAAAAATTGTGACAGAAGTTTTTATTCATTTTGACAAAGAAGTAGTCGTATCAAATTTGATACATTGAGCATTAAATTACAAATATCTTATTGATTGATTGAAATCTGCGAATAAACTCAGAGTTACGCAACCAGCCATATAACGTGCAATGCTGAACGCGAGCCTTCGAGACCACATAACAAACCAACAAATCAGGTAAAGATCAGGAGTTCAAGACGTCATCGAAAGAACCACGTCGCTTAAGTGGAACTGGGCAGGGCACTTAGCCTGAGCACAAGATGGACGGTGGACAAGACGTATTATGGAATGGAGGCCCAGAAACTAAAAAAGAAGCCGAGGACGACCACCGACTAGATGGACCGATGATATAAAACGTGTAGCGGGAAACTGGCTACAAGCGGCCCAGTGTAGAGAACACTGGAAAGAACTGAGGGAGGCATATGTCCAGCAGTGGACGCGATTTACTGATTGATGATGATGATGTTATTGATTATAAAATGAGAAAAAGCAATGATGATAAATGAACATGAAAATGAACATTTAAATGATTATTTAAACATAAATGTATGCCTTATTTATAGCATTTAATATTTTGCCACATTAAATGCTCTAAATGTCGGAAATGAAGAACAAGTGGAAAATCTTTGCAAAATTACATCTTTGTTTAGTTTGACCATATATCGGCCAATGATCTATGGAATCTGTTCGAATATCTTTAGGCGGTACATGAGAGAAGATTGTGTATTTTTTTCTCTTTTCCAGCAACATCAATATATCTGAATCCTTGGAAGGCCTGTCTCGTTTCCTATTATTGTTACCTGCAAAGACACTTTGCTATTTCCAATCACATATCAATCTGAGAAATTAACTTTCCTCTGTCGTTGTGTGCCCGTCTATAAACCAGCCATGTGCTGACAAGTGTAATATCGATAGGGTAGTAAAAAACTCTTATATACCATTTTTTTGATCTTAGTTTATATTTGTACCTTCTGATATAGCTGTACATAGCATCTACGCCTCCCATATGAGCACTATATTTTGGGACTAAGCTGGACACTCAAGATTAAATTTTGATAAAAAACGGGTGTGGCAGTCCAGTAGGACTGCCGGTAGAACTTACACTTCTATACACGCTTTCGCCGTTACAAATTTATATGGGAGTCAATCTGCACAATCATTACATATTTAATACTATAGGTAAGAGATAGCAGAAAGAGAAAAAGCATTAGGTATATAGGTATGTACATCGTTTGCTGTATATAAACATTTAAACTGTAAGGAGTATAGCAAATGAAGGATTGTATCAATATTTTAATGAAAATATATATTTTTATTTTCATATATGTATAAAAGGAGTTTAATTTACAAAAAAAAATTACATATACTTGCAGTAAAATTCATTATTTATTTTGTTATTAATATACAAATTACAATATAATACATTGCAACATAATTCAATATAATAATACAAAACAAACTAAATTGCAATAGTCATAAGTATTTAAAACTGCCAATATACATAACTTACTTTACGAAGATTAAAATAAAAAACCAACAACTTGGCTTATGTTGTAAATTTTCATTTTATTTTAAAATTTAGCATTTTTGCTTATATTACATATACTTAATAAGATTAACGTGAGGTTTTTAAATATTTCAAAAATAAAAAAGCAAATTCATATTGGGATTTGAACTCACATACACCAGCGTATGAACCAAATACGTAAAAGATTTGCCAATTAGACATGACACTAACGGATTTCAAAATTGACAGTTCTCGGTTATACAGTGATTATTTTCAGATACAAAAGCCTAAAATCATGCCCCGGAAACTTATATGCATGACCTTGAAACATTCACCCATCACTTTGACTCCAGGCTGCTAATAAAGAGAAATGACAGCCTATCTCTTTCACGAAGACTTTAACCAAACATTTATTTAAACACAATCTCGGGGTGTTAATAAAATAATTAAACGAAGCTTAAAGGATTCCCCAAACTGACGCGAAACTTTCGCAGCGGAATCGCGGCGAATCGTAAGGCACGGCGACTTATGTCGCCGAGCGCCGCAATCTCGCGCATCGACGTGCATCGTCCCTCCTTCTGGAAGTTTTAATAAATTCTATTGGTTAAAAATCGTAAAAGTTTCATATAAAAGTTAAATATACTTTAAATATGGGACATTTTCGATTTACAGTCAGTCGTGGTTTTACTCTTACGGAGTAGCCGCAGGGCTCCTCATTGGAGGACTCTGCAAAAAGTTTAAAAAGACTCTGAAGCTGAGTTTTTTTTCTACTTAGAAATGGTTGTTTTATTCCTTATAATAAATAACCCTTAGGCATTTGTCTTTTTCAAGACAATGCCGCTTTAAAACGTCCAGCGGATAAGTATAATTTTATAAATACTTATCCCGCTCCGACGATACTTATGTCGTCTCTGGAATTAATAAGCCATGGAAAAACGTAAAAGCAACTATGTGCATTTCCTATGGTTATTAATATCGCCATGATCTAACATTGCGCAATATTGCATAATATTGCGATGTTAGTCCAGGACGCTCTTTTGGGGCATTGTCTTGAAAAAGACAATGCCTGTATGTTTTATTAAGGTTGTGGAAATAAAACAAACATCTCTGAAGGAAAAAAAAGTCAACATCAGAGTCTTATTGGTGGTGTTGAAAAATTGCCGAGTCCTTCAAGTGGGGAGCTCGACGGCTACTCTCTGAGAGTAAAACCGGTACTGACTAGAGATCCGAAAATGTCCCGTATTTAAAGTTATTTTAACTTTTATACGAAACCTTTTCATTTCTCAACCAATTGAAATTATTAAAAGGAAGGACTAGGCAAAGTCGAGACGCTTGATTGGTGCGTCTGGACGTCACTTAATGCATGTGTTCAGACAAGTTCGGACGGAAACTGGAACGGTCGCGGCAGAACAGCGTTGACGTTTCATGAAACGCTGCATGCACGGTTTTTTCCGCTGCAGTTATAGCAAGTTATAGTTTCGCGTGAATTATTAAAATGGCTGTTACAGAAAAACTAATTGAAATTGTGAAACAATATCCTATAATTTATGATTTAAGTGACGAAGATTATAAACATGTAAGAAAAATGGATAAAGTCTGGGATAATATAGGGTCATTTCTAGGAGAAAATGGTAAGTTTTCATTATATATTATATATAATGAATTTAATAGTGCTCCGCCTGCGAATGTTCCGCAACGGTTTCGCGTCGCAAAAGTTTCGCGTCGGTGTGGGGAATCCTTAATTCCGCAATGTCAATTCTGTCAAAAGTAATGACGGATCTTCCATTTGTTTACAAGTTTTCAATTTTATTTTATTATCTTTTACTTTCGTTTGCATTTATTTTTAGTAATTTTAATTTAAGTTGGTTACTTAGTTTTTAAAGTTTACTTTGAGTTACCTATTGCAGCAAAGAATTTTTGTGTTGTGCTAGTAAAAAAACTAAACATGGTGAATTATTGTATTGTTCCGTTGTGTACAAATGATAGAAAAATTACAAAAATGATGATGATAGTAACTTGTCAGATTGTAAATATTATGTAATTTGTTTATAACTGTTTTATCTTAAACAACAAATAAATATACGTATATCTAAAAAAAATTGTGCATTTTTTATATATCCTTTTATTTTTTAATAATATATGTGCGATTATTTCATCGGAAAATACTAAGATATTTTTCAGTAAAATTTAATTAGTAACTAAATAGCCTGCAAGAGGCGCTAAAGGGTATGTATGTAAGGGTGCCCACTTAAATTTCTTGCCAAAAGATGATTAGTAATGACCCCAGCTGCAATGAGTCCTAATAAACGAAATTTATACATTGAGTTGCCTATCTATTTCTAATATTATATTATTTATCTATGGGCTAAAATAATTATAAACATTTAATAAATATTACAAAAATATCACATTAATAATAATATTAATATATATTATATGAGTATCACTTGTTTCGCCAAACGTTTACGCCAAAGAGAATTAATTTGTGTTCTAACGGTATGACATTTTTTAATACAGTGCCAAATATCACAGTGAACGACTTAAATATAGCATACCTAGGTCCCTAAGAGATGCCCTAGAAGAAAATACAGATACCCAAAAAATATTTTCTTATATTAAAGACCGTCAACTACTTCAAAAGATTAAAAACATACATTGTAATACTTATACATATTATTAGTGTAAACTAGTGTATTTACACTAATTGTATCAACTGTCACATTAATCTAAATACGCTTATGACCCCGCGTAGTTGATGCGTCATTAAAATAAAAAAAAAATAAAAAATCATAAATTCCACATAAAAATAATTTTTTCTTGTCTAGACAATAATAATATTCAATAATTTACTATAACTGCACTTTTTATTTATAAATATGAAAAATATCACAAGACTAAACTAGTAAGATATTTTGACTTTAGTGTCGTTTTGATCATAAAATATTTGTCTTCTACGACTGGATTATAATATGTAGATGCTGATGTTGTCAGAAGTAGTGATGCTTGCTCGGCTTGGCGGCTTCTCGCTTTTCATATATTATTTTATGTGTGGCTTGCTTGTCTCACGATTATTTTTCACCACGAAATACTAAAATGAAAATAAATGGATTCACACTTTATGAAAAGAAAAAATAAGACAAAAAACGGAATATGAATATAAAATGGAAGCTGGTTTTCAAAAGAGATTAGGTCAAGTTAATACAAAATTTGTATTTCTATGTATGCTTTTTCTATTAATTATTGCACAATTTAACTTATTTTACTTTTTACTGTTAAAGACAGTTCCAGTATTAGTCCATGTGAGTTCTTGTTCAGTATTTAATTTATTCAATTTTTCAATATTTATTGGTTTCAACTACTAGGGAATGAACAGACTAATTACTTTACTTAGTTGAACTTGACTAAAAACTTCTGGCAAGTCAGAAAATATCATAGAAAATTTTATTTTTCTTAGGGTGTCTGTCCGTTCCGAACGTTGGCGATCATTCTGGCTATGATAATTTTGTTGTGTTCATCCTCCGTAGTACTTCTTCATTGGTGACTTAGTCTGTCCATGGTATCTTTAGGATCGTTCTGTATAACCATAGTTCAAAAGCCTAAAGTTTTGATAGAGTTTCCGCCTTCAATGTCCACGATTCTACTCCGTATAGAAGCACTTCGTACACGTTACAATAAAGGAGCCTTATTTTTGTTTCTAGGGTGAGGTCATGGCCCTTGAACACAGAGCTCAAGTTGAGAGTGCACTTTTTGTCTTTCCGATGCAACATTTAATCTCTTGGATATTGTCCCACGATTCATTGATTACGGTTCCCAAGTAGTTGTACTGTGAAACACGTTCAATTCTCATTTGGTTCACATACAGATTTGTTCCAGTTATGTTTTTCTTGCTGATGATAATTAGCTTGGATTTGCTACTATATGCTGATTTGGATTTCTACTCGTTTCCATTAATTTGTTTATTAAGTTTTGCAGACCTTCTACGGTATTAAAAAACAGTATTGAATTATCTACATATCGCAGTTTATTGAGCTTGATTCCATTTATTGAGATGCCTTCAAAAATATTTTCTAGAGCCTTTTCAAAAATCTGCTCTGAGTACAGATTGGATATCAATGGTGAAATGATGCAGTCTCACTTCTCTTAAGTTTTTAACCTGATCTGTTCAGAGCATCGCTGATTGATTCCAATACAGGTAAGCTACTACTTTTAGGTCTCTTCCACCAATCACTGGCCTTTCCAAAAACATCACAGCTGACATCTCTACATTTCTGAAACATAAAGCTTCCCTCGTACCAACGGCGTTCACAAAACCAAACTCATTAGGTGCAATTTGTTCCTCGCATTTCCGGTAAATTTTTTGGTGGATGACTTTTAAAAACAGCTTCAGCAGATGGCTCATTAGGCTTATGGTTTTATAGTCTTCACAAACTTAGGCTCTTGGTTTTTTGGGCAATGATACGAACTCCGATTTGGACCACTCTACTGACATTTTTCCTGCCTTATATATTTCATTAAATATTTCAGTTATTATTTATATTTGTTCTGCATCTAATAGCTTAAGCAATTCTGCCGAAATTTCATCAAGTTCCGGTGCTTTTCCATCCTTCATTTGTCTAACGGCTTCCGTTACTTCTTCTAGTAGGATTTCGGGACCTAAATTTTCTTCAATGGTGGGTTCTTGTATTTTTCTAAGGTCGAGGAAAAGTTTTTTCAAGTATTCTTCTTATACTTTATTTTTATCGTCTTTGGTTATGACAAGATTGCCTTCATGATCTGTTATTTTTTCGCTGTTGCGTTTTCGGAACTTTCCAGCTATTTTCTTCACCTTTCGATGGACATTAAAGTTATCATATTGACTCTGATAATCCTCTATTTCTTGACATTATTCTGTTTTTTGTTTCTCTTTGTGTTCTCTTATCTATCTTCATAGAACATGTTTATAAGTATTTAAAATTAGTAATTTCACCACAAAATACTGACTGATGCAGTGTCCAGAGCCAAGCTTACCAGACATTATGACAAAAACAGATTTTTTTTTATTTAGATAGTTATAGTATTAAATAACCTCATATTCATGAGGCTGCAAGTGAAGCTTTAGGTTATAAAGACAAACATGAAACAAAAAATCAAGAATGGTGGTCTGAGAATATGCAAACTGAGGTCAACAAGAAGAAAACTGCTTATCAGAAGTGGATGTCAACGAGAAAAGATGAAGATTACAAGATATATCAAAAATTAAATCGAGATGTAAAAAGAGAAGTATTTAAGAGTAAACATGAGATGTGGGATCGAAGATGTGCAGAGATGGATAGGTATATGGGTGGAACAAGAGTTGGGCAAGCTTGGAAGGTGATAAAGTCTCTCCGGAGGGAAGGAAAGAAAAAATCTAACTGACAGTTAATAGATCTGAAACAGCGAAACACCATTATGAGGTCTTACTGACAGAGGATAGATGTAAATTCCAAGAAATGGAAGAAATATCCGAACACACACAAATAAGTGAGATAACAACCGGAGAGCTAAACGATGTCCTCAAAAGATCGAAAAACGGTAAAGCGGCAGGACTTGGAGACATCCCAATTGAGTTGATAAAGTATGGACCAAAAAAATTACATGAGATGTTGGTTCAACTATTTAACAAATGCTTAAAAGGACAAAATATCCCTGATGATTGAAATATTGGATACATCAGCTCAATATTCAAGAAAGGGGATAAACGCAAATGCTCTAATTATAGGTGAATAACTGTTATCAGCTCAGTGAAAAGGTTGTACGGTCGAATAATAAAAAAAAAGAATAGAATCAGAATACGAAGACATAAAAGAACAAAATGGATTTCGTGCAGAAAGATCGTGCACTGATGGTATATTCGTTCTGCAGCAGGTAATCGAAAAACGGAAGGCAAAGAATCTATCTACCAACCTATTGTTTGTAGATTTAGAGAAGGCATACGATGCGGTACCTTTGAAAAAAACTGTTTCAAACATTGACGAAAGTAGGTCTTAGTAGAGAGTATGTGGATGCTATCGCAAATATATACAAAAATGCAAGAGGTGTCGTTAAAGAAGGAAACTTTATATCTGAATCATTTCCAATAACAAAGGGGCTTAAACACGGATGTTGTCTATCTCCGACCTTATTTAAAATATATATTTAATCATCGCTAGAGCAGTGGAGGAAACAAGTATCCGGAATGGGAATAGACATAGGCGATGGTAAATGTCTAACAACTTTATTTTTCGCAGATGATCAGGTAGTCGTAGCGAAAGATGAAGAAGACATGGACTACATGTTTAGAAAACTAAAGAAAGAATATTAAAAATGGAGCCTCAATATGAATATGTCAAAGACAGAGTATCTTAAAATAGGAGATGATGAATTTTCTAAATGTAACCCACCAATATGCGAGCACTGCAACTCAACTTTCACAGTAAAGTATATCTTTGAATGTGACAAATTTAAACATCAACAATCTGTTTATAGTATAGATTCAAACTTATCAGTTGTGCTAGGTCAAAATAGATACTCAAAGAACTTAATAGATTATTTAAAAGCCATCAATATGTTCCATAAGATTTGACTTTATTTTTTTTTGTTGTACAAAATTGCTGACTTTTTTAGTACAATTTTGTTATATTTTTTTTGTAACCATGTAATATATCTATTATTGTAAAATTGTATAGATCCGTCGCTAATAACCAGTAGGTGGATGCGACTTTTTCTTTAAATAAAAAAAAAGCTAACCTGTAATTGTTTTAAAAAATTGTTTTTACTGCTCAGAAAAATATATCACTCATTGCAGAACATCCACTGAACAACTTACCATAACTTTGCCATAAATGTGTTTGTGTTTAATATATGTTCTTGTTTGTATACCTTTGGGTTACGTTTTATATTCCTATTTTAATACTGTGTATGTTTTTTTTTTGACTTGGTACAAACAATATTTGTATCTGTTATGTAGTTAAATAAACTCTACTGCTCTACTCTACTCTAGTTTTCTTTATATTCTTATCTCTTTTAGTTTCAGGTTACATTCTATGTATACTCGGTGTTGTTTATATTGTTAATTTACCTTTTTCTTTCAATATATATATATATATATATATATATATATATATATATATATATATATATATATATATATATATATATATATATATATATATATATATATATATATATATATATATATATATATATATATATATATATATATATATATATGTAAATACTTTTTTCTTTTTGGGTGTGGTAGTCAATAAAAAATAGAGCTTTGCTAAGGCGTACTATTTATTCTGAAATCCGAGCTTTCGGTGGTTATTTGCCACCTTTATCAAGGTCTACAATGAAAATTACTGTGTTATAACATTAGGCTGATGTAATATAAAAGTTATAAAAACTTACCAGAAAGTAAGATTCATAGCATATAAAACACAACGTTAAGTAACATAATGTGATCTGAATTATTGAAGGCATTAAAAATTTTAAAAACTTTAAAATACTTAAAAATTAAAGAACATGTTACAAAGTTTAAAAAGTAAAAAATAAGACGACATGTTTGACAAAAAACAGTCGTCTTCGCAGGTTTGAATTCAGTCACATCTCACGAACAGAAAGAGGTAGTAGGTGGAACTATTGTTGTTTAAATAGTTCGATGTAACTACAAAAAACAAACTTTCAAACTGATGTCTAACAAAATGCCGTTTGTGATTTTAAGTACTACCAACCATGTTACCAACTTAGAATTGAGAGGGAAATTTAAAAAAAGGTTTTATTATGTCAAAAAATAAAAAGAAAATAGTATTTAGTAAGTAGGTTTAGGAAAAACAAACAACCAAAACAAAATGAACATCTGAATAATAACTGAAGTTAATCATGATAATTATAGCAATTAATAATGGAATTTACGAAACATGAAGCACTCTGAGATGCCAAAAACCCTAGTCAAAAGTCAAAAACTTTTTTTGACGTTTGACTAGGGTTTTTGACTTTTGACTAGGGTTTTCTGCATCTCAGAGTGCTTCATGTTTCGTAAATTCCATTATTAATTGCTATAATTATCATGATTAACTTCAGTTATTATTCAGATGTTCATTTTGTTTTGGTTGTTTGTTTTTTCTAAACCTACTTACTAAATACTATTTTCTTTTTATTTTTTGACATAATAAAACCTTTTTTTAAATTTCCCTCTCAATTCTAAGTTGGTAACATGGTTGGTAGTACTTAAAATCACAAACGGCATTTTGTTAGACATCAGTTTGAAAGTTTGTTTTTTGTAGTTACATCGAACTATTTAAACAACAATAGTTCCACCTACTACCTCTTTCTGTTCGTGAGATGTGACTGAATTCAAACCTGCGAAGACGACTGTTTTTTGTCAAACATGTCGTCTTATTTTTTACTTTTTAAACTTTGTAACATGTTCTTTAATTTTTAAGTATTTTAAAGTTTTTAAAATTTTTAATGCCTTCAATAATTCAGATCACATTATGTTATTTAACGTTGTGTTTTATATGCTATGAATCTTACTTTCTGGTAAGTTTTTATAACTTTTATATTACATCAGCCTAATGTTATAACACAGTAATTTTCATTGTAGACCTTGATAAAGGTGGCAAATAACCACCGAAAGCTCGGATTTCAGAATAAATAGTACGCCTTAGCAAAGCTCTATTTTTTATTGACTACCACACCCAAAAAGAAAAAAGTATTTACATATTTTTTCCAAACTAGTCAAAAAATTTTGGACTACCTTATATATATATATATATATATATATATATATATATATATATATATATATATATATATATATATATATATATATATATATATATATAAAACAAGCGAGTCTTCTACAGCTGGCGCCGCTTCTCGCATCCTAATTTCCAGCGTTTTCTGTCGAAGCAATCTTCAGTTGCTAGATGCTCATTGCATCGTCGACATCGTCTCTCTAGGATCCTCTTGGTCTAACTGGTTTTCTTCTAGTTGGCGGAGTCCATTCTTTTTTTTTTTTTTGGCCATATGTTTTCCGGCAATGTCTGAAGGTGTCCATACCAGTTAAATCTTTTGGCTTCGATTGTGTCTATTATGTCTAGATCGATTTCCATTTCTCTCCGCATATCTTCGTTGCTCACCCTATCAAGTCTAATGAGCTGGCAACATCGTCTCCAGTAGTTCATTTCCATGGCCTTAATTTTTGATTTGTTTCTTTGGTTTATTTCCCAGAATTCGGCATCGTACAGTCCAATACTTTCTTTTATTGTTTTATAAATTCTTCTTTTATTTTCTTTTGTTATTTTTTTATTCCATAATAGTCCGTGTAGCTGTCTGGTGGCTGATCTTGCTTGGCCAATCCTGAAATGTATTTCTTCGCTACTTCCTGCTTTTGATGTTATTTGGACTCCCAAGTACTTAAAATTGTCTGTTGGTTTTATAGTTCCCATTTCGATTTGTAGGCTTTCTGGTTTTTCTCCTACAACTAAGTACTCAGTTTTTTGTATATTAATTGTGAGGCCCCATTTGGTGTACTCATCTTCCAGTTTTCTAAGCATGTAGCTTATATCACTCTCGTCTTCAGCTAGAATAGCTTGGTCGTCAGCAAAGTGTATCGTGTACAATCTATAATTCCGATTGGGATGCCCATACTGCAGCACATTCTTCTCCACAGTGAGAGTGCCTCATTTTTCTTTCAATATTTCTAATTTCTCTTCAAATTTATTAAATTCAATGACACACTTCATATTATTTATTTTTTGTTACTCTGTTTATTTATAATATCCCCAATTCTTTGTTTATTAAGTTTATTAAGTTTTCTATTTCGATTTTTAGTTGTTTCTATCTATTGGTAAACCCTTTTTTATTAAATTGTTTTTCTTCTTTTCTCTTTGGTATAGTTTCATTAATAATTCTATTTCCTCCATTTTTGTTGCATATTCGGCATCTACTTTTTCAGACTTTCGTTTTCTTGTACAACAATCAAAACAACAGATATTGTAGGACTTGTTGTGTGACCAGTCACTAACCAACATCAAAATGAACGTTCTCTTAATAAACACGTATAAAAAGCACTTTACAGTTATTTTAAAATATTCCTGAATTCCTCCTATATTCCTTATTAAAGCTTAACTTGCAAGCATACTTTATTGACATATATAGGACTCAATTTTTCTACACCTTTTTCAGTTTTTCCTTATAGGTTTTGCAGCCCTTCCAACCGTCCCACGATGTTATTGAGAATGTGCCATATAATAAAGATCCTATGGAAAGCAACCAATTCGGTTATCTAGATAACATGATAAGATTTAAACTCAAATCCGCAGGTGTGTAACTATTTGAAGAGAATCTATTTGGCATAGGTGGCGATTAATCAGGGTTTATAAAAAATTTTATAATTATTACATTTTTTAAGATGTTTTTAGATTTATTATTTTTATTAATTGGTAATTTTTTGAAAGCAAGGCTTCTGTACTATAGTTTATTTTTATGAACGAGAGAGTAATTAGCATAATTTTAACTGGTACTTCTGACCACTCCATGGGCGTGCTCAAGATTAATTGAAAAATTACTTTGAATAATTGTAAAAAATAAATTAATTATTTCAGTGTTATAAAGTGTTATGTGTATGTAAACAAAAGTGACCTCTTTTATCACACACTATATTAGAACTGAGTGGCCTACATTAAAAAGGGTTTTAAAAAATTCACATTTTTTTTTTAATTTTTAAAAATTACAAAAGAGAAAAAGAGTTTTTAAAACCGTCTAAGGTATGTTAAATAGATGAATAAAAATATTAATATAAAACTTACAGCTACTTGTTACAAATCCAAATCAGATTCAGAAGATGAACTTTCAGATGAACTTACAGAGCCAATGTGTACTATTATCAGCCTGCGTCCCTTTCCTGATGGTGGGTTTAAACCAGTAGATAAGTTATTTACAAAGGCGTGAATTTAACTTATATAGATGTTTATTTTATTGGTTATATATAACCAATAAAATAAACATCTTACATTTCTTGCAAATTCATTAGTACCTATTAACCTCCATCACTCCGACACTGGCAACCTTATTTAGGGATTAGTAACCCTCACAACTATTGTATTCTATTCTGCTCCAACCTTTATACCTGGTGGTCATACTCTATTTAAAATTGTTTTCCTATATACTTCTGTAAACTTGTTGATAAATATCTGTTTTTCATTGAGTCACCCGTATCAACAGTTTAGGGATTTGCATACATAATTTATTGTTCTATTACTCTCTCATAAATAAAAATACACTATAGCGTTGTATTACTTTTTTGTCTATACTAAATGCAAGGCGAGCGTCACGGAACTAGCGCCACAAGATGGCGTCGTCACGGAACTAGTGCCGCAAGATGACGTCATCACGGCGAGCATCACAAAATAGTGATTCTTCACATTGATTCACTACTTTCAATCAATTCGTTTCTAATTATCATATATTTATTCTAAACAGATTTAAATTAAAAACTAACAAAATACACACATTGAATAAAAATTAAAAAATTAAAAGAATATTAATAAAAATTGTCAAAATTCAGAACTCATAAATGTCATCCCACTAATAACAATATTGGACAATCTGTTTAAATTTTTACCACATTTCTAGTTTTAAAATAATTTCATATAAATATAAAATAATATTTTTAGATATATTATTTAGTTTATTTATTAATTAAATTTCCTATCAAAATACATTAGTTTATATAAATATATATATATATATATATTTCTTATCGACCCAGTCTCCTTCTTGGAGACCTCTATTTTCCATTTCTATATGAATATTGGATATCCATTTCTTTCTTGGCCTTCCCCTTTTATTTCTCTGTGTAGGTCTCCAGTTCCAAACCTTTCGTGGTATCCTTTCTTCGTTCATCCGTCTCAGGTGTCCATACCATTTTAATTGTTTTTCGGCTATCGTATCCATAATTGTGTTCTTTACTTTCATTCTCCCTCTTATGTTTTCATTTCTTATGTGGTCAAACAAAGTTAACCCGGAACATCTTCTCCAGTACATCATTTCCGTTGAGAGGAGTTTTTGTGACATATTCTTCTTAAAGACCCACACTTCTGACCCATACGTCAGCACCGGCTGAATTAGAGCCTGATATATATTTTTGTTTGTTTTCTTAGTTAAAGTTTTATTCCACAGGATCGTATGTAGTGTTTTTATCATGTTTTTTCCTTTTCCTATTTTTCTTGTTATATCTTTGTCGTCTCTCCTGTCTTCGCTTAGTGTAACTCCGAGATATTCGTACTGATCAACGTTTTTAATTAATCCGCTTTCTGTTTCCATGTCTTGGCCGATGCCTCCTATATTCATGTATTGTGTCTTTTCGGTCTATTATTATTAATTCGTCTATTAGTTTGTTTATCATGTACGTCATATCTTGTAGGTCCTCGGCAAGAACTACCTGGTCCTCTGCGAAGAGGATTGTGTATATAGGAGTGTCATTTACCCATATGCCCATTGGGCTGCATTTTCTCATCCAATATTTTAAATCATTACCAAGATATATTTTAAATAGGGTTGGGGAGAGACAAGAGCCCTGTTTGACACCCTTTGTTTGGGTGAAACCCTTGTAAATTTGGTTTCCAACCTTAAAGCTTGGTTATCTTGATATAGCTTTTTCACGGCATTTATATATACTGCATTTATACCTGCGTTTTCCAATGTTGTCCATAGTCTCTGCAGTGGTACGAAGTCAAATGCTTTACGGAGATCTATAAAATTGGCATGAAGTTCTTGTCCTCTTGCTAATCTCTTTTCCGTTAGATGTTTGAGAGTAAATACATTGTCGACACAAGATCTCCCTGGTCGGAATCCACTTTGTTCTTCGATCTCTGTGGCTTCTTTTTCTATTCTGGGTTTCAGAACTCTTTCATACAGTTTGCCAGTGGATGACGTAATGCTGATACCTCGGTAATTACTGCAGTCATTCCTGTTTCCCTTTTTGTAGATGGAGTTTATGTACGAGACTCTCCAATCTCTTGGGATACTTTCTCCTTGTAGGCACTTGTTAAACATTTTACAAAGCAATTCTAATGTTATTGCAGTGGCATGTTTGAATAACTCGATAGGTAAATCACCCGGTCCAGGAGCTTTATTATTTTTCATTTTTTGTAATGCGTTTTTTATTTCTCCTACGGTAATCATTGCCACTTCATTTAACCCCGTTTCAACTCTATCTATCTGTGTGTCTAGAAACTGTGTACGTTGTTCATTTAATAGATTTTCATAATAATTTTTCCATCTTTCTATATCTATGGGGTTTATTTTTTTTTTGTTTCGTTTGTATTTTTTCTAAGACTGTTGATAGTTTTCCAAGCTTATCTGGACCTAGATCCTTCTACCATTGAGCTTATTTCTGCACACTTGTTGTCCTAGGTTATGTTTTTTGTTTTTTTTTAATTTCCTTTTTTACTATATATTTGTATCTGTTATAGTTCTTTCGGTCTTCCTCATCTTTTGTCGCTAACCATTTGAAAAACAGTTTTTTCTTTTCTTCTACCAGTTCTAATAAAGCTTCTGTCCACCAATAATTTCTACGTTTTACTTTTTCTTTCGTACCTAGAGCTTCTAATGCTGCTTCATGAATTTTGATTTCCAAAGTCTCATACATTTCTTCCGCTGTTCCGTTTATTTCTTCGTCAAATTTTTGTGACAAACGTAGTTTATAAAGAAAACTTGTAGACTCATTTTTTAAGCTGTCTATGTCATAGAGCCGTGTGGATTCTTTGTTTGTCTGTTCTTGGGATTTATTTTGTTTAATATATCTTATTTCCACGGGTGCCTTTACTAGTAGGTGATCCGATCCACATTCTGCCCCTCTCCAAAATTTTACATCGTAGAGTCTTAAATATGTCTCTTGTTTAACTACTATATAGTCTATAATTGACTACAGTTTTCTTGTTTTTGAGTCCATGTATATTTATTTATGTATCTATGTTTGTAAAATCCATTCAGTATTTTTAACGAATGTTGTTCGCATACCTCCAACCATCTTGTTCCGTTCTCATTTACTAATATATATAAATATACTTTGGTAATACGTCAACAGGTAGCGTTAAGAGCAAACATATTGATTCATTGATTTATTAGAATATAATATAATTTGTTTTAATATAAATAGTACATAAATAATAAAATTACTTTATTTAATTTTAAAAATATAGGAAACATAGTGTAAAGCTTCGCGCTAGTCTACGGTACCGCATAGAGTAACTTTTTTTTGTTGTATTTTAGAAAGTCCCTCTGAAAGCATAGTAGGTAATCTCTTCTCCTGTATCTTGCATTCATGGCTGATATTTCAATGACAAACACTACCACATTCGCTACGTTGGCTGCTGAAATCGTAATTATATCAATAGACGACGACATCCAAACGGCAGCAGAGAATGTATAAACATACCTATGACAAATTGAATAAACAGATAAAAAATCAAACTTAAGCATACCAAGTCCATCTAAACAAATAGATATTTGGAATTCCCTAAAAAGGCTAGGTCTGGGATAAAGATAGTCAAAGTACCATCAACTATAGACAAATATAGTTTTTTTAGTGTTTACAACCTTAGGTTTCAAAATACTTGGGCCATCCAAAAGGTCTCCCATTTGTAATGGCTGTTGTGTTATGTTATCGTTGAACAAATTAGCTGTGTATCTTTTCCAGCTTCGGTGCAAAGTATACTCATCCAAATCTCTTTCGCCTTTATAATTTCTTTAAGAATGTGGCTGTGTATATTTCGGCACTCTACTTGGTCTTACCCAATCTTACATTACCTGAGTTGTTTCATCATATCTGATATTTCTTCTGTCATCCACTCATTCTTGGTAATTGTTTTATTTTGAAGAATAAAAGTGTTGTTCAAACCACCAAGTGATTCTTTTATGGTGGTCCATGACTTTTCAACATCATCCACTGTTGCCTTTTAAAAGAACCTATTGGTTATTTCTTCTATTTATGTTTCTTTCTTATCGGTGTTTTTAAATTTCCTAATGTTTAATGATGCATTATAATTCTTTATTTTATCTGTAGCGAGCCTCAGTTTACTATTTGCAACTAAAGAATTGTGATTTACTCGTGCGGTTCAACAATTTTCTAGTCATAGAAAAAAAAAAACCAATTTCAAAAATCACAATCTGTCAGCTTTCTTATGAGGCCAGAGACAAACATGCTATTAACTATATACCAGCTCAATCACCATTTAAATTTACAATATAGGTATACATCAAAAATGACAAAGTTAGAAACAATTGAAACTGTAAGAGTTGTTCTTTACCGGCCATGGTAATAAAACTGTCTCTGCTGCTAACAGATCATTGGAGTTTTTCTTAAGAAATGCAGTGAGGTATTTTCAACGTAACAACACACTCAGTAATCTCCATCTATCTTTAGTTCGATCTGAACTAAAATACAGTGCTATTGTATGGAATTTCTATAATTATAATACAAACATCTTAAAGTCAGTACAATGAAAATGTTTGATATATTTTTATTTTAAGAAAGCTGACCGTTTTTCTCATGAAGAGTTCTAATATTTTAATATATTAAATGAATTTCCCTTTTTACCTCTCAAGTTGTACAATTTAATAAACAACAAAATAAGCTAATTAGGCAATCTCCTACCCGCTATAAAAATCATACCCGGGTATTGTAATCGTTTTAAAAGTTTCAAAAAATTTATTCAAGGAAAATAAATTCAGCAAAATTCATCTCCCTCTGTCTTTTTATCTTTGAACGACAAATAACCAGGACGTTATTCTGTTTGAGTGGTCTCTTGACGGGGTAAGCGGAAAAATCCTTTTTCTCTTTTGTATTTCATATAAATATTTATTTCAGACCCTTACCGGGAGCCCTAATAGTTGCTGGAACTATGTTTATTGGCCCGAGGTTATATAAATAACTATGGATTTATGGTATGTATTCTGACACATAATCCTATGTATTTTTATGGTGCATAATATGTTCCTGCTAGATAGGTCCAAGGTTTCTATCAGCAAAGTACCTAGAGGGTAGAAAAAATTATATCTTTTCTGTAAGTCACACCAGTTTTTGAATAATTCAGGTTGTAACCATTTAATATTTTTTTATTAAACAGTGAAGAATAGCTATGAACTAAATATCAGAAGTGATTTATTATTGATCTTCTAATTAAAATATGCGATTCTCGAATAAAACTCGAAATTCGAAATAAGTTTATCAAAATGCTACGTCTGGTCGACTCTTCTATATGCAGTTGAAACGTGGACCCTTAAAACATCAACCGTAAACAAATTGGAGGCCTTTGAAATGTGGATCTACCGGAGAATACTCAAAATTTCATGGACATCGCAAACCTCAAACGAAGAAGTGCTGCATAGAATAGGCAAGGAAAGAGAACTTTTTAATACAGTAAAAGTTAGAAAAACATTATACCTAGGCCACATACTGAGAAATAATAAGTACCAATATGCCCAACTTATAGTGAAAGGAAAAATCGAGGGAAAGAGAGACCTAGAAAGGAAAAGACTATCGTGGCTCACAAACATCCGACAATGGACAGGGCTAAATTTTGAACAGCCAATAAGAACAGAGACAATGACAGAAGCAACACAAAAAAGAATCCAAGCATTCGAACTCTGGTGTTACCGTAAAGTGCTCAGAATATCCTATATGAGCCATACGACAAAATGCGGAAGTCTTGCGGAGGATGAATAAGGAAAGAGAGCTTATGCTTATAATAAAAAAACGGAAAACACAATATTTTGGTCACATCATAAGAAATCAAAAGTATGAACTGCTCCAACTTATAATAGAAGGCAAAGTCAATAGCAAAAGAGGACCAGGAAGAAGACGCAACTCCTGGCTTAAAAACCTACGGCAATGGACAAACATGACCTCCATAGAACTATTTAGGGCTGCTACAAATAAGATTAAATGGGCAAATGTAATGGCCAACTTCCTTAAGTATTAGGCACCGTAAGAAGAAGAAGAATAAAAACAGCTGAAGATAGAGAAGAGTCAAAATTGTAGTAGCCAACCTCCATTGAGGAGAGGGCACTTTAAGAAAAATAATTAAAATAGATATCTACATTGCACCTAATAAAAAATGCATTTTTGATGTGAACAAATTTCGAAATTTGGGATTTTTTTTTATTAGCTTTAGGGTAAATAAATACAGCCAGACACAATTTTTTTAAAAACACATACAAGCGTTACACAGGGATTACACTCTTCTCGCCCAGGGGCCCATCAGGGAATTTTTAAAAACAATAAAAGATAGGCCTCGGACAGATAGATATGCATACATTAAGGAAAGACATCTGGTATTAACAAAGGTGGTTATATTTGTATATTCATTGTTCTGACAAAAGACAGCAAACAATAGTAAATTTCTTTTGTGTCTAAAGCAAGAAGATGCATATTATATGGGCTTTCAATGGTTAATTTTAAAAGTTTTCTGAAAAGGTCGTTAGATTGAGCTCTATATTTTGAACAATCAAAAATATGTGGTCCAGATCACCGATTTTATTACTGGCTTTACAAAGATCACTCTCAAGTATTTTATTTTAAATAAATGTGCTGGATAACATGCGTGACCAAATTTCATTCTACTGATAGTGATTATACTTTTTCGAGTGTAACCGTACTCATTGTACCAAGGTTTTCTCCCTAATTTGGTTTCAAGTCTGGTGAAACGTGTTGGATTTGTAAAGCTGTACTCTTGTCATAAGTAGGACCATTTCTTCATCATTATCAGTTTTGCTATGATTATTTGTTGGTCTGTAGTTAATTTGTAATTTATTTGTTCCATTACTATGCTTTCTTTGGCAATTTGATCTGCAATTTCATTGTATGTTATTCCTGCGTGTGCTTTGACCCAGAAGAATTTTATATATTTATTTTGATCTTGTAATTGTTTAAAATAATGTCATTAGTTGTGTTTGAATTTGATTTTAAAATTTTAAGAACGGAAAGTGAATAGGAAAAGATTATAGCATTCTGATCCTCTTCCTAATGAACATCCAGATACCACTAGTTGTCCAACTAATCCAACCAGCCCACTCACGGTCCCATTTCATATCCAACTGCAGAAGTTGGACCACTAGTTGGACTAAAAATTGGAACGTTAATGGCCTGTATAAACAGGAAACAGTTTTTTTTATGTTTTTAAACTAATGACATTTTAAATAGATATATGAATTGGTGAGTTTATTGTTTTTTTATCTGTTAATTGATTTATTACCAAAGTGTTGAAGTATCAATCAATAATTTCGCTTATAATAACTCTTTTAAGGATATGATAATTTCAGAATTATTTTAAACGTTTAAAACTATAGTTTCTGGTTACACCCATGGAATGTATATAGTAGAACACAGAACTAAGCGGGAAATCGCTATGGCGGCTACCGTCTAAGATTACATGTCTACTGAATGGTGATATAATGGTAAGGTAATAGAGTCACGCATTCCTATTTACTCTATTCCTCATATGCCGCCTTCAATGAACTTTACGCCCTACAGCCCCTATTTCTGTTAGCATAATATCTTGATATCCATTTAGTGTGTGTAATTTGGGATAGTAACACTCAAAGTAGGAATATTTTTATCTAAATTTTTTCCTATTTTTCGTGATAATTTTTAAACAAAGGAAGCATTATAACGTTCTAACGATTTAAACCAGAATACATAGATGCAGTAAATGTAAATTTTATTTTCTACAATATTGTACCTATGTAGAGAGAATTATCGATTTATTTATACTATTTTTACTACTTTTTGTTATTACAATTAATAAAATAGAGCTTAAGACTAGCCATAAAACTAAAAGCATAATGTTATACGTATACTCCACATACGAAACACCTCTTAACTCAACTCGGATGGCACTAATTTGCATAAACAGCAGCATTTGACAATTATATAACTTTTCCTTTGAAGTAGGTGATTGGTTTTGGTAACTTACAGTAATAATACAGCAGCACTATTTACCAAATAAAGCTAGAGCATATACTGAATAAAGTTAATAATAATCAAGACGATGAAGGATTAATACTCACGTCTTTCGAAATTTAAATATATGTAAACAATTTGAACATGAAAATTCTAAAGATATAATTAAATTAACTCTGTTTTTTATCCATACAAATACTGACACAAATCGAAACAATACATCGGACTGTAAATATTTCTACTTTATCCTAGACGCAGACCGTCGTTTTTTCTACTCACCAAGGGGCTCAGCCACTATTTTACTCCGACAGCTACAATTAATACAACATACTCAAACAGTAAGTGTTTTTCTTTGTACAGATAACATTAATGAGTTACGCCAGGTATTTTCGTGATTTTTCAATTAATTTCTAATTTATTCACAATCAAAATATTGCATTTTTTTGTTATTGTTCTAATAATTTACATACCGGGGTGTAAAGCTAGTTCGCGTCCGTAGTAGAATACTACACGTGCACCCTGGGTAATGCTAAATGAACTAGCGCAATAGGCAGCCAGACAATCTATTATTTCTAGATCTCCTGGCAAGAACACATCACGAATATATAATTTACATACCGATCTTAATAAGTTTTTATATGTGATTGTCTCAAGAACAAAAACAAAATCGAATTTAATCTTTATCAGCGGAAGAACACTCGATGTCACTATCGTTACTTATATCACTTTCGAAGTTTATTGATATCTGATTATTATCTTCTTAATTGGCTACTTGCACTTTACTTTTAAATAACTGTCTTCTATTTTAATCGCATTATTACATCGTTCGTTTTTTTCACCTCATCTAGGGTCATTTCAGTAATTCATTGTTCTACCAGGAGTCAAACAACTTCTAATTTGAATGTTGTATTATTTTGCGTAATATTGCATTTAGCAATAGGCCATATTAGTTGTATCGGATGGTATGAAGGTAAACTTAAACAAGTGTAACTATAATCACGTAAAAGTTTATAAAACTTCTATATTATACATGGTCTTTGTGACACTTAATCAAAGCATACAATTAAGTTTTAAAATTTTGAGGATTAAAAATTATATATTTTTTTATTCAACTAATCAATTACAACATTATCCCTTGAATTACTATCAGGTGCAAAATTCACTTTAGCATTGTCGCAAAAGCTACTAAGTAAAGAGGTAAATTTGAAATTAATTTCTTTAGCAATTTGAAGTAATTCGTATCATTCATTTCTAGGTGGTAGTCGCCGGATTTATTCTTCTTCTTAGGGTGCCTGTCCGTTCCGAACGTTGGCGACAATTCTGGCTATGATGATTTTGTTGGTTGCTATACAAAATAGCTGTGTTGAGGTCTCTCAGGTTAGCAAGCCAGGATATTGTTCTTCATCCTGGGGCTCTTTTTCCTTCAATTTTACCCTGCAAAATGCATTGGAGTAGCTCGTATCTACCTTGATTTCTCATTATATGTCCCAAGTACTCCAGCTTACGGCTCTTCATAATATTGACCAAATCCGCGGTTGTGTTCATCCTCCGCAGTACTTCTTCATTGGTGACTTTGTCTGTCCATGGTATCTACCGATTTATTACGAGACTTTAATATTAAAAGTGCCTCTGGAATAAATCCCATTTTACCATCAGCATGCTTTATTATTAAAGGTTAACTCTTTGAAAAGTTAGTTAATAACACTTTACTAAAATTATCAATAGAAATTATCATTAAAGTCTTTCGATTAAAGCATAGAGACATATGCACACACGTTCACTGTATGCATATGTCTTATCGAAATAAAAATGGGCCAGTGTCTATTTCTAAAATGTTTCATAAGTATTGACGAAGGATTATTACTAAATGAGCCATAAAAATAATAAAACATTAGCAGCATTATTTTACAAAACTGGTAAATATGAAGAACATTCGTGAGTGGACTGGTTTGGATTCCCAATCTTTAATAAGAAAAGCCAGGGACAGAAATGATTTTGCTGAGGTTATCGCCAACCTTCATTGAAGACGGCACCCAAAGAAGAAGAAGGTAAATATGAACAAAACATTGGAGTAAGTAATGCGTTAAATAGAATGAAAAGGGATAGTGATTATATTAATTTAAAAAAAACGAACAAGGCGACTAGCAAAGGGAGACTACACCGTATATTCGTTATTAATGAACGAATACCGACATACGACATATCACATGACAGTATCAATATACAGTGCTTTTCAGATAAAACTATCCACCTTAAATAACTTTTGAACCTCTAAGTTTTTGGAAAAACGCAAAAACACGTCAATTAATATCTGAAGGGGGAGACATAATATCATATTAAAGGTTGCTGGAAAATGCACCCTCTCACCCCCTGTATCAACCCTTTATTTTTTTTAATTACTTCTCCCTTTTTTGTTTTATATTTGGATTCTACTTTTTGTTCTGATTTCAAAAATGTATAATACCTTTCGCTTGAAGTGATTAGTTTATCAGATAGACAATTTTCCTGTTAACAAGACAGTATCTCCCTCACCTTAATTGACTCTAACAAAATAGGTTGTAGCATAATTTAAACTCTTTAAATATTTAACCGTACTATTTGTAGTACCTTTAAAAACCAAGAAACAAAAAAATTCACTTTTTATTCAAGTTTTATCAAAGGTTTTCGATATCATTTTTACATTTGTTTTAATCGGTTAATAGCGACAATTTGTTATAACTTGTAAGTAACAGCTTATTTTGATACGTGTGTTATTTGATCGCTGAAATGGTGTACACTTTGCAAGAAAGAATTGAAATTGTAGGTTTATACTACAAAAATAATAATTGTGCAAGAGCTGCTGCTAGAATTTTTAATGAAACACACCACAATAGACATGCAACTTATAAGTGTGTGATTGAACTGATGCAGAAAAAATTAGATCAAGAGGGTCAGTTTACAATAAAAAACATAACCGACAGGAACTTGTAAATAAAAAAGCAATCCAAGTAGCTGTTTTAGGGCAAGTTAACTTAAACTCTTAACAATCACAGTCACTGACAACAATAAGCAGAGCAATCGGTGTTTCATCTTCTACAGCCTTCCGAGTCCTCCATAAATTTAAGTTTTATCCATATAAAATTAAATTAGTACAAGTGTTAAATGAAGAAGATTTTGATTGTCGTCCCGAATGTTGCGAATTAATGATAAAATGCATAATTAACAATCCACAATTGTTAAACAATATTTGCTTCTCGGATGAATGCTCATTCTCATTAAACGGTTTGGTGAACAGATATAATTGCCGATACTGGGCTGAGAGTGATCCACATATTGTACGCGAATTTTACACACAGCATCCTCAAAGGTTAAATGTATGGTGTGGTATCATACGTAATCACATTATCGGACCCTTCTTTATCACTGGAAACTTAAATGGTGCATCGTATCTTGAATTATATACTCAAGTGGTTGATCGTTAGAACAATAGTAGCAAATGATGATAACCTTTCCGATGATTTGGTTGTATTTCAACATGATGGAGCTTCTCCACACTTTGCTTTACCTGTGCGATAATTTTTAAACGAAACGTTTTCCGGTCCTTGGATAGGTAAAAGACGACAGATGATCGATTGGCCACCTTGGTCACCGGATTGAACACCTCTAGACTTCTTCTTATGGGAGTATTTAAAAACAAAAATTATGCTACTCAACCAGAATATCTAGATGATTTACAACAAAGAATAGAGGATGAATGTCGACAATTAAATGCAGACGTGTTAAGCAATGTCAGAGAAGAATTTCAAAATAGATTGTACTATTGTATGGAAGTGAAAGGCAGTCATTTTGAACAATTATTGTAAACTTTTTAGTAGTGAAATGTTTGTTCTAAATGTGTGTAATAAAATTGTTAAAAAATAATTTTTTTCAATCCAATTTTCTTGATTTTGTATTTACTTTTCTCATAAACTAATCACTTCAAGTATCGTGTATTATACATTTCTGAAATCAGGAAAAAAAAAAAGAATCCAAATATAAAATAAAAAAAGGGGAAGTAATTAAAAAAAAAATAAAGGGTTGATACAGGGGGTGAGAGGGTGCATTTTCCAGCAACCTTAAATATGATATTATGCCTCCCCCTTCAGATATTAATTAAAGTGTTTTTGCGTTTTTTCCAAAAAATTAGAGGTTCAAAAGTTATTTAAGGTGGATAGTTTTATCTGAAAAGCACTGTATATATAATTTGCTTATTCTGTCTGTCTGTCTGCCCGTAATGAAAACTCCAGCGCCTGCAATACATCATATATCCGTTGTTAATTATCGGATTGGAGCGTGTAATGCGCTAAATGAAAACAAAGAAGATAATGATTATATTAAGATCGAAAAAACAAACAAGGCGATTACCAAAAGGGCTTCTTCTTCTTAGAGTGCCGTCTTTCTACGGAGGTTGGCAATCATAATGGCTATTTTTAGCTTTGAACTTGCTGTTACAAACAAATCAATCGATCTGCATTGATACCAATCACGTAGATTCTTTAACCATGAATTCTGCCTTTGGCCAACAAATCTTCTTCCTTGAATCTTTCCCTGTATAATGAGTCTCAAAATTTCATACTTTGGTTCCCTAATCACGTGGCCTAGGTATTCCAGTTTTCTGGATTGTATAGTGGTGATTAGTTCTGTTTCTTTACAAACCCTCTCTAGTACTTCTTTATTTGTAATTATGTCTATTTGTTCTGTTGTATTATCAGTCCATGATATTTTGCTGATCTCCAAATTGAGATTTTTGCACGTTAGGAGTGGCTTCATTCGAATAAACGTTGATCTGGTAATCTCTATTCGCCTGATAATTTCTGCAGTATGATCATTGGTTTCATTGATCAAAGTTCCCAATTACTAATATTGTTCTACTTGTTCTATCACGTTAGCATGGATTGTCAATAGGTGATGTATATTTTGTGGTCTTTTTGTAATTAGCATGTACTTCGTTTTTTTAGCGCGTTTATAGTAATTCCCATCCCAACACTATTTATACTTTAGCTTTCGATAGGATGTTGTAGATTTTCTATACTCGTTGCTATGATCATAGTATCGTCTGCATATCGCACTTTGGTTCCAATGGTGCACTATATTTATAATTTTACTGTCAATAAGCTTGTTCATAAGTATCAACGTTTCCATCCCGACATTACTGAATCAATATGTTGATGGCAAATAGTCCTTTTCGAGTACCCATTCCATTTTGGAACCCGAACTGCGTCTCGCTAATATCCTCTTCCTAGACCTTCGTGTATTCTCTTATGTATTACTTTAAGTAGTACTTTTAAAATATGACTCATGAGACTCAGTTTTCGATAAACAGAACACTCTTTTGCTGCTTGTTTTTTAGGGATGGTTATAAATGCTGACTTCAGCCGCTCTTGTGGTATTGTTACTCCTTTTTTGTCTTTTATGTGTCCTTGCTGTCTATTTCGATCCATTCCAGTCACTTCTCTTATTTTTTTGTGCATATTTCTCATATTATATTTTATTTCTACTTCTATCTCTTTACATCGTTTCATCAAATAGATTTCCTTGGCTGTTTTGATTTTATCCTTAATTATTCGTTGTATTTCTTTATACCTCTGTAAATCTTTTCCTTTATATTTCCTTATTTCTTCCATCTGTAATAGTATTTCATCTGTCATTCACTGTTTTTTAGCCTCTGACCTATGTTGTATCAAACTTTCTTGAGCTGATTTTAGTAATGTGTTTTTTGTATTATACCACTTTTATTTGCCAGTTAGTGTTTTTTGCATATTAACATTCACATTATTTTTTAAGTCGTTTTTTAGCATTCTTAGATTATTTTTTGGTTGCTGTTTTCTGAGTTCAATTATTTTTAATTTTATTTTCACGTCAGCAACTAAGGGATTGTGGTCTGAGTTAACATTTGCTCCAGAATAAGTTTTAATTGAGGATATAGAGTTTTTATATCTCCTATTTACGAGTATAAAGTCTATCTGGTTTTTGACAATGTGGTTTTCTGTAAGAAGACGTCCATATATATAGTCTTCTTTTAGGAAGCTGAAACCAAGTATTGGCCATTATCATATTGTTTTCTTGGCAGAATATTATGAGCCTTTCTTCTCTTTTGTTTCTAGTTCCTAATCCGAACTGTCCAGCTATCTTTCAACTGTACCTACTCCAATTTTTGCATTAAAGTCTCCTAAAATGTAGGTAATATCTCTAGATTTTGTTCACTTGATTGTATTGTGAAAATCTATGGAAGCATAGACTTGGATCATATTAATATTACAGTTCCGTGCTTGAAGCTACTCCGTATCGGTAATTAGTTTTGTCTCCTCCAGTGTAATAAATATTGTGGTTATTTATTGATATCTCTCCATTTCCTGACCATTGTACATCACTAAGCCCAAGTGTACCTATATTTAGTATCTCTTTCTCTTTAATAATATTATGTAAGTACATACTTCTTAGATTCCAGGTAGCTATTTTTATCTGAGAAGGTTGAGAATTTTTTTTTGGTTTTTTCTGCAAGGGTTTGTCATGTTGATGACCGAGGAGGTATTGCGTTCTGATGGTGGTCCTACTCTGTCAGATTTTGGTCTCCGATTACGATAATCAATAATGTTTAATGATTACCATAATCAATAATACTCAAAAGGGTACTACACCTTATTTTAATTATTAGTGAACGTATGTTGGCATACGAGATATCACATGACATTATCGATGATAATAGATACATTATACGGTAAATTTGTAATGTTCGTTCTTTTTGTTCGTCCGAAAACGTTTTATTTTGCATTTGTCATATCCATGCATAATCCCAAAATAAATCTGCATGGATCATTTTTGGTGTGACAAAACAAATCTATTTTGTTCATTCTAGAACTTCATACGTTCTAGAATCTTGATGCGATAGAATCGGGCCAAGTTCTATTTTGAACATAAAAGAAAATTAATAAAATAAGGGGGAATAAATTAAAATGGCGATTTTTCGCTAAATAGCAGAAATACTATTTTGTAACTAAATTCGTAAAAATACCAAATAACTGACGCTAGACAGTCTTAACATCCTCTTCAGTTACCTATCAATATTCACTGAATGTCACTTCCTCAAATCTCCTTACTTCTTATATAGTTAAAAGAGCGAATAATACCTGTTTGATATTCGATGCACCTTCTTTGTAAAATTAAAATATCTAATTCCTCATTGTTCATGAAAAATCTGTCAGCGAAAAATAAATCCCCTTAAGAATGATAATTGACTTTTTACAGCCGACCAAATTCAAACTAGCCTCTTCCCATGAATACGAAAAGCCACCATAGTCCACCCCAATATGCCAATCGATTCTGTCTTTTTTCATTACAACTTTGCTTTTTAAGAAGACTTAATTAGACAATTGTTTGATCCTAATTAAATTGGCTTTTGTATTAAGTTACTTTTTCAGTTCTTTTGTTTCCTTTAATATGGAAATGAGGCTGTATCTTTAGCATTTTAAGTAGTGTTTGAGTTTAATTAAATTTGGAGTTTATTAATTTGAATGGACCATTATTCCCCAGAGCCTATTTTACGAACTAAATCTTTTGTTTAGTAGAATAACTTTCTGGTATTTTTTACCACAAAGCGAATTGAGTCATTTAAGTTTATGTATTTTGTAAAAAAACTGCTTCAAGTCTTTTATAATTAAAAATGATATACTCTGTACTTTATATGCTTTATTATATAAATGCAGTATTACGAAGCATAGCACACTTGATTATTTTTAGTTATTGAAAAATTAAGTATTTTATTTTAATCTTACAGTCTTCCAAAAGTTCATTTTATTTTACCTAATTTAAATATAAATCAAATTACTTTCTGTTTCTGTAACACAAATTCTGCTAATTTTGATCAGATCAGCAAAAAAATCACAAAAATAGGGATACTACCAATATAATGGTAATGGTACTTCATTCTGCATCAATTATTTCTTAAAAACACTCGAAGTAGTGTCAAACCACCTCAGGACATGACCTTTGATCTATCAAATGGGATAAACAAATACAATTGTTAAAAAACTACTTGACCGATTGTGACGATCTTTCGCAAACGAAGTAACTACATAAAAACTATCATTATGAAATATGCTTTAAATGCTTTCATTACTTATTTTAATAATTATAAACAATTAAAAATCATAGTTTGAAATAACTTTACAATTTTACAACAACTTCTTCGTTTACAATAACTTCTTTTTTCTATTAATTGTTGGAGTATAAACAAGTTATCAGTGCAAGATCTACCAGGCGTAAATTAAAGGAAACTTAATCCTCTGTAGCAGTTAGGACCTTTTCGATTGCCCTTTTTAAAGATGGACACTTGGTGAGCGGTGTTTCATTCAGATGCTACTTTAATTTGTTGGCAACATTGATTTATTAGATAAGTTATTCGTTCTATTGGGAGTGGACCTCCTGCTTTAAGTAACTATACAGGTATATTGCCAGGTCCTGGAGATCGCCCGTTTTTCATTTTAATTAACGCAGTACGGACCTCGTTGTTAGTAGTATTATTGTTACTATTTCTATGTCTATGTGTCTCTCCATACTGCATTCCTCTCCCACATATTCCAATCTGGACTCGGAGTAAATTTTTATAGTGAATTACACATTTTTCTATAGAAATGAAGGTTCTTAACGAGTTATGGGTGTTTTTCTTTAAATTAGTGATAGTTCTCTCCATGCTTCCGTAGTCTGAGAACAACCAATTAAATTTTCAACTTGGAGACATTTCTGTGTCCAGAAATTGTTTTTTGTTTCTTTTATTTGATTGCGTACTTTCCCGTTTTTCCTTTGATGTTTCTCTATTGCTAGATTTTTTATTTGTTAGTCATGTTGTTTGTTTTTCTTATAAACATTTTTTAATTTAGAAAAATTTAATTTTAAAGAGAAAGTACTTTTAACACTTTGATCGCCGTGTATATCCAAAAGTATACACACGTGAGGGTCAAAATCGCTGCGTGTATACTTTTAGATACACATGTAAAGTTTTGGTCGAAGCCACGTGTATATTCAAATAGCGCAATACCTATGTATTTCATATGGGTAAGTTACTGACGTGGCCGGAGGCTGTATAAAAATATACTTCTTCTTCTTCTTCAAGTTCCACTCCTATCGGAGATTGGAAATCATTCTGGCAATTATAATTTTATTGGCTACTCGCCTGAATAGTTCAATTGAACTGCATCCAAACCATTCACGGAGATTGCGTAGCCACGAGATTTTACGTCTTCCTACGCTTCTTTTACCTTTGATTTTACTTTGCATTATATTCCTTAGTAGTTCGTACTTTTCACCTCTCATGATGTACCCCAATTATTCCAATTTCCTGATTTTTATGGAATTTACAACTTCGCATTGTTTTCCTAGTTGTTCGAGAACTTGTTCGTTTGTTTTGCGATCCATCCATGATATTTTTAAAATACGTCGGTAGCACCACATTTCGAATGCTTCTAGGTTTTTAATGTTGGATTTTTTAAGTGTCCAAGCTTCCACTCCATACAAAAGGGTAAAGAAAATATAACATCGAAGCATTCTTATCCGTAGCGATATATTGATATCGCGATTACAAAAAAGTTTTCTCATTCTATTAAAAGTTGACCGCGCAATTTCAATGCGGCATCTTATTTCTTTTGTCTGATCAGTATCTTCTGTGATCCCTGCTCCAAGGTATTTGTACGAAGATATTTGTTCAATTTCTGTATTATCTAGTACTAGCTTAACTTTGATGTTTTGTGCTTTTGTAAATACCATGAACTTGGTTTTCTTCAAATTGATTTTTAGTCCATAATCGTTGCAATATATATTTAGTAGTTAATAAGGGTGATAAAATACACCCTTGGCGGACCCTACGGCGAATCTGGATATCCTTGGTCAGTTTGTTTTCAACTTTCACTTTTGCTGTTTGATTCCAATAGAGGTTACAGATGATTCTAATGTCTCTACTGTCTATGTTTTTATTTATTAAAATTTCTTTAAGTCGATTAGGCTGCACTCTGTCAAATGCCTTCTCAAAATCAATGAAACAGGCATATACTTCCTGATTAATATCTAAGCATCTCTGCGAAAGAACATTTACTGCAAACAGTGCATCTCGTGTTCCCAGTCCTTTCCTAAATCCCATTTGTGTAGTACTTATGCCTTCATCTAATTTCTTATGTATTCTATTGTGTATTACTTTTAAAAACAATTTCAAGACATGACTCATTAAGGCTATGGTGCGATGTTCATTGTATTCCTTTGCATTGGCTTTTTTTGGGAAGCAGTATGAATGTTGATTGGAGCCATTCTTTAGGTATTATACCTGTTCTATATATGGTATTGAATAGATCCAAAAGATGATCAATAGATTCAGTATTTACAATTTTAAGTAATTCGATAGGAACTTCATCAGGCCCGGGAGATTTACCACCTTTAGCTTGTTTCATTGCATATTAAATTTCTTCTCGTATAATGTCAGGCCCAGTATCATCCTTAAATTCTTTTGGTGCTTCTGTTCTCTCTTTGTCTTTAAAAAGTTGTGCTATATATTGTGTCCATCTCTGCATTTTTTGGTTTATATCTGTTACAAGTGCACCATCTCTTAGTTGCCTAGTTTAAAGTGTTTTTCTCATTCCTGTTCATTCTCTAATTCTTTTATGCATGTTAAAAAAGTCATATTTTATCTCAATTTCTTCTAGTTCTTGGCACTGCTCATGTAACATTCTCTCCTTAGCTTCTTTTATTCTCTTTTTTATTAATCGATCAGTTTCATTATATTTAAATGGATTTTTTGTTTTGAATCATTTTCTTTCATTCATTAATAGTAGTATTTCTTCAGTCATCCAATCTTTATGTTTTCTATTCTTTGGTTTTAAGTTTTCATTTGCTGTTTTAATTATTGCTACTTTTATATTTTCTTTTTTTTCCCTTTATTTTATAAAAAATATATTTAGCAGTAGGAAATTATAAAGTTTGCATTTTTTACTACGATTTTATTAGCTATACCGTTTTAGACTATTGATCACATATAGTAATACGGAACCTTAATTGATCAAATTATCAAATGCCAAAGAATAAATAAAAATCCACTATTTATTACAAAAATTCTATGTACGACCAAGTAAAAAGTTAACAAAAAATATTATAAGATAAAAGAAAGAAAAAAAAATAAAAAAACTTAAATTTTCTATTATAAAAAATGATTGTCAAAAAAGCAGTCCAGATACAAAAATTGTTTCTCACAAGTTTCACATTTGGTTCTAATTTGCCTTAAATTTTTTGTTGCGTATGCACGCCCATTGGCATCCTTATATTTTTGTAGCATATGTAAGAAATTCTACTGCAATTTTACGGTATAACCATTTAAGACTTCGTCTTACAGAAGTTGCGTATGACGACATCTGGTCAGATAAATCAATAAACACTTTTGCTTTGTTATAATCAACAACTGCCTTGGGTTTAAATTTATTGATTCTGCTCGGAACTTCAACTTGCGTTTTATCATGGTTTGTTGTGAGCATCAACACGTCTCTTTTATCTTCCCATTTAATTATATCTATATAATGATCTTTCTCCCTGCCGATAATTTTGCCTTTTTTCAATTTTGTCGACAAAATTTCTTTTGGAATACTTCTCCTATTTTTTCTGAGTGTGTCGACAAGATGGTTTTTCTTTAAGTAATTTTTGTGTTAATTCGGTGCTGGTATACCAGTTATCGGTATACAGAGTCATGCCTTTATCAAGACACTCACTCACAAGTTCAAAAATAATCTTAGTGGCCAATGGACAACATATCATTTGATTTTTCTGTTCCGCAATATATTTTAGAATGGTAAGTATATCCTTCAGGGAGATATAATTTGAAGAGCTTAATTCAGAATTTATGCCGTTTTCCTTTGACATACCTACTGTCGAAAAATTAAGCGTCCTCGGAAGGGTACCATTGTTTCGTCATCATAATCATCCAGCCTCAAAAGTCCACTGCAGAACATAGGCCTCTTCCTCATGTTTCCAACCCCGTCTATCTTCCGTCTAGAATATTTTCAAAGCGGTTTCGAGACATTAGATTTGCCGCTTCAAATCAATAAATGTCAGAATGTTCTAAGAGAATAATCTTAGATTTTTAGTCTTTTGTCTAAACCCATCCATAGTAGAAAATCCAAAAAACAATACCTTTCTTCGCGAGTCACTTCGGTCCATTTACTTAGTGTAGAAGACTGCATGAGGTTCTCTTCCGTAATGGCTTTTATTATGGTTTGTTCCGCATACAAATTGGTTTCGGTTACTATAGTATTTATTAGCTTCTCATCAAGAATTAATTTATAGTAAGCAAATATATTTTCACCTTTCATATCTTATACTACTTTGACGAAAGTCCCCATGAAAATCGAAGTCTTTGGGATCTCCAACAACTACGCCCCAATCCGACACAACATCTTGCTCAATTAGGAAAGTTTAGGAAAAGTTTAGTTCATATTTCTAGTATTATTGTTAGTCAGAAAAAAAATGCAGAAGTCTTTGACGATTCATTCATACTAAAATCATTATAAGAATTTTTTACTTTTTGATACTAAATTTATATGTATATATATATATATATATATATATATATATATATATATATATATATAGTATTTAGGCAGCACACGCCCTTCCGGTAGGGATCTATGGAGGAGTATCACCGAGACGCAAGTCCTTCTCTCTTGCCGTACTGCTCCACCATAGGCCGATCAGATACCAGCATATTCTAGACTAAGCCCCAGATTCATTTGAAATTTTAAACGGCTGCGTTAGCCTTTTTTTTACTGTACACCGAGCTGGGGATTGAACTGACATCTCTCGCAGTGAAGCGAATGAGAAGCCAGCCGCCCAGCCCGCTTGGCTATCTCGACTATTTTTATTACCTATTGAAAAACAATCTTGGTTGTTTCGTTTTGGTGTACTAACTTTGGTAAATAATAAAATTCTCTGAGTGATGATTTGATTGAAACACTCGGTAAATAAAATCTCAAATTTTATACAATATGCAAAAGAAATTACTAAAAGAAAAAAATTACTAACCTTCAAGGTCCAGCTCCTCAATCCTACGTCTTTTTACCCTGGGTTTACTTAAAGTCCATACACGCCAGCACTCGAACTATCTTGTTTGTACACATTACAGGATCATTATCCAAGTTATTGTGATATGAATCCTCGGTATCATCGCTCATATTTTCATCCCATAAACTCTGCAATCTCCGTTGTTTTTTCTCGTAAGACATTATGCACAATAATTACCGTAAAGCACGTTGCGAATATTTCTTTGCAATTGACCTTCTCGAGCTTACTGATCATCAATGTTTTCATCAAGTCTAGACGTGATAACTCCCCTCTTATAATCCGCCCATGAACAAGAGGAATTGCTTATAAAGAGGAAGCAGAACAAAAAGAAGACCTTTGTATAAGCAACCTATGAACACACAGCCACCAGAAGAAAAAGAGCATCACTTTCCCTTTTCGCTTGGGAACTCTTTTGTCTTTTTCGTAATCCGGCATTTGCTCTTCCAACTATAACTAATTCACTATCTAGATTACCTTTATCTAAAAGGCAGTTTTATCGGTACATCAAAACCTAGATACAGTGTTTTCTCTGTTATTTACCGACAAAATGTCTCGAAATTTGGACAAGTTATTCAAAATGATGTTGCCTTTAAACTGATGGTTTTACTTTTTTAATTTTTTTTTAAGTTCTTTTGAAATATCGGATTATGCAGTTTAACGTTCTATTATAACCAAACTTTTTACGCCTATCACTTGAAAGAGTTTTTTTTTTCTTTGATCGTTGATTTTTTTTCACCTTTTTATGTCCAGTAATAATCGAGAAAAGCGTGTTCAAACTTTGAAGAAAATTGCTAAAAAATACTGAAATCTAATAGTGAAACTCATCATTGGCATTTAGTTTCACCGTTATCGGCTGCGTGACGTCAAATCTCATGAACGTACGGTCAGTTAGTTTGATTTGAAATCATTTTCAAGCTATAACTGCGAAATTGTTTATTTGTTTGTGGCAACAAATTGTTTTTTTTTGATAATAATATTTTTATGTTATTTTAAATTTATTATAAGTAAACACCGTGTTGTTTTTTGCAGTCACGTTTCACAAATTTTTATTCAATACTATATTTAGCTAAGACATATAAATTAAAAATGTGATAATTATTTTTAAAACATCTACGGTAATCAAACAAAAAACGTATTCCCGACAAAAGTAATTTGAATGAAGAATAATGCATTTGTTGTCATTAAACCACCCGCCGGCCGGCGCCACTGCGAAAACAGCTGTATCCGTCGTCGGCTGGTGTAAGCAGTGTAGAAAAGTAAGTGATACGCCCATTTCAAATCGCAGTGTCTTTTGACTGCTAAAACAGCCTTAAAGTCATGTTTTACTCAAACTAACTAAAACTAACCTGTTAGGATCGTTTAGTGTCAACAATAACAATAAAACCATGTGTCTAAATCACGTGACTGAAATATTTACTTATCCTTGGATGAATAGAAAATGTGGGGTTTTGCTACAACCATCACACATTAAATGTGGGGTTTAAAAATATCTCATATAAAAAAATGTTTTTGGACATGTAGGTTTTATGAAAAATACCTTCCCAATTGAAAAAAGTAAAAAAACTCAAAAAAAATCAAATGTTTTAGCTCTCTACATTATCAGTACTGCACTTTGAAAGCACGGGATGTGATAGGATATAAACTTCTTTTCTAGCCCATTGGAAAAGTTAATGATATTTTTCACATAACTCTATATATTTTGTTTAAATGCTTAAATTGGCTTTTATGTCATGTGATAAAAAATAATACATTTCACCCTTTCTATCAAAAAACTTCGCCAAGTATTTTTTATCAGGAAATGATCACCGTTTCGCACAATTTCGGAATATCTTTCAAGTAAAAATAAAGAGATTGCTTCGATGAATATTAAACGGTTTCTCAGAGCGAATATTTGTGAAAAGATAATACCCTAAAAAGTCCGGGTCAACCTTTTATCACGGAGAAGAGAACTTTCTATCGATTTCTGATTCCGAAGTCATAAAACAAATTGGAACTTGACTCGAATTAGATCAAATATCGTCTCTCCCTTAAGTGATGACTAACCAGATAATTCATTTCGGCTCTGTATTCGCCGTGAAAGGAACATTAATTGTGATGAAAGGTGGCTATAAATAAACCTGATCGAGGACGGAATTGAAAAAGCCGGAAGAAGGTAAACAAGGTAGAACGTGAGTCGATATAGTAGAGTATGTCGATGTCGATAAAAATTACCAAAAATATCGACACGTCGGCCTCGGAATACAAAATTATAATATGTTTTACGATACAAATAGCAATCTGAACTACGAGGTTATTTATGGAGTTAATGGATGGTTCAATTATAGGTTACATTTTATAAATAGGTCGAAGTTAACACTAATAAACCAGCCGAACTTCGCCTTACATTAAAGATATTGCATGTATGGTAAAATTTGCTATCATTATAAATGTTAAATTTAAAAAAAATTATAACAAAAAATTAATAAACAAGTAATGCGAGAGCCTTTCTATCGAACATGTATAATATAAAAAATCGCCGATGCTTGCAACGTTATAAACGTCACATGTGTGTTAATTTTCTTAAAATAATTATTTTATTTTAATTTCTTTCGATTTTATTCATCTTGTAACGAAATATATTTTTCCTACCACATATTATTATGGGGATTGAAAATTGGGACAGAAACTATTGGGCTAGAGATAGGGAAAGTAAAATAAACTATTTTAGGGCACGAACGGCACTCAGGGCTTATTTGGAGAGCTGAGGTCGTGGATAAGTTGAATGGCAAGTTATGAGCAAAATCCCAATCACATACTTTAGGAGATATCAGAACGCGTATACTGAAGCATAATGACTTTAGCTTTTATATAATAATTTTTACTATTATTATTTTATACTACATGCTCTTCCACAAGAAAAACGATTTGCTAGGACTAGATCTTTCCCCTTCTTTACCGTTTGGGGTTGAAAAGATAAAGTATGATGAATTTTAGAAACCCAGTTATTAATACTACATTTATTTTGTACATAAACTGAAAAAATATAATTAGAAAACTAATTATTAATAATTGTCAATTTCGTATGTATTTAACATATATTTAACATCAAATTGTGAGGTCCAAAATTGTCAGATGAAGGCGGTAGGTGTCGCGTCAGTTACGCACGGAGCGAAGAAGCATAGAAAGTATGTGGTAAAAAACTAAAACAGTAATGAAATCTAAATTTAATCTCATTGTATAATTAAATTATTCCAAATTGCTTAAATTTACAATTAATTGGTTTTTTTCTAATAGAGGTCGTGAAGTGAAGATTAAGTATAACCTAAATCAAAATTTTAATGCAAATCAGTGGCAACAGCGTATTTACTAACATTGTTTTAATCTTAGACCATAAAAACTGATAGACGCGCCGTAATGCTATTCTCCCGTCTCGAGGAGTGAAGCCAACATAAAACGATTCACACAGCTGTGGGTGACGTCAGTTTGAGGCAGAAACGGTAGAGATTAGTAGGGTTTATACGCGTTGTAAACGTTTTAAAGTGTTTAAATTTAAAATTTTTCCAATACATTATTATGGTGGCATCTTGCAGTGCATTTAATTGTACGCAGCGACAAAAAAGTTACAGATATATCATTTCACGGGCAAGTAAATTCACAAATTAAACTTGAAAAACATACCAGAAATTTAGCACCTATTATTTTACTTTTTGTTCCCTTATATATAATTTTCATTTTATAATTATATTGAAAAGAAGCAGTGAATGTATTAAAACAAAAAGTAGTTGAACTAAGAAATAAAGGAAAATCATGTATTTGTGCTTTGATGGTCGATGAAATGTCTATACACCAGAAAATAGAATGGGATGGTGAAAAGTTTTTAGGGTAAGTGTAGCTATTTATTAGCAATTAAAAAAAGTATCATAACATTATATTGTCTATTTAAATAATTGAAATCATTAATTTTAGGTATGTTGACATAGGAAGTAAACCTCAAAGCGGTTCTTCCGAAATTAAAGCAGAAGAAGCAATTGTGTTCTTAATTAATAGTTTAAATGATTCATGGAAGCTGCCGATAGGATACTTTTTAATCGCTGGGTTATCAGGTGTTCAAAAAAGTAATCTAATAAAAATGTGCTTAAAAATAATGCACGAAGCTGATGTCACAATTACCAGTCTAACATTTGATGGTGCAGCATCAAATATTAGCATGGTTAAACAACTTGGAGTTGATTTATCGATTAATTCCAATAAAGTATATTTTCTACATCCAGCAACAAATCAACCAATATATGTAATGTTTGACCCTCCACATCTGTTGAAACTTATTCGCAATACTTTAGGTTATTACCAAATTTTTTTTGACGGAAATAATAATAAGATTAAATGGGAATATTTGCAAAAATTAGTAGACATCCAAGAGAAGGAAGGACTTCATCTTGCAACTAGGATAACGCGAAGGCATTTAAATTGGTATAAGGAAAAATGAAAGTGAAATTAGCTGCCCAAACGTTCAGCCAAAGAGTTGCTAAGGCAATACATTATTTGAGAAATAAAAGCTCAAAAGAATTTGTACATAGCGAAGCTACTCAAAATTTCATTGAACATATCAATGATATTTTTTATATTTTAAATAGACGAAATTTATTGGCAAAACACCTAAAATCTAGTTTACAGCATCATAATAAACAAGCGATTTTTCAAAAAACTGAACAATCTATAAAATATCTTAGTTTACTTAAGTGTTCCAAAAATGGTGAACCCCTATATCTAAGCCAAAGAAAGACGGGTTTTATTGGTATGATCATTAGTTTAAAATCACTAATAAGAATTTGGAAAAAATCACGTGGAGGATATGGATGGAGGTCTGAAGTATCTCTCGGCCTATAAACTTTCTCAAGATCACTTAGAAGTTTTCTTTAGTTCTATTAGGAGTCATGGAGGTTACAACAAAAACCCAACGGCAAAACAATTTAAAGCTGCATATAAAAGACTGTTAATGCACACAAGTGTTACAGGATCTACCCAGGCTAATTGTATAGAACAGGCACCTTCCATAATATTAGCAATGAGCACAACAAATACTGTGAAAATGAAAACTGTTGATCATCAACTCATTGACAACTTTATAACTGATGAAAATAATAGGGAAACAATAACTAGTAACCAGGATCAGGATTATACTGTAAATATTTTAAGTTTTTTCAAGAACATTGTCATCTTATGTTTGTGATGTTGTTGACTATATCGCTGGGTTTGTCGTTAAGAAAAATAAGAAAACATTAGATTGTGACATATGTTTGTGTGCAATTGAATGTGATAATTTACAATTTCCATTCATAAGACACAAAAATTATAGCATGTCAAAAGGTTTTTTAATTCAACCTTCTAAAGACGTCATTCATATTTGCAAAATTGCTAAAAGCGAAATTAAATTTATGTACAATTCAAATAAATTAAACGATTCCAAAATAATGACAAAATTGATCTTAAATATCATGATTAACGTGCATGGTTCTGTGTTTAACGCATACAAAGAACATATGTTTGATCATGAATTTAAAAAAAAACATTTGTTTAATCTAATAAAGATAATTTGTTTCTATTATTGCAACATTAGATTGTACCACGAAGGTGAAAAACTAAATAATGTAATAAGAGTTAGAAGTAAGTTAACAAAAGCTATTTTGTTTTGTGGTCAATAAATTAATAGATTTCCTACATATTTTTTTACCTATCCTCAAACTTCCACCCAAAAGAAAATTATTCTACTTTAAATTTATTTCTGAATATCAAACAAGAAGTGATATACCAACGATATATATAATAATATATGTAGGTATGTACTTTCAAATAAAATATTTATTTTTACAATTCGAGGCAAAAATATTTATTAATTACTTTGCTAAATATATTATCTTCCATATTTTTTACAAAATATTGAAGTTATATTAAAATTAATCTAAAATTGGGTAATTATACTAGTGCTTTGCTAAGAATCCAAGCGGGCTCTTGCCTCATTGTGACGTCACTTTCTCGGAAGGTCTTTGCTTCAACGGTTCGGTACAAGGCGTGTCTATCAGTTTTTATGGTCTAAGGTTTTAATTACAACTAATCTAAGGGGTGAGATTTATGAGTTAAACTGTAATAAAAGCTTAAATTATGTTATTTAATGGTAATTGACATTCAATTACTTTATTAAAAGATAATTTGAATCAATTACTCGCTTTAATTTACAATTATATGATTTTTTCTAGTAGGGGTAGTTTTCTCCCTCAAAAAAAAGCAACCAACAGCACAAGTCAAAAAGTGAAGTGGAATGTATGTAGAATCTAAATCCAAACTTTCATACAATTTGATGGTGACAAAGAAAATTACAGGGTATCGTCGTTTTCACCTTCATTTACAGGAGCAGCATATACACACAAGATAAGACACTTGTTTATTCAGAATAAATTACACACTCGTTCTTACTACTAAAATTAAATAAATTATAAGCCATATTATATCAAACAACCTTATTCTAACAGACCCTCTCATAATTGTCTGATGTTAGCGATCACCGTTGCGAAGATTTCTCGATCTTCTACCACATGGAATAATTTTCCCACATTTCGACACCTTTACGGCCTTTAAGGATCAGTTGTAGTATTGTCTATCAATTTTCTTCCACTATATGTCCAGATAAGGCATATTCCAGTGTTTAAGTCTTTACTAATTATCTACCTTTGTTGATTCTCCTTAGTACTTCCTTATTAGTTTTTCTTGCTGTACAAGGTATCTTCAGCTTCCGTCTATGAATCTACATTGCGAATCCTTTAATCCTGTCCATACTTGACACTTTTAGTGCCGCACTTCTGCTCCATACAAAAAAAAAACAGAATAAATAAAGCACATAACCATTCTTTGTCTTAGATCTTAACTGAGATGATTATTGCAAAGCAATGAATCTATATCTGAATCTAGTTATTCTATTATGACAGTTTCTAAATATGTGATTTTGTGAAATTTTTCAACTTGAATTCCATTTAGTTAGAGCTCTACATCTGAAGGTGTTTTACTACTAAAGACTAAAAATGAATCACTTATTTGAGAAACCTCATAAGCCACAAAACTAAAACATTCGGAAAACAAGAAAAAACTGTGTGAGGAAAACACGAACATTTCTACATGTTAAAAACTGACCTAATTCCATTTATACACTGTTTCTTGACTTTTTCACTCCAATATTAAGAATAAGAAAAAAAATTAAAATAAGCACTGTAGAAGCTCAAACTTGATTGACTTATGCGGTTTCTCAATGTGTAATTTATATTAAAAAAGACAAAAAAACATTATTTTTTCTCGGCCCTGTTTCAGGTAACAATGGTTTACCTGAAGTATAAGGTCTTAACAATGGGCCAAGTCAGATAAATTTAATAATATTTATGACCGCACTAATTGATGTCAATCATTTTCCGCTAAACAAACTTTACATAGGTTACGAATGCACTGACTGAAGGCGTTTCTTAAAAAAAATGTGTATTCACAGTTTAAAAGTTCATTTTCGTGAAAAAACGATTTTGGTAAAATTACGACTTATTAGGTTTCTCATATAAGAAGAAAAAGAAACAAATATAATAATAAAACAAAGTAATAACAGAGAAGAACTTAAAAAGACAAAAGAATTATTCTAGTGCTAATTTAAAGTGCATTTAATACTTTAGTAATAACTTAATAAACAACTGCGAAAGCAGAGAGCAAAAATCTATTTGACTATATGGATTTTATAACTATTCAATAATTACTACAAAGATTTCAACTTGAGTTTATCTGAGAATGCCACAGAATGGTACAAACTGATAACCACCAAAAATTATAACTAATATGAACCATAGTTCCATATACTACGCACAAAACAAATTAGGAAAGACAATCCTTTGTCTTCTAACATTTAATTTATATCCCCTCTCACCTTGGCTCTATTTAGTCTAAAATGTCAAAATAATGGCTTTTTGTGGTAAGGTGCGTGTGAGATTTGATATGAAATGAGCAATTCGCGATTTTACCTTAAAATAACGGTAGATAATGTACATAAATCACTTTTATTACTAGATCAGGCAAGAAAGTAATAGTTTTATGCGTTTTAACTAAAACAAAACATATTTTAATAAAGACCGTATAATTTTTATAATGAACAATAGCATTAAAAAAAAATAGTTCTTGTTAAAATTTATTTATTGTGAAAATCTAATAAATACATATAGAATCTATTCTATCATGTCAGATATAGTAATCGGTGATCGTACTGCCACTCTATCTTTTCTCTTGCATGAAATTATTCACAAATTACTTTTTATACTAGGTCTCTTTTTACTCTCAGAAACTAGTATTCATAGAAATCACAATAAAGGCGCGTTTTCACGGGTCGATCTGAGTCGAACGATTTGGATCGTACGACCATCATTCGATCTGTGCCGAAAGCAAAAAGGTTTACACGACAGTCGATGAATGTTGAATTAATTGTAATTGATAGAGAAAAAAAATCACAAATTTTATTAAAATTATCCATATTTTTTAAATATTAATATAATTTGGTACATTAATTTGTAAATGTAATATTTTCGAAGTAAGATTTTACATTAATAAATAGTCTATTTATAAATGCACTATTAAGATGGTATTTTCTTAGATAAAACTTTGAAAACAATTGGAACTAAATTACAAAATAATAGATTAACAACTAGAACCAAATTAAATACATCAGCTATAATGGAACTGTTGACTTGATCTACTGACAACACTTATTTTATCTAAACAATGATTTCTATAGACAAAATTTTTGGGCTGTGCTTTAAATCCATTATTACCTAATATATTGGCTATGGAAGACTTCAAAACAAACATTCCTAATTAAAATTTAGGATAATTCAAAACAAACATTCCTAATTTAAATAATTAAAACTTATTATCCAACATCTATTTTAGTAAAAAATGATTATTCCAGTCGTTCGACATCGATTCGGCGGGAATCGCCTATGAAAAGTAGACAGTCTTTCGACTTCCGTCGAATCGACTCACTCCGCCAAACGACCAAGTCGATTTATGGTTTACATGTTCAATTTGCTTTCGATTTATTAGTCGACGGCCAGTCGATGCAAATCGTTCGACTCAGATCGACCCGTGAAAACGCGCCTTAAGAAACAAGGATCAACAATATGGCATGTCTTTGATAACCTGTTTAATGTAAATTTTGACGTTTATAATTTTCATTGAAAGTGACATTAGCTCATTTGTCGTGTTTATTGATGTATTTGAATTTATTCTTTTGGTTTTTCAAATTATTTAACTTGTAGTCTTTGGGTATGTCATTTGAATCATATATTTTTAAGCATAATTATTGTTAGAACCACCAACTGTTGCTCTCTTAATTTGATTACTTCCGGTAAGTATTTATTTTTAAGCTAATGAGAAATAGTACATTGTTTACTGGGTAGGAAAAGCTTAACATTCCTGGACGACTGTGAAGATTGCTAAGTCGAGGCGCAAGCCGAGACTTAGCACCACAGAGTCCAGGAATGTGGCTTTTCCTACGAGGTAAACATACTATTTTTCCGCAAATCGTTTAAAATTCGACAGATATTGATTGATTTAAAAAAAACGCGATAATTTTATTCCCAAATAAATGGTGCTTTGAAATTCCTAATAAAATTACTTGGGTTACTATGGAAACGTATTGAGGTTGAAATTCTATCATTTATGTAGAATACTAACAACTGTACGGAAATATCATTTCCCCACAGTAAGGAAATGACATTTCCTTACAGTAAGGAAGTCCTGACTTTTTCTTCAAGAAATTTTGACAGAAATGTCAAAATTTCTTGGCGATTTGCGGAAAAGTAATATTTTCTAATCTACAAATTGTCATTATACTACATGAGTCTGGCTGTAGTTCCGTCGAACGGAAACTTATTTATATATATTTTCGAGATTACTTAGTATTATTATTTTTAAGATTGCTTGGAAAAACGCTGAATTCCCAAGCGCTGTAACGTATGTTGAATTTATATGAATATTGAGTTAGAAAAAAGTAATGAAGGACCTTTGTAGCCATCTACAACTGTTCAAGGGGTAAAATATCAGATGCATGATTGTTAATCAGTTACTATTAAATAACTATTTTTTATAAGAGTTGCCTCTGCTTTAAACATATCACGGCGGGCAATATACTCGATAAAAAAGGAAAAAACAACAATCTCGTCCTTTCAAAACCAGGAAAAAACAGAGGCTGTCTTAAAAGTAACACGTCTGATATGTCCGAGGCATCAAAAATGGCAAAACGGAATACATTGTATGATATGTAGCAACAGAGTAAGTATTGACTTCTGCAGTCTGAATTTTATGATAAAAAAGAGCCTGTTTAGGTACTTTAATTTTCATCAAATTTTTTATCTACTTATTTTTGGCTATAAAAGATTATAATGAATTTTTCTTGGAGTGCAGACCGTCCAACAAAAGGCAAACAAGCTGGTTTCAGATTTACCTTCTTCCAAATCCATAAGAACAGAAGTTGCAAAATCCATGAAAATTTACAAAGCAGTTGCACCCAGGTTTTATACACTGCCTAAAGTTCACAAACCCACTATTACAATGAGGCCTATTGTCTCTTCCATGGATGCTCCCAATAATAAACTTGCTAAATACCTTACAGATATTCTCACAATTTCCTAAAACGAATCCAATAAATTCTATATTAGATATTCTTTCACGTTTAGTAACTTCATTAACAATGTTAAAGTTCCGAGTTCCGAGAGATATATTGATTACTTTAGATATTGGGTCACTGATTACAAACTTACCACTAGATGTCATTCTGAACAGCATCAAAAATAACTGAAACAGCATTTCTCCGTATACCAAGATAAGTTTAGATGATTTCATAATAATTTTAATATTTATATTTGACTCTAACATCTTTTTGTTTAATGGTAATTCTTTTAAACAAATATTTGGCAGTCCAATGGGCAGCAAAATATCCCCCATAATATGTAACTTTATTTTGGATAAACTTATAACAACGTATAAAGAAAATATACCATTTCACATACCTTTTGTCTAACGATATGTAGATGATTTAATTTTATCGGTCCATGAAAATAAAGTAACTAATATTTTAAACACTTTTAACTCCCAATCTGAACACCTAAAGTTTACGGTTGAGAGAGAGGCATATGATATAATTCCTTATCTGAACATGCTTATCCATCGTGGCAGTGATGGCGTGCTAAGAACGGAGTGGTATCGTAAACCTTGTTTTAGTAACCGTTTCATAAATTTTCATTCTCAACATCCATCCAAGATGAAAACAAAATTTACTTTTGGCCTTGAAAACTAGGGTTACTAACTTGTCACATATCGACTTCAGGTTAAACGGACTAAAAAAGTTGGTATCTATACTACTAGAGAACTCCTACCCCATAGTGCTTCTAAATAAACGCATTTTCGATTCTCCTTTTCCTTCGAAATTTTCTAACAACCAAAATTTTCATAACAATGAGGTCAGATAATTGACATTGACAGAAAACACATCAGTTACACCATCTAAAATAACTTATGGTTCCTTACCCTACATTTCAGTTCTGACACCTAAGCTAATAAACATTTTCAAAAATGTTAATTGCTTAAAAATTACAACGAAGAATGTGAAAACGGTATCGAAGATATACACAAAGACAAAAGATCCTTTCACAATACAGGAGTCATCGAATGTTGTTTATTCTAAACCGTGTACCAATTGTAACAACATATACATCGTAGAATCATTTCCACGGTAGGTCGATCTCTTGTTTTTTTGAAAATAAATAAAATATTAATAACAACTAACTACATTTTAATCGCATTGTTTTTTTCTCTCTGTTGTTTATCTACAGAGTTAACAACACACTGTCAAAAGATGTCATGAAATAAACTAAATGTTACTATCCTGGAATAAAATAATTTCAAAAGCTTGATAGAAAATCAAAAGAGTGTTTCTACTACACTACTACTAGTGACAGCGCAGTCAGGCATTAGAGAGGATGCCGAAATCTCGGCAAAATGGATATCGACGCGGTTCAACCCGGAAGACTAGTAAGTATATATATATATATATATATATATATATATATATATATATATATATATATGAAACCTGGAAGTATATATATATATATATATATATATATATATATATATATATATATATATATATATATATATGAAACCTAGAGCTAAGATTAATACTATTATGGTACATGATAATAATTGAAGCTTAGTTTAATCATGTGGATAAAAACTCAGTAACACTATTTAGCGACGAGCTGTTTACTATTGCACCTATATAGAAGTAATACATATTTGTTATTAAGTGCTGCGCTGAAGACGATTTTTACTTAATTTTTCCAAAAATATATTTTACATAACCAAACTTGGCATTAACAATTTCAAACTAAACTCACCAGCAAGAAAAATGGAGCACTTGCATTTTTAAAATAAAAACCTAATTAATATAATAACTATAATAACGTAATAATTATAATAACGTAAAGGCAAACGAAACACACTGTTTTGTAATTTCTAACAAAAATTTAACTTTTAATCAAAAAACTGTTTCAGTAGATAACAAATTAAAAATTAAAGAAAAAACGTAAGTAAATTCTCAATTAATGAAAACCTAAAACATGTGTTCGGACAAACTGATTTTAATAATGAATGTTTCCTTCACACGTTCGAATTATTGCCTGAATTTTTCTTGGCATGCCTAAAATCAAATATGGAAAATGTACTGTTGAGGAATAAGTTTCCATTTCTCTTAAACGGCTTCTTGTAGCTGATTTAAGGTTAAAGAAGAAGGAACGCGACTTCGTATCCTTTGCCTAGGCATGTCCCAATCATGTTCGATTGGGTGTGCGTCTGAACTCAATGCTGGCCAATCCATTAAAGTAATGTTTACTTCATTTAAAAACTGTTAAGTGATTCTCGCACTGTGAGGCTTGGCATTATCATGTACAAAGTCATTTTCAACAAAATCAGCATAAGGCACAACAAAATCTTTCATCAATATACATGGCAGCTGTTATGGAGCCTCTCAAAATGATGTACAAGTTTGTACATTCCTCTTGAGAAATTCTAGCCCACACCGCAATTAAGCCCACTTGACAGGCTACTCTAGGAATGAACGTACATTCTGCAAAACGCTTATGTGGTCTTCGCCATACTCTCTCACGGTCATCTGGAGACCGCACGCTAAATCTAAACTCATCGGTAAATAAAACATGCCTCCAATTATTTACAATAAAATAAGCATAGTTTCTGACAAACTGAAGCCGCCCCGAAGTAGATTGCTACAAAATATCATGCAAGGAAAAATAGCAGGCAAACAAAGTCCGGGACGAAGAAGACCTCATGGTTGAAGAACTTGCGAGATTGGTGTGGTGTAGATACAAGCATGCTATTTAGGGTGGCAGTGGATAAAATTAAAATAGCTATGATGGTAACCAACGTTCTGAAAGGACATGGTACATGAAGAAGAAGAAGAAGCCGCCCAACTTAATGGGGCCTGAGAAGTTGTAGGCATGTTGCAGGTCTGCGACTACTTAAAATTGCTTCATCAAGCCTTCGTCTAAATGTTCGTTTACTTACCTTAGTTTTCCGGACGTACTGAAGTTGATTTCGGATTTATACAACCGTGTCACGACGATCTCGTAGAATTTGTAAGAGGAAGCCATCATCACGGGTAATAGTTATTTGTTGGGGACCGGTTCTAGGTCGTCTAGTGTTTCATCAGGTCATATAAGTTTCGGTTGTTAAGAAATGTTTAAAAATATGGTGCACAATACTATTGGAGATTTGATACTTTTGAGCAACATATCGCTTTTTGGGATTTATAACCATGATTGTTGAGATTAAATCAACGCAATTCAACTTCAAATTGTGTTTGACACTTAATAAGACTTAACAGTTTACTCACATTAACAAAAAACAAAAGAATAACAATAGAATATCAACATCTTTGCAATTTTAAAAGTGATAAGGATAGTGCATTCTTTATTTCTGACTTTTTATGATTTCATTTCGGATAATCACTAAGTTTTATTAGAAATTACTTAATTAAAACAGTTAATTTTGTTTGTAGTTCTTCTTCTCATGGTGGCTATCCGTTACGGATGTTGGACACTAACATGGCTATTCTGACTTTGTTGACTGCTGCCCTGAAAAGTCCGGTAGCGGTTAAGTTAAACCACTTTCGCAGGTTATGCAGCCAGGATATTCTTCTCCGTCCTGTACCTCTTTTCTCATGCACTTTACCTTGAAGTATGGTCCAAAGTAGGTCATACCGTTGTTCATTGCGCATTATATGGCCCAGGTATTCTAGTTTGCGACTTTTTATGGTTACGACTAGTTCGCGCTCTTTACCCATTCTATGTAGTACTTTTTCGTTGGTAATTCTGTCTATCTAGGAAATCCTCAACATGCGTCTATAACACCACATCTCAAATGCTTCGAGTCTCTTCAGTGATGCTTCAGTTAAGGTCCATGACTCTACGTCATATACAAGAACGGAAAATACGTAGCATTTTAGTAAACGAACTTTTATTTCCAATTTTATGTCGTGGCTGTTAAATATTTTTTTCATTTGTTTGTTTTTTTCATTTGTTTGTTTGTGTTTACATTCTTTTGTTTTTCGTTTTCCGTGTCGGAGACTGTATAATTTTCACTTCCTTCAATACAATGAATAGGCTACTGTAAAGCCTTAAATTTATGTGATTTCATGTCCCATATCAATTTTGATGGATCAAGTTTGTTTTTGATGGCTTCATACTAACTGCAGCATCGTAGTGTAAATTGTGTCCATACCACGCATTGTAGCTTAAATCTTTTTAACAATAAACGACGTGGATATAAAGCAAAAGTTGAATTTTTCCAATACCTTGAAACAGTATAAAATGACTCTTAACAATACAAAAACTGTTTTCAACAATACAAAATTCAACTATATTCCATAACTAGTTTCCCCGCTGTATAAACACATTAAAAAATAAAAATAACTTTTGCAATGTTTATATTATATGAACTTAAAAATAATATGCAGACGTGGTTTAATTGTTTAACGCCTACGGATATTTGGCTCTAAATATTTAGTATATGAATTAGCGGTGTCGTTGCTATATGTCGGCAGTTGGGACCATGCTTTTCTGGTTTTCGGGGGTAGAGTTCTCCGTGCCTGATAATAAATTTCTAGTTTAGAGTTCGTATCCAAACACAAAATAGCGTTCTTAAATCTTGTTAACTGTTCTAATTACACGGCAGCCTAGAATAGTTAAATTATATTTTAAAAGGGCATGATTAACCGACAAAGGCGGCCAATTAAAGTTTATTCAGTTTGTTATCGTAAGTTTGGAGGCAATGTCCCAGTAGAGGAGCGTACAATTGTATTACTAAATCACCTAGTTGTTGAGCAAATTTCGTGCTTCGCTGAATGGTTTTACTTTAACGAGAAAAACTCTTTATATTTACCATTTATTCTTACCTTTGTTTTTATTTTGTTAATTTTCGTGTTCAGACACAGAAAGATAATATTTAAATAATATATCTTTCATTTATGTATCCAATTCATATATATATATATATATATATATATATATATATATATATATATATATATATATATATATATATATATATAAACCGGGGGTTTCCTGACCCGGGAAACTAGTACCTGTTTAGGGTCCCTTGTCCAGGACTACGGATGAAGTCCAGAACGGCAGCCACGGCGGAGCTTCGGTACGGTACGGATGGCGGAAGTGGAATCCCTCTACCCTCTAGTAACCTTAGGGTTACTATATAATCAAACCAAACTTGCAGTGTCTGATCTAGAATGGGCGGCTGCAAACAGCGTCTGACCCAGATTGGGCGGCTGATTTAGAAACTCACCAACACGCAAGCCAAGCGCGGTGTTTTAATTGCCAACTTTACCCCCGTCATGGCGAATTTCAAACGAATCGTGAATAGTGAACCCCAGGTGGGTAGATCAGTGATGGTAAGTCCCACACCTCATAAGGTCTGCCTCAAGGATTCTGGGGGAGGCAAAAATTCGCAAACGACAAAATCCAAAAAACACATATTAATGCATATTGCTACCTACAATGCGAGAAGTATGTTGTCTGAAAAAAGACTTACAGAGATAGAGAGTGAAATGTCAAATATCAAATGGGACATAATAGGAGTCAGCGAAGTGAGAAGGAAACGAGAAAGTCTGAAAACCCGTACAGTACAGGGCATCTTTTCTACAGTAAGGGTAATGAAGAAACATCAGAGGGAGGAATAGGGTTTTTTATACATAGAAAGCATAACGATAATATTACATCTATTAAGGGAATATCCAACAATGTTGCCTACTTAACATTACAACTCAATAAAAGGTCTTTCAATACGAAAAGTCCCATTATCTTCATTAAGTCTTACACAGGCTGTAGCATCTTGATAGATGTATCTGATGAGAGATATGTATCGGTGATCTATTCTACATTGTGTTAGAGCTTAGAGTATTTCACTTTGATTCATCGTATCAAATGCTTTTTCAAAGTGGACAAAGACAAGTATCAGGGGTCTATTATATTCAATGGTTTTTTCAATTAACGACTTAATGGTTTGTAAATGATCATTTGTTCCGTATCCAGCTCTAAATCCTGCTTGCTCGCAAGGTTATTATCTTCATAAACAACCTATAAACGTGAGAAAACAAGCTAATAGGTCTATAGTTCCTTAGCTCTGTTATATCTCCCTTTTTATGCATGACTACTATAACAGCTTTATTCCACTGAGATCGTGTAACCTCTTATGAAAGGCATAAGTTATATAATTGTGTCAATGCTTTCAATACTGTCTTTTCTCCTGCTTTAACTGCCTCAATAACGATTTGGTCATCACTAGCTGCTTTATTGTTTTCATTTGATTTAATGACTTTGAGACTTCTTCGATTTCTAGGATATCCTCTGAACCAACATTCTGGAGTTTTCTCAACTTGGTACCGTCTTTGTTACCCTTTTCTCTATATAACTCTATCAAATTCTTCAACTACCTTAATTATCTTATCGTTATCTGTTACCACTTTTCCATTTCGACCTGCAAGCTTAACAATATTCTTCTCACCTAGAGCTTGACATCTCTTCAGCACCTTTAAACTTTTATTTTTCTCGACAACCGTTGTAATATTTTTTGTGTTATATTGTCGTACGTCCTTTCTCACTGCTTTATTAATATCTTTATTAAGTTGTTGTAGTACACGTGCATTCGTATCGTTTTTGTTCTTAAGTTCTCTTCGTGCCTCCATAGGTCTTTATGTTTCTTGATTGATTTTTTCCTCCTTATCTCTTCTCGAATTTGTATTGCACCTTTTCTATGCATTCTTAATTGCTTTTATTAAGTTAGCATTTAAGGTTTCGACATCCATAACGTCTATATTCGTTGTCTGTAGACATCTCAGAATTTCCTCTTCGAAGGACATGGTGTTTTCGATTGGATTCCATCCTATTGGGTGTGTTTTTGTTATCATTTTGTATCTTTGGTTTTGAAGATTTAGCACGATCTTCGCTATTACCATTCTATGATCACTTCCCACTGAACAGCTATTAAGAACTGTTACATCATGGATCATGTCTTTGTTGTTGGTTAAGACTAAATCAATTTTATCTTTGGTGACTCCATCTGGACTTGCCCAGGTCCATTTTCTTTTGGGAAAAGCTATTCATTGCAAAAGAGACCATTTCGTACCAAGAAACCAAAAAACATTTCGCCTCTTTCATTTCTTTGCCCGAATCCGTAGGGACCTATTGCAACTTTGGTCCCGTCCAGTTTATATTCCAACTCAGCACTAAAGTCACCCATTACTAGGTTGTGTGTAGTAGGCGCTAGTTTTACTACATTTTCTAGGTCTTCATAAAAGGTTTCCACTTCCTCGTCCGAGTGTGTAGATGTAGGTACATAGGCTTGAATTATTTTAAGGCTGGTTTTTTTATTAAGCTTCAGTATACAGAGTATTATTCTTGGGTTCAGAAGACCAACTCCTCCTATTTTTTCTTTGTTTCCCTTATAACAAAAAGTTGAAACCCTGACTTAAGAGTTATACAGGCTTCTTCTTCACGTCTTACTTCACAGAGACCTATAACATCCCATTTTATGTGTTTTAACTCTTCTTTTAATTCCAGTAATTTTTCTTCAGATGACAGTGTTCTTACATTGTACGTAGCGATATACATTTGTCGTCGTCCGTGGTAGCCTGATCTGACCCGGGAATTCTTCGCACCCTCTGTTTGCTGTCTTTATTGATCGCTACCTTGACCAAGGATCAGCTCACTGCCGGAAACTGAGGGCCGAGTTTTTGTCGTGTCAAGCATGCTTGGATTTTAGCCATACTCTACCGCGCTGGCCAGTGCGAGTAGGTAGAGGGTAGGATGAAAGTGGGAGTTTTAAAAGGGGAGAGATAGGAAAAAGGTATGAGGACCTGGCCCCCTCAGGCAAGGAAGGAGGGAGAACCAGAAGCTAGCATAAGGCAAGGTCACTAATCCCTGTAGTGGCCTGTCTTCTACTGGGATTGTAGAAGAGTGCTACCTGCCACTTGCAGAATGATATATAAGTCAGATAAAAATACTAAATTAAGTTTACAATTGAAAATATTTCTGAGTTTATTAAAGAAAAACATACATTGGGATCAAAGTTGACCTCCTAGGTCATCGGAAGGTTAAAAATATATTTACAAACAAATAATTATAAAAGAAAATTTAAACGACAATTACCTTTCATATTACTTATATAATGTCCAGTTTTATCGTAGACCTCCTGCGAGATTGCTATTAGTGTATAAGTGATGAAAATAAACACCTGTGAGCTAATACACAAACGGCGCCCCGAAGGCATCGCTTTAATAAATTACGCTATAAATTCAATCAGGCGTCATCAATAAATGTACTTAATGATACCCGTTGCACGCCTATGTAACATCTCTAACGTGGCAATGGTCTATATTTTAGAGACCTTGATGTGTTTTTTTAGCTCTCTTCCATCGCGATCCTGGTACGAGATGTCACTCCGGCTTTCGGTCTTTTTTCGGCCCGATGCCGTCTCATTTCCGCCAATTTTAAACACGCAACAAACTGTATCTTTTCAAAAGTTTTGGTTTTGTTACGGCCACACATAATTTTTCGTGCTTTTACTGCCGACGCGGCTGAAAGAACATTTTTCGTGCCTGCTCACGATAATTTCACCCTTTTTTCAACTGAGCTCGAAACTTTGATGAAGTTTCCGGAATATTTTATATTTTGAGGGCGGGTTGTATTAATAGTTTATGCCTCTGAAAGATAAAACTCCTAATCTTGATAGTAAGTATGAAAAAGCAAAGACTCTCCTCTAATCTCAAATGGTTTATGTAAATTCGATGCCGTTTAGTAATTCCAAATGTGTGTTACTTTTTTTGTTAACAGAATTAACTTTGTTATGCTATGACATGCATTTTTATGACTTTTGATAGAGTCGTTAAATATATATATATATATATATATATATATATATATATATATATATATATATATATATATATATATATTAATATTTGCTTTTCTGTGCCATTTTGTACCTGCTTATTCATCGTCCCATTTTAAATTTGGATCTCTTCTTGGTTTTTAACGCCTTTTGGATACCACAGTGTAAATCTAGAGGACCATCTATTGTTAGTTCTTCTCGCTAAATGTTCCGCCCACTGCCATTTTAAAGATTTAATTCTGTGGATTACATCAGTGACCTTAGTTTTCTGTCTGATCTATTTTATTCTTTTTCGATCTCCCTTTGTTATACCTCGAATGCATTGCTTTATTGACCTTTGAGTGACTTTGAGTTTGGTAATTATCTCTTTCTTAAGTATCCAAGTTTCGCAGTCGTGTTTCATGATATTATACACTGATCGAATGCCTTTTTCTTTAGGTGGAGTTGCATCCTGGATTTGAATATAACTGCATTTTTACCAAAAGCTGTCCAAGCCAGTTAAATTCTTTTTTAAATGTATTCCATTACTGCCTTGGAATATATAGAATCGAAAGTTTTCTCGAAATATATAAAGGTTAATTTTAGCGGTATTTCAGATTCTTTAGCTCTACTCATTAGTCTCGAAGGGGATGTATATGATCCATCGTACTGAATCCCCTTCTGAAGCCAGATTGCTCTCTTGGCTGAGTAGCATCTAATGCATGTGTTAATCTGTTGTTAATGATCTTTGTGAATATCTTGTATATGATTGATAGGAGACTTATAGGTCTACAGGTTTTGATATCCTCTTTGGTTACTCGTCTTGGTTACTGAATGATTTTTTCAGTGTTTCAGGGACTTTGTATGCTATAGAATTTAGTCACAAATTATATTATTTCATTTCTGTTTTTAATTCTGGTGTTTTCTTTGCTAGAGCAACTATTTGCTTCTTCTCGTTGATTAATGGTTTTTATGATTTCTTATAGCTTTTTCTCTTTTTAATTGCATTTTCTACCAGTCTTTCAATGTATTTTCTTATGTCTTCCTTAATAGTTTTTTCTTATTGTCTTACAAAGATTTGTATATTGTATGTTGCTACTTACTTTTACTTTTCTTCTTTGATTTAGCAATATTTTGGATTTATAGTGTCCTATTTTCATTTAGTTGTTCCGGACGATTTCTTTTGGCACTATCAAGGATGATTTCCGTTAACAGGTTAACTGTCGATAAAAATTATAACATTTGTGTCCGGTGACTCATTTTTTTAAAGATATGTGTGTATTTTGTATACATAAATATATAAATAAAGTTATATAAAGGTTTGGTGATAAGAATTACACAAAAAAACAACTAAAACACCTATAGGTGTGATTGGCATCCGATACAGAAACCAGTTACTTGGTGCCAGAATGCACCTATAGGTGTGTTAGAATATTCTATTGTAGTGATAAAATACAGACATTTATTTATTTGCAAAAGTCATAAGTGGTTAAAATAAAAACTAACAAAATTATTTTCCAAGTTATGAAAAGGTAAAACAATAAAAAATGAAAAGTAAAATCATCAGTTTTTGTGAAACTCATCAAAACATTCTATACATAGACCAGGATATTCCGGGCATGCTTTACATTCAAAAATCAAAAATCTAGTCATCTTTCTCCTCTTGTTCCTTCTACAAAATCTGCATTCTTTTCGAGCAATTCTGGTAAATTCTTTGGCTCCTGACATTTGTTGTATCATTTTCTCTATTTTACTAATTTTATGGATCTTTTGTAAAAATACTGATTTTTCTTTACTGCCACATGTATCTAACAAGCTTTTTATAATCTCTAAACGAAAATCATACAATGACAACCTTTCTCTTCCAGGGTACTTATTATAGAGATGATGAGCAGTTAGTAAACTCATTTGCAGTATATGAAAAAATATTTTTTTATACCATCTGATGGTTTTTCGATTGCAGTGATAGTAAGCCAACATTTGATCCTGCCTGTCAATTCCACTCATAAAGGTATTGTACGCAATAATACTTTTAGGTTTGTTCCTTACTTCTCCTCTTGTATTTTAAAATGTTGCCGTTATATTTCCAAACTCTGTGGTAATGTAGGTAACGTCTCTCTTATTTCTCATTTTCCACAGTGCACTTCATCTTTGAACATCGATTTATTTTCACCCTTTTTCAGCTTGGCGGTTACTACTTCTTTAGGATTATTTCGTCTGTCTATTTTCAAGGTTTCAGTACAATACGTTCTATTGTCTAATAGTTTTCTCGCCAACTGTACACCATTATAAAAATTGTCTAAGTAAACAGCATGCCCATTGCCTAATTTCTCGTCCAACAAAAATAAGACTATCTTCTCTGTATGTCCTGACCCGCCATAAATATCGAAGGCACCTTCATAAATGCGAAATTTCAAAATTAATCCCAGTAGGTTCAATTAGCATGTACAATTTAATGCCATATTTATGACGTTTATTCTTTATGTACTGTTTAAATTGTAATCTGCGTCGCTACAAAACCATAGCTTCGTCTAAAGAAAGTTCTCTATTTGGATAGTACACTTCACACATTTTTTTATTGAAGTAGTCGACCACTGGTCTTATTTTTTGAAGACGATTGTTTGTATTTCGATTAGGGGAAGTACAATGAAGACATCTCAAGATGATGAGAAATCTATTTTTTGACATGTATTTTCTAAACAATGGTAAAGTAAATAAGGGGTCAGTTGTCCAATAATCACTTGGCGAAAGTGATATTGTACCAGTATGGAGAAATAAATCTAAAAATACTTTAAATTCATCTAAACACAGGGTTTTCCACTCTGTAATGCGCGATTTCACACGTGTGCCTGCACAACCTAAAACTTCCACAGCATAATTATTACTTTCATCTATAATAGTTTGCAAAAAATCATTTGTAATCAGTATATTCAAGAAATCTATTGGTTTGCCTTCCCCTGGAACTGGTACTAGTAATTCTTGACGTTCAGCGAACTTAATATTTTCTATGGTACCTTCAATACACCATTTTCTTTGTGTCTTTTGTAGATTGTTATCTGGTAACGATGTTTGGCTTCTCCCTTGCATCTCAGACAATATTGCCTCTATTGTTTCTTCTTCGTCATCTGAACTGGAGCCTAATGTATCTTCACTTAAATAGTCCTCATCACTACTACAGTCGTTCGTCAAATGTTGATAACGTTCTTCTTTTGACATAATTTTTCTTTTTTCTGCCACACTTTTCCCATAAGTAGGCCGTTTTTGTAAGCCAGAAGTCCCAGCTTGATCGTCCATATTGATGTAAAAAAAATTAACACCAACTTTTTACAATAAGTTCACAAAAACAACAATAAAATGTTTGTAAAGAAGCTTATATAAATAATGCAGTAGTATAGACACTTGATAATAACTGATGCCAGTTACAACCACGGCACACCTCGACTTATAATAAAATTTTGAAAACCAACACGAGAAACTGATATAAACAAACTTATTAAGCAATGCCGCAACAAAAATACACCTTTATGCACACTGCCAGCTTTGCAACAACTGAAAAAAATGATCTATACAGAATACATCTATAGCTGCGTTCGGCATCGCAACATGACACCAGAATACACCTATAGGTGTGATCGGCAGTCAAACTGTTATTTGACCGCTGTCGATTTGGTCATGTTAGAGAAAACTGTTATAATAAGGAAATTAAAAAATAGCCGTAAAACTTCAAAAATCTAGCAAAAATCGTTAAAAGTAGGAACTTTTGAAGAACCGTATCTTGCTTAAAAGTAGCCCCAGAACCATGTTCTATAGACCATTTTAAATGAAACTGTTTTTTTTTTCTTATAAATGTACTATTGCACATAATTAAAACTGCGTAGAAAAAAAGTTAGAGTACAATGTTTGCGAAAAAATAGTGAAAATTGCCTAACAATGCTGAAAGTACCGAACTTTGAAAACTCGTATCTCGGATATAGTAAATTATAAGGACTTTTACCAAACGCCATTTTGGATAGGAAAAATATCTAGCAAAAATCATTAAAAGTAGAAACTTTTGTAGAACCGTATCTTGCTTAAAAGTAGCCCCAAAACCATGTTCTATAGACCATTTTAAAGGAAACTGTTTTTTTTTTCTATTAAATGTACTATTGCACATAATTAAAACTGCGTAGAAAAAAAGTTAGAGTACAATGTTTGCGAAAAAATAGTGAAAATGGCCTAACAATGGTGAAAGTGGCGAACTTTGAAAAATCGTATCGTGGATATAGTAAATTATAAGGACTTTTACCAAACGCAATTTTGGATAGGAAAGATAGAAGTTTTTTTCTGTAAAGCAATGCCTATTGCTATACCTCTGTGGGAAAAAGTAATATGGGAAAAAGGAAAAAATCGCGTGTTTTTCTGTTTTTTACTTTGAATATATTTTTGTCAAAAATAATATTTTTTACTTTAAATGGTAAAATTTTAATAGGAAATTTATTGTTAAACAATTTTTCTGTAGATGTACGAAAACTGCATAGAAGAATGAGTACCTTATGAATAGGAACTAATTTACCCCTTTCTCAAAAACGCACAATTTTTCACATTTGGGGGTCATTTAACCATATGAAACAATAACCTTTAACGTTGTAGTTACTTTTAGCCTTTTTTGACATAATCATTAGCCTAATATGAGATATATAATTTTTTTATTATCTCTGTTTAGCTGTTCTCCTTCACATTTTGTAAATTCATCTTTTATTCTATTATCTACCGGATTTTTGCTGTTTTTTAATTTTGTAATTTTGTTTTCTCTTTTTGCGAAGGAGGGAGTAAAATTATTTAATTTTTAAATTTTTCGTCGAAGCGAAGTGCTTTACTCTCTGTTTCTTCGGTACATAGTACCCCTTATCTCTTGAAAGAAATTTTAACTATGTTATTCTATGAAATTGGTTTGTAAATTTAGTATTTTCAATATTTTTTCGTCTAGGTATGTTTTCTTGTTCTACATTTTTCTTTTAGTTGGTGTTTATATTTTGTATTTTATCTTCTTCTCTTACTTTTTTTATTGTATCATATTTTGTTTGGCTACCCCTTGTTTCTTAATAGCCTCCGCGTAATCGTTATATACTTTTTTTTCGTTCGTTGCCACATTTTCTTCATTTACTTGAAAATTTTGTATTTCCAATTCTTCTATAATTTTTGTCCCTTTTTCATTTCTTGAAGCTCTAGTATATTTAAACTTGTAGTTGGTTCTGCTATATTTCCTCTTTCCTTGTTGTATGAGGATGCAATGCTATTTGCTTTGAGTACTTTTCATTTAGTGCCAGAAAGGTGCCTTTATGTTTATGTTGGAACTCACTACTGAAAGTTGTCAGATTAATCGGTCTTTTAGTAAGAAATTAAAATATTTTTCTACAATTTTGTAGAACACTTATTTCAGTATACGTACAAATATAAATAATAAAGATAAATAAATAGAAAAATTATCATCAGAAGTAATATTGGTTCAATTTTGGAAAATATCCATATTAAAAATATTACACGTGTTGCACCTATAGTAACAAAAGACAGTCTTTCCCACAACTTTAGTAAGAATTGAATTGTGAACATATTGACGTTCAAATCATGAATGTGTTGCTTGTGTGAGTCCATATCAAATAGGTAAAGAAATAATAATAAGACTTACTCACAATCAATTTAATTTAACAATCTGACGACCGGTTTCGCTTTCTATAATTTGCAAAGCATCTTCAGGTCGAGATACAAAGTTAAACTAATGCTGCAATAAAATAAACCCAATTAGGGTGGTGTCTCATAAAGATAAAATAAACAAATAAATAAATTAGTTCATACAAATTATAGTAATTATGCCAATATTACATGTCTGTGGTTTTCAAAATGAATAATTTGAATATATAAAAGGTAGTAACAGACAAGGTAAGGCCCACAATTGGTATAAAGTAGCAATCTTTTGTTGTAATAAATTAATAAATGAGCAAATAAATAAAACAAAACAAAACAAACATTACTTACATGCCGGTACTCTATTAATTGATGGATGGTAGGTCATGGTTGCAAAAATCATGTATTGTTGATTGGAGAACTTTAATGAGCTATTGCAGTTGTTTTTACAATAAACGGGAAGTTCTTGAGGAGAACAGATTTGATCCAATGAATTAGAGATAGGTATATTGTTGTTGTTTGTCAGATGAAAGTGATGTTCTTTACTATTGTATTAATTAAATTATTTACACTTATAACAGAGATATATTTTTTGGAATGTGTGTTATTTATTGAGTATTTATATTGACGTTATTTATGAAAAAAAGCACTGAAAAAAATCAATTTCACTTAACAACAAGATAAAGTTATCGATGTGTAAACAGATTATATAGGTTTACAGAGAAAGCATAAAAAAATTATTTCAAAAAAATATCCCAGCAACAATGTTTTGGCTTATTTAGGTTTTAAAAGAAGTATCTAATAAATTAAAAATGTTTATTAATATGTTTTATATGCTAAGTATACAATTGAATGCTCCTTAAATTTAAACTTAAAAATAATGTTCCTTCTTATTCTACGTTTTTTCGGTAAAAATCTCGGTATTCGGATTTCAGGTACTGGCACATATCCAGTAGATTTTTGCGATTTTATTCTTATACTTTTATAGGCCTGGTATATGCATTCGGCAAGGCATAAATTTGGTAGTTAAATGTTCTAATGGCTTGTGCGCCCCACAAGTAAGAATGTTTGCCAAGGTTGCATGACGTTGTGAGAAGTTCTAGCGATTATTCTTGTAGGATCATCGCTGTCGAGTTTGAACCAACGGTACTCAGTGATTTTACATTTGGGATCTCTCCATAAGTACTTCTGACATGCTGAAAAGTCTTTGAAGTCTTTTTGCTCCATGTAGTACACATTGAAGGGCTTGCTGGGACGTGAGTTGGCAATCACTGCGACCCAGACGAAGCGTACATTTAAAATTGCTCTGTTTTCTTTCTCTGTATGAGCGAGAAGTCACGGTCGCAAGGTAAGAAGCTGTGACCGCTAGAAATTTTGTTCTACTGAGTGAAATATCTATTCACAATCAGTAAACGGAACATGTGACAGCATTGTCCAGTTATTATCCTGGCCGACGCATCGGTCAGACCAGACTATGAGTTTTTTTATTTCTCCTGAATTCAAAGTTAAGTTTTATGTAACACAGGAAAGCTGAAGCGATATCTGTAGAATCACGATTAGCAATAGATTCATGCCATAACATCATAGTAACATCATAGATTTGAACCTGTATCGTGAATATTATACCTAGTTGTGAGTGGCATAATAATGTTGGTAGAACACTGAAGAATGATAGACAAAATCTTACAACACACTTTCCACAAAAGCACAACACTTGCTGAAGATCCGTGAAAAATACGACGAGTTGTGGATTAGCCTTTTTAGCATCCAACTTTAATGCTTTGTATCCAGCTTTAGCACTTGCATGGTGAAGTTCACTGTCAACAAGAATAGCATTTTTTTCTGGACTGTCTGGAGTAACCACCAGCTTGATATACAATTTATCACAAAACGTACGTATCTGAGCGAGGGAGACCAAAGCGCAGATTAAAGTCTGATTAAAATATATTAGTGTAAGTGCGCCGGATAACATTGCATTGCGGATACTTTTCACAAAACAGTTTGTACATTTTTTTCAAGTTTAATTCAACAGGAAGGCAGTTCTTCGTAGATGCCGTGCAACTAAAACGGTTTTCTTAAAGTGAAAACGACTTTATGTGTTCTCTTATACGTTCTTTGTCGGTTTCGTTGATTTTATTAGGCCTATTATTGTATCTGTCACGTTGATCACGTAGAGGCATATCTGTTTTTATCTTCTGCTGAATATGTTGAAATCTTCGAGGTATTATTCCAAATGCTTGACATATAGTTTTTGGCACACTGTTAATTTCTTCAGTCCAATCTGGATGTGGTATCGTACAGTTCATTGTCGACTAGAGATATCTTCTGGAGTTCGTCTACATTGTGGCTCTTAAAGTCCCATACAACTGATCAGCTGCACAGTTTGTGCATTCTAATCCAGCCTATGAAATGTTATGACGAGATCTCTAAAGTGGCCTTAAATTTTAGCAGCCTCGCAAACAGATTTGAACTTACATAGTCGCTCATAAAATATAAAAATTTGAATTTATCGAAAGATGCCGAATTTCAAGTGATACACTCATTACGGACAAGCACAGATCATAGTAAAGCTAACGACAATGACAAGACTACAAAACAATGCGTCTCCTAAAAAAATATACAACCTTATTGTACTCACCTCATGTGGAAGGGGTATTTCTGGTACATTCTCGTTTCTAGCAGATACATATGCATCATCTGCATTTCTCTGACGCTTACGGATGTTTCTTTTCCACTGGTTAATATTGCTTTTGAATTTTTTCCTCTATTTATGTGCAAAAAGGTAGACATTAACATGGTAACTTCTATTTTTACAGTGATAGTAGTTTGACAGTGACATACATACAACGTTTTGCACGGATACAAAAAAATCAGGGAGGACAAAATGTTTAAAGCCAGATTGAAAGATGCTCGCATTGGTCTTTAGATATACTACAATATTGCACTAAAACCTTACTTTAACCCAATAAGTCGCTTACAACATTGTTGCGGCCCACCACAACTCTACATACATTATCATACTCTTCGAAGTACAGTTTAACTGATTTGCGTTGCACACGCCTACTGTAAGAAAGGTAAAGGTTTCATATTTTTCAGTGGTCTATAGTAAGGTCTGGCTCGTGATTGTGTCGGATGGTCTCTCAGTCACTTACCAATTTCATTTGTAACTGTCGACAAACAACACATGTTTTGCTGCTCTGCTGTGTTTTGCTATTTTAACACATTTTATTGATTTAAATCGCTGTTTTGGTGTTTATATGCAAGTAAGTATTTTCTTTTATTACTGACTCCTTATTTTGTAGTCTTAATAATAAACGGCTAATTACCTACGTAAAATGTGTAAAAGTTAGGTTATATTTTAGAAAGTACTGTGGTGCGTTATAACTGTATGTTGTATATATTTGTAAGTTAAAACTGTTTCCTTAAATTTCAATATTGAAAATGGTTTATATTGTTTATTTACAAGTAATTATATATACAGGGTATGTCATAACTAGACTTCGGCAAATATGCATATTGCATATTTGGCGTATTGCGCATATTTTATGCAAATATTTCATATTTTGGCATATAAAAGTTTGCATAAACTGCATAAAGGTTCAGATTTTTATACTGTATTTGAAAATTTTTAAACATACCAATTTATTTCAATTCTTGTATACAATTTTGTAGTCATTTTAATCAAGAAATGATCTAAGTACGTAATCTCTACAGGTACAAAACATTTACAATTTCAAAGAAGATCAATTTAAGTAGCCCTCAACATTCTTAGAAAGTCTCGGTCACTGAGGCATTCAGTTATTGGATAATCGCTAAGGGTTCGCTCATTTGCATTTTATGATCTAATCCCCAAATCTATCTACAATTTATTGTATCTTAACAGCAGGTAAACGGCTAATAGTTTTGTTCCTAATTTAGGGATTTTCCAAAATGTCCCAGTTTATTGAATACGTAAACATTTCTAATTTGATGCTCAGATTTGTAAATCATTTTTGTTTTGATGCTCAGATTTGTAAATCATTTTTGTTTTGATATTCAAAGCGTAAACACTCGTTGTGCGTAACAAAAAGGAAGATTTTGATTTTATAATGGCTAAAACAACCAGTGCTTCAACTTGGATTAAACCTTATAAAGAGCTGTCTATGGATGTGGGAAAAATCTACTGTTCAGTCTGTGGCAAAATTGTAAGTATCTAATATTTTCTATTAAATATCTAATATTTCATACATACAGGGTGTTTCCAAATGACACTTACAACGTTTGACTGTAGATACTTCTCGAAAAATTGAACAAAACGATATAGTTAATGAGGGGTCAAACTTATTTACTTTTCGAGATACAGGGTGTTAAAATTAAAAAAAAATTAAATTCTTTTAAAAAGTGAAAAAGACAGCAAATATTTGATTTCACGCAAACAGCGCCTTTGTATCTGTTGTGTAATTGTGTTTCGAAACTATTTTACGTTTGTTAAATTCTTTTAGTTAATAACAACAATAACTTTAAAACCAATAAACGTATTTACTTGAAATTTAGTACTCGTAGGTTGTTTTTAAATGAAAAATAGCTTCCTTTAGTGAGAAAAAAAATTGTCCATGGTACAATACAATGGTGTGTATTTAGAAAAATTTTTCACCTTTACTTTTTTTTATGAAGTCAGCTATTCTAAAACACAATTATTTTTATTGTAATTGAATTAACAAAAAAAAAATACTTTTGTTGAATTTTAACATAAGTTATATGATGTACTAATGGTTAGTAACAAAAACTAATTTGTGGATTAATACTGCATTTAAAACACTTAGCGAGTGTTTTTTTTCCAAACCAGTTATTTGATTAACCAAAAACACCTTGTATATTTTTATATTTTAAAGGTTGGGTTAAAATAAAGGTTTTTATTTTTATTTACAGATAGTATGTGAGAAGAAATTTCAGATAGACCAACATGTGAGAACTGCTTCATACATTGCAAAAAAAGGAAAAATAGGAGGAAACATCAAACTTCAATGACTAAATGTTTCCAATCTACTTCAAAAAAATTAGATGAGCAAGAAACTTTTAATGAAGACTTGTGTCGCGCATTAGTGTCTGCAAACATACCGCTTTCAAAATTAGCAAATGTAAATTTTAGTTCGTTTCTAAAAAAATATTGCAAACTTAATGTTCCAAGTGATCGGTCTCTAAGAAGAAATAATGTGAACGGGCTATACTCGTCGGTGTTAATTAATATTAAGGAAGAAATTGCAGATAATTATTTTTACATATCTGTAGACGAAACCGCTGATTCCTCAGGAAAGTATATTGCTCATTTATTGATTGGTGTTCTTAAAGAAGATACCTTACCAAAATCTCATCTTATTTCATGCCAGCAACTTGAGAAAACAAATGCTTTGACAATTTCGCGTTTTATACAAGAAACATTAGCAACTTTTTTTCTTCCGACAACTATTCCTTCTAATGATTTACTGCTTATTTTATCGGATGCTGCTCCTTATATGGTGAAAGCAGGACAAAATTTAAAAATATTTTTCCCAGATTTAATACATGTTACTTGTGTAGCGCATGGATTAAACAAAGTTGCAGAGGAAATACGAAAAAAGTTTCCTCTTGTAAATACCATGATATCCAGTGTCAAAAAAGTATTTCTTAAATCTCCTATAAGAATTCAACTTTATAAAGAAATGCTACCTAACATTTCTCTTCCACCACAACCTATTTTAACGCGATGGGGAACATGGTTAGAAGCAGCTAATTTTTATGCAGATCATTTTGTTAAAATAAAGAACATAATTGATACGTTAACAGATGAAAGTTCCCAATCTCTTTTGGATTCTAAACAAACTTTTCAGAGTAACTTGCTTCAACAAGAACTTTCATTGATAAAATCAAATTTTAGTTTTGTTCAAAACACAATTACTCAGTTAGAATCACCAAAACTGTCATTGTTCGAAAGTACAGCATTAATAAAAGAATTTGCGTCATGTTGTCGGAACGTTAGAGGTAATATTGGAAAAGATATTTTAAAAAAATTTGAAGCTACTATGGAAAAAAATAAAGGTTACCATATTCTTTCTGAAGTGGTCAGTGTTCTAGCTGGAAATATTTTGGAAACAATTAATTTAGAACCAAATGTTTTGGTTAGTTTGAAAAATGCTCCCGTTACATCAGTTGATGTTGAACGTAGTTTTTCCATATATAAATATATGTACTCAGACAGAAGCCACAAGTTTTTGTTAGAAAATTTTGAACACCACGTAGTCATTTATTGTTACCATAATTCTAAATAAGTTTATTCATACTTAAAAATGATGTAGTTACTTAAAATAAATGTAAATCTTAATGAATAGTAGGAAATATTTAGTTATGTACACTTTTTTTTTATAAAATTGTTACTATTTTACGATTTTTTTATTTATTTGTATGTATATTTTGTAAAATATTTGCATATTTTCGGGAAAACACGTGCATATTTATGCGCGTATTTTCTACATTTTTATTTGCATATTTGCCGAAGTCTAGTCATAACTAACTACACATATACTCAATATACTACTTGCATTATGTGTTGCAACTATCCTTTTGTTAATATTCTTGTTTTAAATTTTCCAATAGCACCTTTTTATCACATTTATTGATACGTTAAATTATTTTAAGTATCTTTTTCAACCTGGTTTACATAATTTTTTTCTTATAATTACGATTTTGCATACTTTCATTTACGTTGCACTTAAAATAAAGCAGTACCTAATATTAGAATTTTATTTCAGATTTTCTGAAATATGTCACGACGTAAAGGCTTAATTGCCAAATAGCTCAAGCGCTGAAGACCTCAACTCGTCTGATAAAAGTGTAAATAATGATGATACTGCTGAAGAAGATGTTGAGGAGGAAGTCGAGAGAAATCCTGATGGTGGTCCAAATAAACACGACGACGAGTGGGTAGATATCGACAGTGAACCCACATTGTTTAAATTTACAGAGCAAACTGGTATACAAATTAATATTAACACCACAAGTACTGCAGAAGAAATATTTGCATTAATATTTGACCCATCATTGAAGAAACAAATATGCTAGTGGATAAAGTTACGTGCCGAAATATTTAGGGGTAATTTGACTAGGTATTCGATAATGAAACATTGGACACAAGTCGATAGTAATGAGCTGTGTACATTTTTTATGCATACTAATGGGTAACATTAGTATGCCCAGCTTAAAAAATTATTGGAGTAAAATTATTTATACTTTCATCCTCTTTTTGGAAATACAATGTCTAGAACTCGCTTCGAATTTATCCTTAGACGTTTGGGTTTTTACAAAGAATCTCATGACAAAACTTCACGTTTACATAAAATTTAACAGCTGTTGAATCACATCACCCAAAATATACAGAGTATTTTTTATCCCGATGCTAATCTCTCACTGGATGAAGCATTACTACTTTGGAGTGAGAGACTTCTATTTCGTCAGTATATTCCAAATAAAAATGCCAAATACGGAATTAAATTATACGAACTCTGCACTCCAGATGGATTTGTGCTAAAAATTCTAATTTTTCGGGCAAAGGGACAGTTTCTCAAGAGACAGGTTACGCTCAATCGGTAGTAACGAAACTAGCAGGACCTTATCTAGGCAAAGGACATACGTTGTTCCTTGATAACTATTACAACAGTGTAAGTCTGGCTAAATATTTATATGAACAAAAACACACATTCTTAAAACGTTACGGAAAGATCGTAAGGAGAATCCCAAATCTGTTACCACTACTTAATTAAGAAAGGGACAAAGTGTGTTTCGAAAAAAGAAAAATGTACTTATGATAAAGTGGAAAAATAAGCGTAACGTGTTACTAATCTCGACAAAACACAACGCTGCTTTTGGTAAAATCACTAATAAGAGAGGTGTTGAAGTAGAGAAACCAAATGTCATACTAGACTATAACAAAAATATGTCGGGCATAGATCGAAGTGACCAAATGGGGTCGTACTACACAACGCCCCGGAAAACAGTCCATTAGTACCTAAAAGTGTTTTTTCACTTATTGGATGTTTGAATTTGGAATAGCACGTACCTATATAATAAAGTGCAAAGAAAAAAATTACTTATTTAAAGTTTAGATATTTGCTTGTATTTCAATATTTAAAAGCAGACACAAACACACGTGCTCCATCATTAAAAAAACTGACATATGTGGAAAAGCCACATTATCCAAAAGAAGGTGGAGAAGAGGAAAAAATGTCGTGTTTGCTTTTTAAAAAAGAAGAGAACTTAAACGTACTTTGTTTGTGCAGACTGAAAGTACAAATATGGAAAAACTGTTGGACTTTGTGTAGACCCTTGTTTTTGTGAATATCGCGGAGATCTAATTTCTTTTAAACATTATTTTTGCTCGTTTTGTAACAACAGAAATTAAAAATAAAAAAATCAGTCGAAATTATTCTTGGAGTAGCTCATAAGTGAGACACATAGTCTATCAAAGAAAAATTCATATAATAGACCAGTGTCTCTAAATGTCTTTTTTCATCTGATATTTACTACATTGATTCAAAGCACAATTAAAATAATTTTACTTCAAATTAATAAAAAGATGTGGTCCCTCAATGTCCAAAATTTTAAGATCTTGGTAGCGAACGTGTTAAATTTATTCAAAATTGTAAACACAAATGATAAAACTTTATCAATAAATAATGTGAAGGTGGTTTTGAAGCCGCAGTTATTGTTATTAAACAAAATATTCATAATCAGAAATCCGAAACGGATTCAAATTTCAACATTGGTTAAAAAGCATTTGCATTTTTTTTTTCGAAATAAGTTAAACTCTCTTTAGTTTTAATATAATAAAGACCATCAGATGTTTTATAGAAGTTTTGAAGTCTACATGCCATTTCTAGACATGTCATGCCATGCCAAGTTTATACATGGTTCTGTATGTAGTTTGCCTTCAAATTTATGTATAAATTTACTTATACAAATAATTTTGTTTTATTTATTACTTTTTTTTATTTTATTAATGGCTTTGGATACTTGATCCATTCAGCCACGATAATCTATTTGACTACTTGAATTTGTTAATGAAATATTGACCTATTGCATTTGTTAACAAAATAGTACTTCGCATAGAGGTAAATTAAAAATATAGTGTAAACATAAGTATCACAAGAATCAGTAGCTTGATAAAAAACCATACATTCCTTCGTTCCATTCAATGCCCTAGCCAACAATATTTATTACTCACAAGTGATTACATAATATAGGGATACTTTTCACGCTAAGGTGCCTTTCATAGCGACTTTATTACAACACAAGACAGGCAACGGTTAGAAGGTAACTATATAACATAAGGATAGACAGAGGGAACAAAGCTAGATTTACACATTCACATTATACATTCAATCCTAAATTTTTCTTTTAGTCCTTTTTAAATATTCCCAAAAAATTTGGTTAAACCTAATAATTATGACGACAGATATATAAAATGGAAGATTGACACTGAGGGAGAGGTATTTGTTCTTTTATCAGTTTTTCCAATAGATACTTAATAGCAGCTTCATTATATATGCAGCCGAACATCCAATTATTGATATCGTCAGTGTTACCATTACAATCACAAAGTTCGGTTTCACTTAAATTAAATCTGTGAAGATAGGCTTTCACAGTAGAATGATTAACAAGACATCTAACAAACATTGAATATACTCTTCTATTGGGATGACTTCTTGCAGCAAAAGGCGCAGTAGGTAAAAGAGGGTGAATTTTTGTGTAAAGGTTGTTACTTCTGTTACAAAAAGCATTCCATTCAATTTTCCAGTTTTCTTGTAATTCTTGTTTACGCAGCGAGACTAAATCACTTCTATTAAGCCAGCTAATTTCTAATCCGTTTGAAGCCGCTTCTTTAGCAAAATAATCTGCTTTGGTGTTACCCGAGATACCAGCATGTCCTTTTACCCAAATAAAAGAGACTGAATTATTTCTTTTAAGTAGCTTTAGTTGATTTTCTAATATTTTGACGATAATACTGTTTTTGTATAAATGCTTATGCGAATTAGCTAAAGCAGACAGCGCAGATTTTGAATCTGACAATTTTACTATTTGTTGATCAGACATTCTTTTCTCAATAGTCCATTCTAGAGCTTGATATATTGCAAACAGTTCTGCGGAATAAATGGAACATTGTTGGTTTAATTTAAACTTAATGTGTTCTTAATTTATTACTTTTACTATCTCTAATAATAATCTAAAACTAAGTTCTAATTAATAATGCCACTGCTGTGAATAAACATAATGTACAAGTTATTTTGTCTTTATTTTTTATTATCATATTTTTATCATGTTTTTATAAACGTAGTCTCTGTTGTGTGGCCCAAAGTATAAATAAAACAAAACGACAAAATAAAACAACGCCATTTAAATTTCTAAACATCACCTTTTTATGAAACTTTCCCCCTGACCGACCACATATTCTATTTTCTTTACTTTTATTACCGAGCCAGCTGAAAGAACATTTTTTATAGAGCCTCTGGAATATTTTGTGTTTTGAGAGTGTGTTTTATTAGTAGTTTATGCTTGACAGATAAAACCCTCTAATCTTGATGGGAAGTACCGGGAGGCAAAGAGCCATGCGAATATTTAAATGAACTTTTAGGGGTTTTATTTTTTTCATTTGAGAACAATATGAGAAGGAAATAAAAGCGTGCAATGGAATTTTATAACTGCTGAGTAACACTTTGATAAAAGATAAAGATAATTATATATATATATATATATATATATATATATATATATATATATATATATATATATATATACTTAGGTGCAAAAAAAATCGATCCATGGGTATTATTTGCTGTTTGAAGATATTCAAAGGTATATATGTAAAAGTATATGTTACATTAAAATAATTTTTACAGATTATCCAAAAAAATCATTTATTTATAGAGAAATACGCCAAAACTTAAAAATACAAGAATATTCAAAACTTTCTGAAATTAATTGATAATAAATCAATATATAGTGTTTCCTCCTCGGGCCCTTATAACAGCCGGTACCTACACGTCTAAGCATCGAGGTAATTAACTGGATATTAAATTGATCCAATTGGTCCCATATTTCTTGAAGAGCTGCTGTAAGTTCAGCCAAGTTGTTTGGACGGGGTACTCGTGCTCGAAGACCGATTAAGATCGGGACTGCAAGCGGGAAAGTTCATACGGACAATTCCCACTTCCTCTATATATTGGTTGACGATTCTAGCACGATGAGGATGCGCGTTTTCGTCCATAAAAATAAAATTAGGTCCAATAAAAGGAGCAAATGGTACCACATGACGATCTAAAATACTTGTTATGTATCTTGCAGTAGTCATAGAACCTCTATCTACAATAACTAAATCAGTATGGGATTCTGAACTGATACCAGCCCAAACCATAACGGAGCCCCTCCGATAATTTATTCTTTCCGCAATATTACATTGAAAATATCGCTCTCCGTATCTTCTCAAACCCTTTCTCGGCCGTCTGGTGACCTTAGACAAAATCTGGACTCATTAAAGAACAATATGTTCTATGGATAGTATTGACGATAGGGCTGGCCTTCTGGATAATAAATTACCTTCTACAAGTCATCGACGAAATTTCCATCTGCTTACATCCACATTTCTCACTTCGCTCAGACGATTTGCCAGTTCAACTGAAGTTAGATGCCGATTTTTCAAACATGATGAGACCAGAAATCGATCATCTCTTTCGGATGTTACTCTTTTACGAGCTGATCCTGGTCTTCTTGTGAAGTTACCGGTGTCGCTAAAATGCCAAACTGCTCTTTGAACCGAAGATCGACTAACAACCAACATTTCAGCTGCATAATATTGGCTTCGATCATCTTGAACTAAAGTCACTACCCTTGCAGCATCTGTCGGAGTTAGAGACATTTAGGAAGGATAATTAAATTAAAATATAACACGTATTGAAAATAAAATCACTACACTAGTATGGTTGTTGAATTAAAAACAACATTCAATAAATATCGACTTGCTTCAGACCCTTTTTGATAAAAATCTGAAATACCAATTTGTTTTAAGAAATATAAAAAGCAATATTAAAAAAATCATTTTATTTCTCGTATACGAGGGTACACCTAAATTTACATACGTAATTTAATGTCTAAAATTATACAACTTCAAATAAATAAGAAATAAGGAATGGATCGATTTTTTTCATCTGAGTATATATATATATATACTTATACTATATGTATACTATATATATATATATATATATATATATATATATATATATATATATATATATATATATGTATATGTATATGTATATATGTATATGTATATATATATATATATATATGTATATATATATTATATATATACATATATATATATATATATATATATATAGATATATATATATATATATATATATATATATATATATATATATATATATGTATATATATATATATAGAGAGAGAGAGAGAGAGAAAGAGAGAGATTATATTAAATATAGGAGAAACGAAGGTATGCTAAACTGAACTTAAATAGTGATTAAACAAATAATTTATACGTTATATACTAGAGAATATTATAAATTTGGTTGCCCATCTAAATGGGCAACCAAATATACACTGAAGTGAGTTTGGGTTATTATGATTTTTGGAAATAAGAGTGACTTAGAACAGAAAGTAGACATTTAAAATGATAATTACGGATTTAAAATAGTGTTATTTATTAATTGAATGTTTAATTTATATATAAGTTTACATTCTGATCTGCAAAGCCCAAATTTCCATAAAATTCTCGATAGAAGGGTAAAGAGTTATCTAGGACAATTGAAATAAGACGTCAATAGAAGGAAGTTAACCTTATTTGCGTAGTAGAATATTCAAAAACATTCAAATATCTATGAAATATAACAATTCGAATATATTTTCTTTCAAGATTATTCGAGAACATTGAAATGATATAAATACTCTGTGATTTTGAGTAGAGCGATTAGTCAGTATGATCAGTATTAGTGAATTAATAAAGAAGAATATTTTGCCGATTTATAAATGCTATTGCGAAGAAAATTATTTTAAAATGGTGGAAGCTGATAATTAAAACATTGTAGTGTATTTGAAGAAGCAATTTCACAAAAAGAAGGATAACCGAGGCTGATAACGAAGATATTGAGTGGTGATTAAATCCTTTATTTTGGAAAACAGTTTCATTTAGGCAGTCAGTGACAGAAAGGTACCAAATTTTGTTAGTATAATTTAGTTATTGTAAGAATTTCAATTTTAAGATAGGTTGTTCTAAATTTATATTGTCTATATTAGACATATATGTGTGTTTTATAATAATTATAATAAAATATATATATATATATATATATATATATATATATATATATATATATTTATATATATAAATATATATACAGGGTGGTGAATCGACAAACGGGCCATAGGAAACTCAATGAGAAATTCTAAATTGTTGAATTCCTGCTTCCCTAATTATTTTACAGCAAAAGTCATGGAAAACTATTTGTAGAGGACTCAAATATGTATCGAAAACAATTGTTAAAATTGTTCTACGACTTAAACGTATTCCAACATTTTGCTAAAATATAATACATTTTTCAGGCCACCCCTAAAAGTCAGGCCAGACGCCGTGAAAAGAATGTGTATTACGTGTTGCGTTTTGTCATATTGACGTTTCTAATATTTGACAATATTTAAATCAACTATATTATATTTATCTATGACTTAAATGGCAAAAATTTTGTGACTCATTATTTAAAAGAAAAATTAAGTTGATTAAAAAATGTACTCAGTTACGGAGAAAAGAGCAATAATAAAAATGTTTTATTCATGTTTTATTATAACATTTGTTACAGTTTTATGTTTAGAAATTATCGTATATTATTATTAGGAATAAAGATCACAGTAACAGTATATTGGAATTCATTGAATTGTTGTATAACTTAACTTAACATGGAATTAAATTTTAGTGTATTATCTTACGTTAAATAAAGATCAGGTAGTGACAGGAAAAGGTTCACGCTATTGCCTGAATACAACATTATGCGATTTTTCGTCAACTTAGTACATTTCAATATATTGATCGATTTGTAAACAATATAATTTATTGTTCACAAACTAATATTGTTCAGTAATCGTAGTATTTAGTAAAATTCATTGTTTATAATTTAATCATAAAATAAAAAAAAATTAACAATTCAAATTGTCAAACATCTGACATTAATATGATAAAAGACACACGTTATAATATATTCTTGTATTACGTGTGGCCTAACTTTTAGAGGTAGTCTGAAAAATCTATTATATTTTTGCAAAATTTTGAAGTACATTTGATTCGTAGAACGGTTTTAACATTTGTTTTTAATTTAGAATTTAATCCTCTACAAATAGTTTTTTATGACTTTTGATCTAAAATAATTAGGGAAGCAGCAATTCAACAATTTAAAATTTCCCATTGACTTTCCTATGGCCTCATTTGACGATTCACCACCCGGTATATATAGTAAAGCTCGTTTTATGCGGTGGATTAGTTCCACAGTAAGGAACATATAAAAAAATTGCATAAAAAAGACATTACTTGCCTTGATTGAAATAATAGGGATACGTCCCGTAGCATTCTATAATTACATAAAACCAAGACAAAATCAAAAAGTTTCCAGAAATTTAAAGAAATAGGCTGCATGATAAATTACTTCGAATATCTGACAAAATTCAAACAAAAGCTTAAAAAAAACTGGTCCATATTTCTATTCGTTTTTGTGACTATTTATATTTATTTATATCGTTTCGATAAACAGGAAAACAGAGGAACCTGTTTATTTTACTAGTATTGTTGTTGAAAGTAAACTAATAATTAATGAACTTTGTCTGTGTATATTTCGTGTATAGGTAGTTTAATAAACAAAAAAACGACATGGAAGAAATTCCACCGAAGCCTCCAGATAGAGGGAAATTTTATGTAGAATTTGGAGAAGATAGGACGATGGAATTTGAAGAATTAAAAAAATAGCAACATAACAAAAAATAAGGTAACAAACGAAAAAAACCAAACAATTAGCACTAACGAGGTAAGTAACCAAATTGATTTTAATAACGATGCTTTGACACAATTTAATAAAATAGATAGATCAGGTAATCCAAATTTAAATAAAGTTATAAATTTAAGATTAAATAATAGATATAAATTAGGAGATAGTGCACCATACATAGTACATATAGAAAATAAAAACGGTAATATCGGCAAATTACACAGGATAGGCACGGCCCGATTAATTTTACGTTCAGTACCTGAAATTGAAAATAATATCACACAAATCACGGTAGTAGGTAGGAATAAAATTAAGGTAGAACTTAATAATTTTACTAGTGCTAATAAATTAATTGAATCTGATAATTTAAAAAGCAAACAGTACGAGGCATATATTCCAACGTTTTTTACCCAAAGAAAAGGTGTTATAAAATCTGTAGATAAAGAGATAGAAGAGGATGATTTGTTATCATTAATTCAACCTAGGTTTGGAATGAGGTTTGAAGTCTTACATGTAAAAAGAATAATGCGGAAAGTGGTACAAGAAAATGGATCAACTATCTATATGTCATAGGGAAATATGGTCTGGGAATACGAAATGAAAGAGGAGATATGTTGGCATCTTTTTGCGTAGAAAAGCAATTAGTAATAATGAACACAATTTTCAAACTTCCAAAACGTCGTCTTTACACCTGGAAATCACCAGCAGATACACCTGAACGAGTTTTTCGTAACCAAATAGACTTCATAGAAATTCAGTATTATCAGTAAAAACATATCCAGGAGCAGATGTACCAACAGATCACAATATTTTAGTAGGAAAAATAAGACTGAGATTAAAAAGAGTTGCAAGGACGAATAAGCAAACAGTTACTATTGATAGAGAAACGATGCTAAATGATACTGTAAAACAAGAAATAACTAGTATATTAGAACAAAATATGAAGTTAACATCAAGCAAAGAAGAAAGTACTGAGGAAAACTGGACGAGAATTAAAGACATCTTAAAGACTGTTCAAGAAACAAAATTGAGTGCGCTAAAAGCAAGAAAAAAAAACAAGGGTGGATGACAGAAGAAATACTGAGACTTATGGAGCAAAGAAGAGAAGTCAGAAATAAAGATAAAAACGAATACAAGAGGATCCACGCAATAATCAGGCAGAAGATAAGACACGCGAAAACACAATTTCATAGTAAAGAATGTAATGGAATTGAACAATATGAAAAGAAACACGATACATTTCATCTGCACAACAAATTGAAAGAGGTCGCTGGAAACAAATGGAAACAAGTATCCCAAAGTTTAGAAGACAGAAACGGACACAGAATATTAGACATCAATGAAAAGTTAAAAGAATGGGAAAACTACATTTCTGAATTATTTAAAGATGAGAGAGTAGAACACTATACACCGATTGCTATATCAGGTCCATCTATAACAGAAAGTGAGGTAAGACGTTCAATACAAACGGCAAAAAATGGAAAAGCACTTGGCCCCGATGAAGTAAGTGCTGAAATACTAAAGTTTTTGGGAGAAAATGGAATTAAAGCTCTGTGTAATCTCTTTAACAAAATTTATGACACTGGGATATTACCAACTGATTGGTTAAAGTCGACATTTGTCACAATACCTAAAAAACATCGTCCAAAGACATGCGGTGATTATCGGACAATAAGTCTGATGAGTCACGTTTTGAAAATCTTTCTGCGAGTAATACACAGCAGAATTTATACGCTGTTAGAGGACAGAATTAGCAATACTCAATTTGCCAATTGCGGAGAAGACCTTCAAAATCTAATGAACAAAATAAAACAGACTTGTGATCAGTATGGATTAAAACTCAACGTTAAGAAAACTAAATATATGATAGTTAGCAAACAAAATTATATACATGATGACGGTATAAAAGTCGGAGATGCCACACTGGACAGAGTAGAGAAACTCGTGTATCTCGGCAGTAATATCAATGAGAGCTGGGATCCAACCGCAGAAATTAAAAGCCGAATAGAACAAGCCCGAGCTGCCTTTGTAAAAATGAGAAACGTACTTTGCAGTCATGATCTTAGCATTGACCTTGGAGTTCGTATGATATCTTGCTACATCTTTCCTGTCCTGCTGTATGGAGTAGAAGCGTGGACCCTAACTGAGGCTATGCTTAAACGCTTGACAGCCTTTGAGATGTGGGTATACAGACGACTACTGAAAATAAGCTGGGTCGACAGAGTTAGAAATGAGGAGGTGCTTAGACGGCTGAACCAAACAACACAACTGGTCAATATAATAAAGAAACGCAAGCTGGAATACTTCGGTCATATTATGAGACACCCTGAAAAATATGATCTTTTACATCTGATCATTCAGGGAAAGATCCAAGGTAATCGTGGTCCTGGTAGAAGAAGAACATCATGGCTGAAAAATCTAAGGCAATGGTATGGAAAATCAACTACATCGTTATTTAGAGCTGCTGTCAATAAAGTCACGATAGCGAATATGGTAGCCAACATGATATCCAACGATCGATAACGGTCATGGAACTAGAAGAAGAAGATTGTTATAAAGTCAAATATTAATGTTAATAAAGCGGAATGTGTAAACACAAAATTCCAATGGAATATAAATAAAGCGGACTGGTCTCTTTTCTCTTCTATCACTGATAATTTCATGGAATGCGATAATAATTTAGATTACCAACAATTTTTAAATAAATTAAAAGAATATTGTAAAATATGCATACCGGAGAAAAGAACAGGGACTAGTCCACGATTTAGGAAAACTTGGTGGAATGACAATTGTAAAAAGGTTATTCAAGCACAACAACTTGCTTTACGCAAGTTTAAGTTACAGTCCAATATACAAAATTATATAAATTATAATAAGTGTGTAGCAGAAACGAAACAAGTTATATTAAAAAGTAAGCGTAATGCATGGAAAAGTTTTTGTGAAAATTTAAACAAAAATACACCAATAAAAAATATGTGGAATCAAGTCAAACGTTTACAAAACATCTTTAAACCACAAATAAATCCAGTGACCGAAAGAGAATGGGTTGAGGAGTTTTTGAGAAAATTATGTCCAGATAATATATTTTCAAAAATTAATGTAATGGAAAGTAAAAACTCTAATCATCCACTTTCAGTGCCATTTAGTTTATACGAATTAGAAATAAGTCTTAAGAACAATAAAAACACGTCTCCGGGAATAGATAATATACATTATATTATGTTGGCAAATTTACATCAAAAAGGAAAAGAAACACTATTAAAAATTTTTAATCAAATATGGCAATCAGAAGATATTCCAGATAGTTGGAGAGAGTACCGGGTGATTCCCATACTTAAAGCAAATCAAAATTCTGATTCGGCAGAATCTTATAGAGGTATTTCATTAAGCTCCTGCATAACAAAAACACTGGAAAGAATGATAAAACTTAGGCTCGAAAGATGGTTGGAAAAAAAATAATAAAGTATCACAAACACAATTTGGATTTCGTAAAAATCATTCTACTGTGGAAGCAGTGAGCCACTTGGTAACATATAAATTTAGCGTTTGCGTCAAATTCTTCAGTAACAGCCCTTTTATTAGATGTGGAATCAGCATACGACAACGTTAATTTAATTATACTGTACAACAAAATCACACAAATAGGTCTTCCCGAATGTTTCTGTCAAAAAATAATAAAACTATATGACTGTCGAAAAATTTATATATCGGTAAATTGTAACACAATTGGTCCAAGGCTAGCGATGGATGGTTTACCTCAAGGAGGAATATTAAGCCCATTGTTATATTTAATTTACACTGCTGATCTAGTTAAAAATTTAAACTCCACAAGAATTTCACAATTTGCAGATGATATAGTCATTTATCAAGAACACACTAAAATAGAAAATGCAGTCAAATCCATTGAAGAAGGAGTCAATCATATAAAAACATGGAGTGATTTACATGGACTAAATATCTCTGATTCGAAAACTAAATTATGTATTTTTTCAAGAAAACGAAAAGAGATACCCAACTACATCTTAATAAACAATGTCTCCTATCCAGTGCAAAAATATGTTAAATATTTAGGCATTACTCTTGATAGACAGCTTCTCTGGAAAGAACATATAGACAATATAGTTAAAAAAACAGAAAAGGGAATAAATCTTCTTCGATTCGTGTCACACTTACGATGGGGAGCAGATCCAAATATTTCTTTGTTATTATTTAAAAATAATATAAGAGCTATAATCGACTATTTATCAATATTATACAGTGACGCATCACAGTGTCATTTAAACAAAATAGACAAAATCGTTAATAAATGCCTTAGATTGTGTATAGGAGCCCTAAGAAGTACACCCATCTGTAACCTACAAGTCGAATGCTGTGAAATGCCAATGGATATAAGACGAAAAAAACTTGGCATCAGACTTTTAGTAAGATTGTACGAGAAAAAGTCAAGTTTAATATTCAAAATACAGCAGCTGTTGATAGCAGACTTAACAGAAAAATATTGGATAAAAAAGAAAACTCTAAATATAGTAGATTTATATTCAAAAATGACAATATATGATAAACAACTATATAAATATGACATACACCCAAATTACAATATTGACTTTAATACTCTAGAACAAGTTCAGGTATACTTCTTAAGGGACTACAGCAATTTACCTTTATCTTTAAGAAAATTAATGTTTATATCTGACAGTTCACAATTGTTCAAAGATTATTATATACTATATACAGATGCATCCAAAACTATCGAAGGTGTGGGATGTGCATACTGGGATGACAATAATAAAAACAGTAAAATGTTTAAACTCAATTCCATCATGAGTATATACACAGCTGAATTAATAGTGATAGTGGAAGCACTAAAATATTTATCTAATATAGATCATTCAAAGTTTATAATTTATAGTGACAGCAAAAGTGCTGTAAGTAAAATTAGTGCTATAAATCCTAAATCAAAAGTAAATTACGTTGAATTATATATAATAAATAAAATTATAGAACTTCAGCAACAAGGCAAAACTGTTAAGTTGGCATGGATTAAAAGCCATTGTGGAATCACTGGAAATGAGATAGTAGATGAATTGGCAAAAAATGCTGTGACACAAGGAGTATTAACTGATTATCTTTGTACGTCTAGAGATATAGAATCAGACACGTTCAAAGAGCTTAAGAAGGAATGGAAAGAAAGGTATAATAATGAAAATATAAATACAGGAAAGCATTACAGAGCAATCAAAAACCATATTACGGATAAATCTTGGTTTGCTAAAATGGAGTCGACAAAGGATATGACAAGAACTATATGCAGAATGAGATTTAACCACTGTCTTAAACCATCATATATGTTTAAAATGAATCTAGCTGATAGTCCACAATGTACTTGTGGTCAGATGGGTAACCTACAACATAAAATTTTAGACTGTTCTCTTATTTCCAATAAGGTTAATAATTTTTTAAATTCGCTATATTCTTTGACCGATGTCCACCATCCCATTAATTTAAGTTATTTATTAACATTAGAAAACAATGAATTTCTATATAGATTATTGTACAAACATGTTTTAGATATTAAACTCAAATTGTAATTATAAATATAGAGTAAGTATTTATTTGTAATTTGTTAGAAAAAAAAAAGAAAAAAAAAGAAAAAAAAATTTAAAAAAATTAATAAAAAAAGAAAATAAAAAAAAAATAAAAAAAAAAAATTAAAGAAACAAATAAAAAAAAATAAAACAAAAATTAAAGAAACAAATAAAAAAAAATAAAAAAAAAATAAAAAAAAACTAAGAAACAAATAAAAAAAAATAAAAAAAATACAAATAAAAAAAAAGAAAAATTGAGGAACTTGGACAGTCCACAGTAAAGTAGCTATTGAATTAAGTAGATAGCTGCAGAAAAGTTTACTGTGGAACTCTAAGGACCTCATCACTTATTATACTTATTATACTTATATATAAATAACTAAAAAACAATTAATAGGAAAGAATAACTATATATTAGGGATCAATACTAGTAATAGTAGGATTAGTATTAGTAGGAATTTAGTATAAGATTGTATAGGAAACAATGACTAATGAAAAAATGAGTACAAATTGTAAGATTGGCGAATGGATTTAGTGTCCGCAGTCATTTAAACACAAACAAACAACAACAACAATCAATACTCTTCCAGTTTAAATCATAATGTTTTTCCATTAATTTTATAACATCAATTGATTTTTATTGTTTTACTTGTAAAGTAAATCTATGTTTTTTAAAGCATGTGGTCTAAGACAGACATTTATTTATTAAAAGAGGTTTTAACATCCTATCTCCTGATATATTGCTACAAAGTATGTAATAATGTTACCCGATCTTTGTTATTATAACTCATAAAACTGAAGATCTTTTTCCTGGATTAAATAACCACTTATAGGAATTCTTCTTTGAGGTTTTAACATCCTATCTCCTAATATATTGCTACAAAGTATGTAATAATGTTACCCGATCTTTGTTATTATAACTCATAAAACTGAAGATCTTTTTCCTGGATTAAATAACCACTTATAGGAATTCTTCTTTGAATTTGCGACCCAAATTGCGATGTCTCTTTCTGTTCTTTTTAATAATGCATCCCTTGAGTAAGATGAAACTTTCCTGCTTAATTTTGTACTAGAAACTATAAATTTTTATATAGCAACTTTATTAGCTCTTACAGTTGATTCGCCTAAATTAAAATGTTTTGCAATTACTGTAGATCCTTCTCCTTTTCCTAAGCGATCTAAAATTGCACTTTTCGTTTTCAACGAAATTGATTGTCTTTGATATGTTTTTCCATTGGGCCAAATAATATTTTAAAAAAAGAAATAAAAAATATTAGACTTACAATATTAAGATAGCAAAAAACTCGTCCAATGAAAAATAAAACTTAACGACACTCACTTGAAATCTTTCAATCCAAAAACCGTGCTGTTTATTATAATGCAACTTAAAATTGAGGAAAACGACGGGAAGGAAAAATTGATGGAAATTTAACAAAGAACTACGATGGGAGAGGAACTAGGATTATTTTTCGCACTTAGGGGTCATTCAAGGTGACTCACAGGCAGAAAATGTAGACCACGGAAAGTATAGGTAAAAAGGTAAAATATTTGGAGATTCAACAGAGGTAAAGAGCTTAACACCAACACTAAAGTTTTAAGTTACACATTTTAACAAACTTAAGATTAATATTATATAAATTGTACATATTTAGTGATATTAAATAAAGTAGATTGAAAGGGGTATAATTTTTGCAATAATAAACTATTAATAAGTTCCTCTCTTTGTATTTCAAATTTACTACAAGCATAAAAAATGTGATATAAGTCGCAAACCACATTGCAAGTTTCACAAAGTTCGGTGGTTACTTTACCGATTTTATATAAGTGTTGAGGGAAGCTTGCATGTCCGAATTTCAGCCTACAAATAGTCACAATATCATTTCTTGTAAAATCATAATCTTGGTGCCACCAACCTGTCGGAATACTTGGATGTAATAGTGTGTAGGTATCATGTGAGGATATTAGAGCAATAGTTTTTTCAATGCAGTTCCATGTTGCCTTAAAATGACTCTTAGATATCATTAAATATTCTTGAGCACCTAAATTGTTGTTGATATGCTCTATAGTTGTGTCGCTTACTTTGGCTAAGGAGTCTGCTACTTTATTGCCACGAAGTTCTATAATGAGCTTTTACCCAAGTGAATTTTAATTCGTATTATTTTTTTTTGAATTTATAAATTCTTACTTTTAATTCTCTAATAAAAGGATTTGTATTAGTAGTCATGACATTAATTCGGTTGGGTCAAAAAATGTATTTCTTTTAACTTATTTTTTTTGACATAATCATATTTTTTCTGCTTTTGCAGAAAAAATGGAAGTATTATTGTTTAGGTTATTATTGTTTATATTGTTTTAAGGAATGGTCATGAAAATATTTTTTCATAGAATTTCAAGACAAAGAAGTGTGCCTTATTTATAATGAATCAGTTGCAGTTTTTATAGATTCGAATTTGTCTCGAAACTTCTCTAAAAAATATGCAAATAAAAAATATAAGCATATGACATAGGCAGAGGGAAAGTCTTTTATTGAAAGGCAAAAAGAGAAGTTACGTGGACAGAAAAACATGTTTACGAAGCAATCTGATACTCACTGCAACACTGCTAAGGCTGCAACACTGGTAAGTTATGTTGTAGCTAACAAAATTGCTAAAAGTAACCAAACATTATCGGATGGTGAAATCATAAACGAATGCATGGTAGCTGTAAGCAACTTTATTTGTCCAGAAAACAGTAACGAGTTTTAGTATTTAGCTTTATCACGAAGGACAATAACTGATCGAATTGACGGTATCGCTGTAGAGTTATCGTGACAGGACGAAAACACAGACGTGTGCAATTCTGCTGAGTTGCTGATTTTTATTAGAAAAATTGATTAAAAGTTCAATATTACCAACGACTTAGCAAGCTTGCAATTATTGAAAGGAAATACTACAGGAAAACATATTTATAATTCTTATTTTAGGAGTATTTCAAAGTTAAATTTTTTTAAAGAAAAATTTTATAATATAACCCCGGATAGAGCAACCAATATGATGGGCAGTAATGTGAGGTATATGTACGGTGACCCATATGTACTTTTTTTAGTAGGACAGTACTTTCTTTTCAAACGCTGTCCTATTGCATTTTAAAATTTATGAATGTTTGGGAAAGTAGGCATTTTTACATTTAATATTTTTTCTGGTACGGTTCTGTAATATGATCTAACTTAGGGTTGTATTCTAAAGAACTTTTAAAATATATTATTTCCTGTTCACTCATAAATCTTAAACTGGATATCTCATTTATGATGTTGTACATACGGAAAATTTGGCTTCTCTTTTTATGGTTCAAAAACATACACACAAGTTTAAAGTGTCGTGTTACCGTCACAATTAGCTAAGATTATCGGGAAGGTCGCCATACAATGGAAAGATTTATGGGTAGACCCTTCCGGACCACACCGCTTCGAGGGTCCTTAACTCTGACCATATTAACGCATTCTCAATCTCAATTGGCACTCTTCGTCACGAGTGAACGAAAACACATTGACCGGTCTTGTGCTGTCTCGGCGACGCGACGTCCCGCGTCCCGGGCGTCGGTACCACCGGCCAACTCTACAGCTTGGTACGAATTCATCAATAGAACCAAAGGGCAAGTCTATTCTTGTATAAAACATTGATAATGAGTAAACCAGTTTATTTCTAATTTATTTCTACTTTTACAATTTATAATTGCTATTTTCACCAATTTTATGTATCAACAATATCGCATTTTTTCGTTATAATTATTTATTCGATATAATTTAAACCAGCGACTTCTCAAGTTTAATCACTAAACAATGAAGTACACCTAAATGTATTTTTTTTTTCTTAATTACACAAAATTCAGTCCTACTTTTTGTCCAAACAAAATATAATTATGATTCGAATTGATTCAAGAATCGATCTTTTGCGGAAGATTCAGAATCTCCTATCTTTAGCAGCAATCGATCGGCGCAGGAATCACTTGCGACGCTCGTCTCCGCGTCATCGTCTATCCCCTCCACTAAGTTAGTTTAGTTTAGTTTATTTAGTTTATTACCGATACGCCCATCTTCCTCCCATCATTGTCAATTTCATTTCGCAGCGAGATCTTATTATCTTATTTATTTATTAAAAATATGTATCTCGTCGTATGTTTATGTTTATTTGTTACTTGTGCACTCACTGTTGTCTATTAACCTTTTGTCTTAAATTCCGGCAGTTTTTATCGTTCTTTATATTATTTTGTGCTGTGTGAAAAAATAAACAATTTCATCATGTTACCGCCTAGAAGAAAATGTCATTTTAACGTCGAGTTGCAAGCAGAGTATCCTTTTATGAAACAAAAATCAAATGTTTCACCGCATATTGTGTTTTGTCAAGTTTGTAAAAGTGATGTTGATATTTCTAACAGTGGTCTCAGCAATATCAAACAACATTTGTCAAAGAAAAAATACATGTTGGCTGCTAATGCGAACTCGAAGAGCAGCAAATTGGAAACCTTTGTTAAAACAGAAAATTTAAGTTCTGAAAATATGTTAATTGCTGCCAAGAAAGGTACTTTTGCTTACCATACAATTAAGCATTTGCAAAGTTACAGATCTTTAGACCGCCCGTCAAAACTAATTGTAAGCATGCTTGAACCTAAATTTGCGGTAGCTCGAACCAAGACTGAGGCGATTGTAAAAAATGTTTTAGCTCAAGAGACTCAATCCCAATTAGAAATTGACCTTCGAAAAGCAAATTTCGTCAGCATCACAATCGATTAGTGAATCATAGAGAAACTAAAGTTGTGCCCTTAATGATAAGATATTTTGATGGAGACAATGGTGTCCAAGTAAAGTACTTTAGCTACGTGACTTACCTGGTGAAACATCAGAGCAGTTAAAAGATTACGTGGTCAATGTTTTGAATCACCATAATCTACTACCAAAATACATCGGAATGTGTGCTGATAATACAAATACAAATTTTGGTGGAATGAGAAGAAAAGAAGTGAACAATCTATTCAGCAAATTAAATGCTCCTCGTAGTAAACCGGTGATTGGAATTGGTTGTGTTGCACACATTTTTAATAACTGTTTACAAAATGCGACAGCCGTCTTACCTATAGACATCGAGGTTATTGCCGTCAAGATTTTTAAGTATTTCTATATTTTTACAGTCAGAGTGGAGAAACTAAAACAGTTTTGCGATTTTTTTGATATCGAGTACAAAAAAATGTTGTCTTTTTCAAAAACAAGATTTTTGAGCCTAATGCCAGCCATTGAACGAATTATACAAATGTTCGAACCCTTGAAAGAATATTTTTTATCGATTGATAATTTCACAAAGTGATTTTAAATGTAGAATGTCGCTTTCGAGTATTTCGAACTCACAAATAACTTCAAAATCGCTTAAATGAGTTATTTTTACCGCTTAAAGTAATAGAGTCACTTTCAAAACTTGAAAATATGAAAGATCTTGACCTTAGTGTGAACTCTCGGGATATCTTTATCATGCATGTCAAGCAGTTTTATTCAAATTGTGTAACATATTTGAAAAACTGGAGTGAAAATTTAAGTGAACTAAAGCTATTCGGATGGGTTAACTTGAAAAAAACAAGTTTCTTGGGCTAAAATTTTATCGTGGTGTGAGGCTTTCAAAGACTACATAGGTCCGATATTGAATCAGGACATTGTTTGATGAAGTTAGTCTAATACTAACCTACGTTACAGAAGATAAAATCGCAGACTTGAATTCAAAAAATATTTCTACCGAAGATCGATGGCTCGAAATCTTCCAAAAAGAAAATGCTTTGAAAAATATCAAAATTCTATATAAGTTTGTTTTTATGTGCCTGTGACCAGTGCGTCGATTGAGCGGTTGTTCTAAAATATCAATAACTATTGGAGTCACAACAAATCACAGTTGAAAATATCTACTCTGGAAGCCATCATGCAAGTCTACACAAACTTAAAAGTTTCGTGCAATGAAATGTTTCAGTTCTAAAGAGTAAACCACAACTTCTGAAGGAAATTCATAGTTCCAAAAAGTACGACTGGAACCAAAATGATGATTAAGATGTTCAGGAAGAAACGTCGAAAGAAAATTGACTATTAAAATTTATCATACATTTCTTATGTACTTGTTTGATGTGATCTATATGTGTCTTATGTTTGATTAAAAAAATCGTTCTTATCATTGTTTCATTAAAGATTCGTAAAATTTTGACCAGAAAAATTTCCTAGGGCACTAGCAGTGTACATATTTTCTTAAAAATTATAAATATACTTTTTTTTGTTAAAAAGTTATGGTCACCCTAGGTATATGGGACTATTTCTTAAAGAAAATCCTAATAAATGTATTATTTCTGCACTGCTCAAACACAATAAGCAGAAAACTTATAAACACAATACGTTCACGAGGTTCGAAACAAAGACAATTCCAAAAGTTTTAAAATCCACCTTAGTCTCCCACAATGTTCAGATATTTTTTGACAGTTACTTCTCGACGGTACTTTTAAGTCCGCCTTATGTTATTGGTCATAAATTTTTACAATAAGCTAAAAACGTTGTTTATTGCGGATGAATCTTTCGACTACCTACAAAACTTTTACACTGTTACTAATAAAACACTCGTAATCTAAGGTTATTCCGTATTTATACCTAGAATAGTTATTCTAAGTATAAGGTAGATATAATACTAAATAAATTTGTTACAAACAAACTCGGTATAAACTCGTTATAAGTATTCCTACTTTATTCCGAAATAATCGTTTGGCAATGTCGCAATCTTTGGCACAAATACATAGAACAACAACATATTGACTGAAATATGTCAATTTTGATTGTTCTTTGAAACCGACAACTGACACCAAATATATGTTTATTTGTTATCACTTTGTTATCTTGTTGCTTGTACGTTTAGTTTGGTTTAGTTTGAGCATTTTAAAATTGGAACAAGAGTTGTAAAATGGCATCAAATAAAAGAGAACGTTGCGTTAACTGGGAAAGTGAAGAAAAAGTAAGCAAACTGATTTATTTTACTTATAAATGTGTAAATTTAAATATGTTAATTTCAGCATCTTTTAAAGAATATTGTCCAAGATTATTTACACGTTATAGAAAATAAAAACCTTAGTACAAACACTAATAAATCAAAGTTAAATGCATGGCTGCAAATAACGGAAAGGTAAGTGTTTACTTAAAATTATATACTTCATCAAAACCTTTTTTTTTATTTCAAACCATTTATTTAACAAATTTATATGGTTGGTTAAAAAAATGTTTTTATCTATTTAAACAATTTGATACTGAATATTCAACTTATTTTAAGGTTCAATGCTGCCAATGTTAGAAAAAGGGACAAAAAACAATTGATGAACCAGTGGAAGTTGGCCAAAATAAATTGTAAGAAGCAAATGTCCCAGTTGAGAAGAGAATTAAATAAAACTGGAGGTGGTCCTAAACCACCATCTCCTTCTCCTGAGGTATTGGAGATAGCAGAAATGATTCCCCTTGAGTTAGAAGTGGATTACAATGAATTTGACAGTGATGCTGTAAAGGTACAATATTGAATCTAGTATTTTCTTATTTATTATATATATATATATATATATATATATATATATATATATATAAGAAATACTGGATATTATTGACTGTCGATATAAACAAAAGACATGTAGCATGTGTCTGTTTGAGGTAACACACTTGTAATAACTTTTCTATGGATGTTTGGTTTTTCATACTGTTCTTTTTAGATGAACTGATGATGCTTTCTGATTAGAAAGCGAATCATCTTCAATAAATAGATAAAGTAGCCACCTTCTTTGTCTTTTTTCTCCACCTTTTGACAGAAAACCCCATCACTCTTTGAGTGATCCTTATGGTATATTGGATTGACTGTCGTACTCCTTTTCTCAATATATATATATATATATATATATATATATATATATATATATATATATATATATAAACATACTTTTATCTTTTTAGGAATCTGTAGTGACCCAGAATGTTGAAGTAGAAGATTTCAATTACCCTAGTACTTCATTTGGGGTAAGATATTAAATAGAGTGTAATAAAAAATAAAAAAACATTTTTTCATTAGTATATTTTCTTTCAATCAGAATGAACATATAAATATAAGTGTACAAAAAACTAATTCTAACATTTTGTTACAGATAAAACATCATGACATTGAAGAAGCTAGAATGGCTAAATCAATACCAACACCTAAGCGAGCTACAAATAAAACATTGGTATGATTATATAAAAAGAATAATTATAATATATAACATTTTTTTTTTTAAATTCATTTCAGACATCCAATACTTTTAATTTTTCTAAGGCTTCATTTGATGATATGCACCATTTTAGGGTCCGGGAGGACAAACGCTTGATGTATGAACATGAGCTAAGAATAAAGCAGATGTCTGAGCAACATGCTCAGACTATGAAAAATTTAAAGCTTCAGGAGGATATTCTAAAAAAGAAAAAGGAAGACAATTAATAAATAAAAATGAGTGTATATAACATATAGTTTTATTTTCCTCAAAAATTTTCTTCTATAAATACAGATCTTGATGCAGCACCCCGTTGTACATTATTATGCATTACTGGTGCTATTAGTGGTTGAGGTGGATATTGCACATCACCATCATCAGGGAAAGGTTCCTCCTTTAAATAAATTGCAATATTATGTAATACTGCCAAAGCTACAATATACATTTTTGTATTATCTAAGGATGTTCGGAATCCAGTCAGTAAACACCTAAATCTGTTTTTCCAAACACCAAAACATCTTTCAACAGTATTACGTGTTCTGATATGTGCATAATTGTATCGTTCCTCCTGACGGTTGGAAGGATTTAAAACTGGTGTTAATAAATATGGGGAACAAGCATAACCCGAGTCTCTCAATAACAAACCATGAAATTATCCTCCCTCAAACCGTTGTTTTAAGGTACTTTCATTAAAAATGCGGGAGTCATGTGTACTTCCTCTCTAATGAGCAACAATATTTCTTATTTTTAAGTGATTGTCACTAACCACCTAAAACAAAACTTATTAAAACACATACCTATATTACAAAAATATGTATAACAGCTCACCTGAACATTTAAGGAACTATATCCTTTCCTATTTATATAATATTGTCCACTTGGTCCTTGTATTTTAGGTATTCTGATATGAGTACAGTCTATAGTACCAATTACTTTTTTAAAACCAGCTATCTGTTCAAACTGCCGCATTAAAATTAATTCTTCATGTAGAGAAGGCATTTTGATATAATCAAATCTTTTCTCCAATATCGCTCTTGCAACACGACGACATACATTAGTGATAGACTGCTGGGTTAAGCCATGAATATCTGCTGCATCATCTTGAATCTACAAACAAAAAATCAAGAAAAACTTTTGTAGTATAGCAGTTGTATATACATAATCTAGATAAAACAATTCATATAAATATACTCACTTCATTGCGACCCCAATATCGTAAAGCGGTGAGTAGCTGTAGAGTAGAGGATAAACCGCCTCCTCGCGTGTCCACAATAAGTGAATCACCAATTAAGTTTTCTAAAAACCTTACACCATCTTTAGAAAACCGATATTTTATTCTAAATTCTCTATCGGTGTATTTTGAAAAGGGATTTATTCTTTCTTTAAAAGTTTTTCTTTTTCGTGTATTTTCCATCATGTTAATTAAATTATCAACTTCCTCGACAGCCGCAACACCTCTTAAACACATTTTTTTTATTATATATAAATTGTAGCTAGTCACAAAACAATACAAAAAATAAAATATATTCTTGTCACTTATGACTTTGACATCCATAAAATAGGTTATACCAGACTTAAACAAGGGCGCGGGTCGGTATAATCCTGGAATAAATTATTATACCAAGTATAACTTATATCTAAGTTATTCCATGTTTATTGGTAGTGATTTTGCCTATACCTGATTTATTCTGAGTATAAGTTTTATACTTGGTTTATTAGTTATGCTGTTAGTGTATTTAAAATGAAATCGTGGGAATATCATTTGAGGTTTTAAACATCAGTTGATAACTACGGTTGTGAGTGAAATTTTATGTGGTAAGTATTATTAAATGTATTTAAACAGATCGTGAAATTAGAATCTGACTATTATTCACAATCAATGTTTGTAGTTTTTAGAACAAATAAACACTAAAAATTTTACAGAAATCGGATTGTTCTTATTTATATAACTGTATTTTGGACCGATTCTTAGAAGTACCGTCGGGAAAACTAACAACGATCGTATTTTATTTACAGTTGTCGCAGTCATGGCAAAGAATAAATGGACTTCAAAAAATAAATTTACCAATAACGAACTACTAGAGATTTTGGAAGACGGTGGGTTTGATGCTTTTGATTTAATTCCATCAGATAATGATCAAAACACTGACATTGAGGATTTTGAAGAAGACGAAGAAGGTATAATAGTTATTTTTTTTATGAAAATATTTTTTTACTTACCGACTTTATTTGTAGGTTCTTAAGCAGAAATAATAGAAACGAATCGTATAGTATGAGATATACTTCAGACTGAGGAAAACATACAAGGTGAAGAGGAAACAGATGAAGAACAAATAATAGAAACTGAATTAGAAGTGACAAAAAATGAAAGCGAAAGAAAGTGGGAACGAAAAGTAAAAGAAGATTCAGATCTTAGCGAATATAATCAACCTGAAGGAATTAATGAAAACGAATTTATAGAATACTACACTGCCCTTAGTGTTTATTTGAAAATATTAGGTCCTGCTGTAGAACATATTGTTTTCCAGTCCAACTTATACGCTACTCAACGCAATAAGACATTAAATCTAACGGCTGACGAATTTCTGTGTTTTGTTGGAATAAATTTTTTGATGGGGTATCATCAGCTGCCCAGTCTTCAATCTTATCGGAGCACCAGTAAAGATCTCAGTGTTCCTCTAGTTAGTGAGTCTATGTCCAGAAACAGATTTCAGGAGATTATATCAAACTTGCATTTGAATGATAACAGGTTACTATCCAAGGAAAACAAGGATAAACTTTATAAAGTACGGCCTTTGATGGAAATTTTAAACAGTCAGTTTGGATTATTGTACTATGGAAGTCGGGAACTATCTGTTGATGAGTCTATTGTTAAATTCAAAGGCAGAAGCAGCCTCAAACAATATAACCCAAGGAAGCCAGTAAAAGGGGGATATAAACTATGGTGCCTCTCTGATCAGTACGGATTTATAAAAAAGTTAGACATTTATCAGGGGAAAAATGAAGTCGTTGCAGCAAAATACAATAAGTGCACTTTAGGCGAAAGAGTTGTATTGTCTTTCAGACAGAAGAGGAACGCCACAAGAAAAAAATTGTTTATTTTGATAATTATTACACTACACTAAACTTACTGGAAGTTTTGCAAGGTCAGGAAATTTTTGCTTGTGGTACAATAAGAAACACAAGGAGAGGTTTACCAAAAACAATGAAGGTAGACAAAAAGTTAAAACGAGGAGATGCTGATAGTATGGTCTCTAACACTGATATTACATTCTATAAATGGAAAGATAATCGTGTAGTATGCCTTGCCTCAAACTTCCACGGTACCAATGGAGTTACGATTCAAAGAAAGGACAAAACTGGTAAAAACTGTAATATAACAGCCCCATCTGCAATAGAAGATTATAATAAGTATATGGGCGGGGTTGATCATGCAAATCGGCTCAGATTCTGCTACACTATAGATAGACGCTCAAATAAATGGTGGCATCGTTTATTTTGGGGCCTGCTTGAAATTGCATTTTTCAATAGCTATGTAGTATCAAAACACTTTTTAGACATGGAAGAGTCTACCAATGATTTAATAACATTTCCACGAGATGTGGCCATGGGACTTATCATCAGATCTTCTCCATTACGTAAAATGCAAAAGAGAATGTCTGATTCCCAGATTGCAATGAAAAGAAGAAGATACGGATACAGTGTACCAGATAGTATAAGGCTTGAAAATCTTGGTCGTCACTGGGTGCAATATGGTGACCGTCGTGCAAGGTGTAAACTATGCAGTTCTAAAGGAATACAATCAAAAGCATATTCATTTTGTTCTGCATGCAAAGTTTATTTATGTAGTAATGAGAAAAAGAATTGTTTTGTGGAATACCATAACGTTAGTTTGTAATTTAATTTAGTTTGTAATTTGTAATTTAGTCGTTGAATAAACCGACGGTACTTATAAGTACCAGTTAAAAATAAAGTATTTGTGTTATTTATTTTGCAATAATTATTTTTTTATAGAGTATATATACGTGTATTAAAACATATATTTAACAGAAAATTCTAAAATTCGATCTCTTTCAATGCTTGGGATTTTAGGGTACCAGAATTTGGTGGTAGTTAAAAGTACTGTGGGGAGCCTAAGGGAGAGATTATTAAGCTGCGGTAACGTATTTAAAGGAGTATAGAATGTAAGAAAGGAATTTTTGACGGGGCAATGCACAGGGCTTTTCGACGACTGATATCTGACGAAAATTGGCTTCCTAAATCCTCATTTTTTATAGATTTGCTGTCACACTTATATATAACTGGATGAGAAATTTGAGAAACAATTCTAGTAAAATTTTAATTTAGTTACCTAGGATTGCTACTGTATTTCAATCGTTTATTTATAATATTGCACAATAAAAGTGTTTCCAAAAGAAACAATATTTTTATTTTGGTAAACAACATAACCAAAAATTTATTATTTTTGCCCGGCATATTATTTCTTTAGTAAATATTCACACGCGAAAGAAAGAAATTCCCAATCCCTGGTGTAGAATAATATCTCAGTAACACTGGTATATTGCTTTTATTTTGGTTGGATCAAAAACTCGGTTTCTGTTCGTTGCAATTTCAATCAAATTTAATCTTTTTTCTTTTACCAAATTTTTAATCGCAAAATGAAAGTATGCATAGTGTTCAAACATATAGTCCACCATAACATCGTAGTCTTGGTTTTTTATAGACCCAAACAGACCGGTACCGGAGATTTGCCGGACTGTTTTGAACAGTGTTCTTAAATACTTCCTGAACTCAATGTCGCTGACTTCGAAGTATACTTTTTCGATCCCTAATGCGGTTTTTAAGGAAAGTCCAACTTTTATTTCATCAGGATGAAATTCAATGTGATTAACGCCGAAAAAATCCTCGCTTTGTGTTATAACGTGATGAAAGTTCAAACCTGGGGGACAAATACCGTTGGATTTACTATGATTAAGATGTGCGAATGGTTTCATTGTTATAATACACTTAGATATGTTTAACTGTTCATAACAAGCTGTAAAGTCAGTTTCTTCATCAATTAATGGTGGCTTGTAGATCATTAAGTAAATGTCTCCTATAGTTCTTGCAGTATGAGACATTAAGTGTTCAACTGAGTCAGTTTTTAAAATCCCTATTCGAGGATCCACGTAAGTGTAGTTTGCTGTATCATAGGATCCGTCAAATTGAAATCCTTGTATCACGATGCAATTAAATCCATTGTCTATGGACAAAGCTACCGGCATATCATGTTCAATGCTTCGACTTATTAAATAAAACATCTCTCTGTAAATAGTAGCCAAACGGCCTGGAATTTGCCGCCTGTTTTCTATATAAGCCTCGGAATACAGTTTGCCGTTGGTCAAGTTTCTTTCTCTAATAATTTTGTTAACAATATCCACGATACGTAGTCGAAAACGGTAGGCAGACGTTTTATACATCAAAGGCAATAAGGCAATTTGGATGTCTTCATCTTTGGAGTGTAACGATAGAGATGTCAATCCAAAATATCTGAGAAATGATTCTCCTATAGAGGGACCGCAAGTATTTCGACCCCATTCTATCTTAGGCATATCTAAAAATTTTTCGTATATATTTGGCTTAGATGTATAAAGGCTTTCTTTAGATTCTTCTGTAAACAAATTTTGGCTTTCTGCTCCACAGATTATGGGAAGGAGTGTAACGAACCACGTGATTGATGAAAGATTCTGAAAAGAAATATTTAAGCTGCTATATTACATATATACATTATCTAGTTTTCATTTTATATGTACTATGCATTGTTGGAAATCCAAAAAATAAACATGCACCGAATAAATCTTGCAGCACCGTAAATATCAAATAGTCCATAATATAAAGTCATTTTTATAAAACCATTTTATCGGTCGGGATAGTATTTGACCTTGCATGGCAAGCTGTCTCTAATGGACTACCTAAGCTATGACGTCACAATGGGTGGGGATGTATTTGCTATGACGTCACAATGGGTGGGGATGTATTTCTACTATAAGGAGTTAGAAATGTTGGTTTTTTTAATATTTAAAGGAATAAATAGGGACTTTTGGTTCTAAACATTCATTCTGTGCGATTGGTCTTATTTGTTGTTCGTAAATTTATTAGGTAAGAATATCAAAGTATTAAGATATTTACTATCAAAGTTCATATTTTAGGATATTTTGTTGTTTTTTTATCAGGTTATTTTAAAATTCATCAATAAATTATTGAATTTATTTACGGATTTGAAGAATATTTAAATTAATGTTTTATTCTTTTTTAGGTGCCAGTAATTTTATCCTATAAAAAGGCTAAAGATATTCGTTTTGTAGTTAATAAGCACTGTAGTTTAAGAGATGAATAAGGACTGTTATTTTATTATTACATCAATCTAATTAATAAAATGGGTATGTGCTTGCTATAAGCTGTAAACATTACAGTGAACGAAAACATGCATGTTTTTGTATTCCCTTCTAAAATTTTAGAGAGACAGAAGTGGAAAAATTTCATGAGGTAAAAGTAGTTCGTTTTAATGTTGCTTATATTTTAGATGTTCTGTGACTATCTTTTCAGTATACTATGTATCGGTCATAATTTTTAAAGATAATTTAAAATGTTAGCTATTTGCATGTTAGAACAAAATTAATAACTTTATTTTGGTTTGTTTTCAGAAGGCAAGATAGAGAACCATCTAAGTACTTGTTAGTTTGTAGTTGTCATTTTGTGGAGCAAGATAGGAAAAATGGACCTACAATTTTTGAAAATAACGTAAAGAGAAAGTTTCTCCACTCCACTCTAGAAAAACGGTAAGCTTAAAATCGGATTTTTAAATAAATATCTTAATATAATAGAAATATTTTTTTGGAAAAGACAGGCTCAGCAAATAAATTCCTCCTTAGGTAAAGGGACAACTTCATCTGCAGTTGATGTTGTAGATTAAGCAGCTGGACTATCAACAAATAGTCCTGAACTAGGTCCATCCATATCAATGGACACACAAAAAGTAGCTGAATCTCTACCAGAAAGAAGTAATGCATCTATAGGATCATTAGAAAATTACTTTCCTAAAAAAGAAGTAAATCAACTAACTAAAAAATTTAAAAACTTTCATGTTGGTTTAATTTTAACAAAATTAAAAATATTAATGTTTATATTTTAATGTACACAGGAATACCAATCAGTGCTCTGTACTTAACATTATTTGAAACTATGGAAGGTTTGTACTAAGTGTACTCAGTTGCTCCAACCAGTATGGAAAAAAACATTAACATACACTTTTTATAAGCATCATAACACCTGGAAGGTTCGTGTAGGAGTAGCACCAAATGGTGTCATCACATATGTCAGCAGTGCCTATTCTTGATCTACTTCTGATAAACAAATTATTAAAAACTGTGGCATTCTAGACCAAATGAGCTATAGCGATGGTATACTAGCAAATAAAGGTTTCTTAATTAAAGATTTATTGCCTGAGTGGATACACGTAAATATTCCTCCTTTCCTAAGTACCCCTCAGTTTACAGAGACACATGTGTATGAAACAGAAACGATAGCAAAAGCTAGGATACATGTAGAGATGGGGATCCGAAGAATAAAGTGTTACAATATATTGCAGCAAATTAAAAATTTTTACATGTCTTAAATAACGGTGATATTTCAGTTATATGTCGCTTTAACGAATATTTAATACTCTCTTATTAAAGAAGTTAAGGAGTATTACTCATAAAGTACTTTATTGGTGTTAGTAAAAGAGTGTAACATTTATTTTTGTGAAAATAAAGTAATGAATGTATATGATGAAAGATAAATTTGGATCTGTAACATCCATCAAATTTTGTAATTGAGCCATTTGAAGAATAAACTTTTAAAGAAATATTTATTTGTTGATTTAATAACTCCAAGCAATATATGTTTATAGAGGAGTATAAAAAGTACAATAATAATGTTCGTACAATTCTTAAACAAATAAAAATTATTAAACGGCGTCATTTTAAAAAGTGTTTTATATTTAACAACAAATGTATTTTTTATCTTGGTTTCGAATTTTTAATGTTGCTTATAGCTTTTACTCTGGAGCGTAAAAATTTATATTTACAAATAAACCTATTTATGAGAATCCAGCTTTTTTGTAATAAGAAAAATTGTTTGTGATTACTATTTAAATGGGAATAAGCCACAATTAAAGGTTAAAATACATTTATTGACGTAATTATAGTAATCACTTTAAAATTAAATAGTTAAAGAAATGGCAGGGTTGCAAAAAAGAAACCACAACACAACTCTTAGATAAAAATGGAAATACTATAATAACGACTGACGAAAAACTACAACGATGGAAAGAGTATATGGAAGAGCTCTTCGACGACAAAAGAGGAACCTACAAGACTTGTCTTTTGAGGACAGAGAAATAAGTGTAGAAATTACAAAGGAAGAAATACTGTATGCACTAAAGAACACCAGAAATGGAAAAAGCCCGGGGCCAGATTAACTGCCTATTGATATCCTTAAAATAAAAGAAAATGATTACATTGATGTCCTTGATGAACGCATTTACAAAACACTTGATATGGATATTGAAGAAACTCAATATGGATTCCGTAATGGCGTAGGTATCCGTAAAGCTCTCTTTGCATTCAACGTACTAATCCAGAGATGCTTGGATGTGAACCAAGGTATGTACGTCTGTTTCAAAAACTACAACAAAGCTTTCGATAAAGTCCGCCACAAAGAGCTAATGGACATCCTCAAAGCCAAACAACTAAACACAATGACCTTCGAATTATAACAAATCTATATTATAAACAGCAGGCACACGTACACATTAATGAACACACATCAGAAGAGTTCGAAGTTAAAAGAGGAGTGCGACAGGGGTGTGTATTGTCACCACTACTATTCAATACATAGTCTAAAGAAACTATGAAAAGAGCTCTTGAGGGAGAAACAGCAGGAATCAAGGTCAATGGAACACCAATTAACAACATTATATGTGCGGACGATACTATCATAATAGCAGACAACCTCCAAGACCTCCAAAAGCTAATGAACAAGATAGTTCAGTATGGAGAAGAATATGGATTATCAATAAACATCAAGAAAACCAAATTTATCAGGATATCAAAAACACAAAATATTGATGAAACCCTGAAAATTAACGGTAGTGCTTTAGAACAAGTTGAAAACTACCACTATCTTGGCACAATAATTAATCACACAAACCATTACTCCAAAGAAATCAAAGTTCCAATAGAGAAAGCACATACAAACTTCAATAAAATGAGAAAGGTACTTTGTGCAAGAGAACTAAAATTGGACTTAAGAGTTAGGCTGGCAACTTGTTATATTTTCTCGACTCTGCTTTATGGAATGGAAGCATGCACAATTAACGCGTGACTGCTAAAAAGTTGGAAGCATTTGAAATGTGAGTATATAGAAGAATCCTGAAGATATCATGGACTGAGCATGTGACAAACAACGAAGTTATGAGAAGAATCAACAAAAGAATGGAAGTATTGGAAACCATCAAGACACAAAAGCTGCAATACCTGGGGCATGTTATGCGTAATGAGAGATACAACCTACTTCAATTGATTATACAAGGGAAAATCCAGGGCAAGAGAAGTGTAGGAAGAAGAAGAATCTCATGGTTGCATAACTTGAGGGAATGGTACGGATGCACATCAATTGAACTATTCAAAGCAGCAACATCTAAGATCAGAATAGCCATGATGATCGCCAACCTCCGTCGCGGAGATGGCACGTGAAGAAGGACTTTAAAAGTCCACAAGAAAATAGCTTCAGAACGATACTACAAATTGTTTGATGATCAATTCCTAATATTTTTATTATATTTTACCATTTGATCTCTTCTAACATAAAATATGATTGTCACTTATTCCAAATTGTCTTCCAACCAGGGATATAATTTTAAAATCTACCTCTGAAGTTAATTGTGGCAAGTCTATTTTTCAATCAGGAATTTATTGTTATAAATCTTGAAATAAGTATCCTTTATAAAAGGTATAACGGTTTAAATTTACATCCAATGAAGCTCATCTCTAATGTTACTGCAGTTGCTGCTTGTGTAGAGAAGATAATTACATGGTTTACAACAATAATGAATTGGATAAATTTTTGGTATATTTAATTTATTTTTTAAGTTAATCTTGTGTTTTTTCACAACGTAAACCCTTATAAATACTTAATGAAACACTATTTACTTTTTGAAAAGTTTATTAATGTTATACAATTTATGTATCAAAATAAGTGTTTATTTTCTGACAACCTATCAATAGAAATCAAAATAAGCCACAAAAGAAATAATGTTAGCAGCAGTAATGTCCACACAACTATACATTTATTGTTAAATACAAAAATGTGCAATACAATGGACCAGCCAGTTGATTCTGTTGACCAAAATTTACATTTATAAATGTAACAAAACAAACATATACAAAAACATATGTCTTGTGACAATGAGACCATACTCAATGCTATTTATTTATTTGTTAACGAGCAATTGTCCAATCTTATTACAATATTATAATACTACACAATATGTACAATTTTAAAACCATAATTTATCACATGTCATCAAATTTACAAATAACAGATACAAAGAAATAAACAAAAAAAAAAACAATTAAAAATGGATTAAACCAAATTACACAGCTAGTAGCATCAAAAAATCATATGCGAGATATTAATTGCACTTGAATTTGGTATATTAAATTTTTTAAGCACTCACTATAGAAATCTGATAGAAAGGTTTCCAAAGAATGTTATATAACTAAAAGTCCTTATTTACTACTTAAACTAGGAGAAAACCAATGTCTTTGGTCTTTATTAGGATAAAATCACTTAAAAACAATAAAATATTAATGTAAATATTTTTTAACTTCATAAATAAATTCAATGATTTATTGATTTACATTAAAATAACCCTGATAAAAACAACAACAAAATACCTTGAAATAAAGAAAAAAAAATAATTAAAGTTTTAATCAAACATAATATAACATAACGACCATAATATGAACTTTGACAGTAAATATTTATTTCCAACTTCTTATAGCAGAAATACATGTAAAACAGATTTGTTTGGAAAGATTTTCTAAGTCCCGCCCATTGTCACTTCAGACTTTGGTAGTCCATTGAATTATTTTTACCTGATGGGGGGATCAATGGTAGTGTAAATTTAAAATCGCGTTTGAATCCACGGCTATTAAAAATAGACAGGTTGTCTGGTAACTTTACACCAATCAGCGTCGAGAATTTAACGGCGGGAATGACGTCACTGAGAGTGCTACATTCAAATGGACAGCCGGAGTGTGACGTCACATCTGTCATATTGTTGTCATTACTTTCCAAACAATAGTTGAAATGTCAAATCTCATTGTCAAATTTCAAATTGTCAAATTTCTATAAAGTTAACATTTTGCTTACTTTGCTACTTTTTCTTTTAAGTATAGTGTTTATTACTATAACACCATCACAATTCAGTGTTCTATTTCTATGAAATACAGTTTAAAAGTATACATTAAGGACATTCTAACCATACTTTGTTGATGCATGCATTTTATTGCTATTTTTATAAAACAACATGCTTTATTATTTACACAACCTTGTAAACTTGTTGTAGTAACTATTAGAATACTTAGATATTGCAAGAAGTGGAAAGATTCTGTAAAAAAAATTAAAAAATAACGAAATATACAAATTATCCACACTAAACAACGTTTGTTTGGAAAATGAAACTGACAGATGTCAATCAAATCTACGTCATCACTCCTGCGGTCCATTCATTTTCTTTACTCCTTGAAATGAACTCGAAACGCAGCAATGATTGTAAATATATTAATCTATGTATATTGAAAAAAAAATTGGACTTTTAATAACTATTTATTTTATTCAATCTTTAAAAAATGTGGGAGATAAGTACCTGCAGAGTTACAGAAATCATAAAATATTATTGCAGCTAAACATATGTAGTAGAATAGCATTACTATACTAAATTTTAAGTAGATTCTTTCTTGTGTATACATGTAACTAAAACATGTTAATTTACTATATTAATAATGGGTTAAATACAATTTACTTTTTTTAAATTATTTTGAATTGAGAATAATGCATGTAGTGGATTATTATAAATTCCTCCAAACAAGTAAACCATGCTGAAAAAGAGATTTAACTAAAGATTTACATATCAGAATTAGTAGTTTTTCCCTTAACTTCAATATAATTAAGAAACATCTGATTACATTACTGGATTATATAATAATATATAAAAAATATTAAAATATGATTCCAACAAATAGATACCTTTTGTATCTATTTATGTAAGTTGTACATAATTAACAGTAAATTATAAAAATCAAAATCAGTGAATTAACACATTTTTACTGAACATTTAAAAGAGTATACCTACTTACCATCTTTTTTCGCCTTTTTAGGTTGTATGTTTAATAGTTTAGCTTTTAAAGCAGCCTCATAATCTTCCATATGAAAGTGTATACTACAAACTCTTTTATTAAAACAGAACCACTTATCTTTACTATGACACTTGCTCATCCATTGCTTTTAAATTTTTACATTTTTTGGAAATGTGAAAAACATTAAATTCCTTCCATCATTTTTGGAATTTTTTGAATTATTTTTGCAGATTGCTACACTACAAATATTTCAACCAGTCAACTGAATCAATAAAAAAATTCAATTATCTTTTTCCTGCATTAATCCGAATGTTACCTTTACTATATAATACAGCAGAAATAAAATCCAGTAAGACACAACCGTGTATACTAAAAATCACTCAATAATATCTATAGACATATAATATCTCAAGATATTAATATAAACTAAAGCACTAACGATATTTAACAACAAAATATATTCTCCAAACCACTTCTCCTATTTTGTTTTTAATCAATTCGTAAAATTGACCCCCTGGGTGACGTCACACGTCCTATTTCATTCTATCAGTGTCAGAGTTACCATGCAACCTCCCTTTTACTAACCTTGGTTTGAATCCTACCGTTTCGTTAGCAGTCATCTTGATTTTATAGAAGAATTTACAACTAATGAAGACAATAGAATTCTCTTCATTTTTGTTTATGTGCATTTATGTTGTACAGTTAATAATAAACGAGATAATTTGATAATTTTGCTTCCCCTCTCCTTTCAAAATTTTTCCTCCAACTCAGAAAATATTGACCACACGAAAAAAAAAATGTGAGAAAGAAAGTGTGGGAAATCGCATTTGCAAAAATTTCAATTCCTATCATTTTTGTCGAAAACTTGAAAATGGCGGATATATTGAGCAAAAATTGTTCTCCTTTTCCATTTTCAAATTCAAGATGGCGGCTAAAATGGTTTTCAATTTACTCTTAACCGAACTAAAGGTTAGAATAAAGCAAGGTAGGTCTTTTTTTCGTAACCCGACATGATGGAGATGAGAAAGTACTGAGAAAGTGAAACTGAGAAAGTACTATTTTCCTGAAATTTAATTCTCTCAACAGGGACGTTGTTGCCAGGAATGCCAAGCAGTGGAATTTACGATCGGTACAGTTCCCTCTCAATCCCTTCAATGTATGTTAATATTAGTTATTCGTTGAAATTTCGCAAATTCTAATTTTCGGATTGGATGTTTGGATAATTCAATATAATTTTTGTATCGTGTTTTTGTTTATTTACCTTTGAGGTTAAGTTGCTGTTTTGATTCTGAGTGTTTTTTTTAGTTTAATATACATCTTAAAATTCGTGTGTAAAATACCAGTCCCGTTAACTAGCATTGATTGACTGAATGTTTTTTATCAACTCTTAGTATTAAAAATAAATATAAACACTAAAAAGTCTATACACCCTACTATACACATTTTTAATTAATTTCAAATGATTAATGATTTTTCAAATTAAAATTAAATAAAAATAATCATAAAAAAACATACAGAAGTTAAAACACTTCACAATTGTATTTTGGTATAAAAACATATAGATAAAAGTTTTAAACAGTGTCGTCAAAATTTATATAGTAGCATAACTTTTTCGATCTAATCAGATCATCTTCAGTGCCTTATGTAGTTGAAACTAACAATAAAGTTGTGGCTGTGACATCCATAAATCAACTGAAGGACAATGGTTCGATAAAGAGTGACGTAATATAACAGAGAGGAAAAATAATGCATATCAACGACTACAACAACGACATAAAATACGAAAGGCAGAGGAGGAATATAGAATGCTAAGGAGGGAAGAGAAGAAAAAACATCGCAAAAAGAAAAGAGAACACATAGAAAAAGAACTCCAAGAAATAGAAGAACTAAATAAACCATCAGAAAACAGAAAATTCTACCAAAAACTTAACAAAAGTAGAAAATAATTTAAATCAAGAACAATGATGTGTAGAGACAGAGAAGGAGATATAGTAACTCAACAGAGTAAAATACTACAAGGATGGACAGAATTCTTCAAAGAAAAGTTTGAAACAAAAACGAAGATCCATTATATGATGGAATTATACTGGATCAAACAGATACCAGAGAAACAACCCCCCCTTCAGTAGCTAAAATGCAAGAAGCAGTCACCATACTGAAAAACAACAAGTCACCTGGATTAGACAACATTAGCACAGAATTAATAAAGGAAGGTGGAGACTCCCTATTGAAAGCGATACACGAATTAATAGTGAACATATGGAAACTGCCACAAGACTGGAATACCGGAGTAATTATCCCTCTACATAAAAAGGGAGATCTGCTTCAATGCAAAAACTACCGGGCAATAACGCTACTGACTGTGGCATATAAAATGCTGTCAAATATTGTGTATGACCGATTGAGACCATTATGCGGAACAAATAGTTGGAGGATATCAATGTGGTCTTCACAGGCAGAAGTCCACAATAGATCAGATCTTCGTCTTGAGGCAAATCTTGGAAAAGACTAGTGAACTTAATATAGATACATCTTTTAATTGACTTTAAGAGTGCCTAAAAAGAAAGAGTTTAATATTCCAACTCAACTCATTGATATAGTAAAAGAAACACTTAAAGTACAAAGCAAAATTCGAATTCAAAACGAACTAACAGATACAATCCATGTGAGAACGGGGCCACGACAGGGAGATGCCACATATTCTATTTAACATCACATTAGAGAAAATAATTAGGGAGTCAAAACTCAACACCAGAGGAACAAAAATAACAAAAAGTGTACAAATATTGGCATTTTCAGATGATGTTGATATCATAGCTAGAAGCGAAAGAAAGATGATAGAAGCATTTCATGCGATAGAAAGAGCGGCACAAAACAGTGGCCTAAACATTAACGAAATAAAAACCAAATACATAAAGGCCAGTAAATTGACAGGTCAAAGGAACCTACAGAATTTGATAATACGAGACTATAACATCGAAGGCGTGAACAGTTTTGCATATCTAGGTTTACTAGTTACCGCAGATAACAATATCAGTGAAGAAGTTAAGAGAAGAATACATATCGCTAATAAAACATATAATAGACTAATTAAACATCTAAGATCTAACATCACAAGAAAAACCAAATGCAAAATATACAAGACCCTGATAAAACCGGTCCTGGTATATGGACCAGAGACGTGGACACTGTCGAAAAGCGATGAGAACCTATTAGGTGCATTTGAACGAAAAATCCTTAGACACTTAATCTTAAGTGAAAACACTTAACATTACCAACTGGAAAACACAGCAAAGAACAGAACAGAATGGCGGAAAATCCTAGACCAAGCCAGGACCCAGAAAGGGTTGTCGAGTTACTGATGATGATGTGACATCCATATATGGGTTTACTTTATTCCAAATTTAAATTATGTTGTAATTCTAGGTCGATGAGATTGGATAAAATTTAATACTTTGGGAACTACGTGTCTCCCTGCTCGGTTTTTAACACGACATACTTGTCAGTTAAAACGACACAGAACAACTGTGTCTGTGTCATTGATCTGTGTCGTTTTAACTAAAAAGTCTTCTTCTTCGCGTTCCATATCAGAACTATCCGACGTTGGCGGTCACCATTGCAATGGTGATCGCCAACGTCAACTAACAAGTACCACGTGCAGGGAGATATGTAGTTCCTAAAGTATTAAATTTTATCCAATGTCATCGACCTAGAGTCACAACATAATTTAAATTTGGAATGATGTAAACCCATATATGGATGTCACAGCCACAACTTTATTGTCAGCTTTAACTACATAAGGCACTGAGGATGATCTGATTAGATCGAAAACGTTACGCTACTATATAAATTTTGACTACATTTTTTAAAAGTTTTAACTATATGGTTTTATACCAAAATACAATTGTAAAGTGTTTTAACTTCTATATGTTTAAACGATGTTTTAAACGATGGTATACAGCCATATACTGAGATTTTCCCAAATCATTTTTATTTTTAATTTTTACTTTTTTTTTTTAAAATAATCATCTTTTTCTTCATTTTATTTTTTTGTAAAAAGTTATGTGAATAGGAAACGCTAATATAATATGAACAAAATTTTACATCTCTCTAATCAATAACAAATACCTTCTTATAATAAGTTGATATACTTCAACAAAACAGGCTTTTTGATAATGTACCTAAGGTAAATTCTGATTAATAGATACAAAACGTTTATTCATTTGAAACTATTTTATTACTTATTGTATTTAGGCAGCATTCAGACCGCAATTCTTAACTCTTCACAATAAAAATATTTATTTCAAACTGATAAAGAAAATTGCAATTGTTTGAAATAAAAGTAAATAATGATCAAAAAAGGAATTATGCTAATTTTCAAATAAATGAAGGTTGAGTTACTATTTATTTATAAGAACAGTATCTCTAAGAAATCTAAAATATATAAATCAGACGAAAACAGCGTTACTACAATAACAATTTTTTTCATATCGAATGTCAACAGAGGAATTTTTTTTCTCAGAAAATTTCACATTTTCATCTCATTTCTAAGAATTGCTTGAGTAAATTTCAATAATTAATGTACTGACAAAAATTAATCAATGATTACGTAATATTGTTTTTACTATAAAAACTAAATGTGCCAGGCAGTGAATAAAATTGGAATTGTTTTTAGATAAGCCACACGTAACATTCTAGAGCTTATGTAATCTATGTATTAGGTAAAAACCAGAATAATTCCCCAGCAGACGTTTCGAGGCATTTTAGGCCTTGTTGGACTCTCAACCATGATTATATAACGTCACGGTGCCACTGATAAAAATAGTATAATTGTATTGTTAAGACACTGTGACGTTATACAGTCATGGTTGAAGGTCAAACGTGGCCAAAATGTTTAATGGGAGGGGCCGCTTTGCTAAACAAAACCACGTGATCCGTATTTCCATCGTTACTGGATAATCACAAAACTCGTTTTCAATGTTTTGCAGATTTTTCTGAAATTCGGCAAACGCGCGTCTGTCGCCATTTACATCACTACTGCCACAGAATAATAAACAATCAGAAGGGCCACTCTCAGATGCCGCCTTTGAAGTTTTTCAGCACGCGCGCCATGTTTTAGGAGGACACAGACATATGATTTATGTGGTTATGTAATTGTTTATATTTATGTTTAATTATATTATATTTATCTTATTATATTTAACAATGTTAATATAATTGTATAGTATGTCTATGATTGCCGTAAGTCAAATAAACCTGGTTAATTTTTCCATGCACACCACATAAACAACACTAATTTCTTTAAAATCCTCCTAAAACATGGCGGAACGTCTGCGCGGAGGAGATGCGCGTACTTAATTTTCCGTGGAGAGTGGGTATTCTGTTTGTTTATTATTCTGTGCTACTGCCTTGTATTAAATGACACATGAACTTATTGTCCCATTTGCTAAGCGACAGCCGAACTAATTTTTCACTACAAAAATGACTTGTTGCTGTAATATCAACAAAATCTCTAGTTTGCAGATTTTAATTGTAATTTTATCTTTAGTTACAGTTTTAATTTAAAAATTATGCTAGTATGGATAATGAAAGTAAATTTTGCTTAAAATAAAGCTTTTTGGATAGTTAATCGTTGAACGAAGTTATTTTGTACCTAAGTTCAAAAATTATTACACAATAAAGAAATTTAGGCAAGTTACCAAGTAAGTTATGACATTTACGTACAATTATGAAAAAGTTACTGCTGTCTCTGAAAATTTTAACTAGCACTTTTTAACTCTGACGATAACTGTACCTAAAAAATATATAAGTATGTACACATAACCCATATGCAACACACAAAACAAGAAATCTATTTTTTGCTCTATTTATGTTACCAACCATAACTAGGATACCAATCTTTTCACGCAAACATGTAACACAGAATACACAAATAACAGTTAGAATTTTATATTCCAAGGGTAAAAATACCACCCTCAAAATTTTGTTGTAGCCACTACGTAATCTATGCCTACAATATCTAGGACAAACATGTCAATTTTGAAATGATATAACTAATACTTCGGTTAGACTTTTTTTAGAATTTGTATAAAAACCTATGTTGAGACCGATTTCCGGGGTGAAAATCGAAACGTCAAAACGTTATTTAATAATTTGATTACCATCTCATTCTTCTTCTTAAGCCTGAAGTAATAGGCCTTCCCAAATCAATCCATTGTCTTCTATTTTGAGCCACTTGCTTCCAGTTATGTCCTCTGACCTTCTTAATATCATCCTCCCAACTCATTTGTGGTCTTCCTCTGCTTCTCTTTCCTAACCTTGGTCTCCATTGTTGTATTTCGTGGTTCCTTCTCTTATCCTTCAGTTAGGCATTGTGTCCTGCGAAGCTCCATTTTAATTTGGCAGCATGTTCCCCTGCGTCTTTTACTTTGGTTTTGCTTCTAATCTATTTGTTCGTTTTTTTTTTGTCTATAAGTCTTACCCAGAGCATTAATCTTTCCATCGCTCTTTGTGCTTTTACTATTTTACCGATATTAGACTTGGAGAATGTCCACGTCTGTGAACCATACGTAAGTATATTAGGGATGTGTAGTTCACCGTCGAAATAGTTCTAATGAACGATTCTTTCAACTGAACTAATTGAACTAGTTCATTAATTTTTATAGAACTAGTTCACTGCGAACGATTTGCATTATAAATTATGTCTCGACGTCTAAAGAAGAAAATAATGAATGAATGAATTAGAACATATATTTATTATTTTGTGAATGGATTGACTAACTAGTTTTAAAAAAATGCCGATTAGCCTCAGATAACAGATTGATAATTCTTATGAATGTGACAATAACATTAAGTCTTATCTTAATGTCATAATGGTTCGGATCTTGTGCCCATGTATTTGCTTGGATGTTGCCATGTTGTGTTGTTTCTTGTATTGTAATTTTGAAATAAAAATTTTAGTTGTGGTTGAAATGATTGAGGCATTTACATAAAATATAATTTTATGTAAAAGTGAGAATGAAAATGTGTTATTTAATGCTCCTAGAAAATTCACTGATTTTTTTTGTAAAGGTTCTTTTAGAAATCACCTAATTATAAATACCTATGAGTTTAAATATACGTAAATATAAAAATAAATCATATTTGAACCATATTTATATTTAAAACGGTTAATAAAAAACAAATCTTAATAATTTTGCAAATAAAAACTTACTAATCATATAATAATTTAAACCATTTAAACCTAAACATACGATCGAAAGAAATAGTTCCGAACTACTTGTACGGTAGTGAACTAGTGAAAGACTGACTGAAAACCAAAGTAAACGGGCGGCCAGCGCCGAGCTTGTGTGATGATTGAGACGAGACATCTGGCAACTAGTTCTGTTAGGGTTGGATTTCGATGAGGGTCCTACAAATAGTTCTTTCGCGAACTAGTTCACTGAACTAGTTCATTTTTGTGAAATAGTTCTGTTGAACTAGTTCGTCTAAAAGAACTAATAAGCACACCTCTAAAGTATATGGAGGATACAGTGATCGTAAATTCTGGTTTTCAAATATTGTTCTATTTTAGTAGATACTTTTCAAGATCCAACTCAGTTTTTGGCATTTATTTTTCAAATATTTCTCACGTTTCCCTAAGTTTTCTTTATTCTTGTGTGCGGTTATTGTTTTTTTCATTTAAATTCTGTTGTCTTACTTTTCTGATGTACTTTACCAATCTAAAGTCTTGGCCAAATAATTGTTTCCCCTTGTTTTTTATTAATTCGTTTTAATTATTTCTCCCCATAATAATCTACTTCGATTCCTTGGTTTTGTATATTTAGTTTGCCAGCTAAACCTTCTCTGCTATTTTTGTATGGTCACTTCTTTCGGCATATTTATATTATTTTATTCTTTGTTTTGTCAGGTTTGCTTGAATTTTTGGTTCAGTTCTTTGACTGAACTTATAAATTAAAAGGCGAAAAAGTCAACCCCTCTACTGCTTCTCATTTTAGTTATGTAGTTTATCTGGTTTCTTTTGGCACTCCGCCCTATTCAGCTTAAGATTTTTACATATTTATAATAACTGTTTTAGTGTACAGATAACTTTTTTCACTTTTATACAAATGCTAACTTTTGAAGTATTTAACAATAACTTAATCTCATATTATGGTTATGATAAATCTGGACAGAGTCCATTTATAAGACAATGAGTTAATCTTTGTATTTCTTTTATTACTTAGATCTGTAATAACTTTAATCGTAATTATGACCTTATTAATACTCACAATATTTTAGCTACATTATATTTAGTATTATATCGAGCCATCCAAAAAACTGTAATTAGGGCAAGTCTTGGAATAAAGTCACCTTCGTTTTGAGTGGTTAGTTACTTCCACACAAGAAATTATGTCGAATATCGCTTTACTCATATTTCTCAAAAAAATTTGCTAAAAATATAGGCAAACTAAACTTTAGAAATAATTTATTGCATGTATTATCAAAATTACGGTGTTTTTCGATAGCTCTATATAAAGTATCACCAACACGTTTATTCAACACTCTTGAAAAATAATGAGTATTTTGACACACATACTTTATTATATAGTTTTTTAAAAGCAATTTAATAATGTGACTTTAAAACAAAATTATGTTAGATACAGTCTTACTTACCATACTGAAAATGTCACTTCGTTCATTAGTTCTTATTTTGCTACTGTGTTTAAATAGAGCTATACACCAATTGGAGTAGGCAACTTAATTCGCCAACAATGACACCTGCATAATTGAATAATAAAGGATGATATATGTAGTTTAAATAATAAATCAACACTTGTTACCATTAAGACAATAGTCATGGAGTGATTAAGTAATTTATTTTATTATTCAACAGATGCTGACCCAGTCATTGAAACCGTTTTTAAAAGTGGGCTGAGAATACGAAAAATGTTAAGGCTATTTAAAGATGTAGTAAAAAATTGGAAAATTTACTTTATATACTTATAGTTAGACTTAAGCAAATATGCAACTTGCATATAATGTGAATTGTGAAAGTGAACATAAAGTACATATAATTTGAAAATTTGGTATTAACTATATATTTTTATATTCAAACTTACAGATAGCATGAAAATACCAATATTTAATTTCGTTTTATAACCACTTGGTATTCAAATTCTTGGTATAGTAAATAATAAAAGACAGCGACTTATAGTTTTGTCACGTTTTGTCCTGGAATTAAGGGTTTGTGTAAATCAGTTTATGTCTCTAGGTAAAAATTTTTATTTTGAGGGTCAGTTTCATTTGGTTTCACTTTTGTTGTAAAATTGGAGGCGTAAACAACGTGTATTTCTAATTGTGAATATTTATTGTGCTTTGAAAATGCCGAAAATAAGCAATGTTTCAACTTAGATAAAACCTTACTAAGAGCTATCTATGGATATGGATAAAGTTTATTGCTCATGTGGAAAAACCGTAAGTACATACGTATTATTTTTTATTTTATTTTAAAAATTTACACGGTGGTACAAAGAAAGATTTTAAAATTGGAGATTATGTTTAAAAATGTACCGACACAAGGCTAGTTCGCAATAAATCGATGTATTTTTTCTTTTTTCGGCCATTTTTAAACTCATTTCGCTAAAAAATAGGAAACCTATTTAAAATTCAAATCATTCAATAGTCTACTAAAAGGTCGTTAACATTTTTTTTCTAACAATAGCATAGTTTGCTTTAATTTTGCTAGAAACAAAAACATATCATATATTGGACTTAATTAATGAGGTGCTTTTAATTTATGCTCACAACTCACAGTATTTTTTCTTTAAATGTAAACAGCAAAGACCAAGAGCCTCTTGTAAATATTTGGGGGTCCTTCCTTCTTTCACAGTCATTTTTTGACATTTTCAAGATTACTACACTGATTTTTATTTAATTTAATATAAATATTTAATTTTTAATATTTAAATGGTATAAATAACGGTCCATTTTTAGTTTATTTCTACAATCTTAGATTTTAAAAAAGGGTACAACTATAGAATATTTATATTCTTTGTTAGATTTCATCTGAAAAAAAATTCAAATAGATCAGCATGTCAGAACCGCGGAAAGAAACATTTAGCTAAAAAAGTAAAAACCACATCCAGTAAAAAGTATCAACTTTCAGTGTCCAAGTTCTTTCAGTCAAGTTCCAAAAAACAAACCGATCAAGAAATTTTTTAACGAAGACTTGTTTCGTGCATCAGTATCTAATACACCGCCTTTAAAATTATCTAAAGAAAACTTTTGTTCTTTTTTAAAAAAATATTGCAAACAAAACATTCCCAGTGAACGAACTCCAAAGAGAAATAATGTCAATTTGTTATACTCCTCAGTTATCCACAACATAAAAGGCGAAATAGGTAATAATGTGTATATGTGTGGACGAGACCACTGACTCGTCAGAAAGATAACTTGTGCACTTATTGATCGGTGTACTTAGCGATGAAACCTTTCCAAATTCCTATTTAATTTCCTGTAAGCAAGTGGAAAAAACCAACGGTCTAACAATATTACGCTTTCTACAAAAAACATTAGCAAATTTTTTTCTTCCTGCTGCTGTGCCTAATACATTATTGCTTATTTTATCTGATGCCGCACCATATATGGTGAAAGCAGGGCAAAATTTAAAAATATTTTATCCAAACTTGATACATGTCACTTGTTTAGACAATGGAATAAACAGAGTTGCGGAGGAAGTAAGAAAAAAAATTCCACTAGTTAACAGTTTAATAGCGAGCGTCAAAAAGGTATTCCTGATCTGTAAGAATACAACATTTCAGAGATATGCTTTCTGCTGTTCCACTGTAAGCGCAACCTATTTTAACATGTTGGGGAACATGGTTGGAAGCAGCTAATTTCTATGCTAATCATTTTGTTGATTAAAAAAAAAAAATTAATCTTTTAACAGATGATAGTTGCCCATCTTTATTGGAAGCTAAGCAAGCCTTCCAAAATAACATCCTTTTCCGAACCATTTAATTTAGAACTATCTTGTTTTGTATAAAACTTAAGAGGTCGCTGATTAAATGATATTAGATAAATAATAATGATGAAAAAATGCAATATTTTGTTTGTAAATAAATTAGCGAAAAATAGCAAATACAACTGTAAATAAATTACGAAATTAACTAGCCTTATTCATTATTGTTGTCTGTACAAAAAATATACCTGAGCGGTGTGGCCACGTCAGCTCAGACCACGTCAGCGCATACTGTTCCCGCGCATACAATGAGTATAAAAGCAGTCACACAGGATAAGACCGGTCGTCACTTGACACTGAGGAGCAGGCAGATAGAGACCTCAGTGTCGAGAGATAGTTCTTGTATTTATACAGAACACGATACTGGTACGTGTCTCGAGTAAGGGGAGTAGGCAGATTGAGACCACGAACTCGAACGGAACCGTATCACTCTTGATAATGACCCCAAAATGGGAGCCGAAACGTCGAGTAATAAATTCTCAACGCGGTGGTTTTTTCTGAGAACTAAGTAATTTTCATTCATCTGACTGCGGAAATTTATCCATGGGTAAATTTAATTTAATGCACGGGTAAAAATATTTAAATTCGTTATTTATTTAGTTTATTAGTTATAGGTATAGAGATTGACGAATAAACACTTTCGTCTAAAGGCTTCCAACTGTTCATAGATTGTTGCAAATTTAGATAAATTCTATCCACCTCTACAATGTTGAACATTGACGAAACATTGACTAAAACTTTCATTCTTTTATTTTCGAGTAGCCTTGTTATCGAGTCTGACACCTTAAGAGAAATCTTAATGCTTCTGTTATATTAGAGTAACGGGTAGTACTCTTTTACAGTTACCAATAAAGGACATACTACTTTACTGGTTTACATGCAAGAAAGTTACGCGTGATATCTAAAGGTCCGTTTTCACGCTACGTCTAATTGTACGTTTTGTTGGATAGGACAAATCCTATACAATAAAACGTTGCATGTAAACAGCAAAACGTACGTCTTGTCGAATCGAAATGAAATCCAAACGGAAGGAAAAACATGGTGTGTATACACTGGACAAAACGTACGTTTTGTCATACGTTTTATATGACCAACAAAATGTACAATAAGACGTAGCGTGAAAACGGGCCTTAAGAGAATGCCTTGAATGTTGTCCGCATTCCGGGTGACGACCAGCACTACTTTCAGTCCTTGTCAAGAAGTACGAAATTGGCCACCAGCCAAGCGATCAGATATTAGTGATCAGATATTATGTGGAAATTCAGCCACTGGTCTTACTAAGACAGGTTGCTGAATCATAGTGAGACAATACCTATACAGGTGTTGCCTTTTTGGTCTCACTAAAATTACAAAAGTCTGTCCTCAAATAAAAAGCTGTGAACGATAGAATAGTTCTCCTTAAACTATGCAAACCACACGAACTCAATATAATACAAGTTTATGAGCCAACCAGTACAGCAGAAGACATAACAGTCGATGAGTGCTACGAAAAATTGGAAGCAACAATCACCAACATTTGTCCAGTAAGGTAACTATGCCATCTGGGAAAGAAATCTGACCTATCAACTTCTGACATTTCAATAATATTTTGTTCTTAAAATAATATTCAGCATTATGAGTAGCTAAAATATAAAACTCGACACATACAAGCAACCACAGTATGTGTCAAGCTCAAAACTAATTGCGAACTTACTATAAGTTCCATTTATAGCCCCCCTAAGCATTCCATTAAAAAAACAGTATGAAGTTTTCCACATACTCTAAAGAGGGGAAAATATATATCAATGAAGGTGACTAATGCCAAGCACACTCAATGGAGATCAAGATTGACAATACCAAAAGGGAACGAGTTGCTGGTAGCCATAGAAGAAAAGAAATGTGAACTAATATCAACGAGTAGACTGACGCATTGGCCAAATGATCGGAACAAGATACCGGACTTAATTGATTTTTTCATTATTAAAAATATCTCAGCCAATTATGTAGATATTGATGATTGTTGGGATATGAACTCAGATTATTCACCCACAATGCTCACATTGAGTAACACGATTATTAGAAAGGAGTGTAATCCAATATTAACCAACAAATTAACAGACTGGGAAAGTTTTAAAGCAACCCTCGAAGACAAAATTGAATTATCTGTAGAATTAAAAACATCTGAACAACTAGTTAAAGAAGGAGAGTTGTTTGTTCGAAATATACAAAAATCAGCATGGGAAAACATTCCGATTCAACTATCAAAAGTAAAAGAAAACAACTATCCAAAGAAAATTAAAAAGTTAATTGAAGAGAATAGAAACTAATAAGGAGGTGGCAATAAACCAGAGCTCCTCAAGGTAAAACGAACTTGAACAATGGCACTCAAAAACTTAAAATAGAGATTTAAAATATAAAAAATAAATCAATAAGTTCTTACCTGAGAGAATTGACTAATGATAGCAGTACTGAAACTCCCTATGAAAAGCAACGAAAAGGCTAAAAAGACCAGTAATTCATTCTCTACCCATTAAACTGAAAGATGGTAGTTGGGCCAGGAGCAATAAGCAAAAGGCAGAGAAATTTGCCACACATTTAAAAATAAATCCAAACCACATAGAAGAGACAATCAGATCAACATGCCCAAAAGAAGTAGCTGAGGAAATAAAAAGAAAACATAAATCTGAAGAAAGTCCCAGGACACGATCTAATTACTAGAGAATAACTAAAAAACCTGCCTCGCAAAGCCATAGTAAAATTGACCAACCTAATTAATGCTGCTTTTAGATTAACCCTTTTAATCCTGATTTGTTTATTTTAAAATTTGATATATTTGTCTGTAGTTTGTTGTTCTAGAGCATTTAAAAGAACTAAGAATGTATTTAAAAAAATTTATTTTTAATTTTTTTTTTGGTAAAAAATGCATGGGATTATATATCCCAACAGTATTTTTGTATGGGATATATAATCCCAACAGTATACATGAACAATAAATATTTATACATGATATGGGGTAAAACAATCGTTACATAACGGAACATCACACATTTTACAAATAAATTTGGTACGTTTATCTTTCTTATGTTGTGTACACCTTATACACCTCAAGCGACTGGATTTTCCTAATATAGGTAAATGGTCGCCAACATTACTCATTACTGTGGCTGACATGCTTCGACGGCCAACATGTTTGGTTTTTTTTCTTCTTTGGAGTCCTTGTCGGCCAGTACTGATAAGAATCTCAGCTAAGTCAACCAGATAATTTAGAAAGGGTATTTTCTTATTTCTGGTATGTAATTCAGTATATAGAATATATGAATTGTATACTGCCATCATTAGAACTTTGTAGTAAACCTTCTTTTAAAAAATTACAGTTATCAATAGATAAAACCCATAAATGAACAAAAAAAATGGAAAATCAAACTAAACGAGTCTAGATCAATTAACGTTAATTTTACAAACAAAAAAATCCAAAACATTCCAATTAGAATAAATGATGCCCAAATACCGCACGCATCTTCCGCAAAATACTTGGGTATCACACTTGATGCAAAGCTTAGCTAAAAAGTCCATATCAAAAAGAAAAGGGAGGAACTAGATATCCGTTACAAAAAAATGTATTGGCTGATGGGTAGAAATTTAGTTTTGTCCACACATAATAAACAACTGTTATACAAGCAAATACTGACTATTACCAAATACCAAATACAAATACCAGTATGAATGGGGCCAACTCTGGGGATGTGCTAATAAAAGTAATATCTAGATCATCCAGATATTCCAGAATAAAGTACTAAGGAACATCGTTAATGCTCCTTGGTACATAAGAAATGTCGACCTCTGCAAGGACCTTGAGAAGGAAGATGTAAATAAAATTAGGAACTTCAAGCGACTGGATTTTCCTAATCTAGGTAAATAGTCGCCAACATTACTCATCACTGTGGCTGACATGCTTCGACGGCCAACATGTTTGGTTTTTTTTCTTCTTTGGAGTCCTTGTCGGCCAGTACTGATAAGAATCTCAGCTAAGTCAACCAGATAATTTAGAAACTGTATTTTTTTATTTCTGGTATGTAATTCAGTATATAGAATATATGAATTGTATACTGCCATCATTAGAACTTTGTAGTAAACTTTCTTCCACCATTTTTGGGATTTTCTATTGAGATCGTACACAGATGCCATTTGATCGCATCTATCTACACCTTCCATGTAACGGTTATAGAATTCAATCGATACAGGACAACAAATGTTGGCTTTTGTACCATCTTTCAGTTTTCTACACACAGTTGTTTCTTCTGGCTTATGGCAGTTAGTTAGTACAATAAAATCTGTTGTGTCCTGCCATCGTATAGCTAATGTTCCAGTTTCATTACCTTTTAGTTGCGATTCTCCTCGATTTAGCTGGCCATGAAATTTCGGTAAATTTTTTCGGGTACTCATGCATGTACCTACAGCAGGAAACATAATGGTATCCATAAGATGAACTGTTGTAAAAAATCTGTCGAAGCAAATTACATTTTCATTAGAAATTGTTGAAGATAACTGATTTATGAAACGTTCTCCCAAAGTACCTGCCATCTTATTATCATTTTTGCCTGCATACACATTTATATCGTAAACATAGCCAGTTTCCGAATCGCATCTTGTCCATAACTTTATGCCACGTTTTATGGGTTTGAGGGGCATATACTGTTTCAATGTAGATCTCCCTTTGAATTTTGCCATAGACTCATCAATTGCTTGATAGGTAGAATCACTTCTAGCTCTCATAAAACTTGTCTTCAAGCAGGAAATAACATCATCTATATAATAAGTTTTATTTGCTGTGGCAGGTTGATTGGGTTCGGAAAAATACAATTTTGATAATAGTAGTTGGCACCTATCCCTTGATATTGCACTACGAATACAATCGTTTCCAAGCGATTTATTATTAGACTAGTACATTGCGAAAGAAGGAACTCTATTATAATGCATAACTAACGTAACACCAGTAAGTAGCATTATTTCTTTTTGGCACGTTTTGACAAAAGTTTTCTTTTTTTTCTCTTCTAAAATTTCAAGCCTACGGTTTGTACACTGGGTCATATACATAAACAAACTTTCAGGAAATACTTTTAGAAAACAGTCTAATGTAGAACTGCCTCGATTCAATTGATCTGTAATAACTGGGGCTGTTCTGGCTGGTAGATCATATCTCGGAATAAAATTTTCTGCATTGACATCAGTCCCAACAGTGGAAAATTCTGAACTAGTTGGTGGTAAAGGTTGCATTACCTCGTCTGCATCTTGGATATCTTCATCATCGTCAGAGGATTCCTGATCTGAAATATGAGCTGCATTCTCAGTTTCATTACCTATATTCACTTCAATTTCAAGTGAACTTGCCTCACTTAGTTCATCTGATGACAAAATGAAGTCCTTATCCACCATACTATCATCACTACTATAGTCTATACTTTCAATTTCATCAATGTTATTAGCATAGTAATCCAGTTCATCTTCGGTAAGTTTCTGTTTCTTTCGATCCATACTAAAAAAATGAAGTTGTTTATACCTATCGGGATAATATTTCCCAGCAAAAACACCTGTTGGGATATATAATCCCATTCAAGATTTATTGCCCATTACGATAAATTTCGTACTGAGCGGCAATATTAAATTATGTACTCACCTATCTTAATCTTTTATAATTAACAATCAGCAACCAAAATTATCCTTACGCCAACAGAAATATGTTATCAACACAGTTTTATATGATCGTACTCACAACGTGTTCATATTACACTAAATTTTAGGTTAAAATTTGATGCTGACGGTGAATACTCGATTTCACGTTATAAGAAATGCCACAGTCTACTGAAATATCCCGTCCCAACGCAGTTTTAAGCCAGTTTAAAACATTCAGAATTTTTCAATCATGTGTTGGGATATATATATATATATATATATATATATATATATATATATATATATATATATATATATATATATATATATATATATATATATATTATATATATATATATATATCCGACAAGGGTGAAAGGGTTAAGATATGTCCCAAATTTATGGAAAATAGCTGAGGTAATAATGATGCCAAAACCAGGGAAATCACCAACAGAAGTCTCTTCTTACAGGCCAATATCACTCTTACCAGTGATGTCAAAGCTATTCGAAAAACTCTTGCTAAAATGAATGAAACCGATAATAGAAGAGAAAAAATTGATTCCAAACCACCAATTTGGCTTCAGAAATAAACACTCTACTATTGATCAACTACATAGAATTAATAACATAATTGAGAAATCGTTAGTGGAAAAGAAATACTTTTTCTTTAATAACAAGTCCCTACTTCTTATTATACACTAGAAATAGTCTACAATATTTTTAGACGTAGCTAAGGCATTCGATAATGTATGGTATGAAGGTTTACTGTATAAACTGAAATCCTTTATGCCTAGGCAATATTCAGAAATTCTACAGTCATACATATATGATAGATACTTCAGAATCAAACAAGAAGACGATTTCACAGATTTAAAAGAACTAAAGCAGGGGTCCCCAGGAAAGTGTATTAAGTCCGGTCCTCTAACTGTTATACACATGCGACATACCTGAAATAGAAAATGATGCTATAGCCACCTTTGCAGATGATACTGCCATTCTAGCAGTAGGTGATACCAGTGAAGAAGCAGCAGAAAAATTACAGTTGTCAATAGATAAAACCCATAAATGAACAAAAAAAAATGGAAAATCAAACTAAACGAGTCTAGATCAATTAACGTTAATTTTACAAACAAAAAAATCCAAAACATTCCAATTAGAATAAATGATGCCCAAATACCGCACGCATCTTCCGCAAAATACTTGGGTATCACACTTGATGCAAAGCTTAGCTAAAAAGTCCATATCAAAAAGAAAAGGGAGGAACTAGATATCCGTTACAAAAAAATGTATTGGCTGATGGGTAGAAATTTAGTTTTGTCCACACATAATAAACAACTGTTATACAAGCAAATACTGACCATTACCAAATACCAAATACAAATACCAGTATGAATGGGGCCAACTCTGGAGATGTGCTAATAAAAGTAATATCCAGATCATCCAGATATTCTAGAATAAAGTACTAAGGAACATCGTTGATGCTCCTTGGTACGTCAGAAATGTCGACCTCCACAAGGACCATGAGAAGGAAGATGTAAATAAAATCAAGAAGATGGCAGGTAGTCACGAACAACGGATCCATAAATACGTAAACATCGAGGCCATTCCCTGTATTCTGGACGCCAGAATACAGGGAAAGAGACCAGTTGGAAAGCCAAGAAAGCGCTGGGAAGACGCAGTAAGCAGCGACGCACAAGCACTTTTAGGAGTCCGTGTATGGAGAAGAGCAGCCACAGACAGACAAGGGTGGAGGCAAAAAATAAAGGAGGTCAAGGCTCATTTTGGGCTGTAGTGCCGTAGAAGAAGAAGAGGCCATTCAGCTCACCGATAATACTGGGTAAGAAAGAATACTCAAACGAACAAAACCATTTGAGTTAGTGTAAAGTGTAATTAGTGTAGAATCAGAGCATAGTGCTGTGTTGTAAATTTGCATGTTAGGTATTAGTGCATAGTTGTTAGATAAAATAAGAGGACGTCATAGAATAAGCTCTTAGAATGCATCTTTTAGTAAATTAAGACAGATAAAAATTGATAATTGGACAGCTTTGACCAGATTCCAATGGTATAAACACAGTGGGTGTTTATTATAAAATAAATATTTATGCGCAATTGTAATGTATCGATCAGAGAAGTCAAACAAATAAAACTGAAGAAAAAAGATTAATTAACATTTAAAAATCTAGTTGTAACAAAACATTTCTATACCTCCCTCTACACCTAAGGGTGCTTTTTGATTATTGATTAAATAAATAAATGAACATTTCACTAATGCTAATAGCTATGAGTAGCGAGAGTTGAGAAATTGTAAATAAAAAAATCCATAGTTTTATTTCTTGCCTATTAAATTAGAATATTAAAACAAACTAATGTTTAAAATATTTAAAAGTTACTACTTTTTGATCCGATCAACTTCTGTTCTGTACAATTCCGAGTAAAATATTTACAACTACAATTTTCATAGCGTTAGATATTTTAAACTGAGAAATTTTATGTGAAATTAGAGACGCATTTTGAGTTAACTAGAAAGTTCAGTATTACAACTTAATTTAAAAAGTTTCTGGAAGCAACTTTTTGTTGGGTACATATTTATAATTAAATTAACGCGTCTTTTTCACTAAAGTTAAACGTATATAAAACTAAAATGAGGAAGTTGCAGGAAGTGTTCATAAAGTGTAAAGTTCGGAAAAAGTTCTATGGAACTTGCATTTTCCTTTTGTATTTTCCAATACACTACTATCAAACCATCAGAATTAAAAGTGGAAAATAAATTAAATAGGACTTTTTTGTTATTTTTGTTCTCTTCAGAAAAAAGCACTTTCCAGAAACATTTATCAAAAATCTTAAATTTTCAGATTAAGCGTGGAAATTCCTGCTCTGATGTGACTTGCCATGCTCCTCCATGTGGCCCAATAAGGTGTTTGCGTTGTAAGAAGTTTAATGGTTGCAGTGATGCAAAAGAATTCAGTTATTATCTGGGATACACGTACTATGACTCATAAAGATTCACTCAAAGCATTACAAAGAACAATGCAAGATTTAAACAGCAACGGCAAACTATTCGGTGATGCTGTATATGATAGTAATGTCCACTCTTGGTAAAAAGCAACCATCAAAGCAAAAGTAGGTGGAGGCTATCCACAAGGAGAAATTCTGTCTCCTCTACTTTGGGCAACCTTGGTAGATGATCCCCTCAGAAATTTGCCCATATAAGGCATTTATTGTCTAGGATATGCTGACGATATAGTAATCGTTGTCAGGGACAGGCTTGCTTAGGTGGCGTCTGAGAGAACGCAAGCAGCCCAAAATACAGTTGACGACTGGTGTAAACAAGATAGACTGATAGTCAAAGATAAAATTGATCGGTAACGTGGTGGACAAAGACGCAGCAAGTGGGAGCAATAGTATATCTAAGAGATGCTAAATTTTCTGAAATAAAGGCAAAAATACTTATTTAATGAAGTTGGAGAGATATTGTATATCTCATATATAATGAAACATAAATTGTTGACGATGCATTGCCTTTATTAGTAGATTCGTGGTTATCTAAAGTTAACAATAATAGTATAAGTTGCTTAAAGTGTTCGACATTTTTAATAGTTATGACCCCCACATTCAATTTACTTTTGAAAAAAAGATCAAAACCAATCTATTTCTTTTCTCGGCATAATGTTCACCAGAGAACTGGAGCTATCATTACAATTGATTGGTATAGAAAAAAGTGTAACTCTGGGAGATATCTCAACTACCACTCTTACCACAAGTCAAGCATGAAAATTAATCTAGTGAAACAGATGACCACAAGAGTTTGTAAAGTAGCTGACCCTGTTTTTAGAAAGAAGAGTCTCAACATCCTTTTACAATTGTTCCTAGATAACTCTTATCCCGAATCCTTACTTAGGAATATCATCTTTAACATATCCTCTGTTTATACTCAACACACAAGTAAACCCTCCCCCAAATACAGGTGCTATGAAAGTTAGCTCTGATTTCCATTCACTGACTAACAATATTTCTAAAATATCTTTTACCTATATTACTTTCATTTATTAACGATGTATCTCTCAAATTGACCAGAATTTTTGCTCAATACTTACCAAATGTAAAAAATTTCTTATAAAAGCACTCTAGATGTGAGATCTTTGAAAAATAAAGTACCACACTTAAATAAAAGTGATGTTGTATACAAACGTAGTTGTTTAGGCTGTGAAAGTTCTTACATAGGTCACACTTCCCAAAAAGTTCACAGCCGTTTGACTCTTCACAAGAGCGACATAAGGTTACACCCTGATAGATATTCCCTAGCCACACATGCTAACACAACAGGGCACTCTTTCGATTTTCCGAATTTAAAACTCCTATCCACGGAGAGCAGTTATTTAAAAATATTGTTTCTCGAGATGGCTTTAATTTTTCAAGAAAAAGAAACCATTAGCAAAAAGACGAACCAGAGGAAGGCCCCAAATGAAATGGGCAGATGATATCAAGAAGCACGTGGGCTCTAGTTGGATGACTGTAGCGACAGACAAAGAAGAATGGAGAAAGGCCTATGCCCAAAGATTAACCGAAAAAAGACTAATTAGATAGATAGATAACAAAAAGACAGATACCAACAATTTAAGCAACTTATAATCATTGTTGTAACTCTAGATAACCACGAATCTACTAATAAATGCAATTTATCGTCAACCATATAAGTTTCATTATATATGAGATATACAATATTTCTCCTACTTCATAAAATAAGTCTTTTTGCCTTTTATTTTTTAGAAAATTTAGCGTCTATTAGGTATACTATTACCTTTACATTGTTATCATTTTAAGATCTAACCTTTTATCGTTTTAAGTTTAAGAATATTTATAACGTAAATTTTATATTATGACTAAACATAACATAATTTTATTTAAATGTTTATGAATATGTGTTTTAAAACAATTTTGGATAGTCAGATGAGTTGTCCATTTCATTTTATAAACATCATGACAACTAACCTCAATTAGTGTAAGATACAAAATAATTCTTATTCTGTAATGTGTACTAATTTTGTTTATTGTAGCAACTTATTGATGCAAATAAAGATTTACGAAAGCTTGGTAGACTAAAAAGAGTACTTCTTTGTCCTATCTTCCACTGCACACCCAAATCGTTGTTTGTGTTTTGTTGTTATATATATATATATATATATATATATATATATAATATATATATATATATATATATATAAATATATATATATATACATATATATAAATATATATATTTATATATAAATATATATATATATACCTATATATAAATATATATATATACCTATATATAAATATATATATTTATATATAAATATATATATATATATATATATATATATACATATAAATACATATATATATATATATATATATATATATATATATATATATATATATATATATATATATATATATATATATATATATATATATATATATATATTACACATTGCTAAACATTACTCAAAAAAATACAACACATTATAATAAAATAGTTGAAATCGTATGGCTGGACATTCTTTAGTGATGTGGTGGACTGCTTGTTCATCAACATTGCATTTGTAATATGAGTATAGCGGGATACAATGTCCCATTGATAAGTGATTGATTGCATGCATGTTAGCTGTTCTTGTTGATGGGTTTTCAAATCTGAGTTGCAATTGGCCCTGGTTTAGCTGATCGTTGTCGGTTTGTATTGGCAGTGAAGGATTTACTTTTGACAGTTCTGGTATTGAGCTTTAAAAGAAACTAACCGGCCTGTTTGGGTGTAATCTCTTTATGGTCCTCGTAATATGTCTCATGATTTGATTTAATTGCATCTAGAATGTTAGTGTGGTGACTATTTAGCCACACGGGACCACAATATTTGGCTGTTTAGTAGACTAACGTAAATGCGCTTGTCCTGATTGTGTTTGCAGCGGGTCCCCAAGAAGTAATTGCAAGTTTGTGAATGATATTGGTATTTGAAAGGTAGAGCGCGATCTAATGTAACACCAAGATATTTTGGATTTGCATTATGTTTTAGAATAACTCCTTCGCTTTCTACGTTTAGTCTGTGGTTTATTTTGCGGCTGTTTAGATGGAAAGCTGTCCCTTCTGTCTTTATAGGATTTGGCCGAAGGCCCTATTTTTTAAACTATGCATTATTAATATTTCGGTCGCTTTCTACAATAACTTGGGCATTCCCGATGTTTTTTTCTAGTATACCTAAAGCCATATCATCTTCGTAAATAAATTTGCGTGAGGTTGTAGAGGGAGCATCTGAGGTGTCAGAGCAGCGATGGAAGCGACCCTTGGGGTAAGCCATGCTGTAAAATTTTGAATTTGCTAGTGTATTGAAAAGTTTTACCTCACAATTGATAGGCTTTGGTAATGTAGAGTTTTGATCTTTTTGAGTTGATATCGTAGGTACTCTATTTCATGAATTTTTTCTATGAGTGGTGTGGAGAGTCGGGCAAAGGAAAAGTTCAATTGAAAGATGGCAAGAAGAATGGAACAACACGGAGGATGTTGCACAGTGGACGAAAATGCTGATCCCGAACATAAGAGATTGGGTGGACTGTGGGCAACAGGCGACAGGATTATTTACTGATGCAGGTGCACACAGGACATGGTTGTTTTAGAGATTACCTCTCTAGGTTCGAAAAGGCTGACACAGATGAATGCATATACTGTGAACATTCGGACACTGTGACACATACGATCTTAGAGTGCAACAGATGGATAGTAGAGAGAAACAGAATGGAAAGAGAAACAGATGCGAATTTTGTTACAGTGAAAGCAATGATTAAGAGAATTATTAAAAAAAGCAGGTTGGACTAGCGTAACAACTACATATATCCGTGCAGTGCAGGGAGGCTCTTTGCTGATGAATGGAGAACGAATGAATAAAGGTAGTTATTTTTTTTTTATTTCTTTATCATATGACATACAATAAGAACACATAATTAAAAATCAATATAAAACGTTGGATGAAGTATTACAAACGAACATCTAATGTATTATTAATATAGTGTAAAACATTTTAGGTCGCATTCAGGATCTCATCGAAAACTCCAAGGAATCGCATTCGGAGGCATTCTTTAACAATATGACGGGCGGTCTGTCGTTGCGCACCGTAGTCACACTCAGGAGTAAGGGCTTTTCTTCAGCTATATAGGCTATCAGCACATCTACTGCTGCTTGTTCTTATTCTGTTTAGCGTTGTCCATGTATTGAGGGTCAGTTCAAACCCTGGCGGGTTCTGATCGATACAGGCCATTTGGCTTCCTGTGGCGAGATGCTCTCCCATTGTCTTCACGCGCCATCACCGGTTTTGGACTATATTATTTCTCGTTTACAGTTTTACTGTCGTTCTTTGTAGATGTTCTTTAAAACATAATATTCTGTCCAAAGTCACTCCAAGATATTTTGGTGTTGAATTAAGAGTGAGCAGTCTGTTTTCAAAGTATACGGAGAGTTTTTTGTTACCTTGGGCATTATTCAGATGGAAACAGCACACTTCCGTTTTCGTTGCATTGGACCGTAGCCTCCAACTGCGAAAGTATTCTCCCATAATGGCAAGATCATATGTTAGTATTATTTCTGTGATATCAATTTTATTATGTCTTGCTGCAATGACTAAATCGTCAGCGTAGCCAAATTTCTGCGAAGTTGTCTCAGATAGGTCCGGGATGTATAAATTCAACAGTAAGGGTGCCAAAACAGATCCCTGTGGTAGTCCATTGTAGAGCATCATTTGGACACTTTTAAAATTGCCCATTTTGACTTAAAAAGGTCTGTCGGTAAGTATATTATCAATGAGTTTAGTTACCTTTTGACACGGGATGCCACGGGTTAGTTTGCAGATCAGTCCTTGTCTCCCGACAGTATCGTATGCAGCTGATAGATCAATGAAAGTAACGGATGTTTTTTGCTTTCTTTGAAAACCTGCTTGAAAAAATGTGTTGTTAAGGATAGGATCTGATCTGTTCAGCAGCGGTTAGGTCTAAACCCTGCTTGCTCAATAGGTATCAATTCAAATATGTTTTTACTAATTCTGTTGTAGATTAAGCGTTCCAACCGTTTATAAACACAGCTTAGAAAAGCAATGGGTCGGTAGTTTTGGGGCTGATTATTTACCTTTCCTGGTTTTAATATGGCTATAATGGAGATCTTTTGTAGTGAATGAGGAATTTTTCCTGATTTTAACATATCTGTATAGTAATCAGCCAGTCATTTTCTAGCATATTTACCAAAGTGAAGTGGAGTGAATAAAGGTAGTACTTCGGAAGTAATGCCGGTCTTATAGCGGCTATTCCACTTCCGGATCGCTGGATGATAGAGGAGGGTCTGGTTTAGTAGGTAGGTGTAGACCCGGCGACGAGAGGACATTTTAAAGTATCTCGGGAACTATCGCCGGTAGTATGAAGAACGAATCTTGCACTAAGGTCAGTCAGACGGCATCTTAGACTGAGGTGTCTTTTGAAGATACCAGATCGCCCTCTATAAAGACAAAAAAAAATTGTCATGTTTCTACATTAATTTCTCATTTATTTAGCTTTGTAAATAATTTAATTTTGCTCTTTAGTACCTTTGATTTTAACAGTTTTCTTTACACAGTTTCCCAGAGGCACAACATTTTTCAGATTTCAATATAAAAAGAGTTTTATATTTACGATCCTGCACCTGTGTTTAAACGTCTCTGATCTGAGATCTATTAAGATCTTCGGCAACTTGATTAACGCTACAATATTGTAATTATAATTACAATTATAACTGAATATTACAATTATAACTCAATAATAGCTGCAAAAATTAACTTTTTGACTTCCTATCCGGAATTTTTTTCAAAAAACACTATTTATAATCATCTTTTATAAAATGTGAGTACATTACATTTTATATGTCTAATTAAATCTTTTCTGTAAAAAAAAATCTAAAGTGGAAGTCGAAACATAAAATTTTTATTTAAAATGTGTAGAAATAATCAATTGTGGTTTAATTCCCATATAAACACAATATTTATTAATAACAATCATGGAACTATTACAAGACATATTTACATTGTTTAGAGGTATATTCAGTAATTGAAGTTTGTGTAATTTTGTTAATAATATATCAAAAATATAAGTATATATTTCGATAAAAAATACACATTTTCTTTTCAAAAAGCTTAAGTTTTATTAAAACAATAGTGATTTATTCAAAAAAGACTTCCAATAATGGATCAAGGGAATAGAGAAAGAAATATCGCGGTTTTAATGTCATCCTTCACTTCGAAAAGCTATAGCTTTCATAAAAGCTCACAAAGGAAACAAAACAATAAACAAAAGAAATGAAAGTGTTTTCACCACTCAATTTTCTGTTTTGCACACAGTCGGTTACGGCCTGATTCATGTTACGTTCGATGTGTATAAATTTGGATGTTTTCGCCTATCAGAAACGTTGTTGCCAGACATGATACGTCGCTTAAAATCAAGCGGAAAGTAAACTCAGTCTTCAAATAGGAAAATTTAAAAATCAGGGATGCGGAAATTCCTAAATTGGTAGTACAAAACTAATTTAAAATCAACATGTACATATCTAAAATTGACATATTATGGTATTATTTTAACATTAATATAAAATTTATTAGTTATATTTATTAATTTTCTTACTTACTAGTCGTGAGATTACAGAAACAGTTGTCCTTTACAAACACCATTACACATATATAAAAGATTTAAAAAATTTTCTTAAAATAACTGTATTGTCATTATATATGTCATTGTCATGTTGACTTAATTAATATAAATATATAAATGAACATACAGTTACTTTATGGGGAAAGCAAAACCAGTGATAATAATTTTTATTATTATTAATTTGATTGTCGATGAAAAATAAATAGTCCAGACAGTTTAGCTTAAACATATGAATTTTTTTAATGTTGGGATGTCGATAGAAAATGAGATTATGATGTTATGATAATTGTGTAGTATATGTGTATAATATGTAACAATAAAATAATTTGTACTTAATTTGTCAATCTCTGATCTTCTATTTATACATTTTTTATTTGTCTGTGTCATTTCTAAAAATAACCGCTTCTGTTAATTTTTCTGCCTCTCTAGAATTGATGGTTGTGAAAAATTAAATGTGTGATTAAGATTGATGAAGTGGTCGGCTAATGCACAAGCTTGTGATTTGTTTGTTTTTACATCACTTTTGTGAGAAATGATTCTGCTGTGTAATGTACGAGAAGCTTCTCCTATATAAACCTTATCACAGTCTGAGCAAGGTATTTGATACACTACTTTAGAACTTTTATTAATTGTTAGAGGATCTTTAGTTTTAGTGTATAAATGCAATGGTTTTAGCATTCCTAGTGGCAATTTTTATATTTTCTAATCCTTTAAATAATTTGAGATGTTTTGGTGTTAAAATTGGAATATATGTTGAAGATCCAAAAGTTTGTGGTGTTGTTTGTATTAAGGTGTTAACTGTCAGGCTATTGTATATTTCTTGGATTGCCGTTTTTACTATGATTTGTTTTTGAAGGTATACTTCTATACGCACAGTCGGCGTTGGAAATTTACACAGGAGTGAATCGGTGAAATAATTACATATGTAAGACATGAGTAAGAGAGAGACAGAATATATATTTTCTCTCTCTTTCTATATCGAGAATAAAATGTTCCTTTTGTATATATATATATATATATATATATATATATATATATATATATATATATATATATATATATATATTATATATAATATATATATATATATATATATATATTATGTAATATATATTCATATTATTATTTATAATATATGTTTTGTATTATTTATTAAATGTTCATAATTATTTTAGGCTTTTTTGTATTTTTAAATCACTGTATTACCGAGAACTGTCAATTTTGAAATACGCAAGTGTCATGTCTAATTGGCAAATTTCTTACGTGTTTGGTTTATACGCTGGTATATGTGAGTTCGAGTCTCAATATGAATTTCCTTTTTATTTTGGAAATATTTAAAAACCTCCCGTTAATCTTAATAAATATATGTAATGTACGCAAAAATGCTAAATTTTAGAATAAAATGAAAATGTACAACATAATCCGAGTTGTTGGTTTTTTATCTTTATCTTCCATCTAAAAATATGCTTTTTTATAGAATAAATAAAAGCTTACTTTCTTTATACATAAGGTTAAAACAAATATGAAAAATCTTCTATCTAACAATATGCTTTTTTATAGATTAAATAGAAGCTTACTTTCTTTATACATAAGGTTAAAATAAATATTGAAAATTTATAATTTTAGTACACACAGATTTTTTTTAATTCTCAGTAGATTTTATTATTTAAGTTTATTTAGAATTGTTTCATTAAATTTATACCTAAATATAAAAATGTAGTAAACTAATGCACAAACTTAAATTTTTAACTTTATTACAGAGAAAATGTTGAAAATAGTTTTTTTTATTATAGTAATAAACATATTACTAAACATTTTAAAATTATTTTTAATTCTAAACATATTCTTTTTATACAGTGTGGAAACCACTTATGGAATAAAACTGTTTGTGTCCCTATTTTAGAAAATAATAAAAAACGTTGAGATACCTTAACTTTTAAATTTAAATGTACGCTTTTTAGACATAAATTTGAATGTACAGGGTGATCAATGCAAGTCTGGCATAGTGTATAATCTGTATTTTAAATGAAACATCCTGTATAGTTTCATGTTTTTAAAAGCTCCTTCACAACCTGATTTCAACGAACTATATCATGTAGGGTCTAATATGAATAATACAAGGTGAAATTTTAAAATTAGGTAATTCCTTCAAGACAATGAATTCATATAATACCCGAGGTAATTGATTGGATTACATTAAAATAAATGCTTAACATGTTCTCGACCTTGTTGTTGGCAATAACACAGTCTCCTATAAAACTCGTTCCGAACTTTGTTTAAAGTTTGAGTTGAAATATTCCGTATTTCTGTAGTTATCCTTACTTTTTGAGGTCTTCAATGATAGTTGATTGTGTTGCATATACTTTGTTCTTGAGATACCCCACAAAAAAATCCAAAGGCGTAAGATCTGGCGACCTAGCTGGCCGCTCACTAGTCCTCTTCACCAAATCCACTTATTGAAGAAGATTTCATTCAAGTAATTTTTCACCATTAAAGCATAATGGAGTGTTGCACCGTCCTGCTGAAACCAGAGAGTTTCATGCGGTAGGGTCGGATCTATTGGATTGGGATATAAGTTCGCCAACTAAGGAAGAACATCGTCTCTTAGCATGCTTAAATATTTGTCCGCTGTCAAATTATCATCTATAAATATAGGACCAATAATATGATCTCCTATAATACCTGCCGAAACATTCAACTTTTGAGGATACTGAGTGTGTGTCTTACGCATCCAATGAGGATTCTCCGCTGACCAGTATCTACAGTTTTGTCAGTTTTCCTCGTCGTTCAATCTAAATTTTGATTAATCAGAAAAAAGAATTATGCCAAAAGCTATTTCATTTGTTAATTTTATCCATCATTCTTTTGCAGAAATCAATTCTACGATCCGGATCGTCTTCTGTTAGCTCCTGCACAAATGTCAATTTATATGGATGAAGTTTTCTTCATAGAGACACCTTAGGACAGTTGTGTGACTCACATTATTTTGACATGCAATTTAACGTGAACTTGACGTTGGATTCTCTGCGACACAAATATCCACTTTCACTTCATCTTCAATGAAGTTCGATTTTCTTTTTAAGGGTTTGGCATATCTAAGTTCTCTGAATTGTGCATAAATTTTCGACACAGTACCTTGTGAAATATTAGGCAACTGATGATACCTCTGATTAAATAAGTTTACTACTTCAACTTGACTTTTACAATTCTCCCCGTAACTGATCATCATTAAAATCTCAATTCGGTGAGCCTTAGTTATATATTTCACTTTTATTTCTGCCAGAAATTAGTTTTCAATTAGAAATTTATTATTTTAATGTAAAATGTCAACAGCATGTCAATTTATTGATAACAATCCGCATTATTTACCGATTTAGTTTAATTAGCAGACTATCTATACAGTTTTTACCTATTCACGACAAAAAATGTTAACACGGTTACTAAACAGAAATTTTCCCCAATATACAGTGTACTGACACTTAGAGTACAAGTCTATTGTCTGTATTTAGCTAATTTAAAATATCATAAGTTTGTGATAAATTATTAATTTCAAAATTTCACCTTGTATTATTTATTATAGACCCTACATGATATAGTTCATTGAAATCAGGTTGTTAAAAGTATTTTAAAAACATAAAAATATATATAGTGTTTCATTACAAATAAGGATTATGGACTATGCCAGACGTGCGTGGATCACCCTGTACATTTAAACTTATGTTTAAAAAGCGCACATATAAATTTAAAGGTTTACATGTCCCAGAGTTTTTAATTATTTTCTATAATACGGACACAAACAATTTTATTCCATAAGTGGTTTCCAGACTGTATATATATATATATATATATATATATATATATATATATATATATATATATATATATACGCACCAGTGGATAGCTCCTCCTTATATAGGAAATTTACATTGAATAGGTCCTCCAATGTGGTGCGTCCTCCGTATACGGAGGACTTATCGCAATCATTATAAAAGAAGTCGAAACATCATTCTAAACCATTGAGCAAAATTTCAGATGGGTGAGTTATTGCGTGTTTTTGTACGTTTGAATATTTTAGTTCAATATGATCGCCACATTACTTGTTGTGTCGCCAGTGTCGGCGTATATTTCGTTACGAATATTCCAATTATAGTTTACCGACCTTAGTTCTTCCTATTTTTATATTACGGTGGTTTAGCCCTCCTCTGGAATAATGATTCGAAAACTACCTAATAGTTTTCCAATCTTTCTTTAAACTTTAAAGTATATATCTATTTCAACAAAAAATCTTAATTAAAGCAGAGAGGATTTTGGTCACAATAAAACTAATGGTAAAAACGAAAAATAAATTCAAATGTATTCTATTTGTTTTATTGTAATCGAATCTGATTATTTAAGGGCTATATATATACTATTGATAATCATTTGTAAATTTCTAACATGGGCTAACGAAAAAAAAAAAAAACATGTATCTATGTTCGTTATAAATCTTTAATTTTAATAGTTCTAAAAACAAATAATAAAAATATGAATAAAACTGAAAATATAAACACAAATGAAAATACAAACAAAACTGAAAATTTAAGGGAAACTCAAGACATTCAATACTTTTTATATTCATTTTGAATGAATGCCTTTATTTTGAGCCAATTTTTATTTTTTAATAGATCAGATATTCACATTCTGATTTTTTGGGGAGTCTCTTTTGCTTAATGTGGGTTCTAAAATACATTTTGGCTAGTTTCTTTTAAGTTTCTGTCCACGGAACTAAAACTCTTTTTTGTTTTTTGTCTTCATATCCATTATTCCCTGTTTTTTATTATTACAACTTTCTGGACCTTTTGATTCAATAACATCATTGGTTTCATTTTCTTGTTCCTTAAATGCTTCGTTATTATGTCCATTATCATCTTTTATAATGTCTTCTTTCAAATTTATCTCTATTTGTTCTAAACCTTTTCCATGCTTTACCTTTCTCCATTAACACAGCAACTTAGAGATCTTTACAGTTTGATAAATGTCATCGGGAAGTCGATATGAGGATCGATGATTGCTAATGTGTGTCCCATAAATGAAGCCAGTTGGTCCATGTCATTTTCCGATATTTTGCAAAACTGATGTTTTCGCAACCTTGTACATGTAAGAGCACAAGGATTTTTAACTCAGCATAATTTAACATACTTTGATATTACTTTATACCATCGAATTGGTTTATCAAATTTTGGATTACCAAAAAGATAAAAACTAGGTAGTTTTAAAAGTAAATTTCTACATTTTGTAATCATTTCTAAGTGTTCTTGTACATACTTACTTCCTAGGGCGGCTACACCACGTCCCCTTTTAATTCTTATTACTATCCTTTTAGAACTTTTTATTAAAATTTATTAAAATCTTTTGTAAAAGGTATATATTTAATTTTATTTAAATATATACCTTTTACAAAGAATTTTTAATAAATTTTTTAATATATGGTATACAGCCAACTACAGGAACGTAGATTCCTTGTGGATTTTTATTAAAATTCTTTCGGTTTCTGAAATTGCTTCAGAAAATTCTTCATAATATTGATTATCTTTAGCACTAATGTAACTCTGTATAGTCATTCTTTCTAATTCACCAGGGCGCCTTCTATTTAATAAGATTAGACGGCAATATATAGTTTCTAACAGAAACATGTAAGAATTAATATTATTATTATTATTTTTCTGTAATTTATCACAACATTCATTTGTGATTCAGAGGAGATAGTTTTTCAATAGCATAAGGTCACTTGCTACTGGTATTAACGTCACTTTGTTTAATTCTTTCATGTCGTAAATTTACTTATATTATTTGTATTTAGTGTCTTTATTTTAGCACTGACACTTTTAACAGTAAACTCAGACTTTTTCGCATTATGCATAAGTGCTATTATCACAACACTGTTTTAATATAGTGCCAATATTTTTAGCAAATGATCCAGCTTTAAAAGTTTTGCTTAAGTTTTGAAACTATTTTCGTAGGAAAAACTAAAGAATCGTAATATTCTGGTTTCAATGAGTGAAAGAGCGTTTTGAGAAACTATTTTTTCTTAGTTCGATAAGAACTTTAGCTACTTTTCCTATTCTTCTTGACGCTATTGGTATAAAGTATTGTTCTCTATGGATCTTTAAATATCTTGAGCCAAACGCACAAATGAGCGGATCTTTTTTAGCCACGAGGAATACATTGTCTGCTGGCATTTGAAGAAAAACAGCTTTTTTTTAAATAATTATGTGTCCAATTTAAGGTGCCTTAATAAGAAATTTTGTGCTTGTGATTGGGAATTTCTGGTTAGTGAATCAGGATTACATATCCTTTCCTAACTGGTTTTAAATTTGCTGAACCTAATAAATAGTTTTCCTTTTTGCTCAAAGCAAATAAAAATTGCATTCTCGTTTTACTTCTTGGAGGATAAACCAAAATTATTTGAACTTCTAATTCGCTTTAATAATATCGTATTATATGCCTGGGTAAATTTAATACAACTGATTCACAAAAGTAACAAAAAATAGATTTTTTTAAAGACTTCATATTTATATTGCAAGTTTCTTCCACGTTGATCGATATTTAGGCTGACAGAAGACGAAGGTGAATTAGATTGTTCCTAAAAAGTATGTGCTTTGAAATATATTGCTAAAATATTTAAAGTAAACTTATCTCTATATTTAAATCATCTTTGTTAACTTGTTTTTATACTAGAGTGGGAAGAACAATTTTTTATTTCTGGAAAACTTGAAGATTTTTTCTAAAAACTCAATTAAAAAGAATATTATCTTTTTCCGTTATCCATTTCAATATCAGAGTACTCAACGAATTTTATTCTTTTAAAAGTGTTATTGCACTTACTGAAGAATCATCGAAGGGAACATTTGGGATCTAACATTTCATCAGAAGCTGTCGATGGAGTTTATAAAAATTATATAACTACATACCTGAAGAGTTTCCACACTATAATATATTATTTGGTTTACGTATCCACCGTCGTTTAGTCTCTGATTTATATTTGGAGGAGTAAACCACCGTAATGTAGTTTTTGACGTATATTTTGAATAGCGGAAAGATTTATTTTGTTAGTTTAATATACATTGGAGGAGGTATGTATAGTAATTTTAGACGGAAGACCAATTGGTATTAATTTGGTAATTGTATAAAAAATTCTAATGTTTTTCTTTTCGATACATTATAAGAAGGGTTAAAAATTTAATATACACGAATAAAATTTTAAAGATATTCACTCCTTCTGGAAGACGACTTATAACCGCATTTTGAAAAGAGGAGCTATAGCCGGGACGTGTAAATATATATATATATATATATATATATATATATATATATATATATATATATATATATATATATATATATTTATATATATTTATATATATGTATATATATATATATTTTTATATATCTATATATTATATTACTTATAATGCTACCTAAAGTTAAAATCAAAGTTTAATATCCATTAAATAGTTGGAGGTTATTTATGATTTTCTTGGTTCTTTCTCACTTATTAACATAAATAACATTGAATTTATTTTGGACCACATGGTCAATTGCTGTGCTAATTTTTGTACAAGTTCATATATGTTGTTAGTTGCTTAACTGTTTATACAAGATCAGCGTACTATGTCCATTTACTTAGTTTCATTCACATATTTGTTAATAACATTGACTGCTACATATCTTTTTAAGGTAACAATTAACATCGTTTCCATGATTGTGTGGTTCTCATATTGTAATAATTTTTTAGATGAACTGATGATGCTTTCAAAACTCGAAAGCGAAACGTCTTCAAAATAGATAAAGTAGCCTATCAACTTTGTCTTTTATTTCTCCACCTAGAGACCGATATAAGAACCCACCACTCGTCTGAGTGATCCTTATATATATATATTGGATTGACGGTCGTACTCCTTTTTCCGATATATATATATATATATATATATATATATATATATATATATAAATAATTATATATATATTTATATATATATATATTTATCTATATAAGGATCACTCAGACGAGTGGTGGGTTCTTATATCGGTCTCTAGGTGGAGAAATAAAAGACAAAGTTGATAGGCTACTTTATCTATTTTGAAGACGTTTCGCTTTCGAGTTTTGAAAGCATCATCAGTTCATCTAAAAAATTATTACAATATGAGAACCACACAATCATGGAAACGATGTTAATTGTTACCTTAAAAAGATATGTAGCAGTCAATGTTATTAACAAATATGTGAATGAAACTAAGTAAATGGACACAGTACGCTGATCTTGTATAAACAGTTAAGCAACTAACAACATATATGAACTTGTACAAAAATTAGCACAGCAATTGACCATGTGGTCCAAAATAAATTCAATGTTATTTATGTTAATAAGTGAGAAAGAACCAAGAAAATCATAAATAACCTCCAACTATTTAATGGATATTAAACTTTGATTTTAACTTTAGGTAGCATTATAAGTAATATTAATAAAATTCTACAAAATAGTGAATATGAAGTTACCGATCAAAGCCCTATGGAAGTCGCCGTGAAAATGGCGTTAGATGAAACAGGAACGAACTAAACCGCAAAAAGACAGCCAACCTTGAGGTCAAAATTACTTTTGACAGATCAACAAGGTGTAAATACCAACCCAGAATTTTGGGCGGTTAATTTAATTTTTTTATTTTATAACTGAGTCTGGATGACTACCAGGTTGTAAAGGACACAACAGTGAAAAAAGTTGGTAGTGTAAACACAACTCTCCTCACTAACCGGCCCAAATTTACAAACCGGAGATTTTCATTCAAACTCATAATAATGTAATGACGTTAATCATGTGGCAAGTTAAATAGCCAGGTGGTTAACGATATTATAATTTCCAAACAGCCCAAGGTTCAATATACTTGGAGCTGTGATTTGTAAAGGATTCTATGAATCAATTACAATGTTTGTATTATTTTGTATATAATTTGAAACTCTAATCAAAGAATTTAGTGTAATGAGATGCAATATGGGTTGCATATGTAATAGTAAAATTAAGTAAAGAAATTAAGTTATTTAATTGATATATTTATTTATTTTATTTCTATTTATGTATGTAAATTGTTTAATGAAAAGTGGAAAAAAGTTCAACTAGTACACCTTATATGACATTAATGTAGTGAAAAGATTAAGTAGCCTAATTCTGCAAAATTAAAGCATGATATATCTGGCTCAAGTTACTTATGTCAGTTCTCTTATTCAATGCATTAGGATGTTTTAATATTGAACACATTTCCAAAAACTGTCTTTTAGCTAGATTGCGTTCAGTGGCAAGAATCTTAACTTCATTAAAATCCACTTCATGTTTTGTATTTATCGCATGTTGTGCTAGAGCACAAGTGTGTTTCGATAAGTTAATGTCACTACGATGTGAAGTGAGACGACCTTTCAATGATCTACCAGATTGCCCAATGTAACAAAGATCGCAATTAGCGCATGGAATTTTATAAATTGTGTTCACTTGTTCCAAAGTGGACAAGGGTGTTTTAGTTTTAGAGAACAAATTTCTAACAGTTTTTGCATTCTTAACAGCAATTTTAACAGGTATATTATTTTGTTTATACAATTTAATAAGCTTCTCAGTAACTTGAGGGAAATATGGTAAGGAAGAGTAATGCGTGATAGTATTCTCAAGATCGGTATTATGCAGAACAGTGCTATTTATAGAATTATTAGAGATGTTTATAAGTTGGTCACCATCGGGTATGTCATAAATTGAGGATCCATAACTATGCGAATAAAGGTATTTATTGATGATAGAGGAAGGATATGAATTCTCTATTAGAATATTTCTCAATAACTTAAAGGATTCCCTTCGATTAATTGGATGTGTCAATTTATTTAATCTAAAGCTTAAAGCTTTTATAAGGTTTAGTTTGTATTTCATAGGATGACAGGAATGGTAGTTAAGGAACCTATTAGAGGCCATTGATTTTCTATACCAACTTGTGGTTAGGGTGTTATCTCCCATTCTGATGACACGCATGTCAAGGATATATATATATATATATATTAGAGACCGATATAAGAACCCACCACTCGTCTGAGTGATCCTTATATATATATTGGATTGACGGTCGTACTCCTTTTTCCGATATATATTTATCTATATGTATATATATATTTATATATATGTATATATATATATATATATATATATGTATATATATATATATATATATATATATATATATATATATATTATGAAGAGAGATAGAGAGAAATCCAGTAAAATATTTTAATTTTGTTTGCCTATTTTTATAAAAAAAATTATTCTTTTTTGTTTACAGCACCAAAAATAGTACAAAAGTAAATATCTACGGAATATTTCTGTCCGTATAAAATAAAAATATAGGATTTAGGATAGTCGCCAAATGTATTTTATGTTATTACTGTAAGTTACTGCACTTAAATTCACCAGACATTGATAACCCTGTAATATCTTTAGAGCATTTTAGACTGTCTACCAAAAAACCTTTATTGCAAGGCAGGTCCCTTTTATTAAATCCCGACATCGATCAGATTGGCCATAAGAGGGGATTTAGCCGGTTAGCTAGGTGTCTATTACACATAAGTGCAAACCTCATTCCGTCTCGTTCTCCCTAGAAAATTCTCTAAATGGTCGTCTTTATCTAGACACCTTGCGCTTCGGAAATGATCTAAAAACCTCATATCTATATCAGAAAAGTCTATATACGTAGAGATTGGGCCATGATCAGCATCCCTCACCGATTGAGACGTTGACACAGCAATGTACTCGGCAATATCCATTTCCTGCATAATCCAACTATTCAACTTCCGCAAAAGGATATTTTTCGCAAACGTAATTCACTATTAAAATATTCAAATAGATTTCACACTTCTTATTGTAATGTCTAAGAAACTTTCATTCGTTTCTTTCTTTCTAGGGATTTTTCCGCTTTGGCAGCACTCAATCGACTTAACTGATGTTATTTCAAATGATAGAAATGAATTACGTCAATTGAAGTTGGAATTTAAAAAACATTTAAAAGAATTTTAAAATTGTTGGAGGTACATAAAATATAAAAACACATATTAGTTAAGGAAGTTACATAATGTCTAATAAATTTTTTTCTAGGATTGCTAGTTTACGAGATACAGCGTGAAAATCCTTTCTACCCCTTATGGCGTGTATTCAGAACACAGTAAATTTCGGAGCACTGCGAAATCCAGAGAAATTAATTAAATTAAACAAATGTATAGTGACAATTATTCTTTAAAAAACATTCTTTAATATTGCCTTGATGTCTTTTTTTTGTAATATTACCACAGAAAAATTTATACGGCTAAGAGAAAATTTTTTACAAAATTTTTTTGATAAAATAATTTAGACAATTTAGTTTGCTACAAATAATAGTCAATATAATTTTCTGTAGGGATATGTTGTACTCTTTACGCCCTTTTTCCAAGATGGCAGCCGCGGGACAAAAGTGGCTACCCCACAAGCTTATACTTACTTTACCAATACCTTAAAAGAAGAAAATTACATCCTTTAAGAAAGGCACGTTAAGCCCTAAAAAATGTAACATTTCAATAGACTATAATATTAGCTGTGCAAAATCGATCAGTTAAAAATTTACAGCATTGTTTTTTTTTTATCTGTCTACTCTTAAATAACTAATAACAGCCACATTCATCACAGAGTACTATAAGAATAGGTACAATATTAAAATTTTTCGAAAGTATTTAGTTCAATTACTAGAAAAGTGCCTATAGCACAAGAAGAACCACTTCATTTTTTTATTGGTATATAGGTTCATTTTCTTTTCCAAATATCCAAAACCCCCTCCAAATAAATCTTAAAGAGTGTAGGTGCAATGCAGCAGCCTTGGCGAAGTCCTTTGGTCACTTTTATCTTTTTTGTCACTTTTTGTCCAATCTTTATTACACTCGTGATATCATCGTACAACTCCCTTACAGCATTAATGTAAATCGGTGGAATATTCTTGTCTTCTAGCACCTGCCATAGCTTGGCTAATTAGACACTGTCATACGCTTTTTGAAGATCAATAAATACCATGTGTGTCTCCATATTATGTTACAAATGCTTTTCTATTGTTTGTTTTAGGCAGAACACATTGTCTATACAAGAACGACCAGTACGAAAGCCACTCTGATCTGCAGCGTCTTCCCAACAATCTTCAATTCGGCTTTTAATTATCTTCCCGTAGACTCTACAGATTGAGTTAGTTACACTAAGCCCTCGGTAGGTCTTACAATCTTTTCTGTCGCCTTTTTTTTGTATAGATTGCTGATATATGCAGTTTTTCCATTCTGGGGGTAACTCTTCTCCTCTTAAGAATAAATTGAAAGTATAAGCCAATAGCTGAAATAGTTTGTCAGGGCCATATTTAATCAGTTCAATGGGTACTCCCCCCGGTCCTGGAGCCTTTCCATTTTTCATAGCGTTGGCGTGTTTTTTAATTCCTTCTGGTGTATTTCAGTTTCTTCGAGGTAGGAAATATCATATTTTTGGTAGCCAATATCTTGGAATTATGTTCGATCTTCTGTCAGCATTTGTTTATAATATTCGACCCGTAATTCTGGGGCTATTAGAGTTAACCTACTGCATTATTTTCTATCTGTTCTACTACCTCTAATTGTTTTCCAGGCTTCTTTACTTCTTGCTGTACCCATAAAATTTTCTACGTTATCGCAGGCTTTATTTCACTTCTCATTTGTGGCTTTACTTACCTCTTTTTTTACTTCTTTGTTTAAGCTGTTGTACTATTGTCCATAGTAAGGGTCCTTTTTTGCTAGCCATTTGTTATACATATTCTTCTTCTTCCCCACAAGATCTTCTATTTCTTTATTCCACCATTCATTTCTATTTTTTATGCTATCCACTTCTCCAATAGCTTCCATTGCAGCTTCGTAAAGAGCTTTCATAATTTCGTTGTTTGTTAATTAGTGAGGAGTAACAAACATCGTGCAATTTCAGATTCAACCTCATTAGATAAAGAAACTGGGTAGACTCATTTTCAAAACCTTGTAGATTATATCTCTTTGTTGAAATGTCTTGCAGTATCATTGAAAATGATACCCTGAAAATTCTGAAATTGGGAAAATCTTCCAATTTAACATTAACGAAGTAAACCAGATAATAAAAAATGAGATAAAACCCAACAAGCCGCCAGGATACGATCTCGTTGCAGGTAAGGTCCTTCAAGAACTAACTCATGATTGCTACAGAATAATTAAAATGATCTTTTATGCTATGTTAAGTCTGCACTACTTTGCGACCAAATTTTTTTTTTTTTTAATTAACATCTAAGACTTTTCACAATCTGTTTTACAATAAAAGATAATAATGCAAGGTCCAGTGACCAAAGCATCATAACAGAAATATTAGCTTGTTTACCGGTGGAATACCCGTATACAGAGATACGCGAACACGAATACTTAAAACAGCACAGATTACAATGGCTAGGCGCTGTTAAAGGTGTAGGTTCCACTATTGTAGGTACTGTCGGGAACGGTTTGGAAGGTCCAAGGGAACATACTGCTTTAATATCTTCGCTTGTTGGTTGTGGAGAAGATTGTATTGTGTTAGGATGCACGCGCAACCTATTTTGATATTTTTCAGAAATTCTTTTGCACTCTTCAGAGACTGTTATTTCCTGGAGATCGCTATGCAAGGCATCATTCTGGATATACAAAGGGGCATTAGCGATTGTTCTTGGAGTTTTAGATTGAAATCTCTGTATTTTCATAACATTAGTTTTGATAGCTGATCCCCAAAACTGAAAACCATATGACCAAACGGGTTTAATCATAACTTTGTATATCAGCAGCTTGTTGTCGATCGATAGGTGTGAGTTTTACCCAGCATCCAGTAAAGTTTTCTGTATAAAGTTCCTAGATGTAGTTTTTTTCGTCCGTATATGTTTGGCCCATATTAATCTCTTGTCCAGATAAATGCCTAGATATTTTACGTCACCATTTGGAATAAAGAATATCCATCGAGGTTAACTTGTGGACATATACCTCTTCTTAAAATAAATGTAATGTGTGTGGACTTTGAGGGATTTAATTTATTTATTATTTAGAGTTTAAACCATTGATTAGTTTTGTTTAAATGTAGTTATAGTATCTCTGATGCTTTTACTGGATTACTATGAGATGTTAGGAAAACAATATCATCTGCAAATTTTGCAAGAGTAAGGTTATTGCTTGTTGGTAAGTCAGCCGTATATAACAGGTACAAGATCAGTCCGAGCACACTACCCTGAGGTACACCAGATTTGACGGAGTAGAGTTTTGTAGACTGTGAGCTTCGCTATAAATTGGTAGATATCTTCTTTCTGAAAGGTATGATTTAAGGAGTTTGAAGTAAGTGTAAGGCGGGTTTTATTTGATTTGAACACAAGTCAAGTGTGCCGCACCTTGTCAAAAGCTTGAGAGGCATCTAAAAAAGATGTAGTACAGAATTACTTGTTTTTGAGACTAATCCTTATTGTTGTGTATAATCAGTGAACTTATTCTATTGTGTAGCTTATTGATTACGAAGTCCAAATTCATGGTCAGGTATAAGACCCTTTTTGTCCAATATCGGTTTGATTTTTCTTAACAGAAGTTCTTCAAAAACCTTGAAATGACTGGAAGTATACTAATCGGTCGGTATGAGTTGACATCTTTTGGATTTTTACCAGGTTTTTGAATGAGTATAATCTGTGCTACTTTCCATTGCAAAGGAAAAAAGTGCAGACTTAACAGCATTGAAGATCATTGTAATTATTCTGAAGCAATCATGGGTTAGTTCTTGGAGGATCTTACCTGTAATTAGATCGTTACCTGGCGGCTTGTTGGGTTTTATCACATTTTTTATTATCTGTTTTAATTATTTCATGTTAAAATGGGAGATTGGTAGTTACAGTTGATATGGAGCATCAAGAAAAGAATGATAAAAAGGCACTTCTCCGATAAATGAACTAAATAAGTACTTTCGAAAAATTTTAATATTTAACTTATTTTTAAAGTGGTGAATGATATTTTTTATTTTAAAAACTGTGACTGTTATTAGTTATTTAAATGGAGACAAATAAAAAAACAATGCTGTACATTTTTAATTGATGAATTTTGCACAACTTATATTATACTCTATTGAAATGTTGCATTTTTAGGGCTTAACGTGCATTTCATAGATAAGGTAATTTTCTTCTTTTGAGGTGTTGGTAAAGTAAGTATAAACTTGTGGCCACTCTTGTCCGGCGGCTGCCATCTTGGAAAAAGGGGTGCAAGGGGTGAAAAGAGTTTTCGAGCTGTACCTCGTAAATTAGTATCCCTACAGAGAATTATATTAAATATTATTCATCAAATGAATTTTTTTTAATTATTTAATTATAAAATGAAAAATAAATAAGGTGTAAACAAAAACAATTGAAAATTTTTAAAGAAATTTTCTTTTGGGCCGTATAACTTTTTTTGTGGTAATTTTAGAAAAAAAAAATGACATCAAAACAATATTATGCAGGGTTCTTTTTTTAAATAATTGTCACTACACATTTGTTTAATTCCATTAATTTCTCTGGATTTAGCAGTGCTCCGAAGTTTACCGTGTTCTGGAATACTCGCCATAAGGGTTGCAAAGGATTTTCAATCTGTATCTCGTAAACTGGCAATCCTACAGAAAATTTTATTTAACATTATTGTAGCAAATTAAATTCTCTACAACTTTATTCCTAATACTTTTTAGTGATAAATTGAAAATAAAAATTGAATTTTTTTTTTCTTTTCTTATGGGCCTTATAACTTATTTTTAATTATTTTACGATAAAATTACATTAGAGCATTATTAAAATCAGATGATAAATAAAAAAGTTGTTAAATTTGTTTAAATGAACCTGAACTTAAGGGTCTTATCGATTTTGAATAGTATGTAAAAGACGGGCCAGATCGGTTGAATAGTTTTTCAAAATTTTATTTGTTTATAAGGTTTTTTAAAAAAATGAACTAATTTCTCATAATAAGGACGGTCCAGACAATTAGCTAAATGTATCTTCTTAATCCGATGATCATTTTCGTTTTAAGACGTTTATGGAATAAAAAATGGAATAAAAATTATTAAAAAAATTAAATTTCTGTACACGCAATGATTTAATAATAAATACCACTTTTTAAATGTCCTTAACTACATTTATTGAAGCTGGCTTTGAAAGACGCGAAAAATCTGCCATAACATTTATAGATCTCACGGCTGCCTATGACACGGTGTGGAGAGAGGGCCTTATTTATAAGCTGATGAAAATCATACCTTGCCTCAAAACTTGTCAGCTGATAAACAATCTACTGACTAACAGACTGTTTCAGGTATATATGAATGATGCACAGAGTAACGTTAGAAAACTTAACAACGGCTTACCTCAAGGCTCAGTGCTAGCTCCTTTATTATTTAACCTTTATACAGCAGATATACCTGAAACAAAATCGAGAAAATTTGCTTATGCTGACGACCTGGCCATTGGCTTCCAAGATAATAGTAAAGAAGCAGGAGAACGAGCTCTAAACGAGGACTTATCTACACTAAGTAACTATTTTAAGAACTGGCGCTTACGTCCTAACACAAGCAAAACTGAAACCTGTCTCTTTCACCTGTCGAATCAACTTGCGTGCGATACTCTCAATGTAACTCTAAATGACACAGCTATCAAACATAACAACAACCCCAAATATCTAGGCGTCACACTTGATAGAACACTCACCTTCAAAAGTCATCTTACAAACGCAGCCAGTAAACTAAGAACACGAAATAACTTAATATCAAAACTTGCTGGAACAACTTGGGGTGCTTTTGCAGATACTCTTCGGACCTCTGCTCTAGCTTTGGTTTTTTCAGTGGCAGAATATTGTGCACCAGTATGGCTAAATAGTCCACATACAAGCAAAATCGATGTCCAACTTAACCAAACCATGAGAATAATCACTGGAACAATAAAATCAACGCCAGTGAGATGGCTGCCTACTCTGAGCAATATTGCTCCACCAAATCTACGCCGTACAGCAGCATTAGTGAGAGAGTACCAGAAAATTGTAGCCAACGTACAATTACCAATACATCAAGATATCCCAGACATCTCAAAAGAGCACCAACGATTGAGATCTAGAAATCCTCCAATACGATCTGCCCGAAAAATTGGTAATTCCTATGATATACATAGGCAATGGACAACAAGATGGATGCCAACAGTAGAATCGGACTATATTAAGATATCCACCCCAACTCAGGATTTCATCGGATCAAATCTGCCCCGGTCCATTTGGGCAAGGCTTAATCGTATACGTACCGGACATGGTAAATGTGCTGATTCGCTGTTCAGGTGGGGTCGTGTAGAAAGTCCACAGTGCGATTGCGGAGAATCTAGACAGACCATAAGCCATTGTGTTTCAGACTGCTTGAATCGTGCCTACCGTGGAAACCTCCAGGACTTTGCGGAATGTTCCCCAGAAGCAATTGAATGGCTATGTAAATTGGACATTAATATTTGGTGTCATTCATTCTATTCATTCTATTTTTACTATTTTTAGTGTTTGAATAATATATATAATATATATGTGTATATTATTGTAATTGTATTTGTATATTTATCGTACTGTGAAAGTCCATACGCTAAATAAATAAAACCACTTTTTAAACTTATAAACATTTACAATTATTCATAATTTTACAAGGACGAGTTCATAAATCTATTTTTATTGACCTGCTATTCTCGGGGTCGAATTGCGGAGCACACTAGTTCGCTCCCAAGGTCAAAAAACTCTCTTAATTACATACTAGTTCGCTCCGAAAACCATAACCTAGTTCGCTCCTGTGGTCAAGCGGATTAAGTATTTTTCTATTAAGTTCTAGGAAAATTAACACCAGGAAAATAGGTACTGTGACTTTTGTATTTTATATTAGAAATTATATCAAATATTGGTAGTTACATATTTATATAAATATGTACATTGATAAGCGCGCTAATAACCGGCAAAATAACGCAAACCATAAAAAACATATGAAGTTGTAAGATAAAAGAGATGAAACTAGTAGTAATGAGAAATTTAGCGATAGAAACCTATAAATTTATATTCTATTCACTGTTTCCCACCTTTAGACATATCAAAGGAGGATGTCAACTAAAATTGTCACAGTCACAGCGGTAGTTTCCAAACTCTTAGGTCTAAACTTGGGAAACAATAAATGAAATGTAAATTTATAGGATCTATCGCTAAAAAAGCAAAACACTCACCTACTTCTAGTGAATCTAGGAAAGATAGACCAAACATATATCTAAGGTATTGTCTAACTTCATTGTCTTTAAAATACTCAGTCACCAGACCAACTTTTTGAATTTTTCTCGACCATGATTGTCCAAGATGAAACTTATATCCTTATATTTTCGCAGATGGAAACACTTCACTTACAGCTGCATGGATCGCTTTTTCGAAATCGGCATACACAACCTTGGGACTAAAATTTAAGTTCAATTTTTGACACTCCGTCTTCAAACAGTTTAAGGCAGAAGTTGAATAAAAGACTTAGTGCAGTATTTAAAAGTTCCATCAACATAAATTGTTTCTAATTTACTTAAAAATGTTAAGTTAGATACACAAGAAAAAGCAGCAAACTTTTTTAAAGGAATATTTTTCAATAAAAATTGTTCTTTTTGGTTGGTCGTCACTTCCACGGAGTTTAACGACTCATGTACTTCCTGCGCACACTTCAGAATTTTGGGAATAACTTGTTTTCTGCCATTATAAATATCTTTTCTAATCAAATGTGCCTCTTCCACAGTAAGACTTTTAGTGTATGTTTGTTTAATTTCGCTATGTATCAACTTCAATGGTTTTTTACGCAAATCATCCATTGTCTTCCGCTTAACACTATTACTTAATTGTTGCCGGTTTAACACTGTTTTTGATTAACTTTCATGAGTATGGTTATGACTACATTTGACTACACTGTTACAAATATTTAAAGTTTTAACAAATGCTTTCATCAAATACTTCTTTCAACACACTGCCAACGTTTGATATTATTAGCAAACATTTTATGGAAGATATACTTGTAATTGTCAATAACTAACATTGACTTGTCCTATTCACTTAACATTTCACTTACTTCAGATTTTTCCATCATGAACTAGGTATAACGACATTCAAACTAGAACTAAAGTACCTAATAATGTTGCGATTCGCACCACCCCTATTTCTTATCATAAAATTTCAGGTAGACTTCTAATTACCTACCAATATTTTCAAAGAAATATATTAATTGCAACTTCTAATACGAAAAAACCCAAGCAAATATTGAACAAGGGAATATGAGCTCTAACATCATAAAACTTTAGTGATATTATCGTTATAATTTTAATATTTTTTTTTAAGGCTCATCCTCGATAATCCTAACGGTAAATTTCAGTTTGCTATCTCTATTTCAAAAATTTCTTTCTTTACGAAAACAAATCTGTCATGAAGTAATATTCTAAACTTCGTATCTCTCTCAAGCCCAGGTCAAAAATGCGTTTACCTTTTACTCGAGCCGATTATACACCGAGACAACCCCTGCAGTCACAGGTTTTGGCTTACAATCAGACCATAAATCTCTTTAGTGGTCTTTTGAGTAAATATAATAACAGATCAAACTATTCATAAATTTACAATGTAACAAATGTACATACATAATTTACTTGTTATTTTTTTTACGGAAAAATTGGCTGTCTGAAGTTTAACGTAGATTAAAGTTTACGGAAAATAAAAATTATAAAAAAATAGTACATTGTTTACCGGGTAGGAAAAGCTTAACATTCCTGGACGACTGTGAAGATTGCTAAGTCGAGGCGCAAGCCGAGACTTAGCAACACAGAGTCCAGGAATGTGGCTTTTCCTACGAGGTAAACATACTATTTTTCCGCAAATCGTTTAAAATTCGACAGATATTGATTGATTTAAAAAAACGCGATAATTTTATTCCCAAATAAATGGTGCTTTGAAATTCCTAATAAAATTACTTGGGTTACTATGGAAACGTATTGAGGTTGAATTGTCAAACTTGACGCTTATAAATTTAATTGCTGGTTAACACTAACAACTGTACGGAAATATCATTTCCTTACAGTAAGGAAATGACATTTCCTTACAGTAAGGAAGTCCTGACTTTTTCTTCAAGAAATTTTGACAGGAATGTCAAAATTTCCTGGCGATTTGCGGAAAAGATTATTATTATATATCATAAAAATTTGATTAGTATCGCGATCATTAAAATTGATAAAATGAAACGATATAAATATAGAATTATGTCTAATGTTTCTTCAGAAACATTAGACATAATTCTAGTAATAGAAATCAGTTCTTTTTAAAATTTCTTGAAGAAAGGAATAATTTAATTACGCTATCATTTCCAATTTTGATTTTTGATATTGAATTTGATAGGTTGTGATTAATTACACCAAAATCTAATAAAATATACCATGACACAAGAAATAGTTTCAGAATAAGTTTGATGTGTTGTTTATTATCATTCAGTAAGAGACTAATTTACTTCTTACAATGCTAATCTAACAGACAATTATTATTGTCAAATGAAAGAAATAAGATAATTTACTTGTGTGCTTGTGGTTAGTAAACGTCGGCCCTATGCAACTAATTGTCAATAAAGAACGGAGTACAAAAGTTTAAATTTATGAGATTTATGAGGAGCATTAATGAAACTTAGATGTATACTGAGTACTTATTTCAAAAATTTACAACTAAGGATTTAATTTGTTATATGTAAATATACTCCTAGATCTAGAGAAAATGGGAGTGCGACAATGGGAATTACTGGCACAGGACCGACAAACATGGAAGGCAATAGTAACCGCGGCAAAGACTTACGAAGAGTTGTAGCGCCATTGATGATGATGATGATGATGATGATGAAATATACTGTATAACTATTTATATGGATGTGAAATATGGATCATGAAGGATAATATGATGGACGTTTTATGATGTACGTTGAAAAATTAAGGCAAATATCGAGCACAAATTTAATAATCAAATCTTGCAAAAGTACTTTTGCTTTCTACAGCATCATCAGGGGCATCTGAAATAAGCTAAGAAAAGTTTTTTTTTTAAATGAAGAAAATTAATAAACTTCGATAAAAAACTCGAAGTTAATAATTGATAAAAGTTTTTTGTGATTAACATTTTAGACTTACTTCGTCAAATTTGGGCTATCCAGCAAGCGCATATGACCCTGATGATGCTGTAGAAAGCGAAAGTACTTGGGCAAGATTTGATTATTAAATTTGTGCTCGAAATTTGCCTTCATTTTTTAAAGTTCATTTATTCGAGCATTCAACCTTATATCAATAATTTAGGATGTGACTCAGGTATATGATAAAGTATGGCAAAGACGCCATAACTATAAACTAAGACTACATTTACCAAAAGGATACTCTCAAATAATTGACTCCTGCATCTTGGAAAGATATTTCAGAATTAAACAGGAAGAAACATACATGGAATTGACAGATATTACAGCAGGGCTGCCACAAAGAAGTGTCTTTACCTTTTGTATACGTGTTGTATTATTGTCCTAGAAAATATACAATTGCAACATTTACCGAAGATATCGCTATCATAGCAATGTGCAAAATCAGCAAGGAAGCGACAAAGAAATTACACAGATGTTAATCAAATATATACTCCAGGGAAATAAGCAAAAAATAGACCATGTTCGTGACACTCAATAATCCAGGTCGCTGACAAATTTTTTAGTTATTGTAGACCTCTAGGAAAAAAACCTACTTGTTTCTTGCCTTGCATCTGGAGCTGTTTTTTAATTATTGACAATTTAATGCAAAAAACGCGACTGTTTCTATGATTATTGATACTAGTATTAAAAAAAATAGATTTTTGGAAGAAAATTGTTTTGCACGAATTGTTTAAACAAACTAGACTATTTATTAATTAATTAATATATAAACAAATTACTAATTCCTAATGTACGTAGAAATTACATACAAATTAAAAAAAGAATGATCAAAATCCATTGAGTAGATCCGAAAATATAGAAAATTTTATCAGTTTGAAATTGCTTGTTCGGTATGGATTTGTAGGTTCTTCCTAGTCACCATTTGAACTACATTTTTAAAAATTCGCAGAGGGTCCTGTAAAGGTACAATGTTTGTGCAAATTTTTTAACAAAAAATACAAATCCTATTCCTTAACATGGCAAAAAATGAGGTTTCCTAATTATTATAATCAAATTAGCTGTGAATTATCATCTTTTCTTTGATTTGATCTACTACTTGTTGTAATTGGTCGTAAAACACTTCCCTTGTTGTTTGAGGCTTATTATTTTCTGGGCCGTATACTCCGATAATGTTCAGGTTTTCCTTCTCCATTCTTATCTTTGATGTTACTATTCTTTCTGATATGTATTGACACTCGTTGATGTAATTTTGATACCTGTGGTGTATTAGTAAGGCTACACCTTCTTTGGCCCTGTTTTCTTTTGCTACTCCACTGTAGATTAGTATGTATTCACCTAATTTTGATTGACCTTTTCCTTTATTTTTTGTTTGCAGTAGAGCACACATATCTATTTCTTTCTCTTTCAACACTTGGGTTATTTCTTGGTCCCTTGAGTTGAGTGATCTGATATTCCAAGTAATTCTCATCTGGGTTTTGGATGTTTTTCGCTTGTCCTTATTTCTTGCAGTAGTCGTCTTCATAGTATCAATCCAGTTTCGAGACTGTACATTGTTTCTTTGAGCAGTATTTGATTTTACGATTGGTAGGTTGCTGAGAAATAAATATAAATAATTAAATTTCATATTCAAATACTGCAAAATATTTGGTTATTACTCTGAGCTCATGTAAAGAAGAAAAGAAAATAATAATTCTGATTGAAATACAAAAAAAAATGTACTGGATGATTGACCAAAACTCTACGCTGTTTCTATATAATAAATTATTATTATATAAGCAAATACTGAAACAATTGTATTATTATAAAAACAGTATAAATATTTAGAAGGAAAATGGAAAATCAACAGAAAATATTTCTATTCATATAAAAATTTAATAAAATTATAGGTACTTACTGCTTATTTATATAAAATTTCCTATTTTAAATGCAATAAACACACTGGTTTGTCAAAAGTCGAAATAAGCTCTAATAATGTTATTCAACTTTATTTATCCTCCTCCGAGGGTTTTACCTACCTGGCGAGAACCCAGAAGCTGCCGACAAGGACACCCTGTGCTGACGGAGAGAAAATTGCATTTAGCAGAAATTTGAAATTTTTTAAAAGTTTATATCAAATAGCTGCTTTGTGTTACACTTAATGTTAAAAATAAAAACAGATTCGGAACGTGGGTCAAATTCTGTAGTGCCCTATTTCAAAAAAAAAATTTTTACGTTTATTTTAACCAAAAATATTTGAAAAAAAAATATTGTTTAAACAATTTATTAATTTACAACCAAATAGTGCACTAGAATTTTTTTAGACCTTCCATATAAAAAAAGAATCATCTCAATATCTGCCATAGTTTTTGCGTTATTTCGTCGCAATAACCGCATTATGTCGTAACCCACCAACACTTAATTTTAGAGGAGAAGGAAAAAACTGTTTTATGTCATTTAAAGCAAATTTAAGAAAATGTAATTAATATGTATAAAGTTATTTCATTGCTAGATTAATGTTTTATTACATTTTAATTAGTTCTATTACTTTTTTCTGGTTAACGGTGGCTTACGACATATTGAATTTTACAATTTGGACTAATTCTGTGGATTACGACATATTACTACATAATTCGGCTATATTTATTTAATGTATAGAACAGACGAAAATAATTAAAATTGCTTTTATTTTGTTCATATAATTTAAACGGAATTTTCTTCCCCTATTTCCATTCATTTGTCTGTTTCACCTTTCACCATTCATTCTGCCTTAATCTCATTGTATCTAAAGTAGGCAAGTCCTGTGTCATGAAATCTGGTTTAATAAAAACTACTGGTAGTTTGTAGGAGAATTTTTTATTTACTAAATTATAATAAACGATGTAATAGTAAGACGATTATCATTACGTAAAGTGAGGTATGTTGTCGTAATAAGCATGACAGTCTTTGGGAATGACTGGTTTAAGCTCCTGTAAGTGCTTGAATTTCGATGCAGATATTTTTCTTGGTTCTTTATTAAGCTTGTTCCAAGTGATGGGTGCTGCAACTTGAATCATCCTTTGAGGTAATATCTGCCACTCGTGATCAAAATTTGTTTTGTAAAGTACCTCCCCTCCTGGAGTGTATTTAATTGCTCTTAGGTCAACAACTTTGTTCGTACCTGCTCGAAGTGACTTGAAGCGATATTTTGATGAATCGGAGTAGTCAATAAATTCATCATAGTTCATCCACTTGGCAACATAAGGCATAGGCTTAGATCTTGCAGTTTCGGTAGCTGTCAAATAAAAGCTTGGTAGAAAAATTGGTTTGTTTTTAACTTTCTTTTCAATATTCGCATGAACAGAATCACACTCCATGTGAGTGTGTCCAACTTCGAGATATTTCTGAATTATGGTTTTTTTATGATCTATCGCAAAATCTAACAGAGCATTTCCCATTATACAATTTCTATTTTGATACGTGCAGCCATCGGAATAAATTAAAATTTCGTCGTCATCTTGGCAGTGGGTTTGCAGGTAACGAATTAATATTGTAGCAAATGTCGATGCTTTTAAGTCAGTGTCAGTTTCGCTAAACCAAAAACATACCGTATATTTAGTGGCGATATCATACACAGTCAGGTTATGGCAACATAATTTTGTTTTAAAGTATGCTGAGCTTGATTGTATGGAAGGGGCCACCTTAACAGCCTGTAAATCCATTTGAATAAGTCTAGTTTTTTTGTTAACAGCATCTACTTTGTCTTTCTCCAGTTCTTCTCTAGCTCGATTTTTCCGATTTACATGCTGTTTCCAGACATCTTCGGTAATATTTCCTACTTCATATTTTGTGCAAGTGTCACATTTATCTTTTTGGATAGTATGTAATGACATGTTTTTATCTTTGAAAACAATTGAAAACTTGGTTTTACTTAAGGGTATTATTCCTTTGTTTTTAACGTGTTCACAGTATACTGAGTATAATTTTGATAAAGAGTCAAAACATTGTTCTAAAAAAAATTTTGAATTGTTCTTTCTAGAATAATGCGACGGTAACTTTGGTAAATCGTCTAAAAATGTTTCTAATATACCTTTGTCTTCCAGTTTCTTGTTAGATACTTTGCGAAGTGAATTCTTGACTTCTTGAGATTCAGCCATTCCGTGTTTACTATTGATCACCCAATCACGGACAGACCTCTCTCCAATAGAGAAAGTTGAGAGAAACATCTTTTTGCACACAGGAAATTTTTCATTCTCCAATTTAAGCGTGTATATAAATGTTTGTCCTCGTCTCGAATGATCTGATGTTGTGTATCGACGTTTGGGTTGGATTGTCTCTACTAAGCTAGCTATGTATACTCGCCTTTGCTCCCATGATGTTTTCTCCCAGAATCGTTGAAAAATTTCCAGCCTTTGATCCTCATTTATCTTGTGACATTTTTGGAATTTCTTACAATATTCAGACGTACAACGGGGTCCAATACTTTTATTTGTTCTTGGCTTGTTATGGGTTATTATTTTTCCTTTTCTTTCATAGCCTATATATTCCTTACCTTCTAATCTAAGTTTTTTATTAACAGCTCGATGCCACTTTGATTTTTCAGACCTAACAGCCCTTTGTTTTCTTTTCCTTTTTATAACTTCTTCGTTGATAACTTCATGGTTTTCTTGAGCAACAGATGTACTTTCGACTGTCACTCCTTCTTCGAGTTGTGTTCCATCATTTAAGGCCAACTCTGTTTGATTTTTTTCATCGGCTGACGTATTTTTAACTACGTCCATCTCTACTAATAATTGTACTTCATTTTGTGCATTAACAGTCTCTAAGTTCTTTTGTAGATTTTTTGAACAGGTAATTACATTATCATCAATGTTTTCATCAGAGCTATCTCTGCATTCCCAATTGCTCTCTTGAGTAACAAATGTACTTTCAATTGTCACTATTTCCTCAACTTGAATTCCGTCATTTAAGAAAAACATGGTTTGATTGTTTTTAACTCCGTCCGGGTCTAGTAATTGTATTTCATTCGTTAGCTTAATAGAATCTAAGTTCTCTTGCACATTTTTTGAATATGTAATTACATTATCATCAAGGTCTAACAACATAGCATAATTTAACTGGTCATCAGCATGGGTTGTACTAGGAAGAGTCAGAGTAAAACCATTATTTTCTTTATTTTCCTCGTTACCAAGATCAAGAGGAATTGTTAGGTCATCTGCTTGACACTCACTGTGTGAATGATTTTGAACAGGATAAGTAACACAGTTAATACTACATACCAAATTGCTTTCAGTGTTCGATTGAATAACGGTGTCCTCCATATCACATAACGCAAGTATGCGTCTACTTCTGCTATTCATTTTGCTCTAAAATAAAAAATTAACCTTATAAGTTATACTAAATTTACAATAAAGATGCAGTAGAAATAAACAAACCAAGACACCTTAAGTGCTACTAGGAACACTCCCAAATCATAGTTTACAATGTATATACATTGTAAATCTCAAATCATGGTTTCCAAAGTTTATACATTGTAAATTATGATTCGGGAGTGTTCCTAGTATCATTAAACGTGTCCTCGTTTGTTTATTTCTACTGCATCTTGATTATAGTATAGGTTAGAAGAGTAAAATGATGCAATTACACGCCCAGTTGCTAATTATCAGACTGTTTTTTACTTACCTTAATATTAGAAGAGCTACACAATACTTTCAATACTGTATTTAGTACTAATTACTAAATAAACAATAAAAAATAACAAACTTTTACAGAGTGTTGTAGGTTTACTTCAACTGTGAAAATAATACTACGTTGTCACGTTGTTGCAATCTGTCGTAAGCCACGTATATTTTAACGGTTTTGTGGGTTTGGACAAATTGCACTGGTAATTTATGCGCATTGTCGCTTCCGACGTATTACTTAAATATTAATTGTGGTTTTGAACAAATTACGCTGGTAATTTAAATGCATTGTGACTTCCGACGTATTACTTAAATATTAATAGAAAAATAAGGAACATTCTAGGGCTTACGATATTTTGCAGAAACATGTGTCTTCAATAGCAGAATTAAAATCTTCAATAATGAAAAAAAAAAAAAATTTGTGGGTTACGACATATTGCGGTTATTGCGACGATTTGATATAAACTTTTACATTGGAATTTACCTATGCCCAGAATCGCGAGGATCGGCCTTAAGTAAGAAGTAGTGTTATACAGTAGCATTGTTTAAAAAAGACTCTTTCTTTTTTAAACAATGATGGTAGTGTTGTATTAATAGGTAAATACAAAGTTTGAGAAGACATTATTCAAATACCTTTTCTAAGAAATATATGGCCGGAGCGAATTTACTTATGCCCCTTTTCTGTGGGGTATTAAAATCTGACCGCGGGAGCGAACTAGTATACACCCACGAATTGATGTACGTTTCTTCAGGTAGGAGATTAAGCAAATTGGTAATTTTAATACCGAGGAGGAGTTAATGCACGTCCCCAAATAAAGGGTTCATTTATCGTAAAGTATAATCTGTACAATATTTGTATACTTAAACCCAGACACCCTATATTTAACTAGTCTACCGTAAATAATACGGACTGCAGTATTATTTTTAGCTGTTTCCGTGTTGAAATTGTAATTGAATTCACCATTTATCTGCAACCTCACTTTTTCCAGGCCAGACGACGTAAACTAGACAACCCTAAAATTGGTGACAAGATAATTACCAACTGTAGACAGAGAGGAGTACCGGAAACCATACCGATATGCAAATCGGTTAGTTATGGTTATTAAAAAACAATTACGCCAATTCTGATATTTTATGAGGTGCTTTGAAGAAGATTTTCGTTTGCTCAAGTGGTGCATTATTCACACACAATGTGCCTTTTCCGGCTCATGTATTTTATTGCGTGATTTGCATATACTATTAAATTGTACATCTCACACAACTATAAGTATTACGCTATTAAAAAAGATAGATAAAATAAATCAAATCATCGATATCACGAAAGTGAAGTACAATTTTGGAGTAATTTAATTATGTATAAGAAGAAAAAACCAGTAGAAATTGTTTTAAGGGATATAGTCATCTCGTATTTCGGCGAGGCTGTGTAAAAATATATTTATCCGTAATAAAAGCAGGCAATAAAAATTAAAATAAAAGTAGTCTACTAGGAGTAGTTCTTCTTCTTTTTGTGTCACTCCTATCGGAGATTGGAAATCATCAAGGCTATTCTGACCTTGTTTACGGCTGACCTAAAGAGTTGCATTAGTTCCATTAGTGGTGCAGCCAAACCACTCTCTCAAATTCCGCAACCATGACATTCTTCTACGGCCTGGATTCCGTTTTCCTTCTATTTTTCCCTGCATTAAATTTTGAAGTAATGCGTATTTATGTCCTCTCATCAGGTGACCAAAATATTCGAGTTTTCTTCGCTTTAGCGTTAACAAAATCTCTGGGTCTTTTCCTATTCTTCGTATTACTTCACAGTTTGTTATTCTTTCAACCCATAGGCCAGGGAAATAAGCAAAAAAAGTACCCTGTTTTTGACACTCGTCCAACCAGGCAAACGACAGTTGTTTTGAGTAGTGTGGACCTCTGTAATAAAAACCTATATGTTTCCTGCAGTCGATTTTTTGGACTAAATTAGTTATTAACAAATTAAGTTCAAAAAACGGAAAATTTTTGCTTTTTTCGGCTATCAGCAAAAAGTGAAGCAATTTAAACAAATTTTAGAAGAAAGGAAACTTATAAGTTATATAAAAACCTTCAAAATGGCGTTTTCAAAATGTTTCTATCCTTATTTGTTGCTTAGAAAGTTGCAAAATAAGTCAAAAATTTCGGTTTTTTATAAATGTTAATAACTTTTTTTAAAATAAACTTATAATATTTATATTTCATGGAATGATGTGCCTTGTAGTGTTTAAAATAGGGTTAAAATTTCAAAGTGATCGGTCCAATAGTTTAAAAGTTATTTTATTTGTTTATCCCAAATTAACATTTTTTGCAACAATATAAGTCAGAAATTTATACAGTTTTAGAAATGGTAAGGGTTGTTTCTGGTAGAAGAAGACTTGTTTTATTATTTACATTAAAAAAAAATTAAGAAAATTAATTTTAAATATTGCAAAATAATTTTGCAAAAACATATCGATTTTTTGCTTATAAACAATTAGAATAACTTTTTAACCATTGACTGTAAAAATATTATTTTTACATATTTAAAAAGCCTAAATTTTTCCACAAATTTAAATAAAAAAAGTTTGTCCTAAAATATTTTGATACAAAGTTAGCCTCTTTTATTGTTTAATTCATAGCTCCTTTGTTTATAACAATTAAGAAATCTAATTAGCGCTATTTGAAAGAATATACATAATAGTTTTAAACTACCAAATTTTAAAATTATTGCCCTTTAATGGAATCCTTCACAAAGCTTCAAAATGTATGTAAAATCCGTTGGCTTTAAAACTCTCGGGAGCTGAAGGGAGGGGGAAGGCGCTGTTAACTGTATCTCTGTTCCTTTTTTATGTATTTCAACGTTTCTTTTTGAACTTGTATGTACTTTTTGCGTACATTACGAATATGCATTATTTCAATAAATAAATTGTCAAATAAACCACATAATTTGTTTAAAAACAATTTGTTTAAATTTTTTTAGTAGTATTTAAGTTAAATTTGAATGTAAAACAGAAGTACTTGTCATTTCCTATATTTTGGGGAATAAGCCACAATTTAAGTTTATAATAAGTTTATTTTTGATGTTTCGATTTCTACTTCGGAAATCTTTCTCAGAATGCAGAACATTAATAAATTAATCAAATTTTATTTTTGGTTACTTGGTAGAAAATTTTTCTGATAACTCTTTTGGGTGATTGATTAGTATGAGGAAACTCAGTAAATCTGTTATAGTAAAAATTACAAAAAAAAGTTATTGACAAAAATTGTAGACAGCTTTAAACTCCACATTTTAAAATTAGTTACAATCTTACAGGGTGTTCTATAAGATGGTGGCAGACCAAACTTATGTTTTTTATATGAAACACCCTGTATTTTATTTTAAATTTGAAATCTGCTTCACTTCCACATCACAATAATGTAAAGTTTTATTATGTTATACCGGATATTTAAAAAGTTATAACCAATATTACCCGAAAATCTTATCAAGTTTATCTCCCTGTATAATTAAAAAGGAGTATAGGTCCATTGATCTATTGCAACCATAGTTTTTTAATAATTGTTAAAAATTGTAAAATATATTCATTTTCATAATATTCGTTAATTCAAATACAGGGTAAGTCAAAATGCAAGTACATTACTTTCTTGATAATTTTTAATAGAACACCCTGTATTTTAAGTCACTATCGAAAAGTACTAATATCGTACTTTACATTTTATGGAATACTCCCTATACCTAAAGTTATCAATTTTCTAGATAAGTATTAATTTGGTAGATATTTGAACTTTTAGCAATAATTATTGGGAGTTGGCCATGATTCATTTGTCAGAAACTGACCGTTTGACATTATTGTTTTTTAATGCAGTAACGAGATAACGACACAGAAAAGAAAACAATTTGTTTCAAATAAAATTTATAAAAAATAATCGACAGAAAATAAAAAAAATAACAACACATAAAAAAATAAAAAACAACTGTAATTTTAACTAATCATACTTAAGTAATGTGTTCAAAATGACCTTCCAAAACATCTATGCATACTTAAGCGGTCATTGAAAGAGTTACTTACATTACTAAGCATTTGTAAAGAAACATTTTGAAATGCAATTCGGATTCTATTTTTTATATCTCTTGTTGTTGAAGGTATTTTATATACTTCATTCTTAATGTAACCCCAAAAAAATGAGCCCACTTTATTGAATTCTGGTGACCTTGGGCCACCCCTTAAGATCCATCTTTCACCAAACTGATTATTAAGTTCACCACGTACTAGTTCGTTGTGGTACGCAGAAGCACCTCCATGTAGAAACCACATTTGTTTACGTATATTAAGTGGAACCTCTTCTAATAATATCGGTAACCGATGTACGATAAAATCTAAATAAATCTTACCATTTACGTTATATTTAAACAAATATGGTTTTACTACATCGTTACCCACGATACTTCCCCACACATTTAAAAATTATCTTGTTTGACTATGTGTTACTATTTGGTATGGATTACTTGTTGAATAGTAGTGAAAGTTATTTATGCCTATTAACAGAACCGTTTCAGTGGAATGCAGCTTCATCATCAAATATGATATAATCAAAAAAACTCTCTGTTCATTAATTTTTTTTAAGGCCCATTCACAAAATACTATTCGTTTCTGAAAATCATCATAATTTCATTCTTGGTACTTTTGAATAATATTCAACATAACAAGATGTACCCATATCATATTATGATATGGGTACATCTTGTTTTTAGATAAAATGTTTTGAACAGAGTAGTAACTAAGTTCTTGCTTATTGGAAATACTCCTTATACTTGTGAGTGGGTTTTCTATAACTGCCATCAACACACTCATTTCGTTTTCCTCTGTCACACTAGTTTTTTTTTTCGTTCATGTTTTTCATAATTCACTGAACCAGTGCGGTTAAATCGATCTTTCAATTTTTCAAATGTATCTTGTCTAGGTTGCCGCCTATCTGGAAACCGTTCATGATAAATTCTAGCTGATAGTAATGAATTTTTATTTCATTCCCCCAATATCCAGATCATATTTATCTATCATTTCCTCAGTAGTAAAATTCATTATTGCTAATTTAAATTGAATAAATTATTGTAATGCTAAATAATAATTGTTGCTATTTTAGGATGTACCCCAATACTGAATTAATAAACAATAATGTCAAACTGTCAGTTTCTGACAAATCAATCATGGTCAACTCACAATAATTATTGGTAAACGTTACAATATCTTCAAAATTTATACTTTGATGGAAAAATAAAAATATCTAGAAAACTAATAATTTTATGTATAGGGAGTATTCTATAAAATTTGAAGTACGATATTAGTACTTTTCGATAGTGATATAGAATACAGGGTGTTCTATTTAAAATTACCAAGAAAATAATGTACTTGCATTTTGACTTACCATGTATTTGATTTAACGAATATTATGAAAACGAATATGTTTTATAATTTCTAACAATTATTAAAAAACTATGGTTGCAATAGATCAATGGACCTATACTCCTTTTTAATTATACAGTGAGTTAAACTTGATACGATTTTCAGGTAATATTGGTTATAACTTTTTAAATATCCGGTATAACATAATAAAACTTTACATTGTTGTAATGTGGAAGTGAAGCAGATTTCAAATTCAAAATAAAATACAGGGTGTTTCATATAAAAAACATAAGTTTGGTCTGCCACCATCTTATAGAACACCCTGTAAGATTGTAACTAATTTTAAAATGTCGAGTTTAAAGCTGTCTACAAGTTTTGTTAATAACTTTTTTTTGTAATTTTTACTAAAACAGATCTACTGAGCTTCCTCACCATAATCAATCACCCAGAAGATTTATCAGAAAAATTTTCCAACCCAATTTTCTACCAAGTAACCAAAAACAAAGTTTGATTAATTTATTAATGTTCTGTATTCTGAGAAAGATTTCCGAAGTAGAAATCGAAAAGTCAAAAATAAACTTATTATAAACTTAAATTGTGGCTTATTCCCCAAAATATAGAAAATGACAAGTACTTTTGTTTTACATTCAAATTTAACTTAAATACTACTAAAAAAATTTAAACAAATTGTTTTTAAACAAATTATGTGGTTTATTTGACAATTTATTTATTGAAATAATGCATATTCGTAATGTACGCAAAAAGTACATACAAGTTAAAAAAAAACGTTGAAATACATAAAAAAAGGAACAGAGATACAGTTAACAGCTCCTTCCCCCTCCCTTCAGCTCCCGAGAATTTCAAAGCCGACGGATTTTACATACATTTTGAAACTTTGTGGAGGATTTCATTAAAGGGCAATAATTTTAAAATTCAGTAGTTTAAAACTATAATGTATATTCTTTCAAATAGCGCTAATTAGATTTCTTAATTGTTATAAACAAAGGTGCTATGAATTAAATAAAAAAAGAGGCTAACTTTGTACCAAATTATTTTAGGACAAACTTTTTTTTATTTAAATTTGTGAAAAAATTTAGGCTTTTTAAATATGTAAAAATAATATTTTTACAGTCAATGGTTAAAAAGTTATTCTAATTGTTTATAAGCAAAAAATCGACATGTTCTTGCAAAATTATTTTGCAATATTTAAAATTAATTTTCTTAATTTTTTTTTTAATGTAAATAATAAAACAAGTCTTCTTCTACCAGAAACAACCCTTACAATTTCTAAAACTGTATAAATTTCTGACTTATATTGTTGCAAAAAATGTTAATTTGGGATAAACAAATAAAATAACTTTTAAACTATTGGATCGATCACTTTGAAATTTTAACCCTATTTTAAGCACTACAAGACACATCATTCCCTGGAATATAAATATTATAAGTTTATTTTCAAAAAAGTTATTAACATTTATAAAAAACCGAAATTTTTGACTTATTTTGCAACTTTCTAAGCAACAAATAAGGATAGAAACATTTTAAAAACGCCATTTTGAAGGTTTTTATATAACTTATAAGTTTCCTCTCTTCTAAAATTTGTTTAAATTGCTTCACTTTTTGCTGATAGACGAAAAAAGCAAAAATTTTCAGTTTTTTGACCTTAATTTGTTAATAACTAATTAAGTCCAAAAAATCGACTGCAGGAAACATATAGGTTTTTATTACAGAGGTCCATACTACTCAAAACAACTGTCGTCTGCCTGGCCGGACGAGTGTCATGAAAAAATGCTTATTTCCCTGGGCTACCAACTAATCTTCAGCATTCGATGGTAGCACCACATCTCGAAACTTTCAATATTTTTCATGTTGTTCTGTTTGAGAGTCCAGGCCTCTACACCGTATAATAGCGTGTTAAATACATAGCCTCTCAGCATTCTTAATCGTAGAGGGATGCTTATATTTCTGTTGCAGAAGAATTTTCTCATCTTTATGAAGGTGGCCCTGGCAATTTCGATACGTCTTTTTATTTCACTGTTTTGGTCTCCAGTTTCGTTTATTAAAGTTCCCAAGTATTTGTAACTTGATACTTTTTCAACTTGGGTGCCGTTTATACTAATATACGCTGGTTGTGTCATGTTTTTACTGAAGACCATATACTTGGTTTTTTTAATATTGATATTTATACCATAATTGTTGCAAGCAGTATTTATGTCTGTAAGTAATCTTTGTAATTCTTCTACTGTTCTTGCAACTAGTACAAAGTCGTCCGCGTATCGAATATTATTTACAATCTCTTTATTAATTACGGTTCCTCCGTTTGCTTGTAAAAGGGCTTCCTGACAGATGCTTTCACTATATACATTAAATAACAGAGGTGACAAAATGCAACCCTGTCGTACTCCTCTACGTATTTCTATTGCTTGTGATGTTTCAGTTTCTATTTTGATGGATTAGGAGTAGTTATTAACTGCAAAATTATCAATGACAGATGTATTATATTACAAAGTTTTAATATTCTCATCGACATTTACATTCAGATGTGCCTGGTATTATGTTTGAAAATATGGGTACGGGTAGTCACCCAGTTGAAGTTATCATCGAATTGTTGATCAGTCCACGTGGACCAAGAGCGAATGAAAACATCGGATATCGCTATTATGACAAATCACAATGCATTATCTTGTATCTGCAAACTTATGCATTCTTCGGGTAAGATATAACAATGTTTGACTGAGCGACCGAAACCATAAAGTAGTTTATCCGAAAAAATTTTGTTTCAACCATCCAGTGGTTTACACTTGGATAAGTAGGTAAAATATTTTATTTTTAAATCAGCGTAATCAGCTTTTGCGAAACAAGAATATTTTTAGTATAAACATAACTACTACAGCGTTAAACACTTACTACAGTGCTTAAACTTCCTCCTTATAATTGTACATTGAACCCAGTAGAGTTAATATGGACTCAAATTTAAGGAAATATAAGAAGAAGAAATGTGGCTCCTAAATGTTCGTCTACTGTTCTCCAGTTAATTGAAAGAGAAGTCACAAAGATCACAGCAACCAATTGGAAAAATGTAATCAAATATGTAATCGCAGTGAAAAATGACTATGTTAAATATTTACGAGTGATACCAGTGGTAACCGTGATTCTAAGTATATTAGTAAGTACTTACTTCGAACTAGGTATTAGTTGAAACCTTTATTTTTATTGTAATTGTAGATATTCTCGTGTTGCTTATATATATTTGAAAATAGGGTACAAACACACTTCATGGTAGAACAAAAACGTGCAAAGTATTGAATTTAAAATAGTAAAAGTACAGGTTAGGTTATTATAAAACACCTGCTAGATATATAAAACAATATGTTCATAAAAGTTGTATACCTCGTAACCATTTTAAAAGAAGTGAGGTAAGTCTTCTCTCACACGGTGTCAAACCAAAGTTGTGGTTATTTAATAGAACACCCTGTATATAATTTAAAAACTGAATTCTCCATTTTTTACCGATTACAATAACTAAGTTATCAGGGATAAAATGTGCTCATATAAGTTTTAAAACTTATGAGCAGTTGTGTTAATATCGTTTGTATGCTAAAATACGTATACATAAAAAATTTGTCTAATTTTATGTGATAATTACTATTATTAACAATTTTTATAGGTTTTATAAGTTATCAGGGATAAAATGTGCTCATATAAGTTTTAAAACTTATGAGAAGTTGTGTTAATATCGTTTGTATGCTAAAATACTTATACATAAAAAATTTGTCTAATTTTATGTGATAATTACTATTATTAACAATTTTTATAGGTATTATTATTTGACAATAAGTTCTGTTTAGTCGAGTCGATTAGTGTTATCACTCCCTAGATATATCACAGAAGTTAACAACACCAATATTTTTTATTTAAACTTTATAGAAAATGAAACTTTTTGGTAAATAAAATGAAATAAAAATAAAAACTTTTATTTAACTTAAAATTAGATATCTACGCTACTGATAATAACTGATCACTCTAACATTGTTGACAATTTGCTTGTATCATATGCGCTTTTGTTCATATAAATTTTCCTAGAAATTACGTGCTAACTGTACTTATTTGATGTACAAACTATTAGCTTTTAAATTTTTTAAACTTTATTAACTTCTTAGGTCAAGTATATTTACACTAAGCTGCAAAAAAATTCGATCCACGCCTATTTTATAGAAAAGAACACACATTTTTGGAATGCGATTTCTAGATTGGCATATATTTAAGGAGAAGTCTTAAATATACATAACTAACACAATTTATGTAAAAAAATAGTTAATTATATAAACATAGGACATTATTCGACAATTAAAAAAAAAAAAATTAAGTTATAAAAGCAGTTATAGCCACATAATGTTCATGACATTTGTTATTGACACCTATTATTTCCTTCTTAGGCCCTTATTACTGTCTGCATACGGCTTGGCATTGTCGTAATTAAATTGTTAATACAAATTTGGTCCAATTCGTCCCACGTCTCAAAAGCCGCACTAAACTCAGGCAAGATTTTGGGCGAGGTATCCATCCATCCATCCAATGGCACTACAGCCCAAGCCGGGCCTTGGCCTCCTTCATTAAACCTCTCCAAACATCTCTATTTTTGGGCGAGATTTTGGGCGAGGTAGCTGAGCTTGAATTCGCCTTTCCAGTGTGTCTCAAAGACATTCGATTTGATTGAGTTCGCGGCTTGAAGCTGGCTAATTCATACGGACAATTCCGATGTCTTATAAGTAATTATTGACGATTCCAGCACGGTGGGAACGCTAGTTATCGTCCATAAAATTAAAATTATGTCCTAATGGCATAAAAGGTACCACGTACTCATCTAAAATGGTTGTTTATACCTTATTACTATCATATTGTAGCGTTTACGCTACTGATCAACTAAATATACAATTTAAAATCGTATTCACTAAACCCCTCAAGAAATTTCTTGTGTCACGTTAGCGATCAATTTCTACATCGACATTTCTCTACGCACGCTCCGGGTCGCCTTGAAATCGAATGGATACGAGAATTTTCAGTTGTGGTCAAGACTCATACGTGAAAACACGCCAATCAATCCAAAGTGACGGAATTGGGGCAAATAAAATAACCTAGGAAGAATAAAGTAATAGTCAATTGAGTAATAATAATAATAATGGATAAAAATAATTAAATTTAAAAGAAATCAAGATTTCAATTTTCTAAGAGTTCCAATTAAAAAGGAAGATTTTTTTTGGCGTGTCAAGTGCTCCCGTAAGTATATTATTTCATACGTATTACCTCTTTATCATCCACTAAAATTCATTGCAGTCATTGCAGTTTAGTATTTCCTAGAGATTTATTTTTGAGTTCCGAAATAATTTCAATATAAAATTTCCTTGACTTACTTGCCAAGAACAGAAGGTCATTTTTTATACAGTCAAATTTAAATTCCATGTCGTTACTAGTTTTTTTTGGTTCCCTTTTTTTATCTAACTTTTTTGGTGGAATATACAAGGTTCTACAGCCTTCTGTATTCTGCGCATGTTCAAGCCTGTCATGCTACCGAAATAACTTCATAAATTTTGACATGATGTTGACCTAACCTAATGTTTAATGTTATGTTCTGGTGAAGTTAATCCCTGCTGCTACATTTATATTACATATTTATTAAACTAAATAATCATTTTAGATTCCGTCACGTGAAAATATTAATTTAAGTTCATTGAAATAACTTTGCATCCTTAAACTAATTAGCAACTTGTCTCTGGAGTTACCGATTTCTCGGACCGGATAGACCAGCGCCTGGTGTTTACTACCGTATACTCCCATGGATTTGTCATCATAGCCCAGAACTAATTTTGCCGTGCCGAGAGGAGTTTTCCTATGGACTTGTAGTGATTTTAAGATAAGTTGTTTAATTGTTTAACTTTTGTTACTTCCTATTTAGTAGTATACCCTCTTCATGTGCATATGATAAGGTGAATACTTTTTTTTTGATAATTTAATTATAAAATATTCGGGGAGGGAAAAAGGACACTTCATGTGTTATTAGGTTTTAACTAGGATTTAGAGAGTCTGACCATAACTCATTTACTTTGATATAATTTTTATACTAGCATACTTTTGAGATAATGTAATTGAGATTGGGGGGAATTAAATTTTATGTGGTTTTTTTTTTTAAATTTATATATATATATATATATATATATATATATATATATATATATATATATATATATATATATATATATATAATGAGTGAGAACTCACTTTTGAGATAATATAATTGTAACAGAGTTATCATTGTTGATATCTGTACAATACAGTAATTATTTCTCATTTTAGTAGAACTATTTAAATTTAAATTACTAACCTTAGTGTTAAGACTTAGGCTACCCTACGGACTATTCTTGGTTTATACTAATATTTCATATTTTATTTGGCCAGTGGTAGTGACTATTCGTTTGTTGAGGGGCTATTAGGTCCCATTGTATCTGTACACCATCCACTACCACTGTTATTTGGCTTTGCATTATATGTAAATTGTTTATACACATATACCTATATACATTTTTTATAAATATATTTATTGTTACTATTTTGAGTTTTATTTCAGTTCTACTAACCAGTATATAATATAGCAAGACAAGATTAGTATTCAGTATTTTGTATTTCAGGTTATTATCTCTAGTATCATTTGTTTCCGGTCATTTGTTACTTCAAAATCTCAACTATCGTTGAGTTGGCGCCCTTCTTTTCTCTTAAATTTATTTCCATTGACCTTCTTTAGTTGTATCACATTTGATATTACCAGGTCTTATTTCGTTTCTTGTCTCATTAGCTCAGTATCCTTGCTATCTGTTTATATATTTAAAGCCACAATCCAGTGCATTGAAGCTAGCCCGAACACTCACTTGAGATTTAGTGTCTCTTTGGCCATTTCACTTTGTTCCTCTGAGCTTAGCCATATTTTTAGTAGTTTCATCCCCTCCCTTCCAGTTCTTCTGGAATTTGGAAGTCTTACACTTCCTAAAATCCAATACTCCCGGAGTATTGAGGTTTCAATATAAACTAAGTTAACACAGGCATCGGAACTTATACCATTCCAAACCATAACTCAGCTATCTCTATAGGTTATACTGTCAGCAATATTGCATTAGGCTAATTGTTCTTCTTGTCAATGACATGCACAAAGCATTCTGTCTCCGGCTTCTCTATAAAATGTAGCTTCTCCAATTTTTAAATTTTAAAGTGTTTGTTTGTCTTTGTTTAGTGTATTTGTTATGTCCCAATTTACATTTATGACATTCTGTTACTGCTGGATAGGCCACAACTGACGAAATGCCCCTGAGGATGATCTTGTGATCGAAAGTACTTGGGCAAGATTTGATTAAATACTGTGTTCGATATTTGTCTTGTGTACCATCAAATATTCTTCTTGTGTTTTTCAGATTCTTTTGTAAACTTTGGCGACCTCAAACAAAATCTGGACTCACCCGAGAAACACCATTACTCGAATTTGCGTTATTTCAATTTTCGTGTTTCTTTGCAAAAGCAAATCGAGAACTAATGTGTTCCACGGATATCTTTGGACACAGGGATTCTTCTTCTTCTTCTTCTTCAGCCTGTGTTCGTCCACTGCTGGACATAGGCCTCTTCCATTTGCTTCCATCGATTTCTACTTTTGGCAATTCTCATCCACTGCTTGCCCGCGACTTGTTTGATATCGTCTGTCCACCTCTTCTGCGGTCTGCCTACTCCTCGCCTGTTCTCTCTTGGTCTCCAGTTTGTTAATCTTTGTGTCCATTTTTGGGGATTATCTCGGGCAACGTGTCCGACCCATTGCCACTTGAGCCTTGCAATACGTTTTGAGACATCAGTAATTTTTGTTCTTTCACGAATGACGTTATTTCGAATCCTGTCTCTCAAACTAATCCCTAGCATGGCCCTCTCCATTGCTCTTTGGGTTGTACTGAGCTGCTCTAAGGTTTTCTTTGTGAAGGCCATGGTCTCCAGTCCATATGTAGTTACAGGCAAGATACATTTGTCATAAACTCTACGTTTTAGACACATTGGTATATCTTTATTCTTAAAAATAAAGCTTAATTTGCCGAAAGCTCCCCAAGACAGTTGTATGCGACACAGGGATTATCCTTTGGATAATAAATTAGCTCCATAAAGTTATCGATGAATTGTCCAACTGCATACATCCATATTTCGGACTTCATTCACGTGATTAATTGAACTTAGATATCTATTTCATTAATACGAAAATCCAAAAATCGATTATTGCGTCAGGATGTTGCTATCCTACAGCTTGATCTTAACGTTCTAGGGTAGTTGCCGTTCTAATTGAACTGCTAAATGGCTCTTTTTACAGCACAACGACTTACACCTAGCACCTGTGAGACATATTGTTGCTACGACCATCCTGCACTAATCCCACGAGAAAAATACCGGGAAATTTAACAGAATCAACGATACTGATCTGGATGTTCTTAAGAAGCAATGGTTGAATAGCTCCTTTTTAGGATGAAGTTGAATAGCTACTGTCTTATCCACGTTAAAAGAGAGTAAATTAGAGTCGGATCAGTTTTTTATTTTAAGTAGATCAGAAGTTATAATTGCATGAAGAGTTCTTCCCGGTAATACTGGTATCATCAGCAAAAAGAAAAAAATCCATAGATTTTTAAGTTGATAACGTCATTGATAAAGAAAAGTATTGGACCCAGTATTAAACCTTGAGGTACTCCATATACAATGCTCTTGTGACTAGAGTCAGTACCATTTGCTCTAACTAGTTGTTTCCTATTCCTTAAGTAAGATTCGAACCAATTCAAAGAAATACCTCGAATTCCGTAGAAATTTTGTTTTTTTTTTATCAAAATGTGTCACACAATCAAAAGCTTTGGCATAGTCCCAAAAAACAGTGGCATTATAAGTTTAGTGCTTGATAGACCTCATGTAGTCTAGAAAACATAGAATCGGTGGTACATTGTTTTCAACGAGAAAGGACATAAGTCGGGCTTTTATAGGTCTCTCCATCATTTTGAATAGGACCGGTAGTAACGCAATAGGTCTATACTTGCAGACATTAGTGTAATGGAATCATTAACTAGTGAGACAAGTACTTCCAACACAATCATTGGGAGATTAAAGAAAATTTTGATGGATAATCAATCAGTACGACAGGAAGATTTGCTTTTCATACTACTGATTGTTTGGATCAGTTCAGATTTATCAACTGATTTTATAAAGAATAATTTCGAGAACTTTTTTGATATGAGGAGATAGGAAATAAAGGAAATAAGATCTTGTTGTGGGAAAATTGTTAATGTATTATGTTAACTCACATTAACGAAGTATTCATTTAGATTTTCAGGGTTTGGAAAAGAACATTTTTGAGCTATGTTTGTTTTGTTTCGAAGATCGTTTTTAATTAGCCAAGTTTCTCTTGCAACATTTTTAGAGCTTCCCAGACGATTCTGATAGTACATCTTTTTAGCTGTTTTGATAAGTTTTAGACATGTTCCTCTGTATATGGAGATATATTCAGTGACAAAGACGTTGATAGTAAATTTTTTGATGTACAGTAGTGAACGCTTATTCTTGAATGATATGCGGATACCTTTGGTAGTCCAGGGTTTGTGATATTTTGACTCAACAAACGTCAAAATATCAACAACTATCATAGACTACTTGTAATACTTTACTTGTCATAGACTACTAAAACTAGCATACACATTTTGTCTTCATCTTCTTCTTTACGTTTCATCTCCGCAACGGATGTTGACAATCATCATGGCTATGCTGATCTTAGATGCTGCCTCTCTGAATAGTTCAATTGATGCGTATCCGTATCATTCCCTCAAATTACGCAACCATAAGATTTTTCCCCTTCCTAGACTTCCCTTGCCTTGGATTTTCCTTGTATAATTAATTAAAGTATGTTGTAAATATCTAGTATGTAAAATAAATATCTTAATTTTAATATATATTATGTTAATTCAAAAATAAAATCTTGTATGTTCCACTGGTGTTACCGGATGATTCTCCGTATTTCGTAAATCTATCCATACTAACACGACTATACACAATTTATCATCCCATCCTACGCAACATAAATTGGCAGCCTACCATAGCAGGTTACAAAGATTAATATAAATTTTGATGTCAAAAAACTTTGAGATAGAATTAAATATCTTTAAGCAAGTAGCAGTAAACAATGGGTACAATAAACAAACATTGAATACAATTTTAAATCAAAAACTACATAAGAAAGCCCTGAAATTAGTATTTCTACCACCAGAAAAAAACTTGCGACCTTAATATTAATAGAAAGTGATTATTAGACGTTATACTCCCTGATTATATACATATCTAGTTGTATTTATTTTATACAAAGAAAATATTTTGACTTTTTTACCGTGCATTACACACGAAATGTAAAATTTCATGTTTTTCGTGTTTTTGAAATTGAAACTTATACTTTAAATAAAATAAGAAGCGATGAAGCTTATCAGTTAATAGATCATATAGTAGCAGATTACTAAGCTGTGGATTTTTTTACGATTTCCCTCCATGCTTATCTGTTCTGGGCTAGTTGTTTGTCTTCATGTAACCCTTAGTTAATCAATATTTTTGTTTGATCTACCCAACGGCTTGGAGATCATCCCCTAGGTCTCTTTCCTTCAACTCTACCCTCGACTATCAGTTTTTCCATCGTGTCTGTTCTTCTAGCAATGTGTCCAAAATACTGCAAATATCTCTGTTGTATTTGTTTGAGCAATCTATCCTTTACTGTAAGTTGTTCTCACATTTCAAAAGCGTCCAGTTTATTTTTATCGGCTTTCTTTAAGGTCCACGTTTTTAATGCATATATGGCTATGGGAAAAATGAGCACCCTTACCAGCCTTAGTTTTGTGTGTATTGTATGCTAGAATCTTTACAAATTGCTATAGTCGATTTCCATCATATGGATAGCACATTATTTATGCAAATCCCCAAACTGTTGATACGGGTGACTCAATGAAAAATAGATATTTGTCAACAAGTTTACAGAAGTATATAGGAAAACAATTTTAAATTGAGTATGACCACCAGGTATAAAGTTGAAGCAGAATAGCATACAATAGTTTTAAGGGTTACTAATCCCTAAATAAAGTTGCCAGTGTCGGAGTGATGGAGATTAACAGGTACTAATGAATTTGCCAGAAATGTAAGGTGTTTATTTTATTGGTTATATATAGAATAATTTGTGGCCGTAACAGGGACCAATTTGTAAAAAAATGAATATTATTTTAATCAAATTCCATTTCAGATTCACTGCTTTTTTCAGAATCTAAGGAATATTCAACTCCAATGTTAATTATTACCGGTTCCAGCATTGCATCAGTCATATTATCCAAATTCCACATTCTATTTTCTTCCTTGTGAGCATGACTGACAGCATTTTTTCAATTTTCTGGAGTTACTTTTGATAAGGAATGTTCTATTAATTGTTGTAAGTCATCTTATTTAAAAGTTTTGTTGTTGCGTCCGACTTCACCCTTTACTTGAGACCATATATTTTCTATCGGATTCAGATCAAAATGGTATGGAGGTAAACGTAAAATAATTACATCACGGTTTAATGCCATTTCATCAATTATATATTTTTTATAAGCTGCTTTATGTTGCCTTACAATAGGTAATAATTCCTTTTTTGTCGAATTGTCCTTGTACTCAAATGCGTGTTTATCCAACCATTCGATTATCTCTACTTTTTTCCATGCCGTTGTTGGCAATTTTTCTGCTAGTCTTGAAAGGTAACTAGCATTATCCATGACTATTTTGGAATTAAATCCAACATTTGCTCAAAATATTCTTCAAAAACGTCAGCAGTTATTTCCTCGTGGTAATCTTTGGTTGATTTTGAGGCAAAACTTAATAATCCACCATTGACAAAACCGTATTCGTTTCCAATATGGGTTATTATGAGTCTGCGTTCTTTTCCAACGGGAATATTGTTTATTCCAGTAAATACACCTTCGATAAATGCCTGACGGGAACTTTTCACATTTGTATCAACCCATAGATATGGTACAGTATGACCTTCATTTAGCCAAGTCTCGTCCAAATAAAAATTGTTTTTCCTTCTTCTCGGTACTTTTTAATAGTTCTTAGATAATCTCGTCTCCAACATACAATGTAATCTTTTTTAATTAAAACGGATTTTCTTCTATTCTTTTGCCAACGAAATCCTATCTCTCTCAATAGTCCCCATAATTTCTTGTTGCTTATGATTGGTAACTGTTCGTTTTCTCTAATTAATGTTTGGATTTTGTCCAATGTTGGAAATTCTTTGTTAAAAAAAAATGGGTGGACGCTGCGTCTTATCATGTTTTATGTATTTCTTTAATTTCCAAGGGTTTACTCCCTCCACTCTTCTTGGGAGATGAAACAGTTCCTCCTTCTCTTTCTTTTAGGAATCTATAAATTGTTGCTTCTCCAACCCCTGTCATATTTGAACACATGTTAACGATTTCACAAACATTACTTAAAGGCCGTTGATGTACAAGTGCGTCGTGTAAACATGTAAGTAATTTTATTTTATTTTATTTCATTTATTTATTTGCTCATTACTTAATTTATTCCAATAGAAGAGATTTTATGACAACTTGTGAGCCTTACCTTGTCCTTTTAACTTTTTTAAAACTTTTTTAAAAATATTTATACCTTTTTCAACTCAATCATTTAAATAAAAACCACAGACAGGTAATATTGGCATAATTATTGTAATTTGTAACATCTAATTTGTTTATCTTTATTAGACAACACCCTAATATGGGTTTTTATCATTTCAGCATTTGTTTAACTTTGTACCGAGACCTGAAGATGCTTTGCATATTGTAGAAAGCGAAACCGGTCGTCGGATAGTTAAATTAAATTGATTGTGAGTAAGTCTGATTTATTATTTCTTTACCTATTTGAAATGGACTCACACAAGCAACAAATTCATGATTTTAATATTATATTTTTCTCTCTTAGACTGAAGACACCTTTAAAACTACACTTAACCGGGATAAAACTTGTTGTCGACGCCATTTTTCAATGCAAATAACAAAATATCGACACCAAAAACGTAGGTAGGTAAGACATGAACAATGTACATCTACAAATTAAATGGAAGATGCAAACAATTTCTAATTTATATTATTGGCATAAGCTGTAATGTGGCATAAAAACTACTTAAACTATCATTAGTGAAGCCTTATCAGTAATTCCAGGTAATCGTTCAAAGAAGGTATTCTTTTTGTGTCAGGCGATAACTTGTATAGAAAACAATAATCGCCTTTAAATTACTGTTTACATTAATTTATTTCGTGAAACATTGAATTCTCTCGTTAATCACCCGTGTATAATTAAAAATAATCGTGTGGCATATATACCGACGTTTTTTACGTACAAAAAAGGTATAGTGAGATTAGTGGACACTTATTTTACTGAAGATTTTTTAATAGATAATGAATTGTTGACGGCATCTTAAAATATTAATTTTTTTTATTTATTTCAAAACAAGTATAGGGTGAAGCCTATGGTTTTTTGACCTGTTGAGGATTTGCATACCTAATGTGCTATCAATATGATGAAAAAGGACTATATCAGTTTCATCATGGCTGTTCTAGCAATAGTCAACCTTCTACGTGTGTAACAATAACTACAATAATATAAACAATAACTACACTTAATTACTCTGAATAATATAGTAAACTATAGATACAAGAATCACTATATCAAAAACTAATTTCAAACAACATCTATTATTTAGTAAAAAATGCCCCATTTTAAAATGTGGGACACTTTTTCTTTTTCCACTGACCCACTTTTTCCCTAAAAACTTTTATATGTATAAAAAAACAAATTGAAACAAATTTATAAAGTATGTATACCTCTTTAGACCCTAATAACTTTTATATGTATAAAAATTTAAAATTGAGAGAAATTTATAAAAGTATACCTGTTTAGCGGTATATATTTTTGAATATATATGTATGTACAAGAAAAAAATAATATGTACATTAGAGTAAAGTATTTTTTGAAGTGTAAGATATTTTCTATTATACAACCGGCGTTAAATGGCTTTTTATACATGAGTTGAGCTTTAATTTGAACTATAAAAAAGGCGATGCTGGTACAAATTGAATCACAGATCACAAAGACTCTACGGTTCCGACTAGATAGAGTTCTATTTAATCAAACATTAAAATTTCGCTTCTATGTACGATAAAGGACGACTCAATTTGACCAGGGATTTTAACATAAAATGAGAAAATAAAAATTGACTGTTGTCGACAGTTCTTTACTTGAACATTTTGTAGAACGTATTTTTAAGCTCAGCTAAATAGTTGCTGTTTTACCAGTCTTGGGAAGATATTTGGTGATAGTAATTTAGAGTAATAGAGTATTTTACACGTTTTTATAATTTAATTTTCAAGAGTTTAGTTCTTCTTTCTCTTCTTCGTTTTTGTATGTAGGCGTTAAAGCCTGTTTCTTCTTCAATATTAGCCTCCTAAATTGTTTAAATAAGCGTTCCATCTTTTTCTTGGTCTGCCAATACTTCTTCGTCCATTTGGTGACTTATCTCGTGCTATTCGTGCTATCCTATCCTCTGCCATTCTACTAAAATGTGTTCTGTTCATTCTTGTTTCCGTTTTGTCACCCATCGATGTATCACCCATCCTCTATAGTACATGCTCTTCTTATGGTTTTGCTTCTCTCCCTATCCAACAGACTTTCCAGATATTCGTCGGAGTATTTTCATCTGTTTTTTTCTAGTTGTCATCTCGTTTTAGATGTGTCAGGTCTTGACTCCGCAGTGTATGTTAATATAGGTCTAATTGTTGCTTTATCGATTCTTGTTTTTGTATCGTCTTAAGTGTTTGTTCTTCCAGATTATGTCATTAAGAGATCCCGCCGCTTTTCTTACTTTTAAGCTTTGTTGTCGTACGTCTTCTTCAACATCTCCGTAACTAGTTATATCTATTTCCAGATATCTAAACCTTGCTTTCTGCTTTATTATTTTCTTATCAATTTCGATTTTACATCGTAGTGGGTATTTAGATGTTGTCATACATTTAGTTCTTTCTGCTGATATTATCATATTGTATTTATTGGCTATTGTATTGAAGATGTGTGTTAATCTTTTTAGCTCGTCTTCTGTCTCGGCGATTAATGCGGCGTCGTCTGCATAACATAATATTTGGATTTCTTTGTTCCACATTCTTTAACCATAAGCTTTATCGTCTTTCGACCTTGTCCGATGCCTAACTTCTAGGGCATTCTATCGTCCCATTGGCCATCTCTAAGATCCCTTGTACTCATTGCCTTGGTTACTCCCTCTTTCCATGTCTTTTTGAGTCTTCCTCGTTTTTACGATTTGGTGGCACCCACTGCATAATCTTTTTGGGCAATCTTGTGTCTTCCATTCTTTGAACATGACCATACCAAATTAACTGTTTACTCTCAATATCTGTTGTTAAGTAATCGTCTACTCCAATTCGTCGTCTTATTTCCTCATTTCGAACTCTTTCCCTGAGGGATATACCTAGCTTCTAATTTTTGTCTGTTGTTCTAGGTTATTCGCCAATTTTCTGCTCCGTAGAGTAGGCTACTTTTAATTAGTGTTTCATATATATTGTATTTTCACTTTATTAATATTTCGGAGCTCCAAAGTATTCCATTTAGGCAGCCAATATTATTCTTCTAGCTTTTGTTACCATTTTCTTTATTTCCTCATCGTCTTTTCCCGTTCTATCGAAGATTACTTCCAGGTACGTGTATTCACTACAGGATCTGATTTCTTCTTTATTCTACAGTTCGATATTGGATAACTCAACTCCTAGGGGTAGGTATTTAGTTTTTTCCACATTAATTTCCTAGCCGCACTGTTCATACTCATAACGAGACTGCTTATGAAAAAAAAATTTATATTAAAAATTATTCTACAATCGAATGCTCTCCTTCAATATATTCCCCTTCCCTCGCCACACTCCGTTCCATTCGTTTTCTCCATTGGTCAAAGAAATGCTGGAAGTCTTCTTTTGTTAGAGCTTTTAAACAGGAAAAAGTCACAGGGTGCTAAATATGGTGAGTACGGCGGGTGTTCGAGCACTGGAATGCCTCTAGCGGCTAAACAAAGCTTCACAGACAGCGCATTATGGGCAGGTGTGTTGTTTGTGCAAAAGTGCAAAACTTTCAAATAGTAGGTTTGGTTTAAAGTTTGACCCTCTGGAACCCATTTAATCATCACGATGCCGTTAATGTCGAGAAAAACAATTAGCATGGCTTTAAATTTTGATTTCTACATCCTTGCTTTTGTCATTCTTGGCGACGCAGGAGTTTTCCAGTGCATGGAATATCGCTTAGTATCAACATCGTATTTGAATATCCAGGTTTCATCGCAAGTGATGATATTTTTTATAAATTCAGGCTCTTCATGTAAGCTCTCAAGAAAATCTGAGCAGACCTGTTAACGGATAAGCTTTTGGTCAGGGGTCAAATTTTTTGGGACCACTTCGCAGACTTTCTATATATATATATATATATATATATATATATATATATATATATATATTTATATATATATATATATATAACACTGTTTTTGATGGGTTGGAGTCAATAAAAGGGGCTATTTGTTGACTATTTTTTACTCGAGCTTTCAATTGTGATTACAATTTTTATCAAGAGCTTCTAAAAAATACAAAATGTCTTACAAAGTTGAACTAGAAATAAAAAATTTTTTGTTAACTCACCAAATAAAATTAGTTTCTTATATAAAACTACTGCTTACATAATAAATACAAAAAATATTAATAAAAAAATGCCTTATTCTAATAAATGTTTCTCTGAAAAATTTAGATGAAGTTTCTTAAGAAAAAATTGAATTTATAAACAAAAATAGAATAGCTACAACCAGCCTAAAATGACATAAATACTAGCTTAAAAATTTTTATTTTTGACATATTGTCAAAAATAAAATTTTGTTTAAAAAATTCTTCTTTGTTAAGTTACAAAAAAGAAGAAGATTTATTCACCATTGATAGATGCCCGAAAAAATGTAACAAGTACATGGAAAATTCAAAAATGTGATATTTTACTGACTGTTAAATAGAAATTATATAATTATAAATTTTGCTTAAATGTTGAATTTCTGACCTTTTGTTTAAATTATTATCACTTTTGCTAATACAAACCATTTCCAAAAAAGTTCTTTTAAATTTATTACTTTCATTACATAAAATTTTAATATTATCAAAATCCATAATATGGTCTTTGTCTATTACATGCTCTGCCAAAGCACAAGATGGTTTCTTAATTCTACAATCACTCTTGTGATAAATAATACGATTTGAGAGATTTCTTCCAGTCTCACCAATATACTCAGCTTCACACTGAGTACAAACAATGCTGTATACTACATTTGTTTGATCTAATTTGTCTATAGGATATTTAGTTTTGGAATATAAAGATGAAATAGTTTTGATGTTCTTTGTTGCTATTTTTATATTGTCAATAACCTTTAATGTTTTTATTAATTTAGGAGTAATTTAGAGTTGAGGAAGAGGTAGATAATTCTCTACCATTCCTTGACATGAGAATTGTAAAAAATACAGACAATATGTTGAAAACTAGATGGTTCAGAAAACCCATATGTAGTAATAGATTTATAAGCTATTACTCTAATCATCCAAATAAAATGAAAATGAACCTTATAACAGGATTAAAGGAACGTGTTTTAAAACTTTCTCATCCAGACTACCTACAAGAAGATCTTCATTTGTTAAAAAATATTTTAATTGAAAAACTCTTATCCTCCTGATATGCTACATAGGATGCTTTTTTCTAATTTATTAAATATAAATAACTTAACACCATTTTTTGCTAAATCTCAAAACACTGTATCCAACAATCAAAACATATATTATCATTCACTACCTTTTATACCATCGTTAACTCCTAAATTAATACAAACATTAAAGGTTATTGACAATATAAAAATAGCAACAAAGAACATCAAAACTATTTCATCTTTATATTCCAAAACTAAATATCCTATAGACAAATTAGATCAAACAAATGTAGTATACAGCATTGTTTGTACTCAGTGTGAAGCTGAGTATATTGGTGAGACTGGAAGAAATCTCTCAAATCGCATTATTTCTCACAAGAGTGATTGTAGAATTAAGAAACCATCTTGTGCTTTGGCAGAGCATGTAATAGACAAAGACCATATTATGGATTTTGATAATATTAAAATTTTATGTAATGAAAGTAATAAATTTAAAAGAACTTTTTTGGAAATGGTTTGTATTAGCAAAAGTGATAATAATTTAAACAAAAGGTCAGAAATTCAAAATTTAAGCAAAATTTATAATTATATAATTTCTATTTAACAGTCAGTAAAATATCACATTTTTGAATTTTCCATGTACTTGTTACATTTTTTCGGGCATCTATCAATGGTGAATAAATCTTCTTCTTTTTTGTAACTTACAAAGAAGAATTTTTTAAACAAAATTTTATTTTTGACAATATGTCAAAAATAAAAATTTTTAAGCTAGTATTTATGTCATTTTAGGCTGGTTGTAGCTATTCTATTTTTGTTTATAAATTCAATTTTTTCTTAAGAAACTTCATCTAAATTTTTCAGAGAAACATTTATTAGAATAAGGCATTTTTTTATTAATATTTTTTGTATTTATTATGTAAGCAGTAGTTTTATATAAGAAACTAATTTTATTTGGTGAGTTAACAAAAAATTTTTTATTTCTAGTTCAACTTTGTAAGACATTTTGTATTTTTTAGAAGCTCTTGATAAAAATTGTAATCACAATTGAAAGCTCGAGTAAAAAATAGTCAACAAATAGCCCCTTTTATTGACTCCAACCCATCAAAAACAGTGTTATATTTTTTCCAAACGAGTCACAAGTCCTTCTTTTTTCTTACTCTTATATATATATATATATATATATATATATATATATATATATATATATATATATATATATAACAAGCGAGTCTTCTACAGGTTGCGCCGCTTCTCGCATCCTAATTTCCAGCGTTTTCTGTCGAAGCAATCTTCAGTTGTTAGATCTCTGGCGGTCATTGCATCGTCGACATCGTCTCTCCAGGATCGTCTTGGTCTACCTCGTTTTCTTCTAGTTGGCGGAGTCCATTCTTCTATTTTTTTTTTGGCCATCTATTTTCCGGCATTCTCTGAAGGTGTCCATACCAGTTAAGTCTTTTGGCTTCGATTGTGTCTATTATGTCAAGATCGATTTCCATTTCTCTCCGAATATCTTCGTTTCTCACCCTATCTAGTCTAGTGAGCTGGCAACATCGTCTCCAGTAGTTCATTACCATGGCCTTAATTTTTGATTTGTTTCTTTGGTTTATTTCCCAGAGTTCGGCGCCATACAGTCCAATACTTTCTATTATTGTTTTATAAATTCTTCTTTTATTTTCTTTTGTTATTTTTTTATTCCATAATAGTCCGTGTAGCTGTCTGGTGGCTAATCTTGCAGACTTTCTTCATATTTATTTCGTCATATAAAATTTTTCTGACAGTTTCTTTATTGGTATTTACAGTTTCAGCAATCATTCGAATGCTCATACCACGATTTCCGCGCACAATTTTATTTATTTTGGTCATTGCTTGCGGAGTTGAAACAGGAACAGGTCGCCCTGGACGTTGGTCATCTTCGACGCTTTCTCGGCCTTTAGAAAACCGTTTATACCATTCAAAAACACGCGCAGAAGATAGAGAATTCTCACCATAGGCCTATTTTAACAAATTAAAGCACACAGTCGGAGTTTTTTTATTTAACCAAAAATTGGACATTCATCCGTTGCTCACGTTTTTCATTACACATTGTTATCACGAGAAAAAAACACGTTCTTTTCTAACCTCTACAGAAAAAATATTACTACAGCGATAAAAACGTGTTTTCGTACTGAAACAGTAGACACTTCTGAAACAGCTATCCGATGTTGTATTCGTTTCCCACTCTTCCCCTCTAGGACGCCTTCTGCGCGCGCAGTCTCATTATGTAATAGCCACACCTCGTATATGAAAATAACACTAAAACCACCAGAGCAGTTATTTTAGCGCTTTCTATTTTTGACCCTCTGTAATACTTATTCATATATTTTATTTTATTTGTATATATATATATATATATATATATATATATATATATATATATATATATATATATATATTAGAAAATTCATAAATTAAAACTTTTCCTAGATCTATTTGAGGATTACAATTTTTCTACAGGTATTGTACCTAATTACTTTTTGAATATGTTAATGTCTACCTAGAAATGATTTTATGCACATTGTTAGTTAGTTTGAATGTCCTCTTTGTAAGTAAGTGTTCAATCTGTATTTTGACTTTTATTGTGACTTTTTTTCTTTCTGCTGTTATCATGTATGATCTATGTATATTTAAGGAGGTTTAAAGCAAAACGGAATAAATCCACTAAAAAAGATTTTTGGAAAAATAGGATTTTTCTGTGCCGCAAAAAATAATTATTTTTTTGTTTATCTTGTTCGCAAATACTATTCGAGAAAACTAGATTTATTTTATTTTAAAACTTTATTAGCAACAAGTATTATTTTTATTATTATAATCGGTTCACAATTTGTCGACAGCTCACTAGAAGTTTAGCCCTAATTAGAGAACTAAAATACAGAGAGGATAGGTAATACGATATAATAGTAAAAACCAACCTGAAACTGACCGTTTAAGAGGTTTTTGACTAATCCACCTTGTATCTAAAGGAATACAATACATCAGTCAACCTTATAATCCAATTACAAAGGTACTTTGGTTACAGATCACCGACCAGTGTCGTAGAGTATATGATTGAAACATTTATTTAAACTAAATAAATATATTTTTTTAAATTGTACTTATGTAAATTATACTATTGATTTAATAAAACTTCTTTATTTTATTCAAAAATAAAAAGTTTTTTGCCATTTGTAAAAGATACATTTATTTAATTAAGGGGAAAGGCGCCAAATGTCGCCTGGCAAAGTTTTCAATGTGTTTTAAATGTATCCATTATTTTCGAATCCGGAGAAAACTAATAAATATTTTTGAAAATTTTTTGAAAAATCTATCCATTTTTTTTCTCAGGATTTGAAAAAAAAAATGGATAAATTAAAACACATTGTGTTTCTTTCACGCAATCGTTAGAAGTCTTTCTACTAGTCGTGAATGATAAGGTGGATTATCTAATAAATACTATAATTGAATTTGGTGGTACGTGTTCAATCACCTGCTCAAAATAGTCTTCGAAAACATCAGGTGTTATCTCCTCGTGATAGTCTTTTCTGCTTTTGGACTGAAATTCCAACAAACCATGCTTAACAAATCCTTTTACACTGCCAATGTGAGAAATTAATAATCTAATGCCTTTATGACCTGAGTATGACCTGAGTTTACCCACGTTTCATTCTGGTAGAAGACTGGCCTTCCTTCAGTCCCGAATTTTCGTATTAATCTTAGATAATTTCTTCTTCAACATATTATCTCCTCCTGGTCAATCAAATGTGATTTTCGGTCTGATTTCTCCCACCGGAAATTAAATTCTTTTAAATTTTGCCACACTTTAGTTCGTCCGATATGAAGCAAATCCGGGTCGTCTCTGACTTCTTGTAAAATTTTGTTTAGGTTTGATATTTCTTTTTTGAAAAAAAAATCCATGAATTTCCCTTCGAATACCATTTTTGGCAAATTCATCAATTTTAATAGGCTTTTTCCCTCTCTTTAAGTGTTCGTTTTTGTTTGGGTTAGCTATACCGTGGTTTTTTCTTTCTGATAGGAACCTATATATAGTTGACTCCCCTACGCCAGTCATATTGGCACAACTTTCGACTATGTTGCGAACAGGGTTTGTGGGATTCTAAGCAATCAGAGCATTGTGAATATTCAGGACAATACTCTTCTCTTTTGGTGAATAGACAGACTTACTGACTGAACACAACAGTACCAGTGTAAAACTTGTTGATGTTGATGGTAAAGCCATCACAAACAATTTAACAAAACGAGCACGAGCGAAAGGTACGTATATGTTCGTAGGTATATGGAATAAAAAATCACTGACGTACTGCATATAATTCGCAAAAGAAATATTCGAGACCCTAATTACTACCGTAGACGCGGAAACACCGACGAGCCGTAAATTACATGCGATCAAAAACGTACTAAACAAAAAATTGTTTTCGTTCGTAATAACTTCATCCTTTCAAGTTAAGTTTCGAATATAAACTGAACAGACGAGGCATGTGGCCAAAGCCGGCATCTTTATACCCATTATATTATTAAAAGTCTGGGGAATTCCAAAGAGATAAGGTATTCTTATTTACAAAATTGTTATTGGTTAAATGCTTATTTTTATGATTATAATATAATAACCAACATTAGCCGTAACAGTTTTAATTGTTTTTTGCTAAATATATCAGTATTAAAACATTATTAATCTTGATAAACATTTTGGAAAGGAAAATAAATGTAAAACACATTAATTTTAATGAATAAACATCTCAGGAACGCCTATGATGATACAAATTTTACGACCGTTTTATGACTTTGAGGCACATTTCGTGCTCTCAACAATTTGCGAACGGATTATGATAGAAAAAAATGCATATAGCATTTGGTAAACTAACCGCAGATCCAATTTAAATATGAAGTACAAACTCTTCTTCACACGGACACTAATTTCTCAGCTCTACTTCTTTTTGAGGTCAGTGTTTCACTTGATTATTTTTACATAATTGATTCGTGTACCACAAAAAATTTTATGTGTCGGGGATTGTCGGGGATTATCTGTTTACAGTAAAGGAAAACACAGAAAAAGTTTCACATCTTGAATGCTTTTTTCTAGTACGCTATATAGCTGACTTCTTATATTTTTAATATCTGATATTTTAACATTTTTGCATTGGTATGTTTTATTATCATGTAAGCAAGGACGCTTAAATTTACCCAAAAAATCGTCTTCCATGTTTTTTATTTAACAGTACCTGTATTACTGAAACTTGTATCAAACTACGTATATTATTTAAAAACTGCTTAAAAATAGTTTAAACCAGAAACTAGATATAATATATACAACCAAACTACTGCACCCAATGGTTATGTTGTTATATGTTTATACTACTTACAGCACTGACTACTGAATGTTTAAAACGCCGTCTACACTCGGCGAACTCTACTCGACTCAAACTTCGAATCCTTTTACTCAAATGCGAAAAGCCGACTCAGAACGGAAGTAGAACGAGGCAAAGCGAAGTCGCATGAAGTAACTGTCTACACTCTCGTACTAGCTGAACTTCGATCAACTTCGCGAGTTGTATATTGGCCACTTAAATATTCAGAGGTGAATCAACGATAAAATGTCTGACCAGTTGACCACGCATATTACATCGTTACATCTCTAATAACTCGCTACTACATCTATTGTTAGAATTACACATTTGCATAAGAAAATAAAGTAGGAAATGTCTATTTTTTGATTTGGTTTTGAACAAAAAGTGGATTTATTTAGTTTTGCATGAAAGCAATAATATCACCATATGCCCAGTACTTCTGTTGTAACTTCAAATGCAGTTTCCAATACCCCTTTAGGAAGGATATAGTATAGCGAGTTAGCAACTAAATTATATTTATAGCTTCTATTTATGAATTTACCTAGATAATATTGTTATAAGTATATGCAGTAAAACCTCCCTTAACCGAAACCTTTTTAACCAAAACATTGTTTAACCGAAACGGCTGACAGTTTTATTAATTTTCGTCAATAAAAAGTAAATAGTTATCGGAAAATGTAAACAATTCCATTAATTTCACACACTGATTGATGCCTATGTATGTTAGGAAATCAAAAAAAAACCAAAAGCTCTAAAAGATATTACCAAAAAAACACTTACAGTTTTTATAGAAGCCAAAAAAGCTCATGGATGTCGATTATATTATTTTTAGAATCGTTCAAAAATGAATTCGTCCCAAGTGTAAAATCCTTTTTAAAATCAAAAAACCTTCCCATCAAAGTATTGTTCCTTGTTGACAATGCGCCAACTCACTCTCAAAATCTACAAAATGACTCACACTCAAAATCTAAAATTGTCAGACAATTGTCAGATTTTTGCCACCGAATGTCACGAACTTAAATAAGCCGTTAGACCAGGGAGTAATAGAGACATTCAAAAGACATTATAGAGGAGCATTTTTGAAACATCTGCTATTAAATGAGACAAATGATTCCAAAAGTGTTCCCGAAATTCTCAAATCTTTAACAATGCAATATGTTGTTTATTGGTGTGCTGAGTCGTGGGCCAAGATCCAATCTTTAACTTAAAAAAAAAAATGCTGGAACAAACTTTTTGATGGAATTTTGATTGACAATCCTGAAGAAGAAAATGGTGAAGAAACGACAGAATAAATTAAACCTTTAATAAAAAATTTGCCAGAATGTGACGAAATTAACCAAGAAGAAGAGATACATAAGTGGTTAGTAGCCGATGACTCAGAAAGTGAATTCATCGACCAGGACATCATTGATATGGTTCTTCATCCAGACAACAATTTTTGTTGTTGTTGCATAAAATTTTGTTCTTTTTAGATTGCTTTACGTTTCGTCGAACAATCAATGAGGCAAACTCATGACGTTCTGCAAATGAACGCTGGAGAGATATAGCTGCAAAACATAGTTTTTAAACGAAAACGCAAAAGAAAATAGAAGATTTAAAAAAAAATCCTGTACTATAAAAAAACCGTGTTATTTTTAACCAAAATTCTTGTTATCCGAAACGGCCTCCCCCAAATTATTTCGGTTAACGAAGAATTTACTGTACCTGCATAATCTCGTTTATTTTAGAAAGAAGTACCAGTCAAAATGTTCTAAAAGAAGCTGCTGAACCAACAAATAATACTAAGAAAAGCATTATTGGAGATTCTGCACCTAGTGCATAACGGTTGTTGATTGATGAACGCATACTGATAAACAATAAGGTTAAAGGCAATGAATTTAGTACAGAAACTGTAATATTTTTAAAAATGGAAAAAACTTCTGTATGTTACATTCACAAAATACCCTATTTAAATAAAGTAACGAACTTCCATGAAGTTAGACATAAAGTAGCAAAAACAAGGAACGTTATATAAAAACTGCTGCTTAAACAAAGATATTTGTGCAAAATATATGAAACATTGATCTTTAATATTTCGGTAAAATTAATGAAAAACACGTTTTTCTGGCAAAAAAAACATTTTGTCTCAAAGATTGATTCAATCATACAGTTAAATACGTGAATAATACTATTTGGAAATAATGGACAGACAATCAAAAAAAGCATGGTAATATTATCATTTTGTTTATTAGAATCTTTAACTAATTTAAGGATACGGACATTTATAGCTTTCAAAATATGAATGAACTTTTAAAAACCATTACGAGAAGTTCGCCAATAACTCATTCTAGCAAAAATTATTGAAAATTGCTTCCGAAATCGGATACCTCAACGCCCAACGCTAAATATTGACAAACGACCCTTTAAATTAACCTTCCACCCCATCCGTCGTGTTTCGTGATAGTCGCGTATTTATCCGCAAATGGGATACGATTGCATTCCTCGTATTATTTTCAGAAAAGGACTCTATATTACGACTAGCGAATTTCGAATAAAATTTTATTACAAATGCTAATATCGTATGTTTGGCTGAAATAAATTTTAAACGCCAAAAAGTACATCGGCATACCAGAGTTTAACTACATTATTGTTGTATCCCTAAATCAAATATAGATATACAAGAACGGTAAGTAAAACCAGAAATGAAAATTCAAATGTTTTCCTTCATTTTAGTAAAATCAATATTGTATTTCATTTTAAAATTAAATGGATACGGAATAACGAATATATAATAAAATAACTTTTTGAGATAATTGTAGAGAGTTGAGGTCCAAGAACAAGAAATAAACGACGAATTAGAAAATAGTAAAATAAATATGGTCGTCATATCCAAACCAAAAAAACTCAAACTAGCAAACTAAAAATTTAGACGATGACATAATTATATATAGCTATACGTACCAAATGATGAGAAATCAAGGCAGATACGAGCTACTCCAATGAATTTTGCAGGGTAAAATTGAAGGAAAAAGAGCCCCAGGACGAAAAAGAATATCCTGGCTTGCTAACCTGAGAGCATGGTATAGAAAGACCTCAACACAGCTATTTCGTATACCAACCAACAAAATCATCATAGCCAGAATGATCGCCAACGTTCGGAACGGACAGGCACCCTAAGAAGAAGAAGATACGTTCCAAGGTATAAAGGTACCAAGGTTCTAAAACTACTTGTAGTAGTTTTAGAACCTTTCTAGAGGTAAGTGCACTTGCTGCTATGTTTGGCTCCATTTGTAGCTGACTGACTGACTGCTCAGTCAGTCAGTCAGTCAGCTACATAAAAACAATAAACAACATAAAAAATATAAAATATAGAAGCTGATATGGAATTTGTAAAAAAAAAATAAGAAAAAACCTAACCTGAGCCCGATGAACAAACTGAAATAAATACACAAGACCTAAAGAATGAAGATGGAGCTGAATTAAATATAAATATTGATTGAAAACATTTCTACCAATGGACATAAGATACCTATCAATATTAAAGATCATCCAATTAAAAATACAGTTGAACAAGGACATGAAAAAAATCTCAGTGCATTCCCAAATGTAGATTGTAGATGTAGGTAGATGCAGATTTGTAGATCTCCAAGGAGATGACCAAATTCCTTCTCCATGAACTTGTTATGCCCATACAATAACATGGATTTGTCTCTGGTCGCTCTATTCTCACCAATCTCCTACATTGTGTTAACGACTGGACGTCATCACTTAATAGTTTGCAGCCGCTCGACGTTGTTTATCTAGATTTCTCTAAAGCATTTGACCGTGTAACCAAGCGCAGACTTCTACATACACTAGAACATTTAGGAGTTCATGGTACTTTACTTCGTTGGATGGATCATTTTCTGACAGATCGACATTACAAAGTTAGAGTTGGCGAATCTTTCTCAAAAGACAGGTTAGTGAAAAGTTGAGTGCCTCAGGGCTCTGTCCTTGTACCTCTCCTTTTTACGGTTTATACCAGCGATGTTCCTTATTATGTTTCAAGTAAAATATCACTCTAAGCTGATGATACAAAAATATATGCCAATCCAATCACAAACCAGCTAACCCTCCAAATGGACTTAAACTCTATTATAACTTGGTGCTCCCAGTGGCTACTATCCTTAATTGCGAAAAAATGTGTAGTGCTTCGAATTGGTAAAAATGACCAACTTGTGCCGTACTTTGTTAACGGGCAACCATTAGATTTTGTGTTCTCAAATAAGGACCATGGTGTTATCGTAAACAGCAGCCTAACTTAGTCCGATCATATTACTTCTATTTACAAACGTGCGAACTCGAGACTACAATTTATTTAGAGGTGTTTTTCGAAAGTGTCAATGCAGTGATTCTGTAAGCTTTACACTCTTTACGTATAACCCATTCTTGAATACGCTGGACCAAAGTGGTATCCTGATTTGGTTGGAGACAAAACTTTGTTAAAAAACGTTTAAAGAAAAGCCACTCAAATTTATTTGGGACCGAAAAGACCTTCTTATGCAGAAAGACTTGTTATGGCTAACCTAATTTTTTTTAACTTCGCCTGCAACGTGGAGACTTAATCACCACATTATATGTCAAACAGAAAAAGCTGTGGCATTTTATGAAGCGATACTAAGTAGTTCTAACCAAGATCCAAGAAAACGAAATCGTTCAGCATTGCAAAGAACTCAACAAACGATTTTATCGAATAGTGCTAAAGTCATCGGGTTTTTTAGTTTACTCTTATTGTGTAAGAAACCGTATTGAGCTTCGATTTTCACCTGTAAATCAGCTGGCTGGTCGGGCCTTCACTAGATCTTTCATGAAAAGGAGACGACTATCTTTACCGAGTTCCACGAAAAACAACTATTGCTAGAACCATGGGCTCAATATAGTGTAACTAGTTCAGTATTTTGAAATTTTATAAATAGGACACTATAAAAAATATAAGTTACCTCCCAACTGTATCTACATATAACGTCGATGAAACGGACATGCCCAAACATGTTGCCCCAGTTTGAAAGAGAGATGGAATAAAAGCTATAGCAGGCGAGCAAGGACAAACAATTACGTCTGTTTGCTGTATAAGTGCAACTAGTCACCATGTCTCTCCATTTTTCTTATTGTCTTATTAGCTCGAAAACGGATGAATCTTCTTCTAATCAAAGACGGGTCCACTGCTTACGATATGGCTGTTACTGATAGTGGTTACATGAATACTTTTAAGTTTATCAAGAGCCTGGAGCTTTTTAAAAAAGATACAAATCCAAAAGAGAAATATCCTGCTCCTCTGATTCTAGCTAATCATGTATCGTACACAAGGTTTCGAGCAGTAACATTTGCAAAATATAATTTCATCGATTTATTGTCTGCCACCACATAGCAGCCATAAGACCCACCCACGCGATCAGTCAATTTTCAAACCATTAAAAGCTAATTATGAGAGCGACGCTGACAGCTGGACCAGTTTCCATCCAGGGCAGGTTCTCTCCATTTACTATATGGCTGGTCTCTTTTCCACAAAATTTGCATAAACTGCTACTGCATATATTAAGAGAAGGCTTTTGGTCTACAGGAATCTACTCACTAGATAAAAATATTTTTTGGGCATATATTTTATGCCAGCGAAAGCAACAGAGCAAGATTAAAGTGAAGATTCAGACGATTAAAGTCATGTTTTTATTCAGGTTCAACCAGAAGAAGAAGAACTTGTTACTGATGCGATAGAGTACCTTCTTCTTCTTCACGTGCCATCATACACTTCCTACACTTCTCTTGCCCTAGATTTTCCCTTGTATAATCAATTGAAGTAGGTTGTATCTCTCATTACGCATAGCATGCCCCAGGTATTGCAGCTTTCGTGTCTTGAAGGTTTTCAATACTTCCATTCTTTTGTTGATTCTTCTCATGACTTCGTTGTTTGTTACATGCTGGGTCCATGATATATTCAGGATTCTTCTATACACCCACATTTCAAATGCTTCCAACTTTTTAGCAGTCGACGCGTTAAGTGTCCATGCTTCCATCCCATAAAGCAGAGTCGAGAAAATATAACACCTTGCCAGCCTAACTCTCAACTCCAATTTTAGTTCTCTTGCACAAAGTAACTTTCTCATTTTATTGAAGTTTGTACGTGCTTTCTCTACTCAAACTTTGATTTCTTTAGAGCAATCGTTTGTGTGATTTTTTATTGTGCCAAGATAGTGGTAGTTTTCAACTTGTTCTAAAGCACTACCGTTAATTGCCAGGCTTTCACCATTACTTTGGGTTTTTGATATCCTCATAAATTTGGTTTTCTTGGTGTTTATTAATAATCCATATTCTTCTCCATACTCAACTATTTTGTTCATTAGTTTTTGGAGGTCTTGGAGGTTGTCTTCTATTATAATAGTATCGTCCGCATATCTATTGTTGTTAATTAGTGTTCCATTGACCTTTATTCCTGCTGTTTCTCCCTCAAGAGCTCTTTTCATAATTTCTTCAGATCCATTCAGTATCCATTCAATAGTAGTGGTGACAATACACACCCCTGTCGCACTCCTCTTTTAACTTCAAACTCTTCTGATGTGAATTCATTAATGCGTATGTGTGCCTGCTGTTTATAATATAGATTTGTTATAATTCGAACGTCATTGTGTTATAGTTGTTTTGCTTTGATGATGTCCATTAGCTCTTTGTGGCGGACTTTGTCAAAAACTTTGTTGTAGTCTATGAAACAGACGTACAGTACAGTACAGACGTACTTCGTGATACGCCTCCGTCGAGTGAATCAAATTTAAAGCGTTAATTTGATTTACTCGATAAAGGGGTATAACGAAGTTTCGCCAATTTTTTTCCTGGACCTTCCCAAGCCTATTTTAAAAATATGTCTGGACCCCACCTTAAATTAGTTGCCGACGCCTAATCTAGCATATATACTAAAAAATGGTAAAAACTTTTAATATTTTTTCAGTAACATATAAAATATTAATAAAGAATAAATTTAACAGTACTTGATGTCTTTCTGTAAATATATTTGTACCGTAAACACTGAATGACATTTTTACAAGAAGCCTGTATTTATTCGAGAAAATGCAATAAAAACAGGATTACGAGCGTAATATTCACTCACTACGTCGTAACGTTCTTGTTTTCTTACAGAAACGTATAATTCAAAATTTATTTTCAATTTATACAGACTATTAAAGTGTCTCATTTGAGATGGGATCGCATGACCCCCATGCATTTCGAGCTTGCACACTCCTCGGTCTCGATGTCATGCATTTATCATGTTAGGAAAGTTTTCATTGTTTTCGATAAATTTGCTGCACACACAACGTAGCCTGGACTAGTTGAATAAATTATATATAAATGACATTTATAATCTTCTACGACGGATTCTAATTCCCAGTTAGTGAAATATAAATTGCTGGTTTAAGGTTTTTTTTTACTTACTAGTATAAAACTATAAAACTCGGGTTAAAATGCTTAAGTCTCTGTAATTTAGAAGACAGCTGACTTTGTTTTGGCATACTAAGGGCGGAAATGACGAAATAATTCGAAATATAAAAAAACCATAAACATAAATCCTACACTTCGCATTGTTGACGATCTGAGACATCTATATTTAAATGTTAAAATAAACAGTGGGTGTGAAAAATTTTCTTGTATCAGGTACGATTAATAATGTTATTAATACAGGAACGAATTAAAGTTCTGCATCATAGTAAAACCATCAAACCCAATTGACCGTTTTATTGACACGAATCCGGTAAATAGTGACTTAAAGCGTTAGCACATGTGGCTGGCTTTTGACCGTCTCTTTCTCTTTCTCTCTCTGCTTTTATAAGTTAATTACGATGGCAAGCTTCAGACTTCAAGCCTTATTGCAAATTTAATTAAACAAATAATTCACTAGGAAACTAAGTTCCTGTAGCTGGCTTTATACCATATATTACAAAAATTTTTATTTCAAATCCTTTATAAAAGGTATATAATAAATTACCCAAACGGGCTATCACAATTACATTACAGAACGTTTTCGGTATGTTAATTCCATCATCAGTGTAAACCTGAAAGTATATAACCACTTTAATTAAAAAGAACGTTGAATTTAAAATGTTGACTAAGGTTAAAGCAAAATGTGGTTAATACTTACGGGGTATACATGCTATTAGCCACCAAAATATATGGGTCAAAACCCGTTAAATGTTAAAAATTTATAGTTGTTTTACATTATATATAATTACAAATTAGGATGTTTAAGTTACCGTTGGAATTGGTAACATGGCGACGTATGACCCTACATAGGTTATATGGTCCTGAGACGAAGTGTCTTCGAAGACCTGTTGATAACAACTGATAAAAATGACATTGTTGACATGTAAGGACGGATGTTGGGTCAGAGCAGTCAGTGTAACTTAAGGTAGTTGTCTGAAAATGACAGAAGCCAGCATTATTTAAAATTAAAAAAGTTAAAATTATAATAATGTAACAGTATCAACCATCATTTTTGTAGTCTCTAATGTGAATTAATCCTGTATCTTTGTTGAAAACATTGAAACAATTGTTTTTTAAAATTAATGTAGGTAAACTAAAATATACGAAATTTTGTAGGATCGATAAGCAACCAACTATACATGTGTCTAGATTTATTTATTCTAAACTAAAGATTTTAACAAAAGCCCTGTATGTTGTGAAACATTTGGTACCTAGAAAATGGTAAAAAAGCCACATGTAGAAAGATGAGTTCTATAAGATTTATTAATGAGGAGTGATATAGTAAAAGATATGTTTAGATATTCTGTTGAGATGAAATCTAAATATGACAAGAATGTGTTTGTAATGTGATGTTCATGTAGTACTTAACTTAAAACTTACTTTGGTACCTGGTAAAAATAAAAGATTTTTTAAGTTAGAAGTTCATGAACATAAATTACTGGTTATGTGTGAAAAATAAAGATGGTAGGTTGTTTTTGTGTGTTGACAGGTATGCCAGAAAAACAGAAAATTGATGGCTGAAAGGTGGTTTGGTATGATATTGTTCACACATTGCTCAAGTTATAACTTGAAATTAAGAAAAAGAAAAGGGCCCTATATGTTAAAAAGAACATTTGGTACCTGAGAAATATAAAAAAGAATGAGTTATAAGTTTCAGTTTAGGTAGGTATGTGAAGTTAATAGGCTTATGGAGTGTATTGTGGAAATATGTAAAACTGCAAGAGTGGTTGTGTTTAAGGCTAATCTGTCAAATTTACTAAAGATAATCCCCTACAATAAATACAAACAGTAAATTGTTGCAATTTACTGTTTGTATTTTGAGAACGATTTCCGAAGTGGAAATTGAGACGTCAAAAAACGTATTTTTATCTTTAATTGTGGCTTATTCCCAGTTAAATAGTAAATAATTTAAAATGCCACAAGAAAATAGCTTCAGAACAATATAAATACGGACCTAGCACACCTTTTCTTGACACTACCCAACAAATCTAGATCCCGTACACTATGGTTAGAAATTGTTTACAATACTTAATCCTGAAACGCCTATCATGCTCTGTTGATTATTGTCCAATAAAGAAAAAGAAGGAGCTTTAACTTTTAACTATTTACGGCAGACGTAACGTATCACAGTATTACTTTAGAAAATAAAAATAAATCACAAAAAGAAAGACTAGTTCGTGCACTGAACATCAGTTCACAGGAACGTAGATTCCTTGTGGGCTTCACTTTACTACATATATGAAATAACATTTCGTCCCACGCTCGCAATGTACAGTTCGCGACCAATCACCCATCCAAATGAAACATCGGCAAATTTAAGTTCGCCGTACTTGGTAATTAAGTTCATATGAAAAGAAATGTATATTTGGTGGCTAATCAACCAATATTCCGTTGATTTTTACAAGTAAAGTTCGGCTAGCCGAAAAAACAAAACGTGCCTTTTTAAGAATTCATAGGCGGATGAATGTCTCCGATATCGAATAATCTATTTGAAAAGTGTCTACGCAGGGATCACTTAACGCTCAGATTGGACGAATTCTTTTAAAGACCATGAATAAAATTTAGTCTGGTCGAATTCTTTTAAAAACCATGAATAAAATTTAGTCTTTATTATCTCACAGATTTTTTTAGTTCACAAAAACAAATGACATCAACTGATTACCTGCCACAATTATTTATTGAAATACTGATTAAATTAAATATTAAAAAAGTCTATAATATCTATAAAGATGTGGGTCGGCACTGCGGACCCTGCCGACCCTGACCGGCCGCCACTGGTTGGAACAATATAAAAAAAATAGAGAAGCAGCTATTTTTTTAATATTAGAGATCCCAATAAACTGATAAATCATTCCACCGTTACGAAAATGGTAAATAAATTTAAAAGTACTGGAAGTATAAAAAATAAATTTAATGAAAAACGCAAAAACCTGGTTGCCGATGGGATTACAAATTTACACAAAGTAATTTTGTCTGTGTTAGAAAATCCAAAACTTTCATTGCATAAGAGGAAACCGTTAATGCAATAAACTATAAGTAAAAATACAAGAGCAAGAATTTTAAAGCGCTTTATTAGGGGAATTTTTGCTGCCTTTTTTAGGGGAGTTAGAAGAAATGCAAAAATGCAAAAAATGCACATGCATTAATTATGTGTTTAAATGCAAAATTGTTGGAAAACGTTTAGAAACGATACGGTCATCATGTGTTTTTTAATTACAAGAGACAAAAATAAAACGATTAGTAAAAAATAAAAAAACTTATTTTTTCACTATAAATGTATGTAATTTTATATTTGAACGTAGTTTTTAGTTTTGGTCAACTTTTCTTATTAACAGTTTTCGATATTGTGAAATATAAAGGTACTTTACTTTCGACATACCTCGTATACTATTAATAAAATCTGATATCTGACGATTCTATTTTAGATTTTAGAACAAGCAGAACTTTTTACAAAGAATAATTTAATTACTATAAAGGTTAAAATACATTTATTGACGTTTCAACTTCCACTTCGAAAATCGTTCTCCGATTTCCGAAGTAGAAATTAAAACGTCAATAAACCTTGAATTGATAGATAATCCCCTACAATAAATACAAACAGTAAATTGTTTCAATTTACTGTTTGTATTTTGAGAACGATTTCCGAAGTGGAAATTGAGACGTCAAAAAACGTATTTTTATCTTTAATTGTGGCTTATTCCCAGTTAAATAGTAAATAATTTAAAATGCCACAAGAAAATAGCTTCAGAACAATATAAATACGGACCTAGCACACCTTTTCTTGACACTACCCAACAAATCTAGATCCCGTACACTATGGTTAGAAATTGTTTACAATACTTAATCCTGAAACGCCTATCATGCTCTGTTGATTATTGTCCAATAAAGAAAAAGAAGGAGCTTTAACTTTTAACTATTTACGGCAGACGTAACGTATCACAGTATTACTTTAGAAAATAAAAATAAATCACAAAAAGAAAGACTAGTTCGTGCACTGAACATCAGTTCACAGGAACGTAGATTCCTTGTGGGCTTCACTTTACTACATATATGAAATAACATTTCGTCCCACGCTCGCAATGTACAGTTCGCGACCAATCACCCATCCAAATGAAACATCGGCAAATTTAAGTTCGCCGTACTTGGTAATTAAGTTCATATGAAAAGAAATGTATATTTGGTGGCTAATCAACCAATATTTCGTTGATTTTTACAAGTAAAGTCAAGGTTGGGATCGGCTAGCCGAAAAAACAAAACGTACCTTTTTAAGAATTCATAGGCGGATGAATGTCTCCGATATCGAATAATCTATTTGAAAAGTGTCTACGCAGGGATCACTTAACGCTCAGATTGGACGAATTCTTTTAAAAACCATGAATAAAATTTAGTCTGGTCGAATTCTTTTAAAAACCATGAATAAAATTTAGTCTTTATTATCTCACAGATATTTTTTTAGTTCACAAAAACAAATGACATCAACTGATTACCTGCCACAATTATTTATTGAAATACTGATTAAATTAAATATTAAAAAAGTCTATAATATCTATAAAGATGTGGGTCGGCACTGCGGACCCTGCCGACCCTGACCGGCCGCCACTGGTTGGAACAATATAAAAAAAATAGAGAAGCAGCTATTTTTTTAATATTAGAGATCCCAATAAACTAATAAATCATTCCACCGTTACGAAAATGGTAAATAAATTTAAAAGTACTGGAAGTATAAAAAATAAATTTAATGAAAAACGCAAAAACCTGGTTGCCGATGGGATTACAAATTTACACAAAGTAATTTTGTCTGTGTTAGAAAAAAATCCAAAACTTTCATTGCACAAGAGGAAACCGTTAATGCAATAAACTATAAGTAAAAATACAAGAGCAAGAATTTTAAAGCGCTTTATTAGGGGAATTTTTGCTGCCTTTTTTAGGGGAGTTAGAAGAAATGCAAAAATGCAAAAAATGCACATGCATTAATTATGTGTTTAAATGCAAAATTGTTAGAAAACGTTTAGAAACGATACGGTCATCATGTGTTTTTTAATTACAAGAGACAAAAATAAAACGATTAGTAAAAAATAAAAAAACTTATTTTTTCACTATAAATGTATGTAATTTTATATTTGAACGTAGTTTTTAGTTTTGGTCAACTTTTCTTATTAACAGTTTTCGATATTGTGAAATATAAAGGTACTTTACTTTCGACATACCTCGTATACTATTAATAAAATCTGATATCTGACGATTCTATTTTAGATTTTAGAACAAGCAGAACTTTTTACAAAGAATAATTTAATTACTATAAAGGTTAAAATACATTTATTGACGTTTCAACTTCCACTTCGAAAATCGTTCTCCGATTTCCGAAGTAGAAATTAAAACGTCAATAAACGCATTTTAACCTTGAATTGTGGCTTATTCCCAGTTAAATAGTAATCAATTTAAAATGACACAAGAAAATAGCTCCAGAACATTATAAAGAATAATTTTTTTCGTAAAATTAATAATAGAAAAGTAATAATTCCAACAATTAGTGGGACATAATATATATATATATATATATATATATATATATATATATATATATATATATATATATATATATATATATATATTATATATATATATATATATATATATATATATATGTATATATATATATATATATATATATATATATATATATATATATATAAATATATATATATATATATATATATATATATATATATATATATTATATATATATATATATATATGTATATATATATATATATATATATATATATATATATATATATATATATATATATATATATATATATATATATATATATATATATATCTACATTAAAATACTTTAGCTATCGCAGATAAAGATTCGCATCACTAGTGATTAGATGTGCAAAAAAGCACATTCTACGTGGAGTTACCAAATCCTACATCCCATGTTGGAACGACGAATGTAAAGAACTGCTTGGTCAGTATGAGAAATCTGAAGATCCTGAAGTTGGTGAACAACTCTTAGAAACCCTTAACTCCGCAAGAACCACAAGGTGGAGAGAAACTTTAGAAAATCTCAATTTCACACACAGCAGCCGCACAGCATGGAACCTTCTAAGGAAGCTAGACTCTGGCCCAAACAGCCCTACAGAAAACTCTACAGTCCCAAAACCGGAAGACATAGGCAAACGCATAACCAACCTTTCAAAACCAGTAATAGAAAAAGATCATAAAAGAGAAGTCCGATCTCAGTTAAAAGAAGCCAAACTTGCTTAACAACAAAGCCTACCGATAATGAAGCTCATCGAACCAGAAGAACTTAAGGAAGCTCTAAAATTAATGAAATGCCGTAAAGCCGCAGGAGTTGACAACATTTAGCCTGAATTTATAAAACACATTGGTCCGAATGCCAGAAAGTGGCTTCTTGAATTCTACAATCAAATACTAACTAAGCTGAAGTTTCCAAAATCCTTCAAAAAAAGTAAGATCATCGCAATATCTAAACCTGGGAAAGACCCTGCATTACCTGAGAGCTACAGACCAATCGCTCTTTTAAGCGTCTGCTATAAGATTTTCGAGAGGATAATCCAAACAAGACTATTTTACTTTACAAAGTCAAATATTCCTAAAGAACAAGCTGGATTCATGCCGGAAAGAAGCTGTGGCGACCAAGTCCTCTTCTTAACAACATTTATTGAGAACGGATTCCAAAAGAAACTGAAAACAGTAGCAGCATTCATTGACTTGACCTGCGCCTACGGCACAGTGTGGAAAGAGGGCCTTTTATATAAAATATACCAGATGTTACCGTGCCGTGCGTTCAACAGGTTGTTAAACCAAATGCTACGTGACAGACTTTTCCAAGTACAACTGCTACAAAATTGGCTGTTTTCACTACCGAAGAGCACTGGATGGGCGAATGGAATCCAGACATCAGAAATTCCAATCTGATGCTTCCAAACCCCACAATCAAACCAGACGGCTTTTCTCTTCCCCGTCGTGAATGGTGCAAATTCATATAAAAATAACAAATAACATATAGAAATAACAAATTGGCTTCGAGGATGTAACCTTCGACTTTAATTTTAAAAATTTTAATTTTATATGTTCTGTGTCAGTGTTTACTTATTTACTTACTTATTTATTATTGTTATTGTCACTTTTTTCTTTATCTTTATGTAAAAACTGCAATGTGTAAAGTTCATACGAATATATATATACCGATATGTTCAAAGTATATATATATATATATATATATATATATTATATATATATATATATATATATATATATATATATATATATAATACAAAAAAAAAATTGAATATAATTGGCAATTACAAAATGCTAAAAAAGCCCTCTTAAAAGTACCTTCAGACAAAATAAATCAATTTTTTATTACAATTACAACAATTAGAAGAGATGTTAGCTGTTTCAATTTTAATACTACAATGAGAACGTTATCAGAATATATATATATATATATATATATATATATATACATATATATATATATATATATATATATATATATTTATATATATATATATATATATATATATATATATATATATATATATATATATATATATATATATGTTTGTTTTGAGGTTTCCGCGGGAGCTATATGTGCTGTCACTATTTTTCCGGGTTTGACTCCGCCGTTTGAGACCAGTACTAATCGAATAACGACGAGAATTGACCAGGCTTGAGAATGGTAAGTGAGACCTTGCCGAAACGTCGCCAAAACAATGGTTTTCAAGAAAACCAGCACTTTACAACGCGGAGTCAAACCCGGAAAAATAGTGACAGCATATATATACATATATATATATATATATATAAACAACCATTTTATTAGGGCTGCAGTCAGAAGGTTGGGTTTATTGGGGCTGCTGTCAGAAGGTTGGCCGGGATATTAAAGAAACACTATTTTTATACTGTAATATTAAAGCGTCTACATTCTTTAGTGATATAGATACAAAGAGTCGTCAGTGCAACTTACTACTCGTCATGATTATTTATAATAAACTTTGATACTCTACATTAATAACACAAACATAAAATAATGAATAAAATACATTCCAACATTTAGGTAAGGATAGTAAAACTAAGTTTTTTCTATGACATCTTTTGATGGTGTGTTTTAACTCTGATACATAGAGAACAAAAAGAAAAAACAATATGAATAAAATGTAATTAGGTGTTCTTAATATTGTTTTTCTTTTCAAAAATCAATAGGCTCATACTGGGTAATTTTAATTTTTAAACCTGCCTTAATAGTATGCAACCTGTTATTCACACAGGTGTATTTTAAAGTGTATATGTATGGGTAAATATTTATTTTATTTTTTAGTAAATAATTAGTTTTTTAGTATATATATTTATATATGTATATATTTATATATGTATATATATATATATATATATATATATATATATATGTATATATATATATATATATATATATATATATATATATATATATATATATATATATACAGGGTGGTCCTTAAGTAATTGTACAAAAAGAAACCGTAGATTCTACACTTTAAAATATTACGATTTAAGTCAAGTTGCTTTAAAAAAATGTTGATATTAAGAAAGATACAGGGTGTTAAAGTGGAAATTTAAAATTTTATTTTTCGCTATAACTTTTATGTTTGTCAACATTTATATATAAAAATTTACAACTGGGTACTATTAAATATCAGAAATTATAATTTAATGTATACTTTGATGTAGCTGATAGAGGGCGCCACATATGCTGCATATGTGGCATACATTTGCACCTAACTTTTTTGATCTTTAAGTTACCGATATTTTTAATAAAAAATATTAAAGATACGTTATTTTAACATAAAAAAGGTATACTTGTTAATACCTTTAAAACTCAGCAGTTTTCGAGATAATCGCAATTTAGAAATCAACTACATAATTCTGATTTATCGCAATTACTCCAGACAACGAAAGAAAATTGAAGAAAAACATCAATACTTCTAAATTTTGGTATAAAATACCTTTAATAGAGTTAATAGTTAATGAATTATTAAATAAAATAAATATATCAGCAGAATAAAATAATAGGATTTGATAAATAACAGAATAATTAGATTTTACATCAGACATTTAACGTTTTGTATTAAATTAAAGTCATAATCAAAACATTTTATTTACAAACCAAATTAAGAAATAGTTAAAGAAAATAAAATTAAACTTTTTGTCAAAGTAAGTGTTCACTATCCATCATTTTCTTTAATTCATTTGTCAATACATTCCATAAAATATCGTCTCATATTAAATAGCGTCATTGGTTCTGAAGAAAATGCTGCAGTATTTATTATAAGTGTTATAAGTATAATAATAAATAATTTTTTGAAATGTTTACGAATTTAATAATTATATTAATATCTCACCACAAGAATATGACTACCACGAACAATCCAACGTTCAGGAAAGTTGTATTTAAATGCTGTCTCTCTTTGCTTTCTCTGTAATGTAATGGTTTACCATCTTGTAGAAACCACATATTTCGCCTTAAATTTGATAACAATTCTTTCAATATATCAATAAAATTTGAATGGTGAGGTTTATTTACATTCTTTACAAAATGATTTTATTGATTTATTGGAAGAATTGTCATCAAACTTAAGGCGAAATATGTGGTTTCTACAAGATGGTACACCATTACATTACAGAGAAAGCGGAGTGAGACAGTATTTAAATACTTCTTTAAACTTTCTGAACGTTGGATTGTTCATGGTAGTCATATTCTTGCGGTGAGATATTATTATAATTATTTAATTCATAAACATTTCAAAAAATTACTTCGTATTATACTTATAACACTTATAATAAATACTACAGCAGCTTCTTTAGAACCAATGACGCTATTTAATATGAGACGATATTTTACGGAATGTATTGACAAATGAATTAAAGAAAATGGTAGACATAGTGAACACTTACTTTGACAAAAAGTTTAATGTTATTTAGTTTAACTATTTCTTAATTTGGTTTGTAAATAAAATGTTTTGATTATGACTTTAATTTAATACAAATTAAAATAAAATGTTTGATGTAAAATCCAAATCAATTATTCTGTTATTTTATGAAATCCTATTATTAATTATCCTGCTGATATATTTATTTTATTTAATATTTCCTTAATTATTGACTTTATTAAGGTATTTTATAACAAAATTCAGAAGTATTGATGTTTTTATCTATTTTTGCCTGGAGTAATTGCGTTAAATCAGAATTATGCAGTTGATTTGTAAAATGCGATTATCTCGAAAACTATTGAGTTTTGAGGTTATTAACAAGTATACCTTTTTTTTGTTAAAATATTGTATCTTTAATATTTTTTATTTTATATACCGGTAACTTATAGAACACAAAAGTTAAGTGCAAATTTATGCCACATATGTGGCATATGTGGCGTCCTCTATTAGCTATATCAAAGTATTCATCAAATTATAATTTCAGATATTAAATAGTACCCAGTTGTAAATTTTTGTATACAAATGTTTACAAGCAAGAAAGTTATAGCGAAAAATAAAATTTAAAATTTCCACTTTAACACCCTGTATCTTTTTTGATATCAACATTTTATTAAAGCAAGTTGGCTTAAATCGTAATATTTTAAGTACAGAATCTGCGGTTTCTTTTTGTACAATTACTTAAGGACCACCCTGTATATATATATATATATATATATATATATATATATATATATATATATATATATATATATCTACATTAAAATACTTTAGCTATCGCAGATACAATAAATCAAATCAAAGACGAAATATTTCGGAAAAACAGAAAAAAAATTAAAATCATACAAAAATAGAAAGACATTTAGGTTTTTCTAATTTTATTGGAATTATTTTGCACTGACTGACACTTTTAGAGATAAGCTGATATGGGAAACTCCACTATTTTACGAGAATCGTAAACCAGAAAAGACGTCTTCTGTTTTTTACGTCTTTTTTAGTACAATACATATCCCTGATAATAACGTTCCTTATACACAAGCATATATTGATTGGTATTTGATCTTTCAGTGATGCACGTCTTAATTCGATTCTTATTTCGCTTAATCTTCTTTAATTTTAATGTGAGGTAAACTGATTTATGGTAGTCTTTAACATTAAAAGAGCATTATGAAATTATTTATTTCTCTAAGAAAATGTGACAATTTTCTGTTTCCTAAATTTATACAAAATATAATTCTTTACGTACAGTTCATAAGACTTTCTTCTTCTCTGTTTTCGCTTAACCCCTTATGCTTTTTTAACGTCAGATGAACAAATTCATCGAATGTTGTTTAGTCTATACCGTGTACCAATTGTAACAACGTATATATCGGAGAATCATCTCGTAATTTCCACAGTAGGGTGATCTCACATTGTAGTGACATCAAAATCAATAAAATAAATGCATGTGCACTTACAGAAGATGCATTAACTTTGAAACATGAGTTTAGTTTCGAAGGTTTTTGTATTTTAGAAAAAGAAAAAAAGCATTCAAAACGTGTTTTCTTGAAAATGCGTTTCATTAAATCTAGTACGTCTTGCATAAATAAAAAGGCTGACATAGATAAAATGAGCAACATTTATTGTTATTTACTAAAAAAAACATTAAAAATAAAATAAATATTTACCTATACATATACACTTTAAAATACACCTGTGTGAATAATAGGTTGCATACTATTAAGACAGGTTTAAAAATTAAAATTACCCAGTATGAGCCTATTGATTTTTGAAAAGAAAAACAATATTAAGAACACCTAATTACATTTTATTCATATTGTTTTTTCTTTTTGTTCTCTATGTATCAAAGTTAAAACACACCATCAAAAGATGTCATAGAAAAAACTAAGTTTTACTATCCTTACCTAAATGTATTTTATTCATTATTTTATGTTTGTGTTATTAATGTAAAGTATCAAAGTTTATTATAAATAATCATGACGAGTAGTAAGTTGCACTGACGACTCTTTGTATCTATATTACCAAAGAATATAGACGCTTTGATATTACAGTATAAAAATAGTGTTTCTTTAATATCCCGGCCAACCTTCTGCGAGCAGCCCCAATAAACCCAACCTTCTGACTGCAGCCCTAATAAAATGGTTGTTTATATATATATATATATATATATATATATATATATATATATATATATATATATATATATATAAGGATCACTCAGACGAGTGGTGGGTTCTTATATCGGTCTCTAGGTGGAGAAATAAAAGACAAAGTTGATAGGCTACTTTATCTATTTTGAATACGCGTTTCGCTTTCGAGTTTTGAAAGCATCATCAGTTCATCTAAAAAATTACAATATGAGAACCACACAATCATGGAAACGATGTTAATTGTTACCTTAAAAAGACATGTAGCAGTCAATGTTATTAACAATAATGTGAATGAAACTAAGTAAATGGACATAATACGCTGATTTTGTATAAACAATTAAGTAACTAACAACATATATGAACTTATAAAATTAGCACAGCAAATGACCATGTGGTCTAAAATAAATTAAATGTTATTTAATGTTAATTAGTGAGAAAGAACCAAGAAAATCATAGATAACTTCCATAGATATTAATAAAATTTTAAAAAGTAGTATAAATGAAGTTACCGATCAAAGCCCTACAAATGTCGCCGGGAAAATGGCGTTAAATGAAACAGGAACGAACTAAACCGCGAAAAGACAGCCAACCTTGAGGTCAAAAAATACTTTCGACAGATCAACAAGGTGTAGGTACCAACCCAAATTTTGGGCGGTCAATTTAAGTTTAAATGAGTTTGGATGACTACCCGGTTGTAAAAGACAAAACAGTGAAAGAAGTTGGTAGTGTAATAGCAACTCCCCTCACTAATCAGCCCAGATTTACAAACAGGAGATTTTCATTCAACCTCATAAGTATGTAATAACGTTAATCATTATGGCTAGTTAAACAGCCACAGGTGGTTAACAACCCATTAATTTCCAAACAGCCCAAGAAATTCCTGGCTTCTTTTAACTGAGATCGGACTTCTCTTTTATGATCTTTTTCTATTACTGGTTTTGAAAGGTTGGCTATGCGTTTGCCTACGTCTTCCGGTTTTGGGACTGTAGAGTTTGCTGTAGGGCTGTTTGGGCCAGAGTCTAGCTTCCTTAGAAGGTTCCATGCTGTGCGGCTGCTGTGTGTGAAATTGAGATTTTCTAAAGTTTCTCTCCACCTTGTGGTTCTTGCGGAGTTAAGGGTTTCTAAGAGTTGTTCACCAACTTCAGGATCTCCAGATGTCTCATACTGATCAAGCAGTTCTTTACATTCGTCATTCCAACATGGGATATAGGATTTGATAACTTCACGTGGAATGTGCTTTTTGCACATCTAATCAATAGTGATGCAAATCTTTCATAATTTTGAACCTCGGGTTTGATATGTCTGATGTCACTTTCAAGTTGAAATTTAAACTCTTCCCACCTTGCCTTCCGGAAATTCCATCTTGGCAAGGGGAGTGAATTTATAATAGGGATGGTGGTGCCCACGGTTGTAATTATTGGTCTATGTTGGGATTTAGGAAAGTTATCAAGAACCTCACTTGTGGCGTTCTTAAAGTCATTTTTTGAGCCCGTTCCGTTGGTAGATATAAACGTGAGATCGGGGTTGTAGTCCCTTTGCCATCTTGCAGAATGGAAGGTGGGTTTCTGTTTTGCATCATATAAAAGTCTCAGATGGTGAACCTCGGCCCAGTCGGCGATTTGTTCTCCTTGTTGGTTTCCTTGGTTATATCCCCATGTAGTATGGTGCTTCTTAAAGTCTCCAGTGTATATTGTCGGGTTAGAAAATGTGGGAAGTACGTTTGGAGGCTATCCAGCATTTGGTGGTTTGTATATATTGGCCATATCGGTATCCTTAGTGGCATCTGCAATATATTTAAGAAGAGAACAATCGGCGATTAGATCTGTCAGATTTTAATTCGTTATTTAACTATTTCACGGGTGTTTTTTCATCAAAATGTTGTACTTTTTTAGTGGAGAATGCTTTAATTAAATAAAGGTTCTAAATGGAGTTTACCAGTAGGTGATAACCTACGCTGCCCCGTGTGGTGTAGGGTACTAAACATTGCCAAATACGCCAAGCTGATGGAGACTTCGCAAAGGCGAATACTCCTCTGGGTGTCTAGCGCATATAGGACAGTTTCAAATGAGGCTCTATCTATATGTCATCAGAGCGGTGATACCGATCGTTTTGTTGTGCAGACTGAGCGAGGATGTATGCGGGGAGGATGGATGTAAATATAGATGAGAATTAGAGAGAAAGAACGATAGTAGAGTCACAGAGAGAATGGGCGAATGATACTGGAAAGGCAAGGTGGACGAAGGAGCAGACTACTTCCTGACGAAGTTTATGACCGGACATGGTAATTTTGGCACCTTCACAAATAGAGTAGGCAAATCTGCCTCGGCAGACTGTACGCTTTGTGGGGTACCAGACGCTCCCACCCATATTTTTAACTATTAGAGATGAGCAAATAAGAGGGGAGATTTCGAGAGGCGAATGGGTTGCAGGCTGGATGAAAGAAACATTGTACACATAATGTTGAGAGGAGAGAAAGAATGGAGAGAAGTACACTGTATAATTTCTGGGGTGACGAAGAAAAAGGAGCAGGAGGACAGAGAAGGAAATTGAGCCAGTAATCTGAAATTTATGGTTAATATTATTTATTAGTTTATGGCCTAACGTGTAAAACATTTTCTGATTTACGGTAATAGGTACGGTTATTTATACATTTTTAGTTGTTTATTGAGTGCAAGACCACCTTTCTGAAATGTTGGTTAAGGTGTCTGTAGATGTCCGTGACGTAGGTGCTAAAAAAATTACCCCCACCGTTGCCTGTCAGAATTCAATGAATACCTCCTTATGGAATTTAGATATGGATTACTGGAATCTGGCAAAACGGCAATAAAAAAAATTATGATAAGTTTGTATACGTTACTAAGCAAGGACGATATATAATATTCTCAAAATTCTCCAAAAACAGGTCAGTCACTCTTACATGATTTGTATGCAGTTCAAATACTGGTTTTTGTTAAAGGTACATAACTGCATAAAACTCTGAACTTTTCTTCAAATTATATATTTCTAAGAGAAAAATACGTGGGATGGTCTTTTACATAAATATGTCACGTAATACATATACTAGAGCAAGTCATAAAAGTATCTGCAATTGTTATTGGGAAATATAGCTTTACAATTTCACCGAAACCATTCATTCAGATGGAATTTATGAACAATACAAACTATCCGGCGTATCTATTAACTAAAGATATATACTTATATTGTTGTTTGTCGGGAATAGCTCATTACGTTGTGAGAGTATAAAGTTTATTTCGCTTCCACGAACGTTTTCAAAGAGAAATTACGACAAAAAGGGACCAGCAATGGTGACCCAAGTACAGTTACCGAACAAAACAACTATTTGTTCGCCTCTAACTTTCAGTCATTAAATTGAAAAAGTACTTCGATAACTCGCCAACGCGTTCCGCAACAATGAAACTCACGGAAAATATGTAAATTTCCTGTACGGAAACAGAGCCACCGGCATCAAATATTTATAAAAGTAAATATGAGTATAATTCAGATTCAGGCATCTTTCGAATAATATAATGATTTTTTACCTAATTTATTACTGCTCTATTTTGAGCAATCGATTGCATATGTCAGATAGGTACTAGAGTTTCCGTATTGTCATTTTATCGGTCAGTTTAATAATCCTCGTATATTTATTTGACGAACTGACCAAGTCATAGGTAAGCACTGTGAACTACAAAATATATCATGTAATAAAAATATATACAAATAATTGCAAACTTAAAAAGATTGCCCGTAAAATATTTTTCACCTAAGAAGACCGCTTAACAATTAAATGCAGGTAACTTTATTACTATGGTCTGTTTTTAAACCAGGAGGAGTAATTCAAATTTTCCGCGCCATAATGCTTGTTTGTAATTGGTCGAAGCGTAGGCAAGTTTACTCCACTAAATTATGACATATTGACACTAATGACATTTGTGAAATTTTAAAATTCAAAATTTATATCGACAATCTTCTGTATTTTCTGTGTTATTTCTTACATCTTTAGATTTTTCGTTTGCATTTATATACAAAACAGTTCTTTTCAAAACTAATTAGCGACATATTAGTGTTATTAAGATAACAATATGGATTCAATGCCAAGTACTAGTGGTAATTATTCTTCTCCACCTTAAAAACGCCGAGTAGATTTGGATCATTTATCATCAAATGAGAAATAATGTACTATAAACATGTACAAACATGAAAATTGATAATTCTGGAATAAAAATAACAGCCACGGTAGTAAAAATAAAACAGGCAGCAGGATTGATCGATCGACCTCTGAAGTCAAACGAGGTTTAAAACAAGCTCCACATAAATCCAGTTTTTAGGTGTTAAAAAGCATCAAACTAATTACAGTTTTACTTAAAAAGTGAATCTAAGTGATTTTTCTCACCACAAGTATAAAATCTGTGAGTACAAATATTTATTTAATCTAAATAATTAACATTTAAGTTAAATCCACGTAAACAAGAATCAATTTTGGTTACAAAGCAACAACTTTTTACTGCTACCGTTTATCAGTTCTGATATCGAGGGGACAGGACCGGACTAGGTTCTTGAGAATTATCGATGATAATAATTAAAAATGGATAATTTTCCGCCTCTTGGGGCCCCTGAACAAGAACTGGAGCAAAGTTCATCAAATACAAATATGAAACAATCTTTTGCAACTGTCACAAATCAAAATGTACCTAAATTTCCATCCAAAACACAAGCAATAGTTTTTCCTGCGTTGGAAAATACAAAGTTGGAAGACTATCTATTTGCAGTTGGTGATTTAATGCATCCAAAAAATATTCTCTTCTCCTCTAGAATGTCAAATGGTCGAATTTGCATTTATCTAACAAGCGAAACTTTAGTTAACAATTTTCTACAAATTAACAAAGGGATAATAACTGTAAACCATCAAAAAATTCAGGCTCGTAAATTAATGTCACCAAATGAAAGATTATTGATATCAAATGTTTGTCCTTCAATCCCACATTCAATTATTGAAAATGCACTTTCTAATTTGGGATTAACTTTGGTAACTCCAATAAATTTTTTAAAAATTGGTACATCAAATCCTAATTACAAACACATTTTCAGTTTCAGAAGGCATACTTTTATTTCTCCCCCAGTCTCATCAATACCCGACTCAATAATTGTGAATTACGAAATGACATCATATCGTATATTTCTTGTAATGGAGAAGGATCTATGTACTAATTGTAGGCAAGCGGGACATTCGGCTGGAAATTGCCCAACTACTAAAGAAACTCAAACATCTCAAGCACAAAATGCTGCTCCAACTACTTCAACTGATCCAATAGACAATGAATACATTCCCCTAACGCAAAACATATCTTCCTCGGCTCCTATACTATCGACTAAACCGGATATCCATATTTTACCATCTACTCATGTTAAAGAAAGCACTGATTTTCAACAAATGTCCCACGATCCTCCCTCAAACAAACGAAATCGCTCTGAAATTATAACCCCTCCACCAAATGATACTCCAGTAAATAACCCCTTTCCAGACCCTAAATTAAAAAAGCCAAAGTCTTCAATCACAAACATAGGAACCATTAAAGTAACTGACGATATAAAAAATTCAGCTAGACGAATATATGAAGATACTTCAGTAAACCATTCAATATCTTATGAAACATTAGTAGATATACTGGAAAATGCTCATGGTACTCCTGACCCAGTAAGCTTAATAAAAACGTATACAAATGATCTAGAAAACCTATTGAAACTTTTAAATCAACTACATGAGAATTTATCAAATAGGAAATCAAAAAATAGATGCACTAGACTTCGAAACAAAATACTTAAATCCATACAATCAGAAACTAACACCGAATCCGATAACGAAATTGTAAAAGATATATTATAATGGCTTTCTCAATTATCCAGTGGAACCTACGAGGATATTACACTCGCCTTGAGATATTACAACAAATGATTAAAAAACTTACTCCATCCATACTCTGTTTACAGGAAACTCATTTTAAAAATACTAAAGTTCATAATTTAAAACACTACACATGCACATATAAAAATAGAGAAAATGTAGACCATGCTAGTGGTGGCGTAGCAATTTACACTCATTCATCCATCGATGTAGACATTCTTCAAATCAATACACAACTTGAAGCGGTCGCAATTACTATCAAAGGGCCTGTAAAAATGAACATATGTAATATATACATTCCACCTACACAAAACCCAAGCAATAATGAAATCTCAGACTTGATTAAACAAATACCTTCACCTCGTCTAATAGTTGGAGATTTTAATGCACATAATTACATATGGGGATCAAAAATAATTACTCCATTAGGTCGTAGAATCGAAATAATGTTGGACAATTTTCAGTTAAACCTACTAAACGATGGAAGAAATACTCATTTTGACATTTCTACTGGTAAATCCTCTGCCATAGACCTTTCAATATGTGATCCAGCATTATCAGCTACCTTATCTTGGGATGTACTTTCTGATTTAAATGATAGTGACCATTTTCCGATTGTAATAACAAATCCTGACAGTATACAATACTCTTGTAATGTTGAAAAATGGAATATCAAAAATGCAAATTGGCAAGAGTATTATAATCTAGTTTTAAATGAAATGAATGCATTACATGAAATTTTACAATCAAATAATAATATTGATAGTCAAATTCAAGAGTTTTCCAATGTATTATTGAATGCTGCCGAAAAAGCCGTTGGTAAAATGAATCCTAAACAATTAAATTCGTCAGTCCCTTGGTGGAATTCTGAATGTCAAGAAGCTATTAAACTTTCAAAAACAGCATTAAATCGATTCAGGAAATATAATACACTTGAAAATAAATTAGAATTCAAACGACTAAAAGCACGAGCTAGATTTATAATTAAAAGAAGTAAACGTGAATCATGGAAAAAGTTTGTTTCAGAATTAAATTCATCTACACCAATTAATAAAGTATGGCAAATGGTACGAAAGATATCCGGGAAAAATACCCCAAACCACATTAACTTCTTAGAAGAAAAACAAAAAATATACACTTCCCCTCTAGACATAGCTAATATTCTAGCTAATAGTTTTGAAAGATTCTCAAGTGATAATGTTCTTCCTCCAGATTTTTTGACCAAAAAAGAGGAAGAGGAATCCAAAGGTATTGATATACCGCCTGATGACCTTTCTCCTTTAAATTATCCCATAACCATGGATGAATTAGAATACTCACTCAATAATACAAAAAACTCTTCTCCCGGTCCTGATAACATTCCTGCAATATTTCTTCAAAAACTTCCATCATCTGCAAAGAAACACTTGCTGAATATCTATAATAATATATGGAGATATAGCAAGTTTCCAAAAATCTGGAGTTCATCTATTGTCATCCCTATTTATAAACAAAATCAACCAAAATCTCTGTCACATTCATATAGACCTATTTCTCTAACTTGTGTAATGTGTAAAGTTCTCGAGAAAATCATATCCAACAGATTAATGTGGTTTTTAGAAAATAATAAATTACTTGCCCCGGAACAAAGCGGATTCCGAAAAAGTCGTTCAACACTGGATAATCTTATTAGTTTAGAGTCTGAGATTCATGAAGCAATGGCATGTGGACAAAAATGTATCGCAATATTTTTTGACATAACAAGAGCATACGATACAGTTTGGCGACATGGTATTGTTCAAACACTTAGTCGATGGGGAATAAAAGGTAATATAGCACAATTCATAAAAAATTTCCTATCTCATCGAACTTTTAATGTACGAGTTAACGGTACTTTATCTAATACAAAAATTCAAAAAAACGGAATTCCTCAAGGATCTAATTTAAGCGTCTCCCTATTTCTTATTGCAATAAATAATATTATCTCCACTTGTGACTTACCAGTAAAAGCTAGACTCTTTGCAGATGACTTAATCATTTTTGTTAAGGGGATAAATGATAAAACCCTTCAGACCCATCTACAGAAAGTGCTATGGAATCTCGAATTATGGACAAATTCTACAGGTCTTCAATTATCAACAACAAAATCAAAGGCTATGCTATTTTCAAAAAAAAGAAGTTATATCACTCCAGAATTAAAACTATTTAATAAAGAAATAAAATATGTTGAGAAAATTAAATGTCTAGGCATGACATTTGACAACAGATTATCCTGGAACCACCACATTCATGATCTAAAAAGTACTTGTCAATCTGCACTTAACATTATAAAAACTGTTGCACACAACACGTGGGGAGCAGATAGTAAAACACTGACCCTTATGTACAAGTCATTGATCAGGTCCAAACTCGACTACGCTTGTATTATTTATGATTCAGCAAAACCATATATCAAAAAACAACTCGATCGAATACAAAATAGTGCTTTGCGAACTATACTAGGTGCTTTTTATACTAGCCCTACTGAAAGTTTACACTGTGAAGCTGGAGAAGTCCCCCTGGAATTCCGAAGAAAACAACTTTCACTAACATATGCGGCATCAATACAGGCAAATCCTATGAATCCTGTTAATCACTATGTAAATTCAGACCGTTTTAGGAATATCTTTAAAACTCATGCTAGGCTTGACCTTCCTTTTTATGAAAGGGTAAATAGATACCTCAGTGAACTTGAATTCAAATTTCAAGATATCTATTGTATACCCGATATTAACACTGTTCCCCCTTGGACTGTTCCCATCCCATCTATCAATACCAAACTCTCCATATATAAAAAAGCAGATAACCATCCCAAAGCATTATATCAATATGTCCTCCAAGAATTCAAGACATACAGTAACCATACACTTATATATACCGATGCCTCTAAAACTATAGATGGAGTGGGAGCAGCATTTATGTCTAATAAAACAAAAATATTAATGAAACTCCCTAAATTAACATCCATTTACACAGCCGAATTAACTGCTATTCTCAATGCAATAAATTTTGTGGTAGAAAATAGTATCAAAAACCCTGTCATTATTACGGATTCCCTAAGTTCTGTAATTGCCCTAAATAACTTATATCCTAGTCATCCAAGTCTACTACTTATTAAATCAGCATTAAGCCAACTGCAAACTATGAACATAAATGTCAACTTTGTATGGATTCCTTCCCATATTGGAATTGCTGGTAACGAAGAAGTAGATTCCTTGGCAAAACTAGCAATCTCGAGTCCGGAAGCTGTAGAAATCAGAAGCATTCCACATCTAGATATAAAACCTGTAATCAAGAACTTAATAATCAATGATTGGCAGACCAAGTGGAATCAATCAACATCCAAACTACGAGAAGTAAAACATTCCATATTACCTTGGAAATCAACCCCAAATAAGCGTAAACATCAAACCATCCTATCTCGTCTGAGAATAGGCCACACCGCCATCACCCATAAACATCTGCTAGAGAGTGAATTAAAACCAAAGTGCAACGTATGTGATATTGTGCTCAGTGTTCGCCATATTTTACTGGAGTGTCCTTTATATCGCATGGAGAGACTTCAATATAAATTACAAGATACCTTACAGGCAATATTAAGTGACGGAACTGATATGAAAAATTTGACATCATACTTACATTCCATAAATGTACTAAATAAACTGTAAAACTCTAAATTGTACAACGCCAATGACCCTATGAGGTTGAGGCATAAATAAATAAAAAAAAAAAAAAAAAAAAAAACAGGCAGCAGGTTAGTTTTACAGAATAGTTATTATTAAAATCAAGACTTACTAAAGTAATGTGCTAATTTTAGGTGTCGCGAATTCAACTATTTACAACAATAGAATTTAGAACAATTAAAGAATATAAGCAGACTGGAGCAGTAAAATGTCCTAAAAATATTGAAGGTTGACCTTATATTCTTGCAACATAGGATGAAAGAGTTAAAACATCTATACGACAGATAGTACACAGCTTTTTTTTCAAGAATGAAATGCTCATTTAGGTAAAATTTTAAGTGAAATTGACAACCGCTCAGATCTTCCAAAATATGTGTCGTTCATTATTATATAAATTGTTGAAGCAAATCAATTTGAAGTAAGTACAAATATTGGTATGTAAATATGGGTTAGCTACAATTATATAGTAAAATTAACTAAAACATTTTATAGATTTCATTTTTATAATCAGGTATATTATTGTTACTATTAAATATTAAGTTTTAAGTTTTTATTTGTATACTCTACTGGAATGTTGTCAAGTATTTTGGTTCAACAGATATAAAAACATGCAAAGGGAAGAAAAGAAAAAAAAGGATATTTTTACTTTACATATGCAGATTCAATGCAGTAAATATTACATAGAATAACTATAGATTGTTTATCTTACTTTATAGGATGATTGATTTATTGTGTATATAAATGTCTTACCATAGTTATTTTTTAGGGGAAATTATTCAAAGAATAGTTTATACATTGGGCTGCTGACCAAAGAGAAAACTTTCTTGCTTAAATATCTGAAATAGATTCAGTTGTTGCTGAAAAAATAAATCAAGAAATTCAAAATCGTGTAGTTGTTCATTTGGACTTGGTGATATGCGATAATAGTATTTAATGTGATATTTTTCTAGCTGATATATATATATATATATATATATATATATATATATATATATATATATATATATATATATATATATATATATATATATAATATATATATATATATATATATATATATATATATTGGATTTGAAACTTCCGCGGGAGCTATATGTGATTTCAGTTGTTGTCCGGGTTTGACTCCGCGTTAAGTAATTTTGGTTTTTAGAAAAACCATTGTTTTGACGACGTTTCGACAAGGTCACACTTGCCATTGTCAAGTCAGATTAGTTCTGCTTCGTCTTGATGTTTCAGGAGAACTGATTTCTCGGTCGCTGCTCGCTAAGTTTAAATACCTTGAAGCGCTTCTTGTTATTGGTCCTGTGCGCATAGTGGGCGGGGTCTTCTTCGCTATTTTAATTTCTACGTTTTTCTGTAGAATATGTTTCCACGTATTTGGGAGTCTTTGGGCATCGTCTCTGGTATTTAAATTTTTTGGATGTTTTTCGATCTCTATGGCTTCCCTGATTACACGTTTGGCCTTATTTTCGATATTGGCTAGCATTGTTGTTCCATTTAAGTCGATTTTGTGTCCTGTGTTGATGGCATGTTGTGCTAGAGATGAAGTTTTCTGTTTTCTTTCGATGGCGTTTCGATGTTCTTCGCGTCTAACTTGTATCCTTCGATTTGTCTGTCCGATGTACGATTTATCGCAGTCCTCACACGGGATTCTGTATACACCTTGATTTTCCAATGCAACTTTTGTTTTTGCCGATGGTAATATGGTTGCGATTTTTTTGTCGGTGTTAAAAATAGTCTCTATGTTGTTTTTACGTAGCACTCTACTGATTTTGTCTGTCGTACCCTTTATATAGGGCAGGATAGTTTTTCCGACTGGTTTTTCCTCTTCTTCTGGATCTTTGATTTTGTTTCGGGATTTCTGTGCCTTTTCAATCGTATACATGGAGAAGCCATTTTTTCTTAGAGCTGTTTTGACTTTTTGCATTTCTTCGTTCTTATGTTCCTTATCTGCCAGTTTCTCAGATCTTGTTATTAGGGTTTTTATTACCGAATTTAATTGTGCAGGATGATGGTGTGAGTCTGCGTGTAAGTACCTGTCAGTATGGGTTGGTTTTCGGTATACTGTGTGTCCTATGCTTCCGTCTTCTTTCTTAATAACTAACACATCTAGGAATGGAAGTTGTTGGTTATTCTCCCGTTCCATGGTAAACTGTATTTTTGGGTGGATATTATTAATGTGTTGTAGGAACTCGTTAAGCTTCTCTTCTCCATGTGTCCAGATAATAAATGTATCAATGAATTAGTTGATTATCTCAAAGAAATCCAGTATTTTTTAGTAAATTTTATTTATTGATAACAAATGGGACAAACTCACTGTCAAAATTAAACAAGAATCCAGCATTAAAGAAATTGCAAGTACACACTTATTTATACAAATTTATTGTTTTGCATTCTAGTGCTTCAAATGGATCCTTAAGATATTGATACATAAGTTAAATCTATCTAATGAGGTAACTGATTACCATGCATGACCACATAGGACCAAACCTATATTTGAACCATAATTTATTCTGTGATATGAAACATGAAAAAGTCAATTCTAAAGCAGTGAATGGGAAGGAATATATAAAACAAACTGGCTGCAGCAATTCAGGAGATTGGATTATTAAGCTTAAAAATAATGATCAAAGTCAAAGTTAATTCTTCTGGTAAGAAAAAAAACCTAGATTCAAACAGTTAATCACACCAGAATAAGAAGATGGTCTACGCAGTTTAAAAGAACAGTATTTCAGAAATCTTTGAACTCTCTCTAACTTTTTGATACATGCATTTGCATAGCTTTGTTGCATATAAGATCTATTTGCAAATTAAAAGACAACTTTCTGTGAAAAACCATACTTAGATCTGTAACATTATTGACTCTCTGGATCAAAATATTCTCTAAATTAAGTACCATCGACTCAAAAGATCTATAAAACTGGATCACCCGATATTTAAATATATATATACATGGGACCAAATGTGAAAAACGTCCTTTTTTATTGTAATAATTGTAATATATATTGGAAGTGAATTAAAAAAAATATTATTAAAACATAAAGTTAGGTTAGAATTGACGTGTAAGCAAAGAATATAGACGCTTATATTCTTATAGAATATAGAAGCGTCTATATTCTTTGGTGTAAGGTTGTCCGATATTGATTACTCGATTACTGCAAGGCCGAGATATACAACAAAAAAAGAAGATGTATTTGGTGACTTTTCTAGTAACTTTCTTGGGTGTGAATCTGCCTTTTTGGTTTACTCCTCCTGGTTAAAAAACAGGGTATAGCTGACCAGATCAGCGGCGATATATTTTACTCTACCTTTATGAATAACATTTTACTGCTCTGTTGTTTCAATCATCACTGCTCAACAGCTTATCGTTTGTTGGTTTTAATATTTTATTGCAATAGTACGAGTATGGAATATTTATTTAAAAAGTGAATTTATTACATGTTAATTATTTTTTAATTTCTTCTGACGTATCGTATATTATGAGTTTACCCAATAATCAAAGTTATGCCTTTTCAAGGAAATATTATCTGAAAAATAAGGAGTACCATGTGTCATAATAATTTTAATCTCCTTTATACACACTTTAAAAATTTGTTTAGTAATATATTTCTGAAATCCACACAATCATTGAAAAATGATTCGTGCTGTTTAAAAATATTTTTTTGTTAACGACACTGTCATCGACAAAGTAAATCAAATTTAAATGTCATCATATTTCTCTTCTGTTTATCGTTAAAAATTAACTGATAATTGTGGGTTGTATTGGTGTTATTTAATAATTTAACAAAATACATAATCAGCAGAAATCTTATTTTAAACATGCGAATGCTTTTTGCCATCACAAGCAATGTTGTGTTTATGATTGTTTAGCATTAGCTGTCAAATAATTTGTGTTCGATTGTTTCGTTTGTTGTATAACCCTCGTCTTTTTTAGGGTGTAGTAGCTGTATATAAGTACCTATTTTTATAGTAGTGTAGTGAAGCGGTACTCTAAAGCAAAATGAGTAATTTGGAAGAAAATAAACTACAGTCGAAACGTCAAGTGTTATCTCCAGAAGAACGGTGTTTAGTTCTAAAAGTTGAAAGTTATTTCCATATGTAAAATAATAATATGGGTCCATTGACATCTCTTATGGCAGTTCAGAAACGCACATGCGATGCTTGCGGTATCTCAGAGAGGACATTCCAAAGAATTAGTAACATAAGTGAGGATAAAATAAATCAAGTGAGCAAGAGAAATCGTCGACATTCAAAAACTTTAGATTTGCACCAGTCAATTAAACTTGCAGGTAAAAATATTATATATAATATGTATAAAGCCAAAGAACGTGTAACAGTTAGTGCTGTGTTGAAAAAAGACAAGGAACTGTGTGATATTAGTTTAACAAGTTTGTGGAGAGTGCTAAAACATTTAGGTTTTCGATATAAAAAGACAAATAATAGACAAGTATTTTGTGAACTCTCTAATGTTGTTTCAAAACGGTGGCATTTTTTAAGAAAATATACGAACAGTAAAACGTCTGATAGTCCGAGGCAAGTTGTATTTTTAGATAAACTTGGATTTTTGCTAAAAGAAATATGTTTAAATCATCCTGACAAGATGGCAAGACAAAATGTTATTCCTCTAGTCGTTCCGGTAATGGTAAACGCTACATTATACTTCATGCTAGAAATGATGAGGGTTTTATTCCTGACGCTAGTTTAATTTTTTCGTTCACAAAGAATACAGGTGATTATTAAGGAAATATAAATGCAACTATTTTTGAAGAATGGTTTAAAGACAATTCAATCAATCTACTACTCAAGAGTAGAAGAGTAGAAGAGAGATTTTCTTCAAGCAGCTGGACAAAAGAAGAAATAAAGTTGTGGTTGACATAAAAAGAAATTTATCACAGTGACATATTTTTAAAAGCCGATTTACTTCAAAAGTGTGGAGAGCACAAAATTCAAAAGAAATTTGTTACTGACCAAATGGTTCTTAAATATGGCCATGACGTTCTTCATCTTCCGCCGTACCATTGGCACTATAATGCAATTGAGTTATTTGGAGTATAGCCTAAAAAATTTTTATAATAAACATACATCCAAAACAACATATGACGCTAGCGTTTTTAGTTTATGAAAAGAATCTCTAGAACAAATAAAGGCAGAACAATGGCAAAATTGTATTAGACATATGGAAGACATATTCGTTCAGTCTTTTCAACCCGAACGAGTTATAGATAAGGTCCTGCATCTAATTATTCGGATAGACAATTCAGATAGTCATGACTCTGATAGTGAAATATCAGACAGTGAATAGGAAAAATCGTTTGCTAAAAAGAAGGTACAAAAAAGTGTTTCGGGAAATCAATTCGGACTTTGTGGTGTATTTCAGTTAAACGATAAAGTACCTTCGGTCTAATTACTGGACTACATACTCTCAATAGCTTTGGTATTAATTAGTGGACTACACGTGTTTAAACATTGTGTTTTGCTGAAAACTCGGAAGCAATTTAGTGCCAATTTGTTTTAAGGTTATATTTAATACAGTGTCTGCAGTCTTGAATATATTTTATTCAAATTTGGACATACCACATAACTTGGCAAGTATTTTCCAATTTAATTTTACATTCATTTTATTTGCCTTTGATACAGTAAAATCCAATATTATTACTGAACATAAAATACAGGTAATTAAATATTTTTACTTTTCAAGCGATCGTAATTAAATATTAATGCCCCACTGTTTGAGGCCCACTGATCATATCTTAATTACATATCGGCCGTCATAGGGCAAAAGGATTAATCTAATCTAATGTTAGCTAATCAAACAGTTGAATTGTGCTATATTAAGCAATATTTATATAAACAACACTTAATATAATGCGCTAGTTGAACATAACATATAAAGCGATTTAATTACACTATCATTTTATAGTTAAATAAACACAACGAAAACATTCATATCAGTTCAATTAAGTATCTTCAATCTACTTTGTAGATCATTTTATAGTTAAATAAACACAACGAAAACATTCATATCAGTTCAATTAAGTATCTTCAATCTACTTTGTAGATTACGGGTGCGGGTAGTACCCTTTTACAGTTGCGAGTAAAAGACGGACTACTTCATGGATTGGTAACCCTGTCCCTACGCGAGCTACTGTTTCTGTCTTAAGCTCCCCATTAAGAGAAAATAGGTCCTCATTCTGTACTTCATCTAACCCCCATATATACTTCACACGTTTTGTGTACATTGGCGACACAAAATAACAAAAGGGAAAGTCATATTTTCTGAACATAAAACAGAATAAATGAACTAGCCAGTTTAACAATGCGATTTTACTGTATAACCGGAAACAATATATATTAAAACAAAGTCGTTAGATGTAAAGATATCAAAATAAATACTACATACTTCCCAACATTAAAAATACAAACGCGTATCCACCTACTGCTAGCGTAAATTTGTATGCTGATGTATGCCTGGAAGCACTATTAACTTTTAAATTTTTGATTTTGTCACAAATCAGCAAAACAATACTTTTGACTGAAATAAATCCTTCCATATCGAAAAACCAAAAAATATCGAGTTTGCTTATCTTGAAATTTTGCAAGAGTATATAAATAAATGCTCTTTTATAAGAGCATTTGTTTTTTACAAGCTTTTACAAGCTTTTCAGTTTAAGTCAGGTATCGTTGAAAAATCAGCCCAATGCTCAAACGCCAAATCAGCCTAACGCTAAAATATCTCAACTTGTTGCGGGTGAAATAAATAATTTGTCTCGATTGCAAAATATTTTGTGTCATCTGTCATTTGTGTTATGTGTCTTGTGACATTAATTTAACTCGCTTCTGGAAAATTAAAGAAATTCCAAGCCCCAAAATTTTGTCACGTGTAGAAAAGGCATGCAAAGAGCATTACGAACTACTTGGGATATTACTGGTAGATACATTGTACGGTTGCTATTTATTGACACAAAATCGAAATAAGGTGATTCCTAAAATAGCATAGTAAAAGGTTTTTACTCACTAGAAAATCGTTTTTGTAAAGAACTTGATCTGCAGCATTCTATTATGCTTTTTTGACTGTGTATGAGAAATTAAATTGCATGTCATTATGTCACACAATCACATTTTTTAACAATTTAAAAAGTTATTAATTTAATAATTTTTAATTCACAGAATTAATTATTTTTGAGAGTATTCCTAGATTTAAATCTTACTAAATAACATCCTTCTCAAGATTTAATTTGTTTTAAATTACTTATAATATGTAATTCTATTTAATAATAACTTAGGTATCAGGGGATGGTATAATACGATAATTAACTCTCTTTTCACCGAACGTTTTCGCCAAAGAGAATTAATTTGGCTTCTTCAGGGCTGAAAGAGAATAAATTATGATTAGCTACCATATATTATCTAATAAAAAAAATTTACCTTACCGTAAATTTTAGAAATGTCGAGTTAGGATGTTAAAAAATTTAGCTAGTAACAACATAGTGGTGTTTTTTTTTGTTACTATGTGCAAAAAAGTTTTTTTTGTGAACGTTGGAAATGTATGGTAGCTTTGAAATTGAAACGCAAAGGTTTACCCAAGGTTAATCGAAAAACCCAATGTAACTACATTTAAAGGAAGTAATTCTTTGAATTGTCGGCAATAACTAAATTTTTGATTGTTATAAAGTTTAAATGTGAGGTTCTGTTTTTATAGAACGCAAGCGCTGACAATTACAAGTAGTTTTTTTGAATATTTATGTCGACTAACCTTGGGTAAACCTTTGCGTTTTAATTTTAAAGCTACCATACATTTCCAACGTTAACAAAAAAACTTGCAAAACTTGCAAAAAAAACACCACTATGTTGTTACTAGCTAAGTTTTTTAACATCCTAACTCGACATTTCTAAAATTTACGGTAAGGTAAATTTTTTTTATTAGATAATATATGGTAGCTAATTATAATTTATTCTCTTTCAGCCCTGAAGAAGCCAAATTAATTCTCTTTGGCGAAAACGTTCGGTGAAACAATTGATACACATTAGAGTTTTTCTTGCAGATTTCCCCAATATTTAAGAGTTTGCTATATAGATATATATACATTTTGTTTAAGCATATTGAATTATTAATTCACCTAGAATCTCCTCCATCAGAATAGATCTCCATTTAACTTGATATTACCTAATTAATTATTAATGGAAACTGTAATTGTGAATTTTATATTCTAGTAGGTAGACTATTTGTTTTTTTTTATTTTCTTTGAGTTTAAAGTTAGGGTACACGTCGTTGGGAAAAAGTTCTGGGGATTACTATTAAACTAGGTTGAATTATGCATAAAGGTAAGAGGTATATAAGTTAATGTTGCGAATAGGGATAACAAATTGGTAGAATTAAATTTAAGTTGTCTTTGTAAATACATTAGCAACTGATTGGGGATTAAAGTGAGTTGTACATAATATATGTTTTATAAGTACCTATTTTTCCATTTTCACAAAGTAGTTAAGACAGCTTTGACAGCAGTATAGGAGACTTTAAAAAATACACGTTGCTACTTCCGAACGTCTCGTACGTCAACATCGGATAAATAAAAACTCATTTCTATGTCAAGTAATACACGTTAGTTGGTTTGAACATATGAAGAATACTTATGCATCGGGAATGAAGTAGAAGATCTAATGGTCAACGAAAATGAAACAATCAAGAACTGTGAGGAATATATATATTTGGGAACAACAATCAACAAGAGTGGGCGTATCAAAAAATACATAGAGCAGAGAATCGTGAAAGGAAAAAGGGTGATAGGATGCCTAAACCCGATGCTATGGTCAAAAGAACTATCAAATCAAAGAAAGCATCTCCTCTTTAACTCCATCTTTAAAAGTATAGTGATCTATGGATGCGAAACATGGCAACTTACTAAATCCCTTGAGCGACGCCTACTTGCATTGGAAATGGACTTCTGGAGAAGATCAGCTAGAAAATCAAGGCTTGATAGAATACAAAATGACCATATCAGAAATATAATGGAAGTCAAGTCAACCATCATTAACGAAATTCAAAGGAGATAACTGATCTGGTATGGACATGTGAAAAGAATAGACGACGACAGGCTGCCAAACCAAATTTTAAAATGGACGCCAAGGGAAGGAAGGAAGACAGGAAGGTCAAAACATTCGTGGCTGGGCGGCATTCAGAAGGCAATGTCGGAAAGAAACCTTCACCCTGGCGAATGGAATAACCGACGTAGCTAGAAACTGGGAACCGGAAGGCGAAGAACGCTATAAAAAACCGGGATAATAATAATAGTTTGAACATAATTTGTGGATGGTAAGCATTCGTTCATTCATTCATTCAATTATATCTGAATATCTTTGTAAGATTGTTGTAGATAAAATATAGTCTACAACAAATCGAAAAATAGTCATATTGGAGATTTATGTATAGTAGTGGATGTATAGATAAAACTCTTGGTAATTGTACGTTCAGATGAAGCCTGTGTGTAGTAGTGAGCGTTCAGCTGAGACTCTTTCGAATTGTACGTTCAATGGAGATTTGTGTAAAGTAGTGGTCGTTCAGATGTGGCTTTTAGAGAAGGTTAAAGCATTGAAACTACGTTTTTAAGTATATTAATATAGCGTGGTTGTCGTTTCGGCAATGTCTTTGTGTCTGTTTTTATCTTGAGGTGTCCTCTCACCTTTCGTTTGACGCCTCAGACGTTGCAATCGGACCAATAACAACGGAGGTATGACAAAATGTCCTTACCAACATCTTAATTTTTTATGTTAATATATTTCCTTTCCTAATGACGTGATATTCGACGGAACACGTGACATTCGACACAGGACGTAACATGTGATATGAAATAATGTGAATGACGACATTATTTCGCAGGACGCAGGACGTAACGTTCGACGCAGGACGTAACATTTGATGTGAAATGATGTGAATGACGTGACATTATTCGAAGGACGTGACGTTTGACGCAGGACGTGACATTCGATGCAGGACGTGGCATTTGACGCAGGACGTGTCATTCGATGCAGGACGTGATATTTAACGTCAAATGTCATGTGAAACGATGTGAATGACGTGACATTCGATGCAGGACGTGACGTTCGACGCAGGACGTGACATGTGACGTGCATTGACGTGAAAGATGCGACATTCGACGCAGTACGTGACGTTCGACGCAAGACGTAACGTTCGACGCAGGACGTAACATTTAATGTGAAATGATGTGAATGACGTGACGTTCGACGTAGGACGTGACATTCGACGCAGGACGTTACATTCGACGCAGGATGACATTTGACGTGAAATGTCACTTAAAATGACGTCAATGACATCTTTGCGTTCGTTTTTTATGATAACATATTCATTAGCCCATCTTCCTTAATTTACCGCTTCATATGTAGTAAGCTTGAATGTGTGCATGCTTAGCTTTGGTGTGGGATATAGAGACCTATCATAGCCAACTTTAACAAGTTTATGTGGTTTTTTACATTTTTATTCATTTGTTTTATGCAATCCTTTTTTTTAAGGATCTCTCTCCCCCTTTTTGATGACGTATGTGGAAATGTACATCATTCTTTGATGAAAACTTTTATTAGTAAATGCTTGATTTATACAATGAAAACCTTTTAAATCAACACTATGTTAACGGCTTTACACCTATACATTTTTATATTAATAACCCATGTTAAATGTTTCTAAATCGTGTGATATAATAACAACAACAATACTGGCAATATCATTTTAAAGTCGTCTACTTTAAAATGTATAATGTATGTCTGACTTGTCAATATAATTGAATCAGATAAAATTAAATTATTAGAAGAATTTTTCACCAAGTAACAAAAAAACAAAATTTGACTAATGTCGTTTGAGAACGATTTTTGAAGTGGAAATTGATTTTATAAGGATAATTTCACTATCATATTCATGAATAAATTTTATTTTCAAATCAACTACTACCTACTACCTTTTATTCATGCATGTTGTACACTCCTTATTTCTCCTGGAATATTTATAATTTAAAAACCTTCCCTACAGGAGAGACATTACTTCGAATTTGACCAAATCCATATTTTACGCTTTCAGCGCAAGTTGGACGATGCCCATAATATTTGATGTCCCATAAATATCTCAATAAATGACAAAAATATCCGTAAAAATAAGTAACAAATTTATGTTGTTACCAGCAACAATATTTTTTACCCAATATCCAATACAAATGTCCGTTTTATTACTAACATAAAAATTTTTGATGATTTATAAACTAATCTGGGTTAAGGGTTTAATTCCCTGGATTTTATATTCTCGTCTGTTTTCAACGATGAATCTACGGAATATTTTATCTTGGAATCTCGAGTTATTTTAATCACATAAAAACTGTATGGTTTGGCGGTATCCTCCTCAATTAATAAAGCTTTTCGAAATTTATTTGGTTGGAACAAATATTGGAAACGTATTTTCAAGTATCTTTCGGCTTATCTAAGGATCCACTCTAAATTTTCTTTAAGCAGCAAGAGGTTTTAGAAATTCCAAATCTAATAGCAAATAAAATTGATTTTATTTTGTTAAGCTTCAATAAATTTATAATTTAACTGAATAGTGACAGAAATTACTAACTATAAAAAGGAAATAAGTAACGTAAAAATCAAAAAAAAAATCTACATAATTGCAATTAAAAATGAAAGCTACTTTCTTTTTTTTTGGGACATAATCTTCGATATACCTAATTTGTAGTTTATATAACTTGTTTTCTCTATTTTATTATAATAAACAAGATTAAAAATCTGGTAAAATATCTAAAATCCAGTTAAAGAATGTGTATAATTGTATTAATTAGAGCTATCAGAGTTTAACAATTATTTAGCTCATTATCTCTTCTGATACCGACCATAATGTAGCTTCGCCTGTTTAAAAAAATTAAACTGTTTGTCCTTATATAGTGTAGTGTAATGTACAATTTTATTTTTATGACATTCTATGATTGTCGGATAGGCCAAAATTGACGAAATGCCCCTGAAGATGCTCTAGGAAGCGAAAATTCTTGGGCAAGATTTAATTAATAAAACTGTGCTCCATATCTGCCTTTCATTTTATCAAAATTCATTTATTCGAGCATTCAACCTTATATCAAATTATTTAGTTGTTTATTTATAGGTACTGGTATTATTTTTTATGTCGAAATAAATTATAATATGTAAAGTTATCAATTCATCATTTTAATATTGTGTGTGTATGTAAATAAAAATAAATAAAAATATAAATAAACCCCTACTCTTAATTATACTTTCCAATCGCTTTTTCATGGATCGGATGACTTTTCTAATAAATTCTTGAGGAATTGCTTCCCATTCATTATTAAGCGCAGCTCTCAATTCTATCATGCTCCTTGTTGCATGATTTCTGTCCCGGACCCTTCGTTTAAGCTCACCCCAATATCCCATCCATCCGTTTAAGCTCATCCCATATTGGATTTATGCCTGGGCTTAACGCAGGAAAATGTATTGTAGGTATACCGATCTCAGATAGATAGGTGGTGGTGACTCGTGCGATATGGCATCGTGCATTATCGTGCATTAAAATAAAGGTATCACCAATAAATCCCGCGTTTGAAACCACATGTTTCTCCAAAATGTCTCTGATGTTATGATCCGCAGTTAATCCTTCTCCACGTCTGCCGCCAGGCACGAAAATTAACTGGGTTTTCCCATCCATAGAACTGCCTGACCAAAACATACAAGAACTGCCTTCATGAGACAATTTTTCGTATATGAAATTGACCAACTCGCTCTCCTAGCCTTCTATAGACTTGACGCCTCTTGTCGTTGCCATGTAGGCAGATCCTACTTTCATCGAAGAATATTAGCTGACTTCATTGATAGTCGTCCCAATCCAGATGTTCGCGAACAAATTCTAATCGCCTTTGCTTCTAGGCTGCAGTTAGCTGCCCGTAACTGCCGTTTTTGGTATCAGGTTGGCTGCATTTAGTCTCCTCCTGACTGTCCAAATGCTGATCACCATACCTCGGACCTCTCTAAGCTCTTTTTTGAGTTTAGCACCAATCAAATGTCGATTTCTCAGGGATTTCAATACAAGAAATTGATCATCTCTCTCCGTTGATATTCGATTACAGCCTCCTCCTTGTCGACGGATATAATCAACAGTATCTTCATACGGACGATACACTCGGGACACAGCAGATTGGCTTAAATTTAGTCGATTTGCCACGACTTTCTGGTTCAGGCCTTCCCTCAATACTGCTACTGCTTGAGTTGCGTTGACGGACGTGGTATCCATTTGTAATGCAGTTGCGAATTTAAGTGACTGATGTATTAGTGGAATACTATGGAAATTAATGTGTACAATGTTAACCAAACGTGTTAATTCGGTACGTTTCGATTTCATGAGTCAAATTCTAACCCTCTCTCTACGTGTTGCATTATGTTTTTGTAATGCGTCATCCCATTCACCAAAAAACAATTTTTTTTAAACTAAATAATGAGGTTAATGATTGTACACTAAATATTTTTAAATTTACACTTTTTAGATTGAAACAGAAGACGTACTTTGACAAAATAATTTTGAGTCGATTATTTTGCATTCAAGTGTATATATATATATATATATATATATATATATATATATATATATATATATATATATATATATATATATATATATATATATATATATATATATATATATATATATATATATGGGAAAGCGTCAAAACAAGGATCAGCTAGAGATGGTATAAGCCAGTTTGGTGTAAAATCTAAATGTGAAATTTTCGGTGATAGGCTGTCACCTTCATCAGCACCTAAATGGAAAACTTATTTAGTAAAGGTGGTGGAAATTAACATTTAAAAACCTACATTTAAAAATGTTCAGTTTGTCCTAGTCCTAGTAAATAACACTGTCATAAATTTGTTAAAAATATTAAAAAATACATTTAAAATTTTAAATAAAAACATTATAATAAGACAAAAGGGTATTTTTTCAAATATAACACAAAACATCTAAAAACCAACAAAAAACCGCAACTTCATGTTAAAAGTAGAAAAAAAGAATTTTTCTTCTTTTTTGATGACAATGATTTTTGATTTCTGTCAATATCAACTAGGTTATATTTACATCTACACCTCATGGTAACATGTATTCGTTGTACCCTGTCTGCAGCTCGTGTAATAACATGGAAGTTGGAAAAAATCTTTTAAAGAACCAAAATCAACAGGGAAATGAACTCTATTCTCAAGTGCAGGTAGGTCATCTGTGTACGTTATGATAAGCTATCTCTATTCTCCAATCTTTTACATCTTGTCAAGTCCCGCTGAAGCAAAAAAGAATAAATACAACTTAAGTTTTCAACATCTTTCTTACAGTTCATAGAAGAGCTGCAGTTATGGATGTAGCACATTTCTATGAAGTTTCTCTTAAATTGGTTGTCAACCCTTTCTAGTACTTCCACATTTTCATAGTTAGCAATGTGTCCAGTATTCTTAATATGTATGCTAAAAGCTGTACTAGTAGGCTTCCTTACAACATCACTCTTGTGCAAAGCTATTCTATTTGAAAGTTTCTGGCTGGTTTGACCGCTTCGAACTCCGCTTTGATCGAACTTCGATCGAGAGTGTAGATAGCGTTTTATATTAGCTGCGAAGGCAAAGATCAGAGAGAGGTGTAAAAACCCCCGTCTTTAGCGGGATTTTACCTCGTCCCCGTCTAACATTTTTGTTTGCTATTTTAAAACTGTCTGTATGTCTTAAGAAGTGGTGTTAAAATATTAATCAGTGATATATTAAAATTATAGGATTTGATATAGCAAAATATATAACATGAGTGAAAACATAAATAATGTGATTTTGAGTTTATTCCACGTTAACACTCAATCTCGGGGTAAATATAAAAAGTGACGAATCTGAAAATCCATCTTGTTTTATATTTTAAAAATCTTACAGCTCCATCTTGTTATTCTATAACCTTCTGGAGATCCCAGTAGAGGAGATACGTGGTTTTATTGATCCATACAAAAAAACTGCTACGACGAACAAAGGCTTTATCTAATATTCCATATATTCCATAATTTAATCGCTTAATATGATCCATAAAATAATTCTCACAATGATCCAAAAATGAAATTCTCAAAAAATATGGTCGGTCAGTCTGTGGTCTATAAACTCACTTTAAGGGACGAAACAAGACCAACCACTACAATGAATTATGTCGATTCAAAACAATGACTATAGCGACCTTCAGTTGTTACTCAGCACATAGATCAGAAATTCTTTGGTTAGAGAAACTTAAAACGGGTGTTTGGCTAGGCAACGCATTAAACATTGTAAAGAAATTTTTTAATGTAACAGGTTATAGTCAAATAACTGTGTGAGACAAAGTTCAATGTTGTCATTTCGTGACAAATGTAATGGTGGCAGAAATCATCTTCATAAGTCCAGAATCTACCATGTATTATAAAAAAAGGTACATGCTTTTGAACTATCATGAATAGCATGGACTTGTCTCAATAGAGTTCGCAGAAAGCATGGTAAATAATGCAGACTTCTTAAAAGAGTGCGCTAACCTTGCGAAGCATCGTAACATTTAACGCGAAAAAGATACGGCAAGATACCAAAAAATAAACAATTACTTTAAATAAAGAAAGAATAAATGTTACAATACTATTTAAAATGTCACTTACCTGAACCAATCGGTGTGGAGAGTCCTCTACTGCTGGGTGAATCGCTGTCTTGTATTCCCTCCAACGCTTGTACCAAAATGTTGTCGCTGCCATCTTCTATTTCGACAGTGGGCTGATGTCTAGCTTCTTCAGTAGGTGCTGCAGTTTGGATAAGAATATGGCCGTTACCGCTGTCGCCACCGCTCAACAGAAATATTGGAGAGCTTAACCTATTAAAGATAAAAACACAAAGTTATTATAAATTGTGATTATGTAAATTTTTAGGCAAAAGAAAAAAATGTTCATTATGTGTCTACTTAGAGATCAGCGAAAAAAGGTTATTAAGAAAGTCTGACCACGTAAGCCAATGAGTAGATTAAGCATGGTGAGAGAGCCTTGTAACTGGCTACCTACATAAGAGGGTTGGAAATCTTTTGATTCCAATCATTACTTCAAAGGACTTGTGAATGGATGTATCTCCATAGGTTTGGTTCTTCAGTGACCGTTGAAGGATAAGGATTCTTAATATGAGCAAATATAGCTCCAGAGAAATAAAATCACTTTTGAGTTTATCGATTTGTAATTAAATCTTTTAAGAGTAGAGAGGCCCAACACGGCCGTAATTTACTATACAATATCAAATGTACTCTTTCTTTATAACCCGTAAAAGAAAACACCGGTATGAAAGATTGCCCGATTTTGGCAGAGCGAAGTATTTAATACGTAAATTGAGTTTTTAACTACTCGATGCCTCGATGGCGATGTGTGAACTTGAACTGATAAAAACTACATAATGCGTGAACGGGAAGATTACCCCTATTTTATTTAGGTGTGAAAAATATTTAACAGGGTCAGACGCCAGTCAGTCGGATGTCCCGAACAAACTTGATCAAGTGAATGTTCTAGTTATTCTACACTAAGAAAAATCTAAACAATTACTTTTTATTTTATATTTTAAAACAATATGTTCATTTCTGGAACATATGGAAAAACACCAAATCCTGATGAAGTGCTTAGTGAAATTTTTAATTTCAAATCACAGCTCTTGCGAAGCTATTGAACATTATAATAGAAGACTGGCTACTATTAATATTTATTCCACTTCCAAAAAAAGCCAACAATAGAAAATATAAAGAACAAAGATTAGTTAGTTTTAGTTAGTTACTCCTTATTATCATTGACTTGCGTATATATACCAAATTAAAGAAACACCTAAGTTAAGTTCAACTTGAATTCAGTGCAGGACTCGAAAGAAGGAAGGCATCTCAGTTTGAAAGTTCTAATACAAAGAGCAAAGTATGTCACAAGGTGGTATTGCAGTAAATTCTCAACTTATAAAGAATATTATACTTCAAAATTGGGGAAGATCAACGAGGTCAGACTGTAGGTCCTTATGGTTTAGGACAACCTAACGATCGAGGACAAAGATTGTATGAATTTTGTAAAGAAAACAATATGATCATTGCAAACATGTGGTATAAGCTTCCTAAGCGACGACTATACACTTAAAAAGTCCCATTTGATGATGGCAATAATCCTGATTCTTCAAGAAATCAAATAGACTATATCCTAGTAAATGAGCGTTTCCAAAATCCCGTCAAAAAGGTCACTGTATATCCTAGGGCAGATATTGAATCTGATCATTAACCACTTGTAGCAGATATTAAACTAAGGTTAAAACAAATTCAGCGACAAAAACCAAAAACCAATGAACTTAACAGTAGATATACTAGGGGTCTTTGAGCTCATCCCCTAAATTGCAACCCCTAAAATCGCAACCCCCGGTCGTAAGTTCCAAACGGCTTAACGTAGGATGACGTACGAGGGCTCGTTGGAAAGGGGATGAAAAATGGGGTTGAATGCAGTATGTGCCGTGCGCATCGGAGCATGCCAAAAGGTCATTATGGGGTATCTTCGTTTCTATTGGTCAGATTGGGGCGTACGAGGGCTCGATGGAACGGGGATGAGACGGGGAATACTTTGACACAAAAAACAAAGATGGCGGCGTTGCCAAATGGGCGTTAAAACGTATCTTCGTTGCTATTGGTCGGATTTTGACGTATGAGGTGTCAAAGCGTTGGATGTCACGTGACATTCGACGCAGGACGTGACATTTATGTGACATTTGCCGCAGGACGTGAAATGTCACGTGAAATGATGTGACATTCGACGTAGGACGTGACATTTGACGCAGGACGTGACATTTATGTGACATTTGACATAGAACGTACAATGACACATGAATTGACGTGACATTCGACGCAGGACGTGACATTTATGTGACATTCGACGCAGGACATGACATTTATGTGACATTTGACGCAGAACGTGAAATGACGTGACATTCGACGCAGAACGTGAAATGTCTCGTGACATTTGACGCAGGACGTGACATTCGACGTAAGACGTGTCATTTATGTGGCATTCGACACAAAACGTGAAATTTCACGTGAATTGACGTGACATTCGACGCAGGACGTGACATTCGACGCAGGACGTGACATTTATGTGACATTCAACACAGGACGTGACATTCCACGTAAGACGTGTCATTTATGTGGCATTCGACACAAAACGTGAAATGTCACGTGAATTGACGTGACATTCGACGCAGGACGTGACATTCGACGCAGGACGTGACATTTATGTGACATTCAACACAAAACGTGAAATGTCACGTGAATTGACGTGACATTCGACGTAGGACGTGAAATGTAGGAATTACGTGACGTGTGACGTTGTGACGTGACGTTCGACATTTTAAAAGACAAAGACACAATAACAGAGGGAAACAGAGCGTAGCAGAGGGTAGCAGAGGTACACAGAGGGTAACAGAGCGTCATAACAGAGACATTCAGACGCCTTTAGTGACACATATGCAGCGGCACGAGGGAAATACCAGCGTAAAATCGTTTTATTCGACTTCGAATAAATTGCATAGTTATTATCGCCAACAGAACATCGAGGCTTATTCGTAATCATATTCATAACAATTCGGGTGATATACAAAATTAGCGAATACAAATGGTAAGTTGAGTACTATATTTTATCTACGGCATTTCGGGCAATATTTTATTTGTAGGTTGGTATTGTGCTTCGGTAAATATATATTTCCACCAACAATCCGTACCAGTTAAACTGACACTACAGCATCTCATACAAAATAGGTTAAATATAGAATTAAAAACAATTAACATAAAAAAACCTATATAAGTATCAACGTTAAATTCGACGATAATGCTTAGTCACGGTACAGCTGAAAGTAAAAACCATTGAAAAGCCACTCATAAATGTCAAATATGCTTTACAGAGGTACAATGCTAAACATATAATAAAACAATGTTAAATACTACCAAAATAAATACCTGCAAAAAAACATAAGCAAAATATAACGTGAAAATGCTAAAATATAATAAACTATGTAAACTACAATAAAAAAAAAACACCCTACAAAGAAAAAAGAAGCAGAAAGAACGAAAAGCATATCTTAAAACAGAAGAGGTACTAATGTGTACAACAAGTAAAAAAAAAGTAATAAACACGTACTGACAGATAGCAAATAACCTTCAAATAAAATCGAGATGCAATGAAGTAATAAAACACTTATTGATGGATAGGAACTAATAATCAAAGCAGTCAACATGCAATGAAAAATGCATTAAAAAACATCAAACTTATAAGAGGCATCCTGCAAAAAGTAATAAGCACCAACAGACTAATAGGAAATAATAATCAAAGCATTTGATATGCAATGAATATACATTAAAAAAAAATCATCAAAATTATAAGGGGAAACATGCAAAACAGTAATAAACACCTACCCGTCGGAAAGCTAATAAAATACAGTTAATACAATAAATCATAATGAAATATGCTAAAAACGAGACATGAGACAGAAAATTAGCGACAATTAACAAAGAACATAAAAAAAAACGTTTACAAATAGCTGAGTACATATCCGATATACGTAATCTTTGAAAAACGAGACAAAAAGATGGAACTTCAGTGAAATATGTTAAAATACAATAAAACTATGTAAACTATAGTTAGAAAATTAATACCTACAAAGAAATAAGCAAAAAATATATATACCGAACAAACATATCTTAAAGCAGAAGAGGTGCTAATGTGTAAAACAAGAAGGAATACAACCTCAAGGCAAATACACTGTCTCACAAAAAAAAGCAAAGAACAAAGCCGCCTTGTAAATGTCGTGAAAAATATTAAAAAACATCAAAAACATACACATAAAATGTAAAAAATGGAGAAAGCAATCTAGCATTTAACATGTAATCATAGCAATAAAAAACAACACAAAGGACAAGAGGTGTTATACATAAACAAAAATTACTAGTTACTCCCCGACGGTAAAATAAATTACCAAAATACTGCTAAAGGTAAAGGTAAAAACAGTGCAAAAATAGTAGAGTATAGCTAGACGTAATCTTTGGAAAAAATGAGACAACCGAACGAAAATCTGTAAAATATGCTCAAATATAATAAACTTATGTAAACTGCTGTCGCAAATAAAGAACTACAAAGAAATACACAAATATACTTAGGTAATATGCTAAAAAATATAATAAATACTACATGCAAATTATTGACAAAAATAAATACCCGCAAAAGTAGAGCAAAAAAAAGTTAAATAAATACCGAATTACATGAAAACTATGTAAATTACAGTCACAAATAAATACGTGCAAAAAAAAATAAGAAAAATAAAAACACATATCTTAAAATCCAGAATATAGCATGCGTGGATGTAAATACAAGCAACCGTATATCACATATTACCTTCTTTAGAACTGAAGACACTCTAGAAACAGGCAGTATGTAATACTCATTACTTGTCTGATTAAACACTATTTGCGAAAACACTTACACTAACACAGCGACCACAATGTTCTCAGAAAATAACACAGAAAACAGTAGACACACGCCGCTTTTACTGTTAAATATTTTACTGTTAAATTCTGAAACGATACGACGTATAATTTTTATGACTGAACACTTACCTACATACTGATTTAAAAATGTATACCAAGTCTTTCCAGCCCGTGCATCTATAACAAAAATCCTTCAAAAAGCCGATAACTTGACCAAAGCACATAAACATGTTTACTACCTTTGAATAATAGTCTATAAGGAACTATGAAAAATAACTGAAGGCACGCTTCTTATCAGGATATGTGGTTTTCAATCTAACTACGAGACTGCAAGAAAACGATAACTATACAAAAACAATTTTTATCATCTGTACTTTTAAAATGAAATTAGGAAATAACAATACCTAAATATGCATATTATTATACAGTAATGATGTCCGCTCGATTGCACCCCCCTAAAATAGTACCAGATAGCCAATAAGACCTGTCGTTCGATAGATCCAATAATATGTTATTGGTATTGACCAAAAATACAAACTTGTAAATTAACAACAAAGAATATTAAAAATGTAGCGAGTACATACCCAGACAGGCGTAATCTTTGAAAAAACAAACGACAACCAAAACAAAAATTTGTGAAATATGTTCAAATACAACAAAACTATGTAAACTACAGTCACAAATAAAGAACTGTAAATAACTAGACAAATACTTATACAGGGGTAATAGGCTAAAGATATAATAAAACTATGTTAAATCATGTCAAAATAAATACCTGCAAAGAAAAAATAAGCAAAATATAATGTAAAATATACTAAAATATATAATAAACTATGTAAACTACAGTAAAAATAAACACTCTACAAAAAAGAATAAGCAAAAAACAATAATGAAAAACATGGCTAAAATAAAAGAGGTACTAATGTGTACAACAAGTTAAAAAATAATAAACACGTACTGACAGGGGGCAAATGTTAAAATTATATCGACATGCAATGAAGTACTAAAACATCTATCGACAGATAGGAACTAATGATCAAAGCAGTCGACATTCAATGAAAAATACATTAAAACATTAAACTTATAAGAGGCAAGACGCAAAAAGTAATAAGCATCGACCGACTAATAGGAAATAATGATCAAAGCAGGTGACATGCAATGAAAATATATTAAAACAGATCAAAATTATAAGAAAAAACATGCAAACACCAATAAACACCTACTTGTTGGAAAGGTAATAAAATATGGTTAATACAATAAAAACATACCGAATTATGCTAAAAACGAGACATGAGTAGGAAAATTAGCTACAAATGACAAAGAACATAAAAAAACATTTACAAATAGCTGGGTAGATCTAGACGTAATCTTTCGAAAAACGAGTAAAAAAGGTTTGAAATAATGATCACAAGCAGTTCACATCAAAGAAAATACGGTAAACATACTTTACAACATACTCAATTACACAAACAGGACATGAACCTGTAAATTAACAAAAAAAATATATATATATATATTAAAAACGTAGCGAGTACATACACAGTCAGACGTAATCTTTGAAAAACGAGAGACAACCGAACAAAAATTTGTGAGATATGCTCAAATACAACAAAACTATGTAAACTACAATCACAAATAAAGAACTGTAAAGAACTAGACAACTACTTATATTGGGGTAATATGCTAAATATATAATAAAACTATGTTAAATACTGTCAAAATAAATACACGCAAAGAAAAAAAAATAAGCAAAATATAACGTAAAAATTCTAAAATGTAATAAACTATGTAAAATACAGTAAAAAACACCCTACAAAGAAAGAAGAAGCAAAAAACAATAATGAAAAACATAGCTTAAATAGAAGAGGTTCTAATGTGTAGAACAAGTAAATAAGTAATAACCACGTACTGACTGGTATCAAATAATGTTCAAATAAAATCGACATGGATAGGTACTAATGATCAAAGCAATCGACATTCAATGAAAAATACATTAAAAAACATCAAACTTATACGCAAAAAGTAATAAGCACCAACCGACTAATAGGAAATAATGATCAAAGCAGGTGACATGCAATCAAAATATATTAAAACATATCAAAATTATAAAAGGAAACATGCAAAACAGTAATAAACACCTAACCGTGGAAAAGGTAATACAATACAGTTAATACAATTAAAAGATACTGAATTGTGCTAAAAACGAGACTTGAGACAGAAAATTAGTGACAAATAGAAAAGATTATCAAAAAATGATTACCAATAGCTGAGTACATATCCAATAGACGTAATCTTTAAAAAAACGAGGCAAAAAAAAGGCGGTACTTCTGTGAAATATGTTAACTTAAAATAAAACCATGTAAACTACCGTTAAAAAATAAATACCTGCAAAGAAATCAGAAAAAAATAATAATAACGAAGAAACATATCTTAAAACAGAAGAGATGCTAATGTGTAAAACAAAAGGAATACAACCTCACAACAAATATATAGTCTCATGAAAAAAGGTAAAGGGCAAAGCAGCCTAAACACATTATCAATAAAAATAAAACATTCGAAACCATTATTCCTAGAAGACGCAAAAAGAAATAATACATAAAGTTGTCGAAATACCGTGAAAAATACATTAAAAACATCACAAATCATACACACAAAATGGAAAAAGCAATCTAACATTTAACATGTAATCGTAGTAATAAAAAACATCAAAAATACAAGAAGTGTTATGCATAATCAAAAATTACTAGTCACAATCTGACGACAAAAGAAATTAGTGCATATGTCGTCGAAATACAGTGAAAATACAAAAATATCTATCAAAATACCGCTAAAGGTACAGGTAATAACAGTGCCAAAATAGTAGACTAGAGCTAGACATAATCTTTGGAAAAAATGAGACAAACCGAACGAAAAATCTGTGAAATATGCTCAAATACAATAAACTTATGTAAACTGCTGTCACAAATAAAGAACCGCAAAGAAATACATAAATACTACATGTAAATTATTGTCAAAAATTAATACCTGCAAAGAAAGGAAGCAAAATATAACGTGAAAAATGCTAAAATATAATAAAACTAGGTAAATTACAGTCACAAATAAATACGTCCAAACGAAATACACAAATATACAGGGTAATATGCTAAAAAATAATAATAAATACTTCATGTAAATTATTGTCAAAAATTAATACCTGCAAAAAAAAAGAAGCAAAATATAACGTGAAAAACTGCTAAAATATAATAAAACTATGTAAATTACATTCACAAATAAATATCTGCAAAATAAATAAGCAAATATATGAAGAAGAACACGCACACTACTGCTGCAGAAGCCTGATACTGTCTACGTACAAAACACGGCGACCTAAGTGTTCTCAGAAATTAACACAGAAACAGTAGACACACTAACAGTGGATATATGTTGTAAATGCTACAGACTCTGTCACTTTAGTGTCACACGCCGTTTGTACTGTTAAATATCAGAGAATAGTAGCGGTGTGTAACAATATAGTTTCTGCACGATACAACATTTAATTTTGATGACTGAACACTTACATACTAATTTGAACACTATACAACCCATACATCGATAACAAAAAATCCTTCAAAAACAAACACTTAAAAATATTTACTACTTTGGCAAATTTTCTAGACTGGGAATATGACCAAATAATGGACCACACAATATTCTTTCAGGAAATGCTCTTTTCGATCTAACACGAGACTACGAAAACGATAACTAGTAATGTACTATACAAAAAACAATTAACTTTATCATCTGTAGTTTTAAAATAAAATTAGGAAATAACAAAAACCTAAATATGCATATAATTATTCAGCAATAATGTCCGCTAGATTGGATTACTAAAATAGTACCAAATAGCGAATAAGGCCTCTCGTTCGATAGATTCAATAATATGTTATTGTTATTAACCAAAAAAATCAACAAAATCGACAGCTTTGACAAAAACACAAAAAATGTGTGTAATAGAACCACTGACATACGAAAAGACCGATATTATCGATCAACAAAACCAATAGTGATTGATAGAGTCTGTGACATGCAACCGCAAGGACAATACCTGAAGGTCACTAAGCCTGCAACATCCAAACGGTTCAACGTTCAAAAACGTGCAAAGTATTGAAGGAAAGAGGAGGTGGTAACAAATATGTTAAGATAAAAATAAAACGCAAAGACATTGCCAAAACCATACCCAAACGGGTCAACGAATACAAAATGCAAGATATCGAAGGAAATGGAGGCGGTAACACATATTATGTTAAGATAAAAATAAAACGCAAAGACATTGAAAAAACGCTACTAAGCTTGTAACGTCCAAACGGCTCAACGTACAACAATCAGCTACTAAATGACATCGGCAAATAGAATACCAAATTTTTTTAGTATCGAATACCGAATAAAGAAATTTTACGTTAGGAGCACATACTAGAAGAGAAAAGTCACTCAAATTTAAGATTAACTGATACCATTCTTTTGGTGACTCTGCATAATCCTTTGCCATATCTTCTGGCGAAAGAGCATTAATGTCTTTGACACTCAAAAGACAGGATAATCATTTGTCTCTGTCTCATTAGACTCATTAGACTAAAAGAGTCCTTACGAAGTCGTTAAATATATCTTCCAGTACAGCATCCCCTACGTAATTAATTATTTCGCGTATGAACCATTAACGCGGTCAAAGGTCAAAGTATGTCTTAAGATGGTAAATATATTAGGTTAGAAGGTCTCTGCGTACCGCTGTCTACGTGTCACAGATGGCTCTGTGCGCCTCTGCATGTCTCAGCGTACTTTTTGTCTACGTGTCATAGATGGCTCTGTGTGCTTCTGAATGTCTCTGCGTCAAATGTCGCGTGATTCACGTCATACGTCAAATATCACATAATATGTCACATTTTATGTCAAACGTCACGTTATATATCTAATGTCACGTATTATGTCACGTCATACGTCAAATATCACATACTATGTCATATTAATTTGTTGGGTTAGGTATTACTTAACAGACGCGTAGTTATGGTTAATTTATTAGGTTAGGTCGGGTCGCTTCGCGGCTCTACCTAACCTAATAAATTAACCATAACTACGCGTCTGTTAAGTAATACCTAACCCAACAAATTAATATGACATAGTATGTGATATTTGACGTATGACGTGACATAATACGTGACATTAGATATATAACGTGACGTTTGACATAAAATGTGACATATTATGTGATATTTGACGTATGACGTGAATCACGCGACATTTGACGCAGAGACATTCAGAAGCACACAGAGCCATCTATGACACGTAGACAAAAAGTACGCTGAGACATGCAGAGGCGCACAGAGCCATCTGTGACACGTAGACAGCGGTACGCAGAGACCTTCTAACCTAATATATTTACCATCTTAAGACATACTTTGACCTTTGACCGCGTTAATGGTTCATACGCGAAATAATTAATTACGTAGGGGATGCTGTACTGGAAGATATATTTAACGACTTCGTAAGGACTCTTTTAGTCTAATGAGTCTAATGAGACAGAGACAAATGATTATCCTGTCTTTTGAGTGTCAAAGACATTAATGCTCTTTCGCCAGAAGATATGGCAAAGGATTATGCAGAGTCACCAAAAGAATGGTATCAGTTAATCTTAAATTTGAGTGACTTTTCTCTTCTAGTATGTGCTCCTAACGTAAAATTTCTTTATTCGGTATTCGATACTAAAAAAATTTGGTATTCTATTTGCCGATGTCATTTAGTAGCTGATTGTTGTACGTTGAGCCGTTTGGACGTTACAAGCTTAGTAGCGTTTTTTCAATGTCTTTGCGTTTTATTTTTATCTTAACATAATATGTGTTACCGCCTCCATTTCCTTCGATATCTTGCATTTTGTATTCGTTGACCCGTTTGGGTATGGTTTTGGCAATGTCTTTGCGTTTTATTTTTATCTTAACATATTTGTTACCACCTCCTCTTTCCTTCAATACTTTGCACGTTTTTGAACGTTGAACCGTTTGGATGTTGCAGGCTTAGTGACCTTCAGGTATTGTCCTTGCGGTTGCATGTCACAGACTCTATCAATCACTATTGGTTTTGTTGATCGATAATATCGGTCTTTTCGTATGTCAGTGGTTCTATTACACACATTTTTTGTGTTTTTGTCAAAGCTGTCGATTTTGTTGATTTTTTTTGGTTAATAACAATAACATATTATTGAATCTATCGAACGAGAGGCCTTATTCGCTATTTGGTACTATTTTAGTAATCCAATCTAGCGGACATTATTGCTGAATAATTATATGCATATTTAGGTTTTTGTTATTTCCTAATTTTATTTTAAAACTACAGATGATAAAGTTAATTGTTTTTTGTATAGTACATTACTAGTTATCGTTTTCGTAGTCTCGTGTTAGATCGAAAAGAGCATTTCCTGAAAGAATATTGTGTGGTCCATTATTTGGTCATATTCCCAGTCTAGAAAATTTGCCAAAGTAGTAAATATTTTTAAGTGTTTGTTTTTGAAGGATTTTTTGTTATCGATGTATGGGTTGTATAGTGTTCAAATTAGTATGTAAGTGTTCAGTCATCAAAATTAAATGTTGTATCGTGCAGAAACTATATTGTTACACACCGCTACTATTCTCTGATATTTAACAGTACAAACGGCGTGTGACACTAAAGTGACAGAGTCTGTAGCATTTACAACATATATCCACTGTTAGTGTGTCTACTGTTTCTGTGTTAATTTCTGAGAACACTTAGGTCGCCGTGTTTTGTACGTAGACAGTATCAGGCTTCTGCAGCAGTAGTGTGCGTGTTCTTCTTCATATATTTGCTTATTTATTTTGCAGATATTTATTTGTGAATGTAATTTACATAGTTTTATTATATTTTAGCAGTTTTTCACGTTATATTTTGCTTCTTTTTTTTTGCAGGTATTAATTTTTGACAATAATTTACATGAAGTATTTATTATTATTTTTTAGCATATTACCCTGTATATTTGTGTATTTCGTTTGGACGTATTTATTTGTGACTGTAATTTACCTAGTTTTATTATATTTTAGCATTTTTCACGTTATATTTTGCTTCCTTTCTTTGCAGGTATTAATTTTTGACAATAATTTACATGTAGTATTTATGTATTTCTTTGCGGTTCTTTATTTGTGACAGCAGTTTACATAAGTTTATTGTATTTGAGCATATTTCACAGATTTTTCGTTCGGTTTGTCTCATTTTTTCCAAAGATTATGTCTAGCTCTAGTCTACTATTTTGGCACTGTTATTACCTGTACCTTTAGCGGTATTTTGATAGATATTTTTGTATTTTCACTGTATTTCGACGACATATGCACTAATTTCTTTTGTCGTCAGATTGTGACTAGTAATTTTTGATTATGCATAACACTTCTTGTATTTTTGATGTTTTTTATTACTACGATTACATGTTAAATGTTAGATTGCTTTTTCCATTTTGTGTGTATGATTTGTGATGTTTTTAATGTATTTTTCACGGTATTTCGACAACTTTATGTATTATTTCTTTTTGCGTCTTCTAGGAATAATGGTTTCGAATGTTTTATTTTTATTGATAATGTGTTTAGGCTGCTTTGCCCTTTACCTTTTTTCATGAGACTATATATTTGTTGTGAGGTTGTATTCCTTTTGTTTTACACATTAGCATCTCTTCTGTTTTAAGATATGTTTCTTCGTTATTATTATTTTTTTCTGATTTCTTTGCAGGTATTTATTTTTTAACGGTAGTTTACATGGTTTTATTTTAAGTTAACATATTTCACAGAAGTACCGCCTTTTTTTTGCCTCGTTTTTTTAAAGATTACGTCTATTGGATATGTACTCAGCTATTGGTAATCATTTTTTGATAATCTTTTCTATTTGTCACTAATTTTCTGTCTCAAGTCTCGTTTTTAGCACAATTCAGTATCTTTTAATTGTATTAACTGTATTGTATTACCTTTTCCACGGTTAGGTGTTTATTACTGTTTTGCATGTTTCCTTTTATAATTTTGATATGTTTTAATATATTTTGATTGCATGTCACCTGCTTTGATCATTATTTCCTATTAGTCGGTTGGTGCTTATTACTTTTTGCGTATAAGTTTGATGTTTTTTAATGTATTTTTCATTGAATGTCGATTGCTTTGATCATTAGTACCTATCCATGTCGATTTTATTTGAACATTATTTGATACCAGTCAGTACGTGGTTATTACTTATTTACTTGTTCTACACATTAGAACCTCTTCTATTTAAGCTATGTTTTTCATTATTGTTTTTTGCTTCTTCTTTCTTTGTAGGGTGTTTTTTACTGTATTTTACATAGTTTATTACATTTTAGAATTTTTACGTTATATTTTGCTTATTTTTTTTTCTTTGCGTGTATTTATTTTGACAGTATTTAACATAGTTTTATTATATATTTAGCATATTACCCCAATATAAGTAGTTGTCTAGTTCTTTACAGTTCTTTATTTGTGATTGTAGTTTACATAGTTTTGTTGTATTTGAGCATATCTCACAAATTTTTGTTCGGTTGTCTCTCGTTTTTCAAAGATTACGTCTGACTGTGTATGTACTCGCTACGTTTTTTAATATATATATATATATTTTTTTTGTTAATTTACAGGTTCATGTCCTGTTTGTGTAATTGAGTATGTTGTAAAGTATGTTTACCGTATTTTCTTTGATGTGAACTGCTTGTGATCATTATTTCAAACCTTTTTTACTCGTTTTTCGAAAGATTACGTCTAGATCTACCCAGCTATTTGTAAATGTTTTTTTATGTTCTTTGTCATTTGTAGCTAATTTTCCTACTCATGTCTCGTTTTTAGCATAATTCGGTATGTTTTTATTGTATTAACCATATTTTATTACCTTTCCAACAAGTAGGTGTTTATTGGTGTTTGCATGTTTTTTCTTATAATTTTGATCTGTTTTAATATATTTTCATTGCATGTCACCTGCTTTGATCATTATTTCCTATTAGTCGGTCGATGCTTATTACTTTTTGCGTCTTGCCTCTTATAAGTTTAATGTTTTAATGTATTTTTCATTGAATGTCGACTGCTTTGATCATTAGTTCCTATCTGTCGATAGATGTTTTAGTACTTCATTGCATGTCGATATAATTTTAACATTTGCCCCCTGTCAGTACGTGTTTATTATTTTTTAACTTGTTGTACACATTAGTACCTCTTTTATTTTAGCCATGTTTTTCATTATTGTTTTTTGCTTATTCTTTTTTGTAGAGTGTTTATTTTTACTGTAGTTTACATAGTTTATTATATATTTTAGTATATTTTACATTATATTTTGCTTATTTTTTCTTTGCAGGTATTTATTTTGACATGATTTAACATAGTTTTATTATATCTTTAGCCTATTACCCCTGTATAAGTATTTGTCTAGTTATTTACAGTTCTTTATTTGTGACTGTAGTTTACATAGTTTTGTTGTATTTGAACATATTTCACAAATTTTTGTTTTGGTTGTCGTTTGTTTTTTCAAAGATTACGCCTGTCTGGGTATGTACTCGCTACATTTTTAATATTCTTTGTTGTTAATTTACAAGTTTGTATTTTTGGTCAATACCAATAACATATTATTGGATCTATCGAACGACAGGTCTTATTGGCTATCTGGTACTATTTTAGGGGGGTGCAATCGAGCGGACATCATTACTGTATAATAATATGCATATTTAGGTATTGTTATTTCCTAATTTCATTTTAAAAGTACAGATGATAAAAATTGTTTTTGTATAGTTATCGTTTTCTTGCAGTCTCGTAGTTAGATTGAAAACCACATATCCTGATAAGAAGCGTGCCTTCAGTTATTTTTCATAGTTCCTTATAGACTATTATTCAAAGGTAGTAAACATGTTTATGTGCTTTGGTCAAGTTATCGGCTTTTTGAAGGATTTTTGTTATAGATGCACGGGCTGGAAAGACTTGGTATACATTTTTAAATCAGTATGTAGGTAAGTGTTCAGTCATAAAAATTATACGTCGTATCGTTTCAGAATTTAACAGTAAAATATTTAACAGTAAAAGCGGCGTGTGTCTACTGTTTTCTGTGTTATTTTCTGAGAACATTGTGGTCGCTGTGTTAGTGTAAGTGTTTTCGCAAATAGTGTTTAATCAGACAAGTAATGAGTATTACATACTGCCTGTTTCTAGAGTGTCTTCAGTTCTAAAGAAGGTAATATGTGATATACGGTTGCTTGTATTTACATCCACGCATGCTATATTCTGGATTTTAAGATATGTGTTTTTATTTTTCTTATTTTTTTTTGCACGTATTTATTTGTGACTGTAATTTACATAGTTTTCATGTAATTCGGTATTTATTTAACTTTTTTTTGCTCTACTTTTGCGGGTATTTATTTTTGTCAATAATTTGCATGTAGTATTTATTATATTTTTTAGCATATTACCTAAGTATATTTGTGTATTTCTTTGTAGTTCTTTATTTGCGACAGCAGTTTACATAAGTTTATTATATTTGAGCATATTTTACAGATTTTCGTTCGGTTGTCTCATTTTTTCCAAAGATTACGTCTAGCTATACTCTACTATTTTTGCACTGTTTTTACCTTTACCTTTAGCAGTATTTTGGTAATTTATTTTACCGTCGGGGAGTAACTAGTAATTTTTGTTTATGTATAACACCTCTTGTCCTTTGTGTTGTTTTTTATTGCTATGATTACATGTTAAATGCTAGATTGCTTTCTCCATTTTTTACATTTTATGTGTATGTTTTTGATGTTTTTTAATATTTTTCACGACATTTACAAGGCGGCTTTGTTCTTTGCTTTTTTTTGTGAGACAGTGTATTTGCCTTGAGGTTGTATTCCTTCTTGTTTTACACATTAGCACCTCTTCTGCTTTAAGATATGTTTGTTCGGTATATATATTTTTTGCTTATTTCTTTGTAGGTATTAATTTTCTAACTATAGTTTACATAGTTTTATTGTATTTTAACATATTTCACTGAAGTTCCATCTTTTTGTCTCGTTTTTCAAAGATTACGTATATCGGATATGTACTCAGCTATTTGTAAACGTTTTTTTATGTTCTTTGTTAATTGTCGCTAATTTTCTGTCTCATGTCTCGTTTTTAGCATATTTCATTATGATTTATTGTATTAACTGTATTTTATTAGCTTTCCGACGGGTAGGTGTTTATTACTGTTTTGCATGTTTCCCCTTATAATTTTGATGATTTTTTTTTAATGTATATTCATTGCATATCAAATGCTTTGATTATTATTTCCTATTAGTCTGTTGGTGCTTATTACTTTTTGCAGGATGCCTCTTATAAGTTTGATGTTTTTTAATGCATTTTTCATTGCATGTTGACTGCTTTGATTATTAGTTCCTATCCATCAATAAGTGTTTTATTACTTCATTGCATCTCGATTTTATTTGAAGGTTATTTGCTATCTGTCAGTACGTGTTTATTACTTTTTTTTTACTTGTTGTACACATTAGTACCTCTTCTGTTTTAAGATATGCTTTTCGTTCTTTCTGCTTCTTTTTTCTTTGTAGGGTGTTTTTTTTTTATTGTAGTTTACATAGTTTATTATATTTTAGCATTTTCACGTTATATTTTGCTTATGTTTTTTTGCAGGTATTTATTTTGGTAGTATTTAACATTGTTTTATTATATGTTTAGCATTGTACCTCTGTAAAGCATATTTGACATTTATGAGTGGCTTTTCAATGGTTTTTACTTTCAGCTGTACCGTGACTAAGCATTATCGTCGAATTTAACGTTGATACTTATATAGGTTTTTTTATGTTAATTGTTTTTAATTCTATATTTAACCTATTTTGTATGAGATGCTGTAGTGTCAGTTTAACTGGTACGGATTGTTGGTGGAAATATATATTTACCGAAGCACAATACCAACCTACAAATAAAATATTGCCCGAAATGCCGTAGATAAAATATAGTACTCAACTTACCATTTGTATTCGCTAATTTTGTATATCACCCGAATTGTTATGAATATGATTACGAATAAGCCTCGATGTTCTGTTGGCGATAATAACTATGCAATTTATTCGAAGTCGAATAAAACGATTTTACGCTGGTATTTCCCTCGTGCCGCTGCATATGTGTCACTAAAGGCGTCTGAATGTCTCTGTTATGACGCTCTGTTACCCTCTGTGTACCTCTGCTACCCTCTGCTACGCTCTGTTTCCCTCTGTTATTGTGTCTTTGTCTTTTAAAATGTCGAACGTCACGTCACAACGTCACACGTCACGTAATTCCTACATTTCACGTCCTACGTCGAATGTCACGTCAATTCACGTGACATTTCACGTTTTGTGTTGAATGTCACATAAATGTCACGTCCTGCGTCGAATGTCACGTCCTGCGTCGAATGTCACGTCAATTCACGTGACATTTCACGTTTTGTGTCGAATGCCACATAAATGACACGTCTTACGTGGAATGTCACGTCCTGTGTTGAATGTCACATAAATGTCACGTCCTGCGTCGAATGTCACGTCCTGCGTCGAATGTCACGTCAATTCACGTGAAATTTCACGTTTTGTGTCGAATGCCACATAAATGACACGTCTTACGTCGAATGTCACGTCCTGCGTCAAATGTCACGAGACATTTCACGTTCTGCGTCGAATGTCACGTCATTTCACGTTCTGCGTCAAATGTCACATAAATGTCATGTCCTGCGTCGAATGTCACATAAATGTCACGTCCTGCGTCGAATGTCACGTCAATTCATGTGTCATTGTACGTTCTATGTCAAATGTCACATAAATGTCACGTCCTGCGTCAAATGTCACGTCCTACGTCGAATGTCACATCATTTCACGTGACATTTCACGTCCTGCGGCAAATGTCACATAAATGTCACGTCCTGCGTCGAATGTCACGTGACATCCAACGCTTTGACACCTCATACGTCAAAATCCGACCAATAGCAACGAAGATACGTTTTAACGCCCATTTGGCAACGCCGCCATCTTTGTTTTTTGTGTCAAAGTATTCCCGTCTCATCCCCGTTCCATCGAGCCCTCGTACGCCCCAATCTGACCAATAGAAACGAAGATACCCCATAATGACCTTTTGGCATGCTCCGATGCGCACGGCACATACTGCATTCAACCCCATTTTTCATCCCCTTTCCAACGAGCCCTCGTACGTCATCCTACGTTAAGCCGTTTGGAACTTACGACCGGGGGTTGCGATTTTAGGGGTTGCAATTTAGGGGATGAGCTCAAAGACCCCTAGTATATCTACTCTTAACTTTGACGATATAAACATAAAACATAACATTAAAAAAGAATTTAACAATAGAATAAAAAACATCGGAGAGCAACTAGAAGATCCAGAAGAACTATGGAGTGAATTTAAAAGTCAAGTTATCGAAATCTCCACAAGCAATGATTATAGAAAAAACTTAATCAAGAAAAATAAATGGATGACAGACGACATCTTGAAATTAATGGAACAACGTCGACTGATAAAATTTAATGTAACAGAATATAGACACCTGCAGAGAAGAATAAAAAAGGAGATCAAATTTGCCAAAGAAAAATGGATGAGAAAAGGGTGCGTCGAAATGGAGGCTGTAATATCTAAACACGACTTATTATATGTGCACAAAAAAGTAAAAGAAATGAGTAACATATTTAAAAAACGGGTTCCCTCTATACTCGTTGACAATAATAACAAAATTATTGTAAATGAGCACGAGATAAGAAAAGAATGGCAGCTGTATATATCAGAGTTATTTGAAGATGACAGGAATAATGTTGCCGAATTCTACCAAAACTGTACTGACGGCCCAGAAATTACGAAATGCGAGGTAGAACACGCTATAAATAAAGCTTAAATTAGAAAAGCTTTTGATCCAGATGATACACCAACTGAGTTGTTAAAACTAATAGAGAATGATAACATAAAAGTAGTAGTAAGACTTTTTAATTCAATATATAACACCGGAGTGATTCCCGCAGATTCGCTCAAATCCATCTTTGTCGCAATACCTAAAAAACAGAATGCGAGAAAATGCTCAAAATATCGATTAATTAGTCCAGTAAGCCACACTCTTAAAATTTTTCTCAGAATACTTCACAATAGAATTAGACGCAAATGCGAAGAAGATCTTAAAGATATCCAATTTCGTTTTAGAAATGCTATGGGAACCAGGAAGGCATTTCCCGCTGAACATCCTATTACAAAAATGCCGTGACCAAAGAAAAGATGTATTTGCATGTTTCGTGAACTTCGACGAAAAGGCCTTCGATAAAGTACAGCAATGAAAATTAATGCAAATACTGAAAAATATCGGATTAGAGGACAAGGATATTCGTGTCATTAAAAATTTGTACTGGAATTAAACTGCTATCGTAAAAATTGGAGATAACTACACCGATGAAATCTCTATACAACGAGGAGTCAGACAAGGTTGCATTTTGTCGCCAACATTGTTCAATGTTTACAAGTTATTTAAAAAGGCACTTGAGAGACAACCATATGGAATAAAAATCAACAAGGAACTATTTAATGTGATAAGATATATGTATACGATACAGTAATTCTATCAGATAATATTGAAAGTCTTCAAATTTTGCTTGATCGTATTCACGAGGTAGGAGAGGAAATAGGCATTAAAATAAACTCAAACAAAAATCAAATTTTTAGTGCAAAGCTTTAATTAAACGGAGTCCAAGTTAAGAGAGTTCACAAAATGACATATTTGGAAACTGTCATAACGGACCAACTAGATCCAGACATAGAAATAAAACGTATAATAGCAATGACTGAAACTACTTTTATGAAAATGAAGTCACTTCTTTGCAATAACCATCTCAATTTAGAACTAAGATAAAGAATGTTTAAATGCTATGTTTGGTCTGAACTTTTGTATAGTGCAGAAGTGTGGACGCTAAAAGTATCGATCATGAACAAAATTGAAGCATTGGAAATGCAGGTTCATAGACGAATGCTGAAGATACCTTGGACAGCAAGAAAAACTAATGAAGAAGTACTAAGGAGCGTCAACAAAAATAGAGAATTGCTAAAGGCTGTTAAACATCGAAAAATATCTTATCTGGGACATATAGTAAGGGGAAGTCGATATAAAATATTTCAACTGACTCTTAAAGGCAAAATAGAGGGCCGTAGAGGTGTAGGAAGAAAACAAGTTTCTTGGTTAAAAAACATTCGTGAATGGACTCAGATACCAAATGCAGGACAATTATTCCACATTGCAGAAGATCGAGAAGCCTTCGCAATGGTGATCGCCAACGTCGGATAATTATGATATGGCACGCGAAAAAGAAGATAAAGAATATTAAATATGCAGGTGATACCGTATTGTTGGCTTTAAGGTATGCAGGGGCTCTAAAGCATGATAGTTAATGTTGTAGAAACATGTTACAAATACAACATAAAACTAAATAAACTTATTATAAATATACTAATAAATACGACTAACCATAGACTAATCACCTTAAGGGAAACTATAAACAAAGTTATGTGGAATGGGTTATGATCACAAACTTTTAAAGTTAAAAGAGGGATACGGCAAGAAGATCCACCATTTAATTGACTTTTATCATCATCATTACCTAGCCTTTATTTATCACGTCCACTATTAGACATAGGCCTCCTCCGTTATTTACGATTTTGTGCCCTTTGTTGCCAATTGTTGGTAATACGCCCGATGTCATCAGGCTAATGTGTAAGTGGTTTTCATCTACTACATTTGTCTGTTCCTGGCCTCCAATTTGTAATTTTGCTCGACCATCGTAAGTCGTGCATTCTCGCTACATGGCCTGCCCAGTTCCATTTAAGTTCCCCTATGCGTTCCCCAATATCAGCAATACTTGTCCTTCTTCGCAGATCTTCGTTTCTTATTCGGTCCCGCAACGTCACTCCCAGCATAGACCGTTCCATTCGTCTCTGTGCCACTCTGAATTTCGAAGCCGTAGTCTTGGTTAGAGTCATAGTTTTCGCTCCATAGGTCATGACCGGTAATACGCATTGGTTAAATACTTTTCTTTTGAGTCTAATTGGTATGTTGGCCCTAAGTGTGTCTCGCAGTTCTCCAAAGGCTGTCCACGCTAAAATAATTCTTTGTTGGATTTTGCATCTTTGGTTATCTCTGCTGATTCTTATTTTATAATCCAAATACGTTAATTGCTTCACCAGTTCTACCACTTTATCTTTAATAGTTAAATGGTTATTGGGGAACTCATTTGTCATAAACTTAGTTTTAGTCAAGTTCATTCTGAGGTTCACCTTCGAACATGCAACGTCCAATTCATTTAACATACTGTGGCTTCTAAATTATCTATGATAATTAGAATGTCATCTGCGAAACGGAGACGGTTAAGCTTTTTGCCGTCTATTGCTACTCCTCTGTGGTTCCAATTGACCATCTTAAAGGCATACTCGAATACCGTTATGAATAATTTCGGTGACAATGTATCTCCTTGCCTTATCCCAAGTATTATTTTTATTGGTCGGGTGGTTTGATCTTGTATCTTAACACTCATAGTTCATTTTTGTAAATATAATAAATAAGTTCACTATACCTATGTTCAATCCTGCTGTCATACGTTGCTTCTATAAGGCTATCTATTTCGATCATGTTGAACACTATATGAAAATCTATGAAAGTGAGGACAAGAGGTTTGTTGAATTCTATAGATTTTTCAATGAGTGTCTTTGCTGTATGTATGTAATCATTGGTACCATAATTTAATCGAAATCCTGCATGCTCTCTTGGTTGGTAGAAATCTAATTTTTTCTCCAATATCCATATCACTAACCTAGTAAGGAGCTTGTATATATGGTTCAACAGGCTATAAGGTCTATAATTTTTTAGGTCCGTTCTATCTCCTTTTTTATGCAAAAGGATGGATATAGCATTGTTTCATTCTTTGGGCACCTCTCTTTGCTGTAAACACAGATAAAACAGTTTTCTTAATTTATTTAATAGCATAGCTCCTCCATTTACGATACCTTCTATTACAATGCCATCCTCTCCTTGGGCAATGTTATTTTTTATTTTTTATCTTCGTTATCTTTCTTTATCTTCTCGTCTACTTTCATATAATTCCTCGTAAAACTCTTCGACGATTTGTATTAACTCGACTGTACGTGATATTATTTTTATTTTACTTGTTTCTTAACTTATGATTTTTGCATTTCCCAATGGTTCAGCTTTTTACTTAGAACTTTAAGGCTGTTATTTTCCTATATAGTGTGTTTAATATTATCGGTTTTAAACTTCCTTAAAGAAATAGAAAAAACTGAAAAAACTATCGTGAAATCAGCATTATATCATCTATAGGCAGACTGTATGGCAAGACCATAAAGGAAAAATTAGAAATGTATATACAAGATAAAATCGGAGAAGACCAGGCAGGTTTCACAGCTGGGAAAGCATACTTAGATCACATTTACATGGTCGAACAACTAATAGAAAAAAGAATGGCCAAAAATAGATCCGTCCATCTAGCTTTTGTTGATCTTAAGAAGGCAATGACTCAATACCTAGAACCAAGCTATGGGAAGCAATGGAAGACATCGAAGTTCCACGAAGATTAATAAACGTGGTAAAAGCACTCTACAAGAATAACGAAGTAGCTATCAAAACGGGCAATAGAATATGCAGTCCATTTAAAACGGCAAAGAGACTACTACAGGGTTGCTCCACATCCCCCACCCTGTTCAAAATATTCCTGGAAAGAACCCTGAAACCATGGAAAAGAAAGTGCGAAGGAATGGGTATACCAGTAAGGAACGAATATCTATATACGCTAAGTTTTGCTGACGACCAAATAGTGGTCGCACAAGACGAGGACGACCTCAGTTTTATGATGAGAAAACTGGAGCAGGAATATACAAAGAGTGGGATGGAAATAAACCTAAAGAAAACTGAATACCTAACAACGGAGAATACAGAAATAAAACAGCTGGAAATAGACGAAGGTAAACAAATCAAAGGAACAGGCAAGTATAAGTATTTAGGTTTCATAATATCAAACAAAGGAACAACGGAGGAAGATATAAAAAATAAACTAGGACAAACAAGAGACTGCATACGAAAATTGAACCCGGTACTATGGGATAAGAACATCAGCATGAAAACAAAGGAAAAAATATATAATACCATGACAAGAAGTATCCTCACTTATGGGTGTGAAAATGGGACAATAAATAGGAAAACCAAAAATAAAATAAGAGCAACAGGGATGGAATTCCTAAGGAGAAGCTGCAGAGTAACAAGAAAAGATAGAATAAATAATATGGAGATTAAGAGGAGAATGGGAATGAACTCCGACATAATAGACTACATCGAACAAAAGAGGTTAACCTGGTACGGACATGTCAGAAGAGCAGACCAAAATCGGTGGATAAATAGAATAACAGAGTGGAGCCCGACAGGAAGAAGAAAGAGAGGCAGATCCCGAAGATCTTTCAGAGATAAAGTGGACAAAGCAATGAGAAGAAGAAACCTACAGGAAGGGGACTGGCTAAACAGGAAAAATTGGAGAAAACGGTTGAGTGAAGGAATACAGTAAAAACTGTTGAAATCCTTGTATATATATTATATATATTATATATTATATATTATATATTATATATATATATATATATATATACATAACTTCCTTAAATATTTTCTGTTTGCATTCGAAACAGTTTTCTTATTTCCCTTAGAGTGTGGCTGTCTACATTCTCACATTGTCTTCTTTGATCACGCAGAGTTTCAGTGTATGGACTTATTTTACTCTCTGATTTTCTGTTAGGACAGTGCACTCGGTGTCTTTCTTTTAAGGCATTTATGATGCAATTATGATAGTTCTCGGAGGTTTGATGCAGTAGTAGCTTATTATTGATATGTGCCTGATATTGGTTGATATCTAATGGGGATGTCCAGATACCATGATATTTATTTTAAATCATTATGTTTCTTTCTCTTCTTATGTTAATTTGAACTTTCGCTCCTATCGTTCTGTGGTCACTGCTTGTGGTGAACGTGTTGAATACTGTTAGATATTTAATTATTTGTTTTTGCCACTTATGATGTAGTCGATTTCGTTCCTTGTTTTATCATTTGGACTTTCCCATCTTCTGTGCATCTTTTTGTGAAAGAACTATACCGGTCTTAGCTTGCGTAAAGGAGGAACTCTCAACTAAGCAGGGGTCCGTCACTACTCTGCGCAAGATAGACTGGGCGTTGGAGTACTCAAACTTGACACGGCGCGTGCCAATGGCTGATAGGGAAGTTCCTGTAGATATGCAGGTTAGGTACGCATAAGGCTTAACCAAATAAGTACCTGCGGATCAACTGAGAACATGATACAGGTCAGCAGCTGCATTATTAGTGGACAATACCTAAGGAATAAAATTCTTGACAGGTGCGGTACCACAAAGTCGCAAGCGGCAATCAAGTTGATATCACCGAGTGTTATACTGCGGACACTCACCAACCCATCTGGTAAGCATGGTGTTTTAATGTAAATATACCAATTAAAACCGCGATCTCAGATTTTAAAATCTCACATTGATTTATCAGTCTGTCCCAAAGCTTTAAAAGGGGACAAAAAAACTGACTATACGAAAACCCAAAAAAGCCTTAACTAACTTTAGGAAACGATAATAAGAAACAGTGATTTCAACAGAAATTAAACAATTTCCAGAAAGTAGCACCATGATCTTTGCGCACGATTTACCGCTACTGCATAAGACAAAACAAGCAAGAAAGTGTGGGTTGTTAATTTACATTAAAAAATCAAAATACGTAATTATGGGAAGAACCCCAGATAAAGGACAAACAAATTTTAAGATAATAATGGTAAATTTAACATGAAAGTTTTTGTTTTTGTTAACTCTCTTATTTTCTATAAGGCTTAGTTTTATGTATAAATGTATATCAAATTATGCATATTTTAATTATAAGAAAGTTTTTATACTAACCGTTTTACCGACTGAACTAGTACCCCCTTCTTGATTTCGCTTTGTTGAATTAGAATTTGCCCAATCTTTCCATTTTCCGAGTCCTCAAGGATAATGTTATTTTTTGTGTGGGTCAGTGCGTCAGTTCGAAGAAGAATATGACCACTGTCAGTGCCTTTGGCGTTTCGAAGTAGAATGAAATTGTTCCGGCTAATTTCGTTTCCAGTAGACGTCGTTTGGTTTTCGTTGAGCGCTGTCGTCGTTATGGTACGAATAATCTTGGAGTTGTTAGCGTGATGCATTTGTTTAACGTTTTTTGAAATTGTAGTTACATTCGTTGGTACTGCATCGTTTGGATCTGAAACAATAAAAAGATAGTTAATGAAAATTCCTTTTCATTAATAGCAGACCTAATTAATTGATGTGGACTAATATTTAGCATTGGACGATAGTGATTATTAGGACCCTGATATACAAGCGCTAATGTCGTCTCATTAGCAGTGCTACGTTAGCGTCAGCTAATCGGACAATGTTACTACCATGGAGTAAATTATACGAAAGGTAATGTTATAAAAAGTTATATCGAATGACCGGCAGTGTATGTACAAGGTTATAATACGATGCCAAGTAGGCCTATAATGTGTAAGCAAATCAGCGGTTCAGCTAGAATTGCATTTCTTATTATTTTTGTTGTAAAAATGTAAATGTTCATTTTTATAATTCAGTTTAGAATCTGTTCTCTTGTAATAAACTTGTACTTATAAAAATTGTTAAAACAAATCTTTTTAAAAATCTATAAACAGAGTGTTACAAGTTTAGTTATATAAACGGTGTTTTTCTATAGGCATAGAAATGTAAGTTGATAACACTTTTTTACCTGTCGGGCATATTGAGAGCTGTCAAGTGAATTATGTTAAGTTTGGTTTCGAATTTCAGCATGAATAGACTTGACGCCTGAAAAACGCTTCCAAGTTGTACAAATTTATTTTAAAAATTATGATACAACACAATAGTCCATCAAAGCAAGTAATTTGATTAACCATAAAACGTTTTTGTACCACGTTTACTCTAAAAATTCAGATCCTATGCATTCACAGACACGTCGTACAGTGCATACAGAAGAAGTTATTGCTGCTGTAGTGCGTAGCATAGAGGAAGACCAGAATCAGTCTATCTGCCATCATGCACAACAGTTGGATACATATCCATCCACTTTATGGAAGATTTTGGGGAAATATCTTGCTTTTCGTGTTTGCAAATTCTAACTTATGCAAAAATTGAAGGTAAATCATGACCTAGCAAGGCGTAGATTCCAATTTTCATAAGCAAATTTTGTTCAGTGATAAAGTTCACTTTTGGTTGAATGGATACGTCAACAAACAAAACTGCCCTATTTGAAGTTAAAATAATCCTCAAATGTATGTTGAGATTACATTACATCCCAAAAAAGTGACTGTCTGGTGTGCTTTATAATCTGGTGAAATTACTGGATCGTACTTCTTCAAACGCAATGCTGACCAGAGGGTTACAGACAATAGTGACCGCTATACAGCCATGATTACTGTCTTTTTCATTCCCCAATTAAAAAACCATGATATCCAGGAACTTGCATTTCAATATGACGGACAACATGTCACACAGCTCGTGCAACAATTTATTTATTGACGGGAACGTTTGGTACCGCATGGTTTCACGTTTTCGACCGTCAACTAGCCTCCAATATCGTGCATTTTAACACCTCTAACTATTTTATGTGGGGATATGTGAAGGTGCTAGTCTACGCCGATAAGCATGAAAGAATTGACCACGTGGAGGATAATATTCACCACATTATTGCTGATATACAGCGAGAAATATTAGGAAAAGTGATCGACTTCCAGATTAGACCACGATACACACACAACTGTATGCCAAATATAGAACCGTAATTCGGTTCCACGCGCGCATGACGTCAGGTGCGAGAATACTCTGCGAGATTTGCCATTTAAATCCATTTGTAAATGTGTTGTTTAGATCTTTGTTTACGACTTTTTAGTATTATTATAAAGTAAATATTACATCAATTTATAATATATTTAAATGTGTTGTCTCAGTTTCACAAAATGCATGGCAATTCTTTATCTGAAGAGGTAAATATTTTTCACAAATTAGCTGAAAACTCGATGACCGAAATACAAAATACTACTGTTCCTTATGAGGTTGTCCTGTGTTTTTCCAGAACTAGAATTAATATAAGACTGGGGGATCTGAATATAAAAATAAGTTTCAAAAATGCTCAAAGAAACTTGAAGAAAAAGATGACAAAATTTACTAATTGTAGAAAGTAGACCTACAACTTTTATGTATGCCGACTTCTATACATATATCTGATTTTTTTGTATTAGTATTTAGTATTACATATTTTTATTTTTATAAATCACTAAAGGCAGTCCCAGTATAATATGAACAAATATGGCTATTAGTATTAGAAGCAGTTGGAAAAACTACAGGGAAACAATTTTAAAATAACATAACTTAATGGTGAAAGAATGAAGTCCATGAAACGGTGTTCAGCTTATGGGGTCAGGATAAAAAAAATACCTTTCTTCTTCTTCTTCGTCAAGCCATTCACGTCCACATCTAAACATAAGCCTCTTCAAGTCTTCCTTTCCATTGTTTTTTATTGTACGCTACTTGTAGTAAATTTTTCCCGGCAGTCCTTTTAAGATCATCTGTCCATATCATAGGAGGTCTGCCTCTTGGTCTTTTGTGTTGGTATGGCCTCCAGGTTAAAATTGATTTGTGCCATTTGTTTAGATCGCTCCCAGCTAAATGTCCAGCGTATTCCCATTTCAACTTTAATGATTTTTGCACCACATCGGTGACTTTGGTTTTCTGTCTTATCCATGTGTTTGTTTTCTTGTCCTTAAGTGATATACCTAGCATTGCTCTTTCTATCGCGTGTTGAGTGACTCTAAGTATATTCATATTCTTTTTTGTGATTGTCCATGTTTGTGCCGCATAAGTTAATATCGGAATAATGCATGCATCAAAAACATTAGATCTAAGATGTAATTGAATTTGTTAATTTCTGAGTATATAGTTCAGTTTACCGAATGCTGACCAAGCTAAGTTTCTTCTTCTTTTTATTTCTTCAGTTTGAATTTCCCTATTTAGTATTATTTTTTGTCCTAAGTATATATATTCTTCAACTTTTTCTATAACTTTATCGTTTATTATTGTCACGGTGTCTTCGGAGTGCATAACTTTTGTTTTGTTTAAATTCATTTTCAGTCCTATTTTAGAAGATTCGGTATGTAGTTATATAAGCATGGTTTGCATTTCTTGTAGGTCAGTAGCTATCAGGATTATGTCATCTGCAAATCGTAGATTACTGAGGTAGCTGCCATTGATGTTTATTCCCTTATATTTCCAATTTAGGTTTTTAAAAACGTCCTCCAAAACTTAGGTGAACAGTTTGGGTGATAAAGTATCTCCCTGTTTGACTCCCCTGTTTAATGGTACAGGGTTCATGCGTTCATTTTCACTTAGATAGTATGTAGCTGTAGCTTAGTTCATAGTTTCTTTTATTAAGTTAATATATCTGCTGTCTATTCTACAATTTTGCATTGCGTTTATTACGGCCGTGTGTTCTATGGTATCGAAAGCTTTTTCGTAGTCTACAAATGCTAGGAAAACTGGAAACTTGTATTCGTTACATTTTTCAATTAATATTTTTGTGGTTAACAGGTGATCGGAAGTTGAATAGCCTTTACTAAAAGATGCCTGTTCATATGGTTGGTATTCGTCTAATTTCCTTGTTAGTCGAGTAGTTATGACTTTGGTGAGTATTTTAAACAGGTGTGACAGTAGGCTGATGGGTCTGTAGTTTTCCAATTTTCGACTATCACCTTTCTTGTGTAATAATATTACTTTAGAGTTGTTTGAGCTCTTAGGAACTTTGCCCTGATGTAAACAACTGTCCACAAGCTTAGTTACAATTGCAATTAGTTCCTTACCTCCTTCTAATATCATATATATGGTAATACTATCTTCTCCTGCAGCTTTATTTCTCTTTATGTTTTCCAATGCTGTAGTTACCTCTGAAATTGTTACTTTTGGCAATATTTCAACATTTTTGTGATCCAACATTTTTTATTAATTTCCGTGCTGGTCTCATCTCATCATCTTGTTGATGTATTCTGTAAAGTTCTGTGTAAAAGTCTTCTATTCGTGTTAGTAATCTGCCTATTAAGTTCTCTATATCCGTCGGTTCCTCTTTTGTTAGATTTATTCAAAATCTTCCTTCTTTTTATTTGTTGTAATATTTCTTTGTCTAAATCATTGTATATTGTTTTTGGTTTTTTCAGTTTCAGAAAGCTTCTATTCACTGTTTCTGTAATAAGGTTATAAAAAGGTCAATATAAAAATATGGAAAAGAATAATTAATAAGCGGATAGGAGAAGAAAAATAAATATCCGAAAATAAGTTTTGAGTTTTAGCAGAGCCGATCCACAATTTTCGTTATGAGGGAGCTGATGGAAAAATACAGAAATAAAGGAACAAACTTTCATGTGGTATTGATTGATCTTAAGAAAGCATATGGTAGAGTTTCATGAAAGATTTACTGGTGTTACTATGAAATATATGTATTATGTGGTGACAACTAGTATTAAAACACGTGTAGGAGAGCTAGATAGACTGCATCAGTACTCAGTCCTAAGCTCGCATTTATTCTCTTTAGTGTTGGACCACAATCCCCAGACAATAGCTGCAATGGACATTTGTAACAATTCCCAAAAAGCCAAGTGCAGCAATTTGCTCAGATTACAGAACAATCGCTTTAATGAGTCACACACTTAAAACATTTTTGAAAATAATTCATAGTAGAATTGTTAAAACTCTTGAATATAAAATTAGTGACATAAAATTTGGCTTTAGAAATGGTATAAGTACAAGAGATGCTTTGTTCGGCTTAAATGTATGTGAATCAGGACATGTACTTGTCCTGATTCATTCTGAACAAAATTTTATTTTTTGGCAATATAATTGTCAAAAATGAAAATTTTAAGTTGGCATTTATGACATTGAGGATTATTTGTAATTGGTCGATATTCTAACTTATTTATAAATTCAATTGTTTTTGTGTTAAAAACGTTTTTCAAAATTATATTACAAAATTTCAGAGAAACGTTTATTAGATAAGAACATTTTTAGAATAGTTTTTTTTTTTAATATGTTTAGCAGCAATTTATTAACAAAACTAATTTTATTTTGTGAGTTAATATAATTATTTTTTCTAGTTCCACTTTGTAAGATATTTTTTGTATTTTTTAGCAGCTCTTGAAAATAATTGTAAACAAAATTGAAAGCTCGAGATAAAAAATAGTTACCTAATTTATTGACTCCAACCGATCTAAAACATATTTAATATATATGGTTTCAGTTGTTTTCCGAGTTAGACTACTCCGCGTTAACTAGTTTTGGTTTTTAGAAAAACCATATGCAAACCAAACTATAACCAAATCCAATATATATATATATATATATATATATATATATATATATATATATATATATATATATATATATATATATTTATATATATATATATATATTATATATATATATATATATATATATAAAGTCGCTGATTTAGATTAATAAGTTACCAGCAAGCTTGTTTGATCGTACTCTGTGTTTAGATGAAACATATTTTTTGAATCCTTTCCAAACGACGGCCGCAAAAAACTAGAATCGATTACCAGTGCACTGTTTAAACATCGAATAAAGAACCAGTTTCTTTTTGCACAATTAAATTCAATAAATATTTTGTGTCATCTTCAGGACCTCCCTGCGAACATAACTTTTCCGTCCTCGACAGGAAGAATCTAATAACAATATCCTTTCGGTGAGTTGGCACATAATAACCTTGTAACGGACCCACTACAAAAACCATCGGATCATCAGTATCAGCAAAAATGTAGATAGAACAGGAGGATGGCCATCGAACAAGCTTGCATAACAATTTTCATTAGTTTTTATATTACAAAACAGGGTCGGAGTTAGTTTATAAGAGAGGCGAGAAAGGAAAATTGTAACCTCGTTACATATGACACCCGGATATTGACAGAAATCAGAAATATGTCATCAAAAAAGAAGAATATTTCTTCTTTTCTACCTTTAACATGAAGTTGCAGTTTTTGTAGGTTGTAAATTTTAGATTATTTTGTTGTGGTTGTATTTGAAAAAATACCCTGTTGTGTTGTAATGATTTTATTCAAAGTTTTAAATGTATTTTTAAATATTTTTAACATGTTTGTGACAGTGTTCTTCACCACTAGGACCAACTGAACATTTTCAATGTAGGTTTTTAAATGTTGATTTCCACCACTTGTACTAAAATAGGTTTTCCATTTAATTGCTGATGAAGGTGACAACATATCACCGAAAATTTCACATTTAGAATAAAGTTCTACACCAAACTGGCTTATACCATCTCTAGCTGATCCTTGTTTTGACGCTTTCCCGAAAGTTACCCTCCAAAGAATTACATATATATATATATATATATATATATATATATATATATATATATATATATATATATATATATATATATAAGAGTAAGAAAAAAGAAGTACTTGTGACTCGTTTGGAAAAAATATAACACTGTTTTTGATGGGTTGGAGTCAATAAAAGGGGCTATTTGTTGACTATTTTTTACTCGAACTTTCAATTGTGATTACAATTTTTATCAAGAGCTTCTAAAAAATACAAAATGTCTTACAAAGTTGAACTAGAAATAAAAAATTTTTTGTTAACTCACCAAATAAAATTAGGTTTTAATGGAATGAGATTTCGCAACATACTAATATTGACTTATTACATTTTAAAACACTCATCAATTTTGTTTTTGATTCTAATATTTTTATATTTAATGGTGTTTTTTATAAACAAATTTTTGGTAGCCCTATGGGATCTAGTCTTTCATCCATTCTAAGTAGCTATGTCATGGATGATGTTATTAGTGATTGTATCAATAATTGCACTTTTTTCATTCCATTTATCAAAAGATATGTAGATGATCTAGTTTTGGCACTTCCTAAATACAAAATTCTTGAAACAGTCAACATTTTCAACAATCATAATCAACATATACAATTTACAGTTGAGGAAGAGGTAGATAATTCTCTACCATTCCTTGACATGAGAATTGTAAGAAATACAGACAATATGTTGAAAACTAGATGGTTCAGAAAACCCATATTTATGTAGTAATAGATTTATAAGCTATTACTCTAATCATCCAAATAAAATGAAAATGAACCTTATAACAGGATTAAAGGAACGTGTTTTAAAACTTTCTCATCCAGACTACCTACAAGAAGATCTTCATTTGTTAAAAAATATTTTAATTGAAAACTCTTATCCTCCTGATATGCTACATAGGATGCTTTTTTCTAATTTATTAAATATAAATAACTTAACACCATTTTTTGCTAAATCTCAAAACACTGTATCCAACAATCAAAACATATATTATCATTCACTACCTTTTATACCATCATTAACTCCTAAATTAATACAAACATTAAAGGTTATTGACAATATAAAAATAGCAACAAAGAACATCAAAACTATTTCATCTTTATATTCCAAAACTAAATATCCTATAGACAAATTAGATCAAACAAATGTAGTATACAGCATTGTTTGTACTCAGTGTGAAGCTGAGTATATTGGTGAGACTGGAAGAAATCTCTCAAATCGCATTATTTCTCACAAGAGTGATTGTAGAATTAAGAAACCATCTTGTGCTTTGGCAGAGCATGTAATAGACAAAGACCATATTACGGATTTTGATAATATTAAAATTTTTTGTAATGAAAGTAATAAATTTAAAAGAACTTTTTTGGAAATGGTTTGTATTAGCAAAAGTTATAATAATTTAAACAAAAGGTCAGAAATTCAAAATTTAAGCAAAATTTATAATTATATAATTTCTATTTAATTTATGCAGTCAGTAAAATATCACATTTTGAATTTTCCATGTATTTGTTACATTTTTTCGGGCATCTATCAATGGTGAATAAATCTTCTTCTTTTTTGTTACTAAACAAAGAAGAATTTTTTAACAAAATTTTATTTTTGACAATATGTCAAAAATAAAAATTTTTAAGTTGGTATTTATGATATTTTAGGCTGGTTGTAGCTATTCTATTTTTGTTTATAAATTCAATTTTTTTCTTAAGAAACTTCATCTAAATTTTTCAGAGAAACATTTATTAGAATAAGGCATTTTTTTATTAATATTTTTTGTATTTATTATGTAAGCAGTAGTTTTATATAAGAAACTAATTTTATTTGGTGAGTTAACAAAAAATTTTTTATTTCTAGTTCAACTTTGTAAGACATTTTGTATTTTTTAGAAGCTCTTGATAAAAATTGTAATCACAATTGAAAGCTCGAGTAAAAAATAGTCAACAAATAGCCCCTTTTATTGACTCCAACCCATCAAAAACAGTGTTATATGTATATATATGTATATATATATATATATATATATATATATATATATATATATATATATATTTAATATATATATAATAAAGCTCAGACATACAAAGTATTGAACCTTCAACTTAAATTTGATTTTACTGCTCTATAAATAAGACTCTGGTACTTATCGTTAGCTAAGAAATTGGTAGCAATTTGGAAAAATTCTAGCATAACAATACACACAAAACTAAGGCTAGTAAGGGCGCTCATTTTTCCCATAGACGCATATTCATCCGAAACATGGACCTTAAAGAAAGCGGAGAAAAATAAACTGGACGCTTTTGAAATGTGGGTATACCGCCGCATGTTGAGAATAAGCTGGATTAATCATCGCACTAACATATCGATATTAGAACAACTTAAAGTAGAGGATAGATTGCTTAAACAAATACAACAGAGATATCTGCAGTAATTTTGACACATTGCTAGAAGAACAGGTACGATGGGAAAACTTATAATCGAGGGTAGAGTTGACGGAAAGATACTTAGGGGAAGATCTCAAAGCCGTTGGGTAGATCAAACAAAAATATTGATCAACCAATGGTTAAATGAAGCCGAGCAACTAGTTCAGGACAGAGAAGGATGGAGGAGGACTGAGGAGGAGGACTTAGAGTTATTAAAATCTGTGCACATATCTGTGCACAAATCGATGTATATATTTTTTTAAATTTTACATTTGTTTCTTGCAATTTGCCTAAAAACTTGTATATTTTCCTCATTTAACAATAAGGAAAATAGATTAAATTCAAAATACACATTTTGTGGTAATAAAAAAAACTCTGCAACATTGAAACGTGTTATGTATTTTGGTACCCATGCTAGTGTCAGATATCCAAGTTAATTGAACTATTACTCGTATTTATTCTGAAGATCTATCTCTTTACATTTTTCCTCATAGTATGTTTGTTTTGCCTCTTGTATCATTTTTCTGATTTCAATCTTAATGATTTTGTAATTGTGTAGCATTGTGTACTGTAGCATAATTTTTTCTGAGATTGGGCCAAAACCCTCTATTGATTTGTTGACCTCTGTATCGACAATAATTGCTACTCTACGTCTATGCTGCTTGTCAATATTTCCCGAGTAATATAAGGTACCGGTTTCTGTTGAAAGGTATCCTAAGTTATGCCACCATGTGTTACTTACATCCAATATATTTATATTTATTCTTCTCATTTCTTGAATGATGTTATGCATTTTACCAGGTTGATACATGTTTTTCACGTTCCACGTACTTATTTTTGCTTTTGATGATTTTACTTTGTCTTGTTTCGATGTTTGACAAGGGTTTCGCCGGTTAGCAACCTGAAAGTCATCTGTGCCTCCCTTGCCGGATCTTAGGCTCCTATTGCCATGATGATTGTACTAGAGATATCCAATTGAATCTTTAATGCAGTGGCTTCTACTTGTCTTCTGCATCCTTAAGCCGTTGACCATTTACTTGATTCATTCGCCTTTGGTGCCAATTTCCAAGCGCCAGGACATAAGATTGCCCTTCCACTTACCTACTCATCCGCCCGAAGCCATTGGTCAGTAAGTGCGGGATTGCTTATACCGGCAATCGTTCGGTGTTTTTTCTCCCTATGTGGCTACTTTCACTTAGTTTAGGCTGCAGACCAGCGCAGTTGACCGGGGCCATAAGTGAGAGTTAGTTGTTTTATGAGGACCAGTTATCAAGAACCATCTGCCGTTTATGACGCTCGATGTGGTCGTTCCGATAAAAGGTGGTACCTCTATAACACAACTCTACTCCCCTAGGGGGTTGCTTAGACACTATATATTATCCAAATTTATGTTATTCTATGGAATAAAGGATTGGGCATTAAAAAAGGATATCACAAAAATGTTGGAGGCCTTTGAACATACAAAACATTACTTGACAATAAATTTTAGCTTACAGGTCAATGATCCACAGAAACCAAAAATAGCAACTTTCGTCAAACATTCTTTAGCTTAGTTCTGTCGCGTAAAATTATCCATAAAATAATCTCCAACATATTGCTCGAAGATTGACTACTTTTCCACTTGTTTGTCACTAGCTTTTTTTGTTGAAAAAAAGTATATATTTAAAAAATCCTCTTGTAAAAGAATCATAACTAGGTTTACTGAACAAAAACAGCTAAAATAACTATATTTTTTTTTTCAAAACTCTACTTCTTCAAATTTAAAGAGTGTGTTTATTATAAACTCTTATAAATAAAACAATGAAAAAAAAAATATTTACCATTATACCGTTTAACGTGAACCGAAATCTTAAAAAATAAGGTAGCCAGTCCTGGATTCTCAGAGGACCATATGACCACTTGAAACAGCGATATAACCCTATTTTATAGTTTTTATGCAAGCTTCTTAAAAGTTTTAATAAAGGTTAGTGAAATATTGTTTACTGCAGGCGAAAAATTCTTTTAGAAAGTTATCTCAACAGTTCCAATCCTTGTTAATTTAAAAGTTGATAGAAAAGTTAAAAACGAGATTGCATTGTTACAGAGGTTTTATAAATCTCGTTGTTGTGATTTGGTTTTGAGTTAAGATATAACTGGAATAAGAAATGAAAACACATTTTTCGATAAAAATAAGTGCGTATACAAGTTTCAGTAAACAAACGTTAGATTGTAATCAATAATAGGTTAAAACATTAGTTGGAAATATAAGTACGAATAGAATATGAATTTGTTTCAACAACTCGAAAAAACCGATGAAGATTTAACAATGTTTGGAAAGTCCAAGGCGACTAACGATTTTTGTTTTCGGTCGTCGCGTCGATAGAAAATTAATCTATGAAGAGTTGTTTGTTGAAGACTTAGAGAAAATACAAAAATGTACAATTTGAGAGTTTCATAGAAATTTAGAAGATGGAATTTTGGTGTGTTTTCAAATGCTAGAATGTGATTGATCAAGAAAGAGATAGTGGAAAAGGAATTGCTAAGAGAAACTTATTTTGAAAAAGAGAGTGGAGTTGCGATGCAACCGAAAGAGTATCATCAAAGTAAAGTGAATTTTAAGGCCCGTTTTCACGCTACGTCTTATTGTAAGTTTTGTTGGTCATATAAAACGTACGACAAAACATACGTTTTGTCCAGTGTATACACACTATGTGTTTCCTTCCGACAAGACGTACGTTTTGCTGTTTACATGACACGTTTTATTGTATAGTATTTGTTCTATCCAACAAAACGTACAATAAGACGTAGCGTGAAAACGGGCCTTTATATGCCGACAGGTTTTACCGATAAAAAAGTTTGATTTTGTGTTAAGAAAAAAAAATAACTTGTTTTTCGAAAGTTTTTTTTTATTAATTTTTCCTGATTATACGGACATGTTGGATTATGTTGGGGTATTTCATGGTTGAAATACCAAAAAACGCCCAAAGCGGGATATGGCGCAGGCGCTACAATTTTGAGTTGTATCAATTGTATGAAAAATGCAACATCGTCCGGTCTATTAAAATTAATAGACTAATTTGGCTAGGACACCTTGAAAGAATGGACACTAGAGACCCCCAAAGACAGATATTATATCAAGAGCCAATAAGAACCAGGAAGAGAGGCAGGTCAAGATCTAGATATAAAAGAAATTGGAAAGCCAGGGCAAAAGATAAGGGGGGATGTAGACTAATTCTTGAACAGGCCAAGACCCACCCAGGGTTGTAGAGCCAAAGATGATGATGATGATTTCATGGTTGTCTTATCGTAGAAACTTGCTTTCGACTATTACAAGTATCTCTTTGGTTTATTTCTGTGAAAAATCCAGGGAGTTGCAATTACTTGTACTTGATCGCAATCTTTTTGTCTTGTCAATTTTATACATTAGCTGCTTCATTTTTATCTAAACAAAGGGCACTCAACTTTAAGAGATAGACTGCAAAGAATGCAATTATTTGTTATTGGTCGATTTTGATTAACTCTTGAAAGTTTGTCGTGAGAATTTACAGGTTTAGTATGATAAATATGAATACGAACAGGAAGTTATTGGTAGATTCCGCTGAAGATAGAGAAGATCAAAACATTGTAGATGATTTTTTTAGTAAAGCAATAGGACTTATAATATGGGAGGTCGTCCTTCCATCCTACACGTATTATATAGTGGGTAGTGCATCCCATTGTTCTTATAGGTTATGTGGGGGAAAGATCTCTAATACGTATTTTTGATTTACGACATGTTCTTAATGCGATTAATTCTGCGTAAAGTAATACAGTCCTCTCTCTCTATAACGAAATGCAAGGGACCAGGAATTTTCATGGTTATAAGGAGAGGTCGTTATACAGAGAGAGACAAAATCAGTACTGTAATATTAATACAGTCAAGAGTATTTAGTTTAAGATCGCCATTGTTCTCAACTAATTAGATCAAAAGCCTTCTCCTTTAATGGCTTTTCTTTAATTTCTTATCGCTTCTTCAACAATTTCCAAAGTCATCCACGCACTCTTATGTTTTTAAAGCAACGTGGGTTTTTCGACTTCCCTATCACTAATAATTTTCGCTTCACCGAACCAGTCATGTTAGCGACCACTAAAACTGTAATGTGTTCCTTAGAGAGCTTTCCAACAACGCACTTTCCCGATTTAAATTTTAAAGTTCTATTTAGTGTCATTTTAAAAAACAATTTAGTCTCATTAGCATTGAAAATGTCGTCTGACGCATATCGTTCTTTCAGTCCAGGCCACAAGTTTTCCAGCCAATCATTCGTTACGTTTTTGTTAACATCGCGAGCCTCTAAGCTGATTCGCCTGTAGTTAATCTTGTGCCGCAGCTTCCACTTGCTCAGTCAACCCTCAGATTCCATGAAATCTTCAGTTCCAAGCTCAGTTTTTAACCTGACCACAGGCCCATAAAGTGAAACATGGTTCATACGCTGCTGCTGGAATCACTGAAGCATAGCGCGATCTAGATCTTCGTGCTGAGTTTGCACACAATAACACATTTTTATTTGACTAATGAACACTGAAAAGTTATCGCTATACAGAGAGAACGATATCGATAGAGAGAAATAATTAATACATTCTCCTTATGACGAACCAACCAACTTTTACTATTTTCATCGTTATAGAGAAATTATCGTTATATAGGGAATCGTTATAAAGAGAGACTACTGTATTTCAAAAGACTTATCTTTTTCTCAACCTCAATCTTTTTTTGAGACATCCACGTCCCACATACTTTGTTTTTATTGCGCCTAAATCGTCAGGTCAGTAATCCTCGACTTTAATTGATGTAGTTACTGCCCCTTAGGTGTTACCCACTGGCCTTAGCAGTATTGCATATTTTCTTCCACCTGTTGCAATGGTGACCGATAGTGACTCTTAAAAAACTCGCGCGAGTTCGTTTATGGGGCTATCCTTTAATAAGGGATTTACATTTCACTGGGCCTCAGGTCCATTCTAACACGGTAAAGCCTTGTGCAAGGACTTTTATTTGCATGATGGAACATCTGATGATGACGCTGCCGATACAGCTTCGCGGGAAGATAACCCAGGTATACTTGTTTTAACGATGTCTTTGTGTTGTGAGCCGAAATTCTTTCTTTCTACGACAATTATAAAGAATCTATTAATTTAGATATTGCAACCATAATCGTGTCAGAAGTTCCTAGAGTGGTAGTACTTCCTCTTTCAGATTTTGCATTTGGGGTACAATTGTTCAAAATGTACTTTTCTTTCTCATTTGTGCCGAGTAAAGGCATTTGTATCTTGTTTTATCCAAAATGTTCATAAAAAACAAGCTTAATTGCTTACTGTTAGGAAGATAATTCTCTCAGTTCCTAGTATATTGTAATCGTTGCCATCCAGTATTACCAATCCGGATAATCAGTTGGATATTTCGAATTTATTTCCAGGGGAAATTATTTACCGTATGAAAGTTAGCGGTATGTTGAGGAATGCTACCATTCCTTATGCTCAAACGCATCCCTTTCTTCTTCCTTCGATCAACGTAGTTGTTTTAAATATGTTCAAGATACACGTATGGTTGGGACATGTAGGACCCCAGAGTACGTTCAAATTAGACATTATTTTGGAATAATTGCTGCGCATTTTATACTGTTGAGAGTCCCATACATCATTGTGTTACCTGTTCGAGATTTATTTTTATTGCTATCCTCCTCCTCCTAAGTGCCTTCTCTATTGAGGTTGGCGATCAATATGGCCAATTTTTCTCTGTTCTGGGCTTGATGGATTAAGTCATTTCCTGTTGTGTGAGTCCAATCTCTGATGTTTCGGAGCCAGGATTTCTTCTTTCTTCCTATACCCCTTTTACCCTCGATTTTGCCTTCTAATATTACCTGGAGCTGCTCAAATTCCTTATGGCGCATTATGTGTCCTAGATATGACTAGATATGACACTTTAGTGTTCTTAACCTTATTCTGATTGATAGCTTGGAGTTACAGAGCATTTTACGCATGTTCATGAAGCCAGATCTTACTATTTCAATACGCCTTCTAATTTCTTTTGAGTGGTCTAGCTGACTGTTTAGCTCTCTTCCCAGGTATATGAAGCTTTGGGAGCTCTGAAGAGTGATACCATTGATTTGTATGTTGGGTGTAATTTGTTCATGGGGGTTCTTGTGAAATACCATGATTTTGGTTTTGGAAAGATTATTATTCAAATCTAGTCTGTGACTTTCTTCTGATAGTATGTTCATCAATATTTTCATCATTTTATTCAACATTTATTGCTATAGAATATGGGATATATTTTGTGTCTAAAGCTTATGTATCTTTATTGATATATTCGCGTCACGTTATATTAAAATAACGGTTTTGCCTTTTTATGTATAAAAACATTATCCATTAAATAGTATAATAATCGTATTTTATCTATTCTCTAATTTATAGTAGGTAATTCTGCTCAATTCTAATTTTATAAGTCTACTGCTAACTTACAATTACTCACTGCTTTTTACCAACAGGTAGCTCAGTCTCAACCCGAGATATAATGTGTTTATTGCATTTCAAAATATTATAATTACCTTTTATGGATAAAGCATACGGAAGAATGCGGAAGTAAAACTTCGTTTTACATTTTTGCATTTTTATCTTGCTTATCTCTGTTCAGATAGATTACTAATATCAAGGGGAAGTGTTACATTCATATACGATCTTTTTCTGCATTTGGTGTGGATTTGCTTATTCGTTTCGAATTGTAGTGGCCATTCGGAATACAATTATTGTTCTATTTGTTTGTCTTTCATTTTAGTTTTCGTTGCGTAAAACCATTTCCTTAGAGGTTTTTCAATCAAGATGTTCGTCTTATCCCAATTCTTAGCCTTATGTTAGAAGGTTATTTGTAGTATTTATGTTATTATGTACCAGATACATTATGATTTTTGGCTTCTAATCATATACATTGATTTTCTTTCTTTCCTCGTTCTTGTTCGTACAGTGTGGTTGGTTTATTTGCCTGTCCATAATAAACTTGGGATTCGCATATATAGCTAAATTTCGATGGTGTCTCAAGTTCATATATTGTATCTTAGGATAATGGAGGAATGTACTTCCTATTAGAAAAATATTTCGGGTATGTATAGCACTGATAGTTGTATAATTGTAGCTATATATATTTAGTATGTAGTTATGTATGTGAAAACTATTTTCACTTGTAAGTTTAATGTTCTTTGTACTTTTTGCAAATGTATAAATCTTTTTGTAGTCTTCTAAGTGTGTCATTCGTTTCGTAACCGAAGAAGTGTTTACGGTTTTGAAGTTTGTAGAATGCATAAGTTAGTAAGAAGTACAGTTATCTTTTCTGGTACGTATGACAACGCGAGGAGGAATAATGCAAATTCTCAACTTAAAATAACCATTGCTTAAATATTACCAGATTTTTAGTTTTGATTCTACCCGTATATTTAGCTAAAATTTCAAGTACAAAAACAAAGACGCTATTAAACAATAAAAGGTTGTTATACAATGCTGCAATGAATTGGGGTGTTCATGCATACATTGTATCTTAACAATTAAGCATAGACAAATGAGTGTCTTAGAGAGGTAATTATTGATCGCTTTGGTAATTATCTCCCACACGTAGCATCAACTTGGAAAAAACAACTCTTGAACTAACCGCAGTTAGTTAGAGGCTGCTTAGTAATCGAAGAGACGAGTTCTATCAGACAAGCAAGACACTCATACTTTATACTCGTGTCTTAGTAAGGGTTGAAGGCACGCTTTGCCAGTCAGTCACAGCGAGTTGTTACATCCAATAGGAGTGAAGGCTGCTCAGTCAGTAGCAGAGAGTCGTTCCATGCGGTAAAGGTAGAGGCTGCTTCAACTTCATCAAGTACAGAGATACTCATTCCATCGGGCTAACAAGACAATCTTTTCTGAGTTGGGGGGTGGAGACCCGCTCCGCCATCATCAATACTTTTTTGATTGATGTAGTCGAAGAAGACATCATTTTCGATAGCGGGTGCTATAATTCTGGGGGTAAAGTACAACTTACACAATTTGTTACCAAAACTATTTGCTTCCATATAGAGTACCGTTTACTGGTATATGCATTTTTTTTTGTTATATTTAAATACGTTCATTCATAGACTCTATTAAATCTTGTGCCGCAAATCGAGAGATATTTTAATCTGTATTTGGAACATTTCAATTAAACTTTATCGGTACATTTTACGTTTATTTAATCAAGTGTTTAGTATTTTATTATAATAACTAAAGTTTTGCTTAGCATTTGTATCTATAACTGTATAGTTTATAATATAATATTCTTTTGTCTTACATACAAAATCATATTATTGCTAGACATTGATATTTATGTGGCAATCGGCTGTAAAAGTCGTTTTTGTTTTGTGTCGTACCATATTTTGGCATACTCCTGATTTCATTTGTAGACAAGCGGTTTAGTTTGTGTGATATAGATATCCACAATTCGTCTAATAATATTTAGTTTTTAAAACAACTGTGTTTTTATACTAATTCGTTCACCTTTTGACAAGCAATCTAGGTTATGAATAATTACTTTTTTTGTATCTTTACCACGCATATTTTAATTTGTAAATATTAGTAATTTATGTAATCTTTATGCATTATGTTCTCTTGCTTTGATTTTATATTGTAACATACATACCCAATGCAAAAGGGAAAAAACCAGCGACTTCTGGATTAAACATAGATATTATCTTCCTCTTTTGATAGCATTATATGTTATATAAAGGTCATCGTATGTTCAGAACGCAACACAAATATTAAAAAATTAGCCAAATCGAATAAGCTTTCCAAGTATAAATTGCTTCAATAACTTATGTTCACATTATTTCACAAACATTTCATTTAGAATCAAAATAATATTCGTTAAAATATTAGTTACTGCATAACGTTTTTGCTAATCGATTTACCAATAAATTTCAACAAACATATCAAATTGATCATCCTTTTTACTTTAGTATACAATCATACTTATTCAAATTAAATTTTCAATTTCCAAAAACCTATGATACCTCATCAATCCTCAACCCTGCACCATCGACAATATCTATTCCTGCTATCGACATCAGTCTAACAAACCTAAGAAAATCAGAGATATCATCAACCGTCATTAAATAAAAGTTTCATACACTACTAAAGAGATATGGCAATACCTACAACGTATACACCGATGCGTCAAAAAATGAAGCCAGAGTTGAAGCAGCAATTTATTCGGAAGACACCTCAGTTAGTTTCAAATTGCCATAAATGACAACCATCTTTTCGGCTGAATTATTCGCAATTCTAAAAGCAGTTATTAATACAAAACAAAAACAGAGAAAGATGTATAATAATCACAGATTCTCTAAGTTCATTATCCTCACTGACTCAATTATACGGTGACAACCCCCTTCTACTTCTTATTAAAAAAGAACTTAAAAACATTTGTAATAAGAACATCCAAGTGCACTTTTTATAGGTGCCTTCTCATGTAGGAATTGAAGGTAACGAAGCTGTAGATAAACTAGCTAAAAACGCACCAACTAACCCGATGTCCGAAGAAAGCAACATATTGGTATAAAACGATTTAAAACCATACTTAAAACAAAAAATAATTCAAAAATGGCAAAAAACTTGGAACAACACTCCATCAAGGCTATACGAAGTCAAGAAACACCCACATCTTTGGAAACCAGCAATAAAAAAAAAGAGAGCAAATGATACTTACCCGTTTCCGTATCGGCCATACACGACTTACTCATGACTATTTATTACAGCGCCAAAACAAACCAGAGTGTGAAGTGTACAACATTGTTTGAACGGTAAAACATTTTTTAATACAGTGTCCCAAATATAACAGTGAACGACTCAAATATAGCATACCCAACTCCCTAAGAGATGCCCTAGAAGAAAATACAGATAACCGAAAAATATATTTTTATCTTAAAGACTGTCAACTTCTTCAAAAGATCTAAAACGTACATTTTAACACACATATATATTATTATTATTATAATTATTATTGTAAACTAATGTATATTCACATATTGTATCAACTGTCACATATGTTACATAATATAAATACGCTAATGACCCTGCGTGGTTGATGCGTTAATAAAAAAAACGATTTTATATTTCCGAGATTTATTCATGAATATAGTTAATAAGCACACTTATAGTATTATATAAATGTGTAAATCTACACGAAGTCTGCAAAGTCCAATGTTTATAATTTTTTATTGAAAGGATATATTGAAAACATATTACAACAAAAAATTAAAATTCACTTTGCTCAACTGCAGCCTAAAATATCTATGAAAAATTTTTCTTTAAATATCAAACAAATTTTAAAAGGGTTAAAAAAAGTTTTCAGTGTTCTATAAATACAACGCTAGCCTATAATGGGTTAATAGAATGTTATTGCCTTACATTGTTTTGTCTAAAAACTTTAGGCTGTCACTTAATCTCTTTTAAAGTTATAAAACCACTTAAATTGTGAAAATAAAGTGAATTTAAATGTACGTACTCCAGCGATTAAATAATTAAAAACATTTACAGCTTTGTGTATTTTGTGTATTTGAAATGTAAATTTATAAACACGTTAATAAAGTTAAAATTTCGTTTCACTTACCGATCTTCAACTTCATCTTGGGAACAAAATGAAACCCCCGATATGTAAAGTTTAAAAGATAATGTAGCAGAATTTGTAAACATTTCTAACTTCTAAGTAGCAACATGTTCCCGAAATGAAAAGTTTCAGAGAGAGCACCTGAAACGACCTTTATTTTCATTTTCAGAGCCGTTCCTCAGGGATTTCGAATGTCAAAACCGGGGGTAATACGCCCTCGGGGATGTTCTTTCGATGGACTTTTCGACAGCGAATGATGATACCAAATCGAGATTTAGAGAAAAATATGTTCAATACTGAAATCTTTCGTTTTACATTTATCAACGAATAAAGAATGTCGTATGTTTAAATTTTCTTAATGGACGATATATTTATCTATAAAGTAGGTATAAAAGGTATAAAAATTCAGTAGTTTGTTTTAAATAATAGCTAAAGATACTTTTGATAAAATATCTGTACTCTATTACTTCTTACACCTAATATAATTTTCTGTTCCTAGGCATGACCTTATTTCTGTGAGTTTTATGAACTTATAGTTTTATTATTAGGGCGCTAATATGACTGTAGACTCTTTATTTCTTTATATGGGCTTAGAACTGGTACTAGCTTAGTTGAATTATTCAATCTCCTCAACAGTAGATCAAGCGGAGAGCTAGCGAATAAATCCTGATATTCAAAATACCACTTCTAAATTTGGCACTGAAAAAAAAGGTTTTCGTATTGGAACATCGTGTACATCTAGGACAATTTCAAGTAAGATTGTGCCAAAAATACGAAATGGGAATATTTTTTCTAGCCAGTGCGCCTATACTATACATCCCTTAGTTATTAGCTGCTTTGTTTTGTTTATTCAATGACTACTGAAAACATCGACCAAAACATCGCCAGAGTTGGCGATAACTCTGGCTATAATGACTTTGTTGGTTGCTATACGTAATAGATGTGTTGAGGTCTTTCTCAGGTTAGCAAACCAGGATGTTCTTCTTCGTCCTGGGCACTTTTCCCTTCAATTTTACCTTGCCAAACGCATTAACAGTAGCTCAAATCTGCCTTGATTTCTGATTACATGTCCCAAGCACTGCAGCTTACGGCCCTTTACGATGTTGACAAAATCCACGGTTGTGTTTATCCTCCGTAAGACTTCTTCATTGGTGACTTTGTCTGTTCATGGTATCTCTAGGATCCTTCTGTATAACCATAGCTCAAAAGCCTAAAATTTTGATGGAGTTTCCGCTTTAATGTCAACGTTTTTTTTTTTTTTTTTTTTTTTTTTTTATTAACATTTAAGATTTTTTACAATCTGTTTTGCAGTGAAAACAATAAGTAAAACTTTTTGTCTTTACATGACAGAGAGATGTAAGGTCCAGTGACCAAATCATCACGACACAAGTTGGCTTTTTTACCGGTAGGATGCGCACATACACTGATACGCGAGCACTAAAAGCGGCACTGATCACAATGTCTGGGTGCTGTTGAGGGCCTAACTCCCACTACTGTAGGCTCTGTCAGGATCGGTGAGGTATGTCCAAGGGGTCATGTCGCTTCAATCTCTTCGCTTGTTGGTTGTTGAGAAGGTTGTGTGCCAGGGTATTAGGATGCACCCGCAACCTGTTTTGATATTGTTCAGAAGATTTTTTGCACTCTTCAGAGACTGTTAGTACCTGAAGATCTCTATGTATTGCATCATTCTGGATATACCAAGGTGCATTAGCGATTGTTCTCAGAGTTTTGGATTGAAATCTTTGTATTATCATAATATTAGATTTGCTAGCTGAACCCCAGAGCTGCGAGCCATATGTCCAAGTGGGTTTTATTATTGTATTGTATATCAGCAGCTTGTTGTCGATCGATAGGTGAGAGTTTTTTCCCAACATCCAGTAAAGTTTTCTGTATAAAATTCCCAATTGAAGCCTTTTCGTCCATATATGTTTGGTCCAAGTTAGACGTTTGTCAAGGTGAATACCTAAGTATTTTACGTCATGCTTTTGGGGCAAAGGATGTCCATTGAGGTTAACTTGTGGACATGTACCTCTTCTTAGAGTAAATGTAATTTGTGTGGATTTTGAGGGGTTTACTCTAATTCTCCAGAGTTTAAGCCATTCATTTGTTTTGTTCAGATGTAGTTGCAGTCTCTCTGATGCTATTATTGGGTTGCTATGAGAGGCCAAGAAAGCAGTATCATCTGCGAATGTTGCAAGCGTTAGGTTATTGCTTATTGGCAAGTCAGCTGTATATATCAGGTACAGAATCGGTCCGAGCACACTACCCTGAGGTACACCAGATAGGATGGGGTAGAGTTTTGTATGGGCTTCATTATATTTTACCAGGTATCTCCTTTCTGTAAGGTATGATTGAAGCAGTTTAAAGTAAGGGTAAGGTAAATTTTTCTTTAATTTGTACAGAAGTCCTGTATGCCACACCTTGTCAAAAGCTTGAGAGGCGTCTAAAATGGCTGCAGTACAGTATTGCTTGTTCTCGAGACTACTTCTTATTGTTGTGTATAGTCTGTGAACTTGTTCGATTGTACCATGTTGGTTACGAAAACCAAATTGATGGTCAGGTATGAGACACTTTTCGTCCAATATTGGTTTGATTTTTCGTAGCAGAAGTTTTTCAAAGACCTTAGAGATGACTGGGAGTAGACTAATCGGTTGGTATGAGTTGACATCTTTTGGATCTTTACCAGGTTTTTGAATGAGTATAATCTGTGCCACTTTCCATTGCAGAGGAAAGTAATGCAGACTAAGGTATGAGTTGACATCTTTTGGATCTTTACCAGGTTTTTGAATGAGTATAATCTGTGCCACTTTCCATTGCAGAGGAAAGTAATGCAGACTAAGCATAGCATTGAAGATCATAGTGATTGTTCTGTAGCAGTCATTGGTTAGTTCCTGAAGGATCTTACCCGTTATGAGGTCGAATCCCGGAGCCTTATTGGGTTGTATCTCATTCTTTATTATGTGTTTTACTTCTTTAATATTAAACTTGGTGATTGGTAGTTCCATTTGATATGGAGCCTCAAGAAAAGAATTAAATGGTTCTTCTTGTTCTAATGGCACTACTCTGTTAAATGGACTAAATACTGTAGAAAGATGTTCTGCGAATGTCTCAGATTTTTCTGTGTCTGTTCTTGCCCATTTACCTTTGACATTTTTTAGAGGAGGTATGGCGTCTTGTGGACCTTTTACCTTTCTCGTCGCCTTCCATAGAGAATAATTGGTGTCTTTGGACGGAGTCAAATTTTCTAAGTAAGTTTGGATCCCCCTGTTTTTCTCTTCTTTTAATAGATTTTTAAGTCTTCTGGTAATTCTGTTTAAATTTTGTTTGTCAATAGGAGCGTGTGTGTTTTGCCACTTTTTCCTAAGTTTTCTTTTCTCATCGATCAGGTTTTTTGCACTTTGCGAACAGTTTATGCTTTCCTTCCATGTTGTTTGTTCAGGAGTAGAAATCCAACCTGCCTTTTGTATGGAGGTAGTAAGTTGTTGTACCGCATTTTCAATTTGTAATTCTGTTTTAAGTGGCAAGTTCGTTGGTATTTGTTCTGCTAGTGCGCTTCGGAATATTTTCCAATTTGTTTGATTATTGGTTGGGACTGGAGGCTTATTTCTGAGTATGATTTTGGAGTCTAGATCAATTAGAATGGGAGAATGATCTGAAGAGAGGTCCCAGCATGATTCTATTGCTAAGTAGTTAAGAGAGATACCTTTAATCACACAGAAGTCTAAGAGATCTGGTGTTTTATTTGGATCTGTAGGCCAATAAGTTGGTTCTCCTGTAGATATGTGTTGTAGGTTGTTTCCTGTTATTGACTTCAGCAGTTGTCTACCCCTTGTTGTAATTATCCTAGAGCCCCAGTGATGATGTTTACAGTTAAAGTCTCCTCCTGCTATGAATTTGTGTCCAAGAGAACTAAAATAGGTGCTAAAGTTGTTTTCGTTGATTGGTTGACCAGGAGGACAGTAAACCGCAGATAAGGTAAGGTTGCCTAACCAGTCTTCGATGACAATGCTAGTTGATTGCAGGTACTTTTCACTGAACTTATTTAACTCATGGTGTTTTATATTAGATTTGATAATGATAGCTGTGCCACCGTGTGCCTTGTCATTTGGATGTTTTGTGTAGTAGACAATGTATTTTGGAATTTTTATATAGTTTTTGTCTGTTAGATGAGCTTCTGATACAAGCATAACATCAATTTTCTTCTCGTCGAGGAAAATTTTTATTTCTTGGATGTGGTTCGTTAGGCCATTTGAATTCCAGACGGCTATTTTAAGTCTGTGTTGCATTAGTGCATTTTGGAAATCATAGTCATAAGAAGATTAAGCATGGTGTCCATTCTCTCTACTAGTTTTGTCATCAGGTTTTCAAGGTTGGCAATTTTCGTTGAATGGTTTGAGCCGACATTAGTTTGTTGATTTGTGATTTCATCCGCTTGACTATTTCCTGAAGTTTTTTGAGCGTAAGAAACACCAGGGGTTACTCTTTGACTATTAGTTTCATAGGTGTCTGTTCTATGGGTCTCTTGTTTCTTTCTGAGTTGGGGGAATTTTTCTTTTTGTATTTGTTTGTATACGCTGCAGCCCTTATAGTTGGCCGGATGGTTTCCGTTACAAAGTACACATTTTACGTTATTGCTGCGTTCTTTTCGTGGACAGTGTAAAGTAAGATGATTACTTGCACACTTTACGCATCTTGGAGGCATATGGCAGAATTTTGGTGTGTGACCGTAGCGTTGACATTTGGTACATTGGGGAACCTGACGTTTGGGATATGGTGGTTCGAAGGACACAATCATGTTCTGGAGTGCTCTCACATCATATATGTCTTTATTATTTGGTTTAGTTTTTAATTCTATATAAAAGAGCGGAAGCGCTATTTTTGATCCATTCTTATATATATTAGCTATGTTGGTTACTTCGTGTCCCATTAATCCCAGCTCATGTACTAAAGCGTCTTTATCTGCTGTCTGATGCATATTACGAAGCACAACTCGGAATGTTCTTTCTTCCTTTTTTTGGTAGGTGTAATAATGTGTTTTTTTCTCATTGAGTGCTTTGGTTATGATTCGGTAATATTCAGAAGTTGAGGGCTGGATCTTTACTTGGTCATTGTAGAGACATTTGATGGAATATCCCAGAGGGGATATTGTTTCTAACAATTGTCGAAGAGGTTGTATATCACCTACATCTGAAACAAATATGGGTGGGGGTTGAATACTTTCTTTAACTGCATCAGTTTTGGTTTGGTTGGTCTCATCAGGTACTTCATCTAAGCTAGCAAATCTATTAGACGTTGGTGTGGGTGCTTTGAGCCAGTAATCGCTCATTATTGTTTGTTTTAGTTGTTTATCACCTCCAGGGCTGTCATTTCTTGCTCGTTTGTGGGCTTGAACAGTTTTCCATTCATGTTCTTGGTTTTCTTGGCTATCTTGTGGAGTAGAGATGTATATTTGTGACGGTAGATAAGAAGAAGAAGAAGAAGCATGATTAGAAAGAAAAGAGTTACCTGGTTGTTCATGTTGGTTCTCAGTTGACTCTGTCTCTTGGAGTAGTATATTGGTTGAGCAATTTACATTGCTTTGTTGTTCGCTAGGCAAGGTTCTGTTGCTCGATGGTTGTTGCATGGTAGTTATTTGCAGATTAGCAATGTGTTTTTCTGAAGTTGGACATCTCGGCGGAGATCTGCTCACTTTGTTTGAATTTAAGAAGGGATTGTCTATGTCCATCCTGTATCACGATTAAATATTTTATACATCACGATCAATTATTTATGATACGCCTATGACTTTTATTTGCCGGTATTTGGCGTTTGGAAATACCACTTGTTTTATTTTGTTTGCGTTTTTAGAACACTGATAATTAATATTAGTAATTAACGATATAGTTTACAATAAGAACTGGTTACTATAATAATAGATATTTTTGTACTAGAGAAACAAATTTATGCGACCGTCTCCAGCAAAGGTTGGGACGAGACTCGTCAACGTTTCTACTCCGTACAGAAGCATTAAGTGCACGTAGTATTAATGCAGCCGTATTTTTGTTTCTAGGGTGAGTTCATGGCTCTTGAACACAGAGCTCATAGTCAAGAATACACTTTTTGCCTTTTTAATGCGACAATTATTCTCTTGGGTATTGTCCCACTAGTCATTAGAGTTCCCAAGTAGTTGTACTGTGAGCCACGTTTAATTCTAATTTGGTTTACATAAAGATTTGCTCCAGTTATGTTTTCCTTGCTGATGATCATTAGCTTGGTTTTGCTGGTAAATCCTGCTCTGTATATTTCATTAAATATATTAGTTATTATTTTTATTTGTTCTCTATCTAATAGCTTTAGCAGTTCTGCAGGAATTTCAGTCCCGGTGCCTTTCCATCCTTCATTTGTCTGATGGCTGCCATTATTTCTTCTAGTAGGATTTCAGGACCTGAATTTTCTTCAATGGTGGGTTCTTGCATTATTCTAAGGTCGTGGAAAAGTTTCTCCAAGTATTCTTCCAGTACTTTCTTTTTATCTTCTTTGGTTATGGCAAGACTGCCTTTACTTTTTGTTATTTTTTCGTTGTTACATTTTTGGAACTTTCCAGCTATTTCTTTCACCTTTCGATGGAAATTGAAGTAGTTGTCATATCGATTCTGATACTCCTCTATTTCTTGACATTATTCTGTTTTCTATTTCTCTTTAGCTTCTCTTATCTTTCTTCTGACGACGATTTTTTTCTTTGATCCATAAGTTCAAGTATTTCGTCGGTTATCTACGATTCCTGTTTCTCTGTATCTTTCTTCAGGTGTTGTTCTTTTATTTCTCTCACCGTTACTTGTATAATGGTCAGACTTTCCTCTAGAGTTCCTACATATTAGCATCTTTGTTCTTTGTAGCTATATCGCTGTTTCTATACCTCCTATTTACTAGCATGTAATCAGTCTGATTTCTTACAATCCTTCCCACAGAATGCCGTGACAATTTCCAGGAGTACAATTTTCTTGGGTCTAGTTTAAACCAGGTGTTTATTATTACTACTTAATTTGCTTCCGCAAAAATCTCCAATGTATCTCCCCGATCGTTCCGGTTTCCCAGTCTCAATGATCCAACTGCACATGATGTTTTGCTGGCCCCAACTTTGGCGTTGAAGACACCTATGACAATTATTAGATCTTGCTTTTTCAAACTTGTCACGATTTAATTAATGCTATGGTAGAGTTGATCGAAATCATTAATAAATAACAAAAATACGAGTGGTTTTAAATTTGATCCTTGTGAGACTGCAGATTAAGGTATGTGTTTGTGAGAGGCATTACAACTATTATAAATTGAGTTCTACCTGAAAAATAGGATTTTATAAAATGACAGCATCGTCAAAAAAACCCAAAAATAGACAATTTAACAGGAAGAACTCTATAATAAATTCTATCGAAAGCCTTCTAAAAATCATTACCTCTCCAACGCATCAGATATTGGATTGTGCTATAATTAATTAGATTGTAACTGTATTACGAGTAAATGAATATGTATGATTATAAAGTATGCTTTTAAAAAATCCGGACTAATTGTTAAAAACTATAGAGCAGTGGGTCTATATATCAGCTTATACGTATTTTATCCTAAAAGAAATCTTCGGAGCGGCTATTTACAAACGCTCCGAACGTGAAAACAATATTTCTTGTCGTAATAGAGGTTACACCAAAATGGCTTCAATATGGACGCAATAGCGACATCTGATAATAAATGCGGAAACTAATTGTCGAAATAAAATTTAGATTTCTGCTTTAATTTGTGCCTTCTAAGAATTGCAAGGCAAAACAGACGTTGATAAAGATGTAATTAGAGACTTCAGGTATCTAAAATTGCATTCCACAATAGATCAACTCAACTAAGCAAAAATCCTTGGGGAATTGGTTTCTAGTATTCATAAAGAGTATATGGCAATAAAAGGAAAGACAGGTAATATTTGATTTCACGTATAGTGCGGCTATATATCAGCTTATACGTATTTTATCCTAAAATGAATCTTCGGAGCGGCTATTTATAAACGCTCCGAACGTGAAAACAATATTTCTTGTCGTAATAGAAGTAACACTAAAATGGTTTCAATATGGACGCAATAGCGACATATTATAATAAATGCGGAAACTAATTGTAAACATTCTTCAAGAGACGTGAGAGAGGTGTTTTCATAGCTCGAGGAGGAAACAAGTAGTCTAGATCTCCGAATAAACGAAGAAAATACAAAATACATGGTAGTAACCAAAAAGCTAAGATCAAGAGTTAGTCAGAACATCAGTATTAATGATCACAACTTCGAAGTAGTAAAGGAGTTTAAATACCTGGGGGCGATAACCACAGCTGACAACCTCAAAAGGAGGTCTCAGCAAGGATAGCTGCGGGAAATCCAGCATTATACTCCCTTTCAATATATTTAAGATCGAAGCTGCTAAAAAGAAAATCTAAATTAACACTGTATAAGTCGATTATTCGCCCAATTATTACATATCACAGTGAAACATGGTCTCTGAACCAGCGGGAAATCAATAAGCTTTTAGTATTTGAAAAAAAGGTTCTCAGAATAATATTTGGCTCTCAAAGAGATGAATTAGGGGATTGGAGAAGGCGCCGCAATGCTGAATTGGAGACTCTTTATGGAACTGAAAACATGGTTAGACATATCAAGGCAAACCGAATAAGATAGGCAGGTCACGTGGTATGATCAAAGAATGACAGAGTGTTAAAGACAGTGTTTTTTGAAAGACCAGATGGTAGAAGATTAGTAGGCCGACCGAGAAAAACATGGAAGTATGATGTTGAATTTCCTAATTTCCTAAAAGAAATCTTCGGCGTGGCTATTTATGTCTTTCTTTTTATTTCGGTATATTCTTTATAGGTACTAGAAACTATTCGCCAAGGATTTTTGCTTAATTGAGGAGATACGTTGCAAATGTAATTTTAGATTCCCATGTCTCTAATTACATATTTATCAACGATTGTTTTGCATTGAAATTCTTAGAAGGCACAGATTAAAGCAGAAATCTGAATTTGGTTTCGACAATAATTAGTTTTCGGATTTATTATCAGATGCCGCTATTGCGTCCATATCGAAGCTATTTTTTGTTGCTTCTATTACGACAGGAAATATTGTTTTCACGTTCAGAGCATTTGCAAATAGCCGCTCCGAAGATACCTTTTAGTATAAAATACGTATAAGCGGATATACAGGCGCACTATACGTGAAATCAAATCATAACTGTCTTTCCTTTGATGATTTTAAAGTTTTTAATAAATTGCATGGAATAAATATGGGCCTATAATTTTCTACACAATATTTTCACTATTTTTGTAAACAGGACATACCTTTATTTCATTTAAGAGACTTGGATACTGTTTATTTGATAGACACAAATTGAACGTCTCTAATAATGGCTTAGTCAAAGCACCTATGCAGTCATTAAGAGGGTATTTTATTAGGTCCACATGTAATTTTATTTTTCAATATTTTGTTGGCCAGTACCATTTCAGTTTTTTAAAGAGGATAAAAATTTAGACATTTTGGGTTGACCGCTAAAACATTATTGCTAGTTATTTTAGCAAGTAAAACATTAGCTGGTTGATAACCATCATTAATATGCATCTCAGTAAAGATATTAATAGGGGAGGACATTTTCCACAGCACGATGAATCGCTGTGAAGCTGTTTGCATTTGACTCGGGAAATTGCCAGGAAAGTTTGTGAACAAAATTCATGGTGCTAAAATGAAACTTGCATTTGTGTATAAGAAAAATGCGTTTCCAAAATGCTACAAAATGAAAATATTTTAAGTAACGAGTTTAATTTTATTACTCGAGGGTTTTACAGGTTGCTGAAAACGAATATTTTAAAAACGATTGTCCTCGAGATACCAGTTACCCAGGGTAGACGTCATCTCCTGAGTATGTTCATTTCATTTAAAATCAATAGAAAGACATAACTCGTGGGCTTTCGAGGTCGCTAAATAAAAATGATTACGACGTTAGCGCTACAGCTACCTAGTGCATTTTGAAAGTTTTTGTATTAATATTTTAAAAGACAGAAATTTGTAATTTTAGTTTAAACATGTACCATATTAATGGCCAGTAAAATTATGTATAAAATAATTAAAAACAACAAAGAATTATGTGTTGAAAACAAGCAGGCTTTATTTTTATAGGTATATATTTAAAAAATGATTGCTGCCAACTGAAATATTTTAAAATCGCAAACATGGTGTTATTTACTTATTTCCAGAACTAGGATCAGCATAATTCAAATTAAGTCTGGCATGGCTAATGGTAAAATATTATCTGTAAATTATAACCATCAAATTACGTTTTATCCGGTATGTGAGATCAGACGATAAAATCTTATTCAAGTTATAAGATTCAGACATCGTAATTTACGACATACACATTTCTCTGCTTTGGTCTCTCATGTACTTCACAAGATTGCATACTAATTAACTAGCTGATAATTGGCACAATCTTTTGATGTTAAAAATAAAACAACAACCCAAGAACTTTTTTTCGAGTTTGCGATATAGTTTATAGTCTGATTAAAAACTAGAATGAACAGATCTGAATTATATTGCTTGACTGCTTAGTTATAACTGTTTTAAATATCAAATGTGCAGGCATGAATCATAGCTACCGGATAGATAATTTTTTAGAATAATTGCGGTAATTTTATTTTATGTTTCATTGTGATTTAAAAAGCTTTTTTGCTTTCTACACATACGATGACATGTATATAACATACGAGGCCCAAAGATATCAGAAAAAAAAGATGAAAATATATGTTGAATCTAAAACTCTCTGGTTTTTCCCTTTTACCTTGAGGAAGGATTATATAAAACTATATAAAAATAGGTAAAATCAATAAACAAATAACATACACTCAATTCTAAGATATTTTTAATATTTACAAATTAAAATATGAATAACAAAGATACAAAACCAGTACTCATTCATAATAGGAAATACTTTACAAAACGAGAATGAATTAACGTAAAACAGCTGTACGGAAATTAAATATGATACAAACTTTGCAGTTAATGAAGTTAATAGAGAGATAATGAAATCAGAACATGAGTCTGCTAGAATATAGGTACGTTCAAGATGAACGCTGGTAAAAGCTGGTAGTCAGATTCAGATTCTCTGACTCAGAGTTTCTAACTCCAAGCAGTGGTTTGGATATGTCCATTATGAATGCTGGTTTTCAGAGCCGACAGTGTAGAGCGTTAACTAATCAACGTAGCATGGAACTAACAACAGAACAAGCTGAAGATCTTTGGCCGCTTAATGACAAAGTTTTAACAAAGTTGGAAATACATTCAGTTAATTAGTTTAGACATATTTAAGAAGAGTACACGTACAGAAGAGTACAGAAGAGTACAGAAGAGTACAAGAGTACACAAGAGTACACAAGAAGAGTTTTTCCACAATTACTTGCCGGAAAAACCGATTTTTCGAATATATCAGAATGAATCCGAACAACTTTTATTATCAAAAGCTGAACACAGACTTACAAAAAACTGGGCGAAATATCTACCACAAAGACAACCCTATTTTACCAGAAGATGGATTGGTTTGAACTTAAGATAAGTAAACGCTATTTTTTCGTAGTTTTATATTTACGATATATATATATATATATATATATATATATATATATATATATATATATATATATATATATATATATATATATAGTAAGTTTTTCGTTATCGACCATCAAATAATTTAAATAAATGTATATTATCAGGCTTTTTGGTCAGAAAATAAAACGATTTTTTTCTCGTAAACTCAATATTTCGCCATTTGGTTTATGGCTTTTTCAAGAGCGCACTAAAAAATTATTTATTGGCAGAATAAAAAAAAATATCCCCATGGGCAGTTCTATCAGTCCCATATTAGCTCTAATTGTGCTTGATCATTTAATAGAAACAGTTGTCACAAAATTACCATTCAATCAACCTTTCTTGTACAAATACGTAGATGACATAATTTGCGCTGTTCCACAAGATTAAATACAGCAAACATTACATGTTTTTAACTCCTTCAATAAAAACATACAATTCACTGTTGAAATGGAGAAGGAAAATAGTGTACCATTTCTAGACACTAAAGTCATCCGTCAATCTGACAATCGTATCATACTAGACTGGTATCAAAAACCTACAGCATCTGGAAGATTTCTTAATTTCTCTTCCAACCACCCAAAAAGTCAAAAGTATAATACTGTGATTGCAATAAAAAACAGAATAGAACACATCAGTGATGAGCAATTCTTACATAAAAATAAGACCAAATTGTGTGATTTGTTTCTTAACAACGGTTATCCGAAGTCTATATTAAAACAACTAATATTCAATACTACTGCAAATGACGGACAAATAGACAAACGCCCGAAGAAACCAGATATAAAAAACTACCATATATCCCCGGTCTAACAAATCAACTAACATCAATATTTAAGAGCTACACCAATACAACAATTGCAAAATATAGCAATTTTAAATGCAACAACTTATTTTCTAAAACCAAAAATCATACACCAACCATGTACAATAGTAACGTCATTTACAAATTGCAATGTTTAGGATGCCAGGGATGCTACATTGGTCAAACCGGACAATGGTTGAAACAACGGGTCACTCAACACAGAAGTGATTGAAGAAGGGGAAAAAATAATGCGCTGTTGTCGAACATTCCATCAAGACAGGTCATCAATTTGATTTTGATAATGTAAAAATAATACAATCAGTCTCAAATTACAAAAATAGGCTGTTTCTCGAAATGTGCAATATAAGCAGGACAGATAATGCTATTAACAACAAAACAGACGCTAACGGATTTAGTTCCATTTATTGTAACATCTTAAAATCTTTTTAATTTATAAAATATATTGGTTTCTGCACGTCACTGATTAAATTGTAGGACAATTAAACAAAATCAGGTATAACAATATTTTAGTTGAATTTTAGTTTGTCACTCATGAAGATGTGTTTGTGTTTTAATATTTTTAGTCTGTCACTCAAGATGTTGTGTTTGTGCTACGCTGTTTGAACGATTACATCTGTAAGTTCTGTTATGTTATGTTATTTTTTTTTATTCTATCAATAAATAATTTTTTAGTGCGCTCTTGAAAAAGCCATAAATCAAATGGCGAAATATTGAGTTTACGAGAAAAAAATCGTTTTATTTTCTGACCAAAAAGCCTGATAATATACATTTATTTTATATATATATATATATATATATATATATATATATATATATATATATATATATATCTATTTGATTAAATAAAAGGCAGATATCAAGCACAGTTTTATTTATTAAATCATGCCCGAGTACTTTCGCTTCCTAGACCATCTTCAGAGGAATTTTGTCAATTTTGGCCCATCAAACAATAATAAAATGTCATAAACATAAAATTGTACATTACACTCGGTCGGCATCAGGAGAGAAATTCTCTCCTGAAAAAACACCTGTTTGATATTTTTTTAGATAGCTCTTGACAGGTGAAGACATACGCACTGCATCATAACCAGCTTCAAAAACAATTAAACATCTAGGTTTAATATTTGAGTAAGCCCTAAAATGAAATAACCACATCAAATATATTTTAGCAATATGTCAAAAAGACTAAACATCTTGAAATGTCTTTCTGGTGCTAACTAGGAATCAAACGGTAGAACTTTACACATACTATATAAATATCTGACCCGCTACAAGATCCATTATGGATGCCATGCCTACTCGTCTGTTTTAACAACAAACCTAAAAATTTAAGACACCATCAAAAATGACGCTCTTATGTGGTACATTAAGAGCAATATATACCATAAGTCTTCAGGCCGAACTCGGTATACTGCTCAAAGCAAAGCAAAGCGGTCCTCTTTACAATGTTACCAAACCATTTGCTCCTTGAATATTCAGCACGCACAAACTCACATTTTTTTTTTTTATACAAAATGCAGATGAATCATAAATGACTTAAATCATGAAGTTCCCGAAATCTATTCTAGCAAGATGCCAACTCTTCCCCATTGGCTAGTATCATGTTCTCACATAAATTTTGATCTATGATCAGAAAATAAAAAAGAAACCAATCGTTACCTATTAATTTTGATATCAAATCTTAATTTCTCAATTTTCCTTGTTTAAACAGTTATTCACCGATGGATCTAACACAGAACATTTTGTAGCACCTGCGTTTGTAACAAGGGATGAAATAAAGGAATATAAACTAGCAAAGACTAATACTATCTTAGCAGGATCAATCATCTTAATTAATAAAGCCATATTTCACGTTACAAAAAATTCTGAAATAACCTTTCTAATAACTACAGACTTACTAAATTCTCAAGAAATCATCTATAAAATCTATTCTTCCCAATCTGAGGCCAAACTCTTTCAACAAAAATTGCAAAATCTAAATCACATAAACATTTCTCTCCTGTGGACACCATCTCATATTGGAATCACGGGTAATGATCTGGCAGATAAATATGCACGAGAAACCTTAGAGGACGCAACTATTGAGTTTTATCCAAAAACTCCAGCGACAGATCTCTAGCCATATTTCCACAACAAAATAGTTAACATATGGAATGGCAGATAGAACAAAAACAGGCAAAATTAATTGAGATAAAACCAATATTTCAACCATGGTCAACGTTTTTCTCAGGTAATCACGCGACTGCGGCTTGGTTATAGTCGCCTTACGGATAGACATCTAATGACAAGAGATCTTCAACCTGACTGTTATGCTTGCAAGTCCCCGCTAATAATAAAATATCTGTAACAATAAAACACTGAAAACTTTGTTTTCAAACTTCCACAAAATTTATTTTAACTATTATCACTACAGCTGTTTCGGCTGATAGCCTTTCTCAAGTGATCTATTTTTGGCTTGGGTTTACAAATTTATAGTCTCTAATTAAATAGGTTGAGGAGGGGAGAACTGTTTGTCTCAAGTTGGTCATTCAGAATTATATCTGTGTTTTTTAATTTGTTGATTTCCATAGATTCTAACAAAGATAGCTTAAGGCCTTTATTTTGAATGTGAAGAATTTTAAATTTGTCATTAAAAGAATGATTATGATCTAGAAGGTGAAGTGCGTATCTCCACCAATACTGGTAGCAATACCAAAACTGGCAGCTTATCATAGTATGTTACATAGATTAACAGAAATTCCGATGTCAAAAGACAACTTTGAGACAAAATTAAATATAATTAAGCAAATAGCAGTAAACAACGGATACAACGAACAAACAATTAATAAAATGTTAAATCAAAAACTACACAAGAAAGCCCTGAAAATAGTATTTCCACCACCAGAGAAAAAACCCAGTACCTTCTGCTCGATTACATATACAGGCAAAATAACAACAAAAATTGCCAAACACATAAAAAAGAAAGGAATAACACCAGCTTTCCGAACAAATAAAAACCTAGGTAAATATATTAAAAATAACAAGAGCCAAAATAAAAAACACTTAAATAGTGGTGTGTATAAACTTCAATGTGGCGACTGCCCAAAAACTTACATCGGTCAAACTGGTAGAAACTTTGAGAAACGAATAGCAGAACATAAAAGGGCTTTCAAGAATAGAAAAACAGATTCGACATACGCACTTCACCTTCTAGATCATAATCATTCTTTTAATGACAAATTTAAAATTCTTCACATTCAAAATAAAGGCCTTAACCTATCTTTGTTAGAATCTATGGAAATCAACAAATTAAAAAACACAGATATAATTCTGAATGACCAACTTGAGACAAACAGTTCTCCCCTCTTCAACCTATTTCATTAGAGACTATAAATTTGTAAACCCAAGCCAAAAATAGATCACTTGAGAAAGGCTATCAGCCGAAACAGCTGTAGTGATAATAGTTAAAATAAATTTGTGGAAGTTTGAAAACAAAGTTTTCAGTGTTTTATTGTTACATAAAATGAATTTCCATCAAGTAACGGTCGAATCCATCAATTATTAATAAAATATCTAGTGGAATGCCCGTTACACAGTACAGAAAGGAATTTATTCCGAATCCGAGAGAATTTGAACAAACTATTCTTAAAGGCGGTTCCACAGTAATTGTTGTACTATTCTATGACTATTTATATATTTTTAGCCAAACAGGCTAATGAGAGTTTCTAAAAAATATAACATACTATTCGCTCCGTGCGTGACTGATGCGACACCTACCGCCTTCATCTGACAATTTGGGAATCCCAATTTTCAGGTTAAACTTATGACATATGTTTGACATTGTTAAATACATGCGAAATTGACAATTATTAATAAATTAGTTTTTTAGCTATATTTTAAAGTTTATGTACAAAATAAATGTAGTATTAAAAACTGGGTTTCTCAAAATTCATCATAATATACCTTTTCAACTCCAAACGGAAAAGAAAGGGAAAAATCTAGTACTGGCAAATCAAGTTTTTCACGCAAAAGAGCATATAATTAAAAACAATAATAGTAAAAGTTAGGATATAAAAGCTAAAGTCATCTGCAGTTAGCTTGTAGCCTTATGAAATATCATTCAAGGTAAATTATTTAAATTTTTTCTATTTCAATTGCATAAAAATGAAACTATGTGATATTTACTTTTTCATATTAATAGCACGAATTCATCTTTTTCTTTTTTCTAATTTATATGTAATTTTTGGGAACCTATGAAAACTACAATCACCATTTTTGCTATTATTAGCACAATTAAATACGCAACGTGTATTTGCACGCATTTTTGATAAAATTTATGCGTAAAAATATTTTGTCCAATATTCCCATTTTGTCATATTTTGCCGCTACGCACGCTGGCATCGTTTCAATGTATCCCTACCATGGTCACGCACGGAGCGAATAATACTGAATACTTACATTTATATTTTTATCTTTGTTACATATTTATCTCTAACTATCTAAATACAAATAATTATGTTGGAAACGATACAATAACGGTATTATGACTAAATAAAAAATTAATGACTCGTTAATATTGTACTTATGCAAGCATTCCCCAACATTTCATGCATGAAAACAATACGTCGTAAGGTAATAACATTTCAAAAACAGGAATGTACCACACAATATTCCCGGTTCCACGAGAATTCCAAGCTGTTCAAGGAATATTAAAGACGTTACTTCTAACTAAATGAGAAAAAAAGAACTGTAATTATGGTATAAAAATAATTCCTTGTTGTTGCCAATTGCAATTTTCCTTTACAATGACGGTTGTAAAAGATTCTCGATCGTAAAATAAAAATTAAAAAATGAGTAGTAGTAGGAACATTATGGAAAATAGTAGTTTTATAGAGCAATTTAAACGTTAATTGGTTATGGTAGAGTTATTTTATATTTTAATTTTCTTTTATTCAAATACTCAAGTATTTTTTTACCTTACGGCAACATAAAGTTCTTCAGTAATTTAAATTCCAGAATATCCTAAAAATTTAATTATACAGATGATAAAGGACAATTCTAGAATATTTAGAAATATTTATCCCAAATAACTATTTTATTTTTGATCCAATTGTTAACATTTTATCAACAATTAGAAGTAAAATCATACCAGATTAATTCGCATCATCTAGATAATCAAATAGAGAGTTAGATCCTGTTAAAATTTTGGATATAGTGGCACTAATATCGGCATAGATAGAAAGTGCTCATCAGCTAATATTGCAAAATCAGTATAAAAACACATATATATCATAAAAATATAATTGCAGAATTCACCACAAAGATATAAGTCTAACATAACAATAAATCACTGAAAACTTTGTTTTCAAAACTTTCACAAAATTTATTATAATATTTTATCACTACACCTGTTTCGGCAGAATGCCTTTTTCAAGTGATCTATTTTTTTATGTGTTTACACTTTATAGTCTTTAACGAAATAGGTTGAGTGTTTGTCTCAAGTTGGTTATTCAGAATTATGTCTGTGTTTTTGAACACAGACATGAATTAAATTAAATTAAAATTAAATCAATTAAAATAAATTAAAATAAAAAAAAAAGTAAAAACGCTTATATTATCCTAAGTGATGGGGGCGATTAAGGTTTGGTAAAAAATACAGCAACAATTTTGGACTCAGCTAAGGAAGCTCTCAGATATGACTCCAGTAAGTGGTTTCTATCGTTTTCGTGGTCTTCCTACTGATCGTCTTCCTATTGTCATTCGGCTCATATGATCATTCCATTCTACTCTTATATTTCTTACCCAGTTCTTGATGTTCTCCACCTTGCATCTACGTCGTATATCGGTACTTCTAGCTCAGTTTCATAGTTTTTTACGATCAATTTTTCTAAGTGTTGTCATCTCTACTGTTTCTAATACTCGTTTTTTCCTCTCTGTTTCAGGTCGTGTTTCTGTAGCGTATGTTATTATTGGTCTAATCACTGTTTTGTAAATTGTGCCTTTCACTTCTTTCCCGATATTTTTATTTCTCCATATTGTTTCATTTAGGCAACCTCCGTCTCTGTCTTCTCTATTCACTTGATCTTCCACTTCTGTTTCGAGCTTTCCGTAGTTAAATAATGTGACGTCTAGATATTTAGACTCTATCACTTCTTCTATTATCTCAGCTTTCAGCTAGAATTGACATCTTAGGAAATTTGCTGTGATAAACATGCATTTTCTGGCAGTTATATTAAATCGGGTGGGTAGCGGGTAGGAACTCCTTTGGAAAGTCCTATCAGGGAAAATGAATCAATCCCTGCCCTCCGCAGATTCCAGGTGTTTCCTGACCCGAGAAACTAGTACCTGCTGAGGTCCCTTGTCCAGGGTCACGGATTAAGTCCACAACGGCAGCTACAGTGGAGAAGAATAGCTTCGGTACGGTGTGGATGGCGGAAGTAGCAATTCCTTGATTTTGAGGAATGTATAAAATCACTCACCAACCCGTCTAGCCAGCGTGGTGTTTTAAGGCTAAAAAACCTCCTTACAGGAATATAGCGATATCTAAAATAAAAGAAATGGATCCCCAGGTAAGTAGACCATACAGTAATGGCAAATACCACTCATTTGGAAAAAAGGACAAGCTTTATGGAATCGGGGAAACAAGAAATCGCTAAAAACCACACGATTAAACATTGCAACTCTAAATATAAGGTCTTTAAGCAAAAATCAAAAAGTCTACCAACTCGAAGGACCAACAAGGACTTAAAATGGGACATAATTTGTCTATCAGAGGAGAAAAGAAAAGACTTTATGAGAAAATTGCAGAAATTAGCACGTATACGATGATAATAGGAGACTTTAACGCTAAGATCGGATAACGACTTAAAAACACCGAAAACTATATAAGACAATTCGGCTCTGGAGTTAGAAATGACAGAGGAGGAACATTGGTTAACTTCCTACAAGCCCACACATAGTATGCAATGACACACTCTATAAGAAAAAACCTCAAAGAAAGGGTACGTGGCTATTCCAAGACGGAAAAACTCAAAATGAAATAGATTACACACTGTGTAACAAAACAGATATCACACAGGACGTAACAGTAATAAATAAGGCGTCAGTAAGTAGCAATGACTGAATGGTTAGAACCAAATTAGAGATAAAACATACTAAAAATAGAAATAAATTTAGAAAACATGGAATATAGACACAGATAAACTAAAATATAATACAGAACAATATAAAAGCAAATTAAAACTCGCAAAAGTATTAGATATAGATAAACTTAGCTTAAATGAAATCAATGAAGTCATAACAAAAAAACTATTAAATGCACGCTCAGAAGTGGCAACCGCTAACAGAAAATGAAAATCCAAAATAAGTGTAGAATCACAAAACATGCTGAAACAAAGAAAGGATCTGAGACAAAACAAAAAAGACACTGCAGAAGTTAAGGAACTTAATCGAGTAATAAGAAAACAGATAAAAGAGGACATTAATAAACATCAAGAAGACCGTATAGAACAAGTCATAGAGAAAAATCGAAGTCTCAAATGCACCAAATCGAAACTACAAAAGAAAAACATAACCATTAAAAAGGAACAAGGCAACTAAGAAAAAACAAATCTGATATATCAAACTCAATTGAAAAGTTCTACGCCGATCTGTATCGTTCCAGAAACGATTCCCCTAACTCCTCAAAGAAGAACTTGAAAAGGCAAAGTGATGCCCGAAATAAGCCACGCAGAAATAGATAAAGCAGTAAAATAAATAAAAAGGAATAAAGCTAATGGAAACGATTAAATCCTAGCAGAAATGCTAAAGGAAGACCGAGAAGAAGCCATTACATATCTAATAATACTATTTAATAAATGTCTATTCAAAGGCAACATACCTAAACAATGGAATACTGCTAAAACAATACTAATATACAAAAAGGGAGACACCACCGACCTGAAAAATTATCGACCAATTTCACTTCTTTCACAACTTTTCAAAACCTTTACAAATATTATTACAAAAAGGTTAACAAATAAATTTGACGGATATCAACCAGTAGAAAACGCCGGATTTAGAAAAGGATACAGTATCTGTGACCATCTATATACTTTAAAAATCCTAATAGAAAGGACTAACAAATACAATTTCCCATTATGCCTGGTTTTTATAGATTATAAAAAAGCTTTTGATAGCATAGAACTGTGGGCAATAGAAGAAGCATTAGTTAACAACCGGATCGACTCCAGGTACAGAATATTAATACATAATAAAAATAGGTAAAGAAATAATAATAAGACTTACTTAATTAATAATAATCAATTTAATTTAACAATCTGACGACCGGTTTCGCTTTCTACAATTTGCAAAGCATCTTCAAGTCTAGATACAAAGTTAAACTAATGCTGCAATAAAATAAACCCAATTAGGGTGGTGTCTAATAAAGATAAAATAAATAAATAAGTTAGTTCATACAAATTATAGTAATTATGCCAATATTACATGTCTGTGGTTTTTAAAATGAATAAATTTGAATATATAAAAGGTATTAACAGACAAGGTAAGACCCACAATTGGTATAAAGTAGTAATATTATATTGTAATAAGTTAATAAATGAGCAGATAAATAAAACAAAACAAACATTACTTACATGCCGGTACTCTATTAATTGATGGATGGTAGGTCATGGTTGCAAAAATCATGTATTGTTGATTGGAGAACTTTAATGTGCTATTGCAGTTGTTTTGACAATAAACGGGAAGTTCTTGAGGAGAACAGATTTGATCCAATGAATTAGAGATAGGTATATTGTGGTTGTTAGTAAAGAACATCACTTTCATCTGACAAACAACCACAATATACCTATCTCTAATTCATTGGATCAAATCTGTTCTCCTCAAGAACTTCCCGTTTATTGTCAAAACAACTGCAATAGCACATTAAAGTTCTCCAATCAACAATACATGATTTTTGCAACCATGACCTACCATCCATCAATTAATAGAGTACCGGCATGTAAGTAATGTTTGTTTTGTTTTATTTATCTGCTCATTTATTAATTTATTACAATATAATATTACTACTTTATACCAATTGTGGGTCTTACCTTGTCTGTTAATACCTTTTATATATTCAAATTTATTCATTTTGAAAACCACAGACATGTAATATTGGCATAATTACTATAATTTGTATGAACTAACTTATTTATTTATTTTATCTTTATTAGACACCACCCTAATTGGGTTTATTTTATTGCAGCATTAGTTTAACTTTGTATCTAGACCTGAAGATGCTTTGCAATTTGTAGAAAGCGAAACCGGTCGTCAGATTGTTAAATTAAATTGATTGTGAGTAAGTCTTATTATTATTTCTTTACCTATTTGATATGGACTCACACAAGCAACACATTCATGATTTTAATACATAATAGTTACGAACAAGCTGAAATGATAGTGACATTGGCTAATGGATTCGAAACAAGACCAGTAAATATCAATCGAGGTGTAAGACAAGGAGACGCAATATTTAAAAAATTATTTACAGTTGCCCTAGAAGATATCTTTAAGTCAATAGACTGAAAATAAGAGAATTCTTATTAACGAAAGATGCTTGAACCATCTTAGATACGCAGATGATGAAGTACTAATAGCCGACACGTGGAATGCACTGAATGCGATGATTGAGGAACTACACACAGAATTCCTAAAAAAAGAACTGAAATGAATTTCAAAATACAAAACTAAATACAAAACTAAACTAATGTCAAACAGAGATGACAAACCTATGATAAACATCCAAGGGACAGAGATATAACACATAGATTAATATACATATCTGGGTCAAAATGTCAATGTAAGCAAAGAACATCAGACTACCGAAATAAGCAGACGTGTAAAAATGTGATGGGCAGCATTGGGAAGACTCTCATACGTACTTAAAAATAAAAATATACCCCAAAGATTGAGAAACAAAGTGTTGAATCCTATTCCTGTATTCCTGTATCCTACCTGTACATACATATGGAGCTCAAACCTGGACATTCACTACAATAAACATGAAGGAGATCAGAAAAACTCAGACAGCTACGAAACAGCAGATGCTGGGTATTTCACTCAAAGACCATAAAACCAAAGAAGACATTCATAAAAGAATAAAAATAAAAGATGCAGTCGAACAGACAAAAACTGAAATAAAATGGGCTGGACATAACAAACGCCTTAAATTTGGCCGATGGAATAAAGAAATCAGGAATTGACGGCAATATAAAGCCAAAAGACTATGTGAAAGACCGCAAATGCGCTGGAATGACGATATTAAAAGAACTGCAGGACCAATGTGAAAACGTCTTACAAACAACAGAGATGAGTGGCGAGAATTTGGAGAGGTCTATATTCGGCAATTCGAATAAAGAGAAGGACTTCTCTTTATTCGAATAAAATTAAATTGGTGCAGCATACGTTGCAAATCATCTTCACTTTGATAAAGTAGTATTACTGTTTTAACTTTCTATTATTTCAAAATCTAAAATTGTTAGGGATATCTCGCAGATCAAAAGTATTTTAGAGCTGAATAAAAAAAAATTAAGCAGCCGCAGAGACGTATGTAAGAAAAACAAAAATTTTAAAAAAACATAAACCTCTTTCGTGGTGGACATCTGAAAGCAGCCAAGCTACAAAAGCATATAAGAAATCATTTAATAAACTAAAGCATCATAAAACAGACGAAAACATAACGGACTACAAAAAACGAAGAGCTAAGGCAAGATAAATTCTAAAAAAGAATAGAAAAGAATCATGGAGAAAATTCATCTTATCTCTAAATACCTCTTCAAGCATAAGTACAGTTTGGAGAAACTTAAGGAAAATCTCTGGCAAAAACCAACCATATAAGATTCCTTTTTTAGCAAAGAATAACAAAATAATTAGTGATAGAAAATAAATCGTAGATATGTTAGCAGACCAATATGAATTAAATTCCAGTGACGAAAATTACACTGATAATTTTAAAATACATAAAAACAACGTAGAAAAAAACGTATTGGGATTCGACGGACATGAGATTCACAACCTAAACGTTCCTTTTTCCTTCATAGAACTTGCTGAAGCCTTAAACTCTTCCAAAGATTTAAGCCCAGGACCAGATGGTATCCCCTTAGCATTTCTACTACATCCACCATACAATGGAAAAAATTTATTACTAGACCTTTATAATTTTATCTCTAGTAACCAGATTTTCCCATCAACTTGGTCCGAAGCAATAATACTACCACTTCCTAAACCTGAGAAATCCCGGACATCACCTGAGTCATATCGACCAATATCTTTAACCAATATTATATGTAAAGTGTTAGAGAAAATGGTAAATAAAGGGCTAAGATGGTATTTAGAACAACAAAAACTCCTTATTCCACAACAAAGCTGATTTAGGCAAAATAGATCTATCATAAATAACCTACTAGACTTAGAGTCAGAAATACATGAGGTATTGCAAATAAGCAAGATTGTATAGCAGTTTTTTTTATATTATTAAAGCTTACGCTACTGTCTGGCGATACAGTATCATATCAAAATTGCATAGTTGGAATATCAGAGGCAATATGTTAAAATTTATTTCCAATTTTCTTCATTCTCGCAGCTTCATAGTTCGATCAGACAACGCTAACTCAGATAAAAAAGTTCAAAAGAACGGAGTACCATAAGGATCAGTTATAAGCTCAACCCTTTTTCTAATAGCCATAAACGACATACTTCAACTATGCTCACCGATTGTTAAAGGAAGATTATACGAAGAAAACTCTACATCTATTCAAAAACGTTTGCAACAAACAATTAATCAGTTAGAGCCATGGTCTAGGACTATCGGATTACAATTTTCACCGACAAAAACTATATGTATTTTATTTAGAAGAAAACATAACACTCCAACTCAACATCTAAAGCTATATAATAAAACCCTTAGTTTCACAAACAATATTAGATTTTTAGGTATGACCTTTCGACCAAAAGCTCTCCTGGAAAAAACATACAGAAGAACTTAAAAAATCATGCAAAGCAGGACTAAATTTTATGAAAACTATTTCCAGCAAAAACTGGGGAGCAGATCAAAATACACTATTACATGTATATAAATCTTTAATTAGATCAAAACTCGACTATGGTGCGATAGTTTATTCATCAAGCAAAGTATCAGTATTGAAAACATTAGAAAATGTTCAAAATACAGCTTTACGAATAGCTACAGGTGTGTTTCGAACGACACCAGTTGAAAGTTTACAATGCTTAACAGGAGAACCAGCACTAAGTTTACGACGCAAATACCTTTCTCTCTGAGACTATAACAGACCTCATCAAACAAGCATTCTTAACAGAAATGGAAACTTATAAAAATCACTATCAGATATACACTGACGCATCCAAATCTTCAGACGGTGTTGGTGCAGCCATCCTTACACCCAATACATCCTTAACATTTAAATTCAATCCCATTACTTCTTCATATACTGCAGAGTTGTCTGCAATATTACAAGCACTCATCCACATAAAAGAGTAGAAACAGTCACCGTCTCTCATAATAACCGATTCACTAAGCTCACTTCACACTATCAAACGTTTATATACGAATAATCCAATTCCCTCACATATCAAATCAGAAATAGAGATTCTAAATAATAATAAGATCACTGTTGACTTCATGTTTGTTTCATCACATTCAGGTATACAAGGAAATGAAGAAGCAGATGACCTAGCCCGCTTAGCATCCTTCAGCCAGGACTCCATTCTTATTAATGAGGTTTCTCCAGATGACTTTAAGTCAGAAATAAAACATAAAGTGTTAAGTGTATGGCAAATAAGTAAAGTGCATCACAAAATAAACTCAAGGAAATCAAACAATTAGTGAAACCGTGGCTCCAACCCACAGCGAATAGACACTATCAAGTGAGAATAACACGTTTGCGACTAGGACACAGTAACTTTACACATAAACACCTCTTTACGCGAACTGTACCGCCAATGTGTGAAACGTGTCAAATAACACTCTCCGTGAAGCATATACTAACTCAGTGCAAAACATATGAAGCAGCAAGAAAGAAGCACATGATACCAAATAATATAAAGGAAGCCCTAGGAAAAAACATGAACATTAAAAACACAATAAATTATCTTAAAGACTTAGGACTGTATCAATTATTGTAATATATTTCTAACTTTACCTGTATTATACATTTAGGTCGCTAATAACCCTGGTGGTTACAGCGTAAATAAATAAAAAAAATTAATCAAACATGAACTTGACAGACGTCAAATATCGCAGCACCACATAATAATAATCAAAAAGTTAAAAAAGGGCCAAAAATATATTCGCCGTTGTTATCGCTGATGAAAAAGCTTTAAAAGAAGAAGAATAAAAATTATCAGCCAGACGTCTGTTTTTATTTTTAACGAAATAAATAGAAATCCTTAGTACGCCAGTGCAAATTACATAAACTACAAAACGTTTATTTATTTTTAGAATCTTTCTTGCATTCCTCTATGAGAATTTCTTGTTTTTTGTATATGAAAAAGTACAAAAAAAGGCCGTAACGGCTCGAGATGAAGCCTTCGGGGATCCGAGTTTCGAGCCAGAAATCCAAATGCGAGCAATTTCTTAATCCCAGAAGAAATCGTTCGTGCATTTTATCGTCGAAAATGCGATTTATCAGACGAGTCGATACAGCCAGTCCGCCAGCCACCTCTTGTCTGCCTGACCCATTAACACTTTTAGAGAAACTCGAGAAATTACAGTCAAACTTTATTTTTCACTGCGACTGATACAAATTTCATGGCGTTTAAAAGTAGACTGTTTGATTTACGATTTAGTCGAGGACTTTTATCAGGGGAATGTCGACCAATCAAAATTTAAATAAAACCTCAAGTTTTATTTACAGGCATTGACCTAAGCAAAAACTATTGTATATTTTATACTCTTAGTTATTTTTAGTTAATTTAGAATCATTTCCAATAACCAAGGGGCTTAAACAAGGATGTTGTCTGTCTCCGACCCTGTTTAAAATATATATATTCAATCATCGCTAGAGCAGTGGAGAAAACAAGTATCCGGAATGGGAATAGACATAGGCGGTGGTGAATGTCTAACAGCTTTATTTTTCGCAGATGATCAGGTAGTCGTAGCGAATGACGAGGAAGACATGGACTACATGTTTAGAAAACTAAAGAAAGAATATGAAAAATGGGGCCTCAATATGAATATGGCAAAGACAGAGTATCTTAAAATAGGAGATGGTGAAGAAGATCCAGAGTTAGAAATTAGAAACACAAAAACATGCAATGAATATAAATATCTCGGATCTATAATATCTAAAGAAGGCACTACAAAAGAGACATCGAAAACAGAACACAGCAGGGAAAAAAAGTGGTAAACATTCTAAACTCTCTACTTTGGTCTAAAGATATTAGACAAGAAACGAAATTGACAATCTATCGAACCTTGGTAGAGCCTATTATGACTTATGGGGCAGAGGTTTGGCAGATAACGCAGAAGGATAGAAAAAGAATAGAAGTAGTAGAAATGGATTTTCTAAGGAGAGCGTGTGGTATATCCAAAAAAGATCACATCAGGAATGAAGATATTAGAAGGAGGACAAATACTGTATATTCCAGTGTAGATAGAATTGAAACGAGACAACTAGTGTGGTATGGTCACGTGAAACGAATGAATGAAGATAGATGGCCAAAGAAAGCTTTAAATTACATACCACAACAAAGAAGAAGAAGGGGAAGGCCTTCAGTTGCCTGGGAAGAAAATGTACGGCACATAATGAGAGATAGAGCCATCAGAGAAGACGAATGGATGGACAGAAAACGATGGCGGTCGAAATGCGAGAAACGGCAGAGGCTGTAGGAACCTCGCTTATATATATATATATATATATATATATATATATATATATATATATATATATAGTTATTTTTAGTTTACATTTTTGTAAAATAGAGTATATCGCACCCTTAGTGCAAGACTGTAGTAACTCAAAATTTTATGAAAATGGAGTAATTGTGGAATTCGATTGTAAACATGCATATCTATCCCCTGTAAAACTTTAGTAACTTTCAAATGCTTAACCGGCTAAATAGTACAACAACAATAGTTGAACTATTTTGCGTTTTTGTACGTAAGTTCCGTGCAAAACTGGGGTAATCTAGTAACAGAGTTACAACAGTTTTGCACGGAATATTGCAATGGTTTCGATAGCAACCAATGAAAGGCACGAAAAAAATAAAATATTTGTTATTTTAATAAACAAAGATTTACGAGACCAATCTATTCATGTAAGTTTTATGTTCTTTGTATGACATTATATTTTCCATAAAATGTGGGCAATGTCGTAAAACCATTTATTTATTAGATTGGATTTAAAACACATAAACATAAATTAAGACTAATTATTTACAGCCAACAAGTATTTTTTTTATAAAAGGAAAAATAGTTATCTTAAAACTTGTGGATTAACAATACTGACAGGTTAAAAATATCTATTCTCAAAAAAATTATTCTATAAAAACTAAATACCAAATTGTATTAAATCTTCATGTAACCATCCGGGGCGATTGTCTTATCATATATTGTCTCTCCTTAATTCTCAACTTTTACTAAGGTAGTGAATTTCAATCCTTTTGTTAATCACTGTACTCACTGTTTTGAATTTATGTAAATAAAAATATTGAAAGTTTTACAAATAATGTTTCCTCCTTGTTAACACATTGTCATTAAATTAAAATCAGTCATCAATTAAATTGCCGCTAGAGATAAGCCGTTTTATTAGGTACCTATTTATTTTAGGTAGCTATCTGATTTCTTGGAATCTATTAAATGTAATGTTTAGTACTATTCCTATCGTCGTTGGAGATTACTTTCTCTTTACCTACCCTGATTAACTCATTAGAAACGAATTCTCTCGAAAGAAGTACGAGTAGGTACATTTTAGTAGTGTAGTTTTTAATATATTGTTATTAGCCCTTGCTAGATACATAGATGCAGAATTAACGATTTTGAAAATGTCAAAAATGTGAAAAAAACCCTTTCTTTCCAGAGAAAGAATCCAGTACCTTTTTTTCCATTAGATATACAGGCAAACCATCAACACAAATAGCTAAAGACAAAAAAGGAAAAAATAACACCAGATTTTAGAACAAACAATACCCTATGCACATATATGTATTATAAAAAGAAAAAAAAAGAAAAATTACTTACACAGTGGTGTATACAAACTTACTTGTGGTGATTGCCCAAAAACTTTCATCGGTCAAACTGGTAGAATATTTACCAAACGTATAGCAGAATACACAAGGTATTTAGTGAAAGCAAAACAGAATCTAATTCATAATCTAATTCAGAATCATAACCATTATTTTAACGACCAATTTCACGACCTAATTAGAATCTATGAAAATTACCAAATTAAAAATTACAAATATAATTCTGTGTGACCAGCTTGAGACAAACAGCAACTTATTCAATTAACGACTATAAAATTTGGATGCATAGTAAAAATTCGTTCTGCTCTCAGACCTGCTCCTTAACCTTCCCCTACACCGAATACGTAACCGTGAACCGACTTTTATGGGTTCCATGGGCATGTCGTCCGTCGATCATGTTGTACTTATGATTTGATCGATGTATTAGGCAACGAGTGGATTATTGGCGACTCAATTACGTCGGATCACCTTCCTATACTGGTTAAAGAACAGATATTCCTAATCCTCCTGAAATATCAAGAGACTACAAACATGCCGACTGGAACCTTTTCAAAGACTTTTTGTCAGCTAACACTTCACAATTAGATAACTTAGTTATTCTGATGATATTAATAATGGTATTGCGGTCATTAACGAACTGAAAAATCAAGCAATTGAGATATCAGTCCCTAATAGGGTCATAAACACTAGCAAACTACCTTTCCCCCATACATCATCAATAAAATCAAACAAGATAGACGACTGCTTCGTCAGTTTCAACGCACCCGCAACCCCCTAGTCAAAACAGAATAAAATCACCTGTCTGCGGTAATCAAACTACAGGTTAATAATCTGCAAGCCAATCAATGGCAATCAGCGACCTCTAGTCTTGATTATCGTAACGGCGATGCGTTCTGGTCCAAACTTAATATCCAACTAACCTAACTAAACTTCTCACCTTATGGTGAGCAACCAAATTATCAATTCAGATAAACAGTAGGCCAACGCCTTCAAAAGACATTTACAAAGCACCCTAATCACCCAGATGACCCTAGATTTGACCACTATTCTATGCAACGATGAAAAGAGAAATAACAAGACCACTCATCACCCTTAAATCCACAGCCACCACATGAAATTCCTATCATGGTACCTGTGGATTAACAAACTTTTAAACATTTCTGCCAAATGGGTAAATCAAATTCTGCCAAACTTTTGAACAATTCTGCCAAATCGGTAAATCAAATTCACTGGAACCTGACAAAATTGCCCGGAACTGTGTGAAACAACTCCCACCGAGCTTCACATTCTACCTGACGAACATTTTCAATGCCACTCTGAGACTCTGCTACTGTCAATCTCCATGGAAAGAAGGCAATACAATGCTCCTAAAAAAGGGCAAATACCGGACAGATCTGCACTCTTATAGGCCGATTTCGTGTTGGCTAAGGTCTTAGAGAAAATCCTTAAGGAGAGACTCTTTGCCATAGAACACATCACCCCAACATTTCAATTCGGCTTTAGAGAAGGTCACTCCACCATAAGGGCATTGACAGAAATCATCACTCACTTCACTCAAATTCCAAACGACGGCAAACTTTATCTAGGCATTTTTTTCGATATTCAAAAAACTTTTAACAAAAGTCTGGCATGCTGGACTGGTCAGGAAACTGCTGAACATCGGTCTGCCTTTCCCATTCGTTATACTTATCAATTCATATGTCACTCAACGTAAAACCATGGTAAAAATGCGAGATCATTTCTCAGATTCTTTTACTCCTACAGCAGGAGTTCCACAAGGTTCAGTGTTGGCACATATACTATACACCATTTACAACAGTGACTTTCCAAACCCACGTTACACTCAAACCCCCACTTAACTCTACGCAGACGTCACCGCTCTCGTAACAACATCACGAGACATAGATGCACCACTTACGTTTGCTAAAAATCACCTTGACCTGGTCTACAGGTGGGGCGGGAGATGGAGAGTAACACCTAACGCTACTAAAACTCAGATGATTCTCGTTAGACACCCCAGCCTCAGCATATTCACTTCATACAATATAGCCGGAAGAAACAACCTTAGACTCTGGAGCAACCGACTTCAACTCCGTGACCACATTGAGTACCTCGGTGTGGTATTCACTTAACCACTAAACTGGAGGGCCGATCTGGCAGTAGCCTGTCACAGGTTAGGAGCAGAGTCGGTCTTCTCAATGCCCTCTATGATAAGTTCGGACTAACACGTCCACGTACACTCATACATATATACAAAACATTTATCAGGCCGGCGATTGAATATAGATTTAATCTTTATGTCTTGTTTAACCGCCACCTCACACAAAGACTGCTGGAATTGGAACGGGGAATCCTACGTAGAGTAAACAACAATCGGCACGACTACCCCTTGGCCTCATTCATCAACTGTCGAACATCCAGTCCATTAAGTAGAGGGTCTTATCTCCGAGCAGGAGTTACATAATCAAAACCATCCGTGGCCAAAGCTTCAGAGCCCGAAACATCTTGAAAACTACCTGCTCATCTATCAGCAATGTATTCAAAAGACGTCCTAAACCGAAACTCCCTTTCCTACCCACTAAATTGCTGGCCCTTGCCAGTAACGAACTCCCTAATAAAGACATTAACACTCTGGAGGCAACTCCACTCTTTTATAGCCGTAATAATCAGAAAATGCTCAATTAGAGCTTGCTTAACAGGGAAGGATCGGTTTTGTGTGGTTTTCCGATCCCATTACACAATGACATCTGTCTATTGTAGAGGATACAGCCACAGCTGCCCTCACGCGATTCACAATTAATATACTTATTAATTAAATTCAGTCAATTTATAACAATATGTTTTTCACTAATAAATTTCTGAAAAGGACCGTTTTAGCTCAACAACCCTTTCACCTCTGCTTGACCAGGATCCTCCTTCGCTGGACACATCCAAAGAAGCGAACTACCCGTAGAACCAATACAGCGACAAAAACCAAACCAACAAAAAAAACAAACTACGTCATGAAGTGGTGGACAACCTAAATGGGACAACAAAACATAGACATGGAGAAAATCCAACCCAAAGCAAAGATCATCCAGACAATGAGCTAAAAATACATTATTTGTGAAAGTCACTTCACCGAAAAACTGCAATGAAAATAAATTGTAACAATTTTTTAGTTTTTTTTGCTAACAGGTCATTGGCATCTCTTATGTCTCTATTAGAACTTTTATCTGATTTTTATCAAGACTTAATTTCTAAAATAGTTCAAATATTAAAAACTTTTGGTGTAATATTTAAACTAATGTCACTAGATATAAAAGACTAAAATTTTTATCGAAATTTTTCCTTTGTAAATTTTTTCTTTCTAAGCCAAATTTAAATCGCTACTATGTAACCGCAATCTTTCCTTTAATCTCCGCTACAGAATGGGTAAATGCTATGTATGGTTCATATTGTTATACGGTATGGAAATATGGACGTTAAGACTACCTTCCATTACTAAGTTGGGGGCCTTCGAAATTAGGACGTTGCGAAGAATGTTCCGCATACCATGGACAGATAGGGTGAGAAACCAGGAAGTCTTAAGAAAGGCAAATACTCAGCGAGAACTACTCAATTTGATCAAGGTACAAAAAATTGGATACTTCGGCCACATTCTGAGAGGAAAAAATTACGCAATCCCTTAACTAATCATCCAGGGAAAGATTGACAGCAAGAGAGGAGTAGGTCGCAAACAAATGTCGTGACTATGGAACATAAAGAACTGGACAGGCATAAATAACACTGGCGATCTTTTGCATGCCGCAAAAGACAGACGTCTGGCCTAAGATAATTCACCAACGTACTATAGGTGAACGGTACTAAAAGAAAAAGAAAAATAAGGCCATCGTCATATATCGATAATTTGAAAGACGTTAACTTAACCACTCAAACATTTTTTTTTTTTGGTTATTTTTTAATTTAAATTTTATGGTTCAGGGAAGATTGATATAATTCAGAAAGAAACTTTAGATTGGCACCGTACATCGCGTAAAGTACACACGCAGTATGTAATAAATACACACACTAAAATTAGTATTTAAGTAATATGTCCCACTGGCATACGATGCAATAGTCAAAAGATATCCCAACAACTTGTAGCTTGAGTAGAGTGAAATATATCTCCCATTCGCATAGTCGCCATTTCCAAAACGGATCTAGCAAATCTGTATATTACATTTCCTACTTCTATCCCAGAGATTCCCGTAAATGCTAATCTCCGAACAAATAAACAGTTATCTTGATTGCACGCTCATACCTAGATACGGCCCTAGTGGGGTTTGTTTCATATGAAATTATGTCACATAAATTGTCATCGACAACATATTATTGGTTGAATTCCCGATTAAAATGGCTCCTTTGTGTTGCTGTGCTACATAAACAAATTATACTATATTATAATGTAAATTTTGTCTCATAAGAGGTGTTTTTGGTAGTATTATGCAGTTAATTTATATTCCCCAATATCCGTTTATACTAAATTGGATAATTATATATGGAATTGGTTATAATAGACTGATTTAAAACTAGTTTTATTCTTTCATTTTCAGCTAATACAGGGATGCCATAAAATCCATTTTGTGTTATCCGAATCAACCTTTAACTTTTAAAGAAAAACTTAATATCGTTTCTGGGTAATTCTGGGATATTTAGTACTTTAAAGATCGAAGGTTAATTCAAAGCAACAGTCACGGGAAGATCAGATATTAATTTCACTTGTAATGTTTTTTTTTATAATTATGTTTATTTACAATCCACATCATTAAAGAGTATTAAGTAAATGTGTTACAGGTTTTGAGCATGAAGGAGAGACATCCAATGATGTCTCGCCCTATTCTATGTTGGTTTAGTTCTTGGTCCCAAGAAGGTCTTGGGGCCAGGTTCTATCTAGTATTCTTGTGTCTGGACCATGGTTGTATAATTCCCTTACTAGCTCATTTTCGTGCTGAATGGTACGCTCATTTTGTGACTCTGTGGCTCGATGGATTTCTTCTCCGATGAAAGAAATCTTTCAGTCATAGTAGAGTGTTTGATTACTTACGTACCATGGCGCATCCACTATCAATCTTAGCACTTTAGACTGGAATCTTTGGATAATATTCAGCGACGTTGGCTTTGCACAGCCTCATAGGTGTAGTCCGTAGAACCAGATATGTTTGAGCATGGCTTTGTACAGAACAATTTGATTTTGGATGTTAAGTTTTGATTTACATCCAAGAAGCCACATTTGCCGGAATTTTAAGTCGACCTGCCTTTTTTTGGTCTGAATACGTTTCTTCCAAGTGAGACGTTGGTCAAAATGGAGACCAAGGTATTTAGCGTCTGTTACTGTTGGTATTCTTACATTTTCCATCCTTACAGGTGGGCATATACTGTGACGGTTGGTAAATGTTATTTGAATTGATTTTGTTTTATTTACTTTTGTTCTCAATGTCGTATAACAATCACTGAGTATGTTCAGGTGATGTTGCAGGTTTTGTGAGCATTGTATGGGATCTTCATTTACATGTAGTATTGCTAGGTCGTTAGCAAAGGAAGCGATTGTAGTATTATTAGTCTTTGTTTTATTATTAGTCTAGAACCCTACCTGCGGAACTCCGAAGTTGATAGGACAGAGGTTGGATTGTTGGTCTTTGCATTTTACAAAGAAATATATATTTGATATGTCGGATTTACGTAGGAGAATATAGTTAGTTACTGGATAGTGCTATTTTTACTTTGTAAAGCAGACCTCTGTGCCAAACTTTGTCAAACGCTTGTGAATTGTCTAGAAATACAGCGTTTTAGTATTTCTTCTCTTCAAGACTTTTTAATATTTCATTTATCATTCGATAAACTTGTTGGGTAGTGAAGTGATTTTCCCGAAAACCAAACTGATGTTTTACAAGTAATGTTAGGAATTCATGATCTAAGTATATCCTTTGTAGAAGCAATATTTCAAAAACTTTGCTTACGATTGGGAGTAGGCTGATGGGATAGATGTTACTTCATTGGGCTCTTTTCCTGGCTTGAGGATCATAATGACTTCATCAAATTTCCATATTTCTGGAAAGTATGATAAGCTTAGCATGCGGTTAAGTATAACTGTTAGCAAAGTTATGGTCTTCCGAGGAAGTTGTTTTAGTACTTGTGACGAGATTAAATCATAACGTGGGGCCTTTCGTAAATTGAGTTTGTTTATTTCTTTCCTGACTTCTATAGAAGTAAAACTTTTAATTGGGAGGGACATTTGACATGCTGCGCTAATTAGTTCTTCCACTTCTTCATTAGGGTCTGCTGGTTCTGTTTTAAATACGTTTGTAAGATATTCAGCAAAAACGTCTACTTTTTCTTTGTTGAAACAGGCCCATTCGCCATTTCGTTTAAGGATGGGAGGAATAGTTGTGTATGGTTTCTTAAGTTTCATAGTCGCCTTCCATAACGTCTGGTCATTTGCTGTAAGGTTTGTAATGTAATGTTCGAAGGCTTCCTTGTTTGCAGCTTTGATGGCTACTCCAAGTTGTCTACGTAGTCTACTGAATATATGTGGGTCTATGTTGTTTCTAGATCTTTGCCAAGATCTCCTCGCACGACGTTTTTCAGCAATGAGTTCAAGAACGTGCAGGGGAACATTAATTTGTGTTATGTATTACCTTACCTTAGGAGATGCCATCATTTCAGTATAAATTTTTGTTTTTTGGAGAGTGTATTTCCATTACTGTTTATATAAAATTATAAAAGTTGGCTAGTTTTCCTTATTATTCTGATCATATTCTAAACAGCGCTATAAAATAAACCAATAAAAACAGGCTCTACCGTGCAGCAAATTTTAGTGACTGTTTTATTCTGCAAAACTATTCTTTTCAAGCACAGTATCCTTTTATAAAAAGTGTTTATTGCTCCAAATTGAGAAACGCTTTTTAGAAGAAATTGCTATGTAAAAAATCTCATTAAACAGCTAAAATATTTATATAGCGCATAAAAATTGTAATTGCAAGCTTAACTGCAATTCAGCAGTTTATACAGACTTGTATTAAAGGCAATAATTTTGTGGGTGCCTCTTTAACGATCAACAATAAACATTAGACGTTTCTCGATGCAAGCAACAATATCTCTAGGGTCGTGTATTTAAGTCGCGTAAGATAATAATATAGTGATACTACATGTATCAGATATTCAAATAGGTAGTAGCTATTCTTATTTACTAAAAAAAATCTCTATTGTCGACTAATATAAAAGTCTAAAACAACTAGAAAATGAAATATAAATATTGAATGAATATTAAAATTAATTTAAATGACAGCAGCGAGATACAATAGAGAGTTATCAAGTAAAATTTTATCCTTCCGTTATTTTGACACGTAAACGCTATTTTTTACGGTATAAAGTTTTACGGATATGTAATTTTAGAGTTATCAAATAGTCGAATTGGTGCTTCACGTTAATAGTTGGCAATTGTCAGTCAAATGTCAAATGTGACAGGAAAATAAATAATTTTTTGTTTTCTTTCATCCAAGGTATATATTTTGTCTGGTTTTGTACATTTTGGGTTTCAAATTTTTTCTACAGAAATATGAAAGACATTTTAGAACAAGCAATATTAGTTGAAGCAAATGACGAAGTTATAGAAGATTTAATACTAAATCATATTTTAAATGATAACATACAAAATGTACATTCGGTATTCAATTTGGATAGCTTAGAGCCTGAGCAATCCAAATAGTATTTTCGGTGTGAAAAACAAAACATTCCAGAGAGTTGAATTCTCGCATTTCTTTTACTAGTAAAAGGTCATCAGTGCTTGTAGAATGCAGCCTTTTTGTCGTTTTCACTATTTCCGTGGTTATAATTGATAAATATAATGAAATATAATAAAATATTTTATTTGTTTCGCAGATGCTTAACCAAGAAAACAGAAAACACGTGTTAACCAATACATAGAGATAAAATTACAGAACACGAACTTCAATCTCCGAGTCCCGAGTCTTGACGAATTGATGCGATTCGCTGCTAACGTTACCGTATATCAAACCCGCTATTCGACGTACGGTAACGGAGCCCGTAAACGTTAATAGTATATTACATAACGAGAGTTGTAAGAAGCTTATTACATGCGAGTAAAAAAGTTGCGCGCGAGCCGCGTAGCGGCGAGCGCAGTAATTTTACAAGCATGTAATAAGCTTACAACTCAAGTTGTGTACTATACTTTTTCTACCATTATTTTTGTTTATAAAAATAAAAATTAAATTACCACTATATTTACACTGACAGATTAATAACTTTTAACCTGTCAAAACAACGCCTGTTAATTCGTTTCCATGGCAACTCGACCAACTGACTTACAAGGCGTATGTGATATTACACATTTTTATAGAACTGAAGCGTAATTTTTTTTATTACGTGCTAGTCATTACGTGTCAGTATCTGTTATGATGCATTTACTTAGCATCCAAATAGTAGGTAATATACAATTTACTAGTAAGAGAGTAGAAAAAATCATTTATGTTATTCACATTTCATACTGAGCATGCTCCGCTGTCAAAATAACGTTACCGTATTCTCACTCTTTCACTTGATAACTCTCTAATAAATGAAATATTTCGTACGACCGACAATAATCCAAGAGTCCAAGATAATATCCAACCTTACCACAAATATACAACAGAATAGAATTTATTTGTACTCTAGTCGTCAGAGACTAAAAATCATACAAAAAAGCTGAATTTTGACAGACATATTTATCTTGGGACCCCAAAAAAGATGCAAAAAAGTTTACCACTTTTATTCCCGGGCTTCCCGCTAAAACCACCCTCGCAGGGGGTTAAAAACGCAAAAATATCAATTTACCGAAAATTTGTAAACCGTAGAAAAATAAGTTTCAAATAAAAATGTAGCTGAGACAATTTTAAACAGAAATGTTTATATAGAATGATTTCGTTTTCTTAGGGTGGCCGCACACAGAAAGAGCAAAACTGTTTTAGTCAAAAACGTTTTTGACTAAACGAATCTGATGCTGATATTTCCATATAAATGAAATGAGCTGACGCACACTGATTAGTCGTGTGTCTAAAGCATGTTTAGGCTCATTTAGTTTCAGTCAGTCTGTTTGATGTTTGATGTGGATTATCTGATCGTCGTTTTGTCTCGAAACATTTCAATGTACGCAGGCGCAACGTGTTTTTGGAATTCCCTTCTTGAAACCGCTCGAATAGTCAACAAGAAGCACATGTGAAAATAGCGATATTTTGTTTTTTCGTCTTGTAGGAGGAACCACTGCCTAAAAACTAGTGCAATTTCGTCGTTATCTGTCGACATCTTTAATAAAACTGATTGCAGTATGGTTTGTGCAAACATTTTGTTTCTCTTAAAAACAAAATGTTTCTTGTGGAAACAAAAACGTTTTCATTTCAAACAAAAGCGTTTTTGACTAAAACAGTTTTGCTCTTTCTGTGTGCGGCCACCCTTATGGAACAAAAACGTTTTCGTTTCAAACAAAAACGTTTTTGACTAAAACAGTTTTGCTCTTTCTGTGTGCGGCCACCCTTAGAAATAACGCCTTAAGCGATCGTCGATTTGGCGTGTCAGTTACGCGCGCGAAATCAATGTTAAATAAAATTTATATCAGCTCGACGGTAAAACTCCAATCTTTTGATTCAAGTGACCTATTGACAAAAATCAGGATGAGCTTTTGTATGCAGTTTTTGTATTTTGTAGCAATTAAACTCAGATTTTAAACAGGTGTTAAATAAATAAACGTGGAGCTATTTTTGCCATTTTTATGATTCTCACGAGATCAATACAATCTATCCCTTTCATTGACTGGCTACTATGTAGTTTCGATTAATGGAGCCTAAGCTTTAACCCTTTTATTATTGCAGGAACGTATATGTCCCAGCAGATTTCAAAATATCTGCTGGCATCTGTTTGCCCCAAAAGCCCATGATTATTTAAACGCATCCGTATTTTTAGACATTCCTTACTCATTATCTAGTAGTATGCAACCAATATATCACGTCTGTAACCTATAAATTATTGTTAACTAAACACGTGCATAAACAACTCTTAAATAATACAATTTTTCTTCTTCTTCTTCTTTTTTATAAGCAAAATGCTTGTTCAATGTCGATTAATGCCTCTATTGGAGGTTATCACTTCATCTTTTGCGTGGTCGCCCGATACTTCTTCTACCTTTTGGTGATTTGTCCCTCGCTATTCTGACTAATCGGGTCTCTTCCATTCTGTTTATGTGTTCGTTCCATTCCTTTTTTCTGTTCAGTGTCCACTCATTTATTTCTGGTATATTGCATTTTCTTCTGATCTCTTCACTCCTCACTCGATCTCTCAGTGTGTTTCCTGTAATTCTCCTCAGTAAACGCATCTCCGCTGTTTCTAGTAGTTGCTGAGTTTTGGAGGTATCCGGACTTGTCTCTGAAGTGTATGTCATTATTGGCCTTATTGTTGCTTTGCAGATTCTTGATTTCACGTCGGTATTAATGTGGGGATTGCGCCATATCGTGTTATTAAGACAACCTGCTATTTTATTAGCCTTTTGTACTTGATTTTTCACTTCCTTCTCCACATCTCCGTAGCTAGACAGTGTAATTCCTGGGTAATTTGTCTCCATTACTTACTCAATGCTGATACCGTCGATTTCCAGTTTACATCTAATTGGTTCTTTACTGATTACAATTGTTTTAGTTTTCTGTATAGAGATCACCATATTAAAGTCCTTTGCCCTTGTGTTGAATCTATGGGTTAGTCTTTGTAGATCGTCTTCATTGGATGCAATTAGGGCCGCATCATCTGCATAGCAGAGTATTCTGATTTCTTTGTTCCCCATTTTGTATCCTCTTCCTTTATTAATAGTATTGATGATTTCGTCCATGATTAGATCGAATAGCGTTGGACTAAGCGAGTCTCCTTGACTTATTCAATTGCCCATATCTATTAGATCTGTAAGCTGGTCATCTATTCTGACTTCCATATTGTTGTTCTGGTAAATGTTCTCTATTGTTTTTATAATATCTAGTGGAATTTCTCTATCGTAAAGAAGGTGAATTACATCTTTAGGCTTTACTTTATCGAACGCTTTCTTCAGGTCTATTAGACATATGAATGCTGGTCTGTTATACTCTAGTGCTTTCTCGGTAATCTGTTTTATGATGAATACTGCATCTGTGCACGATCTTCCTGTGCGAAAACCCTGCTGTTCATCCGCTAAGGTAATTCTCTGATTTATTTGGCCTTGCAATATTTTGGTTGTAAGCTTCAAAGTGGTGTTTAATAAGTTGATACGTCTGTAGTTTTCAGGTTGTTTTTTATCTCCTTTTTTGTATAGTAGGATAAGCTCGCTTTTCTTCCACTCTTCAGGTATTTTATTATGTTTGATGATTTTGTTAATTAGTGCTGTTAGCTGTTCTGTTAATGCTTCTCCACCATATTTCAATAATTCATTTGGAATTCCATCTTTACCTGCAGCTTTTCTGTTCTTCAGTTTTTCTAAAGTTTGTTTTACTTCTTGTACGGTTATCTCGACTTCCTCGTTTGTAATGATTTCTGGTGTTTCTGGTTCTAACATCATTTGCTGTTCACCATTATAAAGCTTCTTTAGGTATTCAATCCATGCGTCGTTATCTATGTGTTTCGGTTCGATTAAGTCTTTCATCTCTTATCTTTGGCCTCTTATGAAACGCCATATTTCCTCTTGTAGACCGTAAAAGTCGTGTTCCATTTCTTTTAAGAAGCATACAACAAGAATACAATTTTTCTAAAGAATAAATGGCTGCTCTGTTTTTTTACCCGATTATATATAATTCAGTTGCTTATTAACACAGGTTAGATATATATATATATATATATATATATATATATATATATATATATATATATATATATGTATATATATAGATATATATATATATATATATATATATATATATATATATATATATATATATATATATATTGTTTATTTTTGATATTGTTTTCATCGATTTTACCATAATTTCTAAACGGGACTCTAGTATCCCAGTAGTAATTTATACCGGGTCGTATTTATCCCATTAGTATTAGTTTGTTTCAGACTTACTATGGCACGTAAAAGTTTTCTAACACAAAGAGAACTTTAAAAAGAAATTGAAAACCTCTCAAATGTTTTTGAAAATAAATACAATGAAGAACCTTATGTCCCCTCAGAGTCTTATTATGTACTGCCTCAGATTCTGATGAAGTATGAGCATATTCCTGACTGTGTGAATGTAAGCATCACTGCTTCCGACGAAGAAAGTTCAGATAACGCGGAAATAGCTGAAGATGAGTCTAAAACGAGTAAATTGACAGCACAATGGAATATACCAAATACAAACTTTTATCTGAAAAACAAAATTCTTACCCAGAGAAATGGGATATCAATTCTAAATATTGATAAAGGTTCTCGTCATGTTGATATTTTTATAAATGTATTTTCGCGTAGTTTATTTATGCATATTGCTTCCTGCAGAAACCAAATAATAGCAGCACTTCCAAAAAACAAAAATCTAAAATTAAACACGAAAAAAACAGATATGTACGAAATGATGACAGTGATTGGTTGTACTATGGTTATGTGTTACAATAAAGTACCATCTACGAAACAAAAAAATACAAGAAAAACTGTAAGAACACTAATGTTCATTTAATTTTAACCGATGGCTTAATTTGAATGTTGGTTTAAGCTCATTCGAGGGACAAACCAAACTAATATTTTCGATTGTTTTCTATCAGCTCTAGGATGTCATAATTTTCATATGTGGCTTATTGTCGCAGCAAGGATCACGAAAAAGGAAGTTCTGGGAAAAATGAAGAAGGAACCAGAGATTGTGTTTGCGATCAAATGCATAAAATTGCAATATCTGGGACACGTTATGAGAAATCAGCACCGTTACTCCCTGCTACAGTCTATATTGCAAGATAAAGTCAAAGGTAAGCGAGGACCCGGTAGAAAGAGAATATCATGGCTGCGGAATTTAAGAACATGGTTTAAGAAAACCTCAACGAAGCTGTTTCGACCGGCAGCGAGCAAGGTTATGATTGCCAATATGATTTCCAACATCCGAAACGGATAGGAACCAGAAGAAGAAGGCTTATTGTCGTATACGTGTGTTTCTTTGGAATGCAGGGAGGACGTACGATTATTAAGGGCATTAGCGGGCGGAACGGGGACAGATATTTTCAAAAAAGGATTCATTTTTCTTTTTCTTTAAAGAACAAACAAACAAAAAAAATGGAAAGAAGAATGGGAATGAAGGTGATGCCTTGTAAGGGTTTTTTTTTTATTATTTGTTTTGTATGATGAGAGAGTGATATATCTGGCTCTAGTTGTCGATGTCGATTCTCTTATTTGAAATAACAACATAGTCATAACAAATACATACTACAACCTACCCCCACGAAGATTATATATGTGGACTTCTCCAAAAGATAACACACTTCTCACATCTCCCACACCAACAAATCCGAAACCAAATAGATTTTATAACGATTAACAAAAGTTTTCGTAATGGGATACAAAGTGCAAAAACCTATCCAAGCGCAGATGCAGATACGGACCATATCTATTACTAGCAAACATTAAACTCAGAAAACCGGAGAAAAAAGTTAATACCATCAAGATAAACATCAAAAACCTAAAAGACGACAACCGCCAACAGCAACTAGAGGCAGAAGTAAATAAATTAACTGAAGGAAGCGTGGAATGGGCAGATATTAAAAAAGCCATACTAAAATCGGAAAAAGAGGTCCTAGGCGAAGAAGAAAAAACCACTAAAAAAGACTGGATGACACCGGAAATAGTTGAGCTAATAACAAAAAAAAAAATACAAAAATAAAGATAGAAATAAATAAAACCCTCAAGAATAAAATCAAATATGAAATCAGAACTTCTAAGGAGGAATGGATGAACAAGGAAAGCGAGGAACTGGAAGAACTCGGCAACAAATATGACACCTCAAACTTACATAAAAAAAAATGAAAGAACTTACAGGCAACACCAGACAAAGAAGAACACTCATAACAAGAAATAAAAATGGAGGAATACTTACGAAAGAGAGCAAAATAAAGGAAGCATGGGAACAATATATAATCCATCTGTTCCATGACGAGAGGGAAAATGAACAAGATATAGGTGAAGAAGAACAATACCTACAAATGTTACCCTCAGAAGTAAAGCATTCCCTACAGAAAGCAAAACAAGGAAAAGCACCGGGTCCTGATCAAATTCCAGTTGAACTGTTAAAATCCTTAGATGACGGTAATTTAAAGAAACTCACCCGAAGAACCACATATATGTAGAGGGCAACATCGATAAAAATCGATATTTTTACGTTTAACAAAAAAAAAAAAAACAATCCCAAATCATGTAACGACTATACATTGATAAGCCTAATGTGTCACCCTTTAAGGATTCTCTTGAAAATTGTTCAAAACCAAATTTACAAGAAATGTGAGGAGTAGATAGATCAAACGCAGTCTGGCTTCAGAGCAGGCATGGGTATAAGAGAGGCATTATTTGCGTTAACGGTACTCTTGCAGAAATGCCGGGAATATAACAAGAGTGCATATGTATGCTTCATAGACTTTAGGAAGGCCTTTAACCGAGTGCGGCATATGAAGTTAGATGAATTAAAAAAAAATATAGACAAAACAATTTAGACAAAAAAGACATTGAGTTTAATAAGGCTATATACTGGAACCAGAAAGCAGTAGTAAAGGTAAACGATATAGAAACAAATAATATACCGATTGCGAGAGGGGTCAGGCAAGGATGCGTCTTGACTCCGACGCTTTTTAACGTGTACTCACAGGTCATATTCAGAAAAGGCTTATGAGAAAGAAAAGAGTGAATAAGAAATCGTTAACACCATGAGATTTGCAGATGACACGGTAATTATGGCTGAGAGTAGAGAAACTACAAACTTTACTAGATGCAATAAATAGTGAATGCATTCAAATGGAACTTGACATCAACGAAGACCAAATTTATGATAGTATCAAGGAGTCCAATAAATAATGAACAACTAACCGTTGGTGGAGGGAACAACACGCTATTTACTATCGACAATATGCAGATTGAAAATGTGGAAAACTTTACGTATCTTGGAAGTGTAATAACAGAAAACGGAGGTACAGAAGGCGATATTCGTATGAAGATACGAAAAGCCCAACAAGCTTTCAGCACGCTCAATATTGTTTGCAGATCTGGCGAGTATAGTACAAGAACAAAGATCCGAATATTCCGATCAAACGTCATGTCTGTTCTACTCTATGGATGTGAAACCTGGAAAGTGACAAACACCCTCACAGACAAACTGCAGGTCTTTGTTAACAAATGTCTACGAAGAATTGCTCGTATATTATGGCCTAACACCATCAAAAACAAAGATCTGAGAAGATCTTGGAGCTTACATCAACACAGAATTAGATCTAGACCAAGAGATCAGGGTACGAATAGAAATGGCGTTTTTAAAATTCAAGCAATTGTTCCCAATTACGTCTGGTCCCAACTATTGTACGGGGTACAAACATGGACGTTAAAAGTGCAAATAGTTTTAAGAAGCTTGAAGCCTTTGAACTTTGGATATACCGAGAATGTTGAGAATTCCAGGAACTACAGAGGGTCACCAATGAGGAAGTGCTGAGAAGGATGGGTCGAGGCAAAAAATTGTTGAGAACAATAAAAGTACGCAAGACTAAATACCTTGGACACATACTGAGGAATGATAAAGATAGTCTTTTGCAGTTCATCATGTAGGGTAGAGTCAATGGCAAAAAGGGAATAGATAAAAAGAGGAAATCATGGCTGAGAAATATTCAAGACTGGGCAAACATGACTGTAGACGAATTATTCCACATTGCAAAAGACAGAGAAACTTTTAAAAATGTGGTCGCCAACTTCCGTTAATGGGGACCGCATAGGACGAAGAATCGTTTTGCAAATATTTGCTTTTAAATCATAGAACCAGCTACCTCATCCTTTCCCCCACAAAGAGTTTACATGTTTCAAAAAACCTATGGCTACGTTTTCATTTGTGGAATTAAAAGAATTTCTAATATTGATTAGACTTGTTCAATTGAATATTAAAATATGGGATTATGTATCCTAAAGAAAAATAGGACAAAATTGTTCTAACTCAAAAACAAACTCTATCAATATTTATTGTTATTTAATACACGGGATAACTACATTAACAGTTGAAACTACAATATACAATATAACAGTAGGATCAAAATCTTGAAATTACTTATAATATAAAATCAATATTAAAATATTTAAAAAAATGAGACTAAAAACCTTACATACTAAAAAAAACAAACAAGAACAAAATTCAACAATCCCAATATACATATCACAAAACATGAGATATTTTTAAGTGGGTTAAAGTTATATTGAAAATATCCAAATCGCGATCAATTTCTAGCCCCACGTATCTATCCAATGGGTTGTGAATACCATAGGTTGTTCTGTGGAAAGGAATATTGAAAACATTGTGGTACCGTAGAGCTTGATGGAGAACATGAAAGTTAATCTGGTTTTGGACAATCAATAAATCCATGTACGATCTTATTTATAAATATAGCTCCTGACATGCCACGGCTGTTCTCGAGTGAGGGTAAAGATAATTGTTGTTCGATAGGAAAATAATCATGATTTTCAATAGTAGTGTGGACGTGGTACGCATAAAATCTCAAAAATTTATGCTGAACTCTTTCTATGGTATCAATATTGTTCTGAAAATAGGGTGACCAAATAACAACAGTATACCAAAACAATTCTAACTAAGCAACAATACACTAATATTGCTGAATTATTGGAGAAATACTTGCAATTCCTGGTAACGAAACTAAGAAGTTTAGATGCCTTTATTAAAATAAAGTTTATGTGATCACAGAAAGTGAGCTTCTCATCAAAAATAACACCCAAATCCCGAACAGAAGAAACATAATTCAGTGGTTAATTATTAATAGTATAGCTTGTTTCAATTTTATTGACTTTACGAGAAAAACTTATAAAACAACATTTTTTTACATTAAGTTGAGTTTGTTCTGATTACACCAACTTTGTAGTCTATCTAAATCATTTTGTAGCAAGGATTGATCTTTAAAACTTTTTATAGACACAACTTTACAAAATTTCAAGCCATCTGCCAACATTATACATTTGCTATTTAGGAAACAGGAAGTGATGTCGTTAACGCAGATATTAAAAAGAAGTGGAGAAGTCTGGCCTCCTTGGGGAACTCCAGATGTTACTGTGATACTGTCAGATAGATGACAACCTATCTTGACTCTTTGACTTCTCCCAAATGTAGAGATTTTAATCCATTTAACAAACCTGTCATGAATGTCTACAGGCTGTCATGTCATGTCATGAAAACCTACATTAATTAATTTGCCCAAAAGTACTCTTAATCTGTGTATATTGCATCTACCTGTTTACAACCTTCCATATGAGATAATATATCAGATTGGTAGCAAACCAAATTTGTTGCAGTGAATTTTTGCTATGAAAACCATGTTGTGATTGAGATATTAAGCCTTTACATAACCAAGAAAGTTGCTTTGCTATAAGACTGTCGAAGAGCTTAGGAATTTTAAATATAGGAACAACATAACTTTCTTTCCATTAAGAAGGAAACACAGAGGTTTCCAGAGATCTGTTAAATAATATAACAAATGGTATTACAGGGATACGGACACTTTTTCAATAAAAAATTAGGCACACCATCTGGACCAGCAGTATCTATCAAAGAGAAGATAAAACCTAGATCTGGTACAGTTCTAGTGTATCAAATTATGTGTAAGAAATTACATATTAATTAAGACACTTATTCTTACTATGGAAATTTTTTAACGCTCTATATGTCTAAAAAACTATGAGAGTTTGTCGATTTGCCAATCAATGTCTCTGAAAACCTGCATATATTTAGAATTGCACACCATGTAGTAAAAAAATAATATGAAGCAAGTTTATACAAAAACACACAGTTTTGCAGAAACTCGCTGTTGACTTTAAAATCTGTATAAAGTAATATTCGCTAATAATTGGTATTTTGCGTACCAATTTTATTTAATGTTCTCAAAAAGAAATTGTTAAAAATACAGGACTAATTAAACTTGTTATTTACAATATCAAGCCATAAATGTCACAGCATTCAGCGTAGTTACTACGCCACTAACAAATCGTACAAATAAGAGAACACATAGCCTACCCTAAATACGCTTTTTTTGGTTACTTTTTTGTTCAATTGAAGTAACTACCTAATACACAGAACCCTTCGTGTCGTTACGTAAGGTACTTTGTAATAAGGAAAATATTATTTAATCTACTACATCTTAATTATAGGTAAACGCAGTTGCAGAAACCGAAAATCAAGTTTCAGCTCACGCAGCAACCGAAACATATACAATTTTACGATATAAATATCCTTTATAGATTTTGTGAAACAAGCGAGAAAAAAAGATTAATATCCACTTTCGATATGTGTAACCGAATAGGGGTCACGCTGGTCACGCAAAAACCTGAACACGTCGACATGAAATCACACGATGCTACCCCTTCCGCGTGTAAAAAAAACGGCCCCGTCGACGATTTTAAATGCCGATTAGTTTTATCGTAAAACACGTTAAATTAAACTGGTAATTAAAAATGCCCTAGACGTGTTTAAGGGTAATTATGTTTTTTATATAGTATTGTAATCTTATATTGAATACTTGTCTGTCGATAATTATTTTCGTGCATACTGTTTACTGGAACCCACTAGTAAAAGGTATACTGAAACTGTCGGTATATTAAATTACGCTTATATCGACTATTCTTATAAATATAATTTTTTTTGTGCTTATTGGCTTTGGCTTGGAACCTATAGCCACGCAATTACATATAAATATTAATATTCATTCATACAGGATTGTACAAGGAGGACAGTTTTCACGCTCAGGGATTCATCAGAGCGACTTTATTGTAACAAACAAGACATAAACCACGATTACGTAGGTGGGCAACATATATGGTAAACATACAAAGGAAATGTTCATGCACACGATCAATTTTACACTCATACCCTTAATTTAATTGTTAAAAGAAATATGATTTTAAAAATTTTTATATTGTCTTCACTTAATATATCGTCCCTACCATTTCCAACTATCGAATGTGAAAAATCGGGTTTTTCAGATTCGATACCTTGTCCTTGCATTAAACGTGATACACCTTGTAGTAAAATATCGAAATTGTAGCTTGATCAGAAACGCTTGAAATATTCTGTCTAAACCATCGAATATGAACATTTTGTCATTTTGTTTTAGTCAAAATATCGAATATGCTGCAAACTGACGAAAATGGAATATTCGATATTTTGTTATGTATAAATATAACTAAAGGCATATATATGTACAATGCAAAATGACGAATGTGTCACATTCATTATCTTCAGTGTTGTATTTGATACAGTTATTCAATTATAATCTGCAAACTGTCGAAAATACTAAACATTGCTGACAAGAACAAAACGCACGTGTTCACAATTTGTGAATTATTGCTTCCAAGAAGTTCTTTCGGTGAGGCACTTTATTATTTTGTTTTTTAATGTGTCACATACATTAGTTTCAGAGTTGTAATTGATACAGTTATTCAATTATAATTTGCAAAATGTTAAAAATACTAAACATTGCTGACAAGAACAAAACGCACGTATTCACAATAATTGTGTGAATTATTTCTTCCAAGAAGTTCTTTCGGTGAGGAACTTTATTATTTTGTTTTTATCGGTTTTTCATTATCTGATTATTCAGTTAACTGGGTATAGCTAAACCAAAAACAGTGATGTTGTCAAAGCGAGAATTATTTAAAAAAATATTAAAGAATGCTGCCTTTGGGACGTCGTCCACACAGTGTATATAGTACCAGTATCGGAAAAATGAAAATAACAAATTTTACATGAAGACTAGCATTGACGGAAACTTTTTATCTCTTAAAACCATACAAAAAAGAAGCAAACAAAATAGTATAAACTCTGTTAAGGCATACGACGAAAGACTCCCAATCACGGATGTGAAGAAAAAAAAACCTCTTGTCACTATGTGAACAAAACTTAATACCTAGTCCATACCACCAATATTACCAATCTTTACCAACATCTAATACTGCCAGAGATTGTCTTCCAGAACCTGACGCAACTGAAGACAATGATAACGTTGAATCTAAAATTTAAGATTTTACTTTAATTTATCATTATTTTACTACTGATTACTTGAGGTATCTACAGGACGTGAAGTTCCATAATTGTATTGTGATTATTTTTAACTTTTCTAATTACATTAATTTTCGATCAATACGTACTTTCATAAAAATACTTTTAATAATTTCTTTATACATGATTTTCCCATTTTACCCTAAAACTTCAATTTTTAATTAAATTATTTGTAATAAACTTTGTAAGAACATTAAGATTATTTTCATTTTCCTCCTTTTCAATTAAGAATATTAATGTGTTAAAATTAGACCAATATGAACTGTCGAAAATGCCACATTCGCAATTTTGAAACATTGCACCAAATTGTGCTAAAATTATACAAATATGAACTGTCGAAAATGCCACATTCGCAATTTTAAAACATTGGACCAAAACAAATCGTTGATTAACTCAAAAAGCAACATAACGAATGTGATTTTGTGGAAAGAAGCAAACAGTAAGGAGTTTTATTCTGATATCAATCTAACAAGAATCAAACATTAATTTTTAAAAATATAAAAAATTTTTCATTAGTCAAAGCGCTGACTTAGAATTATCTAAAAAAAAGTTATTTTGCTCTCCTGAAAAGTACCACTTTTCACATTCGATAGTTGGAAATGGTAGGGACGATATTTACGTTTAATGTTGTACTCAAACCCTGTTTTATCAATTATTTTAGCATCCACGTGCTTGTATTACGATGCACTGGGCAGTTGAAAAATATGTGATTTAAATCAGCTATACTAGTTCCAGACTCACATCAGTCTGTTGGGAGAACACCTATTTTGTGTAGATGTTTCGGAAAACATCCATGATCTACTTTTAATCTTAAGACAGTTCATACTGTATTTCTGCTTAATGTAACATCTTTGTAAAATTATTTTACAGCTACTGGTGGTTGTAATTTGTATAAATTAGAGCCTTTGCTTTCACCAAACTGAATCCATTTAAATTCAATATGTAATATGTAATTAAATTCAATATTTAAATTATTGACAGTGTATTCACTGTCAGTATTATAATACTGACAGTGAATCATTGCATATGACAATTTTGTTCCACTGGTTTTCACAGCAATTCAAGGGCTTTGTATGTAGCACATGCTTCAGCAGAAAAGATGCTGGATTGATTATTTAAAATAAATGATATTTTAATCTTCATTTTTGGTACAAAGTAAGCACTGGTTGTACATGTTGATGATTTTGACCCGTCTGTATAGATCACAATATGGTCTGAATAGCCACTTTGTGGGTATGATTTCTTTGTGAGTAGTGTAACAAAATTCGTTTTGATATTTAGGAATAATAATATTTGTTAGGTGTGGTATATCCAAAGATTCCCAGAGAAGATTACAAGGGTAATTTATTAACTTCAGTTCGTTGCAAGTTAGTATTGCTCTTGCAAGTGGTGGAGAGTGTTTTTAAATGTAGATGTTAAATCAGCTGTATTTAATTCATTAACTATTTTTGGATTATAAGTGCCACGATAATGTTGGTTTAGGAAATATTTGCTTGTCAGATATTCTCTGCGCAATGATTTTCAAATGCTAGAACTAGGGTGGCTTCATTTGGAGTGCTTTTCATCAATCGTAACACAATTCTTAGAGCTTTAAATTGGAATCTATTAAGTTAACGTAAATTGGTTATGCTAGCTGACCCATATACCAAACAGCAGTAATCTATAATAGATCTTATATAGGCTAGATAAAAATTCAATGCAATATTTTGGTCTGCACCCCACGATCTCTTACACACCATTTTAAGAAAATTAATACATTTTTCGCAGCTACCAATTGCATAATTACTATGTTGAGTCCAAAGCAACTTTCTGTCAAGTACGACACCAAGATATCTAAATTTCGAAACAATTGGAATATCATTGCCATGTAAGGTTACAGCGTGACCTTTAATAGGGTGTTTTTTTGAAAAAAATACTACGGTACTTTTTGGTACGAAATATTGAATATATTTAACCAAGTCAAATTATCCCAGTTGTACATAATATGTTTGAGTTCAGTAATGCTCTCACTGTACGTTTTCTTATGTGAGTAGATGTCAATATCATCAGCATATTGTAAGCAAACAATATTGGGAGACCATAAATTGTGCAAATCGTATGTGTACAAATTAACAGGACTTAGTGGACTAAGTGGACTTAAAACAGCTCCCTGTGGAATACCTTTTGATGTAATCTTGGGTCCAATAATATTGTGACCAACTCTTATTGATACACTTCGTATAGATTTGATAGTAAATATGCTATTGATTTTTATTTTATTCGAACTAGAAAAACTCCTGCATCCCTACATTCAAAAAAGGAACTCCGCTAGATTGTAGCAACTACTGAACGGTAATCCTAATATCCCATGCAAGCAAGGTTCTACTTCATGTAATACATAAAAGACTAAAAGCTTTTTTATTTCCTCATATATCAGAAGAAAAAGCAGATTTGTCACAAGAAATGACAGAAGAGAATACATCCTTAATGTTAGAGAGCTGATCGAAAAAACTCGTGAATTCAATACTTCTATGCTTATGTGCTTTGTGGATTACACAAAGTCTTTCGATAAAATTAAATGGCAGCGACCATGGTTTATACTAGCGGAAATGGGAACACCTCACCACTTAATTCAACTAATTAGAAGTCTATATGAAAATAATAAGTGCACAGTAAAAATAAACAACATCCTTCTTCTTTTTCAAGTGCCCTATCCGTTGCGAACGTTGGCTATTAACATGGCAATTTTGATCTTGTTTGCGGCGCTTCTGAATAGTTCTACCGATGTGAGCCCGAACCACTTCCGCAGATTTTGGAGCCACGTCTTCTCCTGCCTGGCCCTCGCTTACTGTCTAAAACAACACCCATTCCGATAATTTCAGAACAGAGGCAGGTGTCTGGTATCTCATAATCTCGTCAACTCTATTTAATATTTAGAGCGAACACATTATGCGAAAGGTACTCGACGGATGGAAGGGTGGAATATCAGTAGGAGGTCAAAAAATTAGTAACTTGAGAGAGGCTGATAAAACTTTAATAATCGCGGCAAATAAAAAGCCATACCTCTATTGTATAGACGATGTATATAATTGCAAGACTAAACTTTTACATTCTGCTCATTCTGTCTTAACCATTTAATATTTTAAAATTAAAAATAATATGTACCTCATTCTAAAGTTCAATAATTTATTTACTTTCAGCCTTATTTAACCACGGCAATCCAATTATTGTTACACTAGGACATATTCATTTTTAAAAGCATGTTTTCCTGCGACTAAGATTGTATCTTCCTTGTTGTATTTCATGCAGTCGACGGCTATTCAATTATAATAATTAAATTTGTTCATTATGACAGGTACTTAGAAGCCTTATAGGCCTAATACAAATTGTATCAGACAGCTTTAAGACTTTTATTTTGCAAATTTAAGGTCTAACCCTGCATTAATAATAAAACTCCTTTAATTTCCCGTTACCACCGTACACACGTCCTCCTTCCAGTATTCACCATTTTCAGCCCATTCCTGTGTTCACATCAAAGGGTAAACTTGTAAACGTTCTGGGGATCTTACCTGCGAGTTTGTGTAATCCTTCACTGTAGGGCAGCAGTTAACCCCTTTTATCCGGGCCCTTTTGTGCCTTTGGCAGTCAGGATTTTTAGCAGGCAAAGGAGTTATGTATTATTACCCTTAACGTTGGCGCTCTTCTGCCTCACATCGACCCGACCCAAAGGGACACAGGAAATAATTTGATTGTTAATTAATTCGACAAAAATTACCTATTTCGTGGTTATTAAAAATAGTACGTTTTTGCTTTTTGACAGTGTTTATTAATAATGTTGTTGGATATTGTATTTATAAAACGTTGATGATGGTAAAATTATAACCAAAGAATATGAAAATAATTAAATAATTATATCTCTTATCTGTCTTCCATTTGTCTATTTTAGATATATTCAAAGTTTTTTTTTCTTCAACAAACATTTATAAGGGATCTGCAGGATTAATATAACTAATGAGTATTATTTTGATCATCTTGAGTATATTTTTAGTAAGAATTTCTGTTGAAAGCAGGAGCGGACTAAAGCCTAGGCAAAATCGTTGTTTGATAAAGTCAACAAGTGTGGACGAGCGTTCCTCCAATACAATAAGTACCGAATACCGAATAACAAACCCAGAATTATATATCGTTACTTTGTTACTTTAAATAAATCGCTATTTTGTTTACACGGTAGCCGACATTATCTGTTATTAATTATTTTTATCGTTACTTTTGAATATTAGCCGCGCACTTTCGTCAAATTTTGGTTAACCGAATGATCTCATCGCACACAGCAAAAACGATGTTTTTTCTTAGGCCGATAAGATTTGTTTATTTAGATTCCTTCTAACTAAATTATATTAGGAAAAAATTGAATTATTAAGTGGGTGTTCTTAACAGTAAGTATTATATTTTTTATCAGCTGAGGTACATATTTTTAAAAAGTTTCGATACGATATTACTGTCGGCCTCGCAATTCAAGATTATTATATGATTAGAGGGCGGCTATTCTCAAAATCTGGACGAATAATTTCAGAGCGAAGAATACGTCTGCTGGGAAAAAATGTACAAAAGTTTTATATTTTATATTTTGTAATTATGATCGTTGGGCATGTGTCAAATGATTTGTCAAGTTTTCTCTTAATAAATATTTTTATTTGGTTTGCATGTTTATGGTATTGTTCGTAATGAGCAAAAGCCCAGTGTTCCAAATTATTGTTACATATTTTTTTTTGCGTCTCATAAAGTCACTAAGCATGTACCCGAACTACTATGCCCCCTAAAACGATACTCACTTGTAACTGCAAGACACAAGAGTCTCACAGGCTTAGTATTGTTCTTGCTTAAATCTTGCACTGTCAGTCTTGGTCTTGGTCTTGCTAAAATTAGGCGGTCTTGGTCTTGGTCTTGGTCTTGCGAAAACGCAAGAACACGAACAAGACTGCAAGACCAAGACTGATTTTGGGCAACACTATACTTATTACTTTGTGAAATTACTAAATAGATAAACAATCATCAGCCACTTCGGCTACGTCGGCTTCTGGAACGCCACAAATACCTTCACTATCTAAAAATGAAAAAACGCAGAAAATCCAAAAAGAGGTGGCCCTTGTTTATAAGCTATAAAAAAATATATCGATGCAAATTACAAAGTAGATGCGGAAAAAGTTGGACCGTTCTACGATGCTACAGGATCGTTGGTATAATTAAAGGGAAAATAAGCAACAGGATCTTCAAGTTAGCGTCTATCTCATCGTGTTCTGGATCTACAAAGCCTAGTTCAGGAATGAAATGAAAGCTTGAGGAACAACTAAACCGAAACTACTGCCACCGCCGCCCCACGTTCTGCTACCAGCGAAAAGATAAATTTTGTAAAGAAGGTGACTAAAGCAGTCCTACGAAAAAACCAAAAGCACCTAAGCCAAAGATCGCCAATTGTACCGCAGGTTCACCAAAAAACTGAAAAAGGTGCTACTCCTAAGAAAAAGTAATTGGTCTAATTAATATCATTAAATTATTAAAACAAATATAAGTTTTAATCAAAGTATTACATTATTAATTAAAATAATATATAATATAAAATACCACATACAAATTGTGATTGTGATTTATTGAGTAAAATAAATTTATTGAAGATCATTTTCTTCTTTCTTTTTAGTATGTAGTCTTTAAAATGAGTTCCTATAAAAATTTAAGTTGGTGTGAAAAAAATAAAACAAAAAACAGATCGAGATAAAGTGGCAAAACAAATAAAAAAATGTTAGAAAATTTTTTATTTGGAGATGGAGAACATTTACAGAAATCGTCAATATTTTTATAATAAATGTTACCTGTTTCAACTTTGGAAACATCGTTTGGGTCCGAAGCTGTTCTGCAAAAAGACCAGCAGGAAAAGTCAAGCAATTTCAATTGAAGATGAAAATAAAAGAAGAAAACATAAATTCAAAATCATCTTAAATTAATGATGAAACTAAGAGTTTTGTAAACGACGTTGTATTATGGCCAGATACTTAACAGACGCCATGAGAGGGTATTATATAAAAAATCTACCAAAATCAATAAATGAATCTTTGGAATCATCTTCTATTCGATGTAACACAGAGGCAAAACAAATTATAAAAAAAATCACTATTGGTTCCTTCTTCTTAACAAGGAATGGTGAGGAAAAAATTAAATGAGATTGGTTGGATTCTACTTTTGTACGATTAGGTCTGTAAATTATTTTCCAAGCAAACAACGCCAATAATAAATCGAACAAATAATTGGAAAAATAAACCACATTATCTGCAGTGAATAACACTAAAAATAAAACAGTTGTCATGATATTGATGATAGTGATTCTTCAATAGAGCAATAAAAATGTTCTAAACAAGATTTAAACCCAGAAGAACTAAAAAATGAAGTATTAAAAATAGTAGTCTTTTATAAAGACTTTTATAAGTAAAGAAAATATTATTTCGCCTGTATCCATGTAGTCATTTATTAAGAAAAATAGTATTATTGACAAATTTAAACACAATTCTATGAATTTATTTAACCATTTCAATTTTTTCTGGGAATCCGATAATTACCGAGAAATTACAAACAAAATTAAAGGCTATGATATTTTCAAAAAAAAAAGAAGTTATATCATTCCAGAATTAAAACTATTTAATAAAAAAATAAAATATGTTGAAAGAATTAAAATCTAGCCATGACATTTGACAATAGATTATCCTGGAACCACCACATCATGATCTAAAAAGTACGCGTCGATCTGCACTTAACATTATAACAACTGTTGCATACAACACGTGGGGAGCAGATAGTAAAACAATGACCCTTATGTACAAGTCATTGATCAGGTCCAAACTCGATTACGGTTGAATTATTTATGATTCAGCAAAATCATATATCGTAAAACAACTCGATCGAATATAAAATAGTGCTTTGCGAACCATACTAGATGCCTTTTATACTAGCCCTACTAAAAGTTTACACTGTAAGCTGGCGAAGTCCCCCTGGCATTCCGAAGAAAACAACTTTCACTAACATATGCGGCAACAATACAGGCAAATCCTATGAATCCTATTAACCACTATGTAAATTCAGACCGTTGAACGAATATTTTTAAAACACATCCTAGGCGTGACCTTACTTTTTATGAAAGGGTAAATAGATACCTCAATGAACTTGAATTCAAATTTTCAGATACCTATTGTATACCACTGTTCCCCCTTGGACTGTTTCCATCCCATCTGTCAATACCAAACTCTCCATATATAAAAAATCAGATAACCATCCCAAAGTATTATACCAATATGTCCTCCAAGAACTTAAGCCGTAGAGTAACCATAATCTTATATATACCGATGCCTCTAAAACTGTAGATGGAGTGGGAGCAGCATTTATATCTAATAAAACAAAAATATTAATGAAACTCCCTAAATTAAGATCCATTAACACAGCCGAGTTAACCGCTATTCTCAATGCAATGAAATTTGTGGTAGAAAATAGTATCAAAAACCCTGTCATTATTACGGATTCCCTAAGTTATGTAATTGCCCTAAATATCTTATATCCTAGCTATCCAAGTCTACAATTTATTAAATCAGCATTAAGCCAACTGCGAACTATGAACATAAATGTCAACTTTATATGGATTCCCTAAGTTCTCGAAATTGCTGGTAATGAAGAAGTAGATTCCTTGGCAAAACGAGCAATCTCGAGTCCGGAAACTGTAGAAATCAGAAGCATTTCACATCTAGATATAAAACCTATAATCAAGAACTTAATAATCAATGATTGGCAGACCAAGTGGAATTAGTCAACATCCAAACTACGAGAAGTAAAACATTCTATATTACCTTGGAAATCTTCCCCAAATAAGCGTATATATTAAACCATCCTATCTCGTCTGAGAATAGGCCACATCGCCATCACCCATAAACATCTGCTGGAGAGTGAATTAAAACCACAGTGCTACGTTTGTGATATTGTGCTCAGTGTTCGCCATATTTAACTATCTATCTATCTAATTAGCCTTCTTCGGTCCATCTTTGCACATAGGCCTGGCCAATCCTTTTATATTCTTCTCTGTCTGTCGCTACAGTCATCCACCTAGAGCCCACGTGCTTCTTGATATCATCTGCCCATCTCATTTGGGGCCTTTCTCTGCTTCGTTTATATTTCCACGTCTCCAACTTATAAGTATTTTGTTCCATTGGTCTTCTTTTTGTCTTATATTGTGTACGGCAAATATCCATTTCAATTTTTCAACTTCTTCTCTAACATCCCTCACTTTTTTTTCTCTCTTATCCACTCGTTTCTCTTTTTATTCATTAGTCTTATGTGCAACATTTGTCTTTCCATTGCTCTTAGGGTTTTTATGATTTTGTCCATGTTTGCTTTTGTAGCATTAATTGTATGCTTTGGTCTTAAGATGCTGTGAATATCTTTTGTTTTGAAGAATGTAGCTTAGTTTGCCAAATGCCGCCCATGCCAGTCTAACTCGTTCTGCTGTTTGTTCTCTTTGCTAAGTTTTATAGTTTGACCAAGATATATATATATATATATATATATATATATATAATCCTGAACTTGTTCTATTTCATCTTGTCCGATTCTCATTGTGATGTCTTCATCTGTATTTGTTATGGCTTTGGTATTGCTGTAATTCATATTAAGGCCTATCTTTCCAGCTTCTACGTCCAGTTCTTTCATCATTTCAAATAATTCTTCTTTTTTATCAGTTATCAATACGATATCATCAGCGTACCTTAGATGGTTCAAGCGTTGTCCACAAATTTTTATACCTTGTTCTTCCCATTCTAATCTTTTAAAAGTATCTTCAAGAGCCTGATTGAAAAGTTTCGGTGATATTGTATCAACCTGTCTCACGCCTCTATTTATTTGTATTGATTTTGTTCCTTCATATACTTTAATTGTTGTTTTGGCCTCCTTATATATATATATATATATATATATATATATATATATATATATATATATATATATATATGGCTATTAGTTCCGTATATCTGTGGTCAATTCTGTTGTTAATCAAAGAGCTTTTCACTGCCCAATGTTCGACTCTATCGAAAGCCTTTTCGAAATCTATGAACGCCATATATGTGGCGTATGGGATTCTTTTTTCTTTTAATATCTTGTTAAAAAGGAAATGTAGAGTATTAATTACCACTTTTCCACCATATTTCAGCATCTCTGTAGTTATTCCATCTTTTCCAGGCGATTTGTTGTTTTTTATTTCTTTCAATGCCTTCTTTATTTCTGATTTGCTTATTTCTGGCTGTAGCTCTAAGTTGACATTTTTTATTTTAACCTTAAGTTGGTTTTTAATTTCTTCTGGTGGTTCCTTTTTTTGTTTTATATAATTCTGAGTAGAAATGGTGGATTATATTTATGATGTCATCTTTAACGGTTGTTTCTACTCCATTTACATCTTTTATTTTGTTTATTTCAAACTTACCTAATTTCGGCCTTAAGCATTTCATATTTTTGTTGTGCTGTATAATTTTTTCTATTTTTACTTCTTGTTCTTTTCTGTTATTTTCTTTTATCGTTCTGCTTATTGTTTTATTGATTTCTACATATTCTATAGCTTTCCTTTTGCCTCCTTCGTTCAACTTCCTTCTTTTATCCATAAGCTTCTTTGTTTTTATTGATATATAGTTGTTCTTTTTTAGATCCTTTTTTGCTATTTCTTTTCCTGATGTAATCATTGTTGCTGTAAGTATGTTGTCTATTTCATCTATATCTTTATCATCACTTCCTTATTTTTGGGTAAGTTGTTCTTTTAATAGGTCTTTGTATATCTCTTTATATTGCCCTAGTTTTTTTTTTCTATCTACTAGATCCCTGTTTCTACTTATTTTTCTTTTCATCTCATAGTTACCGTCAATACTAATTTTTGCTCTGACCATCCTGTGATCGCTACCTGTTGTGAATCTGTTAAGAACTGTTACATATTTAATATATCGTTCCGTGGACATATTTTAGTCCGGTGTCCTTTATATTGCATAGAGAGACTTCAATACAAATTACAAGATACCTTACAGGCAATATTAAGTAACGAAACTGATATGAAAAATTTGACTTTGAAATACTTCATAAATATACTAAATAAATTGTAAAACTTTAAATTGTACAACGCCAATGACCCTAAGAGGTTGAGGCATAAATAAAAAAACTATAACAAAAGTTATAAATAAAACTTATATCTTTAAAAACACCCTGTATATAAAATTTTTTGGCCATTTTTCAGATAAAAAAATAATATCTTGGTTTTTTTTCGCACTGTATAAATGTTTCCAATCCTCAGATAACAACTAAAAACAAACAGGTTCCTTGTGCCGCTTTTTTGCAAAATTAAAATTAAAATTTCACATTTTACAAGTTAACTTCTGGCTAAATGAAAATAAATCCTAAATGCTCATTGCTTTTTTATGAACGTCCATGTCTTCGAACTATTGATAGGAAATTGTATAGTTGCCATATTATTATATTTTTTGTTCAGTCACTGTATGTAGTTTGGGAATATTAATTTAAACAAGAATATTACTAATCTCCGAAACAAATTTCAAGGTAATTACATTTAGTTACCTATATTTATATAAAGTTAAAGACGCTGAATATAATACAAAAGTTGTCCAAAACGTCCTGGAAACTTTTATGCCAATGTAAAGTTTTTATTGTTTCCTGTGTGTTTTCTTTATATTTATTTTATATTATTTGCCCTAAAGCTATTTTATAAAGGAACCAAAGCTAATGGAAATAAGAAAACAGAAAAACAAAAACATTTTACTGCAATATCTATCAATTAGCGTTAGTTAACTTTTTTCTTTGTCTGGAATCACCCCAGCGGAGATTTTCTTAAATGGATAAAAACAGGATCGGCTGAATCTGAAAATGTATTTTTTTTATTTTAAGAAAATCATTATATATATATTTTATAAATTATATTTTACATAAGAATATGCTTATGTAAGCTTAAGAGCGTAGGCGCAAATTTCGGGCCAATGCTTTTCAAAAGCATTCATTTTTTTCGAATCCTGAAAAAACTAATAAATATTTTTGAACAATTTAAACGCAGAACGAAAGACTACATTATTACCGAGGTCCGAAAGTCCCTAAAAACTTCTATAATGTTTATTGTAATAAGTTACAGGGGTGAGAAAAAAAGAGAAAATTTAGTGTTCTAAGGGACTTTCGGCCCTCGGTAATAATGTAATCCATCATTCTGCGTTTAAATTTTTCAAAAATATTTGTTAGTTTTCTCAGGATTTGAAAAAAATTAATGCATTTAAAAAGCATTGACCCGAAATTTTGCGCCTACGCTCTTAACAAAATATTAACTTTTTCCCGAATGACATTCCTTTCAAACTCTTATTATTTGTTAAATATTAAATTTAATTACCGACTCCTTGCATTATTATTTTAATGAAATTTTACAACGGTACTTGGAAGAGCTATAATTCTCCTAAGCTGTTCTGAGAATCATACATCCTACTACTTTCATAATCGAAATCTTTGAAAGACAAAGTCTTTCTAACTCATGTAGATCAATATTACTGACGTGTACCATGTGCAAATTAATGGAGCAAATGATTGGTGTGGTTTTTGGAAAACAATTAAGTTATTTCATCAACACAATCCGGTTTTAGACCTCATGCTTCTACATAAGATAATTCGGTAATTTTACAAACTCATATTTCCGACTCACAGATTTATTATCAGCTTTTTTATGTCGAGGGAGTCTTTGACACTATTCAAAAATATAACTTTTAAAGTTATTTTAAATGAAAAGCTATCACCTACTCGTATTCAACATAATGGAGTTCCACAAGGTTTTGTTATGAGCACAACTTTGATCAGTTTGGCATTTAATGAGGTAGGTAGAAACATTTATTTCCCTGTAAAATACGTATTATATGCTAATGACGTTATAATTTTTGCAAAGCAAATAATATCAAAATAACCTGTGACTAATGCAAACACCCATTGATAATATAGAAAAGTGGTCGAGATATATTAGGCTTTCCTTTTCAACTAAACAACTAAAATTATTAAATTTTGTAGAAAAAATAATCCAGTTTTGAGATGTAATGGAGTATTAATCAATATTAGTAATCATCATAAAGTTTTAGAACTGGCCCAGACTTACTTAAAAAACACAGACAGAAAACGAAAGGTAACTGCTTAAAACTATTAATATTTTAAAAAGCCTAGCACATTTTCAATAGGAAGCTGACGAAGAGGTATTGTTTGCTGTTTACATATATATATATATATATATATATATATATATATATATATATATATATATATTATTCACTTCAAAATAGACTATGTTAGCTTTCTCTAGTGAATGTGACTCCACAATACGGATTCACATTCAAAACACATTCGCATACAAAACACACGTATCATTGACCCAGAGAAGAATTTCTTAACATTTTTCAGTCCGCGTACCCCTAAAAACCAAGCACAATTTGAGGAATCACTTTAATAAACATGAATAAATGTAAAAAAATGGAAAAAAACATTTTTATGATAATTAACAATATTGCAAAACTCGAAATCCGAAATCTTTCGTGATTTATCATCAGATGTCTATTACGTCCATATCGAAGCCATTTTAGCGTTGTTTCTATTGCGACAGGAAAGATTGTTTTCATGTTCAGAGCATCTGTAAATAGTCGCTCCGAAGATTCCTTTTAGGATTAAATACGCATAAGCGAACATATAGAGGCACTATACATGAAATAAAATCTTAACTGTCTTTACTAAAAATATTGTATTAATATGAAGGTTGATGCTGCTGTTTGGCTACTAAATTTAGTATATTTGGCTTGAGGTTTTTATTAATTGTAATGTCTAATCGGATTCCAATTATAGTTTGTCTATGCATTTGCTTTGAGATATACAAGAGCAGAAAATCCCTTTATACAGATTTACGTAGATGAGAAAAGCAGTCTTCAAAAATTACCCCGAAAAAAAAGCGCAATCCTTGTAGGTGTTTAATCATTCTTTCTTCTTCTTGCGTTGACAACATTTTTCCACCTGATAATTCCAAAACCGCTGTCAGTGTAGAAAAGTGATTATAGTTTTTTTATTTGTGCGATTAGTCCAAAGATCTGTAGCATCTATAAGTCCCTTATAACTATCGAATATTTAATGTATACAATTTATTTGATACGCCCCTGGCTATGTATAAAATTCCTTAAATTTCTTGTTGTGTTTCTGCAATATCCAAGAGAAATTTTAACTGCGTAGTTAAATAATTGATATTTTCGTTTAAATTCTATAATCTTAAAAGCCCAGCACCCTTAAGGTTCATATAGCTATGAAAAGCGTCATTGAAAAAAATTCCGTCAGAGAAAACTTGTCATAGGGGTTATGAAGACTAGACCGAGAGAAAGAAAACAGTTAAGATGGGATTGAAATTCAGAAGAAATAGCTTGTGGGTGTAGTCTTAAAAAACCTGGCAATTTTTTTTGTGGAAAGGTGAATTTTACTTAAAAATTCGATCTGGCAGTTTTTGTTGAGTTAATTACCGATTTGTTCGTGCTGTGTTTTATCTGAGGGATTTGTAAGACGGCATTTCCAATAATTTAAGAGGTCCACATGATTTCAAGGAGGAGCGTTTGAGGGGCCGAGCTTTGAAGATTGCAGTTTTTTGTCATCCAGGATAATCCAAGGCCGAATCCGGTGCCCAACTTTGATCCAGTCCCAATCCCAAAAACTTTGCTAAAAGAAATGCATCAGCTAGAGTGATATAAGGTACTTTGTGTTAAACATTTTCCTAAGTAAAAATAGACGTTTTTCATTATTAAAAAAAACTTGCTCAATTGACAAGTTAAAAAATTGTAATAAATAAAATTAAATATCCATATTACTTTTCTTCAAATAAAGTTAACCGTTAAAATTTAATTAGCATTTCAAAAAGTTTTGATATGTCATTTAGACATATCACAGTCAGTATTATTTTTTTTTTTTTTGACAAATGGTAAATAACCATAAATTTGAATTATTTTGTTTAAACTTAAAGGTTAAACTGAATGTAAGCTCCTTTAAAAAATCTAAATATTTTCATTATAATAATAATTTAAATTCCTATAGTAACCCCAACGTCTGGAACCCCTTGTTGTAAACTCTTACAAATAGCACCATTGTAAGTTGTTTTTAAATCTTATTATTTCTTGTAATAATTGTTTATGGTGAAATAATAATAAACATAATGTTTCCCTCTGAACCAAGTGTAGAATTATTTCCTTTAAAAAGATTTTCACTCTTTTAATATTATTTTTTAGGAAAGAAAAGCCTTTCTTTCCATTCAGCAGAAAGATTCTTGTAAACGGCCTCTTTTTTAAACAATTTAGAAACCTTCTTGTGTTGTGTTGCCCAAGAAATCTATGTTAGTATTTTTTTAAACATTTCTTTTTAGTTACCCCTTTCCATGCCCTCTTTTATTCACTTACTTACGACCAAACTATCCAACCAAACCAAGAGTAGCCGTTCGCCGACGTTTCGCTTTGTTTACTTGCCCTATCATCCCAGTAATTTTTGTCCCCAGTTTTAACCCGCTATAAGTGATACCCAATGTAATAGGCAAAATATATCCGCTTCAGGTCAAGTTTTTTAATTATAGTTTATATTTTATCTTCAACTTGAAAGATGTTGTTATCTCTTAAATTGTTTCCTAATGCTAGTGCTTCCTAATATCTGTTCACTACTCTAATTGCAAAACATAAAATCTGCTCGATTTAATATTCAAAATGAATTTTTCTTTTAACATTTCCTGACATATCAACAATTCTATTCTCCACTGTACTGTTGGATAAGGATATAACGTTCAATTGTTTTAAATTTTTTTTTCTTCTAACATAGGTAAAACCATAATTATAGCGCACGGTATTATTAATTCCTCAGCAATGGTGTGAAGCTTACCACTTTTTGTAACTAATAAGGATACTTGGTAAAACGCCAATACAGCATTTTTGTTCTTAGCTCCAGTAGCAGTCTTAATTAATGTGTTTTTGCTACGTTCTAATTCTGAGGCTTCAATTTTGAAAAATGATTGAGTTTTCTCACGAAGGTGTTGATATTTTGTTTCTAAATAACGTCGAAGTTTGACCGATTTTATCGACTTATTCGATAAAACTTTGTAGTATATGAAGTACTGAGGTCTTTCTTCACCGTTTATAATAATAGATGTAAAACCGAAAGCTAAGTCAGCTTCGTCACAAAACTTACGCCGATTATTAACCTCTGATGTAGATGGTCTTTCATTTGCTTCGTCTAAAGCAGAATCATTCGACTTTAATTAGAATTTCATTATCACAGTCACATTAAAACTGTAATATCTATAAATCTATCTAAACTGTAACGCAACACAGAAACAAACAATACAAATATGTGTAATTAAATCTCACAAACAACAAAACAGCTTCGATATAAGTCGCGAACACTTCATACGATCACTCGGTCAGTCTCAATCGGATCACGCTTGCTGGCGCTCGTTCGCGAGCGTAATCATTACGAGATTTGCATTTATTTATTAATTCAAATGTCTATTGATAAGACCACGGACCCCCAAACACATGGTGGTAGTCCTCCAGGGATCCGCGGACGACAGGTTAAGAAACACTACTTTACAGTTACAGTCTGATCAAGGACAAGATTTTGAATCAGAATTATGACGAGAATTAATGAAAATCTTGTGTATTAAGAATCTCACACTACGCTTCTCCATTCGCAATCAGACGGAATAGTCAAAAGACATAATAGAACTGTTTGTTAATACCTTTCGTTGTTTGTCGTTGTTTGTCGTTGATAATAAAAAAGTTGGGATACTTTAATTCCTCTATTCCCGTTAGTCTATAGAAATTCCGAACCTAAAGCAACAAGATCTTATTTTTGAAAGCTTGATTCCCTGAGAAGAAAAACGTTTATACCTGACGTACATCAAAAATTTAAAAGAATTGGAAAAATTGTAAAAATTCTACGAATTTGCTCATAAGATTCAAGTAATAAAGCCAAGGCATGCAGGCGACTGGTACAACTTTCGAAAGAGGTGACCTAGTACGGTTATACAATCCTGAAAAGGACTTTGTCTAAAACTTCAATGAAACTGGGAAGTTCCGTACACCGTCCTGCAGAAAATAAACGATCACATCGAGCGCATAAAGTTTTCAGCTATAAGTAAACCCAAGGTAATTCATATCGAGAGATTAGCTCCATGCCATAGAACTAATTCCCTCTGTTGGCTTCAGTCAGTCCCTGATAGACCGAGATCAGGAACGACGTGATTAGGCAAAGAGACGGGGTGACTTCAGTCTCAATATAGGTCCAATAACAAAGACAGCAACGGTTTGGTCGCTGCAATGGTCAGAAAGAGAAATGAGAACTACGTGAAACTAGTATAGATCTATTAGAAGTTGAGGGAAGAGGGGTAGAGGAAAACCGAGGAGAATATGGAAAGGCTGTGTCTGAAGTATTGAGAGAGAAAGATGTAAATGAAAAAGTTACGTTGGAAAGAAATAAGTGGCCAAGAAGAATAACGAACCGCGATCCCTGAAAAGGAAAAAGCTGAGACAGAAGTAGACAGTAGACAGAGAGAAAACAGAATATCACCAAAAAACGAAGATTGTAGTAATCAAAGAATAGGTATTCACGTACAACAAAGGTACGTCAAGTCCGACAATTCCAAATTTGAAAAAATAATTAAGACATTAAAAAGCTGGAAGTAACCATAGAAACAACTGGAAAAGAAAGAATTCTAAAAAGAATTATTGTAAAATAAAACCAAGCCTTTAGAAGAAACAGGAAGACTAAAAACTATGCAAAAATTAAGATATACAAAATACTGACATGGCACTAAACATTAAGTTGAAGGGTAAGACTTAAAATAAAATACTAAGATTAATCATAGCACCTAATATCCTATCCTAAACGAAACAGCGTTGAAATCCACCAATATTATCATCTTCCCTCTGACTTGATCTACTACTTGTTATAATTGGTCACAAAACGCTTCCCTTGTTGGTTAAGGCTTATTATTTTCTCGGCCGTATACTCCAATGATGTTCAGGTCTTCCTTCTCTATTTTTATCTTTACTGTTACTATTCTTTCTGATATGTATTGACATACATCATCAGAAATGACGAAATGATGTTAGAAATAGCAAAGATAAAAACACTCAGAATAATTGATGGTAAGACACTATGGGATAGAGCTAGAAGTACAGATATACGACGTAGATGCAAGATGGAGAACATCAAGAACTGTCTAAGAAGTAAAAGAGCAGCATGAAACGATAATAAGCCGAATGATAAAAAAATATAGAGTAGTAAAGCCGACAAGAGAAGGATCGCCAATAGGAAGACCATTACTAGGAACCCCACGAAAACAATGGAAAACAACTTACTGAAGGCAAATTAAAATCAGACAGAGTAAGAAGAAGAAGAATGAAAAGAAAAAGAAAACAAAAAGATAGGAAGAACTATTCGGTCACCACGATTCGAATGGACATAACATCATATTCAAAACTGATAAAAGAGATATTAGTAAATATTACAGGATAGACCCCAGTCCAACGAAAAAGACAGACCGAGAATAGTATGGTGGAACGACTAGGAAAATGACATAAAAATTATGAGCATATCACAATAGAAAGAGAAATGCAGAAAGAGGAGCAGATATGGCAGGCCGGCAACGAAATCAGTTCGAGCACATAATCAATTGTAACTAAAAGAGAGAGAAAAAGAATTATTCCCCCTCAGAATACGATACGCGAAAGCGAATGACATAATCCGAAGGGAATGAATAGCAACAAAGATGATAACTGGAGACATTCGAAATGTGTACCTGAAAATATTACACGACAGAAACTAATAATATTAATAATGCTATTACCAATATATTACAAAATAAATTATTTCATAATGACACACTTAACGTATACTAATATTTTCTTGTACAATGCTTAAATTTATAATACAGTGGAACCTGCTTAATTCGAACTTCTCTAATTCGAAATCTTCTTTAATTCGAATTTTTATTCTGGTCCCTAGCATTTCCTATATAAGTAATGGTAAAAAGTCGTGAATAATTCGAATTTATTTTGGATAATTCGAACTTCTCTACAAGCTAAAATGCCAATTTCATGCTGGAAATTTCTGCGAAAAGAGATAGCTGGCACTTAAATTCTCCCGCACTTAGCATGCTCCTTCAGTAAACTTCGAACATACAAAACTTTGACGTTATTGGAAAAATAGCAGCAATTAAAGAAGTAGAAAATGGAACGAGGAAAAAATCTGAGACTACCAAGGACTTTGGAATTCGTCCTAACACATGATAATTCACACCTACTTCTTCAAGTAGAGGGATATACCTACTTAAAGAATAAAAAAAAACCTGAAGTGAGTGCGGTAAAGAATGATAAAGGTTAAGAAGATAGAAAATCCAAATGTGTTTTAAAATGGTTCGAACATGATAAGGATAAGCAGATTCCCGTGGGTGGTCGCCTTATAAGAAGCAAAGCTGAACAATTTGTTGTTGAAATGGGAAAAAACAACTTTAAATCGAGTACAGGGTGGCTAGACAGCTTCAAATAACGCAACAAAATTTTATTCACATCCATTTGTGGAGAAAGTGAGGCTGTTAATGAACAAGAAGCCAACAAATGGGAAAAAACTGGAAGAGATGATTCAGGATGTAGATGAAAGAGATATCTTCAATTTTGACGAGACAGGTCGTTTTTTAATGCACTCCTGTCAAAACACTGGCATTTAAAAATAAAAAATATCACGGAGGAAAACTAAACAAAAAAAGAGTCACTCTCCTAATTGGTGCAAACATGGACGGATCAGAAGTGGTACCTCTACTGATGATTGGTAAGTCGGCTAATCCGTGTTGTTTTAAGAACTTCAAGTCAAAACCAGTGGAATATGTGAGCAGCGCAAGAGCTTGGATGGCTAGGGGTCTTTTCGAGAAATGGCTGATAAAATTAGACAAAAAGTTCATCAGAGAAAAGTTAGTTTTTTTATTGACAACTGTACCGCCTAGAACACTATCCCATTAATGGAAAATGTAAAAGTTATTGTTTTCCTGCCAACATGACTTCAGTTCTTCAGCCTATTGGACCAGGGCATTTTTCAAGCCACTCGAATGTGTAAGAAAGCTTGGGGGTAAGTAACACAACCGAAACGATCAAACACTGTTTCAAAAAAGCTGGTTTCGTAAAAAAGGAGGAGAACGCAGAAAACTCTAACGACACTTTAACAGAAGAGCTGCTTACAGTTGACGGCTGGCAGGACGTCAATTTCTGATCCTGCCATCTCTTATAAAGATTTTGTCAACGTGGATGAATATGTTGCAGTGCAGCCGAAGCAACGAACCATGTCACACAACTTAGACGGTACTTTGAAAGTAAAAATGATATAAGTGACTCTATTTTTAGTTCACCTTAGAATTCATTGCCATTATCATACCGAGAAGCTGAATTCTAAAAAGCAGCTAAAAATTTCGGATTTATTTGGAAAAAGTTAAACTCTTTAACAGTTAAAAACTGTCTTTTTTGTTAATTGTAACAAATGTTCTTATTTTCAATAAATTTTTTGGGACAAAATGATTTTTATTGTTGTAATGACACGTTCTCACTGTGCGGTTTTTATCGACCAAGATTGGCCGAAAATAGCAATAAGAACACCTGCCATAATTACAATAATAGACCATTTTTATAGCTTGTAAATGTTTTAATTGGTATTCTTGGACGAATTTTGTTAGCCCATTTTTTTCGATTGACAAAATTCGGGTAAGAGTAGGAACGAAAACATCTGCAAAAGTGTTGAATTTTATCGTTTGCAGATGCTTTTGTAAGTATCATTGCTTTTTGTAGATTTTTGGATAATTCGAATTTTTGGATAATTCGAATTTTTTTAGCGGTCCCCTAAGATTCGAATTATCCAAGTTTCACTGTACCTCATATCATGTGCCTTTTGCTATAATATAAATAAAAAAATGAAATACATTTTTTAAACAGATTCACACCCAATCCGGTACTGAATAAGGAAGTGAAAGATATACAAGGGAGGATGTCAAGTGATGAAGTATATAGGGAGCGTGGTGTTTGGCAGAGAACCAAAACCAGCCAGTTCTGGCTTCTTGTTCCTTTACTTGAACTATAACCTCAAAACGCGCATAGCCGGTGACCGCCCTCGGTCGGCTAGAATCACGAAACTCGATAAATATTAAAATCAGACTGAGAGTTGACGAAGTTTTAACGTTTTAGGATTATCTACTCTTGTCTTGACGTGAAGTCTACGATGAAGAGTGATATTTTTCAATTTATTGTTTTATTTATAAACCAAAATAACAAGAAAATTACTTTATTGATCGAATTTTTTCTAAACATATTTAATATGTACTGTGATATAATACTTCATATTGACAACTTTTAAAACATGTGGACGACAGCTATTTTGTTAATTATTTTAATGTGGCAAGTGGTGTATGATTTAAAAGCTCTTCTATCACTAAATATGTTCCTATATTTTTGTGCGATTCTTTAACACTGTTTCAAAATTACGACTGTCAATATTTAATGGGAACAATGTGGAAACATATGGACTACTAATAATTTAGGATCCTCTAGTTTTTATAACAAATGAACAAAAGTTATAATATATAGCATGTGATACATTATTTGGTAGCTCTTTTCAGAAGTTATTCAGAATACTTTTAGAGACAAAAATGAATTATTTTTATATCAATAGAGTCAATTTATGAAAATTTTTACAATTCATCAGTTGCCATTTTACAACACACGATAGCAACAAAATTGCAGTAAAATAATTAATAACAGACTAGTAGACACAAACTAAAAATACATATTAGCCCATTAAATATACCAATGTTAGATAATATGAAGACCCCAACAGTTATAAAGGTATAAATCTACTGAACACCGCACTTAAGCTTACCACAAAAGTCCTAACCAATAAAATCAAATAACTAACAACTTTATCAGATGAACAGCAAGGATTCAGATCCGGAAGATCCGGATCTGAATCCTTGTGATGGTAGGCAAATACCGTCACAGAGACGGAAATATAACGTGGTTTAAGAATTGTTTTAATTTAAATGTATATTTCTTTATAACTTATAAATAAATTGAGATTAATTCCTTAAGTTCATTATTGCCGTCTGTACCTTGTATACGGATTTGAGTTTCATTTAAATAAAAAGAAAAGATAAAGGTTGTACAGGTGCATACAATTTTCCAGCTGCCAGAACTTTTCTAATTAAACTTTTGCTGTTAATTAATTTTCGGGCGGCTTCAAAAATATAGCCATTAAAAAAGAATTTATCATTTTTACCACCATTCACTTTTCTTCTGTTATTGTTTGATTGTTTTATTTATGTCGACCATCGACATTATTTTTCCAGCGACTTAGGAAAGAAATATAAATGAAAATAATTGAAAGTAAATTGAAATTGTTGAAAGGAAATTGAAAAAACATTAATATTTATAATTGAACAATGAACAGTTAGTAGACGGACTGTATGAGTTCCTACTCATCATTCGTTCCCCTCCACTTCCGGTATCAGCCAGGAAGCAATGTAGTTCAAGTATATATTGATTTCGATTAAATTAAATGTACGGTATTCAAAAGTGTTTAATCCTTAGTTATAAATTGATTTGTAGAAGCTTTAAAATGAAAAATACCATTTTAGGCAGATCCATTTCCATTCTAAATAATATAACAATTTAAATATATTATGCTTTTTTTATTATATTACTATTTATATTTTTAGAAAATTAGCTACTCAGCTGAAGCTGGCCTGCAGGCTACCAACGGGGTCATAGCTAGCAGATAGTGGATGGCCTTCAGATATAAAGGTTAGTTGCGAATATATTGAATAAGCAGTCCCCGATTAAGCAGCGGCAATACTGCAGGGTTTTGGGAAAGCATGTCCACTAACCCAGATATAGTATGGTGAAATGGCGAATGTTGCCGCTATGATATAAGCTTTGCCTAATTTCCACAGTAACATCTGAAACAGAGTGGACGGCTAAGAACATCGTCTGATCCAGAATGGGCAGCTAAATAAACACTTACCAACTCATCTGACCAGTATGGTATTTTATAGTCAACTCCTCCCATTACAAATACCGAATACAAAACCGAACAAAACTAATCCACAGGAATGGTTTCGTGCTCATTGTAAAGGAGCACGAAATAAAAAAGAATGGCAGCTGTATATATTAGAGTTGTTTGAAGATGACAGAAATAATATTTCTGTATAATTCTACCAAAACTGTACTGACGGCAAAGAAATTATGAAATGCGAGGTAGAGCACGCTATAAATAATGCTAAAATTAGAAAAGCTTGTGGTCCAGATGATACACCAACTGAGTTGCTGAAACTAATAGAGGATGATAACATAAAAGTAGTAGTAAGACTTTTTAATTCAATATATAACACCGGAGTAATTCCCACAGATTGGCTCAAATCCATCTTTATCGCAATACCCTACGTAAAAAAACACAATGCGAGAAAATGCTCAGAATATCAATTAATAAGCCTAATGAGCCACACTCTTAAAATTTTCCTAAGAATACTTCACAACAGAATCAGACGAAAAAGCGAAGAAGATCTCAAAGATACCCAATTTGGTTTTAGAAATGCTATGGGAACTAGAGAGGCACTTTTTGCGGTTAACATCCTATTACAAAAATGTCGTGACCAAAGAAAAGATGTATTTGCATGTTTCGTGGACATCGAAAAGGCATTCGATAAAGTAGGTACAGCAAGTAAAATTAATGCAAATTCTAAAAAATATCGGAATAGACGACAAGGATCGTGTCATTAAAAATTTGTACTTGAATCAAACTACTATCGTAAAAATTGGAGATAACTACACCGATGAAATCTCCATATAACGAGGAGTCAGACCAACAAAAGGTTGCATTTTGTAGCCAACATTGTTCAATGTTTACTCGGACCAGTTATTTAAAAAGGCACTTGAGAGACAACCATATGGAATAAAAACCAACGGGGAACTACTTAATGTGATTAAGTACTACTTAAGGTGTCCAAATTCTGCTTGATCGTATTCACGAGGTAGGAGAGGAAATGGGCATTAAAATAAACTCGAACAAAACCAAATTTTTAGTGTTTGGTCGTGACCCACACCCCGATGCCAAGCTTCAATTAACCCTTTAACGGCGAAATTTGCTTTCTGGAACTATACCATAAAAAAGTATTTATTAGACAACTAATAAGTAGGTCTTTAACAGAAATAAAAAGATAATTTAAAAAAAAAGTGTATATTTTGAGAAAAAACGACCGTTACCTTAAAGTAACTCTAGCGTAATGTGACATACAAAATTATTTAGTGTGGAAAATTTCGTTACATGCGATACATAAGCCTACATCACACTTTCGGCATTTTGTTATTACACTGTACGAACACCCCCCATCGGCACATCATCTTCTTTTCCTTCCTTCATTTCGTACAAGCAAGTGGTTGCGACCATCGTACCTCAAATCATCTGATACCGTGTTCAGACTTACACTGGACTGTGATACTGCCGGCTTTTTGAAAATCTTTATTTTTCATAAGTGGACACCACTTGGTTATGCGGTTTTATCGAATTGTTCCCGTACCATCATAACCATTCTGGTTCAAGTAATATAAAACATTGAAACCCGTGAACAAATTGTCGAAATAAAATTTGAATGGAAATTTTCTTACAGCTTCAGGAAACTCTTCAATTATGCCTATCATTGGCGCTATGGTTGTTCCGAATTCTTTTTCGAAGTTGCTTTGTCCTTTTGGATTTTTACCTTGGTATAAATCTAAACTGACTAAATACCCTGATGGTGTATTCAGACACATCTTGTATCCGAATCTAATGGGCGTAATTTTCCACGAATGAACTTCTTACAGGAGTGGCGTCCAAAATACTTAATCATCGATTCATCAAAGTCTAAATGTTCTTCAAGGATCCATTTTTCCATAATTTTTTGTTTTATAGGATCCATAAAAGCTCTGAGTTTCCATAGCTTGTCTGATTGGTCAGGTATTGTGTTATCTGCACAATGTAAATATTTTATTATTTGTCGAAATCTATCCCTTTGCATAGCGTGACATACCATTTGATTTCTCATATCATCGTTGGAATCCCAATAAAAATCTCTACCGGGTAATTCAGCATAGCCGGATAAAATAAGAATAGCTAGGCAACATTTCATTTCATCGCATGTTATGTTTGAAATTGTTTCATTTAAAAATAATGCATATCTATTAGATTGGTCAACAAGAAACTGTACAAATTGGTCATCTATGAATTTTTCAAACATTTCAGCAGGAGATAAGTACACATTTGAGAATCGATTTAATAGTTTAGGAAATTCTCTTGGAGATGGAATAAGGTCTTCGTCAATTCAGCTTATTTGGGTTTTTCCTGGTCGCTCTGATAACTTTTGTATTACACTACTAGCAACAGCTTCGACTTGATAATTCTCCTCTTCGCTGTGAATTCTAACTTCAACATGAGCAGAGAGTTGTCTGTTGATATTATCAATCATTCCGCCATCATCCTCTTCACCAGAGTCTTCATCCGTGTGGACATTTGAGTCTGGAGGTTCTATAAAAATCTCTCTAACGTCGATATCATCATCATATAAACCATATTTAGTGCATCTTCAAGACTGAAACCGCGCCTAAAATAAAAATAATTATTCTTATTATTTTGCTCCCGCAATCGGCTAGCGTTACGATAACGAAACGGCAAAAAAACATCTACAAAACGACAAAACCGCGCCAGTTAACTACATGTTTGCTATTTAGTTATAAAGTTCAAACATTTATTTAGTATTATTGGCTTCTAGAATGACCTCTACCACAAAAATATAAATCTATCAGTACTTACTATAAATGAAAGTCCCTTTTCTGATCACTCATAATACAACACCAAATTTAACAATTATTAACAAATAAATTAAAAGCAAAATCAACCAATTCTGTCACGCCACAGATTGTTTGACCATCTTACAGTTGTCTAACATAACCTACAAACGGATTTTAGGCTACAGTTGGGACAGAGCCATATAAATAGAGTTGGGTGGGGCCGTTACATAAACGTAACACTAGCCGTTGATGGGTTAAGCGGAGTCCAAGTTGAGAAAGTTCACAAAATGACTTATTTGGGAGCTGTGATAACGGACCAACTAGATCCAGACATAGAAATAAAACGTTTAATAGTAATGACTAAAACTACTTTTATAAAAATAAAGTCCGTCCTATGCAATAATTATTTCAGTTTAGAACGAAGACAAAGAATGAATAAGTGTTATGTTTGGTCCGTACTTTTGTATGGTGTAGAAGTGTGGACGATAAGAGTATCGATCATGAACAAAAGTGAAGCATTGGAAATGTGGGTTCATAGATGAATGCTGAAGAAACCTTAGAAAACAAGGAAAACTAATGATGAAGTACTAAGAAGCTTCAACAAATATAGAGAACTGCTAAAGACTGTTAATTATCTAAAAATGCCATATCCAGGGCATATAGTAAGGAGAAGTCGATTTCAAATATTACAACTGATCTTTAAAGACAAAATAGAGAGCCGTAGAGGTGTAGTAAGAAAACAAGTTTCTTGGTTGAAAAACATTCGTGAATGGACTCAGATATCAAATGCAGGACAATTATTCCATATTGCAGAAGATCGAGAAGTCTTCGAAATGGTGATTGCCAACTTCGGATAGTTCTGATATAGCACCCGAAGAAGAAGACTACTATGGTTAGTTAATAAGGTTAGTCTCATCTGGAGGAGATCAAAATTAGCCTAGATAGACACCAAAACTATATACTAGAAGAAGAAGTTAAACACCTGCAACGAAACCTCTTTAGACTAAAAGAGGTAAAAAAAAAGACAGAAACTACGTTGTAACAATAAAATTGCAACTAACGTTGGGAGCCAATTGTTTTGGGCTTCGACTAGCTCTAGTCTCTCAAATGTAGGTAAGTCTGATCTTAATTGCAAATTTTAACAAAGAACAAATGGCAGGGATAACTAAAATACGTACATAATATTTTCTATTAAAACGTGTCGTTACCCTCTACAGATCTCAATAAGAACCCTTGAAATTTAAATATAGGAACGTTATTCTTCATAAATTCTATCCACCAGATGGAAACTGCTAACCAACATTAAAATTTACAGTTTTTTTCCTGTTAATCCTACATAATCTACTTGCATTTACGCTTTGTATATGGAGAAATTCTAACAAGCAATATTTAGAAATTCCATAATATACATTGTGGTCCAGACCGCGACAGTGGCCTGCAATGATAATGCCAACAAATGAAAATTACTGTTGTAATTTAATGCTTGACTTTTTTTGCTGAAACTATTTGCAAAGTGTGTATTTCGGTGTGTGTGAATGGGGGATTTCAACATTTTACAGAGTATATTTGGTGAAAACTCTTTATACAAAGTGCTTATTAGATTACTATAAAAATACTTACACTAGCTTATTTGTCTTTTTTATATCTTAAATCATTATTCTCTTGGGACTAAAATAAGTAGTCCAGTCGTCAGAGATGAAAATACCACTGAACCTCTAAAAATTATACAAACAAGCTGAATGTTGCTAAGAATTTAAAGCTTGGGACCCCCAAAAAGGTGAAAAAAAAATTGCCACTCCTACCCCGGGCTTCCGCCAAAAATCCGCCTCGTAGCATTGAAGTAGTATTGGCAAATGTGTATAATACGATGCACGATACAAGAATAATACGGCAAGAGTGCCTGAAAGCAGCGTTTATACACATCTTTAAAAAATAAGCAGCAAAACAGTACTGTGACTATCGAACATTAAGTCTCATGAGGTACACTTTAAAAGTACTGCTCAAATTAATATCTACATAAGAAAAATCTGTAAAAAGTTAGAGAAGATTAGTGGGGCGCAGTTCGGGTTCCGAAATGGAATGAGTATTAGAGAAGGACTATTTGGCATCAACATACTGATTAAGCGATTTCGTGATGTAAAGGTGTAAACAACAAAAAATAATTGGTGCAAATAAGATGGAAAAGTCGGTGGAGTTCGTTCCAAAATTTGTGTCTTTGCATGTCACACGTCTTAAACCGCAAACAACCCCTGATGATTTACATAAAATGTTATCTGTATCATTTTCTGAAGTCCAATGTATGGTACACAAATCAAAAATGCCTGAAACATATAGTTCCATGAAGGTCACCATTAATCAAGAAAACCTAAAGAGAGCTTGGAACAAAGATGTTTGGCCAAAGGGTGCAGTGGTACCTAAGTTTTTTGTGAAGAGGAGGATGCCAATGTAACTGGATCCTCTTTAAAAAGTATTGTTAAATTTAAAAATTGTTTAAATGTCATTCACTATAATGCTCAATCTTTACGTAACTCTTTTCTAGATTTTGAAGTTCTGCTTAATGATATTTCAGCTGATTGTTTGTGTCTTAATGAGCACTGGCTTTTACCTGATGAGCTACATACTGTCTATGGTTTCTGGATTTTGCAGGACGGTCAAGTCTTATGGAGGTGTAGGTATATATACTAGGAATAACGTAAGTTTTAATCATTTGAATATTGAGAATCTCTCTTCTGAACAGCATTGTGAGATTACAGGTATTTTATTAAATAAATCTAATTATTAGCAGCCTATTACTATATATCGTACTCCAGATGGTGATTTAGACAAATTCTTTACCATTATGGCTAAAGCTCTTAAAAAAATTAATGTTCATAAACCTGTTATAATTACGGGTGACTTTAATGTCCATTTTAATGAAACAGATATCAGAGCTTTAAAACTCTGTAATTTTTTTTAGATCTTACAATATTACAAAAAAAGTTAAATTTAATACTCGAGGTAATAGATGTCTTGATAATGTTTTCGCAAATATTGATGGTACCACAAAACCTGTGGATCTCACTCACACATTTGACCACAGAGGTATTTCCTTTCAGATAGCTTACTCATCCACAAATTGTGCAACCAGAGTTTGTTATAGACCTATCACAGATGACGGACTCTTTAATATGAACCAGATTTTGCTAAATTGCAACTTTAATTTTGTATACAATGAAGCCATCAAGCTTGCAAAAATTAATGCAAATGATAGGGTTATAATAAATATTTTGTCAACTCTCAACAAGCTATGTGGAAACTTATTAATGGTAACAAACATAAAAATGTTTTCTTCGCTGATAATTCTAAACTCAATGCAGATAGTTTTAATAGCCACTTCTGCTCAACTGCTGAGAGAGTAATAAATGAGCTTGAGGTTCCTCAGCTAACTCTTGATGACTATTTAAAGTATATACCACAAAAAAATATTCCATGTTTTAGTTTTCTGCCAGTGAACTTTAGTGAAGTTGACTTAGCTATTACAGAAATAAAAAATAGTAACAGCAAAGATCCTTATGGGTTTAACACAAAAATTATTAAAACAATTAAAGATATAATTGTTCAACCTCTAACAACTTTAATAAATCAATCAATATTTTGTAATACTTATCCTCAAGTTTTCAAAACTGCAAAGGTAGTACCTCTGTTTAAGAATAAAGGCTCTATTGATGATTATAACAATTATCGACCCATTTTTTTGTTGCCCATCTTATCAAAAGTTTATGATCGAATTTAAAAAAATCAAATTATTCTACATTTTGAATTTAATAAACTGTTTGCCATAAACCAGTACGGATTTCGAAAAAATAAAACAATAACTTTAGCTATTGATACTTTCACTAGCAATGTTTTGGAAGGGTTTGAGAAATATCTTGATACTCTTGCATCGTTTTTAGATCTTACTAAGGCTTTCGATTGTGTCACACATAGTATTCTGCTTAGAAAACTTTCTTATTATAATTTTCATAGTGATGCTGTTTAACTAATTTATTCATATCTATCAAATCGTGGTGAATATGTTCACTTCAACCAGTGTGATTCTCAAAAACAATCTTTGTCGTTTGGTGTCCCTCAATGCTCGGTATTGGGACCAGTATTATTTCTTATCTATATTAATGATCTGGTGTACTCTCAAAATGAAACAGTCAATACTGTTTTATTTGCTGATGACACTACTTTCTATGCAAGCTATCATCCTTCTGAATTCGACACCCTTGATTACCAAACATCTGAAAAAAACCTATTCAATTGGTTTTTAACTAACCGTCTCTCTTTGAACAACTCTAAATAACAAAGTGTTAATTTTACTCTAAGAAATAACACTTGTGTCAAAAACGTTGCTCTACCACAATGTGTAACCGGAGCGAAGTTTCTGGGGATATATTTGGATGCAGGATTAACCTGGGAACAACATATAGTTAATCTATTGAAAAAGCTTTCCCGACAACTTTTTCTCTTCAGGAACCTTGTACAAGTGACTTCCAGGGAAACTATTTTAACAGCTTATCATAGTTATTTTCATTCTCATCTGACATATGCTATTCTCTCCTGGGGTCACTCTTGTCATATCGATAAAGTGTTTGCACAACAAAGAAAGTGTGTTCGTATTATCTCTGGGCTCTCTTATAGAGCAGACTGTAGAAACTCCTTTAGAGTTTTAAAAATTTTAACTTTATCTTCTGTATACATTATGCAGTGTCTGTTGCACATTAAACAAAATCTTAGCCAATACAATGCGCATGTAGATTTTTACAATTATCCCACCAGATTTGACAATAATCTTATACCAGAATTTAGCCGTCTTGAGAGATCCAGAAATGGTTCAAGGTATTTAGCCATAAAATTCTACTACTTAGTGCCAGCTAGAATAAAAGCTCTTAATTTTTATCAGTTTAAGGCAAAAATTAAGAGTTACCTTATAGTGAATGCTTTTTTTACATATGAGGAGTATCTTACTTCCAATTTTAATTTGTTGTAATTGTTAACAGTATAATTTAGAACAATGTATCTATGTTTTGTGTTTATATTTATGTGCATGTTAACTGTGTTGACATTTACTTTATTTTATTTGACTTGTAAAAAATACTTTTGTATTAATTTATTACCAATAAACCATCTATCTATGAACCTATACTTGTGTTTTATTGAGTTATGAAAAACTTATATCAATGCTTAAAAAATAAGCAAATTGACAGTAAAATCATAAAGATAATCTAAACATTATATTGGAACCAAAGAGTTGTAGTTCAAATTGATGGGCAACAATCAAAAAAATTGTTATTGTAAAAAAATAAAAAACAAGCTCAATAATATCAAAGCAGGAGTTACCGTTAACGAAAACTTAATTAACAACTAACGATACGCAGACACTGTAATCATTACAACGAGCATAGAAGACCTACAACATCTAATCGAAGGCTTCAGTATGAAAGGTGCTTATATGGGAATTAATATAAACGCTAAAAACCTAATCCAAAAAATTATAGAACTAAACAGAATTCCTTAAGAATGGAGATCAAGCATCATACCTCTGTTCAAAAAAGAAAGCAAATCGGACCGGGAAAACTACAGATAAAATAATTTACTAAACACAATACTAAAATTAAAAACCAACGTGATAACAAATAATCCAAATGAAATTATAATACTAGCAGAAGAACGACAAGAGTTTTAGGTCGGGAAGATCAATTACCAATTCCCAGTTAGATATGATATCGCAAAAAAAGTTTTCATTGATAAATTTTCGTGATAAATTCCTTAAATCTTCTTTAACGTTTTTCTTCTTCTCTTTAAATAATATATTTACTGTTGTAGTAATATATTGAAAATGAGTTTTTAGCCACTTAAGTTTTAAAAAATTAGCATATTCCTTTGATTGTCCACCCGAAAGTTCATCATAAGTTTTTACATCTTCTGGTTTATCATGAGACTTAAAATATATTTCTATAGTTCCAATAATTTCATTTGGAATGTAATTCGGATCTTCTAGAATATCATCATCATATTCTTCATTATCTGTCAACTCGTCCAAATTTGGTGGCAGAACACACAAATCAATACTCACCAGTTGTTCATTTTTTCCATTATTAGCTTCTTCCAAGGCTTGTTCCAATTTTTGGGCGATTTTAGAGCCATAAAATATTGTAGGATCCATAGTCTTGTTACGAAAATGCATTCAGCGTGGCCCGTCTAACGGTTGCATCTCGAAGCATCTCGGCATCGAGAATCATCGATGAATAGATCCCTCGAAGGCAATAGAACGATCGGTCACGTATACGCCTAGAGGTGGGAACTTTCTAGAAAATAGTAACTTTGGTATATATATGTAACGATCTTAGGAGTTAGTTTAGTTGATAAAATAGTACCGAACTGTAAAGTTATAAATAAATATATTTATATAAATTCGAACCGCTCGTTTTATTTAAAAACGCTACAGTTGGTGTCACCGTGTGAGGACAATTGATTTGAATATAAATTCAACAGTCATTTTTTAAAAAGACTTGAACTTTTGAAAAGCATTGTTTGTCGGGACCATCCGCGTAGTTCAGTAGTGATCGTTGTACGAAAGAACATTTAAAAAGTACGTGTGTGCCTGACCAAAGATGCTGCTAGTAGAACTTTCAGTGAAACAGTTGCGTGAGCAACTAGAAGAACGTGATGAAGACTGCAGCGGGTCCAAGAAGATCCTCCAAGAACGACTAAAGAATGTTCTTAAAAAGAATGGAGATGACCCAGAGACATTCCATTTTCAATCAGCAGAAGAAGCAGTTTTAATGAAGATCGAAGAGAGTTCCAGAAAAAATGATAAAAAATTTGAAAACGTCTCTCAAATGATTGAAGAAACTTCTAAAAAAAATGATGAAAGATTCAATGAAACGTCTCAAATTATTAAAGAAGTAGCTAGACAAAACGACGAGAAACTCGAAAGTGTGTCAAAAAGATTCGAAGAGAAATTTGAAAATGTTTCTCAAATGATGGAAGAAACTTCGAAAAAGAATAATGAGAAATTTGAAGAAGTTTCCAAAACATTCGAAAAAGTAGAAGAGAAGATCAAACAGTTAGAGAGCATGATAACTAACACAAAAATGCTACCACCAGTTGATACGGTAGCTTTAGATCCGGTAGTAAAAGAAGAATTACCGATATCCCAAGATCGATTGCTAAGGGTCAAGAAAAATGTTACCAGACCTTGTTCACTCGACTAGACAAACGTTACGGAGATGCCCATCTACAACAAGTCTACAAAGTACAAATAAGAAGTAGAATTCAACGCGCAAGTGAGAGTTTGCAAGAATTTGAAGTAGATATTGCTCGTATAGCGCTGTTGGCCTATCCAAAGGTACCAGACAACATTTTGGAAGAAATTGCTGTAGATGCCTTCGTCAATGGGTTAAGAGACAGTGAACTACAGAAAGCTTTACGACTAGCAAGACCGAAAGTTTTAGATGAAGCGCTCGCCATTGCCTTGGAACATGAGATAGCTAGACGAGTTTCACGGAGCTATCAAGTACGAACCTCTGAAGAGAGTGACGAACGGAACGATAAACATCTGGAGGAAATCGTACGGAAAGTAGTTCGTAACATGACGCCGGAGAGACGTGAACCCAGATGTTGGAATGGTAACAACGAAGGTCACATTCGCCACAAAGAGCAAGAAAATAATACAACAGTCAGAAAGCTAGAACAGATCGAGCACTGGGCTGGAAAAAGTCATTCAAATGCCGATGTTCAATTAAGACGGCCATACAGTGCAAATCGTAATCACTGTCTTGAATTAGAAGAATGATTTTGCCCCGTTGGGCGAACCGCCGTTATTAATGACCAATGGCAGCCTCAACAGCTACAAGACGCCCAAGCAGATGATCCATGTATAAAAAGAGTATTGGATTGAGTGGGTCGAAGTGAAAGACCTTCTTGGCAAGACATTAGTGCATGTAGTCCCGAAGTCAAGTGTTACTGGAGCCAATGGAATTGCCTAGTGCTGAAAGATGATCTTCTGTATAGAACCTTTAAGAACGATGATGGTACAGAAACTAAGCTTCAGTTGATTGTACCTAAAAGTAAAGTGTCAGAAGTATTGCGTCAGTTGCATGACGGTGCATCAGGTGGACACTTTGGTATTACGAAGACTCTGCAAAAGGTTCGAGAACGGTTCTATTGGGTGAACTGTAAAGATAATGTAAGAAGATGGTGCCGGAAATGTGAACTGTGTGCAACTAGTAATGGTCCAGTTGGTAAAAAGAGGGCACTCATGAAACAGTACAATGTTGGTAGTCCTATGGAGAGAGTAGCAATCGACATGGCTGGTCCACTTCCAGAGACGAATGATGGAAATAAATATATCCTGGTAGCCATGGATTATTTTACGAAATCGACTGAGGCCTATGCGATACCAAATCAAGAAGCTGCTACCGTTGCAGAGGTACTTGTTAAAGAATTCTTTAGCCGATTTGGTGTTCCCTTGGAGATCCACTCCGACCAAGGGCGAAACTTCGAGTCAAACCTTTTCCAAAACGTTTGTAAATTGATTGGTGTCAATAAGACCAGAACGACACCCCTGCATCCTCAATCAGATGGAATGGTCGAGAGAATGAACCGAACGATGGGTAAACACCTGTCCAAAGTTGTATCAAAACATCAAAGAGATTGGGATCAGCACATTCATTTATTCTTAATGGCATACCGCTCGGCCGTGAATGAAACTACAGGCCAGACTCCAACCTGCCTGATGTTAGGTCGTGAAGTTCGTTTGCCCTGCGACCTAGAGTTTGGCTGCAGACCTTCCGAAGAACATGTTGCAAGCGAAGATTATGTCGACCGTCTGAAGTTAAGAATGAACAGCATTCATGAACTTGCCCGACAACACATCCAGTTAGCCAGTGACAGAATGAAAGATCAATACGATTCTCGATGCAAGAATGAAAGCTATGAAGTAGGTGATCTTGTTTGGCTTTATAATCCACAACGTCGTCGTGGCTTGTCTCCTAAACTGCAAAGACAATGGGAGGGTCCGTATGAAATTAAAAAGAGAATAAGTGACGTAATATACCGAATTAAGAAGTTGCCGAAAGGTAAACCAAAAGTAGTTCACATAAATCGTCTTGCCCCTTATGCTGGCTCAAATGAAACCGAAGAAGTTCGAACCCTTCAACATGAGATCAAAGATAAACGGCGACCAAGCTATAAGGAGTTTATGTCAAATTACGCAGAGAGAAATAATGCTAGATTCGGCGTGACGACAGAAGTTCAGCAGGATCTTTTTAGTGTTCCGCATAACGTCTCTCTAGCCCACTGTGTTGCCCAAGATCTTGAGATGACTAAAGGAATCTCATCCGTATTTTATAAAAAATTTGGTCGCTTGGACGAGTTAAAAAACCAGCAGCCTAAAGTTGGACGAGTGCTAAGATTAGAAGATGGTTCTCGGTCTTTGCTGTATATGGTGACCAGGAAGTCGTATACAGACAGGGCAACCTACGAGGATATATGGTGTGCTCTAACTAATTTGAAGAAAATCGTCTGCAATTACGACATTAAGAATTTGGCCTTACCCAAGATGGGCCATGCACTAGATAATCTGGATTGGAAGATTGTCAGAAGCATGCTTGAAGTGATCTTTCGAGAAACCGGCGTAAGAATTAATGTGTGTTGTACTAATCCGAAGAGATCGTGTCCTTCAAAGACAGTAGACTGTTATTTCTTTCTGAGGGGTGCATGCAGAGCTGGAGAGTCCTGTAGATTCTGCCATCCTGGGCCTACATATAGAGTTGCTGATCGGGACGCTCAGATCTAAGAGGGGAGCAGTGTTACGAAAATGCATTCAGCGCGGCCCGTCTAACGGTTGCATCTTGAAGCATCTCGGCATCGAGAATCATCGATGAATAGATCCCTCGAAGGCAAGAGAACGATCGGTCACGTATACGCCTAGAGGTGGGAACTTTGTAGAAAATAGTAACTTTGGTATATATATGTAACGATCTTAGGAGTTAGTTTAGTTGATAAGATAGTACCGAACTGTAAAGTTATAAATAAATATATTTATATAAATTCGAACCGCTCGTTTTATTTAAAACCGCTACAGTCTGAAAAGAAAAAAATACACGAATTGGGCATATTTGTGCCTAACGTCCCCGTTTGGGTATGGTAAAATATAGTGGCTGTAAATATAATGTAAATTTGTTATGGTGAATACTTACATTTAGAATAGTCCATGGACTTCTAATTTCCAGTATAAAACTTATAAAATTCAGTTTTTTTTCTTGATGAAAAAAATGTTTTTTATTCTACAACTACACCTCTTTTGAAACTCGTACACTACGAAGAACTATATAATCACATCAGGTTGTATTTAAAGCGAACTGAAGTCGGTTACTGACTAAGCTATTTATCTCGATAAGGGAAAACGTAACTAATAGTCCTAAATATTTTAAAATTTAATAGGATGTTTATTTTTATAGGCGTTCTCAAATGAGTACGACCGGCATTAATCATCAAATAAAAAATATGTGGTTCATGCAGGATGGAAGCTGTGCCTGATTGTCCTTTAATAGTATGGAACTATCTAGATCAGAAATTTCCTTATCGTTAGATTGGCAGATGGTAGTGAAGTTGTGTGGCCGCCTAGAGCACCCGAATATAATCTCTTAGATTTTTATTTTTGGGAGCATATGAAATCACCGGTATACTCGCAAGAATTAACTAATGGTCAAGCACTATTGCAGCAAATAGTAAATTCCGTTGATTTTATTGCCAATCAGCCACACATATTTGTTAAAATTAAAAGATCGTTTAAAGAAAGAATTTATAAGTTTAGAGATAAATGGGCATCATATTAAACATTTGCTGTACAAACTTTAGTTAAAATGAGTTTTTTGGTATTTTTGTATTATTGAAATTGTTATTTTTTTATTGTTATTTTTATTTAGATTATAACAAACTGGTTCTTTTTAGAGCCACAATTTGTTTTTGAATGTTTAATGCATCTATTAATTTTAATAAATTTAAATAAATAGCATTATGTTTTTTTTGTTAATAGTGATTACAATTTTATTTGCATAATAAATACAATCCTATTAACACCAACATAATGGATTTATTAGAATAACTGTGACGTTTCATTTTTAGCTTCAAATATCTCGAAAAATAATGACTTTATCGTTACGAATATAGAATATAGAATTATTCTGTCTTCGGCTTCTATACACAATGTTGCTTTGCCTATTTTCAAAAATTTTAAAGTGTTTGTCCTTATGTAGTGTAGTGTGATGTATCATTTTATGTTTATAACATTTTATTCTTGTCGGATAAGCCGCAATTGACGAAATACCCCTGAAGATGCTTTAGGGAGCGAAAGTACTCGGGCAAGATTAAATTAAACTGTGCTCGATATTTGCCTTTTATATTATCAAAGTTAAAAAATATTACCATCGCTAAATAATTTTCAATGGTTACAAAAACAACTTTCACGTGTTGTTCTTCAACCTTGTAAGTTGTAATACATTCATCCACATTTGCAAACATTTCTAGGTTTTTTGCTTAAAATTTCTGCTCCACAATTCACTCCACAAAATATTTAGTTTCTCAAATATGTCAACCAAGTAGCTCAATTTCATCAAAAATAAACTATCTCGAAACATCTCGGCGTTCGGTCTATTTTCTTCTTCTAGAAAAATAGCGATTTCATGTCTTAATTCAAAAACACGTTGTAAAAATTTCCCACGTGATAACCATCTCGCCCCACAATAAAATAATAATGCTAAATGTAATGCACCCATGTCTTTACAAAGTGCAGAAAAGATTCTGATTTTCAAAGGTCTCATGCTTATGTAATTAACTACTGTTACAACCGTTGTTGTTAGCACAATATTCAGGCCAGGAGACATTTCTTAGAACACGCGCTTTTAGTCTATGAAATTTTCCGGACATTGCACGAGCACCATCTCCAACGCAATTCTTCCACTCTATTTTTGCTTTACTTATATAATCTTTTAAGATAGCAAATAATGCGAGGGACGTTGCTTTCATTTATATTGGTTTGCAAAAAAGTACTTCTTCTACTAATGATATGCCATCACAAAATCGAACGTAGGCATTAAAATGAGCATCTTTATTGCTATCTGTTGCCTCATCAAGCTGAATCGAAAACAGCTTGTCGCGCAACTTCACGAGTAGCTGATCCTGTAGATCAACAGTATCATTTGATAGAGGTATAGACTCCAATTTTTTGGCAAAATTATCTACAAAGATAGATTCTGCAATTTGATTTGCAGCTGGCAAAATAAGCTGTTTGTCAATAGTGTGAGGCTTTTTACATCTAGCCATTTGATGGGAGGTTTTATAAGAGGCAAGTAAAGCTTTTACATTCACAGTCAGTTTTTTTGAAATGATTTTTGTTTTTCATGTGATTTTAATTTTAACTAAAATATTTGGTTTCATGCTGTCGGCTGCTAAAGTTTTTGAGCAAATGATACATAGAGGCCGTTCTCTTCATTTACTTCAGTAAACGTAAACACAAAACTTAAGTAATCTTGAGAATATTTTCTTGATTTTATTTTTGGCACCACTCTTGCCTGTACACTTGTTGATGTTTCACTAGTATCGAATGCTCGCTTACGCCCAGGTAAAAATTTATCCCACCCCCTCTGTGGCTCGGTGGTAAGAGCGCCTACCTTTAAACCTAAAGGTCGTGAGTTCAAATCTCATCTGGGTGGGAAAATTTTCGTTTATTAAAAATTAATGAATGAAAATAATTTCTATCCTTGTATCCCCAATAGTAACAAAAAAAATTATCCATGATTTTGTATAAATTTAAGTAGGGTAGTAGTTCTACAACATAAACATTCACATTAAATTTAACAGGTGCAGAAGGACTGACTGGACTGACTAAACTGACTCGACTAAGGTCTGGGTCTGAGGAGAACTCGGAACCCGGAACTTCTCGCGAAGAGAGACGATCGGTTCTGGATTGGTGTTGCCACATGTCAATAAATTTACTTATTCTCGGTAATTTGGTAATTAAGGTTTTACTGTAAGTTTAGTGCAAGGGCGGATCTAGAGAGACTGATTAAAAAAATTTTACAACTAAATATACTTTAATAACGATGAGGTTTGATTGTCTTTATGGCACTCAAGTGTGTGAAAAGTGCCTTAAAAAAATTTCGGTACCACCAAAAAAAGTTCATGTACCACCATCCCCCCTGAAAATCGGTCCTGTATTCATATATTTTTGTTGTATGAAGGGGGGCGTGGTGAAAATAATTATATAAAATTGGGTCTCAACTGGTAAAACTGTTTTATTTTTTGTTATATGGTTATAACAAAAAATTGTGCTAAGTATGTTCACTATTTTACTAATATTATTTAAAAATGGTTTTACTTTTCTTGTACTCACTAATAATACTTTTAAAAGACTTAACATTTATCGGCACTTGCCATTCACAAATTCATATATATCTAGCAGCCATCCTTTAACCCGCATGATTTCGAAACGAATCGAAATTATTCATCAGGGTTTCATCAAGGGCCACAATAGAGTTGAAAGTTATGCAGAATGTTCGGTCAAACAACTCGGGAACCCTCAAAGAGATTACTGGAATACGCACGGTTTGCGATGCTGCTATTTGCCTAAAATAACTAATTAGTGACCCAGGATTTTCTTTGGTGTCTATCTATTGCTTGAATAACTTATTATTGTTTTGGGCTCTCCGATACTCAGTATTGAATATTTGCGAGAATTAAACGGAGAGTAATAACGATAGTACAGAATAGAAGTCAAAGGAATATTTAATTACGAAAAAAAATTTTAACGCTAAAATCATAATCTCTATATATTTTTTTTAATAAATATGTCACGTATAAATGAGTAATTAATGAACAGTATTGGTTCTAAGCGATTATCTGCCTCGACAGATAGTAGAGAGTGATGCCTATTCTTGCGTGAACACTATCTCGTTAAACTAGGGCTATACCTCTGCTAGCCAGCTCTATTCCCACCTCACAGTTATTCCCATCTAAGTAACGATAGTGAAAACGAGCGAAAGAGAAGTTTTCTATGTCTTAAAACAGCAATTCTTAGACCAAGGGAGCACATCCCAATTGAAAAACCTGGCTCTCCACATAAGGAGATTTAGCGTTGGTTTGATAGTCCTGCCTTGAAAAAAGAAACAAACTTATTTTTGTTACGAATACGATGTCTTATGAAAATACAAGGTGGATTTTTTATTGACGAATTCACCAAATGAAAAAGAGGAAGGATTTAAAATATTAATTTGGGACCTGCAATTTGCTAACTTTCTGAAAAGCGGGATCTATGATTAGTTTGTCACAGGAACTATAAAAGTATGGAATGGTATGGAAACAAAAAAGCAAAAGAAAAATGCACACTTCTTATTCTACTATTCAGGAAATAAAACGAGAGAGTGCGGCAAGGACTAGGGTTTATAATAAATAAAAACGGAATGTGTTACTCCGGGAGTGACCGAGGTGGGGAAGCATAGAGGAGAAGGTGGGAACATGTCACTTAACTGAGTTAATTTGTCACTTAGGCCAATGCCTTTGTTGATGTACGCTTGATACTACATCTATCTTTATCTATCGAAACTTGTCAGGACCCGAGAACTACCTAAACACGATTTAGTCGTCTTTTAGTCGACTTAGAAACTTAGTTCTAAGAACGAGACTTAGTTTTACAAAGCTCGCTTGATTCACGTGCTTAACAAAACTTTTTGCTGTTCTTGTGTTTATGTTGTTTTTTCAAAGAAACCAGTTACAAACATTATCTTTCTCTGATTAGTGTGTAGAAAAACTATTAAATTTCGACTGTTAAAGGTAACTATGAACATTTTGCAATATATATAAATTGTCTTTGATATTTTGTTCATAATTTAACTATTTCTTAAATATGACCCCCTGAATGTGTATGCATTATGGACCCGGTCCCATATTACATACACATCGAGGGGGCTATATTACACGTTTGCAGTGTAGGCTGTGGAGGCTGTTCGTAATAAGCATATGGGTTTTAAGAAAGTAGTCAAAACATTTGCTGTACCAAGAACTTCGTTAAAATGGCTAGTTCATGATCCTTGAGTTATCATTAGATCTGTTAATACAAAAACCGTTAGGTATAAAAACTATTTTACTTTTAACTTTAGAGAGACATTAGTCAATTATCTTTTGCAAATGGAGCGCACCTTTTATGGGCTTACTCGCTTGGATGTTAGGTGAATGGCTTATCAATTAGCAGTCAGAAATAACATCCAGAATCCGTTTAAAAATGAAAGGGCAGGTAGAGCATGGCTCGACCATTTCTTAAATAGACATAAAAAGCAATTATCTCTCAGAAAACCAATGAAAACATCTTACGCTCGAGTGCAAGTATTCAATCGCCCAGCAGTAAGGGAGGTTTTTGATCTGTTAGAGGTTGAATATCAAAGAAAAAATTATTCTCCCGACCGTGTCTACAACGTAGATGAAACTAGACTTAAAATCGTGCAATCAAAAGTATCGCAAGTAATAGGACGAAAATGTAAAACGCAAATACGGGCGTTAACTGCAGCAGAACGCGGGTGTTTAGTGACTTTGATGTTAAATGTTAATTTTTCCCAGGAAATTTTTTACAGATGTCGTACATGTAGTTTAATAGTGCCACAACTCCAAAAATTCCAATTTTGAGTTAAAGCTTTAAAAAGGTTGCATATATGATACCCCAACTAATGCAATACCACCTTAACTGAAATATTGTCTTGGATAAGTATAAAGTAAGATATTTCGGTATTACACTGTAGGGTTTTGAAATGCAATATGGCCATAACTAGGAGATGTGGCGATAAAACACCCCGCCACAATACAACCGATGTAATTCAATACGGCCACAACTGCAAAAATTGTTAGATTAGTGGTACGATTTTATCTGTTCTCAATTATTTATGCACGAGGTATCCAGGTTTTTAGTGTACAACTATTTGATTTAAAGTCTAAAAACAGTGTATAGTGATATTATTATTAACTTTATTATCAAACACGATGTCAAGGGCAAGAAAAATGCTTGGACTAGCTTTGCAAAGATATCTTAAAGATGATGAGAATCTGAGAGACAATTCAGAGGTTTCTGAGGTTATGAATGACATCTCCTTTGTGTTGACGGAGGTTTGTATTTCAACAAAAATCACAGTGAGGTTTTACTTAATGTATGTAATTTTTTAGCTTACTCCGGTTGCGTTACCCGTGCAATCAAATCATATCGCAAATACATTTGAAGATCAAGAAAATCTACATACAGACCCTCGCCAAGATGATTACATAGAGCAGGTATATTTTTATGAAACGAGAAACGGTTACTGGACCGGTGAAAAATAAAATAAGAGAACACATAAATTCTTTCCAAAGGGTAGAATCACATTATCTTAGAGCACAAACTACAAAGGAATACATAGAGGGTTCACTTACTTTAGCTCAATTGTATCGCTACTACAAACTACAGGAAGAGAGTGAAGGAAGGCCTGTGGCTAAAAAATGCACTTACGAGCATATTTTCAAAACTGAGTTTAACATAACTTTCTTTTAGCCAAAAAAAGATCAGTGCGCAATTTGTGAATCATATAAAAATTCTTCTGCTGAACAGCAAGCTACTCTTCATCAAACTTATAATAAACATATCCATAATAAAATTAGAAGCAGAGAAGAAAAAGCACAAGATCTAGCAAGAGCAAAAGATGATTCTCAAGTATTGGTAGCTTGTTTTGATTTTGCAGGCGATCCTTCCTACACCTTGTGGAGATGTTTCAAGCTTCTACTATAAATGCCGCCTGAACTGCTTCAACTTTGCAATTTTTCAGATATTGCAAAAGACTGGTTCCTGTTACTTTTAGCACGAGGCTATTGCTAACCGCGGCTCAAACGAAATAGCTACGTGTCTGTTTGATTATCTTTCAAATCATTGTAATGATAAAGACGTTATATTTTATAGCGACAATTGTGTTGGGCAAAATAAAAATAAATTTATAGTTACCATGTATATCTATGCAATTGGAAAAATTAATGTTAAATCAATTACACATAAATTTTTAGCAGTGGGACATACCCAAAATGAAGGGGACGCCATGCACGCAACTATTGAGAGCCAAAAGAAGAAAATGCTTAAAACAGGTCCCATTAATGTTCCTGCACAATGGCCTGTCATCATAGGATCTGCAAAAAAAGAGGGAAATCCTTACAATGTAAAAGAAATGTCCACAGAAGACTTTTATGACTTTAAAGATCTCAATTCAAAAATTGAAGGAAATTTTACAAAGAATACAAAAGATGAAAAGGTAGTCTAGAATGATATCCAAGTTATTAAAGTTGTCAAAAGCAATCCTGGATCTTTCTTCTATAAAACAGATTATAATGCCGATGAGTTTGAAAAGGTCCATTTTAAAGCATCGACAAAGGGGCGTTCAGCAACGATGAAAGCAGTAATCGATTTAAAAAAGGCTTACATAAAGCCTCCATCGATATCCGCAAAAACCAAGCAACACCTTTTGGAACTGTGCAATAAAAACCTAATATTACCTGTTCATCACATTTTTTATAAGGACTTGGTTAATAGTAATTAAAAAAAATGTTTATACACACTTTTAATAATAATAATAAAAATATTTTTTGTAAGAACTAGTTGATTTTTTTTATTATGTTGCCGCCGTATCTCCTATTTATCGTTTTATAAATGACTTTCTTCACAATGTAATATCGCCATAACTATCAAAATACAATTAACGTTTTATTTTTAATAAATTGTAATAAGATCCAGCGAATAACTGTATAATTTGCTAACTAAATTGTAATTTTGAAGCCAGTCATTCTAAAAATAAATTATTTACAAGGCATAACTCGTTTGCTACAGAACGTTTTGCTCATTTCTCGAAATTATTGTATTTTGGACTTGTGGCACTATTGAACTAGGTGTGCGATGTATTAATAAGAAGGGCTCCACCAGGAGCAATCGAAAAACTATACCCTACTGGTTGGATACAAACCAATTTATTTTCCGAATGGTTCAATAATATTGTATCAAGGCCAATCCAACAGAGGATTCCCCTGTTGACGATTAATCTTATACTGGATGGACATTACAGCCACACTCGTAATGTTGATATTCTAGAAGTTGCTCGTGAAAATCATGTCACCATTATCATATATTTATGGGTGCACTTAAATCTCATTATAGTAAGGACATAAGAAAATTTCTATCTTATGATATTGCTGAGTTATTGGGTAAAACTTACTTAAAATGTGCAACAGCTGGGATCGCAGTAAATGGTTTTAGAGCGAATAGAATATATCCCTTCAATCCTTAAAATTTTCAGATTGCTGATTTTTAAGCAGTGTCACAATCGCTTCAAATGAAAGAGAAACATATATCATTAAGTACAACTTCTTCGATGATGAACTCACCGAAGCTGTCTGTTGAAACTGCTACATTAACTGTAGAATCGTCTCTTCAAACCACTTCATGCACTGTTCCTGAATCCTCAATTTAAATGAATTCATGTGCTCCAAGCACGTCGTCATCATCAGCTGTAAACCTTTCGCTTATACTACCCCATAAAATTTCACCAATACCCAAGCCTAAAATAAAAACCTCAAATGGAGGAAGAAAATCAACAAAAGCCACTGTAGTTACATCATCGCCTTATAAATTTTAATTAGAATAATCTCTTAAGAAAACAAGACCATAAACAGAGTTGTGGACGCGGAAGAGGACGCGAAAGGGGACGAGGACGAGGTCAAATTTGCAAAAAAGCCCAAGAGAAAGTTCGAAAACGTACTACCGTCGAAGATTCTGACACCGAAGACAGTAATCTTTCCAATATTGGAGAGGATACAGCTCCGAACTAAGTTCACAGGGTTCAATTCCTGATAACGACAACGCCGTGAGCATCTTTTGCGAGGAGTTTTATTCAAGTAATACCAGAGGGGAATCTTGGGTACATTGTCATAGCTTTCTTTTGTGAGCACACAATGAATATGCCGGTGCAGAAACTGAACATTACATCTGCGATTTCTGCCGATAGATTTTTGTATTCCTTTAATATGGCCCCCTGGGGGCCATATTAGAGTGACTTTTTTGTTTTTCACAGTATCCTAGATACTGACAAGAATAATTTTTTTTATGTTAGACCCTATCTTTTTAATATTTTATAATAATAAAGATTTTATAATAATAAATGTTCTAAACAGTTGCTCAACTTTTCTTATTCCTGTCCACTCCCTGATATTCTTCAACCAAGAGGCCTGCTTTCTACCAATTCCTCCGCGTCCTTCGATTTTACCCATCATAATAAGTTAAAGAATATTATATCGGTCTCCTCTTACTACGTATCCAAAATAGGCCATCATTTTTAGTATACGTCTGTGCAGCCACATTGCAAAGGCCTCCAGACGATTAATGGTGGATATTTTTAATGTCCATTCTTCCACACCGTATAAGAGGACTGACCAAATGTAGCATTTAACCATGCGCTTTCGAAGTTGAAGTTGCAAGTTATCATTACAGAAGAATGATCTCATTTTTAAAAATGTGGACTCATAGTTACGTGGACGAAAATTAAAATTTAAAAATGTTGATTGTTTATAATCTCTAGTCCAATAATAAATTAAGGTGCCATATTCCCACCTTCTCATCCACCTTTTTTATTGTTTACGCATCTAACGTTGGTTTTTATTATTTCATTTCATTATTTCACTTCATTTAATTTTATTTCACTTCAATTCGATTCGATTCAATTCGATTCTATTTGATTCGATTGGATACATTCGACTTTACTTATGGTCATTTAAACTAATTTAAGCAATGCATTTGGTATTACAAATTCGATCAAAGACAGATATAATTGAGGTCTGTCAATAGTATCGTACGATATCAAAGTAAAGTACGGTGTTAACAGTATCGTAAGCTGCTTTAAAATCTACAAAGATATAATGCCGATCTATGTCGTACACATTTTTATATTTCATGTATGATATGTGAATTAATGGTAAATCTGTATTTCAAATAGCCTTTTAGGTAGGATCCTATTATATTGTCAGCATACTCTGCCAGTCATTCTTTAAGTATCAGGGAGGAAATTTTGTATGCCGTCCTAAAAAGGGAAATCCCTTTAAAAGTTGGAACAATCAAGCTCGTTTTCTTTTTTCTGTATCGGGTATATAATTCCAGTATCCCAATCTTCTGGTAAAGCACGTTCTTACCACAATTTTATTAACAATTTGTGAAAGTGGGTACCAAATCGATAAAAAGGGTGCTAATGTGAACACATATTCTTAAATATAAATCTTAAAGAAATAGGTCTTCTACGCACGATTCATTATCATCATCATCAATTAGCCTATGTTTGTCCACTGCTGAACGTAGGCCCTTCGTAAAATTTTCCACCTATTTCTGTCTTGAGCTTCTTGCATCCAGTTTGTGGTGATCGCTTGATATCATCCGTCCATCTAGTCGGTGGTCGTCTTCTGCTTCGATATGCATCTTGCCTTGGTCACCATTCCAGAATCTTTTTGGTCCATCTGTCATCCGTTAATCTGGCAACATGTCCGGCCCAAGCCCATTTAGCCCTGACTATTTTTTCAAGTGCATCTGTGACTCCTGTTCTTCTTCTTATTTCTAGGTTTGGTACTTTATCTCTGATGGTAATACCTAATCTTGATCTTTCCATAGTGCGTTGTGTAACTCTTATTTTATCTATTGTTCTTTTTGTCAGAGTCTGGTCAGTCAAAAGGCACTGGTTGAAAACCTTTCTTTTTAAACAAACTGGGATACTAGATTTGAAAATGTTATTCAATCTACAATTCATTATAGGTTTTATTAAAGCTGGTAAAAGAGAGTGGGCTGCCATTTTCGCTTTTTACGCACTTTTATAGTATCTTCGAACTCTCAAGAAACTAAGGCTGAAATACATGGTGCATATAAATAAATGTGTATATGATAAAACAAACAATTATTTAAGTAATACAGAGGATTTTTCTAACTTTGTAAAGAACACTCCACTATAATTTTGTCCACTAATTTAATTGATATTTTGTTTAGAATTTATAACTTTCTTGTATCTCTACTATTAAAACTATTTCTGTTCATACAATGAAACCTCAACTGTGCAGAAATCAATTACGAACTTTCTGTTATTTGTTATTTGTTATTTGTTACTCTTATTAACTACTTTAAAATCCGATGGGCCTTTACGTTCTTCAAATAAAGAATTCTCGGAAGGTTTTTCGATATATTTCTTTTAGATTTTCACAGCCGAACCTAACCATACCGTACCTTAAATAATGTGTCCACGTCTGTATACTACTCTAGATATCTCTTTCAAACCGAAGGTATTTAAACAACATTTATTGAAACTACCCAATAATTCATCGCTAAGGTTTAATGAACTAACCTCATATTTCTGTAAACTTTAGTATTTCTAAATTCCATGGTACATATTGAGATTCCGTCGTATATATTTAAAACATTCAAGAATATTTATAGTGTATTTCAGTTCCTATCGTACAAGTTGAAATAGCCAAAAAGTGTTTTAAATTATTTTATTTGTAACGCTGGAGTTAATGTAAACCATTTTAAAGTTTGTTTACATTTCACAGATGCGTTTTTCCTCGGCATTTTTTTTAATCGAAGCCGCTTTGGGATTTTCCTGTGTCAAAGAAATAGGAATTTAACCGCGTATGTTTTGTTTATACCAAGTTAAGCGAATGATTTATAAGAATTAATTCATTCTCGCTAAGGTCGCGGTCTGAGGCAGTTGACTTCAGTGCGGATCCACATTGTTCATCAAATTTCTAATATTTCTTGGTCTCTCTTCATGGTAATCTAGTTTATAGTGGCAGTTAATTGTGTTGTATGTGTAGTTACAGAGGAGGTTGGAAATGTTGGCCGTTTATCTAAGAGATTTGTGTCGTCTGAAACAAATTTAAAAGATAACCACATGTTGCCATTGTGTCCAGTGTTACCTATTCCTGTTTTGTAAGAAGCCGAGTCCAAGGTATGCGTCCAGTGTCCCAATTTCAATCTCAATGTCCTAAGCAACCGTTTTAGGAGACTTTTTCATAGTACAGAGATAATAATATTTGAGAGTTTGAGTTCCAGTGAAGTCTAGTTTCCACCCCCAGAATTTTTGTGTAAAACCCCAATGCAATCCAGGTAACTTTTTTGTGTTTAAATTTTAAAGTAAAGATAGACATTTTTTTCTAAAAATAATTTAAATTTTGATAATTAATATTGTACATTTTAGGGCTTGGTCATAGCTGTCATTTTTTTATTCAGTTTTAAAATTCAGTGTTGACATATGACAGCTACTTTTATTTTCTTTTATTTATCTTTATTTTCTATTAGTTTGTTTTTTTTTAACATACTTTATTTAAAACGATAATTTTTAAATTGTAATAATTTATTTTTGCACAGTTATAGCCCAGTAACAATTGTTTGTAAGTTTTGTAGCATCTTCCACTTGTAAACAGAGTTTGTAAAGAGAAAGGACACAAACGTTTATCTTCTTTTTTATTTTGGTATAAATTGTAACTTGTAACTATTTATATCGTAATTATTTTTATATTATCTGTATGTGTAACTGTTTGTGTTTAAGATAAGATAACAATAAATGTTTAATATATTTCTTTAAATCAATTTGTTTATCTCCTATTTTAAAAAAGTCTATTGACCCATGTTGTGTTTCTTTTTTAGAAAGTAAGAGCCTTTTTGCTTCATCCAACGGGAGGATTCTTCGAAGCAGCGTCCGTTTTAAATAGCTAAAGGTCCTCCTTGTTGTTTTTATTTGTCCATTTGTCAAGGAGATTAATGGAAGTACCGCTTTATTTCATTTATTTGTAGTTGTCCCAATCCAATCACATTGTGCCATTAATTTATCTAGCTCTTCAAATAAACCCTGAGTGCCGTTCGCATTTATTTGCCCTATCTCCACCCCCAATAATTTCTGTCCCAAGATTTCAACCCGCAGAGTAATACCCTATGTGGTAGGCAAAATATCTTCGTTACAAAACAATATGCAGAATCTGTAGTAACCGACATATTACCCATAATGCGTGTCTTTTTTATCTTCCTTCGTCCTTTGCAACGTATAGAAAACACAGATTTAGTCTGAACCCTGAATTCGATTTCTGATCTATATTATCATTAGTAGATGTCGCTGTAGCATTTGCTTGTAAATCTTTTTCAAATATTAATTTTTATAGTAGGAAGAGGTTTTATTTCGTTAGAACTTACCATTCACGAGTTCACTCTGATGACGACAGGAAGTCAGAAATATGCATATCAGTGAATCTTGATACGCTGTAACGAAATCAATCCTTCCAAACTGTCTATTTTATTTTTAATATGTAAATTAAAGTTTGTATTCCTTTTTAATGGTAAAAAATAAAGTTATAAGTACAAAAACCGCCTGAATAAAGCACAAAAATTTCCCTCTAAAACTTAAAAATAAAAAAATATCTGTACACGCTAAATAAAATTCTCTATTTGCCAATTACATTCAGTATATTGTCCTGTATATTTGCGACCAATTAAACTAGAACTGTAGTAATTATACCATTTACCGACATTAGCAAAGTTGCCGCCATATCAGTTGTTGTGTCGCTAGGTACCCAAACTCCAATTCAAATTTACCCAAAGCAATTAATATATAATAAGAGGCGTATTCAGAACATTAATTAATTTTCATTTGGTTTCGTTATAGTATAAGAGTAGTATCAAACTATAATCATCTATAATCATATATAATCGAATGAGCGAAAAAAGTTTATTTTAACTTATTTACAAAAAATTGTACAATGGGAATTCACTCTTTAAAATATTGCGGTTACCATCCCAAATAAATTAAAATCAAAATGTCACTTATTTAAGTGGATATGTTATCAAAATCTAAATTTTTAATCTTATAGTTGTAAGTAATGAAATTTTGTTTACATATAATAATTATAATAAATTTACAGTTTACTCCTGAAGAAGTCACAAAATCGTGACGAAATATTGAGAAATAACAAATAGAGTTTTATTTCCTACAGACCGATTGCTGAGACTACAAATCAATATATATATAGTATATTTCAAATGCAGTTGAAACAGACATATATTAAATTGTATGATCCGTTTTAAATTCGTTCAATCTGTATATATATATATATATATATATATATATATATATATATATATATATTTAAAAAATATTTGAATGAAAATGAACTCACAGGAAAAAACTGAAACAGCACTATTGTTTATTTAATTTTTACGATGGCTTCATCTCAATGTGGGTGTAAGCTCTTTCGAAGATCCAACACAATAATCTCTTGGAATGATTTCTATCGGTTGTAGGCTGTCATATTTGCACATGTGGCATGTGTCGTCCATATGTTTCTTCGGAAAGCAGTGAGGTACAATTATTAAAAAAGTTAGTAAACAGAACGGGGACAGCCCTATTTTTCAAAAAGGAATATTTTTTTTTGGACTGTGGCATTACCTTTATGATGAGAGAGCAATACATTAACCTGAGCCAGCAACTCCTAGATGATAGTAAATACTATCAACCACTTCTTCGCAATCCCACTTCTACTTACACCAACAAAATCAACCGATATATCACTGAACTAAAAAACAAAAAAATTATTGACGATAAACTAGCCAAATCCCTCCATAATTACAATGGCTATGCTCCTAGATTTTACTGTCTCCCCAAAATTCACAAACTACAACTAAGTATGCGACCCATATTATCTTCAATAAATGCTCCAAACACTAATATAGCTCAATTTCTAACGAACATTCTTTCACAAGCATACAATTATAATAATGACTTCAACATAACAGATTCTTTCCAGTTCAGTGAATTTATTAATAATTATCAACTACCCAGAGGCTTTGTCTTAGTAAGTTATGATGTAGTATCCTTGTTCACAAATCTTCCACTTTCCAGCGTATTAACTTCTCTCCGTAACCATTGGAATCAAATCCAACCCCACAGTCCGATACCTTGGGAAACTTTTTCCGAATTATTAAAATCGATTTTTGACACCAACTATTTAATTTTTAATGACAAATTTTATCGTCAAATTTTTGGAACTCCTATGGGATCCACGATTTCTCCTATTCTAGTCAACTTTGTTCTAGACGATCTTATTAATGGGAGTATCAAGAAGTTAGATTTCCAGGTTCCCTTTGTAAAACGGTATGTCGACGATCTGATTTTAGCAACCCCGTCGAACAAGACGGACGTCACTTTATCAGTTTTTAACTACTTTGATCCTCACCTACAATTTACATGTGAATTGGAGGTTGAGAACAGTATCCCGTTTTTAGATATGCGAATTATTCGCACTCCAGATAACTTAGGTACCAGGTAGTGACTAGATTAGTCACTACCTGGTACAGAAAAGAAATGGCTAGCAACCGTTTCTTAAACTACCATTCGACACATCCAATCAGATATAAACTTAACCTGGTACAAGCCCTCAGCCTTAGAGTACACATGTTGACACAACCGCTTTACAAAGAAGAATCTCTCAATCTACTGAAGTCTATTCTAATAGATAACTCCTATCCGGCATCCAATATCAATAAATTTCTATATTCCAAAAGCTATGGGCAGTCCATCACTGAAACACCCATCGGGCTAACATTAGCGTCCATCTCTAACAGAATACAAATGAATGAGTCCCCTCTCACTCCTGAACAAACCATTAAATATGCTTCGCTCCCGTACTTCCCACAAATCACGAACAAGCTAATCAAACTTTTCCAAAACTTACCTGTCAAAATAGCTTTAAAAAACACCAGAACCGTAGAAAAGTTATTTTCTAAGACAATTATTTTATTTTCTGTGCGGAGTGCAACTCCTGCTCCATTGGCCAGACCAGCCGTTCTCTTCAAGGTCGACTAACGTCCCATAAAAGCGATATTAGGATTTCAAAACCATCCTGTGCCCTTGCACAACATGCCATTTCAACCAAACACAGTATCGACTTCACTAATACCAAAATACTGTGCAAACAAAAAAATTATCATAAGCGTTCTATCCTTGAAATGTGTCAAATTCTTAAACATCCATCATCCCTAAATAAAAGAACCGACATCGACAACTTGAGCCAGATATATCACTCTCTCATCATACACAACAAATAATAATTAAAAAAAAAAAACACTTACAAGATAGTAACTTCATTCCCCTTCTTCTTTCCCTATTTTCAATTTTTTTTTTTTTGGTTTGTTTGTTTTTTAAAGACAAGCGAGGAGGAAGAGAAAAAAAAATATTCCTTTTTGAAAAATAGGGCTGTCCCCGTTCTGTTTACTAACTTTTTTAATAATTGTACCTCACTGCTTTCCGAAGAAACATATGGACGACACATGCCACATGTGCAAATATGACAGCCTACAACCGATAGAATACATTCCAAGAGATCATTGTGTTGGATCTTCGAAAGAGCTTACACCCACATTGAGATGAAGCCATCAGTAAAAATTAAATAAACAATAGTGCTGTTTCAGTTTTTTCCTGTGTGTTTTTTGTTTCGATTCTATCGTTTAGTTTTTAAGTTTTTAATGTTAAGTTATCGTAGAGTGTTTTTAACATCTTTTACAAAACCTACAAATTGTTTTTGTAAGTATGAACCCTTTTGGTTATTTACTTATATTTTACATCGTTTTATTTTTATTTGTAGTGAACTGATGATGCTTTTGAAAACTAAAAAGCGAATCGTATTCAATTAAATCAATGAAGTAGTTGACGACTTTCATTTGCCTATTATTGACCGATACAACCTCCGCTATTCAACTATTGAATATTTTTTAAATTTATTCAACGGTCGTATTTTTTGCTATATATATATATATATATATATATATATATATATATATATACAGATTGAACGAATTTAAAATGGATCATACAATTTAATATATGTCTGTTTCAACTGCATTTGAAATAGTGGACCAATATAATTGCACAAAAATAAATCCATACCTGGGTTTAGACATTGTATAAAATATCGTGCAACTATCTGTCTCGCAACAATGTTGTTTGCGTAACAATGTTGCCAATCGCCGTGTAATAATCCGATTTGCGGATCTTTTTGAGAGTTATATCTTCTTCGTATCTTTAAATAAATCGGATATTTGCCTATATTTTTCATTGTATTTACCAATCTACTACAACAGCCTAATAACAAAAATAAACTTAATGGTTTGTAGTTATTTTCTTTTTTTCTTGTAAATATTTTATGGATAACACCTTATTTGAGAAACATCTAAAGGAATGAGGTTGGCAACACCTCTCGAAAAAGGGCTTGTCTAAGGAAGCGATAACTGGTTTGACAGCATAATAAAATCGTAGATTTATGTGAAGCTTTCAATTTTTATGATTTCAGAATCCAGCAGCCCGCTGAAGTATTGGATTTTTATAATATAATTATTTGACAACCTTTTGTTGGCCAACCGCCTACAGCAAAATTGAGCCGAAATGCATAATATTTCGTATGTTCCGAATTTATTTCGTTCAATCTGTATCGTTTTTAGAATCACTTTGCCGAATACACTGGGATTACAGCCACTTGACATATTTTATTATATTATACGCGTAGAAGTAATATTTAAAAATTTCTATTAATGTTAACTTAAAGAAATACAAAATAATATGCTTCATTTAATTTGAATTAATGCATTATAAAGCGTTTTTATAAGGAACATTTGTTCGGAACGCACTGTAACTGTAATCGAACGAAGGTCAAATTTTGGCATAAATTGGTAACACTTATTTGACAGTTTAGGTGTTGATACTGTTTGTACTTTATTATTTTGAATTTTATTGTGAATACCTCTTGTTTTATATTTTTACCTATTTAATAATATCTGTTCTTTTTAGAACAAAATTAGTGTGTTTTGTTTCAAAAATGTCACGTAAGAATTTAAAGAGTCGTTGTAACAAGACGGTAATATTTTTGCAATAAATTTATTTGATTTACAATGAAGTCAGGATTTTTTTTATACTTTGGCAACTATGTCAACTTCCATCTCTGACGTAGATAATGACGTGCATCGGTATGTAAATTATATGACGTATATATAGTTGAGTTGCTCTATTTTATCGACAGTCTAATAAGTGAAGTAGCAAGAGGAATATCAAGTTTTTCGGTCAAAAATAAAACGATTCTATTATCTCACCAATCTCAATGTGGACAATAGAAGTACACTAGAATCAATATTCAAAACAATTAATACATAAAACATCTTCTTCTTTTGGCATCATAAACCTGGATGGGTCTTTGCCCATCTGGCTCTGTGCTTCCATTCAAATGTCTCTTGGGCCCTTCTCCTCCATTGTCTTATATTAATGGTTTTCATGTCATCTTTTACGTCTTCCAAGCATCTCGTCCTGGGCCTTTCTTTTTTCCGCCTTACTACCAGCTTCGACTATAACATCTTCTTTGTCGTTACCATGTCTTCTTGTCGCTCAATATGTCTTAGACATGAAAGGCTTCAACTTTTCAAAAATCTTACAATGTCATACCCTTCATTCAGTTTATTAACCTCGTCGTTTCTCCCGATTCTCCATGTGCTATCTTCCTTTTGCACCAAGCTATATACTTTTCTCAATATCTTTATCTCGAATGGCCTGAGTTTGGCTTCCTCTTTTTTCGTCATTACCAGGTTTCACAACCGTAGGTTACTACGAGTCTAATCAAAGTTCTGTAGATAGTCATTTTGTACGAAGAATGTTGCGTTTCGATTTAATTTGAGTCTCTTACCACTCCCTGACACGTGTTTCTGGGTCTACCCGTCATCAGAAGGAGTTTGTAAGAAGACTCAAACCAAATCAAAACGCACCGATTACTCTGGCAATTACGTGACAATAACTACCAGAGTATGCAACTAGAGACCTCTAGTGAGGAAAGATGAAGATACGTCGACAGCAATTAAAGTAAACTGTATACCCAAGCTTAAAACAAGCCATTCAGAGCGGTACTGAGAATAAATATTCCACTATGTACCAACAATTTACCCATATAAATTACCATCAATTTTGTACTCATTGCGTCGAGTAGGGACGATAAATATACGAAGAATGTTGCGTTTCGATTTAATTTGAGTCTCTTACCACTCCCTGACACGTGTTTCTGGGTCTACCCGTCAAATTGATGGTAATTTATATGGGTAAATTTTATATGCACTTGTTTTAGTACTTCTCCAATGTATCTGAAATAGGAAGAAAACTGGTTTCAGATCTTCTGAAAAATTGATGGGTCAAAAACAATAGATTTTAAATTCAAATAGAGGTTTAAGCCATACTGTTACAAATACTACACTTACCTGATACGTTTTTTAACATTACATTTTCGTTTTCAGGTTGTCTAATTCGTTTTCGGCATTTAGTTGATGTAAATTAAAAGATTTAAATTTAAAAACTAATTTATTAAAAAATTGTTTATTAAAATTGGTACCACTTTTTGAAAAGGAGTACCAACATATTAGTGTTCATCATAAAATAAGATAGAATGGTTTTCAACTATCCACCCTTCTGTGCATACAGAAAGGTACTCACCTGCCGGACTACATTTATGATCAGAAGGCTACATGACCAAGCCTTTAAAATTGTACTCCATCCTATTTAACTGGTTGCGCGATTTGATTTGAGTCATTAGACATGATTGTAACATTAAATATAATCCATACAGACTGAGATTTGCTGACATTTTAGCAAACTGAAATATGATTTAGTCTGTTGATTGGGACTGTGGTTATTAATTCATCTAAGGCATACAATTGCTCCTGAATGCAACATTTGAAGCAACACCTGAAGCGATAAACTAAATATGTTGTGTCAACATTTTTTTGCAAAGTCACATACAATTTGTATTTTATATTTTTTACTTATTTTTATAATAACCTTAATAAATACATTATATATTTCTACACGGAAAATTATTTTTCGAATACAATTGATATTTCCTATTTGTAAGTTTTTGTTTCATGCAATAGCATGAAATTGAATATACGAGAGAGAGAATTACAGTAAAATTTCGAGGCCGCCAGGTTTCATTAAAGATAGTAGTTGTTTGCATTTCTTGTCAGTACATCATCTGTTAAAATCCTAGCTATTTCATAGTACGTCGAAGAAGAATACGCTATTTATACAAACGAACCATCAACAACGTTCAACATTCACGATATACAGACCTACAATTCTCAAGAAATAATGCACTACGAAAACAAACAACATCTCCCTATCCCTATCTAATTAATAACCGGGGGTATTTTGAAACTATTTGCAGTTCCAACTAACAGACACGAGGATGGTACGATGCGGACGAAACTAGTAGCTAGTCGGCGAATTCTGTTCAAACTCGCACAATTAGTCCCAGTCGATAGCATGTTAATTAAGTAGAAAACTTCAGGCTTCACCTTGTCGTGAATGAAGCTCATTGTTGTAATATGTCTTATTTGCCGATTTTATAACTTAATATTGCATAACGTTTCCCAGACATTCCTCGCTATTATGGGTAGAATTTAGAGAAACAATTAAAACGAAAACAATGGGGATTAATGGACACGGTATTGCTATGTTGCAGTTCTCCCTGCAAAATAAAATTAAAATATAATTTATATAAGCGTGTTTAAGGCTTAGATACCTAATATAATCTATTTATTACAAGGACGCACTGCTTTAAATAAAAGAACGAAAACGATTACACAATTTTTTTCTTCCCATTTCGTTGCATTTCACTAACAACAGAAACAAAACTATGGTGTTGTATTGGTACCTTGACAGAGTATCTGTATAATTTAATGGTTCCAAAAAAGGAGTATTTCCATTGCATTTACAAAAACAGGTGGCAATATTAACAATCTTGCAGTTTACCAGTAAAAATCAGAGAACACTTAAATTCTTCCAAATCTGCGAGCTCAGGCTGTCTCGCTTAAAGTATTTTTCACAAATCACGAAAGTGGAAATCGAAAGATTTCTATTAACGAAACCAAAATACAGATTTTTACTTTAATCCATTATAAAGCGAAACAGACGATGCTAAAAGATGTAAGAGAGATATGGAGAATCTAAAAGTTGCATTCCACAACATATCTTTCCATCTAAGCAAAACCCCTTGGCGAACTGGTTTCTTGTACCCATAAAGAGTTAAACAAAATAAAAGAAAATACATTTAAGATTTGATTTCACGTACACTGCCTCTGTATTTTCGCTTATATGTATTTAATTCTACCAGGAATCATCAGAGCAACTGGTACAGAAGGTCTAAAATTGAAAACAAATATTTTCCGTCAAAAGAAACAACAATAAAATGGCTTTAATACTGATACTATTTAAAATTTAAGATTTAGATTTATCCTTTATTCTGTGCCTTCTACAAATTAAAAGGCAAAACAGACTATATATATATATATATATATATATATATATATATATATATATATATATATATATACATATATATATATATATATATATATATATATATATATATATATATATATATATATATAAATTGTTATGATGTGTTGTTGTTTCTGTATGAGCAATGAGTAAATTTGAATGATATATGTAAGTATAGGGTTTTTATCGCGGTTCTCAAAGAATTAGTTTGTAAGTACTTTTTTAAATTATCTTTATTATAACTATTATGAAACAAACCTATCTATCTAATATAAGCAATATCAATTTAAAACAATCTATCTAAAATTTGAAATTCTTACAATTATTAAATTATTAACAAAATTTGGTATTTCACTGAACGCCTAAAGCTTTTCCAAAATTAAAGTTATTATCACCACTCGATATTTTCTTACTAAGCCTTGGTTATCCAACTATTTTAATATGTTCCTTCTTAATTATCTCCACTCACCATATAAATATATAAATTTAAATCCTTGTAATTTCCATATAATGTACTTTCAAATATACTGGATCTTGTGGTTGTATTATTGAATGCTTACTTCAATGAATTAACTTTATATTATCACTATATTACTGTAGTAATAATTAATATCCAACTGTAGTTGACTTATTTAACTGTACTTCACTGTACTTATTTTACTGTACTTCATTTAGCTTATTCAATGCCTTCTTCTAGCTTCAAATTAATTCACTTAATAATCTTGTAACTGATTTAATTTCTTCTAACTCCACTAACTGATAAATAATCTTCTTGTAACTAAATTCTTGAATTATAACTTAACTGACTCACTTTACTAACTGATTAATAATAATCTGTACTTGACTTCCTCTAACTGATAACTTGCTCTAATTGACTGATAACTGATCTGTAACTGAACTCTAACTGATAACTGAACTGATAACTGACTCTAACTAATAACTGAACTTAACCACCTCTCCAAATTACATGGCCTATATATATATATATATATATATATATATATATATATATATATCTTTTTTCATTTCCAGAATAATCTAGCAATAAATAATTTTCGAATTTAGGCTCTCCAGATCAGAACTACACTATTATATGTAACTTAAACATTTATGTATATGAAATATATTTTTACTATTCTACATCCACAATTATATTCTAAATTAACATTCTAAAAATAAATAACTTTTTGACTTTGACACTACAGTGTATGTTTGGTTGCATAGCACATGGCTGACTAAACATATTAAATATTAAATAAAATAAAATAAAAAACTTCCTAAACTTAATTCTTATGCTAAATTCTTAAAAATACCCTCATATAATTATTTTTTAATAATATTATCTAGTATATAACTTATAAATTATGTCTTTAATTACTATTCAAACAAATTTATCAATTAACATTGTATATCTGGTTGTATATATTTCTATGTTAATTTATTGTATTTCTGTTCTCATTATAATATATATATATATATATATATATATATATATATATATATATATATATATATATATGATGGGTTCAGTCAAATATCGGTCTACTAGGTGGAGAAATAAAAGACAAAGTTGATACTACTTCATCTATTTTGAAGACGTTTCGCTATCGAATTCTGATAGCATCATCAGTTCATCTAAAAAATTTTACATTATGAGTACCACACATTCATGAAGAAGATGTTAAATGTTACCTTTAAAAAGATATGTAGTTGTCAATGGTATTAAAAAGATAGTACAAAAACTCAAATAAATGGACATTATATGGTGATATTGTATAAACAATTAAATAACTAACAACATTTAGAGACTTAGTAAAAAATTAGCAAAGCAACAGAACACGTGGTCTAATAAGCATATAATATTTTATATAATATTAACTAGCGAAAAAGAACTAAGAAAATCATTGATTCACTTCCAACTATGCAAAAATTTTATTTTATGACTTCATCTTAACTTTTGGTAGCATTATTTGAGTTATCTACGTTAAGATATAAAAAATATATATATATATAAAAAAAATATAAGATATTTGAGTTTTTGTACTATCTTTTTAATACCATTGACAACTACATATCTTTTTAAAGGTAACATTTAACATCTTCTTCATGATTGTGTGGTGTTCATAATGTAAAAATTTTTAGATGAACTGATGATGCTATCAGAATTCGATAGCGAAACGTCTTCAAAATAGATGAAGTAGTATCAACTTTGTCTTTTATTTCTCCACCTAGTAGACCGATATTTGAACCCACCACTCGTCTGAGTGATCCATATTATATATATATATATATATATATATATATATATATATATATATATATATATATATATATATATACAGGTGATTGACTTTTGTTCTCTCTGTTTTATTTCGGTGTTTCTAATTGTCTCTTAATGATACTAATAATCGGGAACTTCAATGCCAAAATAGGAGAACAATAGGGTGGGCCGAAACTGGACTTCAGAAAAAAAACGAATCAAACAGGAACGCAATACCCGTAAAAAGATGCGTATATGTGTAAAAAATACTTGTGATTTTTTGTTTTATTTTGAAAAAATGTCTTCAGCCCTCTACCAGCCCTTAAGTGACCTTGAAAAATAAATAAATAAATTAGGAACACAATACCGCTCAAAGTTTGTCTTTTACCGTGTATAAATCTTTTGTTTTTTTCTTATTATTTTAAAATGATTTTATCAGCCCTCTACCACCCTCTAACTAAAATAAAATCTCAATTTCCAACTTTTTCCAAACACAAAATGTAAAATTAACTCCGTATAACTTTAAAGCATAAAAAGTATAATAATATAATATAAAAGTATTTAATACTGATGGTCTCGGTCGTGAAGCCTCGGATACAATCGAACAGTCCCGGCTGAGATGGATCGTCGAGAGTTATGGTACTTGTCGTCGCTTATCTTCTTAGTGCGAAATAAGCTTTCGGGTGAAACGCATGTTTATTGTTTATTTGTTGAAAGCCAAGACGAATAGATTGTGTTTGTTGTATTTGCGTGAATACCTAGCACGACCATAAATATGGCTGCTTTAAAATTAAATATTACAAGAAGTAAAGTAGAATGTCCAATTTTCGGTAACCCAGTCGACTTAAACTGTCATGTTTTACCAACGATAGAACATGTGCTTCGATGTTATTTGTTTATTCGTTATGAACTGAAGTTTACTAAATATTTTGGAAAGGAACCAAGTTTTAATGAAGTTTGTGAAGTGCTTGTGCCAAAAATCAAAAGTATATGGGAATCAGCGTCAATTCCAACCGTGTCAAAGGACCGCATCATGCAATTATTACGTAAATATCATAATAAATATTTAAACCTTATCAGATATCCAAAAAGCAAAAGAAATGTTCAATATGAGTTAAAGATTACCAGCTTCAAAGAGGAAACAAGGGATAAGTTGTTCGACATTGCTGCCTGTAAGTGTGATTTTTCTGCATGCAAGTATTGCAAGTGTGATAAATCAAGAAAAGTACCAAAGCAGGAACAGGAATTTCTTTTGGATCAACGGTCCACTAGAGATATGGCTATAGGAACTGTTGATCGTGAAACAACTAAAAAGTTGAATGTAAGGACGGAGAGACAAACAAAAGAAACAGAACGAGTACAAAAATTCAAATCTGAATTTCACAATATTTCTATGCCCAGCTGTTCTACTGAGGTCACTAGGTTATCAACAGACTCTGACAATTCTTCTTCATCTGAAGCCTCACCTAGTGTTGCAAATATTGATTTACCGTCGAAACCATCCTGTAGTCAAATGAGGATAGAGTTGCCCACATTAGGTACCATATGTGACAAATATGGAATTTCTGACAGGTCAGCAGCTGCTGTTGCCACAGCTGTATTAAAAGATGTGGGAATTATTTGCGATAGTGATACCTCAAAAGTAATCGATAAAAATAAAGTTAGAAGAGCTCGTCAAAAGAACAGAAATATCCTTAGTAATGAGTTTCAGTCTACAAATAAACCCATTAAGAGTATTTACTTTGATGGCAGGAAGGACAAAACCTTAGTGCAGGAAAAGAAAGGTGAGAGATATCATAAAAGAACTATTGCAGAAGAACATGTGTCATTGATAGAAGAACCGAATTCTGTTTATTTGGGGCACGTTACCCCATCTGCAGGCTCAGCCAAGTCAATTGGAAAGGCAATAATAGACTTTCTCATTTCAAATAACTTCTGTTTGGATAATTTAGTGGCGATTGGTTGTGACGGAACCATAGTGAATACTGGACATAAAAATGGAGTTATAACATATATCGAAAATGAACTTAAGCGACCTTTGCAATGGTTTGTGTGTGCCTTACATGCTAATGAGTTGCCATTGAGACATTTATTTCAACGTTTGGATGGAGCTACTACTGGACCTCGTCAATTCTCTGGAGTGATCGGGAAATTATTGGAAAAATGCGAACACCTTCCAATCGTAGATTTTGAAATAATTGAAAGTGATCTCCCAGAACTAACAATACCATCTAAAGAATTAAGCTCAGACCAGTCATATCTGTACGACATATGCCAAGCAATATCAAATGGCAACGTCTATGAAAATTTAGCAAATCGTAGCCCTGGAAAGTTAGCTCATTCCAGATGGCTGACAATGGCAAATAGAGTTCTCCGCCTCTACGTTGGAACCGAACATCCTACATCAAGATTGAAAGATCTTGTTCAATTTATAATTAAAGTCTATGCACCAATGTGGTTTTTTATAAAGCTTAATCCAAGTTGCACACAAGCCAGTTTGCATGTTTTCAAATCCATTACACTATCAAGATATTTAAGAGATGATCTTAAAAATATTATAGATGCAGTTATCCAACGAAACTCCTATTATATTCATCCGGAGAATCTTCTCTTATGTATGTTAACAGATAATCGTCAATGGGTACGAGAATTAGCTTTACGGAGAATTATTAAAGCCAGAAAAGAGAAAAAAGTCGGAATAAGGCAGTTTAAAATACCAGAAATAAACTTTAATGCTGCGGAGTATTTTGAGTTAATAAACTGGAGTGAATGTGAAGTAACGGCCCCACCAATGTTAGCTGACATACCAGATGATGAGCTGAAACAGTTAATTGATAGCTCTATAATTGCAGACTTTGACTTTCCAAAATATCCATGCCACACGCAAGCTGTGGAGAGATGTGTGAAATTGGTTTCGGAATCATCTTTGCTAGTTACAGGGCCAGAACGCAGAGACGGATTTATTCGATCTAAAATAAAATCAAAAGACTTTCTTGTAAATTACGATAACAAAGCACAATTTAAAATTGAATGAACGCATTTTTCTATTGATTTTTATTTCGCATTTTAGTGTGTTTAAAAATAGGATATTTATATTTTTGTTTGTTTTCGGTTTCCAATAAACTTTTAGTTCAGTTCAAATTTTGTTTTATTTCCCAACACCCTATAAAATGTGCAGTAGTTTCCCATATTTACACACAATTTTTCAGAAATAATTGTGAATTTATTATTTTTATTTTTGATTCAAGATCATTATCTGTTGGTAGAGGGTAGAATATCTTATTCTAAATGTATAAAAAAAATAACATGAACTCTTTGCATATAATTGAAACTTTTTACAGGTATTGCTAATTAAATTAAATAATTTTGATTTAGGGTTCACTTTAGGGGTGGTAGAGGGCTGAAGATGTTTTTTTAAAAATCCTAAAAAAAATACAGTGATTATACTTACCAAAAGGCATCTTTTTGGGGGTATTGTGTATTAAAACTAAACAAATAATTTTTTCGGCCCACCCTAGAGAACAACTACATAAAGACGAAGACAAACTGATTGAACTAGAATCAGTTGCACTCATACAGTCCTCGAAGACATACCGTCTCAGGACTAGCAACTTCAACGTGGAGTCATATGTCGCCATGTTACCAAACCCATCGGTAACTCTGTAATCCTATATCATTACAACATTATTTTAAAACTAAATGTAATTAAACATATGTAATCGGGTTTTTACCCACATATTTAATCTTGGTGGCTTCATTCATGTACTCCTAGACACTGATGATAAAACATGGTTTCCGAAAACGTTTTGTCTTTTTAACTTAGCCCGTTTGGGCCTAAAATATACCTATTACAAAGGATTTTTAATTAAATTTTTAATACATGGTATACAGCCAACTACAGGAACGTAGATTCCTTGTGGATTATATCTTGTATGTCTAGATAACATAAAAACTCATTGTCTCCAAGTCTGAGATGTAGTGCATTCAAGTCATCCCCCTTTTTAAATTTAATGTTTGTTTCGCCCCTTTTAAGTGTTTTCTGTGTGTTTTAAATTGTCCTTAAGTGTTTCAACTTTAATAATTTTATATGCTTGACTTTGCAATCATTTAGCATATATTCCAATAGAACTTTATCAAAGTAATTTGATAATTACAAGTTGAAAGTATTGCACACAAATACAATTTGTACACCTAATCTCATTCATTGACATACAACTGTCACCTTCATAAAATAAAATCTCAATAAATAACACACCTTTCGTAAATATATATCTTGAATAAATATAAATAACTTTTAAATAATTCAATGGTATAGAACATCACTTTCATCTAACAAACAATCACATTACACTTATCCCTACTTCATTGAATAAAATCTATCTCCTCAAGAACTTCCCATTTATTGTCAAATAATTACAATAGCAGACTTAAGTTCTCCATTCAACAATACAGGATAGTTTGAACCATGTTCTTCCAACCATCAATTAATAGAGTACCGGCATGTAAGTAATGTTTTATTTATTCGTTCATTTACTAATTTATTACAATTTAATAGACTATTTTATACCAATTTGTGGGTCTTACCTAGTCTGCTAAAACTTTTTATTTATTTTAAAAAACCACAGACATGTAATATTGGCATAATTACTAAAATTTATATCATCTATCTTTGTTTATCTTTATTGGAAAACACCCTAATATGGGTTTATTATTTCAGCATTTATTTAACTTTGTATAGAGACCTGAAGATGCTTTGCATATTGTAGAAAGCGAAACCGGTCGTCTAGATAGTTAAATTAAATTGATTGTGAGTAAGTCTTATTTATTATTTCTTTTACCTATTTACCATAAATATGTTCAAATGTAAACTCCGTTGAGAGTAAATTTACCACAGAAGAATTAGAATGAGCTCATCTTACCTTTTCTTTTTGTGTATATTGTGCCCATAATCTTTTATTCATATCAATTTATGGTCCTGCGGGACAGTTTGGTTTAACAATAAACACAAAGAAAATAAAACCACAAAGAAAAACTTTACAAAATAAGGTATTTAGGAGTCTAGATTACTGAAGATCTAGTGTGTTGCCTGTGATGATCTATGGTGCCAAAACTTTGACATTGACAACTACAACGTCTAAAACGCTGTAAATAGCTCAGAGGAAAATGGAAAGGTCAATGCTGAGTATATCGCTTCGTGGATGAGTCAGAAATGAAAACCTAAGACAAAGAACAGGTTGTTGCCGATGTAATTTCCCGAATTGCCACCCTGAAATGGAACCAGGCCGTACACGTTGCTTGAATCAGTGATGAAAGGTAGACGTAGATATTGCTTAAGTGGAGGCCGAGATTACGGCCGAGTGGACAAAAGAAGTAGAGGAATACCCCCTACTTGTTGGACTGACGATCTCAAGAAAATGTCAATAAATTTGATCAAAAGTGCTCGACATAAAGCACAATGAACAAAAATGAGGGAGACCTATGTCCAGCAGTAGAGGCATAGAGCTGGGTGATGATGATGATAAAATTCAAAGTCACCAATTCAAGAATAGGCAATCAGGAGCAGCATTTATAAAAATGAGGAAATTTCCGAGTAACCAAAGCCTCAATCTGCAAATCTGATATCGTATGGTAAAATTTTGTATCCACTATACTGTTCGTTATGGTGCGGAAGCTTGAACTGTTAATATTGACTTGATAAGAACGCTGAAAGTTTTGGAGATGTGGCTTTTTAGAAGAATTTTGAAAACACAATGGACCGAAATGACACTGCACAGAATGGGAAAATACAGAGAACTTTTGACCACCGTTAAAAGGAGAAAGACAGCATATTTGGAGCAGATACTTAGAAATAAAAAGTACGAAGTGTTGCAGCTGATTATGAAGGATAAAATTAAAGAAAAAAAGGGTCTTGGTAGACAACAAATATTCTGGATAAAAAATATTCGCGACTGGACCGACACACAAAGACGCTTTTAAGAAAAGCAGAAGAAAAGATGAATTTACAAGGCTTGTAGCCAACTTTCATTATTAGAGTAAGCATTAGAAGAAACAGAAGATATTTCGTCAATATCTTTTCCAAAGAAACTCTTCCATATCTCTTTAGTACTGAGCAACATACGATACTGTTTTTATTTGTGTGCACATACAGGGTAATTGTACGTTGACATAAGTGTTACAACATAAGCAAACACAAAATACAGCCTTGTGGAAATAAAATAGGCAAGAGGCACAAAGAGATCGCACAAAAGAGGACTCAGAAATAAGTGACTTGTGTTTACTGTTATTTACTTACTCTCCTACAGCATTTGAGGTCGCCTTAACAAAGGGCTCTTAATATTCCAGGACAAATTAACAGATTTATCCGTTGTTCGCTTATACACCACGTTCACAAACTTATGTTTTAATTAGGACTAAAAAAAAAGAATTGCATTTCGGAAACGATATTACAATTTCCGTATACTTATTTTCCAAAAATTTACTTCATTCAATTCGTATTCTTATTATACTCCCCGAGTTATCGAATCGTTTCCCTATAACAAGAAAATTCCGCTTCGGTTTGTACCTAAATTTCAGCTACAGATCCGAAATTCGAGAAAACCGCGTTTCTTAAATCCCATCTATTTCCTTCCGAGTGATTACGCCAAGGCGTTTACGGGTAATTATTTCGTGTTTATCAAAGGTAATAATTCTGGAGACGGCGAAAGATTCCAAAATCGTTAATTATGTATTTAACGAAATAAAGGGCACGAAAGGCACAAGCTGAAACTGTGCGTGTACGAATGAATCTCTTGTAAGGGCCTCGTTTGACCCAGTAATACCCTTAAGAAGCTTAACATCCTAACACTTCCGAGAAGGGCTTAACTAGAAAGCTATTTCAAATTAAATCAAAATTGTTGTTGAACAATATATATATATATATATATATATATATATATATATATGTATATATATATATATATATATACATACATACATATAAGAAATACTGGATATTAGTGACTGTCGATATAAACAAACAACACAGTTTATTAGGGTTGCAATCAGAAATATGGCCGGGATGTTAAAGAAACACTCTTTTGACCTTTTATCTAGCATTTGGAATGGTTTTATTTCTTTTTTAAGACACTGTAATAAGACAAATATGTAAATATTTAAAAAATATTACAATTCTTCAGGATAATTTACTAGTCGTTGAGATTATTTATAAAAGCATTGACACTCAACATTGATAATACACATTAAAATATAAAATCATGGACAAAATACATTCTAAAATTTTTAAAATTTGGGTAAAGATAGTCAAACTTAGTTTATGGCATCTTTTACTGGTGTATGCATAGAGAACAGAATTTAACTCGTATGCATAGAGAACAGAAAATAAAAACTCTGTAATTAAAATGTAATTAGGTAATTAAAATGTAATTTTATGATTATCTTAGTGCAATTTCTAAAATTAATAAAAGCAATATTTCTGCTTCGGTAGATTATTGGTGCCTTAAAACAAAAAATCTTGTTTCATCTCCAAATAGAAGCAGGTTTAAAATACTTATCTCATGGATACCGGGGCATTCCGATAATACCGGGCAACCTACAAGCTGACACGCTGGTCAAAATAGGGAGAGATTTTAATGTTCCTTTGAATATGTTATGTTACCCATATTCTTATGAAAATTTATTGACCACATTCAAGATCATATTTTATTGACCATATCAAATTAATAAACCATATTCACGGTTTATTGGCCGTGTGAAAATTTATTGACCACATTCAAGACCATATCAAATGAATAAATCATATTCACGGTTTATTGGCCATATAAAAATTTATTGACCAATTAAAGGCTTAACGACAGGACTTATCTAAACTTAACCAGGAGGCTACATCCACATGTTACAACTACAGCTCTCCGGAGGATATAACATCTAATTGGGAAGACACACAAGAAGCTTATCTATTGATGCCATAAGTATCATCATCTCAAATTGTTTTATTTGCTATCAGCTAAGGGTTCAGGTTCAATCCCTAGTTTAAGACAAGACGAACTCAGACTTGAGATACTGTGCTAGGCAAGGCACAGACGATAAGCTTCCATGGTTGATCGAGGTATTATTTTTACAATAGTACTTCAATTCTCTTTGTACTTAAATTTTTATTTTCATTAACAGGAAACTTTAGTACATTGTGTAACGATAAGACTACCAAAGAGAATTGAAGTACTATTGTAAAAAACCATATTCTTATGTTACCCATAATAACGAATACAATTAGAAACAAATTCAAAAACACTTGGAAAACTTTAATTAGCAAAAAAATCGTATCAGTATTACAGAGTATAATCATCGCCAGCTAACTTGGCGAGAAAGTACGCACTACGTCACAAAGAAATAAATTATGTTTACGCCCTATGATTCATCCTATTGGTTTACTATTTCTGATAAGTATATTCAGTAGCGTAGCGGTATAGGTCAAATAATTATTACACAATTAAAAAAGTAATATTTTTCGCAAGCTTTAGTATATTATTAGAAAGATGAAATTGTAATTTTGTTTTATTCAATTTAAATAGTAAGCCATCGGTTTATAATATTTATTAGTAGTTCAGTAACTTCGTAAACAAATTATACAATAATGACTGAATTTAATTCACAAATCTACGTTAATATTGTGTTTCAAATTAAATGGAGGATATTGTATAAATAAATGCAACACAGTAATTATTTAATTTTAATATTTTGGTTTTATTATAACACTAAAACAAGTACCCGTGTTGAAAAGTGGTATCTATTTGAAAATAAATTGATTGTTAATCATTTTCTTCATCTGCATCTTCGGAAGAAGAAAACTCTGTGCTGGAATCTGTCGCATATTCGACAAACTGTTATGCAATAATCTGCAATGCCGACACAAAATCAACCTAATCCTCCACTATGTTTTGTTTTTAAACCAGGAGGAGTAACCTAAAAAGATTCACAGCCAAGAAAGTCTCTAGAAAAATCAGCAAATATATTATATCTTCTTTTTGGGTTGATCATGACGGTAATCCATAAATATCCGTAAGATCATCCGGTCTTCGACGGTAATCCATAAATATTATAGCATTATAAAATTATTAAAGGTAAAAAAAGCCATAGGTTTGGCATATATACATAGGTTTGTCAACAAATCATAGGTTTGTTTGTTTGTCATAGGATTTTTTTTCATAGGTAAAAGAGGGCATTGAAAATACTGTACGAAAAGGGAAACACGAAATTTTGAAATATACATGTATCCTATTGTAGCTCGCTGTGAGGTGTGTATCCAGCTAAAAACCTAAGAAACTATCCACGTGATTAATTTTTTTGTATTTTATGTGTAATAGAATTTTGCTGAACTCTGGATCATTTTTTGTAAAATAACGAATAATTTAAATTTTTTGTAACTGTGGTAAGGTATCAACATTATTAAGTATGTCAAATATTCACCTATTTTTGATCTATTTTTATTTAATACAAGGTAGACATAAACAAACAAAATATTTCCACCAGTGGGAAGAAAATGCCTTATAAATAGAAATAGAACTATTGTGTTTTAAAAATAATAGATAATTAAAATGAAATAAAAATAAAGAGTTATTTTTGGTCCAAATAGACCACCGTAGTGCGGTTTTGTTATTATTTAGAAGTCGTCTAATTAAAATTAATTTATTGTAAGTACAAACTTACCTGTTGCTTTAGCTGTCTTTTCTTTCACAGTTTTTAGGGTCTCTGCTTCGAGTTTAATATTTTTGAAATAATTAAACACATTAAATATAATATCCCGAGATTGTCCACTAATATCAGAATTATTCTTTCTATTATTTTTCAACGCCATCGTTAGAAATTGTCACAAATACACTTAAATAACCGAAATATTAAGAAGTCTGAAAAATAATAGCCGCAAATCACTTAAGTGTTACGCACCTGATAACTGTTAGGTGACTAAAGACCACCACCTAAGGCACTAAGATATGTTGGGTTTGTGCGCACCGCCAAGTTAGCAGGCGATGACAGTACTAAATATTTTCCCTAATAAGACATAGTTTCAAAATTTTTCATATAAAGATAGGAGACACATTACAACTATTATAAGAATGCGAACCAGTCATTGCTTAACAAGTCAAAACTGAATTTGGTGGGCAACCCTTACTGTGAATGTGGCCTAATAGAGAAGCTAAATCATATATTTTTTTAATGCCTCATAAGGATCATTCGGAGGTAATTCACCAATACTATATATTCCATATTAAATAAACTTACTGAAGAATCGGTCAGCATTTTGATAAAATTCCTTTCAATTAATAAATTAAATTTGTAATCGACAATGCTCAATACTTATTGTAGTATTTACTAACATAACCTATCAATTATTAATGAATTTTTTTACAAAATTATTTGGCACAAGTATGTGGCCTCGAGTTGATTTAGAGTCAGACTCTTCGGGATCAACATCAAATTGAGCTGACGTATCACCATGACGTAGAAGCAATAAAAATTTTGAAGCCTATTTTGACAGTGACATAACAAAATATTAAAACCAAAAGTACATAAAATAAAAAAAAAGTGAAAATTGTGTCAAACCCCCCCTATATTCTCTTTCAACACTAAAATAAGTTAAGTGATATAAAAAAGGTTTGATTCCGTTTTCCTGTGTCCAGTGTTAACTTCGTAGATTGAATTGGAAATCTTGTTTAACACTTTTACTGCCAGGTAAATTCAAAGTAAATTTTATACCAGGTCTTCTGGGCCAAAATATGTTTTTCTTCTTATTTACTCTATTGGTGTTTGTTTTTAGCAAAAATAATAAAATTTTTTTTTTGGTTGTTTTTGTAAAAATTGTTGTGTCTTAAGATAGTGCACGCGGCCTGCGAGTACCAAAGATGCACACTGAAGGTCAGATAGTCTGTTACCTTTCCAGTAAAAGGGTGGCACGTGTAAGATGTTTCAGTTTGTTATTTACTTCCGATGGAAGCGTATCGTCGACTTCACGATTGAAAAAAGTTCATATGGCGCAAAATAACAAACAACTCCGATATTTAGTGTTGAAATTAGAATCAGAAAAAGCTACTGGAGTATAGAAAAATGAACATGAGTGATGATTTTTCTGATTATTCGCGTTAACGGTTGAATCCGACAATGATCCTGTAGCAAAAAAAAATAAAAATTTTGAGAAAAGTGTTCACTAAAATCTTAGATAAAATTTTATATTGTATAATTTTTTTTTTACTGATTGGCTTCACACAAATGAATTTGCGTTTGTTTTATGTATTATAGACATATCGTTTAAATTGACACAAAGCCTTGAGTTATTCATAGATGGAGTAAGCATTATCTGAAAATGAACGAATATATCAAGGTTTTTTTGTAGGAAACGTAAAATTCAATACTTCTACAAGACGATCCCGTATTCAATCGTCTAGAATAATGCAGGAAGACTCAGACAGTTCTTTGACTCAAGATGATAATTTTTTGGCAGATCCTATTAGGCCAGAAGAAAATTATTTCCTACAATATTAAAACTTGGGAGCTGTTTCCGAAAATTTTCTAATTTTCGATTGTCCTTTGAACTTTGGAATTCCTGACCATTGGAAATTCGAAATGCCTGTAAGAATGAACTGTGATTCTTTGAACTGTTTGTCGCTAAAGATGTTATAAATATGATTGGCCTCGAAACAAATAGGTATGCACAGCAACAAATTCTTACTGGAATAGTAAACAAAACAATTAAAAAAGAGTCACCTTTTACTTATTGTAAAGAGACTAACTACACTGAAATGCGTACATTCATAGCGCACCTTCTTTGGATGAGACTAGACTTAAAGTCATCATAAGCTGATTACTGGCGCAAAATTTCATTATAAAAAAGTGATATTGCTAAATATATGCCCGAAATCGGTTAAAAAATGACAGACTTCATAAAATTCAATGTCTGGTCTATGAAACGAGCGGTAATTTTCATCGATGTATGATTCCAGGCTCAACTGTTTCCATTCATGAAACTATGATCCCATTTAGAGGCAAGTTATCCTTTTGACTGTACGTGAAAGGAAAACGTCATAAGTTTGAAATAAACCTGTTTAAAATTTGTTTGTTAGAAGGCTGTTTAATTAAAATATATTGTCGTAAAGAATAAATTAATGGACAACCGGTTTGCTGAAAGGGTAGTTATGGAAATTATTAAACCTTTATTGGATCAGGGTAGGACTCTAATTACAGATTACTGGTATACATCAGTTAACTTTGCTAAAATTTTAAAAAATAGAGCCACTCATCTTATTGGAACATTGAGAAAAAAACGAAAAAAAATTCTAAAAGATATTGTAGAAGCCAAACTCAAGAAAGGGAAGATCATTGTCAAACAAAACAAAAATGATATTGTAGTTATGAAATGGCATGACAAGAGAGACGTACTTTTTCTGTCTACAAAACATAGAGAAGATATTATGGAGGTAGCACATAGGGAAGGTCCTAAAAGAAATCTTGCAGCCATTGTCGAGTACAATAACGCAAAATCGTTTGTGTCGCAAAATGTCACGCAAAATGTCAGATAAAAGGACAGCTACTCAAACTACTTACGAAAGTCTGTCAAATGGCACAGAAAAGTTTAATTTGAGATAATTACCAGTACTTGACTGAATGCTCTAATTATTTTCAATAACCTCACCCAAAGAAAAATGTCAGTTACAAATTTCAAAGAAAATATGTGCATGCAGCTTCTTCAATATAGTAAGCTACTCCTTTCTGTATATGGTCGAATTTATGTTGTAAAAATACAAAACGTTTAACATGTATATGCAACGGATGTAAAGACCGCTCTTTTATGTCTTTATAATGTTTCTTTGTCAACCATGCTTTTACAAAAAAATTACTAAAACATGTACAACAAAAATGACTCTCAGTACTTAATTTTCTAGTTAAAAATACTACATTCTATGTTACTTTGAATTATATAATATGCTGTACTATCATAAAAGTAAAAATAAGTTGATCTATATTTAATTTTTATTTTATTATCCCTTATACCTTTAAAAACTAACAAATACAAGACTATTTTTAAATGTCATAGTTCTACCCCAGACTCAATGATATTACCATTTAAATACACGGTAAATGTGTTCCAGCCATGCATCTAACTCCACATATAGTAAATCCTCAATATTTAATTAAATTTACTTTCTATGTAGATGGAACCGCTATTTATTATAATTGTGTGATTTTCTGCCTGTGTACCTTTAGAACTCAGTTCATTAGGCACAATGTTTACATTTTCTCCTTCTAATAAATATTTCAGTTGGATCATTCAGTGTGAGTATTTTGCTGTTCCATTAAAAATCCTAGAAATGTATATTTCCATCTTCATCCACATAAACTTTTAAAGTATCTTCGTCTAACGTATATTCATATTTTGTTTAACAATACAATTTCGAAATTTATGTTTTAAAGCAGTAACAGTAACAAACAGTGAAGGTATGGTTAAGTTGTACTGATATCGTACTCCTAGTTTTTAATAAAAACAAGTGGTTTTATTAAATAGTTTTTTAAAATTAAAGTGTTTATCTACTAGATACTACTACGTAAGTTATCTATACGTAATTAGTATTTTATTAGTGTGAAAAGAAAACGTCAATAATAAATATATACTACCGTACAATCATTTTGTAAGGTTAGCTGTTATAAGTACCTTATAGTAGCATGCTGTTAGTTTTTCACTTACTAGAGTCGGAGCAAGGCCTTCACCGCCATAGCTTAAAATGACTTCACAGAATGTAAACACACCTTCCGATCTAACCAGTCCAGTAAATCAACGTTCGGATATCACAAACAGTTATACATCAGCCGCTTCACACTCTTTTCCGAGTAAGACCCAAGCAATTGTATTTAGTTGCATCGATAATGCTAAATTGCAGGATTATCTCATTCCTTTGGGCACAATCATCAACCCAAAAAATATTATTTTTTCATCTAGATTATCTCATAATAGAATCTTCATGTATTTGGCAAACAAAACCGTAGTAGAAAACTTGTCTCTCCAGCAGAAAGACTAGTCTTGTCTGGAGTCTACCCATCAATTCCTCATCAAGTATTAGTTGAAGAATTACAGAATATCGGTTTAAAGCATATTTCCCCAATATCATTTCTGAAAATTAGCTCGACTCTCCCCGAATATAGTCACATATTGAGCTTTCGGAGGCAAGTTTATATAAGTCCTATAACATCACCAATTCCAGATTATATTCCAATAAATTTCGGTCAAACACCTTACCGCATATTTTTGTCACAAGGTACACTTACCTGCTTTATTTGCAAAAATACAGGACACATATCATCCCAATGCAAGAACAGTTCAGTAACGTAATCAACTCATACTGACTCAACCAATGAAGTACCAAATCAAACAGCTTCAACAAGTATACTACACAAGGTACCAAACACCCAGCAGTCATCAAGTTATCCGTTATCAAATCCAAGCATATCACCTACACCTACAAATCTCCATGACAAAGAAATTACTAACGCTCCTACTCATAACAACATTTTCAATCAACCTCATTCAGTAGCAATACCGTTTTCACAATCTTCGGAAGCAATATCCTTCAATCTATTAGCTCCTTATTCATTAGATACAACTGCAGAAAATTCTAATAAAACTGATACATCAAGACATTTTTCTGAAAAAAACCATTTCAACCAATCTTACAAATAAAACTTCAAGCTCTAGTTCTGTCACTACCAATGAGTTTGCTTCAGTACTTCCAAATGTAATAAAGCCACAGCATCTAAGTGAAAACTCTAATAGCAATTACGAAAACGCAAGTTCTTCCATAAAACGCAGTATTAGTGAGATCGTCACGCCTCCTTCAGACTCAGTAATTTCATCTGAAAATCTGTTTGCAAAACCCAAACCCTCTAAACCAAAAAAAACCGCGCTCATCTAAAGTCCCATCTACACAAGAAACTCTTAAAAATTTCATTGATAATCATACCCCACCATTCGTTTTAAATTACCACCAATTGTCCTTACTGATTGACAATGTCCAAGGCTCCTCCGACACTATTAGCGTCGTCAAAGAATTTACAACTGATATGGATGGTTTACTCCATCTTTTACCAAGCAGCTATCAATATGCAAATGATAGATCTACAAAAAGCAAGTTTACAAAACTTCAAAAGAAACTATACAACCATTTAGAGAAAGAGATTTTTGACTTAGATAGTGACTCTTCTGTAGACAATTGTTTTGTATCATCTAACTCCGAATCTGTTAACAACATTTAACTCGATACTTCAATGGAACATTGATGGATTTTTTTTCATCGTCTCCCTATGCTACAGCTTCTTTTATCTAAATATTCTCCAGATATTATTATTTCTTATGAACATGGAAGAGGCGTCCAATTTTTATGGGTTCCCTCACACGTCGCAATAACAGGAAATGAAGAAGCTGACAGGACTGCACGAGATGCAATTTTAAGTGATTTGTCAAAGCCGATAGACAAGTGTGTTTCCAGTGACTTAGAAGCTTATTTTAAATATAAAATGTGGTGTTTGTGGTAAAATGAGTGGTCTCAAACTAATTCCAATCTAAATAAAATCAAAAATAATGTGTCTCAGTGGTTTCCATCGTCGCTCAATAGACGAGAACAAATTGCGGTTGCGCGTTTACACCTAGGACATACCAGATTAACGTACTCCTACCTTTTCACAAAGAAAAATCCACCTATATGTGAACAGTGTACGTCCGATTAACAGTCGAACATTTTTTAACAATTTTTAGTAAATATGACAAAGAAAGACAGCGCTACAAGATCCCAAACGCTCTACTACAGACTCTACGTCAAAACTGTCCCTGTAACAATATAGTGAATTATCTTAGATCCATAAACATTTTGTACAATCTGTAGGTGTTTAACTTTGTTTTTTATATTTTGTTCCGTCGCTAATAACCTTTTGGTGGATGCGACATCTTTTTCTAATAATAAAAAAAAAGTAACAAACAGTTTGATCCATTTGCTACAAAAAAAAAATATTCCAAATTTGCGACGAAGTTAAAAACGAGCCAATAATTATAAAAAATAAATAACGGCTTATGTCTTTGCGTCACAAATTGACAATTAAACTAATTTTGATTGGAAAGAGCAAGGTAATCAACTTATCACGGCCAGACTTTGAAGTGAGGTCGTGATAATATTGAAAACAATTTTGTTGGAAAATTAATTTTCCATTAATATTTTGAATGGGCTGATTTTAACTTATAATGAATAAATCAGGCTACGGATAAAAGTTTAAATATGTAGACTGGCGTCCTCTTTTGCTTTTTTGTTTTTATTCATATACAGGGTGAGTCATAAGGAATGGGTCAACTTAAAATTATATGTTTAAGGCAAAAAAAGGTATTCTTATTCTTAGCGTGAATATTTATACATTTCAGGGTCAGATTCTTCATTTTAATGTATGTTGCTTAGTCATTTCTACCAGAATTTTCGGAATACACTTATTGCTCTCAGTTTGTCAATCGCCATTCCTTTTTTTGTGCAATTTTTTTTATTCTATCTATTAATATTTTTTCTTGCTTGGTTTTTTTTTTGTTCCACATGCTTACTTTTTTGTTTTCCGTTCTGTTAAACTTCTCCAATTACTCTGTGATATACGTTCTTAATATTCTGGCACATTTACGACGTGGTAGTGGGCACCTGTCACTGCACTAGAGCGGTTAGCAAGACACAAACTAAAAGGGGCTCCATTTGGTTGCCAAAAGAAAAAAAGTTAGTGTCTCTCTGTTCGAAATTATTGTATGTTTAGTAACTAGATAACGAATGGGCAAAATAAATTTTGTTCTCCTCGCCGCCTAAGCACTCGAAAGGTCTAACCACCGAGTCCATGTTTGACACAGATGGCGTCGAGATTCAGATTCCGCGACTAAGGTCTTCATCCTGTCTTAATATAATTATAAGGGCATATGCATAAGCGGCAGTATAAAAGCTATGACGGACCTTTTCCACATGTGGTATATGTATAAATGTGCGAAAAGACGTCAGCATTCACTTGATTTTTAATTCAATGATTGCAATAGAAAGAAAGTTGTTAGTTAAGGTGAAGATAAAATAATAATAATACAGAATAAGAAAGAGCAATGATACTTTTTTATGTTTTTTTTTGTTTTTAAGGGTAAATAGTTAGTAATAAAAAATAAACATAACTAACCAAAAGAAACAAAATAAAATAATTAGGAGTGAATAAAGGTTTTTTTATTATAAAAACGTTGCCAGTGTGAGTCCATGATATTAGTATATGAAAAATAAGTCACTGCCTACAATCTTAAGTAGTTTTTATTATTAAATTATCGTAAATTTTGAACAAAATGTATCATTATTAAATAATAAAAACTGTTTAAAATTATAAATATTGACTTATTTCTCACATAGTAGTTATTTTTTTTGTGAGCAGAGCTCTTTAGTTTTTTTTTTCTGAGTCCTCCCCATATCCAATAAGTTGTTGTTTAGGCCGTCTATTTACCGTCCTTACATTTGGATCATAGTCTATCAACTCTACTAGTGTTCGACTCGGATGGTTCTTAAAGTTGTTGTAGATATCGTGTACCCATTCATCCGTCATTCTCAGGACTCTCGTTAGTTGCGCGTCCCTAAGTAGATACTTTAAAGGTACGTATCTAGGTAGATTCAGAGCTTCCCTAATCATGTAGTTTTGTGCGTTCTGAATTTTTTTCCGATTTGTCTTACACGTGTCACCCAATGTCACTGAGGCATATGTAAGGGTTGGTAGAATTATAGCATTTGTCATTCTAATCTTATTTTTAAATCTTACTTTCGTTCTTCGTCCTACTGATGATGAAAGTTTACTCCTAGGAAGCTTGGCCTTGTGCACCGTTTGGTTCGGCGACTGTTAGTTTCTTGTCTAACGTAAATGCGAGGTATTTGCCATTATTTGCCCCACAAATTGATGTATTGAACAGGGTTAGTACTCTGATAGGTTGCCCTCCTCTTTTTTTGTACATGGCCTCTGCTCTGTCCGGGTTGACTGCTATGTTCCACTTAATACACCAAGATCACATACGGTTGAGTGCCGTTTGTAAGTATCTCGTTACCAGATCGGGATTTCTACTACTATCTGTTATTGCAATGTCGTCAGCATATATGCTCAGCATTGATCTGGGTGTAGATGGAGTGTGAACATTGTATACAGGTCTGACGACAGCACCGCTTCCTACAGTACTCCGGTCTCCATGGTTCCTATTTCGGATAGGACTGACCCTATTCGAACTCTGAACCTCTGTTGGTCAGGTACGATAAGAGAAGACAGGTTATCGCCTCGCTACACCCAAATTCGTTTATTATATATAACAAGCCTTTGACTCTTTCCAAGGCTTTGCTTACATCGAGAAAGGTAGCCGCTATACTTGCTTTACTATTCCCTCTCATTGAAGCATTTAGAGATGCATTTGGCTAGTCTAAGTACCTGCAGTTCGCATGAATAATGTTCACTAGTGAACCCAAACTGCACTTCAGGTATTGTCCCTATTCTCTCTGGTTCCACTTTAAGTCTGGCTAAGATAACTCGTTCTGCAATCTTACTTATTGCTGGTAATAAGCTAATGGCCCGGTAGTTATGTGGAAAATTTTCGGTTTTTCCGGATTTTCCTATCATTATCACATAATCCTCTATCCATATGTTAGAAAAGTACCTCAACCTCAGGATGTCTATCTATCTATCTAATTAGCCTTCTTCGGTCCATCTTTGGACATAGGCCTCCCCAATCTTTTTCCATTTTTCTCTGTCTGTCGCTACAGTCATCCATCTAGAGCCCACGTGCTTCTTGATATCATCTGCCCATCTCATTCGGGGCCTTCCTCTCCTTCGTTTATATTCCCACGGTCTCCAACTTATAAGAATTTTGTTCCATCGGTCTTCTTTTTGTCTTATGTTGTGTCCGGCAAATCTCCATTTCAATTTTGCAACTTCTTGCCTAACATCCCTCACTTTTGTTTTCTCTCTTATCCACTCGTTTCTCTTCTTATCCATTAGTCTTATGTGCAACATTTGTCTTTCCATTGCTCTTTGTGTTTTTATGATTTTGTCCATGTTTGCTTTTGTAAATGTCCACGTTTGGGAGCCATACGTAAGAATAGGGAGTACGCATTGATTATATACTTTGGTCTTAAGATGCTGTGGATATCTTTTGTTTTTAAGAATGTAGCTTAGTTTGCCAAATGCCACCCATGCCAGTCTAACTCGTCTCTTGATCTCTGCTGTTTGGTTCTCTTTGTTAAGTTTTATAGTTTGACCAAGATATATATAATCCAATTATCTTGTCCGATTCTCATTGTGATGTCTTCATCTGTATTTGTTATAGTTTTGGTCTTGCTGTAATTCATATTAAGGCCTATCTTTCCAGCTTCTACGTCCAGTTCTTTCATCATTTCTATCTTCTTTCTATAATATTCTTTCACCGATAAAAAAGAAGAATTATTTGAAATGATGAAAGAACAACCTCAGGATGTAGTCGATTAGATTTGTTAAGTGTTGTTAAGTGTATAATTGCTTTCACCGGCAGGATATCTAGTCCTGGAGCCATTTTTGTAGTAGTTATTTTGGTCGTATGTAGTCAAATCCACCACTTGATTTTCTCTGTGGAAGTGTCTTTACGACTTCCGTCATGGTCGCTTTCAGTACATACCATTCCGTTCTTTCCATGTAATGTCAATATTGGTTTCTTGTTCTTTCTCAGTATTTTCGAAAGCTTCCAGAACGCACATCTGTTGATATTTATCTGCTGGATAAAGTTGTCCTAGTTTTCGTTCCTGTGAACCTCCAGTTGTTTTTTGACTTCCCCATTTAGTTCTTTAGCAATTATTTTGTCCACTCAGTCCCTCGTAATTTTTGTTCTTCTCCTTTGCCGACTTTTTTCTGGTATTACTTCCTTTAGCTTTTTGCCAATGTCCCTGAACCTTCTTTGGTAGTTAGTGTTGTTTCCTCCTTCGTGCTCGCTTCTGAGACGTTTTGTATGGTTTTGACTAGTTTCAGCATATACTCCTCTAGTTCATGTTTGGTTTTATTATTGGAACTGTTTTTATTGTTTCTTTCACTACTCTTTTGTAGTTTGACTAGCTTGTGCGTTTTCTTTTATGGGGTTGCAGTTAGTTGCAATTATGGGTTGAGTCCCCTTTATTTACAGAATATACTTCGTGTTGTTAAACTACGTTGTGTAGAAGTGCTATATATAATTAGATGGGCATTCTGTCTCCTCCACAGAAGCATGTTAGTTCCATTATTCCAGTTACTATTGTGTTGTGATTGTCCTCGAGCCACATAATATGCCTCCATTACGATTAGTGATTCGGTCAAACCAGTTGGGCGATCTCGCCTTTAGGTCAGTGGGCTCCTTTGAATCTAAATTGATATTCAGGTTTTCATTAAGAATCGGATCATGAGGTTTAACGTATGCTGAAACTATGTTCAGCGGTTTGTTTTCCGTACTGATCCATGCTATGGTGGCTCTCACAGTGTATAGTATTCCACCATTTCTGTCACATCTTTTTGATGCGGACTAATGAGTTGACTAATGCCGATGATGTTTATGTTCAGCATTTTGATTTCTTTCTCTAGATTATCGAGTTTACCTGCTACAAAAGGCTGTTCAAAGACACAAAACATTCCGTTTATAGTAGATATGAAAATATCATGTAATGATTTGTTACTAACCTACTGAATGTTTTTTGTTATTTTAATATACTTAGTTCAATGTATAAACATGTTACTTTAGATTTTTTTATTCAGATTTTATAGCTACATTTTAAAATTTCAAATAAACAGTTTGAAAAGCTTTAATTACAATGCTAAATAGTTGACCTAAACACAAAAAACACAATACAACGAGAACTAGTCGGGTGCTTTATTAAACGAGGACTGCTAATTTGTTCCAATTAAGTGCCGGCTAAAGTGAGAGAGTTTTAAGCTTCTTTAGAAAATTACTTGGTTAAATAAGGTCCTTAAAAGAGATTCAAACACGCAAGTTTAAGTCTAGATTTATTTCCATTCGTTATTTCCATGTCGTTGTAGTATTTATTTTATGTATTAAAGCATAACCATGTTTAGTATACAGCATTGATATGGAATATATTGGGCCACTGAAAAAAATCGTAAAGGGACAAGCCTTGGAACAAGTCTTCTGTTTTTGGATAGTTGGTTACTTCGACACTAATCACTTAATTTACAACATAAAGAATATTGTTTATAATTTCTGCTTTTAAAAAAATATTATCATCTAAAACACCTTTAAGCTCTTCTTGTAACCTATATAGGAGAGTTACTTGTCAGTAATGCAATAAAATTCATAAATAAGTTCATTAAATTCCAAAATTTGACTGTAAGCAGTCTATTTTAAGTAAAATAATAGTAAAATTAAAGTAAAATAAGAAAGTAACTACTTTAAAAATAACAATTTCAGTGATGACAGTGGTGTTTGTGTTGAAAAACAACTTTAAATTAATTTAATCAAATTACTTCTACTAGAACTTGGATCAAATAACTGAAAATTATAAAATGTATTGTCATAAAAGTTGTGTAAGATTTATTTTTCATAAAATAAGTCTCTTGATGAAAAAGAAAAAGTATAAAAGTTCTAGAATATTTAAGATGCCATCGAAAATCCTGAAATGTCTAGTGAAGTCTGGAACGTCAAAAAATGTACATAAACAAAACTTTTGTAACACTGCTATCTTCTTTATAGTTATTCGCCTCAAATAACTGGTCTATCAGGGATCGATTAAAGCCAACAGGATCAGGTGGATCAGTTTCATGGTATGGAGCTAATTTCTCGAAATGCACTATTTTGTGTTTACTTCTAGATGAAAACTGTATACGGTAGATTAGATAGTTTATTTTTTGCAGGACGGTGTACAGGCCTTTCCAGTTTCGTTTTTGGATAAAGTCCATTCTTACGTATGGAATTGTATAACCATACTGGATCACCTCTTTCGAAAGTTGTAGCTGTATCATATATGTCGAGCCTGGTCTTGGGTTTATCACTGTAAAGCTTTAAACTTTTACAAGCAAATTAGTAGACGTTTCCAATTTTTCTTTTAAATTTTCAATGTTCGTCAGGGATGAACGTTCTTTTTCGCAGAGTTGCAATCGTCCAAAAATAAGATATTGAGGAAGCTCCATTTCTCTTCCAGCGATCACCACTAACGGAGGATACCAGTTGCTTCATGTTCAGATTTTCTATAGACTAACAGGAGTAGAGAAATTAAAACATGCCAATCTTTTTAATTATATATCAGCGACAAAAATTGAAAGTTCTATATAAGTTCTATTATGTCTTTCAACCATTCCGTCTGATTGAGAATGGAGAAGCGTCTTGCGAGTTTTTTGATACCCAAAATTTTCATGAATTCTTGTCATAATTCTGATTTACAATTTCGTTCTTTATTAAAATGTATCTTTAAAGAAACTTCGTGTCTTTATACAGCATGTTATGTGAATGCTTTTACTACTGTAGTCGCTTCTTGATTAGAAAGGGATGAAATTTCGGACCATTTTAAAAAATAATCCATTGCGACCATTAAGTACTTGTTTCTTCTCTCTGTCATGGGAAGTGGGCCAAGAAAAACCACAGTAGTCGTTTTTGATTACTTCCTGTCATTACGTTTTACTCAATTTTTAAGTCATTTCTTATGACTCTTCTTACAGTTTTTAAGACTGATCATCATCTTCTTCCTGTGTAACTGTGGTTAGACTTACCCATTCGGATATGTTATCCGTATCTTCGTTTTTTACAGTACTGGCATTATCGTTTCAAACAGGACCGCCTAGAAATAATATTGGAATTGTTATGGAGACACCCTTTTCGATATACTACGTCTAAATTATACTGTTAAAGTCTCTATCTTTAGCAATAGGATGGCAAGGAAGGACGAGCAACTTGTCCTGGCTTTTTAAAGTTCAGTAACCACTGCAAAGCGCTACGGATAGTTCTAATTATAAAATTTTTAAAAAGGAAAAAAAAGGAAAACAAATTTAAGATTTGATATCACGTATAGTGCGTCTATGTATCCGCTTATATGTAATTCAGCCTAATAGGCCTCTTAAGAATGGTAATTCATAGTCGCTCTCAACGTGAAAATAAATCTCTTCTGTCTTAGGAAGCAACTATAACATGGCTTCGAATGGACGCAAATAGCGATCTGATATTAAAATCCGTAAACTAATTTTCGAAACCAAATTCAGACTTTTGCTTTAATCTGTACCTTCTAAGAATTGCAAGGCTATGAATTGCCGTTTTGAAGAGGCTTATTAGGCCGAAATACATAGACAGCGGATACATAGACGCACTATACGTAAAGTCAAATCTTAACTGTCTTTTCTTATTTATTCCAATTACTCTGTACGAGTACTAGAAATCAATTTGCTAAGGATTTTTGCTTAGTTGAGGAGATCTGTCGTGGAATGTAAATTTTAGATTCCCCATGTCTCCAATAAGATCTTTATCAACGTCTGTGTTGCCTTGCAATTCTTAGAAGGCATAGATTAAAGCAAAAAATCTGAATTTGGTTTCGAAAATTAGTTTACGGATTTTAATAACAGATGTCGCTATTTGCGTCCATTCGGAGCCATGTTAGAGTTGCTTCCTAAGACAGAAGAGATTTGATAGATTCGACCGTTGCTTGATAGAAATTCATTTTATGTAACAATAAAACACTGAAAACTCTGATAGCAATGAGCTTAGAGGATTGCCCATTATAAGTCCTGCACTGTTATTTGTATATATTTGATTATTAAATTCAAAGTAGTCCTGGTTTATGCAAACTTCAAGAAGATGTAAAATTTCAGATGTAATCCCATTGCTATTAGATATTTTTATGGATCATCTAGAGACAACGATTTCAAAACATCCCGTATTTAAACAGTTTTTATATTGGTGTAGATACGTAGACGACGTACTAGTATGTTTCACAGGAACTAACAGGCAACTCGACCAATTTTTATCGTATATTAATTCACTTCATGGTCATATTGAATTTACAATAGAAACAGAACAGAACAAAATCAATCTATAAATTTTTTAGATTTAAAAATTATCAGATTTAAAAACAAACATGACTTCTCCATATTTCACAAAACCTACCCATACTGACACGACTATAAACAATTCATCATCCCATCCAACACAACATAAACTGGCAACATATCATAGTATGTTACATAGATTAACAGAAATTCCGATATCAAAATACAACTTTGAGATGGAATTAAATATAATTAAGCAAATAGCAGTAAACAACGGATACAATGAACAAACAATTAATAAAATTTTAAATCAAAAACTACACAAGAAAGCCCTGAAATTAGTATTTCCACCACCAGAGAAAAAACCCAGTACCTTCTGCTCGATTACATATACCGGCAAAATAACAACAAAAATAGCCAAACACATAAAAAAGAAAGGAATAACACCAGCTTTCCGAACAAATAACAACCTAGGAAAATATATCAAAAACAACAAGAGCCAAAATAAAAAACACTTACACAGTGGTGTGTACAAACTTAAATGTGGCGACTGCCCAAAAACTTACATGGGTCAAACTGGTAGAAACTTTAACAAACGAATAGCAAAACATAAAAGGGCTTTCAATAATAGAAAAACAGATTCTACATACGCACTTCACCTTATAGATCACAATTATTCTTTTCACGACGAATTTAAAATTCTTCACATTCAAAATAAAGGCCTTAAGCTATCCTTGTTAGAATCAATGGAAATCAACTAATTAAAAAACACAGATATAATTCTGAATGACCAACTCGAGACAAACAGTTCTCCCCTCCTGAACCTATTTCATTAGAGACTATAACGTGTAAACACATGCCAAAAAAAATCACTTGAGAAAGGCAATCAGCCGAAACAGCTGTAGTGATCTTAGTTAAAATAAATTTTTGTGGAAGTTTGGAAACAAAGTTTTCAGTGTTTTGCCTGGCAATTCTTAGAATTTGGTTCCGAAATTTAGTTTAAGGATTTTTATAAAATTTTTGTTATAAAGGAAAGTTTGAAAATGTTTTAGGGTTTTTATAATAGCTAGGAGCTCTTTTCTGTTACCGCAATAATTCTTTAAAGCCTTTCTTATTGCTTTACTAAAATATACAATAACTTTTTTGCCTTTTTATTCTTGCAATAATACGGTGCCAATATCATGCTGAGATGCGTCAAAATCCAAAAGAAATTTGACAATCCAACAGATTTTTTCAAATCTAAGAAGGCATTTTGACAATCCGATGTCAAGTCAAATTCAATGTTGCTTTCGGTTAGTCGATAAAGGTGTTTAGCAATGCAGCCAAAATCTTTAATAAATTTTTGGTAATATGAACAGAGTCCAAAAAAACTTCTTACTTCCTCTTTCTCTTCTTACCAACGTTTCTTATTTTCTTCTTTTTCTTCTTCTCTGTTTTTCTTTCTTTCCCTCTTTCTCTTCTTGCCTACGCTTATTATTCAAAGAATCGTTGTTTTAGGAATGAAAATTGTATTCATAGTAATTAACCACCAAAATTGTACAAAGTATAACCTTGCCGTTTAAGTGCATATATTTAACATTCATAGCTGTTACTATTTTCATTTGAAGTGCGCAGTATGGGTAACTGCGTCTTTACCAACGTTTTCCAAAAACACTTTCAATACATCTCGTTTTCTCATAGATTAATCCAGAAATACGTTGTTCTCCTCCGCGAACAGGTAATCTGGGTCATACCTTAGGTGTTATCACGTAATACTTTACAATGACGTTTAGCGCCACCTTTTTCCAAACCGTTAACACCTTTTCTACGTCGAGACAAATTCACTACAGAAAGATTAATGTAGATAGTAAAATTATTGTACAAGGATTACAAAAATATTTCATGTTATTCTGAGTAAAAATTTATTTATGACAGTAGTAATAAAAATGACAAATCTGTGAATGTGTTTACTTCATATAAACCAATATAAACCAATTTTTTGAAATCTTGAGTTTGTGGGTTATATAAATAAAACACTTAGTTATTACTTAAATGTTTCAGCTATTTTTGTCATTTGCAAGAAGCACTTTAATTCAAGTAGTATTTAATATAAACCATTCAAATAGCATTTAATCTGTTTGATAAATAGCTGGATAAATTATACCTCATTGAACTCACAACATTACCCCACTTTTCAGAAACTAACAAGGTTGTAGATTCATTTTTACAGTAGTTATTAAAATTGATTTAAATTTTATAATTCTGAAATATTTTGTAAGCAACAAATAAGTTAGCTATTATATATATATATATATATATATATATATATATATATATATATATATATATATATATATATATATATATATATATATATATATATATAACAAGCGAGTCTTCTACAGCTGGCGCCGCTTCTCGCATCCTAATTTCCAGCGTTTTCTGTCGAAGCAGTCTTCAGTTGTTAGATCTCTAGCGGTCATTGCATCGTCGACATCGTCTCTCCAGGATCGTCTTGGTCTACCTCGTTTTTTTCTAGTTGGCGGAGTCCATTCTTCTATTTTTTTTGGCTATCTATTTTCAGGCATTATCTGAATGTGTTTATACTAGTTGTCTTTTGGCTTCGATTGTGTCTATTATGTCTAGATCGATTTCCATTTCTCTCCGAATATCTTTGTTTCTCACCCTATCAAGTCTAGTGAGCTGGCGACATCGTCTCCAGTAGTTCATTTCCATGGCCTTAATTTTTGATTGGTTTCTTTGGTTTATTTCCCAGAGTTCGGCACCGTAAAGCCCAATTCTTTCTATTATTGTTTTATAAATTCTTCTTTTATTATCTTTTGTTATTTTTTTATTCCATAATAGTCCGTGTAGCTGTCTGGTGACTGATCTTGCTTGGCCAATCCTGGAATGTATTTCTTCGCTACTTGCTGCTTTTGATGTTATTTGGACTCCCAAGTATTTAAAATTGTCTGTTGGTTTTAGAGTACTCAGTTTCTTGTATATTAATTGTATGGCCCCATTTGGTGTACTCATCTTCCAGTTTTCTAAACATGTAGCCTAAATTACTCTCGTCTTCAGCTGGAATGGCTTGGTCGTCAGCGAAGTGTATCGTGTACAATCTAATATTCAGAAAAGATCTTTCAAAATGCCCTCGAAAATATTGAAGAAGAAATAAAAATCAACGGGTAATACGTAAACAACTTAAGATACGCAGACGACACCGTCATTATTGCGGATAATGCTGAGGGTTTAAAATGACTTTTGAATGTCATAACCAGAGAGGGAGATAGCTTGGGACTAAATATAAACACAAATAAAACAGAAGTAATGGTCGTTACACGTGCACCAAATGTCGACATTAATATTCGTATCTAGAACAAACATATAGAACCAATACTAAGATTATAGTATCTTAGTTGCTGAATAACAAACGATCTTGACCACGAGGTCGAAATACCTGCTCGTATAGAATATGCTAGGTCCGCATTTCAACGAATGAAAAAAATACTAATAAACTCTACGTTATCGTTGGATAGCCGATACCAATTTGAAAAACGTTTATTTATTCCATATTGCTATACGAAGTGGAAACATGGACTCTCGGAATTAAAATTTGAGACTTATAGAAGCCTTTGAGATGTGGGTTTTTCGAAGGATGCTGAAGATCTCTTGGACAGAGAACGTGGCCAACAACGAGGTGCTGAGAAGAATGGGTACTGAGAGAGAACTCCTAAATATTGTAAAAAACAGGAAAATGAGTTATCTAGGACATGTTTACAGAGCAGAAAAATACAACTTCCTACGACTTATAATGGAAGGGAAAGTGGAAGGAAGAAGAGGTCCAGGAAGAAGAAAACGCTCCTGGTTGAAGAATGTAAGAGACTGGACAGGTATGGACACACATTTGATACTAAGAACAGCTCAAGATAGAGAGAAATTTGCTGTAGTTATAGCCAACCTTCAGTAATGGAGAAGGTATCATAAAAAGAAGTGCTATGCAGCAGCCTTGCTTTAGGCCATTACTAATAGGATTTTCTCTAGTTAATCTATTTTCAGTTTTGCCGCCGTCATATTTTTGTAGAGCTGTTGTACTGCTTGTATATTTTTTGCTTATTCCTTGTTTTTCCATTGCTACCCAAAGCATTGAAAGTGGTACACTATCGTATGCCTTTGTCAGATCTATAACGACTATATGGATCATACAGGATCTGCCTGCACGAAAGCCATTCTGTTCTTCTACATATGTCATCTCTTTTTTTATTTTATTTTTTATTATTTTTTCATACAGTCTTGAAAGTGAATTTATAACACTTAGGCCCGTGTAGTTTGAACAATTCTTTTTATCTCATTTCTTGTAGATGTTATTAATATGTGCTTTTGTCCACTCCGGTGGTAAGTCGTGTCCATTATAGAATAAGGTGAAGACATACGCCAGTAATTCCTGTAATACTTGTGGGCTATGTTTTAATAATTTATTTGGTATACCTTGTGGTCCGCATGACTTCAGATTTTTTAGAGTTCGTATTGCATTCTCGACTTTCTGTACTGTTATTTTATCGTCTTCACTGAATTCCAGTTCATATGTTGTACTGATGTTCGTGAATTGAGGTCTTGTTTTAGTCAAACTTTGTGAGTAGTGTTCGATCCAAGATCTATCTTCTATTAAATCTATTCTACTCGTTTTTTTTTTCTGTTTGTTCTCACATTTTTTACCGTTTTCCATGCTTCTCTTGATCTTGTTGACCCTATATATTTGTTGAGTTCTTCGCATTTACTTTCCCAGGAACTATTTTTTGCTTTATTTACTAAATTTTTTACTTCTCTGTTTGATCTTGCATACGTTCGTCTATCATATGGATCATTTGTTCGCAGCCACTTTTGATATGCTTGTTTCTGGTTGTGTACTGCATTGGCGATGTCATTTGTCCACCACAATAGAGTATTCTTTTTGTTCTTTTGGATTGTGCCGATTTTATAGATTATCTCTTTATAGGTATTCTGGGCTGAGGAGTAGATCAGGTTTGCCAATTTTTGGCTTAATCGCAGCTTATATAAGAATAATGTCGAGTCGTTTTGCAGTGCATCAATATTGTATTTAGGCAGATTCGATTCCAGAGGTTTTAATTGAGCTAGTTGGTTGTCATTTTGATGTAGTAGCCAAGGTCGATACTGTAGGTAACATTTTGATCTTACCATATACTGGTCAGTTCCGCACTCGGTCCTCTTAATACTCTTATGTCTTCAACTTGTATGTGTTTGTCTTGTTTTATGATGACATAATCTATAATTGACTTTATGTTTCTCGTTGGTTGAACCCAGGTGTACTTATGTATGTTTTTATGTTGGTAGAGTCCGTTTAGGATTTTTAGAGAGTGTTGTTCACAGAATTCGATTAAGTGTTCCCCATTTTCATTTATTTTGGCGTCACCATATTTTCCTACGACTTTGTCATTTGTTTTTGTTCCTGTTCAAGCGGACATATTAGGATTAGCTATATATATTAGGAAAACCTCGTGTATGTGGTTTTTCCATGTGTGATAAAATTGTTACTTTGAATTTTGTTTTATATGATTTAGATATTGGTGAAAAAAGTAGCAAAAATATGACTCTTTGGATTTAAAGTTATTACCTAGATTACTCTATCTAATTACCCATAGAAAAAGTATAAATTTTGGTCCTACAGTTTTTTTAATAGTTAAAAAACTTTTCCCATTAAGAGTCCCCAACAGCACATGTTCTCTGCTTATTTCCTATATATTATTGAGTTATTAAACAACGCCCCAAGAGTTACAATAAAGTCACTACCAAAACCAAATTTCATACGCAAATTGAATCAAATGGGATAAATCGGATGTTGTAATAGTATCAAAATATGACTATTCGGCAAAATAGTTTTCATTATTCTTATCCTCCCTTTGCTTTTATTCAGTTCATGTCGTGTTTTGCTGTTAGTATTTCGCTTTGTTATCATTCTAAATGTGTATTTCGAAAACTATTTAAAAGCAAAGACCAGGATAATTACTTACCCAACAAATGATATGGAAACAAGGTATTCACGAAGTCATCGGCTGTTACATGTTCGTTACTTAGCTCCAGGATAAAATTTCAGAAACGTTATTTCAAACATTTAAATCAATACCACATCGAATACACGGGAGGATAAAACACACATTTCATAACATCTAAATTTTGACTTACGTTTTCAAAGTTTATTAAATGTTCTAATTAGTTTGAATATAATTGATTTAAGAACATTTTGCTGTAGTGATCCCATTCCTTCAGTAATGCTCAAGTACTTGGATCATTCTGAACAAAATAAATCTCTTGTAGTTTTTCTGTAAACATGATCATTTGCGAGTTATAAATAATTCAAAACTGAGAAAAAAATTACGAAGACTCAAAAATACAAGTAAAAAACATTATTTTTGAATTTACCAAAGACCTAAATTAAAGTCATAATTTTTAAAAATTAGGGTTAGTTTTTCTTATCAAATAATTATTAAGTGATAAAGTAAGTGTAATTTCCATGCATCATTTCAACTAAAGTAAGATACTACTTTTCAACAAAAGTGAATAACTACTAATATTTTATTTTAAAGTAAATAAGTAGTCAAATGAAATCGTAGGCTTCCACGGCCAGAGTCAGAATTATAGTTTATTCGTCTTCCGGGTTTGGACCGTGTCATTTGTGAGTGACCCAAAAGTGGGTTCATCTCTGTAGTCTACTAAAAAGTGAAAAATAAAAACAAAAAACAGGTTTATTACTGGTACATTACATTACATTATTATATGACATTACATTCCGTTACATTAATGGAACTACAAAATAATTCTTCTATTACTGACACCAACTCTAAAAATCAAAACATAGTTTATATACTAAGAGCTCTTAGCCAATCGAAATTCTCAACGAAAGATCAAGCAATAGTTTTCAACTCCACTGAAATAAAACTAGAGGAATATCTTATATCAATCGGAACGAAAATCAGTCCAAAAAATATACTTTTCTTCTCTAGGATATCTAACAATAGAATATGTGTTTACCTATCCAGTGTGGCAAAGGTCGATAAATGCATGAACATTGATAATGGAATAATTACAGTAAATTCAGAATAAATTCAAACCCGCAAATTTACAATGTATTTCCATCTATTCCACATGATTGTATAGAACAAGAACTTTTAGAATAAGCGTACTTTCACATTACACGATTTTGTTCGCGCGGGAAAAAATCGCCCGATTTGTAATCGTGGTTTTGATACTTTCATATTGAACGATGTAAATCGTACATTTTTATCAGTTCATCGGAAAATTTGGTCTGGTCTGGATGAGAAAAAACTAGTAGATGGTAAACAAGTTATTGCGTTATGGATACTGTATCGGCGTCGGAAAAGATAAAGGCGCAATCGCTTTCACTGAATTCACCCAATTAATCAGAGACGAGAGGAAGTCGGGATGTTCCACACATTATTTGAAGATCTTAGAAACAATGACCAAAAGTTTTTCAACTACTTTCGTATGTCAGTTTGCTTCTTTGATGAGTTACATGGGAAATTAAACAGTGTTCTTCAACGACAAAACACGCAGTTTAGAAACTGTATACAACCTGTTGAAATGCTGGTAAGATGTTTAAGGTAAGCATTTAAATACAGCTTTGTCATTCGTCAGAAATGCGAGAAGAGTGTATACCGACACCAACTTGTGATATGTGGCAGTCAATTGCTTCAAACTTTGAAAGTATCGCAAACTTCCCTCACTGCCTTGGAGCTGTGGACGGCAAGCATATAAGACTGACACTTCATCTCAGGACTATTTTACCTATGTAGGGTCATAAGACTGACTTGTCGGTTTGACTCAGGATCAATGTATTTTAATTACAAAGATTACTTCTCTATTGTCCTCATGGCTGTAGCAGACACAAAGTACAGATTTGTTTACGTTGATGTAGGGAGCTATGGTGTACGTTACGTTGATGGAGTGTGACTTGTCAATATTTAAGAGGCCCAAATTGTGGAAATTAATAGAAAGTGGTTCTCCACCATTACCTGAGGAAACACTTCTGTGTTGCAGACGAAGCATTTGGTTTACACAGCCACAAAGACGATGATAGGCTTGGAATGTGTATCAGGAGAAAGCACTGCACAAGGAAGCTTGGAAGCAAACAATATCAGAAGTGTGCTTACCTCATATTTTTTGACAGAAGTCGGAAGTGTATTCTGGCAAATGTCTAAAGTATAATTTGTCATATATGTAAAAATAAATAAATAAAAATAAAAAGTGTCTCTGTTGTGGATAGGAAATCAAGTCAACTATACAATACATACAACACCAATATACATTACAAAATACAATATACATACGTCCAAAAAGTAAGTTTGGTTTTGTTAATAGAAAGTTAATAGGTATAGTACCTACCAAATGCATTTCTTTCTCCATCGCCATTGTTCTCCAAATCCGGATTGAGTGCTAAACATACTTCTTCTCAGACTTTCCTTGTTGCATTTCTATCCTTACAAATTTCTAAAGTTTTATCCCATAACACAGGTTTTGCTTCAACTAGCGATATTAAAACTTCAGCATCAACCCCTTACATAATTTGCAAACAGGCCACCAAAACTGAACGCGATAGAAACAATACTGGGGACAGTTCCGGTACGACTGAAGACCGTCTAGTGTGAAAGCGTGCATTTGGTCACGTAGACAACTGAGCTATAGGACAATACGGTAGCCGTGCCGTTCTAGTGGCACTGGACGGCTGCAACACGATTAGAAAACGTGCCCGTGTTCTAATCGTGCAATGTGAAAGGTCTCGTGCTCTTTGACAGTCGATCAAAAAAAAATTCCCGGGCAGTTTTTTCCCGCACGAGCTAAATCATGTAATGTAAAAGGACCGTAAGGCTATAACCTAGTATCTCATTTAAATTTTCTTAGCTTCGAAGTTTTCGACGATACATTTATATTTCTCCGAAAAATGCGGTCTAATACTCCACAGTACTATCTCATGATAATATATCATATCGTATTGTTTATCTCATGAAAGCCAGCTGTGACAAAAATGTAATCAAACATGCCATTTCTCAAACAATTGCTTAACTACAGTAAATCAAGAGCCTGCAAACGATGCCAATATCCCTAACAATTAAAATAAAATCCCCACCAAGACAGTTCTACAAATAAATGACAAATCTTCACTTTCTTACATAAACAACAAACTACAGACATTTCCTCGCATACCCCAGAAATAATGGAATCACAAAATATACATAAAACAAGTTCCGAACGCAGTATTACAGAAGTAATAACACCTCCTTCGTGCTCAAAAACTAAAGTTACATTTTTAGTACCAACTACCAAGAGAAAAAAGAAAACAAAAATTATTACTGAAGAAGCATCATACTTGGCCAAAACACATGAACCAAAATCTAATGAAATATTTCCGACACTGGGACCAGCTAGGAAAATGTTCGAAGAAAGAAGCCTATAGCCTTACTTTTCAAAAAAGAACTTCCTGCCGTAAAAGGATCTTGTTCCGAAGTCAAAGTTATGTGGGTTTCATCTCACATTGGAATAGCTCTGCTATTCCAATAGCTCTGGAATCTGCTCTTGCCTAAACTTGTAACTTAAACATCATAGTTTTTAATTATGAATAATGTAACTCAAAGTTAATCTAACAACATTTAAAGGGTTTTTACCTATATATTAAGAGGCTTCAAATATGTACATTAGATAGCACTAACAATGAAATAGTTATTCCAAAAACATTTTGTGATGTAGCTCGATAGGGTTTTTATTATTATACCTTTTGTAAAGGAATTTTTTAAATAAAATCTTTGTAATATAGGAAATACAGCTAACTACAGGAATTTAGTGTCCTTGTGAATCCTTTGTAATAGTTTTTCACGACCCCTGAAAATGTTGATATATTTGATTTGGCGGATTTTGCTTCTATACCCCTCATATTTTTAAGTTCAGCAATTATAATACGATAAAAAGTGTCTCATCATACAACAAATATTTTGTATATGATTAAATTTCTCTATCGCATATTAGGCAGCCATAACATACGCTGCTTTATTTAATGATTGAAAGAGTCTTTTTAGGATTCAGTAGAGAGAGTTCAATTAACTTTTTCATCAGCGTGAATCCGTAATATATCATAGAGCAATATTTATGGTAGTCATAAAAAAGATAGAAAGCGATTTCCCGGGACTATTTTCGTTCATTTTTCGATTGATTTACCTCAATAATCGGTTTTCAATTATCGTCTTGATCACAACCAAGTCACACCTCGCATTCGCCCGCAAAAAGACAAAAAATATAGCCGCCGAGCCAAAGGCAAACCGAACGAGCAATTTTTAGCTGTACGTGCCGGTCATGATCAAGTAAGCCGTGCCGGTGGAGATCCTTAGGGAAGAGCTAAATTCAAAATGGGGGGGATCCAAACCACGAGTCTGATTTCTGAGACGTATGTTCCATGCAGACTAATTCGAAATTAGCAACGATGTTTTCACTTTATAAAACGCTCTCGTGCATTTTACACTCAGGCTAAAAGATATCAAGAATTCCTTTTGCTTAATATTATCCTGCGAGAAATAATATTTTTCCTGTTTTTTTTATATTATTTTTCATGTATCCATTGGATTCGAAAAGAGGCTTGAACTGGAAAACTCATGAAACAAATGTTAGTGACACATTAATTTTAGCTATTAAACACAACAAGAAAGCTCAGTCAATTTTTTCTAAGACAGATTCATATATTAGTGACTAAATTAATATTGCTTTGGAAATAATCAAAGAACGGCGTAATGATCTGGAGACAAGGGTATTAAAAACTGGATTTATTTGTCAAGGTTGTAACGAAATATTTTACCTACCACATAGAGTATTATTCTAGGAGTTGAAAATTGGGGACAGAAATTATTGGGGTTCGAGATAGGGCAAGCAAAATAAACGAAACTTATGCGAACGGCACTTAGGGTTTATTTGGAGTAGCTAAGTTGTGGATAAGTGCATGGCAAGGGGGTTGAATTGGGAAACTATAAAAAATTAAACAAAGGGGTACTTACAGAAGTCTCTTGGAACAAACAAAACAACAGGAAAGACCACTAGCTATTTAAAATGGACGCCACTTCAAGGTGCCAATTACTAAAGATTACAACAACTAATTGTATCCATTAAAATAATTATTAGTCATGAAAAAATATATCTTTTTACATGAAAGTCAAAAAAGGGGTTAGAGAGTTAGTTAAGAGAAATAAAAAAAAATGGTTTAGAAAAAAAAAACTAAACGTTTATTGTTATCTCACCACAAAGAGTTACAAAAATATAGAAAATACTTACGATATAAATGGTTACAAGGATTTATACCAAAATAATAAGAAAGAAAAACTTACATATGTCCTATTCGTTTACAAATTCTTTTTACAAGTAAGAGATGCTACAAAAATAAGTGCTGCATGGAGGTTAACCTTCTTAAAAAAAACAATTTAAAAAAAAACAAATATTAATTATTACCAATTCTTTTCGTTATGAAAGCAAATTAGTATTATTAAAAAAATGTCTATCTTTACTGTAAATTTTGGCAGAAAAAAGTTACCTGGATTGCTTCTTACAAAACAGGCATAGGTACAACTGGATACAATGGCAACAAGCTTTCATAACATAAGACGAAAAACAAGGAACCATTACAAATTTGACGTAAAATTTTAACAAACTCTGAAATCAACTGCTCCTAACAGCGACCACAGCGAGAGAGAGAGAGTTAATTCTTAAAAATCATTCGCTTCCCAACTTAGTGTAAACAAAACATATAACCGGAATATTTATTTTGAAATGCAGAATATTCTAAAAGTGGCTTTCGATTAAAAGAATTCCGAGACAATACGCATCTGTGAAATATAAACAAATTATAAAATGGTTTACATTAACTTTAGCGACGCAAATAAAAGGATTGAAAACACTTTTTGAGTATTTTAACTTGTACGATAGGAACTGAAATACACTAAATATATTCTTCAATTTTTTAAATATATACGAGGGGATTTCAATATATATCAAGAAATTTACAAATGCTACAAGGTAGATACTGATCTTGTTCAATCAAACAAACCATAAAATCCAAAATAATATTTATGAAAATTCCCTTTTTGTTCGAAATGCAAACAAACATGCAAACAACAAAATGCTAAGCACCGCCAAGAAGCGTTACTATATGACTTGACAATGGGAAGTGCGACCTTACAGAAACAGCGCCCCCCAAATAATGGTTTATATCAAAATTATTTATTTAGCGGAGTCAAACCCGGAAAACCACAGAAAGCATATATAGCTCCAATGGAAATTTTAAGTGTACCAAATATAATATATATATATATATATATATATATATATATATATATATATAAAATTAATATTTCTTGGGTTAGGTTCAATAAAGATATGTTACATGTGGAACGAGATTTTATTTTCCATTGCAATTAATCAACGTTTCGGCAGGAAACCCTTGCCTTTGTCAAGATTCAAAACGTAAAACGTAACACAGACATTAACGAACTGACCAAAGCTACAATATATATATATATATATATATATATATATATATATATATATATATATATATATATATATATATATAAAACAGTGGTAGATTTTCAACCAATACCAGACAAAATATGTTACTTGAGAGTAAGAGGAAAGTATAGGAAGTATCATTAATGTACATGCGCCCACTGAATATAAAGATTTAAAAACCAAAACAGACTTATACGTAAAGCTAAGCACCCTAACAGGGAATATACAGAAATACGATATAAAACAGGAAAAGAAGAAGGACGTTCAAAGAAGAAATGACTTGTTGACAAAAGAAGCAGTAAAGCAAGACTTGTTAGAAATACTTGAGCGAAAAAAAAATGGAGCGAAATAAATACAGATTTTAAAAGCCAGGGGCGTACAATTTCTGTAGCTCTGTTAACTCCGATTTCGTTGAACCTCCATCGACTTTTACGAAAATTGGTGAGTAGTTAGAGGATACCTTAGAAAAAAAAAGACATGGTGTCAACTTGCGCTCTTTTACCCTGGGGGTCCCTTCTCGGGGGTGGAAATTATTTTATTAAAAATAACCCCAGAAAGCGATAGAGGGACCAAATCTAAACACAATTTATCTTATAAAGTTATTCAAATAAATCAATACTTTTTGAGTTATTGAAGATCAAAGATTTTGATTTTTCGTGAAAAAATGCATGTTTTAAAGCGGTTTTTCATAAGTACCTCAAAAACTATAAGTTTTTATAAGAAAGGTGTCATTACCAAAATTGAAGCCAATAAAAAATTGAATAAATTTCTTGCTTTAAAAACCTTCTAATATTAATTAAAAGTGAGTTACAGGTAATTAAGTTTATAATTTTTTTCGGCGAGCAGTCAAATCTGAATATTCAAGCTTAAATAACGGAAAAACAAACCATTTTATAAAATATACTTATTGAACAATTTTCAAAGTACTCAGAAATCCCTATAAAACAAGCTCTAGAAAAAACTGAAAAATAAAACATACGCCATTTCCACAAAAATTAAAATTTATAGTTATCTCTATCAGATGACTTCTATCTCTTATGACTTTCTTTATTTTAGCATAATGTATGTATATATAGGAAGAAAGATAGGTCATGAGAAGTAGACGTGCCGATAGGTATATGCTCACGAAATATATCTGTGTGGATGTGTGTATGTATATTTTAAATATAGAACAAGCAAGTGAAAGTAATTCTGTATATCTGCTCAAAAACATAGTGGGACTTTCTAGTCTAAAACATTTTCCAATATGTTTATGATAGGGGGTAGTTTTAAGGGTGCAAAATTACGCAATAAATAAATAAATAGTTTAATAGTCAGTAAATGAGATTTCAATTCATTAAGGTATTATTAAAATAATTAAAGTTATTTGAAATTAATTTTTTCAATGATTCTGCTATTAAGGGTTGAAATTTTACAGTCAATCAAAAATTATATTATAAATATTAAAGAAACTATTTGGGTAATATTAATATGCGATTTGATATTTCAGAAATATAAAAAATGATTTTTTCATGATTTTCGATTTAAGGGATAGTTGCTAAAAGTGAATTGAAAAATTAATGAAAATCATATATCATGCTTATAGATGTTGCAATATATTTATTTTATTTAATTAATCGAGATTACTTATGCCACAATGAACAAAAGAGGTGGATTTCACCCCTAAAATGCAAAAATCACAAGCTGAGCATGTCACTTTTGAAGTTGAGAGTAAAATATACTCAATCCTCAATTTTCATGCAAATCGATGAAGGTTCACCGAAATCAGAGGTAATAGTTGATTTTTACCTTCATTCACTGTAGTATAATACGTATCCTTCAATCCTTAAACAGTACAAATAATTCTATTTATTTATTATTATTGAAAAGTACAAGTACTGTACGTATATGTAAAATGTTTTACTTGCTGACATTTTTAATATAAAAAAGATATGGTATTTAAGTAATACAAAACTAGTTTTATCATATTGGTTCTGAAGTCGAGGAACTATTTTAAAACTCAAGAAATATATTCGTGTATTACAATGCTTAAGAGTTTTCACCTAGCTTTAAAAATCTGCTCCAGAGAAGAGAATGCTTTGTAATTTTCAACCTCATCATTCTTCTTTTAGCCTGCTGTCTCGCTTTTACTTGTAGGTTTCGTATATCGAGTTATCGAAGTGTAGAATTTTAATTTGGGACCTTTATACATTGTACTTCGAGAAACGACTGACTGACGTCATAGACGTAACAACGAGATAACGCGAAAATTAAGATTTTATATAAAAATTTTAATGCAGACAGAAGATATTTTCTGGACGGCAAGACATTATAAATGTTTTTTTTTGATAACAAGAAATTATTTCATCAGAATATGAATTAACACATATTAAAATAAAATTCATTGGCCAAGAAACGCAGAGAGAAATAGAGGGAGAGAAAATAAAATTAATAAAGTTGGAGATATCAAATCAAACATGATGTACTTGAAATACTTCTGTTGTAATTGGTATATTTAATTAAAAATTAAATTTAAAATCCAAAAAAAATAAGTTTAAAATGTTTTCGAACTAATCAGTCCATCTCCAATGAACTTTGTATGTAGTATTTGCAAAATAACCTTAAACCAAACAGTTGTTGGGTTTAAATGGATTAAACCATACTTAAAATTGTTAAACTATCTGCCAATATGCCTACATATATAAAGGGTTAAAGGAAAATGACATATGACGCAGAAGATATAACTTTGCATTATATACTGCATACAATGAACCCGAGATCGTAACATCCATAAAGATCGGACGTCTGCGCTGGATGAGCCATGTTAAACGGATGTTAGAGACCGAAACGCCAAAACATATAATGAGGCAAACACCAGTAGAGAGAAGGTCAAAGGGAAGATCCAAATACATGGAACAAGTGGAACAAGATGTGAAAACACTTAAGATTACCAAGTGAAAAAACAAAGCAAAGAACAGAACAGAATGGCGGAAAATCCTAGAACAAGCCAGGGCCCAGAAAGGGCTGTCGAGCTATTAATGATGATAAACATGCCGATGGACTTAGATTGCCTACAGGGAACATAAGTTCCTAGACGAAAGAGTTTTTAGCATCCGAACTATAGGAAAGTTAAATGACAGCTTCTGTTTAACTAAACTTAAATGCTTAACAAGAGTAAAACATATAAATATTTAGGAACGTGGCTAACCGAAGATGGAGATCAAGTAAAGGAGATCAGATCTAGAATAGAAATGGCAAGAAACACGTTCATAAAATTGAAGAAATTACTTTGCAACCGTAACCTTAATCTAGAGATTCGCACAAGAATGCTACGTTGTTACGTCTTCTCTACTTTGCTATATGGCATGGAAGCGTGGACAATAAAGCAATCTGAAATCAAAAAATTAAACTCCTTTGAGATGTGGTGCTACAGGAGAATGCATAAAATATCGTGGATTGAAAAAGTAACTAATATAGAGGTGTTACAAAGAATGAATAAAGAATGTGAAGTCATAAAAACTGTTAAAATTAGAAAGATTCAATATCTGGGACATTTAATGAGGGGTGAGAAGTACGTATTACTGAGGTTGATTATTCAAGGGAAGATACAAGGAAAGAGAAACCCTGGACGACGCAAAATGTCCTGGCTAAGAAATTTGAGAGAGTGGTTCGGCTGCAGCTCATTAGAATTATTCAGAAATGCGGCCAACAAAGTTAAAATAGCGATGATGATTTCCAACCTCCGCTAGGAGAAGGAACCCGAAGAAGAAGAAGAAATGCTTAACTTTCCTCCAGTTCAGATGTAGAAAATTCCAGTTTAATCCATTTAGCAACCATAAGATGGACTTTTTAATTAAATATACTAACATGCTCACATAACAAGCTCCCTTTTGTGATTCTATTATGTGAGCATAACGTATATTTATTGTGTAATAAGTATATTGCAAACAGTTAATTTCTAATTAAAAGAACTCCCTATAAGTAAAAATATGAGAGAACCGTCTATGCGTAAATAAGTAACATAATCTTGCTTTCGTGATCTGAAGGTTGCTAATTAGGCCGTTGTTCCGGTAATTAAGGCTTGTTCTTGTCTGTTTTGTTCTTGTCTGATGTAAACTACATTTACCCTTTCCTTTGTTTATCTAATTTCTTATGCTGTTTTTATCGTCGATCGCTTTTTGTGTAAAAGACAGGTTGGGTTTGCTAAGTTGTAGGAAAAAACTTAATTAAAATACCTCTTTCATAAAACAAACAAAAAACATGTTGGCGTTACTATGTTCTCCTAAATTTTTCCTATAATAGATAATATTATAGAATAAGCTTTAGTGATAAATCATTAAATATTTTCTTATCAAGCTTCTCTTAACTGTACGTCTGTTTTTTTAGATATTGTTAATGAATATAATTTTTTTCATCGTGTCATTTGTTTTACAGATAATTATATCCATTATCTACGCAGTTTCTTCGGATTTTCTGGATTTTTTTAAACCATTAGCGTTTTGACTATAACGAATATAAGTTAACAAAAGGTGACACACAAGCGACAATAATACAAAAGATTAAAATCTCAGAAATAAAAATTACAGAGCAAGGTAATTATTTACCTGCCCAGACTTGGAGGTGGAAAATACATATTAATAACTAAGGTATTTAAGAATTTATTATTGATGGCATAAACTAATATTATACGCGTTAGAATGATAATAAATATGCATATCTCTTCTTACTAATACCATTATTGAGGGTCGCGATTTCTTCCAATATTCCTAATAATTTTTCTCCATTGATCTCTATCTTCAGCTGCTTTAAGAGCTTCGCAGAATCAGTTTCCAGCTGAACTTTTATTTTGCTCGGACCGTCTAGTTGGTGATCGTCCCCTTGATCTTCTTACCTAAACGTTTCCAGAAACAATTATTCTCTCCAAACTATCATCACCTCTGCGAACCACGTGACCGAAAAATTGCAGAATCATTGCAGATATATTGTGGACAGCCTTTTTTAACCTCGAGTTGGTTTAGAATGGAAACGTTGATCCCTTGAGCTGTCCAAGCTGCTGAAGAAACAAAGCAGGCAGAACAAACAGCAAAAGGATCGACGAAACCACCGGCGATCATATTCAAAACGGTGAGCGAACACCAAAAAATATTGCAAAAAGCTACAGACAAAAAGATCGTCTCAGTAAATAAATTTGCCAAACCACGGCGTTTCAATAGTCATCCAGACTAAATCAAGAGAGGATTACCTAGAAATGGTAAGATTACTAGAAAGCCACACCCCCAGCGTAGATTTCATAGCCTACCGGATAGACTCAAAAGAGTAATAATTAGAACTAGCCAACAAGGGGGTTGAAGCTACCAAAGTAATCAATATGATTTTCAGAAGGGAAGATAGAAAACCACTTCTTCTGTTCATGGTAACTATCAAAGAGGAAGAAGACAGCAAAATTAAAAACATTTCAGATCTCTGCTATATGAGAATTCATGTAAAAGACAAAATAAAAAACAAAAAGGAGGCTATTAAATGCTACAATTGCCACGAATATTATCACGGCTCCAAAGCCTGTCATTGCGGTGCGAAATACGTCAAGTGCGATGAAAGCCACATTAGCACCGAATGCGGCAAAGACAAAGAAACAAAACCAAAATGTGCAAACTGTGGAGAGGCACATACAGTCAACTACAGAGGATGCTCAAAGGCACCTAAAAAGAAAACTGCCCCAAAAAAACAACCAAAGAGCAGACCAATAAATAGGAACACCACCAAAAAAGGTGTTAGCTACGCGCCGGCTATGAAAAACCTACCGAGAATCTCGCAGCCACAAACGAAGCCGCAGCATTAATCACGAGCTTCAACTCCGACTTTAAGAAAGATGACCCAATTCTCCACGATACTGCAGAAGATGACAAGTGATGGCAGCAATAAGTAGTATTGGACAAATATGCTAGCACACCAATCAAATAATCTTCGTATTGGGTCTTAAAACTCAGGTGGGCTATATCAAAAGGTCAATCTTCTGAATCAATTTTCCAACAGGCTGGAACTAGATATAACACTACAAGAAACCAAATTAGTGGCGAGGAAAAGAACAAAATTTCCAGGATATGATATCTATAGAACAGATTACAGAGCAAACTCAGGGAATAAAGCTATTATGATCAGGAAAGGAATTAAAAACCAAGCCATCCCAACTCCTGATGGCTTAGTCACGATACAAGCCACGATAGTCCACGATTTACCACAGGAAACGAAACACTAAAAATCGTCTCAGCATACGTAAGGCCTAAAGACCCAATCTTCGACGAAGACCTGAGCCTCATCTTGGATTCAGAAAAACCAATATTGCGGATATCTCGAAACAAGAAATAACACATATGTAGTCGGCCCAACGGACCAAACGTGTTACAATGGGTTATCTCCACCTACTCACCTCCATATTGCAATCCTTTACAACGTGGGTCATTAAACGAAGGCGACTAAACACAATTTAATCGTCCTGATCCTGGGCGCAACAGATATAAACTATTTGCAGCCCTAAAAAAAGAAAACAAACCAGCTGGCTAAACTTCAAAAGAATCGTCAGCGAAAACATCGGTGCGATATCCACAATAATAAACATTGCAGAACTAGAAGAAAGTGTGGTAAAACTAGAAGAAACCATGACAAACGCCATCGATGCCAGCTTAAAAGAAAAAAAAAATAATACCAAAAAACGAAAGAGTCTGGGATATAAATATGGAACTAAGAGACTTAATCAGAGAAAAAAATAGAAGAAGAAGAGCATACCGCACAAGAAGTCAATAATATAAAAGGATTGCAAACGAGTTAAACAGAGAAGTTAAAAACAGCTACAAAATCACAACAACGAAACTGGGACACCTATATCTAGGAATTAAATTCAAATAAATCCGCGTTCTGGAAGCTATCAAAATATTAAGAAAAGACAAAAAACCTATCCCACCACTAAACGGGGAAAACGGAATTGTATGCACCGAAGAAGACAAAACGTGAGTATTAAAAGACGAAATAGAAAGAGCATGTAAAAACAACTACCACCCCTTTGAAGAAAAGTACCATGTCTGTTATTACTGTTATAATCATACCCATCATGTCATAGGCGGCCTAACTGTCTTTTTTCATGTTTTTCTGTAGCATTGGGGTTATTGCATGACCGGAAGAATAACAAAATGCAATATTCTTATGTCACTATTGCGTTACAAAAATAAAAATACTGTCACTATTGCTTTAAAAAGGTATATTAAGGATATTAAAAAAAAAAAAACTTCTCCGTGTGTAGAGGTTTACTCACCGGCTCTGGAACTCACTTCAGCAATGTATGTTACCTGAAGTCATATTTAATTTAATACTGAACATCACAGTTTTTTAACAACAAGATGTATAATCTTTTACAACTATATGTAATTTAAAGGGTTTTTACCCATGTATTTTGGTGGCTCAGGCATTTTAACCTAGTAAGTATAACCATTTTTGCTTTTTAACCATAGTCAAAATTTCATAACTATGTTTGTTTAATTAAATGGTTTATACTTATTTTAGGCAATTTTAAAATTTAAACCTGATGATGTACTGTTTAGTCCGAAAACGTTTGTTTTTTTTTATGTAGCCCTTTTAAGGGTTTTTTAAATAAATATACCCACTTACGAAGACTAACCTCTTTGTTTGTGATACGTGGTATACAGCCAGCTACAGGAATTATTTTCTTTGTGGATTTTATTAAAAAAAACTCGATAAATGTGGAATTTTCAACATTTTTACGAATTTTGATTAAACATCATAAATATACACATAAAATTATATATTTTAAAAAATCTTTATAAAAAACCCTACATTAAAAAGTCTTTTAGCATCAATAATTAACGAACATAAATATTTGTCTGGGGCTTTTTTCATTCTTTCAAAAATAAAGGCAAATTTTCTTATCTTCCGAAAGATATTTCGAGATAATTTATTATTCCATTTAATGAAAGACGTGATGTTATTTTTTTAGTATTCGCAGCTAATTAAGCGTGAAGCTGAAAAATCTTTTTTGCAAATGATGAATAATTCAGTTGAAATTTTAATTTTATTTTATGTTTGCTATGAAGCGGTTGGAAATTATTTAAACTATACTACGATACAAAGTTTAGGTAAGTAATATTGTGAGATAAGGGTGGGACTTAATTTATTTTCGATTTATTGACAGATTATATGTTGAGTTTTCATAATTTGGAGTACAGCTTTTACTCGTATTTGTTAGGTAATCACTAAAACATCCCGGCAAACGAATATGGAAAACGCGTCTATGGAATGTAAAGAGACTTTAAAGAAAACGGATGAAAACCTGATGACGAAACTAGCACGAAAAAAGAACAACGAATCAAGCATAAGAAAAAGAGAAAACAAGAAGAAAAATAGAGTAAAAGTAGGAACCTGGAACGTTCAAACATTATTGAGACCAGAAAAAAATGGAAGAGGTAGCAAGAGAAATGCAAAGATACAGAATAGACATACTAGCACTACAAGAAGTACGATGGAAAGGAGAATAAAATATCAAAAATAAAAACTACACAATATACTACCCAGGAGAAAACAAGCAAGGGAAAAACGGTACAGCTTTCATGGCTAACAATAAGACTAGGGGCAAAGTTATATAATTTTAAGCGATAAATGGACGAATGTCATATATAAAAATAGAAAATAACGAAGCCAATATGACAACTATAACACCCTCAGTGCAAGACTGCAGTCAGTCCGAAAAAGTAAGTTTCGAGATAAAGACGATTTTGTTTATTTTCGTGCTAATATCGGTGAAATCAGACACACGTTTTAACAAAAATTAACATTTAATTATGATTTTGCATGCTTTTCAGCCTATATTACATTAACCAAAATAGAAATTTAAATAAAATAATATTAATGCTAAAAAAATTCAGAATTTCAAAGTTACAACACTTTTGCACGGAGAAAATTGTTAATCACTACACATTTAGTATTAGAATTTTAAAGTTACAACACTTTCGCACGGAGAAAGCTGTAAAAGTGTAAACACATTTTCTTTTAGTTGTTGTCCTCTTCTCGTATATCATCTTGGACCAAAATATTTTTATAAAAACTATGGTGGTTATAAAAACTACTTCTGGTATATACGCGAATAGCATAAGTATACCAAATCTTTCTTTTTGACCATTTAGATTTTTGGCTGTTCTTTGTAGACAGGTTTAAGTAGCACTTCATGTACATTATAATACAATTAATTTAAATTCAACTTACTCTGCATGTCGTTGCTATCCTTACTTGTCTGCGCATACAGGGATAAAATCCTCAATGTTCTGGAACTGTAGGGGAAAGGATGAGGTAGCTGGTTCGATAAATTAAAAGTAAATAAGTATTTGAAAAATTATGATCTCACCTTCCTACATTTGGTAGATAAAAAATAAACTAAACCTCGAAGGACCAGCGACCCATAGGTCGCAAACTTGTGGATATGTAATTATGTAGTGAGTAGTAAAATAGAAAATGAAATAATTAAAATAAGAATAAAAGCTAGAAATATTTTTATTACATTATTTACAAAAATAAATAAAAAAGCGGAATCGCCAACAAATCACCCTTTTTATAATAATAAAATATAAATGTTTATGTACAATGTCCTTAAACGCACAACTGTTTATATGAAAATATAGAACAATAAAGTTTATATGTAGATTATTGGATATCCGGCAACCCTGTAAGTTGTCGGACCGGCATTCATGAAAAGTTGGTACGAAACCGTAGATTATCTTCTGTATGAAAAAATTATTTCAGGTACTTACATATTTGATTCACAAACACTGAATTTAGTTTAATTAACTATTTAATAAAATAAGTTATTCAAAAACTGCTTCTATTTGAGAAGCGCGAGAACAGAACTATCTTGTTTCTACTTGAGAAACTGAAAAAATGAATGGACTTACGTCCTTCTATTTGAGAAGGTAGAAACGAAGTGATATTAAGGGTAGTTGATTTGAATAGATTAATGTAAAATTCTGACAGGCGCAGAAGATACGAAACAGCACGAGGAAGGGATGTCGTGCTGATCGTATAGACTTTCATTTAATTTAGAAGACAATTTAGTGGAATAATAATAATTATTAGAATAATACATAAACTATTGTAGAAAATGTGAATAATTTTCTACAGGAACTATTAAATTTTGACATTTTCGAAACCGTTAATTCTGCATCTATCACTTGCAAGGGCTAATAACAAATTATATTAAAAACTACACTACTAAAATGTACCTACTCGTACTTCTTCCCTGAGAACTCGTTTCTCATGAGTTAATCATTGTAGGGAAAGAGAAAGTAATCTCAAACAACGATAGGAATAGTACAAAACATCACATTTAATGGATTGTCAGAAATCAGCTGGTAGATAAAGGGAAAGTATTTCCCGGGGTTTGGTATATACGTTTAATAAATTCCAATAAATCATCGGGTAAGTAAAGAAAAAATAATCCCCAACAGCAATCGGGGTTTAGTATGGTATTAAACTTTACATTTAATAGACTCCAAGAAATCAGATAGCTACCTAGAATAAATAGGTACCTAATAAAACGGCTTATCGCTAGCGGCAATTTAATCTTTCTATCTCTGCACATATTTCTGATAGCCACAATTTCTATGCTTTGTAATGAATATGTCATAACAAGGTAGAAAAATTATTTGTAAAATTTTAAATATTTTTATTTAAATAAATTTAAAACAAAAGGACCATAATAGAAATATGCAAACCAGGCTACCTTGAGTACAGTGATTATGAGTATGTGAGTATGTGAGTATGTGTTTTTAATCAATTCTAATAAATAAATGGTCAAACGACATCGCATACATTTTATGGAAAATATAATGTCACACAAAGGACATAAAACTTACATAAATAGATTGGTCTCGTAAATCTTTGTTTATTGTCTCGGTCGTTAATGGATTACGTAGACACGCTGTACATTAAAATTAAACACCACAGATATAGATATTAAAATAACAAATATCTTACTTTTTCGTGCCTTTCATTGCTTGTTATCGAAACCATTGCAATATTCCGTGCAAAACTGTTGTAACTCTGTTACATTTGAATTACAACAGTTTTGCAAGGAGCTTATGTACAAAAACGCAAAATAGTTCAACTGTTGTTGTTGTAATATTTAGCCGGTTAAGCATTTGAAAGTTACTAAAGTTTTACAGGGGATAAATATGCATGTTTACAATCGAATTCGATGATAATTTCATTTTAATAAAATTTTGAGTAATTGCTGTCTTGCACTGAGGGTGCGTATATGCACCCACAGAAATGCATCAGAAAATGATAAAATTGAATTATACGAATAACTGGAAGACTTATATGAAAGGTTACCCAGACATGATATAGTACTAATGGTTGGTGATTTCAATGCAAAAGTAGGCAAAGAAAACCAATATAAGGAAGTAGCAGGGAAAGAAACTATTCATGACGAGACAAACTATAACGGAAAAAAATTATGCCAACTAGCAGCAATAACAAATAGTTACATTATAAGGATAAACTTCATGCACAGAAGAGAACATAAAGTAACATGGTTGATACCTGGCACAACAGGTGGCAATCAGATAGATCACATATTAATATTCAAAAAATGGAAAGCAATAATAGAAATAGGAAAGAAAGTGTGTTGGTTTTCTATACACCTGAGTCTCGTATCCAGTATCATTCTTAGAGATTAAAACATCCAGGAGAGGTAGCGTGTTATTATATTCCTTTTCCATGGTAAATGTTATTGTCTCTTCTTTATCGTTTATATAATAAATATTATATAAACTTCCCAGTTTAATAGTAATTAATTTACAATGCCACAAGAAAATAGCTTCAGAACAACACTTCACAGAACTATATAGATGCAAAGAAAGCCCGGAAGAGAAAGTAGGTGCAATTTATAGCTGACCGATTTAAATGTATATATACAGATTGAACGAAATAAATTCGGAACATACGAAATATTATGTATTTCGGCTCAATTTTGCTGTAGGTGGTTGGCCAACAAAAGGTTGTCAAATAATTATATTTAAAAAATCCAATACTTCAGCGGGCTGCTAGATTCTGAAATCATAAAAATTGAAAGCTACACATAAATCTACGATTTTATTATGCTGTCAAACTAGTTATCGCTTCTTTAGACAAGCCCTTCTTGAGCGGTGTTGTCAACCTCATTCCTTTAGATGTTTCTCAAATAAAATATTAACAAGAAAAAAATAAAATAACTACAAACCATTAAGTTTATTTTTGTTATTAGTCTGTTGTAGTAGATTTGTAAATACAATGAAAAATATAGGCAAATATCCGATTTATTTAAAGATACGAAGAAGATATAACTCTCAAAAAGATCCGCAAATCGGATTATTACACGGCGATTGGCAATATTGTTACGCAAACAACATTGTTACGAGACAGATAGTTAAACGATATTTTATACAATGTCTAAACCCAGGTATGGATTTATTTTTGTCCAAGTTTTATATTGGTCCACTATTTCAAATGCAGTTTAAACAGACATATATATATATATTATATATATATATATATATATATATATATATATATATATATATATATATATACAAACAGACATATTATATTAAATTGTATGATCCGTTTTAAATTCGTTCAATCTGTATATATATATATATATATATATATATATATATTATATATATATACATATATATATATATATATATATATATATATATATATATATATATACATATATATATATATATATATATAATATATTTTTTAAAGTATAAAATATATTTTATAAAGATTTTTTAATAAATTTTTTTTAATTATTCGGTTATTAGGATTACCTCTAGTTAAATCAGTTGACGCAACTAACCTCTTCTCTTCTTTGACGTACTTGGAAAGGTAGATTTTTCATCAAGAATCTTCGTTTTAATTGATTTTCGGTCAATACTAACCAAATTCTTCAAATATATACTTCGATATAATTTTTCATTAAGATTATTCAAAAGGTATATAACGTATAAATTTATAGCAAAAATATTTATTCACCTGTAAGAAAATAAGCATGGGCCATATTTTGGTGTTTATTGAAACATGGTAGCTTGAACAATGTTGGTCTACTGTGTCTACCCTGGCTTTGGTTGAATTATAAAACGATCAGGCTTCCAATGCTTCTATTTTGTTCATAATTGATACTTTTAGTGTCCACACTTCTGCTCCATACAAAAGTACAGACCTAACATAAAAGTACAGCTTATATTTAGCAGATATGCCAGAAACACAATCAAGAAAGTTCGGATACGCCGATGACTGGGCACTCACTACACGATGCAGAACACTAGAAACGTCTGAAGAAGTTCTCACGGCAGACCTTTATGTATTGAGCAAATATTTTCGCAAGTGGCGGCTTCAATCAAATGCATCCAAAACAGAAGTAAGTTGCTTTCACCTGAACAATAAACTTGCTGGAAAGGAACTCAACATACGGTTTGAAAATACCACACTTTCCCACAACAAAACACAGAATTACCTGGGCGTAACACTAGACAGAACGCTATGATTTAAAGAGCATTTAACAAAAACTGCCCAAAAGTTGAGTACAAGAAATAACATTATACAGAAGCTCTGCGGTACCACCTGGGGAGCATCGGCTTCCACTCTCCGCTCTACTGCTTTAGCCCTTGTTTTCTCGACCGCTGAATATTGTGTCCCAGTTTGGCTACACAGTCCACACGTAAAAAAGGTCGACACTCAGCTGCACAGCACTATGAGGATGATAGCTGGTACAATTAAATCAACTCCCACCCAATGGCATCCAGTATTAAGTCACATTCCACCTCCACATTTACGACGAGTTGACGCACCTACACGTGAATACAAGAAGATCATGAACAATATAAACCTGACGATCCACCAAGATACCGAGGATGCACGAAATACTCGTCTACGTTCTAGAAAACCACCAAGGAAAACGGCAAGAATGATACATGAGGAGTTCAACATCACGAATGCATGGTCCCAAGAATGGAATGCATGGCAAAATAACATGCCCTGTATTACCCACAAGCCACCAGGTTTTGATCTTCCACGTAAAACATGGTCCACTCTAAACAGGATCCGAACCAGACATGGCAGATGTGTATACATGCTACATAAATGGGGAAAGAATCCGTCTCCTCAATGTGACTGTGGGAAGGACCAAACGATCGACCACATTATTGAAGAGTGTCCCTCAAGATCCTATAACGGTAGCCCTGAAGACTTCCTGTTTGCAACTTCAGAGTCAATTGATTATGTTAATACACTTGATGTTTGTTTGTAATTATTTAAAGTTTGTCATATACCTATATTACTAGTGTTTGTAATTTTGTTCTAAATGTGTTGTAATTGCCATACGATAAATAAATAAATAAATAAATAAAACTTAACCATTCTTTGTCTTATCTCTAAACTGGGGTAATTATTACAAAGAAATGTCTTCATTTTCATCAAGGTAGTTGTAGTAATTGATATTCTTTATTTTATTTCTATATCTGGATCTAGTTGGTCCATTATGACAGTTCCCAAATATGTAACTTTGTGAACTTTTTTAACTTGGACTTCATTTAACTGAAGCTCTGCATCTGCATGTGGGTTAGGACTGAAGACTAAAAAGTTGATTTTGTTTTTTATTTTAATGCCCATTTCCTCTCCTACTTCGTTAATACGATCAACAAAAATTTGGAAACTTTCAATATTTTCTGACAGAAATATTGTATCTTCTACGTATCTAATTACATTAAGTAGTTTCCTGTTGATTTTGATTCCATAAAGCTGTCTATCAAGAACAATGTTGGGGAGAAAATGCAACCTTGTCTGACTCGTTCGATGGAGATTTCGTCTATGTAATTGTCTCTACTTTTTACGATAGTAGTTGTATTCAGTGCATATTGTTAATGACACGAATATATTGGCCATCTATTCCTATATTTTTTAGCATCTGCATTAAGTTTACATGCTGTACTTTATCGAATGCCTTTTCTAAGTCAACGAAGCATGCAAATACATCTTTTCTTTAACCACGGCATTTCTGTAATAGGATATATAGCGGAAAAAATGCCTTTCTGGTTCTCATAGCATTTCTAAAAACAAATTGGGAATCTTCGAGATCTTCACATTTGAATCTAATTCTGTTGTGGAGTATTCGGATGTGCGTAGATCACATATCTTTTGTCAGCCCATTAGATAGACCAATGGTAGTTTTAATTTATATATGTCTAAAATAATATGTATTACAAATCTTCATGCAGACACTCTTGAATTTTTTAACATAACTTTCAGCAAGTTTATAACAGTTGAAACTTCATGTTGCCTGAGTTCTTTAGTATTGTATGTTTTTTGAGATACATTTTAGATTTTATTTTGTATCTATAAAATGTGCTTAGGTTTTGAACTATTTGTAACCAGTGGACAGCATTTTGTACTAAACAAATGGACAGCGAGTAATTAGATTAATTTCTTTATGTTTAAATTATTGTATAGATTGTATTGGGCTAGGCTCGTTTATAAATAAATATATTTGATACCTCGCGTTTTTAACAGCTGCCAACCCTAATTTGCCACCATTTTTCTTAGTTATCCTTATATCATATTAAGAAAAAAATAGGCTTTAATTTTATATGAAAAACATGCATATACGTTATGAGCAGCGAATTTTATTTAAAGAATACCTAAATGAACAAAATTTTTATTAAAAAATTAATTACTATTAATTAAATTAAAAATATGTAGATGTAAATGAATTAAAAATGCTTTCTTAGGAAAAAAGCCCTAACTCCAATTTACTTGAAACGGAGATATTCAATAAAACGTGAAATATAATTTTTCACAACCTTTTTTCTCTAAAATGTACGTTTAAAGGCCTGAATAATTTAATAAAAATAAATAAATAACAAGTTTTGTTAAAAAAAATTGTTTTTGGCTTTTTTTGGGCATAAAAATAGCACTTAACGCCTTGTTACCTCCAAACAGTAGTGCAAACCGTAACATAAAAACTTTAACTCCCATGGTGGCTCATTATGTATTTTACTTTAAAACTAAAAAAACATTTAGGGTTCAAGAAAGGTAAATACCCAGGAGTTTTTGCAAAATTTATTCATGGAATATTACTCAAAATATACTTAGAGACGGACTATTTAAGAAAGAACACATTCTACTATTTTTAATTGAAATCTAAAACTACATTTAATAGTCTTGTTTGAAAATGTTTGTTATAATATAATGCTTTCTTAAAAGGTTAAATAGTGCTTATTTGCTAATTGAAATATACACAAACGTATTTCAACAGAAAAATCATAATATTTAGCTTGAGTTAGTGTGAAACTATTGTAATTAGGCCTATAAAATACAAGGTATGCTACATTAAAAATATAGGATTATAAGTTATTAGAATAAAACAACTTTAGCAAGGATTTGTGTCAACATTAAAAATGAATCAAATTTTGAGACCTGTATCTATATAATATAACAATGCGTTCATAAAAAAGTTTAAGCCAAAACAAAAAAAAAAATATGTTTTAGAGTTAGGAACACACACACCCTTTTCTCAACTAGGGATGTCGTCTGAAACACACAAGTCTGGAACATCACTTTCAGGCAAGTCCAACCAAAAACGTTTCCTATTTTCAGGCATCAAGGGAAGCAGTTTTGTAATAATATCTTGTTTCTTCGCCGAGCAGATGCCTCGAGGTGCAGTTTGGAAAATAGGGGGGCTCTTCGCCTTTTCAGCTCCCTTTTTGGTCATAAAGTCTAGTTCCTGAAGGGGGCAATATTTATCGTAGCAAAGTCTGTACAACAATGTATCTTTGCCACGTTCGGCTTTGATGTACACTAAATCATTCAGGTAGAATCGATTCACAAATTTATTCAGCTTGTAGTTAGAGACACAAGAAGGCCATACTGCAAACTCCTCATGCTGCATTGATTTGACCACTGTTTTCCCAGAACAAGTTGCTCCAACAGTATTCTCAAAGTCTGAAAAGTCATATACTTTGCCATGGCAACTGAGAGACAACTCTACTTGATGGTGAAAAGAATCGGCCGACATAAATGTGTGCCCTGGTTCAAAAAAGTACAGTTCAATGGTTTGAGTGGCTGACTCCGAAGAGTTAATAATGTGAACAAGGTAGGTCCTCAGGCACCAATTCTTGTTTTGTGCGGAGTAGTTGTCAAGCCAGAGTGTTATGAGGGGAACATCTGTGAAATATTTGAAAAATGTATCAAAGGAACTAATTATGTCCTCCTTCTTTCGTCCACATATGGCCTCATGCCATATTACTGCAATTGGCCTACCATTTTTGCAGTTAGTGCCAAGGGGCACAAAACTTTCATTAAATGCAACTATGCGTTTAGTAAAAACGGTAGTTTTGAAACCTTCCATCCTAGGCAACATAATAACTTTTTATAAGTCACATGAATAATATATGTGGTATTTATCTATATTAGTGTTTGCATGGATTTTGTAGACGTTTCTTGCATCATTACTTCTTGCAATATGATCAGACCACTCGTTGCAAGTACTACATTCAAAGTTTGAATTTTATTTGCTGTGGTCAGTGTTATGGTTAATAAAGACTTCACAAGTTTCACATTCTTCGTTTCCCAATTTGGTAAACGATATATTCATTTCTTTTCAAAAAGATACAAATCATAGGAGCATTTCAAGTTCGGATGTGTGGCCACAAAGTTTTGATGCATGTTATTTATGGTGATATCACTAGGGAGGTAGCGCCTCTGCGGTAGTGTGCAATGGATGGGTTTTATGACTCTATATGTGCTTTTACAACTTCTCGATCAATTTTTGTTTTCGGAGTACATTTCCCTCGACCATCAGAAGCAATATTTGTTGGATCTTTTTTAACACACAAGACATTCTGAAGAACTGTGTCGTTGTTTTTAGAGTAGCCTAAAGTAGTCAAAAAAAATGTCTTACACACCTGGACATTTTCTTAATTTTGGTTTGTTAGATAATACTTGAATGAAAACTTTCTTGACGAACTTTCACTGCCTCTTCGCATCTTAACCCCATGCCTAGTTGTCGAAATCAACATAAAGTTTCTTCTATCTATCCAACTTTTTGCGCAATACACAGAATTGATTTGTTTTCTCGTTACTTCTGGAATATTTTCAATGCATTTTAGTCTACAAGCTTGGCAAGGAGGATACAAGTCATGTTTTTTAATATATTTATCATTTTTCTGTTCATGTTTTTCTTGTTTGCTTAAAACTGACTTTTTTTTAATTCTTGGTGTCCCTTTTTTAGTTACCTTTCGGGTGTCTTCCGGTTGTATATTTTCAGCAGGTTGGTCTTCGCTTTTTGGCAATAACATAATATGCTAAACAATCCCTACGCCTAGGCCATTCTGAACGTCGAGGTCATGAGAACCTGAATTCTTGTCGAAATTAGTAAGTTGAACTGGTGAAAGCTGAGTTAAAACATAACTGTTGTCGTGCTGCTCACTATTATTACAATCAAAGTTAACAACAGGAGTAGTAGTTGAAGTTGACATAATAGCTGCTAGCGGCAACGGATCGTCAGGATCATCTTCGTTTCGATTCTTCACATCCTTCAATAATAAACTCAAAATATACCTTGATCTTGAACTACACATGTCCAATGTCACGTTGTAAATTAATTTATGTCACAAGTTACAAAAAAAAAGCTTAAAACTTTCATACAACCCACGACACCTAACAAAACACTCTTATTGAATTGAGGTTAGTAACTAAGTAATCACTGTCAATATACCTAAATGGACGGAAACAGCTGAGCATAAGAAACACCTGTTAATTTTAGTGAAAAACACATCAAAAGCCACTTGTAAAAAAACTCATCAGAGAAAAGAAAACCTTAACTCCACTGGTAAGTGGATATAAGGCTTTCTTTTATCTGATGTAAGTTAAGGCGTGGTTCCAATTTCTCTTGCAATAATAGAAATTTGAAGTAAAAAAGCCTTAAGTCAAAAACGACTGTATTTGAGGCTTTCTTTATTCAAAAGTTGCAGTTGAGGCTTTCTTCACTAGAATGGCAGACAATTTAGGACATAAGGTATATTTCATTAGCGTTTTTCTCATTGAAGAAGTGGAGCTACCGCTTTCTTACCTCAAAATTAGATAGAAAACCACCTATAAAACCCTAATATGACCTTAACTCAATTTCTATTTTTTTGGACTTAAGGTCTTTTTTCCTAGTAGGGCAGTGTAAATGTATTAAAAAATGTTAGTTTTTGACTAAGCGATGAAGCGATTTATGAACGTTGCGATCTTGCAGTGAGATCTTGTACTATAACGTTCAAGCGACTACAAAGAACCTTAAACATATCTCAACTGGACTAAAATTAAACTGTATTTTGTAATACTTCGTTCCAAAAGGTTCAGATATGCCAAATGCCGTAAAAGATAATAGAATTACGTTTGTTTTTTCTTTTACAGAGTATAATAAAAATTATGTTTTTTTTTGTCCTTTTATTTAGTTTCGTCGTTATGCTTTAGATTGAAGAAAACTTCTATCTTTTTGTGTGCGGTTATAAGAATATAGGTACCTAAAGCTTTTTAAGTTCAATTTAAATGAAAGTGTATAGAGAGGAGATTTATTTAAAATTGGGTTTTTTGGGTATTTCGGCCTATTTATTAAAAGTTTTTATTGTTTATGAAACTGCGCAAGTAACAAATTGCTTATTAATAAACTTAAACTCCTTTTAGAAGTTTCTTGAATGCAAAAAATTTCAAATTTCGTAACCGCTTTTCCGCTTTACGTACAATCCCTTTTAACTTGTACTTTAAGCAATGTTTTATCAACTTAAGAACGAACATTTCAGGAGTGTTCTCTTTTTGTATATTATCGCTTATTACAAAATTTTGACAATAAGTTTGAACCTAACAATGTACAATTTCTTATTTTAATAAAGATTTTGGAAATGTGCGTATAATCAGGAAATTATATTATTCATGATAAGTCCCATCTAATCTAACTTTCATTTTTCTTGTTTGGAATGTCATTCTGTCTCCGGCTTCTATATAAAATGTAGCTTCTCCAATTTTTAAATTTTAAAGTGTTTGTTTGTCTTTGTTTAGTGTATTTGTTATGTCCCAATTTATATTTATGACATTCTGTTACTGATGGATAGGCCACAACTGACGAAATGCCCCTGAAGATGATCTTGTGGTCGAAAGTACTTGGGCAAGATTTGATTAAATACTGTGTTCGATATTTGCCTTGTGTACCATCAAAGTAAAATTAGTAAAATTGATTTTGTCGAATGCATTTAGATTTATAGCAAAATAAATGGCTTGTTTATTCATATTTGTTTAATTTTGTAAAGGCAGAGAATATCCTGGATGTTTTTACACTTGTATTGCCTTGTCTCATATATTTTCGAATTAGCACAAATTATTTCGGCGGCAATTTTTAAAAACAGAATTAATCAAATTAGACAAAGCACCATACAAAGACCAGCATGGAAAGTTAAAAAAGAAGGAAGATGAGAAGCGCTTACAAATACACAAAGCAACTGCAATTAATGAGATTAAAAGTGTGAAAACAACGGCATCTCAAAAAACCAGAATACCTGAAGGATGGAAAATCTTCTTCTTTGGGTGCCGTATTCAATGAAGGTTGGCGATAACCTCAGTAAAATCATTTCTGTCCCTGGCTTTTCTTATTAAAGATTGAGAATCCAAACCAGTCCACTCACGAATGTTCTTCAACCAGGACGCCTGCCGTCTACCAGGACCACGTTTTCCTTCTACATTCCCCTCTATAAGAAGCTGCAGTAGCTAGTATTTCTCATTTCTGTATATGTGTCCCAAATATGAGGTTTTCCGTGTTTTCATTATTTTTAAGAGTTCTCTGTCGGAACCCATCTTGTGTAGGACCTGCTCGTTGCTCATATGCGCTGTCCAGGGGACTTTCAGCATCCTTCGAAATAACCACATTTCAAAACTTTCCAAACGCCTGAGTGAGTTGATTTTGAAGGTCCAGGCCTCCATTCCATATAGTAAGGTGCTGTAAACGTAACATTTCAGCATTCGGTATCGGATTTTGAGATTGAGTGTTTGGGGCGTAAACATTTGTTTCATTTTTAAATGGATGGACAATAGGAACATGGAACGTAAGAGGTCTCAACGGCAAGGAGGCTGAACTTGTAGAAGAATTTAATAAGGCTAAAAGAGACATACTAGGAATCATAGAGACCAAAAGAAAAGGTAAGAGCACACAGTTTCTGGAAAATGGCCATTTTTTAATACTTAGTGGAGCACCCCCTTCAGAAAGAGCAAGTGAAGGAGTTGGTTGTCTCATTAATAAAAACTTGACTAGTAGCATTACAGATTGGAAATGTATTACCGAAAGGATCCTAAAAATTAGAATGTCAACCGAAGAGAAGAAACCAACCAACATCTTTGTTATATATGGACCAAACGATACCGAAAAAGCGAACACCAAGGACATTTTCTGGGAAAAGGCGACAGAGATCATAGATAGCGCAGAAAGTAACATAATAATAACTGGCGATCTCAATGGTAGAGTAGGCGTAAAAGACCAAGAATCCTCGGATGTACTAGGACAACACGGAGAACAAGAGTAGGAAACAATAATGGTCAACGAATTATAGACTTTTAAAGAGAAAATGGCCTGATAATTATGAATTCGTTTTTTTAACACAAAGATGTGCACAAATATACCAGAGAAGTCAAGAGTAGAGGAGAAAAGTCCATTATTAACTATGTATTGGTAAACAGACCCTTAAGACAATGTATCAAAAATGTCAGAGTCAGAAGGGGAGCAGAAATACGACCATTATTTGCTAGTATCCCGAACTAGTATCGGTGTGGAATAAAAACGCACGTAGAAGGTACCAAGAAAAAGAGACAGAACTTCAAGAAACCTCACCAACGCAGTTATTAGGTCATACAAGGTAGAAGATAAGAAAATAGCACAGAAATACAAACGCTATGCAAACAATAGTCTATAAAAGCACTTAAACCAAAACTATGGCTTAGAAGAAACTTGGCAAAAACTCAAAGAATCTCTCCTAGATGGGGGCAAGCAAATCTGCGGAATAGCTAAAATCAATAAAAACAGACAATGTACGAATTGCTGGAGTAATGAAATAAAAGAAGAGGTTAAATCCAAGAAGTTAGCGTGGAAGAAATATATAGGGAACCAGAATGCAGAAAGATATGAAAAATATAAGCAACAGAAGGCAAAAGTAAAAGACATGATGATTGAAGCAAAAAAGAAGAGCTGGGAGTATTTTGGGAATAAGCTAGAGAAAGACTACCACACTAACTAAATACTATTTTACAAAACTCTAAGAAGCCTAAGAACAGAGAACATACAACAAACACCAAAACAAATTCAAAACAAAAATGGCCACATCCTCGGCGAGAACGAAAGTGCTATGAACAGGTGGAGAGAATATTTCGAAGACCTTCTGACTCAAAAAGACTATAATAATGAAATAGACAACACTGAAGAAAACCTATATGAGAACCCAAACCAAAACGAAATAACAATAGAAGTAATAAAAGAAATAATACTCAGGCTCAAAAAAGGAAAGGCAGCTAGCTATGATAAGATAACTGTGGAAATGATAAAGATCCAAAAAACTGAGAAGTGAGCGTTATTCTACCCATTTTCAAAAAAGGTAACAGACGAGAATGCAGCAACTACAGAGGTATAACTCTCTTGAGTATCCCTTCCAAAGTTTACGAACGAGTACTGGAGAAAAGACTACTACAAGAAGTAGACCATAAGCTGGAGCAGTCACAGAGCGGTCTCAGGTAGGAAAGAAACATCCATGACCATAGTTTTACACTCAAGCATCTAATACAAAATGCACGAAATACAAGCACAGAACTATACCAAGCCTTCATAGACCTCGAAAAAGCATTTGATAGAACTTCGCGAACCGAAATAGACAACAGCCTAAGAAACATAGAAGTAGACAGCAAACTCAGAAAAGCTATTATTAGCCTATACAAGAACACAAGAAATAGAGTAAGAACAGATAATATGGAATCAGAAGAGTTTAGAGTCAATGATGACTTACGAAAAGGAGATGTACTAGGCCCCATCCTGTTTAATATTGTACTAGATGATGTAATGAAGGAAACTAGAGAGGAAACATCGAGAATATTGGTTGGAAATAGAAACCTGGAAATTATACAAATAGCGGAGTAAGCATTTGCAGATGATTTCGTCGTATTTGGAAGAAACGAGGACGCACTTAAGAGAAACCTCCAAATATGGAGAGATAAACTAAAAAAACGAAATCTGAGAATTAATGAAAGTAAAACCAAGGTCATGGTATGTGGGAAAACAGACCAACATACAAACATTAAAATCAATAACTATACTTTAGAACAAGTCGAAACCTTCAAATACCTGGGAGTGCAACTAGAGAGTAGGGCTACACAAGAAGCAGAGATAAACAATCGAATAGCAAACGCTTCCCGGATATACCACGCAATTAAGAGCACATTCCTATCGAACAAAGAAGTACACCAAAAAGCAAAGATAGCTATCTACAACACAGTTTTTGTGTGCTATCTTAATATTTGGATGTGAAAGCTGGACGCCCACCACTTCTGTAAGTATTGTAAATTGTAAAGAAAATTAATTAATTTGGCAATGTATATAACGAATTGTCAATTAAAATTGCATTTTATTTCCATTAAATATAAAAATGCCATAAGTAGATATAACCATATCTTACATTGTGTGACAAATAACAAGTTTCTTATACAAAATTCATTCTCTAAATATTCTTTGTCCTAAAACTATTATCACTACAAGGTATGAAAGTCCGAAACCTTTACAAAGAATATTTAAAGCTAACTCTCCATTATACGTGCTTATTACAAGTAAAATAACTTAATTAATGTTCAAAACGTTATTGAATACTTGTACAAGTTTCCCATGATAAAACGAACAAAATTAAAATTTCATGGTGACACTAATAATTTATATGATTTCCAGTTAGTAGTAGTTTAGCTACGTCTCAAGACTGTACGAAATCTTACTCAAAAATACCCCCAGGATACCAAAAGTTCTAGGGTAATATTCATTAATAAAAATTTCATACTCCCTTAGGCATTCTTCCTTTCTTTGTACACGAGTTTCGCAATTTTTCCATAATAATTATACATTTATGTTCGGCTGGTAGATAACAAAATTAAAATGTATTCAGACTCTAGAGATTTTGAGATGCAATTAAAATTAAAAACAACATGTAACGGAATCTTAAATTTTCTACGGCTAAAAAGAGATTTTGAAGGGCCGGATTATAAATGTATATTTTACAGAAGTTTAAATTTCTCCCTCGCGTTTCTAAGTAAAATTTTTAATTTTTTTTATTTAAAAAATATAGTGTAATGTGTATTCGGTTGATAATAAAAGAAAATGCATATAAAGATTTGATTACAAGTTTGTTTCAAAACTATTGATGCATCTTTCCATTGTACTCTTGTGACGGATAGCTATTTTAGACCGCAGACTCGGTAAAAGGAACTAATAAAATAATAATTAATTGATGGATTCGACCGTTACTTGATGGAAATTCATTTTATGTAACAATAAAACACTGAAAACTTTGTTTTCAAACTTTCACAAAATTTATTTTAACTATTATCACTACAGCTGTTTCGGCTAATAGCCTTTCTCAAGTGATGATCATTTGAGAAAGTCTATCAACCGAAACAGCTGTAGTGATAAAATTTAAAATAAATTTTGTGGAAGTTTGAAAACAAAGTTTTCAGTGTTTTATTATTACATAAAATAATAATTAGTCAAGATGGGTGGACGTACTTGAGTTTTGTGAATTAGCTGGCGATTGATTTTTGTAAAATATATACTAAGTGACATAGAAATCCGAACACCCAGTTTAAATGATTTTATTTTATTAAAATTATGTACAAGTACTTAATGAAGCATAATAAGTAATTATTATGCTTATCATTGCCTTAAAACCCTTTTACCTTTAATAATGTGTGGATGCACCCCGATGTGTTACGCATTCTCCAACGCGCCTAGACATGCTTCTAATCATGCAGTCAATGTCCTCTTGTAGTATCTCATTCCAGACAACCACCAACTCCTCTCGAAGTGCTTGTAGAGTCTAAGCAGGACGTTGCAAATTGAGCAATCTCCTACCCATCATATCCTACACGTGCTCAATTGGGGATAAGTCGGGAGATCTTGGTGGCCATGCTAACAATGTGACATCATTATGTTAAAAGAAGTCTATTGTGAGCAACATGTGGTCGGGCATTATCTTGTTGGAAAGTTGGATTTGCCAGGGTGTCAAGATGGGGTAAAAGGTGGGGTTCTGGAACTTCTTGGATATAACACTGCGCGTGAAGCCATAAGTTATAGCACCCCAAACCATGACTCCAACAATGTGATGAACATGTCTTTCAACAAAAAACTGTGGATTTCTCCTTTCACCACGTCGCCTTCTAACCCTCGCCCGACCATCGTGCATGCCTAAACAAAATCGAGACTCGTCACTAAAGACAACACTGTTCCATTGATGATTCCAGAGTGACCGTTCTCTGCACCACTGAAGGCTATTACGGCGGTGTTCTGGAGTTAAAGAGAGGACAGAGTGTGGTCGGTATGAAAACATTCCAAAACTTCTCATTCGTCGGTAAACACTTCGCATGCCAATAGGTCTTCCGTTTTCTGCAAACCCTTCATTTGCAATGGAGCTAATAGTTAATCACTATTTAACTGGAAATAAGCCACAATTAAAGATAAAAACACGTTTATTGACGTTTTAATTTCCACTTCGGAAATCGTTCTCAAAATACGTTTGTATTAATATATATATATATATATATATATATATATATATATATTATATATCTATATATATATATACAATACTATTAAAACAAATAAACGAACACATCCAACCTCTCCTACACCAGATATGATGATTGTAAAAAAATCTTATAAACCTAGTCAAAAACCCTATACCAAACTCCTACAGAGAAGAATTGATGGACTATAAAGAGAAAACCATAATGTTAATTACCTCCTTCATAAATAACTTTCAAAAAAAATTTTAATTAGCAACAAATACTCTCATGGAATCTAATATCGGGGACTTTGTAGAAAGTGCCTTTGTTCCAAGTGATCCAAACGATGCTATGGAAACATATAGTGAATCAGATTTAAGTGAAAAACTATTTTACTGATTAAACTTTAATAATGGCTAATAAACAAACAATTAAAAACCAATTAGTAATTTTGCAGTGGAATAGTATATCAAAAACATCTAATAAAAATAATTTGTTAAATGACCTTAATAAAAACCATATTGATATTATCATACTTTCCGAACCTTGGCTTAAGTCTAATAGTAATTTTAATATAAAGGGATATAATTTCACTAAAAGATGTCGTGATGACGGATATGGCGGCGTTGGTATATTTATCTTACAAAAAATTAACTATAAAGAAAGTGTAATAATCCAAAATTCCTCCAGGGGCATTGAAGTATGTGCAGTATTTATTCCAAATGTAAATATTTCTTTCGTTTCAGTATACAAACCTTCAGACATAGCAGCCACAAAAAAGGTTAAATTTATTGGTGCAGTTTAATATCTCTCGTACAATTTTTTGCGGCGATTTTCTTGTACATCATTACAGGTGGGCCATATTCCAGAAGATCGCGGGGGAAAGGATTTAACAGAAGCTTTAGATTTTTTGGAACTAATTACTTCAAATAATGGATGGCCCATTAGAGTTAATCCCAGAATTAATCCATAACTCTGCAGTTGATTGAACACTTATCTCCCCTATCTTGGTAGATTTGGTAAATTGATCCGTATATCAAGACACTTTATGTTCTGATTACTACCCTATTCAAATTCACTCCAAATTGGTCCCATATCTTTCGAAATCAATCCGGTGACTAAGTGGAATGACGGTCGTGCCGATTGGTCAGCAATTCAAGCATTTATTGAAAATGAAATCAGTACAAATTTATCTCTAAATGATTCGAATAACTGTCGAATAACAAAAAAATTATTTGAAGTTATATCTTCAGCAATATCTGCATTTATGCCCGGTAAAAAAACCTTTCATTCCCTCTCCCCCAAGGTCCTATTGGTAGGACGAAGAACGTTCTTATATAACTGGAAAGTCGCTCCCACGCACTCAAATTGTTCAGAAGACAAGGAAATATATTACAAATTATCTGAATTATCAAAATATTGCAGCAAAGGCTAAACTCAGTTTCAAGTTAAAACAAAAAAATAGTTGGATAACCTTTCTTAATCAACTCAATAGATCTACACCCCTTTCAAAAATGTGGAATTGTGTAAAAGCTATAAGAAACAAATATCATAAACAAAAGAAACCTCCTTCGCACGAAGATTTAATTGAGGATGTTCTGAATCAGCTGACCCCGCCTTCGATCTCTAATGTCGATGTAGACAATCAAAAAATTTTCATTTTTATTCTACTTCAGAAACTATGTCTAAAATTTTTACCTATTCAGAGTAAATTTTGACATTAAACCAAACCAGAAGCACAGCTCCCGGTTTGAGCCAGAAGCACGGCTTGCGGTTTGGATGGTTTCACATATAAAATTTTGCAGGCAATAGGAATTTCACACTTTCAGCTATATTTGGTGAAGTATACTATATATGCATTGAACCATATGGTTACAGATGCACAAATATGCTTATCTGATAACAAATACATGTTATGCCTATTTGTGGGCCTAAAAGGTGCATATAATGTGGTTGACTTGAGTATTTTAAAAACAAAATTGTGTAGAATGGGTATCAACAAGCAGGTATCAAATAACTTAATAAATTTGTTTCTAAACAGAACAATTTATATTCATGACCACAGAAATGTACTCCACGGGCCAAAAACAGTATATAACAGTTAGCCGCAGGGATCAATATTGAGTCCACTTTTATTTAATGTATACACAGTAGAGCTGCATAGTTTGATGGATGACACTACTAAAGTTATTCAGTACACGGATTTGTTTCTATACTATCCATGTGAAGATGAAGATTAAAAAAATCTGAGAAAGGGCTCAACATTCTGCGTGTAGTTTCGAAATATAAATGGGTTGAAGATGCTATAATATCCCTTACTTTTTATAAGTCATACATCCGCTCAATAATGGATTACGTATGTACTATTTATTCCTCAACTAGCAAATCAAACTTAATCTTAGACAGAATTCAATATAAGGCAATTAAAATAAGTCTAGGAATTATGATGTCGTCACAGAATTGTGCAGTTTTCGCTGAAGCACAAGAACCGCCTTTGTGCCTTCGAAGAGAGTACTTAGCTAATAAACAGCTAATAAAGTATAGGACATTATCTTATTTATATAAAAATATCAAATATAGCTGTTCAGAATCTTACAAACAAATATTGGAGAATTAAAACGTCTCCCCCGCTTGCTGATGCTTTTATTGACACTGAGAGACTTATCAATTCTATCACTATAATGAACTAATACATAGTCAAAAAAATATCCTATTTACGAAATTGATTTTGTAGCCTTAATATTTAAACCAACCATTATAATTCCAAACTATCCAGATAATATATGTTTATCAAAATTAATTTTCAAATCTATACTCTGTAAATTAGGACAGAACAAAATCATCACCTATACGGATGGATAAAAAAAAAGATTTAAAACAGGCTCTGTAGTTTTAGTTTCTAATATTAACCATGTTGAGCAAGTCCCTCGTTATTTATCGATTTTTAGTGCAGAAGCTATAGCTATTAGAAAAGCTTTAGATTGGTGCGAGATGAATTTACCTTTATCCGTGGTAATTCAAGCAGACTATCTCTCAGTTTTGCATATTATGAAAAGACCTCCTTTTAATCGTTATAACAAAAGTATTCTTCTATCTATAAAAAATAGTCTATATAAACTGCAGGAGTATGGAGTACGAGTTACATTAGTCTGGGTTAGAGGTCATTCAGGTATAACTGGGAATGAAGCAGAATGATCTCGTAGCTAAAAAAGCACTCAGAATTGAAAGTAAACATGTGCAACTCACCAGATCTTATTAATTTATATAAAGTGATGTTAGGGTTAGATGGGAAGCTCAGTGCAGTAAATTTTAAACTACATCAAAAAATCTCTATTTTAAACTTCAACCGGTTTTACCGACGAACAATCCTTACATCAACTCGTGGGATTATAATAGATATAAGTCATCAATTATATAACGTTTAGACCTTAATCATGGTCGCACTCCAGCACATTTCTTTATGGTTGGTATCTTAGATTCTCTGTGTTGTCCTCACTGTCGAGAAAAACCTTTGGCCGATATAAATCACAATTTCTTAGATTGTCAAAAATATACTGCACATACAGATATGTTGTACCAACAACTGAAAAAGTTTGTAAGTCTACGAACTAACATTTCTACTTTATTAGCACAACAAGAGAAAGAAATATACAACCTTTTAATCAAGTTTGTTTTAGAAGTAAAAATAGATAGTTAGCTCGTATATGGTTAAGTATAAGTGTATTTACAAACATTGTGTAATTAAAATTAAAACCTCTATTTTACTCCATTTGTTAATACCTCCTGAACGTGACCTAGTCTAGTTTGTCTTAATACAAATGTCTTGATGGGTACCTAGACAAGAAACGAGTGGCCATGTTTTTATACTTATCCTATCCTTAATAATAATAAAAAAAAATAATACAAATATTTTGTGGCAAATACACAAGTTCTAATGCCATCCACTATCTACACACATACACAACTAATAAAATACAGCCATTAATTATTATAAGTAAAAAATTAAAAGAATATCTTTCACTAAAATATTCGATTCGTTACGTTTGTTAAAATTTAAAAAACACAATATTAAATCATCTATTTAAATTGTTATGACACTTAAAATTAAAATAATTAATAAATTAAAATAATTTCATATAAATACATTTATTAGTTTTACACATCTTATTTATCTTAAATATAAACAACGTAGCGGCGACAAAGAGCGGCGCAAGATAGACGGGGTTGGAAACATGAGGAAGAGGCAGTGGACTCTTGAGGCTGGATGATGAAACAACGTAAGCTTTGATATTACGTTCGCCGGTGGCGTTAGGAGTAAACATAATAATTTTTAAATGGTTTAAAATATAAATAATACATAAATAATGATGATATAAGGTTTCTTGAGAAAAATTGTTGCAGATTAGGGTTATCAGCAGTTAAAAACACGAGAAATCAAAGATAGAGTAAAAGAGAGCTACCGCGCAACGCCATTGGTTTGACGTGGCTAGTGACAGTTGTGTCAGTTTTTAAATCATGCGTCGATAGATAGTGTTAATAATATACATTATCAGTCGTCAAAAGCGTAAAGGTAAAGTCCTTTCACCCTATAAATAGAAATATTAGATTTGTAAGATTCAAATATTTGAATTAGTAATAGTTTTTCTAATTTAGTAGAAAGTAGGCAGATAGGAGAAGAGATATCTGTGCGTTATTATATGATAACAATAGAGGAATTCTCATAAATGATTAATGTTAATAGCCCAAAGATAGCAATTTTAGAATATAAGGTTTAAGTCTTTTGTTTACAAAGAAATTGGACAAAGAATTAAAAAGTTTTGTGGTCAGGGATAAGTATACAATGACCGAAGTAGTATTAGCTGTATTGTCACTAGAAACTTGGAAACCAAGAAAAGATCTTACTTATGTAAAATTTGGAAATACCAAGATTATATGATATCATAATAGCATTGAGCTTGTGTTTCACAGTCACAGAATTTGATTGGTCAAAAGGGATGGCGTGGTATGTAGGATGTGTGTGTGTCTGATTGGTGAAAAGTAGAAGGAGATATTGAAGTGAAGGAAGTCAGGTTTTGCCCGGGAAAAGGAAGATTACTGTGATTTGAACGTCGGAAGAAGCAAGTTGTTTTTGTTCCATATCCTGCAGTGAAAGTTAGCAGAGTTCTTGTCAAATAATAAGTGTGAAAGGTGGTTGGTGTCTGTGGAATGAGCCGCAAGGATTGGTAGCAACAAAAGTACATCCTGTAATAAAATCCTGTTTGAATACCTAAAAGCTCAAAAAAGAAAATGCAGATTAGGGGTTCAAATTGAGAATGGATCGTGGGAAACGCTATACAACAAAACTTTACATCTTATGTATATAGATGCAAACAAAATCAATTTTTACGCCACAGAAGTCATGGAAGATAATGAAATATAGATACAACATATGATGAATATTTACATATTAAAAAAATGAAACATAAATACATCTGGACCAGATGAGAAATGCCCAAAGACTGAAAAGAATGCAGAGTTAAAGTAGTAAAAACTGACAAAGACCAAGGTAAAAGAGGTAGCTGTCTATAATTAAGAACTACAAATAAATACAACAAACCAACAGCCAACACTATGCAAGATGCAGATCATTCTAGAAAAGATGATGAATTTCATATTTTTGGACAAAGTGTTTGCTGATCAACTTAAAAAACTACCACTAGATTAAGCTATTTCTTGTCAAAGAAACTTCTAGGCATTCTAACTAGGTACAGACTGGCTAATATTACTAAAAATTAGACCACAACTTCTACATTAAATTTCTCCCTTCACATCTGCTTCATCTATTGGTCTCTCTAGCAGCAGTAGTCGCATATCTGCATTTTCTAAATCCAAAGTGGCTGACGGACATACGAACTTTAAGTATGCGATTTTTATGATATTAAAGGAACGATTCTGGCAGTAAACAGGGAAGTTAAAACACAGATCAGAAAGAAAAAGCATAACGAATGGATGACGGACGAAATTGTGGATCTAATGGAAAAGCGAAGGCAACATAAACAACAACGTAGTCAAGACAAATACAAACAGATACACAAAGAAATTCGCCAGAAAATTAAGAAAGCAAAAGAACGTTGGATGGTGCAAAGGTGCAACGAAATAAAACAATTGCATGACAAAGGAGATAGTTTTTGACTACATAAGAAGATCAAAGAAATATTGAATATACATAAAAGCCACCACAGAACAAGAATACGCAACGATAGAAACGAATACATAGAGTCAGAAGAGAAGATAGCAATGGCGTGGAAAGAATACGCAGAAAGTTTTTTCAATGACGAAAGACCAACATAACCAACGCACAAACTTCCTTCCGAAAGCTTATCAGGGCCATCAATAATGCAAAGTGAAATAGAATATGCAGTTAGAACCACAAAGATGCATAAAGCAATAGGTCCAGATGATATTAATATAGAAGCAATAAAACTACTAGGCGAGGAGAATATCGAAATCTTGGTAAGGCTGTTCAATAGAATTTCTGATACCGGTTACATTCCGCGAGAATGGCTGCAGTCATCCTTTGTGATGATCCCAAAAACACCTAATGCCACAAAATGCAGTGAACACCGCTTAATCAGTTTAATGAGTCACTTACTGAAACTCTTCCTTAGGATATTACACTCAAGAATGTACAAGATACTAGAAGAACTTAGCGGGTCAACACAATTCGGTTTTAAGAGAGGACTAGGAACAAGAGAAGCACTTTTATGTTTGAACACCTTAATGCAAAACTGCTTAGATCAACGAAAATATATCTACCTCACCATCATCGACTACTAGAAGGCATTTGACAATGTTAAACATGATATCATGATGGAACTACTACATAGAGCCAACATTGACCAGAAGGAGATTAGAATTATTCAGAATCTATACTGGAACCAAATGGCAAAGGTGACGATTGATCAAGACCGATATACGGATGAATTTGAAATCCGGAAAGGTGTCCGCCAAGGCTGCATACTCTCTCCGATGCTTTTTAATTTATATGCTGAAAATATATTTGCGGAAGCATTAGAAGAAACGCAATTAGGCATTAAGATGAACGGCATACCAATTAGCAACCTACGGTATGCGGACGACACAGTGATTATAACTGATAATTTGAAAGATCGGCAGTTATTACTTGATAGGGTGAATAGCATAGGTAAAAAATATGGCCTCAAAATCAACATTTTGAAAACGAAATATATGGTCATTAGCAGAAACCCTCTAGAAAACCCGATAATATGCATAGGTGACGATCGTATAAAACGCGTGAAAACTTTTAAATACCTTGGCACCACAATCAATGACCAATCGGATCCACAACACGAGATAAAAACCCGAATACAAATGGCAAGACAAGCTTTTGTGAAATTCAGACCGCTCCTATGTAATCAAAACCTAAATTTCGAAATACGCTACAGAATGGTCAAGTGCTACATATGGTCCATCTTGCTTTATGGCATGGAAACGTGGACTTTGAAAAAGACATCTATCAACAAATTTGAAGCATTTGAAATGTGGTCATTGAGAAGAATGATGCGCATACTTTGGGTGGCTAGAGTTCGAAACGATGAAATCCTTAAGAGAGGCCGGCGTAAAAAGAGAACTCTTTGAATTAATTAAAAAACGCAAGATAGGTTACCTTGGGCACATATTGAGAGGAGCAAAATATGAAATACCACAGTTAATCCTACAAGGGCAGATCGAAGGTAGGAGAGGAGCCGGTCGTAAACAATTATCCTGATTATTATATTAAATAATATAATAATATTATATTAAATATTAAAGAATGGACAGGAATACACAATACAGGCGAGCTGTGTCACGCCGCCTAGACCAGAATTCTAGTAATGAGATAGTCGCCTACGCACTTTGGTGTATGGCATGTTAAGAAGAAGAGAATTTTTGGAAACAAAGGGTTAGTTTGCCATATAATCAATAAAGACTTTCAACTACTTTAAAAACAAAATTTTCTGACCTTAATAATTTTTTTGATTTTTTTTTAATAAATTATTTAATGGTTTAGTATCACAAAAATATTTGGTTTAATTTATTTTCCTATTATCTGTCCTTTTTAATAACCGTTCCCTAGAGACATATAAATGCCGCTCGCTATCAAATCAATCCAGACTTATAGAACTCGAAAAAAGCTGAAAATATAAAATAAGACTTAGCGTCATAGGAATCAGAGAAGTAAGACGGAAATATAAAGAGATATTGGAATTAGCGTCAGCAAACATATTCTACTACCGAGGAACATCATCATGTCGAACAGGCGGTATTGGATTCCTAATCCACAAGAAATAAAAACGAAGTTATATAACTGTCAAAGTTATACAGTTATAAAAGTTATACAAATATACGCACCAGCGATTGCTCACAGTGACGAAGAAATAGAGGAACTCTACAGTAACATAATTGAAGCATTAAATAACAATAAGTTACTTCAAGTAGTTAATTGGTGAATTGAGTGCCAAAGTGGGAAAGAGAAAAGGCAAGAAACAAGTCAGGAAAGAGTATGGAGCTGGTGGAAGAAATGAAAGGGGGAAAATACAGGTTCAGTTTGCACACTAATACAACATGCCTAGTTCAAATATATTTTTTAAGAAAAAATCGTGGATAAAGAACTATATACATCCATCGAAAATAATCGACGTAGGATGCCTTAACTCAGCATATGTAGGTAGCGACCATAGCTTAGTATTATGTAAAGTAAGAATCATTCTGAAAACCTTCACACCCAAAAGAGCGGCGCCAACACAAAAAAAATCACAGTCGAAGGACTAAATGCAGACTCCACGGAATACTTATACAGAAAAAGAATGTCAGAGAAAAATGCTGGAAATAAAATAGTAGAAAACGATAACTTCGAGGAAAACTGGGAAAAGTCAAAAATAACATAATTAATGAAGCAACAGAATCACTTGGATAGAGAAAAGTAACGAACACTAACACATCAAAAAAGAAAACACCATGGTTTAGAAAAGAAGTGGAGACAAAATGTGAAGAAAACAAAAAAGCCTTTGTACAATACAGAACACAACAGACATACAACCACTATAAACGAATCAGAAATTAAACAAATACCTCTGCCAGGAAACACTGGCAGAGCTTCTCAAAACAGATGAAACACGACTTCTACGGAACACAAAGAAGGAAATACGAAAAATGATCAGAGGACAAAGAAAAGAAAATGAAACATTCAGAAGGAAACATGGGCAGACTACTTACGATCCCTATTTGCTGAAGGTTACGATAATGACCCATCAACTGAGGTGACGACAAACGGAGAAATAAATATTCAGGAGAAAGAAATAAAGAAAGCATTAAGGAAATTAAAAAATAGAAAACTGGCAGGAGATGGCAGAATAGTGAACGAACTCATAAAGTAGGGAGGACCAGATCTGACCAAACAACTTTTAAAACTAATCCAAAAATAATAGAACAAAACAGAATTCCTCAACAATGAAGATTAATTTAAACAACACTAAAATTAGCAACTATAGTGATAACAAATAAACTAAATGAAATTATAACACTATATAGCAAAAAACAACGGGTTTTAGGTCGGGAAGATTATGCACCTACGCTATATTTATAATGAAGCTATATTTAATACAAACAGAAAAAAAACTATAAGAAAATAAGAAAAGCAGTACCCATTAAGAAAAAGCAAATCGTTACTATAACAAACGAAAACACCAGAATGACAGACAGGAATGAAATAATACAAACTGTGACTATATTTTACAACAAACTATAGAAAGCCCCTGAAACACTTAAAGGAGCAATCAATAACCAAGGAAATATACCAGCAGTAAAGCAAGTCCTTACGAAAGAAGCAGAATTGACAATAACAAAAATAAAAAAACAGTAAAGCAACTGGAATAGACGGCACAACAGTGGAACTACTTAAATACGCTCATAAAAAAACCTGGAAAATCTTAGTAGGCATATTTACGTACTGACTAAGATCAAGATGTATACTAGACCATTGAAATACAGCAAACATATATTTCATCCATAGTAGCAAAGGTAGCAAAGAAGTACCAAAAACTATAGACCAATAAGTCTACTATCAAACATATACAAGATATTCACAAAGATCATTAACAACAGATTAACAAATGCATTAAATGTTGTACAGCTAAAAGAGCAAGCTGGCTTCGGAAGTAAATTCACTACCCTGTGGTATTAAAGAAACGCCAAGAGACCAAGAACACGTTCAAATTTAAGATGGAACTATGACACAAGGAAACAAACCGGCACAGAAAAGCCAATATTAAACAATCGAGGGCGAGTTTAATTATGATGATATATATATATATATATATATATATATATATATATATATATATATATATATATATATATATATATATATATATATATATATTAGACACGCTTCCGAATTTTTAATCCGAATCTAAATAACACTACAATCTTATAATGTATACTGCGCATCAAAAGACTCCTTTCCTAGCCCATTCTTTGTAACATATTATAATAAAAACTAGAATAAAAAAAACAAATAATAATTTGTAAACATTTTATCAGAATAAGATGAAACGTATCTAAACGACATTCTGCAATGGCAAAGATCTCAAAAGGCGACGCAGTGATCTGTGTAAAGGTAATTTTCCGCTGTTCAGTAAGTTCCAACTAACTTTATCTTGTGATTCAATTACATTTCCTCACGTTGAACGAAAACACTTAAATCTGTAAAAGAAAATTGGCAAATACAAGGAATACTGTATATCAGATTTGCAACATCGATAATAAATGCATTTTCTTATAGTCGATAAGTAAAAAGAGTTTTCGCAACAAGCAACGACGAATGGAAAACTCGGTAGACCGAGCGGATGCTTTCTTCGATAAACTTCGCAATTCTTGTATATAAAATCAAATATTCAGCTACTTAAATTGAAATATGTGGGCTCTGGCATCTCGACAGAGAGGAATGCCGCTAGAAACATAATACACTTCAATTTTAATAACAAATGTTTCTCGATTTTATTGATGCTCGGATAAATTAGCTTGTGAATATTTTTGATGACTAGTCTATGGCAAAATGAAGATTATCGCCTTTTTAGTACGATATAATAAAAGTCTTTAAAAAGTTTATAATTAAATTAATTTACCAAATTAGTACATAGCTGCACCGCAACTGACTTATTATACGGTGAATTATATTACAACTGCTGCGCTTCTCTAATACCATGTAATACCATCGTGCGCACAGGAAGGGTGAAAGGTGTTGCTTAAGCGATGTCTCAGTGAGCTCGCGAACTTTTGAGGCTAGAGTTTTGGCACAGTATGGGCGCACACAAGGATCTACAGACCGAGAGTTTGGTACAAATTCCACGGCTTCGCGCAATCGTACTTGTAAGTTCGTGAACTAGTCGACTGGAGTTACAATTTCATCATCATCATCATCATCATCATTTGGCTCTACAACTCTAGGTGAGTCTTAGCCGCGTTTACTATTTCCCTCCATTGTTGTCGGTACTGAGCAGCTATTTCCCACTGCTGCACTCCCATTTTACGTAGATCACTGGCCACTGCGTCCTTCCATCTCTTTCTTGGGTGGCCAACTGACCTTCTGCCATCGGGCCTTTCATAGAATGTGGTGTTCAGAAGTCTTTCGTTATTTGACCTTACGACGTGGCCCGCCCATCTTATTCGGTTTGCTTTAATGTAGCGGACTATATTTTCATCTCCATATATTGTCTTGGAGATGGAAGTGTATTATATTGGAGATGGAGTTACAATTTGCCAAATTTAAATGTAATCGTTTCTACTCATTCATATTAATATTATAATGCATAATAAATTAAAGTTTTTAATATTGGTAATATTATTAAAGCTTTTAATATTATTTTTTAATATTAATAATAATATTAAGTAATTAAATATTGCGCCTTGCTTAAAAAAGTACGAGATAAATAACTCGTTTTTATATATGAAAGTGCAATTTTCTTGCAAATGCTTGGTTTTTTTGATAAGATAATACAAATTGTATGAAGAGTAGCTAAGCGTTGGGTAGTCAGTGGCGAATCTACGAGGAGGGAAAAAGGATTTTCTTAATTTGTCAATACTTTGACTGAACATACAACCAAGAGATTTACGAGTGTGCTGATTGTGACAAAAAAGCCTGGACTATACATAGGATATTGTTTTCGCAAATACCATTCAACCAACAGATAGATTACATTCAGTATATTAGTTTAAATAAAAATTTTATTTTCTAAAGACCTTTTAATTGTTAGCTGATGTCCCACTAATAATTTCTAATTTGAAAATATAAATATCTTAAAAACTTCCACAAATGTTAGGGATAATAAATTGAAATCCTGTAACAAAAAGCTATAGCTATAATTTGAATAAGCTGGTTTTGGAGATTTGACTTTTTTTATTACGAATTAGCATATTAGGCAGGTATTTTACATAGTGACAATTCTCTTAAAGATTTTTGTTTCATTGAAAACTGAACCTGATACTAATTTCTTGAAAATCTTTACGTATGCTAAGAGTAATAAATTAAAATACTTCAATTCCAGACTATAGGTAGGTACCTATAATTTGAATAAGCTGGTTTTGCCCATACTGACTTTCTAATTACCTACTAATTTGCATAACAGTCAGATATTGTACCTGGTCACAAAGCTTTTTAATATTAGAATTGTTGAAACTACATCCGATATTAATTTCTTGGAAATTTTTGAGAGTACTAAAAGAGTACAAAAAAACGCAACGGAGAAAATTTTGGTCAAATTCAAAGTAAAAAAAAAAAAAGGTTAGTCTTTGTAAGTGGGTATATTTATTTAAAAACCCTTAAAAGGGCTACATAAAAAAAAACAAACGTTTTCGGACTAAACAGTCCATCATCAGGTTGAAAATCTGCTAGGTTAAAATGCCTGAGCCACCAAAAATACATGGGTAAAAACCCTTTAAATTACTTATAGTTGTAAAAGATTATACATCTTGTTGTTAAAAAACTGTGATGTTCATTATTAAATTAAATATGACTTCAGGTAACATACATTGCAAAAAATTTTGAGTTCCAGAGCCGGGGAGAAAACCTCTACGCACGGAGAACAGCTGGAAACTGGAGAACAGTTTGCGTCTTTTTATTTCGGCTATTTGATTTTCTTTGCCGATTTTAATGGTATGTCCAAGATATATATAGTGCTCTACATTTTCAAGACTGACGTTGTCAATAACAAGATTAGTTTGTAAATTACTCATTATTTTTGTTTTCTGAAGGTTCATTTTGAGACCTATTTTATTTGACTGCTGGTTTAATTCCTTCAACATTTGCTCCAGTTTCTTGATATCTGTACTAAATAATACTATGTCATCCGCAAACCGAAAATAACTCAAACGTACACAATCAATGTTTAGACCTTTTTCCTCCCAGTCAAGCTGTTTGAATACATTTTCCAATGCTAAGGTAAAAAGCTTTGGTGAAATAGTATCACCTTGTGTAATACCTTTATCAAGGCGCATTTTTTCCGTTTTTTCGTCTTCATTGATTTTGATGTGGAATGTGGCCTGTTCATAAATGTTTTTAATGAGTGTAGTGTACCGTGAGTCTATTCGAGCATTCTTCAGGGCTGACAAAAAGGACCAAGTCTCAATACTATCGAAAGCCTTGTGAAAGTCGATAAATTCCATATGTAAAGGTGCATTATATTCTATTCTATTCTGAATATAAATATAATAAAATATTAAACATCAATAATTCTTAACAACAAATGTGCAATCTTTTGTAACCTTATTTGCTTTAAAGGTTTTTTACCCTAATATTTTGGTGGCTCAGGCATGTTAACTTGCTTTTAACCTGATGATGGAATTATTGTTATAAAAACGTTTGTTAATTTAATGTATCCCTTTTAAGGGTTTTTTAAATATACCCACTTACAAAGATTTAACCTCTTTTTTGAAATCCAAAATAATCATAATTAAAAAAGTCCTAAATTATGGGTGGCAAATTCATTTGGCTGTGCAAAATGAACCAATGCATATTTTGACATTAAACAAAAAACACAATACTTAGGAGACATGGTTTCAAACAAAAAATAAGGTTTTACGAAAATTCGCAGACGGAATTATTCCACAGGATGTTTCAAAGTTAGGATAATAAAACCACGTTTTAATTAATCCCGTACAATAAATCAAAAATAAAATTTTATCAAAAAACTGACTATAACAAATTAAAATTTATAAATTTATACACAGTGTGCTAAAAAAATCATTAAACTGGGCTAAAAATAAAAAAATTGAAACACTTTGAATTTGACCAAAATTTTCTTCGTTGCGTTGTTTTTTGCATCTGAATGTATATGGTGTATTTCAACAACGTCATCGAAGTTGGTCAGGCCAAGATACTTTTTGTGAGAAGCGATTTATTGCGTATCCTGGAAGAATGTATTGAAAAATGGCATGGTGTTCGAGATTAGTGTAGTATTTTCAATAGTTTAGCAAAAATTTCCATTAACCATCTTACATATAAGAACAAAAAAAATTGATTCTGCTACACGGGGTACTGCTATACCCAAGACCTCAAATATCTCAACGATTAAAAATGTACAGCGTCTTACCAAGGGCAGCTATGTACGGCATTGCTCCCGCTTGGCGGCGCTAGTATAGTTGGAGGCCAACACATTTTACAATTCTTTGGGTTTGTATGGTATTTTTGTTGTAATTATTGCGATTTAATAAATTATGACAGAAAATTACGGATCTTGATATATTTGCGACTTGATAAAAAAATTGACAAGAAATGCGAGAATTACTGAAAAAAAGGAAGACATTATCGAAAAGTATACTATATAAATCATCGTCTTAATGTTTCATTGGTTTATCTCAGAAGAGAATTGAAATTTTTATATTGGTCTGAGTATTATAGTAATATATTTGTAGTTGGATTTAAATTTACAGTGCCATGTAACTAAAATATGGTAATTTTAGCTACCTACCATACATTGAATACAGTTTTGTGCTGCCTTAAAACAAAACGCATTATAAATCATCACTTTTGATACATGTATGAAAGATATTGTGTCGCTGCCCGAAGTTCATTGCTTTGCCTATTCAGAAATTGATTAGACATTCTACATTATATTATAGGTTGGGCTGCATATGATCCAAATAATAATTTTCGACATGTCATCGTATGGTCACTAATGGGGATTTCACTACTCTTCAGAAATTCCTCTAATAGATTTCGTCGACATAAATAACTATTTTCTATATATTTATAAGTTAGCAGAAGGAATGAGCATGTGTGTCGCAGTCCATAGAAAAAATTACAGTATGATGCAAAATAATTTCTTATTACCTATTGGTCAATTAAAAACAGATGAATATCATTTTTACCGAGCGCAAGTTAACAGTGAAATGACCATAACACTTATATACAATGTAAAACTGGTCCTCTCCATGGACGAAAGTATTACTAAGGCATTATGTTAATGTATTGTTGGCAAGCGATACAGAGCAGTGTGAAAACATGTTGCTGTTGCGATGCTTTACTAAACCTGAAGGATCGTGGTAAATGATACATAAAAGATACCTGCACTAAATGAAAGTAAGTTTGGCATATGCCAAAAAAATAGCAGATTGGAAGTATCGCCAAAGAAAGCCAAACAAATAAATTTTAGTTCCTGTGTGCAATGTGCAAAAAAAGCAAATAACCACAACAATACAGAAATATGTCAAATTTTACTGATGATATAATCAGTGTAACATATTGGAGTAAAAAATGTGAGGAAATAGCTATCTATTATTAGAAAACTATTAACGATTTCATTAGCTGTGGACTTTTTATTTCATTGAACCATCCTTATTTAGCTGCTTTTCCTGATTAACTTGTGGAATAACTAACTGTGTTAGAAGTTAACTACCCCTAGTCAATAAAAGATTCAATTATTAGTTCTGATAGTTTGCCATATTTAGAAATAAAAGAAAATTAAATTCAAATTATTATAATCAAGTGCAAACAAAGATATGAGATGTACTTCTCATATCTTTGTTTTTTGAACGAGAATGAGTTCTGAGAATCTGAGATCTGAGAAAGAGTTTTTTGAATAGTATTTCTTACCGAAGTAGATAATCTTAATCTGTATAAAAAAATAAAAGACAAATAAATGGTATTTATGTTGATTTTATTAATTTTTATCTATTATGTTGCTCCGAACATTTGCTAACATAAAGCATACAACTATTATCCTTTATACATAATACTTAGTTTATTGTAGATACGAGTAAATCCATTTCTGTCGCACATATTTATCTCTTCTTATTGGCACCATCCACTTTTTTCTCATCAGATTATTTTTGAAAAACCTGTGTTCTGATATTCTCGATAAGCACAAATGAACAGCACAACACTGAGGCATTTTATTATCCCCAAATTAAATTCACACAGCGAAATAAATGCAATATTTACTTAAAAATATATAGATTTGGACAGTTGACGTGACCTAGAAACTACACTAGCGCCATCTACGTTGAGCTTTATTGAGCCAGATTAGCTGCCATTTCACACGAATTAAACTAAAGAGGCGCATATGACCGCAGCTCTCACTACTGCAGATTGGTGTAACTTTTAAACAAAAGTGGGGTTGTAGCGTTTACGCTACTGATTAACCCCTCAAGAAATTTCTTTTGACCCGCCAGCGTTCGATTTTACATCGACCTTTCTCTACTCACGCGCTGGAGTGGCTTTGAAAGTGGGGACCGATGGATTTTGCAAAGGTGCCGGCAGTTATGGTCAAAACTCAGACGTGATAATACGCCAGTCAATCCAAGTGACGGAATTGGAACAAATAAAAATAATCTAGGAAGAATAAAATAATATTCAATTAAGTAATAATAATATCTCAGTAAATGTATAAAAATAATTAATTTAAAAAAAAAAAGCAAAATGATTTAAGAGTTCCAATTAAAAAAGGAAGATTTTTTTGGCGTGTCACGTTCTCCAGTAAGTATATTATTTCATACTTATTACCTCTTTATCATCCACTAAAATTCATGGCAGTCATTGCAGTGTAGTATTTCCTAGAGATTTATTTTTAAGTTCCGAAATAATTTAAATATAAAATTTCCTTGATTTACTTGCCAAGAACAGAAGGTCATTTTTTTTATATAGTCAAACTTAAATTCTGTTTTAGTCCACGTCGTTATCATTAAGTTTTTTGGTTCAATTTTTATTTAACTTTTTTTGGTGAAATATAATAGGTCCTACAATTATTGGACAGCCTTCTATATTTTTGCGCATGTTCATTTCCTGTCATGCCATGGAAATAACTTCATGAATTTTGACATGATGTTGACCTAACCTAATGTTTAATGTTGTGCTTTGGTAAAGTTAAATCCATGCTGCTACAGCTATTGAATCACATTTATTAAACTAATTAATCCTTTTAGATTCCGTCACTTAAATATTCAATATAAAATATATATATACACTTCAAAGTATGGTTAGCAGGTTGCTTATGTGAATCCGTGGATTTTGCAGTAACCCCAAAATATGGGACTTGTCACCATGATGAACTAGTTTTGATGTGCCCAGCTGAGTTTGGAGGGACCTATTGTTATTAAAGATAAGTTGTTGTGACCATTTGCTATTGTATATTTAATTCACTGTGAGCTATTCATATGCATATGAGTGGTTAATATCTTTGATAATTTAATTAATATAAAATATTCGGGGAGGAAAAAGGACATTTTTATAGGTTATTAGGTTAACTAAAGAATTTAGTGAGTCTGACCATAACTCATTTTCTTGGATTTCATGTTATAATACAATACATACTTTGATGTAATAATATTAAAATATTTTGGGGAGGGAAATAAATTTTATGTGGACTTTAAAATAAATAGATAAGGAGTATTGAAAACTCACTTTTAAGATAATTGTAACAGAGTTATCACTGTTGATACCTGTACAATACGTTGATTAGTTTATCAGTTTAGTAGAACTATTTAAATTGAGATTACTAACCTTAGTGTTAAGACTTCGGCTACCCTAACGGACTATTCTTGTTAATACTAATATTTACATTTTATTTGGCCAGTGGTAGTGACTATTTGCTTGTGGAGGGGCTATTAGGTCCCATTTTATCTTTATACCCACTACCACTGTATATTTAGCTTTGCATTATATGTAAATTGGTTATACACATGTATCTATATACATTCTTTTTATAAATATATTTGTTGTTACTATTTTGAGTTTTATTTCAGTTCTACTAACCAGTATATAACATAGCAAAATAAGATTATTATTTAGTTTTTTTTTGTATTTCAGGTTACTATCTCCAGATTTATTTGTTACTTCAAAATCTCAACTATCGTTGAGTTGGCGCCCTTCTTTTCTCTTCTTAGTGTTCTCTTTCTATAAATTTATTCCCAGTGACCTTCTTTAGTTATATCACGCTTGACATTGTCAGGTCTCATTTCGTTTCTTGTCTCATTAGCTCATTATCCTTGTTATCTGTTGTATCTTTAAAGCCGCAATCCAGTGCATCGAAGCTAGCCCGAACACTCACTTGAGATTTAGTGTCTCTTTGGCCGTTTAACTTTGTTCCTCTGAGCTTAGCCATATTTTTAATATTTTCCTTCCTTCTCTTTCAGTTCTTCTGAACTTTGTCAATTCACATATTTTATTTGTTTCAATTGGCTAGACCCAACGTGTGGCTTCTTTTCCACTTCTTCCTTTAAAAAAAATATATATCTCCTTAAACTTTTGGTTTTGATCTGGGGTTGTTGTGGTTTTCACTGGTTGTGCTTTTAGATTTTCATTTTAACGTTTAGTTTTATACTTCAATTCAATTTTTTTTTGGACATTACCTTATATCTATATCTTAAATTGACTTGTTTTGCTATATACTGTGTAGACTGAATAAATTGCTTTGTTTAGATTTGTTAAATAACTATTTTAGATTAATAATAAATTAATTAAAAATTTAAATAACTTAAAATTAACCATTTCACATATTTTTACAAGTCCGGAGTAGCCAATAAGTTGAGTCACTACTTCAAAATAACAATTTTGAAATTTTAGGTTCCTTAGGGTGTTGTAGCAGTATATTTCAGTGGATTTCATAGCTGGACCAAAGCAATTAAACATTACTGGTATAGGTATCCCTTCAGAATATTAATTTGAGGACAGAGAGTAAGTTAAACTTTACCTACTTTTACTCATTCTCTTGTATATTTCTGTTGTGTAATATGTCTGCGTTCAAGGTAGAGCATCTGTTAGCTCCTGAATTAGAGTATGAGTTGAGAGTCCGTCACTTAAACGATCCATCTTTGACAACGGTGGAAAGGAAAAGGGTAGTGTTGCGTGGTGCATTGAAGCAAACTTCATCCAATCGGAGTTTCGCTGTTCTGTCAGCTTCCCATCTTAATTTTAAGGATGAGATTGCTGAAATAGAGGTTACTCTTGCAGATCTGGTGGTCAAAATTAATTCTTTTGTTGGTTCTTCTAGTGATACTGCCTATGCTCGTTATACTTCTCGGTTAGGTCATGTTGCAGCTAGAATCCATCTGTTAGAAGCTACAACAGAGGAAGAGGAGGAAGTGAAGAGGTCTCTTAATTTCAGAGTTTTGATTCTGGAAGGTGAACTTGATTGTAAAGTGATTCCCCAGGCACAGTCAACTCCTCATAATGCTAGTGTTCCAGTCAACTCGTTTCCTTTTGTTAAGTCTGCTCCTATTCATAAATGGGGTGTGCATTTTTCAGGTCAAGATAATGAGAACGTTGTTAGTTTCTTAGAGAAGGTAGAATGTATGCGTATAGCTCGTGGTAACAGTGAGGAAGAGTGTTACTCTTCTGCTGCAGATTTATTTAAAGATTCAGCTTTTACTTGGTACCTCAATAACCGAGGTAGTTTTGCTTCTTGGCAAGAGTTAGTTGCCAAACTCAGATCAGATTTTCTTCCATATAACTATGAGGATAATCTCCTTGACGAAATCAAGTCTCGTAAACAAGCTCCACAGGAGAAAGTTACAATTTTTATTAATGAGATTGTTAGTATGTGTAAACGTCTGGAGACTCCTCTTTCTGAACCTCATATTGTCAGGATTATTAAGAAAAACTTGTTGCCATCGTACCATTCTAGTCTGGCACTTACAGATATTCCCTCGATTGCTGATCTTACAGAAAAGTGTAAGAAGTTAGAGGAAGTCTTGTCATGGTCTTCTGACAGCGTGTCTAGAGCCCCTATCCATCAGAATTTCAGAAATAACGACTCATCCTATTCTGGTAGGCCTAATTATTCTCGGTCTGGTAATGTCTCTTCTTTTAATTCGAAGCTTACCTGTTGGAATTGTCGTCAGTCAGGACATGGTTACTACGAATGTTCTGAACCTAGAATTCGGTTTTGTTATGGATGTGGACGTCAAGGTGTCCGCAAATTTGAATGCCAATTCTGTTCGGGAAACGACAGAAGGGGTGGGTTGGCCCTGGCTCCTACTCCTCGTCAAAATACAGGGAATACAAACACTGTCCAAACTCCTCAAAACCAAGGAACCAGTTTCTCGAGTCTGGATGCCCAAGCTTCCACAAGCCAAACATCTCACCCTCCACCGAAAGACAAAAGACCACAGAACGGCAAATACCAACCGAAGAGAGGACAACGTTAGTTGAGCACGAGCACCGTAATTCTTCTGTAGTTTCTTCCTGTAATCCCTTGTCTTCGTTTGTTGATTTAGATATAAACTCATTGTTGGTTCGAAAAAACAAGGATAATCGTCCATATCTTGAAATATCTATCTTAGGACATTCTTGTTTAGCTTTACTGGACACAGGTTCCAATATCTCTATTTTAGGTTCTCTCGGTATGGAATTTCTCCAGAATTCCAATGTAAATATAGGAATAGATCAAAGTTTGCAAGTGACTACAGCTGATGGTCAAGTTCAACCAATTTTAGGTCAATTCACTACTGAGATTTGTGTTAGTTTCTGTAAAAGAATGGTTACATTCTTTGTCATTCCGTCAGTTAAGAATTCAGTCATCCTAGGTATGGATTTTCTGAAAACTTTTAATAGTGAGTTAAATTTTACTGAATTTTCCTTATCTGTGTCTTCATTTAATATCTCTTGTGTCAATGCTGTTAAAGATATGAGTCGACTTAATGTTCAGGAATTAGAGCAGTTAAATAGTGTTATCAAATCATTCTCTTCTATATCTTCGAAAAATAAGTTGGGTAGAACTCATCTCATCGAACATCACATTGATGTGGGTTCGTCCAAGCCTTTCAGGCAATATCAATATCCCTTGCCTCAAGCCTGGCATGAAAGCCTAGTAAAGGAAGTAGATGAAATGCTTAAGTTAGGTATTATTGAGCCCAGTACTTCTTCTTTTTGTAGCCCTCTGTGGCTGACAAAAAAGAAAGATGGGACTTTTCGTGTCTGTTTTGACGGACGTAAACTTAACAGTATAACCATGAACAGAGATGCGTATCCTATACCTCGTATAGATATCATCCTGAGTAAGTTACAGAATGCTAAATTCAGTTCATCTATCGACTTGAAGAAAGCATTTTTACAGATTCCACTCAGCGAAGAGAGTAAAAAGCTCACTGCCTTTGCGGTAAATGGAAAAGGATTGTATCAATTCACTACAATGCCTTTTGGTCTTGTGTCTGCTCCGCAGACGATGTGTCGGTTGATGGATTTGGTAATTGGTCCTGCTTTAGATCCATTTTGTCAATATTATCTTGATGACATTCTTGTCATTACTCCTGATTTTGAAACTCATATCTCTGTATTGCAGCAGTTGTTTCAGCGTTTAAAAGACGCAAATTTGACTATTAACTTAGATAAAAGTAGCTTTTGTCGTGAGTCTATTAAGTTTTTAGGATATGTTGTAGATTCTCAGGGTCTTCGTACTGATCCCGATAAGGTATCAGCTATTCGTGATTTTCCTGTGCCTAAAAATACCACTCAGGTCCGTCGATTGTTAGGAATGGTGGGTTATTATAAAAAATTTGTTAAGTCTTATTCGACCTTGTTGTCTCCTATCACAGATTTACTTCAAAATCGGAAAAAGGGACAAAATATTGTGTGGACTCCTGAGGCTAATGAAGCTTTCATTAAAATCAAGGAGGCTCTCACAAATTCTCCTGTTATGGTAGCCCCAGATTTTACTAAGCCTTTCTATTTGATGACTGATTGTTCAAACACAGCATCTGGTGGGGTACTCTATCAAATTGTTGATGGAGAAGAACACCCTATAGCCTACACCAGCAAGAAGTTAAATAAGGCCCAGAAAAACTATACTACAACTGAAAAAGAGTTGTTGGCTATAATTACAGGTATTGAACATTTTAGATATTTTCTTGAAGGTCGTTCTTTCACAGTCATAACTGACCATAGTAGTTTGGTGTGGTTACAAAGCATGAAGAACCCATCTCCTCGTTTGGCTAGGTGGATTTTAAAATTGGCACAATACAATTATAAAATTGTTCATCGTAAAGCTCCAGGTGTAGTAGTCGCTGATGCACTCTCCAGAACTTTTGATATTAATTTGTTAGATTTATCTTCCTTGCAACCAGATGACTGGTATCGAAAAATGTTGTATGATGTACAGAATGTACCAGGTAAATTTCCTGATTTTAAAGTTGAACATGGTGTTTTGTATAAACATGTCTTAAGTTCCATGGATGCACTTACTGGAATGTCGGATTGGAAGATAGTCGTTCCAACTCCTAATCGAGCAGAGGTTTTGGCCACTTTTCATGACCATCCTACTGCAGCTCATTTTGGTTTCTACAAAACCTTCCGTCGTATATCGGAACTCTATTACTGGCCGAAGATGCGTCAAACTGTACGTAGCTATATCGCTAAATGCAAAATCTGTGCTACATGCAAACCGACAAATCTTCCCCAACCAGGTTTAATGGGTAATTATCGACGGATTGATTTTCCATTTCAACTTATATCTTTAGATCTCATTGGTCCTTATCCTAGGTCTTATAAAGGTTCTCAGTATGCCTTAGTAGTTGTTGATTATTTCACTAAATTTCCTTTGGTTCATACTATGTCTAAGGCAACTACTTCATCCATTATCAAATATCTTGAGAATGAGGTTTTCTTAATTTATGGTGTTCCCCAGATCGTGTCTTGCGATAATGGACCACAGTTCACGGCTAAGGCTTTCCGCGATCTCATGGCTAAATACAATGTCCAAAAGATCTGGTACAATGCGAACTATCATCCACAAGTCAACCATACCGAAAGAGTGAACAAATCAATCGTGACCGCTTTAAGATCTTATTCTTTTCCTGATCAGAGAGCTTGGGATACTCATATCCACTCTATAGTACAAGCGATCAGGACTTCTTCTCACGAAATAACCAAATGTCCTCCATCTTATTTGATGTTTGGTCGTCATGTCCCTCTTTCTGGTGATTATTTTGGTAAGATTTCCGAGAATGCCAATAACTTTCCTACAATATCAGATAAGTTACATCGCCTAGACGATATTCAGCATCTTCCTGATATTTATGTAGATGTTCGCAAACGGTTGAAGGCATCTTATGCTAGAAATAAATGCCAGTATGACCTGAGAAAGCGAGCCTTATCTTTCAGAGTTGGAGACTCCGTTTTAAAGAGGAACTTTGTCAAATCTGATAAAGTTAACTTTCAATCGGCCAAGTTATGTCAGAAGTACATACCTTGCACAGTTATTAAGGTGATTTCTCCTTTGATTTATGAGTTGAAGGAAACTTCCACTGGCAGGAAACTAGGAAGGTTTCATGTCAAAGACTTACTGGAAGATAAGACAGTAGGTCCACATAACTTGTCAGATAATTTTGATTCTTCATCTTCAGATGAAGATTAACTGGTCCCTTATCACTTCTGTATCAGTTTGGTTGCTTAAGATCTGTTTAGCTATTTTGTTTACCTAGCAAAATAATTAGATGTTGTGCTATTTTGCCTTCTATTTTTTTTTATCTTATCTTAATGTTAGTTATTATCTTAGTTTATGGATTTGTTAATTTTGTTGTTTGTTTTCTCTTAAAAGTCCAACTGCATATCATAGGAGTACAGGATGGATATATGGGAATTTCCCCATCTTGAGTTCTGAGTTGAATAGATATTTACAGGGATAATTCGGAAAACATTACAAATATTTTCTTAAATAGTATTGTATGGTTTTGTGGACCATGGCCATAAAGCTTATGCATTCATATTTACTTACTGGGTCGGTGTTTTAGCGTGGGTTCAGGATTGATCACCCTGGATGTGTGCCCTCACTTGACTCAGAAATAATATCAATACATATTAGTTGTTCTTTGAGTGTCTCTTAGGTTGAAATTAGAATGTGTCATTTAGAATTGGATCGTTCCGATATTCAGCAGTGAGTAAGTCTGTTTAACTTGGAGGTAATCTCCTATGCTATTATCTTCGAAAGTATTTGAGTTTTAACATATCTTATTATATACAAGTTGGTTTACCTGTCTCTCTACTAGTCATATGGATTGGTAGATGTGAGTTACCTTTATCTGCACCTAAATTGAGTTTATCTGTACCTTGATGGAGTTTATCTCATACCTGTAGTAGAGTTTATCTCGTACCTTTACCTTGAGTTTATCTCGTACCTTGACTGAGTTTATCTCGTATCTTTACCTTGAGCGTATCTTTATCTTTACCTTAATTGAGTTTATCTCGTACCTTTACCTTAATTGGTTTATCTCATATCTTTACCTTAAATTAGTTACCTTTACCTGGATAAGTTTAGTTCTTATCTATATCTTATGAATATATATCTTATCTTTATCCTGATTATAGAGTCCTAAAAATCTGTCCTTTACTGTTCTTGTCGTGAGTAAAGAATTGGACCACGTCAATAGTACAGTTTGGGTATTACAGTTAGGATCTCTTTTATCTTTCCTTCTACCAAGTGTATAGTTGGTAGAAGTGAGTTTTGTGCATATCCTCTACCATGAGTAGATCTGGACTTGCAATTATCTTTTACCTTTAGTGCATATCCTTTACTATGAGTTGGGATTGCAGTTATCTTACTTACCTTTTTTTAGCATACCCTATACCATGAGTATAGTGGGCTTGCTAGTATCTAGGCTTACTTGTGCCTTTACCGATTGTGTGTTTTCCTACCGCTGCTAAAGCAAGTAGGTGTATTGAATTATCTTTTACCTTGAATTTTCAATATGATGTTGATATCCCGAACCATATATATGTTTAGGTTTGTAGTTTCAACTAGTCCTGAATAATTAGGCCCTCATTGAACTCTATGGTGACGAATAGAATCTGGTCGCTCTAGTGTCAACGCTGGGTAAAGTTCATAGGACTTTGTTTGAATTTCGTTGTTATGAATGGTTCTTGGGAATATTTTGTTAGGGGTTGTTAATACACACTTATAATGTAGTTTTAACGATAGTTGTTTTTACTAATACTTGAGAATGTAGATAAGTAGTGTTAAAAGTTAACTTAATCTGTAAGGTTATAGAATTAAACTTAAAATGTATACCTTTTTCCTTAACCTTTGGTTTTTATTAAATTAAAATACACTATCTCATTAAAAAGGAAAAAAAAAATGTATGACTTCGTCTCAGATTCTTCGTTCCATTTTTTTTTATTTCGTCCTTGATGTTGTTCCAATTCCTGAGCAAATGGTTGACTGTTGAGGAAAATGTTTAATTTTAACGTATCAACGTTCATTGTTGATCCAGCGCTAGATCGTTCTGCCACAAAGAAGAAGAAGAAAAAAAAAAAAAAAAAAAAAAAAAAAAGTTCTTTTTTTTTTTTTGCTGGAGATGAGGGAGAATGTAGCGTTTACGCTACTGATTAACCCCTCAAGAAATTTCTTTTGACCCGCCAGCGTTCGATTTTACATCGACCTTTCTCTACTCACGCGCTGGAGTGGCTTTGAAAGTGGGGACCGATGGATTTTGCAAAGGTGCCGGCAGTTATGGTCAAAACTCAGACGTGATAATACGCCAGTCAATCCAAGTGACGGAATTGGAACAAATAAAAATAATCTAGGAAGAATAAAATAATATTCAATTAAGTAATAATAATATCTCAGTAAATGTATAAAAATAATTAATTTAAAAAAAAAAAGCAAAATGATTTAAGAGTTCCAATTAAAAAAGGAAGATTTTTTTGGCGTGTCACGTTCTCCAGTAAGTATATTATTTCATACTTATTACCTCTTTATCATCCACTAAAATTCATGGCAGTCATTGCAGTGTAGTATTTCCTAGAGATTTATTTTTAAGTTCCGAAATAATTTAAATATAAAATTTCCTTGATTTACTTGCCAAGAACAGAAGGTCATTTTTTTTATATAGTCAAACTTAAATTCTGTTTTAGTCCACGTCGTTATCATTAAGTTTTTTGGTTCAATTTTTATTTAACTTTTTTTGGTGAAATATAATAGGTCCTACAATTATTGGACAGCCTTCTATATTTTTGCGCATGTTCATTTCCTGTCATGCCATGGAAATAACTTCATGAATTTTGACATGATGTTGACCTAACCTAATGTTTAATGTTGTGCTTTGGTAAAGTTAAATCCATGCTGCTACAGCTATTGAATCACATTTATTAAACTAATTAATCCTTTTAGATTCCGTCACTTAAATATTCAATATAAAATATATATATACACTTCAAAGTATGGTTAGCAGGTTGCTTATGTGAATCCGTGGATTTTGCAGTAACCCCAAAATATGGGACTTGTCACCATGATGAACTAGTTTTGATGTGCCCAGCTGAGTTTGGAGGGACCTATTGTTATTAAAGATAAGTTGTTGTGACCATTTGCTATTGTATATTTAATTCACTGTGAGCTATTCATATGCATATGAGTGGTTAATATCTTTGATAATTTAATTAATATAAAATATTCGGGGAGGAAAAAGGACATTTTTATAGGTTATTAGGTTAACTAAAGAATTTAGTGAGTCTGACCATAACTCATTTTCTTGGATTTCATGTTATAATACAATACATACTTTGATGTAATAATATTAAAATATTTTGGGGAGGGAAATAAATTTTATGTGGACTTTAAAATAAATAGATAAGGAGTATTGAAAACTCACTTTTAAGATAATTGTAACAGAGTTATCACTGTTGATACCTGTACAATACGTTGATTAGTTTATCAGTTTAGTAGAACTATTTAAATTGAGATTACTAACCTTAGTGTTAAGACTTCGGCTACCCTAACGGACTATTCTTGTTAATACTAATATTTACATTTTATTTGGCCAGTGGTAGTGACTATTTGCTTGTGGAGGGGCTATTAGGTCCCATTTTATCTTTATACCCACTACCACTGTATATTTAGCTTTGCATTATATGTAAATTGGTTATACACATGTATCTATATACATTCTTTTTATAAATATATTTGTTGTTACTATTTTGAGTTTTATTTCAGTTCTACTAACCAGTATATAACATAGCAAAATAAGATTATTATTTAGTTTTTTTTTTGTATTTCAGGTTACTATCTCCAGATTTATTTGTTACTTCAAAATCTCAACTATCGTTGAGTTGGCGCCCTTCTTTTCTCTTCTTAGTGTTCTCTTTCTATAAATTTATTCCCAGTGACCTTCTTTAGTTATATCACGCTTGACATTGTCAGGTCTCATTTCGTTTCTTGTCTCATTAGCTCATTATCCTTGTTATCTGTTGTATCTTTAAAGCCGCAATCCAGTGCATCGAAGCTAGCCCGAACACTCACTTGAGATTTAGTGTCTCTTTGGCCGTTTAACTTTGTTCCTCTGAGCTTAGCCATATTTTTAATATTTTCCTTCCTTCTCTTTCAGTTCTTCTGAACTTTGTCAATTCTCATATTTTATTCGTTTCAGGGTCCAAGCATACCCCAGTAGCATTCCAGGGTTAATATAAAACATAAAATGTTTGATGTCAAATCCTATAACCCTTTATTAATTATCCTACTGATGGATATAAAAAAATATTAGCATATACTATTTGTTCTTTAATATTTCAGAAACTATTAACTTTAGTTAAAGGTATTTCATACCAAAATTCAGAAGTAATTATGTTTTGTCTTTTTTCATTCGTTGCCTGGAGTAATTGCATCAAATCAGAGTTATACAACTGATGCAGATGATATGTGGCATATGTGGCGCCCTCTATCCGCTACTTCATTTTCTCTTACTCAAAGGCCCCCAATTATAATTTTTTATACATAAATAAATGTCCACGAACACGAAAGATGTAGAGAAAAAAATAAAATTTTAAATTTCAACTTTAACATCCTGTATCTTCAATATCAGCATTTTATTAAAGCAAGTGCGCTTAAATCGTAATATCGTAATCGTAATATATTAAGCCGTAATATTTCCTTTTCTACAATTACTCTAAGACCACCCTGTATTAGTATATTGGTTTTTAATAATTATATTGGATGTAACCATATTAGTCTTCAATATAATGTAAAACTCTTATCGCGTCTAAAGCCGATCGGAAACAAACATTTCAAAACAAAAGGACACCCGAATAATGTTAAAGAAGAGCGACCTGGCAGGGGGCTGACAAGTAAGGGTGGTGTTCGGTAGCGTGCTCTGACTATTAAAGGCCTTCCCGACACTCGTTCGAAATTCCAAAGCGAATTGCGCCAGTCCGTTTTTCCGACTTCTTTTAGCCCATAATGTTGATTGTCTGGACAAAAGCAGGAGACGTTTGACGTTGGCTCGTCGGCCGTCAGGTCAAAAAAGGACCAATTGACTCGATATAACTGGCTTGATTTATCGTTTTCTTCTGCTAAGAGACGTTTGTGAGTAAGTTGACGCTCTTAGAGGGTTTTATAACCTAAATCAGCTGTTTTCTCACTTTCAACAGCTTCTCTTGCTCGGGGATCGTAGGCGGCTTTTGTTGGGAACGGTATTATGTAGGTGAGAGGATGCCGCCGGCATTACAATCGATATCATCGCGAGGATATTGGATATTTTGAATGGAGAGTAATTGGAGTATTACGCGAACTTAAAATAGCTCTGAAGTGATTGTATAGGAAGATTTCTTTAAATAAAAGATATTAATAGCTTTATCAAGATTATTATTTATTGCGAAACGTTTTATTGGATTTTTGTTACGTAATCTTCCTCATAATTTAGTATGGAATCACAAATAGAAGAATTTTAAAATCATCAATGTGTTGCTTGTGTGAGTCCATTTCAAATATTTAAAGAAATAATAAATAAGACTTACAATCAATTTAATTTAACTATTAGACGACCGGTTTCGCTTTCTACAATATGCAAAGCATCCTCAGGTCTCGATACAAAGTTAAACAAATGATGCCGATACTCTATAAATTGATGGATGGTAGAACATGGTTGAAACTACTATGTATTGTTGAATGGAGAACTCAATTCTATTATTGCAGTTGTTTGACAGTAAACGGGAAGTTCTTGAGGAGATAGATTTGATCCAATGAAGAAGAGATATGTGTGTGATTGTTTGTTAAATGAAAGAATGAAAGTGATGTAATATACCATTGTATATTACAATGCTGCTGGACTACAATCTCCAATGAGCAGGCCCAAGAAACGAAAGGTTGGTAATTCTCCTGCCAACAAGTACGATGAAGGTGTCAGGGGCCAAATTCATAGAATAGTTCATCAATTTTTTCGTGACAACATACCACCAACAATAAACACCATATTAGCTGTTGTAAATGTCGAAGAAACTTTGCCCAACTTTTTACGGGCCACGCTACATCGCTTGCTGAGTGATATGGGTCTTGTGTTTATAAAACTTTGATTGAAAAACCAGAAATCATCTAGTGGCGTCATCGTTATTTACGCGCAATTCGTAAATACCGTGCAGAAGGATTTAAATAGTGTATTTAAATAAATCATGGGTAAATATCGGGCATAGTGTGAAAAAGAATGGATTGATAAAACAATTACATCTCATCGCGATGCTTTTATTCGTGGTCTAACAACAGGATTAAAAGCTCCAACAGCTCCTGGTGCACGGTTCGTTTTATTGCACGCGGGATCTACCAGTGGATTTGTTGATGGAGCAGAGCTCACGTTTTTGGCAAAGAAAAATACTGAGGATTTTTACGACGAAGTGGATGGACCGACCTTCGAAGATTGGTTCGAAAATACCTTAATGCTAAATTTGTCAGAAAAATCTGTTGTGGTAATGGACAATGCCTCATATCACAGCAGAAAGTTAGAACAAATTTCCAATAGTTCAATACTAAAAAAAGATATTCAAGAATGGCTTCTATCAAAGGACCTATTTTTTGAAGAAGACTACCTAAAATGCAGATTACTTGATGTAGTCAAGGCTTTCAAAGCAAAATATGACAGGTACATAATAGAAGATATTGCCAAAAAGCACAATGTGAAGATTCTGAGGCTTCCACCCTATCACTGTGAACTCAATCCCATCGAAATGGTTTGGAGTGAAGTGAAACGGTATATAGCTGGAAGCAACGAGAATTTTAAAGAAGCTGAAATGCGAAATTTAATTACACCAGCGTACCAGATCATTACGCCAGAGAAATTGAAAAACTACGTAAACCACGTAATAGCAACAGAAAAAAAATGTGGGAAATTGAAATTTTTTGGATGATATCGAACGAATTAATATAAATATAAATAACGGAGATAGTGATGACAGTGACGATAATAATAATGATGATGATAGTTAAGCAGAAACTAAATCTGACAGCGATTGACAGAAACAGAAACTAACTATAAAGGTGTACAATTACGATTACTTACACACGAAATTAAATACAATGACTTCTTTTATTTTCAACTTATTTTTTCGGATATTTCTATTTTATTTTCGGATATTTCTACGTTTTGTTACTGCCAACATATACAGTGCGGTTTTTAAAATTACTTCCCCCCTTAACTTTTAAATAGAACATATACAGTGCGGTTTTTAAAATTACTTCCCCCCTTAACTTTTAAATAGAACAATACATAAATAAAATGTTTCTTTATAGTTTATTTTTATTTTATTCAATTTTGTTTAAATCTATAAACAAATGGTTTGTATTGATAGCACATACTGTAGAATTAAAAACAAACTGCTTGTGTGACATAAATAAAAGGCATTTCTTAATTTCTATTTTATTTTACTTTAACTCAAGTATGTTGTAGCAAATATTATTTATGTTTGAGAACCACTGACAAAAGGAAGCCAGGCAGGGTCGTTAGTGGGCATTAGAACTTAAGCTACCCTCAACAAAAAAAGGATTAGGCTAAGTAGTAAGAAGTGACGTTTATTTTAATACAAGTTTGCAAAGAAGGATGGCATCGATGTTGTGCATTTACCCTGTACAGACAAGTCACTTTGAGACAATCTATAGTGGATATTTTTTACACTGTCCCCATTAACATCAAACTCGGTTTTAATTAACAAATTCAACGTTTTTACCTATTTAAATTTGTGTAGCAGTTTTTAACAGTAATAAGTAATTGATGTCTTTATAAAATTGTTGATATTACTTAGCTCCTAAATGAATATTACCGTATAATTTTGCATTCTTTAGCAGTGAATATTAAGTCGCTTCTCTAACGATGGGAACAGAAACTATCTCCAATATAGACATCGGAAATTGTATTAGCTTTGGTCGTTTGTGTAGTCCCATCACATCATGTTGTTAGACTGTAATTGTTAATTAATTAAAAGCACTAGCAACTCCTCCGGCGTCAGCAGTGAAACAGTTGAAGCGGTACACGATGTGGTATGACTTTCACTCAGCTCAAGAAGAGAAACTGCTATACAACCGGATATTCACTGCTGATAGACTAATTGTCTCAACTTTGAAGTTGTGACACCCTACTTGTTCGGCGCTATTCTAATAATGTAGGCTACAGCTGGGATACATGTTCCTATTAACAAGGATACACTATTTTGGTTTAATAGTTCGTGATCAGAGGCAAAGATTATTTGAATATTAACCATATCCGTTTGTGCATTTTTTTTCTTTATCTAACAACAGTGTAGTATTTATAGTCATCCTATATTTCATATATAATTCAATACTTTATACCCCTAGTTACAATAAATTTTGTTATTTATTTTATTTTGGTCAAATTAATTATAATTTATTGTGTAAATTTCAATTCCAAATATTAAATATTTGAACAGAACATTTGTATATAAGCAATTAGAACATTACATTATTTCAAATTGTTGAAATTTGGATTTTTAATATAGCTCAATACTTTCTATAAATAATTAATACGGTACAGTTTTATCGTCGTGTTACTGTAATAGAATAGACTTCCTGTATTAGTTATAAAGTACATGTCAACAAGTGGTGGGATACTGGAAATAATACATTGGCTAACATATCAGTCCTTACAATAGGAATTCTGGTCACTGCAGAAAATTGTAAGCAGGTGTGAAGTATTACTGTACTATGGTTGCACAGCTAGCATGTTGATCAAATGGGCGGTAGACATGATTCTGATAAAAAAGGTATTCATGCTTCAAGTATTTTCAGGCCATAATAATAAACATAACAAAAATACTGAAATGATGGTATCTCCTGACGTTAGACAAATTAGAATAGGGTTTGGAATCTTAGCATTCTTACAGACTGTCCGTCTAAGCTTCGCATGCATATTCATCATCATCATCAACTAGCCTATATTCGTCCTCTTCTGAACGTAGTTTTTCCGTACAATTTTCCACCTATTTCTATTTTGAGCTTTTTGCCACCAATTTGTGGTGATTCGCTTTTACATCATCTGTCTAGTCGGTGCTCGTCCTCACTTTAGATGCACCTCTTGTCTTGGTCTCCATTCCAGAATATTTCTGGTCAATCCATTATCCGTCAATCTGGTAACCTGTTCGACCCAAGCTCATTTAGCCATGACTATTTTTGCAACTTCATCCGTGACTTATGTTTTTCTTCTTATTTATAGGTTTGGTACTTTATTTCTAACGGTAATACCTAGCATTGACCTTTCCATAGCGTGTTGTGTAAGTCTTATATTATTTATTGTTCCGTTTATCAAAGTTGGTGTTTCTGCATCATATGTAAGGGTCGATAAAAAACTTTGGTTAAAAACCTTTCTTTTTAAACAAACTGGAATATTGAACTTAAAAATGTTATTCAATTTAGCAAAAGCAAGCCATGTGCTCCCATAGCACCTACTCTTCTTTGTATTTCAGATGACTGATTATCTCGGCTTAAGGGAATCTTATGCTCTACATAATAGTAAGCTATTAGTTGGTCGATACTGTCAAAGTATCTTTAGAAGTGAAAATCAGAAGGCCAGTAGATATACTGACTGTAATATCATCTAAATATTCATTGCTGTAATGGAAAATTCGTTATTTGGAAATATGGAATCTTTGTTTTTCTGCATCTGAGATAACTTTTTTAAAATGTCTCTCATAGTGACCACTAAAGTTCAGGATCATATTTTGTTTTACTAGAATGGAAATAAACTTTTTGGGTGCTTGTTTAACAAAATCAACATGTTGTTGGGGGCTTTGTTTGGGTGCTTGTTTAACAAAATCAGCATGTTGTTGGGGGCGAAAAACGTAGTTCTTATTCCTTAAAAACTTCTCAATATCTTCAAAGCAGCGATCATAAGGAAGAAAGCTATGTCCTGGCTCAGGAAAGCGGTGCTTTATCGTGTCAATAGAGCTAATTATCACCAGCAAATACAGAAGCTCAATCATTACGGAGTTTTTGTTTTGCGCAGCAGCGTTATCATAGAAAAGATATAAAACTTTAATATTTTTAGGGGGTATATTTTTTAATAGTGGTACAAAAATGGCACTACCTTGTTTGGTTACTTTCGAGCCGTAGTTTCATCATACATATAAAAGTGTGTGTTTGATTTGTCTTACCAGAATGGACGCAGAAGTTGTATGTCCACGACTGGCGTTTGTAGAAAGCTTCCCCATCAGAAATTTATGGAAGTGGAAGGTTTTGTTGGAAGACTAAGGTCAGAACCTCTACTTTGTCACTATGTTTGCACAATGTGGTTTTTTCCTTTCAGGTAATTGAAAAACAAATCGGCCTTCATGTCATGCAACTTCTTCTCCGCTGCTAAAACTTTTCGTTTACTTTCGTCAAGAATCAAATCTTTGGGTTTAATAAAAGAATCACATTTTTTGTACGTATCTGATCAAGGTGAGCCAAACCTGTAGTTGAAGTTTTCTTTGAAGTATCGATAGTAGAAGTCATAGGGAACTTTAGGTTTATATTTAGGATTGCTAAGATGACCTTGCATTCTACGAAAATCACCGAACATTCCCAATCATTTGGTGCAAAAAGAATGCAGATCCTGAGCTGCACCCTATTTGCACCAAGTGAGTGAGGAGGCAGATCCATAAAGATGAGACAGATCTTTATGGATCTGCTTTCTCACTCATTTGTTGCAAGAATAGTACAGCTCAGGACCTGCATTCTTTTTGCACCAAATGATTGTGAATATTCGATTATTTTCGTAGAATGCAAGGTCATCTTAGCAATCCTAAATATAAACCCAAAGTTCCCTATGACTTTAACTATCGATAATTCCTTTATTTATTATCGGATCTGCATCGTTCTTATACCAGGCTATCCGCCATTTTTTTTAATTATGGCATATGTTTCCACCCAAAACGGTCTAAATATGGAGCTAAATCCTTCTTACAGCCAACTCATCACTTATTTGTTGAACCTTCCTCATATAGAGATATGATTATGGTCTTCCTCCAGAACTCGGGCTAGATCTGATAGCATAATGGATTTAATATTCTCAGGCCCCATTCTGGAAGATGCTTTAAGATCAGCAGTAAAGCAACAATAGCGTGTTGCTCTGTTTATCTTAAGTCTTTGTAGAGTAAATTTAACCTCGCAAAAAAGTATGCCAGGTTCTGATTCAAAGACGAGACTACAAGAGTAGTGTGATGTGTTACTGCTGAGGAGAAGGAAAATAAGTAGAGACCTGACATCCAGGTTCACATGGGGTATCCGTGAGAACCTGATCCATATTGGCATATAAAGACTTGTTGCGTAACAACAACATTTATTATTTTTCTTTAATTTTATATCATATCATCATATCACACTGTATATTAGGTATAAGGTTTAGATTTGTAAAATTTTTTTATATCATATAATAATCTGTATGAGCTCCGATAACTTGTATCCAAAACAACTTTCTAGACATAAACTTCTAAAGTAGTAAAAGAATCATAACAATGAAACGATCATTAGTAATTTACAAATTATCGGTTTGAGTGATTCGAAAAATCCCAAAAGAGAGGAGAGTTGAAAAATAACCTTCTCAGGTAGTTTTACCAATGAAAGGAGAGTTGAAGGTAATGTATATGTAAACAAATCCTTTATATACGTCGAGGGTCAGGGGGCGATTTGTTCATTTTAAGAAACCGTTATGAGCCGAGTGTGATTCAAGGAGGTGAGTTGACATCAGTTCAAATCCAGAATTGGATGAGCTGGAGGCTCTTGTTAGCGCTAGCCGCACTCAGAAGGTTTAACACAGTTTGGTATATTAATAATTTTATTCAGCTTGTGTGAATATTGCATCACTGACAAATTATCTAGTTATTTTTTGCGCATAAATTTAAGACGACTAAATTTCGTAAATCAGCTGTCATAAGCAAGTTATCGGCGTCCAAAATACGTTCTGGTATTGTTTCAATAGACTTTTTAAAACGTTTAAAACGACAAAACTTGTTTTTCACGGGATAAACCAGCCACCTATCACTGGTATGCGAAAAAAAGGCATCAGGACAAGCGGTAAGGACAAACGAACCTGCATCTTCGCACAAGACTTACATTATGACCTCCAAACATCTATAACTTTATCCAAATCTGTATGATCAATTTTTAACAAACTGAGAAAACTTTTCTATAATCGCAATATCAATATAACGCTCCGGATAAAAATTATTCAATGTTTTATTTTCTCCACCCTTTTATATGGGCTTGAGATCTGAACACTGAAGCAATCCAATATTAAAAAAATTGAAGTATTCGAAATGTGGTGTTACCGACGTATTCTGAAATATCATGGATGGATGAATTGCAAAAGAAAAGCAAAAGTTTTCAAACAAATAGGAAAATAATACGAAGTTTTAAATTCCACAAAAATCAGGAAGTTGACATACTTGGGCTACCTAATGAGAGGTAGAAAATATGAACTATTAAGGAATATAGGCAGTTTATATGCAGTTCAATTGAATTATTTGGGCGCGTAACCAACAAATGCCAGAATGATTTCCAATCTATGACAGGTGCGAAACTTAAAGAAGAAGAAGTCTGACTTTGTCGACGAGTTCTTTCGTGTTGTTTGTATCAGCATGTTGTTGAATCTAGCAGCAGATTTTTTTAATATGCATGTTCTTTTTAATATCTCTAGAAAGCTGTTGGTATTGGGAAGGCCTAATAGGGGTATCAATAATAGAAAGTTTAATTTCCCTACGTTCTTTAACTAGATCAAAAGTATCTGCGGACATCCACACATTTTTAGGTCCGTTTGAGCCAGCATTAGACTGTGACTCGAAATCAATCAAGATATGCATTAAAGTATTTTTAAACGACAGCTAAATCCTCTGGGAATCGTGAATGTTCAAGGTAGGTAAAGTATTTTTCAATCCTTCATTAGATTGGCTTTCAAATTATTTTGTATCTCTTATGTGTGATAATCTCTTTTAGCTCACACTTTTAAATTTTGGCTTCCAGCAAAGATTTCATGATTATAATCACAGTCATCTTCAGGTAGTGTTTTACATTAGCTAGTAGATATTTTCCATTTTTTTTATCATTATATAATCTTTTAATATAATCAGTATATAATTCGGCGTCATCTACTAGAAGAGATCCAAGTATAAAATCTGCTGAGGTGGTGCTTATACAAATAGTTTGTAATTGCCAGAGGATTGTCAACGCAGAACTGAATAAGACAATCTCTCCTGTTCCTGACATTCTATCATTGTTGGATAGGCCAAAATTGACGAAAAGCCCCTGAAGATGCTCTAGAAAGCAAAAGTACTTGGGCAAGATTTAATTAATAAAACTGTAAAAATTAATAAAATTAATAAATCTGCCTTCCATTTGATCAAAGTTTACCTAGGGTGTGTTGTGTTTCTAAGTCAACCTGTCTAGAAGGTATACAGTTACTTTTCGCCTCATGCTGGTCTTGTGTCCCATTACGTTTCCGTGAGTATATATTCTGTAGAAATTTTGAGTTATAGAGGAGTATAGACTTTAGAAGATTATAGTGAATTAAACACCAAAGTTGAAATGCGAAGACTTCTTGGTTGAAGAAACCAAAATTCAGATTTTTGCTTTAATATGTGTCTTCTATAACTTAATACGATGTAAGAAAATAATAAAGAGTCGAAAAGTTGCATTTCACAACATATCGCCTCATCTAAGCAAAATCACTTGGTGAAGTGGTTTCTTTTACTTATAAAGAGTAAACAGAAATAACTATACTTCAGTGAAATCAAAAAGTATTTATTTTTATGAGCACCAAACAACCAGTTCATCACAGATTTTTGTTTAGATGAGGAGATAGTGGAATGTAACTTTTAGATTCCACATGTCTATTTTACATCATTTTGTATCGTCTGTATTACTTTGCATTTTATAGAACGCACAGATTAAAGCAAAAACTTTAATTTTGTTGTCGTTAACCAAGAAATCTTCAGCATTTCTATTTTGATGTTCTCAGATGTGGCTACAGCGTCCATTTTTAGCGCTTTAAGAGCTTCTGTGCGAGTCACTCTGATGAATTCTGGTAGGATGAAATAAATATAAGCAATTATACAAAGCAACTATATAGTGAAACCCCAGTCCAATTATTGCTGAAATGTACTGGATAAGTTATCTATATTTTTTGTGGCAATTTTTTTTAGTTGTTGACATCCTTCTATTAAAGAATTTTTGTATAGGTTTCTACTTTAACATTTTAATAGTAGAAAATAGAATAGTTATATGGAAATAAACTTTATTTTAAATTAATGCTTGTCTGTATGCGGATTTGTTTCTCCTAATAAACGGACTTTTGTTTTTTGTTCGTACATATTTTCTACTGAACGTATTTCTTGGGTTTATTAGAGTGCATTTTGTGTTTTACTTCCTTTTGTGGGTTTGCTGAATTCCAAGTCACGTTTGGAAATCTATACAGGTCTTCCTACTGGTTTTCTAAGAATGTTGTAAAAACAACTTATTAATATTGTAATTGTATTTAGTTATTGTATCAACTTGTGCGTCATCTTTCGTGTTAATGTGTTTGTCACCCTCTCTCCGTCATAACCTCTCCTCACCACACCTTAAGGACTTAGTTTAGGACAACAGTGCGAGTTTACCTCTCGGCAAGTGGTAACGGGGTTGTCGATCCCCAAAAGTGCGTGATGCGTAAGTGAACAATGCTCTTGTAGAACCGTTGTTTTGTGTTAAACCGTAAACCGTTTTGTTTATCTCTGTATCTCGATGTATCTTTGTTACTGCCTCCTAGCACGTAAAGTTAATGACATTTGTACAACTCTTTTTAATTTAATCAGAATGCGATAATTTCAATGTTGAATCAGCCCTATAAGTTCATTACAAATAAATCGAAGGAAAAATACGTCCAAGTGTTTTATTGCTTCAGTGGTCCTTGATAAATATTTTGAAGCAATAAGGTGTTGAACAACGCCTCTCTTAAATGTGGAAAGTTAGGTAACAAATTTACCCTCTCCACCAAAGACGGAATAGAAGAAGGCCATATCGGCAGTAAAGGGAAGAATGCTTCTATTAAAAGATTTAGATAAGTTTATTTATAGTCGGACGGTAAGTTCTTGTAAATACTTTTTACTTTGTCTCGTTTTAGAGTAAGCGGATTAACAATATATCATCTATTCATAACGAGGCAAGAAAAGGATGAAAATTTAACCCATGCATACATAGGGTAAGTCCGGGAGAGATGGCTCACATTTTTTTGACTGTCTATATCTTAGCACAAAAAAGTCTACGCTCTGAAATATTTATATATTTATATTAAAATACCATTAGAAGAATACAGAATTGGTTAAGCTAAATACTTACATACAAAAACAGTAAACATCAAAATACAAAAAACTGTAAAAGGCCAACCAAGAATTGCAATGCACGCACTGTACCCAGTCTTCTTGTTTCGATGGGGTTGAATATATTTCCCCACAGTCGGCACATCCACAATTTGTTTAATCTTGTAAGTCATGACTAGAGTCTTTAATAATTTCCATATGATCGTCAGAGTCTTCGGAAGAAGTTGACTCACAAACCATCTTCTTTTGGTTCTTGAGTTTCTTGACTTTTTTTTTTCAGAGGCCCTTTATTCTTTTTAGCATCCTTTTCTTTCTTTTTACATCTAAATCTTTGCGTATCGCCAAATTAACTGGGCTATTAAGTACTGCAGCCAATTGTCTACCGCGTTTTTTTACTTGTGAAATACCTGGACTTATTACCAAGTATAGATGGTAGTTTTATTGGTGACGTGTAAGACGGCGTCGAACTGCTTGTATATGGTAGGTTTAGACGTTGGAGATCATTTATTTCAGTAATTTGTGTTATTGAACTCTCAAGAAAGGCGAACTCTGGAATTGCATTCCGGCCGACTGAAAAAATACCACATGCGCAAAAACCAGATACGGCATTTTGTACTGAGGCAGCTTTTGTCCAAGACTCATTTAATAATTTGCCGAACTGCAAGCGTTAATTTTCTTTGTACGATTCATTTTAACAAATGAATTGCAAGAATTGTAATAATGTGACTTCAGCGAGTTAAAACATGAACGATCTAATGGTTGCAAAAACTGTGTAGTGTGGCTCGATAAACACAGTAGAATGATCTCATTTTCGTCTGCCTCCAACATTTGGACGGAGTTGCAATGACATTCATGATCATCCAAAACCAGTAGAACTCTTCCTGGGGGCTTTCTAGGAACGAAGTGATATGTTAACCCATGAATAAATATATCTGTGTTTATGCAAGCGCACTTTTCATTCATGTAAACCTTTGATCCTGGGACCATGCTGTCTTCAAATTCTTGCTTTTTATCTGTGCCTTTGAATATGCAGATCGGGGAAGGAAGTTACCCTCAGCATTGCAACAGGTGATACATGTAATTGTTTCCCCCTTCTCCGAAGAAGTTACTGATGCTACATTTTTAGATCCCTTTTGGGCTACAATAAATGCAGGTTTATTATTCAGTTGGAGTCCTGTTTCGTCCATGTTAAATAAACTCACGGGCTTCTCCATTAACTCATTTTCTAGAATAGCATGCTCTAACAGATCAAAGTAATTGCTTACATCCTTTCTGATCATGCCTCCACTTCTTGCTAAGGATACGCCTTCCGATTTTCTTATACTTAAGTCAGGGTTTCTTCTTAAGAATGATTGTAACCAGTCAAAACCTGCAAGTTTTTTTCCTTGTTGAAAGTAGTTTTAATATGTAATTCTTCCGCTAATCTGAATGCCATTTCTCTAACTCCAGCTCTTGTAGGTCCAAAACCAGCTTTCTGCAACTTTAGAATATGTTTCCCTATTTTATTTCCATTTTCTTCGCCGAGAACACTACTTGCTCCTAATGCATTTTTTTTAATTGTTACTTTTCATTCTTTTTCTTAATGTAGGTGCTGGCACTTCAAAATTCCTGGCGGCAGCATTGACCCCCCATTTGTCCACTTGTTACGGCATGTATGGCTGATTGGAGTTGATTTTCGGTCCATAAACCACGTTGGCAATTTACTTTTCTGTTATACTTCGTTGGCATGGCTGAAAATAAATTTATCTTTTAACAATAGCCAAAGAGCTAGGCCATATGTCCTTAACATTTGCGAGCCAACTAACCCGAATTGTCAGGGTGAGATGGCCCACTTAATTTTCGTGTGTTGGTAGCGTTTGAAAGGACTGTACATAACCTCAACGATCCAAACAACATGACATCAAAACGTGACTTCCATTAAATACAGACAAAAATAAGTGGAGAACAGTTTTGACGATTACCGAAAAAAGTTTCAAGAAGATGTAAATAAGAATTTCTAAATATCTTAACTTTTAACCTTGGACAACACGGAAACATCAGAGTATTGCTAATACCATATGCACGCATCAAATAACGCAATGCAACTGACTCCAATTAGGATAAAACTGTGATATATTCGACCGAGTCATCTCACCCGACGAGCCATCTCTCCCAGACTTACCCTACATGATAGCCTAGAGAGAAATCAATATGGAGTGAAATGTCAAATTTCTCAATAGTAAATGAATTCGTTCACGTACCAAAGACTGTATGGAAGCTGGAGTAAAAATTTTGGATTTCACCATGATATGACCAATAATCAGTATAGAATAAGAATAAATACTGTAATAAGAGAACTTTATAATGATATTGCACATGAGATTTAATATAAAAGACTGAATTAAGCAAGATAGTGCAAAGACTTATGCACTAAACTCGTTTGGGAGAAGGCTGAACATAAAAAAGGCTGGTTGCTTTCCATTTAGGCGTACCAAACAGCGATGGAGAGACAAGATCGAGCTAATTGAAAAAAGTGGTACATATCCATACAGGGTTTAAGGCGCTATATGATCATGATTATGATCATGATTAAAGTCACTTTAAAATTTACCTGTTAGCTGCTCCAACACCATAACAACTAAACACTGATACATGAATAGAAGGAATTACAGGAATATGTCAAAGACCTATGCATGAATTAAAAGAAATGACCAGAGACAGAGATCTCTGGAGACGGATAATACACGACATCACGTCGACCACTACTCTCTCCCTGGGGGGTCAGGATTGAAGAGAGAGATGAATAGAAGACGAATTTATGAATTAGGAAAATGTTCATATAGAAAACGACTCTTTCTTACGAGAAAACAGTTGTTTTTCAAACTCTTGTAAACGAAGTTTAGTATATTATTCAAATTTTCAAAACACGTAAGGGTTATACAGCAAATGGACCTCGTGTATTATATTGTTTTTTTAAATTAAAAATCGTGTATGAAATGCAAAAGAGAGAAAAATAAATACATAAATCTGCAAAAACTCTCAAGCCAGTTATCTTTTTAAATAGGACGTTCGTCTTACATTGCTATATTTTCTACTAATAAATAAAAATAAATAAAGATCAAGAGTTTGACAGAATATGCGAGGAAAAATGGCGCGGTTACAGTAAGAATAGAAGTTATATAAAATTTAAAATAAGGAGCAGTTGGAATTCTGTCAACGAGGTGATATACTGAGCAACCAACTCATTCTCTATTCTTATAAGAGCACAACTCTGTGAAGTGCTTTTGCCGAAATAGTAATGAAATCTGTGGGTTTACACGAGAAACACAGCACAAATGTAAATTAGTGGAATAAATTCCATCCCAAGAGTTTAATATTATACTCTTGCTGTTTACCATAACAACTACCACTCCTATTGAGTACTTCTGTTAGTACATGTATGAATAGCATTATTTATGTATGTTTGCCTTCGTGTTATGTAAAACCAAGTTGTAAACAACGTCTTCAACAATCCCATATGGTTTACATCATATCTCATGTCTTCTAATGAATTTGCTAATTGAATTCGAATGCCTCTACAAATTGCATTGCAAAAACACACTTTTTAAGGGACAAAAGACAAAACTTTAAAAAGAAATTTTATAGGGAATGGTAAACATGAGTATATATTTATATGTATGTATAAATATATATAAGAAAAGGTTAATGCGAGTTGATAGATAAATAAAGGTAAAAGGAATCGGCATAGCTCGCAAAAAAAGGAAAAACAAATATACTAAAATCTGTGTATAAGATGGAAGGCAACCGTATATACGTATTTCTAACTATTGGTCGTCTTTGGTACAGTGCAGCCATTTAAGAAAAGGAGCATATTAACTTGGGAAACCTAGGAGTCTTCTAACATTATTGCCACAAATTGGTTGCATTGCTCCTGTAGTGATCCTTTCCCAAGTTAACATGCTCCTTTTCTAACTAAGTGATACAAAAGATATGTTAGGAATGTTGTTAGTCAGTGAGTGGGAATCAGAGCTAACTTTCATAGCACCTGTATTTTGGGGAGGGTTTACTTGTGAGTTTAGTATAACAGATTATGTGTTAAAGATGATTTTCCTAAGTAAGGATTCGGGGTAAGAATTATATAGGAACAATTGTAAAAATATGTTGAAATTCTTCTTTTCAAAAACAGGGTCAGCTAGTTTACAAACCCTTGTGGTCCTTGCTGTATACTATTACCTTTACATTGTAATCATTTTAAGATCTAACGTTCTTTTTTTTTAAGTTGGTAGTAACGAATTCACAACCAATTCTTTTCTTTCTGATAAGAATATTTATAACCTAAATTTTATATTGGAACTATTATATACTAATACATATACTATACTATACTCATTTTATAAACATCACTACAAAAGACTTTGGTAGACTAAAAACAGTACTTCTTTGTCCTATCTTCTGCTGCACACCCAAATATTTGAGTTTTGTAGTCTAACTGATCAGCGTTGATTACAAGCGTTTATCGCTTTTCCACTATATATATATATATATATATATATATATATATATATATATATATATATATATATATATATATATTTGTAGTCTCAGCAATTGGTCTGTATGTAGGAAAAATAAATATAAATAATATTTCGTCTCAACCGATCACTGGAAGGAAAAAATGAGTTCTTAACCACTGTTTCCTTTCAGTTTTTTGGTTTTTACAGACAGTTTGTTGACCAAATTTTGTCATATTTTTAAATAAACCGCTCTATTGAACTGGAGTTGGTAGTAATACGCCTTGTTGTTTTGTCACTCGTTGACCTCTTGGCATCTGTCTTTTCACGTTGTTGACGTTTAACACCTGTTGCCTTCATTTCACCGGCAGCACTCGACAAGCTCTCAGTGGTAACTTCATTATTACTTTTAAATTACTAAAATTTTTAATTAAACATTAGAATAATGCCACCTAAAGTTAAAATGAAATCTTAATTATTGAATTACTGTTGGACCTTTTAGTTCTCTTCGACACTAATTTTGTTTTTTATACATGATAAACTTTTTTACCTATATTTTTTAACATATATATATACAACTACCACATATTTTTTTTGCTGTGCTAATTTTATGAACATTGTCAACTATATTTAGTTCAATTTATTGTTTATACAACATAATTATACAATGTCTATTGTCGTAAGCTTCTTTACAATAATTGTGAATATCATTGACTGCTACATATCTTTTTGAGGTAACATAATTAATAGCTTTTCATTGGATGTTAGGTTTTTCATATTGTTCTTTTTAGATGAACTCATGATGCAACCAAATTGGATAGCGAAACGTTTTCAATAAATAGATGAAGTAGCCATCATCTTTGTCTTTTTTCTCCAATTTTTGACCGAAAAACCCGCCACTCTTCGAGTGATCCTTATTATATATATATATATATATATATATATATATATATATATATATATATATATATATATATATATATATATATATATATATATAAATTATGATTGTTGAGGATGCAGTCAGTTTATTTGGCCCACAAGACAAAGAAAACTCTTTGACTTACTGTCAAGCTTTCGAATTTTATTTAATTCTTTTTCAAGACATCTACAAAAAGAAATATAAATTAACTAGTTAAAATTGTTAATTGTCTTACTTACTAGTCGTGAGATTACAGTTGTTAATACTATTGTACTCCACAAAACAAACCATTATAAATATATTAAAAATGTTTTATTAAAAATAACTATATTGTCACTATATATGTCATTGTCATGGTTTGATTAATGGACATATATGAATGAAAATACAGTTACTTTATGTGGAAAGTAAAACCAGTAACAATAGTTTTTATTATAATTTATTTAATTGTCTATAAAAAAATATAAATTAATCCAGTCAGCAGTTTGGCTTAAGCATTAATTTAAAATTGTAAATCACAAAAGCAATTATTAGTTCATAAAAAAAATTGTCTGTCTTTAGTTTAAAATTTGAACACAAAAAAAAACAATTACCTTGATTTACATATTTCCACTTCACAAAAAGAACTTGTTATATCTCTGTAGCATCCATCCGGAGATCAGCAGCAAACACATCCATTTGGGGCCGAAACAGGAACAGTACATTCATTGGGGGCCGGAACACACCAGGGAAAACGGGAACTCTCAAAAAAACATGAACCCTCCAACAGGAATCCGGCAAATTAATGCCGGTCACTTCATACTGGACAAAATCCATCACTACTGCTACCCATTTCCACCACAATCAACGAAAAAACAGAAAATTTTACAAACTCGATATGAATTTGGACATAACGCTGAACCGTTCTTGCTCGCGGTTCCAACGAGAGTGACGAAATTAAAAATTTGTTCGCTTAACTTGAAAATAAACAAACTCTTGACATAGCAAAACCAACGAACGACGTAGATATCCTTTGCGACGCATAAACATAAAAAGAATTTGCCGAAGTAAAATAAACAACTCTCAAATGGTTTTATTACTCGGCGACGAAACACTTTTGGGTACTTTGAAAGATACGAACTAACAAACACGGGATAATTTCTCGTTTTATTTTTTAAATATATATAAGTTTTATAATATATAAGTTTTATATATATATATATATATATATATTATATATAACTTATAGTTAATAGATCTAAAACAGTGGAAACACCATTAGGAGGTCTTACTGACAGAAGATAATAGATGTAAATTCCAAGAGATCGAAATGGAAGAAATATCCGAACACACACAAATAATTGAGTTAACAACCGGAGAGTTAAACGATGCCCTCAAAAGATCGAAAAACGGTAAAGCAGCAGGACCTGGAGATATCTCAATTGAGTTGATATCTCAAGTCGATTGGAATATTGGATACATCAGCTCAATATTCAAAAAGGGGATAAACGCAAATGTTCAAATTATAGGGGAATAACTGTTAACAGCTTCGTGGGGTGGCTGTACGGTCGAATAATAAAAGAAAGAATAGAATCAGAATACGAAGACATAGAAGAACAAAATGCATAGGTAATCGTATAACGGAAGACAATCGAAGTAGGTCTCAGTAGAGAGTATATGAATGCTATCGCAAATATATACAAGAATGCAAGAAGTGTCGTTAAAGAAGAAAACTTTACATCTGAATCGTTTCCAATAACAAAGGGGCTTAAACAAGGATGTTGTCTATCTCCGACCTTATTTAATATATATATATATATATATATATATATATATATATATATATATACATATATATATATATATATATATATATATATATATGCAATCATCGCTAGAGCAGTGGAGAAAATAAATATCCGGAATGGGAATAGACATAGACCGTGGTAAATGTCTACCAACTTTATTTTTCGCAGATGATCAGTTAGTCATAGCAAATGATGAAGAAGACATGGACTACATGTTTAAAAAACTAAAAAAAGAATATGAAAAATGGGGCCCCAATATGAGTATGTCAAAGACAGAGTATCTTAAAATAGGAAATGATGAAGAAGATCCAGAGTTATAAATTAGAAACACAAAGACATGCAATGAAAATAAATATCTCAGATCTATAATATCTAAAGAAGGCACTACCAAAAGAGACATCGAAAACAGGACGCAGCAGGGAAAAAAGGCGGTTAACATTCTGAACTCTCTACTATGGTCTAAAGATATTAGACACAAAACGAAATTGACAATCTATCGAACCTTGGTAGAGCCTATTATTAACAAAGAAGGTGAAAACTGTCATGTGTTATACATAGTAAATTGTAAAGAAAAATTGTAAACTTTAAATTGGTAACTTTAAATTGGAAACTTTAAATTAGTGTTCTATTGTAGCAGAGCACTGAGGCTTGGTGGAACTTGATCTGAAAGCCCTTAGACAGGAAATAAATTTTACATACCTTAGAAACACTTTACTTTTCCATAGTTTGATATATTTAATTGTTTATTAATCTGCACCATCTATTAAAATCTAATATCTATTACATTAAAATAAGAATATACTAATATAATCTTTAATTTTTTTATAAATAGATTCAATTCAATAATTTATACTCAATCTTCGTATAATAGTAGAATAATTCTCTCAATCTCCGTTAGTTTGTCAGGAAAATGTAGATCATCTCGGCATTGTAAAACGGAATGAATTTCTTCAGCTGCACGTGCAGCTGTAAACTTGTAAGATCATGCACACATTTAGAAAATTCATTTCTTCGTCCGTCCGTCGTATAGAGAAAACTCGCAGCCATCCTTTATTTATAAACATGGCCTCCACCAACACGCAACGCAGTTTATTTCTCTTTCTTTCTCATTCTACTTTTTAGAAAACGATTTTTATTTGTGGTAAATCTTTAGCAGATGTGTTCTTTTATATAACAGTTCATTGTATTCCTACTAGAAAAAAAAACGTATCAGACAGCACCGAACATCACTTGTCGACGTTACTAATGGTCTTTTATATAAGAAATATATAAATATTATTTATTATTTGTTATTTTTTAATTGGTGTAGTTTTTATGAAAATCTTGACATATAATTATTTGTAAACTTTTAGAAAGTCAAAATAATATTCGGCAAGTGGGTGGGTGAATAAATTATTTATCAGTTTGTTGTTGTGATTAATGGCGTGATTTCTATATTTTATTGAGTGATTCTCTATTATATGCTTAAGTAATGGGACGGAATTAAAAACAACATTGAAGAAGCAGCAACAGAAGCTCTAGAAAAACGCAAAGTCATACTGAATGAAAGAAACAACAAACCATGGTTCAGAAAATAAAAAAAAATGTAAAGAGAAACGAGAGGCCTACACGAAGAACAAAACATCAAATACCCCAGAATCCTGAGACAAGTATAAAAGAATACCAAATGAAACAAAGCAGTTGGTAAGAAGAACAATAAGAAACCAACGAAAAGAAATTGTAGGAAAAGGCAAATTACTTGAAGGAATACAATAACATATCCGCAAACGAATGGGAAATATACCTGACGAAACTGTTTAAGCAAAGGAAAATAATAATCGACAAAATAACGTACCTGAATTAAGACACGAAATAGAAATCAGTTTTCAGGAAGTAGAAGTACCCATAAATTCTCTAACGTTTCAATCATTCTTTAATTGGTTAGTGTCTTGGTCGTATACACGGGTAAGTATCTTTTTCTAGTTTTAGGCCTCTGTTTTTTACTTGTTTTATTTTACGTGGCAGATACTTTCTTAAACTAAAGCTGAAATCAATTTAACTTTTACTTTTTTACTGTATATATGTACCCATTTTACCTTATTTTCTTTAATATCTTATTAATAACAATTTTTCCTACAAATTTATTTTTATTAATGCCACGCTGTGATCAGAGATTTTGCTGAGATCGTTTCCCTCTGAATACTCAGCTTTATTTCTTATCAGGCTTTTCTTTTGGGAGAAAACTGATCTTTGTTTGAATTTTCTAGCCACTACCGTGGGAAGCAAGAAAACAGCCAACCGCAATACCTTGGGTAACAATCAGCAACCACCTACAAATCCACTGATGCATCAGAACAGAATTTGAAATCCATTTACTAATATGGGACGAAAATGATTGCCATTATTTAGACCATCAACACCCCTTAAACCAACTTGCTGAGTACTTTTTTTATATTTTAGTTATTTCATACCGACAACTGGAATAATCTTTGAGCCTCAGTTTAATTTATTTTTGTTTCACATTCATAATATACATTCTGTTTATTTTTTATTAAATAAACAAATATACCTTTATTATGGCTTAATAAGTATTTGTATTTCCTGTACCTTTCTGGGATTGGTGTAGAGAGAGAATGACACATTCTGGAAGAACAAACACCTAAGACAAGATACAAAAACAAGAATCTATAAAGCAGAAATTAGACCTATATTAACATACATGGCGTAGACAAGAACTGATACATCTAAAACGAGACGACTACTAGAGACAACAGAGATATCGGGGAAAAGTATGTTGGATAGGAAGAGAAGCGAAAACATAAGAAGAGCATGCAATATAGAAGAATACAAGAAGGAAGAAGAAGAAGTAATGGGATGCCCAGATCATTGTGAAGTGTTTGGTTAGATACATATCATGAAGCTTTACTTATCGTACGGAGTATTTTGGATTGGAATATTTGAAGTATCTTCAAGGTCATTGCTGGTTGGAACGTCTACTGTAAATATCAGATACAGAAATGGGCCCAAAACGCTACCCTAAGGTACGTCAGATTGTATGATGTGGTAACTTGAGTAGCTGTCTTCAATTTTGACTTGAAAGTAACGGTCAGTAAGATATGGTTATATTTACTCTGTTAGGTGTAATCAGTGTAATAAAAATACTGAAAATGCTCTAGGAAGTGAAAGTAAGATGGGCAAAATTTAATTAACATAACTGTGCTGGATATCTGCATTTTATTTGATCAAAGTTAAAATGTTTTTGGTGTGACAAAACAAAAGCATTTTAGTAGAACATCATACGTTCTAGAATCCTGATGCGTTAGAATCAGGTCAGGTTCTAGTGAAATTATAGTACATTATATAATGATATTATTATACGCTGCAATATAACGTATTAATGAATTCTCCTATAGTTGCTCGGGCTCTTAAATCGCACTACAATAGGTAACTCAATGTGCCTGCAAAATGTCAACATCTGATAATGTTATTTTGACATCGATAAACTTACTTTAAAAGAATCATCATCATCATCATCCAGCCTTTATTTATGACGTCCACTGGTGGACATAGGCCTCCCTTAAACTCCTTTATTCTTTGCGATTTGGTGCACTTTATTGCCAATTTTTGGTGATATGCATGATGTCGTCACACCAACGTATAGGTGGTCTTCCTCTACTACGTTTGTCTGCGCTTGGCTTCCAATGTGTAATTTTGCTCGTCCATCCTAAGTCATGCATTTTCGCTACATGGCCTGTCCAACAATTTCATTTAAGTTCTGCTATGTGTTCCACATACTACTTCCTACACACTCTAAGAAGGCAACGGAAAACCACCTAGAGCTTAATTTTCCCAAGAAGCAATCATGGAAATGGGATAAATACAACGGCTCCGAGTACGGGCGCTCCTTAAATGAAGCAACAGTGCTAAGAATCTTCCGATCAGCTAGAAACATGAACACATTTTCTAAAGAAAGAAAAATAGGTACATGGAATGTAAGAAGCATGTACGAGCCAGGAAAAATTCACAACACCATTAAAGAAATGAAGCGTCTAAATATAAGTATCCTTGGAATAAGTGAAATGAGATGGCCAGGGTCTGGAAAACTAACTGTAGATAATCACATTGTATACTATTCAGGAGAAGACAGCTCAAAACACAAAAATGGTGTAGCAATAATTGTGTCGAAGGAAACAGATAAAGCTGTAAAAAACGTCGTCCTATTCTTTAACAGGATACTGGTGATACAAATACAATCAACAACAATTAATGTGAACATATTACAAGTATATGCACCCACACAAGACTATGAACAAGAAGAAATTGAAAAATTCAATCATGATTTAGAAAAAGTATTAGCACCTACCAAGAAACACAATCGCAATATTATCATGGGAGATTTTATTGCAAAGATTGGTGAAGGTGAACAAAAATATATCATAGGAAAATATGATCTGGGAATACGAAATAAAAAAAGGGATATGTTGGCATATTTTGCGTAGAAAAGCAAATTAGTAATAACGAATACAATTTTCAAACTTCCAAAACGTCGTCTTTGCACCTAGAAATCACCAGCAGATACACCTGAACGAGTTGTTCGTAACCAAATAGACTTCATATGTATAAATAAGAGATACAGAAGTTCAGTATTAGCAGTAAAAACATATCCTAGCGCAAATGTACCAACAGATTACAATATTTTAGTAGGAATAATGAGTCTGAGATTAAAAAGAGTTGCAAGGACGAATAAGCAAACAGTTACTATTGATAGAGAAAAGATGTTAAATGATACTGTAAAACAAGAAATAACTAGTATATTAGAACAAAAAATGAAGTTAACATCAATCAAAGAGGAAATTACCGAGGAAAACTGGACGAGAATTAAAGACATCTTAAAAACTCTTCAAGAAACAAAATTGAGTGCGCGAAAAGCAAGAAAAAAACAAGGGTGGATGACAGAAGAGATACTGAGACTTATGGACCAAAGAAGAGAAGTCAGAAATAAAGATAAAAACGAATAATCGCTACCAGTTTCATCATAACTGTTCTAGCAATAGTCAACCGTCTACGTATTTCTCTGTCACAACCTCCGTCATTTGTTATTAGAGACCACAGGTATATGAAAGTATTTCCTACTTCAAACCCCCAATTTCTTTAATGTGTTGAAGATTCCGAAACTCTGTCTACTAGCATGATCTTTGTCTTACTCCTATTTAACTTTAGTCCATACGTTTTGCTTTTTTCCTCCAAACATCTCATTATGTCTCATAATATTTAATAATATTAATAATATTTATGTTTATTATCTTATTAATATAAAAGTTATTTGCAGACTTCTGCAGACATACTGTATAAATTTACGTGATAAAACAAAGAACCGCACTAAAACTTGAACATCTTAAGATTAATCGTTTTAGCTAAATACGTAAACACAAACACGAAAAAAATGAAAATGCTTTCCAAGGAAACAAACAGATTTCATCGTTTACTTTACCCGCCCATTAGTTTTCGCATGTTTTGTCATCCACTAAGTAATTTTAGAGTCCATCTATTCATATACTAGTCCAAAAGTTTCGGCAGCCTTGGACATCAACCCACGAAACCAAGTTGTGTTCTCTATTCCGTTTCGGTGTCATAAACAAAACAGTACATCGAGTAGGCTAATATATCTTATTAATGTGCCACACCAGCAAAAAATCAAACTCTCCTCGTTTGTTGACGTCCAGCCAAAGCAAACTTGTTATGGCCCAAGTTTTGTACGCCATCTAATGGCTCTTGTTGACACTTTAGTGCTTGCTTTCAACAATGTACAGCTAGTAGTGCATTTATATTGTGCTATTGTCGATTTAGGACTTCCCGTTCGGTCCAAATTCCTTTTCATATTTTATGAACCGTTTTAATGTATAACAACCAGGGGAAACAAAAAGCGGGTATTATCGTTGTACGATATATATGTGGATAAAATGATTTATAGTAGGTATTGACATCGGACAGAATGTATATTATATATTGTATCTCTTTATATATTACAATATTTTGCAGTATATACATTATTTAGTGAAGATGTTTTTTCATTAAAATTTTGGATTAATATAGCGTATATGATATTTTTTTATGAAATCGCATAACAGACTTAATCAACGAGATAACAAATATTTATTATTACCTGAATCTTCTTCTAAAGGTGCCCATCTTATTCTATTCAATGTAGCTCAAAATAGATAAGTATAATCAACTGTAGAAGACTGCATTTACTATTACATATAATGTGGTCGAAGTAAGCCAATTTTCTGTTCTTTAAGGTGTTAATACATTCACATTAATTCACAACTCTCGATCAGTTCATTTCTAGTCATCATATATTAACTCTAAGCAGGTTTAAATTAAAAACTACATAAAAAATAACTAACAAAGTATAATTATTAAAAAAAAAGTAAAAAATTAAAAGTATATCTATCAATAAAATATACTTAAACAAACAGAAAAATATCGATACTAAAACTCGATTCATAACGTCAAAATTCATGATAAATGTCAAAAGTTATACATAACATCCCATCCAATTAATGCAAATAGAAAATTGTCTGTTTAGTAACGCCCCATGGCCATCATAATCAATTTAAAGTGAACATTAATTAAATTAAATGTCCATTGTAAGTGTATATTTCAGTTTTCTTCAAATAGATCAAAAAATTAATTTATATTATGCACGCCACTCAAAAGTTTACATCATCATCATCATCAGTTAGCCCATATTTGTCCACTGTTGAATGTAGGCCTCCCGTAAAATTTTCCACTTATTTCTGTCTTGAGCTTCTTGCATCCAATTTGTGGTGATGCGTTTGATATCATCCGTCCATCTAGTCGGTGGTCGTCTACTGCTTCGTCCAAAAGTTTACAGCGAGAATAAATTGCTAAGAATAATATAATGATTTATATTTCTTTAAAAAGTTTCCCTTGACAAAAGATACAGCTATCACTTTATTTGAACAGATGGAAGCTTCGTAACAAAAAGGAAAATAATGTTATTAACATATACTAAAGACATTACATTAACATTGGTGGATAAAAAATTGTTAAAAAGTAAAACCAACCAAGATTAATGTTCTAATGTATATAGAGAATATACTAATCAGTACATATGTTCATGGAAGAAGCTGTTACACCAGTCCAACAGTTATTTTTATCATTAATATTTTCGGCGTCGGGAAAAATGCAAATATCAGTAGATGACTACATGGGTATATCGAGGGCAACAGTTTCAAGAATTGAAAATATATCAAACACACATGATGAAATGGTCCAAGTTGAAAAAGAGTTTTGTGACATTCTATGATTCCTACCTCAATTTGTACTTTAATACGAATTGAATCTTATGGAGGTGCAAATTTAGAAATACACCATTCAGACAAATAAGTTGTTTATTAAATGTCCAAAAAATCAGTGACTTCTTTAACACACTAGACGCCAGCCTCATTTTACGCTTTTATTACCAGATACAAGGTGGGTACAAGTATTGTCAATATTTTTTCGGCCTATGTTCCATTTTTTTTATTAAAAATATCATCTTCTTGCCTTCAGAGATCATGATTATTTTTGTTTTATAAATATATCTGCTTTTCTTTTTGAGTTATTCCTAATTTTCCTGTGATCTCCATGAGGGTCACGCGGTACCACAACTTAAATTTGAATTGATATACCGCGTGACCCTAATAGATATCACAGATATTTTCAGCTGGAATGGTACACTGGTCGCTATGAACGTCTTTTAATGAACTGAGAATCAATAATACATATAAACGCGAACTGGGAGAAAATTAAAAACAACATTGAAGAAGTAGCAACAGAAGCTCTAGGAAAACGCAAAGTCATACTGAACAAAGTTCAGAAAAGAAATAAAAGAGAAATGTAAAGAGAAACTAGAGACCTAAACGAAGTACAAAACATCAAATACCAAAGAATCCCGAGACAACTATAGAAGAATACGAAATGAAACAAAGCAGTTGGTAAGAAGAATAACAATTAAAGAAATACAATAACATACCAGCAAACGAATGGAAAAGATACCTGCCGAAACTGTTTAAAGCAAAGGAAACTAATAATCAACACAATAACGTACCTGAATTAAGAGACGAAATAGAAATTAGTTTTCAGGAAATTGAAATCGCCATAAGTTCACTCAAAAATAGAAAGTCACCAGGATCAGACGGAATAACCAACGAGCTTCTAAAACACGGAGGACAAAGTATAACCCTAGAGATGACAAAACTTATACAGAAACTAATATTGCACCGGAAGATACCAGACGCATGGAGAACAGTATAATAAAAAAGATTAATGGGAAAAATCCCGTAGTTGGCTGTATACCATCGTTTAAAAAAACACAGAAGTTAAAACACTTTCACACATGTGTATTGTGGTATAAAAACAAACAAATATTTAAAACTTTATAAAAGTGTCGTCAACATTTAAGTTCTGGCAGAACGTTTTCAATCTAAACAGATCATCCTCAGTGCCTTGTGTACTTGTAGCTAACAATAAAGTTGTCTATAAGACCTCGATGTATGGATTTATAGCATTCCAAATGTTACATTTAATATTCTTTTAACTCTAGGTCGATGACAATGGATAGATTTAAAAAACTTTAGGAAATACATGTCTCTCTGCTCGATTATTAACATGTGGTACTTGTCAGTTGAAACGACAGTCAGCTGGTCTGTGTCGTTTTAACTGACAAGTACCACGTGTTAAGAATCGAGCAGGGAGACATGTAGTCCCTAAAGTAATTTTTAAAAAACTACGCTTTAAAATCGAAATTGATGGGAAAATAATAAAGCAGGAAGCAAGGTTTAGATATCTGGGAGCAGATATAACTAGTTACGGAGATGTTGAAGAAGTATAACAACAAAGCTTAAAAGCAATAAAAGCGGCGGGATCTCTTAATAATACAATCTGGAAGAACAAACACCTAAGAAAAGACACAAAAACAATAATCGATAAAGCAGCAATTAGACCTATATTAACATACACGGCGAAGATAAAACCTGACACATCTAAAACGAGACGACTATTAGAAACAACAGAGATAAAAATACTCCGACGAATATCAGGGAAAAGTCTGTTGGATAGGGAGAGAAATGAAAACATAAGAAGAGCATGCAATATAGAAGGCATAAATGGATGGATGACAAAACGAAAACAGGAGTGGAACGAACATTTTGGTAGAATGGCAGAGGATAGAATAGTACGAATAGCACGAGATAAGTCACCAAATGGACGAAGAAGTATTGGCAGACCAAGAAAAAGATGGTGCGATAATTTACACATTTTTAGTAGGCTAATATTGAAGAAAAAAAACAGGCTTTAAAGCCTACATACAAGAAGGAAGAAGAAGAAGAAGAAATAATTTATATTTGGATACTTCCTCAATCAGTAAAAGTTTCCCTTTTTGTGAAAATTAAAAAACTACTTCTTTTCGATACACCCAAAATGAAGAAAAATAACATTTTTACAAACAAATTAACCTACAATAAGAAAAATAAGGTTATTTCGACAAAAATAACCTTACCAATACCAACCTTCTAATTGAAACACCTAAATTTACTTTTAATAATGAAAACACCTGGTAGTGTTATGAAACTGGGTATGACACTTTAGTCTTAAGTGAACGTTAGTTAAGGTTTAGTTTAGGTTATGATTATGAAAATCAGGGTTTAATTTTTATTCTATACACTTTTCATTATAACATAATTTCATATAAATATATTCTCGGATTTTTACAATTATCAGTTCAAAAATTATATTAAAGTGTGACAAAAAAAGTTAAGTATTAGTAAAATATTTTAAGTAAAATTTTATGTTTATTCTTTGGAAGGGATTTTTAAATCAGAACATATTTTGTATACGGATTTTACATAATAGTATCGTAAACATAAAAACACAGTAAGCAATTGGAAGAGTTTATTTATGTCACGAGGAGTCACCGTTTTTACCACATGTAAACTTTTTTAATTTTATTAAAATATATAAAAACAATATAATTACTTTTTTCAATTTTAAACATATTAATTTAGTTTTAAACTACTTTAGACTACTTTAAACAGTTACTACAAGAAGGACGACAAAATTTTCAATACGAAAATGCAAACAGAGACATACGATCAGAATTCATGGAATTGAACATGACAAATATCGTAGAAGCGATAAGATCTTTTAAACTTAAAAAAGCGCCAGGCCCAGGAAACATCTCACCAGAATTTATTAAATACGGCACAGCTAAACTGTGGGAAATGCTCAAAGATCTGTTCCAACGATGCCTGAATGGAGAAGAGACCCAGTTAGAATGGCGTGAGGCCTATATAACCCCAATATACAAAAAACCTAACCTAACCCCAATATACAAAAAAGGAGCACGAAACAATGTCAGAAACTATAGAGGAATTGCTGTCATCCCCACTATAGGACGACTGTACTCCCGAATACTTAGAAACCTCATAGAAGAAGACATTCGTATGAAACAACCAGAAGAACAATGCGGATTCAGAGCTGGAAGATCGACTATAGATAATCTATTTACACTTAAAATATTAATCGAAAAGCGACAACAAAGAAACAAAGAAACACATATAGCCCTGATAGATCTTGAAAAGGCATATGATAACGTGCCGATAAATAATTTATGGAGTGAAATGCAAAACATGGAAATAAAACCTTCGTTAATAATAGCAACTCAAAAGTGGTATGTAAACAACACCGCATCAATTAAAATAGGTGGCAAACTTAGTGAGAAATTCAACACTACGAAAGGGCTACGACAGGGATGTTGTTTATCACCTACGCTGTTTAAAATATATCTGGATCGATCTCTACAAAAGTGGCAAAGACAATGCAGAAATATGGGAATACAAATAGATGAGGATATTCTCTATACATTATTCTTCGCTGATGACTAACTGGTGGTAGCAGAGGATATAGACGACCTCAGCTATATGGTAAGGAAACTACAAACAGCGTACGAAGAATGTGGACTGACAATGAACTTACAAAAATGGGAATATCTCTCAGTGGGGAAAAATACAGTCGAAGACCTGACATTGTAGAGTGACAAAATCAAAGGAACAAATAGAGTAAAATACCTAGGAGTAGTGTTTACAAAAGACGGAAATAGCAATGAAGAAATAAATACAAGAATAAATAAGGGCAGAAACATTACCAAATGCCTAAACTCCATTCTCTGGGATAAAAAAATCACAAGAACGACGAAAAAACGAATATATAAGACGATGGTTGAGCCGATGGTAACATACGGAGCAGAGATATGGGACACTAGTAAAAGAAACAGGAAAAAATTACAAGCTACCGAGATGGATTTTATGAGAAGAAGCTGTAGATTGACAAGGATGGATAGAATCCGCAATGAAGAAATAAAACGTAGAATGGAGCAAGAAAAAGACATTATAGATGAATTCCAGAAAAAACAACTAACTTGGTTCGGTCATGTAAACAGAATGGCAGACGAGAGGTGGCCAAAGAAAATATTAAAATGGATCCCAACCGAAAGAAGAAAAAGATGGCGTCCAAGAAGAAGCTGGCGAGAAGACGTGAATGAAGCCATGGAAGGAAGACAGCTAAATGAAGCCGACACACGAGATAGGAAACGATGGAAACTAGGGACAGGAAAACAACGACAGTTGTAAACAACCTGTACTATATATATAATTTAGTTTTGGCCGTATTTCTAATATGTTTTTACAACATTATCCATCATCTTTTGGATCCCCCGAGTATTATCTGCCATCAAGATGATAATGTCTACATATTTAATATTGCTTATAAGTTGACCATTTACTGCAATATAATCTTCTGATTCGTCCAAGGCTACTCTAAAAACATTTCCAGAGTATATGTTAAATAATGCTTGTGACATTACGCAACCCTGTCTAACTCCTTTTCCGACTGTGAAGATCTCGGAGAGTTAATTTTCGAATCACACCGTTGCTTTTTGTTGGAGATATAAGTTTGAGATTATATCCTTACGAACAATTCTTGATGTTTTTAGGATATTGATAAGTTTCTCATTTGGTACTTTGTCAAATACCTTCTCGAAATCAATACATACATACACATCGCAATTGACATCTCTGACATCCCTGTATTAAAACTTGCAAACTAAAGTGCTTTCCTCGTTCCAAGTCCTGCCCTGTACTCAAATTGAATTTCACTTAGGTGTTCTTCTAAATTGGTATATGTGCGAGTGAATAATAGTATGAAGGTACTTTTGTAGCTTTTACGTTACTGTACTTGTGGTCAATGTTCAGTTTGCCATAGAATATTTGAATGTGCAGTTCACATTTGTGGTAACTTTCCGTAATTTTAGATAAAGTCATCTCAGTAGTCATAATCAGATATAACTTTAAAAATTTTCGTAAACTCTGAATGACTAGAAACCATTTTATCTTTCCCATTGCCTATAATGTATTCTCCAGAATAATTGAATCGGTCAATATGAAAAGGGGTCATCTCCACTTTTTTGAGATTTACACTTTCTGTCGAATTTCTATTTAACACACGTAGACGCGTCGATTCCATATAAAAACGGGTCAACTTTCATTATCATTACCGTAAAGGCAGCAGATCCCACAAACCAGTTCAGTTTGAAAACAAGTCATCTCCTAGAGATAACCCATTTTCAAAATAAACAGCGAGTTGTACCCACCCACAATATAACGGTTTATTATACTGATCTATTTAGTAGTTGTATAGACCTGTTTGGATACAGACGCTATGCGTAATACAATGTGCTGTAGTGATAGTAGTGCAAGTAAATCTCCTCCTTTAAAACAGAAAAAAGGTGTGAGGAATCTTAAAACTAACAAAGCAACATTTTACTCTTACCACGAAGGCGAAGGACACAGAGGTCCCGATGAAGTTTGCTCTTTTTTTAAATGACTATTTTTCATTCATTCCTCAACCTCTTGCATCCACTGTTGGATATAGGTCTCCTCCATGTTCTTCCACTGTTCTCTATCTTGCGCCTTCTGTATCCAATTTCCGACTGTTTTTTTCAAGTCGTCCATCCATATTTTTGGTGGTCTGCCTCGGTGTCTTTTGTCTTCTCTAGGTCTCCATTCTATGAGTATTTTGGTCCACCTAATATCATTTAAACGTGCTATATGTTCAGCCCATCTCCATTTGGCTTGCGCAATTTTTTCTATGACATCTGTCACTTTAGTCCTCTTTCTCATTATCCTATTTGGTACCATATCTCTTCTAGTTATTTCCAACATTGCTGTTTCCATTTTTCTTTGGGTTACTCTCAATTTATTTGCAGAATGTTTGGTTAAAGTTATTGTTTCGGAACCATATGTTATTAGTGGCAGTATGCATTGGTTGTAAACCTTTGCGACGCTGGATCTCACAAGTTTGATTGTCTTTTCCCATTTCTAATTTCATGCCCTAAATAGATATAGCTAAAGACCTGATGTACTTCGTTCCCATCTACCCTCATAACATCACTTGGAACTAAATTGGTCATGTATTTTGTTTTTTCAAAGTTTATGTTCAGGCCTATTTGTTCTATTGCCTGTTTTGGCAACGACTATATAAACACCAAAACAAAATTCCAGAAAACTTTAAAGTGCTGCATCTCTTTTGTGACTGATGTTTAGGTCAGAATCGGAATAATACTGTTATTCGATATCTTCTGACCCTAGCAATGACCAGAAAGTTAAAAAAAATTACTATTTAATTTAATTTATTTAATGATTGTGACAAGAGATTGTGGTACTGTTAAAAAAAAATTCGTCGCTACAACAGGATTTTCTCTATAGAGGAATATGAAAATTTAATCGTCATAATAAATTTGATATTAAACATATTACTTACATAGATGTAGCTGCGTTTAAAAAATGGTGGCCAAAAAAAGTTCCACAGGAAGCTTTGGTAAAAACGTTAAAAAAAACAAAAAGGTTGGTTTCAGGAATAACTCTTATTATAAATTTAGCTTTTCCTCAGATAATTTGGGTATGGTGTTAGCTATGCCATACATTGATGGCATTCTTGAAGAATGGTTTAAACTTCTAAAACCTCAACAAAAGAAGAGTTCGCCCTTGTTTCTACCTGATCCTCAAAATATTAATCCAAAAATCCAAACATAAAAAACTTAAAGGCTTTTACAATACATACCAGATAATCACAAGCCATTCTACAACATGATCTGTTAATGGTCTACTACTAGTGCCAAAGAAGCGGCACAAGGACACAATTAAATTATCCCTATTTATTTTAAATCTTTTTGTTTTTTTTTAAAAGTTTAGTGTAACAGTTTAATGTTTCTTATAAACAATATTCATATCGACGCTTGAAAGGTAAAACAGCTAATACGCCAATTGTGAATTTTACAGGAGAACCGTTTAAAGTTTGAAATTTTGAAAAAAAAAAATCATAATTTTTGTTGTAAGCATACTATCTTGACAAATCTTAGGAAAATAATTGTTATATAGTAGAATCCTTTTATGCTATAAATTTCTAAAAGAAATATTATCTAGTTTTAAAATTAATGGCGCATTATACAAAGTGATTCTTGAATGCAAACAGGAGAAATGTATTATAAACATGATCCATTACATAACCAGGTAACTGAAAACGGCTAATTTACCAAATATGAGTAACTTTGTGACAAGGTGAAATGTTTTATAATGTATTTATGTTATGAGATGCATGCTATTAGAAGTGTCTTTTGTGAAAATTACAAGAATATAAGTCATTCTCGGTTTAAATTCTAATATTATTGTATTATATTTATTGCATCATTATTAGATATTCTAGACATTTTACATCAAAAGACGAAAAGAAATAGTTCAAGTTAATGGAAAATACTTTATTACTACGAAAAAAAAAGGTTTTTTGAGGTTTGTTGACAAAAACAATAAAAAACACATCAGCAATATTAAAGTTGAAGTCCATCTTCTTCGTCAGTTTCTGGAAGGACATCATTTACACTCTAGGTAGATTTAAATATTCACTATGATATTGCAAGAGTATTACATTCGAGTGGCACAATTTATTCAGATCGTTATATTTTTGTTTGGAAATTGACAAAGATGTTGGATATAAGTTGCAATTTGGTGGATTCTTTACTTTACCGCTGATTTGTATGATCTCCTCTTGAGCATCTGAAGCCATTGAAAATTTTGCATACTTCTTAGTTGGTTCAGACTTCTTAAATGTAGCCACTCTTATTTTACTTATTTTTCCTGCAAGGTTTCCTTTAAAATATTTGTCTGATATGTCATCCCATGAAATGAAATCTTTATGAAACATGGGGTGAACTGCATAAGGTTCAGGAATGTTACGAGCTAATTCAAAAACAGTTGGCCATTGTGAAGGTGCCCAAATAATATGCTTAGCTACGCTTTTTTCTATGACAGAATGCATGCTGTCAACTGGCATGTAGGAGTGACCTGGCAGAAGATAATTAATCTGGATCACATTTATATTTTTGCAGGACATCAAGTTGTAGTGGAAAGAGGCCAAAACAGTACGGTTCTTATTTTGACCTGGGCATGAGTCACAATCATCGAGCAAAAAGATAAAAGAGGGAATCTAATCGTTATAAAAAGGAGACCAAAAAAGTGGCCTCTGATGGAGGACATATCCGGAAATGCAAAGGCGCTAAATTTAAATTTTCCAACACTTGTTAACAATAGCTGTAAAATATTTTTCAGACAAGAAAGTTTTAATTAAATATTAACGATAATAGTCTAAAAAGTGACACAATTGGTAAAAAACTTCAATATAAATAAAATTTCATGTGACAATTGGGACAAACAATAACATAACCAAACTAAATTTGACTTCTTAAACAAGGAAAGAGACTGTCTTTCCTTGTTTAAAGTGGCCTCTCAAGATAGCACTTCCTGTCTAACAATATTTCTGTCCCCACTAAGTTTACATTCCCTCTTTTATCTTTTTGCTCGATGGTCACAATAAAGCAGTAGTTTCGTGATTTTCCCACGGTCATCAATTTTTTTCATGAACGATACTAGACATGTGGCTATTTCGTTAGCTCCTCTCTTTCCTTGGCTTTCATTCCAATAATAGCAGTGGCCTTTCCTTGTTGTTCTTTCATAGAAAGTAAAGTTATACAATGCCAATTTTCTGAAGTAATAAAGTAACATACTTTCTCCGTACGGTGTATTTAAAACTATCTGTAAGTCGAAGGAGACACACAGGATACTTCTATTTTTCTCATGAATTTTTTGGTGATATTCAAATCTCTTCTTACTTTCAACTTTTTCTTTATCATGTTCTTGCTTTTCTACTTCAGTTTCCGGTCTAGGGTTGTTTTCGAAACCAACACACTTGACACATTTGTCTTTCTTGGGAATATGAATTCCGATATTGAATTCGTTCGTAAATATTTTTCTAAATAACCTCTATGACACAACATCTATACCTGTTTCTATTTCTCTTTTCTTTTATAGATTATAAAGATTTGTAATATTCTTAAACTCATTGGGCAAATAAAGTTTGGTGGAGTCTTTTCTTGCATAGTGTGACGGCACTGCTGGCAAACTTGTAATGAAGTTTCTTACAGAGTTCAACACTTCTTCTTTTGTTTTATTCGGAGGGATAGTTTTTCCTCGCATATCCTCTTTTCCCAAACCATAACAAGCATTAGAGAGTGTGTAATACACATATCTATGTGATACATTTAAAGTAGATAATAAAAACTTCAGACAAACTTGACGTTGTCCTTCACCTTCATTAATAAAATATAGAAATGTATTGGACTTTCTGCTTTCCTGTTTTACTCTCTTTCTCTTAACAGATTTTTTCTTTGACATCGAAACAAGCCAATCGCGACGTCGTTGTGGAGATAGTGACCAAAAGTAATTAAATATATTCAATCTTCTTTCCTCAGATATATCGTCACAGCGACTAGTGCATTTCTTTGGTTGACATGGATTTGGTCCTATTTCTTTTGCTGGAACTTCTATGCAATTTTTCTTCTTATATTGTTTGCCACTTCGATATAGTTGTTGCCTTTCGCTCGCTTTATTAGGCCGATTTTTCTTATATGCTGATCCTCCCACTGTTCCATTTTCAGCAGCAACCGCTTTTGTTTTCTTCTTTTTCCTTTTCAATTTCTTTTTGGCTGCTGTTTCCTCTGTACTATCTTCTTCCTTAGACGAACCTTCCCAAGAACTTGAATCGCAGTCGTACTCTAAAATTCTTTCTTCTTCATCTAAGAAGTCTGTATAGGCCGATTGCAAAACCATTTTACGGCTACGAAAGTTAACTACCTTGCTAGGTCCAGATGTGGTATCATCAGCTGAAACGTCTCCGGCATTACCACTATACAAGTCTATACCCACGGTTTCTTCAAGAACTGGTGAATTTTGAACATCTTGTACCAATCTTTGATTTGTATTGAAGTAATTTTGCTGGTCAACTGGGGTGTCAATATCCAAACATTGATTATTATTTGAGTGGATCTGCATTTCTTGGAAACTATTGGTAAACATTCATCAGTCAATAGTGAATTTTCAAAAAAAACTTCAGACACAATAGCAGGAGCAACTAATGCATATGCATTGTTTTGAATTGGTTGTAAATTTGTATAAATTGGCGACGCCTGATAAATAAGTTCAGAGGAACAATCAGGTACAGGTTGGCTTTGTTCTAAATAATCCATAGAAGTGCGGCTGCAAGTATTTAAATTATGTTGTTCAATCACATTTAAAGAACCAGCAGCGTGATATAAACCCGTGATCTTCTCTGGATGTAGTTTATAATTTATTACTGATTTGGTGGGGGACATTGGTGCATTAGTTAATTTTAGATAATTAGAACCCTGACTGCAAGATTTCGACTCTAAAGGCCTTTCAGCATTTTGAGCAAGTATATCAGTGGCCTGGATTACCTTTGTGGATGAAGAACAGCTTGTTTGAAGATACATAATCTTCTTTCTGTTTTGAACTATCTTCATAATACGATCTGCTCACGACATTTTTATCTGCAAAAAAAAATTCTTTGAAAGTAAAAACAACCTTCTTTAAGTTATTATATTTTTTCAAAATGACACTTATAATATTTCTAAAATAAATGTTCGATACTAAATTTGAATACTATCTGTAAATGAATATTACTGTTTTTTTATTCTTAATATAAATTAGTACTGTCACAAATTAATAAGCATTATAAAGCATTTTTATATCTTTTATGACACTCTCAAATTTAGCTGCTGTAAATCTTTCAATATTTTAAACTTTAGTGTGAGAATACTATGTATAAAAATTAAATGTTTTTATTGCCAAGACTGAAATTCTCTTGAGCACCAAATAAGGAAGAAATATGTCTAAGAGATTTATAATAAAACATTTCCCATTTGCCGCGAACATTTTGGCTCACATTGTGCACCTTCCATAAAATAGAGTTTCTGTAGGTGAAGTATGAATTGAAACAATTGTTATTTACTTATCAGACTTATGTTATTAATGTTTTATGAGTGTTTTTTTGCAAAATATTAATAAACCATGTCTTTACTTCTGTGTTGAGGTTATGTTTGAAATTTTAAAAATAATAAGTATAATAAGATTAATAATAAAAATCTAACTACAGAATATTTATCATTTAAAACGAAACACTTACCTTCATGAACGAAAAAAATGTATTTATTACACCATACATAAACTGACAGAGAAAAATTAGTTGTTTACAAGCCGAATAATGCAAGACTGGCCAAAAGTATCCGTTAGAACGTTAACATTGCATATTTTGTATCATGAAAACAAAGTGTAAATTGTTTAAAATGCCTTTTATCTTTGGAAGGACCGTCTTCGAAGTAGATAATGTAGCACGTGTGATATTATTTTAAATAGATAAAATGTATAATACGCCATCTGTACCCGTAACTGCCGTAAACACAATTGTTTTAAGCACCACTATGCAATATATATTCTGCCATATGAAATGACTAACACGGCTTCAAGGCTCTAATATCTGAAAGTAAAATTGACTTATTTGCTAGAAGTAAACTTGTTAGGTGTGTTATACGACAGATAACATATTTTTGTATTAAAATTTGGAGCATAAGACACAGTTGCTTTCAAAACCATCCTAAAAATAAAATGTTTAATACGCCAAAAAAGTAGTTCAAACAGCCTAAATTCCCTTTGTACGTACATAGAAAAATTCACTGAATCTTATCGTGTATAAAGTCTATTTTGCAAAAAGTGGCGTATTATACATTTTACCTTTCAAGCGTCGATATTATATTGACTATTTTGACTTTTATTACCTGTTCATTTTGAAAACGGGTCATCCCTTATACAAAAAATTCGAATTCTAGGTCTTTTAAAATTAAAAAATATCTTTTTATAATATTCCTCGGTAATATAGTATAGTAATATAGTATATCATAAAACGAAAAAATACATAAAAACGCTTAAGTTCTTAATAGTAATGAAGATAAGAAGTTTTTACCTCTTCTGTGAATTAAAAAAAAAGTGGAGATGACCCCTTTTCAAAATTTTATAATTATTTTTAACTGTTTGTCCTTTTGTCTGCTGTCTTTTTTTTTTGAATAATCATATGTACAGGGTTACGCAATGATTCCAATCACAATAATGTGTGAAAATAATCAAAATTTCAGAAGCCACTCACTTTAGCTCGATGTGACCACCTTTAGCCTTGACTATGGCCTTCAAACGATCAAAAAACGAGTTGAATGCTGCACGAATGTGATCTTCCGGTATTTTGGCCGATTCACGTATCAGCGCATCCATACTGGCATATTTTTTAGTCCTCACCTTGCTCTTCAAAATGGACTAGATGGAATAGTCCATCGGATTTTCGTCTGGCGAATTCGAAAGAAATTGTGTGGATGAAATGAAGTGTGGAACATGGTTTTTTAACCAGTCTTGGTTCACACTAGCTGTATAAGACGGTGCCGAGTCTTGTTGGAAAGTCCATGGTCTACAACCGAAATGTTTGCGTGCCCACGGCTCTAAAGCAGCTTCTAAAACATTTTTCCGATAATAAGTTACGTTGACTTTGACACCAGATTCAATCAACACGATTGGAGAGCGTTCATCGGTGGTTACAGTTGCCCATACGATTACTTGAGATGGGAAATTACTTCGGATGGCCGTTCGTAAGCTCAAACGTTCATAGGTGCGTTCGGTAAAGTAAACACGATCATTTTGAGAGTTTATGAACTGCTTAATAGGTAAAATTTTTCTCATCAGAGAACACTATGTTCGGAAATTCGCCACGTTCGTGCAGACGTAACAACTCCTTTGATCTTTCAAGCTGAACTTTTTTACTTTGGTGTAAGATTGTGTGCTTTTTGGAACTTGTAAGGCTTGACCTTGGGCTCCTTTTTCAATATTCGTTGGATGCTTCGATGGGATATTTTCAGTTCTTTGGCCATTTGATTACTACTACGACGTGGATTTCGCTCAAGTTGAGCCTTCATTTTCCGAACCATTTCAGGTGATGTTGTACCATCAGCTCTACCAGTACCATTATAACGAATTATGGTGCGATACACAAACATTTTATTTACTTTGAGGTGTTTGAGCTGACGAACAATAGATAGTTGTGATTTTTCAGCCAAATATAACGCAATCACACTATTATGTTTAAATTCCATTGCGAATAACTTTTGTTGTATGTATAAAACTTAAATGCAAATGCTTTTGACGGCTTATAAACAATATACTGAAGTGTTATCAGGCCAACTTTGATGTAGCTGTCATTATCGATTTGCCAGATATATCGATGTGAAATTGGTAACAATTCAATTGCGCAGCCTGTAAATGTTTATGACATTTAGAGCGCGAAAAGTACTTGAGTAAGATTTAATAAAGAAATGTGCTCGATATCTGCCTTCTATTTGTAAAAACTTAATTAATTCTCTATAACTATTTGTCAACAGTATTATGTCATTTACGTTAGCCAAACTCTAATGACTTTTCGTATTTGCTAGAAAAATAAATTTGTAAACTATATTTGAAAATCTTTTTACAAGCCCAAGATTTACATGCCTTAACGTTCCTATAAGACGGAAGGCGGAAGGAAGCGTTCGCATTATTTGACTGGAAAAATATGCGCAAACTTTTAAATTTGTTTGTTATCTCTTTGTGGATGCCAACCTACATTTTTATAAAACTCAATTTGTATAACGAAAACAACGGGGAAGTATACACACACGACGTGTTACCTTGTTATACATAGAGCGAACTGTCAAATATAAATTGGACAAGATTGATTTAGTGACGTACGCGGCTTATTTTTATTCTATATCGACCTGGTCAACTTTTCAATAGCCTTACCAAGAAATATCATTAATGTTACAATAATATTATTAAATTTTTTATTTTATCTGTCGGATTACTATAAACTTGTTAAATACTACGCTAAAACCTACAACTAAAATTTTACAAGTGCTAAAAAATCAGAGGATAAGTTTAGCAGATGAACAACAGAGTTTTTGTAGGGGAATGAACAGATGCAATATTTGTTATAAAACAAATTACTGAGAAATCACTAGAGTATAATAGACCAGCATTTCTGTGTCTGACTGACAGACAGCGTTTGACAGAGAACGATTCAAAGATGTAATCCATCTTCTCTATAATAGAGAAGCTCCTCTAAATATTATAAAAACTATCGAAAACATCTACCAAAACATCAAAATGGAAGAATAAAAAAAAGGTATTCATTGAGACCCATGCTTCTTAATTTGATCATGCGTTACCATGATCATGGTCGCTGCTGTTTGTGCGACCCAACTGTCTTTGGTAACTATTTTTGAATCATATGGTCTCACAATGCACGTTAATTCTCCAACAAGAATCTCAAGAACATCATCCTCGACAATTGATTATGTGGTTTCCGATTTTCCACCCGCTGACGTCCATTCTACGGTTATTAGTGGGGGGCTTTCTGATCATGAAGCGGTATATACCAAGTTTAGCAGTTTACAAACACCTCACTCAAAAACCCGACGATTAGGTAGGATTTTTTCCACTCAAAACTTTCGTAAATTCTATAATTCATGCTTGACTTCTGACTGGAGTTTTTCTTCTGGGGACATTGACTGTAATGTTAGTGATTTTCTAAATAGACTTGTATCTATTTTTAATAAAGCATTTCCTCTATTAAACATCAGGCCAAAACATAACAAACCTTGGATTACCAAAGGCATTCGCATATCTGCGAAAAATATGCGTTCTCTACTATATATTAAAAAAATTAATGACAGTATCCCCATCTCTGATTATATCAATAAGTACAGAAAATGCTATATAAAACTACTCAAAGTAACCAAAAAATCCTACTTTTATAATCGCTTAACAAGCTCCAAAAATATTTCAAAAGAAACTTGGTCAATAATAAACGATTTTCGAAATAAAACCAGTACAGCGAATCAAACCTTTTCTTTTCCTAACCCCGAAAATCTAAATGATTACTTCGTTAATGTGAGTAAAAATATAACCTCAACTATTTCGCCACAACAAGATCCAGTTTCCTATCTCTCTAATTCAAAAAACATTGCTGATACCTTCTTTTTAAGACCATAAGATAAGACGGAGTTGATAAGACGGAACTCATTTCAATAATTCGTATATTCAAAAGCACATCGTCCTGTAGTACAGATGGATTATCTATTAAAATTTTCTCAAATCTACCGCACAATGTTTTGGAGGTCATGGTCTCGCTAGTAAATGATTCCCTTGAAAAAGGTACATTCCCTAACTGCCTAAAGACTGCCATCGTCATTCCTCTTCATAAAGGTGGAGAAAAATCTGATGCCTGCAACTATAGACCTACTGCCTTGTTACCAGCACTATCAAAAATTATTGAAAGACTAATAAAAGTTCGACTTATGCCCTTTCTTCTTAAATATAATATTTTATCGCAAAATCAGTTCGGCTTTTTGTCTAATAAATGCACTAGTGATGCCATATGTTTTCTGTGTTAGATGTATATCTATCACTAAACAGTAACCTCTCCTCCGCCACCGTTTTCTGCGATTATTCCAAAGCCTTTGACTGCGTAAATCACGACATTCTATTAAAAAAATTAACTTTCTATGGAATTCGGGGAGTGTCTTTGAACTGGTTCAAAACTTACTTGGTAGGTAGGAAATAATTGGTTAGAATAAATGACCCCGACTCTAGTTGTAAAGATATTGAGTGTGGAGTACCGCAAGGTTCAGTATTAGGTCCCATTCTTTTTTTACTTTTCATTAATGACATCACTTACTTGAAAATTAAAGGGAAAATTTTTCTATTTGCTGATGATACCAGTATTACTTGGAGCAGCTCTGATATTTCAACGCTTCATTTAATTATAACCGCTGATTTACTTATAATCAAGGCTTGGTCAGACTCCAACTTACTTAGCTTTAACGTGGATAAGACTGTAGCATTATCTTATAAACGAGTCATGCAACCCTTGCTTTTGAATGAGAGCCAAATCAATATCGTAAATTCTGTGAAATTTCTAGGTATTCTGATTGACAGTGATCTCAAATGGTCCTTGCATACTGACTCCTTAAGGAAGAAACTAGGCTCAGCTTGCTTTGCAATAAGATCTGTTTCGAAGGAACTAAATTTATCTTCTGCCAAAATGGCATATTTCTCATTGTTCGAGTCCCATCTTCGATATGGGCTTCCATTTTGGGGTTCTAGTACAGCGGCCCAATTTGATACTATTTTTAAGTTGCAAAAAAGAGCAATCCGTTATCTATTTGGTCTCAAACAAACAACTAATTGCAAGACCTACTTCAAAAATCACGGAATTTTGACGCTTCCCTCTTTATTTATTTTGGAAACGGTTTGTTTGATTCGAAAGCATCTAAACATTTTTCCCGATAGACCTGACCATGGCTACTCCATTAGAAATTCGGATTGTAACGTTTATTTGCCGATCCCGTCCACTCAGCTAGTAAAGAATTCTATTCTATATCGTGCAAAGAAACTTTATAATCACCTTCCAAGAGAAATTAAATCCGCAACATCCTTCATTAAGTTTGGTAAGGTGACAAAAACCTATCTCTCAGAAAGACCATATTATTCAGTTGACGAGTTTCTTAATGTATAACAAAGAAACAAAATTAGTATTGTTTATAATTACATTTGGGTGTCTCAAGCAGTGGCTACAATTTGTCTCAATTGTTGTTGTCTGTACAAATTATGTAGGTTATACAATAATTTTACTAATTTAAAATTGTGTTTTTCTGTTTTTTACTATATTTGTTTTTGTTTTATACTTTTTGTACTATTTGACTGATTTATTTTTTAGCTTTGTCCATAAAATTGTTTAATAATTTTCAGTGACAATAAAGCATATTTCTATTCTATTCTATTCTATTCTAAAGGTTACCAAAATAAAGAGGATACAGAATGGGAAACAAATAAATCAAAATACTCTATTACGCAGACGACGTAATATTGATAGCAAGATGAAGATGGTCTGCAAAAACTGGGGTCCACATACTTAACATAAGAGCAAAAGAATTTAATCTTATCAATCAATTCATTCTCATCTCAGAAAACTAAAACAATAATAGTCAGCAAAGAACCAACCAGATGTAAAATAGAAACTGATAGCATCAGTATAGAACAAGTAATGGAAATAAAACACCTGGGAATTACACTGTCTAGCTATGGAGACCTGGACAAAAAAGTGAGATATCAAGTACAAAAATCAAATAGACTGTCAGGATGCCTTAATAACACTATATGGCGAAACAGACAAATTAAAACAGTTGAAATCAAGAATTTATAAAGCCGATGAAGGACCAATAATGACACATGCTACAGAAACAAGATCCGACACAGCCGCAATGTCCAGGCTCGCTAATGCATTCCGAATTACAGGAAATACGCTGAGAGATCGAAAGAAGTGAAGACATTAGAACAAAATGTAACATACAGTATATAAATAAATGAACACAAAATAGAAAAAAAGAATGGAATAACCACATAAGCCGAATGGAGGAGACCCGTGTAGTCAAAATAGCAACAGATGTCACCTATCGGCAGAAGAAGTATCGGAGGGACGCGCGAAAGATGGAATGACAACCTTTTATAGAGGTATTAATCCGCAAATTAACAAGCAGAATTGCTTATAAAGAGGAAGAAGAAGAAGAAAATGTTTTCTAGAACAGCTAATGGAAAATGGTAGTTTTGTTTACAAGTGTAGTTTTTAACTTTAATGACTATGGCTCGTTGGTCTAGGGGTATGATTTCCGCTTAGGGTGCGGGAGGTCCCGGGTTCAAATCCCGGACGAGCCCACACTTTTTTGATTTTTTTTTAATTATTAATTCTTTAGAACAATTTTTACAACTACATTTTAATATAGTAATGCAGGTATAAATAATTATTATGTATTAGTAAGGTAGGGCGGGGCTGACAAGTCCAATTTTACTATAAAAACGGTGCCTACTATATTAGATTTACTAACACTAATCAAACGATAAAAAAAATTATCTAACCACGTTTAACAAATTTTTGGTTGGATTATAATGATAAAAATATGTAATTTTAAAATTTTTTGACACCTTGTCTGGTGTCATTTTTTTTGTTCCGTAGTAGGGCTAAAAAGTGACAACAGACGGCAAAATGGTCCAATATTTAATTAAAAATTTCAAAATTGTTTTACGCTACTACGAAATAATATTTGATTAAATAAAATTTAAAACTTTATTTTTAATCCAAAAATAAAAAGTTCAAACTGTTATGTTTGGAAAAATAAAAAAAACAATAATTCATAATTGTATGGTACTTAAGAACAGCTTACTTCGGAAAAAGACCTGAGTCAGTTTTTTGTGATTTTGTGTTGAGTAGATTCATTCACTATAATGGTAGACACAGATTGTGTTAGAAAGCGACCCGATTTATTTTATTATAATAGAGAAATCGTATGGTGTACTTTTCGTTTACTACAGAAAAGAACCCAAGTCGGTGACTGAGGTACTTTTCTGAACTAAAATAGCAAGTTGGCAAACCGGCATCTTATCTACTCCACCTGATATTATTGTCGTCTGAGTTTATACAACAGTGTGAAATACTATTGGGAACTATTAGGAACCTAATTATTGTTAATTAGAGGCGATATTGGTTAATTTGAAAACAATTTAGTTTTTTTCAAAAATGAGTCATAGTGGCAATGACAGGCATTCACGATGCCTGAAACAGAAATGGAAAAAAGGTGTTATTATTGTTAAATAATATAAAAGAAACGTTGTAAGACGTGCTCGTATTTCTGGACAAGAATACATTGATTATGGTGGGAAACCAAAACAAGCGAAAAGGGCCAGATCACCTTGCAGGTAAAATTCTTTACAATGTAATATTTAATGTTATCAAAGTTATCAGAGCTAGTTGTTTTTTCACAGAAAGTGTTTGTACAATTTGAGAATGATCACTAACCTCTAAACCACAACTAAGCTACTATCTAGTCCCTTATAACCAGCTAAGTATTTTTTTTCTGTTGTAGGTGTTCCAAAAAATGCTGTACACAATTTGACGATGTTGAAAAAGGCAATATTTTTAGTGTGTTGTATAGTATGAAATAAGAACTGCAAAGGAAAATTTTTATACACGAAAATGCGAGGAAATCGAAGAACTACATCTCAAACATGACACTTTTAACTTACATAAAAAGACAAAGGAACTGACAGGTACACAAAAACGAAAACATCCCAATCTCCTATGCAACGCAAATGGTGAAATAATAGCCGATCTACAAGAAAAGCTTAGGACCTGGAAGAACTATGTAGAAGAATTGTTCGACGATGAAAGACAAGAACCTAATATAGATAACTTGCAAGGCGACGAAGGACCAGAAATAACTAAAGAAGAACTATTATACGCTATAAAAATAATGAAAAATGGTAAATCACCGGGTCCAGACGGGCACACATCAGAACTTCTTAAGCTTGTGGAAGGCGAATCAGTGAATATTCTACTCGACCTTTTTAACTGCATCTACAAAAGAGGAGAAATACCAAAGGAATGGCTACTTTCAACTTTTGTAACCTTACCAAAAAAGGCAAATGCAAAACAGTGCACGGACTACCGCACTATAAGCTTAATGGGGCATACATTAAAAGTATTCATCAAAGTAATCCACTCAAGAATTAACAGAAAACTAGATGCAGATATTAGTAATACTCAATTCAGATTTCGGAACGGGCTTGGAACAAGAGAAGCACTATTTGCACTTAACGTCATATGCCAAAGATGTCTAGATATAAACCAAGATATATATATGTGATTCATTGATTACAACAAAGCGTTTGATAAAGTTCGTCACGATCACTTAATGAAACTGCTAGTAGAAAAAAACTTGGATAAAAGGGACATTAGAATTATCTCTAAGATTTACTATAACCAGAAAGCAAATATCCGAATAGAGCAAGAGACAACGGAAGAAATCGAGATCAAGAAAGGCGTAAGACAGGGTTGTATACTCTCACCGACCTTATTCAATCTATACTCCGAAGACATTATAAACACAGCACTTTCGGATCAAAATATAGGTGTTAAGATAAATGGCATCCGAATAAACAACTTGAGATATGCCGATGACACGGTACTAATCGCAGAAACTTGGGAAGATCTTCAAATACTAATTAACAAAATAGTAGAATGCAGTGAAGAACACGGATTATCACTTAACATAAGCAAAACAAAAATAATGCCAATATCTAAATCACCACAAAACTTCCCTGACATAACCGTGCATGATCAAAGAATCGAACGTGTAAGAAGATATAATTACCTGGGAACTGTTATCAACGAAAATAATGATTGCTCTGAAGAAATCAGAACCAGAATAGAGAAAGCTAGAGCCACATTTACTAAATTGAAAAAGGTGTTCTGCGGAAGAGATCTAAGACTAAAACTTAAAATTCGCCTTTTGAGATGTTACGTTATGTCAGTTCTCCTCTACGGGATAGAAACATGGACATTGAAAAAGATCGATACCAAAAAGATAGAAGCATTTGAGTAGTGGATGTATCGTAGAATATTAAGAATACCCTGGACAGAGAAAGTAACAAATGTGGAGGTTTTGCGAAGAGTGCGGAAAGAGAAAGAGCTGATACTTACTGTTAAAAAGCGCAAACTACAATATTTGGGACATGTTATGAGGGGAGATAAATACCAGTTGCTGCAATTGATTATACAGGGAAAGATAATGGGAAAGAGATCTATAGGAAGAAGAAGGCATTCATGGTTGAATAACTTGAGAGAATGGTACAGTTGCACCAATTACCAACTGTTTAGATCTGCAGCATCAAAAATACGCATAGCTTTGATGATAGCCAAACTTCGGAACGAAGACGGCACTTGAAGAAGAAGAATAATATGAATACTGAAAACGTACAAAACATTCACTTGCAGAGAATGATTGACTTAACAGAAGTTAAATAGCATCGAGCTCGTCCACCAGACACTACATTGAACAAACACTATGTGAAAGTAAAACTGCCACGTTACACAATCATATTAGTTCCTTTCCAACAAAAGAAGGGTATTATAAATATGTTTTTGACTTGAGTGAATGTTTGTCATTTCAAAAAATGCATGAACTAAACTGTGAAACGTATCCTGAAAGTAATATTAAGTATAGTTTTTGGACAATTCCAGCAATAATCGACACAAGTCGGTGGGGTCACCTTCTCCGATTTCGCTAAAATTTTACACACATGTTGTACTAGAAAAAAAAACATGATTGTCAACTTTTTAGACCTTAATATTCAAAATGGCGGCCGTGGTCAGCTATTAAAATTTCACGCTTTTTACCAATTTTTTTGCATGTTTCGCCGATTTTTTTAGTACAGCGAGCTAAATATGCTTAACCAAATATCCACTATATGTTTTCCAACGTAAAATTTTCCGCTAAACACGATCCCGGTGTCAAAATTTTCATATGACTTCATGTATATAGACGAACAAATATTATAATATTTATAATAATAAAATCCTAGCGCAAAAAATGTATTGATTACAGCGCGCAATTCTGCGTTTAATATTGTGTCGCCCCCTATAAAACGGTAAAATCGGTAGTAAATAAATTCAAAATGGTCATTTTTTGTGTAAAATTTTCCGTAGAATTCGAATTCGTTGTCAGAAAACCTCTAAAAGTTATTTGGAAGCTGAAAATGAAGGAAAAGCGCTAAAAAAGGCGGGAATATCGCGTTTTTTGGACTTTTATAGGTCGCACAGGCTTCAAACATATAAAAAGGATTTCTGAGACAACTTTTATTCGAAAGTACTTGTATTAAGGCGCCTTTTGTGAAAATTAAAAAAAAAATTAAAGAGGGTGTTTTTAAGATATAAATTTTTCAAAAAAAAGCGCTTTGTTTCGCATATTGTGGCTTTACATGACGTCATATGGCAATTCTGATAACGGGATCGTGTTCAGCGGGAAATTTCACATTGGAAAACATATAGAGGATATTTGTTTAAGCATATTTAGCTTGCTGTACTAAAAAAATGGGCGAAACACGAAAAAAAAATTGATAAAAAGCGTGAAACTTCAATAGCGCGCCACGGCCGACATTTTGAATATTAAGATCTGACAATTTATTAACAATCATGTTTTTAAAAAATTTATTAAAAATCCTTTGTAAAAGGTATATATTTAGGCCCAAACGGGCTAAGTTAAAAAGATAAAATGTTTTCGGAATCCATATTCCATCATCAGTGTCCTAGAAAATATTTAACCACTTAATTAAAAAGAACTTATGTTTAAAATTTTGACTAAGGTTAATACAAAGTGTGGTTAATACTTACTAAGAGTACATGAATGTAGCTACTAAATACATGGGTAAAAACCCGTTAACAAATAATTAATTAAATTTAGTTTACAAATTTTCTTATAATGTTTTAGGATGTTAAAGTTACCGTTGGATTAGGTAACATGGCGACATATGACTCCACGTTGAAGTTGCTAGTCTTAAGACAGTGTCTCTACGAAGACTGTATGGGACACAGTATAGACACACTGTCTCAAGACTAGCAACTTCAACGTGGAGTCATATGTCGCCATGTTACCTAATCCAACGGTAACTTTAACATCCTAAAACATTATGAGAAAATTTGTAAACTAAATGTAATTAATTATTTGTTAACGGGTTTTTACCCATGTATTTAGTGGCTACATTCATGTACTCTTAGTAAGTATTAACCACACTTTGTATTAACCTTAGTCAAAATTTTAAACATACGTTCTTTTTAATTTAGTGGTTAAATATTTTCTAGGACACTGATGATGGAATATGGATTCCGAAAACGTTTTGTCTTTTTAACTTAGCCCGTTTGGGCCTAAATATATACCTTTTACAAAGGATTTTTAATAAATTTTTTAATATATGGTAGACAGCCAACTACAGGAACGTAGATTCCTTGTGGATTTTCATGTTTTTTTTGTCTAGTACAACATGTGTGTAAAATTTCAGCCAAATCGGAGAGGGTGACCCCACCGACTTGTGTCGATTATTGCTGGAATTACCCTTTTATCATAAGTACTTTAAAGGAAACTTTAATTTTATATTTGGCCTGCTGCTTAGTGATACATGTAACGTTTGCGAGGAAAAAAATAAACCTATCAAAGACCTTGGACTTAATGAAACTGTAAAAAAGGTTTCTGCAGCAGAACTAATGGTGCATAAACGTCGAGTCAAACGATTTTATTTATCATTGACGAATTCTAAAGAATTATTAAAACAAAATGGGTTTGGTTTTTGATTTTATGCAAAATGTAGATTTACCAAAAGTTGCAGTGCAAGAGATGTATTTATTATTCAATGACATGAGCACGACAATACTCAGTTTTACTTATATCATGAAGGCCCAGCAAAAAAAAAGAAGCAAATGATGTAGCTTCTTTTCGTGTAGACTACATTGAAGAAAATGTTACAGATTCAGTATCTGAACTTCATTTATTTTCTGACAATTGTCCGGATCAGGATAAAAATCATAATTTGATTCGGATCCTCTTAACTTTTACTATCAACATCCGGTTCAAAAGAGTTAAACATTTCGTTCCTCTTAGAGGACATTTAATCTTGAGCTGTGGTAGGAAATTTAGCATCATAAAAGGTCCTATTAGACATTGCAGCTGATTATACACGATATATCAGCTATGTGAATTAATTTGCTTTGATAACCGCAAGTCTAAAAATACTGTCAAACTCATAGACACAGGAAGTATAATCGATTTTGATAATTGGTGGCCTCACGTATACAAGAAGAGAGTCTGTTCAACCAAGAGTGCTGCTCTCTCATGGAGAGAACGAGAATATTTCAATACGTCAAAGTATAATTGCGTTGAATATTCTTGTGACAACAAGGGTAATATTAAAACATCGGAGTTTATTTATACAGGCAATGCTAATGATAATACTGCTTACTACTATAGTAATTTCAATGTTAGTATAGTTTACCCACAATCCATTCAGCTTCCTAAAGCACAAACTTATACTTCTCGAATGCTAACTTTAAAGAATGAAGAAATTTAGTACCTTAAGAAAGCTGTAAAATACGTTCCATGAATTTGAAGATTTCTATGTAGATATTAAAAATGTTTCAGGGCAGAATCATTAGAATATAGGTGTTGATAGTAAAAACTGATTAAAAAGAAAATAAGAGAAGCTAGAGAAAGATAGCTAAGTGAGCAATGCCAGGAGTTGGAACAATTGGAGCAAAAATATGACTTTTTTAATGTACACAAAAAGATTAAAGAAATGACAGGAAGGATAAGAACAACACAGACAGGACAGATCAAAGATACAGATGGTATAATTATAACAGATTTACAACAAAAAATGATCCGATGGACAGAATACACATCACAACTGTTTGATGACAAAGATAGACAAGAAATCTCAAACGAATATACAGATGATACAGGGCCGGATATAATCAGAGAAGAAATAGAATATGCAATCAAACAAGCAAAAAGTGGTAACGCCCCCGGTCCTGATGAAATTCCCGTAGAACTGCTCAAACTTATGGACGATGAATCTATTAAAATACTCCTAGATCTATTTAACACAATATATAGAACTGGAATAATACCTAGGGAATGGCTCCGTTCGACCTTTATACTACTGCCAAAAAAGGCAAATACAAAGGAATGAAACGAATATAGCTTTGATGATTCATGCTCTAAAACTGTTCTTAAAAATAATCCATAATAGGATCTATAGGAAATTAGACGTAGACATCAGTAACACTCAGATGGGATTCAGAAAAGGGTTGGGTACAAGGGAGGCTATGTTTGCAATGAACATTCTCTCACAGAGATGCTTAGACATGAACCAAGAAATTTATGCCTGCATTATTGATTTCGAAAAGGCCTTTGATAAAGTACAACATGAACCACTAAGACAAGTTCTAATAAAGAAAACTATAGACAGCCGAGATATTCGAATTATATACAATCTATATTGAAATCAAACAGCAAATGTCAAGGTTGAGGGCAGACTAACAGAAGAAATTCAAATCCGTCGAGGAGTCTGGCAGGGATGTATCTTATCGCCATTTTTATTTAATCTGTATAGTGAAGATATTTGTGAACAAGCACTCGAGGAAGAAGATCTTGGTCTGATAATAAATGGTGAGACGATCAACAATATAAGGTATGCTGACGATACAGTTCTCCTAACGGGAACGCTAGTAGAACTACAACATCTCGTTCATTAAGTCTCAATATATACTGTAACAGTTACGGCTTAAAAATTAATTTGAAAAAAAAACTAAATTTATGGTAATCACGAAATCAAAGAACATCAGAGCTAATCTTGTAATAGACAATACTACGATTGAGCGTGTGCCCTGTTATAAATATCTAGGTGCTTGGATCACAGACGATACTGATCAAACAAAAGAGATTAGATGTAGAATAGAAATCGCTAGATCAGTCTTTAATAGAATGCGCAAACTCTTTTGCAATCGTGATATCAATATAAAGTTACAAATACGAATGCTGCGGTGTTATGTCTTTTCTACCCTGTTATATGGAGTTGAGGCTTGGACACTAAAACAGTTGACCATAAAAAACATCGAAGCTTTCGAGATGTGGTGCTATAGCGCATTCTCAGAATATCATGGATGGACCGCGTCACTAACACGCAAGTACTCCAAACTTTAGACAAAAGATGCGAAATTCTAAATGAGATAAAAACTAGCAAGATGGAATACTTGGGGCACATTGTGAGAGGTGAAAAGTACGAACTTTTAAGAAACATCATGCAGGGCAAAATTAAGGGCAAAAGAAGTGTGGGAAGAAGAAAAATATCGTGGCTTTGTAATCTACGTGAATGGGTAGTTCGGGTGTAGTTCGATTGAACTTTATAGGCGCGCTGCTAACAAAGTCGCAGTGGCCATGATGATTTCCAATCTCCGCTAGGAGTGGCACGAGAAGAAGAAGAAGTTGGTAACTTGTAGCAATGTTTAGTGTTTTGGAAATAATATGCTGTAATGTGTTATAATGTGTTATAATGTGGAACATGAAAAAAAAATTTTTAATGGAGTGAGTCTGTAACTTTATTGCAAAAAGGTACCCAAATACATGGAAAAACACAAATTAATAAATTTAATTTAAATGAACAATATTATTAAATTAGAAATTATTACAAACAATTCAGATTTCTGCTTTATAATCTGAGCATTCTAAAAATTGCAAGGCAAACAGACGTTGATAAAAGATGTTAAAAGAGACATGGGGAATCTAAAATTTGCATTCCACGACATGTCTTAACACAGAGTAAATCCGAATAAAATGAGAAAAGGCAGCAAATATTTGATTTCACGCAAACAAATCCTATGTATCTCTTGATACGTATTTCGACCTAATGGGTCTCGTTAGAAGAGCTATTCATAGGGGTTCTCAACGTGAAAAATCAATATTTTCTGCCTTTTAAGAAGCAACAATAACATGGCTTCAATACGGACGTTGATTGTTGCTTCTTAAAAGGCAGAAAATATTGATTTTTCAAGTTGAGAACCCCTATGAATAGCTCTTCTAACGAGACCCATTAGGTCGAAATACGTATCAAGAGATACATAGGATTTGTTTGCGTGAAATCAAATATTTGCTGCCTTTTCTCATTTTATTCGGATTTACTTTGTGTGAAGACATGTCGTGGAATGCAAATTTTAGATTCCCCATGTCTCTTTTAACATCTTATATCAACGTCTGTTTGCCTTGCAATTTTTAGAAGGCTCAGATTATAAAGCAGAAATCTGAATTGTGTTTCGAAACTATTTTACGATTGTTGTAAATATATATCGCTAGTGCGTCCGTATTGAAGCCGTTTTATTGTTGCTTCTTAAAAGGCAGAAAATATTTATTTTTCACGTTGAAAACCCCCATGAATAGCTCTTCTGACGAGACCTATTAGGTCGAAATACGTATCAAGAGACATAGGATTTGTTTGCGTGAAATCAAATATATGCTGCCTTTTCTCATGGAAATTATTAGTTCTAATCTACTTGGACAGATGTAGTTGAAAGAAAAAATTATCATGGCACAAAACTAAGGACTTTCACATCAAGACAATTTTTTGAATATTTTTCGAAAGTTAGTTAAATGAGTCGAGTCCCTTTCTGAAATAATGACATTTAAACAATCTGTTACAAACTCAAGTATTTATTGTGCCTGTCCAGCCAAATATATAATAATGTGTCCTAACTTAACCTATTTTAACTAAACTAACTACACTACTATTTTGAAAATCAAAAGAAGAACTATGAAAACAGAACAAAAGAAATAATGCTACAGCTGGTAAAGGTTGCTAAGTATTAATTAAGCCAATATACTAAGCATATAATGAGCCACAGTCTCTCCCCTTTGGTATTTAAGTAACCTTTTATCGGAAATCTGACGATGAGCTGAAATTATAGAGCTCAAAACCAGTCAGTTGTCCATACTATGTATAATAAAACCAATTGTACGTCCTTTTCTTTTTTCTTTTTAAAATGGACTAATATTAGCACACAGTTCATCATTACTCCCTAGTAATTGATTTCATCTACTTACTTGTTTTGAGTTTGACGCAGTACAGGGCAGAAGAAGTCATATCATATCCGTTCCATCACGAGATATCTAAAAATAAAATTTTTAAATTAGTGTCTCTAAATTAATAATAACAATAATTTGCTAAATGTGCTGATCGACGACCAGTTTGCCATGAGATATATGTAATTGCAAAAATATGCTCAGTGACATTAGAAGTGTTACACCTAGAAGGAATAAATTTTTGAACTTAATTTTTTGGCAACAGAATGACTATATTTAAAACAAGGTAAGATAACTATACAAAGTTTTATCTTTTGTAAAGATTTTTTTGTAAAAATAAAGTTTTAAAGTAAGAAAATGCCTCGAGTTCGAAGACATCCAAATTACCACCATGTAAGCCATCTTGACAGAGGCAGAATTATTGCGTATAGAGATGTAGGTTTGTCGTATCGCGAAATAGGCCGTCGTGTTAATTGTAAGGCAATGACGGTTATATTTTTAATTCGACAGAGTTAACGATAATGTTTTTTATTCATTTATTTGAGCTATTAGGTTTATAAATATTACGAAGAAAAAAAAAAAAAAATAGTTAATACAAAATAAAAAAAATATGCTTACAAATTCAAGAATAACATAAAAAATCATTATGAATGATAGTCTTTCTTAGTGTCAAATTTAGGCATCAAAAGGCATGATTTCAGCTTATTCTTAATACATCCATCTCTCCTCTGTGGTCCACAGACGGCAGCACTTGCTTCTGTAACTAATTTGACACACCTTTCAGTGGATTGTGTGTGACATGGAATTTTTCTAATATTCTTCAGGATTTCATTTTCGACAAGCTGTGGCTCTATGATAGCCTGAGATATTATTTCGGTACTGATACTCTTCGTTAGTGGAGGTTCTGTCTTGGTTTTCCAATCTATCATATCGATATAATTATGAGCATCCATATTTAAAGTAGGTACTTGGAAAATACGCAAGGCTCCGATGTTTGATATCTCTTTGATCTTCAATATTCTGCGGAGTGCAAGTTCTCTGACGTACTGTTTGTTGTCGGCTTCCTAGTAGTAAATTCTCTGAATGTCCAAAGAATGCATTTCGGTATATGACTGGGTCAATAATATTCTTCAAATGGTTTGGCAAATGGCGCGACAGTTTTATCGTATCATATAAATGTTTGGCACCAAAAATACACATTGGCTCAGTCTTGATCCTAAACCACATAGGAGCATAGACCGTTAAAATAAATGTGCTTAGTATAATTAGGTGTTTTCTGATGGAGTTTCACTTGAGACATATAATCTCAATATCCGGTTCGCCATTGTCAACCATCTAGAGTGAACTAGTTTACCAGGATTTTTTTTCGCAACGTTATCATCACAATGTCCACTATTGATACACTGACATATTTGTAGTAGATACAGTTGATCGGTGCTTAACTCTTGTGTCGATTTGGTAATATCGGGTAATGCACATTTAATTGCATCAAACGAACAACTGGTAACACTTCACAGTTAGTAACTGCCTTGCCAATGGGACCTGTGAAACCTTTGGTCCACTTGTAGTGCCATCTAAATGTTGAAAAAGGTGGCGCAATGGTAGTTCATTAGCGTGTAGTTGGCATACGAGCCATTGAAGGGGACGTTGAAACTTGATTTCCAATAAATGAATAACGCCACCTTTGATTCCCGTGTTCACGGCAGTACCATCCCAACCAATAGTCATTATTTGATTTGCATCGATGGACTTGGAGGAAAGGAATATCAGAATAGAGTTGCAAATCGTTTTGGCGTCACCAGTTTTCAAAGAAATATGGCTTAGGTATTCAGAGTCCGGTTATTTTAATATGGTAATATGTTCCTCCTGAATCACTCTTCTACGACCATCTTCTTGTATTAACGTTTTATATTTTCTACCATCGTAAAATAATCCGATGATAGCACCAAAAATTGTAGGTTTACCTGTCAATGTAGTCCTAGCTTTAGAACGAGCTCGTCGAACTCTACTTCTGTCTATAACCCGCGATGAATCGTCTCAGTAATAAGACCAATGTATTGGAAAGCTGGAGAAATGATTGCAGCTCCAGCACGATCTGAAACCCCATAACGATCTAATGTTCTGGCAACAATTGGAAATGTGACATCAGTCATAGTGAATGAAGAAGTGGAAATAATTGATAGCGATTGGAAGTCCACAATGTCACTGTTTTTCTTTAATGTATCTGACTGTTAAACATTCAGTCGTATCTTTGAAGTTGTAGGTGATTTGGAAGTAATAGGAATGGATTCCACATCTATTTGCAAGGCTCTTTGTTCTTCACGTTGCTTTTGTTGGAGTTATCTACGTAAATTCACCTAATTTTTTTTGTCGCTTCACGATCTAAACTACCAATAATCATTTTACGGTCAGTTCGTTGGTCGATTAAGAAATTTCGTTCTGGTATTGGAATTTTTCGATTTCTAGGACAGCTGCAATTTGTGAACTCTAAACATTTGCAAGTAGCAATATCAAACAATTTCTTGCTATCCTCACCAAACTTAAACAGCTTCTCTTTGTAACCAACTTCGTCCTTCCTGCCTTTATATGGTTTCAATAATGTTCTATACTTATCGTGGTAAGCTATAACTCTGGCTAATATTGTTTTGTGTCCTACGATGGGTATTGAAGCTTTGCGCCACATCTCCTCTACTCTTTCCGTCACAATTTCACTGGTTTTCCGCACACAGTTGGTATACTGTTTTTTTATAGCTTTGAGATACGAATATAAACAGCTTCGTCATATCTTTATACGTAGGTAACACATTTTTAGGGAGCTCACTACCAGAACCAAATATTGGACAAGTTACTTCACTCCGGCGTAATGCCATAGTTGTAATCTAATTATAGTAACTGAATTCACACAAAATTTGTCGCAACACTAAACTGTTACGATTGAGCTTGATGTTATAGAAAACGTTACTAAACCAACCGATTATCGAAACAGTACAGTAGTGAATACAAAAGATGTACCTATTACCTACTTAAAATTGAAATAAACTGGAAGAGTAAAGGTCGACTTCTGTGAGAGGTAATAACTGGTTGGTATCTCCGTTAAGTAGAGGGCTGGCCCGAAATTCAAAATAGATCGATTTCAGTAGCACCGGGGCAGTTATTCTGATGGAGATAGCAAGAAGTGTTAATGAAGTTTTCGTTTCATATCCTAGGACCGGATTGATACCGCAGCCCGCGCAAGAAAAATAATTTTTTTTTATATTTTTCAAAATTTTATATAACGTTGGGGCAGATGTCAGAGGAGAAACGTAAAAAGAATGCCAATGAACTTTTCGAATACTGTTCCATCGATTCCGCACCCCGCGTTTGTGAAAATCGTTATTTTCTTTTTCTCTATATAACAGCGCTCCACCCTATTGTACATATCTCATTGAGGTTGTCTGAGAACAAAACTATGTTGTCCGCGAATTTTAAATTTGTTAATTTTCTACCGTCAATGTTTAGGCCTTTCTGTTTCCAGTTTTTTACAAGCATATTTTAGTAATGCGGTAAACAGTTTAGGCGATAAGATATCACCCTGTCGGAGTCCTCTGCCGATTGGGATATGATCCGTGTTTTTATGTAGATTCCCCGACATAGTTGCGTTCTTGTATGTATTGTAAATTTTGTAAATTAACCTTGTATATAGGTAGTATGCGGCATGCTTGTGGTACTTACTACAAGGATTTTATCAAAATCTACCGTGTCAAAGGCTTTATGGAAATCTACAAAAGTCAGAACGAGTGGTCGACTGTATTCGATAGTCTTTTCTATTACCGTTTTAATGCTCTGTAGGTGATCATTTGTTCCAAATCCGCTACGAAATCCCGCTTAATCTATTGGCTGGTAGAAATCAAGTTTTTTCTCAAGAGAAGTATAATAGAATTACCTCAGTGTAACGCCATTTATCGGGTATACTACTGTCCAAAAGTCACATGTTAAAAAGGTTTTTTATTTTCTTAAGTATGAAAGTGCCTCCGATTTTGATTGCATCACAAACTACACAATTTTTGCCTGGAGATTTGTTATTCTTAGCTTTTCTTAGGGCTATTTTTATTTCGTCCGTTGTGATTTTCTACCGGAAATCAAAGTGAAGAATTTTCCTTTAATAAACTGATGCAACAATCAACGCCAGTGTATATTCACAACAACCACAACAAGATAGTAGTAAAAATAAAAGTTAATCAATTTATTGTTAACAATATTGCATGTTCATCATATACTACTGATTTTAAGGGTAATTTTAAAAAACAAAATGATCAAGTGAAATAGTTCCTAACTGAAAACGGACACTGTAAACCTAAGGGTTCTTTCTTAAAAGACAATGATAATAAATCTTTCCTAGAAAATCGGTGTTTCCTATTATGGTGTGAAAATTGAACGTACCTATATGACTACCCTATTCCTTAATACTTCACAAGTATTAAGGCGTACCTATATTGTAAACCACATTGGATATTTGTAAATAGAGAATCTAAAAAAATAATATGCCAAAAACAGACCACCTAGAGGAGCATACACACACCCAACATTTAACAATTGTTTATTAAATCAATATAAGGTTGAGTGTTCGAATAATTAAACTTTGAGGGTATACAAGGCAACTATCGAACACGGTGATTAATTTAATCTTGCCTGAGATGATCATTCTGTCTCCGGCTTCTATACAACATGTAGCTTCTCCTTTTCAAAAATTTTAAAGTGTTTGTTTGTCTTTGCGTATTGTATTTTGTATTGTTATGTCCAAATTTACATTTATGACATTCTACTCGTGTCGGATAGGCCACAACTGACGAAATGCCCATGAAGATGATCTATTGATCGAAAGTACTTGGGCAAGATTAAATTAATCACCGTGTTCGATAGTTGCCTTGTATACCCTCAAAGTTTAATTATTTATTAAGTACAAATTTGACAGACATTATTTTACCACTTATTCTTATAACTTTCATCGCTTTATCAGTTTATCACTCGTTTAATATTATTTCATTATTTTTTATTATTAGGGTATATAGGTTATTATTCATTTATGTAAAAAATAGTGCCAATTAAAATTTTAGAATGGGCCATATAACATTTTTGACACAAATATTGAAATATATTACTCCTGACGCCACTGTAAAGTAAAAGCGTATAGTTGTAGCACCAATCTGTTCCGGTTTGAGAAGCTGCGGTGTGTGGTCGGTTCGCATTTTCGCGACAAACGCTGGGACCGTCACGAGGCGATCAAAACCACGTCACTTACTCGCTCTACTGCCTAATCTCAGAACATTAGAAAGGGACGTATGTGTTCGTGTTGGGTTTTGAAGCTCGATTTATATTCGAGTGGCATCGATGGTGGTTTAATCAACTTTGGTGATTCACTTGAATTCAGTTGAAACTGAATACATTTACAAGTTGATACGTAGATACTAAAATGAAAAGTTTTACAGAATATATTTTACTGCATTTGCATCTTAAATTGGGTTTATGTTTGGGTTTTTAATATAGTTAACTAGTAACAATGGCATTAGCTAAGCGAAAAATAAAGAAGTTCTGATATAGTTCTACTTTCTTTGTCAATACTCGAAAGTCAATACGATTGTCAACGACTAGTTTTCTAAACATTTGTTAAAAAACGGCTCAATACTAATTTATTTATCACTACATCAGAAATTTACTTCTTAATTAACATGTTTGCTGTTACCATCTGTTTAACAGTGGCTTCCCACGATCAGCGATTCTACAGATCATCGCGGACAGCCAATCAGCACGGACGAGAACGCACCGCAGACAGAGCTCTTCCTACGGTCCGTGACAGTCTGTGTAGGTCCGTGACAGTATTGTTTGATTATATCATAAAAAGGCCACTCAGACTTGTAAACATTAAATTCGGCATTAAATTATTTCTCTTCTTTTTTAATTCTTTAATCGAAATAGTACTATTCTTCAATTGATTTTTTATTCGGTTCCATACATCGTATATATCGGTTCCGTTTCTTATGCTCTGGTGCCGTAGCATTCCATAAATTTGTTTCATTTTGATACAAATTTAAAAAATCAAAAATAACTTCGTTTGTCCATTCCATTGTTTAGTAAAAAACTGCAAAACAACTTTGACAACACTACAGACAACTACTCGTGTCAGCGAATGAAAAACTTCTGACTTGCACTTGTCGTCTGTTAAAACACAGACGCGCTAGGATCGCGTCGCACGAGCATGTACCGCACCTTTGATGTTACCGATTCTAGATGGATAGGACGGACCAGTAATATCGCCGGCCGTGGGAAGCCGCTATAAGGCACGCAGACTGGCTGTGCTACCCCGTGTAGAGGCGTGCCGCGCAAGTAGAACTTCTTCATAGCTTCTCCTGCTTATCGTAAAAAGCGAATAATTAGAGTAACAGTCCGCTGATCATTATCCAAGTTCCTAACCTACACTACATAATGGTAAATACTCCCAACTGATATACGACACTAGTGTTGCCCAAAATCGGTCTTGGTCTTGCAGTCTTGGTCTTGTTCTTGCGTTTTTGCAAGACCAAGACCAAGACCGCCTAATTGTAGTAAGACCAAGACCAAGACTGACCTTGCAAGACTTAAGCAAGAACAAGACTAAGCCTGCGAGTCTCTTGCGTCTTGCAGTTAGGATTGAGTGTCATTTTAGTGAATATAGTAGTTCGGGTATATGCTTAAAGACTCTATACGACGCACAAAAATATGTAATAAAAATTTGAAAAACTGGACTTGTGCGCATTACGAACAATACCATAAACATACATACCGAATCAAAATATTCATTAAAAAAACACATTTGACACGTGCTCAGAGGTCATAATTACAATGTAAAAATAAAATATTTTGTACATTCTTTCCCAGCAGACGACTCCTTCGCTCTGGAATTAATTGTCCACATTTTGATAAAATATGAAAATTTTATTATTACACTTTTATTTAAATATTTAAATATTCATTTAAATAAATAAAATTGCACCAAACTAGAGGCTTTATCTTTAATGGTAAAATACGAAAGTATATTATTTAAAACTGTGAATTTTCTGTGTTTGCAGTTCGGCAATTGAAAAGAAATTTTTAAATTCCTTTTATCATAGATAGTGTACCGAAAAGGTAACATAATATGTTTTGCGATTACTCGTATGTTGGTGTCATCAATGCCGACAAAAAATTACATTATTAAATAACGAAACCTATTTTTTATTATATAAAATATTGGAGCTGTTGCTTGATAGTCAAAATTCTGGTCAGCAAAATATTGTATGTCTTTTTAACAAAGGAGTTTGATATTTCAACTTTAAACGACTGCCGCTGGTTGTTATTATTTAGGCTGTTGGCATATTTTCAAGCAAAATATAACAATTGTTTTAAAGCAAAATATCACAATTGTTTTAAAGCAAAATATTACAATGTTTTGTTTTTGTGTATTTACCATTTCGGAGGATAGACGGTTATTGCAAAATGACCAACTTATATTTTTACAATTTTGCAAAAACCGTCTAAGCCGCATTAAGTTATTTTTGTAATAAACTGTTTTTACTTATTTTGCTTTTGTACATTTTTTAAGAAAGCCTATAATTATTGAAATATAAAAATGTGAAAATAAAGCCTTATTTTCTATCAGTCAATTTTTTAAAGTAGGTAGATACATTATGCTCATTGACTCTGAACCATATATATATATATATATATATATATATATATATATATATATTATATATATATATATATATATATATGGCTTAAACTATTATTGCAGAATACCATCCTTATAATTCTCGGTTTGTTATTAGGTACTTAGTACCTCCATTTCGAGTCCTTAGAATTTGTGAGGAACAGTGTCGGAATAGTGCTCTGGGGTGGTTTAACCCCCAAAACACCTCTGGGCGCAAACGTTTATTAAGAAACAGATTGACTTCCGTAGGGACTAGTAGATAGCTGAGTTAGTTAGAGTATAGGCACTGATCGCTTAGATCGTGGCTTCAAACCCTACCCGGTGTCAGTTGTTTAGACATTTATTAATTTGGTTGGTCTTTATTACGGCTATGTTAATTTAAGCTTAATACTTGCTCTATTACGTTCTTTTAAGATTTAAAGTAACGTTTAATAAATAGAAATAATCTAATGGGTAACTGCAAGACTTGCAAGACTCTTGCTGCAAGACCAAGACCAAGACCAAGACTAGGAGTGCAATACCAAGACCAAGACCAAGACCAGATATATTGGTGCAAGACCAAGACCAAGACTGTCTAAGTCTCGTCTTGTTCTTGCATTTGGGCAACACTATACGACACACAGCCCTACACATCGTATACGTCGTGATACTCAAACCTATACCAAAGTAGAAAAGCTTTACTACTACAAAAACGAGTGGAGACACCACTGAAAACAAACGTATATGCATAGGCAGATATCCATACATCATTCTAAAAAACCACCACACCAACTTCAATGTCTAACACCATTGGGCCAAATACCACAGGGGCAATATTATGGGCTACAGGAGGATCTAAGAAAAACAAGTAAGAAAAGAACAAGGAGAGGAAGCGAGCAGCTCGTATAGCGGAAGCAGCTCCAACGATGAATGGAAAAATCACAGGCTAAAAAGCTGAAAATCTAGTGAGATCATAAAAATGTTGCGTTCGGAGGAAGTGCAACTGCCACCAAAAAAAAGTAATATCAAAGTTGAAGTATCTCCAGGACAGTGTAGCCTCGGTAAATGTAAAAGTGAAAACTTATAAATAAGAGACCTTCCAAATACTAGACTATTTATAAGGAGGAAGATTAACAAACTGACAAATCGAAGGCTAAAATATTCCGAGTAAGTGAATGAAAATAAGAAAAAAGAGCAGGTTGCAAGGAACTCTGTGTGCCGACATCCAGACATATGAAGACCAACATAAAATCCTTGAAAGACAAAAAACAGCGACAATGGGGGTTTACGTGGTAATGATTACGCTCTTAGGCAAAAGTGTGAGATGGGCCAACATCAACACCAAGTAAAAAGAACAAAAAAGAATAGTAATTACTAACCAAAGAAAATTTATTTGCAATCCTAATAAAATACCTAAAAAAAAACTGACAAAAAGAAAGCACATTTATATAAAAAGGATCAGACATACCAGACATGCGTCTTGACATTGATGGCCAAACAAGTATCGCGAAAAGAAGAATCTTGTGGAAATCCTAGGAGATCCCACCTAATTTTAGTTCTTGGAGCAATGAAGATCTTTTACGTGCTACTATACATTTATTTTACATATTCCCAATTGTGAACAGACGCACGTGAAAGCCAAACAGGGACTTACTGACGTGTATCATATGATTTTTAAAAATATTTACTTCTGAAACTATTAGTGAAAGAATTTCTTGAAATTTACTCATTAAATCACGATTAAACTAAATTCTAAAAAATAACACGACCAGTACATAACTTAACAATAACTATAACATAAATATAACACACAATATATTAACTTAAAATCAACACGATACAATTTGAATTTAAACAGACTGGCAAGTTTGGATCTGTAACATGAGAATCTGTCTGGCTTAAGGCAATAAATTATATTTAATAGCCTCTTGACGAATGAGATAGCGAATATCGACACGTGCGTATGTTTACAGATGGGAATTTGCTAAACGAATGAACTTTATCTGGAATGTAAAAAATACTGAATTTAAACTTTCACATAAAAAATATCTTAAACCTTTAAAACTGCTTCTCTTCGATTGCACAAGTACGTTCTACAAAACTACAAACTTCAGCTACAAATTCCAACCAATGACGTATTCATGGAAGCATTTTCCGTTTTTTTAGCATATTTTAAATACCTAATCTTTGTTGCAAAAACTCAAAATCGAAAATTCATGTTATAGGTTTTGACGATTAGGCGAATGGAAATTCTACAGCGACCGGTCAATGGAAGTTATACATTTTATTGATCTCATGAGAATCGTAAAAAATGGCAAAAATCGAGCAACGATAATTGCGTAACTGACATTTAAAATCGCCGATTGCTTCAATCGTTGTTTCTCAGAGAGCGGCTCACTCTATACAAAAACTGCTAATTACCAACTTTGTTCAAAATTACCTCAGCTACATTGCTTGTTTAAAACATTTTTTTTTCTACAGTGTACAGATTCTTGGTAAATCAATATTTTCCGTTCACCCTCCATCCTCGTGGCAAACTTTTTTGCAACTTTTGGATTCCCTAAATTAACATTCTCAGCAAAATTCAGCTTGTTTGTACGATTTTTAAAAGCCACATCTCTGACAACTGGAATATTTGTACAAATACTGTTTTACTTGATAAAACTAATTTGTAATATATTTAAAGCATTAATTTTCATCAGTGTACAATATACTATGCTACAGCCGTATTTCCGTGCTATATTATTAAAAAACATTAAGCATCCTTTGAATTCATCTATCTCGACGTTCCTTAACTATAACTTTTAGCTGCTAAAAGTTTCATCTATGCAATAGTGCCTCCACCATCGGCAAAATTCCGTTTCGTTTACTACAACAACGTCCGTTTATTCTCATAAAACTATTTACGTATCCTTTTAACATCGAAATAGGAGTCAGAGTTTTGCAGCTTCGCTTTGGGATGCATAATCCGGTATGGGTTTTTCGAATAATCAAGGTTACGGTAACTAAATATAATGAATTTTTGTAAAAGCAAAGGGATATGAGATATGTCACGAATCTGTTAGGTGTGTGTGAAAGCAGCAGGGTATGATATTTTTTAAATATCATACCCTGCTGCGAGTGAATCATAAAAGTAAAATGTAATAGCTTGTCTCGCAAAACAAGAAAACAAAATAAGTATATCGATGGAAGGCAACCGTATATACGTATTTCCGACTGTTGATGGTCTTTAGTACGGCGCAGTTAACTTGAAAATGAGCATATTAACTTGGGCTTATATGTATAAATATATAGGGTGTTTCAAAAAGGTATGTCATAAATTAAATCACGCATTCCGGATCCAATCTCCTAAACTAAAGGGAGGTGTGCATCCCTAAATCCCCGTAAACTTTTGAGTACGTTCAAATCAAATGAATTTTGTGGCATCATTAGTTTAACATACTATTTTTAAAATTGTTTTGTCACTTTTTTCAAAAAACAGTTTTTATTGAGTTACGACCCTTTTCATTAACCTTTAAAAAATTACGTGCAACTAAATAAATGACTTAAATAAATTAACAAGTACAAAAAATGTCTATAACCTGTATAAATATGATATTACAATAAATGTTCAAAATGACCACCATTTTCTTCAATACACATTCGGTATCGTTTTAATAAGGAAAACCGAATGCGCTGAAAAATCATATGTTCTATTATTCTAACCCTCAATTGCTGTTAATCCTCTATTGTTACAGAATACACTTTCTCTTTCATCAACCCCCAAAAGCAAAAGTTCATGGGGTTAAGACCTGGACTTCTGGGTGGCTAAGAAATAGGTGAGTCACGACCGCTTCCAATCCACCGACCAGGATACTGCCTGCAAAGGTATTCCCGGATTTCATTACTGTAATGCGGTGGAGGGCCTTCTTGTAGGAACCACATATTTGCCTTATTGAAATATTCACTTCTTCCAAATACTCTCGTAAATCGTTTGCCAAGAACTGCAAATAATTATCACCGTTTAAATTGTTGGGAAGACATACTGGGTCTATTAAATTGCTATCCACAATTCCTGCCCAAACATTAACTTTGAAAGTCCTTTGGTGATGAGTCGTGTTTTTTTGGCATGAGGATTTTCGTCGGCCCAAATGTGCTCGTTATGATGATTTGTTATTTCATTTCTACTGAAGGTCTCGTCGGTAAACAAAATATTTCTAATAAAATTAACATTTCTAGTGTTTTCCATTAACAACCAATCACAAAATCCAATCCTTTTAGGATAATCTTCAAAAAATAACTCTTCAATCTTTGTTAAGTGATAGGGTTTAAGCAGCTGATTCTTCAAACGTCTCCAAACCCTTACGTAAGGAACATTTAGTTAAGCAGCTAATACCCTTGTACTTGTTCCAGGGACTTCTTCAATGATTTCTAAAATGTCTTTATGAGTTGCATCCAATATTGGACGACCACTATTGAAAACAACTTGCGGTTGGAATGTATCCTTTTCCCGTAAACGTCGATCAATGGTCAGAAATAATCGTCTATCGTGTGTATTTCGATTAGGGTATTTTAGTGCATAACGCCTTGCGGCTGCTGCACTATTTCCTTGACATTCGCCTACGATATTCCCGATAGTTTATTAGAATCATAATTTAATCTGATCCAACTTACCCAAAGTTAAATGCATATCTGCCATTGCCTGAAATGTCTAGGTCATTGTAATATCAAAATTCTTAATATTAATCTTATTTACACAATAAATAATAGCTTCAAATTATTGACTATTATTGATGGAACTGTTTGTAATTATAGTATCCATAGGAAGTAATTGTAATTTTGTGGCCAACTAGGGAAAACTAGTTTTTCGAAAAAGTGAAAGGTGGCAAAAACGTTTTAAAAATGATGTGTTACACTAATGATGCCACAAAATTCATTTGATTTGAACGTACTTAAAAGTTTGGAGGGATTTAGTGCTGCACACCCCCCTTAAAATTTTTCTGGCGCTTAGATTTTTATGTTTCTTTCTGCAAAAGTGCTTCCAGAAAAAGAAAGTAACGTGTCCATTTTTATTAGAAAATGTCAAGTAGTTTAGTAGATAATGCAAAAAAACAATTTTTATTTTGTAATTTCAAAGGGCTGTAACTTTTTTTGTGTACACTTTTGAACTACGGTAAGTTTAATTCAAACAATTTGTTTTTGTCCCCGGAATGCGTGATTTAATTTATGACATACTTTTTTAAAACACCCTATATATATATACAGGGTGATTGATTAGTATGATAAAGCTCAGTATATCCAATATAAAAAATTGTAGACAACTTGAAAGTTCATTTTACAAAATTAATTAGAATGTTAATACGAAAAATAGGAAGGAAGGTGCTTTGGACGGAACAAATAAAACATTATAATAACTAATTATATTTACTGTACATTAAAAAAATAAAATAAAATTATAATATCAACAAATCTTTACAAACAATTTGAAATTGATACTTGGGAATTTATAAAGTTGACAGGATAACTTATAGATGGCTTCAGATACTGGTTGGATGGGTTGTAGCGGAGTAAGTGGATTGTTAGTTGATGGAGATGTTAGGGATTGAACCCATTGTACTTTCAGGCAATTTTTATGCCATGTGTGGTGCACCACGAAGCTGAAGTAGTTCCACGCAACAAGGGAGAATAGGAAAAAATTATTAAAGTCAATACACGAAAACGGAAAACCTTTTGTTAGCAATATTTCCTTGCTATAAAAAGAAAAAAGACATGTATATTTTACAATTTTAGCTGCATACACCCAAATAAAATATTATAAGACAGAGATATAAAAATCATCAACTATACATTTAAAAATAAATCAATATGTACTTACTCCATAATATGAATGAATTTCGAAGCTAAAACATTAGCTTGTCACTAAACCAACAATACAGAAAAAAACCATAGACATATAATATAGGATAGTCTGATCGTTTTAATACCAGCCCATTTCCACAGCGTAGTTCCTTCTTCTTGTTTAAGTTCCATCTTCCATCGAAGATTGGAAACCGTCATGGCTATGCGGACCCTGTTGAATGCCGCTATAAGTAGTATAGCACTACCGCATTCAAACCATTCCCCTCGCCAGGTTTATCGACCACGTGATCTAAATGACCAGTGAGAAGGTCACGTTGTCGATCTTCTTCTTCTTCAAGTGCCGTCTTTGTTCCGAAGTTTGGCTATCATCAAAGCTATGCGTATTTTTGATGCTGCAGATCTAAACAGTTGGTAATTGGTGCAATTGTACCATTCTCTCAAGTTTTTCAACCATGAATGCCTTCTTCTTCCTATAGACCTCTTTCCCATTATCTTTCCCTGTATAATCAATTGCAGCAACTGGTATTTATCTCCCCTCATAACATGTCCCAAATATTGTAGTTTGCGCTTTTTAACAGTAAGTATCAGCTCTTTCTCTTTCCGCACTCTCCGCAAAACCTCCACATTTGTTACTTTCTCTGTCCAGGGTATTTTTAATATTCTACGATACATCCACAACTCAAATGCTTCTATCTTTTTATCTATCTATCTGTCGATAAACCCGGCCTATTAGACAAAGATGAGGGAACTACTCTGGGTCAGTTTTCTCTGTGTATCTTGTCTATTTATGTCTATGGAAAAAACATTGTCAGTTTCATAATTCAGAAGTAAAGACTGATAGACGGAAGTCAAGAATTAAAAACTGACAAATATTTTGTATCAACTTATGAGTAGGGTACGAACATCACACGCATTTTACCTAAATGGCGGAAAAACCACGAAAAAACTCTAATGGCCACAAGAGTATGACCCACCAATCAAAGATGAGGCGAACACCTGGGCTAGGAACGACAACGAAAAAGCTGATCTTTTTGGCAAACCTCTTCAAAAAGTATTCACGCCATACCCTTCTACATTATCTACAGAGGAAGAAACAGAACTAACCAGATTCCTAACAGCACCGTTTCAAATGGATCTGCCCCACACAAAATTACAGTCAACCAAGTAAAACAAACATTAAATGAAGTCAACTTCAAAAAAACCCCTGGATTTGACCTAATCTCTGGCAAGATTCTAAGTCTCGAATAAGTGCATAAAGCTAATAACCCTTATATTTAATGCAATCCTGCGCCTAAACTACTTCCCTAGTTCATGGAAAGTGTCACAAATCAGAATGATCCTTGAACCCGGAAAAAGACCGGAAAATGCATCTTCATACCGGCCCATAAGCCTTTTGTCTATAATTAGCAAAGTCTTTGAAAAAATGATGTACGTAAAAAGGTTAAAAACGATAATAGATAAACATAAAATAATTCCAGAACATCAATTCGGTTTTCGAGACAAACAAGGAACCATATAACAAGTGCATAGGCTAGTCAACCAAACAAACAAGGATTTTACCACCAAAAGATACTGTTCTGCTGCTTTCTTTGACATATCTCAGGCTTTTGACAAGGTGTGGCACATAGGACTACAAATAAAATTAAATAAGCTTTTATCCTATCCTCACTTCCAGCTCTTAAAATCCTAGACAGAACATAGACACTTCCTGGTGAAGCACGCTACTGAGCACACAGGATATATCCTATTCACCCCGGCATCCCACAAGGCAGCGTTCTCATTGCAATAATGAAGTATTTTAAAAAAGAAAAAGAAAACAACGCACCTTTGCTTTCGTTATCATCGGTACATGAACGAGTAGCGGACGCTTTGAAAATCAGTCTTCGCACAGTGACAAGAATAAAGAGTGAAAACAAGACAGGGGCAGCTCTTACTACACCAGGAGAGTCACGTAATGTACAAAAAAAAAGACTAATGATGTCAGCGATACTATAAAAGGGAGATTAGAAATGTACTGTATGGCATGAAAGCAAAAGAAGACTTTACAATTAAAGTTCTAAATACACAATTAAGAAACAAGCATCTCTATGACGGTTCTGATACAAGTTTGTGGCGTCTTATGAAAAATTGTGGGTTTTCATACAAACTAGAAAATAGTAGACGAGTGCTATGTGAGAAACCATGTATTGTCTCCAAACGACTGTATTTTTTGAGGCATTATATGAGAAATTTTTTAAGTCCAAGCCCACTTCAGTTCGTTTTTTTAGATGAAACATGGATATTTCTAAAAGGGGCATATAAACGTACTTGGCAAGATGACTGTGTGAAAAGCATCAGAAAAGGACACGAAAATACAGGTAAACGCTTTGTTGTTTTACATGCCTGAAGTAGGCAAGGATTTGTTAAAGATGCTGAATTACCGTTTTCTAATTATTATGGATAATGCCTCATACCATAGCTCTATAATAGAAAAGTTACCGAATGCCAGTTGGAAAAAATCGGACTTACAAGAATGGTTACGAGCGAAAAAAATAATTTTTGACGACGATTCGGGCAAGACAGAGCTATTGAGTCTTTGTCGCCAGAATAAACCACAAAATACCAGGTATGTTATAGACGAGCTACTCCAAGAACATGGGCATCAGGTTTTGAGATTGCCTCCATATCACTGACAATATAATCCGATTGGGTTGGTCTGGGGCATTTATAAACAATACGATGATCGTCATATTGGAGAACATGGACGTGGAGATGAAACAGTGAAAAAAATTTGGTGCGATGCATTTAGCTGAGGCAACACCTGCAGTGTGGGCGAGTTGTGTTAACCATACTGAAAAATTAATTCAGGACGACTGAGCAAAAATGGTCACATATGATGAAAATGAAAGTAGAATTATCATCGATTTGGCGGAAGATTCCAATGATGAAGACAGTTCCAGTGAAGATGCTGACTGATTAGCTAATTAATCAAGGTCAGTACGTTGTAACAGTTCAGAATTCGCTACAGTGCTTAAAACTTAAAAAATCTGTATCATTTTTTAATTAAAGTAGATTAAATAATTAACACTTTTTTGGGTATATTTCAAAATCCTTTCAAAATGTATTTTTCGTTATATCCTGTCCTATTGTACTGCAAGCTAGAAAAACAATTCTTCGCAATTTATACGTATATTCCGTTATTAGAAATTTAATGAAAAATAATTTATAATTTTCTTTTATAACTATTATTTCGTTTGATTTGCTACATTTTGCTCCGCCACTGGAGGAGGTAAATGAATCAAGCTTAGACAAGGAAAGACAGATGAAACAACTTATTGCAAGTGTTTTTACACGCACATTTTACACGCACTAAACTACTTTAAATTTGGACTGGACTTCGATCTGTAACTGGACTTCACTGGAATTTCTGGGGGTAGAAAATGGATTTAAACTCTCTACGTAACGAACACACGAACATATTTAGCTCCAAACTGCCACAAATCCTGGGATGACGACCACGGAGAAACAAAACCCGGATGCAAACAAGGATTCTTCCACACCTGACTTAAACTGCAACTATTAGCTGAACTGCTCTTATACACTACATATTTTCCATGAAAAGGGACTAAATACTAGAAACATTAGAAACTGGATGAACAATTTGGACCCACGCTGTAAGCAACTGCCTCTGACAGCAACCTAAACGAGAATCAGCAAATTCTTAAAAATTATTCTTAACTTGGTATAAAAAAAACGCTTACAACGGGAACGGGAACGCAAAATATCCTAAAAGAGACTTCGATCAAAAAATACCGACAAAATACGCATCTCTGAAATATAAACAAACTTTAAAATGGGTTATAATCGACCTCAGCGACGTAAATAAGATTTAAAAACACTTTTGGGTATTTTATGTTTTAATGTTTTAAAAATATACGAGGGGATTTCAGTAGATGTCAAGGAATTTACAAATGCTACACAACAAGGCTTTCGATAAAGTCCACCACAAAGAGCTAATGGACGTCCTTAAAGCAAAACAAATACAATGCAATGACTTTCTAATTATAACAAATCTATACTATAAACAGCAGGCATAAATACATATTAATGAACACACACAGGAAGAGTTTAAAATTATAAAAGAGGAGTGCGACAGGGGTGTGTATTGTCACAACTACTATTCAATGCATACTTTGAAGAAATTATGAAAAAAATCCTTGAAGGAGAAACAGCAGGAACAAAGGTCAATGGAACACCAATTACCAACATTAGATATGCAGACGATACTATCATAATAGCAGACAACCTCTTCTTCTTAGGGTGCCTGTCTGTTACGAAGGTTGGCGATCATTCTGGCTATAATAACTTTGTTAGTTGCTATTCGAAATAGCTGTGTAGAGGTCTTTCTATACCATGCTCTCAGGTTAGCAAGCCATGATAGTCTTCTTCATCCTAGGCCCCTTTTTCCTTAAATTTTACCTTGTAAAATGCATTGAAGTAGCTCGTATCTGCCTTGATTTCTCATTATATGGCCCAAGTACTGCAGCTTACGACCCTTCACGATGTTGACCAAATCCGCAGCTCTGTTCATCCTCCGCAGTACTTCTTGCACAACCTCCAGGACCTCCAAAAGCTAATAAACAAGATAGTTGAGTATGGAGAAGAATATGGATTATCAAGAAAACTTAATTTATGAGGGTATCAAAAACCCAAAATAATGATGAAAGCCTGACAATTAACGGTAAAAGTTTAGAACAAGTTGAAAACTACAACTATCTTGTAGTCAATAATTAATCACACAAACGTTTACTCAAAAGAAATCAAAGTTTGACAAAGTGTACTGAAGAATCCTGAAGATATCTCGGACCGAGCATGTAACAAGCAACGGAGTAATGAGAAGAGTCAGCAAAAGAATGGAAATATTGGAAACCATCAAGACATGAAAGCTGCAATACCTAGGCCATGTTATGCATAATGACAGATACAACAGACTTCAATTATTTATACATGAGAAAATCAAGGGCAAGAGAAGTGTAGAAAGGAGAAGAATCTCATGGTTGCGTAGCTTGAGGGAATGGTACGGATGCACATCAATCGAAATATTCAGAGCGTCAGCATCTAATATCAGAATAGCAATGATGAGTGCCAACCCACGTCGCGGAGATGGCATGTAAAGAAGAAGATAAAGAACTACCTTTATCTTAGTATGTCCGGCTACAGCGTCTTCAATCGGCAGGCCATGTATTTAGGATGGAAGAAAACAGGCTTTCAAAAAAACTGTTGAATGCAAGAATGTAGGGGAAGAGACCTATTGGAAGATCGAGAAAGCGATAAAAGGATGATGTGGATGAGAACGCCATAAATCTCCTTGGCAAATGATCGTGGTGGAGAATGGCTACCGATCGTATAAAAATGTAGAGGTTTGATAAAGAATGCCAGCGGTCAAATTGGGCTGTTGAGACCTGGGATTAATAATTATAACAACACACAACTTATAGTAGGCATAGATGGATCAGAATTTAATCCCAATCTAGAGTATAATAAAGAAAGACCTTTCAAAAATATTAGTTTTAAAATAGCAGTGCATGGCTAATTCTTCAAGATGGACCTAAACTGTTAAAACCTAGTTCACCTTTAATTAACAAATGAAATATTTTAAACGTATTATAAATCTTTTTGATTTTAAAATAACCTAAAAACATTAAGACACATATTTAAAAATACAGTCGCTGTCGTTTATTAACGAAATAAAAAATATTTTTTGTAAATATGGCTACTTGATTTTATAAAATACCTTATAATATCGCTCGGTGAATATTTGTAAGAACTAAAAGATTATACACTACGAACTGATTCGTTTCAAATATACACCGTTACCCTTTCACAAGAAAAAGGCGCACTGGATTAGTAGACCTTCTATCCAAAAACAGTGTTTGTTCTCCCGCTTCTCCTGGCGGAATTCATTAGCTAAACGATTCGTTATCCTAAATTCACCTTGGCAAATACTCTCCTCCCAAGGGTACGTCAACTTAATAACTTTATAGCTTTTGTACCATCACATTTCACGGAGAAGAAAGGAGCTTGTCTTTCAAGAGAAGGTATAGTATGCTTGTAATTAACAGTTTTTATCTATTTTCCTGTTAAATTCAGTAAAATTTGTATTTTCTTACAAGGAGGGAAAGGAGAATTAACATATTAAAGAGGTGTATAAGGAGTGATTAATAATTAATATTTTAAATATTTTTGAAGATTTTTAAATTGCAACGTTTTAACAATTAACAATATCACAAAAATTAATTGTTGAAATTTGCAATTTAAATTTTGAACAACTTAATTCGCCAATTATAAATATTGAAGAGGAAGTATAATGGCATTTGCTTTAATTGTAAATTTCTTTATTATATCTTCCTAATTCTATTGTTAACTGATTATTCGTTTTTTAATTTTAATATCGCCATCTGTTCTTGTAGCATTTCGATTTTCATATTATGTTAAAACACCAAAATATTTTCTCAATTATTTTGCGTCGTTGGGATTGATAATATAAACATTTCTGATCTGTATATAATAATTTGATTTGCATTCTTTTGATGTTGAGTCCGAATAATATAGTGCGTCAAATAAATATCTACTTGGGTTGGTGAGAAAGTTATGTACACCCATTTATCAATGGGCTTTTTCCCTATATGGGGATGGGGGAATTTTCCTTGGGAAAACCAGCTGTAGTTTGTCCTAGTTTGCCAACAGAGTCTACTTACACAAAAAAAAATCCCTATCAATTCGAAAAAAATGGACAACATTAAGAAACTTGTACAATATGTGCCAAAAGACAAAATCTTTTTTATAATGAGCTGATTTTATGGCCTACGACTAATAGTGATGAGTGAAGTACCTGAGGAAGATTACTTAAACACTATTTGTTAACCTTCAACCGGCTTTTTTGCCACCTAATAACTTTTTTCCTTAATAATATTGGAGTTTTCTATCATTAATTATAAAATCATCAGTGTTTGTTTGGAAAAGGCCACAACTCCAAAAACTAAATTACTTTTTACAGTATACATATGTCTTTTTTATGTTTATGAAACATAATGATAATTTATGGATTTGTTTGAAACTTCGTCATGCATCACATTTTGAGACTTTACTCCGAAAAGAGAAATATATCTTCATTAATACCAAAATGAAACGTTTTTTTTTTTCGTTTCCTGTAAAATTAACATTTCTGGAGTTGTTACTTTTTCGAAATAACCAATTCAATTGCCATATTAGTTTCCTTTAAATAAAGTTAACTTTTATAATAAACATTAATGTTTCAAAAAGGTTTAATATTTTTTTCGACATATGACAGTTAGTATTATCATTTTCGGACATTTGGTACATAACCATAAATTTGAATTGTTTTTTAGTCCCTCTTTTATTTACTTACTTACGACCCAGCTTTCCAACCAAACCAAGAGTGGCCATTTGCAAGAGTTTCAATTTGTTTGCTTACCCTATCCCCAGCCCAATATTTGCTCAGTCCCTACTTTCAACCCCCCATAAGTGATACCCAATGTGGTAGGTACATTATGAACCACTACACTATATAGCAGTTCGAATGACTTTAACTTTAGATCCGAATATTATGATATCATTTATTTCAACTGCTTACCTTCTCTATCTCTAGTCTTTCATGTAAAATTTTATCATTCAAACATTCAATTTCACAAACACAGTGGAAATATTTTCCAACTTTCTTTTTCCTTTTTTTCCTCTGACTTCAGAATACGTGAATAACATGAAACGAACCAGGATTTGACAACTATATAGTAAGCCAACAAAAGCAAAATGTAAACAGCCAGTCAATGTCAATCCAGCATCCATCAAACGAAATAAATTCTTAATCACTAATGCAGCTTCCTAACAACACACAGGGTTATTCACAAATCTCCTCACAAAGAGCAGATTTGTGAATATGGGGTGTGCACATCATGCAAATAAGCCAACCTAAAACAACTTCCTCCAATATCGTATTTCTCTCAAATCAAGAACAATATATAAATCAACAAAACGCGCCAGTTTCATCAACGTAAGTAACAGAAATAGCCAGCAATCTTACAGAAAAATATCAACAACCGATGTCGAACCAGAAACTACTAATGTGTCAACAGAAAATTCATGGCAAGCAGTTAAAGCTAGCAAATGCAGATATATCAGATCAAATGTCGTAACAGACAAAGAAGTTGATACCATTAAACTATCGAACAAATGTACCCTATACGGATACCCAAGAAAATTGAACCAATCAAAAAGAAGCAGCGCCAAAAATAACTAAGCCATCACCAATATTTTTTACGGTGTAAGCAACTTACCAGAAATGGAAAAAATTTTTACAGAAAGAGCTGAAGCTGAACAAAACGAAACCAGGACCATGGCAAATAATACAGTCAAAATCAATTGTAGTGACCCAGAAATAAACAGAAAATTATTAAGATATATTAAGGGAGGACAACCTTTAACGGAAGAAAGAGCGTACAGAGTCCTAATTAAGTATCTTCACCCTTCATTGTCAAAAGAAGATCTTAAAGAAGAACTGACATAACTAAATAGTGTAGCAAACAATAGACAACCTTCTGCTACTCCTTTAGATAACCAAGATTTAAACTCTATTCTTATGAATTTTTTAGAATAACTCAAAGTCATATTTATTTAAGTCTTGCAAGAAAACAGCATGGTAACAAACATGCTATCCAAACATGTTTCCAAATAAAATTCTTTCTACGAATAGACAAGGTAATAATATTTCTACAACAAAATCTAATAAATATAATTATTTTTAAGTACATAAGACATATGTAACAGATATATCGTATTTTAAAATACCGCATTATAGTCTATGCGGGATATGTTTTGGTTTGGACATTTTCCATAGGAAGCTATTTTTTGCTGGAATCCCCTCAGGATGTGTCCAATATCGATAATCACGATATGCGCCAGTCGCAAAAACTGTGCTAAATTTTTTATTTAACAAAATCTGAAAACAATTAAAAATTTCTCATTTTTTGCTCCTATTTTCGTTTATAATTCGGAAAACATTGATCCTAGAGAAAAAATTATAACAAGTTAAAAGTTTCGTTGTTCAATTTTACACAATATTTCGTTAGCTAGAAATTGAAAATTTAATGTTTATTGTTGACAAAACAGCAATAATTGGAAAAAAATTACAAAAAAAAGGAAGATTTTAACTTCTTCACTTGTAGATTCCAGACGATTTCATAACTTCATTTGAAGTTATCAATGTTATTTTCCGGTCTTGTGCTGCAGTTGTACATCGACTTCTATCACTTCTGGGACGATCTTTGTAGTCATTTGTATCTTGGAATTTTTTTTTTTAATTTTCAATATAGCACTCTGAGTAACATCAATAATATTTGCTATATAACTTTGACTAAAGCCCTGTTGTAACAAAGCAATTACTCTAGATCTGTCAAAATGAGATATCACGTTTCTAGGCATTTTTAAACGGCTCAATTCAAATTTGAACAAAGACTGAAATAATGTGTAAATACGCTAATCAGTTGAATGTGACCAAAATCATACAAAAACGATTCAAATTTTTTATCATTTTCATTTGGAAACGCTCTAGAATGAATATCAACAACAATTTTAAAACCATCATAGGCGTAGATGTATTATTTGTACGTATTCCAAACTTTCGGACATATGTGTATAGTTATAAATATTAATGTCATTGTAAAAATGTAAAAAAAAATATTCACTCTTTAAAGTTGTAATTTGAACTATATATTTCGACGGCATCACGATAAAAATGCATAAGCGCCAAAATTTTTAAATTTATATTTTGGTATTATTCTGTGGTTGTGTTGAGGGTGTGATAAACTTCCACGGAAGCAAAAATAAAATTGAATAAAACGTAGAAAAGCTGTTTCTACGTTTTATTTTCTTTTCTATTCTTTTAGAACCTATACTAAAAGACTATGAACAAGAACTCCAAATGAGGAGTTTTTCTGTTCTCGATAATGAGTCATTGTCGATTTCAGTTTACCTTTAAGTCCAAATTTAAATATTGACGGCCGTTTATTTTCGAATATTGATGAGACTGCCGTAGAAGAGACTGATTTATTAACCTGTGATAAAAAGCTTGTACCTATGTAATAATATCGCAATATTATTTAGTTCAATAGTTGATAATAAGATATGTTGTAATGATTTTATACAACATAATGATTCTTTAAACTCCGAAACAGATTCATCATCCTTGACAGTATTTCTTAAAAATGAGACTGAAATTGACAGCATTAGTTATAGCTCATCAACTAGTTCAATTTCTAGTAAAACATCAGGTAGTTCATCTCAAAGCACTCAACCTGAAGGTAGAGGACAGAAGAGAGAAAAAAGGAAAGTAATTTATTACGTTAACGAAAGTTATGTAACTTAGAGAAAAGTTACTGTAATTATAAAAACGAACGCGTTGCTGAAAAATTTTGCTTCCTAATCCATATTTAGGCAAAAAAAGTGTCAATAAATTTATTAGCTTTAGCACTGGAGACAAAAATATTATTTTTAAAATATTTTGGAACCTAGGTAATACCTTTAGGATAAGAAAAATTTCATTAATGGCTGCGTTAATGTCATACCTGTAAAGACAAAAAGAGCAGTTTCTGATTCACGTCGTAATCTAACTTATCAATACTTTCTTTTGAAGAATGATGTAGAAAAACGGGTTTTGCTTACAATTCTTTCAAAATGCTATTAAAGAAAAAATTGAATTTAACCGTGAGAATACGAGGAAACATGAACCTAAACATAGAATTACACCAGAACAAATGTTAATATTTAAAGATGTTATTGAAGGTCTTCCTGCTGTCCCATCGCGCTACTGTCGATGGTCGACGAAAGAATTGTATCTACCAGCAGATACTAAAAGAATTTCAAATCTTTATAAAATGTACACCATAAAAATAAATAAAAATAATGAAAAAAGTACTTCAAAAAAGATTAACATTGTAAATGTAATTTTTTTTATTGAGTTAATGCCTCGACAACTAATGATCATTGGCATGGTACAGTCAGGTACCTAGTGTAGCGTGTGTGTGTGTGTGTGTAGAGTAATTGTCTTGATACTTAGCAAAGTCGACGTCATTGTCTTTGCTAAGAGACGCTAATTGTATCCGAACGTCTGCGGTCCCTCCAGTGAGTACCGATCGCTTAAGGATAGAAATTATTTTTATTCATTAATTTTTAATAAACGAAAATTTCTCCACCCAGGTGAGATTCGAACTCACGACCTTTAGGTTTAAAGGTAGGCGCTCTTACCACTGAGCCACAGAGGGGGGTGTAAATGTAAATTGTACATTGTACATTTGAACAATTTGTACACAATTGTACATAACATTGTAAAATGTAAAGTTTGAAAACATTCCAGAATCCGAAAGAACGGAACTTGATAAAAACAGATACCTCGAGCATGAAAAAAATCAAGATACAGCCAAACGTTTATTTTGTATGTGAGTTTGTTGTAATTTCTTTTGATCTACAAAAAGTATTGGCAACACCACATGGACTTTGAAGCATGATGTTTGAATGTAATAGGAGGTATGCTGTTTATAATTTTACTGTATATGAGAGTAAATCCAACAACGATTTTTATTATGTTTGGGAAGAAAAGGACGGAAAAAGAGGTTTTAACGAAATATGCACTAATTTATATTCATATCTTTCATGTCTTTTTGAATTCCTAAAAAACTACAGATATTCAGTGGACAAGAAGTTAAGGTATCTGATATTACGCGTACTAAGTTTATAAGTAATAACAATAAAAATACTTTTTTGCCTTTATAAGGTATGATATGGAGGTTCTACATGAAATCCAGTGGATTGAAAAACGTAATGAAATAGTTATTCCTGCAGCTTATAATAATGAATTAGCCATTTATCAAAAAATGTTAAAAGATCTTTTAGATCTTTGTCAAAACCTAATAATTAAAAAACAATATCATGCAGAGTATATGGCACTTAAATCAAATATTAATGTACCTGATGTTTTGCCTGAAAGTGATATAAAAGATAATATTTAATAATATAATATACATATAGATATTATCTAACTTATAGTAGTTGTACTATGTTGTTGTTAATCGTTAAATTTCAAATAAAATTAGATTGTAAAATATTGTTTAGAAGAGGGTATTATTTTATTTATTTGTAAAAACAATTAGGTATTTTAGTTTTAAAAAATTACCTGTTATATCGGTCCTTCGTTTCTATTAGTTTGTTTTGTTATCAATGTAGAAACTTTTTTTTGTTATCAACTTACTTAGTTATCAATGTAGAAAAAATGGTACGTTTTAATAGTTTTTGTTGTTTTTTGAATACCCTTTCAGTTTATTTTCTTGTTATACTTAATGTAACATGATACTTATATTAACTTTATTTTTGTTTAATATTTTTTTACAACTCTAAGAAACTCATAAATATATTGTGTATTGTTTATTTTTTATTATTTTTACTTAATTGTTATGCTTTAAAATGAAAAGGTTTATTCTTCATTTTTGTTATAATTCCGTAAAACTAAAAGGCGTACAAGTTCCTAAGCGACATTTTTTGGTCAAAATATTTTTTTCCAAATATGGTAACCACCTTTCAAAGAGGCTTAAACACCACAGAATCCAACATTAAAGGCATAAGCACCAAAATGTAAAATATCTCATTTTTATAATAATTGTTTTATAACTAACATATTATAAGTCAAAATGACTCAGTTCTATTATAATAAAATGCCAAAAAATGTAAAAAAAAATATTAAGTGATATTAAGCCAATGCAGCTTTAGGCCTGGAAGATCAACAATCGACCAAATATTTACTATCAGACAAATGCTAGAAAAGTATTGGGAATATAATAAAGAAGTACACCAGATCTTCATAGATTTCAAACAAGCATATGATTCCATAGATCGCTTAAAACTGTGGAGTGCAATGATGAAGTTAGGCGTACCAAAGAAGCTGACCATGATTGCGCGAATGTGTGTCAACAATTCCTTTGCACAAATTAGAATAGAAGGCAAAACTTCAAAGGCTTTCGGTATAAGCACCAGGCTTAGACAGGGAGACCCGCTGTCTTCATTACTATTTAACCTAGCATTGAAATACGCGATGCGAAAAATCTATACCAGAGTCAAACCAGACATAACTGCCAGAGGAGCAATGATTATTCTCGCATTTGCAGATGATGTAGATGCAGTAGCATAGACAACACTGGAAGTTAGGGATATAGTATCGAATTTTGAAGAAGCAACACTAAGCGTAGGCCTGAAAATAAACGAAGAAAAAACTAAATACATGGTCGTATCAAAAAAGGAACGACAGCGAACAAGACAAAACATTACCATAAACGATCATATTTTTGAGGTGGTCAAAGAATTCAAATAACTAGGAGCAACAATTACCAGTGAAAACACAGGAGAACGGGAGGTTGAAATACGAATACTGGCGGGGAATAAATCATTCTTTGCCATTCAACATCTAATGAGGTCAAAGCTTCTCTTAAGGCGTGCCAAAATCCAAATGTACAAAACCATAGTACGACCAACAGTGACATATGGAAGTGAAACATGGACATTGAGAAAGAAAAAAATCAATAAGCTATTAGTATGGGAACGCAAAATCCTGCTAATTATATATGGTTCTTGAAGGGACAGCGTGACAAATGAATGGAGGAGCAGATACAACAATGAAATAGAGACTCTCTTCGGGAAAGGAAACATCGTAAGATACATAAAAGCCAATAGATTAAGATGGGCAGGCCACGTGGTACGGAGTATGACGACAGACTGATTAGCAATGTGTTTTGGGAAAGACCAGATGGTAGAAGATCGACAGGAAGGCCTAGAAAAAGGTAGAAAGACGCAGTCAGGGAAGACCTGGAGAAGATGGAAGTAAGGCCATGGGAAATAATAGCACAGGATCGGAATCAATGGAAGGCAATAGTAAACGCGACAAAAACTCACGAAGAGTTGTAAAAGCCAATGATGATGATGATATTAAACGTTTTTTGTGTCTTCTGAAAAAAACTGTCAATGGCGTTTATGCATTTCTGTCGTGACACCGTCGATTTCTTTCATTGTACGTTTCAAGTTCAAGCAGCAGTTGCATCGATTTCACAACTTATTCTGTAGCAAATGTGAGAATCATATACCACAGTACTTAATAGTTTCTAAAGGAATTAAGTACACGGAAAATAAAACATATTTAACCTGGGCAATATTATTGCCCAGCAAGAGACAATATAATTGCAGGAGGATAAAAATTAGTGACTATAAAACTGTACTAATTACTATAATATGTCTATTTGATGTCCATCAAAATATTTATAGTCCAAATTACTCATTCTAAAATTTTGGGGAACATTCTCTCCGACTACTACATCCATAGGCCAGTTGAAGCACATATTTCCGGTGAGCGGCGGCGACAATTTACCTCTATGCGATAGACGATCAGCTTCGGAGGGATGGCATCGCCGTAGATTCCCGTAGCTGTCTGGGTCCATTTGTCACAGCCAACTCGAGTTAGCATATCGCGCCAGCTCTCAATTTGCCAAACCGCCCCCGCCGGCACCGCCACAGATTCGAATTTCGCACCGAATTTCAATTTTCAATTTCCCCGAATTTCCTGGTGACGGCCTTTTAAGTGTCACTACCCTGTCGAACCATAAAACTCGACTCCATTGACCCAGTTCATCTGTTCTGTCTGAACTGATGGGTATTTTTTTATGGCCATGAATAACAGAGGGACATCATATCACATGTGGGTAGTTTTTTAGAAATTTATCGAAATCCAATAGAGCAACGGTGCAAAATCGAATTTTTGTATAGGTATCCAGCCGGCTGATAGTTTTGTTCATATTTCATATTTTTATTATTTATTGTTAAAGCAAATTAAATGCCGCATTTTATTAAAAAATCTCGTTTAACATACTTCATTTATAATCCATTCACAAAAACAAAAACAATGGTGCTCTTTGAATATCATAATATATTATATTTGTACAAACTGTAGTCCAATAGAAATAGACAGGTTATAATAATGAATTAAAAGGTAATATACACTTTGCAATATCACAAATTACAACTTTATTCCTTTAAGAAAAATTCTGGTACAACGGATTATAGACTACAGCCCATGAAACATTTTTAAGGACTCACATAAAAATCAATTTCAAAACAACTTTCTACTCCAACTCAAAACAAGAGTAAATTACTATTTAACTGGGAAGAAGCCACAATTAAAGATAAAAATACGTTTATTGACGTTTCAATTTCCACTTCAGAAATCCGAAGTGGAAACTAAAACGTCAATAAATGTATTTTTATCTTTAATTGTGGCTTATTCCCAGTTAAATAGTAATTAATTTAAAATGCCACAAGAAAATAGCTTAAGAACAATATCAAAACAAGAAAACGTGAAGTAAATAGCTGGGAAGATTTGGCAAATGTTTTGACAGAAATAGCTGAAGATATACTGGGTAAACAGAGAAACAGAAAATAATAGATGTTAGATGAAACTTTGAATCTTAATGAGGAAAGATAATAGCCAAAGAAAGATATTTTGCAATCAAGAACTGTAGAAGAAAGAGCAAACCGACAACAAGAATATGAAACAATAAATAAAGCAGTTAAAAGAAATGCAAGACAAGACAAAGGAAGGTGGGCTGTAGAACAGGCAAAACAAGCTGAAACAGCTGCACAACACAACAGAACTAGAGAGCTATACCAAATTACTGGAAGACTAACAAAAAATGGGCCCAACTGTTTAAGCATTATAAGATCCAAGACAGGCGAATTACTTACTACAACAAATGATCAAGTAGAGAGATGGAAAGAGCATTTTCAGGAGATACTTGGCACGCCCATAGATAACGCAGATGAAATTGTCGAAAACCTACAGAATGTAGACTTGCGTCAACTAGAACGCAAATTTCAACTAAAAAACTTTTCTGAATAAGCAAAACTTCCGTAAGATTTTACTTAGATCACGTTGGTGGAACTGAACGTTACTGTATTATAGAAAGAAAATCTTAGCTATAGCTAAGTCGAACCTTTATCTTTTTCCTTTCCTTATTACCTATTTTGTGTTAATGTGCTAATATTGACGCTCATGAGTCTAGACTATTCGCCTCTTGCTTCAGTTTATTACTTGTCATACAATGTAACTTATATCTCCTTAAGTTTAGTATCATACGTGCTTCTAACATACGTACAAATCCATTACATAAATGGAACTATTGCAACAAAAAGTAGTGGTATAATTGGATTATCTTTTAACACGAAAGCTGTTCACAAGAATTTTATCACAAGTTATATCGTTAGAATACGGATGTTTTATCCATTTTCTGAGTGAATGTAATTTGAGTGAGCATTGAAAAAAAGAAACCATACATGATCATCACTGTATCGCATAAGATCCTCAAAAATTAAATCATCAATCTGTTGTCAAATATTGATGTTGTACGTTCGCTGAATTATTTGAAAGAACGGTATTCATAAATATTAGCTTACTTCGTGCTTGTACCTAAGGCTTTGATATTTGGCACTCATTCCAACTGAGAACACAGAACGAATATTAAGTGTTTATAAAAAATTTCAATTTTAAAAAAGGATATAGTGGAAATAAAAAACAGCCTTATTGATATTTTTTTTTAAACAAATAAGGAAAAGGGGATTTAAAAAATATGAGAAAAGGGAATAAAAATAGATTAAATCTCAATTACTTATATCAGTAGTTTTACAACTTAAAATTCGTTAGATATATTATGGGTGTCCCAATTTCATCTTAAATTATAATATAAGGTACAATGTAAATATAGTACTTTTAAATAGGTAAAAAAATAATAAATAAGACTTACTCACAATCAATTTAATTTAACTATCAGACGACCGGTTTCCCTTTCTACAATATGCAAAGCATCCTCAGGTCTCGATACAAAGTTAAACAAATGATGCCGGTACTCTATTAATAGATGGATGGTAGAACATGGTTGAAACTACTTTATATTGTTGAATGGAGAACTTAATTCTATCACTGCAGTTGTTTGACAGTAAACGGGAAGTTCTTGTATGTACGGAACGGGATGTAATATACTATTGTTGTATCAAAGGCTATTTATACTTATTTCAGAGATATATTTTTGAAATGTATGTTATTTTTTGAGTAATTGTTTTTTTTTTGAAGGTGACACTTTTATGACAATGAGTAGATGTAAAGATTGTGTGGGTGTGCAATTATTTTCACAACTTGTAGTTATCAAATTACTTTGATAAAGTTCTATTGGCAATGAGTTAATTATTGGAATAGTCAAGTAAATAAAATGTTAAAATACAGACAATTAAGGATAATTACTTACTTACTTACTAAGGATAACACACTAAAACAGAAAACACTTAGAAGGGACGAAACAAACATTGAATTTAAAAGGGGGGAAGGACTTTATTGCACTACATCATAGTCTTGGGTACAATGAGTTTTTTTATGTTGTATCTGTGTTGTATCTGTGTGTTGTATCTATGTAAAAAAAAACTTATTGTGCCCAAGACTATGATGTAGTGCAATAAAGTCCTTCCCCCCTTTTAAATTCAATGTTTGTTTCGTCCCTTCTAAGTGTTTTCTGTTTTGGTGTGTTTAAATTATCCTTAATTGTCTGTATTTTAACATTTTATTTACTTGACTATTCCAATAATTAACTCATTGCCAATAGAACTTTATCAAAGTAATTTAATAACTACAAGTTGTGAAAATAATTGCACACCCACACAATCTTTACATCTACTCATTGTCATAAAACTGTCACCTTCAAAAAAACAATTACTCAATAAATAACACACATTTCAAAAATATATCTCTGGAATAAGTATAAATAGCATTTAATACAACAATAGTATATTACATCACTTACATTTAACAAACAATCTCACACATATCTCTAATTCATTGGATCAAATCTATCTCCTCAAGAACTTCCCGTTTACTGTCAAACAACTGCAGTGATAGAATTGAGTTCTCCATTCAACAATATAAAGTAGTTTCAACCATGTTCTACCATCCATCTATTAATAGAGTACCGGCATCATTTGTTTAACTTTGTATCGAGACCTGAGGATGCTTTGCATATTGTAGAAAGCGAAACCGGTCGTCTGATAGTTAAATTAAATTGATTGTGAGTAAGTCTTATTTATTATTTCTTTACCTATTTGAAATGGACTCACACAAGCAACATATTCATGATTTTTATAGTACTTTTCTTTAAATTTATTGTTTGTTTCTATAAGATTGATATAACGAACGGAACAAGGAAAGACTAAAATATATGGAGAAATCAAGTAACGAAATAAAAATCAATATAAAGCAGACAGAAGACACGCGAAAAATTGTGTAAGACGAAGAAAAGGAAGTATGTAGATCAAAAGCTCCAAGAGATTGAAGAACATTACATTAATAAAAATATAAGAAACTTCTATCAGGAGTCGAAAAAGAGCAGTGACCAAGCCGCAAGAAAACAGAATTACTTCTTCTTCTTCTTCTTCTTCTTCTTCTTCTTCTTCTTCTTCAGTGCGGTCCGGATGTTGGCGATCATCAAGGCTATCATGGTTTTGTTGACTGCTCTGCGAAACAGCTCCGCTGAGGTCATCCCAAACCATTGTCGGAGATTTTTCAACCACGAGATACGACGGCGTCCCGGTCCCCTTCTGCCAAATACTTTACCCTGCATAACGAGTTGAAAAATTCGATATTTTTCTTTGTTCCGCATCACGTGGCCGAGGTACTCAAGCTTACGTTGTTTAATTAAATTAAGCACTTCTTTTTCTTTTGTCATGCGCTGTAGGACCTCAACGTTGGTGACATGATCCACATAAGATATTTTTAGTATCCTTCTGTATATCCACATCTCGAAGGCTTCGATTCGTTTTTCAGTGGCTTGCGTCAGTGTCCAGGCTTCAACTCCATATAGTAACACTGGAAGAACGTAGCACCTCACTATCCGCATCTTAGTTCTCATACTGAGATCACTGCAGCACAGCAAGGATCTCAACTTAATAAATGTAGACCGTGCCATTTCATTCACAGAATTACTACAAGAGTAAAAAAAGGGTATCTAATAAGTATCTAATAAGGGTATCTAATAAGTACGGGAAGCTAGATAGATGGAAAGAGCATTTCAGAAAACGGCTTACTGAAGGACCGGATGGATATGATGAAGAGCAGGTGAAAATGGTAGGGGAAGTCAATGACACGGCGGAAACAATGGAAACTCTCACCGTAAAAGAAATAAGAGTAACCATATATAGCATGAAAAATAAAGAAAGTGCCGACAGCAATGGTATTCCTGCAGAACTAATCAAGCATGAGAGAAGCACTTATAAGGCGGATATGTAGTCTGCTAACGAAAATCTGGGAGCAAGGGGATAAACTCGTTACCGTACCTGAATCATCCACGCCGCTTGAGCAGCCCCACTGTACCTGTTGCGAGGACAAATCGTCAAGTGCTTTTATTGAGAGCATTCTATAAAAGAACGACATTACATGTGCCTACCTGTTGCCTGTTGTACAACTCCAGTTTAGTGTACCTTACTTATTTATAGATGTTTGCTTTAACTCCAATCGAACGAACTATTATCAGTATAAAACTACGGTATAATATATATGTATAAATTACGATCAATTTGAATACATATTTGAAGTGATCACGATCAATAGTAACTTCATGTTTCCTTTTTTTCAAGTCATAAAATAAGAATCATTTATTTGACGAATATTTACGTAGATAAAATTATAATATTCCTTGCTTTTTTCCTATTCTTGAGAAAACTAAATTATTCATAATTAATTTTCAAGAAAGATATTTTTTCTTTGTATTCAATAATAAATTGCACAATAACTTATCTCGTGCCATTTAACTATACAGTAAAAATTGTTATAGTACATTTATTTTAACTATACCTCAATATAACTTGAACTATTTGCCTTTTATTTTTTTATTATGTATATAAATTTGTGGATTAAAAAATTTTTTAACAAGCCTAGTTACAAAAAGAACGAAACTAGTGATATAGAGAACTAGTGACAGGTATAAAAAACAAAGTTTTCAGTATTTTATTGTTACATATATACAGAACTCTTATCAAGCCCATCCTCACATACGCGTCGGAAACATGGACGATGACAAAGAACGATGAAGAACGTTTAAGATGCTTTGAGCGCAAAATTACCGCCTGTATGACAAACCTGATATTATTAGGTCCAGCAAAATAAACCGGCTGCGGTGGTTAGGTCACATAGAGAGAATGAATGAGATAGAGCCGCCAAAACATATTCATAATGAAAGAATATATGGGATGAGAAGGAGAGGCAGACCCAGAGCACATTTGGGGATCAGGTGGAGGAAGACTTGAAAATGTTGGGAGTACGAAACTGAAAAGTCAAGGCGAAGAATAGGAGAGAATGGAGACTTATCCTTGAGCAGGCCAAGACCCACCATGGGTTGTGGGGCCAATGATGATGATGATATAAATTTATATTTTTGTGCATGTTGTACCTCTTTCAGACATTCTTATAGATTTAGATTACTATTTGATTTATCATATAAGTACATATGTGTCGAAATATTAAGTATGTACCGTACATTCATAATAACTCTTCTCTCACAGTTTACTTTATTCTCCCCTGATTATTTTACCGTACCTCACCTTTATTGTTATCTTATTATATATGCCGTAAAGTTTGCTTGTCCCTCTAAAAATAGGGTGGTGCCTAATTATTTCCCTTCTCTTTATCTTCTATCTTCTCTTCTCTTGATCTTCTAACTTTTCTTCCCTTCATCTTCAGTCCTTCTCTAACTGATTCTTTATATTTGAGCTGTAATAAGAGTCCCGACCAAGAGACCTCTACCAGACTGAAGCCCGAGCCTAGTGCCGTTCCCTGTGTAACCTCTACTCTGTCATTAAGGAGGGCACATGGAAATGTCGGAAGTAAAAACTACAAAGGTATCACCATTCTGGATGTAACACATAAGGTACTCGTCAGAGTTATAAGAAGGAATTCAATAGGGATTCAAGTTAGGGAGGATTTATTAAGGGCAGATTCACCATAGATAAAATTTTCGTTTTCAAAATGATTCAGAGCAGTACGTACGAGCAACAGATAAAGCTAAACCTATATTTCAAACAAGCTCTGTGATAAGAAGGCTTCTTAACCATGCCCTTAAAGTATTTGGAATTCCAAAAAACGTGATTAAAGTAGTAAAAATGAATACCGAAAATAAAATAAGGAAGCCTAATGAGTAAGTCTCATGACTTGAGTCATGAAATTACCAAGGACAACCAAACTGCTGAACTGCAAATGGAGCATGGGCCGCATATCAGCTCTAGCTCGAGCTCTATCAGATATCTTCAAGAACAACATATTTTAAATTATTTGAAAACGAAGACAGAGGCAGAGACAGGATTAGAAATGAAGAAATAAGAAGAAGGACTGGCGTCACAGACGTCATAGAGCACATAGCATGTGGCCAGAATGAACGATGGGCGGTGGAGCCAAAAAATTACAGTATGGAAATCATGAGCAGACAGAAGAAGCAGAGGTAGATCACATACACGATCGACATACGACGTCAACAGAATCGCTGATATTTGTCTGCAGGAAGCTCAAGATCGACAGAACTGGAAGAAATTAGGGGAGGTCTATGTTCAATTTTGGACCAAGAAAGCTGGATAATGATGATAATGATGATCACACAAAATTGACAGGTATAAGTACATGTGTGAAGCAATTCGCAGAACATTGAAAAATACGACGAGAAGCGATATAATAATAAAATTTTATTATAAGTAACTGGAAGTACCGACTGGGTTACTGGATTTGAAAGCTTTTTAATGAAGCAAAGGGATAACTCTAGAACCCCAGCTAGGGCAACGAGATTTCCCAGAAGAGAAAAGAGATATAAAAAGCAAGAACTAAATATCTACTTGATCAATGAGAAAACATAACATTACCAAACAACATGGAAATAACGTATATTATACTTCTTCTTCTTTAAGTTCCATCTTCTATCGAAGGTTGGAAATCATCATGGCAATGCGGACTCTGTTGACTGCCGCTCTAAAAAGTTCTGCACTACTGCATTCAAACCATTCCCTCAAGTTCTTAAGCCAGGATATTCTTCGTCTTCCCACATTTCGCTTTCCTCGGATTTTGCCCTGCATAATAAGTTGTAATAATGCGTATTTTTGCCCTCCCATCACATGTCCCAAGTACTCAAGTTTTCGTCTTTTAATAGTTAGTATTATTTCCGCCTCATTTCCTATCCTTCTAGTTACTTTCATGTTTGACATTAAGAATACTAAGAATAATTTGACCATAAAGAAGAGTAGAGAACACGTAACATCGAAGCAGTCTTAGGCGTAGTTCTAACCTTATATCCCGACAACAAAGAAACTTTTTAAGTTTAATAAATGATGTACGTGCTATTTCAATACGTGTCTTAATTTCTTTGGTTTGGTCTACATCTGATGTTATCCATGTTCCTAAGTATTTATAGTTATTAACACTCTCAATTGCAGTATCTTCAATAGTCAATTGGATATTTGCATGTGCAGATTTAGTCATGATCATGCATTTAGTTTTCTTTAAATTTATCTTTAGTCCGTACTCATGACAGCGTTCATTAAGGCGTTGCATTACGTTCTGTAAATCATTGTTGTTATCCGTAATTATTACTGTATCGTCTGCAAAACGTAAGTTATTCAAAACTTCTCCATTGATAGATATACCTTCTATTGAGTCTGAGAGCGCTTCTTGAAATACCGCTTCACTGTAGACATTGAAAAGTAGTGGGGTCAGCACGCAACCCTGGCGGACTTCTCTCTGTATTTTCATATTTTCGGTGTACTGGCTGTCAACTCTTACCTTGGCAGTTTGATTCCAATATAAATTAGATATAGTTTTCAGATCACGACTGTCAATATTTTTGCTTTTTAATATATCTACAAGCTTTTTATGTTGAACTTTATCAAATGCCTTTTCAAAGTCTACAAAACCTGATTCATGTCCATGCATCTCTGAGCCAGCACATTCAAACCAAACAAAGCATCTCTTGTACTTATACCATTTCTAAAGCCAAATTGTGTGTCACTAATCTCATATTCAAGAGTTTTAACAATTCTGCTGTGAATTATTTTCAAAAATGTTTTAAGTGTGTGACTCATTAAAGCTATTGTTCTGTGGTCTGAGCAAGTTGTTGAACTTGGTTTTTTTCTGAATTGCTACAAAGGTTGATTGCAGCCATTGTCTGGGGATTGTGGCAGTCTGATATATTAGATTAAAGAGTTCAACCATTACATCAATAACATCTTCATCGATGAGTTTTAATAATTCGATGGGCACCTCATCTGGTCCAGTGGCTTTACCCTCTTTTGTGTTTTTGATGGCATAGATGACTTCTTCTCTTAATATTGGTGGTCCAGTATCTTCGGTGATTTCTAATGACAGTTCTTCTCTTTCATCATTAAATAGTTGTTGAATGTAATTGGTCCAGTGACATAATCTCTCCTTCATATCAGTAATAATATTCCCTTTATCATTTTTAAGGATATTCGTTTTTGTACGCTTTCTAGAACCTGTCATTTCTTTGATTTTTTTGTGTAAATTAAAGCTATCGTACTTTTTATCCAGATCTTCTATTTCCTTGCATCTATCGGAGAGCCACCTCTCTTTTGCCTCTCGAATTTTCTTTCTGATGTTTCTCTGAAGTTCTTTGTATTTATTCAGGTCTTTTGCTTTATGTTTTCTTCGTTCTTCCATGAGTTCAAGAATTTCTACTGTCATCCAAGGTTTTGTTTTTTCTTTAAGTGTTTTCTTTTCTTTGACTTTCCTTAAGCTCTCGTTTATTTTAAATTTGGTTTCCACATATGTGTTGTCTTGTTTGAGACGTCTTGTATCTATGATTTTCTTGGTGCTATGGCTGTTGACCTTCTTTAGTTTCACTCTCATCGACAAAACAACCGGGTTGTGGTCGGAGGATATGTCCGCTCCTGGATAAGTTTTAGATGATATTATAGAATTTCTATATCTTCTGTTGACGATAATATAATCTATTTGATTTCTGACTATTTTGTTACATTTATATATTATACAAAATGGATCAAAATTAACTAACAAAAATAAAACAAATTTTCAAATCGAAAGATGTGTAATTTACAGTTCTACAATTTTTTACCGGAATAGGCAGTCAATACTTAAAACTCTCGAATAAAGTAAAAGAAGCAAACATTTGCTTATATCTAGACGCGCTGTGTATAATTCTCCTTCGAATATGATGCTGAAAGTTTTAACTTCACGTTTTCTACACAACCTGGGTAGTCATCGAGTAAACAACCTAAGAATAAAATGTTGATCTTTCTGAAATAATTTGAACCCTTTTTTGATGCCAATGCTGCCAACTAGTTCTAATGGAATCATCGGTAAAATATTGGTCGACGAAACATTTGGCATCAGATTAAAGGAGTACTCTGGATATATAACTTATACCGATTTCTATAGAATCGCAAGCAGAAAAGATCTTAATAAGAAATCTTCGGAGTGTACTATTTATCGTCTCAATAAAAGTCAACTTGGTCTGCTGGATTGAATTGAAAATCTGAAAAGAAATATCCGGCCTGATTTTAAAGTGGATCACAGCCGAGCAATCGGTCCTTCGGATGTGGTCGGTTTTATGAGAGACACTTGGAGGCAATGTGAGTCTGAGGTTGGCAGTTTTGCATAAAAATAAACTATATAATGTAATTTAACAAAACTATATTATAACTCTGAAGTTAATAGTTTAATAATCAATATACCGGGTGGTGAATCGTCAAACGGGCCATAGGAAACTCAATGAGAAATTTTAAATTGTGGAATTGCTGCTTCCCTAATTATTTTAGATCAAAAGTCATAAAAAACTATTTGTAGAGGACTAAAATCTGAATTAAAAACAAATGTTAAAACCGTTCTACGAATGAAATGTACTTCAAAATTTTGAAAAAATGTGATACATTTTTCAGACCACCCCTAAAAGTTAGGCCACACGTAATGCAAGAATATATATTAGGACGTTTGTGTTTTATCATATTAATGTCAGATGTTTGACAATTTGAATTGTCAATTTTTTTATTTTATAATTCAATTATAAACAATGAATTTTACTAAATACTACTACTACTGAACCATGATACAAATACAAACAGATAGTGCCGTTGACAATATGTGCATTTTATAGCTTTCCAAAAGACAAGGAAATGCAAGCTGTTTGGAAACATTTGTGTAAACGCCAGGATAATTTTAATGTTAAATTTGCTCGTGTTTGCTCTAAGCACTTTGTTGAAAGTGATTGAAGTGATGAATCGGTCATTCAGGTTGGCAAAATATAAAACAGAAGTCAACTACTTTATAAGTTTATAGAAGACGTTTCGCTTTATACTTCTAAAGTTTCATTAGTTCTAACTCAATATGTAGTATTAAAGATGTTATTGTATATGTACTTAAGTTTACTCATTATTTAGAACTAACTTAAAAAAAAAAAGAAACAAAGGACACAAAAACTTAAAGGACGCAAAAAATAATATTCGCAGAAACGAAGATTTAACAAAATTTTAAACGTACATTTGGCTTCATTTAGAGATGGTTCTCCAATGAAGACAAACAAAACACTGGTGAGTGTGATATATATATATATATATATATATATATATATATATATATATATATATATATATATATAGTTGGGAGATTAAATAATTATAACCATATTTTAGCGTATCCTGAAGAAGCTAATAAATTTTTGTGAAAGCTAAATAAAAGAACAAAGATTTTTACTTATTCTGCCCTATTAATGACTGCAACCTCAAAGGAAATAGTTTACCTAACGTGTCAGTCAATAATACCTAACTACTATATATAAAATATATATTGTATGAAAATCACATTCCATAGTTTGCAATTTGTGGCATTCGGCCATGGCTCCCTCCATCAAACTTCACTCTTATGGGAAAGTTTCATCCGCAAGCATGAATTAATTTTGAAAATTTGACGCATATAAAAGCACAAGGTGACGTCATGCGCGTGAGTGTACGAGTTTAGTGCGTGGCAATATCATATCTGGTATCCTTATATCATGCTACTGAACATTATTACTTTGTGAACAATAAATTATATTGTTTATAAATCGATCAATATAATGAAATGTACTTAGTTGACGAAAAATCGCATAATGTTGTATTCAGGCAATAGCGCGAACGTTTTCCTGCCACTACCGGATCTTTATTTAACGTAAGATATTCTAATTCACTAAAATTTAATTCCATGTTAAGTTAAGTTATACAACAATTCAATGAATTCCAATATACTGTTACTGTGATCTTTCTAAACATAAAACTATAACAAATGTTATAATAAAACATGAATAAAACATTTTTATTATTGCTTTTTTCTCCTCAACTGAGTATATTTTTTAATCAACTTAATTTTTTTTAAACAATAAATTACAAAATTTTGGCCATTTAAATCATAGATAAATATAATATAATTGATTTAAATATTGTCAAATATCAGAAACAATAATATGGCAAAACGCAACACGTAATACACATTTTTTCACAGAAAAATGTATTATATTTTAGCAAAATTTTGGAATACGCTTAAGTCGTAGAATAATTTTAACAGTTGTTTTGGATACATATTTGAGTCCTCTACAAATAGTTTCCCATGACTTTTGGTGTAAAATAATTAGGGAAGCAGGAATTCAACAATTTAGAATTTACCATTGAGTTTCCTATGGCCCGTTTGCCGATTCACCACCCTGTATTGATAAGGTTTTAATTATATTATATATTATATGTTATATTATATATATAATAATAATTTTCATATATATATATATATATATACATATATATATATATATATATATATATATATATATATATATATATATATATATATATATATATATATGTATATATATAAGAGTAAGAAAAAAGAAGTACTTGTGACTCGTTTGGAAAAAATATAACACTGTTTTTGATGGGTTGGAGTCAACAAAAGGGGCTATTTGTTGACTATTTTTTACTCAAGCTTTCAATTGTGATTACAATTTTTATCAAGAGCTTCTAAAAAATACAAAGTGTCTTACAAAGTTGAACTAGAAATAAAAAATTTTTTTGTTAATTTTTTAATTATTTTTGTTAAATAATTAGGGAAGCAGGAATTCAACAATTTAGAATTTACCATTGAGTTTCCTATGGCCCGTTTGCCGATTCACCACCCTGTATTGATAAGGTTTTAATTATATTATATATTATATGTTATATTATATATATAATAATAATTTTCATATATATATATATATATATATATATATATATATATATATATATATATATATATATATATAGAGTAAGAAAAAAGAAGTACTTGTGACTCGTTTGGAAGAAATATAACACTGTTTTTGATGTATTTGTTGACTATTTTTTACTCGAGCTTTCAATTGTGATTACAATTTTTATCAAGAGCTTCTAAAAAATACAAAATGTCTTACAAAGTTGAACTAGAAATAAAAAATTTTTTTGTTAACTCACCAAATAAAATTAGTTTTTTATATAAAACTACTGCTTACATATTAAATACAAAAAATATTAATAAAAAAATGTCTTATTCTAATAAATGTTTCTCTGCAAAATTTTGATGAAATTTCTTAAGAAAAAAAATTGAATTTGTAAACAAGAATAGAATAGCTACAACCAGCCTAAATGTCATAAATACTAACTTAAAAATTTTTATTTTTGACATATTGTCAAAAATAAAATTTTGTTTAAAAAATTCTTCTTTGTTTAGTAACAAAAAAGAAGAAGATTTATTCACCAATGATAGATGCCCGAAAAGATGTAACAAATACATGGAAAATTCAAAATGTGATATTTTACTGACTGCATATATAAATTAAATAGAAATTATATAATTATAAATTTTGCTTAAATTTTGAATTTTAGGTAGAGCATAAAACCGTGGTGCTTAAATTTAACTTAAATTCAAAATTTAAGCAAAATTTGTAATTATATAATTTCTATTTAATTTATATATGCAGTCAGTAAAATATCACATTTTGAATTTTCCATGTATTTGTTACATTTTTTCGGGCATCTATCATTGGTGAATAAATCTTCTTCTTTTTTGTTACTAAACAAAGAAGAATTTTTTAAACAAAATTTTATTTTTGACAATATGTCAAAAATAAAAATTTTTAAGTTAGTATTTATGACATTTAGGCTGGTTGTAGCTATATATATATATATATATATATATATATATATATATATATATATATTATATATAACATTATTACTTTGTGAACAATAAATTATATTGTTTATAAATCGATCAATATAATGAAATGTACTTAGTTGACGAAAAATCGCATAATGTTGTATTCAGGCAATAGCGCGAACGTTTTCCTGCCACTACCGGATCTTTATTTAACGTAAGATATTCTAATTCACTAAAATTTAATTCCATGTTAAGTTAAGTTATACAACAATTCAATGAATTCCAATATACTGTTACTGTGATCTTTCTAAACATAAAACTATAACAAATGTTATAATAAAACATGAATAAAACATTTTTATTATTGCTTTTTTCTCCTCAACTGAGTATATTTTTTAATCAACTTAATTTTTTTTAAACAATAAATTACAAAATTTTGGCCATTTAAATCATAGATAAATATAATATAATTGATTTAAATATTGTCAAATATCAGAAACAATAATATGGCAAAACGCAACACGTAATACACATTTTTTCACAGAAAAATGTATTATATTTTAGCAAAATTTTGGAATACGCTTAAGTCGTAGAATAATTTTAACAGTTGTTTTGGATACATATTTGAGTCCTCTACAAATAGTTTCCCATGACTTTTGGTGTAAAATAATTAGGGAAGCAGGAATTCAACAATTTAGAATTTACCATTGAGTTTCCTATGGCCCGTTTGCCGATTCACCACCCTGTATTGATAAGGTTTTAATTATATTATATATTATATGTTATATTATATATATAATAATAATTTTCATATATATATATATATATATATATATATATATATTATATATATATATATATATATATATATATATATATATATATATATATATATGTATATATATAAGAGTAAGAAAAAAGAAGTACTTGTGACTCGTTTGGAAAAAATATAACACTGTTTTTGATGGGTTGGAGTCAACAAAAGGGGCTATTTGTTGACTATTTTTTACTCAAGCTTTCAATTGTGATTACAATTTTTATCAAGAGCTTCTAAAAAATACAAAGTGTCTTACAAAGTTGAACTAGAAATAAAAAATTTTTTTGTTAATTTTTTAATTATTTTTGTTAAATAATTAGGGAAGCAGGAATTCAACAATTTAGAATTTACCATTGAGTTTCCTATGGCCCGTTTGCCGATTCACCACCCTGTATTGATAAGGTTTTAATTATATTATATATTATATGTTATATTATATATATAATAATAATTTTCATATATATATATATATATATATATATATATATATATATATATATTATATATATATATATATAAGAGTAAGAAAAAAGAAGTACTTGTGACTCGTTTGGAAGAAATATAACACTGTTTTTGATGTATTTGTTGACTATTTTTTACTCGAGCTTTCAATTGTGATTACAATTTTTATCAAGAGCTTCTAAAAAATACAAAATGTCTTACAAAGTTGAACTAGAAATAAAAAATTTTTTTGTTAACTCACCAAATAAAATTAGTTTTTTATATAAAACTACTGCTTACATATTAAATACAAAAAATATTAATAAAAAAATGTCTTATTCTAATAAATGTTTCTCTGCAAAATTTTGATGAAATTTCTTAAGAAAAAAAATTGAATTTGTAAACAAGAATAGAATAGCTACAACCAGCCTAAATGTCATAAATACTAACTTAAAAATTTTTATTTTTGACATATTGTCAAAAATAAAATTTTGTTTAAAAAATTCTTCTTTGTTTAGTAACAAAAAAGAAGAAGATTTATTCACCAATGATAGATGCCCGAAAAGATGTAACAAATACATGGAAAATTCAAAATGTGATATTTTACTGACTGCATATATAAATTAAATAGAAATTATATAATTATAAATTTTGCTTAAATTTTGAATTTTAGGTAGAGCATAAAACCGTGGTGCTTAAATTTAACTTAAATTCAAAATTTAAGCAAAATTTGTAATTATATAATTTCTATTTAATTTATATATGCAGTCAGTAAAATATCACATTTTGAATTTTCCATGTATTTGTTACATTTTTTCGGGCATCTATCATTGGTGAATAAATCTTCTTCTTTTTTGTTACTAAACAAAGAAGAATTTTTTAAACAAAATTTTATTTTTGACAATATGTCAAAAATAAAAATTTTTAAGTTAGTATTTATGACATTTAGGCTGGTTGTAGCTATTCTATTCTTTATTAGAATAAGACATTTTTTTATTAATATTTTTTGTATTTAATATGTAAGCAGTAGTTTTATATAAAAAACTAATTTTATTTGGTGAGTTAACAAAAAAATTTTTTATTTCTAGTTCAACTTTGTAAGACATTTTGTATTTTTTAGAAGCTCTTGATAAAAATTGTAATCACAATTGAAAGCTCGAGTAAAAAATAGTCAACAAATAGCCCCTTTTATTGACTCCAACCCATCAAAAACAGTGTTATATATATATATATATATATATATATATATATATATATATATATATATATATATATATATATATATATAGCTACAACCAGCCTAAATGTCATAAATACTAACTTAAAAATTTTTATTTTTGACATATTGTCAAAAATAAAATTTTGTTTAAAAAATTCTTCTTTGTTTAGTAACAAAAAAGAAGAAGATTTATTCACCAATGATAGATGCCCGAAAAAATGTAACAAATACATGGAAAATTCAAAATGTGATATTTTACTGACTGCATATATAAATTAAATAGAAATTATATAATTACAAATTTTGCTTAAATTTTGAATTTAAGTTAAATTTAAGCACCACGGTTTTATGCTCTACCTAAAATTCAAAATTTAAGCAAAATTTATAATTATATAATTTCTATTTAATTTATATATGCAGTCAGTAAAATATCACATTTTGAATTTTCCATGTATTTGTTACATCTTTTCGGGCATCTATCATTGGTGAATAAATCTTCTTCTTTTTTGTTACTGAAGTAGCAATCGCCATGCTGCCGAAAGTCGTTTAGCGGCATCGCGCGTATTTAAGCTGTTGGCCGTTTTTCAATTTCGATGGCTTCACAATTAACTCTTGATTTAAAGGGGCGGATGGGAGCGATGGTTTTTGCTTTTTCGAAATCTATTTTGTGGCCTGTCTAAATATGATGTTGGGCTGGAGTAGTATCGGAATGTTTGACTGATAGAGAATGTTCGTAAATACGGTTATGGATTCGTCGGTTTGTTTGTCCTATATATGAACGTAAGCAACTGGAACAAGGTACTTCGTAGACACCATGGTCTTCATTGGGGATTTGGTCTTTTACGAATCTGACGAGATTTTACAACTTGGAATGAATAGTGAAGATGGTTTTGATCTCATGAATCCTTTGGACAACTAAAAATATTAATATTGTTCTGAAGCTATTTTCTTGTGGCATTTTAAATTAATTACTATTTAACTGGGAATAAGCCACAAATAGACGTTTCAATTTCCACTTCGGAAATCGTTCTCAAAATACAAACAGTAAATTGTAGGTACTAATTATTAATTTACTGTTTGTATTTTGAGAACCACTTCCGAAGTGGAAATTGAAACGTCAATAAACGTATTTGTATCTTTAATTGTGGCCTATTCCCAGTTAAATAGTAATTAACTAAAAATATGGCTTCGATTAATCAATGATTTTTGTAATATCCAGTTTATTTTGGTGTATTAACGACAAGTAGAAAATGCCGAGGCATAATAATTTTTCTAATACGGATATGAGAGATATGATTGCTATTTATTGTCAGCTACACGTTAACTGGCGCAAAGCGAAGTTAGGCATGAAGAGAATATTTAATAAGATATCTAAACAGTCTGCAACCTATCACCAAACATTTAAACATCTATTTCGCAATTTAGAAGATATTAGTTTATTTTGTCCTAATCATGATAACTTAGGCTGACCGAAAATTAATAGGCCTCATAAAAAAGATGAAGAATGGTTCACTTTGACAATGATTCTCAAGTAAGTATGACGTTTATCTTAAGTGTTAGGAAACAGCAAAACTTCAAACATCCTACACCGCGAACATTTCCACCCCTATGATTTTACACCTCTATAAAATTATGATTTACCTTTAAAATGCAGATTTCTAAATGATATCCGAAACAGCCAAAATCTTGACCACTCTTTCATCGACAGAACATTATTTATGGACGAAGCTACATTTACACGACATTCCACGTTAATTAGTTAAATTGACAAAAATAAAAATGTAAAACTTAAGCTGATTTTTTATAATTCAACTAGAAAAACTTTAAAATTGCCTTGCAAAGTTCTGTTGAGTGAAGATAGCTTCATAGATCAATACAAATTTTCACATTCGCTGATGATACCGATATAGTGGATACAATTGTGATTTTATTTTTAAAAACATGTTTTAAAAACAAAACTCTTTTAAGTTTTTAAACAAAACTCAAAACACTGTAATTTTCGCCCTTTTCAAACTGCCGTAGATACAACTGTTTTATTTTATTTAATGAAATGTATATTTTAGAATATAATTAAAGTTATGGTTTTAGAAACTTCAAAAATATCAAACTAAAATTTTTTGCTTTTCAACTTTGTTGCTGTTATTAAGCTGCACACATAACCGACGGTCTATATTATGTTTTGATATTTTGCTATCAAAGAGTTTGCTACTAACCTCCGGCAAGTTTTATATTTGTTTAATATTTTTGTGTAAAAAGTTACTGTGTTGTGCGGGTGTATATTAATACATGTATAGAGGACTAAAAAAGTACGCGGTATTTTTTTTAATTAAAGCAAAAGTAAATTTATATATAAAACAAAAATAATTGTTTTGGATGCATTTTATAAAAATAATAAAAAAGGCTGAAAAAAGGAAATCTGGTTTAAATTTAATTTTAGCAGAGCTCTCCTGAAAATTTTTAATAATAGACGAAGCGTTTCCATGGAAACAAAAACCACACGGGGCAAAGTAGTACCGTTTAAAATTCGGCCGTTATAACGTCGAAGTGTGATTTCATGCTAGCTATGTGTTATATTTTTTGTTTCCATATTTTATAAATCTGCTCGGTTTGTTTTAGGTTTTAGTAACGAATTTCCAAAGTAAAGCTGGTCTAGGCTGTTTTCGCAGTTAAAGCATACTGCGATTTGAAGTGGGCGAATCACTTACTTTTCTACACTGCTTATGTCAGACCCTACGTGACTTCCTAATTTGAAATCTGCAGTTTCGATGTTTATTCAGTGGCGCCGGCCCACGGGTTGTTTATTGACAATAAATGCATTATTCTCCATTCAAATTAGTTTTGTCGGAATACTTTTTTAGATTGATTATCGTAGATAATATTTTAAAAAGAATTAATCACATTTTTAATTTACTTGACTTAGCTAAACATAGTATTGAATAAAAATTTGTGAAACGTGACTGCAAAAAACACCATGGTGTTTATTTATAATAAATTTAAAATAACATAAGAATATTATTATCAAAAAAATTACAATTTAATGCCACAAACAAATAAACAATTTCGCAGTTATAGCTTGAAAATTATTTCAAGAAGTTATTTATTTGTTAGAGAAAACTGATATTAGCGTAGTAAAAATTAAACAAAAAATATTTTTATTTATCTATAAAAAATTGGTACCTGCGAAACCATCATAATAGTAAATGTATTTATCTGGCAAGTATTTCGAGGCGACGCACTGTGAGGAAAAAGTTCTCTGAATGGAATATACATTATTTTATTATATTTATAGATTGCAGTTACATAAGAAAAGTATCCAATTTATGAATAAAACACAAATCCTGGATAGTTATTTCATCATCATCAGTGGCATTACAGCTCGTCATGAAGCAAAGCCTTCTTCAGAACAATCTTCCATTCGCCCCTGTCTTTGGCACCTCTTCCCCAAGCTCTAACTCCGATGGATTTTAGATCATCCTCTATGATATCTTGATCTCTTCCTCTAGTTTTGGTCTTCCTCTGGATCGTCTTCCCACTGGTCCTCTTCGGTCGAAAATTTTTCTGATCGTTTCATCTTCATCTCGCCTAATTACATGTCTTATCCATTAAAGGCTATCATTATGTACTAATTGTACATAATGAATTTTACAACGATAGGTACTACACCTGAAGAAGCATCGTAGTTTACTTTATACGATCTTTTTGACCAAGCACCATCAGCTATAACGGTTATTAACCCATTTCCGTCGGAATCTACTTTTACACCAATTTCTTTAGCTAAATCTAATTCCTCCCGTCCAGCCTCTTCTAATGAATCACAAAGTGTTTGGCCGATGATATCTGCAACTGTCTCCGTACGTTTTGCATACTGCTTGTAGGACATCATAGGTATATTTAATGCAGAGTGCTGCTGCTGTATGTCTGAATAACCAGAACCATTCAAGTTCAGTGAATTCTTACCAGAATCCTATGTTGCTCCTTTTCAATATTGCACATTTGACATTTAAAAGTCAATGTACTTATCAATCCGTCTATTTTTTCTTTAATAATCTCTATATTAGAAAATTTGCATGAAAATGGAGAATTATTATTCAAACCTTGAATAGATTTAATGAAAAAGTTTATGTCCACTATTCTTCTGTCTTCTACCCAAAAAGATGGTTTTTGCGGAGAGGCAATCTCAACTGACTGAGAATGACAGCTATTACTAGAAATAACGATAAAATTTAAAGTATTTTCTGCAAATGATATTATTTGTTATTATTATTATTTAAGAGTAAAACATTGGTAATATTTTGACCATAAACAAATAATATGTAAGGTCATGAACCCTCTATTTACTTACTTTACGGTAAGTAAATAAAAAAAGTAAAAAGGGTTACTTACGAATCGACACTACAACTAGGTAAAGTAGAGGTTTCTGCTAGTTCTTGATGGAATGAACTATTTGACGAAGAACTTTTGTTTATAGTAGCTTTTTTGATTTTTAAGTTCCTAAAAATATGAGAAAGAAACAAAATTATTTTGTTTCTTTCTATAGGTGTTTGTGAAGAACGTAATTAACGCTATATATATATATATATATATATATATATATATATAATATATATATATATACATATATATATATATATACATAATATATATATATATATATATATATATATATAATAAGTTAAATAAAAGCTTTTAAAAACGGTTGTAAATATAAAAATAATAAATACTTACTGTAGTGCAATTGCTCTCCTTTTCCTTGACCTAGGACGTTTACTGGGACTCATTTTTTATCTTGTCTCTTAAAACTTATATCACTAACCTAATGTAATACTTAAAAATACGCGTAAACTAAAGAACTTTTAACTTATACCACTAAACTAATAATATATTACTTAAACATACCCGTAAACTAAATAATTTCAATGTTTTCAAAATAAATAAGAATACTGTAAACTGTAAAAACTAAGCAAGTTGATAAAGAAAATACAAGAATGAAAGAACTAAAATGGATCCTGATTCAAGCGATCTAACTGACCCTACCGTACGTTCATGAGATTTGACGTCACTAATGCGATAACGATCAAGCTAAGCGACAATGATGAGGAACACGTTTCACTATTAGATTTCAGTACTTTTTAAGCAATTTTCTTCAAAGTTTGAATACGCTTTTCTCGATTATTACTGGACACAGAAAGGTGAAAAAAGAATCAACGATTACAGAAAAAAAAACTCTTTCAACTGATGGGCGTGAAAAGTTTGGTTATAATAGAACGTTAAACAGTATAATCCAATTTTTCAACAGAAAATTCAAAAAAATAAAAAAAGTAAAACCATCATTTTAAACGCAACATAGTTTTGAATAACATGTCCAAATTTCGAGACATTTTGTCGGTAAATAACACAGAAAAAATTTTGGTGCACCGATAAAACAGCCTTAAGAATAATCAGATATGGCGACGCAAAATATAAAGAAACTTTGCTGAAATGGATTGATGAAGCCCATTTAAATAAGAGTGATGCTGATTCAGATTTCACATTTATTTACAGCAACCACGAAAGCGATTAGGCACAAGAAATGGAGGATAATTAATAAGGACTTTTTAGAAAAGATGGAGATGTACCAGAATAAGACGAGATATCGCATGAAGTTTCTATACAAAACTATTTTTACGGAGAAAACGTTTCAAATGGTCCAAGATACCACCATATTCTAATAATACACGCACTTTGCCACATTATACTGTAATTAAGTGACGGGGTATAAAAATTAAAAATATTCATAGCCATAGTCCTTCAAACCGATCCAGAAGAAATTTTAAATATTTTTTTTTATAACCGCAGTACTCAGATTATTCCTCAATACTCCAATTTGCGCCTCGCAAAATTGAGGGAGTAATATGAAAACAAAAATTCAAGTGATATTCGGGATATAAAAATTGTTAAGCTAAAGACATTTATGGAAATGCTTTTGTTTACAGCTGTCTTCAAATCTAATCACGAAGATATTTGCTCAATTTTTGCGACAGATGGATCAGGCAGAGATATATTCAGATGTGTGATGAACTGGAATTATTTTACTGTCATACTCTTATGCTTACGATTTGATGAGCCAGAAATTGGGCGCACGAAAAAAAAGATGATCCTTGAGCTTCAATCTAAGAGATATTCAACTCTTTCGTTAAGAATTTTCAAAGCGTTTACACACTACCTGTACTCTACGGATACAATGGACGTTAACTACATGCCTAAACAATCTGGAATACGCCGACGATATCTGCCTGTTAGGACAAAAGTTCTAAGATGAGGCTGATCAATTGGACACACTTTCCACTAAAGTTTATAAAGTGGGTTTGAAAATCAATATTAGTAAAACCTAATCCATGAGAATAAATGCAAGAAACAACACGCTATTTACTATCAACAACATGCAGATTAAACATGTGGAAAACTTTACGTACCTTGGAAGTATCATAACAGAAAGCGGAGGTACAGAGGACGATATTCATATGAGGATACGAAAAGTTCAACAACATTCAGCATGCTCAATGGCATGCCGCCATCGCATTTGGAGATCTGGGAGTATACTACAAGGATAAAGATCCGCATATGTCAGTCAAATGTTATGTCTATTCCACTCTACGGATGTGAAACCTGGAAAGTGACAAAACCCTTACAGATAAACTGCAGGTCTTTATTAATAAACTAATTTGACGAATTGTTTGTATTTTCTGGTCTAACATCATCAGAAAAAAGATCTGCTTACACCTGACCGAATAGAATAGGTAGAACATCAAATAAAGTCCAGAAAGTGGGGTTGGATTGGTCACGCTCTTAAAAAAGGTAAATCCAGTATTGCAAAGATTGGAATCCCCAAGAAAGAAGAAAAAGAGGTAACTCAGTACAAACTTGAAGAAGATCCATCATGGACGAGATAAGAGGTCAAGATTTTGTAATGAGATAAAGACCTTAGCGCAAAATAGAACCCAATGGCGCGTTTTCACTGAAGCTCTATGCTCCACTTAGGGGTTCAAAAACCTTATATATTATATATATATATATATATATATATATATATATATATATATATATATATATATACTCTACGTACAAACACATGTATATAACGTTAATTTCATTCCGAGTACGGTCAAAGTTAAAGATATACATGCCAGCAAAGCCTTGTAAATATGGGTTAAAAATAATGGCTTTGACAGATGCTATAACTTAATATCTATATATTGCTTACATTTATTGAGACAAAGATTCGGTTGTCTTCGATTTACCAAACCGTTTTAAACTTGCTAAGGCAATTTTCGGCACTCACAAAAATATAACAGCCGATAATTATTGGTTTATTTCCATAGAATTAGTAAATTTACTAAAATCAAAAGGCCTAACTGACATAAGTTGAAACATTAAAAAAATAAGCGTGAAATTTCAGTTAAAAAAAAAAAATATGCAGGTTCTAGTTTGTACAATTGTACTAGAGACATTACCCTACCCTCTCACATACCAGAAGAGCACAAAGCCGTTGTCTAAGTCTCCTTCTTCTTCTTTCAGTGCCTATTCGTTCCGAATATTGGCAATCATTCTGGCTATAATTATTTTATTGATGCTTATGATGCTGATTATGATGCTTTAAATAGATTCCTTGTTGTTGTGAAGAACCATTTCCTCAGGTTCTTCAACCATGATATTCTCCTTCTCCCAATTCCTCGCTTTCCGAATACTTTACCCTGTAGGATTACCTTCAGTAATCTGTATTTAGCGCTGTTTCTCATTATATGTCCGAGATATTCCAACTTTCTCCTTTTAATGGTATACATTACCTCTCTTTCTTTGCCCACTCTTCGTAATACGGTCTCGTTGGTTATCTTGTCTGTCCATGATATCCTTAGAATTCGCCTGTATAGCCACATCTCGAAGGCTTCAAGTTTTTTCTCCATTGCTTCAGTTAGTGTCCAGGATTCAACTCCGTAATACAATATTGAGAAGATATAACATCGTAGGAGCCTTACTTTTATCTCCAGATTAAGATTGTGGCTTTTAAAGAGTTTGGCCATGTTATTGAATGCACTCCTAGCCTTCCCTATTCTACATTTTATTTCCTGTGAGTGATCCCATTGTTCATTTACTGTTGTTCCAAGATAGTTATACTGTTTTACTCGGTCCACTGGTGTATTATTGATAAGTAGTTGAGCGTCTCTAACTTTATTTTTGCTGATGATCATAAATTTAGTTTTTGTTGTATTTACTTGAAGTCCAAATCTTTCACTTACTTCATTTACTTTGTTTATTAGTTGCTGTAAACTGTTCAAACTGTCTGCAAAAATGACGGTGTCGTCTGCATAACGGATGTTGTTTAGGCGTTCTCCATTTAGAAGTATTCCATGTTCGCATTTTTCCAAGGCTTCACTAAATATTTCGTCTGAATATAGGTTAAATAATATAGGTGAAAGTATACAACCTTGTCTAACGTCTCGTAGAATCTGGATCATTTCCGTTGGTTCACCTCCAAAATTCGTTCTTATTGTGGCTGATTGGTTCCAGTATAAATTTTGTATTATACGCCGATCTTTATCATCCATTTGGGCTTTTGTTAGAATATCCATCATTTTTTGGTGTTGAACTGTATCAAATGCTTTTTGGTAGTCCACAAAGCAGGTGTAAATATCGCAAGTCATATCTCTGCAGCTTTGAAATAATACTTGTAGACTAAACAGTGCATCTCTTGTACCTACGCCTTACATGAATCCAAACTGTGTGTTTTGTATTCTCTCTTCGCATAGCTTGTATATTCTACGATGTATAATTTTAAGAAAAAGTTTTAATGTATGGCTCATTAGACTTATTAGCCTATATTCTCCGCACTTTTTTGCTCCCTGTTTCTTTGGTAAGGTAATAAATTCTGAAAGTAGCCAATCTTTTGGGATATTGCCTGTGTCATAGATATTATTGAAGATTTTACATAGTACTCTTAAAGATTCATCATCAAGAAGTTTAAGAAATTCAGATTGTACTCCGTCTGGTCCTGGAGCTCTACCATCTTTTAGTGATATTATGGCTGCTCTTATTTCTGCCACTAGTGGGTGGTCCTGTTTCCGTAGGTATTGGGGGCTGATTCTCTCTCTCATAAAACCAGCCCCAATACCTACGGAAACAGGACCACCTATACTAGTGGCAGAAGTCTCCTTAATGCACCAAAATGAATGACACGTCAGAAAATCTGACACACCGGAAATAATCGACTTCTACTATCTAACCAAAGGGGTCCTAGATATCATAAATACATACTGTTTATTCAAGGGGTCGAAGAAACCGGCGTTGGCCAATAGCAACAACCTATTACAGTATGCTGAATATCAAGTATTTTTTGGTTCATCAGTCGTGTCGAGGTATCGTGAAGCTGAAACGTTTCGACTTCAATAAATAACTACAATGGAGCTAACAGAATCAGAAATGAGACGTAGGTTTCAAAATATGCACATCAGTCGGGAAATTAGAATGTGTAATGGTCTTAAAACTGGTTTCAAAAATTAAAAGTAGAACATTCTAGAGCTAACCAGGAAGAAAAATTGGAGATCAGAAACTATTGCAAACGTTGTTTAGCCAAAAAAAGACCAAAAAAGCAAACTTCTGCATACTTTGTAAATTCTAACATATATGGATTGCACCAAAAGAGTTTTTGTGTACGGCCAACTCAGCCACGAAGCGATATACTCAGCATTGACCATTCCATTTTCCTCTGAGCTATTTGCAGCGTTTTAGAGCTTGTAGCTGTCAATGTAAAAGTTTCGGCACCATAAGTCATCACAGGCAACACACATTCGTCAAATGTTTTACGTGTGAAACAAATTGGTATATTGCTTTTGTTTGGTATATTGCTTGTTATATTGTTTATTGCTAAGGATGTCTTTAAGTTTTCCGTAGACTGCCCATGCTAGGTTTATTCTTCTTCGTAGTTCGCATGTTTGATTGTCCCTTGTGATCTTTATTTCGTGTCCAAGATATATATATATATATATATATATATATATATATATATATATATATATTTCCACCAGCTTTACTTCGTTGTCTCCAATATTAATATTTCCGCTAGGTACTAGGTTTGTCATGAATTTTGTTTTGGAGATGTTTATTTTAAGACCCACACTGACATACACTAACTGAAGTTCATATAGCATTGTACATATCTTCTTTAGGTTGTCCGAGAACAAAAGGTCGTCTGCGAATTTTAAATTTGTTAACCTTCTGTCGTCAATGTTCAGGCCTTTCTCTTTGCAATTAAGTTTTTAACAAGCATATTCTTGTACTGCGATAAACAGTTTAGGCGATGAGGTATCACCCTATCGGATCCCTCTATCGATTTGGATATGATCCGTGTTTTCATGTAGTTTCACTGACATAGTTGCGTTCCTGTATGTATTGATAATTAACCTTGTATATCGGTAGTCAATGCGACATGCTTGTAGTGCTTCCAGTATTTTGTATAATTCTACCGTGTCAAAGGCTTTATGGAAATCTACAAAAGCCAGAACGAGTGGTCGCTTTTATTCGATAGTCTTTTCTATTACCGTTTTAATGCTCTGTAAGTGATCATTTGTTGCAAACCCGGTACGAAATCCCGCTTGATCTATTAGCTGGTAGAAATCAAGTTTTTTCTCAAGATGATTAGTTACTATTCTTGTAAGGAGTTTGTATAGGTGACTATGTAACTAAGAAGTTTGTATAGGTCTGTAGTTTACTAATTCATGGGGATCTCCTTTTTTGTACAATAGAATTACCTCAGCATTGTGCCGTTTGTCGGGTATATTACTGTCCAAAAGATACATGCTAAAAAGGTTTTTTATTTTCTTTAGTGGGCAAGTGCCTCTGATTTCGATTGCGTTAGTAACTACACAATCTTCGACTGGAGATTTGTTATTCTTAGCTTTTTTTAGGGCTAGTTTTATTTCGTACATTGTGATTTCCGGTAATAGTTCCGATCCTTGGTTGACAAGGCCATTTTTCCTCGTTATATTTCTGGTACTTGATCTTCTCTGCTATCTGCTTTGTATTGGCTTATATACAGCAATTATGTACAAATTGTATACAGAATTTTTCAACTATTTTAAGGGTTTCCTCTCGTTGGTTGTAAGATGAGCATTTCTATCTTTAATTTTTATTATGTACCTTGTCCCCGTTCTTAGTCTTTTTCTCAATACTTGCATACTTCTATTGTTCTCAATGGTATGTTAGTGTTGATAGATTTTAAGCTCGGGTATATTTTGACAGATTCATAGCTAGAAACCCAGAACACAAAAATTTCTATCACACAGTATTAACACCTTAAATATAGCATTCTTCTTCAAAGCGAAACTTGGTGACAATTCTCCAACAGAATTTTAGAAGTACTATGCCTGATGTGGAAAGATGTGGAAAGAATTGATAGTCACAAGGATCTGTTAAACGTGCGAATCAAGATATCTTCTTCTTCTTCATGTACCATGTCCTTTCAGAAGGTTGCTTACCATCATAGCTATCTTAATTTTATTCACTGCCACCCCAAATACCATGCTTGTATCAACACCATATCAATCTCGCAAGTTCTTCAACCGTGAGGTTCTTCTTCGTCCTGGACTGCGTTTGCCTGCTATTTTTCCTTGTATGATATTTTGTAGCAACCTATATTGGGGACCGCTCATTAGATGTTCGAAATATTTCAGCTTTCTCTGCTTGATGCTTTTTTTGATATCAGTAGTCTTGCTAAGACGTTCTAGTATTGTGAAGTTTCGAATCTTCTCCACAAAGGAAACTTTTAAAATTTTTCTATAGCACTACATTTCGAAATCCTCAAGGCGATTTAAATCGATTTTATTCACAGTTTAGGGCTCGACACCATAAAGTAAGACCAAGAACACGTAGCAGCGAAGTAGGCGGATCCTCAATGCCAATTTTAGGTCTCTGTTACATAACACCATCTAAAAGCAGCTCTAGCCTGCTCTATCCTAAATCTAATTTCGCCGTGACTTTGTGCGTTATAATTTAATTGCTGTCCAAGGTAAACCAAGACATCAAAAATATGCTAAGCTCTTGGTAAGAAAGCAACCAAACAAACAAGTGGTCAGAGGGTCTTCGATTTGTACAATTCACCAAGAACTGTTGGTCCTTTGCTCCTTGGAACCTTTGGTCAACGCTTAGTTACATAGAATTTTTAAATTTGCAGATCACATCTCCACAATTGTGACTACCCATCCAAGCTGTCATATGTTACATGTCACCTTAACATTTCCGTTAATACTGGGAACGATTCTCTCTCCTCTTGCCGACCAGAATGTATCTTCGCCTATTTTTTAAATAATTTTAAACTTCTTGTCCTTGTTTAGTGTAGTGTTATGTATAATTTTATGTTTATGACATTATGTGATTGTTGGATAACCATAAAACGTTACTTGGGTAAGATTTAAATAATAAAAGTGTGCTCGATATCTGCCTTTCATTTTATCAAAGTTCAATATAAAATAGATGTAAGTAGAAGTCATTTTGACTACACGTCTGTAGTTATGTTCAGTTAGTTAGAATTCTGGGATTACAGGTTAAGTATCCTGTCAAAATTGTTATTTTATTTTCAGCATGCCGATGAAATAAGTGATAACATGTGATGAAGTAAGTGTAATTTTTTTTCTGTTGACCACTTTGAGAAGTATATTATAAATTGTATTTTGCTTAAACCTATAAATTGATAAGGCTACCATTTCTGATTTCTAGTTATATATAACGAACGTTTATCCAGGTACTTGGACGATAATCTCTCCTATGAAAAGGCAAAACGGGTTAAATAATTTAAGTACATTCTGTTTCCGAATTCATTGTGCCCGTCTGTAAACGACGGTCTCATTACAACTTATGAACAAACTTGGTACACAATGACTAGATTTAGGTTTAAGTTTTGATAGTTTACTCGCAGACTAGTAAACGTGAATAGGATTTAACTAATTTTCTAAAGTATGAATTTTCACGTAATTCTGACATACCTACTACATCTGAACTTATTGGATTACGATTAATATTTGAAATGACTTTGAGCCACTGTAAATTCTATTTAGCCGGATAAAAGAATACCGCAAAAAAAATAAATCAACGATGAAAATTTGGGAATAAATAGATGAAAGTATCTATTATTAAATAAAAAAGCTTAGATTCCTAAGCCTCCTACAAAACCTCCGTTTTGTAAATAAAATTCGCTTTTAATATACAAGTGTTGGGCTGTATTTCGTAAAACATTAAAGAGAATTTTTTTTTTAGAAAACCATTATCGGCATGACTTCACCTTTCACAAATTTGTCAAAACAAATTTTTAATACCTTTATTAGTTTCTGAGATATAGCCCTTTTTGTAACTGCTTATTTGGGTTACCTATTGGATGTGCGCGCACCATCGAGCAATAAGACAAAAGAGGGAATCTAATCGTTATAAAAAGGAGACCAAAAAAGTGGCCTCTGATGGCGGACACATCCGGAAATGCAAAGGCGCCAAATTTAAATTTTTCGACACTTATCAACAGTAGCTATATAATATTTTTCAAAATGTGTCTTAGACGAGAAAGTTTTAATTAATTATTATTGATAAGAGTCTAAAATGCGACACAATTGTTAAAAAACTTCAATATAAATAAGATTTCATGTGACATTTGGGACAAACAATAACATAACCCAACTAAATTTGATGTCAAACAAGGAGAGAGACTCTCTATCCTTGTCTAAAGTGGCCTCTCAAGATGGCACTTCCTGTCTATCAATATGTTTACCCCTTCTACCTTTACATTCCCTCTTTTGTCTTATTGCTCGATGGCGCGCACGTACAAAATGACACATTTTTAAATTAATCAATTTTTTGTTCAATAATTTGGCACAATTCCCAAACAAAAATTTATGAACACAAAATGTATAAAAAAAACTTAATTTTAATATGAATGAATTTACATATGAAATTAGAAATGTATTTAATTTAGAAACATATACAGTCCTGCCCAAATTATTCGACTCAGCAAATTCTAGTTTACTGTGTTTTATCATCAATTATAATTATAACTATGTTAGCTATAAGTAAGAAACATAACACAAATGATAGTCGTAACCTTTTTGTACATTTTTTAAACAAAAACAACGTAAATTATTACAATATCTTATTATAACAAATAATTTGTTAAGCAATCCTTGGCATTAAGCAGTAGAGCCACTCTCCTAGGTGTACTGTTTATGCATTTTTCTTTAAATTTTCTTTTCGATGTGATTCCAATGGAAAATAATTCTTTCTATGAACTGAACCCGTTGGTAATTATTTCGTTATGGAATTAATTATTTCCGTTGGATTTAATTTCTTGGACAATATCGGCGTCGTTGTAGAGTGCTTTTAATTCGATATTGGTTCTGATCTTATACTGGTTTGTGGTGATGTCATAGTGAGATCCGAACATTTTTCTAAGTATTTTTCGTTCAAAGCGTCTGTGCTTTTCTTCGTTTGCTTTGGTCATGGTCCTCGTTTCGCATCCGAATGTTATTACTGATCTGACGATGGATTTATAGATTTTGAGCTTTGAACTTCTTGTGAGATTTTTTGATTTTATGAGCTTATCTCGTGTAAATAGACAGCGGTTTTCAGATTGGATTCTGTCTTTTATTTCTTCAGTAACATCGTTGTCAGCTGTGATTACGGCCCCCAGATACTTAAAACGATGTACTCTTTCGAAATTGAAGGTGTTGACCGTCACATTTTGTCCTATTCTGTCTCTTTGTATCGTTCTTCTATTGGCCTTCCATGCTTAAGTTATAAGTTAAATATTACATCTACACTTTCAAATATAAAATATCTTAATTCCTATTTCACCCATCAACAATAACATTTCAAGAATCCAACTTCCCACATAGGTCTAATTTCCATTTTCCAGGTACCAAATGTTGTAAAGCATAAAGAGCTTTTTATTAGAATTTTTATTTTACACCACTTTTGGACTTATGTATAGTTGGTTGCCTAACATATAGTTCTTAACATAAATTCAGGACAAATTTACAATTTAAAACTACAACATTGGTGGTTGCTACTGTTATATTATTTTAATTTTCATTTTAACTTATTCAATTTTTAAATAGCGCTGGCTTCTGTCTTAAGTAGACTAACACATTAATTTACACTGACTGCTTTATTCGGACTTCCGTCCTAACATGTCATGATTGTTATTTTAATCAGTTGCTATCATTAAGTCCTCGTAGACACTTTGTCTCAGGACCAGCAACTTCATGTGGAGTCGTACGTTACCATGTTACCCAATCTACTGGTAACTTTAACATCTTAATATATAAAATCAAATAATGTAAACTAAATTTAAACATATAACTTTTAACGGGGTTTTACCCAGATATTTAGTGGCACAGAACGTGTACACCTAGAAAGTATTAACCACATTTTGTATTAACCTTGGTCAAAATTTAAATGTTACGTTCTTTTTAAATAAAGTGGTTATATACTTTTTAGGACACTGATGATGTAACATGGATTCCGAAAACGTTTTGTTGTTGTGATATAGCCCGATTGGGTTCTTACATAATATATCTTTTATAAAGGATTTTAATAATTTATTTTTAACAAAACTAATTTTTTAAAAAGTTAAATGTACGACCTGAATTCAGGGGAAACTGTCTGAACCTTTTAAAACAAATAATGGGCTGCGCTAGACAGTATACGGGAGACCCTCTCTTCTGTATACTGTTCAATATGGCTCTAGAAAAAAGTAATACATATGTCACAAATTACAACCATTGGTTAAATATGTTCTAATAAATTAGTAAAAATCCTTGACTGTACTGATGATATCAATATTGTTGGGAGAATGGAAAACGCTAAACGATAGGCGTATGTAGAATCAGCTACAAAAATGGGTTTAATAATAAACACCAACAACACGAAGTATATGAAAATAAGCACGCAACCACAAATCCTACGGTCACTTGTTATAGAAAATGACGCCGTCCAAGCAGTATTTATATATCTGGGAGAGCTTCTTAACACTGAAAATAATACCGCAGAGATAAGCCTAAAATAAAACTCTACAAAACAATAATACTGCTATCATATGGTTCAGAGACTTGGACTCATAATGAAAACATGTTAGGATGTTTCGAAAGAAAAGTACTTAGGCGAATCTATGGAACACTGAATAAAAATAGAGTCAGTGGAAGACGATACAACTTCAACCTTTATAGAATATACCAGGAACCAGATGTAAAACCTATTAAGATAGGACGTCTAAGGCGATGGATATGGACGACTAGGACCCAGGCAGGGTTGTAAAGCCAGAATTATGATTATGAATTTCGTAACTTGATCCAAGCACCGATAAAATACCAAAATATTATTAAAGATTTATACAGGTCGGAAATATATATTGAAAAGAAAAGGAGCAAGAACCGAACCGTGTGGTACCTCTAAAGTGACAGATGTAAAATCTGATGAATTTATATCGATTATGGCCCTTTTGATACCGATTTACCAAATAAAATTTGGAAAACTATATGGAAGTTTTATCAAATCCAAAATATTTCAATTTGGCACGCAGAAGTATTATTATTACAAATAAATTCAAAAATTGATCACGTTTTAATAATCCATTGCATTTTTTTCCAAACAAATTTTTTCTAATAAAAACTTGAAAACATACTAAATAACACTTGACTTATATGATATGATGCATATTTGGGGTAAAGTGAGGAGAGATGGACCAGGAGGATAGTCGGTCCGCTAGGTATGCCTAACCAAGCTTGGCAACAGGGCAAGGGCAAGTACATCCTATTGTATATATATACGTCTGTTGTATCGATTTTATCGATTAACGTTAATTGCTTAAGAGACGCCAATGGTAACGCATCGGTGCGTACTTGTAGGAGTGTTATTTACGATAATTGAAACTGCCACGTGTGATAATTTTATTTGAGTCTTTAAATTTCATTTTTTGTAAAAGCAGGTGAGTTTGACCAATTATTTTTTAGTTTATTATTGAACTATATTTGCTGTAGCCTGGTTATTCTAAACAATACGGGCTGGTCCATCTGTCATATTTGAGGATAGATGGACCACTTGGAGAATTGGATAATTCGACCAGTATGTTTTGTTTTAGGATTATGTCCAATAAATATATTCGCAAATAAAATACACCTAAGAGAGGTAAATGCTGTAAAGAATGGTGACATGGCTATTAATGAAGCCGCTAAAGTATTTGGAGTACTCAAAATGACTTTTAAACGTCGAATAAAAACAAACAGTATGGATAAGAAGAACCGATTGGGTCCAGACTGTTCTTTAGAAACTGCTGTTAAAGCTCAAATCTTTAGCCATATAAAAAGACTACAAAAAGCAGGCTTTGCACCAACCAAAACTAAAGTAAGAATTATGGCCTTTAATTTAGTTCACCGATTAGGAATCCCAAATAAATTTAATAAGTATGGAAGAAAGTAAATTTTTGAATCATAAATCTGATACAAGAGTTACTAATTGCCTACTTTTAGGTGAAGCTGGTAAAAAATGGTAGAACTTTTGTTGAAACGAAGACGCGAAATTTCAATTAGAAAAGCTGAGAACGCCTTAATTGCACAAGGTTTAGGAACGTCCAAAGAAACAATCGATAACTACTTTTCTGATCTCGAGAGAATTATGCCCGAATAGAATTTTTATGATAAACCCGGACACATATTTAATACTGATGAAACAGGATTAAAACTGAATACTAGAGCCGGTCAAGTTCTAGCAGAAAAAGTTTCAAACTGTAAGAACGGATATTCTTGTCCCCATATTGCATTTTTAAGGGGAAAATAAAAAAGACGAGTGGCAATATAGTATGCCACCGGGTTCCATGATTCATCATCATCATCATCAATTAGCCTATGTTTATCCACTGCTGAACGTAGGCCTCCCGTAAAATTTTCCACCTATTTCTGTCTTAAGCTTCTTGCATCCAGATTGTGGTGATGCGCTTGATATCATCCGTCCATGTAGTCGGTGGTCGTCTTCTGCTGCTTCGATATGCATCTTGCCATGGTCGCCATTCCAGAATCTTTTTGGTCTATCTGTCATCCGTTAATCTGGCAACATGTTCGGCCCAAGCCCATTTGGCCCTGGCTATTTTTTTAACTGCATCTGTGACTCCTGTTCTTCTTCTTATTTCTAGGTTTGGTACTTTATCTCTGATGGTAATACCTAATATTTATCTTTCCATAGCGCGTTGTGTAATTCTTATTTTATCTATTGTTATTTTTATCAGAGTCAGTGTTTCTGCACCATATGTAAGAACCGGTAAAACGCACTGGTTAAAAACCTTTCTTTTTAAACAAACTGGAATACTAGACTTGAAAATGTTATTCAATCTACCAAAGGCAGCCCACGGGAGACCTATCATTCTTTGTATTTTAGTTGTCTGATTATCTCGGCCTAGGCAAATCTCATGCCTTAGATAGTTATAAGCTATTACTTGGTCGATGCTATGGCTCTCAACCAGAATTTTACCGCTGACTACAAGGTTGGTCAGAAATTTTGTTTTTGAGGTGTTAATTTTAAAACCACTTGTTTTTGACTCTTTATAGAGCGTGTGCAGCATTTTTGTAGCTCTTAGGTGGTTCAGATCTTAACCATGTATATTAATTCCCATATTATCCTCTCGTTCCACTTACTTAAACATATATTCAAGAACAGCTGTAAACAATTTAGGGGAGATAGTATCACCCTGTCTAATTTCACGTTCTATTCGAAACTTCTTGGCATCTTCATGAAGGCGGACACAAGCGGTACCGCAGTTAAAAAAATTCCCATGGCTAAATGGGCTTGGGTCGGACATGTTGCCAGATTAACGGATGATAGATGGACCAGAAAGATTCTGGAATGGCAACCAAGGCAAGATGCATATCGAAGCAGATGACGACCACCGACTAGATGGACGGATGATATCAAGCGAATCACCACCAACTGGATGCAAGAAGCTCAAAATAGAAATAGGTGGAAAATTTTACGGGAGGCCTACGTTCAGCCGTGGACAAATATAGGCTAATTGATGATGCTGTTATCATGCTGATAATATTACTAATTGACTGGCGCCCACGAGAAGACAAACGCAGCAGAAGACGACCACCAACACGCTAAATGGACGAAATTAGACGAATATCCAAGAAATGGCAACAAGAAGAAGAGAGCCGTGAAGAGTGGCGAAAAATGAGAGAGATGTATGTCCAGCAGTGGACAGAAGGGGTTGCATGATGATGCTGTTATCATATTCTTGTTACGTATCAATGTTTTGGAGCTTTTTTTATATTTTTTAATATTTTGTATTATATCTTTTAGAAGGGAACTATATTTAATGTGTATTAAAAGTGAAGCAGTTTTACAATAAAGCTATAGTTAACAATATATTTTTTTTTTGTTTTAAATGTGAAAAAGCTAAGTTTAGAAAAAAAGGATAATAGACACACATTGCTTTTTGGTTATAATGGAATTAATACTCAATGAATGCAGACAGAAATATGTAATAAAAGAGGCTTACTCTCATATAATTTTAATCCTTTAAATGTCAATGCATGACAGGCAAGAAAAAGCTTCAAAGATTATTTAAATTCTTTTTATTATAAAACCAAATGTTTTATCCGTACTAAACGTTCTTTTGACTATAATCCGATACAATTCCAAGTAAATCATTAATTTTTCCATTATTTCTGTTTTTTTATCCTTGACTTGATGTTTCTACAATTAGTATTTGCAATTGTCCCAGAACAAATTACCAATATGTAAATGGTTAAGTTAAATAGTGAGAATGCGGAATCAAGATCTTCTTACCTGCCTGATTTTGTGCATGAGTTTTTCATCTCTTAGACAATTTGTTCCAGACGGGAAACTTCTCCTGTCAACCTCTCCTCTCGTCAGCTGCTTAACGAGCATTCACTGTAATACTGTATGCAATATATTAAGCGGATATACGCCATTAAGCCGCAGTAAAGAATCTTCAAATATAATTTCCAAAACCAACTATTTATGATCTAATGTGAAACATCCTGTACATATATTTAAAATATGTTACGCAAAATTTTATTGATCGTTGATAAAATCTGCGTCCTATTGGAAAGTAAATCGATTGCTCTCCTTTTCCATGTTCGTTTTCAGTCGTCTGTTAGAGCAATAGGTTGTGGATGTGGAGAGTCAAGTCGACTGGGTTCCTTGTCAAAACCGTCCCGGATTTGAGATTCAGTGCACGGAACGCTGACGTCATACACGGAGTGCACAGCCTCCCTCGACCATTATGTTTAATTTATTGCATGTCTATGCGTCCGTCCGTTGTCCGTGGGGTCGAGCAGTTTGATGTTGGTTAAATAGACTGGTGGAAAGAACGCTTACGCCAAATATCCAATTGTTAATACTTAGTAATAGTTTATATTTTTTTGCTAACTCCAAAATATAACAATATAGGAGAGAGGGGGGCAAGTTGTTACATAATTGATTCTATTATTTATTTGGGCAATAGTAGATCTTTTATATGAAAACTAAAATCGGATTAAGGTAGTTGATACATTTACACAAATAATGTTAATTTTAATTTATTTAAAAAATCATATTTAACATTTTGTTATTTTCAATTTAACTCAACTTGTTAATTGTAACAACATACCCCACTATGAGGCAAATTGTTACAGTCCATGGGGTAAGATGTTACAATAGAAAAAAAATTCTAAAAACTTCCCACAACATTATTTACTGGTCACAGAAAGAACCCTTGCTTAGCTACAAAAAATATTATAAACATAACACAAAATGAAATAAAATAAAAAATGAAAATCTGAACAAACCTGTTTACAAGAATGGTAAACTAGTCACTATTGGACGAGCAGTGAATACAAATATAAAAATCATCGTCTTTTCCTCAAGCAATATGTGCCCACTTTTGACACACAATGCACCGAATCCATTCTTCGTTTTTGGACTTCGAAAATGGAGCTAAACATACCAGACACGTCGATTCCTCATCCTCTTCCGAGCTTTCAGAATCTGATTTTTTGAAGGTGTTTTTGGTAATGACGGTCCGTTTCTTACATTTTTTAACAGTAGTTTTTACCTTGTTTCTTAATTCACCTTATATGTTTCTTTTGGTTGCCCCCACATTTTTTTTTCTTTGTCTTGCCTTTTCTTCCTCCTCCAAAGCTGATTTAATGGGAGTATCAGTCAAAACAGCGGAAGTTCTTTTGCGTCAAAACAGCGGAAACAACAAAAAGTTATCACATGTCATCCATCCAGAGGAATGATACGCACCTACACAACCAGGAGGTCCATTGGCTACCATAACATCTTTGAATTTCTTTCTCGGAAATATTAAAAATGAAGGTACACAATTTCCAGTTGCGTTGAAAGCTAATGGCAAGGTAACAAGTTGACCTCTTTCTCCAGATGTGATAGCACCTACCTGCTTAGTTCCCCTTTTTGCAATGATTTTTGTAGGCCTTTGGACAGTTGTAAGTCAAGTTTCGTCCATACTGTACACTTCTTGGAGCTCAAATTTATATTTATCATAAACTTCGCCGAGATTGTTAAAAAACTGTGACACATTATGACGATTAAACGCGGTAGCTCGACCCATACTAGTAGCTTCAGGTGTCCGGACTGATAAAGTTCGATGCTTCTTCAAAAATCCATATAGCCAGTCTCTGGAAGCTATTTCATTAACCTTCCAATTTTCCGGAACAGATATTTGGTTGGCTGTTGCATATTGAAATGCAAATTTTCTCAAATCAGAAGTTGTAAGACCGTAATAAATTTTAGCAGAATGCTCAGTATATTCGTCAAGTTCCTCTTCTTCAGCATTGTTAAATATTTTTCTGGCCGTAGCGTAGCCGACTAAGTTCTTGTTACTGTTTTCAGCACCTAAATTTGATTTTCTTTTCATATAGCGGTGCAATGTCATAAAATTAACTCCATAGCGAGTAGCAACATCCCTAATTGACAAGTGTTCTTGTAAAACCGATTGCGCCGCCCTTTCAAATTGTTCGTTTGGAATAATACCCCTTGTGGTTTTCTTGGTATACGTTCGCACCATGTTAAGCTATCTGAAAACAACCAAAACAATTTCATGATAGAAAAATTTAATAAAACCTAATCTGTGTTTCTAACATGCTTTGCGAAAATAAATGTAGGTAGGTATGCTATACATTACAAACAAATTACTATCTATAAAATATGTCTGATCATAATATTGGATTTTTAGTGAAATCATAAATTATGGTAACCATATTGTAACCATTGTAGGTATTTCGATATATTCTTACATTAACGTGTTCAGGGCAAGTTGTTACAGTAACAACCTGGCCCCAGATTATTGTAACAACTGGCCCCACGTGTACGAAATGAGGTTAAGTCAACGTTTTTTGGTAAATATTGAGAATCAATTACTAACAATAGCATGCCAATAACGAGAAATATATACGCTTCAAAACTATATAGTACATATATTTATACTACTTACAAATTTCTCACAAATAAAAACAAAAGCCACCTGACAACGGTACAGTTTTAGACCCGAAACCACATTCTAAGCAATAACACTATTCTGACTTGAGTATCATTATATGTTCACAGATGAGGGGTCGGTTGACCCAACTTTCTATAAAATATAGGCAACTCATGATACTTGCTGCGTTTTAAAATAATTCTGTAACAACTTGCCCGTGTAACAACTTGCCCCCTCTCCCATACTTGTGATGTTATTTACGATAGCGAATTTGTGGAATACCGCGATATAGCTATAGTAAATTATTTTATTTTGTTCTGAACATGGATTCTTCAATTGATCTTTGTCAAGTTCTGTCATTGTCAACTGTCTGGTCCAAAATGGTTTCAAGTTATTTACTCCATTTACCTTAGGTTTTCTTATTTCTGTCATATGTTTATATAATTACGATTATACTATTTACATTTTCCATCTTTCATCTATTTGTTAAAAGCCTGTCGTATAAATTTTTATTTAACTTTTGTTACTTGTTATTTATCTTGTCCCTTTGATATTTTATTTATTTAACTGTTCGTTCAACATAACTATGGCCTAGAATGAAAAAGTCATAACTCGATATTTTTCAATATTGAGATTTTTATACCGATGTATTGTGTGCAACTGGCCTCAAACATTACAATTCAGAGACAGAGAGAGAAAAATAATCTCCTGCTGCAACCTGTCGAAAAATGAAAATGTTGTCAGTCTTGAAATGTATATTCACCAGTGAAGTTGTCATATCTCGAGTGAAACGTGCCGATAATAATATTTTGATTTGTGCAAAGAAGTCAATCTACTTGGAAAATGGGTAAGTTTATTACATTTTTGTACTCTTTATTTCCTATTTGCTATTGTTTTTCCTTAATTATTTTTCTTAATATTTAGTGTTTTTTGCGTTTAAAAAGGAATAAAATGATTAAAATTTCAATGAAAACATTTTAAGTCGAGAGAATGCTTATTACACTTCAGTGAAAATGTCATATGTCTTGACTTACGTTTTAAGATCGTACCTTATTTGTTTACTCCCAAGTACCAGTTGCTTGGGTCAGACTTACGCCGTTTTCATTCTAAAATGAACACCTATGGCAACAGAATTTTTCTTCGGAATCAATGGTGATATTTTTAGACATTATCATACTCACATCTCGCCCAGCACAAAGACGCTAGCTTTATTTATTTAGATATCTTTTGTTACAGATCGTATACTATCAGAAACCAATCAATCTCGAGGAGGTAGAATGGTAAAATCCGTTCTGCAACCAAAATCACATTACAAGAATATCGAGACAAAATCTCCTGTGGATCAAACGCTACATACAGAACCGGTCCAATATAGTGTAAATATCAAGCAAGATATTATTAATGCAGACAAAAACCCACACGAAACTACCTCAAATCTACCAGTTTCACCTCTAGAGCTAAGTGTATCTAATGATATGAGTATAATAATTACAATGAATAAAGCCTTGTAAAACTTGTAAAGCCTTGTAAAGTCTCTCTTGTAAAGCCTTTATTACCTGTTTTCATTTTAAGGTATTGAAAGCATTTTATACATCAAACTATAATATTTATTTCTGACCATATATTTCACTTCAGCTCCAATTCTGTGCAACTCCCAGGAGACTTATTTCATAGCTTCTGTTGTTTCTGAAACCGTATTACCTGAGTGACAGTCCACGGGATACTAATTTACATATGCACAATAGAAGGCGTACAGGTCGATACTTATCTTCCCCTTTTGGAAGTAGCACGATCCTCGAGATCTTCTAATTTACTCGAGATCGCTGTATCTTAAGAAGACCAATCATGCATTCCGAAAGCCATGCCAGCTCCAAACTGCCCACTGAATAAGGAATTTTTCTTTCTTCATCTAAACTGTTAGTACGGTTCCTGATACTTTCTTTTATAATTGATTTGAGTCCTTCTGCCAATGACTGTTAGTATCTTCCCCTCTGTATCATTAATCTAGAGTACTTTTCAAATGCTAGCCAATACGAACTGTACGTCGGTAGCTGTGTCATCCGGTAGCACGGCCTAGTCTCGAATTTTCTGGACTGCGTTCTGTTTGCTAGTACTTTGACATACAAGTGCGAATTTACCCTGACGAAGGTTAGCTTCAGGCCAATATTTAACAGTGTAGATTAACTAGATCTAGAGTTCTTACCAATTCCATAAGCATGTGCCTATAAGTTTTGCTTTGTTTATTCTCAGTGGTTTCATCCACTGTTTTTTTTTATTAGTGAAGGTTTACTACTCGTGTATAGCTTTTAGTATCAGAACGTGAATTATTTGGGTATTATTGTTAAGTGTAGTGTAATCGTTGGATATATGCACTATCACACAGAAACCGTTTAGGAACTTAGATAGTAGACAGTGAACTTCTTCTTAAGGTCCCCTTTCCATTACTCAAGGTTGGCTTTAACTACAGCAAATTGCTCTCTATCTTGTGAACAGGACAGTGAACAGCTGGTCCAATTAGTCGGTTTTACGACAAGCAGGCGAAGCTGTGGATGCATTTGACTTGAGCAGCCCGGTTCCAGACGTGTACAGTGAAGGATAGGTACTGGAGCACTGATCTACACTTATAACGTACACCGAGGTAAGGTTTAAAAATTAACCTTAAAAATACCCTTCTTCTTCTTCTTCTTCTTCTTCTTCTTCTTCTTCAGTCTTCATTTATCCAATGTTGGACATAGGCCTCCTTCAATTGCTTCCACGCTTCCCTATCTTTTGCAATTCTCATCCACTGCTTTCCAGCTACAGCAGTTATATCGTCTATCCATCTCTTTTTAGGTCTTCCCACGCTTCTTTTTGTTTCTCGAGGTCTCCAGAATGTCACTTTATGAGACCATCTGTTGGTGTCTTGTCTTGATACATGTGCTACCCATTGCCATCTCAATGTCGCTATTTTTCCCATGATGTCGGTTACTTTAGTTCTTCGACGTATTTCGGTGTTGGGAATTTTGTCTCTGAGGCTTATATTTAATATGGCCCTTTCCATGGCCCGTTGAGTTACTCTTAATTGTTCTGCCATTTTTCTTGTTATTTCCATAGTTTCCAATCCATAAGTTGCAACTGGTAGTATACAAGTGTCATAGGTTTTTCGTTTTAAGTGAATTGGGATTTTTCTGTCTTTTAAAATAAAGCTCAACTTACCAAAAGCAGCCCGTGATAATTGTGTCCTTCTTTTAATTTCTAGGGTTTGATTTTCCTTTTCGTTTTTAATTGCACGTCCTAGATATATATATTTATATATATATATATATATATATATATATATATATATATATATTGTTCTACCTTTTCCATATTGATGTTATCTATCGTAATGTTTTCTAGGCTGTTGCTTCATAACTTTGTTTTGTCGAGATTAATTTTTAATCCTATTTGATTCGATTTGTGATTTAAATCTTGTAGCATTGATTTTAGTTCATGGATATCTGTGCTTATTAGTACTATGTCGTCTGCAAAACGCAAATGGTTAAGATATTCTCCATCTATTTTTAATCCATTTTCGGCCCAATTTAGTTGTTTGAAAACATTTTCTAATGCCAAAGTAAATAACTTGGGTGAGATGGTGTCGCCCTGTCTCACACCTTTGCCAAGGTCTATTTTCATAGTTTCCAGATCATCATCTATTTTTACGTGAAAAGTAGCATCATCGTATATATTCTTAAGGAGGGCAGCATATCTTGAATCTACTCTGGCGTCGTCCAATGCTGTTAAGAAAGTCCATTTCTCGATACTGTCGAATGCTTTGTGATAATCGACAAATGCCAGATGTAGTTATATGTTGTACTCTATTGTTTTTTCAATAATGGTCCGAGCGTCGTCCAATGCTGTTAAGAAAGCCCATTTCTCGATACTGTCGAATGATTTGTGATAATCGACAAATGCCAGATGTAGTGGTATGTTGTACTCTATTGTTTTTTCAATAATGGTCCGAATTGTTTGCAAGTGATCGATAGTGCCAAAACCCTTACGAAAGCCTGCTTGCTCCACTGGTTGGTATGCATCTAGTTTAGCTGTCAATCTATTTGTTATTATTCGGGTTAGTGGTTTGTAAAGGTGTGACAATAAGCTTATTGGTCGGTAGTTTTCTATATTTGCGGCGTCCCCTTTTTTATGGAGTAGAATGGCTTCCACATTTTTCCATGTCTTCGGTATTTGTCCTTAAAATAGGCATTTATTAAGTAATACTCTTATTGCCTCTTCTAATGCAGTGCCTCCCATTTTTAGCATCTCTGAAGTAATTTTATCTTCTCCTGGTGTTTTCCCAATTTTCATTTGTTTTAGGGCGGCTCTAATTTCTGATGTTATTATTTCAGGGAAGTCCTCTGAGCCCACATTTAAGTTATGTTTTGTTGGTATACCGGGGTTCGGAATAGTAGAAGTATACAGCTTCTCATAAAATTTTCGGATTTCTCTAACGATCTCTTCCTTACGCGAGCACAATGTTCCACGGTCGTCTTTTATCTTTATGATTTTATTCCTGCCAGTGGATTTACATGTTTTTAGTACTTTCATGCTTTTAATTGTTTTCTATGGTTTCAAGAATCTGGTTTGTTCTATAAACTCTGAGGTCTTTTCGAATATTTTTCTTAACGCTTCTGTTGAGCGCTTTATAGTCCGGGTTATCTCTGTACGTTCTTCTTCTTTTCTCTATCTGTTCTAGAGTTTCGGGTTTTAGTTTAGCTTCCTTTTGTTTTCTTATTCTGCAACAAAGTTTCTTAGTGACTGTTTGTATGTCTTTAGTTATTTTCTCAGCTAGTTCATCTATATTCTTGTGCTCAAAGGTATTTGCTACTAGTTTTCGTGCTAATTCCTCTTGGTATTTCTCTTTATTACTGGCTAGGATGTCTGCCGTCGGTAAAGGGTTTGTTGTTAATAGTTTTCGTCTTTCTTCTTTTACGTTAATACGTATATCAGCACGAACTAGTCTATGGTCACTGCCGGTGTTAAATTTGTTCAATACCTCGATGTCTTTACATATATATATATATATATATATATATATATATATATATATATATATATATATATATATATATATATACATGTTACGAGCAAAGCCCGAAATTGGACAATCCTAGCATTGTACGGAAATTATTGTCCACTTCTAGCATTGTACCCCCAAACTGTACAATGTCCGAAATGACCAAAATTAAAAATGATTATCGAAACGCACACCAAATCAAAAATCGAACAATTTGATCTTTTATATTTATATATTATAGAGTTATTCTTTTTCAAATCGACAATGTGATAAAATGCTAAGTCAAACTACAATATAAGTAATAAGAAAAAAATTGTTCTACAATAAATAGAGTGATAATGTTAGTAAAAATCGATATGAATCGATATCTGTCATATTCTCTCAAACTTTGATGCATGGATACTTCTTGAAATTCAAACATTGTACAGCAATTCTTTTATATACAGTCCGCCGATTATGTATATTTCGGAGATTGTACAGAAAAGGGGTACAATGCTAGAAGTGAACAAGATTTTTCGTACAATGCTAGGATTGTTCAATTTCGGACATTGCTCGTAACATATATATATATATATATATATATATATATATATATATATATATATATATATATATATATATATATATATAAATACCCACTATGTATTAAACCACAGCAGCAAAATATATCTTATGAATAGTTATTCAACGAACTTGAAAAAGGTCGAGATAACCAAACCTACGAAATAAAAATACTTATCAAATTAGTGGAGCCGGCTTTAGGTAGACTAAGATTTCCGGTGTTTAAAAGCAACATACTAAAATGTCTAAAAAGGACGGTTTTTTTAATAATATGTTCTCCGAGTATTGATTTATGGATACTAAAACATCTGTGAAAAGAATCAAGAGTGGCTTAGCGAGGCATGGTGTGGTTGATGGGATGATTAAGGCTAAGAGATATAGATCCACATATCCATATTATGAGCCAGAACAGGGGTACATAATGTTCTGGTGTCCTAGATTTTAGGCTCATAGAAGTAGAAAAAAAATAGAAACGAAAAAATATCGGAAAGCAAAGAGCAAAAATAGAATGGTAAATCAAATTGTTTTGGTAGTATTCTATAAACTAAGATGCATATTGAAAAACAAAAGATTTTCTCAATATTTTAAAATATATTCTACCAGTTTATAGTTGTTAGCCTGTGATTTTAATTATCGAAGGCCTAGAATGAAAAAATCGTAAGTAGGTTTTTACAAATTATACAGGAGGAACAAAAAACTGGTTATTTTGACAAGTATTGGTTTTAATGAAAAACTATTTGGTATCACATTAGTTTTTAGACTAATACAATAAAATTAATAACAAAAAAATCTTAATGTAGAAAACCATATTTTTTGACTTAACCAGACTTAAACACATTTATTAAGAAATTATTACAAAGTTTCAGTACAAAATAAAACTAATAAAATATAATAATTGTGTTCTATAGTTTAAGAAAAGAATTTCTTTTACTCGTGTGGTAATGAATCATAGAAATTCTGCACCTCTTTTGGAAGGACATGTTTCATTTCTTGCACGTGTCTAAATTTTATAGCTGTAACCTTCGGTTTGTTTTGATATAAAGGTGTGATTCGTTCCCAGTCTTCTACAAGAGGCAGTTTAATTCTGCGTGGAATATTAGAATACTCATCTTCATAGCTTGTCTTTACATTTAGCTCCCCATTTCGGCAATATTGAATACATTTTAAGTCTGTCAAACAAAGTATACTCAAGCCATTTAATATTATATGGTTTCGGTTTAATTCTGGCAGTTCTACATATTTCTATGTAATTATTTGGAGAATAAATTTCTCGGTTCTGTAATTTTCTCTCAATAGTGGCATGCATAGCATCGCATTCCATTTGTGTATGGCCCTTCTCTAAAATTTTTTGAGTAATTTTTATTCCTGATTTGACAGACGCAAGCAAGAATGTATTTGCTATAATTGAATTCCTATTCTGGTAAGTATAACCGTCACTAAAAATGATTATTTCGTTCACGGGTAGTGACAAATCAAGTTGTGATAGAAGTCTCCTGGGAGTAGCACAGAATGGGAGCTGAAGTAAAATAAACGGTCAGAAATAAATATTGTTGTTTGACGTATGAAATGCTTTCAATACCTTAAAATGGAAACAGGTAATGAAGGCTTTACAAGAGAGAATATGTCGGGGTTACTTGATGAATGTAGTGAATGTAGAGCAAAGATCGATCCTAAGACCCGCTATGGAGTCTGACATATCTCAAGATTATGAGCCAATAATAAGAAGAACGTGTAACGCCTTTTCGATTTATGGATGACCTAGCTATGCTGATGGTCACGCGGGACAGGAAGGACGTTAAATTTAGTATGTAGCGTACATGCGACCAAATTAAGAAATGAGCCTGCTTGAGAGAGAACTAGGAGGTAGGATGCAATCAGTCACGGAAATGGTAGAGCAGGTGCTAACGTCGCTGGATTGGCGATAGGTTTGACAGGAGCAAGCAGAAAGCTAAATGACAGTGAGCAAAAGCTAAATTGAACTTGAATAGAGAGGGAGAGACAAGGATTACGTACTCTCTGGAATTGTGCGTTAACAAGAAGGTAGATAAATATAGTGTTGATTATTAGTCTGCCAGTGTGGTCCGGCCAGAAACCCATGTGATCTCGGATATTACCGTGGTCACGTAGAAGGAATCCTGCATAATTAAGGAGATGGAAGGTGGTCCAGCACACATTTTAGGTAGGTCCAAGGTATGCTTAGAACATTTTTACACCCCCTTATAAAAGAAAAAGTATCCTTTAATGTCGTGTATTATTTGATGGCCTGGCAATCATGTCAGAACTCACTTTATTGTTTGTCGATACGAAAACGAGGTTAAAAGGCTAATAAATAATTATTGAAATGAGGTTGAATGCTCGAATAAATGAACTTTGGAAAATAAGGCTATTATCGAGCACAAGTTAATTAAATCTAGCCCAAGTACTTTCGCTTAAAATAGCATCTTCAGGGACATTTCGTCAAAATATAAACTATCCGGCAAACGTAGAATGTGGAAACATTAATAATAACATAAAATTGTACAAAACACTACACTAAAACGAGTTTAAAATTACTTTAAAGATTCTACGCTACATTCTTTGTCAGTATCTGGAGGGATTATAAGAAGACGAATAAATGGAGTGGTAAGGACGGCAGGACACGGTTCTCCAATAGGAAGACAATTAGTGGGCACACTGAAAAACAGACAAAGTCATGTCTACATACAAAGACGAAGAAAAAGAAGAAGAATAAGCTACAAAAAACAATCTTCAAATTGTATATAGTGTGTAAAAATATCAATATACAAATATTAACAAATAAAACGAATGTTATGGCGTTTATTAAATACGCCTTAAGAACAGGAATAGTAGTTATCCATCATTCTAGAAAAGTGAGTCATTTCAATTACCCAGAGTATGTTTTGAGAAAACACAATTTTAACTACTACATAGATATAAAATCTGGGCACTAAATTGCATAATTATCAGAGATAACTTCCATTAGACAGATTAAAAATAAGATGATGGTCATTTTATTTTTCCATCGATAACATCGATTAAGGAACAGCCATTAACAGATAGTCGTTCTTAATAGCGAACTGATTACTATCGCAAATTTAATTCTCTGAGGTCAGGACGGTATACTTCGTAAACCAATCAAATTGTGTCTGTATCTCTAATCTATTCAAAACACATCCTTACGAGAAAGAAAATTACCCATCCGGCAATCTCAAATCCGGACGCGATCGAAGGAACTATGAACAAAGAACCTTTACCATTGGCGTCGTGTTGGGCCAGATTAAACATGACACAAATCTGTGTAGATTGTATACATAACCAGAAAACAGTTATTAAAAATAGAAATATTTTTATTAAAAATTGTTAAAATCGTTAAAAATCATAAACAATATGAATTCAAATGATTTAAAAAAATCCGAATAATTACAAAATTAATTACATCAAATTACCCATAGGCAGGCTAAAAATAAATAACCCAACAAAAATAATAAACATGTGCTTTCGATATGTGTATAAATATATCAACACTCATTTTAAATACAGTGAAACTTGGATAACTAGAATCTCAGGGGACCGTTAAAAATTCAAATGAAAATATATTTACAAAAAAACAAAAATACCAACAAAAACATCTGCAAACGATACAACTATACAGTGGTTGACCGTTTTTATTGCTTGCAGATGTTTTCGTTTCGATTCTTGCCCGAATTTTGTCACCCAAAAAAAACTGGCCAACAAAATTCGGTCAAGAATACCAATTAAAATATTTACAAGCTATTAAAAATGGTCAATTATTTTTCGTATTTGCAGGTGTTCTCCTGTTTGCGGTTAAATCTTGGCCAAAAAAATTGGCTGATAAAACTCGCCTAGTGAGAAAGCGTCATAAAAACCACAATTTTTTGGCGCTTGCTTCCAAGTCTCTGCCCCGTATAGAAATATTGAGAATGTAAGGGCATTCACCCGTCTCATCTTGATATTTTGAGAGATAAATCTATCTTTCCCAACTTTAGTTAGGCGACTCATCGCATTTTTTATCATACCAATGCGTCTCCGAACTTCTGTTTCACAGTTATCATCGTTAGTTATACTAGACCCGAGATAGACAAAACTCTTTACCATCTGGTATTCCTGTAACATGTTAGTCAGTTGAATAGTAACGAATCTTATTGCTTTCGTACTCAATTATTTGCAGGAGATTAAACATTTCTTGCTCATTTGCTCTCTCGGAGAAACCTGTAACCTGTAGAGAGCGCGTCCCCAGGTGGCGGATAGGGGAATGCCCGACCCGGTTTACCGGTGGGTAGGAGAGAAATAAAATACCTTCCGTGGACCAACAGGTAATTCACCGAATGATTGCCGGTATAAGCAATCCCCCACTTATGACCAACGGCTGCGGGCGGATGAGTTGGAAGTGGATGAAGTGGAAGGGCACTCTTTTGTCCAAGGGTTGGGAAACGTCCTAAAGGCGGATGAATCGAAAAATATGTCAACGGCGTAAGGATGCAGAAGGAAACGGGGAACCACTGCATTAAAGAGTCTTAGAGTACCCCTAGTAAAGTCATGAATGGCAAATGACAAGTAGAGTAAACAAACTTACTGATTATGGAGCACGGAATCCAAGATCCAGCAGGGAAGGAATAACTGTAGATCACAGGGCCTCCCAGGTCGTAAACCAGAGAAATCCCTGTGGACTTAAGACATTGAAAATAGCAACCTGGAATGTCAGAAGTTTATATGCAAGTGGTAAATTAGCGAACGTACTGCTTGAAATGGAAAACCTCCAGATTGATGTTTTAGGTATAAGTGACGTACAGTGGCCAGGTTCAGGCAAACAAATTACAAATAATGGAACCATGTATTATTCAGGTAACAACGAGGTCAATCATCGCTATGGTGTTGCTATCTTACTTGCAAAAAAAGGTCAATTACTCTGTGATAAGTTTTACTCCTTATTCTGATAGGATCTTATCAATACAACTACAGTCTAAAAAAGGTATAGTAAATTTTATTCTCCTACGGCAGATAAAGATGACGACGACATCGAACTGTTTTACCATGATTTGGAACAAGTCTTAAAATCAATGAAGAAACATCACATTAAAATAGTAATGGGCGACTTCAATGCCAAAGTTGGCCAGGGAAGAGTGGATGGATATGTGGGGGAATATGATCTAGGAAATAGAAATAAACGTGGTGACCGTTTGATACAATTTTGCCAGACGGAAGAATTTGTAATAGGTAATACACTTTTTAAGCTACCAAAAAGAAGATTGTATACATGGAAATCTCCCGGTGATACAACGAATAGAATAATGCGAAATCAAATTGACTTTGTCCTTATTAGACAAAGATTTCGTAATTCTATACTGTCTGCCAAAACTTACCCTGGAGCAGACATCGGTTCAGACCATAACCCCATAGTAGTCACATTACGAACCAAATTAAAACTGGTTAAAAAACCCACACAAAGTAGAATTGATATTAAGAATTAAGGGAACCACAAACAAAGGAACAAACTGTAAAAACTCTTACTGAAAATCTACGTAATTCCCAAGAACTGAATAAAAGTGGCTATAACATTGATCAGAAATGGGAAAATATAAAAGTAGCAATAATTAAAACACCAAATGAAAACTTAAAACCAAAGAATAGAAAACATAAAGATTGGATGACTGAAGAAATACTACTATTAATGAATGAAAGAAAATCATTCAAAACAAAAAATCCAATTAAATATAATGAAACTGATCGATTAATAAAAAAGAGAATAAAAGAAGCTAAGGAGAGAATGTTACATGAGAAGTCCCAAGAAGTAGAAGAAATTGAGAAAAAATATGACTTTTTTAAAATGCTTAACAGGAATTAGAGAATTAACAGGAATGAGAAAAACACTTCAAACTAGGCAACTAAAAGATAAAAGGGGTGCCCTTATAACAGATATAAACCAAAAAATGCAAAAATGGACACAATACATAGCACAACTTTTTGAAGACAAAGAGAGAACAGAAGCACCCAAAGGATTTAAGGATGATACAGGGCCTGAGATTATACGAGAAATTGAATATGCAATGAAACAAGCCAAAGGTGGTAAATCTCCCGGGCCTGATAAAGTTCCTATCGAATTACTTAAAGTTGTGAATACTAAATCTATTGATCTTCTTTTGGATCTAATCAATACCATATATAGAACGGGTATAATACCCAAAGAATGGCTCCAATCAATATTCATACTGCTTCCCAAAAAAGCCAATGCAAAGTAGTGCAATGAACATCGCACCATAGCCTTAATGAGTTATGTCTTGAAATTGTTTTTAAAAGTAATTCACAATAGAATACATAAGAAATTAGATGAAGGCATAAGTAATACACAAATGGGATTTAGGAAAGAACTGGGAACACCTGATGCACTGTTTGCAGTAAGTGTTCTTTCGCAGAGATGCTTAGATATTAATCAGGAAGTAGATGCCTGTTTCATTGATTTTGAGAAGGCATTTGACGGATTGCAGCATAATCGACTTAAAAAAATTTTATTAAATAAAAACATAGACAGTAGAGACATTAGAATCATCTGTAACCTCTATTGGAATCAAACAGCAAAAGTGAAAGTTGAAAACGAACTGAGCAAGGATATCCAGATTCGCCGTGGGGTCCGCCAAGGGTGTATTTCATCACCCTTCTTATTCAATTTATACAGTGAAGCCATCTCAGAATTAGCGCTTGCCGAGATCAGTAATAAACGGTGGGCCACTTAATAACATAAGATATGCTGACGACACCGTCCTTCTGGCAGGAACACTAGAAGAACTGCAACATCTTGCTGAACAACTAAATATATATTGCAACGATTATGGACTAAAAATCAATTTGAAGAAAACCAAGCACATATTTACAAAAGCACAAAACATCAAAGTTAAGCTAGTACTAGATAATACAGAAATTGAACAAATATCTTCGTACAAATACCTTGGAGCATGGATCACAGAAGATACTGATCACACAAAAGAAATAAGATGCCGCATTGAAATTGCGCGGTCAACTTTTAATAGAATGAGAAAACTTTTTTGTAATCGCGATATCAATATATCGCTCCGGATAAGAATGCTTCGATGTTATATTTTCTCTACCCTTTTGTATGGAGTTGAAGCTTGGACACTGAAAAAATCCAACATTAAAAACCTAGAAGAATTCGAAATGTGGTGTAACCGACGTATTTTGAAAATATCATGGATGGATCGCAAAACAAACGAACTAGTTCTCGAACAACTAGGAAAACAATGCGAAGTTTTAAATTCCATAAAAATCAGGAAATTGGAATACTTGGAGCACATCATGAGAGGTGAAACGTACGAACTACTAAGGAATATAATGCAGGGTAAAATCAAAGGTAGAAGAAGCGTAGGAAGACGTAAAATCTCGTGGCTACGCAATCTCCGTGAATGGATGTAGTTCAATTGAACTATTCAGTCGAGTAACCAATAAAATTATAATTGCCAGAATGATTTCTAATCTTCGATTGGAGTGGAACTTGAAGAAGAAGAAGAAGAAGTTCATTTGCTGCTATAAGTGTAGTGTCATTAGGAAATCTTAAATTGGGGATTTTCCTGCCAGCCACTGTTACTTTGCCTATCCATCTAAAGTCATCCTCATGACATGTTTATCATAAATGTTTAATAAGTGAGGTGACTTATTAAATGTATCCTTGTCTAGGGAAACGCCTCTTTCGGTTTTAAATTGGTTTTAGAACTTCTGATTGTCGTAGTGTTGCTATATTGGACTGGTACAGATATTTAATAAGTGTCACCAGGTTTATTAGTGTGTCCATTTCTATTAAAATTGATCACAGATTTCGAGGTTATTTAAAAAAGATGTTCTTCTTCTTCCTAGATCTCGTTTTCCAAATATTTTTGCTTGAAGAATAGCATATCTGGATTCATTTCGCATAATATGTCCGAAGAACTGTAACTTTCGAGATTTGATGGTAGTCAGTACCACTCGGTTCTTATTCATTCTTCTGCGGATCTCCTCATTGGTAACTCCGTCAGTCGACGGGATCGTAAGCATTCTCCAATATAGCCATATCTCAAATGCTTCCAGTTTTCTGCACATATATCTTCGTTCAAGGTCCACAATTCAACAACATAAAAAAGGACAGAGAAGACGTAGCTTCGCAGCATACTTTTGTATCAAGAGGTTGTGACTCTTGAAGAAGGCCCTCATCCGATTGAAGGTGGATCTAGCTTTTTCGATGCGTGCTCTAATCTCCTGGTTGTTGGTCCATTCTTCATTTATTATTATGACGAGGTAGTTGTAGTGCTGTAACGAGTCCGTCACTTTAACAATCCTTTAAACATTTTTAAATAAAATTTTAAAATCCAAATCCTCTTAATGATTTTCGTAGTTTTGAATTTATAAGTTGGTATTAAACAGCGACACCTGCGGCGCTGTAGGGCGACATGATTCTCCGGCTAGAAATTAGCGCTCATTCTGGTTTTAACAGACATTTAATTGAAAGCCGAAATACCGAGTTACATCTCTAGTAGGCAAGTAAATTACCTTTTTACGCATAGTCATTAAATTGATTCTTATATTTTATTATTTGTAAATTCAGATTATCAAGGATCAGTTGTGTGTAACCAGGGTATTTATGTTCTTTTTGTATATAAGTAACTAGATTAACTGTACGTAACTGATGGTGGGTATTTTAGGGTAAATTTAGACTGTATATATTTAAATAGGGATTAAATTTTTGGTGAAAACAAAATATTTTAATTAATACCTGTTTCCTTTTTTATTTCAGCAAACAGCTTTACAAGATACCTTGGAAAGTTTATGTTAATACTTTCCTGGCGCCCACTCCTGGCCACTGTTATCTTTTACGTTACCCCAATTACTTGTGTTACATTACACATATACACTTTTATTACATTAACATCCTAAACCTCGAAGTCCACACATTTTTAATTACAGTGCGTCACTCTTTCTGCAGGGGATTGGTTGACGTAGCGTTGACCTTCTGTTATCCTTTTCTTGTCAATTATCATAAGCTTTGTCTTCTTAACGTTTATATTGAGTCCATATTATTGACTGTAATACGGGATTTTGTTCATAGAAACTTTTAGGTCTTCCAAGTTGTCCGCAAATACTAGCTGTAATCTGCATATCTGATGTTGTTTAGCCGGTAACCATTTAGTAGAATACCTTTTTCAGTTTCGTGTAAAGTTTCGATAAATATTATTTCAGAGTACAGATTGAAGATTAGACGAGACAAAATACAGCCTTTTCTCACTCCATCCATGATTTTCACATAGTCAGTGTGTTCACCTTCAACTCTTACGCTTTCTCGTAATCAACCAGACATGCATATACGTCGCAGTTGATGTCTCTGCATCTCTGGAATAAGACTTGTACTGAGAACAAAGCCTCTCTAGTACCAACAGCATTTGTGAACCCGAATTGATTGGGGGAAATTTGACGTTCACACAACTTGTAGATTCTCTTATGAATTATCTTTAGCAAGATAGGTACTTGAAATTCTCTAGACTTTTTAATGAGTGGTCTCAGGTTCAAGAATATATATAATTATGGGTACTTGAAATTCTCTAGACTTTTTAATGAGATTATTTGATGTTAGCTGTCATTGCATAACAAACTAATAAATGAGAGAAATCGGGGCATTCGGTTATTTTATACCCTATTACCAGACTAATTTAAAACTGAATGGTTAATGTATATATTCTGAAGAAGTACTTAGAAATTTTAATAAAAGAATGGCAGAACATAAAAGGGCTTGCAATAAAAGAAAAACAGATTTTACATACACACTTCACCTTCTAGATCATAATCATTCTTTTAATGACGAATTTAAAAGTTTTCACATTCAAAATAAAGGCCTAAGTTATCTTTCTTAGAATATATGGAAATAAACAAATTAAAAAACACAGATATAATTCTGAATGATCAACTTGAGACAAACAGTTCTCCCCTCCTAAACCTATTTCATTAAAGACTATAAAATGTAAACGCATGTCAAAAATAGATTGCTTGAGAAAGGCTTCTCTTCTTTGTCAACTATTTTCCATCCACTCCTGAATGTAGGTCTCTCCCAATTGCTTCCATCTTTCTCTATCTTGCGCCAATCTAATCCACTGTTTGCCTGCCACTGCTCTTATGTCATCTACCCATCTTTTTTGAGGTCTTCCCATGCTTCTTGTTGTCGTCCTTGGTCTCCATTCTAGAATTCTCCGTGTCCACCTGTTGTCATTATATCGGGCTACGTGACCTGCCCAGCGCCATTTCATTTTTGTAATTTCTTCCACCATATCCCTAATCTTCGTTCTACGTTGTATCTCCGTGTTTCTAATCTTGTCTCTTAATGATATTCCAAGCATGATTTGGGCAATGAGCCCAGATTTGAGAAAGGCAATGAGCCGAAACAGCTGTAGTGATGATTTCCTATATTAGTATCAGTTGGAATTTTGGTCAATGTTCAGTTTACAATAGAATTTTGAAATATGCAGATTACATTACCATGATTGTGACTGCTCATCCAAGTTGTCATATATCAGATGTTACTTTAATTTTTCCGTTAAAACTAAGAGCCATTTTCTCTTCTGCTGTTACTCACTATGTAGCCTTTTTGAATTTAATTTTTTTTAAACCGTTTGTCCTTTATCTAGCGTCGTGTAAATGTATTATTTAATGTTTATGACAATCATAAAAGTGCTGAATACGCCATAATTTTGACGAAGTAAGTCTAAAATGTTATATAAAAAAGTTATCAACCATCAACTTCGAGTTTTTTCGAAATTAATAAATTTTCTGAAATGAAAAAGACAGTAAAGATTAGATCTCACGTACAAAGTGTCTATGTATCTGTTCATACGCATTTCGGAATAATAGGCCTCATCAGAACAGCTATTCATAGGCATTCTCAATGTGAAAAATAAATCTTTTCTGTCTTTAAGAAGCAACATTAAAATGTCTTAGATATGGACGCAATAGCGACATCTGATAATAAATCCGTAAAATAGTTTTCGAAACCAATTCAGATTTCTGCTTTAATCTGAACCTTCTTAAAATTGCAAGGTAAACAGACGTTTGCATTCCACGACATGTCTCAATCAACTAAGCAGAAATCCTTAGCGAATTGGAGAACGCCTATGAATAGCTGTTCTGATGAGGCCTATTAGGCCGAAATGCGTATAAACAGATACATAGACGCTTTATACGCGAAATCTAATCTTTACTGTCTTTTTCATTTTATTTGGATCTACTCTGTATGAGTACAAGAAACCAATTCGCTAAGGATTTCTGCTTAGTTGATTGAGACATGTCGTGGAATGCAAATTTTAGATTCCCCATGTCTCTTTTAACATCTTTATCAACGTCTGTTTACCTTGCAATTTTTAGAAGGTTCAGATTAAAGCAGAAATCTGAATTGGTTTCGAAAACTATTTTACGGATTAATTAATTTTCCTTCATTTGAAAAAACTTTTTTGGCTTATTTCAGATGCCCCTAAAGATGCTCTGAGAGCGAAAGTACTTGGCTAAGATTTAATTAAAAACTGTGCTTGATATCTGCCTTTCTTAGATAAAAGTTCATTATTCGAGCATTCAACCATATATCAATTTACATTAGTGTTGATCTATGGTAGTGGGTCCATTTTTAAAATGAAAAATTTCATTATTTTCTATAACAAATAAAAAATATCAGGTAAACTATTGAGACTTATTATTTTTCCATAGTAATATTTTCGTATGAATGTGCACCGCCAATGTATTTCGTTGATTGCCCGAACTTTTATATTTTCGGCTGGGAATCTCCTCGAACTTGGCTTTATCTTCAGGTTGACCCAGAAACTCCAAGACAAAGTCAAGTAACGAATAAATAGTCTTCGGGGCGTCGTGGTGTAACGTTTAAATATGGTCCATTATGTAAATGGGTCGTGCCGCAATTAGCATACTACATTCGCTATTTCGCAGGAGGAGGTATTGCTCTATTTAATATACCTACCCGCTGTTCGCTAGCTGGATGCTTTCGCTTTATGTGCACTTTCAGTTCTGTCTACGTTCAATGTTGTTAAATGTTTAGTCCTGTATTTTAGCAAAACAAATTTTGCATCTTTAAGATCTGCTCCTTTACCGAGTTCCGTAAATGCTCCGTCTCTTATATTATGTTAAAATATCACCTTATTTACACAAAGGCAAGTATTTATATCTAATATATTTAATGGGTTAAAATAAAGCAGGAAGTGGAATTGTACTTGAATATTTTAATTAAATATATTTCAGTTGAGTAAACGCATTAAATTGAGTTCTTAAACTTGTCCTGGTTTTAGATTTTCAGAAATATTTTACAATATAAATGAACAAATTGCTCTATTAGAGCAGAGAAGTAATGATTTTCCCGACACTCTTTGATACAGGTATCTGAAAACTGCTTTTGATAAATATGGTAAATAAATTAACATTTTTTTACTTACAAACAATATATAAACAATGTAAGATTGCTAGGGTATCTACTTGGTAGCCCTGATGAATTCTGTTAGGACGAAATGACTACAAGCGATTTTGTAGAGACACTATACGTGAAATCCAGGGTTGGCCAAATTCAAGGTTTTTTTTAAAAACCAAAATAACTAGGTTTTTTGTTTAAACTTGTAACTTGGTTTTGGTTTAAATCAAGTTTATTTGGTTTAAACCAGGTTTATTTAATACAAAATATTATACTGCTATAAATAAGTCTAAATACTTGACTAAATGAATAAAATATTTATAAAATAATAGTAATACACAATGAAAACAATGACTAAGATACCTTCTACTTTTATTTACATAAAAAAATTAATACAACAAACAAAACATCAAACGTAAAAATACTCAGAATAATTAAGATTGAAGACACAAAAATATAATTTATCTTCATGTTATGCAGATGTTCTAAACACTTTAAATAAAAAAACCAATTTGGAGGCTTTTTTTGTACCCAACATGTTTCTAAGTTTCGACTGCACTAGCCCAAAGGAAGAAAAATTCTTTCAACGCCAGCTGCAGACGCTTGGGTTGTGTGAAGTTGTTCAGTAACATTAATGATGTTAGTGTCAATTTTTATGTGGCTTTTCCACCGCTTAATCTGGGTTACTTTTGAAGTGATTTTACTAGTGTAAAATTACAGTTGTTTTAATTATTATAATAATTTAAAATATAATAATTTAAAAATTTAATCATTAAATTTGTATTTATAGTTTTTTGAGCTGTAGTTTTCATTATTAGGATAGTATCAACAACATAGATGAAAAAAATTTCGATGTTGGTTTAAACCTGCCAACCCTGGTAAAATCAACTCTTAACTGTCTTTTTTATATCTTTACTTAGCCGTATTTTGAGTATAAGAAAACATTTCACGCAGTGACAGACTAAGTGTACACCTACATTGGAACCGTATTTCTCCCGATCCGATATCGGGCGACGTCGGCGGACGTCGGATTGGAAACAAACTCAAGATATTAAAACACAGTGCCTATACTGATTCGTCACGGAAGCAGTATAGGCACTATGATTTAATATCTTGAGTTTGTTTTCAATCCGACGTCGGCCAACGTCGCCCGATATCGGATCGGGAGAGATACGGTTCCAATGTAGGTGTACATTTAGTGTACATTGGAACCGTATAAAAAAGAAATTCCTCCACAGTTCCTTCCGCGACCAAATCATATTGAAGGCGACACTTAGTATGAATTTACCAAAGACCTGACACTTTTATTCCTTACACCTAAAAAAAATAAAGATTTGATATTAATTTCTTCCGTGCATCATTCCATAGAAGTAGATGCAGATAATGGACTACCAGAAATAAATTCTTTTTACAACTTGACCAAAGTGGATGAAAAGTGTGTAAAATATTCCCGTAGCCGCAGAAAATGTAGATGGTCCATGGCTATTTTTTATAAAATAGTAGACGTATGTGGAGTAAATTCACACATTATTATATTTACTTCGATTCCCGAAAATAATTTGACTAGATTCAAATTTATAGAAACCTTGGCCGATGAACTCGTTTCGTTACATTTGCATAGAAGATAACAACTCCGAGTTTTTTATCGAAGTTAATTAATTTTCTTGAGTTAAAAAACGTTTCTTGGCTTATTTCAGATACCCCTGAGGATGCTCTAGGAAGCGAAAGTACTTGGGCAAGATTTGATTAATAAACTGTGCTCGATATCTGCCTTTCATTTGATTAAAATTTCATTTTTAATCAATTTTTTATATGTATATCAATTTACGTTAGTTGTTTTAGTTTTTTTTTACTTCACTGTAGGTGTATTTAAACTATAGTATAAAACCAACCACTGGGATTTTCCCCTTTTATTAGATTTATTTATGTTTTCAATGTATACAATTTGTATTTTTCTTGAAATTAACCCACAGTTTTACTTTAAAATAAGTTTATTTTGACGTTTTGGTTTCCGCTTCAGAAATCTTTCTCAAAATATAAATTTTTTAAATGACTTCCGAATTGTCTAAAGGACTAGAAACAGAAAGTGCCCTGTAGTTAATACTTTTTGTCCCAAGTTACATTTTCAGGCAGTCATAACACATACACGTTGACAATATAATTGTTTGGCATCATTCCAACGAATCTACTTGATCGACACTTGACCATCAAATTTATGGCTAGCACCGATTTATGTTTCCCGTACCGTCCAATGCTAATTGTGGTCATTTAGAAATTGATGTCCCGTCTCTACGATTTAATGGCAGTCCGCTAAATTGACGTCCACAAAAAAACGCCCAACCAGCGCAAAAACTGGAATTGGACTTAATGACAAACATGCGTGTGTTTTTTCTTTTTTGACAAATTGTGCTTCTACTGTTATTTCGTGGCATAACCGTGTGTCATTATATTGATGAAGTTCGAGATATGTACTTAGTGTTGTATATTACGGTGGTGACAAATTTTGTTTAATATACTTAAATGTTTTCGGAACCATTCATCAACTGAAAATCCTACGTGTTTGTTTAGAAGATGGGCGTTCCTTCACGAAAACTAAAAAATAAAAAAGTATACCTCATTTTTTTCTAAAAGTGATTAGTTTCTATGTACAAGGTACACAAAAAAATTAACATATAAGAAGTAATACTGTAACATAATAAGCGTCACATGTTTGTAATTTTTCTTCAATTAATTATTTTATTAAAGACAGTATTAATGTTGATAATCTGCGCATTGAAACCGCTACAAGAGAGTATATGAGACAAACGAATGAGGAAATGAAGAGCCTGGAAGCGGGGGAAAATGTAGAGGAATTGTGGAAAAAAGGTAGAAATCTAATAACTGAGAAGGCATCGGATATATTGGGGAAAACAAACCAATTAAACAAAACAAAAGGTTTGACAAGGAGTGCCAAGAATCAACATATAACAAAAATAGAGCATATCTAAAGACAAATCAAGCTAGATGCACAAGAAGAGCCAAGGAGGAATGTCGGATAATAAGAAGAGAAGAAAAAAAGATTACAAAGAAGAAAAAAAGGCAATTTGAAAAAAAGCCGTTAGAAAACATAGAATGGCTAAAAAAATAAAACGATACTCTAAAGTTTTACAGAAATATAAACAAAATGTCTGCCACAGATAACACCGTGGCAGATCAAAATGGTTGGAATCTATTTAACCTAAACAAAAGACCACCTACTACTGAAGAGATTGTCCAATCCAATAAAAAGCATTATACAAGCGTGGCATAAACTTTTAATTCTTGTCTGACAAAATGAGACCATGCCCTGTGAATGGTCTTAAAGCTTAATATGCTCGTTACTTAAAAAGACGATTAGCTCCAGTGTAAAAACTACAGAGGTATAACCCTGTTAACAACTGCTTACAACATACTAGCAAATATTATCTACGAAAGGCTACAAGTTGACACAGTTGGCATAGTTGGAAAATACCAGGCCGGATATACTTCAGAAAAATCAACAATTGACCAGATTCATCCAATAAGATAGGTCCTCGAGAAAACATTAGACTTTTACATTGAAACCCATCACCTATTCGTCAACTGTAGGGCGCATACGACAGTCTCAAGAGAACAGTACTATTCCAATCAATGCGTAAGTTTAGTATATAAGAAAAGTTTATCCGATTACCGAGAATGACAATGTCTAGCTAGGAAGCCAGCGTTAGGATACAAGGAGAAAATTCTTGATCCTTTGAGATAAAGGATGGACTCAGACAAGGTGACGCCCTGGCTTGTCTCCTATTTAACATTGCCTTGGAAAAGGCAGTCCGAGACATACGAATTAGAGACGGCGCCGGCGGTACTATGTACAATAAATCGATACAAATCTTAGCATACGCTGATGAAATTGACATAATAGATCGTAGCAAGTGAGATGTTGAGCAATATTTCCTAGAATTGAAAACGGCGGCGAAACAGGTCGGTGTAGTCACCAACGACAACAAAACCAAGTACATGTTAGTTAATAAGGATCCTATAGCAAATGAAAAATGGAAAACAGCATTTAGAAGTCATATATATCTGAATGTGTTGATAGCTTCACATGCCTTAGCACGCTAGTGACTACTACCAATAAAACAAGCGAAGAAATTAAAAGACGAATAAACCTTACAAATAGATAGGGCTTACTATGGATTCTAAAAACAAGTCCACTTAAGAAATATCCAAAGAAAAACTAAAATTATTATATACAAAGCATTGCTGAGGCCGATCCTCACATACGAGCTACAAACGATCAATACCAGCGGCGGAAAAGACTTTCGAAAAAATTTCGAAGTATATCAACTTTTTAAGGAACCAGATGCCGTAACGTTCATTAAAATATAGCGACTTAGATAGGCCGGACACATAATACGAATGCCTGACAATATGATTGCTAAAAAGCTAACGACCTAACGACATGAACACCTATAGGAAGAAGAAGCAGAAGAAGACCGCAAATTAGGTGGTTAGATGGGGTTGATACTGACTTAGGGATACACTAGAGATCAGAAGATAGCAAAACATTGCCAGAAACCGAACAGAAGAGCGACTAATCTTAGAGCAGGCCAGGATTCACAGAAGATTGTTGAGCCAAAGATGATGATCATGATGATGACTAATAAATAAGAAAACATTTTTTACATTATACTGATAAAAGTCTTTAAAAAGAAAATGCAGCGTTTATTAGGTGTCTGAACTTTATATTTAAAAAAAATAGCCTTTTACTTTATATCTTAGCAACAAATGGACTGATTTAATATTATATTATCTCATTTTGTTAAAGATTGAAAAGGCTTTAACCTAATGCATTAAAAATTATTAGGCAAGCAATTTTACACAAATATGGCCAGTTTGATAAAGTACCCTTTTTTATATTTGAGCGCTAATTATGCTTCTACTTTTTCTTCTTCTTCTTCTTTTTCTTTTTGTGCAGGCATGACTCTGTCTGTTTTTCAATGTGCCTCCAGTAAGTTGTCGTTCCATGGTTTTCGTGGTCTTCCTACTGATCGTCTTCCTATTAAGAAACCGTCTACTCGTTACATTCTACTCCTCTATTTTTTACCCGGTCATTGATGTACTCTACCTTGCATCTACTTCGTACATATGTACTTCTAGCTATGTCCTATAGTGTCTACCATCAAGTTTTCCAAGTGTTTTCATCTCTGCTGTTTCTAACATCCTTTTTGTCCTCTGTATCAGGTCGTATTTTTGCCCCGTATGTCATTATTGGTCTGATGACTGTTTTGTAAATTCTTCCTTTAATTTCTTTTCCAATATTTTTATATCTGAAATTAAATTGTAAAAGCTTAAATTAAAGCTTATCCAATGTACTTTTATGATTTTATAGCTATATTTTATAAAGTCACGTAAACAGTTCAAATCAAAAAGTGAATATTTTGCCCCGTCAAAGTCTCACACATAGATACCTAATAACCAAAAATTTGCTGTTATACAGACTGTATTCACTGTTTCGATCTTCAAGTCTCTGTAAATGTCTTCATTTGGAATGAACTACAACGCATCAGTGAGGGCACCAAGAACCTAAGATTGAAATTGCTCTAGTATTGGTATGTTGCTATCTGCTGCAATTCCGCATAGTTCAATCAATTATACACTAATATTTCGTTAGATAATGATAAGGTGGATTTACAGCCGAGTTACCAGTAGTGTTTTTTGAATTTTATTCCTAATTGCTTTCTCTTTATCCAGATGTATGTCCTTGGTAACATACGGAGTGGAGATAACAAGGAAGTGTCAAGATACCATGTTTCCGGAACAGAGGCCTGCACGATGTACCAAACTTGACCTTGTATAAATATCTGAGTGCTCTCTTTAGTAGCATAAAATTTCTACTGAAATGATGACGAGAACAGCTACCCCTAAAGACAATACCGTATCTGAAATTAGATTCAATCAGGGTCACATAAACACTTTTTGCAATCAAAGCAACCCGATGATATCTTTTTCCTTAAACATACAGTGTGTTGTTCAAATTTAAGTTTATTATCAATATAGAGACCTAAAAATTTGTTTACGGTGTCAGAACAAATGCCTTCATTTATAGTATTAGTATTTATAGACTAATGTTGTTTAGATCATTCTTAAACGAAATTAATTTGGGTTTTGGAAAATTAAATGTCAAATAATTAGCTTTGCACCACTCACTGAGCTTAGCTTAGCATATCACTACTAATAATCTTGTTCGGTACCTTAGAATCCTTGTTTTGTCATAAAATTATGATGTCACCTGCAAATATAGAAAATCGGCCATTAGTGTGGAGGTTAGTTATGTCGTTAAAATATATCAACAAAAAATAGCACCCAAGACAAAGCCTTGAGGTACTCCACAATTAATAAAGATATTACTTCTTCTTCTTCTTAAGGTTCCATCTTCTAACGAAGGTTGGATATCAACATGGCAATTCTTATTTTACTTACAGCAGCTCTAAATAGTTGGCTAGAGCTCAGACTAAACCATTCCCTTAGATTTCGTAGCCAGGAGGTTCGTCTTCTTCCTACATCTCTTTTACCTTTTATTTTGCCCTCTATAATCAAACGTAGTAGCCCATAACGAGGACCTCTTAATATATGACCGAAATATTCAAGTTTCCGCCTCTTAATTGTCTGTACAATTTCTTCCCTCTTATTAACCCTATCAAGGACTTCAATATTGGTAATTTTGCCTAAGATATTACTAGAGTAGCGCTTATTGATTGATACAGACTGGAATCTATCTTTCAAGTATGAACTGAACCACTTAAGAGCAGTGCCTCTAAAACCATATATTTCCAGTTTATTAAGAAGTATTTTTTGATTGACACAGTCAAATGCTTTGGATAGATCACAGAAAACTGCGGCAGCAACATAATCGTATTGAAGTCCAAGTATGGTTTTTCCATAAATTCGAATATTCATCGATGCTCATCAATATGTACTTTTCAATGACTGGAAACCGAATTGGAAGGAAAAAAGTAAATTGTATTTTTGTAAGAAACTCATCATTCGAATTTTTAAAAAATTTTCTAAAACCTTTGGAAGCGACAGAACAAAGAGATACAGACATTTAGTAAACGGTATATCACGTTAACTGGTTTTAGTTCATTGATCTTTATCTCCATTTCTTAGCCCATGTTTATGGTTTGCTATAATATTTCAGATGCTTGTATGGGATCTGGGTTTATGACAAGAATTGCAGTGTCATCTGCGAATGTTGGCATTGTGGATTCTTCTCCAGTTGGAAAATCAGCTCAAAAGATTATGTAGAGAATTGGTCCCAAGACCCTTCCTTGTGGGACCCTCGCATTTATGTTGTGGATGTTAGACACACTTTTTTCGTATCAGACCTTATCAAATGCTTGACTAACTTCCAGGAAAATGGCATTGCAAAAGCTCTTTTCCTGAAAGGCTGATTGTATATTTTCTACCATTCCATGAAATTGATCAGTTTTGCCGTGTTTTTGACGAAAACAGAACTGATGATTAAGTATAATATTGTTCTGTATTTTAATAATAAGTCTAGTTGCAAAGGCTTTCTCTACGACTTTGGACATCTGGAAATAGGCTGATGGGTCGGAAGGATGTAACCTTATATGACGGTTTTCCTGGTTGTGTTGTTCCACAGCCACCTTTACTTCCAAGCCATGAAGTAGAAATTTGGCAACAACGCGTGGTAGTCCGACTGTGGTTTGTTTTGGTTTAACATTTCATATAGGAAGGCTTGTAAAGTTTGATGAATTTATTGTTTTTTTAACTTTATTCGAATGTTTTATTTGTAAATTGTGTTTAAATCAATTAGAAAATATTAATATAAGTGAAATTTCATTAAATTTAGAACTTTTAGAAGATTCTTAACGACAGGCAAGTATAAATATAACCTACAAAACAAACTGAAAATAATAATACTTTTGGTTCTTGTTACAAAATATGTAAACTAAAAACAACAATAATAATACTTTTGTTTTTTGTTACAGATGCTCTGGCATTGTTGTGTATCTGGTTGCAAAACCAATCTCTATTCATAGAGAAGGCTGTACAATTACCAAATCTTCGGGAGTATGTGCCAAACTTTTTCATGAAGATGGTATTCAGCGGACTGAACAATGAGAAGATAAAGATGGAAATGTACACATTGAAAAGTTAATATTTCCCAAATTAAAAGGCAATGCAGTTCCTAATATATTTCCTGAAGTACCATCATATGTAACTATTCATCATACTAAAGAAAGAAGGAATCCCGAAGACAGAAGAAACTTTTTGCATAAGAAGAGGGAACAAGAGATAACATACCTAATTATGTCAATTAGACTTAGACAATAATATCACATTGAAAAACTGGACAAGTAAAATTACAAGTGACTGTGTATATTTCTATGTATTAAACATTAATCAGTTGGGACACAAGTGTGATAATATTTGTGTAATATGTAGTGTAATAGTTAGCAGTAATTTTAGTGTAATCGTCAATGTAGGTAAGAATAGATTAAGTGGTAATGATTTGAAATGGATTTTACAATATACCTAGTAAACTAACAAGATGGTCATAATTAGAGAACTTACTTACTCGATTAGATCTGCTTTTTAGATAAGTGATAACAAATTTGAGTATCACATTCAAAAATCTTTTGAGAATATAGGCTATTTTAAATTGATATACAAGTTATAAATGGTGTGTTACATTCAACACATTTTTCATGTATACCTCTTTTAACTTGGTCTATATGACAACAAACCTATTCATATTTAAAATTGCTACTTTTGTATATCTGCTAAGTATGAAAATTCAACAAAAGTTATAAGTAAATAGTAAAATATTTAATTTTCAATTAGATTAATTTAGAACCATATTTATATTGTGTCTGATTTCTTAGGATGAATTTTTTAATCATAATAGTTACACTAAATTTTTACTTAGCACAAATTTTATATCTTTTGTATTTTTAATAATCTTTTTAAATGTCGTGTTAATGTATTGTGTTGTTTATATGCTTAAGTACTTAATATTTAAAATTTCTAGAGATTCTTGACTGCATTTGATCGTAAGATTAACTGTTTGACACTGTATTTTAAGTGCAATAAATTTTACTCTAGTGATTATTTTATTGATAATATAACCTAAATAATAATAAAACTTTATATATATTTACTAGGTATATATAAGATTTTATTAATTTAATTTCCCTAAAAATATTTCTGTAATGAATTGAAGTTTTCAAAATATCACCAAAGAATATAGACGCTTAAGCGTCTATATTCTTTGATATCACTTTCCTAAAATTCAAATTAGTTTAATATTCTGGTAGACCTTACAGCTGATTATCGGACTACCGACGTCATAGAATGCGGTGTTGCCTTTTTTACTTCATGGCTTGGAAGTAAAGGTGGCTGTGGTTGTTCAGTTGTACAAAGAACAAACAAACTAGACCTGGAAAAAGTGAAGACTCAGGAATGTAGAGAGAAGTTCGAGCAAGAAGTCACAAATGAGCTAAGGACACAAGAACTGCACTCCATAGAGAGCAAATGGAATAATATCAAAACAGCAGTGCTGACAGCAGCAGCGTCCACCGTGGGAAACAAGAAAAAGAAGAGAAGAGGAACATGGTTTGATGACGAGTGCAGGCAAGCGATAGAAGAAAGAAACGAAGCGCACAATATGTACATAACAAGAAGAACACGGGAAAGACGAACATCATTTGAAGTCGCAAGACGGAAAGCAGACAACATATGCAGAAACAAAAAGAGAGCTTATGAAAATGGACAAATAGAAGAAATGGAACAAAATTTCAAAAAAAAAACGAAATTAGAGGAGCTTACGAATACCTAAAAAAGATAAAAAGTGGATATAAACCTCAAAGAAGCCTATGCAAAGATAAAAGTGGGCAAATAATCAGTGACCAACAGAAAGTCACAGAAACCTGGAAGCATTATTTTAAGACCCTACTTGGAACACAAGTAGATATGGAAGATGAAATGGGTACGAACCATGTAGAAGAGAACGAAGTTGAAATAGAAGCTCCAACCATAGAGGAAGTTCTCGAAGCTATTAAGGCCCAGAAAAACAATAAAGCCCCGGGAGTTGACGAGATTCCAGCAGAACTGTATAAGGTAGGTGGCAACCACCTATCAAGTCATATCCACGCGCTTATCAAAGAAATATGGCAAGAAGAGAAAATACCTGACGAATGGAAGAAAAGTATAGTATGCCCAATCTATAAAAAAGGAGACAAACTCCAATGCAAAAACTACCGTGGAATCTCTCTACTATGTACAGCGTATAAAGTTCTCACGTATATTATAAACCAGCGACTCCAACCACTAGCAGAAAATATTATTGGAGAATATCAGACGGGCTTCAGACGGGGAAGATCGACAATGGATCAAATATTTACAGTCAAGCAGGTCTTAAGCAAATCGTGGGAACACGACATTGATGTTCACAACGTGTTTGTAGACTTCAAACAGGCATACGATTCAGTCAAAAGGGACAGACTATACTATATATTGGCAGAATTAGCAATACCACATAAGCTAATTAGACTCATTAAAGCCACAATGGATGAAACTCAGGCATGTGTACGAATACAAAACAACCGGACAGACTTTTTCAAAATCTCGCAGGGACTAAAGCAGGGAGATGGGCTGGCACCAACATTGTTTAACCTGGCACTGGAGTATGCGGTTAGGCAAATGCAAACTGGACGAGAAAACCTACTGACCAATAAAACGGTTCAACTGGCTGCCTACGCCGATGATATTAATATTATGAGTAGAACATCAACAGGAGCACAGGAAGCATACGCAGAGTTAAAAACACAAACGAAAAGGCTAGGTCTGGAAATTAACACAGAAAAAACAAAAATAATGGTACAGACGAGAAGAAATATAATCCCACAAAACATTATACATGAAGATGACATTGAAACGGTTGGAAAGTTTACATACCTGGGAGTAGAAATATATGCCGATGGAGCAGAGGATGGAGAAATACGAAAAAGGATAACGCAGGCAAACAAAGCTTATTTTGCCCTCTCCCATATATTTCGGTCTAAAAGTGTCCACCGAAATACAAAGATGAGAATCTATAAAACTTTAATTCGGCCAATAGCATGTTATGGCAGCGAAGCATGGGTCCTGAAAGAAACATCCAAAAACAAACTCGACACATTCGAAAGAAAAGTACTGAGGAGAATACTAGGACCTGTGAGGGAAAACGGAATCTTCAGAATTCGATATAACAACGAGCTCTATCAACTGTATAAGGAAACACCCCTGTCAGACTTCATTAGAATACAAAGATTGCAATGGGCCGGACATGTGATACGAATGGGAGAGGATAAGCTATCAAAACGAGCACTGAACGCCAGAATGCAGGGAAAGAGACCAGTTGGAAAGCCAAGAAAGCGCTGGGAAGACACAGTAAGCAGCGACGCACAAGCACTTTTAGGAGTCCGTGTATGGAGAAGAGCAGCCACAGACAGACAAGGGTGAAGGCAAAAAATAAAGGAGGCCAAGGCTCATTTTGAGCTGTAGTGCCGTAGAAGTAGTAGTAGTTGTTCAGTTGTGACGTGTTTTTGTCGAAATCTAACCTCTAGTGGCCTTGATATTTCACCCAATTAAAAATGGTCGCACTAACAAGATATTTTGTAGTAGTTTTAAAAATATATTTTGTAAATATGTATAATCTTTTTTTATTTATTTTTCGGTTTGTTTTTTATAGATATATCTTACTGTATTGGTTGTTTTAAATATTATTGTAATGTTCTATTTGTTTTCTATACTTTTGAGTTTTTTTTAACTACTTTTATTTGAGTCGCTTTTATTTGACAGAGTTAAAATTTATTTGGAGGTATCTGTTACTTTATCAGCATTTTTGAATAAGTTCAAGTATTATATGTTAATCAACATCAGAATTAACAAAAAGTGGACTTTTTAGCTATTACCCAACAATCATTATTACTTGATTAATTCAGTACACCAGTTAATAACATAATAACATACAGCTTATCATCTTGTTAAACTAAATACATTAAGTGGATACTAGAGATCATAAAAGATAATCTTATAAATAAAATAAGTACGTACATAACTGCAGCTTGAATAGGTATAATTTATTAAGCCATAAAATATTTTTATAAATTAAAAGGCATTAACTGAAAATAATATTGCTAATAGAATGTTTGCTTATCGAATATGAAACCCCAGTTGCATATACAGAAAATAAATAATCCCTCTAAAGTTTTCAGAAACGCAAACAGCAAATAAGTTAGTGAAATCCCCGAGGATAAGAAAATTCAAAGAAAAGTACTCGTCAAGTTTCAAGATTAATGCAATTTTAAGCATCCAACTTACCCAGGATTTTGTTTGTTAAACGTAAAAATGCATAAAATATTTACCTGAAAAACAAACCCCCAAATGGAAATATTTCTCTAACATTGCCTAGTCTGAAAGTTTACTAAGTATTTTTGTTTTTCGAAAACATTCATAATTCAAGATAAAGTTGGTCATACTTGTCACATTCTTAGTTCAGCTTTTAAGTGATGAATGGTGACTTCTTGTTTTCTTTCTTACTTCAAAATGATAAGAAAAATGGCTTTATACCTTAGTATAAATTATGTAATTTATTCATTGTCAATTATTATTAATTATATAATCGTATATATTTAACAAAAAAAGGTGCGCCTTTTAAAAAAATTGTAAATTTGGCAAAATACAAAATATGTTAAATCTATTTTTATAACCTGTATTTGCAAACTTGTATCTATTTAAAAACAGCATTAAAAAAACCAAATTTCAAACAGCGATTCTGAATAGACGCAAAGCGGAATATCAACTATCTTCCAGAAAATCCAAACCCCTAAATAAGGCCCAACTGTCACGAGATAGTAGCTCAAATAGATATAGACACCGTCAAGAGGCTGTGTAACTTAGGCAAAATCACAGCACCTTGCCCAAATGGCATATACAAAAGATACAACTTCTAGAATCCATCTTCCCGCTGTTAACCAACATCACTATCAAACTGGCAACATGGCAGCAGTTGAAGAAGTTAAGAAAGGATTGAAAAAATGAAATAAAAGTGGTTAAATTAGGATAATGATTGAGAAGAAAATGCCTTTGGGCATAAAATCAAGTGATAAAGTGGTAAAGTATGTGGAAAGTGATGAAAGTACCAAGTTCCTTGACGCAACTACTGAAATACCTGATGATTCTGTAGCGGACCATGCCGAAGCGGTTAATAATTCAACATTAAAATATGATCTCAAAATTGCAAACATTCAATTACACGCTTTAAAACGTATTATCAGAGAACTTGAATGAACGATTAGTAATCAGGATGCTACAAAACCCAGCAAATTTGGAGGTTAAACATATGCCAAATAAAAACAAACGAAGTGGCGTTACAGGTCTTCCTCCAACTTCCGTCGCTAAAAATGATGGAAACAAAATCAAAGGTTTTAAAATTTATGATACCGGGCCACTCATTCAACCAAGAAATATAGGACCATCAATGTGCCTGATGACTGGTATATCATTAAAACTGCAAAAGTAAAAAAGTTTCAGTTTGAGGTTGTAAAACTACAACGAAAAGAGTTTTTAAGCATCCCTCGAAGATTCAATCAAAAACAGAAAAAAGGACACTGAAGGTAGGTAAATCAATTGGTTTAAGATGCAGTGGTTGACATTTAAAATAGGAGCACCTTTTTAAATAAAAATAAATGAATCGGTAAAATTTCGAGTTTCCGAACCTTGGACATCTCGAACAAGACAAGTAAAACACGACCTCGAAGACCCGTGAAAGTGCAAACCTTGTTGACTGTACAACAGAATCAGCTTTACCCCACCAGAACACAAATAAGTTTAAAAAAAAAGAAGACATATTGTCTTTGCTACCTTACATACCCTCTATTTATCATGGATACTTCAGAAACCTTCCAGGGAATCAGCCAATTCGTCAAACCCAGAACAATAAAGTTGTAGCATGCAGAAAATTCCTCAAACTATCTAATCAAGAATATAAAATTTATCTAGCACGCCCCTGACAAGTTTAAATATTTCCCTAATTCTTTGTTTACAAAAACTTGTTTAAGACGCATTCAAAAGAACTGGTAATAAAATAATTCATATATTACGTTTTACTTTGATGGTACACAAGGCAAATATCGAACACAGTATTTAATCCAATCTTGCCCAAGTACTTTCGATCACAAGATCATCTGCAGGGGCATCTGAAATAAGCCAAGAAACGTTTTTTTAAAAAAGGAAAATTAATTCACTTGGATAAAAACTCCAAGTTTATAGTTGAAAAAAGTTTTTTTATGTGATTAACGTTTATAGACTTACTTCGTCAGTTGTGGCCTATCCAGCAGAATGTCATAAATGTAAATTGGGACATAACAAATACACTAAACAAAGACAAACACTTTAAAATTTAAAAATTGGAGAAGCTACATTTTATATAGAAGCCGGAGACAGAATGGCTCTCAGCCTGGCGGAGGCGGAAATATTGAGATGACAATGTGACAAATGACAGCTTGTGAAGGGCAGTTCCAATAGATAAGTGATCTGCGCCTTTCAAGATTCTATGAAACTAAGTATTGACCAAAGGTCCAACTGACACCAGTATAGGAAATCAACTGAAGAAATATAAAATTATATCTAATATTTTTATGTAGATTGAATAATCCAGATCTCACACTCAACCCTGTCTATATTAATTAGGATGTTAGTTTGAGAGCAATTGAAGCTGACATAAAGTATGAATGTAAGAAATAGACTAAACAATATATTAGACAGTGGATAGTTGACTACAATAAAATGGTCCACTAAGCGCTATCAGTACTGTAAAAAGAAAATCTGAATATTCAGTTGAATTGCTAAAAATTAAAATCAAAATTAAAAGCAAAATATATAAATGGGTTGTAATCCAAGTAGTTCAGTTGAATCCACAGTCAATGGAAGAACTTTCAAATTAATATGTCTATGTAAATACTCAGTGCATGAAGTCTAAACAGTCGAGGTGGGCCCTCTACGAGGTGGAGCTGTAATAAAGTTTTTAAATATAGGATTAAATTTAGTACAATTTTAATTAATTTGAGTATTAAGACAGTGAGAGTTTTTATTTGTTTCCCTTGTAATCTCCAAATCTTCCAATAAATCCAACTCAAGATAGTTTTTCTTTCTACTGATGTCATGTAAGATAGATGAACCAGAATTGATGTTAAAATTGTGGTTGTTGGATACTAAGTATTGACCAAAACTTGAAGAGTTTGGTCTTTTTAAATGTTCAGAGACTCTAGTGGATAACTTTCTGATGGTTCTACCTACATAAGAGGCATCACAAGCATCACATTTTATTACGCTTTAGTTCTACAAGATTTTAAACTGGGAATGTATCAAGGTTATTTTGCGATATAGTTTGAAGCGTTTTGACGAGAATTTTTGGTTGGCCCATTTGCAAGGTTAGAGGAGAGGCCGGTAGATAGAGACCGTCAGGTCAAATGAATTCAAATTAGGTTGAAAAGGGTGGCCAAGGTGAACAGACGTCGGTATGTAGTTTGAAGAAGCCGTCAAAATTTGTTGAAAATAGTGAATTATACTCTATGTAATGTGTCATTTTTAAAAAAATAATCACTATTTCTATTTTTCTATGTATCTAAGAGATCTGTGTCGCTTACAACTTTTAAAAATAACCACCATGGTTTCAGTTTTTTAAGAACCCGAGTCTAAGGTGTGCGTCCAGTGTCCCAATTTCAACCTCAAATAGTCAGTTCCATCGCAATTTGGAGATGCATTTGTTCGTGTGGCGGTGAATCTAATTAAAGTTCTAAGCCCAGGAATTTAGAGTGAATATGAATTTTAGTCAAATCAACAAACTTTTTTTGTTTAAACTTTTAAAGTAAAGATAGACATTTTTTTCTCTAATAATAATTGCTTTCATCACAATTTAAATTTCAGTGATTAAAATTATATGTCTTAGGGCGTGGCTTAGCTGTCATTTTAATTGTTCTATTTCAAAATTTAATGTTGACATACGGCAGCTAGCTTTATTAATTTTGACATTAGCTTGTTTTGCTTTTAGAAAAAGGTGAACCTCTATAAATAGTCACATTGCAAAGATATATTTTTACTTGTAATGATTTATTTCTGCCACAAATTATAGCCCAGTAACAATTTATTGTAAGTTTTGTAGTGTCTCCCACTTGTAAACGGATGTTGCAAACGGATAGGATATAGTAAGTTTTTCTTCTTTTTCTATTTATTTTGTCTATTTATCCTAGAAAAGTCTCCTAACTTCTCTTTTGTGTTTTTTAGGACGGAATAACCTTTTCTTTCCTCCATCACGAAGTTTCCTTTATTAAATCTTCCTATTTTAAATGGCTAGAGGTCCTTCTTGTTGTTTTGTTTGTTTATTTGTCCAAGAGATTTATGTAAGTATCTTTGTGTTTCATTTTTGTAGTTGCCCCAATCCAATCCCATTGTTTCATTCACTTAACCACGACTCCAGCTCTCCAAATAATCCCTGAGCGCCGTTCGCATATGTTTCGATTTGTTTTTCTTGCCCTATCTCCACCCCAAGAACTTCTGTCCCCAATTTTCAACCTTCAATAGTAATACCCTATGTGGTAGAAAAATATTTCGTTACAAAGCGACTGAAGGAAATGATACCGATGGCGACGATTCGTTTTTTATGTCAATTAACTTTTCGTTTCACCTAAGAAGTGATATTTTGTTTTAATTTTTCTAATATGATCTCTAAGTAGATGTAAAAATAAAGTGTAAAAAAAGTTTGGCAAATAAAAGCAATGTAAACGTCTATATATTTACATTTGGTTTTTTCTGATGATATTATTATATTGTATTTCTAGGCTGTTATATTGAAGATGTGTATTAATCTTTGGAGATCGTCTTCTTTCTCGGCGATTAATGCAGCGTCGTCTACATAACATAATATTTGGATTTTTTTGTTTCTCAGTCTGTACCCATGACCTTTATGTACTACTTGTATTATTTCGTCCATTATTATAATAAAGAGAAGTGGACTTAACGAGTCACCCTGTCTGACTCCGCTTTGTACTGATATACACTGTGTTGGTTTTCCATTTATAATTGCCTGTATTCGATTATGGAAGTAGATGTTTTCGATGGTTTGTATAATATCGATTGGTATGTTTCATTTATACAGTAGGTGTAAGACATCTTCGACTTGGATGCGATCGAAAGCCTTTGTCAGGTCTATAAAACATAGGTATGCTGGTTTATTGTACTCGATGGCCTTTTATGTGATTTTCTTAGTACAAATACGGCGTCTACGCAGGATCTTCCCGATCTGAATCCTTGTTGTTCGTCTAATAAAGTTGTTAGTTTATTGATTTTGTTGGTTATGCCTCTATAATATGTTAAAATTATAGTTAAAAAGTTTTAAATTGTTTTTACAGTAAATACAATGAAATAAATAAAGAAGAAATAAATTGTATAAAAGAACCAATAAAATATACAAGATGACGTTATAGTTTATTTTTATGAATGAGAGAGTAATTAGCATAATTTAAATTGGTATCTCCGACCACTCCATGGGCGTGCTCAAGATTAATTGAAAAATTACTTTGAATAATTGTAAAAAATAAATGAATTATTTCAGTGTTATAAAGTGTTATGTGTATGTAAACAAAAGTGGCCTCGTTTATCACACACTATATTAGAACTGACTGGCCTACATTAAAAAGGGTTTTAAAAAATTCACATTTTTTTTAATTTTTAAAAATTACAAAAGAGAAAAGAGTTTTTAAAACCGTCTAAGGTATGTTAAATAGATGAATAAAAATATTAATATAAAACTTACAGCTACTTGTTACAAATCCAAATCAGATTCAGAAGATGAACTTTCAGAACCAAGATTTATAATAACTGGCTCGATCATTTTATCAGTAATATTGTCCAGCTTCCACATTTTTTCCTCTTCTTTAATAGTGTGATTTACTGCCTTTTCCCAGTTTTCAGGTTTTAGATTATTTACGGCCTCCAAAAACAACTGTTTAACATCATGAATTTTAAAAGTGGTATTTGTTCTTGAAACTTCACTCTTTATCTGTGCCCATACCAGTTCAATCGGGTTTAATTCACAATGATATGGTGGGGATCTAAGTACTGTCATTCCACGATTTTTGGCAATTTCATCAATTTCGTATTTTTTAAATTTTTCTTTATGAAGGGCACACAACGAATAAAGTTCCTTTCTTATAGATCCGAGATGGTAAGTAATATCTTTTGAACTCAGCCAATTCTGCAAGTCTTTTTTTAACCACTTGGTTGTGGGCAGTCCTTCTATAAGTCGGGAGTGATAACTTGAATTATCCATTACCATTACACAGTTCTTAGGAAGAAGATCTATCATTTGTTCGAACCATTCTTGAAAGACATCAGCGTTCATGTCTTCATGGTAGTCACCGGTACGAGTTGATTCAAAAGTTAATAAACCACCTTCAACAAAACCGTCTGAACTGCCAATGTGTACTATTATCAGCCTGCGTCCCTTTCCTGATGGTGGGTTTAAACCAGTAGATAAGTTATTTACAAAAGCGTGCCTTTGACTTGTAACAGTTTCATCCTGCCAAAATTTATTTGGTGTATGACCCTCGTTGATCCATGTTTCATCAAGATAAAATATTTTTCTTTTCTGGTTTCTCATTTCCTTTATGGTTCTTAGAAAATGTCGTCTCCATATGAAAATATCGCTTCTTTCTAATAAAATAGACTTTCTGGGATTCTTTTTCCAGCGGAAGCCTATTTCTTTTAAAAGTTTCCATAACGTACTTCGACTCATTTCTGGGTAATCCTTATCATCTCGAACTGAGACAAGAACTTTATCCAATGTTGGAAATTCTTGTCTAAAGAAGAATTCATGCACTTTCCGTCGAAGTCCTTCTTTAAAATGATATTCTATTTGAAATTTTGGTTTCCCTGGAGCATTACGTGGCATTTGAAAACTACCACATTTCTCTTCTTTAATAACTCTGTAAATCGTAGATTTCCCAACACCAAGTGTACTGCTAACTAACTCAACGGTCTCATCAACACTTTCACATAAACGTTTGTCTGTAAATGATTTAAAACAATTAAATATTAATGTTTTTTCATTAACTGTTAAAGGACCAATTTTTCGGCGTTTACACGGCACTTCCAAATTTTTTCATAACACTAGTATACACAATAAACTGCACCTTGCAACTGAAGTACCTACTTTTAGTGAACTGTTAAGAATTTTGAATACGCCACTTGGACCTTCCTACAAAATGGACCCACTATCACATTTTCTGTGGAATAAGTTTAGAAGGTAATTATCTAGTCAATTACTGTCGTAGATTCCTGGAATTAAAGAATTAAATGTTTGATTGTTGAAACCCTTACTTCGTGGAATGCACTCATTTCAGATAAAATAAAACGTTTTATTTTATCTAAAGAATTAAACTTTATTTTGCAAATAAGTAGGTACTTATTAAACTTTTATTGGTTATATATAACCAATAAAATAAACATCTTACATTTCTTGCAAATTCATTAGTACCTGTTAACCTCCATCACTCCGACACTGGCAACCTTATTTAGGGATTAGTAACCCTCACAACTATTGTATTCTATTCTGCTCCAACCTTTATACCTGGTGGTCATACTCAATTTAAAATTGTTTTTCTATATACTTCTGTAAACTTGTTGACAAATATCTGTTTTTTATTGAGTCACCCGTATCAACAGTTTAGGGATTTGCATACATAATTTATTGTTTTATTACTCTCTCATACATAAAAATACACTATAGTCTATAAAATTTTCAACACTGTCACAAAACATTAAAATTAAAATTATAGTCTACCAACAGTCATAATGTTTTACTTAGATTGAGGAAGTACATGGTTAAATAATTTATTTTAAAATTGAATTTATGTTTATTATATGTTTTGTAGTTGATAACTAGTTTTCTATTAAATTCGACCCTAACATCAAACAGACGAGCTACATCAAAATTGTTTTCCTTAAAATTCAACTTATAAAATAATATATTTCTTTTGATATCCAGATCAAATATCCCAAACTATATTTTTTGTCGATGAAATGTAATAACTCCTTTCCAGTTATATCCTAATCCAATTTGTCGGTTGACCTAATTTATGCAGCATTATGTCAGTTGATTTCTCTTGTCTTCTGAGCAGATGTTTATGTCTTTAGGCTGAGTGAATATAAGCGTCCCTCTGTTGCCGGGGACACCTTCCTGGGAGGATGTTTATTGGAGAAGCCGCTACAATTCACTAAATATCGCGATATTCCGACATAATTGCCTCAACTGATTAATAGTCGTTGCATTATTTGGCTAGACAGCGTATCTTTCTCAGAACCGTCTTCCGCGTTGTGGTCCTTTGCTTAGAACTTAGCAGATTAATCACTGTTGCGCTTAGTTTAAGATATTCGAAGTATTATCTTAATTTCTAAAACCCTATTATCAAAAATTCTACTGGATAAAAAGGTTTACAAATAAAAGTTGTTAAATTTTAAAAATGTAAAAAATGAATTCTAATAATATTCTCTCTATTTACTTTTTCAATCTAAGTGATCTTAGAACCAACATTTTAAAATTGCTGATTGGTCGAATTTATGGTCTTTTCATTATTATAGGGACATGATTAAATATGAAGACATGAAATAAATAATGTGGTAAGTGACAAAGAATCTTATTTTTTTATACCCTTAAAATATTCCAAGTACCATAAGCAACAACCTACATAATGCGTTAAGTCGCCACGTTATTATTACGTACTTAAAAAATTCTCAACAGAGTGCGTGTTTGTCAATCGCCACAACGTCGCCGCCGGTAAAAAATGTGGTAAGTGACAATAAATATGACAGTTTCATTACTGTTTTGATGTTGTATTAGTAAAGTTGTTATTGTTTATCTCGTTGTGTATAATCTTAAAATCATATAAGAATAAATGCTGGTACTCTTTCTTGAAAGGGCAATGAGCAAAAGGAGAGACAGAAAAAAAGAAATTCTGGAGAAGAGTACTATACAAAAATAAATAATAAAAAAGTTTCTGCCAAGTAGCCTCCTGAAAATAAGGTTAGTCGAATATTGTTTTTATTTTTGGGCAGTAGTTATTATGAAATTTTCTTTTAGATATTAAGCAAATGCAACTTCAAGTGTAAAGAGATACAGTATGAACAAAAATTGCGGCTTTTTCACGAATTTTATGTTTTGAATGATAATTTACGGCAAAATACATATGCTAAGAATTTTATTCATCTGTGTGCTATCAAGAGGAGAAGGCATAGAAATTATGAGAGACCAGAAGAGACAGGTTACGCCTTTCTTCACATTGCCCAACGAAGAAGGCAACATTTTACAGGTGTGTAGGAAGACATTTTGCGCGGTGTTTGGAATAACTCTAAGACAAATTGAAATATTAGCTAAATTAAAAAAGGAGATTCAGTTTATAAGGAAAGGAGAGGTAATAAACTGTAGTTTAAAAAGTTCATGTCGGCAGATAGAGTATTGGTTATCAAGCACATAAACAAATTTCTCAGAGAAGTGGGACATTACAACCGTTTAAAAAGTGAGTAAAAGTATCTGAGCTTCCATCTCAATATGAATAAACTTTACATTCGTTTAATGAAGCTCATCTTAATTTATTAATGAGGTATCGTTTTTACTTTGAAATGTTCAAAAATAACTTTCCCGATGTAACTTTCGTAAGTCTAGAAGGGATACCTGTGATTTACTGCACATGCAAACAAAAGATCCCACACAGAAAGATGCCTATTTTAAGTAAGAACTTCATCACCGAAAAGCTGAAGCAGCTGTAGAAGCAATGAGAAAAGATCATCAGAATATTCAGCAACCCACGAGAGACACTTTGACAGTTAGTTAGACATGCAGTGTTCCAACTACCACCTTGGTATTCACCTAGGGGACAATAGTACTGGCTTCATATTTTTGTGACATGAGGGTATAACAGGACGTGGAGGGAATGAAATTGCGTCGTGTGTTGAAAACATTCACTTATATACGGACACAGAAACGAAAAGTAACAATTTGGAGTGACAACTGTGCCAAACAAAATAAAAATAAAATGTTACTGTTTTTGTGGATTTATTTAGTTTCCAAGGGGTATTTCGACACCGAACAACCCGAAGGTGCACTCGACTTGGCGGTAATTGTTCGCGCATCTGGTTTGCGCAGGTCAGCGGCCATATTTTAAGTTCACAGTCACGTCGTTGGACGATCATTTTGTATTTGTTGTTGTCAGATCTAGCGGTGGTTGATCCAAGTATTTTTGTGGATCAGGTCGAACCGATACGCGTAAACAAAAATACCTGTTAAAATATACTGGTTTGGAAATCAGTTTGTTATCATTCGTTTAATAGATATCTAAGCATAACGATAACATTATTTGTATTTTATTAGATTTTTTTATAGTTATTCAAATGACTGTTTAACTTCTAATACTTAAATTACTGTTATTCAGAGATTTCATACAAAGTTCATAAAAAATGGCGATAGTCTTGCCTACTTAACGTCAATTGCCATGTGTTGATATTTATCTAAAGCTTTGTAAACGTTAAGAAATGCACGAGAAAAATTAAGGACAAATGCAATGAAACAATTCAATTGTTATTTCATGTATATTTGTTGAATAGTCCACTGATCGACAAGCTTATACAATTTCCTGACGAATATGAATAACAACAAATGAATACGCCTAACATGATTATAATAAATTTTAAGAGTACTACATGAACAAGTAAAAAATTAATATTTACAAATAAAATTTTATATATTTAATAATATATTTATTTTTGAGAATGGTGGTTTTATATAAACCATGGAAATGGAACATAGATAGAAACCATGGATATGGAACATAGATATAAACCATGGAACAGTCGCGTATGGAAGCGAAACATGGACGATAACAAAAAGAGAAGTAAATAAATTGCTGGTATGAGAACGTAAAATTCTTGGAATGACATATGGCCCTTGCAGAGACAGCGTGACAAACAAATAGAGGGGCAGATACAATAACGAGCTGGAGTCTCTATTCGGAAAAGAAAATCTAGTCAGATATATAAAGGCCAATAGACTCAGATGGGCAGGACATGTGATACGCAGTAACGACAACCGCCTTATAAATAATGTGTTCTGGGAAAAGCCAGATGGAAGAAGGTCTGTAGGGCAGCCTAGAAAAAGGTGGAAAGATGCAGTCAGAGAAGATCTAGAGAAGATGGGAGTGCGACAACGGGAATTACTGGCACAGGACCGACAAACATGGAAGGCAATAGTAAACGCGGCAAAGACTCACGAAGAGTTGTAGCGCCATTGATGATGATAATGATGATGGTTTTATAGATATGGATGAATATATATATATATATATATATATATATATATATATATATATATATATATATATATAGACACTTGGGCCGATACAAATTGAAACTCGGAAAATCTAACGAATGTCTCCCAAAGCTTCACTACAACAGTAGTTAGCGTACAAAGGCGTCACTTGCTTTGGCGGCCGTGAACAAAAACGATATGATGTAGGCAAAGCCAAACACCAATTATTTTTCAATTTTTTACCTATCCTAGAGACCTACCTTTTTTGTAAAACACCCGTCCATCACCTAGCCCTTTGCGTCCACTGCTGGACATAGGCCTCTCTCATTTTTGTCCATTGTGCACTATTTTGAGCATTTTTCATCCAATTTCTTGACATTTTTTTGAGATCGTCAGTCCCACGAGTAGGGAGTCTTCCTCTACTTCTTTTGTCTAACCTCGGTCTTCATTCAAGCAATCTCTTTGTCCACTATTCATCACTGATTTCTATCATACAAGCTATCAGTATAGTTTGTAGCTGTTGTAGAACTTTAGCTGTCAATGTCAAAATTTTGGCACCATAGGTCATCACAGGCAACACACATTGGTCAAATGTTTTACGTTTTAAAGAAATTGGTATATCGCTTTTAAAGATGTCTTCCATAGGCTGCCCATGCTAGGTTCATTCTTCTTCGTAGTTCGCATGTTTGGTTGTCTCTTGTAATCTTTATTTCGTGTCCAAGATATATGGGTATATATATGGATATATTTTTTTACCAGCTCTACTTCGTTGTCCCCAATATTGATATTTCCACTAGGTACTAGGTTTGTACCCTGTATAACCAAAATATTTAACTTGAACATACTACAAGAAAACAGTTTTAAAACCATGTATTCTCCTATTATTAAATTCTGTAACTCCTTTATTTCTTTTCTTTTTTTTGTTTTGGCCTGATTGATTTTAAAGCCATTATATTACATTTCGCTAATAAAAACAATTTCCATAACAAAAATCTCGTAATGAGCACTGCAATTTCGATATTATTAATAGCTCTTCTCAAGAATGATTGTTATCTGATAATAGCTGATGTTAAGCTATTAAACTGTTTTTACAGATTTCATGGAGATTAGAAATGAAAACACTAGTCACAAGCACCGTTTTATCTTTATTAAAATAAATATTGATATTCTTTTGTAAAATGTTTCCTAAAAAATTTCGTAAGTTCTAAATTCAAGAATTTTCCTTCTTGTTACTTTTTCCTTTATTTATTTTTGCTTTTGTAAAATAGATCACGTAACTAAATGCTAAAGCTGCAGCATAATAATTTAATTTCAGAGTGAGATGTGAATTATAATAGAAAATACTTAGCTACTTGGGTTATTTATAACTGATATCTTATTTTTAACTTATGGTCTTTATTTGGTTATTTATATTCTGATAAATATGCAGTATTTATATGAGAAACAAACGAATGAAGAGCAAAAGAGTAAATAATAAATTTACTATCCTATTCAAACCGCATTTAATTCCTTATTTCTTAACAATACTATTTTTCATCATCATCATCATTTTACTTTACAATCCTACGTGGGTCCTAGCCTCCTCAAGAATTTCTATCCAGTCGTCCCTATCCATTGTCTTGTTGCACCAAGCATGTACTCCCATATTTCTCATGTCTTCATTATCAAGGAACCTTGTTCTGAGTCCTCCTCTTCTTCTGTGACCAATCATTCTAGCAACGAGCGTTTTTCTAGCTGGGTCATTTTGTTCCATCCGCATTACATGCCCCATCTACCTCAGACGCCCTATAATGTTTTATGATATCTGGTTCCTGGTATATTCAATAAAGTTCGGAGTTGTATCGTCTTCTTTACACTCCATTGTCATTCAGTGCTCCATAGATTCGTCTTAGAACTTTTCTTTCAAAACATCCTAACATGTTTTGTCCTAATGACTCATATATTAGGACTGAGCACATTATTGTTTTGTAGAGTTTTATTGTATGATCCATCCATCCATCCAATGGCACTATAGCCCAAATCGGGCCTTGGCCTCCTTCTCCAATCATTTTGATTTACCGCAGTTCTTTTCCATGAACGCGTTTCCAAACAGTTCCTGGTATCCTCATCGACTTTGTTTTTCCCTCCCGTTTTAGGTCTTTCAACAGGTCTTTTCCCTGCATTCTTGCATTTAGTAATTTTCTGGGGATTTTATTTCCATGCGTACGGACCACGTGCCCTGCCCACCGTAATCTCTGCAGTTTAGTGTACTGTGCTAGAGTTGGTAGTTTTAGAGCCCTATATTGTTTGTATATTTCTCTATTATACCCAACTCTTCAACAATAGGTCTAAAAATAAACATCGGTAAGACCAAATTTATAACAAATTTAGAGCCCAGCGAACACATAATCATCCAAAATCAAGTGATAGAATTAACAGAAAAGTACATATATCTTGGTCATGAAATTAGAATAGGCAAGGACAACGAGACCTGCAAATTTCAACGACGAATAACACTTGCATGGACGGCGTATGGTTCACTAAGAGACATCATTGAGAGCAACATCCCGTTAGCTATGAAACGGAAGACATTTGACCAATGCGTTCTTCCTGGTATGACATACGGAGCAGAAACTCTCACGCTCACAAAAACAACTGCACTGAAAATGCGAGTGGCACAAAGGCACATGGAAAGATTAATTCTCGGCGTGACAAAAAAAGAGAAAGTAAGGAATCAAGACTTAAGGAAAAGAACAGGTATCAGTGATTTCGTCGAACGTATAGCCAAGCAGAAATGAAATTAGGCAGGTCACATAGCGAGACTGAAAGACACAAGATGGACCAGATAACTAATTGACTGGCGCCCACGGGAAGACAAACACAGCATAGGACGACCACCAACACGCTGGATGGACGACATTAGACGAATATCCAAGAAATGGCAACCTTACCTAAGTTAATAAAACCATAAAAACCACTGTCACATAACGGCAAACACAATAAAAGACCAAACTAGGCTAATTCTTGGGATACTTTCTAGTTTCAAGTACCTATTTCGAAAATGTTAATGGTTTAAGATAAGAATTGATTATTTGGAAATATCCGGTATAAAAGTATTTGATCTATCTATACATAAACAAATAAATTCGTTTTGAAAACGTATTATATGGATTTTTTAAATGTATACCAGTATATTACAAAAATTACAAAAATATGCAAATATTCATTCAATATTTGCGTATTTGCCTGACTCTGACTATTCATATAAGAATTTATAGTTTTTGTAAAAGGGAACTAACTATTTGCATATTCTAGAAGCTAATTTTTTTTGGATATTCCCTAAGTGATTCCAAGTGAAGTGACAGTTCCAAAAAATGGTTTTATTTTTATGTCTTATGTAGCATCATACTTGTTTTTTTTTTTACGTAAAAGTCCAAAAATCCATTTCTAGTGCTTTTGATAGTCCCTCCTTGTAATATGTTGTTGTTTTCTTAACCTTGCACTCATACCAGCGTGACACTGTTATGGTCCACCGGACGAGTTCTTCTTGACATTTCCAAACTAAGGTACAGAGTACCCTAGATATCCTAAAGCCGGCATCTCAGAGTCCGTGGAACTGTTTACTGGTTTAAGTCGACATACACAAACAGAAAGTCGATATTAACGAGAAGAAAAAAAGAACGGTTGGCACGCGATGTGAGTATGAAATTAATAAATATTTACTTTTTGTTAACTAGCCCAAGGAAGCGTGCCTCCTCCAGATCAGGATTTAGATTAGATTTGTTCACAATTATTGCCGGTAAAAATTGTATTAAGTTGGGTAATTTATATAATGATAAAAATTCCAACACAACTTCGTTAGGCCACTTCATAGTAAAATTACTAAGTCACTGACCGTACCTGTCGCTGCTCACGTCGAAAGCTTTTATGGGGTAAGTGCGTGCTATACAACAGCTTCCACCTTCCTTTGTACTGTGTCAATTTACTGACAAACCGTGGGATTGGCTACGCTGGCCATATATAGACAGTTTTACCCTATCCCAGAGATCTTAAACTACAAATGTGGAGGGTAAAAAAGGTATTCCACGTTGGGTTGGTTCACGTTTTTATATTTTGTTTTGTTCTATTATGTATTTTTTATTTCTCTGCTTAGATCACATTTTACAGTAGTCTCAGTTTTAGTGTGTACAATTAAAGAAATCCTATAAACACTTTACTGAACAAGATTATAGGTTTGAGATTCCTTTTACTAAATTTAAGTTAAACTCAACTATGTGTGACGATAAAAATGCCTTAAATATTCATTAAACAAGTTATAATTTTTAAACCATCTACTTTTTCAGATCAATCCATGTGATTTTATATTTATATTTTAAAGAGCAAAAATCTTCCGATATTATCCCACAACAAAACAAACTCGTCCCGTAGGCATGACCTTATTATAGTAAATGCCCCATAGACCATAATTAAGAAAACATCTCATTCATTTTATGTCATGTAACAGCTAATTAATGAAGACAGTTACGTGTAGTTATTGAGATATTCGATGAATTGTAATGGCTTCCTCGATAAACATGACAGCATTCTCACAGCGGGCTGTCCCGCAACTAATGCGACGGTGGGTGTTCGTATTCACCGAACCCAATTAAGGTAACAGCACCAACATAAAAAAACGATCTGTATTGCGGATATACAAGTGTTTATTGGCTATAAAAGTCTAATGGAAAGACAATCTTTGTTAAATGCGTATTATGTAGGGTTATTCTTTCACTCATATAAACAGAATAAAAAATGTTAAATAGTAACAATAAAATAGAACTCTTGAGAGTTGTTTGTCTTTTTAAAAACATGTACAAAGATCCAATAAATATGTGAAAAATAATTACTTTTATTGTTGGGGATAAGAAATCCTTAAAATTGTGTAGTTCTTTAACATACAAAACTGATAAAATCTAGTTAGCGATACTAAAGCAAAAAAGTTCGTGTAACCTTCTGGCTAAGGTCTAGTGTTAGGGTTTTCAGGTCGCGCAAGCGCCCCTAACATGACTTAGCGACTACTTTCGTAGCCGGGACCGACGGCTTAACGTGCCCTCCGAAGAACGGTGGCAGCTTAGTTAAATTAGAAATTTTTAAATTTTCTTCGGTGCCTGGATTTGAACCCGGGCCCTCCAGCTTGTTAAGCCAGTAACATAGCCACTAAGCTACGGCTGCCACGATACTAAAGCAAAAATAGGTAGATACATAAAGGAGATGGATCTGCTAAGCCCAAACGAGATTCTCAAAAATTAGATAGATTTAAATATAAAGGCCCGTTTTCACGCTACGTCTTATTGTACGTTTTGTTGGTCATATAAAACGTACGACAAAACGTACGTTTTGTCCAGTGTATACACACTAAGTTTTTCCTTCCGACAAGATGTACGTTTTGCTGTTTACACGCCACGTTTTATTGTATAGGATTTGTCCTATCCAACAAAACGTACAATAAGACGTATTGTGAAAACGGGCCTTAAAAGAATGTAACTGCTATACATCAGCGGCTAAATACTGGCTTATCAAACCGGTCAGTCCGGATAGTTGTTAATACAAAAGCTTATGTCTCCTCTACACATCGGCAGACGCGTCCGCGGACAACATCTACGTATGCATCTGGAGATTTGTAGATGGGGTAATTTGATCATCTGTTGTTTATATACCACGTCCGCGGATGCGTCTGCAAGATATACGATTGTTGTCGGTTTTTTTTAGCATAGATCAAAGGGTTTCAGTGCGGACGTCTGACGCCTTTCCGCACATCTGACCTCTAACTTCTTCTTTTCCATTTTTTTAATGATTCTATTCCGATCATGGACGTATAAATAAAGAAGGACCGAGCTATTTACATCTTTACATGAAGCCATGAGATCGTCACAGTCATAGACACAATTGACGTTGTCATATTATTTGTTTTCCAAGCGAATCTTCGAAATAATTTTCGATTTTTAGTATTTATTTATAGTAGTAATTTAATTTTAATTTATAGATAAAAATTTATTATAGATATAGATATATAGATATATAGATATATAGATATTAAGGAATTAAAAGAAAAACATTAATTTTTTAATTTATTAAAAGAAAATATATTCTGATAATGTTAACTTTATGTAAAACTTGGCATTATTAGTAATATTAACCAATCGTAGTGATTTGACGAAAACAAAAATGTCGTTGTACTGTTTACCTTTCAGTTGATAATTTCCTTTTTTGTGACATTTTAGTGAATTTGTTAATATTTTCATCCAGAACTGTCATTTCGTTCGTAAGTAAACATTGGAATTACGTCCATGAGCGTAGTACAGGGATGTGATATTACTTAATTCTTGACATGAATTGAAATTAAATTTTGTGAAATAAAGTAAATTTTGTTTAAAAATTTATTTTTTCTAATCTACACTATAATTGCTATAAATATATTAACTTCAAAGAAATATCATATGCAGGTTCCCAGTAAAGAATCAACAGCTGCTAGATATGTGGTTGTCTATGTTCGGCTTGAATAAAGAACAAGTAACCAAAACTGCTGTGGTCTGCTCAGAACACTTTAAAAAGTATGATTTAATTATACAACCAAGTGGACGGGTTAATATGAGGAAAGGAACTGTTCCAATAAATATTTATCATAAATCATCAGAACTAAGGTAACTATAACGAATTTCTATGTAATTTACTATACTGAGTATAATAAATATAATGCACACGCATAGCATATTAATTCAATGTTTCAGTTCTACAAACGATATGAAAAATAAAGAAATAACTTCCAGTAGTATTGATATGGATGATTTTTATGGACCGTCAAAAAGATTGAGTTTGGATCGAATTTGTTAATTAAATATACAAATAAATCTAAATGTGGATTTTAATTACTTATTTCATTTTAATAATAACATTACTCACAGTATTTTAGGAGTTTTATTGATACTGAAAAATGTAATATGGAGACAGACTTGGGCCTTAATGTAAAATCTAATTCTCCTAAAAAGGAGGTGAGTTTTGGATATATTTTGTATAAGATTATTTCAATCTTAAACCAATTTTAATATTTTTCTTTAATGTACATAAATTGATTATTCTAGATGTTTAAATGACAATGAAGAAAAAAAGGAAAGTATAGATATAGAAAATGCACCTTCGAGCAGCATTACAGCATCAGAAACTGAAACTGTAGAGTTGTTACTTGGTGATAATACTTTTTCATATGTTCCACGTAATATTTATAAAAAGTGAGTTCTTAGTATTAAAAAAACAAGTATTATAACTTCTTCTTCTTCGGGTTCCTTCTCCTAGCGGAGGTTGGAAATCATCATCGCTATTTTAACTTTGTTGGCCGCATTTCTGAATAATTCTAATGAGTTGCAGCCGAACCACTCTCTCAAATTTCTTAGCCAGGACATTTTGCGTCGTCCAGGGTTTCTCTTCCCTTGTATCTTCCCTTGCATAATCAACCTCAGTAATACGTACTTCTCACCCCTCATTAAATGTCCCAGATATTGAATCTTTCTAATTTTAACAGTTTTTATGACTTCACATTCTTTATTCATTCTTTATAACACCTCTATATTAGTTACTTTTTCAATCCATGATATTTTATGCATTCTCCTGTAGCACCACATCTCAAAGGAGTTTAATTTTTTGATTTCAGACTGCTTTATTGTCCACGCTTCCATGCCATATAGTAAAGTAGAGAAGACGTAACAACGTAGCATTCTTGTGCGAATCTCTAGATTAAGGTTACGGTTGCAAAGTAATTTCTTCAATTTTATGAACGTGTTTCTTGCCATTTCTATTCTAGATCTGATCTCCTCTACTTGATCTCCATCTTCGGTTAGCCACGTTCCTAAATATTTATATGTTTTTACTCTTTCTATCGTTGTATTATTGATGATCAGGTTATTTACATTTTGTGGTTTTTTTGAGAATATCATTGATTTCGTTTTCTTGAGATTCATTTGCAGTCCGTAACTTTCACATGCATTGTATACATGTTGTATTATGTACTGTTACATGTGTGTACTATATACATAGTATTATAACTATGAAAACCTAATTATATGTTTTAGAAATAAAACCATTGAAGACATGTCTAGCAGCGATTTTTCAACACCTGAAAGGATCAAAAAACATTTTAGAGTGTTAAAAAATACTGTTAAGAGTCAAAAAAGTAAAATAAAGTATTTACAACAATATATAAGAAGAATGAAAACAAAAATTACATCCTATCTAAATTGATTAAAGATTTATAAGAGCCCGACTTATGTCCTTTCTTGTTGAAATGAACATTTTACCACGAAGTCAGTTCAGCTTTTTATCTAATAAATGTGCCAGTGATGCTATGTTTTCTGTACTACATGAGATCTATTAAGCACTAAACAATAATCTTTACGCTGCCACTGTTTTTTTGAGACTATAAACCAAATCTTTTGATTGTGTAATTCACGACATTTTGATAAAAAAACTAAATTTCTACGGAATTCGAGGTATTTCTTTGAATTGGTTCCAATCTTGCTTGAGAAATAGGAAACAATCAGTTAGAGCAAATAATACTGACTCTAGACACCAATGCATGTATGTAGAGTACTGCAATATTGAGTACTGGGTCCTCTACTTTTTCTTATATTTAGCTTTTCATGCAATTAAAACTTCTGATCAACTTAAAATAAAAACCTGGTTCGACTATAATTTACATTCTTTTAACATGAATAAGACAGTAGCATTATCCTATAAAGGAGCTCTTCAACTCTTAACAGCCAGATCAGTATCGTTGTTTCTTTAAAATTTCATGGTATTTTTACAGACAGCAACTTTAAATGGTTCCTTTATATTGATTTGTTAAGTAAGAAACTAATCTCAGCCAGCTATGCAATACGATCTGTTTCGAAGCTGAATTTAGCATCTTCCAAAATAACATATTTTTCTTTTGTTCGAGTCTCATCTTCGATATGGCCTTCCTTTTTGCGGTTCTAGTACAGCTACCCAATATAATGTTATTTTTAAATTACAAAAAAGAGCAACACGGTATCTTTTTGGCCTCAGCAAAATAATACATTTTAGAAGCTACATAAAAAATCACGGGATTTTAACTTTTCCCTCTTTGTATATTCTAGAAACTGTTTTCTTAATTGGTAAACACCTACATGTTTTTTCAGCAAGACCCAATCATGAATTGTCCACCAGAAATTCAACTTTCGTCCACTGAGTTAGTAAATAATTCTATATTATATTCGGCAAAAAAATTATACAATTAATTCCCTTTGCAACTTAAATCTACAACTTCTTTCCTAAGTTCTGTAAATTAACAAAAGCCTATCTATCTGAAAAACCATATTATTCTGTGGAAGAGTTTCTTAACGAGAAATTAAGAAATTACAGTACGTTTAGGTACAAGCAACTAACGTATTATATATTTGGGTATCAAATGCAGCAACTAAAACTTATTCGTAAACTACTTCCCAAGGCTTTATTATGCAATTTGCAATTTAGTTAGATTTTGCAATGAATTGTAAATTTTATTATCTTTTATTATATGACATTGTCCATTTTTGTAATTTTAGTAAATTTTAATTGTTATTGTTATTATTTTTTTACTTTTTGTAAGTTTTGTTCATAAATTTGTACAATTTTCAGTGACAATAAAGCATACATTTATCTTTCTTCTGCCTACTGCTATGTCTAACATGACTTCTAATGTTGCCAAATAACAAGGAGTTATAAACCATAATTCACTACATTTTTTCAACGTATCACTCACTGGATAAGAGAAGAACATACTCAATACCCTGAACAGGTTAATGTTTGGGGAAGAATTTTTAAACTTTTTATTGCTTGTGTATTATTTTAGTTTAAATAAAATATTATATAAACTGCTTTGCGATTTTATTTATCCCATCTTTATTCTTTTGTGTAAATCAATTTTTATAAATATATTTATTTCTATACACTGAAAATTAAAACTATTCATCGTTCGTTGTTTCTCACTTATTCGAAATATTTTATATGCTTACGATACTAAAAATAAAAGCAATCAAACCAATAGTCATTATTTATTCAAATGAAAAAACTGTTTCAAATACCTTTTAATTATTGGAAGGTACGCCGAAGGTAATGTCACAGTCTATCACCTCGCCTCTTTCCCCGCGCCTATAAACTTTTCGACTTCAAATTTAGGCGAACAGAGTGCAGGGCATGCCCAGTCCATCTTTATTTATACGTCCATGATTCCGATGTACAGCTAAGTAGTAATTGAACGTTTTAAATAGGCATATATCTGCGGCAACTGTGGTCTTAACATCAGCATCCATTTTTTTTAATGCTTGCGTAGATATTGCGTCTCCCGGGAATTAAGAAAGACTGAACGCTTTACAGATGTGTCCAGATGTGTGGTCAGATTGTAATGATACATCTGCAGATTCGTCCGCAGACGCGTCTGCCGATGTGTAGTGGAGGCCAGTGGAGGCATTACACGAATGGAAGATACAAGGTCCAATCCATTGTACAAGGTACAATAAGCCAATGCACAGAAAAACAAGTGGCATTATGGTAATATCACAGGTTATTCTGTGAGCTCCCAGTATATCTTCTATATTGTCCAGATGTTAAGTGTTTACTTGACAAAAACTAGTGTTTCATTTGGACACTCGAGCTAAGCCATAACTATAATTTTAATCTAGCTAAGCTCATCTAACGAAAGTGGTAAGTGTTAATAAATTTTAGTCATCTAGCCCAAAGGTTGCAAGAGCACTTAGTACCTTTGTGTTGGGGTCTAGAGCTAGTTCGCATCAGTAGTAGAATACTACTCATGCACCCTGAATAATTCTAAATGAACTAGCAAATACTGGTGGTCAGACAATCTTAGTATCTCCTGACTACGACACCTAGAAGTATGACTCAAAACTTACCAACAAGTTCTTTTCAGAGCTATTTTACTACACGATTCAGGCCTTCAGTTAAAATTTCTCATATTAATATAGAAAACATAAGCTACGCCAAAAGCCAGTATATAGCAAGGATACTAAAAGATAACGATATCGACGTATGTGCCATATAACAAACCCACTGTGTAACAGAACATGATCTCCGAAAAAGGGGAAAAATACCAGGCTACGAACATCATCAAACATAAGGCACAGCCACATACATAAAAACAAATATAGAAAACGCATTCCTTGTTACCACCACCTCTGAGGACAACATACAAACCGATGTTACAAAAGTCGGCAGCATCACTATCACTAACGTCTATAAACCTCCAAGTAAGCAATGGTAAACGCACGTTTTAGAAACTTATTCCCATCCAGCAGTGTATGTAGAAGATTTCAATAGTCATCACGAGTAGTGGAAATTCAGGGAGAATGATATAAATGGGGGATGATTTAGTAAAAAAAGACTGAATATGAGCATTTATATCTCATTTGTAAAAGACAAAGGTTCATTTAAATCAGCTCCATGGAACAGGGAGTACAACCTCAACTTTGTTTCGTATCAAGCGACTATACACAAGCATAAGAAGTTTTCTTCCAGATTTTTCACACAATCAGCATCGCCCAGTCATTGTAGAGCTGGGAATACAAATTTTCTTAATTAAGTCAATTCCAAGACCAAGATGGAACTTTTTACGAGCATGATAAGTGCCTGGGCTGGATAATTCCTATCAGTAAGAGCTATGGTCGTTTTGTCGGGACTGTGATAAGCACAGCCAAGAAGAGAATGCCTAGAGGTTATCAAAAAAAATATATCCCGGGATGGTATCAAAATAGTAATATATTATACCAGAACTGTCTTGAAACGGAAGACCAAGGGATCGCAGACGAACTTATTCACAGTTCACATGCAACACGACAGCAAAAATGAACTGAGACAGTAGAAAACCTAAACTTTCAAAAATCAAGTCTAAAAGAATGGGCCCTAATAAGGAAACTTGAAGATGGTTAAAGCATTCAACAGAAAGCAGATATATACGGAAGTAAAGCTTACATATAAAACGTAAAGAAACATTTAAAAACCTTGAAATCGCAATCAATCGAGACACTCGCCCTTTCACAATTAAAGAAATAGATATTACCCTTAAAGACGTTTCCCCGGGTCAAGCTCCAGGTTTCGACAGCATACACCCGCAATTTATACTCAATTGCGGGAAATATACAAAAACCTGGCTATCATATTTCTTCACAAATATATTCAGACCGGCAGGGTCCCACGGGAATTCCAAAACTCAAAAGTCATTGCAATACTTAATCCTGGTAAACCAGCTGACCACCCAAAAAGCTATCGACCAATTGCTCTACTGCCTATAATGTATAAACTACTCAAAAAACTAATTTTTAACAGAATAAGTCCAGCAATCCTTAAAGCTATATCAATTAACCAAGCAGGTTTTAGACCAAATCGAGGTTACACAGACCAAGTGTTACCTCTCTGTCATTACATAGAAGCCGGCTTTCAACGAAAACTCAAGATTTCTGCTGCGTTCATAGATCTGTCAGCAGCTTCCGATACCGCCTGGCAAGAAGGAATGATTTATAAACTCTTATGCACTATTCCTTGCAAATTTATTGCTAGATTAATAGAAAATATGCTCACCGACACGACACCAAGTATTTCAAGTAACTATAGGATCCAAAGTAGGCACTCACCGAAAACTCAAAAATGGTCCGTCACAAGGCTCAGTTCTCGCACCACTCCTTTTTAGCCTTTACATCGCAGACATGCCGACAACAATATTGACAAAGTTTGGCCATGCTGATGACTGGACTTTATTAACCCAAACAAAGTCATTAGAATAAACCGAAGATATTCTTACGGAAGACCTAGAGGTATATGGGAAATTACTGGGAGACTTCGCCCCAACAACTAAACGACTAAACAACAATCTGGCGTCAAAAGCCCTTAACGTTTATTGTGATAACACACGACTCAAACACAATAAATATCCAAAATATCTAGGCGTGGGCTTGGACAGAACGTTAAGATTTAGATAACATTTAAGTGCAGTTGCAAAAAAACTAAAAACCAGAAATGACATCATTCAGAAGCTCTGCGGCATAACATGGGAGGCATCGGCATCCACACTTAGGTCTTCAGGTTGAGCTCTTCGCTGGATCGCTGGAGTAATCAAATCTACACCAACACATTTGCTACCTGTGCTGAGCGACATTCCACCACTACATCTTCGCCGACTTAATGCTTACCAAAGAATATAACAAGATCATTAGAAACACGGCACTGCCGATTCATAACTATATAGAAGATGCAACCAATAGTCGACTGCACACCAAAAAATCTCCAATACAAACTGCCGAATCAGCCGCAACCATAGCGTTCAACATGATCACCAAATGGATCCATGAATGGTCGACAGCTCAACCAAATACAACTTTACCTTGCATCACAGAAACACCTCCTGGATTTGAGCTACCACGTAAGACCTGGTGCACACTTAACCGCATCAGAACTCAACATGGTCAATGTGCAGATATGTTGCACAAAGAGAGCAAGCTACCATCACCGTCATGCAGCTGCGGCGAGATCCAATCTATTAAGCACATAACGGAGGAGTGCCACCAGCGAGCCTACGAGGGCAGTTCACAAAACTTCCTGTTTGCAATGATCGAGTCGATTAACTATGTAAACAAACGTTTGCTTATAAACTAGGCATGATTTAAGTATTTTTATATCGAGTTAATAAAAGCGTTTATTGCAATGTTTATTGTAATATTGTAGATGTGTCGAAATGCCATACGCTAAATAAATAGCCATTGTATTACTTGTGCAATAATTACAAGGGAGTGAAGTAAAACTATGGAACAATGATAGTTGTGATTTGAATTGTGAAAAGTGGTATAAAATAATTGTAATTATAATTATGGCCTTCAGATAGCAGAAGATAATACATATGGCGTTAGATGATGTAGAAAAAGAGCCTTAAAGGTATACAGCTTACAGAAGGAGACTGTATTGCAGCGATTAGTCTATTTGTATTATCCGTCTATGTTATGCTGTTTTGTTTTAAAAAAATATTTTTATTTAAATGTAGGTGTATTTTTTTATTTCTTATATTAGTTTCCATATACTTCATTTCATATAAACTGTATAAATTGTATATGTTAGACGTGTTACTTCAGCAGAATTGCGTTCATCCATTCAGTGTATGACCAAATTTATTTAATTAGAAAGTTTCGCTAATGAAATTCCTCGTCTAAAGGAAGGCAGATTGATTTCTTCGAAAAGCAAGCTTATCAGCCTTAATAATTTCTTAGACGAAGCGGGTGTAATAGATTACGTCATTCTCATTTTAATTTCGATAAGAAACACCCCATATTACTACCTGCGCGTCATTCGTTTACGACTTTGGTGTTCCGGTCAACTCATTTTCAACTTTTTCATGCTGGCCCTCAGCATCTTCTCTCTGTGATTAGAGAAACCCATTTGGGTTGGCCCATTAACGGTAAAAGTGCTGCAAAACAAACAGTTCGTCAATGCGCGTGGTGTTTTCGTATGAAGCCTACTCAAATATCTCCAATAATGGGAGATCTTCCAGCCGTACGTGTTACTTCAACTGTTCCCTTTTCTGTGACTATGCTGTTGATTCTGCTGGTCCATTTATCCTTAAAACTAAGCAAGGGCGAAACTCATCTTCTTACAAGGCATATGTTTGTCTATTTGTATGTCTAGTTGTAAAGGCGATTTCATTTTTAGACGCATTAAAGCGATTTATTCCTAGGCGAGGAAAACCCGCACAAATTATGACTGACAACGGTACAAATTTTGTTGGTTCTAACAATAAGTTACAAGAGTTAGCTAAATTTCTCAAAATTAATCATGCTCATATATCTGATATTTGTGCAAATAATGATATACATTGGCAGTTTATACCTGCCCATTCGCCTCATTTCGGAGGCCTGTGTGAGGCTGAAATGAAATCTATGAAAGCACATCTAGTACGTGTAATGTCAGAATCTAAACTAACTTACGAAGACTTTTCTACAATACTTGCTCAGGTTGAAGGAATCCTTAACTTCCGGCCTCTAAGTCGTATGTCTTCTGTTCTCTCTGACCTTTCTCCCATCACACCTGCTCACTTTTTTTAATTGAACGATCGATGGAATCCCTGCCAGAAATTGATGTCACTCGTATACCGCCAAATAGACTCTCATCATTTCAACGACTTCAGCAACTTCTACAGCACTTCTGGCAACGCTGGTCTCTAGAGTACGTTTCTGAGCTACAACAACGACAAAAGTGGAAGTAGAATGAGTCAAATATACAAATTGGAACTCTGGTTTTAATTAAAGATCGGTGTTTGCCTCCATTGAACAGGTCTATGGGACGTGTTGAAGTATTGCATCCTGGCCCATAAGGTGTGGTCCGAGTGGTTACCGTTCGAACTGTCAAGGGACTATTAAAAAAAAACTGTCGTAAATTTATGTCCCCTTCCAAGTGATGTTCAAATGAATAAACATTGACAATATTTTTAAGTGTTGTAATTTTTAAGTATGTTCTTTATTTAATATTTAGTAAAAAAATACTTTATTTGAAAGCATGCTCTTTTAAGGTGGGGAGCATGTATAAATTGTATATGTATTTTAAATAAGCGCGCCATTTCCCACCACTTATTTTGTAAAGCATAGCATATCCGTTATGTGGACGTGTGCTGTGCTGAAGCGAGTACAAAAAAAGATAGCGAATTCGTTCAACAGTATGTAAATTGTGTGTCAATAAAGTTCATTTAAAGTCATAGTTTTTTCATCATTTGCTGAAGTGTTTTCATCCCTTCTACACATACTAATAATAATTTGATTAAAATCAGTATTTGACATCACATTTAAAAGTAATAAGGATTTTATTTTCAATGTGATATTATCAAATTCTGGTTTCTTATGTAAAAAATATTATAGTCTAAGACAATAAACATCTAATCACTTTTTCTTACAATTCGACAATTAAATACATATTTTACAAATTATATGTCGTTTCCGTCTCATTTATCAAGATTCACTGAAGCTTCACTATAATTTTTTTGGTCGAATAATTTTGATTCAACTGCATGCACCGAAAAGAGATGAGTATAAATAACATTCCAAGACGGATATTGGAAGGCGGACTTCATTTCTCGAAGCAATGTTGTATATAAAAAAAAAACAAACTAAAAAATATAAACGAAAAGCAAAATAAATTACGATTCCGCTTTCTGTTATGCAATAAATTGCAAAAATTAATCAAGTGAAGAAGCGGGTCCTCGACATGAATTAAAGGAAAAGAAACAAAAGTATGTTTTGTTGTACCATTGCCAGACTGTGTAAGCCATTCGGCTATCCAGCTTGAACATATTAGCGCGTTCTCTACAGGAACTTTATAATATTTCACATATTTTTGAAATTTCATGTAAAATTCGGAAGAGATTTATCGTAGGCCGACGGCCTGGTTGCGAGAAATAATCGCTGTACTGGCTATAACCCTAGAAGAGGATATCTCCGAATATAAATTATAAATGCAAGAAGAACGTGATCATCGAAAACAGAAACAGGCAAGAGTGCTAATTTATATTGCATACAACGTCGGTGACAAAATGCAGTGAATTCTTGTGATCTTTCGTTGTCTACTCGTACAGTTGCCCTTTGCTGTAAGTCTAAATTTTTAATTAGGCGTAAATGTTTGTCATCAATACTAGATTCTTTCAATATCTGAAATAATTGTTGATGTTGCACCTTGTTAAATGCTTTTTCGAAGTCTATAAAGCATGCGTAGACTTACGCATTTTACTTATGCAATTTACGTCGTGAGCTCTTTGTATCAATACTTGTATGGAAAATAGCCCTATTTTCGGGTTTCCAATCCACTTCTAAACCCAAACTGATCACTGCTAATATTTTCTTCAAGTTTTCTCTAAATGCGAGAGTGACTAACAGTTAGAAGGATTTTAAGAATTCTGTAATTAGAGCATCTGGTGGCATTTGCCTTTTTGGGGAGAAGGATGAAGGTGGAAACCAGCCAATCTGTAGGAAATTCTACAGTGTCATAAATTTTGTTCAATAGACTCGTTAGGAGTTTAAGTTAGTTGTTTTAAAATAGTTTCAATATTTGAGCTTTTATGTTATCAGGTCCAGGTGCTTTGTTGGTTTTTAGTCTTTTTTATTGCATATGTTACTTCACTGCGATCCTGATCATCCAGAAACACTGCGACTTTTGTTCCCTGCTGTTCCTTGAATAATTCTTTAATATATTGTCTCCATCTCTCAAGTATTCTCTTATTTCCGTAGAGCAAATTGTTGTGCTCGTCTAGTATTAAGTTATGACTTCGTGATTCGTTTTCTTCCGTTAAGTTTTTGATCTTTCTAGGGATTCTATTTCTATGCATTAATCTTTTAGCCATGATTTTTTTGCTTCTTTAATCTTTTTCTTAATGCTTTTATTTATTTCTTTGTACCTTTCCTCATTCTTATTTCTGTGTTTTCTTCGTTCTTCCATTAGCTCCGATATTTCTTGTCTCATCAACGGCTGTTTCTTTATATTGTTTTCTGGTTTAAGTTTATTATCTACCACTGAATTACAGATATTTTTGATTATATTTCACATATCATCCACACTTTGTGGACATCCACATCCACATGTTTTCTTGATTACTATCTGAGATTATCTCTGTTTATTTTGTTGTTGATTTCCTCTTTCAGTTCGTCTCTTATGGTTTTATCTTTCAACTGCTCGATGTATCGACGTTTTTGTATGGACTTTTTCCATATGGAGTTTAAAACATCCCAGTAAAAGATTATGGTCTGATGAAACATCTGCTTCCGGATATATTCTTGCGGATTTTACGGCGATGATGTTTTAAGATATTTTAAGTACCTCTTTCGCTCTGATGTTAGAGCTACCTATTGTTCGTAGGACGTACTTTTTGGCGAGAAAGTGGATTCTGCGTTGTGTTGCCATTATGGCATTAACACATTTAAGTCCGCCACCACCTCTCCATCGTTCACCCGACTTCTGCAAAAATGCCGCGACTGCCCAAAAGTCGTTTGTGAATGCACCTAATATAATCGTGTATTAATTTGTGCGGTTAGTTTGGACCGGTTAGTGATTTAAGGAGAACATTTGATAGTAGTTCGTCTGCCACGTGTTAGGTTTGGTTTTTGATTGTTTATAGTTTGTACTTATATATTATATATGTATTAATAAATGATATATTATATTATTAACAACAATAATTTCATGGTGTACAAGCCTGGTGAAAATGACGTTGATCGCCCATCAAATCGACAGGCGTTAATCAGTACACAGAGTGCGAGTAATATTTTTTGCTTACAAAAATTATGGAAAATAAACCAGAACCTTCAAAAATGGTATAATATGTTTCTAAAAAACACCGTAAACCAAGAGAAGCTCAAATATTAGCTGCTTTGGAAGAATCGGACAACAAGATAAACACCTTCGTAAATTTTACAACCTCCACAAATTTCCGGTTGTTCATCCACCCCTACAGTTTTTTGTAGTTGTTCATCTACCCCTACAGGTTTCCTCAGACATGAAGAATATTGCACAAAGTTATTGGAGTTTTACTGAAATTCCAAATCAAAGTTTGCCGTTTACTAAGACAGCAGGTTTTTTGGTTGACGTAAATTCCACAAACCCTTTTGATTACTTCCAACTTCATCAACTCCAACTCAAAATCATCTTTCAACTAGTGACAGATGATTTTTTGAACATGGTGTGTGAGAAGGCTAACAAACATGCCATCGATTTAATTGCCTAAAGCTTAGGGACTAAAACAAGAAAAACGTCATGGTATGAGGTCAATGTAATGAAAATAAAAAGATTTCTAGGTATGCTTTTTCATATAGGGACTATCAAATTAAACCGAATGAAGGACTATTGATGACAAAATTATCGGTTCAACCCACAGAGTTTTTTCTCCTTTATGAGCCGCAATCGGGTCTTATTGATTTTGTCAAGCTTTCAGTTTGAGAACACAACACTCGAGTCACGAACTCAATTGGGAAAAATTATGCCATTAATAAATTATTATAATAATAGAATGATACAAATATATTATCCCAACAGGGAACTCTGTATCAACGAATTGATGGTTTTGTGAAGAGGTAGTTTAAAATTTCGGCAATATATTAAAGGAAAGAGACACAAATTCGGCATTAAACTATATGTTATATGAAGCGGGCGGTACCACCCTCTAAATGTGGTTTATGCTAGCTCAGCAGATCCTGCATTATCTGAGGAAAAACGCACAGAAAAAGTTATTTTAAATCTTTTGGCAGAGAAATTGAACAATGGCCATTTTGTGATTATGAATAATTTTTACAATAGTCTAAATCTTGCTGAGGAGTTGTTACTGAGAAAAACTTATGTGACAGGAACCTTACGTTCAAAAAGAAACACAAAACTAAAAAAATGTAAATTGGTGGTTCAAAACAATTCACAAGGAACTTGCATAATTGAATGGAGAGATCGTCGTGAAATAATGGTTATTTTGAGTGAATTTAATGCAGGTATGAAAACCGTGATGAATTGTCGTGGTCAAGAAAAAGAAAACCCTGTATTTATAGATAAATATAATGAGTTTATGACAGGAGTTGACCATTGCGACCAGATTATGTCATATTATTCCTGTGATCACAAAACGCTTATTTGGTATAAAAAGCTGACTGTCCATATATTTCAAATACTAATGATCACATCACATTATCTTTCACAACAAAGAGAATCCTGACAATACAATGGCCTTTATGATTACCGATTATGTATTATTGATAAGTTAATTGGACTTACACCATGAGAACCAGAACAATTACGAAAAATTAAGATAACACGTCTTCCTGAACTTTTTATAGAAGATGTGAAATTTCAGATGTAATTATTGGATTTGTAATAATATGGCCTAAAATATTTTTTTATTAGGAGAAATAGTTTCTGTTGGAGGAATATAGGAAAAACATGTTTTACGTCAAATGAAATTAATCTGGGTTATTAGGTAATTGAAAATACTGTATTTTACTAACTAGTCCTACTGTACTTTTTACGGTAAATTTAGGTTAAAATTTAGTATGTTCTAAAATAATCTCTACCAGTTTCTTTGAAAGTTTATATATTATGACAGAGCTATATAAAAAGAAACTGTGGGTTAATATTATCGAGGTATTTCTGTTCTATTGAATTTATTATTGATTTTGAATTTTCTAACGCCAGTCTAATTTGTTTTTGATACTTTTTCGTCGGATCTTTGTTTATTGTTTTAATATTTCGATTATTTAAAAATTATATTGTTTTGTTATTATATTTTATTTTATCTATAGCAATAGAAATGTTACCTTTGTCTGATTCTGTAAACACTATGTTGTTTTTTATTTATTTTTAATTGAAATAGCTGCTTAATTCTCTATGAAACAGGACTTTCTAGTTGCACGACAGACATCGGTAATATATTTTGCAGTGTGAGTTAATAGTATAAAGGTAGAAGGTATGGACAGAGCTCGTAGCAAGAGAAACAGATAATAAAATATGTATATCAGATGAAAGCCACCCGTAAATACGTATTTCTGACTATTTGGTCGTCATCCTTACTGTGCAACCAAGTTAGAATAGGCGAATCTTAATTTGGAAAAGGATTACTACAGAAGTAATTAAAATCTAGCAACTAATGGAGCAACTACTGGGCATTTAGTATTTGAATAGAAGAGATAACAAGAACAACTAATGACGGTGTAATAATACCTTAATGCGGAAGATTTAAATTAACATATTTTTAAATGTTCAAACATGAGACTTCTAGCGGAGAATTATTTTTAAAATTGTATAATCTAAATATTTGAGGTTAACATACTTTTTAAGTTGCTTTATTTGATAAGTCTATGACCTATTAATTAAATTCTTAAGGGAAACAAAAGTAAACATTTAAAATATATTTTTTACATAGTTAATAGAAACTTTCTGCATTACAAGCTTGTTATACATTATATGTACTCATTTATTCAAGAGTATGACATATAGCTACACATACAAGTAAAGATGGTTGATAGGATGCATATTAGGATGGGCCGAATGTTTTTTTTTTATTGTTCTACATGGCTAATTGCCAAAAGTGACTAGTATTTATATAACCCTATACCCAATTTATTACATATTGAGATATGTAATAACTACGGCATAAGGATGAACGTCAAAAAAACTAAATATATGACCTTCAGTAAGAATCCAATTCATGACACCAGTATCACAATAAACGATACCCAACTTGAAAAAGTAAGCGAATACAAATACTTGGGAACCCTCATTAATGAAACAGGTGACCAAAATCACGAGATAAAAAGACGTATTGAAATTGCCAGGTCTGGATGGATAGAATTACAAATGAAGAGGTAATACGCAGAATAAATAACGATCCAGAAGTTTTTACGAATATAAAAAACAGAAAACTTGAATACTTAGGCCACCTGATGAAAGGACAAAAGTACAGGTTTCTACAAAATATAATGCAAGTAAAGATCCAAGGACGCAGAAATCCAGGCCGTAGAAGAATGTCCTGGATGAGAAATTTAAGAGAGTGGTTTGGCTTTACCACTAACGAATTATTCAAAACAGCAGTTAATAAAATTAGAATCGCCATAATGATATCCAATCTCCGATAGGAGATGCACTCAAAGAAGAACAATACCAAATTTGGACCGTTTTAAAAAATATTTAACCGGGTCCCTGGACCTTAAAGATTTTTGTTTTTTTTTATTTTTGGGGCTAGTGAAAAATTGTTGGTAAACTACTTTATTATTCTGCAAACAAAATAATCCATATAATACATGGTAAGTTCGATAGGCCCCTTTATTAAAATGAAATATTCCATATCATTGGTGCGGACGTCGCTTCCTCAAACTGGGAAACAAGTTAAAACTAGTTGGAGCGCGCCAATTCTACTCAGGCGAGGCAAACTATCTCTCTGTATCTCGTATCAGTTGATAGTCAATCAGCAGAGTGTCACCACACAAAGCGAGCGAGCTTTCGTAAAGTTTGTGTTATGAAATTTTATTTTTTTTTGTATTGTATTTGCGAAGCAAACGCGTGCTGACTTTTCTATGTATTTTTTTGGAGGTGCAAGTGATATTTTCCCGGAAGAAACAAGTGTATTGCCAACGTACGAAGATGTAATACGGTGTTTTCAAATTGTACGCTTACAATTGTAGGGCAATGGAAATAAGAACCAGCGTCCAGAGGTGTTGCAAATATTGTCGCCACAAAAATAGAAGTTGTTTGGAAGAAAGCTTCTGTACCTACCGTTGTACACAAGAGTGGTAGATATGATACTGCAATATAGAAATAAATATCAGAACGTTATCAAACCTTTTAAATGAAAAAAAAAACATTGTTTTTACAGAAGAAATAAAAAAATTTAAAAATGAGGCCAGTCGGTTGTTCGATATTTGTTCCTATAAAAGCTTAGGAGATAATTCAAATGAAACAGATTTTTTTTTATTATGTTCTATCATTAAGCGAAAAAAAGATAATTTAGTCGACACGAAAAAAAGACTTAAGCTTACTTACACACCTAAAGCTGCCGATTTGACAGGTGTATCTAATAGAGCCGCTGCAAAAATTGCAAATGCCGTTCTAGAAAATTTATATTTAATTTCCAAAGATAATACAGTGCTGGTCATCTACAAAAATAAAATTCGGGTTAAGGTTAAGGTTAAGGTAAAGTAAAGTTAAGGTAAACAGACGACAACTACAGCATGACACTAAACATTTAAGAACAAAGTCAATTGAAGGGTTGAACTTCGATGGAAGAAAAGATCAAACGATGGTCTTCAAAAACGCAAGGCGAATCGTGAAAACTGAAGAAAATATATATTTAATTGAAGAACCGGGCAGTTTATTTTTTGGGCACTTAGCCAGTCTTGTGCCATAGATATTGCCGAATGAATACTAGACTACTAACAAAGCCATAATATATATTTAATCCAATTAAGTGTTATAGGATGTGACGGTACAAATGTCAATACGGGCTGGAAAGGTGGAGTCATTCGGATTATAGAAACGCGAGTAAATAAACCATTACAGTGAAATGTATACCTATTGCATGAAAATGAGCTTCCCTTACGACGTTTGTTGCAAAAATTAGATGGTCACGCAAAAAATTCATATTCTGGGGCTATTGTATCCCTTTTTGCCAATTGCGAAAAAATGTCTGATGTTAAATTTAAACCCATAGAAGCTGTCCTGTCTGTTGTAAACGAAAATGATCTAAGTATTTGTACACACTATCTATAGCAATTGGAGATGGAATATTTTCTTAAAGTTTGTTAGTTGGTTACGTTACGTAGGCACGTTGGTTAACGACAGCTTACGGCATTCTACAGAGTTTTTGTAGCTACATCTGATCTTTGTGAAAGCTTAAAGATTTTAGCTGAGTTTGTAATTAAAAGTATATTCTCGTATGTGGTTAGAGATGGAAACACAGCCAAGATTGGAATATGGAACCAGGCATATATGGAAATTAGTGCAGATCTGGAGAGATTTTCCGAATAATGTGTCATTGATTATCAATAAAGTTATTTAAGATAATGCTTATTGTGCGCCCCCCAAAAACATTCTAATTTATATGTTAATAGACATATTAAAGAGGTTGCTGCCAGAAGAATTTTAAAAAGTAGGAAAGCTAGCATAAACAATCGTATTTTCAAAGCACCTCAAATCAATTTTGATGCAGAAGATTACATAGATCTCATAGACTGGATGAATAATGCTATAATAAAACCTCCTCTAACACAGCATTTGGCTGACAAAAAATTGTGGGATATGGTGAAACATGTTCCAAATTTTGGCCATTTTCTTTGCCATACTCATGCGGTGGAGAGATGTGTTAAAATAATTACAGATACGTCAATAAAAGTGTGTGGTGAACAATCTAGAGATGATTAAATCCGAGCTAAACTTGATGCCAGAAAGAATTTGCCGATATTTGAAAGTAAATGTCAATACTATGCTTCAAAAAGTGAGTAAGTAAAACATAATATTATACATTAAATTTTGAGCAAAAGAGGTTGGGTGGGTGGAACTCGCCGTACAGCTACCTCCTCGTGGTGAGTTATGGATTGAATGAATATACGGAATAATGTTAAATACTTGCATAATATTTCAATGCAAAGAACCTTTCGTGCCGAATATTGATTCAAGAGAAGAGCTGCACTATTCACAGCACATAAAGGTTGTTAATATAAATTTTTTACCCCTCTGTTATATTTTTAGTTCTGGGGACCGGTTAATTTTTTTTACATCAAAATAAAATTTTTTTAAGAGATAATAGCATCTATATTAATATTCTAGACACTAGCCCGCCCCAAAAATAAAGCAAAAAAAAATTTTTTAAGTCCCCGGGGGACTGGTGAAAAATGATTTAATTCGGCCCATATATACATAGTATTAAGACGACCATATACAACTTTTTTACTAAAGTTTCTCAAAAAAAAATTTTTTGCTCTTTTTCGGCTCGGTCTAATGCACATTATACAATGTTATGCAAGGTAATTGCAAGGAGCTGTAAAGGATTTATATTAGAACATTATGGTATTCCGAAATTTATACGATTTGTTTATTTTTAACAAATCCTATTAGCCTTTTTAAAAGTATAACAACAAAATTGGTTAAACGCTATATCCCTCCTCAAACACTACTTCGAAAATCTACGAAGTCAACATCTATATTCAATATAAACGGAGTCCAAAAGAAGCAGAACTAAAATATGTTAAAATTGCAGGGAAAAAATTTATAAACTCGAATTGTAAATTGAAAAGAATGGAATAGTACAATTAAAATCACTTTCAGGACTCATTAAAAAAGAAAAGTAATTAAAAGTTGTTCACAAAAATATTGTCTTCCTTATCGATTTCTTCGCGTCGTCGGAAATCTCGTATCAGAAATGAAAAAGAGGGAAAGAGGTTATTAAATTAAATATACAACAGTCGGTACTATGATGAATACAAATTTGAAGAGAGAAATTTAACTTTCATTTCATATTCATAGAGAATTCTAAGCATCAGCCCAGCTTATTTGAATATAAGGGGGATGTTCTACTGTTGGATGACGGTTGAAGATATTACACTGAGAAAATTATTCTAGTAGGAGAGCATCGTTACAAAATTTAGAGATACAATTTAAAGTTTATGAAAATTTGGGGGAAAGGAATGAATTGGAGAAATAATTGCAATAACAATTATAATAAACAAGCACTAGGGCCCGTCCCAAAACGGGGTGGATAGGTGAAATTACGAATCCCCAAAACCTAACGATAAGTATTTATTTAAAAATTAGAAAACTTCTAAGTTTATAACAAAACTTTTTGGCAAATTTGTAACTAATATAAAGTTACATTTCTTCATCCACAAGTACATTTTGAATTCAAGTACCAGATGAAAAATACTATCATTTAAAAAATCTAGCAGTCGAAAAAGCTTAAAACGGCCAACAGATGATACAATCTGTCATCCTACTTGCTGTATAATTCTTGTCGATACGACCGTTTGAACGATAATCGCAACGTGTGTGGTTTTGTAGTTCAACCTGTGGTACGATCAGTTAAATCTATGGAAAGTATCTAATGTAGTGTTTAGTGATTAGTGTAATAGTGTCTGGAAGACTCAGTCCCCGGAAGTCCTGAAGCAGACATTAGATAGGATGTCGAAAGATCGGCGCACTAATAATCGATACGGTTCAACCCGGAAGCCTGGTAGAGCAATATTTCTATTACGAATCCAATCTTTCTCAGAAGTTAATTTTTTTAGTTCACTTGGCAACATTGCAATATTTTTGTCATGCATTAAGTATGATGGTGCGAAACCAATGACAGTATGTTTTGTTTCATTGTATTTGCTCACACATTAGGGTATGATTGGGATAGGGTAGGATAGGGATGATTTTTAATCTTTCGTTTAAGGCGTTACAAAATGGTGAATTTACGGCAGTGAAGATTATTGGTATACATTTTTCATTTAAAAGATTTCTAAAATTTTTGAATTTATTCCTGAGTATTGGTCTGTTAAAATCATACCAATCTGATCTGTCTCTGATATGCCTTTCACAAGTTTAATAAAATCATTTACAGTTTGAGTTTTCGATGTGCATATATCCACAGAAGTGGATGACTTCAGAAATTCTAGCATTAATGGAAGAGAGGAAAAAAGCCAAAAGGAGAAATGAGCCAAAATATCAAGAACCACAAAGTAGAATTAAAATACAGATAAAAAGGCCAAGGAAAAGTGGTTAACAGATCAATGCATAGAAATAGAAGAGAATGACAGAAAATACGACAGCTTAAATATGCATAAAAAATAAAACAACTAACAAATACCAAAAAGCGAGGACACTATGGGATACTCAAAGATGATAATGGTAAACTCATTGCAGACATCAAAGAAAAACTAAGATTTTGACAAGAATACATAATGAAACTATTCGACGATGAGAGAATGATACAAGAAGAATCACAGGAACAAACAGGACCGAAAATAATAATGTGCGAATTAGAACAGTCAATTAGAAATGCTAAGACCGTAAAATCAGTAGGCCCAGATCAGATACCCACTGAGCTAATTAAATGCATTGACGAAGAAACACTGCATATACAAAGTATATACAACAGGATTAATACCCCAAGATTGGTTGCTGTCCACGTTTGTAACACTACTAAAGTCAGCACATGCGACAGAATGCTCCCCAAAGATGACTAGATATGAACCAGGATCTCTATGTCTGCTTTATAAACTATCAAAAGGCTTTTGATAGAGTACGACATTAGAAACTCGTAAAACTGGTAAAAGAAAAGAATGTGGATAGTCGAGATATACGGGTTATTGTTAATCTGTACTGGAATCAAAAAGCAAAGGTTAGAATCGAAAATGTCGATACAGAAACAATAGAAATAAAAAGAGGTGTTGGACAGGGTTGCGTGCTGTCCCCATTGTTATTCAATCTGTACAGCGAAGCTATTTTTAAGGAATCAATCTCTCTCTTGTCGTTTCCTCATTGCTGAGGATCGTGATTCCCTATAATGCGGGCTGTCAATTCTCTCCATCTCTTGCGATTTTGGGCTGCTCTCATGGACTCGGAAAACGTCTCTCCAGTGGCTTTCTGTACTTGATCTGACCATCAGATAGGTGAGCGTCCTCGGCCTCTACGTCCTTCTACGTTTCCGCACACAATTAGTCTTTCTAAGTTGTCATTGTCTCTTCTCGCAATGTGGCCAAAAAACTTTAAAACATTTGCAAGACACTGAGAGGAGAGTCTGGTCTGAATGTTTAGCTCTTCGAGAATAGACTGATTGGATCTGTGCTCCGTCCACGAGACGCGCAGCATTCGTCTCCAGCACTACATTTTGAATGCGTCAATCCTTTTCCTATCCTCTGATTTTATTGTCCATGTTTCGGCACCGTAACTAAAGATTGAAAAAACGAGTGTCCGTACCAGTCTCATTTTGAGTTTTTTGGACAAAGAGCGGTCCTTCCATATTTTTGACAGTCGACTCATCGCGTTCTTGGCCATTCCTATTCTTCTGCGAATTTCCGTATGACAGGAGGCTGCATTGCTTAAGGAAGATCCTAGATACGTGAACTCGTACGAAGGAAGCAATCAGGGTATATCAATAAACGGAAAAATCTTAAACAACATAAGATTCGCAGACGACACCGCTATTTTTGCAGACAGTCTAGAAGCATTGCAACGCTTAGTAAATAGATTACATCAAATCAGTATTAAATATGGACTACAAATTAAGGTTGTAATGGGACGACAGACTCAGTAAAACACAGATTGAAATAAAAATATATCAATTAATTTAATGTATGTACAATAAAATAAAAATAAAATAAATTCTCCGCCGTATAAAATAAAAGTAAAACGAATTCTAGGTCTCCGTCCGGATTATGCAATGAATTCCTTGGCGAACGTCTATAAAAGAAAGAAAGAGTTATTATTAATAACAACAAATAAAATATGTGAATTCGATCGCACGCAGACTTATACTCGCTTCCGCTTCAATACAACGGAAGCTCCAATCACACTCGTAAACAAAAATATTCGGCTGTGCAGGCCCACGGCAAGGTTGAGTACACAATGCCAATGAGTTCCGCTTAGTTAAGGACAGAGTATGATCCTCAATACGGAAATATCTACGTCCGGGTTGTCTCGCAGGTTCAATACACTTGCGAGTCGGGGAGCCTAGAGCGCTAGCTGAAAGACTGACTAATTCCGCTACTCACATGCCTTAAATAGCCGCTCCGACTCCCACTCACCATCTCGCTGAAGAGGTGGATGCGCCAACCTTGACTCTTCCACGGTTCAAACTGTTCAACGATGAGAACATCGTTATAAGGTTAAGAAAATGAACTTCATGATTATTTCTAAGCAACATACAGTATGAAAGCTAGATATCGAGGGAAAACAAGTAGGAGTGAATAACTACATATACCTGGGAATCTGGGTAAATTAAAACAATGACCAAGGTAGAGAAATAAGGACACTCATTGAAATTGCAAGACAATCATTTATAAAAATTAAAATAATGTTTGTCAATCAAGACCTTCCTCTGGATCTAAGGATAAGAGCCTTAAGATGCTACGTGTTCTCGACTTGAAACGGAATGGAATGGAAAGCTGGAAACTAAAAGTGGAAAATATAAAGAAGTTGGAATCATTTGAGATATGGTGCTATAGAAGGATTTTGAAAATACCATGGACCCAACGAGTTAAAAATGCAGAAGTGCTAAGAAGGCTACAAAAGGATTGCGAGGTCATAAAGCACATTAAAACAAGAAAGCTGGAATATTTAGGCGACATTACCAGAAGTGCGAAATATGAGATATTAAGGCTCATAATGCAAGGTGTAGCGGGAAACTGGCTACAAGCGGCCCAGTGTAGGGAACACTGGAAATAACTGAGGGAGGCCTATGTTCAGCAGTGGATGCGATTGGCTGATTGATGATGATGAATGCAAGGTAAAATCAAGGATAAAAGATACATAGGAAAACGAAAAATTTTCAGGCTGAGAAACCTAAGAGAATGGTATGGTTGCGCTCAGTAGATCTTTTTAGAGCAGCCGCCAATAAGGTACGGATAGCTGTGATGATAGCCAACCTCCGATAGGAGAAGGAACTACAACAAGAAGAAGATATAGGGTAAAGTGAACCACTAGAAGATGTAAATATTTTTTGGTAGATCTAGAACCTTCAAAACCTTCGATTGTGTCTATGCAAATAATTTCGAAAGGTGTTGTTGCTGGGCCCAAATGTGGCATTAATCCAAATTTTCCTAGTTCTCTAGATTTATTTCTAGTACACACTGCACAGGTTTGACATGTTTCCTTTATATTTCTTGTTAAATTTTTAACCGTGTAGTATGGTCTTATCATCACATGCATTTGTTTTATTCCTATATAAGTTTCTATGTATATCAATCTTTTAAAAATTGTATGCTATAATCTCAGATTAGAATAATTTTTTCGTTTCCTCTCACTTTTTTGTAATAAACATTATTTTTAGTTACTAGTTTATTATTATGTTTTATATCTTTATTTTTTTTTCTTGGTCTTTCAATATATTTTCCAGAGTTATCAAATTTATAACTTTTAACTGCTCCTCCATATTTTCATCGTGTTCTAGACTTTATAATCATATTCTCTAATGGCTTGTGGTCAGAAAAAACAGGCACTCCAGGTATACAGCTTTGTTCCTCTTCTGTACTTCATTTAGTTTCTTTGAGAAATAGACCACTGGTTTTTCTTCATTTTTTCCTGTGGTTTTACACAATTATTTTTTATTACATAACCCAAGTATTTTACTGATTCAGCTGTAAACATGCATTTTACAAATTTTAATCTGAATCCTTCACTTTTTATTGCTTTAGATAGTTATGCTAGATGTCTGATATGTTTCTGGAATTATTTTGAAAAAATAAGTATGCCATCTAATATAGCTCACTGTGAAATCTGCACGTTGCGTTTTCTTATTATGTTACACATTATTCTTTGGAATATTGCTGGAGATGTTTTTAACCCAAATCGTAAACAAGTTCATTGAAAGTGTCATTCTTGTGTAACAAATACAGTTTTGTGCCTATCTGTAATGCGCATAGGGATTGGCCAAAATGCAGAGATTATGTCCAGTGGTGAGAAAAATTTACAATCTCTTATCTTTACCATTATATCCTCTATAAGTGGAAACGGTTGTGATTGGGGCACTACAATTTTATTTAAGTCTCTGAAATTAATGCACAATCTTGACTTTGTATTTTCCTCTCTTTTATAAGCTAATGTGACTGGGACTGCAAAAGGACTGTAAGATTCTTCTATTAGATTCTTGTCTAGTAGCAATTCAATTTGTTTCTCAATCTTTTTATCATCAAATGTGATTCGAAAGGCCTTTTGCTGCAATATTTCTCTTCTAATAAATCAATGTGTGCTTCATAATCCTTCAGTGTCCCTACATCATATTGGTCTTTTGCAAAGACAGACTTGTTTTCACATATGAATTAATTTATTATTGATTGTTGATCACAATCTAAATGGTCTACATGAACTTTAAAATTTGTCTCTTCAAAGTTTTCATTGAAATTTATTAAATATTTATTTCTCATTTCATTTAAACTAGTAATTTCATTTGTTTTCTTAGAATAAAATTATATTTGTTGATTATTGCCTCTTATTTTTTATAAATGTCACAATTTTTTGAAAAATTTGTTTTTGAATAGGCACTTTTTGACTTATTTGCATGTTTTCATTTTGACACAAACAGATTTATTTTATACAGTCTAAACCAATTAAAAAATTGTAATCAAAATTATCTTTTCCAATCACAAAGACTTCTGTCTCTTTTTCTATATCAAAAATTTTTACATGTAATTTTACCACACCAGTGGTTTTTTAATGCCATTAATAGTTTTTAATAAGTATTGGTAGAATCAATTAAATTATTATTATTTATTTTTAATAACTCTGAATTTATAAATGAAACGTTTGAACCTTGGTCATTTACTCCAAAAAGCTCAATATTTTCATTCAACACTAATATTATTTTTATTAATGGCAGTATTAATAGTTTTTTGAACTATCATTTCGTAGTTCACATTCTAACTCTGAATTATTGATAAGTTTAATTTGATCATCCTTATTAGTTTGATTATTCTTTGGTTTAAGCCAACAAGTTGATTCAAGGTGGTAGCGTGATTCTTTTTCACAGATGGTACATTTATGCTATTGATCTGTAAAATCTTTGTTTCTAATTTGTTTTTCTTCAACATTTCTTTTATAATGTAAGAATACTTTTTCACTTTATTTATTTGCTAAGTGTTCATTCTTGTTCAATTCACTGAAAAGGTGAGTAGTTGAAGTCAGTGAACCTTTATCAAGTCTATTCATGAAGTTTTCTGGTAAACCTACCACAATCAGGTTTATTAGTGTGTTATTGTCAATTAACTTATTAACTTCTAATAATAATCTTAATTTTTTGGTGGCATATTCTAATAGAGAACCAGCTTAATATTTGAATGTAAAAGCATATTTTATTTGGGACCAACCTTTTTTTTTTCATAAGTATCACAAAAGTTTGTTTTCCAAGTTTTTTAATCTGAGCCAATCACTATATTATCACATTGTTTTTTATCACATCATTATCACATCTAAACATTGTTTTTCAAGTAGATGTCTCAAACTTTCTATTTTATCTTCATCATTTAAAATTTCAAACTATTCACATTCTTTTTTAAATACTTCCATCCATTGTCTAACATTTGGCAGAATTGTTCAATTGGAGAAAAATGGAGAATCTTCATGGCTAACAGCAGCTGGTTGTAGTTTTTCTTCTAAATAGGTACTGATCACAAAATTGTAAATTTTCACCTTCATCCAAATAAATCTTTCTTATTTCACCATCTATTAGGATCCATACCACCATTTCGTCCACCATCACCATTTGGTTTTTGACCCCTTTTTTCAATGAGTTTTTTATTTTTGTAAATTTTTAGGATCTAGATATGTATGTATGTTTATTTACCTGCTTAAATTTGTCAGAGATATCAAAGATACGACCATCTGGAGTCTCAAATGAGGCAATCTCAATTTTTTCATGAACAAAAATTCGTTTTATAAGGTTCCTGGTGATGATTAGTAACACAAATGAGTTTCTGAAATTAAGGATTTATTAAATCATGTTCTATTTTCATTATTTACACAAAATTTTACCTGAAATTAAAGAAACGACATTCAATGTCACTAACTCTCAATGTTTAACATTCCTAACCACCTATAAAATTTGAAAAGTTTTTAAATATAAAGATGACAGAAGTGGCTGTGTCTAATATTCCAGCTAATGTGCTCGGTAGAGCGCGGAAATATTTATAATGTTTCGAAAGGTTTCCGCGGTTAGTACAAATTAAACCTAGAGCTAAGATTAATACTATTACAGGAATTAATATTAAACTCACCAGTCTTCCGGGTAAAACCGCGTCGATTATCATTGCGCCGAGCTTTCGACATCCTCTTCTAACTCTTCTTCAGGACTTCCGAACAGTATAATAATAAAAACCCTATCGAGCTACATCACAGAACATTTTTGAAACAACTATTCCATCATCAGTGCTATCTGGATGTCTGAAGCCACCAAATATGTGGGTAAAAACCATTTAAATGTAGTTTAAGTACCTTTGAGTTACATATTTGGTATTTAAAAACTGTGATTTTTAGCTTACAGAAAAAAATATAATAAACTAACATGATATAGCGGCATACTAATGGATATGTTCGCCAAATGCCTATTGTATAACCGACATAAATATTACTCAATGCTTACTTTGTTAAAAAGGCAGTTTGTAATAAATTGGGATGTCAATAAAAAAATATTCGAAATGAATCGGAGATATGTTTCATACTTTACCGATATCTCATTTGGTCTCCTGTAGAATGCCTAGTAAATGTGGAAGATATAAATTGTATCACACATATTACCTGTTAGTTTTAGGCATCATATACAATACTTAATCATTCTCTGAAATGCTAAATTTCAAACTGTCCTAATAAGATTTATGATAAAACGACGGATTGGATGCAAATTTAAAAAGAAACGTATTCATCAATAGGCAAAGGTAACAAAATTAATTATCACAGATTCTTAAATTTTTCACTGTCCTGTACACTATGCACTGTGAATTTTCTCAGTGTAGCAGTGACGGCGTAAATAAATATGGCATAAGTCGAGTAAATTCAGTTAGTTAATTTGGCTTCTAAGTTGCGTTCTCATCATTTATAGCAGTTGATTTTGATTCCAATTAATTTTAAGCTGCTACGCTAACAAATTGTCATATGTTTAGATAATTAAATCTAATAGAGGGCAGATCAAACGATAAGTACTTAAGTATATGCTAAAGGGTAAAAATTACTTAACAGAAGCGTGCCTTATGCGAATTATACGGGGTGATATTAAATAATACTCATAGTCATAGAATCATAGCACAATATTTATCGTTGCTGATCATATATTTGACGAAATTATAATAGGCCAGTACATAAACGTAAAATACGGCAATACCGTGTAATTTTCAGATAAAAGATCGGACTTAGATTCTACTTACCCTTCACTTCACTTTTGGACTTGTATCGTTGATTGCTTTTAATTTTTATAAGGTTCAAAACTACCCCTAGTAGAAACAAAATCGTCTAATTTTAAATTAAAGCAGGTAATTGATCTAAATCATCTTTTAATTAAGTAAATAAATGGTAATTAACATTACACAACAATTTAAGATATAACTATAGTTTAACGCCTAAATCTCACCTCTTAAAATAATTATAATTAAAACAATGTCATTGAATACACTATCTCCACTGATATGCATGGAAATTTGGATTAAGGTTTTGTAAGTGGTCATTGGTTGCCTCTCATTCGCTTCACTGTCGAATGGTTCAGTGGATGTGGGATCGAGCTCCAGCTCGGTGTACAGAAAACAAAAATTCTAACGCAGCAGTTTAAAATTCTAGATAAATCTGCGGCTTAGACTAGAATATGATGGGGTCTGATCGGCCTATGGTGGAGGAGTACGGCAAGAGATAAGGGCTTGCGGCTCGGTGATACTCCTCCATAGATCCCTACCGGACGGGCGTAACGCCTAAAAAAACCGGATATATATATATATATATATATATATACGTATATAATTGGGCCTACAAGTCCAATGTATTGCAAGTTAATTTAAAACCGTTGCCATAAGGTATGAAGAGAGTTCCCACAAAAATCCTGCCATGGAAGTTCTTTTTTTTTTAATCAACTCCACATGTAAAGGCTCAAAAGAACTAAACTAGTTGAGCTTTTGTGTAAGCGATGAGTTGGTGTAAAGCAAATATAGTAATATGCATTGTAGCTACAGCAATAAAGTAACTATAATAGTTAGTACAAAACAGAGTCAGCGGTGTGCGGTGTGACGTGCAACCACAACAAAACAGTTTATATAAAAAAACTAGGGTGAATCACAAGTGACATATAGATTACAAACTTCCTCCGCGGATTTTTAGGTGAAAAAAAATGCTGATTAATCTTCTACGTTACGTGCATTTCTAGTGTTAAAACAAAACTGAAAGTTTTAATTTTTCCAGACATTAAGTCTCGAGTTATTTCAGTATTAAGAACCATATCCAATCCATCATTATTATACTAAATAAAGGAAAAAAAAAGAATAAAAAAAGATGAACTGACTTTTTTTACCCAATAAGTTTGGCTTTACTTTCTACCAAGAGCCCTTATAAAAATTAATAGAAAATTTACAGAATTGCTTTCAAATGTTCAATATGATCGTAATAATATTAAGAACTGCAACCTGACATAAATTTTATTCTTTACACTTAATATCAGTACTAAAGTAGAAGCATCATGGAAAATCTAATTTTCCAAGGGCATTCCGCTAACAAAAACTATATTGCATTTTAACGTCTGTTTCAAAAAGTAATTAGTAGTTTTATAGGAACACATAAATTCGAAATTTGAAAGTTTATAAATCAATTTGTAAATGTTATGGTGAGTTTGGTAGTCAAACTTCTTTAATTGCTTTGTTTAATAAAAGTAACTACCTAATAAAACAACAGACATAAGCTGAACGTACTGAACAATTTCATGAATAAGATATACAAAGTGAAAGATTCACGAAATGTATTTCATATATCTAAAGCAGCAGACTAAGAAAATGTTTTGATGACACTATTACAAATGATAATATATATATATATATATATATATATATATATATATATATATATATTCTTAGAAAGGGCTTTAGTGACTATGTGAGTAATATATACGGATATATTGGGTTTAGTAGTCAATATATTGGCCTTTAAGTAAAACTCTTTTAGGTTTGCTAAGCTTTCGAGTTTATTTTACTCTTTTTCAAAACATACTAAAAATTGACATAAAAAATTTACATTAGAAAAATGAAGTTCTTATGTCTTCAATAGGCATACCCTTGTGAGAATTGTCTTTTAAAATTAGCAAAATTTTACATTTTGTCATTATGTCATTAACATAATGACATTAAATTTGATTTACTTGTTATTTCTGTCAAAACTTATTACTAAGGTTTCCATGTCTCTTCTATTTTTTATATTTATTTTAGGTGAGTTTGACAGAGGAAGTGTCTATGTTTATGCAAACCTTCATTGCAAATTTTGATATAATATTACAGTTATTAAACAAGCAACAGAGTTTATGTTACTAAGTATTTAAGAAAGAAAAAATACAAATAAAAATAAATTTTATCTCATTTGAACTTGGAATAATCCCTTTCATATGCGTAACTTTTAAGAACTTTTATGTTGTTATATACCATACGCCTAACTATGATCAAACAGAAATATTGAGAAGGGAAAGAAATTACAACAAAATACTGTTTCTAGAAATGTGTTTAATTAAAACTACACAAAACACCTTAAACAAAAGAGAAGACATTGAAAATCTTAGTGCTATATACAGTAATCTTCTTTTAAATAAAAGAATAACAATATAAAAGTTCTTAAAAGTTACGCATATGAAAGGGATTATTCCAAGTTCAAATGAGATAAAATTTATTTTTATTTGTATTTTTTCTTTCTTAAATACTTAGTAACATAAACTCTGTTGCTTGTTTAATAACTGTAATATTATATCAAAATTTGCAATGAAGGTTTGCATAAACATAGACACTTCCTCTGTCAAACTCACCTAAAATAAATATAAAAAATAGAAGAGATATGGAAACCTTAGTAATAAGTTTTGACAGAAATAAAAAGTAAATCAAATTTAATGTCATTATGTTAATGACATAATGACAAAATGTAAAATTTTGCTAATTTTAAAATACAATTCTCACAAGGGTAAGCCTATTGAAGACATAAGAACTTCATTTTTCTAATGTAAATTTTTTAGGTTAATTTTTAGTATGTTTTGAAAAAGAGTAAAATAAACTCGAAAGCTTAGCAAACCTAAAACAGTTTTACTTAAAGGCCAATATATTGACTACTAAACCCAATATATCCGTATATATATAGTGAAAAGGAGATAATACTGGGAAGTACCCTTTTATAACTGAAGAAGCAAAATAAAACTAGGGTGCTTCGTTAGATGTGCTTTTTAATTAAAGGTCTAAGCTTTCGTCAATGATTATTGACATCATCAGAGCAAACCTAATTCTAGCAAGTAACTCAGTGACTTGGGTTGAACACAAAGAAAGTATTGTCTGTGTATATATTAAACATAGTTGCAGAAATGGTATCCATAGTTTACAATGCGTTTTTTATTTAATTATAAACGATATATTTACTATAAATCTAACCTTAAAATCTAACCTTATTTAAAATCTAATGATTTTAAATTATTTTATAAACAAATGTGTAAACAAAATTGTACACCTTACAAGACACTTATATAGTAAATAGATCATAAAGCCTAATTCTGCAAAATTAAAGCATGATATATTTGGCTCAAGTTACTTATGTCAGTAACGCAGCAGTCTAAAATTCTAGATGAATCTGCGGCTTAGACTAGAATATGCTGGGGTCTGATCGGCCTATGGTGGAGCAGTACGGCAAGAAATAAGGGCTTGCGGCTCGGTGACACTCCTCCATAGATCCCTACCGGACAGGCGTAACGCCTAAAAAACCGGATATATATATATATATATATATATATATATATATATATATATATATATATATATATATACTTATGTCAGTTCTCTTATTTAGAGCATTCGGGTGTTTAAGAATTAAACACATTTCCAAAAACTGTCTTTTAGCGAGATTGCGTTCGGTGCCAAGAATCTTAACTTCGTTAAAATCCACCTTATGTTTAGTATTGATCGCGTGTTGCGCCAGAGCACAAGTGTGCTTTGATAGATTAACGATCTCCCAGTCTGACCAATATAACATTAATCACACTCAGCACATAGTATGTGATAAATGGTGTTAACTTGTTCCAAAGTGGACAAGGGTGTTTTAGTTTTTGAAAACAAATTTCTAACAGTCTTAGCATTCTTGACCGCAATTTTGACAGGTATATTATTCTGTTTATACAGTTTAATAAGCTTCTCAGTAACTTGAGGAAAATAAGGTAAAGATGAGTAATGAGTGGTAGGATTCTCAAAATCAGTATCAGGCAGAACAATGCTATTGGGGCACCATTGGGTATGTTATCAAACGAGGATCCATAAGTTTGTGAGTAAAGGTATTTATTTATGATAGAAGAAGGATATGAAATCTCAATTAAAATATTTTTTAATAATTTAAGGAATTCTCTTCGCTTAATCGAATGTGTCAATTTATTTAATCGGCAGCTTAGAGCTTTAATAAGGTTTATTTGTATTTCATTGGATGACAGGAATGGTAGTTAAGGATCCTATTAGAGGCCATGGGCTTTCTATACCAACTTGTGGTTAGGGTGTTGTCTCCCATTCTAATGACACGCATGTCTAAAAAGGGAATACTATTGGTGACAGTGTCCTCAAGTTCAACAGTGAACTGTAAATAAGGATCAAACTCATTGAAAAAGGATAAGGTGCCCTGAACCTTGTCAGGTGGTAAGGCTAATAATAAATCATCCACATACCGCTTAATAAAAGGAATTTGAAAATCAAAAAGACCTGAACGGTCAGATACCAAATCATCCAGTACATAGTTAACTAGGATGGGAGAGATTGAGGAACTCATAGGTGTGCCAAATATTTGGAGATAAAATTTGTCATCAAAGACCAAGAAATTAGTGTCGAAAACTAGTTGCAAAAGTTCTGCAAATACATCCCAAGAAACAGGGCAGTTAGGTTTAATAGAATTCGAATGATTTCTCAAGGAGGTGATAACGCTGCACAAAGGTAAGTTAGTGAAGAGAGACACCACATCAAAATTTGCTAAAATGTAGCCTTGTGGTAGTTTGAAATTATTAATAAATTCACTAAAGTGAAAAAAATCAACAATATTGAAATCATTATTGTAATTATATGATTTGGATAAGATATCCGTTAGAAAGTTAAAGATATTAATATTAGGTGAATTAATAGATGATACAATAGGTCTCATGCTCAGTGTAGGTTTATGTATTTTAGGTAGACAATAAAATCTGGGAGCATATCCATCATAATTATGTAAGTATTTAGCACGAGGTTGATCTATGATCTTTAAGTATTTTAAGTGTGTTATAAATTTATTTATTTTATTAGTGAATTTAGAACAAGGGTTGGTGGAAAGTGGTTGATAGTATCTATCATCATCTAACAGTGATTTGCTCAAACTGAAATATTGATCTCTATCCATAAGGACAGTACCATTACCTTTGTCGCTCGTAAGAACCAGAAGATTAGGGTGGGTTTTTAAAAACGATACCGTCTCCCTGTAAATCTTATCTAACTCCGATAAGGGTTGCCTAGGGCGTTTGGTGAAATTCAACAAGATGTTGTTGAATTTCATAATTGAGCCATAATTTAGTATTCAAAACTAAAAATTACAATTGACAACTCATGACAATTCACACAATCAAAACATATACGTCAATAAATATTACAGTAACTATGCCACTATCACTTGCTTAAATTAACATTTGACAAAAAGTTTCAGTGTTTATGAGATACCTTTTTGTGCCCATTATTATTTTTACTTATTTTTGTCTTTTTAAGTATTTACTTAAAAATTTACAGAAAGTCATGATAGGAACCGATGGATGGCTTTTCGGACATTTAATTTAAAATATTTGTTATGCTTAATTTGGTTACTTTAAAGTACATTGTGAATTAAATCATTAGTTGTAATTTAGTTGAATATAAATTAAAAACAATGCTTTTTGTACAAAAAAAAATATTTTAGTCAAAAATGTAATGTCGTTAAATAGAAAATAAAATTCTCTTTTAAATGAGGCGTCGAATTATACCGATTTCTATTTAAAAAAATTAACGATTATGTCACTATACCTACACCGGTGACGTCAACCCTACTTCATGTAGGTTATAACATGGGTGTTATATAACAAAAATCGACCTATTTCGGGATTTTCCTCAAAACTCGATGGTTCTCGAAATAATTATACTATTCCATAATTTAGCCGTTTACTGTATACTTGGAACTACGGAATGCTCTAAGAAAAAGATATTTTTCTGATATCCTCCATAATAAAAACTACTAAGTACATGGGATTCATTAACTATATAAAGTGAACCCTATATTTCACCACTTTGTCATTTGCACTAACTATAAAAACAGGTATTTCAGGGCATATTTATTTCAAATTCCCAAACTTTAAACTGCTCGGCATTTAATTTAAATGATGATAATAAATTAGGAAGGTATTCTGCTTTTAATATGGCGTACACGAAATGCACAATCCAACATAATAAGTTTACCGCAACCAGCAAACGAGAATTTTTTACTTTGCGGTTAATGCTACCAGTAAGTCGAACCGGAAAAATTTTGTGGAAGGTTATTTTAGTAGAGTATATAGGACACAGGAATTTCACGATAAAAGCCATTTAAAATTACGCACAGAATAAGCAGCTTTGTTGGTATTGTTTTTTTTTTTGTTTTATTTTTAAATATACAACAGAACTGAGACACCTATAACATCAAGCGAATATTACAGTGCAAAGAGTAAACGTTATTTCATAATAGATTTTTTTTATTCCAAAATCACAAAGCAATTATAAAAATATAAAATACAGGCTTATTAAAAAAACAACAGTAGCGTGATCTTAGTAGAAACATTTAAAATACAATTTAAAATAAAATTGGTGATACAATATTCTTGTAGAGTATAAAAAACATGCCGACGTAATAACTGTTTATTATTATTTTTTTGTTATTTGTTAGTTTTGCAATTCCTACTGATAATACTGATTATATCTTCTTCCAGATCGTATCAAGTCCAGAATACAATAATTATTTATACTAATAAAACAATTAAACATTATTGTTTGTATTGTGACAACGATTTCCGAAGTGGAAATTGGGCTTTTTGTAGTGGGGTGATACATCCAAAAGCGTTTGTTTGAAAAGCAGTAAGTTGCGTGGAATTGAGTGTAAAATTATTCCGATTATCTTTGTAAACTGTTTCTATAGCGAAACACAATTAGGTTTCATCGAGTAATCCGATCGAAGATTGGATTTGGCCTGGTTTGGGTAGCATCGAGAATGTCGAAGGAGGAAAAGAAGATAATGAAGCAAGAATAACGGATGGAGAGACAATGATAGGAGTGTCAGTAGGATCTATGCACTGTACTCTTTTTTGTCCTACTTTCAATATGGGCCTTGAATTATTATGACAAGGGATGGATAAATCCATAATGGTAGCCGAGGTGGGTGTGTCGTTAATGGGGATGGATTTAATTTCTGAAGGTAAAAGTCTTTTTAATGAAGTTAAGGAGTCAGTTGAAAATGAAGAAGAGAGAGGAGCATTAACTGCAATAAGTGTATGATCTGGTCCACTGGAGACTTTGGAACAAGACTCCGCGGTATGAGCTGTAAGCTTACAAAAAAAAAAAAACACTCGTCTATCGGTGGATAAAAATATTCTAAAGGGGGTATTTTCATGCTTAATTAACAGAGCAGATTGCACTTCAAAGTCCTATTTGTCAGGTATTACAAATGTTACCCTGCGAAAACTAATGATATGTGCATACTGATAATCTGATGTTCCGCATTTTATAAAAGTAACAAGTGCTCCTAGCTGTAAGCTAATATCGAGCAATAGTATATTTAGGGACTGTTCGATTAGTGAATGCGGGATGGAAGGATATACATTAGTGTAGACGAGAGCGGAATTAATCATGGCGTGCGTGACGAAAATATTCAAATTAAACAGTATTCAAAATGGAGTGTATGACAATGGCTTGTTACCTTTTAGGAAACGAAGGGGAAGAGGCTAGATTGGGTTGGAATTGGAGTTCTTTTGTGTAGATTGTTGAGTGCTGCTTATGATGTATATAGTCTTGTTTATCAAGACCGCGGCACAATATGTAAGAGTACCTAATGGACCCTCTCCCTAATTGAAAAGGAAGAAAACAGGATCTCACCTGATTTGTCGGGATTTTCACTGCTTTTCTTGAAATTACACCAATATAGCCACAATTAAATTGGACTATTGAAATATTAAACGATACTAGTTTATGATAGTATCAAGGGGTCCAATAAATTATGAACAACTAACCCTTGGCGGCCGCAGTTCTGTATTGTTAATCGAGCGAACCAGACGAATTTATATCGGCCGGTGATTTCGAGTGTTTAAAATTTTGACAAAACGATTTAAAAACTCATTAGCTTAATTCTCTAAAAACATAGTGATAGTGATAGTGTAAAAAATATTAACGAGTGTGCAAGACGGGGGGCTACCCCCCGATCATCCCGATGATCTTTTGTTAGATTCCCCAGATCAGCAAGACATGAATATGCAAGTCACAAATTCAGGTATATCTAATTCTCACGAAAATCAAAATGTAAGTAAACCAAATTTAATTACCGAGCAGTCTAATACTTTGAAAGACGGAAATTCATCTCAATCTCAACCCGAAAGGCAGAAACAGGTTTTTAATTATGGCCCAAACGATCAGGGCCCTTTTCATATTTATGTGGAAAACAAACAAATAAATTTTTCGGGTAGTCTAAATCCTTTAAAGGTCGGGGATATAATTTTAACAAATTTTACTGACTTGGACAATAATATTTTAAGTATTGATGCAATAGGTCGCAATAGAATTCGAATTAAAATGAAGGATTCAAAAAACGCTAATTACCTTATCAGTAACAAAAACGCTAAAGTATTTATTGATAATAATTTTTATATTTATGTTCCCAAATTTATTGTTGTCAAACAAGGCGTAATACGAGATATTTCGACCGAATTTTCTGAAGATTACCTTAAAAATAAAATTAAATCTTACGAACCCCATTTACCGTTCGAAGTTTTAAATGTTAAAAGAATTAATCGTAAGAATACAACAGGGGAATCGCCAGAATTTGTTCCAACAAAATCATGCATTGTTAGTTTTAAATCACAAACATTACCTAAATATGTTGTTATTAATTATATGTAATATGTATATATGTAATTATAAAAGTCATAAAAGAGGTAGAGTTATACAAACAAAAATTCTACTTTGTTTTAATTGTTTGCGTTACGGGCATCTAGGAAATCAATGTAGATCGCGACCCAGATGCTATAAATGTAACAAAGATCACAACTCGAAAGAGTGTACGGAAGTAGAAAAAACAAAAAAATGTTTTATTTGCATGGGAGAGCATTTTAATATTGATTTGAAAGATTGCCCGGAATTTCACCGACAAATATTAATCAAAGAAACTATGTCATCAGCCAATGTAAATTATCATGATGCTTACAAATTAATTCCCAGAAACTCTTACGCTTCTATTACTGCCAATCGTTCAACTACTACTAAAAATAATCCAAACGAAAGCATTACCTTTCAAAAGATTTCCATTCCACAACCAACCCATATGGAGCTTCGACCCTCATGCTCGATTCAACCTCCTCCAAACTTCAATTTCTTCGGAGAGTCATCTTCGCACCATTCACAAACTCACAATAGAGTCTTTAACAAAAAATCAACAGTTGAGTTTCATAAGCCAGTTAAAAGGCTGAGGCCAAATAGTCCAGACCCAATTGAAATAACACATCGAGAAATCATTTCTCAACCTAGGACTATAGGTCCAAATTATAGTATTCTAACCAACCCTAGTTATGTTAAAAATGTAAACAGTTCAGATTTTTCAACTCATAATTCAGGGTTAACTTCAGAGAATCTTAAAATAATTTCAGAATTAGTGGCAAACATTATCTCTACAATTAAGAGAACTAAGAATTTTAATATTACCAAAACGGAACTAGAATGTATAATTAGTAAACAATTAAATATAGATCTATCAGAAAATATATCAAATTCGCAGATTTAACACAAAAAATAAATTTCATTCAATGGAACTGCCGATCAGCAGTTTCAAATAAAGAAAACTTGGAATTCCTTCTTCATGAGAATGATAGAGCTCTTGCGATGTTATCTGAAACTTGGTTCAAAGAGGGAAAGTATTATAATTTTAAAAATTACAATATTAGTCGTAAAGACCGTCCAGACGGTTATGGAGGGGTGGCCATATTAATTAAAGCAAGGATTTACTATAAAGAAATAATAATAAATACTAAAGTAAATTTTTCTCATAAATGTATTGCTATTAATCTATTACCTAATAAAAAAACCATTTATATAGTTTCATTATATATTGAACCAAGAAAGAAAATAACACTGCAAGAGTGAAATGAATTTTTTGCTAATGTACCAAAACCTTTTCTAATAGCAGGTGATTTTAATGCCCATTATGTTTATTGGGGTTGCGATTTTAATGACACATATGGGAATATTTTATCTGATGCAATAAACCATTGTAATCTTATTTTTCTAAACAGCGGATATCCAACATTATTTCCCTTAAGTAGTAAAAGCGCAATTGACTTAACTCTGTGCTCTCAAGATATTGTACAATTTTTTACATGGACAACTATAGAGGACCCACATGGATCAAATCACCTATCCATATTGATAACACTCAATGTTAAAGATGATCATGACTTAGCTGAACCACCGAAGCACAGTATATGGCAGTTCAAAAATGGAAATTGGAATCTATATGTAACTAATCTTGAACACAGAGATATAGCTCAAAATTACGATGAACTCATTTCTATGATTATTGAAGCTGCAGAAATTGCAATCCCAAGAAATTTTGCAGGTCGAACTAAGCACCGCAATCACTGTCCGAAGCCTTGGTGGAATGAAACATGTAAAAATGCTAAATTAGCTTTTGCCAAGTATAAGAGAACTCCAAATAGAGAAAATTTAATTGAATACAAAAAAATGGATGCTTGCGCGAAATGCACATTCAAATTTACAAAAAGGCAAAAATGGGTTGAATACTGTACAAGCTTAAACAGCCATACCCCAATTTCACAAATTTGGAAAAAGGAAAACAATTATAAAAATCGAAAAGTCCAAAACAGATTACCAATAGACCCAAATTCAAACTGGATAGAAGAATTTTATATTAATATTTCACCGCCATGGGTACCAACCAACCGGGATGAATGTGATCTCCAAATTTCTTCAGTACCAAGGAATACGACCTATCTTAGCGAAAGATTTTTGATGTGGGAACTGGAACGATCTATCAAACATACCAACAACAGTTCTGGTATAGCCCATTTATAGCTTGGTGACATTGCATGATTTGCTCTTATTCTGTTTAAAGTAATAATAAAGTTCCTGTTGTTTTAGTTGTAGAACCATCTTATTATTGGGATTTGGGACATGATTTATAATTTAATCCTATTTGTTTGCTGTCATATAGTTCTTGCCATTTAGCCTTAAGTTGAACTTTAAGTGTGGAATTCAAATCTGTATATGGAATACACTGGTTAATAGAATCTCTGTGTAAGTCTGAGGCGGATTTTGCAAACTTATCAGAAATTTCGTTTCCTTGAATACCCGAATGCCCTTTGATCCAAACTATTAGCACCTCCCGTTGCGTGCTAAGTATTTCATGATTGGTATGTAGTATTTCTACTTCTAGATGACTTAAGTTCTTGGCCGCACTTATATTTTTTAGTCTCTCCATGACACTTTTGCAATCTGTAAATATAATACTTTTGAGTCTATACGTCCTACGTATATATTTTAGAGCTTTACTTATTGCAAACATTTCTGCTGTATATATCGTTGCCTCATCTGGTAATCTGAACTCTTCATGATATTTTAAGGTGTGATCGTAAAAAGTGGCACCTGTACGAATTTCTTTTGATCCATCGATATAAATCTGATAATAGTCAGACCATCGTTGATTAACCGTTTCGAGGAAGTGGTCGTTTTTGTCAATCTGAAACGTCTTAATTTATTTAGAGAAAAGGACATGCGGATGTTCTGAAAATATTGGTTGGATTTTTGATGTGTACAGTACCGACCTGAATTGGGAAAGAGTGGTATAACTGGTATAGATTTAGCAAATGCTTTTGTAATAAACTTGTTACTAATTAGTTGCCTTCTTAGTTGTAACGGTAGTTCTACAGCTTCTGCTTCCATAATATTTATTGGGGTTGACTTGAGATATCCAAGACATATTCTTAGACTTTTGTTTTTTTGGGTTTCTATTTTGTCTAAATGAATTTGTGCCGCTGATCCATACAAATGACTACCATAATCCAGGATTGATCTTATCATGGTTCTATAAAATAACAAGGCGATATTTGGGTCAGCCCCCCATTTTGTATAACAAAAGGCTCTCAGTATGTTAATAGCATTTTCAGACTTTTTTGTTATTTGATGGATACAATCTTTCCATAACAGTTTCCGGTCAAGATATAATCCTAACTATCTCACAACATTTTGTATTTGAAAATTATAAGGTCCCAGTTTTACTTGATCCTGTTCAATGTTTCGTCTTCCAAGCCTCTGTTTTGTGTTCAGAAAGTGTAAAATAATTTTCATTCAGCCACTCGTTGAAGATGTCATAAGTTTTATTTAATTCATATTCACAAGTTTCAAAGTTTTTTCTTGTACATTAAAAAACAATATCATCTACAAATTATATTGTTGTTATGTTATGAAGTTTAACACAGACATCCATTGTATATAATAAAAACAAAACTGGACTTAAAATACTGCCTTGGGGGAGTCCTAGGTTCGTAGTTCTAGGTCTAGTGGTTACTTGATTTAGTTAGGGAGTTAACAATATTTCAGCGGACAAGTAATGACAGCAGGTAAAGAGTTTATTATATTTAACATTCGTCATATGCATTTACTAAAGGGGAACTTCCTTGTGATATATGCATTGGATCTCTTATAGTACTCATTTGAGTTTAAAATATAATTTAATAACACTCACTTAGACATATGAAATCTAAATATAGGTCCTGTTCCTGTTGATAGCTACAAGAGTTGAACATAAAAATTGCCGTTCTTCGATACAATATATTTATGATTTCCCTAAACTTGGCTACCTTCCTACATGCTGTAAAAAATGTAACTTTATAGTAGCAATATAAGTGTTTCACTTTTCCCGTTGTTTATTGTTTTCGTTTTCGGTTCAGAAAATATCCTACGAATATTAGGAATATTAATAAAAATGCTGTATAAATTTCATTTACCGATTCGGTTTCTGTATAAAGATATATACTATGGAAAAGGGTATAAAGTTAAAATACCCTATAAAAGAATCGAAATATGTACTGATACTTCAGTCCCCATTCAGTTTTATCAAAGTATCGGAATAAAATACTTTTTACTGCGTGCAATTTAAGTAGATTGAATTTAGATTAGGGCAAATTCGGTACATTATTTTAGAGCGACTATTGAAAAAGGGGTTAGAGCAGACGGTAGTTTTGATGTGTAGGGTAGTTTTACTAGAAAATTTCGTTGCTTGCTTTTAACTAAATAGTGTGTTTTTACAGCTACGATCAATAGTTGATGGATCCATTTTACGCGAATAATGAAGCCTTGTAGTAAAAGCTTTAGGTAGGTTCCGTAATTTGCTCTATAGATTCGGTTAGATTTCCCCATTTAAAGCGATTGTTGCTTCCAAATACGGGATTATTTTTATACAAACACGAACTTCAAATATCGTGCAAAATTGTAAATATTGTATCTTTATTATTAAATTGTTCAAGTAAATAAAGAGAGTACCTGTATAAATACTATTAGCCCAGTCTGGTTATGCAAAAATCATCGATTTCGCATCAACATTTTTTGCAGATATCTGAAGCTTTTAAGACATAAGTGGGGGTTACTAGATGACGAATAGATGAAAAAGTACTCGTATTTTTACCTTGCGTTTTGTTTTATCAATAATTTATGGTCACAATTTAAGTTTTTGTCTATAAGTTTTTTCCCTCGTTTTTTCCCTTTTTCTTCTACAAGACAATAAAATTGTACCTTATCTTCGAGAGCGTTTTTTAGCATCGAGACGTCAGTCGAGACGCTTATTGTGCTCGAGAAGATAATGCGATTTTATCGTCGTGTGCAATACAACATTTTTTTCTATAGCAAGACTAATATGAATTACTATGTCAACAAATGTCAAAAAAATGTTACGGAAAATCAATCCATTACCTCGAATCAAGTGTTTAAGCAAACGAGTACAAGTTGTGATGCTCCAAAAATAGATATTTCTAATAATCTTAATTGTAAAATTTCAGTTGTTTTTAATCCTTAATGTGTTTGAATTTATCTACTCTTGCTGTTAAAGTGTCACTTGATCTACCCTTGCGGTTAAAGTGATACTTCATCTAATTAAAACAGTTGTTACAGCAACACTTTAACATAAGCTTTAAAAAAAACAATATTTATATCATTTTTTTATATGAAGAATATCCATATTTTCCCGTTTTTTAAATTAAATTTGACAAATAATTTACGGCGATATTTACATAAAAGCAGTTTTTTTTGTGCTAATTTTATTAATTTATATAAAATATATATATTTATGTAATGTAAAAATTTTATTAATTTTTTTATTAACAAAATAACATGTTAATGAGACATTTGAATATCGGGGAATTACCGTGTTTTAAATTTGGGCGAGGGACTTCACGTCGAACCTTTGTCGTTAACAGACGTGTTTAATAGCTAGCCTAATTACACCTAGTTTTTTGCGATATTATTTATATTCAGTTGATAAAATTGCAATAAAGTGTAGTGTTAATATAAAAATAAATTTGAACTACTTGGAAAAAAACTGTAAGTAGTATTTATTATAATATAATTAAAGATACTTATATCAAAACAAGTTCCTGCTACCGGATTTATCAACTCCACAACTTTTGGTATTCATTACCGATTCTGTTGTGACAAACAGGACCGTCTGAAGAATAGAGGTACCAAAATATGAATAATATTTTTAAAAATGGATGAAGATTCTGTTGGTTCTGTTTCTTCTCCTAACAATAATCAACCATGTTCATATTCCAACGCTGTTACTTCATTTAAATATCCAACCAAAAACCAAGCCATTGTCCTATCTGCTCTCAATGGAATAAAAATAAATGAATACGTGATAGCAATAGGAAATATAGTAAAACCAGAAAATATATTATTTGCATCCCGCATCTCAAATAACAGAATTTGTATTTATCTCTCCAATACCGAAGTCGTCAATACATTGCTGAAGACACATACATCAATATCCATTAATGATTCAGAAGTTGAAGTAAGACGTCTAATTACTCCTGCTACAAGACTGGTCATCTCAAATGTCTGTCCCACCATACCAAACTCAGTACTTGAAGTTGAACTGAAAAAATTAGGACTTAATACTGTATCCCAGATGACTTTTCTGCGAGTTGGAATGCCGGACACTGCCTATAACCATGTTTTAAGCTTTCGAAGACAAATTTTTATAACTCCTATTGAAAATATCACTATCCCAGATTTCATTACAATATCCTTCGACAACACCAACTATCGAATTTATCTATCCACTGACTTAAATTGCCCTAAGTGTATGTCAAAAGGTCATCGCGAAACAGACTGCCCTGTTCTATCACAATTGACATCAACTGAAACGCCCATTGAATCTCAATCTACAATATCACTTCCGTCTAAACCTCAAAATCTTACAACAAAAGCAGAAAATCCTATTAATAATACCACTAACTTTCAAATAACAACAGAAGATATTCACAACGAAACGACAAAAAATAACAATCCTATTACTTTGAACACTGATGCCTCCCATCAAAAAACAAAGAGACAAATATCTACTGACTCTCCTGAGATACATGAAACGCCACCCGATCCAACAATTTTTACCAAACCCAAAAATACAATTAAGCGGCCAAAATCATCACAATTTGATATCCTCGAGTCACTTGAATCTATTAAAGGTAAAATCGAATCTAAATACCCGACATTTCCTCTTAAATTTACAGTTCTTTGTGACGCGATATGTAACGCATTAAACTCAAATTATCCTACCCCCATAGTAGAAAATTACACAACCGATATAAGTTCTTTTAAAGAGATACTTCTATTCGCCCACGACCATATTCCTGATCGCAAAATAAAAAATAAACTAACAAGACTTCGAAAAAAGATACAATCCTTAGTTACCGATTCATCCTCGGATATTGAAAGCGATAACTCCCTTTCCCACGTTGTAAAATAAAATGGATAATACATTTATATTACAGTGGAATCTTAATGGTTATTTTAATAATTTAGAATCCCTTAATCTACTTATAAACGATCTTTCTCCTGTTATAATATGTTTACAGGAAACCCACCTTAAAAGTAATACTTTTAACTTTAATATAAAAAATTATTCCCATTTCCTTAAAAATCGAGACGCAACATATGCTAGTGGAGGTGTTGGTATTTTTGTAAAAAATCACATTCAGACCAAAGAAATTAAGCTACACACTAATCTAGAAGCTGTAGCTGTATCAGTGTCATGCAATATCAACTGCAGACCTATTAACATATGTAACATTTACCTCCCTCATCCAAATGAAAATGTACTTGAAGAATTACATCGCTTAATCGATGATATTCCTTCTCCCAAACTAATACTTGGTGACTTGAATTGTCATAATATCACATGGGGTAGTATAAAAACAGACAAATGTGGTAGACTTCTTCAGAAATTAATAGACAATCAAAATCTAATTTTAATGAATACTGGTAAATCTACTCATTTCAGCTCCCACAATAGTACTTTTTCTGCCATCGATATTTCATTGTGTGATCACACATTAGCTACAAGTTTTTCTTGAAATAGTCTTGATTATCTATATAATAGCGATCATTTTCCTGTAACAATTGAAACCATTTTGCATGATCAACCAAATATTCCTGTTTACCAAAAATGGAAATTAAACTCAGCAAACTGGGACTTATATAGAGATCTATTAAATAATTATCTTACGAACTTTATTCTAGAAGATAGCATAGATTCATCTCTTTATCATTTCAATGATACTATAGTAAAATGCGCTAATATTGCAGTGGGAAAAACAAAACCTTGTAAACGAAAACCAGTACCATGGTGGAGTGAAGAAATAGCCTTAGCTATGAAATCTAGCAAACATGCTTTCAATGTTTTAAAAAGACATAAAACAACAGAAAATATTATCAATTTTAAAACACTTAGAGCAAAAACTAAATATCTTATTAAGAAAAGTAAAAAAGAAACATGGTCAAATTATGTCTCTACCATAAATTCATCAACACATATGACTACAATCTGGAATAAAGTTCGTACATTAAAAGGTGAACAAAACTCAATTCATATTAACACTCTTTATTATAAAAACAAATTAATATCTTCCAAACAAGAAATTAGTAATATTATGTCAGATGTATATAAGAATAATTCAAGCAATGCAAACTTCAATCCCGCATTTTTAGATTTCAAAAATAAACGTGAAATGACAGATTTATCTATAATAGATAGTGATAATCCACTAAATTTCCCCATCACATATCAAGAATTTGAAGAAGCTCTAGATAAATCAAAAAACACTTCATCGGGTCCTGATAATATACCAATCATATTTATCAAAAACTTGCCGTACATAGGAAAATTAATTCTCTTAGACATTTTCAATCACATTTACCTTAATAAAAAATTTCCTTCAATCTGGTCTGAATCAACAATTATTCCCATATTAAAACCTTTCAAATCAAAAACTGACCCCCATTCCTATAGACCAATTTCTCTTACAAATAATACATGCAAACTACTAGAAAAAATTTTAAATAACAGATTAATGTGGTTTCTTGAAAAAAACCAATTATTAAGCCATATCCAAAGCGGTTTCAGAAAAGGCAGATCAACTCATGATGCCTTAGTAGCTATTGACAATATTATATGTGAGTCCTTTAGAAATAACCAGAAAGTAATTGCCATATTTTTTGATATAAAGCATTTGATACTGCATGGAGATACAACATTTTACAAACCATGTCCAATTGGGGTATCCAGGGAAATTTTCTTGCCTTTGTAAAACATTTCATGAATAATAGGATACTTCAAGTACGTGTAAATGGAATTACCTCAAAAACAGAATGTCTTGAAAACGGTATTCCACAGGGCTCAACCTTAAGCCCCACTTTATTCTTAATAGCAATTAATAATATCGCTCAAGAGATAAAGCTACCTTTGAAAGCAGGTCTGTATGCAGATGACTTAGTTGTATATACTAGTAGCTGTAATATTACACTAGCCTCAAACATTTTGCAATCATTTCTGCATAAACTAGAAGACTGGTCCCAAAAGACTGGTTTTACGTTCTCAGGTGATAAATCTCGTTTCATCGTATTCAATAAAAGAAAAACTGATTGCAAAACAACACTTACTCTAAATGGTATCAACCTAGAACAAGTAGAGAGCATTGACTTTCTTGGTCTAAGACTGGACAGTCAGTTAACATGGGCAGAACATATTAAAAAGCTAGTCGTATCCTGCCAATCTAAAATAAATCTCCTTAAAATGCTATCAAACCGATCTTGGGGAGCGGACACCATAAAATTGCTGCATATATACCAATCATTAATCCGAAGTAAACTGGATTATGGTGCAATATGCTATTCAACTGCGAGTAATTATATACTTAAAAAACTAGACAATATACAAAACACATGTTTAAGACTAATTCTGGGTGCTTATCGAACTAGTCCTGTTTCAAGTTTTCAGGTTATCCTAAATGAATCTCCCCTATCAATACGAAGACAACACATTTCTTTAAATTATGCCGCGAGATTGTCTTCCAACCCTAATAACACAAATTATCCACTTCTTTATAAAATATATCCACCTACTCATTGCCATCAACAAATTAAATATCCACCCCTTAAAGAACGTCTAACGAGATACGGTTTTGACATGGAGCAGCTCACACATTCTTACCCTACACAACGAACTATACCTCCCTGGACTATTAATTTCCCCACTATTAATCTATCCCTCACGGCCTATCCAAAGAGTACCACAAATCCCATAATAATTAACAAATTATATCAAGAACGGATATTAGAATACACTGGCCATAACAAGATTTTTACCGATGCGTCAAGAACTGAAAACGTACACGCAGCGGCCTATATTCTAGGAAAGTCTGAATATGCAGTTCGCATCCCTCAATTCTGCAGCATTTTCACGGGAGAAGCAATCGCCATTTTAAAGGCTTTAGACATGTGTAAGAGTCATGCAAGCTCAGATTTTCTTATCATTACTGACTCTTTATCTGTTCTTCAGAGCTTAAGGCAAATATATCCAGTACATGCTATCCTGCAACAAATACAATTAGCACTTTATCACCTACAAAACAGACACGTTAACGTTACATTTCTCTGGGTACCATCACATACAGGTATCGCAGGAAATGAAAAAGTAGATGAATTAGCAAAGAAAGCTGCTACTGACGAGCAAACTGAAATTATGACTACAATTCCATTCAGTGATATCCAGCTCAATATTAAACAGCACTGTGTAAAAAATTGGCAACAAATGTGGAATTCTACTAAGGCTAACCTTAAAAACGTGAAAACTAGGATTGGCACTAAACTACAATTTCCAGAAAACAGAAGGCAACAAGTGATTATAAACCGACTAAGAATTGGACATACAGCGTTAACTCACCAGCATCTCATAACAAAAGAACTACCACCTGAATGTTCCTATTGTGAATGTCCAATAACTGTTCAACATGTATTGATTGAATGTCCTCTTTATTCGTACGAAAGAGCCATCAACAACGTACCAGAAGAAGCAAAGAAACTTAAAGATATTTTAAACAGTAATGTATCTAATACAATCAAATTCCTTAAGGACATACGTTTACTACACAAAATTTAAGTTATATGTATCTCTTTGTAATTTGTAATTTATTATGTGTAATTTGTAATAACAATTTGTAATAACAACTGTAAAATCTGTAAAACCCGCTAATAACCTTTAATGGTTGATGCGGAAATTCTAAATAAAAAAAAAAAAAAATTGGGCGAAATTTCCCTCCAATCGGTCGAATAGTTTAAAAGTTATTTGATTTATTTATCTCTGAGGCTAAATATTTCAACTATTGAAGTTGCTCTCTTAATGGCACATTTAACAAATTTCATAGGATTCTTTAAGAGTTAAATTATCTCTAATGAATGAAAATACTTTCTATTCTTGTGCGATCTGTACTCACCGGAGGGACTGTAGACGTTCGGATACAATTAGCGTCTCTTAGCAAAGACAATGACGTCGACTTTGCTAAGTACCAAGACAATTACTCTACACACACACACTACACTAGGTACCTGACTGTACCATGCCAATGATCTTAGTTGTCGAGGCATTAACTCAATAATAAAAAAAAAATATCCACTGGAAACACTGGAAACTCGATTATCCGTCAGGGCATCGGACCAAGGGTATGACGGATAATCGAAAAGACGGTAAGAACATTAAAAAACAATTCATAGTATAACTCTCAAATTTTATTTCTACGTTTTATTGGACAATATAAGAGGAATTTATAGATATTAGTACAGTCGAATCAATTTGATTTAATATATTCCGAAATCTTTGTAAGTTGCAATAGTATCGCCACGGTCAAAGTCTGTGTCAGCTTTTGAATCAGTTTCGTTCGCCTTTGTTACCATTTCAACGTTTTCATCATCTGTTAGCAATCTATGGCCGTTTGCGTCCTCATCACAAATTAACCATTCGTTTATATCATCTTTAGGCAACGAAAACACAACAGTTGATTTAGCCATAACTTCATTTGTTACCGCATCACGCTCGGCTGTCCCGGGAGCATTTTCTTCTTGAGTTGATTCAGGCCATAATTTATTCCACGATCTTTTCAGCGTTACTTTCGAAATAACAGCCCAAGCATCGACAGCATTGAGTGTGTGTTTTAAATCGTATGCTTTCCAGTATTCTGGAAAAGAATATTCCTCTTTCATAACTAGGTTTTGAATAAATTTTTTTCTGTACCTTCTTTTGAATGTTTCAATGACCGATTGATCCATTGACTGTACCAATGATGTTGTATTCGCAGGCAGGTGATATTTTAATCGTCACTTCGCACCATACGGGCTTCAGGATGGGCAGGTGCATTGTCCAAAATGAGAGTTGCCTTTGCTAGCAAATTTTTTGTTTGCAAGTTTTGTCGAACGTCTGGTATAAAAACCTAAAAAAACAAACCATGCATTATGTTGTGCGTAGTAGTTAACGGAAAGCGTGTTTATATTTATGCCCTTGAAACAACGTGTTTTTTGCTGTACCAATGAACAACAAAAGAAGGCGATGGTCACCACTTGCATTTGAACACATCATTGCAGTGATTCGTTGCTTTTGCGTTTTAAATATTTTAAAACGCAATTTTAAAACAGTGCCAATATTTTACACATTTCATCTCTCTGTATTAGGTAACTATAGTGATTATATAATTTATAGCTACCATGAGAATCCTTATATTGTCTAAAATATTAATTTAAAGAATATTTACTACAAGAAGTGAGTAAATTAAGTGTTTAAAATTACCCCCATAAATATTGATCATGGGGTAAATGGAAATAAATTTGTTCTGTTAAAGGGAGTTATTTTGTTACAGGTCTTGCCATTTTTAAAATGCCGAGGAAGTATAAAGAAAGAGAGAGAACCACCAAAGTACTATTTGAATGATTTAGTAAATGCCGTGGCAGAAGTCAAAACAAAAAAAAAAGAACATATAGGGTGGCTGCTGCTTACTAGAGTATTCCACATTGCGTTATTTACAATCAAAAACATACCAATTGATAAGATGGGAGCTGGTGTGTCTACTACATAGTCAGACAAAATTGAAAACAATATAAGTAAACCATAAGTTGTTCAAAATAATGTCTTTAATGACATCAGTAAATCCATGTTTGTATTTAATGCTGACGAGAGTGGACTTAATAGTGATCCCTCCAGGATCAACGAGTAACGCTCTATGCAGAGTGTCTGGTGGTTCTGGACGGGAACCCACAATAGTGCTCGCATGTGTTTCATCAGATGGAAAATATTTACCACCGCTCATCGTTTTTAAGGGTGCTGATGTCCAAGCAAGATGGGTATCACTAGAAGCCATGCCAGGAACGCTTCTAGCAAGAATGGCTGGAAGAAGGAACTTCAATTTTACCATTGGTTTCTTAATGGATTTTTACATCATCTAAACACCAAACTTCTGTAGCTAAATCTGCAACATCAATCGCAGCATTAGATATGTCTAGTTTTATTTCTCCAACCAAACACAACCTGGGCCGTATGTTTCATGTGGAGTCAACAAGAACAACAAGAAAACTTGACTCAGACACAATTAAATAAATTACTCATACAGAGAAAAAGATAATACATCTAAAGGCTAAAACAGTTGGCTTATGGAGAAGTATTAACTGCTAGTGACATTTTAAACAGAATGAGGGAACAGGAACATTTTAGAAAACAGAGAGAAAATGAAAAAAAATTTATAAAGTTAGAAAAATTGCTGATTCGCTTAAAACTCATTATTAAAGAGTCATTATCGTCATCCGATGCAAGTGAAACAGAAGTATCCTATGCTGAGAGTAACGCCAGTCCATGGGATAAACCGGTAGAAGAAGAGCTACAAAAACTAAAGGCTGCAGAACACCACAAACTTCAGCAGAGAAAATTTGTATTAGTAGAATTAAAGGGCGATAAAAGACTGACAACATCTTACAGATATCTTTTTAAGATCGAAGATATTGATTGAGATAAAAATGAAATTAAGGTTGTAGCTCTAAAATGTATGCATGGTCTCTCTCTCTTCAATCCTGACTCTCCAGGGGGAGTGTAGTGGTCGACGTGATATCGTATATTGTCCGTCTCCAGAGATCTCTGTCTCTGCTCATTTCTTTTAATTCATGCATAGGCCTTTGGCATATTCCTGTAATTTGATCTATCCATCTTGTTGGGGATCTTCCTCGTGATCTTCGGCCTTCTACCTTTCCTTGTATTATGAGTCTTTCCATGTTTTCTGTGTTTGCTCTCATAACATGCCCAAAATATTTTAATTTTTGGCGATGGACATTACTAGAGAGTCGTTGGCTTACTTTTAGCTCTCTTAAAATTGAATTATTTGTTCTACGGTCGGTCCAAGGAATTCGTAACATTCGTCTCCAACAGAACATTTCAGTGGCATCCATCTTTCTTCTCTCCGATAGTTTCAGAGTCCAAGATTCACATCCGTAGGTCAGTATTGGGAATATTAAGCAGTTGATCAACCTCATCTTTATCGCTCTTGAGATTTGACAGTCCTTCCATATTTTGGTCATTTTTGCTGTGGCAACTTTTGCTAGATCACATCTACGTTTAATCTCTTCTTGTAATGACCCTGTGTTTGTGATTAATGATCCCAGATATAAGTATGAGCTCACAACCTCGAACCGGTCAATTGTGGTTATGTGTGGATGATTGTTGTGTAGTCTATCCACTATTATGATCTTTGTCTTTGTTATGTTTAATTGCAGACCAAATATTTGACTTTCGTTTTCAATCAGTCGTATAAGTTCCATCAGCTCTGCTTGACTATTTGCAAGAAGGGCTGTGTCATCTGCGAAACGTAGGTTGTTTAGTTTATGACCATTTATTGAGATGCCCTTTTCCATCCTTCAAGTGCTCTTCGCATAATATACTCCCCATATATGTTGAATAATTGTGGAGATAGTATACATCATTGTCTGACACCACGTTCTGGATGAAACTCGTTCGAAAGTGTGTCAAGTACTTTAACTGATACAGTAGTGTGTTCATATAGTTCAGGTATAAGCGTAATTAGATGTTGTGGTAAGCCTACTTCTTTTAGTATTCGCCATAAGTGTCTCCACTTGACTCTGTCGAACGCTTTACGGTAATCTATAAAACAGATGTATAGTGGGATGTTGAATTCCCTAAATTTCTATATATAATAGATCTCTCGGCTGCTTATTCTGACCATGTCACTAAATTTCTTTGCATATACTTTGATAGTACTGTTTTTTGTCGGCCTTACATCTTCGTTTTATTTCTTTATTGAGGCTTCTTAAACTAGCTTTTTCCCTTTCACTATGTACACCACTTTTACAAAGATTTCTTCTGTTCTCAATTATTTTAAGAGTTTCATCTGTTATCCAGTGTTTCCGTTTCACCGGATTATTTTTCTTTGAGCGATCCACTGGTGTTGTTACGCAATGTTTAACAGTCTCCCATATTTCTTGTGATGTTCCGTTACGAATAGAAGGCATACTTTTCTGTACTTCCTGTAGAAGGTCGTCTTTCTTTCTTAGTTCTATCCTCTTTATCTCTCTTTGTTTGTTGGGTGCTTTAAGTTTAAGCATTACTTTAGCTACGAGGAGAGTATGATCGGATCCGCATATCGCCCCTGGATATGATCTGACTGTTTGAATGGACGATCTCCAGCGAATATTGGTGAGGACGTAATCTATTCGATTTCTAAATCTATCTCCAGGACTTTTCCAAGTATAAAGTCGACGTACATGGTGTTTAAATCGAGTATTCATGATAGAGTAGTTGTTTGTGATAGCAAATTCGGTTAAACGGTCTCCTCTTTTGTTTCTCTGCCCTATGCCAAACTTTCCCAGTACATTCTTTTAAGTCGTCATTTTGTGTTGTGTTGCCAACTTTTGCATTAAAGTCGCCACATATTATAGTAAGTTGTTTATTTGGTATGTTAGCGATTGTGGTCTCCAGTTTTTCGTAGAACGCCTGCATGGTACCTGCAAGTAATTTGTCATGCAGACAACTGACATTAGTTTCGTCAACTTCTAACAAATTATTGGTACAGCCCCTGAGCTAAATATTTTTATGAAAGGTGAAAGAATATTTTACAAGTTTCCTAATAAGTTTAAAATTCGTTTGTTATACTAGCGTTTTCCATTCTACCAACAATGTTTGTTGATATCATCAGCATAGGCCAGGATTTGCACTGGTTTATTATATATTGAACCAGTGGTTGTGATCTGTGACATACGTATTACTTTTTCCAAAGCCAGATTGAACAGTAAACAGGAGAAAGCGGTCTCCGTGGCGCTGCCCGTTCTTTATTTTGGAAGGTTAAGACAGTTCCTATTGAATTCGTACTCTACATTCAACTTTTTCATGAGTTGGGTTTGTTAAATTTACACTTGAAAGAGTTAGGAATGCAAAACTGATTTGGTATTCCTAGTTCTTTCATTGATTTGAATATTTCTCTTCTATTCACAGAATCGTAGACTGCTTTGCAGTCTATGAATATGTGATGAGTATCAATCCCACAGGTATTCCAGTGTTTTTTCCAAAATTTGTTTCAGGGTTGCAATCTGATGAATTGTCGATTTACCACCTCTGAAACCAGCCCAGTATTTTCCTACTATCCGTTCTGCACATAGTGCTATAGTTACCTACCAATTTAGACTCAGCATCCTTAAAAACGAGCTTAAATAACACCCATCACTAAAGACACACTTTATTTAAAATGATATAAATAAAATAAATTTTAATATAATAGATTAGGTAAATTTGTAACGAAAAATGATAGGAAAATTACTAAAAAAAAAACCGTTAAATATATAAGGATTTTCTCATTAGAGTGATATTGACCTCATTTATCCTTTAGGTTTCCTTTTTTACTCTCTCATCTTTCCTCTCAAACGAAGCATCCTCAGACAGATCGCATCACAGAACCCTTCGAAGCTTCGTTTCCTATCTCTAAACCGCACTCTACTAATGAGCGCACGATAGGATTCGGTAATAGGGTATAAGTTACTAAAAAGTAAATAAACAAATTACATTGTATCAAAGGACGGGGCTAACTAGGTGTTGGCGTTTAGTTCTAGGAATTTGACAAAGCTAATGTTTAACTCGTTTGATGTTGTAGACAAAATACGTTTTAACAAAAATGTTTTTTATCATATTGGCACTTAATATACTATTAACGTAGGTACTAAATATACATAATGTTATAATATACATAAATGCTTTTTTAAGACGTTGTAACGTTATAAACCTCACATCTTTATTAATTTATATTTAAATAATTATTTAGTTTTAATTTTTTATTAATTTATTAATTTCTTTATCTCCAGTTTAATTTTTACTATTGTTTTTATTTAAAAAGTAGTTGGCGCCCCCTGTTTTTCTTTTCTTCCTCTGTCTTTTTTTTCTCCGTCTTTCTGTCCCGTAAAATAAATATTCGCTCTCTCTCTTTCTGTCCGGTAGAGTAGATATTCTGTTCTGTGTTGACAGACAAGCTAATTTGATGATATAGCAACATCCTATGACATCTGTGATAACTTAATTTAGTCTCCCTACTTTCTGTCAAACAACTTTTCTAACGTAGTGGGAATATAATTTTTTGTCTGTTTTTGAAATTTATAAAAGAGGACAATAATTATTATAAGATTCATTTTATGGTCTAAAAAATACTCTTGGGGTAAGTACTTTCATTGTAATCTGTATTCTATAATTCTGACAGCATTCTCAATATTTATAACCTTATTTCTCTTGAAACAACGCTTCTTGATTATGATTTGCTCTTATTATATGCATATAGGATTGTTAACAGAATTTAACTAAGTAATAATAATTATACTTTATTTTATACTTGCCATACGCTATTTTTTTAATTGTAATTTAGTAAAATGACAGGAAGTTAAACCCTTTTTGATGTGTCACTAATACAAGCTGTTCCTTATATTTTAGTTTATTGACCATTTTGAAGAATTTATTGACCACATCGAATTTATTGGCCATATTGAAGAATTTATTTGCATATTTTATTGACAATATTCTTCAAGACATATTGGCAGCTTTATTGGCCACATAAAAATTTATTAACCACTTAATCAGGACCTACATCCACGTGGTACTGCAGCTCTCCAGAGGACACAACATTTAATCATCCTCACTAATTATTGTTAAGCTTTGGTAGGGTGGATTATTGTTTCTTATTTTTTTAATAAATATGATTGGTTAAAACTTGTTTTATTTGCTATCAGCTAAGAGCTCAGGTTCAATCCCTAGTTTAAGACAAGACGAATTCACACTTGGGATACTGAGCTAGGCAAGGCATAGACGATAAGCTTCCATGGTTGATTAAAGTGTTATTTTTATAATAATACTTTAATTCTCTTTGGTAGTCTTATTGTTACAAACGTATATAGCCTTGTGTACTCAAAAAAACACAAGTTATTCAAATACTGTAGTACAAGATCCCACTGCAACATAAGTAAGTTCATAATGTAGTTAATTAAACTCACATTTTTTCATGCATTTAATTATAAGTAATTAATTTTTGAACAAATATTTATTATTATTATTTAATTAAATAATTATAATAATAATTATTATTTTATTGGGAATAAGCCACAATTGAAAATTAAAGTAGGTTTGAAAGGTATATCAGACTAACCTTTTATTTACACAATTTTTTTATTGGCTCCTTTCCTCCTCTGACTGTGCCCTGACCATCTACTACTCGTATGGTCACTTCACATACCCCTGTTCTTCTCAGCTGGTAAAAGTCTCACACACATTAACGCCGCTACAGTTTCTCCAAAACACCCAGATAAACACCTATCCGACAGAAACACACTTTCTTACTAATCAAAAGTATTTTCACTTCATCAATTAGCACTACTTATGTTACCCCTGTTTTTCTTCCTACAGGATGTAAATTCCGCTTTGAACTGCTACCACTCCTTTGGCTTGTCCACAGACACATCGAACACTATACACAATTTTATTTACAAGCAACTCTGCTCACTTTTACTGCAGGCTATGGAGAAACAAAACAATCAGCTTCTTCACAACTTCAAAACACAGTAAAATCTCCTCCGGCATTGTAAAATCGGCTTGGCGTCGTTTCCTTCTACCTTCCGCGTCTACCAATCAGATTCCAGCCTCATACACTCCACACCTTAAATTCCAACCAATCACATTCAATACTTTCTCAGTAAACAAACTAGCTGTCATTACAAACAAACCTTATATTATTTGGTATTTCCAATCTCATAAATATTTCTTTATTTTTGTTTACAAGTCTCAGTATAACAATATAACTGAACATCAAGATTATTCTATCATCTTTTACTAAAAGCTTTCTCCTTATTTTCAAAATTCTGTGTACAAAAAATTTCCATTTTGTATTCAAAGAATTCCTATACCTGTACCTTTGACATAATTGTTTATTAAAAACCGACTACTTCTATCATATCGATATCTATCTGCTTTATCATAGCATATAAAAACCATTACTCATTCTTTACAATACTTTCAAAAGTAAAAACCGGTAGAACAGTAGCAAAACAATAGCAGTAGCAGTTATGTTTGAAAATAAAGTGATATTAGTTAGAGTGCCCGTCGGCCAAAAAATGTATGATAGATCTTCTTCTTATGGTGCCTGTCCGTTCCGAACGTGGGCGATCATTTTGGCTATGATGACTTTGTTGGTTGCTATACGAAACAGCTGTGTTGAGGTCTTTCTATACCATGCCCTCAGGTTAGCAAGCCAGGATATTCTTTCTCGTCCTGGGGCCCTTTTTCCTTTAATTTTACCTTGCAAAAAGAATTGAAATAGCTCGTATCTGCCTTGATTTCTCATTATATGTCCCAAGTACTGCAGCTTACGGCCCTTCACTAGGTTGACCAAATCTGCAATCGTGTCCATCCTCCACAGTACTTCTTCATTGGTGATTTTGTTTGTCCATGGTATCTTCAGAATCCTTCTGTATAGCCACACCTCAAAAGCCTGAAGTTTTGATGGTGTTTCCGCCTTCAATGGGAGCCTCATAGTCAAGAATGCACTATTTGCCTTTTCGATGTGACATTTAATCTCTTGGGTATTGTCCCACGACTCATTGGTTATAGTTCTCAAGTAATTGTATTGTGAGACACGTTCAATTCTCATTTGATTCACATACAGATTTGCTCCAGTGATGTTTGCCTTGCTGATGATCATTAGCTTGCTGGTATTTATATCCAGTACATATTTTCTTGGTAGAGCCTATTATGACTTATGGGGCAGAGGTTTGGCAGATAACGCAGAAGGATAGAAAAAGAATAGAAGTAGTAGAAATGGATTTTGTAAGGAGAGCGTGTGGTATATCCAAAAAAGATCACATCAGGAATGAAGATATTAGAAGGAGGACAAATACTGTATATTCCAGTGTAGATAGAATTGAAACGAGACAACTAGTGTGGTATGGTCACGTGAAACGAATGAATGAAAATAGATGGCCAAAGAAAGCTTTAAATTACATACCACAACAAAGAAGAAGAAGGGGAAGACCTTCAGTTGCCTGGGAAGAAAATGTACGGCACATAATGAGAGATAGAGCCATCAGAGAAGACGAACGGATGGACAGAAAACGATGGCGGTCGAAATGCGAGAAACGGCAGAGGCTGTAGGAACCTCGCTTATATATATATATATATATATATATATATATATATATATATATATATATATACATATTTTCTACTTGTTTCCGTTATTTTGTTCATTAAGCTTTGCAGCCCTTCTATGGTATTGGAAAACACTGTTGTATCATCTGCATACCGCAGGTTATTGAGCTTGACTCCATTTATTGAGATGACTTCATCAGTATCTTTTAGAGCCTCTTGCAAAATGTGCACCGAGTACAGATTGAATATCAGTGGTAAAATTATGCACCCCTGTCTCACTCCTCTTAAGATTTTGACCTGATCTATATATTCTCCATCTATTCGGAGTACCGCTGATTGATTCCAATACAAGTTAGCTATTATTTTTAAGTCTTTTAAATAAAGCTTGCCTCGTAACAACGGCCTGATCCAAACTGATTGGGCACAATTTGTTCCTCGCATTTCCGGTAAATTATTTTATGGATGACTTTAAAAAACAGCTTCAGCAGATGGCTCATAAGGCTTATGGTTCTATAATCTTCACAAACTTTTGCTCCTGGTTTTTTGGGTAATGGTACGAACTCCGATTTGAGCCATTTCACTGGTATTTTTCCTGCCTTGTATATTTTATTAAATATTTCAGTTATTATTTTTATTTGTTCTGCATCTAATAGCTTCAACTGTTATGCAGGAATTTTATCAAGTCCCGGTGCCTTTGCATCCTTCATTTGTCTGACGGCTGCCCATATTTCTTCTTTTAGGATCTCGGGGTATGGTTCTAAGGTCATGGAAAAGTTTCTCGAAGTATTCTTCTCATACTTTCTTTTTATCTTCTTAGGTTATGGCAAGATTACCTTCATCATCTGTTATTTTTCCGCTGTTGCATTTTCGGAACTTTCCAGCTATTTCGTTCACTTTTCGATGAACATTGAAGTTATCATATCCACTCTGATACTCCTCTATTTCTGGATATTGCCTTGTTTTTTGTTTCTCTTTAACTTCTCTTATTTTTCTTCTGACAATGGTATATATTCTCTTATATTCTTGAAGATTTTCTTTGGTTTTTTCTCTGATCCATAAGTTCAAGTATTTCATCGGTCTTCCACGATTTCCGTTTCTCTGTGTCTTGCTCAGTAGTTGTTCTTTTATTTCTCCCACTATTTCTTTTTTGATGGTCAGACTTTCCTCTACAGCTCCTGCATTTTCGCATTTTAGCACCTTTGTATTGAGGTTTTCACTCACCTTTAGTCAAACATTGGCATCTTTCAGTTTTCTAACATCACACTTATTCATCCACTTACTTGAAACCTTCTTCGTTCTGACTTTGAAATTACCTACAACTGGTACATGATCAGAATTTATGCCTGCCCCCGGGTATGTTTTGACAGAAGTACAGTTATTCCTATACCTCTTATTTACTAGCATGTAATCAATCTGATTTCTTACAATCCTTTCCACAGAATACTGTGGAGATTTCCAGGTGTACAGTAGTGTAGCTTAAACCAGGTGTTCATTATTACTAATTGATTTGCTTCCTCAAAAATCTCCAACGTATCTCCCCGATCGTTCCCCCCGAAGGTTTCCTAGACCAAATGGTCCATCTGCAGATGATGTTTATGCTAAGATAAGATGCTGTTATGATAGATACTCTCTCCAAACTTTAAGTGTCACTTCATTAGACCGAGTGTAATTTCCCTTTGACTTTTTTGGTTTTGAGGTGTTTTTCCTGTAATTCTCCCGAAAATTTTCACCAATTTAATTTTTCAGAAAGAAAAATCAGAATAAAAGTTCCGTAGGATAACTCTTTTACTCTTAGACGAAAATATCAGCATAAAAGCATAAGAACAAAAATAAAATGGTTTGATAATAAATATAGGTCATTCAACGCACATAGGTCTGACAACAATGTCGGAAAAACTAGGTACTAATACGAAATTCATAGATAACCAGTTATATTATATAATTTCATTAACAGCAGCAAAAACAAATTTTTATATTTTCTGACGGAACTTGTTTTTCAATTTTTCTGTCTAACGGGTGAAAACAAAAAAATCGTGGGAAATCGTGTCAGACTTGGCCTTAATAAAGAGATACCCAAAGTTTGGAGAATATATTAAAAACTTTTTAGCTGACGGACACTGCAACTATATTAATTAGTTTAGATTGCAAGTACATACACATATTTAAACAACCAGAAGTTGTTTACTTTATTGGAAGTTTTTTAACTGTGGTATACAGCCAACCAATAAGATTTTCCCATTTATTTTCTTATATTTAATACCTCTGGAGTATTTAATCGTATACTTTTAATATTATGTTAATTCCTTTCTAACCTTCCTTCAGCACCGTCTATGAGATAACTACCGCCGAGCTAACACCGCCGCCTCGAATAAATCTAGGCCACAATCGATCGGCTTATAAAAATGTTATTAGCGTAATGGATACATTTAGGCATTGTGTGCTTTTCCTGATGATAGACACGGACATCTGTTATTATGTGTTTAAGCTATCAACGACGTGCTGCTCGACGCGACAACAGCGTGTCAAAACTGGAACCGCCGCCGATGCCGCCTCCGATGCCACCACCGATCGTGATAAGTGCAGTGGAGGCAAAACGGAAGACGCAAATCGAATAACACGATTATCTGGCTTCTTCCTTTTAAAAGAGGGGCCTTGCTTAACAGAAGGAATGCATATGACGTAACAACGATAACACGACAATTTTGATACGTTTGTTCTTCATCTTTATCCGTGTCTTTTCCTGCATTGAGGGTCTGGTATGCAGATAAATAATAACAAAAACTATCAAATTTAAATAAGCTTATACTTTTGATAGGGTTCTTCTCGGAGTCTTTTATTTCTTTCTGAGTGTACTTAATCATTCAGTCATTAATTAATTAATTAACCATTAATTTATTTTCTTAATTACTCTGATTCATCGTGAATGTGGGAGTCTTTTCTTCATGCTGCTACTACAACAATTTCTGATCATACAAACGAATGGCAGCTATACAGAAATCGACTAAAACCTTGGATCAACTTCTCAGCTACCTATTTAATTCAACATAAGCGAAAGCTTTAGCGAACATATAAACTGGTTCCCTTGATGATTTTCTTGGCCACCGTAATTTTTATAACCAAGTCTAAAGTCTATCATTGCTAAAGTTAAGAACAGAATTTGAAGAATCTATCATTGCAAGTGCTAATAGTAAAAAAGTTTATCGGTACATTCGCACATCTTTATCTTCTAAAGTCTCCATACCATTACTTCAAAAAGCTGATAGGTTTTTATGTTCTCCGAATAACGAATCTGCAGAATGTTTATCAATATTTTTTTCTCAGGTTTTTACAGAAGAACTTAACGATACCATTCCTCAAATAATGTGTCCACGTTTGTCTAAAACTCTTAATAATATATCTTTTACATCAGATGCAATTAAATATCATTTATGGAAACTACGCAACAATTCATCATTTGGATTAGATGGTCTTACCTCCGTTTTCCTCAAGCAATATGAAGAATATATAGCCATCCCTATATCTCACATTATGAATGCTTCTTTTAATCAAGGTTCTCTTTCCTAGTCTTGGAACTTACCTTTGGTTACTGCTATATTCAAAAAAAGAAATAGACTTTATTGAAATAATAATCGTCCAAACAGCCAGTCCTGTTGTTGGCAAGGTCATAGAATCGATTATTTCAAAAGCTGTCTTAGTTTATTCTTCAAAAAAATGTTTTCCCTCACCAACAGCATGACTTTATCAAAGGTCGTTCAACAAACTTCATTGTGTAAATGAATAGTAATTAACTTTAAACAACTGACATCCTGTCAGTGTAGTCTACTTAGTCTTCTCCAAAGCTTTCTCCAAATCGTCGATTACTAGATAAATGTTATCAATGTAGTATCCGGGAAAAGGTAAACATTTGAATACAGGAATTTCTATCCGACAGATAGTTAATGATTCGTGTTGAGGAAGCCCACTTATTAAATAAGCCACTTAGTGGAGTCTCACAAAGATCAGTACTTGGACCGCTACTTTTTTATATCTACACTAGTGATCTTCCGCTCATTGTATCCAGTAAGGTTTGCATTTACGCTAATGATATGAAATTGTATGTGAATTCAACTATTAACCAATGTTTTTCAACACGATCTTGATGCAATATTTGAGTGGTCCTTAACATTGAAAAATGCGTTGTTTTACATATAGGCAAAAATAACCCATCACTGCCGTACTTTATTAATGGACATCCCTTAAACTCGGTAACCTCCCACAACGATCTTGGAGTGATAATTAATAGTGACTTAAGTTGGTCTGATCACATACTGTCAGTGTGTAAACGTGCAAACTGGAAACTGGTTTTGATCCGTAAATGTTTTACACGTATATCTCATAAAATCTGGTAGTAAACTTTACTCAATATACGTTAGACATATTTTTGAGTTTGCCAGGCCAGTGTAGAACCCAGATCTCAGTCGTGATAAACTATCCTACTTGAAAATGTTCAGCGTACAGCCACAAGACTGGCATACGGTCGTGTAAGACCTAATTATGACGATAGACTATCCATGGCTCATCTTACGACATTCGAACAGCGACATCTTCGAGGTTACCTAATTATGTCCTTCCGTATTTTAAAATATAATTTTGGGAACCTTAACACCATATTCACTTTAAATCAAGACGAAAAATTTAGAGGCCATCGTTACAAACAAAAAAGGGAACAAACTACTGCAAGGTCAGGGTGAACGTCGTGCCAAACAGAATCTTTAATATTTGGAACAATTTGGGTCAAGACACCATATCAGCAACTAGTCGACCAGTTGATACAAGCATGCTATTTAGGGTGGCAGTGAATAGAATTGAGATAGCTATGATGATAACGAACGTTCTGAAAGGACATGGTACATGAAGAAGATTATTTATTTACTGTTTCAAAATTTTTGTATGATGTACTGAATTGTAACTTTGTAATTTGTATTAGTTTTAAAAGGATGTTTTTCTTTGTTTTTTTGGGCATAATATGAGCTCGCTTCTCTGCCCTCATTTGTTATAATAATAATACTAATATTAAAAATATATAAAGTCAATAATAACATAGGGACCTTTTTAAAACATATAATGTCAGATTAGAGGACAAAAATTCACCTCCAAATACCTGGTGAAAATAATATCGAAACTGAAAATATTGCAATCAACCAGGGCCTATTTCAGGGAGATTCGTTGAGCCCACTGTGGTTTTGTCTAGCGATAAACACCCTATCCCAGATATTTAACTCAACTGACATAGGTTTTAGCATCAAAAATATCACTACTGTTGTTGCAAAGCTGAATCATCTATTGTATATAGATGATTTAAAACTATTGGCTTCCACTCGAAGCCACCTGGATCAGATGCTAAAAACAGTAGAAACTTTCTCTAATGATATTAGTATGCACTTCGGTCTTGACAAGTGTCGTGTCTTAAATATAATCAAGGGAAAGGTTCAGCATGGCGGATTCGATATGCAAAACGGCCAGGACATCAAGACCATGGGTTAAAGTGATATGTATAAATACCTCGGAATAAAGCAAGCGCGGAAGATATACTTTTTGAGCATGCAGAGAAATCTTTCTATAGGAAACTGAATTCCAGTGTAGAAAATATAAATAAATCCTACCCAAGCCAAGAAGAAATTCATGAGTTTTGGGGAAACCAACTTTCGACATCAGCTACTCATAACAACAATGCTGGATGGATTGAAGAAACGACAAACAACTGTCAGCACTACACTAATGTTACCTATGAACCTTTCACCACTGAAGAAGTCTCGAACATTATTAAAGAGCTTTATAACTGGAAATCTCCTGGGCCTGACGGAGTTCAAAACTTCTGGCTAAAGAAGTTTTGGAGTATACACGAGCATTTAACAGTATTAATTAATCATGTTATTTTTAATCCGCAGGAAATACCACCATTTCTTACTCAAGGAGCCACTTATCTAATACCAAAGGATCAAAATAACACCCAAGATCCAGCCAAGTACCGCCCAATTACTTGTCTTCCAACTTTGTACAAATTGGTCACATCCTGTGTAACCCAGCGCATTTTCCAACACTGTTCTCTAAACAATATCATAGAGCCTCAACAGAAAGGATGCGCTAAGGGTTCCATGGGCTGCAAAGAACAACTTATAATCGACTCAGTCATTTACAACCAGGCGTACAGCAAAAAACAAAACCTTTTTACCGCCTTCATCGACTACAAGAAGGCCTTTGATTCAGTACCGCATCAATGGCTGATAGATATATTGAAAATATATAAAGTCGATGTTTATATAGTGACCTTTTTAAAGCATATAATGACGGAGTGGAAGACTAAAATTCACCTTCAAATACCTGGTGAAAAAAACATCGAAACTGAAGATATCCCAATTAACCGGGGCCTTTTCCAGGGGGACTCCTTGAGTCCTCTATGGTTCTGTTTAGCGATGAACCCTCTATCTCAGCTACTGAACTCCACCGACTTAGGTTTTAATATCAAAAATAACAACACTGTTGTGGCGAAGCTTAATCATTTGTTGTATATGGATGATTTGAAATTAATGGCTTCCACTCGAAACCACCTAGACCAAATGCTAAAAACTGTTGAAAATTTCTCAAATGATATTAGTATGCACTTCGGTCTTGACAAGTGCCGTGTCTTAAATATAATCAAAGGAAAGGTTCAGCCCGGCGGATTCGATATGCAAAACGGCCAGAACATCGAGGCCGTGGGTGAAAATGGGCCATCAAGCAAGCGCGGAAGATTGACCATAAGCAAATAAAAACTGAGATAACAACTGAGTTTATACGAAGGTTAAAACAGCTGCTTCGTTCACACCTTAACAGTAAAAATTTGTGTAAGGCACTAAACACCTACGCATGTTCCGCGCTTAGCTACTCATTTGGTATTGTTAAGTGGACAAAAACGGATATAGAAAATCTTCAGCGAAAAGTACGAACACACCTCACAAAGGCACAAAAACACCATCCTCGAAGTGCAGTAGAAAGAACGACATTACCGAGGTATTTAGGAGGTCGAGGACTTATGGATATAAGCGAGCAATTAGAAAAACAGATTACTAATTTAAGAACTTATTTTCAGGTGCAGGCGGAGACATCTACTCTTCATCGCGCGATTTGTGCAGTAGCTGACACAACACCGATCAAACTGAGGGAACCAGAAATGCGCATAAACCACCTGGTGGTTTATGCGCATTTCTGGCAGAACAAAAAAATGCGCATCTGGATGGGCAAGCCTCTGCACGGGCGATATCCCAATGAGGTCAGTCAAGACCATGTCGACAGTATAGCGTCGAACTATTGGCTGACATCAGGAAGGATGTTCCCCGAAACAGAAGGTTCACTACTCGCCATTCAGGATCAGGTTATACCAACAAAAAATTACCTGAAATATATCGTCAAAGACCCTCAGGTCCAAAATGACAAATGCCGATATGGATGCCAAGCTCAGGAAACCATTCAACATCCTACCGGGGCATTTGCTGCAACTGAATATAAGGACAGGCACGACTCAGTAGGAAAGATCCTTCATCAAGAGATAGCTATCAAACTGGGACTTCTTCAAACAAACCATCTTCCATATTATCAATATGTTCCTGAGAGTATACTTGAAAACGACAACTACAAGCTATACTGGGATCGCACGGTGCTCACAGACCAAACAGTGGCACATAATAGACCAGATCTCATACTAGTTAATAAACTAAAGAGACAAACAACATTAATTGATGTGGCGATACCCAACAATAATAATCTTCGTGTTAAACAGAACGAAAAAATCGCTAAGTACACGGATTTGGAAATTCAAATACAAAGACAGTGGAAAATGGAAAGTACCCAGACAATACCTATTATTCTCTCTACTACTGGAGTCATTCCAAAGAACCTCCTAGAAAATATAAAAAAGCTAGGTCTGAATGAACATCTCTACAAGACCATGCAAAAAGCTGTACTACTCTCAACATCCCGATGTGTACGAAAATTTTTGGGAGATACTCCAGCATATCAAGTCACCTAGGGCTCGATAACACGGAAAGAATCCCACCAGAGCTCAATCCTTTTGATACCGTAGGTATCTGGGATGAGTGAATTTCCCCTTAGAGGGAGTGTGAGCCGTATGGCTAAATCTGGATAATAAAAAGAACAAAAAATTATATGTATGTCTTAAAAAAAATGAACATATTGCATCATTCAAATATATTCATATATTCAGAAAGCCTATTTACGTATAGAAACTTAATTGGTTGGCAGTTAACATAAGACAATCACTAACCAATCGAATCGTGCGATAAGTGGGTGAATCAAAGTATAATTTGCAGATATGACACAACACAGGGTTACTAAAATACCTCGTTTTCGCGAAGTATTTTTTCCGACTTGTTTGCAAAGACTTCGCGCTAATATATTTGCAGGCTTGTGCACACTCGTAACTTTTATCTCGTATAAATTATACATGTCGCTTAAAAAAATTGAAGCGCGTCTGTTAGAGGCATCAAGTATATACTGTGCCAATATAGCTTTTCTTGCTTCAGTAAATAAGGATTTATACCCATGTATTTGTGCAAAATCATACTTTTCTTTTTCATCATCTGAGAGAGCCTTCTATTTCTTTCAAAACATGACGCTGTAAAGCCGATTTTATCGAGTATGTTGTTGCTTCTATTATAGTTTTGTGGCCGCTGATTACTTGTTGGACTGCTTTCTTCATCTGGTTTGCTCTTTTCACGTAAAGTATGGCACTATCTTCGTAATAATCTTATAGCTTTCCCCTCGCTCACTTTGGCATTTATAAAAAGTCTGTAACAAATTTAAACACGCCATAAAAATTACCATCCTTAATTGTTTGCTATCCAATTTGGAAACATTAATAAGTTTTAGAGATATAAAAAGTTAAAGATATTCAATCATAAACTTACTTTTAAATAAAAATCACCAGAAAAACGCTTAAAACATGCAATATTTACATGCGTCCCAGTATAGATCACTTTTTTAGATGTCCCAGTATGTATCACATAGATTTTATTACTCATGCGAATATAAATAGTTTATGGTTAAAGGTAAAGACGATTAATCAATAAATATTTTTTATCAATATATTTATATAATAAACTTCATACATTAAAAATAAATCATTGCTTATCCATTAAATTCATTTTAAAATTTTCGAACTCATATATTACGAAATAATACACTGGGGTGCAAAATTAACCGTACACTCAGATTTTTCCTAAAAACTGGCGTTTAAAAGAATATAAGATGTTTCCAATTAAGTATTTAATAATAAACAAAATTTAAAAGTCAAATTTATTACAACTCAAGAATGTTACACAGAAAAAACAATAAACAATTAAAAACATTTTAAAATCTGCAAAGAAACAAAAAATTTTTTTATTTTAATATAAACAATTTTTATGCAAAACGATATTTAGTAGAGTGTATTGCCTCCACGAGCCCTAATTACGGCTCTTATTCGATCAGGCATACTTAAGATCATTCGATCAGGATTAAGGTAGCAAAGTCTGCTTGAGTGATTTGCTCCCATTCGTCACGAACTGCTTGCTCCAAATTATTCATGGTTTCAAACTCACCATGGTTACGTCAAATACGTGCATGCTATATTGGATTTAAGTCTGCACTCCTTGGCGGCCATGGTAATAAACGAATCCCAACTTCATCCAAGTAATCCCGTGTTATTCTTGCGATGTGCGGACGAGCATTATTTTGCATCAGACGAAAGTTTTGTCCAATAAATGGGGCAAATGGCATTACATGATCTTACAAACATTGCTGAATTTACCGTTGAGCGTTCAAACTGCCCCCTTGAATTGTAACAACTTCTTTATGAGCCTCTAGGGAAATGCCTGCCCACACCATTATACCACCTCCACCAAATTGAACTCTCGGAGTAACACAACATTGCTGATTAAGTTCACTATCCTATGCCGCCCATGCGATGAGTATAATTTGATATTATTTAAATTCTTTTAATAGTATATTTTTGCTTTGTTATAGTGTAAGATGCCTCGTAAGTGGAAGAAGGGAACATTCAGCAGATTAAAGAAGGGAACAGCATATGGCAGGTAGCAAAGACATAGTATTTCAAAATTGGCTCTTCAACGCCATTTGAAGAAATATTATAAAGCTTCCAACAAGGAATGCGTTGTTTTTTGTTCTAATTTGATATGTGGTATGGTATTCTCCGAAGAGCAAGAATTGACTTTAGTAGAATACATCCTGGCTGCAAGTAGAATGCATCATGGTTTAACATCAGTTCAGGTCAGAATTCTAGCGTGGCAATATGCAAGTACCCTGAAATGTAAAGTATGCAATTCATGGAAAGTTAACCAAATGGCAGGATATGACAGGTCCACAGGCTTCATAGAACGCCACAAAGAACTTTCGCTTAGGTCTCCAGAACCTACAAGTCTGTGAAGGGCAACAAGCTTCAACAAAACCAATGTTGATATGTTACTAAATAACGTGAAGACACTTTTAACGTTTCCACCACATTGTAGTCACAGACTGCAGACCCTCGATGTGTCGGTTTTTGCCCCATGTAACAGTCAATACAATAGAGTTTGCAATGAATGGGTACTGAATCAACCAGGCAAAACCATATCTATCTACTGCATAGGTGATCTTGTGAGGCAAGCTTAGCCTTTGACTGTAAGGCAAAAGAACATTATTGCTGGTTTTCGAAAGACTAGCATCTATCCTTTCAACAGTGAGCCATTCAATAAAGCAAAATTTCTAATGTCTTCAGTAGCTGACCGGTCTTTTCCATCTGCACAAGCTAATGGTACTTCTTCCTCAGCAAAACAAGAATATTCTTAATTTGAACATACGACCAGTTCACATCATTCCTCATAGGATCCTTCCACATCTTTTGAAAAACCATCAACTTCTGAAGACTCTAACGGCACTCAAGAACTTATAATGCCAATGAAAATCCTGATTACACATAAGCAAATCCTACCATTTCCTAAAGTTGCACAACGCAAAGAAGCTCGAAGAACAAGGAAGAGAGGTAGAAGTCGTATTTTAACTAGTACACCAGAGAAAGCAGAGGCCAAAATATTAGCTCTCGAGAAAGAAAGGAAGAAGTCTAGTAAATTATCTGTAGCTATCTGCAATCTATCTAACAATAAGCAAGTTTGTGAAGATTCTGAGTCTTCGTCCGAGAAGGTACAAATTCCATATAAAGATACATATGATCTAAAAGTATCTCAGAGTTCTGAGGAGGATACAATGAAAGGAATAGACTGGAATAATAGTTCTGTAAATCTTAAAACTGACGATTGGGCACTTATCTAGTTTCAACGTTTTTGGCCGATATCTCGATTTCCCTGAGGGCTTTTGGGTTATTGGCTGATAGGGTAGTTTTTGGGGGTTAGTCAATGTTCCAATCAATAACAATTAATTAGCAATAAAATATCAAGATTGGCCCTGTAGCACTTTTCCTTGCCCAGATATAGCAATGGCTATGCTAGCTTTACTTTAAAGTTAGCATAATCATTGTATCTCGGAAACAGCTGCAGCAATAATTTTACTTGCCATAATAAATTAGCAATACAATATAGGCTGGGTCTGAATTTAGTCTTATACACTAAATATGCTAATTTAACGGACATATGCAAGAAGAAAAAGTGTAGGGAGAAGACGTACCTGCTTAAAAAATCTGCGCGAATGTTTCAACACTACTCATAAACATCTCTTTAAAATAGCAGTCTCTAAAGTATGATTGCCAACCTTTGGCACTTAAAGAAGAAGAAATAATAAGCTTCATAGAGATGTCATTTTTGTTAATACGTCAAAATCTAAACAGGTCACATAACACCTTATTCAACCAACCTAATTTTAAGCTGAACGAGGATTCCCAATTAAACAAAAACCTGAATTACATAGTAGCATGACGTAATACAGATGCGATATAATTTCATCCATTTATGTAATAATTACATCTATGGTAATGCATAATACCACAGTTTAGACTAGTATCGTAAATAATTGGCGCATAAATTAGAATTTAACTTTAACTTGTCAACTAGATGATGGATTGTTTCGATCTATAATCGTTAAATTCCGTAATCAACAGATTTTCAATTGCTTTCATTTTGGAGCTTTTCATTAATTACCAACTTTGGGACATTATAGTTGAAGTTAACTAGAAAATGATGTTTTAATTAAGTGAACTATGATATACAGATAAAATACCAGAAATATTGGAAAATAGATTATAGTTTACTAGGTAAATTGATGATATGTAAGTTATTGTTTATTTACGAAGAAGTTTTCTCTAGTAGTTATCTAGTATAATTATAATACTTTATCGATGAAAGCAGATAAAAAGCTTAAGATTAGTTGGATAAGAAAAATGTTAGGTATATTTGCTACAAAGAGGTTAAAAACCTTTACCAAAAACTCTTAAACTAATATCTGAAACCATCACATAAACGATGAATACAGGAATTATCAAGAAAGCAATAAAGGATTGCGACAATGAAATAGACAAATAAAAAATTGATTAATTGGGAAAAAATAAGCATATCACAGATAATAACTTTGAGAATCTTTAGTATAATCCTAGCAGTTGTATACAGGATGGATGGACTTACCACTTAAAAATGCAAAAAGATGATCACAATATAGAAATTGATAAGAAGTAGGAGGTGTATGCCAAATAAACAAGGAACTTAAATTAGTTTAAAATAGAAACGTGTAGTCAAAACGTAACTCGATATAATCACAGTCATAATAAATCTGTATTTTGAAATCGTTTCCATTTCACAAGGACTCATTTAATACAAGTAGTTGGTTTTATTTTAACTCAACGGTTAATATATATATATATATATATATATATATATATATATATATATATATATCTAAGATTAATATTATTACTACAATTAATATCAAACTCACCAGTCTTCCGGGTTGAACCGCGTCGATATTCATTTTGCCGAGCTTTCGGCATCCTCTCTGATGCCTTCCTCAGGGCTTCCGAGGTCTCAGTCTCCCGAGCCCCCAGACACTACTACACTGTTCACTTGTCACTACTACGGCACTGTCACTACTACACAGTAGTAGTGACATACACAGGCATAGTCACTACTCAGTAGTGGCAGTGCCGTAGTAGTGACAAGTGAACAGTGTAGTAGTGTCTGGGGGCTCGAGAGAATGAGACCTCGGAAGCCCTGAGGAAGGCATCAGAGAGGATGCCGAAAGCTCGGCAAAATGAATATCGACGCGGTTCAACCCCTAAGACTGGTGAGTTTGATTTAAATTTTGGTAATAATATTAATCTTAGCTCTAAGTTAAATATATATATATATATATATATATATATATATATATATATATATATATATATATATATATATATATAGCAATGAAGTGTAGGGCGCCTACATTATAAAATACCTTGTATCCTATCCTCCATGCTATGGCATGCTAGACGAGCCATACAGTCTGTAGTCAACACCCTAAAGTATAGCGGGAATACAAAATGTGTATCAATACTTATACTTTTATGAAACGCACCTGGCGAATTATAGGGGCCCTCTGGGGCCTTAAATGGTAAATTTTTTTCTGTCAACCAAGATATTATATCTAATATTTTAAAATTACTGGTGGGTGCTTTATTAATATGACGCATTATCAGTAACAACGACAGATCCAACAGGCAAATTGGGGATTAACTGTTCTTTAGTTAATCTCCTGTCTTAGCTACTGACTTAAAAATCCCAAGGGCATTTTGTATCAAACCCATCTTCCCACCACCATATATGATAGTCAACCTACTTCCTTTTAAAATGATTTGAAATAATCCTTTACCAGTGTCATCTGTCCAGCTATTTGGCGTAGTGTGTCCTGCGTATACATAGGTTTCATCAACATATACCATTGACTTAACTTCGATTATCTTTTGTTTCCTTCAATTTAAATGCCAAATTTTTCACAATTCTCTAGAGAGAACTCACACTTCCATTTCACTCGTACACCTCTTTAAGCCTTTTCTGCATAAGCTTCAATGATACACGATAACGTTCAGTCTCATGAAAACGATGATGGTATTTTTAATATTAACTGTTTGTCATACTCCCTCAAGTCTGTCACGGTTGCTTTCTTTTTAGCAAGTGTTGTAGCTGAAAATTTAAGTGTATTATTTGACTCTGCGGTTGTTAACATACTCGCTTGTTGAATGATCCTTTCTACTGTACGTAAAGATATTCCAGTAGCTACTCTCATACTTTGTTTAGTACTAATTCGATTATCTTAAGAAAATAGTATTTGCATATATTTAAATACATTGTAAACTATTCCTTTGGATTCTGGTGTCAATCTGATCTATTTACTCATACTACACTTAACCATCTCCATTCTACAAAATAGTTCTAATACGCGTGGTAACACCTTTCTTGTTGAGACCCGACAACATAATGAGACTAAATAACGAACTAGTTTGAAATCCACTGACTAGAAATTCTTGGAAATAATTCTTATCAGTTCTTTGTATGTCCTGAACGAGTCATTAAGAGTCATTAATAATGACTTTATAATTACGGTTTTAAGGTAATTGATACTAAATTAGAAATTACCTTTTAGCAAACTTATAGAGTATCAATTATTAAAGATGGCATTACAACAAACAAAAAGTTTGGTATCTATAAAACAATCTCTGTACAATTAAACTTCCCTTATTATTTAAGTGAGTAATAATTTTGTAATTAGTGCGATTTCCAATAATTTAATTTGTTTAATATTGCAACGCCACTGCATGGGTCTGATCATAGATATTCTATTGTCTGCGCGATTAATTATTTTATGGAAGGGCTCGCCACTCGATTTTAAATAAGCTGTATCTGGACTGACGATTGACTTGGAGGACACATATATTTGCTAATAGAAAACAACTGGGCTTAAAACTTAGCAAATTGTACTGGATATCCGGTCGTTAATCGCAATTAACGGTTACCAACAAATTGTTAATTTACAAAGCCGTCCTAAAACCGATATGAAGCTATGAAATTCAATTGTGAGGGACAGCATCCCACCCAAATATCCAAATCCTACAAAGATTACAGTCAAAGGTCTTTTTCTTATAGTGCCTATCCGTTTCGGATGTTGGCGACCATAATGACAATTTGTATTTTGCAAACTGCGGTTCTGAAAAGATTTGTGGTTGTTGTGTTAAACCACGTAAGTAGATTTTTCAGCCAGGAAATCCCACGCCTTCCTGTTCCTCGTTTTCCTTCTACTTTTCATTGTAGAATTAATTCCAAATTCCAAAGTACTTAGGATTATCGTAAACGATCCACGGTACGTAACTAACAGTGTTATTGCTCGTGATCATAAAATGAAAACTGCGAAAGAAGAAATGTGCTTCTCCGAGAAGTATGACAATCGCATAGTAAATCAATTCAACGCATTAGGCAACCCTAATGAGACGTCCCGTCCAGCGAAGGTTAAAAAGAGATCTTCCATGTGATCTCTGTCTCAGATTTTCCGAACCTTATTACTGTTCTATAGTGTACAGTTGTGTAGTAGTGTAATTTCCCAAACCCAACCTTTATAAATTAAAGGAAACTGTCATTGGACAAACTTTCTAAATTGTATGTTACTGTTTTTAACATTTGCCTATTGTAAAATTTTACAGATTGCAAATTAAATGGGTTTATTAAAAAAAAATGTAGCAGCCTATACCTACATTTAACAATAATTGTACTGTATTGTATTGATATTAAGTAATCGCAAGCCTCATGATTTTGCATTGCATTTCCGCAGTTTTAAGATCTGTTCCAAAAATATTTTAAATAGGGTTATACATTGTCGCCGAATTTTTAAAATAATTTTTTTTGCAAAAGATTTGCAGAGTGGTAATCGAAACGTCAACTTTTTTCCTTTTTTATTTGCTTCTTCTTCTTTTTATATAGACATGACTATGTCTGTTTTTCAATGTGCCTCCAGTAAGTTGTCATAGTTGATGTTGTTGCCATCGTTTTCGTGGTCTTCCTACTGATCGTCTTCCTATTGGGGAACTGTCTCTTTCCTTCTTTACTACTCTATTTGTTGTCATTCTGCTTATATAATCGTTTTATTCTATCTCTTACCCAGTTCTTGATGTTGTCCACCTTGCATCTACGTCGCATATCTGTACTTCTAGCTCTGTTTCATAGTGTCTTACCATCAAGTGATTTCATCTCTGCTGTCTAACATCCTTTTTGTCCTCTCTCTATCAAGTCTTGTCTCTGATGCTGATGTCGTTATAGGTCTGATGACTGTTTTGTAAACTCCGTTTTTCGTTTCTTTTCCGATATTTTTATTTCTCCATATTGTTACATTTAGGCACCCTGCGGCTCTGTTTGCTCTATTCACTTAATCTTCCACTTCGGTTTCGAGTTTTCCGTAGTTAGATAATGTGATGCCTAGATATTTAAACTCCATCACTTGTTCTATTATCTGACCTTCCAGCTCCAATTTACATCTTAGTAAATTTGCTGTTGTAACCATGCATTTTGTCTTTTTTGAGGAAATTAACATGTTAAATTTTCTGGCGGTTATATTAAATTTCTGCAATATACGTTGTAAATCATCTTCACTTTGAAAGAGTAGTATTGCGTCGTCTGCATAACAGATTATTGTAAGTTGTTTTTCTCATATTTGGTATTCTTTGTTAGTTCTTACTTTTTTTATTATTTCATTCATAATCAGGTTAAAAAATATAGGACCCAATGAATCTCCCTGTCTGACCCCATTGCCAGCTTCAATACGGTCGGTTAGTTCTTGTACTTTTACTTTTACTGTGTTGTTTTGGTAGATATTTTCATAATAATCATAATCGTTTTGATTATTCCTAGAGGTATATGTCTTGCGTCGCGTAAATGGAAAACGTCTTTTGATTTGACCCTGTCAAATGCCTTTGTAAGATCCACGAAACAGATATGCCAGTTTGGTGTATTCTAATAATTTCTCTTGTACTTGCCTCATTATAAACATAGAGTAGGTGCATGATCTTCCTGCCTAAAAACCTTGTTGTTCTTCTACTAGTGTTATCATTTCATTGAATTTATTTGTTATTACTTTGGTAGTTAATTTTTGTCTTGTGTATAATAAATTAATTCCTCTGTAATTCTCCGGGTCCGATTTGTCTCCATTTTAAAAGAGAGGTATAACTCAACTGATATAGCTGCAACGTTTAAGGTCACTTCATCGTTAAAGGGAGGAGCCAATAGTCAGTCGTATGCAAGATCCCGAAGCGCAAACATCCGTATATTTAGCATTGAACATAAATTTTAATGCGTTTGCTACGTTGTCGGATAACTTCGATAACATCGGATTCTGAGTGCACAAGCTCGTGAAATTATATACTCGGTTTTATTGTGATTAATAACTTAGCAAATAACATATTTTATCAATTACCTCAAACATTTTAACTTTAATATTAGCGCTCGGATAATAAGTATAATTATAAACTCATTACAGTAATTATGGAATATAAATATTACAGTTCAATATCTCCAAAATAATATTTAATTAGGCAACACCGCATCAACCAACATCTGTCGTGTCTGGTCGTATCAAATCGTCAGCGTTACAGTTAAATCTGTTTAGCTGTATTAGGATGCTTGATCTCCATTCTTGAGGAATTTTGTTCCTATTATTTTTGGTTCTATTATTTTTTGGATTAGTTTTAATAGTTGGTTGGTTAGATCTGGTCCTTCGTATTTTAGGAGTTCGTTCGATATTCTGTCCTCTCCTGGTGATTTATTTTTTAATTTCCTTAATGCTTCATTTACCTTTTTCTTCTCAATATTTATTTCTTCGTTTGTCGTCACCTCTGGTGTTAGTGGTTCATTATCGTCACCTTTAGCAAATAGGAATCGAAAGTAGTCTATCCATGTTTCCTTTTGAATGTGTTTCGTTTTTATTAGTTCGTTCATCTCTTTTCTTTGTCCTCTGATCATTATCCATATTTCTTTTTGTGTTCATTAGAAGCTGTGTTCCATTTGTTTTGAGAAACTTTGCCAGTGTTCCTTTTTTATTTGTCTAACTAAAGTATTTGTTTCATTTCTGATTCGTTTATAGCGGTTGTACGCCTGTTGTGTTTGTTGTGTTCTGTATTGTAAAAAGGTTTTCTTCTTTTCTTCACATTTTGTCTTCACTTCCTCTTTAAACCATGGTGTTTTCTTTTTTGATATGTTAGTGTTCGTTCGGTTAAAGAATGGAAAAGCTGTTGGGGAAGATAATATCCCAATTGAAATAATAAAGATATTACTAGACGAACACATCGAAGTAATGGAAGATATATTTAACAAAATATACGAAACAGGCATAATACCAAATGATTGGCTGACACCGGTGTTTATACCACTACCAAAGAAGAGAAACTCCAAGAAATGTGAAGACCATAGGATTATTAGCGTGATGAATCATATGTTGAAGCTTTTCCTACGAGCAATACACAATAGAGTATACAATAAACTAGACGAACACACTGGTCAAACTTAGTTTGGTTTTAAGAATGGGTTCGGAACAAGAGAAGCACTTTTTTCAATACGTGTGCTAGTTGAAAGATGTAGAGATATCGATTCTGATGTATACTTGTGTTTTATAGACTTTCAGAAGGCGTTTAACCTGGTGAAACATGAAAAACTAATAGATATTTTAAGGTCATGTAATATCGACGATAAAGACTTAAGGATCATTTCAAACCTCTACCAAGAACAAAAGGCTAAAATCAGAATAAAAAGCGAAACATCTGGAAAAATCAATATCGAGAAGGGAGTAAGATAGGGATGTGTCCTATCACCTTTGCTGTTCAATGTTTACTCTGAGAAGATATTTCAGAAAGCTTTGGAAGGCACCTCGGATGGTATAATTATAAACGGGCAATGTATAAATAACCTGCGATATGCTGATGACACTGTCATACTGGCAGATCATGCTGAAGGCTGCAACGCTTAATGGACCGAGTAACCACAGCCTGTAGAGAATTTGGAATGAAATTGAATACAAAGAAGACAAAACGATGGTCATCAGCAAGCACCAAAACGGAAGGGTGAAGGTCAATGTCGACGGAACAGATCTGAAAAAAGTAACAAGAACAACGTACATTGGAAGTAATCTTGATGAAACTTGGGACCACTCACTAGAGATAAGAATACGCCTGGAAAAGGCACGTACAATGTTTTACAAAATGCAAAAAGTTCTATGCAACCGCCAGCTGGGCGTCTCATTGAGAACTAGAACACTTAAGTGCTATGTTTTCTCCACCTTGCTCTAAGGTGTTGAAGCCTAAACAATCACAGAAGTAACACATGAATATCCTACATGAGCCATACGACAAATGCGGAAGTCTTGCGGAGGATGAATAAGGAAAGATAGCTTATGCTTATAATAAAAGAACGGAAAACACAATATTTTCACATTACATTATAAGAAATAAAAAGTATAAACTGCTCCAACTTATAATCGAAGGCAAAATCAATAGCAAAAGAGGACCAGGAAGAAGACGCAACTCTTGGCTTAAAAACCTACGGCAATGGACGAACATGACCTCCATAGAACTATTCAGGGCTGCTACAAATAAGATTCAGTGGGCAAATGTAATGGCCAACGTCCTTAAGGATAAGGCACCGTAAGAAGAAGTGTTCGTTCGCCAAATTTGTAGCTAAAAATTTAATTTTCCTTAAAACCAATAATTGTCGCTTAATCCCATATAAACATATTTAAATTATAAATGCCACAAATTTAATATTATCTAAAGTAAAAAAATTGACATATTTTTAAAACTATATTAAATATTTGACTTTCACATTAGTACGGTGTAAGTATACTATTAATTCTTTTTTAGGGCAATAGATTTTTAGCAAAAACGTCTTTCTTATACAACATAAGGGTTAACAAAATCCTTACCTCATCGAAACTGAGTTGAAGGAGCATTTCGAGAGAAAAAAGAGGGCCATCGTGGCACTAACCGTTAAAAACCTCATGCCGTTGGCGTCCAGATTAGAGATGTAGTTGCTGTGTACAAAGGACTGATTCATTTATTATTTGTCCGTAAGATGCGCAGTAGGAAACTAAAATTTAGTAAATTCATTTCAATGTTTATTAAAGTAGTTGGAATAAAAATTTGCCAAACAAAAAATGGCTTTAAGGTCGGTTTTGACCTGTACGTTTAAAATTAATCTAAAAAGAAAATACAACAATCCTTTCGACATCTTCAGTGAGAAAACAGACTGAGAATAGAATAGAATAAATTTATGCTTGAATGTCATTTAAGAATAGAGCACGTGAGTGAATGCTAAAGAACTATAGTGTATTACTAAGATATTTATGTGAAAGGCTTTAGTTTAAAAAATGTTAAACTCAAATAGTTAAATTTGTTTTTGCAAAGTATATTGTTACTGTGGCTCCGATAATAATCATGCATGGTTAATACCGATAAATAGTTTAATATAAAAATAGTAGTTGAAATAAAAACTCGACAATAAAATACACTAATCACAAAAAATATCGTAATATTTTGAAAATAAAACAAATAAAAGAAAATTTTAATTTTTAACAGAATGTTAATACTCGTCTATGGTCTCCTTTAGGTGTCTTCTTCTTACGGTGCCTTATCCTTAAGGACGTTGGCCATTACATTTGCCCATTTAATTTTATTTGTAGCAGCCCTGAATAGTTCTATGGAGGTCATGTTCGTCCAATGCCGTAGGTTTTTAAGCCAAGAGTTGCGTCTTCTTCCTGGTCCACTTTTGCTATTGACTTTGCCTTCGATTATAAGTTGGAGCAGTTCATACTTTTGATTTTTTATGATGTGACCAAAATATTGTGTTTTCCGTTCTTTTATTATAAGCATAAGCTCTCTTTCCTTACTCATCCTCCGCAAAACTTCCTCATTTGTCGTATGGCTCATGTAGGATATTCTGAGCATTTTACGGTAACACCAGAGTTCAAATGCTTGGATTCTTTTTTGTGTTGCTTCTGTCATTGTCCAGGCTTCAACCATATAGCAAGGTGGAGAAAACATAGCACTTAAGTATTCTAGTTCTCAATGAGATACCCAGCTGGCGGTTGCATAGAACTTTTTGCATTTTGTAAAACATTGTACGTGCCTTTTCCAGGCGTATTCTTATCTCTAGTGAGTGGTCCCAAGTTTCATCAAGATTACTTTCAAGGTACGTTGTTCTTGTTACTCTTTCCAGATCTGTTCCGTCGACATTGACCTTCACCCTTCTGTTTTGGTGCTTGCTGATGACCATCGTTTTTGTCTGTTTGTAGGTGTCTACAAACCCATAATATTTCAAGTTTGAAACGTATTTTTGTCGAAAAATAACGTAAGCAAAACGTTAATAAGAGAATATTTATTTTGGACATTTATTTTCCGAGAATTTGATCTGTGCACTATGATTTTATAATGAGACAGTGCACCCTTGCAAAAAATAAGTAATTTAACATCAGAAGAAGCAGCTTAAATCGTAACTTTATTTGAAGATGGGCGATCGTAGCAATATGTTGCCGATGTTATGAAAATCCACCAATCCAACGTTTCAAGAGCTTGGCCCTTCGGAGGCCGCAGTCATAAAGTGTACTATATAGGTCGCGATGTATCTCACAGATACATTCGTTTAAGTTTAATGTTTCAATAAGATTGAAAAAAAGACTGATCAAGATCGGAAGAAACGTTAATTTATTGTCAAGAGAAAATAAAATACATGCAGTATTAAGAACATACCGAAATAAAAACGTATTCATAATTATTATTATTGTTATTAATCTAAGGCAAAAATAACCCAAATACATAATTAGATTTAGCTAAACTGAAACAGATTTATCAGCGGAAGGATTAGCAAAATGGTTGGTGGTACATTTACAATTGTATTTGGACAAATACGTCGTCTTTGTCGCATCACAAGAAGAACACTTTTTTCTTTTACTGCCCGTTTTAGCAACATCTGAATCTGTCCCACTGGTTAAACTTCCCTCCTTATGTTTCTGAAGCTGAAGCTGCTATGGTCTGTGAATACCTGTAGTAATATCCGATTGTCGTTTTATTTGCTCTGACAAAAACTGACTTGAAAGTTTTTAAATGAAGAGTCTACTTCGTATTTTGAATTCTGATTTAGCATGTGAATGTGCGTTGATCCCAGCAACGTTCAGGCTGACTTAAAATATCACCATAGGCCATCTTCTGCTGTTTCTGGCTACATTATACGAACCAACCATTTGGTCGACTACAGTGACAACCCCTGCTTTCGTCTAATTGTAATAATTGATTATCTCTGGCTTGTGCGTATCTGAATTTACTACGTTATCATCGAAGTGCATACTAGATACTAAAGTTACGTTTTTTCCCTTCTTCGGCACATGCGATACAATAGTACAATCTTCACTAAAAGCAAAAAAGTTAGATTGTATTGGTTTGTTTGCCATACTTACTAATTCAGGCGGTAGTTGATGTTTGTTTCTTCTGACTGTCCATACATATGATAGTCTGATCTTTTTCAAATCGCTGAAGAGAGTTAGATCGGTGAATCAATTATCAACAGTGATATTTCGTCCTGAATTATAGATAGATTGGACTAATCTCTTGGCCACATCTACTGGTTTATTGCTGACACAAAATGGACTTTCAGGCTGCAGTCCTGCATAAATTTCCATATTGCCTGTATAAAATAGCTTAGAATGAACCATGGGAAAAATTTTAATCCCAGATTTGTTACGTTTTGATGGGATATATTGTCTAAATCCGCATCTGCCACGAAAGCTGGCAAAACATCTCATCTATAGTTACGATTTGTCATATACAGTATCATTTCTTGCAATTGTCTACAAATAGTGAAAAGATTTGTCTAACAGCTGACAACTTATCAATCTTTAGTCGATCTGGTCAAGTCTTCTTGTCATCGAATCTTATATAGTTGTGAAAAATTTGAATCTTTGCATTGACATCGTAAGTCTAAATAATTTATTAATTCCACTATCATCTGTTGCCAATAAATCTTCCAAATTTAGTCGATTACTGCGGTGTAAGCCAGCTAAATACAAAAGATCCAAAAATGAATTTAGTTGTGTTTTGTCGGTTTGTTCTCATCTCATCTCTTTCTCTGGAACATCTACTTGAAATGAAATATATATATTTATTTGTATAATGTAAAATTAAATCTAAAAGTTCTTCTGACACAAAACAGCTCCAGCATTCATATTCAGTTTTTGCATTTTTTGCAGTTTTCCGTACTAGAGGCAATTTACACAGACTATTTTATTTTTGTCGCCTAATTTTATTTCCGTAAACTGGTTTTTTTCTCCACTTTGTTACTTTGTTTTCTGATCTGTTTTCTGATCGTTCTTGGGCATGATCGATTTCGTCCACGCCATTTTCGTCTTCAAACTCATTTCTCTCATTTCCATCGTCAGAATCGAGAAACATACTCTGAAGCTCTTCAACATCCTTTGGACTACCCAGCTTATATACCTTTGACATTCTGAATATAATATAGATCACACAACGAAATAAACACGAAAAAATATAGGTTCGATCTGCGAGGTCGCGGTATCTGTCAGATACAACTGTTGTTCAATTATGACAAACGTTCACTTCTCAACCGCTAGAAATTACCTAAAAACCGACGTTTTGTGTTTCTCCACTCCTAAGACATAAATGTAAAACTAGTCCATGCCGTAGAATTATACAATACACCTCTTTCAAAATATTTATAAAAATGTTTTCAATGTATCTTTCAGATTAGCCGCGACTTCCGGGGGTTAAGAAGATATAGAGAAACTGGAGTTTACACAAAAATACCAGTTCCAGGACGTCCCAGGTGCACGAATTCCGCAGATGACCGTTATTTACGTCTGCAGACTACGTCTTGTTTGCGTATACGCCATGTTACAGCTAGGCAACCGTGAAATTGTCTTTCCACAGTCCGTTGTATTCGAATTAGTGTCAATTTGAATCAGAGCCAGAATGCCTGGTACTGCTTCACTGTTAACGAGGCATACCATATGGCACGTTTAAGGTTCGCACGAGAACATATCGATTGGGATATTTACGACTATGCTAATATTTTTTACTGATGAGTCAAGATTTGCTCTTGGGGGATCCGACAAACGTATTTAAGTTTACAGATGCGCCAGTGAGCGATTTTCTCAGTATACCATTAAAGCAACCAGAAATTTTGGAGGTGGCTCGATTATAATACGGGGAAGTAACTGCTTTGCAGGTCACATAGAACTAATAGTATTCGTAGGGGTCCCTGACAGTTGATGTGTATATAAGCAACGATCTTGAAGAAAATTTCGTGCCTTTTGTTCCAATTCGTATCGTCGCTCCAGATAACCGTCATAAACTGGGAAATGCTTTATCAGAAGATTTTTTTTTATTTGAATTAGAAGTACATACGATCTCTGGTAAGAAGCCTTCTATAGAGAACAAGGGATGTCATTAGACCCAGAGGTGCTAATATCACATACAAAAATGTTCACTTTGTCCTTGAAATTCCTCATGTATTGTTATTTTCATTTTTTTGGCTTCTTACTCTTTGATTATTTATTTTACTAGAATGAACCACTGTTAAATATTCCCACGTTTCATTCCTTGGCATTTCGCCGAGGAAAAAAATTATCAAATCGTCTACACTTAATACATTTACGCGATACTTTTGCGACGAGTGTAGATACAGATCAATAATTTTCATTACTTATATTGATATCATTTCCACATTAACACACATATAAAAGCAATCAGTGTCAAAATCACCGAATCCCTAACCACGCCGCACCTCTAATCTAAACATCAACCCAGCCCTTCCTCAGGGAGACGGTTGACGGTAAGGTTGGACAAAGTACTCGAACATTTAACAAGGACCTTCGAGGACATGAAGGATTCCGCGCATCCTTCACTGGCGTTTCTTCCAACGCCCTTATAAAACTGTCTCTAGGGTACAATAGATAAACGTGCAGGAAGTCTAACCATCTCTTCTTTCCTTAAATAATTCTTTTTCGATGTCACGCAGAATAGGTATATTGTCTGTCTTAAAATTAAAATACAGCTATGACATAAAATATAGTTATGACAATTATACAATAGTTATTATACAATAACTAATATTAGTAATCAATAATAGAATGTCAGATTTATCTTTTTTAAAAACCAAATAAAGAAATATCTGAATAAAAATATCAATCAAGAGAAAAAAGCAACATTATATATCGAGAACTGGTCAAATATTAGTAAAATATTTCGGTAGAAAATATGAATAGCATAAATATGCGTGAACAATATAATGAACAACATATAGTGAACAATTATCAATTAGAAAATCTTACAAAGATGGAAGATAATTATCGAAATAAAAATATTATTTATAGCAAATCAAAAAGCAAAGAAGTGTATACCTACTAGTCAAAACTTGTTTTTATAAAAAATGAAATTGAACGGATGGACAAAGCTTAGACAGATGGAAAACATATTTTTTACATCAACAAAATTGATCACTACACTGTCACACTATCACTACTGTGACAGTAGTGACAGTGTAGTGATCAGTGAACAGTGTAGTAGTGTCTGGGGGCTCTGGAGACTGAGACCTCGGAAGCCCTGAGGAAGGTATCAGAGAGGATACCGAAAGCTCGGCAAAATGGATATCGACGCAGTTCAACCCGGAAGACTGGTGAGTTTGATATTAATTTTAGTAATAATATTAATCTTAGCTCTAGGTTTTATTGTACTAACCGCGGAAATCTTTCCGAACACACACACACACATATATATATATATATATATATATATATATATATATATATATATATATATGTAAAGAATTAAATCTTTTAGCGAAAGCCGCTATCGCTTTATATATTAAATGGCCAACTATATGGCCTAGGAGACAAATTCGTTAAACTTCCCGTGCTCGAATTGGTATCACTAAAGTGTTATGATCATTTCGGCCTATCCCAGCCATCGTCAGACACTTGGGCTGATACAAATTCAAACTCGGAAAGTAAAACGAATGTCTCCCAAATCTTTACTACCGTGTAGTTAGCTTATAAAGGCGCCACCTATTTTGGAGGCCGTGAACGAAACGATATAAATAATCGTTTTCTGTATCCTTTATGCTATGCGAAATGTGTAAAGAATTAAATCTTTTAGCGAAAGCCGCTATCACTTTATATATTAAATGGCCAACTATATGGCCTAGGAGACAAATTCGTTAAACTTCCCGTGCTCGAATTGGTATCACTAAAGTGTTATGATCATTTCGGCCTATCCCAGCCATCGTCAGACACTTGGGCTGATACAAATTCAAACTCGGAAAGTAAAACGAATGTCTCCCAAATCTTTACTACTGTGTAGTTAGCTTATAAAGGCGCCACCTATTTTGGAGGCCGTGAACGAAACGATATAAATAATCGTTTTCTGTATCCTTTATGCTATGCGAAATGTGTAAAGAATTAAATCTTTTAGCGAAAGCCGCTATCGCTTTATATATTAAATGGCCAACTATATGGCCTAGGAGACAAATTCGTTAAACTTCCCGTGCTCGAATTGGTATCACTAAAGTGTTATGATCATTTCGGCCTATCCCAGCCATCGTCAGACACTTGGGCTGATACAAATTCAAACTCGGAAAGTAAAACGAATGTCTCCCAAATCTTTACTACTGTGTAGTTAGCTTATAAAGGCGCCACCTATTTTGGAGGCCGTGAACGAAACGATATAAATAATCGTTTTCTGTATCCTTTATGCTATGCGAAATGTGTAAAGAATTAAATCTTTTAGCGAAAGCCGCTATCGCTTTATATATTAAATGGCCAACTATATGGCCTAAGAGACAAATTCGTTAAACTTCCCGTGCTCGAATTGGTATCACTAAAGTGTTATGATCATTTCGGCCTATCCCAGCCATCGTCAGACACTTGGGCTGATACAAATTCAAACTCGGAAAGTAAAACGAATGTCTCCCAAATCTTTACTACCGTGTAGTTAGCTTATAAAGGCGCCACCTTTATAAGCTAACTACACGGTAGTAAAGATTTGGGAGACATTCGTTTTACTTTCCGAGTTTGAATTTGTATCAGCCCAAGTGTCTGACGATGGCTGGGATAGGCCGAAATGATCATAACACTTTAGTGATACCAATTCGAGCACGGGAAGTTTAACGAATTTGTCTCCTAGGCCATATAGTTGGCCATTTAATTTATAAAGCGATAGCAGCTTTCGCTAAAAGATTTAATTCTTTACACATTTTGCATAGCATAAAGGATACAGAAAACGATTATTTATATCGTTTCGTTCACGGCCTCCAAAATAGGTGGCGCCTTTATAAGCTAACTACACGGTAGTAAAGATTTGGGAGACATTCGTTTTACTTTCCGAGTTTGAATTTGTATCAGCCCAAGTGTCTGACGATGGCTGGGATAGGCCGAAATGATCATAACACTTTAGTGATACCAATTCGAGCACGGGAAGTTTAACGAATTTGTCTCCTAGGCCATATAGTTGGCCATTTAATATATATATATATATATATATATATATATATATATATATATATATACATATGAAAATCACTAAGTTCTAGGGAAGAACCGCGTTGAGAATTGAATGCTCGACGTTTCGGCTCCCATTTTAAAGCCATTATCAAGAGGATACGGTTTGGTTCGAGTTCGGGGTCTCAATTTGCCTACTCCCCTCACTCGTAACGTACCAGTATCGTGTTCTGTATTATAAATACGAGAACTGTCTCTCGGCACTGAGGTCTCAATCTGCCTACTCCTCAGTGTTGAGTGACTCAAAAGTGTTCAAAAGTCATGAGTTCAGTATAGAAACAAAAATAGCGCTCTTTAAATGTAACGTGTACTCAGTGCTCCTGTACCTCCGTACAGACGGAGAATAGAAATGTAGACCTCCGTATAGAAATGTAGACATTGAAGGCGGAAACTCTATCAAAAATTCAGGCTTTTGAGCTATGATTATACAGAAGAATCTTGAAGATACCATGGACAGACAAAGTGACCAACGAGGAAGTACTGCGAAAGAGGAACACAACCGCGGATTTGGTCAACATCGTGAAGGGCTATAAGCTGCAGAATTTGGGACATAAGTATAATAAGAAATAAAGGCAGATACGAGCTACTTCAATGCATATTGCAACGTAAAATTGAAGGAAAGGGGCTTCAGGACGAAGGAAAATATCCTGGCTTACTAACCTAAGATCATGGTATAGAAAGACCTTAACACAGCTATTTCGTATAGCAACCAACAAAGTCATTATAGCCAGAATGATCGGAACGGCAGGCACTCTAAGAAGAAGAAGAATTGTCGATTGATCCAAAACAGTAAGTAAATAACTATTTTAAACGCTATAAATAAAATATGTTTTATCGATTATCACTATTAGTTCAAGTAATAACAAAGCAAAATACAAAACGATGTTTACTCGTTCAAGTAAATAATACTTATTAATTTTTAAAAAATCAACAAATGTTTTAAACGAATTCCTTTTTTTCGATACAAATAATTTCACTAGTCTTACCTAGTTTGAAGGTCATCAGTTAAGAAAAATACCTTGTGAGGAAAGCAACTTTCGTCATTTATTAAAATTTGTTCAAATTAAAAAAGCTAAAGTTATTCCTAGTTATTATCTTGAAAACAAAATGTCAAATGTCTCGTTAATAAGTATACATTTTTATTCCGTAAACACCACAGGAAGAAAATCCTGTTGGGCTTGTTCTCAAAGTGCAAACTGAAATGTGAGACTCATCAAAGTTTGCTCGAAGTTCGAGATAAGAAACTTTTCGGTTAGAGCAACCCACACCTTTTCACTAAATTAAAGGCTTAAATTATCGCATCTACAATTTACATCTAAACCGAATACCAATTCAGCACTTATATTAAACTTATTATGTTAAATGTAGTTTTGTGACGAACAACACGATACTTTAAGTACCACAGCATAAATTATGAATTTGTAGCGACGATATCAATTCATATTTCGCGTTAGTATATTATAAATAATAATTTTCCTGAGAAACGCTGTATAAATATTTTAGAAGGAAACCGTGCATGTACTTGTAAAAAGCGAATATTTTTGGTTATAAAGTTCCGCTGATTCATTTGTGACGTGAGACATATTATTAGAGGTATCACCTTGCCTATAATTTCCATCTTTTATTTATTTAAGCATAAACTAATTAATTGACTCTACAAGTATTGTATATATATATATATATATATATATATATATATATATATATATATACAAGAAATACTGGATATTATTGACTGTCGATATAAATAAACAACACAGTTTATTAGGGTTGCAGTTTATTTTGGCAAAAGAAAAGAACCATTTAAAACGTGTTTTTTTGAAAATGTGTTTCATAAAATCTAGCACATCTTGCATCAATAAAAAGTCCGATATAGACAAATTAAGTAACATTTATTGTTATTTACTAGAAAAACACCAAAAATAAAATAAATATTTACCTGTACAAAAATTACACCTCTGTATAATATGTTGCATATCATTAAGACAGGTTAAAAAAAGTATAGACACCTAAGGAGGGGCTCTAGTATTTCTTGTAAAGAAAGATAACATCAATTTACACCTAATTACATATTAATAACACTGTTTTTTCTTTCCATTCTCTGTATGAGTTAATATACACCAGTAAAACATGCCATCAATCAAGTTTTACTATTTTTACAACAAATTTTAAAAATTTTATGATGTAGTATGTCCATAATTGTATATTTTAATGTGTGGTATAAATGTTGAGTGTTCAATGCTTACAAAAATAATCTCAACGACTAGTAAGTTACACTGAAGAATTGTGATATTTTTTAAATATTTACATAATTGTCTTTTACAGTGTCTTGAAAAGGAATAAAACCATTCCGAAATGACTGCAACCCTAATAAACTGTGTTGTTTATATATATATATATATATATATATATATATATATATATATATATATATATATATATATATATATATATACAGTTTGTTTCGGCTGATTGCCTTTCTCCAGTGATCTATTTTTGGCATGCGTTTACACTTTATAGTCTCTAATGAAATAGGTTGAGGAGGGGAGAACTGTTTGTCTCAAGTTCAAGGTCATTCAGAATTATATCTGTGTTTTTTAATTTGTTGATTTCCATAGATTCTAACAAGGATAGCTTAATGCCTCTATTTTGAATGTGAAGAATTTTAAATTCGTCGTTAAAAGAATGATTGTGATCTAGAAGGTGAAGTACGTATGTAGAATCAATTTTTCTATTATTGAAAGCCCTTTTATGTTCTGCTATTCGTTTGTTAAAGTTTCTACCAGTTTGACCGATGTAAGTTTTTGGGCAGTTGCCACATTTAAGTTTGTACACACCACTGTGTTTTTTTTATTTTGGCTCTTGTTGTTTTTGATATATTTGCCTAGGTTGTTATTTGTTCAGAAAGCTGGTGTTATTTCTTTCTTTTTTATGTGTTTGGCTATTTTTGTTGTAATTTTGGCTGTATATGTAATCGAACAGAAGGTACTGGGTTTTTTCTCTGGTGGTGGAAATAGTAATTTCAGGGCTTTCTTGTTTTCAACATTTTATTAATTGTTTGTTCATTGTATCCGTTGTTTACTGCTATTTGCTTAATTATATTTAATTCTGTCTCAAAGTTCTATTTTGACATTGGAATTTCTGTTAATTTATGTAACATACTATGATATGCTGCCAGTTTATGTTGTGTTGGATGGGATGATGAATTGTGTATAGTCGTGTCAGTATGGGTAGGTTTGTGAAATATGGAGAAGTCATGTTTGTTTTTAAATCTAAAAATTTTTAAATCTGAGATTGTTATTGTTCTGAAAGCGGGTGTTATTCCATTCTTTTTTATGTGTTTGGCTATTTTTGTTGATATTTTGCCTGTATATGTAATCGTGCAGAAGGTACTGGGTTTTCTCTTTGGTCTTGGGAATACTAATTTCAGGGCTTTCTTGTGTAGTTTTTGATTTAGAATTTTATTAATTATTTGTTCGTTATATCCATTGTTTACTGCTATTTGTTTAATATTTAATTCTGCCTCAAAGTTGTATTTTAACACCGCAATTTCAATCGGACAATCGGAATTTATGTTATGTGAAATGATGAATTGTGAAAATTCGTATCAGTATGGGTAGGTTTATGAAATATGGAGAGGTCATGTTTGTTTTTAAGCCTGATAGTTTTTAATTCTAAAAAAATTATGAATTGATTTTGTTCTGCTTTCTATTCAATATGACTATGAAGTGAATTAATATACAATAAAAATTGATATCCGTCTCTCTATATATATATATATATATATATATATATATATATATATAATATATATATCCTTGGATACTTAGGCCATCAGCCTAAGTGAGTTACGAAACAGGTTTGTGCACAATCCCTGGATACCCTCACCTTTCTGAATCCTTTGAATTGTCTTAACTTTTACATTTCATATTTACCTTGAATTTGTTTATTTATTAATATTCTAACATTTATAATAAGTTGTCAGGATACCTTATCCAATTTTATGATCACTAGTACGTACCTTTACCCTGTCAAATTGATGGAGTGTACTGTTCCAATTGCTTAACTGACTATTGTCACCGAATAATAAACAATCAGAACGTCCACTCTCAGATACCGCCTTTCAAGTTGTTCAGCACGCGATCGCCATGTTCTAGAAGGAAACATAGACTCGAATTGACAAATTTGTGACAAGCTATGACAGAACTGTAATTTAAATTTTTAGAAATTGATAATTTAGTACATTTGAAATAATTTAACCTATTCTTCAACTAAAAGTACGAATAAAATAGTGCATATTATGTCTGTAGTTGTCGTAAATAAATTAAACCGGGTTAATTTGTCTATGCCCACCAGATAGATTTTCACTGAACAGCACTGGTTCCCTTTAAAACATGGCGGAACGTCTGCGCGTACTTAATTTTCCATGGAGAGTGGGCATTCTGATTGTTTATTATTCTGTGCTATTGTCATACTTTTAAACTGTCTCTTTATTAACTTGTACAATTATTTAACTTTTTATGTGATATTTAATTACTATTTACTTCATGTGAGTTATTGAAAACAGTAATAGCATACCATTTAACCTCATTGTCAGAGGACTGTGTAGATCATTTTTTGTATATATTTATGTTTTGGGTCATAGTTTTAGGTAACTGTTTTTTGTAAATATATATTTTTGGGGGATATAATTTAGTAATTGTTTTGGTATATATACCCCAAATTGGAGTGATATTCAAAATTCACCCTGGCGCCCATCTCAAGATCATCTTTGGATTGATCTAACCCTAAGTTACTACAGGCAAGCAATCGTGCCGACCTCCTCTCTGAGCACAACTCTTATTTTTTTGAGCTAAGCCTATTCTCTTGTAGTGTTTCAAGTAAGCTTTATATTTTCTTTTGTATTGGCTACATTCCCTGTTGTTCGACAATTTATATTAACCAAAACTTACCTTTGTTGTCCTTAGGGCTTATTCCTGAAACAATAAAAGGGTATTTATTATAGTACAATAAAAACAGTGGTTTAATTTAAAAAAAAATTGAAACAATTAGAAGATCCTTATTTAGCCTAAGTGATACTTTGTAGAAAACACAATAAATAATAAAATTTAAAATAAAACATTCAGTGGTATACCATAGATTTAACAAATTTACCATAAAGTAAAAACTTCTTGAGTAAAATATATACGTAAAAGTAGTAAACGAGTAAAATATATGGCATAAAATTTATCAAAAATTAAAAAAATATATTCAAAATGGATTTATAAATGTTCAGAGCGTTTTCAGTCCTATCGAACCATCTTCATTAAAAACCCTAGAAATAAGTATTACCCTCTCGGGGGAACCTGTAACCCTAGAGAGCGCGTCCCCAGGTGGCGGATAGGGGAATGCCCTCACCGGCCTGTTTGCAGCTAGGCCGGCGGGTAGGTGGGAAATAAAATACCACCCGCGGACCAACAGGTGGGGTAGATAGGACTCCTAAGCCGTAGAGAAGGCAACTTATCTAAGAGAAGGATACTCTGATTTAAAACCCTGGTCCTCCAAGTTGGGGGTTGAGGCATCGGGCCAACTCCTCGATACTCGGAAAAAATGATCAAAGTTAAAAATTTCAGCAAAAAGCCTTGGAATTCGGACGGATTAAACTATAAACGAAATTCGCAAAGAAAATGGATTATGAATTTGGGTGCTTGGAACGTACAAGGAATAAGGACAAAACAGGAGGAGGTCTTCCGTGAACTGAGTAAAATGAAACTAGACATCTGTGTATTAACTGAAGTAAAGAAAAAAGGAAGAGGAAATGAAAAGATAAACGAATACCTGCATTTCTATAGTGGCGTAGAAAAGAGCGAACGAGCTAAAAGAGGAGTGTGTTACGATTTTAAATGTTATGGCATATAGAACTGTAAATATTTTATGACTAATCCTTTTTTATTGATTCTCGTAATTTGTAGGTCAAAATATACCTGAGCTTCGCTACCAGTTGTTTACAGAAATCTCTAGACACTAATTTTAGTGAGTCATCCACGTCTCGAGGTTGAAAAACGAGTCGAGCGCCTTCACCAAAATACGAGATTATTCAGGAAGTTTGCCGAAAGTTCCAGATGACAACAGTTGTGTATATAAATGAAAGATTTTTGTATTTGAGTCAGTCATAAGAAGATCGGTAGACGCGATATTTAAATGTAACGAAACGTGAAATAAATACATTTGTAAAGTTATTTAATAAATTAGTAATTAGCTATCGTGAGTTTTAATAAATTAGAATATAGACAATAAATTAGAATAAAGACAAATAAATTAGAACTATATAAATATAACAGTGGTGCAGAAGTGGGGTTGTAGATAAATTTAATTTGAATTTTTGAAAAGAAGTGAAATTGGTGAACGATGGCTACGATTTACGAGCTCACAGTTACGAATCTAAGAAGGCATCTTGAGGATAGAGAATTAGCTTCTACCGGAAAAAAGGCTGAGTTAGTCCAACGACTAAAGAATGCTTTGGAGGAAGAGGGTTTAGATCCGGAAACTTATATATTTGAAGATGCTGTCATCGCGTCAATTTCAAAATTAGAGAATAAAGTTTCTGGTGACATCGTATCATTAGAGAACAGAGTTCATGGCGATATTTCGAAAGTTTCCTCTGATGTAGCCAAAGTTTGCGGCGACATCGCCTCTTTAGAAGACAAAGTGTCTAACGAGATTTCTTCTCTAGAAAGCAAAGTCTCTGCTAACATCTCCTTGGAAATCTCTAAAGTCACTTCGGAGATGTCTGCTCTCGACGATAGAGTGTCTTCATTAAAAAACCAAGTTGCTGCCGATATGATGGCCTTCGAAGAGAAGATATGGAAAGAGTTGGAAAGGAAGATTGAGGGAACAGGAACAACAGAGAGAGTAAACAATCCAATTACCATAGAGACAAAAGAAGACGAGACGAAATGTAAGTTGGAAACACGGCCGAAATGTGAAGGAAGTGGAAGTTCCGTTCATGTCAAAGTCCCAACTTTTGACGGAAAATCATCATGGAACAACTACATGAAACAGTTCGAATCAGCTGCAAGAGCGAATGGATGGTCTGAAAAAGAAAAGGCTGTAAACATGACTATCGCTCTTCGAGGAGATGCCTTAGATGTGCTCCAGACCATAGCCGTAGAGGAGACGGATGATTTCGAACAACTGAAGAAGAGGTTAAATATGCGATATGGCCACGAACACTTGGAGCATGTATATCAGTCGCAGCTCAAAAATCGAAGACAAAAGAAAGATGAGGCTCTTCAAGAATATGAAGTAGATATCGCCAGATTAGTGCGATATGCTTATCCAACAGCTCCCGAAGACATGATGGAAAAGTTGGCCGTTCAAACGTTTATTGATGGTCTTCGTGATCATGAGATGCAAAGAACACTACGATTAGCTCGTCACAAGACGCTGGTTGATGTCTTATCCGCCGCTCTTGAATACGAGTCAGCCACGCAGGCCTCTGGCGGGTACAGTAAAGTTAGGACTGTAAAAGAGGAAGGAGATGAAGATAAACTTGACCAGCTCGTTAATATGATAAAAAGCATGACATACAAGAAACCGAAGACCATAAGATGCTGGAATTGTGGCGAAATAGGACACGTACGAAGTTCTTGTAAGCATCCTAGGTACGACGCAAATCAAGAAACTCACCATCAGGAAAACTAGAACGGGTCGGCCTTAGGGGGGCAGCTTCGACCCAGAACTTTTCCAAAACCCTCTCATACTGATAGCTTCTTTGAAATGTCGTGAAGATAGTGTATATGTAGATGGAGAAATAAATGGTAAAAAGCATACGTTGTTGGTGGATACCGGAGCGACAAGAACCATTATTCGCCCGACAGTTATAAACAGCCGTAAGAAACTGTTACCAACGAGGTTGCGACTTCGTACCGCTACAGGTGAAAATGCCAACATTCACGGAGAAATCCAGATACAATTAGGAATTGGAGCAGAAAAGTTCGTCCATACTGTTATAGTTGCTGACATCGAAGAGGATGTTATATTAGGAATGGACGTAATGAATACGCATGGATTCTAATTGGATTTTAAGAATAAGGTAATCAAAGTTGGTAACGAGGAGGTATTTCTCCATCCACATGATGACAACACTATGCAAGCAGCCGTTAAAGAAGATACAATCGTGCCTGCGAGAAGTGAAACGATAATAGTAGCGCGGCTACAGGGAATTGTGGACGAAGGAACACCTGTTATGATGGAGCCTTGGAATCATGACGACGAAGTTGGCCGTGGAATCATAATTGGAAAGGAATTGGTGACTTCGGCTAAAGAAATTCCTGTGAGACTTATTAATGTCAATGACTACCCAGTGACCATCAAGAAAGAGACAAAAGTAGGAACTTGTGTACCTGTTACATCCATAATCCGTCAGACGACAACGTCTGATAATTCCAACGACAAATTTGATCAAATGGTTGCAGTTGCTGGACAGTCTCTGAATCAGATTGAGAAAAGGAAATTAAGGGAATTTCTTCGGCAGTATCGTGATATTTTCGTACCGAAAGGAGGAAAGACGGGAAGAACTACCGTTGTTAAGCATAGAATTGATACTGGTAATGCTAAGCCAATTCGTCAAACAGCTCGACGATTACCACAGGCGAAAAGAGAGGAAGCTGAAACGATTGTTCAGGAAATGAAGAAAGACGGGGTAATAGAACCTTCTACGAGCCCATGGGTCTCTCCGGTGGTCCTGGTTAAGAAGAAAGACGGAACAACGAGGTTCTGTGTGGATTACCGTTTGCTGAACAACGTTACCAAGAAAGATAGTTATCCTCTGCCTCGGATCGATGACACATTAGACACATTGGCTGGAAGTAAATTATTTTCTACTTTGGATTTGAAGTCTGGATACTGGCAGGTAGAAATGGACCCGGTAGATAAAGAAAAGACAGCCTTTACCACAGGATCTGGATTATGGCAATTCAACGTTATGCCATTTGGACTTTGTAACGCTCCTGCGACATTTGAGAGGCTTATGGAAAATGTGTTGAGAGGGTTATCTTGGAAAACATGCCTAGTTTATCTAGACGACATAATCGTCTTGGGGGAGACATTTGAAGACCATCTGAAGAATTTAGAAAACGTTTTTAATCGACTTAAAGCTGCCCAATTGATGGTAAACCCCAAGAAGTGCCAGCTATTTCAAGGTAAAGTCAATTATCTGGGTCATATAGTCAGTAAAGAAGGAGTGGCTGTGGATAAGGGAAAAATCGATTCCATTAAGGAATGGCCAAAACCAACTGACAAACATCAAGTGAGAAGTTTTCTGGGACTATGTACTTACTACCGGAGGTTTATTAAGAAGTTTGCAGATATCGCTAAACCATTAACGCGACTTACAGAGGAAGCAAGAGAATACCGCTGGGATGTAGACTGCCAGAATGCCTTTGAGACCTTAAAAAAGCATTTAATCACAGCACCAATTTTAGGGTATCCACTGCCAGAAGGAGAGTTCATCTTAGATACAGATGCAAGTAATGTGGGAATTGGAGGAGTGCTGTCTCAGATTCAAGGAGGACAGGAAAGAGTCCTTGGATATTTTAGTAAAGTTCTCTCAAAACCTGAGCGAAATTATTGCGTCACGAGAAGAGAACTTCTGGCAGTAGTGAAATCAGTAGAGCACTTCTATCAATACCTCTATGGAAGGAAGTTTTTAATCCGAACCGACCATGCCGCCCTTAAGTGGTTGATGCAGTTTAAGAATCCAGAGGGTCAGATAGCCAGGTGGATCGAACGACTCCAAGAATATGATTTTAAGATTGAGCACCGGGCCGGAGTTAGCCACCGAAACGCCGATTCTCTTTCCAGCAGGCCATGCCCAGCAGAGTGTTCTCACTGCAACAAAACGGAATCCAAGGAAGCAGCAGTGCTAAGAACGACGGTGGTCCACGACGACTGGACGCCTACCAAGATCAGGGAAGAACAAGAGAGAGATCCAGTTATACAGAAAATCCGAAAATGGAAAGAGGAAAACCGTCGACCACCTTGGCAAGAAATATTGAACCTAGGCTCAATAGTTAAGACGTATTGGGCCCAGTGGGACTCATTTATCATGGAAGATGGCTTGCTCAAACGAGTCCTGGAAAATGATGACGGTTCAGAGAAGAGAAGACAGTTGGTGATTCCAAAGAGCAGAATAGCCGAAGTACTTCATCAGTTACACGACAGTCCATCAGGAGGGCATTTTGGTGTGAAAAAGACCCTTCAGCGAATTCGGGAATGGTTTTATTGGATGAACAGTTCCGACGATGTAAAAGACTGGTGTAAGAAATGTACTATTTGTGCTACGAGTAACGGGCCTTATCGAAAAAGGAGAGCTCCTATGAGACAATATAATGTTGGAAGCCCGTTTGAAAGAATAGCTTTGGACATTGCTGGGCCGTTTCCAGAAAGTGATAATGGAGGCAAGTACATGTTGGTAGTAATGGATTACTTCACTAAGTGGGTCGAGATTTACGCACTTCCAGACCAGAAGGCCGCCACCGTTGCAGATAAGTTGATCCAAGAATATATCAGCCGATTTGGAGTGCCTTTGGAGATCCATAGTGACCAAGGCAGGAACTTCGAAAGCGATTTATTCCAAGGAATATGTGATAGACTAGATATGAAGAAAACAAGAACTACGGCTTATCATCCGCAATCGGATGGTATGGTAGAACGAATGAATAGAACAGTTGGCAAGTATTTGACAAAGATGGTGTCCGATCATCAGCGAGACTGGGACCAATATCTTCCGTTCTTCACAATGGCCTACAGATCTGCTGTTAATGAATCAACAGGCCAGACACCAGACAGAGTCCTATTCGGACGCGAGATGCGACTACCTTGTGATCTAGAGTTTGGGTGTCGACCTGGAGAAGATGTAGCAGGTGAAGATTATGTGATCGAATTACGAAGAAGAATGGACGATGTACACGAGTTGGTCCGTTCCCATCTCCAAATCGCTAGTGACCGAATGAAGAAACGGTACGATACACAAGCCGAAAAGGGGTGTTTTAAGAAGAACGATAAAGTCTGGCTTTATAACCCCAAAAAGCGAAAAGGTTGTTCTCCCAAATTGCAGCAGTTTTGGGAAGGTCCATACCTCATTATGGAGAAGATCAATGATGTTATTTACCGAATAAGCAAGATTCCGAGAGGAAAGCCGATGATAGTACACCATAACCGGTTGGCGTCTTTCGAGGGTGACCACGACGTAGATGAAGAAGTGGAAGTAAACCAAGTCCAAAATGTGTCTGACCTCACGTTTGAGGAATTCATGGGTGCCTATGGAGGTACCGGTAAAGCAAGACATGGTGTTACCACTGAAGAAAGGCAAGATCTACTCGCGCTTCCCGATGACTACTCACTGGCCCTTACCATCCCGGCCAGTATCAAAGATGCACCAGGGTTGGCATCCGTCTTTCGAAGGAAGTTTGGTGAAGTTGCAGAACTTCAATGCCAAGTGCCAGCTCCTGGTAAAACCTTGAAACTTCAAGATGCATCACGTTACCTTTTCTACCTGGTAACAAAAGACACTGCCCGTGACCAACCTACCTACCGAGATGTATGGGAAGCCTTACTTCAGTTGAGAGAGCACGTACTAGAGTCCGACGTGCAAAAGTTAGCCATGCCAAAGTTGGAGTGCCGCCAATTAGATTGGAGGGTTATACGAAATATGGTGGAGGAAATCTTTAAAGACACCGAAGTCCAGGTGTTAGTCTGTTGCAATCCGCATAGTTACTGGTGCGGAGAGAAAACCGTCCCTTGTCATTTCTATACAACTGGAAGTTGTAAAAGAGGGTCCAGTTGCCGATATCAGCATGTCGTTCCAGTTCCAGTCCCGACAAGGTTCCAGGAGGAACCATCTTTTAAGAGGGGGGCAATGTTACGATTTTAAATGTTATGGCATATAGAACTGTAAATATTTTATGACTAATCCTTTTTTATTGATTCTCGTAATTTGTAGGTCAAAATATACCTGAGCTTCGCTACCAGTTGTTTACAGAAATCTCTAGACACTAATTTTAGTGAGTCATCCACGTCTCGAGGTTGAAAAACGAGTCGAGCGCCTTCACCAAAATACGAGATTATTCAGGAAGTTTGCCGAAAGTTCCAGATGACAACAGTTGTGTATATAAATGAAAGATTTTTGTATTTGAGTCAGTCATAAGAAGATCGGTAGACGCGATATTTAAATGTAACGAAACGTGAAATAAATACATTTGTAAAGTTATTTAATAAATTAGTAATTAGCTATCGTGAGTTTTAATAAATTAGAATATAGACAATAAATTAGAATAAAGACAAATAAATTAGAACTATATAAATATAACAAGTGCCTATAGCAATACATCAGAAACTGAAAAAATGTATTAAATCATGGCAAGAAATAGATGAAAGAATTATCCTCATAGAAATTAAGAAAAATGGCCATGAAATAGTGGTAATTGGAACATATGCATCGACGGATGACTCAAGGGTTGACAGCAAGAAAGAGTACTTTAACAAGTTAACAACTGTTCTAGCCACAATTAATAAAAAGAAAGAAATTTGGATCTTAGGTGATCTTAATGCAAGAACCGGAAAGAGCTCCAACAGTGAAATAATAGGGAGATATGGAGAAGACATTCTGAACGACAATGGTCAAAGATTAATAGATTTTTGCGAGGCACATTCTTTGAAAATATTAAATGGTTTCTTCCCCCATAAGAATATACATAAATTTACATGGACGCAGCCTACTAGGAATTTAAAATCAATAATTGACTATTTCATTCACGTGAAGGTGTTTAGAGGGCCAGAATGTGGAAGTGACCACCATATGATTATTGCAAAAGTAATGGTGACATTTAAGAGAGAACAATCAAGTCACAAAAATGATGAAGTAACAGACATAGGAACAACCATAGAAAACATAAAATATAACCTGGAAAGCTTTAAACAAGATTCGACAAAGTTCTTATATAAAATTAGAAAAGCTCAGAAAATAAAAAATATAGAAACAAAGGACTTAGACCCCGAAAGTCTGTATGAGGTAATTAAAAAATATATTCATGAAGCGGCAAATGAAGCACTGGGAAAAGTTGAAAATCGGAAAAAAGGAAAACCTGAATGGTTGTCAACGGAACTAGAAGAGAAAGTTCTAAAGAAAAAACAAGCATATCACATATGGTTTCAATCCAAAGATCCTCAAGACAGAGAAATATACGCTAAATGGAATAGAGAAGTTAAAAAAGACGTGGATAAGGCGAAAAATATAAACTGGGAGGCTAAGTGTGATGAACTGGACAGATTTATGGGTGGAACAAAAGTGGCGCAAGCTTGGAAAACATTAAAACAGTTTAGGAAAAATGAGAAAAATGAAGACAACATTTCTCTCATAAAGTTAAATGAATGGGAAGAATATTATACGAAACTGCTGTTTCGTATAATATTCTTAAAACAGTTTAGGAAAAATGAGAAAAATGAAGACAACATTTCTCTCATAAAGTTAAATGAATGGGAAGAATATTATACGAAACTGCTGAAAGAGGATAGAGTAGAGTACAGATGGGAAAAGAGAAGGGAATTAATAGACAACAGAGACGAAAGACAGAAAATACCTATAATAACATTATCTGAATTGACGGAAACCTTAAAAGAGGTTAAAAACGGAAAAGCCGCAGGGCCTGGAGACATTCCCATAGAGCTGGTTAAATATGGGCCGACTGCACTTTTAGAATTAATAGTAGACCTTTTCAATAAATGTATGTGTGGAGACCAGGAAATTCCTAAAGATTGGAATAAATCTTATATAAGCTCCATATATAAGAGAGGGAATAAAAGAGACTGTTCCAATTATAGAGGTATTAGTGTGACGAGCTCTGTGGGCCGGTTGTACAGCAGAATATTAAAGAAGAGGGTTGAAAGACAGATACAAGATATTGAAGAACAAAGCGGCTTTCGTACCGGGAGATCCTGCCTTGATAATATATTTATCCTACGACAAATAATTGAAAAGCGTGTCGAAAGAAGTAGAGAGACCCATTTGGTATTTATAGACCTTGAGAAAGCATATGATAGTGTCCCGTTAAAGAAAATGTTTGAGGTCCTCAAAAGGTCCGGATTGGATTCGACGTATATCCGAGCGATATATAAATTGTACGAAAATGCAGTTAGTTGTGTAAAAATTGGAACCAGAACCTCAAATGAATTTAAAGTCACTAAAGGCCTAAAGCAAGGATGCTGTTTGTCACCGACACTCTTTAAAATCTACGTCCAAGAAGCATTGAGGAACTGGAGAAATAAATGTAGATTTATGGGCATCGAAGTGGGACAAGAAACTCTGTATACATTGTTGTTTGCAGATGATCAGGTGGCGATTGCAACCGATGAGGAAGATATAAATTATATGAATCGAAAATTATTTGAGGAATATGCCAAATGGGGGCTTACTGTAAACATAAGCAAAACAGAATATTTAAAAATTGGAGGAAATACCACAGATCTGAGGCTTGAAAACGCAGTCATAAAAGGCTGCAACCAGTATAAATATCTAGGAAGCATCATATCAGCAGATGGCAGAGTTAAGATAGATGTACAAAACCGAATAACCCAAGGGAAAAAATGCATCCGAATACTGAATTCATTACTGTGGTCTAACAAAATAAAGATGCATACCAAACTTCGCGTATACAGAGCAATTGTAGAACCAATTACCACATATGGTGCCGAATGTTGGAGGATGACAAAGAATGAACGAGATAAAGTAGACGTTGTGGAAATGGATTATCTTAGAAGGTCATGTCGAGTATCGAGAATGGAAAGAATCAGGAATGAGGAAATACGAAACCGTACAGGAATTAGAGATACTCTTTTAGATAGAATACAAGGAAGGCAATTACAATGGTATGGTCACGTGATGAGAATGGAGGAGGAGCGGTGGCCAAAGAAAGCCTTAATGTATGTTCCGCCAGAAAAAAGGAAAAGGAGAAGACCACCAAATTCCTGGAGAAGAGAAATTACAAAAACAATGCAATCTAGAGGCTCAGAAGAGGGAGATTCGGGAGATAGGAAAAGATGGAGGCTGAAATGCGGGAAGCGGCAATCGCCGTAGGACCCCCGTTATATGATGATGAAATAAGTATTACCACGTTAAAAATTAGAAGAAATGTGTAAACTTTTGACGGCTAAGTTAAACGTGGTCAATACTTACGTCCACATAGTATTTGAAACTAGCCACATAACGAATTCGGATTGCATAATTGAAGTAGTAAACATTAATTATTATGTCACTAGGTCAATGGTATAGAAATACAAATTACTTGCAAGTGACAAGACCTTCAAGATACGCGAAATGTAGTTTTAAGCGAATGATCAGACAATATAAACCCAAATATTAAAGTATTTCGTCCCATTAAAAGGCATGACGACGAAAATATTGAATTTTACGGCTGAAGATGGGGAAACATCTGATATTATTGTGCAGCTCTTAAGGAACACTCTTGAAAAGTACAACATATTTATCAAGAAAGTTTATTTCATTCTGCGTCGATAATACTAATACAAATTTTGATGGCAAAAGCCGAGGTGGGCAAAAAAATATTTACTACAAACTAAAATCACAGGTGAATACAAATTTGACGGAAATCGGTCGTGCGGCTAACATTATTCACAACACTTTGCAATGTGGCTGCAATATGTTATCATTCGACGTGAAATTAATAATGGTGAAAATAGATTCACATTTTTATCATTTCACTGTTTGTGTCACACATTTAAAAGACTTTTGTGAAACCGCAAACGTTCAATACCAGAAAATTCTTGGTTATGGAAAAACTCGCTTTTTGGAAATGTTCACATGCGTGCAATAAATCTTAAGAGCTTATGATAAATTTAAAGACGTATTTTCTGGAAACTTCAAACAGTCCAAAATTACTGAAGGATTTTTTCAAGGACCCATGTTCGAAAGTTTGGTTGTTGTTCATTCTTGATCAGGTAAAAGCATCTTTACATCTAGGCAATGCAAGTCCCATGCTAAGCAAGTCTGTCCTGCATGGCATATCTGTTGCCTAGCCTGTTTACATCAGAGCTATTTCTGTGCAATTTTTAATACCACTTTCATTGCTGCCAACAAAATAAATATACCAAAACATTAACTTTAGATATTTTTTCAGTCCTGCATTAAATATATTCAAATATAAATATTAAGGTTACATTAACATGGAGATCCAACATCAGTTGATGTTCTAATTTTTCCTTTTTTTTTTAATGATTTCCGGATTGGAAGTAGAAACATCAAAAACTAACAAAAATTTGATTATTGTAACCAATTATGGCTTAATCCCATCCAAAATATCATTGACAACATAAAAATATTAAATAATAAATAAAATGGTGGTATTACAGTCCTTGTTTAAAAAAAAAAATTAAAAATGGCCCGATTTTCACTGAAAAGATTTCAGGTATTTTTTTAGCCTTGTCCCGAATTCGATTGAATTGGAGTTGGTCACACTACGTATATTATATAATTAAAATCTTCGTTAATTTGTGATTTGGTTCCAACATTGATTTACTAAGTCACAACAAATGTGTATTATTATAAAATGACTGCTATATTTAAAAAATCAGTCGTAGCATAATTTATATATTCTTACCCGTTCGTTTCTATTCTACTAGTTTGGAATTCGTAAACGTGTAGACTGTGTCAAAGTTTATCTGACATTCGTAACCGAGAGTTTTTCAGTGTCGACTTGCTCAAATAGTAAAATCTGTCGGTTGGCATTCAAGAACTTTCTTGATGGCTTTTGAAACACCGCATCTGGGCTTGACAGTCTTCGTTATTTTTTATGTTATATGTATGGTATAGCGTGTGTTGTAAAACGTCTTTCATGGAGGCAATTTTATGGCATCTTCTGCCGCGTGAGAGTGCGCTCGAAAGAAAGAGATTAAAGGAATGTTGAAGTTTTTTTTTATGAAACAATTTAAACCGAGTTTGTTTTGCGCGGTTATTCGGATAAAGGAAAGGCGTTTCCAAAGTTTTTATGTATTAATACCGGCTATAAGGTGGGATTTTTTAGTCTTCTTTATATATATATATATATATATATATATATATATATATATATAATATAAAATTAATGTTTCTTGGGTTTAGTTTAGTTGGGTAGTAGTTTTGAGTTTCTTGAACCGTATTATATTTAATATAAAATTAATGTTTCTTGGGTTTAGGTTCAATAAAGATATGTTACATGTGGAACTAGATTTTATTTTCCATTTCAATCAATCAACGTTTCGGCAGGAAACCCTTGCCTTTGTCAAGATTCTAAAATGTGTATGTATATAAGGACAAACAGATATTGTAAAATATGTATATATATATATATATATATATATATATATATATATATATATATATATATATATATATATGACTTACCAAAACGTAAAACGTGACACAGACATTAACGAACTGACATATAAAAGTTGATATCTGATATCTCATTGTTTACTGTCATTAGTATATAATTATTTTTATATGGGCGTATTGTTGATGTTTTCGAAAAAGGTAAGGGTATATCTCCCTCTTCTTTTTGTTTTTTTCGGTTTTTAAAATTTTGATGTTTTCAAAGTCAAATTTATGCTTCTTCCCGCTTTCATGTTTTATGAGCGCAGTGACGTTGTTCTTGTCGTATTTGTGAGAACGAATTCTGGATTGAAGCAGTTGACTGGTTTGACCGATATAGACACCTTCACAGTTTGTACATGGTATCTCGTAAACAACATGTGATTTTTTAAGTTTTTGAGTTTGTGTTTTTAGTTTTGTGAAGTATTTATTTAAGAGGTTGTTGCCTTTGTGGGCCACTGTTATATTATGTTTGGCTAAACGATTTGTTAGTTGTTCGGATAATCCTTTTATTTATGGAAGAGTTGTATAAGTGGTTTTGATACTGTTGGGTTTGTTGTTAGTTGTATTGTTATAAAATTTATTGAGTCTTGATTTGAAAATACTTTCGATTAGATGTTCGGGATATGCATTCTTTAGAAGGGCATTTTTTGCTATTTTTATTGCAGTTGGTCTGTATTCTGGATCTGTTAGTTTTATAGATTTATCAGCGAGACTTATAATTACAGACTTCTTATGGGAAAATGGATGATGGGAATTGTAGTTAAGATACCGTGAAGACCATGTTTCTTTTGTAAACCACATGGTTTTAAATGTATTGTTAATGCGATGTAAGGTGATATCCAGAAAGTTTATTTTATTATTTTGTTCAATTTCTATAGTGAACTTTAATTTTGGATGGTAACTGTTGAAAATATCTAAGATTTCGGTTGTTTTATTTGTTGGAATAGCACAGACACAGTCATCGATATAGCGGTAGAAGAATGGTACATTAAAATCTAAATGACTCATGACAGATTCTTCTAAGTCTTCCAGAACCAGTTGGGCAATGACACTAGATATACTTGCACCCATTGCGCATCCATAACAGTGGCCCACAAAGGCAACAACCTCTTAAATAAATACTTCACAAAACTAAAAACACAAACTCCAAAACTTAAAAAATCACATGTTGTTTACGAGATACCATGTACAAACTGTGAAGGTGTCTATATCGGTCAAACCAGTTAACTGCTTCAATTCAGAATTCGTTCTCACAAATACGACAAGAACAACGTCACTGCGCTAACAAAACATAAAAGCGGGAAGAAGCATAAATTTGACTTTGAAAACATCAAAATTTTAAAAACAGAAAAAAACAAAAAGAAGAGGGAGATATACGAATCAATAGAAATAAAAAGAAACACCAACGCAATAAATGACAAAAAAGATACACAAAACCTAAACAAAATATATTTTAATCTGATTTAAACAATAATAATATAACATCATAAAAAGCTCTTAAAGTCATAACATATCTCCACCTTACCTTTTTCGAAAACATCAACGATACGCCCATATAAAAATAATTATATACTAATGACAGTAAACAATGAGATATCAGATATCAACTTTTATATGTCAGTTCGTTAATGTCTGTGTCACGTTTTACGTTTTGGTAAGTCATATATACAGTGTAGGAAAAATTTTATGGTCGGTATGGACCTTACGTGAGATGGAGTGAGAAACAGCTGTTTAAAAAGAGAGAGGTATATTAGGTACGCCCTTTATATCGCCGAATGGAAATATTAAAAAAGGGGAAATTCAACGTTGCCAAACTTATTGGTTTTATTTGACCTGTTGTCTTTTTTTGCATTTGAACAATGTTCTATCAAGAAGATAAAATGCTCAAGATAATCAAATTTGGGCGAAATTGATTTAAATGGCAGGTTACTGTTTTTTTTATTGGGAATATGCCACAAGTTTTCTTTACAATAATTGTAATATAACATTTTGATTTCCATTTCGGAAATCGTTTTATATAAATAAAATTTATTAATGTTTCGTATTTTAAGTACGATTTCCGAACTAAAAATCTAAACATCAAAATAATTTCCCAATATGAAATAATAAACAATTAAACATGCATACAATAACGCCAAATTAAAAAATATTCATACACTAACTTATTTGGCAACGTCTAGTCTAGATAGTTGTCTGGTCAAAAGATCGAGTAACGGGAAGTAGAGGTGGGTCGTGCTAGTTTATCGTTAAGAGCGTATAAGGAGCAAAATTTCGGGCCAATGTTTTTTAAATGCATTCATTTTTTTCGAATCCTGAGAAAACTAATAAATATTTTTGAAAAAATTAAACGCAGAATGAAACAATACATTATTACCGAGAGCTGAAAGTCCCTGAAAACTTCTATAATGTTTATTTTAATAAGTTATAGGGATGAAAAAAAAAACAAAATTTAGTGTGATTTTTAATTTCAAATATCTCATTAAAAAAACTTTTTGTTTATTCTAAGGGACCTTCGGCCCTCGGTAATAATGTAATCTTTCATTCTGCATTTAAATTTTTCAAAAATATTTGTTAGTTTTCTTAGGATTCCAAAAAAAATTTAAATTTTTTTGAATGCTAAAAAGCATTTAAAAATTTAATTTTCATAAACAAGTAACTATGATTGTTTAAAAGTAGTTTCAAGTAAGATAGTACCTACATAAACAAACATAACGGCTATTATCGTTTATGTGTATATCTTTTGAAGTGAAAGAAACAACCTAATGATATATTTATTATAACTTGAAAAATAAACTAAACAATCATCATCATCATATAACGGGGGTCCTACGGCGATTGCCGCTTCCCGCATTTCAGCCTCCATCTTTTCCTATCTCCCCAATCTCCCTCTTCTAAGCCTCTAGATTGCATTGTTTTTGTAATTTCTCTTCTCCAGGAATTTGGTGGTCTTCCCCTTTTCCTTCTTTCTGGCGGAACATACATTAAGGCTTTCTTTGGCCACCGCTCCTCCTCCATTCTCATCACGTGACCATACCATTGTAATTGCCTTCCTTGTATTCTATCTGAAAGAGTATCTCTAATTCCTGTACGGTTTCGTATTTCCTCATTCCTGATTCTTTCCATTCTCGATACTCGACATGACCTTCTAAGATAATCCATTTCCACAACGTCTACTTTATCTCGTTCATTCTTTGTCATCGTCCAACATTCGGCACCATATGTGGTAATTGGTTCTACAATTGCTCTGTATACGCGAAGTTTGGTATGCATCTTTATTTTATTAGACCACAGTAATGAATTCAGTATTCGGATGCATTTTTTCCCTTGGGTTATTCGGTTTTTTACATCTATCTTAACTCTGCCATCTGCTGATATGATGCTTCCTAGATATTTATACTGGTTGCAGCCTTTTATGACAGCGTTTTCAAGCCTCAGATCTGTGGTATTTCCTCCAATTTTTAAATATTCTGTTTTAAATATTCTGTTCTAAACTAAACAATACAAATAGTAAATCAGACTTACATTTACATTACACGTTATTATTAAATCGCGAATAGTCTAAATTGACATAAAAACATAAGTTTTTCTACTTTACTTCTTGTTAACCGTATTCTTTTTTAAAATTAAACCAGATTTTGAACATGTGTTCACATTTACAATACTTTATGAATATAGTGGTTAAGTTAGGATATACATGGCGATGGTTTTTCCACCGTTGTAATGGACTCTCGATGCAGGTGTAGATGAGTCATCTCCAATTAATTGATCAAAAATACACCATGGACTTAAGTCATATTTATTGGTTTCTTTTTCTTGTACTGGTTGATTTTCAATAGTACAATCTTCTTGTTCGTTAATTATAGAAGTAACCAGCTTCTTAACTTTTTGTTTTGTTCTGCACTTTAAATCGTGAATCCATAAATGTACATAATGACAATGTGCCACTCTGTTCTATCCTCTAAATCTTTTTGCTAAACCCGATATTAGTAATTGTACTATGTCGGATACTATGGATGTAAGTATGCCGTTTGCTAAAATTTTATTGCAAGATTCTTGCAGGCAGCGTACCATAACAATCACTGAACTAGCATTCAAGTATTTTTGGTCACTCATTGTACTTGTTATTTCTTTAAACGGCCGTAAAATTTGGGAAAGTTGAGAACAAATAATCCAGTGTTCTTTATTTAGATTAGGTTTAAGTCTAAGTCTGTATTATTTAATACCAATGTGGAACGGGTTGCCTTTTATAATTCGGTCATTCTTTTTAACATGTAATAGGTGAAGTTCTACCTAGTTTCCACGTCTTGGATTGGCCGTTTGGGAACTGTGTTCTGTTGTAATTAATACTTTAAATGCCTTTCTGAAGATAAGGTACTTTTTTGAAATGTGTTTTTTTGCAGAATTGTCGAAAAAAGGACTTTTTATTTTATCTATTTGTACACGACAGCATTTAAGTGCGTCCCCCACCAATAAATTTAATCATCATCATAAATCACAATCATCATAAAACAAAACATATTTAATAGCTTTGACCATATTTTAGGAATTATTAGTTACTGCAAAATTTACTTTTCGTTTTAGACCCGACTGATTAATAATTTCAGTAATCGCTGTTTTCTGGATTATGGTTTCCAGAAAAATGGCAACAGCCTAATAAAAAAGTTTTGAATACTAAATTTTCGGTTAAATATTGTCCTGTTAATGCGAAGTAACTCTCAGTTACTCCAGATGTCCAGAGGTCAGTAGTAATACAGATATTTTCTACTTCTTTAACAACTTGCGATCTAATAATTTGCTCACTTTTGACATAACATTCCTGAAGTAATGAACCTGACAAAGTTTTTCTTGTTGGCGGTTTATATCCAGGAATCCACCCTGCAAACTTTTTAAAAGCTGGTTCTTTAACTATGGAAAACGGATGAAACGAAAAGTTTAGTAAATGTTGAAAATCAATCAGTCCAAGAAAAAGAAACTGATAAAGATGACTTAAGTCCATGGTGTATTTTTGATGAATTAATTGGACATGACTCATCTAAACATACACCTGTATCGAGAGGTATAAAAGAAGTCGACATGTAATTGTCTGATGATATATTACCCACAAACAATTTCGAACGGAGATTGGAACTGTCCATTACCGTGGTGAAAAAACCATCGCCATGTATATCGTAACTTAACCACTATATTCATAAAATGTTGTAGTATTGTAACAAAATCTTTTCCTTGTGAACACATATTTAACATCTGGTATAATTTTAAATAAAAGAAGAACGCGATTAACAAGAAAAGTGGAAAAACTTATGTTTTTAAATGTCAATTTAGACGATTCGCGATTTAATAATGTGTAATGTAAATGTAACTATTTAAGTACCATTTGTATTATTTAATTTATTTTTCAAGTTACAATAAATATATCCTTCGTTAGGTTCTTTTATTTCAATACTTATACACATAAACGATAATAGCTAATATGTTTGTGTACTCGCTAATTTGAATACTGGTAAACAATCAACTAGTTACAGTTCACGAAAAACAGTTCCGATAAAAATTAAAAAAACGAGAAGACCCACCTCTAGTTTTTTAGGTCTATTAGGATCGGAACCAGAGAATATCTGATCGGAACTAATCGTCTCACTAATGGGCAATGGCCAATGAGTGTTAAAGGGATTTTAAGAGGGGAGACGAAGGGGAAATATGATTGTTATCTTTGTCTAATTCGTTGAAAATATGATTTTATATCTGCGTTAGATATCCTGTTAAATTTTACCATACCGACCTTAAAATTTTACCTACACTGTATATATATATATATATATATATATATATATATATATATATATATATATATGATTTACCAAAATAAGACTATATATTGAGATAATAATACATATAGAAGAAATTAGCATAGTAATATTATGATTTTTAATTAATAAACTTAAATAGTGATTAAAGAAATAATTTATAAGTTATAGACTAGAGAAAATTATAAAAAAAATAATTATATGAGGGTATTTTTAAGAATTTAGCATAAGAATAAGTTTAAAAAGTTGTTTTTATTTTATTTTATTAATAAATATATTTAAGTGAGCCATGTGCATAGGCAACCAAATATGTTGTATTATGGCAGATGTGAAATGGGGTTATTTATTAGTTTGAGATGTTTAAATTTACATATAATTAATAATTACGGATGTAAAATAGTTTTATGTGTTGACTTAGGATGTTTAGTTTATATATAATTGTATATTCTGATCTGCAAAGCCTAAATGTCCATAAGACTCTCACTAGAACGGTTAAGAATTTTCTCGAAAACGTCAATATAAGGCAGTTAACCCTATTTGCATAGTAGAAGATTTGAGAATGTTTATCTATTGATGAAAATGAACAAATTAGAACATGATTTCTTTCCAGCTCATTCTGGAACCATGAAAAGATATAAATACGATGTAATTTGTAGCAAGCATTCATTATTAAGTCAGTTACATTAGATTCATAAAGTTAGTGACAGTATGAGAGTAAATTAGATTAAGCCAGATACAGTTGGAGAGTATGAGAGTAAATTAAGACAGTTATTTCAAGACAGTGATAGTTAATAATTAGTACAGTTACAGTGACAGTATGGAGTTCTTCTTCTTCTTCTTCGTCTAGCCATTCACGTCCACATCTGAACATAAGCCTCTTCAAGTCTTCCTTTCCATTGGTTTTTATTGTACGCTACTTGTAGCCAATTTTTCCCGGCAGTCCTTTTCAGATCATCTGTCCATCTCATAGGAGGTCTGCCTCTGGGTCTTTTGTGTTGGTATGGTCTCCAGGTTAAAATTGATCTGTGCCATTTGTTTAGATCGCTCCTAGCTACATGTCCAGCGTATTCCCATTTCAGCTTTAATGCTTTTTGCACCACATCGGTGACTTTGGTTTTCTGTCTTATCCATGTGTTTGTTTTCTTGTCCTTAAGTGATATACCTAGCAGTGCTCTTTCCATCGCGTGTTGAGTGACTCTAAGGATATTCATATTCTTTTTTGTAATTGTCCATGTTTGTGCCGCATAAGTTAATATCGGAATAATGCATGCATCAAAAACTTTAGATCTAAGATGTAATTGAATTTGTTGATTTCTTAGTATATAGTTAAGTTTACCGAATGCTGCCCAAGCTAACTTTCTTCTTCTTTTTATTTCTTCAGTCTGAATTTCCCTATTTAGGATTATTTTTTGTCCCAAGTATATATATTCTTCAACTTTTTCTATAACTTTACCGTTTATTATTGTCACGGTGTCTTCGGAGTGCATGACTTTTGTTTTGTTTAAATTAATTTTCATTCCTATTTTAGAAGATTCGGTATGAAGTTCTACAAGCATGGTTTGCATTTCTTGTAGGTCAGTAGCTATCAGGATTATGTCATCTGCAAATCGTAGATTACTGAGGTAGCGGCCATTGATGTTTATTCCCTTATATTTCCAATTTAGGTTTTTAAAAACGTCCTCCAAAACTAAGGTGAACAGTTTGGGTGATAAAGTATCTCCCTGTTTGACTCCCCTGTTTAATGGTACAGGGTTCGTGTGTTCATTTTCATTTAGGTAGTATGTAGCTGTAGCTTGGTTCATAGTTTCTTTTATTAAGTTAAAATATCTGCTGTCTATTCTACAATTTTGCATTGCGTTTATTACGGCCGTGTGTTCTATGGTATCGAAAGCTTTTTCGTAGTCTACAAATGCAAGGAAAACTGGAAACTTGTATTCGTTACATTTTTCTATTAATATTTTTGTGGTTAACAGGTGATTGGAAGTTGAATAGCCTTTTCTAAAACCTGCCTGTTCATATGGTTGGTATTCGTCTAATTTCCTTGTTAGTCGAGTAGTTATGACTTTGGTGAGTATTTTAAACAGGTGTGACAGTAGGCTGATGGGTCTGTAGTTTTCCAATTTTCGACTATCACCTTTCTTGTGCAATAAGATTACTTTAGAGTTGTTCCAGCTCTTAGGGACTTTACCCTGATGCAAACAACTGTCCACAAGCTTAGTTACAATTGCAATTAGTTCCTTACCTCCTTCTAATATCATATCTGTGGTAATACTATCTTCTCCTGCAGCTTTATTTCTCTTCATGTTTTCCAATGCTGTAGTTACCTCTGAAATTGTTACTTTTGGCATTATTTCTGATCCAACATTTTTTATTAACTTCCGTGCTGGTCTCATCTCATCATCTTGTTGATGTGATCTGTAAAGTTCTGTGTAAAATTCTTCTATTCGTGTCAGTATGTTTTCTCTACTTGTAATTTCATTTTCGTCTTTTCCTATTAATGATATCATCTGACGTCGTCCTAGTGTCGGTCTGAGACATTTCATACTCTTATTTTTTTCAATAGTTGTTGTTATTAATTTTTCGTTTTCTTTTCTTTTTTGTTGTCTGATTCCTTTTCTAATCTGCCTATTAAGTTCTCTATATTCGTCGGTTCCCCTTTTGTTAGATTTATTTAAGATCTTCCTTCTTTCTATTTGTTGTAATATTTCTTTGTCTAATTCATTGCATGTTGTTTTCGGTTTTTTCAGTTGCAGAAGGCTTTTATTCACTGTTTCGGTAATAAGGTTATTCAAATCATCAATATCATTGGAGTTTATCTGCTGCATGCTAACTTGATTTAATGCATGCACTATCTTTTTATTAAATTCACTATTTTTGATTTCTTCAGATGTCCATTTGTATCTTTTTTCATGTATTCTTTTTCTTTCTAGTTTTTGTTAATTACTAGTTTTATTCTTATTAGTCTATGATCGCTTCCTAGGTCAAACTGATTTAATACCGATACGTCTTCTACTAGGTTTCTATTCTTCGTTAAGATATAATCTATTTCATTCTTTGTCTTTTTATCGGGACTCATCCCGATGGAGTTAGTAAATTAAAAATTTAAACAGGAGGCAGTTCGACAGTTAGTTAGTGAATTTATTAAGAAGTTAGTCAATCAGTAAATAGTACAAGCAGATAGTATACAGTGTATTTGAAAGTATATTATATGGAAATTAGAAGGATTTAAAATTATAATATCTATATGGTAATTGAAGAGTATAAAGAAGAATATTTTGCCCATTTCAAAATGCTGTTAGGAAGAAAAATATTTAAATTGTTGGAAGTTGATAATTAACACATTTTGATATATTTGGAAAAAGTAATTTTACAAAAACAAGGATAACCGAGGCTGATAAGAAGATATTGAGTGGTAATTGAACCTTTTATATTGGAAAACAGTTTCATTTAGGCATTCAGTAATAGAAAGGTACTAAATTTTGCTAATATAATTTAATAATTGTAAGAATTTTCAAATTTAAGACAGGTTGTTCTAAATTTATATTGTCTATATTAGATATATATATATATATATATATATATATATATATATATATATGTGTGTGTGTGTTTCATAATAGTTATAATAAAGATAATTTAAAAAGTACTTACAAACTAATTCTTTGAGAACCGTGATAAAAACTCTACATTTATATATGTTATTTTAAATTGCTCTCACATATACAAAAACATCAGCAATATATACATATATATATATATATATATATATATATATATATATATATATATATATATATATGACCCCCGTAGAAGTTCATAATTGTCTCAAACCTTGGAATTTGTTGAACACATGGCCCTTAAAAATTTTTGGTATCGCGTCACGTCGTTTGCAGATATTGCAATAAATCAGTGTTTTGTTTGTCTTCATTGGAGAACCATCTCTAAATGAAACCAAATGTTCATTTAACAATTTTGTAAATCCGTATCTACGAATAGGAATATTATTTTTTGCAAAGTTTGCGTGTTCTTTGTTTGTGTTTTTTTTTTAAGTTAGTTCTAAATAATGAGTAAATTTATCTAGTTGCTCTTTAGCAACCTCGCTTATATATATATATATATATATATATATATATATATATATATATATATATATATATATATAAGCGAGGTTCCTACACCCTTTACCGTCTCTCGCATTTCGACCGCCATCGTTTTCTGTCCATCCATTCGTCTTCTTTGATGGCTCTATCTCTCATTATGTGTCGTACATTTTCTTCCCATTCAACTGAAGGCCTTTCCATTTTTTTTCTTTGTTGTGGTATGTAATTTAAAGCTTTCTTTGGCCCTCTATCTTCATTCATTCGCTTCACGTGACCATACTCGTTTTAATTCTGTCTACACTGGAATATACAGTATTTGTCCTCCTTCTAATATCTTCATTCCTGATATGATCTTTTTTGGATACACCACATGCTCTACTTAGAAAATCCATTTCTACTACTTCTATTCTTCTTCTATCTTTTGTCGTGATCTGTCAAACTTCTGCCCCATAAGTCATAATAGGCTCTACCAAGATTTCGTTTCTTGTTTAATATCTTTAGACCATAGTAGAGAGTTTCGAATGTTAATCGCTTTTTTTCCCATCTGCGTTCTGTTTTCGATGTCTCTTTTGGTAGTGCCTTCTTTAGATATTATAGATCCCAGATTCTTTAGTTTTCTAAACATGTAGTCTATGTCTTCCTCATCATTCGCTATGACTATCTGATCATCTGTGAAAAATAAAGTTGTTAGACATTTACCATCGCCTATATCTATTCCCATTCCGCATACTTGTTTCCTCCACTGCTCTAGCGATGATTGAATATATATTTTAAATAAGGTCTGAGATAGACAACATCCTTATTTAAGCCCCTTCCTTTCCTATTGGAAATGATTGAGGTATAAAGTTTCCTTCTTTAACGACATTTCTTGCATTTTTGTATATAATTGCGATAGCATCCACATACCCTCTACTGAGACCTATTTTCGTCAATGTTTGAAACAGTTTTTTCAAAGGTACCGTATCGTATGCCTTCTCTAAATCTACAAACAATATGTGGGTAGATAGATTCCTTGCCTTCCGTTTTTCGATTACTTGTTGCAGAACGAATGTACCATCAGTGCACGATCTTCCTACACGAAATCCATTTTGTTCTTCTATGTCTTCGTATTCTGATTCTATTCCTTTTTTTATTATTCGACCGTACAACCTCCACACTGAGCTGATAACAGTTATTCCCCTATAATAAGAGCACACAACTAACATAGTTAAGCCAGTTGAACCATAGTTAGTTCAATAATAGTTGAAACAACATCGCATGTAATATTTTTGGTCCATACTTTACCAAGTCAATTGGGATGTCTCCATGTCCTGTTGCTTTACCGCTTTTCGATCTTTTGAAGGCATCGTTTAACTCTCCGGTTGTTATCTCAATAATTCGTGTGTGTTCAGATATTTCTTCCATTTCGATCTCTTGGAATTTACATCTATCCTCTGTCAGTAAGACCTCATCATGGTGTTCCACTGTTTCAGATCTATTAACTGTAAGTTAGATTTTTTCTTTCCTTCCCTCCGGAGAGTCTTTACCACCTTCCAAGCTTGCCCAACTCTTGTTCCACCCATATACCTATCCACCTCTGCACATCTTTGATCCCACGTCTCCTTTTCACTTTTCACTACTTCTCTTTTTACATTTCGATTTAATTTTTGATATATCTTGTAATCTTCATCCTTTCTCGTTGAGATCCATTTCTGATAAGCAGTGTTCTTCTTGTTAACTAAAGTTTGCATATTCTCCGACCACTATTCTTGATTTTTTGTTTCATGTTTGTCTTTATAACGCAAAGCTTCACTTGCAGCCTCATGAATGCATTTTTTCAGTTTCTGGTATAATACTTCCGCTGATATATTTTCTCGATCCACATTTTGTAGTTTTGTGGCCAGTCGTAATTTGTAAAGAAATTTTGGTGAATCTTCTTTTAAGCTTTCTAGGTTATATTTAGGAGATATTACTTCTTGTCCCTTTTCTATATTCTGAACCTGAGTGTTATTGTTTTTGCGATAGTTAACTATCACGTTGGCCATAAGTAAACGATGGTCGGATCCACATTCTGATCCACGGTTGTTTTCAGTTGGGAAGTTTGACGTTGGATTACATAGTCGATTATCGAGCGCAGATTCCTAGTAGGTTGTATCCATGTAAATTTGTGTATGTCTCAATGTTGAAAAAATCCATTTATAATTTTGAGATACATTGTTTCACAAAAATCTCTAAGACGCATTCCGTTGTCATTGGTTATTTGTTCCCCATATCTTCCTACGACTCTGTTATTTTCTTCTCTCCCTACTCTGCCATTTAAATCTCCTAATATAAAGATTTCACAGTTTTCTTTAAATTCAGAGAGTATTTCATTCATATTGTTGTAGAAATCGTCTGTACTTTCTGGATCTACATCTTCATTTGGGCAGACACTCCGACAATGACGATGTTGTCCCATTCTTTTTCATTTTCAGCATCAGCAGTTGGTCATTTACTTTAGTCCACGATTTAATAGTGTTTTTAAGGTTTTTTTGAATAACAATAGAAACTCCTCTCTTAGCTCTGCTATCTTTACTGACTCCACTGCAGATATGTATATATTCTCCTATCTCTTCACATATAAACATGCTAGTCTTTACAAATTCAAATACAGGTTAACACTTTTTCTGGTAGTTTTATATTTAAACTGTTTTATACTTTTGCGTCAAGCTTTTAATAAAAGCCGGTTCCGTATTTTTATTTCTAACTAACCAATCTGATGTCTATGTATGCAAACCTCTCGAATCTCTGGAACAAATGTTTACCGCTAAAATATAAAGGTTTGGCTAAATGTGTTTGTTTAAGTACTTGTGTCAGTGAAAATTGTTGAATAATTTATATCGTGGTTCGGGATTGAAACCTATTATTTCCAATTATCGAAAATTTACCGGAAATTATTAGAGATAAAAGCTTGGTATATATGCAGTTGGTTAGGTTAGTAGCAATATGTTTAACATCTCATTTTAGACACTAAAATTTTAGTGCAAAATGTGTTTTATATTTGGTTATATACTAATAAAATAAATAAGAAAATACAAAAAAATACTCTCTAGTAAGTCTCAACAATTTTTCAACAGCGATCAGTATGATTACCAGACACAATTTGCTATAATAGATTAATTTTCTTTTCAACAAAACGATCGCGCGTCTTGGTGGCTCACAGTTGAGTATGTCAGCCTTTGGATGGTGTGCGTTTAATTCCTGCTACAAATCAAAAATTATTGTCCAGGTAAAGCATTGAAAATCTACGATCAAAATCTGATATTAATGTAAAACACAGATATATGTAGAGGAGCTGATCTTCTTCTTTCTACATTTGAGAGTTGCTTGCCTCCATGAGAATTTTCCGAAATTTTTCTCAAGGCAAGTAACAATTCAACTGCTAATGCGCTATTCCATTGAAAAAGATTTCGTTGTCTTTTTTTCGAAAGGACCCTCTTTCCTTGTAACGAAAAATCAGCTCAGGTGGTCAAAACAAAGAAGACCAGGTGACAACAAGCTGATTGTAGATAGGAACATTACAAAGGTCTCGTTGCTCAAAATCGAAAACGTCATTGGGATGAATCATGATGTGACTAATAATAATAGATGAATAACTGATAGATAATAGGATAACTAAAATATATAATAATAGATTTATCTAAAAGAAAACATGTAATGCTGAATATAGGAACTACAAAATGGAGGGTGTCAAAGTAAAATGAACATGTTTATATAACGCAAAAAAAGAAGAACAAAGTTTGTAAAGATTTGCACATACCTGGTAGTAGCCAATAACATTGAAATCGTAATAACATAACAATTAAAATGCTGATTAATACTTTTTATCATAGTATTATATTTAAAGTATTTTTTACTTTTGCACCAAGCTTTTATTAAAAGCTGGTTCTATAAATAACTATTAATTATTAATATTCTGTTTTATTAAAAATAAAATATTTTAATTTTTAACTAACCAATGAATAAAATTATAACAACCATAATTAACACCGGCTCAGAAGAAATACCGGAAATAACCGACTATGAAATAAGAATGGCCCTAAATCAACTAAAAACGAATAAATGTCCGGGAGAGGATAAGATTACAGTTGAAATGTGGAAAATTGGTGGCAAAAAATGGAACAGGTATTAAATATTTTAATTAAGTAATTAATGAAGGAAATATTCCTTAAGAACGGTACAACTCCGAAGTCATTTTACTATTCAAGAAAGGAGACAAAGCAAACATCGGGAATTACCGACCAATATCCTTGCTATCACAACTGTATAAATTACTAACTAAAATCATAACCAACCGCCTAACACATAATTTCTATCAACCTATTGAGCAGGCTGGATTCAGAAATCATTTTAATACCACAGGCTACTTGCATACCGTAAGAACACTGATAGAAAAATGCACCCAGTATAATGTTCCAATTCATATGACGTTCGTCGATTTCCATAAAGCATTCGATTCCATTAAATTATGGGCAGTGTTTCAATCTCTAGAAAATGTACGCATAGATTCAAGATACACTAACATAATTAAAAATATATATGAAAATGTCACCATGCAGTTAAAGCTGGACGAAAGCACAAAAACTAACCCATAAGACTACAACGGGGAGTAAGACAAGGAGACACCATCTCTTCCAAACTATTTACCCTTGCTTTAGAAGACATTTTTAAGAAACTGGAATGGAACAATAAGGGTATCAACGTCGACGGATCATACGTAAACCACTTGAGATTCGCAGATGACATTGTTTTAATAGCCGATAATATCCAAGAACTAAATGATATGTTACAACAATTAAATGCAGTTTCAGGAGCGGTAGGCTTAAAAATGAACTACAGCAAAACAAAAATACTGATCCGAGAACAGACAAATATAACAATACAAAATCATATCATAGAAAATGTTGAACATTATGTATATCTAAGTCATGTTATCAAACCAGGAAAACCAAATCAAGATGCTGAAATTATAAGAAGAACACAACTGGCATGGCGTGCTTTCGGCAAACTAGCATATATCTTGAAAAACACATCCAATCCTGTAAACTTAAAGAAAAAGGTGTATAACACTGCATACTACCAGTTTGTACCTATTCAGTATAATAATTATTGTTATTGTTATATATATATATATATATATATATATATATATATTTATATATAATATATTGGTATTTACGTTAAGGGCTTTAACTTTTGAATTGAAAATATGGCGAAAATATTTGGTATGTTAGTACATAAGAATTTATTTTTTTTAATCTAGTGAAATTCTAGTAATTTTTGTCAGTGCAATGTAGACACTTACATGTACAATATAGTCACTAAATGTGACCTGACAATATTATGGTACTTTTAAGTACAGTCTGTCGACAAGACAAAGGGTTAATCCAACATCATTTATTACACGAAACATAACCTACAAGATTATAGAAAATTAAATCTTCTATGGTTCATGGTTCTTGAATTGCTACTTACTACGGTTAACTAAATTAAACACGATTGCTTACTCACAACATGAAAACAACACATAAAAGTAGTTACAGGCAATGTTGTATTTATTTGGCATTAACTGTTGATATTGCTAGATAGATTTGAATTTTTGTTCCTATTTTAGAACGATAGAACAACAACTGCAGATAATGCCTGATGGTATAAAAAGACGAATCGATTTTTTAATAAAGCCATAATGACGTATTTTTCTGGTGCCGAATTTAAAATTCGTTGTAGATGCTGCTATATAGCATTATAAAATAGATTTTTTTTTTCTATTAGACTGAATTCAAAGGTCATTTCACGAAAAAATTGCAGATATTGCCATATGGTTTTCAAGGTGCAAAATATATATATATATATATATATATATATATATATATATATATATATATATATATATATTTCTCTTTTTTTCATTAATTGTTGTACTGATTTGTCAACTTTAAATTTATCTATTTTAATCTATTCGATTGCAAATATTTCAAAAACTATTTACTGCTTCTAAGTAGTTCAGGTTAAGCAGAGTTGGAAACAACACAGAATCTGGACTGACTCCTAGAATAAACATTTTTTTTGTCGTCTCGTTGAATGAACCTTGCTAAAAATTTAAAGTTGAAATTGATACAAAATTAATAATATTGTAAAATAAGTACGAATCTATTATGGTATCTAAAGCAAAAAATACTGTAAAGGATATTAGGAAATCTGCAAAAGTAAATAAAATTTTCTTCTTTAACTATCCTTAGTCTATTTACCGATGCTCTGAAAAATTCTATTAAACTGAATCTAAAGAAGTCTCTTAAATTTTTCAACTATGACACTCTTCTTCCTCCTCTTATCTTCTCTTGTATAGTCAATATTAGCATTTATCAATATAAAAACATATAACTAAATAAAATAAATATATTAAATTATTTTTCCTAAAAGATATTCTGGTTATATTCCCCGTGAGAAACGCCTTTGGATATAATTGATATTTGAAGCGACCACCGACACCCCATCAATATTGCATGTGTTCGAAATTGTACTTGACTCTGAAATTGCATTAATACTTTATCAATGAAATTGGGTATTAGATAGTGCTTTATTTTCCAGTAAATAATATTTAGCTAGGCTGCATGTTTCAATTGCTATTTCCACCTTGAAAGGCTTGTATCTGGTCAAAAAATTAAGAAATGTTTTTTTATTCATTTTATTTAAAGTGTACATAGACGAACGTATGTATTTGAAATTTGAAAATGTTAATAAGTATATTACCTAAAAATGTTAAGAATGATCATTAAACATATTTTTATATTAAGATATATATTACTTAGATATCTTGACAGGATTAAACTCTCCGTTGCATTTAAATGCATATTTGATAGTTCGACAACTGTCGCTAATCTGTTATTATTTCTATTACGGTTATCTAAAGAATGTATACTGTTTTGTTCTTAGACAAGGAAAGAGAGAGGACAGGTAACATTCATTTAATAAATCTTCAAAAAGTGAAGCCAATTTCGATGTGACCGCCATGTTTTGGTACCTGTACGTAGTGTACGTTGCCCATTACTACCTCTTGCTGATTTTTCAGTAGATCTACTGATATTAACTTCAATTTACTAATTGACTGAAACACTATATCGATCTAGTAAAAAATATGTAATGATACAATCATGTTCAAAAAGTGATCAATATCAATTAAATACAATCAAATCAAATAAAATAAGACTTACTCACAATCAATTTAATTTTACCACCAAAACGACTGGTTTCGCACGCTACAATTTGCTATGCATCTTCAGGTCTAACGGTACCACGTAAATTAATTGCTGAAATTACAAAAACCCACATTAGGCTGTCTTATACAGATAACAATTACAGAAATTGTACTAATAGTATATGTCTGTGATTATTTTTATAAATAAAACTTGATGAAGCAGACAAAGTAAAAACCCACAAATTGGTATAAGATAATCTATTGAATTAAAATAAATTAGTAAATAACCAAAATACTACGTACATACCGGTACAAGAATAATTAATTAGTGATTTGGAAAACGTAGTTTAAATTATCCTGGATTGCTGGTGATGGGTGATTATCGGTTTTATTGTAACTATTTGACAATTAGCGGGGAAGTTCTTGAGGGGAGAGATATTAACAAATGAAATAAAAATTATATTATAATAGTTTTTAATAATTTTTCTATAATATAAATTATAGAAAAATAGGGAAAAGTGGATAATTGTTGATAGCAAATTAGTTAAAAAATTCCAAAAATTATCTGAGTTAGTATAAAATAATGAGGTTAGCAATTCTGGTACAAGACAGTTATTTCATATGACATCCAATATCACCACGTGGTATGTAAAAAGTAATTTAACATTAACAAAAAGAGAAATCATACGATTTCTACCTGGCGAAATCGAATTCAAATATAAGTCGGCGTGCTCCCTAAAACTTGCGAAGCAAACAGCTTGATGAATGAATCGACAAGGAAGTCTAAAAATTGCACTCCAAATGCCGTTCATCATGGCCTATATTCGTAGTGAATTCGATTTCTGGTACTCCAAATGAACTAAATAAACAAAACAAAATGACGGTATTAGATTTTGATTTGATACAGAGCAGCAACATGCCGCATATACTTATTTCGATCTCTTTAGATCTCCTCAGTACGGTATAGTTACTACTCCATATCAAACCAAAATATTTTCCCGTCGTAGAGTATAGTTATTAAAAATAACTATTTACGGACGTAACTACGCCATCTAAGAACAAAAAGAGTAATCATACGATTTCTACCTGGCGAAATCGAATTCAAATATAAGCCGCCGTGCTCCCTAAAATTTGCGAAGCAAACAGCTTGATAAATGAAACGGCAAGGGAGGCAAGGGAATCGGTATGCCGTTCATATAACTATAACTGCCGTTCATGTAACTATACCGTACCGAGGAGATCTAAAGAGATCGAAATACGTATATGCGGCTTGTTGCTGTTCTGTATCAAATCAAAATCTAATACCGTCATTTTGTTTTGTTTATTTACTTCATTTGGAGTACCAGAAATCGAATTCACTACGAATATAGGCCATGATGAACCTGAACGTCCTTCAAAAACAGCAAGACAGTTTTCCCTTGGCAACCACTACTAATGAAGTTGCATTATTAGCAAGTTATAAAGTTATCGTGTTGCCAAAACTAGTAATCCGCACACAATTGCTGAAAATCTGATTTTTCCAGCAGCTGTTGAAATGGTACATATGACGTGTGGGGAAAGAGAGGCTGCAAAATTAAATACAATACCTCTGTCAAATAATACTATCCAAAAAAGAATTAGTGATATGGCAGAAGATATTCAAGCGCAAGTTGTGGAAAATCTTAATAAATGCACGTACTTCTCTCTTCAAATGGACGAATCCACAGATATATCTAACTGTTTGTAATATATGATACAAATAATGGCATTCAAGAAGATATTTTATTTTGTTCCCATTGGAGACCAATAAAACTGGAAAATGTTTACTCGACACTTTTAAGAAACGTACAAGTAAATATGATATTGACTGACGTAAATGTATTGCTATATGCACAGGTGGCGCTAAAGCTATGACAGGACATAAATCTGGTCTTGTCGTCAAATTACAAGAAATAATGCCTAATGCCAAATGGAGACATTGTTTTTTACATCGAGAAGCTCTTGCGTCCAAAGCTTTACCTCCTGAAATGGACTATGTTATTTTTAGAAAAATTTGCGAAGACATGGGTGCTTTATTTGAAAATCTTTTCTATCACACCGAAATAAGGTGGCTTTCAAGGGGCAACGTCTTAAAAAGAGTATTTCACTTAAGAGCAGAGCTTTTGTATGTATTTGAAAGATGAGAAGTCCCCATTTGAAAATCAATTTGATTCTATTTGGCTTCTGAAACTAGGTTTCCTTGCTAATATTTTCGAGCAATTAAATATTTTGAACAGTAATTTACAAGGTCGCGACCTTAACATAATTACAACCACAGATAAAATTAAGGCGTTTCTAAGAAAAATTGATTTATGGTCGACCTCACTTGGCAAAAAACAACTCGACTCATTCCAGTGCCTTCAGGAAATTATGAAAAATGTATCCAGTTACAGTGCTACAAATTTTGAACAAGTTTTTGCTGACATGCACGTTACTTTGCTCAATTTAAAACAACAGCTCTGTGATTATTTTCCCGAAGAAATTCAAAACAGTTGCAGATGGATACTAAATACGTTTTTAGCCGATTCCTTTCAGCATGTTAAAATACCAATAAACATGAAAGAAAAACTTATTGAAATATCAAGTGATGGAATGTTACAGCTCCAATTGTTTTCCCAGAACTCGGACCAATTTTGGACCGAAAAGATGCAGGAATACCCCCAGTTGGCGAGTGAAGCTGTAAAATGTTTGGTTCCATTTGTAACATCATATTTGTGTGAGTTAAGTTTCTCGTTTATGACTGCCATTAAAACAAGAGTTAGAAATTGTCTCGTACTTGAAAATGATATAATTGTGTGTGTCTTAAATACACAGCCTAGATTTGAAAGATTGGTTTCACAGAAACAGACGCATAGCTCTCATTAAGATTATAATATTTGACTTTGTTTTACTGGTTTATTTTTACGAACTTTAATATTTAGTTTTATATTTCGTCTGATAATTTATTGTTAATTTCTATTTACGGCGTTGTTAAAATAAAAATACATGATCTAACAAAGTGGTGCTTTTGTCTTATTTTGGAAATATTCGGCGACCCCCCTAGTACCTCATGGCGACCCCCCCAGGTGGTCGCGACCCCCACTTTGGGAAACACTGCAATAGATTATCTTATACTAATTTGTGTGTTTTTACTTTGTCTACTTCATCAATTTTTATTCATATTAATAATCACAGACATATCATATTGGCATAATTGCTGTAATGGTTATCTTTATAAGACAGCACCCTACTGTGGGTTTTTGTAATTTCAGCATTTAATTTACTTGGTACCGTTTAACCTGAAGATGCTTAGCAAAGTGTAGTAAGCGAAACCGGTCGTTTTGGTGGTAAAATTAAATTGATTGTGAGTAAGTCTTAGTTTATTTCTTTTTACCTATTTGAAATGAAACACATTTCAAATAGGTTTTCTTAGTCAATTTTAAACTGATGAAAAACATTAATCAAGCTCACTGTATTTTACAATTTTATAAAACTTGTTTTCCGAAATATTTCCTATATAAACTGTTTTTGAGTTTTGAACGTAGATTTTTTCTTCAAAAATATCAGAGGTTTTAGTAAAATATCATATTTTTATCGTAAAGAAAACGTATTAATTTATGACGAGAAATTCAGTGTTAATAATGTTATTATTATATGTTAACAACTTTGCTACAAATTATTTTAAAATCAGTGCGTTGAAATAAATAAGTTTTTAACAACGAATGACAGTCTTATTCTAAAACGTACATATTAACGTAAAAGTATATTTAGCTTATGTTTTTAGAAAAATATTTAAAAATTAAAACAAATGATTAAATTAAACATAATACTTTTGAAAAAAAATCTATTTATTGATATAAATCCATTATTCTAAATCTACCGAAGAAATAAAATATGACCTGGCACCATTTCTGGGGCCACTTTAGGCTTCAGTCAATTCCATACGATTACGCGTCCGCTCTCTTCCCTTGTCTATGGTTTTGTTCTAAAAGAATATTAAATTTATTATGATATGTGCTATAATGATGGATTTTAAATGAGCATTTTAAATTTTATTGTTTTACTTATTAACTATATGATAACTTATCTATTAAAAAACCCAAAATTTTAATTAGCATTATTTGTTTTTACGAATAAAGCAATACCATAGCATTGAATCGTTTTGAGATATGTGGCGTTTTGTCTAAGGGAACAATGATTATAAAGGGTTACACATGCAATGAGGCCATTTGAAGTTGAAATAATTCCTATGTCCTATTGATACGGACTATTTTGGAAACACATGGAACAATAGTCACTATCACCACCGTTAATTGTTACGTTAGTTATGAGGTGTCATTAGATAATGTATAAATTGAATCTAAAATTTGCATTGTTTTCGAATGCTACGAAGGTTTTAAACCCATTTAAATACAAGGAATAACAACACAAAATACGGCTGATTTTGCTTTGGTTTATAGTAAATATTTTTTAAAAGTAAACAAAGTAAGTTTTATGTATGGTACGCCTCAATTATTTCGGAAACGGCTTGCACTATTTCTATAGATCTTGGTGTGTACATTGTTGTCACATCTTTCGTTATTCTGCAAATCTAATAAACTTTTCGTTTTAAAGAAAATCCTTTTATATTTTTTGTCTTTTGAAGAATGTTTCATGCAGTGTTCCCTATATCTAAATGTCATAATTTTAGAGCTATTCCTACATTTACATTATCTTCACCGAAGTTAAAATAATACATTTAGATGAATAAACTCGTTTAGTTTAAATAACCTTTAATAATTTATATCCTGATAATATCACAACAAGTTCTACTGTCAATAAATTAGTAAAAAGTTTAAGGAAACTGGTACAGTAAAAGATTCATCCAAAGTATAGCGCACACAACCTAAGTATAGCAGCTAAGAAAAATTTCATGTTAGAAATATTTGAGTAGTAGGAAAATTAGAAATTTTAAAACAACAGTAAAGGGGTCTATAGCAGATTTTCAAAAGTTATTCGTTTACTTCAATACTGGAGAATGTTAACTTCTCTTGAATTTAAAACTTTTGACGAGACTGTATTTTCAGTTAAGTTTGTCAAAAAAGTATCATTTTTGTATCAAAGTCAAGTGTGTACTAAATGAGTTCCTTTTTCGTAAAAAATTATGTTTGTAAAGTAAATAAAAATACTATAAAATTTGGTTTTAAATTCGTATTGTTAGATATAAATCTGTCACCGATCGTGTGACAGAAAAGGGCGCAACTGTATCCATGTTAATTTAATTTTATTTTATACTAGTGATTTTGATCGTCACCATGCGACAGGGGATCTAATAAATTGCATCTACAATCACTCCACTTAATTTTTTCTGTTTTACTCCTATTTAAGGCTAGAATGTCAACACGTAGAACCGTTAGAAACATGGGATATGTACATCAGTAAACTACAACGTCAACATAGATAAAACAATGTACATGAACATCGGTGGTAAAGAACAAAATCTAGTTTTAAACGACGGACAACAAACACATTAAGTACAACAATAAATATTCCTATTTAGGAGTAGAAATCACAGACGACGGCAAATTAGATCAGGCTATAAAAAAACGAAACACTCAGGGTAGAAGGGCCATATCTCAACTAAATAGTATTATCTGGGATCAACATATATCCAAAAAAAATAAACATCGAATATACAACACTATTATAAAGAGCATAGTAATGTATGGAAGTGACGTGTGGCAGTTAAAGACAACTACTGAAAGAACACTACAAGCCACGGAGATGGACTACTGGAGACGGGCCGCAGGAAAATCAAAACTCGAAAGAATTAATAACGAACGTATACGAGAGGTTATGGGAGTCACACATACGATTGTCGAAGATATAAGAGTACAACAACTAAAGTGGTATGGACATGTGCAGAGAATGTCAGAACATCGTCTGCCCAAACAGATTATAGATTGGTCACCACATGGAAAGAGAAAAAGAGGCCGACCCAGAAAGAGCTGGAGAGAAGGAATAGACAGAGAGATTCGAGAGAGAGGTTTAGACGAAGATCTTTGGGAAGATAGAGATGCATGGAGATTGGGCATCGGAAGACGTCGGAGGACGTTTTAAACCGATTATATATATATATATATATATATATATATATATATATATATATATATGTCAACAGAATATTATTTTAATTTGTTGTACAATTTTCATAACAAAGAAGTCACTTTTTTCGTAAAGTGGTTTTATGAAATAGACCTACGAATATAACTAGCGTAATTCTAGTTTGGCAATTTATTTGTTACGAAAGCTCGAGTTTTGTATCTTATTTTTTACCGATCACCATTTTTTTAGGATCAACAAAATTTTCGAAAGAACTAAAAATTGAATTTTTAAAATAATATCGTCCTATCTGACAGATAGTTATTTAAAAGATAGACATTTATTTATAAAACAAAATCTGCTCGTCTTTTCACGTCAAATTATGTGGCGTTTACTTATCTGTAAGATAAATGTAAAACTTATTTCGGGACACACCAATAAAAAAATAATACATGCTTAATGATTTTTCTCAGGTTTTTCCATAACACTAAAATATTATATAAGGTTAGCTAAATATCTTCAACTTCAAAAAGTTCAGTAATATCTTCTGTAAGCAATTCATCTTAAAAATTGTCTTAATTTTGATCTCTCGCTAGGTTATACTGGTAGAATGTTGCTGTAGATTAGAATGGTTGAATGTTGTCAACCTTACAGCCACTTCTACTGGATCAAATAGTACGTAAACGTTCTCTTCCATACATAAAAAGTTATGTTGCATATTTGGTTCTAATATGAAATTCCTTATAAAAAATGGATTTTTTAGTGTACTTCTTAAACATGGCTTTACTTTATTATAATCCGTTTCCTTGTATCCACGTTTTTCTATGTTTTGCCCTTCTAGCACATTCTGACAATGGAGCGCCAATGGTAGCAACAATATGGTCCGTTTATCGTGTGGGAGATCTACCTATATTTCTTTTGTCTTCTACTTTTCCCTGGATGGTAAGTTTTTCAAGACCATTTCTACGAAGCACATGTCCAAAATAGCTTATTATTTGTTCTGATATTTGTGTTCTTAGTCTTTTCTTGATCTTTAGCTGGTCCAATATGGATGCATTTGTTCTTCGGGCCACCCATGGTATTCTCAGCATTCGGCTCCAGCAGTACATCTCAAATACATCTATGTTCTTTTTGTCTTTCTCAGTAAGCGTCCAGCATTCCGATGCATAAGTAAAAACTGGAAAAACTAGACTTCTTGCATAGTTCAAAACTCTACTTCACCTTTTTTATCAACTACATAGAATCCACGGATTAGAGAAGAATACTGCTATTTCTTTAGTAGCTATACGCACTACTACCTAACAAGATGGAAGAAACTTATGTTGGGCTACTTTCAAAATTAAAAGAATTTTTGCCTGGAGCTTCGCCTGCAACCATATTAATAGATTTTAAAAGCGGTATGATAAGTGCGATAAGACAAGAATATCACGACTCAAGACATCGTGGGTGCTTTTTCCATTTCACTTAATGTCTCTTTAGAAGAATCCAGTCAAACGATTTAAAAACAAGATATAAAACTGATACAGATTTTGCTTTAAAGCTCCGATTATTGGCGGCTTCAGAATTTGTTCCTACTGCAGACGAAGTGAAGACATTTGAAGCGATTTGCGAGCAAAATGTGTTGCCAGCAGAAATCCAGTCAGCAATTGATTATTTTGAAGATACCTGGATCGAGCGTCCACAAAGAGGTAGATAACGTCATTTGCCCTTATTTTCACATGGTATATGGAATTGTTATGTAGGGTCCAACAAAGTTTACCAAAAGCAAACAATTCCATAGAAGGATGGCATCGACGGTTTGAGCAACAGATTTCCACAGATCATCAAAACATTTGGAGATTTATTTAAGACATTCGGTTCTAACAAAGCTTACATAAACTTCAAATTGAACAGTATATAGGAGGCTTTAAAGGCCCTACTATACGTAAAAATACAAGATTGTGCAGAGCGTATTGCAAGTCTGGTAAACACTTACGACCCTGTGAACACATACGAATTCTTGCGAGGAATAGCACATAATTTATCATATTAGTATAAAGGAAATATAAATTAAGATCATATGTATAAATAAATTTAAAAAATTAATAAAAATTAAAATAAATTGGATGTTTATTTCAAATTCTAAGCTGCCAGTCCTAAGCCTGAAAAATGTGAAGAGAACATGGAATAAAAAAAATATATTAAAATAATAAATTAATTTCCCAATGGTTAATTCCCCGAATGGACAATTTCCATATTCGGGCAATTGTCCATTCGGAGAATTGTTTTCGAAAATTGTCTTTCGGGAAACTGTTTTCGGGCAATTGTCCGGGACCTTTTTATCGTTTCAGTCGCTTTAATGTTTTTCATGTCTGTGCGCGATTCACCGCTCCGTCCACACGCTATAAGAAACTTAAGCTAAAAAAAATCTACATTGGAGTTTGTTGAATTAGAGTGTTGAATATTTATAGGGCGTTATGAAAATGCGATTCTAAAGTTCAGTTTGTGCTGTAAGATAATTCAATTAACTTCATAAAGCACAAAGATCATATGGATTTAAAAAGGACTATTTAGAACTAATTTCATTAAAAGTTTGCAGAAGGTTACTTTGTATGAATTTTTGTATAAAGAGGTTCATTACTTTGAAATATGCCCCCATATCGTGTATTAGGGAATAAAGTTTCTTTGTAGACAAACTTTATTCTTTATTGAACAACTTCCTATACCATTACGTTCTCAATAGAACGAGTGTTTAATATTGTAAAAGGTTCTCGAAAATACATATATAACTAATATTTAGTTTTAAAATAACTGAGTTTATTCTTTGTGAAATACCTACGAACTTGTATACATATTAGTTTTCTATTTTGATTAAAATTGCCTGAAAAAAAATATAATAATATGAAACATTTCGAGTGCAGAAATACAAATATTAAACGAAATATCGATTGTACATATATGTTATTCGTATCTTTATTTCCAATTTTTGTTTGCATATTATTAAATATTCAACAAACTACCCGTATGGACATTCATACAGCTAGTTTGTTAAATAAAGATAAAACCATCAATAAATTGTTAATCAATTGTATATCCTACGTTACAATATGTTTGCGGTACTATTTTTTAACTAATAACCATAATTATTTATATGTTCTTTTATAATTATAATTATACAATAACAAAAGATGATTGACTCAACAGGGTAAAATGTCAGTTGGTACGTTGGTAGTTAAGATTTCTTTCCTAGATGGTGCTAGTAGTTAAGCACCATAAACATAAAGCTTTAAATTATTTTGCTTCTTACCATACAATTATAGTAACCAATATTATTAATTATATTAACACATTCATGACCAATCGTCACACATGGGTGACGGTGAAGTTTTCATAGGAGCTACAGACACACATGTATGATACTGAACTTACGTGATGAAATGTAAAATTATTTTACCACGATTTATCACAGTGGGTCTAAATTTGACCACAGTCTACCTGAACAATCCTTCTATCATACGCTATGGCTGGGTTGTGATCTCGACGTTTAAAAAAAGTCGAAATAACATATAAATTTATTAATTACTATTTAACTGGGAATAAGCCACAATTAAAGATAAAAATACGTTTATTGACGTTTCAATTTCCACTTCGGAAATCGTTCTCAAAATAGTACAGTACAAACAATAAATTAAACAAATTTTGTTTTTTGTTACATAGTGAAAAATGAAAAATCAAAGAAGCGGCTCTAATTATGCCAAATGAGGCCAATTGTGTTGCATATTCCTCGGCAGAATGTAGTAGGATCTGGTTACCAATGTTTTTTTAAATAACGAAATATATAAAATCAAAATTTTGGTGTTTATTGAAGGTAAACTAAATGCACGAACAAATACTTACCATGTCGGTATAGTATTATGAGTTTTTTTTTCCTGGTTTTTCCCTCATAATTTACTATGGAATCACTAACAGGAGAATTTTACTGTCATCATGTCATGTGTTTGTCTTTTTAAAGACGAATTACATGCTATGATTTTTTTCTGACGGATATTCTCAAGTTAAAGTTGATTTCATGTAATCGAATGAACTATCTTATAAGTAAAGTCGTCCCAGGAGACCAACTCAACAATATTGGCAATATCATTTTAAAGTCGTCGCTTTTAAAATGCATAATGTATGTCTGAATTGTCAATATAAATGAGATTTAATTTGTTTAATTTACTGTTTGTATTTTGAGAACGATTTCCGAAGTGGAAATTGAAACGTCAATAAACGTATTTTTATCTTTAATTGTGGCTTATTCCTTAACTCAACAATATTGGCAATATCATTTTAAAGTTGTCCCTTTTAAAATGCATAATGTATGTCTGAATTGTCAATATAAATGAGATTTAATTTGTTTAATTTACTGTTTGTATTTTGAGAACGATTTCCGAAGTGGAAATTGAAACGTCAATAAACGTATTTTTATCTTTAATTGTGGCTTATTCCCAGTTAAATAGTAATTAATTTAAAATGCCAGAAAAAAATAGCTTCAGAACAATATATAAATTTATAGCACGTCAAATACGAAAAGTGTCGTTTTTCTATATAATTAAGACAGGTAATATAACTATCTAACTCATTTATAGTCAGTGAAATTCCTTATTATTTATTTTAGACGTATGAACAATGTCAAAACGACATCTACGTATACGAGATCTTCAATTAGAGGCCGAGATGGCCACTAGAAGTTAGTGAGTACAGAGATACCGAAAATATTGAATATGAATTCGAGGAGGACCATAATGATGCAATATTTTATTCTACTGGAAGTGAATATTCTACTTCTCATTCTGGAAGAGAGACTGAGGATACTAACAATGATGGAGGTGAGTCGAACAATGGTGACGGTGAGTCGAGTAATGATGAGAGGGAAGCGAACGATGCAAATGAAAAGTAGAGGAAGATATTGAGATACATCAGTTTATAGAAAACATAAAAGTAGAAATTCCTGTGGACAACAAGAGTGAACAAACCACAAAGCTACTTCACGTAAAGAAAACCCTAATTTAAAATAATATTCCTTTTTAAGACGCTGAATAGATATAAATATTGACGACTTAAAAAATGTTTGGGTCTTTGCATAGGGAAACATAAAACTTCCCTCCTTACGTTTATACTGGAGCCAGATCTACTATATGACTTTTCAATATTTGGAAAAACTATGCCCAGATCAAAGTTTGAAGCTATTCTTCAAAATATTTGTTTTAAGCCGGAAGACGTAGAAGTTCAAGATCGACTTCACAGAATTAAAAACATTATGAGTCATATTATAAATAACATCTCTTAACTTTACTATCCAAGGGAGAACTTAAGTCCTGACCAAGCCCTCTTACTGTGGAGAGGGCGGTTAATTATAAGATTAGTAACTCTGATGGATTTTTACTAAATTTTACTAATTTTTACTAAATTGGTAAGGGGGCAGTAGTAAATGAAAATGGGCATGCGTTTGAAGTAGTTAATAGGCTTATTACTGAATATCTAGAGAAGGGGCACACTATATGCATGGACAATTATTACAACACTTATGAGCTTGTCAAGTGTTAACATTAAAATAAGACCTGGAACATTAAGAAACAATACAGTTATGTATTGTTACTCGAGCGTACTAGACGTATTTGCTTCGGCCGGTGATTTCAAGTGTTTAAAATTTTAACAAAACGATTTAAAAACTCATTAAATTACTTGTGTAAAAACATAGTGATAGTGATAGTGTAAAAAATATTAATAAGTGTGCAAGACGGGGGGTCACTCCCCGAACCTCCCGACGATCTTTTGTTAGATTTCTCAGATCAGCAAGACATGAACATGCAAGTCACGGATTCAGGTATACGTAATTCACACGAAAATTAAAATGTAAGTAAACCAAATTTAATTACCAAGTAGTCTAATACTTTAAAAGACGGAAATTTATCCCAATCTCAACCCGAAACGCAGAAACCACGCAAAATAGAGGACCAGAAGGTGGGAGTTGATTTAATTGCACCAGCTATCATCCTCATAGTATTGTGCAGCTGAGTGTCGACCTTTTTTACGTGTGGGCTGTGTAGCCAAACTGAGGCACAATATTCAGCGGTCGAGAAAACAAGGGCTAAGGCAGTAGAGTGAAGAGTGGAAGCCGATGCTCCCCAGGTGGTACCGCAGAGCTTCTGTATAATGTTATTTCTTGTACTCAACTTTTGGGCAGTTTTTGTTAAATGCTCTTTAAATGATAGCGTTCTATCTAGTGTTACGGCCAGGTACTTCGGTGTTTGGTTGTGGGAAAGTGTGGTATTTTCAAATCGTATGTTGAGTTCCTTTCCAGCAAGTTTATTGTTCAGGTGAGTATTAATTAAACGTGTCGTTTCCAGAACAAATATGATTGAAATGTCAGATGTTGGTAGTTCAGATTTCCTTTCTAGGTGGCGTAATTACCCTACCGGACAAACAGTGTGGCTTGTTTCCTAGGCTTTTATATCATCATCATCATCAACCTATATGCGTCCACTGCTGAACATAGGTCTCCCTGAACTCTTTCCATCTATCTCTGTCTTGTGTGTTTGGCCAGTTATTGCTAACACGCATCAGGTCATCAGTCCATATAGTTGGTGGGCGTCCTTTGTTCCGTATTGCTTCTTGTCTTGATATCCACTCTAAAATACGTTTTGTCCATCGGTTGTCTGATAATCTGACGATGTGTCCTGTCCAGTTCCATTTTAACGATGCGATTTTTTCGATAGCGTCTGTTGTTTTTGTTCTACGACGTTTTTCTTCGTTGGGATTCGGTATCTCAGAGAGACACCTAACATCTGGCGCTCCATAGTCCTCTGAGTTACGCGACTCTTATTAACTACCTTTTTTGTAAGTGTTAATGTTTCTGCTCAATAAGTGAGTACAGGTAACACACATTTGTCAGACTTTCCTTTTGGCTTCTGGTTATCTCTGCCCAACCGAATTTTATGTCCTAGGTACTTACATAATGTAGTCTGCACAATATATATTTCATCAACAGCACTATTTCGATTTAGCACCAGATTAGTCATTATTTGCGTCCTTTTCATACTAATCTTTAGTCCCACATATCCTATATACTTTTTCAAACATTTTTATTACATCAAACATACGATTGGTTATAAGAACGATATCATCTGGAAATTTCAAACGGCTAAGCTTCTCTCCATTTATTTTAATACCATGCTCGCTCAGATGTGATTTCTTATAAGTATGCTCTAAAACCGTCGTAAATAGCTTTGAAGAGACTGTGTCTCCTTGCCGTACTCCTCGCTGTATACAGAATTTATTTGTTTCTTATTCAGATAGTCTTACGCTAGCTGTGGTATTTTGATAAATATATTTGATTACGTTAGTGTAGCGATGGTCTATTCGGCACTCTGTCAATGCTTTTAACATTTTCTGATGGCTTATGCTTATGGTATCGAATGCTTTCTCGTAGTCGACAGATATCAGTGGCAATAGTTTGTTGGATTCTGCAGACTTCTCTTTCAGGTTCTTGATCACTAGTAAGTGATTGTTAGTGCTGCATCCCGATCTAAATCCAACTTGTTCTCTAGGATAGAAGCCTAATTTAGCGTCCAGTCTTTCTTTGATAATTTTTGTGAAAAGTTTACATATGTGTGAAAGCAAACAAAGAGTTTTTTTCAAATCTGCTATGGCTCTTTGCTTATGCAATAAAGTAATGAATACATTATTACATTGAGAAGACTTTTTCCTTGGTAGATGCATTCTGTAAAAAGCTTGGCCAAAGCCTGGATAATTCTATTTCCACCTAGTTTGATCGCTTCGATCTCTACTCTGTTATCGCCAGGGGATTTGTTATTTTTTATTGTTAAACTTTTGTTTCCTTATCAGTCTTATACCTTGAATTTAGTTTAAAGATGAGATATATAATCCAGAGGCTTATGTTGATAATTTCAACTATATTTTGTTTGTGTTTTCTATATATACCGAATCCTACTTCACCATTTGAAGTGTCTTTTTCACCTCTAAAATGAAATACGGGTCCTGATTTAAGAGTTTTTGGGCTTCTACTCTTCGTCTATTTCACTGAGGCCGATGATGTCCCATTTTATGTATTTCAGCTCTTCCTCCTGTTCCATTATCTTTTGGTCTGATATAAGAGTTCTAACATTGTATGTAGTAGCCTGATTTTTTCCGGGGATTCTTGGTTCGAGGTTGGAACACTCTCTGCTTCAAACCTGTTCCAACCGCTACTTTGGTTGGAGGTGTTGGAGCCGCCGGAGACTGATGGCCATTCAGTAGTTTCGTCTTTCATGGAAAATAACTTTTGACGTTTTAAGCCATTGGTTAAGAAGTGGGTAGAAATGGGAATGTTTTGGGTTTGGACATGACTTCCTTGGGGACAGAAAGCTGGGGGAATCCATGAGGTCGCGTGGGCCGGTGTGCTATTTCTGAAGTAGATCTATCCCCTGCTGGGATCGCAGAAAAGTATCCACCCGCTACTCCCTTTTATACAGAAAGATTATAAATATATTTCAGAAACATATCTTGAAGGAAATTAACTAAAAAATCTTATTTTTGATATCACCAAAAACTGATTTTTGTAGTTCAATTGCAACCCGTTCGGGTTTACAAAGGTTAGCTCTCTTATAAAGCCTGTTTGGATAAAGCTAATTTACTACAAATCAGCATGAAATGAGTTCCAGAACTAGTATTTTGTTCTTATGAGGGGAGTATTTGTAAACAGTCAGTATAAATGAAACACTGAGTATACAAGCTTGTCAAATATAATGTTAGATTTATTTTAATTATTATATTTTTAATTTTTGTGTAGTCTTAAAACGTATTTTTTAACAGTTGTAAAAGTGCCAAAATATGTTCAAATATCAAAAGACACACCGAATACTTGATGATGATAATAAGCTCCAAAGAGAAGACAGGAAGGTGAAGCGCACAGAGCATAGAAAAGTCACGAATCAGGTGACAGATAATTATGAAGCAGACCCTTGTTGTTGTTGAAAACGCACATTATTCACTCGGAAAATGGTGTATTCACACAGAGAAAATACACACAAGAGCTTTCAGGGGCGTGAAACCTGTCTGACGCTAACTACAACTTTAATACAACAGTTAAACACACATTTCATGTTTTAATTATGCTTTTAGGAGGCGCCCAGTCATACTCCTTCTGTAATGGGGCCACCGAATCCATTTTGACTAAATCGCGTACACTGAAATAAATCAAAAATAAATTAACTCTATATTTTACAGTGCTATTTAGTTGTTTATCATGTGGTATCTCAACAAATTTAAAAATATAAAAAATAAAAAAAATGTTGTGGAACTGTTGTCTTGTGGCATGTCTCGGTTAAATAATGTGTTTATATGAAACAAGTGATTTTGCCCATCACCATGTGACGAGATCCAATCAATTATCATCTACAGTCACTCCACTCAATTTTTTCTGAGTTCCTTCTAGGACGACAACCAAATGATATTTTATTCTGTTTTACAACTTTTATAACAAATTAGTCACTTTTGAAGAATCACTAAACTTTTGCATAAATCTCATCTTAAGTCTTATAAAATGGGTATAAATACGTACAAAACCAACGTAATTCTAGTTTCACAATTCATTTGTTGGGAAAGTTTGAGTTTTGTATCAAATTTTTTACCGATCACCAAATTCGCAGCCAATATTTTAAAATCAACAAATTTTCAAATTAATTAAAAATTATTTTTTTTTAAATAATGAACTTATTGCATGAAAGGACCGGTCTTTTCATCTCCAGATAAATATTGTTCTATATAACAGATAGTTATCTGGAGAATAAACATGTATTCATAGAATAAAATGTACCAGTTTTTTCACGTCAAATTATGTTGCTTATCTGCAAGATAAACGTAAAATTTATTTTGGAACACACCAATATTTAATTAATTGTCAAAGAAATCACACTAATCTTTTAATATATCTTTTGATTGTACAATTTGTAGTGGCAAGAATAAATTAAATTATGTAAGAAAAATTTCGAAAAAACAAAATAATAAATATATCAATAAAACACTGAAAACTTCGTTTTCAATACTTTCATAAAATTTAACACAACATCTTATCACTACAGGTGTTTCCGCAGAGTGCCTTGGTCAAGTGGTCCATTTTTGGTATGTGCAGGTATATAGTCTTTAACGAAATAGGTTGAGGAGGGGAGAACTGTTTGTCTCTAATTGGTCATTCAGAATTATGTCTGTTTTTTTAAATTTGTTAATTTCCATAGATTCTAATAAAGATCGCTTAAGGCCTTTATTTTGGATGGGAAGAATTTGAAATTCGTCATTAAAGAAGGGCGTATGTAGAATATGTTTTTCTATTATTAATCAATCAAAAGACTGATATTTTTTGTACACACTTATGACAAGTCGAAAGAAAATGTAAAAAAGTATTTTTGATATATACACACTTCAAAAATACTTTTTTACATTTTCTTTCGACTTTTCTATTATTGTTCTGCTATACGTTTGTTAAAAGTTCTACCAGTTTGACCGATGTAAGTATTTGGGCAGACGCCACATTTAAGTTTGTATACACCACTGTGTAAGTGCTCTTTATTTGGGCTCTTGTTGTTTATATATATATATATATATATATATATATATATATATATATATATATATATATATATATATATGCCTAAGTTGTTTATTCTAAAAGCTGGTGTCATTCCTTTCCAGTTTTCAAAACTGTTCAACCCGGCGAAGACTGTTGAGTTTTGAGTTTAACATTAAATCTTGTAATACATATACAATTTATATATATATATATATATATATATATATATATATATATATATTGTAACCTCGGAAATCTTTTTTGGGTGGTGCTAGAAAGATAACCAATGGAGACACTGCGGACGGCAGCCAGATGGTTGGTGGAGAGCGAGTCGTGGGTTCGAAACTAGCTTTTGGAACCGGGAATAGATCCAACGGAAGAAATAGGTAAAGATAGGATAAGAGATATTAGAAAAGATACAGAAATAAACAAAAAGATAGATGGGTAAAATTACCAAAGATAAGAGAAGATAGAAACAGGGCGCCACTCAATTTTTTGGGTTTAACGAGAAAATTAAGAAAACCTTAGGAAAGAAAAGAGATAAGAAAAGATATTTAGGTTCAGAGATCAAACCCAAGGAAAGATACCAACAGTAAATTATCAAATAAATCTGGTCAACGCAATATATAAACAAATAATAAAGATATTAAGTATTACACTTACTTCCCTACGAAACTTAATCAGCCTGATCTTTCTACAGTTCAGAACATAGTAATATTTAAAGATAGTAATTGTTCAGAGCTATTATTTTATAAGGGAACTTGTTAGGAGCCGACAAATAAAATACATGCATAAAACAATAACAATATATTAAACACAAAATTATGATGCTGCTAAATGCAACCCAGGTAATAAAAATACACAACTATGAAATGGTGTTATATATGTATAAAATTAAGCTATAATATAATAAAAAAATACCTTTACCAAGATGTATAAGGCAATCATATACAAATATAGTTTGGCGTATCTCGAGATATCATAGGAAAGATAATGAACAAAAATTATAGGAAATACAAAAGATAGCAAAAATTACTTAACTCTAAATTTACAAAAAAACAAAAAGGTTACAAGAATGAAAACATAAACCAAACCGAACTTGGCTAAGTCAATTAACTATCTCGCACTATTATTTAATAAAAAACTGAGACTTGTATGTTCATAGGTAATATTTATAGAAATTTCTTGAATGGTTCAATTACATTCAAAAATCGGCAATTAAATAGATGATACGTTCAGATAATGGCAGGTGGTGTGGTACCATACCATATTACTCGCCCAGATAGTTGTAGATAAAATTACTTACAGTAGATCTTGACGAAGGCAGCTTAATTCACTGAATATAATACTTTTCTGGTACTAAACACTGAATTTAATAACCATTAAAGGTAGTGTAGAACTATATATAATTTAATATAGTCTAAGGAAAGAAAACTCAAATATAAAGTGTATACACACTTAGAAAATAATTCACAAAGACGATACGATAAGTAATAAAGTGAGCAAAGCGTAACACGAGATATTGGCCTTAACTCAACAACGGTCCACCAACAAGTCTCACGAGATATTACCTCACTCAACAACTGCCCACCAACAAGTAACTTGGTTCCACTCAAAATTTCACCAACTGTCCCTGAAAAAGGAAGAAGAAAATATTCCCCCACTCAAGAATGATAGGATAGTTGTATGTGTTTCTCAGAAGGTAATTCCTTAACGACTATTGGAAACTTTGAGGTAAAATAATCGGTATTAACATTTGGACATAAGAAACAGACAATACTTGGGATTAAGTTATTGTCAAAAGAAACGGGCATTCGACGAAAATTAAAAATTTATGAAATGGAAACTGCATACCAAAACGCATTATACTCTTTTCATAATGAATATTATGACGGAAGTATTAAAAACCACTCCTAATTCGGGAATTCCATTTTAGCTGGGTATCTACAATATTTTGCTATCGATACACGATCATAGGCGTATCGCACGGGGGTAAAAGGAATTAGAAATATTTAATATATTAATAATAAAAAAAATGTTACAATATATATATATATATATATATATATATATATATATATATATATATATATATATATATATATATAGAAACTTTTTTATTTCCTGGGTCTGTCGGTCTATTGTAAATAAAACTATTTAATTATTGCTTAAAAGTTTCGGCAAATTTGCCATTTTCAATAAGCACTTTATTAACTTTGTTTTATAAACATTATATAATTAATTTTCATGTTTACACTTTTAAAAGTTTAACATAGATTAAAAAATTGATATCTGACAGATGACATCTGGCAGGTATAATGCAAGAAAATATGAGTGGGTCAGGGTCGTATCTTAAATATCTGCCATAGTGCATTTACAAACAACTCAATTTATTAAATTATGATACATATTATAAAGATCTTTGATGTCAGTCAATTACATATTATAGTTATTGATAGAATTTCAATGTGAATAATTTCGAATGTGCATCTTTTTTTGTAATTTTGTTCTTTATCCAAAATCTGCAATTTTCAAAATCAAAAGAAAGGTTATTTTCTAAAGAATGATAGGCTAGGGCTGTTGTGTTAAGTGCATTGGTCTGTATACTATGTTTGTGTGCAACAAATTTTCTATGTAGGTATTGGTGTGTTTGCCAAATGTTGAACTACAGTCTTTAAAATTTATTTTATTAACAACATTTGATTGATGCTGTTTAAATTTAAAAAAATAATTTACAGATGTTATTGATGATTTATGTCTAACATTTATATCATACTTTATCAAATATTTTTTTACATTTGTTCAGAAAATCCATTAACGTATGGTACAGATATATAGCATTTGTTTGAGTTAGTAACATTGTTATTATTATTGCTAGGTATGGTTTGGGTTTGTTTTGGTTTGGTATATGAATTAGATTGATTTTTGATAATATAACTTCTTTTTTTATTTAGAGATTGAACACAACATCTCTTTTATGGGTTATGGGTGCGTTGTTATTAAAATTAGATATCTTCCGGACCAAACATCTTTTGTAAACCAGTTAGTTGTTATCATTTGGTTAGTGTTTCTAGTTAGTATTCTAAACTTAACTCAAGAAAAGTTATTTTATTATATTCTTCTAGTTCATAAGTAAACTGAATATTATTATGAAAATTATTGAACATTTGAAATTAAGATCGTTTTTATGATTCGGAATGCAGAGTAAGTAGTCATCAACAAATCGTTTGTAGAAATGTATGTTGTACTTCAATTTGGAGATGACTGTTGTTTCTAATATTTCCATTACTAAGTTTGCTATTGGTGCTGAGATAGGCGAACACATGACCACTCTAGAAATCTGAGAATAGTATTCATTTTCACGTTGGAAGAATGTTGAATTGAGGCAGAATTTTATATACATATGTATTATACATATACATATACAGGGTGTTTCAAAAAGGTATATCATAAATTAAATCACGCATTCCGGGGACAAATATAAATTGATTGAATCCAACTTACCTTAGTACAAAAGTGTACACAAACAAAGTTACAACAATTTGAAATTACAAAATAAAAATTGTTTTTTGCATTCATTATCTTCTAAACTACTTGACATTTTGTAATAAAAATGGAGACGTTATTTTCTTGTTCTGTAAGCACTTTTCATAAAAAAGAAACAACAAAATCTAAGCACACAGAAAAATTTTAAGGTGGGTGTGCAGCCCTAAATACCCCCAAACTTTGGAATACGTTCAAATCAAATGAATTTTGTGGCATCATTAGTTTAACACATTATTTTTAAAACTTTTTGTTTCGTATCACTTTTTTCAAAAAACAGTTATTGATTTACGGCCCTTTTCATTAACCTTTAAAAAATTATGTGCAACTAAATAAATTGCTTAAATGAATTAGCAAGTATAAACAATGTCTATAACCTCTGTAAATATGATATTACAATATATGTTCAAAATGACCCCCATTTTCTTCAATACACATTCGGTATCGTTTTAATAAGGAAAACTGAATACGCTGAAATTGATTTGCAGCTTCAATTATTCTAACCCTCAATTGTTATTCGTCCTATATTGTTACAGAATACACTTTCTCTTTCATAAAACCCCAAAAGCAAAAGTACATGGGGCTAAGACCTGGACTTCTGGATGGTCAAGAAATAGATGCGTCACGACCCCTTCCAATCCATCGACGTGGATTAGATCCATGGATCTAATCCATGTCGAAAACACATAATCGACGAATGCAAAAAATACAAGTTCGAAATAGTAGCACTACAAGAAACAAAACAATTAGGGCAAAACTCAATGGAAATAAACGACTATATATTTTTCAACAGCGGGGGAGAAAATAGAATGTTAGGCACAGGCTTTGTGGTAAATAAAAAGCTGAAAGATCTAATCGTTGACTTCAAACCAATTTCAGAGAGAATATGTGTATTAAGAATAAGAGGAAAATACCAAAAAAATAACATTTATTTATACATGCACCGACTGAAGACAAAAGTATAGAAATAGAGGAAGACTTTTATAATCAAATAGATACAGTATTCGAAAATATCCCCAAATACGATGTAAAAATAGTACTGGGTGATAGTAATGCAAAAATAGGAAAAGAAGAAACATATGTACCCACCATAGGAAAATACAGCTTTCATGAAACAACGAACGAAAATGGTCACTTCCTAATTGATTTCGCGAAAGAAAAAAATATGATCATTATGAGCACGTACTTCCAACACAAAAGAATACACCAAGGAACGTGGAGATCACCGGATGAGAAAACCATAAACCAAATTGATCATGTGCTTATCGAAAAAGATATGCAAAAATGTATAAAGAACATAAGAACATACAGAGGTCCAGATGCAGACTCAGATCACTTTATAGTTGGAATACAAATGAAACAACTTATTCCAATGCTTGGAAACCAGCGGAAGAAAAAGTATAAAGAGACCAAACCTGTGAGACTACTGACAGAAGAGGAACAAAATGAATATAAAAGAATAGTCAGTAGAGGATTAGATAATATTGCAGAAAGTGGGGATATTGAACAAACATGGATGCAAATACAAGTGTGTATGACCAAAACAGCTCAGGCCAGTAATAGAAATATAAAACACGAATACAAAGAATGGTTCGACGATGAATGTAAAATGGAACTAGATGAACGAAATAAATTAAGAATGAAAATGATGCAGGAAAAAACAAAAGAGATAGAGAGAAAATACAATGAACAAAGAAAAAGAGCTAAAAGAATAATAAGATCAAAGAAAAGAAAATACAATGAAGATAAATTAAAATGCATAGAACAGAGCTATAAAAATAGAGAAATTAGAAACTTATATCAAGGGGTGAAAAATGAGAAAAAGGGGTACCAAGAAAAACCTGTACACTACAAAAACAAAAGTAGAAGAAATGTAGTCAGTGACGAAGAGATATTGAGCAGATGGAAAGAATACTTTGAAGAACTTTTAAATGAAATTCCCACAACAGAATAATATGAAGAGGAAGAAGAAGTGAAGGAAAATGTCGATCAAGAACGAATAGAGGAAAGACCGCCTAACGAAAAAGAAATAAAAGAAATAATAGAGAAACTAAAGAATAATAAGAGCCCAGGAAGAGATGAAGTAACAGCTGAAATGTTTAAATATGGAGGACTAATTAAGCATTTGGAAAAATTGCTAAAAGACATATGTTGCAAACATGTTGCATACCATCAAGAGAGGTTTAATACATTACTTTCATTACTAAAACATGAAGAACACCTAATTACATTTTTTTCATACTATTTTTCTTTTTTTTTTCCCTTCTGTTCTCTATGGATCAGTTAAAACATACCATTAAAAGATTTCAAAACGAAGTTTTACTATCCTTTTTTACTTTTAACAAAATTTTAAAATGCATTTTGTCCAGTATTTTATATGTTATATTTTATATGTGTGTTATTAATATTGAGTGTCATAGCTTTATATAAATAATCTCAACGACTAGTAAGTTGCACTGATGGTCTGTGATATATTGTAAAAATTTACACATTTTTCTAATTACAGTGTGTTGAAAAAGGAATAAAATAATTCTGAAAGCTAGACCAAAAGTCAAAAGAGTGTTTCTATAACATCCCGGCCAAACTTCTGACTGCAGCCCTAATAAACTTTGTTGTTTGTGTATTTCTTGTATATATATATATATATATATATATATTAATTACCTGTCCCAAGAAAATTGAAAGTCTTCAACATTACCATTAATGAGCATACATTCATAAATCATAATTATAATCTAAGTTTCTCAGTGTATATTAAGTGGATCAACTCTCTCAAGAATAGTTTTATTTCATATTCTGGTTGTTTGTGCTAGTCGTCGTTGTCTCCTCGCGAAGTTTCTTCTTTGTAGTTTATTTTACTGGATAAGTTATGTTTTATGATATTCTACTTTCTTAATGTTTACGTGCACTAATTTTTTATACTAACGAAGAGGAAGTTTCTCGGGTGTTTTTTGCTTCGCTTTAAGTTAACTAATTTGTTCCCTTTGGATGCAGAACTAAGGGCGAATTAGCAGAAAAGTTGTTTTATTTAAAAAGAAAAAGCTCTTCCGGTTGCCAGACAATTCTGTATAGGCGGCTGTACGTCGAAAAGTGATTTCTGTCAGCTTTGAAAGCGGATTACCCATTTTATTGAGTATATACAGGATGATACGATAAAAAAGTTTTTATGGCTTGTATATTAATATAACACATTTCATGAATTCAAAGCCAATAATATATATATATATATATATATATATATATATATATATATATATATATATATATATATATATATATATGTTATATATATATATATATATATTATATTATATATATATATATATATATATTATATTATATATATATATATATATATTATATTATATATATATATATATATATTATATATATATATATATATATATATATATATTATCATCATTAGCCATTTTGCGTCCACTGCTGAACATAGGCCTCCCGTAAATAATTCCATTGCATCCGATCTTGAGCAACTTGAATCCAGTTAGACTGGATGCGCTTTAAATCGTCCGACCACCTTGTTGGAGGACGTCCTCGACTACGATAAGCATCGTGTCTAGGCCTCCACTCTAAAATTTTCTTTGTCCATCTTCCATCTCTGACCCTAGCAACATGTCCTGCCCAGTTCCATTTCAGGGTTGTAATTCTTTCAACTGCGTCCGTCACACCAGTTTATATATATATATATATATATATATATATATATATATATATATATACATCCTACTATCATTTTGGCATCGATACATTATGCTTTTACCATCAATTTAGCATCGTCTTGCAAAGCAGCATCTGTATATCGACGCTACTTTACAAGACCTTAATAACTTTTTTCCTGTACTTGTTACAAGAATTTTAACCATCTCAATGATTAGAGATTTGATACCGTGTTGGTATTTTAAAATGTCCGCTTTCTCTTTTTATCCCTTACTGAGTTATATAAGTTTATTCCAGGAAATGTTTGAGTCTAAAATGATGGTACAGTGAAAATATTATATATATTTAGTTCAGGGTTTTACCGTTTACTCGCTGCCATTATATACATGAAAATGTATATCGCACTTTCATTATCAATCATTTTGGCATCAGAAATTTGGCATCGCTGTTGAATATAATATTACCCACAACGAAATAGTAAATTTAAGAATTTATATATATTTTTTTCATTCATAAATCATTCTAGCATCTTGTTTGATTAAAAATAACGGGTTACATATTGGGTATATATAATGGGGTATATATTGCATATTTTTGCTCCAATTGGTCCAGTCGTAATGTACAGCACCTCAAATGATAGGGTTTAACCAATACAATACAATAAGACAGAAAAGCAGCATGTCAAAAAGGCCTTAGTTATATATCTTCGTTTCTATAAGTCCAATCGTGACGTACAGTATCTCAAATGATAGGATTTAACCAATCAAAAACAATGAAATAGAAAAATCAAATACAGCAACATGTCAAAAGGGCCGTAGTCACGTATTTTTGTTCCTATTAGTCCAATCGTGACGTATAGTACCTCTAATGATAAGATTTAACGTAAAGAATACAATGGGATAGAAAAATGAAATACAGCACAATGTCAAAAGGGCCTTAGTTGTGTATCTTCGGTTCTGTTAGTCCAATCATGACGTGCAGTACCTCAAATGAAAGGATTTAACAAATAAAATACAATGAGATACAATGAGGTAATGGAGTTGCATGTCAAAAGGGCCTTAGTTATGTACCTTTGGTCCTATTAGGCCAATAGTGACGTATGATATCTCAAATGATAGCACTTAACCAATCTCCTTCTTACGGTGCCTTATCCTTAAGGACGTTGGCCATTACATTTGCCCATTTAATCTTATTTGTAGCAGTTCTGAATAGTTCTATGGAGGTCATGTTCGTCCATTGCTGTAGGTTTTTAGAAAGAGTTGCAAGAGTTTTTTTTTTGCAAGAGTTGCGTCTTCTTCCTGGTCCTCTTTTGCTATTGACTTTGCCTTCGATTATAAGTTGGAGCAGTTCATACTTTTGACTTCTTATGATGTGACCAAAATATTGTGTTTTCCGTTCTTTTATTATAAGCATAAGCTCTCTTTCCTTATTCATCCTCCGCAAGACTTCCGCATTCGTCGTATGGCTCATGTAGGATATTCTGAGAATTTTACGGTAACACCAGAGTTCGAATGCTTGGATTCTTTTTTGTGTTACTTCTGTCATTTTCCAGGCTTCAACACCATAGAGCAAGATGGAGAAAACAGCACTTAAGTATTCTAGTTCTCAATGAGATGCCCAGCTGGCGGTTGATAGAACTTTTTGCATTTTGTAAAACATTGTACGTGCCTTTTCCAGGCGTATTCTTATCTCTAGTGAGTGGTCCCAAGTTTTATCAAGATAACTTCCAAGGTACGTTGTTCTTGTTACTCTATCCAGATCTGTTCCGTCGACATTGACCTTCACCCTTCTCTTTTGGTGCTTGCTGATGATCGTCGTTTTTATCTTCTTTGTATTCAATTTCATTCCAAATTCTCTACAGGCTGTCGTTACTCGGTCCATTAAGCGTTGATAGGACACATCCCTCTCTTACTCCCTTCTCGATATTGATTTTTCCAGATGTTTCGCTTTTTATTCTGATTTTAGCCTTTTGTTCTTGGTAGAGGTTTGAAATGATCCTTAAGTCTTTATCGTCGATATTACATGACCTTAAAATATCTATTAGTTTATAATGTTTCACCAGGTCAAACGCCTTCTTAAAGTATATAAAACACAAGTATACATCAGAATCGACATCTCTACATCTTTCAACTAGCACACGTATTGAAAAAAGTGCTTCTCTTGTTTCGAACCCATTCTTAAAACCAAACTGAGTTTGACCAGTGTGTTCGTCTAGTTTATTGTATACTCTATTGTGTATTACTCGTAGGAAAAGTTTCAACATATGATTCATCAGGCTAATAATCCTATGGTCTTCACATTTCTTGGAGTTTTTCTTCTTTGGTAGTGGTATAAACACCGATGTCAGCCAATCATTTGGTATTATGCCTGTTTCGTATATTTTGTTAAATATATCTTCCATTACTTTGATGTGTTCGTCTAGTAATATCTTTATTATTTCAATTGGGATATTATCTTCCCCGAGAGCTTTTCCTTTCTTTATCTGATTTGCCGCTTTGATAATTTCTTGCTTTGTGATATAAGGTCCAGTCGATGCCTCCTGCATGTAAATGTTCGTCCTCTCTCGGTCTTGAAACATCTCTTCCACGTATTCTCTCCATCTACCTATTTGATCTTCTCTGTTCAGTAGCGGGTTCCCATGTTTATCTTCGATGAAAGACGTAGGAGTTTGTTTAAATATTCCAGCGGCTTCTTTTACTTTTTTATGTAGGTTCAAAGTATCATGTCTTTGTTCCAACTCTTCAATTTCTTGGCATCTTTCACTGCCAGGTTTCTTTGGCTTGTTGGATCTTTATTCTGATATTCTTGTGTATTTGCTTGTATGCTGTTTCATTTTTACCTCTGTATTTTCTTCTTTCGTCCATTATGTTTAGAATTTCTTCTAGAGATTGTAGAGAAAATGAAGAGCCAGAGGTAGATGGCAAAGAAGCCAAAATCCTAATGACAAACACACATATAATCGACTAATCGGACAATTAAGATCAGCGCTACATGATGAACATGAACACTACGTTAGTAGTGAACATTGAACACTACGTTAGTACATTGTCTAAAGATCATTCAGTATGGATAGCAACAAAAACCCTTAAAGAGACCTAAAGAACACAACTCACCAATTAAAAAAGATAACGTTAGTTGAGGAAGGTCAGACCAGGAAAAAAGTCAACATTTTTAGAATACTTGGCTAGTATTTTTAAAATATACCAACCAGATAATAATAATCAAGCAATAGAACACTGAAAACTTTTGTTTTTAACTGTCCGCCCGTGAATGACTTGCCATTTTTTAAATAACACTTCATATTGCACTTTTTTATTGTATTTTTCTCATTTTTTAAGATAATTCTTGTAGGAATATATTTATTTATAACATACGGTCTTATGGTCTCACGACAAGTATTACGGCTTGATTATACAACCTAAATATATCTTGTACCGCACTGTTAATTGAGAATTATGTTTGTAATGCGATAAGAAGACCGTATATACGAGACACCAGTGACTCATGCCACACATAAAACTTCGACAGAAAATTCTATTTCTACATTTCTATAAAAAAAATAGATTACTTGTTTTGTGTAATAATTTAGTTTAGGTCGAACAAGAGTTGCAGTAAAAAATTTTTCTGAAATAGAATTTAAATCATATTTCAAATGCTTTGTGAAAGATAACCAATTTATAATATTCCCGACAACGTAAAAACACATTTCTTTTAGAATATGGGTCGATGGATTCAAATCACAGTTCAAGAAATGAATTTATGTGCAGATGTTCTACTACAAAAAATTCAAAACCAAAATCTAGATTAAAAAAGTCGCAACTACTTATACTGAAACTTCACCCCATTATTGATTTCACAAGTGATAAAATGGGTCGACAAAGAACCAGTTTTAAATATTACAACATTTAAACATAATAGTTGTATCTTGGTTTATTCAGGTGGAAACAAAAATTAGACACAAGTGCTAAAACCACTAACTATTCTAGATTATAACGTTGTGAAAAAAGAGTTGATTTTAGCGATCAAATGGCTTTTTACAAAAGCCCAATACGCAAAATACTAACGTGGTACCGGAAAGTGGCAGTGGAATTAATATTTATTACCGCAGTAGTCAATACTTAGTTGCTAAATAATAGAAAACGCGAAAAAAGCGACAACCTATCCTTGAGTTCAGACTGGAATTAGCGAAGGCGTTTGCAAATAAAGAAATGTTGAAACCCTGATGACTAATTACACCAAAAAAATACCATCTCAGGCAAAACGATGTAGAGAATAAAAAGAGAAGGAAGTGTACAAGAGGTTACAAAATTTTAAGAATAAGCGTGACTAGTAGAAAGGCCGATAGAAAAATTAAAAAAGTTAAAACATACTGTGAAGAATGTGATGGCAAAACTGCAATATGTCTAGTGTGCTTCAATGAAGCACATTAAAAAGCAATTTTACTTATACAGGAACTATTATTGAGTAAAAACGTGTTGTGCCTCAAGTGCCCTTATAGTATTGGAAAACGTAAATTGATAGTTTCTAGTAGTATGTTTTCATTGTTAATTACGTATGTTAAAGTAAGTTAAAGTAAGATAGTATTTGTCAAAAATGGATGTAAATAATATTATGTGTTCGACATCTAAAAAACCTAGACGTAAACATAAACGTAGATTAACCACTGCTGAATTACAATCATTTTTAGAAGCATCTGGCGAGGATGATGTAGATTAAATGAATGGTGGAAGTGACTCTGACGAAATATTTGCACAAAGTCGTTTAGAAAAATCGAGGATTGCGTTTTGAAAACAGACAACACAAACAGAATTTAAAACTTTTCTCGGGCTTATATTCCAAATGAGGACAATTAAGATGAACCGTCTAAATGACTACTGGAAAAGTATGGGTAACTTCTATAATAAATCTATCAGTAATTGACTTTACTAGACAATTACTGATAGCCCATATTAAGAAATAACCAAATAGACAATCCCCACTTGTCAAAGAAACTAAAAAAAACGTAAAGTGGTCAGTATTTACAGTCCTGAAGGAATATGTGTGACCAAGTGCAGAGATAAACAAGACATAATTACTAATTAAATGGGAATAGGCCACAATTAAAGGTTAAAGTACGTTTATTGGCATTTCAATTTCCAATTCGGAAATTGTTCTCAAAATAGAAACGTATTTTCGTATTTTGCCGAAAAACCCTCAATTATTTTGCAGTAATTTATAAATGTTAATAGCTTCGTTTGTACATAATGGCATTTAATATAACTAATTTAAATTGGGGCAGTTAATACGTTATTAATATATACGTTATTAATATAATTAATAATACGTTATTAATATATATAATAACGTTAATACGTTATAAACATCGAGGTATTGAACAAATTTAACACCGGCAGTGACCATAGACTAGTTCGTGCTGATATACGTATTAACGTAAAGAGAGAAAGACGAAAACTATTAACAACAAACCCTTTACCGACGGCAGACATCCTAGCCAGTAATAAAGAGAAATACCAAGAGGAATTAGCACGAAAACTAGTAGCAACTACCTTTGAGCACAAGAATATAGATGAACTAGCTGAGAAAATAACTAAAGACATACAAACAGTCACTAAAAAACTTTGTTGCAGAATAAGAAAACAAAAGGAAGCTAAACTAAAAGCCGAAACTCTAGAACAGATAGAGAAAAAAAGAAGAACGAACAGAGATAACCCGGACTATAAAGCGCTCAACAGAAGCGTTAAGAAAAATATTCGAAAAGACCTCAGAGTTTATAGAACAAACCAGATTCTTTGTTCAGATGATTTTATTCCTGCCATCACTGGCAGGAATAAAATCATAAAGATAAAAGACGACCGTGGAACATTGTGCTCGCATAAGGAAGAGATCGTTAGAGAAATCCGAAAATTTTATGAGAAGCTGTATACTTCTACTATTCCGAACCCCGGTATACCAAAAAAACATATCTTAAATGTGGGCTCAGAGGACTTCCCTGAAATAATAACATCAGAAATTAGAGCCGCCCTAAAACAAATGAAAAATGGGAAAACACCAGGAGAAGATAAAATTACTTCAGAGATGCTAAACATGGGAGGCACTGCATTAGAAGAGGCAATAAGAGCATTACTTAATAAATGCCTATTGGAAGGACAAATACCGAAGACATGGAAAAATGCGCAAGTCATTCTACTCCATAAAAAAGGGGACGCCGCAAATATAGAAAACTACCGACCAATAAGCTTATTACACCTTTACAAACTACTAACCCGAATAATAACAAATAGATTGACAGCTAAACTAGATGCATACCAACCAGTGGAGCAAGCAGGCTTTCGTAAGGGTTTTAGCACTATCGATCACTTGCAAACAATTCGGACCATTATTGAAAAAACAATAGAGTACAACATACCACTACATCTGGCATTTGTCGATTATCACAAAGCATTCGACAGTATCGAGAATTGGGCTTTCTTAACAGCATTGGACGACGCCAGAGTAGATTTAAGATATGCTACCCTCCTTAAGAATATATACGATGATGCTACTTTTCACGTAAAAATAGATGATGATCTGGAAACTATGAAAATAGACCTTGGCAAAGGTGTGAGACAGGGCGCCACCATCTCACCCAAGTTATTTACTTTGGCATTAGAAAATGTTTTCAAACAACTAAATTGGGCCGAAAATGGATTAAAAATAGATGGAGAAGACGACATAGTACTAATAAGCACAGATATCCATGAACTAAAATCAATGCTACAAGATTTAAATCACAAATCGAATCAAATAGGATTAAAAATGAATCTCGACAAAACAAAGATATTAAGCAACAGCCTAGAAAACATCACGATAGATAACATCAATATAGAAAAGGTAGAACAGTATATATATCTAGGACATGCAATTAAAAACGAAAAGGAAAATCAAACCCTAGAAATTAAAAGAAGGACACAAATATCATGGGCTGCTTTTGGTAATTTGAGCTTCATTTTAAAAGACAGAAAAATCCCAATTCACTTAAAACGAAAAACCTATGACACTTGTATACTACCAGTTGCAACTTATGGATTGGAAACTATGGCAATAACAAGAAAAATGGCAGAACAATTAAGAGTAACTCAACGGGCCATGAAGAGGGCCATGTTAAATATAAGCCTCAGAGACAAAATTCCTAACACCGAAATACGTCAAAGAACTAAAGTAACCGACATTATGGAAAAAATAGCGACATTGAGATGGCAATGGGTAGCACATGTAGCAAGACAAGACACCAACAGATGGTCTCATAAAGTGACATTCTGGAGACCTCGAGAAACAAAAAGAAGCGTGGGAAGACCTAAAAAGAGATGGATAGACGATATAACTGCTGTAGCTGGAAAGCAGTGGATGAGAATTGCAAAAGATAGGGAAGCGTGGAAGCAATTGGAGGAGGCCTATGTCCAACATTGGATAAATGAAGACTGAAGAAGAGAAGAAGAATACATTATTAAAGTGTGGTATATTTCACATAGATCACAAAGTTATCCAATTTGTTTATCCCAAAGAGCGATTATCTAAACGACTGTGCTTGCCCAGATAGTCACTCTGTACTCTGTATACACACGTGTATTCTGTAAATCGAACTCGCTTTTATAAGAGTTCATACTTTCAACGGAAAAATTTAGTAAGATAGGTCAAAATAGCACAATTCTTATTATTTTGTTGAGCTACCCTAGTAAAGAAATGAAGGTTCTACGTGCCACAGAAGCCGAGATATTAAATATTTTGCAAGCGTGCTTCAATTTAAAGTCCGAATCTAAAAAAAAAAACAAGCTCGGACAGTTCTTACCTCCGTGGTACTTTTCCGGGGCGGTAATTTACGAATACCATTATTTTAATGGATTATAACATTTTACTCCTTTACTGTGTAAGCCATCTATACCTTCGATCATATATTATAAATCTTAATTCAAAATCCTTTAAATTTTTGGATCTTGTATTAATAAACAATGAAAATATGATTTTAAGAATTAAATGTTATCTTAGTTCTTATTGGTTAAATATGGTTCTGTTTTTGTCTCTTTGTTTTCTTATAAGCCATTAAGATTGCAAAGTACAAAATACTTGTACATACAAGTATTGGACAAGTTCAAAGTGATTTGCTTAATATTTAGCACACCTTAAAAACCCATTAATTGCCATAATTTGAGGTAGCTATATTATCTGCCGTTGGGCAAAAAATTCAATTATTACCATTTATAAATTACTAAAAACATAATATTTTAGAGTTTAAGGTTTTTTGCAATTACCTCACTCAATTAATTATATATTTTAATTTGGTATCCCTCAACATAAAAAACCTTTTATGGTCTACAACTTTTATTTGAATCATTTTTCTTTAGAATGTAAAAAAACGTTTTACAAGCACGTTTTAAAGATACAAAACATTTTTTTTGTATCTTTTAAGACTGTTTAAAAAAAAAGAACAAAGCATAATCAACTGTACATCTTTACGAATTTTCATCAGCTATCTCTCATACTATTTACAATTTAAATAACCGTAGAAGATTTTTGAAAACTATTTACCGAGGTTCTGTGAAATACTTTCTTGTTGCATGGTTAAGTTAAATATTATTTTTTTATGTATATTATGTATATAAAAATGTAATATTAATTACATTTTTAATTAACTAATATTTTTTGTTTATTGTACAAATTATCTAAAATGTGTATACACATTTTGTACAAAAAAACGTTTTTGAGAACGATTTCCGGAATGGAAATCAAAATTTCAAACACAAGTTAATTAAAAATGTGATTCTTATCACAATTACAACCAATAATTGAGACGTAATCCTATAAAAACATATTATTTACCTCAAACTATTCACCGATAGCTTGGATTAAACAGGTTGTAAATTGAAATTTATGTAAAATATTCCCCTACACAATTCTCTGAGAAAAATATCTACCTTAAATAAATATACCTAACATTTAGACAAAGAAAAAACCAGTTAAGACCGCAACTTGTTAGCAGGTCGTTGGCAGGTTGACCGAAAACGGATCGATATTTATGTACCTAGATATTATTTTAAGTATTAATACCGGCAACATCTATTGGCTTTAAAATGATAGCAAATACAGTGATTTTAAATGATCGATGTTAAAACGTAGGATTGATGTAAAAAATTAAATATATAAAAAAATCAGAATATTGAAAAACCGACAACGCTGCCAAGCCAACAGAGGTGCACTAAACGAACATACACGACTTATATAGAAAATAATATATTTTCTTGGTGATGCTAAATTACTGCAACGTGAAACGAGTTTAGAATGATGGCGGGATGTATATATATATATATATATATATATATATATATATATATATATATATATATATATATATATATCATCATCATCATTATCAGCGTATTCTACCAATTATGGTGCAGCCTCCCTTACATAGTCGTTCTTCATGTCTGCCCACGACTGTCTAATATTCGCTTTTCTGTGCCATGTTGTACCGGCTTGTTTCCTTATGTCATAGTCCCATCTTAAATTTGGACGTCTTCTTGGTCTCTTGACGCCTCTTGGATACCACAGAGTAATTCTAGTGGACCATCAATTGTCAGTTCTTCTTGCTAAATGTCCCGCCCACTGCCATTTTAAAGATTTTATTCGGTGGATTACATCAGTGACCTTCGTTTTCTGTCTGATCCATTCTATTCTTTTTCGATCTCTCTTGCTTATACCTAACATGCATCGCTCCATTGATCGAATGCCTTTTTCTTCAGGTGGAGTGGCATCCTAGATTTGAATATAACTGAATTTTTACCAAAAGCTGCCCATTTTTTTCTGTCCTTCTATATGTATGGAAGGACAGAAAACGATGGCGGTCGAAATGCGAGAGGCGGCAGGGCTGTACCTCGCTTATAGATATATATATATATATATATATATATATATATATATATATATATATATATATATATATATATATAAGCGAGGTACAGCCCTGCCGCCTCTCGCATTTCGACCGCCATCGTACAGGGCTGTACCTCGCTTATATATATATATATATATATATATATATATATATATATATATATATATATATATATATATATATATATATATATATATATATATATATATATATATATATATATATATATCTATAAGCGAGGTACAGCCCTGCCGCCTCTCGCATTTCGACCGCCATCGTTTTCTGTCCTTCCATTCATCTTCTTTGATGGCTCTATCTCTCATTATGTGTCATACATTTTCTTCCCAGGCACAGAAGGCTTTTCCCTTCTTATTATTTGTTGTGGTATTTAATTCAAAGCTTTCTTTGGCCATCTATCTTCATTGATCCGCTTCAAGTGACCATACCACACTAGTTGTCTCGTTTCAATTCTGTCTACACTGGAATATACAGTATTTGTTCATCTTCTAATATCTTCATTCCTGATATGATCTTTTTTGGATACACCACACGCTGTCCTTAGAAAATCCATTTCTACTACTTCTATTATTTTTCTATCCTTTTTCGTGATCTGCCAAACTTCTGCCCCATAAGTCATAATAGGGTCTACCAAGGTTCGATTTATTGTCAATTTCGTTTCTTGTCTAATATCTTTAGACCATAGTAGAGAGTTTAGGATGTTAACCGCTTTTTTCTCTGCTGCTTTCTGTTTTTGAGATCTCTTTTGGTAGTGCCTTCTTTAGATATTATAGATCCGAGATATTTATATTCGTTGCATGTTTTTGTGTTTCTAATTTCTAACTCTGGATCTTCTTCATCATCTCCTATTTTAAGATACTCTGTCTTTGACACATTCATATTGAGGCCCCATTTTTCATATTCTTTCTTTAGATTTCTAAACATGTAGTCCATGTCTTCCTCATCACAGCCATTAATTATTGAAGTCTTATTCGAATCTCAATCTAAATCGATGTATTTAACATGTTTTTCTACACAACAGTTGCTGCTATCGAATTTTCATTACGACTTAATTATCTCTTAATATTTTAATAGACAAGGCGAAATGCTCGGGTTGGTTCGAAACAATATTCCGATGAAACGCATGGGGCTTGTCGACTAAGTCGTACCGGGATCTGTTGACTTAGTTAACAAACCCCATCATGTACGCACAATTCAGAATTTGTGAACTAAGTTGGCAATCTATAAGATGGAAGTAGTGATAAGGGAAAAGTGATCAGGCAAGACAGTACCCGGTATTATTTATTGGGAAGTGATGGCAGAAGTGTGGCAATAGTGTTGCAAAGGACTTCTCATCATCACAAAAAACACCTCAGCGCTATGTAGTTGAAACAAGATCACATGGTGGGAATGTCAAGCTAAGACCTGTAGGTTATTTCAATGGGCAAACATGACACACTTCTAGCTAACTACTTGAAACTACTACTACTACTATCGGTTTACAGCGTTCTCCGATGCCTTCCGACTCCTAACCGCCATTTTTCTCTATTTAACCATAGGCCTGGAAGGATTTCTCTTTCCTCTAGTTCTTTTTCAATTCTCTCTCTCTCCCGCTTCTTCTCGGCCTTCCTCTTTTCCTTCTCCCTTGTGGTGTACACGTCAAAATATGTTTAGGAATCCTGCCATCTGGCATTCTCTGTACATGGCCATACCATATAAACTGTTAAGTTAGGTTAGGTTAGATTAAACTGTTTTGTTTTTATGTCAGCAACTATTGTATGCTTGACTCCCATCATTTCTCGTATTTTCTCATTTGGTATCCGATTTCTTCTTGATTTGCCTGCTGCTCTTCTCCAGAAGTCCATTTGTGTTGCTAGTAACAGTTTCTCTGTTCTTTGTTTCATTGGCCAAACTTTACTGCCATATGTGATTACACTTTTAAGTATGGTGTTGTATATGAGTTGTTTGTTCGTTTTAGATATACTTTGGTCCCACTGAATGCCGTTTATCATGGATATGGATTTTCTACCCTGTATGTTTCTGTCTTTTATAGCAGCATCTAGTGTTCAATCTTAAGTAATCTTCATACCCAGGTACTTGTATTCATCATAGTGTCTAATTTCTACCCCATCATCTAATATAATGGACTGTTTTGCCCCTTCGATACATATAGTTTCAGTTTTCTTAATGTTGACTTCGAGACCCCATTTGATATACTCTTCTATTAGCTTCCGAGTCATGTAACTCAAGTCGTCATGATCCTGAGCAATCAGTATTTGGTCATCAGCGAAACATAAGGTGTACAGTGTAGTCTCATCATTGAGACGGATTCCCATGCCATTCCATTTTCTTTCCCACAGCTCAAATGCTTGTTTCAGATAAATTTTGAAAATGGTAGGCGAAATACAGCAACCCTGCTTTAGTCCTTTCGTGACCTTAAACCCCTCAGATATTCTTGATCCAGTTTTAATTTTTGCAGTCGTTCCATTATACAGACTTTGGACTGCTTTGATAAGACCATGCTTAATGTTGGTTTGCTGTAGGGTTAAACATAGTTTACTGAGGAGTACACTGGCATATGTTTTTTGTAAGTCTACGTACACCAGGTGAACTTCTTTATTGACGGCTGTTTTTTTCTCAATAACTTGCGTAATGGAGTACAAGTGCTCTACTGAGGATCGCCCAGCTCTAAAACCAGCTTGCTCCTCTGCTTCGTAATCTCTATAGTCATTTTCTTGTCTATTTTCATTTTTTTGTTCTTAATAAGTTTCCCATACATCCTACTTATTGTGCTGTTTACCGCAATTCCTCCAGTGTACTTCCTCCTCCAGTGTAATTTTCACACTGATGCTTGCTGCCCTTTTTGTGGATAGTTGACATGATAGATAATTTCCATTCTTTTGGTAATTCGACCCCATTTAAGCAGTCTTCAAAGAGTTTTCTTAACTGTTCCTGGAGTTTGTCTTTACCGGCTTTCACTAATTCTGCAGAGATGTCATCAGGACCAGAACATTTTCCATTGTTCAGGAATTTGGTTAGTTCTTCCATCGATGATTTACTTTTGGTATAATCATTTTTTAAGTCGGTCAGATAGCTAAGATATACTCTGAGGAAATCTTTCAAGAAGCAGTGGGTGATGTTGAAGCCGGAATTCGAATCAACGGAGAATTAATCAATAACATTAGATACGCGGACGACACGGTAGTATTTGCTGACAGCTCTGAAGCCCTCCAGGAGTTAATGAACAGAATCACAGAGGTCAGTCAGAGATACGGACTTTCACTAAACACCAAGAAAACAAAATGCATGATGATCTCTAAGAAGGAACAGCAATTTGAACAAATCAGTGTAAACGGTCAACAAATAGAAAGAGTAAAAACATACACCTACCTTGGTACGAACGTCAATGAAAATTGGGACCATTCCATAGAAATCAAATGTAGAATAGAGAAAGCAAGATCTGCATTTCAAAAAATGGCCAAGTTATTCAAATGTCATGATTTATCAATGCCCATAAAAATCAGGTTACTACGATGTTATATCTTTCCTATACTGTTGTACGGAGTTGAGTCATGGACTCTCACAGACGCCACCTGCAAGAAAATTGAGGCTTTTGAAATGTGGCTTTATCGTCGCATCCTGAAGATATCGTACACCGACCACGTTACTAATGAGGGTGTTCTGTTGAGAATGAAAAAAGAAAAAGAGCTGTTAACCACAATAAAAACAGCTAAAATCGAATACCTCGGTCACATCATGAGGAACAGCGAAAGATATGGACTGCTGCAACTAATCTTGCAGGGAAAAGTAGAAGGAAAACGGGGACCAGGAAGGCGAAGGATTTCCTGGCTGAAAAATCTACGAACGTGGTTCAATACAACAACCACAAATCTTTTTAGAGCAGCAGTGTGTAAAGTGCAGATTGCTATGATGGTCGCCAACATCCGAAACGGATAGGCACTACAAGAAGAAGAAGATAGCTAAGCGGGCTGTGCGGCTGCCGCTCATTCGCTTCACTGTCGAATGGTTCAGTGGATGTGGGATCAAGCCCCAGCTCGGTGTACAGAAAACAAAAAGTCTAACGCAGCAGTTTAAAATTCTAGATGAATCTGCGAATTAGACTAGAATATGCTGGGATCTGATCGGCCTATGGTGGAGCAGTACGGCAAGAGATAAGGGCTTGCGGCTCTGTGATACTCCTCCATAGATCCCTACCGGACGGGCGTAACGCCTAAAAAACCGAATATATATATATATATATATATATATATTATATATTTATATATATAATCATTTTTTATACAGTAGCTTTACACTCTCTCATGATTTAAACTGTCTAGGTTGTACCGTACTTGTTTTATTAACTGATTTGACTCAATGTGCTCTTTTTTCTTTTCGTATCTGGTTGGGAGTACCGTTTTAACTTTTAGCAGATCATGATCGGTGCCACATGATGGCCCTCTGGCCACTTGCACATCTTGTATTTTAATTGTAGTTATCTGTCTTACAATGCTATAATTTATTATAGATTTCAGATTTCTGGTCTGTTGTATCCACGTGTATTTGTATATATTGTGATGTCGATAAAATCCATTTAACATTTTTAGGTTATTTTGTGTGCATGCTGTTATTAATCTGGTTCCATTATCATTTCTCGTATTTTCACCGTGTGCTCCTACCACTTTGTTGTTCAATTCCCATCCAACTCTGCTGTTGAAGTCTCCTAGAAGTATGATCTCCCCAGATGTTCCTACTTTTATAATTTCATCTTTTAGTTGTTCGAAAAATGCATCTTTATTGTTGACTTAAACTTACTATTGACTTAAAATTACTTGAAACAAGCTTCGTATACTTATTACGGTTTAACCCCTAAGGAGCTCAGAAAATTCGTTTCCCAGTATGACAGTATAAACCATCTAAGAGTTACAGATAGTTGGACAATCAATAAAATTGCAGGTCATGCAATGACATGTTTTTCCCCAATTTTAAAACGGTATACAAGCGTTTGAATTTGCAAGCTTCGGATATTTAGAACGTTCACGAGACGGGTATCACAACTGTTCAAAAGCTGGATAGATTTAGTGGACGGCGTGGCTCAAGCAAATAGGCAAACTCACATCCGCAAAAAGAGGACCCTTTTAACCCTTATTGTAGCAGTTTCAGAAAGTGATAATACTATTTCTTCGTTTTTCATTTTACCGAGGGTAAACAATAGGGATATTTTTTAGGTACTGGATAAAACCTTTGACCTTAAGTGAATTAATAGACCAGATAGAAAATCTGTAAGATAATGAACTTCCTGATGATATAATTTATACAAAGATGGAGAAGAGACTAACGAGGACAGCGGTGATAAAGAGGTTGTGGAAATAAGTAACTTGCCAGGAAATCAACTACAAGTAGAGGCAGAGATGATCATAAATGATCCAAAAATCCATTCCAAATCCGATATCCATGAAGATGAAGACCTTTGCCACACTCCAAAAAGAATACGTCAAAGTCTAAAAAGCAAGTAGCTTCTACAGTAAATGTGAAAAGTAAATGTGAAAGAACAGAAGAGCAAAAGCCGCAAAGACTATCGATGGATCAGAAGAAATGCACAGCAAGATTTTAAGTTGAAGTTTAGTGAAAGGTTCAAAAAACATAATTTCCCCGGTAGATACTTTTTTCCTATTTTATGACAAAACAGTTCTTCAGATGCTTGTTGAATTTCCAAACGCCAATTTGCATAACCCAGTGATATTACAACAAACAAAATTAAGTGGTTTATTGAAATTTTATTATACAGTGGTGAGTGCTTTATCACCCGGCTTTTTAACGTAAGAGATAAAAAACACAGTTACCTTGTGAAATAAAAAGAGATGAAACTCGTAGAGGTGGGAAATAATCGATAGAAACCTATAATTTACATTACATTGCATTAACACTATCGATAGTCTCATACCTTTAGACGTTAGCTTCCAGCTAAATCACCTCGGTTATAATTATTATTTGTGACGTATGTGTAACGTATTTCAGTGACATCTTTTAATTTCGTATAAAGAAAAAAATTATTGACCACAATAAAGCAAAAATGTAAATAAAATAAATTAATTAATAGTGATTATTTAATCTTAAGTTTTAAATTATTAACCAAAAATAATTTCTATGATTTGGGGAGTTTCATACACTCATGGACGTATTATACGTCCATGCACACACTCTTGTCACGGAAATAAACATCAGTTCTTCGTGGATTAGTGGTAAGAATTCGACACTGCGACGCAGACGATTAGAGTTCAAAACCCATATGTGGTTTTCTTTTTTTTTTAATAATTTGAAATTATGCAGATATCGTTTTGATTTGAATCACTAAACATTTATGTCAGTCGTTACTAGTATTAGAAGTGTTTAAAGTTACACATAAATATCTTTTTGAATTTGAATTATTTTGTATTTCCGTTTTATAACATTGGAATAAGAATAAATTGTAAATAATGAGTTTTTCGAAAACTTGTTACCTAATATGTATAATATTTTCTATTATTTTTTGATTGAGTAAAACAAAAATTTTATCCTTGGTGGGAATTGAACCCCAATCTTCTTGTCAATAGACCACGTGTCTAATAATTACACCAACTCCACATACAATAAATGTTTTTAGTCAAATATTTTACCTTTACCTTTAGTTTAGTCAAATATTTCAGTTGAGTTATTTTTATTATTAAATAAACTTAAAAATTTATAATTTAAAATCGCTACTAATTAATGTTTTTTACTTTAATTGTTAATTTATTCAATCATTTATTCTTACATCAGAAATTATTAAAATAAAATATGCGGTCATCCGTATAATTATGACTGAAGTCAAATAGCCGGTCTTCCTTATTTTACTTTTGTCAACCTTAGTGGGCCTTAAAATTAAATATCTTATCAATATAGGAAAGACAAAAGTTTGAGCCTTAAATGAGTTAATACAGAATATAACCATGTCGTCTTCGACATTTTTTAATAATCGCCCTGTATCTATCTAATGTGGTGAGCTATTAATGATTTAATTATGCAATTATAACATTTTTTTATAACTAAAATATGAAATTATTTTTAATCCCTTTACCCGGTTGAAGATACGCCAATTGTCGTATTCAAAAATGGTTGGATAAATTTGGTAAATATCGCCAAAGACACGTTATAATAATTTTGCTGAAGGAATCTAATCCAAAAAATTTTAATTGCCTTACGTTCCAAATTACTAGTAACGAATTACCTCGAACCTTCCGATAGTCGTTAGAACTTTACCTTCTTAGAAATGGATACTGTCTGTCCTATCATTTTTAAGTGGGAGGTACCCTCACCTTTTTTTGGGTAGTTTGCTAAATTTTTGCCGAAGGAAGACCACTTCTCGTGGGGCGATCTTTTGAAGAAAGACGCTTCGCTCATATTATCGTCTCTGTTACCTTACCATCTCTGTGCATTGTTTTTAGTGTGTATACACTTATATAGTTTGAGTTTCTAAATCTAATACTATATTAGATTAAATATAGTTATAAAGTATCTTTTAATTTAAATAACTTCAGTGCTTAATACAAGTAAAGTATATTAGCTTCAGTGAATTAGTGTAGCAGCCATCGAGAATTACTGTAAGTTATCATAATCATAGTAACTTCAATTATCTGGGCGAATAATATGGTATGGTATCACATCATCTTCAATTATCTAGACGAATCTAAGTTCATTCATTTCTACACCTGTAGTAAAGATTAACTACCGATTTAACTATTGAACTCAAGGAACATTTAATAATTACATAGGAACTTTCACTCAGTTTTTAAGAACTTTTAAATTATGAACATTTAAGTCTCAGTTTATCATTAAATAATAGTGCGAAACAAATAGTTAACTGCGACCAAGTGCGGGTTGGTTAAATTTTTAAACTTTAATTAACTTTGTGTTATTTATTATTCTTTTTTTATTTACTGTACCCAGTATCCCGAGATATGCCCATTAAACAGCAAAGAGAGACTTTCTTTAATCAACTTAAGTGGAATATTTTTAAATAGCATCAGACTCTCTTCGCTGATAACTTAAACTCTGTATAATTTCATAATATTGTATTTGTAAAGGTATTTCCTAATCATAATACTATTCATTTCTATATGTATACAACCACTGATCAATCGATGGTGCATTTTTTATTACTTTTATGTATATTCAGCCGCCTATATCATTGTGTTGTTGAATATATTGTTTTTCTTTTATGTATGAATTGTATTTGTCGACTGCTAACAAGTTTCCTGATATAACAATACCTCAGAATATTTACTTTTTACCTTCAATTATTACTATACCTTTGACCAAAAAAAAGATCAGGCTGACTTAGTTTCGTAGGTAAGTAGGTGGATGGAGTCCACCTAATATATTTATTATTTGTTTATGTAGAGTGTCGATCAATTTTATAATTTTAATTAAATAATTTTATTTAATTAGTGACTGTTGATATATTTTCTTGGATTTGGTCTCAGAACCTAAATATCTTTCCTTATCGCTTTCCTTTTCTAAGGTTTCCTAATTTTCTCCCTAAACCCCAAAAAATTGAGTGGCGCCCTGTTCTTATCTTATCGTATCTTTGGTAATTTTACCCATCTACCTTTTTGTTTATTTCTGTATCGTTTTTCATATATCTTATCCATATATACATAGAGCCAGATTAACAATAATAAGGGAAAGGTTATTTTTAATTTGTATTCATCAAAAACGAAAATGTTAGTTCTGATTTTGATAGTTTTAACTTAATTATGTCTGCATACATAAAACAAACGAATACATATACGCATATGCGAGCTCTTACCGAGGTAGAAATTAAAGCTGGATCTTCCCACGTAACCAAGTCTAACGTTGTGTCAGAACTCGAAAGCATGCTAATAACTTTTACCCCAAAAGTTAATGTCTTACACGAGTCGACTGTTATTACAACTTCTTAATGAATTTCGACGGATTCGTATATAATTAAACAAAGTATCACATCTAGAGGCGTATAGTATATAACTTTGAAGTATGTTATTATTCGAATAAAGATAACTAACCAAAATAATAAGATTACACTGGGAATCTATAAAGAAATACGAAAAAGATATAGCACGGTAATATGAGATTTTAAGTGACTTTATGTATTTATTTATCGTATGGCACTTGACACATTTACATTTAAATTTACATATAGTTTGTATAAAATAATACACATATGTTTACAAACGAACAACTTATTTATATAGTCTATCGACTCTGGAGTCGCCATTAGAAAATCCTCTAACCTGCCTTGATAGGATCTTGTGGGATACTGTTCTGTAATGTAACAGATAGTTTGGGTTTGTCCGCAGTCACAGAGTGGGGATGGTCGTTTACCCCATTAGTGCGTCATGTAACCGCATCTGCCGTGTTGAGTTCTGATTCGGTTCAGCATAGTCCATGAGTTGCGTGGTAAGTTAAAACCGGGTGGTTTTTGTGTGATACAGGGTCAGCTGCTATTTTGTCGTTCCATCCATTATCGAGCCTAAGTGGTCGTTAAGTTAAACTCATTTTCCACAGCAATCTGTGCTGTTTTTATTGGCGGTCGTCTGGAGCGTAAACGGTTACCGTTGGCACCATATATATCTTGATGAATTGGCAGGATCTCGTTACTAAGTATCTTTCTGTACTCACTAGTGAGGGAGTGTATGCGATATAGTTTGGGTGGTCGAATGTGTCTCAGTACTGGGAGCCATTGCGTAAGGGTGGATTTGATAACACCAACATGAAGCCGATGTTCTATAAGTTGTGCCGCACAGCTTCTGGATGATGTTGTTTCTGGATTTAAGTTTTCCGATGTTTTGACAGATGTTCCTTGAAAGATAGGGTTTTATCAAGAGTCACCCCAGGGTACTTTGGTGTTTTATTGTAGGCGAGTGTGGTGTATTCGAATTGTATGATCAGTTTGCTTCCTGCAAGATTGTTGTTTAGATGAAAACTGGAAACCTTTGTTTTGGTAGCGTGTGGTTGGAGTGTCCAACTAAAGCTACCAAAGAGAAGAGCTAGTTCGCGTCCGTACTAGAATACTACACGTGCACCCCAGGGTAACGCTAAATGAACTACCAAATACTGACGGTCGGATAATCTCAGGATCTCCTGACCAGAGACACATTGCAAACAATGCCATTAAACGTTACTTTATGAAAATAAACATTTTGTGGAAATTAAGGAGAAATTTTGGGGATTACAATGTATCGTTGTGAAATATTTACATTTTTAAACTTACAAAAATTTTCAAATCGCTATGATGTAGAATCTACGTATAACGGATTGATTAAGTTGATATGTAATTTACCTTATACCTATAAACGTAATTTTTAACCTGTCTACAATTATTTGCCGTTTCCGCTCTTAGTTAAATTATGTTATTGTCATCGAGCAAAAAGACAAAAGAGGGAATCTAATCGTTATGAAAAGGAGACCAAAAAAGTGGCCTCTGATGGCGGACATATCCGGAAATGCGAATGCGCCAAATTTAAATTTTCCGACACTTATTAATAGTAGGTATATAATATTTTTCAGAATGTGTCTTAGACGAAAAAGTTTTAATTAATTATTAACGGTAATAGTCTAAAATGCGACACAATTGCTAAACACTTCAATATTAATAAGATTTCATGTGACATTTGGGACAAACAACAACATAACCCAACCAAATTTGATGTCAAACAAGGAGAGAGACTTTTTTTCCTTATTTAATGTGGCCTCTAAAGATCGCACTTCCTGTCTAACAATATTTTTGCCCCCACTACCTTTACATTCCCTCTTTTGTCTTTTTGCTCGATGGTTATTGTATATTATTTATGAAAACATTTATTTGTTTATAATTATATTAAAATAAAATAATTGCTTTAATTAAAAGAAAATAACTAGGAAACAATTGGAGGTGATGTTAAACTTCATAAAAATAAATAGAAAATTTCTATAATAATTTCCCTACTGGAAAGGGAGTATCCCCGGGAAAAAAAAGTATCCCAGTTGTGGCAGTAATTTGTTGTCATGGTAAAGACAGTAAATACAGAATCCACGGAAAACTTATACAGAAAAAGAATATCAGATAAATTCGCTGGGAATGAAATACTAGATAACATCGAGGAAATCTGGAAAAAAAACTCAAAAATGACATAATTAACGCAGCAACAGAATCACTTGGAGAGAGGAAAGTAACGAACACTAACATATCAAGAAAGAAAACACCATGGTTTAAAGAGGAAGTGAAGACAAAATGTGAAGAAAAGAAGAAAGCCTTTTTACAATACAGAATACAACAAACACAACAGGCATACAACCACTATCAACGAATCAAAAATGAAACGAATACTTTAGTTAGACAAATAAAAAAGGAACACTGTCAGAGTTTTTTAAAACAGATGAAACCCGACTTCTCCGAAACACAAAAAGAAATATGGAAAATGATCAGAGGACAAAAAAAAAGAGATGAACAAACTAATAAAAACGAAACAAATTCGGAAAGAAATCTAAAAAATAATAGAACAAAACAAAATTCCTCAATAATGAAGATCAGGCATCCTCTCTTCTCTCTTCAAAAAAGGAAATAAATCGGACCCGGAAAATTACAGAGGATTTAATTTATTAAAGACAACACTAAAATTAACAACCAAAGTGATAAAAAATAAATTGAATGAAATGATAACACTAGCAGAAGCACAACAAGGTTTTAGGTCGAGAAGATCATACACCGACAATATATTTTTAATATGGCAAGTGCAAGAGAAATTATTAGAATAAAACAAACCGGCATATCTATGTTTCGTGGACCTTACAAATGCATTTAACGTAATCAAATTAGAAGACGTTATCCACTTACTGCACGCAAAATAGATACTTCTAGGAATAATCAAAACGATCGAAAATACCTACCAAAAGAACACAATAAAAGTAAAAGTAGAAGAAGAACTAACTGACCCTATTGAAGCTGGCAATAGGGTAACACAGGGAGATTCATTAAGTTTTCTATTACTCAACTTGATTATGGATAAAATAATAAAAAAAGTAAGAACTAAAAAAGGATACCAAATGGGAGAAAAACAACTAAAATAATCTGCTATGCAGACGACGCAATACTACTCTTAAAGTGAAGATGAGTTGCAACGTATGCTGCACCAATTTAATATAACCGATAGAAAATTTAACATGTTTTTTTTATTTAGAATTTCCGCATCAACCATTAAAGGTTATTAGCGGAATTTACAGATTTTAAAGTTATTATTAAATATACTAATTACAAATTGCGTATTAAATTACAAATAATAAATTACAAATTACAAAAAGATACAAATAATATAACTTAAATTTTGTGTAGTAAACGTACGTCCTTAAGGAATTTGATTATATTTGATATATTACTGTTTAAAATATCTTTAAGTTTAAAATATCTTTAAATTTAACATGTTAATTTCCCTAACAAGGCAAAAAGCAAGGTTATAATAGCAAATTTACTGAAAGACGTAAATTAGAGCTGGAAGGTAGATAATAGAACAAGTGGTGGAGTTTAAATATCTAGGCATCACATTATCTAGCCACGGAAAGCTCGAAACCTAAGTGGAAGATCAATTGAATAGAGCAAACAGAGCCGCAGGCTTCCTAAATAAAACAATATGGAGAAATAAAAATATCGGGAAAGAAACGAAAGGCAGAATCTACAACACAGTCATTAGACATCAGCCCAATAACGACATACGCGGCAGAAACAAGACCTGATACAGAGAGGACAAAAATGATGTTAGAAACAGCAGAGATGAAAACACAAAAATTTATGTTAAGAAACTATGGGACAGAGCTAGAAGTACAGATATACGACGTAGATGCAACGTGGAGAACATTAAGAACTGGGTAAGAAATAGAAAAGTAGAATGGAACGATGATATAAGCCAAATAACAACAAATATAGTAGTAAACACGGCAAGAGATGGCTCCCCAATAGAAATACGATTAGTATGAAAACCACGAAAAAAATGGAACGACAAATTACTGGAGGCACATTGAAAAACAGACAGAGTAGTCATGTCTATATAAAATGAAGAATAAGAAAAATAAGAAGAAGGTAAATACAGTAGATGATGGCCTAACAAAACAGTAATTTCTGTCATTATCAAATTTAATAAATCGAGGGCTGAGAAGCGTAGGGTTCCATTCCAAGCGACATTTACAAATTTTTCAGAAAACGAATTTTAAAGTTTGCTGTCAAATAAAACAGTTCTGACAAAATTATACTTTACCAGATATGTTATTATCGCCGTATTCCACTCTTGCTCCGCCAATCTTCCCGGCCCAAGGCATGCTCCTCCTCCAAACCTCTCGATTCCATCGCCCTTCTAATTCCTTCATTCCATAAGCGTCAAGGTCTACCTCTTTTTTTTTTCTTCCAGGAGGCTTTCATCTGTGAAGTTTTTGGGCCAACGTTCGTCAGGCATTCTCAATAGGTATCCAAACCATTATTTCTATTCTATCAATGACCGTTTCTCTAGCATTCATGTTATTTCTTATAGATTCGTTCGTCTTTTTTTCCAGCCTTGATGTTCTAGCACCTCTTTTCAAATAATTAATTTCAACTCCCAACAATCTTCTCTTCTAGTCACAGTAGTGACAGCGCAGTGATCAGTGAACAGTGTAGTAGTGTCGGAAGACTGGTGAGTTTGATATTAATTTTTGTAATAATATTAATCTTAGCTCTAAGTTTCATATATATATATATATATATATATATATATATATATATATATATATATATATATATATATATATTAAAATTGCATGACATATAACAAGTGCCTGAAACAAATAAGAAGCGTTGAGAAGCCCTATAGAAGATGCAGTTGTATCACCTATTATTTTTTCCGACAGGGTGGTAGAGTAATATTTTTTTTCATTTCACTTTTAACCATTTAAAACACAGGGGAAATATAACGTTTTGTTTGTTTTTCCAAAATCAGATTTTCTGTGTGTCCCTGGACTAAATATCGATGGATGCCGACTTTACAACCCTTTCAACCAGCATCTGAAGACACCAAGTTATCTAATCTACTTCATAAAGCCATAAATATCAAGTTGAAAATTTTTGTAAAGCTACAGGCAGGATTTGCTTTGTTGATTTTAAAATATTTATTTTTTTTAATGAACAATAAATAAGTATGATTAGTTAATATCCTATTTTATTTATCCCAACCAAACTCATTTTTCAGATTTGCATTTAAGATAAGACGAACTTATATAAGAAAGACTAGAGCAAGTCGAGCGCAAAACGATTGGCTCCCAACATTACTTGTTACACATTGGCTCCCAATTTTGGCTACCCATGAGGGTAGTCATCTTGTTACAGGACATACTTCTTATGTTTTACCGTGACAACTATTGCCAGAAGTCTGCATTATAAAAAAAAAGTGGAGAATTCGTGCTCGAATTTGATATACACTATATTACTGTTACCAGCCTTTTCATGAAATATTTAGCATAATTGTTTTAAAGTTAAAATATGTAAACAACAAGTAATAAATTTTCGGAGAGTGTAATGTTCATTTCAAACATGCAACTCTATAAATAATTTCAGAAAGTGCGTTTATATTACATTCTACCTTTATTTCCACGTACATCAGCATAGTAAACAACGCATACACAGTTTAGTTTTACTTGTAGTCCACAACTTTAGCTCGGAGTCGTGAACTTCTGCAAAGTGGTATTTTACTTTGGAGTTACGGTATTAGTTGTAACACTTTGTGACTGCGGATCAGGGTTTGATCATATTTGATTTAGACACATGTTTATCGGCGCTTGCTTAACTTGTTATTTGTTGTATCGAGAACTTTAACCTCATCCACTTTCTTTCGAATAACTTACTTGAGAGGTGAAGTTTTCTGAAAGTTCGCCGTGGTGTTTTGAACATAGAGATAGCTACTGATAGCTACAAAATCAATCGCTAGCGTCGAAGGTGTATGCATTATTTATAAGCCTTTTGAAAAAGGTTACGTGTTAAAATTATCTTTTTATTTTTATTGTATCCTTAAAAATGAAGTGAATCTCTCTAGAATCTCGAAACTAAATGAATGTAAAAACTTCGATTTAGGCATTTGGCAACCTCAAAAATGATAATTTACTTATGAGTTTTTAAGCCTCAAAAATGCGTATTTTGGCATTTTCCAGATTTTATATCGATTATAAGTGGAAAACTGTCAACTTTAGAGAAAATGACAAAAGACCTCTATTGTTTAAAATGACACAAAAAAACCTAAAAAAATGTTTTCTGGAACAAAAAAGGCAATTTTTGAAATTTGTTTAGACAATTTCTGCCCAAAAATTTCGCCAGGCATTTTTTAGATTTGTTTAAAGGCGACATTTTTAAACAAGAATCCGCAAAGAAGCCGAATCAGAAACACGTTTTCTACGAAAGAGGTCTCACAGAAATAAATAATTCAACCAAACGAAATTTTAAATTTAATGACACTAAAATAATTAATACATACAGCCGTAGATAGGTCGTAGACAACCATATGAAAAATCTCAATCCATAAAAAAAAATTTTAAAAACAATAAAACACATACACAACCTTACTTGTGTAAGGATTGTGTACCAGGGATTATGAATGCTCTAAATGTAAAAAATCGTGTCAGTGAGCTTGAAAATACTTTAAGTGAAGTAAAAATTGGCAGCACCAATAGTGGAGTTCCTGGAGCATTCAAAACCGTAAAACCTCGGATTAGAGTTACAGTGAATGAATTAATATGATCGATGTGGGATATTGTTTTTAAAGCTATAAATTGCAATGTTTACCCAAAATTTTTGTGTGCATTTAATTTTTTTATTGTTTAAACAAATTATTATAAAAAATTAATGTTTGACATTATATTTTCACTATAAACAGTATTTTTTTTATTTTTGTGTGCATTTAATTTTTTTATTGTTTAAACAAATTATTATAAAAAATTAATGTTTGACATTATATTTTCACTATAAACAGTATTTTTTTTATTTATATAAATCTTACCTGAGTAGAGATTTAGGAATATTTTTCAAAGATATCTATGTATAAAAATATCAGTAGGGGGCTCGAACAGGTTGGAAAACGTAAAGGGGGGAGCGAAGCGACAGCTACTATGTACAATGGAATTTTTCAGCTAGTTTAGTTGAAAGTAACACGTGGTCTGTGAATATTGTGCTTTTATAACAGTGAAAATTTGGTTTTTTATTGAAAAATTTGTATACTTTTGTACTGGAAGGTGTATTGAAGATGACGTTTTTATATTGAACTATTACAAATTATTTCGTATTGCTTAATTTGGTAAGTGATTAGATTGATAACTACAGTTCATTGTTGAATTAATTAAATAATAAGTGCAATTAATTAGATATTTATTTTTAGATTTCGAACACTGGATAAACCAACGGCTAGCAGCATGGCTGATGAAAATAGCTGCATAATATGTATACACCTGGGTTCATCTTCCAAAACATATTCAAATCTAGGTGAAATTATAAAAATTAGTTGAGGAATAACCTCTTTAAAAGCTGCTTCAACCAAACGACAAGATGGATTGTTACCTCACCTACAAACTGAATTTGTTTACGCTCATTCAAGTTGTCGACAAAAATATATTAATAAAAAGTATATTGGAGTGTGTAAAAATAAAGTCCGTGAAATTCTCTCATTAACGCCTCCGAAAAAAAAAACTTCGAAGTAGCATGAATTTCAATAACTTCAATTGGGAAAAAAAATGTTTTATTTGCGGACAAGAAGCTGATAAATTAAAAGAAGCAAAATTAAATAAAGCTCGGCGTAGGCAGATTTCATACATCAACACTCCAACTTTAAATGAATCCTTCACGAAATTTATAGCCGTCCAGAAAACTGATTATTATCGAGATATCCATAACAGAATTTCTGGTATAACCGACTTACAGACACTTGCAGCAAAATATCATTCTGATTGTTATAATTTGCTGAAAAATTCAATTCAACTCAGTAGTGTTGAAAAGAAAATTAATCCAAAAATTTCGATGGTAGATGCAGCAATGGAGCAAATATACAAGTACATAGAAGAGAATGATGATTGCCAATTTACCATGCAAGAGTTGAAAAACGTCGTCACTACAGAGCATATCCCGGATGAAAAAACTATTAAAAAACGACTAATAGATCGATTTAACTATGATATTATCATTTCAACTAAATTTGGGTCCAAGACCATTATATGTTTTAAAAAAATTAACCATGATATATTAACAGAAAATTAGTACAATCAAAAATATAATAGTAAAGAAGAAGAAGAATTTCATATTCAAGAGCCCAAGTGTACAATAATGAAAATTACACGCCAAGTGACAAAATGCTTCAAGATGTTGATGAATCAATTCCAACATCTTTAAATTTGTTACTATCTGAAATGATATTAAAAGATCGGAAAAATAATGCAGAAACAATTCCGAGATATGAGAAGAAATGTAAATCGATAGCGCATGCAATTATATCAGCTGTACGACCAAGATCTTTTTTATCTACACTTCATATTACTTTGGCTGTGATGTTTCATAGGAAATTTGGCTCTAAAAAAGTAATAAATATATGTCATTCTTTAGGTTTTGTTTTTGTTATTTGTGCTTCGTACAAAGAGGTTACATTATACGAAGCTTAAGCAACTTTTACAGCTCCACCAGAAATAAAACCTGGCACTTTCGTTCAATTTGTGCATGATAATGCTGATTTCAATATCAACACTATTGATGGTAAGGGAACGTTCCATTATATGGGTAGCATTGAAATAGTTACTCCAAGAGATGTTATACAACCTCGATGGCCTATCAAGCGTCTGAAGACACTACCACCAGAATCTGAATTTATCAAACACGGAAATATCCCTCTGCAAATATATTCAGCTTCTACAGGCTTAGGATTTTCAAAGATAGTAGTTAAGTTATCTGAAATTAAACCCGATATCAAAAAATTTACTACAAATGGGCAATTAAATATTTTGTGGACGTATTTAAAGTTCAAAAATAATAACAAGTTTCTCGGATGGAACGGATTTATGAATTTATTAACTAATGCACGGGATTTTGATGTGTCATCGATAATTTGTATGCCTTTTATTAATGCAGCTCCAAGCGATTATAACACAATTTACACAACTATGAAAAGTTCCGTAGAAAATTTTTATAAAAGCAACAGCCAAAAATACAAGTGGTCTTTTGTCATCACTGCCTCCAACAACTGATGCAGCGTTTGAGCACCTTAAAAGAGTGTACCCACAAATGCCGATATGGCTAGGAAATGACATAGTTATTGAAAATTGGGGATGGAAATATTATAATAACATGTATATCCCAATAACAATGAATCAATTATCAGCTCCAGATAATTTATTGCAGATGTTATTTTGTAATTGCAAAAAGGGATGTGGAGCTGCGTGTGGATGCCGAAAAAGTGGTTTATACTGCAGTGTAGCATGTCTACAGTGCAGCGGAAATAGTTGTTCCAACTCTTCACCTATTATACAGATAGATGAAGTAGAAGAAAATTTGATGTAGACAACAATGTAATAAACAGATTTTGTACTAATAATTTTTTTTTTCATTAGTCGTACTTAATTACCCTATTTTGTGAAATGTACACAATACAGTACGTTTCACTTATAATTAAACTGTAAACTGGTCCAGAAATTCCATTGTACATAGCAGCTGTCGCTCCGCTCTCCCCTCCACGTTTTCCTACATGTTCGAGATCCCTACTGGTATTCTTATACAGTTATCTTTGAAAAATTTTCCTATATGTCTATTCAGGTAAGATTTAAGATATTGTGAAGTTTGTATAGTTCTAATTTATTTGTCTTTATTCTAATTTATTAAAACTCACGATAACTAATTACGAATTTATTAAAGTCTTTATTAATTCTAATTTATATTACAAATAATAATTTATGTTTCGTTACATTTAAATATCGCGGTTGCCGAGCTTCTTATGACTGACTGCCAAATAAAAATCTTTCATTTATATACACAACTGTTGTCATCCAGAGAATTCGGCGGACTTCTTGAATAATCTCGTATTTTGGTGAAGGCGCTCGACTCGTTTTTCAACCTCGAGACGTGGATGACTCATTAGTGTTAGTGTCTAGAGATTTCTGGTAAACAACTGGTAGCTAAGCTCAGGTATATTTTGACCTACAAATTACGAGAATCAATAAAAAGAATTAGTCATAAAATATTTACAGTTCTATACGCCATAACATTTAAAATCGTAACATTGCCCCCCTCTTAAAAGATGGTTCCTCCTGGAACCTTGTCGGGACTGGAACTTGAACGACATGCTGATATCGGCAACTGGACCCTCTTTTACAACTTCCAGTTGTATAGAAATGACAAGGGACGGTTTTCTCTCCGCAGCAGTAACTATGCGGATTGCAACAGACTAACACCTGGACTTCGGTGTCTTTAAAGATTTCCTCCACCATGTTTCGTATAACCCTCCAATCTAATTGGCGGCACTCCAACTTTGGCATGGCTAACTTTTGCACGTCGGATTCTAGTACGTGCTCTCTCAACTGAAGTAAGGCTTCCCATACATCTCGGTAGGTAGGTTGGTCACGGGCAGTGTCTTTTGTTACCAGGTAGAAAAGGTAACGTGATGCATCTTGAAGTTTCAAGGTTTTACCAGGAGCTGGCACTTGGCATTGAAGTTCTGCAACTCGACCAAACTTCCTTCGAAAGACGGATGCCAACCCTGGTGCATCTTTGATACTGGTCGGGATGGTAAGGGCAGTGAGTAGTCATCGGGAAGCGCGAGTAGATCTTGCCTTTCTTCAGTGGTAACACCATGTCTTGCTTTACCGGTACCTCCATAGGCACCCATGAATTCCTCAAACGTGAGGTCAGACACATCTTGGACTTGGTTTACTTCCACTTCTTCATCTACGTCGTGGTCACCCTCGAAAGACGCCAACCGGTTATGGTGTACTATCATCGGCTTTCCTCTCGGAATCTTGCTTATTCGGTAAATAACATCATTGATCTTCTCCATAATGAGGTATGGACCTTCCCAAAACTGCTGCAATTTGGGAGAACAACCTTTTCGCTTTTTGGGGTTATAAAGCCAGACTTTATCGTTCTTAAAAAAATTTGTTAAAATCCTTTATAAAAGGTATATAAAATTGCCTCAAACGGGCTATCACAAACACATTGCAAAACGTTTTCGGATTAAACAATCCATCATCAGTGCAAACCTGAAAGTATATAACCACTTTAATTAAAAAGAACGTTAAATGAAAATGTTGACAAAGGTTAGAGCAAAATGTGGTTAATACTTACGGTTGTACATGCTAGTAGCCACCAAAATATATGGGTAAAAACCCCTTAAAAGTTATAAATTTGACATTATTTTACATTATTAGTTTTTATAGTTTGTGATGGTTAAGTTACCGTTGGATAGGTAACATGGCGGCGTATGACTCTACATGAGTAAAATGGTCCTGAGACGAAGTGCCTACGAGGACCTGTTGATAACAACTGATTTATAATGACATTGTTGACAAGTTAGGACGGATGTTGTGTCAGAGCAGTCAGTGTAACTTATGGTAGTTGTCTAAAATTGACAGATGTCAGCCTTATTTAAAATTAAAAAAATTTAAAATTATAATAATGTAACAGTATCAACCATCAATATTGTAATCTGTATTGTAAATTAATCAGATAGGTATATTTGTAACATTGAAAATTGGTTTTTTAAAAATTAATGTAGGTCAACTAGAATTTATGAAATTTTGTGGGATTGATAGGCAACCAACTATACATGTGTAAGGATATATTTATTTTAAGCTAGAGATTTTGTCAAAAGGCCCTGTATGTTGTGAGACATTTGGTACCTAGAAAATGGTAAAAAGACACATGTGGGAAGATGGGTCCTAAAAGATATATTATTGAGTATTGATGTAATAGGTGGAAGTGTGTTTAGATCTGTTATTGAGTTGAAATGTAAATGTGACAAGAATGTGATCATAATATGGTGTTCATGTAGTACTCAACTTAAAACTTAAGTATAGAAGGCCCTTTATGTCAAAAAACTACATTTGGTACCTAGTAAAGATAAATAAAATAGATTTTTAAGTTATAAGTAAGTAAACATGAATTACTGGTTATGTGTGTAAAGTAAAGATGGTAGGTTGTTTGTGTATGTGGGCAAGTATGCCAGACTGAAAGAAATATGATGGCTGAAAGATGGTTAGGTGTGATATGGTTCCTACATTGCTCGAGTTATAACTCAAGAAAACAAAAGGCCCTATATGTTAAAAGAAACATTTGGTACCTAAGAAATATAAAAGTAAAAAGGATGAGTTATAAGTTAGAGTGTAGGTAGGTGAAAAGTTTACAGGCTTATGGAGTGTATTGTGACAATATGTGGAAATGTAAGAGTAATTGTGTTTAAGGTGGATCTGTCAAGTTTACTAAAGATGTGTGATGTTTAAATGTTATTATGAAGATGAATGGGAAAACTACAAAAGACTGAGGACCACAGAGACCCGAAAACCAAACCCTGAGGGAAATTGGATGAGTGAAAAGAAGTTGTAAATGATAATGAAAAACGCAGTATGAAAAGGTGAAGATGTGTGATTGAGTGGGTGATGGTGTATATTAATGAAAATTGTTTTTGGAAAGAATGAGGCATGAAGTGCTCTGAAATTATTTTTGTTGGGAAGGAGCATGGAGAATATTGGTTAGGTCCTTTTTACCATTTTCTAGGTACCAAATATCTCACAACATACAGGGCCTTTTGACAAAATCTCTAGCTTAAAATAAATATATCCTTACACATGTATAGTTGGTTGCCTATCAATCCCACAAAATTTCATAAATTCTAGTTGACCTACATTAATTTTTAAAAAACCAATTTTCAATGTTACAAATATACCTATCTGATTAATTTACAATACAGATTACAATATTGATGGTTGATACTGTTACATTATTATAATATTAAATTTTTTTAATTTTAAATAAGGCTGACATCTGTCAATTTTAGACAACTACCATAAGTTACACTGACTGCTCTGACACAACATCCGTCCTAACTTGTCAACAATGTCATTATAAATCAGTTGTTATCAACAGGTCCTCGTAGGCACTTCGTCTCAGGACCATTTTACTCATGTAGAGTCATACGCCGCCATGTTACCTATCCAACGGTAACTTAACCATCACAAACTATAAAAACTAATAATGTAAAATAATGTCAAATTTATAACTTTTAAGGGGTTTTTACCCATATATTTTGGTGGCTACTAGCATGTACAACCGTAAGTATTAACCACATTTTGCTCTAACCTTTGTCAACATTTTCATTTAACGTTCTTTTTAATTAAAGTGGTTATATACTTTCAGGTTTGCACTGCGGATGGATTGTTTAATCCGAAAACGTTTTGCAATGTGTTTGTGATAGCCCGTTTGAGGCAATTTTATATACCTTTTATAAAGGATTTTAACAAATTTTTTTGTGATATATGGTATACAGCCAGCTACAGGAACTTAGTTTCCTCGTGGAATTTTATCGTTCTTCTTAAAACACCCCTTTTCGGCTTGTGTATCGTACCGTTTCTTCATTCGGTCACTAGCGATTTGGAGATGGGAACGGACCAACTCGTGTACATCGTCCATTCTTCTTCGTAATTCGATCACATAATCTTCACCTGCTACATCTTCTCCAGGTCGACACCCAAACTCTAGATCACAAGGTAGTCGCATCTCGCGTCCGAATAGGACTCTGGCTGGTGTCTGGCCTGTTGATTCATTAACAGCAGATCTGTAGGCCATTGTGAAGAACGGAAGATATTGGTCCCAGTCTCGCTGATGATCGGATACCATCTTTGTCAAATACTTGCCAACTGTTCTATTCATTCGTTCTACCATACCATCCGATTGCGGATGATAAGCCGTAGTTCTTGTTTTCTTCATACCTAGTCTATCACATATTCCTTGGAATAAATCGCTTTCGAAGTTCCTGCCTTGGTCACTATGGATCTCCAAAGGCACTCCAAATCGGCTGATATATTCTTGGATCAACTTATCTGCAACGGTGGCGGCCTTCTGGTCTGGAAGTGCGTAAATCTCGACCCACTTAGTGAAGTAATCCATTACTACCAACATGTACTTGCCTCCATTATCACTTTCTGGAAATGGCCCAGCAATGTCCAAAGCTATTCTTTCAAACGGGCTTCCAACATTATATTGTCTCATAGGAGCTCTCCTTTTTCGATAAGGCCCGTTACTCGTAGCACAAATAGTACATTTCTTACACCAGTCTTTTACATCGTCGGAACTGTTCATCCAATAAAACCGTTCCCGAATTCGCTGAAGGGTCTTTTTCACACCAAAATGCCCTCCTGATGGACTGTCGTGTAACTGACGAAGTACTTCGGCTATTCTGCTCTTTGGAATCACCAACTGTCTTCTCTTCTCTGAACCGTCATCATTTTCCAGGACTCGTTTGAGCAAGCCATCTTCCATGATAAATGAGTCCCACTGGGCCCAATACGTCTTAACTATTGAGCCTAGGTTCGATATTTCTTGCCAAGGTGGTCGACGGTTTTCTTCTTTCCATTTTCGGATTTTCTGTATAACTGGATCTCTCTCTTGTTCTTCCCTGATCTTGGTAGGCGTCCAGTCGTCGTGGACCACCGTCGTTCTTAGCACTGCTGCTTCCTTGGATTCCGTTTTGTTGCAGTGAGAACACTCTGCTGGGCATGGCCTTCTGGAAAGAGAATCAGCGTTTCGGTGGCTAACTCCGGCCCGGTGCTCAATCTTAAAATCATATTCTTGGAGTCGTTCGATCCACCTGGCTATCTGACCCTCTGGATTCTTAAACTGCATCAACCACTTAAGGGCGGCATGGTCGGTTCGGATTAAAAACTTCCTTCCATAGAGGTATTGATAGAAGTGCTCTACTGATTTCACTACTGCCAGAAGTTCTCTTCTCGTGACGCAATAATTCCGCTCAGGTTTTGAGAGAACTTTACTGAAATATCCAAGGACTCTTTCCTGTCCTCCCTGAATCTGAGACAGCACTCCTCCAATTCCCACATTACTTGCATCTGTATCTAAGATGAACTCTCCTTCTGGCAGTGGATACCCTAAAATTGGTGCTGTGATTAAATGCTTTTTTAAGGTCTCAAAGGCATTTTGGCAGTCTACATCCCAGCGGTATTCTCTTGCTTCCTCTGTAAGTCGCGTTAATGGTTTAGCGATATCTGCAAACTTCTTAATAAACCTCCGGTAATAAGTACATAGTCCAAGAAAACTTCTCACTTGATGTTTATCAGTTGGTTTTGGCCATTCCTTAATGGAATCAATTTTTCCCTTATCCACAGCCACTCCTTCTTTACTGACTATATGACCCAGATAATTGACTTTACCTTGAAATAGCTGGCACTTCTTGGGGTTTAACATCAATTGGGCAGCTTTAAGTCGATTAAAAACGTTTTCTAAATTCTTCAGATGGTCTTCAAATGTCTCCCCCAAGACGATTATGTCGTCTAGATAAACTAGGCATGTTTTCCAAGATAACCCTCTCAACACATTTTCCATAAGCCTCTCAAATGTCGCAGGAGCGTTACAAAGTCCAAATGGCATAACGTTGAATTGCCATAATCCAGATCCTGTGGTGAAGGCTGTCTTTTCTTTATCTACCGGGTCCATTTCTACCTGCCAGTATCCAGACTTCAAATCCAAAGTAGAAAATAATTTACTTCCAGCCAATGTGTCTAATGTGTCATCGATCCGAGGCAGAGGATAACTATCTTTCTTGGTAACGTTGTTCAGCAAACGGTAATCCACACAGAACCTTGTCGTTCCGTCTTTCTTCTTAACCAGGACCACCGGAGAGACCCATGGGCTCGTAGAAGGTTCTATCACCCCGTCTTTCTTCATTTCCTGAACAATCGTTTCAGCTTCCTCTCTTTTCGCCTGTGGTAATCGTCGAGCTGTTTGACGAATTGGCTTAGCATTACCAGTATCAATTTTATGCTTAACAACGGTAGTTCTTCCCGTCTTTCCTCCTTTCGATACGAAAATATCACGATACTGCCGAAGAAATTCCCTTAATTTCCTTTTCTCAATCTGATTCAGAGACTGTCCAGCAACCGCAATCCATTTGATCAAATTTATCGTTGGAATTATCAGACGTTGTCGTCTGACGGATTATGGATGTGACAGGTACACAAGTTCCTACTTTTGTCTCTTTCTTGATGGTCACTGGGTAGTCATTGACATTAATAAGTCTCACAGGAATTTCTTTAGCCGAAGTCACTAATTCTTTTCCAATTATGATTCCACGGCCAACTTCGTCGTCATGATTCCAAGGCTCCATCATAACAGGTGTTCCTTCGTCCACAATTCCCTGTAGCCGCGCTACTATTATCGTTTCACTTCTCGCAGGCACGACTGTATCTTCTTTAACGGCTGCTTGCATAGTGTTGTCATCATGTGGATGGAGAAATACCTCCTCGTTACCAACTTTGATTACCTTATTCTTAAAATCCAATTGGAATCCATGCGTATTCATTACGTCCATTCCTAATATAACATCCTCTTCGATGTCAGCAACTATAACAGTATGGACGAACTTTTCTGCTCCAATTCCTAATTGTATCTGGATTTCTCCGTGAATGTTGGCATTTTCACCTGTAGCGGTCCGCAGTCGCAACCTCGTTGGTAACAGTTTCTTACGGCTGTTTATAACTGTCGGGCGAATAATGGTTCTTGTCGCTCCAGTATCCACCAACAACGTATGCTTTTTACCATTTATTTCTCCATCTACATAGACACTATCTTCACGACATTTCAAAGAAGCTATTAGTATCAGAGGGTCTTTGGTAGAGTTCTCGGTCGAAGCTGCTCCCCTAAGGCCGACGCGTTCTGGTTTTGTCTTCGGTCTTATGGTCTTCGTTTTCTTGTGTGTCATGCTTTTCATCATATTAACGAGCTGGTCAAGTTTATCTTCATCTCCTTCCTCTTTTACAGTCCAAACTTTGCTATACCCGTCAGAGGCCTGCGTAGCTGACTCGTATTCGAGGGCGGCAGATAAGACATCCATCAGCGTCTTGTGACGAGCTAATCGTAGTGTTCTTTGCATCTCATGATCACAAAGACCATCAATAAACGTTTGAACGGCCAACTTTTCCATCATGTCTTCAGGAGCTGTTGGATAAGCATATCGCACTAATCTGGCAATATCTACTTCATATTCTTGAAGAGCCTCATCTTTCTTTTGTCTTCGATTTTTGAGTTGCGACTGATATACATGCTCCAAGTGTTCGTGGCCATATCGCATATTTAACCTCTTCTTCAGTTGTTCGAAATCATCCGTCTCCTCTACGGCTATGGTCTGGAGCACATCTAAGGCATCTCCTCGAAGAGCGATAGTCAGGTTTACAGCCTTTTCTTTTTCTGACCATCCATTCGCTCTTGCAGCTGATTCGAACTGTTTCATGTAGTTGTTCCATGACGATTTTCCGTCGAAAGTTGGAACTTTGACATGAACATAACCTCCACTTCCTTCAAATTTCGGCCGTGTTTCCAACTTACATTTCGTCTCGTCTTCTTTTATCTCTACCGGATCTAAAGCTACCGTATTAATTGGTGGTAGCACTCTCGTGTTAGTTATCATGGTCTCTAACTGTTTGATTTTCTCTTCAACTTTATCAAATGTTTTAGAGACTTCTTCAAACTTCTCACTATTCTGAATACATATTTCTTTAATTATTTGAGAAGTCTCGTCGAATCTTCTGGCAACATTTTCAAATTTCTCGTCATTTTGTCTAGCTGTTTCTTTAATAATTTGAGAAGTTTCTTCGATCATTTGAGACGTTTCATCGAATCTTTTGGAAACAGTCTCGAATTTTCCATCAGTGTTTTTAGAAGATTCTTCAATCATTTGCGAGACATTTTCAAATTTCTCATTTATTTTTGTTAAAACTGTTTCTTCTGATGATTGAAACTGGAATGTCTCTGGGTCATCTCCATTCTTGTTAAGAATATTCTTCAGTCGCTCCTGGAGGATCTTCTTGGACCCGCTGCAGTCTTCATCGCGTTCTTCTAATTGCTCACGCAACTGTTTTACCGAGAGTTGTACTAGCAGCATCTTTGTACAGGCACACACGTACTTTTATAAATGTTCTTTTGTACAAAGGTCACTACCGAACTACGCGGATGTTCCCGACGAACAATACTTTTCAAAAGTTTTAAAGTCTTTTTCAAAAGTCACTGCTGGATTTATGTTGAAATCCCACTTCTGGCACCAAATGTTATATATTTATATAGTTCTAATTTATTTGTCTTTATTCTAATTTATTGTCTATATTCTAATTTATTAAAACTCACGATAACTAATTACGAATTTATTAAAGTCTTTATTAATTCTAATTTATATTACAAATAATAATTTATGTTTCGTTACATTTAAATATCGCGGTTGCCGAGCTTCTTATGACTGACTGCCAAATAAAAATCTTTCATTTATATACACAACTGTTGTCATCCAGAGAATTCGGCGGACTTCTTGAATAATCTCGTATTTTGGTGAAGGCGCTCGACTCGTTTTTCAACCTCGAGACGTGGATGACTCATTAGTGTTAGTGTCTAGAGATTTCTGGTAAACAACTGGTAGCTAAGCTCAGGTATATTTTGACCTACAAATTACGAGAATCAATAAAAAGAATTAGTCATAAAATATTTACAGTTCTATACGCCATAACATTTAAAATCGTAACAATATAAATAAAAAAAATACTGTTTAAAGTGAAAATATAATGTCAAACATTAATTTTTTATAATAATTTGTTTAAACAATAAAAAAATTAAATGCACACAAAAATTTTGGGTAAACATTGCAATTTATAGTTTTAAAAACAATATCCCACATCGATCATATTAATTCATTCACTGTAACTCTAATCCGAGGTGAAAACCCCCAGGCGCTCCACTACAAGAATAGTATTGAATTAGAGGAGAAAATTGGTAAGATAAGGGTGGAGATGAAAAGTTTAAAAACAAGTTTTGAAACAATCTATGATGATCTAAAAAAGATCTTGGGATTATTAAAGAATCTACCACTGGCGTCAAACCAGTATGTAGTGCTGTAAATGATAACATTCAAAATTGTGCAGATGTCAAAGGTGCCGATGCAATTTTTAGGGAGATACAGGACAGGACCCGGAGAGCCAAAACTATTATATTATATAATGTACCTGAAAACCATTCCAGTGAATCTAACATCCGTGCTGAATACGATAGAAATGAGGTCCAAGAAATTGTCAATAAAATAGGTGTAACGAACAGCACCTTTAAAGCTTTTCGTCTTGGTTGACTAACTGATAATCCAACCTCTTTAAGTCGTATTTAATGATTCAGCAATAGTTATCTTATGTTTAAAACAACGTAGATCTTTAATGGATTTTAATTTGACATTGGAGCTGATCTTACCACTAGAGCGAGAGAAAGTGAAGGCCGTTTATCAGGTGGTTGAATTCAGAAAAACACAGGGTGAGAATGATTTGAAGATCAAATACTTTAGTGGGGTACCCAAAATCATTGTCAGTAAATCCAATAATTCAAAAAAAGATCATTGAGCTTATATTTTCAGAATGTTGTTACATTGGAAATGGAAAATTGGAAAATGTCGTTACTTGATGGAAATTCATTTTATGTAACAATAAAACACTGAAAACTTTGTTTTCAAACTTCCACAAAATTTATTTTAAAACTCATCACTACAGCTGTTTCGGCTGATTGACTTTCTCAAGTCAATCAGCCGAAACAGCTGTAGTGTTAAGTTTTAAAATAAATTTTGTGGAAGTTTGAAAACAAAGTTTTCAGTGTTTTATTGTTACATAAAATGAATTTCCATCAAGTAACAGTCGAATCCATCAATCGTTATTTCTTTTCGAAAGTAATATTCTGAATGAAATACGGCACCATTGCGAGAACTCACCCACAAACAACCATTAAAATCAAGTGGCTAGTAGTATTTCATTAGCGTACCGTCGGGTAACATCATGGCATCCAAACCAAGGTGCAGTACATCTGTTAATAAACAAAAGAAAAAAAAGGTGGTTATCTATGAGAGAAAAGGAAATGATAAAATCGGTTTATGAGGGATTGCGTAGAAGATATCAAGATATGCTGATAGAGGACGTCGCAGCATTGTGTGGATATTTAACAAAAGTATCGGCTCGTACGGTTTTCCGAATAATTCAAGGTAACAAACCTATCCAAAAACCAATCCATAAAGGACGTGCAAAAATTGTATTGGACGATAGTACGAAAAGTATAATCCGAAGAAAAGTCCATGGATTTTATTTTAGAAACGAACTGACCACGTTAAAGGCTATTCAACGAGAAGTTAATGCAGACGCAGATGGTAATTTAAATAATATATCTATGAGAGTGTTACAAAGAACTTTACATGAAATGGACTTTTGGTATGTGAAGAAAAATCGGAAAAGTTTTTTTGATCGAGAGAGACGAATTAGTGATATGGCGGAGAAAATATTTGCAAAAAATTCGTGATTTTAGACGACTTGGTAAAAAAATTTATTATACGGACGAAACGTGGTTGAATGAGGGTCATACGAAATCCGAAGTATGGCAAGACTTGAATATTAAAAGTGCGCGACAAGCTTTCATTGAGGGACTTTCTCTCATGACGTCTCATTATAATGCACATTGGAAGTGATTTAGGTTTTTTCAAGGTGGTTTAAATGTGTTTACCTCAATCATAACGGGCAATTATCATGAGGATATGAATTCGGATGTGTTTGAAAAGTGGTTGTTGTCTATACTGACTCTTGTAGATACCGGTTCGGCAATTGTAATGGACAATGCACCTTATCACAGTCGTCGTATGGAAAAAATACCGACTTCTGCATCTCGAAAGGCAGATATAATAGATTGATTAATAAGTAAAAATATAGATTTTGATGAATCCATGATAAAGATTCAATTACTTGAGATGGTGCGGGAACATAAGAGTTCATACATCAGATTTGCAGTAGACGAAATGGCACGTGAGCATGGCATCACCGTATTAAGAACTTCACCGTATCATTGTGAATTAAATTCCATCGAGCTAATATGGGCAAAAATAAAAAATGAGATAGCACAAAAGAATACAACCTTTAAATTAAAAGATGACAAATTATTAGAGCAAGCCATACAAAATATAACCGGTTCCAACTGGTAGGCATGCATTAAACATACACAGAAAGAAGAAGATAAAATGTGGGACGTAGACCCACGTGTTGATGTTCTTATCGAGCCCATTATCATTACTCCAAGAGAAGACAGTAGTGACAGTGAATTAACAACAGGAAGTGATTCAGGATAAAAATATTTCTTTAAAATAATAGCTAAGGTACAGTTCTAGTGATTTTTTGTTGCTATATTCGGAGACTACCTGTGAGATCATTCGTCCTACCTGGTTATAATTTTCTAAGTAGGTATATACCTAATAACTTTATTATTATTATTATTATGGCAAGTTTGTTTTTCACAATTGCAGTTTACATTAGGTTGCTGGGTCTAGAATTATTATTTTCTGTAAAGCAGCATTTACTTAAAACTCTCATTTAATTGGAAATTCCCAGGTATTATATTTGTGTTTTTGAAAATTGCTTAATTTGAAAATTACACATTACACTAGTCTGGGCACGAAAAACAAGGTCAATATGGAGTTGCATTTATAACTACAGGAAAAATACAAAATAATATTATGCAATTTAAACCAATAAATGAGCGCATGACATACCTGAGAATTAACGCCAAACCATTTAATATATCCATCATAAACGTATATGCACCAACTGAAAGTGCTGTAGCAGAGAAAAAAAATAAAATCTATGAGAAACTGGAACAAGAAATTGAATCTTTACCCAAAGAAGACACAATTCTGGTAATGGGAGATTTTAACGCTCAGATAGACAAAGAAGACTACATTAACCAAGTTGCAGGTAAATATACATTACATAAAAAAACAAATGATAATGGTCAAAGATTATGCAACGTAGCAACTAGCACCAATATCATTGTCAGTAGTACAAAATTTGCACACCCTGTATACCATAAAGTAACATGGGTCTCACCAGACCAAAAAACATGGTCCCAAATAGACCATATACTCATCACAAAGAGAAAGCAAACATCGATAACAGACGTGAGAACATACAGAGGTGCACATGCAGACACAGACCATTTCATGGTTACCGCAACGATAAGACAAAAAGTCAAAAGAACGCTAAAAAACAAGAAAACAAAGGACAAATGGTACATAGAAAAATTAAATGCTACAGATAAAAGAATTAAATATGCAGAAGATATAAGCAAAAAACTGAAGGAATACTGTGAACATACAGAGGATGTTGAAACAGAATGGAGCAATATAAAAAAATGTATAAATGAAACAGCTTCTGAACATGTAGGGATAGAGAGAAAGAACAAAAAAGAAGAATGGTATAATCAAGACTGTCATAACATGTTAAAAAAGAAGATAGAAATAAGACAAAGGTGGATCAGAACAAATAAGCAAGAATATAAAGAAGAATACAACAAATTAAGGACAGAATGTAAGAAACAAATAAGAAAAATTAAACGAACCTGGTTAAATAGTAAGATAAATGAAATAGAAAAAGAAAACACAAATAGAAATACAAAAGCATTTTATAAGAAAATTAGCGAGCAGAACAAAACCTTCAAAGGAAAGATAAAAGGCATAAAGGATAGAAATGGAAAAGTATCAGAAAATGACAAAGAGTTTAAAGAAATCTGGACTGATTATTTTAAAGAATTATTAACAGTACAAGAGGACGAAGACTTAAATGAAAATGTGGAAGAAGAGACCACGATGATAGAAACCGAGCTAGAAAAACCAACGAGAGATGAAGTTGAGGAAATTATAAACAGTAGTCGTAACGGTAAAGCACCAGGTATAGACGGTATAAACATGGAACTAATAAAATATGGTGGACATGAACTCAGAGAAAAAATATACCAATTAATAAAAGTCATATGGGACGAAGAAAAGATGCCAGAAGAATGGCACAAAGGACAAATTATCACAATCCATAAAAAAGGAGACCAACAAATGTGTAATAATTATAGAGGACTGACATTATTAAACACAGCGTATAAAATCATGTCAACCTTAATACAACGAAGACTGGCCAAAGCGACAACAAATATTATGGGACAGTATCAATGCGAATTTATTAGGGGAAAGTCAACAACAGATGCCATACATACGGTAAAGCAAATTATGGAAAAGGCTTATGGATATAAAATAGAAATTGAACTGCTGTTTATAGACTTCCAACAAGCATTTGATTGAATAAACAGAGCAAAATTACTTACAGCTATGAGAGAAATGAGAATACACAACAAATTAAGACGATTAATAAAAATGACAATGAGCAAAACCGTAGTAACTGTAAAAACACAAGAAGGAGACACAGAAGAATTTGTTATAAATAAAGGTGTACGTCAAGGAGATTCATTATCTGCAACTCTGTTTAATCTTGCCCTGGAATATATAGTCAGAAAAATCAACAAAGGTACACTTAGAACGAGAGAGGGACAAATAATAGCATATGCCGACGATATTGTGATAATAACAAAGAACAGAAAAAAAATGGAAAGTATGTTAAAAGAATTGGTAGCAGAAGGGAAAGTAATGGGATTAGTAATAAATCAAGAAAAAACAAAAATAATGAGATTTGACAAAAAATATGAAAACAAAAAGGTTAGACTGGGAGAATATATATTTGAAGAAGTAGAAAAGTTTAAGTATTTGGGAATATTATTAGCAAACAATGGAGAAAGGAAAGCAGAAATTAAAGAAAGGATAATTACAGCAAATAAGACATACTATGCAAATAAAAAGCTTCTAAAAAATAAATTACTGAGCAAAAAATCTAAAATGAAAATATATAAAACAATAATTCGACCGACTATGATGTATGCTGCCGAAACCCTTAGCATGACAAAAAAACAAGAGGAAGACCTTAGAATACTAGAAAGGAAAATACTAAGAGCAATATTAGGACCAATAAAAATTAATGAAAACCAATATAGACAAAGAACGAATCATGAACTACTAAACGAAATTAAAGAGGATATAGTTTGTAAAATAAAACAGCAAAGGGCAAAATGGCTAGGACATATATGGAGATCAGGACCATCTACGACAATATTCTCAATATTGGAATGGACACCAGCTGGTAAACGAAGACGTGGAAGACCAAGATCTACATGGCTACAAGAAGTAACAAACGATCTCAACAGGGCGGACGTACGACAATGGAGAGAAAAAACCAGAGATAGGAAACAGTGGAGAAAAATAACAAGAAAAATTAAATAAAGAAAATGAGGACTGATCTACCTCGTAAAATAGATCTAGAGAGCTTAAGCGGCGTAACCCCGTACGGGGTGTTTAGCCACAATATAAATCATTATTGTCGGTGGCGAGGATATCTTCCAAAGACTTCAATCATATTCTTGGTTTTCGAATACTTTATTGTCAATATTAGCCCTGTCGATAAATTTAATACTTTACTTTTTGTGAAACCAATATTATTTAAATTAAATTAAATGAAATTAAGATTATAACCCACATCTCTTATACTTTCAGTAAAGACCATGGTCAGTTTTGTTGTCAAGATCACTTTGCAAGTTTAGAATAACGAAAAGATTATATTTTTAATCGGCTTTAAAGTGACAACTTAAAAAGTTATTCAGATTATTCAGTACAATAAAACATCAATTATTTCTTTTTGTAAATCATAAAAAATCTAGAAAATAGATTTTTGAATATCTTGATCTTGTATCACAACTAGAATAAGCGGAAAAATACGACCTTCGGAAATTTTATTGAAGAAGTATAACGGACAAAAAGTAAAATCCACGTAACCCTAATACACCAATTTCGTCCCAATAACATCAATCACAAGAAAGTTTTTCTATAAAACTCTCCTACATCGACGTCTACGGTGGAATGTCATCATCGTTGTGCGTGTTCTTATAGAGAGTACACGGTAAAAATAAATATGAATAAAAATTATTACGGCCTCGTAGTATATAGGGACAAAAGTACAAGAACAAGTCTTCTTCTTTTTTGAAATTAAAATATTGAAAATAATAAAATAATAATAATAATAACCTATGGAAGTTTTTTTATCAGTTCTTTTATCAGGCGCGGCCCCTGAGAATGCAGATAATCTCTGGGTATTTTTAGCAGTGATACCCAGAGGGTAGTAAGAATACATACCTGTTGCGGAACAAAAACTGCAACCTGGCAGTAGGTATAAAATGCAAACCAATGTAAATGGACAATAATAATTTACGTTTAAGATCGTTACCTGGGACGCCAGGGCACGTCTGGAGCCGGCGCTGGACGTGGCAGCATGCGGGACGTCTGAGGCGGGCCTACTGTTCTACAATCAGCTACTGCCCAACAACAAGGGAACCACAAGTGAGCCAAATAAAAACAAAATCAGCCGGCGCTCACGCAATCGGGACGACCGAGGCAGGGCATGAAATCAACTGTCCATAAATTATTTTGCACTTCTATTATACGGTGACAAACCTCGGTCAAGAAACGATCGGCTATCGACACCAGCTGCTTGCCGAATTTTATAGAGAGTACCCAGATATTCAAGTATCTTAAAAAAAAAGCTCGGAAAAAGGAAAGTCAAACAAGAGAGTCATATTCAAGTAGTTGTGTATCAAAACCTCGATGAAATTCATAATGAGCAAATTCCTGAGCTTTCCATACAATAAACTGAACCTAGTAACACAGCACAGAACACATACAAGAGTTAAATGAAACAAACCCACTTAGAAGACCAACGGTACCAAAAATAAACTTGCAAGAAACTAAGGACGTTTCCGTGTATCTCTATTATTTTGTAGTAAATAGCGTTTTAGGAACGAAAATAAGACTCATACGTATTTCATTATCCAAATAGAGTTTCAGAATTAATATATAGAGTTATATACCTATCCAGTATTTTATATATATATATATATATATATATATATATATATATATATATATATATATGTATATATATATATATATATATATATATGTATATATATATATATATATATATATATATATATATATATACATATATATATATATACATATATATATATATATATATATATATATATATATATATATATATACTGGATAGGTATATAACTCTATATATTAATTCTGAAACTCTATTTGGATAATGAAATACGTATGAGTCTTATTTTCGTTCCTAAAACGCTATTTACTACAAAATAATAGAGATACACGGAAACGTCCTTAACATTATCAATTGCCACTGCGGGGATTTACAGTGTAAGGACATCAGTCTCCCTTGTACGCGTAAGGCTTTCCTAAGGGATTAAGGGTGCAGATAAACCGCGGTTAAGTCGACACGAGTGTCAGGATCAACACAGATGATGCCAAGACACGGGATCCACATGCCATCAGGTTTCGATAATAAGAAGGGATTGATGGAAGTAAGCTAAGCTTTCGAAAATCATATTAATGTAAACCTCACTTAGCATGTAGTCTGTGAGCCCCCATGTACGGATAAGGACAATTTATTTTGAGGAACATTTTGCCAACGAAAGATAATTTTTGCTTGCGCATATATCAATATTTATGGTTATTAGAAAGATATTTTCAGGTCATGAATTAATTTTGCAATTTGTTTATTTTTTAACCTGTACTTTGAATGGACTTAGTTATTTTTGCTATTTGTTCGCAGTCTGTAACGAGTCCGTTACTTCAATAATCCTTAAACATTTTTAAACAAAATTTTTAAAATCATATCCTCTTAACGATTTTCTTAACACTTAAATGTTCGGTTTATGGAAAACAAGTTCGGTTAACTAAAAAGGGGTAGGCGGCAGGAGAAGACTAAATTTGTTTTAAGAATATTAATTTTTTTGGTAAGGAAGAATATGGAAAGGTTTTAGTTGTTTCGTGGTGTATACCATTTGATTTATAGCCACTCTTTGCCGGTAAGTTGATTCAATTATAAATAAAAAGTGTAAAAACCATCAGCCATGTTAACTTCTATAATATCGTCATTTTTTCTTCGATAGTGTAATATCTATTTGTCATTTCTCACATTATTGCATTAAGAAACATTCTGGATTTAGATATAGTAATGTTATAAAATCATATCAATTTTCTATTTTATTTCCCAGCCTTAAAAACATATAATTATCCATCTTTAAAACTATCTATTATCTATTAAGACTATCTGTAAAAATATTCTGCCCCATATCGTTCTTTTGTATTCAAAAATATATCCGCAGAAAGCTTTTCGTTAAAATTATATATTTGATCAATCTATTTTACATCAAATATCATTACAGCTTTTTTCACAGCTTTTTTACATCAAATATCAATAAATCTACAAAATCATTACAGCTTTTTTCTTTGATACGAGCTTCCCAGCAACTTTTTTGTAATACATTTCAAGTTATTTCATTTGTTAATAAACCTTGTGTTTTTCCCTTCTTTTTATTACGCGTAAGAAGAAACTATAACACAATTTTTCTTTTTAGCCTACTTAAGAAGTTAAATCCAGAGTCAAGGATTTTTTTCATTTATTTTTTTTTGGGATTTATTAAAAGGAAAAAAATAATTACGTTTTGAATTTGCACATTTGCCCGTCACTCTTAGCTGTTCCATCAGAGGTCCAGATCTCTCTAAGACTACTCTCGAACCACTTCAGGGAACCAGCCGGAAAGCCCTCCCTTATTTAGAGTATGGAATATTGTTCATTTTTATATTGTTTTATTCATTAATTGTCAATAATTTTTTTATATTTTTTTTCAATCTTAAATCATACTATTTCATTTAATAATAAAGACCCGTCATTTTTTTTTTAATAAATATAAATAACGTAAGCACTAATTCTCAACTACAGGTCGAGTAATCCTCCCTTTTAACTCAGTTGTACGGTTTTATGTGTACACATTTATTCAAAGAGTTATTTATTGATATTTTATTATTATATATTTAAACCTTTGGACGTCTATCCCATCAGGTTAGTGTCCTCATTACTTATTAAGACATTTAATTGAAAGCCGAAATACCGAAAAAACGAAATGCCGAAAGTTACATCTCTAGTAGGTAAGTAAATTACCTTTTTAGGCATAGTCATTAAATGTATTCTTAGATTTTATTATTTGTAAATTCACATTATCAAGGATCAGTTTTGTGTAACCAGGGTATTTATATTCTTTTTGTATATAAGTAACTAGATTAACTGTACATAATTGGTGGTGGTAATAACTTTACATAAAAACCTTCTCGTAGCAGGACTACAGGTCGCAAAGAAAACAAGGACTAAAGAAGACAACTACTAAAGCAAAACAAACGCCATACTCAAGAATATAGAGAACTTAATAAAACAATTAGAAAAGAACTAAAACGCGACATACAAAAATGGAACGAGAACTTAATAGAGCGAGTCATTGAAAACAACAGAGGCTTAAAATGTCTAAGACCCGCACTGGGAGTTCAAAAAATCATCAAAATTAAAGACGCCAACAATAAGGTATAAAAGGAGAAATATAAAACAACAAATATTGTCGAAGACTTCTACACATCCTTGTACAGCTCGCAAGGCCAGCCTAATGAAACAACAAAGGAGAACGACAAAAGAAAAATAAAAAACGTGGGATCAGAGGTACTACCAAATATCAAGAGATACGAAATAGAAAGAGCTTTAAAAGAACTAAAAAATAATAAAGCTCCAGGACACGACGGTATAATTGTCGAGCTCTTGAAAACAAGCAAGACATTCAATCCCTGTACTAACAGAGCTATTTAATAGATGTCTCCATTACAGCCAGATCTCTAAAGACTGGAACGAGAGTCTAGTAATACTCTTACACAAAAAAGGGGACAACTGTGATCTACAGAATTATAGACCCATATCGTTGCTCAGTCAAGTATACAAACTATTTATGAGAATTATTAAAAACCAGTTAGCCTACAAAATCGATAATTACCAACCGGTTAGTTACAACCCCAGACATATAACTATAAACGGTAGTGAGATAGAACAAATCCAAGAATATATCTACCTAGGCCAAATCCTGAGATTTGACAAAGAGAACCAAAGGGCGGAAATTACTAGAAGAGCAAGACTAGCATGGGCAGGATTTGGAAAACTTAGTTGGATACTTAAGAACCGCAAAATACCCCAATACTTGAGGAGCAAAGTGTTGAACCAATGCATCCTTCCTATCATGACATATGGATGTCAAAACTGGACCCTAACCAAGGCAAACATGAATAAAGTAGCCACAACAGAAAGAATAATGAAAAGAGCCATGTTAGGTATACGACTGTCAGATAAAAGAGGAACGACTGGGTAAGATCCAAAACAAAAGTCGAGGACATAACAACAAAAATTGCCAAACTTAAATGGAGCTTCGCGGGCCACACTGCTAGACAGAAAGACCAACGTTGGACAAGAGGAAGACCACATATGAGATGGGTTAATGACATTAAAAGAATAGCCGGAACAAATTGGAAATATGTTGCTCAGGATAGAGACCGATGGAAGGAGTTGGGAGAGGCCTATGTCCAAACATGGACGACAGAAGGCTAACAAGAAGAAGAAGAAGAATTGGTGGTGGGTATTTTAGGGTAAATTTAGACTGTATATATTTGGATAGGGATTAAATTTTTGGTGAACACTAAATATTTCAATGAATACCTGTTTCCCTTTTTATCATGATACTATGATAAGAAGATAAGATATTGCGCATAAGTCGTGACGTCATTGGAGAGTTACACGTTCTAAATGTCAGTTTTTTGTATGTGTCAATAAATATGCTTTAATAAATAGTTTGAAAATATCCTTATGTGTACAATTATTGTAATTATTGAACTTCTTAACTTATTTTCGTCCAGTAATTTCATCACAGAATGCATACAAATCCCATTTAACTTTAACAAGAATTCAAATTCTACTCTCCAATGACGGCATGCGCAAACACAACCGATTTTGGGCTACGGGAAGATCCTATCTTGTTATTCATAGTATCATGCTTTTTAGTTTAGCAAACAGCTTTACAAGATACCTTGGAAGATATATGTTAATACTTTCCTGGCACCCAATCATATCTTAGAGCAACTTCCATAATTTACCACTTTCATTTACGTTATTTCTATTTTTTAAGTATATTGTCATTCATTTTCTTATTCTACGGTCTCTGTAGGGAATGCAAATTGGCCAAATCCTCTTTTGAGTGTCAAATAGTCACTCTCCGGCACCTTCTGCTAGCCAGCTTTAAATTATATGTTATCTTTTACATTACCCCAAATACTTGTGTTACATTACACATATACACTTTTATTACATTGACATCCTAAACCTCGAAGTCCACACATTTTTTGTTACAATTCGACGCAGCACTTCTTAGTTAGTAGATAAAGGACTTCTGGTCTAGTGGATCTAGTTATCGTCTTTACAATTTACTTGTTCTTCTTCTTGTGATGTCATACCCAATTTTTACTTAGACTATTCTGCTCATTTGGATATACTGTTTAAATGATTTCTACGTGAGGTCTTACTCTTAATTGAAATCCGTTTTTAAAAGATAATTAAAAATTGTTACTACTCTTACACCTTCTACAATATTCATTCCTAATTTTATAGTATTTTTCGTTCACTTTATTTATTTATCTATGGCGTATGGTAGTTACTTTTCAACAGCGCTAGTACACCAGGTTAGCAACTATAGTCGTAGCTCCTATTTATGTATTCACTTATATAATATTTTTATGAGTACCTGCATAGTAATGTATCTTGTTCATGTTAGGAAGACGTATCAGTGTAAAATTTTCCTGTGCGGGGTGGGCTTTGGTTCGGCACCGAAACTTTTTTTATGGTACCTCTATTTTGAATCCTTAAAATATGTGAGTAATAGTGTCGGAATATAGTGCCCTGGGGAGGTTTAACCCTCAAAACTCTCCCTTTGAGTGCGCCACTGGTTGATTGATAAACGCATACTTCGTATCATAAAACTATGTTCTCTTGCTGAAGGTAGACGGCAACTGAATGATGAAAACTTGCGAATTTTGATTGAACAGAAATCGAAGCATTTATATCCTTACTGTATGCTAGGGGAGCTTATACAGCAAGAAATGTTAACACAAAGATGTTGTGGTCTGGTACATGGAGTCCAAAATTGTTTTAAGAAACACATTAACACAAATAGTGAGTTTTATCCGTTTTGATATGAGGACTATCTGGTCTGAGCGATTATCAACAGATAAATTTGCACTTGCATCGGGAGTATGGAATCCATTTATACATAATTATGCTATACACCTAGCTAAAACATATCTACCGACGAGCAGCTTCTTCCTACGAAGACAGCAGCTTTACCCAGTATATGGCCAATAAATCCGATACATTTGGAATTAAGTTCTGGCTTGCAGCTGATGTTAAGTCCAAATATTTATTGAACGGATTTCCTTACCTTAAAAAAAAGATAAGCAACGACCAGCCAATCAACTTCTAGGGGAACATGTAGTTAGCCGTGTAATGGGACCATTTATAGATAAAAGAAGAAATGTCATGACAGATAATTTTCTTACGTCCGTATGAATCTTTCCCTGTGTTATGAGGCTTAAAATTTCATGTTTTGGTCCCCTCATCACATGGCCAAAATATTCCAGGTTTCTGGTTTGTATAGTGGTGATTAGTTCTGTTTCTTTACCAACACTCTCCAGTACCCCTTTAATTATACGTAAGTTACTGGCAGTCAAATATCTAGTCAAAATTTCCTACTTCAGTTAACAGAAGAATTGAAAAGGAGCGACAATAGCGTATATCTAAGGACAGGACAACATCAACGGATACAAATCCAATGGGACTGCAAGAAAAACAAAAAATTTGTATGCGGGTGTTGTAAAAGCAAAACTGAAAATATAACATAAAAACGGTACTAGATTTTTGTTTCAATACAGAGCGGCGGCAACCGCTTATACATATTTCGACCTCTTTAGATCTCGTCAGAGCGGTATAGCCACCTCTCTAAAAGAGACAAAATCTATTCCCGTCTTAAACAATAGTTATAAAATAACTATATACGGACGTAACTACGCCATCTAATAACAAAAAGAGAAATCAAACGATTTCTACCTGGCGAAATCGAATTCAAATTTTGACCACCGTGCTTTCTAAAACTTGCAGAGCAAACAGCAAACGTCTAAGCGGTTGCTGCCGCTCTGTATTAAAATAAAAATCTAGTACCGTCTTTATATTTTATTTCTTTACTCCGTTTGGAGTACCAGACATTGAATTCACTACAAATTTTGACCATGATAAACGACATGTGGAATGCAATCTTAGATTCCCTTGTCGACTTACTTATCAAGCTGTCATATCTACTGCTGTTTCTAATTCCAACATATCATCTCAAGACCATTTCTAGTTCCAAACCCTAGAACTTCAAGAACTGGATAAGAAATAGAAGAGTAGAATGGAACGACCTATAAGCCGAATAACAACAAATATAGTAGTAAAGACGGCAAGAGACGGTTCCAATAAGAAGACAATCAGTATGAAAAAACGTTGGAACGACAACCTACTGGAGGCACACTGAAAAACAGAAAGAGTCCTATCTATATAAAAAGAAGAAGAAAAAAGAATGTAGGAGTTAGTCATAATTACGTTAAGGAAAGAGTTTGACATATCGAGCAAAAAGACAAAAGAGGGAATCTAATCGTTATGAAAAGGAGACCAAAATTCATAAAAGTGGCCTCTCAATATGGAGGACATATTCTGGAATGCAACGGCGCCAAATTTAAAAGTAGCTATAACTTATTTTTCAGAATGAGTCTTAGACAAGAAAGTTTTAATTAAATAATAACAATATATATATATATCCGGTTTTTTAGGCGTTACGCCCGTCCGGTAGGGATCTATGGGGAGTATCACCGAGCCGCAAGCCCTTATCTCTTGCCGTACTGCTCCACCATAGGCCGATCAGATCCCAGCATATCCTAGTCTAAGCCGCAGATTTATCTAGAATTTTAAACTGCTGCGTTAGACTTTTAATATAGACTTTTAATATAAATAGACTTTTAATAAACGTTAGACTTTTAATATAAATAATAACAATAATAGTCTAAAATGTGACACAATTGTTAAAAAACTTCAATATAAATAAGGTTTCATGTAGCAGTTGGGAAAAACAATAACATAACCCAACTAAATTTGATTTCTTAAACAAGGAAAGTGACTCTCTTTCCTTGTTTAATGTGGCCTCTCAAAACAGCACTTCCCGTCTAATAATATTTTTGCCCCCACTACTTTTACATTCCCTCTTCTGCCTTTTTGCTCGATGGTTTGACCTTAACCTAGTGTCGAAGTAATATTAAAAACAAATGACATACTTTATTATGTTGTATGACACAAAATAGACCAAATTTATTCCAAGCCCATATACTAAACGTAAACCGTGTTTCACATTGACACAGTTCTAAGCTCCACCATGTATAATAATTATCTCTGCCTTCTGATCATCAATTCACGCGTAACGACCGAGTTAAATCATTTAGCGTTAACTGCCCAGCGATATTGTATACGCACTTAACCATGCAGAAGATTATTATGCAACTCTGGTCCTTTGATGAATAGACACGCTACCCTACCGATCTGATGCCGCTCCGTCGATCTACCAGACATGTCTGTGATTAGCTCCTTCCCAATATTAAACACTAATGGGTTTCAATGTCAACAAACACGCCACTATTCTAGACAAGATGTGATTGATTGTTACCTAGTTATTTCAAAGAACTTTGGAAGATGATAACATTTGGATCGAGCTGGTTGTAAAGATTCGTTTGAATAAATGGTAGGTCGTCTCGTAATATTCTATTGAAAACTAATTAATTTGTGTTGGTGTATATGGTAAATCTAAAATGTAAAGAAGTTTAAAACCCCAGAAGGCAGAGCTATGCTGATAATAAACTCTATTTTAAAATAAATTCTGTGACGAAAAAAGAATTGCGGCATTTTTCACAAAAGAACTGGTAGCATTAAGCACCTGAGTCACTAGCGGCATTTACTAATTAATATCAAATTATATGTACATAATTAAATTAATTAAATTTTTAAATAATGTTTTTCAATTACAGGGGCGAATGTTATTATGTCTTGTAACTGAATGTTTTTGATTGATATCCCAATAAAAGATATTGAAGTGGTACCTATTATAGTTTATTTTTATGAACGAGAGAGTAATTAGCATAATTTTAACTGGTATCTCCGACCACTCCATGGGCGTGCTCAAGATTAATTGAAAAATTACTTTGAATAATTGTAAAAAATAAATGAATTATTTCAGTGTTATAAAGTGTTAGGTTTATGTAAACATCTATGTGTTAGGTCATCTGTAAGTGTTAGGTCTATGTGTATGTAAACAAAAGTGACCTCTTTTATCACACACTATATTAAAACTGACTGGCCTACATTAAAAAGGGTTTTAAAAATTCACATTTTTTTTAATTTTTAAAAATAACAAAAGAGAAAAAGAGTTTTTAAAACCGTCTATATAAATATAAAACTTACAGCTACTTGTTACAAATCCAAATCAGATTCAGAAGATGAACTTTCAGAACCAAGATTTATATTAGCTGGCTCGATCATTTTATCAGTAATATTGACCAGCTTCCACATTTTTTCCTCTTATTTAATAGTGTGATTTACTGCCCTTTCCCAGTTTTCAGGTTTTACATTATTTACGGCCTCCAAAAACAACTGTTTAACATCATGAATTTTAAAAGTGGTATTTTTTCTTGATACTTCACTCTTTATCTGTGCCCATACCAGTTCAATCGGGTTTAATTCACAATGATATGATGGGGATCTAAGTACTGTCATTCCACGATTTTTGGCAATTTCATCAATTTCGTATTTTTTAAATTTTTTTTTTATGAAGGGCACACAACGAATAAAGTTCCTTTCTTATAGATCCGGGATGGCACGTAATATTTTTTGAACTCAGCCAATTCTGCAAGTCTTTTTTTAACCACTTGGTTGTGGGCAGTCCTTCTATAAGTCTGGAGTGATAACTTGCATTATCCATTACTATTACACAGTTCTTAGGAAGAAGATCTATCATTTGTTCGAACCATTCTTGAAAGACATCAGCGTTCATGTCTTCATGGTAGTCACCAGTACGAGTTGATTCAAAAGTTAATAAACCACCTTCAACAAAACCGTCTGAACTGCCAATGTGTACTATTATCAGCCTGCGTCCCTTTCCTGATGGTGGGTTTAAACCAGTAGATAAGTTATTTACAAAAGCGTGCCTTTGACTTATAACAGTTTCATCCTGGCAAAATTTATTTCATGTATGACCCTCGTTGATCCATGTTTCATCAAGATAAAATATTTTTCTTTGTTGGTTTCTCATTTCCTTTATGGTTCTTAGAAAATGTCTTCTCCATATGACAACATCGCTTCTTTCTAATAAAATAGACTTTCTGGGATTCTTTTTCCAGCGGAAGCCTATTTCTTTTAAAAGTTTCCATAAGGTACTTCGACTCATTTCTGGGTAATCCTTATCATCTCGAACTGAGACAAGAACTTTATCCAATGTTGGAAATTCTTGTCTAAAGAAGAATTCATGCCTCCAAAAACAACTGTTTAACATCATGAATTTTAAAAGTGGTATTTTTTCTTGAAACTTCACTCTTTATCTGTGCCCATACCAGTTCAATCGGGTTTAATTCGCAATGATATGGTGGGGATCTAAGTACTGTCATTCCACGATTTTTGGCAATTTCATCAATTTCGTATTTTTTAAATTTTTACTTATGAAGGACACACAACGAATAAAGTTCCTTTCTTATAGATCCGGGATGGTACATAATATTTTTTGAACTCAGCCAATTCTGCAAGTCTTTTTTTAACCACTTATTGTGGGCAGTCCTTCTTCAGCGGAGGCCTATTTCTTTTAAAAGTTTCCATAACGTACTTCGACTCATTTCTGGGTAATCCTTATCATCTCGAACTGAGACAAGAACTTTATCAAATGTTGGAAATTCTTGTCTAAAGAAGAATTCATGCACTTTCCGTCGAAGTCCTTCTTTAAAATGATATTCTATTTGAAATTTTGGTTTCCCTGGAGCATTACGTGGCATTTGAAAACTACCACATTTCTCTTCTTTAATAACTCTGTAAATCGTAGATTTCCCAACACCAAGTGTACTGGTAACGAACTCAACGGTCTCATCAACACTTTCACATAAACGTTTGTCTGTAAATGATTTAAAACAATTAAATATTAATGTTTTTCATTAACTGTTAAAGGACCAATTTTTCGGCGTTTACACGGCACTTCCAAATTTTCCATAACACTAGTATACACAATAAACTGCACCTTGCAACTGAAGTACCTACTTTTAGTGAACTGTTAAGAATTTTGAATACGCCACTTGGACCTTCCTACAAAATGGAAAAACCCACTATCACATTTTCTGTGGAATAAGTTTAGAAGGTAATTATCTAGTCAATTACTGTCGTAGATTCCTGGAATTAAAGAATTAAATGTTTGATTGTTGAAACCCTTACTTCGTGGAATGCACTCATTTCAGATAAAATAAAACGTTTTATTTTATCTAAAGAATTAAACTTTATTTTGCAAATAGGTAGGTACTTATTAAACTTTTATTGGTTATATATAACCAATAAAATAAACATCTTACATTTCTTGCAAATTCATTAGTACCTGTTAACCTCCATCACTCCGACACTGGCAACCTTATTTAGGGATTAGTAACCCTCACAACTATTGTATTCTATTCTGCTCCAACCTTTATACCTGGTGGTCATACTCAATTTAAAATTGTTTTCCTATATACTTCTGTAAACTTGTTGACAAGTATCTGTTTTTTATTGAGTCACCCGTATCAACAGTTTAGGGATTTGCATACATAATTTATTGTTTTATTACTTTCTCATACATAAAAATGCACTTATAACTTAATATATGTTACACTGAAGTATTTTCATGAATTATTACGTGTTTCCATGTTAGTATAGATTCATCGGAATCAGGGGATTTTAACCTGATTAGCTGTATTTGGATTTTTTACATCCATATATTCAGTGTAAATGTTACTTCTTTTAGTTGAGATTGCGATAATTTCCACTTATTTTTCTACGCACAAATTACTTTTTCTTTAATTGATCGTCTCAGGTCATCGAATCACCTTTAATATCGCTCTATCATTTATTTCCGTTTATTCCGATATGGAACCCACATAAATTTGACATCAGAACAAATTTGTTCTGATCAGTTGTAAACCAGCTAGTTCTTTTGTAATTAGTAACACCATCGGATAATTGGAATATCGTTTATCGATTTTTGTCAGAGTTTAAAGAATCTACGATAATGAAGGAGACAGATTGCGGTCGCACTTATTCTACATCGACAGGTGGCTTATTCTACATCTTCTTTTAAGCCATGATACCCATTCCAGGATTTTCCAACCCTGTACCAGCTTATAGAGGTCTAGACTATGGGTACAATAGGTACAATATGTATTTTGAAAATCACTCGGTAGTCTCCGAAAAGTGTTTGCCGCCTGCAATCTAATGAGTCGCAGTCAAGCAGGAGATGGTCGACTACTTCAGGTCCTCGGCTACAAAGTGTGCAACTTAATTTTCCCTGAAACGTGGCCCTTCACTGACGTATGTCCAGGAAAGAAGATTGTTATGACCCCTATTTATTTTCGGCAGTACTACAGCCATATTAGAATATGCCCTTTTAATATATATTTTGCCATGTGGTTGACCGGCTATGCTTTCGAGTTACGTGGCCTTCGGATCCATACTTTTCTTTGGCATTTCCTTGCTCGGCTCTGAATCGAAGTATTTCATAGCTGATATTATATACAGCAATTACGGTAAGGAGACACGGTATCTGCAAAGTTATTAACGACGCTTTTAGAACAACCTTGTAAGAAGAGATATTTGAACGAGCATGGTATCATCATAAATGGATCAGCTCAGTCATTTGAGATTTTCAGATAAAATCGTCCTTATAGCCGATCGTATGTATCATGAAAGAATAATGTTTGAAAAATTATATCACGATTTTTTGGAAGATTAATATGAATAAGACGAAAATAAAAACGATCTGGTGCTAAATCAAAATATTGCTGTTGATTTAAGGGATACTGTGCAGACTGCATCGTGTAGGTATATAAGCCTAGCTTAGCTTAGCCTTAGCTTAGCCTAGGCAGCACTTGGTAAATTAAACAATTAAATCTAAATGTATTTAAATCCAGCCTACTCATTTGCACCAAAAGGAAAATCTTTGACCAGTGTGTGACCTGTACTCACTTATGAAGCGGAAACATGTGGATGCATACGTGTTAATGATAATGGTGATATTATTTTCGCAAGTTTATCAGCATTTTCATTGTCGTGTATTACCCGGTGATAAGAAACCCATACTAGTGTAACACTGTTATTTTCCGCCGATCTGTTAACATATATAGACTTAAGTGCGCATTTTTCCTTCTTGGTGAGTGGGCGCCTTTAAGGTCTTGTCGGAAATCATACACTAGCGTAGAGTCCACCTTAGAGCTTATAATAGCCCCCATGGCTGCTTAGCTATCTAAGCATATATTGATCTGCTTTAGTTCGAAGGTTCTTAAGTTAATTTCTCTTGAATAGTTAAAGATTTCATCCACAAGTTAAGACCCTTCTGTATACTAGTTATAGCCCTGCAGTTTGGGTCGAGTGTTTCCTCTGAATGTCCACTTGAAAAGGTACTTTTTACCTATATCCGGGTACCATATGTTCAGAACTCATTCTCAGAAATAAAATTAAATTTCTGTTTTATCCATTTGATTGTATTCTATTTGTCCCTAAGTGTCTTTGATTGTCTTTAATTGTTTTAATTTTAATATATTTGACATCATAATTTTCTACCAAATCAATTTATCGCAATTTGATAATTACAAGTTGGAGTTATTGCACACCCATAAAGTATACATCTACCTTTATTTATTGTCATAGCTATTCTTTTAATAACTAAATAATTCAATATATTAACACACATTTCTAAAACATACCTATTGAATAAATGTAAATAACTTTAAATAATATAAAACATCACTTTCTTTTAACAAACAATTACACAATACCTACTTCCTATTTTATTTGTTAGTATCTCTCCTCCCAAGAACTTCCCCTCTAATTGTCAAACAGTTAGAATAAAACCGATGATCACCCATCACCAGCATTCTAGGATAGTTTGAACTATGTTTTCCAAATCACTAATTAATAATTCTTGTACCGGCATGTAAGTAGTATTTTTAGTTATTTAATAATTTATTTCAATTTATTAGATTATGTTATGCTACTTTGTTGGTTTTATTTTGTTTGCTTTAATTAATTTTATTCATATTAATAATCACAGATATACCATGCGGTCCATATGTATGGAATAAATTCATTTTTAGCGTTATTAAGTACTATATGAAAAAAACTAAAACAGGTCGATTTTTATTCTTAAATTGACAATTTACAGTATAAAAATATTATACCCCTCCAGCACCCCCTTTGAATTATAAGCACCACCTCGAAAATTTTAAATAACAAAAGGGGTCGTATGGCACCTTCTTAGAAAGGGATTTTAGTCCTTTGTTTACCAATGTAAAGTTTTTTAAGTTTGGTGAAATCATAACTGAAAAAATTGATTTTTAAAATGTAAACATTTGATAGTGTCGCTATCACAAAACTTTACGTTGAATAAAGATAACAATGTCACATAATATTTAGAATGTATTTTTCAATGTACTTTACAATTAAATTAAATGTTCAAAATGACCAACATTCACTTCTTGACAATACCCGAGGCGATTTTGGAATTCTCGTACAACATTTTGTACGACTCCGGGAGTTATTTTGTTAATTTCTTCCGTTATCCTAACTTTTCAATCAGGAATACTCTTTGGTCCATTAAAATATACTTTAGATTTTAAATAATCATCATAAGAAGTAATCGAGAGGAGTCAAATCGGGGGATCTAGCCGGCCATTCGATCGTTCCACGTCTTCCAATCCACCTATTGGGAAAAACCTCGTTTAAATAACTTGTAATTACAAGTGCAAAATAAGGAGGAGATCCATCTTGTTGGTAGTAAATAGCTTGATCTATCTTATTTGGATGATTAACATTATGAAAAAATCTTCGTAATGTAGGCAATAAATAGTTCAAATCAAAAAATCTAGATAAACCTCACCATCAACTGTGCCCTCAAAAAAATAAGGACTAATAATTTTATTGTTAATGATACCAGAGAAATTGTTACTTTTTAAGGATATTGCGTTTGAGTCTCATACACCCAGTGAGGATTTTCTCTGCTCCAATATCTACAGTTCTGTTTGTTAACCGTTTTATTTAAATGAAACGTCGCTTCATCAAAAAAAAACTATTTTGTTTATGAACTGCAAATCTGCGTTCATTCTGTCCATCATCACTTCATAGAATTCTTGTCTTCTATCAGGATCGTCGTCATTTAACTCCTGAACCAGCTGAACTTTGTAAGGGTGGTATTATTTTTTATGTAAAACTCTCAAAATAGATGATTTACTTACATCATTGACGGCGGCAAGTTCTCGAGTTGCCTTATGCGGATTTTCAATCTTTAGAAGTACATCTAACTTTTTTTCATTAATATTTCTTTGCGAAATTTGTTGACCAGGGTATTTGTTATTAACATTTCACAAACCTCCTTTTGAGCTCTTGTTTTATTACCACAACCAATCATAATTAAAATGTCTATTGTTTTAGTCTCGGACAAATAAGCCATAATTAAATTTAATACGAGCACAAATATTATGCTCACGTCTTCTAGTAACCTTAAATACCTAGATGACAGTAGCCTGCTAGATTCATATCAATTGTTTATTTGGCTTTTTGGCTAATATTATATTATCTTCAAAGTTTTTCCCTAATGTTTAGCAGAACAGATACGAAAATACCTGAATATTTCTAAAGTATATTTTAATATACTTCGGAAAGGAAAGAGATGGAAAGAGATGGATTGGTCGAAAGAAACTTTCATGGCTGCGTAATATTAGACAATGGTGTGGTTTCACAGTAGAAGAATTATTTCGCGCAGCAGCCGACAGAGAAAGGTTTCAGGAAATTGTAAACATGATGACGGCCAACGTCTGAATACGGACACGGCACCCAAAGAAGAAGAAGATATTTTAATAGAACAAGCAATATTGTTAATATAAAAGTTGGGATAACGGAAGAAATTAACAAAATAACCCCCGAGGTCATACAAAATGTTGTATGAGAATTTCAAAGTCGCCTCGATTATTCTCAAGAAGTGAATAATGGTGGTCAAGTTAAACATTTAATTTTTTAACATTTATACTGCTTAATAGAGGACTAAAATCCCGTTCTAACAAGGTGTCACACGACCCCCTTTGCTATTTAAATTTTTCGAAGGGGTGCTTATAATTCAAAGGGGGTACTGGAGGGCGATATTATTTTCATACTGTAAATTGCCAATTTAAGAATAAAAATCGACCTGTTTCAGGTTTTTTTCACATACTACATAATAACGCTAAAAATGAATTTATTCCATACATTTGGACCACATGGTATAATAATGGCATAATTGATGTAATTTTGTTTAGACGGTATCCTAATGTGGGTTTTTTTTTAATTTCAGCATTTAATTTATCAGGTACCGTACGACCTGAAGATGCATATCAAATTGTAGTACGCGAAACCAGTCGGTGGTTCTATAATTAAATTGATTGATAGTAAGTCTTATTTTATTTATTTTTACCTATTTGAAGTGGACTCACACAGGCAACACATTCATTGTTTAAAGAAATTGGGTATACAACTGATTAAAACACGGTGTACTCTTTATACTTTAATCCTCTATATTTTTTCGAATTGAGTATCCTAGTACTTACTTTAAATAAAATAAAAACTCTTTTCTCAATAGTCAATAAACTTTTTACCCGAGAATACTTATGTACAACGAACGAATGAACGAAATAGAAAGAGCCACTGTTGTAAGTTTTGTATTTGGCAGTTTACAATCAAAAATAAATTCAACTTCAAGCAGCAACCTGTTCTGTATAAAATTCTATTTATAACGGTCCTGATATTGTCGCAGGCTGTCCGCGTAACTAAAGGGTTCAAAACTCGCTTGCCATTATAATCATCTTCTTCGTCTACATAATTAATTACACAGCTTTTATCATAGTGTGCCTCGGTGACGAACAGGGAAGAAATTAATACATAAATGATTAAGATTGATAATACAAAAATAGCAGCTTTAATTAAAAAAAAATTAGAAATCTTGAACAGCCGTTAAAAATGTACAACTGGTGCAAAAATCTCCTATTAAAAATTAAATTAATTTCTAAATATTAAATCAATATTACCGGATAAAACTATTTTTCTGATAATACAAATTGTGTAAATAGATTAATTTATTTCATAAATATTTTCATAATTTACGACTACAGGTAGTAATTTTTTTATTTTTATTTTTCTTTGAAAGATCTTCCATTAGAAATCCACCTGGATTCCTGGGCATCTTCTATTAACACAAATTATATTGTACAATTCCTTTGAATATTATTTTCGATGATCTCTTTTGCCTATTTTGTTCCCACGAGTTGGATCGAAATGCTATCAGACACTGCATATTTCTATGATATCTTAGAAATTGAGGGAACAATTAATGTAAAGGTTTTATTAACACTCGGTAACTTAAGATGTCTTAAGTATATGCACAGAGTTTACGGGATGATTGCCTACTCCCTGACAAACATTTTGAGTGGTACAAAGTGGATGTTTTAAAGATAGAAGGGAGGATGCATCGTAGTAGTCTAGCTCTAATAAATTTTCCTTATAACAGCACCCTAATTTCAAGAGAAACTGGTATTAGTGCTAGAACTGTACGAAATATTTTAAAAAGAAACAAGTAGGGGAGAGGCTGGTACAGTGGCAACCTTTCGAGTAAATTTAAGATAAATTTAATATAAATCATAATATAATAATGAGTATTACCTCAAACAACGTCAAAGCACTTGGTAAATTCAAAATGTACTCTATCGATCTATCTAATTAGCCTTCTTCGGTCCATCTTTGGACATAGGCCTCCCCAATCCTTTTCCATTCTTCTCTGTCTGTCGCTACAGTCATCCATCTAGAGCCCACGTGCTTTTTGATATCATCTCATTTGGGGCCTTCCTCTGCTTCGTTTATATTCCCACAGTCTCCAACTTATAAGAATTTTGTTACATCTGTCTTCTTTTTGTCTTATATCGTGTCCGGCAAATCTCCATTTCAATTTTGCAACTTCTTGTCTAACATCCCTCACTTTTGTTTTCTCTCTGATCCACTCGTTTCTCTTTTTATCCCTTAGTCTTATGTGCGACATTTGTCTTTCCTTTGCTCTTTGGGTTTTTGTGATTTTGTCCATGTTTGCTTTTGTAAATGTCCACGTTTGGGAACCATAAGTAAGAACAGGGAGTAAGCACTGATTGTATACTTTGGTCTTAAGATGCTGTGGATATCTTTTGTTTTTAATAATATAGCTTAGTTTGCCAAATGCCGCCCATGCCAGTCTAACTCGTCTCTTTATCTCTGCTGTTTGGTTCTCTTTGTTAGGTTTTATAGTTTGATCAAGATATATATAATCCTGAACTTGTTCTATTTCATCTTGTCCGATTGTCATTGTGATGTCTTCATCTGTATTTGTTATGGTTTTGGTCTTGCTGTAATTCATATTAAGTCCTATCTTTCCAGCTTCTACGTCCAGTTCTTTCATCATTTCAAATATTTCTTCTTTTTTATCAGTTATCAACACGGTATCATCAGCGTATCTTAGATGGTTCAAGCGTTGTCCACAAATTTTTATACATTTTTCTTCCCATTCTAATCTTTTAAAAGTATCTTCAAGAGCCTGATTGAAAAGTTTCGGTGGTATTGTGTCACCCTGTCTCACGCCTCTATTTATTTGTATTGATTTTGTTCCTTCATATACTTTAATTGTTGTTTTGGCTTCCTTATATATATTGGCTATTAGTTCCGTATATCTGTGGTCAATTCTGCTGTTAATCAAAAAACTTTTCGCTGCCCAAGGTAACTATGAGATGAAAAGAAAAATAAGTAGAAACTGGGATCTAGTAGATAGAAACAAACTAGGGCAATATAAAGAGATATACACGAACCCATGATACTATGACTATAAGATAAGATATTGCGCATGTTTTTGTGACGTCATTGTAGACTTGAACGTTCCAAATGTCAGTTTTTGTATATATCAATAAATAATCTTTAATAAATAGTTTGGAGATATCCTTATGTGTACGATTATTGTAATTATTAAACCTCTTAACACTTATTTTCGTTTAGTAATTTCATCACAGAATGCATACAAATCTCATTTAACTTTAACAAGAATTCAAATTCTAGTCTCCAATGACGGCATGAGCGAACCCGACCGATTTTGAGCTACGGGAAGATCCTATCTTGTTATTCATAGTATCATGCACGAACCTATTAAGATACAGACTAAATACACAACATACTTACAGCAACAATGATTACATCAGGAAAAGAAATAGCAAAAAAGGATCTAAAAAAGAACAACTACATATCAACAGAAACAAAGAAGCTTATGGATAAAAGAAGGAAACTGAACGAAGGAGGCAAAAGGAAATCTATAGAATATGTAGAAATTAATAAAACAATAAGCAGAATGATAAAAGCAAATAAGAGAAAATAACAAGAAATAAAAATAGAAGAAGTAATACAGAACAACAAAGATATGAAATGATTAAGGCCGAAATTAGGTAAGTTTGAAATAAACAAAATAAAAGATGTAAATGGAGTAGAAACAAACGTTAAAGATGACATCATAAATATAATCCACCATTTCTACTCAGAATTATATAAAACGAAAAAGGAACCACTAGAAGAAATTAAAAACCAACTTAAGGTTAAAATTAAAAATGTCAACTCAGAGCTACAGCCAGAAATAAGCAAATCAGAAATAAAGAAGGCATTGAAAGAAATGAAAAACAACAAATCGCCTGGAAAAGATGGAATAACTACAAAGATGCTGAAATATGGTGGAAAAGTGGTAATTAATAATTTAGATTTCCTTTTGAACAAAATATTAAAAGAAAAAAAAAATCCAAACAACTGGAAAGAATCAGTAACAATTATCCTACACAAGAAAAGGGATAAAGCAGATATAAAAAACTACCGTCCTATAACACTCATCAATGTAATGTGTAAACTCCTAACAAAAATTTTAACCAATAGATGACGACAAAATTCGATGGATACCAGTCGAAAGAATAAGCTGGTTTTAGAAAGGGATTCAGCACAAGTGACCATTTACTAAGTGTGAAAATACTTATAGATATAGAACGAGCAAATGAATACCACATTCCTCTATATATGGCGTTCATACATTTCGAAAAGGCTTTCAACAGAGTCAAACATTGGGCAGTGAAAAAATGTACTCTTTAATCTCAAAAAAAATACAGGTTATGCAGGAGAAACTAGTTTTGTTTTTTGAAAAAATGTGGCCACTGTAGCAAACTAGATGGTAGAGTGGCAACAAAGGTAAGGTACAGTGATCATTACTTGCAATTCTTATATTTTTATTTATAATATTCATAAAAAAAATATTTTAATCTTTAACAAATATTATAAGATGATAAATTCGCGTTAAAAGTAAACAAATTTGCTGTTCTGTGTGTTGCTCCAGCACTTTTGGTTGGGTTAAAATGAGTTCAACATCTTCTTTTGTAATTGTGGCAGAATCTGTAACTGTAGGAAATGAAAACTGTATTCAGTGACGCCTTATAAAATTTACATTGTATTCTTAACCAGAAGAAAAAATTTCTGTAACTTGTGCAACATAAAATTTTTACGTTTTCTTTGTTTGAAACTTGACGAGAACAAATGAATTCACTGCCACTACTCGTGAGTATATGTCTTGGTCAGAAATTTCATCTACTTCTGAAAATAGACTACCATCGTCGGAATCCACAACATCAGACAATTCAATGTCACTGTTACTGTCATCACTTGGTGTGCTTTTATTTTTCTTTGCATTACTTCTATTCGACTTGTTTGAACTATCAATTTGTCTTTTTACTGTGGTCTTAGCTCTCTTTACTCTACTTTGCCTTGATATTCTTTTTGTTGTTTCCGCTTCTTTTATAAATTGGTGTATCAGTCAAAATTTTAGTAGTCTTCTTTTTCCTTTATTTTTTTTAATGGCAATAACGTAACTTTAGGTTATGGTTGTAGTAATATGGGGGAAATATATCGATTTTTGGGTGTGTCCTTGGAAGTTGCCATCGCTTCATAAGAAACAGTTTTCTTTTCAGGTGTTATTTCCGATGGATGTTTCTGATTTGTTTCTGGTATTTTATCTGGACAAGTTGATGTTGAAGGGAACTGAATGTTCATTTGTGGTATATCACTAACATTTGAATTATTTGATTGTTGTTCTTCTGGATGTATCTTTGGAATGCCTGTTACGGTTGAAGCCATAAAATCATCGTTATTAAAAATGTTATCATTGAATGGAAATACCCCAGTAGCTTTAAAAACTGATACCACATTTTTGGGAGATAAAGCAAGTGGATAAGCGCTGTTTAAAATCTCTGCTATGTCATAAATTGTTATCCTCTTTTCATGATTTTTCAATAACCAATTTTGATAATCATGTGAGTAATACTTCTTCAGAGGACCAAATACAGCTTTATCTAGTGGCTGAAGGCGATGACTAGTATGTGGCAACAAAGTCAACAAGATCATATTATTTTCTTTTGCAAATTTAATAGATGCTAAAGAAACATGGCTTTCATGTTTGTCCATGATTAGTAAAATGGAAGATTCCTTTGTAGAATTAGTATGTTTGACAAAATGTATCATCCACTATTCAAATAATTTTACTTTCATCCATCCAGATGGTGCAACATACCCCTGGGAGCCTGAAGGTGCGTTTTTAACCATATAATCTTTAAAAAATTTCCTAGTGAACACTAAAAACGGCGGACTCGAATTACCTATAGCGTTTATTGCATTGCACATGGTTACCAAAGTGCCTCTTTCATTTGAAACTATATCGCCTACTTGTTTCTGTTCCTTTTTGGCTATTACTTTTCCTATATCTTGCAGAGTTGTTAGTGCTGTTTCGTCAACATTGTATACCTGACTAGGTGTTAATGCATATTTTTCATAAATCATCTTAAGATTACTTAAAACATTTGCAACGACAGATCGATTAAACCCCATTGCTCTATCTAGAGAAGTTGCTTCTGCTGATCGTAACGATAATTCTGAATTTCGTTTCATAAAACTTGTAAACCAAAAGTTGCCTGTCATCTTGTTTCCTTCCCATGTTGATAGTAGTTTTTTCCTGTTAGCAATTGCCAAATCATAAGCTAGTTGTCTGGCACCTTTCGGATTGAGATCATGATAAAGCTTGATCATCGTCTGTAAATAATTACTCAGTTCTTTTTCCTCGGTTGAAGAAACAATTTGATTGATACCATAATTTAGGAATTATGGTATCAATCATATTTTATTATTTCCCTGGTCTGTCCTGCATAAATTTGAAAACATTGTGTATAAGTTCACAAGATTGTGCACTTAGGGTCCTATTTTTCACGGGCACTTGTAGTTTTCATGTTTGTTAAAAAAAATAAAAAAATGTATTACTAAATAAACAAATATTCGACGATTTTATCTGGCAATGTCGCAAAACCACTGATTTCGAGAAGGCACAATGCTTTTTAAGTGGATATTCATTCTTTGCAGCAACCGAAATCTCCTCTCCTTAATTTGCTACCTGAGTGACCTTCCCGGGTTTAGATATTTATGTACAATTGTAGTTACGAACATCTTAAAAAGATAAAACAAAAGACTACAGATAACTGTAGAAGTTGTTGAAATCACATTAAAAAAACATTAATTGATATGAGGTTGAATGCTTGAATAAATGAACTTTGAAAATTAAGGCAATTATATCGAGCACAAGTTTAATCAAATCTTGCCCAAGTACTTTCGCTTAGTATAGCATCTTCAGGGGCATCTGAAATAAGCCAAAAAACGTTTTAGGGTGGTTTAACTGAACTACTTGAATTATACCCCATTTATACACTGCTTTCAATTTTGTTTTAATTTTTATTTTTAAATCTAATAGTGCCTCTCGGAGGCACCTGTAACCTCTAGAGAGCGCGTCCCCACGTGGCGGATAGGGGAATGCCCGACCCGGTTTACCGGTGGGTAGGAGGGAAATAAAATACCTCCCGTGGACCAACAGGTAATTCACCGAATTATTGCCGGTATAAGCAATCCCCCACTTATGACCAACGGCTGCGGGCGGATGAGTTAATAATAAGTGGAAGGGCACTCTTTTGTCCAAGGGTTGGGAAACTGGTCCTAAAGGCGGATGAATCGAAAAATATGTCAACGGCGTAAGGATGCAGAAGGCAACGGGGAACCACTACATTAAAGACTCTTAGAGTACCCCTAGTAAAGTCATGAATGGCAAATGACAAGTAGAGTAAACAAACTTACTGATTATGGAGCACGGAATCCAAGATCCGGCAGGGGAGGAATAACTGTAGATCACAGGGCCTCCCAGGTCGTAAACCAGAGAAATCCCTGTGGACTTAAGACATTGAAAATAGCAACCTGGAATGTCAGAAGTTTATATGCAAGTGGTAAATTAGCGAACGTACTGCTTGAAATGGAAAACCTCCAAATTGATGTTTTAGGTATAAGTGACGTACAGTGGCCAGGTTCAGGCAAACAAATTACAAATAATGGAACCATGTATTATTCAGGTAACAACGAGGTCAATCATCGTTACGGTATTGCTATCTTAGATGCAAAAAAGGTCAATTACTCTGTGATAAGTTTTACTCCTTATTCTGATAGGATCTTATCAATACAACTACAGTCTAAAAAAGGTATAGTAAATTTTATTCAAGTTTATGCTCCTACGGCAGATAAAGATGACGACGATATCGAACTGTTTTACCATGATTTGGAACAAGTCTTAAAATCAATGAAAAAACATCACACTACAATAGTAATGGGCGACTTCAATGCCAAAGTTGGCCAGGGAAGAGTGGATGGATATGTGGGGGAATATGGTCTAGGAAATAGAAATGAACGTGGTGACCGTTTGATACAATTTTGCCAGACGGAAGAATTTGTAATAGCTAATACACTTTTTAAGCTACCAAAAAGAAGGTTGTATACATGGAAATCTCCCGGTGATACAACGAATAGAATAATCCGAAATCAAATTGACTTTGTCCTTATTAGACAAAGATTTCGTAATTCTATACTGTCTGCCAAAACTTACCCTGGAGCAGACATCGGTTCAGACCATAACCCCATAGTAGTCACATTACGAACCAAATTAAAACTGGTTAAAAAACCCACACAAAGTAGAATTGATATTAAGAGATTAAGGGAACCACAAACAAAGGAACAAACTGTAAAAACTCTTACTGAAAATATACGTAATGCCCAAGAACTGAATAAAAGTAGCTATAACATTGATCAGAAATGAGAAAATATAAAAGCAGCAATAATTAAAACAGCAAATGAAAACTTAAAACCAAAGAATAGAAAACATAAAGATTGGATGACTGAAGAAATACTACTATTAATGAATGAAAGAAAATCATTCAAAACAAAAAATCCAATTAAATATAATGAAACTGATCGATTAATAAAAAAGAGAATAAAAGAAGCTAAGGAGAGAATGTTACATGAGCAGTGCCAAGAACTAGAAGAAATTGAGAAAAAATATGACTTTTTTAACATGCATAAAAGAATTAGAGAATTAACAGGAATGAGAAAAACACTTTAAACTAGGCAACTAAGAGATGAAAGGTGTGCACTTATAACAGATATAAACCAAAAAATGCAGAGATGGACACAATATATAGCACAACTATTTGAAGACAAAGAGAGAACAGAAGTACCAAAAGAATTTAAGGATGATACTGGGCCTGACATTATACGAGAAGAAATTGAATATGCAATGAAACAAGCTAAAGATGGTAAATCTCCCGGCCCTGATGAAGTTCCTATCGAATTACGTAAAATTGTGAATACTGAATCTATTGATCTTCTTTTGGATCTATTCAATACCATATATAGAACAGGTATAATTCCTAAAGAATGGCTCCAATCAACATTCATACTGCTTCCCAAAAAAGCCAATGCAAAGGAGTGCAATGAACATCGCACCATAGCCTTAATGAGTCATGTCTTGAAATTGTTTTTAAAAGTAACTCACAATAGAATACATAAGAAATTAGATGAAGGCATAAGTAATACACAAATGGGAATTTAGGAAAGGACTGAGAACACGAGATGCACTGTTTGCAGTAAGTGTTCTTTCGCAGAGATGCTTAGATATTAATCAGGAAGTATATGCCTGTTTCATTGATTTTGAGAAGGCATTTGACAGAGTGCAGCATAATCGACTTTTATTAAATAAAAAATAAATTTTATTAAATAAATAAAATAAATTTTATTAAATAAAAACATAGACAGTAGAGACATTAGAATCATCTGTAACCTCTATTGGAATCAAACAGCAAAAGTGAAAGTTGAAAACGAACTGACCAAGGATATCCAGATTCGCCGTGGGGTCCGCCAAGGGTGTATTTTATCACCCTTGTTGTTCAATTTATACAGTGAAGCCATCTCAGAATTAGCGCTTGCCGAGATCAGTGAGGGCCTTATAATAAACGGTGAGCCACTTAATAACATAAGATATGCTGACAACACCGTACTTTTGGCAGGAACACTAGAAGAACTGCAACACCTTGCTGAACAACTAAATATATATTGCAACGATTATGGATTAAAAATCAATTTGAAGAAAACCAAGTTCATTGTATTTACAAAAGCACAAAACATCAAAGTTAAGCTAGTACTAGATAATACAGAAATTGAACAAATATCTTCGTACAAATACCTTGGAGCATGGATCACAGAAGATACTGATCAGACAAAAGAAATAAGATGCCGCATTGAAATTGCGCGGTCAACTTTTAATAGAATGAGAAAACTTTTTTGTAATCGCGATATCAATATATCGCTCCGGATAAGAATGCTTCGATGTTATATTTTCTCTACCCTTTTGTATGTAGTTGAAGCTTGGACACTTAAAAAATCCAACATTAAAAACCTAGAAGCATTCGAAATGTGGTGTTACAGACGCATTTTGAAAATATCATGGATGGATCGCAAAACAAACGAACAAGTTCTCGAACAACTAGGAAAACAATGCGAAGTTTTAAATTTCATAAAGATCAGGAAATTGGAATACTTGGGGCACATCATGAGAGGTGAAAAGTACGAACTACTAAGGAATATAATGCAGGGTAAAATCAAAGGTAGAAGAAGCGTAGGAAGACGTAAAATCTCGTGGCTACGTAGTCTCCGTGAGTGGTTTGGATGCAGTTCAATTGAACTATTCAGGCGAGTAACCAATAAAATTATAATTGCCAGAATGATTTCCAATCTCCGATAGGAGTGGAACTTGAAGAAGAAGAAATCTAATAGTCAGTTTTCTTCTATTTTTTACAGCATTGACAGTGCTTGGTAGACCATTTTATTGTAGTCAACCTCCCACTGTCCAATATATCGTTTAGTTTATTTCTTTCATTCACACTTTATGTACACTTCATTTACTCTCAAACTTACAACCTTATTATTACAGACGGGTGTGAGTGTGAGATCTGGATTATGCAATCTAGTTAAATCAAAATATTCTATATGTCATATTTCATAAGCTGATTTTCTATAGTAGTTTTAGTTGGACCTTTGGTCAATGTCAGTTTACTTACACAGAATTTTAATATGTGCAGATCACATATCCATGACTGTAACTGCCCATCAAAGCTGTCGTATGTCACATGTCACCTTAGCATTTTCGTTAAACACCATTCTCCTGTTACCGCCAAAGAATGTAGCTTAGAACTATTTTAATTAATTTTAAACTGTTTGTCCTTGTTCTAGTGTAGTGTTTGTACAATTTTATGTTACCATCTATGTTTATTACATTCTACGCTTGCTGGATAGCCGATATTTGACGAAGTAAGTCTAAAACGTTAATCACAAAAAACTTTTATCATCCATTAACTTCGAGTTTTTATCGAAGTTGATTAATTTCCTTCATCTAAAACACGTTTTTTTTTGGTTTATTTCAGATGCCCCTGAAGATGCTATATTAAGCGAAAGTACTTGGGCAAGATTTGATTAAACTTGTGCTCGATATAATTTCCTTAATTTTCAAAGTTTAAAAAAATATTGTTTATATAATATCATCTTATTGGCTTGTAAAGTAATGGTTTAGATTAAAACAGTAAACATAAACAGCAAATAGATTTTTTTTATTTACTTATATTTTATATTTCATTTTCTCTTGTAATGTAAATGTTAAGATTCATTTGCGAGTAAAATAAGCAGTATAAAATATTGGTTAGTTAATAATTTAGCGCGGCAATTACCATGAGACCTTATAAATATTTAATTAAACATATCGATCCATTCTGCGTAAATTAAATAGACAACGTTTACGGAAAATAGAGTGAACTGTTAAATTATACTCTATCAATATGACGATAATTCAACAAACATTATATTTTTCTGTTATGTGTAAACTGTGTAGTAAGAAAGAAACAAAGAAAAAATATTAGATTTTTTGTAAACAGTTTTATATAGAACCATAAAAACGTAATTTAGTGAAGCAATGGACTCATTTATTTCTATATGCCGGTAGTAGCGGAGTCTCCATGTTAAATGGAGTGACATTTTTGGTTTTGCATGTCAATATAAACTTTGGTTAGGCCTTTATTTTCTTCTTCTTATTATTCTGTTTTTAGTCTATGTCCTTAACAATTTACCCAGCTTACTTTGGAGTAGACACTTCTTGCTTCAGCAATTCTACATGTATACTTGTATTGGTATTTTTAATTCTTCTCCGGCTAAAATTTTAGTAAGACAACACAACAAAGATATAAACTTTTCCCGCTCGGGGTAGCCTCCCAGCTTCGTTTCTTCTTCCTATGCCGTCTCCATTAACGGAGGATGGCGACCACATTTCTAAAAGTTTCTCTGTCTCTTGCAACGTGGACTAATTCATTTACAGTCATGTTTGTCCAGTCTCGAATATTTCGCAGCCATGACTTCCTCTTTCTACCTATTCCCTTTTTGCCAGCGACTCTACCCTGCATGATGACCTGCAAAAGACTATATTTATCATTCCTCAGTATGTGTGTAAGGTATGCAGTCTTGCGTACTTTTATTGTTCTCAACAATTTTTTGTCTCGACCCATTCTTCTCAGCACTTCCTCATTGGTGACCCTGTCAATCCATGGAATACTCGACATTCTCCGGTATATCCAAAGTTCAAAGGCTTCAAGCTTCTTAACTATTTGCGCTTTTAACGTCCATTCTTCTACCCCGTACAGTAGTTGGGACCAGACTTAACATTCAACAAACCTCAGTCTCAGCGCAGTATTCAGATTCTTGTCACAATTTTAAAAACAATTTCTATTCGTACTCTGATCTTTTGATCTGGATCTAATTCTGTGTTGATGTAAGCTCCCAGATATTTATATTTTGTCACTCTCTCTATTTGCTGTCCACTATTGCATTCACTATTTATTGCATCTATTAAAGTTTGTAGTTCTTCTATACTCTCAGCTATAATTACCGTGTCATCTGCAATTCTCATGATGTTTACGATTTCTCCACCAATTCTTATTCCCTCTTTTCTTTCCCATAAGGCTTTTCTGAATATAACCTGTGAGTACACGTTGAAAAGCGTCGGAGACAAGACGCATCCTTGTGTGGCCCTTCTCGCAATCGGTATATTATTTGTCTCTATATCGTTCACCTTTACTACTGCTTTCTGATTTCAGTATATAGCCTTAATAAACTCGATGTCTGTTTTGTCTAAATTGATGTTTTTTAGTTCATCTATTAACTTCATATGCTGCACTCGGTCAAATGCTTTCCTAAAGTCTATGAAGCATACATATGCACTCTTGTTATATTCCCGACATTTCTGCAAGAGTACTGTTGGAGAACTATATCTCCAAACCAATAATTCTATTTTGTATCAAATAATTCTATTTTCACGTCGGTTACCTAAATAAATCCAGTCTACCTAGACCTTGTTTCTGAGAATGTTAATCCCCGCCCACAGCGCCTACGTGACGATAGACCGGCTTTTCAAAATGCATAAACAAAAAAATATTTCGGCGGGGCGAGGGAGGCGACCAGTCGACACCTACAGTGATTTAGCGACTTTCGTAGGGCTAACATCTATATTTCAAAAGTTCGGAGAGGATTCTCCACGTTGCAGTTTACGCAATTGACCGGGAAGCCGTAATATGTGAATAAGTGTTATGGTGTTTTCGCTTTCGTTCGCAAATTGTAATATTCAAATTAAGTTCCTACGATAAGTTACACACTCAAATTTTATAAGCTCTATTTCTTGCCCTTTCTTTTTTCAATTACATTTTCTTTCTAAACAAGTAATTGTTTTATTTCACTATATCAATTCAACAGGCCAGATAAAAGCAACTTTGAAAGTCCATTTTAGTTTCTCTACTGAGCTGTCGAAGGCTAGCGGACTAATTGGACTTGCAGCAAGAACAAAGCGGCTGAAAGAGACACTGTTGCATACAAGCCTCTCCATGGAAGGGATGTTGTAAACCGGCACCCTCCAAGTACCGTCAACCCAAATAATGCATCTCTTGCACCCATGCCTCCTCTGAAGCCAAACTACGTTTGATCTATATCTAACACTTATAAATTCGGTTTTGAACAATTTTCAAGAGAATCTTTAAAGGGTGGCACATCAGGCTTATCAATGTATAGTCATTACATGATTTGGGATTGTTGTTTTTTGGTAGGTAAAAATATCGATTTAAGCCATTCCTTCGGGATGTTGCCCTCTACATATATGTGGTTGAGAATTCGGGTGAGCTTCTTTATATTACCGTCATCTAAGACTTTTGTCAGTTCAACTAGAACTTGATCAGGACCCGGTGCTTTTCCTTGTGCATGCTTTACTTCTGAGGGTAAAATTTGTAGGTATTGTTCTTCTTCACCTATATCTTGTTCATTTTCCCTCTCATCACGGTTGCAAACTTAAATTGCATGTATTATTTGGAAATTGTTGCGTACGATATTAATCGAAACAAGTCGGTCTAAGTATTGCATTGCAAAAAAAACTTTTTTTGCGTCGTCTGTATAGCAGATAAATTTAAGTTGTTTTTCTCCTTTTTTAGTTCTTACTTTTTAAATATTTCATTCATAATCACGTTGAAAGACTAGAAAACTCGGAAATCTCTCTGTTCTATCACATTGGCACCTTCAGTAGAGTCAATTAGTTCTTCTACTTTTACTTTTATTGTGTTGTTTTGGTAGATACTACGGATCATTTTGATCATTTCTAGAGATATCCCTCTTACGTACAAGAAGTAGATAACGTATTTTAATTTGACCCGGTCAAATGCCTTCTTAAGTTGCACGAAACGTAGATACTCCGACTTTTTGTATTCCAACGATTTCTCTTGCACTTGTCCACTATCTTCCAGAGCTAAAATCTTGTTATTCTTCTGCTAGTGTTTCTATTTCATTTTCAAGTTTATTTGTTATCACTTTGGTTGTTAACTCTTAACACACTATTCTAGAAATCTCTTACAACTGCATTTGTCTTGATTTTACTAATACTACAACCCATTTTATATGTATATAAATTATTTATAGTGTTGATGCAAAAACAAATTTAAAAACTCATAAATTTTAAATATTATGAAAACAAAAATTAATATCCGAAAATCTAGATGTGACAGAAAAAAGATTATGATAAAATTTGTTAATTTCAGGATTTAGTTGCAGACCAGTGTAGTCTGTTCGGATATGATCCGTAAATCAAATAGGTATCAATGATATCATGTTCAAAGTGACGAAATTGAGAACTAAACAACACATATATATTTACAAAACAAAGTACAATTTCCTGTTTTCAGTACATTCGAGTATAGAGCTCCGATTATCTAATCAACAGAAGCTTAATACTGGATGGGATTTATTATTAAAAATACAATGAAGTTCCAAAATGGATGGTCATTAAAGTTTTGGTTAAAATGCTAACATCGCATAAATTTAAAAATTGCGTCCATGAAACTAGTAGTTGTAATTAACTTTTTGTGTTTCAAAGAGTATTTTTGATTTCCAATTTTAGCCTTTAAAAATTGATGTTCTATACACGGGAATATCCGTCCATTATAAAAGCCACAATAAAACAATGGTTTGGGCGGCAATGTGGAAAATATTTCTTGAATAACAATTCTAAAAGTATTGAAAATTTTATTAAACAATTTCGGAAGCTGTGAAATATTGATATCAACAGATATTTACAATAGAATAAATATATATCAGTAATAAAAGCAGTGCATTTATTGGATGGAAATAATATAAATTAAAAATTTTAAAAATAGACCAATCAAGTTAGTTAAAAAATAAACCTTTTTCTGTCACAACTGTATAGACGGGATAGACAATTAAAATAAGCTGTACGAGATACTACAAAAAAACTCTAATCTATGGATGCATCAAATTTTTAGTAAGTGTTTTTAAATAAACAGTCAAAACGTCAAACGTATTATTTAGTCTAGTCAAGGATTTGACCACTAAAAATCATTTTCTATTCACTATTCACTTCACTACTGTAGTAAAGTGAACAGTGATCAGTGTAGTAGTGTCTGGGGGCTCGGAAGACTGAAACCTCGTAAACCCTGAAGAAGACATCAAAGAGGATGTCGAAAGCTTGTCGCAGTGGATATTAACGCGGTTCAACCCGAAAGAATGTTTTGTTTAATATTAACTTTGATGCAGAGGATCTGTTAAACCAATCTCTCAGGTTTCTAAGCCATGACGTTCTTCTTAGACCTCGCCCTCTTCTTCCGTCTACCTTGCGTTTTATTATTAAATGGAGTATATTATATCTCTCTGGGTGGCGCATAACATGGCCAAAATATTCAATTTTGCGTTTTTTAACTGTTTTGGCGACTTCCGTTATATATATATATATATATATATATATATATATATATATATATATATATATATATATATATATATATATATATATATATATATATATACTCCATTCCACGAATATACGACTGTTTTAAATTCGCTAATTTAGATTTTGAAGTATATAATTACTATCATTGATTTTAGTATTGTAAACAAGTTGTTTTTTGAATTAAGTGATTTAAACGAAGTGTAACAATACTTAGATGGTTAAATAGTGTAATTTATTTAGTCGAATATTCAATTAGTATTAAGAAAACAAAAAAAACTTACTTATTCTCTTATTCTCCTAATCTCCTAAAACTATCATCAACCATCAGATTCACAGAACTTCACCATAGGAAAGTACATTAAATACAAAGTTGTCTATATCTAAAACACGTCTCGGCATTTTTGGCTTCAATAAACAAATACACATTTGGCAAGTATCTGAACAACGAATAGCAGATCAATACCGTGTAATTATCAGAAATAATCTCATGAGACTGGACGCAATACCATCAGAAGGGAAGTCGAACGGGTGATTCATAATCAATAGGTAGTTCTAAATCAAGCCCCTAATTAAATATAAGAGCCGATTCCTGAGATTGTCATACAAGAAACTCAAACTGATAATACATGGCAGGACAACGAGTTGTCCGATAGTCTAGTTAACGAAATGGCACGCATAATACCGGACAAACATATAACAGAGTTGCACCTTGAGAAAAACGGCTGCTGAATTGAATTTAAGGAAATTGGTCAAATCACGGAATATGTTCGAGGAACTACAAGTAAATCAGAAGAGCTGAAGAAATAATGCTAATCACCGCAAGACACTCACAACGTGATCCAGAAAACAATACATCACAACATTGCCTGGATACATTAAAACAAAAACTTTCCAGAACAGTATAATACCAAAAGATCAAAATAATAACCAAGATCCAACCAAGTATCGCCCAATTACTTGTCTTCCAACTCTGAATAAATTGGTCACATCCTGTGTAGCCCGGCGTATCTACCAATACTGTGCTCTAAACAATATCATTGAGCTTCAACAGAAAGCACGCGATAAGGGTTTTATGAGTTGCAAAGAACAACTTATCTAAGAACTAAGTCGATGATAGCATAGTGACCTTTTTAAAACATATAATGTCAGAAAGACAAAAAGTCATCTCCAAATACCTGGCGAAACAATATCGAACCTGAAAATATTGCAATCAACCGGGACCTATTTCAAGGAGAATCGTTGAGTCCGCTGTAGTATTCTCTAGCGATGAACCCTAGGTATCCTAGGTATAGTTAATGGATTTTGGGAACAGATATGACCTTGAAAATGCCACAAAGAATATAACTAAATCTTTTTTCTTAATCAGACTCTTTAAAGTATTTTACCATATTTTAGAATCGAAGATATGTAATTATATTATTAATGTATTGGATTTTGACAAGAGCTATGCATTATGCCTATTTAGTACACAAGTTTATGTGAAATGTTCAAGGTCATAGCTGTTCCCAAAATCCATTACCTTTACTGAACTCAACTGACAGGTGTTGACTGACTGAACAAAAAAACACTACCGTTGTAGCAAAGCTTAATCACTTATTGTATATAAATGATTTAAAACTATTGGCTTTCACTCGAAGTTACCGGAATAAGATGCTGAAAACAGTAGAAAATCTCTCTAATGACATTAATATGCACTTTGGTCTTAACAAGTGCCGTGGTCTTAACAAGTGCCGTGTCTTAAATATAATTAAAGAAAAGGTTCAGCCCGAACGGTTCGATATGCAAAATGGCCAAAATATCGAGGCCATGGGTAAAAATGATATTTATAATTACCTCAGAATAAAGCAAGGGCAGAAGATGGGCCATAAGCAAATGAAAATTGATATAACTAATGAGTTTATACGAAGGGTAAAACAACTGCTTCGTTTACACCATAACAGTAAAAATTTGTTTAAGGCACTAAATACCAAACGCATGTTACGCGCTTAGCTACCTATTTGGGATTGAGTGGCTATATTTTGAGAAGTGGACAAAGACCTATACAGAAAATCTTCAGCAAAAACTACGAACACACCTCACAAGGCACAAAAACACCATCTTCGAGGTGCAGACGGGGACTGGATATAAGTGAGCAATGTTTGCGAAAAAATAGGAAAAATGGCCAAAAATGATGTGAGTGGCGAACTTGTAAAAATGGTATCTGGTATACTGTAAATTCTAAATACTTTTATCAAACTTTTTTCTTTTTATCTAATTTTTTTCTATTCTAATTTTTTTCTGTAAAGCAATGTCCATACCTTCTATCTTCTTCTTCTTCAGATGCAAATCCACTAATGGATGTTAGCGATCACATTTTCCATTAACTCTCTATTTCTTGCAATATGTATCAGAGATTGTATGTCGTTAATCCCTGTCCATTGCCTTATGTTTCGGAGCCAGGACATTTTCTTGTGTCCCATTCCTCTCTTGCCTTCAATTTTACCCTCGATTATAAGTTGGAGGAACTGGTATTTTTCATTTCGCATGATGTGACCTAGATACGCCGTTTTCCTTTTCTTGATGGTTTCGAAAAGTTGGCGTTCTTGGTTTATTCTTTTAAGGACATCTATATTTGTGATTTTCGCTGTCCATGGTATTTTTAGGATACGGCGATAAAGCCACATTTCGAAAGCTTCCAATCTATTTATATCCCTCGTTTTGAGTGTCCAGCCCTCTACGCCATATAGCAGCACTGACCATACGTAGCACTTAGTAAACCTTAGTCTCAGTTGAAGATCGAACTCAGAACAAGTCAGTACCTTCTTGAATTTTACGAAAGCTTGTCGAGCTTGCTCAATGCGACATTTTACTTCCCTGTCCGATGCCCAGTCCTCAAAAAGCCACGATCCCAGGTATTTAAATTTACTCACTCTTTCTATGGATTTACTATTCAGTGTTATGGTGGAGTTTTCAAATGCATCCAAGTTTCTGGAGATGATCATGAATTTGGTAATTTTGGTATTAATCTCTAGTCCCATTCGCTCACTGTATTCTCCGATTATAGTGACAAGTTGTTGAAGATACAAGAGTATACCTTCTATACTCCCGTGAAAAAAGTTGTGTGTAAAAATCGTGTGTGTTTTTGTTTTTTTGCTTCGTTTTTTAAAAATATGTTAATAGAAAAAATATTCTTGACTGAAAAGGTGATATTTCCATAGGAAATTTAATTTTGAACAACTCTTTTGTAGATATATATGTACAACTGCATGAAATGTACCCAAATGGACCCTAGTGCATAGGGAAAAATTCACCCCTTTCACAAAACCGCACATCAATAGCCTATTAATAGCATCTGCATCAGCAAAAAAAGTTATATTTTAAAAAGGTTTATCAATAAATTTGGAGTTCTATATTAATTTGTTGTGTACACGGAAGAATTTATTATGGTATCAAAAAAAGCAATATTTGAAACTTCACAATGATTAAATAATCCCAAAATATAACAAAAAATCAAGGACCAAAGCGTGCGTGGAACTCAGTTTAAAACGCCATGATCTGAAAAACCATTGAAGGTTTGCTCACGCAACGTGCGTTTCGTGTTTTATTAATGTAACCCTCCTTTGGGGACTTGAAATACAATAAAGGGTAGCATGCATAATATGTATAGGTAAGAAAAATAAATATCATTCATAGCCTTTAAATGAACGCAATAGCGACGTAATGGTCTTTCAGAATTGTTTCATATATGTCACATAATATTTAGTTGGACGGGAAAGAATATTCGCCAACTTATATAGCAAAACGAAAAAGGTATCAACATAAATGGAATGAATAATCTGCGACACACTGACGATGTAGTTATCATAGATGACATCAGGGAGAAACTATAAGAAATAGTGAATAATATTAAGGGAGTAGGATTTTATTTTGCGTTGTTTTTTTTTATTCAATAGTATAACTCCTCAAGAGTATCCAGTTAAAATTTCAGAGTGATCGGAGCAAAATTGATAAGTGATAGGGTTGAGTGAGTGAGGTGAGTGAGCGAGATGAGTGGGTGAGGTGAGTTAGGTGAGTGAATTAGGTGAGCTATGTGAGTGGATGAATGAGGTGAGTAAATGAAGAAGGTGAGTGAGTTGAGTGAGTGATTGAGGTGAGTGAGTGAAGTGAGTGGGTGAGTGAGTTGAGTGAGTGATTGAGGTGAGTGAGTGAAGTAAGTGGTTGAGTGAAGTGAGTGCTTGAGTGACGTGAGTGAAGTGAGTGAAGTGACTTAAGTGAATGAATGAATGAGGTGAGTGAATGAAGAAGGTGAGTGAGTTGAGTGATTGATTGAGGTGAGTGAGTGAAGTGAGTGGGTGAGTGAAGTGAGTGAAGTGAGTGAAATGAGTGAAGTGAGTGAAGTGAGTAAAGTGAGTGAAGTGAGTGAGTGAAGTGAGTGAGTGAAGTAAGTGAGTGAGGTGATTAAGGTTAGTGATGTAAGTGAGTGACATGAATAAGGTGAGTGAATTTGGTAATTGAGTGAGATGAGTAAGGTGAGTGAGTTTGGTAATATAACTACCTATAACTTTTATATTTTCTACATCTTTTATAGGTCTCATCGACTTTTTTTCGAAATTTTTGGAACTTTTTCCATTTTTACTTTTTTTTGAGTAATTAGTCTTAGGTGTGATAACTAATAATTTTCTAATCATGAATTTGTTGCTTGTGTGAGTCCATTTCAAATAGGTAAAGAAATAATAAATCAGACTTACTCACAATCAATTTAATTTAACTATCCGACGACCGGTTTCGCTTTCTACAATATGCAAAGCATCTTCAGGTCTCGGTACAAAGTTAAACAAATGCTGAAATGATAAAAACCCATATTAGGGTGTTGTCTAATAAAGATAAACAAATTAGATGTTACAAATTACAATAATTATGCCAATATTACCTGTCTGTGGTTTTTATTTAAATGATTGAGTTGAAAAAGGTATAAATATTTTTAAAAAAGTTTTAAAAAGTTAAAAGGACAAGGCAGGGCCCACAAGTTGTCATAAAATCTCTTCTATTGGAATAAATTAATGAATGAGCAAATAAATAAATGAAATAAAATAAATAAAATTACTTACATGCCGGTACTCTATTAATAGATGGATGGTAGAACATGTTTGAAACTACTGTATATTGTTGAATGGAGAACTCAATACTATTATTGCAGTTGTTTGACAGTAAACGGGAAGTTCTTGAGGAGGTAGATTTGATCCAATGAATTTGAGATGTGTGTGAGATTGTTTGTTAAATGTAAGTGGTGTAATATATTATTGTGTTATTGAAAGTTATTTATACTTATTCCAGAGATATATTTTTGAAATGTGTGTTATTTATTGAGTAATTGTTTTATGAAGGTGACATTTTTGACAATGAATAAGTGTAGATGTAAAATTGTGTGGGTGTGCAATTATTTCCAAACTTGTAGTTATCAAATTACTTTGATAAAGTTCTATTGGCAATGTGTTAATTATTGGAATGGTCAAGTGAATAAAATGAATAAAATGGTAAAATACAAACACTTAAGGATAATTTAAACACACTAAAAACAGAAAACACTTAGAAGGGACGAAACAAACATTGAATTTAAAAGGGGGAAGGACTTTAAATCACTACATCATAGTCTTTGGCACAATGAGTTTTTTGTTGTTGTATCATTAAATTTTAGTGGTAAATTTTGACAGATGTAGGTTAGCATGTGACAGTTCTTCTTCTGTTTCTCAATACTGTAAGTTAAGTTATCTAGTTTCATAAAATATGCTGTTATTAATAATGAATGTCTATGAGCCTGTTTCAATTAAGATATATCAAAAGTAAATTGATGTGTTTAATATTGGCATATTTTAACAATCTTTAATTAATCAAATTTAGTGTAAAAATATGGTTAATTTAAATTGAAATACATCCTACAAAATACCTATTTAAGTCTAATGTTTAACTTAATGATCCATTTAAAATAAATTCTCTGGCAACTGAACATGTACATTTAATAATCAAATGTATAATAAGTTTGCAAGGTTTTTTATTTTTAATTTGAAATTGATATAGGTATGAGTTATCTGTCCGGGTATTTTTTAATTATTAAGAGATATTTTTCAAAATCTGATATATTAATATCTAATATACATCCAAAGCAACAAATGGATAATTGTTGTTATCCAATAATTAACACATTGCCAATAGAACTTTATCAAAGTAATTTGATAACTACAAGTTTGGAAATAATTGCACACCCACACAATTTTACATCTACACTTATTCATTGTCATAAATGTCACCTTCATAAAACAATTACTCAATAAATAACACACATTTCAAAAATATATCTCTGGAATAAGTATAAATAACTTTCAATAACACAATAATATATTACACCACTTACATTTAACAAACAATCTCACACACATCTCAAATTCATTGGATCAAATCTACCTCCTCAAGAACTTCCCGTTTACTGTCAAACAACTGCAATAATAGTATTGAGTTCTCCATTCAACAATATACAGTAGTTTCAAACATGTTCTACCATCCATCTATTAATAGAGTACCGGCATGTAAGTAATTTTATTTATTTTATTTCATTTATTTATTTGCTCATTCATTAATTTATTCCAATAGAAGAGATTTTATGACAACTTGTGGGCCCTACCTTGTCCTTTTAACTTTTTAAAACTTTTTTAAAAATATTTATACCTTTTTCAACTCAATCATTTAAATAAAAACCACAGACAGGTAATATTGGCATAATTATTGTAATTTGTAACATCTAATTTGTTTATCTTAGACAACACCCTAATATGGGTTTTTATCATTTCAGCATTTGTTTAACTTTGTACCGAGACCTGAAGATGCTTTGCATATTGTAGAAAGCGAAACCGGTCGTCGGATAGTTAAATTAAATTGATTGTGAGTAAGTCTGATTTATTATTTCTTTACCTATTTAATAATTTTCTCTTACAGATTCTTAGTTCTAAGACTAATTAACACTTTTATTGCAGATTCTTAGTTTTAGTTAACATTTATTTTTATTTATTTTAAAAAGATATTTCCCTCTAGCCTGTGGGCATATATGACCTATATGTCCACGGACCGTGACCCTTACCTGCTCCGGTTCATTTCAGCTATGGATAGTGCGACTGGACCACCTTCCCTCATTCCCGAGGGTTCAGGCCAGCGACAGAAGCTATAATATCGTAAAAAGTTGCGGCATATTAAGGCTAGAGCTACCCAAGAACCGTATAGTTCTTACCGACAAAGTGCATATATTAGTTGCAGGATTAGTAATATTTTTCATTTTCATTGTTATTTAGCTTTCTTATTATATTTACACTTTGTTATGTTTTTAAATAGAATAAATGTGTTAAAAACACTTCTGTCTTTATATTTATTGGGCTAGATTTAAGCCTTTAAGGAAGCGCTGGTACATAAAGTTCACAGCTAATTACCTATTGTCAAACTTAAACCTTATATTAATTAATAATTTTATACACATAGGGTACTTATTAAATCAGCCGGCCAACATTGAGATTCAAATCACAAATCACCTATCTCTAGATGCTTCACGACAATACTAAGGTTGGATATGAAATTCAGCGCTCCAAGAGATTTGCATCGAAACTAATTTCAGCGGGAAATTACGCGGGAATTTCAAAATTTAATTTTGGTGTGAAAATTTAAATAAAGCTTAAAATATTTAAATATAACTTGGTATATTTGAAAAAAAAAATTGCATTTGAAATTTTAAAATGTGGAAATTATTTTTAAATTCAAATATACACAGTACCATTTAAGAAAAAATGTAATTTATTTATTTATTTAATACCTGTAAAACAACGTTGTATATAAATTTAGAATACAATAGAAATATGCTTTATTACCACTGAAAATTGTACAATTTTATGGACAAAGCTTACAAAAAGTCACAAAAATAATAATTTAAAATTTACTGAAATTACATAAATCGTCAATTTCACAAAATAATATAAGATAATAAAATACACAATATATTGCAAAATTTAAATAAATTGCATATTGTATAGTTTGAGTTGCATGTGATACTCAAATATATATTTATAAAAATACTTTAGTTACTTGTACGTAAAGCTATTCGTTCTAAAACTCTTCTACTGAATAATATCGTCTTTCAGATAGATAGGTTTTTGTCCTTTTACGGAACTTAAGGAAATAAGTTGCAGATTTAAGTTGCAAAGGGAGATGGTTGTATAATTTTTTTTTCTGAATATAATATGGATTTCTTGGTTGAGTTTACCGAACTTGAAGTACAAGCTGATTATAGCCGCAAATGTCAAACAAGGAACAAAAAATTTCGGTTTAGCAGTGTTGGAATGTTATTATAATGTATCTGTTGTATGCTTCAAATATAATGAAATAAAGCTTTAGAAAAGTACATTTTGATTATATTGTGTTATGAATTCTGCAATTTTTGATTTATATAAAACGAGAATGAGTAAATATTTGTTTCTTTGGAGATTAGTTGCAGTTAATTATTAGGCATTTTTTTGGCAATTGCCTTTTGATAGATTAGGGGATAGATTTGGCAATCTTCAAATCAGCAGTTACCAGATTGCAACAGATGTTTGCAATTAATCTCGAAAAATACAAATATTTACTCGTTATTGTTTCATATAAATTTAAAATTTGCAGAAATCATAAAATAGTATAATCAAAATGTACTTTTTAAAAGCTTTCTATCTTTATATTTGAAGCATACAACATATGAATTTTAAAAACATACCAACATTGCCAAACCCAAATATTTTATTTCATGGTTCACATTTGCAGCTATATTTAACTACACGTACTAAGCTCATTGTAATGAAGACTTGTTATAACTACCATTTCATATTATAGCTATATGCTTATCCATTCCTTTCATTTTTGATATTGTTGCTTTTAGTCAGTCATAACTTATTAATTCCTGGGCCCCCAATAGTTTGAGTCAGAAGTCTGTTTAATCATGACTTACTGTGTAAGATAAATAGATTGGAAAGAATACTTTTATGAACGAACACTTTGTTTTTACATAGGCAAAGCTAAACATTTCTCTTTAAGAGTAAATCGTCTTAGCTTTTTTGCTTTACAGCACTCTCTGTACTGAATATGAATTAGTATAGCTGCCATTCTATTAATGTTCAGTAGATCAACCAATTTATTTTTTTATTATAAAACTATTTAGCTTCAAACAGTCTGCGTTTAAAAGACTTTTTACAATTTCTTTCCAAATAATATTTTTTATATACTTCCATATATTTTATCTTTTTAGGGGTAAGTGTACTTCTTGATATCTTACACTGCTGCAATATTTTCAGCTTGGATATAATTTCTTTATTCAATCCTTACAAGGCAAAATCTATTCATTATATTAATCTTCATGTAGTGGCATTACTACGTGAGAGACTGTTTTTTGATGTGATTATTATACAATTTATTTAAAGTACTAGAATGTTTCAGTACCTTACAGAGGCAACTAAACTTATAAAAAACTCTAGTATCACTATCCGAAGGTTAATCAAACTGTTAATTTTATAATTAATCATATTAGAGGATGTTTACAAATCTACTGATGACAATACAAAATATAAAATTTTAACTAGAATTACCTTTTAAATCTTTACTCTCATCAGTTTGTACAATTAAAATATCCTCGTTTGGTAACTGCGCATAATTGTGTTCTGCAACTAAATAGTTTTATAAAATAGTAACGAATTGGAAAATTATTAATAACCATGCTAATCAATTACTGACAGTTAACCCCTCTGTGGCTCAGTGGTAAGGGCGCCTACCTTTAAACCTAAAGGTCGTGAGTTCGAATCCCATCTGGGTAGAGAAATTTTTGTTTATTAAAAATTAATGAATGAAAATAATTTCTATCCATGTGCGATCGGTACTCACCGGAGGGACCGCAGACGTTCGGATACAATTAGCGTCTCTTAGCAAAGACAATGACGTCGACTTTGCTAAGTATCAAGACAATTACTCTACACATACACACACACTACACTAGGTACCTGACTGTATCATGCCAATGATCATAGTTGTCGAGGCATTAACTCAATAAAAAAAAAAAAATTACTGACAGTTAGCAATTAACAATTTATTATAATTTTTAGTTTTGTTCTAAACCTAAACAGCAAAGTATAGCGACATCAAAAGATTTGTTTCGGTAATAGGTGACATTTAGTTTAGTTTGACCTTGAGCTATCTGCGTGAAACGTCTAGTTATTAGTGGTCTGTGATTCAAATGTCGTATATTAAGTGTGTGGGATGATACTGTTCCAAATTCATGATTTTAAAAGTCACTAAAACCCGATATTTTAAAGCTCTATAATTCAGAAACAACTGATTTTGAGAACTTTTGATCAGAATGACTAAAGCTGCTTATCTGCAAAGTTTCACCCAATTTAACTAAAATACTTTTACATAAGTAAGTAAGGAAACAAAAAATATTTGCACGAATACGACAACCAATGAGGCTAAGAGTTGCAACTTGTGTCACGTTTCGGGGAGGTAATTTTGAATTTTGTTGAAAATTTGTTGCTGTCCGTGTATTTAAAATTATATTAGTCGTACTTTCTCTAATTGTTCCGGTTTAATGTTATTTTATGATAAAGGGCGCCTCGTATCAATAAAAGAAGAAAGATATTTTGACAAAAATTAAACGAAGAATTCAAAAAGGATTTTTAATTTAAAAAATTTCAATATCGTAGCATTTTTTTCCTTAAAAAAATTGGTCAATTCTATAAAGCTATCTTAAAATCTAGTGTGTATATTGTTAATATTTAAATTTGTTATTATTGTTAATATTTAAATACAGTTCATACCACAGACTACTAATGACCTGTGGTTCATACTGTTCTTTCACCAAAATAGATGTTGGGCTGTCCATTCGAACCAATGTTTTTTTCTTACTGACGTTTATAATAGATAAATGTCATTTGAATTTCAAAATTTGAAACCGCAAATATTTTGTATGTAGGGAATGTGAAATAAACTGTAATTATACGGAAAAAGTTCAAAATATCTCGAAACTAAAATGTCTATACAATTTGAAGTTCATCAGACAATAAAAAATATTGTTAGGGAAATAGTTAAAGAATTTGCCAAATTCCCCAATATTGTAGCCGATCAAAATTTGATAACATTTTACGTAAGTACAAAATTAAACGTTTGATATTATTTTCTGTTAGATTTCACCTAGTTTGAATAAAAATGACAGCACTAAGTACATAGACAAAGAATATATAATAAAAATAGAAAGGCAACTCAATGTATCAATTTCGTTTATTAGGACCCCTTGCGGCTGGGGTCATTACTAATCATCTTTTGGCGGAAAATTCAAATGGACACACCTTACATACATACCCCTTAGCGCCTCTTGCGGGCTATTTCGTTACTAATTAACATTTACTGGAAAATATCTTACTATTTTCCGATGAAATAATCTCACATATATTATTAAAAAATAAAAGGATATATAAAAAAATGCACATTTTTTCTAGATATACATATATTTATTTGCTGTTTAAGATAGAACGGTTATAAACTAATTACATAATATTTATTACACATATTTTCAGAAGCAAATTTTAAATACTATTATTGTTTGCTTCCTGACAACTTACTATCATCGTCCTTATTGTAATTTTTTAATTATAACATAATAACATAATTCACCATGTTTAGTTTTTTTACTAGCACAACACAACAATTCTTTGCTACAATAGGTAACTAAAACTAAACTTTAAAAACTAAGTAACCAACTTAAATTAAAATTAGTAAGAATAAATGCAAGCGAAAATACAATTGAAAGCTTGTAAACGAACGAAAGATCTGTCATTACTTTTGACAGAATTGACATTGCGGAATTAAGCTTCGTTTGATTATTTTATTGACACTCTGAGACTGTGTTAAAATACATGATTGGTTAAAGTCTTTGTGAGAGAGATAGGCTGTCATTTCTCTTTATTAACTGCCTGGGGTCAAAGTGATGGGGGAATGTTCTAGGGTCATGCATATAAGTTTCCGGGGCATGACTAAGTATAAGTATAAAAAATTTACTTAATTTTTAAAAACCAGCTGATACCCGATATCATAAGAAATCAAATTGACTATCATCTCAGCAAAATTTAAAATCAAACTCAAAAAACCATGTAAAATACATCTACAGGGCGTTTCACTTCAAGAACGGAACGGCCACCTGGCCATTAATTAAAAAAATACATTTTATTGATAATATTGTGTTTTAGTGATTGGCACATAGGTACATAGAGATTATTTTGTCAATGTCCAAAGTAAAAGAGGGTCTTCTTCTTCTTCAGATGCAAATCCAGTAATGGATGTTAGCGATCACATTTTCCATTAATTCTCTATTTCTTGCAATATGTATCAGAGATTGTATGTCGTTAATCCCTGTCCATTGCCTTATGTTTCGGAGCCAGGACATTTTCTTGCGTCCCATTCCTCTCTTGCCTTCAATTTTACCCTCTATTATAAGTTGGAGGAACTGGTATTTTTCATTTCGCATGATGTGACCTAGATATGCCGTTTTCCTTTTCTTGATGGTTTCGAAAAGTTGGCGTTCTTGGTTTATTCTTTTAAGGACATCTATATTTGTGATTTTCGCTGCCCATGGTATTTTTAGGATACGGCGATAAAGCCACATTTCGAAAGCTTCTAATCTGTTTATATCCCTTGTTTTGAGTGTACAGTCCTCTAGTCCATATAGCAGCACTGACCGTACGTAGCACTTAGTAAACCTTAATCTCAGTTGAAGATCAAACTCTGAACAAGTAAGTACTTTCTTGAATTTTACGAAAGCTTGTCGAGCTTGCTCAATGCGACATTTTACTTCCCTGTCCGATGCCCAGTCTTTAAAAAGCCACGATCCCAGGTATTTAAATTTACTCACTCTTTCAATGGACTTAGTATTCAGTGTTATGGTGGAGTTTTCAAGTGCATCTAAGTTTCTGCATATGATCATAAATTTGGTCTTTTTGGTATTAATCTCTAATCCCATTCGCTTACTGTATTCTCCGATTATAGTGACAAGTTGTTGAAGATCGACTATGTTGTCACAAATTAAGACACCATCATCAGCATATCGTATGTTGTTGATCAATACTCCATTCATTTTGATTCCCATCTCTGCATCCTCCAAAGACTCTTGAAATATGGCTTCCGAATAAATGTTAAATAAAAGAGGGGAAAGCACACATCCCTGTCGAACGCCTTTTCTTATATGTATGGGTTTGGATATAGAATTGTCTATTTTTAACTGTGCCGTTTGATGCCAGAAGAAGTTTTCAATGCATCTTATGTCTTTTTGGTCTATATCAACTTTCTTGAGAATCTGCATTAACTTGTGGTATTGGACACGATCAAACGCTTTTTGGTAATCTAAAAAGCATAGGAACACATCCTTCCTCTGATCGTAACAATTTTGGACCAGCACCTGTGTTGCTACTATTGCTTCTCGTGTTCCTAAACCTTGTCTAAACCCGAACTGGGAATCACTGATGACCCATTCACATTTTTTGTATAATCTTTGATGTAGTATTTGTAAGAATATCTTTAAAGTGGGACTCTTCAGGCTAATGAGTCTGTGATCCTCACATCTTTTTGCATTGACTTTCTTGGGCAGGGGAATAAAGGTAGAGCGTAACCACTGTTGAGGATAGCAGCCAGTTTCATAAATTAACTTAAATATTTTGTGTAAAGCTGAAATTCCCCTTTCATCTAGTAATTTGAGTATTTCTGACAGGATTTCATCTGGTCCAGGTGCCTTATTGTTTTTTGAATTTAATGTTGCCTTTTCTATCTCCTCTTTGGTGATTGAAGGGCCAGTCAGCTGGTCGTCTGTATAAACTTCACTCATGGGTGTTTCGTCATGGAAGAGCTCCTGGATATAATTTTCCCATATATCAATTTTCTCCTTTTCACCCAGCACTATCTGGTTATCCTGATTAACTATGGTAGTTGGTCTTCGTTTTCTGTATATTCCAGCAGTCTCCTTAAACTTTTTATGTAAAAGAGGGTGCACAATACAAAAAAAAAATATGCTGAAGAAGATGTTTTGCTTACGTTGAAGGCCATCGAGCATGGGATGTCACAAAGAAAAGCTTCCGAGACGTTTGAAGTACGACGTCAAACTCTTCAGTTTATAAAAAGCGATAAGTTTAATAAGATTACTTTGGGGCCAAGTAGTATTGTGACCAGTGAGGAAGAAGCTATTTTAGAAGAATGCATATTGACAAGTCACAAAAAAGGATTTCCTGTTAAAAAAGTAAATATTCAAGCTTCTGATAAGAAATTTTTAGATTCAAGTCCACGTGAAAATCCATGAGGAAAATGACAATTTTCCAGGAGGAGGCTGGTATCAAGGCTTCCTTAAGCGTCATGAAATTTTAACTCATGAATACCAGAAGCAGTTTGTGCGGTCAGTTCAGTTGTTCCAAAAGAGATGTTCGTAAATGATTTTTTTTAGTCGAGGAATATTTAAAAAGTAAAAATCTAGATTACATTCTGCAAGACCGCACTAGAATTTTTAATGGGGATGAAACATGTTTTTTTTTGCGCCCAAAAAATTTTAAAGTTATTGCGCCTCGTGGAGCACGGAATGTTTATGAGGTAGATTATGTAGAACATCACCGTGATATTTACCTTTTCTTCATTCGGTCAAGTAACTGAGCCGATGCTTATTTATCCCTATAAAAGACTCTCTATATGTTCAGCACTAGCTACATATATAGTGCTGCTACCAATTAAATAAACAAAACACTAATAAAAAGTAAGATATTTATTATACAATAATGTACTTACAAAAATAACCACACATATCTGCCAAAAAAAAACTTAACTTTTCATCTAACCTAACCAGCATCACAGCACAAATCTGCTATTTAGCGTCACCTAAAAACTTCCTTTTATATGATTTTCTTGCAAATGCTTTAAAAGGTCGGTCCCTTTAAAGACTCCAGCAGTAATCCGCCATCATGTGTCCCATATCCCCTGATACCTCTCTTCCATCGTTTTGATATCTTGGTGAAAACATTCCCCTTGTTCCACACTAAGGTCACCAAGATTTTCTGGGAAACGGTCTAAGTGGCTGTAGAGGTAATGAATTTTAATACATATGATAATCGTGCTTGTTAAAATTGTTAAGCATTTCTTCCACTATATCCCGGTAATTTTCCAATTCATTGTTTCCAAGAAAATGTTGCACAACTTTCACAAAAGAGCACCATGCATTACATTCAATTTCAGTCATCGATTCTGTAAAATGCAAATCTTTTATAAGTTGTCGTATCTGAGGCCCATCAAATATTCCGGTTTTCAATTTTTCTTTACTAAGTGCAGGGAATTTGCTGGACTAGTATTCAAAACAAGGACGATTCTGGTCTGGGGCCTTTACAGATTGTTTCATCAGCTCTAGTGTAATATGTAACGGAGGTAATATTATTTTCTCCCGGTCGATCAATGCTTCGTTAACTACATTAGCTTCTCCTTAAATTAAAGCGACTCTGGGATGCCATTTTCTTCTACTCCGGTGTTGGTCCTTAGTCCTGCTATCCCAAAGACACAGGAAACAGTGATATTTTGTATAGCCACCTTGTTGTCCCAGGAGAAAGTTCACTATCTTAAAATCAACACAGATCGCCCACTGATGTTGGTCACACTTGATGTTTTTTAGCACCAGCGAAATTGTTTTATATTTTTCTTTCATTTTTGTAGAATGTCCAATTGGTATACTTCCATATTTGTTGCCATTATGTAAAACGACACACTTTAAACTTCGTTTGGAACTGTCGATAAAAAGAAGCCAGTGATCTAGTCTATATTCCGATACACCCATTTTGTCTAACAGTCCTTTAATATTATTACAAAAAACCATATGATTTTGCTGAGAAAAAAAGGCAAAAGATATTTTTCTCTATTACGGTAATATGTAGTTTTGGTGTCTGGGTGAAGAAAATTTTATTGCTTTAGTTTGGAGGCAAGCAACTCGGAAGAACCCTTTGAAAAGTTTAAATCTCTGATAAGATCACTTAGCTCTTCCTTAGTAAAGAGCTCAGGACGTGGTGATTCCTCTTTAAAATCACTGTCGTCTTTCTCAACCTGTAGTTCGTCAGACAACGTTTCGACATTATCCTCTGGTAACGTAGGTAGAGAGCTAAATATTGGAATGGGTATCTGTTCAAGCTGATGTGGAATTGGTCTTATTGCTGAATCCAGGTTAGAATATGTTCACGTATGTCGATTGTTGCGATTAATGCCTTTTATATTCTCAAGACAGAAATAGCAATCGTCAAAATGATTTTTTGGTTCCCTCCCTGCCAATGGTACACCAAACTTTAAACATTTTCGTTGTGTTTTCGTCCACTGTCGCAAGTTTTCCAGACAAGTTTTGCACACTACATGTGGAGCCAAGGATTAATCTTGATCTCTTAAATGAACAACACCTAAATTGGGCTTGATATGCTCTTTTTATAAAATCATAAACTGGTTTTCTACTTTCCTTTACAATGTACTCGCCACATATGTAGCAAAAACGTCCGGGTTATTCACACAACAACGCCTGCTTGTAGAAGCCATGGTTTTCAGTTGTCAAAAACAAACTCTTGTTACGAAACTCAAGTTCAAACTAAATATTACAACAGAATGCAGTTGATTTTATATAAATTTATTAAGTCCGTTTCAGAGAAAATACTATTTACTTATCGGACAATAGTTTAAAAACAATTAGTGCTAATTTCAAGTTATGGGCATTTCCAAAAAGTACACTTTAATTAGAAGTTATTAGTATGTATTTGTATTAAAATTTGTAAGTTGGTTTATAAACATATTGCAGTTATAGTGGTGGAATATACAGAAATGTAAGAATATTTAAGTATTTGATGAGTATGTTGTATCTCGAAAACTAGAGCTGATACAAAGAAAAGGTTTGTATTTTTGTAGTCAGCGCAGATGAATTAACCAAAATCAGTTGACTTTTTTCGGCAGCAAGACAATTTTTTTTGTTGAGCTGTGTTATCTATAAACATTTTATGCCAGATCCATAAGCTATAAATAAAGCTCTCGATTAACACTAAAATTATTATCTTCGTCTAAACACTTCAGGCCAATGGCCTTGCCAACTGCCCTCACAATTGGCCCAAAATTCAGTAGTCTCCGAGAGTAGACTGAGGACAATGAGCCGCGCTCAGTGAGCCCCCCACCACTTGAAATCTCAATTGTCACGACAATTGGCGCCGTGTGAACGGTGTAGGCCAGTAGTGTTGTCTTGTTTTTTGCCAGTTCTCTCTAGTTCTCTGGTGGCAGTCAAAACATACACGTGATTTGTGTTATTTGTAGCTGCCTACTGGCATGGCAATAGTTGGCCCCGTATAAACATCTTCTCGTTCAACTGGACTGGTCTCCGACAATCCGCAATCACGTGATGACAATTGTCGAATGACAATTGTCTCGCCAATTGTCATCGTGAAAACGCGGCTTTACTGCGTCTCCTAATAAAATTTTAAGAACAAAGATTTTAACGCAAACTGCGGTCCTTATTACAGATAAGAATATACATAGACTTAACTTTATAGGACCTAAACGTTCTTCTTCTTCTTTTTCTGGTGCCGTACGCTATGTAGCGTGTAGGCGTTCATGCTGGTTGGATTATTTTTAGCAATTAAATTCTTTTTTTAAATATTTTTTATATTATTAATAAAGTTTAACTACAATACAGTCTCATTAAACAAAATATTAATTTATTCAAGAGTACGAAATATAGTGCTAGGTTACTTTTCATTTAATTTTATTGTCAACTAAGATTAGTATACTACAGTGCGATTATTATAACTACGAGGTGTAGCTAATGGATTAAGTCTGAAGCCAAACATACACACACGCACACACACTAATACGCAGCTTTGGTTTACAGGTAAAACTATTGCTTCACGATCCAAACTGGCAAGTGGAAGGTAAAGTTCTTCTTGCTAGAGAAAAAATTCAAAAGTTTATTAAATACGTTGTCGATAACTTCCAACGTGATAAAGAACCAGACATAGTGGCTATAAAAATACAGCATTCATTTTCTACAACGTTTAAGCGTAGACATGAAATAGTTAACCAAAGACGAGAAAATTTGGCAGATCGTCTAAGCCCTCTTAGGGTGACAATTTTAGAACGACGTAGGACTGATACAGACCTTTCTAACTTATTGCATCAAATTGTAGTGTATTTTGTATTGTTTTCTGGAATGGGGGATCCAACAGTACCAGAAGTAAGTATTTGATATAACTAAGATTATCATTGTGTTGTTTTATGTAATTAATATGAAATTTTGTACATTAAGTTCTCATATATAATTGTTCATTGAAAATTTGTTTATTATGAATCACCTTTCACTGTCATTTCATTTCTAGCATGTAACTTTTGGAATGTTTGCCTTGAATATTTTTCCTGTCTAATAACCGTTTGTTTTTATCACCCGTTTCAATTTTTATCAAATATTTCGTTGGGAATAGCTCGCAAATATACAGTGTAGGTAAAAGTTTATGGTCGGTATGGTAAAATTTAACAGGATATCTAACACAGATATAAAATCATATTTTCAGCGAATAGACAAAGATAACAATTATATTTCCCCTTGATCTCCCTTCCATATTTCTCATTGACGCCATTGCCCATTAGTGAGATGATTAGTTCCGATCAGAGATATTTTACATATCTTTGGTTCCGATCTTAATATACCTAAGAAACTAGAGGTGGGTCGTTGACATATTTATCTGAACCGTTTTTCGTAGACTGTAACTAGTTGATTGTTTACCAGTAGTTTCAAATAAGCGAGTACACAAACAAACATATTGGCTATTATCGTTTATGTGTATAAGTATTAAAATGAAAGAAACTAACGAAGGATATATTTATAATAACGTAAAAAATAAATTAAACAATACAAATATTACTTACATTTACATTACACATTATTAAATCGTGAATCGTCTAAATTTACATTTAAAAACATAAGTTTTTCCACTTTTCTTGTTAACCGTGTTCTTCTTTTATTTAAAATTAAACCAGATTTTGAACATGTTTTCACAAGGAACAGATTTTGTTACAATACTACAATATTTTATGAATATAGTGGTTAAGTTAGGATATACATGGCGATGGTTTTTCCACCACTGTAATGGACAGTTTTAATCTCCGTTCGAAATTTTTTGTGGGTAATATATCATCAGACAAATACATGTCGACTTCTTTTATATCTCTCGATACAGGTGTATGTTTAGATGAGTTATGTCCAATTAATTCATCAAAAATACACCATGGACTTAAGTCATCTTTATCAGTTTCTTTTTCTTGTACTGGTTGATTTTTAATAGTACAATCTTTTTTTTTATATAAGTAACCAGCTTCTTAACTCTTTCTTTTGTTTTTTATAACTAGTTATTCTGATTAGTGAATGAGTTTGGATTTACGATTGATCTACATTTTCGATTTCAAATCTTTATTGATAGTTCGTCAAAGGATTTATTTATTGTAAATATTCAATTAAGAATTCTTTTTTTTTTAGTGAAAATTATTGACCTGGTATAAGAATAATAATTTTATTTTCAAAAAATGCACATTTGTAGAAGATGCAGCTTTTATGGTCCACTTTCTGAATATTGCAATGATTGAAACTTCTTCTGACGCATTTCTGTACGTTTCGACTACTTCTACTACAAGTATATACATACTGCCACCGCCACCCAAACGCCAAAAGGTGATGGATACTTTCATTAATAAAAATATTAGTTTAGAACATAAGAAACAAATAGATATGAATTTATTAAACCTATGCAAAGACTCGTTTCATCCTTTTTTCATAGTTGAAGAACGAGCTTTTAAAAAGTTTGCAGGGTGGATATAAACCGCCAACAAGAAAAACTTTGTCAGGTTCATTACTTCAGGAATGTTATATCAAAACTAAAAATTATTAAATCACAAGTTGTTAAAGAAGTAGAAAATATTAACAGGGCAATATTTAACCGAAAATTTAGAATTTAAAACGGTTTTATTAGGCTGCTGCCATTTTTCTGGAAACCATAATTCAGAAAACATCGCTTTTGAAATTAGTGAAATTATTAATCAGTGGGGTCTAAAATGAAAAGTAAATTTTGCAGTAACTGATAATGCCTCAAATATGGTCAAAGCTATTAAATATGTTTTGGAATGAAAACATTTAGATTGTTTTGCTCATACGTTAAATTTATTGGTGGAGGACGCACTTAAATGCTGTCGTGTACAAATAGATATAACAAAAAGTCTTTTTTTCAACAATTCGGTAAAAAACACATTTCAAAAAAGCACCTTATCTTCAGAAAGTCTTTTAAAGTATCAATTCCAACATAACAAAGTTCCCAAACGGGCAATCCAAGACGTGAAAACTAGGTAGAACTAGGTAGAACACCTATTACCTGTTAAAAAGAATGACCGAGTTAGAAGAGGCAATCCGTTCCACATTGGTATTAGTTACTACGTACTTAGACTTAGACCAAATCTAAATAATGAAGACTGGATTATTTGTTCTCAACTTTCCCAAATTTTACGGCCTCTTAAAGAAATAACAAGTACAATGAGTGGCCAAAAATACTTGAAGGGTACTTCGGTGATTGTTATGGTACGCTGCCTGCAAGAATCTTGCAATAAAATTTTAGCAAACGGTAACTTTACATCCATACTATTTGACGTAGTACAATTAATAATATCGGGTTTAGCAAAAAGATTTAGAGGGATAGAACAGAGTGGCACATTGTCATTATGCGCATTTATGGATTCACGATTTAAAGTGCAGGGATTTTCTGATAAAATGAAGCTAAAAAACAAAAGAAAGAGTTTAGAAGCTGGTTACTTTTATAATTAAAGAACAAGATTGTACTATTGAAAATCAACCAGTACAAGAAAAAGAAACCGATAAAGATGACTTAAGTCCGTGGTGTATTTTTGATCAATTAATTGCACATGACTCATCTAAACGTACAGCTGTATCGAGAGTCCATTACAATGGTGGAAAAACCAGCGCCATGTATATCCTAACTTAACCACTATATTCATAAAACATTGTAAATGTGAACACATGTTCAAAATCTGGTTTAATTTTAAATAAAAGAAGAACCCGGTTAACGAGAAGTAAAGTAGACAAACTTACGTTTTTAAATGTCAATTTAGACGATTCGAGATTTAATAATAACGTGTAATGTAAATGTAAGTACGATTTACTAATTGTGTTGTTTAGTTTATTTTTCAAGTTATAATAAATATATCCATCGTTAGTTTATTTCACTTCAATGAATATACACATAAACGATAATAGTCATTATGTTTATTTATGTAGGTACTCTTTTACTTGAAACTACTGTTAAACAATTATAGTAACATGTTTACGAAAGTCGGTTTGTACATGTAGACACCTAGCCTTGAAGAGTAATGTTGTTACTAAACTTAGAGTTCTATGGAAAAGATGAAAATTTCAAGAATTGCGTAAATTGATAAATCAATACAAGGTCTAATTTTTTTTAGATGCTACAACGCAAAGAGTGGAATCCTGATGCCATGGTGAGAGCTATCACTGCTGTGAGAGATAAAGAAATGGGATATAAGATAGCTGCTAAGACCTTTGGTGTTCCAAGGGCTACTTTAAAAGATTATGTCAAATCTGACCGCACACCACAGGAATGTGTGAAATAAAAATTTTAAAGAAAGCCAGTTTTTATAGCTGACCTTGAGAAAAGTCTTGTCGAACACTGTTTGAACATACCTCATTCTCTCGAATGAATCAAAGGCTGCTGGCAAAAAGTGGGTTAGATTGTTTTTCAAACGGCATCCAGAGCTTCTCCTCAGACGACAACAGAACTTATCAATGACTAGAGCTAAAGGTTTCACAAAAGAAACTGTTGACGTATGTGTTGAAGTATTTCTCTATCCAGAAGCCTGAACTCGAGAAAATAAACTTTGACCCCTAAATAATATTTAGCGTAGACGAAACAGGGATATCTGTAGTCCAGCACAAAGCTGCTAGAGTAGTAACCTGTAAGGGGAAAAATCAAGTGCATTTTATCTGGTGGACGTGGATCCACAACCACAGTCATAACCTGTATTGTTAATATTTCCACTTAAAAGGTGGCAGGAAGAATTGCTTGAGAAAGTTTCTCCAGGGTCCATAGGCGGATGTTCAGATTCAGGTTAGGTAACTGGTCCATTGTTTCTGTGGACCCATCGAAAGAGAATCCTGTTGTGCTTATCATTGATGGCCACTATTTCCACACTATAAATCTCGAACTTATTGACATTAAAAGAGAGTCAGGAGTATTTATAATTTGCCTTCTACTACACGGAACAGACAAGCTACAGCTTTTGGATGTATCGTTTATGTTTCCTTTAAAAACTAGATACGCAAAAGATATAGAACAATGGTTGGTTAGTAACCCAAGTAGAGTTGTCAGAAAACTGCAAATACCAGTCTCTTTTGTGAGGCGTATCTTCGTACAGCTATTCTTGAAACGGCCGTCAATGGGTTTAGGAAGACTGGGATCCATCCATTTAATTCTAATGTTTTTCAGGAGCATGATTTTATTGCTAGACAACTACAGCAAGAGGTGCCTGCCAATGGACGGGATAATCACAGCCAGAATGTTCTAGTCCCACCTCAAGCGGTCAGTCTCTGAGACATCCAGAATGTTCCAGTCCCACCTCAAGTGGTCAGTCCATATCTTCTAGAGCCGGTACTTCATTCTTGGTAACTGGATCTCCTCACAAATCTTCTCACAAAATCTCTTTGCAAAAGAAACAAATGACATAAGAGAAGAGGCAGTCAAAGGCTAAGAAACGTCTCAACATGAAAGATAAAGAAAATCCTGGCACATCACTGAACAAACGTCCCAATAAGAAAACAACGAAGTTAGATTTAAATTCAAGTGACTCTGAGGACCAAACAGAAGTTCCACTGAAATCAACCGATGATGAGGATAGTTCTAGTGATGAAGTTGCACCATAAGTCATTTGTGGAAAACGTTTTTCACAAGACAAGCGAGGAGAAAAATGGATAAGGTGTTCGGAATGCTTCAAGTCGTGCGATGAGAGGTGTTTAACTTCAACCAAGTCAAAAATTTTGTTTGTGATTTTTGTCTGGAGGTGTAAATAGATAGAACTTATGTATCAAAATGTATAAACAAGTTTATCTATCTCAATAAATTTATTATAACAGATGTTAGTATTATTTAAATCATGTTTTACAAAAAAAAAATCATTCATTTCAACTAGGAATGGGTGGGAGACGGAATTGGGTTACCATTTTTAAAGAACCGAAATTTGCTTTGTTTTTATTTATTTATTTTTACTTCGGGAAATTTTATTTAGTAGAATCGTACTAGCAAAACTCTTAGACATAGAGTTAAGTTACTTAAATCAGTTTGTTTCCATTATTTTAACTCTAAATAAAATTTCAGTATTTAAGATTTTGCTTAGGGGGACGGTATTTGGGCACTTTACCTTAATAAATTTTTTTGATCTCATAAAAGTATTATAAAAATAGCAAAAACGCGCAACGTTTTTTTTACCTACACCTATAATAGACATAGAAACTGAATTCATGTACGACAAAATACAAAAACTGCACACGAAAGCTGCACTCTTCACATTTAAAATGCATTTTAATATTTATTAATAGGGCACTCTGATCAAAATATATCGAATATTTTTATGTCCAGCTGATACAAATATTGTGTAACATTGATTTCTAACGTATAATATTGACATTCAAAAGTGTTGTTTCTGAAAGAACGGTTTATTTTACGCATGAATACGTAACAGTGTGAATAAACTTCAAGTAACAGTGTGAATAAACTAAAAGATAAAAAGTGGATATAAACCTCAAACAAGCCTATGCAAAGATGAAAGTGGGCAAATAATCAGTGACCAACAGAAAGTCACAGAAACCTGGAAGCATTATTTTCAGACCCTACTTGGAACACAAGTAGATATGGAAGATGAAATGGGTACGAACCATGTAGAAGAGAACGAAGTTGAAGTAGAAGCTCCAACCATAGAGGAAGTTCTCGAAGCTATTAAGGCCCAGAAAAACAATAAAGCCCCGGGAGTTGACGAGATTCCAGCAGAACTGTATAAGGTAGGTGGCAACCACCTATCAAGTCATATCCACGCGCTTATCAAAGAAATATGGCAAGAAGAGAAAATACCCGACGAATGGAAGAAAAGTATAGTATGCCCAATCTATAAAAAAGGAGACAAACTCCAATGCAAAAACTACCGTGGAATCTCTCTACTATGTACAGCGAATAAAGTCCTCACGTATATTATAAACCAGCGACTCCAACCACTAGCAGAAAATATTATTGGAGAATATCAGACGGGCTTCAGACGGGGAAGATCGACAATGGATCAAATATTTACAGTCAAGCAGGTCTTGAGCAAATCGTGGGAACACGACATTGATGTTCACAACGTGTTTGTAGACTTCAAACAGGCATACGATTCAGTCAAAAGGGACAGACTGTACTATATACTGGCAGAATTAGCAATACCACATAAGCTAATTAGACTCATTAAAGCCACAATGGATGAAACTCAGGCATGTGTACGAATACAAAACAACCGGACAGACTTTTTCAAAATCTCGCAGGGACTAAAGCAGGGAGATGGGCTGGCACCAACATTGTTTAACCTGGCACTGGAGTATGCGGTTAGGCAAATGCAAACTGGACGAGAAAACCTACTGACCAATAAAACGGTTCAACTGGCTGCCTACGCCGATGATATCAGTATTATGAGTAGAACATCAACAGGAGCACAGGAAGCATACACAGAGTTAAAAACACAAACGAAAAGGCTAGGTCTGGAAATTAACACAGAAAAAACAAAAATAATGGTACAGACGAGAAGAAATATAATCCCACAAAACATTATACATGAAGATGACATTGAAACGGTTGGAAAGTTTACATACCTGGGAGTAGAAATATATGCCGATGGAGCAGAGGATGGAGAAATACGAAAAAGGATAACGCAGGCAAACAAAGCTTATTTTGTCCTCTCCCATATATTTCGGTCTAAAAGTGTCCACCGAAATACAAAGATGAGAATCTATAAAACTTTAATTCGGCCAATAGCATGTTATGGCAGCGAAGCATGGGTCCTGAAAGAAACATCCAAAAACAAACTCGACACATTCGAAAGAAAAGTACTGAGGAGAATACTAGGACCTGTGAGGGAAAACGGAATCTTCAGAATTCAATATAACAACGAGCTCTATCAACTGTATAAGGAAACACCCCTGTCAGACTTCATTAGAATACAAAGATTGCAATGGGCCGGACATGTGATACGAATGGGAGAGGATAGGCTACCAAAACGAGCACTGAACGCCAGAATGCAGGGAAAGAGACCAGTTGGAAAGCCAAGAAAGCGCTGGGAAGACACTGTAAGCAGCGACGCACAAGCACTTTTAGGAGTCCGTGTATGGAGAAGAGCAGCCACAGACAGACAAGGGTGGAGGCAAAAAATAAAAGAGGCCAAGGCTCATTTTGGGCTGTAGTGCCGTAGAAGAAGAAGTGTGAATAAACTTCTTTATTCAAAATTATCTTCGTTAAATTTGAAACATTTTTTGTACGGCGTACATATTCTTGGTAAATCGATTTTCCCCCTATAGTGAAGGGTTTTAAGGAGAAACCGGGGGGTGGAATTGGTAAAGTTTTTGGGGTCCTAAAATTGACATTTTCGGCAAAATTCAGCTTGTCCGTATGATTTTTAGAGGTTTAGTTGAATTTTTATCTCTGACGACTGAAGTATTAAGGTCGATTCAGACACATCAGTCACGTCTCGTCACAGTCCTGGCGCCGAACCGAACAATCCGTCATACAAAATATTCTTTAATAGAAATATGGCGCCGGCATTCACATTCATCAGGCAACGAACAGTTTCCCAGCTGTCAGATAATTAATAGTTCTATGACCAAACAGGACCGGTTCGGCGCCGCGACTGTGACGGGACTGATGTGTCTGAATCGACCTTTAGGCAGATGTTAATCTTAAGCGGTTAGCTCCTAATTTGGCTGTTACGTTTATTCACAAATCGTCAAAAATCGTGCAGCCTGTCTTCGACTTTACAACTTTTTATGTATATTTTACACATATTATCTAAGATGTATTTATATTGTGGTAATTTAATCCATTTTTAATATTTAAGATGTATAAACACAACAAAGTCGTCGTTAGCAGCGTGTTAACCAAAGACGAACTGAAAGAATTTGTTAACAAACCTTACGTGGTTAGGCAGGAAGAATTATCCACAATGGTTAAGGTTTGTACTGGTATAAGAATTTTTAACATGAACTGTAACAGAGGAGATAAAGGAGTATCAAACTGTAAGCTTCTGATTATATACTAACTATATATTTTCTTTATACTTGCGTATATAGGCCAGGGCCAATAATTTTGAGATCATATAGAGATTAACACAATAACAGTAAAAGAAAAAAAAATGTAACAAACATTCAAGAAAAAATCATTTACATGAGATCTGAAGTCAGAAAATTGAAGGGGCTGAGCTTTTAATGATAAAAAACGGTTTACCTCGATTTCCGGCACTACAAGTCCTATGGAAAAAAAGTTAAATAGCAAAATTATAATAAAGAGATTTTTGTGTTTAGGTACACTATTTTCACATAACCTTAAAATTTACGCGAAAAATTCAAATAACTAAACTAATTGTTGCAATACAGCCCGTTCCCCTAGTGCGTTAGAGAAAACTAACGCAAAGAAGTTCCTGTATCTCTTTCTAATGGATCGGGTTTATCGACCACGTGACCTAAATAACCAATGGGAAGGTAACAAATGGAATGTAGGTATTAAAACAAAACAATGTGTTTAGTTTGCATTTGGAGAACGATTTCCAGAATGGAAATCTAAACCTCAAAATAACTATATATTCAAACGAAATTATTAGGCCAGAGAAATAACCTTTTTTTCATGATAATGATCCGGCCAGTCAAAGGACAGTTATTTTGAGTAGTATGAACATCTGTATCAAAAACCTATATATTTCCTGCAGCCGATTTTTTGGACTTAATGTCAAATTAATTAACCCTTTCACTCATGATCTGTTTATTTTAAAATTTGATATATTTGTCTGTAGTTTGTTGTTCTAGAACATTTAAAAGAACTAAAAATGTATTAAAGAAAATTATTTTTAATTTTTCTTTTGTAAAAAATGCATGGGATTATATATCCCAACAGTATACATGAACGATAAATGTTTATACATGATATGGTGTAAAACAATCGCTATATAACGGAAAATCACACATTTTACAAATAAATTTTGTACGTTTATCTTTCTTATGTTGTGTACACCTTATACACCTCAAGCGACTGGATTTTCCTAATCTAGGTAAATGGTCGCCAACATTACTCATCACTGTGGATGGCATGCTTCGACGGCCAATATGTTTGTTTTTTTCTTCTTCTTCTTTGGAGTGCTTATCGCCCAGTACTGTAAGAATATCAGATAAGTCAACCAGATAATTTAGAAAGGGTATTTTTTTATTTTTGGTATGTAACTCAGTATATAGAATATATGAATTGTATACTGCCATCATTAGAACTTTGTAATAAACCTTCTTCCACAATTTTTGGGATTTTCTATTGAAATCGTACACAGATGTTATTTGATCACATCTATCTACACCTCCCATGTAACGGTTATAGAATTCAATCAATACCGGACAACAAATGTTGGCTTTTGTACCATCTATCAGTTTCCTACACACACTTGTTTCTTCTGGCTTATGGCAGTTAGTTAATACAATAAAATCTTTTGTGTCCTGCCATCGTATAGCTAATATTCCAGTTTCATGACCTTTTACTTGCGATTCTCCTCGATTTAGCTTGTCATGAAATTTAGGTAAATTTTTTCAGGTACTCATGCATGTACCCACGTCAGGAAACATAATGATACCCATAAGGTGAACTGTTGTAAAAAATCTGTTGAAGCAAATTACAACATTTTCATTAGAAATTGTTGAAGATAACTGATTTACGACACGTTTTCCCCAAAGTACCTGTCAGCTTATTATCATTTTTGCCTGCATACATATTTATATCGTAAACATAGCCAGTTTCCGAATCGCATCTTGTCCATAACTTTATGCACATTTTACGTGTTTTAGGGGCATATACTGTTTCAATATAAATCGCCCTTTGAATTTTTCCATAGACTCATCAATTGCTTGATAGGTAGAATCACTTCTAGCTCTCATAAAACTTGTCTTCAAGCGGAAAATAACATCATCTATATAATAAGTTTTATTTGCTGTGGCAGGTTTATTGGATTCGGCAAAATACAATTTTGATAATAGTAGTTGGCACATATCCCTAGATATTGCACTACGAATATAATCGTTTCCAATCGATTTATTATTAAACCAGTACATTGAGAAAGAAGGAATTCTATTACAATGCATAACTAATGTAACACCAGTAAGTACACTGGGCCATATACATAAACAAATTTTTAGAAAATACTTTTAGAAAACAGTCTAATGCAAAACACCATATCTGGGAATAAAATTTTCTGCCTTGACATTCAGTTCAACCAGCAGAAAATTCTGTACTAGTTAGCGGCAAAGGTTGCATAACCTCGTCTGCATCATCAGAGGATTCCTAATCTGAAATTTGAGCTGCATTCTTGGTTTCATTACCTATATTCACTTCACTTTCAAGTGAACTTGCCTCACTTAGTTTATCTGATGACAAAATGAAGTCCTTATCACTACTATAGTTTATACTTTCAATTTCCTCAATGTTATTAGCATAGTACTCAAGTTAATCTTCGGTAAGTTTCTGTTTCTGTCGATACATGGTAAAAAAAGGAAGTTGTTTATACCTGCTGGGATTTTGAAAAAACATGCGGATTTTTGGCTTATAAACAATCAGAATAACTTTTATATTGCCTGTAAGGAGAGAAAAAAGTTGTCTTAGGACAATTTGAGACGAAGTTGGTCCATTTTTTGAAATTGATAGCATATTTGTTTATAATAATTAAGAGATCTTATTGGCGTCATGTTTATTTATAACATACTTTATAGTTCTATTCCGAAAAATATTGCATTTTAACGGAATCGTTCACAAAGCTTTAAAATGTGGTCCAAAAAATCGGCCGGCTTTAAACTCCCAGGAGCAGTGTAGGGGAAGGAACTGATAGCTGTATCTCTCGTTCTTGTTTATTTATTTCGACGTTTCTTTTTTTAATTTGTATGTAATTTTGTACATAAATATGTACGATTAGTTTATTTCTTCAGTAAACTTTCCCATACCAACTTATTTTTTCAATTATTATTATTTATTTATAACTAAACAGGTTATAAAAAATGTTTTTTTTTTCAAAATAACTTTTTTTTAATAATTTGAGATATTCTAAGATGAAATTTATTTTTTTGTCAAATACTTTAAACGTAAAATGCAAATAAACAATTAAAAATACTGAAAAAAGCCGATTTTAACGTTTTTCGATGTCATTTTTTAATAGCTTGAACATCGTATTTAAAAAACAAAAAATATGAAATGTAAGCTTAAATCTATTAGTTTTAGAATCCAATAAATAAGTCCATTTCGATTTTATATGGCATAAGCATAAAATAATAAACAATCAGAATGCCCACTCACAGATACCGCCTTTGAAGTTTTTCAGCACGCGCGCCATGTTTTAGAAGGAAACACATAACACAAACATAAAATATGATCTGTGAGGTTATGTAATTGTTTATATTTATGTTTAATTATATTATATTTATGTTATTATATTTAACAATGTTAATATAATTGTATAGTATGTCTATGATTGCCGTAAGTCAATTAAACCGGGTTAATTTTTCTATGCACACCACATAAGTTTTCACTGGTTCCCTTTAAAACATGGCGGAACGTCTGCGCGAACGAGATGCGCGTACTTAATTTTCCATGGAGAGTGGGTATTCTGATTGTTTATTATTCTGTGGCATAGGCCAGTTTAAAATATCGATAAACAAATTGATATACCGTTGCATTTCGGGATATATAGACTTGACCAACATCTAAGCTTTAAAGTTCGAAATAAATTGTTTATATTTTACCCACAAGCTGAATCTTATTTTAATCAAAAGAATATGAGTTTGTTAATAACTAATTAAGTTCGACTAATTAAAAATCGACTGCAGAAAACAACTTGTTATAGAGGCCCATATTACTCAAAACAACTGTCGTTTGACTGGCCGGTACTGGTTCAGTGTCACAATCAGGGTACTTTTTTGCTTATTTCCCTGGCCTATGGTGGATAATTCATAATTCTAAAGATAGGAAGTAATATTAAAATGTCACAAAAATAGCTTCTAAACAATATTTAAAAAGTTTATATTTTGACAATTTCAAATCATAAATGACAGGTAATTTGGTGAAGTTGAACGGATGGCTGAATTAGCGACTTCTGTTAATTTTTAACTCAAATTCAGAGCCTACTCTAACTATGTTTCTTTTTATTCAATAGCATCATATTTACACACTCTATTATTTTTTTAGTACCTGTGTTACTGTTTAATGCGATAGATGCCTTAAGTGACTATTTGGAATTCATAATTAGTGGCATCGGCGGACAAATAGACATATTATCTGAAGCAGTATCGTGGTGCTTTGTACCTTTCACTGCAAAAAAGCAAGTATTGTTAAAGCTGGTTTTGCCAGAAAATAGTATCGTTGTCAAAAAAGATGTCGACTATTGCATACATCTTGTATTGGTCTATAAGCAGTTTCAAGAAGCAATTCAGTAAGTGTGCGATTTATTTTTATACATTTATTTTTTATGCAGATTGAAATTCTTTTATTTGTATTCACCGCTGTTTTCAACTTTACTATCCACGATAATATCATGTCTATTCCACAATATAATAATAAGCACGCGAAGTAACATATTTCCGTAAAATCTTCCATAAAGTCGATGGACATGTATCCAACCGCTGTGCACGATGGCCGATAGACTGATTCGGGTGTTTTTCAAGACATCAGCAACAACTTTTTCTGTACGCACTGTACGATGAGTCAATGGATGCATATTATCATTAAGAGTAAACGTGGTGCAAAAACGTTCCATGGTTAATCGAATTACTTGCTCTGATGGACTATTATGTTGGCCATAAAATGGACGTAGTGCGCGATACATATTTCGAACAAAACCACAATTTTCAAAATAAATTTCTACAATTTGGATGCGTTGTTCAGGCGTCAAGTCTATTCATGCTAAAATGCCAAATCAAACTTAACATAAATCACTTGACATCTGTCAAAATATCTAACAGTTAAAAAGTGTTACCAACTTACATTTATATATATATATATATATATATATATATATATATATATATATATATATAGGGTGGGCCGCCGGTAACGCCTCGGTCTGTACAGCCGAAACAAATTTTATTTTCAAAAATTCATTTTCCTTACGAGACCTATATCCAAAAAAGCTACTTTTTAAAAATAATTTCAATTATACAGGGTGCTCCAGAAAAGTGCTACACCAAAGTTATGTTTTTTTTTAAATGGAACACCCTGTATTTTATTGCATTTTTGAATTTCATGAACAAAATAAGTGTCACTCTGTTAAAGGTTTGTTATACCTAGAGTCTACCGTTTTTGATATATCTAACTATTTTTAAAAATAAGGGATGTTTAAAACATGCCAACTCCTAAATTTCCTAATATTTAAAATTAATTTTTTTATGGAAGATTAAGAATTAATTGCACTCTAAAATCAAATACTTACTATTCAAAAATATTTTACAGGGTGTTTGCGAATTAGATATTTCTTAGTGGCACCTTTAAACATTAAAAACTGCTCTATTTTAAATGTGGCACCCAGTATATTTTTTAATTTTATGGAAGATATTTCAAATACCTTTCAAAAGATATAAATATTCCCTATACCCATATTCGACAGTTTTGGATATAAAACCAAAGTTCTGTGATAGCTTATACTTTATAACAAATAAGTAAATTTCTTTAACCAAGATAGCTATGAACTGTCAGTTTACAAACTGTTGTACTATTTTATATTACATACATAGTTTTAGACATTTAGAATTGTATACAAAACGTAATCCTCACAACAAATAATTAGTCAACTAACTGCCAGTTTACACACTAGTGTGTTATTTTATATTACATATTTTTATTTAGTTTATTTTGATATACAAAAAATGAAGCAATATTACATTCAAGAACGGGTGGATATGATTCTCACCATAGGTGAATGTAACGAAAACTGTTTTTTAGCGGCAAGGGTTTATGCCCAGAAGTACCCAAATAGGGATCGACCAGATAAGAGAACTCTAGAACGAATTTTAAATCGGTTTCGTACAACAGGTAATGTTGCATATTCAAAACAAACTCCGAATAAACCTGTCATTGACAATGAAGAAAACGAATTTAATGTATTAGCTTCAATAGCAGAGAATAGCGGTAGAAAAATTTCAAATCAAATAGACATACCCAGAACCAGTGTAAGGAGAATTCTCAAGAAACACCGACTCCGCCCATACCATATTGAATTCCATCAACATTTATATGGAACCGATTTTCAACAACGCCTAGATTTTAGTTTATGGGCACTAGAAGAGGTAGGACAAAACATAGATTTTTTCGATTTTGTTTTATTTACAGACGAGTGTACAATCAACAACAATGGCCTAGTAAATCGCCATAACTTCCATTATTACGACACTGAAAATCAGCACCTATTTAGAACTGTTGACCGCCAAAATAGATGGAGCCTTAATGTTTTTGGGGGAATTATTGGAAATAAAGTTATAGGCCCATATTTTTTTAATGGATATTTAAATGGCGATAATTTTTTGAGGTTTCTTCGATCAGATTTTTGGTTGCTTCTCGAAAATGTACCACTGAATGTTAGGCAACAAATGTGGCTACAATTAGATGGTGCTCCGGCTCATTTTGCGCGCAATGTGAGAGATTACTTAGACCTTAAATTTCCCAATAAATGGATAGGAAGAGGAGGACCATGTCACTGGCCACCTAGATCACCATGTTTAAATCCACTGGATTTTTTCTATGAGGTTACATTAAAAATCTTGTGTTCAGCACCCCACCCACCACAGCAGAAGATATGAAGTAAAGAATTAAGAATGCTTTTGAAGCAATTACTCCGGATATGTTAAGAAGAGTACAAAGTTCTTTTCAACGGAGAATTAGGTACACTTTGTATTCAAACAGATGGTCATCATTTTGAACATTTATTAGACTAAGAACATATTTGTATTAATATTACTGATCTTTCTTCCTTCTTCCTGTTTGCCTTTGTCTGCTAGTAAGCCAGCTTTTATTATTTTTCTATTTTTTATTTTTGTCATAGTAAATTTAAAAACAGTTTCTTGTTATTTTAATATTCAATTCCATAACTCTTCAGTAATATTTTTTATTTTAAGAATGTAATTTGAGATTTTTTTTATTTTATTTAATATTTTGGTAACTCAAAAAGTTTTGATATTTTGTTAAATTATTTTATGCACAAAATACATTATACATCTAAGTAAGTGAACACTTGTTTCTGTAAAGTACATACATTAAAACTTGATGATTTTGATGAACCTACTAATATTCTTACACGATCAACTTACTCCAGATATAATTTTATTATTGTTAAGCCTGATGATGGCATAGTCCGAAACTACCAGCCTACACTTTTTGTTAAGCACCATTAAATTTATGTGGATTGATTTTTTGTTTTTGTTTTTAATTATAATTTATTGGTTTTATATCCAAATCTGTCGAATATGGGTATAGGGAATATTTATATTTTTTGAAAGGTATTTGAAATATCTTTCATAAAATTAAAAAATATACTGGGTGTCAGATTTAATATAGAGCAGTTTTTAAGGTTTAAATGTGCCACTAATAAATATCTAATTCGCAAACACCCTGTAAAATATTTTTGAATAGTAAGTATTTGATATTAGAGTACAATTAATTCTTAATCTTCCATAATTTTTTTTATTGAGTTAATGCCTCGACAACTATGATCATTGGCATGGTACAGTCAGGTACCTAGTGTAGTGTGTGTGTATGTGTAGAGTAATTGTCTTGATACTTAGCAAAGTCGACGTCATTGTCTTTGCTAAGAGACGCTAATTGTATCCGAACGTCTGCGGTCCGTCCGGTGAGTACCGATCGCACATGGATAGAAATTATTTTCATTAATTAATTTTTAATAAACAAAAATTTCTCTACCCAGATGGGATTCGACCTCACGACCTTTAGGTTTAAAGGGTATATTTATAAGATTATTTGCATCATATATAGAAGCTACTACTACCTTAATTCTGTTTCTACCAATTGCCCTTACTCGAATTATATTAGAAATTCCTAGTTTTTTGTACAAAATATGACCTATTGTAATTGGATGTAAGCGACCAAGATCGGTGTTATCTATCCTTTCAATATACACAAAAATATTTTCAACATTATACTTATCTGAATTTACGTTAAATCCTCTATTTTTTAACGGTACCACGTTTCCTTCAGGCTTCATTACTTCAGATGACCTAACAATATTGTTAGAGGCACTTAAAAGCGTCCTTGGGTCAATTCCAGTCCCCATAGGGGACGCTAACACATTTTTGAGCACTATGCGCGTATGTTTTTATTTAACACTACAATTTAAGAAAACTAGCCGAATAAAATTAATTTTAAATTACTCAGTATTGCTTTAAATTCAATGAAATAAACTTTAAAATGCAGAGAGTATTTCAAAAAAAAAAATGCCATAAAAAAATTAATTTTAAATATTATTAAATTTAGGAGTTATTGGCATGTTTTAAACATCCCTTATTTTTAAAAATACTTGGATATATCAAAAACGGTAGACTCTAAGTATAACAAACCTTTAAGAAAGTGACACTTATTTTGTTCTTAGAATTCAAAAATGCAATAAAATACAGGGTGTCCCATTTAAAAAAAACATAACTTTGATGTATAGCACTTTCCTGGAGCACCCTGTATAATTGAAATTATTTTTAAAAAGTAGCCTTTTTGGATCTAATCCTCGTAACGTAAACCGATTTCTGAAAATAATACTTGTTTCGGCTGTACAGACCGAGGCGTTACCGGCGGCCCACCCTGTATATATAATATATATATAATTATATTATATATATATATATATATATATATATATATATATAATACATAATATATATATAAATATATATATATATATATATATATATATATATATATATATATATATGTAAATACTTTTTTCTTTTTGGGTGTGGTAGTCAATAAAAAATAGAGCTTTGCTAAGGCGTACTATTTATTCTGAAATCCGAGCTTTCGGTGGTTATTTGCCACCTTTATCAAGGTCTACAATGAAAATTACTGTGTTATAACATTAGGCTGATGTAATATAAAAGTTATAAAAACTTACCAGAAAGTAAGATTCATAGCATATAAAACACAACGTTAAATAACATAATGTGATCTGAATTATTGAAGGCATTAAAAATTTTAAAAACTTTAAAATACTTAAAAATTAAAGAACATGTTACAAAGTTTAAAAAGTAAAAAATAAGACGACATGTTTGACAAAAAACAGTCGTCTTCGCAGGTTTGAATTCAGTCACATCTCACGAACAGAAAGAGGTAGTAGGAGGAACTATTGTTGTTTAAATAGTTCGATGTAACTACAAAAAAAAAACTTTCAAACTGATGTCTAACAAAATGCCGTTTGTGATTTTAAGTACTACCAACCATGTTACCAACTTAGAATTGAGAGGGAAATTTAAAAAAAGGTTTTATTATGTCAAAAAATAAAAAGGAAATAGTATTTAGAAAATAGGTTTGAAAAAAAAATGAACATCTGAATAATAACTGAAGTTAATCATGATAATTTTAGCAATTAATAATGGAATTTACTAAACATGAAGCACTCTGAGATACAGAAAACCCTAGTCAAAAGTCAAAATAAAATTGTAAATTTTGCTAAGATTCTGGATCTCAGATCTTTTATTCAGATTGTTGTTATCACTCCTGCTGATATGTACCATTGCTAAGAATGTTCTCTTAAATTTATTTTTCTCTCTGGCTAATATTTTAACATTGTTGAAATCTATCTTATGGTCTAGATCGATAGTGTCTTCTGCCAAAGCACAAGTGGGTTTATTTAGTCTACAGTCACTCTTATGAGAAATGATACGACTAGACAGATTTCTTCCAGTTTCACCAATGTACGTGGATGGACATTCAGTACATTGAATGCAATAAACAACATCTCTTGACTTTAAAGTAGTTAGGGGTTGTTTTATTTTGCTATATAGCTGACGTATGGTTTTGATGTTCTTGTTACGGTTAGTTTTGGAATATACGGAAGGGCATAAAAATACACACTTGTTTGAGAAGAATTGTTTTCTGCTGAGGGCACTGATTGAGAATTAGTGAGAATGTTATTTCTGTTAACAAATGGAACATTAAAAATTAATTTATTAATCATTTCTCATAAGAGTGACTGTAGACTAAATAAACCCACTTGTGCTTTGGCAGAACACACTATCGATCTAGACCATAAGATAGATTTCAACAATGTTAAAATATTAGCCAGAGAGAAAAATAAATTTAAGAGAACATTCTTAGAAATGGTACATATCAGCAGGAGTGATAACAACAATCTGAATAAAAGATCTGAGATCCAGAATCTTAGCAAAATTTACAATTTTATTTTGACTTTTGACTAGGGTTTTCTGCATCTCAGAGTGCTTCATGTTTTGTAAATTCCATTATGAATTGCTATAATTATCATGATTAACTTCAGTTATTATTCAGATGTTCATTTTGTTTTGTTTGTTTGTTTTTTCTAAACCTATTTACTAAATACTATTTTCTTTTTATTTTTTGACATAATTAAACCTTTTTTTAAATTTCCCTCTCAATTCTAAGTTGGTAACATGGTTGGTAGTACTTAAAATCACAAACGGCATTTTGTTAGACATCAGTTTGAAAGTTTGTTTTTTGTAGTTACATCGAACTATTTAAACAACAATAGTTCCTCCTACTACCTCTTTCTGTTCGTGAGATGTGACTGAATTCAAACCTGCGAAGACGACTGTTTTTTGTCAAACATGTCGTCTTATTTTTTACTTTTTAAACTTTGTAACATGTTCTTTAATTTTTAAGTATTTTAAAGTTTTTAAAATTTTTAATGCCTTCAATAATTCAGATCACATTATGTTATTTAACGTTGTGTTTTATATGCTATGAATCTTACTTTCTGGTAAGTTTTTATAACTTTTATATTACATCAGCCTAATGTTATAACACAGTAATTTTCATTGTAGACCTTGATAAAGGTGGCAAATAACCACCGAAAGCTCGGATTTCAGAATAAATAGTACGCCTTAGCAAAGCTCTATTTTTTATTGACTACCACACCCAAAAAGAAAAAAGTATTTACATATTTTATCCAAACTAGTCAAAAAAATTTTGGACTACCTTGTCTATATATATATATATATATATATATATATATATATATATATATATATATATATATATATATATATATATATATACGTATATAAGAAATGTTCATAGGATATTATATGAAACTGAAATGAAAATATACGAAACTGAATATCGGTTAGTTAAAAAAAAAGAAACATCGAGAAAAGCTCAACGCGTGGACTTCTTGAAAAGTAAAAAAATTTATATCAAACAGTAATAATTCTTCTTTTATACTACGCTATCGATTGCGCTACAAAGCAACAGCTACAATCTTGCTTATACACATTACTCACCCAAGATATTGTCATCAAATTACTGTGAATGTGCCATACACTACGATCGGTTGACTCACTTGATTTTCAACTGTTCTGAGAGATGTTTTAAGTCGATTTTTGATTTCGCCTTCATCTCAGTAGTCCAGCCCATCGGTAATCTTTGTACACTATTGTTATTTGAGTTAACAGGTTAAGCCTGATTGTGGCCGAGAGCCTGTTGTATTTGATGAGACGGTCTTTGAATATTTTATACTCTCTTAGAAGCTTAGAAGTCGGTGCTTTGTTTGGATTTTAACGAGAATTCTTTGTAAAAGAATTGGAGAATATCGGTTATATTTCAATAATGGAATTGCTTGGTTTGTCGACGAGAGATTACCTAACTCTGGGAGTGAAGGATGTAGTCTTGGAATAGTTCCCAATTGGCCTTTTTGTAATCTCTTTAGTAAATAAATCGCTTTTTCGTGATTGAGTACCCTATGAAACATATATTCTAGAATTTTTCCATAATGCTTTCAGTGCATAGGATGTAATCGATAATAGACATTACATTGTCACTGAAGAACGTAGCTTCCGTGTTAGTGATTCTATCGATAGGAAGATCTAGAAGGAGATCTGAAAGATGTCTGCCGCTTGGATTTGTAAAGGAGTCATCGAATTATGTGTGCCTTTAGGATTACTCTATTGGGTATTTAAACGTATTCAATCAGAAGTTCAGATAGTGTGTCGCTTAGATGTCTACAGTAAAAGATTACTGTGGTGGTGGAATTTCCTTGCAGTAGGTCTACTGCGAGGTAATCGATGTTTGGTATTTAGATTTTAGGAGGGATTATATGAGATATCGTAGTGATGTCTTTGTGTATAAGGATGCCAATCCTGTAAGCGATTTTATCTTTGAATATGGATATGACAGAATGAATTAGACCATTAACAAAAGGGAGTTTTTTATATTTCATTGATTAATTGTTGGAATTATGGATGAGACCATCATAGAAATTAACGAAACCATCATCAACTGCGCCATTAGCCTGGATGAAAGCTATGATATCACAGATAACGCGCAGGTGGGTGTATTTGAACGCTTCGTGGATGATTGAGCCTGTATCATGGTGTATAAATAAAATAACGCCCGAACTAGCTATTAAAAAACGAAGGGGCGGCTAACTGCTCCCTTATTACAATGTTCAATGGCTACGGAAAATACAATGACCAGAATTTAGAATTTGAAAAAGTTTTTTTTACAGTTTTTGGGGTAGAATTATGAATTGTCAAACAAGTGAAAAAATAATATTTTCTACAGAATTTGGCTTTCCTTGCATTATATTGCAGATAACAAAGAAAATATTATGTTTTTCCAGCATTAGTTACCCAAGTAAGCTGATTTAAAAAGAAACTGTAACGTTTTTATTCAGATTTCACTATAAAATACCTCATTAATTTTAAATTCATGAATCCGTTAGCTATCAAATTAAATAATGTTTCAAATTACGATAAGTTTAAAAATTTAATTTTACCTCTTCAATGCTCATTTAATACGAGATTTCAGGATCTCAGGATTTAAGAAAAAGAAAAAATTCATTTTTTCACAAATCCTTCTTCCATTTCACTGATTATTCGCCAGAGTTTAAAATGAAAATAATAGATTTGTAAAGTAATATTTTATTGTTTTGTTGAAAAATAAACATACCGATCTTATATCAAGTACAAACAATTTTTCGAAATGCGTTTCCACACTGTTTCCTATATTTTCATAATATTACTTTGTGGTATTGTTAGAGTTTCAGTTCAAAGAGAATAAACTTTTTCAATTATAAATATTATTAAATCACAATATCTTTCAAAATTAACCTATATTCATTTGAGAAATATAATACTTATATTTTTTTATATAGTTATAACTTTAACAAAAATTTACCCCACCATTTAAGATGAAATTAAGAAAATGCAAAGCCGCATATTAACCACGTCAACCATAAACTGCTTAATCTGCCTGCTCCCCTCTCGTGACGTATCAGTATCTTGTTCCCAAAAAATACGAGAACCGTCAAACGGCACTGAGCTCTCAATATATCGAGTGACGACCGGTCTAACCCGGTATGCGCGAAAACGGTCTGTGAGATATCGGTCGGCGCGGGGAGTCGCCGAAGCAGTGGTCGCCACGTTACCGGTAGTTTTTTAGCGCCATTGCGCGTGTTTTAGCTGTTAGGGCGTTTTTCAATTTCGATGGCTTCACAGATAATTCTCGATTTTAAGGAGCGGATAGATACGATACTGTTTGCTTTTTAGAATTATATTTGTGACCTGTCTGAATATGATGTTGGACTAGGACTTAAGTAGTATCAGAATATTTTACAGATATCGAATGTACGTAGATAAATAGATTTAGAGAAGTTGCCTTTTGGTCTACTCCACTGCGACCTTTTCAGATCTATTGTGGTCCTCTAGTACTAGATAACATTCTCTAGCCTGACCCTTTATAAAAAGTCTAATAGCTTCGAGACTGTATCTTCCATGTAGCTATTTGCCGGTGGATTTTCTTCTCCTACTGCAAAGAACCGCACATTTGCCAGAATGTCACACTGACATGTGCTCTGTTGTTTCTTATTCAAGGTGACAGAATATACACAGGTCATCATCTGATAATCCTATTAGCTTTAAGTGCCTATTCAGCTTACAGTGCCCTGTTAGAAGACCTACTATGGCTTTGACAGTTTTCCTGTCTTTGTTTATTAGGTCTGCCGTAAATTTTAACGAATTTCCGAATGTTCGTATATACGGTTCTGGATTCGTCGGTTTGTCTGTCCTATGTTTGGTCATGGCAACTGGAATGAGGTATCGGGTAGACACCATGGTCTTTATTAGGGATTTGAAATTTTACGGATCTAACGATAATTGACAATTTGGAGTGAGTAGTGATGATTTTGATGTTTAGTAGGTTAAGAGTTCTACTGATCTTGTCAGTGACACCTTTGATAAAAGATAGACAAATTTTTTGTCGATCAAGCGGCAAGTTGTCTTTTTGTGATGGAATGGGGTCTAGATGTTTTTGAATGTTCCTGATAATTTGAACGAGGGAAGCTCTGTTCAGTTTACTAGTTTTAGCCCAAAATGCTACGACCAACAAAAAGGTATATTTATTTGCTTTATACACTTTGAAAAAGTACTTGCTATACATACTTATATAAAGAACGTTTTGCAAGAACTTGGTCTAGATAGGTAGGGCATGGAATTACTAAAGAGCTTGTACTGTAATCAAAACACTAAAGTTAGAATCTAAGGATCCACATCAGCAGAGGTAGAAATTAAAAGGGGAGTTATACAAGGATGTGTTCTATCACCCCTGCTTTTACTATCAATATTGCAAGTTTATATTTAAAGAAGCACTGAAGGATTTTAAGGCGAACAGCGTAAATATCAACACCATCAGGTACGCCGATGATACGGTGTTGATTTCGAATTCAGACTGATTAACAGAACTAACTCGGCCTTTGAGCAATTCGGTATTAAAATAAACATTAAGAAAACCAAAGTGATGTCAATGCAAAAAAAATGAAAATATACCTCAACCTTGCACAATCGACGATCTTCTTTTGAAGCCGAATTGATGGACTGACACCAACTGATGACAAAGTGAGAGAGCATAGATTAAAATGATAAGGGCATGTTTATCGTCGAGATGGTAATCCCAATAAGAAGAATCCCAATACGAGTTAAAAGTTCCTGGAAGAATAGGAGAGGAATACAAAAAAATACCTGTTGGAATTGCTTAGGCAGGGCATAGATATAATACGATAGGGGTCGATATTGGTTTGAACGCAGGTAGGAGTATAAAAATCAAATTAACAGTCAAGAATACGTTCTTTAGATATGAACATATTCATAAACACAGACGCAGTGCTCAAGCATGGAGATTGATAATATTTTATACAAGAATAAGTCTAAAATTACAAAGCCAAGTAGAAGATACTGGTATTTACCGTGAAAGTGACTTATATTCCGAGCATTATCTAGTAGTTCGAACAATTAAAATACTGAACAATCGAACAATCAAAATACTTAAACATGAAGTAATTAAAGGTTACTTGCTACAAAACGAAACAAGTACTAGTTCTTTTAGATAGCTGACTCAGTAAAACTCAGGTTTAATTAAAATAAAAGTATATTTAGAACAAAAAACAAACAAAATAAAATTATTTTCAAAATAATGATAATCAAACGCCAATCCTACGATGACAGCACAGTTCGGGAACCCACTGTTTAATACCTGCGAAAAATAAAATACAATTAATGTCATAAAATGGAAACGAACATTACGATGTATTAAAGCATATACAGCGAAGAAGGGAAGATCGGGTCAGAGGAATAAATATGAAACGGACCAATCAACACTCGGTCCGGCGAGAAGCGGAAAGTGACTAATCAACACTTAGATATATGAAAGAATAGGTCTGTCTCAGATCAATACTCCAAGACCGGATACGGAACTGCCACTAGGATAACACTCTAGGAGAAGCTGTTGGCCTTCAGTCAATACCCTAAAGTTAGTAAACTTATTAGCAGATCAACACTCTGATAGAACTCCAGACAGTTGGTCTCCAGTCAACACCCAGAGTCCCGGTGGAGTTCACACTAGATCAGCACTCTAGCGGAACTCCATTCCATCTGCTCTAGCGCTGGCGGGACGGAGGCGATGCACATCGCTATAATCTGGAACTAAAATCTACAAAAACAGATATAAATTATGAATGGATAAATTTGAGAACATGTATTGAAAACGTAGTTTATTACATCCGATACAAGAAAAATAAAAGAAAGAAACAGGAAAAGAATACGCCAATAAAAGCAATAAGTGAAAAATGCAGTAATAAATAAAAAGAAACTTTTCACAAGTTTCAAAAGTTTATTCATCAAATTTAAAATAAATTGCATCAAAGACAAACTATTTTTGTTATTTATTTTTCCAAAATAAATATGACAGAAAAATATATATCCTACTTAAAAGTCATTAACCAAAAACAATAGATATACTATAAAAATATGTGATATATCCCTAGCAATTGTATAGAAGAGGCAGAACAAACTGTATATGAAATTGAGCACACAACAATACAAGAAATTACGGTGTCGATAACAATATAAAAGAAAAGTAAAGATTGACAGTAACAATAAATAGATAAATTTCAGTCAAATGGAATAATTTCAAAATACTAAGTTTTTTGGCCTGTTTTAGGTTTTTAGCACATGACGTCGCAATACAAAAAAGAGCTTTACTGAAAATATATCAACAATATAACGAAATTATAGCAGAATTGAATAGTACTGTTGTACCAAATTTTCATATACATGTAGACACTGTGTTTGTAAGTATAAATAATTTATGGACTTATATACTATAAGTAGTATCGGAATGGCTGACAGGTATAGAATGTTCGTAAATATGGTTATGGATTCGGCGGTTTGTCTGTCCTATGTATGTACGTGGGCAACTGGAATAAGGTATATCGTAGACACCATGGTCTTCATTGGGGATTTGGTCTTTTACTAATCTAACTAGATTGGACAATTTGGAGTGAGTAGTAAAGATGGTTTTGTTGTTTAGAGGGTTAAGAGTTCTACTGATCTTGTCACTGACACCTTTAATAAAAGGTAGAAAGATTTTGGGTTGATCCAGCGGCAAGATTTCTTTTTTGGATGGAATGAGGTTTAGATGTTTTAGAATGCACCTAGTGGTTTGGGATTTGTGGTAGCCGTTTTGTAAGAGTGTTTGCCTTATTGAATTGATTTTGGATAAACTGTAGTTGTTGTCGCTAAGTCTTATGGAACGGGAAAAAAGAGTGTTGATAACTGAATTGAATTGGATGGGGTGATGATGTGACTGGACATTGAGATGACGGTTTGAAGGAGTGGGTTACCGGTACATGGAATAGGAAAAACTGTGAGGTGGGTGTTTCGGAATAAGAACATCTTTCAACAAAAAATAATAAAAGTTACTGTTCCTAACAGCAAAAAAACATAATCGTTATTAAATATTGCACTCACATAATAGTTTGTTGACCTTTGAAGATAGAGCCAAAGGCCTGCAGAGAAACAGATGTTGGAATCCAAAAGAAGAGGTAGTGAATTGCATAATACCCGAAGGGTGGTTAACCTTGCTGGCAGAAATCAGATATTATAAAATAGTTATGTGAATGGTAGCGGCAAAAAAATTGAATTGCCAGTCGAACAGAATAAACAAAAAAAAGGATCTCTTACGAATTTCACGAGCGTAACTAAACTATATGCCCGTCTGAATGCATATTCATACAAATAATGACTGACAACTGAGAACTAAAATCGGATAGTGCATTTTTATAAATTAGGCCTGAACAATTTTTTTTTGGGAAGGGGATGTGTACTTTTGTTCGAATGAAAAAATAATACGCTTTAAAACGATTTTAACTACAAACCAATAAAATTTTGAAAGGGATTATGCAAGATTAATACTTAAATGAAGTGGTTTAATAGAAAACGTACTCGTTTAACGAATACTATAGCCACAAACATAATTTATTACTAAAAGGGTCTTTTAAGTTTAAGGATATTTTAAACACTCACGTGTATTCGAAGCGATCAAAATTAATAGTCCCAAGACATAGTTCAATAAAAATTCAGGCAGATAATAAAGAAATTCAACCTGCTACAATATACACTGCGCATCACGAAAAAGAGGCCATCTAAAATGTTTGTCATTTTTTAATTTTTACGAATCATACCAAAAACAAATTGTAATTAGATGTTTGTGTAATATTTAAGAATATGTTCTAAAACAGTATGCAATCATTTTTTAAATAACAAATGTCAAAAAATAACTTCTTCCAAAATAATGATTTTATTGAAAAATAAAAAAAAATTAAGATTGTATGTAATTTTAATTTGTGTTATATATGTCTATATATCGTCGCCTCAAAGCAACAGTATGATATGTAAAAAAGTGACTTTTGTGATAACCGTTTCAAATGATTGGAAATAAACCCTTCTGTTGAGAGTAACACTAAGATAAATAAAAAGTGAAATAGTTTTCTCACAATATTGCTTATCCTTGTGTAGCTTAATTCTCTTTAACTCATATGTTATAATGTAACACTAAGACAACATACATATCCTACTGTTGTATTTTGTCGTTGACTCATTTTGGTCACAAAATATTAATGCAACACTAAGTTATCTTACGCACATCCCACTGAATGTAGTTATTGCCGAATTGCGAATATTTGTCTTTGATTATATTATACGGCTTGCAGTCGCAATATTTATTATCTTCAGAAATCTTACCACAGTTCTACTATTACATTCATATTAAAAGTTGTATGGTGAGAAAAAAGGGGCACACATTTGAATTGTGGTAATAAAACAGATCAAAATTTAGTTAATGCTGTAATAAAACACATGAATAGCTTTCCGAAAAAAAAGTTTAGGATAGGAGTTGTAGGATTTCCACAAAAAGAGAATTTCTGGAGGATCTCTTAATTTAAGTGTTAAGCCGTTTGTTAAATAACCCATTTACTCAAATATTTTTAATACTAAATTTAACTTGGGTTTTTTTGAACCAAAAAAAGTTGTGTTCTATCTGTGAAGAGTATAAAAAATCAAGTGGTGACGAAAAAGATAAAAGATAAAAATTCGGCTTTGAAAGATAAAGATAATTGTATTTTGTTATGTTCGTATGATTTACAGGCTGTTTCTCGACTACCAAATGGTAATGTTGCAACATTTTATTATAAAAGTAAATTGAACGTTTTTAACTTTACAATTTTTAATATAAAAGAAAAATCTGGATTCTGTTACATGTGGTATGAAGGAGAAGCCAAACGAGGAGCTAATGAAATATCAACTTGTGTTTTTCAGTTCCTAAAAAAAATTTGGCATTGGCAAAAAAAGGTATTCTACAGCGACAACTGTATAGCTCAAAATGAAAATAAATTTCTTATGTGTATGTATTTATACACTGTCGAAAAGTATAATATAGAGGAAGTAGATCATAAATACCTTATTGTTGGTCACACAGAAAACAAAGGTTACTCAATGAACTCATGCATTGAAGAGGAAGAAGAAAGTCAGCTAAAAAGAAATGTAAGCCATATGACGTTACTGAGATGTCAACTGAAGATTTTTTTGATTGGAAAAAAATAGCCAAGGGAGCGAATTTTAATGTTAATGAAAACGGCCAAAAAGTTTTATTCAACGACATTAAATGGATTAAAGTCAAGAAAGGCGAACCTGGAAAAATTTTCAATAAGACTTCATTCAAAGAGGAAGAATATGTTGTTATCAATATTAACAAAAAGTTAAGAAGACAAAGAGAAAAGCCGACTTTAATTCTTGCCTATGAGCAAGCACCACCAATTCCTATTAAAAAAAAAGTGAGTGATGATTTAATGAGTTTATGCAACGATAATTTAATACCAAAGAGACACCATGACTTTTTCAGATCGTTCTCTGCATCCGATGTGATCACAACTAAATACGATTCATTTTTCATTCTTTTTGTTTGCCAGTTTCGTTGTCAAGTTTTATGTTAGAAAATATGTATGTTGAGTTTATAATTTTTCTAATAAAATGATTGAACAACAAAATTGTTTGGTCTTTTTTAATAAAATGTGTGAAATTTTAAACAAAACTTCAATACAATATAAAATATGTTTATATAACACACATTTACGGATATCGTTAAAAAACAGATTAACTTTTAGGGCAATAGTAGGACAAGTTACTTTTTTTCCAATTATTTTTCACTTTTTTATGAATTAGTATAAATATTTATGTCAGGCCTGTAAAGTTATTTACTCAAACAAAATTCCATGTAAATCCATTCAAATATAAAAAAGTTATTAAAATTTCAAAAGCAATTTTAATGTTGCTTTGAGGCGACGATATATATATATATATATATATATATATATATATATATATATATATATATATATATATATATATATATAGTGCTAGTCAAAAGTCAGTTCCCCCTTCGTATCTTTTGAACGGTTATTGTTATAATAGTGACATTTGGAGGGAAGTAATAAACAGACGTAGGCTTCTCATCTAGTCATAACAGGTGACGTAATAGTGACAGATGACGTTACAACGCCACTGTGACAGATAATTTTAAATGGGACCTTATGGCAAGTGATGCCTCGTTTGAAAGGTATTGAAAATACCTATTCAGTCATAATAATTTTATTTGAGTTTAAGCTCATTTTGATAAATAAATTAAATAAATACTAAAATTGTAATTTCGCATTTAATTAATAAATATTAAAACCTCCGCCTCTGGTTGTTTGTCAAAAAGTTCACGTTTTTCAATTCTCTAATTGTTTTTACGTCAACGTCAACTTTTTTGACAATTAACCAGAGCCGAACGTTAGAATATTTATTGATTAAATGCGAAACTACAAATATTTTAATATACCTATTCAATTATACTAATTTTGTTTGGATTTAAGATGCTTTTGACGAATAAATGAAATACCTAAATACTAAAATTCTAATTCGGCATTTAATTAATAAAAATTCTAACGTCAGCCTTTGGTTATTTGTCAAAAAAGTTGACGTTTGTCAATTCATCCATACCATCCAATTCATCAAATTTCATCCATACAAATTAAAAATTGTGCACCAACTTTCAGATGATGACTCCGTCCGAAGACTAGAATTCTGTTAAAATATGTCCAATAAAATTAACCAACAGCCCAATTACATAAGAACAGTTTGTTTTAGTGACGAAAGTACTTTTCCCCCAAATGGAAATGTTAACACACAATGTGAGGTATTGGAGTGACACAAATCCTTACGTCTTTCGTGAAACACATAGGTACTCAATTTCCAGAAAATATAAATATTTGGCCAGGTATTTTGGAAAACCACATAGATGGGCCTGTGTTTCTTAAAACTTAACCGGTGAAGTGTATCTGCAGATGTTACAAAATGCAATTGAACCATTAATACTTGAAATTCTGGAGGATAATCCAGATGAATTCGGCAACTTAGAAATAACGTTTCAACAAGATGGTGCTCCTGCACACCATTATGGTGCAGTAAGACGTTACCTAGATGAGGAATATCGTGGTAGATGGATTGGACGACGAGGTACGATAGAATGGCCAGCTCGGTCACCGGACCTCACACCATTAGATTTTTTTCTGTGGGGATACTTGAAATCTAAAGTTAAATCTACAGCAACCGACATATTGACATTTTGAAACAACGAATTGTTGAAGAATGTAGGGCAATTTCCACCGACACATTTGAACGAGTACGGCAAGAGTTTAGAAATAGGATGCATTACTGTCAGGAAGTAGATGGAGCACATTTTGAACACTTACCATAAGAACTGGTTGTTAAATATTTATCAATTAAATGAGAAGCTACAAATTTAGTATTTATTTAATTTATTCATCAAAATGAGCTTAAACTTAAACAAAATTATTGTGACTGAATAGATATTTTCAATACCTTTCAAACGAGGTATCACTTGCCATAAGGTTCCATTTAAAATTATCTGTCACAGTGGCGCTGTAACGTCATCTGTCACTTTTACGTCACCTGTTATGACTAGTTAAGAAGCCTACGTCTGTTTATTACCTCCCTCCAAATTTCAGTATTATAACAATAACCGTTCAAAAGATACGAGGTGGGAACGGACTTTTGACTAGCACTGTATATATAATATATAATTGATTTTTTTTTCTAGCCACACTTCATCCAATTGAGTGAAATTTGGTCGACGTTTCAAGATTCAGTAGTTCTACTCAACATATTCAAAAGAGTAGTAAAACATCTTGATAACTTAGTGAATAAACTAGAATTCGGTAATAGCCTAGTTACACATTACTTGAACATAGTCCCTCAAAAATTTTACGATGAGAGTGGCTTGAACTTGTCGGATATATTTGAAGATGCTAGTGCCGATTGTAAGATTTATACCAAGCACGATGTAGAAGTTTTAAGTTGCGAAAGTGGTGGAAAAGTTTTTTATGAGGTAAGGTATAAACTTTAAACTATGTATTATTTGCTGCTGTTACGGAAAAGATATTTACGATTGTTAGACGTATTAAAAACTTTATTAGTTTTTACTATACATTTGATAAAATATTGGGACCGATTTTATTATGCGAGAAGAATTGAATTGTTAGTTTTGCGGATATAATTTGATATATCGTCTTTAAAAATCGTATATTTATTTTTAAATGTATTGAATAGAACATAATTTTTTTACAGCGAGGATTCACCCTCTTGCAAATACGTTTAACACTTCAAAGTTAATATGACCTAGACCGTGGCTTTTCCATTTTTGGCTGATGACAATACTTGTTCGACCTTATGTCTAAAGCGATACTATGACTGATTTTTTCGTTTGAGCTCCTTTTTATAATTGAAAAGATTTTTAACCCTTCAGTACAGGCACGGATTACATACGTAATCCATTGAATTTTATAAAATTGCCATTCGGACCATATTGTATATAGAGTTGCGTATCTTCCAATACCTTCTGGGCATAGTATAAGGAACTGTTTTAGTATGCGACTGTCGCTTGATGTGTGTAGGTGTAAGACATAGATTGTGTTCTGTTACCATTGTAATCCATGCGTGTACTTACGTAACCCTAAACTAAAAATTATATTTTGTATTCGGCGGTTAAGGTAAGTTTTCTACGTGAAAAAGAGTAACAAATATTTATTTTTTATTTTTGTTTTAGTTATCAGCAATGTTAATTACTATTAAACTGGGAATAAGCCACAATTAAAGATAAAAATACGTTTATTGACGTTAAAATAAAATTAAAGATCTATTAATAAACGGACCTTATACAAAATTAACAAAAGATCCAACAAAGTCTTTGGAAAACAAAATATATAGAACTTTATTCAAGTTTAAAGATGTTTTAACAAATTATCAGAGAGGATTAATTACACCTCATTACAGTAAGACTCCTCATTTTTATGGAGTACCGAAAATTCATAAAACGAATATACCACTTAGACCCATTTGTAGTACCATGAATTCTCCTTGTAGTGAACTATCAAAATTTTTATTAAATATTTTAAAACCATTTACAAATAAAAATGACACATTCATAAAAAATACACAACATTTTTTAAATAAATTATCAAATATTGAATTTAATTCAAATCATACTTTGGTAAGTTTTGACATAAATAGTTTATTTACGAATGTGCCATTAAATAAGACTTTAAATATAGTCAAGACGAAATTAGAGAGTGATGATTCATTTACAACTAGAACAAGCCTAAACATAACGGCTATAATGGAGTTATTAACATTATGTACTGATAATACATATTTTCAACTAAATAATGAATTCTATAAACAAAATTTTGGTCTAGCAATGGGCTCTAGTTTATCTCCATTCTTAGCCGATATATTTATGGAAGATTTTGAAACAAATATCATTTCTAAACAAAATTTCAACCCACAGTATGGTGGAGGTATGTAGATGATATTCTCAATATGGCCTCATGGATCAGAGTTGTTGGACACATTCCTAAATGATATAAACGATAAAGAAGAGACAATAACATTTACCATGGAAAAGGAATATAATAACACGCTACCTTTCCTGGATGTTTTAATCTCTAAGAACGATACTGAATATGAGACTCAGGTGTATAGAAAACCAACACACACCAATAGATATTTAAATTTCAAATCAAATCACAATATTAATGTAAAAAAGGGAATAATTAAATCCTTATACGATAGAGCCAAAATTACTTGTTCTAATGAAAATTCGTTCTTGGAGGAGAAACATTTGTTAACATCTGTTTTATTAAAAAATGAATATCCTTTATCTTTTATAAATAAGGAATTTTCAACAATCGATCGAATAGAACAGAACAACTTAGAACGAGATCCTACAGCATACACAAGGAATAATATGAGGAAAATAACAATACCGTACATAAAAGGACTATCAGAAAAACTTAAAAGGATAGGAAATAAATTCAACATTTCAACAACATTCAAAACAACAAACACATTGAGATCTATTTTGTCCAAAACCAAACCTAACAATGAACAAGAAAGGACAAAGAATTGCATTTATAAAATACCTTGTGAATGCGATCAGTTTTATTTAGGTGAATCATCAAGGCCATTAAATGTTAGAATAAGTGAACATCAATCTTATATTAAAAATAAAGAATTTGATAGATCTCAAATCTGTAAACACGCATGGGATAATGAGCATAGGGTTCAATGGAGTAATTCAAATGTAGTCCTAAAAGAAACGGATGGTAAAAAAAGAAAAATCAAAGAAGCGGCTCTAATTATGTTAAATGAGGCCAATTGTGTCGCAAATTCTTCAGCAGAATGCAGTAGGATCTGGTTATCAATATTGAAAGAGGAAGTTATTAATAAGAAAATACCAGTATTAGTAAGTCAGTAACATATAGAGGATACATCATTTATGTTTTTTAAATAACGTAACATATAAAATCAGAATTTTGATGTTTGTTGAAGGTAAACTAAATTCACGAACAAATACTTACAATGTCGGGATAGTATTATGAGGTTTTTTCCTGGTTTTCCCTCATAATTTACTATGGAATCACTAACAGGAGAATTTTACTGTCATCATGTCATGTGTTTGTCTTTTTAAAGACGAATTACATGATATGATTTTTTTCTGACGGATATTCTCAAGTTAAAGTTGATTTCATGTAATCGAATGAACTATCTTATAAGTAAAGTCGTCCCAGGAGTGCAACTCAACAATATTGGCAATATTATTTTAAAGTCGTCTACTTTAAAATGCATAATGTATGTCTGAATTGTCAATATAAATGAGTCAGATAAAATTAAATTATTAGAAGAATTTTTCACTATGTAACAAAAAACAAAATTTGTTTAATTTACTGTTTGTATTTTGAGAACGATTTCCGAAGTGGAAATTGAAACATCAATAAACGTATTTTTATCTTTAATTGTGGCTTATTCCCAGTTTAATAGTAATTAATTTACAACGCCACAAGAAAATAGCTTCAGAACAATATCAGCAATGTCCCGACCAAAAAAAGTAAGATTCGGCGACCCTAATTTTGAAAAAATGCTAATGGAATGGAACAATGAAATAGAGAACGAACAGGAGCCGAATATATATGGTAGTGATGACGACAGCTGCTCAGATGACCATATTGTTGAGGAATATGTATCTGATGATGTTGTAGAACAAGAATGTACCATGTCTGAACAAGAATCGGAACAAGACTGTGATGAAGAGGTTCAAGGGGAAGAAGATGAAGAAAAAATAATTTCAAAATACTATCTTGGCAAAGACAAAAAAACAAAGTGGAGTAAGATGTGTCCTGCGCCTACTTCAAGAACTCGTGCAACAAATATTGTTTTGAAGTTACCAGGACCAATAACTGAAGCTCGAAACGCAAAAACACAGTTTGAATGCTTCAAATGTAAGCTAGATGATAATATAGTCAAAGAAGTTACGTGTTGTACCAACATTTATATTAAGAAGGTAAGAGCAAATTTCCAACGCTACAGAGATGCTAAAATGACCGACGCGCGACGTCGAGGAGATTTGGGGATTTATTGGTATACTCTTTTTAGCAGGTGTTCTTAAGTCTGGAAGACTAAATGTTTTGCAAATGTGGGATAATAAGAAAGGTACTGGTGTTGAAGCTATTTACTTGATAATGTCTTTAAATCGTTTCCTATTTCTACTGAGATGTTTGAGGTTTGACGACTTTAATTCTAGACAACAAAGGAGAGAGCTGGATAAACTTGCTCCTATACGAGACATTTTTGGACTTTTTATTGAAAATTTTCAAAAAAACTTTACACCTTCAGAATATTTAACAGTTGACGAGCAATTACTTGCTTTTAGGGGAAAATGTCAATTCCGTCAATACATCCCCAGTAAACCATCTAAATATGGTATAAAAATATTTGCGTTAGCAGATAGCAAATATTGGAGTAGCGCAGAGGTTGTTAAAAGAATGGTTAAACCCCTAGAAGGAACGGGCAGAAATATAACCATGGATAACTGGTTTACCAGTATACCTTTGGCCATGGACTTGCTTCAAAAGCGATTAACTATTATTGGTACGATTCGTAAAAATAAGAGGGAGCTACCACAAGAATTTATAACGTCTAAAAACAGAGACATACATTCTTCACTATTCGGATTCCTCCAAGAAAAATGTACGTTGGTAACGTACGTTCAAAAAAAAATAAGGTCGTATTAGCTGTTTCAACCATGCACCATGATAGCAGTATTAATCCTGAAACAGAAGACAAGAACAAACCCGAAATAATAACGGATTACAATAAAACAAAATTTGGTGGGGATCTGGTTGACCAGTTGTGTGCACAATATGATGTTTCCCGAAACTCTCGGCGTTGGCCACTCACCGTGTTCTTTGATTTATTAAATATATCAGGAATTAATGTATTTTCCCTGTATAAGGCTAATAATGTCACTGCATCACTTCCAAGAAGCACATTTCTTCAGGACATTTCGTTGAGTTAATAAAACCACTAATGTTAAGGCGACTCGAGAATACTCACACATCAACAGAAATAAAAGAAAAAATTTAATTTCTTTTAAAAATAAATAAGGAAACTCCTAAAGAAGTTCCGACTCGCTCTTCGGCCCTTGGGCGTTGTCATATTTGTGGACGAGCAAGGAATAAGAGCACAAGAAAATGGTGCAGCAGCTGTGATCAGTGGACTTGCCCTGGACATTTAAAGCAAATATGTGTACATTGTGCTGAGATAAAACAAAACATGTAGTCTGAATCAGATTAAGATATTGTATTTAGGATATTATAGAACGTAGTTTGGTTTGTAATGTTTGGTTATAGGTAACTTTGATTTATAGTATTTCTTTTTTCATTTTCATTGTTTTTCGATTTTTTTTTAATTTAATGTATATTTTACTTATAAAATAAAGCCAATTATAGGTTACAGTGGTATTATTAAAAAATTATTAAAACAATATCACTATTTTCAAAAAATATTGCTTTTCCAGAGCTCCAGTACGTATGGATTACTAATGTAATCCACGCGTGTAGTCACGTAAGAAAATAGGGCACGTGTACTGGAGGGTTAATGTACCCTTTCCATTCTCTTAGCTCTCGTTTAGTTGTTATTATTATTTTAGCACTATTATTTGGGAAGAAATACTATACACTCCCTGCTCAATTTATTAGACTCACCATAAAAATTATTAGTTTTTTTTTATTTCAATCGCACTGAAAGTATCATCACTTGGATACTAAGGTGTTGAATGAGTTGCATAACTATTGGGTACATAATTACTTAAAAAATGATATAAACTTTTCTTAGAATTGTAAAAAAATTAACAGATGACAGTAGAATATGCTCAAAGTGTGGAGTAACTAGTTGTTTTACATTTTGAGTTTTTTTACTTAAAACATAGATTTGTGGGTGATTTATTTTAAATTTGCACTAGTATGTATTGACGTTATCACATGATAGTGTTATTTTTGATTTTGATTAATTCTTAATCATAAAACGAGACGATTAATTTTGGATTGGAATTTCTAAATGGGTGGATCTAAAGATCCTTGTTTTAAAAAAATCTCTTTTATTACTGCTCTATTAGAAAATACAGCACTTGGTCAGAGATAGTTACCACGCTAAGGGAGGCATTCCAGTCGTCAATCAGAAGATTGTGTCAAAAACTTAAAAAGAAGCGACCTGTGACGTCGGTTCGGAATGGCCGGTGTGACAAAAAATCTTCAATGACTCCCAGGGTGCAAAGAATTTAAAAAAAACTTATCTGTAACACACAGAAGTGCCACTCATAGAGATTGAAGAAATAATTTGGAAGAAGCAAAATGCTTAGTATCGGTGGTCACCATACGCCGACATTTGTATGGCATGGGTTTCAAATGTCGCGAGCCTATTAGGAAGCCAAAACTAACACCACAAATGCTCAAAAAACGCTTAGCTTGGGCAAAGAGCCATAAAAACTGGTCTATTGATTATGATTGACGTAAGGTTTGCTGATTAAGCTTTACTTATTAAACCACATGTCAAATTAAGGATGGCAAGGCCTAGTTTGTCCGACTACGTCCAAGGGAAAAATATGTCGTAGAAGGAACCATGCGACAAGACCAATATAAAAGGGTTTTGCAGACAATATTGGTTCTACAAGTGAACGAATCGTTTGGTAACAGCCATAAGATATTTATGCAAGATGGAGCACCTTGTCATAAGGCTAAAAGTGTTAGAACAAGAAATTCCGCTCTTATCAAGGAACAGCATATCACCAGTTACGATCTCCCTTGAAAATGTCTGGGAGTGCCTAAAAACAGAGTTGCCAAGGAATATTTTTCCCTCTACCAGAAAAGACCAAAATCTGATCTTTTTATACTTAATAAATGTACCTTGGATCGTTTGCACATCCAAAATAACGTCAAAAACATACATCTTATTCAACCTTGTTACAGTGCAGTCTGTTTAAAATAAATACCACAGATCTTTAAAATATACCTCTACAATAAATATAAATAACTTTTAAATAATATAAAATCACATTTAATTTTCAACAAACAATTTACATGAATTACTACGTCCCTATCCTAGTTGTTAGACACTCTTCCACGCAAGAACTTTCCCGATAGTCGTCAATTATTGTAGTAAAACTGATGATCGCCTCTCCAAATTACCATAAGAGAGTTTTACACTGTTTTCTCAAACATTTAATAATATTCCTTGTATCGGCATGTAAGATTTATTAAAGTTTTTCATTTGATCATATATTTAATAAATTATAATTTACACTTAATAAATTGCATATATATAATATTTTCATAATTGGTATATATTTTGTACCATCCAACATCCTAATACGGGTTATTGTATTCTGAGCATTTACTTTGCCATGTACTGTTGACTTGAGGATAGAAAATTAAAATATGCGAAATCGGTCGTCGGTAGCAAAATAAATTAACAAAATCCACAAGGAAAAATTCCTGTAGCTGGCTGTATACCACGTATAACAAAAAGAGGTTAATCTTTGTAAATGGGTATATTTATTTAAAAAACCCTTAAAAGGGCCACATCAATAAAACAAACGTTTTCGGACCACACAGTCCATCATCAGGTTTTTAAAATCGAAAAACTGCTGTTCCCAGCTGTTCTCCGAGTGCAGAGGTTCTCTCTCACCGGCTCTGGAACCCGATTGAGCCACGTGTTACCTCTAGTCAAATTTAATTTAATACTGAACATCACAGTTATTTTACAACACAATGTACAATCTTTCATAACAAAATGTAATTTAAAGGGTTTTTACCGTAGTATTTTGGTGGCTCAGGCATTGTCACCTAGCATTTTTCGATTTTAAAAACCTGATGATGGACTGTGTGGTCCGAAAACGTTTGTTTTATTGATGTGGCCCTTTTAAGGGTTTTTTAAATAAATATACCCATTTACAAAGATTAACCTCTTTTTTTTTTCAAAATAAATTAATTGTGAGTAAGTCTTATGCTTATTTCTCTTTGCCTGAACCAAGTTTTTTAATTTATGTCGTATGGTTTAATTGTAAAACTTTTAGTATGAAGGTCATTGTTGCTGGAGGCTAGTATTAACAAATGGATTTTTATTAAAAGGAAGTGAAACGCATGGTATTGTTAATTACAATTCAAGATATTACATATTTTCGTCTCCATTGGCTTTAAAATGCTTCGTTAAAGAACCAGACTAGTAAGTATATAGACAATATTTTTTTTAATTCTTGTTTTTGCTTTTTTACAATCTCTCGTTTAGTAAATATTACACACCAACCATTAAACACTTTTTGGATAATTGTATTGAAATTTTTTACGATTCCTGGTTGTACTGGTTCTAAAAAAAAAATAAAGACACCATTTTTTCACTACCGCCATTTTTTTAGCACCAACATTTAATCCACCATTTTTTCAAATTTCACTAACCATGATTTATTGAACATCTGAAAATTTTATTATAACAAAAAAGATTGTAGAATTAAATGTGACCAGGTAGGAAGTTTAGGGAAACCTGTAATACTGATCAATACTTGTCTATATTACTGCAGTAAATGACTGTTGAGTGTAATTTTTTTCGTCACGAAGGATTTGCTTGAAAATTTGTATTTAGGTTCCTCTTACCCTCTACTTCACTGTTGGACTTGAGCCCAGGGTTGCTTTTACTTTGGGGTGAAAGCTACCCCTTCTCGAGGGTGAAAAACTATACGGGAAAGATAAGTCCGGAAATGGATAAATTGTCTAATTCTAAGTAACTTTGATTCCATAGTTGTTTTATTTAAAGTCAATATTTTTTTAGTTATTTGGGAGTGAAAAATAGTAATTTTTCAAAATAAAAACTATGTTTTCAGACGGTTTTTCTCAAATAACTCAAAAATTAAGTAGTTGTCGTAGCAGAGTTGTAGCTCATGAAAAATAGGTTCTCATTTGTAAAATTCCAAATCAAATATTTTAACGTGAAATGACCAAAAAATCAAAACTTTTCCGGTAATAGAAATAACCAAAAAATGGCCTAGGTATTCCAATTTTCTGGTGTGTATAGTGGTGATTAGTTCTGTTTCTTTACCAACCCTCTCCAGGACTTCTTTATTTGTAATTCTACCAGTCCATGACATTTTTAATACTCTGCGATATAACAAGAGTTCGAAAGTCTTGATTCTGTTTAAATTGCATTTTTTGAATGTCCAAGTCTCAGCTCCATATAATAATATTGAAAATATATAACAGTGAATGGTACGTAGTCTGATCTCCAAATTTAGATTTTTGCACGTTAGGAGTGGCTTCATTCGTATAAATGCTGATTTGGCAATGTCTATTCGCCTGTTTATTTCTGCAGTATGATCATTGGTTTCATTGATCAAAGTTCCCAAATACTGATATTTTTCTACTTGTTCTATCACGTTACCATTGATTGTCAATAGGTGATATATATTTTATTATATTTTTGTAATTAGCACGTACTTCGTTTTTTAGCATGTATAGTAATTCCAACAGATAGAACTGGATAAACTGAAAGACCCAGTGATACAAGCAGAAATAAGCAATGAAATAAACGCACAAATTTAAATATTGACGACAAACATTACCGAAGATCTAACACCAACATGGAATACGATTACAAGTGCTGTAACAGACATCATGAAAAACAACTTAGGGTACAAACGAAATAACAAGAAGCAAAAATGGATGACAGAAGAAATACTATTACTAATGGAAGAACGACGAAGACACAAGAATAACCAAGATGGCAGCAATATGTATGAAAACATTAACGGGCAAATAAAAGCAAAAATAAGAATAGCAAAAAATGAATGGCTTAAGCAACAATATATCGATCTAGAACATTTACAACGACAGCACGACGACCGTAATTTACATAAAAAGCTTAAGGAGACTGCTGTAATATACAGAAAATACCATAGTTAATCAGGATAACCAGATAGTGCTGGGTGAAAAGGAGAAAATTGATATATGGGAAAATTATATCCAGGAGCTCTTCCATGACGAAAGACCCATGAGTGAAGTTTATACATAGGACCAGCGGACTGGCCCTTCAATCACCAAAGAGGAGATAGAAAAAGCAATATTAATTCAAAATACAATAAGGCACCTGGACCAGATGAGATCCCGTCAGAAATACTCAAATTACTAGATGAAAGGGGAATTTCAGCACTACACAAAATATTTAATTTAATTTATGAAACTCGCTGCTATCCTCAACAGTGGTTACGCTCTACCTTTATTCCCCTGCCCAAGAAAGTCAATGCAAAAAGATGTGAGTATCACAGACTCATTAGCTTGATGAGTCACACTTTAAAGATATTCTTAAAAATACTACATCAAAGATTATACAAAAAATGTGAATGGGACATCAGTGATTCCCAATTCGGGTTTAGGCAAGGTTTAGGAACACGAGAGGCAATAGTAGCAACACAGGTGCTGGTCCAAAATTGTTACGATCAGAGGAAGGATGTGTTCCTATGCTTTTTAGATTACCAACAAGCGTTTGATCGTGTCCAACACCACAAGTTAATGCAGATTCTCAAGAAAGTTGATATAGACCAAAAAGACATAAGATGCATTGAAAACTTGTACTGGCATCAAACGGCACAGTTAAAAATAGACACTTCTATATCCAAACCTATACATATAAGAAGACGCATTCGACAGGGATGTGTGCTTTCCCTCTTTTATTTAACATTTATTCGGAAGCCATATTTCAAGAGTCTTTGGAGGATGCAGAGATGGGAATCAAGGTGAATGGAGTATTGATCAACAACATACGATATGCTGATGATGGTGTCTTAATTTGTGACAACATAGTCGATCTTCAACAACTTGTAACTATAATCGGAGAATACAGTAAGCGAATGGGATTAGAGATTAATACCAAAAAGACCAAATTCATGATCATCTCCAGAAACTTGAATGCACTTGAAAATTCCACCATAACACTGAATACTAAATCCATTGAAAGAGTGAGTAAATTTAAATACCTGGGATCGTGGCTTTTTGAAGACTGGGCATCGGACAGAAAAGTAAAATGTCGCATTGAGCAAGCTCGACAAGCTTTCGTAAAATTCAAGAAGGTACTAACGTGTTCAGAGTTCGATCTTCAACTGAGATTAAGGTTTACTAAGTGCAACGTATGGTCAGTGCTGCTATATGGCGTAGAGGGCTGGACACTCAAAACGAGGGATATAAACAGATTAGAAGCTTTCGAAATGTGGCTTTATCGCCGTATCCTAAAAATACCATGGACAGCGAAAATCACAAATATAGATGTCCTTAAAAGAATAAACCAAGAACGCCAACTTTTCGAAACCATCAAGAAAAGGAAAACGGCGTATCTAGGTCACATCATGCGAAATGAAAAATACCAGTTCCTCCAACTTATAATTGAGGGTAAAATTGAAGGCAAGAGAGGAATGGGACGCAAGAAAATGTCCTGGCTCCGAAACATAAGGCAATGGACAGCGATTAACGACATACAATCTCTGATACATATTGCAAGAAATAGAGAATTAATGGAAAATGTGATCGCTAGCATCCATTAGTGGATTTGCATCCGAAGAAGAAGAATAGTAATTCCCATCTCAGCACTATTCATACTTAAGCTTTCGATAAGATGTTGTAGACCTTCTATACTCGTTGCTATGATCACAGTGACGTCTGCATATCGTAAGTTGTTAATTAATTTTTCTTTAAAAAGTATTAGGGATACAAAAAATCTTGAAGAGTTAAAAAATGTAGGTTTGGGTTTTCTGAACATTTTATTTTTTTTTTGTTTTTATGTAAGACAAAAATTAGTTAGGATATTGCTGTTCAAAGTTTGCATAGACTCGTGATTAGTGTCAATTTTCAGTGTCCCATATTCGGAATATTAAACCGAACTTTAAACCTTGGAGACGTTTCCCACCAAAAAAAAGAGATAAAGTGACAATAACCCGTCTTAGATTAGGTTATACCAGTGCTACACATAAATTTTTAATTTCAAAATTCGAACCGACATCTGAGTAGTGTAGCGTCCAACTTTCGGTGAAACATATTATTATAAACTGTCCAGTTTTCTTTGTAGCAAGAAGTAATTACGGTATCCCAACAAACCTAGAGAAAGCACTTGGTGTAAATTGTTTCTCAGATATGCTAAATTACTTATAGGCTATTAATTTTGTAAATATCTAATATTTATTATTGTAAATATTTGCTTCTCGCTAATAACCTTCCTGTTGATGCGAATTTGTAAATAAAAAAAAATAAAAAAAGTAGTTTATATTAATTCTGTCAGTTCTTATTGTATTGTTTACTTACTAAATAGATATTATTTGTTTTTATATAAAAATCAACATTCATCAAACACTGTGGAGCTTCTAAATGTAATTAAAATTATTTTTTTACTGTATTCATAAATATTTCATAATCCTTTTAATACATAAAGATGTAGATAATAATATATAACAGAATTTATTAAACAAAATCTGCAACCGAATTCTCAAGATTTCATTTTGAAAATATTTGTGTGAATAAAACTTCTACGTGAAATATACAGTGCTTTTCAGAAAAAACTATTAACCTTAAATAACTTTTGAACTTATTAGAAATTTGAAATTTTTAGGTAAAGCACAAAATCACGTCAATTAATATTTGAAGGGGGAGACATTATGTCATATTTAAACATGCTGGGAAAGACATCCCCTCATATCCGTATCATCCCTTTATTCGTTTTAAATTACTTCACCTTTTTTTATTTTATATTAGGATTTTACTTTTTGGACTGATTTCAAAAATGTAAGTATAATATATTCGTCTTGAAGTGATTAGTTTATGAGATAGACAATTTTTCTTTATTTACAATTTGCAAGAAAGAATTGAAATTGTAGGTTTATACTACAAAATTAATAAGTATGCAAGAGCTGCTGTTAGAATTTTTAATATTGCACACCATAATAGACATGCAAGTTATAAGTATGTGATTTAACTTTTAGAGAAATTTAAAACAACAGGGTTAGTTTGCCATAAAAAACATAACTGACAACGACTCGGTGTTTCAGCATTCCGAATCTTTTATAAATTTAAACTCCATCCATCCAAAAATGATAATAACCTTTCCGAAGATTTGGTTGTATTTCAACATGATCAACCTCCTCCACACTTTGCTCTACCTGTGCGACAATTTTTAAATGAAACTTTTACCGCTCGTTAGATAGGTAGAAGAGAACAGAACATGGATTGGCCACCTAGGTCACCTGATTTAACACTCTAGCTTTCTTCTTATGAGGGTATTTAAAAACAAAAATGTATGTTACTCAACCAGAATCTCTGGAAGATTTACGATAAAGAATAGAGGATGAATGTCGACAATTAAATGCAGACGTGGTAAGCAATGTCAGAGAAGAATTTTAAAATAGATCGTACTATTGTAAGAAAATTAATGGCAGTCATTTTTTTTTCAGTCCAGTTTTCTTGATTTTGTATTTATTTTGTAGCATTTCCATTTCCCCTCGTACATGTTTAAATACCGAAAAATATTCTCAATCCTTTTGCATCGCTGGACTTAATAATATAAGTAATATAAAGTTTGATCTTTTCTCCGCCTAATATTGCGAGTCAAATAAATATCCACTTAGGTTGGTGGGGAAATTAATGCGGGGGGATTATGATGTCACTTGACGATGGACTGCGGAAGCAGTCAGTTATTCCGGATTTTTCGTCCGGATTTTTCTTTAAATTGTTGATCTATTGTTGTTCGTTATTTGTTTTTGTCATGGAAATATAGTGTAAAGTTGTAGTAGCAATTAAGAAAACCAGTTAGGAAGGGATTGAGATTTGGAAGAGATAGCTTGCGGCGTATAGTCATCAAAAGCCGCCAATTTTTTTTAAGGTGGAAGGTAAATTTGGGCTTAAAATATTATTTGGTAGTTTTTGTTCAGTTAATGACCGATTGTTACTGGGCCCTATGTGGGAGATTTGTAAGACAACGTTTCCAACCATTTGAGAGGTCCACATTGTTTAAAAACGAAATTGAGTGACCGAGTTTTGAAGATTGCAGTTTGTTGTCATCTCCGATAATCCGAAGCCCGAATCAGCGTTCTATCTCCCAGAACTTGTCTATATTGTGTTCTATCGTCACCCCCGACCAATTCCAGTTTATGTGGGACACAATTGTGTGTTGTTTGCAGTGCTTTGAATAAATTCCAATCCCAAAAACTTTCTTAAACGAAATACATCAGCCAGTAATACCAGGTGCTTTTTATTAATTATTCACAGTACAAATAAACAATTTTTCAGTAATAAAAAATTTGCTTTCATGACGAACTAATTCGTTGAAAAATTTAGATAATTTTCATTTCGAATAATTATTTAAATAGTTACAACTAGTTGTGAAATTGTTACAACTGTCGCCCAACATGTAAGGTTCGTTGATAAATTTTGTTAATATTATTTGTAATACCTGTTGATGTGAAGTAACAATAAATATGTAATGTTTCTCTCTAAATCAGGAGTTGTAGAATTATTTCCTTTAAAAAGATTTTCATCATCCTTTTTTAGGCAAGAAAAGCCTTTCTTTCATCCAGCAAGAGAATTCTTTTAAACGGCGTCCAAATTCAAATAGTTTAGGAATCTTCTTGTGTATGTTGCCCTGGAAATCAATGAAAGCATTGTTTTCTTTCTTTGTAGTAACCCCTTCCAGTCTCTTCTTTATTCACTTACTTACGACCCAGCTCTCCAATCAAAACAGGAGTGGCCATTCGCAAACTTTTCGGTTTATTTGCTTACCCTATCTCCAGCTCAGTAATTGCTCAGTCCCCACTTTCAACCCCCTATAACTGATACCCATTGTGGTAGGCAAATTATATCGTTACAATTTTTCTTGTAAACTAATCACTTTAAGCATCATGTGTTATACATTTTAAAAATCAGTACAAAGAGGAGAATCAAAATATCAAATAAAAAAGGTGGAAATAATTTAAAAAAAATAAGGGATGATGTGGTGGTGTCTTTCCCAGCAAGCTTAAATATGTCTCCCCCTTCAAATAGTAATTGACGTGTTTTTGCGACTTTCCAAAAATTAAAAGTTCAAAAGTTATTTTAGGTGGATATTTTTATCTGAAAAGCACTGTATATGCGTGTCTGCTAACAAACATGGAAGACATGCACACATCACATACAACCACATGCTGGACAAAGTGAAATTTACCAAGTAGTACTATCCTTTTATATACTTATGTATGAGAGCTTTCTATTGCCTGTTTTGTTTTTTCTACATTGTAGTTTCTTATGTCTTTTCTTATTGCCTTTGTGATCGTCTTATTTATTTGATTTATCGCTTCTTTGCTTGTAGTGTTATCTCCTTTCACTTGTCGCCTTAGTTCTATAAGGGTTTTCGTGGGTTGACTCAGTTTTTCATCTTTTTACTTGTGGGACAATATTTAGTTTGAGCCTGTTGCATTGTGTTGACTATTTGTTTGTTCAATATATTGATGTCAGCTGTTGTTGTATCTTTCAATGAATTACCAATATATTTTTCGAACTCCTGAATGTTAGTTGGTTTTGTCCATTTCTTTGGTTGTTTCTTATTTATCATTTTGAGTCTTTCATTTTCGGTTGATATCGTTATTTTAGCTCTTACTAACCTATGAAAACTGCTTGTAGTGAACTGGTTTAGCACATTTACGTCTTTAAATAATTATTTTTAGTTTGTTAAGAAATAGTCGATTTCGTTCCTTGTTTTTCCATCAAGACTTTCCCATGTTCATCTACTGTGTTTTTTATTTTTAAAGAAGCTGTTCATTTGATAGAGATTGTTTTCCAAAAGAAAAGTCAGTAGTTGTTTGCCTCTATCATTTCTGCCTTCGCTTCCAAAATTTCCCAATATTATTTCAGAGGGGTCTTCCTTAGTGCCTATTTTGGCGTTGAAGTCACCACCTATTATTAAGAAGTGGCCAGGATTTTCCTTGATTGCACAGGATATTTGATCGTAGAATATTTGGACTTCTTCTTCTGGATATCTTGTAGTAGGGGCGTACACTTGAATGAACTTTAGGATATAAATAATAATGCAATAGAGCAAAATAAGAACATGGAAGTTTTGGAACATGGAGGAGCGTACAAAAGGGGAAAATAGAAATTAACAAACTGAGAAACAGAACTGGAGAAGAAACAACGAACAGAGATGAAATATTAAGAATAGTCGAATATTTCTACACAGACTTATATAGATCAAGAAAAAAAGATAACAATACGGAACCTCCAATTACACTAAAAACTGGGGTATTAAACCAAGGATCAGATTTAATGACCGATATAACAAAATCAGAAATCAAAGAAGCCCTGAAGAAAATGAAAAATAATCGAACCCCGGATGAAGATGGAATAGTATCAGAAGCACTAAAAATTGGAGGGGATGTATTATTTGAAAAAATTAAACAACTTTTCAATATCTGCCTTCTGCCAAGTTGTTGTTTACGCGAATACTAGTTAAGAGAATGGAAAGAAAATTAGAGATTTATCAACCAAGCGAACAGGCAGGATTCCGAAAAAGTTACGGAACAAATGACCATCTACAGAATATAACAACCCTAATAGAGAAAGCAGTGGAATACAATAAACCTCTGGTTCTAATATTTATCGATTTTCACAAAGCCTTTGACACAGTTGAGCTAAGCAAAATATTACAGGCGCTTAAAGAATGCAGACTAGATTATAGATATACTAAATTATTATACAAACTGCAGGCAACAACCACTTTCAGATTACATACTAACAGTAATCGCATAAAAATAGAACGGGGGGTTAGACAAGGAGACCCAATGTCACTTAAACTTTTTAATACAGTGCTAGAACATGCTTTTAAGAATTTGGATAGGATGACAAAGGGAATAAAAACGGATGGAGAATATCTAAACAACTTACGTTTCGCCGATGAGATACTTATAATAGCTGAAGATCTAGGTATGGCAAGAGAGATGGTACAGGAACTCGTTGTGGCTACAGTAAATGTAGGTTTAAATATAAATATCTCGAAAACAAAAATCATGACCAATTTGGTACCCAACCAGAGCATCAGCATTGGTGGGAAAGAAATAGAACTCGTATACCTGGGACATGAAATTATGATTGGCAGGGATAACCAGACTCATGAACTGAAGAGAAGAATCGGCCTTGGGTGGGCAGCATTTGGAAAACTGAGAGAAACTTTTAAAAGTGAGCTGCCCACATGCCTAAAGAGAAAGGTATTTGATCAGTGCGTCCTCCCATTCTTGACGTACGGAGCAGAAACACTTACCTTAACAAAAGCAGCAGCCACCAAACTGAGAGTCACGCAGAGAAAAATGGAGCGGTCCATGTAAGGAATAACTCTGCGAGACAAAATAACCAACGAAGACATCAGGAGAAGAACCGGAGTGACTGACATCATCGAGAAGATAGTCAGACTAAAATGAAGATGGGCAGGACACATAGCCATAATGACATATGGGTGATGGACAAAGAGGTTATTGGAATGGAGGCCAAGGGAAGACGTCGGTCGACCACCTACAAGATGGACTGACGATTTAAGAAAACTCAATAAAAACTGGATAAGAGCGGCGCAAGATAGACGGGGTTGGAAACATGAGGAACAGGCATATGTTCAGCAGTGGACTCTTGAGGCTGGATGATGATGATGATAGCTTTCTCGTCTAGGTAGACACTTCTTTTTCACTTATCTGTTATTACAGCTACATGAGCTCTTTCATTTTGATCTACTACTACTACTACTTGTCGGTTAATAACGTTCTCCACCGTTTTCCGACTTCCAATAGCCACTTAGTCCGGTTGTTCCATAGGTTTTATTCTATGGCCCTCTCTCTCAGTCTTTATTTATTCCTTTGCTCCAACTTTTTCTCGGTCTACCTCGTATTCCCTTTCCGTGTGGTTGCCATTTTAATATTTCTTTTGGTATTCGTTGTTCATCCATTCTTTGTATGTGTTCGAATCAGATAAGTTGTTTTCTTGTTAGGCCATCTGTGATTGTTCGTTTGATTCCCATTATTTCTCTAATGCATTCGTTGGTAATCCTTTCTGTTCTAGATCTTTCTGCGGCTCTACTCGAAAAATCCCTTTCCGTCGCTTTCAACGTTGCCAGTGTTCCTTTTTTCAGTGGCCATACTTCACAGCTGTATAAAGTGATACTTTTTACTATAGTCTCATTATCCTCTTTTTATTTTCTTTGCTGATGGATTGGTCCCATAAAATGCTGTTTACGTTTTGATGGCTTTTCTCCCGGACATATTTCTCTATCTTATGGATATGTCTAATGTTCCATCTTGTGAAATAGTGATACCTAGATATTTGTAGTCACAGCAGTGCTTTATCGTGGTCTTATCGTTTAATGTGAGATCTTTTTGTTTTTCTCCAATGCACATGTATTCGGTTTTCTTTTTATTTACTTCTAGACCCCTATATATCATACTCTTCAATTAATTGTTATGCCATATGGTTTAAATCGACATAATCTTGAGCCCTTATTACTTGATCATCTGAAAAGTTGAGTGGATATACCATAGTGTTGGTGAACGGTATCTACATTGTCCTGCATTTTTGTTTCCATCTTTTTAAAGCACTTTCGAGATTTATTTTAAATAAAGTGGGGGACAGACAACATTCTCGCTTTAATCCTTTTGATGTTATAAATCCTGTTGTTATTTGTGTCCCTGTTTTTATTTTTGTTATTGGTTGGTTATATAGCAGTTTGACGGCTTTTATTAATTCTATATTAATATTCGTGCTTTGCATTGATTGCCACAGCTTTTTCAGTGGAGCGCTGTCGTAGGCTTTCCGTAGGTCGACGAACAACATATGAATCTCTTGATTCCGTGCCATCCTTTTTTCTATTATCTGGGTTAAGGAGAAAATGTGGTCAATAGTGGATTGACCTGTACGAAATCCTGCTTGTTCTTTTGTTTCATAATCCAAGTATTCTCTCTCGATTCGATTCTTTAAAACCTTTCCATATATTCGACTCATAGATCAGTTACAGCTATTCCTCGGAAACTTTCACAATTATTATTATCACCTTTTTATGTATAGTAGGTACTGAGGTATAATTCTTCCATTTCTACATTTATTTTGATCTACTCTACTGTAAGGTTTAACACAACTTTAAGTTATCAAGCAGATTAAAAAATATTAAGGTCTTTAAACTAAGCATACATTTATTCAACAAAGTATATATATTGTTCTGAAGCTATTTTCTTGTGGCATTGTAAATTAATTACTATTTATAACTGGGAATAAGCCACATTAAAGATAAAAATACATTTATTGACGTTTCAATTTCCAATTCGGAAATCGTTCTCAAAATACAAATAGTAAATTAAACAAATTTTGTTTTTTGTTACATAGTGAAAAAATTCTTCTGATAATTTAATTTTATCTGACTCATTTATATTGACAATTCAGACATACATTATGCATTTTAAAGTAGACGACTTTAAAATGATATTGCCAATATTGTTGAGTTGCGCTCCTGGGACGACTTTACTTATAAAATAGTTCATTCGATTACATGAAATCAACTTTAACTTGAGAATATCCGTCAGAAAAAATCATAGCATGTAATTCGTCTTTAAAAAGACAAACACATGACATGATGACAGTAAAATTCTCCTGTTAGTGATTCCATAGTAAATTATGAGAATAATTATTATATTATATTAATGGAATAATTCAAATATAGTCCTAAAAGAAACGGATGGTAAAAAAAGAAAAATCAAAGAAGCGGCTCTAATTATGTTAAATGAGGCCAATTGTGTCGCAAATTCCTCGGCAGAATGTAGTAGGATCTGGTTACCAATATTGAAAGAGGAAGTTATTAATAAGAAAATACCAGTATTAGTAAGTCAGTAACATATAGAGGATACATCATTTATGTTTTTTAAATAACGTAACATAAAATCAGAATTTTGATGTTTGTTGAAGGTAAACTAAATTCACGAACAAATACTTACAATGTCGGGATAGTATTATGAGGTTTTTTTCCTGGTTTTTCCCTCATAATTTACTATGGAATCACTAACAGGAGAATTTTACTGTCATCATGTCATGTGTTTGTCTTTTTAAAGACGAATTACATGCTATGATTTTTTCTGACGGATATTCTCAAGTTAAAGTTGATTTCATGTAATCGAATGAACTATTTTATAAGTAAAGTCGTCCCAGGAGCGCAACTCAACAATATTGGCAATATCATTTTAAAGTCGTCTACTTTAAAATGCATAATGTATGTCTGAATTGTCAATATAAATGAGTCAGATAAAATTAAATTATCAGAAGAATTTTTTCACTATGTAACAAAAAACAAAATTTGTTTAATTTACTATTTGTATTTTGAGAACGATTTCCGAATTGGAAATTGAAACGTCAATAAATGTATTTTTATCTTTAATGTGGCTTATTCCCAGTTATAAATAGTAATTAAAGTATATATAATTGAATAAAATATTAAAATGGTTGTAATACAATTTGCTACTGTTACCTTTTTTGAGCTGTTTATTAATATTTTAGTTACATCAACTATGTACTTCATCTAGCACGTCAAAGATGTGGATTAATTTTATATTTAAAATTAAGTGAAGACCTCATTAACGTTAAGAATAGACTGAAGTAAGTGAACATATTTTTAGTATTTTATATAACTTAAGCAAGGTAAAAATGTTTTGTGTTTTTTAAATGTATAAAATTTTTAAATCAGAGCTTAGTGGTTTTGTTTCGAAAACATTATAGAAACTAGTCAAGTTGTTAAAACACCATTCGAGAAAAAGAGAAGGTTCTAAAACTGTTTTCTTGTGGCATGTCTAAGTTAAATATTATGTTTATATGGAATTAAGCTACAATTGATTGTAATAATAATTACATTTGAACTAGTATTAGTCGTTTCGATTGCCGTCAAACGAAACGACAAACCGTAGTTAAAAATGTAATTTATATTACAGTGCGTGATCAAATTATTATGATCACTTCAAAAAACTTTGTATTTTGCTGTTTAATAAAGAATAAAACTGCATATAAGAAACTAATGATGTGGATATAATATAAAAAAAGATCATAAACACGTTCTTTTAAAAATGTTTTAAATATTTTTTTCTTTCGCCTTAAACATTTTTTTTAATATTTTGTGTGACCTCCTTTAGCTTCGATGACAGCTTTGATCCTCCTTGACATGCTTTGAACGTTTCTCAAGCAGTCTTCTTTTATTTTATCGTTTCTGTGCCAGGTGGTAATGAGTCTCTAAATTAACTGCTGCTTATTTGTGACAGTTTCCTGGGCAATCCACCTCTTCATAAGCTCCCATAGATTTTCGATCGGATTGAGGTCGGGGGAATTACCTGGCCACTTCAGTACTTTCATTTTGATTTTTTCCAGGTACGATGTTACTGTTTTTGCATTATGGCACGATGCTGAATCGTGCATAAAGGTAAAATCCTCCGATTTACCAAACCAGTCTTTAATTTGCGGCATGAGCTTTCTTTTCGAAACTTCAATAAACTGATGTTGATTCATCATTTTATTCACAATGTACAGACTCCCTGTGCCCTTACTGCTAATCACAGACCATACCATGATCTTAAGAGGATGCTTTACTCACTCCACTATGCAATCCTTGTGATATTTTTCACCCACTCGCCTTCGGACGAAGGCCGACTTATCCATGAGGATCTCCACTGTAGACTCATCAGAGAAACAAACCTGTGAATAAAAAAACTATACGATATTTTTTTAGGATAATAACAGTGGTTATAGGGATTTAAACTTCAGTAGTGACGTGATTTACCTTATTCCAATCCTCAATTGTCCAATTTTGGTGTTCTTTGGCACATTCCAGTCTCTTTTTCATCATTGCGATGATCAACTTTGGTTTTTTGGCAGGGCGACATGATTCGAAACCTTGTTCAGCAAGGCTTCTGCAAAATGTCATGTCAGAAACTGGCATCCCAGCTTCACGAATAAGTCCCGTGAGGATTCTTCTTGGCTTCTTTCTATTGTTCACGAAGATATCCCTCATTTTTCTTTCGTCTCTGGGTGTAGTGACACACTTTATATCACAGTTTTGGACACGCTGGTAAGTCAGGGGTTTGTTGGTATCAATTTTTTTCTTGACATTGCTCTGTTGCTTGCGTTACTTGGCATTGTTTGGCTATCTAGCGTTGAGAAAGCTTTGTATTTAATAAAAGTGTCATTATCTCTACCATTTTAGACATTGGGGCGTCTTTTGCCTCACCCATTATGATTATCTTTTCAAAAATCGAAATGTTTTTAAAATGTCTTTAAAATTAAAATTCATTTTTTCACTCACAATCACCACTAATACGTTAATAAAACATACTTCAAAGATAAAACGATACTAATCTTTCAAAAACATACAAATTCAGTTGTAAACTCTAAGCAACTCACCACAATGTGTATGTTATCACGGAATATAATATCATAATTAATAGTTCTACAGCTGTAAACTTCAAAAAAGTAAGGTTATTAGTGACAAAATATATTGGCATACCTTAAACGTATAGCAGCGTATGATTTTATTATAAAATTTTTGAACAAATTTGGAAAACATAAACTTTTGTGACTAATCATAATAATTTGATAACCCACTGTACAATCAATTAAGATAATATTTAAATAAAAAAATCTCACAAATAGGCGAGGAAATGAAGCATTAAAAAACACTAAACCTACAAATTTTCTGTAACAAGATGAGTCGTAGTGAAACATTTTGCATCAAATTCGGGAAAGTTTGTGAACAAAATTCATCGTCGTAAAATAAAAATTGCATTTTTTATTTTACGACCATGTAAATAAAGAAAATGCAGTTCAACAGTACATAAGCAATACTTTTCGACCACTTTGTAGGGAAGAACTGAGTATTTTTAAAAATTTTTAAGCAGTGTAGCCGTGACAATTAATTAACAAACCCATAACCAAAATCCTTTATATACCACTATAACTTTAAATATCGGTACCCTATCCTTCTGCCGTTTTAAACACGTCTATGTACAGGAGGAACCCCGCAGCCTGCGTTTTGATTTTTTTGCCTTATCCTTTTACTGGACGGACCTCCATCTGAAAAGGTACTTTAACTTTGTCTCTGGGTACTTGATGGTCAGAAGTTCACATAACCATGTGTTAGTACAAGATATCTTCTCTGTTATAATTTGCTTTGTGACTTCTTGTATCCTTAAAATCCACATAAAATTTATCTTGGGCAAGCTTTCAGTATATGCGGAAAATAGCTTATAATAGCAATCTTCGTGTAATCATCACATTCGCTTCATTGTACCTAGTCCAGTCGTCAGAGACTTAACCCCTAAAAATCATACGAGCAAGCTGAATTTGGCAGGGAATATTAATTTTAAGACCCTTAAGAAAATGCAAAATAGTTTATCACTTTTGCCTTCGGGCTTTCCCCTAAATTCCCTCTAGTAGGGGGTTAAAAACACAAAAAATCAACTTACCAAGAATCTGTAGGCCGTGGAAAAAAATGTTTCAAATGAAAAATGTAGTCGAGATAATTTTAAACACAAATATTTATTAGAACTTTTTGTGTAGAATGAACCATTCTATCAGAAAGAACGCTTGAAGCGACCGTCGCTTTTGAATGTCAGTTACGTGCGCGAAATCAATGTTCAATAAAATTTGTATCAGCTCGACGCGACGGTAGAAATGCGAGATCTTTTGATCCAAATGTCCTATCGACAAAAATCAAGATGCGTTTTAAAAATAAAGAGTGTAGCTTTGGTATGCAGTTTTTGTATTTTGCTACGAATAAACTTAGTTTGTATCTAGGTGTTAAATAAATAAACATGGCACGACTTTGCCATTTTTTAAGATTTTTGTGAGATCAATAAAATTGATCACTTACATTAACAAGTCGTACTAAAATTACCATTTTTAGAGATCAATTTTTAAAACCTATGACATAAAATTTCAATTTTAAGTTGTGGCAACAAATATGGGACATTTGAAATATGAATAAAAAACACAGAAGTTAATGTTTAATAAATTTGATTTAAATTTCAAACGATCGTCAAGGGAACTGCCTCCAAGAAGACGGTTTTTGGGTATGGTTTATAAAAGAAGTTCGGTTCTTTTGAAAAACGTACCAGTTTTATTGACAAAAAAACGTTTTAAACGTTTTAGATTGTTTGTTATGTGAAAGTTTAAATCCAGTGTTTTTAAGCATATTTCAAATGCGTCACATATGTTGCCAAAATTCAAAACTAAAATTTCATGCTTTTGGGTTTTGAAAGTTGGGCTCTAGTAATCGAAACTATATTGTGGCGAGTCAATAAAAGGGTCAGTATTGTGCCGAGTCAATTGTTGATCTCATGCGAATCATAAAAAATGGCAAAAACTAACATAATCCACATATACGCACCCACAGCAGACAAATCAAACGAAGTAGTATAGAGGCTTTTTATTACGATTTGAGGAAAGTCCTAAGTAAGTTAAAAACCAATGAAGTAACGATAGTTATGGGTAACTTTAATGCCAAAATCCGTAAGGGTAGTTATGGCGAAGTAGTAGGTTCATGGGGTCTGAGTGAGCGAAATCTGAGAGGAGAACGCCTACTCACATTTGCTATGGAAGAAGAGCTGATAATCACCAATACACTTTTCAAATTACCATACAGAAGGTTGTTTACATGGCGCCCACCCGGTGACACGCCAGATTGGCTATATCTTATATCTAAATCTCGTAAGAAACCAGATTGACTATATTTTAATACATAAAAGATTCAAAAACTCAATAACATCAGTGAAAACCTACCCTGTTGCAGATATTAAGTCAGACCATAACCCACTTGTCGCTAAGTTTCGCCTGAAATTTAAAAAAATCCACAAACCTAATCCTATAACATACGATCCCAAACAACTAAGAGATGATGACATAAAGCAAGAAGTACGGGAATATCTGAAGAACAACATATCTAAGTTATAAGTAGTTACTGATGTTGACACAGAAATAAACCACTTAGAAAACATTGGAAAGGAAATATTAGACCAATACCTGTGACCGAAAATGACAGAAAAGAAAAAAACATGGATGACCGACGGTATATTACAGATGATGGACAGAAGAAGAGAATCCAAGCGGAAAGACTACGTTGCATATCACTTTCTAGACAAAGAGATAAAAAAGCTGTCAGAGAAGCCAAAAATAGAAATCTGGAAGAACAGTGTGAAGAAATCGAGATATTGGAACGTAAACATCATTCCTTCAACCTCCACAAAAAGATCAAAGAAGCAGAAAGCATCTATAAATCAAAATGGGGACACTTAACAAATGCTCAAGGAAATAGTTGATATTGGAGAAACGCAACAAAAACAACGTGGATGAACTATATGACAACAACATTTGAAGACGATAGGAATGGCACCATCACACAAAATAAAAATGACGATACCGGACCACCTATTCTCGAAGCGGAAGTAGAAGCTATTATAAACAACATTAAGGAGGGAAAAGCCGCAGGACCAGACGAGTTCTACTCAGAATTTTTGAAAATTATGGATAAAGACGAAGTAAAAAGACTTACCTTGATCTTCAACAATATATACCAAAGTGGAAAAATACCCCAACAGTGGCTAAGATCAACTTTTATAACAATCCCTAAAAAACCCAATTCCAAGAAATGTGAAGACTATCGAATAATAAGCCTTATGAGCCATCTCCTGAAAACTTTTTTCAAAATTATACATAAAAGACAATATAAAAAGTGTGAACATATGACAAACACACAATTTAGTAGTCGAGAGGCACTTTTTGCAATACAAATTCTCTTTCAAAGATGTAGAGACGTGAATTGTGATATATATGTGTGTTTTGTTGATTACCACAAAGCGTTCGATAGAATAAAACATAACGAACTGATCAAAATATTAAATTCAATTGGTCTAGACAGCAGAGATCGCCGTATAATAAACAATATCTATTACGAACAAACTGCAGCTGTTAGGGGATCAGTTAACAGACGATATTAAGATAAAAAGAGGTATGCGACAGAGATGTATATTGTCCCCATTATTGTTCAATACATATTCAGAGCACATTATGAACCTAGCCCTAACGGACATAGACGAGGGAATACTTATAAACGGAGAACGATTGAACAATATAAGATACGCTGATGATACTGTCATTTTTGCAGACAGTCTTGAAGGTCTGCAGATACTTGTCTCCAGGGTGGCAGAAGTAAGTAGCAGGTTTGGGCTTGATTTTAGTATCAAAAAAACCAAATACATGGTTATAAGCAAAAATAGGATACCACCTGGTCAATTACTAGTTAACCAACAACCTATAACACAAATCACCAACTTTTGTTATCTGGGTGCAAACTTAAATGACCAGTGGGACTAATCGACTGAAATTAAGATAAGGATCGAGAAGACAAGATCAGCTTTCGTCAACATGTTAAAAATCTTTAACAGCGACGACATAAAATTGGAAATAAAAGTTCGTTTACTAAAATACTACGTACTTTCCGTTCGTTTATATGGCGTGGAGTCATGGTCTTTAAATGAAGTATCACTGAAGAGACTCGAAGCATTTGAGATGTGGTGCTATAGACGCATGTTGAGGATTTCCCAGATAGACAGAGTTACCAACCAAGAAGTACTACATAGAATGGGTAAAGAGCGCTAACTAGTCATAACCATAAAACGTCGTAAACTAGAATGCATGGGCCATATAATGCTCAATGAACAACGATATGACCTACTTCGGACCATACTTCAAGGTAAATTTCATGGGAAAAGAGGTCCAGGACGGAGAAGAATATACTGACTGCATAACCTGCGAAAATGGTTTAACTTAACCACTACCAGACTTTTCAGGGCAACAGTCAACAAAGTCAGAATAGCCATGTTAGTGTCCAACATCCGTAACGGATAGGCACCATAAGAAGAAGAAGTGGCATGTTCGTCTCTGACGACTGGAGTAACTCGTTTATGTAAGGTTTAGTTCCAGAAATTAAAAAACTAATTTAAATCAACCAAAAATTCTTTTATCTAATCTTTTTCAGCTTAATTACAGTGGATAATGATCAGACTAAAACCTACGCTGAGGTTGAATGTCAGTGTGAGGCTGATGTAGAGGACCATATTGACAGATCGTATCATCATAGCATATGGACGTATAGAGCACAGGCTTTACAGGTGGTAAGTTTACTATCGTGAGATTTATTACGTAATTATTTTCCTATTAACTATTTTCTTCTTCATAGAGCTTAGGTATGTGTTGTATGTTCCAGACTCAAACTTTAGTAGAGATTTCATTACTCTTACGCATTTTTACCTAGATTTTACATCATATGACAGACTAGTTGTGGCCAATTTTTTATACGGTTGTGTCATTGCATCGTTTCTTGTCTTTATAGTATTCAATTGAATAAGTTGAGGAGGAAAGAACTGTTTGTCTCAGGTTGGTCATTCAGAATTATGTATGTGTTTTTTAATTTTTTAATTTTATTTTGAATGTGAAAAATTCGAAATTGGCCATAAAAAAATTAATTATGATCTAGAAGGTGAAGTGGTTACGTAGAATATGTATGTCTATTATTAAAAGCCCTTTTGTGTTCTGCTACACGTTTGTTTTAAGTTCTACCAGTTTGACCGACGTAAGTTTTTGGACAGTCGCCAGATTTAAGTACTGTGTAAGTGCTTTTTCTTTTGGCTCTTTTTGGTCTTAATAAACAAAGTGTGTTTAAAAGATACCCGGAATTTTTAAATGTCGCAGGTTTAGAGAGTCCAATTGTCAAAAAAAATTTTAATATGTTAGTATACATGTTGCTAAAGTACAAAAATGCACTTATAAGTGTAACAAAGTGTGTGAAATGCCTCGGAAACCCCAGCATATAGAGAACCAATGAAAACGTAAGAAAAGTGGCAGAAATGGTTATCAACGACCGCCGAATCACAATCAGCGAAGTTACTGATAAGTTGCATATCGATTAGCTCATGCCATGATATTTTTTTTTCAAATGTATTATGTACGAAACGAGTGCCAGCAAAATTTGTTCCAAAATTGTCGAATTAAAAAAACAGCCGAGAATGGAAGTTACTCAAGAATCACTAAATAACGTAAACGATAACCCAGATTTACTCAAAAGGGTTATAATAGGTGACGAAACATGGGTTTATGGATATGACGTCAAAACTAAGGTTCAATGGTCCTAGTGAATTCATTATGGTTCGCCAAGACCAAAAAACGATCCCCAAGTTTTTTCGAATACATAGATTATGCTCACTGTGTTCTTTGATTTTAATGGTATAAATGCACCATGAATTTTGCCACGAGGTTCAACTGTTAACAGAGTACTATCTACAAATTCAATGCCGTTTGCGTGAGGCTGTAATAATCAGAGGCGACTCCGACTGTCACCACTGTAAAAGAATATGGAATGGGAGAGCGTTATGTGAAGGTAAGGAAACGCTGTCACCACTGTAAATACACAATAGATCCTCATGGGATGCTAACCCTGCGAGCGGCTGCAAGGAATACTGGTCACACTGGTCTGGAGGGCTGGCTCGTCTTCGTGGATTTGCGAGAAGATAAGGGATTTCGGGATAGGGGTAAGGACTCCTAGGTCTCAAGTCCTGTAAAGAGCAGAGGTTATGGGCTTACTTTTGAAGCCGGAGATATGCATACGCAGAAATCTCGTGTTCTCCTAGTCTCTAGAGAGTCGGACGAAAGGAACATAAAAAAACTAATTTAGAGTCAACAATATATTGAATCTACCCTGAAGTTACAAATACAATCGTTAACACTTTATTCTGCGCGTCGGGAGATGATGGAGCAAGATAGTGAAGAGTTGACAGTTGTACTAATATAATTACACAGGTTAGTATAAAGAAATCTGTTACCTTATGTGTATATTAGGGCTTTCAACCACGACACGTTCAGTCTTCTGGAACTCGGTCAGTTGAGGGTTGCGAACTTTCGAGCTGCCACAATAACCGGACTACACGCGATACTATGCCAGATGATACGCGTCCCCCGGAGAATCACCGACTGTCTCGCGTACTGGACGCTCCCGGAGGCAATTACTGCCTCGGGCAGGCACAGCTGCCCGCTACTACGGACCGCTTCCGTCGTATATCCAATACTGACTGACTGACTACTGACTTGGCTGTCCCCGTTTTTCCAGTTTTTATCGAGCTCATGTTTTCAATACCGGTTATAGTGCCAAGGTCGTGTTTTCGTTGAATTGTGGGTCCTATATTGCATTACAATAACAGTTTTTTGTTTGACGTGCTTTTCTATGTTTACACAATTAACAAACAATGCAATAACTAGGTCAATTTCTTTGTGGGATTTAAAATGAAAATTTTACTGTAATAATTATCCCTTATTTGATTTGGAATATATAATAATTATCTCGAATAATTATTATCTTTTATATGCTACTTAGCCCTTTAATTCAACTTCTCACTCACTTGCTACGCTCACATTACAAGGCAATCCAAAAAAAAGGCCAGATTTGTGGAAAAACAACTCATGGCTTTTGCATCACGATAATGCACCAGCTCACACTTCATTGCTTGTTCGTGAATCGTTGCCAAAAGCAATACTGTAATGATGCCCCAGCCTCCATATTTACCAGACATGGCTCCGTGTGACTTTTTTCTATTTTCAAAAATAAAGAAAACTTTAAAGGGCCGTCGTTTCACAATCATAGATGACATTAAATATATATGCGCATCGCAGATAGAACTAAAATCTATCGTAAAGATCGAGTTTGAAAAGTGTTTCAAGGATTGGCAAAAGTATTGGCACATGTGCATAATATCTGATGGGGGGGCTACTTTGAAGGAGACAACTATAATGTAGACGAATAAATTCTGTATTATTATTGTTAATATTTTCATAAAAAACTTAAAAAGGGCCGTCGTTTTAGAATAATAGATGGCATTAAAAGCGCATCGTTGATGGAACTAAAGGCAGTCCCAAAGATCGAGTTTAAGGAAGTGTTTCAAGGATTGGCAGAAGCGTTGACACAAGTGTATAATATCTAATAGGTACTACTTTAAAGGGGAAAACGTTAATGTAGACGAATAAATAAAAAAAAATTCAAAACGAAATTCCGGATATTTTTTGAACACACCTCGGATTTACCTATGTTGTTGTTTGTTCTGAAAGCTGGTGTTATTCCTTTCTTTTTATGTGTTTGGCTATTTGTGTTGATATCTTGCCTATGTATGTAATCGAGCAGAAGGTACTGAGTTTTTTCTCTGGTGGTGGAAATACTAATTCCAGAGCTTTCGTATGTAGTTTTTGACATAAAATTTTATTTATTGTTTGTTTTTTGTACCCATTTTTACTGCTATTTGCTTAGTGATATTCAATTCTATCTCGAAGTTGTTTTTTGACATGAAGATTTCTGTCAATTTATGTAACGTGCTAACAAAATTAGCAGCCTACCACAGCATATCTTTTTAGTATCTATACGGCAAACTTGCATGAATTGTTCAATGTTATTCAATACGCTAATAATGGTATTTATGTAGCGAGGGTAGACACACGAGGGTAGCGGATAGACACTTTTCTACGATCCTGATGAAAAATGGGTCTACTTCAGGGAAGCGTCCCTGTCCACGCGAGCCATGCTCTGCACTCAATTCCTTACTGACAGAAATCATGTCCCATTCCTTTATCCTTCCAAAATCTAGTTTCCTAGTTCCCATCACTCCCTGGTGAAGGGCATAAGCGATCATTAGTACCAGTACAAGCCGTAGAGGACCGGCTTGAAACTGGATTACCACAAGCATGACTGGAGCAGTTTAAATGCTTGTGGTACTGCGATGGGTAAGGCAACAGGATAGCCACCCCAATATATTTTCCACAAATCTAAATGGCAAATGACGAGAAAAAGAAAATGGCCCTCAGTCCAGGGCATCCCTTAATTGGAAAGAGGTGCGAAGAATCTCCCCGTCAACTACCCAAAAAAGTGGACAGAGAATACAAATATACGACCAAATAGTACACATTGCCATCTGGAACGTACGCAGCTTATTTATGTCCGGGAAACTAGCAAACACTGAAGCCGAGATGGTAAGACTGAAAATAGACATCTTGGGAATAAGTGAAGTAAGATGGCTTGGTTCAGGAGTACCAAAACAAAACATGGACACATATATTATTGAGGTGGAACCGACCCAAACCATCAATATGGACAACAGAATACAACCGAATCAATAAAATCATTTGAAAAAAGTGCAGGGAGCCGAAAGAAAACTGGATGTCAACAAAATGTCTAGAAATCGAACAACTTCAGGAAAAATAAGACACCTTTAATATTCATAAAAAAATAAAAGAAATGAGAGGATGTTGTTCTCCCCCTTCCACAGATAAGCTAATAAATGAAAAATGCCCAGAAATACTCAAAGAAGAAGTGATTCACGCAGTAAAATCTCAGAAAGATGGAAAAGCCACCGGTCCAGACAATATCAATGTCGAAATACTAAAACTAATTGCAGATAACGAAAGTAAAAGCCTAGACTTAATAACAGCACTATTCAAGAAGATATATGACACAGGTAAAAAAACCAAAAGACTGAATTATCCATACACGAATTTACAAGAAGAGCGAGTTCCAAATGACTGCCACTTAAATCGGATTTCGAAACGGATTGGGAACACGAGAGGCTATTTTTGCTTTAAATGTATTAATACAACGATGCAGAGACATGAATGTAGATGTATATGCATGTTTTATTGACTATTGAAAAGCATTTGACTGCGTTAACCATCAAAAGATGATCTAAATTTTAAGAACAACTGGAGTTGACGAACAAGACTTGCTAATTATCTCAGAACTATACTGACACCAAACGGCAACAATTGAAATAGAGCACACAACATCCGAAGATATACAAATCCGACGAGGAGTAAGACAGGGTTGCGTCTTATCACCGCTACTGTTTAATTTGTATTCGGATTATATATTCAGAGAAGCATTAAACGAGGTCTAAGGCGGAATTAAGATTAACGGAATCAGCATAGACATCAGATACGCTGATGACACCGTCTTATTAGCAAGCAACGCACAAGAACTACAAAATATAATAAATGCGGTAGTTCACCACAGCGAAAGGTTCGGTTTACATCTAAACGTTTCCAAAACTGAAACTTTAGTATTTTCAAAGACAATAATGAACGTAGATGTGTACAAATAATAGAACATGTAAATTCCATAAAATATTTTGGAGTAAATATCAATAGTCAGTGTAATCCAAAAAAAGTAATCCTATCAACAATCAAACAAGTAAGGAAAACATTCATGAGCATGAAAACATTTTTTAAAAGATCAGATCTTAGTCTGCAGCTTAGAATCCGAATGATCAGACGTAACGTTTTTTCTGTCTTACTCTATGGCTGTAAAAGTTGGTCAATGGACTCTGAAATAGAAAAAAGAGTGGATGCCTTTGAAATGTATATATACAGACGAATGTTTAGAATTTCATGAGTACAAAGAGTTACTAATGTTGAGGTACTTCGTCGCATGTGTAAACAACAAGAATTACTAAGATTAATCAAAGAGAGGAAAATGCAATACATGGGTCATATGTTGAGAGACGAAAGATATGAATTACTTCAAGTTATACTGGAAGGAAAAGTACAGGGCAAAAGATCAGTAGGAAGACGCCAGAAGTCGTGGCTGAAAGACCTGATGAGACGGTTCAACCGCTCATCCACAGAAATTTTTCGCGCAACAGTTTCCAAAACTACAATTGCCATTTGGACTGTCAAACTTCGAAAGGAGACGACGTCATGAGAAGATGAATTTATGTAAATCATAACTTATACGAGAAATGCTTCAAAGAATTACGATATATTAGGTGCTGTATTAAACCCTTGTTCGTCGACCTAGACTTAAGTGTAGCTTCAGAAAAATCAGCTACCCTGTCTTTCAGGTTAAGTTTACCAGATAATATCACCATTGGTGGCTCTACTATACCTATTGTTGATCATTACAAATATTTGGGTATTATGTTAGACAAAAAATTATTATGTTCTAAATATATCTACTACCTACAACCAATATATGAGAAAGAGGTAAATGCACTTGCAAGTTATATCTAAACAAAAATGAGGATCAGGAGCCCTATTCACTAACTTAAGTGAGTGGTCGTGTAGGAGTTCTCTCTCACAATTTTGCTTTAATGCGCAAGTCACTCTCCTGAAATTGTAAAATCCGTATTCACGAAAATGTAAGAGAACGCTCATATACTCCTATGCGAGTACTCTCCTACTCTATTGGGTAAAACTAAGAGAATTGCGAAATTTTAAGAGAGTGGACATGCGCCGTAGAAATTATAAGTGACATAAGGCCAATAAAACGAAGAATATTGTATATTGTATACAATAGGTACAGTTTATATGAAAGGTTATTGAAATTTTAAAAAGGTTGTTGACTCCTATTTGTATTTGGTTTTTATATATTGTTTTCCTAATGGATGATGACGATATAATAATGTTAATGTTAATCGCCGATGTTGAAGAGGCGGAAGAACAAGCTGAAAATAATATACCACGTCTCTATTTCCAACGGGAAGACCCTTTTTTAATGTTATCTGAGGTGAATTTTATTAAACATTTCCGTCTCAATAAAGACAGCTTTATATATCTTTGCGATAAACAAACGCCATTTTTACAAGTTCGCCGAAGAACAAATATAACTAATATAATATAACTAAAAGTTCTTAAAAGTATAAAATATAACTAAAAATATATAACTAATATATAACCAAAGAGTATAGACGCTTAATATAACTCAAAGTTCTTAAAAGTTAAAAGTATAATAATATAATAGTTTATAAATAACGAGAACGAGAATTGACAAAACAAGTGATACAATCAGATACAACTAACCTAACAGCAAAAACTTTGCTTCTTCATTTCGTTTTATCGTGAAAATGGTTGTGGCTAGGCCTACAGTAGGTACATTTGAACTAAATAATAGGTCATAGTTACTCGTTCGCTTTGGCAACGCTGGGTAAAATGTAGTAGACTCGCTGAATCATAGTGAATAGGGTTTTTTAGCACCATGTGAGCGATGACCGAGAGAGTACTCACATCGATGAGTTGTCGTGCACGAGCACTCTCACGAGTTGCAGAATACGGATCCTGACGTAAATACCTCGCTCTTGTTTTACAAACCTTATATTCGCTCTCTAATATATTACACGTGTACATATTATATGGTTCATCCTCAAACACTAACTTCGCGCAATTGCGCAAAATAAATTATTAGTTATTGAGGTGAAATATTGGAAATATTGGAACAGTAATTTATTAGATTAGGTAATATAAAAAATGTTGGTTAATCGTAGAATTAATTGGGTTGTTTTCTTTTAATAAAAAAAATTCCTAGTAGTTATTCTATGCATATTGTCTATTTTAGGCAAAACTTCTAAGTTGCAAGACAGTCAGTACAATGACAGATAAGACTTTCTGTAAGAACAGTACTCACAGCCAGACCTATACCAAAAAAGAAAAGAAAGTTACTACAAACTCTAAAAAATCTACAAACACACCAACACCTTTATCTTTTATCTATGGTTTAAGAAATGATAAAGAAGGAAAACGGCAAGCACACCTCAATCTTACTTTTTGGGAGTTTGAATCTGAACGGAAAAAAAAATAAATAAATAGTTACGTAACTAAATTTCATGTTTTTTTTTTATTTAATAAATACAGTGCGTAAAACTGGACGAAGCTGGTATATATACGAATACCTTGAAATTCTTAAGGAAAAACAAAAAAGCCCAAATTGCGTTAATCGTCATGTATCATTCAATTGCGATTTCCTCCCTCTCCATCGCCAACTATTCTCATAACCTTCATTCTTAATTTACTTCTACAATAAAAATCTATATTTATCACTATTCGTTCGTCTAATACTCATCTTCCTTAGTTCACTCCAAAAACTTTTCAACCCAAACTTCAAGTATGACCCCCTATACGTAATGTTTTCCGTTCTTCTTTTCGAGACCTCTAAATTTCAGATTAGATTATTCGTCATCTCCACTTTCAAATGAACTCCTCAGTTCTCATTTTTACTCTTCTACACAACCCCCTCAGGGTTTGGTTACGGTTCTCTGGGGACCTCAGCCTTCTGTAGTCTTTTCGTGTCTCACAATTTTTCAAAAACACCATAATTTTCTTCCTTTTTACTTAATTTTAACATAGCCACCTACAGACATTTCAATGTCACAATTAAGATCAATATATACCTGTAGCTCATTCCACTTATAACTAACTTATCCTTTTATATTTCTCATGTACCTAGTGTTGCTTTATAACAGATAGGGCCTTTCTTAAGTTATAAGTTAAGTACTATACGATCAACATACTACATAACCATGTCTCAACCATCAAATTTTGTTCATTTCATATAATTGTTAATACACTAAAAACATACACACCACTTAGTCCGTTAACACCTAATCAGATATTTATGTTCATGAACTTGTAACTTAAAAAGTTTTATATTTACCAGGTACCAAATGTTGTTTTTTGAAACTCAGGGCCTTCTATAATTAAGTTATAAGTTAAATATTACATGGACATCATATTACAAAAGATTTATTCTATTCACTCATGTGTCTAGTTTCCATTTTCCAGGTACCAAATGTTAAAGAAATATAAAGGTCCTTATATTAAAATATCTATTTCACAACACTACTGTACACATGTATAGTTGGTTGCCTAACTATAACCACATAATTTTCTTACCACAATTTCATCCTATATTTATAATTTAAAACAACAACATTGATGGTTAATACTGGTATATTATTTCATTTCACTTTAAAACCATTTTAAATAACGTTGGCTTCTGTCTTAAGTAGACACATACAGTTACACTGACTGCTCTGCTACGACTTCCGTCCTAACTGGTCAACATTGTCATCTCAATCAGTTGCTTTCATAAAGTCCTCGTAGACACACCGTCTCAGGACTAGCAACTTCACGTGGAGTCATATGTCGCCAAGTTACCAAATCCAACGGTAACTTTAACATCTTAATATTTTATAAGAAATAATGTAAATTAAATTTAAATAAATAATTTTTAACGGGTTTTTACCCACATATTTAGTGGCTACATTCATGTACACCTATAGTTTATTTTTATGAACGAGAGAGTAATTAGCATAATTTTAACTGGTACCTCCGACCACTCCATGGGCGTGCTCAAGATTAATTGAAAAATTACTTTGAATAATTGTAAAAAATAAATGAATTATTTCAGTGTTATAAAGTGTTATGTGTATGTAAACAAAAGTGACCTCTTTTATCACACACTATATTAGAACTGACTGGCCTACATTAAAAAGGGTTTTAAAAAATTCACATTTTTTTTAATTTTTAAAAATTACAAAAGAGAAAAAGAGTTTTTAAAACCGTCTAAGGTATGTTAAATAGATGAATAAAAATATTAATATAAAACTTACAGCTACTTGTTACAAATCCAAATCAGATTCAGAAGATGAACTTTCAGAACCAAGATTTATAATAACTGGCTCGACCATTTTATCAGTAATATTGTCCAGCTTCCACATTTTTTCCTCTTCTTTAATAGTGTGATTTACTGCCTTTTCCCAGTTTTCAGGTTTTACATTATTTACGGCCTCCAAAAACAACTGTTTAACATCATGAATTTTAAAAGTGGTATTTTTTCTTGAAACTTCACTCTTTATCTGTGCCCATAACAGTTCAATCGGGTTTAATTCACAATGATATATTGGGGATCTAAGTACTGTCATTCCACGATTTTTGGCAATTTCATCAATTTCGTATTTTTTAAATTATTCTTTATGAAGGGCACACAACGAATAAAGTTCCTTTCTTATAGATCCGGGATGGTACGTAATATTTTTTGAACTCAGCCAATTCTGCAAGTCTTTTTTTAACCACTTGGTTGTGGGCAGTCCTTCTATAAGTCTGGAGCGATAACTTGCATTATCCATTACTATTACACAGTTCTTAGGAAGAAGATCTATCATTTGTTCGAACCATTCTTGAAAGACATCAGCGTTCATGTCTTCATGGTAGTCACTGGTACGAGTTGATTCAAAAGTTAATAAACCACCTTCAACAAAACCTCTGAACTGCCAATGTGTACTATTATGAGCCTGCGTCCCTTTCCTGATGGTGGGTTTAAACCAGTAGATAAGTTATTTACAAAAGCGTGCCTTTGACTTGTAACAGTTTCATCCTGCCAAAATTTATTTGATGTATGACCCTCGTTGATCCATGTTTCATCAAGATAAAATATTTTTCTTTTTTGGTTTCTCATTTCCTTTATGGTTCTTAGAAAATGTCTTCTTCATATTGTATTGCTTCTTTCTAATAAAATAGACTTTCTGGGATTCTTTTTCCAGCGGAAGCCTATTTCTTTTAAAAGTTTCCATAACGTACTTCGACTCATTTCTGGGTAATCCTTATCATCTCGAACTGAGACAAGAACTTTATCCAATGTTGGAAATTCTTGTCTAAAGAAGAATTCATGCACTTTCCGTCGAAGTTCTTCTTTAAAATGATATTCTATTTGAAATTTTGGTTTCCCTGGAGCATTACGTGGCATTTGAAAACTACCACATTTCTCTTCTTTAATAACTCTGTAAATTGTAGATTTCCCAACACCAAGTGTACTGCTAACTAACTCAACGGTCTCATCAACACTTTCACATAAAAGTTTGTCTGTAAATGATTTAAAACAATTAAATATTAATGTTTTTCATTAACTGTTAAAGGACCAATTTTTCGGCGTTTACACGGCACTTCCAAATTTTCCATAACACTAGTACCTATACACAATAAACTGCACCTTGCAACTGAAGTACCTACTTTTAGTGAACTGTTAAGAATTTTGAATACGCCACTTGGACCTTCCTACAAAATGGAAAAACCCACTATCACATTTTCTGTGGAATAAGTTTAGAAGGTAATTATCTAGTCAATTACTGTCGTAGATTCCTGGAATTAAAGAGTTAAATGTTTGATTGTTGAAACCCTTACTTCGTGGAATGCACTCATTTCAGATAAAATAAAACGTTTTATTTTATCTAAAGAATTAAACTTTATTTTGCAAATAGGTAGGTACTTATTAAACTTTTATTGGTTATATATAACCAATAAAATAAACATCTTACATTTCTTGCAAATTCATTAGTACATGTTAACCTCCATCACTCTGACACTGGCAACCTTATTTAGGGATTAGTAACCCTCACAACTATTGTATTCTATTCTCCTCCAACCTTTATACCTGGTGGTCATACTCAATTTAAAATTGTTTTCCTATATACTTCTGTAAACTTGTTGACAAATATATGTTTTTCATTGAACCACCCGTATCAACAGTTTAGGGATTTGCATACATAATTTATTGTTTTATTACTCTCTCATACATAAAAATACTATTTAACAGCATTTACAAATCTGGTATCATACCTAATGAATGGCTAGTAACAACAATAATAGCCATACCCAAAAAGTCTAATGCGAGACAATGCTCGGAACATCGCACCATCAGTCTCATGTGTCATATATTAAAGGTCTTCTTAAAAATCATTCATCGGAGAATATATAAAAAAATTGGATGTTGACATCGGACCCTCTCAATTTGGCTTTAGAGACGGACTAGGAACTAGAGAGGCACTGTTTGCTTTTAATGTTCTAACACAACGTTGCTTAGACGTAAATCAGGACATATTTGTGTGTTTCCTAGACTATAACAAAGCATTTGATACAGTAAAACATAGGCCACTGATGCAAATACTGGAAAATAAAAATATTGATACAAGGGACATGCGTGTGATAAGGAATCTATACTACAAACAAGAAGCTACAGTACGAATTAACAGCTCGATATCAGATAGAATACAGATCAAAAGAGGTGTTCGGCAGGGCTGTGTGTTGTCTCCAACCTTGTTCAATGTCTACGCGGAAGAAGTTATTAAAAAAGCTCTTATGAACGAAAAAGCCGGAATAAAGATCAACGGTCACCCCATTTGCAATATCCGATATGCTGATGATACCGCGCTCATAGCAGAAAATATTGAAGACCTACAGAGATTACTAAACAAAGTGGTAGAAGCAAGTGCAGAATTTGGTCTGTCACTGAATACAAAGAAGACCAAATTCATGATAATTACAAAGAAACGTATCAATAATATCAACTTACATGTAGGACAGAATCTCATTGAAGGAGTACAAAATTACAATTACCTCGGAACAAATATTAACGAGTCAAACGAATACACCAGAGAAATAAAAATAAGAATAGAGAAAGCCCGCAGTGCCTTTAACAATATGAAACAAATGTTGTGTAGCCGTAACCTAAGCCTAAAGCTGAAAATACGAATGCTTAAATGTTATGTTTTCTCGGTCCTGTTGTATGGGGTGGAGGCGTGGACACTAAATAAGCAATGTATGGGTAAGCTGGAGGCATTTGAGATGTGGGCGTACCGAAGAATGTTAAAAATCTCCTGGAAGGATAAGATAACTAACCAAGTTGTATTAGACAGGATGAACAAACAAAAGGAGATCGTATTGAGTGTTAAAATGAGGAAACTACAATACCTGGGACATATTACACGTGGGAATAAATATCAACTGTTACAACTAATTATGCAAGGAAAGATTGAAGGTAGCCGCAGCATAGGTAGGAGAAGAATGTCGTGGTTGAGAAACCTCAGGGAGTGGTTTGCTTGCACTTCCATACAATTGTTCCGAGCGGCAGCCTCCAGGGTCAAAATTGCCATGATGATAGCCAACATTCGTAGCGGAGATGGCACGTGAAGAAGAAGAACATAAAAATACACTATAGTAAATATTAACCACATTTTGCATTAAGCTTGGTCAAAATTTAAATTTCATGTTGTTTTTAATTAAGTGATTATATACTTTTTAGGACACTGATGATGGAATATGGATTCCGAAAACGTTTTGTCTAACATAGCCCGTTTGGGTTTTTAAATATATACCTTTTACAAAGGATTTTAATAATTTGTTGTTTTTACAAAATATTAGGTTAAAGCAACATGATTTCCCGCATATTCCATCAGTTTTTCGTAAAATAAAAATAGATATAACCAGTGTCCACGACATCCACGTCATACACCCATCTCATAAGACAAAAAAATTATAAACGCCCCCTCGTTCATCTTATCCTCTAGACGTTCAGCTCTACCAATTCCGTAAAAATATTGAAAAATATAAATATGTACGTAAATTTTCTAAAATAGAATCAAAAGTTCAATACCTCGAAAAAAAATTAAAACATATTTGGAGAAATGTTCTTTTAAGACAGTTACTTCGATTCCAAATCACTCTTAAATTATTGTAGTGTTCCAGTTATCTGCAATTGAAAGCAACTCACGAAATCTCGAATTTGTCATTCCATATAAAACTACCCAAGATTTCTAGAAATATTGCTTTCGTATATGCTGTTCAAACTTGACTCAAAAACCAGTAAAAATAGTGAGTTTTGTAGTTCGTGAATATGAAATATCCTATGTGCTGAAATACTTTTTACAACTTCTTTCCTTCTGGTTCGTATACAAGACTTCCTGAGAGATAGCATGAATAATTCTTTAGTGTATAGTCCTTTGTGAATCACACACTTACTGGAGCACGCGAAGCCTAATAAATTCTAGATCAAAGGACCACCACTAGGACACATTCCCGTGCCAAAATAGATAAAATTTAAACATGCGCCCGAAATTGGCGACTCCGTCCTTTTTATATGACGTTTAATTTATAGAAAATGTGTTTCTAGTTCACAGTTCACAGCCAGTGGCATTATTAGAATTATTGTAACATCAGATATGTTATATCCTGGTTCAAGTGAACATTTTCTGTATATCTCAAAGTATTGAAAGGAAATATTTCTATAATAAATAAATAAACAAATAAAGATATATATATATATATACTTCATCTAATTTACATTCCGATGCACGTCATTATCTACGTCAGAGATCGAAGTTTACATAGTTGGCAAAGTATAAAAAATCCATTCTCCATGACTCCATTCTAAATCCAATATATCACATAATTATTGCAAAAGTATTACCATCTCTTTACAACCACTATTTAAATTCTTACGTGACATTTTTGAAATGAAACACACTAATTTTGTTCTAAAAAGAACAGATTTTCTGTATTCACTTTAAAATTCAAAATAATACAGTACAAAAACTGTCAACACCGCAATTGTCAAATAAGTGTTACCAATTTATGCCAAAATTTCACCTTTGTTCGATCACAGTTACTGTGTGTTCCGAACAAATGTTCTTCATAAAAACGCTTTATAATGCATTTAGACAAATTAAATGAAATTTATTATTGTGTATTTCTTAAGTTAACATTACTAGAAATTTTTAAATATTATTTCTACGCGTATACAATAAAATATGTCTAGTGGCTGTAATGACAGATGAGTAAAACCTTTCGCATTTAAATTCTTATTAATACAATGAGTAAAACCTTTCGCGTTTAAATTGGTATTAATACAATGATATAACTGTAATTTCGGTGTCCCACCTTGTCAAAAAACATTTACCACTTCAGTAGTTAGCGCACATAGGGACCGTCTGCTTTGGTAGTCATGTACGAAAATTATTAAATAATACCGTAAAACGGGGTTACTTTACATTGAGCAGGGTAACTTTGCACTAGTGTAAAAGTATATTTTCTGTAAACCTACGATCAATTGTGTTTATATATCTGTACTACCTCTAGAGCACATAGGCAACATCGCAATACGTGAGTAAGACACGCGCGATTATCTCTGCGGTCGCCAGTTATCTATCAGCAACGGTTAAAATATTAACCTCGAAAATCTATTATTTTCTAACTTTCCAAAATCATACTGTGCCGACAGTCCCAGCGGACACAAATTGGTAAGTACACGACGTCTAATGGCATATACCAAAATCGGTCGCGATTTTTAGTTTTTAAAATAACCGTTTTAAACCAGGATATCAATAACAAAAAAACATTGTTTACATGTGCACTTAACACGTGAAATTGGGAATACTTTGCATCGCCAATTTGCAAGTGGTGCAAAGTATCCCCAAGAGTAAAAGGTAAATAGGAAAATGGTTTTTAGGAAATGCCCAGACGTTATAAAAGGAAATTATTCTGGCAAATATGCAGACTACTCAGAATAAGATTTGAAAGCATGTCTGTCAGCAATAAAAGATGGCATGAGTACAAGAGTTGCCGCTGAATCCTTTAACATTCCAAGGAGAACTATTTTTTTTAAATTAAAAGGAGTACACGCTGGAAAACCTGGATACCCATCAATATTCTCTTATGAAGAGGAAAGGTGCTTCGTATAATGCATTCATGGTCTTAGTGATGCTGGATTTCCTGTTAGTGGAATCGAATTACGACAAATAATCACGACTCGTTTAAATCGGCAAGGAAAAAATAACCCGCTTTAAGGACTGGGTCAAATCATTTTCAAATCGACATAAGGACCTTACTGCAAGGATAGCCTCAAACGTAAAAAGAAGTAGAGCAGCACTTAATGCAGACTAAATGGCTGAATACATACAAAATTTAAAACAAACATTAACTGGTGTGGAGCCACATGCTATTTTTAATTATGACGAGACGAACTTAACAGACGATCCCGGACAAAAAATGGTATTAACTAAACGTGGGGTTAAATATACTGAACGAATTTGTAACTCTTTAAAATGTAGCATTTCTCTTATGATGTGTGGAAATGCAGCTGGTGAGCTACTACCTCTTTATGTAGTGTACAAATCCAAGCATTTGTGGAACACATGGACTGGAAATGGCCCCTCTGGTACGCGTTATGCAAATACTGCATCTGGTTGGTTCGAATCACAGACATTTGCAAATTGGTTTAACACTATTCTATTGTCCAGACTTAAAAAAATTCAGGAAAAGAAGGTCGTTTTAGGAGACAATTTATCTTCTCTAATGTTGAAGTCCTGGATTTGTCTCGAAAACACGACATTCATTTTATATGTTTGTCTCCGAACAGCACCCACGTTACACAACAGATGTTGCATTATTTGCCCCAATGGGCAAAAAAAGGCCTGGAGGAAAATTTTATCTGAATGTAAGGAAACTCATGTGGGGAGTAGATCAAATGTATTTGAGAAACAGAATTTTCCAACGCTTTTACGATCATTAATCGAAACAATAAAAAAAAATAGCGATGAGATATTAAAGTCGGGATTTAGGAAATGTGGTATCGTTCCTTGTGATATAACACTACTCTTGGAGCGGTCAAAAACAACTCAGCAATCTAGTGTGAAAACTAATAGTCATAACACAAATAATAATAAATCAAAAATATCGATATCTGACAAAGTTTGTCAGATATCGAAAACACTTTCATTAGATATTTAGAAGATAAAAGAAGGGAAGCCACCCAGTTTAAGAAACATGGTAAGAAAAAGAAAATAAATGTTCCAGCAGGACAAAGTATTGTCCATTTTGAAATTAGTTTAGAAGATCGAACTGAAGCATCTACTTCCACACTTCATCAAGCTGTTAAGCCTCAGGTTCTCTTGGAACAAATATTGCCGAAAAAGTTAAAAACTCTGCATTAGATCATGTTAAAAAAATATTGGTGAGTACGTTTTATTTGTCTATGAAGATCATGTTTACCCAAACATAAGAACAGGAAACTTTCTTCAAAACGACAGTGGACAGCTTATCACTGATGACAAGGAAATCTTAAAAACCTGGAAGGAATACTTCTATCAACTATTGAATGACCAATCTAGCAGAAGTACATCAAACATAGAGGTACATACAGCTGAAATAGAAGACCAATACCCGACATACGACGAAGTAATACAGGCAATTAAAAAACTCAAAAATAATAAGACACCAGGTAGCGATGGTATACCCGCAGAGTGCTTAAAACATGGAGGAGAAGCATTGTACAGTTCGATATACAAGCTAATTCAAGGCATTTGGCAAGAAGAAACAATGCCAGATGAATGGAAAGAAGGGGTTATTGTACCAATACACAAAAAAGGAAACAAAAAGCAATGTATTAACTACAGGGGAATAACACTCCTAAACACCACCTACAAAATCCTTGCAAACATCCTGCTAGAAAGAACCAAAACATACACAGAAGAAATTGTTGGAGATTATCAATGCGGATTTAGACCGGGCCGCTCTACAATTGACCAGATATTCACAATAAAACAGATAATGGAAAAATGCTGGGAGTTTGATCGTGAGCTTCATCAGATGTTCATAGATTTTAAACAAGCATTTGATAGAGTATGTAGGGACAGACTGTGGACAGCAATGCAGGAACTTGGCTTTCCAAAAAACCTAGTCCGGTTGATACGGATGTGTATGGAACGGTTACGATGTAAGGTGAGAGTTGGACAACAATACTCGGAGACATTTGAAATAAACAATGGACTAAAACAAGGAGATGCACTTTCACCACAACTCTTCAACTTAGCTCTGGAGCACATAATCAGAAGTGCAAGAATCGAAAAACCGAATACAGTATTTCATCGAGAAGGACCAAACTTACTACTGGCATTTGCAGACGATATAGATCTAATAGGAAACACGTGATTAAGGATGAAGGAGACTTTCGTAAGGTTTGAGAAGGAAGCAGAGAAGATGGGGCTCCAAATCAACGAAAACAAGACGAAATATATGTATATGAGCCGCAATAACCAAAGCAGAGACTGAATCGGTCAGAACATTACCATCGATGACTTTAACTTTGAGCGCGTTAGGGAATTCAAGTATCTTGGAACAACAATAACTGAAGACAATAACGGATCACAAGAAATAAACAACAGGATTCAGGCCGGCAACAGATGTATTTTTGCCCTCCAAAACCTTATAAAATCAAAACAACTAACACGACGTACGAAGATACAGGTCTATAAAACAATCATACGACCCGTTGTGATGTATGGAAGCGAAACATGGACGATGACAAAGGCAAATGAAGAGAGACTACGTGTTTGGGAAAGAAAAATCCTAAGGAAGATCTTTGGTCCGGTGCTTGATGAAGCATCAGGACAATATAGGATAAGAACTAATAAAGAGCTTGAAGAACTTTACCCAGACGCCAACATCATAAAAGAAATAAAGTCCAGAAGACTCCAATGGGCAGGACACCTCAGAAGACATTCTGACGAACGAACAGTAAGACTGGTGTGGCAGGAAGTCCCAACTGGAAGGAGACCACGCGGACGCCCTCGTCTCCGGTGGCGAGATAATATAGCAGGAGACCTAAGCACTATGGGCGTGGAGAATTGGATGGAGGTTGCTCAAGACAGAAAACAGTGGAGGCATGTTGTCGAGTCGGCTAAAACCCACGAAGGGTTGTAACGCCACGGAGTAAGTAAGTAAGTAAGTAAGTAATCATGTTTACCCTGGAGTCATAATAGCAATAAAAAATGACGGAGCGAAGATCAACGTCATGTCAAAATCGTTAAAATTTTGGAAATGGCCAGAAAGACGCCACGAAATATGGTATTCGTGGGACAATGTAATTGGCGCCATAAATCATCCCAAGAAATTTTCCAGACGAGGATTTTATATTGTTTCAGAATGTGACAAATTGTGGTGGGATTAGATTCAAACTTTATATTTTCACTATTGTACTTATAATAAAGTTTGTTCATTTAAAATGTAGCAATGTGTTTTCCCGTTATGCTTCTTTCAAAAATGTAGGTAGGTTTATATTAAAAAAACTGGGCCAACCAAAATTTTTTTGCATTTAAATGGTGCAAAGTTTAAAATCAGATGGGATTACTATGCACCAGCAACCATTTCGTATTATATTATTAAAATATCAAGTGGTGCAAAGTATGACTCTTCTAGGGTATAGTTTGCACCACTAATAAAACTAGAATAATCTCTTAATTATGCAATATAACTAAAAAAACAGCTATAATAAGAGCTATATTGCGAAAAAAGTTCAGATCTTCTTTAGAGTAACGTTATATCCACTCTAAGAAAATGAAACTAAAAACTATGGTGCAAAGTAACCCCGTTTTACGGTACCGTTTTCTGTCGCTTTGGGTTATCGAAATGTGCAAACGATTTATTTTGATGATTAGTAACACAAATGAGTTTCTGAAATTAAAGATTTATTAAAACATGTTCTATTTACACTATTTACACAAATTTTACCTGAAATTAAAGAAACGATATTCTATGTCATTATATCATAATGTTAAACATTCCTAACTACAAATAAAATCTTAGAGGTTTTTAAATATAAAGATGACAGAAGTGTCTGTGGCTAATGTTTCAGCAAATAGTATAAATGGTTTGCCCTCTCTACGAGTGTATGATTTCCCCTCCAAAGAATAGATGGTACTTATCTGTATAGCAGGTTTAAGGTCAATAAGGTCTATCTATTTGATTTTTAGCTATGGTGGTGTGTTAATTAACATGCCGAGCGTGTATTTCAAATAAGAAAAGATTTAAATGGTGAAACGGTATTATGGGAATTCGACAATTAAGACAGAGAAAACAGTACGATCAATTATTAAAAACTTCGGTTGAATAAATACCTGTTTGAAATGTCGTCCAACGGATCAACCACGATCAAAACAAATCTCTTTTAAACGCGAAGGTCGGGAAATGCAAGTTTGTTTAACTGCTGAAGAAACGCCTTGTTCAAGTAGACAAATTGCAAATGAAGTTGACCTAAAGGAGAGAACTTTAAGGATTATTTTAAAAAGAAATAGATGCAATTGCTATAAAGTGCAAACCACCCAAGAACTTTTTCCAGACTATCATTTTAAACGTATGGAATTTTGTGAAACTATGATGGAGAAATCAAATGAGAACAGTAACTTTTTAAAAAGTACTTTGTTTTCCGATGAATCTTAATTCACAATCCATAAACGTCATAATCCATCTGTCGTCCGCTAATGGTCTAGGGAAAATAGAAATTTAAGTATTGCTGTGAAAACACATTGCCCAAAGAAATTAAATGTGTGGACTGGAATTTTTAACGATAATATAATTGGTTCATTTTTTATTACGGGAAATCTGAATGGACGTAAGTATCTAGCGCAATCAGATTATTCCAGCAGTTCGAAACCTTGCGGTCAACTTCGATGATGTCTGGTTTTAAGTTACAACCCTGGACGATTAATTTCTAAGAGAAACAATAAAATGGCTCCCTAGATCACCAGATTTAGCACCTTAGGATTTTTATTTCTGGGGAATGCTAAAATCAAAATTATATCGGAATGAATTCGTACGAGCGACCAATTTAGCAAAATTGCAAGAAAACAATGTTCAACTCTGTAGTCAAGTACAGCCAAATCAGCTAAATATAGTGAGACTTGCTTTAATTGATAGATTCGGATTTTTTTTAGCACAAAATGGTGGTTTGTTTGAACATTTAATTGGTTAGATATATTTTTTAAATGCCTTTAATTTTAATTTAATATTTATAATATTTTTTTAGTTGGTTTTTTTCTTATAAAAATGTGTGCCGACTGTTCAATGTTTTCAAATGCGAAAAATCATATCATTTTATCGATGTATTTTTAACTATCTTTATATCACATTTTTACAATAAATATCTTAGTACAACCCTTAATAACCCTTCCTAGTTACATTTTAACCCCCCTCACTTAAGAAATACAGACAGTGTTAAGATAGCAAAGAAGAAAGACTCTCTTGATGGTCGCCTGTCGCTAAGGACAGACCATTCTCTCTCTTCGCTTATCAAGAAGAACAGCATCTATCTTGGCTGTTTCCCTATCGCTAATTATCTCTCTCCAGTTTTAGTTGCGCGAAAAATACCGCAAACACTATTTTTAATCGTGTTCAGACAAAGTGTGCTCTATCTCGCAAAGTTTATTACCGCGAAACACGTATTTCGAAAAACCGCGAGTGTGCCCGGACATATTCCGCATAAGAGCAAAAACCGCGAGAGTGTGGAGCAGAAAAACCGCGAGAGTGTGGAGCAGAAATATTGGTAAGACTTTATATAAACTTAATTTGCTATTGTCTGTATACCTTTTATTACTTATCCTAATTTATTTGAACCAGCCCTATATAATACAGTCCGCATACTCTGAAATTATACTAATAATTTCCCACATATGTACACCTTTTTTATAGAGTGACGAAATAATTTTAGGCAAAGTTTTTTGCATAAAACAAACGCAAAAATCTACAGACTCTTCTCAGTATCTGATAACTACTGAGTGAAGGAAGAAGTTGCTTAAAATTTTACAACTCATCAGCGGAATAATGCGTTGTTGCCACACATCAATTCCTTAAATCAATGTTATTTGTTAAGTAATTGATAGAATCGATTAGAAAATAGCAATTACATGGCTACTTTATTTGAGTTTTTTTTTGGACAATATTAATTTCCTAAAATTAGAATTTTATTAGACTTATGTATCGGACAAAAATTTTAGAAGGAAAGATATAACAGAACTATAGCAACACTGTTTAAAATTCTACCTACTCCTTCGAGATGGTGACTGCCTCTCATTTCTACTCAAACAATTAAGCGTTATCTATGTTCCACATACTGAATAACCTATATGGTAGTTGAAAACTTGTCGTATCGGTATATATATATATATATATATATATATATATATATATATATATATATATATATAGATATATATATATAATATATATATATATATATAGTATATATATATATATATCTATATATATATATATATAATATATATATATATATATATATAATATATACATAAAATTCTCGTGTCAAAGGGATAGTTACCATACTCCTCCAAAACAGCTAGACCGATTTTTATGTAATCTTATATGTGTATTCGGTATGTATAAGAATATGTTGTAATCTATTTTTCATACCTCGAGGAAAGAAATAAGGGTGACACACCAAACATTTTTTTTAACAAAATTTTCATGTTTATTTTTTTATGTGAAAATGTGTTAAAGGTATATTTGTTAAGAGAAGAATATATGGTACAAAGCAGTACACCGCTCGGTGGTTGTTTGTTAAGACCTCTGTTGAATCTTTGGTTTTTACTTTTGTGATACCAAAAATAATTATGTTCAGAAGCTTCACTGGGAATGAATTCTCAACATGATGTCCAGCATAAGTAACTTATTGCACAAAGTTGTTGCTTACAGTCTTACTGGCTGTTACCTTGCAGTCCTTACATTCCCGTATATAATATTAGTCTTTCTCTCAGTCAGTCTTTCTTTCTCTCATTCAGTCTTTCTTTCTCTTATTCACTCTTCCTTTTTCCCACTTAATCTTTCTTTCTCCCACGCACTCTTTCTTTATCACACCCATTATTTTTCTCTCATTCACTCTTTTTTTCTCCCACCCACCTTTTGTTTCTTTTACTCATTCTTTCTTTTCCTCACTCACTTTTCCTTTTTCCCACTCATTCTTCCTTTCTCTCTCATTCTTTCCTTCTCTCACTTTCTCTCACACACACACTCTCCCCCTCTCACCCTTTCGAAAATTTGTTGGACTAAAAAGTTTATTTGTTTTATGCCATTTGCATGTCAACCATTTGTTGAAATACAGTGTTTATTTGTTTTATGGAATTTGCATTTCAACCGTATGTTAAAATAAAATGTTTGTGTTTTAAACTGACGTCTTTATTTATTGTATTGTATTGTATAAGGCGCTTTTTGCGTGAAATCAAATACATATCTGCTGTCTTTTCACTTTTTTCGGATTTACTCTGTACGAGTACTAGAAACCAATTCGCTAAGGATTTCTGCTTAGTTGATAAGACGTGTCGTGGAATGCAAATTTTAGATTCCCCACGTCTCTTTTAACACCTTTATCAACGTCTGTTTTGCTTTGCAATTTTTAGAAAGCACAGATTAAAGCGGAAATGTGAATTGTGTTTCGAAACTATTTTACGGTTTTATTGTCAGATGTCGCTATTGCGTCCGTATTGAAGCCATTTTAGTGTTGCTTCTTAAAAGACAGAAAATATTGATCTTTCACGTTGAGAACACCTTTGAATAACCGTTCTGATGAGACCTATTAGGTCGAAATACGTATCAACAGATACAAAGGCACTTTTTGCGTGAAATCAAATATTTGCTGTCATTTCACTTTTTTCGGATTTACTCTGTACAAGTACTAGAAACCAATTCGCTAAGGATTTCTGCTTAGCTGACAAGATGTGTCGTGGAATGCAAATTTTAGATTTCCCACGTCTCTTTTAACACCTTTATCAACGTCTTTTTTTCTTTGCAATTTTTAGAAAGCACAGATTAAAACGGAAACCTGAATTGTGTTTCGAAACTATTTTACGGTTTTATTGTCAGATGTCGCTATTGCATCCGTATTGAATCCATTTTAGTGTTGCTTCTTAAAAGACAGAAAATATTGATCTGTCACGTTGAGAACACCTTTTGAATAACTGTTCTGATGAGACCTATTAGGTCGAAATACGTATCAACAGATACAAAGGCGCTTTTTGCGTGAAATCAAATATTTGCAGTCTTTTCATCAATGACATCAAGAAAGGGATTGATGGACCCCCCCCCCCATATATGAAATATAAATCTTAAAAAGATTGGTATGTGGTAAAAAATCCACATACATGTATCAAGGGCACAGCTTCTTTAGGTGATAAGATAACAAACTATAATCCACTTAATAAAGCAACATAAATGTTGTTAACAATCTTAGCTCTACTTTTTTATAAAAAACTAACTTAAAAAATAAATAATAGGTAAAAAAGCAAAGATAATCAAAAGAAGTTATTTTAAATTAAGGAGATATGTACTTAATAAATACATTAATTTACCAAAATAAAATAGTAGGTACCTACATAATATATGTAATTGGTAATAAGATAATAAGTATATTTTTTTACATATCCACTTTTTTCAACGGTTATTAAAAAGCTTGTGGTATCTCCACCGAATTTTGGTTTTTCAGGAAGAAATATTTGTAGATCCTTTTTGTGAAAAGATATTAGATGCTTCCTTAAACCGGACGTGTTTCTGTTTTTAATTTTCATTCCAACTTTTCTATGTAGCAAAATTTACACAAAGCAATTTGGTATGAATGAATTATTTCTAAAAACTTATCAAATTTGCTTTTATGTCTTTTAGATCTATAATTCCAACGCTCACTACTCCGACTAATACTATGTGAATCTTTGTCCCTCATGTCAAATTGTAAATTTCAAATTGGAATGAAGTTTAGCGATGTCGAAAAAGTAACTTACTTTATGTCCGTTACTATCCAATACCCTAAGTATCTCATAACAAACTGAGAATTGTATATCGTTACTTCATTATTCTAAATATTTCGGTATTTTGTTTACACGGTAGGCGACATTATCTGTTATTGATTTGTCTCGTTACTTTTTATTATCCATATAATATATTATTAGGTGTCCTGGTATGGACACCTTCAGAGAATGCCGGAAAATAGATGGCCAAAAAAAATAGAAGAATGGACTCCGCCAACTAGAAGAAAACGAGGTAGACCAAGACGATCCTGGAGAGACGATGTCGACGATGCAATGACCGCCAGAGATCTAACAACTGAAGATTGCTTCGACAGAAAACGCTGGAAATTAGGATGCGAGAAGCGGCGCCAGCTGTAGAAGACTCGCTTGTTAGACTAGACTATATTATTATATTATTTAATATTAGCCGCGCTCTTTCAGCAACTTTTGTTTAACCGAATGATCTCATCGCACACTCAGCAGAAACAATGTTTAGTCTTAGGCCGATAAGATTTAATTATTTAGATTCCTCCCAACTAAATTATAATAAGAAAAAAATTGAATTATTAAGTAGGTGTCCATAGCAATAAATGTTATATTGTTTATTAGCTAAGGTCATATATCGACATATTTTTAAAAAAATTCGATACGATATTACTGTAGTCATCGCAATACAAGAAGATTATTTTATGATTAGAGGACGGCTATTCTCAAAATCTGGACAATTAATTTCTGACCGAAGAAGTGGTCCGCTGGAAAAGAATATTTTATTTTTACGTTGTAATAATGACCTCTGAGCACGTGTCAAATGTATTGTTTTAATGAATATTTTGATTCGGTATGTATGTTTATGGTATTGTTCGTGATGCGCAAGTCCAGTTTTTCAAATTGTTATTATACATTTTTTTGCATCTCATAAAGTCTTTATATCCGAACTACTATAATCGCTAAAACGACATTCCGTCCTAACTGCAAGACGCAAGAGTCTAGCAGGCTTAGTCTTGTTCTTGCTTAAATCTTGCACAGTTGGTCTTGGTCTTGCTAAAATTAGGCGGACTTGGTCTTGGTATTGGTTTTGCAAAAACGCAAGAACAAGGCCAAGACTGTAAGACCAAAAACGATATTGGGCAACACTAGTTTTGCAGCTACAATACAAGGTTTTTTAAATAAGCCTTGTCTTTTTATCTCTTATAGCTTCAGAAGTTTTTGATAATTTAACCAGTGATAATAAGCTATTTTACTGAGTGTAAATGAAAACTGGTTTAAATATCGACCACCTTAAAAAATATTCTTAAAAAATATTGAACTAGTGTTAAAAAAATATAAGTAAATGTCACTCGTAATACATTGAACAATAATAAGCACATTGACATTATTGTTTGAGACAATTTTGAAAAAAATCAATTTGATTTATAAAGGGTTAAAAACGTTCATTTGAAACAAAAAAATTACTTCTTTTATTAAAAGCATTTATACCACAGACGGTACAAAACGGTGTGAATTGCACGTTACTGCTGTCAGAATGATAAGTCAACAGATTTGTAGGATCTTAAAAAAAATACGAATAACATTGTCCCCTTCTAGGGTCGTTATCAATTTTTCCTTCTTTTGTACTCGTTATTCACTGCAGCTATCGACAATTAACAGCAAAATTTGCAAGTCAAAGCCGATAGCGAATAAATAACGGTGCCGGCTAAAGTCCATACATATTTTTCCATTGTTAATGTTCGACAGATAAAAACAAACGAACATTTTTTGTCTTTCGGCCCAGAAACATGAAGTGGGATTAACAGCGTAATACATCTTTTTTACTGGCTGTTTTCGACGGGCCTACGTGTCCGCACAATAGCGACGCTTCTTTGATTTTTTAATATATCGTCGATTTTTTCTAGTACAAATAAAACGGTTGAAGTAGCCGATAATATATTTGACGGCTATTTGTTGTGATCCATAAATAGAATGCTTAATCGTTAACATATGCCTAGAAATACGTACAGAAATGGATATATACTGTTATTTTATTTATTTGGATAATTCCCATCGAGCAAAAAGAGGGAATCTAATCGTTATGAAAAGGAGACCAAAATTCATAAAAGTGGCCCCTTAAATTTAAATTTTTCCGATACTTATTAACTTCTTGTTCTTCTTCTTCTTCAGCCTTCATTTATCCAATGTTGGACATAGGCCTCCTCCAATTGCTTCCACGCTTCCCTATCTTTTGCAATTCTCATCCACTGCTTTCCAGCTACAGCAGTTATATCGTCTATCCATCTCTTTTTAGGTCTTTTCACGCTTCTTTTTGTTTCTCGAGGTCTCCAGAACGTCACTTTATGAGACCATATGTTGGTGTCTTGTCTTGCTACATGTGCTACCCATTGCCATCTCAATGTCGCTATTTTTCCCATGATGTCGGTTACTTTAGTTCTTCGACGTATTTCGGTGTTAGGAATTTTGTCTCTGAGGCTTATATTTAACATGGCCCTCTCCATGGCCCCTTGAGTTACTCATAATTGTTCTGCCATTTTTCTTGTTATTGCCATAGTTTCCAATCCATAAGTTGCAACTGGTAGTATACAAGTGTCATAGGTTTTTCGTTTTAAGTGAATTGGGATTTTTCTGTCTTTTAAAATGAAGCTCAACTTACCAAAAGCAGCCCATGATAATTGTGTCCTTGTTTTAATTTCTAGGGTTTGATTTTCCTTTTCGTTTTTAATTGCATGTCCGAGATATATATATATATATATATATATATATATATATATATATATATATATATATATATATATATATATATATATATATATGTTCTACCTTTTCTATATTGATGTTATCTATCGTGATGTTTTCTAGGCTGTTGCTTAATATCTTTGTTTTGTCGAGATTCATTTTTAATCCTATTTGATTCGATTTGTGATTTAAATCTTGTAGCATTGATTTTAGTTCATGGATATCTGTGCTTGTTAGTACTATGTCGTCTGCAAAGCGCAAATGGTTAAGATATTACCCATCTATTTTTAATCCATTTTCGGCCCAATTTAGTTGTTTGAAAACATTTTCTAATGCCAAAGTAAATAACTTGGGTGAGATGGTGTCGCCCTGTCTCACACCTTTGCCAAGGTCTATTTTCATAGTTTCCAGATCATCATCTATTTTTACGTGAAAAGTAGCATCATCGTATATATTCTTAAGGAGGGTAGCATATGTTGAATCTACTCTGGCGTCGTCCAATGCTGTTAAGAAAGCCTATTTCTCGATACTGTCGAATGCTTTGTGATAATCGACAAATGCCAGATGTAGTGATATGTTGTACTCTATTGTTTTTTCAATAATGGTCCAAAAGTGATCAAACAAAATTGTTTGCAATTGATCAATAGTGCTAAAACCCTTACGAAAGCCTGCTTGCTCCACTGGTTGGTATGCATCTAGTTTAGCTGTCAATCTATTTGTTATTATTCGGGTTAGTAGTTTGTAAAGGTGTGACAATAAGCTTATTGGTCGGTAGTTTTCTATATTTGCGGCGTCCCCTTTTTTATGGAGTAGAATGACTTCCGCATTTTTTCATGTCTTCGGTATTTGTCCTTCCAATAGGCATTTATTAAGTAATGCTCTTATTGCCTCTTCTAATGCAGTGCCTCCCATTTTTAGCATCTCTGAAGTAATTTTATCTTCTCCTGGTGTTTTCCCATTTTTCATTTGTTTTAGGGCGGCTCTAATTTCTGATGTGATGTTATTATTTCAGGGAAGTCCTTTGAGCCCACATTTAAGATATGTTTTGTTGGTATAGCGGGGTTCGGAATAGTAGAAGTATACAGCTTCTCATAAAATTTTCGGATTTCTCTAACGATCTCTTCCTTATTAACGGTAGCTTCCGTATTAACTTATTAACGGTAGCTATAAAATATTTTTCAGAATGTGTCTTAGACGAGAAAGTTTTAATTAAATATGAACGATCTTCTTCTTCTTCCTTCTATAGTAAAATTCATTAAGCGATGCAGGGAGATGTAAACATTACCACGTGTAGGTCTCCAACAGGGCCGCATTTAGGAATATCTTTTTGTTTAGTCAGAATATAATATTATCTTACAAAATACGAAATTTATATTTTAATTTTGCAAAAGTGCTCGACCAAGAACCTGATTGTTTAGTTGATATCCGATCATAGGAACCATTTATCCAGTTATTATTATTATATATACAGGGTGTCCCAGACTAATTTACCCACGCTATATTTTTTAAACGAATAGAGATTTTCAAATGGGACAAAAAGTGATATATTCCATTTGTAATACACTTTAATATAGCGAAGAAAAAATCATCCCCTAAATATTCATCCCTTAGTTACAACCCTTAACACTAATTTTTTTAATAGCACCCTGTATATTTTTTTATACTTTTGGATGTGATCTTCTATCGTCTATTCAACAGATTTATTAAAAATAAAATCGGTTTATAAATAATCAAGAAATCAATTAATTTTTTATTTTTGTTAAGTGTCCCAGACTAATTTATCCAGGTTATATTTATTAACAAAATAGAGATTTTTTAAAGGGTCGAAAACTGGTCTATTCCATTTGTAATACACTTTAATATAGCGAAGAAAAAATCATCCCCTAAATATTCATCCCTTAGTTACAACCCCTAACTTTAATTTTTTTAATAGCACCCTGTGTATTTTTTGATAGTTTTGGATGTGATCTTCTATCGTCTTTTCAACAGATTTATTAAAAATAAAATCGGTTTATACATAATCAAGAAATCAATTAATTTTTTATTTTTGTTAATTAAATGTCCCAGACTAATTTATCCGGGTTATATTTATTAACAAAATAGAGATTTTTTAAAGGGTCGAAAACTGGTCTATTCCATTTGTAATACACTTTAATATAGCGAAGAAAAAATCATCCCCTAAATATTCATCCCTTAGTTACAACCCCTAACTTTAATTTTTTTAATAGCACCCTGTATATTTTTTTATAGTTTTGGATGTGGTCTTCTATCGTCTATTTAACCGATTTTTTTTTTTTTTAATAAAATGGGTTTGTAAGGTATCAAGAAAATATTAGTTTATTTTTTATTTTTGTTAAATTAATCAACGGAACATAACATCAACCACACTGGAAGATAACGTATGCTCCTACAAAGACCAAATTTTGAAAAATTAAAAATAATATTTAAATAAAAAGGGTGTGTAAGAAGTTATACTACTAATATTTCTTTTCTATTCTATTTTTAAGGCTATCTTGATTAATTTAACAAAAATAAAAAATAAACTGATATTTTCTTGATACCTTTTTACAACCCATTTTATTTTTAAAAAATCGATTAAATAGACGATAGAAGACCACATATAAAACTATAAACAATGTACAGGGTGCCATTAAAAAATTTAAATTAGGGGTTGTAACTAAGGGATAAATATTCAGGGGATGATTTTTTCTTCGCTGTGTTAAAATGTATTACAAATGGAATATACCAGTTTTTCTTTCTTTAAAAAATCTCGTATTTTGTTGAGAAATATAGCCTGGACAATTTAGTCTGGGACACTTAATTAACAAAAATAAAAAAATTAATTGATTTCTTGATTATTTACAAAACGATTTTATTTTTAATAAATCTGTTGAATAGACGATAGAAGACAATATCCAAAACTATAAAAAAATATATAGGGTGCTATTAATAAAATTAAAGTTAGGGGTTGTAACTAAGGGATGAATATATATAGCTAATATATGTAGCTAAGTAACAAGCTACTTTAAGAAGACGAGCATCAAACAAGAATAAACGGGTATCAGGTACTAATAAAGGTCTTGGCCGGTACGAAACTACGTTCTCTGTGGAATTAGAAAGAGACCTCGTAACACACATAAAACTCCTAGAATCAAGTTTGTTTGGATTATCTTGAAAAGACGTTCGTTCTTTAGCCTACCAGTTAGCAGATCGAAATGGAATAGTACACCGATTTAACACAACCACTAAGATGGCTGGTTGGGATTGGTTACGAGGGTTTCGGTCTAGACACCCCGATATATCCCTTAGAAAACCCGAGTCCACGTCTGCAGCAAGAGCGCAATCATTCTACCAAATTGCCAATTTTTTAAAACTTTTAGAGGATACTATTACAAATAACAAAATTAATCCTACACGCATATGAAATGTGGATGAATCAGGCCTATCCACGGTTCAAAAACCCGGCAAAATATTTGCAACCGAGGGTTGGAAGCAAGTGGGCCTAATTACAAGTGCGCAAAGAGGGCAGCACATAACGATGGTTGCTTGCATTAGCTCAGTGGGGAATTATGTTCCACCAACACTTATATTCCCCAGGAAAAATTGGAAAAAAGAATAAATAGATGAAGCGCCTTTAGGAACTTTAGGAATAGCACAGGAAACAGGATGGATGACAGGCGAAGTGTTCCTAACATGGATGAAACATTTTAAAGAATATTCTAATCCTTCTATAGAAGACAAGGTTATTCTGTTGCTTGATGGGCATGCGAGCCATAAAAACATTAATGTTTTAACTTTTGCCAAAGAACATGGAATAGTGATATTGTGTTTTCCGCCGCACTGTACCCATCGTCTACAGCCGTTAGATGTATGTTTCTTTGGTCCATTAAAGAGCTACTATGATCAAGAAGTTACCAAGTGGATGAAGTGTCATCCAGGCAGAACAGTTTCGCAATACCAAGTTGGAGGATTATTTGCTACAGCGTATGGAAAAGCAGCTACACACCAAAATGGCGTTAGTGGATTTTTAAAGACTGGAATTTGGCCCCTTAATCCCGACATATTCCCTAATTATTTATTTAATCCTTCCAAAATAACAGATATTCAAGGAGAAGTTGCAATTCAACCCCTAACAGAGTCAAAAGAAGAGAATGATAATGTTTTGGGACATCAAGATTTTCCAGATCAAGGAAACAAACCGGTTTCTACACCTAGACCAAACTCACTTGAAAGTTGTTCTTCAATTAATCCTGTTATTCGTCCACTTGACATTTCACCTCTTCCATCGTGTTCAGGTGTCCAGTCACGCTCCAAAAAAAGAAAATCAGAAGGAACAAAAGTTCTAACGGCTACCCCAAATATGAAAGAACAAAAAGCCAAAGCACTCGAGAAGCGAGCTACAGAAAAACGTCAAGCTGCAAAGCGAGCAATTAAGAATCTGACTTGAATGACACAAGATCGCGAGGAGGAAACAAAAACCATTGTGTCAGATGATGACGAAGACGAAAATAATCCTCCATGTTTATATTGTAACAGTTTGTACACCCATTCAAGGTCCAAAGAATTCTGGATTGGGTGCCAAAAATGCTCAAAATGGGCACACTGTGATTGTGCTGGTATCTCAAAATCGTGCAAAAAATTTATTTGTGAACTTTGCTAATTTAGTTTATATGACATTTTATCCATGTGAGTGTGTCGTTTTAGCCGAATATACTTGGATAAAATGACATAGCAACGTTTATTTTGTTTCCTTTTTTTAATTAAAAAATATTGTGTTGTTAGAGTTTTATGTTCCATGATCTGTTCTGCTTCCAAACAGTGAACAACATTTATGTTTTTTTAAATTCTTATTAAAAAAATAAAAAAGTTATTTGACGACAATAAAGTAGTATGTCATTTTAGGCCAGGTTCCCCTACTTCAAAACAGTCCGGAAGAGGGCGACTGCATAAACTCAAACCGTGGCCGTCGGTTTAAAACCATCATGAAAGAATATAGTTAGGGGGGAGTGGAGGAGTAGTGTCTTTATGGTTTCTTTTATTTTCACAATAAAATCTGTATTTTTAATATACTTACCGGCAAGAAAAACGGAGCACACTTTTAAAACAAAAACTTAAAATTTTAATTCTCTTTAAACTTTTATTATTATTATAATAACGTAAACAAAAACGAAACAAACTGTTTTAAGTAATTTCTAATAAAACTTAAGTGCGTATCCAAAGCAAATGCATAAAAAATTATACATAAAGAATACCTACACTATTATTATCACTTTTAGAATTTCAAATGTAGCTGTTGGTATTCTTTTGTTCTTGTTGATGAAAAAAACTGTTAAGTCAAATCAAGTGTCCAACACAATTTGAAGTTGAATTGCGTTGATTTAATCTCAAGAATTATGGTTGTAAATGCCGAAACAGCGGTGCTATGTTGCGTTGCTTCAAGGCGGAAGAAGGGAGCGACATGTTGCTGAAACGTATCAAATATCCAATAGTTCCACGTATTTTTACACGTTTTTGGCAACAAGTGCTTACACTAGACGACCTGGAACCGGTCCCCAACGAACAACTGGTGTCAGTGATGATCATTCCATCCTGTTACAAAGCCTACGAAATCGTTATGCCACGGCTGTACAAATCCGAAATCAACTCCAGTACATTCGGAATACTAACGTGAACTAAATTGAACGAACAATTAGAAGAAGGCTTAAAGAAGCAAATTTAGGCAGTCGCAGACCTGCAACAGGACTACAACTTCTCAGGCGCCATCGAGTTGCGCGGCTTCAGTCTGCCATAAACTATGCTCATTTTGCTGTAAATAATTGGAGACACGTTTTATTTACCGATGAGTCCAAGTTTACCTGGCGGTCTCCACATGGGCGTTTTGCAGAATGTACCTTTAGTCCTAGGGTAGGCCATCAAGGGGACTTAATTATGGTGTGGGCTAAAATTTCTCTACAGGTACGTACAGAATTATATATTGTTCCGAGAAGCTCCATAACAGATGCCAGGTACATTGATGAAATTCTCCCAAGATTTTATTGTGCCTTATGCTGCTTTTGTTGGAAATTACTTTGTTTTGATGCATGATATTGCCCAGACGCAAACTCAATCGAACATGTTTGGGGCAAAGGATACGAAGTCGAGTTCTTGCCCCTTTAACCTTAAATCGGTTAAAAGAAACCCTTTTAAAGGAATGGGTACTTATTCCTAAACAGGACATTTCTTATTTGATTTAAGGCATGCCAAGGAGAATTCAGGCAATAATTCGAGCACGTGGAGGAAGCATTCATGATTTAAGTTTTTATTAATTGAGCGTCATTTTGTTACAACATTTACTTACGTTTTTTTTTCTTAATTTTTAAATTGTTATCTACTGAAACAGTTCTTGGTTCAAAAGTTAAATGTTTATTAGAAATTACTTGAAACAAATTGTTTCATTTTTGGTTGCGTTATAATTGGTGAAAACTTAAATCAACGTGGCAACATGGTATTCCAGCCAACTATACGCAGTCAACTTTAACAAGTCGCCCTCTTAGCTAGCGACCATCAAACAAGCCACTTCGAAATTATACAGTCCATTTTGTTTTATTTTATTTAATGTTTCAAATGTTAATTTAATTGTAGTTCAGTTAAATAAAAAGTGTGTAACGTATGCAATTCATTTCTACATAGAGTTTGGTCCGTACGATCCAGATGGAAAGAAGATTACAATAATTTTGATGCAAAAACAAGTGAGTCCTATTTCATTATTCAATTTCCTAACCTCATAAATTTACAAAACGTGTTTCTTTACCTATCTAAAACCCTACCGGTAGCCGAAATTTAATGTTTAAGCGGTTTTCCATACGGTTAAAATCTCAGTTCATATCAAGTATATTTGTACAGCGTTGCCGATTAGTTTAACATATCCGATTTTAAACTATTTATGCAAGATTCAAAAAATTAATTATTATTTTCATTACGGACTAATAAGTAATTTAAAAACTTGGTTTTTTTCATTGTTTTATTAAAGCTTTTTTATTTAATGATTGCAAGTGTTTATTAAAAGCTTTACAATATATGTATGTACGTTCATTTTAACGTAAAAACAAGTTTTTTATTACTTTGAAAGTGTGAAATTTATGTTTTCATTTATGCATTTAATGTTAGAAGTCTCACAGTAGATTTTATTTCAATTTATTTTACATAATGGCTGATCTTAAAAAACTAAGACGTAAACGAGGTTCGATTAAACAGCAATTGACATGTTTTATTTCATTTTTCAACAAAATTCAAAAACTATACGATGATAGTGAACATATAGAACAGACAATCATTTTTGATTTACAACAAAGATCTGCAAAATTAGGTTCATTATATGATGAGTTTAATGATTTACAAACCGACATTGAACAAGAATGTGATGATGATCAATTAGAAAATGAATATGCTGAACGAATTAACTTTACAAACGACCATGCAACTTACACAGCAAGTGCTTTATGTTTGGTATCCAAATTAAATGTAATAATTAGTTCTGAAACAAATAATACAACTCACAGCGAGTTATTTGAAAATAAAGTAGAATTTGTCAAGCTTCCTCCAGTCACAATTCCTTCCTTTAATGGAGAGTTTTGCAAATGGATAGAATTTAAAGAAACATTTGAGTTATTAGTTCATCAAAACTCTTCATTGAATGACATTCAAAAATTCCATTACTTACGAACTTCTTTAGGCACAGAAGTGAAACAAATTGTTAAGCATTTAGAATTTTCTAAACAAAATTATATTTTAGCATGGCAGGCTTTATGCAAACGGTTTGACAATCCTCATTTGCTTGTCAATAGTCATATTAAATCGTTATTTAATTTAAAATCAGTCACACAAGAAAGTGCTAGTGCTGTAAGAGAATTAGTAGATACAGTTAATCAACATTTGCTTGTTTTAAAGAATTTAAACTTGTCTTATGAAAATCCATTATCTAGTGCTATGTTGATTCATATTATTTCAGACAAATTAGACAAAGTTACTTTAAAAGAATGGGAGCAAAAATACGATAAAGATACTTTAACAGAAGTCAATGATTTATTTAAATTTCTAGATAACAAAGCAAATCAATTAGAAAAGCTTGAAGAGAGGGGAATAAATGTCAACTCTCAAGTTCAACAAAGTTCTCAACAGAGAAAACCATTTAAAAAACATGTATCTTTAGTGTCAAATAATCTTTCTAATGCAAAGAAAATATGTCATTTATGTCAAAGTGATCATCTTATTTACTATTGTCCTCAATTTTTACAATTAAGTGTTTCTCAAAGATGGACAAGGATTAAAGGTATGAAATTATGCACAAATTGCCTATGCAAGGGACATTTTAGTAAAGATTGTAGTCATGGGTCCTGTAAAGTTTGTAAAGGTAAACATAATACCCTGTTGCATCAGTATCAGGATCAAGGAACTTATTCAATTAATCACATTACAAATTCAAATATGCGACCAGCTCAAGCTCAGTCATTACAAGTAACAAATAATGGCACCAATTGTCATGAATCAAATAACGCGACAGAGCTAGCTGTGTCTAATTTCTCAAAAACTAATAATACATATGTTTTACTGTCTACTGCCATCATTAATATATGGGATGATAATGGTCAAGTTCATCAGGTAAGAACTGTTCTTGACAGTGGTAGCCAGACTTCATTTCTAACAGAAAAATTATGCAAAAAACTTAACCTAAAGCAAATAGATGCAAATCTTTCAATAGTGGGGATCAATCGTGTCACTTCCACCCTACGTTATAAATGCAATGTTCCTATTGGATCTACTTATGATTCAGATATCTTCAATTTAACATGTTTTGTCCTACCTAAAATTACAGAAAATTTACCTATTTATAACATTGAAGGTTCTAAATTAAATATTCCTAAAAACATTTCTTTGGCAGATCCTTCGTTTCATAGATCACAATTAGTTGATATGCTTATTGGTTCCGATTTATTCTGGGATATACACTACGACTGATATAGGAGTAGACGTCGCGCGCTAGCAGATTTCAAATATTGTACCGAGAGCTCAGTTGATCGAGAACCGCTTAGCTGTATACAACTGTATACACTTGTATACAGCTTGTATACAGCTAAGCGGTTCTCGATCAACTGAGCTCTCGGTACAATATTTGAAATCTGCTAGCGCGCGACGTCTACTCCTATATCAGTCGTAGTGTACTTCGAAATGGAAAAATTTCTCTGGGTAAAAATCTTCCTGTCTTACAAAACACATGTTTTGGGTATGTAGTTGCCGGGTTGTGGTCACAAAATGTCGATAAGGTCCAATGTTTTTTTGTACAGAATGATCAAGAATGATCAAGAAAGAAGTTTCAAATACAAAGTTAATTTCTCAAGAGGACAACATATGTGAAGAACATTTCAAGAATACATATTCTAAAGATTCAACTGGTAAATTTATTGTCAAGATTCCATTAAAAGAAAGTAGAGAACAGTTAGGAGATTCAAAAGACTTAGCTGTGAGGAGATTTCTAAATCTTGAAAGACAATTTGAAAAAGATCTTCAATTAAAGAATCTTTATGTTTCATTTATGCAAGAATACCAGGCACTTAACCATATGTCAATTGACACATATTTCGATGACAACATTTGTTCATATTTTCTACCTCATCACGGGGTGCTCCGCAATGAAAGCCTTAGTACACGATTAAGGGTTGTTTTCAATGGTTCTGCTAATACAACAACTGGTAAGTCTCTTAATTCTATTCAGTACGCAGGACCAGCTATTCAAAATGATATTTTTGCAATATTGTTAAGGTTTCGGTTTCATAAATATGTAGTTATTTCAGACATCGAAAAGATGTATCGGTGTATTGATGTCCATCCAGATGATAGACATTTACAAAAAATATTTTGGAGAGAAGATGTACATCATCCTCTTTCAATTATGACCTTAAATACCGTGACATACGGTACATCGAGTGCTCCATATCTCGCAATGAGATGTTTAAGACAAATTTCTTATGATTGTCAATATAATTTTCCATTAGAATCCAAATTAATTCATGAGGATTTTTATGTCGATGATTTGATTACAGGTTTTGATGATTGTGATGTTGCGAAACAAACCTGCAGCAACATTTCTAATATACTGCAGTCAAGTGGTTTTAATTTACGCAAATGGGTTTCCAATGATCCTGTCATTATAGAACATTTAAAGAACAATGCCGATGAACTTAGCGTCTTAAACTTGGGAAATTCAGATCCTGTAAAGACACTAGGAATACAATGGCTTCCTAAACTCGATATTTTATGTTACAATCTTCCAGAACAACAAAAAACAATAAATACAAAAAGACAGATCTTGTCAGAGATTGCAAAGGTTTATGATCCGTTAGGACTTATCAGTCCATGTATTATTTTGGTCAAAATATTATTACAAAAGTTATGGAAACAAAAACTGAATTGGGATGATCAGATTCCCACAGAATTAGTAGAGGACTGGAATCGATTCAAGTCCAAATTACATTTGATAAATCAATTTCAATTGAACAGATTTATTTTAACCGAATCGCATCAACGATACGAGATACACGGATTTAGCGATGCATCGTTTAATGCTTACAGCGCAGTTGTGTATATCAGGTGCTTCGATAATTCTGGAAACATTACAGTTCATTTATTATGTTCAAAAACCAAGGTGTCTCCTATAAAACTACTTACAATTCCACGATTAGAATTATGTGGAGCTGTATTATTGGCAAAATTAATGAAATCAGTTATAGACGCAATAGGGGTTTCTATACTTCCAATTTATTGGTGTGATTCACAAATTGTGTTACATTGGTTACACGCAGATCCAAGTAATCTTCAAGTGTTTGTAGGCAATAGAGTTAGTGAAATTCAGCGTCTCTCAAAAAGTCATTCATGGCATTATGTTGCATCAAAGGATAACCCAGCTGATATTGCTTCAAGAGGCTCTTATCCCCATGAGTTATTTAATCAACGTCTTTGGTGGAATGGTCCTATATTTTTACTGGATTGCTCTTTTATTCCTCCACCATTTAAACAGTCAGATTCTATTATTATTCCAGAAATCAAACAAAAACCAATCTCCTTAATTGCAAGAACAGATCAATTTATTATTTTTAATAAATTTTCTACTTTTCGTAAACTGTTGCGAGTTCACAGTTATTGTTTAAGGTACTTAAGGAACCTACTTAATTCTAGCAAAAATAGAAAACTACCAGATTCAACATCCAGCAATCATGTCTCTCGCAAAAATCAGTACATCCCCTTTTTATCACAAGATGAATTAGAAAAAGGTCGATTAAGTTTAATTAAATTAGCTCAAAATGAATGTTTTCAGGAAGAAATACAATTAATCAAAGCTAATAAAGAAGTCAAACGAAATCACAAACTCTTAGCTTTGTCGCCATTTATTGATGGTAATAATTTGTTACGAGTAGGTGGTCGATTAACCCACTCTGAGTTAGAGTATAACCACAAACATCCTTTTTTATTAGATGGTAAGCATCGGCTTACTCAGTTGCTAATTGAGGATGAACATTTAAATTTATTTCATGCAGGTCCACAATTATTATTGTATACTATAAGGCAGCAATATTGGCCAACAGGAGGCATGAATGCAGTAAAATCTGTTGTTAGAAATTGCATAACATGTCACAAATTTAAACCAACTCAAATTACTCCATTCATGGCCGATTTACCTCAATCTAGAGTAAATATTTCATTTCCATTTGATCACACCGGTGTTGATTATGCAGGACCCTTTGTCCTTAAAGATCGCAAAGGTCGTGGTTGTAAAACGTATAAAGCATACATCTGTTTGTTCATTTGTTTCAGTACAAAGGCAGTTCATTTAGAATTAGTCACTGCTCTTACGTCCGAAGCATTTATCGCAACATTTCGAAGATTTGTTGCTCGCAGAGGTAAACCATCTCACATATATTCGGATAATGGGACTAATTTTGTAGGTGCAAAAAATGAGTTAAATATATTATTTAAGTTTTTGTCTACCTCTTATGATACATTTTCAAATTTTTTCACAAATAAAAATATTCAATGGCATTTTATTCCGTCAAATTCTCCGTCATTTGGAGGATTGTGGGAATCTAACATTAAAAGTGTAAAACATCATTTACTAAGAACAATTAAAAATGTTTTATTAACGTATGAAGAATTTGTAACGATACTAACACAAATTGAGGCTACGGTAAATTCCCGTCCCCTTTACCCTATGTCCTCAGACCCTAATGACTTTTCACCCTTAACCCCATCTCACTTCTTGATTGGAAGATCACATACTGCTGTTCGTGATCCAGCTTTTGGTGAAACGGTAAAATTGAACCAGTTAACAAGATTTCAGCTGCTTCAACAATTGCAGCAAAGTTTTTGGAAGCAATGGTCTACTTCCTACCTTTCCAGCCTTCAAAGCAGATATAAGGGCAAACAAAAGGTACCCAATTTGGAATGTGGTACATTGGTGACCATCAGAAATGAGAATGTTCCTCCATGTCAATGGATTTTAGGACGAATCAGTGAAGTTCACCCAGGTCCAGACGGCGTAGTACGAGTCGTTACAGTGAAGACGTCGAAGGGAACTTTAAAAAGAGCTGTAACTAAAATATGTCCTCTACCAGTATTATTGAACCAACCGTTCAAGGCGGGGAATATGGTGAAAACTTAAATCAACGTGGCAACATGGTATTCCAGCCAACCATACGCAGTCAACTTTAACAAGTCGCCCTCTTAGCTAGCGACCATCAAACAAGCCACTTCGAAATTATACAGTCCATTTCATTTCATTTTATTTAATGTTTCAAATGTTAATTTAATTGTAGCTCAGTTAAATAAAAAGTGTGTAACGTATGCAATTCATTACTACAATAATAATAATAAAAGTTTAAAGAGAATTAAAATTTTAAGTTTATATTGTAAAAATGCAAGTGCTCAGTTTTTTGTGCCGGTGAATGTATTTTCATTCACGGTTTAATTTATAATTTTATGACTTTAAAAAGGTATGAAATTTTCAATATTAAAAATATTTATTTTTTTTTACTACATGTAAATAAAATTTTATAACTTTGAATTAAAAATAAGTTTGTTCCAACACAACGTTTACACACAAGTAAAAAGTTCACATAACTTTTTACTATGCTGTTTTCCTGTCAAAAAATTTACGAAACATTTTAAAATATATTCAACCAAAAATTTTATTTTCTCAAGACGATGGATTAATACTTTTTCAATATGTTAAAGATCCAGTACAGATGATTTTTCAAAATAAATTCACAAAATGTATTAATTTTTTGCGTAACGATTTGTACTTGTGAACGCTGAGTCTAAGGATAATAAAGGATTGAAGGACTTTCTATGTAAACTAATTAAACATGTCAGAAATATCATTAGAGAAATAATCTTTCTAACAGGACATTAAGTTCGTTAACGCTGTCACCAATAACTGGTTTATTTTTATTTACCTTTTCGTATGCAACATTACCAGTAGCACGCAATCTATTAAGCAATCTCTCAAAAACTTCCTTGTGTGGGTGTCTTCTATCAGGATACTTTTGAGCATAAACTTTAGAAGCTAAGAGACAATTTTCCAAACATTCTCCAATGCAAAGTACCATGTCAACTCTTTCATGGATAGCGTAATTCTTCATTTTTAGGAACAATGAAAATTAAATATTACACACGAATGTTTATATTTTGACCATTACCAGACCGTAATGTCAGAAAATGACAATGTCATACAATGACATTAACTATCTATATCTTTTGTTTTAAAATCAATATACCGATGAAGAGTTTAAATAATTGTAAATTACGCAAAAACTATGAGACTTAAGTACAAGACATCTTTATACCGTTCAAAAGCGGAAACTTTTTTTAGTATTACGTGTTTGGGACTTTTCATTTTGTATAATATAGGATTTTTAGGTCAGTCTTGCAACAGTGTGTAGTTTCAACCTGTAAGACTAATGAACTCGCCCGAGTGGCAATGTACAAAGGGAGTAAGGTTGTAGAGAGAAGTTCTTAAAGAAAAATTTTGTGCTTATAATGTAGTAAGTTGTGGTTTATTTTGTATTATTTGTTTTATTAAAATTCTTTCTGATCCGTTGTGCATCAGCAAGTAAAAGTATAAAGTATACACATTTGTTTACAACTACATTGGTTTCATTTATAACAAATATGTTAAAATAATGGGTTTAAAAATCAAGAGTAACAACTATAAATATTTTGAAATCGAAAAGAAAATTTTAAATTACGCAAAATCTATCACTCCTAGTTATAGGACATCCATATACCATTCGAAAGTGGGAAATTTTTTTAATGTAATAATTTATTAATATACAGCAGTACAGCATACATATATAGAGCAATTTGTAATACTTTCCGTTCACGCCAAGGCCATTTCTGCTATATGGTCGAAAAAATTACCCCTCACGCCACGGTGCGCAGAGGTACCTTTATATAGCATGTAATGATTCATGTTTAAAAATTTTCAAAATTCCTCTTCTTACAAAAAAAAATTGCGAAAATATTACATGTGCCGTCCAATGTAACGTCTTGATCACATTAACCGAGACGGCACCACAGTCACGTTAAAATTCTCGGTCAAATAGACCTCGCTGGCGTGCAGTTTAATTTTTTTCTCGGTCAAATAGACCGAGACGGCAGGCAACGTGTTAAAGAGAGAACTTAGGTACATAATAGAGTTAGTCAACAAGTTTCATCATCAATCGCCCAATCGCGTTCACTGCTAGACATAGGCTTCCCTCAGTTCTTTCCAGTGTTCTCCACACTAGGCCGCTTGTAGCCAGTTTCCCGCTACACGTTTTATATCATCGGTCCATCTAGTCGGTGGTCGACCTCGGCTTCTTTTATAGCTTCTGGGCCTCCATTCCATAATACGTTTCATCCCGTCCCTCTTGTGTTCTGGCTAAGTGTCCTACCCAGTTCCGCTTAAGCGTCGTGGTTCTTTCGATGACGTCTTGAACTCCTAATCATTGCCTGATTTGTTGGTTTGTTATATGGTCTCGAAGGCTCACGTTCAGCATTGCACGTTCCATGACTCGTTGTGTAACTCTGAGTTTATTCGCAGATTTTTGCGTGAGTGTTAAAGTCTCTGCTTCATAAGTTTGTACAGGTAAAACGCATTGGTTATAAACCTTTCGCTTGAGACACATGGGAATTGAACTTTTTAGAATATGGCTTAATTTGCCAAATGATTTTTGCGTGAGTGTTAAAGTCTCTGCTTCATAAGTTTGTACAGGTAAAACGCATTGGTTATAAAGCTTTCGCTTGAGACACATGGGAATTGAACTTTTTAGAATATGGCTTAATTTGCCAAATGCTGCCCATGTTAGGCCTATTCGCCTCTGTATTTCATGTGTTTGATTGTCTCTGCTTATTTTGATTTCGTGTCCCAGATATTTGTAAGTGTCTGTTTGTTGTATGGTATTATTGTCAATAGTTATATTTCCACTCATTACAAGAGTTATAAGTTTAGTTTTCTCAAAGTTTATCTTTAATCCTGCTCTTTCACACAGACTTTTAAGCGAATACCTCATAGAAACTGTATCATGTAAGTTATCTGCGATTAATACAACATCATCTGCAAATCTTAGGTGATTTAATCTTTCTCCATCTATATTGATGCCCATATCTTGCCATTGAGTGCTCTTAAATATTGACTGTAGAGCTGCCGTGAATAATTTTGGTGAAATATTGTCTCCTTGTCTAACTCCTCGACCTAAGCTGAATTTTTCTGTGTCTTCGTGTAGTCGTATACTTGATGTAGCGTTCTCGTAGATGTTTTTGATTAGTGTCGTGTACCTGTAATCTATTCGGCTTTGATTTAGGGCTTCCAGTATTGTTTCAAACTCTACAGAATCAAAAGGCTTCTATTAATCGACAAATGCAAGAACCAGTAGTATGTTGTACTCGATGCACTTTTCTATTAATATCTTTATGGTATACAAATGGTCATTTGTGCCATATCCTGCCCTGAAGCCTGTTTGTTCTTTGGGCTGATAGAAATCAAGTTTAGATGTTAGCCTCTTTGTTAAGATTTTCATAAAGAGTTTGTACATATGTGTCAAGAGGTTGATGGGTCTATAATTTTCTAATTTAGTAATATCGCCGTTTTTGTGTAACAAGTAACAAGTCAACGAGTTTAGTAAGCCAGTTCTGATGTTGTTTACAATTTTATCAATATTTGATATGTTTGATATGATATTTATTTACCTTATTTGAATATTTAAAGCAATAATTTTAAAACACAATGTATACAGAGCAACGTTACGTTTTAAAACAGATTAATTGATATTCAAGGAAATGTATTTGCTACCCCGTAAATGTGCGAAGCAGATATTGTAGATAAGTAGGTAAGTGAGGCAAATTGGATTCGGCAGAAGATATGAGGTGTAGGGATAAATCGATACTGCAAATTTATCTCGAGCTATATTTAGAATGCACATTGTTACGCTACCGATCATAATTACCCTCTAATATTAGCTTAGCCAAGATAGTCGACGAAGCCAAACAACCAATGCACTAATAATTCATTCTTGAGGAAAATCGAATTTTGGAAACATAAGAAAAGGCATAATGTACTTTTAATATGAAGCACGTGTTACTTATTTTAAATTTTGTACCGAAAATTATATGTATAAGATTTACATGAAATACTATACCGAAAACTTCACGTTAACTATGAAAAGTTGGTCAGACGACCCCTCTCGATTTGGCTTACATGTTACAAGCGTATTGACTACTATAAAATATAATGATTTACCAAATTTCATTAGCCTTTTCATCACAAATTTTTTCGTCCATTTTTTTGTACTATTTGCCGTAAACAAGCATTTAGGTTAGGTTCTTCTTCTTCTAGTTCCATGACCGTTATCGATCGTTGGATATCATGTTGGCTACCATATTCGCTATCGTGACTTTATTGACAGCAGCTCTAAATAACGATGTAGTTGATTTTCCATACCATTGCCTTAGATTTTTCAGCCATGATGTTCTTCTTCTACCAGGACCACGATTACCTTGGATTTTTCCCTGAATGATCAGATGTAAAAGATCATATTTTTCAGGGTGTCTCATAATATGACCGAAATATTCCAGCTTGCGTTTCTTTATTATATTGACCAGTTGTGTTGTTTGGTTCAGCCGTCTAAGGACCTCCTCATTTCTAACTCTGTCGACCCAGCTTATTTTCAGTAGTCGTCTGTATACCCACATCTCAAAGGCTGTCAAGCGTTTAAGCATAGCCTCAGTTAGGGTCCACGCTTCTACTCCATACAGCAGGACAGGAAAGATGTAGCAAAATATCATACGAACTCTAAGGTCAATGCTAAGATCGTGACTGCAAAGTACGTTTCTCATTTTTACAAAGGCAGCTCGGGCTTGTTCTATTCGGCTAGCTAGGTTAGGTTAGTAAAATAAATAGCAATAAAGTACCTGAGAACACATAATTAAGATAAAAAAATACTTAAACATCTATAGTTATTAAAAAACAATACGGAAATAAAGAATAAAGTACCTCAATTAGCAAATCTAATCTAGAACTAAGTACCATGTGACAAAATTCCAAATGAACTACACGAAGTTTATGAAATTCCTTGTGTAGACTGCCCCCGATCTTATACCAAGACCAATCAAATCTAAAAATCCAAATAGAATTTATGAACATTTCAATTCTGTTCGCAATTCCGATTCAATTTCAGCTCTAGGTCAACACCATCTTCATAGAAGATACAAATTGATTTTAAAAACTCCAGAACTATAGCCTACATCCGCTTCTGTAAACCAAGAATTATTTGAGAAGCCATAGAATGTGAAAAAAGGCGAAATTGTCTCAATAAAAGAGATGACGGCATCCGGTTACTTTCGACATGGAGACCTCTTATAAAGAAAATATCGTCTACTGCACGTTCCAATGAAAATCTTACCGTCAGAAATATTTGCTCTCACCCCCACGCCAACCCACATACAAACCACGTCACGATTGACGGCATAAGTAAACCGTCCGCTGTTCCCAGTAGCAGTAGTGCATTAAGTAATGATCAGTGTAGTAGTGTCTAATGGTTCAGGAGACTAAGACCCAGGAAGCGCTGAAGAAGACATCAGAGGGGATGTCGAAAGCTCAACGCGGTTTAATCCAGAAGCCTGGTGGGTTTAATATGAATTTTTGTAATAGAATATATATATATATATATATATATATATATATATATATATATATATATATGTATATAGTGAATAAAGCTACACATTTGTGAACATTTCGTTGTATTCTGGATTAATGCCAGTTAATATTATATTGTACTATGCAAATAAATAACCGTTTCTAATTTAAAGTAAAAATGAAAAAGAAGCAAATAAAATTTAAACGTAATTACTGTACTACTGCTTGTAGTACCGTACTTAGTGAAGACAGTTGTAAGAAAGTAGAAAAAATTTCTCTCTCAAACGACACAGTAAAACGTAGAATTGATGACATGGCTCTGGATTTGAAAAATCAACTATTGCAAAAATTAAAAGGTTCACCGTTTTTTCTTTGCAGTGTGACGAAACAACTGATATTTCAAAGCAGGCTCAGTTATTGTTTTACTGTCGATTTATTGACAGAAAACTGTTCCTGGAGAAAATATTCTTTTCAACATCTCTTGAAACAACGACTAAAGCCATTGACATATTTTCTGCTCTTAAAGATTTTTTAGTAATCAATTAACTTTCATGGGAGAAAGTAATTGGCATATGTACTGATGGGGCGCAAGCCATGACAGGATGTCGATCTGAATTTATGGAATTGGCAAAAAAGAAGAACCCTAGGATAATTGGTTCTGACTGCATGATTCACAGACAACCTTTAGCTAGTCAGACTTTACCTGAACCTCTCAACGTCGCATTAAACTTAGCAATTAAAATAGTAAACCACATCAAATCCAGCGCATTAAACGTTAGGCTCTTTCAGGCACTATGTCAAGAACTGAATAGTGATCAGGGGATCCTCCTGTTTCACACAGAAGTCGGATGGATATCCGAAGAAAATATGCTTGCAAGATTATTCAATTTAAAGTCAGAAGTTGAAATTGTGTTAATGACTTCAAAACAAGAAGATCTTTACAGAAGATTTACAGATGATAAAAATATCTTTTACTTGGCTTATTTGTCTGACTTTTTTGACACACGTAATATCCTGAATCTGAAGCTTCAATGCCTTAAAAACCTCTTAAACACTTATGGTACAATTAAGGGGATTATAGAAAAATGTCGCTTTGACAACGCCGCCTTCACAGTTCAAGCTAAAATTTTCCTCTTTTCCTAAACTGAACGACTTCCTCGATGATATTCACACCCCTTCACTACATCTAGTTTTGGATTTGAAAGATGTCATATCACGGCATTTGGAAGAACTGAAAAATCAAATTCGAAAGTACTTTCCAGATCGGAAGCTCGGAAAACTGGGAGTTTAAGTTGACAAGAGATCCTTTTCATATCGAAGTTGACAGTCTTCCAGTTAAACTTTAAGAGCAGGCAATTGACCTAAAATGTGATTAACAAGCAAAAGCAGATTTTGCAAACATGGACTTGAAAGAATTTTGGTTAAGCTACTTTCCTGTTTACCCAGAAGTGGCTTTACTATCTGCGAAGTTATTACTCCAGTTTTCATCCACATATCTTTGCGAATCTGGTTTTTCTGCATTGGCGTATATAAAACCCAAGTACCACAGAATCATACATCGTCAAGAACAGACAATGCCAACCTTCTCATTGAAAGTGCAAAAACATTCATATAAGACTTTCAACTTTACATCAGTATTTAAGTTTTGGATTATTCTTTTTCATAAATAAATAAACAATGTTTAGTTTAATGAGACATCAAATAAACTTTCGTATTTGAATATATCGGGATTTTTATTTTACAGCTTTTCCTAACGTAGAGTTGGCATCATCAGTTTCACAATTTCACTGTTCTAACTTGAACCAACCAATTATTGACTGAAGGGGAGGCGTGAGCTATCTTCAGTGTTCAAAGGGGCCCCAGTGCTAAAAGGTTAAAAACCGCTGCTCTAGACAATAATCTTTAAACTACCGCTGTTTTTTTGTGACTATGCCAAAGCTTTTGATTGTGTAAATCACGAAATTTTGATAAAAAAAACTAAATTTCTACGGAATTCGAGGTACTTCATTAAATTGGTTCCAATCTTACTTAAGGAATAGAAACAACTAGTTATAGCAAATAATACTGACTATAGTCACAAAAGCATCGTATGTGGAGTACCGCAAAGTTCAGTATTGGGTCTTCTACTTTTCCTTATCCTTATAAATGGCATCAATAACTTAAAGATCGATAAAAAATTTTTCTTTTTGCTGATGATACCAGTATTACCTGAAGGAACTCTAATATTGCAACTCTTCATACAACTATAACTTCTGGCCTACTTAAAATCAAAACCTGGTTTTTACTTAGGTGTTTAGTATACTATGAATTAAGAAAAGTATAAATAACAATATGATAAAGAAAAATATAAATAAGTGAAATTTTAATAAATCAAAACGTTAGAACGTTTACTTAAATATGTTTTATATGTACATGTCAATATTCCATGAAGTATTGTCTATCGGTTATGTACTCTAAGATTCCCGCGTTTTCGAAAAGAACATGGAAATATTTTCCAATATGCATAACTCCAAAATAGAAAAGCAGAGAAAGCAGTAAGTGATATATTTATGATATAAAAATATAAATGATTGGCATAGATCTAGAACAGAAAACGATATTTGGAAGCATCTAATAAAAGTATGTCAAACTCGCGACAGAAGAAAGTCAATTTATCGTTCTTGAAAGAATAAATGTGCTGCGTTTTTGCTGATACAGTCGAGTTTAAGCCAAAGAAACAAACCTGTATAGGGTGTTTCACCGCATGTTACATTTATCTCTAAAACTAATAGGATTTAAAATGTGGAAATACATACACGTACAAAAAATTATTAAGAGCTATAATATAATAATTTATTTTTATTATTATCAATTTATTGGGCCTTTGCCCGTTGGCTAACACTTAATGAAAGTGGATCGTAAAACGTTACCGTTTTGAGCGAATAAATAAAGCGGCCGATACAGTGTTCCCAACCCTGGAGAGTCGGATTATTGTGCCGAGGCTATATAAATATAGTAAATTTAAAAAAATTATAGTACATAAGAAAAAATTAAGCTCAAATTCGATTTTATCGCATTAAATAATAGATAATGGTTAGTAACTGTTTTTGTGAAACTATTGAATTGAAAGTTTAATTTAAAATCAATAGATTATTGAAGAAAATATGGATACCGACTCGTGATTGCTTTAGATAAAGGGGCGTGTAAAATTCGCTTTAAAATATCAAGAGTATACAAAGTTGGGAGTTTAGAGTTATTAAAGTGTATACCTATTTTCTAATCACATTTATTTGAACTGATACTAAAGCAGAACCGACTTTGCATTAAGCTTTATAAATATTAGTAGGATCTCGAGTTAACCATTGTCTAATGGTACGTCCCTCCACACATATTTCTAATTTTTTTATTAACACGTCGCATGCTTAAAGCCTAACGATATGCTACTGCTAGGTGCTGAGAGTATTTTTTTGTAAATCGTTATAACTGCAATTGGTTTCTTGTTGGCAGAATACATTTATAAAGTTTTTGCTAAATTTTATGTTTTTTAACGCGTGACGCTCATAGGCGTCGCCAGCACTAGATCATTAATGTTTCATCCATATGCTAAGTGACTCACATGTGCGTCTTTGATTTTTAAATTGCAGAAAGTCATTATTGTCAAAAGAAACATTTACTGGAAATTTTAATAGAAAACATATTACAATAATAATATTAATAATTACAAATCATTATCATTACTGTACAAAACAATTTCCAACACAAAGGCCAGGTTTTTCAGGACAGAAGCTGCACTCAAATATCGTGTCTTTTCTTAAATTATTCTTTGAACATACCTTACATCTTTTTCTCTTTATCCGACCTTTAGTATCAACATTTAAAATTTTTGAAATGTTGTGCTTGTCTGTTGTTTGTTGTTGTTTGTACACTGGAGTAACCAATACTGTTTCAGAATTTTAAAAGATGTCTGATAATTTCTAAACGATATTCATTATAAATTCCTTTTTCTATCAGTGTACCTAGTATAACTTTTGTACAAATAATAGGAATTTAACAACAAAACTTTAAATATGTGAATACCTATTTTTTTATACCATCTGAGCGTCTTTCGCTCACATGGATAGTAAGCGAGCATTTGATCTTTGCGATCAACAAAATTCATAAACTCATTATATTTGGATATAGGTAGGGGTTTTATTTTTATTTGGTTTCTTTTGTTTTCAGTTTCGATAAGATCATTTTTAAATTCCGTGGATATGTACATAACTTCTCTTTTATCTCTCCACTTTCCTACTAAAATGCCATATTTGTATTGCCCTACTGTCTGTCCTTGTGCTAGTTTAGCTTCTAAAACTTTTTTAGGGTTACCTTTTCTCTTGGAAATTAAAGTTCCTGTGCAGAAAGTATTGTTTTGTAAAAGCGTTTTTGCTAAATCAACACTTCCATAAAAATTATCTATAAAAAGAGAATGCCCAACGTTAAGTTTATCTTGCATTAGTTCTAAAACTACTTTTTCACAGTGGCCTTTTCCACCTGCGGAGTCATAACGTCCTGTATATAATTTCATACGAAGCGCTAAGCCGTTGGGTTCTACCAACACATACAATTTAAGTCCATATTTGTGACGTTTGCTTTTCATATATATTCGAAAAGATAATCTACAACGCCACAACACCATACTTTCATCAAGGGATAGATTTTTTCCTGGTTGATATATTTCAGCCATTATACTATTGAAGTAATTTAAAAGTGGTTTAATTTTATAGATTGTATTTTCTATTGTACCCTCTTCTGGATTTCGGGCAAAATGTAGACATCTCAAAATAAGCAAGTAACGATCTCGGATCTCGAAAAAGAGGATCGGTATTCCAATAGTCCTGGAATCTATTGGTTTTCCATGTTACCATATGCAATGTTAGTCCAAAAAATGTTTTAAGTTCGTTAACAGACACAGGCTTCCATTGAGTTATACGTGAATGTTCTGCAACACCGGATAAAAATAACGATTCGGCATAAACATTTGTTTACTGCACTATCATCTCAAAAAAAAATATCTTCTACAAGAAGGCAAAAAAAATCATATAGAAGACCAGTCCCTGGAATATCTACTAATAACCCAGAAGATTTGGTAAAATTAAAATTTTGCATTCCAATATGATCGTCTTTCCACGAATCCTCACTTAAATTTGGCTCCTCCTGTATAATTTTCATTCCTATCTGCATTTCCATGTAACGCTTCAACCAATCCAGAATAATCATTTTCTTCTTCAAAATCTAAAAAAAGAAAAAGCAATTGTACAAGAAAATATAGTGCTGCAAAATAATTCTGTTGATAATATTCTAAAAGGTTGAAATTAGAAATAAACATTTCAAAACATGTATACAAATGAAGTTATGATATAATTTTGAATTATTTCTCAATTCTCGTATTGGAATCATATCTGTACTTTATAATAAACATACCTGTGTCTTCATCTGACAGAACTACACTATTATTGGATTCACTGAATTCATCTTCACTAGATGAATTATTATTTAATATATTATATAATTGATCAGTACTATATTTTGATCTTTTACAGTTTGAATTATCTGCATTCATTTTACCACACGAATCTTCGATCTTTTACAATGTGAATTATTATTTGCATTTATTTTAACAAACGTCAATAGTTTGATAGTTTGACAACTAAAAAGCATGGCAACCTATTATGGAGGTACGGAATTCTGTAATAGGTTTTAATAAATAAATAAAATAATACAATTATTGTAATAGATAGATACGGATTTCGGTTGTTGACTGTGATAATCAGCATTATCTTTTCTAATAATATAAATCCAAAATAAAAAAGTCTAATAGCAAAAAATAGAATAAGGTTAATTTAAATTAAGAAAATATATTAATTTAATAAATTTGATATGGCAAAATAAAGATAATACAGAATCTAAATTTAAATAATTTTATGAATTAGTTTTTGTACTTGGAGAAAAGATTTTCTTTTTTGATTACCGGTGGCTTTTCTTTGTTTTTTATTTTTATAGTGTTGGTGCAAAACAGAATTATTGTGAGTCCATCTTTGGAAGCCTTACTTGCAGTGCTCATTTCTTCTCTTAGGGCATAAGTTATGTTAGATAATGCTTTCGTCGAAATAAAAAAAATCCCGACTCATCTGCGTTAAAATATCTAGCCGTGAGTATCGCTTCAATAAATTGAGCAGTTTTTCCTTTCAATCAGAAACCACTAAGTAATTTTCAGCAGCTCTTTTGTCATATACAAATTTGAAGCAACTATTTTGTCGCTTTCAAAATTTCTCAAGCCTAGAAGAACTAGAAGCCTTCATATCAATGCTTAGTTCACTTGAAATTTCTACTGCTTTTTTTTAATAATTTTACCAGAAACAAGATTATTTTTTAACCCCAATTTACGAAGCAAATCGAAAATAATTTTATTCAATACGGCACCCGAGAAGAAATTACCGAAACACAAGTGAAATTGAAGAAGGTAATGGAAACATTCTAAAAGGATAAAAAGAAATAATAAAGGACATAGACAGAGTATTTGTCATTATGTATATAAAAATGCCGTGGCCGGTCTGCGCTTTTGTGGAGGAAGTATTCTGGACAAAACACAGGACCAACCTGTCACTTCTGGAACAGCTTCATATAAACGACAGGCTAATAAAAAAAGTAAACCGAGAATACCTAAATTACTTCAGCCATAAGAACGGGAACTATGGAACTATTGGTAGTAGAAGGAAAGGTAGAAAATATTTTTGAGAACTGCTTGATAAATAGGTTAACAGATAGTTTTCTCTACAAATTTTTCCAAAAAGTAAACTTTTATACACAAGGGTATTTATGCTAGACAATACAAAACATAGGTATCTTGAAAACTCACATGTGCGTCATCAGCATATGACTGAAGCGATATCTTGACGCTCATAGGCGTGATTAGCATGCAACGTGTAATTAACGTAGTACAGATCTCGTTGTTAGTAGTATTATTATTACTATTGTCTCTCCATACTATAGTCCTCTTCCGTAGATTCCAATCTGGAACCTTGGAGTAAATTTTTATAGTGATTTTCCCACTTTTCTATAGGAATTAAATTGCTTAAGGAGTTATGGGTGTTTTTCTTTAGATTAGTGATAGTTCTCCAGACTTCCGTAGTCCAGAACCACCAATTAAATTTTCAACTTGGACACATTTTTTGCCAGAAATTGTTTTTTGCTGCTTTTATTTGATTGCGTACTTCTCAGTTTTTCTTTGATATGTTACTCTATTGCTAGATATTTTATTTGTTAGTCATTTCTTATATATTTTGTTTTTTTCTTGTATCATTTCTAGTACGTTTTCTGTCATCCATGGTGGTTCGTGGTGTTTTTGTCGTTGTTCTCTGTTCCTAATACTTCATAAAACATTTTTTTATTATGGTTTAGAGGTTGTTGTATTCTTGTTCTACATCCATATTTCTTTCCATCTCAATTAGTTCCTTTTCTAATCTAGATTGAAAAAGATGTTTACTACTTGGTTGGAATAAAAGGTGCAATTATATCTCTCCGTCTTGTACGGTGTATTATTTTTCTATCACTTTCAATGTTCTGTTTGTAGTATTGTTTAAAGGGGCACAAAACATTAGCTAAAAGAAAGTAGTGATCTGTCACACAGTTAGATCCTCTTTTTACTCTGCAGTCTTGACACTTAAATTTTGATTTTTGTCTCATTATTGTATAGTCTATGGTCGACTTCTGTTGGAGTGGTCAACCCACCATTCGTTTAATCTGTATTTCTCATTGATAAAACGAAGGCGTGTCCTTGTACTCTAAAGTATTTGTGTGAATTTAAACAAAATTACGGCAAAAGGAGAGTTGATGTTGATTTGTATTTATAAGTAAACCTCTATAGAATGACTGAAATTAATCATATTATGAAAAACAAAATCGAAGTAGCACAAAAAAAATGAAAATTTTAGTGTTCGGGATATATAATCCCAATGGTTGTTTTCGGTGCTTCCGAAGCACCTTCCTTCTAAGGTTGTCCACTGGTTCCAATGGAACTAATCCTTCCAATGGTTTTTTTTTTCAGCATGAAGCGACGGTAACCGCTGGCTCAAGCAGATATAGTTCGCCAACAATTTTTATTCTAATTCAGAATTAGAATTCTGAATTAGATGAAGATCCATTTGCCCATAGTGATAATTCTGAAGATCCAAACTATGCAGATAGTGCAGTTTCTATTGATAGATATCCTTCTGGTAGCGATTCTGAATTATTAGTTTTCGAAATCATTGAATCTGAAGGTGAGATAAATAATCAAGAAACTTTATAACGTTAAGGTAAGGAAAACAATGATGAAAGGATTTCAGTGATTGAAAATAGTAATGAAAAGCCAGACAATAAAGGTGAAAAAGTAGAATAAAATACCAAAAGAAGAGGGGAAAGGGATGAAAAAATATTTTGGTATAATCTCTCAAATCATTTTGAACCCAGATTTCAACCATTCCTCCTAAGAATGTTTCCATAATTCACAAAGAATTTGTTCATACTTTTAGTCTGTTATAAGTCTTTAAGAAGATATTTCCGCCAAGTATGAGTCTTTTTATTGTGGATTGTACCAACAAGAGAATTGATCTCTACAGAAGAGAGAAATAACACGAAGAGGAACACAATACACAGATGTTACAGAATTTATGATCGTAATCAGAATAACATTTATTATGTATATCAACCGTCTTCTTCGCATTTCTGATTAGTGGTATTCAAGGCCGTCTATCGTTTAACCAATTTATAAACCAAAGCAAAAGCCAGAAAATGCTTAAAAAAAATTCGCTTATCACACGGCAATGCATGATATAAGCTTCAAAACATCTGATTGTACAGTTGCGGTCACGGAATAGTTTACAGGTTCACGTATCTAGGAGCCCATTTTTTAAATTTTTACTTCGTTTAAACGCACCTTTTACGTCAAAGTGACGTTGCCAGTGGTGTACTAGCTAGAATAGGTAGATTAAAATTAAAATATCAAAATATTTTACAAAATGAAAAATATAGAAAACAGTTTTTTGAATAAAATGGATTATGATCTTAATAACGAAAATAAAGAAGTCTTTTTTTTTAATATGCATTTTATTTTAAATCTATTTTATATTAAATAACGATAAACAATGATAAATAATAATTAATATTTGGTGGAAGCCCCATTCTTGTCAATACAATTTTGCAGTCTTCTGTTCATAGATAGCACCAATCCCCTCATGTTATAGTTAACAAGCTCTTCCCATGCCTGCTCAATTGCTTCCCATAATTCAATTCTATTCCGTGGTCTAAGGTTTCTTTCATTTAGTTTCTTTGTTAACTCTGCCCACACATTTTCGACGGGGTTAAAGTCTGCACTACGGGAAGGCCACGGAAGAACATTAACATCAGTTTCTTCTAGCCATTCTCGAACAATTCTACTCGTATGCACCGGGCAATTGTCATGTTGGAAGATAAAGTCGTTGTTGGGGAATCTCTGGATCACCGATGGCAACATTGTGTGCTCAATAATATGTTTGTAATATAATTCTGTTAACTTCTCCTCTACATGATAACAAACGCCCGGGCCTTCGGCACTTATCCATCCCCATACGTTGACAGAGAATCCTCCACTATTTCTTAAATGATGCGTATACTGTTCATCATACCTATGATTTCTCGGCCTATAAACTCTTATTCGACCATTATTATACGACTGAAATACTTTTTCATCGGAAAATACAACCCTAGACCAAAAATTCTCATCGCGGTTTATAAATTCATTACAAAATTCAACTCGTCTCCTCTTGTGATCCTCAGTCAAAAAAGGTTTCCGTGCAGCTACACAATTTAGCAGTCCACTTGCTTTAATTCTTCGACGTGCAGTGCGAATACTGCCTGGAAACGCTGCCTCTTCTCTTGCCTTTTGAGCTGTGGCAAAAGGAGATTCTCTCAAATAATCTACTAACATCTCATCCTGTTGATCTGTGGAAATCTTCTGCCCTCCTGAACCGCCCAACCGTGCTATAGAGTGAAAATTATCCCATCTTTGTTTAATCTTCCATATGCACATATGACTCACGTTCAAATCAGCAGCAACTTGCCTTAGTGACCAACCTTCTTCGAGTTTGGCAATTGCTCTTGCTTTTTGCGCATAATTCAAATGTATTCTAACCATTTTGGAAGAGTTTAATATACTTTTATTTTATTGTTGAACACTCGCGAAAGCATTGACATTTTGAATTTTTTGACTTTGACATTTATCAAATCCGTACGACACTGCAATTTTACAGTATTACAATATAAAAAGTAAGGTGTAAACTATTCCGTGACCGCAACTGTACGTCGAAATTGATTTCAATTTTTTTTAATCAAAATTTGGGGTTGCGAGAACCAAATGTGAAGCGATCGTTTGAAATGTGTTGGCACCTTTGTCTTTGTCAAAGTTACACACCGACTTACAGAAGGCTTTTTTCGTAAGTGTTACTAACGACACCTCAAATAAAAAGCAGATCAAACTGGCACCGATTATTGTTACACACTTTTTATCATTAGAAGGTGTACATATGAAACTATTGAATTTTGAGTCCGTTCAGGATGAGACATCGGAAATATTGACCCAAAATATAATTTCAACATTACGTCGTCATGACATTACAAAAAAAGTAGCTGCATTTTGTGACGACAATTTTATTGTAATACAGATTTTGGAGGTGTGCATAGAAGAGGACAAAATAATGTTTACACAAGATTTAAACAAGAATTTGGAGTAGATATTGTAGGAATTGGATGTGGTTCACATATTGTACACAATCCATTTCAAAATGCTGTGGATGGTTTACCAATCGAAATTGAAGCACTAGTTGTCAAAATATATAAACATTTTCATATCTACACAGTTCGAGTAACTCAGTTGAAGGAATTCTGTGAACGTATAGATGTGGAATATAAAAACCTAACCCAACATGGAAGTACCAGATTTCTTTATCTTTTGCCGGCAATTGAGAAAATTCTAACTATATTCGAAGGACTAAAAGTATATTTCCTTTCTCAAGATAACTGTCCACGTGCAATGGGAGATTTTTTTGAAAGTGAAACGGGTGAGTTATATTTGTGGTTTGTGCATGGACAATTAAACAATTTTAACAAGACTGTACTACTCATGGAAAAAAGTGAAGCAAGTGCGACTGATATTATTTTGAAATTAAGAAGATTGAAATCTAATCTTCAAGAACACATGGACAGCAATTTTGTAACATGAAACAATTATTATTAAAAAATCTTGGTAGTCAGGATATTGCTAAATTTCAAACAGATGTAACTGATTTTTACCGACGATGCATTTCATACATTGAATTGTGGGAAGGCAGTTTCGGAGGAGCCGACATTTTCGAATAGATTGGACTGAATCACGTATCAAATTGTGAAATCAAATTTAGCTAAAGGAAAATCAAATATAACTAAAATCAAAAATCAACAGGGGATTACGGTGACCGAAAAAACTCAAATAATCAAGGAAATACAAACGTTCTATAAGAATCTTTATACATCTACTATACAGAACTCCGAAACAGACCACAGAACAATTCTAAACGTCGGCTCGGAAACCCTCCCTAAAATAACCTCTTCGGAAATTAGACATGCCTTACAGCAAATGAAAAACAAAAAAGCTCCCGGCGAGGATCGTATAACGTCTGAAATGTTAAAAATGGGCGGCAACATCGTTGTAGAAGTTGTGGAAGTCTTACTGAATAAGTGTCTAACAGAAAAAAGAATACCCAGCCTATGGGAAAACGCCGAAATAATACTTTTACACAAGAAAGGAGACACTACTAATATTGAAAACTACAGACCTATAAGTTTGTTGTCACACTTATACAAATTGTTAACAAGAATAATAACCAACCGCATAACACAAAAACTTTATTTATATCAACCGGTTGAACAGGCGGGATTTAGAAAAGGGTTTGGCGCTAATTATCACTTACAAACCATCAGAACACTAGTAGAAAAAACCACAGAATATAATGTACCTTTACATATGGCATTTATCGACTTTCACAAGGCTTTCGCGATAGTATTGAGACTTGGTCCATTTTGTCAGCCCTGAAGGATGCTCGAATAGACTGACGGTACACTACACTCATTAAAAACATTTATGAACAGGCCACATTCCACATCAAAATCAATGAAGACGAAAAAACTGAAAAAATGCGCCTTGATAAAGGTATTAGACAAGGTGATACTATTTCACCAAAGCTTTTTACCTTAGCATTGGAAAATGTATTCAAACAGCTTGACTGGGAGGAAAGAGGTCTAAACATTGATGGTGTACGTTTGAGTCATTTGAGGTTTGCGGATGACATAGTATTATTTAGTACAGATATCAAGGAACTGGAGCAAATGTTGAAGGAATTAAACCAGCAGTCAAATAAAATAGGTCTCAAAATGAACCTTCAGAAAACAAAAATAATGAGTAATTTACAAACTAATCTTGTTATTGACAACGTCAGTCTTGATAATGTAGACCACTATATATATCTAGGACATACCATTAAAATCGGCAAAGAAAATCAAATAGCCGAAATAAAAAGACGCATACAACTGTCTTGGGGAGCTTTCGGCAAATTAAGCTTTATTTTGAAGAATAAAGATATACCAATGTGTCTAAAACGTAGAGTTTATGACAAATGTATCTTGCCTGTAACTACATATGGACTGGAGACCATGGCCTTCACAAAGAAAACCTTAGAGCAGCTCAGTACAACCCAAAGAGCAATGGAGAGGGCCATGCTAGGGATTAGTTTGAGAGACAGGATTCGAAATAACGTCATTCGTGAAAGAACAAAAATTACTGATGTCTCAGAACGTATTGCAAGGCTCAAGTGGCAATTGGTCAGACACGTTGCCCGAGATAATCCCGAAAAATGGACACAAAGATTAACAAACTGGAGACCAAGAGAGAACAGGCGAGGAGTAGGCAGACCGCAGAAGAGGTGGACAGACGATATCAAACAAGTCGCGGGCAAGCAGTGGATGAGAATTGCCAAAAGTAGAAATCGATGGAAGCAAATGGAAGAGGCCTATGTCCAGCAGTGGACGAACACAGGCTGAAGAAGAAGAAGAAGAATCACGTATTTAGGCGTATCGTTGATGTTTTCGAAAAAGGTAAGGTGGAGATATGTTATGACTTTAAGAGCTTTTTATGATGTTATATTATTATTGTTTAAATCAGATTGAAATATATTTTATTTAGGTTTTGTGTATCTTTTTTGTCATTTATTGCATTGGTGTTTCTTTTTATTTCTATTGATTCGTATATCTCCCTCTTCTATATTTTACAATATTATATTATACAATATCATATTTTACAATATCTGTCTGTCCTTATATATATACACATTTTAGAATCTTGACAAAGGCAAGGGTTTCACGCCGAAACGTTGATTGATTGCAATGGAAAATAAAATCTAGTTCCACATGTAACATATCTTTACTGAAACTAAACCCAAGAAACAGATCTGTATATATATATATATATATATATATATATATATATATATATATATATATATATATATATATATATATCATAATTCATATTATATACCTATAGGTATAATATGAATTACTACATTACGCGATCCAATTTAGATAATTATTGGAGAAACACGCGCGCTATATTCTGCTAATCTGCGCCATTTCTCCTAATCGAGGGCACGTTACTTCCCCACATTTCTAGTTTCCTCGTTATTCTCCCGTTCCGCGAGCGAAGGGATAGGAATTCCTGCCTATACAAAGAGTTTGGACGCGTACAAAAATGTTTAGGGCATTTTAAATACCGAAATTTGTGTCAGTACATATTAATTATCAAATAAGAAAATCTAAAAGAAGGAAAAAGAGAAATTTCCTTAGCAAATCAAGAAAATCTACACACAAAAATATTACTGGTATTACAAATAAATTAATAGGAAACGTTTAAACTTTCTACCGATGAAATAGATAAGGAAACTGAATAGGTATATATCCACCTTTATATTAAAATATTAATTCTCATAATATACACAATTATATTTAGAAATTCACCTGCGAAAGTAAATAAAAATTAAAATAAAAAAAACGATAACTTTTAACAACCACTTACCTACACAGGTAAAAAAAGATAAAAACTATAAATTTCTAGGTTATAATTTAATAATAACCTGAAGTAAATAAATTTACTAACTAGTCCGCTCGAAAACTTAACAAACAACAAGTTATAGTGGGCTGTTAACTTAAATAAACAAAAAATGTACTTACTTTTTGTTGAACAAGTATTAAATCTATTTCAGGGGGTCACCGGGTTTTTCAACATTCACGACCAAATGGAAAGATGTTATGACAGAAATCGAGTGTTAATTTATGGGCACGACACATACACAGTTGTTTTCGTTAATTAGATGTTAGGGTTATTATAAAAACTCGAAATATCGCGATATTTTTGAAACACAAACACATCTACACTGTCAAACGTACTCCATGACAGTTCGGACTAGAGGCGGAGGCGACTGATTTTCGGTATTTCGGGTTTGAAGGTTATTTTGGAACTTTTGACAGGTAAAAATGATTTTGTCTCTAAATCAGTCTTCTTTATTTATTAAAAGACAATTATTACTCTTAGAGAAATAACTACTTTTAACAAATATTAAAAATTGTTAAAAATACTAATCTAGCTAGCAAGGATCAATAGTCTATCAAATACTATTGGTGCAATTTGTAGAAGTGTGTATCTAATATTTATACCAAGGTGAGTGAAATTTTGCAAAAAAAATATTTTACTGCAAAATTTAAGGTACAGTCCGTTTTGAATAAAATATTTTCGAAAACTGTATTTCTTGTCAAAGTTTTTTAATAGTTTTATCATGTATTAGTTGTACACACTAAAGCTAAACATATTTTAAGACTTCTATGGTTTGTATTTTAACCAGGAGGAGTAATTAAAATTTACAACGCCGTAATGCTTTTTTGAAATTGCTCCATTCGCGGGCAAGTTTACTCCGCTAAATTATAACATTTTGACACTAATGGAATTTATGAAATTTTAAAATTCAAAATTTATATCGACAATTTTTTGTATTTTCTGTGTTATTCCTATAATTTTTAGATTTTTTGTGTGCATTTATATAAAAAACTGTTCCTTCATAACTATTTAGCGACTTATTAAGATAACAATATGGATTCAATGTCAAGTAGTAATGGTAATTATCCTTCCCCACTTAAAAACTCCGAAAAGATTTGGGTCATTTATCAATAAATGAAAATCAATGCATTATAAACATGTACAAATAAAAATTGATAATCCTGGAATAAAAATAACAGCCGTGGTAGAAAAAATAAAACAGGCAATAGATTAGTTTTGCAGAATAGTTATTGTTAAAATCAAGACTTACTAAAATAATGTGCAAATTTTAGGTGTTACGAATTCAATTCAGAATTGCAAATTCAGAACAATTAAGGAATATAAGCAGACTGGAACAGTGATAAACAAGATGTCCTAAACAATATGTATGAACATAAGTCTATACCTGTATATTTAAAAAATGGGCAATCCCATAAAAACTGGTTATATTCCTATAAAGTAGTATAAACTATTTGTTGTTTAAGTTAATACGCGGTGATAAATAAACTCTAAAAATTCTTCAACTTTTTCATAACAATTCACCATTTTTTTATTGTGATTAGAAAAACAAAAAAATATATATTGGAAGTGAATTGGAAAAAATTAATATTCAAACATAAACATGTGCGTAATAACGCAGAAACTTCAAACATTCAATTCCTTAAGAAAATAGGTAAAAACCGGATAAGGATGAAAAGCAAATGGAAACGAAACGTTATGAAAAGTAAATAGGCTAGTCACCTTCCGATAAGTGGTTTTTGATAAGAGTTTTCCCAGAATAAAATCTCATTATAGTAGGGTTGTTAGTCAGAAAAATTACTTTTTATCTCCAGAGTTGAATATTGCAAAAACGCGTCATCTGTACCTTGAAAAATATGAGCCAAAAAGGTATGTTTTCCTAGGCGACAGGAAAGCTTTAAAGGACATTAAGCCACTAGTAACCTCAATCTTAATCAATTAAATCTGATATACCAGATCAGATAATTGCTAGAAATGAGACCGCCTCAACAAAACAATTGCTGCTGAAGCCAATGTAAAAACTAAAACCCGCTTGGAAACTGAAATGCATATACACTTATAGAAGGCCGACATATTTTATAAAAATTACGGCAATATACAAATCTTGCTCGCGAAGATAAATCAGTTGATGTCTTATGCTTTAATTACCAACGAAACCTGCTACTGCCGCATGTATCTTCAGGCGACGGGTTCTATAAAAACAGGCAGTTATGGCAATGCAACTTTTGTGTACATTCGGCCCAGAAAAGGGGTGCTACTTTTTACCCATATACGATGAGCTCACTGCCAAAAAAGTTTGTAACGAAGTGGTCAGTTATTTACATCATTATTTAACACTTTGTCCCGGAAACTGTTAGAACCCTTTATTTATTTTCGAACAATCGTTTTACCCAAAACAAAAATCACACTATAGTACAGTTCTTTCATATATTCATAAATGCTTTTAATAGTAATATTTAGCAAATTATACATCAGTTTCCAGAACCCGGTCACAGCTTTCTACCGTCCGACCGTTGCTTTAGTTTGATTGAAAAAGAAAAACGAACAAAAGAAATAGTATAGTTACCTTCTGAATTGAGAAAATTAGTGAAGAAAACAACAAAACAGTTTTGCGCAATATTTTTAAAAAAGTTATAAGTAACCAACAAAAAACAAGATTGAACATCTTCAAGTATCGTCTTTTCAAATATATCTAATACAGTGTAGTGTTACAATATTTTAGTTTGGCCAAGTACAACACATTTCCACTTAAAATAAACCCCAAAAAATAGCACATGCAATACAATACACAATACAAATAGCACATACAATAGTACAACGAGCAAATACAAATCACAAATCAAGTTGAATAAGACAAAAAGAAGAACTGGATAATGACACTGGCGAAGTTGAAACTGAAGATTTCTAGTTTTTTATATTATGTTCTTCAGTATGATAAAATCAGTTTTCTTTGCTGAAAAGTCGTTACGAAATTATGTTATTTTTCCTTTGAGTAAAAATATAAAGTTATGTTTTTTATTTTATGATAAATGAATGCTGAACGCAATAATGTTGCTTTATCTGTGTACTTTTTGGAGATTTTGTGCAAAAACCAGTAAACTTCAAGACTTCAATTTTTTTTAATCTCAAAACAATATGTTGTTATCAGTTTGGTATTAAATTATTTTCCAATACCAATACTTAATTGGCATTTTTTTTTTCGACAAAAAATTCCTACAAATAACAGTATTGAAAAGTTCTTTCCACGAATTATAAAAAAAAATTAGTTGAGTGGTTTTTGCACCGAACCCCACAATTTCAAGCCATTAATGAAGTAAAAAATATTATCTGTTATGGCCAACTGTTAAGTACTGATTACACATACTCATAGCTCATCATTACTTAAAACGTATTTTTATGAAAACATTGAAAAAATTGGTGAAATAAACATGCATTCAATTATTTTTCACGTAGAATTCAAATTATTAATAATACAAAACAACAGTAAGAAGTAAGATTTATTTAAACCTTTTCCTACAATTTTTATGAGCGCCAGTAACGTTCCAAAACATCGCTGCCACCTCTACTAGTCGACCACGAGCAGAGAATTATGCGCAAGCCCACGCAGTCGCAACACAGGTCCCAGCACCTTTTTAATTTTCAAAGGATTTCCATGCATACTGACATAATAACTTAACCAAAAGTGTGTAATTAACAACATTTGCATTGGAAACAATCTTATTATAACTTTATTAACGCAGATTGTTCATTACACATACGCGCCGTGGCAATTTGTTTTATAGTAGAAACGGATATTGGAACTAATCCTTTGTTTACATTTATCTTTGATTTAATCGCTCTTTTTATATAAATAACTAAACGCAATCGATTTGTTGACGAGGGATTTAAAGTCGCAAGTATTAAGAAAGAGTTTGGGGAGTGCTAAAACGAATTAGAATTGGATATCTGGAATGACTGGTTCTTTCCCGTAGCAAGATTAGATGCTCTCGGGATTTATATTACCTACTACATTGATCCAAGCCGGTGGAAGCGAGGATGCGAGTTTTCCGCCAAGGACGGAACGGGATGGGGGTCAAAATAATCTCTAGAAAGTTTTAACAGAACAATGCGTAATCTCTGAAAACAAAGAGGGACTTTGTTTGGCATGTTTACAACCTTTATTATAAGAAAAAAAGTAGGGTAAAATATTTACGTGTAAGTATCTGAATTTATAATACAGGATTGAAAGATATTGCTTTATTATTTAATGTATAAAAATGATTATAACATTTTTTTCTTCTCAAGTCTTTGTTCATTAATATTGAACAAAAGTGTTTTTAAATTATTTTGAATACACTTTGAATCAGATTAAGAATAAAACTGATAAAACTGTCTAAATAAAAATTATACTAAAAGTTATACTCGTTCAAATTCTATTGAAATATGATGGGTATGCTGTGGCGCACTCAGAGGGAGTTGTGGAGGTTGAACCCCCCAGGGCATATATAGTAAAAAAATAGAAGGAAAAGGTAACTACACAATATAAAGGTAACACACAATATAAAAAATCCTAAACGTCTAATTTAATAATTAAATTACCACTTTAAATATGTAGCATACAAACTGTTGTATAAAAACACAATAATGAATTATATTTTTCATTATATTTAGATATAGATACCTATAATATTAGGCTCATAACAAAAGTAGACAGAACGAGTCTCCGAATAGCATGCGCCTACAGGACTGTATCTGCGGCAGCCTTGTGGGCTATCACGGGTTGTCTTCCTCTGCATGTGTTAGCAGTAGAAAATAGACTTTCTATTAGAGAAGAGAGCATTTGACAACAGCTATAAAAAAAGAAGAAAGGGAAAGATCAATGGAAAGATGGCAAGAAAAGTTGAATAACAAGGAAGATGTTACCCAGTGGACCAAGATGCTGATCCCGAGACTAAAGGACTGGGTAGATTGTCTGTTTTAGGGCGTATCTTCATAGGTTCAAAAAAGCAGATACAGATAAATTCTTGTACAGCGAATATTCCGACATTGTTACTCACACAATGCTGGAGTATAATAGATGTACAGTGGAGAGAAACAAAATGTGTAAATAAATAGGTATGAACCTTGTGACTGTAAGAGAGATGATCGTGAAGATGACAGGAAATACGGAGGGATGGATAGTGTTTACAATTACATCTGAGCAGTCATTAAAAAGAAAGAAGAAGAAGAGAAACACTAACCGGTCCAACGACAGATATAAGATCTAATTACTCTTTTAATGGGAATAAGCCACAATTAAAGGTTAAAATAAGTTAATTGACGTTTGAATCTCCAGTTCGAAATTCGTTCTCAAAATAAGGTAGGTGCGATAAATTGTCACTGTTTTTAATAGTGCCACCCCCGTATTACAGATAGTATAGACGCTGCTAACTAAGGTGGCAACAGGGGGCAAGTGTCTTTGTCTACCATCAACGTGTTTTCTATTCGACGGTTTTAGTCTATGGTATCCATCAGATGTAGAAGCTCGCTATTTGTTATTCGTGTCCTCGTTTTAAATAAACCTGCTTTTTGCGTTGACTTTACGCGAGATGTATTCAAATTTTTTGGATTTTTGTAATTAAGTTTAGGTAGGTACACTCCAGTAGTTATTACTTTATGAATTGCATGAATTATTGCAAATAAAATTTTACCTTACGGGTTTTTTATCTGAACGTGATTTGTTCCTAATATTGCCATTACTAATAATTCCTAATATTGCCAGTGACAATATTAGGCACTAAAAATTAAACTCTTTTACAGAATGCCAAGAAAACTAGCTGAGTGATCAGAAGAAGATCTACGCTCGCGCCGCTGCAAATCATAGCGAACGGAATGCCAATCAAAGGGGCTGCAAAGCATTATAACATTCCTTGCTCAACGCTAGGTCTTTATCACAGAACACATAATCGCGTAAGAAAGCTTGGAAGATCAGCGGTATTGTCTGCAGCACAAGAAAATGATCTTGTCGAAAGAATTTACACATTAATTGAAGTAAGCATGCCTATTACAAGCAAGATTTCAATGAAAAGTGGGTTTTCTTACGCTACAACAAATCATATACCAAATCCGTTTTCTAAAGAGTCAAATAAAGCTGATAGACTATGGCTTAAGTAATTCTTGTGCAGCCATCCAGACGTAGCTAGTCGAAAAGCTCAACTAATGAATACGGCTCGGGCATAAAAAATGAATATAATATTAATTGATGACTTCTTTTATAAACTGAGAGATATCCTAGAAAAAGATTGACAATCCGTAAGCAAAAAATTGTTTTTGTTAAAAGGGGATCAAATCGGGTATATTTAGCCGCACCCAAGCAGGAAGAAAACATGTCAATTGTAGGTTATAAAGACCAAAGGTTTAAACCTAAATGGTCTTTAGCTTTAAACTTGCCCCCTGTCTCAAAAGCTATTGCCACAAATAAAGGTAGTACGGCATGCGAAGCATTTTGTTTTATGGCTTGACCATTTCTTTTCATTTAGAAACGCTGGTCCTACCCTACTAATATTTGATGGAGTTTAAGGTCACCTAGATATTTCCGTAGTTGAGGTAGATAACGGCTTGGACATATCTTTATTTTGTCTTCCTAGCAACACGTCACACGGGTTGCAACCTATAGACAAATCAGTGTTTAAAAGCTTTCAGACATTTTGGGACCAAGAAGTTATTTCCAAGAAGTTAGAGGGTATTTTAGATAAAAGCAATGACACCATCAAACACCATCTCCGGTTTTGCATTTACGGGCATTTATCCGTTTAAACCAGACGCTCTACCTGAAGCTGCCTTTGCCCCACGTTTGATCACTCACAGAGAAGAAGACGAAGTAAATCACAGTAGCTTCCAAGATTTATCAGATGTTGTTAGAAGTTCTAGCAAGTCGGTTGAACACGCATATAAAAACGAGGCGTGTACAAGTGGATATCAAGTGCCAGAGAAAACTAATAACAAAAAAAAGCTTTTAAAAAAAAATCAAGTAATGAAGATTGTTTTCTTTGTAACATCTGCAGTAAAGAAGATATGCGCTTGAACATAGTGTGCTATCGTTATATTCACGAGGCCTGTGTAGGACTGGCTAAAGATAACAAAGAAAAGTTTACTTGCCCTCACTGTTCTTAAGTTATATTTTTTAGAAATGTTTGTTACTTTTATATTATTTAATTGCCTTTATTTTTTGTAGAAAAATGAGTTACAGTTAACTGTAGTTCTGCAGTGCCGAATATTGACATGGGTGGCAATAACAGGAGATCTATAATCCTAATATTGCCATTCGCAACGTCAATAAAAAAGTTTTCTTTATTTAGTTTTTAATATAATTAAAATATATTGTTAAACAAAATATATTTCTTTACTATTACTCAAATTTGTTTTCATATATTAATAAAACTGTAGGATTTATTTAAAACTGAACGGTAAGGTGGCAATATTTTTTACTCACATACCTTACAAACATGACTGTCAAACGTCAATAAACTTGTTTTAACCTTCAATTGTAGCTTATTCCCATTAATATCGAAATTACTTTAAAATGCCACAAGAAAATAGCTTTAGAACAATAGATAAGATCTAGATAAGAGAAGGGAGTGTTCCAAAAATGTTGTCAGCCTTAGAGCGGCTACCTCACCTTCGGAACGTGCGACACAAGTAAGAAAGGGTGGATTTAGTTGGTATGCAGGATAATAGATACCTGAATCTTTGGCACTGCTATCTTTAGTACTTTAAACTAAAACCCCAATTTTAGGGACTCAAAATGGAGGTAGCATAAAAAAATTTCGAAACCCCCTCCCCTCATGCAAATTCTGGGTGCGCCACTGTGGGTATGTGTTGGATAGAACAGTTTATACAGTAGATCCGTTGCTGAATCTTTGCTTAATGTCATTATTCGTAATTTGTATTATAAGAAATAAACCAAAACAGTGAGAAAAACCTTCATCATTATCCAGCCCTTTGCGTCCACTGCTGGACATAGGCCCCCCCTTATTTTTGTCCATTGTGCTTTTTCTTGAGCATTTTTCATCCAATTTCTTGACATGTTCTTGAGATCATCATTCCATCGTGTAGGGGATCTTTCTTTAATTCTTTTGTCTAATCTCGGCCTCCACTCAAGCAATCTCTTCGTCCACCTTTCATCACTGATTCGGGCGGCGTGTCCATCCTAGTTCCATTTTAGTGTGGCAATTCGGGAAATTACATCGGTAACTCCTGTTCTTCGTCTTAAGTCTTCATTTCTAACTTGGTCACTAAGCGATATACTCAGCAATGATCTTTCCATTTTCCTCTGAGCTATTTGCAGCGTTTTCGAACTTGCAGCTGTCAATGTTAAAGTTTCGGCACCATAGGTCATCACAGGCAGCACACATTGGTCAAATGTTTCTACAAAATTTGTAAAGAAATTGGTATATCGCTTTTAAAGATGTCTTTGAGTTTTCCATAGGCTGCCCATGCTAAGTTTATTCTTCTTCGTAGTTCGCATGTTTGGTTGTCTCTTGTGATTTTTATTTCGTGTCCAAGATATATGTATTTTTCCATCAGCTGTACTTCGTTATCTCCAATATTAATATTTCCGCTGGGTACTAGGTTTGTCATGAATTTTGTTTTGGAGATGTTTATTTTAAGACTCACACTGGCACACACTAACTGAAGTTCATGTAGCATTGTACATGTACATATCTCCTTGAGGTTATCCGAGAACAAAACTATATCGTCTGAGAATTTTAGATTTGGTAATCTTCTACCGTCAATGTTCAGGCCTTTGTCTTCCCAGTTAAGTTTTTTACAAGCATATTCTAGTACTGCAGTAGACAGTTTAGGCAATAAGGTATCACCCTGTCGGACTCCTCTTCCGATTGGGATGGGATCCGTCTTTTCATGAAGTTTCACCGACATAGTTGCGTTTTTGTATGTATTGTAAATTAACCTTGTATATCGGTAGTCAATGCGGCATGCTTGTAGTGCTTCCAGGATTTTGTCAAATTCTACCGTGTCAAAGGCTTTATGCAAATCTACAAAAGCCAGAACGAGTGGTCGATTGTATTCGATAGTCTTTCTATTGCCGTTTTAATGCTCTGTAGGTGATCATTTGTTCCAAATCCGGTACGAAATCCCGCTTGCTCTATTGGTTGGTAGAAATCAAGTTTTTTCTCAAGACGATTCGTTACTATTCTTGTAAAGAGTTTGTATAGGTAACTAAGAAGACTTATAGGTCTCTAGTTTTCTTATTCATGGGGATCTCCTTTTTTGTACAATAGAATTACCTCAGCATTGTGCCATTTGTCGGGTATATTACTGTCCAAAAGGCACATGTTAAAAAGGTTTTTTATCTTCTTAAGAAGGCAAGTGCCTCCGATTTTGATTGCATCAGTAACTACACAATCTTCGCCTGGAGATTTGTTATTCTTAGCTTTTCTTAGGGCTAGTTTTATTTCGTCCATTGTGATTTCCGGTAGTAGTTCTGATCCTTGGTTGACAATACCCTTTTTCTTTGGAAATATTTCTGGTACTTGATCTTCTCTTCTATTTGCTTTGTGTTGCCTTGTGTACAGCAGTCTATAGAAGTTTTCAACTATTTTGAGGGTTTCCTCTCTGTTGGTTGTAAGATGACCATTTCTATCTTTAATCTTTATTATCTGCCTTGTCCCCGTTTTTATTCTTTTTCTCAATACTTTCATGCTTCTATTGTTCTCAATGGTATGTTCGTTTTGTTCTTGGTTGTATTTTCGAGTGTCTTGTCTAATAGCTTTAGATATTTCTTTATTTAATTTTTGTAGTTCGTCGGCTTTAGTTTCCGTCTCGCTTCTCATTTCTCTTCTTTTCTGCATTAGTTGCCTAGTATTTTGGCTAATCTTCTCTTCTTTTCGAGATCTAGGACATAATTTGTTTTGACTTTTCAGTAAAGCATTTGTAATTTATTGTTTAAGTCGTTTATATTATTTTCAGTTTCAGGACTTCTAAGTATGTTAGAAATACATTGCTAAAAACTATCTACATCTGCTGGTTTCATCCATGGTTTTGATTTGTTCTTCTTTTTAATCATCTTATACCTCTCCTTCTTTAAGCTTATTTCTATTTTAAACGAACTTTGAAATAAGGCTATTATCGAGCACAAGTTAATTAAATCTAGCTAAAAGTACTTTCGCTTAAAATAGCATCTTCAGGGGTATTTCGTCAAAATGTGAACTATCCGGCAAGCGTAGAATGTGAAAACATTAAAAATAACATAAAATTGTACAAAACACTACACTTAAACCAGGACAAACAGTTTAAAATTACTTAAAGATTCTACGCTACATTCTCTGTCAGTATCTGGAGGGATAATGATTTAATGTTAATGATAATTGAGAGGTCAGGTGGTTTATCTCGGAGGCAATTTGGTTTTTGTAAAGGGAAAAGCACAATTGATGCAATCATGAGTGTACTCGAAACATTGCACAACAGAGGTAATGAACATCGTTGGGCGGCCCTGCTGTTGTTTGATGTTAAGAATGCATTCAATACGCTGCAGTGAAACGAGGTAATGAAGGCAATGGAGGAGAGAGAATGTCCTGGTTACCTGATGAATGCTATAGCGGAGTATCTGTCCGAGAGAAGGATTATGGTGGAAAAGGGCACGATCGTGGACGTGACGGCCGGGGTACCCCAGGGATCTGTCTTGGGCCCGACGCTATGGAATCTGGCATATGACGGGGTTATGCACTGTGAATACGGAGAGGGTACAACCCCCTTCGCATTCGCGGATGACCTCGCTGTACTGGTAGTAGCCCGGGATGAGCCAGATCTCAAATACCGGGTTCGGAACGCAGGTGGCGTCGTAAAGAAATGGATGACGCAGCACGGACTAAAACTTGCAACAGAGAAAACCGAGGCCATTATTCTGAAGGGGACAAGGAACAGGCAAGGTGTTGAATTAAAATCTGCGGGAGTATGTCTAACACAAAAGAAACAAGTAAAGCACGTTCGGGAGGTAGTCCGAAAGGTTGCGAATAGTTGCTGCGTTGGGGAGAGTGATGCCGAACATTGGAGGACCCAAATCCGAAAGGAGGAGGGTCTTACACTGTGTTGTACAGTCTATTGTCCTCTACGCGGCACCAGTCTGGAGCGAGGCGGTAGAGATAACGGCCTATAGGAGTCTTATGAAACGAGTAGACAGAACAAGTCTGTTGCGAGTGGCATGCGCCTACAGGACTGTGTCTGCGGCAGCCTTATGAACCATCACTGGATGTGTTCCGTTGTATGTTTTGGCGGTGGAAAGAAAAGAGCTTTATGAGAGAAGATTCCCAAACCATACTGTGGCTGAGAGAAGACAGGTAAGGGAAAGGTCAGTTGAAAGATGGCAAGAAGAATGGAACAATACGGAGGATGTGGCACAGTGGACGAAAATGCTGATCCCTAACATAAGAGCTTGGGTGGACTGTGGCCACAGGCGATTGGATTATTTTCTGATGCAGGTGCTCACAGGACACGGGTGTTTTAGGGCCTACCTTTATAGGATCGGTAAGGCTGATACAGATGAATGCCTATATTGTGGATACTCGGACACTGTGACACATACGATGTTAGATTGCAGCAGATGTATAGTGAAAAGGAACAGAATGGGGAGAGAGACAGGTGTGAATTTTGTTACAGTGAGAGAAATGATTGAGAGAATGATTGAAAATAAATTAGGTTGGATTAACATACACAGTTATATCCGTGCAGTGATCAAAAAAAAGGAAGAGGAAGAAAGACAGCCGGCCTTACAGCTGCCATTCCGCTTCCGGATCGCTGGATGACAGAGGAGGGTCTGGTTTAGCAGGTAGGCGTTCGGCGTAGACTCGGAGACGAGAGGGCAGGGAGTACGAAGAACGAATCCTGCACTAAGGTTAGTCAGGCGGCGTCCTGCACTGAGATGTCTTTTGAAGATTCCAGACCCCCCTCTATAAAGACGAAAAAAAAAACCTTGTAAATCATCTTCACGTTGAGAGTATTCCGACGTCTGCATAGCAGATTATTTTAGGTTGTTTTTCTAACATATGGTATCCTTTTTTAGTTCTTACCTTTTCACTATTTCATCCATAATCAGGTTAATAGAGGGCTCAGGGAATCTTAATGTCTTATCCCATTGCCAGCTTCAATAGGGTCGATTAGTTCTTCTTCTACTTTTACTTTTATTGCGTTGTTTTGGTAGATATTTTCGATCGTTTTGATTATTTCTAGAAGTATGTCTCTTGCGTACAGTAAGTGGATAACGTCTTTTAATTTGACCCGGTCAAATGCCTTCTTAAGGTCAACGAAACATAGATATGCCGGTATGTTGTATTCTAATGATTTCTCCTGCACTTGCCTCAGTAATAATATATCGTAGGTGCATCTTCCCGACCTAAAACCTTGACTGAAACGTGTGCTAAGTTTCGTTAGGATGAGTTTAATGATTTTTATATAATATTTTTGCAATTGAGGGCCTGCAGAAAGATTGCAAATTTTCAAAATTATGTTGGGTCCAAAATATGCGCTCTAAATACTCAAACATTTTGATACTCATAAAAGGCTTCAGCTTTTAAATTTACCTTTGAAATTCAAATTGATTAACTAGAACTAGAAAAGCCTAGGAAATTTTAGTTAATAAATAATTTTTTAATGATGGTGCAAAAGCAAACATTTTCGGATTTTATTAAATACAAAATTATGTTACTTAGATTCTTTGCTAGTTCGTTTAATAATAATGTAATAATAAATGTCTTTATTAACAAACAAATTAATTTTCCTTTTACAATAAAATGGTATATCAGTAGGGCGAGATTCAGTTTGTATACCGCTATGTAACACCGACAAACAATGCTCTTCCACCTAACCCCCCGAAGATAGGATAGATAGACTATCTGAATAATGAAATATTATGTATTTTACAATGAAACATAAAAATATTACATATTAAGTTTATAAATTATAAACTATTTATTTTTTTTAATTCTTAAATGTTTAAATTACTGTACAGCTAACAACTGCTCATAAATTAATCGCTTGAACTTGACACTAGACAAATTTGTAATATGTATTATAGGACAAAAGGTTTATATTGCAAGCAATTGAATAAGAAAATCAACGTCTAAAAAAACATGAAACATGTTTAGGTAAAGTGAGGGTATTCTTGTGTCCAAGATTAAGGTTATGAACGTCAGTCCTATAAGTTATTCGATTGTACAGGTATGGTGGAACGCTCTCTTGAATGGTTTTATTGTAAAAACATAAAGCATTCGACAATTTCTCATGTTTAGCCACTTGACTACGGTGAAGACATGACTTATCCTTTGAAATTTCCTGATGTCAAAAATCAAACGCAAACAAGAATTTTGCAATTTCTGCATTCTTCATGAATCAAATTCAGTGAGATACGCATTGTAAAGCACGTCACAACAATTTAATTTTGATAAAATCAGGCATTACGTGATACTGACTTGGTGGCCCTACTTAATAAATTACGGCTTTTATAGAGTAATTTTAAAATGCCATAAGCTATCTGTAAATAAATACTTACGTAATATGTAAAACTTAAATCTTCGTCGAACCAAACGCGTAGGCTTTTAATCTTTTTGTATGTTTTTGTATGTATGCTTTTAAAATATGATTTTTTTATCTCATAGTCATGCCTGTTCTCTCATAATCATGCCGTTAAGTTTTTTAAATTACTAATAGTAATACATTGATTTGTATCAGTTTTGACATCACAACCAAATTTTAAAACAACCATTTCATGATCGTATATTTCTGAGATATATTTTACTTTAGTAGACAAAATTTTAATTGAAAATATTAACCTAAACTACACGGTATCGTTAGCACAGTGTTTAATTCACTATTAAAATGTGTTTCAAGCTTTAAACATTTTAATGTCATTCATGTTAAAGGCTTGCCCAATTGCCCTTATTTTGGTTTTACATTAGTCGATTGTACTATAATAAAATAAAAATGAGATTCATTAAATTCTCCCTACTCTATAATTATTGCCGGAACGAAGAGGTTGCTTTCAAATGAGAAGAAAGTCTTAATCCCTAGACAAAATTTCCTCGTACTTCTAAGTATAAAAGCGGTTTCCACGGCCTCCATGGGTTTCGTAGCTTTCTTTTCTTATTCTAGTTTTGCCTTGAGTGTGTTGATGTTGCTGCAATTACTTTTTAGATGTGTTAACGTTTTGATTCTTCCTGTTTTTCTTACTCGTATCTTATTAAATTCTGGAGTAAGGCAAAATTCAAACATATATTATCATTAGATTTGTATTTTATGGAACATTTATTATTTATAATTATCTGCAGGGACAGTATAGGCTATAGTAATTTCCACAACCACATGCACCTTTTCAAGGGAATAAATAACTAAATAATAAAGTAACCTATTATACGAGAAAACCATCCTGGCAGAGAGACTGTGATACGCTCTCTAATAAATTTCGAAAAACTGAGTAATTACGAGTAGGTAGATAAATAGGCAGATTAGTATGGCGTCTTAATAAAATGAGTTAAAGTGAATTCTAATATAAACGGACAACCTGAAAAAGTAAGATCGTTGCAGTAATAGTCTAACCTAGTTATTTATTTATTTAACGTATGGATCAATACATGGAGTAAATACAGTAATTGTAAAAAACGTAAGTACATAATTCAAAAATACAAACATAAGATTATAAAAACGAACATAGACAAAATACAGATAAAATATAAGATAATACAAACAGATAAGGTTATATCTTTAAGTCACTATCCATTCAAGGCTTGCAGGCGTAGTTTTGAAAAAGTATTTTGGGTCCCCTCGATATGCCCTCAGTTCTCATGTGTTGGATGGTTTGGTCTGGAGCTCCACAGTCACAGCTGGAGGTAGGCTGTTTTACCCATTTATGTAGGATGTGTGCGCATACTGCATGTCCCGTTCTAATTCGGTTTGGGCTTTTCCATATGTTTCGTGGCTGGTCGAAGCCATCAGCCTTTTTAACTGGGTCAATAAGGTTGGATACTTCAGGTGGGGCTTTCTCAGTCCACAGCGTGCGCCATCTGAAGGTAACATTGAAATTATCTGCTGTTAGCTGTTGGGCTGTTCTTATGGGTGGTTTTCTGGATGGGAGTCGGTTTGCTGCTAAACTCGGGATGTCTTCATGGATTGGTAGTTGCAAGTTGCTATTTACTTTCAAATACTCTATTATCAAGGCCTTTTATCTTCGTAGAATAGGCAGAGGAATATGGCTAAGGATCGGAAGCCAATATAGTGGAGTAGTCTTGATGCAGCCGCTAATCATTCTCATTGCTATATTAAGCTGCGTATCAACTATTTTCACATGACGACTATTTAGCCAGACCGTTGCACAGTACTCTGCCACAGAATAAACAAAACTTCGCAGTGTGTCCGCAGATGTGTCCCAGTTGGTACCACAAAGATTCTGGATGAGGTTATTTCTACTACTTATTTTTTGCAGTTATTTGTAGATTTGATTTGTTGAGTAGGGGTGGTAGGGTAGGTTTTTTGACCTCTAATTTTTGGTTTGCCTGTTTGTTATTGAGGTGAAAACAGCTTACCTCAGTTTTATTTAAGCTGGGTATCAGACGTCATTTTGTGAAATATTCATACAGCTGGTTAAGGTCGTTTGTCAGCACGTTTTGAGTAATTTCAAACTGTTTGTGTTGTACTGCTATTGCTAGGTCATCGGCGTAGCCAAACCTTCTTCCATCCGTGTCAGGTAGATCCGATATATATATATATATATATATATATATATATATATATATATATATACAAAATGAACCAAATTAAAACGGAACATGCAATTTAATACATGTCTGTTTGAACTGCATTTGAAATAGTGGACCAATATAAATCTTGGACAAAAATAAATCCAACCTGGGTATAGACATTGTATAAAATATCGTTCAACTATCTGTCTCACAACAATGTTGTTTGTGTAAGACGGGTTTGTCTAAGGAAACGATAATAGTTCAGGAAATGAATCTCGAAAAAAGTTAAAACCTCGCAATTTTTTCGTCCTGCATGTATCCAGTTGAAATTTTAACAGAAGGTAGGTGATAGCCCAAGGATCAAAATCTATATCGAACCGAAGTGCGCTGAAGGGTTTTAGGGGTGAAAACTACCCCTAATTGTCAAAAATTATAAAATAACGTATTAAACCTGAATATGGGTAAGATTTGGTTTGAATTAGTTAAATAATAAACCATATATGGAAAATATTGTGGCGAGCTCGAAAACGTTGAACCCAGGAAGCATTACACTTAAAATTCTTCTTCAAAATCACAGCGAAAGCATCAGCCTTCACCTGAAGCATCGGCCCACTCACGGGTACATGTTTGCGCGTTGTTGTTTAAACAAATCGAGCAAAGCACTTTCAATGTCACTGTAATTTGATGACCGAACGCGTTTTCCTTTTTCACACTTATTAAATTGCTTAATAATTTTCTCTCGCCTTTTCATTATTCCAGCAATTGTCGAGCGTGACGTTTTAAATTCCCGGGCAATCGAACTCGCGGAATCACCGGAATCGACTCGGCAAATTATTCCAAACTGTTCCTCAATAGTAAATTGTTTTCGTGACATTTTTTCAATGAAGGCTAGACACAACTGAATTCAAATTCAGAAACTCTTGGCTTAGGTCAAATGGTGAAATATGTATAAACAAAATTTTGTAATACAATGGACCCGTCTTGGGAGGTCTAACTGTCTAAAGGACAGTAGATGCCTGTCCGGATGTACTATAACCATAAATTAATAAATCCTTACTTCTCATTTCGTGGTATTAAATATCGGTAATACCTGTGAGAAATACAACACTACAATGTCCATTTTCATAACTTTACAGGATAGCATTTTTAAACTTATTTATTAAGATGTACGCTGTAACCAATATTTTAACTACTAGTGTTCCAAGAGATACGTTTGCTCTAACCGATTTGTTCATTATAAGCAATATAAATGCGTTTTTTGTATGTCATTTTATGGGACCTACTATTTTGTTTGTTATATCCGATTGACTGTATTTTGATGGTTTATTTAACAACCTGACAGATAATTAGGGAAACATAGTACTGGAAATAGATCATAAAAGAGAGATATATATATATATATATATATATATATATATATATATATATATATATATATATATATATAATATATCCGGTTTTTTAGGCGTTACGCCCGTCCGGTAGGGATCTATGGAGGAGTATCACCAAGCCGCAAGCCCTTATCTCTTGCCGTACTGCTCCACCATAGGCCGATCAGATCCCAGCATATCCTAGTCTAAGCCGCAGATTCATCTGGAATTTTAAACTGCTGCGTTAGACTTTTTGTTTTCTGTACACCGAGCTGGGGCTCGATCCCACATCCACTGAACCATTCGACAGTGAAGCGAATGAGAGGCAGCCGCTCAGCCCGCTGAGCTATCTGACCGACTAAAAGAGATATTTGGATTAAATACGTGGAAAAAACTTTTAAAGATGTACGAAGTAACACTGGTATCACAACAAACACCAATTGCGAATCTGGACCTCCATTTACAGTCGAAAAAATAAAATATGTCATCAAAAGCACCAAAGATGGTAAAGCAGTAGGCCCTGATAATTTTCACTCAGAATTCTTAAAACTTAGGGACTATAATGGCATAAAACGGTTGACAAATATATTTAACAATATATAATTGATACAGGCATAATTCCCCAAAAATGGTTAGTGTCAACTTTTATAAATCTTCCAAAAAAACCAATCGAGAAAGTGCGAAGACTATAGAATTATAAGCCTTATGAGCCATTTACTTAAAATATTTTTAAAGGTCATTCACAAAAGAATATATACAAAATGTGAGGAACAACAAACAAAAACACAATTCGGATTTCGTGATGCTCTGGAAACACGGGAGGGCCCTTTTTGCTGTATAGGAGCTATTTCAGAGATGCAGGGATGTGAATTGTGACATGCGTATCCTTTGTAGATTACCAGCAGGCATTTGAAAGAGTAAAACATGACAAATTAATGACTCCAATGCAAGAAATTGGAATTGACAACAAAGATCTTGGAATTATCAGAAACATTTACTACAATTAAACAGCCAAAATCAAAATAGAAGACCAGTTAACTGATAAAATTGCAATAGAACGTGGAGTACGACAGGGCTGTATTTTGTCTCCATTGTTGTTCAATATTTATTCTGAATGGGTATTTAAGGAAGCTTTAGACGGTTGTGCGAAAGGAATACTAATAAACGGTGAATGGTTGAATAACATTAGATATGCAGATGACACTATAGTTTTTGCCGATAATTTGAATGACTTACAGATATTAACAAATCGCATAACAGAAGTCAGCAACGGATACGGACTAGCTCTTAACATAAAGAAAACCAAATTTATGACAATTAGTAAAAAACCAATACTAAACCCTCAACTTACAATTAAACAACAAAATATCGAAAGAGTCGAGCAATATACATATCTAGGCACCAATTTAAATAGCCAATAGGACCACTCAACAGAAATTAAACAGCGAGTAATAAAAGCAAAAGCAGCATTCGTTAGAATGAGAACCATTTTCAACAGTCGAGACATATCATTAAAAACACAATGCCGTCTATTGAACTGCTACATATTCACAGTTCTGCTCTACGAAATGGAAGCGTGGACACTGACTGTTGCATCTATGAATCGGCTCGAAGTTTTCGAAATGTGGTGTTATAGGCGCATATTACGTATATCCTGGGTTGACAGAGTTACTAAAGTGGAGGTCCTGCGTAGAATGGGGAAAAATGTGAAATTTAAAAATGTCAAAAATGAATGTAAATGCCAAAACTAAAAAGTTGGAATATCTAGGACATGTAATAAGAAATCAAGAACGTTACGGCCTTCTCCAGCTGATTCTCCAAGGGAAGGTAAATGGTAAGAGAGGACCGGGAAAAAGAAGCATTTCCTGGCTTCAAAATTTACGAAAGTGGTATAACACGACTACCACTGAACTGTTCCGCGCTGCAATAAACAAAATAAAGATAGCCGTGATGATCGCCAATATCCGATGAAGTGCCAAACGGATAGGCACTTTAAGAAGAAAAGACTTTAACAACCTAATTATTTAAATAATACATATTAGTAATGTACGCAAAAATAATATACAAATTAAAACAAGAAACGTCGAAGTATATAAACAAGAAACAGAGATACAGTTAATAGCTCCTTCCATCTCCTGCGCACTCACTAGTTTCAAAGCCGACCAATTTTAAGGACCACATTTTTGAAGTTTTGTGAACGATTATATTAAAACGCAATCTTTTTCAAGTTTTTCAAGTTAAAACCTTAAACTACGTTTTTTCAGATAATCCTAATAAGGTTTCTTAATTGTTATAAACAAAGCTGTTATCAATTTATAAAAAAATGGCACTAACTTCGTCCCAAAGTGTCCTAGGTCAACTTTTTTTCCTTTTAAATTTGTAAATAAATTCTTCTTCTTCTTCAGATGCAAATCCACTAATGGATGTTAGCGATCACATTTTCCATTAACTCTCTATTTCTTGCAGTATGTATCAGAGATTGTATGTCGTTAATCCCTGTCCATTGCCTTATGTTTCGGAGCCAGGACATTTTCTTGCGTCCCATTCCTCTCTTGCCTTCAATTTTACCCTCGATTATAAGTTGGAGGAACTGGTATTTTTCATTTCGCATGATGTGACCTAGATACGCCGTTTTCCTTTTCTTGATGGTTTCGAAAAGTTGGCGTTCTTGGTTTATTCTTTTAAGGACATCTATATTTGTGATTTTCGCTGTCCATGGTATTTTTAGGATACGGCAATAAAGCCACATTTCGAAAGCTTCCAATCTGTTTATAAATAATAAATCTATATCTGTAAATAAATTCAGGCTGTCAAAATATAAAAAAATCAGTGTTTTGCAGTCAATGCAAAAATCGACTGCAGAAAACACATAGGTTCTTGTTATAGAGGTCTATACCACTCAAAACAACTGTCGGTTGCCTGGATGGTCGAGTGTCACAAAAAAAAGCGTATTTTCGTGATTAAGCCAAGGTAATTTCCAATATCCGGTCTATTACTGATCTGTTTGGTCTGGCACGTTTAGCGGGTAACAATAATATCGTCATAATAAAAAACCAATAAAACACAATATTTTCTATTTAATGATATCTTACACGTCTCCATAAGAAAAAGTATCCCAAAATATAAAAACATAATAGCAACACAAACATTCCAAAGATGTCAAATTGAAAATCGGTTTCTTTAAAGTCATATCTTGCCAAAACGTCTCGTCCATTATTCATGCAAGAGAAACCTTCTGGTGGATTTACACAAGCTGCAAAATAAATAATAATTAATCATTTAATGAATATAAACCTTTATATTTATCCTTTCAGGATTTATTCTTCTCGGAATAAACCTCAAAAGGATTTACATTTGTAAAAACTTTAAAGACCGGAAAGCTACAGACCAATATGTTTACTAGAAAATCTAGGAAAAGTACTGGAAAATCATCTACAGAAGACTAATGAAACACGCAAAAAAAAAGTAGAATCATTCAGGAGGATCAATTCGGATTCAGAAAAGGAAGAAATTGCGAACACCAGCTAGCAAGGGTCATCAGCGTCACAAAGATAAGGTTCAACAGAAGACAGAAAACAGGAATGGCCATCCTACACATCGAGAAGGCATATGACACGGTCTGAAAGAAGGCACTAATATACAAGACGGACAGAGCTAGATTGCCCCATTATGTAGTTCATATATATGATACATATCTAACTAATAGAACATTTCAAGTTTCAGCTGACCAAAAGACGTCTACGCTCCAATAAATACAAGAAGGCACTCCTCAGGGCAGTATTCTCTCGCCCATTTTATATACCATTTTTGTTTCAGATTTACCAACAGATCAAAGAACATCTACAGCCCTATACGCAGATGATACGGCGATATATGCAACAGGAAAGGATAATAGAAGAATAGGCCAAAACATAGAAAATCACCTCTGAAAAATCACAGAATACACCGAAAAATAAAAGATCACCAGTGGTAGAAATAACAGTAGGAGGAAACAGGATCCAATCAGGAGAATCAGTCAAATACCTAGGAGTCCACCTCGACAGAAGACTAAACTTCAAGATACACACACATAAAAAACCCAGTTAAAAGCAAAAGCTGCTAAAAAATTAATACTTCCTTATATTTTTAGGTCCAGTCCACTATAGAAGGCCACGAAGATTGAATTATACCAAGCCTATGTTAGATCAATAATACTGTACGCTGTCCCAGTTTAGAGATCCATTTCAGAGTACAACTGGAAGAAACTTGAAGCAACAGAAACATCATGTTATAGAATCATCAATGGATCAATATGGGAAGAACAGATAACAAATACAACCATCAAAGTAAGGCTTCAGTACACATCTCTGAGGGAGGTGGCTAAGAAAAGGATAAGATATTTCTTCCACCAAGCCACAAGAAGACTCCTTAACATGAGATGATAATACTTCTTAAGACCAGAGACATCCTCGCAAAAAATTGGATCCAGAGGGTGTTCAGACCAACTCTTAAACTGATCGACCATATGATCAGGGTTTAGCCGGGTGGTTGCCGAAGACAACCAATCAGGGAAGTAGGTACGATGCCAAAAACAAGTACCTACAGAAGAAGAAGCCAAGGAGTCCATGACAGAAAAATCTAAATAGAATTTAGAGAAAAGGTATCTTCCTTCTAACCTAAATCTTTTAATCGTTCTTAAGTAGTACCTTCTCTGTATCGTTTAATATAGGTTTTTGTCTTTGATATTCATAGTAAAAACCAATTTATTTAAGTAATTTTCATAACTTCTCTCCACAAAAGTGAAAAAAATTATTATCACTTTATTACTATCACTAGTTTAAATAGAACGAATGAACTTTTCTCCGAAAGACGTTTCTGTGAAAGACATCAATTTCTATCGGTTGTTTTCCTTTATGTCTTTTTGCCTTAATATTGCTTCCTTGATTTTTCTTACTTAAAAATCTGTAAATGGTTCTTTCAGTAACACCTGTCATACCGAAGCACATAGTTACTACATTATTAGCTGTTGTTAAAGGCTGTTAATGAGTAAAACACAATAGTTTTTTCTATCATACAATACGCACAGTAAGATATTGAAACCATGATGCCATTTTAACCCGCGAACTGAACTGCTAATTGATAATACATACAGTATCAAATTCATCACCACTTTCCCTTACTCGGTCGGCAGATAGGCAAGCTCGACCCCAAAGCTGATTTGTCAAATTCCTAAAAGTCATTAATAAAGGATTATTCCCTATTAAGACAAAGTATTATATCAATGTAGAGAACAGATAGAGAAAAAAAGAAGAACGAACAGAGATAACCCGGACTATAAAGCGCTCAACAGAAGCGTTAAGAAAAATATTCGAAAATACCTCAGAGTTTATAGAACAAACCAGATTCTTGAAACCATAGAAAACAATAAGAAGAAGAAAGTATGAGAAAATTGTATGAGAAGCTGTATACTTCTACTATTCCGAACCCCGGTATACCAACAAAACATATCTTAAATGTGGGCTCAGAGGACTTCCCTGAAATAATAACATCAGAAATTAGAGCCGCCCTAAAACAAATGAAAAATGGGAAAACACCAGGAGAAGATAAAATTACTTCAGAGATGCTAAAAATGGGAGGCACTGCATTAGTAGAGGCAATAAATTGAGATGGCAATGACATGTAGCAAGACAAGACACCAACAGATGGTCTCATAAAGTGACATTCTGGAGACCTCGAGAAACAAAAAGAAGCGTGGGAAGACCTAAAAAGAGATGGATAGACGATATAACTGCTGTAGCTGGAAAGCAGTGGATGGGAATTGCAAAAGATAGGGAAGCGTGGAAGCAATTGGAGGTGGCATATGTCCAACATTGGATAAATGAAGGCTGAAGAAGAAGAAGAAGAAGATTATATCAATGTAATGGTATGGATATGCCTCATAAATCCAAAAATAGTACTGCTATTAAATAAGAGAAGTTGCTTCGTGAAACAATTAATGAGACGAAAGAAAATACAGGAAGTTATCTGCCAAGATACAACTTTTACAAACTTTGTGCTTTCTATTTTCTTATTATTATTAGCGTTAAGAGTTTTTATTTTTATGGGGTCTTTTTTAAGTGGATAGAACTAAACAAATTAATGCATAACTATGTAATTTTCAGTAGTAATATCCCTAGGACATTGATAACAAACGAGATAATTTCATAACAATCGAAAGCTCGTTCCTTGGTAACAGCACGAAGCCGAAGGCTGAGTGCTGTTACTAAGCAACGAGCTTGAGAAATTTGTCATGAAATTATGAGGCATTCATCAATGTCCGAGGGATATTCGGCGGATAATTTTTAGACTGTTCTAACAACCATTCAAATTTCGTCATTTTGTGTCATGTGGAACAATTTCACCCAATCATGTCAACATTAGACTGATAATTGCATTCAGTGCAATTTTCAATCCCTACGACAACACGATCGAGTTTGACAACTTCATCCAAATAAATTTCAAAATGTCACGTTTCGGGAATGAGAAAGTATAAATCAGAATGCTATAAAACCATACTTGAATCTCGATCAAGAACACCACAACAAGATTATAAATATTATGCGTGGTAATAGATCTTCTATAGTAGAGAACAGCAACGAATCTAATGTTAACTTAAATTTTAATAATTGTACTTTGACTAACTGTAATTTTAATAAATAAATGTTTCGTTATGTTGAGTTATGATTTTTTTCGAAAAATTATCCGCCGAAAATCCCTCGGACATTGATGAATGCCTCATAATTTCATGACAAATTTCTCAAGCTTGTTGCTTGGTAACAGCACTCAGCCTTCGGCTTCGTGCTGTTACCAAGGAACGAGCTTTCGATTGTCATGAAATTATCTCGTCTGTTATCAATGTCCTAGGGATATTACTACTGATAATTTTTGAAAACAAAAATCATAACTCAACATAACGAAACATTTATTTATTAAAATTACAGTTAGTCAAAGTACAATTATTAAAATTTAAGTTAACATTAGATTCGTTGCTGTTCTCTACTATAGAAGATCTATTACCACGCATAATATTTATAATCTTGTTGTGGTGTTAATTTTGACATTTTGAAATTTATTTGGATGAAGTTGTCAAACTCGATCGTGATGTCATAGGGATTGAAAATTGCACTGAATGCAATTATTATCAGTCTAATGTTCACATGATTGGGTGAAATTGTTCCATATGACACAAAATGACGAAATTTGAATGGTTGTTAGAACAGTCGAAAAATTATTATTATAATTAATTGTGGCTTAACCCCATATAAACATAATTTTTAACTTGCCCCAAAGAAACAGGTTCAAAAAAATTTTACATAGTAGTCGATGTTAGCTATTTCTGTAATTAATTTAAGTAAGTTTTCTGTATTTAATATTACTGTAAAACGGTGATCTAGAATACATATAACAAATATGAAAAGATCCCAACTTATATGTGTCTAAAATACGACAGTTCAAGCTTGCGTAAATGACGATTTTTTATAACGGCAAAATAGTGGTTGAGTCGCTGTGAGAGTGGCCTAAGTAGGTGTTAAGTCAGCATTTTGTAAAGATATTTAAAAAAAACCCAGATAGTATACCCTTCCCCAGAATCGTTCGAGTTGGGAGCACCCTAGAATTTTACCTTAAAAAGTTAGTAATGATGTAATGAATGTGTCAAGTGAGAGGTTTGTTGAAGGTATTATCTTTGTCTGCCTATGCCTGCCTTGGGTCAGGTACTCTCTGATAAGCCATAATAAACATGAAACATGTCGTAGTGTGAACGAAGACAGACTTTTAAGTATAGCAGAGAATTCCTGCATTATGATTCCTAGTATACCGCCTTCTATAAACAGATAATTATATCTTTGGATGCCCAGATCTTCTGAAAACCGGATCATTTTGCAACAACTGGCAACGGCGCTTTTCATAATAGCCAATTTGTTAGAGTGAAGGAAAAATCAATTTTTCTCTAGATTTTGGGAAAATTTTGAAAAGTGTTCGAAGTTTCAGTCTGCTCATTTTTTGAGCGTTTTGTAGTGGGGGTAGAATAGGTCGTGACGTATGAGAAAAAAAAATGAAGGATAGCATCCAAATGGCTTAAAGTACAGAATTTTACGAGTGGAATTGAATGATGTAGAAAAAATCAAAGGGGCTAAGTAACATTATTAAGGATGGGGATTAAGTAACATTAGTAGAAATGGGGCTAAGTAAAATTCCAAGCTGCATACTACATTTTACTTACGACCAACAAGTAATGTATTGGTGTAAATATTGTTATATTATATTGTTACCCATCGTTTCTGATAGGTCGGTTAATAGTTACAATTCCTCTGTCGGTGTTCCATCTCCGGAGCGCATCGATAGTAATGGTAGTTTCACTGTACTGTACATATAGTTTTCTGCAAAGTATACTTACATATATTACTAACATCTTTCCATTGCAATATGTATAACGCTTCCGTCGAATACATTAACCAGGACAGATATTTTATCCAAGAAAATACAATTGGAAGAGTACTAAAAATAAAAAAAAATAAGGAAGTTTAGTGTTAATATTTTATGACTTTAATTAGGTAGCGCTATTACCTCAGTTTCACGAAGACACCTGATGTAATCATATGGGCGTAGTCAAATGGTACTAAATATGCTAGAGCTGTAGGAACAGAATCAAAAGCATTTGAAAACATGACACCTTAAAATAAAAAAAAATATATAATAATAAATATTTTAGGCATGTCATATCAAAATTAATAATCTCCAGTTTTTATAAAAATTAAGAATTACTTTATTTCTTACACTCTATTTATTTCTTTCCATTACTCAACAAACTGGACCCCGCAACTATCCTTATAGAAAACCGGCCCCTGTCAAATTAAACGAAAATTCGGTCAATGATAGTTATCAGTGCGTAGATTAACCCTTAACCGTCGTCGTGGGGTCCCTCGGACACCGCAGTTCAAACAACGCTTCATATTTTCCCCACTATTGATCCAAACGAAAGGTGTCGTACAGCACCTTCAGGTAGAAGGATATCTCCGTTATGCTAATGCGAAATCGCGATCATTTGCATAAAAGTTATCGAGTAGAACACATTAAGAGTCCGAGGGACTCTACGACGTAGTTTGTGATAGTTTTTATTTCAATGGCGGTTTCTAAAAGTAAAAAAAGTGTGCATCCAGGCGATGCTAATTTTGAAGAAATTGTTGGGCGATGGTACGAAGAGGCCGATAGTGATTTTTCCGACCAAGATGATGACGACACGCCAAACAGTAAACACGAAGAGCCAATTTTGAGTGACCATAGTTCTGAGAGCGAATTTTATGCTAGCGTTACTAACGATGGTGAATCGGACGAAAGTCAGGAGTCTGATGAAGATTCAATGAATGAAGTAGATCCAAACAGATGATACTTTTATGGAAAATATAGGTACAAATGGGCATCAGTTGAACCTACTCGCAATGTTAGAACACCTGCTTCTAATTTATTAAGATTGCCTATTATCAAAGGATCTTTGACACAGATGGAACCAGTGGGGCGTTTCCTAAAATTTTTTCTAGAGATGTTGTTGACATTCTTGTATATTACAGAAATATCAAACTGAGGGAATATCGCGACAAGGATGGAAATCACAACCGCCCAGAATTTAGAGACACCAATAATACAGAGATCAATGGATTTTTGGGCCTTCTATTATTGACATCAGTCAAGATTCAATGTTTCAATGTTCACACACAACACTTATATATTATTCTGGAATAGGATCTGATGCATTAAAAGATTTTACTGCAGAAGAAAATCTCTATTCCCTCCCAATCAGTGGTTCGCCTTTGCAAGCCGATCTTTGGCAGTAATAGTAATGTTACAGGCGACAACTATTACACATCAGTTGGTATACATCAGTGGAACTTGTAGATGTTTTATTAAATAATAATTTAACATATGTTGGTACTATAAAAAGGAATAAAAGAGAAATTCCTATTACAAAAACTAAAACTATAATCTCTCGAGTGCCAAAGAAAAATAGGGCTGTGCTTTTAATATCCTCGCTGCATCACACGAAAGAAGATGATATCGAAACTTAGTTACCGGAAATAAATACCTTTTATAACAATACTAAAGCAGGCGTAGATTCAGTAAACGAAAAATGCACAAAATACTCGTGCAGTCGAAGAACCAGGCGCTGACCGATGGCCATATTTTTTAGAATAATCACTTCTTCGAGAACGAGAAACTAATCAACGTCTTTCAAGAGAACTAAGACTCAGCATTTAAAAGGTGCTAAGAATGAATCCAACCGAAAATGACGATCATACAGATACATATGGTTATCTAGTATCAGCAAACACTTTTGATTTATGTCGACTCGGAAATATCTAATCAAGTTCAGTCAATATTTTTCGAAATTCTCATGAGCCATCCAGCCTGGTGGGTTAACAGCAGCACCAGCACCAATGGGAAGCCCTCTTGTCATATTAGTCTGGATCCTAACCCTCGGATAAATTAAAAATTGAGAAAAGTGTTACCAGACGCACTTAATAGGTCATAAAACTGTTTGTTACCAGTGATCTTCCTATACACGATGTTAGGTTTGACACCTGCTTCTGCCCTTTCTTCGCAATTATTTTTTGCGGCTTATGTGCTGTTGTAACTACCGTTTCATCTGCGTTATATATACAATCAGGTGTAATCGATTCCCTTTCCATGATGGTCTTTAAATTGTTAAAAAATAGCCGAATGGTATATTTATTAGATGCAGTGGCACGTCTTACATTCGTGGGTTCTGGTGTTCTAAGTGATATGTTGTTCTAAGTGATTATGTCGTGACATAAAACCTCTTAACCAGTCACGCGTAGAGCTCTATTTTTCTCTCAAGCTGCAGAATTTTTTGATTATTTTCAGTTGCAGAGATGTAAGCAAACTTTTTTACTGCGATGGTAGCAAGTCCATAATGTAAGTCAGCACATTTGAGTAGGTATTGAAGTAGCAAATATTCTTCTTGATTAGTAAAAATTTGCAAAGAAAAAAAGTTTGCTACAAACGACACATTTTCGTTTAATTTAAATTTATTTACATATCTAGATAGAGTCGTTCTATCAATATTATATTTTTTAACGACTGTGCGGATTTTACCATTAGTACAGCAGTTTCCAAAATTTCAAGATTAGTAGTAGTAGATTTTAAACGATTTTTCGAACGATTGTGAGCCCACATTTTTAATATTGAAAAGAGAGAAAACATACTAGAAAGCAGTTTTTTTTATCATGATGGGAGGTTTGAGCCATGTCTCAAGTCTCCCACATAAAATATGTTCATCCCTCCCCTCGTACCAGTAGCCATAATAAATTACGATTTTTCAACATATTATAACCTAACAAATAATTGAATACATGAAAGTATGCTGAATAAGTATGATATTCGTATAATTCGTCTACATATTTTTGAACATAATAATGTAAATAAAGAATCCTTATATATTTTGATAAAAATGTTTAGCCTCAAAAACAACTTTTCACTCTAACTTTTCTAACAGGCTTCGATATGACATGCGACTTAGTGAGAGCGTCCACCAAACGGCATGGCAAGTCACAAGTAGCATGCGTCTAGTATGTTACTTAAAATGTAACCAATGAAAACGAATGATTCAGCGCACACCAAAATGACAGTGACGTTATTCATTCTAATCATTCAGTGAAGCAATGAGTAAGCATCCACTAAACCAGGGGTGTCCAACTTGCAATGCCTCAAGAGCCAAAACTAGAACCTTTGATGTTGTCGCGGACCATATAATAATTTTATTACAAGTAATAACAAAATAAAGTGAGGTATAAAAATAATTAAAACAAAAAAGAGTATTAATTCTTTTATTGCTCAACAACTACATTTTTTTACAAAACGAAAATTTATTGATAACACTACAAAAGCAACAAAAAAGATGTATCTAATTAGTGTGAGGACTGTGGTCGATCGGCTTCATCCACCAATGAAGAAATGTCCACCTCCAGTTCAGTTGTAGACACTCTCATAAGATGACGTAAGGAAGAATCGGTAAGGTTGCTTCTGTTTTTATTTTTTATGTATTTCATGGAGGAAAAGGCACTTTCACATGTATATTTGCTTCCGAACATTAACGTCATTTTCAGTCCAAAATCTCGCAGGTTTGGGAATTTCTCCTTTGATAGTAATTTAAAAAATCCACGTCCCTTTTCTTGTCTGGTGATTACGAACATGTCTGCAGGAAGATCACATAACTCAAGATGTAAGTTGGATGGTTGATCATCAATGGTTGCTCCAAGAGGATTATTATAAAGTAGTACACTGCTTTTGAGACTTTCAATTTCTTCAAATCTTGTATTGAATTCATCAATAACTTGTTCAATTTGTGAAATGCAGAATGAAAACTCAATATTTTCCTCACCGTTGAATTCTTCTGCTATTTGCAGACAGCCAGGGAAGTGTGTCAGGTTGTTCTTTTTCAAAACACGTTTAAACACGTTCAGCTTATTCCGGAATCCGTTTATCATTCCGATCAAATCTGAAACCGTCTGTTTTCTTCCTTGAAGACTAAATTTTAACATGTTAAGATCATGAGTCAGATCTGTTATAAAAGCTAACTGTCTTAAGAATTCTGGATCCTTAAACTTCTCTTCCAGGTCAGTTGTGTCAGATGAAACGTATTTGTTGAGGAATGCATTGATTTCCTTTCTTATGGCAAAAAATCGTTCCATGCACTTTCCTGCACTCAGCCACCTTACATGGTTGTACATTAGCAAGTCTCCATACTCAGTCTCTGTTTCCACTAAAAACTGCTTAAGTTGCCTGTGTAAAAGAGATCGATTTCCACCTCTAATCATATTTATAATCTTAATCACGGTTTGGAAAACTTGATCTTCCTTGACTGATTTTCCACATAAAGCTCCCTGATGTATAATACAATAAATTGGGCAAGTGACACCATTCTCTCGAAGCAGACCCACTAATCCAATTTATTTACCTGTCATTGATGGGGCCCCGTCTATTTGTCCTCCACCAGCCTCCAGTTCTGTCAACTGTTTTCTTCACAGCCTCATAGATGTCTTTCCCTTTTGTTCTCCCATAAAGAGGACAAATATCAAATAACTCCTCTTTACTGGTAAAATCATCAAAAGTAGTGCGCACAAATATTAACAGCTGACCATCGGTTTGATCCGAAGTGAGAAATATAAACTTTTAAGCATATGAACATAGCAACAATCCTTCTTTGTATAGTTTGATGTGAAAGTGGCAGTGATTCAAATTTCTCCGCCATTTTAGAATCACCGAAAGCTTTGGCCATTTCAACAGCACATTTTTTTATCAAATTGCCATCAGTGAAAGGTTTTGTTGCCTTTGTCAGCTCAAGCGACACGGCATAACATGCATGCAAATAATGCGTTTGAGAGTGTAATACTTTACTGAACATACCAGTTTGCTGTTTAAGCTTTTTCTTCAAATCTGCAACTAGGGCACGCCGACTTTCATTTGTGTACATAGCATACTTATATTCATGCACTGTTGTGTAATGTCTTCTCACATTATATTCTTTAGGCACTGAAACGACATTCATGCACACTAAGCACTGCAACTTTCCATTATTGTTAGCAATCAAGTAATCACTCTCCCAACTTTCTTTGTAAATTCTGTTCTCACTATCAATTTTCCGTTTTACTGGTTTTACACTCATTATTGTATAAGAGGAATCAAGACAAAGAATTAATCAAGTTCACTGTTCATTAGCAACGTAATAGATTAGCCGACTAGCCTACGTGTCAGTAGCACACTGGCACGATGGCGGCTGGCGACGGATGGTAAGCAGTGGGAGGTGTAGCCTGCGTGAACTGTGATGCGCAGTAATTAGTGGAGGACGATTGTGTTCGTTACACGTCCGCGAAGCGGCACGCGGTATAGTACTTGTGATGTAAAAACACTGCTAAACCATAAAATATAAAATAAATTAAAAAATCTTTTTTCACAGTGGCAGCATTTAAAGAAAATATACGCTTTTCGAAAATCTTACGTGGGTCACAACAAATAGCCTCGCAGGCCGGATGCGGCCCGCCGGCCGCCTGTTGGACAACCCTGCACTAAACGGAAAAATAAATTTATTTAAGTATTCGTCATGGCTGAAATCTCTCACTGACTTAACCCTCCTCAGTCTCCCTTAGGTACTAATATTTTTCTTTAAAAAAATAATATTTTGTTTTTCATTATGCCATATTTATTCCCTTCGATAAGCCATCATTTCACGCATATTTTCTATATAACATAATTTCGATGTTTTATATCTGCCAGGAGGCCCGAAAATTCTTCTTTTTTGTATTTTTCTTTTAATTTGATACTTAATTGATTTCAAAATTTATTACCACAAGCTGATGAAACGTTCATAGTCAGAACAATGACCGATAATGTCATTAGAAATGCATATCCACTAGTACGTAGTCCAGCTAACCAGTAAGCAGTTATTACAAATATTAATGGTTCCAATATAAATCCTGGCAGCTAAAAACAACAATAGATTATTAGACCTTTTAAAGAGCAATATAAATATAAAATCAAAAAACAGATCAAGATTATAAAAGAAAAGAGAAAATAATAACTATGTTGATGAATTAATCTGGAAATAAACGCAACGACTATTAGTTATAGTGTGGTGCAAAAAAGAAGAGTTACAGCTGAAACCTACTCAAAAGGTATAAAAATAATAAAATACAAAGATTATCAAACAAAACTTGGACAATATAGAATAATATATACTTAGAAAATAATGGTAATAAATTTAATATTACCTAGACGTAGTAATATTAATCTAAGACAAATAAGAAATTTGATATTGTTTGAAATGTTAATGAATAATAAAAATAAGTAAAGTAAAAATAAAGTAAATAAGTAAAATAATAATAATAATAAAACAAACGCTTCCTAAACATAATACCTAATCTAAAACATAAGAAATTTCATATTCTTTAAAATATAATAAATAAAAAAAAACAAGCGCCCCCGGGTGGGCTCGAACCACCAACCTTTCGGTTAACAGCCGAACGCGCTAGCCGATTGCGCCACGGAGGCTGGTGGCAAAGTTTTATTTTAACGACATTTTATATCGAAATTCTTTAATATAAACTAAAAGTAAATGTACATGTATGTAGGTATATTTTTTAATAAAACCAAAAAGTAGAAATCACAAAATTTCTTGGTTGTCGAAAGTAAAATTCAGATTTTTACTTAAATCTGTGCCTTCTACAATTTACAAGACAAAACACACGATGGAAGGACCTTTTAGCTTGAGGAACTCATATTTCTGAATGAGCTGTCCTGCATGAAAGTGGTTTAAGTTCTCATAAAACAGTAGCATTTTCTAAATTAACAGCACCTCCTCGAGTTGCTGTTAATTTACAAGATGAGATTTACGAATCACAGACTGGACTGTTCAGCACTAGAGTGTTGTAATGTTTTCTGAGTCCAGTTTTTGCCTATGATGTCCAGATGGACGCGAACGTCATAGTTGGTCATAGCGTAACAGAGGCCCTCGTAGTATTTTGGTAGTATGAAGCTTGCGGGGAGCCCAATATATCAGGGGCCCATCTTGTCGTCTAACATTATGTAAAAATGTGTTATTACTATATTATTTTACGCATGCATACGCAACGTTTTTTAAGCAGTGTATGGAAATCTTCAAAAACTTCCCTCGATTTAGCAAAAACGAGCCCCGGTCTCGTAAGTATATGAAGTTTTCGCCATACAATATAATACGGTTGTATAAGTCTAAGTTTAAGAATGTAAATTTCTAAATAGGCATATTCGGCAAGTGTATCATTTCATATCTACTCCCCCCATAAATTCAACCGTTAGAATGACGACTTTAAACTATAATGCTTTGTACGTGACTATTGAAAGGTTTGAGAATTACAAGCCTTAATGAAAGATCAAACCCTTAATAAAATACAAGGGCCGATTCCTAAGATTGTCATACAAAAACAAGAAACTCAACCTGATAATACACAACAGGACAACGAGTTAACGAAATAGCCTGGTTAACGAAATGACACACGCCGTACAAGAGTTAAATGGAACAAACCCACTTAGCAGACCACCACTACCAAGAGTAAACTCTTGTAAGAAACTAGGTGTGCTGTTACAAATTATGAACACTGAAGTGTATGGGCATTAAGACCAGAACACGTTAGGGTAATGATATCGGAAGGGCAGATAACAGATTTGCACCTTGAAAAAACCGCAGCTAATGAAAATTTGATCATTACGTAGGGACATTGGTCAAATTACAGACTATGTTCGAGGAACAACAAGTAGAAAAGTAATCAGAAGAGCTGAAGAAATAATGCTAACCACTGCAAGACACTCACAATATAAACCTGAAAACAACACAGCACAACAGTGCCTGGATAGATTAAAACAAAAACTTTCCATTTACTCAGGCCGACTAAGGAGATACAAAATTAGTAACAAACAAAAATCAAACAATACGCTTTTTAAGAATGCCAAGAAGGCATTGGAAACTCAATTCTACTACAGAAAGTGCCAATAAATCTTATCCAAGCCGAGAAGAAATCCATGAGTTTTGAGGAAATCAAATTTCCACACCAGCTGCTCTTAACACCAATGCTGGATGGATCAAAGATACGGCGCACAACTGCCAACACTACGTTACTGCTTCGCTAGTGAAGACATTTTAAATATTATCAAAGAGCTTCATAACTGGAAATCTCCTGGACCAGACTGCGTTCAGAACTTCTGGCTTAAGAAGTTGTGCAGTATTCATGATTGCTTATCAGCAATAATTAATCCCACTATTTCTAATCCGCAGGAAATACCATCTTTCCTAACCCAGGGAACAACTTTAATACCAAAAGATCCAAATAACACCCAAGATCCTACCAAGTACCGCCCAATTACTTGTCTTCCAACTCTGTATAAATTTGTCACATCCTGTGTAGCCCGTCGTATCAATCAACACTGTGCAACAATAACATAGAGCCTCAGCAGAAAGGATGCGCTAAGGATTCCATGGGCTGCAAAGAACAACTTATCATCGACTCTGTCATTTCTAACCAAGCATTATAGGAAAAAACGGAATCCCTTTACTGCTTTCATCGACTACAACAAGGAGTTTGATTCAGTACCGCATGAATGGCTTATAGATATATTAAAAATATATAATTTCGGTAATAACATAGTGACCTTTTAAAAACATATAATGTCAGATTGGAAGACAAAAATTCACCTCCAAATACCTGGTGACAACAATATCGAAACTGAAACTATTGCAGTCAACCGGGACCTATTTTAAGGGGTTTCTTTGGGCCCACTGTGGTTTTGTCTAGCGATCAACTCTCTATTCCAAGTACGGAACTCAACTGACACAGGTTTTAGCATAAAAAATAACACCACTGTTGTTGCAAAGCTTAATCATCTATTGTATGGTTGATTTAAAACTATTGGCTTCCACTCGAAGTCACCTGGATCAGATGCTAAAAACGTTAGAAAATTTCTCTGATGAAAAGTACGAATACACCTCACAAAGGTACAAAAACACCACCCTCGAAGTGCAGTAGAAAGTATGACATTACCGCGATATTTAGGAGGACGAGAACTTGTGGATATAACTGAGCAACTAGAAAAACAGATTACTAATTTAATAATTTATTTTCAAGTGCAGGCTGAGACATCTATTCTACATCGCGCGATTTGTGAAGTAGATGATACAACACCGATCAAACTGAGGAAACCAGAAATGTGCCATAAACCATACTAAGGACGAAAAAATGCGCACCTGGATGGGTAAAACTCTGCACAGCCGACATCCCAATGAGGTCAGTCAAGACCATGTCGACAATATAGCGTTGAACTATTGGCTGACATCAGGAAATATGTTCCCTGAAACAAAAGGTTCACTACTGGCCATTCGAGATCAGGTTATACCAACCAAAAATGACCTGAAATATATCGTCAGAGACCCTCAGGTCTAAAATGACAAATTACAATATAGATGTCAAGCTCAGGAAACCATCCATCATCTAACCGAGGGCTCTCAGGTATTTGTTGCAAGTTAATATAAGGAACGGCACGACTCAGTAGGAAAGATCCTTCATCAAGAGATAGCTATCAAACTGGGACTTCTTCGAACAAACCATCTTCATTATTATCAATACGTTCCTGAAAGTATACTTGAGAATGACAACTACATCTCATAATAATTAATAAACTTAAAAAACAAACAACATTAATTTATGTGGCGATTCCCAACAACAATAATCTTCGTGTTAAACAGAACGAAAAAATCGCCAAGTACAGGGATCTGGAAATTCAAATACGAAGACAGTGGAGAATGGAAAGTATTCAGACAATACCTATTATTCTCTTTACTACTGGAGTCATTCCAAAGGACCTTCTAGAAAGCATAAAAAGCTAGGTCTGAATGAACATCTCTACAAGACCATACAGAAAACTGTATTACTCTCAACGTCCAGATGTGTACGAAAATGTTTGGGAGGTACTCCAGCATACCAAGTCACCTACGGTTCGATAAGACGGAAAGAGTCCCACCAGAGCCCTTTTGATACCGTAGGTATCTGGGATGAATGCATTTTCTCATTAGAGGGAGTGTAAGCCATATGGCTAAATCTGGATAATAATAATAAACTGACATTAATTTAATTCCATACTTACCAATGACAAAATTCTTGATAAATAGTAAGTTGCAGGATGGTATAAACCAGACTTGTACTCCCTTAAAAACAAGGGTAAGTAAGATGGAAATTGATGCAGCACACTGTACATGGGATTAAATGTATTTTCGCTAACAAACATAAAGATTATTCCTGTCACAGACTGTACACCATTCTGTGTTAAGGCATCTGTCCCAAGATAACAGAACCCGACTATGAAGCCAATCAGCTGAAAATAATAAGAGCTTAAATTGTTGAATAATAATACACTTCTTTTTTTCTTAATTTTTATAAGACTTTCACGTTGGTAGTACGTTTGGTAAAACAAACTTTTATTAGTGAAAACTACAACCTACACATAATTCATAAATGTACCTACGTTGATATAGAATGTTTGTTATTTGAAACGAAACTAGAAACAATCACGAGAAGTGATTGCTTTTCACTTAGCCAGAGTAAATCAGCTAAGCGATAAACGCGACTAAATTATATAATCAATAATAAGGTAAGTCTAACCATAACAACAGTTATGTTTAGACAATAATAATCTGATTACAACGGGATATCTTTGGTAACTTTTGTCCAATTAACCTCAAATTCAGCAAGAATCGTAAAAGATAAAGAGGAATGTATGTACCAAGCGGTGTAAATAATCTACGACTTCTCCTTTAAGAGTTGCTGAGTCTTTTCATACAGGAAGACAGATAAAAATTGACAAAACTTCAAGAAGGATTTGTCTGGTCTGATCCTAAATAGTTCCGTGACGTTGAGTTCATGTTCGCTTGTGTAGTTGTTCTACTATAATAAGTAAATTTGAAATTAATGAGGGAGTGAGACAGGATGAACCATTTTGTTCAACCTAGTTCTTAAAGTTAGTATTTGAAAAGCCAATGTAACTGACCATATAAATATCATGTCAGCTTAAATGATGTATAACGCTTTAAGCGTGTGGATACTTTTATGTACTTGGGTTCTTCTTCTTCACGTGCCATCTCCGCTACGAAGGTTGGCTATCATCATGGCAATTTTGACCCTGGAGGCTGCCGCTCGGAACAATTGTATGGAAGTGCAAGCAAACCACTCCCTGAGGTTTCTCAACCATGACATTCTTCTCCTATCTATGCTGCGCCTACCTTCAATCTTTCCTTGCATAATTAGTTGTAACGGTTGATATTTATTCCCACGTGTAATATGTACCAGGTATTGTAGTTTCCTCATTTTAACACTCAATACGACCTCCTTTTGTTTGTTCATCCTGTCTAATACAACTAGGTTAGTTATCTTATCCTTCCAGGAGATTTTTAACATTCTTCGGTACGCCCACATCTCAAATGCCACCAGCTTACCCATACATTGCTTATTTAGTGTCCACGCCTCCACCCCATATAACAGGACCGAGAAAACAAAACATTTAAGCATTCGTATTTTCAGCTTTAGGCTTAGGTTTCGGCTACACAACATTTGTTTCATGTTGTTAAAGGCACTGCGGGCTTTCTCTATTTTTATTCTTATTTCTCTGGTGTATTCGTTTGACTCGTTAATATTTGTTCCGAGGTAATTGTAATTTTGTACTCGTTCAATGAGATTCTGTCCTACATGTAAGTTGATATTATTGATACGTTTCTTTGTAATTATCATGAATTTGGTCTTCTTTGTATTCAGTGACAGACCAAATTCTTCACTTGCTTCTACCACTTTGTTTAGTAATCTCTGTACGTCGTCAATATTTTCTGCTATGAGCGCGGTATCATCAGCATATCGGATATTGCAAATGGGGTGACCGTTGATCTTTACTCCGGCTTTTTCGTTCATAAGAGCTTTTTTAAAAACTTCTTCCGCGTAGACATGTACTTGGGTAGAGCAATAAATTAAGGGAATCCCATTCGTAGCGAAATAAATGATATTGCTAGTGGAAACTTTGCATACTATTCCAGTAAAAGATTGATAGCGTCCAAATTATTAAATAGAAAATTCAAAATTATCATTTAGAGAAACCTAATTAGATCTATAACAACATATGAATGTGAGACAAATATATAAAGAACAACTTAGGATATTTGAGAAAAATTATTAAAGGTTTTGAAAGAAGTGACATTTATTGTACGATTTATAAAAAATGAGAGACTGACATGTCTAAAGGTTATAAGATACAGAACAGTTAGAAAAATGGTGCAATGGAATAAGACATATGAAAGGAAAAAAAACAGAAACGTGAGAAGATCAGAAATTATGAGACGATGTGAAGGATAACTAGAGTACGATAAATATAAGAGAACAGAGTAGAAGGACACAAAAGATATCTGAATAGAGGGAAATAGCTAAACAGGAAACGACTCACTTGTTACAAAGTCAAAAGAATTAGAAGAAGTATGTGCTTACTTTTTTATCGCAGCTCTATTTATGAGTCTTTCCATACATTGTATTAAAAAAATGCGCTCCGTACTTACACTTTCTACAGAAGCATAATAATGTTTAATTTTTTCTTACCATTCTTTGTGCAATTTTCATTGCCTCCAATGACGGGTCTCTATAAATCTCCAAAATCCATCTGTACGTTAACCAAAACAATTTTGGCAACCAACGAATTTCTTTGCTAAAAACAATAATTTTTTGTAAGATACGTTCTTTTTATTAAATAGTCTACTTACAAATTTTGACGCAATTCAAATTTTCTTTGCTTAAACAAAAATATAATTAAATTTTTTATTTATTTTATAAATATATTATATATATATATATATATATATATATATATATATATATATATATATATATATAATAAAGAATGAAAAAGGATAATGCGAGTGAATAATACAAGTAAAATGTAATGGTATGTCTCGCACAACCAAAAAAGGTATATCGGTGGAAGTCAACCGTATATATGTATTTCTTATTATTGGTCGTCTTCAGTATGGTGCAGCCAAGTTAGAAAAGGAGCATGTTAACTTGGGAAAGGATCACTACAGGAGCAATGCGACCAATTTGTGGCATTAGGGTTAGAGGACCTGAAGGTTTCCAAGGCAACAACTAAAAATAACCACGGAGGAAGCTACAACTACCTGGGGAAAGGAATGCCAAACATTGAAACGTTTAAAACAAATAAAAAAGGCCAGAAATTGGTCGCATTGCTCCTGTAGTGATCCTTTCCCAAGTTAAAATGCTCCTTTTCTAACTTGGCTGCACCATACTGAAGACGACCATTAGTCAGAAATACGTATATACGGTTGCCTTCCATCGATATACCATATTTGGTTTTCTCTTTTGCGAGACATGCCATTACTTTTTACTTATATAGCGTATACATATACAGTGCTTTTCAGATAAAACTATCCACCTTAAATAACTTTTGAACCTCTAATTTTTTGGAAAAACGCAAGAACACGTCAATTAATATTTGAAGGGTGAGACAGTATATCATATTTAAGGTTGCTGGGAAATGCACCCTTTCAACCCCTGCATCAACCCTTTATTTTTTTTAAATTACTTTCCTCCTTTTTTATTTTATATTTGGATTCTCCTTTTTGTGTTGATTTCAAAAATGTATAATACTGTTATGATTTTAAATGTTATGGCGTATAGAACTGTAAATATTTTATGACTTATTCTTTTTTATTGATTCTCGTAATTTCTAGGTCAAAAATCTACCTGACACCCTTTGGGTTCCCTTCGCTAAAAAAAACAACAATCGAACTTTCTGGGGACGAGCCGATGAAAAACATACCAGTTTTGAGACCAGTCGCTGCTCTGTCTAGTCGAGAATGCCATCGAACCTTCGATGATGTTCCATTTCAACAGATGATTTCATATAAATAACGGAAGATTTTTATTGAGCGGGCAGTCAAAAAGAAGATCGCGATCTCGCGTTAAATTGTAACGAACGCAAATAAATTATTTGTAATTATTAAGTGTAAAATAAATTAGTATAAAATAAAGACTTTTGGTGAATTATCGTGAGTTTTAATAAATTAGAATAGATAGATAGATAGATAGATAGAAGACAATAAATTAGACTAATAAAAGCATTATAATACCTTTGGCTTGAAGTGATTAGTTTATGAGATAGACAATTTTCCTGTTAACAAGGATAGTATCTCCCTCACCTTAAATGACTGTAACAAAATAGGTTGTAGCATAATTTTAACTTTTTAAATATTTAACCTTACTATTTGTAGTACCTTCAAAAACCAAGAAATAAAAAATTCACTTTTTAATAAAGTTTTATTAAAGGTTAAGGATAACTTTTCCGAAGATTTTGTTGTATTTCAACATGATGGAGCTTCTCCACACTTTGCTTTACCTGTCTGATAATTTTTAAACGAAACGTTTCTTGGTCATTGGATAGGGTAAAGTCGATAGATGATCGATTTACCACCTAGATCACCAGATTGAACACCCCTAGACTTCTTCTATCAAGGGTATTTAAAGACAAAAATGTATGAGACTTGTGAGATTTGTGAGACAAACAGAATCTCTTGATGATATACGACAAAAAATAGAGGATGAATGTCGACACTTAAATGCAGACGTGTTAAGCAATGTAGAGAAGAATTTCAAAATAGATTATACTATTGTATGGAAGTGAAGGGCAGTCATTTTGAACAATTATTGTCAAAATTTTTAGCAGTGAAATGTTCATTCTAAATGTGTGTAATAAAATTGTTAAAAAATAATTTTTTTTTCAATCCAGTTTTCTTGCTTTTGTATCTATTTTTCTCATAAAGTAATCACTTCAAGCATCATGTATTATACATTTCTGAAATCGGTACAAAGAGGAGAATCCAAATATCGAATAAAAAAGGAAGAAATAATTTACAAAAAATGAAGGGATGATACGAGGGGTGAAAGGGTGCATTTCCCAGCAACCTTAAATATGATATAATGTCTTCCCCTTCAAATATTAATTGACGTGTTTTTGCGTTTTTCCTAAAATTTAGAAGTTCAAAAGTTATTTAAGGTGATTAAGATTTCTAGATTGTGATGGACATTATATAGGGCTAACATCGCAGTGCTTAAAACAAATAATAACGCAGAACAAATATATTGCAAAACAGAGAAAAATTATTGTACAGTCTCCTAAGCCTTCAGACACTACTTCACTTCCTTCCATTCAGAAGGAGATTTAACTTCAAAAAGGCAAACTGGCAAAAGTATGCAGACGTGCTAGATTTTAAACTACTACGCATTAAATCAAAAGTAGAGAACTACGAAAAATTCGTAGAGGTACTCAAAAATGTGTCTAGAAAAACTATCCCTAGAGGATGTAGACAATAATATGTTCCCGGGATGTCCAGCGAGTCCAAAGAACTAATGAGAACATACGAAAACCTCTATTCCACTGACCCTTTTAGCCAAGAAACCGTTGAATGCGGAGCAGTACTACTCCAACATCTAAGTCAAGCCAGACAGAAAAAGTGGATTGAGACCCTGGAAAAAATGGACATGACACATGGTAGCAAAATAGCATGGAACCTTGTAAAAAAACTCAGCGGTGATCCAAAAGAACATAAACCACCTTGCAAGGTTACAGCAAACCAAGTCGCTACTTAACTCCTTACGAATGGAAGAACTACTAACCGATATAAGGACCCAAACACTAGGAGAAGATTGGATTCGGAGACAAACCATCTAGGAACTCCTTTTACACTAAAAGAACTCCACGACGGTCTGAACAGGTTAAAAAACGGGAAAGCTGCAGGTGTGGATGATATATGCAGTGAACAAATAAAGCATTTAGGCCAAGGAGCAAGAAACTGGATCTTGCAATTTTATAACACGTGCTGTAAAACCTGCAAAATTTAAAAATCATGAAGGAAATCTAAAGTAATAGCCTTATTAAAACCAGGAAAGGATCCAGCAGACCACAGTAGCTACAGACCTATTTCGCTATTGTGTCACTTTTTAAACTATACGAGAGACTCATACTCGCCAGAATAGAAAAAAATTTCGACAAGCACCTCATCCCACAACATGGAGGATTCAGACCTGGCAAATCTTGCACCGGTCAAGTCCTCGCATTAACAGAACACATTGAAGAGGGCTTTGAAGAAAAACTTATAACATAGGCTGCTTTTGTAGATCTGACAGCAGCGTATGACATAGTAAGGCACAAAACATTGCTCCGCAAATTATACGACACTCTCAATGACCACCATCTGGGAAAGGTCGTATATTCCTTACTGCAAAATAGACGTTCTTTCATTATGCTGGAGGGTAAAGTAAGTAGGTGGAGAGTTCAAAAAAACGGCCTCCCACAGGGAAGTGTTTTAGCATCAATGCTCTTCAATATATACACAAATGACCAACCTACTCCGACCGAAACCAAGCACTTCCTCTATGCTGACGATCTTGCAATATGTGCTCAAGGAAATAGTTTTGAAAAAGTGGAGGAGAAACTCGAAACTGCCTTAAAAACAATGACAGCGTACTACTTGCAGAATTCTCTGAGACCTAATCCCTCTAAAACCTAAGTCTGCGCTTTCCACCTTCGCACAAAGGAAGTCAAGCGAAAACTCCAAATTGTGTGGAATGGTAATGCATTAGAACACACAAACCAACCTATATATCTTGGAGTAACTCTGGACCGGTCCCTCACCTACAGACAACATTGCATAAAAACAAGAGGAAAAGTAACAACTAGGAACAGCATACTTAGAAAGCTAACGGGAAGTAAATGGGGCGCACGTCCTGGCGCTTTAAGAACAACGGCACAGGCACTGTGTTTCTCAACTGCTGAATATGCGTGCCCCGTTTGGAGCAGATCTGCCCACACCAAACGAGTTGATACTGCGCTAAATGAGACGTGCAGGATAGTAACGGGGTGCATGAAACCAACGCCACTTTCAAATCTATATAGAGCAGCGGGTTTTGCAGAACCCTCAACACGCAGAGGCGCTGCAGAACACATAGAGAAAATTAAACAGACCGTGGAGCATCGGCATGCCCTATACAAAGCTCGAACACCACGAAAGCGACTAAAATCTAGGAAAAGCTTCCTTGGAACAGTGCAGGATGAACCGCCTGAATATTTTAAACTTCCCCAGGTTCAATGGACCGGCCAGACCCTAGACTTTAAAACGTGGAAAACCTTGAATAGGATGAGAACGGGGGTTGCTACAGTAAAATCAAACATGGCAAAATTGGGAAAAATAGACCAAGATGATGTGAACTGTGACTGTGGAGAAACACAGAATATGGAACATCTTCTTACATGCAGAAACTGTCCTCATCGATGTACCCTTGAAGATTTGTGGCTCGCCAACAAAGATGGAACCGTCGTAGCCCGATACTGGGCCGAAATTTTATGAATGACATGTCCGGAGACAATAAAGTAAAGTAAGTACTACTGCACTGTTTACTAATTAGTATACTACTGCTACTGGGGATAGCGAACGGTTTATTTATATCGTAGATGATGACGTGGCTTGGGTGAGGGTTGGGGTCGAAGATTTCTTACAGCGGAAATTTGATAATTAATAGGTAAATAGTACCAAACTTTGTTTTAGATCAAATTGTTGATTAAATTGTTTATCTTGGATATCAGTTAAACTGTAACGCAGAGAGTCATAGTGAAATTAAGTGCAGAATTGAGTAGACCAGATCCACTTTTAGAAAGATGACCAAGGTATTGTGTTACAGAGACCTAAAATTGGCATTGCGGATCCGTCTTACTTTATGGTGACGAGTCTTGGACTGTGAATAAAAACAATCTAAATCGCTTTAAAGCTTTCGATATGTGGTGTTATAGAAAAGTTTTAAAAGTTTCTTGGGTGGAGAAGATCCGAAACTCCACAGTAGTAGAACGTCTCAGCAAGACTGCTGAGATTACAAAAAGCATCAAGTAGACAAAGCTGGAGTACTTCGAACATTTATTGAGAGGTCCTCCCAAACATAGAATGTTATACAATACTATGCAAGGAAAAATAGCAGGCAAATCCAGTTCAGGGCGAAAAAAGACTTCATGGTTAAATAACTTGCGAGATTGGTATAGTATTGATACAATCATGCTATTCATGGTGAAAGTGAATAAAATTAAGATAGTTGTGACGGTAACCAACGTTTTGAAAGGATCTGGTACATGAAGAAGGAGGGATTTTGATTGGAAGGTGAAGTAGTCGATATTTTCCTTATGAGAGATCTTCATGTCGAAGTAACCGAATGTCGTCATCTCTTTTATTGAGACAATTTGGCCTTCATAGAGATTGAAAAAACGATGATTCTTGGTTTATAGAATCGTATTGGGGCTATGGTTCTGGAGTTTTCAAAATCAATTTTGTGACCTGTATAAAGATGGTGTTGAGCTAGAACTGAAATTGAATCGGACTTGCGAACAGAAATGGAATTTTCATAACTTATATTTTGGATTCTATGATTTGTTTGCTCTACATAAGATTGGGTGCAGTCTGCACAAGGAATTTCATAAACTTTGTATTCTTGAAAGATTGTCTTTAATTGGTCAGACAAAAAAATGAAAGTTTTTGTTGGAAGTCTTTATTAAGGAGAAGAAAAACTGCTTATGATGAGGGTCTGATTTTTTGGGTTGAGATTGAGTGGGAGTGGGAATGGGAATGGGAATGGGAGTGATTTTCACGGTAACCATTTTTGGATTACGGCTGTTTTAAGTAGAGAACTCAGCGGTTCTACTAGTATCATTGCAAAGGCGTATTGATCTAGATTAATGGCTGAATTAATTTGTGAAGGTGTATGATGAGTGTTGGCATGCAAGTAACAATTGGTATGAGTGGGTTTTTCATAAACAGAGTAATAAAAATCTTGGGACTGGTTTTTCCTTATGATGAAATCCAGAAATGTTAGGAATGAGTCAGTTCTCATCTTCATCGTAAACTGCATACTAAGATATATTTATACCATTCAATGTATCCTTAACATATTGTAGCCAATATGTGGGTTTGAACATTGGTGTGGAGAGGTCTCGAGTTTTTAAGTCTTTCATAAAAATATTAGTCACTTACTAGAGAGAGTTGGGAGCCCATTGGGGCACCATTTATTTGTGTGGAAGAATTTTGTAAGATGAAATACTTGATGATAGATGAAGTGTTACACATTCAATGCTTAATAAAAAAAGTGGTCTTGCTAGATACTGTATTAAATTTTCAAAATGTTTAGAGTTTCGTCTATAGAAATGTTGGTAAAGATGTCGAAACGTACTAGAATGTCTGACGGTGCCATAGGTTATTGTTTAGGTTCGATAAAATGAATAGAATTTTTGACTGAAGGATGAAGCATTTTCGGCGAAAGGTTGTAGAGTTTTGGCCAAATACTTGACCAACTAATGGTGAATTGACCACGGACGGACAACTATATTTTCTAAACATAAATTAGGATTTCGGTACTACAAAATTCTGATACAATTTCTGCTCTGGTCTAGTATTAGTCAAACAGGTCTAAAAATACTTTGAAACTTTTAGAACCATAGCCCCCGTTCGTTTTCATAAACTGTTTTTGAAAGTCTCGGTTACCTTCAACATGGAAATTTTTCTCAAGCAAAATAAATCATCATCTGTTTCTTCCACCAGTTCACCTTTTAAAGACAATAATGCTTGAGCCTGCCCTGCACGTAAATACTGCATCAGCCAATTAGGATCATCGGCAGTAGTGCCGTGAATAGTGAACTCAGTAGACTGAAGTACCGGAGTATCTGATGAAGTCTCCAGAGATTTAGTGGAAATCTTGGTCTAACAAAATTTAACGTGATGCAAACCGGAAATTAAGAAAGTTTAATATTACTTTCTCTACTGATATTAATATATAATATTATATATTCAAAACTCACTGTTGCAACTCTGCCCATATGAAGTTCGTATTGTACTACAATTTCGACTTCTTTTGCTTCATCACTAACAGCAAATTGGTCACATATTCTTTTAACTGTTTGCCTACAGTTGTCTTCGTAACCTGGAGTCGTGGATAGAGTCTTAATATAAAAATCAGCAGGGTTGTAAGATGTTGGACATACATAACCCATCCTAAAAGTATTCATTTAATATATACCTTACTGTATATTTACCAATAGAATATAAAGATGGCTGTAAAACCCGGCAAATATTTTTAGAGTAATTGCTAGGAAAAATTAATAGTTTTTAATAATAAGTTGTTTTGTACAGTTTTATTTGTCAGGTTTTGCAGAAACAACGATGATAATTATGGTCGTTTATACAAGTACAGTAAAATTACATATGTGATCCGTAGCGGCAAATAGGTATTCAAATTGCATATTTTGCATCTAATGCATAAAAAATGCAAAAATGTCAAATTTTTCATATTTTATAAAAGTGAGCATAAAGTGCATATAATTTGAAAATTTGGTTATATTCAAACAGCATGAAAATGCCAATATTTAATTTTATTTTATAATCACTTGGTATTTAAATTTTTAGTACAGTAACTAATAAAAGACAGCGGCTTATAGTTTTGTCCTGGAATTAATAGTTTGTATAAACCAATTTATGTCTCTAGGTAAAAATGTTTATTTTGACGGTCAGTTTAACTTGGTTTCACTTTTGTTGTAAACTTAGAGGCGTTGACAACGTGTATTTCTAGTTGTGAATAATTATTGTGCTTTGAAAATTCCGAAAATAAGCAATGTTTCAACTTGGATAAAACCCAAAGAGCTATGGATGTGGATAAAGTTTATTGCCCATGTTGTGGTAAAACCGTAAGTACATACGTATTATTTTTTATTTTATTTTAAAAATTTACACAGTGATACAAACAAAGATTTTAAAATTGGAGATTGAAAAATTGGTGTAAGGCTCTTCTCCTTACGAATTTGGACCCTCTAATGCTGGGCATCACCCTTTCCAACCCAGCTGTAATATTCGCAACTTTCCGGGTAACTTTCCATTCTAGTGCAACGATATTGTCTCTCCTCCATTGCCTTCATTACCTCGTTCCGCTGTAGCTTATTGGATTCCGTAAGACAGAATCTGGATTCATCGGAAAACAATACACGACTCCAATTCTGTATTGTACAAACCAAGTGTTCTCGTCCAAAATTTAATCTGATAATTCAGTATTCACGAGAAAGAGATGGTCCAGTTACTCTAGTTCGAGAAGATAAACCAGCAGCATAAAGCTGCCTCCTAACTGTCCATTCACTTACGTTTACAAAGTGGTCATCTCCAGCTGTTGAAATTCTAGGTCTTCGAATAAGCGGACCAGTCTCTTCGTACTGTTGCTACAGTATATTGCTAATAAAGAATTATTTAGCAATATACTGTGCTGTCGCCATACTCTTTGCTCACTCGAGAGGCTTACAACGTTTCGCGGTGACCGTGGCCATCTTCTAACGCCGCCACAACAAAACTAATGCTCATTGCATTACACTGACAGTGTAATGCAATTCATTAATTAACTATGTTTCAAACGAAAAAAGTTAAAAAAGATTAATAATTTCTAAAATAAATTCAAATTACGGGGTCACCCTAATTTCATGCTCGGTAGTAAATTAAAAAAAGTTTTACTTTCTTACATCATATGTATATTTTATAAAATATATACATATTTTCTTTCTTTCTTTTGTATACTGCGATATGAAATACATATTAATATTTGAAAACTTAAATAATTGATTTACAATTTAAAAATGAATTTAATGTGCTCCATTGTAGTTTAAATTGATTACCTAATAGTATTACTTTTAAAAGCTTTTTATAAATCTAGACTTCCATTAGATATTACCTTTAATTTTTTCCAATGTATATTTATTAGATTTGTATTTGTCATCCAGCTTAATTAGATAAAATATTGGAACCGAATATTCAAAAAAGTCAAAAGCTAATATAATTATTTAGGTAGGTACATTTTCATGCATATCATAGATAATATTATTTAGTTTAAAAGCTTTTACAAACAGTGTTTAAAGCTTTGTAAGCTTTAATATAATAATATATATATATATATATATATATATATATATATATATATATATATATATATATATATATATATATATATATATATATATATATATATATATCCTAGTCAAAAGTCCGTTCCCCCCTCGTATCTTTTGAACGGTTATCCCTATACATAACAGTGAAATTTGGAGGTAGGTAGGAACAGACGTAGACCTTTTAACTAGTCATAACAAATGATGTTATAGTGATATATGAAAGGTATTGAAAATACCTATTCAACCATACTAATTTTATTTGAGTTAAAATTGAGTTGAAATAAATATTAAAATTGTAGTCCCGCATTTAATTAATAAACATTAAAACCTCCGCCTGTGGTTACTTGTCAAAAAGTTGACCTTTTTCAATTATCTTATTGGTTTTACGTCAATGTCAACTTTTTTGACAATTAACCATAGGCGAACGTTAGAATATTTATTAATATACCTCATCAATGATACTAATTTTGTTTGAATTTAAGATGATTTTGCGGAATAAATTAAATAAATACTAAAATTTTAGTTTGTCATTTATTTAATAAAAATTCTAAGGTCCGCCTTTGTTTATTTGTCAAAAAAGTTGACGTTTAGGTATCCCGATCGCCCTACATTGAGAGCTTATTTGAGGAAACTTCTTCGGAAGTTTAAACAAACAGGTAGTGTTTGTTTAAATGTCAAACGATCTGGTCGACCAACAATTAGTGATGACAAAAAAATTGACATTATTTCAGAAATGGTAGTGAACCCTACTTCTTATATAGCCCAAGTTGCATATATCTATGGAATCAGTTAAAAGACAGTTCACAGAATGTTTGCTGAAAACAAATTACATCGATACAAATTAAAAATTGTGTTCCAACTTTAAGATGATGACCCTGACCGAGATTAGAATTCTTTAAAAATACGTCCAATAAAATTAACCAACAGCCCAATTACATAAAAACAATATTTTTAGTGACGAAAGTACTTTTTCTCTCAATGGAAATGTTAACACACACAATGTGAGGTATTGGAGTAGCATAAATCCTCACGTCATGACGATTTGATTTCTAAAACAAGAATACAGGAAAATGGAGCCCTTCAAGGATCCTCGATTAGTGTTACTCTTTTTCTTATTGATATTAACTGTATTATGAAAAATAATATTCCACCAGTAATGAGTAAGCGCATAAGCAGATGATCTCATAATTTATTGTAAAGGAAGAAACATAGAACTAATTAAACAAACCTTACAAGATACTATTTCTGCATTAGAAAAATGGACCAATGAAATTTTGTACCAACAAAAGTAAATGTACCCATTTCACCAGAAAACATAATGTTAGAAGTCTAGAACATACAATCTTTAATACAAAAATAGACTATGTTGATTGTATTAAATTCTTTGGAATTAATTTTGACAAACATTTAAATTTTAATCAACATATTTATCATCTTAAAACATCTTGTCAACAACATTTGAACATAATAAAAGTCCTATCTACTAAAAATTGGGGATTTGATCAAGGCACCCTATTGACAGTATATAAAAGCCTTATTAGATCTAAAGTCGATTACGGTTCAATAGAGCTTATTCAAAATTCGGCTGTAAGAATAGCCTTAAGAGTTATTTGTACCACACCTACATATAGCTTACTATGTTTAGTAGGAGAAATGCCTCTGGAATTAAGAAGACAATATCTTAGCCTAGCATATGCTGCAAACGTTTCAATAAATAGTGAAAATCCCGTCAGAAACAATATCTTTGCTTCTCGTTTCCACACAACATATCTTAACAAAAAAAGATCTAAACCTCCTTTTATGAAAGACTTAATAGATACATGAAGAGTAATAATATTGTCTTCCCTAAAATATACCAAATCACCCTTTTAACCGTTCTCCCTTTGATGGTCAGAAAACCCTTCCTAGACTTAAGTTTAACAAAGGTTAGTAATCAACTTAATGCTTCCTCTAGGGTTAAACAATTTCACAGTAAAATTGATGAGTACCAGAATTACCAACATATTTATACTGTTGCCTCCAAATCAGAAAAAGGGGTGGGATGTGCCCTTATACACAACAACTACACTACTTCATACAAAATCTCAAATGTTAGCACAGTATATACAGGAGATCTATTCGCAATTTACAAAGCACTAGAATGTGCACTGAACGCCAACTTAGACAGGTGCCTAATAATGATAGATTCCTTAAGTTCCATGAGTAGCTTAGGCGTCATTTACCCAACTCATCCATTGTTGCGATTGATTAATAACCATGTGTACCAACTTCAGCATACATGGTAATCAAAGAGTAGATGCTGCCGCCAAATCTTCAGTTAACAACGAAGACTTGACAGAACCTACCTATAAGAAAGATTTTCATCACTGGATTATTTTCAACTCCACATTGAAAGAACAGTGTCTTCAAGAACGGAATCAATCTCAACAAAAAATACGAGACATAAAAACAACAGTTACAAGATATTAGTACATACACGCTTAACACATGAATTCCATATTACTCAAAGTGTCCACCCAATGTGCGGTAAGTGATTCAACAGTTTAAGTGTTTAACATTACTTAATCGAATGCCCTGCATATTCAAATGAGAGGAAAAAGTGTAACCTACCGACAACGCTACGCGAGTGTCTAGAAGAAAACGGTGTCTATTCATTAGTTTTAAGTTTTCTAAAATCAATAGGAATATACAACCAAATATAAACATCAGTGCGTGTACAAATAAATGTGTAATAGCCAATGCTTCTATTAGCCAATGTACTTAGTATAACTCAGATTTATGTATCTAAAAATCTCAATATGTCAAAATCAATATATATTAAGTATCCAACAATGTAAAAAAATTGTAATACCGAGCGGCGCTAATAACCACATAAGTTGATGCGCCTTAATTTTAAATAAAAAAAATACCACTATTTAGTAAGTTAATAATATATCGAGGATTCATCATTTATGTTTTAAAATAACCTTATAAATAGAATCAGAGTTTCATGTTAATATTGAGGGTAAACTAAATTTGGACCAAATACTTACCATGTCGGAATACATATTATCATAACGCTTTTTTCTTGATTGTTTCTGCATGATTATCTACACGATTACTAACAGAAAAATTTTACTGTCATCAGTGCATTTGATTGTCTTTTTAAACTCGAATGACATGCTTATTCGTAAATTAAAGTAGATTTCATGTAATAAAATAAACTATAAATAGAATTTTATAGTTATTTATTGTACAAGACGATAAAATTGTACTTTATCTTCGAGAGCGTTTTTTAGAATCGAGACGTCAGTCGAGACGCTAATTATGCTCGAGAAGATAATGCGATTTTATCGTCGTGTGCAATACAACATTTTTTTCTATAGCATGACTTCAAGTTCAGATGAAAAGTAGAATTTCAAAGAAAATTGTAATTTTTAGCACACAAATCGCAATTGTGTTGCTCCGTTGCTAAGGATATGAATTACTCTGTCAATAAATGTCAAACAAATGTTACAGAAAATCAATTCAGTACCTCGAATCAAGTGTTTAAGCAAACGAGTACAAGTTGTGATGCTCCAAAAATAGATATTTCTAATAATGTTAATTGTAAAATTTCAGTTGTTTTTTATCCTTAATGTTTTTGAATTTGTAAATTTTATTAAATAAAAAAAAGTTAAAACATTTTATCTACTCTTGCTGTTAAAGTGTCACTTTATCTACCCTAGCGGTTAAAGTGATACTCTATCTACTCAAAACAGTTGTTATAGCAACACTTTAACATTAGCTATAAAAAAAGTCATTTACTTTAAAATATATAATATATGTCTGAATTGTCAATATGAATAAGTCAGAAAATTAAATTATTAGAAGAATTGTTTACCAAGTAACAAAAAACAAAATTTGTTTAATTTATTAATGTTTTATATTTTGAGAAGGATTTCCGAAGTGGAAAATACTTAGTTTTTTTTTTTTATTGAGTTAATACCTCGACAACTATGATCATTGGCATGGTACAGTCAGGTACCTAGTGTGGTGTGTGTGTGTGTGTATGTGTAGAGTAATTGTCTTGATACTTAGCAAAGTCGACGTCATTGTCCTTGCTAAGAGACGCTAATTGTATCCGAACGTCTGCGGTCCCTCTGGTGAGTACCGATCGCACATGGATAGAAATTATTTTCATTCATTAATTTTTAATAAACAAAAATTTCTCCACCCCATGGATAGAAATTATTTTCATTCATTAATTTTTAATAAACAAAAATTTCTCCACCCAGATGGGATTCGAACTCACGCCCTTCAGGTTTAAATGTAGGCGCTCTTACCACTGAGTAACAGAGGGGGTAATACTTATTTTAAAGTAAAATTCTGGCTTATTTAAAATAAAAATAGAAAATTCTAATATGCTCATTAGTTGCATCGTTTTTTCTTTTATCTCTTTATAGTTTTTGTTGTTTTTTTTTTTAACATTTACCTTTCAAAGAAGTCAAGAGCATTGTTGGTAGAACCCATATAAGCTATACGTCCATCGGCAACTAAAATTAGTTGACTAAACATAGCAAATATATCTGAGGAAGGTTGATGTATCGTACACAAAATCGTTTTTCCGGTAATGGCCATTTGGTTCATAATTATCACCAATTTCTGAGCAGAATACGAATCTAGGCCAGTTGTGGGTTCGTCACAAAATAAAAGAGGTGGATCTGTAAGCAACTTTATAAATTATTAGTAATTTTATTTAATAACAAATATTTTTATAATATAACTTAAAACCTAACTTAAATGATGAACTTAAAGAAAATATTTTGAAAGACGAGATATTTCTGGTTATACCGGAAGTAATAACTATTACAATAATTATTATAATAATAACTTATTGCATTTTAAGATATTGCGTAAAATTCTAAACAAAATTTGGATTAGGTATTATAGGTCAAAACATATTTTTCGTGTTATTCCTTTTTTTTAAATCTTAATATTTCATTAAAAATCATTAAAAAAGTTAATTAATGTTTCATCCCTTTACAATCACAATGTCTTTTGCATCTACGTATTGCAAATCCTTCCTGTTCTTTTTTTATTTCTTCATTTGGGATATGATACAGTCTGTATATCCGACACGCTCTTAGTTAGTTAGTTTCATCGAGCAATAAGACAAAAGGGGGAATGTAAAGGTAGTGGGGGCAAACATATTGTTAGACAGGAAGTGCGATCTTTAGAGGCCACATTAAACAAGGAAAGAGAGTCTCTCTCCTTGTTTGACATCAAATTTAGTTGGGTTATGTTATTGTTTGTCCCAAATGTCACATGAAATCTTATTTATATTGAAGTTTTTTAACAATTGTGTCGCATTTTAGACTATTATCATTAATAATTAATTAAAACTTTCTCGTCTAAGACACATTCTGAAAAATATTATATAGCTACTGTTGATAAGTGTCGGAAAATTTAAATTTGGCGCATTCACATTTCCGGATATGTCCGCCATCAGAGGCCACTTTTTTGGTCTCCTTTTCATAAGCATTAGATTCCCTCTTTTGTCTTATTGCTCGATGGTTAGTTTACACCAAGGTTAGTAGATATTAAGTAGGCTGTCTCATGGCTCTTAACTATGTGGGCGAAGCGAGGGGAAGGTAGAATGCTTACGTCACTCATACGACAAAGTCAAATTTGACAGTTGGTGGACAGTTGTCTGCTCTGCACGTTTGTTGTTGTCTTATACCTTGTTGCATTTTTTCGTATTCGTATATTTTTGTGGAATTTTCCTATAGTATCATTAGTTCGTTTATTTGTTTAGTTATTGTTTAGTTTTTATTTTTAGGTATAGGTATAAGTACAATATTATTTATAGAGACTTATTATTTAGTTATTTGTGTACATGAAAACTTGTAAAGTGTGTTTTCGTAGCCGTGATATCAAGGTTTGTCAACAATTATATGTAGTTTTGTACGTTATAATAATGAAATAATTTTTAGATGAGTGGCTGTAACATATATAGCATAGCTACCTGTAATAGCAACTCAAAAATTCTTGATGCAGATGGAAACAAAATAATGCTTTTCACGTTTCCCAAAAACCCCAACGTTATCAAACAATGGGTCATAAAATGTGGCCTGAAAGATCAGTGGTCGCTAAAAACAAGAAAATATGTAGTAAACACTTCCTACTGTCAGATTATGAAGATGAACTACAAGCCCGTTTACTGAATTAGCATGCAAAACAGTTAAAAAAAGATGGTAAATATACCTAAAATAAAATACCTACATATTATTATGTACAAACTAGTTATTACAAGTTTTGTTTATTTACTTTATTCTTCTTCAGGTGCCATCTCTGCTACGGAGGTTGAAGATTTGGCTTGAAGGACTAATCATTTTTTTGTATTTTAATCTAATAATAAATTATTTATATTACCTATTTGCCTTTTTTTGCCTACCACTATATATGATAAGAATGCTGCAAATTCCAGGAAAACATAATAAGTAAGTTCCTACATATTTAGTATTTTTGCTTTTGAACTTTTTCTACTGTTTTTTTTTTGGATTTTTATGCGAAATAAACTGTTATCTCCATTTAACACATACAATATTATCAATATAATAAATTCTATTTTTTGTCATCAGACTATTGATATAAAAAAATTGATATAATTATTAATATAAGAACCACTTAACATCCCTATACCCAAGAAAATCCCAAAATATATTGCAAAACCTAAGTTTTTGAACCTTTTATTAGCATTGAAGCTTATGGTAATTTTAAAAGTGTCGTATGGGTGACGTATTCCCGCCTTTAAAAAGCGAGCATTTGATTGGTCTATAGTTACGAGACAACGTACTTAATATCTACTAACCTTTAATTTACACCACTTCCAGTTTTTTCTTGTCTTTCATCGCCATTTGTCAATATTCAGGTCTGTACGTAAAAATTGGTTCTACAACCGACTTGTAGATTGTCATTTTTGTTCGTAAACTAACTTTAGGAGACAAAAGTAATGAGAAATAAGTACAATCTTTTCAAATTTAATATCTGTTATATTTACAATCTAATATCTTGAATGCCTTTGCATACATAGAGGAAGTAACTTTCTTTCAGAAATTTACATCACAATCTAAGTTCTAAATACAAGAGATTCATAAATGATATGTCGTTTCTTTAAACTTCAAACCATATTAAGTAAATAATTTTAAATTAAACTCCCTGTATTTTATAATTTAAATAAAAAGTATAATAGAAAGCTTTCAGGCAGTTTCGAAACAAGATTTAAAGCAAGGAGACCCTCTGTCTATAATGGGTGCTAAGAGTTTAAACAGAACAGGGACTTTAAGAACAAAGCGGCCTCAGATATTGGCTTATGCCGATGATATTGCAATTCTGGCTAAATCTGCTGATGTATTAAGAGACGTATGCAGCGTTTTACTAACCTCAGCAGAAAAACTCAACCCAGTCACTAATGAAAAGAAATCAAAGTAATCAAAATGAACGAAAATACAGATAACGCCCTAGAATTAGAAAAGTGGAGAACTTCACTTATTTGGGCACTAATAAACACGAGAGTGGAAAAGATGACTGTGACCTGGATGCAAGAAGACAAAAAGGAGATGTTGGCAGGAATGTTAGACAAAATTATTACATCTAAAAATGTATCGAGACTTGCCAAAATACATAATATACAAAACAGTTTTAAGGCCGATAGTTCTCTATATAAGCGAAACATGGGTGCTAAGCCAAGCACAAGAAGAAAAAATAAATATATGGGAAGTATTGAGACCAATTTTTGAAGTTATTAAAGAGGGACATATATATAGAAGAAGAACCAATGCCGAGATCATGAATCTTTTTAAAGAGCCTGCAATATCAGATGTAAAAGCTTCAAGATTGAGTTGGTTGGGACATTTAGAAAGAGCAAAAAAAATGCCTAAATTGTTAATAAATATAAATATGGGTGACAAAAGAAGAGTAGGTTGTTACTGTGTACCATTTTCGGAATATATTGATTTGAAAATTATGAAGTAATAACCGATGCTAGTATAAATTGATGAAAAAAGAAAATTAAACTAAAGACTAAGAATAATAAATAAAATTAAATTAGAGTAAGAGTTTAAAATGTCCTCTGTTTTCAAGAATACACAAGTCTATCCTTTTTTCCAAAGAAACCTTTAAGGCTTTTACTTTTAGAAACCTTTAAGACTTTTAGTTTAAAGTATTGAAATCGCATGACTGAGGAGGCCATTGAATCAGAGCTTCTATACCTTTAATATGAGTCGAGCCATGGGGTTGGGGTGTCTCCATTGTAAAAATGACGTGCACCCTATCCTCCATGCTATGCAATCCTGGACGAGCCATACAGTCTGTAGTCAACACCTCGAGGTATGAACGGGAACACAAGGTGCATTAATACTCATACGCTTATGAAATGCACCTGGCGCATCATAAGGGCCTTCACAAATTACTCTTTTTCAACTTATCTTGAGTGATATGTCTTTAATCTTTCCTATCAACCTCTCTTGGCTAACTCTTGTATCTTCCGACCCCGAATGGCTATTAGGTTCCCGAGGGCAGACGGGTCACTATATTTCTTTCTACCTCATACTCTTCAGTGTGGCGAGTCATTCAGTGTGACAAGTCATTCACCGAGCGATTGCCGGTATAAGCAATCCCCCACTTACTGACCAACGGCTTCGGAAGGATGAGTTGGTAAGTGGTAGGGCACCCTTTTGTCCTGAGGTTGTGAAATCGGCCTCGAAGGCGGATGAACCAAATATTTGATCAACGGCATAAGGATGGAGAAGCACAAGTAGGGCAAACACTCCAATAATGATCCAATGCAAGACACCCTAGTCAATCAATCATGGCAATGCTTAATACTAAAATAAATTCCGGAGTAAGTGCTTCGATCGGGTCTCCGGGGAGGACAGTTTTGAGTTTACCAAAAGATAATAAATTGAAGTGTATAAAGAATATCAAGATCTGCACACTGAATGTCAAAACTTTATACAAAGCAGGCAAAATCCACAATGCAACACAGGAGATGAAGAGGATGCATATTGAAATCATGGGAATAGCAGAAATGAGATGGACTGATTCTGGAGAAATACAAATAGAAGATTACAAAGTATATTACTCGGGAAAAAATGATGGATCACATGAATATGGAGTCCGAATAATTGTATCACCCAAGGTTGCCAAATGCGTTACTAACTTTACACCAATATCAGAGAGAGTGATGGTACTACAAGTAGAAGCCAACCCTATTAATATAAACATCATCCAAGTTTATGCTCCCACTGCAGACAAAGAAGAGGAAGAAGCAATTTAGTTCTATCAGAACATCAACAGTATCATACAGAAAATTCCTCAACAGTAAGTTCTTATCATTATGGGCGATTTTAATGCCAAGATTGGAGCTGGAGATAAAACACAGTACATTGGAGGACCTCCTAGAAAAATTCGCAGAAGACTCAGAACTAGTTGTCACTAACAAATTCTTCCAATTACCATCTCGCAATCTGTACACGTGAAAATCCCCTCAAGACAGACCCGGGAGAATTATTAGGAATCAAATAGACTACATTTTAGTAAATAAAAGATTCCGAAACAGCTTTACATATGTCAAGACTTATCCTGGAGCAGATTTAGAGACAGATCACGTTCCACTGGTGGGAGTATTTCGAGTCAAAATCAAAACAGTGCAGAAAAGAAAAGCACAATCATACGACCTAGGCGTACTGAAAAACCTTGATACGAAGATGATAGTCCAAGCCAGGGTGAACGAGCAAGTGACTGCAATTAGATACGAATCGAACGAAGAACAAACGATCAAACAAATTACAGAAATAGCGCAAAATGTAAAGGATAAACACTTAAAGACAGATAGATTAATGAAGAAAAAATCATGGATGACAGATCTTCTTCTTCTTCCTCTTAGCCTTCTGTCGTCCATGTTTGGACATAGGCCTCTCCCAACTCCTTCCATCGGTCTCTATCCTGAGCAACATATTTCCAATTTGTTCCGGCTATTATTTTAATGTCATCAGTCCATCTCATCTGTGGTCTTCCTCTTGGTCGTTTACTTTCGTTAGGTCTCCAATGTTGTATTGTAGTATTCCAACGTTGGTCTTTCTGTCTAGCAGTGTGACCCGCGAAGCTCCATTTAAGTTTGGCAATTTTTGTTGTTATGTCCTCGACTTTTGTTTTGGATCTTACCCAGTCTTACCTACTGGGTAAGAATGACAGATGAGATCCTGAAAATAATGGACGAGAGAAGAGAAGCCAAAAATGACGCAGACAATTATGAAATCATTAATATATTAATAAAAACGAAAATCAGAGAAGCGGAAGAAAAAAAAAAGCAAGGGAAAGATGCGAAGAAATTGAGACTCTGCAGTCAAAGTACGATAGTCACAATGTACATAGGAAAGTTCAAGAATTTACAGGAGGACGAAAGCAGAAAGGAAATATAACTGAATCATCTCATCAATCATCAAGTCAAATGTCTCCCAACCAGTTCGGGTTCACAAATGCTGTTGGTACTAGAGAGGCTTTGTTCTGAGTACAACTCTTATTCCAGAGATGCACAGACGTCAACTGCGACGTATACGCATGTGTGGTTGATTACGAGAAAGCGTTTGATCGAGTACAGCATGCCAGGATGATGCAAATACTAAAAGAAGCAGGAATTAACAACCAAGATCTGAAAATAATTAGAAATCTTTACTGGAATTAGACAGCAAATCTCAGAGTTGAAGGTGAACACACTGACTATGTGAAAATCATGCGTGGAGTGAGGCAATGTTGTATTTTGTCTCCTCTAATCTTCAATCTGTATTCTAAAAGAATATTTATCGAAGCTTTGCACGAAACTCAAAAAAGTATTCTACTAAATGGTTACCGGCTTAACAACATCAGATATGCATAGTATTTGCGGACAACTTAGTAGACCTACAAGTTCTTATGAACAAAATCACGTATTACAGTCAACAATATGGACTTAATATAAACGTTAAAAAAAAAGCTTATGATAATTAGTAAGAAAAGGATAATAGAAGGTCAACTCTACGTCAACGAATCTCCTGTAGAAAGAATGATGCACTACAACTACCTCGGCACCATAATAAATGAAGAATGGACCAACAACCAGGAGATTAGAGCACGCATCGGAAAAGCTAGATCCACCTTCAATCGGATGGGGGCCTGCTTCAAGAGTCACAAGCTCATTCTTGATACAAAAGTGAGAATGCTGCGATGCTACGTCTTCTCTGTCCTTTTTTATGGTGTTGAATCGTGGACTTTAACGAAGATATGTGTAAAAAACTGCAAGCATATGAGATGTGGCTATATCGGAGAATACTTAAAATCCTGTGGACTGACCGAGTCACAAATGAGGAGGTCCTCAGAAGAATGAATAAGAATCGAGAGGTACTGACTACCATCAAGTCTCTAAAGTTACAGTTCTTCGGAGATATTATGCGAAATTAATTCAGATATGCTCTCCTTCAAGCCATCCTGTAAGGAAAAATATTTGGAAAGCGAGGTCCTGGAAGAAGAAGAACATCTTGGTTAAAGAACCTCAGAATCTGGTTTAATACAACATCTGTGCAGCTTTTCCGCGCTGCTGCAGATAAGATAAAGATTGCCATGATGATCGCCAGCATTCGTAACGGATAGGCACATCAAGAAGAAGAAGAATACCTTTAATACCTCTACTAATCTATCGATTCGGAAAATGGTAATTTAACCAATTACGACATCTTCTATAAAAGAGCGATGGAGCATAAAAGATCTTAGCTCGTTTAGCACTAAATCTTCTAAAATCTCGAATAAGGGATTGTTTATAAAATCAAAGTACATATCACCATTTAAATATCTATCTAGAATATGATAATCTATGAAGTAGCTGTCCAAACAATAACTTTAAATGAATTTTGGTAATGCGATTCCCTTTTGACTCGTTGATTCTCATTACACCAACAGGAGTTATGCAAACATACATTGTCGCTTAAAGGTGGTCTCGTCCGTAAAAAGAATGCAGTGTAAGACATTTGGATACTTTCGTGCAATATTTTACAAAAATCCACTCCAATTGGTAGATCGTCTGACAAGAGCTCTTGGTCTTGTCTGTAATGATAAGGATGATCAGGAAAATTTTTTGGACTTTTTTGTTGCAAAATCGTATGATGTTTATGTTCACTTCGAATTTTGTACCCTTAAAAACGTAATGTTGAATAATACTTGGTACGAACCTTGTAACTAGCGCCCTCTATGAGAGTCAGTCAGATATAAAAAAGAATTTATGGGAAGAATCAGCTTCCAAAACATATTTGGATACATTTTTATTATCTAACTTAGCAAACCTCGATGAGTTTTCAGTTTTTTACCTATCCTAGACCCAGTGTTTGGACATAAACTGTCCAAAATTGTATAAAAAATCTAAAAGTAACTATAAAGCTGAATCTAACAATTAAACTAATAAAGCTAATTTGTATTTACCTCTGTAGCAAATGCCAACCGCTTTTTCTCTCCACCAGATAATGATTTGGCCTGGTCTATACCTCCAATTTTAAGATCAATACACTTCATTAGTCCAAGTTGTCTGAGAATATCGTATATTAACTGTTTTTTATCATTTCCCGATAGTCTTCTATCAAGTTTTAAATTAGCCTAAAAATGTGTTTAAAATAAATAAGCCAGGTCTGATAAAATATTTAAAAAAACTTGGTGTTTTGAAAAGACCAACAATACCTATTTTCACAAGGTTCATTAATTCCAAAGTTTACTACTGGACCTTTAATTTTAATGGGTAATGAAATATTTTGATTAAAGAGTCATTAAGAAGAATTAAGTATATTGTGAAAATTAAATATAAATTCTATGCTTTTAAGTGCTTTGCTCGTCATGAATGACATTTCTAGGCCAGAATAGATCAACTAACTTCTAAGAAAACTTTTTAAAATTACTTTAATATATTTTATATTTACTATTATAATTATTATGTTCATCATATCACAGATTTCGTTACATTATCATAAAATGCTATTTAAAAAAATAGTAAACCAATTTACACTTAGTTTATGGAGTGAAAACAACAGTTGGGAATTATGTTGTATAATTTCATTGTACCGGGCTTTCGACATCCTTTTTGATGTCTTCTTTGGGGCTTCCGAGGTTTCAGTCTCCCAAGCCCTCAAACACTACTACACTGATCACCAATCAATGCATTAGTTAAATCACAAATTAATCCCTTAATTTGTAATCTCACATTATTCTTAACTTCTTAATCTTTGATAGTTTTATCGTGTATAAGTGAAACAATGTAAAACCATATGGTATAATATTTTAATAACTAGTTCATTTACCTACAACTAAATAAATTGCAGAGTAATATATTTTCTAATTGAACTTCCTAAGTGTGGCAATTAAGGCCTAAATTAAATTGTAATGTAAGCAAAGTTTGTTGGTATGGTATGATCGAAACAATAACCTCTGTGCTGAGGTATGAATTATTTGTGAGATTATAAATTGGGGATTTGAGCTCATGTGAGCACAGTTTATTGTAAGTAGTTACATAACCAACATCATATTGTGTAATTACCAGTAACTGTCAATACATCAACATTTTTCTGCATAACTTCAACCTTTTATTATATTTATCATCGTCGATCGACAATAAGTGGACAAAGGGGCATTTACAAACGATTCGAACCTCATAACTACGTTCGAATATTTCCACAATGCTGGTGCTGATTGGCGCGAACATTGGCGCGGGTGTTGGCGCGAACATTTCTGAGGAAAAGCAAAGTAGGACTTAGGTTGATGGGTGGAGCGGACGGTATTTTCTTTATGAGAGGTCTCCAAGTCAAAGGTTGCCGTCATCTCTTTTATTGCATCATCTCTTTTCATCATTGCGTTATCTCGTTTAAGTAGATAGGGGCTATGGTTCTGGAGTTTTTAAAATCAATTTTGTGACCTCTTTGAAAATTGTGTTGACCTAGAGCTAAAATTGAGTCGGAATTTCGAACAGAAATGAAATGTTCATACATCCTATTTTGGATTATACGAATCGTTTGACCTATCGGGGGCAATCTGCACAAGGAATTTCATAAACTCCGTGTTGGTATTTTGGAATGTTGTCTTTGATTGATCGACAAAGTGATGAAAGTTTTTGTTAGGGGTAAACATTGTTTTTATTCCTTTTGATTTTAGAATTTTGTCGATTTTGTCAGTGACGTAAGGAAGAAAAGTTTTCGTATGATGAGGGTGTGAATCTTTGGGTTGAGATTGAGTGGGAGATTGATGTCTGTGGATGCTCCTATTGATGTGATTTTTGCGATAACTGTTTTGGATGAGGGCCTAGTTTAAACTAGAGAGCTCAGCGGGTTCACTTGCGTCATCACAAATGCGTATCGATCTGGAGACAGGCGTATTAATGACTGAATTAATTTGTTAAGGGGGATGATGAGAGTTGGCATGCAAGTAACGATTGGTATGGGTGGATTTACAGAAAAAATGCCAAGTTGTCTCAATAAAAGAGATCAAACAATGTTAAACAGGTTAATAAACATATGTTAAAAAATAGTAAAATATAACTATTTTTATCAAACCTATATTAATTACATACCTATTAAAGAAACAGATATTTATAATGCATTATTCGGTATTAAAATGTACGTATTTGCTTATTTGTAAAATTTAGTTAACTACAGTAAATTCAACTTCAAGCTACGGACGATGGAAACAAATGCACGCTGGAAACACGTGTTTGTTCAGGGCCGGACTAGTAAATTAAAGCTGCAATACAAAACCTTATATAATTTGTAGACGTCTGATAGGTACAGATTATAGTACACCAATTTTTTAAATATAAAAATGATTTACAAAGTCGAGAGTTATTAACAACAAAATAAAGTATACAAAAAAAAGTTTATAAAATTACCGTATTTTATCTTAACTTTCAGAATCTGATGTACTGCTGTCATCATTAAAGTTGATAATGATAGGCCCAATTTGTGCCTCAATTAAATTGTTCAACTTCCACATTTTTGGCTCCACTTCTTCTTTTACATGTTTGACGCAGTTTTTCCATTTTTCCATGGTTACAGCAGACACAGCTTCATGAAATAAATTTTTAATGTCATGATCATAATTTAAAGCAAATTTAAATGTTGTGTTATGCCATGCTACATAATTCTTGACTTCCGCCCATACAAGCTCGATTGGATTGAACTCGCAGTGATACCAGTTCATCTACTATGTACTTATTATATTCGCCTTTATGTTGTTTAACGATTTCTAAAAGTTACACCTTTAACATCGTTTCTTCAAAGGGAATGTCTTTTGAGTGAAGCCAATTTTGAATATCTGCCTTTTTTGTAGCCCTAATGGGAATTTTTTACAATTTTCTGGAATGGTAAGGGGCATTGTCCAATTATAGCATTTTTCCAGTGTTTGGAACGCTAAAGTAGGATTATCTTTTAATTTACATTTGTATGTATTAACCATTATTTTTTTGATTCTTATATCTACGTGATTTTTCTTAGCTCTTTTCCTAGGAGGACTTAGCGTTAACAGTTCCTCATTTTCATTTGCCGACTCCGTATCAGACATATTAAATAAATGGATTTATTATACTTTTCTCAACTAAAATAACAAAATAGGCATTTTTAAATTTACTTTTTTAGTAGAGGATAGTATAGTAGGTTTACCTACACTGCTTTGGTAAATGTGATATTTTTTACTAATGATTTTGATCCTTGAAAATCGTCATCTATCGTTCTTCGTCTGTCAATTCTTTTTCGTCTGTTATTTCTTGTTCGCCTGTCAATTCTTCCTTGTCTTCCAGTTTTAAATTATTTATAACTCGAACAAGATTAACTTAAGAAAAATTACAAAATAAATTTTTGTTTAGAATGATCAAAAAAATCTAAAACAATATCTGCCCGGGTTGATTTTTTTTAAATATATAAAGAAAGGTATTTTTTAACTCTTTTCGGTACATCGGATTGAAATTTGAACCACCAAATTTTTGCTACATGTTGTACAGTAGTCCACAAAATGAATCACTTATTAATCTATTTTTATCAAGTTACACCTACGCAAGTGGTTTGTATTACTTATTCCCTCTGTCCCTATTAAGTGTTATCTTGAATTGGTAAAATTCCCACGGTATAGTTATTGGCCAAACGCGAATGGTTATCAGTTGTTTCTTGAAAAGTGAGGTCATTTTACTTTTTACGTGTGCAATTGAATCTTTCTCTGCCCCAAGGGTCCATTGTAGAAAATTTATAAAATCTCGTGCCGCAAAGAGTTTAAATTAATTATAGTCAGGACAAAATTATATCGGGCACCACTTGTTTTTCATAATTTTTAACATACTAAATAATTTTTATCCATTAAACATATCAGTGCAGGTCGATATTATATCTTATCTTATGGCTATTATAAATGCTTTATTATACTTAGAGGAATTATTTTAAAGTGGGGAAAATGTTTGTATCGACTATAATTAAATGTTCTTAAAAATACTTTGCACTATCCACACACGAGCTAACGATTAACAAATAAACAAACCAACAAACAGCTTTGCACAAAAATTACTGGGCCAGTTCGCATTCGACAGAGGACGGAGCGGAAAAACGAAGTCCGCACCTGTTAGGGCTAACTGCCTGACTTACGATCGTTCGACAATTTGGCCAATAGCAAGGCGTTCGTCACGTATAGACTCGAATATCACGCGGTGACTTGTGTTGATTCTGTCCGTAACTTGAAGTTGAATTTACTGTACATCTACTCAGGGCTGAATACGGCTCTGATTAGAATGACTCATATATCAGCAGTCTACTACCAACACGTGCCTGAGAGTTTTGGCAACACTGATCTGCATAATCCAAACGTTAAGTTCCTAACGTAAAACGAAGTATAGTAATATACCTAATAGCAAAAAATATGATTATTTTAATTTCTTACCATTATATTCATGTGTTCTCTTACTGTAAGATAAGATAGCAGCATATCCTCTTGGTGCATAAATCCGCTTAAATATTTCATATAGTCCCCAATTTGACGACCGTTTATGAGAATGTTGCCTTCAGTTAATATTTTACCTGATAACAAATAAATGATTAAGCTGTTTTTAAACAATCTAATAAGTATTAGACAATATGAAATACTTCAATATTTGTCTTCCAAATCGGGAAATTTAAAGGAACAGAGAAAAGGAAATTTTATGTCTTAAAAGGAATATCTTTTATTTGCTGATTGCATAGGTAGGTTGTATATTTTATATAAGTACTCCAATAGGTATAACTGAAGATACTAAATTATTAAGGACATATCATCAACATATAGTACGTCAAAAATCAAAAGTAAATGTGATAAGGGGGTAATCTACTAAACTATGCAAAAAATAAGGTTGAGTGTGTTCAACCATGGATTATGGATGTTTCATTTTCACATCCAAAAATAATTCTTTTCGATTGCCTCCGGTATAAATGTCTTGAGTGATTTTTATAGCGAATGAATGCTATATTAGCTCAATGTAATTGCCCAACGATGCTGATGACTCAGCAACACATAGTCCGCGATCCTCAGAGTTATTATTTAATGTGTACCTATAGCCAACTGTATCTGTAAAAGTACACTCAGCTGCATTGCTTCCCATTCCTGCTATTCCTGCTAAACTCGAACTCTGAAGCTGCCCTGAGTTTCTATGCTCGGGAAATTGACGATCTTCCCACTGCGTCATCGAAACGTTGAGATATACTCCAGTCTTCAGAGACGAAAACCCCACTGAATTTTTAAAAATCATACGAACAAGCTGAATTTTGCCAAGAATACTAATCAAGATTCAGGTATGATATTTTGTATGGCAGTAGCTAACAAGCACTTCACCTCCTCCATTTTAAAACTCAAGTTTTCTCTTGCCACTTGGTTTTTTAATTGAGCCTATATAAGCTCGATAGGGTTCAGCTCACGATGATAAGGAGGGAGGCGATGTACAATTATGTTGTTTGCACGAGCCATTTCATTGACTGATTATTTCACCTTTTCGCCAGGCAGTCGTTGGTGATGGTTCCAACCGTCGACTGTGGTATGATGCATTGTCCATAACAACGACAGAATTTGCAAGGTAAAAAGCCGTTCTTCAAAAAACCCGAAACGCTGCCTATATGTGTTATTATGAGCCTCCGTCCTTTCCCACTAGTGTTTTTAAACCTAATGAAAGCTCTTCAATGAAGGCTTGTCGACGACTTTTAATTTCCAAATCTTGCCACACCTTTGAGGCAGTAAGACCTTGATTTAGCCAAGTTTCATCTAAATAGTATACTTTTCGTCCTTCACGACGATACTCTCGGATTTTTTGTAATTTAAGTAATTTCTCCGCCACAAAACAATTTCTTCTTCTATTCCTGCTTCTTTTCATATATTTAATGTTCATTTTTTCTGATGTTCACAATAAAACACGTCGTGATATTTTGGGTATTGAATTATCGGAATTTATTTCAACTTTCTGTAAGGTTGGGATTTCGTTCCGAAAAAAGAAAGCATGGAATTTCCTGCGAATAGCATATTTGGTATGATCTTTAAGCTGGATGCGGTTTCTACCTCTGGTTTCAATGGTTTCAACAGGTCCATCATCCAATTTGCCTTCACTTTGTTTAAAATTGTTTACAATTCTGTATACACTTTTAGGTTTTAGGGAGGTATAACTAATACCTTTTAACCTAAAATTATTATTTATTGTAATTAGAGGTAATGGATTTTGACAAGAGCTATGAGTCATGCCGATGCAGTACACAAGTTTACCTAATATTTACAAGGTCATAGCTCTTGTTAAAATTCAATACCTATAACTCAAATTTATAAAACAATAATAGGAAGTATTGAGTTGTACGGCGATGTAGTATATCTTTTCTAAGTAAAAATATTAAGAGAATAAAAGTTTTGATTCTATAAGTACGTCGAGTGGGAGATAAAAAAAAATGGAACGTATTAAACGAGCACTGAGAGACGTATGTGGCGTCCTTCATCATTTTTAGTGGCTAATTTAGATTTCTCATCCCAAAAAACTCCAGCTTACCAAATTTCGTGTTGTTATACCATGCCTGTCACGAAATATTCAAAAATAAAAGTTTACCTTTGACACCCTTTATCTTGGTTATTATCAACATTCGTACTAAAGTAAGTTAGTTTAAATCGGTCTATTTTAATCTCAGGAATCTAAAATTAAGTTATGGCCATTCGTTGCCAAACACCATTAATATTATTATTATAGTATATTATATTATAAATACATATTATAATATAATATATTATAAATATAGTATCTTATAAACAAAAGAAGAGAATTGAAAGACAAATACACAGATAATTTTGTAACATTAAGACAGTTAAACAAAGATATCACAAAATCCATTCGAAAAGATGTCAGAAATTACAACACTAAATGCATTACTCAAGCCATTGATAAAAATAAAAGTTTAAAGGTTCTGCGCCGACAAATGACTGAAGGATCAAAAAATATTTGTAAACTTGTAAATAAAAAAGGAGAAACTACAACAAATAAGGAAGATATTTTAAAAATTGCTCAATATTTTTACTCAGAATTGTATAAGCGAGAAGAACTTCCAGATCCTGATCAAAATCAAATACCAAAAGTTCAAAATGTAGACTCAGAAGATATCCCAGATATCACAACAGAGGAAATAAAATCAGCTCTCTCGGAGATGAAAAACAATAAATCACCTGGAGAAGATGGGATAGTCATTGAACAAATCAAAGAAGGAGAAGGAACGTTACTAAATGTGTTGAAAAAGATGTTCAAGCCCCTCCCAGTGGCATAATGCAATAATAACCATAATGCACAAAAGGTAACATTTCAGATCTAAAGAACTACAGACCTATTAGTTTGCTCTCCCATACATACAAACTATTCATGAAGATAATAACAAAACGGCTTGTGAACAAACTGGATAGTTACCAACCTTGTGAACAGCTGGTGGTAAAAACGCTAATAGAAAAGTGTACAGAATATAAAAAGCCTATCTTTCTTATATTCGTAGATTATGAAAAGGCGTTCGATACTATAGATCATCATAAAACGCTTCGAGCATTGGCTGACTGCCGCATTGACTACCGATATATTGCCTTGATTAAAAGTATTTACGAAACTGGTACAGCTTGTGTCCGCCTTCATGAAGATACCAAGAAGTTTCTAATAGAACGTGGAATTAGACAGGGTGATACTATCTCCCCTAAATTGTTTACAGCTGTTCTTGAATATACGTTCAAGCAAATGGAACGAAAGGATAATATGGGAATTTATATAAATGGTGAAGATCTGAACCACCTAAGATTTGCCGATGATATCGTTTTAATATCTGATAGAGTTGATAAAGCTACAAAAATGCTGCACACGCTTTATAAAGTGTCAAAAACAATTGGTCTTAAAATTAACACCTCAAAAACAAAATTTATGACCAACCAGTCAGCGCTAAAATTCTGATTGAGAGCCATAGCATCGACTAAGTAATAGCTTACAAATATCTAGGGGATGAGATTCACCTAGGTCGAGATAATCAGACAACTGAAATACAAAGGATAGGTCTCACATGGGCTGCCTTTGGTAGATTGAATAACATTTTCAAGTCTACTATCCCAGTTTGTTTAAAAAGAAAGGTTTTTAACCAGTGCGTTTTACCAGTTCTTACATATGGTGCAGAAACACTGACTCTGGAAAAAAATAACAATAGATAAAATAAGAGTTACACAACGCGCTATGGAAAGATCAATATTAGGTATTACCATCAGAGATAAAGTACCAAACCTAGAAATAAGAAGAAGAACAGGAGTCACAGATGCAGTTGAAAAAATAGCCAGGGCTAAATGGGCTTGGGCCGGACATGTTGCCAGATTAACGGATGACAGATGGACCAAAAAGATTCTGGAATGGCGACCAAGGCAAGATGCATATCGAAGCAGAGGACGACCACCGACTAGATGGACGGATGATATCAAGCGCATCACCACAAACTGGATGCAAGAAGCTCAAGACAGAAATAGGTGGAAAATTTTACGGGAGGCCTACGTTCAGCAGTGGACAAATTAAACTAATTATAAATAGATACATATTTATTTAATACAAGTAGCTCTGTCGTAACTTCTTATGACATTTTTCGTACGTTATTAAAAGACCTACAATAGCGATGAACCGTCACTATTACTTCCAAGAATTTACTGCCTAGATTTCTGGATTCTGACTATAGAGCCTAACCTTTAAAATCTATAGCATGAAATTTTAGTTTTGAGTTTTGGCAATAAATGTGAGGTATTTGAAATATCCTTAAAAAACGCTGGATTTAAACTTTCACACAACAAACGATCTAAAACATTTATTTTTTTTTTTCAATTACACTAGTACGTTTTGCAAAAGAACAAAACTTTTACAATTAACTACACCTAAAAAGGTCTTCTTAAATGCATTTCCCGTGACGTGTGATAGTTTGTAATGTAAAACATTAAATTCTGAGTTTTTTTAATCACATTTCAAATGACTCATATTTGTTAACAAAACTCAAAATTGAAATTTCATGTCATAGGTTTTAAATATTGATCTCTTAAAATGAAAATTTTACTACAAACGGTCAATGAAAGTAATCAATTTTATTGATCTCACGAGAATCGTAAAAAATGGCAAAAATCGCGACACCTTAATTTTTTAACTCTAAAAACTTAGTTTACTCTCGACGAAATACAAAACTGCATACGAAAGCTGCACTCTTTGTCTTTAAAACGCATCTTGATTTTTGTCGATAATACATTTGGATCAAACGATATCGAATTTTTACCGTCCCACTGGTACAAATTTTATTGAACATTGATTTCACGTGTATACTGATATGCAAAATTTACAGTCGCTTCAAGCGTTGTGCTGATTCATGCTGCACAAAAAATCCTTATAAATCTCAGGTACATTTTATATTTAATACATTTGTTTTGCGGTGTACAAATTTTTGGTAAATCGATTTTTTTGCGTTTTTACCCCCTTAAGAGGGGTGTTTTAGGGAAAGCCCGGAGGTAAAAGTGGTTTTTTTATCTTTTTTGGGGTCCCAAAATTAATATTTTCTGCAAAATTCAGTTTGTTCGTATAATTTTTAGGGCTCAACTTTTACGACTGGACTAATAGCTGTTTTTATGTCCAGAGAGGTGGTGGGCTTCTATTAACAGATTAATAACAATTTATAAAATTATAAATCAGCTATTTGTACAATTAGACCCGCGTCACAAAAATGGTGTAGGTAAATTAGTAACATCAGAACTGAGTAAATATGTGACCAATTTTGTACCAGTCTCGGATAGAATAATATTACTCCAAACAAATACTCAACCATTTAAAACTAACATACTTCAAATCTATGCTAGAGATTGTATGAATTCTGTAAAGAAAACGATATGATCATTGCACCTGGTATAAACTACCCAAACGACGACTATACACTTGAAAAGCCCCATTTGATGTAAGTAGTAACAGGAAGTAACAATAAGGAAGTAACAGAATATAGACACCTGCAGAGAAGCATAAAAAGGAGATCAAATTAGTTAAAGAAAAATAAATGAGAGAAAGGTGCTACGAAATGGAGGATGTAATATCTAAACATGACTTATTTAATGTGCACAAAAAACTGAAAGAAATGAGTAGTATATTTTAAAAAACGAGTTCCCTCTGTACTTGTTGACACTAATAACAAAATAATTGTAAATGAGCAAGAAATAAGAAAAGAATGGCAGCTGTAGATATCAGAGTTGTTTGAAGATGACAGAAATAATATTGTCAAATTCTACCGAAACTGTACTGACGGCCTAGAAATTATTAAATGCGAAGTATTATTGTAGAACATGCTATAAATAATGCTAAAATTAGAAAAGCTTGTGGTCCAGATGATACACCAACTGAGTTGCTGAAACTAATAGAGAATGATAACATAAAAGTAGTGGTAAGACTTTTTAATTCAATATATAACACCGGAGTGATTCCCGCAGATTGGCTCAAATCCATCTTTATCGTAATACCTAAAAAACACAATGCGAGAAAATGCTCAGAATATCGATTATTTAGCCTAATGAGCCACACTCTTAAAATTTTTCTTAGAATACTTCACAACAGAATTAGACGCAAATGCGAAGAAGATCTTGAAGATACCCAATTTGGTTTTAGAAATGCTATGGGAACCAGGGAGGCACTTTTTGCGCTTAACATCCTATTACAAAAATGCCAAATGCCAAGTGACCAAAAAAAAGATGTATTTGTATGTTTCGTGGACTTCCAAACGGCATTCGGTAAAGTACAGCATGTAAAATTAATGCAAATACTGAAAAATATCGAAATAGATGGCAAGGATATTCGTGTCATTAAAAATGTGTACTGGAACCAAACTGCTATCGTAAAAATTGGAGATAACTACACCGATGAAATCCCTATACAACGAGGAGTCAGACAAGGTTGCATTTTGTCGCCAACATTGTTGAATGTTTACTCAGACCAGCTCTTTAAAAAGGCACTTGAGAGACAACCATATGGAATAAAAATCAACGGGGAACTACTTAATGTGATTAGATATGCAGACAATACAGTAATTCTATCAAATAATATTGAAGGTCTTCAAATTCTGCTTGATTGTATTCACGAGGTAGGAGAGGAAATGGGCATTAAAATAAACTCAAGCAACACCAAATTTTTAGTGTTTAGTCGTGACCCATATCTCGATGCAAAGCTTCAATTGAACAGAGTCCAAGTTGAGAAAGTTCACAAAATGACATATTTGGGAACTGTGATAACGGACCAACTAGATCCAGACATAGAAATAAAACGTAGAATAGCAATGACTAAAACTACTTTTATGAAAATGAAGTCATTTCTTTGCAATAACCATCTCAGTTTAGAACTACGGCAAAGAATGGTTAAGTGCTATGTTTGGTCTGTACTTTTGTATAGTGCAGAAGTGTGGACGCTAAGAGTATCGATTATCAACAACATTGAAGCATTGGAAACGTAGGTTCATAGACGAATGCTAAAGATACCTTGGACAGCAAGAAAAACTAATGAAGAAGTACTAAGGAGGGTTAACAAAGACAGAGAACTGCTAAAGACTGTTAAACATCGAAAAATGTCTTATCTGGGACATATAGTAAGGGGAAGTCGATATAAAATTTTACAACTGATCCTTAAAGGCAAAATAGAGGGCCGTAGAGGTGTAGGAAGAAAACAAGTTTCTTGGTTAAAAAACATTCGTGAATGGACTCAGATACCAAATGCAGGACAATTATTCCATATTGCAGAAGATCGAGAAGCCTTCGCAATGGTGATCACCAACGTCGGATAGTTCTGATATGGCACGCGAAAAAGAATATTTGTACAATTTTTGATTTTCTGAGGATAAATGCAGGACAAGAAAACTTCAGGAATCTATATTCATAAAATGTCTGGATCTCAGATGAAACGGTGTTGATTTATCATTGTTGGTTCACGTAAAAATCGGAATCAAAAGCACGTCAGAAAAATATCAACTTTAACTAGAACACAAAAGGTACTTGAAACTCTAATATTATTACTGCCGTATTCTTTTTTATATATTCAAAAAAGTATAATTGATTACATAAACATGTAGATAATGAAAGTGCGTCGAAGCATTCTCAAAAATTCTTACCTTCAGTTCTATATCCTAAAGCAGTCATCAAAGTGCTTTTCCCAGCACCACTAAAATAAAAAATATAAAAATTATTTACTAAAACTTTAAGAAAGATCACTACGTTCATAAAATACTTAACCAATATCGTATTTTAACATTCATTTAAAATTAGGAGAATACATTGTCATTGATGATAGGTTCTCATTCAAAAATTGGCCGCAAATATTTTTAATTCAAATAATAGTAATTAATTTGTTAACAAAAATTGTATTTCATTCATTCAATTTTTTAAACGCTGCTCATGACGTATGTACATGTTTATTATACAAATTAAAGCTAATTTTTCTCTTAATATGATGATATAAGGTTGCCTGGGAAAAATGGTCGCAAATTAGGGGTACCAGCTATTAAAAACGCGAGGTATCAAAGAGACAGTAAAATGTATCATTGGTTTGAAAAGTAATAATATGTACAGGTGGTACAGTATACTAGTAAGTAACGCATTATAATAAGTAACATTATATGATAACAACACAAAATATTTAAGTCGTAGGTCTGTTACTTCTTAGAATCTTTTAGCTAAGTACACTGGAATTACAGCCACTAGACATATTTTATATAATATGTCTTGTAAAAATATGTATATATTTTATATATATATATATATATATATATATATATATATATATATATATATATATAGATATAGATATAATAGTGTACACTTAAATAAATCCAAGATAACTGATTTTATTTAATTTGCAAAGTGGATTATAAAGCGTTTTTATGAAGCACACTTGTCTGGATCATACTTTAACTGCGATCTAACGAAGGTGACATTTTATCATAAATTGGTAACACTTATTTGACAATTGTGGTGTTAACGCTTTAGATTTGTTTTTATTATTTACTATTTATTAAACTCTGTTCTTTTTAGAACAAAATTAGTGTGATTTAATTCGAAAATGTCACATAAGAAGTTAAATATTCGTTATAAAGAGATAGTAGTGATAGAACGTGATAATAACGGCCCCATTCTACCGTTGACTGCTGCTAGGGCAGTATATTTATTTTTTTATTTTAAACAATAAGAATACCATTAATATACAAGATTAGTCAGCATTTTTTCTTTAGCCTAATTTTCCTAAGATTTTTTGTAAGCTAAATGTCACCTGGTCCATCCTGGCTGTTTTTGACATCAAATGTCTACTTTTTTGTTGTGGCCACACAGCACAGCACTGACTCTGCTTTTCCTCGTGGTGGCTACAATATACAACACTAACTAAGCCTTGCACAACTTCACACGTTACACAAATTCCAACATAGTAGTATTGAATTTCGAAAAGCATTTGACTGTGTTAACCATCAAAGATGATCGAAATTCTGAGAACAACTGGAGTTGACGAACAAGACTTCCGAATTATCTCAGAACTGTACTGGCACCAAACAGCAACATTTGAAATAGAGCACACAACATCCGAAGATATACGTATCCGACGAGGAGTAAGACAGGGTTGCGTCTTATCACCGCTACTGTTTAATTTGTATTCGAAGTCTATATTTAGAGAAGCATTAGACCAGGTCCAAGGCGGAATTAACATTAACGGAATCAGCATAAACAACATCAGATATGCTGATGATATTGTATTAATAGAAAACTTTCGTATTTTCAAAAGATACCAATAAACGTACATGTGTATGTTAAAGGTCAAATGATAGAACAAATAAATTCCATAAAATATTTGGGAGCACATATCAATAGTCAGCGTAATCCAAAAAAATAAATACTATCAATAATTGAACAAGCAAGGAAAACATTCATGAGCATGAACACATTTTTACAAGATCAGACCTAAGTCTGCAGCTTAGAATCCGAATGATTAGATGTTACGTTTTTTCTGTCTTGCTGTATGGCTGTGAAAGTTGGACAATGGACTTTGAAATAGAAAAAAGAATAGATGCAGACGGATATTGAGAATTCCATGGGAACAAAGAATTACTAATGTTGAGGTACTTCGTCGAATGTGTAAACAAAAAGAATTACTAAGAATAATCAAAGAGAGAAAATGCAATACTAGGGTCATGTGTTGAGGGGCGAAAAATATGAATTATTTCAAGTTATACTGGAAGGAGAAGTACAGGGCAAAAGATCAGTAAGAAGACGCCAAACCTCATGGCTGAAAGACCTGAGGAGATGGTTCTACCGCTCATCCGCAAAAATCTTTCGCGCAGCAGTTTCCAAAACCGCAATTGCCATTTGGATCGCCAACCTTCGAAAGGAGACGGCGCCATGAGAAGAAGAACAGTTTAGTCCCCTTGAGCCTTCGCATCTGGGGTTGGTTGACAAGAAACTGAAGTACTTCATGGTACTTTTGCGATATCCAGGAATACTGCTGAAGTATGTAATGTATTTTTTATATGTTTACATTTTTATATGTATACATTCTTGTTTAAGGGTATACCTGCAGCTTTATATTTGCATGTGTCAACTGTGAGTTCTATCCCACAGGCTATAAAAACTAATACACCTCTAACATCATCGCCCAAAACTTACTAGCCCTAAGAAAGATACCAAACTGAAATAATAAATACTAAATTCCTAATATAATTAACAGTATATATGAACGAAGCAAATATACTTTTCGTTAGCTATCATAAAGTGTATTAAGTTAAACAGATCTGTTTAACATGAAATCAAATTTAAATCTTCTCAGAAGAACATGTGACTTTGACCTCTTTATGGACTCAGTTGAAGGAAAAAACTGTTTAATGGTTGTCGTATGTCACAGTATTGTACTGAAAGACATTAGTTTTAAATGACTAAAAGATGATCCAAGGCGAGGAAAGATGGTACAGTCTCACATTGCTGTGAAGGGAGTAAAATTTTTTTATCAAAAATATAAACATGAAGAACTGTAAAATTTGTTTTTATATATGAATCTTGGATTTTTTAGAATGGATCTATATATCGCTCATAGCAAGATGAGAATAATAGAAGCGTAAAATATATTAAAACTTATGGAAAACGGTAGTATATTTAATAATATTGAAAACATAAGGGTGTTGAAATATTTTTTTATATACATTATTCTTCATGCTGGTAATAAAAATGGCTCCATTGAGGGTGCAGAGGCTATATTTTCCTCTAAATCGGCTGTATTGGACTACCAAGGGGAAATTATTCAAGTAAATGTTTTATCGTGCTTTGAAAATCAACTTTTAACAAGTTTGTCTGAACCATCCCTAATTATAATGGATAACGCCCCATATCATTGCATATTGTTAGAGAAAGCACCAAACATGCATTCAACCAACACTAAAATAAAATATTGGTTACCTAACAATAAACTGCTTTTTAATAAGACAATGTTGAAAAACGAGCTTTTGTACATTTTTGCGCAATCAGTATGCCTAATGAGAGTTTAGTTCAGGCTGTCAATATTTATTTTCAAAAACAAACCACCTCAAAATACTTTTTTGTAGATTATGGATGAAAAAAGTGTAAGAAAGACTAAAATTTGGAAACAAAAGCGTGTATTAGTGAGTAACTTTTTAGCACCACACTTTGTTTACATTGTTCGCAAATTTAATAAAACCATTGTAATGTATCGATAAGAAAACCGAAACTTTACACACAAGCGGTTCAAATTATTTATAATGAAGGATTGTTACTTAATTCTTATCTTTTTCTAATTTTTTTGTTTATTTGATTTAAATACAATTTAGGAAGTTTTTTGTAATTTGGAAACAATGTTAACTTAAATCTCTGGCGTGGATAATTACGTGCAACGAAATGCATACTGTAGCAACCATATATTATTACACTTTTTATGAATGCGTGCTTTAAAAACTCACACAACTGACACTTTAAACCTGTGGCGTTGCACGATAACTCTCTTTAACTTTATCTTTGATACCTCGCGTTTTTAACAGTTTGCAACTCTAATTTGTGTCCATTTTTTCTTACACAACCTTATATCATCCTATTAAAAAAATAGATTTAATTTGATATAAAAAGTGCATTTGTGTCATGAGCAGCGTATTTGATTTAAAGATCAAATTAACGAAATTTTTGTTCAAAAATTAAATATTAATAATTGAATTAAAAATATTTGCGGCCATTTTTTGACTGGCAACCTATTATTAATGTATTCTGCTATTCTCCTATTCCTATTAAATGTATGTAAAAATGTGAGTTTGATTTTAAAAATATTACCGTTGATAACTTTTACCTGTTCCAACTCTGGTCTAACTCTCCGTAATTTTCGAAGAGAATTGAACGTACCAAGGAAAATGGGAAAATCAATATTTCTTCATCGAATTAAAAGGCAAACCTCAGTGCAATATTTGTTGTCAAGTACTCGCGGTATCAAAAGAATACAATATTAGTAGGCATTATAAAACCCAGTACAGAACAAAATAAGACAAATATTAAGGTGAAACTCGCAATGCTCTTGTAAAATAACTTAAAGCTAAATTCTTCTTCTTTGTCAACCATTTTCCATTCACTCCTGAATGTAGGTCTCTCCCAATTGCTTCCATCTTTCTCTATCTTGCGCCAATCTAATCCCCTGTTTGCCTGCCACTGCTCTTATGTCATCTACCCATCTTTTTTGAGGTCTTCCCATGCTTCTTGTTGTCGTCCTTGGTCTCCATTCTAGAATTCTCCGTGTCCACCTGTTGTCATTATATCGGGCTACGTGACCTGCCCAGCGCCATTTCATTTTTGTAATTTCTTCCACAATATCCCTAATCTTCGTTCTACGTCTTATCTCGGTGTTTCTAATCTTGTCTCTTAGTGATATTACAAGCATGATTCGTTTCATTACTCTTTGCGTTGTTTCTAATTATTTGGCAGATTTTTTGGTAAGTGCTACTGTCTTCAAGCCGTAGGTACAAACAGGTAGTATGCATGTGTTATACACCTTTTTCTTTAAGTTTATAGGAATGGAGGTGTTTTTCAAGATATGTGCTAGTTTGCCGAAAGCGCCCCAAGCCAGTTGTGTTCTTCTTTTAATTTCAGCATCTTAAGTTGGTTTTCCTAGTTTGATAACATGACCTAGATATACATAGTGTTCCACATTTTCTATGGTATGATTTTGTATTGTTATATTTGTCTGGTCTCGGCTCAGTATTTTTATTTTGCTGTAATTCATTTTTAAGCATACCGCTCCTGAAACTGCATTTAATTGTTGTAACATATTATTTAGTTCTTGGATATTATCGGCTATTAAAACTATGTCATCTGCGAATCTCAAGTGGTTTAAGTATGATCCGTCGTCGTTGATTCCCTTATTGTTCCATTCCAGTTTCTTAAAAATATCTTCTAGAGCAAGGGTAAATAGTTTGGGAGAGATGGTGTCTCCTTGTCTTACTCCCCGTTGTAGTCTTATGAGATTAGTTTTTGTGCTTTCGTCCAGCTTTATATGCATGGTGGTATTTTCATATATGTTTTTAATTATGTTAATGTATCTTGAATCTATGCGTGCATTTTCTAGAGATTCAAGCACTGCCCATAATTCGATGGAATCGAATGCTTTATGGAAATCGACGAACGCCATATGAATTGGAACATTATACTCGGTGTATTTTTCTATCAGTGTTCTTACGGTGTGCAAGTGGTCTATGGTATTAAAATGTTTTCTGAATCCAGCCTGCTCGATAGGTTGATAAAGCTAAATTAAATAAACAAAAATATCTATTTACAAAACTGACAGCTGTCCAATCATCAAGCTTAGCAGCATCATATGAAGTATGTTTAGAGCTCGTCAAGTAAAAAAGGATTTAGAAATGGAGAAATGATCAAGCGGTGTGCCGGTAAAATGGAGCGATCCTTTGGAGGTGAAAAATGGCCAAAAATTTTGAATGTGTTTCAGTTTCACATCAAAATGTATCTAGAAGAGTTGATGAGCTGAATATTCATGTATTTAAAAAAATGGTCAACGCAGTTCGTGATTGTTTGTACTACTCCTTAGCCCTGAATGAATCTGTTGATATTTTGTTAGATGCATAAGTGAAGATTTTTGTGTAACTGAGAAACTTCTAAAACTGCACCACATGGAAGACGGGACCAAAGGTATAAATATATTTGAAGCAGTTAGTGACGCTGTGAAAACGATAGGCGGTTTTCAAAAGTACTCTTGCGTTTGCACCGACGGAGCAAAAACAATGCTGGGACGCGTAACGGGATTGGTTGGACTTTTGCGGGAAAATGGTGTTAACTGTATTATGTTTCATTGCATTATCCATCAAGAGACTCTCTGCGGAAAGATAATTAAAATCAACATAACTATGAAAACTGAAAACATGCATTTTGCCCAAAACTGTAGTGCAGATAGTAAACACCTTAATAATAGGAAACAGAGCTCAGCGAGACCAAAAATGTATCTCTTTCTTGGAGGAATTAAATACTAAATATAAGGACGTCCCCCTACATTCAGAGATACGCTGGTTGAGTGCAGTTAAATGCCTTAGACATTTTCTTTTCTTTAAGAAAAGAGATTTTACTGTTTTTTAAAACGGAAATTGTTATTAACATGGGCGTATTTGTAACAAATCTTATGAAGAAAACATTTCTTCATGAACTGTCATTTCTAACAGACATTACCTCTGACTTGAATACATTAAACCTACAACTCCAGGTGAAAAATAAGAGAGTATAACAGTTGGTTGGTCAAATTGAGACATTTCGCAAAAAACTTGATCTTTTCGAGAACTGCATGAAAATAAACAATGTCACACATTTTCCTGCGTGTTTCGAAATAAATCAAGAAGAAATAAAAGGAGAATTCGATGAAAGTTTTTCGTAATTTGATGCACTAAAACCCGATCTTGAGCTTTTTAACAATCCAATGGGAGTTAACATCCAGAACAATCAGCAGAATACCAATTAGAGCTGTGCGAACAGTCCGATACGTTTTTTCAAGCAAAGAAAAATGAAGACATTAGTGCCTTTTGGAAGTTAGTCTCCAAGGATTGTTTTTTAGTCTCCAAGGATTGTTTACCTAAACTTCATAACTTTGCATTAAAACTATATTCAATGTTTGGTAGTACGTATATATGTAAAAGTACATTTTCTGCTTTGAAGAAATGCTACATGTGTGCAAAAGTTAGTAGAGGATAAACCCTTGTCTCAAATATCCCGTTGATTTTTTATTTTATATTAAATTTTAATACGGCCTTCAGCGTCTAAAAAGTTGGGACACACTGAACTGCGTTATTAATGTAGTGATTTTATAGTAAGAACTTAGACGATAGTATGTGTGTTTCACTTAATCAACGTGTAAGAAACATAAAAGTAGATATACATACCTTGATCCCATTATAGCTACCAAACTGCCTGATTTAACAGCGCCGGTAACTAAAAAAAACAATATTAATTATCTTATAAACAGAAGTTTATATCCCAACCTCCGTTAATTATCTGTTTGTGGTGCATCTGCCCATTTTTTGTTGTCGAAGAGTATACTGAAAGATTTTCCCAAACTAAAGTCACTCCCTCTTCAATGGGTGACCATCGGGAGTAGGTGCGTTGTCTTTTCTTCGCCAAACTAGCTGAAGCAAATATATCCAACTCATTCTAAAAATAAAACGTGGTCTTACTTACACCTCTAAATTAATTATACCTTGCAATTGCGTCGAGGACTAAACTCGAAATTAAATAAAATTATGATGTTATCGATTCAAAAGTAATGCGAAGGTGTCTTTGACGTATGACAAGTACCATCCAATCATGGCGTTAAATTTATTATAGTCAGGAAAATCATTGTAACAATTCATCCGTAAGAAAAATTTTCTAACGCACTTTGTAATCGCTTTTTTTATTAATTGACATTTGGTTATAGCTTTCAATGATTCGGAGAAAGAGTACTACACACAATTTCTTTGAATATACTGATATATTAGAATAATCGTCTTACTTTATCGAATTTTTTAAATGCAATTCATATTAAAAAATATAAACTACCAAAAAGAAGATTATATATATGGAAAGTACCTGAAGATAATCAAAACTACATAATAAAAAACCAGATTGATTATATATTAATTCACAAGGATGATAGAAATGGAATCAAGACAGTTAAAAGTCGATGTCCAGGACGGACATCGGCTCCGTCCACATACCTGTTATCGGTAAAATCTCAATTAAACTGAAGAAAATTAAACGCTGAGAGAAGATAAAACCTGGCCTTGAAAAACTTAAAGATTTAGCAGTACAGGCAGAGATTTGCACTTTTCGCGTATTAAAGTTAAATATTTAAAATAATGTTTTTCCATAAGATCACGATTTTCAAGAGCATCGGCATCATCAGTGGCTTATTCTATGTTATGTAATATTTTTATTAGTCCTAATTTATTGTTTTTATTCTAATTTATTGTCTTTATTCTAATTTACTGTTTTTATTCTAATTTATTAAAACTCACGATAATTTATCAAAAGTCTTTATTTTATACTAATTTATTTTACACTTAATAATTACAAATAATTCATTTTCGTTCGAACAATTTTAAACCGATATCGAGAGCTTCTTGTTGACTAACTCCTCAATGAGAATCTTCCGTTATTTATACGAAACCAGTTGGTGAACAGAATTTTGTAGAAAATACGATGCCGTTCTCGACGTAGACACAGCGGCAACGGGTCTCAAAACTGGTATGTTCTTCATCGGCTCGTCCCCAGAAAATTCGATTGTTGTTTGTTTAGCGAAGGGGACCCAAATGATGTCAGGTAGATTTTTGACCTAGAAATTACGAGAATCAATACAAAAGAATTAGTCATAAAATATTTACAGTTCTATACGCCATAACATTTAAAATCGTAACAGTTATCTTGTATATCATTATACCGTTCAAAATGTATAATTATTGATTCTTCTCCTAATTGTAATTCTGCTATAGTTAATTGAGAATCTAAAAATTGATCACACCAATTATATGCTCGAGTTAAAGCCGACTTTGCCTTTGCTCGGTGTTTCTTCAGTGCCTCCATTATTAAATATAGGTTTTAAATCTAAACAAGTATGATAGGCAATCACTAAAAACACCTTAAATTCACTTGCGAAAGCACTACCGCGTTAGATAAAGCACAAATTTTATAAGCACCCTGAAAGAAAAGCAATACAATACAAACAAATCAATAGAAATATCAATAGGAATATAAATAAATGAATATTTAAATGTACTGTAGAATATGTATAGTAATATATATATATATATATATATATATATATATATATATATATATATATATATATATATATATATATATATATATATCGGAAAAAGGAGTACGACCGTCAATCCAATATATATAGAAGGATCACTCAGACGAGTGGTGGGTTCTTATATCGGTCTCTAGGTGGAGAAATAAAATAAAAGACAATTGTGTGGTTCTCATATTGTAAAATTTTTTAGATGAACTGATGATGCTTTCAAAACTCGAAAGCGAAACGTCTTCAAAATAGATAAAGTAGCCTATCAACTTTGTCTTTTATTTCTCCACCTAGAGACCGATATAAGAACCCACCACTCGTCTGAGTGATCCTTCTATATATATATACATATATATATATATATATATATATATATATATATATATATATATATATATATATATATATATATATATATATATATATATATATATAAAATGGTGAAATATATGGAGGCACTGTGTAAGTATAATATTTAAGATATGTAAAATAATAAAAATATTTATTTTTAGTGAAATTTCAAAAGATAAATAATAATAAATTTTTCGCTTGAGCAAATAAATGTTTTTAATTCTTAAAACTAATTATTACAAAGAATTTCTTAAAAGAATTATTCTTCAAATTTTTATTTTATGCGAAACAATAGTGTCTTTCTTAGTATCGAAAATATTCTGTGAGCACGAAAGGACTATTTGTACCTGCAGAGGGTCGCCGTGAATTCTGGCAGCGAATGACGTAGCAATTTGTAGAAATATATATTTTAAATATATTTATTTGTGTTATATATAATAGTTATATATAAATCCTAGTTTATAACATCCTGCTCGAAGGACCATGGAAACGGGCAGGATTCCTCTGTCACCGTCCAAGTGGAGCCGGATAAATATATCGGCCGGGTACAAGTAATTAGGTTAAATTACTTCGGATAATCCTTCGACTTTGGTGTATTTCCATTAAGCGGTGGTTCTTTTTGTTGTTTGTATTTTAAATAAGTACTTCTTATTCAATTGAAAAGTAATTAAAAAACTTTGATTCATCCTTTCTCAAATCGCCCATGAGATCACGAAAAATACCCAATGTCGGTCGTTGTTTCAGAATCGGGTGGACCCAAAATCTTCTTTTTTTACACTGCCGCGGCGATAATAATACAATATCGCAAGCGTGTTCACGTCCATTACCTCTGAATTTTGGTTTTAATCTGGCAAATATAATATACCGCCCATTGCTCTACCGCAAAAAAACGGGATACAAACTACTGTGTGTGAACACACCAGTGGTTTTTACGGGATTCAGTAAAAAACCACTCCTGTAGAACTGGACGTCCGTGTGAATGGCCCCTAAGGTTTTATTACGCAATTTGCAATTTGTTTAAATTACGCAATGGATTTATTTTATTATCTTTTATTTTCTGGTATTGATGATTTATGCAATTTCAGTAAATTTGAATTGTTATTGATACTTTCTGACTTTTTGTAAGCTTTGTCCATAAAATTGTACAATTTTCAATGACAATAAAGCATATTTCTATTATATTCTATTCTAGCCATTATAGTACATCACTTTTTCTCATCGAATATGTTATATAAAAAAGAAAAACAAATAATTATTTGATTAAACAATTCAAATCTTTTATTGACATAAAAAACTACAAAATTGGAATTAACCTTTTAAAATATTAAAATTATCGAACCGCTATAGAAGAAAAAATGTGTATTGAACATGTGTATAACATATATGTTACACAAAAATTAATTACCTATTGCCAACATGGAATAAAAAAAAAGAACCGCAGGATACCGTATCATTTTACAATATCATTTCATTAGTGTATTTGTGAGAGTATGTGTGTGTACATGTAATATTTTATTCTGTTAGCAATGGCATGTTTGATAAAATACATATTTATACAATAACAGTATAAGAGTATAAAGATACCTCTCTTTCTGATTCACTGATTCAAAACTGGTCTTATAGATATTTAAAACAGAAAGAAAAAATTTAAAATAAATAAATAAGTTAGAATGCTTTAGAAATCAGTTCTCAGAACGAATTATTTTATCTCAATTCAAAAGCTAAGCTAATGTTTATATCGTCGCCGAAGAACCAAAACCGCCTAAGTGACATTTTCCCCCAAATGTACTTTATGGTTCCTTTACATAGAGACATCTCTTCTACGTCATTTGGCCTGAAAACTGTCTAATTTCGACAAACGACACGCCCTCCAGTGACATTATTGTAATACTGCCTATGTACATTCGTTAACGTTCTTCTTCTTCTTGTTCTTTTTTTGGGCTATGTCCTAGACAATTTACCCATGTTTACTTTAATCTACCTTTAATCTACCCTTTAAATGTTTTTCAAAACATTTAAAGGGTTTTGACCCACATATTTTGGTGGCTACTAGCATGTACAACCGTTTGCACTGATGATGGATTGATTAATCCGAAAACGTTTTGCAATGTGTTTGTGATAGCCCGTTTGGGGCATTTTTATATACCTTTTATAAAGGATTTTAAACATTTTTTTATTAGAGCTTTTATTTCTTTTTGTCGTTGGAATTCTTTACATTTTTTATCTTTAGAGATATGATCATTATTTTTGCAATGTATGCAATACGTTTTACAATTCGAGGCCTCTTCGTGTTGGTTTTTCCCACAGTTCTGATACATTGGGTTCCCTCTGCATTGATTATTACTGTGACCATATAACAGGCAATTACTACACATTAGGACTGAGCTGACATATGGTATAACCCTCATGGGCAATCCATACACAAGCACCTCCCTAGGTAGTGTTTTTCCTGTAGTGTTCCGGTAGTGTTGGTACATAGTTTTGTTCTATCTTTGTTTAATCTTTTTATGTCAACTACTTTACAGGAGACCAATTTTGTTTCAATTACATTTTTAGTTTCCCCTTCAGGTATTTCTTTACATATGTTTCTAATTATGCCCTTACAGGTGACATTATGATTTGGGATAAAGACATCATATTGTAAACTTTTCCATCTCTTATCGTTCACAAATAAATTTGCCGATTTAAAATCTTTAAATACAACACCTAACCGATTTTTTCCTTTACGATTGAATTCAATAACTTGCTGTAGGTTAAGGATAAATATTGTTTTAGCAATACTTAAGATATGAAGATTGCCTATGTTTTTGTCCTTTCCCTGTACGTATACTTCGAACGGGCCGGAATCGTATATATTATATTGGTTATTTTTTTTTTCTTTTTCACTTAAATCTGGCGGGGGGTCAGGAGGTTTGTCTGGATCGAGGTTAATGGGCTCCATTTTCGGCTGGAGGAACCGGTATCGTGTATTTTATTACTATTAGGTATGTATGTGATGGGATCGGGTTACGAACAAAGGGTTGTTATCTATAAAAACCTTGATTTTTTCTGCAATCGATGTTATCACAACAACGTTAGAGCACCTAAACTCTAAATTACAGGGGGAACTTTAAAAACGGTATTTAAACTTTGACAGTTTTTTGACGTTTTTCATTCGTTAACGTTAAAAATACCGCCGTTCTCCTGTCAAACACGTGTAATATTAAGGTTAGGTTGTATCGCTCCGTGTTTTGTGCCAAATTACAAGCGAAAAAGGTAAGTTTAATTAGTCAAATATATTTAACTTAGTTCTTAGCTAGTCGATTACCAACATTTTAATAAAATATCCTCATAATAACAAAGTTTATTTGTAAAAATTGTACTGAAACTTAACCATGGAGTTGCGCGGTATTGCTCTTTGTAACTGACAAAGTTCTGTCTTAAGAAGCAATTCTAATATGGCTTCGTATAGACGCAAATAGCGACATCTGATAATAAATCCGTAAACTGTTTTTTGATTTCGAAAAGATTTATTTTCACGTTCAGAACGCCTGTGAATAGCTGTTCTGATGAGCCCTGTTAGGGCGAAATACGTATAAGCAGATACACAAAAGCATTGTACGTGAAATCAAATCTTGTCTTTTTAATTTTATTCGGATATACTTTGTATGAGTACAAGAAACCAATTCGCTAAGGATTTTTTGCTTAGTTGAGGAGATATGTCGTGAAATGCAAATTTTAGATTCCCTATGTCTCTATTAATATCTTTATCAACGTCTGTTTTGCCTTGCAATTTTTAGAAGGCACAGATTAAGCAGAAATCTCAATTGGTTTCGAAAACAGTTTACGGATTTATTATAAGATGTCGCTATTTGCGGCTATACGAAGCCATGTTAGAGTTGCTTCTTAAGACAGAAAAGATTTATTTTCACGTTCAGAACGCCTGTGAATAGATGTTCTGATGAGCCCTATTAGGGCGAAATACGTATGCAGATACACAGACGCATTCTACGCGAAATCAAATCTTGACTGTCTTTTACATTTTAAAGAGTATATTCTTTACATAGAAAGTATTAAAAAAACGCTAAATGGAGTATAATTTGGGAAGCCCACTTACTGGCCAGCAGCTTCGGGAGGATGAGCTGGTAAATAGCAGGGACTCCTAAGACATTAGGGGTAACGGGAAGGCAACGGGAAACCACAGTATTAAAGATCGTAAGATATCCCTAGTCGAATCATCATAAAATGAGAAGAAAGACGTGTACTGATCATGTGTATCGGAGACCAAGATCACACAAGAAAGAAGTCAGGGCTTTGCAGGTCATCAACCAGCTAAATCCCTACCAGAAAAAGAAAAACGCACAGCGTCGATTTTAAATTGGAATGTGGAATGTGACCGGCATGTTTTAATCCGGAAAAGCACTCAATGTAATCCAAGAAATGAAAAAAATTAACATCAATATTTTAGGAATAAGTAAAACCCGATGGATAGGAAATGAAAAATGTAAAGAGACCATACGATATACTATTCGGATAATAATGACATCCAACATCGACATGGCGTGGCAATAATACTGAACAATAAAATCTCACAACACGTCCAGAATGTTCTACCTTTTTCCAAAAGAGTTATGCTACTACAACTAAAAACGAAAGACAGAAAAATAAACATAATTCAAGTCTTTGCCCCAACGCCCGAAAGAAACGACGAAGAGGTGGAATCGTTCTGTGAACAAATTCAAGAGGCATTGAGAACTAAGCGTGGAAATCGTCAAGAGATAATGAGAAATCAGATAGATTACATAATGATCAAAGAAAGATATCGGAATAATATTAATGCAGTCAAAACACAACCTGGTGTAGATATAGCATCTAATTATAATTTCTTAGTAGCACATATGAAAATTAAAATGAAAAGAATAAAGAAGACACCAAAAGAAGAAAGAACTGATATAAATGCACTAAGAGATTCAGAAATCAAAGAAAATGTTAAAGAAAAAATAAATGAACGTCTAAACACCCTACAGATTGAAGGGGAATGCAATGCACAGAACATCAACAAAAACTGGGAAAAAATAAAGGCTGACTTAATAGAACCTTCAAAAAAGTGTCAACGCAAAATCAAAGAAAAGAAAAAAGATTGGATGACGAACGAAATATTAAACTTGATGAACAAAAGAAGAGTATATAAGGACAAAAATAAATCATTGTACACTTCCCGTCATATAAAACTGGTACACTTTTTTTCCCAATGTAAACCTATGTTCAGAAATCAATTCGTTGTTGCCATTACAGATCACGGAATTGCACTAAATCTAAATAAAAATGTATAAACTTTTTAGATAGGTATTATTTTTATCATTACCAAAAAAATCTTAATCTAAGAAATTAAATAAGCAGAAATAGGGTTGAGTTATTATCCGAAATAATTGAAGGATCTTTAAACCTAGGGTATTGGCACAGGGAACATTGGAATGCATCTACTGTAATTTTATACTTCAATTACCTACCGGACTCGAACTGTATTCTGTGTCAATAAATTTTGTAACAAGCAAAAGACCAAGAATAATTTATTATTTATTACTAGAACGATAAAAAATGTAAAAAACTAGCATTATACTTTATTCTATGTATTATATACCAGAAAATATTCGGTGCGAAAAAACGCTTTTTAAAACGTAACAGTTACAATACCATATCCCATCGTAATGTTTTATTATAATAATTTGAACTTTGTCAATATTGATTATCTGTCATTATTTCTAAATTAAAATATTTTCATAAATTTTTATAAAACACAAATCAATGTATGGATACTTAATTGAGATGATGGAAAATTACAAAATTAATATGAGAATTTTTTAGGATGCATGTTTAAACAAATTTAATGTGACTGACTGATCGAGAATACTCGATAATTTTTTAGTTTTTAGTATACTCAAAACTGGCGATCTGTCACAGAGCCTTACTTTTAGCTGGTTTTATATAATATTTTCGTTGAACTGGCAACGGTGCCCTAGAAATCAGAATGACACATATGACAAGATCAACGTACACAACTTAAAAAACACGATTTTTGAATATAAGACTTGTACCAGTTTTTTATGACGGGAACGGTACCAGCAAACACAAAATGAAATACGGCGACAAATTCGAATAGCAAAAGAAAATTGGTTAAAAGAAAAATGCGATGAAATAGAAATGCTACAAAATAAACATAATAGCTTTCATTTACACAGGAAAATAAGAGAATTAACTATCAGACAGAATACAAACAAAATGTACTAGTTGATGAAAAGGGAGACACAGTATAATGGATACAGAAAACAAATTGATGGTATGGGCAAACTATATAGAACAGCTATTTGACGAGAAACGAGATAAAATAGATAACGAAGTTTTCGTTGAAGAGACTGGACCAGACATCACATAAAGTGAAGTAAAACGTACAATTAAAGAAATGAAAACTGGGAAAGCTGGACACGAAATACCGACAGAAATATTGCAACTTATCACCGACTGCAATATACATGTTATTGTCGAATTATTTAATATCATATACAGAACAGGTATATTACCTAAAGAATGGTTTCTATCAACATTCGTGACTATACCGAAAAAGAAAAACATCAGACAATGTTGCGATCACCCTACCATCAGTCTAATATGCCACATACTAAAAGTAAGGTACATGTACCAAATAAGGCCCAGTTCCTAACAAGGCCCACCCTATGTTTTTACAAAAACAATTTGAAAAAGTACCAAATTCTCTTACAATCAATTAGGTACTGGCATCTAGTGGACGAGACAATAACTACTTCGGCAGCCATTGTTGTGTCAGGCTTTTTATGTTCATTTGTGTTGCCGCAACCAAGAAAGCAAAGCTGTGTTCTTATTTGCAAGGTAGGTATGTTATATCTGTTTACATCCATGTTGTTATAAATAATTTTTCCGCAAATCGCCAGGAAATTTTGACATTCCTGTCAAAATTTCTTGAAGAAAAAGTCAGGACTTCCCATCGAGCAAAAAGACAATAGAGGGAATGTAAAGGTAGTGGGGGCAAACATATTGTTAGACAGGAAGTGCGATCTTTAGAGGCCACTTTAAACAAGGATAGAGAGTCTCTCTCCTTGTTTGACATCAAATTTAGTTGGGTTATGTTATTGTTTGTCCCAAATGTCACATGAAATCTTATTTATATTGAAGTTTTTTAACAATTGTGTCGCATTTTAGACTCTTATCATTAATAATTAATTAAAACTGTTATGAATGTACCTTTAGAAAGAGGCCACTATGTTTTGTGTTAGGTTAGGTAATCTATGTCATGTCAATTGTGAGTGTGTCAATAAATAAGTTAGTTAAATTAGTTGAGTCTTATTTATTATAATTCTATAAATATATAACATATTTGGCGACGAGTATAGACGGATCTACGGGCCGTGGAAGTTATGGCTTTAATTGGTAATATTGAGCAGTTTAACCCTAAAAGTTCTGACATAACCTCATATATTGAGCGCATGGAAGAGCTTTTTGAGTGTAACCTCGTGGAAGAAAACAAAAAAGTTTCAATGTTCCTCACTTTCATGGGAGGGGAAGCGTATGAGGTATTAAAGGATTTGTTAGCACCAGAGTTACCACGGATGAAAACATATCAGCAATTGAAAGATGTTCTTATTATGCACTATAGTCCAATACGATTAATCATTGCAGAGAGGTATAACTTTTATTTAAGCAAACAGGAGCCAAATGAACCGTTAAGAGATTATGCTCAAAAGTTGAAAAACCTGTCCAAGCACTGTCAATTTGGTAACTTCTTAAATGATGCCTTACGAGATAAGTTCGTTTGTGGATTGAAATCAGATACAATAAGAAGGAAATTACTGACTGGAAGTAATTTAACATTCGAAAGAGCTCTTCAAGAAGCCCAAAGTATGGAGACAGTAGATCAATCAAGATTTTTGGAGTCAGATTCAGTGTTATCAAAGTTGGGTGCAACAAATAGCAAAAATTTACCAAAGCAATCATCATCTGAACAAGTGCCAGTGAAATCATGTTATCGGTGTAAAAGGAATCATAACCCAGAAAGTTGTCCTGCGAAGAACTGGGAGTGTTACAATTGCCACAAAAGAGGCCACACCAGTCGTGCATGCAGGAAAAGAAATTCAGTGAACACAGTGCAATATGATCATAGTGAGTGTGAGGAAAATTCCTTAGAGTTAGGTTTTATTGGTAATGTAAAACAAGAGCATGAGAAACCATGTAAAGTCACATTAGATATAGAAGGTAAGCTTTTAAATTTTGAAGTAGATTCTGGAGCATGTAAAAGTGTTATTCATGTTAAAGATTATGAAAAAGAGTTGTCATTCTTAGAAATGTATCCTGTAAAGTATAAGTTGAAAGTTGTTACTGGTCAGAATGTAGAAATCTTAGGAGAAATTGAGGTAATTGTTAGGGTTAATAATAGGACATTTTGCTTACCTTTGGTAGTTATAAATTGCAATAGTACATTCTTACCTCTACTTGGACGTAACTGGTTATGTGTTATTTTACCAAATTGGGAAAAAAGTTTTAATATAAATGGCATCAATAATGAAAGGTTAGATTCAATAAGCAGTGAACATCAAGTTAAAAATGATAGCAATAAAATAGAGGTTTTAGTAAACCAAGTTAAAACAAAGTTTAATAACAATTTTAGAGAAGAAGCCATGTCTTCTATTAAAGATTTTAAAGTACATATAAAGTTGAGGGATGGGGTGAAACCAATATTTCACAGAGCTTATGAAATGCCATATGCATTGAAACCAAAAGTAGAGGAAGAGTTAGGTAGAATGGTCAGTCTGGGTATTTTATCAAAGGTAAAGAGTAGTAAGTGGGCTAGTCCTATAGTTATTGTACCCAAAAGGAATGTAAATGAAATTAGAATTTGTGTTGATTTTAAAAAGACCTTAAATACAGCCATAGATGGAGATCACTGTGTATTACCTTTGCCTAATGATATATATGCTAGTTTAGCAGGTAGTAAATATTTTACAGTGTTAGACTTAAAAGGAGCATACCAGCAACTTGAAATAGGGGAAGAATCAAAAGAATATTTTACTATTAACACCCACTTGGGGTTGTTTAGATATAATAGACTTACTTATGGGGTAAGCTCAGCTCCAGGTATTTTTCAAACAATAATGGACACAGTGCTGGCCAATCTCCCAAAGACTAAATGTTATTTGGACGATATTTTAATTCATGGTACAACTTTAGATGAATGCCATTTAAATGTAATTAATGTTTTAAAAAAATTAGAGGAATACAACATAAAAATAAATGGTAGTAAATGTAAATTTTATAAATCAAGTGTAGAGTTTTTGGGTCATATTATAGATGCAGGTGGTCTACATCCAACGGAAGAAAAAGTCATATGTATTAAAAATGCAGCAGCACCAGAAAATGTAACACAGTTAAAATCATATTTAGGTCTTCTTAATTTCTATGGGAAATTTATTAGTATGTTGTCTGCAAAGCTTAAACCATTATATGACCTATGCAAAGCAAACACGAAATTTGAATGGACTGAGGAAGCTGAACAAACTTTTCAGCAGAGTAAAAAGTTACTAATGTCAAATGATGTATTAACTCATTATGACCCTCGCCTTCCAATTGTTATTACTTGTGATGCTAGTGGGTATGGAGTTGGAGCAGTATTGAGCCACAAAATAGATGGTGATCTAAAACCTATAATGTTTGCATCTAGTACAATATCAACAGCTGAACAACGGTATTCTAATTTGGAAAGGGAGAGTTTAGCTATAATATTTGCCTTAAAACGTTTCCATAAATATATATATGGTCGAAAGTTTGTATTGTTGACTGATCATCAACCTTTACAATTTATTTTCGGAAAGAATAAAAGTATTCCAGTAGCTGCAGCATCTAGAATCACTCGTTGGGCTATTATTCTATCTGCCTATGATTATGAAATACAGTATAAAAAGGGAAAGATGATTGCAAATGCTGATGGTCTATCGAGGCTTCCGATGACATCAGAAACAGAAATCTCAAGTTCTCTTTATTCTTTCAGTTTAGTTAATAGTATTCCGTTAAATTTTGAAGATATTATGAATGCTACTAAGAAAGATTTGCTAATATTAAAAGTAATAGATTATACATTATCTGGGTGGCCTGAATCAGTATCAGATGTTTCATTGAAACCTTTTTTTAAAAGGAAACATGAATTATCAGTTGAAAATCATTGCTTACTAGCAGGAAACAAAGTAGTGATCCCTAGTTCTTTGCGTAATAATATCTTATCTCTATTTCATGAACAGCATTTAGGAGTAGTACGAACAAAAATGCTAGTTAGATCTTACTGTTGGTGGCCTAAGTTAACAGATGATATTGAAAATTTTATTAGTTCTTGTAGTACTTGTCAAGAAACACAAAACTTTTCTAACTCTAGTACATTTTTACCTTGGCCAAATGCTCCCAATAATTTTTATAGAGTCAGTATAGATTTCTTTCATAAGCATAATCACACTTTTTTAATAGTAGTAGACAATAAATCTAAATGGATCGATGTTAAAATGATGGACAGGGGTACAAATGCTTCTGAAACAATTATTAAATTAAAAGAAATATTTGCTGTGTTTGGGTTACCCGTTGAATTGGTTTCAGATAATGGACCACCCTTTAGTTCTAGTGAATTTGTACAGTTTTGCCAAGCCAATGGGATCAAACCAATAAAGGCACCACCCTATCACCCACAAAGTAATGGCATTGCGGAGAGAGCAGTGCAAACTGTAAAAAAGGGATTGGACAAAACATTAAATTTTGGAAGAAGCGTTCTAATAACAAGACAGATGATTGCAAGCCAGTTGTTAAATTTTTTGTTTACATATAGAAATACACCATCAACGGTTACAGGCATTAGTCCATCAGAGAACTTATTTAAAGTCAAGCCTAGAACGCGATTTGATTTAATTAAACCTAATAATAAAACCCGTATTGCAGATTCAAGTTCATCTAATGGTATAAAACTATATAATGTTAACGAAGCTGTATATGTAAAGAATAAATTAACCAAGTTATGGTCCAGGGGTAAGATAGTACGAGTTGTAAGTGCGTCAACATATTTTGTACAAATAGGGGAAAATATAAGTTTTGTACATGCTAGTGATATTCGTAAATGTAAATTTGAGGAAGATACCTATACTGAACAAAAACCGATAGTTTCCACTACTGAAAAAGTTGTAAATGATTCTGGGCAAGAATCAGTTACAAATGTAAACCCTAATAATGTAATGTCGAGACAAGTATCAGTAACAAATGAAACAGTAGAGAGTCCTATTAGTAATGATAAGAATGAATTTAATGATTTTAATAAAAGGATTTTTGATAAAACTGAGGTCAGACTTTCTACTACTTCAAAAGTTACTGCTACTCGTTCAGGTAGAGTAATTAAAGCTCCTACAAAATTAAATTTGTAACATTTGTTTAGTAATTATTTTCTTTACTTTTTTAAGCGGGGAAGATTGTTATGAATGTACCTTTAGAAAGAGGCCACTATGTTTTGTGTTAGGTTAGGTAATCTATGTCATGTCAATTGTGAGTGTGTCAATAAATAAGTTAGTTAAATTAGTTGAGTCTTATTTATTATAATTCTATAAATATATAACAAAAACTTTCTCGTCTAAGACACATTCTGAAAAATATTATATAGCTACTGTTGATAAGTGTCGGAAAATTTAAATTTCGCGCATTCGCATTTCCGGATATGTCCGCCATCAGAGGCCACTTTTTTGGTCTCCTTTTCATAAGGATTAGATTCCCTCTTTTGTCTTATTGCTCGATGGGACTTCCTTACTGTAAGGAAATGTCATTTCCTTACTGTAAGGAAATGATATTTCTGTACAGTTGTTAGTGTTCTACATAAATGATAGAAAAAACTTGTCAAGTTTGACAATTCAACCTCAATACGTTTCCATAGTAACCCAAGTAATTTTATTAGGAATTTCAAAGCACCATTTATTTGGGAATAAAATTATCGCGTTTTTTTTAAATCAATCAATATCTGTCGAATTTTAAACGATTTGCGGAAAAATAGTATGTTTACCTCGTAGGAAAAGCCACATTCCTGGACTCTGTGTTGCTAAGTCTCGGCTTGCGCCTCGACTTAGCAATCTTCACAGTCGTCCAGGAACGTTAAGCTTTTCCTACCCGGTAAACAATGTACTATTGTACTGTAAATTTGTATTTATGAACAGGAAATTGTGTGTTTTAATATGGTAGTTTTATTTTTCTAAAACGGCGTATATTTAGACAGAGTTATTAACAGATCTCGAGTTTCAACTACTGTTAAGCCGGTGGCTCCTAATAAGGCCCACCCGTAGTGCTGCAAAAAAGGCCCGGGTGCGCCTTATTCGGCATATTTCTGTCTTTCTGTATTATTGAATACAGTTTGGAAATTGAATACAGTTTTCATGAAAAGTGGCATGAAAAAAATATTATTTATTGTGCTAAGGGATCACTTACAATTTTAAATACAGAGAATAATAATTATGTAAGTAAATACATCCAATAATATAAATAAACTAATAAAAAAAATTACATTGACTAAGCAATATTAAAACACATTTTTTGTTTAATCTATGATGGAAGTTATATTATTTTGTTCTGTTTATCTGGCATTGTACTTGTACGTCTAATTAATTTTTTAAATACTATAAAAATATAAGTCTACAATTCAGAATTTATTCAGTATTCAGTATTTATTTATTGAATTTTTTTATTTTAAAATGGATTCAAAGAAAAAACGTGCTACCTAGAGTGATGATGATTTAAAAAAAAGCGATGGGAGCTATTAATGAAGGGATGTCAGTCAGAACTGCATGTAAAACTTATGGTATCCCCAGGCGTACGTTACGAAACCACGTAAGTAGCGGTGTAGCAATTAAGAAGTTAGGACGGAATCCTTGCTTGGAGGAAACTCAAGAAAGACAACTTACTCAAATAATTTTTCGGCTTGCTGAAGTCGGGTATTAACTGACAGCTAAAGTTCTCCGACGCAGTGTATTCGAGTTCTTCGAAAAAAAAATAATTTACAGAATCCTTTTAATGAAGAAAAAGTTTTGGCTGGGCGCAAATGGCTTAAGTTATTCCTACTGAGGAACCCAGAGGTTGCCCAGAGGTTGAAGTTCTGCTAATTTTTGATGAAGCATCGTCACATTTAGATCCAGATATTTGTGACGTTGCTGAAGGTCACAGTATTAGACTGTACTGCTTGCCTAGCAATACGACTCATGAACTTCAGCCTATGAACAAGTCAGTATTTAAACCATTTGAGTCTTATTGGGACGATGAAGTCCAATTACATTGGTCGACTGATAAAGGAGAAGAAAATAGAGCAATTAGTAGACGGGTATTTGGAAAAATCTTTAGCAAGGTATGGCCAAAAGCTGCGTCACCAGTTAATGTATGTTTGGATTCCGAGCGACTGGGATTTATCCTTTTGATCCAGAATCTATTCTTGACTGTGCATTCGCTCCTTTCCATCCTTCACAGCGTCCTGATCCAGAAGAAAACATGCGAATGGGTTTCGAACCTGCTGAAGTATCAAATATTCCAACAGTTTCAGAACAAAAGAGTTCCCGAAGAAGGAGACGCCAATCCAGCAGTTCTAGTTCTTTGGAAAGTGAGCTATTTTCTGTGAGGGATAGTTCATGTGATGTCAGTCTTAATGGCGATGATGACGATAACGACAACCATGATGAACTCGACTGTTTCTTCCAAGACATTTTGAAAACTCCAGAGCTGATAAAGAAACTCCAGACTCCTAGACGGAAGGCACTAAACTATCAGGCGCAAGTAGTAACTAAGGAACTATTTGCTGAAAGACAAAAGCAGCAGAGTGCCAAAGTAAATAATGCCTCTAAGGAGGTTTCAGTTGGGAAAGGAAAGAAAATTCCGGTGAAACAACAACATCTGGAGAAATTTAGTAATGAAAACGGCGGTTCTGCTCCAAGCTGCAGTGGAACATCAGAAGCTGTTAACTGGTTTTGTCATTTATGCTGTGAGGACAGAACAGCTGACATGAGACTATGCAAAAAATGCAAAAAGTATGTACATGAAGAATGTGTAGGGTTCACATCCAAAGACAAAGTGCTGAATTTCGTATGTCCATGGTGTGAGAATTGATAATATATCATTTGTTAATTATATTAATGTTTATTAAATATTTGGTAATTCTTGTCATTGGTTTTATTGCCATTAACACGCTTCATAGATTAAAGTTTTGGGGTGGGCCATATTAGGCACCAGGTATCGGCCTTATTTGGAAGATGGGTTCCTAATAAGACCCTACTTCAAAAGTTAATAATTTATTTGATTATGATAATACTAATTACAAAATAATTTTTTTGTATTTTATTTTTATATTACTAGAACTGAAGCATGTTACACATTTCTCCTGACCTCGTATCTCCTAAGTATAATAAATTAAAAGGTAATAATTGCTAGATGGGCCTTATTTGGTACACGTACCTTATTCCTAAAGATTATTCATCGTAGTATATATAAAAAGTTAGAACAAGACATTGGACAAACTCAGTTCGGATTTAGAAATGCTCAAGGAACCAGAGAAGCATTATATCATTATATAAACCAGGACATATATGTCTGCTTCCTAGATTGTAACAAGGCATTCGATACAGTGAAACATAACCCGTTAATACAACTACTGAGAACAAAGAACATCGACACACGAGACATAAGAATAATAAATAATCTGCATTATGAACAAGAAGCTGTCAGAAGCTTGTAATAAATAATTAAAAAACTAATAAAATAAAAATCAAATGAGGTATTTGACAGGACTGTGTCTTGTCGCCGTTCCTGTTTAATTCATACTCAGAGGAAATATACAAAAAAGCATTAGCAGATGAAGTAGCAGGCATAAAAATAAATGGCCCACCCATACGTGAAAGAAATTAGATATGCTGATGATACTATACTAATAGCAGAAAATATTACAGATCTATAAAGAATTTCAGATAAGGTTGTTGCAGCGAGTAAAGAATTTGGTGTGTCCTAAACATAAAGAAAACAAAAGTCATGGTTTTAAATAAATCAATCTACACGTAAATAATAAGACGATAGAACTTGTTCAGAATTCTAACTATTTAAGGGCAAACATTACTGAGGGAAACGATTATACCAAAGAAAAAAGAGTTAGAATAGAAAAGGCTAGAAGTGCATTCAATAATATGAAACAAATATTATGTTGTAGAGACCTCAGCCTAAATCTTAGAAAACGTGTACTAAAGTATTATATATTTTCTGTTCTTTTATATGGTATGGAGAGATGGAATTTAAATTAACAATATCTCAATAAATTGGAAGCATTTGAAATGTGGACATATTGAAGAACGCTAAGATTCTTCTGGGCAAAAAGAATAACCAATGAAGAAGTACTAAGAAGAATATAATAGAACAGCAGGAAGATACTGGATTTCATCAAAATGAGAAAAGTACAATATCTGGGTCATATAACACGTGGTGACGGATATGAATTCCTAGAACTAATAATGCAGGGGAAGATTCAAGGAAACCACAGCATAGGTAGAAGAAGAATGTCTTGGCTGAGAAACCTGAACTGATCCTGGTTTGGATGCAGCTCAACTGAACTTTTTCAGGCTGTAGTGTCAAAACTTAGAATAGCAGTAATTATTGCCAACTTCCGTCACGGAGATAGCACGTAAAGAAGAGCCGTTTACTTTTACCTGTCGTACACCTCTGCTAGTAGCAAGAAACGTTTATTTAACATAATTTAGTAATTTGTCAAATCGTTTTATAGTACCGACCTACCTCGTCACGTACATGGACTCTTCCAACTGTTTACAGCACCTTAGCAAGGCGCTACTTCCGTATTACTTCTTCTTTGTAGTAAAATGCTGACGCGAGCGTCATGGAAGAAGCACCGCGAGACAGTGTCAAGACGAGTAATTTCACGAAATAACGGTTTTCACATCGATTCACTCCTCTCCATCCACTTCTAGTTATCATGTATCTATTTTTAGCAGGACTAAATTATAAACTGCGTAAAAAATAATTGAGAATATAAAAACATTAAATAAAAAGTAAAAAATAGATGTAACAATAACAGATGTAGTATAGCAAACAAAAAAATAAAAAATCGTTTCTAGAATTCTATTCGTAACGAATCTAGAACGGTCCAAATTTAAAAGCCATCATAAATGTCATCCAGTTAATAACAATATTAAATTATCTGTTGAAAATGTTTATGACACTTCTCGTTTTAAAATAATTTCGAATACATACAATGTAGTATTTTTACAATTATCAGTTCGACTATTGTATTAGAGTGTAACAAAAAGAGTTAAAAGAGTTAAAAGTTTAACTTTCATATTTATACTTTGGATCTTTGGAAGAGATTTCTAAATCAGCACATAATAAACATGGCTTTTTATGAATTAGTAATATTAGTAAACTGAGTCATAGAGACAGTAATCTGAATGGAAAAAGAGTAATAGAATTTGCTTTCGAACACAATATGCGAATTATGAGCACTTATTTTAATCACAAAGAAATTCATAAAGGTACCTGGTTATCACCAGATGGACTAACAGTAAACCAAATAGATCATTTACTAATAGAAGCCAAACATATGAGAGCCATAAAAGATAGCCGAAGTTCCAGAGGTGCTGATGCAAATTCAGACCACTTTTTGGTCAAAGTTGAAATGGAGCAAATAATACCCACAATTAATAACACTAGTTGCAAAAAAATAAAAAGATATAACGGTGCACTACTTCAGGAGGGAGAAGTTAAGAAAACATTCAGGCAGCAAATTGAAGAGAAACTGAAAAGCCAGACAACAGTAAATGATATAGAAAGCAGATGGGTACAACTAGAAGAAAAAATTCAAGAAGCAGCCGACTCAGTATTAGCATAATAAAAAATAATGAAGAGAGTAAAAAAAGCTTATGCCGCAAAAAAACGGAAAGCAAAGAAGATCTGTAGAAGAACGAAGCGGTCAAGTTTAGAGCAGAAACTAGTTCGTATTGAAGAAGATTTTTTACATAAACAAGCCAGAAATTTCTACCAATATATAAAACGAGACCGCACCCAGTACAAAACCACATCAAGATATTATAAAGGTGAAGAGGGAAATCTGTTAGGTGGAACAGATGAAAAATTAAGAAGGTGGGCCAATTATTTCGAGAACATATTATGTACGGACGACCAAGATAAAAGAGAACAAACGCAACTACAACATGAAGAAGTAAGGGACCCAGATGTAAATGAAGAAGTACCTACCAAGGAAGAAATTATAGAGATCATAAAAAACTTAAAAAACAACAAAGCACCTGGTGAAAATGGTATCATTGCTGAGTTTCTAAAAAAAGGTGGCGAAATGGTGCAGGAAGAAATCGCTAAGTTAATACACGAAGTGTGGATTAAAGAAAAAGATTCTAGCCATATCAATTGAAAATAAAATTAAAACAAAAGTTGAAAATTGTCTAGGTGAATATCAAGCAGGTTTCAGAGCAAACAGATCGGTAATATACTAAATTTTTACAATGAAACAAATTTTAGCTAGCTCATATGAATTCAACCTACCATTACACATGCTGTTTATTGATTTTAGACAGGCATATGATACTATAAAAAGAAATAAAGTATATGAAGCACTAGAATATTTTGAATTTCCACCAAAAATAGTAAGACTGACTAAATGCATACTCAATGATACTAAAAGTAAAGTCATGTTAGAAGGGCGGGTTTCGGATAACTTTATCACCAATAGAGGTCTGCGACAAGTTGACCCGTTATCAACAGATTTTTTCAATTTGATCTTAGAGAAGATTTTACGAGAATGTAACATCTACACTAGAGGCACAATATATCATCACAGGCATCAATGCGTAGCATATGCAGATGATGTTACCTTAATAACAAGGAGACCTGCAGAATTAAGAGAAATCTTTACTAGAATAGAGAGAATTGCCAGGGAATATGGTTTAGAAAGAAACGAAGAAAAAACAAAATATATGGTGATAAGGGGAAACGAAAATCATCTAGGACAGTCCTTTAAGATACAAAGCCCAAGTAAAGAATATAACTTTGAAGTTTTTAGCCAATTCGATTACTTGGAAATGACACTAACAAATAGGAACGAAGAGAACCAAGAAATCATAAAAAGAATGGCCAAATGTAGTAAGAGTGCTGGGAACCTGATTAAGATACTGAGGTCGAAGATAATATCCAGAACAGCAAAAAAACGAATATATACAACAGTTATCCGACCTACAGTACTCTATGCTAGCGAGACCTGGACACTAAATAAAGATATGGAAGTAAAATTAGATAGATGGGAACGAAAAATTCTTAGAAGGATATACGGAGGTATAAAAAGGGGAACATTTGGCGCAGAAGAACGAATGAAGAAATAATGCAAATATATGGACAACCAAAAATAACAAGACTCGCTACAATTCAAAGATTAAGATGGCTCGGACATATAGCAAGAATGAAGGAAGGAAGAGTTCCCAATGAATTAATAAACACGGAGGTTGGTACAAAAAGAAAAAGAGGCCGCCCCCGAAGAAAATGGCTGGAGTCGGCAAAAGAAGATCTGAAGTCGCTGCGGGTACAAGATTGAAAAAACTTAGCACAAAATGGCAAAATCGCAAAAATGGAAGAAAACCGTTGAAGCCTTGAGCCTTTAAGGCCTGTTGAGCTGAACTATATATAATCTTAGTAAACATTTGGACGAGTTCATTTACGTCACAAGGAGAGTCGTTTTACAACATGTAAACTTTATAAATTTTATTGAAATATATATATATATATATATACATATATAAACAATCTAAATTAATAAATCAAAAATAAATGACTTTACTTAATTTTAAAAATATTATTTAAATTTAAAAAATATAGTAAACATACTTTGAAGCGTCGCACTAGTCTACAGTACAGCTTACTGTACTACTTTTTTTGGATTACGAGACTGAATTTGTATGTTTACGTTTTTGTAGCTGTTCTCGGGGATCAATAATACATGTATGTTACATTAGCCAAGTGGATAGTTTTACTCCAGCGGATGAATTTAGGGACGACCTCAGTGCGTAAGAGTTAGCTGGCCTACCTTGTCTTAACGTTAATATATATTTGTATAGATGTTGAGTATAGATTTGACATATTTGGTTAAATACATTGCTCTATGATTGTAATTCCGATGAAATTCTAATTGAAATGTTAAAAGGAGGGGAAAAGATAAAAGACTACCAAAAGATACTTTTCAATAAATGTTTGTTTGAAGGACAAATACCGCAAGAATGGAACAAGGCAAAAACAATTCTGATATATAAGAAAGGAAATAGATCAAAATTAGCTAACTATAGACCAATATCTCTCTTGTCACAAATCTATAAAACTTTCACTAAGGTGATCACAACTAGACTAAACAACAAATTTGATGCATACCAACCAGTTGAGCAGGCAGGATTTAGAAAGGGCTACAGCACATCCGACCACCTTCACACTCTTAAAATATTGATAGAAAAGACCAACGAATACAACCTTCCAATATACCTAGCGTTTGTTGACTAGGAAAAAGAGTTTGACAGCATAGAACTATTGGCAGTGGAAGAAGCGTTAGTTAATTGCCGAATAGATTCACGGTACAGAATGTTAATCCACAATATATATCAAAACGCCACTATGAGAATTCAGCTAGACAGAGATTTGCAAACTCCATTAATTAGAATTTGTAGAGGTATCAGACAAGGGGATACAATCTCACGCAAACTATTTACTTTGGCGTTGGAAGACATTTTTAAATCTATAGACTGGGACAATAAAGGGATTTGTATAAACAGGAAATATTTCATTCATCTAAGATTCGCCGATGATGTACTCCTGATAGAAACAACTATGGAACAACTACGAATAATGATTTCAGACCTAGAAAAAACATCTCTTGAGAAAGGACTAAAAATGAATCTAAAGAAAACTAAAATAATGACTAATACAGAAGACAGATCAGTAATTACCATGGGTGGAACAAACATAGAACACGTCCAAGAATATATTTACTTAGAAGAAGCTATCAGAGCAGACAAAAGTAACCAGAAGAATAAGAATGGGGTGGGCTGCATTCGGAAAACTCTCATATACTATCAAAAACCAAAAAATACCTATAAAATTAAGAACGAAGGTATTTAATGCATGCGTCCTACCTGTTCTGACATATGGTGCCCAGACCTGGACGTGTACCAAAATCAACTTAGATAGAATAAAGAAAACTCAAAGAGCTATGGAAAGACAAATGTTGGGAATATCGTTGAGAGATAAAAAGAAGAATGAGTGGATAAGATGCAAAACCGAAACAACAGAGGCTGTCGAACATGCATTGAAATTAAAATGGAAATGGGCTGGGTATAACGAAAGATATCAGAATGGAAGATGGAATAAAGAAATTGGCCGCTCGAAACCATACACTGCAAAAAGGTCGACCGCAAATGAGATGGAAAGATGACATATGCAACACATGAATAGATTTTTGGCTATAGATCAGTGGCGTGCCGTGACATTAGAAGAAAGGGATGCAAATTAAAGGAAATGATAAAAAGACTTACTAACCTTTTTACTTGTAGTGCAGCTCTATTCTTCTATCAACCTTGGCAAACTCGTTTATCACAGACTCATAAAAACTGGGATTTTCAGACATTTCTTTAATAAGTTCTTTTTCAATTGATAAAATTGCTAAGTTAGCTAGCCTCTCCTCACTTGTGGAATTTCTGACAAAGTTTTTAATACGCTTTAGTACAGAAAAACTTCGTTCTACAGACGCACTTGTGGCAGGTATTGTCATCACTAAGTCACATAATTTTGAAACCTCACTATATGCTTCATCCAGTTCAGTTTGTTTAAGAAATGTCAGCATTTTAGAACTAGTATCAGTTTGTATAGAGTGTTGAGAAGCATACAAAACGCACAGTTGGGAATGCAGGGAAAGAAGGTCAAAAAAGTTTGCATAATGTTTTTTTAGACAACTAAAAGCCTCATCCGGGAAACTACAGTCGGCATATTTATTGAAGTTGCATAACTCCACAAATCTTAACTCACAAAGGTTTTTAAATCTTTCTTTAAGCTGCTGGGAAATATTATCTATTATTTCACAAAAAAGTCGATTATAAGATATTTTTGTGTCGCCTACATCGTCAATTCTAATGCGTTTTCTCTTGGGTTCCATCTCTTCTAGATCGCAAGTTTTTTGCCACATGATATCAAATTGCTCCCTCTGTCTGTTGATTTGGACTTCGAATTCGTTAATTTTTTTAATACAAAATCCGATATCATTTGATTTAGTCTGCAATACATCAAATAAAATGTCTGTATAAGGAAATATTTCAGAAAATACTTGAAGCAAAAAATTAAAATCAAAATCTCGTTTGACTAATTCCAAATAACCTCTTGAGGAATTCACAGTTTCAGGGTCCCAATGGTCTTTATGCTCCAAAATGCTTTCAAATAACTCTATTAGGGATTGCCGATATTGGGAAACTGTTTTTACTAACCTCCCATTGTAATTCCATCTGGTGGGAGCTGCTCGAGGGAACCTTTTCTGAAGAATGACATCTAAAGCATGTGTTCTTTTGGAAGATTTAGAAAAAAAAGCAGCCATTCCACTCAAGGTTTGGAAAAATACCTTGCAAGTCTTATTGAGTGCGACTGATTGCGCTAGAACTAAATTTAGCCTGTGTGCAAAGCAGTGCACAAAAATTGCATTTTGAAACCTCTCCTTAACTTTGGTTTGAAGTCCTCCGAGGTGCCCAGCCATTACGGCAGCTCCATCATAACTTTGAGCGACAAGTTTGGAACCACAGTCCAGTTCCTCAACTATATTACAGACATGTCTATATATACCTTCTGCCGATCTATCTGCAGTTATATCCAAAAATCCCCAAAATCGTTCTTGTATTTCACCATTATTTTTGATGTAACGCAGAACAACCGACAATTGACTCAAATTCACGATATCTGTAGTTTCATCTAGAACAATGGAAATAAATTGTGCTTCTTTTATTTCTTCTTTGATTTTTTGCAGAACAATATCTGCCACAGACTTGATCAAATCGTTTTGTATCCTATTCGAGGTACCTCGAAATACAGTAGATTGATCTAAATGACTTTTTAATAGTTCGTCATATTCAGATAAAAAATTTGCTAAATCCACAAAATTTCCCCTATTTACAGATTCATAATTTTCATTATGCCCTCGGAAACTAAGTTCATGTTCTCCAAGGAAACATGTAATATGAATCAGTCTTTTTAATATTTCACGATTTTTTTTTACTTGCTCATTATGCATGCGGTGACTAACTTTAAGCTGATTATCTAGAGCGTGATCAATTCGGGTTTTCCCAAAAGTCTTTTCTTTTATAACTGCTTCTAAATGCGTTTTACTTAAAATGTGTCGTTTTATAGATTTGTGCAAATTATTTAAATCTGAGTAACCCGTACTATTCCACACGTTTTTATCACTTATATTAAATAATATACACGGAAAACAAAATAATCTTGAGAGAGTTTTACAACCTGTCAACCACTTAAAGGAATCGTATATATTTTTGTTAAAATAACGTGTACATTTCGTCGACTTGGTTTGAATTTCCAGTAATGGTTTTGGCCTGCCTACAGATATAATATTACACTTTTCTTGAAAGTTAAATTTTGAAAATCCACATTTTAATAAATCGCACACAATACAACACTGTCCATTACTGTTTTCCTGACAGGATTGAGAACTTGTACACGGTTGGGGTAAATCTGAATTCATTTCGGAAAAACTACTTAAATTATTATATATACATATACGTAAAATGAAATAAAATATATACATATACGTACAATAAAATTAAAACACGTGAAACACAGCAAAAACTACTCGAATTAATATAAATGCAAAACACGCACTGTATTACAATGTCATATGCGAACTACTCCAGTCGCCTTGCCTATGGTAAGCAAATATAATATTGCATCCAGTATTCTTAAAAATGCCGGTCCAAATCTATAAAAATTGGGCCCGGGCCCCGAGAGTCGACGTGTGCTGCCGAATTGAAGTGATGCTAGCGCGATCAGAATGGTATTGGCTGGTATTGGTTCCAGAAAATGCATCCAAAGATATATTACAATCACCGTGCGCTGTTGCCAGTAATTGCATTCGTAAAGTAATTTAATGATTTCTTGAAAAACGTATTTTATCTTTAAATATTTGAATTATTACAAATCAATTTAAAATATGATTATGTAGTTTTAATTACTGATAATAAATTTTAGATTTTAGGGGATGCAATGCATCCCTTGCATCCATGCACCGCACGCCCCTGCTATAGATAGATAGATAGATGATTGTAAAGGTTGGTCACATCTTGTTTTTGTTTAATAGAATTGCCAATGCTTTGTTCCACTTTGTTGGGAACAAAATGGAACATGGTAGTGTAGAAATAAATTGAAAAGTTTTTATATTTTAATAGATAAAAAAGCTAGCCAATGTATAAAAGAAGATTTAAAGAAAGTCTACAAAGATTTTAGTAGAAAGCACAAGATATATAATGAAAATAATAATATGGTTAATTAAAAATAAAATGAAATACTCACATACGATCCAGACGATCCATGGCTTTGAAATAAATTCAATGGGGTCTCCTCAGCATCAAGCATTTTATTCGCAGTTGTAGAACAATTGAAAACTTTAAATTAAAAACAACGCCAGACGCGACTTTCTATTATTTTATCTTGAATATTAAACAATGCACTTGATATACTAGAAAACAAATATTGTCTTTGCGGACTGTGTAAATTTACAACGTACAAAACTTTTTGTGGTTTGCTTTTACAGAAACCTCATTTCTAGATACCGTGTATGAGAGAAATGAACAATTTTATTTTGTAGAGAATTCGAATCCCGGAACTTATAAAGTTGTAACCTGATGCTAAATTCCCTACTTTGCATGAGTAGTTAAAAGAGATCGATTTATATTGGATATAAGTGTAAATCTATCTGTCTACATAGTCTAGTTAAATTATACTCCAGTCGTCAGAGACGAAAATACCATTGAACATCTAAAAATTATACGAACAAGCTGAATTTTGCTGAGAATGTCAATTTTAGTGCCCAAAAAAATGTAAAAAAAGTTTGTCACATCTACACCTGGGTTTCTCCATATAACCCTCTTCGTAGCGGAGGGGAACTGAAAAAATCGATTTACCAATAATCTGTAAACCGTAGAAAAAATGTTTCACATCAAAAATGAAGCTGAGAAAATTTTGAACAAAAATATTTTTTAACACTTTTTCTGTAGAATGAAACAAAGCTTAAAGTCTTTATTGGGAAAGTGGAGAACTTCCTCTTTCTTTCAGAAGACAATATCTAAGCCTAACATATGCAGCGGCAGTGTCATCAAACCGAAATAATCCAGTACTGCATAACGTTTTTGCTGACCGATTTACAAATAAATTTCAACAAACACATCAAATTGATCATCCTTTTTACTTTCGTATACAATCATACTTATCCAAATTAAATTTTCAATTTCCAAAAACCTATGATACCTCATTAATCCACAACCCTGCACCATGGACAATATCTATTCCTGCTATCGACATCAGTCTAACAAACCTAAGAAAATCAGAGATGTCATCAACCGTCATTAAACAAAAGTTTCATACACTATTAAACAGATATAGCAATACCTACAACGTATACACAGATGCGTCAAAAAATGAAGACAGAGTTGGAGCAGCAATTTATTCGGAAGACTCCTCAGTTAGTTTCAAATTGTCATCAATTACAACCATCTTTTCGGCTGAATTATTCGCAATTCTAAAAGCACTATCGTTAATACAAAACAAAAACAAAGAAAGATGTATAATAATCACAGATTCTCTAAGTTTATTAACCTCACTGACTCAATTATACTGTGACAACCCCCTTCTACTTCTTATTAAAAAAGGACTTAAAAACATTTCAAATAACAACATCCAAGTGCACTTTTTATGGGTACCTTCTCATGTAGGAATTGAAGGTAACGAAGCTGTAGATAAACTGGCCAAAAACGCACCAACTAACCCGATGTCCGAAGAAAGCAACATATTGGTACAAAACGATCTAAAACCATACTTAAAACAAAAAATAATTCACAAATGGCAACAAACTTGGAACAACACTCCATCAAGGCTATACGAAATCAACAAACACCCACATCTATGGAAACCAGCAATAAAAGACAGAAGAGAACAAGTGATACTTACCCGTCTCCGTATCGGCCATACACGACTTACTCATGACTATTTATTACAACGCAAAAACAAACCAGTGTGTGAAGTGTGCAACAGTGTTCTAACGGTAAAACATTTTTTTTAATACAGTGTCCCAAATATAACAGTGAACGACTCAAATATAACATACCTAGCTCCCTAAAAGATGCCCTAGAAGAAAATACACATAACCGAAAAATTTGTTCCTATCTTAAAGACTGTCAACTTCTTCAACAGATCTAAAACGTACATTTTAACATACATACATATTCCAGATTTAGCCATACGGCTCACACTCCCTCTAAGGGGAAAATTCACTCATCCCAGATACCTACGGTATCAAAAGGATTGAGCTCTGGTGGGACTCTTTCCATGTTATCGAGTCCTAGGTGACTTGGTACGTCGGTGTATCTCCCAAAAATTTTCGCACGCATCTGGACGTCGAAAGTAGCACAGATTTCTGCATGATCTTATATAGATGTTCATTTAGACCCAGCTTTTTTATGTTTTCTAGGAGGTTCTTCGGAATGACTCCAGTGGTAGAAAGAATAATAGGTATCGTCTGGGTACTTTCCATTCTCCATTGTCTCCTTATTTGTATTTCCAGATCTCTGTACTTGGCGATCTTTTCGTTGTACTTAACACGCAGATTATTGTTGTTAGGTATCGCCACATCGATTAGAGTTGTTTGTCGTGTTAGTTTATTAACTAGCACGAGATCTGGTCTATTATGTGCTACAGTTTGGTCTGTGAGCACAGTGCGATCCCAGTATAGCTTGTAGTTGTCATTCTCAAGCATACTCTCTGGAACGTATTGATAATATGGGAGATGGTTTGTTTGTAGAAGTCCCAGTTTAATAGCTATCTCTTGATGGAGGATCTTCCCTACTGAGTCATGCCGTTCCTTATATTCAGTTGCAGCAAATGCCTGGCAGCCTCCGGTAAGATGTTGGATCGTTTCTTGGGCTTGGCATCCATATCGGCATTTGTCGTTTTGGACCTGATGGTCTTTGACAATATATTTCAGGTAATTTTTGGTTGGTATAACCTGATCCTGAATGGCGAGTAATGAACCTTCTGTTTCAGGGAACATCTTTCCTGATGTCAGCCAATAGTTCGACGCTATATTGTCGACATAGTCTTGACTGACCTCATTCGGATGTCGCCCGTGTAGAGGTTTACCCATCCAGATGCGCATTTTTTCGTTCTTAGTAAGATGGTCTATGCGCATTTCTTGTTCCCTCAGTTTGATCGGTGTTGTATCATCTACTGCACAAATCGCGCGATGAAGAGTAGATGTCTCCGCCTGCATCTGAAAATAAGTTCTTAAATTATTAATCTGTTTTTCTAATTGCTCGCTTATATCAATAAGTCCTCGTCCTCCTAAATACCGCGGTAATGTCGTTCTTTCTACTGCACTTCGAGGATGGTGTTTTTGTGCCTTTGTGAGGTGTGTTCGTACTTTTCTCTGAAGAGCTTCTATATCCGTTTTAGTCCACTTAATAATACCAAATGAGTAGCTAAGCGCGGAAAATGCATAGGTGTTTAATGCCTTAAACAAATTTTTACTATTAAGATGTGAGCGGAGTAGCTGTTTTACTCTTCGTATGAACTCTGATGTTAATTCCATTTTCATTTGTTTATGGTCAATTTTCCGCGCTTGCTTTACTCCTAGATATTTATACATATCATTTTCGCCCATAGCCTCGATGTTTTGGCCACTTTGCATATCGAATCCCCCGGGCTGAACCTTTCCCTTTACTATATTTAATACACGACATTTGTCTAACCCAAAGTGCATACTGATATCATTTGAAAAAGTTTCCACAGTTTTTAGCATTTGATCTAAGTGATTTCGAGTGGAAGCCATTAGTTTCAAATCATCCATATACAACAGATGATTAAGCTTTGCCACTACATTGTTGTTGTTTTTAATGCTAAAACCTGAGTCACTAGAGTTTAATAGCTGGGATAGTGGGTTCATCGCTAGACAGAACCACAAGGGACTCAGCGAGTCTCCTTGGAATAGGCCGCGGTTAATTGCGATATTTTCCGTTTCGATATTGTTTTCACCAGGTATTTGGAGGTGAATTTTAGTCTTCCAATCTGTCATTATATGTCTTAAGAAGGTCACTATATTATCATCGACTTTATATATTCTTAATATATTTACCAGCCATTCATGCGGTACTGAGTCAAAGGCTTTCTTATAGTCAATAAAGGCAGTGAAGAGGTTCCTTTTTTTGGTGTATGCCTGGTTAGAAATGACTGAGTCGATAATAAGTTGTTCTTTGCAACCCATGGAGCCCTTAGCGCATCCTTTCTGTTGAGGTTCTATGATATTGTTTAGAGCGCAGTGTTGGTAGATACGCTGGGCTACACAGGATGTGACCAACTTATACAGAGTTGGAAGACACGTAATTGGGCGGTATTTGGCTGGATCTTGGGTATTATTTTGATCCTTCGGTATTAAATAAGTCGTTCCCTGAGTTAGGAATGATGGTATTTCCTGCGGATTAGAAATAACGCGATTAATTAATGTTGACAAGCACTCATGAGCACTCCAGAACTTCTTAAGCCAAAAGTTTTGAACTCCGTCTGGTCCAGGAGATTTCCAGTTATGAAGCTCTTTGATGATATTAGAGACTTCTTCTGTGGTGAAGGGTTCATAAACAGTTGTGCGGTAGTGTTGACAGCTGTGCGTCGTATCTACTATCCATCCAGCATTGGTGTTAAGAGCAGCTGGTGTGGAAAGTTGATTTCCCCAAAACTCCTGAATGTCTTCTTGGCTTGGGTATGATTTATTGGCACTTTCGGCAGTGGAATTAAGTTTCCGATAGAATGCCTTCTCGGCATGCTCAAAAAGTGCATTGTCACTTTTCCTGCTGTTGCTAACCTTGTACCTCCTTAGTCGTCCGGAATAAACGGAGAGTTTTTGTTTTAATGTATCCAGGCACTGATGGGCTGTGATGTTTACTGGATCATATTGCGAGTGTCTTGCAGTGCTTAGCATTATTTGATCAGCTCTTTTAATGACTTTTCTACTTGTTGTTCCTCGTATATATTCTGTCATTTGACCAATGTCCCTACGCAGTAATTCAATCTTGTTTAGAAGCCGTTTCTCCCAGGGTGCAACTCTGTTATCAGTCCTTCCGGCATTGGTACCCCGTCGTGTTCTGATCTTAATTCCCATTATATTAGCTGTTACTGTTGCTGCACAGTAAATAAGCATATGCAAATATTCCAGCGTATGGGCTTCTACGACGTAATTGGGTAGGACTTCAGTATTTATAATTTGTAACAGAGCACCTAGTTTTTTAGAAGAGTTTATTTTTGGTAGCGGTGGTCTGCTAAGTGGATTTGTTCCATTAAACTCTTGTACAGCTCGTGCCATTTCGCTTACCAGAGTATCGCGTAACTCGTTGTTGTCCTGTAGTGTATTATCAGGTTGAGTTTCTTGTATGGTAAGCTCAGGAATCTGCTCATGTCTTTCATTAGGGACTTGATCTACATTTACCTCTTGGTGATTAATCTCCCGTTCGACTTCGCTTCTGATGGTATTGCGTCTAGCCTCTGGGATAAGATTATTTCTTATAATTACCCGGTATTGATCAGCAACTCGTTGTTCAGTTACTTGAATTTCTGGGTACTCCCTGCAAAATTCGGCATAGAGATTTTGTCGATACCCGATCGTTTCTTGACCAAGGTTTGTCACCTGGTAATAAAAGCGCAAAATATTCTCATTTATGGACGCAGTCCATTTCATGCGCTGCCTCGGTCGTCCCGCTTGGGTGAGCGCCGGCTGATGTTCCAGCGCAGCACCTTCAGCGAGTGGAGCTCTTGTTGTTGTTTGGCTCGCTTGTGGTTGTTCTTGCTGTTGTTGTTGGGCTGTAGCTGATTGTATGACAGGGGCCCGCCTCCTCAACACCCTGCCACCGACGTCCCGCATGCTGTCACGTCCAGCGCCGGCTCCAGACGTGCCCTGGCGATCCCCAGGCAGCGACCCTAAACATAAATTATTATTCTCCATTATTATGGGTGTGCATTTTATACCTACTGCCAGGTGTCAGTTTTTGTTCCACGACAGGTATTCCTGTTACCCTCTGGGTATCTGCGCTACGGATACCCAGAAAGCATCCCCCATTCGCAGGGGGCCGCGCCTGATAGAAGAACTGATAAAAACTCCCACAGGACATACATACATACATATTATTATATACATACATACATATTATTATTATTATTATTATTATTGTAAACTAATGTATATTCATATATTGTATCAACTGTCACATATGTTACATAATCTAAATACGCTAATGATCCTGCGTGGTCGATGCGTTAATAAAAAAAATCGCTTAAAGCGACCAGTTATTTTTAATGTCAGGTACGCACGCGAAATAAGTTTTCATAAAGGTATTAAATAAATAAATGTTTAGCAAATTTTACCATTTTTCCGATTCTCATGAGATCAATAAAATTTATCACTTCTATTTTGTTTGTTTGACGGAAAAGTGTTTGACGGGATAAGCAATCCACCATTTACTGGCCAACACCTTAGGGCGAATGAGCTAGTAAGTGGAAGGACACTATGTTGTCCTCAGACTGAGAAATTGGTTTCGAAGGCGGAAGAACCAAGAAAGTGGTCGACGGCATCAGAACGCAGAAGGAAACGAGAAACCACTGCATTAAAGGTCCCTGATGACATAGTATAAATTATAATGGCATTTTAAGCATTATATGCACAAGAGATATTATTGATTATGGTAATCGGAGACCAAAACCCGGCAGGGGAGGACAACCATCAGAACGCAAGGCCTCCTCAGTCTCACCCTTGCACAAAAAACCAAAAAAAATACTCAACCCTCTCAGATAAAAATAGCTACCTCGAATGTAAGAAGTATGTATCAACCTGGAAAACTACATAATGTTATTAAAGAGAAAGAGTGGCTAAATATAGATATACTTGGGGTTAGCGATGTACAGTGGTCAGGAAATGGAGAGATATTAATAAATAACCACAATATTTATTACACTTGAGGAGACAAAACTGATCATCGATATGGAGTAGCTTTCATCATAAGCAACACTATTAGAAAATCAGTGCTAGGCGTGATTCAAATCTCAGAAAGAATAATAATGCTAAAAATTCAAGCACGGAACTGTAATATTAATATGATCCAAGTTTATGCTCCCACAGCTGATAAGACCGAAGATGAGATCGAAAAGTTTTATTCAGAATTGCATAATACAATAAAGTAAACAAAATCTAGAGATATTACTTACATTTTAGGAGACTTTAATGCAAAAATTGGAGTAGGTACAGTTGAAAATATAGTTGGACAGTTCGGATTAGGAACTAGAAACTCCAAGAGAAGAACTAGAACTTTTCTGCCGAGAAAAGAATATGGTAATTGTCAATACTTGGTTTCAGTGTCGCCCTGGTGCATATAGTGACCAACTAATACGCACCTTGGCGCGCATCGCCCGCCTTCTCACATTTTATTTATTTTATTTGTGTTAATTGACAGTAAAATCATAAATATAGTGCAAACATTATATTGGAACCAAAGTGCCATAGTTTAAATTGATGGGCAGCAGTCAGAAGAAATGAAGATCTGTAGAGGATTTAAACAGAGATGTGTTGCATCGCCACTTTTGTTTAACTTATATTCTAAAGAAATTTTCCAAAACACGCTCAATAATATTAAAGCAGGAGTTACCGTTAACGGAAAATTAATTAACAGCTTACGAAAAAATGAAGTACATGCTAATTACAAAAAGACCACAAAATATACATCACCTATTGACAATCAATGGTAACGTGATAAAACAAGTAGAAAAATATCTGTACTTGGGAACTTTGATCAATGAAACCAATAATCATACTGCAGAAATAAACAGGCGAATGGAGATTGCCAGATCAGCATTTATACGAATGAAACCACTCCTAACGTGCAAAAATCTAAATTTGGAGATCAGAGTACGTACCATTCGCTGTTATATACTTTCAATATTATTATATGGAGCTGAGACTTTAAATTAAAAAATGCAATTTAAAAAGAATCGAGGCTTTCGAAGTCTGGTTATACCGCAGAGTATTAAATGTATTAAATGGACTGATAGAATCACAAATAAAGAAGTACTTGAGAGGGTTGGTAAAGAAACAGAACTAATCACCACTATACAATCCAGAAAACTGGAATACCTAGGCCACGTGTAAGGCATTTGAAATATGCCTAAAAAATGCTGAATTTAAACTTTCACATTCAAACGATCTAAAACTTTTAAAACTTATTTTTGATCACACAATTATGATTTTCAAAACAACATAACTTTAACTACAAATTTCATCTAATATCGTTTTCGTGGAAGCATTTTCCGGGACGTGCGATCATTTGTAATGTGAATGTTTAAAATTCGAAATATTAAAAAAAAATCGAAATTTCATGTTAAAATAAAAATTTTCAAGAGTATCCAGTATTGAAAATTTCATAGCGACCGGTCAATGGACAGGTCAATGGAAGTCATAAATTTTATTGATATCAAAAGAATCGCAAAAATTGCACAGCGTTTATTTATTTAACAGATTTATAATTAATTTTATTTGTCTCAGAATATAAAAACTTTATTTTGTATACTTTAACCTTTAAAACGCATTTTGATTTTTGTTGATAGAACATTCTGATCAAAAGATATTCACTTTTTACCGTCGAGTTGATACAATATTTGTTTAAAATTACCGATCGCTTCAAGCGTTATTTCTAACACGGTTCATTCTACAGAAAAAGTGCTAGGGGAAGGGTGTACAGAATGACATCGTGGGGTATAATGACATAGTGCTTGTATATACCGAATTCGTTGTTCAGGAGTGCTCAGAAACGAATATCTAATTGTAGCGTGGGTACCAGTCGTGCTAATTTGCATTCAGCTCGGCTTTATCGGTCAGGGAGGAGCTCGTTCGAAATAATAAAATGTGCTGTATGTTTTTAGTGCGATAAACCGGTAAGTTTAAATATTTATGATAAATTATGAGGATTAATGTTTTCCTATTAGCTAACCATACACCACCAGGAACTTTATGTATTCCCCAGGAGACTGGCTGGATGGTGGGTCCAGTGATTTTACAATGGTTGTAGCATTTCCAAAAATATTCCAATGCATCTTCCACCGAGAAGGTTTTGTTAATTGTGGATGGATATTCAAGTCATAAATATTTTGACGCTCATCTGTAAACTAAAAAACTGGCATCGTTCATTTATGTTTGCAGGCTAACTGTACAAGAAATAACCAAATGGCTCAAAGCTCATCCTGATCGAATTGTGACTCAATTCCAAATTGGTGGTCTGTTAAATGAAGCCTATGGAAAAGTAGCTAATGTCCAGAATGCTGCTCATATATTTTCCGAAACTGGTATCTACCCAATAAAACCCGATGTATTCCCCGACTACATGTTTCAAGCATCTGAAACCTGCTGGAAATGTTTATGACAATAATGAAGAACCTGGACCTTCCTCTTCTATCCTAGAAGTCCCTAACGTGATGACAGCTCAGTCAAACTTGTAAAATCCAAAAAGTGACATTTTACTAGTGGTTACACCGACAGATTTAAATCCAGTTCCAGTCGACCATTTGTTTCCAGCCAGGGAAAAAGAAAGGCAAGAAAATGTCAAGGCACTTCTATTCTTAACTCAACTCCAAATTTAGAGGAGGCAAAAGGAAAAAGAGCGGTAAAAAGGAATGTTTTTATAGAATAGAAGAGTCGGAAATCGAAAGTGAAACTTTTTCTGCTGATAAAGAAAATGATGATGCTACTTGCATTTATTATATAGAACTGTACAAGTTGTCTAAAAAAGGTGAGCTATGGCTATGCTGGTGTTCGTGTCAAAAGTAGGCAATGCTGAGTGTGCCGAACACTCAGACAAGACAACAAAGACAAGAAAACAAAAATGTTTATTTGCGAGCTTTGTATCGATTGAAGAATATCAATCGCTATTAATGTGTCATTTTGCCCGCCAGGTGGGGTAAAATGAACTTTTCTTGTTCATTTTTATATACTTACACATATCTGTTTTCCCCCTTATAATACAAAAATGTTTTGTCTTGTAATATACAGATTGAACCAAATTAAAACGGAACATACAATTTAATACATGTCTGTTTGAACTGCATTTGAAATAGTGGACCAATATAAAACTTGAACAAAAATAAATCCATACCTGGGTATAGACATTGTATAAAATATCGTTCAACTATCTGTCTCGCAACAAAGTTGTTTGCGTAAGACGGGTTTGTCTAAGGAAGCGATAATAGTTCAGGAAATGAAACTCGAAAAAGTTAAAACCTCGCAATTTTTTCATCCTGCATGTATCCAGTTGAAATTTTAACAGAAGGTAGGTGATAGCCCAAGGATCAAAATCTATATCGAACCGAAGTGCGTTGAAGGGTTTTAGGGGTGAAAACTACCCCTAATTGTCAAAAATTATAAAATAACATATTAAACCTGAATATGGGAAAAATTTGGCTTGAATTAATTAAATAATGATAGTTTCGTGCTTTAGAATAAAGTTCCATCATATTTCAACCCTTAAAAAGCGATCCTTACTAGAGATTAATATAAAAAAATTAGTAATGCCAAGAAAATGATTTCACCTTTCAACGATTTGCATAAAAATTTGGAATTAAGCTCAACTCACCCTCTGCTTTATAGTTTATGTCATGCCGATGAACCCTGATTGTTCTTAGAGGTGAAAACTACCCCTAGTTTTCAAAAATTGTAAAATAATATTACAAATCTTAAGATGAGTGAAATTTGGTTTGGATTAGTTAAATAGTGATTTTTTTTATACTTTAAAATACAAATTCATACATTTTCAACCCTTAAAAATCAATTGTTATGAGTGCTATAGGTAAAAACAATTTTTTGCCAAAATTTTGCAACTTTTCAACTTTTGAAAATCACCCTTTACAACATTGCAGTTTTTATAAACTAATTTATAAGATATAAATTGAAAAAAGTATATTTAAATACAAAAAAATTTATCAACATAAAAAGGCACCATATATTCTTATACATTTACATAAATAGTTGAAAATATTTACATTTATGGGTAAAACAATTATAATATTAATTTTATTAGTCATCAATTACATCTTCATCGTGATCTATGTCATCCTCATCTTCTTCAATTATTGGTGGACTGTTATTGCACCCTTCACCTGAGCACCCAGAACAAGTAGAGTTACAGTATAAACCAAATTTTCTGCACCCACATGAAACGCCGCATCCTTTTTTGCATTGGCAAAAAATAATTTTCAAAAGTTCATCGGGTGCAGGTTGTTTGTTCATGCGTACGGGTAATAACAAACCATCTTTGGAATACCATCTCCAATCTGTTGCTCTGATATTTTCATTGCCAAGCCATAGACATATGAGCAGATGTGTTATTCTGTTGTATGGGATTTCAAAATAAGAACGCTTAAAATTTCGAATGTATAACGCCCCACTAGCTAATATACTGGTTTTGTAGATTATTATGCTCCGAAATGTACTGTACTATACTAATGGAATTTTCCGGAAAAAAATTAACTGGTTTTTTTAACGTATTTCCTTTAATTTTTAACGATAGACTGTTTCTTCAAAAACGATTTGTAGAGGTTTTTAAGAGCTACAAGGATCTGTGAATTAAATCTTTTTGGAACCCTTGGTTTTGAAATGGGGTGAGTTTAAAATGCTCGAAAAAGATGGTGCTTGATCGTAAATCGATGCTTTAAACGGCTATATCTCGCCAAATATTCATTGTATAACAAATCTAAATAAAGGATAATTTTAGTCATTAAAAAAGCTACAACTTGGTAATTTTTATTTTTTTCATATATTCAGTATTTTAGGGCATATTTAAAAAAAGATGGGTAAAAAATATGAAATTGTAAATCGTTTCTCGCTTTAAGCTGTACTTTTTCTAACACAAAGCATTTTAAATGGGTCAAACTTCTTGGACGTATTAACAATACATATACAAAGGGAATTTCAGAAGGGTAAAGATCGATTTTAATTATGGAGGAGGTTAGGGTGTTGTTTCGATTTTTTCGTAAAAAATGAGGTATTGACCTTATTTTCATCATAACTCACTAAATTTTTGAGCTCGAGTCTTTTTTATGATAGGTCTATTTATGCTCTTTAAAAAAGGTTTTGTGAGTTTTCTTCCAAAAATGCATCATTTTCCAGATATTTGACTTTGAATCTTTCAAATTTGGCATTTGAAGAAAACCGCTGAACATTGATAGGCCGTATTTCGGTTCCTATTATATCGCAAAAACATTTTAAAAAATGAATTGTATTTGTCTTTTTAAAAGCTACAAATTTGTTCTCTACAATTTTTTTGATAAAATGCACCATTTTCAAGTTATTCGCGAAAAATCGATTAAAAACGTGGATTTTTTCGTCTAAAAGTTGTTACTTTCAATCGCGAATAACTTGAAAAATATCATTTTATAAAAAAAATGTATAGCACATTTTTTGTTTAGAATCACTTTTTTAATCGAAACCTGTAGTTAAAACGTAAAAAATTTTCACCCCTGAGATGGGGTGGCAACCACCCCCTAGGCTTTGGCGCACTTTGGTTCGATATAGATTTTGATCCTTAGGCTATTACCTACCTTCTGTTAAATTTCAAGTCAATCCACGCAGCACGAAAAAATTGCGAGGTGAAATGCTTCATTTCCTGGATTATAACTGGTTTGACAGCATAATAAAATCGTAGATTTATGTGTAGCTTTCAATTTTTATGAGTTCAGAATCCAGCAGCCCGCTGAAGTATGGGATTTTTATAATACAATTGTTTGACAATCTTTTGTTGGCCAACCACCTACAGCAGAATTGAGCCGAAATACATTATATTCCTATGTTCCGAATTTATTTCGTTCAATCTGTATAATGGTTAGACAGGATTACGATTTATTAAAGGTTACTTCTCTCGGCACTTTCAGCTTTATTTATAACACGCATGGTTAACATTTTTGCATACTAATTGTTAACATTTAAAATAGTACTTAATTGAAGTCGAAGAGAACTACATCTCGACCTTGAAGTTATCGGCTCTAATTATTATCCGAATTTAACAACCCAACTCTACGACCCAACTCTACAACTCAACTCTCAATTCTATTCTCAATTCATTTTTTACCATTTTTATATTCGTCCTTGTATGACGACGTGATCACACAATATTGTGTACCTATATGTAAGCAAAGCCACCACGGATTACATTGGATTACTTGCAACGATGCAAAAATGATGTGTTTTGTATTTTCTAAACTTGAAGCAGTTAGGGCGTCCCCGATTTTTGATTAAAAACAATTGGAATTACACAATTTGAAATGTAAAAATATGAACATTATTTAAGAATAATATATTAGGAATAATATTTCATATATTACTGTATTGGCGATGTCAAACGAAAGAGACGACACGGTGCGGTAAAAATTTGAACTAGTGTACGTAGGATCATGACACTATAACTATAAGATAAGATATTGCGCATGTTTTTGTGACGTCATTGGAGAGTTGCACGTTCGAAATGTCAGTTTTTTTGTATATATCAATAAATAATCTTTAATAAATAGTTTGGAGATATCCTTATGTATACGATTATTGTAATTATTAAACCTCTTAACTTATTTTCGTCTAGTAATTTTATCACAGAATGCATACAAATCCCATTTAACTTTAACAAGATTTCAAATTCTACTCTCCAATGACGGCATGCGCGAACCCGACCGATTTTGAGCTACGGGAAGATCCTATCTTGTTATTCATAGTATCATGTGTAGGATAACAATAGTACATTGTTTACCGGGTAGGAAAAGCTTAACATTCCTGGACGACTGTGAAGATTGCTAAGTCGAGGCGCAAGCCGATACATTGCAATGCGAAACATTTTTCCGCAAATCGCCAGGAAATTTTGACATTCCTGTCAAAATTTCTTGAAGAAAAAGTCAGGACTTCCTTACTGTAAGGAAATGTCATTTCCTTACTGTAAGGAAATGATATTTCCGTACAGTTGTTAGTGTTCTACATACATAAGCGTCAAGTTTGACAATTCAACCTTAATACGTTTCCATAGTAACCCAAGTAATTTTATTAGGAATTTCAAAGCACCATTTATTTGGGAATAAAATTATCGCGTTTTTTTTAAATCAATCAATATCTGTCGAATTTTAAACGATTTGCGGAAAAATAGTATGTTTACCTCGTAGGAAAAGCCACATTCCTGGACTCTGTGTTGCTAAGTCTCGGTTTGCGACTCGACTTAGCAATCTTCACAGTCGTCCAGGAATGTTAAGCTTTTCCTACCCGGTAAACAATGTACTATTGTATTTAGTTATACTACCGAACAACACCGAACAGTTGTTCGGTGGTTATACACACATAACATAGTTATAAACATTTTAAATATTATTAAATAAAGCACAATAAGGTAACAAAATGTTAAAAAGTAAATGTAAACAGTATTGTTCTGCACGGCAATGCAGTAATTATCGATCGGAAGGAATAACTATGCATTTTTTTCCTCGTGACAAAAATCTACAAGATCGTTGGGCTCAGGAATTAAAAATTGGGAAATCGATATCAAATAATATGATCGTGTGTTCACAACATTTTTTATCAACAGATTTTTTTTTCAAGTAAATTTGCTGAACAGAATTGCAACATTTATTATAAATAATGTGCATATAATGTGCCTACCTAACCTAATAAAATGTATACACTAACATATATCTTAATTAAAATTTCTATTACAACTGCAGCAGGGCAAAAGAAACTTTCAAAGAAAGGTGTTATTCCCTCTCAATGCCTTCTTAAAGGAAAACACAAAAGATAAATCAATGAAGAACTGGTGAATGCTAGACTAATGCGTAATAAAACACACGCACATTCCTCCCTGTCGGTCTTTACAAGTGCATTTTGCCACCCACTCGTCTCTTAACACATTCCCAGTGATTTCATGTGGGGCACCAGTTAAACTAGTCGTTTGCAGACACAAACCGACTAATTTGTTATTATATTTGCCACACAACACAACGTGGCCAGCCTTTAACAAGGCCTCGCCTTCTTTTAAAGGTCTTTTTGTGTCTCCTATATATTTCAAAATATGGAGCAGACTAACTTCAATTTCTTTATTTGCCATTGCGTTAAGAAAAAAATAAATGAAAGATAATAAATACGGATAATTTTTAGACACAATGATTCACCTTCAAAGATTATGGTAGCTCTGTTTTGTTTTCCTACGTGCGTGATCAGCTGATCATCTATCAAAGCGCCCCCTATAGTTTGTTGACATCGCCAATTACTTTTCTCTTTTCCCTTCGGAAGAGCAGAAATTTTTCAACCTCAAATAAGTACTGTTTACCTATACTACATAATAATAAATATATTATACATTGTCGGTTAAAGTCTAGAGAACGTTCCAATTAAGTTAGCTACAAAGAAACTTCAGTAAAATACAAATTTGCGTTTGCGGTATTTCCATGTCCTTATTATGTATATGTTTTATGCCTCAAATATGCTTTGAAACGGTACATTTTCATTATATAATTTTATAGAATCTTGTATTTTTTAATTTATTTTTAATTTGTATAAAACACGAACGAATGAATATTTGTTTAATTTGATATTAGATGCAGTTAGTTAATCAGAAAAAAATTTGTAATTGCCCTTTGGTAGATTAGCGGATAAATTTGGTAATAGTGTCAATTTCATGACCATTTCCTCATCATTTTAAAATTATATGTATATTAAAATCATTACAGCCCAATTTAACTTATTATTCACTTTCTAACTTTAGTATTTATAGTGATTAATATATTATTTTTCTCGTTATTTTACCATTTTATGTTTTCCTTGTTTAATTAAATTAATTAATATTATATCACATGCTCTTTCGCGAGTTATTTCATTTGTAGCTAACTTAATCGGAACGTTCTCTAGACTTTAACCACATTGTCTTATTTCTAATTACAAAAAGTATTAAAAATAGTTATCACTTCGTCTTTTACGTCTATATTATAGTTTATGTACGCCGCAATTACTAATTTGTTCTATAACTTAATCAAATCACTAATTGTCATTTACTATCCCCGCGTTCACTTATGTCTACCGACTGTAAGCGTATATCCTGTTTTTATGCACTTCCCTAACCTTGCCTGTATCTAACTTAATCTTCTTCTTTAAGTGCCTATCTATTGCTGCTCTAAAGAGTTCTATAGAACTGCATTTAAACCAGTCCCTTAAATTCTTCAACTATGACACTCTCCTTCTTTCTATACTCCTTCCTCCTCTTATCTTTCCCTGTATTATCAGCCTTAGCAGTTCATATCGCTGTCCCTTCATTACGTATCCCAGATATTGTAACTTTCTTATTTTTATTGTATTTATTATTTCGCATTCTTTGCCCATTTCTCGCAATACGTCCGTGTTAGTTTTCTTCTGTCTCCATGCTTTTCTAAGCATCCTCCTGTAACACCACATTTCATGGACTGTAACTTATTTATGTGTTCTTACTTCAATGTCCAGCTTTCAAGTCCATATTGCAGTATCGAAAACATGTAGCATCTCAGTGCTCTTACTCTCAGTTCTAATCTAAGATCTTTGTTGCAGAGAATTGTTTTCATTTTTACAAACGCATTTCTTGCTATTTCTATCCTAGCTCTTATTTCGGTTGTTTTATCTCTATTGTCTGAAATCCAGGTTCCTAAGTATTTGTATTTATCAACCTTTTCTATCGGTACATTTCCCAAATGTATGTTTGTTGTTATATTTGTTTTCTTTGTTATTATCATGTATTTGGTCTTTTTATATTCATTTTTAGTCTATATTTTTCACAGAAACTGTTTGTTTTGTTTAGCAGTAATTGGAGTTGTTATGCAGAGCTTGCCATAATCACGATGTCATCTGCATATCTTATGTTGTTAATAGATCTTCCGTTAATTATTATTCCTTCACTTTGAGATAGTAATGCTTCTTCAAAAATGGCTTCACTATATACATTAAATAGTAATGGGGACATAATACATCCCTGCCTAACTCCTCTCCTGATTTCAATTTCTGGACTGGGTTCGTTATCTATTATGATTTGTGCTCTTTGATTCCAGTAGAGGTTTGTTATTATTCGTAAGTCCCTGTGGTCTATGTTTTTTGTCTTTAGAATATGGACTAATTTTTCATGTGTTACTTTGTCAAATGTTTTTTCAAAACCAACGTAACAAACATGCACATCAACACTCATATCCATGCATCTTTGAGCTAACACATTAAAAGCAAATAACGCTTCTCTGGTTCCTAGTCCGTTTCTGAACCCAAACTGACTATAATCTATTCCTTCTTCCAGTTTTTTATTTATACGACCATGTATTATTTTCATGAATAATTTGAGAATATGATTTATTAGTGATATTCTTCTGTATTTACTGCAACATTTAGCGTTTGTATTTTAGGGATAGCACAAAATGTGAAGAGTAACCATTGTTTCGGTATATGTGTCGTTCATTGTAAAAGTGGTGTAACTCCATATTCTGTTATTTACTGTTTTATTGTATCATTCAACCACGTTTAGTATAAGCTTTCAATATAAAAGCGAATCATCTCCAAAACTTACTCCTTCAACATGTAGATGGGGTTACTAGTTTTGTTCGAGAGCTTAAACTGTAAATATGTCATTATAAAAGTGAAGTAAATCCCAAGTCGCAATAATAATGAAGTAAGTCCGGAGATACTTCACTTTTATTGTGGCAAAAATGCAAGAGGTTGTGTTACATATTGTATCATTTCGTTGAATAATTTATGTTTACTGTTTCAAAACGAATTATAATAGCATATTATGATGGATACAGATGATTTTAGTAATTCTGATTCCGAATATCACCCTTCAAATGAAGAAAATAATAGTACTTCCGGTAAGTTTCGTTGTTGTTCATTTAGTTATTTTTATAACATTAAAATATAAGTTATTAATAAGAATTAGGCAATCCATTGACCTGTTAAACATTGTATTTGGTTGGCACACAAAACCAACAAAACTGTCCGTAACTTTATCTACTTGTTTTTGTTAATGTTTTTTAGTGTTTTAAAGATATGTTTTATTCATTGTTTGAAAAGCAACAATAAACAAATATTATTTTGCTTGTTTTTGTCCAACATCTGGTGCTTCTAATAATAATTTCCTTAGCATTTAGTTTAAGCATATTATTGAACTACATACAATAAAGATTCCAAAAATGAAGCGAATAATATTCATACAGGATAAATAACGTATAGTTATTAGGAAAATCACAAAAATAACCTTTGTTTGCCAACCAGAGGTCACGTGGTCTGGATTGCCTAATACGGATATTTTGTTTATTTTTTGAGTTTTATAACTAACTATACTTGCTCAACCTTTTAAATGTGTTGTCTCCTTGTTTTAGGTACAGATTCAAGTCATGACGAAAATATAAATGATAATAATGACCAGCAAAATCTTCAAGCAGACCCTGTACCAGCTAAGGCTAGAAAAAGATCACTCAATAAAGAAAATTGGGCAGTCAACAAAAGAAAAATGTTAAGAAATAGCGGTAAAGAGTATTTAACTTAAAGAGGTATAATAAAAAATCAGAAAAAATTTGAAAATATTGATTGTGGATGTCCAAAGAAATGTTTAACGCTGTTGACAGAGGATGAAAGAAAAGAAATATTTGACTCTTTTTGGAATTTAAAAAATTATGATCTTCAAAATTCATATCTGTATGCATTGGTACAAAAATCAGCAGTCAAAAGAAAACGTCCACTAAATAGTTCACGAGCAGGAAAAAGTTTTCATTTCAAATATTTTGTTAAGTCAAGTAATGAAACCCGATCTGTGTGTAAGAAATATTTTTTAAAAACATTTCAAATCAGTGATGGCAGACTGTATCGTTGCCTTTCAAAGGATGATGTGTTCCAATGTACTGATAAACGAGGCACAACAAGTTCCAGAAAACTTGATGATTCTGACATTGTAGCTCACATCGAAAAATGTGATATTAATATGACAGAACCTAAGAAATTAAAATATTATAATAAAGTTTTCAACACAAAATTTAATTTACATTCTAAAATGCCACACCAAGACACTTGCAAAACTTGTGATGACCTTAATTTAAAGATACAGGGAGCTGGCGATGAAAATGCTAGGAAGGGATTTGAAATACAAAGAGAAGTTCACCAACGAAAGGTAGAAGCAGCAAGAGAAACTCTGAAAAATGATTCAAAAAGAACTAATGAAGCATACATTCTAACTTTTGATCTACAGAAAGCCTTACCCTTCCCCAAACTTAGTACTTCTGTAGCATACTATAAAAGAAATCTTTATGTTTATAACTTCGGTATACATTGTTTCAATGACGATGTAGGCTACATGTTTGTCTGGGATGAAATTAAAGGCGGAAGGGGCTCTCAAGACATTTCATCATGTCTTGTAAATCTTTTAAAAACTCATGCAGCTACACAAAACCATGTCATAATGTACTCTGATTCTTGTACCGGACAGAATAGAAACATCAAGATGGCCCTTTCTCTTTTAAAGCTTGTACAAGAACCTATTCTCAGTATAAACACAATAGACCATAAATTTTTAGTGTCAGGACATTCGTTTTTACCCAACGATGGGGAATTTGGAGTCATTGAAACCGCTAGTCGTCATCAACAACAAATTTTCAGTGCAGATCAATAAGTAGACATCATAAAAAACGCAAAACGCAAACAGCCACATTTTTGCGTGAAAAAAAATGAAAAACTGTGATTTTTTTAGTACAGTTACCTTGGAAAATTCCATTACAAATAGAAAGAAAACGACATGTGGTTATGAGTTCAGCTGGCTTAATATTAGATGGATAAGATTTGAAAGAAATCATCCATTACAGTTTAAATTTGAAGAAACCCTTAATCCTGACACCCCATTTTACGTTGTAGATTTAACTAAAAAGAAGCAAGGACCTGAGGTTCAGTTAAACAATATTATACAAATGCAACTGTATACCTCAAAACGTCCCATAACCAGCGCAAAAAAGAAAGATATGAAAGATCTCTTACCGTATATTCCACCGATTTATCACTCGTATTATAAAAATCTTCCTACCGATATACCAACGCGGTCAAACAGCGGTAATTCTAGTGAACGTTCATCTGATGATGAAATTATGTACGATTAGCTCACAATAACAGTGAAGTAACTCCAAAAAAAATTTTTTTTCCTATTTTTATCACAGAATTCAATATATTTTCTTCGTTTTATACTTATGATTAGAAACTTGGTCTTGTACTGAAGAATAAATAATGTAAATAACTCAATAACGACTTTTATTTTTTTTTCCTGTACATCGATTTGCAAATGTCAAAATATCTACAAATTCAATTTGATGGAGTTACACCACTTTTACAATGAACGACACATATGTCATGTTTTGTATACTGAGTTAAATAAGTCTACTATAATGTCTAAGTTTTCATCATTCATGTATTTTAAGATTTCGATAGGGATTTCGTCTGGACCTAATGTTTTACCAGTTTTGCTGTTTTTTAATGCCATTTTAATTTCCTCTTTTAATATCTTTAAAACCATATCCTGTTCTACTTCTATCTCCATCTGTTCTGTTCTATTATCTTTGAATAGTTCATTTATGTATTCTGTCTATCTCGTTAATTTGTCGTTAGTATTCAACACAAGGGGATATTATTACTGATATGAAGGAGAGATTATGTCACTGGACCAATTACATTCAACAACTATTTAATGATGAAAGAGAAGAACTGTCATTAGAAATCACCGAGGATACTGGACCACCAATATTAAGAGAAGAAGTCATCTATGCCATCAAAAACACAAAAGAGGGTAAAGCTACTGGACCAGATGAGGTGCAAATCGAATTATTAAAACTCATCGATGAAGATGTTATTGATGTAATGGTTGAACTCTTTAATCTAATATATCAGCCTGCCACAATCCCCAGACAATGGCTGCAATCAACCTTTGTAGCAATTCCCAAAGTTCAACAACTTGCTCAGACCACAGAACAATAGCTTTAATGAGTCACACACTTAAAACATTTTTGAAAATAATTCACAGCAGAATTGTTAAAACTCTTGAATATGAGATTAGTGACACACAATTTGGCTTTAGAAATGGTATGAGTACAAGAGATGCTTTGTTCGGCTTGAATGTGCTGGCTCAGAGATGCATGGACATGAATCAGGATATGTACTTATGTTTTGTAGACTTTGAAAAGGCATTTGATAAAGTTCAACATAAAAAGCTTATAGATATATTAAAAAGCAAAAATATTGACAGTCGTGATCTGAAGTCGTGATCTAATTTATATTGGAATCAAACTGCCAAGGTAAGAGTTGACAGCCAGTACACCGAAAATATCAAAATACAGAGAGGAGTCCGCCAGGGTTGCGTGCTGTCCTCACTACTTTTCAATGTCTACAGTGAAGCGGTATTTCAAGAAGCGCTCTCAGACTCAATAGAAGGTATATCTATCAATGGAGAAGTTTTGAATAACTTACGTTTTGCAGACGATACAGTAATAATTACGGATAACAACAATGATTTACAGAACCTAATGCAACGCCTTAATGAACGCTGTCATGAGTACGGACTGAAGATAAATTTAAAGAAAACTAAATGCATGATCATGACTAAATCTGCACATGCAAATATCCAATTGACTATTGAAGATACTGCAATTGAGAATGTTAATAACTATAAATATTTAGGAACATGGATAACATCAGATGTAGACCAAACCAAAGAAATTAAGACACGTATTGAAATAGCACGTACATCATTTATTAAACTTAAAAAGTTTCTTTGTTGTCGGGATATAAGGTTAGAACTACGCCTGAGAAAGCTTCGATGTTACGTGTTCTCTACTCTTCTTTATGGTCTGGAAGCTTGGACACTAAAACAAGTTCATCTGAATAAGCTGGCCGCCTTTGAATTTTGGTGTTACAGAAGAATCCTACGAATATCATGGATTCAAAGAATGTCAAACATGGAAGTAACTAGAAGGATAGGAAATGAGGCGGAAATAATATTAACTATTAAAAGACGAAAACTTGAGTATTTGGGACATGTGATGAGAGGGCAAAAATACGCATTATTACAACTTATTATGCAGGGCAAAATCCGAGGAAAGCGAAATGTGGGAAGACGAAGAATATCCTGGCTTAAGAACTTAAGGGAATGGTTTGAATGCAGTAGTGCAGAACTTTTTAGAGCGGCAGTCAACAGAGTCCGCATAGCCATGATGATTTCCAACCTTCGATAGAAGATGGAACTTAAAGAAGAAGAATTCAACTCAAGTTTCCCATTTGTATCTTTCAGTATTCCCGGTTTTCTTATTCTATTGTTGTGAGTTTATTATCTTAATTTTTTATGTGTGTTAAAACTATCATGTCTTTTCTGGTATTCTTCTATTTCTGCGCATTGTTCTTTTAGCCATTGTTCTTTCTCTTTCTTAACTCTGTATTTTATTTGTTTATCCACTTTTTTGTACATCTGATTATCTTTGTTCTTATATTGACGCCTTTCTTCCATTCATTTTGAGCCTAATTTTGGTCACTACTGGGTTGTGATCTGATCCTATGTCGGCACTTGGATAGGTTTTTACGGATATAATTCCGTTCTTGTATCTTTGTCTAATACATAGTTCATTTGGTTTCCTACAATTCTATCTTCTTGATCTGCTGGTGACTTTCAGGTATATAGTCTTCTCTTTGGCATTTTGAACAATGTATTAGCTATAACAAAATTATTGTTTTGCCAAAATTCGATAAGCCTGTCACCCCTTTCGTTTCTGTTGCCCAGACCATATCCTCCTGTACATTCTTCTACTTTTTCTTCCCCAACCTTTGCGTTAAAGTCTCCCATTATAATTGTTAAATCTTGAGTTTTAATGGATTTTAAAATGTTGTCTAGGTCTTCGTAGAAAGTTTCAATATCGCTCTCTGGTTTGTCTGCAGTTGGAGCATAAACTTGTAGGATGTTTATTTTGGGTTTGTTCTGGTTTAATTATAAGAGTATAATTCTGTTGGAGTATGAAGTGAAATTTATTACAGCTTCCTCAATGTCTTTGTTTAATTATTATACCAACACCATATCTATGTGAACCGTCTTGACTTCCTGAATAATATATTGTTTTATTGTTGATTTTTATCTTTCCTTGAGTCGGGCCATTGGACATCGCTGATTCATAAAATCTCTATATTCAGCCTTTCCATTTCTTTAACAGCATTATGTACTTTTCCAGCTTGATGTAGACTTTTAACATTCAAGTCGATACTTTGCAAGGTTTTCGCATGTTGACGACCGGGGAGGCCTTGCAGTCTTGTCAGTTTCCTCCTCTGCCGGATCTTGTTTTCAGAGTTTCATGACCTTAAGTTTACATGAACTTAATTTTACAATTAAAATTATTTAATTCTGTTATAAAAGGACATACCTAAAGACTATCAAACCTATTATTTTCTTCTCTTTTGAGTAAAACTAGGTCTCCTATTTTAAAATGTTGGGTGCCGCTGTTAGTTTGCTTACGTTCTGTATCTCTTTTTGTGCTTTAATAGAAATGTTTTGATCTATCGTGTGCCAATTGTAGTTTATATCAGAACTCATTACAGTAGGCATCTATGTTATGGCATGGTTGAATTTCTTGTGTAAGGTCTGGCAAATGTACTTTCCCATCGTACCTACAATTCAAAACGTGTGTAGCCATGATATGCGTTAAGGGTGGTGTACATGGACGTATAAACACAGATGGACTCAGTTATTTACATAAAATTGTGAAGTCAAAATTATTTTAATAGGTCACATTCTCAGCACCTTCAACTGTTGTCACGTTTTTTATTAAAATTTCTTATTCGCGAGTCGCTGAAAATATTACTCCGTATTTTATACTCTACAGGTGCTATCAAACCAAAATAATAATTTATTGGTTATATTAATATATTTAATTGTAATCAAAATATCAAATGTGCACATAGTGTGCATTATCATTTAATAATAGAGTATAATAGATATCAATCAATTATTTTATATGTAGAAGCACTGAAAACTACTTATAAATGGCAGCGGTATTTACATTTCTCTGTCTTATGGCTCTTCTCTATGTTTGTTTACTTTTTACAGTAGATGAGGAAAAGTTGTTTTTCGATATTTTGGCTGTATTTTGAATGATATTGGTGAAAAGTGAAATAAACATATTATAATAATGGTGCTACAGTGTTGCATTTACACAAAAAAAAAACGAAATATTTACATCCCGATCTCCCATTTCATTTGTAAGTACTGTCTATTTACATTATTTAAGATGAGGAACTGAGAAAGCGTGTTTGTTTACATTTTAAAACATGTCTTTCATAGGCGTACCATTGGGTTTATTCATGTTCATTAATGTATTAAATAAGATATGAGTTCATGAAATTAGTAGACATTTTTAAATTGTAAGTAGACATCATCTGATTAAAAAATATATGTTTAGTACCTTTTTAATTTAATATTTCTCATGGATACAAATAAATTAGTGAAATGAATAAAACTCATTTATTTTTCTATGTAGGTTTCCAAATAATATTGACGATCGAACTATTTGGGTAGCAAATTTAGGAGAAAACAAAGATTTTTTATTGTAGCATTATTTTATACTATTACCTATTAAAAAATTAACTTGAATTCAACTATATTTTATTATATTAATTTTAAAGCAAATAAAATTGTATTTTAATTTTTCTATAAAGACGTGATTTGTTAATAAACTCTCGTTTTTTTTTTAATTCTTTGAACTTGTTTTTATACATTATTACTACTTCCAATTTTTAAAGTCTGAATAATTATCCCCGCGAGTAAAAATTCAAGCAGGCTTATGCTCATTGAGGAAGCGTCACATTCTAACCAAGCTTCAAAACATTGTGTGTTAAAGGTATCTTATTGCTGTGTCCATCTATGTTTATACGTCCATGGTGGTGTAGTAGCAATATGTGAACATTCTGCAACATTCTTACATTCTCCTCAAAACATTATTTGTGTGATGAAAACCCATCTGGATTTTCTACATTTCTGAGGCTAAAGTAAATAGTTTAAAACACTATGAAAGGGTTATAAGGAATAAAAAGACAATAAATTAAATAACCATAATTTATTAACAATGTATGCGTTTCGTGCAATTTTAAATAAATTAATTAACAGGAATATAATTTTACTTAATAAAGTCATTTGTAAATGCATGCATTACGAAAGAAAGGTTACAAAATTAAACATTCGTTCATTCATTATAGTTAACAGATAAATCATTATGTGAGCCGCTCAGAGCAGAAGTGGTGTAAGTCATGTTTTTGTATAATTTGAACTTACATCACTATGCAATAAGCTTTAACCTCATACGGTTACCTGTAAAAGTGCTGTTTTACGTCTATCTTGCAATACCTCCTACTAGATAGCAGAAATATACTGAACTTATTTATAAAATGTTGAAAGTGTTGTGTGCAAACGTGGTGTAAGTCATTTAAGAACACGGTTAGGTTGTCGTTAACAGCTGTATTATTTTTTAAAGCATTTTTCTTGTATTTCTTGTTATAAATAAGTTTTAAATACTAGTTTACATTTGATTTTGTAGTAATTATGTCATCAAATTTCCACTTCGATTCAGATGATGACATAACAGACTTGGATTATGTTCCACCAAACGAATCAAGAAGTAGTGATGGTAAGTATTTGTTATTGTTTAGATAATAGCTTTTTATTTGTTGCGCCGGTTATTTTAGTAGATATTTGGGCATACATCAATTGATAATTTAATAATATTAATTTGTATCATTTCTGGTAAATTAAGTATTACATTTTGTGTTCCAGATGAAAACGAGGTCAATTTGGAAGTTAATGCTGCAGTTGTTTTACCCACTGTAGAATCTTCTGAATGTGAAAACGATGAAGATATTGTTGTCAAAAAGACAAAAAATTCTTCTTTGGGGAAAAGGAATGTTAAAAGTGCAGAAAGAAGTGCTGGTAAAAATAAAATATTTGAAAATAAAGACTGCAAGTGCAATAAAAAATGTTACGAGAAGGTTAGTGAGGCAACTGGAAAAATTCTCTTTGACTCGTTTTGGGCTGTGGGTGACTATAAAAGACAAAATTGTTATATAGGTGACCTAGTACGAAACATACCAGCTGTGAATAGATGAAGGCGTAATGGAAGTAGAGGAATGAAGGCCTGTCCACATAAGTATTTTTTGAACATAGAGGGCTTCAGTCACATTGTTTGTAAGCAGTATTTTTTGCAAACATTTCAAATTTCTGACGGTGGAATGACAAGAGAAGAGCCTTGCAGAAAGAAAAGTCTGGTAAAGTACTGTAAATCTGTAAATCATATTAACAGTTTTCCTGCTTACACCAGGCATTATACGAGAACTCATAACCCAAACAGAAGATACTTAGATACCTGTCTTAATGTTAGAAAGATGTTTGCTTTATACAAAGAAAATTGCCTTGAAGATGGATTGCAACCAGTCATTGAAAACATATACAGAAAAATATTTTCTGATCAAAACCTACATTTTCACAATCCTAGAAAGGACAATTGTCAACGGTGTGATAAATTTAAGTTACGCATAGGCGCAGCTGACGAATCTAATAAAACAACCTTGAGGCCAATCATGAACTACATCTAAGGAAAGCTGAAAAGGCCACAGCCGCAATGAAAATCGATGCATGTTTGACTCAGTCTGAGAATAGTTATCATGTAATTTCGTTTGACTTACAGAAAGCATTGCCTTTCCCCAGATTGACAACATCAATTGCCTACTACAAACGAAATTTATATTGCTATAATTTAGGTGTGCATGACTTGCATACCCATAAAGCGTGGATGTATGTATGGGACGAGACTAGCCTCTAGAGGATCCCAGGAAATTGCATGCTGCTTAACAAAATATTTGAAATGTGAGGCAGCGGTGAAAAACACATAATAGCGTTTAGCAATGCTCGCACGGAACAAAACCGTCATTTTAAAGTTGCATTAACTTGGCTTAAAATTGCAATGGATCGTAATAATACCATTGAAGTGATAGAACACAAATGTCTAAGTATCTGGTCACTCATTTATGATGAACGATTCTGACTTTGGAAATATTGAATCTGTCGCGAAAAACCAATTGCATTATACTCCACATGACTGGTATGGAACCATCCGTACTGCTAGGAGAAAAAATAAGCTTAACGTTCACGTAATGAAACAAGATTTTAAAGCTACATTACAGTTGGAAAAATCGGTATTAAGAAATAAACTAAATACAGACGGAAAGTCAATTAACTGGCTGCAAATTCAATGGATACGTTTCACAAAAAACTGTCCTCATACAATGTTTACCATGCCACATTAAGTGGCATAGAAGACTTTTGTGAATTGCGGTTGCCGAAAATGGAAAGGCTCATCACAACCTTTTTATGAAATTCAACAACGCCGTTTGTTTAATTGCCCTAGGCCTGTTACATCAGCAAAGAAAAATGATATGAAAGATGTATTACCTTATATTTCTCCGATTCACCATTCTATAACACTTTAAAAACGTCAACAGAGAACTTGGATGACCTGGGACCATTAGAATCATCGAGGGACATCGAAGCATTCGATGATGAGAACAGAGGCACCAGTTCTGAACTTTATTATTGTTTTTCCTTTATAATGGTGTCTCTTATATATTTTTTAATCTTATAGCAGTAAAAATTATATTTGTATTACTTCACATCTCCTAATAAAGAATTTTAAAATTTTGTATATAATTTTATTTGTTTTTATTTTATGCATTTTTTTAAATACATACTATGAGCATGATCATTATATTACTCATTCATTTATCTAAACATAAAAACTTTCGTCTGTACAGAGTTTCTAGTAAAGCACTAGTTTGCTGAGAACTTGATTTTTTGACTTACACCACTTTTGCTCTCAGCGGCTCATGTAACAGATAAAACATATTTATCATTCTTCATAAGTTTAAAAAAAGTAAAACAATTATAAAACCCGATAAATAAAAACAGGCAAAATATTGGGTCCAATAATTCTCCTCTAAACATGTTCACCACCGTACATGAATATTCGTGCGTAGAGAAACACTTCATTTGCTTTAAGTGCATTGAAACTGAAATATGTATCATGAGTTTCTTAACAGGTTTGTGAATTTTTAGGTAAAATTAGGCTGGATCCAGCTGTATTGCTTGTGATATCCTGGCCTTGGGAGTCACAGTATCGAGGCTTGGGGAACTAAGATGACTCCATAGAGAAATAAAGATCGACCCAGCCAAAAACCGAGGCGATTCAGCCTGAGAGCCCATTAAGTGTCCAATACTTTTATATAATATTTTATATTCATAAGTTTTTATAGGAATTTACAACCAATATAATTTGGGATCGTCTCTTCTCACTTGTAATTTTACAATATGTCTATAAATTTTCAGTGCTGGGCCTAACCTTAAGTTGAGATTTGTTAATACGTCAATTCTTCTTAATAGTAGAAGTGATCTACCGTCAATTTCCTGAAAAAAAAAACATGTATGAACGTCTGTTTTAGTATTTACATAATAACAATATGTAAATATAAAGATAAATCAATTAGTTATCAACCCCCTCCGTTCCAGTTCTACAACCCCTTAACAGTTTTAAATACAGATTATGCCATATTTGACACATCATTATATAAACACTTCAATGGAGTATTCCAAGAATCCATAATTTTTCTCTCCATAATTAATTCTTCTGATCAAATGCATTTTTTAAATGGAATAAACATTAAAAATTCCCTTTTTTTCTAGTACCTCGGCTGAAATAAAATATATTATACAAAGCAAAAATCATGTGGCTCCAGGCTGGGATAATATTTCATCCAAAGTTTTATCTTATCTTCCTAATAATGTGCTGAGAGTTTTAGCGGAGACAATTAACACATTTTTTTCAACAGGTCACTTTAGTGATTATTTAAATTTTGCTAATCCTCTGTATAAAGGTTGTGACCAAGATTTACCTGCTAATAATGATCGTCCCATCTCTTTGTTACTGTCGCCTTCAAAGATTATAGAAAAATTGGTAAAAATCCGAATGATGACTTTCTTTAAAACACAATTTACATTCTTGCTTCCAATTTGGTTTCCAGTCATTAAAAAGTATATATGATGCCATCTTCGTATTCATGGAAAAACTATGCTTGGTCTTAAACAAAGATTGTTGCTGCTGATATATCTAAAGCTTTTCTTCCTCTTCTTTTATATTATATAGACATGACACTGTCTGTTTTTGACTGCTTTTGACTTTATGAATCATAAAATACTTCTTAATAAAAAAGATATTGTTTAAGAGGCACTGTTGTAAAGTGGTTCAGACTTGGAACACAGATGCCAGCCTTCATCAATCAATGAACGCTACACTAGTAATATCTTTATTAGTGGTGGCATACCTCAAGGCTCTGTCTTGTGTCCTATCTTCTTCTTGATATATATTTAATGATATAATTAACTTCGACATGATATAATTAACCTGGCAGGCTTGAAGTGGTGCAAAGCTAATCATTTGAAATTTAATTTTTCAAAAACCAAATTAATTGCTTTTAAGAATGATCTAAACAATATTACTCTAGGCAATGAAGGCATTTGTTCTAACACCGTAAACAAATTTTTAGGTCTCTATATTGATAATAAACTTAAGTTTGAGCTACATACTGTATATTTAAGCAAAAAAGATATAATCGAGTTGCTTTGCTGTCAAATCAGTTACACACCACTTACATTTCAAGATTGCAAAAAGTGTTTATGTGGCCTTGATTCAATCTAATGAGATACGGTATTGCCTTTTGAGGTAGCTGTTCTCTTCATCATTTCAGCAGACTTTTTCAGCACTCATATATGTATTTATGCAAGGTCAAGATTGGTACATTATGCAGACCTTAATTAGACCTTAATTATAAACACCATTCAGAGGATATTCGCACAGATTCCTTTTATAACACTCGTATAACGTATGTTATTCCAATTCCCTCTTGTATATTAATTAAAAAATCATTTATTTACACCGGAAAGCAAGTGTTTAATGATGGACCACTCGATATAAGATCCTCAAGCAATATCTTTGTATTCCGTAGAGCAATCAAGAAGTCTGTATTATCTAAGTGTTACTATAGTATTTAGTAATTTTTTGACGACAGCTGAGCTAATTGATAGCTTTATTATGGAAATTTTATAATTAATATTTTAATGTATCTTGTACTGGGTCATATTTTGTTTTATACATGTAACTTATTTTAGAAACAATAAATTTCTCTCTCTTCCTCTTATTAACTTTATTTCTGTGAAAAAGTATTAGTTTATTAAGTGTTTACACACCTTTAAAAAATTAAATGCCACACCTCTGTTAACAACAACGAAATATAGGTGAAGAAGGTGTAACTCTTTCAACAAATTAATATTTCATTTACAAAAATGGAGATAATATGTAGGAAAACATACATACGTGAATATTTCATTGAAGTATTTCTCCAATGATGTGTCACATGTGGTATTTTTCTTATTTAAAACTAAGGGGTTGTACAACTAGAAGGAATGAGTTAATAAATGACAGATGTCTCTAGCATTAAAATGTATCCCATTTGGAATGAGATCGAACTGTTTCAGCATTTTCAGCAAATATATTGCCAAATATTAGGATGGGCTGTTTTAGGTGGCGGTGGGGGATATTAATTAACAATGGAATATTTAATTCAATAAATTTATAAAGTGAACGATAAATTAAATAAATACAGCATTTTACAGCGTCAAAATGGGCTTAACAATCGTTCACATAGCGTATTTATTTTGAATGTAAAGAATTTGAAGCAATATTATGGTCATTTTATATTCCAGTAGGACGGTGCTGCATGCCATACAGCTAAAACAACTAAAAAATGGCTTGGGGAGAATAACATTAACGTCCTCTCATGGCTTTTGAACAATCCAAACCTTAAAGTTATGAGACATTGTGGTATAAGATAAAATGTTAATATGTTTCGAGTGATAGTAAGTGACAATATGACTTTTAAAGTGAAGGAACTAAAAACGATAAAAGGAACACAAAATTGAAAATTAAAAATGGGGAAAAAGAATAAGGCACATGTGAAGATTTTTATATAAAATGTTGCAATGAAGTAATAGAAATAATTACCTGTTCCTTAAATATAATAGCTTCTTCTGGGAAATACTGTCGAAAATACTCATAAACTTCATCGGCGGTCCAATGAGTTGCGTCAGGAATAGACGGATCAATGCCGCTGTTTTCATCTTCATTCTGCGAATCGGACTGAGCATCGCCATCGGCATCTGGCGATTCTGGCCTTAATGTGGTTTGCGGGCTTAAATGCGGTGGTGTTGGAGAAATTGATGGAGAATTATACTGTGATGGTGATGAGTCTCCAGAATTTGATGATGTATTATATTCTAAAAAATAGTAAAGTCTGTATTTAAAACTTTTACCAAAATGTATTGGTGCTATTAATAATATTAAAAAATTTAAGTATTTGAAGCTGTTTGGGATTAATATGTTATGAGTTAATTAATAACATTTGATATCTCGTATTTTCAGTAATAACGAGAATGCTGTGTAGTGCCCTTTTGGTAGTCACCTTGTTTGGTTTTTCTGTCTTAATATATGCGTTTTATCCTGTCCTTTTATTTGCTATGTCGCATGTTCGGATATTATTCATGCAAACAAAATTTTTCAAGAAGCTCCTGGAACAAACAACAAATTCAAGAATGGTTACGAGAGAAGGATATATTTTATGAAGATTATTTAAAGCCAGAACTATTGGATGTAGCAAACAGTTATGCAGATATAAACGACAAGTACAACATCGAAACTTTGGTCGAGAAATACGGCGTAGAAGTATTACGATTGCTTCCCTATCATTCTGAGCTTAATCCAATAGAGATGGTTTCGAGCCAAGTTAAACATTACGTTGCAGCCCGAAACACTAACTTTAAAAAAGATCGTGTACAACAACTCATCCATAAAGCGTTTGCCAATGTCTCTGCTGAACAGTGGCAAAATTATATACAGCACGTCATCAGAATTGAAAAAGAAATGTGGATAGCTGACAACCTACAAGAAGATATCCTACCGGTGATTATCAGAGCCAACATCGGCAGTTTCAGTGAGAACGATTTTTCCGAAATGGAGTAGAGACCAGACACTGTTATTGTAAGTCTTATTTTTATTCATTAGGTAGCGTTTAGGCTACATAAATTTTTATTCTTTTATTAGTGTAATTTTATTTATTTTTTTTTTTTGTAATAATTGTTGAGACTGTTAATAGTAATAATTGATCCCAGTTGGTATATATCCTGTCGGTATATAAATTAACAATTTAAATTTGTACCCACTACGGAGCTACGATTTTTTTGTAGCAGTTTTTTTTTGTAGTAGACTCCGTTCTGTTGTTACACCCTGTATAATTTAGTAAAAAAGATTTCAAAAAAATAGTTTTATTAAATTTTGTGTAATTTGGAAAATCTTGAAGTTGTAAATAATGTTACATTTACTTCTAATAGGATTGCATGATTTAATGCTATCGTACAGGAGGGCCAACGCGGTCCTGTATCACACCTGCAGACTATGAACGTGCCTAGCGGCCTAAGCGACAACGTCGCTTCTCATAAGCACTGTACTGAAATCCTCTCATGAATTTGTCTATAGAGAGTTGACACATAAGAAAATATTTGATGATTTTGTAACAAAACATCCCTCTGTTTGTAAAATCGAAGTATACCGTCAGGTTTTAAAGGAAATGAATATTTAGCCAACCCAAAACGGATATCTGTGAAGAGTGCAACAGGTTAAAAAACACGTTGGAAAATAAAGAAGACGATAAAATTCAAGATCAGCCAAATTCCCACCGTACTAAAGCAGAAAATAAAAAAAGGGATTATTTTGCCTATTAAGCCTCAATGTAAAAGTGCAATTTTTACTAGCCGACTTGTTGTATTTAACCTTACGTTTTCTAATTTAAGTAGTCTAAAAATAACAGCTTCTGTGTACTCTAGCACGAAGCTTTAGGTGGACTTAAGGCTGAGTCGATTGTTGACGCTTTATTAGAAGTAATAAGAAAAGAGAGATATGTCTCTCATTTTGTATTTTGGGCAGACAACTGTACATCCCAGAATAAAAATTGGGTTCTATATACTTCCTTAATAACTGAAGTCAATCGTTCTTCCGGACCACAGGAAATCATTATAAGATATCTTACAAAGGGCCAAACGCACATGTCTGCTGATGGAATTCATGGCAATATCGAGCAAAAATATCAGAAATATCTATGATTTTCAGGAACTGACTGAACTTGTCAATAACTTCAGAAGTAGAGGTACTTAAAACTACTTGTGGAAAGATAAAAAAAAGGACAACAACTAGGAAACTAGAGGATCCTGTAAGGGGTTTTCTATTACAAAATCTGGTAGAAGTTATTTTTACACGAGGAAGTAGCTGTATAAAATATAAAACAGATTTTGAGGACGATGATCAGGAATTAGATTTTTTACAAAAAAAAAACACTGTCCAAACACGTTTACGCCTAAAACTTAAATATTCTTGAAATCTTAAGCGACAAAAAGGCATTCATTTTAAAAACCGAGTTCCATTAATGCCGGAAAACCGAAAGTTCTTTTGAAAAATCCTACCAGGATTCCAGGATACTAGTTTCTATTGTTTAGTTTTCTGCTGTTACCAAACCAATGTATTTGTATAATTCGTTCCTTTTGTCATTTTAGTAATATTATTTGTTTTTGTTTTAAGTAGGTACAGATTGTTTTTTTTTTTTTTTTTTTGTTAGTTCCTAATTTTTAATAACAGTTTTTATATTGGTACGTTTGTATTTTATATTCTGTATTTTATTAAAATAAATATTGTTTTATCATCTATTTTTTTTATTGGCTTTGGCTTGAAACCTTTAGCCACGTAATTACCTATAAATATTAGTATTCATTCATACAGGATTGTACAAGGAGGACACTTTTCACGCTCAGGGATTCATCAGAGCGGCTTTATTGTAACAAACAAGACATAAACCACGGTTAGGTAGGTGTGCAACATATATGGTAAACATACAAAGGAAATGTTCAAGCATACGATCAATTATACACTCATACCTTTAATTTAATTTTTACAAGAAATATCATAATTATTTTAAATATTTTTATATTGTCTTCACTTAATAGAAGATTTACGTTTAATGGTGTACTTAAACCCTCTTTTATCAATTCTTTTATCAGCCACGTGCTTGTATTACGATGTAGTGGGCAGTTGAAGAATATGTGATTTAAATCAGATATACCAGTTCCACACCCACATCGGTCTGTTGGGAGAACTCCTATTTTGTGTAGATTTTTCGGAAAACATCCATGATCTACTTTTAATCTTAAGACAGTTGATACTGTGTTTCTGCTTAGTGTAATATCTTTGTAAAATTGTTTTACATCTACTGTTGGTTGGAATTTGTATAAATTAGTGCCCCTGCTTTCACCAAACTGAATCCATTGTCTGTCCCATTTAAATTTAAAATGTTGTTTGATATAGGCAAGTAGGTCACATGTGTTAAATTCTTCTATCACCATATGTGGGTGCTGTAATGAATTTTTAGCTATAGAATCAGCAATAGTATTGCCAACAATATCTGAGTGTCCCTTAACCCATAGAAATTTAGTACAATATGGATCTGATAGTTTTAGTAACTATTCAAAAATTTTTAATATGAATATATTGCTATTGATTGTGAATTTAAAGTTTTGTAAGGAGTGTAGTACTGACAGTAAATCACTGCATATGACAATTTTGTTCCGCTGGTTTTCACAGCACAATTCAAGGGCTTTGTATATAGCACATGCTTCAGCAAAAAAAATGCTGGATTGATTATTTAAAATAAATGATTTTTTAATCTTCATTTTTGGTACAAAGTAAGCACTGGTTGTACATGTTGGTGATTTTGACCCGTCTGTATAGATCACAATATGATCTGAATAGCCACTTAAGATTTCTTTAAGAGTAGTGTAGCAAAATTCGTTTTGGTATTTAGGGATAATAATATTTGTAGCTAGAACACTTGTTAGATGTGGTATATCCAACGATTCCCAGATTAGATTACAAGGGGAATTTGTTAACTTCTTAAGTTCGTTGCAAGTTATAATTGCTCTTGCAAGTGGTGTAGAAATTTTTTTTAATGAAGTATGTAGATGATAAATCAGCTGTATTTAATTCTCTGCGCAATGAGAGTGGGTTTTCAGATGCTAGAGCTAGGGTGGCTTCATTTGGAGTGCTTTTCATCAATCCTAACACAATCCTTAGAGCTTTAAATTGAATTCTATCAAGTTTACGTAAATTGGTTATGCTAGCCATATATGACCCATATACCACACAACAGTAATCTATTATAGATCTTATATAGGCTCGATAAAAATTCAATGCAATCATCTAGTTTTATCAATGTTTTATCATCTAGTTTTAATTTATTTTTGCAAAACACACTAATAGCACTTACTGTTCTGCAAAATGGAGTATTTTTTAAGTATGTACTAATTACAAAAAAAGGCAATTACTGTGTTTTGTTATGGAAAAATTTATTTTAATTTTTTGTTAAATCTATGCAAAAATTAGTAAAGGCAATTACTGTGTTTTGTTATGGAAAAATTGATTTTAATTTTTTTTTAATCTATGCAAAATTAGTTTTCACTTGAATAGAGGTGAATAGAGGTTGTCGAACATACCGTCCAGTTTGTGTTTGAATTTATTTAAAAATTTCTTACGGCTTTTACATTTTATAAAAATCGAATTTTCTCCATTGTTGTAAAAATGCAATTACTGTGTTTTGCCATGGGAAAGCCGAGATGTTCGGTAATTAAATATACAGCTAGTAGACTACAAGCAATGGGAAATTTTTAATGGGTCATTTGACCCAGCATGAATCACATATAAAACATATAAATACAATTCCCAGTTTAATAGTAATTAACATTTAAAACAATACTACAATATTTAATAACAACTTTAGAAACTATGTCGTCAAGTATTATCGGTACAGGTGAGTTACAGGTAAGATAAACTTAGCATTCACTGGCAACCTATTATCAATTATATTCTCCTAATGGTTAATGTATATATTCGATTTCTATCATATATTTTCATATCATATTTTATCAAACTTCAAATGTTATTGAGTGTTAATTATTTCTAAACAATATAAAAAATGTAATATAATTATGTTTACCAACCTGATGCACTTTTTCGACTGAAAGAATTGACATTTGATTGAATCTGATTAATCTTCAATTCATCTGGCATTTGGCAATTTGTGCATGACCATTTTTGTCCCTTTGATAATTTTTCTACTATTCTCGGTTGATGGCAACCAGCGTGATATCCATCGGCACAAACTGAACAGACTGTTAAACTTCCCTAAAAAATAAAAATGTATTTACTAATATGTGAATATTTAGATAATAAGCGTCACATGTATGTTATTATTATTGTAGAAAGCGGGCCTAAAGTATATACCCTTCTCTCCCATTATAATTTCTGGCTACAGCAGGACAGCACACCCATACAGGATTCCCAAAAATATTCAAAGAAAATGTATTCCTCAGACCAATTTGCAGCAGCATAGATTCTCCTTAGGTTCCTCTTAGACATAATACAGCCTATAGCATACAACACAACAAGATCTATACAAAATTAACAACATCTTCAAAATCTAGCAGAAAAAGATTACAATTCCAACAATATGCTAGTCAGTTTCTATATCGATGTAATAAGGTTTTTTGATACTTTGGTACCCAGTAAAACCTTTTTTGCTAGAACGGGTCTCGTCTCTTATGAGTTTTGTGAAAATTCGATACAAAATCAGTGCAAACTTGTTACTCTGGCGATTCTGGGGTCGCTGATCACAAATATCATAACAGTGATAATATCCGATGCACAAACTCCAAGAGGCCAGTCCTCTCCTGAGCACAAGGTGCGTCGGACATCATCGCCAAGATAATAGGGTTATTACTGTTAAGCTACCCAAAAATTTTGTCTCGAATTTTCATAAAACTCCAGGAGACGAGGCCCAGATTTACCAGGTGCCTCGGAGAACATCGCCGACATGATATTCATGTTCAGCGACCCCAAAAACCACCGAGTAGTAATATTGAACTCATTTCCGTAAATTATTTCCGATTTACAAATTTATCTTTTTTCATCACTTCGAAATGCACTTTGGAAAATGCATTTTCCTTGTCCAATAGTGCAATTTTCATTTCCACATCATCATTTTTGTTCACAAAATTTCCTGAAATTCGATATAATTGTTGTATCATGTTGTTGTTTATTTACCTTTGAGATTAAGTTGCTGTTTTGATTTTGGGTGTTGTTTTTTAGTTTTATAAACATTTTAAACAGTGTATACTAGTCTTGTTTCCTAATATTGATTGACTGAATATTTTTTAACAATTCTAAGTATTGAACATAATATAAGGAAACAAGGTATGCTCACTAGGTGGACTCGTTTTTGCACATCGCTGCGCCGACCAAAATCCACCATTTTTTCAATCCGTCACATGCGTGACGTCTGCTTTGTTACGTCCAGCTAAGTGTTTTGCATTTTAGAGTAAAGTTAGTTTTTCGATAATAATGCTGAATTGTGCTGTTAAACAATGTTCCAATTCGTATGCGAATACAAAAAATAGAAAAGTACGATATTTTTCTATTCCAAAAGATGAGAGAGCACAACAGTGGATAGATTTTTGTGGTGACAAAATAAATCTCAAAAATGGTAAGTATTTATTAACCTTACTTTGTAATGTATTGGAATTTAAAAGTAAATTTGTTTTTGTTTTGTTTCGATTTTTTAAAAATTATTTTGGCAAGAGTCTGTTCAGATCATTTTAAATCTGAATTAATTGGATTAATTCTTCTTCTTTAATGCGTCATATCATAGTAAACACTAAAAATTGTATTTATCCTGCTATACACATTTTTAATTAATTTCAAGCGTTTCCTGATGTTTTCAAATTAAAATTTAATAAAAACAATGATAGTTTTCTTCAGTCTTTTTTGTGTAGAATTATGTGAATAGGAAAAGTTAATGTAATAGAAACAAAATTTTACTAATCTCTCTAATCAATTTACTAACACCTTTTATAATAATTGGTACCCATGGTACTTCAACAAAATAGGCTTTTTTAATGCACCTTCTTCTTCTTTTTGTGCCACTCCTATCGGAGATTGGAAATCATCAAGGCTATTCTGACCTTGTTTACGGCTGACCTAAAGAGTTCATTAGTGGTGCAGCCAAACTACTCTCTCAAATTCCGCAACCATGACATTCTTCTACGGCCTGGATTCCGTTTTCCTTCTATTTTTCCCTGCATTATATTTTAAAGTAATGCGTATTTATGTCCTCTCATCAGGTGACCAAAATATTCGAGTTGTCAAACGCTTTTTCAAAATCGATAAAACACGTATGTACCTCCTGATTAACGTCTAGGCATCTTTGTGTGAGAACATTCAAACCGAAGAGAGCTTCTCGAGCACCAAGCCCTTTTCTGAACCCCATCTGTGTATTACTAATATCTGACTCCAACTTTTGATAAACTCGGTTGTGGATGATTTTTAGAAATATCTTTAGTAGGTGGCTCATTAAAGATATTGTTCGATGTTCTGAACATTCTTTAGCATTAGATTTCTTTGGTAGTGTAACGAATGTAGACAACAGCCACTCTTGAGGTATAATACCAGTATTGTATATTGTATTAAATAAGTGCAATATTATACCTATTGATTCATCATTCAAGAGCTTTAGCAATTCGGTAGGAACCTCATCCGGTCCATTTGCCTTCCCAGTTTTGGAATTTTTAAGTGCCATTTCTACTTCACATTTTAGAATTTCAGGTCCCGTTTCGCCATATATCAGAACAATGTTATTTCTGTTGTCCTCAAATAATTCTCTTATGTATTCACTCCATCTATTAATTTTCTCTGTTAAATCTATAATAATCTTTCCATCTTTGTTCTTAAGCAAACTTATTTGACGTCTTCTTTGGGTTCCTGTAATTTCTCTTAGTTTTTTATGTATATTGAACGTGTCATACTTTCTTTCATAGTTTTCCATTTCTACACATTGTTCTGTAATCCATGATTCTTTGGCATTTCTTATTCTTTGCTTTATGTTCTTATCAACCTCTTTGTATTTTTCTGCATTATTCTTCATTTTACGTCTTTCATCCATTAGTTCTAGAATGTCTGGTGTCATCCACACCTTATGTTTCTTTGCAGATTTGGTTAGGTGTTTCTTTCCCGTAGTTCTTATTATAGTATTTATATACTTAAGTTTTTCATCTATGTTGTCTGTTCTGCGGATTTGGCTTTCTGCTACACTGAGGCTGGTGTTTATTTCTTCTCGCACTGTTTGTCGTAGATGTTCATTTTTAAGCTGGCTTAAGTCTAATGCTGGAATGATGGCTTTTCTTATTTTCTTTGGTCTAGCTTCTATCACAGATACTACTGGATTATGATCCGAACCGATATCAGCTCCAGGGAAAGTTTTAGTAGATTTTACGGCATTACGGTATCTTTTTGTCACCAATATGTAATCTATTTGGTTAATGCACCTAAGGGTAAGTAAAAATGGTCATTGATTTGGAAATATTTTATTACTTATTGTGTTTAGACAGCATTCAGACTGCATTATTAATTCTTTACCTGCTCTTTATTTCAAACTGATAAAAACCTGCAATTATTTGAAATACAAGTAAATAACGATCAAAAAGGGATTATGCTAATCCTCAAGTGAATGAAGATTGAGTTACTATTTATTTAGTACAACGGTATATTTATGGAATCCAAAATATGTCAGTTGAAAAACAGCATCACTACAATAACACTTTTTTCCTATCATATGTCAACAGGGGAAATTTTTTCCTCAGAAAATTTCACATTTTGATATCATTTTTAAGTATTACTCAAGTAAATTTCAATATTTTTTTTCACTTACAGAATGTACTGACAAAAATTAATTGGTGATTACATAATATCGTTTTGTCTATAAAAATTAAATTTGCAAAAAGTGAATAAAACTGGAATTAATTTAGATAAGCCACACGTGTCATACTAGAACTTATGTAATCTATGTATTATGTAAAAACCAGTATAATCCCCCGAGCACACGTTTCGAGACATTTTGGGCCTTGTCTGACTTTCAATCATGATTATATATTATCACGTCACGGTGCCAAGGATAAAAATGGTCACTGTGACGTTATACAGTCATGGTTGAAGGTCAAACGAGGCCAAAATGTCTGGGAGGGGCCGCTTTGTTAAACAAAACCACGTTATTTGTATTTCCATGGTTACTGCATAATCACAAAACTCGTTTTCAATGTTTTGCAGATTTTTCTTAAATTCGGCAAATGCGCTCTGTTGACATTTAATACATCACTACTGCCTTCTATTAAATGGCACGTGAACTTATTTTCCCATCTATTAAGTGATAGCTGAACTAATTTCTTACTACCAAAATAACTTGTTACTGTAATATCAACAAAATCACTAGTTTGCAGATTTTAATTGTAATTTTATCTTTAGGTAGAGTTAATTTAAAAATTACAGCAGTATAGATAATCAACGTTTGCTTAAAATAAAGCTCTTGGAATAGTTAATCATTTAAGGTAGTTATTTTGTACCTAAGTTCAACGATTTCCAAAGTGGAAATTGAAACGTCAATTAATAAACGTACTTTAACCTTTAACTGTGGTTTATTACCAAATTTTAGGCAGGTTACCAAGTAAGTTATGGCACGGATTCATTTAAGTACAGTTTTGAAATAGTGACAATAACTGTACCTAAGTATATAAATTTTAACATTATGATATACCACCTTAAATATACAAAAACATTTCTCATTATTAATAATATAAATTTTATGGAACTATTATTTAAGTTTAATAATTCAAAAAATAACCATTTTAATTAAATAGATTAAACAATCGTACGCCAAAGATGCGTATATAAATATGTAACATTTTTTTTTATTATTAATATATTAAATTATTTTTAATTCCTTTTACCCCCGTGCGATACGCCGATGATCGTGTGTACAATTAGAAAATATGATTGAACACTACCGAAATATCTGCCTACCAAACTATCATGCATTTCCCTAATTACGAAAGGTTGTTAATCCTTTTCTTATTAATCCCGAGTATGAAAGGAACTAATGGTTTTCGGTATGCGGGTTCTTTTTCATAAATTGGTAATTTTCGTCGAAGGTACTACCTATAGTAATCTTTTGACAATAACATAATCCAAAGGATTGTATGTTTTTCAGGTCCAATTATTAATACCGTAAATACCTCAAACTTTCCGAAGTCGTTAAGACCTTATCTTCTCAGAACTACATACGACTGGCCTATGATTCTATCCCTTCTTTTTTCTTGGGTAGTTGGTAAAATTTTAGAAAAACCAAAAGGACTTATAAGTGGGCCGTTGTTGAGAGAAGACTGAATTCTCGTGGGCCGCTTCGCGATATCTTATCGTCTCTATTATCGTACCGTTCTCTGAGTTTTTTTTTTTTTTAAGTGTGTATACACTTGTTTGAGTATTTTATCTTATACTATATTAGATTAAATATAGTTATAAAGTACCTTTAAGGTTAATTAAATTCAGTGTTTGATACCAGTAAAGTATTAACTTCAATGAATTAGGCTGCAGTCGTCAAGATTTACTGTAAGTAATGATTATCTTCAAATTATCTGGGCGAGTAATATGGTATGGTAACATATTATCCTCCATTATCTGGACGTATCTAAAGTTCCTCCATGTTTTCACCTGTCGATTACTGCTTTTTGCTTTCAATTTAAAGAACATTTTAATAGATTCAAGAATTTTCAATAAATAATAATTATGAACATTTAAATCTTAGTTTGTCATTAAATAATAGTGCGAGATAGTTAATCCACTTAGCCAAGTGCGGTTTGGTTAAATTTTTATGTTTTCATTTCTGTAACCTTTTTGTATTTGTGTAAATTTCAATTTAATTAATTTTTGTTATCTTTTGTGTTTGTTATAATTCATATTACTTTTTTTTACTGTAATATCTCGAGGTACGCCCATAACACTTTATTTGTGAATTATTGTCTTATATATCTTCGTAAAGGTATTTGCTAATTACATTACTGCTTATTTTTATGTGTATACCACCATTTTATAGTTGTTGATGTATTTTTATTACTTGTGTTGCATTCAGCAGCCTCATAATTGTGTTGTTGAATATATTGTTATTGTTTTATGTATGTATTTTATTTGTCGGCTCCTAACAAGTTCCCTGATAAAATAGTAACTCTGAATATTTGCTTTTTACCTTTAAATATTACTATACCTTTGACCAGTAGAAACATCAGGCTGATTTAGTTTCGTAGGTAAGTAAGTGTAACACCTAATATATTTATTATTTGTTTGTATATTGTGTTGACCAAATTTATTTGATAATTAACGGTTGGTATCTTTCCTTGGGTTTGATCTCTGAACCTAAATATCTTTCCTTATCTCTTTTCTTTTCTAAGGTTTCTTAATTTTCTCCTTAACCCCAAAAAATTAAGTGGCGCCCTGTTTCTATCTTATCGTATCTTTGGTAATTTTACCCATCTATCTTTTTCTTTATTTCTGTATCTTTTCTAATATATATTATCCTATCTTTACTTATTTCGTCCGTTGGACCCATTCCCGATTCCAAAAGCTAGTTTCGAACCCACGACTCGCTCTCCACCAACCATCTGGCTGCCGTCGGCAGTGTCTCCATTGCTTGTCTTTCTAGCACCATACAAAAAAGATTTCCGAGGTTACAAATAAATCTCAAATGACATTTGGGTGTGTGACCAGAATGCCGATAGCTTTGCTGATGTACAATCCTTATAGTGAGAATTCTGTTTGTTTCTTTTAATTTATGTATCAATTTGATTCGAAATGTAGAACTTTAATAAACCGTATTTATAATTATGTACATATTAAATATAGCTTAACAGCTTTAAAAACTAATTATTGTTGTGGATTGTGATTGTGTTTGAAAAATGCCAAAACAGCTGAATAGTCACTGTAGAGAGCTGGTGGCTAAATTATTCATTTTTATGTGATCTTTTGTAATAATATGGGTTAAATGTATCTCGTTTTCCACATTATTGAAAAAATGAAAAAAGAAATTTTGAAAATATAATTATTTTCTTCATTTTAAAAATCCAGTTGACTAGTGTATTCTTAAATAAACTTTGAAAAATAAGGCTATTATCGAGCACTAGTTAATTAAATCTAGTCCAAGTACTTTAGCTTAAAATAGCATCTTCAGGGGCATTTCGTCAAATATAAACTATCCGGCAAGCGTAGAATGTGGAAACATTAATAATGACATAAAATTGTACAAAACACTACACTAAAACGAGGACAAACAGTTTAAAATTACTTTTATGTCATTATTAATGTTAAGTTTAAAATGCCCCTGAAGATGTTATTTTAAGCGAAAGTACTTGGGCTAGATTTAATTAACTTGTGCTCGTGCTCGTGCTTGTGCCTTATTTTTCAAAGTTCATTTATTCGAGCATTCAACCTCATTTCAATTATTCTTAAATAGTTGACATTTTAAAAATTCCCCACTTATTAACTATTCTGATATTTTGGCAACGCTGTGGGGTTCTGGCGTCGTAAATCTTAAACGACATCAAATGATTTTTGTATGAAACATTCTATACTTAACATTAACGATTGATGAATTAGGAAAATGTACTTACAGAATTTGAGGTCTCAAAACAAACCACACAAGTTTTGCAGTGTGGACACTGCCAGGTGTTGTCCGGATACATTTTTAACATCATGTCTTCTCCATTTAAACAACTAAAATGAGCTGAAACATAATATATAAAATTATTTAACACAGCAGATACATTACAGCAAAGTATAGCGTATTCCAATAAGCTGTGTACCAAAGATAAACAAACCCAAAAATTTAAGATCTTGAGAAAGATTTTCCTGAGATATATATTTCCAGAAGTAACGACAACAATTTATTATCTAATTTTAAACTTTTCTATTATGTCAAATGTACATTTCTGACATTTATTATAATCACTGTGTATTTACGTATCAAAAAATAATCATATTATTCACATCAAGGAATAATTTGATGGATTCTAAATGTAATATTTTACATTTCCATCCAAACAAATCTATCATTTTTGCTTGTTTGGACTCCCTGTTCAGTTTCCATATTTTTTACTTTATTTGCCATAATTAAAGGTTAAAGTACGTTTATTGACGTTTCAATTTCCACTTTGGAAATCGTTCTCAAAATAAAAACATTAGTAAATTAAACAAATTTTGTTTTTTTGTCACTTAATGAAAAATTCTTCTAATAATTTAATTTTATCTGGCTCATTTATATTGACAATTCAGACATACATTATACATTTTAAAGTAGACGACTTTAAAATGATATTGGCAATATTGTTGAGTTGCGCTCCTGGGACGACTTTACTTATAAGATGATGAATGAAATCAACTTTAACTTGAGAATATCCGTCAGAAAAAATCATAGCATGTAATTCGTCTTTAAAAAGACAAACACATGCCATAATGACAGTAAAATCTCAAATATGTAAACACGTATGGGATAATGAACATAGGGTTCAATGGAATAATTCAAATGTAGTCCTAAAAGAAACGGATGTTAAAAAAAGAAAAACCAAAGAAGCGGCTCTAATTATGCTAAATGAGACCAATTGCGTCGCAAATTCCTCGGCAGAATGTAGTAGGATCTGGTTACCCCATGGACGTATAAATAAAGATGGACTGTGCATGTCCTACAATCTGTTCACCTAAATTTGAAGTAAAAAAGTTTATAGGCGCGGGGAAAGAGGCGAGGTGATATACTATGACATTTCCCGTTGAGTCAGCGGCGTACCTTCAAATAATTGAAAGGTATTTGAAAATGGTTCTTCATTTGAATAAATAATGACTATTGGTTTGATTGCTTTTATTTTTAATATCGTAAACATATAAAATATTTCGAATAAGTGAGAAACAACGAACGATGAAAAATGTTAGCTTTCAGTGTATAGAATTATATTTATAAAATTGATGTAAATATTATTTAATTACTTTAAAATGCCACAGGAAAATAGCTTCAGAACAATATTAAGAAACCTTTATGGGCACAGCGTTATTCAAATTTTTCGAAGATTGGAAATTCTATACAAGAAACTGGCACATTGTCAAAAGTCAATTAAATTTTTACGAAGATGTAGAGACAACAACATTATACCAAAGTGCTTGAAGTTAAGTCCAGCATATTCAAGCAGAAGGTTGGAAAACATTCTACATAGAGCCAGTTTGTCCATGATCCGCAAAAGGTTACAATATCATAGATCTAATTTATTTTTTGTTGAACAAGATATTGTAAGTATTGAAGATTTGCTTTTCAATGTGATATCAAATTCTGATTTTGATCAAATTATTTTTAGTTTACATATAGTATATGAAAATGCATTATAATAAATAAAGAAATATACATTTAAATAAATTTAATATTCTTTTAGAACAAAACAGTATACACACTTTAGATAACCTCAATAGAAATGATGACATATTAGCGACAGTTGTCAATCTATTGTTACGTAAAAAAAATATGAGTTATATTAATAACCTTTAAACATGTTGTTTATTCACTTTTATGTTCTAGATTTTATTAGCTGGCAGAAATTCCAGGTAAAATCTACCTGAAATGGTTGCCGCCCTACGATTCGAAGATTCCAGAAACCGGTCGAATGAAGACCCAGCCGATTGACCTTCTAGTCTAGTCAGAGGGGATCACCGGAACTCTCTAAATAACAGCATGTTATATAAATAGAAACCTTTTTGCAGAAAACAGCAGTCAGAAGATAAATTCGCGAAAGGTATTTAAATGTAACGGTCGTATAAAATAAATTATGTGTAAGATGAATTAGTATGAATAAACTTTAAATTAAGTTGTAAGTGTTATAAATATAGAACCTTTGATAAATAATGAAAACAATAAATTAGAATTAATAAAGACTTAACACTATCCAATAGACATTTAAATGCAACGGAGAATTTAATACTGTCACAGGATCTAACCTTTACTGTTACTCAGCCATCCATTCCAAAATTAGACATAATAAGCTCAGTGGAGAAAATATCTGAATGTTTACCAACCCACGAAAAGGAAGAATATAGAGTATTGTGTAAACTTGAATTGGAAAAGTCTATTAAAATTCAACAAAACATAAGCAAAGAGGAACTAAAGGCTATAAGAACTTTAAAAAATGACGACTCCATAATCATCCTACAAGCAGACAAGGGGAATGCAACTGTTATAATGGATAAAATACAAGAGAACCACTTTATAGCTTAACTGCCCTACTTCAGAAATGCAGAGATCAGCAAAAAGATGTCTTCCTATGCTTTATAGATTACCAGAAAGCATTCGATTGTGTTAATCATTCAGAATTAATAAGATTGCTCCAGGAACGTTCGATAGATGAGAATGACCTAAAAATCATAAAGAACCTTTATATTAATCAAGTGGCATCTGTGAGAGTAGGACTGTAATATACATCATATTTCTCAATCGAAAAAGGTGTACGACAGGGTTGTGTTCTGTCACCCCTCCTTTTTAATCTTTACTCTGAAACGATTTTCGAAAGAGCCTTAAGTGACACTGAAGATGGAATCAAAATCAATGGACAGACTATTAGTAATCTTCGCGATGCTGATGATAAAGTCATAATAGCTGATAGCTAAGAAGCGCTACAACGACTAATAGAAAGAATAAACACTGAAGGAGAACGAGTAGGCTTGAAGATTAATATAGACAAGACGAAGGTAATGGTGGTTAGTAGAACACGAAATATGCAATTGAATATAAGAGTAAACAGAGTGGACAAATCTCGATGCCCGTGCACTTTTTAGAGCCACACAAGATCGAGAGGAGTATTCCAGGATTGTCGCCAACATCCACTAATTGGATAGGGCACCATAAGAAGAAGTAAGTCAGTAACATATAGAGGATACATCATTTATGTTTTTTAAATAACAAACATATAAAATCAGAATTTGGTGTTTATTGAAGATAAACTAAAAGCATGACCAAATACTTACCATGTCGAGATAGTATTGAGGTTTTTTACCTGGTTTTTACTCATAATTTACTATGGAATCACTAACAGGAGAATTTTACTGTCATCATGGCATGTGTTTGTCTTTTTAAAGACGAATTACATGCTATGATTTTTTCTGACGGATATTCTCAAGTTAAAGTTGATTTCATGTAATCGAATGAACTATCTTATAAGTAAAGTCGTCCCAGGAGCGCAACTTAACAATATTGGCAATATCATTTTAAAGTCGTCTACTTTAAAATGTATAATGTATGTCTGAATTGTCAATATAAATGAGTCAGATAAAATTAAATTATTAGAAGAATTTTTCACCAAGTAACAAAAAAACAAAATTTGTTTAATTTACTAATGTTTGTATTTTGAGAACGATTTCCGAAGTGGAAATTAAAACGTCAATAAAACGTACTTTAACCTTTAATTGTGGTTTATTTTCATTTAAATAGTAATTACTTTAAAATGCCACAAGAAAATAGGTTAAGAACAATATTTCTAAGAGTAATTATACATAAAATAAGTTACAAACTCAGTACTGAGGTGATTTTGCCTATACAAGTTCTAAGAATAATGAACATGAACAGCTAAGCTAAAAACTTTAACAATATCTACTAATAGACCAGTTAAATCAATAATGTTTTCTATAACGATCTTATCTTACACAGAAACCAATCTCTACAGCAAAAACGAAAATGATTATATACCTACAATAATATTTTGGTAAAACTATAAAATTACTTTATGTAATTAAATTGATTTATCACTCTAAGCAATTCTTCAACAGACTTTAAAAAGATGATAAATTAAATCAAATATATTGTTCCCTGAATATGTACCCTGAATATTTATAACCACAGATTGTAGAATAAATGCTTTATTTAATCTATTCCTGGAATAAATTTTTTACTTTGTTTTGAAAATGGCTTTCAATAGAACAAAATCTCACTGACATATCTAACACTGACCTTATTAGTGATCTATATACGGTAAGTTTTATTTTCCTGGGTAGTTTGGGGCCATTTTCACTCTCCAACGAATATAGGTCATAGTACCACATATTAGCCAGCACTATTCAGCTTTTAATTTCTTCAATGACATTGTTGTTTTTAGTCAGTAAAAACCCTGAGTTTATGAAGATATAAATATCATGGATTATTATTTGACAAAGAGCAGCCCATATAATTTTTGATCATTTTAGTCATTTATTTTTAGTCCCATTTTCAGAACAGATATTCTTAATGACAAAATTGCTTCAGTCAGCGCCTCTGTGAACCTAGCGATGATGTCAACGTCATCTGCCTATCCAACAACTTGTACAGATTTATTAAAAATTGTATCGCCATTCGTGTTAATCTTAGAATCTCGAATTACTTTTTCCATTGCCTTAAACATTTATTTACCAAGGTTAAATAAAATACACGATAGTCCACCTGAACCTGAAGAAATTTAGAGTCATAAGCTGCTTTTAAACCCATCAAACATGTGGTGAATATGACTTCAAACTCTAGAATTTTCTCAAGAATTAGCCTCACTGTAGGGGTTTGGTCACAGGGTTGAAAAAAAAATGTATTTTTTAATTTATATAAAACACATGAAGAGCACAGTGGAAAAATGATTTAAGTCACATTTGGTAAGTTTGAAGATAAATTAATTTTAAAGTGTTCTATTATTGCATACTGAAAAAAACAAAATATTCTACTTGACTTTTGCAATTGTTATTTGAAACATCTTTGTTAAACAAAAAACTCTAAAATTATGTAAATACTCCAAAAAAAGCACAGCCTTCGTGAGGTATCCAATGACAATGGCATCAGACTAATAAATCTAGCAACTTCCCTTAACATGGTCATTGCCAGCACATGCTTCCAGCGAAAAAATATTCATAGGAAGATCTCCAGGTGGGGTTACAGTAAACATGATCGATCATGTTATTATTGACTCTAAACATCACTCAGACGTAATAAACGTATGCAGCAGACGAGGGGCAAATGCAGACTCGGATCACTACCTATAATAGTGGAAAGTAGAATAAGAGCCAGAATCTCAAACATTAAAAATGATAAGGGATCCAAAATTGAAAAATATGAAATAAAAAACTTAGCAGACAACGGCAAAAAGGCAAATACAAAGAATACATAAAAGGCTAGAAAACAGGCAGAAGCATGGACAGTGGTTCGATGAAGAGTGTCGTAACATAATAGAGATAAAAAATAATGCAAATCAATGACTACAACGACATAGAACACGAAAGGCAGAGGAGGAATATAGAATGCAAAGGAGAGAAGAGAAGAAAATACATCGCAGAAAGAAAAAGAGAACACAGAAAAAGAACTCCAAGAAATGGAAGAACTAAATAAACCATTAGAAACCAGAAAATTCTACCAAAAACTTAACAAAAGCAGAAAAGAATTTAAACCAAGAACAATCATGTGTAGAGACAAAGAAGAGTGAAATACTACAAATATAGACAGAATTCTTTAAAGACAAGTTTGAAAAAAACGAAGATCCGCTATATGATGAAATTATCAGAGAAACAACCCCTACCCCCCTCTTCAGTAGCTGAAATGCAAGAAGCAGTTACCAGACTGAAAAACAACAAGTCATCTGGATTAGACAACATTAGCGCAGAATTAATAAAGGAAGGCGGAGACTCCCTATTGAATGCAATATACAAACTAATAGTGAACATAATAATAGGGAATAATAAACAACTGCCACAAGACTGGAATACCGGAGTAATTATTCCACTACATAAAAAGGAATATTAGCTTCAATGTAAAAACTACGCTACTAACTGTGGCATATAAAATATTGTCAAATATTGTGTATGGCCGATTGAGACCATATGTGGAACAAATAGTTGTAGATATCAATGTGGTTTCTGCAGGCAGAAATCCACGATAGATCAGATTTTCGTCTTGAGGCAAATCTTGGGAAAGACTAGTGAATTTAATATAGACACACATCATCTTTTCATTGAGTTTGAGAGTACCTATGATAGCATCCATCGAGAATTTCTGATCCATGCACTGAAAGAGTTTAATATTCCAACTCAACTCATTGATATAGTAAAAGAAACACTTAAAGTACAAAGCAAAATTCGAATTCAAAACGCACTAAACCGATACAATACATGTGAGAACGGGCCTATGACACAGAGATGCCTCATTCTGTATTCTATTCAACATCACATTAGAGAAAATAATTAGAAAGAGCGGCACAAAACAGTGACCTAAACATTAATGAAATAAAAACCAAATACATGAAGGCCAGCAAATCGACAGGCCAAAGAAACCTATCGAATCTGACAATAGGAGACTATAACATTGAAAGCGTGAACAATTTTACACATCTAGGTTCACTAGTTATCGCAGATAACAATTTCAGTGAAGAAGTTCCAAAACATATAACATATAAGAATGAGGCAAACACCAGTAGGGAGAAGGTCAAAGGTCAAACACCAAACTTAGATACATGGGACAAGTGGAACAAGATCTGAAAACACCTAAGATTACCAACTGGAAAAACAAAGCAAGGAACAGAACAGAATGCAAAGGGTTGCCAAGCTACTGATGATGATGATTGTTTCTTTATAATTCCTGCAAAAATCCAAATGCCACCTCTCACATTCACCTCAAAACAGATTCGCCCTGGTCTACATTCCAAATTTAAAATGGGGTCTTTAGTCATAACGGAAACCCCACCAACCAAATCTATACTATAAATGACTGTCCTTTAGAGTATGAAATCCAAGTTAAAGATTTAGATGTTGTCATTGATTCAACTTTATCATTCATGCCGCACTATAGATGACTTATTCAAAGTCACTTCAAATGCTTTATCAAACACTGTGCACTTCATTTCATTAATATCCCTTCTATTAAATTATTATACTGTTCACTAGTGAGACCTCACTTGGATTACTGCGTATGTGTCTGGTCTACCCATTATAATGTTCATATTCAGGCTACTGAGAGGGTTCAACATAAATTCCTAATGACTCTTCAATGATACTAGCTGTGTAAATAGTTTAATCGATTTTAAATTGTGACTGGGTGTTTGTTTCTTTCTTTTTTGTCTATGGTAGTTTTAAATTTTATGACATTTAATAAATTAGGGTTTTAAAATTTTATATTTTAGTATTGTAATATTGTACTTGAAGTGTGCTTTTTATTTACTTACATGTTTTCTATAAATATATTTTGTGTAAAAAATGTTTTTAATATCTTTTTTTGCATACTTTTTTAATTTATATTTAATTGCATCTCATGACAAAATTGGGTATTTTAAAACATCACTCAGAGTATCAAGCTCAGCCACCCTTAAATCTATAACTTAGAAATAATTATAAAAAGTGTATATATCTTACCTTTGTTACTACATTCTCTACAAGCCACCAGACGATCATTAGGTCCCTTTCTATTTTGAACGTGACAGACTGAACAAACACCATGTTGGTCTCTGCCATTATTAGAAGTTCTTGACTCTGGACGGTTTTCCCTACTATCCTCGTTATAAGTTAACTTTGCTATTTGCTTTTCTATAGTTGCTTTATTCAGAGATCCCACAGGACGCCCCCTTTTTTTGGGAACATTATTATCAGATGGATCAAATACTTTTTTTGCTCTCTAAAAACATATTAACAGATTATTATATTAGATGATAATAAATAACACTACTGATGTGTAGGGGTGTGTTATAAAGATAGAACCTTTCGTTAAGAATGGGTACATCAATTGTCATAGACCAAAAAAGTTTTAGATAACTGGTCCTCATAAGACACTCAACTCCCACTTATGGCTCCATATGCCATACCCTGGGTAATTGCATTGGCCTGCCAGCTAAGCTCAGTGAGGTTGGCTAGATATAGGGAGATCACTGAGTGATTGCTCGTATAAGTGATTCATTTACTGGTAAGAGCTGGTAAGTGACAGAATACAACATATGGTTAACATCAGAATAAATGACAAAACATAATACAGATACTAATCATAGAAGTTTGATAGCCAGCAGAGTTACAACATCACAAGACTTCCTCTGTCCTAATTCTGAGAAATCCTTATATTAAAAGTAGAGAAATTGCTACAAGGAATATGAAAAGTTTGTTATTGGTGGAAAAATTGGACATCATACAGAAAATGGAGAGCCTTAAGATTAACATATTGGGTATCAATGACACAGATTTGGCCACTGTCTGGAATATTTTTGACTCCAAATCACACAGTATGCCGAAAATGACAAAACAACTAATCACTACAGAGCTGGAGGAAATATATCAAAAAAACGGAAAGTTTCTATTTTTACCTGTACTCCCTTCTAAAACAATGTTATGTTAATATGCAGTAAAAATTTAATAATATCTCAGAAGAAGTGATGACAAAAACCAAGACTCAACATGTCACAGAGATTAGCGGATTTTAATTTAATTACATTTGTTGACTATCTTTCAGACACCTTAGATCAGGGTTGTGAAGTACATGCTGTTTACACAGATTTTTTCAAGTCATTTGATAGGGTCATTCACAAGCAAAAAAATAAGTTAAAATTCCTGGTATCCAGGGAACATTTTTAGAGTGATATACTAGTTATCTGTCTGAAAGATTCCAAACTGTAAAAGTAAATGATGTACTGTCTAAAAAAATTTCCAATCTTTCTGTGTTTCCACAGATATTCCACCTAGGACCTTTGCTATTTGTACTATTTTTCAATGATATTTCAGAGTGCTTTAAGTTTTTGCTAAATTTTTATGTTTGGAAGGTGATCTCTAAAGTATTCGAAGGTGATCTCAATATCTCAAAATTTCAGGTATATCTGGCCAGAATCGAAAAATGGTGTAAGATCATTGATATGGATCTTAATATATTTCGAAATGCCACTCCATAATATTTACAAAGGAACTACTCAAAACTGACTTTAAATACAGAATAAAGAGTTCACAGTTTTCCCAAGTCACATCTATTTTAGATCTTGGTGTTATTGTGGACTCCACACCCTCATTTGTCAATCATATTGATATGATAGTTTCTAGATGCTTGAATTTATTAAGAGAAATACATTAGACTTTAAAAGTATTATAGCTATTTGATTACTATACTAGTCTTGTTAGACCCCTATTAGAATATTATTCTTCAGTCTGGAGCCCCTATTATACCTCATATTCACAGAATTGGGCAAGGGCAGCGGAGGTTTTTGTGTGGTACCTAGCATATAAAGGAAATATTTCAAAAATGAATGATTATTCTTATGGTTTTGCATCAATGCAAGGGACATTCTCATTACCAATGTTAAAAGTGCAAAGAGACCAGACACTCCTAAAATTATTTTTTAAAATCATTATTAAAAGATTGAATGCCCTCCATTGATTTCTAAAATTTTGGTGGAAGTTCCAGCACAGTATAACTGTGGTTCCAAATAGGAACAAAAGATCACATATCATCTTTTATCAGTCGCTCAGGCGGACCAATATTGGTTTTAATTCATACTTGTCTACAGTATCATGTATTGCAAATCTTCATGCAGATAATATTGAATTTTTTAACATAACTTTCAGCAGTTTTATAATATTGAAAGCTTTTGACTGGGAACCAACAAATACAGACAATATGCATCTATATTCGTTGGTAAAACTAAGCTGGATAATGAATGTGAGCATATGGAACTAGTGGGGAAAGAAAAAAATACAGTCTCAGTGAAAAAGATGGGTAATTATCCAGATCGGGATATAATGTGAAAACAGTGTTCGAATTGTTATCAAAAAGAAGATAGATGATGATTTTAAAAAGGACAAAATAACCTCAAATGTAAATTTTAATTCTCAAAGTAAATTTATGGCAATATTTACTACATTTTTAAAGTATAAAAAATAAGTAGAAACTAATATATTTTTTAAAACTAGCTTCACTTAAATCCAATCTCGTATATTTATTAATTGATAAATTGGGTCAAATAAAACTGTTTTTGTCACATTAAAATATTAACTGTGCTAATTCAAATATGTGTAAAATAATGATTTAAATGGGTATACTTTACTTTATATTTGGACATTTTTTTCTAATTTTTTAACCATTAACTATAAATTTAAATAAGAAAATCTACACTTATATGCATTCAAATTCGGAACTATTCGGGAGCGTAAAATGACATCGCGGCTGCTGCCAAGTTTACAAGTTTTTCTTAAAAAATTTTTGATAATTTAAATTGTGTGTTTTAATATATTTTAAATACAAAATAGTATAATATGGAAGTTAAGTTACAATCAAGATTAATTTTAATTCTAAATTTAATATACTTTGTTAATTTAACAAATGAAAAAGAAATACATATTGTGAATTTGCGAAGACCTTTGTGTTTAATTGTAAAATAAATAGAAAGAGGACAAATATCAGATTATAATATGGAGTTTAGACAGAGATTTAGACAATAACATTCATTATCTAAGGTATAGAGCTTATTTTAATGTATGCCTGTAGATCATTGGTTTCATTATAGAATCGCTACCTGTTCAACCGATAACTAAAATCAATGTTCTAATTAAGTATTTTAACCAATTAACTATTACGTTATAACCGTTATTAAATTCTATTTTACAAAATCATTTGGCTACGGAATATAAATATGCATACTTATTATCAAGAAATAACTGTAAACTCGGCAACGCCGCAGATAGAATGTTTAGGAGTTCCAAATCCTCGGGAAAAGTTGCACTTAAATGCACTTATCTGAATATACATTACAAGCAATATGACAGATGACACAAATATTTATGTATTATAAAAGTACACTAACCTTTCGTCTACCTCCAATTCTTTGTGATGCATCGGACTTTTTTTCGTCTGCAGAATTTGTTGATGAGTCCATATTTTCGTAACTATCAGTCTTCATTTCACTTGTGTAAAGGGGATGTTTCTTCTTTTTGACTTGGATAGAGAATTGATTGGAATTGTTTCGATTATTTGATTGCGACTGTCCACCGTTCACGTCATTCCTTTGAATCACATTCACCCTTTTCCATCCTATTTCCTTCTCTTTCTCATTATCTTCAGCTTTGGAAGGTCCCATAAGGTAATTACCAGTTTCCAACTTAATTAAACCACCGGCTTCTACTTCTTTTTCTAATAATATACTGATATACTTTTTTGTATATCTGACACTGTCTTTTGCCAATATGTTGTTAATTATTTCGCTGCTTGGAATCCCCATCTCTAAATAATCAGGCTCTTCAACGATAAGTTCTCCAAAAGCGTTAGTTAATAATTCATTAAACTGCCGATTTATTTTATACCGTACATCAGTTGAGTTGCCTTGGGTAGATGTTGGTTTTTTTGGAAGTAAAACTTTCTGTCGCATATGCGCGTGCTTTTTTGCAGCATTGCGATAACTTATGTTGTTCTTGTATTCAACTTTAAGCACGTAATTATTAGCAACACACAAATCTAAATCTTGTCTTGCTTCTACAGAATTAACTGAGTACCGGCGAAATAAATAATTACATATTCTTTGAACATCCGGGCGTGCTTTTCGACGCCGCAACTGGTCAATCGCTTCCAAAATTCGTTCCCTATTTCTTACTGATGACATCCTAATAAATAAACATTTAAGTAATAGTTTTAATAAAATTAAAAATCTAAAATCTAAATTATCGATAGTGACATTCGCGCCTACACAACCTCACAAACAAAAAGATATATAAAAGCATGTACGTATATACCTTGCGCTATAAGAAAAAATAAATAATCTTATCACACAATATAAGTTTTCAATGGGAGGGGTAATTTATAGTTAATATTTTAATCTAAAGATAATCATAAAACAGAAAAATGAAGTGTCTAAAATAGTTAGGTTTGAAGTATTGAAACAAACTCGTATCAGATACACGCTCTTTTGCGCGCACAGCGGTGGCATGCAAAAACTGAAACTACCTGATCACGTTGTATTTTTACCTGATATTGGAGATATTTGGCCTGGAAGATCTTCTTTGTAAGACTAATTAGACACACAACTACTCACACTAATATTCTAAACACTTTATAACTATGTCCGTCACACGTATTTATTAAAAAATTGAAAGATAACCGGACCGCATCTACGCACGCAACTTGCAAGAAGAATATCGCAGCGGCCGACAAAACGTTGTTGCCAAACTTTCGTCGACCTTCAAGAAAAAGCTGATAACTTTTTGATATACAATGTTGTGATTATATCTAGATTTAATGAAGTATCGAGCATGTGGCAACGAGGCCACACGGGATACAGGTTCAAGTTGCGACAGGGTTGTTGAGCATTTAGCTGGATTGCGCGCGCACTTATCCAAACTATGAAGAATGAAAAGATTTATTTATATTAAATTTAATTGATTGTTTAAAGTGCAGTTAAACAACTTGTTTTCTGTTTATTGCAGTAACAATATTGTTATCTGATTAACTTTTCTAATCAGACATCACCAGACAACTCTCACAAGAAATAATATAACAGCTACAAAGCTTTAATTATTCCCTTTTCTCAGTTCCTCTTTCTTTTATTGTGACGCACCCAAGTAAGTAGTGTAGTAACACCTGTCGCATTTAGCGAGTATTAAAATCGTTGGATATGCAAAGGTATGACTATGACGCTGAGATAACTGTGCCTAATAAATGTCTTAAATGAATCAGTAGGTATAATAGTTGTTTAATTTTCCATTTTTTTGCGTCTTATTCAATGGCGCTCTCATAAGAAACAATATCTATATAGATTAAAAAATGGTAAAATATCAAAGCAATATCTTTTATACAAGATGTAGGAAACTAAAGTTAATGAATAATATCAACAGAAAGTGAACATATCTACCATATTAGTTAAATAAATATTTGTTGAATGTACTTTAACAAAAATTACAGGGCTAGGACTTTACACAATGCTGTATTGATGTTAAATATAACAAAAATCAGTAAATTGCAAAAAACGTTCGTAATCAAAATAATATAGGTATAGTCCATCGGCACATAGACAAACAAAATAAGGTAGTTTTTAATCCAAGACTACACTTTCTAATTTTCTAAATGTGCTAACTACTCCATACTCCACGTTTTGTGCCGCTACACATCAGCGCCGAAATTAAATAAAATGTGAAAAAAGGAAGCGATACATAACTTATTGATTACTTAAAAAAATATCTAAAAAAGGAAAGTTGGGATAAATGCTACTTTATTTTATTTACTACTAGCCTCCTAAAAATATTAAGAAATTATAAGTAACCTAAGTTTTATAGAGTTAACCAAATTGCGAAGTGGTGTAGGTATTGGAAATTAAGTATAAAGAACTGGCATGTATTTGAAACATCAAATGATGTCAGGTGGAACGTCCAAATCTAACTACAAATTATCAATAATGCAGTGTAAAAAGACAGGAAAAAATTTGCATGAGTTAATGTAGGTATACGGAAAAGTAATATGTATAAGATAGATTTTATAGATACCAAAATAATATAGGCAACCATGATTACGGATACTTTTCTTTCAAAACTTTAGGCAAATAGGTGTGATGAATTCTGTTAGTAAATAAAGTAGATGAATGAAGAGCTAGTAAAAAAGGCGTGCAACAATGTAGAAACTATATCCGAAACAAAAATATCCAACAATCAATGTTACGTTTGGAACTTCTCGCAGTTATTATCCGCGAAAGATTCCGAGTCCGGAATAATACAAAATTAAATTCCAAACAAAATAAAATTACTTTTGTATTAAAATCATCGAGCAAAAAGATAAAAGAGGGAATGTAAAGGTAGTGGGGCCAAACATATTGTTAGACAGGAAGTGCGATCTTTAGAGGCCACATTAAACAAGGAAAGAGAGTCTCTCTCCTTGTTTGACATCAAATTTAGTTGGGTTATGTTATTGTTTGTCCCAAATGTCACATGAAATCTTATTTATATTGAAGTTTTTTAACAATTGTGTCGCATTTTAGACTCTTATCATTATTAATTAATTAAAACTTTCTCGTCTAAGACACATTCTGAAAAATATTATATAGCTACTGTTGATAAGTGTCGGAAAATTTAAATTTGGCGCATTCGCATTTCCGGATATGTCCGCCATCAGAGGCCACTTTTTTGGTCTCCTTTTCATAAGGATTAGATTCCCTCTTTTGTCTTATTGCTCGATGATTAAAATACACAAGTGTGGCTTTAAAGTTTTATTTCAATACAGTTTGCATTGGTAATACAAATTCGAGTGACTATATCTACGCAACTGTAATATAAATATTATGATACTCCCTGCATTCCTAGACGAAAAAGTCGTGAAATTTAATTACCTCACAATACCCATCGGCTGGAGAAACGATGCGCTGATTAGGGGAAATTTTTAAGTAAACATATTAAGCAGTTTATTGACTTGACATTCTGCCACCTTGAGAAATTTGACATTTCTTAAAAAATACAGAGAGTCACAAAAATTGCAAGTTGCAAGCCAAGAAAATATCACTTGAATATTAAAAGTGGTTTCATCACCCGGCTACTTCGCGTATATCTTTCATTTAAGTCAGGTGCTCTGCTTTTTATTATATTACTGTTATCAACTTGGAGTCGACATTCTCTTGTGGTAACCTCTCTGGAACCGCCTCACTTTCACAGGGTAGAGTATTACCTTGGACATTTCTGCCAGGAATAATTACCTCTACGACTTACACCAGCTAAAGCATTTGTAATAGTCTCAGAAGTTAGCCTTGTGCAGTCGTAAGATGAACTAACCACACCTAGTCATCCCTACCAGGTATAAGTTTAATAACTTTTCCTTAAGGCCACTGAAGAAGCTTGATGTTGTCGTTGCCGATTAAAACGATATTCCGATAAACATTATTGACACCTTCGTCTTCTTTGTTCCTGATTTGAGTTGAGCCAGATATTCAGCACATAATCTTTTTCGCAAATGATTTCTCAAATCTAGTAAACGTCGTATTTTGCATGTGAGAGAATTCTGCTCTAGCAAATCACAGTCCGGCAACTCATAACTGACTTGTTACTGTAAAAACATATTTGGGGTTAACGCGGTTAACTCAGTAGGATCATCCGAAAGACACGTCACGGACGCGAGTTGACTATAATCTCACAATCAAACAATAATGACAATAAGTCTTCATAATTTAGACACGCTCGACCTAAAACTTGTCACAAAAGTCCTTTCATCATACCTACTAATCGCTCCCAAAATCCACAAAGGGGCCACATTCTTAGCTGCTACAAGAAAAATTGAGACACCATTATACCAAAAAACACTTAAAAATACTACAGCCGCATAATCTTTCTTACTTGCATCTGAAAATGTGTGTAAGCTTCAATGATCAGCTTCCATGGGCCCAGCGTGCAATCTCAATACTCGACAGTTTAGGAAGATGATTTTCCCATTTACAAAATTCCTCAGCCATATCATTCTCGAACTGGAGCATCCTATGCCTGGCGCTTCTCCCAAAATTTCTGTAGGAACAGTTTGGGGAATAGATATACTAGACAGGTAAAATCAACAGCTCAAATATACTCTGGAGCTCTGAGTCTCTTAGTTATTGGTCGTCTCATTTCCATTCGTTAAAAAGTTTCACTATTGATTTTTAGAGTGTCTCTTGAGGAATCCCAGAGAAGACAACTGTTTTCTATTACTGGAGGCCTCTCGCCATCTTAATCTTAGGCTCCATAAGAGCAGTTGTTTCTGCTACAATTTCTCTTAACTCAATTCAATCAGTAACACTGGTCACACAATTATCCACATAGAACCCAGTTATAAGCTTTTCAATTGTGTTTTTAGAGTACGGGTTACATCGTTTTCACTAGTAACAGTAGTGCCCTGTGAAAAGCAATACTTTGTTTTTGTTACTTGACAATAATATACCGATAACAAAAGTTAACCATTTTAAATACCTAGGATGTTGAATAAACGAGATACTAAATCCGGATGAAGAAATTAAAACTCGTATAGAAATTGCAAGAGGAGCATTTATGAAACTTAGATATTATTCTGAGGGACTCCGTCACTGGTACACGAGCGAGAAAGACGTGGTTAAAACGGCTTCGATATTTAATTCGAAAATTCGGGTAATATCGAGTTTATTTATCCACAAAGTGTTTTTCCTGCGAAATAGTGTCTCTGTGAATCGAGTCTCATTAGAAAATTGTGAACTAAATCGAGTTTTCTAAAGATCATAACGAGTAACCTAAATAAACAATCAGTGCTACAAGCTCCGATCGTTTGAAGAGGCGAGTAGCGCGGTGCGTGGAACCTTCACGATAAGGACAATAATTAGTGATTATTTACAAAACAATACATAGGGGTGTAAGTGACAATTATAACGTCAAAACACTGTCCGGAATAAGGTAAGAGATTTATAATATTTTTAACAATATGGCCGAGTGAAGAGGATTAAATCAATAGGATAGTGAAGAATCTGACGATGGTAAGAAAAAGAGGGAGGAAAAAAAGAAGACAACCAAGATGAAAACCCTTTCATGAAAAGCAGATAGTTAACTAGGTCTCCACCTAAGAAAGATTGTGATAATACTGAATTGAAAGAAATGATGATCGCTCATCTTATAAATGAAGTTAAAGGAGTACGAAAAGACCAGCAGATCTTTTAAGAAGAAATTCGCAATTTAAGAAAAGAAAATCGTGAGTTGAAGGGAAAGGTAAATTTCCTGGAAAGCAGGATCGAAAAGATGGATCAACAAATTCGGAAACAAAACATTGTGATTAAAGGACACGATTTCAAAGAAAATGAGGAACTGGACGATGCCACCAACTTTATAGCAAGTAAATTGAATGTGAATGTGAAAATAAAAGATTTGCAGAAAATAAGAACCTCTCAAGGGAAACCACCAGTAGCGATAGTAAAAGTAGATACAATGAAGGATAAAGAACTTATTATGAAGAATAAGAGTAAATTAAGAGGAACGCGGTATTTCATTGAAAACGATCTAACCCAAGCCGAAACCAAACTACAGAAAGAGCTAAGAGGTATGGCGAGAGAAGAAAAAGGAAAAGGTAATGAAACAAAAGTCGGTCATCAGAAAATATGTATAAACGATGAATGGTGGAAATGGGACCATAGTACCGAAAAACTAGGGAAAATGAAAAAAAACTGAGTCTACACAGGCACAGTGGTCAGGAAAATATGGAAACGAATAAAGCACGGAATAGGATGATGATAGGACAATGGAATGTTGGAGGGACTTTTGAAGTAGGGACACTAAAGAACTTATCAGATACGTTAGAGAAATATGAGATAGATATTGCAGCTATACAAGAAACTAAACAAAAAGGAAATTTTACCATGGATGTGGGAAACTACGTGTTTTTCAACAGTGGAGACAATGAACGTGTATTTGGGGTGGGATTTTTATAAAGAAAACATTTGCCAATCTGGTGATAGATTTTGAGATCGTCACAAGCAGATAATGTAAAATAAGAATAAAAGGAAAATATAGAAAAGTAACCCTTAGTGCATGCACCAACAGAAAATACAGATGAAGACGTTAAAGATAGCTTTTATAAACAATTAGAACATATGTTTTACAAAATACCATCATATGACATAAAAATAATTGTAGGAAATTTGAATGCCAAGATTGGCAGGGAGGATGTATACAAACAAATAACAGGGGGAAAAAGTAACCATAGAGACAATAATCTGAATGGAAAAAGAGTAATAGAATTTGCTTTCGAACATAATATGCGAATTATGAGCACTCATTTTGATCACAAAGAAATTTATAAAGGTACCTGGGTATCACCAGATGGACAAACAGTAAATTAAATAGATCATTTACTAATAGAAGCCAAACATATAAGAGCCATAAAAGATAGCCGAAGTTACAGAGGTGCTGATGCAAATTCGGACCACTTTTTGGTCAAAGTTAAAATAGAGCAAATAATATCCACAATTAATAACACTTGTAAAAAATAAAAAGATATAACGGTGCACTACTTCAGGAGGGAGAAGTTAAGAAAAAATTCAGGCAGCAAATTGAAGAGAAACTAAAAAGCCAGACAACAGTAAATTATATAGAAAGCAGATGGGTACAACTAGAAGAAGAAATTCAAGAAGCAGCCGACTCAGTATTATCAAGAAACAGACAATGTAAACAAACGGATTGGTATGATGAGGATTGTAAGAAAGTCATTAGTGACCGAAATAAAGCTAGAATAAATAGCATAATAAGAAATAATGAATAGAGTAAAAAAGCTTATGCAGCAAAAAGACGGGAAGCAAAGAAGATTTGTAGAAGGAAGAAGCGGTCAAGTTTAGAGCAGAAACTAGTTCGTATTGAAGAAGATTTTTTACATAACAAGTCAGGAATTTCTACCAAGAAATAAAACGAGACTGAACCCAGTACAAAACCACATCAAGATATTATAAAAATGAAGAGGGGAATCTGTTAGGTGGAACAGATGAAAAATTAAGAAGGTGGGCCAATTATTTCGAGAACATATTATATACGGACGACCAAGATGAAAGAGAACAAACGCAACTACAACATAAAAAAGTAAGGGACCCAGATGTAAATGAAAAAGTACCTACCAAGGAAGAAATTATAGAGATCATAAAAATTTAAAAAACAACAAAACACCTGGTGAAAATGGTATCATTCCTGAGTTTCTAAAAGAAGGTGGTGAAATGGTGCAAGAAGAAATCGCTGAGTTAATACGCGAAGTGTGAATCAAAGAAAAAATACCCAATCAGTGGAAAGAAGCAATCTTATGTCCTGTGCATAAAAAAGGAGACGTTACAGAATGTAAAAATTACAGGGTAATAGCTCTACAAGATACAGTGTATAAGATTCTGGCCATATCAATTAGAAATAAAATTAAAACAAAATTTGAAAATTGTCTAAGTGAATATCAAGCAGGTTTCAGAGCAAACAGATCGGTAATAGAATAAATTTTTACAATGAAACAAATTTTAGCTAGCTCATATGAATTCAACCTAACATTACACAATATGCTGTTTATTGATTTTAGACAGGCATATGATACTATAAAAAGAAATAAAGGATATGAAGCACTAGAATATTTTGAATTTTCACCAAAAATAGTAAGACTGACTAAATGCATACTAAAAGTAAAGTCATGTTAGAAGGACGGGTTTCGGATAGCTTTATCACCAATAGAGGTCTGCGACAAGGTGACCCGTTATCAACAGATTTTTTCAATTTAATCTTAGAGAAGATTTTACGAGAATTTAACATCTACACTAGAGGCACAATATATTATCACATTCATCAATGCGTAGCATATGCAGATGATGTTACCTTAATAACAAGGAGACCTGCAGAATTAAGAGAAATCTTTACTAGAATAGAGAGAATAGCCAGGGAATATGATTTAGAAATAAACGAAGAAAAAACAAAATATATGGTGATGGGAGGAAACGAAAATCATCTAGGACAGTCCTTTAAGATACAAAGCCCAAGTAAAGAATATAACTTTGAAGTTGTTAGGCAATTTGATTACTTGGGAGTGACACTTACAAATACAAACTAGGAGAACCAAGAAATCATAAAAAGAATGACCAAAGGTAGTACGAGTGTTGGGAGCCTGACTAAGATACTGGGGTCGAAGATAATATCCAGAACAGCAAAAAAAAAAAAACGAATATATACAACAGTTATCCGACCTACAGTACTCTATGCTAGCGAGACCTGGACACTAAATAAAGATATGGAAGTAAAATTAGATAGATGGGAACGAAAAATTCTTAGAAGGATATACGGAGGTGTAAAAGAGGGGAACATCTGGCGAAGAAGAACGAATGAAGAAATAATGCAAATATATGGGCAACCAAAAATAACAAGCCTCGCTAAAATTCAAAGATTAAGATGGCTCGGACATATAGCAAGAATGAAGGAAAGAAGAGTTCCCAATGAATTAATAAACACGGAGACTGGTACAAAAAGAAAAAGAGGCCGCCTCCGATCTGAAGTCGCTGCGGGTACAAGATTGGAAGAACTTAGCACAAGATAGAAAGAAATGGAAGAAAACCGTTGAAGCCTTGGGCCTTTAAGGCCTGTTGAGCTGAACTATATATAGATATATTCTGAGCAATTCTCAGCTGAACTTACAGCTGAGAATTGTTCCTAAAATGTTATGTGTATCCTGTATTACTGTATGGATGTGAAACCTGGATTATGAAGGTTAACATGGTAAACAAATTAGAATCCTTCGAGATGTGGTTATATCGTAGAATGATCAGAATAGCATGGGCTCAACATATTTCAAACAGAAAAGTCTTGAACATAGTAGGTCAAGGTGAAGGTGACTTAATAAAGATGATAAAAAAGAGAAAACTCGAATATCTGTGGCATATAATGAGAGGAAGCAGATATAAAGAAAAAGAAGTTTTTGTCACATTTTTTCTCAACTCACATAATACTTTTTGCAGTACGTCGTTTCACTCGATAGAGGTAACACCTCAAACAGTGCTCTGTCAGAAGCAATACTTTGCTTCTGAAATTTTCTCTCAATTAACACAATACTTTGTGGAAAGAATTTTCCAGATCGGAATTTTATAGATCAGGATCTGTTAATTGCGAGTTGTTTTCTAATTTACAATATACAATCTGTCCCTACTCTGCATTCTTTTTTTATTTATCTAGCTTTAATGGAATTTTAGATCATTTTATTTTCTCTCACTAGTACCTTTGCTGTCCAGAGTTGTCCTTTGAGGCATACCATTAATATTGCAGTATTACAGCAAGTTACATTTTATATTTACGATCCTACACCTCTGTTTTTACTTTTCTAATCCAAGATCTTGAGCCACTTAATTAACTCATTTGTTAACAAGTGGTATTTTCGTCTCTGATAACTGGTGTAATAACATCGCAACCAAAATGATTTTTTGGACGAAAGAGGGTTAAAATGAAAGAACACAAAATACTGTTTAAGTTTTTAATAAAAAAATAGTTTAAAAGACATTATTTTAAATAAAAACATTAAAAAATTGTTTATATACAGTATTCCCTCTTCAACCGCGGGGGTTGCGTTCCGAAGACAACGGTGCGGTTGGTGAAACCGTTGTTGGCGAGGGATCAACAATTCAAAGAAGAATATGATATATAATCCCAATTTGAATACGTAGATATATTATATGATGAATAATATTATAAATATGATGAAGTTATGTACATTATATATAAATGAAACAATAAAATAAGCAGTTAGATAGTCATATTTATTAAATGTATAAATTGTATTATAAAGTATAAAATGCTTTAAAAACTTCGTTTTTTAAAATATGACAGAATGGTTGGCTGTTTGTTTCTTTCTAATTTCCTTTTGCGGTTCTTTGTACGGTGCCAATAAGCCTTCTAAGTCATTTTTGAATTTCAAACTCCTTTCCATAGAAGGATCCACGTCAAAAATCATATCCTAAAGTTTTTGAGCAGATGATAATATTGTATTTATGTTGCTTAAAGTGAGAGACGTGACTGTCGTCTCGGCTGTTACTTGGAAGTTATCGTCTTCATCGCTTTCTTTACTATTTTCCAATATTTCGAGGAGCTCTTCTTCTGCAAGTTCACTGTCATTGGCGGCTAGAACTTCTTCAAGTGCATCACTTGTAGAATATCATCGACTTCCTGTTTTATGTGACACTTCTGAGGTTACAACAACTTCTGGCCATAGATTTTCCAACACGCGTTTATAGTTGATGGGCGTATTTAATCAGTGGCTTCTTTGATTATGTTAAAAAGGTAAATAATCAACCCAATCAATAAATAATCTTTTTAACATGTGCCTTTTGGACAGTAATATACTCGACAAATGGCACAATGCTAAAGTAATTCTATTGTACAAAAAAGGAGATTCCCATGAATTAGAAAACTACAGACCTATAAGTCTTCTTAGCTTAGTCAGCTATACAAACTCTTTACAAGAATAGTAAAGAATCGTCTTGAGAAAAAACTTGATTTCTACCAACCAATAGAGCAAGCGGGATTTCGTACCGGATTTGGAACAAATGATCACCTACAGAGCATTAAAACGGTAATAGAAAAAACTATCGAATACAATCGACCACTCGTTCTGGCTTTTGTAGATTTCCATAAAGCCTTTGACACGGTAGAATTTGACAAAATCCTGGAAGCACTACAGGCATGCCGCATTGACTACCTATATACAAGGTTAATTTACAATACATACAAAAACGCAACTATGTCGGTGAAACTTCATGAAAAGACAGATCCCATCCCAATCGGCAGAGGAGTCCGACAGGGTGATACCATATTGACTAAACTGTTTACCGCAGTACTAGAATATGCTTGTAAAAAACTTAACTGGCAAGAGAAAGGCCTGAACATTGACGGTAGAAGATTACCAAATCTAAAATTCGCAGACGATATAGTTTTCTTCTCGGATAACCTCAAGGAGATATGTACATGTACAATGCTACATGAACTTCAGTTAGTGTGTGCTAGTGTGAGTCTTAAAATAAACATCTCCAAAACAAAATTCATGACAAACCTAGTACCTAGCGGAAATATCAATATTGGAGATAACGAAGTAGAGCTGGTGGAAAAATACATACATCTTGGACACGAAATAAAGATCACAAGAGACAACCAAACATGCGAACTACGAAGAAGAATAAACCTAGCATGGGCAGCCTATGGAAAACTCAAAGACATCTTTAAAAGCGATATATCAATTTATTTAAAACGTAAAACATTTAACCAATGTGTGCTGCCTGTGATGACCTATGATGCCGAAACTTTGAAATTGACAGCTACAAGTTCTAAAACGCTGCAAATAGCTCAGAGGAAAATGGAAAGATGAATGCTGAGTATATAATTTGTTTGTGAAACAAGTTTTAAATTTACTAATTACTGATACTGTTATCTCATTACAAAAGCTAAACTGTCAACTCAATAAAAATGAATCAAATTTAATCAATATACTACCACCAGATATTTTTAATACATTTAAGAATATGTGTTTAAAACAAAGTGAATATATTTTTAACAAAACTAAAAATAGGAACACCAAAAAGATTAATAAATTACTTCTAAAATCGAATGATACTGAAAATAAATTAGATGGATCTTGGGTCGAAAATTTAACTACCGTCGAAATACCTAACGACGTACAGGAGATTTTAAGTTTAGGAGACAACTTTGCAGTTCCTATTCATAATAAAAACGAAATTCCGGTATCTGATATTATATGTTCGATTGAAAATTCAATTTCTAATTTAAATGAAACTTCACAACATCAAATAAGAACAAAGTGCTGTAATATCTTATCCAATTTTAGAAACAAAAATAAATATTCATTTGAAAATAAAGAATTACATAAAAAAATTCAAAAGACAAAAGCCTTTTTGAGGGAAAATCCTAATGTAGTTGTATTAAAGCCTGATAAAACTAACAAAACCGTTATTATGGAATCTAATGATTACGACAATAAAATGAATGATCTTTTAAAAGATGACACCATATATATCATAAACTTAGAAATGATCCTACCAATATCTTCCAAAAAAGAAATAATGCTCTTATTGACAGATGGGACAAAAGTGGATATATATCACCAAATACAGCAAAATTACTTAAGATACACAACGCTATTCCACCAAAAATTTATGGTTTACCCAAAACACACAAGGAGAACATACCTCTACGTCCTATCGTTTCCTGCATTCAATCACCCTTCGAAAATCTTTCAAAGTTTTTGAAAAACATTATCTCGAATGTCATAAATAAAAATCCTTATTATATTAAAGATTCCAATGATCTTATTTCTAAAATTAAAAACATTCACGTACCGGATAACTATAAATTAATCTCTTTAGATGTCATTTCACTATACACTAACATTCCAATAAAACTTGCCACTGACATCATTAAAAAGAAGTGGAATGACATAAAAGAATACACTAACATCCCATTGGAAGAATTCCAATCATCTGTAGAGTTAACGTTAAACTCAACATACTTTTTATATAAGGACGAAATATACCAACAAATGGATGGATGCGCAATGGGTGCAAGTATATCTAGTGTCATTGCCCAACTGGTTCTGGAAGACTTAGAAGAATCTGTCATGAGTCATTTAGATTTCAATGTACCATTCTTCTACCGCTATATCGATGACTGTGTCTGTGCTATTCCAACAAATAAAACAACCGAAATCTTAGATATTTTCAACAGTTACCATCCAAAATTAAAGTTCACTATAGAAAATGAACAAAATAATAAAATAAACTTTCTGGATATCACCTTACATCGCATTAACAATACAGTTAAAACCATGTGGTTTACAAAAGAAACATGGTCTTCACGATATCTTAACTACAATTCCCATCATCCATTTTCCCATAAGAAGTCTGTAATTATAAGTCTCGCTGATAAATCTATAAAACTAACAGATCCAGAATACAGACCAACTGCAATAAAAAAAGCAAAAAATGCACTTCTAAAGAATGCATATCCCGAACATCTAATCGAAACTATTTTCAAATCAAGACTCAATAAATTTTATAACAATACAACTAACAACAAACCCAACAGTATCAAAACCTCTTTTACAACTCTTCCATATATAAAAGGTTTATCCGAACAACTAACAAATTGTTTAGCCAAACATAATATAACAGTAGCCCACAAAGGCAACAACCTCTTAAATAAATACTTCTCAAAACTAAAAACACAAACTCCAAAACTTACAAAATCACATGTTGTTTACGAGATACCATGTACAAACTGTGAAGGTGTCTATATCGGCCAAACTAGTCAACTGCTGCAATCCAGAATTCGTTCTCACAAATACGACAAGAATAACTGTGCTCACAAAACATGAAAGCGGGAAGAAGCATAAATTTGACTTTGAAAAGATCAAAATTTTAAAAACAGAAAAAAACAAAAAGAAGAGGGAGATATACGAAACAATAGAAATAAAAAGAAACACCAACGCAATAAATGACAAAAGAGATACACAAAACCTAAATAAAATATATTTTAATCTGATTTAAACAATAATAATATAACATCATAAAAAGCTCTTAAAGTCATAACATATCGCCACCTTACCTTTTTCGAAAACATCAACGATACGCCCATATAAAAATAATTATATACTAATGACAGTAAACAATGAGATATCAGATATCAACTTTTATATGTCAGTTCGTTAATGTCTGTGTCACGTTTTACGTTTTGGTAAGTCATAAATATATACATATTTTACAATATCTGTTTGTCCTTATATATATACACATTTTAGAATCTTGACAAAGGCAAGGGTTTCCTGCCGAAACGTTGATTGATTGCAATGGAAAATAAAATCTAGTTCCACATGTAACATATCTTTATTGAACCTAAACCCAAGAAACATTAATTTTATATTATATATATATATATATATATATATATATATATATATATATGTATATATATATATATATATATATATATATATATATATATATATATATATATATATATATATATATATATATATATGTATATATTATAGTTATACAGTTAGAAATATTAAATTGTCTCCAACAATCGATAACGGTCAATAAAGGATCTAATTTCATACAATTGAATGCTGAATGTACGCCTTAACTAATACTGTTTAAATGCAGCTATTATTCCCTGATCCAAAGGCTATAAAAGCGAAGTGGTGTTAGAAGGTAAAAAGTCAATTCTCACATGTGAATTTATTAAGTTGAGGTATTCTGGATGTCCAGGAGCATCGTCGGTAATAAGAAGTGCTTTAAACGGTAACGATTTTGATATTGCTTAACGCTAGGCACATAACATTAAACCAGTCCGTAAACAATGTTGCCGTAACCCACGCTTTTCTATTTGCCCTCCAAAATATCGATAGTTCATTTTTATGTTTAAAGGCCATGGATTATAAATCAGCATTGGTTTTAACAAATGATCACCTGGAGTGTTACAACAAAATAAAACAGTTAACCTGTCCTTTGCTGCTTTAAAGCCTGGTGCAGATTTCTGATTTTCCGATATGAAGGTACGAGCAGGCATTCTATTCCAAAAAAGAGCTGTTTCGTCGGCCTTAAAAACTTGTTCGCTGAAGCTGATTCTTCTACGATTTTGACGTTAAGTAAAGAAACTCTTTTTTTTTTTAATCTTTCGAACCATCCTTTACTCGCTTGAAAACTAGAAGACTCGTTGTCAGCCTTAAGATTTTCGTAAAGACAAAGAGCCTTTTCTTGACTTTCTTGTATTATTCGTGTGCTAATTTGCACTCTCTTTTTTGTTTGACCTTCGATCCAAACAGCCAGTGTTTTTTCCATTATTTTTTCCAAGGTTTGAGGTCGCGAAAAACAAGTTACTTTGTTGCTTGAACTAGTGCCTTGCAAAACACTGAAGCGAATGGTTGACTCACTCTTTTTAATAGTTCTTATAGTAGACTCATGCACTTTAAACTTCTTTGCGGCACTTACAAATTATTCTCCTGCAACAAAACAGTCTAACAACTGAATTTTTTTATCTAAACTCATTACACATATTTTCTTTTTAACAAAATCTCTACTATTCCTTTCAGACGAAGACATTTTTTCAGTATCAAAACTATGCATATAATAATTACTATTTAAATGGGAATGAGCCGCAATTAAAGATTAAAATACGTTTATTGACGTTTCAATTTCCACTTCGGAAATCGTTCTCAAAATAGTGAACTATTTGTCTAATATATAAGTCTAATTTATTTACTTTATTTCTTCTTCTTCTACGGCACTACAGCCCAAAATGAGCCTTGGCCTCCTTTATTTTTTGCCTCCACCCTTGTCTGTCTGTGGCTGCTCTTCTCCATACACGGACTCCTAAAAGTGCTTGTGCGTCGCTGCTTACTGTGTCTTCCCAGCGCTTTCTTGGCTTTCCAACTGGTCTCTTTTCCTGCATTCTGGCGTTCAGTGCTCGTTTTGGTAGCCTATCCTCTCCCATTCGTATCACATGTCCGGCCCATTGCAATCTATGTATTCTAATGAACTTTGACAGGGGTGTTTCCTTATACAGTTGATAGAGCTCGTTGTTATATCGAATTCTGAAGATTCCGTTTTCCCTCACAGGTCCTAGTATTCTCCTCAGTACTTTCGAATGTGTCGAGTTTGTTTTTGGATGTTTCTTTCAGGACCCATGCTTCGCTGCCATAACATGCTATTGGCCGAATTAAAGTTTTATATATTCTCATCTTTGTATTTCGGTGGACACTTTTAGACCGAAATATATGGGAGAGGGCAAAATAAGCTTTGTTTGCCTGCGTTATCCTTTTTCGTATTTCTCCATCCTCTGCTCCATCGGCATATATTTGTACTCCCAGGTATGTAAACTTTCCAACCGTTTCAATGTCATCTTCATGTATAATGTTTTGTGGGATTATATTTCTTCTCGTCTGTACCATTATTTTTGTTTTTTCTGTGTTAATTTCCAGACCTAGCCTTTTCGTTTGTGTTTTTAACTCTGCGTATGCTTCCTGTGCTCCTGTTGATGTTCTACTCATAATATTAATATCATCGGCGTAGGCAGCCAGTTGAACCGTTTTATTGGTCAGTAGGTTTTCTCGTCCAGTTTGCATTTGCCTGACCGCATACTCCAGTGCCAGGTTAAGCAATGTTGGTGCCAGCCCATCTCCCTGCTTTAGTCCCTGCGAGATTTTGAAAAAGTCTGTCCGGTTGTTTTGTATTCGTACACATGCCTGAGTTTCATCCATTGTGGCTTTAATGAGTCTAATTAGCTTATGTGGTATTGCTAATACTGCCAATATATAGTATAGTCTGTCCCTTTTGACTGAATCGTATGCCTGTTTGAAGTCTACAAACACGTTGTGAACATCAATGTCGTGTTCCCACGATTTGCTCAAGACCTACTGGACTGCAAATATTTGATCCATTGTCGATCTTCCCCGTCTGAAGCCCGTCTGATATTCTCCAATAATATTTTCTGCTAGTGGTTGGAGTCGCTGGTTTATAATATACGTGAGGACTTTAAACGCTGTACATAGTAGAGAAATTCCACGGTAGTTTTTGCATTGGAGTTTGTCTCCTTTTTTATAGATTGGGCATACTATACTTTTCTTCCATTCGTCGGGTATTTTCTCTTCTTGCCATATTTCTTTGATAAGCGCGTGGATATGACTTGATAGATGGTTGCCACCTACCTTATACAGTTCTGCTGGAATCTCGTCAACTCCCGGGGCTTTATTGTTTTTCTGGGCCTTAATAGCTTCGAGAACTTCCTCTATGGTTGGAGCTTCTACTTCAACTTCGTTCTCTTCTACATGGTTCGTACCTATTTCATCTTCCATATCTACTTGTGTTCCAAGTAGGGTCTGACAATAATGCTTCCAGGTTTCTGTGACTTTCTGTTGGTCACTGATTATTTGCCCACTTTCATCTTTGCATAGGCTTGTTTGAGGTTTATATCCACTTTTTATCTTTTTTAGGTATTCGCAAGCTCCTCTAATTTCGTTTTTTTTTTAATTTTGTTCCATTTCTTCTATTTGTCCATTTTCATAAGCTCTCTTTTTGTTTCTGCATATCTTGTCTGCTTTCCGTCTTGCGACTTCAAATGATGTTCGTCTTTCCCGTGTTCTTCTTGTTATGTACATTTTGTGCGCTTCGTTTCTTTCTTCTATCGCTTGCCTGCACTCGTCATCAAACCATGTTCCTCTTCTCTTCTTTTTCTTGTTTCCCACGGTGGACGCTGCTGCTGTCAGCACTGCTGTTTTGATATTATTCCATTTGCTCTCTATGGAGTACAGTTCTTGTGTCCTTAGCTCATTTGTGACTTCTTGCTCGAACTTCTCTCTACATTCCTGAGTTTTCAGTTTTTCCAGGTCTAGTTTGTTTGTTCTTTGTTGTCTTTCGTTTCTTTCCTAAATTTCCTAAATTTGGTTTGCAGTAAAAGATGGTCTGATCCACAGCATGCTCCTCGTCGTGTTCTCACATCAGAGATACTACTGGCTGCCCTTTTGTCTATCATCACATGGTCAATTTGATTGGTTGTGGTTCCATCTGGTGAGATCCACGTCATTTTGTGTATGTCTTTATGTGGGAAGCATGTGGAGCTTATAACCATGTTTTTACTGGTGGCTAAATTTATCAAAAACTCCCCATTCTCGCTTGTTTCATTGTGCAGTGAGTGTTTTCCTGTTGTGCCATAGAACTGCGGTTCCTTGCCTATTTTGGCATTCATATCACCCATTATAACCTTAATGTCATTTTTTGGCGCGTTGTCATATACTATCTCCAGCTGTTGGTAGAAGCTTTCCTTTGTATGTTGCTCTTGTTCATCTGTTGGGCAGTAGATGTTTATCATAGTAAGGTTGAAGAAGTGGGTGCGAATTCTTAGTTTGCATATCCTTTCATTCACTGCCTGGAAGTCTATGATTTTTGACTTAAAATCATTATCTACCACAAATGCAACTCCACATTCTTTGATTCCTTGTTCTTTGCCACTATATAGAATTGTGTGCGTTTTGGTGTCCCTGACACCTTTCCCCAGCCATCTTGTCTCCTGAAGAGCAGTGATCATAAGATTATATCTTTTTAGTTCTTGTAGAAGTGCAGATTGAGCTCCTGGTCTATTTAGCGTCCTCACATTCCAACTTCCAAATGCATAGTCCATGTTTCGTAGCTTTAGTCGTTTCCGAAAGTTCCCCTTGTTCCGAGGCAAATGTTTAGGTTTCATAACAGTGTGTTTTTCCGGGAGTGGGTTGTTAGCCCACTGCCCAACCTTCCTCCTTTACCCGGGCTTAGGACCGGCAATGGTGACTCCTGAGCTATTCAATCCACCCATTAGTCACCACAGGCGGAGTTATTTACTTTATTTCCCTTATTCTAAATTACTAAAACACAATAATTTATATCAACTTATTACACCACTTTTCGATACAACAATTTATTTTCGACTGACCAACTGTTTACATAAAATTTCTATTTAAATATAAATACAGTTAAGGTCGTGGCATATTATCATACACTTTGCGTTTCCAGCCGATAGCGTTTAGTTTCCGAAAAATATCATTTAAATGGTTTTAAATGTGAACAACGCACACTGTCCGGAAGGTATCGTTACAGACACCCAACGTTTCCGTTTAGTATATTCGAAAACAATATTTTACTGATACCGACGGCTACGTACGGGTCGTAGCCGGTTGGTACGGATAATGTGAATTAAGGGTCCGTCGTTTTCTCCTAGTTGTTTATTTAGGATTTGTTTGATTTTGATATAGATAATTTAAAAAAAATAATTTTCGAGGCTATTTTGTTATTTATGAATGTGTTTTCATTGCTTTGTAACAATTAATCACGGAAGTGAAAAACAATTAGGACTTTTGCACGGAAGTGATACCTCTTCTTTTTAAAAATACTCTTTGGTTTGATATGTTTGGCTTCATTAAATGTAGTATTTTGTTTTTTAACTAAAGGTGTAATTAAATGTAAAATATATTTAAACTAAATCCTATGCATTCAAAAATATCCATAATATTTTCCATCGTTCTCAATTAATTCTTTGTATAAAGTCCAGTATTCACCTTACTTTTTCCTTTCTCTTAATATTGGCGGATGTATTTCAAACCTTCTTTTTACTACAGTTTTTCTTTCTTCAGCGTTAAGTAGAAGAGCAATTGTACATCATTTTTGTCGCGAAAAGCAAGAACATATCTTCATAGCACCAAACTGAAACGTTCTATGTATGAAAATGTGAACGCGCAGTCCGATTGCTCGATCCGAAACGCTATGTGCCGGAAACTATATGTGCAGGATAATATGCCTCGACCTTTATTCTGGAATCACGGCGAAGAATCGATGACCTTCCATCGAAGGAATTCCATCAAAAGCAGGTTTTTTTTATATCGGAGGGTGACCCATCGTTTCAGGTAGGTATTATCTGGAATTTCTGCCAACAGGTAAAATCTAGAATAATCAGAATTTGAAAGAATATTTATGAGACATATTTATCGTAACAATAGAAACATTAGTATTTAAAATTACTTAAAATAGTAATTACTTTAAAATGCCACAAGAAAATAGCTTCAGAATAGTACTGTGTATGTTCGACGTTTAAACGACTATGAGATTTGTAGAAGTACAAAATATGTATAAAAAATTGCATTATTGCATATCTGTGAAATGGTATTATCATATCAACAAAAATAAAGACGCTGAGATCAGCGTCTACCTTCGCCGGTATTTTAAATCTACCGAACTATAAACTAAGTACCGTAGAATTTCTACTAAGAACAAGTACCAGTGGCGTAAATTACGTGATCCTTATAATATATTGGATTGACGGTCGTACTCCTTTTCCGATATACACATATATATATATATATATATATATATATATATATATATATATATATATATATATATATATATATATATATATGTATACCGGGTGGTGAATCGTCAAACGGGCCATAGGAAACTCAATGAGAAATTCTAAACTGTTGAATTCCTGCTTCCCTAATTATTTTACACCAATAGTCATGGGAAACTATTTGTAGAGGACTCAAATATGTATCGAAAACAATTGTTAAAATTGTTCTACGACTTAAACGTATTCCAAAATTTTGCTAAAATATAATACATTTTTCAGGCCACCCCTAAAAGTCAGGCCAGACGCCGTGAAAAGAATGTGTATTACGTGTTGCGTTTTGTCATATTAACGTTTCTAATACTTGACAATATTTAAATCAACTATATAATATTTATCTATGATTTAAATGGCCAAAATTTTGTGATTTATTATTTAAAAGAAAAATTAAGTAGATTAAAAAATGTACTCAGTTAAGGAGAAAAGAGCAATAATAAAAATGTTTTATTCATGTTTTATACATTTGTTATAGTTTTATGTTTAGAAATTATCGTATATTATTATTAGTAATAAAGATCACAGTAACAGTATATTGGAATTCATTGAATTGTTGTATAACTTTACTTAACATGGAATTAAACTTTAGTGTATTAGAATATCTTACGTTAAATAAAGATCCGGTAGTGACAGGAAAAGGTTCGCGCTATTGCCTGAATACAACGTTATGCGATTTTTCGTCAACTGAGTACATTTCATTATATTGATCGATTTGTCAACAATATAATTTATTGTTCACAAAGTAATATTGTTCAGTAGTAGTAGTATTTAGTAAAATTCATTGTTTATAATTTAATCATAAAATAAAAAAAATTGACAATTCAAATTGTCAAACATCTGACATGAATATGATAAAACACACAAGTTATAATATATTCTTGTATTACGTGTGGCCTAACTTGTAGGGGTGGTCTGAAAAATCTATTATATTTTTGCAAAATTTTGAAGACATTTAATTCCTAGAACGGTTTTAACATTTGTTTTTAATTTAGAATTTAATTCTCTACAAATAGTTTTTTATGACTTTTGATCTAAAATAATTAGGGAAGCAGCAATTCAACAATTTAAAATTTCCCATTGAGTTTCCTATGGACCGTTTGACGATTCAACGATTCACCACCCGGTATATATATATATATATATATATATATATATATATATATATATATATATATATATATATATTAATGAAGTATTCAACTAGTGAATTCAAAGGTTTAATCGGTCATTCAGGTTGGCAAAATAAAAAAAAAGAAGTCAACTACTCCATAAGTTTATTGAAGATGTTTCGCTTTATATTTCTAAAGCTTCATCAGTTCTCTAAAATACAGTTTATAAGAAATACAGATCTAATACTTTATAACTTACAACTCAATATGTAGTATATTAAAGATGTTATTATATATGTACTGAAGTTTACTCATGATTTAGAACCAACTTAAAAAAAAACAAACAAAGAACACACAAACTTTGCAAAAAATAATATTCCTATTCGTAGATACGAAGATTTACAAAAATTTTAAACGAACATTTGGCTTCATTTAGAGATGGTTCTTCAATGAAGACAAACAAAACACTGATTTATTGCAATCCATTGCAATCTATGCAAACGACGTGACGCGATACCGAAAATTTTTAAGGGCCATCTGTTCAACAAATTCCAAGGTTTAAGACAATTATGAACTTCTACGGGGGTCATTGAATGATTAGTTGGACGGGTGGATTTGTGTGGCCAAAAAAATTTTGATATATCTTTTTCTGTAATTTATGTTTTAATGAAACTTAGAGATATGGGATGATAGTGTTATTATTTTGAATGGAAAATAAGGCTATTTTAAATGATAAAAAATTGGTATTATTTATTTCGTAAGATGAGAGAGTGGTAAACCGGGCTCAAATTGTGGATGTCGGTTCTTTTGTTTATTGCAGATGGGTTTTTGAGGATCTCACACATTTAAATAAAGGAGCGTTTCTGATGATTATTTTGTTTCGCCAGTATTTTAGTATTTGAGAAGTCAATGTGATGTTTGGTGGAAATGGCGTGTTGTGCAAGGGCACAAGAGTGTTTGGAACATGGACGTTTGGAAAGTCTAATGTCGCTTTTATGTGAAGTTATACGCCCTAGAAGTGATCGACTGGTCTGGCCAATGTAGCAGGAGTTGCATTCAGAACAGGGAATCTGATAGACAACATTAGTGTGCTCTAATAAGCTTAGTGGTGTTTTAGGCTTGGAGAATAACTTTCCAATGGTTTTAGTATTTTTTAGGGATATTTTAACGGATAAGTTTTTGAATAGTTTAGTAAGCTTGTTCGTAATTTGTGGGGAATAGGGAACAGAAGCATATTTTATGGCTGGTTTTGGGGTTAACGGGGAATTGTTCGTCTGTATGCTATTGGATATGGAATATTGCAGTAGTATTGCACCGTTAGGTGCTTCCGAAATAGAATGACCATAGCTTTTAGAGAAAAGATATCTGTTGATGATGGATATAGGGTAAGAGTTATCAATGAAAATGGATTTGAGTAAATCCAAAGATTCCCTCTTGTACCGCGTATGGGTCAACGTGTGTACTCTAAAGCTAAAAGCTTGTACAAGGTTATGTTTGTATCTCATTGGGTATGTAGAGTGGTATGCTGTTATCAAGCAAGGCTTCTTTTTTATGAAAAATGCTTTCAGAATAAGAAAGTAACGTGTCCATTTTTATTACAAAATGTCAACTAGTTTAGGATATAATGCAAAAAATCAATTTTTATTTTGTAACAGGGCTGTAACTTTTATTGTATACACTTTTGTACAAAGGGAAGTTGGATTAAATCAATTTATTTTCGTCCCCGGAATGCGTGATTTAATTTATGACATACCTTTTTGTACCACCCTGTATATAGTAGGATTCCTAAAACCTGGATCGCTTCCCGCATTTCATACTATCTTCCTATCCAAACATTCATCTTGTAATAGTATAATTCATTAAAAAAGTTGACTTTGTGTGTTCTGAATCTTCTATGACCCTTATGAAGTACTGGTTTTTATCTGTGATCACAATAAGGATGGAGCAGAAATTAAAAATGCATATTATGTGATTTAAATAGTTTACTAATAGTATTTCTAAATACAATACTCTCATCAACAATTAATATGTATTTTCAAGCTTTAACACTGTACACATTTAATACAAAAAATATACAAATTATATACAAAAAACATACAAATGGATTTTGTTGAAATATTACACATAATATCGGGATCTTTTAAGTAATGAAAATATTTTTCTGTGATACTCAAACAAAAAAGTTTAATGAAATGAAACAGCATAACTAAGACAGTTATTGTCAAGTTGTTATTATGGAATTTCGTGGAATTTTATAAATGCACAGTTACAATTTTTACAGCGGGTTTTATAGAATATCTCAACTTAATATATTTTTCAATAACCTCAGAAGTATATTCGATCAAATAACTAGCGATGAGCGATTGATCCCATGCATTGCATACGTCAAAGTGATTATGGTTAATTAATAGTAGTGTAATTTTATATCGTTGGGTTTTTTAGGTTTCACAAATCTTCTAGTTTATATATTTAACGGAGTTTTACGTTGTTATCTAAATTTTGACATTTTCTCAGTTCCTCGAATTAGTTTATAAAATAGTTTCCATTTAAAAATAAATAGAGGGAAGTTGCTTATATTTGTTTAATAATTAATCATTTGAAAACAGAACTTTTTATAAATACAATAAACACTACTGATTTGTTTTTATTCCAAATTGCAATAAAAGTGTTGGAAGGAAAAACCTTTTCATATTTGCTGATTACTATTCTGGCAACTCCCAGATTTAACTAAAATGCCATGCAATGATCCACGATATATTTAAAATCCTATGACGTACAAATTAATGACGCACTGGAAGATGGGTTTGGTTTGAACTATATTGACATTGTTTGCTTGATATCTTGAATATATCCTTATTACTACAGCAAACGCCAATTGTGGTGGAGTATGCGAAATTACGTTTTTTTTTGCCTCGAGTTACCAGACGCCTTTGATCAGCGAAGCAATTGGGAGAGATCGCTACAATTGCCTTATTATATCATATTATCCTGAAAATCTGAAAATATTTGATAAGTTTAAGACACAATTTTTTTTTTGGCTATATCCAACTGTAAATAGATTGAGTAAAGAGGATATATCTAAACAATTAATGATCCCGATTAACTACAAAGATAAAAAACTGAACATCATTACACTTCTTGGCTAAAACTTTATAACAATTACGTAAAAATATATAAATTTAATATAGTTCCAATAACTTAATCATATTATAACAACAAATTCCCAACATCAAGGCCAAATCGAGGTCTGATACACATATAAGACCAGACCCAAGCGTAATAAGTTTAATTCATAAAAACAATAATTATTTGTTATTAAAAACTTATTGAAAGTTTTTATTAAACATGAAAAATTATCTTATTAACTTGTCATGTCACAAAAAACAGTTACAGAACCTCCTTATGAAAAAATAAGTAACAGAAATTCAGATAAGATGACTTTTACATTATTCTGCAAAAAAAATCCGTTGAATCTGCTCGCTATTGTAGTTCATTACTTATAATGCTTAAAACATTGTTAACTCTCTTTTAAAAATAGGCTGCTGCAAAAGGTAGAATTTTTTTCACGTAATTCATTAGTAGTTGTTGGTCTATTTACTGTAAAAAAGGTTTTTTAGGATACCCTTTATGTAGTATCAAGAGTTGTTACCTCAGACACATGAGAAGGATGAGGAAATTCTGTGTTAGGGATAACTACGAAGTTTCGAACATTTTCTTGAAGAATGCTCCCGTGGTTTGGCAAATAGCCGCATACTGTTGGAAATGTCGTGGTATTGAAATAAGGATGTTGACCATTTTATGTGGCAGAAGACCGAGCAATGGTGATCGAGAACGTCGAATAACTCTGATATGGTACGTGAAGAAGAAGAGGCACCATCGTGCCCAAGATGAGAAGCATAAGGTTTTAATCCTGCGTTTTCCAATTATATATTCGAATGTTAGTTTATCATAAACATTTGAATGACATCTCAGAATTTTAAAAAAGAAAAATATTTGAATTCCGAACGAGACGGACTTCTCTAGATTAATTACTATTTAAATGGGAATAAGCCACAATTAAAGGTTAGAATACGTTTATTGACGTTTCAATTTCCACTTCGGAAATCGTTCTCAAAATAAAAACTTTAGTAAATTATTTTAACCTTTAATTGTGGCTTATTCCCATTTAAATAGTAATTACTTTAAAATGCCACAAGAAAAGCTTCATAACAATACTACTCTAGATGTTTATTTGTAACAAGTTTTTAAACAGCAACAGCGTCATCTTTAAATCGTTTTGTCTGTAAGGTGTTTATCAGATAAACACAATGAGTGTCTGTTTACAAATTGCCAAATGCCTCTGCTAAATTCCTCTAAATTCCACCAAATGGGTTGCTAGATAGAATTCGTCATGAGGACAGGGAGTTTTGTTTTACCGGCAAAATATAATTCCATATATTATATTCGCCATGGGAGTGGAAACTTAAGTTTTTTTGTTTTTTTCTTGCTCAAAAACCTACTATGGTTTAGTTAATATTGGGAAACAGTATTTCTTACCGGCGTAGAAGAGACGACTTCCAGTAAAGAAAAAAGTGCTACTAGGAAAACATCTGTAAAGTTATTTATATTCCACGATCGAATAATAATAGGATAATGTGATAGATATGGGCCATGATAAATGAGATAGATAGAGAGAGATCCAGCATTTTCGTCTTCATAATCTAGAATGTATTTTTGTGAAGATCATTTTGATGAATTTTAAAAGTAATTATTTTATATATAATAATATTATTGTCAAAATTTATTCTCTATATCATCCCTGATTAGTACGTCCATCTTCCAAGTAGTAAGGGCCCAATAAACAATTACCTGACCATGCGCACCAAATGGTTACACTTAAACTATGAAGGAGTTTCTTTAAGATAATGACCGTTCGTTCAAAACCAAGAACATGATTTGTCTGTCGATTGATGAATTTATACAGATAGTTGTGGCATTCGTTCAAATAATCCAAATTGTAAAGAAATGTGTACAATTCAAAATCATCACTAAAACATAACAACTCTTGTTTAGATCTTCAATTTTTTGAAAGGAAAGGGCGAGGGGTACACCAAGAAGAGGACCATGAAGAGATGGGCGTTGCTGGCGCTGAATAATGCTGCTGGCGGTGAAGGAGGATTTGAATGTGATTTGAATACACTGTAAGCGAATTGTGGAAGAAGCCAAAAACCATCACGGGTTGTAGATTTATGGTAAAAAATAAAAAAAAAATCTGTATCTCTACATTTTATAGTGTAACATCGAAGATAACTATATTTCTCTTTTATTTTCTAATACGGGTCAGTTTATTTAACGCTCATGAGCCTTTATTTATAATTGGGAATTTGTTGTCAGGATATTCGATACAAAGAAATTTTGGTTGCTGATTAACATTTTTATCGGTTATCAAAGAAACATTAATGTGATTCCCGATTAAGCAAACTGAGAAACAAATCAAGCATTTTTTAAATTTTATAGATACATTCAATGGCTTAAGTTTTTGGCTCACTCTAATATACCGCAAGATATTCCAATAAAAATTATTACCAGTTATTATTAATGAGAATTACCAGTGGGTTTTTACACATATACCAAGTCAGTGAATCTTTCAAAAATATACATTTGAAAGATTATGTATTTGTTAGTGTTTTGAAAACGACTAAAACTTAATTATAAATCCTCATAACAATTTAGGACGTTTTATTTATATGCTTTGTAGATTTTAAAATTATATAAACTCTGAATATTTCCATAACTTATTAATAAAATAAATTAATTTAAAAACAAACAAATATAAACAAGCGTTGAATTGTTCTTTTCAAATTAAATGGCAAATAATCTAACCTTTTAAACTTTATTTGATATTAAAAAAGAATAATTAATCGCCATTCCTTAGGCTTTTCTACCTGCTTATAAGAGTCCGGCTTATTATATCAATTTTTTACGGCTAATATGCGGTCTTGTAACATTTTCTTTCACGCTGTATATCAAAGAAATCTATATAGTTCACTTAACGTATGGCGTTTTAAAATTCTTCGAAAAAAAAACACTTTAAGTGCCTCTTAGAATAAAATATACAAAAATTGAAATATTTATTTTATTCCGTCCAAATTGCATTTTATAGAAGCTTTAATCAAGAATAACATGAGAATCGAAGTAAATAAAGAGCCGATTAAAGGATTCAGTGTTTTGCGACTAACATCGTGACAATTTGCCTGTAATTATTCATTACCGGTTGAACTTTTAAATGAGCCGGGTAGTCTGGCATTCTTTCGCTAGCTACTGGGGTTTTGTGCCCTAGTATCAACAATTTTCAGTTCAGTGCATTAAAATTTAAGTAAAAATTTCAATATAAAACAAAGATATTCACATAGTTTACCTTGTTTATACTGCTTCAGCAAATAATTATTAAGTCGAATATTTCCGTTTGATGGTCAATATGAAAATTCTACATGTACCGTGCAGTTTTTTAAGGGGTACATCCCGTAATTGTTTTTGCATATTTCATCATCGTTTTTTTATATACAATAACTGAATTTGTATTTAGATTTTAAGAACCGAAAAACCACGTATTATGATATAATAATGACCCAGGAAAATTTTCGTTTTTTTTTGGAACCTGAATGTCCAGAAAGAAAATGTAGTAAATTGGAAAAAACCACATAAATTCCTCAATATACAGAAGCTGCGTGTATTTGGGAAGAAGTTCATTCAAGAGAATTTGAAACCGCTTTAGATATTTTTGTTAAGCTTTTAGATAAAAGCATAGAAGATTTGACTTATCAAAGTAACGTTTATGCCACACAAAAGGGAAAACAAGAATATGTCCAAGAAAGAACTCTTAGCATTTATCGGGATAAAATTTTTAATCGGCTATCATATAGTTATTGGAGTCCGAAATTATTGGTCAAACCAAGAAGATCTGTCTGTTTCATTTTTTTGCAGAAACTATGCCAAGAAATAGGTTTCAGACCATTTTAAGATTTTTGCATGTAATGGATAACTTGCCAATACCAAAAAATAATACCGATCGGTTATATAAAATTAAACCTTTGCTGGATTGTCAAATTCTCAATTTGGTAATTATTGTGGTGGACAGATAATGTGTGTCGACATAATGTGTCGTCAATTGTAATATTTAAAGGCCTATCATCTAATAAAAATATAATCCGATAAAACCGATCAAAAGAGATTATAAGCTCTGGTGTTACTCTGACGTGAATGACCTTGTAAAAAAAGTTCAAGTATATCAAGGCAAAAACGAAAAAATTCAAGAGAAATACTCGAAATATAATTTAGATGAACGAGTTGTTTTATCTTTGACAAAAGCAGACTGGGGAAAAATAAAATTTGATAACTTTTATACCACTATAAAACTACTGGAGAAACTGAAACTACTTTAGCCTGTGGTACGATCCGAGCTAATAGAAAAGATTTTCCTAAAAACCTGTTAGAAGATAAAAAACTTGCTAGAGGTGACTTTGAAATATGGACTTTGTATTTGAAACACAGGGATTTCCTTTTTTTAAGTAGAAGGATAATCGCATAGTCGCCACTGCTTCCAACTTTCACGAGAGTGAATCAACCACATTAAAACTAAAATAACGTGAAGACAAAAATATCAACATCCCAGCATGAAAAATAACAAATAAGATTATAACAAATAGGTAAAGAAATAATAAATAAGACTTACTCACAATCAATTTAATTTAACCATTCAGATGACCGGTATCGCTTTTTACAATATGCAAAGCATCTTCAGGTCTCGATACAAAGTTAAATAAATGCTGAAATAATAAAAAAAACCCATATTAGGGTGTTGTCTAATAAAGATAAACAAAGTAGATGTTATAAATTACAATAATTATGACAATATTACATGTCTGTGGTTTTTCAAAATGAATAAAAAGGAATAAAAAGGTATAAAAAGTTTTAAAAGACAAGGTAAGACCCACAATAATAGACTATTTTATAACAATTTGTGGGTCTTACCTAGTCTGTTAAAACTTTATATACCTTTTTATTCCTTTTTATTCATTTTCAAAAACCACAGACATGTAATATTGGCATAATTATTGTAATTTATAACATCTACTTTGTTTATCTTTATTAGACAATACCCTAATATGGGTTTTTTATTATTTCAACATTTATTTAACTTTGTATCGAGACCTGAAGATGCTTTGCATATTGTAGAAAGCGAAACCGGTCGTTTGAATAGTTAAATTAAATTGATTGTGAGTAAGTCTTATTTATTATTTCTTTACCTATTTGAAATGGACTCACACAAGCAACATATTCATGATTTTATTACAACAAATCTATGGACGGTGTAGACCATCACGACCAACTAAGGCAATGTTACGGTTGGACAGAAGATCTAATAAATGATGGCATCTACTTTTTTGGATATGCCTAGAAATAAACTTTATTAATAGTTTCGTTATAGCTACAAAAGTATTAGAGCCACCTCCAAAAAGATTGTTGGATTTTCGTAGAGATCTTACTATAAACCTCTGTTTTGGTTCCACCCACAGAACAAACAAAACTCAAAGAGAAAAAAAGCAACGGCATAAGTTTAGCGTTTATTCGGAAATAAGATTGCCCAATACTGGCCAAAATTTGTTGATCGACGGGGGAGATGTGAAGTTTGTAGTAAGAATAAAATACAATCTAAACCGATGTCAATTTGCTTATTATGTAATGTTTTTCTATGTTTTAATCAAAAGAAGAACTGTTTCATAGAATATCATGAGATAAATAATTAAAATATATAGTTACTATAATATGCCTTAATATTTTTTTTCTCTGAATTTATCCCAGCGGTACTTTTCAGTACCATATTATTGTTTTAGAAACAACACAACATCAATTATGAAAATTAAATTGTTTAAAATGTATTAAAAAATGTTTATAGATCTTCTATTCATTAAAAAAGTATTATGTCTATGATATAAACATCGGTTACGGTTACTGGTACTTCTAAGTATCTCTGGGACTGAAAGGGTTAAAATATCGTAAACACAATTAAAAACTTCCTTATTAATGTGGGGGGGGGGGAGCTGACTTTTGACGCGCATTTATACATATTATTTTTATTCAGATCTTTCTTTTTATTTACTATATTGTTTTTGCTTTTTTAATGTTTATTTCTCTTTGCAATTTAATTACTTTTTTTGGTCTCAGTGATTTCTTTGTTTAATCCCTCGTCAACCCTCGTCTAACATGTATTAATTCTTGAAAATTTCTGATCGCAATAAATCACTCCCCTTTTTTTCATTTTTAAGTTTTAGCTTGATAGTCACGGAGTATTACCATATTTGCCATTTTATTTGAAATTAAATGATATACTTGCCTTCAATTGTTATAATTAATGTATGAAACTATTCACTTAGATATAAAAACATTTGTGGCACAAAACTTTTGCAATCCCTATTGGAACTTCTTGCACATTTATCCTTTACACAGATTACGTGTTTACATCTTAATTTCATACAAGACGAGATATACAATAAATAATTAAATAAATATAAATAAATATAAACTTTCTGGAATTGTGATGCGTTCATCGAAGAGATTTGAGAATCTAGAGAATCTAGAAAATGTAAAGAAATATTTTCAGTTGCCTGACAAATTTAATTGAACCTGATACTCATGCGTGTACAACTAATTTCACATTCGTATCACTTCTAGTGGAAAATAAGTACGATTCTAGGCTCAACATAATGTTATTACATGTATATTATATACCTAATATATTGTTACGATACCCATGTGTGTAATGCAACCTCTTTTCTAGAGATATCAATTATAAAGTAAAATAGATTTAAGAGAATTTAGGAAATTGCTAAAGTCATTCCGAACTGGCTCACGGCAGAGCCGAACAACAAGTCGATCTGGATGGACTATTTGGAAATCATCGCTTGTGATGAAATTATGCTTAAAAATATCATTACATGTGATGAGTCGTTGTAGGTGATAGTTAAAGGTGAGTAGTTAAAATTTTTAAAAAATTTAAATTAATTAAAAATTTAAAAATTAAAAAAAGAATTTTTTAAAATTTTTTTTAAAATTTTTTAAACATTTTAAAGTGTTTGTTCGTCTTTGTGTATTGTATTGTTATGTCCAAATTTACATGTATGACATTCTGCTCATGTCGGATAGGCCACAACTGACGAAATGCCCCTGAGGATGATCTATTGATCGAAAGTACTTGGGCAAGATTTAATTAATTACTGTGTTCGATATTTGCCTTGTATACCATCAAAGTTCAATTATTCGAACATTCAACCTTATATTGAATAATTTTTTTGTTTATGAACATTTTTTAATTTAGATAATCTAATTTTAAAGAGCAAGTATTTTTAAGAAAGTCGTCTGTTGAATGTTTTCATGTACAATACGGAGTTTTTTTACAATATTGAAATTAATGAATGAAATTAATGAATGCTTTTTCGGCTTTCTTCGCTAGGCTAGTAATGCTTCAGCACATTTATCGTTCCTTGTATAACAGGTTTCCACTATGGCTATTTAAAAAACTTAATTTCAGAACTGCTTTCGATAATGAAAGCACTGAGAACATCGTCTTTTCAAGTTCAAATAGGATTTCTTCGAAGGATGCCATAAGCTGGGTTGAGATGCCCATAATAAATCATTGCAAAGGTATAAAGAAGGTCTGATAGTTTTTGAACAGACCCCGCTTGGTTCGAAAGATATTTGTGGATTTTTAAATAGTTTTATAATATTTTTTCGAATCTAATTTAAAATCGTAACAATATTATTAGTATGTTGTACTTCTACGGTTTATAAACAAACTTAGGAGTTTTATAAAATTGCAATTGCAATTTCCAATGAAAATTGTTTTTATATAATCTCAAATCAGTACTTTAGAAGATTGTAACTTCAATGTGATCACCACACTCCAAAAAGCTTGGATGTTCTCGAAAAGAATATTAGTTAACCAACTACATTCTGAACACTTTTACTAAGTGTGCAATTGACTAATTGTTTTACTACATATTGCTACGTTCGCGACCGATTTTACGGGTTGTGTGAAGAGGACTAGTGAAAACACCGTCTTAAAACGCATAAATGCAGTTCATTTTTAGTCGTAAAATGACGATACATATCTACAAGGGAATAAAATAAGTATAAGCTCATGAATTTAAGCTGAAAAGGTAAAAGACACCCAAATATATACATTTTTTTAGCCGTGTCGAGTGCTAAAAGCTCTAAAACATACTTCTCAAAACATAATTCTCGAGCTCACAATACAATTTTAGCAAATACAATTTTTCAAATACATCCGACGGGAAGTTAAGTTAGGAATCGTCGAATTTCCGAGAAAACGATAATAACTGGCACAGGATCAGTTTGACCCCTTTAGATTTCTATGGTAGATTTGCTAGAAAAACCATTTAAAAAACAAATTAAAAATAACATATAATTAGTAAACAATATTTTTTTGTGTTAAATAAGGCTTTGTATCAAAATATTAATATTATTGCCCCAAATAAAAAAAAACAACAAAAACAACAGAGGCCAAATTGACCCCTTCGACTTTCTAGTGTTAAAGTTAATGACACGTCATTCAATACTGACGTTAAAATTTTCGCGCATGTGGCGAGACAGTGCGGTATTACGATAAGCTCGTTTGATAGAGCTTTTTATTGTGTATTATATATTTTTTATTATATAAAATATATTGTTAATATAATCAAAATATAATAATAAATTATAAGATAAAAATAAATTTTTAAGAATTTAAGAATTTTTTAAATTTTTGCGTAGGCGCAAAATTTCCGGCCAATGCTTTTTAAATGCATTCATTTTTTTCGAATCCTGAGAAAACTAATAAGTATTTTTTAAAAATTTAAGCGCAGAATAAAATATTACATTATTACTGAGGGCCGAAAGTCCCTAAAAACATCTATAATGTTTATTTTAATAAGTTACAGAAGTGAAAAAGAAGAGAAAATTTGGTGTGATTTTTAATTTCAAATATCTCATTCAAAAAAAACTTTTTGTTTATTCTAAGGGACTTTCGGCACTCGGTAATAATGTAATCTTTCATTCTGCGTTTAAATTTTTTAAAAATATTTATTAGTTTTCTCAGGATTCGAAAAAAAAATGTTTGCATTTAAAAATCATTGGGCCCGAAATTTTGCGCTTACGCTCTTAATATAACAAAACAAATTGCACTGTAGTAAGTTTGGTTACCTACAATGAGGTTTCTCCATGACTATTTGTTTTTTGGCTTTTGAGATTGGCATGAAGGCCACTAAGTACGATGTTAACGGATTTATGTTTAACATGTTGGTAATGATAAAAAGTTTTTAGGCACTTATCAAAGCAGATAAGTGCCTAAAAACTTGATGGTGAAAACATACATACCGTAGCAGTATTGCTAACAAAAGAAGAGTCCCCTAAGTATCATTTACATTCCACAAATTAAATAAGAAATTGGCATAGGGGAAGTGGTACACAGTGAGACGCGGTACACAGTAAGACAACCAATTTAAGTTCAAAATTTTTCTTCGATTTGCTTCACTAATCTACTTCTACTGTGTAACTACATTAAAACTTGCAGTAATATGGCGTACGGCCTAACCACCGTACCTGTAAGACGCATTGTATTTGATGTAGCTAAACTAAACAAATTGAAGGTAGCAAAATCTTTGACAGAACGTAGAACAGGCGGTATCGACTGGCTTCGTGTATTTATGAAAAGAAAAAAGTTGAGCATACGACAACCTGAGGCATATAGCTTGGCACGCTTAACTTCTTTCAACCGACAGCTCATCGTGGTACCTTGGGACTAGCTAACCCTACAGGCTAGATGACAGCAGAACTTTTTTTACAGGTATTAGAAAATTTTATCAAATACCGCAGCAGTTCCAAAGAAAATCCGTCGCTGCTAATATTTGATAACCACGAGAGCCACGCCACAGTGGAAGTAATCATGAAGGCACGAGAAGCAGGTGTCCATGTTTGGACATTGCCCCCACATTGTAGCAACAAACTCCAGCCCTTAGATGTGACTGTCTTTGGGCCTTTCAAGGCATATTATAATGCTGCATATGAGGCTTGGCTACTGAATCATCGAGGAGCGCCCATCACAATATACAATATCGCTTAGTTGGTTGGTACAGCACACAATAAAGCTCCCGTACCTCAAATATTTTGCCTGAGGCTTCAATTCGGTCAGGTCCCTTCAATCCAAATTATTTCAGAGAGAGCGACTTTCTTGGATCGGCAGTGACAGATCGTCCTATGGAAAATGTTAAAAAAGGAGTCCTTCAATAACGTTCTTCCAGGACCATCGGTTGTAAACTCTATTCCTCTAGACCCAAGTGCTGAAACACCCTCTAGAACTACCAAAGAAAATAAAAATTTCATTTCACCAGAGATGTTGCAAGGATATCCTTAGGCTAAGACAAGAAAAGTTAATAGGAAGCCAAGAGAGAAGAAGAAAAGTAGGATCTTCACAAGCACGCCTGAGAAAGATGCGCTCGAAGCAAAACGAAACCAGTTGGTTTCTTCGACAATGAAACAGACAATTATACGTGTTGTGGATATTGAGAGTTGTTCGGATGAAAGTGAACCAGTTTTTAATTTTGGAGATAGTGATGATAACGATGATTCTTGGATAGGACCAGTAGATGATGAAGCATTTGACTGCAATCGTTACCCTGTAGAGGGTGACTATATTTTAGTGAGATTCAAAGAAAAGTTTAAAAATATATTTTACGTGGGACTTGTTGTATCGTGCCACAATTCAGAAGTAGAAGTCAATTTTATGGGCAAAATCAACAAAATAGGTGTCTCGTGTTTCGTATTTCTTACTGTTCCTGATATTGCTTTCGTGGAGAAAGAAGACATCAGATTTGTTCTTCCAAATCCAACGCCATTTCGCAATCTTACAATAAATTTGAAATAAATTTTGGTTATCTAGACGTTCTTTAATTAGCCTTCATTTCAGATATCAGCTCTTATATTTTCTTGGGAAATATATAAGTATTTTACGAAGTTATATTGACTATTTTTAAATGTTTATTATCGATTTGTGGAATATATCATGTGGCTCACTGTGTACTAGTAACATATGTCAATGTGTACCAGGGGTGGTACATATTGAGACATAAGCAAGGTTGTTTTTTTAAAGTTACATATCATTTTTGAATTAAAACTACATGCCTTTATATTTGTGGAAGTGATACTTATTTTTCAATGATAATTTAATATTAATTATTGTTTTTTGAGTACCAAATGATTTTTATAAATTTTATTTCATTGATAATAGACCGTATGTATGTCGAAATAATTAAAATAATTTTAAAACGACGTAGAAATGGCATTAAGACGTACATTGAACTTTAAAAATAAATAATGTATAAGAGAGAAATTTAATTTTCACCAATTTTATAGTTGAAATTGTAACTTGGTATTTTGGAGATGCGAAGAAGAGAAATACAGTGCTTATACAGGAAGAAATAACTACATTTCAACGATATGTATCGTTACAACATCAACATTTAAAGAAATAATTTCGAATGGTCTCTGCTAAATCTCGATTCTCGATACCAAAATTTGCCTTTGGGTATCGCTGGTAAATAATGTAAGCGTCATATTTATGGACTAAAAACGATCTCATTTAACCGTTTCGTATTTAAAAATAATCAAAATTTGGACTCTACTGTCGAAGTTTCGAGCAACTTAAATTAATAGTAGAAGATACAAATAATACCTTCATTTGGAAATTGTTAAAATTAGCTATCACGTCATTGTTTATTCTTGGAATGTTTCTAACAAGTTATCCTAGGCCATTCCAGGGTCTTCTAAGGCGCCATCTTCTTCCAGCTTCGATATGAATTTGATAACACGGATTCTTTCGTCCGTCTGTCTAGCCATGTCAATCAATGCTAGTAGTTTCTTGACACCGATGAATATCCTAAATAAGTTCAAAATAAAGAAAATTAATATAATACTAAATAATATCAGCTCTACTTTTCAAGCCGTGCTGTTGTACATTTGAATTGAAAACAGCTTATTTATATTATGTATGTTGTTGATATAACACTATGTTTATTTCCTTCACAAATTAAAACCATTTTTAGTGATTGAATTACTAAGGACAAGGAGGTTATGTTTTTGTTATCTATACTATAAATCCTCAATTTAGAAGAGTGATTTAATCGTTTAAACACCGAATATCCTCAAATTTAAATGTACACAGCGGCCTTCGAAAACTACCCGTTTTCTCAATTGCAATTTGCGTTTTCTTATAAGAAATTACAGAATATAGTATATTTATTAGATTATTATATATTAGAAGTAGAATATTTATTTGTGCTTCTTCTTGTTCACAAGTACGGTCATATTCGGTATTTTTGTTCATGAGTTATATATATATATATATATATATATATATATATATATATATATATATAATTCTTTGGTAGGTAACTTTCGGGAAAGCATCAAATCAAGGATCGGCTAGAGATGGTATAAGCCAGTTTGGTGTAGAACTTTATTCTAAATGTGAAATTTTCACATGTGAAAATTTCAATTATTTGAAATAATGTGTCTATATATATATATATATATATATATATATATATATATATATATGTCTAAAACTATAACAGGTGATGAAAGAAGGATATATGCGTATGCGCTTGAATGTATACAACAGTAAACTGAACCTAACCATATATTCTTAATAGTATTCCACCATTTATTCGCCCAAACTGTTAACGAGTATTAAGCAAAATAAAAAAATAAACAGCTGATTACTGATGGAATTGAACATGGAATTGAAAGGTCATTATTTAACAGGTGGAGGATTCAACATGTTCCATAATACATATTTTTTGTTTTTGACAAATCTTCTCTAGCAAATTCTAATTTGCTACTATTAATTTCATGAAAATAAAATGTTGTATTTTTGGTCATAAATAGACTATGTTACATATTATACTCTGCTTGTCACTCAGTCACCACAATTTGAATGAATCAAGTTTAAATAGATACGTAACTAATACAGTGATAGAGGTACAGGGATATTTTTACATACCGTTTTCCATGAACTTGATGAGTTATCTGCTTTAGTTCTTGATTTGAGAAAACATCGGAAGCTTCTAATACATTTAATAAATGCTCCGCTTTTGATAAGTTTGGTACATGCAATACTGCGGTAAAAGCTGACAGCATCTCCATTTCTTCCAATACTTGTCTAAAAATGTACAATGACTTTTATCTAAATTATCTAAAACATATTAGCTGTATCAACACTGTAAAAAACATAATACGAAAGCGTACAATATTCCGACCCTGAGAACTGTACCATTAGTTGTTTTATGAACTACAACTATTGTTGTAGTTCACAGAGCCCCGAAATTTATCAATGAAAAACTGTTTAAATGCTCCTATACGTAGATATGTAAATACGTGGGAGTCTTATCTTTTATCTTCGAATAAAGATTATTAATTGTTAGGGCTGATCTACAAGCCACATTAAGTTTAATGTTAATGTCGAATAATAATAATAACATCAAACTTAATGTGGCTTGTAGATCAGCCCTAACAATTAATAATCTTTATTCGAAGATAAAAGATAAGACTCCCATAGATAGGCTTAGTAATATTGTCTACAACATTCCATGCCTCTCTTGTAACAATTTCTACATCGGCCAAACATCTCAATTATTGAAATCACGTATTACACTACACAAAAGTGATTCTCGACTTCACCCTGACCGCTGTGCATTAGCCAAACATGTCCATTCCACTGGTCATCACATGGACTATACGAACACTACAATTCTCCACCGTGAGAACAATAAATCTAAAAGAGAGTTCATTGAAATGTCTTATATTTTCCTTAACGATTTTTCCATCAATGTTAAGAGTGACATTAAGAATTTAAGCGATATATACCACTTCTTACTTAAATGGGATACCAAGAACAATACAACATCACAGATAACTAACTTGAATGATATATCCATTAACAACTAACCTACTTTAATAATAATTTTCATTAACTAAAAAAGGTAACATTCCCTTGCTTTTCTTAGATACATCTCAATAAGATATTATTATAATAATACATGAACAATATACTAATTAAAAAAAGAATTTCAATTAAGAAAATTCTAAACTAATATCTCCCCAGACTGGGATCTAACTTCATCGGTTTTACCAATGAACCTTAACGACATAGATATCAAAAGGCCTACTTGTAATTGTTCGGCGCTTGCGTTCTATGAAAACAGAAGCTCACATTCAAACTTTACAACAATTAAAAATTTAGTTATTGCCGACAATTCAAAGAATTACTTCCTTTAAATGTAGTTACATTGGGTTTTTCGATTGTCCTTGGGTAAACCTTTGCGTTTTAAGTTCAAAGCTACCATACATTTCCAATGTTAACAAATAACCTTTTTTGCACATAGTAACAAAAAAACACCACTATGTTGTTACTAGCTAAAGTTTTTTAACATCATAACTCGACATTTCTAAAATTTTACGGTAAGGTAAATGTTTTTTATTAGATAATATATGGTAGCTAATTATAATTTATTCTCTTTCAGCCCTGAAGAAGCCAAATTAATTCTCTTTGGCGAAAACGTTAGGTGAAATAATTGATACACATTAGAGTTTTTTTGCAGATTTCCCCAATCTTTAAGAGTTTACTATTTAACTTATCTGCAAAGATTAAATTTCTTTTCTTTTCTATATATATATATATATATATATATATATATATATATATATATATATATATATATATATATATACAGTGTAGGAAAAAGTTTATGGTCGGTATGGACCTTACGTGAGATGGAGTGAGAAACAGCTGTTTCGAAAGAGAGAGGTATATTAGGTCCTCCCTTTATATCGCCAAACATGCATGCGTGGAAATATAAAAAAGGGGAAGTTCAGCGTTGCCAAACTTATTGGTTTTATTTGACCTGCTGTCTTTTTTGCATTTGAACAATGTTCTTAGATAATCACATTTGGGCGAAATTGATTTAAATGGCAGCTTACTGTTTTTTTATTGGGAATATGCCACAAGTTTACTTTACAATAAGTGTAATATAACATTTTGATTTCCACTTCGGAAATCGTTTTATATAAATAAAATTTATTAGTGCTTCATATTTTAAGTACGGTTTCCGAATTAAAAATCTAAACATCAAAATAAGCTTATTTTAAAGTCACAGTGTGTCTTATTCCCAATATGAAATCATAAACTGCATACAATAACGCCACATTAAAAAATATTCATGCACAATAATTATTTTACAACGTCCGTGTCCGTCCGTCTGGTGAAAAACACCGAGTAACGAGTAGTAGAGGTGGGTCGTGGTAGTTTTATCGTTAACAGCGTAGACACAAAATTTCGGGCCAATATTTTTTAATTGCATTCATTTTTTTCGAATCCTGAGAAAAGTAATAAATATTTTTGAAAAATTTAAACGCAGAATAAAACAATACATTATTACCGAGGGCCGAAAGTCCCTGAAAACTTCTATAATGTTTATTTTAATAAGTTAAGGTGAAAAAAAATTAGTGTGATTTTTAATTTCAAATATCTCATTCAAAAAACTTTTTGTTTATTCTAAGGGACTTTCGGCCCTCGGCAATACTGTAATCTTTTATTCTGCATTTAAATTTTTCAAAAATATTTGTTAGTTTTCTAAGGATTCCAAAAAAAAAGTGAATGAATTTAAAAATTTAAATTTTTGTAAACAAGTAAATATGATTGTTTAAAAGTAGTTTCAAGTAAGAGAGTACCTACATAAACAAACATAATGGCTATTATCGTTTATGTGTATATTTATTGAAGTGAAAGAAACTAATGATATATTTATTATAACTTGAAAAATAAACTAAACAATACAAATAGTAAATCGTACTTACATTTACATTACACGTTATTATTAAATCGCGAATAGTCTAAATTGACATTAAAAAACATAAGTTTTTCTACTTTACTTCTTATTAACCGTCTTCTTTTTTTATTTCAAATTAAACCAGATTTTTGAACATGTGTTCACATTTACAATACTTTATGAATATAGTGGTTAAGTTAGGATATACATGGCGATGGTTTTTCCACCGTTGTAATGGACTCTCGATACAGGTGTACGTGTAAATGAGCCATCTCCAATTAATTGATCAAAAATACACCATGGATTGAAGTCATCTTTATTGGTTTCTTTTTCTTGTACTGGTTGATTTTCAATAGTACAATCTTCTTGTTAGTTAATTATAGAAGTAACCAGCTTCTTAACTTTTTCTTTTATTTTTTTATCTTTATTTTTATCAGAAAAACCCTGAACTTTAAATGATGAATCCATAAATGTACATAATGACAATGTGCCAGTCTGTTCTATTTCTTTAAATCTTTTTTGCTAAACCCGATATTAGTAATTTAAATATAATAATAAAATTTTATTGCAAGATTTTTGCAGGCAGCGTACCATAACAATCACTGAACTACCCTTCAAGTATTTTTGGTCACTCATTGTACTTGTTGTTTCTTGGCGTAAAATTTGGGAAAGCTGAGAACAAATAATCCAGTGTTCTTTATTTAGATTTGGTCTAAGTCTGTATTATTTAATACCGATATGGAACGGATTGCCTCTTCTAACTCGGTCATTCTTTTTAACATGTAATAGGTGAAATTCTACCTAGTTTCCACGTCTTGGATTGGCCGTTTGGGAACTTTGTTATGTTGTAATTAATACTTTAAAAGCCTTTCTGTAGATACGGTACTTTTTTTAAATGTGTTTTTTGCAGAATGGTCGAAAAAAGGACTTTTTATTTTATCTATTATTAAATCAGTTTTGACATAACATTCCTGAAGTAATGACCCTGACAGTTTTTCTTGTAGGCGGTTTATATCCAGGAATCCACCCTGCAAACTTTTTAAAAGCTTGTTCTTCACCTATGGAAAACGGATGAAACGAGTCTTTGCATAAGTTTAGTAAATCTTGAAAATCAACCAGTACAAGAAAAAGAAACTGATAAAGATGACTTAAGCCATGGTGTATGTTTGATGAATTAATTGGACATGACTCATCTAAGCATACACCTATATCGAGAGATATAAAAGAAGTCGACATGTATTTGTCTGATGATATATTACCCACAAAAAATTTCGAACGGAGATCAGAACTGTCCATTACCGTGGTGGAAAAACCATCGCCATGTATATACTAACTTAACCACTATATTCATAAAATATTGTAGTATTGTAACAAAATCTTTTCCTTGTGAACACATGTTTAAAATCTGGTTTAATTTTAAATAAAAGAAGAACACGGTTAACAAGGAAAGTGGAAAAACTTGTTTTTAAATGTCAATTTAGACGATTCACGATTTAATAATGTGTAATATAAATGTAAGTACTATTTGTATTGTTTAATTTATTTTTCAAGTTATAATAAATACATCCTTCGTTAGGTTCTTTCACTTCAATACTTATACACATAAACGATAGTAGCCAATATGTTTGTGTACTCGCTAATTTGAATACTGGTAAACAATCAACTAGTTACAGTTTACGAAAAACGGTTCCGATAAAAATTTAAAAAACGAGAGGACCCACCTCTAGTTTTTTAGGTATATTAGGATCGGAACCAGAGAATATGTAAAATATCTCTGATCGGAACTATTGGTCTCACTAATGGGCAATGAGTGTTAAAAATATTTATGGAAGGGAGACCAAGGGGAAATATGATTGTTATCTTTGTCTAGTCGCTGAAAATATGATTTTATATCTGCGTTAGATATCCTGTTAAATTTTACCATACCGACCATAAACTTTTACCTACACTGTATATATATATATATATATATATATATATATATATCCTTTTCTCCCTTATCTCTTGCCGTAATGCTCCACCATAGGCCGATCAGATACCAGCATATTCTAGACTAAGCCGCAGATTCATTTAGAATTTTAAACTGCTGCGTTAGCCTTTTGTTTTCTGTACACCGAGCTGGGGATTGCACTGACATCTATCGCATTGAAGCGAATGAGAAGCCAGCCGCCCAGCCCGCTTGGCTATCCGATTTAATATTACTTGTAGTCTTCCTCCCAAAGCCCCAATACTGTCCAGATTAACATCAACTGACTCACCACAATTTACTTTAAATCATTATTTTTCTGACTTTGACAAAATTGTTCAACGACAGGTTTGAAGCTTTAAAGGAATTATTTTTAAATTTCCGGCTAGTTTTTTGAAGTGAAACGTTCTTTAGCGACGTTATACACTTTTTGGATGGGGAAAAAGCATTGAATACGTGACAGATTTTTGCGACCGTCGCCGCTACGCAAATTGGTCTCACAGTAGCACAGCTCCAGGATGGTTCGACGGTTCGTGATGTATAAGGTCTCGTTGAAAAGGGTAGCGGGTAACTAGTATAATGACGGAAAAACAAACATGCTGGTATTACCAAAAGGGTATTACATCATATCTCCGTTGTTATTGGTCCGATTGGAGCGTGTGATGCGTTAAATGAAACGGGAGGGGATAACAATTCTATTAAGATAGAAAAACAAACAAATACTATAGTATGACTATAGTTAATACGAGAACTGTAGTAATGAACGTATAGTTACATACGAGATATCCGATGTCACTTTTTGCATTCACAAAAATTTTATTATTTTTTTTTTGTCAAATTCTGGCAAACTGTAATAAAAAAAACAAACAAAATGCATTTTATTAAAAGCTGCGACTAACAGCTGCGTAAACATGCGCCGAGCCGAGGGCGCGCTAAAAAATTCTGCCTTCAGTTACTTACCAGTTCTGGTCGAATGGAAGAAGGAACTCGAAAAAAAAAGTAACTAGTCTAGAGTTTGTTGGTACTTGCGATGGTGTAGAAATAACTAGCTTAGTATGGTAAGATAACAAATTAGTCACGTTTCTATCGATTTTCGCTGGCTAAGTTCCTAAAACTACTGCCAAGAGATACGACAAGAAAGAAAAGAGAACAAAAGAAGTAAGTTGTCCATATCTTGTATAGAAAAAACTGAACAAAGCAACAAAGGAATTAAAGGAATTAATCCATGAAGAACAAAACCATGGAATTCAAAAATATTTAAAAAATTACCGACTGAAGCGACAGATTACTCAATCTTGAAAGCCACGAAAAAACTCAAACGGCCACAACAGTATAACCCACCAATCAAAGATGAGGCAAACACTTGGGTAGAAACGACAACGAAAAAGCTGATCTTTTTGGCAAGCACCTTCAAAAAGTATTCACGCCATACCCTTCTACAGTATCTACAGATGAAGAAACAGAACTAACCAGATTCATAACAGCACCGTTTCAAATGGATCTGCCCCACACGAAATTTACAGTCAACCAAGTAAAACAAACAATAAATGAAGTCAACATCAAAAAAAGCCCCTGGATTTGACCTAATCTCTGGCAAGATTCTAAAAGAAGTCTCGGATAAGTCTATAAAACTAATAATCTTTATATTTAATGTAATTCTGCACCTAAACTACTTCCCCAGTTCATGGAAAGTGGCACGAATCAGAATAATCCTTAAACACGGAAAATGCATCTTCATACCGGCCTATAAGCCTTTTGCCTATGATTAGTAACGTCTTTGAAAAAATGAACGTAAAAAGGTTAAAAACGATAATAGACGAACATAAAATAATTCCAGAACATCAATTCGGTTTCCGAAACAAACACGGAACCATAGAACAAGTGCATAGGCTAGTCAACCAAATAAACAAGGATTTTAATGCCAAGAGATACTGTTCTGCTACTTTCCTTGACATATCTCAGGCTTTTGACAAGGTATGGCACATATGACTACAAATAAAATTAAAGAAGCTCCTACCCTATCCTAACTTCCAGCTCTTAAAATCCTACATAGAAAATTTTCTGGTGACACTTTCTGGTGAAGCACGGTACTGAGCACATAAGACATATGCTATTCACTCAGGCATCCCACAAGGCAGCGTTCTCGGTCCAATTCTATATCCTTTATACACAGCGGACATTAAAACATCTAGTACAACTACTGTTGCAACGTATGCAGATGACACTGCTATTGCAGTGGGTCATTGGACGCAATGACTTTGGATAACAAAATATTACTCTACAAGTCCATCCTCAAGCCCATATGGACTTTGGGATTCAGTTATGGGGCACTACTAGCGTCTTCAATACAAACATCTTACAGAGATTCCAAAACAAGGTGCTGCGTGCCATAGTCAATGCGCCATACTATGTATCCAACGAGGTGATTCAACACGACATCCCCCTAGAATCCGTGAAAGAAGCCATACAACGTTTTAGTGCTAAATACTGTGAACGAGTGCTAGTGCATCCTAATGCGTTTGTTCGACAACTAAATGTGCGGAACGTCTTTGAAGTACGTAGACTAAAACGGCAATTGCCGTCCGACTTGTCCAACTGAACATAATAAGTTTATACAAACTAATAAAATTTTAATTTTTAGAATTGTAAAGATGTTACTCACTGGAGACTACATGTCTGCATTCTTTTTACCATACCAAATGCTTAATGCCCAATGGGCAGATTGTTGTACTCAATGGAGTTAATAAAAAAATATATCTTGTATAAGAATACAATCATCATATGGTCGGTGGTGATTTGTTGGACAGCAATATGGGACGGAATAAAATTATTCTAAGGAGTAAAAATGGTATTTTAGAATATTTTGCCATCTACTAGATCTAACCGTTGCTAACTGTTCGATTCTTTACAAGAATTCAGCTGAACATAGAACTAAAAAAACTTTTGCCTTCACAAAAAGGGACTAGACGAGAACGATTTTAAAATTATCCAAACGCTGCATTTAACCAAACTGCAGCAGTTAGAACAGAAGCCGGTGACACAGAAATATTCAATATCAAGCGAGGTGTACGACAGGGGTGTGTATTGTCACCACTACTTTTCAATATATATTCGGAAGAAATCTTTGCACGAGCACTAGAGCAACCAAGAGAAGGTGTTAAAATTAACGGCAGAGTTCTAAATAATGTACGATACGCCGACGACACGGTCCTAATTGCAGAGAGCGCACAGGATCTCCAGACACTCTTAGATCGCGTCAGATCGATCGGAGAACAATACGGCCTCAGCATTAACGTCAAGAAAACAAAAACAATGATTGTCTCCAAAACATCCATCCATCCACCCATGGCTTTAAACGTGAATGGTAACATTATCGAAAATGTCGAGAAATTTCGATATCTAGGGTGCTGGATAACGAAAGATATAGATCCAGACATAGAAATAAAATCGCGAATTGAACAAGCAAGAAATGTCTTTTTAAAAATGAAACAAATGTTTACGTCCCAAACATTCAATCTCAAAATCCGATACCGAATGCTGAAATGTTACGTTTACAGCACCTTACTGTATGGAATGGAGGCCTGGACCTTCAAAATCAACACTCAGGCGTTTGGAAAGTTTTGAAATGTGGTTATTTCGAAGGATGCTGAAAGTCCCCTGGACAGCGCATATGAGCAACGAGCAGGTCCTACACAAGATGGGTACCTCATATTTGGGACACATATACAGAAATGAGAAATACCAGCTACTGCAGCTTCTTATAGAGGGGAAGGTAGAAGGAAAACGTGGTCCTGGTAGACGGCAGGCGTCCTGGTTGAAGAACATTCGTGAGTGGACTCGTTTGGATTTTCAATCTTTAATAAGAAAAGCCAGGGACAGAAATTATTTTGCTGAGGTTATCGCCAACCTCCATTGAAGACGGCACCCAAAGAAGAGAAGATAGAACTAAAGTCACAGCCTAAAGTCATACGCTCAGTTTAGAACACAACTGGCAGAAGCATTATGCAGAGTAGGAGAGCGATTCACCACTGCAAAAAGGGGCAGATCTTCAGCAAGTGAAACTAACGAGGAGCTACAAATAAAGAAGAGAAAAGGCCCAGCTCAGGTTATGCCAGTAAAGGATGTTCGAATGGATGGAATTCACCATTGGCCTCTATGGTCCGAAAAACAAATAAGGTGCAAATTTCCACAGTGCAATGGCTATACACATGTGTTGTGTGAAAAGTGTGGTGTAGCACTTTGCTTCACTAAAACACAGAACTGTTTTAAAAAATTTTATTTTTACCAAATATTGTTTTAAGTATATAATTATTTGCATAATGTTGTTCATAAACAACACTTTTCAAAATAAAAAAAATAGTTGTTCATTATTTTTTCCCGTAAAAATAACGAAAATCCAGTCTGCAAACTTTTGTGTAACAAAAAATAAAAAATCATGCAGTGATGGGTTAACGTTGATATTCGAAATTATTTAAATAAAGTTTCTCATGATGGGGGATAAGGAAGAAGAGGTATAGCTGAGTTTCCACGAAGATCTTCCGATTTTTAAATGTTTTGGGATGTTAAAAAATATAAAAAAACAAGACCTGAATAATATTTAAAAATAACCTGTCAACCAACAGAAAATACAAGGTCTTGACTTATACAGATAACTTAATTTATTAAAAAAAAAACATCCATTAAAAACTTTTTGTTGTTGAACTATCAAGAATCGAAATATTAAAAAATTATGTTACTTCTTCAACAATAAATATAGATAAGTTGAAAACGAAAACCATATTTACCTTCTACTGGTTGTGCACAAAATTAATAATTTCTTTCCAGGTGGTGGTTGTTTCTTTAACAGGACCAGTAGTGCCTGTAAGGTTAAATTTGAGTATCTTGGACCAATGGGACCATAATCTAATAACCTCTCAATGTTATCTACGAGAATACAACTTAGAGTTGACCGATACGCATCATCAAATATCTGAAACAAAATATATATATTTACGAAATCGTTTAAATAACTACGTTTTTTTATTTAATCGTGAAATATTTTAACAAATAATATTTTGTTTTTTATCCCGTAACTCTCGTGAAACCCTCTCCTGCGATGAATTATATAGAACTCTAAACGGCGGTGATGTTACCGACTTCGAATAAATTGCAGCTGTTTACCATCCTGAATCTTCGATTAGTCACCGCTATACTCTAGCACACAAAAAATTAAATTAGACATCCAAAATCACGCGTTGTAAGTGGTGAAAACTAGTCAAAATCACATGTCCATCATGAATTCTCGGAAATTTTAAATTTAATGATTGGCGGCATCTAAGAAAATATTTTTCCTTGCCTGTCACTTTACATTTAAACAATAGAATAGTATATTTCTGCTTATAATAATAAAAATAATACATTAGATCTAGTTTATAAAATAGGTTTTCTATATACCGTCGACTATATACCTAAAGATAAAATACTCATTAGTACATTATTTTTATTTCAGAAGGATATTTAATTATTTAATCTTTCAATAGAAAGAGTACTAGCAACCGCAGATGCTTGTTTGGTCTGTATGTACATAATCATCATCATCATCATTCTGGCTTTACAACCCTGTGTGGGTCCTAACCTCCCAAAGAATTCTTTTCCAGCCGTCCCTATCCATCGCCTTCCTCCGCCAAGCACGTATTTCCATTTATTCTCATATCTTGGTCCATGTTATCTAGGAATCTTGTTCTGGGTCTTCCTCTTCTTCTTTGACCAATAGGTCTATCAAGGAGCGTTTTTCTAGCTGGGTCGGTTTGCTCCATCCGCATTACATGCCCTACCCACCTCAGACGTCCTATCTTAATGTGTTTTACGATATCTGGTTCCTGGTATATTCTATAGAGTTCGAAGTTGTATCGTCTTCTCCAGACACCATTTTCATTTACCGCTCTATAGATTCGCCTCAGTATTTTTTTTTTTTTCGAAACATCCTAACATGTTTTCATTGCATTTTGTTAAAGTCTAGGTTTCTGAACCATATGTTAGGACTGGGCGTATTATTGTTTTGTAGAGTTTTACTTTTGTATTTCTTGATATAGCTGTAGATTTAAAAAGGAGATTAAGCCGAAAATAGCATCTATTAGCAGTGCAAATTCTGCGGTTTATCTCTGCGGTAATGTCATTTTCAGTATTGACGAGCGTTCCCAGGTATACAAATTCGTTAACTGTGTGGTTGCGGACCTATTTTCATGTATTTAGTTTTATTAATGTTTATTATTAAACCCATTTTTGTAGCCGCTTCCTTTATAGTTTATTTTTATGAACGAGAGAGTAATTAGCATAATTTTAACTGGTATCTCCGACCACTCCATGGGCGTGCTCAAGATTAATTGAAAAATTACTTTGAATAATTGTAAAAAATAAATGAATTATTTCAGTGTTATAAAGTGTTATGTGTATGTAAACAAAAGTGACCTCTTTTATCACACACTATATTAGAACTGACTGGCCTACATTAAAAAGAGTTTTAAAAAATTCACATTTTTTTTTAATTTTTAAAAATTACAAAAGAGAAAAAGAGTTTTTAAAACCGTCTAAGGTATGTTAAATAGATGAATAACAATATTAATATAAAACTTACAGCTACTTGTTACAAATCCAAATCAGATTCAGAAGATGAACTTTCAGAACCAAGATTTATAATAACTGGCTCGATCATTTTATCAGTAATATTGTCCAGCTTCCACATTTTTTCCTCTTCTTTAATAGTGTGATTTACTGCCTTTTCCCAGTTATCAGGTTTTACATTATTTACGGCCTCCAAAAACAACTGTTTAACATCATGAATTTTAAAAGTGGTATTTTTTCTTGAAACTTCACTCTTTATCTGTGCCCATACCAGTTCAATCGGGTTTAATTCACAATGATATGGTGGGGATCTAAGTACTGTCATTCCACGATTTTTGGCAATTTCATCAATTTCGTATTTTTTAAATTTTTCTTTATGAAGGGCACACAACGAATAAAGTTCCTTTCTTATAGATCCGGGATGGTACGTAATATTTTTTGAACTCAGCCAATTCTGCAAGTCTTTTTTTAACCACTTGGTTGTGGGCAGTCCTTCTATAAGTCTGGAGTGATAACTTGCATTATCCATTACTATTACACAATTCTTAGGAAGAAGATCTATCATTTGTTCGAACCATTCTTGAAAGACATCAGCGTTCATGTCTTCATGGTAGTCACTGGTACGAGTTGATTCAAAAGTTAATAAACCACCTTCAACAAAACCGTCTGAACTGCCAATGTGTACTATTATCAGCCTGCGACCCTTTCCTGATGGTGGGTTTAAACCAGTAGATAAGTTATTTACAAAAGTGTGCCTTTGACTTGTAACAGTTTCATCCTGCCAAAATTTATTTGGTGTATGACCCTCGTTGATCCATGTTTCATTAAGATAAAATATTTTTCTTTTTTGGTTTCTCATTTCCTTTATGGTTCTTAGAAAATGTCTTCTCCATATGACAATATCGCTTCTTTCTAATAAAATAGACTTTCTGGGATTCTTTTTCCAGCGGAAGCCTATTTCTTTTAAAAGTTTCCATAACGTACTTCGACTCATTTCTGGGTAATCCTTATCATCTCGAACTGAGACAAGAACTTTATCCAATGTTGGAAATTCTTGTCTAAAGAAGAATTCATGCACTTTCCGTCGAAGTCCTTCTTTAAAATGATATTCTATTTGAAATTTTGATTTCCCTGAAGCATTACGTGGCATTTGAAAACTACCACATTTCTCTTCTTTAATAACTCTGTAAATCGTAGATTTCCCAACACCAAGTGTACTGCTAACTAACTCAACGGTCTCATCAACACTTTCACATAAACGTTTGTCTGTAAATGATTTAAAACAATTAAATATTAATGTTTTTTCATTAACTGTTAAAGGACCAATTTTTCGGCGTTTACACGGCACTTCCAAATTTTCCGTAACACTAGTATACACAATAAACTGCACCTTGCAACTGAAGTACCTACTTTTAGTGAACTGTTAAGACTTTTGAATACGCCACTTGGACCTTCCTACAAAATGGAAAAACCCACTATCACATTTTCTGTGGAATAAGTTTAGAAGGTAATTATCTAGTCAATTACTGTCGTAGATTCCTGGAATTAAAGAATTAAATGTTTGATTGTTGAAACCTTTACTTCGTGGAATGCACTCATTTCAGATAAAATAAAACGTTTTATTTTATCTAAAGAATTAAACTTTATTTTGCAAATAGGTAGGTACTTATTAAATTTTTATTGGTCATATATAACCAATAAAATAAACATCTTACATTTCTTGCAAATTCATTAGTACCGGTTAACCTCCATCACTCCGACACTGGCAACCTTATTTAGGGATTAGTAACCCTCACAACTATTGTATTCTATTCTGCTCCAACCTTTATACCTGTGGTCATACTCAATTTAAAATTGTTTTCCTATATACTTCTGTAAACTTGTTGACAAATATCTGTTTTTCATTGTGTCACCCGTATCAACAGTTTAGGGATTTGCATACATAATTTATTGTTTTATTACTCTCTCATACATAAAAATACACTATAGTGCTACATACGCCTCTCGTGCTGCGTTTTCCGTTCTCTTAACAATATTGATATCATCAGCATATGCTAGGATTTGCACAGATTTGTTATACATTGAACCGGTAGTTGTGATTTGTGACGTACGTATTACGTTTTCCAGAGCTAGACTGAATAGTACTGTATGTACATAATGTTTTCTAAAAACATGCTAAAACGTGTTTATTTATAAAAAGTTATACATTGAGTCATGCATTACATTAATCATATTGTTAACGAATTAGTCTATTTAATACAACAGCTGAATCAGTAGCTAAATCAACGATTGCTGCAAGTACACAACGAAGTAAATACTTTCATTTTATAAGCGTCAATAAAAACTGGAAATTCCGTAAAAGGAAGAACTGGAAAATAAAGTAAATGCTTAACTTGCTTGGTATGGAACAGGAATGATAACACAGCCAAATAAAATGAAAAAATTTGGTGCTTGAGAAATAACGAATTGTAAATATTTTCAGATCTTAGATTTAAAAAATGTCTTCTTTGTTCATAATACTTTTTCTTAATCGATTGTATAATTTTAAATTTGTTCGAAAAAATATACACAAAAGCACCTGGAAATCACCAGACGGACTTACTGTAAATATGATAGATCAGTATATACTCAAGACACCAATCCAATACAATAAACCTCCGCACCAAGAGAGGAGTAAGTGTGGATTCTGATGTAAATAAGTTTTTTGATTACCTGTTTAATAGGTGATCGAGACATGTATGACAAGGCTGTGATCCTGTTCCATTAAGAGATATTTGTGTAAGTTATAAATTAAGATAAGGAGTATAAATGGAGCAATCTAATGATACCCACAAGAGCCTTTTGATCTGAAATGTTCAATTTACTATTCAAGATAAATGTTCCTATTTCTCTAGGGATTTTTAATTTTATACGTGTATACAATTTTAGTACAAGTTAACCAAGAAAAACTTAGTGTTACTCCAAATATATTAGAACAAACTTTTACCTTTCGGATCATTAAGCATTTTGCCGTTTCCGTGTAACCAACCATTTCTTCAGGTGAACACACTTTGACAAATGGGAAGTCTGAATTTTTGGCCAATTGAGCGGCTAAAGCAGTTTTGCCTGCATTCGGGGGACCTTCGATAAGTACAGACACCAATCCTACAAAATAAATTTAATATTTATGAAAAATAGTGTATGGAATGTTTATACCACATCATATCAGAGCAATCTGCATTCTAGTTTATTAGAAAGCCTGTTTTGAATGTACGTAAGTCAACATAATATATTAAACTTTACTGGAATACCTGATGTATCTGTAGCTCTTGCTTGCTGAATGAACAACATGCCATCTTCCATAATACCCGTGACGGGCGAACCCCAATTGATAATACCTCTTGTTAAGAATTGGTTGATAATCTCTTGAGCTGTACCAAAAGCCTAAAAAAGTTAGGTAAATTCATTAGTCGATGATTTGAAATAATTTTATTAAGTAGCTAAAAAGTTTTTTATCACATGGTTTTTTTCAGAGCCTTCTTTCAGTCACAACGTATGTCTTGTATTTTAGGCATGTCTATACTAATTGCACCCAATTGGGATACATTTTGACAATTACCAGGATTGCATTAGCCAAATGTGCACTTTTGAAATTAAAGTGATATTTTACTTCAGTTTTGATTCAAAAAACAAAACTTTTATTTATAAACTATTGTAAATTGGTTTATTTAAAAATAAATAACAATGATTTCAATGCTACTTAAAGAGGAAATATCAACAATAATAATACACGTTGGGATAAGAAGTGTATTTTAAAAAATACACGAAATTTTCGTTTTTTTTTTTTGACAAAAATATTTATTTATTCGTCTTCATTAATGTTGTCTCCTTCAAAGTAATCACCCTCAAATATTACGCACCTGTGCTAACGCTTCTGCTAATCCTTGAAACACTTCTCAAAGTCGATCTTTGGGATAAATTTGAGTTCTATTAGCAATGGGCTTTTAATGTCATCTATGGTTGTGAAACGAGGGCTCTTAAAAGTTTTCTTTATTTTTAGAAATAGAAAAAAGTCGCACCGAGCCATGTCTGGCGAATATGAAGGCTGGGGCATCATTGCAGCATTGTTTTTGTCCAAAAATTACGAACAATCAATGAAGTGTAAGCTGGTGCATAATAGCCATGATGAAAAAGCCATGAGTTGTTTTTCTACAAATTTTTGTCTTTTTTCAGATTGCTTCACGCAATCAGCGTTGAACCTGTATTATTGCTCCTTATTGACCGTTTGACCACGTGGTATAAATTCATGATGCACTACGCCATTAAAATCAAAGAACACAGTGAGCATAACATTCATATTCGACCAACCTTGTTTAGCGTTTTTTGGTCTTGGCGAACCAGAATGCCTCCACTGGGACGATTGAACTTTCGTTTCGACGCCATATCCTTCAACCCATGTTTCGTCACCTGTTAAAACCCTGTTGACCAACTCTGGGTCTCTGACTCAGAGCAACTTACATTCGCCGCTCTTTCTGTAGCAAAACCGTAGCCTCTAAATGTAAGTAATTTCAGGTTTATACTTATAAAGCTTGTAATTGTCTAATTAATATATTTATTCCATATTGTAAGAATTTTAAAATTAATTTAGTGTAATTATCTACCTATCTTACCTTTTATAAATATTTATTAACGTAGGTTGTAGGTTGAAAATTATAACTTTATATAGTTTATGTATATTTAAAGTAAACTTACTGGTTTGATGTCGTTTTCCAAAGCATGCATAAAGTCCCCACGGTTAACTAACAATTTTTCCATTGCCTCAGGGTCTACCTCTACTTTGCTAGATGCCTTTATCAGTCGATTCATTGCAGTCGACTGAGCAGCTCTCACCAAACCTTCAATTTCAGCACCAGAAAAGTTTTTCGTCAATGTTGCCAGCTCCTGAAATTTTTTAATATGTTAGAAGTTAAGCAGTTGTGGTTTTACAATAATCCCACATAACCAGAACATAAGTATACATCCACAAACTATTGGAACACGAGTCATACCCGTTATGTAAGAGATATGTCAAGAGAGATTAGTAAAACTTTCTCGAACGTCTTGTATAGGTATATAGGTATATATTGAAAACCAGTTACAGTCGGATCGCCTCGTGGGCGAATCGTCGTGTATTTACGTTGCCCAGATCACAAAACAGTTGGAAGCGCAATCGGTTGCAGACCGTAGTTTTAAAAGAGTTGCGTCGTGGGCGATCTTAGTGTACAACATGCATACAACGTTTGTCTGCCTACAAAGTTGTATATGGATATATTCTGTCCAAAACCAAACCAAACAAAACAACATACGGGAGAGATCAAACAACTGAATCTATAAAATATTTGTGAATGCAACAATGTTTGGGTGAGAGAAACCTCAAGACTACCAAGTTTTATAATCGAGAATCAAAATTGTAGGCAGTAAATTCTTACATTCTATGGAACCATAAAGTTGAAATGTGCCAGATAAGTGGTAAAAATTTAACACAGTCTAAAGACAATTATTGCCAGAATAACAATTTAGATGTGCAGATGAGCAATTTGAGAATAAATTAGTGAGATATATCCGTGAAAGGAACTGAAATATAACTATGATAATATCGTGGTATCCATTTTCTTTTTGATTGTCATTTCACATTTATTATACATTTTTCTTTTAATTCATTTGTTATTGCAATATACCCACCTTTATATCAACATCAGAGCTTATTTTTTTGTACTGTTTCATCCTGGATGTATGAATTTCAAGAATTTGCACTCGCCCTTCTTCATTTGGTAGACTAATTTCTACTTGCACTTCCAATCTACCAGGTCTAAGTAGAGCTTCGTCTATCATATCTCTTCTGTTTGTCATACCTATGAAAATATGTTTCAAAAAATATACATGTATTTTATTCTTATTATGAACACTACTATCATCTAACAGTTCTAAAAGTTAAAATTATTTATGCAGAATAATATCACAAACTTTGTTAAAACCACATAAAAATAACGAAGTATTTGAATTTACTTACCAATAACTAAAATATTATTTAACTGCTCGACACCGTCAATTTTGGATAGAAGCTGGTTAACAACTGTATCATGAACACCTGTATTTCCAGCAACAGATCCTCTCTGTTTACAAATAGCATCAATTTCGTCAAAGATGATGATGTGAAGACCACTGTTGGGACCGGCCTAAAAAATAATAGAGCACACCAAAATTATTAGCATATTTCATGATCCTGGATTATATGCGAACAGTTTATATGACTAACTTACTAGTAACCTAATACACTTACCCTTTTTTCTTCTTCTTCTGCCTCTGCAAATAGTCTTCTGACATTAGCTTCGGATTCACCAACGTATTTGTCCAAAATTTGGGGACCGTTAACGATTTTAGGTTCCCGTGCATTTAACATTTTGCCGATTTGTCTCGCCATGAGAGTTTTACCAGTACCTGGTGGACCATAGAGCAAGATACCTACAACGCAATAATTGACACAAATTTTAAATTTCGCCTTCAAACTATAAACTTTTTATTAAAATTTTCACTTTATACAAGCGTTACTGTTTTTTCCTTTGTTTCATATTCTCATTTTCGTCGATCAGTAGTAAGACCTCAATCCATTATATAGATCCATCGAAAACATCATAATTTAAGGAGGCTACAGCAACGCTTATTCCTATGAGTCGGTAGTCGCATAATCACTGTGCCAAATGAAGTGGCATTTGTGATTTGACATTGTCAGTGTAAAGTTTGATAGGCTTAACATTTTTTTTATTTTTGAAGTTTTAAATAACTGTAATTTGCCGAAACGTTTGAACAACAATAAAGTATTTTATTAATCCTAGACCGAAAAAACCAAGCAAATTCAATTTATTTAACCAATTTTATTCTAAAAGTCAAAACAGTCAAAAAATATCAAATACACACACATGTGTGTGGTAAGAGCATCATTATCATCATCCCTTACACAATCGTTCTTCCCGAAGAGGTAGAACCGACAATTACAAAAGTTAAAACCGGTAAAGCAGCTGGAATAGATAGCTTAACAGTGGAACTGCTTAAATTCTGCCGGCAAAAAAACTAGAAAACCTTAGCAGGCATATTTACGTCTAAGATAAAGATGGAATTACCAGACCAGTGGAATACGGCAAACATAATTATCATTCATACGAAACGTAGCAAAGAGCATATCAAAAACTACAGAACTACAAGTTTACTCCAATCTTTCGACCAGTTTCTTTACTGTATCACCTTTTAAACGTTTTTGAACGAATGATATTCACTAGAATCTGTCACCATAGATAAGAAACTGATACCTGACCAAGCTGGATTTAGACCTGGGAAATCTTGCTGTCGTCAAATATTAAACCTTCTACAGGATATCCACAATGGTTTTGAACGAAAGGAAAACACTGAGTAGCTTACCTTGACTTAATTGCTGCTTATGACACTGTTAACTATCAAGGATTCAGAGGATCACGGATGGGATACATGAGCTCATATGGATTTGTAGGTATTTAAAACAAGAATGAACTATCCTTGAGTTAATGGTACCAAAGTTGTCCTTAAAGTGATCCGGAAATGCAAAGTAAGCAAGTAAGCTAGATTTATCTTGACTTTATTCTACAGAAGAAATGTAAAAATGGTTATGATCTTCGCTACAGATAGGTATTTTCGATATTCAAGTTAGTTTTCTTGCTATATTAATATTTTAATTTCCACTAAAAGTGGGAGTTTATTTATCACGTCGAAGGCTTGCTGAACATAGTAAACAAATAGTAGATGCATATAAGGATACAATCTAGAAGAGTAATAATATAAGATTAAATAGGAAAGTATGTATCTATAAAACATGTGTAAGACCAATAATGCTATAGAAACGAGAGCAGATACAGCAAAAACAAAACGGAACCAGCACCAGTGGAATGAATAGTGAGAGATTAACCCGAATAGCAAGGGATTTAAGATCAACAGATACAACAGATCTTAAGATAGCGAGATAACTGACAGTCAACGTCAAAAATACTACTTTAAGCTTAAAGATCCGACAAGAACAAATCCCTAATATTTAATATAGGAAGACGTTTTACATAACCTTTAGCATTGGAAAAACTATTTTAAGAAAAAGAAACTGTGATAGTTTTAAAAAAGCTGTATTCTCTAATATTTACGTAAATGAAAGAAGCAAAATAAATATGAATCTCACCTTTTACGTGTTTACATCCAAGCTGCTCCACTAGTTCAGGGGGAAATACTCTTGAAGCGAAAGCACGTCTAAATATGGCGTTGAACTCGTTGCTTAAACCACCGATTCCCATTTTTTGGAAATCCCAATCAGGATTTATAATTGACTGGCGAACTACTTTTCTATAAATGAAAATAGAATATATAATTAATATACAACAATATATACCATATGACTAGTGTTGCCCAAATGCAAGAACAAGACGAGACTTAGACATTCTTGGTCTTCATCTTGCGCCAATACACCTGGTCTTGGTCTTGGTATTGCACTCCTGGTATTGGTCTAGGTCTTGCAGCAAGAGTCTTGCAAGTCTTGCAGCAAGAGTCTTGCAAGTCTTGCAGTTATCAATTAGCCTATTGGTATTTATTAAGGGCCGGTTCTACATTCCAGGTATAAATTGGAGAATAGTTATTCTGAGTATAACTTATACTTGAGTTTATTCCAAGTATAACCTTTCGAGCGTTCTACATTGTGAAATCGACAGCGGAATAGTTATTCTGGGTATAACCACAGAACACTAAGGTAAAACGAAATAGTAGATCTGATGTCTTCAAAATTAGTTCAAATTGTTATTGACAGCGACATTTGGCATTTGTCATAACTGTAAAATTTGTTTACAATTGAAAGGAATTGAATAATTGATTGGCTTTATCTGGTATTTTATCTACGTTTATATTATTTTACTTTTCAAAATTAATATAAAATGGATAAAAAAAGATGTAAAATTTCCTTCTTAAATTTTTTGTTATCATCAACTGAGATTAGTGTTATAATATAATAACCAAAATTATGTAAATATATCTATATAGGTATAATACTTCACATTTTAAAAAAGTATAAATATTGGATTACAAAATAAATAATTTTAGTTAAAGAAATGTTTATATAATACAGATTCTAGAATTACAGTCTTTGTTATCAAAACATTAAAAAATATATTGCCTTGGTAAGATTATACCTATACTAGGTATACTAATCATATGTGTAGACGTTATTACATTACATACATATCCTAAAATTTTAGAATTGAAATAATAAATGCTTTATTTTTCCTTTGGATTGCCTAATAAAATTTCCTTTGGATTTACAATCTAAAATGTTTGTGCAATATCAAAAATTTTATTTTATATATAAAAACAAACAAAGTGAGGTTAAAATATTACAGATTTGACAACCCCTGACCGACCAATAGAAATGCAGTATAAATTTATACTCGGTATATCTGCTAAACTTTGGAGGGATAAAGTTATTCTACAGATATACTCCGATTATCTTATTCCTAGTTTATTCTTTGTTTGTAGAACACCATTAATGAAGTTATTCCAAGTATAACTTTATTCTCAGTATATACTAGCATTGTAGAACCGGCCCTAAAAGTTACTTTAGATCTTAAAACAACGTAACGGAATAAGTACATTTAAATCTTGAATTAACTTAGCCATAATAAAGACCAAACAAATTAATAAATGTCTAAACAACTGACACCGGGTGGGGTTTGAAGCCACGATCTAAGCGATCCGTGCCTATGCTCTAACTACCTCAGTTATCTACCATGCCCCACGGAAGTCAATATGTTTCTTAATAAACGTTTCCATTTAATAAGCTCACATGTGCTAAAATATTGTTAAAACACAAAAAACCATAAACTTGACTGTATTTTAAAGAACATTATCTGTCTAGAAAGTGATTGATTGACCCCCCACCATATGAGGAATCGAAATAGAATGGAATTGAGAATTGGTATGTGACAAAAAATCCTCATACATGTATCAAGGGCACAGATTCTTTAGGTGATAAGATACAAAATATAATCCACTTATTAAAGCAAAATAAATGTTACCAATCTTATTTCTACTTTTATATAAAAAACTAACTTGAAAAAATAAACAATATGTAAAAAAGCAATTATAACCAAAAGAAGTAATTTTAAATTCAGGAGATACCTACTTAATAAATATATTAATTTACCAAAATAAAGTAGTAGGTACATAATATATTATGTAATTGGTAATATGTATATTTTTTACATGTCCACTTTTTCCAGCGGTTATTAAAAAGCTTGTGATAGCTCCACCGAATTTTGGTTTTTCAGGAAGAAATATTTGTAATTCCTTTTTGTAAAAAGATATTAGATGCTTATGTAGGCAATTTACACAAAACAATTTGGGATGCATGAATTATTTCGAAAACTGATCAAATTTGCTTTTAGGTCTTTTAGATCTATAAGTCCAACTCTCACTACTCCGACTAGAACTATTTGAATCTTTGTCCCTCATGCCAAATTGTTAAACTTATAAACATATTTCATAAACCTACCCATATTGACACGACTATACAAAATTCATCATCCCATCCAATACAACATAAACTTGTAGCCTATCATAGTATGTTACATAAATTAACAGAAATTCCGATGTCAAAATACAACTTTGAGACAGAATTAAATATTATTAAACAAGTAGCAGTAAACAATGAACAAACAATTAATAAAATGTTAAATCAAAACTACACAAGAAAGCCCTGAAATTAGTACTTCCACCACCAGAGAAAAAACCCAGTACGTTCTGCTCGATTACATATACAGGCAAAATATCAACAAAAATAGCCCAACACATAAAAAAGAACGGAAGAAACGGAACACCAGCTTTCTGAACAAATAACAACATAGGCAAATATATTAAAAACAAAAAGAGCCAAAATAAAAAACACTTACACAGTGGTGTGTACAAACTTAAATGTGGCGACTGCCCAAAAACTTACATCGGTCAAACTGGTAGAAACTTTAATAAACAAATAGCAGAACATAAAAGGGCTTTCAATAATAGAAAAACAGATTCTACATAGGCACTTTAGCTTCCAGATCATAATCATTCTTTTAATGAGGGCCTTAAGCTGTCCTTGTTAGAATCTATGGAAATCAACAAATTAAGAAACACAGATATAATTCTGAATGACCAACTTGAGACAAACAGTTCTCCCCTCCTCAACCTATTTCATTAGAGACTATAAAGTGTAAACGCATGCCAAAAATAGATCACTTGAGAAAAGCAATCAGACGAAACAGCTGTTGTTGACATTTTTTACTCGAGCTTTCAATTATGATTACAATTATTATCAAGAGCTTCTAAAAAATACAAAATATCTTACAAAGTTGAACTAGAAATAAAAATTTTTTTGTTAACTCACCAAATAAAATTAGTTTTTTGTATAAAACTGCTGCTTACATATTAATTACAAAAAATATTATTAAAAAAAAATGTCCTATTCTAATAAATGTCTGAAATAAATTTTGATAAAGTTTCTTAACAAAAACAATTGAATTTGTAAACAAAAATTGAATAGCTACAAACCAGCCTAAATGTCATAAATACTAACTTAAAAATTTTTATTTTTGACATATTGTCAAAAATAAAATTTTGTTTAAAAAATTCTTCTTTGTTTAGTAACAAAAAAGAAAAAAAGAAAGAAGAATATTTATTCACCATTGATAGATGCCTGAAAAAATGTAACAAATACATGGAAAATTCAAAATGTGATATTTTACTGACTGCATATATAAATTATATAGAAATAATATAATTATAAATTTTGCTTAGATTTTGAATTTCTGACCTTTTGTTTAAATTATTATCACTTTTGCTAATACAAACCATTTCCAAAAAAGTTCTTTTAAATTTATTACTTTCACTACATAAAATTTTAATATTATCAAAATCCATAATATGGTCTTTGTCTATTACACGCTCTGCCAAAGCACAAGATGGTTTCTTAACTGTTTTTCTTACATGCTTTGGCCATAATAGATTTGATTATAGAGGCCAAGGATATGATAAAGGCTCTTACATGAAGGGAACAAATAAAGGTATTCAAGCTCGTATTTGTAAAAAACAACCTCGTCAATAAACTTACTTTAATCTTTAATTGTGGCGTATTCCCATTTAAATAGTAATTACTTTAAAATGCCACACGAAAATAGCTTCAGAACAATATTAAGGTTTTACGGTATTATCGGCACTTCATTTAAGACTTTACACATAGCAAGGAAAAACATGGTCTATATCCATCCCACAATAATAAACTAGGGTTGGGAAAAACTGCGTTCATTAGAGCATGTGATTTTCGATTGTGCAAACTTCCAGATGCTAAACCAAAAGTTAATTAAAGTTCTGGCTCCTTCGTCGCTTGAACTTCAAATGCGTTTGTTGTGCTATTACATATGTTGCATCATTTGTAAGTAAATATCTATTGTATTATTTTTTAAATAAATAGGTAAATTTTTACAAAGTTCTTTATTGTGTAATTTTAATGTTTTGACTTTTTTTACTATTTTTTTTTATTTGCAGATTTTTATATTCTTGTATTAAAAATCGCCGAATTTTGTTTTGCCCGGTGTGCTCAAAACATTACCTGCTCTGGGCCTACCATAGCATGGTACATAGATTAATAGAAATTTCCATGGTCAAAAAACAACTTCGAGATAGGAGTGAATAGTATTAAGCAAGTTGCAGTAAACAATGGGTCCGACGAAAAAAGAACAATAAAATTTTAAATCAAAAACTACATAAGAAAGCCCTGGAATTAGTAATTCCAGCACAAGAGCAAAACACGGTACTGTTACGATAATTATGGTGTTTATAACTATCAATATATTATGACTAATTCTGTTTTCTGTTCCAGTAAATTCGAAGTTGTTTACAGAAACCTCTAGACCCTAATTTTATGAGTAATCCACGTCTCGAGGCTTTTCAAACAGTTGAAAAACGAGTCGAGCGCCTTCACCAAAATACGAGATTATTCAAGAAGTTCGCCGAATTTTCTAGATGACGACAGTTGTGTATATAAATGAAAGATTTTTTATTTGGCGGTCAGTCATAAGAAGATCGGGAAACGCGATTTAATTGTAACGAAACGAAAATAAATTATTTGTCATTAGGATTAATAAAGACTTTAATAAATTCGTAATTAGTTATCGTGAGTTTTAATAAATTAGAATATAGACAATAAATTAGAATAAAGACAAATAAATTAGAACTATATAAATATATAACAGTACCTACTACTCGATTACATATACAGGCAAGATATCAACAAAAATAGTAAAACCCATAAAAAAAAAATAACACCAGCCTTAATAACAAACAACAACTTAGGCAAATATATTAAGAACAACAAAAGCCAAAAGAAAAAGCACTTACACAGTGGTGTATACGAACTTAAATGTGACGAATGACCAAAAACTTACATCGGCCAAACTGGTAGAACTTTTAACAAACGGATGGCAGAGCATAAAAGGGCTTTCAATAATAGAAAAACAGATTCTAAGTACGCATTTCACTTTCTATACCATAATCATTCTTTTAATGACCAATTTGAAATTCTTCACATTCAAAATAAAGGCCTTAAGCTATCTTTATTATAGGTTATTCCACGAATATACGACTGTTTTGGATTATTGCGACAACGAATATTTTACTGTGCAAGTAGAAGTTTGAAAGTAAATTGGTCTAAACAGTATTCAAATAAAATGGATCTACTATTAGTTTGACACTAAAATTATTTCAGTTAATAGATGTTCAGATATACGCAAAATTAATTTTGAAATTTAATCCGAAAATAACAAAAGTTTTTACGCAAACGGTCCTACAAATAAATACAATAACGTCTATAAAGCCAAAATGTGTTCATAAGACATTTGGGTTGGGTTTCCGTGAAATGTAAACAGCAAAGAGTCGTGCCGGGTTTCTTTGATATTACATTATTTTATTACTGTATTGGGTACTGCAACTGTAATAAAAGAAATATACTATTTTTAATATAAATGAAAAGAAATTGGCAGAACGATGGTTCAGAAACCAGAAAAAGGATATAATATTTCACTTTGTTAGCTTTAAATATTTGTTTCTTTTGCGTGGATGTACTCTTAAAAGTTCCTAAAGTAACGGGTATGGTATAACATACCAGCTATTGATAGTTAAAGTACCGAGTCGTTACATATTAAAAAGTAACGAAAATTTACATACAGTTTCATATTATATCGCCGACTGATTTTAGTTTTAAAAACCATTCGTATAGAGGTGCCGTTAAGAGAGAATTTAGTGCAGTGTATTTGTTTATTGAAGCCAAAAATGCCGGGACGTTTTTAGATATAGACAACTTTATATTTAATGTACTTTCTCATTGTAAAGTTCTGTGAATCTGATGGTTTTGATGATAGTTTTAGGAGGTTAGGAGAATTAGAAAATAAGTGTAAGTTTTTTTTGTTCTTTTAATACTAATTGAATATTTGACTAAACAAATTACACTATTTAATCACCTAAGTATTGTTACACTTCATTTAAATCACTTAATTCAAAAACCAACTTGTTTACAATACTAAACTCAATGATAGTAATTATATACTTCAAAATCTGAAATACAACTGTTCTATAAACTATCAACTCTATATTTATATCATGACTTCATATTTAAATTTAAGGTTTATATCTGTCATAACAGTATTTTAAAAATGGCGAGAATTTACTATTGTACAATTCAGCACATTGGACCATTTAAATCGATACCTTAAACAAAATTTAAAACAGTCGTATATTAAATTTAGAAATTTTAATTAACACAGACACTAATAAATTTAGAAACACAGACATAATTCTGAATGACCAACTTGAGGCAAACAGTTCTTCCCTCCTCAGCTTATTCAGTTACAGACTACCTGTAAAGTGTAAATGCATGCCAAAAATAGATCACTTGAGAAATATACTCTGCCGAAACAGCTGTAGATAATAAATAAATAAATTTTGGGGGGAGTTTTGAAAACAAAATAAATAATAAAATTACTTTATTCAATTTTAAAAGTATTATTTAAATTTAATGATTGATGCATTGAAAACTTGTACTAGCATCAAACGGCACAGTTAAAAATAGACAATTCTATATCCAAACCCATACATATAAGAAGAGGCGTTCGACAGGGATGTGTGCTTTCCTCTCTTTTATTTAACATTTATTCGGAAGCCATATTTCAAGGGTCTTTGGAGGATGCAGAGATGGGAATCAAGGTGAATGGAGTATTGATCAACAACATACGATATGCTGATGATGGTGTCTTAATTTGTGACAACATAGTCGATCTTCAACAATTTGTCACTATAATCGGAGAATACAGTAAGCGAATGGGATTAGAGATTAATACCAAAAAGACCAAATTTATGATCATCTCCAGAAACTTAGATGCACTTGAAAAGTCCACCATAACACTGAATACTAAGTCCATTGAAAGAGTGAGTAAATTTAAATACCTGGGATCGTGGCTTTTTGAAGACTGGGCATCGGACAGGGAAGTAAAATGTCGCATTGAGCAAGCTCGACAAGCTTTCGTAAAATTTAAGAAAGTACTGACTTGTTCAGAGTTTGATTTTCAACTGAGACTAAGGTTTACTAAGTGCTACGTATGGTCAGTGTTGCTATATGGCGTAGAGGGCTGGACACTCAAAACGAGGGATATAAACAGATTAGAAGCTTTCGAAACGTGGCTTTATCGCCGTATCCTAAAAATACCATGGACAGCGAAAATCACAAATATAGATGTCCTTAAAAGAATAAACCAAGAAAGCCAACTTTTCGAAACCATCAAGAAAAGGAAAACGGCGTATCTAGGTCACATCATGCGAAATGAAAAATACCAGTTCCTCCAACTTATAATCGAGGGTAAAATTGAAGGCAAGACAGGAATGGGACGCAAGAAAATGTCTTAGCTCCGAAACATAAGGCAATGGACAGGGACTAACGACATACAATCTCTGATACATATTGCAAGAAATAGAGAATTAATGGAAAATGTGATCGCTAACATCCATTAGTGGATTTGCATCTGAAGAAGAAGAATTTAAATTTTAAAAATACAGAAAACATAGTATGGAGTTCATGAATGTCTACATTACAGCCCACTGTAGCACTTTATATATACATATATACATATACATCAGATTTTAACAAGGAATCCAGGTACGGCTGTAATAACGGCTCTTTTGGCCCATCAGACTTTGCTGCAGTAATAAAAGAAACCGAGATGTGAGTTGATATCTTTTTATACAATATTCAATTTCATTTCCCTTTTAATTAAGAAACATTAATTGATATTACCAAAATCGGAAATCGTATCTATGGCCATCAGGCAACCTGGATCCATGTTACTGGACTTTTTGAAATATTGAAGACAGGCTGGATCAAGCACAGTCAGTATCATTATCAGCATCATTATATTAGATAAAATGTCTATTAGGTTAAATTAGCATTAGGATAAATGACAAATTTATTAGGAGTAGGTAAAATGTCTATTAGGTTAAATTAGGATTAAGTCAAATGATGCGAGTTTAGATGACTTTCGGATAAATGACATTAGGTCAAACATCCTTTAGATGATCTGTCTTAAGTGTGTTTAGGCGAAGTGTTACAAATTCTAAAATATATCATACTTTAATTGACAAGAAGTTAAACTCATGAATTGTACATACCCTTTAGATTTTCCAACTAGATTCAATGAAGAGCTTTCAGCTTTTTCAAATTGCACTAAAGTGTTTGGTATCAGCTGACCAAGTTTTGCTTTTCTGGGCTTGACATCACCGCCAGCTTTTATTTTTGAGATATCTACAACTATAAACAACAGAAATTAATCACTTTATATATAATATATAATTGGTGGATTTTTGTTTTAATAAGTTACAAATTGTTTCAATAATTGAATTCAGAATTGAAATTGAGATTTGTAATCAATGGATTCAATTCGTGAACAGATGTTATTAATACACAATAAACTTGAGCAGGGGTCACAAAATTCATATGCACATTAATTTAGTATGCGAAGAAGCTAACAAAAATATAACAAACTAATAGGTATATATACAACTAATGTTAAATTAAATGTTTATGAACAAGTGGTCATCCATCCTATTTTTAAAGACACTGGTAGATACAGTATCTATAACCTCGTCTGGGATTGTTACAGAAACTCCAAAATAAAGCAACAGGAATAATTCATGCAGTTCAAGTGAACTACTAGTCAAATTAAAGATAGCAATTATATGTATATTCACAGAAAAAATCAACAAGTCTTAATGCATTCTTTGATTTTTGATGTTTTAATCAATCTAGTAAATTGTCAAATGAAATCAAGATATCTAATGTCTAACTATGAAAAAAAAAGATTGACAGAATGTATTAAAAGATCTAAGAGTCTAAATTAATAATAATTTATTTTACAATACTAATCTATCTGTTGTTTTCTATAGTTCAATTTGTACCTTATTGCTTGTAAATTATGTGTGGATATATGTGGATAATTAAAATTTTATTTGAGATTCTGAAATATTAAGTTTAAATATTTTTAATAATAAAGACTATTTATATTTTCTGTTTTTTCTGGTAAGGATTTTGCTTATTATATCGCACCCTCAGTGCAAGACTGCAGTAAGTCAGAATAAGTAAGTTTCGAGATAAAGACAATTTTGTTTATTTTCGTGCTAATGTCGGTCAAATAAGACACCAGTTTTAAAAAAAATTAACATTTATTTATGATTTTGCATGCTTTTCAGCCTATATTACATTAACCAAAAATAGAAATTTAAATAAAATAATATTACTGCTAAAAAAAATAGAAATTTCAAAGTTACAACACTTTTGCACAGAGAAAATTGTTAATCACTACACATTTAGATTAGAATTTTAAAGTTACAAAACTTTTGCATGGAGAAAATTGTAAAAAGTGTAGACACATTTTCTGTTAGTTGTCCTCTTCTCGTATATCATCTTGGGCCAAAATATTTTTATAAAAACTATAGAGGGCTTCTGTAATCATACCCGAATGGCAATAAATCATCGGGTAAGTAAAGAAAAATAATCCTGCACATATTTCTGATAGCCACAATTCCTTGGCTTTGTAATGACAATGTCATAACAGGGTAGAAAAATTATTTGTAAAACTTTCAATATTTTTATTTAAATTCAAAACAAAAGGACTAATAAAAATATGCAAATCAGGCTACCTTGAGTACAGTGATTAACAAAAGGATAAAAATTCAATACCTTAGTAAAAGTAACGGGGAGACAATATGATAAAACAATCGCGAAAGTTACATGAAGATTTAATACAATTTGGGATTTAGTTTTTATAGAACAAGTTTTCTGAGAATGGATGATATTTTTAACCTGTCAGTATTATTAATACACAAGTTTTAAGATAACTGTTGTTCTTTTCATAAGAAAAAATACTTTTTGGCTGTAAATCATTAGTCTTAATTTATGTGTTTTTAATCCAGTCTAATAAATAAATGGTCAAACGACATCGCACACATTTTATGGAAAATATAATGTCACACAAAGGACATAAAACGTACATGAATAAATTGGTAAATCGTAAATCTTTGTTGATTGTCTCGGTCGTTAATGGATTACGTAAACGTACGGATTACGCTGTATATTAAAATTAAACACCACACATATAGATATTAAATAAAACATATCTTACTTTTTTCGTGCCTTGCATTGCTTGTTATCGAAACCATTGCAATGTTTTGTGTAAAACTGTTGTAACTCTGTTACATTAGAGTTACAACAATTTTGCACAGAACTTATGTACAAAAACGTAAAATAGTTAAACTGTTGTTGTTGTAATATTTAGTCAGTTAAGCATTTGAAAGTTACTAAAATTTAACAGGGGATAAATATGCATGTTTACGATCGAATTCCATGATTACTTAATTTTCATAAAATTTTGAGTTAATACAGTCTTGCACTGAGGGTGCGATATCTGTAACAGAGTGAATAAGGTAGAGACAGCTATTTAATCAGAAACAGGCTGATTGGTTTTGCATATTCACTTCACTGCAAGTATGCATCAGCATTAAGCAGTAAAAATCTAAACACTTATAGATTATTAGAATATTGTTTCAGTGGTTGTTATAAATGTCACAAAAAAATATCCAAAATAAGTTTAATAGTAAAAGTTAATTTTTTGATCTTACCTTCAATATCTTTAATCATAAGAAGAAGTAGCTTTTTGTCTTTGAAAGCAAAAGCTAGCTGTTGTCCAACAGTAAACATCTGATTGGGAAAAGAATACAGGAATTCTTTTGCCATTTCATCTGTGTCATACTGTTCTTGCGATGTTCTAAAAATAAACCATGATTAATTTACCATTAATTATTACTTACTTCATTTTTTATTACTAATTTATTTATATTTAATGTATAAGAGATAAGATGCAGATAATATATTGCAAATATATACACTATTTTGAGTACACACAGCTTAAAAAAGCATGTAACCTCACTCACATATAGGGAAATGAAACAAGCATAGGAACTTCATCTGAAATCCTTTTAAGCCTAATTTCAATAAATTTTTAACCTATAGACACACCCAGCAAATTTAAAAATTTCAGAAGGGCTCATTTCTCATTGTGACCCAGATGGTTCTCAGACTAATAGAATAGCTGGTTAGGATCTGAAGAAACCTAAATTTAATATTTGAAAAGCTCTGGGAAAACTATCTAGCATCTTTTAGACAGAGGCAATAATAAGAATACACACACACACTAAAACAGCTTATTATATTTATTTGAGAGGCAGTGCTAATGGATTACTATGTACATCACTATAAACCCAATGTAATCTGGAACTGTGCAAACCTATAGAAACATAAAATATTTACTTACGTTTTTTTCTGCATGTAATCAGCCTCCAACACAATAGATGAAATATATTCATCAGGATTGTATGGTTCAACATTGATTTCTTGGTTAAGGGACAGGACAGCCCACTTTCTTTGAGGTAAACTAAATCCAACATGGTACCTAGGAATACTGGGATGGCTTTTAATGGAAAACACAAAGTTTTGACCTCCCCCTGTATGAACTTTCAGGTGTCTGAAAATAAAAAAATCAATGTGTGTGGAACTTATGAGTATGATTAAAAACTATTGTACTGATTAACTATTGGTTTTTCCATACAACTATATTAAAAAATCATAAGCAATTTAACACCTTGGCTGCCACAATATAAAAGAAACTATTTTTGGCTCAAACATGTCTATTGGTCAGAGACATGTGGATACAATCATCCACTTCTAATCAAGGTTCTGATGGCAGCAAAGTTATAAAAAATTAGATCTTTAGAAGAAATGCTGAATTATCCACAAATTATTGATGTACACATAAGGAATTTAACTAATATAAAATTATATCACAAATTTAAAAATAATAAATGTGATTCGAATTTTAAAGTATGAATGTTAAGTCAATCATCCAACTCCTTGAAATGAATATAGCACAAAGACTTAATTTATTAGACCCTTTGGCTACATGTAGAAAAAGTGATAGTATAAAAAGATGGAACTGTTTGTAGTAAATAGGGAGAAGAAAGCCACTAGATTGGGTATAAAATAAAAATAAAAATAAAATAAAAAATAAAAACATATATTGCCCTAATTTAGTATGTACATTGCAAAATTTAATATTTCATTTTTTCGGAGTCCTGGACTTCTTTGGGTGGCATCCTCGTCTTCTTCTGTAGGTACTTATTTCGGCATCTTACCTACTTCCACTAGATTGGGACAACTCATTTACTTTGCAGATCATAATTATAGTTTTAAAAAAGCTATTGAAGTAATATGCAGGTAATATCCAAATATTCAACAAATTTAACCATTTTGATTAATGCAGCCAAGAACCCCTTTTCTTTTATCCATTATTACCTCAAGAGCTATTTGCAACCTTATGAACATTGTGTTATTTTATTACACATCTTACCATCTAAGTTGTGGTCTTCCTCTTTGCTTTGGCAATTATATTGTCTACAATTATATTGCAATATTAGTTTGTTCATTTGTTATCCTTCTGTGGCATGCCCAGCATTTACAGTTTGATATTCAACAATAATTTTCTTTGTATAAACTATATAAAGTGCTGGTATTTCATTATGTGTACCTACTTCATATAAGTAAGTAAAATTTAGACAGGTAACTAAGTACTATATGAGAATAAACCACACAATTATAATTAAAAGTATGCTATATTTGACATTTTGATTTCCACCTTGAAAATAATTCTCAGAATATAATATAAAAACCACTTCCTTATATTTGTTTTATTGCCAAAACTATCTTTGTATTTTTCTACCAAGATTATACTGAATTAATAACCCTAAAAATAGATAAGGAATAAAGAAAGCTGAGCAACTATTTAGAATAGCTTGAGACAGAGACAGTTTCGCCATGTTAATCGCCAACGTCAAGGGGACTTGATAGGGCACGTTAAGAAGAAGGAAAATAGATAAGTAATCCAAAAATGAGATTTAATTGAGTTGAAGTATAAAAATTTAAATTTGAAAAATTTTGTTCCTTTAGTGCCATACTATAAGAATTGAAATTTGTACACAAATCAACTTCTGCAAACTTTGCAAAAGATCTTAAAAATAAATTTTCAAAATACAATATGAAGAAACTGCTCTAAATTATGCCTTTTATATTACAGTTTACACTGAACTTAAAAAAATACTCCATTTTGTGTAGAATTATCAAATTCTGAGCGGCTATCAATTTTTGCTATCTTTTATGATCTAAGATATTTAATATAGTTTCACATATCACGCAAAAAGAAAACCCCATGGGAGCACAGTATTGTTAATTAGATGATAAACCCCTTGGTTAAAAGCTAATAAAAGTATTCAAATTACAAGTGAATTACTACTCACTTTGCTCCTGGTAAATCACCATCATTTACAACAGCACAGTTTGACAAAGACAACTCATCTGTTGGACACTTTGCTACTTTGAAAACAGCCTAAAAAATGAAAATTTTAATGCTTAATCTTTATATCAGTATCTAACCGACTTAAACTAACTAAATTAATCTTAAACAATCTTGTTTTTATTGTCATACCATATTCGAAGTATTTAACTATTGGTGCAATGCAGACGGCCGAACGATTTGAAAATCAATACTTGAACAATATTTTGGTTGGGTTGGATTTGGATTCCATGACACATAATAAACATAACCTCAATTGTCACTGTCAGTGAAAATTTGACTAGTATTGGAAATGCATTCGTTTATGTGAGGCGAAAAAATATTTATGAATAAAAATAAAATATGATCTCATGATTTGCTTTTGTTTGATTTAAACTTTGATAGGCTAAAAATCATAAGAAGAAAAAAACACAACTTGATGATTCTTAGATAATTAATGAACTCGAAATGATTTTTCGTTTACACATACAGTGCCGTATCATTTCATTTTAGTATTTTAGAAGTTGATGTTATATCATTATATTATTTATCTATGGTTATATCCCTTTCATTTTCGTCATTTTGGTATTACTGGAATACCAAATTTTTTTCTATGCCTTTTGTTCTTCTGTCTATGTATCAACTTGATATCAAATTGAACTGCCTCAAAAGGTTGACTGAGGGAACCAGGCCGCACCCCATATCATGTTAGACCTTATACCTATCCAGGGAGGGCTGCAGGTGTAGACAGATTACTTCTCCCGTACTCGGGGATACATATGGAACCATGTACAAACCTAAAAATATAAATCACAGGGGACTAGCAGGAGGATTCAACTATTACTTCCAGCGAGCTTGTTCGACAGACTCTGAAAGAGAGCACCTGCCACATCGGGTAATAAAAATACTGAGAAAGTCATGCGGACTCATTTGAAAGATGCCGAGAGGCTTGCTGTTTCTCGGACAAATATATATCTGGGGCACAGAGGAGGATGCTTTTCAGCGGAATTGACAGTTCTTAGGTCAAATTACCTCATAGACCTCAAAATAACGTTCTAGAGAATGCCGAAATCACACATGCTGTTAAGCGGACCGTGTCTGATAGAAACACTCCCAAGGAGAAATTAACAAAAAAGAGCAGAACTACTGCTGTCTCTTCTAAAGGGTTCAGCGACAACTACAAAGCTGCTTTTACTGAGATAAAGGCAGCAGCCATTCCCAATGAATACCCAGACAAATCTGGTCTGAGCATGATGTTGGGGTAATAAAAGATGCTCTAACTAAATTTATTGACGAGGCTCCTTGCGCACCTCGTTATGAAAGTAACCGACTCATGGATGGATGCTATGGGTTGATATGTGCAGACGAGGAGTTCTTTTAGACTACAAAGGACTTTTTCAAATAGAAGACGGAGTGAAAGTTCGTTAAAGCTATAGAACTCCCAAAATCCATGCGCGTGCCGATGTAACTTCCAGAAACTAAAAATGAGGATCTGAAGGTACCATTGGCATGAATTAGTATACAAAATTCTGGACTCAGGACCAATAGTTGGGCGATTTGGTTTCCAGACCAACAGCTAAAGGAGAACTGCATGTGAGGATCCATGTTAATAAGGATTCAGAGGAAGAGCTCAAAAGGTTTCAACGGAAGGCTTTTTATCTTTTCCAGCGAGCTATTTGGATCTTAAATGTTATTGGAAGAGGGCAAAATAAAACAAAAGATTTGGAAACCAAAGCCTGCAAACACTACTTCCAAACTGCCTTTGGATGTCCCAAAAATGAATAAACTGAAAGTTTAAGATCGTACAGATTAATTTGTCAGCTGCCAGAATTAAAAATAACTGCGATGGGTTGGTTATAGAGATGATTTTTGCATCTCTTTACTTTCCTATTGATTCTAAAGAACAACTTCCAGGGACTAACTTCTAGAGATCCTAGAGATAACCTTCTAGAATATACCAAAAATAAACGCGAGAGCTTATTATTGGTGTCGACTTCAACGCCTATTATACCATTTGGCGTAGCAGAAATATAAAAAATAGAGCTAAATTACTTTTTGAATATCTTTGCACTACTTGGTTTGATAAACAGGGGTAATAAGCCTACCTTCAGAACATCAAGAATAGAATTACTGATCGACCTAAACCTATATTCTATGGAGATTGGGGACCTAATATCTAACTGGTATAATATACGATGCGTTATCCTTATCGGATCATGTATACATATGATTTGAGATAAACTCAGTCACACCAGAACCAAGGTTTTCTAAGAAGACCGAATGACAATCATTTAGGAAGGACCTTCAAACAAAAGTACGGACTTTTCCTAAAGGACCAAAAAACAACGTTGAGGTGGAGCTCTCAGTAGACTAATTCCAACTGGCAACAAACGTCTCATATGGGAAAATTGCCCGCTAAAAGAAAGTCGCCCGCCCAGACAAGCAGCTTGCTGAAATAAGGAGCTGTCTAATCTTAGAAGAGAAACAGGACGGCTCTCTAATAGTGTGAAGAATATTCGCTAAGGAAAAATCTTGGAAAGAATTATGTGAAAACATTAAAAGTGTACCTAAAAGTGCCAGGGTTAACAGTGCAAATAATCATCAAGCAAACTTTAGCCCAACGAGAAGTGACTGCGTGACCTCTGAAGTGATCTTTGGTTCTCACAAGATTAAATGAGCTATTGAAACTTTTGAACCATACAAAACTGCAGAATCGGATGGCATATTTTCTAGACTACTCTAAAAAGGACTGGAATAAATACCCGTGCTCTGGGATACATGCATAAGTATCAAGCATATAAGAAATCAGGTGAAGTCTCCCTGTAGAAACTGGCATCGAAATTCAAAAGGAGTTTACACCAGAAAGAAGTCACACTTGTTGCATTTTTCTAGTCCTAGAAGCTGCATTTGATAATATCTCTATCGAGTAATACGTAGTGCGAAGTGGATTATTCAAATGCTTCAGAGCAGAATGATATTCACAGACACGCATGAAGGTGCCATAAACCCTAGGGCAACTAAGAGTACTCTCAAGGGGGTGTATTGTCAACAAAATTATGGAATATAGTAGTTGATGATCTGATTTATAGACTTAGCAGGCAATTAATCTGCGATATGTTATTATTACATAGAGAATTGGTGTCTGAAAAACCTGTAAACCCTTCCAAAACTAAATTAGTAGCCATCACTAATAAGAGGAAGCTTACAGGACTTAAATAACAAGATATGGTACAAAGATCTTACGACCAAGTGCCAAAAATTAACGAGTCTCTCCTGAACTAAAAAAAAAAAAAAAAAAAATAAGAAAAGAACATAATATCTTCATTTTTTGTTTTTTAAAATGCGGTTCACATAATGAAAAGTGATGAATCTAGTTTTTAATGTGTGTCCATATTTGGATTCTTTTAAATTATCTATTTTTAATTAAAAGTCCTGTCAATTTTATTATTATTATTGGTCCAAAAATACATAAAAATTATCAAACCCAAATTTACTATGATTAGTTCCCAGTCTATAATGATTACAAAACTAAACTTCCGTAAAAAATAGCCTTTAAGATTATTTTAAATATATATTCTTACACCACTGGTCATCCGTTTTCAATCAACTTGTGTATGTTAAATATAACATCAAATAATATTACAGATTTGAACATCTGGCAACAGCGGTTCTTGACAATTTGAAGGTTATGAATTATGTAGGAAACTTTTAATTACTGCATTTTATTCAACCGCGAACGGTGGAGAAGGTAGGTCGGTCATTTTCGATTTTAGTGAACGGTAAAGTTTACGTTATTTTTTTTTTGTTTATTAATAAAAATGTGTTAGTGATGGCTCCTAATTATAGCAAAGTTTTAAACAAACACAAGGTTCTTGCTGGTGCAGGAGCCTTAGGAACAATTCTGCTTATTATTTTGAAATATAGGAATAAACAGGGAAAACTTAACAAGTGAGTCGTTCTTCAGCTGATACATACTTTCGCTTTTTGATAGTTGTCTAACAAGTATTATATAATTAACAGCACTTATATTATCTTAAAAATGTATAGACGACTTTTAACACTTTCAACATAATGTGTATATAAATAATACAAATAGAATTTATTATTAAATAAAATATGTAGTATGCAAACAAAGAGTATAGATGCATATGCGTCTATATTCTTTGTAGTAACTAGTAACTAACGCAGGGAATTCTTTTAGCAATATACTGTGACAGGGATATATTGTTAAGATATTCTATGTATTTAAAATTTTTGTTTTATTATTGTTAGGTACTGTGTTTCACTTTTAAATATTATGTAGTAATTACTTAATTACTACATTTATACAACAGTGTCATCATCATTTCGATTACTCATGATCTTAATGATGTGATGTATGGTGCCACATATAATATGTATAATCCAGAATCTTATCTCGGATACAGTTTAATGCTAAAAGAATCTCAGATTTGAAGTCTGAAAGTTTGCACTTCCCTCAGTGTAAGATATTGACTCCTGGTGTTGCATTCACCAATGTCACTATTAGTTTTATTTTTAATAGAGCACCCTATATATTATGGAATTTTTAGATTTTGACATAATAATTTCCAATGCTTAAATAAATAAGAATAATTTCTATTCTTTCTTGGAAGAGTGCAGTAAACCATTAACAAGTACAACTGAATTAACAATACACTGAATTGTTAAAATTTCTTATCACTAATTACTGTTTTGTCTTAATAAAACTATATTTGGCATGTTTTTGTCAAGGGCAATCCAGGACCGATTTTGGGTGAGGGGGTTGGCATGAACTTTTTTTCGGGGTCTGGTGAATTTTTTTTTAAATTATGGGTTAAAAATGGGTTTTAGGAACTCCACTTAGCCAGAAAATTCTTCATCTTCATATGGATCTTTTGCCCTTGATTTTACCTTGCATTATGAGCCCTAATATATCATATTTCGCACTTTTGGTAATGTGGCCTGTAATGTGGTAATGTAATGTGGTTTTGATGTGCTTTATGACCTCACAATCCTTTTGTAGCCTTCTGCATTTGTAACTAGTTGGGTCCATGGTATTTTCAAAATCCTTCTATAGCACCACATCTCAAATGATTCCAACTTCTTTATATTGTGCACTTTTAGTGTCCAGTTTTCTATTACATACAACAAAGTTGAAAATATGTACCATCTTAAAGCTCTTATCCTCAGCCCATGAGGAAGGTCTCAATTAACAAACATTGTTTTCATTTTTATAAATGCTTGTCTTGTAATTTCAATGTGTGTCCTTATTTTTCTACCTTGGTCATTATTTTTAGTTACCCAGGTTCCCAGATATTTGTAGTTATTCACTCTTTCTACTTGTTTTCCCTCGATATCTAGCCTCCCTACTGTATGTTGCTTAGAAATAATCATGCTCTTGGTTTTCTTAACATTCATTTGTAGCCCATATTTTATACTGGCTTGATGTAATCTATTTACTAAGCTTTGCAGTGCTTCTAGACTGTCTGCAAAAACAGCGGTGTTTTCTGTGAATCTTATGTTGTTCAAGATTTCTCCATTTATTGCTATACCCTGATGTTTCTCTGATATTGCTTCCTTAAAAATAACTAAGCTGTACAGATTGAATAACAATGAGGAGAGCATGCAACCCTGTATAACACCTTTTTTGATTTCTATAGGTAGTTTCTGTATCGACATTTTCGATTCTAACCTTTGCTATTTGATTTCAGTATATATTGACAATAACCCATATATCTCTACTATCCACATTATTTTCTTTTAATGGTTTTCGAGTTTCTGATGTTGTACTCTATCAGAAGCCTTTTGATAATCTATAAAGCAGACATAGAGATCCTGGTTCATATCTAGTTGTCTTCGCATGAGAACGTTAAAATCAAATAGAGTCTCTCTTGTTCCTAGTCCCTCTCTGAATCCAAACTGGGTGTCATCTACATCTTCTATTTTTTTGTATAGTCTTCCATGTATTATTTTGATAAATATCTTAAGGAAATTTAAGGAATAGTTTCATTATGTATTCTTGCCAAAATCTTAGTTTATCTTTGATGTCTGCAATGAGATTATTATTATCATCTTTGAGTATCCCATAGTGTGTTCGCTTTTTGGTATTTGTTAGTTCTTTTATTTTTTATGCATATTAAATCTGATGTATTTTCTGTCATACTCTTCTATTTCTATGCATTGATCTGTTAACCACTTTTCCTTGGCATTTTTTATCTCTACTTTAATTCTACTTTGAAGTTCTGGATATTTTGGCTCATTTCTACCTTTGGCTTTTCTCCTCTCTTCCATTAATGCTAGAATTTCTGAAGTCACCCACTTCTGTTTCTTATTTGTCTTTTCAGGCTTTAAATTTTCTTCTGCATCCTTTAGTAATGCCTTCTTAATATTGCTCCACTTTTCATTGATATCTTCTGATGCTAAGATTTCTTCTCCTATTTCTGTTAGATTTGAGTTGACTTGTTGGATCACTTTTTGATGTATTTCTCTTTTCTTAATTTTGTATAATCAAATATTGGTTTATTTTTTGGTATTACAATATTTTTGAGTTTCACATGCATTTTAGCTATCAGCAGGTTATGGGCTGTATTGACATGGTCTGGTCTTTGGGGTATGTTTTTACTGCTTTAATTGGGTTTTTGTATCTATTTTTGACTAATATAATATAGTCTATTAGATTTCTGACTATGCAGTCTTTGTTGTCTACAGGAGATCTCCAAGTGTATAATCTTCTGTCAGGTCGCCCGTCGCACGCGAGACGTACCGTCGCGCTCTTTGTCCACCCTTTTGTATCGCAGAAAAGGACGAGATACCGATTTTTGCTGTGGGATGGGAGAGAGATTTTTCTGTGGGTAAAGAAATTTATTATTCGACTACCTCAACATAAAAAATGAAAATAATACTGAGTAAAACAAGGACAAAGAAAGCAATCTAAAACTCTATTTGCAGTTACATCTTCTATCTTTGAAAGTCGATATGGCATTGAAAACAGCCTTAGTCACCAGATTAGCATCAAGATATTTTGTTTGTAGAAGTTGACTTAGTGGCAATTCTAATATGTCAATCAGTGACATCATTGACACTAGAAACTCAGATGTGCGTAAAGAATTAAGCAAAGTTGATGCAAGTGTAGCAGTCTTGGGATCCTTCCATGTTGAAATAGATGTTAGTGCTTCAATTATATGTAAAATGCCAGATCTGAACTGGATTACACTTTCATGGCGCTCAACCCATCTTGTTTCGCATTAACTTGTTAAATTTTGTCTGAGCTTCTGTTTGAAAACTTCATTTCTCTTGGCTGACATGTTAAAAAATGATATTATTGACTTCATTGTTCCCACTGTGTTTGTGATGGACTATACACTAATAGAAGTTGAACGGGAGTTGTTTAAAATATGATTTAGACAAGGACATCTAACTGCATTTGTTGTGACCTTTTTTTTTATTTCTATTACTGCACGGAGCTCATTACGCTTCAAATGTCAATACCGATTATTACACAGTTCTTCGGATCCAACTGCAGTTCTTTTAACAAGTTTACCATTTTCCCCACGGCTTCTTCTGTCAAATTTAGCCCAAGTAATAATCATCAACGTCATTAGACATATGATATTACTAACAAATCCTATCAGATGCTCACATATTTTATAGACAGAAAAAATTCCATGATTTTTTTTGAAATGCTATTGTCTTTTATATCTTAAAATATCTTAAAATGGATTGGGATTAACAATTATCATTTTTTTGTCAGACAACTGACAAAAATTTAAATGTAATTTCACTCTGTAAAATTGTGTTTGTCTGTATTTTATGTTGTATATTTTTATATATACATATTTTGTTGCATATGCATTTTTTGGCCTTTTGTTGTAAACAAACTGTTTTGCTGATTAAAAATTTATTAATTTGCCTGAGAGAAACTTATTAGCATAGTCTGAACTTGAAAAGAGAAGGCAGCTTTTACTTTCTTTAGGAACAAGAAATTCTAGGAGTATCATTTCAAACTAGAAATCTTTATTAAATTATGATTTATGTATTAATAATACATACAGGATAGCACAAAATTATGGTTTAACACTTTATAGTTCAGGGTTTTATTAATAGATCACTGAAAATTTTAATTTTTTTGAATCCTTAATATTTATTTAAATTTGGAGAAAAAATTACCATAGATATATCAACTGTAGTAAACTGAGTTATAGTTTTTGTTTTAATATATTTCCAATATCAATTCAATAAAAAAATTATCATTAAAAAAATTTGCTTACTTAATTTAGATTTACACCTTTAATAATACAAGTTTCATCTCATATTGTCCGTCTCCAGAGATCTCTGTCTCTGGTCATTTCTTTTAATTCATGCATAGGTCTTTGGCATATTCCTGTAATTTGATCTATCCATCTTGTTGGGGATCTTCCTCGTGATCTTCGGCCTTCTACCTTTCCTTGTATTATGAATCTTTCCATGTTTTCTGTGTTTGCTCTCATAACATGCCCAAAATATTTTAATTGTTGGAGATGGACTTTACTAGAGAGTCGTTGGCTAATTTTTAGCTCTCTTAAAATTGAATTATTTGTTCTACGGTCGGTCCAAGGAATTCGTAACATTCGTCTCCAACAGAACATTTCAGTGGCGCCTATCTTTCTTCTCTCCGATTGTATCAGAGTCCAAGATTCACATCCGTAGGTCAGTATTGGGAATATTAAGCAGTTGATCAACCTCATCTTTAATAATAACAAGTTTTATATTGGCCCTTTTTTATTGTTTAACGGATCATTATTGTTGACTAATGTTAACTAATGTTGATTAATAATAACTCTTGTTGATTAATAATAACTAATAATAATATATCCTGTGATATCCTGTAATATATCGTCGGTATACTGCGAAAACCAGGTAAATGTCGGAATATCGCAATCGAGAAAAAACGTTTTTAAAGTTTAGTTTTTTATTGTGAATTAAGCAGTCAGCTTGTTTTTGATATTAGATATTGTAGTGAAAGATTTATATATCTGAAATGATATCATTAGTTTGAAAAAGTTGCAAATTACATTTTATTACGTTGCATATTACCTGGAAATGTAATTTCTTGTCATCTTTTTTATCATTTATTGCGTTATTTTTTTTATTTGTATAGACTCTAGAAGCTCTCTCTTCTTTCTGTTGGGTTCACTTTTTAGGATCTTGGTTTTCTCAAAATCAAATTTATGTTTTTTTTTTCGTTTTCATGTGTTGTGAGTGCGGTTGAGTTTTTTTTGTCATATTTGTGGGAACGTATTCTTGAGTTAAGTAGCTGACTGGTTTGTCCAATATAAACTCCATCACAATTCGAGCAGGGAATTTCATATACAACATGCGATCTTTTTAATAGAGGGGTTTTTGTTTTCAATCTTGTAAAATTCCTTTTCAAAAGATTGTGCCCTTTATGAGCAACCGTAATATTATGTTTAGACAGAAGATTTTCAATTTGTTCTGATAATCCTTTTATATAGGGGAGAGACATATAGTTTTCTTTACCGTGTTGGTTTCATTGTTATTATTGTTATTGTAAAATTTATGCAGTCGCGAATTGAAAGTGTTGTCGATAAGGTGGTGTGGGTATGAATTAAGTGTTAGTGCTGTTTTTGCTTTTTTAATGGCCTGAGGTCTATTGATAGGATCAGATAATCTAATAGCTCTATCAGCGAGTCCGATAACCACTGATTTCTTTTGAGGCAGGGGATGATGAGAGTTGAAATTCAGATATCTCGACGACCAGGTTTTTTTAGTGTACCATGAAGTAGTTATAGTGCTGTTTTCGCTATGGACCTTTCTGGACCTGACCTTACAATATATATTCATACACATATATTCGTACCGTATTCGTTTCCAATATGGGTTATTATGAGTGCGTCCTTTTCCAATGGGAATATTGTTTATTCCAGTAGATACATTTAGCCAAGTCTCGTCCAAATAAAAAATTGTTTTCCCTTCTTCTCGGTACTTTTTAATAGTTCTTAGATAACCTCGTCTCCAACATACAATGTAATCTTTTTTTTTCTACTCTCTTACTAGTAAATTGTATATTACCTACTATTTGGGTGCTAAGTAAATACATCATAACAGATACTGACACGTAATGACTCGCACGTAATAAAAAAAATTACGCTTCAGTTCTATAAAAATGCATAATATCACATAAGCCTTGTAAGTCAGTTGGTCGAGTTACCATGGAAACGAATTAACAGACGTTATTTTGACAGATTAAAAATTTATAATCTGTCAGTGTAAATATAGTGGTAATTTAATTTTTATTTTTATAAACGAAAATAATGGTAGAAAAAGTCATCGAGCAAAAAGACAATAGAGGGAATGTAAAGGTAGTGGGGGCAAACATATTGTTAGACAGGAAGGGCGATCTTTAGAGGCCACTTTAAACAAGGAAAGAGAGTCTCTCTCCTTGTTTGACATCAAATTTAGTTGGGTTATGTTATTGTTTGTCCCAAATGTCACATGAAATCTTATTTATATTGAAGTTTTTTAACAATTGTGTCGCATTTTAGACTCTTATCATTAATAATTAATTAAAACTTGCTCGTCTAAGACACATTCTGAAAAATATTATATAGCTACTGTTGATAAGTGTCGGAAAATTTAAATTTGGCGCATTCGCATTTCCGGATATGTCCGCCATCAGAGGCCACTTTTTTGGTCTCCTTTTCATAAGGATTAGATTCCCTCTTTTGTCTTATTTCTCGATGGAAAAAGTATAGTACAGAACTTGAGTTGTAAGCTTATTACATGCTTGTAAAATTACTGCGCTCGCCGCTACGCGGCTCGCGCGCAACTTTTTTACTCGCATGTAATAAGCTTCTTACAACTCTCGTTATGTAATATACTATTAAAACGGATTTTCTTCTATTCTTTTGCCAACGAAATCCCATCTCTCTCAATAGTCCCCATAATTTCTTGTTGCTTATGATTGGTAACTTCGTTTTCTCTAATTAATGTTTAGATTTTGTCCACTGTTGGAAATTCTTTGTTAAAAAAAAAAATGAGTTAACGCTGCGTCTTATCATGTTTTTATGTATTTCTTCAATTTCCAAGGGTTTACTCCCTCCTCTCTTCTTGGGAAATGAAACAGTTCCTCATTTTCTTTCTTTTAGGAATCTATAAATTGTTGCTTTTCCAACTCCTGTCATATTTGAACACATGTTAACGATTTCCCGAACATTACTTAAAGGGCGTTGATGTACAAGTGCTTCGTGTACATTTAATATTATATTTTTCTCTCTTAGACTGAAGGCACCTTTAAAACCACACTTAACCGGGATAAAACATGTTGTTGACGTCATTTTTAAATGCAAATAACAAAATATCGACACCAAAAACGTAGGTAGGTAAGACATGAACAATGTACATCTACAAACTAAATGGAAGATGCAAACAATTTCTAATTTATATTATTGGCATAAGCTGTAATGTGGCATAAAAACTTCTTAAACTATTATTAGTGAAGCCTTATAAGTAATTCCAGGTAATCGTTCAAAGAAGGTATTCTTTTTGTCTCAGCCAATAACTTGTATAGAAAACAATAATCACCTTTAAATTACTGTTTACATTAATTTATTTCGTGAAACATTGAATTCTCTCGTTAATCACCCGTGTATAATTAACAATAATCGTGTGGCATATATACCGACGTTTTTTACGCACAAAAAAGGTATAGTGAGATTAGTGGACACTTATTTTACAGAAGATTTTTTAAAAGATAATGAATTGTTGACGGCATCTTAAAATATTAATTTTTTTTATTTATTTCAAAACAAGTATAGGGTGACGCCTATGGTTTTTTGACCTGTTGAGGATTTGCATATTAATGTTTATTACACAAATTATCTGCTGAATGGTAAGTCTATCATTTATTGCGTTTTACCTGTACGTAGAGCGGAAAAAGCTGAGGAGTTTGGTATACTTAATATTTTAAAAATTTTCATTTACCTGGTTTTAGCAGTTTACCGACAATATATATACGCGCCCCCCTGCGAATGGGTCAGAGGGTAACAGCAGGGATAACTCTTTTATTTTTCTTATTATTTTAATAATAATTCATTTATTCATTGAAAAGTAATTTAAAATATATAAACAAGGAACTTTTATACGGTAATAGGGTTTTAATAATAACATGTTATCATGACACAAATATTATGCAAATTAGTGTTTGTGGTACTAATTGTAATAGATAGGAAACTGAATGAATGGTATGGTAAACTGGTACTATCAGGAACATATTTATGTTAAAGCAACTGCTTGGTTGAAAGAAGTTCCAGTTTGTTAGCTATTTCTTACTAGAGCCTTTATATTCAAAGAACTTACAATGAAACAAGCGACTTCTAATGCATAATGGTATATATTTAAAAAAATTATAAAATTGAAATTATCCAAACGGTTTTCGGTTTTTCAGACCATTATTAGTGAAAACATCATTAGTATTTAAAACTAGCTACATAACAAGGTCTAACAAGTAATGGATTATATATTGAATATATTAAATTTTAAAATTGATGCGACACGACGTCGATGTTAAAAGATCTCACTTTAAGAGAACATACTGATCCCTTCTCGGAACAAGGACGGGAGTGTCTTGAGAAAGATACCAGCCAACTGTTGGTCAGTCAAATATCGAAAACGGAAACAATGCCCACAATACGCTAAAGAACAGATTCACAGAATCCCAATATGCTTTTGTACATTAAGAAGGTACAACTTTACAGCCAACAAAATTTTGATCATGTATGATGAAAAATACATCATTCCTCAAGAATGGAGCAAGCATTTACAGAAGAATTAATTTATTAAACTCAGCACTAGAATTAACAACCAAAGTGATAACTAATAAACTTAATGAAATTATGACACTAAAGCAGAAGAACAACAAGGTTTTAGGTCGAGAAGATCGAACACCGACGTTATATTTATAATGAGTTAAGTGCCAGAGAAATCATTAGAATACAACAAACCGGCATATCTATGTTTCGTGGACATTAAGAAGGCATTCGACCAGGTCCAATTAAAAGACGTTATCCACTTATTGTACGCAAGAGAGATATCTTTAGGAATAATCAAAACGATCAAAAATATCTACCAAAACAACACAATAAAAGTAAAAGTAGAAGAACTAACGGACCATGTTGAAACTGGCAATAGGGAGAAGACCGGTAGATTCCCGGAGTCCTCTATTGTTCAACCTGATTATGGATGAAATAATAAAAAAAGTAAGAACTAAAAAAAGATACCTTCTTCTTATGGTGCCTATCCATTACGGATGTTGGAGACTAACATGGTTATTCTGACTTTGTTGACTGCTGCCCTGAAAAGTCCGGTAGTGCTTAAGTTACACCATTTTTGCAGGTTATGCAGCCAGGATATTCTTCTCCGCCCTGGACCTCTTTTCCCATGCACGTTACATTGAAGTATGGTTCGAAGTAGGTCATATCGTTGTTCATTGCGCATCATATGGCCCAAGTATTCTGGTTTGCGACGTTTTATGGTTACGACTAGTTCGCGCTCTTTACCCATTCTATGTAATACTTCTTCATTGGTAACGGTGTCTATCTAGGAAATCCTCAACATGCGTCTATAACACCACATCTCAAATGCTTCGAGTCTCTTCAGTGATGCTTCAGTTAAGTTCCATGACTCCACGCTATATAAACGTGATTTTGACGAAAGCTGATCTTGACTTCTCGGTCCCGATCTTAATTTCCGCCCACTGTTCATTTAAGTTTGGACCCAGATAACAAAAGTTGGTAATTGGTGTTATACATAGATTGTAATTACTATTTAACTGGGAATAAGCCACAATTAAAGGTTAAAATACGTTTATTGACGTTTCAATTTCCACTTCGGAAATCGTTCTCGAAATGTATTTTCCGAAGTGGAAATTGAAACGTCAATAAACGTATTTTAACCTTTCATTGTGGCTTATTCCTAGTTTAGTAATTAATTTAAAATGCCACAAGAAAATAGCTTCAGAACAACATAGATTGTTGATAAAAGGATACCAAATGGGAGAAAAACAACTTAAAATAATCTCCTATGCAGACGACGCAATACTACTCTCTCAAAGTGAAGATAATTTACAACGTATGCTGCACCAATTTAATATAACCGCCAGAAAATTTAACATGTTAATTTCCCCAAAAAAGACAAAATGCATGGTTATAACAGCAAATTTACTAAGATGCAAATTGGAGCTGGAAGGTCAGATAATAAAACAAGTGTTGGAGTTTAAATGATGTCGGCCGATATGCGCTCGACCGTTTTGTGCCCTTACCTGAAATCGGCCGGTTTGCGCTCTAACACTTTCTTAATGGAGATGTATAGCTAATTATTTTCTTATACCAACCGTTTTGCGCTCTCTTGAAATCGACGTTTAATTTTATTCTACCATAACGATCAGGTAACGGTTAGGCTAGTAAAATTAGTTTTAAAAAATCATAAAACTATAAAAAAATAAAAAGAAACCATCTTCCTTTCACACTTTCATTCAGGCTTAGGACTGTCGTAGTTTATACGTAATATAAACATTGGCGTATTTAGATGATGTTTTTTTTATTTTTTATTTTTTTTTTTAAAATTTATTTTTGTTTTTTTTTTTTTAAATTCATTTTTGTTTTTTTTTCGTTTTTTTTTCAAGCTTTTTATACATAAAATACAAAAAATTCTTGGTAATAAAAAATTGTCTATTTATTGCAGCTTCTGGATATATGCCAATGTCCTTAAACACAACCTTAAGTCCTTTGTATCTTTATATTTCTGTAAGGTTTTGGATATTCTTTCATCCAGATTAATATATATTTTCTTGCACCGCTTTCCTTCTAGATTGAAAGTAAATCGATCATAAAGGTGATCACAATATTCTGCGTCTTTAACCAGGCACTTCACTAATTGGAATACATTGATATGTGGTCTTATTAATGTATTCAGATGATGATTTCAACCTTCTAAAACGTTATTACTGCGATGTCTTTGATCATGGCAATTCCACATTTCCTTGGTAATGTGAATATTTTTTAACCATTGTTTGACAAAATAGTCATAAAACTGTTTTTTTTTAATAAAGCCATTTTTTTCAGAAATAGGAGAGGTTTCTTGAATGCATAACCAGCCATCATCGTTATCTTCTTTGGGTAGATACGCTAACGCAGCACACATTCTTATGTGCAAACGTATCTCTTTGTTGTCAGTGTATTCAGAAACAAGTCCAATATTTTGAACATTTTTCCATATACATTGATTGAAATGAAAATTACAACCAGAAATTTTGGCTTCGGGAAAATAATTTTCTAATGCACCAATCACTGCCTGTTCAAAATCAAGTTTTATAAGAGATGGTTTTCAATTTGGTAGTTTCTCTTTCATGGAGGAAAATAACATATCGTATGTCTCTTTGGTTTTGTTAGGAAGTAACGCAAATATCAATGGAATTGTATTTGTCTCCTCTGACGTACTACCAATACCGATATGAACGGTATATATTTGACTAAATTGCTTACTGCAGCTTTTGAATGTTCCATCCATAAATATAGTGTCCTTACTGTTAAGCAAAATCTCCCTAGCTTTGTTGCTGGCAAACACCAAGATTCTGTATCCCGAGGGAGTGGCCTTGTCGATAAATAAAAATTTCGTTTTGTGGCTCATTGTAATAATTTCTTCTGGAAATACTATTTCGGATGCTGCCATTGGATCTGTGAGCAGCCCACGAACACGTTTTCTACAATCGTTTAAACCACTTTTCACTGAAGAAAATTTTGGAATGTCTGCCACGAAATCCAGTCCTTTTGAAATTTATCTTGATATATTTTTGACATCGGCAAATAACTATTGTCTTCCCTAGCTCACTGCTTCACTTCTGTCGCTGCAACACTCGGCTTACACAGATGTTCGGCTTCCTTAATTATTGTGTTATTATCCATAATTATGTGGCCTCGACATTTTTCAGTTTTCTCTTTCAAACAACTTCAAAAAACCGAACCATCTTTATTTGTTTTTTTTTTCATACGAAAACTGTACCCTTTATACAATGCACATGGTTTTCCCTTCGAAGTTTCAATAATTTGTACATCCATTTTTAAAACACTAACTTACACTGATTCACAATAATTCTTGATCCTACTATCTCAAAGAACGCAATAGAAATGATTGACCACCAATATGGTCATTATCACGTAGAATTTTCAGGTACCATACCCTTTCAGGTAATTTTTCTGGTACCATACCCTTTGTTAATGACTTGTTAGTATGTAGTATGAAGTAGTTACCGGTTCGCATTATCAGGTAGAAAGGAAAGTTAGTTCCAGCGATCTCTCATTTCGGGAATTCTAGTTACTAATTATATCTAAAGCATTAACTTCCAGGTAGAAGGATTATAAACAGAGGTATTAAAGAACACTCTGTTGTTCGACAGTATTAGAAAAATTTAATAATTTTGATAGTTTTGATTTTCCTTTTTTTTTCAAATTTAAAGGAAAAAGATGTTTCTGTTTGACATATTAGTTTGTTCATTGCAGGTTCACCAGACTATTATTGTAGAATGAAATTAAAATGATATTCCAAGAGAGCGCAAATTGGCCGATTAAGGAAACTATAGTAGTTAGATATTTCTATTATGAAAATTGCAAAGCGCAAACCGATCGATTTCAGGTAAGGGCGCAAAACGGTCGAGCGCAAACCGGCCGAATTCGTTTAAATATCTAGGCATCACATTATCTAGCTACGGAAAGCTCGAAATCGAAGTGGAAGATCAAGTGAATAGAGCAAACAGAGCCGCAGGTTGCCCGAATGAGACAATATGGTGAAAAAAATATCGGGAAAGAAATGAAAGGCAGAATTTACAAAACAGTCATCAGAACAATAATGACGTACGCGGCAAAAACAAGATCTGACACAGAGAGGACAAAAAGGATGTTAGAATCAGCAGAGATGAAAACAATTAGAAAAATTGAGGGTAAAACACTATAGGACAGAGCTAGAAGTACCGATATACGACATAGATGCAAGGTGGAGAACATCAAAAACTGGGTAAGAAATAGAAGAGTAGAATGTAATGATCATATAAGCCGAATGGCAACAAATAGAGTAGTAAAGACGGCTAGAGGTGGTTCGCCAATAGGAAGACAATCAGTAGAAATAACACGAAAACGATGGAACGATAACTTACTGGAGGCACATTGGAAAACAGAAAGAAGAAAAAGAAATTAAAGGCAATAACGAATTTTATAAGTGATGACAGCTCCTTCATATAAACTTCCAAAAAAACCATTTGAGATTATTTAAGAACAAACTAAATTTTCACCTAAATTTACCGTTAAATATACAATAGAACTAGTTAATAAAATACAACATTTTCAATTATCTAACAACTCCAGATTAATTTCATTTGAGGTAAAATTTTTTTTATAGTATTCCTCCTACAGAACATTTTGTTCTAGTAAAAAACCTTTTTAAAGGATAATATTACAAATCCAATCATTACATCCGAAATTTTACATCTTGAAATTTGAATAAACCACGACTAATTTAAATTTAATAATCAAGTATTATTAAATTGACCTTCAGAGGCACTCTGCTGAAACAGCTGCAGCGGTAAAAGCGCATTTCGAGGCAACAGTTGTTGTGACGCGAAGTTGGGTCCAGAACACATTCCAGAACATAATGCGGCAGATGAAACGAAAATTCGTGTGATTAGTCTCTGGGTTGCCCGTTACTTGTTTAGGTTCAAACAATACCCCTGGATCCGCGTTATTCCTCCCAATATTCAAAAGATAAGTTTTGTTAAAGTTACCAACTGGTTTGGTATATCTAGGCTCCTGTCACCCTAAACGTATTATCTCCTCTATTTACCGATGTTAGACTACTTTGTACTCCATAAAATTTGTCTCAGGGTAGAAGCACAGAAGTTTAATGAATATCGATTTACCAAGTATGAAAACAAGTGAAAGTCAAAAAACTTGATTTTGAGAAAGATAAAAAAACTTTCTAAAATTTATAATGTATAATTTTAATATTTTGTATGTAGATTTCATTCACCTATTTGAAACCATTACAAAATATTACTTTTGAAATATTATTTTAAAAGAATTTGACTTTTTCCCTTTCTGCATAAAAATAAAGGAAGAGAATTGGAAACTAATTTATTTCTATACATTAGTATTTTAACACCTTAAACGCCACAATGCATAATAAAAAAAAGTTATGTGGGCCAAAATATTAAACACATTTAAAGGATTAGTCTATGCATTTTTAATAGTTATGCTTTAGTTTGGTAACAAAATGTTACATTTTTATTGCTTTTTAGAATTATTTTAAGTGAGAAGCACGTGTGAATCTCATGGCCACAAATAACATTTGGATTCCTGGAGCCATGTGATGCACACTTGCTTCTCATATAAGACAAGAATAAACTTATAGTAACTTGTTTATTTTATGTTACATTCGCTACTCGCTAGACAAATGCACTACGTGTTAGTTATTAGTTAGTTGTCGATAGGCGAGGTTGTAGTCTGTATTATCAGTTCTCAATATGTCATATGAAAAGGAGCAAAAGCGTTTGCATAAGATAATGGAAGAGTTTTTTTCAGAAGAAGAGAGTGATGACAGTGTTCGTAATAAAAATTTTGAATTAGATAGTGATGACGAAATAAGTAGTTCTTCGTCAAATCAAGGTGTTCCGGAGAGCAAAAGACAAAAAATGCAAGGTCATTTACAAGATTTACCTTCAACATCGCAAAACTTACGAACAGTTACGAACGATACCATTGAAAGTGTTATTTCCCAATATCGATTGCCAGATGATGAAAGCTCATCCGAAGATGATGAAATTGTGATTGATCATAACCAGCCCTTGTTATGGAACATGGTAGATGGTCAGAACTTGAAAAACATTAGATTCAGTTTTCAAGACTCAAGTATCAAAGCCGAGTTTTTTGAGATGTATGATAAAACTCCCCTTGACTTTTTTCAACTATTTGTGAATGACGATATTTTTGATTGGATTGTGCAAGAAACTAATCGATATGCACATCAAAAGATGAATATAGGTGGTCACGGTCCAAAAGCTAGAATTCATAAGTGGGTAGATACAAATACCGAAGAAATAAAGTCATTTTTGGCCATTCTTGTCTCGATGGGATTGCAAAGATTGCCAAAATTGTGTTCGTATTGGTCAAAAAATCCATTATACGAAAACAAAGTAAAGTGTCTTATGTCGCGTAATCGTTTTGAATTATTACTTGCCAATTTACACTTTAGTGACAATGAAAATAGTGATAAAGGACTTCGACTTTATAAACTATCACCCCCTATTGGAGAAATTGATATCAAATTTTCAGGGAGTGGTAGTGCCGGGGGAAGAACTCTGCATTGATGATAGTGTAGTTCCGTTTAGGGGCTGACTGTCATTTCGGCAGTATATCAAAAACAAGAGACATAAATTCGGGGTAAAGGTGTAGAAACTCTGTTTGGATGGAGGTTATACTTATGATCTACAAATTTATTGTGGTAATGATAAAACTGAAAATATGTCAGTTCCGGATAGTGTTGTGTTTAGTTTAGCTAATAACTTGTTAGATGTTGGACGTACTATATACACACACAATTTTTATACTAGCGTTACATTAGCACATAGTTTGCTAAACAAAAATACAAATTTGGTCGGAACTTTGAGGCAAAACAGGAAACTTAATCCGAAAGAAGTGACAGGTGCAAAAAAGGGGAGATTATTGGGATGGAGAGTAACACAGGTGTAGTAGTAACTAAGTGAAAGGACAAACGCGAAGTGCTTATGCTGAGTACAAAGCATACTGCTGAAATGGTAGACGTCCATCAAAGGGGAAGAATTGTTGAAAAGCCAGTTTCTGTTGTCGACTACAATAAGAGCAAAAATTTATAGATATATCCGACCAACTAGAGGCTGACTCTATAGCATTACGAAAATCAGTGAAATGGTATCGTAAAATGGCAATTGAGCTCCTTCTAGGGTCAGCTACTGTCAACGCCTAAATAATTTATCAAAAAGTAACCAACACTAACGTGTCCATCACATCTTTCAAGGAAGAGTTGGTTTGTCAACTTGTAGATTTCACTAGATTAACTAATCCAGAGCAACATATGCCACATGCCCGTGAAGGTCACCATATGGACGAAGTGCAGAGTTCGGCCAGAAGATGTGTCACATGTTATGCAAAAAATTCAGCAGATAATGGTAGAAAATTTGCACAGACTAAAACTCCCTTTTCTCGTTTCAGGTGCATTCAGTGCGATAAATTTTATTGTATCACATGTTTTTGCGAGGTTGTAATCTATAGAAATTTGTATATACGCAAATATTATATTTTTTATTTATTTCTTAACTAGAAACATGTATTCCTAATTTTTAAGCAACATTTGCTGATCTTTTGCATTAAAAAACAGTTGTTTACGTTATATATAAATAAAATTTTGTTTCAAGCTACATAATAACATATTGTTTTATTGCTAGACACTAGTATCCTAAAAATGCAGGATAAATATATAAAAGAGTTCATCAGGCCACTGAGAAACTGTATTCCAAATAAATGAATGGGTACTATGAAGCGTGGATGTACCACGTAGCCTGAATTACACTAAGGGTATGAGATGCAAAGGTGCTTCTCATGGCGTCAGTAAGTTCAGTGACTGAGATGCACACTTGCTTCTCATGACGTTTAACGTGTTAACTAGGTACTGAATGTTACAGTGACTGAGATGCACACTTGCTTCTCATGGCGTTTAACGTGTTAACTAGGTACTGAATGTTACATAAACATTAAAACTACACCAATCGACGTGTCCGATAATTGCGGAGATGTAGAATTGAACATTTTAATTTTTGTAAAGATAAAGATTTTTTTAAAAGGTTAAGATTAAGGCTTATCCTCGATAATTGTAACGGTAAAATTCAGAGAGATGTCTATTTCAAAAATATCTTTCTTTACAAAAACAAAATCCATTCACGAAGAATATTCTAAACGTCATCTTGTACTAGAGGTAAGCTTTATACCTACCTTATACAACCCCCTATTGTGTAAAGTCTTGGGTCTATACAATAAACGACTGGGCGGCCTTCTATTCAGTGTGGTTTTGAAATAATGTTGAATAAAAACATTCATGAAATTAAAATGAAAGAATTTACGTCTATTAGTAGAAGTGCGATTTATAAAATTAGTACTTGAAGCATAAATCGCGGGAGGAATATGTGCATCAGTTTTCAAATATTTATTATTTACTATATAATTTCTAAATTGAACAACTTTCACTTCTTTAGTTAACAATGTATCTGTTTTGACAACTAAATAGGTAATTAGACAAAATAATTATTAATTTCAGAACAGGAGTTTAAAGAATTAGAAAGAGGTAGCCCGGGCCCAGTTAAATGGTCAAGCTTATTCCAGTGGAAGCAATAAGGAGGATTATTTTTCGTTTTGGCACAGCTGACATGCTCTCTCTAGTACTACAACCCATGAAACTGTGGTAAAAAGCATGCTTTATTTATACGGTTGTGAAACACGACGATTAACAGAGACAGATTAATATCGAAGAAAGATATCTAGTCGAACTTAATGCAGTAAACGTATACAACGAAATTGCATACAACGAAAGCAGCTCAAATGGGTACAGGTCCAATAAATGAAAGACAAGAGACTCCTAAAACAAGTACCTGTATGAACACCTACCGTAATCCAGAAGAGAGGATTACCTTAGAAAACACGGATGGAAGGAATAAGAAACTTAATGAGCTCGAAAGAACTTAAAGAACAATGGAACAACCGAATTGAATGAAAAATGAACGTCGGAAGACATTTTATAAGGATTATATCATATTATAGGTACATTTTTTGGACTAAAAATAAATTTGAAGAAAACCAAGTTCATGGTATTTACAAAAGCACAAAGCATCAAAGTTAAGCTAGTACTAGATAATACAGAAATTGAACAAATATCTTTGTACAAATACCTTGGAGCATGGATCACAGAAGATACTGATTAGACAAAAGAAATAATTGCATTGGAATTGCACGGTCAACTTTTAGTAGAACGAGAAAACTTTCTTGTAATCGAGATATCAATATATCGCTCCGGATAAGAATGCTTTGATGTTATATTTTCTTTACCCTTTTATATGGGATTCAAGCTTGGTCACGGATCGCAAAACAACCGAACAAGTTCTCGAACAACTAGGAAAATAATGCGAAGTTTTAAATTCCATAAAAATCAGGAAATTAGAATACTTGGGGCACATCATACATCACACATCAAGACGTAAAATCTAGTGGTTACGTAATCTCCGTGAATGGTTTGGATGCAATTCAACTGAACTATTCAGGCGCATATCCAACAAAATGATAATTGCCAGAATGATTTCCAATCTCCGATAGGAGTGGAACTTGAAGAAGAAGAATAAGTACATTATTATTATATCATATTATATATATCATATTATATATATCATATATATATATATATATATATATATATATATATATATATATATTTATATATAATATATGATATAAACGATATTGAAAGAGGTTACAACATAGACAATCAACAAAATCTACATCGACAACTACACAGTGAACACCCAACAATAATAGAAGTGTCAAATGCCGTCCTAAAACTCAAAGACAATAAAGCCACAGGAATCGATTAAATCTGTTGAAAAATATATAAAAAAAGGTGATGATCAGCTTTTTGCAGTAACCCATAAACTAATAGTACTTATATGGCAAAATGAATTTGTTCCAGAAGAGTGGCTAAATGAAATAATATACGTTGCATAAAAAGGACGATTAACTGGATTGTAAGAACTATAGAGGCATTACTCTGTTAGCATCTTCACCTGTTAGCACCCTGCTTGGCAGGGTCACATATCAGATCAATTTTACGGTTGCAAAAGGCTTGAGACTGGGAGATCCTTTATCCACTACATTATTCAAATTAGTATTAGAAACTGTAATCAGAAAATGCAGCATGAAGATGGAAGAAACGATCATGAAACATGAGCACCAGTGCTTGGCATTTGCTGATGATCTAACGATCCTAGCAAAAACCGAGTAAGAATTAAGAAGAGTTGTGAAGAAAATCATCAAAGAAGCACATAAATTTGGACTGGAACTAAATGAAGACAAAACTAAATATATGATCATAGAAGGAACAGAAGGGAAAAAAGAAGACTTTAGTATGAGGTCAGTAAGTGGTAAAAGCTATAGTTTTAAAAGGGTGGACAAATTTGAATACCTAGGTGTAGTTTTCGAAGAAAATGGAAAAGATAAATGGGAGCTCGTAGCCAGAATAGCAAAAGGGAATAAAAAATTAGGTGGTTTAAGAGCCCTACTGAACTCAAAATACGTTTCTAGACAAGGTAAACTCAGAATATATAAAACAGTAATTCGACCCACAGTAACATATGCCGGTGAGCCTGGACATTAAATAAGAAGGAAGAGGATACTCTGGAAAGATGGGAAAGGAAAATATTGAGATGCATATTCAGAGGACGAAAGGCAGAAGATGGTTGCGAAAGAAGAACCAACAATGAATTAATGGCTTTATACAAAGAACCTACTATTACCAAGTTCGTCAAGGCACAAAGAATCAGATGGTTGGGACATGTGGAAAGAATGGCAGCAAACAGAATTCCTAAACTAGTAATAACCAGAAAATTAATCGACCCCAAAAGAAGAGGTAGACCCAGAACGAGGTGGATTAGTAAAGCGGAGGAAGACCTTAAACACGTGAAGGTGAGGGAATGGAAAAAAAAGCACAAAATAGAAGCGAATGGAAAAATATTGTACACCAGGTCCTTCAGAGTAGTTAAGAATGTTATATATACATATTTACGTTAAAGTTTTGTTTAAAATAATTGTAATTAGTTAATATTAGAATTATGTTGTAAAAAAAATGCTTTAGGCCTTAACGGCCTATTGTGCGTAAAAATAAATAAATAATAGAGTGCAAAAATCGAAAGAATCGCGTTTTTTGCATTAATTGTTAATCATTAAAAAACGGCTCCGAACTTTACGCAGGAAACAGGTAGGTTTTCTTCTTATAGGTCTACAATAACTAAAAAAGTTGTCAGCTACCAGGATTATTGAGTGTCACTAGAAAATCCTTATTAGCCTGGACTAATATGGCTGGACAAGCAAGTGAAGAAACAAACTTCATATATTATGTAAACTTTACTAATAAAAACGTTGAAAATAAATATTCCTATAAATATAAATAATCAAGTTCCATATTCAAATACAGCAAAATATTTGGGTATTGTCCAATAAATATAAATAATCAAATTCCGTATTCAAATACTGCAAAATATTTGAGTATTACTCTAAGCTTTTATGTAAAGAAGAAAAGAAAATAATAATTCTGATTGAAATACAAAAAAATGTACTGGCTGATTGACCAAAATTCTACGCTGTTTCTACATAATAAATTATTATATAAGCAAATACTGAAACAATAGTATTATTATAAAAACAGTATAAACATTTAGAAGGAAAATGTTACAAATTAACAGAAAATATTTCTATTCATATAAAAATTTAATCAAATTATAGGTACTGCTTATTTATATAAAATTTCCTCAATCGGAACATAAACTTCTTCGTGAACTACCCATTTTAAAAACAATTAACACACTGGTTTGTCAAAAGTCGAAATAAACCCTAATAATGTTATTCAACATTATTTATGACCCACCTTCGAGAGGGTATTATACTTCTTACCTAACCAACCTAACCGTGTCGACGAGAATCCAGAAACTATCGACAAGGACAGCCTGTACTGGCCGAGAGAGAAAGTTACATTTAGCAAAATTTGAGATTTTAAAAAAAGTTTATACCAAATAGCTGCTTTGTGTTACACTTTATGTTAAAAATAAAAACAGATTCGGAAAGTGGGTCAAATTCTGTAGTGCCCTATTTCAAAAAAAAAAATTTTACGTTTATTTTAACCAAAAATATTTGAAAAAAAAATATTGTTTAAACAATTTATTAATTTACAACTAAATAGTGCACTAGAACTTTTTAAGACCTTTCATATAAAAAAAGAATCATCTCAATATCTGCCATAGTTTTTGCGTTATTTGATATAAACTTTTACATTGGAACTTAGGTATGCCCAGAAACGCAAGGAACGGCCTTAAGTAAACTGACAGTGGTCTATATTCTGAGAAAATGTTTTAAGTAAATAAGTAGTTGTTAATAAATTAATATAAAAAAGATGTATACATATTTTCATTTACTTAGTTTAATGATTGAATATTTTCATAATCTTGATAATTAAAAAATGAATTAATTATCCGTTTTTAATAGATATTGGTGCTATTGATTCAATAATAGTAGTATCGGATTTCAAAATTAAAAATATGCACATAGTATCTACAGTACCTAGGTTGTCAGATTCTTTTAATAATTATAAATTACAGTCAATTATATATAAAAAATACTTAGAATAAGTATACAAAATATCCAGAGTGTAGTAGGAAATTTTCAAAACTTTCAATAAACCTTCTATATAATTATAGGGAATATATTATTCTTGATAAGAAGTTTTAAATGGAGATAATAGAAATGGGTTCTTACAAGGAGATTCCGATTATAAGTAAATCCATTTTTAACCCTCAACTTGGCGCGCACATAACCGCTGTAAGAAAAATGTTTTTCCTCACTGAATATTATCTTTAGAGGGCTCCATTTTTAGAGTCAATTACATTTTTGTTTCTATTTTAATTTTTTTGGCATTTTATTGACATGGTATCTCATAAGATACACTGCTAGGCGTACCGTACATTACAATGTATCTCGCAAGACACATTGCCAGGAATACTATAAAACAAGTACTGATGACCAATAAATACATTGCCAGGTTATTAGAAAAATACCTCCGTATCTAGAAAGATACATTGCGAAGATGTATATTTGTCGTTTGGACCAATATATTGAATATTATTGGGTCATTGAATTAAATGAAAATTATCAGATTTTCACAAAATATTGTTATATTTATATAGTTCTAATTTATTTGTCTTTATTCTAATTTATTGTCTATATTCTAATTTATTAAAACTCACGATAACTAATTACTAATTTATTAAATAGCTGTACAATTGTATTTATGTCACGTTTCGTTACAAGTAAACCGCGTTTCCCGATCTTCTTATGACTATCCGCCAAATAAAAAATCTTTCCTTTATATACACAACTGTTGTCATCTGGAAAGTTCGGCGAACTTCTTGAATAATCTCGTATTTTGGTGAAGGCGCTCGACTCGTTTTTTCAACTGTTCGAAAAGCCTCGAGACGTGGATTACTCATAAAATTAGGGTCTAACGGTTTCTGTAAACAATTTCGAATTTACTGGAACGGAAAACAGAATTAGTCATAATATATTGATAGTTATAAACGCCATAATTATCGTAACAATATAATAAAAAACATTAAACAAATCTACAATTGTTTCATTAAAAGTCTTTAGCATTTTCAAGTCTTTTAGCAAAACAATTGTAGATTTGTTTAATGTTTTCATTACATTTTGTGGTACTGTGTTTTACTTTAATTTATTATGAACAGATACCATAAAGTAGGGGTTTAAACCATAAACATAATATTGGATCAATTAATATCAATCATTTAAAAATTAGAAATAAACTACAAAGATGATCAAACATTTATTTTTACAGCTTAAATTTAATAAAAAATAAAATAAAAGTATAAAAAAATTAAAGTATAAAGTAATGAAGATCGTCTTGTAGATAATCTGGATGAGAAAGCCCCTTTTATTGACTCCAACCCATCAAAAACATATATATATATATATATATATATATATATATATATATATATATATATATATATATATATATATTAAGGTGATATTAAAAGTCTGAAGTGCTCCAAGCAATTAATTAGCTATTACATTTGAAATGATGCAATTATTTCACACGATTCTATCACACTATTTAATTCTCTTATCTCAGGGTTATATTCGTGCTTCAATATCTATGCTTTACATATGATAGGTAAGGTCCAAAGAATACCGGAATAATAAAAAACATATATGATACAACATTATATATTGAAATAAAAATATATTGAAATAAAATTCATAATCAAATATCTTCAATAAAAATATCCATATAATGATTATCAAAATTTTGTTCTACGTACGTGAACCTTCAAAAATTAATGGTACATACAATATAAATTAAAATCTCAAATCAAAATTGTTGTTCTAAATCTCATGATCAAAATATTCCTATTTTTTCCAAAGCAATTGTAAAAAAATGTGTTGTTAATAAAGAAAAACTGACGAATAGTAACACTATCTCTGTGATGATGAGTTGTCCAAATCCTTGTTCCTTGTAGCCTACACTATCTATTCTTAGCAGTCCCCTAGGTAATCAACAATCTTACAACAAATTGTTGCAAGCCTATCGTCTTTAATGGTCTCCTTCAAATGCACATATCGTTCAAATTATGCTAGCCTCTTCTCCTCTCGTTAAACTGAAACTCTCGTTCTGGCCTGAACAGTGACTCTTGGAATATAAGTAGAAAATATAACTTACAATATTTTAATGGATCAGCTTCTGTCAGATACACTTACTCCACGAAAACTCACAAACATTAACTTCTACTGTTTACTACCTCTGGGGAACCACCAGAGATCAACGACTGTTCGCCTTCTACCCTTGGAAACCAACTGCTTATCTTTTTTTCCTAAAAGATCTAGCTAAACTCTCATCCTTACCTACCTATCCCACCTTTTTATATACAAACAAAACTTTTACCTACAATTATATATTTCCTAAAAACTATTAACATGCTAATCGGTTTCTACAAATTCTTAAGAACTAACGGAGAAATATATTTTCTAAATATTTCTATTCTATTGTCTTATTCACTGTACAAGTCCATTTGGAATTATACAACAATTATACAACAAATCATTACAAGCATAATATACCAAATGTTTTTATTACTTTTCTGTTAATCCTCTAATGGGTAAAGTATCTAATAAGATACAATTAGTATTTGTCCGTATACCGGGTGATGTATCCAAAAAGATACTTATTCCATTTTCGTCAGTACCTACCAATGTATACCCCAGGATACTAACTAAATTGTCGCTTAACTGGCAATGTGTCTTCGGAGATACTACTTTTCAAAGTGATCCTATCTGTTTGTTTATAGACAAATCATGAATATTATTTTATACAATTACTTGCTGAAGACCCAATTAACTATAATTATAGTTTACCAATAAATACAATAACTAATAACATATAAAAAATTAATTTACTTACCGAATGACACAAATTAGCAATTTCTTTGGAAGTCATTTTTGAGCAGGTCTATACAAAACATTCTATGATTGTGGCAAAACTGTGTGTATGACATTCAAATTAATTTATTGGTTAGCCGAATGCTACAGGGGGAGGGTGCGTTTAAAAGCTCGCGGAAAACTTAAAAGTTTATGTAGAGGAAGTACATTTTAATAAATAACGTATCCTGGAGTACACACCGTCAAGTTAATATTTATCTGGAGGTGAAAAGACCGGCCCTTTCATTCAAAAAGTTTATTATTTTAAAAATTTTGATAATGTTGTTGATCCTAAAAAATTGGCTGCAATTTTGGTGATCGGTAAAAAATATACTACAAAACTCGAGCTTTCCTAACAAATAAATTGCCAAACTAGAATTACGTTGGTTTTATACGTAGGTCGATTTCATAAAACGACTTAACGCAAAGAGTTCAGCGACTCTCCAAAATTAACTTATTTGTTATGAAAGTTGTACAACAGATTAAAATATTCCAAGCCTTAAATAGGACGAAGACGAAGACGAAGACGATTAAATTATTCTTTCTATGTGTTGTGCCATGCGGTATTTCATATGTGGTTATATTGTACCGGTATTAATTTGTCTACCACATTGGGTATCACTTATAGGGGGTTGAAAGTGGGACTGAGCAATTACTGGGCTGGAGATAGGGCAAGCTAATAAACCGAAACGTTTGCGAACGGCAACTCTTGGTTTGGTTGGAGAGCTGGGTCGTAAGTAAGTGAATAAAAGAGGGACTGGAGGGGGTAACTACAAAGAAAGAAATAAAAAAAAATACTTACATAGATTTCCTGGGCTACACAACATAAGAAGGTTCCTTAACTATTTGAAAAGGAAGCCGTTTACAAGAATCTTCTCGCTGGGTAGAAAGAAGGGCTTTTCTTTCCTAAAAAAAAAAATATTAAAAGTTGAAAATCTTTTTAAAGGAAATAATTCTCCAACTGCTGCTTTGGACAGAAACATTACATATTTATTATTACTTCACATCAACAGTTATTGCAAATAATATTAACAAATTTAAAAACAAAACTTACAATGGCGCAATTTGTAACGATTTACAGCAAGTTCCAGACGTTGGGGACACTATAGGAATTTAAATTATTATTAAAATGAAAATATCTAGATTTTTCAACGGAGCTTACATTTAGGTTAAACTTAAAACAAAACAATTGTAATTTATGGTTATGTACCAAATGTCCGAAATGGATAATACTAACTATCATATTAATATAAGGTTGAATACTCGAATAAATGAAAAATGAAAGGCAAATATGGAGCACAATTTTAACAATTAAATCTTGCCCAAGTACTTTCGCTTACTACAGCATCATCAGGGGCATTTCGTAAAATTTGGGCTATCCAGCAAGCGTAGAATGTGATAAACATGAATTTTAGCATAAAATTGTACACTCTACACTAAAACAAGGACAAACAGTTTAAAATCAATTAAAATGGTTCTACGTTCTACATTCTTTGTCAGCGACAGGAGAGAGAATCCTGTCATTCTACGCTTGCTGGATAGCCCAAATTTTGACGAAATGCCCCTGATGATGCTGTAGTAAGCGAAAGTACTTGGACAAGATTTAATTGTTAAAATTGTGCTGGATATTTTCCTTTCATTTTTCAAAGTTTAACTATCATATGTCGAAATGAAATATTAAACCTTTTTGAAACATTAATTTTAATTATAACAGTTAACTTTATTTAAAAGAAAACTAATAGGACAAGTAGCTAATCCATAAAACTTATAATTTTATTTATTACAATTTTTTAGTTTGCCATAAAAGCAAATTTTTTTTTATTAATGAAAAATGTTTAACAAAAAGTACCGTATATCACTCTGGCTGATGTATTTCCTTTAAGAAAGTTTTTGGGATTGGGACTGAATTAAAACACTGCAAACAATCACAACTGTGTTCCACTCAAGCTGCAAATTGGTCTGAAATGACCAGGGAACACACATAGACAATTCTTTGGAAGTTGGACACTGGATTCGGGCTTCGGATTATTCTGGATGACAAAAAACTGCAATCTTCAAAACTGGGCCACTCAATTTCCTCCCAAAACCATGTGGACCTCTCAAAACATTGGAAACGCCGTCTTACAAATTTCTTAGATAAAACACGTCATGAACAAATCGGTGATTAACTCAACAAAAAACTTCCAGATCGCATTTTGAGTAAAAATTAACCTTTCAAATTAAAAAAATTTGCTGGCTTTAAAGACTACACTCACAAGCTATTTCTTCGGAATCTCCTTTCAAACTTGACTTTCACTTAACCTCCACACTGCCACTATCCACATATTTTTCCATAACAAAAACGAATAACGAACAACAAAAAAACAAAGAATTTGAAGAAAAATCCGGACTCAAACAATAACACTGCTTCCGTAATCTATCGTCGAGAGATCTAATTCTCTTCCCTGCAATACTTTCTCACCAACCTACGTGGATATTTATTTGACGCGCAGTATTAAGCGGCATCACGATCAAAAAAATACCAAAGGAATACGCATCTGTGTTATATAAACAAACTTAAAATGTTTATATTATCAATATCAGTGGCGCAAAAAGATTGAAAATATTTTTCGGTGTTCTAATACACACGAAAAGAAATAGAAATGCTACAATTTCATTCGAATATATGTCTCTTCTTGAGTACTGTTTAAAGTCTCTCATTATTCCATCACTATGGGGTCATTTCTGTCTCCATATTTCTTTATAGATTTTTGTAGCGCCACTACTGTATCACTGGTATCATTATGTGGCCGTTATATTGGGGACCATTGGTCTAAAGTATTCTTTTTATTTCAGAAAAAAAGTACAAAAAGCGGTAGAAGAAGAAGTAAAATATTTAATATCGGACAAAGGAGAAACTAAAATCAAAGCACAAGTAGACAAGAAATTCTTCTCACAATTATCGCAGCTATTTGGAATAGCATGCCCGGGATGGACCAGTCAAGAAAGTGGGTTATTCTTCTTAATTGCCGTAAGTTTAGTATCCCGATCTATGTGCGATTTGTGGCTAATCAATCATGGTACTAAAATCGAAAGGTAAGATTTTAACAATTATATTTAATATTAAGTACTTTTTTTGCTTTAATTTTCATTTTTTTCTTAATAGTGTTCACATTGTATTTTTTGCATAAATTAATTTTTGGTTATCAATTTTTAATGGCTACGTTCAGTCATTTTTAATCTTATTCGGCCTTGAAGTTAAAGATATCAAATCACATATTATTTGTTAATCGCACGAAAATGTTTAATTTAATATAAAAATAATATACAGGACGTTTTATTTGTTTATATTACAATTGACTTCCCTTTCAGTCAGTCAACATAAAAACATAAAATATACGGAAAATGTCATATTAAAATATTTTATTCTGGGTTCTTCCGAATTTATCAAACGTCAAATATACTAGGAGTATTTTGTTTATAATAAATACTGAACTGTAATAAAACTATACAGGTACATTTCCTGCATATTAAAAATATTTTGTAAAATAGTATGTACTACAGCTTATTTCAAATCGAGTGGCGAGCCCTTCCACGAAATAGTTAATCGCGCAGACAATGGACCGCAGGAGTGTGACTCACGACTGTCGTCACTTTTTAATTTCTATAAAGTTAACATTTTGCTTCCTCTGCTGCTTTTTCTTGTAAGCATAGTGTTTTTTACGATAATACCATCATAATTCAGAGTTCTATTTCTATGAAATATAGTTTAAAAGTTTAAATAAAGAAATTGTAAGCTTACTTTATTGATACATGCATTTTATTGCTATTAGCATAAAACAATGTGCTTTATTATTTACACAACCTTGTAAAATTGTTGTAGTAACTATTAGAATACTTAAATATTGCAATAAGCGGAAAGATTCTATAAAATAAATGAAAAAATAACGAAAAATACAAATTATCCACACTAAACCAGGTTTGTTTGGAAAGTGAAACTGACGTATGTCAATAAAATCTACGTCATCACTCCTGTGGTCCATAGAATATCTATTATCAGACCCTTGCAGTGGCGTTGCAAGATTAAACAAATTAAGTCATTATTAATGACTTTATAATTACTATAAGAATTACTATAAGAATTTATAATTACGATAAGAATTATTTCCGAGAATTTCTAGTCTCTGGATTTCAAACAAGTTCGTAATTTAGCCTCATTATGTTGTCAAGTCTCAACAAGAAAGGTGCTACCACGCGTATCTAAACTATTTTGTAGAATGGAGATGGTTAAGTGTAGTACGAGTAAACAGATCAGATAGATACCAGAATGCAAAGGAATAGTTTACAGTGTATTTAAATATATGCAAATACTATTTCCTGAAGATAACCGAACCAGTAATAAACAACGTGTGGGTGAATACTGATACTGGAGTATCTTTACGCAGTAGAAAGGATCATTCAACAAGCGAATATGTTAATAAACGCAGAGTCAAACAATACACTAAAATTTCCAGCTACAACACTTACAAAAAGAAAGCAACCGTGACATACATAGGGAGTATGACAAACAGTTCATTAGAAATACCATTCATCGTTTTCATGAGACTGATGTTGTGTATCATTGAAGCTTTTGCAGAAAAGGATTGAAGAGGTGTACGAGTGGACTAGAAGTGTGAGTTCTCTCTGCAGAATTGTGAAAGATTTGGGATTTACATGGAAGTGGAGGGACGTCGGTTTTCAACATCCCTTCCATGAAGAGTCTTGTATGCTAACAGTGTCTCTTTCAGCGGTTTTGTACTTGCTGTAAGTCCAATTGGTCCGCTAGCCTTCGACAGCTCAGTAAAGAAACTTAGATGGACTTTTAAAGGTGCTTTAATCTGGCCTATATAGATATAAAGTGAAATAAAACAATTGTTTGTTTAGATAGAACTGTAATTGAAAAACTGGTCTACAAAAAGATAAAGTAAAACTCAGGCAGCTATTGAAGGTCGGTACATGGAATATACAAGGGCTAAAAACGATCACAGGTAAGCTAGCAATTATTGAAAACGAGCTAGCAAGATACAATATAGAAATCTCTGGACTAGCTGAAACTCATTGGTTAGGAGAGGGTCATTTTAGAACAGACAATGGCAATTATATTTACTTCTCTGGCGGTGAGACCCAGAACTATACAGGTGTTGCCATTCTGGTCTCACCAAGATTACAAAAGTCAGTTGTCGAATTTAAAGCTGCGAACGATGGGATAGTACTTATTAAACTGAATGGCAAACCACATAAACTTTATATCATACAAATTTACGCGCCAACCAGCACATCAGATGACATAAAAATCGAGGAGTTCTACGAAAAACTGGAGAACACACGTTTTACTTGCACATTAAGAGTCATACCCTGTTCGAAATTCACGACGGAGACTAGCAACGGCTCCATGATATAGGTACTTCCACTTGCTTTCGAAAATGAAATAGAACTGAGCTTTCAAAGTTTGTGCCAACAAGTTTTTGGTCCAATGTCCAGTATCCAAATCGACAAAGAGACATGTTTGCTTTGCGTGGACAATGGGGATTAAAACTGATTCACTTCTCTTAATGACTTTTTAATGACATTTATTCCCCAAGAATGTGTTTACAATTGAAGCTATTGAAAATTGATGAATATAGATAAGCTATCGACAATGAGTTTTTGATATATTTTTATTTTTTTATAGTATTTTTTTCATGTTATCGTTTAGTTAAACAATATAACTCTCTTATTTATACGTCCATGATTGGATCATAGTTTAGTTGAAACAATAATGATAGTCTTCTATACAACCGTAAGCAATTATTGTTGTGTGCGCGTATATTCCAGTGCTAAGATTCTTACATCCGGTCCTGAAGTGCTGCTCGGGACATACTCTCTAACGGCCGTTCTCTAACTGTCGCTTCTACTTTAGCAAAGTAAAAGTATACTTCTTCTATACTTGGCAACAATCAACAATAACAATTGTTTGCTGTTTTCCAGTGTTGTGGTATTTCCAATGTTCCGACCTATTTGCATATGTAGTTCGTGTTAATACATAAATAATTAAAAAACATTAAACGTTATGTAAAAACTATTGTATTCAATTTACTGCTTTTGTTCTGTTGTGTTTGTCCAGTATATACGTCACAATAAATAATATAAACGTTTATTAATGATCTAGAATATACGGAACTATGAATACTGACCATAAAAACTATAGACATTAGGGAGTTAAAGTGCAGGGTCCGTATTCTGCAACTCGTGAGAGTGCTCGTGCACGACAACTCATCGGTGTGAGTACTCTATCGGTCATCGCTCACATGGTGCTAAAAAACCCTATTCATTATGATTCAGCGAGTCTACTACATTTTACCCAGCGTTGCCAAAGCGAACGAGTAACTTTGACCTATTATTTAATTCAAATTTTCAAATGTACCTACTGTAGGCCTAGCCACAACCATATTCACGATAAAACGTAATGATGTTCTGAAGCTATTTTCTTGTGGCATTGTAAATTAATTACTATTAAACTGGGAATAAGCCACAATTAAAGATAAAAATACGTTTATTGACGTTTCAATTTCCACTTCGGAAATCGTTCTCTTTCCGAAAAGAACGATTTCCGAAGTGGAAATTGAAACGTCAATAAACGTATTTTTATCTTTAATTGTGGCTTATTCCCAGTTTAATAGTAATTAAAAACGTAATGAAGAAGCAAAGTTTTTGCTGTTAGGTTAGTTGTATCACTTGTTTTGTCAATTCTCGTTATTGTTATAAACTATTGTACCGTTTTTAAATAAAACGAGCGGTTCGAATTTATATAACTATATTTATTTATAACTTTACAGTTCGGTATTGTCTTATCAACTAAACTAACTCCTAAGATCGTTACATATATATACCAAAGTTACTATTCTCTAGAAAGTTCCCACCTCTAGGCGTACGTGACAGATGTTTCTGGAAGCATCGAGTCGCTTTCGAGATGCAGCCGCTATACGGAGACACGCTACGTGTTCGTAACACTGCTCCCCTCTTAGATCTGAGCGTCCCGATCAGCAACTATATATGTAGGCCCAGGATGGCGGAATCTACAGGACTCTCCAGCTCTGCATGAACCCCTCAGAAAGAAATAACAGTCTACTGTCTTTGAAGGACACAATCTCTTTGGATTAATGCAACACACGGTAATTCTTACACCGGTTTCTCGGAAGATCACTTCTAGCATGCTTCTGACAATCTTCCAATCCAGATTATCATGGCCTATCTTGGGTAAGGCCAAATTCTTAATGTCGTAATTGCAGACGATTTTCTTCAAATTAGTTAGAGCACACCATATATCCTCGTAGGTTGCCCTAGCTGTATACGACTTCCTGGTCACCATATACAGCAAAGATCGAGAACCATCTTCTAATCTCAATACTCTTCCAACTTTAGGCTGTTGGTTTTTTAGCTCGTCCAAACGACCGAACTTCTTATAAAATACAGATGAGATTCCTTTAGTCATCTCAAGATCTTGGGCAACACAGTGGGCTAGAGAGACGTTATGCGGAACACTAAAAAGATCCTGCTGAACTTCTGTCGTCACGCTGAATCTAGCACTCTTTCTCTCTGTGTAATTTGACATAAACTCCTTAAAGCTTGATCGCCGATCATCTTTGATCTTATTTTGAAGGGTTCGGACTTCTTCGGTTTCATTTGAGCCAGCATAAGGTGCAAGACGATTTATGTGAACTACTTTAGGTTTACCTTTCGGCAACTTCCTAATTCGGTATATTACGTCATTTATTCTCTTTTTAATTTCATACGGACCCTCCCATTGTCTTTGCAGTTTAGGAGACAAGCCACGACGACGTTGTGGATTATAAAGCCAAACAAGATCACCCACTTGCTAACTGGATGTGTTGTCGGGCAAGTTCATGAATGTTGTTCATTCTTAACTTTAGGCGGTCGACATAATCTTCGCTTGCAACATGTTCTTCAGAAGGTCTGCAGCCAAACTCTAGGTCGCAGGGCAAACGAACTTCACGACCTAACATCAGGCAGGTTGGAGTCTGGCCCGTAGTTTCATTCACGGCCGAGGTGAATGAGACTCTCGTTGCGTTCGATCTCGTAATCATATTCTTGTAATCGTTCTAACCATCTTGCCATCTGACCCTCTGGATTACGGAATTGTAGGAGCCATTTTAGAGCAGCGTGATCCGTGCGAAGAAGAAACTTTCTGCCATATAAGTATTTATGGAAATGCTCGCAAGCCTTTACTACGCCTAGCAATTCTCTCCTGGTAACGCAATAGTTTCTTTCTGGTTTCGACAAGACTTTGCTAAAGTAAGCGATGACTTTCTCCTGCCCATCTTGGATTTGGGAGAGAACAGCTCCTATTGCACTGTTGCTTGCATCGGTATATAACACAAATTTTCCTGCCTGTCTAGGGTAGCTTAAAATTGGTGCGCTGATCAGAGCCATTTGTAAGTGTTCGAAAGCTCTTTGACATTCTTCGCTCCATGTATATTCTTTGCCTTCTTCTGTCAACTTTGTTAATGGCTTGGAGATGTTGGCAAAACCTTTGACAAAACGTCGGTAATATGTACACAGGCCAAGAAAACTTCTAATTTCGTGTTTATCTCTTGGTACTGGCCAATCCTTAATTGCTGCAAGTTTTTCAGGATCAGCTGTTACACCATTACTTGCTACAATATGTCCCAAGTACTTCACTTCTCGTCGAAACAAGTGACATTTCTTCGGACTCAACTTCAAATTTGCTGCCCGCAATCGTTGAAAGAATTCTGTCAAATTATTGGCATGTTCATCGAAGGATCTTCCTACTACAATTACATCATCCAAATAAACCAGGCATGTTTTCCATGTAAGACCTCTTAAAACTGCCTCCATTAATCTGTCAAATGTGGCCGGGGCATTACATAAACCAAAGGGCATAACTGTGAACTGCCAAAGCCCTGATCCTATCGAGAATGCGGTTTTCTCACGATCAGCTGGCTCCATGTCTACTTGCCAATATCCACTTTTCAGATCGAGTGTGGAGAACCAACGAGAACCAGAAAGTGTATCCAAAGTGTCGTCTATTCTGGGCAAAGAATAACTATCTTTTTTAGTTACCGCATTGAGCTGTCGGTAGTCAATACAAAAACGTGTTGAACCATCTTTCTTCTTTACTAGTACTACTGGTGATGTCCATGGACTGTTTGATGGTTCAATTACCCCTTGTTTGTTCATATCTTTGATGATGTCTTCGGCTTCATTTCTTTTTGCAAATGGAAGTCGTCTAGGTTGTTGTCTGATTGGCTGAGCGTCTCCGGTATTAATTTTATGCTTTACTATGCTTGTTTTGCCATTATCCTTCTTATCAATGGCAAAAACATCTTGAAATTCTATCAGCATAGACTTCACTTTTTTAGTTCGTTCATCATCAAGATCTTGGCACGTTTTAATCATCGTTTCAACAAGCTCCTTTGGATACTTAGATTTCGACGGTTTCTCATTAGTACTCATGGAACAAATCGAAGCCACAGGAACACACTGTCCGATCAAAGTTCTTTTACTTAACTTAATAGCAGTTCCCTTTAAATTCATAACTCTTACAGGAACGACATCTCGAATTCTCACCAAAGCTTTTGCCGTTAGGAACTCGGCATTGTTCACATCTTCGACCATCCTTAAACTTCCCTCTCGGCAGTAACTATCAGGTCTGGCCATCAAAATTTTCTCACTATTACCGGGTATTGTTACGTCACAAGTAGTTAGTAAGGTGATAACATCTTCTTTGTCTTCATGAAACGGCAAGTCTTCACCACCGATCTCGAGAACTCCATCTTTGACATTCAATACAGCCCCAACTTTCCGTAGTAAATCCATCCCTAATATGAACTTGTCGGAGATCTCTGCAATTAATACTCGATGTTTTACTGTGGTCTGGCTAATGGATACTGACATATTAGCCTCGCCATATGTATTAATTATCTCGCCAGTTGCTGTTCTAAGCTTTACTGTTGCAGGCGATAATTTAAGATGGTCTCGTACTACTTCCGGCTGTGCTATAGTTCTTGTTGCACCTGTATCTACCAAAAACGATATACATTTATTTTTAATACGACCTTCGATGTACAAGCTATGAATTCCACCGGAGGACGTAATGTTCACAGTTACTATGGGGGCTGTGTTTCTCGAGGTCGGCAGTTGCTCCTTAGTGTCGACCCGTTCTAGTTTTCCGACTGTTGTATCATTTTCTTGCAATTACGGCGAATGTGACCTACATCACCACAATTCCAACATCTGGGCTCGCGTCTCTTCGGCATCGTGTTACGTACTACTTTTCGTACCATTTCTTCCAGACGTTCATCGTTTGGTTCGTCGCCTTCTTCAATGGTTCTTACTCGATGGCTCCGTGAAGTTTGACTAGCTGTTTCATGTTCCAAAGCAATAGCGACCGCTTCATCTAGAACTTTCGGTCTTGCTAGTCGTAAAGCTTTCTGTAATTCACTTTCTTTTAACCCATTGACGAAGGTATCTACAGCTATTTCTTCCAAAATTTTGTCTGGTACCTCCGGATAAGCCAACCGCACTATACGAGCAACATCTGCTTCAAACTCTTGCAAATTTTCACTTGCTCGTTGAACTCTACGTCTTAGTTGCGCCTTGTAGACTTGTTGTAGATGGGCATCTCCGTAACGTTTATCTAGTCGAGTGAACAAGGTCTGGTAACATTTTTCTTGACCCTTAGGAATCGATCTTAGGATATCCGCAGCATCACCTCGTAAAGCAGCAGTCAAGGAAACAGCCTTTTCTTGTTCTGTCCAATGATTGGCTGTCGCAATAGCTTCAAATTGTCTAAGGTATATGGACCAAGAGGACTTTCCATCAAATGGTGGCAATTTGAATCTCATATGATGTGTCATTTCGTCTCTAGGTGATTCTTCTTTCACTATTGGTTCTAAGGCTACTGTGTTAACTGGTGGTAGCATTTTTGTGTTAGTTATCATGCTCTCTAACTGTTTGATCTTCTCTTCTACTTTTTCGAATGTTTTGGAAACTTCTTCAAATTTCTCATTATTCTTTTTCGAAGTTTCTTCCATCATTTGAGAAACATTTTCAAATTTCTCGTCGAATCTTTTTGACACATTTTCGAGTTTCTCGTCGTTTTGTCTAGCTACTTCTTTAATAATTTGCGAAGTTTCTTCAATCATTTGAGACGTTTCATCGAATCTTTTGGAAACAGTCTCGAATTTATCATCATTTTTTTTAGAACTCTCTTCGATCATTTGTGTGACATTCTCAAATTTTCCATCAATTATTTTAGTTAAAACGGCTTCTTCTGCTGACTGGAACTGGAATGTCTCTGGGTCGTCTCCATTCTTGTTGAGAACAGTCTTCAGTCGTTCTTGGAGGATCTTCTTGGACCCGCTGCAGTCTTCATCGCGTTCTTCTAGTTGCTCACGCAACTGTTTCACTGAAAGTTCTACTAGCAGCATCTTTGGTCAGGCACACACGTACTTTTTAAATGTTCTTTCGTACAACGATCACTACTGAACTACGCGGATGTTCCCGGCAAACAATTCTTTTCAAAAGTTTAAAAGTCTTTTTCAAAAATCACTATTGAATTTAAATTCAAATCAATTGTCCTCACACGGTGACACCAACTGTACCGTTTTTAAATAAAACGAGCGGTTCGAATTTAAATAAATATATTTATTTATAACTTTACAGTTCGGTATTCTCTTATCAACTAAACTAACTCCTACGATCGTTACATATATATACCAAAGTTACTATTTTCTAGAAAGTTCCCACCTCTAGGCGTACGTGACAGATGTTTCTGGAAGCATCGAGTCGCTTTCGAGATGCAGCCGCTATACGGAGACACGCTACGTGTTCGTAACACTATACATTTACGGACTTTTAGTTATATATTAAAAAAATGTTGTGTGAGGCACAAAAGAAATTATTAATTAGTTTCATAGAGCAACATGAAGAGTTGCGTAGGGGGCAATGTACTGCAACTTTCACGTATAAAAAAGCTTTCACAAAGATATATAAAGCTGTCTTTATTGAGACGGAAATGTTAAATAAAATTCACCTCAGATAACATCAATAAAGGGTCTACCCGTTGGAGATAGAGACGTGGTATATTATTTTTAGCTTGTTCTTCCGCCTCTTCAACATTTGCGATTAACATTAACATTATTATATCGTCATCATCCATTAAAAAACAATATATAAAAACCAATTACAAATAGAAGTCAATAACCTTTCTTTCATATAAACTGTATGTATTGTATACAATATACAATCTTCTTCATTTTATTGGCTTTCTGTCATCTATAATTTCTACGGCGCATGTCCATTCTCTTAAAATTTAGCAATTCTCTTAGTTTTACCCAGTAGAGTAGTAGAGTACTCGCATAGGACTATATGAGCGTTCTCTTACATTTTCGTAAATACGGATTTGACAATTTCAGGAGAGTGACATGCGCATTAAAGCAAAATTGTGAGAGAGAACTCCTACACCACCACTCACTTAAGTTAGTGAATAGGGGTATAGGACAAAACGTTAACGTTAACGTATAATTTGACAGCTACTCGTGCGCATTAAAGGAATACACACGTTTGCGTTCACGGGTCTCCGAAACCTTGCGTGCTTTTACGAATTCCCTCAACGTTATATAAATTGTTCCGAGTATTACCGAATGTCTGTCAAATATCCGAAAATTAAAACCATTTTGTTGTTTTGTGATTTTAACCAAAGATTTATCTTTTGTTTGTGTTATTGTAACCTAAAAATAGTGAAAAAAATTTAGAAGTACAGCATCGTCCATATCATCATCCTCGAAATCAGATTCCCCAAACATTTCAATATTAAGGATATCTTCCATTCTGCAGTAAAAGCAATCAGAATATTTCATAAAAAATCTACCTAAACCAGGAAAAAAATATAAAACGACACTGTCTAATCATTTAAATTTGTAAATAATCCACAACAAATCTTAATAAAAGTAAGGTTAGAAACACACGTTAGACGTTAACGTTTAACACTTCACAGTTAAAACGTATAGTGGCCGTAAACGTAATTTAATTACGTTTACGTTAGTGTTAAGGCTGTTTTAGCGGTGCACCAAAACCTAGGGACTGTTATTTCCAGACATAATGTCTCGAAATTTGGACACAATATTCGAAATTATGTTGTTTTTAAAATGATGGTTATACTTTTTTTTATTTTCTTAAAACTTCTGTTGAGAAATTGGATTATACTGTTTAACGTTGTATTATAACTAAACTTTTTACATCCATCACTTGAAAGAGTTTTTTTCTGTAATTGTTGATTTTTTTTCACCTTTCTATGTCCAGTAATAATCGAGAAAAACGTGTTCCAACTTTGAAGAAAATTTCTAAAAAATACTAAAATCTAATAGTGAAACGTGTTACTCATCATTGTCGCTTAGTTTCACCGTTATCGCCTTCGTGACGTCAAATCTCATGAACTTACGGTCAGTTAGTTCGTGTTAAAACTAATTTGAATGGAGAGTAATGCATTTGTTGTCATTAAACTACCCGTCGACCGACGCCACTGTGTAAAGATAGTATCGCGTAAGCAGTGTAGAAATGTAAGTGATACGCCCATTTCAAATCGCAGTGTGCTTGAACTGCTAAAACAGCCTTAACGTTTACGTGTTACCTGCACTTTAACTCTCTATTAAAGAAAATATTTACCGATACAATGGCATATTAGTCCAGTGGTCTCTAAAAATAATACGAACAAGCTAAATTTAGCTGAGAATCTTAATTTCGGGACCTCAAAAAAGATGCAAAGAAAAGATATTACAGTAGATGGTATAAATGCTTTCTATATTTTTAAACTTTAAATAATATTTTTAATATTGAATAAAGTAATTTTATTATTTATATTTTAAACAAATTATACTATATTCCAATAATTCAATGAATTATTATGTTTGCTATTAAAGCCACCTTTTGAGATTTTAACAAAGCATGCGTTATTTACTTCTGACGTTTCGACCTGTCAAATTCAAACGAAATAATAAATTGTAATAAAATATAAATGAATATAATTTGATAGTAAATTTAATTCATAAAGGAAATAATAATTGTATTTATATGAAATTATTTTAAAACGAGAATTTTGTTGAATATAATGATTCAATTTTTAAATTTTGACAATTGTTGCGAATCGAATCTTTTATTGACAAATAATATTTTCATTTTTACTGTCTGTATTTTGTTAGTTATTGTTTATGTAGTTTTTAATTTAAAACTGTTTAGGATAAATAAGTATATGGTGACCAGAAACAAATTGATAGAGAGTGAATCTATGTGAATAACCGCCGTGACGACGCTATTTTGTGGAGCTAGTTTCGTGACGCTCGCCTAAACATTTTACTAAAGAAAAAAAAAGTAATACAACGCCAGTATAGAAGCTTTGGGTTGAGTTTACCGAAAGTACAAGCTGATTATAGCCGCAAATGTCAAACATGGAACAAAATTGTGTTGAGTCTTATTTTTCAATCATATAGAACGTAAAAAATAAAAAAAATTAAGTTCTAGCACTGAGGACATTTTGCCTCTCTGAACGTACCCTTTGATATGTGGTATACAACTGACTTTAATTATAATTTTACTTTTTTTAACATATTTTTACTTTAAATTTTCTTTATTTCTTTAGTAAACTAAGAACTTTTCCATGCATCTTCGTAACAGCACTATACTCAACGTGCTAATAATGATGGCTAATCGTATAATAATTATAAAATAATTTTATGTCAAATAATGACCAACTATAATTCACTATTACTATTCGAAAGTTTTTTTAATGATATTTTTTTTCTATAATTAGAAATCATGTGTGCTTATTCTTTTGCAGATTTTAAATAACGAAAACGTTCAGTTGTATTACCTAATTGACTTTATATTAATTGATGAAACGTATCTAATCAACGGTCGTCATTTCCAGTTTTTTTTAGACAGTGATATGCACAAAACGTTAGCATAAATTATAATATAAAACCATATAAATTGGCTTAAAAACATTCGTGGGACTCTAGAAAACAGAAAAAAAAACAATGGGGAATATATTAAATTAATTAATAAATAAACGAATTAATTACAAGCACATGTTGGAATGGTTATTAAAATACTTCCAAAACAAGCATATAATTTTTAATATGCTTTGTGATATCACATGAACATTCCATCTATAAATTGTCTCCTGAGATAAGTATTTTTACATCAGAACTATTTGCCATAATTAAGGCCCTAACCTTTATTCTAGAAAAAAAAAACTTCCCAAATCTCTTACAATATCTGATTCACTTAGTTGCCTGACATCAATTTCTCAGATTTATCCCCCTCATCCAACATTACAGCAGATTAAGTTAATTTTATACCGTATATACCAAAACAATTTAACAGTAAAGTTTCTCTGGGCACCGTCACACGTTGGAATATATGGTAACGAAAAGGCAGATAGTCTAGCTAGATCCGCAGTAACCAGCACAGACACATCAGTGGAAAATCTAAAGCGCATTCCTACCTGGCTATGATGTCAACGGAACGTAGTTTCAACAAGATGGTGCCACAGCATATACTGCAGCAATGTCGATCAACGTAGATACAGAACTGTTTCCTGGCACGGTTATTTCCAATAATGGAGATATTCCGTTTCCTCCACGATCCTTAGACCTGACCTCCTTAGATTTTTTTCTATGGGGGTACTTTTTTTTGGGAGGTGAGACTCTTCAAAAGACCTCTGAGAAGGTGTCCCAGATATATTACAAAAAAATTACAACAGACCTATTTTGTCCAGAATGGCCCAAAAAATTCGAAAAAAATTTGTCCGGACCGAAAAATTCATTGTTTAAATTTGTTAAAAAAAATTGTTTAAAACAATTTGAACACCTTTTTACTTGGGCGACTTTTTGGAACTTTGGGATATCTCATGAAAGGAGATAACCAAAAAAATAATATGGGAATATTTTTCCGAACGAACCTGAGCTTTTCCCCTTGTCTACCTGAAACTAAGCGGCAATCCGTGCAGTGGAAGACTCATAGGAAGACACAGTATAGTTAATACATCGTCCTCAGTTGCTATATTAGAGAACCTATTGTTTATTTCCTCTGTGTACACTTCACTTGTTTCACTGTGTTTGAGTTTCCTAATGTTTACTGATGCCTTCTGGTGTTTTCTTTTAGCTGTAGCGAGCCTCAGTTTGATATTTGTTACTAAGGGATTGTGGTCGGATCCTATGTCTGCTCCAGGTAATGCAGTTACCTTAGTAATAGCATTCCTGTACCTTCTATTAATTATCACATAATCTATTTGGTTCCTTATAATGCCCTGATGTCCGTCTAAAGGCGAGTTCCATGTGTAAAGCCTCCTGGGTGGTAACTTATACCAAGTATTCGTTATGACTAGATCTTTGTCTTGGCAGTACTGTATCAATCTGTCCCCTCTGTCGTTTCTCCGACCAAGACCATATTTTCCAACTACGTGATCTACGGCTCCTTCCCCAATTTTTGCGGTAAAGTCTCCTAATACGATGATAATTTCGTGATTCTTAGTCACCTTTAAGGCTTCGTCTAGCTGTTGATAAAATCGCTCTAGTTCTTCTTCTGACTTGCCTGCTGTTGGGGCGTAGACTTGTATAATATTTATGTTAACTTTTCCATGCAACTGAATAAGTATGACTCTTTCAGAGATCGGGACAAAGTTCTTCACGGAGACGCGCAAATTTTCGCTTATCAGAACTCCCACCCCATGTCTGTGGTGAGGGTCTGTGCTATCACTGCATGAGTAGTAAAGGGTTTTACCAGTAGTATTGATCATGCCTGTGCCTTCCCATCACAATTCGCTTATGCCGAGAATATCGATGTTAATTCTGTTCATTTCCTGAATTAGATTTTGTAGTTTGTATGCTGCAAATAAGCTTTTGACATTTCACGTAGCAATTTTGGTTCTCTTATCAAGTTGAAATTGGAAGATTCTTCGCACTCCTTGACCATTTAAGGCCTGCCCGGGATTAAGGGCCGTTTGTTTTGTTTCTTCCAACATGACAAGAAAAAATCTACGGACGTATGTTCTGAGGAATATAATGCGGTAGTTTCCTACTTGCTTTCCGCATCGCAGTACCGTAGTCCTCTAACTGTTTCAGTCTCACCTACAGTAATTTAGTAAGAAGCCGGTTTAGGATCATTTCCTTTACGCCTAATTCTAGTACTGGTGATCGCTGCTGCCCTTCACCAGGTTGATTCTATACTATCCCTAGAAACAGGGTTGCCACTTCCGTTGAATTCACTGTACCGAATACTATATTCTCCACCTTCATCATCGTTGTGGTCTTCACCCGTATCCCTGGGCAAGGGGGCCGTGTTATACCCCACGGAACTGGGTCCCTATCTGAACTTAGCCATCTACTAGCTCCGGCCTACTGAAGCAAGAGATGCCCACCCCTGCGACATGGACGCGCCAGACAGGAATTACTCATATGAGCTACATATATATATATATATATATATATATATATATATATATATATATATATATATATATATAGCTACATATATATATATATATATATATATATATATATATATATATATATATATATATATATATACAAGAAGAGAGAAAATATATCTTCTGTCTCTCTCTTACTCATTATCTTACATATATAATGGTTTCACAGATTCACTCTCATGCAAATTTCTAACGCCGACCGTGCGTATAGAAGTATAACTTCAATAAATATTCCAAACAATTTTGATAGCATATTGAAGCATATCTCCTGATTTTTTACGACCTTCGATCTAAAGTAATAAAAAAATTTTAAACATGTTTGCACTGATATTACATACAGTATAATACTTTCATTTCAATTCGTATGAGCTGATAGCGATACTTTGAACTTTGGACAATTTTTAATACAATTCGGTGTCTGGCCTTGCTAATATCTCATTATAAAAGTGTACGGATGTAAAAAAACTGATTCGGGAAATGTGAGACTTTTGACCTTTCAATATTTCAATTTCATTGTCAATGTATATACTCAGTATTATAATACAGGTTTTTGATTTTTGCGTTGTCTAGGAATAAGAAAATGTTTCTTTTTTGACGTCGCATTTTTCTGTCAAATTTGTGCGGCCAATCTGTCATGATATCTCTGGTCATCTCCAGGCCTTCTTGTTGTAGTACCAGTCGACTTGGAGTTTATCGACATGAACATTTTTAAAACATCGAGGATTTTTACTTTTACCAATCAGCAAAGGTTTTTCTTTTTCCCGATTTAAATTTACACACAATATTACGGTCAGCCTTTCCTTAGCAGATTTACCCCCAGTCCACTTTTCATTATGAAATGTAAAAGTTTTACTTGGTAAGGCTCGATAATACAGCTCCATAATCAACATTATAAATATCTTCAGGTAAATAGTCACTTAATAAATTTGATCCATAAAGACCAATGAACACAATGTGGTCCATAACAAAACAACCGATAGTAAGTAGAAGAAAAAGAAAAGACGCTGGTATGTTTAGGAAACTAGGCCGAAGTGATGTGGAGATCATTAGAAGAAAAATTTATAACATGTATGAAGAACCGAAGGTCCCCACGTTTAAAACCATCATGCAAAAGTTGCAGAAATATGACACAGGAATCAAGCTGCAGTGAGACAGTAAGGCAATGTCTTTTAAAAAACGGCTTTAAAATAAAAACGAACTATAAACGCCAAGTGATTATGGAATCTTCTTCTTCTTCTTTGAGCATCTTGCCCAAATTTTAGGCGTGGGTAGCTTCCATGACGACTCATTATGGAATCTGCTCGTCTACAAAAATATGGAGGACGGGATTTTTAATTTAAATTTATAAATGCAGAGAAAGTGGAAAGGAAATTGTTTATCTGGATGAGACGTGGTTTAACACCCATGACGTTCATCATGACGGAGTTCATGATGACGGAGTCATCATCTCAAAAAAATGGAAAGATGCTGTAGTAAACTTTACTCCATTCTCAGAGCGCGTGATGTTAATACAATTAAAAGATAAGAAGAACATGATAAACATCATACAAGTGTACGCTCCTACAGCAGACAAAGACGAAGAGGAAATAGAACAATTCTATTATATCTTAGAAGAGGTGATGAGAACAACAAATAGACAACACATTAACATAGTAATGGGCGATCTGAACGCCAAGGTAGGTCAGGGTAAAGTTGGAGAAAATGTCGGTGATTATGGCTTAGGTAATAGAAATGAAAGGGGTGATCGTTTAGTTCAGTTTTGTCAAAGCGAAGATTTAATAATAACTAATACATTCTTTAAACTACCCCCAAGGCGACTATATACGTGGACGTCACCTCAACATACACAAGAAAAAGTGGTCAGAAACCAAATAGATTACATATTGGTGACAAAAAGATACCGTAATGCCGTAAAATCTACTAAAACTTTCCCTGGAGCTGATATCGGTTCGGATCATAATCCAGTAGTATCTATGATAGAAGCTAGACCAAAGAAAATAAGAAAAGCCATCATTCCAGCATTAGACTTAAGCCAGCTTAAAAATGAACATCTACGACAAACAGTGCGAGAAGAAATAAACACCAGCCTCAGTGTAGCAGAAAGCCAAATCCGCAGAACAGACAACATAGATGAAAAACTTAAGTATATAAATACTATAATAAGAACTACGGGAAAGAAACACCTAACCAAATCTGCAAAGAAACATTAGGTGTGGATGACATCAGACATTCTAGAACTAATGGATGAAAGACGTAAAATGAAGAATAATGCAGAAAAATACAAAGTGGTTGATAAGAACATAAAGCAAAGAATAAGAAATGCCAAAGAATCATGGATTACAGAACAATGTGTAGAAATGGAAAACTATGAAAGAAAGTATGACACGTTCAATATACATAAAAAAGTAAGAGAAATTACAGGAACCCAAAGAAGACGTCAAATAAGTTTGCTTAAGAACAAAGATGGAAAGATTATTATAGATTTAACAGAGAAAATTAATAGATGGAGTGAATACATAAGAGAATTATTTGAGGACAACAGAAATATCATTGTTCTGATATATGGCGAAACGGGACCTGAAATTCTAAAATGTGAAGTAGAAATGGCACTTAAAAATTCCAAAACTGGGAAGGCAAATGGACCGGATGAGGTTCCTACCGAATTGCTAAAGCTCTTGAATGATGAATCAATAGTTATAATATTGCACTTATTTAATACAATATACAATACTGGCATTATACCTCAAGAGTGGCTGTTGTCTACATTCGTTACACTGCCAAAGAAATCTAATGCTAAAGAATGTTCAGAACATCGAACAATATCTTTAATGAGCCACCTACTAAAGATATTTCTAAAAATCATCCACAACCAAGTTTATCAAAAGTTGGAGTCAGATATTAGTAATAAACAGATGGGGTTCAGAAAAGGGCTTGGTGCTCGAGAAGCTCTCTTCGGTTTGAATGTTCTCACACAAAGATACCTAGACGTTAATCAGGAGGTACATACGTGTTTTATCGATTTTGAAAAAGCGTTTGACAGAGTACGCCATGATAAGCTTAGAGAGATTCTTGAAAGGAAGGACATAGATAATAAAGATCTGCGAATAATTCTCAATCTATATTGGAATCAGAAAGCTAACATCAAAATAGAAACTGAAACATCACAAGCAATAGAAATACGTAGAGGAGTACGACAGGGTTGCATTTTGTCACCTCTGTTATTTAATGTATATAGTGAAAGAGCATCTGTCAGGAAGCCCTTTTACAAGCAAACGGAGGAATCGTAATTAATGGAGAGATTGTAAATAATATTCGATACGCGGACGACACTGTACTAGTTGCAAGAACAGTAGAAGAATTACAAAGATTACTTACAGACATAAATATTGCTTGCAACAATTATGGTATAAATATCAATATTAAAAAAACCAAGTATATGGTCTTCAGTAAAAACATGACACAACCAGCGTATATTAGTATAAACGGCACTCAAGTTGAAAAAGTATCAAGTTACAAATACTTGGGAACTTTAATAAACGAAACTGGAGACCAAAACAGTGAAATAAAAAGACGTATCGAAATTGCCAGGGCCACCTTCATAAAGATGAGAAAATTCTTCTGCAACAGAAATATAAGCATCCCTCTACGATTAAGAATGCTGAAAGGTTATGTATTTAACACGCTATTATACGGTGTAGAGGCCTGGACTCTCAAACAGAACAACATGAAAAATATTGAAAGTTTCGAGATGTGGTGCTACCGTCGAATGCTGAAGATTAGTTGGGTTGAAAGAATAACAAACTGTGAAGTAATACGAAGAATAGGAAAAGACCCAGAGATTTTGTTAACGCTAAAGCGAAGAAAACTCGAATATTTTGGTCACCTGATGAAAGGACATAAATACGCATTACTTCAAAATATAATGCAGGGAAAAATAGAAGGAAAACGGAATCCAAGCCGTAGAAGAATGTCATGGTTGCGGAATTTGAGAGAGTGGTTTGGCTGCACCACTAATGAACTCTTTAGGTCAGCCGTAAACAAGGTCAGAATAGCCTTGATGATTTCCAATCTCCAATAGGAGTGGCACAAAAAGAAGAAGAAGACGTTCCAAAATATGGTTGGGCAGATTCTTCTGGTCGTTGTACAATAAAAGCTCCATCAATCAAATGAGAAAAACGTATTACAATAATCCATGCAGGAACAAAAATGGTTATACATATATCTAATGCTTTAGCCTTGTTATGCAACAACATTAAGGACTCCTGTGTTGACTATCATGATGACACCACGTCAGAATTATTTGAAAACTGGTTTTCAACGAATTTATTGCCAAATATACCACCAAATAGTATAATTGTGATAGACAATGCCAACTACCACAGTCGTAGGCTGAATAAAGTTCCATGTTCTAATGACACCAAACTTATAATCCAGGAATATATGAATGTATTATATTATGAAGATAATTATTTAAAAAAAAATTACTTGAAACTTTAAAATCATTTTTCGTCAGCAAACAATATTATTGCGACAGTTTGGCGGAAGAAATGGGTCATACAGTATTAAGACTTCCTCTTTACTATTGCATGTTCAATCCTATTTAACACATATGGCATGAGCTAAAAGCATCGGTAAGGAGAAGTAATGTTTCGCCCACTCCAAATTCATCTGGGGTTCGTCTAATTGAATTAGAAATGGAGAAAATCGCCAATGACAGCTGAAAAAATAGTGTTGCCCATGTTCCAAGATGGAAAGATCTTATATAAATACAGATAGGTTGCTCAAAGAAACAATTATTATAGATCTAGAAAACGATAGTGATAGTGAAACTGACTTGACCATTACTTATATTTATAAATGGTAAACTTTCTATGTCTACGTAATTTATGTAAATATGTTTAAATTCAGTTGATAACGGTTTATATAAAACCAGCTTTTAGACACACATCAATTTTGAAAATAATTTTCGAAAATATTTGTGCCTCTGTTCTTTTTGTACCCTATTTAGAAATGATAAAGTTTTGTAAATATGTGAATGTAGTGTATGTAAATATTTTTGCACATATTATAACTTTAGTAGACGATGATAAAGATCGGCTTTTAAATACACAATACAATCGAGTAAGTAATGCAAATCGAAAATAACAGTACGATCCTGTCCAGAGGCGATCCCCAGCGGTAAACACTTATCGATTGTTTCTTCTTCAGTGCCTTCTCCGGTCCGGATGTGGCGATCATCAAGGCTATCATAATTTTGTTGACTGCTCTGCAAAACAGCTCCGCGGAGGTCATCCCAAATCATTGTCGGAGGTTTTTTAACCACGAGATACGACGGCGTCCTCGTCCTCGTGCAAATTTAGATCCCGGGGCACTAATGGCAGGTAGCAAAGAGATCCAGAGAGTCGACAGATTTACTTACCTCAGAACTACCCTCAACTCACAATGGGACTACGCTCAAGAGATTAGATCCAGAATTGAAATGGCACGATCTACATTATTTATCAAGTTGAGATCCTTGCTGTGCTGCAGTGAACTCAGTTTGGGAACTAAGATGCGGATAGTGAGGTGCTACATTCTTCCAGTGTTACTAAATGGAATTGAAGCCTGGACACGACGCAAGGCACAGAAAAGCGGATTGACGCCTTCGAGATGTGGATCTACAGAAGGATACTAAAAATATCGTATGTGGACCATGTCACCAACGTCGAGGTCCTACAGCGCATGAGAAAAGGAAAAGAGGTGCTTAATTTAGTGAAACAACACTTATCGATCTTCTTCTTCTTCTCGTGCCACTCCTAGCGGAGATTGGAAATCATCATGGCCACTGTGACTTTGTTAGCAGCGCGCCTAAAAAGTTCAATCGAACTACACCCGAACCATTCACGTAGATTACGAAGCCACGATATTTTTCTTCTTCCCACACTTCTTTTGCCCTTAATTTTGCCCTGCATGATGTTTCTTAAAAGTTCGTACTTTTCACCTCTCACAATGTGCCCCAAGTATTCCATCTTTCTAGTTTTTATCTCATTTAGAATTTCGCATCTTTTGTCTAAAGTTTGGAGTACTTGCGTGTTAGTGACGCGGTCCATCCATGATATTCTGAGAATGCGCCTATAGCACTACATCTCGAAAGCTTCGATGTTTTTTATGGTCAACTGTTTTAGTGTCCAAGCCTCAACTACATATAACAGGGTAGAAAAGACATAACACCGCAGCATTCGTATTCGTAACTTTATATTGATATCACGATTGCAAAAGAGTTTGCGCATTCTATTAAAGACTGATCTAGCGATTTCTATTCTACATCTAATCTCTTTTCTTTGATCAGTATCGTCTGTGATCCAAGCACCTAGATATTTATAACAGGGCACACGCTCAATCGTTGTATTGTCTATTACAAGATTAGCTCTGATGTTCTTTGATTTCGTGATTACCATAAATTTAGTTTTTTTCAAATTAATTTTTAAGCCGTAACTGTTACAGTATATATTGGGACTTTGAACGAGATGTTGTAGTTCTACTAGCGTTCCCGTTAGGAGAACTGTATCGTCAGCATACCTTATATTGTTGATCGTCTCACCATTTATTATCAGACCAAGATCTTCTTCCTGAGTGCTTGTTCACAGATAGCTTCACTATACAGATTAAATAAAAGTGGCGATAAGATAGATCCCTGCCGGACTCCTCGACGGATTTTAATTTCTTCTGTTAGTCTGCCCTCAACCTTGACATTTGCTGTTTGATTCCAATATAGATTGCATATAATTCGAATATCTCGGCTGTCTATATTTTTTTTTATTAGAACTTGTCTTAGTGGTTCATGTTGTACTTTGTCAAAGGCCTTTTCGAAATCAATAAAGCAGGCGTAAATTTATTGGTTTATGTCTAAGCATCTCTGTGAGAGAACGTTCATTGCAAACAGAGCCTCCCTTGTACCCAGCCCTTTTCTGAATCCCATTTGAGTGTTACTGATGTCTACGTCTAATTTCCTATAGATCCTATTATGGATTATTTTTAAGAACAGTTTTAGAGCATGACTCATCAAAGCTATCGTACGATATTCGTTGCATTTCTTTGTATTTGCCTTTTTTATATTATGTTAAATAGATCTAGGAGTATTTTAATAGATTCATCGTCCATAAGTTTGAGCAGTTCTACGGGAATTTCATCAGGACCGGGGGCCTTATCGATAATAAATATTAATTACTCTCTTAGATTTTTGGTAGGACTTTACCTAAAGTACCTAGTTTTATGACCATAACTACCTACTTATTTAATTACATAGTTTTATGGCTACAATAAATTATGTCCATATTTGGACTTACGGAGTCCCAATTTTAATCTTTTAATTGTCTTTTTCCTGACTGTCCGTTGTTAGCAGATATAATTACAATAATTTCTTAGAAAAATTGAAGGCAAATTTTGTCAGAAGTCGTTGTAAAGTGGGTTCGCTATTCTTAGGTGTCTTCCTATTTACTCACATATGAAATGTTCGGTGACCTAAAAACTGTCCGTTCAGCAGAGGTTTTCGTTGTGGAAAGATGTCCTTTACCAGAAGTTTTACTATATTATTTTCTCATTTTTCCGCCTTCCTATTTTTTAAACGCTTTTAATAAATGTTATTAACTTTTTTGCTCGTTCAATATCGTCAATATTTAAATCAACATAAAAAAAACAGAATTATATTTAGCAACTGTGAAAAATTTTTTATGAAAATTAATATGTATAAATATTTATATAATTAATTAACATTTTTACTAAATGTGTCTTGTTTGTAGGACCATTTTTTCTTTGTTCTCTTAAAATTATAATTATTTAATTCGACAATCGAAGTTCATATATTGTGGACATTGCACTTGATCCTTGATACATTTTTCTAGAATCTCAACATCTGCAACCTTCAATGAAATTTAATTACGTTATGCTCGAGATAATTTGCAACATTGTTTAACTCACGGAACAATAATTACATTTTTTAATTTAAAACTAGAAAAACGCTGCGGCAAGAAAATCCAACTATTTCTTTGTTTTTAATGCTCATATTTGGTAATTAATTATCAAATATCCCGCGTTTTTTAGTGTTATCAAATGAAATTTGGCATGACTGAAGAATATAATATTACAGTACGACCAGGATAGCAATAGACGTGAACTGCACGTTAACCGTTGTAGGGCTGCAGAATTCATTTGTGGGTGTAAAGCAAAATAAACCCAAGCTGGTTATGTTGTGACGTAGGACATAATTCGGTATTTTGCTTTACACCCACAAATGAATTCTGCAGCCCTACAACGGTTAACGCGCAGTTCACGTCTATTGCTATCCTGGTCGTACTGTAATACTCTAGAACGTCGCTAAAATGTCAAATCCCAGTATCTCAATTTTCGATGGTTTTTCGTTATTTGTGTGGCCTATATTTAGGAAATCGAGCCGCATCGATTGAGAAACCTCTTATTACAAAGCATGTAAAATTGCACCTCCGTCACTCGAATTTAGAAACCTTGTATCTCACATGTTGCGCACGAAACCACGTAAGTCAACACGTGTCTGAAAAATTGTTAAAGACTGAACAGTTTTTTGCAGTTATATAGGTTTAAAAGAATTATAACTGTTTATTAGAAGCTATGGTAAGTGAAAACATTTTAATACTTTGTTTTAATAATACGTAGACGCATTGTTTTACGTTAAACAGAAATATAACTATTATTGTTAAAAAAAAATTTGAGGTTATGATGACTCAATTATTATATTTCAAGTGATCCACTGAAACAAATTATATAAATCAATTAAGGAAAAGCAAAAACTTGTCAGTTGGTACAAGAATTTCCAAAATAATGTATTACAGTAAATTTTTAAGTAAAAAATATTGTGATACGAGGTTTCGTTACCTACCAAAATATAATCAAGTATTTACAATATTGATTTACGAGGTTTCTTTGGAAACAAAATAAGTATTTTTTGTTTTATTTTTAGGCAAGCCGGGCTTTAAGACTGGTCAAATCAGCACTAGAAAGTCTAAAAGCGGATTCTGATATTGAGCAGAATGAAAGTATTACCAATCAAAATTTACATTCTAAAAAAATCGCAGAAGAAGAGATAAAAGTCGCAGAACTTAAGAGCTGTCATGTAGAAGATTGGAAAAAAGCAAATACAGGCTTTGAACAAGTTTATGAGACCTTTCGAGAAGAATCCTTGAGTTTCCAGCACACTGCTTTTTCATCAGGTTGTTCACAAAACATTCAAGTACATTCCTGTACTATTTTTAACCCAAAGAGTACTGCTATTCAAACATGATCTTATTTAAAAAATGACAACCAAAGCAGATGTTTGGCTAGTATTAATATAGAAGATAGTATGAAGGTTGATGTCAAGGACAGTACTCAGATGGAGAATGTAAGTAGGGATCTAACTTTGAATATAGAAAATATCAGTGAAGCTGCAGAAAATCGACACTATAACACCGATATTGAATTTGAAGAACCTTTCGAAGGATCAGAGTCAAGTTATCTTCCAAATAGTTCGTCGGATTCTGAAGATGAACCTGTAAATGTCGCCAGATGCAAAAAAATTAAAGCGACACCTAAAGAAGTAGAAGCTCTTCGAGAAGAGAAGGCGTAGCAAAAAAAGGCAAAGCAGATTCTTCTACTTGGGAAAGAAATGAACAAAAATGTTTAAGAATGCGTGGTAAAGAATATAGAGCAAAAAAGAAGGAGAAAGATGGATCTGTAGTTACCATAAAGAGAAACTCCCGGAAATGAAACCAAGATGTATTTCAGCAAAGTGTTTAGCAGCAAAAGAAAAAAGGAAATGTTCAATGATAACTGATGATCAACGAAGGAAAATTTTTGATGGGTTTTGGTCTGAGATGGATTGGCATCAACGAAAGATATTTTTGTGTACGCTAGTTAATAAATAGCCAACAGTGCAAAAAAGAATACAAAATAAATCATAGCGTAATTTAAGTTTATTTTATCATTTGAAAATAGATAATACCGTAATTCCAGCTTGAATGAGAAAATGTTTCTCTCTACATTAGGATTGGGTGAATGGAGTGTTCAAAACTGGGTGAAAACTAGTTGTGACGCAGGTATCCCAAAAGTAACTACTACTACTTTTCCTTCCAAGATTAAACCTGTCAATATTGAACACAGAAATAAAGTTAAAGCATTCCTTGAAAAACTGCCAAAGATGCCCTCCCATTATTGCCGTTCATCAACGAGTAAACATTATTTGGAAACAACTTTTCAATCATGTAAGGAAGTATATGACGTATACAAAAATTATGAACCACAATTTGCTGTAGGATATGATGTTTTCTTAAAAGAAATGAAAAACACAAACATTGATGTGTATCATCCAAGGAAGGACCAGTGTGATTTATGTTTTTCGCATAAACTGGGCAATGTAGAGCAAGAAGATTATGAATCGCATATTAGCCAAAAAGATCGCGCTAGAAATGAAAAAATCAAGGATAAAGAAGATGCGTTGGAAGGAAAAGTGTGCGTATTTACGATGGATGTACAAGCGGTCCAACTTGTCCCTGTCGTCCCAGCAGGCATGGTATACTTTAAACAAACTAGCATGCCATAACTTCACCATCTATAATTTAACAAATAATAAGGTAGTTTGTTATGTATGGCATGAGGGAGAGGGCAAAATGGATGCCAACTCCTTTACATCTTGTGTAATTGATTTTTTAAATGAAGAGTTAGATGCCCAAGAAAAGGACAAACCAAAAATTTTGTATAGCGATGGATGTTGTGCACAAAATCGCAACGTAACATTGGCTAATGCGCTTCAGCATTTCTGCAACGAAAATGATACGGTAATTATACAGAAATATTAAGTTAAAGGTCACTCGCAAATGGAGTGCGATAGTGTGCACTCCACCATTGAAAGAAAGAAAAAAAAATAAATGCATTTACTCACCATCCAATTATGTGGAAATAATTAAAGAGGCCCGTAAAAATTTCCAAAATCCATACAAAGTTAAATACATTGATCACCAATTGTTTAATGACTATTCCGAAATTAAGTATTATTCATCCATTCGTTCAGGAAAAAAAGTGGGAGATGCATGCGTGAATAATCTGAGGGCTCTCAGGTATTCCAGAGATTTGCCTGTCCAATTCAAACTAAACTTTGAGGAGGATTGGCAGTTTTTACCAGTTCGCAAAAATACGAATAATGCAGGAATCCTAAGAAAAATGTATAATGACCATTTGCCCATTACAGAAGACAAATTTAATCACCTGCAGTCTCTTAAGACTGTTATTCACCCAGATTATCATGGTTTTTATGACTCGTTGAAGCACTAATTTTTTGTTTTCAAAATATGGAAAATAGTTGTGTTATTTTATTTTATATCAGAGTACTTATGTAACATGTTTGTTTTATTTCTTATTTAAGAATAAACATTTTATATTTCTTCTGTAATATTGTTCTTTGCGTGTAAAAAGGAGTAAGAGGGCTGAAAATATGCTACCAAAACCTCGTAAGACCTGAAATTAAATACTATTTAAATTTCAAAAACTCGTATCTCACGATTTTTTCCCAAAAAAATCTAACTCTATTTTTTTCGAGTTTAATCACTATCACAAATAATTCATTTCGTGAAACTACCCACATTTCAGAAAAAAAAAATAGCTTTAAAAGTTATATTTTCTACTATGGGAAGTTTTAGGTGATTTCCCAAAATACACTAATTTTGAGATACAAGATTTTGACATCTGAACGACGAGAAGTAATGGATTTTGACAAGAGCTATGAGTCATGCCGATCTAGTACACAAGTTTACCTGTTATTTACAAGGTCATAGCTCTTGTCAAAATCCATTACCTTATCATGATAATAGTACAAATAAAAACATGATCACTGTAAAAATGTCTGCTTATTTTTGGCTAGTGTTCATTTGACTCCAAAATATCCTCCAGAAAAGCTAATATGAAGTTCTGTCAACATATTTTTAATGTGTGATTTTGACAGTACCAATTGTTGAATTAGAAGTACTTTATGCGTTTCTAGATTACATGCTCTTTGTTTTTCTTTGTAGCTTGTCTACTTAGTTTATTCTTTATTTTTTTATATATCCTCTTTCTTCCTTCGTTTATGCAATACTCTCCATCAATTCAACTTTTCTTTATACACTGATACATACCTTCAATACAAACATAATTTTTATTTAAATATACGACAAACTTACGATATAATGGTAATTATGCAAATTGTTTAAACAAGAAACGCCTTTTAGTATTTCTACATTGCAAGCGTAGCGTGAGTTTTTCAAGAGTTTACTATTCAATTAATAAAAAAAAAAAGAATGTTACGTAAAGATCATGAAGATAACAAATGGCAATTTTAACTTTCTCTTTACAGACTTCCAAAATACCAAACACTAAAGTTATAATATATTTACTGGCTATTAAATTAAATATTGCAAAATTTCCTATTGCAAGCAGTAATTTTTATAATTCCTTTGCTAACAAAATTAAACAGCATTTGAATACATATATATATATATATATATATATATATATATATATATATATATATATATATAAAGTAGTTAGGTATTATTGACTGATAATACTTATCCTCAATAATATTACTTATCCTCAAAATAAAACTTATATATATATATATATATATATATATATATATATATATATATATATATATATATATATATATATATACAGATTGAACCAAATTAAAACGGAACATACAATTTAATACATGTCTGTTTGAACTGCATTTGAAATAGTGGACCAATATAAAACTTGGACAAAAATAAATCCATACCTGGGTATAGACATTGTATAAAATATCGTTCAACTATCTGTCTCGCAACAAAGTTGTTTGCGTAAGACGGGTTTGTCTAAGGAGGCGATAATACTTCAGGAAATGAAGTTCGAAAAAAGTTAAAACCTCGCAATTTTTTCGTCCTGCATGTATCCAGTTGAAATTTTAGCAGAAGGTAGGTAATAGCCCAAGGATCAAAATCTATATCGAACCGAAGTGCGCTGAAGGGCTTTAGGGGTGAAAACTACCCCTAATTGTCAAAAATTATAAAATAACATATTAAACGTGAATATGGGTAAGATTTGGTTTGAATTAGTTAAATAATGATTATTTTATACTTTTGAATAGAGTTCCATCATATTTCAACCCTTAAAAAGCAACCCTTGTTAGAGATTAATGTAAAAAATTACTAATTCTAAAAAAATGATTTCGCCTTGGATCGATTTGGATAAAAATTTGGATTTAAGCTCAATTCACCCGCTGCTTTATAGTTTATGTCATGTCGACGAACCCTGATTGTTCTTAGGGGTGAAAACTACCCCTAATTGTCAAAAATTATAAAATGACATATTAAACCTGAATATGGGTAAAATTTGGTTTGAATTAATTAAATAATGATAGTTTCGTGCTTTTGAAAAAAGTTCCATCATATTTCAACCCTTAAAAGCGACCCTTATTAGAGATTAATATAAAAAAATTAGTAATGTGAAGAAAATGATTTTACCTTGGAACGATTTGCATAAAAATTTGGAATTAAGCTCAACTCACCCTCTGCTTTATAGTTTATGTCATGCCGATGAACCCTGATTGTTCTTAGGGGTGAAAACTACCCCTAATTTTCAAAAATTGTAAAATAATATTACAAATCTTAAGATGAGTGAAATTTGGTTTGGATTAGTTAAATAGTGAGTTTTTTATACTTTAAAATACAAATTCATACATTTTTAACCCTTAAAAATCAATTGTTATGAGTGCTATAGGTGAAAACAATTTTTTGCCAAAATTTTGCCAAAATTTTGCAACTTTTCAACTGTTGAAAATCACCCTTTACAACATTGCAGTTTTTATAAACTAATTTATAAGATATAAATTGAAAAAAGTAGAATTAAATACAAAAAAAATTATCAACATAAAAAGGCACCATATATTCTTATACATTTACATAAATAGTTGAAAATATTTACATTTATAGGTAAAACAATTATAATATTAATTTTATTCGTCATCAATTACATCTTCATCGTGATATATGTCATCCTCATCTTCTTCAATTATTGGTGGACTGTTATTGCACCCTTCACCTGAGCACCCAGAACAAGTAGAGTTACAGTATAAACCAACTTTTCTGCACCCATATGAAACGCCGCATCCTTTTTTGCATTGGCAAAAAATAATTTTCAAAAATTTATCGGGTGCAGGTTGTTTGTTCATGCTTACGGGTAATAACAAACCGTCTTTGGAATACCAATCTGTTGCTCTGATATTTTCATTGCCAAGCCATAGACATATGAGCATATGTTTTATTCTGTTGTAAGGGATTTCAAAATAAGAACGCTTAAAATTTCGAATGTATAACGCCCCACTAGCTAATATACCGGTTTTGTAGATTATTATGCTCCGAAATGTACTGTACTATACTAATGGAATTTTCCGGAAAAAAATTAACTAATTTTTTTAACGTATTTCCTTTAATTTTTAACGATAGAGTGTTTCTTCAAAAACGATTTGTAGAGGTTTTTAATAGCTACAAGGATCTGTGAATTAAATCTTTTTGGAACCCTTGGTTTTTAAATGGGGTGAGTTTAAAGGGCTAGAAAAAGATGGTGCTTGATCGTAAATCGAGGCTTTAAACGGCTATATCTCGCCAAATATTCATTGTACAACAAATCTAAAGGATAATTTTAGTCATTAAAAAAGCTACAATTTGGTAATTTTTATTTTTTTCATATATTCAGTATTTTCGGGCATATTTAAAAAAAGAAGGGAAAAAAATATGAAATTGTAAATCGTTCCTCGCTTTAAGCTGTACTTTTTCTAAAACTAAGCATTTTAAATGGGTCAAACTTCTTGGAAGTATTAACAATACATCTACAAAGGGAATTGCAGAAGGGTGAAGATCGATTTTAATTATGGGGGTGGTTAGGGTGTTGTTTCCTCGATTTTTTCGTAAAAAATGAGGTATTGACCTAATTTTTTTATGATAGGTCTATTTATGCTCTTTAAAAAAGGTTTTGTGAGTTTTCTTCCAAAAATACATCATTTTCTCGATATTTGACTTTAAATCTTTCAAATTTGGCATTTGAAGAAAACCGCTGAACATTGATATTGTATTTGTAATTGTATTTGTCTTTTTAAAAGCTACAAATTTGTTCTCTACAATTTTTTTGATAAAATGCACCATTTTCGAGTTATTCGCGAAAAATCGATTAAAAACGTGGATTTTTTCGTCTAAAAGTTGTTACTTTCAATCGCGAATAACTTGAAAAATATCATTTTATAAAAAAAATATATAGCACATTTTTTGTTTAGAATCACTTTTCTAATTGAAACCTGTAGTTCAAACGTAAAAAAAATTTTCACCCCGGAGATGGGGTGGCAACCACCCCCTAGGCTTTGGCGCACTTTGGTTCGATATAGATTTTGATTCTTAGGCTATTACCTACCTTCTGTTAAATTTGAAGTCAATCCACGCCGCACGAAAAATGCTACATTTCCTGGACTATAACTGGTTTGACAGCATAATAAAATCGTAGATTTATGTGTAGCTTTTAATTTTTATGAGTTCAGAATCCAGCAGCCCGCTGAATTATGGGATTTTTTATAATATAATTATTTGACAATCTTTTGTTGGCCAACCAGCTACAGCAGAATTGAGCCGAAATACATTATATTCCTATGTTCCGAATTTATTTCGTTCAATCTGTATATATATATATATATATATATATATATATATATATATATATATATATATATATATCTATATCTATATATATATATATATATATATATATATATATATATATATATATATATATATGTGTGATTTCAGTTGTTTTCCGGGTTTGACTCCGCGTTAAGTAATTTTGGTTTTCAGGAAAACCATTGTTTTGACGACGTTTCGGCAAGGTCACACTTGCCATTGTCAAGTCAGATAAGTTCTGCTTCGTCTTGATGTTTCAGGAGAACCTTTTTATAACCTAAGTTTTAGAGGAAAAACAATAATAATTTTAATTTTATGGAATTAAAATCATCATTTATTGATCTATATTTGGGGATTCAAAAAAAATTCTATAGTTACTTAATCAATATGTATCCATATTTTTTATATTCGATATTTTAACTGTTTAAATTATTCACCAGGTCAAGTATTTGTATAAACTTAAGATAGAACAAAATATTTTAAATCATTCGAGATAGCAAAAAGCTCATTAAAATACTGTAAATAAAAAATGTGTCTGATATTTTTAATGCGGAAGGTCAAGTGTATCGTTTTCTGAAAAATTTATTCAACTTTAAACAGAATAGTTTTAAAAATACAATGGGTGATCAAATTATTAGAGCCGCCTAGCGAAATTTAATTTTTTTTACAAAAAAGGTATATAATTGAGTTATATAATATATTAATGCGTTTGTTTCCATTTTATTATCTTGTAACACTTTATGACAGTACAATAAATAGTCTAACCACAGTGGCAACACAGCGGGGTGGCAATTCGTGACTCAGATGCTGTCTGACAGCATTGTTTGTCAATGCTGTCCAGCCAGCTTGCAACTCGTGTGCATAGTTTTGTATTCTTAGTGTTTAGAGTTAAAATAAATAGTTTCCATTGCTCTCTAGTGATATTCTGACAGTCGTATACTATTTTTTGTGAATTTGGCAAACATTGCTTGTTTGTTACAACCTGTGGCACCAGAACATCATGGGAGAAGCCAAAAAAGTCTCACTAAGGAAAATAGTGGAAATAAAATCTTTATTATTGAATAATAATCACTCCAACAGAAAAATAGCATCAATTTCTAAAGTTGCAAGGGCAACTGTCGACTGTATAAAGAAAAAATTTGACGAAAATTTGGATTTGCCTCCACGACACAAACAAAAATATGGCCGAAAAAAAATTATAATGATACGAGATGAAAGAAAAATTCGAGATATTGTTTTGTCACACAAAAAACCTTGGAGGTTTTAAACGAAAATGATGCATGAATCTGGTACCAGTATTTTACCAATGGCAGCTCATCGGCGAATAAAGGATCTGGTGTTTTCAACCTGTCGCCCTGCAAAAAAGCTGCTACTCTACCAGCCATGAAGATAAAAAGGCTTCTGTGGGCTAAAGATTGATGATTGGAATCAGGTAAATAACATTGCTCAACATTGTTTTTCTATTATGTAGTTTACAGTGGATCAATTTGTCCATGATTCTAAAATAATAATAATATTCCAGGTTTGTTTTTCGGACGAATCTACCATGCAGATCCTCATGGATAGAGGTGAATTTGTAAGGGGAAGACCCGTGGAAAAAGATAAATATTGTATGGACGGTAAATCACCCTCTAAACATCATGGTGTGGTCCATTATAAGCAGTCAAGGAACTGGTAGACTCTACATTGTCGAAGGAACAATGCGGCAGGACCAGTACTTATGCTTTCCCAGGCCCAGGAAATGGGAAAATGCTTTCCCAGGCCCAGGAGTGGATTCTGAATAACGCCGAATAACGAATAATAAGTTTCACGTTTAGGCATGACTCGACATCTTGTCACAAGGCAAAAACTGTTACAAAATTCCTTGCTGACAACCAGACAACTGCCCCGGCAACTCGCCAGATCTGAATGAAATGCAAAACCTTTGAAAGCTCATGAATAAGAAATTTCTAATAAAATTATGACTACAAAGCGTCAATTGATCGAGCGCTTAATACCAGAATGGCACAGGAGTGAAACAATTTCACAAAATTGCTAGATATGCATAGAAAGTATGCCAAGACGGTGCCAGGCAGTCATTACTGCGAAGGATGACACTACCAAGTATTAGGCTTAAGGCATAATTTTAAGCGTTTTCATGTAATTACTTGTTTCTTTTTTAATATTTATAAACTTTATAAGATTCTAAATCACAGTAAAATAGAATTAAGCATAAAAATATGTTTTATAGCTCAATTACATACCATTTTTAAACATAAAGTATAATTTTATGGGTTGGCTCTAATAATTTGATCACCCACTGTATTTATAGGTGATTTATCCTTATGCGTATTGTACCATTCTTCTTACATTTAAAAAGTGTACAAAAAAACAATGTTGGAAAGAAAATATTAGCTTACACTTTATCGTCTTGAATTCTTTCTGATGATGTACTTCACGTTGTTCGTTGCCAATTTATACATTAAAGTCACCCATTATATAAAAAATGTATACATTAAAATCTCTTATTATATAAAAAATTGCATAAAAAAGACATTACTTACCTTGAAAAGGTAGGGATACGTTCCGTAGCCTTGTAAAATTACATAAAACCAAGACAAAATTAAAAAAGTTTTCAGAAATTAAAAGAAATAGGCTGCATGATAAATTACTTCGAATATCTGAAAGAAATTAAACAAACGTTTAAAAAAACTGATCCATATTTCTATTCGTTTTTGTGACTATATTAATTCATATCGTGTCGATAAACAGGAAAACAGAGGAACCTGTTTATTTTACTATTATAGTATTGTTGTTGAATGCAAACTAATTATTTACGAGCTTCGTCTGCAGGTGGATGTTTTCCTAAGTTGTCATGTTCTAAAACGTGTTTAAAATAGCTTAAAGGCCTATTCTCACTATAGTGCCAGGCATGTGCTCGGCTTGTGCCCTGCTCGAGACCTGCAAAATTCCTCTTCAATACTCTTCCAGTTTAAATCATAATGTTTTTCTATCAATTTTCTAACATCAACTGCTTTTTCTTGTTTTACTTGTAAAATAAATCTTTGCATTTTAAAGTACTCTCATACTAAAGTACTAAGAGATTTATTTATTAAAAGCAGTTTTTCTCTCTCCTGATGTATTACTACAAAGTATGTAATAATGTTACTCAATTTTTACTTGCTTTATGTCCATTTGCAGTTTTTTCATCCTTTGTGATGTAAGTACGGTTAGTCCTTTTTTCCATTACAGTTCCATTTCATCAGCATTAAATACTTGATAGGCACAATAGTCCCCATCTTTAATAATTTTTGCTAGCTCCTGTGAAAATATTTTTGCTGCTGCTTTATCTGCTGTAGCACTCTCTCCTGTGATCTTGATATTATGAAATGCATTCCTTTTTATAAATCCGATTAGCCATCCTTTGTGGAAGTGGAAGTTGGTGGTTCTGACTGTTTCATTAACTCATAAAACTGAAGAGCTTTTTGGTGTATTAAATAACCACTTACAGGAATTCTTTGAAATAGTTCCTCAATCCAAATTTCGATGGCGCTTTCTGTTGTTTTTAATAATACATCCCTTGAGTAAGATGAAAATTCGGCGCTTAAGGCTTATCCTCGATAATTCTAACGGTAAATTTCAGTTTGCTATCTCTATTTCAAAAATTTCTTTCTTTACGAAAACAAAATCTGTTCATGAAGTAATATTCTAAACTTCGTTTAGATCTCTTTCAAGCCCAGGTCAAAAATGCGTTTACCTTTTACTCGAGCCGATTATACACCGAGACAACCCCTGCAGTGACAGGTTTTGGCATACAATAAGACCATAAATCTCTTTAGTGGTATTTTGAGTAAATATAATAACAGATCAAAGTAATATAATCTATTCATAAATTTACAATGTAACAAATGTACATACATAATTTATTTGTTATTTTTTTTACGGAAAAATTGGCTGTCTGAAGTTTAACGTAGATTAAAGTTTACGGAAAATAAAAATTATAAAAAAAAGATTATTATTATATATCATAAAAATTTGCTTAGTATCACGATCATTAAAATTGATCAAATGAAACGATATAAATATAGAGTTATGTCTAATGTTTCTTCAGAAGGTGTTTCAAATAAAAATTATAATAAAAATCTTATCTAATTAGTATCACGATCATTAAAATTGATAAAATGAAACTATATAAATATAGAATTATGTCTAATGTTTCTTCAGAAAGTGTTTCAAATAAAAATTATAATAAAAATCTTGAAATTTTTGTAGCATATTTTCCCACAGTTCCATATATTTATCAATCTTTTCGAATAAAATATTTTTTGGGGTCCATACCGCAAACTACCAGTATTCTCTATTCGATATAAATAACAAAATAACTGTCCTTGCACTGGATAGTAATAGAAATCAGTTTTGGTCTATCCAGCAAGCGCAGATGCCCCTGATGATGCTGTAGAAAGCCAAAGTACTTGGGCAAGATTTGATTATTAAATTTGTGCTCGAAATTTGCCTTCATTTATTAAAGTTCATTTATTCGAGCATTCAACCTTATATCAATAATTTAGGATGTGACTCAGGTATATGATAAAGTATGGCAAAGACGCCATAACTATAAACTAAGACTACATTTACCAAAACGATACTCTCTAATAATTGACTGCTCCATCTTGGAAAGATATTTCAGAATTAAACAGGAAGAAACATACATGGAATTGACAGATATTACAGCAGGGCTGCCACAAAGAAGTGTCTTTACCTTTTGTATACGTGTTATATTATTGTCCTAGAAAATATACAATTGCAACATTTACCGAAGATATTGCTATCATAGCAATATGCAAAACCAGCGAGGAAGCGACAAAGAAATTACACAGATGTTAATCAAATATATACTCCAGGGAAATAAGCAAAAAATAGACCATGTTCGTGACACTCAATAATCCAGGTCGCTGACAACTTTTTTAGTTATTGTAGACCTCTAGGAAGAAAACCTACTTCTTTTTTTGCCTTGAATTTGGAGCTGTTTTTTAATTATTGACAATTTAATGCAAAAAACGCGACTGTTTCTATGATTATTGATACGAGTATTAAAAAAAAATAGATTTTTGGAAGAAAATTGTTTTGCACGAATTGTTTAAACAAACTAGACTACTTATTAATTAATTAATATATAAACAAATTACTAATTCCTAATGTAAGTAGAAATTACATACAAATTAAAAATAGATCATACAAAATAAAAAAATAAGAATGATCAAAATCCATTGAGTAGATCCGGAGATATAGAAAATTTTATTAGGTTTGTTCTAGCAAACAGACAAACTAGTCAGAAACCGTCAGCAAACAGTTGGTCAGCGAGAGAAAATAATACAGTCACCAGTGCTATATCCCCTCTACTCGCACTGGTCCACTATTCGCTGATGGTTTCAAACCATTTGAAACTGATGCTAGAACAAACCTATTAGTTTGAAATTGCTTGTTCGGTTTGGATTTGTAGGTTCTTCCTAGTCACCATTTGAACTACATTTTTAAAAATTCGTAGAGGGTCCTGTAAAGGTACAATGTTTGTGCAATTTTTTTAACAAAAAATACAAATCCCATTCCTTAACTTGGCAAAAAATGAGGTTTCTTAATTATTATAATCAAATTAGCTGTGAATTATCATCTTTTCTTTGACTTGATCTACTACTTGTTGTAATTGGTCGTAAAACACTTCCCTTGTTGTTTGAGGCTTATTATTTTCTAGGCTGTATACTCCGATAATGTTCAGGTTTTCCTTCTCCATTCTTATCTTTGATGTTACTATTCTTTCTGATATGCATTGACACTCTTTGATGTAATTTTGATACCTTTGGTGTATTAGTAAGGCTACACCTTTATGGCCCTGTTTTCTTTTGCTACTCCACTGTAGATTAGTATGTATTCACCTAATATTGATTGACCTTTTCCTTTATTTTTTGTTTGTTGTAGAGCACAAATGTCTATTTCTTTCTCTTTCAACACTTGGGTTATTTCTTGGTCCCTTGAGTTGAGTGATCTGATATTCCAAGTAATTCTCATCTGGGTTTTGGATGTTTTTCGCTTGTCCTTATTTCTTGCCGTAGTCGTCTTCATAGTATCAATCCGGTTCCGAGACTGTACATTGTTTCTTTGAGCAGTATTTGATTTTACGATTGGTAGGTTGCTAACCAATAAATATAAATAATTAAATTTCATATTCAAATACTGCAAATTTGGTTATTACTCTGAGCTCATGTAAAGAAGAAAAGAAAATAATAATTCGGATTGAAATACAAAAAAAATGTACTGGATGATTGACCAAAACTCTACGCTGTTTCTATATAATAAATTATTATTATATAAGCAAATACTAAAACAATTGTATTACTATAAAAACAGTATAAATATTTAGAAAGAAAATGGAAAATCAACAGAAAATATTTCTATTCGTATAAAAATTTAATAAAATTATAGGTACTTACTGCTTATTTATATAACATTTCCTATTTTAAATACAATAAACACACTGGTTTGTCAAAAGTCGGAATAAGCCCTAATAATGTTATTCAACTTTATTTATCCTCCTCCGAGGGTTTTACCTACCTGGCGGGAATCCAGAAGCTACCGACAAGGACAGCCTGTGCTGACGGAGAGAAAATTGCGTTTAGCAAAAATTTGAAATTTTTTAAAAGTTTATATCAAATAGCTGCTTTGTGTTATACTTTATGTTAAAAATAAAAACAGATTCGGAAAGTGGGTCAAATTCTGTAGTGCCCTATTTAAAAAAAAATTTTTTTTTGCTTATTTTAACCAAAAATATTTGAAAAAAAAATATTGTTTAAACAATTTATTAATTTACAACCAAATAGTGCACTAGAACTTTTTTAGACCTTCCATATAAAAAAAGAATCATCTCAATATCTGCCATAGTTTTTGCGTTATTTGATATAAACTTTTACATTGGAATTTACCTATGCCCAGAATCGCGAGGATCGGCCTTAATTTTGTACAAGAAATTATAGATATTCTTATAGCAACTTCATTCTTCTTAATTGCTTTTAGAGTTACTCGCCTAAATTAAAATGTTTTTCATTTGCCGTAGATTCTTCTCCTTTTCTAAGCGATCTAAAATTGCAATTTTCGTTTCCAACGAAATTGATTGTCTTTGATATTTTTTTTCTCCATTTCACGATATTGAGATGGCAAAAACCTCTTTTAATGAAAAATAAAACTTTACACTGACACTGACTAAAAACTTTCAATCCGAAAACCGTGCTGCTGATTATTATATTGCGACTTGGAATCAGCAAAATTTTAAACAACTTATTATAAAACGAACACCGCTAAGAGAAAAATTATTTTAAAACAATAACAGGTTATACCTTTCAATGCGAAACTTGCAATGATGTAATAGAGACATCATCTAACAAGAGAATCCCCGAATTGCAAACGCTCACTTTACTGATATCTGGATGTGAATAGTTAATATTTAATTATTTTAATTGTTAATATTAGAAATGTTTGGATGAAATACAAACAACACAACTTTAAAATCGTATAAAAATAATCCTCATAAAAAGACCCTACTGCAGGGCTTCCCAAACTTATTTAGTACTATGACGCCCTTAGGACTTTGCTATTTTTAGTACTAGCCTAGTAACAGGTCATAGTTATAACAACACTATTTAAACATTTATATTTTTTATTAGAAATTAGGAACGAAATCAAAAATGAAAAGGGATATATATTTAGGTAACTGGCAGGTTAATGTGAGGGATGTGCTTGCTTTTTTGAGCACAGTTTATGAAACCGGGGCACCAGTTTGGAAATTGCCACTCTCATTTCGTATTCTAAATTTATGTTTGATCTGTACTTGTTTTTTGTTTTTAATTACTGTGTTCGCTCAATGATAACATGTGTTGTGTAAATATATTTTTTAAAGAGGGATCAAGGATTTCTATCGATTTTTCTTGTGAATACCTTGTAAAAGCAGGAAAACATTCAATTTCTTGATCTAATTTTCCCTTCCATAAGAGCAACTTCTTCTGAAACCCAGTAATTTTATCTACCAATTGCAGGATATGAGTATTGTTTCCCTACAAAGTCTTATTAAAATCATTTAATTTGTTAAATATGTCATATGTGATTCTGTATGTAGATACGTGTAAAATTCATTTCTTAATTCGTATACACGTGCAAGTACGTTGCCTTTGGACAGCCAACGAGAGTTGCAATAATAAATTAAAGAGGTGTGCTCGGTCCCCATTTCTTCACACAATGGAAAAGTCTTGATTTCACGGGTCGTGTTTTAATGTAGTTCACCACTTAAATAATGCTTTCTATCACAATATTTAATTCAGGTGTAACATTCTTTGCTGCTAAGGTCTCTCTATGTATGACACAATGTGTCAATTTTACACTTAAAGCCTTGGTTTTGATGAGAGCTTATAGTCCTCCATATTGTCCAGACATCGCTCGGGCACCATCCATACATACGCCTACACAGTTATCCCAATTATTTTCAGTTATATAAGAGTTTAAAATCTCGAATAAATTAATAGCTTTACAACTTCACATATTTTTCTGCAAAATACCAAATCCTCACATATATTTGTTTCTTGTATGTACCGTACATAACATATCAATTGAGCATCATCATTACTATCAGTCGCCTCGTCCAGTTGAATGGCAAATAAGCCTAAAAGTTTCCCCACAATTTGCTCATCAATATCTTCTTCCAAGTCGTGAATACGGCAACTAACCGTATTGTTTGAAAGAGGTATATTTTTTATTTCTTTAGCTGCCGATTCTCCAATCATCACTGTATCACCATATCAACCGCTGCAGGTAAGATTAGTTCCTCAGCGATCGTATGTGGTTTTTTACATTTGGCAACACGGTAAGCTACCATGTAAGAGGCGAGCAATGCTTTGGTAGGAATTGATGCACTTGAAACCAAAGCCATGGTGTGATGTTTTAGCTCTCGCATTTTTCTTAGAAAAAAGTAAATGGCTGTGACTTAATTTAAAAGGTAAAGGCTTACCTTGAAAATTACTGTGATTTGATTCCAATTGCCGTTTTAGTTAATTAGGAAGCATACTTTCAGCCGCCAACACTTTGTGACAAAAGTAGTGATGCAAGTAAATCCAAAATCCAAATATTGGTCGTCATATTTCCTACATTTCTTCTTTTTTTACTTCATGTGCGTGCGTAATAAAACAAAACAAAAGCTTGACTAAATGACAATAACACGCACGATAGTAGGGAATACAAGGGAGAGGAGTCGACCGGCGAAACAGAATGCGTCCGGCGAATTGTCTTGGTATTATTATGTTTTTAGTAGGAAATTAGGAAAGTTAGGAAATAAATATCTATTTAACTTCTTGTAATAAGTAGTGTCTATATAATATGTAGTATAATAAGTGTCAAACTTTATTAAATACAACGTAAATAAAATTAAAAAAATTCAAGTAGTTTCTTAACAGAAATTAGTTTCAGAAGTTTTATTTAAATATTATTGCTTATTCGGTATCTACAAAATTTATCCACGGCAACATAAGTTCGACAAGCATATAGTTTAGTTAAATTGTATTTTTGATAAGAGAGTTTTGTGGTAGTTCTAATTTTTTCATTCCATATGTTTTTTGGGGTGCTTAATCTGAATCTGGGGTTTGCGGACAAAATTTCGTGACGCAACATTAAAAAAAAACAGAATAAATCGTTTTTTTTTTCGGCTTTTTTGCTTAAAACTCGAAAACTATCAACTTTTGGTAAATGATCTGTTTACAGAAAGTAAAGTACTTGAAATTTTTTACAAATACCAGTATTTAGTTTTTTTTCAGACGAATCGTTCGGTTTCAAGTGCGAGTTGAAAATTGTAAATTTTTAGCAGTTTATGCAAAACCCACTTTTTACATTTCAATATTTAATTTTTATCGATGCTGTCATTTGATAAATATCACCTGGTTTTCCACACAAGTAATTAAAAAGAAAAAAGGCAAAAATTATGCAAATTCAGTAGGTAGGTAAAACTCGTAACAAAATAAAACTTAAAATCTCATTACTTATGATCATATATTATTATGATCATAAATTATAATATGCAAAATTTATATGAGCCGTTGTCTTTTGGAAGGCCTTGGCTGAGGTTCTTCGATAACGATGAGTCCTGGTTCTGCTTGTTCTGAAAAATAAAAGTTTAAAGTTAAGTCATTTATCAAGAAGAGATGAAGATTGCAAAATAGATTGTGAGATTAAACATACCTTCCGCATCGTACTGAGGTTCTTCGATGGCATCGGATCCTGGCTCAGCGTCTGATTGCTCCATCGTCAGCGTCGGGAGTCGTTCTCCTGGAAAATAAAAAGAGGAGAGACACATATCATATATCAAGAAGAGATGAATGACTACAAAATAACTTGTCAGATCCAACATACCTCTCTCTCTTTCTTCAGTTTCTTCTACGTCTATGTCAGAGCTGTCTTCTGGGGGCTCAACATTGTTAGACAGTCCTTCGCATGATGCGCTTATTGGGAAACAATGGAGTTCCGCCTTCCTGCATCCACAATTGCGTTGACAGCCCTTTTTACATTTACATGAAATGTACCGGAGTATTGAGTTTGGTGCAGGGTCTAAAGTAGTTGGTACTGGCACAAGACCACTACTAGTTTTTTGCCATCCCCGCTCACTTGGGTCTTTTTGTTGCTCGTTAGGTGTGACTTGACCGGATAACCACTGCTGCACCTGATAGTAAACTCTCAGTGAATGTTCTCGTGCAGCAGCTTCAGTTGGGAGCAATAAGGAAATGTTGATCTTATTTTTGAATGATGAAGATACGTATTGTTTATATCTTAAATCGTTTAGTTTTGTCTCTTTTTTCCATATGGAGACGTGAGAAACATGTTTCCTGCTGTGGCAATCTTATCTTGACTTTAATTAGGGTCTTTAAAAGCTTCAATTACCGGTTGCAAATCTTTGTTCTTCTGCAGGACTTTAACAAATTTAAGTTTCCCTTGATTAAACAATGCAGAAGTAGTACCACCACCTCATCTGGCTGCTGAGAAAATCCAATAGGATTATCTCAGCAGCCAGATGAGGGGTGTAGAGGCCTTGCGAAACCTTTCCTTTTCCTGGCTTCAAAGTAAATACATTTTTTATATCAGGGCTACAAAGGCCAATCAAAATGACCAGTAGGTCGATATCTTCCCCACCACTGTCACATGTTCATTTGACGGGGCCATCTCTTTGAATTAATTTTTGAATCATGAAGTTTCTCCATTAACATAGGTATAAACCGGCTCTTGTTTTTTGGGTTTGCAAGAAAATTATTCGGCGACACAGTGGGCACCATCATTTCTGTAAATGATATTGCAGCAGATTGTTTTCTTTGTGCTCTTCTCAATCGTTCTAAACGCTTGGTGCTACCACAAGCCTCGTCAGGGTAGCCATCAAAAACGACGATAGCACTTGATTTGTAGTTTGATTTGACATATGATACATAACTGCTGTATATATCTGCATATGTTTGACCTTGGCGCCATTTTACCCGTTGTAACAAAAAACCCCCGTCGATGACATATTTTGTATCGTTAACCCCTTCCGCTTCAGGCCGTTTTTTGAGATAGGGAGCTGTATACCAGCAAAAGTTTTTTAATGAAAATACATTTTACGATAGTTATGATGTATAATAGAAGAGATATTGACCTGGGGGCCAAAAAAATGTTTAAAGCAATTTGAATTTATATGACAATTTATAGTGTTTACCAGAATATCCACATAAGGATATTTGGGTGTACCAGTATATCCACTATTGGATATCGATTGTACTACCAAAATATCCACATCTGGATACCATTAAAATGTATCTATGTCTATTATTTAATTTATAAAGGCACGCTAAATAAAAATAAAACATATATAAAAAGACAGTGAACAATTTAATTATATTCAGAACAAAGCAAAAAATAAAAGAACATTATTTTTATTACTTATGAAAACTTTCAAAATGTTCCGCTGAGCAAAGTCCAGGCTTGTCCGGACAAGCAATGCAACATTTTCTCGTTAGTTTACGCACTCCGCGTCTTTTACAAATTTCACAAATTTTTCGTAGAGCCCTCTTTTTTCCAATTTCTTTTGGAAAATCGGCCATTGCATGCAACGGTTTCCGTGATGTAGTAGGTTGATTTTTTTTATTCATTTCTTGATATCCTTTACTATATTTTAGAAGTAGCCCCCGGCAGCAGAGTTTTGTATATTTATACATTGAAACTTGTTTTTGATGGGCTTGGCTGTAAAATACTCTGGAGTTCAATAGCATAAGATGTAAAAGGTGCAAACCTATTTTGGTGAACCACGTGTAGGACTTCCGCAAAGGACTGTACGGTTCAACATCTTGGTCTACTGCATCAACTGATCCCATATTTTGATTGTAGAATTGTACATGTTTCGGTTTGTTATAATAGCGAATATTTCCTCCTACAACATATCGTTGTCTTTCGCAAAATCCTGCAGTATATTTACTGGTAAGCAGATAAACTTCATTGTTGTCCTTGTAGCGAACTAGAAGGAGCATATTCTTGCGAACAAAACATGATTGTTGCCTATCTAATGGAACCAATGTTAATTCTTTTGGAACGCCCCTATTTGGTCGAATAGTGCCTGTAAGGAAAGTCTGTTGTGTCAATAGAAACTCGCAAAGACGAACTGATGTATACCAATTATCTAAAATCACTTCACGATTACTGTTCAGTAGGTTTTGGCAAAGATAAACTACTATTTTCTCGGAAAAAGAAAGGCTTTCTGTTCCTGAAATGTGCGATATGTCATATATATCTTTGCCGATATATATACAAAAATTCCACGTGTATCCTCGAAGTTCAGGCGCACTGGGACATAAGGAAAATATTTTGATGCCAAATCGACTTCTTTTGCTTTTTATGAACTGTCGAAAATGGAGTCGACCTTTATACAACATAAGTTGCTCATCTATTGCGAAAACTGGTCCTGGATTTACTAAGTTTTGACAATTATCTCTAATAAGAGCCATAAAAATGCCTAGTCTGCTAAGCGGTGCATTACTTTTGGCAAGTTCTGGTGGTGAAAATCTAAGGAATTTAAGAATTGCCAAAAATCGATTTCGGCTCATAACAGATTTATGAAAACATGGAGGACCAGTGCATATATTATCTGTACTCCAATAGTCTGAAATTTGTGGACACTTGGTCAATTCACTGAGAAAATATAGTGCGATAAATACATACATTTCTTCTGTTGTCACTGGTTTATAAGTCAGACCAAAAACTTTCATGGCAGTATGTGGATTATCATTAAAATATTTATCAGCTCTTTGATCGGTCCATTCGCATAGTTTTTTAACAATATTGCTACTTACAAATGACTCAAAACAGTTTACAGCTTCCATACAATCTTGAAAGTCAATAGCTGGGTGAAAGTTATAGTCAGCACGAAATTCGGGTATATCTCTGGGAAGCTTATCATCAAACGGATCCGTAACGACTGTCCATCCGCTCATTTGTACCCCATCAATGACTTCTTCCTCATCCGTTGATGAATAATTGCTGTCTGAATCGCTCTCGAAGTCACTATTATTTATTTCATAGCTCAAATCACTATCACTTTCGAGATCCGAATCCATTTTTCTACTATAAAACACAATTACGTATCTAAATATAAACAGAACAGGCAATAAAAAGAGCACGTGCTCTCTCAACAATACCTAAAAGTGTACTAAATAAATAATATGAATTTCGCCGCTGCTTGGGTTGCCACCAGACTGAACGTCGACCTTGAGCTGTTTACATTATTCTGGGAATTTTGTAAAAAAATGACTAACCATGATATCGCCGTATGGATATCCATGTCCTACCGTAATTCAAATTAATCTACAGAGCACTACACCACTTTTACAGAGTGCAGTAATATCCCTGTATGAATATCCGTATGTGGATATCGTGGTAGAGTTCGCCATACCTAAAAATATCCATACGTGGATACGATGGAGCGGAACAGGTTAAAGTCAGTCTGTTCAGTAGGTGTAAAAGCCTTGTTCAAACTGGATTTTTTTCCTTTCCTCATCTAAAATCTAAAATCTAAAAAGTGGGTCTTGCAGTTACACCGGTACAAATTGCCAATTTTCAACTTGCACTTGAGACCGAACGGTTCGTCTGTACAATAACCAAAATAGTGACATTTGTACAGAACTTTAAGTACTTTAATTTCTGTAAACAGACCATTCACTAAAAGTTAACAGTTTTCGAATTTTAAGCAAAAAACTGGAAAAAAGGAAAAAAAACCGATTTCTTCTGGTTTTTTAAATGTTGCGTCACAAAAGTTTGTCCGCAAACCTCAGATTCAGATTTAGCACCCCAAAACACATATGGAATGAAAAAATCAGAACTTCCCCAAAACTTTCCTACAAGTATCACTTTACAGTACAAATTTACTGAATTAATAAGTGAAATAATCGGATACTATTATTAGTATGATATTTATGAAATACTCAGTGCTAATTAGGTGAAACCCCCTTATTACGGCTATAATTAAAATACCATTATTTTTTAATGAGTATTATTTTGTAAGTTAGATTCATATCTGTAACAATTTTCATTACATTATTTTGATTACTACAATTCGGTATTTTTCTGAAGCTATTTTTTTATTATTAACGCAATTTACAGTTTTTACTGGGAATAAGCCATAATTTTACTTTAAAATAAGTTTATTTTGAAATTTTGATCTCCAAAGTGGAAATCCAAGTGTCAAAACAAACTTATTTTAAAGTAAAATTGTAGCTTATGCCCATTAAAAATAATAAGTTACAATTTAATGATTTCAAATATTTTTAAATCATAAAGGCAGCTTTAATCTAGCCTATGCAAGTCCGTCTTGCATGGCACATCTCTTGCCTAGCTTGACCTTTTTACATCAGAGATATTTCTGTGCAATTTTAGATCCCACTTTCATCGTTGCCAACAGAGAAAATATTTATCAATTTGAGGTGATTTTATTTTAAATAAATATAATTAAGCACTAAAAGAAATAATATAATAAATAAATATACACTATTTATGGTTATTAAAAGGGTGAAGGATGTCAACCAAAGAAAAAAAAAACATTGTTATTGTTGAATATTGCTGTTGTAGCAATAATCATCCATAGTCAACGACTCACCCAGTCGTTTTTACATTAACTTTAGACATAGTATATCTATTTATCACCACTTAATAAACTTAATTTAAATCAAAACACAACAATACACACGTGGGCTGAGGGACGCTAAAGATAAAGATAAGGTTATGTTTTATTCTGTAATCTATTATAAATTGATATGTTGGCAACATGCATTTTAACGATAAATTGCAGGAAAATAGCATGAAAATAGAACATGTTCTAATTTTTCGTCTAGCACAGGAATTGCATGGAAATAGCCCGTGGGCATGCGCAGTTCCATGATCTGTCTTGCATAGATCTTGCCTAGCATGAAAATAGCATAATGTAAAACTGTCTTAAGAAAAAAAATTCAGTGACTATCCTCCTCCTAAGTGCCTTCTCTGTTTAGGTTGGCGATCAATATGTCAAATTTCTCTCTGTTCTTGCTTGATGAATTAATTCATTGCCTCTTGTGTGGGTCCAATCTCTGACGTTTCGTAGCCAAGATTTTTTCTTTCGTCCTATGCCCCTTTTACCTTCAATCTTGCCTTCTAATATTACCTAGAGCTGCTCAAATTCCCTATGGCGCATTATGTGTCCTAGATATGACGTCTTTCTGATTTTGATAGTATTGACCAGATGAGGGCGTGTGTTTATTACTCTCAATACTTCTTCATTCGTAGTTCTGCTGGTTCAGCTTATTCTTAACATTAGGCGGTATATCCACATTTCAAATGAATGTAATTTATTGACGTCATACTGTCCTACAGCCATACAGTAATAGAGACCACACATAACACTTTAGTGTTCTCAGTCTTATTGAGATTGATAGCTTGGGGTTACAGAGCATTTTACGCATCTTCATGAAACCAAATCTTGCTATTTCAATGCGTCTTCTAATTTCTTTTGAGCGGTCTAGTTGACTATTTAGCTATTTGCCTAGCTATATGAAGCTTTGGGAACTCTGAAGGGTGATACCATTTATTTGTATGTTAGGTCTAACTTATTCATGGGGGTTTTTGTGGAATACCAGAATTTTGGTTTTGGAAATGTTACTGTCCCAGCTCAGCCTGTGACTTTCGTCTGATAATATGTCCATCAATATTTTTAGTTGGTCTTTTGTTTCTGCTAATACTACGGTGTGATCAGCATATCTTTATTGTTAATGATGATTCCATTGAGTCTGGCACCTTCAGGGCGATTTTCAAGAGAAGCTCTAATTATATGTTCGGCATATACATTAAATAATAGGGGGGACAAAATGCTCCCTTGACGCACTCCTCGTTCTATGTTGATGTACTTGGTGTTTCCGTTCTCTGTTCGAACGCATCCTGTGTGGTTTTAGTATGTATTACTTATGATAGATATGTCGTGTTCGTCCAACCCTAACTTCTTTTAACATCTCAATCAATTTTCCGTGTTTGATGCGGTTTGAAGGCCTTTCTATAATCGACAAAGCACACATACAGCCGTTTTTTAACCTCAAGATTCCTTTCTGCCATCAGTGTCAATCCCATAATTGCTTCTCTAGTCCTGTACCCTTTCTAAAACCATATTAAGAACGACTCAGGTATTCTTCACACTTATTGTGAATTCGGTTATAAATTATTCGCATAAAAATCTTAGCGGCATGATTCATTAGGGATACAGTTCGATGGTCTTCACATTTCCTTGCTATTTGTTTTTTAGGAAGAGCTATATGTGGATGTTAGCCAGTCATGTGGTATGTTAGAGGTATGTTAATTTCCTCACAACATTATCACTTAGGTGTTTAAAATGTTCGGCTGTTATTAGGTTTTCGCCAGGTGTCTTGTTGTTCTTTGCGTCTTTTATTGCCTGCAAAACTTCTTCGGTGAGCATGTTTAATTTTCCATCTGTATCTATTTGTGGGCGCTCTTCTGTTCTCTGATCACCAAACAAATCTTTAAGATATTGCTCTCATATTTCTTTCTGTTTTTCAGGGTCTAATGCCATTTGGTTTTTCTTGTTGTTTACAATAGATAAGTGTTTGGGCTTCCATATTCCAGCTACTTCTTTAACCTTTCTGTGTAGTTCTCTATCTTTATGCGTCATTTGCAAATCTTCTACCTCTTTACATTTTTCTTTCATCCACTCTTCCTTAGCTACATTTATTTTTTTCACAATTTCCTCGTTGAGTTCTTTGTATCTTGTTAGGTTTTTGTTTTTTACCGTCCGTCTCCTCTCCATAATTTGTAATATTTCGTTTGTCATCCATGGTTTTCTATGTTTACGGTTTTGTTTCTGTATACTTTGGTCTGCTGCCTCCAAGACAGTATTTTTAAGTTTCCCCCACATGTCTTCAATGTTTTCTTTTATTGTCTTCTCTTTAATGGGAGCTATTGTCTTAGACTCTAACTGCGTGTCTACTATGTTTTCATACTTCTGTTGCTGTCCTTGGTCAGCACTACTCCATGCTATTCTCTGACTGGGTTTAGCCTTGTCTACTTTTTAAAGTTTTAATCGGGTACTACAGGACTACAGGATTGTGGTCTGAATTTATGTTACAGCTTGGGTACGTTTTTGCGTTTAGAATACCATTATGGAACCTTTCGTTAATTCTAATGTAGTCGATTTGGTTCCTCACAATATTTCCTTCGCAGTCTTGAGGAGACCTCCACGTATATAGACGTCTTTTAGGTAATTTAAACCATGTGTTAAGAACCACCAGGTTGTTCTCTTGGCAAAATTCAACAAAGCGTGTGCCTCGTTCGTTCCTGGTTCCTAAACCATATGTGCCGATGATCGATTCGACTTTTTCTGCCCCTACTTTGGCATTCCAATCTCCCATAAATATGTTGATGTCGTCGGATTTTATGTGTTTTTTGATCTTTACAATATCGGAATAGAAAATCTCAAGATCTTCGTCTGGGCTGTCGGTGCGTATATTTGTATTATATTGATGTCGAATGGTTGTCCATTTAATTTGATAATCATTAATCTGTCGCTGACTGGTAGAAAACTTTTCGTGTGTTGTTTCATGGATGCTGTTACCAACACTCCTACACCTGACGGCATCATCATCTTTGCCTGCATAATTGAAACGGTTAGCATTTACTGTATCCATATATTCTTCTCCCTTCGATCTCACTTCCCACATACCAAGTATGTCCCACTTCAGTGACTATAATCGCAATTAAGTATACTTAGTGTAGGGAGCAGCTAGGTTACCGTGACCTTTTCAATTCTAATGGGTGCATCCAATTTTTTTTATGTATTTTTGGCTGCTAATTACGAATTTCGAGGGTGGATTGTTCCCTATTAAGGAAATTTGTTCCTTAAAAAAATAAAAAAATTGGCGTGTACTAAACTTTAATCCAATAATTAGATATCGAGATCCAAATCCAAAATGGTTGCTAAATAAGTATTTTTCGAAGCTTTTTCGATCGTAACTCGGCTTCTACGCATGCAAATGAGCTCTACAAAGTCTCATTTTTAAGAATTTATAGATTTTCAAACAAAATTTGTTAAATTACTTTATCTTTATTTGTATAAAGTAGATAGTACACGTTTAAAGTTGTAATTAACAAAAAAATGAGCAGTAAAGATTTATGCGATTTTCTCGATTTATACTATTTTCTCGATTATTACTGGACACAGAAAGGTGAAAAAAATCAACGATTACAGAAAAAAACTCTTTCAAGTGATGTGCGTAAAAAGTTTGGTTATAATAGAACGTTAAACTTCATAATCCGATATTTCAAAAGAACTTTCAAAAAAATTTAAAAAGTAAAACCATCAGTTTAAAGGCAACATAATTTTGAATAAAGTGTCCAAATTTCGAGACATTTTCTCGGTAAATAACAGAGAAAACACTGTCTCTGGTTTTAGTGTACCGATAAAACAGCCTTAAGTGGACCCATCAGAATTGAAAAGGCCACGGTGGCTCTTAGCTGGCCCCTAGACTAATGAACGGTCGGAAATATACGAAAACCTTTTTTTTTTTCATCCGTATAACCAATACAGTAGCAAGACCGAAAATAAATCAGACATACGTATTTACGGTTGCCTTCCATCTTTAATACCTATTTTATAATATTTATATAAAAATACATTAAATAATATTTTTTTATGTAAAGCTTAATTTAATCAACAGGAAAATATATTTTCGATATAAAACCACAATCGGTAAACGGTTACGTAGTTTCCAACACACGAACACGAAATATATTGTGCCACATCTTATGGACTTTAATTTTTTTATACTTATACTCTGCAATTGTGTTGCGCAAATCATTGATGTGTGTTTAGATTAAAAACGTTTTTGTGGGTGGTCGTCCTTCAAAAAATTAATCATTCACAGACACCCAAACAGCACCAAATTATACAGAAAATTTTCATGCAGTCGTTTTCGTTGATGTTTTACACATAAAAAATAACTAAACCAGGCAAACATTATGTTGGAAAATATTTTAAGGATAAAATATTAATTTTAAGATGAAATATTGCCTTTACAGTTTTACAAGTTTAAGCAAACTGCTGATTGTATCTTGAAATAAACAAATTACGCTAAACTAATTACATTTTTTTACGATTTTTCGGCTACATTGTTCCTCTACAAGGTTGGTGTAATTGTTTCCCTTAATCTTTTTTTTGGATTATTGTACAAAATATGCTATACATGTTTTTATGCCACATAGTGCACTCTATTTTATTCCGGCATAGAAATAAGAGGGCACTAATAAAATCAAAAGTATGCTACGAATGGAAAAATGCACACATTAGGAACTACATCAAAATTGGAAATGATTGTGTAAAAAACGAATATATAAGATCGATATGTGAGACGCAAGATTTAGTAAGTTGGTGAAGACAGATAATGGAGGAAGACAGACTAAGGAAAATTACGCTTCTTCTTCCTTATTTTATGTAGACTTTAAAGCCTGTTTGTTCTTCAAAATCGGCCTCCTAAATTGTTTAAATTATCGCACCATCTTTTTCTTGGTCTGCCAATACTCCTTCGTCCATTTTTTGACTTATCTCGTGCTATTCCTACTACCCTATCCTCTGCCATTCTACTAATGTGTTTGTTCCACTGTTTCCGGTTTCGTTTTGTCACCCATCCATTTATGTCTTCTATATTGCATGGTCTTCTTATGTTTTCGCTTCTGTCCCTATCCAACAGACTTTTCTCTGATATTCGTCGGAGTATTATGATCTCTGTTGTTTCTAGTAGTTGTCTCGTTTTAGATGTGTCAGGTCTTGTCTCCGCCGTGTATGTAAATATAGGTCTAATTGCTGCTTTATAGATTCTTGTTTTTGTGTATGTATCTTAGGTTTTTGTTCTTCCAGATTGTGTCACTCCGCCGCTTTACTTGCTTTTAAGCTTTGTTGTAGTACTTCTTCTTCTTCAACATCTTCTGCTTTATTATTTTTCCGTCAATTTCGATTTTACATCGTAGTGAGTATTTAGATGAAGATGCGTGTTAATTTTTGGAGCTTGTCTTCTGTCTCGGCGATTAATGCGGCGTCATCTGCATAACATAATATTTGGATTTCTTTGTTCCCCATTCTGGAGCCATGACCTTTACACACTGCTTGTATTAGTTCGTGCATTATTATATTAAATAGAAGTGGGCTTGTAACCTCGGAAATCTTTTTTGGATGGTGCTAGAAAGATAACCAATGGAGACACTGCGGACAGCAGCCAGATGGTTGGTGAAGAGCGAGTCGTAAAATTACCAAAGATACGATAAGATAGAAATAGGGCGCCACTCAATTTTTTGGGGTTAAGGAGAAAATTAAGAAACCTTAGAAAAGAAAAGAGACAAGGAAAGATATTTAGGTTCAGAGATCAAACCCAAGGAAAGATACCAACAGTTAATTATCGAATAAATTTGGTCAATACAATATATAAACAAATAATAAATATATTACTTACCTACGAAACTTAATCAGCCTGTTCTTTCTACTGGTCAAAAGTATAGTAATATTTAAAGATAAAAAGCAAATAGTCAGAGTTACTATTTTATCAGGGAACTTGTTAGGAGGAGCCGACAAATAAAATACATACATAAAACAATAACAATATATTCAACAACAAAATTATGACGCTGCTGAATGCAACACAAGTAATAAAAATACACAAACAACTATAAAATGGTAGTATACACATAAAAATAAGCGGTAATGTAATTAGCAAATACCTTTACAAAGATATATAAGACAATCATTTACAAATAAAATGTTATGGGCGTACCTCGAGATATTACAAAAAAAAATGAATAAAAATTATAATAAACTCAAAAGATAACAAAAATTAATTAAATCAAAATTTACAAAAATACAAAGAGATTACAGAAATGAAAACATTTTTTTTTTGTGTGTGTTTTGGCTTGGATAATTGTCATTCAGCCAGTCTCAATCAAGATAAGTTTATTAATGTAGTGTGTGTGTGTGTGTGTGTGTGTGTGTGTGTGTGTGTGTGTGTGTGTGTGTGTGTGTGTGTGTGTGTGTGTGTGTGTTGTGTGTGTAGAGTAATTGTCTTGATACTTAGCAAAGTCGACGTCATTGTCTTTGCTAAGAGACGCTAATTGTATCCGAACGTCTGCGGTCGTTCCACCCAGGTGGGATTCGAACTCACGACCTTTAGGTTTAAAGGCAGGCGCTCTTACCACTGAGCCACAGAGGGGGTTAAAATGAAAACATAAAAATTTAACCAAACCGCACTTGGCTAAGTGGATTAACTATCTCGCACTATTATTTAATGATAAACTGAGAGTAATGTTCATAATTATTATTTATTGAAATTTCTTGAATTTATTGAAATGTTCTTTAAATTTAATATAAAAATCAGCAATCTAAAGGTGAAGACATGGAGGAACATTAGATAGTCCAGATAATGAAGGATGATATGTTACCATACCATATTACTCGCCCAGATAATTTGAAGATAATGATTACGGTAACTTACAGTAATTCCTGATGACTGCAGCCTAATTCACTGGAGTTAATACTTTACTGGTACCAAACACTCCACGCCCACCGATCAGTCCGTTGGTTTTTCTAAAATTTTACCAACGACCCAAGAAAAAAGAAGGGATAGAATCATAGGCCAGTCGTATGTAGTTCTGAGAAGATAAGGTCTTAACGACTTCTGAAAGTTTGAGGAATTTACGGTACTAGTAAAATATAAACCTGGTAGATTGGGTTTTTACCGAACATACCATAAAATGCCTTCGACGATTTTGTTTGTCAAAGTATTAAACAGAAACCCGACTTAACCGAAAAGCATTAGTTCCTTTCATATTCAGGATTAAGACGGAAAGGATTAAAAATCTTCCGTAATTAGGGAAATTCCGTGCATTCAATAAAAGTTTGAAGTTGGTAAACCAAACATGAGCGTATCATCACGGGGGTAAAAGGAATAAAAATAATTAATATTTTAATTATATAAAAAAATGTTACAGGCTTAACGAGTCACCCTGTCTGACTCCGCTTTGTACTGGTATAGACTGTGTTAGTTTTCCATTTATCTTTGCCTGTATTCGATTATGGAAGTAGATGTTTTCGATGGTTTGTATAATATTTTATACAGTAGGTGTAAGACGTCTTCGACTTTGTCAGGCCTATAAAACATAGATATGCTGGTTTATTGTATTCGATGGCCCTTTCTCTGATTTGTTTTAGTACAAATACGGCGTCTACGCAGGATCTTCCGTATCTGAAGCCTTGTTGTTTATGTTGATAAAGTTTTTACTTTATTGATTTTGTTGGTTAGGACTTTTGTGGTAAGCTTCAGTGCGGTGTTCAGTAGATTTATACTTCCATAATTGTTGGGATCTTCTTTATCTCCTTTCTTGAACATTGGTATCATTATGTTGATTCTCCATACGTCTGGTATCTTGCAGTGCAATATTAGTTTTTGTATAAGTTTTGTCATCTGTAGGGTTATACTTTCTCCTCCGTATTTTAGAAGCTCGTTGGTTATTCCGTCTAGTTCTGGTGACTTTCTATTTTTGAGTGAATTTATGGCTATTTCTACTTCCTGAAAACTGATTTTGTGTCTTAATTCAGGTACGTTATTGTGTTGTTTATTATTTTCCTTTTCTTTAAACAGTTCCGTCAGGTATCTTTCCCATTCGTTTGTCGGTATGTTATTGTATTCCTTCAATATCTTTCCGTTGGTTTCTTATGAATCTCCATATTTGTTTTTGTCTACCGTAAAAGTCGCTTTCCATCCTTTTTGTAAATTGTTTCCAGTGTTCATTTTTTGTTCTTCTTACCAACTGCTTTGTTTCATTTCGTATTCTTCTATAGGTGTCTCGGGATTCTGGAATATTTGATGTTTTGTACTTCCTGTATGCCTCTCGTTTCTCTTCACATTTCTCTTTTATTTCTTTTCTAAACCATGGTGTATTGTTGTTTATTTTGTTCAGTATGACTTTGCGTTTTCCTAGAGCTTCTGTTGCTGCTTCTTCAATGTTGTTTTTAATTTTTTCCTAGCTCGCGTTTATCTCTTCGATGCCGTGTATTTGTTTCAGCTGTATCTTCTGTGCTAGCCTTCTTTGATACATTTCTCTTGTAGAGTCGTTCCACAGTGATTCTACATTGAATTTTTCCTCGGTGATTTCCTGTAGAAAATGTTTTGGTGTTATTTTCATTCTTATCTTTGCTAGTATTAGCTTGTGTTCATTCGCTGCGTCTGCTGAGTTTAAAGTTCGGATATCTAGAATCTGGACTTTTCTATTAGTGACTATAAAATCAATCATAGATTTGTGCCCCCTGGAGTTTTCAAATGTATATTTATACTGAAGCTTATGGTCGAAAATGTATTATTGGGTCTGACTTCGTTAAAATCATAGAGATTGGCCATACGTTTCCATTTGCATTGACATGGTTTTCATTAAGTCTTTGTTTTTCTCCTGGAACTATTTAATTTCCGATTCGTGCATTAAAGTGGCTCATAACAATTTAGGGTTCTTCATGAGGTATTTCATTCAGGATGGTTTGCAATTGTTCGTAGAATGCCTCTAGTTCCTCCTTAGGTTTGCAGTTCTCGGGGATATAGATAGATATGACATTTAATTTTAATTACGCTAAAGGAAAAATCAATTGGAACGCGCACTCAAAGAAGGCCACCGAAGAAATTGAGAAATAGTTGAAATCATATCCCCCAGCGATTTATCGGTATTTTGAGATATTAAACAGTAAAAATAAAAAGAAAAGTGTAAGTCTAACTAAGAGTCCTCTAATCTTGCTTTCTGGAACGATGGTGTTGGAACTGGCAGCTTTTCCTTTGGATCTTCTTCCTTTTGGGTGCTTCTTAGAGTCTTCCGTTTTTATTTTTAGTATTTGGGTTCATTGTTTTCACCTAAAGCTTTACATTTACAATTTTTAATGTGTACTTACATTTTTAGACTTTTGAAAATAGGCTGTAACTTGTTTCAATCAATTTTTCAGCAAGTAGCGCGTCTGGTTCTATAAGTATTCTAGAAGATCATTAACGTGACACAAGGCTGCTTTATGAGTTACTGGTCCACCAGGTACAAGCTCCTCTTCTTCTTCATCACTTTCCTCGTTTTATATTCGGCATTTTCCTAGGACGTCTTCATCCATTAAATACTCAAAAGCCCGAGTCGCAGTCTAACCACTCTTGCAGGTTTGTTGTGTCCACATTCTCCTCCCCCAGGAACTGAGTTTATTAAACTTTTAAGGACAGGCAATTCATTTTCATCTTCTTCAGCTGCTAGTTCGACACAATTTTAGATATTTTTTAACAGTTTCTCCATGACTTTGATGACCATGAGTGGGGAATAGTAAATGACTTCCAAAACTCTTTTAAGTCATCTCCTTCTTCAATTTTTGAGCGAAGTAACTTTGTTCTGTAGTTTCTCTTCATAGACTTCTGGTACAAATTTGACTTCGAACCACTCTTAAAATATTTTTATTTATCCATCCTTCCCCTTCGTTAAAGTAATCAATAGGTAGTTTTTCTGCTCTAGTGCACCTAAAAATTTATTCGAGTTAAAGGGCATTTCCATAAGAAGCCCAATTCGTCTGCGTTATAAATTTGTTCTAATCAGATCATTTAAAGAGAAGAACTCTTCGAACTTACTTTTAAATTCGTCAGCTTCCTGTTGGTCACCACTGAGCTTCTCTCCATGCAGTCTTATCTCTTTTATTCCACGGCGTTGGTTAAAGCGAGTCAACCAATCAGATGATGCATCAAAATCCTCTTCTAAGCTAAACACGTCAAAAAACTGTAATTGCTTTTACAGCAATTATGGGACCTAATATGGGTGTAACCATGTTACATACTTGGACTATCCATTCTACCAACGCCGTCGCTAATTATACGTAAGACGAGTTCTCATTGTTTTTCTTTCCTTCATGGCTGAGTTTTCTGACATTGATGCAACTGAAAGAAGTTTGTCCTGTTTGTTCGGAAAGAAGATTTTGATTAATCGTCAATACAATTTTTTTTTCTCGGACATGGTAACAAAACAATAAAACATGCATTGTAGCTTAAAATGAAACACTACCTCACAACGATCAACTGAACGAACTGCGAACTAACACAAAACACGAGCAAGTTAACAGCCCCATTCTACCACTCTCCGGCAGTCACAGTTACTTTGTTTCAACCAATGGCGTATAATATATAGACCCGGTGAACGCTTTAAAAAGTGTCCACAACATAAATACCTTTGTTATTGTTTATTGTTTTGATACGAAGATGCACGAAGTTCATGATTTCTTACGAAGCATCACGAAGTTGATCTTGTGTTTGAATACATCATGGACGTATGAAAACATTTTCTCCATTTTGTGTGTTTACATATTTTATGTGCCAAGCAAATTTTATTTTAAATTGTTGAGAGTTATTTACTTACTATTTTAGTAAAATGCCATACTATTTTATCAAAATAATTATTTCTCTTATAGACGGGAACAAAAAGAAATTATAAATATTTAATTTTAATTAAAAAAATATATATTGTCATAACATTTAAATGAGCACGCCGCTGTTCTGGTAAACATACCTTCAACCTTGAGCGTAGATCTTTCGGACACTCGATTATATAGCGAGAATAGGGGACTACTTAGTCTATATATTATACGTCATTGGTTTCAACACACAGTAGACAAACAACTCTATCGTATATTATAACAAAAAACTATCTAATCAAAGATTTGTTATCTTTTTGCAATAAAGAAATAATGAAATTAGTCAATCGTCTTTATTGGTTATTTTACACTGCAACAATATTATATTTCTGCTTATAATAATAAATTACTATGTTTATTGGGAACAAACTAAAATTTTCTTTAAAATCATATATTTTTATATTGCATTTATAATAGTAATGATAATTCATAGATTAGGTTATAATTATTACAAAATTTATTAAAAAAATAAAAAAAAAGAATAAAATTAGAAAAAAAAATAAAAATATACTAAAACAATCACTAAGAGGATCTAAACCCCCCAGATGTTGAATCGGGTTTATGTCCTAACATAGTGAAAAAAATATATTACCATAGTTATATTTATTAACATAGTAGGTAGATGTTTATTATTTTTTTCATTTGTAAGATGTATACACTATGTATTTCTCATGACGTCTTTCAATAACTAAATTATAATAAAGGTATGATATAGTATTTATTAACATAGTATGTACATTAGCTTAGTAAGGAATAAGATATATTATTATCCAGATTTAGCCATACGGCTCACACTCCCTCTAAGGGGAAAATTCACTCATCCCAGATACCTACGGTATCAAAAGGATTGAGCTCTGGTGGGACTCTTTCCGTGTTATCGAGCCCTAGGTGACTTGATATGCTGGAGTATCTCCCAAAAATTTTCGTACACATCTAGACCTTGAGAGTAGAACAGCTTTCTGCATGGTCTTGTAGAGATGTTCATTCAGACCTAGCTTTTTTATGTTTTCTAGGAGGTTCTTTGGAATGACTCCAGTAGTAGAGAGAATAATAGGTATTGTCTGGGTACTTTCCATTTTTCACTGTCTTCCTATTTGAATTTCCAGATCCCTGTACTTGGCGATTTTTTCGTTCTGTTTAACACGAAGATTATTGTTGTTGGGTATCGCCACATCAATTAATGTTGTTTGTCTTTTTAGTTTATTAACTAGTATGAGATCTGGTCTATTATGTGCCACTGTTTGGTCTGTGAGCACCGTACGGTTCCAGTATAGCTTGTAGTTGTCGTCCTCAAGTATACTCTCAGGAACATATTGATAATATTGAAGATGGTTTGTTTGAAGAAGTCCCAGTTTGATAGCTATCTCTTGATGAAGGATCTTTCCTACTGAGTCGTGCCGTTCCTTATATTATATATATTATATTATATTATATTATATTATATTATATTATATTATATTATATTATATTATATTATATTATATTATATTATATTATATTATATTATATTATATTATATTATAATATATTATATTATATTATATTATATTATATTATATTATATTATATTATATTATAATATATTATATTATATTATATTATGTTATATTATATTATATTATATTATAATATAATATATTATATTATATTATATTATATTATATTATATTATATTATATTATATTGTATTATATTATATTATATTATATTATATTATATTATATTATAATATATTATATTATATTATATTATATTATATTATAATACATTATATTATATTATATTATGTTATATTATATTATATTATATTATATTATATTATATTATAATATAATATATTATATTATATTATATTATATTATATTATATTATATTATATTATATTATATTATATTATATTATATTATATTATATTATATTGTATTATATTATATTATATTATATTATATTATATTATATTATATTATATTATATTATATTATATTATATTATATTATATTATATTGTATTATATTATTATCAGATTTAGCCATACGGCTCACACTCCCTCTAGGGGGAAAATTCACTCATCCCAGATACCTACGGTATCAAAAGGATTGAGCTCTGGTGGGACTCTTTCCATGTTATCGAGCCCTAGGTGACTTGGTATATTGGAGTATCTCCCAGAAATTTTCGTACACATCTGGACGTCGCGAGGAGTACAGCTTTCTGCATGGCCTTATAAAGATGTTCATTTAGACCCAGCTGTTTTATGTTCACTAGGAGGTTTTTGGGAATAACACCAGTAGTAGATAGAACAATAGGTAGTGTCTGGGTACTTTCCATTCTCCATTGTCTCCTGATTTGTATTTCTAGATCTCTGTACTTGGCGATCTTTTCGTTGTATTTAACAACTAAATTATTGGTGTTGGGTATCGCCACATCAATAAGTGTTGTTTGTCTAGTAAGTTTATTAACTAGTATGAGATCCGGTCTATTATGGGCCACTGGTTGGTCTGTAAGCACAGCGCGGTCCCAGTATAGCTTGTAGTTGTCATTTTCAAGCATTCTATCAGGAGCGTATTGATAATAAGGAAGATGGTCGGTATGGAGAAGTCCCAGTTTGTCAGCTAGTTCTTGGTGAATAATCTTTCCTACTGAGTCATGGCGTTCTTTATAATCAGTACCGACAAATGCCTGGCAGCCACCGGTAAGATGTTGGATGGTTTCTTGGGCTTGGCATCCATATCGGCATTTGTCATTTTGGACTTGAGGATCTTTAACAATATACTTCAGGTAATTTTTAGTTGGAATAACCTGATCCTGAATGGCAAGTAGGAAACCCTCAGTCTCGGGGAACATCTTTCCTGATGTCAACCAATAGTTCGACGCTGTATTGTCGACATATTCTTGGTTGATCTCATTGAGATGTCGCCCATGCAGAGGTTTACTCATCCAGGTGCGCATTTTTTCTTGCTGAGTCAGGTGGTTTATGCGCATTTCTTGTTCCCTCAGTTTAAGCGGCGTCGTATCGTCTACTGCGCAAATTGCTCGATGTAAAGTAGATGTCTCTGCCTGTACCTGAAAATAAAGTCTTAGATTAGCAATTTGTTTATCTAATTGCTCACCTATATCCATAAGTCCTCTTCCCCCTTGATACCGCGGTAATGTTGTTCTCTCTACTGCACTACGTGGATGATGTTTTTGCGCCTTTGTGAGAAGTGTTCTTACTTTCCGCTGAAGACCCTCTATATCCGTTTTTGACCACTTTATAATACCAAATGAGTAGCTCAGCGCAGAACAGGCGTACGTATTTAATGCCTTAAACAAATTTTTACTATTAAGATATGACCGATTTAGTTGTCTTACTCTTCGCACGAACTCCGAAGTTAGTTCCGTTTTCATTTGTTTATGGTCAATTTTACGTGCCTGTTTTACTCCGAGATATTTGTACATATCATTTTCACCCATTGCCTCGATGTTTTGGCCATCTTGCATATCGAAACCTCCAGGCTGAACCTTTCCTCTGACTATATTTAGTATACGGCACTTGTCTAGTCCAAAATGCATACTGATGTCATTTGAGAAATTTTCTACAGTTTTTAGCATCTCATCTAGGTGATTTCGGGTGGAAGCCATTAATTTTAAATCATCCATATACAACAGATGATTAAGCTTCGCTACAACGGTGTTGTTATTTTTGATGCTAAATCCTGAGTCAGTAGAGTTCAGCAGCTGAGATAGTGGGTTCATCGCTAGGCAGAACCAAAGTGGACTCAACGAGTCCCCTTGGAAAAGGCCCCGGTTAATAGGGATATCTTCAGTTTCGATATTAATTTCACCAGGTATTTGAAGGTGAATTTTAGTCTTCCACTCTGCCATTATATGCTTCAAAAAGGTCACGAGATTATCATCGACTTTATATATTTTCAATATATCTATAAGCCATTCATGCGGCACTGAATCAAAAGCCTTCTTGTAGTCAATGAAGGCAGTAAAAAGGTTTCTTTTTTTGGTGTATGCCTGGTTAGAAATGACTGAGTCGATAATAAGTTGTTCTTTGCATCCCATGGAGCCCTTAGCGCATCCTTTCTGTTGGGGCTCTATGATATTATTCAGAGCACAGTGTTGGTAGATACGCCGGGCCACACAGGATGTGACCAATTTGTACAAAGTTGGAAGACAAGTGATTGGGCGGTACTTGGCTGGATCTTGGGTGTTATTTTGATCCTTCGGTATTAGATAGGTGGTTCCCTGAGTAAGGAATGATGGTATTTCCTGTGAATTAGAAATAATATTATTAATAAATACTGTTAAAATCTCATGAACACTCCAAAACTTCTTTAGCCAGAAGTTTTGAACTCCGTCCGGTCCAGGAGATTTCCAGTTATGAAGCTCTTTGATAATGTTCGAGACTTCTTCAGTGGTGAAAGGTTCATAAGGAATATTCCTGTAGTGTTGACATTTGTTCGTGGTGTCTTCAATCCATCCAGCTTTGTTGTTATGGGTAGCTGGCGTCGAAAGTTGGTTTCCCCAAAACTCATGAATTTCTTCTTGGCTTGGGTAGGATTTATTTGCGTTTTCTACAGTGGAATTAAGTTTCCTATAGAAAGTTTTCTCTGCTTGCTCAAAAAGTATATTGTCGCATTTCCGGTTGTTACTAACTTTGTATCTTCTCAGGCGGCCTGAGTAAACAGATAGTTTTTGTTTTAATGTGTCCAGGCATTGTTGAGGTGTGTTGTTTTCTGGATCATATCGTGAGTGTCTTAGAGTGTTAAACTGTATTTCTTCAGCTCTTTTGATGATTTTTCTACTTCTTACTCCTCTTATGTACTCTGTTATTTGTCCAATGTCCCTACGCAGTAATTCGATCTTCTTCAGCAGTCGTTTTTCCCAGGGTGCTATTCTGTTACCAGTCCTTCCGATGTTGGTACCCCGTCGTGTTCTGATCTTTATGCCCATAACATTAGCAATTGCTGTTGCTGCACAGTAAATCAGCATATGCAAATATTCCAATGTATGGGCTTCTGTGATATAATTGGGTAGGACTTCAGTATTCACGATTTGTAACAGCGCTCCTAGTTTCTTGGAAGAGTTTATTTTTGGTAGCGGTGGTCTGCTAAGTGGGTTTGTTCCACTAAACTCTTGTACGGCGCGCGCCATTTCGTTTGTCAGACTATCGTGCAACTCGTTATTGTCCTGCTGTGTATTATTAGGTTGAGTTTCTTGTATGAGAATCTCAGGAATCTGCTCATTAGGGATTTCATTAGGGACTTGGTCTGCAACTTGCTCTTGGTTATGGATCTCCTGTTCGATTTCGCGTCTGATGGTGTCGCGTCTATTCTCTGGAATAAGATTGTTTCTTAAAATTACCCGGTATTGATCTGCTACTCTTTGTTCAGATACTTGGATTTCTGGGTACTCCCTGCAAAATTCGGCATACAGTTGTTGTCGATAGCCGATTGTTTCTTGACCGAGGTTTGTCACCTTATAATAAAAGCGCAAAATATTTTCGTTTATGGACACTGTCCACTTCATACGCTGCCTCGGTCGTCCCGCTTGAGTGAGCGCCGGCTGATGTTCCAGCGCAGCACCTTCAGCGAGTGGAGCTCTTGTTGTTGTTTGGCTCACTTGTGGTTGTTGTTGTTGTTGTTGGGCTGTAGCTGATTGTATGACAGGGGCCCGCCTCCTCAACACCCTGCCACCGACGTCCCGCATGCTGTCACGTCCAGCGTCGGCTCCAGACGTGCCCTGGCGATCCCCAGGCAGCGACCCTAAACATAAATTATTAAACTCCATTATCATGGGTGTGCATTTTATACCTACTGCCAGGTGTCAGTTTTTGTTCCACGACAGGTATTCCTGTTACCCTCTGGGTATCTGCGCTACGGATACCCAGAAAGCATCCCCCATTCGCAGGGGGCCGCGCCTGATAGAAGAACTGATAAAAACTCCCACAGGATATTATTATTATTATCAGATTTAGCCATACGGCTCACACTCCCTCTAAGGGGAAAATTCACTCATCCCAGATACCTACGGTATCAAAAGGATTGAGCTCTGGTGGGACTCTTTCCGTGTTATCGAGCCCTAGGTGACTTGGTATGTCGGAGTATCTCCCAGAAATTTTCGTACACATCTGGAGGTCGCGAGGAGTACAGCTTTCTGCATGGCCTTATAAAGATGTTCATTTAGACCCAGCTGTTTTATGTTCGCTAGGAGGTTCTTGGGAATAACACCAGTAGTAGATAGAACAATAGGTACTGTCTGGGTACTTTCCATTCTCCATTGTCTCTTGATTTGTATTTCCAGATCTCTATACTTGGCGATCTTTTCGTTGTATTTAACAAGCAAATTGTTGGTATTAGGTATCGCCACATCAATAAGTGTTGTTTGCCTGGTAATTTTATTCACTAGTATGAGATCCGGTCTATTATGGGCCACTGGTTGGTCTGTGAGCACAGTGCGGTCCCAGTATAGCTTGTAGTTGTCATTTTCAAGCATTCTGTCAGGGACATATTGATAATAAGGAAGATGGTCGGTTTGGAGAAGTCCCAGTTTGTCAGCTAGTTCTTGGTGGATAATCTTTCCTACTGAGTCATGGCGTTCTTTATAATCAGTACCGACAAATGCCTGGCAGCCACCGGTAAGATGTTGGATGGTTTCTTGGGCTTGGCATCCATATCGGCATTTGTCATTTTGGACTTGAGGATCTTTAACAATATATTTCAGGTAATTTTTAGTTGGAATAACCTGATCCTGAATGGCAAGTAGGAAACCTTCAGTCTCGGGAAACATCTTTCCTGATGTCAACCAATAGTTCGACGCTGTATTGTCGACATATTCTTGGTTGATCTCATTGAGATGTCGCCCATGCAGAGGTTTACTCATCCAGGTGCGCATTTTTTCTTGCTGAGTCAGATGGTTTGTGCGCATTTCTTGTTCCCTCAGTTTAAGCGGCGTTGTGTCATCTACTGCGCAAATTGCTCGATGTAAAGTAGATGTCTCAGCCTGTACCTGAAAATAAGATCTTAAATTAGCAATTTGTTTATCTAATTGCTCACCTATATCAATAAGTCCTCTTCCTCCTTGATACCGCGGTAATGTTGTTCTCTCTACTGCACTGCGTGGATGATGTTTTTGCGCCTTTGTGAGAAGTGTTCTTACTTTCCGCTGAAGACCCTCTATATCCGTTTTTGACCACTTTATAATACCAAATGAGTAGCTCAGCGCGGAACAGGCCTACGTATTTAATGCCTTAAACAAATTTTTACTATTAAGATACGACCGATTTAGTTGTCTTATTCTTCGCACGAACTCCGAAGTTAGTTCAGTTTTCATCTGTTTATGGTCAATTTTCCGCGCCTGTTTTACTCCGAGATATTTGTAAATATCATTTTCACCCATTGCCTCGATGTTTTGGCCATCTTGCATATCGAAACCTCCGGGCTGAACCTTTCCTCTGACTATATTTAGTATACGGCACTTGTCTAGTCCAAAATGCATACTGATATCATTTGAGAAAGTTTCTACAGTTTTTAGCATCTGATCTAAGTGATTTCGAGTGGAAGCCATTAGTTTCAAATCATCCATATACAACAGATGATTAAGCTTCGCCACAACAGTGTTGTTATTTTTGATGCTAAATCCTGAGTCAGTGGAGTTCAGCAGCTGAGATAGTGGGTTCATCGCTAGGCAGAACCAAAGTGGACTCAACGAGTCCCCCTGGAAAAGGCCCCGGTTAATAGCGATATCTTCAGTTTCGATATTGGTTTCACCAGGTATTTGAAGGTGAATTTTAGTCTTCCACTTTGTCATTATATGCTTCAAAAAGGTCACGAGATTATCATCGACTTTATATATTTTCAATATATCTATAAGCCATTCATGCGGCACTGAGTCAAAAGCCTTCTTGTAGTCAATGAAGGCAGTAAACAGGTTTCGTTTTTTGGTGTATGCCTGGTTAGAAATGACTGAGTCGATAATAAGTTGTTCTTTGCATCCCATGGAGCCCTTAGCGCATCCTTTCTGTTGGGGCTCTATGATATTGTTCAGAGCACAGTGTTGGTAGATACGCCGGGCCACACAGGATGTGACCAATTTGTACAAAGTTGGAAGACAAGTAATTGGGCGGTACTTGGCTGGATCTTGGGTGTTATTTTGATCCTTCGGTATTAGATAAGTGGTTCCCTGAGTAAGAAATGATGGTGTTTCCTGTAAATTAGAAATAATATTATTAATAAATACTGTTAAAAGCTCATGAACACTCCAAAACTTCTTTAACCAGAAGTTTTGAACTCCGTCTGGTCCAGGAGATTTCCAGTTATGAAGCTCTTTGATGATGTTCAAGACTTCTTCAGTGGTGAAAGGTTCATAAGGAATATTCCTATAGTGTTGACAATTGTTCTCCGTGTCTTCAATCCATCCAGCATTGTTGTTATGGGTAGCTGGCGTCGAAAGTTGATTTCCCCAAAACTCATGAATTTCTTCTTGGCTTGGGTAGGATTTATTTACATTTTCTACAGTGGAATTTGGTTTCCTATAGAAAGCCTTCTCTGAATTCTCAAAAAGTATATTGTCGCATTTACGGTTGTTACTAACTTTGTATCTCCTTAAGCGACCTGAATAAACGGAGAGTTTTTGTTTTAATGTGTCTAGGCAGTGTTGAGCTGTGGTGTTTTCTGGATCATGTTGTGAGTGTCTTGAAGTGTTCAGAATAATTTCTTCAGCTCTTTTAATTAGTTTTTGACTTCTTACTCCTCGGATGTATTCGGTAATTTGCCCAATATCCCTGCGCAATAATGCAATTTTCCTCAGCAGTCTTTTTTCCCAGGGTGCAATTCTGTTTTCAGTCCTTCCGATATTAGTTCCCCGTCGTGTTCTGATCTTAATGCCCATAACATTAGCAATTGCTGTTGCTGCACAGTAAATCAGCATATGCAAATATTCTAATGTATGTGCTTCCACGATATAATTGGGTAGGACTTCAGTGTTCATAATTTGTAACAGCGCACCTAGTTTCTTACAAGAGTTTATTTTTGGTAGCGGTGGTCTGCTAAGTGGGTTTGTACCATTAAACTCTTGTATGGCACGTGCCATTTCTCTTACCAGGCTATTGTGCAACTCGTTGTTGTCCTGCTGGGTAATAACAGGTTGAGTGTCTTGTATAAGGGGCTCAGGAATCTGCTCATTTGGGATTTCATTATGGTCTTGATCCACAACTACCTCTTGGTTATGAATCTCCCGTTTATTCCCGAATTATTATTATTATTATCCAGATTTAGCCATACGGCTCACACTCCCTCTAAGGGGAAAATTCACTCATCCCAGATACCTACGGTATTAAAAGGATTGAGCTCTGGTGGGACTCTTTCCATGTTATCGAGCCCTAGGTGACTTGGTATATTGGAGTATCTCCCAGAAATTTTCGTACACATCTGGACGTCGCGAGGAGTACAGCTTTCTGCATGGCCTTATAAAGATGTTCATTTAGACCCAGCTGTTTTATGTTCGCTAGGAGGTTTTTGGGAATAACACCAGTAGTAGATAGAACAATAGGTAGTGTCTGGGTACTTTCCATTCTCCATTGTCTCCTGATTTGTATTTCTAGATCTCTGTACTTGGCGATCTTTTCGTTGTATTTAACAACTAAATTATTGGTGTTGGGTATCGCCACATCAATAAGTGTTGTTTGTCTAGTAAGTTTATTAACTAGTATGAGATCCGGTCTATTATGGGCCACTGGTTGGTCTGTAAGCACAGTGCGGTCCCAGTATAGCTTGTAGTTGTCATTTTCAAGCATTCTATCAGGAGCGTATTGATAATAAGGAAGATGGTCGGTATGAAGAAGTCCCAGTTTGTCAGCTAGTTCTTGGTGAATAATCTTTCCTACTGAGTCATGGCGTTCTTTATAATCAGTACCGACAAATGCCTGGCAGCCACCGGTAAGATGTTGGATGGTTTCTTGGGCTTGGCATCCATATCGGCATTTGTCATTTTGGACTTGAGGATCTTTAACAATATACTTCAGGTAATTTTTAGTTGGAATAACCAATTATATTAATCATGTTTCACTAATTGACATATTTAAATTCTTTAAAATTTATGTTGATTGTGACTGGTTGAACGACAATTGTCCAAGCCAAAAAAAAAGTTTATAAAATAATAGGTTTTCGTAAATATTTAAAAAAACATTACAGAATTACGGATTACAGAATTACGGATAAATGGGTGTTTGTATAACTATATAACTATAACTATATAACTAATGTTGTGTAAATATATAAACAAGTTGTGCTAATATTCACTTTTCCTTTTCAGTTCAATCATCGCAATGAACCCAACTCTCTTCAAGAATCGCTTGCTCTACTATGTCTTAGCTATTCCGATAATCTCAGTGGTAAACAATGTCCTAAAATACTCAATAGGTGCTCTGAAAATCCAACTGCGAACTAACATGACAAGACATCTCTATGAAGAATATTTGAAGAATTACACCTACTACAGGATCACAAATCTAGACAATAGGATATCAAACGCAGATCAACTATTGACTACTGATATAGATAAGTTTTGCGAAGGAGTTACCGATTTATATTGCAATACTGCCAAACCTTTGCTGGATATTGCTATTTATGTTTATAAGTTATCGACAACTCTGGGTGGAGGCACTCCTGGAATTATGCTGGTATATTTATTAATTTCTGGCGTATTATTAACCAATTTGAGGAAACCAACAGCAAGGTAAAGTATTTTTTGTTATGACTAAGTGTAACACTCAAAACAATTTTATATTTAAAATTTATGCACTCTTCAGCATAATATGTAATTCTAATTGTCCTATTATTAGTAATTAGCAAGAAAAGGATAACAGAAGGTCAAATTCTACGTTAACCAATCCCCTGTAGAAAAAGAGACGCACTACAACTACCTCGGCACCATAATAAATGAAGAATGAACCAACAACCAGGAGATTAGAGCACGCATCGCAAAAGCTAAATCCACCTTCAATCGGATGGGGGCCTTCTTCAAGAGTCACAACCTCTCTCTTGATACAAAAGTAAGAATGCTGCTATGCTACGTCTTCTCTGTTCTTTTTTATAGTGTTGAATAACCTTGAACGAAGATAGGTGCAACAAACTGGAAGCATTTAAAATGTGGCTATATCGGAGAATACTTAAGATCCCATGGACTGACGTAGTCACAAATGAGGAGGTCCTCAGAAGAATGAATAAGAACCGAGAGGTACTGACCACCATTAAATCTCGAAAGTTACAATTCTTCGGACATATTATGCGAAATGAAGAAGAACATCTTGGTTAAAGAACCTCAGAATCTGGTTTAATACAACATATGTGCAGCTTTTCCGCGCTGCTGCAGATAAGATAAAGATTGCCATGATGATCGCCAACATTCGAAACGGATAGGCACATCAAGAGAAGAATTGTCCTATCTAAGGAGATCAAATTAGCAAAAGAAAAATGGATTAGAGAAAGATGCGACGAAATGGAAGATGTAATATCTAAACACGACTTATTTAATGTGCACAAAAAACTAAAAGAAATGAGTAACATATTTAAAAAGCTAGTTTTCTCTGTTCTCGTTGGCAATAATAACAAAATTATTGTAAATGAGCACGAAATAAGAAAAGAATGGCAGCTGTATACAGATTGAACGAAATAAATTCGGAACATACGAAATGTATTATGTATTTCGGCTCAATTCTGCTCAATTCTGCTTCAACAAAAGGTTGTCAAATAATTATATTATAAAAATCCAATACTTCAGCGGGCCGCTGGATTCTGAACTAATTCAAGAACTCATTCATAGGTGGTCAAACCACCTATCGGTTCCTAAAGCCGGCCACTCACGGTACAGCGGTGTCGTTCGACATAATTGGACAGAGGCGTTGTTCAATTTGTTGGTATATCTGGTGCGCCCACACACCATACTGCGCCGCAGTATTTGTTCGGTTCTCGACCATGTCAAATCAAACAATCATTTTAGCGTCTCTTACTTTGTGTATAACTAAGCGTAAAAAGAAACCCAAAATAAAACGTAGATTCTGGTGCAAAGAATCCAAGATTTTGGTGCAAAATAAATCTCGTCTGCCCCTGCACCCGATTTACTGGACTGCACTGCTAATTTTAATTCTCTTTTATAGGATGTTCTAAAATTATTTTTCTTACATACTCTTCATTCGCATCTTTGTTTCATTCTTGGATCTTTAAAACTAGAATGTCCATTGCCTGTTTTCGGGCGTTTCTATCGTGATACGTTTTACCTTTTATTCGCTATAAGCATTCTTGTTTTTTATATAATTAAAAAAACTCTCTTAAAATTCTAGCTAAATCAAGCCATTTCGATTTTCTATAATATGATCAAAGCAAGTGTTGTAGTTAAAAACGAAGTTAAACAACGCCGCTGTATCGTGAGTGGCCGCATTTAGGCAAGCCCCTCTTTCGTTTATCGGAGATGGAGATTTTGAGCAGTGTTGCCAATATCATTCCACTAGATGTTTCTAAAATAACTACAAACTTCTGAAATAACTACAAACCATTAAGTTTATTTTTGTTATTAGTATGTTGTAGTAGATTGGTAAATACAGTGAAAAATATAGGCAAATATCCGATTTATTTAAAGATACGAAGAAGATATAACTCTCAAAAAGATCCGCAAATCGGATTATTACACGGCGACTGGCAACATTGACATTGAGCTGCGCTCTAGACTATGGTGCGTTCTAAAAGAAGACGGATAGCTGAACGATATTTTATACAATGTCTAACACCGCGTATGGATTTATTTTTGTCCAAGTTTTATATTGGTCCACTATTTCAAATGCAGTTCAAACAGACATATATTAAATTGTATGATCCGTTTTAAATTCGTTCAATCTGTATATCAGGGTTGTTTGAAGATGACAGGATATTGCCGAAATCTGTAAATGACAACAGCACAAAACTGTACTGACAGCCCAGAAATTATGAAATGCGAGGTAGAACATGCTGTAAATAATGCTAAAATTTGAAAAGCTTGTGGTCCAGATGGTACACCAACTGAGTAGCTGAAACTAATAGAGAACACCGGAGTGATTCCCGCAGATTGGCTCATTTCCATCTTTGCCGTAATACCTAAAAAACACAATGCGAGGAAATGCTCAGAATATCGATTAATTAGCCTAATGAGTCACACTCTTAAAATTTTCCTCAGAATACTTCACAACAGAATTAGACGAAAATGCGAAGAAGATCTTAAGACACTCAATTTGGTTTTAGAAATGCTATGGGAACCAGGGAGGCACTTTTTGCACTTAACATCCCATTACAAAAATGCCGTGACCAAAGAAAATATGTATTTGCATGTTTCGTGGACTTCGAAAAGCCATTCGATAACGTACAGCATGTAAAATTATTGCAAATACTGAAAAATATCGGAATAAATGACAAGGATATTCGTGTCATTAAAAATTTGTACTGGAATCAAACTGCTATCGTAAAAATTGGAGATAACTACACCGATGAAATCTCTATACAACGAGGAGTCAGACAAGGTTGCATTTTGTCGCCAACATTGTTCAATGTTTACTCGGACCAGTTATTTAAAAAGGCACTTGAGAGACAACCATATGGAATAAAAACCAAGGGGGAACTACTTAATGTGATTAGATGTGCAGACGATACAGTAATTCTGTCAGATAATATTGAAGGTCTTCAAATTCTGCTTGATCGTATTCGCGAGGTAGGAGAGGAAATGGGCATTAAAATAAACTCAAACAAAACCAAATTGTTAGTGTTTAGTCGTGACCCACATCCCGATGCAAAGCTTCAATTAAACGGAGTCCAAGTTGAGAAAGTTCACAAAATGATATTTGGGAACTGTGATAACGGACCAACTAGATTCAGACATAGAAATAAAACGTAGAATAGCAATGACTAAAACTACTTTTATGAAAATGAAGTCATTTCTTTGCAATAACCATCTCAGTGTAAAACTAAGGTAAAGAATGGTTAAGTGCTATGTTTGATCCGTACTTTTGTATAGTGCAGAAGTGTGGACTAAAAGTGTCGATCATGAACAAAATTGAAGCATTGGAAATGTGGGTTCATAGACGAATGCTGAAGATACCTTGGACAGCAAGGAAAACTAATGAAGAAGTACTAAGGAGCGTCAACAAAGACAGGGAACCGCTAAAGACTTTTAAACATCGAAAAATGTCTTATCTGGGACATATAGTAAGGGGAAGTCAATATAAAATATTACAACTGATGCTTAAAGGCAAAATAGAAGGCCGTAGAGGTGTAGGAAGAAAACAAGTTTCTTTGTTAAAAAACATTCGTTGAATGGACTTTTTTATTTTAAAAGTGAAATGTGTTAAACGCGATTTGTTTTCCCTGTGCTTATTTTCTTACTTTTATGAGATTCCGTTATACACTTACAATCATTTTGCTATCGATTCACTTAAAATTTGTTTCTATAGTGTGCTCACTGGTGGGAGGTACACACGAGGAGAACAATCTTATTTGTAGCGATAAATATCATTCTTGATAAAAAGTTGTGCTTGTTCTCAAACCTTATATGTAAAATTCAAGTTTTTTAAAACCTACTTCAGTTTATCATCAATTTTATGTAAAGCCATATGAGTTCTTGCACTAAGTTTGGAAATGCAATAATAATGTAGTGAGTGACCTTTACAATGTACCATGTAACTGTGAACTTTGGTACATAATTTTAAAATTGTTAATAATTTTCGACAATGCTAACTGTTCAACAAATAATATATCTTGTAAAATGCTATGGTATTGGGACTGTTTCGTACAGATATGCAATTTAAATATTTAATGGCAAATATCCAGATGTATCCGTTACGCGGAATGGATCAACCAAATTATTAAAGAAATTCAGTGAGTAGGAGACAAAAAAACGAAACAAACAACGAGCATTCAGTAAGGGAAAATCCAGAGTTGAGTGTTGGGAATTGTCTCCTTTTTACAGCACGAGTAGCGGGTCAGACGTTGGAACTTGCTAAGTATCTAGACTTGGATTAAATAATCCTTCGTCGAAACAATTTTCTAAGTCCAAATGATAATAATAATGCTTGATGCATATAAGGGCACTTTATTTTACGTTACAAAAGATAGTTATTTACAAACGTATTTAACTAATTGATAGATTCGACCGTTACTTGATGGAAATTCAATTTTGTGTAACAATAAAACACTGAAAACTTTGTTTTCAAAACTTTCACAAAATTATTTATTATAGAATCTTATCACTACAGCTGTTTCGGCAGAGTACCTTTCTCAAGTAATTTTGGTATGCGTTTACACTTTGTAGTCTTTAATGAAATAGGTTGAGGAGGGGAGAACTGTTTGTCTCAAGTTGGTCATTCAAAATTATATCTGTGTTTTTTAATTTGTTAATTTCGATAGATTCTAACAAAGATAGCTTAAGGACTTTATTTTGAATGTGAAAAATTTTAAATTCGTCATTAAAATAATGATTATGATCTAGAAGGTGAAGTGCGTATGTAGAATCTGTTTTTCTATTGTTGACAGCGTTGTTGTTAGAGCATTCAAAGATATCTCCTTTTTTGTGTATGATGCAAAGTATTCCAATATTCCAATCATTGGGGAGGGATTTCCGTGTCCATATTTCTTTTATTAGCTGCTGTAATGCCATAATGGTATCATGGCCACCTTCTTTATACAGTTCAGCTGGGAGATTATCTATTCCAGATGATTTGTTTCTGGCTAGTTCTTGAACTGCATCTTTAATTTCAAGAATAGTTGGTGGTTCCTCTTTCCTCCCGTCTGCTCTCCTTACCTCATCTCTCTCGTCTTCCAGGTTTTCTTCTTCCTCCATATTAACTGCCTGATAAAGTATTCCACCCATCTACTCAATACATATTTCCTTGTTCTTAATAGGTCGCCATTCTGACTTCTGCATTGTCTTGTAGTTGCCTTGAATTCTTTTCTGTTGATGTTAACTTTCTTAATGCTGTTTTATAAACTTTACGTTGGCGTTGGCGCTGGCGTTCGCCGTTGACCTTGACGCTGGCTATCATAGACTGCATTTATAAACTTTCGATTGGCGTTGGCGTTAAATATCACATCTAAATTTCTAACCTTACATTTTTGATTTGGTATTATTAAATTTTGCTTGAAAATTAATACAATGGAAAATGAAAATGCTCGGTCTTTGTTAGGTGCAGTGGCACTGATACTTTGTATTCGACCAGCTCTGAGCCTTCGAAATAAAAGACAACGTCGATACAAACGGAGGCCCATTAACCAGATGCTTATATGCGTTTATATTCTTTAATTCTTTGCAAATAATTTAGTTTGATTTATTTGACAAACCTTGTCACTTTTTCGGTATTGCTATTGGTTGCGATGAAAAAGATACAGTTTTTTTATGTTCTGTGATTGTGTCTACAACCACAGAAGGCTTAGTGTATTCTGTGCTACAACGGCCAACGGTAAAAGATAAAGTTTATTCATCTTGAACGGAACCGAACGATGTTTATAAATAGACATACGAGTTTCCCATTTGACCATGTTGTAACGCGAACGTCAGCGCCAACGCCAACGTAAAGTTTATAAATCAGCCTTTATAGAATGCTCTAAATTCTTCCTTTCTGTTAACGTTTTCTATATATTTAAGTTCCGTGTTTAGGTGGTTTCGTTTTTTTTTTGTATATCCTCTTTTCTTCTCTTCTCTTTGTATGGTAATTCTCTACAGTTGTTCTATAGTTTGTCGGGTAGCACCTTTCTGCAGGCTTCATTTTTTTTCTTATGTTGCATTCTTGCATTCATCGTCAAACCAATGATTTTTACGAACCCAAATTTCTGTTCCTATTTCATCTTCCGCTGCTGCTTTAATATCTTCCTTTATTCTGGCCCTTCTTCTTAGAGTGCCGTCTCCCTACGGAGGTTGGCAATCATAATGGCTATTTTTATTTTAGAACTTGCTGCTCTAAACAAATCAATCGATCTGCATTGGTACCAATCACGTAGACTCTTTAACCATGAGTTCTGCCTTCGGCCAACAGATCTTCTTCCTTGAATCTTTCCCTGTATTATCAGTCTCAAAATTTCATATTTTGGTACCCTCATCACGTGGCCTAGGTATTCCAGTTTTCTGGTTTGTATAGTGGTGATTAGTTCTGTTTCTTTACCAACCCTCTCCAGTACTTCTTTATTTGTAATTCTATCAGTCCATGATATTTTCAATACTCTGCGGTATAACCAGAGTTCGAAGGCCTCGATTCTTTTTAAATTACATTTTTTTAATGTCCAAGTCTCAGCTCCATATAATAATATTGAAAATATATAACAGCGAATGGTACGTAGTCTGATCTCCAAATTTAGATTTTTGCACGTTAGGAGTGGCTTCATTCGTATAAATGCTGATCTGGCAATCTCTATTCGTCTGTTTATTTCTACAGTATGATCATTGGTTTCATTGATCAAAGTTCTCAAATACTGATATTTTTCTACTTGTTCTATCACGTCACCATTTATTGTCAATAGGTGATGTATATTTTGTGGCCTTTTTGTAATCAGCATGTACTTCGTTTTTTTGGCGTTTATAGTAATTCCCATCTCAGCACTATTTGACTCAAGCTTTCGATAAGATGTTGTAGATCCTCTATACTCGTTGCTATGATCACAGTGTCGTCTGCATATCTTAAATTATTAATTAATTTTCCGTTAACGGTGACTCCCGCTTCGATATTATTGAGCGTGTTTTGGAAAATTTCTTCAGAATATAAGTTAAACAAAAGTGGTGATAACACACATCCCTGTCTAACTCCTCTACAGATCTTCATTTCTTCTGAGTGTTGCCCATCAATTTGAACTATGGCACTTTGGTTTCAATATAATGTTTGCACTATATTTATGATTTTACTGTCAATGCGCTTGTTCAAGTATTGATATTAGTTTTTCATGTCTTACTTTATCGAAAACTTTTTCTTAGTCAACGAAGCACAAGTGTAGATCAACATTCACATCCCGACATCGCTGAATTAATATGTTGATGGCAAATAGTCCTTCTCGAGTACCCATTCCATTTCGGAACCCGAACTGCGTCTCGCTAATATCCTCCTCTAGCCTTTCGTATATTCTCTTATGTATTATTTTTAGCAGAACTTTTAAAGTATGACTCATGAGGCTCAGTGTTCGATAATCAGAGCACTCTTTTGCTGCTTGTTTTTTAGGGATGGTTATAAATGTTCACTTTAGCCACTCCTGTGGCATTATTCCCGTATCGTACACCGTGTTGAATAAATCTGCCAATACTTCCAAGTTGTCTTCTTCCACTAGTTTTAAGAGTTCTACTGGTATTTCATCTAATCCAGCTGCCTTATTGTCTTTAGAGTTTTTGATAGCATATTTGATTTCATCTATCGTGATCTTCTGTATCTCTAAAGGATTTAATTCTTGTATTTTCTGCATTTCACCTCTTTCATCTTGGAAAAGTTCTCTAACGTACTCCTCCCATCGCTTTAACTTCTCTGGTAAATCTACTAGTAGTACTCCTTTTTTGTCTTTTATGTGTCCTTGCTGTCTATTTCGACCCATTCCAGTTACTTCTCTAATTTTTTTGTGCATATTTCTCATATCATATTTTGTTTCTAGTTCTTCTATCTCTTTACATTGCTTCATCAAATAGATTTCCTTAGCTGTTTTGATTTTTTCCTTAATTATTCGTTGTATTTCTTTATACTTCTGTAGATCTTTTCCTTTATATTTCCTTCTTTCTTCCATCAGTAATAGTATTTCTTCTGTCATCCAGTGTTTTTTAGCCTCTGATTTATGTTCTATTAAACTTTCTTGAGCTGGTTTCAGTAATGTGTTTTTTATATTACACCACTTTTTATTTACATCCATAATTTGTTTGTTGTCAGTTAGTGTTTTTTGCATATTAACATTCACATTATTTTTTATTTCGTTTTTTATTTCTTCGTTTTGTAGCATTCTTACGTTAATTTTTGGTTGTTGTTTTCTGAGTTCAATTCTTTTTAATTTTATTTTCACGTCAGCCACTAGCGGATTGTGGTCTGAGTTAACATCTGCTCCAGGATAAGTTTTAACTGAGGTTATAGAGTTTTTATATCTGCTATTTACGAGTATAAAGTCTATCTGGTTTCTGACAATGTGGTTTTCTGTATGTGAAGGAGACGTCCATGTATATAGTCTTCTTTTAGGAAGCTGAAACCAAGTATTGGCAATTACCATATTCTTTTCTTGGCAGAATTCTATGAGCCTTTCTCCTCTCTCGTTTCTAGTTCCTAGTCCGAACTGTCCAACTATATTTTCAACTGTACCTACTCCAATTTTTGCATTAAAATCTCTCAAAATGTAAGTAATATCTCTAGATTTTGTTAACTTGATTGTATTGTGCAATTCTAAATAAAAGTTTTCGATCTCATCTTCGGTCTTATCAGCAGTGGGAGCGTAAACTTGGATCATATTAATATTACAGTTCCGTGCTTGAATTTTTAGCATTATTATTCTTTCTGAGATTTGAATCACACCTAACACTGATTTTTTAATAGTGTTGCTTATGAGAAAAGCTACTCCGTATCGATGATCAGTTTTGTCTCCTCCAGTGTAATAAATATTGTGGTTATTTATTGATATCTCTCCATTTCTTGACCACTGTACATCGCTAACCCCAAGTATATCTATATTTAGCCTCTCCTTCTCTTTAATAACATTGTGTAGTTTTCCAGGCTGATACATACTTCTTACATTCCAGGTAGCTATTTTTATCTGAGAGGGTTGAGTATTTTTTTTTGTGGTATTTTGTGCAAGGGTTTCGCATGTTGACGACCGAGGAGGCCTTGCGTTCTGATGGTTGTCCTCCCCTGCCGGATTTTGGTCTCCGATTACCATAATCAATAATGTTTCTTGCTCAAATAGTGCTAGCCATTATAATTTATACTAGAGATGTCATCAGGGACCTTTAATGCAGTGGTTTCTCGTTGCCTTCTGCATTCTGATGCCGTTGACCACTTTCTTGGTTCTTTCGCCTTTGAGACCAATTTCTTAGTCTCAGGACAACAGAGTGTCCTTCCACTTACTAGCTCATCCGCCCTAAGCCGTTGGCCAGTAAATGGTTGATTGCTTATTCTGGCCCAGTAGGAGTCTATATCTGTCTGGCCTTCTTCATTTACATTTTGATTCCTTAGGCTGATGGTGATGTTTTCCGAGTATAGTTTTGCAATTGTCGCATCTCTCAGCTTTTGCACATTCCATTTTTTTGTATCCATTTTATTTTCTTTACTGGTGTTTCAAATTCTAGTCCTCAATGTTGAGATCACTAGACAATGATCTGAGTCTATGTTTGCGCCTCTATAACTTCTGCAGTTTATTACGCCTGTTCCATGTCTTAAATCTATTAAGATGTGATCAATCTGACTCGTTGTTATTCCATCAGGTTACCTTGTGTACGTTCTTGTGTTCAAAATAGGTGCTAGCGACTGTCATATTGAGTGCTGCTGCTAAGTTTATTAGTTCTAATCCATTATCGCTACTGATGTTGTGTAGGCTATGACATCGTGGGCATGAAAACTCGCTCTTGTCCTATTCTTGCAAATATGTCACCTAATACAATTTTAATGTCATGTCTGGGACATCTCCTGTAGGCTTGCTCTAGGTCTTCGAAGAACTGTTCTTTTATTTCCTCTGGTTTATCATCAGTTGGAGCATGTCCATTGATCAAATTGTAATTAAATAATTTCCCTTTCAAGTGCAAATAGAAATAGCACATTCTTTGACTGTAGGCTTTAAAGTAAATAATTAAGCTTTTTGTTCTTCGGTTTACAATAAATCCCACCCCATCTATGTGTTAGCTTTCATTGCAGCTATAATATATGGAATGGGTTTTCTTGTCAAGAGTGCCAGTTCCTGTCCACCGCATTTCCTACAGTGCTAAAACATCTACTTTGTAGATCTGTCTTGGCTTTACTAGACATAGTGAACAGAACACATATCTCTAGTAAATATGTGAGTGCTCCAGTTCGGTACATGGTTTGGGTATTCCATGTTCCTAATCTCAGTTTCATTTTTCGTTAACAGAGTCGTCATCGTGAGTTCCGTCCAGCTAGTAGTTCCTGAGGATCCGTAAAATATGTTTTTTTACAGGAAGAGGTTGTCAGCCTCTAGCCCAACCTCCAACCTGGAGGGCTAGGTACTCTTCTGTTAGGGCTGCCATACCTTAGTCTGTTTTGGTTCGCGGTTTTTATTTTTATTTCCCAACTACCCACCGGTCCTATGATCGATTAGGACGTTCTCCTATCCACCACCTGAGGACGCGTCCGATTGGAGACAGACAACTCTCCACGGAAATTTACAAATATTTTTTGTTAAAATTAAATATAAATAGGAAATTGTCATGGGATAATTTCTTGCATGTTACTTGTAAAATAATTATTACACAATTTACTTATTGTAAAATTATGGCTATGTCGAATAGTTGTTTTGTTTTGTCTACATTATTGTTTTATTGATTATAATTAAAATTTACAGTTGTATGACAAGTTTAAATGTTATTGCTTAGACAATAAAGTAAACGTCACCCACTAGATTTATTGACGTAGAGGTCACTCACTAGATTATTATTCCATTTACCAACTTAGTTCAAAAATTCATATTGAAACAGGTTTTGAAAAAGTATTTAATTTTATGGGATTCTAGAGCAAACAAAACTGTTTATCAAGAATGTGATTTTTTGCAAAAATATAAATAAAAGGTTGAAGCTTTGGGTACCTATTCGTGGGCACACTATACAGGGTGAGTAATGAGGAACTGTACAAACTTCTACCTTGTATGGAGGTCCCTTTTTAGAAGTAACTAATGACCATTAAAAAGTGTCTACTCCCACTGTTTAATAATATTCAGGGTGAGTTGACGGCGGCTTTGTGTGGGAATAGTTTGCGGCGGCTTTGTGGACTTTCACAGGTTGTGTTCCTCTGCGTGTTGACAGTAGAAAGGAGACATCTCTATGAGAGAAGGGAGCATTTGACAACAGCCATAAAAAAAGAAGTAAGGTCAATGATAAGATGGCAAGAATAGTGGAACCACACGGAAGTTGCCCAGTATACTAAGATGCTGATCCCGAGCCTAAGGAACTGAGTAGATTGTCTGTTTTATAGCGATATCCATAGGTTCAGAAAGACAAATACAGATAAATGCCTTTACTGCCAATATTCCGACACTGTTACTCATACAAGTACCCGTTACGCGGGTAACGGGTAGATACACTTTACGATCCCGTTAAAGTTAGGTCTACTACAGGTTCGCAACACTGTCCTGCCTATGTGAGCCGTGGTTCACTCTCACTCCCTTTAACCGAGAGGGTATCACGTCCCAACCTATCATCCTTGTCAAAGACCCCAAAATTTCCTAACATCCGTCTACCAACCTGCACAGGCCAAAGTGGTAGAGAAACGGCCATGAACTCCCGTAAAATAAGAAACGATGAAGACGCAAGGCCCTCAGTCTCCGACAGTCCCTTAAAACTAGGCTATGGTAGCAGTCACGGAGGTAGAGAAACATAGGGTGCTAAAAATCTCTGGAGTGGACCAGGCTATCTTTATAACGACAACGGCAAAGAATATGGGTTATGGCAACATATAACACCAGAACATTGATGGAGGGCGAAAAACTTGAGGAACTTGAAAACGAGCTGAAGCATATAAAATGGGATACACTTGTGATTATCTGAAGTATGGCGAAAAGGCGAAGAACAAATGGTACTTTCGTCGGGAAATCTATTTTACTATAGAGGATCTTCTACTATAGAGGAGAATCTTCTAGTGGTGGCGTCGGATTTATGATAAATAAGTGATAGTGATAGAGTTATTTATCTTATCTACAAAGTAAACTAAAAAATTCGATTAAAAATCATCATAGGTGTACGCACCTACCAGTGCCCACACAGACGAAGAAGAAGAATGGTTCTACGATGACGTTAACACTGCGCTAGAAGAGGTAAGCACCAACTATACAATACTGATGGGAGACCTAAACGCAAAATTAGGCCACAAGCAGGATAATTCGGAGTTTGTATTTGGACCTCACGCATATGGCGACAGAAACGAAAGGGGTCAAATTCTTATAAGAATTTTTTCTACAACACAGACTATATGTAATGAACACCCATTTTGAAAAAAAGCCCTCAAAGAAAGTGGACTTGGCAATCAACAAATGGCTTGAACAAGAACGAAATCTAACTAACTACTATCTTATCATTATTAACATTTATTTTATCTTAACTAACAAAAAAGACGCTGTTCAAGACGTAACGGTATTAAATCAAGAAAGGTCAAGAAGGACCGAAGAAATATGGTAACAAGGACTAAAAATGTTACATTCACTGCGATTACTAACACAAGAGCATACCAGGAAGAAATAGATAGAAACCTTCAGAATGACGTGAAAGATGAAACCGATATTGAGTAACTTAACGAAAGGTTGGTGGGCGCTCTAAGGAGGGCACAGAAGAACTGTTAAGTTAAGCAAACAAGGAAAAATGAAAAACTTACAGTAGGCACAAGGAACCTAATGCAAAAAAGAAGGGAAATGAAAGATAAGCACACAGTGAACATCGCAGAGCTAAGTAATTTAAATAAAACCATTTCAAAAGCTGTTAGTAAAGACATAAGGGATTTTAACACTAAAGAAACAACTAATATCATAGAACAAAATAAAAGCCTTAAAGTTCTAAAGCGAAAGTTGAAGAAAGGAACCAGGAACATTTCTAAGCTTAAAGACAGATAGTATATGAACAACAAGAAATTATGGAAATTATCGAAGAGTACTATAGAACACTATATCGTCAAGGTGCTCACATTCCAGAGGTGAAAATCCCAGCCATACAAAATCAAGGATCAAAGGAACTGCCAGATATAACCGAAGAGGAAATCGGATCAGCGTTGAAAGGTATGAAGAACAGCAAATCACCTGGAGAAGATGGCATTGTAAGTGAAATGCTAAAATTAGGAGGGGAATGCGTCATAAAAACTTTAAAAACCTATACTAAAAAACTATAAAGGATTTTAACAAAATTTTTTTTTAAAAACCCTTTATAATTCCTGCCTCTTTGAAGGAGTTACACCAGAAAAATGGAATAGTGCCATTATGATAATATTGCACAAAAAAGGAGATGTAACAGAAATTGGAAACTACAGACCTATCAGCTTGTTATCTCATTTATATAAGCTCTTTATGAGAATAATTAGTAACAGACTGGAACCTAAGCTGGATTTTCACCAACCATTAGAGCAGGCCGGATTTAGGAGTGGCCGGATAAAATCCTTAATAGAGAAAGTTACAGAATACAACAAGCCATTGATATTAATATTTGTAGACTTTGAGAAAGCGTTTGACTTAGTCCAGCATAGCTCCATGTTAAGAGCTCTTTCAGAGTGCAGTATTGATCACAGGTACACAACTCTTCTTCAGAATATATATAATAGCGCAACAGCTGCAGTTAGAATGTATTATGGCAACACAAATACATTTCCCTTCGAGAGGGGTGTTAGGCAAGGAGATACCATCTCTCCTAAGCTATTCACCGCTTTGTTGCAGAGTTCTATGAGAAACAATAATTGGGAGAATATTGGAGTCAACATAAATGGAGAGTTTCTGCATGCCAGCTTCTTCTAGACCTTCAGAGATCGTGTACACGAGTTGGACTTAAAATGAACTTTTCCAAAACACAATAGATGACCAACCTTGTACTGGCGAAGAACATCTCAACTAACGGTACGCAAATTGAACAGGTGTATAGCTATAAATATCTGGGCAACGAGATTAAATTAGGAAGAGATAATCAAACAACGGAGCTAAACAGGAGAATAGGACTGGCATGGGCGACTTACGGAAAACTGAGAGAAGTCTTTAGATCAGATATTCCCATGTGTTTGAAAAGGAAGGTCTTTGATCAATGTGTACTCCCAGTTCTAACGTATGGAGCAGAAACATTGACGCTTATCAGAAAAATAATCAATAAAATACAAGTGGCACAGAGAGCGATCGAGTGGTCAATGCTGAATATATCTCTCAGAGACAAGAGTATCAAATACAATAGTTGAGAAAAACTGGTGTTGCTGACGCAGTTCAAAGGATTAGAACATTGAAATGGAACTGAGCGGGGCATGTTGTAACATTAAAAGATGGAAGATGGACGAAGAAAATTCTGGAATGGAGACCTAGGCACGATACTTATCGTAATCGAGGACGACCTCCAACAATGTGGTCAGATGACATCAAGCACATTCAGCACAACTGGATTCAGGGTGCTCAAGGTAGAATGCATTGGAATTATCTACGGGAGGCCTATGTCCAGCAGTAGACTCAAAACGGCTGATGATGATGACTCATATAATGCTAAAGTATAATTGGAAAAATATCGAACGTAGTAGTGAAGTTCGTTTCGGTTCGTAAATGCCCCTTTGTCCGCTTCTCGTCGATCGATGATGATAGGGTTAATAAATGTTGAAGTTGTGGAGTAAAAGTGATGATTTATTGACAGCAACTCGTAATTACACAATATGGTGTTCGTTCGGTAACTACTCAATATTGACTGTGTTCATTTGAACTCAAATCCCCAATTTATAATCTCACACATAATAGATACATAAGCACCTTAGGTCATTGCTTCGTTCATATCACACCACCTAACTTTTGCTTATAATACAATTTAATCTACGCCTTAATTGCGACACTTAGGAAGTTCGATTAGAAAATATTATTATTCGGCAATTTATTTAGTTGTAGGTAAATGAACTAATTATTAAATTATCATACGATATGGTTTTGCAATATATATAATGCAAACTTATACACGGTGAAACTATAAAAGATTAAGAAGTTAAGAATAATGTGAGATTACAAATTAAGGGGTTAATTTGTGATTGAACAGTAATAGATGTACAGTGGAGAGAAACAGAATGTATAGAGAAATATGTATGAACGACTGTGAGAGAGATGGTCGTAAAGATTTCGAGAAGTAAGGAGGAATGGAATAGTGTTCACAATTACATTTGAACAGCAATTAAGAAGAAAGAAAAAGAAGAGAAACACCAATCGGACCAACGACAGAGATAAGATCTAGATAAGAGAAGGGATAAGAGTGTTCCAAAAATGTCGTCAGCCTTACAGTGGCCATCCCACTTTCGGAGTACGGTACGTGCGACAGTCAACCGTGCAAAAGCAGAAGAGGGTGGTTTTAGTTGGTAGGCAGGATAAAAGATACCTTAATCTTTGGGACTGCTGTCTTTAGTACTTTAAATTAAAATAAAACCCAAATTTTAAGGACTCAAAATATAGGTAGCATAAAAAAAAATTCGGTGCCCACCCAACCCCCCACCAGGAAAATTCTAGGTGCGCTACTGTGCAAAATAGCAATAAATACAAAAAAGAATGGACAGACAAGCCTTTTTTATTCAATGTTTTTTAACCACTTAAATTGCACTTAGGATCTTCATAATTTGCCTAAAAAAATCTTTCATCATATAATAACGGCGACCAAATTTCATTAAAATTTATTTAATAGATTTTGCATAATAGTTTTGCAATCTAAATTAAAGAAAATGAAATTCTTTAAAATTTTGCACAACAAAAACTAGACCATATAGAAGATTGCCAATTTGTTGATAACGTACTTTGTGGGATTGAAATCGGATTATTTGGGCGGGCCCAGGAATGTTTTAATATTATAAACAATTTTTTGTCTTATAAACAAATAGAATATCTCGTTAAATGTTAGATTAAATTAAATTCAGAAACTGGTGGTTGGAAAAGACGTGATAAGACGCTTATTTTAAAAGAAAAAAAGTTGAATTACGACCAATTGTTCCTATGCAACCTTTTCGACGAAGTTTTAAATACACTCACCGGCAAAATTAACGGAACACCTTAAAATTGGGACATGTTAGATGTCTCGAATTTCCTAAACCTGTTGTCCGATTTTAGTGATTTTTTTAGTATGTTATAGGTATATTATTTAAGAATATCGATGTAATAATATTGTTGCTAGACAGGTCAATGTCATTTTATACCGGGTATAACAATCCTACTGTGTTTTTTCCTTAAAGTTCGGAACACCCTGTGGAATATTTTAGCATATATAAAATATTGAAATTAAAACTTAATTATAGCCTCAGGCTTTCTTAACATTTTCTTTTTTGATTCATTTGCTTATGTTTGATAATAAAAAAGTTAGGTACTACGACCGTACCTTTTGGTGGAGGTTCAATTATGGTGTGGGGCGGTATATGTTTGGGAGCAATAACAGAGTTAGTGGTGATTGATGGTGGAGCATTAACAGCAGATAAGTATATCAGAGATATTCTCCAAGACCATGTGGTACCTTTTTCACCATATATTGGCGAAAATTTTATTTTATAGTGTAAGAGTGTAAGTGTAAGATATTTCTTATTACAAGTGGGTATAACAATGATGAATTGGCCAGCTTGTTCCCCAGACCTAAGCCCGATAGAGGATATGTGGGACATGCTAGGCAGAAAACTTAGGGCACGGGTTCCTGCTATTCAAAACAGAGAAGAAGTCACAATTGCAAAATATTGAGGAATGGGAGAGGCTGCCCAACAACTGATCGATAGCGTTATCAGAAGTATGAGAAGACGAATAACTGCAGTTGTAAGGGCTCGTAGGGGAAACACACGCTATTAAAGCCAAAAAAAATGCATAAAAAAACAATTTAAGTTCAAACTGTACAATAAAGTTAATGCATTTAAAATCCGTATTTTGTTGAGTCTGACATCTTTGTGTTTTATTTCTTCTTAAACAGGTTTTATATTGTACTACCATTGTAATATAAATTCAAAATACTTCACCAACATTCGTATTATGATATTATCTAAACAGTATATAGACTAGAGAGAAAATACTCAGATTTTATGGTTGTTCCTTTACATATGCTGGTGAAACTAAGAAGAAAATGAGCATTTATTGATGAAAAACATGGCTAGTTGTTAACGTACCTAACTTTTTTATTATCCAACACAAGCAAATGAATCAAAAAAGAAAATGTTAAGAAAGCCTGAGACTATAATTGAGCTTTAATTTCAATATTTTATATATGCTAGAATATTCCACAGGGTGTTTCGAACTTTAAGGAAAAAACACAGTATGATTGTTACACCCGGTATAAAATGACGTTGACCTGTCTAGCAACAATATTATTTCATTGATATTCTTCAATAATATACCTATAACATACTAAAAAAATCACTAAAATCGGACAACAGGTTTAGGAAATTCGAGTCATCTAACATGTCCCATTTTTAAGGTGTTCCGTTAATTTTGCCGGTGAGTGTATATTATCTCGGCTTCTTCAATTAGTTATCACACAACTTTTTCTGCAAAATACGAATGCCACCTCTCAAATCCAAATTTTGTCGTTTTTTCACAGATCCACCTTGTCTATTATTTCTCTCTTTTTTAGTGGGTTTACTTGTATTCGCTTGGAATATTTGAGCTTTTCTTCTTGAGCAGCCAAGAAAAACAATAACACGAAATGTTATCATTTTTGTATAGCGTTTATATCGAATTGTATTGTAATTGCATATAATTTTTCAGATTAACAGCGGGAGAACAAAAATTGGAAGGTGAATTCCGGCACATCAATTCACGTCTAATAACCCATTCAGAAGAAGTAGCCTTCTACAATGGCAACTCTAGAGAAAAGGCAACTCTAATGGCCAGTTACAACAAACTCTTAAATCACTTAAGGAAGTTCTTAAGGTTTAGAGTTTTAATGGGCGTCGTGGACAACATTGTAGCTAAATATTTTGCCGGAGTAGTAGGATTTTGGGTTGTCTCGTTGCCGTTTATGACCAGTGGACACAGTTTTAGACTTCTTGGAACAAACGAAAGGTAAGAGCAAATATTTTTTTAATTAGGCTTGAAGACGTAATTAATTAAAACTAGTTTAGATAATTAACGATTCGTTTTGTTCCATCCTAAAATAAAATTAGTTAAGACTAAGATATTTTCCACTGAATCACTCCACTAATCACTTTTCCAACTGAAGTTGGCTGGCACTAACCCTGGAACAAACTCTTCCTCCTTTCGATGAGCGAAATGTTCCCTTCATGTGAAATATTATAATATCGACCTCGTGTCATTATATTGTTACAATGAACCATGATTGTCATGTAATTTAAAGGTTCTTATACCTTTTTTCGTAGCTAGTTTCAACTACTTTTAATGTTTCTCGTTTCAATGACATCTATAAGTATGTCAATGACCGAGTGATTACTTCTGAAGTCAAATTGATGAGATGTTTTTGGCTAATGATAGGTTCGAGGCGTTTCAAGATCAATTTCTCAAACAACTTGGACATAATTGGTAATAGTGAAATGGAATCTTTGTTGGCTTTTTACAGTCCTTCAGCGAACTTACAATGACCAACTACAGGGGTCACTCAAAATTCTACTAGAACCTCGCTAGATCTTTGTAAATTTTGCTCTTCACCGTTAGTTCTTTCAGTTTCTTATGCAAATGGAAGGTCACTTGTTGTTGCTCCAACGTCTCAATTAAATGCAAAGGTAATTGCACGAAATTTGACTGAAAGAACTTCTTCTTCTTTAAGTACCATTTCCGTGACGAAGGTTGGCAATCATCATGGCTATTTTGATCTTTGAAGCAGCTGCTCTGAACAATTGCCTTGAGCTGCAACCAAAGCACTCTCTCAGGTTCTTCAACCAGGAAACGCGTCTTCTTCCTACGCTTCTCCTACCCTCTATTTTTTCCTTGAATTGCTGAAAGAACTAACAACATAAATTATTCATTTAAGAGATTTCTGAATTTTGCAGATTCTCTAAAACTAAGCCTAACACAATTTATCGAGCAAACTAAATTATGATCTTATCGAATATCAACCTGAGTAGGTCTTGACTTATTTTATACAGTTTTTAAATGGCTCATTGACTGAATGGATTATTTGTTTTCATGTAATAATATCTTATGATACCATCTACCATAATTGATTATATTGTCTCGGATTTCTCTCCTCTTGATGTCTGCTCTACAATTATTAAGGAAGATCTGATCATGAAGTCGTATATACCAAGTTCAGCAACACTCTCAGCAAATCCGACGTTTAGGTAGGATTTTTTTCGCTCAGAACTTTCGTAAATTTCAAAATTTATGCTTGACTTCTGGGTAGCACATTCCTTCTGTCTACATGGACTATAATTTCAGTGATTTTTTAGATAAGCTTGTCTGTATTTTCAGTAAGACATTTTCTTTAATTACAATTAAGCCAAAGCAAACCCTGGACGGACTATGAAAAGTATCCACTTATAAAAGAAATTTGTAACCAACTTTACCAGTGTGTTACTGAATATATCACCAAGTACAGAGCAACCTATCTAAAACTTATCAAAACAGCTAAAAAGCGTCCTATCAAACTCACTTGGGAAGCTCTAAAAGTGTTGCAAGAGAAACTTGGTCCATAATAAATGATCTTCGAAATAAAACTAGCACAGCTCAAAAACATTTTTGCTTCCAAACTCTGAAAATCTAAATGCGTACTTCGTTATTGTGACTAAAAATATATCATTAACTATTTTGCCACAACTAGATCCCATTTCCTATCTCCCCAATTCAAAAAAGTCTCGTATTCATTATTTATAAGACCAACTGATCAATCTGAACTGATCCAAACAATCAATAGTATCAAAAGCAAATCTTCCTGTATTGCTGATGAACTATTCATAACAATTTTCTCAAATCTCCCAAAAATATGTTGGAAGTCCTGATCTCACTAATTAATGTTTCCTTTTGAAAAAGGTACATTTCCACAGTACCTAAAGACGGCCATTATTATTCCCCTTCATAAGGGCGATGAAAAATCTAAGGCATGCAAATATAGACATATTGCCTTACTACCGATACTATCCAAAATTATTTAGAAAAGCCCGAGAAATATCGTTCCTCGTTGAAAACAACATTTTATCACAAAATCAGTTCGGATTTTTATCTAATAAATGTACCAGTAATGTTATGTTTTCTGTATTACATGAGTTTTACCAAGCACTAAACAAAAATCTTCACACTACCATTGTTTTTTGTGACTATACCAAAGCTTTTGATTGTATAAATCACATCTTGATAAAAAACTAAATTTCTACGGAATTCAAGGTATTTCTTTAAATTGGTTCCAATCTTACTTGGGGAATAGGAAACAACTGGTTAGAGCAAATGATATTGACTCTAGTCACAAAAGCATTGTACGTAGAGTACCACAAGGTTCAGTATGGGGTCCTCTGTTTCCTTTTCTTTATAAATGACATCACTAGTTTAAAAATTGATGGAATTTTCTTTTTGTTGATAATACCAAAAGAAGCGGCTGGTATCTTCAATAAGAAACAAAATGCATTGCTACAGGATGAAAATGGTAAAGTAATATTCGAAGTAAAGGACAAACTTAAAGAATGGGAAAATTACGTCACGAACCTATTCGAAGACGATAGGAGTAGTTCACCTCCCGATATTACTAACTGCGACGGACCCCTAATAACACGCTGTGAGGTTATAAAGGCCATACAATCATCAAAAGATGGCAGAGCGACTGGTCCTGATGAAATTCCAACTGAAATATATAAGCTTATAAAGGATAGCAATGTTTTAGAGGCTATAACTTCGTTTTTCAATACCATTTATACCAGCGGACAACTACCTAATGGTTGGTCTAACTCACTGTTTATAGCTCTACCTAAGAAGACAACAGCAAAAACCTGTGCCGATTATAGAACCATCAGTTTGTTAAACCACTTATTGAAAATTTTTCTGAAGGTAATACATGGTATCTACAATAAATGTGAGGAATACCTGGATGACACTCAGTTTGGTTTCCGTAACGGATTTGGAACGAGAGAGGCACTGTTTGGAATGAACGTACTTGCTCAAAGATGTCGTGATATATCTGTAGACATATACTGTTGTTTTATTGACTTTCAAAAGGCATTTGATCGTGTTAAGCACTCTATATTGATCGAAGCTCTAAAAGACATTGGCTTGGACGGCAGAGATGTTCGAATAATTGCAAATTTATATTGGAATCAAACAACATCAGTTTTAGTAGATGGTGTGGAATCACAAGCACTCAATATTAAAAGAGGAGTACGGCAGGGATGCCTCTTGTCACCCCTGCTTTTTAACGTTTACTCCGAAAGAATTTTCAGAAAAGCACTTTCTGAAAAACGAGAAGGAATACTTGTGAACGGCAAAGTCATCAATAATTTGCGATATGCGGACGATACAGTACTCCTAGCTTCTAGTCAAGAAGATCTGCAAACACTACTGGATAGTGTCGTTGAGAGTTGTAGGGAGGCAGGTCTGGATCTTAACATAAGGAAAACCAAAATACTCGTAATAAGTAAACAACAGAATATAAAACCGTCTATATATGTAAATAATACCAAACTTGAGCAAGTTGATAAAATCGTCTACCTTGGACAGCAATTAAATTGTAATTCAGAAAATCACGGCGAAATTAGATCCAGAATAGAGCAGGCTAGAGCTGCTTTTAGAAGGATGTCCAAGGTGTTATGTAACAGAGACCTAAAATTGGCATTAAGGATCCGCCTACTTCGCTGCTACGTGTTCTCGGTCTTACTTTATGCTGTCGAGTCCTGGACTGTCAATAAAATCGATCTAAATCGCCTTGAGGCTTTCGAAATGTGGTGCTATAGAAGAATTTTAAAAGTTTCCTGGGTGGAGAAGATTCGTAACTCCACATTAGTAGAACGTCTCAGCAAGACTACTGAGATCATAAAAAGCATCAAGCAGAGAAAGCTGGAATATTTCGGACATGTAATGAGAGGTCCCAAATATAGATTGCTACAAAATATCATGCAAAGAAAAATAGCAGGCAAACGCAGTCCAGGACGAAGAAGAACCTCATGGTTGAAGAACTTGCGAGACTGGTGTGGTGTAGATACAAGCATGCTATTTAGGGTGGCAGTGGATAAAATTAAAATAGCTATGATGGTAACCAACGTTCTGAAAGGACATGGTACATGAAGAAGAAGATAATACCAGTATCACCTGAAGCAACTCTTCATGTAACTATAACTTTTGAACTATTTACAATAAAAACCTGGCCTCTCTTTATTTCTCTCTTTTAACATGGATAAGATAGTAGCATTATCCTATAAAGGAGCTCTACAACCTTTGCTTATTAATAACAGCCAGATCAGTATCAGGTATTCTGTAAAATTTTTTGGTATTTTTATAGACAGCAATCCTGAATGAAACTAGCCTCAGCCTGCTATGCAATAAGAGCTGTTTCGAAGTAAATCAACGTTCTTATTATTATGCAATTTGCAATTTATTTCAATTTTTCAATGGATTGTTTGTTTTATTATTTTGTGATATTGATGATTTATGTAATTTCAGTAAATTGTAATTGTTATTGTTATGTTCTTACTTTTTGTAAGCTTTGTGACTGAAAATTTTACAATTTTCAGTGACAATAAAACATTTTTCTAATTCTAAATCTGATCTCTCGATTACTTTGAGACTTCGAAGTATGCAGTCTACGTTCTGGCAGAAAAATGCTGTTATTATTATTATTATATTTTAATATTACTTTTATATTAAGTGTAGGTTGTTACAGCCACCATTGCAAATTGTAATTGACACCATTCTCTCTATTGACAATTTATTTATTCTATTCTATTTTATCAGGCGTTCTTATGTATTTATCTGAATTATTATTATCCTTATTATCTGAATTTTGCAATAATTAATATACTTTCTGTCCTCAGATCAAGATTGTATTACACGTATGGTAGGATGTTAGTAAAGCTAGCCGAAGCAATTGGACGATTGGTACTAGCAGGAAGGGACCTAACCCGCCTAGCAGGCTTTACAGCTAGAGTTACACAATTAAAGACAGTGTTAAGTGAACTTAACTCTGGTAAATATCAACGAACAATGGTTTCCGGATCAGAATCGTTACAGATAAATGGCGGAAAATTAGTTTTTAGAAATAACATCATTAAATTTCACAAAGTTCCTTTAATAACCCCCAATGGAGATGTTCTAATTAACGAAATTACTTTTGAAATTAACTCCGGCATGAATGTGTTGGTATGTGGTCCCAATGGAGCCGGAAAATCTTCCTTGTTTAGAATTTTAGGAGAGCTTTGGCCTCTGTTCGGTGGTGAGCTCACGAAACCACCTAGGGGTAAATTATTCTATATCCCACAGAGACCCTACATGACCTTAGGATGCCTTAGGGATCAACTGACATATCCACATTCTGGTGCAGAAGCAGCTCGAAGGGGAACTACAGATGCCAAGTTGGAAGAGTATCTGCAAAGGGTGCAACTCGGATACATTTTGGAAAGAGAGGGTGGTCTAGATGCTGTAGCGGATTGGTTGGATGTTTTGAGTGGTGGAGAGAAGCAAAGGATAGCTATGGCCAGGTATGTATTTGTAATAACAATTAAACATTAATTCGTTCGATTTTTTACACTATTTATTGTTAGGATTTTGGTTACGAATTATAAAGTGGTATCATTATTTACTACTACAAACTACTGCGTGGCCAACATACCTAATGTTATTTAGATGCACTCCGTTGACTAATATGCCTCACTCTTGTTTTTCAGCACTTCTTCTTCTTTAAGTGCCGTCTCCCAATCGGAGGTTGAATATCATCATCACTATCTTTACTTTATTTACTGCTGCTCTGAAGAGTTCTATAGAACTGCATTTAAATCAGTCCCTTAAATTCTTTAACCATGGCACCCTTCTTCTTCCTACACTCCTTCCTCCTCTTATCTTTTCCTGTATTATCAGCCTTAGCAGTTCATATCGCTGTCCCCTCATTAAGTGTCCCAGATATTGTAACTTTTCTTATTTTTATTGTGTTAATTATTTCGCATTCTTTGCCCATTTCTCGCAATACTTCCGTGTTAGTTTTCTTCCTTGTCCATGCTATTCTAAGCATCCTCCTGTAACACCACATTTCAAAGGACTGTAACTTATTTATGTGTTATTGCTTTAATGTCCAGCTTTCAAGTCCATATTGCAATATCGAAAACACGTAGCATCTCAGTGCTCTTACTCTCAGTTCTAATCTAAGATCTTTTTTGCAGAGAATTGTTTTCATTTTTACAAACAAACGCATTTCTTGCTTTTTTTATCCTAACTCTTATTTCGATTGTCTGATCATTATTGTCTGAAATCCAGGTTCGTTTTCGACATCGAAATCCAACCCTAACAGAACTGGTTGCCAGATGTCTCGTCTCAATCATCACACAAGCTCGGCGCCAGCCGCCCGTTTTATTTCAGTCTTTCACTAGTTCATTTAGTTCACTACCGTACAAGTAGTTCGGAACTATTTCTTTCGATCGTATGTTTAGGTTTAAATAGTTTAAATTATTATATGATTAGTTAGTTTTAATTTGCAAAAAATTATTAAAATTTGTTTTTTATTAACCGTTTTAAATATAAATATGGTTCAAGTATGATTTATTTTTATATTTACGTATATTTAAACTCATAGGTATTTATAATTAGGTTATTTCTAAAAGAACCTTTACAAAAAAAAATCAGTGAATTTTCTAGGAACATTAAATAACACATTTTCATTCTCACTTTTACATAAAATTATATTTTATGTAAATTCCTCAATTATTTTAACCACAACTAAAATTTTTATTTTAAAATTACAATACAAGAAACAACACAGCATGGCAACATCCAAGCCAATACATGGGCATAAGATCCGAACCATTATGACATTAAGATAAGACTTAATGTTATTGTCACATTCATAAGAATTATGAATCTGTTGTCTGAAGCTAATCGGCATTTTTTTTTAACTAGTTAGTCCATCCATTCACAAAATAATAAATATATGTTCTAATTTATTCATTCATTATTTTCTTCTTTAGAAGTTGAGACATAATTTATAATGCAAATCGTTCGCAGTGAACTAGTTCTATGAAAATTAATGAACTAGTTCAATTAGTTCAGTTGAAAGAATCGTTCATTAGAACTATTTCGATGGTGAACTACACATCTCTACTTAGCAGTAGCTACACCGCGCTTTGCTTCCCTCTTTGCTACCTTATATATGACATGTCATACCTCTTTTTAGCCTCTTTCTTCTCTTTCTACCTTTTGTTGTACTTCATCGATTCACCAATAAGTTGCTTTGTCTCCCGGAGTCTCTTTACCAGATGCTTTTTCTCTCCCACTCGTACCAAAACGGGCTTCCCACCAGTCATGTACCGTATATTTTTCCTCACTCTACTGTTAGAGACTATTGCCAAACCATTATCCTTTGACTTCCACCACTTTCCTTTCTGGTGTCCTACTTGCTTTTCTTTCCGCCGCACCTTTATCTGCGTATTTACTATCACCGGTCGGTGTTGACTAGCCACACGCTCACCCTTTATGACTTTGAAGTTGATAACCTCTTTTAGCTGACTTCTTCCACACAGCACAAAAGCTGTCTGACTTTTCTTCTCCCCTACTGTAGGTAGCATACTGCTCTTTAGTATTCATAAAGAACGTATTAATGACAGCCAAGTCTCGTGGCACTGCAAAGTGAATCACACGATTTCCTTCATCATTTCTTATTCCCATCCCTTAACCTCCATGAACTCTTTCTATTCCCACTCTTTCTCTACCAATATGTTCATTCAAATCACCTTTAATAAAACACTTTTTATCTACAGGAATCTCGAGCATCTCGCTGTCAGGGGCCCTCCAAAATTCTTCCTTTTCCTGTTCTTCACGCCTTACCTGTGAGGTGTATCTACATATGATGTTCACGTTGCTATTATCTTTATTCAGATGGGCACTCATCATTCTATCACTTCTTCTGGTTACCCTTACAATATGTTCCTTCCATTCGTTGTTTAAAATAATACTTACTCCATTTCTGTAGTGACTGTTCGAACTACTATTAACTTGCATTCATTTCCAAGATCTCTCGACTTATTGCCTTTCCAACGAGTTGCCTGCACACAAAGTACAGCAATTCTTCTCCTCTACATGAAATCGGCGAGCTCTCTTCCTTTACCTGTCATGCTTCCGACGTTGAGAGTTTTACCTCCTAGGACTGACTTCTGTGGCCCCTTCCGTCTTCTAAGGAATAGCCCTAGCTCACGTTTTGGAGGGGTCAGGCGAGGTTGCAACGGCGCGTCGGTTACTGAGAAGGCCCTACGCATCTAAACTTTACACTCTTCTTCTTAGGGTGCCTGTCCGTTCCGAACGTTGGCGATTATTCTGGCTATGATGACTTTGTTGGTTGCTATACGAAATAGCTGTGTTGAAGTCTTTCTATACCATGCTCTCAGGTTAGCAAGCCAGGATATTCCTCTTCGTCCTGAGGCTCTTTTTCCTTCAATTTTACCTTTCAAAATGCATTGAAGTAACTCGTATCTGCCTTGATTTCTCATTATATGTCCCAAGTATTGCAGCTTACGGTTCTTCACGATGTTTACCAAACCCGCGGTTGTGTTCATCCTCCGCAAAACTTCTTCATTGGTGATTTTGTCCATAGTTTCTTCAGGATCCTTCTGTATAACAATAGCTCAAAAGCCTGAAGTTTTGATAGAGTTTCCTCCTTCAATGTCCACGTTTCTACTCCGTACAGAAGCACTGAGTATACGTAACATTTAAGGATTCTTATTTTTGTTTTTAGGGTGAGTTCAGGGCTCTTGAACACAGAGCTCATAGTCAAGAATGCACTTTTTGCTTTTTAGATGCGACATTTAATCTCTTGGATATTGTCCCACGACTTGTTGATTAGTTCCCAAGTAGGTGTATTGTGAGACACGTTCAATTTTCATTTGGTTCACATACAGATTTACTCCAGTTAGGTTTTCCTTGCTGATTATCATTAGCTTGGTTTTGCTGGTGTTTATATCCAGTCCATATGTTCTACTTGTTTCCGTTATTTTGTTCATTATGTTTTGCAGTCTCTTCTAAGGTATTGGAAAACACTATTGTATCATCTGCGTACCGCAGGGTATTGAGCTTGACTCTATTTATTGAGATGTCTTCATCGAGATCTTTTAGAGCCTCTTCAAAAATGTGCTCCGAGTACAGATTGAATATCAGTGGTGAAATTATGCACCCCTGTCCCACTCCCTTTAAGATTTTGACCTGATCTGTATATTCTCCATCTATTCGGAGCACCGCTTACTGATTCCAATACAGATTAGCTATTATTTTTAAATATTTTCCGTCAATATCTGTCCTCTTCAGCACTTCCATCATTTGTTCATGCCTGACTCTATCGAAAACCTTCTTGTAGTCAATCAGGCATGCAAAAACATTACAACTGACATCTCTACATTTCAGAAACAATACCTGCACGCTAAATAAAGCTTCGCTCGTACCAACGGCGTTCACAAATCCAAATTGATAGGGTGCAATTTGTTCCTCCCATTTCCCGTTAATTCTTTTGTGGATGACTTTTAACAGCTTCAGCAGATGGCCCATTAGGCTTATGGTCCTATAATCTTCACAAACTTTTGCTCCTGGTTTTTAGGGCAATGGTACGAACTCCGATTTGAGCCACTCTACTGGTATTTTTCCTGCCTTGTATATTTCATTAAATATTTCAGTTATTATTTGTATTTGTTCTGCATCTAATAGCTTCAACAGTTCTGCAGGAATTTCATCAAGTCCCAGTGCCTTTCCATCCTTCATTTGTCTGACTGCTGCCGTTATTTCTTATGGTTGGATTTCGGGACCTGAATTTTCTTCAATGGTGGGTGCTTGTATTGTTCTAAGGTCATGGAAAAGTTTCTCTAAGCATTGACAATATTAAACCGTAAATGTCACGTCATTCAGCATGGTGACTATTCTACTACCGAGCAGTCGAAATAAGGATATAAGATTTCATGGCCTCCTTAAATTAGTATTTTTATACTTTAGACTATATACTTTGCAGTAGATGCTTCAAAATGGATTAATCATTATCTCTATTATTTAATTATTAAGAAATAATAGAATATAAATAAATTAGTGAATGTTTGACTTACTAATATATTTTTCTTTTCAGATTATTCTACCACCAACCTCAATTCGCCATTTTGGACGAATGCACGAGCGCAGTATCTGTCGACGTAGAGGGCAGTATGTATAAATATTGTAGAGATGTTGGAATCACATTACTTACAGTATCTCATAGAAAATCACTTTGGCAGCATCACGAATACGTATTACATTTAGACGGGCGAGGAGGCTATAGCTTTAAACCAATTGATAATTGTGATGAACAATTCGGATCCTAGTGTCCGAATTATGAAATATATTTTTAGGAGAATTTCTGAAAACAAATATAGAATCAAGAAACAAATGGCGAAACAAACTACACAAAGGTATATACCACAAGGGCAACTGATTCCTTAGTATATATCACCAGTGTGTAAAGATCACATTTTTTACGTAAAATAAGAATACTTTACACACATTTATTTTGTCCTTCGATTATCAGGAAAGTAAATTATCAAAAAATTCTTCATTTTCTACCGAGTTGGAAGTTGTAAAGTATACGAAAAACAGCTGCATATGTTTTAAGTAATTAAAAAAATAAAATCATTTGTTAAAATATCCTCACTCATCCGCGACGTTTCAGTATTGTACATCATCATTCAATGTTGATGGTATCCATTACATGCCGATTAACATTACGTAGTTTAAAATTTAATTTAAAAAATCCTTTATAAAATGTATAATCTTATAAAAACTCTGTCGAGCTACATCACGGAATGATTATTCCATCATCAGTGCTTTTCTAAAATAAGTATTGCCACTTTAATTAAAACTAACGTGAAAGTTAAATTTTGACTACGATTATAACAAAATTTCGTTTCATACTTACTAGGTGTACATGTTTGAAGCCACTAAATATCTGAGTAAAAACCCTTCTAATATAGAAAAATAATTTTTATTTACATTTTGGCTGATAATAAACTAGGATGTTTCAGTTATAGACGGAATTTACTTCATGGCAACGGAGGACTCCAACACTGGGGTTGTTTGGACCTTAGACGAAGTGTCTATGAGCACATATTAATAGCAGCTGATCAAAATGACGCCTTATGGCGGAAGTCTGAACTAAGCAGCCAATATAACTTGAAGTCTGTGTCTAAATGTGACTATAGCCAACATTGCATATAATTAAATATGTTAAAAGTTTATTACTTACAACAGTAGCAACCATCAATATGTTGGAATTAAAGTGTAATTTACAATGAAGGTTTGTTGGAAAATTGTAGAGGAGGTGTTGATATGGATGGATATAAGTTAGATAAAAGTTTTGATTGTAGGTAGGGAAAGATCAATACACATATCTGATTCATCGGTGATGAACTGAAAAATTAAATAATAACGCTCTATATGTTTTAAATTAACATTTGGTGATTGGAAATTTGGAAAGCAAATATGTGTAAGATGCTGGATTAAAGATTCTTATATCTAAAGATAAAGAAAGCAATATTCTTCTTCTTTACGTGCCATCTCCGCGATGAAGGTTGGCAATCATCATGGCTATTCTGATCTTAGATGCTGCCGCTCTGAATAGTTGGATTGATGTGCATCCGTACCATTCCCTCAAGTTACGCAACCATGAGATTCTTCTGCTTCCTACACTTAATAGTAATAGAACATCACAATTCATCCTTTTAGCTAGCCTTCATCCATCAATTTTGTTGGTTCTCCATATTTCTTGGATACATACATTACTAAGTATCAAGTCCTGAGCCTCAGGATTTTAATTACAATTTTGAGAGTATTTTGATTGAGAGGGTGCTTAATGTCAGATCAAAATAGATTAAAATATAATAAAAGAAAATATAATAAAATAAAGTAGAATTAATATAAATTAGAATAAAATAAAACAGAAAAATCGAACACTGGCGCCAATTTGTAATATAGACTGGCCTACTAGACATCACATATATTAATCATACCACACATCTGACACCAACTTGTAATACTAGTTGGTCTTCTATATGTCACAGGTGTTAATGCATTATTCATTAGCCATACTTGAACACCATTTATAATATATACTCTCTAACACTAACCTCATACACCAAAAGTATTATTCATTTGTGTCTCTTAGACACAAACAAATCACAAAATCGGGAGAAAACATACAGAAATAACATCACATATAGTTAATTACTATTTAACTGGGAATAAGCCACAATTATGTGGAACAATCCCATGTCGGGATAGTATTTTGAGGTTTTTTTCCTGGTTTTCCCTCATAATTTACTATGGAATCACTAATAGGAGAATTTTACTGTCATCATGGCATGTGTTTGTCTTTTTAAAGACGAATTACATGCTATGATTTTTTCTGACGGATATTCTCAAGTTAAAGTTGATTTCATGTAATCGAATGAACTATCTTATAAGTAAAGTCGTTCCGGGAGCGCAACTCAACAATATTGACAATATCATTTTAAAGTAGTCTACTTTAAAATGCATAATGTATGTCTGAATTGTCAATATAAATGAGTCAGATAAAATTAAATTATTAGAAGAATTTATTACTAAGTAACAAAAAAACAAAATTTGTTTAATTTACTGTTTGTATTTTGAGAATGATATCCGAAGTGGAAATTGAAATGTCAATAAACGTACTTTAACCTTTAATTGTGCTTATTCCCAGTTAAATAGTAATTAATTTAAAATGGCTTCAGAACAATATCACATATAGTTCACCAAATATAGCTGAAAGTGTGAAATTTCAATTGCCTGCGCTAATAATGAAGTGAGAACGCACATACAAACAGTCTCGACCGTCAATGCGAGTGCGAGGTCCGTCGTTTGACGAAGGCGCATCATGATCGTCACGCGTTTTCACACTTTCAGCTATATTTGTCGAACTAGACCTGTGAACTCTCATAAATCAAACAACTCTGAAAGATAATGATGACCAATTTATAGTAGAAGACAAAAACTGTGCATTTATAATAGCTCTCCTCGAGTATAATACTTAGAGTATAATAATTATTAGATGAATTATTGATATCACAGACAATTAAGTAGTTAAATTAGTTTCTATAAAGTTGGAACATGCACATCATCAATTGCAGAACAACCAACTGTTCAGAAATTTCCTAACAATAATTTAATAATTTTGTCTTACACAGATCATATTTTGGATAAAAAAAAATTTATAGAAACTATGCGTTACTCAAAAAACAAAAATTTGCATTAAATATTGAAAAAACAGTACTCCATTTAAGGACAGCAAATGGCAATTGAAAATTGTTGGTATTATTTCCAGAGTTATGATGTGTAATTTTGTGTTGTCAGAAAGTTGTGAGTAACGTAAACAACCTTGATGAGTGCTCTAAATAGGTATTTACAAGTCACCAAAAAAATAACATTATTTATTATATTTCATAAAAAAACAAAACGGCAAAATAACTCCTAACACACGAACTTATAATAAGGAATTTTTAAGATAACGCTAAATTATATTATTTATTATTTCATAATTCCTTAAATCCCGACAAACGAAAGCACAATTATGTCAACATTATTGTCATAGTTACTGGTGGCTCGATCTAGTATACAAGAGGAGTAATATATAATACGCCATCTTAATCGGTGTTCTCTTATAAATTCAAATATGTGCTATATAAAATAGCTTCGAAGAATATCACAGAGAGTTTATGATACGGCGAACCATGTTCAGATATATTTTATTATAAATGTAAAAACACAAAAAGTGACAATCTTGTAAACAATTACATTATTGATAATGATGTATTTATGACTAATTTCAACAAACAACTTTGAAGTAATTTTTTTTCATATCGAAGGACAAAATAATATAGGTACTTTTTATGCACACCAAAAACAAGAAATATTGTTATTATTTTTCGGTTATTGTATTTTTAACAGTGGAACAGAGTGTTAATATATTTTATTAAAATAAATAGTTTCATTATTGTTTTTGTATTTTCCCCCAATTTAAAAAGTATCTTAATGGCCAAAAGAGGTCACTAGTGAACTCTGGGGGTTACAACCCTAGCACGGAAGCATAAATAAAAATACAACAGGAATGATTGGAACTATTTCTGCCCCAAATGCGTGGGTGCCGGCAGCGGGTAAAATCCCCTGTTGGGATAGAAAGTACATAGTTATACATGAATAGTTCTATATTGGTTAATAGTATGTGTAGACGTAGTTGCAACCCCCTGAAAATAATCCTGGCGGCGCCGATGCCTAAATATTGAACCAGGTGTTTCGGAGAGGATATCCCTCTAAACCAAACACCTATCCGGACCTCAGAAGCAGATCCGGAAACAGGAAAAATAGCTGCTGGAATGTGGTACAATGAAAATTAAAAAAAAAAAAATGAAGCGGAACTGGTAAAACCCGAGGGTATAGAGAGTCCTCGAGAGAATACCAATAGAGATTTAACAGAAGTATTCAAGGAGAATTAACAGAAACCTTAAGCGGAGAGTCGCTAAAAATCTAGGAACATTAACGAGCGGACTGTTTATATTAATGTTTAAAATGACGATATTTCGCAGACGTCATCCTTATACTCAACTAGATCAGGCTTAAGAAGGATTCAACAGGGTCAGAATCTTCAACAAACTGGAAAAAGCAGTAGGTGAGGCTGATAGCGCAAGTCAGAATCTACTTCTACAGTTCCATAAAACCACCATTAACGCAGGGATCCTGTGGCTGAACTGTGCTAACGAATACACCAAGAAATGGACTGTATTTATGGTGAGAGCTACCTAGGGCTTTTGGCAGGGAGCAGGCTTGACTGTGGTCCCCGAGAAAAACGCCGATGAAGCAATAATCAGATATAATGGACTTTGGAGCGGAGGACTTATTATTTCCGAAGTGTAAATAGAAACGTCAAAATAAACGCATTTTTAACTGAAATTGTGGTTAGTTTTTATTAAAGATAGTAAATATTTTCACCCCACACTTTAAGCCACTAGCAAGAAGGGGAGACACAGGGGTATGTCAGGCAGCGGAGTAATTCGAGAGTTCTTTTGACCACGGACTACTCCTCGGCTAAGAATGTTTTTCTTTTGCAGCTGAACATGACTTAATCGTGCTAAACACATTTTACAAACTATCACCTAGACGCCTGTATACGTGGAAATCAGCTAGAGACAACGGAGAAGACGTTATTATAAGAAAACAAATATAGACTATACACTTGTTGGCAAAAGATCGAAATAGTTTCAACAGTGTTGAAACCTACGTAGGTGCTGATATTCAATCTGACCACAATCCTCTAGTGGGCGTGTATAGAACCAAGTTAAAGAAGACGCGGAAAACTAAAAAACATGACATATAATCCCTTAATAAAACGATATATGACATTAAAGACAATTTTATGAAGAACGGAGAAGGTAAGAATAAGACAAGATAGAGATTATGCAGCTGATGGAAGAAAGAAGGAAAAACAAGAACAATAACTATATGTATAAATAATTACAATGAGATATACAGAGAAAGGTCAGAGAAGCCAAACAGAAAGAACTGGAGTAAAAATGCCAAGAAATCGAAATTCTACAAAGTAAATATGACGACTTCAACGTGCATAAAAAGGTAAGAGATGTTACAGGCAAATGTAAAAACAGGAGAGTAAGTGTATTCGTTAATGACAACGGAGAGGAAATCGTGGACAAAGAGGGTATTGATAATACCTTTAAAAATTACATACGAAATTTATTTTTTAATGAGGGAGAGAACCAGTCCCCAATACCTACGGAAACAGGACGACCTATACTAGTGGCAGAAATAAGAGTAGCCATAATACCAATAAAAGAAGGGAGCTCCAGGACCAGACGGAGTACTGTCTGAATTTCTTAAACTTCTTGATGATGAATATTTAAGAATATTATGTAAAATCTTCAATATTATATCTATGACACAGGCAATATTCCAAAACATTAGATAGTTTCAGAATTTATTACGTTACCAAAGAAACAGAATATAGGCTAATAAGTCTAATGAGCCATACACTAAAACTTTTTCTTAAAATTATACATCGCAGAATATACAAGCTATGCGAAGAGAGTATACAAGACACACAGTTTGGATGCATGAAAGGCGTAGGTATTAGAGATGCACTGTTTAGTCTACAGGTATTATTCCAAAGATGCAGAGATATGACTTGTGATATCTACATCGGCTTTGTGGACTGCCAAAAGCTATCGACACAGTTCAACACCGAAAAATGATGGATGTTTTAACAAAAGCAAAAATAGATGATAAAAACCGGCGTATAATACAAAATTTCATCGTTATTTTTGCAGACAGTTACAGTTTATAGCAACTAGTAAATGAAGTAAGTGAAAGATTTGGACTACAAGTTTACATATCAAAAACTAAATTTATGGTCATCAGCAAAAATAAAATTAGAGACGTCCAACTGCTTATCAAGCATACATCAGTGGACAGAGTAAAACAGTTTACCTATCTTGGAACAATAGTAAACGAACAATGGGATCACTCACAACATGTAATATGTAGAGTAGAGAAGGCTAGGAGTGTATTCAACATGGCTAAACTCTTTAAAAGCCACAACCTTAGTCTGGAGATAAAAGTAAGGATCCTACGATGTTATATCTTCTCGATATTATACCACGGAGTTAAATCCTGGACACTCACTGAAGCGATGGACAAAAAAATGAAAACCTTTGAGATGTGGCTATACAGAAGAATCCTAAGGATATCATGGACGGACAAGATAACCAACGAGACTACTATGAAGATAGGGGAAGGGAAGAGAAGTGATGTAGGTATATGATTAAAAAGATAAAGTTAGAATATCTCGGACACATAATGAAAGACGGTACCAAATACAGATTACTGAAATTAATTCTTCAAGGCAAAGTATTCGGAAAGCGAGGAATTAGGAGAAGAAGAATATCATGGTTGAAAAACCTGTGGAAATGGTTCTCCACAACAACTGATCTATTTAAACCATCAGTTAATTAAATAATCATAGCCAGAATGATCGCCAATATTCGATCGAATGGGCACCAGAAGAAGAATGTTTTACTTTCGGAACAGACCAGAAATAACATGAGCCTTAAAGTAAACCAAACATGTATTGACTCTTCGTATAAAACAAAAAAATTAATACATAAAAAGGTTTATGGAATTCTAGACAATTGGACTAATAGACATAAATATTAAAGTTTAATAAAAAAAGAGGAAATAAGTCAGCATACAGGGAGAAAAAGTGCCTCTATAAGTAGAAGCCAGTCAGCATAAGGGGAGAAAAAGTCACTTTAACAGGACAAACCCCAAAATAACAAGGAGAAATTAGGATTGTATTTTTATTCAATAAAATATATTTTTCCCCAGTTATTACTTCTGTCCAACTTTTAATAGACAAGCATTAATTTGAAATAAAAAGTTCATCCCCACCAAACCATTCTTTAATTATCTACTATTAAAAAGGTTAACGTAGAAAACTATACAAAATGCTATAAAAAAAAATGACAACTAAAAAAATAAACAAAAGAAATATAGATAATTTACTCAGTAAATTTCAGCAATAATTGGACTGGGGTTTTTAAAGAATTCACTATATCTTCTAAACTCTCAAATTCCCATATACTCTAGGAACCTTAACGGGCACAAGACCGGCATAAGACGACAGATCATTTATTTCTTTAGGATAGGTTGGCCAGGCTGAGCTAAGGATACTACACACCCTAGGTAGCTCTTACAAAGGGGTGCGCAATAAAATCCCTCAGTACGAGGTTGGATTAAACCAGCATATTTGCTAACCCGCCCTTTTCAAAAATGGTCGTTCAGCATTCTGAACTATCTCTCATGAACACATTAAAATGTCCACTGCGGAAGGAAACTGTTAAACTTGGAACACAGTGGGGCCAATATTTAACCTACGTTGCCGCAATTTAACAACGGTTAATTTAATAAACCATTGATTTAAAGGATTAAAACATAAATATGTGTTGCCTACCCATATAAACAAAATAATTTGTTAATTCATATTTAACCTTCCGTCAGTCGCAACTTACTCTTGTATAAAAGCTGTCGCAATGTCAAAATGATACATCTAACTTTGACTTAAAATTACTGTAACAGCAATAGTTTTTGTATCAAGCGTAGTTGTAGATTACATCCAATAATTCATTATGTTTCTGCTTTTTTTCGTGTAAATACATACATAACAAAAGAACTATTTGTGTATGTACATCCAAAGACGTGACTTACGGGTAAAAAGCTATTGACAGCAACGGTCGCAATGTATATGTTTGCCACTTAAGTCTTTTGTTCTTGTAACCTTAAGTGACACGATGTGTACACTGTTGTATACTCGCCACAAATATATCGTTTAGAATTCTTGCAAATGGTTTTCGACAAACTGGTCCTTCGTGTTGTGTAACATAAAGCACAGCGATGACGCTTTCTTTGAGCTACATCTTCTGCAGCCACTAGTCTAGCTTCTTCATCGGGCTCTTCCATTGGTCCAAATCTGTTAGAGCGCTTCAGAAAGATAGTATATTTTTGGAATTGTGGTAAGGCTAACTCATGGCCTAATTTCTGAAAAAAGGCGACGCCGTATATTCTTCTGTCCATTTCTGATTGAAATCAATTGGGAATTAATGCCTGCAAAGTTCGGCATGGAAAAAGACGATCATGGGCCAACGACGTGTGTTTTTAGCAAACGTTGTAGGAAGCGCAAAGTTTATCGACAACGTCGACAGCTGACTTTGTTTTATTATAATATGTGATCATGTCTGGTTTCGTAGCCTGTCCTGACGTCTGATCTATGGAATCATCGTAATGCTAAGAAGATATAACAATAACATTTTGATTCTTCTTTGGTACGTACGAAACAATAGTGGAGTGTTCTCCAAAACCAAACATAGTTGACTGTGGTGGTCGCCCTTTTACATTTAGCAGATCTACTGGCAGTTCCCTTTTATTATTTTTTATTGTGCTAACATACGACAGTCTATTACTTTTTAATTCGGTAACAAGTGGCACATCTGTAAACCAATTATCTGCCGTTATATCGCGCCTCGTTCTATAAATAGGTTGTGCCAATCTTCTAATGCCATCAGATGGTTTATTACTTTGTTCATGGGGTTCCTGGGGTTGCTTTCCATCATATATTTCCAAGCTATGACTATAAAAAGTAACTATATCACATATAGCATAAACTTTTACTCCGTATTTGGGTTTGGAAGGGATATATTGTTGAACCAGCAACGTCTTCTAAAAGCCTCCAGTTTTTCGTCAATAGTCACATACTGTCCTAGTGAATAGCTATGTTTACAATTATGAACAAAATCGTCCAAGAGTTAACGAATTTGCGCAATGTTGTCAACAGCTTTCCTTTTAGGTCTTGTGATACGGTCATCGAAACGCAGGCATCTCATAAGAAACTTGAACCTTACGAGACTCATAATCAGTCGAAATATTTCAACGCTGTGTCCATCTGTACCTCAGAGATCCTATACCATCATTTTGTTGGCGTGCAAAGTTTCTACTAGATATAAAAGGCCTATGAAGGCCTTGAGTTCTGTCATGCAACAAGCACTGCGAACTGTGCTGCATCACGTTGTGATGCAACTGACAGGGTTGCATCACAATGTTCTGGTTTGTGAACTTGACTATTGTTTGTAGTATTTTATCAGAAAATATCTGACTCCAACATTCTATATGTAACTTAGCTAGTCGTGCTTCATGGTTTACTCCTGGGAGACGTGTAACCAGGTTATATGGTTCAGTGCGTAGCTTCTTCACGCGCGGTATTCTCATCCATCTAGTGGTTTTATCTTTTGCAAAGTAAAATAAATTGTCGTGTAAATCTGGTTCTTCCCCTGTCCCACTCTCTTCAGTATCAGAGTCACCAACTCTTTCATCCGTTGGCTGATCTTCCGCATCTGTGTCCGGTTTATCCTCGAAATCTTCCACTTTGTTAGGGGCATCTTCATTTTTGTTCTCGTCTTATATAAATTTTCGGAGAGATATATTCGGGAAGATATTCTACATCATTCGGATTATTTATGTTGTAAAGCCGCTATGCACCCATTATACTGAAAATAAAAATATAAAAGAACACTCACCTATATTAAGTAGGCCAAAAATAGCCTAAAAAACGACCAAAGCAAAACAACACTTCCACATTATATCGCAATGTATCAATATGATACAATACGCTTGTATGTAAACACACTCAATCACTAGGACGTTACGAATACGACTGAGCGGTAGACTAAACTGGTCTAGGAAGGTGTTATGAAGGTGGGTTCTCCTTACTTTAGGATTCAATAATAGCATTGAAAATTGGTGAGCTTGTATCATTTTGATACACATCCGACCGATAAAGGGTTAATATCACTAAGATATGGATTTGGTTAAACTGATAAAATTATAGGTAAACGAACAATTCACAAAAAGAAATGATAGGTAAGTTCAGCAAAAATTTTGTGTATATATGACAAATTTGTTGGTATACAAATTATAAAGGTAACAATATGATTATTAAAAAGTTTAAAGATTAGGAATGTTGGACAAATCCTATGCTTTTCAGTCGAGGAGGTCTCTTATCAAACAGTAACGGTTGCTGATTTCTAATCGTATTACAGACTTGGAAAGATATCCTTCAATATTATCATAGGCGACTCTAGTTAGTGTTACTGGTGACCCTCCAGCATCGCAACGTATTTTTGGCATAACTTCCGGAGTGGAAATCAAAAGTCAAATTTTTTAGGTAAAATGTAATTGTCATTACAATCAATGGTGGCTTATTCCCATAAAACCATAGTATTTATCTTAGAGCATCACATATAGTAAAACATCCAGGACAGCAAAGGATAAAGCTCACACCATCTGCGTAAAGAGAGAACTTAAAATTTTAAAACATGTAGTCAAAGAAACGAAGCGTTCACTTCCCTTCACCATCGAAGACATATCAGAGGCTCTTAAAGACGTCAAGCCAGCAAAAGCGCCAGGATTTGATAATATTCACCCTGAATTCCTAATAAATTGTGGCAAGTATACAAACGTTTAGCTGGATCGATTTTTCACAGACATCATGGAAACTGGAAATATTCCACAAGAACTAAAGCGATCTAAAGATAATAGCCATACTAAAGCCAGGCAAATCTGCCAACAACCTAAAAAACTACAGACCAATTGCGCTTCTCTCTGCTATCTACAAACTATTAGACAGGCTTATATATAATAGAATCAGTACAGAAATGTTCCAGGTGATCCCAGTCGAACAAGCGGGTTTTCGACCAGAAGCGGGTTCCAAAGAAGACTTAAAACTTCAGTGGCATTTATTGATCTCTCGGTAGTTTACGATACGTTATGGAGAGAGGGCCTTATATACAAAATTCTCCGTGCAATCCCCTGTAAACCAATAGCATGCTCAACGACCGAATGTTTCAAGTAGTAATGGGCACAGATATTAGCCCACCAAAGAAACTTAAGCATGGCCTACCACAGGGGGTCCCCAAACAGCACAGTACGTTTTAAGTACGTACAATTTTGGTACTGTACGTACATGATGTAAAATGTACGTTTTAAGTACGTACATTGGGGTACAGGCCAGTACGTACAGAAGAGTACGTACTTATTACGCCTTAAGTATGTACCATGAGAAAGAAGAGTTAAAGCATATTTATTATGTTAGGTTATGTTAACCTAACCTATTTAGTTAGGAATTTTTCACCTCGAGTACAATTATGATAATTCATTGCAAGACAGTTTCATTTAGATTTTTTTTACTTATTTTTGGTGTTTGGTGCTTATAGTGTGGTTTTCTGTTATTTTATTCAGTCGAGTGTTTTTTGTGTCCAAAATGTAGTGATAAGAAAGTGGCGGAGCAAGAAATTGGACGATGGTTGAAGAGAGTCGGGGATCGCTTAAAAACTTTCTTTCTCATTTTTAAAAGAATAAAAATTGAATTTATTAAAAAAAATAAAAATATATTCACCTATATTTACTTTTATTTAATAAATAATCATAAATGTGTATAGTATGTACATAATATGTATATATAGTATGTACTAAGTATATTCCTTCAATATGTACTAGGTACGTACTTTCAGTACGTACTAGGTACATACCATAATTTGGAAAATGTACGTTTTATGTACGTACTTATTAAGTAGGTACTTCGTTCAGCAAAGTACGTACTTTGTACATTCTTTACGTCCTATCAGTACGTATCAGAGTCAATTGATTATATTAATACACTTGTTGTTTATTTGTATCTATTTAAAGTTTGTCATATACCTATATTACTAGTGTTTGTAATTTTAATTTTAATAAAAAAAATATCTTAAACATGTCACAAAAAACAGACAATCTTTAAGAGTTACTATACAGGCAATAGTCGAGAAAAATTATAATTAACTAGATATAAAGTTATAGTTAAAATAATATAAGACGTGACTCTGATATATTCGACCTACACGAATATATCCAAAACTAAATTAAAACAAACTAAACTCAAAACAATATATTGAACAAGAATAAATTTGGTTTAGGTTTTCGCGGCGTGTGCTTTGTTATGGTACATTATATTCAGAGTTTATGATGTAGTATGGAGTTTATGTTTCTTCCTGCCGTCTTGTCAATAGCTGTAGTAGACATCAAAGTCAATGCCAGAGTGGAAGTATATGTAATTTATCGATCACTGATGATCTTTCTTGAGCAAATCTGCTTTTTCCAGAAATGAACATATTGTTTTAAAATATAAATTAAAAATGTAATTCTTTTCTTAGTGTAGAATAACCAGAACAGTCACTTTATCAAGTTTGTTCGCGATACCCGACTGACTGGCGTCTGACCCTCATAAATATTTTTCACACCTAAATAAAATAGGGGTAAGCTTTACATTCACGCATAAAGTGGTGGTTTATCAGTTCAAGTTCACACATGGCCATCGAGGCATCGAGTAGTTAAAATCTCTCAATTCACGTATTAAATACTTCGTGTTTTTTTACGTGTTATAAAGAAAGAGTACATTTGATATTGTATAGTAAGTTACGGCCGTTTTGGGCCTCTCTACTCTTAAAATAAACTCAAAGTGATTTTATTTCTCTGAAGCTATATCTGCTCATATTAAGAATCCTTATCCTTCAACGGTCACTGAAGAACACAAACATATGGAGATACATCCATTCATAAGTCCTTTGAAGTAAGGCTTGGAATACAAAGATTTCCAACCCTCTTATGTAGGTAGCCAGTTACAAGGCTCCTTCACTGCTATTTATAGGCATCACATATGCGCGCACCAGGATTAGAAAAATAAAAGCTATATAAAATATCTTCTTCCTCGGCTTTTCCCTTTTCAAGGAACTCTTCTTCGCCACTCATTACTGTCCATCGTGTCTTCTCAATTTAAACCATTCTTCCCCCAAGAATGTAGGAATGCTAAAATTAGTAAATATTTCTTTCTGTTATTTAGTATAATTAAGTGGCACTATACTACAAAGGGATTTAGGTACTTTCTTTCAATTAGTTAAAAATTAAAGACAATGAAATGTCTCATTGTGAACGAAATTAAATTTTTTAATCATCAAATGATTCATAGATGATAATCTTACCATTAATAAAAATATAACCATTGCATCATATGGAGATGATACCGCTGTTATGGATCGAGAATATAAACTGCAAGTCGTTTAAAAGGCTTTTCAGAAATATATTGTACCATTTTACCACGACTTCTTGTTCTAGGGCCTTTTCTACCGTTACATAAATCGCATTTCTTACGCCAATCTTCTACATTTCGGCGACAATTGATCCAGTAAAATCTGTCTCGAACTCTGACCAATGTTCTTTTGACACCAAAATGCCCTCTCGAAAGGCTGCTATGAAGTTTTTGCAACACACTTTTAATGTGTGATTTTGGAAGTACCACTTCATGTACGTACTTCATCAGTATTTTCCCACTTCCGATATAATAGACCATTTTAAAGATTCCCATAGAGCCCAATACGTCTTTACAGTTCCACTGTATGTATTTGGTTATTTCCTGCCAAATAGGTCTTACTCCATTTTTAAGCCATTCTCGTATGGCTTTTAAATCATTATCTTTCTTTTGACCTCGACAAAATGTGCATGACGTCAACAGTAATTTCTGATGATTTTAAATATTTTGATGGACTATAAAACAAATGTTTTAATCATATTTACCCAACTATATTGTTAAATGAAATATGATGCATAATAACCTTCAAATAAATGAATGGATCGTAAGGTGCGGAAGTGATATTAAAATTTTGATGGTAATTAATAAGTTAATTTAACAATTAAATGATGTTGTATATCTCCATTCCAAAAATAGGACGAATTTAATGATCGTGATATTGCTTCAGTATTGATATTTATCAGGTCAGGGTCAATAATAATCAATCCGCGAATTTTGGGGCTAAATAATTTCTTTTTTCTTTACCAATCTTTTTTCGTAATTATTTGTTTCGTTTTCGAAATCAGTTTTACAGATAAAAACCTGTTATGTTATCTTTTGCCCTTATTGGAAAATTATTTTTTTCTACTCTCATACTTAGGTATATCATAATGAAAAGTATCTCTCTAATGTGGTTTGTAAGATAATACAATTACTAACTCGAAGTAACAAGAATAGACTCACTTTTTCTGTAATTTCTCAAGAACAACCTCAATCCTTTTTCGAGTCCATACATTTTCTAGGTCCACACTGTTATTCTATTCGAAAGATCTCAAAATAAAACATACTCGTACTTTTGGAGTCCAATATGAATATCAGATCATCAATCAATACAAAAGATGTAGTCCCTATGCAGTGGCGGTCTAAGAGTCAGATGTTGGGAGGGGCGATGGTCTGTTGCAGGGGGGTCTGGGGGGTGCAGCCCCTATCCGGAAAGGGGGTCCGGAAAATTTGTAAAAATATGGCAAGATTTTGAGAGTTTTAAAGGCATTTTATTCATTTGAACAGTTGATGGACCGAATATGGACTGACTGTCACTTAGTGGTTGTGACGAACGGAGAAAAAGGAAAATCACTTATTATTATTACAATTAGTATCAGTGGAAACAGTTTTACACTATAATAAAAAATAAAAAAGCTAGCCTCTAAAGCTTGTTGTAAATATTGTTCGGCTAACTTACAAATAAAATATTCAAAATATATTTTGTATTCTTGTGATTGTATCAAAAACCAATTTAGAACTCTTGAAAACAACTCAAAGTCTAATAGAGAAGGTTTGTGGGTGATGGTATTTTTCAATGGCAAGCCTCTGAAGCAAGTCTCACCTTTCTAAACCTTTGACGATTTGGGTGGTTTTGTTATCACGAACAAACGTCAAACTTCAGAGGTTTGGTCTGACAATGTTAGTTTTACACTTGAATTGAAGAGCTCAAAACACATTTTACCTTTTAAAATGTTAAAATTTACAATAAATATACAATACAAATTAGTCTATTAGAATGGAAAAAAGGAAGTTCACATTATACATTGTAACAGTTTTATTAGGTTATAGGTAATAAAATAACAAGTTATAAGGTTTTAAAAAGAATGTAATTACAAATCGAATTCAAGTCTTCGATGGCCACTTTTAGCGAATCGTTCTAAAACTTTCGTTGGGTCTACAAGGATGTCTCGATGGGCATGGATTAGAGCAAGTCCAGTCAACCTGTCTTGACGCATCCGTGTTGTTAGCCACGAACGACTTTTTTCTCTTTAGAGATTGAAAGCTACGCTCTGCAGAAGCATTGCTGATGGGAAGTGTAGCTAAAATTAGAAGTAACTTGCTGACTATAGGGAATAAATCTCTGTTACAACTGTCTAACGCGTCCAGCGCTGTTTTTGGAAATTCGTCCGTGTCTTTCCATTGTATTTCCCAAAGCTTTAGTTCACCTTTCAATAAGCATTTCATTTCAGCTTGAGACATATCAAAAAGTTCACTGTACCTTCTTACTAAACACTCAATTTTTTCAGACATGTCCTGAACAGAGTTGGTTATCAGGTATTCAGGCATGCATACGTGAAGATTGTACAACTCCAATGTTTCTTCAGGAAAACGAGACTTTGTGTCTTCTATTACAGAGTCTAGAATGGGAAGGAACACTGATAGTCTAAAGTATGTCTCTGGGTCTTTAATTGCGTGGTTGGCTCGATTCTTTTGCACTTGTGATATTCTTGGAATACTTATATCAAAATTTGTCTTCTCGGTGATGTCCTTTGCTTCTTGGAACAAATCTTTAAAGCAAACAATCGCTGTGTTCCGTTGATTGGCAAGTGTTTTGGTCATGTCCGTAAAATGTTTCAATGCACATTTCAAGTCAATATCGGGTTTTTGAAGTAGCTTGCTAAAAGGCAGTGTAAGTGAAAATATGTTGCACATACACACTACAGTGATAAGGAAAGTACTGTTCAGTAAGGCACAAATCAAGGTTCTCGCCTTGGATGCAGCTTTTATATCTTGCCATGAAGCTACTGATTCCAGGGCTTGAATGATTTCAGGAAACTTAAGTCTGAATTGTAAAAACGATGTTTTTGCCTTTCCACCCAACGTGTTTCACACAATCCAGGTAGCTGGCCACCTACATATTGTTTCAAAACTTGATTTCTCTTTGAGGAAGACGTGAAGAACGAAACTGTTTGTTGTATGCTACCCGTTGCATTTCTAACAGCCTGAACTTGAGATGATTTGGACAGTGATAGATTTAAACTGTGATTGAAACAAGGAGCTCTAACGGTAAATTTGGCTTCCTGTTTGATTTCTTGCACAGCTCCTTTAGATTCTGATATCATTACACCACAACCATCCGTGCATATTCCGACACACTTTTTTATGTCTAATGACAGCTCTTTCATTGTTTTTAGCACCAGTCTACCCAACGTTTCCCCTGATAAAACAATTTCTTCCATCATTGGGTCAATGTTTTGGGTAAGGTTTCTGGGGGGCGATCGCCCCCATCGCTCCCCCCTTGAGACCGCCACTGTCCCTATGTTACACAAGTCTGGGGTTTATAAGCTTTGTTGTGCTTCTTGTTATACAGTTTACATTGGCCAAAGTGGCACGAGAATCTTGTTCTTCTTTAAATTCCATCTTCTATCGAAGGTTGGAAATCATCATGGCTATGTGGACCCTGTTAACTGCCGCTCTAAATAGTTCTGAACTACTGCATTCAAACAATTACCTCAAGTTCTTAAGCCACGATATTCTTCGTCTTTCCACATTTCGCTTTTCTCGAATTTTTCCTTGGATAATAAGCTGTAATAATAAGTATCTTTGCCCTCTCATAACATGGCCTAAATAATCCAGTTTTTTTTTGATAGCCAATATTATTTCAGCTTCATTTCCTATTTTTCTAGTAACTTCTGCGTTTGGCATTCTTTGAGTCCATGATATTGGTAGGATCTTCTTTAACACCAAAATTCAAAGGCGACCAACTTATTTAAATGATCTTGTTTTAAAGCCCATGCTCCCAATCCATAAAGAAGAGTAGTGAATACGTAACACCAAACCATTCTTAGGCGTAGGCCTAACCTTATATTCCGACAACAAAGAAACTTTTTAAGTATAACGAATGATGCACGTGCTATTTCAATACGTATCTTAATTTCTTTGGTTTAGTCTACATTTCATGTTATACATGTTCCTAAGTATTTGTAGGTATACACACTCTCAATTGCAGTATCCTCAATAATCAATTGGATGTTTGCATCTGCTGATTTAGCCATGATCATGCATTTAGTTTTTTTTCAAGTTCATCCTTAGTCCGTATTTATGACAGCAATCATTAAGTAGTTGCATTACATTCTGTAAATCATTTTTGTTATCCGTCAGTATTACTGTATCGTCTGCAAAACGCAAGTTATTCAAAACTTCTTCATTGATAGATATACCTTCTATTAAATCTGAGAGCTCTTCTTTAAATTCCGCTTCACTTTAGACATTGAAGAGTAGTGGTGACAGTACGCAGCCCTGGCGGACTCTACTCTGTATTTTGATATCTTGGGGGTTCTGCTTATCAACTCTTACCTTGGCAGTTTAATTCCAATATACATTAGATATAATTTTCAAATCACGACTATCAATATTTTTGCTTATTAATATTTCTACAAGCTTTTTATGTTGAACCTTTTTAAAATCTACAAAACATAAGTACATTTCCTGATTCCTATCCATGCATTTCTGTACCAGCACATTCAAGCCGAACAAAGTATATATTGTGCCCATATCATTTCTAAAGCCAAATTGTATGCCAAATAGTCACTAATTTCAAATTCAAGAGTTTTAACAATTCTGCTGCGTATTATTTTCAAAAATGTTGTAAGTGTGTGAGTCATTAAAGTTATTGTTCTGTGATCTGAGCAGGATATTGCACTTAACTTTTTGGGTATTGCCACAAACGTCGATTGCAGCCATTGTCTGGGCATTGTGGCAGTCTGATATATCAGATTAAAGAGTTCAACCATTACATCAATATCCACAAGGAAACTTAGTTCCTGTAGCTGGCTGTATACCATGTATCACAAAAAATTTATTTAAAATCCTTTATAAAAGGTATATAATTAAAACACCCAATAGAGGGGGGATCTGGAATCTTCAAAAGACATCTCAGTCCAGGACGCCGCCTGACTACCCTTAGTGCAGGATTCGTTCTTCGTACTCCCGGCGATAGTTCCCGAGGTACTTTAAAATGCCCTCTCGTCACCGAGTCTACGCCGAACGCCTACCTGCTAAACCAGACCCTCCTGTGTCATTAAGCGATCCGGAAGCGGAATGGCCGCTGTAAGGCCGGCGTCACTTCTGAAGCACTACCTTTATTCATTCATTCCGATCCTATAAAGGTAGGCCCTAAAACACCCGTGTCCTGTGAGCACCTGCGTCAGGAAATAATCCAATCGCCTGTGGTCACAGTCCACCCAAGCTCTTGTGTTAGGGATCAGCATTTTCGTCCACTGTGCCACATCCTCCGTATTGTTCCATTCTTCTTGCCATCTTACAACTGACCTTTCCCTTACCTGTCTTCTCTCAGCCACAGTAAGGTTTGGGCCTCTTCTCTCATAAAGCTCTTTTCTTTCCACCGCCAAAACATGCAACGGAATACATCCAGTGATGGTCCATAAGGCTGCCGCAGACACAGTCCTGTAGGCGCATGCCACTCGCAACAGACTTGTTCTGTCTACTCGTTTCATAAGACTCCTATAGGCCGTTATCTCTACCGCCTCGCTCCAGACTGGTGCCGCGTAGAGGACGATAGACTGTACAACACTGTGTAAGACCCTCCTCCTTTCGGATTTAGGTCCTCCAATGTTCGGCATCACTCTCCCCAACGCAGCCGCACTATTCGCGGCCTTTCGGACCACCTCCCGAACGTGCTCCCCCATTTCCATTCTGGTGCAATGTCACTCCTAGATAGTTTACTTGTTTCTTGGGTGTTAGACATAATCCCGCACATTTTAATTCAGCACCTTGCCTGTTCCTTGTCCCCTTCAGAATGATGGCTTCGGTTTTCTCTGTCGCAAGTTTTAGTCCATGCTGCGTCATCCATTTCTTTACGACGCCACCTGCGTTCCGAACCCGGTATTTGAGATCTGGCTCATCCCGGGCTACTACCAGTACAGCGAGGTCATCCGTGAATGCGAACGGGGTTGTACCCTCTCCTTATTCACAGTGCATAACCCCGTCATATGCCAGATTCCATAGCGTCGGGCCCAAGACAAATCCCTGGAGTACCCCGGCCGTCACGTCCACAATCGTGCCCTTTTCCACCATAATCCTTCTCTCTGACAGATACTCCGCCACAACATTCATCAGGTAACCAGGACATTCTCTCTCCTCCATTGCCTTCATTACCTCGTTCCAATGCAGCGTATTGAATGCATTCTTAACATCAAACAACAGCAGGGCCGCCCAGCGATGTTCATTCCCTCTGTTGCGCAATGCTTCGAGTACACTCATGATTGCATCAATCGTGCTTTTCCCTTTACAAAAACCAAATTGCCTCCGAGATAAACCACCTGACCTCTCAATCATGTCGTCTATGCGTACTCGCAGCATCCTTTCATATAGCTTACTGATGCATGGAAGAAGACAGATGGGGCGATACTTTTCCCTAGCTTTGGGAATCAGTATTAACCTCGATGTCCTACAAGGCTCAGGAAAGGTTTGTGCTTCCAGCAATGCATTCATATGTTCTAGAAGCCACGCAGGCTCCACCCGTCCTAGACCCTTCACCGCCTCGGGTGGTATCTGATCCAGTCCGGGGGACCTACGAGTCTTGAGTGAACCCAATGCCTCGACAAGTTCATCCATGGTAAAGGGTACAGCCCGCTCAGGTCCTTCATCCCTCCATACACCATGACATCTGCCGTCCGGAAAGAGCTCTCTTGTTACCTCAAGCTTCTTGTCCATAGGCATTTCGTAAGGAGGATACGCATATATAGGTTACATTACTGGATCTTATTGATGGAGAGTTGTTAAAAAAATGAGAAAACCTTTTATACCAAAAATTGTATGACATCATTCTGAGAGTATGGCAACAATAAAAAATGCCTAGAGAATGGAATGAAAGCGTTATAATTCCCATATATAAGAAGAAAGAAAATGCAAAAAAGTATTTTTGAAGTGTGTATATTTTAGGCAATTCCTAGCTGAGCGCTTTCGGCTTTACAAAGCCATCATCAGAGCTATGCTACAATAAAATGTTCTAGTAAGTACTAATTGGTGAAGATTGAAATTTTTAACTTACGTCAATTTTTAAATACCACTACAAAGGAGAGATCTCATTTCCTTAAGTTTCAAAATTATGATTTTTTGTAGGAGTTGGAATTCTTAAAACATATAAAAAGTCGACACTGGACTTCACAAACACGTTAAAAAATTGAAAAAATTTTTTGTCATGGTACGGGTTTAAGACCCAACCATCTATTGATGTGAGGACGTAGACTGAATAGAACTAGTGAAATCAAATGTCGGTCCTTTTAAACGATTTTTTCAAAAGTGACAGGTGACAAATGTCATATATAGGAAATAGAGATTGTTTTTTAAATTCTTACAAAATTATTTAGTAGTTTGGAATTACTACTAGTCAACAAAGACTTTCTAAAAATTAAGTTTTTAAATTAAATTTTATGTGTTCATCACATCATACAGAATGACATTAATTTGTAAATTCACTCAAGTCATTGCTCAAGGTCAATGTATGTTCCATCTGACAGCTATCCTTAAGGAACAAGGGCTCAAATTGTTCAACAACACTATAAAGAAGAAACCTGGTATTAATGTTATGTTATCTGATACTTAAGTGTATTAAGAATTGTATGTCTTGATGGAAAATTGTAAGAACTTTGCATAAAAAATTTTTTAAGAATGTATTTTCATGTTTCAATTAAGAACAACTGTCAAATGAATTACAAAATGTTGTAAATTTTAATAAAGTTTAAAATTTGTTTAAAAAATAAAAGTATGAAAAATATATAACAAGATTGCATGAGGTCACCCTTCTTCCTCTAAAGTCTCCCATAATAATTTAAAAAGAGGTTTATAGTTGCAATTGAGGTTGATTTGTGTGTTTAAGCAACAATCAGGGTTTATTTTCATTTCTTTGGATATCTCTAGATCTTCCAAGAGATTCATGAGTCTAAAGTTTTTATTGGGAATGTTGTGTAAAATTTTACTGTTTTCAGAAGGAGAAAAAGAATGATTATTAAATTTAATGTGATATCCAAAGTTTGATTTTTCTGGGTTATTGAGGTGTTCTTTGATTCTTTGATTCAGAGTTCTCATTGTTCTACCTACATAAGTCATATTACAGTCACCACAGGACAGCTTGTAAATACCACTTCTGTTTAGTTTGTCAACTTTGTCTTTGGTCTTGCTGAAGATGGACTTGATGTTATATTTGGTTTTAAAGGAGATGTTTAAGTCATTAATTTTATTAACAAGTACTCTTGAAATTTTTTCTGAAATTGGTCCTAAGTAAGTTAAGGATCTATATATGGAAGTAGTGTTGGATTTGTTATCAACATTAAAAGCTTGGTTTAGTCTCTTTTTGAGTATAGATTTTCTAATGACTTTATCAACAGTAGTAGAAGGAAAACCATTGTTGTTTGCTATCTGTTTAATGATGGAGATTTCTTTATTGTAATTTTCTTGAGACATAGGGATATTAAGAAGTCTGTGGACATAACATTGAATAGCTGCCATCTTGTGTTGAAAAGGATGATTTGATGATGTTGGTATCATATGGTCAGTTTGAGTAGGTTTTCTGAATATTGAAAATTCTAGTGTAGGCAAAGAAGAAAAGGAGGAAGTATTCTTTTTGATAGTTAGGTCTAAAAAATTGATAATGTTGTTGCTTTCTACTTCTAAGGTAAAATTAATTGCAGGATGTAGATTATTAATTATTGACAAAATATTGTGAGGTTCTGACAAAATATTTTGTCAATAATTAATAATCTACATCCTGCAATTAATTTTACCTTAGAAGTAGAAAGCAACAACATTATCAATTTTTTAGACCTAACTATCAAAAAGAATACTTCCTCCTTTTCTTCTTTGCCTACACTAGAATTTTCAATATTCAGAAAACCTACTCAAACTGACCATATGATACCAACATCATCAAATCATCCTTTTCAACACAAGATGGCAGCTATTCAATGTTATGTCCACAGACTTCTTAATATCCCTATGTCTCAAGAAAATTACAATAAAGAAATCTCCATCATTAAACAGATAGCAAACAACAATGGTTTTCCTTCTACTACTGTTGATAAAGTCATTAGAAAATCTATACTCAAAAAGAGACTAAACCAAGCTTTTAATGTTGATAACAAATCCAACACTACTTCCATATATAGATCCTTAACTTACTTAGGACCAATTTCAGAAAAAATTTCAAGAGTACTTGTTAATAAAATTAATGACTTAAACATCTCCTTTAAAACCAAATATAACATCAAGTCCATCTTCAGCAAGACCAAAGACAAAGTTGACAAACTAAACAGAAGTGGTATTTACAAGCTGTCCTGTGGTGACTGTAATATGACTTATGTAGGTAGAACAATGAGAACTCTGAATCAAAGAATCAAAGAACACCTCAATAACCCAGAAAAATCAAACTTTGGATATCACATTAAATTTAATAATCATTCTTTTTCTCCTTCTGAAAACAGTAAAATTTTACACAACATTCCCAATAAAAACTTTAGACTCATGAATCTCTTGGAAGATCTAGAGATATCCAAAGAAATGAAAATAAACCCTGATTGTTGCTTAAACACACAAATCAACCTCAATTGCAACTATAAACCTCTTTTTAAATTATTATGGGAGACTTTAGAGGAAGAAGGGTGACCTCATGCAATCTTGTTATATATTTTTCATACTTTTATTTTTTAAACAAATTTTAAACTTTATTAAAATTTACAACATTTTGTAATTCATTTGACAGTTGTTCTTAATTGAAACATGAAAATACATTCTTAAAAAAATTTTTTATGCAAAGTTCTTACAATTTTCCATCAAGACATACAATTCTTAATACACTTAAGTATCAGATAACATAACATTAATACCAGGTTTCTTCTTTATAGTGTTGTTGAACAATTTGAGCCCTTGTTCCTTAAGGATAGCTGTCAGATGGAACATACATTGACCTTGAGCAATGACTTGAGTGAATTTACAAATTAATGTCATTCTGTATGATGTGATGAACACATAAAATTTAATTTAAAAACTTAATTTTTAGAAAGTCTTTGTTGACTAGTAGTAATTCCAAACTACTAAATAATTTTGTAAGAATTTAAAAAACAATCTCTATTTCCTATATATGACATTTGTCACCTGTCACTTTTGAAAAAATCGTTTAAAAGGACCGACATTTGATTTCACTAGTTCTATTCAGTCTACGTCCTCACATCAATAGATGGTCGGGTCTTAAACCCGTACCATGACAAAAAATTTTTTCAATTTTTTAACGTGTTTGTGAAGTCCAGTGTCGACTTTTTATATGTTTTTTATATGTTTTAAGAATTCCAACTCCTACAAAAAATCATAATTTTGAAACTTAAAGAAATGAGATCTCTCCTTTGTAGTGGTATTTAAAAATTGACGTAAGTTAAAAATTTCAATCTTTACCAATTAGTACTTACTAGAACATTTTATTGTAGCATAGCTCTGATGATGGCTTTGTAAAGACGAAAGCGCTCAGCTAGGAATTGCCTAAAATATACACACTTCAAAAATACTTTTTTGCATTTTCTTTCTACTTGTCATAAGTGTGTACAAAAAAAAAAAAAAAACTAGTAGTTCAACCGCGATGTACACCAAATTTTCATAGATTTCCAGCAAGCATATGATTCCATAAAAATAAGCAAATTGTGAATAGCAATGTTAGAAATGGGAATACTAAAAAAATTAGTTGAATTAACGCAGATGTGCATGACAGACTCATATGCGCAAGTAAAGATAGGAATCAGAACATCGATGCCATTAGGTATAACTTCAGGACTTAGGCAGAGGGACCCTGCTGTTCAATTTTGCTTTAGAATATGCAATAAGTAAAATATCGTCTGAGCTGACACGAGGATTTGCTGATCAAGGATCAAAACTGTTGCTGGACTTTGCTGATGATATAGATGCAGTCTCGCATTCTACAAGAGATGTTGTAACGACAATATTTTGCTTACCTCAGGGTAAGAACATGAGGGGTAGAAGATTGGGCAAACAAAATAATCGAAACAAGTGCGAACGACACTCAGTTGGTTGTTGGACAGCTGGGTCGTGGATAAGTTGAAATATGGGGGTTGGATTGGGGTATCTACTAAAATGAAAACAAAGGGATACTTACATAAATCTCCTGGGCACTTGATATAACAAAAAAATCAAAAATAGACTGGGAACACCTCAAGGAATTTAATATAGGGCGCCACTTGAAGGATCCTAGTTTACTGAAGGAAAGAAAAAAATCTTCTTCCCTAATATCTAAAATACATAAAAAGGGTTAGGAGATTTTTCTAAATAAAAATAAAAAATTAGGTTAGAGAAACAAATCTAACGTTTATTATTGTCTAAAACAAACAGTTTTCAAAAATACAGCTTATACAAAAGGCATACTATATAAAAATAGTTGTCAAATACAAATAAAGAAACTTACATGTTATCTGTTTACAAAGAGGTTACAAAAACCTTCGAAATGGTTCCTAGTAAATAATGTGCCCAAATTAGATTAAAATTTTATGAATATTCTTTTGTGAAAAATAAAATTTAATCTTTACTATAAAATCAAAATATCTCTTACAACAGATTCAAAATCAAACTGTCATACATCAAAACAAACATTTTCAAGACAGGATAAAATTATGAAAGAAAGCAAATTTTGTCTTTTTAAAAGAAAATGTCTATTTTTACTTTAAAAATTAATAACGTAAATGTTACCTCAGTTCACACATGTTAACTTAAATTTTTAACTGGCTAATATCTGTGGGATATCTAACTGAACATCATCAACGGAAAGAGTTTTTGGAGGCTGAAACTGGCACACTGGCACATTCAAATTAAAACTGCTCCAATATCATTCTACGTGAGGTGAAGAGGCATCTTGGAAAGGAACTGGATTTTTCAAAAAAAAAAACGAAAAGAAAGCAGGAACTAAACTTGTTCACTGCTCAAACATTATAAATCTTCAGCAAAATGAAAACAGTGGTTAGTGGTCACTCTTTCAAATACGACATATTACATAGAGTGAAAATTCCACCATTTTTGGCGAATTAATGCCGGGTTACCACATCACAATTAAACGACCTTTCCCTTCGAGCAATTCTTCATCACTAACTCTCTTGACCTTCTCGATCTCAACCTGCCGGATAGATACCGCCTCTCTTTTCCCCGCACAAGCATTGCTATCTTGTCAAATCAACAAATTCTTTACTCAAACTCGTCCAAACTTCCGGCGTTATTACGCTTTAGAAAAAAGAATACCAGGCTTGCAATATTTTTCTGGGAACGTTGAAGTTAAAAAGCCATAAATTGTTTTCCTTATACTAAAGCAGTTTTTACTTAAAGACGATTTTTTAGCAACATCGCATTTAAAGCTACGAAAGGATATTTCCTTTATCAACTTTGCAGTGGCGTACCAAAATAAAATTTTAATTATTTATTTAAATACATACGTAATTACCTAAACATTAAATCTAAGACCGATATAATTATTAAATTATTATATGTGTCTTGACGGATACAGTAAAAGCCATATTATAAGAAGAAAGGTAAGTAATTAAGCAATGATCAATGGGCATCAAACAATTTTTAAAATTTAATTTCAATCATTTAAAAAGTAAATTATATAACTTCATATGTTTTATTATTGTTCTGAAGCTATTTTCTTGTGGCATTTTTAAGTAATTACTATTTAAATGAGAATAAGCCACAATTTAAGGTTAAAGTAAGTTTATTGACGTATCAATTTCCACTTCAGGAATCATTCTCAAAATACAAACAGTAGTAAATTAAACAAATTTTATTTCTTTCTTAATAAAGAAACAAATTTTTTTTAATTTACTACTGTTTGTATTTTGAGAAGGATTTCCGAAGTGGATATTAAAACGTCAATAAACGTATTTTAACCTTAAATTGTGGCTTATTCCCATTTAAATAGTAATTACGGATATTTTATGTTCCGTAAGAAAATTTGATTTTGTTCCGTTAAAAACAAATGAAATGAATATAATATTTATGTATAATTTATTACACACAATAAAATTTATTTTATTAATGACATTATAATATAGAAATCATTCAGTTTACTTTGTTATACTATAACTCTCCATATAATATAATCTCTCTCCTATGGCGCTACAGCCCACGTTAGGCCCTGTTCTCTCCCAGCATCCTCCTCCAAGCACCCCTTTTCTTGGCTATTCTCCTCCAGTTATCCACCCTCATTATCTCTTTAGCATCGGTTCTTACTTCGTCTATCCACCGCTTCCTTGGATTTTATATTGACCGACGTCCCATCATAGTTCCACTAAGCGTTTTAAGCTCCTACTAGTTGATCTATTATTATCCAAAAGCCCAAAATAAGAGGAAAAGAGTAAGAGTAAGAGTAAGAGTAAGAACTAACTTAAAATAAATATAAAAAATAGAAGAGACATGGAAAGCGTAGTAATAAGTTTAGACAAAAAGAAAAAGAAAATCAAATTCATAATGTCAATAATTTTACAACACAATACTCACAAGGGTAAGCCTGTTGAATATACAACAACTTCATTATTCTAATGATGTTTGTTATGTTAATTTTTAGTATGTTTTGAAAAAGAGTTAAATAAACTCGAATATACTACGGAACTACGGAATATAATATATCGTATTCATACAGCGAGTTTATTATTTATTTTTATTCTAATAATTTTTGTTTAATTTTGTTATGCACTTGCAAGAACATATTCTTATTAGAAAAATAAAGTTCCATTCACACATGTCATTTAAAAAGTGATTTATGTTATCTAAATTACTGTTATGGACAAAGAAATATGTGCTACAGCCGCGATATCTGTGAATATCTTATTACCATAAAATTCAACCATTAAAATTAGGCAATAAGTTAAACACTGAGATTGCAAAATTTTTTGGGCAAAACTTTAAATAACACTTTTAAGGATGATGATCTTCTTCCTTGATTACATGAGCTACGGCATTAGCCCAATCTTCTTTTCGTATCCGTTCCATTGCGAATTCCAACAAACGTCGGACATCAGAAATTTTATATGTCACGTTTTCACGATCTATCATCATCATCAGTTGGCGCTACAGCCCTTCGTGAGCCTTGGCCTGCTTCAAAACATTCATCCATCCTTCCCTATCGAGTGTCTGTCTTCTTCAGCCCCTCACTCCAATCTCCCTCAGATCTTCCTGTACATCGTCCAGATATCTGAGTTTAGGTCGCCCCCTTCTTCTTCTTCCGACCGGCCTGTTTGTCATAGTTATTTTAGTGGGATCACTCTCATACATCCGCATAACGTGGCCCACCCACCTTAGGCGGTTTATTTTGATGGTCTTCACAATATCTGCATCACCAAAAAGTCTATAGAGTTCAAAGTTATATCGCCTTCTCCACAGACCCTGTTCGTTTACTCCACCAAATATGGTCCTCAATACTTTTCTTTCAAAGACTCTAGTAACTCTTCATCTCGGGTCGTCATTGTCCATGTTTCCGATCCGTATGTGAGCACTGGGCGTACCCTTTATTTGAGCCCAGATTAATTCTGTCGGGTTCAACTCGCAATGGTAAGGGGGAAGTCTCAAAATAGTAATGCCTTTAGCACGTGCCATTGTATTTACAACATGCTGGCGATATCTGTCACGATGCTGTCTAATTACATTTATAAGCTCAGTCTTAACCACGTCCTCGGAAAATGGAATTCCTTTTTGTCTTAACTAACTCTGCATATTTGCTTTTCTAGCGGCCATAGTTGGCAGATGTTTTATTAATCGACTATGATAAGAAGCGTTATCAATCACTATCATGGAATTAGGCTCGACTCGTGAAAGAAGGGATTGAAACCTTTTGTCAAAACGTTGGGCGTCCATGTCTTCATGGTAATCCCCCGTTTTTTTAGATAAAAAAATTAATGCACTATCTTCTAAAAATCCACTCTCACTACCTATATGAGCTCAATTATTCGTTAACCCTGTTGATAAACCATCCACAAATATTTATATACGTTAAAGTAGTATCTTGCCAGATCTTAGATACTGTGTGACCAGCATTTACCCACGTTTCGTCCAGATAATAAATCTTTTTGTGGGCAGAATGAACCTCTCTAATAGAACGAAGATATCTTTTGGCAAGAATTTGGAAGACAGATTTACGGGATCTTTTGGCATACATAAATTTTAAATCTTCTTTTATTATTGTCCTTAACGTCTTTTTGCTCATTTTTGGAATCAGACCATTCTCCATTACCTTTGTCCTAATGGATTCGAGGGTTGGCGCTTTATTCTCAAAAAAGAAAGAATGAACAGTGGAGCGTACAAAATTTTTCTGGTACTCTTCCAATTTAATTTTTTTCTACCACGATAATGTACTTTTGGAGCTTGCACAATCCCAGTCACCTTTTTTCACGTACAATGTGTTCTATTGTCGACACGGATACTCCCGTTAAAAATGAACACTGAGCTAAAGCTTCTACTGTACGAAGTGTTTTTTTTTTAATTTTTATACACTCTTCAGACAATCTGCTTTTCTTCTACCGACATAACTTTCCGTTTTCTTTGTACATTGCTTGGACCCGCTACGTCATCCATCTTAATGCTCTAAAAAAGAATAAACATCAATCATAATATTCTGCTATGTATTTTTTGTTTACTTACCACAAAAACTATTTTAAAATTAATAAATAATAATAAAGTCTATTTAAAAAATATATCAAAGAAAGTCACATGCACAAGAAACAGAACACACCCCGCCTCTGGACATATAAGAATGTAAAACGAATCAATTATATCATCTCATTACTATTTTTTCCAAGGACGTAAATATATAGCCAAGCAAAATGTTGATAAGTGTACCGATGTTTTAAAATATTTAACTGAACTGGTCCAACTATACGTTCGAAAAACGAACCGGTATGCACAATTTATATTGTTACGTGGGCAAATGTTATGATATTATTTCGTATATTTTACTTATTTACATTGTCGAAGCATACACAATAAAAACGACCCCTGTAAGATTTTACTCCCGATATTTAGCATTGTTGCCGTTAGCTCTCAGTTAAATTTGTAAATGAGACATCTTTAATTGAAATCTGTGTGACTATAGCAAATACGTCTTTATTTATTGAAGAATTATTGCGTATTTAAAAATCTCTACAGACAACACATTTCTAGCATACCAGGGGCGTGCTATGACAAATATAGAATCGAATTTATATTATTATTTAGACATTAAATATAAAACGCTACAATGTGAGAGAGGTGTTTTCACAGCTAGAGGAGGAAACAGGTAGTCTGGGTCTCCGAATAAATGAAAAAAAGACGAAATACATGGTAGTAACCAAAAATCCAATACCAAGAATTAGGCAGAACATTAGTATTAATGATCACAACTTCGAAATAGTAAAGGAGTTTGACACAGCTGGCAACCACATAGAAAAAGAGGTCTCAGCAAGGATAGCTGCGGGAAATGAAGCATTATACTCCCTTTCAACATTATTAAGATCGAAGCTGCTAAAAAAAATCTAAATTAAGACTGTACAAGTCGATTGTTCGCCCAATTATTACATGACAGTGAAACATGGACTCTCAACCAGCCGGAAATCAATCAGCTTCTAGTATTTGAAAGAAAGGTTCTCAGAATAATATTTGGCCCCCAAAGAGATTAATTCACAGGAGATTGGAGAAGACGCCGCAATGCTGAATTGGTGACTCTGTATGGAACTGGAAGTGTAGTTAGACATATCAAGGCAAACCGAATAAGATGGGTAGGTCACGTGGTACGATCAGAGGATGACAGAGTGTTAAAGACAGTGCTTTTTCAAAGACCAGATGGTAGAAGATCAGTAGGCCGACCGAGAGAAAAATGAAAGGATGATGTTGAAGCCGATTTATCTAGAATTGGGGTATAACAATGGAAAATAGAAGCGCAAGATCGTAGAGGATGGAGGGCGATAGTGGATGCGGCGAAGACTCACCCTGAGTTGTAAAGCCAGTGAAGAAGAACAATTACTTCAATAATATAGGAGGCAGGAGAATAGAGACCCGCATTTCAGAACATCTAATATTAATTAATAAATACAAAAACAGAGACATCTGCAATATTAACGTTGCTTTCTCCAACCACATTCTGTGAACAAACCACTTCTATTCTATTCTAGATGTAAAACTCTTACACACATACAAAATGAGTAATATATTGTATATTCTGGAATCTTATGAAACAGGTACAGCTAGCTGGGATTCGAACTTGCACCTACAACAGTGAGTGGCGCATCAACTCGTTGAGCTACCAGAACTCGTATGCCAACTTTGCGGAATTATGAATATATCCTAGTTCTAATACAAATTTGCCGACATTTTATTAATATAATTATTTAGTTCTGGAAAATATATTACCTTCATTAATAAATAAGTATCATCGGGGGCTTCTAGTAAAAATTTATTTACTTCGTCTCTGAAAAAGGTTATTGCCTTATTAGCTTTATTTTCATGGTTTTGTCTTTTCAAGAAATCAATTAATTTTGGATATTTAATATTCACATTTTTTTATTTCAAACATAGTACATAGCATCGAATATTTGGACCACAATGTAGAGGCTTTTAATGTATTTGCCAATATTGAAAAATACCCCAAAATATCATTTTCTAAGTAAGTACGAATATGCTTTTCTTCACCCCCTTGCTTAAAATGTAAATACTGTTTTTCGTATTTTTCTTTGGATTTTTGGGGTAATAAAGATTGTACTGTCACATTAACTTGTTCCAAAATATGTGGTGGTGTATTATTAATATTTTCAAAATCGCTTGGATCACTCATTTATTAATATTATTTTATATTTTGTAGATATATTAGGTGTACACACATTGAAACTACTAATCTGTCAATCGATCATAACATGCTATACAATTTAAAATCATAAATTCGAAAACTGGATGAATCTATAAATTTAAGTCAATTTTTTAATGTATTATTTGATAAATCAAAATAACAATTTACTGCTTTTACCATTTTTACCCTGTAAATGCAGGGTATTCTATAAATAAACATTAAACTGTATAGATACTTACGTAATAGAATATAGTATAGACTTATAGAGCGTCAAGTTATTTCATCGATGACATACACCACTTTTACTTTTACTCCCTAGAAAGTAAAAGTACTTTGTCTCCCTAGGGAGAAGAAGTACGACTTTGCTCCTACGATGAGGCCAGGAAATGTATACTTTGGATAGAGGTAGGTGGAAAAATATTTTGCAGGTTATATATTATATGGTCATATATATATTGATGTGATTTGCTTATAATTGTAAATCTACTTATATAGTCTGAAATGTAATAAATTTATCTTTATCAAACAAATCACAAGCAAAGAATATCTCAAGGCTAAAAATAATTTTTTTTTATTAAAACGTTGCTTCAAAGTATCTTCTGCTAGTTCCATTTAAGAAAGATCAACAAAACGAAAAAGAAATAATAGACAATCAATTCTGATATTAAAACAATTGTTCTTTATTTTAAAATATATCCAATTAATTTAAAATTCAGTTGGGAATAAATCTTACACCATACACTATAAATAGAATAAAAAAATAATCATCCATCAAATCACACATCCCTTAATGATCAATAAAAATTAAATATACATATTTCTAAATCAAATATCTCTTAATATAAAAATTTTAGAAAGAATTATTGGTTCCTTGACTTCTTGCCTTAACTATAAAATATTGCAAATTACAAACAATTGACATGAATGTTGATAGATGGTCGTGATAGAATGTTAAAATTTAAAACTTTGGTTTTCAAACAGACTATCTTCCCTTGATTCTGCTTGAATTGTGCCCTGACCAGATCGCAATGTACTTCCCGGATCCTACCAATTTCCCTGCTCGCTATTCCGCCCATTGTTTCTTTTGATAATAAAAGAAAAGGACAAACAGTATGTGAAAATGTCGTGATGTCTTTACCACAAGCTCCAAACTCCAAGACAAACAAACTGCTTCCTCTCAGACACAACGAAAATATATCTGTTTGTACTTACAGTAATGCCTCTATTTCTACCGGAACTCGTCTCTGCTTACCACAATGGCTGCTTAATTTTCCACACAAACACTAAGCACTACTTCTTATAAATTCTCAGAAAAATGTTTTCACCGGAATTGGTCTCTCTCGATGTTCAACTCACAATGTCGTTCTTTTCCCTCATTTTATTCCCGGCAAGCTTTTCATCCCCTTCTTCTTTATCCATCTCAAACCAATCCAAACAAACCTTCCCTCTCATCAAACGCATCATCAGTTTCTTAGTCCATTAAATTTTTGGTTTTTCCAAAAATTACCTGACGTTAAAGTACTTTCCGGCAAACGCCCTTGAATTCTTGTTTAAACTTTTAAAAAGGAGAAAACTCATTAACCAATAATCCTTACGTATTAATTTCTAATCTATTAAAACCGCAAATTTCAAATAGTTGTGTACTAAAACTACCTGGTCATGTCCAAACCGTATTGTCTTTTTATCGGAGAAAACTTTCGCTGCTCTGCCCTTGTTTATTCTTTCCCTCATTTCGTCTGCGCTATTTCCGTTCTTGTTGAAAATGACCCCCAAATATTTGAAGGATTGCACGCCTTTGATTTTGTCGTCTTCCAAGACTAGGTCACATATTTCATCTGTTCCCACTGAGAGATATTCACATTTTGTCATATTCATGTTTATACCTGCCACTTCATGTTCTTCTTGCAGTTTTCTTACCATATAGCTAAGATCGTAGCTGTCTTCAACAATTATTACTTGGTCAGCTGCAAAGAAAAGTGTATATAGCGTGTTTTCTTCCACCGTTATTCCCATGTTTCTACATTTTTTTACCCATTTCACCAAGGATATGTCCAAATAGATTTTAAATGAGGTGGGTGACAGACAGCAGTCTTAGTCCCTTTGTTGTTTGAAAAGGAGAGTTGATTTCTTGTCCCATTTTAATTCTTGCAAAGTTTTGTTCGTAGTATTTTTGAGTGGCGTTAATAAGAATTGGGTTTATTTTCAAGTTACCCATTTCTATCCATAGTTGGGAGATCGGTACACTGTCATATGCTTTTTCCAAATCTATTAAAACTATATGAGTTTCTCTATTTATCTGCACTCGTTTTTCCATTGCAAATTTAATCTGAAAATATTATCCATAGTGGAGCGTCCGGCCCTAAATCCCACTTGTTCTTCGGGTTGTTTGTCTTTAATATCATTTTTTATCAGATTTCATAGTACTTTTGAGTATAGTCGGCCTATGGTAGTAATCACTGCGATCCCTCTATAGTTTTTAGGATCCCTCTTTGTGCATTTCTTGTGTATTGGAGAGATATACGATTGTCTCCATTCTTCTGGACCTTCTCCGTTTAAGTATTTTTCGAATAATTTTCGGAACATTTCAAACAGTTTTGATGATCCATACCTAATCAACTCTGGATGTATTCCGCCTGGACCTGGAGATTTTCTTAATTTCATTCCCTTAATTGCTTCTTTCACTTGTTCTATTGATATTTCTATACTTCCTTCTACTTTCACTTGTTCATTTGTCTGTTTCTCTTCTATCTGTTAATAAGTTCTCAAAATGCTCTACCCATGTGTTCCCTGGTATTCTATTTATTATGACTTGGTTTTTTTCGTTGTTCTCATTATTTTTATAGTTCTCCAGGCTTCAGAGTCTCTCCTATATGGTTGTCTAGGTATTGGCATTTTTGTTCCCATGCACTATGTTTCTTTTCAACCACTTCTCGTTTGACTACTTTATTCCAGTTTTTATATTGTTGTTTTGTTTGTCCGTCTCCCTCTTGTAATAACTTTTGATATACTTCCTTCTTTCTTTTTATCTTTTCTTCCAATATGGCTTATCTACTCTCCGTACCTGTGGCCCTAAGACTTCTAGCGCTGCGTCTTTCATGCAGTTTTTTATATGTTCGTATTCATCCGTCGTTGATCTGTGTGATTCCTGTAGTTGTTGTGTTAGTCTGATTGTCTAAGGTGTGCGTAGTTCTTTCTATTTTTTCTCTGTGTTCTTTGTTGATATCTGTGTGGTTTCTGTCTACGAATGGTGTATATATTTTTCTTATTATCAGGCAGTGGTTCGAGCCGCACTCTGCTCCTCTATTCACCTTTACGTCCTGTACTCTTAACTTGTTTGTTGTTTATTAAAATAAAAATACGTTTCATAAATCTAAATCTTTTCATAACCTTGTTAATTAACATAGAATTGTCTTTATTGATGAGCAAGATGGTAAACTGCTAGACAAACAAGCATTTCCTCATAAAAGGATTTTTTTAATTCAATTTAGAAATTACTTATTTCATATTTTCATTACTAGAGCAATTTACTTTAGTACTTCTTATTCTGTACAGTAGAGTTGACACCATGTCACTTTGTTGCATCTGTGTTAATATCACTTTGTTTTTCGATAATTTGTTTATGTTCCAATTTCTTTTTTTATCATTAATTTTTTATCTTCACCTGCACTTTTTACTGCTTATAATATACACCATCCCAAGAATTATTTTCGATAAAAACAGCTTTCACAAATCAATTAGGTATTAGAAAAGAAGAGAAAATAACTAATAAGAATAACTTTTAATGTTTATTTATAAAAAGCAACAATTTAATGTTATCCATAATATCTCTTAATATAAAATTACACAGCACTTACAATGTATATACCCATCCGATTTCTTCAGAAAATATATATTTGCATAACGTTAACATGTAAAATTTGCAATAACTGCTTATAAAACTATATATAAATATCTACAGATATGTGAAAACAGCTAACAACCCACACATTAGTAATTAAGATAAATATTTTTAAATTACTCTGAATGTGAATTGCAGTAGATTTAAAAATACATTTAATTGGCAAGACTGTAAATAGGTATTTACCTACAGAACCGCACCGACAGTGATTGACATGTGAATAATTTTAGCATAGCGCATAAAACCATCAGTAGTGCCACTGGTGGATTCTGTTCGAAAACACTATCGATAAAACGAATGTTGGTTTGTGTTAAACAATTTCACTTATTTACACAACTGTACCTATCATTTCTATGTAATGGTAAGTTCTGAACACACTCAACGAAACTGTCACCAACAAAAGAAGCCTACTTGTATAAATGTTAATGTAAATTTGGTAAAAAAAATTAATTACCACCAAATCAAATACTGAGTATGGTATTATTGATTGAAGTCTGAGTCTGGCACAATCAAATGAACATTTTAAATTGTATCTAAATATATTTTTTGAAAATTTCAATCCGACTACCCGTCAAAATATTCATTATCATTAGAGTCCACTATTGAACATAGACCTCCCGTAAATAATTCCATTGGATCAGATCTTCTTCTTCTTAGGGTGCCTGTCCGTTCCGAACGTTGGCGATCATTCTGGCTATGATAATTTTGTTGGTTGCTACCAATCAGTGATCAGATCTTGTGCACACTAAATCCAGTTGTGATGCATGCGCTTAATGTCGTCCGACCCCTTGTTGGAGGACAGTTTAATTTCAGCGTTGTAATTATTTTAATGACATCCGTAACACCAGTTTTTCTCCTAACTATTTGATTTGAAACTCTGTCTCGGGGGGACATATTCAACATTAACCTCTCCTTTGCTCTCTGCGCCACTTGTATTCTATTGACTACTTTTCTGGTAAGTCTCAATATTTCTGCACCATACTTTAGAAGTGGGAATATACATTGATCAAAGTTCTTTCTTTTCAAGCACATGGGAATATCTGATTTAAACACTTCCCCCAGTTTTCCGTATGCTGTCCATGTTAGTCTCTGTTTCTTGATCGTCCCTTCCTAATTTTATCTCGTGGGCCAGGTTCTTATAAGTATACACTTGTTCAATTTGTGTTCCATTAGTTGAAATGTTTTTGACCAGTACAAGATTGGTGATGTATTGTGTTTTGGAAAAGTTAATTTTAAGGCCAAACCGTAAACAAGAGCTCTGAAAGTCTTAAAGAAGTTAGCAGTCATGATCTACCCGGTCTGCAATAAGGACTATATGGCCTGCCAACCTCAAGTTGTTTAGAAACTCCCGTTATGTTGACTTCGATATTTTCCCAATTATTATTTCTCATAGCACTCTGTAATAAAGCGGTAAATAGTTTAGAAGAGATAGTGTCTCCTTACCTAATATCTTTCTCCAAGGGAAATGTGTTTTTGTCGCCATAATACATTCTCACTGCAGCTGTTGCGCTATTATATATATTTTATATTCCGAAGAAGAGTGTTGGGAAAAATTCTACAAATAATAATATCAATGGCTTGATGTATTCTATACACTTCTCTATTTTATTTCTTATAGGAGGTCATTAGTTCCAAAGCCACTCCTAAAGCCGTCTAGCTCTAGTGGTTGGTAAAAATTTAGCTTGGTCCAAAGATTAATGCAGCCAAAACTAAACAGATACAGAAATACTGATGACATTTCCAACGTTGTATTCAACTCAAAAAGATTGGAACGAGTACATTTATATTTTTCCTGATGATCTTCGGATCGGTTTTCAATAATGCTACTAGCAAGACCCTCGTTTGTCTGATATTCCGTCTTAAAGCCCGTTTTTCTTATGATTCTAAACCAGACACAATCACCTCGAAGGAGGTGATTGTGTCTGGTTGTATAATCTACAACGACATCGAGGTCCTTTCGCTAAACTAAGGGTAGATTCGTAGTGACCATCTAAGTACTAAAAAATTATTGCGGAAGATATTTTCATATCTCATTGTGTAGTCCAAGACCTCATTATGACCAAAGGTGTTTCGTCTGTGTTAATTTAATAAAAACTGAAGAGAGAGATAATCTAAGAAAAAAATTTGCTTTGTCAAGAATAGGCCATCGGTTGACAAACTTTTTTTTTATTTTCTGAGGGTGAAAATTTTATAAAATAAACTGTGCCAGGTTAACACATGCCTAGAGTTGGCTGGTGTGTATTGGATTCAAGGTAGAGAAGTATATGCGAGCCCCTTTCGCCTTAGAAGGAGGTCTTGCAAACGGATGCCTTCCTGTTATAATAAAAGCAGTACCGTCCGCCCTGGGCAGCAGGTACATTGGAGACCTTCGCCGATATGATATTCGTGTTCAGCAACCCCCAAAATCCCTGAGTAGCAAAATTGGACGAATTTTATTCAGTATTTGCCAAGTTGAAATTTTATTAATTCGTAACTCTGAAAAATGCAGTTTCCAAATGCAATTTGTCATTTCTTCATGGTCGTATTAGTCCACAAAATTTCCTGAGCCCCTCACGAATCGAATGCACCAAACTATATCTCAATCCGTTTTACTGCGCCGATTTTCGAGAGTTAAACCAATTTTTGTGCTTTATTGCCTTGATTATACAATATTAATTTTTGTCCAGTATGCTTATGCGTACTATTAAAATAATTTAATATTTTCTTGTAACTAATAATATAATTATACTAAGAATATCAGCGGGTTTCTGTTGAGTATTAAGAAAAAATGTATAAGTGATTAAAGCTTTTCTGAAATACAATATAGGTACGGTGCGTTTATTGTTGCAGAGTGAGTTACAATTAGGCATGATGACGGCAATACTGAATAGTGATTGAAGGTTCATTCCCCTATGGTATAGTTTAATTTATGTTGTCACTTTTAACGCTACACATAATACCCTATGTATCTAAGTCACCAGGAACAGCGAAATTATAGTCTTAAACCTACTTCAGACCAAAAGCCTTACATATCACCAATTTAATACAATCTACATATATTTCCAAGTCTTATGTCTAACTTTAAATTCTTCTTACAAAACAAATAGCATTGTGAGTTATTTGTATATAAATATTTAGCAATAACAGTCAAAATATCACCCACATATCAATCGGCATGAAAAAGCAATGGGAACTGACCTCATTATTTTTTTACAGAAAAACCTTATCATGACTCAAAACAAAAATAATGCTTTACTCAATAACCTGCAGCTCATAAATGGGCGTGAGCGAGAAATGAGCAAGAAATAAGTCATTGTAAAAATGTGGCCTGTTTCTAATGCATCGTGATTTGAGAACATGTAATGTTCTACTAAAATGCTTTTGTTTTGTCACACCAAAAATATTATATAGAGATTTATTTTGATATTATGAATTCATATAAAAAATGCAAAATAAAATGTTTAAAGACACACCAAACGGTACACAAATAAGCTATAGTCTCGTGCTTGACACTAAGTAGTCGTCATCGTTTCTTCATTGCTAGTTACGACTAAAAACTGGTTGTTTTTTTTTTATCTTAATATATTCGTTATTTCCTCCGATTTCCTCCATTTTCTATGTCGCATGTTAGGATTCGATTAGTTTTTTATTTTGTACTCAGCCATAGGCCTTCTTTAAGTCAATCAATCAAAGTTTGTCTTTAAATCTATTTTCATCCACAGTGACATCTGATATCTCGTATGTAACTATACGTTCATTAATAACGAAGATACTGTGTAGTGCCTTTTGGTAGTAGTTTTGTTTATTTTTTATCTTAATATAATCGATATCCTTTCCTCTTTTATTTAACGCATCATACGCTCCAATCGGATTAATATCAACCACCATAGGGAGATATGTAACCACCAAATACCAAAAAGGGCTGTCAAGGAGACGTACCGAAAGACAAACCTTGTCATATTTAAACGCTACTACCCAATATCACTAATATGGTAAAATTGGGCAACAATATGTTTTCTACAACGGCTTTTGTATATTATGGGAGATTGGAGTAATCTTATTGACAGAAATTATTTTAATATTTTATTTAGATGGTTGAATTTTTAAAACTTAACACTATGTATACTTAGGTCCTGTCATAAAGCTACGAAAACCAATTTAAGTTGCTGAAATAAACAAAAAGAACACAATCAACATGGGGCGTTTTCGGTAAGTAGTAGGAATACATCCTGAAAACAGCTCCGTTCCTATAAAATTGAAGAAAAAAGTATATTCCTAGAAACTCAAAGAGCAACCTGTTTACTGTCAGTGTTTATCTACCATATCCCTTATCAGGAGGTCGATTAAAACACAAAGAGCAATGGAACGAAGTATGCATGGTGTTAGGAAAAGTTAGGAACATTGGGAAAGAGGTGGTAAAGATTAAAGTGACGATGGAACACCCCCTTTGTCAAGATGGTAACAGGTGGACACGAAGAACTTTAGACTGGATGCCAAGAGAGACAAAAAGAAGCACAAGGAGATCTCTAAAGAGATGGGAAGGCGACTGGTAACGGGTAAACAGTGGATGAGATAGCGAAAGATGGAAGCAGTTGGTAGAGTCTTACATTCAGGAGTGAGTGAGTAAAGGATGACGAAGAGAAAGAAAGTCACTTGGAATTGTCGAAGATTCGGTATAAGCAACAGGCAGTAAAACGCGTGTATCTTAAAAGGGATATAGTTTCCCTATTATAAATTATTTTGTTGTTCATAGCTTAATAGATATACAAAGTACTTAAATTGATTTGATTCACCTTGCTATTAAAACCAGTACTATTTATATTTTTTGATCTTTTTTATTTTCTTTATAATGAATTTTTATGATTTTATTTCATTAGTATTATTTTTTTTAAACACGCAAAATCAATATTTTTATCAGCTATGCTTTGTTTTGTACGAAGAACAGGTATTTTATACCGAAATATTTCACATCGGCATGTATTTTAATCTTACAAAAACATTTTTAAATACTTTGAACAAATCTTTATGAAGATAACAAGATAAATAAAATCTGGTTTAATACTGCTAAAATTTCTTGAAATAATTTTTATATTTTTCTCATAAATATTTATTACTGTGGTCCAACCACATAAAAAACCCTATTAATTTAAGAAATCAAATTACAGTTAAATAGCGGCAGATGTTGAGTGACTGATATTGAAAATATATAACACAAAGGTAGACCAGAGACATTAGCAAATAAAAAACCTTTTTTGTGACATTCGTTGCTACAGGTATCTAACAATTGCTTTTGATAAATTTGGTGATAACAATAATATACAGATTGAACGAAATAAATTCGGAACATAGGAATATAATGTATTTCGGCTCAATTCTGCTGTAGGTGGTTGGCCAACAAAAGATAGTCAAATAATTATATTATAAAAATCCAATACTTCAGCGTACTGCTGGATTCTGAACTCATAAAAATTGAAAGCTACACATAAATCTACGATTTTTTTAAGCTGTCAAACCAGTTATAGTCCAGGAAATGAAGTATTTCAACTCGTAATTTTTTCGTGCTGCGTAGATTGACTTGAAATTTAACAGAAGGTAGGTAATAGCCTAAGGATCAAAATCTATATCGAACCAAAGTGCGCCAAAGCCTAGGGGGTGGTTGCCACCCCATCTCCGGGGTGAATTTTTTTTTTACGTTTTAACTACAGGTTTCGATTAAAAAAGTGATTCTAAACAAAAAATGTGCTATACATTTTTTTTATAAAATGATATTTTTCAAGTTATTCGCGAATGAAAGTAACAACTTTTAGACGAAAAAATCCACGTTTTTAATCGATTTTTCGCGAATAACTCGAAAATGGTACATTTTATCAAAAAAATTGTAGAGAACAAATTTGTAGCTTTTAAAAAGACAAATACAATTTATTTTTTAAAATGTTTTTGCGATATAATAGGAACCGAAATACGGCCTATCAATGTTTAGCGGTTTTCTTCAAATGCCAAATTTGAAAGATTCAAAGTCAAATATCGGCAAAATGATGCATTTTTGGAAGAAAACTCACAAAACCAAGGAGCATAAATAGACCTATCATAAAAGAGACTCTAGCTCAAAAATTGAATGAGTTATGATGAAAATAAGGTGAAATACCTCATTTTTTACGAAAAAATCGATGAAAACAACCCCCTAACCACCCGCATAATCAAAATCGATCTTTACCCTTCTGCAATTCCCTTTGTACATGTATTGGTAATACGTACAAGAAGTTTGACCCATTTAAAATGCTTAGTTTTAGAAAAAGTACAACTTAAAGCGAGAAACGATTTACAGTTTCATATTTTTTACCCTTCTTTTTTTAAATATGCCCGAAAATACTGAATATATGAAAAAAATAAAAATTACCAAATTGTAGCTTTTTTAATAACTAAAATTATCCTTTATTTAGATTTGTTGTACAATGAATATTTGGCGATATATAGCCATTTAAAGCATCGATTTACGATCATGCACCATCTTTTTCGAGCCCTTTAAACTCACCCCATTTATAAACCAAGGGTTCCAAAAAGATTTAATTCACAGATCCTTGTAGCTCTTAAAAACCTCTACAAATAGTTTTTAAAGAAACACTCTATCGTTAAAAATTAAAGGAAATACGTTAAAAAAACTAGTTAATTTTTTTCCGGAAAATTCCATTAGTATAGTACAGTACATTTCGGAGCATAATATTCTACAAAACCGGTATATTAGGTAGTGGGGCGTTATACACTCGAAATTTTAAGCGTTCTTATTTTGAAATCCCATACAACAGAATAAAACATCTGCTCATATGTCTATAGCTTGGCAATGAAAATATCAGAGCAACAGATTGGGGATAGTATTCCAAAGATGGTTTGTTATTACCCGTACGCATGAACAAACAACCTGCACCCGATGAATTTTGAAAATTATTTTTTGTCAATCCAAAAAAGGATGCGGCGTTTCATGTGGATGCAGAAAAGTTGGTTTATACTGTAACTCTACTTGTTTTGGGTGCTCAGGTGAAGGGTGCTGTAACAGTCCACCAATAATTGAAGAAGATGAGGATGACATAGATCACGATGAAGATGTAATTGATGACGAATAAAATTAATATTATAATTGTTTTACCTATAAATGTAAATATTTTCAACTATTTATGTAAATGTATAAGAATAAATGGTGCCTTTTTATGTTGATAAATTTTTTTGTATTTAATTTTACTTTTTCAATTTATATTTTATAAAATAGTTTATAAAAACTGCAATGTTGTAAAGGGTGATTTTGAAAAGTTGCAAAATTTTGGCAAAAAATTGTTTTCACCTATAGCACTCATAACAATTGGTTTTTAAGGGTTGAAAATGTATGAATTTGTATTTTAAAGTATAAAAAAATCATTATTTAACCAATCCAAACCAAATGTCACTCATCTTAAGATTTGTAATATTATTTTACAATTTTTGAAAATTAGGGGTAGTTTTCACCCCTAAGAACAATCAGGGTTTATCGGCATGACATAAACTATAAAGCAGAGGGTGAGTTGAGTTTAATTCCAAATTTTTATGCAAATCGTTCCAAGGTGAAATCATTTTCTTCGCATTACTAAATTATTTATATTAATCTCTAATAAGGGTCGCTTTTTAAGGGTTAAAATATGATGGAACTTTATTCAAAAGCACGAAACTATCACTATTTAATTATTTCAAACCAAATTTTACCCATATTCAGGTTTAATATGTTATTTTATGTTTTTTGACAATTAGGGGTAGTTTTCACCCTTAAGAACAATCAGGGTTTGTCGACATGACATAAACTATAAAGCAGCGGGTGAATTGAGCTTAAATCCAAATTTTTATCCAAATCGATCGAAGGCGAAATATTTTTTTTAGAATTAGTAATTTTTTTACATTAATCTCTAACAAATGTTGCTTTTTAAGGGTTGAAATATGATAGAACTCTATTCAAAACTATAAAATAATCATTATTTAACTAATTCAAACCAAATCTTACCCATATTCAGGTTTAATATGTTATTTTATCATTTTTGGCAATTAGCGGTAGTTTTCACCCCTAAAACCCTTCAGCGGACTTCGGTTCGATATAGATTTTGATCCTTGGGCTATCACCTACCTTCATTTAAAATTTCAACTGGATACATGCAGGACGAAAAAATTGCGAGGTTTTAACTTTTTTGGAGCTTTATTTCCTGAACTATTATTACTTCCTTAGACAAACCCGTCTTACGCAAACAACTTTGTTGCGAGACAGATAGTTGAACGATATTTTATACAATGTCTATACCCAGGTATGGATTTATTTTTGTCCAAGTTTTATATTGGTCCACTATTTCAAATGCAGTTCAAACAGACATGTATTAAATTGTATGTTCCGTTTTAATTTGGTTCAATCTGTATATCAAACAAAATATGCAAAAGATGTTTTGCATATAAAATATGTCATTTTTTGCTTATAAACAATATATAATGAATGTCGCCATTTGATTTTAAAATTATTTAAAATGACAGTTCGTTAAGTTATTTTTGTTAATTTGTTGCTTAATGATTGCAAAAATAAATACAACAGTCGTTTTTTTAATTATTAATATATTTTTTAAAAATGCAAAAAAAACTGTAATTTATATTATAGCTATACAAATTTCAAGAAGTTTCACTTAACAGTTATTACAAAATTGAAATTGTATATCCCAGAAAGTCTTATTTTATCACATTAAATCATGCAACAATTACAAATATTATGTTAAATATTGTAAAATAGGTTTACAAAAGTACTGTGGTTTTAAGTCTAAACGTTTAAAATAACTCAGACGCATCAACATAATAGGAAGTTCAGTTTTTTTATTCAAAATGTTTACATTTTTATAGGCATTAAAAAAATGTTCTACGACCCTTAGAATCTGACTTGACCATTTTTTTATTTTTTATTTTATTATTTCCAAAGTTGAATTAATAAATTTTAATTTATAAAAGTCGCAATATCTCCGGTTCTAATCTACGAAAATTGACGTTTTTAATTTTGTTTATTTGAATTATTAAAATAAATTGTTTATTTAACCGAGTAATTTGTTTAAACAATTTAAAATAAATACACTCTGGGCCAAAATTAACCGGCCACCTTAAAAATGGGTAATTTTTAATGTCTTATATCTCCTAAACCTGTTCTCCGATTTAAGTGATTTTTTAATATGTTATATCCTTATTCCTTGATAATATCGTTATAAGAATATGGTTGCTAAACAGGTAAATTTTCATTATATACCGGGTGTACGAAATAAACTGTGTTTTTTTCTTAAAGTTTGCATCACCTGTGGAATATTCTAGCATTTGTAGAATACCAAAATTAAATCATAACTATAGCCTCATGCTTTCTCAACATTTTGTTTTTTGATTCATTCGCTTATGTTGGATAGTACAAAAGTTAGGTAGTTTAATAACTAGTCACGTTTTTCATCAATACAGACGATTTAAGTCACCAGCAAAATTAACCCCGCCACCTTTATTGTTATGTTTACATTACCTGTGACAGTTTTTTTTCCTAAATTTGTGCCATCGAAGGATTTTTAACATATAGTTGTTATAGGACATTGTTGCAAATCTATTTCCGTGTTAATAACAATTCTTGAACAATTTGTAATTAAAATTAAATTTGTAATTAGAATTAACAAGTAAACAATATTCGCTTAAAAATGATATAAAATTACAATTTTAATTGTTAATTCTAATTACAAATTTAATTTTAACAATAAATTGCGAATTGTAATAACATTGTAAGCGAATAAACAATATTCGCTTACAATGATATAAAATTACAATTTTAAGTTGAAATTTTAGTGCTTATTTATTGTTTGTGATTTTAAAAATGCCACTCGTTTAAATTGATGCTGCTAGGGCAGTGGCTTTAGTTTATGCTGGTTATAGTCAACGTTATATCGTTGGTATACTCGACATACCCAGAACTACGGTACAAGATGCCATTAGACGATTTCGGGAGACAAGATCGTACAACCGCAGGCCATGTCAAGGCCGAAAATGATGCACTTCAGTTCGAGATGACCACTTCATTGTCACTTAAGTATTGAGAAATCGCTTTTGCACCGTTCCTGAAGCTCGTAGGTCTCTTCTTGAGGTGAGCGATTAGTGTGAGAAACATTAGTGTGAGTAAACAAACGATTAGAAGAAGACTGTCAATAAAATAAACTTGAGGGCTTTTCGTCCAATTTGCGCACCACAACTGCTCCCACAACACCGTAGGGCTAGACTTCATTTTGCGCGAGAATATGCTAACTGGACTATGGCGGAATGGAAGAATATACTGTTCTTAGATGAGCGCAGTAAAAGGTCCAGACGGACGCCAACGTGTCTATAGGCGTCAAATTGAAAGGTTTGCTGCATGCGCTATAACCTAAACAGTGGATTACCGAGGAGGGTCAATAATGATTTGGGGAGGTATTTCTTACGAAGCGCGTACTGGTATTGGGCATTCACACTGCTAGAAGCAGTGTGAATGCCCAAGTATACGTGCAAGAAGTTCTCCAAGACCATGTCATGCCTTTTGCACTATTCATTGGTGATAACTTCAGACTAATGCATGTCAATGTACGTTGCCATACAGCAAGATCTACCCGTGAGTACCTTAAGGAGGTCGGCATTCAAGTTCTACCATGGCCAGCATACAGTCCCGATCTTAACCCAATTGAGCATATCTGAGACAACCTCAAAAGACGGGTAAGAGCAAGAGTACCAGCCCATGCATCCTTTGAAGAGCTGAAAACAGCTGCGGTAGAGGAGTGGCACAATATCCCCTAATCTGATATCCAGTATATCATGAATGGATTGCCAAACGGGCTCCAATAAGTCCTAAGGGCTAGAGGCGGCAACACCCATTATTGATACCCAATTTTCTTTCAATTAGACTTTGATTTCCAAAATATTGGTAATTTGAATTTTCTTCGAAGATTTTATTTATTGGATTTCTACTGTAACAAATGACTTTTTTTCAAAAAGATTATTTTTTCTCTTCTGCGGAGATAAAAATTAATAAAAAACATGTCTAGTTGTTAAAGCACCTAACTTTTGTATTATCCAACGTAAGCGAATCAACCAAAAAACAAAATGTTGAGAAAGCATGAGCCTATAGTTACGATTTAATTTCAGTATTCTACAAATGCTAGAATATTCGACAGGGTGATGCAAACTTTAAGAAAAAAACACAGTTTGATTCGTACACCTGGTATACAATGAAAATTTACCTGTCTAGCAAGAATATAGTTAGAAAGATATTGTCAAGGAATAAGTCTATAACATATTCAAAAAATCACTTAAATCGGACAACAGGTTTAGGAGATATAAGAAATGAAAAATTACCCATTTTTAAGGTGGTCGGTCAATTTTGGCCCAGAGTGTATATAGTTTGCAAAATTTTAATTTTCTCTTATTATTATTAGTAGAAAAGGTTATGAAACGATAGGTAACTTAAATATTTATGTATTATAATTATAAATGTCTGTTTAAAAATAAATTTTACAAAAAGTTAATTTTTTATTTGAAAATCAAATCAATACGTTAAAAAAATAAATTAAATAAATAAATAAATTGTTATAATTTTTAATTTGTTTGTAATTGTTTAATTATAAATAAAAATTGAAAAATTAAGTGTAAATCATTTTATGTTAATTATATTTACAAATTAATTCCATATTTTTTTAAAATTATAAAAATTTAGAACAATTAACTTATATAAAATATATATAAAACACTGGCAGGGAAAAAATTTAGTTCACATTGAAATTGTGACGTCTTATTGACTTTTTTGGTTGTAAACCGTTGGTACTGTATTTTTTAAACTTAACTTGAATAATGAATATTTTATTAATAGCAATATTTTGGGTTTTGAGCTTTATTTATGAGAAGTAACAAGTTTACAGTTAAAACAAAGTGCGACTTATTATTAAGAAACTGAGAAAAAAATTGATTAAAATTAAATATTACAAAAAAAAAAAATCTTCATCAATAACGCGTATTTCCCCCTTTTGCATTAATGATTGAATGCGACAAGGCATACTTTCAATCAAATTACGGCTTACATACTGTTCGATGTTATAATATCCCATTCTTGCAACAACACTCGTAGCACCTGGGTAGTTTTTGGAGCGGGTGTATGCCTTTGGATACTTCGGCCCAACTTATTCCAGACATGTTCGATAGAATTTATGTTTGGACTGAATGATGGAAAATCAAACCGCCTAATTCCAACGTCATCAAAATATTCTCTGACAATGTTCAGCAATAATGGTCATGAAAGGCATAACATAATAACATGATTATCTAAAACTTCTGTAATGTATCTGTGAGTCGTAAGGGAACCATTTAGTGTGAAGACTAACTTTGTGCGTGCTTGTGAAGTAATTCCTGCCCAGACCATAACCGACCCACCGCCAAATGGTAGTCGCTCGTCAATAAAAGCCGCAGTATATCTTTCTCTGGGTCTTCTACATACCCGACGACGTCCGTCTGACACATTTAGACAAAAACGCGACTCATCTGAAAACAGTACTCATATGTAAACAGTAGTTGCTCCAATTTACATTCTTTCAATGGAGTTGACTCTGGGAAAATTTAATCTTGCTCTCTGATGTCGACGTTTTAATGATGATCCCATCGTTCTGTAATATAATCCAGTAGCTCAAAGCTTTCTTTAAACAGTCCATTCACTAATATTAACATTTTTCACCTCTTAAAGTTGATTTCGTGAGAAAACCGCAGAGGCTCTTCTATTCCGCAAACTTGTGGACACCACAAATCGATCGTCTCTTTGGGTGGTGATTTGATTTTGACCTGATCCTGACCTTCTGGTTATTAGACCAGTCTCTTCATAGCGCTGGTACACATTTTCAACTGCACATAGACTCCTTACAACAACTCTTGCAGTTTCACGTAGCCCGCAATCATTTTGTATTATTGCTGCAATTTTTGCCACAGTAACAGGATCTTAAGGCACTATCCTAAGGCACTATATAATTAGATATACGCCATCAACAATACACTGTACCACCGATAGGTTTTACACAAAAAAATACCAATGTATTTGTAAGGTTTTTGAAAAAAAAAGTTGAAAATAGAATGTAGAAATAATAAGCATAATTCGAGAAAAATTAACACATATAGATTTGATTTATTTAAACAAATTACTTAGTTAAATAAACAATTTACAAATTAACCAAATGCATTTTTATGATCTATGCCACGGACACGATGTATCCCAAGTTAAAAAAGAACATTAATTTTCGTTGATTAGAAATGGAGATATTGCAACTTTTATAAATTTGAATTTATGAATGCACTTTTTGAAATAGTAAAATCTCTTCGTTTTAACTCTTTTTCTTTGGCGTATCATGGACGGCATTTTCAAAGGAATCGTTCTTAAATATTTTTGTCTAAACTTGGATTCTTAATTTTTCAAAATTGTTATTTTTAAATTTATTATTCTTTATAAAGGGCTAACTAGGGTTTTAAGAGTCGAAGGACATTATGATTTATTTAGAATTCGTCATGTCAACATGGCGAATAAAAAACATTAACTTCCTACAGTTTATTGCGTCTGAGTCAAGTGAAACTTTTGAAGTGAAGTGAAGTTGAATATTTGTAATAGTGTCCTTATTCTCAAGCAAAATTAAAGTTTAAAGCTATTTTTGCAATAATTTATCAACAAATTAACAAAAATAACCTTTGTCGTTGTTAGATACCTGTATCAACAAGTGTCATGGGAAAGCGTTAACTCCCTGGTCTATGAGTAAAGAATCACATTCGAACAGCTTTAGAATTAAAGCAAGCTCCGAAATGACAAGAAGTCACATTAATGTACTGTGTAGACGTTTGACCCAAAATATACTGGGTATTGATAATTTAAAAAGAAGTATATATTCCTTTTGATACAAATATCACAAATTATTCTAATAAATTAAATATAAAATACACAGCCTATTTTAAGCAGCAGTATTTTATCATTTAAATCAGTCATTATATGATTTTCCATCAAAATAATATATTTTTAATAAAAAATATAACACGATTATTCAATAAATTAATTTTGACAATAAACCTATCATTTAAATCTACTAGGAACCTGTAGTTGTTTCCATTGGTATCGTCACAGTATTACAAGCGAGACAGTTAAACAACAGACTAATGCATAGCAAATTTCAGATGCGTTTTAAAATTAAGTTAGTGTCCCCATCCTTTGGTCAATCTTTTCCACAAACTTGGCTTGTCTACGTTAGCAGGGGCAGGTTGATCGTTTCTAATTTGCTCTAAGAATCCAGTCTCAGTTTGGGTATTGTCTTCAGCTTGGGCATCACCAATTTCTCTAAGATCCCTCATCATTTTTCTTCGTATTGTTTTTTTCATACTCAAATGTCTTTCTAAGGTTTTGTATTTATGTTTTGTTTTATTATCGATATTATTATCAATAGGTATTTTTGGGTTTTCTTTGTCGGAGTCACCGCGATTGGAATTCCAAATATCGCGGACGTCCTTTATTTTTCTTTCGTTTAGTGCCGCCATCTTTTATTATAGAATCTGGAACAAAACAAAACTATATCGTTAATATATTCAACCTCTATTCATCATAAATGAGAAATAGTGTGAAATAAAAAACAAAATTAAGCAAAAAAGATCCAAGTTAAATATCTAAAAGAAGAAAACGTGTTCATAAATAAATAAATGATCACCTGCTACTAAAAGAATGATAAATGACAAAAAGTATAACGGGAAAATGTATACAACTCAGGGTAAAAGGTAAAAATGTACAAGTAAGTTTTAAAAAGACCATAGTGGATGAAAAAGAATGGAGATGTAGAAGGGAAGAAGATGTCACGGGTACATATTGTTGCACTTCTTTGAAATCAATTTTATTCGTATTATAATATCATAAGAGAGAAAATTTTGTCGGAAATATTTTAATTACTATTAAACTGGGAATAAGCCACAATTAAAGATAAAAATACGTTTATTGACGTTTCAATTTCCATTTCGGAAATCGTTCTCAAAATACAAACAGTAAATTAAACAAATTTTGTTTTTTGTTACATAGTGAAAAATTCTTCTAATAATTTAATTTTATCTGACTCATTTATATTGACAATTCAGACATACATTATGCATTTTAAAGTAGACGGCTTTAAAATGATATTGCCAATATTGTTGAGTTGCGCTCCTGGGACGACTTTACTTATAAGATAGTTCATTCGATTACATGAAATCAACTTTAACTTGAGAATATCCGTCAGAAAAAAATCATAGCATGTAATTCGTCTTTAAAAAGACAAACACATGACATGATGACAGTAAAATTCTCCTGTTAGTGATTCCATAGTAAATTATGAGGGAAAACCAGGAAAAAAACCTCATAATACTATCCCGACATTGTAAGTATTTGTTCGTGAATTTAGTTTACCTTCAACAAACATCAAAATTCTGATTTTATGTGTTACGTTATTTAAAAAACATAAATGATGTATCCTCTATATGTTACTGACTTACTAATACTGGTATTTTCTTATTAATAACTTCCTCTTTCAATATTGGTAACCAGATCCTACTACATTCTGCCGAGGAATTTGCGACACAATTGGCCTCATTTAGCATAATTAGAGCCGCTTCTTTGATTTTTCTTTTTTTACCATCCGTTTCTTTTAGGACTACATTTGAATTATTCAATAGAAAAAAATAATAGAAAAAAAACAATCCCAAAGAAGGCCTAAACCTCCGAGGTGTTGGACCGGGTTTATGTCTTAGCGCAGTGACAATTATTAATTATTAGCATTTAGTATTATTTGTATATTTCTTATTTGTAAATTAATTCAAGTTGGTTAGGGTCCTAAATGAAGAGTTTAAATAGAGGTCAATTTAATGTTTCCACTTCCTTTTTGTATTTTTTATTTAACAATACCTATATATGTATGTGCGTGCATAAGTGTGTATATTATTATGTGCGCATTATGTATATAGTATTTATTATTGAAGCAAACAGTATTTATTATAATATCGTAGCTGATTGGATCAATAATCCAAAGCCATTAAAAAAAATGTCAAGGAAATAGTGCAGCAGCCGCAAGGTGTTATGCAGTAAAATATCCCAATCGAAATACACCCTATAGACGATTATTTCTGACCATTGATCGTTGTTTACTGGAAACGGATACGTTCCAACCAAAAGTTGCTGGCAATAGTGGTCGTGAAATAATGGATGCAACTGATGAAGACATTTTAGAAATCATTGAATAAGTCCTTGGAACAAGTACAAGGGTAATAGCTGCTCAACTAAATGTTCCTCACGTAAGGGTTTGGAGGCGTTTGAAGGATCAGCTGCTTAAACCCTATCACTTAACAACGGTTCAAGAGTTATTGGTTGAAGATTATCCTAAAAGGATTGGATTTTGCGATTGGTTATTAATGGAAAACACTCGAAATTTTTTGTTTGCCGACGAGGCTACCTTCAGTAAAAATGAAATAACAAACCATCATAACGAGCACATCGGGGCCAACGAAAATCCTCACGTAAAAAACGACTCATCACCAAAGGACTTTTAAAGTTAATGTTTGGGCAGGAATTGTGGGAAATCTTTTTATATTTTTTCTGTTACGGTACTGTAATGTGATCTAATTTAATGCTGCATTCTAACGACCTTTTTAAAATATATTATTTCATTTTATTTCGTAAAACTTAAACTGGCTATCTCATTTATCATGTTTGAAGTACGGAGAATTTGGCTTCTCTTTTGTATGGGTCAAAAATATACACACAAGTGTACAGTGTCGTATTTTTTTTGAACCTATTCTCTATCCTTCCATTGTTGGATATAGGTCTCCCCAGTTCTCTCCATCTTTCCCTATCTTGAGCTGTTCTCTGCCATGTGGGACCTCCTTGTTTCCTGATGTCATCTTTCCACCTCATCTGTGGTCTGCCTCTTGATCTCTTTGCATTGTATGGACGCCACTTTCCGATGGCATTGTTCCATCGTCCGTCTTGGAGACGTTCATTGTGTCCAGCCCATTTCCATTTTAGTTTTACTGCTTGTTCTATCGCGTCTACTGTCTTTGTTCTGGTTCTGATCCACTGGTTACGTTTTCTATCTCTAAGTGATACACCCAACATTTGTCTCTCCATCGCTCTTTGTGCCTTCCTTATCCTATCCAAATTGGCCTGTGTAAATGTCCATGTCTGTGCTCCGTAGGTGAGCACCGGTATGATACAGGAGTTATATACCTTACTTCGTAAGTATAGAGGGATTGTTTGATTTTTTAGAACGTAAGAAAGTTTGCCGAACGCTGCCCATCCCATTCTTACTCGTCTCGATATTTCGGCTGTTTGATTTTCTCTATTAGCTCTGATTGCTTGTCCTAGATAGATATACTCATTTACCTGTTCTATTTTTTCTGTTTTTATTTTTATTGCCTCTTGGTCTTCCGTGTTTGTCATTACTTTTGTTTTGTTGAAGTTAATTTTTAGGCCTTTTTGCAGTGATTTTTCATGAAGTTCATTCAGCATTAATTCCAGTTCTTGTCGTTCCGAGGAGATCAGGAGTATATCATCCGCATATCTAAGGTGATTTAGGTATTTTCCGTTAATACATATTCCTCTGTTTTCCCAATCTGTTGATTTTATTATGTCTTCGAGGGTCAAGGTAAACAGTTTAGGTGAAATTATATCGCCTTGTCGGACTCCTCGTTTAACTTTTATATTATTTGTTATTAATTTGTCGTCCAGAATTACGGTCATGGTTGCGTTTTGGTAAATATCATGTATCAGTGTCGTATTACTGTAGCAATTAACTTTTAAACTATCGCCATTCAAAATCGTCCGACAATAGAATGATTTATTGGTACACCCTCTCGGACCACCACTTCAGAGGGTTCCTTAGCTCTGACCATCTCAACGCATTTTACTTCTTCGTAAGACAGTGAACTAAACGCTCCATAGACGCATAGACCGGTCTTGTGTTATTATCCTCGGCGTCCCAGGCCGCGGCGTCGTGATGTCCAGAGACCAACTCTTCAGCCTGGTACGAATACATCAATAGAACTAAAGGGTAAGTCTATATTCTTTGTGCAAACAACGATAATGAGTAAACCAGTTAATTTCATAATTTATTTACGATTGATAGTTGCTATTTTCGCTAATTTTATGTACAAACAAATATTGCATTTTTTGAGGGTTAGAATAATTGAAGCTGCAAATCAATTTCGTCAGAAAAATATGATTTTTCAGCGCATTCGGTTTTCCGTATTAAAACGATACCGAATGTGTATTGAAGAAAATGGGTGTCATTTTAAACATTTATTGTAATATCATATTTATAGAGATTATAGACATTTTTTGTACTTGTTAATTCATTTAAGGCATTTATTTAGTTGCACGTAATTTTTTAAAGGTTAATGAAAAGTGCCGTAACTCAATAAAACTGTTTTTTGGAAACAGTTATAGGAGTCAAATTTTTTTTTTAAAATAATGTGTTAAACTAATGATGCCACAAAATTCATTTGATTTGAACGTATTCAAAAGTTTGGATGGATTTAGGGCTGCACACCCCCCTTAAAATTTTTCTGTGCGCTTAGATTTTGTTGTTTCTTTTGTATGAAAAATTCTTTCAGAACAAGAAAGTAACGTTTCCATTTTTATTACAAAATGTCAAGTAGTCTAGGAGATAATGCAAAAAAAACAATTTTTATTTTGTAACTTTAAAGGGCTGTAATTTTTTGTGTACACTTTTGTACTAAGGTAAGTTGGATTCAATTAATTTATTTTTGTCCTCGGAATGCGTGATTTAATTTATGACATACCTTTTTGAAACACCCTGTATATTAAGTAAGTATAATAAAATATATTAAATTACATATTATACCAATTAAGAATATATGACAAGTAAAAATTTAACCATTTTCTAAGGATAATTAGATAGTTGTTTGTGTTTTTAAATATTTATTGCTTTCTGAAATAGTAACCATAAATAGATACGAATAGCAAGTGATTAATGAGACGTGTATTCATGTTAAATGATTTAATTACCAAGTTTTATTTTTAATCACTAATACTTTATTATACAGGTTTACTGTAATAGCATTACGCTGCGTTTGAATATTTAATATTTACACGAAAAAAATCGAACTAAAAAACATTTTCAGCTTTAAATATATTTTTTTTTCGAATATGTTATATTTAAATTATTATCCAGATTCAAGCCATACGGCTCACACTTCCTCTAAGAGAAAAATTCACTCATCCCAGATACCTACGCTATCAAAAGTTACATATGTCGTCGTGGGACACTTTCCGCGTTATTTTACTGTTTTTTACATAGTTTTATAGCGATGTTTCCTATGACCCAGCTCTTTGACGATATCTAGAAAGTTCTCCGGTAGAATAGAAGTAGTAGAGAGAATAATAGGTATTTTCTGGGAACTTTCCATTCTCCATTGTCTCCTTAATCTCAAATTGAATATTTTCTCTGACTATGTTAAGAATACGGCACTTGTCCAGTCCGAAGTGCATAATAATATTACTCGAGAACTATTTTTGGAGGGAAGCGACGATTTAAGGAAGATTAAGTAGTCAGACACTCGACAGGGAAGGCAGGCAGGCCGGAGCTCACAAAGGGCTGTAGCGTCAACTGATGAAAATAAAAAATACAACAAAAAATAGCATTTTTTGCACTTTATTGTTTGTACCTAAAAAAACAACACCTAGTTCTTTGTAGGAAACATGTAGATTTTTTTTCTATAACTAATAAACACCTGAATTATTCAGAAGTACGGAGAAAAACTTACTTGTCTGGAGTATTACGTGTGGCAATCCATGTATGTTTGATATTTAGTCTGCACCCCCATGTTCACTGTCACTCATTTCCCCGTATTATTTGTTGAGGAAAAAGGTACATGCAATTATTTAGTAATAAATATAATTATATAAGCCATTATCCCATAGATGACAAAACCCATTGACATTAAAAAGAGTCAACATTCTTAGACTATTAAATATCAATCTAAGCTGCTATATATTGTTTTTTTTTTTTGTACAACGTTGAAAACGTGAGCAAAAGTATTACGCGACCTAGTGAGAAAAAGGTTTTTTTCACGCCAACTTGGAACGGAAACAATACAAACATTTATAACAATATTCACATTGTTGTTAATAAATATTATGTGATTTTGCAGCTAAAGGGGTGAGTACAGTAATTAGTTTATTTACACGAATTAAGTTCCTTTAAACAATTATTTAGAAATGCAAAAAGATCCCATTTTAATTAACATACCAGTAAAGAAAATATGTTGGAAAATTAACGACAAATACACACACATAAAAGTTTATTTGATTAGCAAAAAATGTATATTGTCCTCTTCTTCCATAGGTATAATTTATTAACCCGCCGTTACACGCGTCTTCGATTGTGACATGGTTGCACGCGTATGAGCGTCGCCCTCACCTACATCAATTCGAGTTAATTCGAGGAAGAATGAATTTCAACATGTATAAAAATAAAATGGTTTATACTCTCATATTATAGAAAGTCCCATAAATCAATTTTTTTATTAATTTAACAAAACAAATGTGATAAAATAATACAGATCAAAAGTATAAAAATGTCAAATACATAAAGCAAAAATATGTTAATAGACAAAAGAGATAATCAATACACAAATGAAAAGTTTTAAAAATATTGCACACATTTAAAAATAATAAATGCATCTACTCAGATTCTTCCTCCTCTATTTCCCAACAGGAATACAAAGTCTTTCAGCATAACTAATAAACCAAGTATAAAACTTATACTGAGAATAATTCAGGTATAGGCAAAATCTTTACCAATAAACACGGAATAACTTAGATATAGGTTATACTTGATATAAGAATTTATTCCAAGATTATACCAACCCGCACCCTAGTTTAAGTCTGGTATAACGGTATAACCTATTTTATAATAATGTGAAAGTCATCAGTGACAAGAATATATTATTTTTTGTATTATTTTGTGAGTAGCTATTTAATAAAAAAAAATGTTTTAAGATGTGTTGCGGCTGTCGAGGATGTTGATAATTTAATTAACATGATGGAAAATACACCAAAGAGAAAAACTTTTAAAGAAAGAATAAATCCCTTTTCAAAACACTGATAGGGAATTTAGAATAAAATATCGGTTTTCTAAAGGCGGTGTAAAGTTTTTTGCAATTTTTAAATACTCAAACTCAACATATAAGATAACAAATAAAGATATATATGGTGTCAGTTGTCATTTTCAGTTTCAAAGACAAATCAGAATTGACAAATTTCACTCAGTATTTCGTTGTTCTATGTATTTATGCAAAAGATTGCGACATTGCCAAACTATTATTTCGGAATAAAGTGGGAATACTTATAACTAACTTATACCGAGTTTATTTGTAACAAATTATTTTAGTATTATATTTACCTTATACTTAGGATAACTATTCTAAGTATAAATACGGAATAACCTTAGAATATGAGTGTTTTATTAGTAAGAGTGTGTGTTACTTACAAATCGGTCTTCTACAATTTGGCTTGCAGCATTTTGTCTAAGTTTTTCGGTTCTTCTTTTTAGGACAGTATGCACATTTATTAGATACTTGTTCCATTTCTACAGGCTCTGATTCATCTCGAATTTCTAAATGGTCCCTTATTTGCATTCGTAACAATACAGGGAGAGTTCTTATGTCCATTCGTAACATTTGATGTGGTCCAATCAGTTCTAATGCCAGATTTTTGAAATATTTACGTCGTGGTAATTCAACACTAGTATTTTCATATTAAATAATATGACAGTTCATGCCACCAATATTTAAAAGGCTGAAAAAAATTGTAAGCGGCCATCTACAACTTATTCTTGAAACTGAATATAAATATTTTAATTTGACGACCACATCTACACCAGATTTGATTTGGTTGTAAAATGTTAACACTTCAGGCTTTTTAGTATTACCTGTTTTATGGTCAATAATATCTTGATCGTGCAAAGTCGACAAAACTAAAACATTTTTATTTTTCTTTGGTACGTAGGAGGTAAGCAAAAGGAGCACAGGAAGAAAGTAAGCATTCTTTGCCAAAAGCAAACATAAACGTATTTTTGTTCCTTTCTTTCGTAGCGAGAAAAATTGTTGGTATCTCACGCTTGTTTTTTCTTAGAGTTCCCACTAATGTAGTCCGCATATTATTTAGTAGGTCTATTGCCAGTGGGACTGAAATGAAGAAATTGTAGCATGTAATATTACGACCTGTATTAGCAATAGGTTTTATCAAACGTTTTACAAGTGCTGCCGAACTATTATCTTGCTGATTACATACACCCCCAAGTTACTAGTGTGCCAGTTTTCCGCATCAACCAGTGAATAAATTTTAATTCCATACTTCGCTGGCTTACTAGGAATATATTGCCTAAATGCACATTTCCCACGAAAGGTTTCCAGCATTTCATCAACTGTAGCATACTTCTCGTATCAGCGCTAGTTTGTTCGTTTTTCTACGCTCTTCTCCGTTGCTAAAATCATCAAATCGGAGTGCCCTTAGTAGAAGACGAAACCGATTTTTCCCCATTGTTATTCTGAATATTACTGGCCCATCCGCAGCCCATAAGTTATCCACACTTACATGAGCACTTTTTCAGATCCCAGCGAAGTAAAGTAGTCCAAAATGTGCTTTAATTTCGTCTAAATTTGTGTCTGTTGCATCTCTTGTACGGGATATATTTTGTCTAATTTTGGAAATATATTTGTTTGTATATATAACAATTTTTTCAACAATGTCATCTGGAAAATATAAACTCCAACACTCTGATGGAATTTTCTTTTCTTTTGCGGAACCTTTTACTCCACGTTTTTTGGTAAGGATATTCCTAACTAGAGTTTTAGAATAACGATTTTCGTGATGGACCTTCCAAACGGTTTGATTATCTTTACCTAAAATTAAATTATGTTATCGTAACAAGTCTATAATCAAGTATTTGAATAACCTTCATACCTAAATACGTAGGACTACGTGATAGGTACACTAACTCACCTCATCAAGGCACATTAAATAACAGACAGAGTCGTGTCTATATAAAAAGAAAAAGAAGAACTGAAGAAGAACTGTTAAAATTCTAGATCGACCTACATCACTTTTAGGCTTAGGCTCTTATTATTAATATTAACCTCAATTATCTCCAAAGTAGAGTAATCTACGGTTGTCTATGTTTGTTGTCTATTGTTGTCTATTTTTGACAACAGTTTCCTGATTGGTGGTTAAAACTAACTACCAATGCAATCAATTCCTCCAAGGAACAACGATTTCATCAATTGCACTTTTCAGAACTTTCATTAACTTTCATATTTTTTCATTATTAATATTAATTAGAAACATTCATTTTTTAAATAAAAACTGTGCGAGTAGCCTTTTGTAAACCAAGTGCGGGTTGACCCTTATTTTAATTTTTGTTAAAACCGATTTTTTATAATCTTGTCTCTCTACTTCTGTACTTCAATGTCTATTATATTGAAAGAGTTTGCGTTTTTTTACATGTTACGGTAAATTTATTTGTATGTATTGTTTTTGGAATTCGTCCGTCTGGTGATTCAGTTATTGAACATATATTTTATTTTTTTTTTCTACTAAATTTTATTTATCTACTCCTAATAAGTTTCCTGATAATAGAGTATCTCTGAATATTTGCGAATAAAAATATTTAACTATTATTTGTAACCCCAAAAAGTTAAGTGGTTCTTATCTTCTCTTATCTTTGGCAATTTTACCTATCTCTCTTGTTATATATTTCATTGTCTTTTCTAATCTTATCTTGTTTTATCTTTATTATTTCTTCTGTTGGATCAATTCTCGGTTCCAAAAGCTAGTTTCGAACTCCCTACTCTCTCTCTCTCTCTCTCTCTCTCTCTCTCTCTCTCTCTCTCTCTCTCTCTCTCTCCTCTAACCATCTACCACCTGTTGGTAGTGTCTCCTTTCTAGCACCATCTAGAGTTTCTGAGTTTATAGCATTTATCTAAACGATGCTGAGAAATGCTTTAAATCTTATTAATTTGATTGACGTCACATTGAATATTTGTTATAAAAGATTTAGTTAAAATGTGTTTTTTGATATTTTCGTGTTATTAAAATTGTTCTTTTATTTAGATTATAACAAAATGGTTCTTTTTAGAACCATAATTTGTTTTTAAATGCATTCATTCGTTTCAAGAACTTTCAATAAATAGCATTTATGTTTTTTGTTAATAAAGATTAGAATTTTATTTAAAATATGCAATCCTATGACCCAAAAACAAAGACACTTTAAAGAAATATGTATAATGGAAGCGTAACGCTTAATATATTTTCATAAACCAAGAGGGAAATTAGGAAACTGTTTTTTCTATCGCTGTACAATCGGGAACAGTAGCTGCTCCCGATCTTTCCTAACTAGATTGAGAAATTTCTTCGAGATTGATACAAATAGGTTCAAACAACTCAACAAAGTTCAACAATCTAATGTGAGGTTAAATAAATCTAGTTCCACACAAGCTACTAAGCTTTTTTTACAATCTAGAATGTGAATAAGGCATTGTGAATAGCATTTTTTCTGAAAAAATTAATTACTTTATTGACAATATTTTAATAACTTTAATAACTTTTAATAATTTAAAAGATCCAATTTCCTGTTAGGTTCTTAAGCTTTTAAAGATTATTACCATATTTTTACTAAATGGATATTTAAATGATTTAAAAAAAGAATTAATTATAAGTGTTTAATGATCAAATAAAACAAAATCTGAAAAGCTATCCAAATACTGTCAAAAACCAGTATATATAAACTATTTAAAATAGGCATTAGGTACTTTGTAATAAAATGTTTTGTGAATAGGACAAATATTATTCGACTTGTATCTTCACAATAATTTTTAAAAAAATCAAAAAATTTATTAAATTTTTGAAATCACTATTATTTGATAATATTTCAGCCAAACAGTTCTTGTACCCTTTGCTCCCACATGACAAACATTCTGCTGATGTGAAGTCTCTATTGCACATCAGTGTAGTATCGGGGGTGGAAACTGGTCTGGAGTAGTTTTTATAGAATTGAAAAAGTTGTAATCATCACAAGAACTATGTCTTGCTCTGAGAATTAGAATGGTGCAGTATAATTAAACTAAACGTATGTAAAGGTAATGGATTTTGACAAGAGCTATGAGTCATGCCGATTTAGTACACAAGTTTACCTGTTATTTACAAAGTCATAGCTCTTGTCAAAATCCATTAGCTTTACATACTAACATGTTTCAGTTACTGTCACAGTTCTGTGAACATATGATATTGCAACCGAGATAGATACATATGAATTAGGAGAAAACAAATAGAACCAGCTTCTTACAGCGTTTTGTTGAAAACAAAACTTCAAAATAAAGGAACAATACTATAACAAATATTTTGTTACTTCTCTATTTAGTATTAGGGAGTACAGCAAAATTTACATTTATAATTATGTAGATCAACAACAACAATAATTATGCCGAGTGAAAATATAACATACTTAAATATTAATTTCACACAAATATTTAAATTTTAAATTAAATGAAATTTATTTATGGGATCCTCTAAATAATTTAAACAATGCAAGCAAAATAAATAATATGAATTATTTATTTTCTGAATAAATATTGTTGTAGTATACTATTGTCTACAGTTTAAAAAAAAACAGCTCTAGAGTATAAGATAAATATAAATTGTAACAAACACTCATTAATTTATTATAAACTTGAAAATAACAATTGTTATTAAAGATTATATTTATATTTATCACGAACAGAAAAAGAGAAAATTTGTAGATTTAATAAACCTTTAATAAAGTCATATAAATATAAATAAGTCATTAGGCGGTAATAATGCCCTTATGGTCCGGCAGCTGGGTAAATTATTTACAAATAGTCCCATAATAAAGTACGGCTAAAATAAATTAAAAATGCTCAATCTGCCTACTCTGCCTCAATCTGGCTTAATCTGGCAGATTGAGTCCCCGAAACGAACCGTATCACTCTTGATAAAGGCTCCAAAATGGGAGCGGAAATGTCGAAACGCGGTTCTTAGTGATATATATATATATATATATATATATATATATATATATATATATATATATATATATATTATATATATATATATATATATATATATAGATAAAACCAAGTTAGACTCTTTGGGTAAAAACAGCTGAAAGGATAGGCTAAGTGTACTCTTTAGTCCTTTATTGATCCAATATTTCGTTGATAGTTATCAACATCATCAGGGATAAGCTACAATTAGTTTACATGAAAATTGACAATCTGTTATAAATACGTTGATCTTACTTACGATTTTGAGAATGGTGCCGTAAAAGCTGGTCAAATTTATAAAAAAATTTTTTTCACCGTTTTATTGGCAATTTTTCAAAATTGCCAATAAAACGGTATTTTCAATTAAAAACCTTCACACAAAAGTAAAAGACAAAACTCCTAGAGAGCAGATGTCACATGTAGTCTACAGCATTCCATGCAAAAACTGCAATAAAAAAAAATACATAGGCCACACAGAAAGGCATCTAAAAAATCGCATAATTTCACATAAAAGCGACTGCAGACTGCATCATGACCGTTGCTCATTAGCACTTCATGTAGTAAATGAAGGACATCAGATGGACTTTGAGTCAGTAGAGGTTCTAGAAAGAGAAACCAACTACAAGAAACGTCTTTTCCTAGAAATGGCTTGTATAGCACAAACAGAAAACAACATCAATAAAAAAACAGACATTAACCATCTCAGTGAAATTTATTCCTTTCTTCTAACAATAGACAAACAACATATGAAATTCAACAATTCAATAGTCTCCATTTTAGAATAAATTTAACTCTAGTTTATCACATAGTTTAACAATAGACTCTTAAAGTAAAAGAATCATACAGCACTTTATCAATTTACAATAATTAACATTTCATATCAAAACTTAAATATAACAGTACTTTATCAATCTTCAACCTTTACAAAATAACTAGGTCTTGGAATCAACCAAAATCTATTTACTACACTCTTGTTACCATAATCTTCAATCATGTTAACAATTTAAAATTTTACTTAAAATATCTCCTACCTTAGATTCTATTCTAATACAGGTACAGACAACCAATAAGATAAGGGCCACTAAAGTCTCCCCTCTACTTTGACCATCTAAGAGAGAAGAAGATTTTAGAGGTTAGTGTCTTCCAACCTACAATCAACCACGTTGTTTCACTTTACATGACACTCTGTACAGTTTAATAAGAAATAAGAATTTGTAAGATGTAAAACTCTCGAGAGAGGACATTCGGTCCTACACACAATTAGTTGAAATTGAGCATTGTCTTTGTACCAGTCTTAGTGAATTTTAACATTACATGTTTTTTCTGTTTTTCTTTTGTGAGAAAAAAACTTATACAATTTTTCTCACAAAATTTTATAAATTTGACCAGCTTTTACGGCACCATTCTCAAAATCGTAAGTAAGATAAACGTATTTATAACAGATTGTCAATTTTCATGTAAACTAATTGTAGCTTATCACTGATGATGTTGATAACTATCAACGAAATATTGGATCAATAAAGGACTAAAGAGTACACTTAGCCTATCCTTTCAGCTGTTTTTAGCCAAAGAGTCTAACTTGGTTTTATCTTCTAACTTAAATCAGCTGTGATTAACACCATATATATATATATATATATATATATATATATATATATATATATATATATATATATATATATATATATATATATATATATATAATAAGTAATATTAAATTTGTAACTAGATTTTATTCTCCAATGAAATCAACGTTTAGGCAGGAAACCCTTGCCTTTGTCAAGATTCGAAATTGTACAAGATCAGGAACAAAAATTTATTGTAAAATATATAAAAAACTTACCAAAACGTAAAACGGGACACTGATATTAATGAATTGACAGAATTGATATCCAATATCTCATGGTTTCATCATCATCATCATCCAGCCTTGTGACACAGGTTGAGTTTTATAAATAACTGACTTGAGGTAACCCTATAGAAAAAAGACAGGTGGCGGTAAGTCTGGCGACCTCGGTGGCCACTCAATAGGACCTCTCCTTCCAATCCATTTGTTTGGATAATTAGTATCCAACCAGTGACTAACTGGAGCTGCATAGTGAGGAGGTGCTCCATACTGTTGGTGCAGCAAATCTTCGTCTAGAGCTAGGTTGCCTTGATCGACCCTTTGGTTTTCTAATTCATGTACAATTAAAGGTTCGATGGTGTTTTCCAGCGTATCGAGATAAATGTCGCCAATTAATTTCCCTGGTGTGAATAAAGAACCATTTATAGCATCGCCTAATATTAGTTTTTCAAATTATTGAGTGTGATCTTCTCTGAATCGATGCGGGTTCGTATCACTCCAATACCGACAGTTTTGTTCGTTTACATTACCATTCGCCATAAAAGTATATTCATTAGTGAAACAAATATTTTTCAATTCTTAAAGAATTTGTATTTTGTATGGGTGAAACTTATGTAATTTCAACACCTTTTTAATCGACTCATGTGAAAGCCCTGTCATTGCAGATACTTTCCAAGGACCTCAATTTGGGATGCTTCATTCAGTAATCTTGGGGCATCCCTTTTTCGCACTGATCCCGTTTCTCTAAACTTTTCAACTAAATCGCGCACGTACACGTGACCTATATTTTGGTCCGGATGCCTTTCATGAAATATTTGGGCTATAAAATGATCTCCACGCGTTCAGGTATAATGTAAACCATCGTGAAAACTACAGCTGAATGACAGTACCAATCGTACAAATGAGGAAAACTTCTTTAAGTGCCATCTCCGCAGCGGAGATCGGCAATCATCATAGCTATTGGGGCTTTTGAGACAGCTGCTCTGAAATGTTCATTTGATGTACATCCGTACCACTCTCTCAGGTTGCGCAGCTATGACATTCTACGCCTCCATGTGCTTCTTTTTCCTTGGATCTTTCCCTCCCTGCATAGTCAGTTGGGGCAATGTGTATTCCTCTTCACGTGTAATATGTCCGAGATATTCCTATTTTTTTGTTTTAATTGTATTTAAAATTTTTATTTCTTTATTAATCCTTCTCAGAACTTCTCTGTTTATGACGTGTTCTGTCCACTATATTTTAAGAATTCTTCTGTACACCCACGGCTCGAATGATTCTATTCTGATGAAAACTAATGGCATTTAAAATTCTCAAATAAACCAAAAATAATTGAATCTGACAGAACCCAAAAAACAGATGTTTTCCACTTGTTTTACAAAAACGGCAAATTAACTTTTTATTAAAAAAAAATCTTATTATTAAAAATAAAAGTCCGGGAGATAGCACTACAAATACAAAAGTCATAGTATGCCGGCAGATATTAACACCTTGTATAATTATTCATCACAACAAAACATCAACAAAAACCTCATTATATTTTCTATTTATGCCCAAGTTTCACAATTATTGCTTCACCCTATATAATTATTATTTATACCATTGGATAGCATTTTTTATAGTCTTTTCAATGATGTATCACAAGTATTTGGTTGTGGTGGGTGTGACCTAGGGGGTTGATGGAGGTGAGTTCTCTTTCATGTCTTTTTAGTTTCTCCTTATTATACTAGAAATGGTTTTTAGCATTTTTCGATATCAGCTTTTGTTCGTGAGATATAGCTCATTGTTAGTTTTAAAATGGACACACTGTATAAAAAGTTTATAGTTTGAAAGTTATTAAAAATTTTAAGTGCAGAAATCGATTCTATGCCTAACTTCTAGTCCTCATAACATTTTACGTGGTACATGTTTCTCTAACAGCTGCACATTAATAGAAAGTTTGAACCTATTTCGACAATTTTAATTTACTATTAAAAAAATGGAAGAAACTTTCATTTTCATTGAGTTTCATTACGCATGCTTCAAGCCGTATTATTTTAAAATTTCAAATACCGCATTCAGGTTATCGAGATCTGTATTTTTTGCCGCCAATATTGTTCGTTCAATTACGGTTTTTAAACTGGTGAGCTATTTCCGGTAAAATACGCTGAATAAGCTATTCTTCTTCTTCTTTATCAGTGCCTTATCCGGTCCGGATCTTGGCGATCATCAAGGCTCATCATGGTTTTGTTGACTGCTCTGCGAAACAGCTCCGCGGACGTCTTCCCAAACTATTGTCGGAGCTTTTTAACCAGGAGTTACGATGGCGTCCCAGTCCTCTTCTGTCAAATACTTTACCCTGCATAACGAGTTGAAGAATTCGATATTTTCCTTCGTTCCGCATCACGTGCCCCAGTTACTCAAGTTTATGTTGTTTCACTAAATTAAGCATTTCTTTTTTTTTTCTCATGCGCTGTAGGACCTCAACGTTGATGGCATGGTCCACATACGATATTTTTAGTATCCTTCTGTAGATCCACATCTCGAAAGCTTCAATACGCTTTTCTGTGCCTTGCATGTAGCAGAATGTAGCACCTCACTATCCGCATCTTGGTTCCTAAACTGAGATCACTGCAGCAGAGCAAGAATCTCAACTTGATAAATATAGACCGTGTCATTTCAATTCTGGATCTAATCTCTTGAGCGTAGTCCCATTGTGAGTTTTTCTCTTCGCTACCTGCCATTAGTGCCCTCTCTCTCTCTTCAATCCTGACCCCCCAGGGGGAGTGTAGTGGTCGACGTGATGTCGTGTATTGTCCGTCTCCAGAGATCTCTGTCTCTGGTCATTTCTTTTAATTCATGCATAGGTCTTTGGCATATTCCTGTAATTTGATCTATCCATCTTGTTGGGGATCTTCCTCGTGATCTTCGGCCTTCTACCTTTCCTTGTATTATGAGTCTTTCCATGTTTTCTGTGTTTGCTCTCATAACATGCCCAAAATATTTTAATTGTTGGAGATGGACTTTACTAGAGAGTCGTTGGCTAACTTTTAGCTCTCTTAAAATTCAATTATTTGTTCTACGGTCGGTCCAAGGAATTCGTAACATTCGTCTCCAACAGAACATTTCAGTGGCGTCTATCTTTCTTCTCTCCGATTGTCTCAGAGTCCAAGATTCACATCCGTAGGTCAGTATTGGGAATATTAAGCAGTTTATCAACCTCATCTTTATCGCTCTTGAAATTTGACAGTTCTTCCATATTTTGGTCATTTTTGCTGTGGCAACTTTTGCTAGATCACATCTACGTTTAATCTCTTCTTGTAATGACCCTGTGTTTGTGATTAATGATCCCAGATATAAGTATGAGCTCACAACCTCGAACCGGTCAATTGTGGTTATTGTGGATGATTGTTGTGTAGTCTATCCACTATCATGATCTTTGTCTTTGATATGTTTAATTGCAGACCAAATATTTGACTTTCGTTTTCGATCAGTTGTATAAGTTCTATCAGCTCTGCTTGACTATTTGCAAGAAGGGCTGTGTCATCTGCGAAACGTAGGTTGTTTAGTTTATGACCATTTATTGAGATGCCCTTTTCCCATCCTTCAAGTGCTCTTCGCATAATATACTCCCCATATATGTTGAATAATTGTGGAGATAGTATACATCCTTGTCTGACACCCCGTTCTGGATGAAACTCGTTCGACAGTGTGTCAAGTACTTAAACTGATCCAGTAGTGTGTTCATATAGTTCAGTTATAAGCGTAATTAGATGTTGTGGTACGCCTACTTCTTTTAGTATTCGCCATAAGTGTCTCCACTTGACCCTGTCGAACGCTTTACGGTAATCTATAAAACAGATGTATAGTGGGATGTTGAATTCTCTAGATTTCTCGATTATCTGTCTTATATTCAGCAGGTGTTCTCAAGTGCCTCTACCTTTGGTAAATCCAGTTTGCTCTTGTGGAATTTCTCTTTGAAGGAATGTTTTCAGTCTCTCATTGATTATATGTAGCATTATCTTGCTGGCATGGGATATAAGAGAGATAGTTCTATAATTGTCGCATTTATGGAAGCTGCCTTTTTTATGTATAGTCGTTATTGTAGAATTTGTCCAGTCTTTAGGCCATTGTTTGGAATGCCATATTTGGTTATAGAGTAGATGAAGTAACTTTATGCCGGTTTCTTCTGTGGCTTTAAGCATTTCTGCTGTTATCATATCTGGACCTGGTGCTGTGTTATATTTGAGCTTGTAGATAGCCTGTCTTACTTCATTTTCGAGTATATCAGGTTCTTCTTCCACCTCGTCAGAGATTTGGCTAACAAGCTCTTGGCGTTGATCATCTTTATATAGGTCCCTGCAATACGATCTCCATGTCTCTGCTATGTCTTCCCTGTTTGTTCTCAGGGTTCCAGTGTTATCTTCAATGGCCCAAGTTCTAGCTCTGAAGTCTCTTGTCAGGTAGCGTATTTTTCTAAATAGATTAGTGCTTCGGGATCTAAATTTGCACAGCTGACAACCATGAATTTAGTTTTCTTAATATTAAGGTCTAGTCCGTATGTTACGCTCACACTTCTCACTTGGTCTAGTAAGGCTTGTAGATCATTTAGGCTGGTTGCTAGTAATACAGTGTCATCGGCGTAGCGGGTATTATTGATGTATTCACCGTTTACTCGGATTCCTATCTCTAGGTTTGTGAGGGCTTCAGTAAAAATTTCCTCAGAGTATATAATATTAAAAAGAATCGAAGAGAGCACACAGTCTTGCCTTACTCCTCGCATGATCTTCACTTGGTCGGTCAGCTGGTCTTCGACCTTGACTTGAGCACGCTGGTTCCAATATAAATTCGTGATGATCCAATCCTACTCTTTGTAGGGCGGCGAACATCTTCTGGTGCTGACAATGGTCAAATGTCTTAGCGTAGTCAATAAAACAAATATAGACATCACAACTGACATCGCGGCATCTCTGTAGTAGGACTTGTAAGGTGAAAAGTGCTTCATGTGTACCCATGGAATTTCGGAATCCAAATTGCATTTTACCGATATTTTCTTCGCATTTCTTGTATATGAATGATGCATAAGCTCATCTCAGAAAATTAATAATAAATTTACTTGATATTACACTAAGAAAGTAAAATAATAATTGTATACGTAACTATTACTCTCAATGGATAAAAAATAATAATTTCCGAAAACTGTGTAGAGTTTTTGCCTTTCGGAGTGAGAGAAGGCTTATAGACTAAGAGACACAGGAAATTGGCTTTGATTTCATCATCATTGGCTCTATCCCGTGCTGTTACTCGGTAAGAAGTGACACTGGTGTTGCTTCTCACCGGGTTTTGGTTTATTTCCTATAATACGATTAATGACAATGTGCAAAGACTCAGCGGATATACAATAACAAATATAATAATATAAATCCATTGTCGGACTTCTAGAATCATCATTTATCCAAAAAATTAAATATCAATGACTAAATTTGTAACATTTTTGTAAAACTGGTTAGAGAGGAGGTCACCACAGACTTGGGCGCACCAAAATCCGAGGGAGAGGACAAATTCAATCAGATCTCAAAAATGAACATCCCATTTTAATATGAACATCGTAAACAACTGAATTAATCACTTTTGTTAAAGAGGCTAAATCGATCTGAGGCTTTTAAATATATATATTGTCAGTAGGTAGTTTAATAATGAAATCCTACTTTTGAATTACTAGACGCATAATGAGTTTTATAGAATAAAGAGACTTTTTCAAATAAATAACAACTTTCATTTAATAACGTTAACTAACTACTAGCATTGCAGCAGTCTAGGAAACGTAATTAACACTTTATTATTACTTCTTAATTAATGCACAAACAAAATGTAGGTATATATTGACAAAGAGGTCATTTACATCTATCATCTTGTTTAAATAAATCAATATTATTGTGAGGAAATAATAAATTAGTTGAGGTGTTTGTTTAAGATAGAAAATTACTATAATATCTCTGCAAGTTTTTTTAGGCAATAATATCCATTAACAGTACATGTCATACTAGGATAATTATGTTCAGTTGTATGCAGTCATAATTGCAACTTGAAATTCAGACTACTTCTGTTTAAAGTTGATATGATGAGTTATTAAAATGAGCCTAAATAGTATTGCAGAATTGAAACTTGAATTCATATCTGAAAGATGAGTGTACAGCAGATATATCTTGCAACACTGCCAGCTTTGCCCATTCCAACTCATTACCACAGTATAGAGCTAAAATAATCAGTAAGTTCATACTTTTTGATGTCCATGTTCCATGTTGGTTACGACGAATCCCAAATTCGTTTCCCATATGACATATGAATGACAGCGTGTGTTATACTGCTCAACATAATTTTGAATATGCTGCTCGAAATTAAATAGGAAAATTCATTATGACTATTGGCGACCTACAATTGATTTAGATGTTCGGAATGACAAGTACTTTTGAAGTTAAACGTTTATGAAGCTCTTGGAAGTAAATTTATTTATTTAATACACGGGATAACCCCCATTAACAGCTTAAATTACAATATATATTATCACAGTTAGGATTCAAAATTTGGAATTACCTATAATATAAAATCAATATCAAAAAGTTTAAAAAATGTGACTAAAAATCTTACATACTAAAAAAACAAACAAAATATAACAAGAACAAAATTCAAAAATACCAATATACATACCACAAAGCAAGAGATCTTTTTAACCGAGTTAAAGTTATATTGAAAATATTAAAATCACGATTTCTCATGTCGAGTTTAACTCAAGTTTAACCTAAACTCTTGGTGAACTACAGTTCAACGTCAAAAATTTGACGTTTAACTGTGGTTCACTGGCAGTTCAGCTTAAACTGGAGTTGAACTGGATATGAGAAATTCGACCTTAATGGCTATATATCCAATGGGTTGTGAATACCATAGGTTGTTCCATGGAAAGGAATACTGAAAACATTGGGTAACGAACTGCTTGATGGGAAACATTAAAGTTAATCTAGCTTAACAGGTTTGGACAATCAATAAATCCATGTATGATCTTAGATATAAATATAGCTCATAACTGTTAAGGTGTGGATTTGGAAAATAAATAGTCGTACTTTACTACTATTATAAAAGGCTTTATTTCCTATAACATACATACTAATTAACTAACCTAACTTAAGCCACCATACTTCTTACTACCACCTACAACTACATGATACTCATTGACATTACTATTATTGTCTGTCATGTCAACCCATGACACTATGGGTGCGTTCCGCTTACTCTTACACCAATATATCTGTGTATACAATATAAATGTATTACATTCTCAACACGCCTCCTTACATTTACATTGTATTTACATTAATTCAAATTTAACATACTTCGAAATTTTTCAAATTTATCTTGGCCCAAGGACTTCGTAAAAATATCTGCAATATTATCATCAGAATCTACTTTAACCACATTTATAACATTTGCTTTAACATAATCATTTACATAATGATAATGAATTTCAACATGCTTAGAATTTTTTGTAAAATTGCCATAATTAGCTATACTAATTGTACCAGTGTTATCTTCATAAACATCAATTGGCTTTATTATTTCAATATCAAATATTTTCAACAATTCTTTTACAAATATCAATTCACTTACTGCTTCTGACAATGCTACATACTCTGCAAAAGTTGAAGCTTTTGTAACGCTTTTTTGTTTTCTAGATTTCCAATAAATTACATTACCAAACAATCTTATTACAAAACCAGTTGTAGACTTTCTATCTAAATGATCACCTGCCCAATCGGCATCCACATAACAATCAATAATACTTACTTTTTCATTTCTGTTATAAAACAATTTTAAATCTTTAGTTAAGCATAAATATTTCAAAATTCGTACAGCATATTTAAAGTGCGTTTCATTATAGCAATTTTGAAATCTACTCAGATAATTTACGCTGAAACTTATATCAGGCCTTGTTGCCGAACTTATGTATAATAGTGCACCAATTAAATTTTTATATTTAATATTTCTTTCACAATGATCAGATTTATCAATTTTTAAATTTACTTCCATAGGTGTATTATACAGTTTACCTTTTTCTAAATTATATTTTTTCCTTAATAATTCAATATATTTATTTTGATCCAATCTCATTTCATGTTTACTAGAATCATAATCAACAGTAATACCAAGATATTCTTTAATTTCACCAATATCTTTCATTTTAAATTTTTCTGATAATAAAATTTTAATCCTTTTAATTTCATTTAAATTTCTACCACAAATCAATAAATCATCGACATAAATTAATAAGTAAATAATATCATTTCCAATTTTATAAACGTACAAACAAGGATCAATATTACTTCTTTCAAAACCTAAATTTATCAAAAATGTATCTAGGCACTCATACCATGCCCTTGGACTTTCTTTTAAACCATATAAAGCTTTAACTAATTTACAAACTTTACTTGTTCCATCTTCATAACCCTTAGGTTGTTTAATATAAACTTCAGAAATTACTTTACCATTTAAAAAGGCTGTTTCAACATCCATTTGTTCAATTACTAGGCCCATTTGACAACAATATGACAATAAAATCTTTAATGTTTGCATTTTAGCCACAGGTGAATAAATATCATCAATTTCATCAGTTTGTTGAAAACCTCGTACAACCAATCTAGCTTTATAAGTATTATCAGACTTTTTAGTATAAACCCATTTAACATCCAGAATATTTTTGTTTGTATCATTTTTAACCAATTTCCAAGTTTTACTTTTATTTAAACTATCAATTTCTTTGTCCATAGCTGTTTTCCAATACTTACTTTCATTAGAATTTATCGCCTCCTCAAATGTATGTGGTATATCAGTTCTACACATATTTACAAAAATACTACTATTATATACATAGTAGTCATCAAATTTCTTTGGAGGATTTTTGGCTCTGTGAGATCTAGGTAACTCAGGTTCATTTTTATTCACACTATCATCCATACTTTCATTTGTACTTTCAAAAGTTTCATCTATTGAGTCATTTTCAGAGCTTTCATCAATTTTATCAGGGTAACACTCTTCATTATTATCATTATCTGATTCGTTAAAGTCTAAACCTATACACTTAACGTTTTCTTCAACAATATCCACGTGTCTAGCAACAATGACTCTGCCATTTAATAATACACGATAACCAACATTACTATAACCAATTAAAATTCCCATATCAGCTTTCTTATCCCATTTAGAGATTCTCTTCTGTTCTGGTCTTCGTACAAAAACTTTACTTCCATACAAACGCAAATTAGAAACATCAGGTTTCTGTCCAAAAAATATTTCATATGGAGTTTTCTTTTCAATTGTATCAGATAAAGTACGATTTTTCAAATAAACCGCAGCACAAACTATTTCAGGCCAATATTTTTTATGAATATCTGCTTCAGCCAACAAACATCTTGACATATCCATTATAGTTCGATTAAACCGTTCTGCAGTCCCATTCAATTCATGTACATATGTAGGACAATTATCAATTACTATACCCCTTTCTTTTGCAAATCTGTAGACTTTACTGTTCAAATATTCTTTCCCATTATCACATCTTAAAATCTTTATTTTCTTTCCAGTCAAATTTTCACTTTCATTCGTATATTCATTCAAACAATCACATACTTCTGCTTTTGATTTTATAGCATATACTTTAGAAATCTTACTATAATCATCAATGAAAGAAACAAAATAATTTTCACCTTTAAACCCAGTAGTTCGAAAAGGCCCACAAACATCAGTATGTACAATCTCTAAAATATCTTTAGCTTTTTTTCTACTGTTTACAAACGGAATATTATGCATTTTACTTTCAATACAAATCTTACATTTCATAAATTCAGATTCAAACTCATTAGGAATTCCATTCAACAGCTGATCTTTAGATAAAATATTCAAATATTTAAAATTTACATGACCTAATAAACGATGCCATTTTTCCTTTTGATTCATATTATTCATATCTTTATTTGCAACATTTACATGCAATTCAACTGATTTTAATTTACTTTTCATAATATATAAGCCATTATTTTTTAAAGCAACTGCTGTTATATTACCAAGTTTATCAAAAACTTTTGAAATATTACCTAGAGAAATAATCTTATTATTTTCTGTTATTTTGCTATAACTTATCAAATTTGATTTCATATCTTTAACATAGAAAACATTTTGCATATCTACTAAACTCTTTTTACCAAAAGCATCAAAGTAACTTAAAACATTTCCAATTTTAGTAGCTTTTACAACCCTATTATCTCCTAAATAAACATTAATGGGATCTTTAAGTAATTTACATTTATCAAATAATTTTTCATCATTAATAATGTGGTCTGTACAACCACTATCTAAAAGCCATTTTATTTCAATACAATTATTTACATTACCTATTTCAGTATTTTGTGCAATAACTGACATATCCTTACCAAGAGCTACTGTTGTAAGCCAAGAAGCACTGTTTCGCTCTTCGTTCTTCTGTCCTTGTCGGTTGAACCGCTGTGCACTTGTTCCATGCGTTCCGCGCTGTCCACGTGAGTGGCCACGTCCTCTGACGTAGCTTCCTCTTCCGGCTTCTTGTCGACCTCGCGTTTCTCTCCACCAGCCTCTACTGCTTGTCGTTTGTCCGCCATTACCCGACGCTTGATTGGCGCCATTTTTGCAATCTCGCTTGAAATGACCAACTTCGCCACACTGGAAGCATGATCGATCCTGTCGACCTTTATTTACCACAAATGTACTGGATTTTCTTCCAAAATCATTGTTTTGATTTTTTAATTCGGACATCATAACCTTAGTTTTTACGTAGTCTGCAGTTTGATCATCTTCTTTTAATGTATCTATTAAATCACCAATATAACTGTACGACTCTGGCAACGTGTTTAACATATAGTTCAATTTTTCCTTTTCAGACACACTAGCACCCGCGCTTTTTAACTCGTTTATAGCTTTTTCGAAGTCACTAAAAAATGTTGCACAGTCTCCATAGTTGTTCAATTTTAATCTTTCCAAGTTATTTCTACATACTATCTGCAATGCCGTTGATTCTTTCAAATATAAATTATCAAATTTCTTTATCATCTCATACGCCGTAGTTTTTTCGTCGATGTACTCCATCTGTCGATCCGATATTGCACCGCATATATAATTCATTGCTTTTACATCATCGTCATCCCAATTTGTATCATCATTTTCATTTTTCGGTCTGGTTACCACAACATCACACTTCTTCATTTTCAAAAATAGCATAAGACGTTTTTTCCACATTTTATAATTCTCCCCATCGAATATAGGTATTCTAAAATCACTACTACCTGCCATCATGTGTCACACTTTTTTTCAAACTGCACCAAACTTTTTCTGTTGTAAAAGGTACGACTTTCCAACCACGGACCTCTGCTACCATGTTAAGGTGTGGATTTGGAAAATAAATAGTCGTACTTTACTACTATTATAAAAGGCTTTATTTCCTATAACATACATACTAATTAACTAACCTAACTTAAGCCACCATACTTCTTACTACCACCTACAACTACATGATACTCATTGACATTACTATTATTGTCTGTCATGTCAACCCATGACACTATGGGTGCGTTCCGCTTACTCTTACACCAATATATCTGTGTATACAATATAAATGTATTACATTCTCAACAATAACATATCACGACAGATCTTGAGTGAGGATAACTATGATCGTTGTTCAATAGGGGAATAATCATGTCTCTCACATTGAAGCGAATGAGAAGCCAGCCGCCCAGCCCGATTGGCTATCCGATTGACTTGTTCGATCTTGTTAAATCAATGGAGAAATACTTGCAATTCCTAGTAACAAAACCGTCAATTCTATTGACTTTACGAATAAACTTACAAAACAACATGTTTTTACATTTAAGTGGAGATTGTTCTGATTGCACCAATTTTGTAGTAGTTCTAAAGTTATCTTGCAACAAGGTTTGGTCTTTTAGGTTATCTATAATTTTCCAAGAGTTCAAGTCATCTGTCAATATTAGACATTTGCTATTTAGGAAACAGGAAGTGATGTAGTTAACGAAGATATTAGCTGAAATACTGTGAGACAGATAACAACCTATCTTGAATCTTTGACTTCTACAAAATGTAGAGTTTTTAATCCGTTCAGCAAACCTTACATGAAAACCTACATTAATTATTAAAAAGTATTTCGTGATCTACACAATCGAATGCCTTGGAAATATCTGTGTATATTTCATCTACCTGTTTACGATCTTCTATTTGGGATAATATATCATATTGATAACAAACATTGATAGTTTATTACAGTAGATATTTTGCTATGAAAACCATGTTGTGATTGAGATATTAGAGATTGCAGATTGTATACAAATGCTAAGATAATTTTCAATGTTGTCTTTCTGGCCATTTTTAAATATAGGAACAACATAACTTTCTTTCCATGAAGAAGAAAATATAGAGGTTTTCAGAGATCTATTAAACAATATAACAAACGGCATAACAAGGGTACAGACACGCTTTTTTAATAAAAAATTAGGCACTCCATCTGGGCCAGCAGTAAGCTTATTGGGTAGCTCACTTATGCCATTAAAAATATGAGTTATGGTAATCTTAAAAGAAAAATAAAGTTGCTATTTATGGCTGGATAGGTAGGTAAAGGTTGTTGCTATTTGGTGAAGACCCAGTTTGGAAGAAGTTCATAAATAGATTAGCTACTCCTGACCATTTTTTGCTGATTGAACTTGATAAAATAAGGAGTTAAGCAGGTTATGACTAGATCGCTTATCATTTATGTATGTACTTCCAAAATAATTTTGGATCAATTTTTAGGTCGGTATCTATTCCTTTGATATAGTTACTGGAGCAAATTTCAGACAGTTGTTTATACTCAGCAATTAGGTGGGAAAATCTGATACAGTCAGCATCAAAACGATTATTAACATAAATATGTTGAGTATGTTTTTTCTCCAGAGACAGTCTTTTAAGATCAGCAGAGAACCATTTGGGAAAAGTTGAAGTTCTATGTTTCTTTAATCGCACAAAAGAAGCAATTACTATAGAATATAGAAAGAACTTCATAGAATAATTTTACAGCAACATCAATATCATTAACCATACATACCTGCCAGTCTATGGAAACAAGGAAGTTGTTAATCGCTATGTAATCGCCATTCCGAAAATCATAAAACAACTCAACAACTGCAGCTGCTACTCAGAACTCAATGGCCACCTGAAGATACATACATGCAAGTATCTAGATTCAGCTACATTTGAATCCAACAACTACATTCTAGAATCCTGTCCAACTACTTCAAAGTATCATTTTAAATCTTTATATAAAGCTGTAGGCAACATTTGCTCTATTTTCTTATTAATTAAATTAAAATTTAATATTAATATAAATATTAATTAAATATTAAAATTTCAATTGCATAATGTGCAATAAATACGATAAGGAACTTAAATATATAGAAAACCTCAACAGATAGAAAAAATTCAGAGTATTTTATAAGAAGGTTAACATCAACAGAAAATAATAATTCAAGGCAACAAACCAATGCAGAAGTCTGAATGGTGACCTATTAACAACAACGAAAGATGTATTGAGTAGATGATTGTGGAATACTTTAACCGTAACAATAAAATACTGAAAACTTTGTTTTCAAACTTCCACAAAAATTTTAATTTAACTATTATCACTACACCTGTTTCGGCTGATTGCCTTTCTCAAGTGATCTATTTTTGGCATGCGTTTACACTTTAGATACAAGTGGCACAGAGAGCGATGGAGAGGTCAATGTTGGGCGTATCACTCAGGGACAGAGTTTCGAGTCAGATAGTAAGGAGAAAAACTGGTGTGACGGACGCAGTTGAAAGAATTACAACCCTGAAATGGAACTGGGCAGGACATGTTGCTAGGGTCAGAGATGGAAGATGGACTAAGAAAATTTTAGAGTGGAGGCCTAGACACGATGCTTATCGTAGTCGAGGACGTCCTCCAACAAGGTGGTCGGACGATTTAAAGCGCATCCAGTCTAACTGGATTCAAGTTGCTCAAGATCGGATGCAATGGAATTATTTACGGGAGGCCTATGTTCAGCAGTGGACGCAAAATGGCTAATGATGATGATTACACTTTATAGTCTCTAATGAAATATGTTGAGGAGGGGAGAACTGTTTGTCTCAAGTTGGTCATTCAGAATTATATCTGTGTGTTTTAATTTGTTGATTTCCATAGATTCTAACAAGGATAACTTAAGGCTTTTATTTTGAATGTGAAGAATTTTAAATTCGTCGTTAAAAGAATGATTGTGATCTAGAAGGTGAAGTGCGTATGTAGAATCTGTTTTTCTATTATTGAAAGCCCTTTTATGTTTTGCTATTCGTTTGTTAAAGTTTCTACCAGTTTGACCGATGTAAGTTTTTGGGCAGTCGCCACATTTAAGTTTGTACACACCACTGTGTAAGTGGTTTTTATTTTGGCTCTTGTTGTTTTTGATATATTTGCCTAGGTTGTTATTTTTTCGGAAAGCTGGTGAAAGGATTGCGAGGTCATAAAGCACATCAAAACAAGAAAGCTGGAATATTTAGGCCACATTACCAGAGGTGCGAATAATATTTATTGCAACGTAATGCAAGGTAAAATCAGAGGTAAAAGATCCATAGGAAGACGAAGAATTTCCTGGCTGAGAAACCTAAGAGAGTGGTATAGTTGCAGCTCAGTAGATCTTTTTAGAGCAGCCGCCAATAAGGTACGGATAGCTGTGATGATAGCCAACCTCCGATAGGAGAAGAAACTACAAGAAGAAGAAGCGCGTGGGAGCCCCAACGTGGGACACAAATGTGTAACCCATCAAAATCTAAGTTTTAAGCATTGGACGCCAATGTGTAACCATCGAACTATTCATCACAAACAGCAATTTCCCTCTCTAGAGAATTAAAGTACAGCTGACATGTCAGAGGTCGAAAAATTGCCAACTGACAGATATACTTTGTCGACTGAAAAAGGAATAGGAATTTCACGGTTTCAAAGTTGACCAAAAAGTTGAGCACCAACTATTATTAGGCTAAACGTAGTAAAAAGAAAAAGACAAGTGTTAATAAATGAATAAAATCGAAAGAAATTTAAATAAAATAATTATTTAAAGAAAAATAACAAATATGTGACGTTTATGACGTTTAACGGTAAATATTTACAATAACTAAGTAGAACTTAGTTCAAATAAAATGGCTAAAAAATACTTGGAAAGCTGGTTAAAAAACGCAACTGTCCGTTTGTCCGTTCTGTTGATAAAATATTTTAAACGCCACCACTGGCAGTATAAGACATTGAAGCAAAATATTTAATAATGATCTCTATCAACTTACAAATAAATATCAACCCATTAAAATTAAAGCCGTTGATCATTTTGAAAATTAAGGTAACGTGAAAGTTGAATGTAATATGAAGACATTAACAAAGGGAAATAAAACTTGGTATAAGCAACATGTTCTTTTGTTCACGACTGAAGGAAATTCAAATTACCAAATGATATTTTGCTTCCTTTTCACTAAATTATTCAGCATGATTTAGAAAGCTAAGAAACTATTCTATTACAGTTTTTGTGTTACCAAACAAAGGTCAACGTTTGGTTATATTGCTTTCGATATATAACAAAAAATGTATTAGTAAAATGCACTGGCGAGCAAAAAATCGAAATCACTTTAAAATTGTCATTTTTTTGTAATTTTATATTTGCAACTTAAAGATTATTCTACCATTAACAGGGTCGTCTTAAGACCTGTAAGCCTTTAGATTTATGAAAATTTATTTTGAAAATTATGTTTATAAATTTATAAAAAAAATCTCAGAGCCAGTAACCCCACTTTAGGAGTCTTACACTGTCATGAAGCAAAATTCTTCTCACTCATTTATAACTCATAACTGAGTTACCAGCTGAAGTCCGTTTGAAGAGGTTTACTCTCCGGACGCTGGGACTCACGTAAGGCATGGGTGCATGGGTGTATGTTACCAGAAGTAAAATATAATTAAATATTAAACGTCAAATACTATTAACAACAATATGTACAATCTTTGTTAACCTTACTTATTTTAAAGGGTTTTTACCCTAATATTTTGGTGGCTCAATTTTTTTTCTGCAGTCGTTTTGTATGTTAAAAAGAAAATATATATAAACTTTAATACGAACTTTTATTAAACACTTTAAAGTTACTCTTGTGAATTCAACATTAGAAATAATATTAATAACACAATTATAACAATTACTGGAAACATTTCGGCTTCACTTTTACTGCTGATTTGCATTTCTTGGAATTGAAAAACGAAAAACTGAGCGAAAACACACAAATCTTAAATGACAAGCGTTGTTATAATTAAATAAAAAGTTGATGTTATTGTCAAAGCTGTTACCTAAATACCCAAAATCGTCCCGGAAGTGAAAAAACTAGTCCCGAAAGTAGCTACTGTCGGTACAAGTTGTGTAAAATGGTATTTTCGATTTATTAAATCATACCGAAAGATTTATTTTCAGAAGGGCTGCAGAAAAAGGATTTTTACCCGTATATTTAGTGGCTTCACAGATGTATAGGGATAAAGGTATATACAGGACCACCGGAGCATGTAGGAACATTTACAGATATGAAATGCTTAATTTAAATTTCGCGCTGAATTTGCTACCGAAAGATGGCAATAGTAAACCGTGCTTCAGTACAGAGTCAATGAACTAAGTATCTGAATTTGTGAACTTGTTCTAATTGAGTGTTATTTAGGTCAATGCGACAATTCTATGGTATATTATATGGTATCATTTGCGTAAAGTGGCAAGATGCCCAAAAAGTCCTAATTCTTAATAACCGTCATGTAGATGGCTTTACAACTGTACTGCGTCGTGTTAAGGTAGTTGCCTGCTGAAGAAAAGTAGTTGCCTGCCCAGAGGCAATTAGCTTCTATAACAATTTTATAGGAGTAGATTTAGGTTTATAGTGGAAATATATATAGGAAAATAGTGAAAGCTGATTCAGTTTGGAAAGGCTACGTCAAAAGTTTACATAAAAAGAAGGTCGGTAGGGAGGCCTTTTAAGAAGACAAAAAGCATGATAAATGTAAGGGCGAGCGCCCACCAAAGTGGCGTGGCAGTGGCAAGTAGCAAGTAGCACGCCTCTAGCATAATGTAACCAATGAAAACGAATGATTCAGTTTACACCAAAATGACAGTGACGTCATTCATTCTAACCATTCGTTTGGATTGGTTACATTATGCTAGACGCGTGCTACTTGCTGCTTGCCACTGCCACGCCACTTTGGTGGGCGCTCGCCCTAAGAGAACATCTGCCAGTCGAGGGTAGAACACGTCGACCTTGTGCAAGATGTTCTTGAAAATAGAAAAAACGAACTACAACATTATGCAGAATGTGTCAAGTTCCACTTTCCAGAAATGGCTTTAAGCGATACCACACTTATACTGAAATCTATTGTTTAAGAACACTTGGATCTTTTTCCATAGGCTACCACTGGGATATATATATGTCCAGTTAACAATAAAAAAGGACACATAGCATATCTGTCATTGTTAAAATTAAGAAAAAAAACTTATGCAAACCTGTTTGCGTAACCCAATTTAAAACCAAAAAACTCAGACGTAACAAAAGTGGGGCTGAAAGGGTTAATAAAGATACAGAATAATAACAGACTCATTGGTGACTCACTAGACACATCAAAACTAAACACATTAAAACTAGACTAAGTAACAGCGTATTGTTTAGACTAAAACGTAAAAGATAACAAAACTTTTATAAACTTAGCCCAAACTGCTAGCTATAGCGATTCGGGCGACCATTGACACTCGACCAGAATTGACATAATATCATAAACCTGCTAATGAGAACAGATATCCTTATCATTGAGATTTTCTCAGAGCAACTATAGTTATGGACAAAATAAAATAATGAGAAAGACTTTATTGTAAATACAACACATAAGTAACTGAATCTAGAGAGCAATTCTATTAAAAAGGGAGATATCTAGTAAGAAAGAAGACATTACAATAGTAATCATCATCATCTTTGGCTCGACAATCCTCTGTGGATCTTGGCCTGCTCTAAGATTCGTCGCCATTCTGTTCGGTTTTTGGCAACATGTTGCCATCTTCTGATTTTTAATATTCGTAGGTCGGTTTCTACTCCATCTAACCACCTAATTCGCGGTCGGCCTTTGCTTCTTGTTCCTACAGGTGTTCCTGTGGTTAGCTTTTTAGCAATGGTATTTTCTGGCATTCGTATTATGTGTCCAGCCCATCTAAGTCGCTGTGTTTTAATGAACGTTATGACATCTGGCTCATCAAAGAGCTGATACAATTCAAAATTATATCTTCTGCGCCACTGCCCTTGGTCGTTTACAGCTCCAAATATTTTGCGGAGTATTTTACGCTCAAATATACCCAAAAGTCTTTCATCTTTCTGCGTTAATGTCCATGATTCTGCTCCATATGTGAGGACCGGCCTCAGCAATGTTTTGTATATAATAATTTTAGTTCTTCTTTGAATGTTTCTTGAGTGGAAATGCTTTTGGAGTCCATAGTATGCTCTATTTGTAAGATTTATTCGTCTTTTGATTTCTTCGCTTGTTTTATTGGTAGCAGTCAATAGCGACCCAAGGTATGTGAAGTTGTCAACACGTTCAAAGGTATGACTTCCAAAGACTGTTTCTCGTTCCTCATTTGCTGTCGGATCCTTTGTAACCAACATGTACTTGGTTTTGTCTTCGTTGATGACTAGACCGACTTGTTTCGCCGCTGTTTCCAATTCTAGGAGATATTGCTCAACATCTCGCTTGCTACGCCCTATTATGTCAATGTCATCAGCATATGCTAAGACTTGTATCGATCTATTGTAAATAGTACCGCCGTCCCTAATTCGTGTATCTCGGACTGCCTTTTCTAAGGCAATATTAAATAGGAGGCAAGCCAGAGCATCTCCTTGTCTGAGTCCATCCTTTATCTCAAAGGATCTAGAACTCTCTCCCTGTATTCTAACAGTGGCTTCTAAGTTAGACATTGTCATTCTCGTTAGTCGGATAAGTTTCTCTGGTATACCAAACTCATGCATTGATTGGTATAGCACTGTTCTCTTGACACTGTCATATGCTGCCTTGAAGTCGACGAATAGGTGATGGGTTTCAATATTGAATTCTAATGTTTTCTCGAGAATCTGTCTTATTGAATGAATCTGGTCAATTGTTGATTTTTCTGGAGTAAATCCAACTTGATATTTACCAACTATGCCCACTGTGTAAACTTGTAACCTTTCGTAGAGAATATTTGCTAGTATTTTGTAAGCAGTTGTTAACAGGGTTATACCTCTATAGTTGTCACACTGGAGCTGGTCACCTTTTTTATGTAACGGGCATATCACGCCTTGAGACCATTCACAAGGCATGGTCTCATTATGCCAAACAAGAAGTAAAAGCTTATGCAGTGTCTGTAGTAGGGCATCGCCACCATTCTTGTAGAGCTCACTGCAAATTTGATCAACTCCTGGTGATTTATTATTTTTAAGCTTTTTAATGGCTTGGGCAACGTTTTCGATGGTAGGTGGTCTTTCGTTTGGGTTGAAAGGATTCCAATCATTTCGATTTGCTAGGGTGTTATCTGCTTCTTCGATATGATGGCCATTAAATTTTGCATCGAAAAATTCAACCCATCTGTTTAGGATTGAGGCCGTATCATTTAGGATGTTTCCTTCTACATCCTTACAGCTCCTTATTCTTGGCTTAAACTCTTTGCGCATTTTGTTTAGATGTCTGTAGAACTTTCGAGTTTCATTTTGATTTCTTAGAAATTCTGTGCTTTCCAATTGCTTTTGCTCAAATTGTCTTTTTTTTCTTCTATGTAATCGTTTTTCTTCTCTTCTTAGTGTCCGGTATTCTTCCTTTGCTCTTCTTGTGCATCCAGCTTGATTTGTCTTTAGGTATGCCCTGTTTTTGTTATCTGTTGCTTCTTGGCACTCCTTGTCAAACCATTCGTTTTCTTTAACTGGTTTGGTTTTCCCCAATATTTTTGTTGCTTTCTCAGTTATTATGTTTTTACATTTTGTCCACAGTTCCTCTACGTTTTCCCCCACCTCCAGGCTCTCCATTTCTTCGTCCATTTGTCTCCTATACTCTCTCGCAACGGTTTCAATGCGCAGATTATCAACATTAATTCTGTCTTGTTTCGTGTGTTTATCTTTCTTTAGGTTTGATATTCTTCCTCTGATTTTTGCCATTACAAGAAAGTGGTCACTGTCAATGTTTGGGCCTCGGTAGCTTCTGACGTCTATGAGATCGGAAGAGTGCCTTGCATCTATCAGGATGTGATCTATCTGGTTAATGGTTTCGTTATCAGGGGATTTCCATGTTCCTTTGTGTATCATTTTATGGGGAAATATTGTTCCTCCTACTATCATGTTTTTAGTGCTTGCAAAGTTTATTAGTCTCAACCCGTTATCATTTGACTCTTCATGTAAGCTCTCACGTCCTATAGTTGGCTGGAAAAATTGCTCTTTGCCAATTTTTGCATTAAGGTCTCCAGCAATGATTTTCACGTCATGACGTGGACATCGATCATATTCTTTGTCTAAGGTGTCATAGAATTCATCTTTTTCATTATCCTCCTTTTCTTCCGTAGGTGCGTGTACACTAAGTAAGCTATAATTAAAGAATTTTCCTTTAAGACGTAGGATAAAGTCCTGCATACAATAGTAATGCAGGACTTTAATGCTAAAGTCGGGAGAGGAAAATTTGACGAATATGTTAAGGAATTTGGACTAGGTGACAGAAACGAAAGAGGGGATAGGCTTGTGGATTTTTGTCAAAATGAACATTTTGCAATAATGAACACAATGTTCTAACTACCCGACAGAAAATTATACACTTGGAGATCTCCTGTATATATATATATATATATATATATATATATATATATATATATATATATATATACTCAGTTTGATGAGTAATGACTTTTGTAGTGCTAATTTTAAAGCAACTTAGATCCAAATTGAACTAATTTAATTTAATTGATCCAAATATTCGCAAAAAAATGTTCCCCTTCACCGATCATATCTCACTTGTATTGTATCTAGATCTTGTAATAAATGAATCTTATTCGTCTTTTATAAGCTTCATTTTTGTTTTGCCGACTTTTTTATCAAAGGCATATTTTTGAGTTATTCATGAAGAACTGTTAAAAACGTGACTTTTTTCAATAAACAAACACTACTGACATTCTGAAGAACTCTATAAAACAAAAGTTGCTTAGAATTTAATCCTCTATCGATTTCGGTGATTATTTTAAGCAAAAGAATTGCCATCCCTCAGAAGGGGTGCCAACCACTCCTGAGGTAGAAGCACAATCGGTGTTATATAACTTTTGTTATTTGAGCACTTTTTCATCAAATCACCAATTTTCAAGTGAAATAAGTGAATCGGTTCAGTCTGACAAAGTTGGGAGGTGAATAGCCCGAGTGTTTGGAGTATAAAAAGTAGTAGGTAGGATAAAAAAAACCAATTTAAGTCAGTTCAACATAAGAAGAGAAAAATAAATATTGACGCAATATCGAAAAAGTGATTAGATTGCTGAGTTATGTGTAAAAAAAAGATGGATACAGAGAGTAGGTAACTTTTCAAACTTTTAATATAATATTGTCGGCTGTGTGCAATAGTGGAGTAACTCAAAAATTGACAAAATGGAGTAAACATCACCAGAGGGCTTAAAAAAAGCCTTATTTATGACCTGCAAACTGACACAATAATAATAGCAACAATGCCCGCTAGACGTCACTGGTGTCGCTATGACGCGTTGGTTGAGATAAATTGTTTCTTGCAATATTTGCCCTTTTTAGTTGTGCAGTGGAAGTCGAACCCTGTCGATATCACGTTTTTATGCAATACCGGCACTTTTGAGTTGTGCCACTATAACAGACAATTTTAGGTATTTTCAAAGTGTATCAGTATGAATTTTGGAGTTGTGTTATATTAAATAAAAGGAATAAATTTATTATTTTAAAAATTTCAGATCCAAAGGGTTATCAGAAAAGAAGGAAATTAATCCTATCTCGAGCAGGAGTAACGTAAGTAATAATATCAATATTATTTTATTGTATAATTTAAACTCTAGACGTTTTTTTGATTACATCTGCAGGTTTAAACAAAAAATAAATCCATTTTAGTTCTGATGTGGACCCTCATTACGTGAAGGATGATCATGATGTATCGTCTACATTTACAGAGGTCTCTGATGAAAATGTGGAGACTAAAGTACCAGAAGACGTGACGATTAATAAACCTAAAAGTAGGAAAAGGGGGGCTTGTCCAGACCAATGGAAAAGAAATGTCAGAAAGTACTTAGAAATTCAGGATAAAAATACACCAATGTTAAAAGTAATCTTGTACAGGCTTGCAGTTTAGATTCATCTTGCAATCCATGTAGACTGAAATGTGATGAAAAATTCACGTTACACGAAAGAACACAGATATTTGAGAAATATTTGTCAATGGGAAATATTAATTAACAACGAAGTTATATTCTGAAATCCATCCGTGATCAGAAAAAAATAAGAGTGTGGAAAAGATTTTTTATATCCACCATTGGAGTTACTAATAGATGTAGTCGAACTGTTATTGGAAAGACGAAAAGTGTCTTTATAAACTATGAACAGGGTTCCTAAACACCTTTCTTCAATTCCGACAATGAAGGGCCACTATTGTCGAAGTAGTACCTCAAGATACATAGAAGGAGGCAAAATATTGACAGATCTGTACAATGATTATAAAGCTAATGACCAAAGAGACAGTTTGTAGAAATTGGTTTATATCGTAAACTTTTTAATTATAATTACTACCGTAAAGTGAGGATAATTTGTGACACATATGCCTACTTTGTGACAGTGGCCTCTAAAGTTAAACTTATTAACTTTGCAGAGTCACTAGAAATACTGGAATAATTAAAATGTTTTATTTTAATAGTAGACTTTTGTGCGCTATCTAGGGGACAATAACCAAATGTCTCAGTGCATCTTCGCCCGTCATGCCACAGCTGATTTGATCGTCGTGAAAACATGCGATTTAGGTTTGGCGCGCATACTTTGTCTTGCCCAGAAGAATTATTAAAAGATATTTCTACCAAAGTAAGTTTATATTTTAACACAATATGTTGCCTCAATTTAGTTCTAAAATGTTGTCTTTTATTAGTTTGTTTTAATGTTGTTTCATGAAAATATTTTAAAAAAGTACAAACACAGGGTCTACTTTGTGACACATCGATGGCTTAATCTGCAAACAAGCTAACTCCACTTTTTTCATAATATCGTTTTATTTGTGTATTGCTTTCTTTGCCCAGCTATATATCAGTTCAAAAAACCGTTAACTCCCAATTTTTATCGTAAACCTTTCAAATAGCCTGCCCAAAAACAAGCTACCTCCATGCATAAGACCCCCACTACGGTAACAGCGCCAACTCCGTGTTGCGCCAACCGTTAGAAAGTAGTTTAAACGTGGAATCGTGTCCATACGGTTATCAAAACAGTCGCTTTATGATTATTATGTTTCGGATTGGTGTTCTCCAAACAATGTATTTCCTGTATCGGTGGCAAAATTTAATAACACTTTAGATACGGAAAACATCATTATTCCATTCATAAAAAGACGCCTGCGAAAAATGCATGTCATATAAATTGGGTTTTGTATCTGATGATGAATACAAGAAACACACAACAAGAAAAGAAAAAATGAAAGCATAAAAACTGAGAAGATTAGGTACGTATTTTCAGTTGATGTTCAGGCTCTGCTATCCGCACCAAGATCTAATGTATCATCACTGTATTATAACTCTAAACTTAATGTGCATAATTTTTGTTCATTGGATTTAAAAACTAAGGAAGCATACTGCTTTTTATAGAATGAGACAGAAGGTGGAGTTTTCGCTAAAGAATTTGCTTCTGTGATTTCATACTTTCTTATAGATAAAGCTCTACCCCAAAAATTGGACACCACAGACAAAAATGTAGTGATTTACATCGACGGATGTGTAGCTTAAAATCGAAACGTTACTGCCTCAAATGCTTTGATGTGGCGATGACCAGAAACATCGTTATTCAACAGAAGTACCTTGAGCCTTAAGCCATCGACATGGAATGTCACAAAGTAATAAATCCCTGGTGTGTTGATTAACATACTAATAATAATTTATTTTTAAATAAAATGCCACGAATCCATACAAGAAAGATTGGGAGTCGCAACTATGTCAATTATACCAAAGGTACTGTAGAAAAATATGGCATTCACCTAAATACTTTATGGCTCAAAACTAAAAACAGGCACACCAAAAAACATGGACAATAAAAAGTGTTTAGTGAAGAGGAGGAAAATGTGTTTGAAGTCCATTTAATTATGGTGTCAGCTTTCGGTTTTCCAGTAATCACTTTTGACCTTCGTAAAATCGTTTTTAGTTCGTCAAGGCAAAAATGTTAAACCCTTTAAAGACAATATGCCACTAGTGGAATGGGTAAAATCATTTTTAAAACGACATCCGCAACTTCCTTAGAGAATAGCTCAAAATATTTCACATGCTAGAGCTCAGACTGATGAAAGGATAAATAACTTTTTTGATAATTTAGAGTTGGAGTTACAAGACATTCCTGAATGTAACATTTGAAATTACGATGAAACCAATCTTGTCGATAACCCAGGAGAAAGCAAAATAATAACTAAAAGAGGAACCAAGTATCCTGAACGTATCAGAAACGCGTCTAAAGCATATACTTCTTTAATGCTATGTGGAAATGCCGAGGGTCATATAGCTCTAATTTATATTAATTATAAATCGCAGAAACTGGGGAACACTTGGACTGAAAATGGGCCTCTAAATGCACGATATAATAGGATTTCTACTACTACGACTTTCAATATTAAAACGACAAGAGAGATGAAAGGCAATCATAGGTGACAATCTTAGTTCATAGTTAAATCAGCAAGTCATTCAATAATGTGAAGCTAATGACATTCGGTTTATAGCACTCCCACCTAACACCACATATTTGCTCCAGCCACTAGACTTGACTTTTTTCCACCCTATGAAGGAGAAATGGCGGAAGATCTTAAATGTATAGAAGACAAGTGGTCACGGTAGAAGACTTTCTTCTATACCAAAACATGAGTTTCCTAGTCTTTTAAACAACTGATGAACCAATTAGATGAGAGAGTGGCTAACAATTTAAAAACGGGACTTAGAAAGACTGAAATGTTTCCTTTAGATCGCCAGCAAGTCTTGGATCGTTTATGCAATCGTATTGTAACAGCAGATGTTGGCAATAATCTTATTGAACATCTAACCATTATAAGAACGGAAACTACCAAAGGAAGGCCACTCCTGTAAATACAAAAAATGATGATAAGTCTCAGCCTGGGACCTATGGAACCCAACAAAAAAACGCCAGAGAAATAATTCATATGATTCAGATACTGCTAGTGAATTTGAACACGGACCTGAGTATATGGAAAGTGTTGATAGTTCATGTGATAAACATCTTTCTGGCGTTGAAAACGAATATTCTTCAGAAGATATTTTAATATCCGAAGAAGTGGACAAGTCAGTGGGAAAGTAGGAACGTAGTCGTTCAATTCGAAGAAAAATATTTTCCTGGCCAAATCACTAATGTCTCCAAATCAGGAGCAATGGTTAATGTAATGGAACGTGTTGGAAAACAATGGAAGTGGCAATGGAAGAAGAATAAAATATTTTATAGAAATGACGAAATGATTATGGCCGTAAAGGCTCTAAAGCAACGTGGAAAGCGAGCTTTTTTTGACATTCCAGAATTAAATGATAGTTATACTTGAAAAAGCTGAAGTATTTTTCAGCTTTTTTGTTATCTAAATGACGTTACATATTCTTAAATATTTTTTAGTTTAATTTTATGTAAAATAAAATGTTTTTTTTAATATCTGTTTTGTTTCGTGCCAATATATAATTTTTTTTAGTAATTTTATATTATAATTTTTCTTTTTAAACCATGTACGCGTGTTTCTTTGTGCCACAGTTAGGATTCCATATAAATATCACAGAAAAATTTACGTATCACAAAGAAACCCATAACCAAGGGGCGACTTTGTGACAACATTTTTTGACATTTTCTTGATTTCTATAACATATGGCGTATTATAGTTTTCACTGAACATAGAAGAAAGATTAAGCTGTCAGGTAGTATTTTTAAAATTATAATAAACCGAAAGTGTATATACTATATCATCACAAAACCTAAAAAAGTGTCACAAAATAGCCTCATTTTATATATATATATATATATATATATATATATATATATATATATATTTTATATATATATATATATATATATATATATATATATATGTATATATATATATATATATATATATATATATATGTATATATATATATATATATATATATATATATATATATATATATATATATATATATATATAAAATGAGGCTATTTTGTGACACTTTTTTAGGTTTTGTGATGATTATAGTATATACACTTTCGGTTTATTATAATTTTAAAAATACTACCTGACAGCTTAATATATATATATATATATATATATATATATATATATATATATATATATATATATCGGTTTTAAAACGTTCTCCTACGTCTTCCGATGCCTAGTCGCCATTCACTTCGGTCCATCCAAAGGTCTTCATCTAATTCTCTTTCTCTCATACTTCGATTTATGCCTTCTCTCCAACTAAGGCGGGGTCTTCCTCTTTTTCGTCTACCATGAGGGGTCCACGTTAGGATTTGTTTCGGGAGTCGTTCTTCGGACATTATTTGTACGTGTCCATACCATCTAGGCTGTTTGGTACTAATGTCATCTACTATTGTGTGTTTCACATTCATTATTTCCCTAATTCTGTTGTTGGTTACCCTTTCTAATCTTGATTTTCCTGCTGAGCGCCTCCAGAAATCCATTTCTGTTGCTTCAAGTTTTCTCTTGTATCTTTCTTTTATTTGCCATACTTCACTGCTGTAAGTGATTATACTCTTAACAATTGTATTGTATATTCTATGTTTGTTGTTGTTTGATATTGCCTGGTCCCACAGTATGCTATTGAGAAGGGTAATTGCTTTTCTTCCCTGGTTGTTTCTTTCTTCTATCGTCCGGTCTACGTTTCCTTCTTGTGTGATGGTCATACCCAGGTATTTATATGCGTCGCAATGTTTAATAATTTCGCCATTCCCCAGTGTAAGGTCCTGCTGTGTCCCACCGATACACATATATTCGGTCTTTTTTATGTTTATTTCCAAACCACCTTTTTTGTACTCCTCTATTAATTTCCTTGTCATATATTCTATATCATCGTAGTCTTGTGCTAGTACAAGTTGGTCGTCTGTAAATGACAAAGTGTATATTGTATTGTTGTTGATCGGTAATCCCATGTTTTTGCATTTGCGTTTCCAAAGTTTTAGAGTTAGCTCGAGGTAGATCTTAAATAATGTCGGTGAAAGGCAGCACCCTTGTTTTAGGCCTTTGCTAATTTGGAATCCTCTCGATAGCCCGCTTCCAACTTTCACCCTTGCTGCAGTTTTGGTATACAATTGTTTCATCGCTGTTATTAAATTTGCGCTTATATTGGTTTTCTCTAATGCTTCCCATAGTTTGTTTTGTGGGATGCTATCATACGCTTTTCTCAAGTCCACATATAACAGATGCACCTCCTGGTTGACGGCCAGTTTCTTCTCAATAATCTGTGTAATACAAAATAGATGGTCTACCGTTGATCTCCCTGCCCGGAATCCTGCCTGTTCTTCAGCTTCTATATCTTTATATTCGTTTTCGATTTTATTTTTAATTAGTTTTCCGTATATTCGGCTGATCGAGTTCGTTACAGCGATGCCTCTGTAGTTGTCACATTGATCCCGTCTGCCTTTTTATGTATGGTGGATATCCATGATGTCCTCCATTCTTCTGGGATTTCCGCTCCGTTGATGTATCTTTGAAAGAGTTTAGCCAGGTTTTCATATAATTTTGTTGTGCCATATTTTATTAGTTCAGCTGGTATGTTCCCTGGTCCTGGTGCTTTGTTATTTTTTAAAGACTTACATACTTCTTCTACTTCTTTTGTTGTTATTCGTAATGGTGAGGCTAAGATATTTACGTTGCTGGTATCACTGTTATTTAAAAATTCCGCTCTGTCCTCATTGAGGAGTTTTTTAAAATATTCGTCCCATTGATCCGGTGTGATTGATGATATTATATCTCTTTTCTTTTCCTGTCGTAGCGATTTTAATACTTTCCAACTTTCTGTACTTCTCCGTCCTCCTAAATGTGTGTTAATCATGTTACACTTTTGCTCCCAAGCCTCATTCTTCTTTTGGCATATCATTTTTCGCACTTTAGCTTGTGTCCTCTTGTATTCTACCTTATCAGCGTCGGTCCTTGTGTTCAGAAATTTTTTATACTTCTCTCTTTTATTTTTAATCTCTTGTTCTATTTCTTCGTCCCACCAATACGAAGTTTTTCTGTGGTTTTTTACTTGGAGTCCGAGAGCCTCTGTTGCTGCTTCCCGAAGACATGTTTTTATATAATGATAATGCTCTTCATTGCTGGTAAATTGCATGGTTTCTAACTTTTTATCTAGTCTACTCCTATATAAATCCCTCACGCTTTCTTGTTCTAAGCTGTTTAGGTTGTATAGCCTCATTTTACGGTATTTAAATATGAATAAGCCACAATTAAAGGTTAAAGTAAGTTTATTGACGTTTCAATTTCCACTTCGGAAATCGTTCTCAAAATACAAACATTAATAAATTAAATAAATTTTGTTTTTTTTTTACTTGGTGAAAAATTCTAATAATTAAATTTTATTCCACTCATTTATATTGACAGTTCAGACATACATTATACATTTTAAAGTAGACGACTTTAAAATAATATAGCCAATATTGTTGAGTTGCGTTCCTGGGGCGACTTTATTTGTAAGATAGTTCATTCGATTACATGAAATCAACTTTAACTTGAAAATATCCGTCAGAAAAAATCATAGCATGTAATTCGTCTTTAAAAAGACAAACACATGCCATGATGACAGTAAAATTCTCCTGTTAGTGATTCCGACGAAAACCGACCTGAAAAATGTAAATACTAAAACAGCGACAATTTTCAATGAATATGTCCAAGGAAATACTTTTCATTTCAACGATATTTGTGATATTCATGTAAAAAAAGCTCTGGTACTCCCTACTATTTTAAAACTTCATTTGCACAAGAGGAGTATAGCAAGAAAAAAGAACAAGAAAAGATTTAGAAAGCCAATAAATGAAAAGAAAAAAGACTTTACTAGCCTTTGTGAAGACAAGAGTGTTCCACCAATTCAACTGATTTTTACCGATATTGAAAGCATTGTTAATCATAACTTTTACTATTATTAGTATAGATAGGTATACTTTTTTATTTCGTTCTTGTTAGAGTTGTTAATAAACACATGATCTCATTCAAGTAACTTGTAGTATTCTTTATTGAACCTTTATTTTAGTTGATAAGAATAACAAAAAAAGCCAGTTTCGTCTTTGCCTTAGTTAGTCTTGAAAGACAAAATTTTGATGTGCAATAATGGCACAACTTACAATAGGAGTTGAATTTAAAAGTCTGTGTCTATAACGCTCTCCCAAATAAACCAAAATTTATTTATTTTTTTCAAAAATCCCAATAAAGGTATTAAAACAAATAAGACAACTATTGGCACATAAACTTTAAACCCCTGTTTTGAAAAATTACCAGTTTTTGTGTTGGGCCACTAGTGTATATAGCCGACGATATAATAGCAGTTTCTAGGCACAAGTAGTCATTTGTAGACAAATATAGTAGTCATTTAATATTTAATAGACATATAGATATTCAAAAAAACAAAAATTTAAGATCCAAATTTTCTTTACTTAATTATATACTTATCTAATGCCTTTATTTTATATCAAGTCTTCATATCCGATTGTTTATTTACATATTTTATAAATATTTATTTTTATATTACTGTCATCCATAACTCAAGCAAAAAATTTCGCAACAGTCTAAAAATATACTTGAATCATAATGTCAACTTCCAGATCATCTAGTCATCTTATAGATCAAATATTTTCATTTGGATAACACTAACCCAAGGAAATGTACCTATAAGATTATAGACACCAAACAGTCTACAACTGCTTTCATTGTGAAAATACAGAAAATATTAAGTACCTACCTATGTATATAACTATGTAATTTAGTTTACCTCAAGTTATATTTTTAAGTTTTTGTACGATTTTATCATCATTAAATACCGCTAATAAGATTTGCTGTGCCAATTCTCTTTAACAATAGATAATTAAATCCATTGTTATCACAAAGTGTTATAAAGGTACATACACCTTTCGAGGGTAGTGTTACGTTAACGGGTTCAAAAATTTGTGTAGAAACAAATTTATTTATAACTCTTTTTGTTCAAAAAGACCTCCGAAAATTTAACTATTTTTGTACAAAATTTACATAGGTTTATTCCTCTTATAAAAATAAAAAAATTCTTTGACTTTACCTAAAATATTTCTAATATATGCAATAAACACGATGCTTACCTCATATTTATTATTTTGTTTAACGAAACCAGTTGCACAGAGTCTAGAGAACAACACAAAGATCCAAGTATAACAGTACACTTAAGTAAATATAAGTCATCTTTGTACGGTCTTTGCCAACCGAGAGCTCAAGGTAAACTAGTTCTTCAGTTCTTGTAAACCTCTACTTTACTTTCCGCGATTACGTAATCGACAATTAGAAAAAAAAATAGAGTAATTGAAACTCACCCTTATTTCTATTGAGTTTCTAATTTCGGGTTAATTGCATTTTGGGACTGGGATCTGGAGGAGGAGTATAAGATGAAATCATCTTATACTCTATAATTTTTCTATTGTGAGTCCTACGGCGTTACTTTTACTTTCAAGTCTACCTACAAAATACATTCTCTATTCTTTGTCTAAGCGCCCAATTTAAATTCTTAACTTCTATGTTTAACACAAAAAGTTAACTTCTCAGATCCTTTACGTTCTATCTAAAAGGACCTAAAAAATTTTGAAATTTATATTTCCATTTTTTGTTAAAAATGTATTTTAACAATTAGATTATCTAACTTTATTATAACAAATATTTTAAACAGTGTTTCCTTGATTTATTTTCAGTGGTCTTCCAAATTGATAATTGTATTATACCTACCACTTTGTATTACAGTGTTATTATAATTCAATAAAAATATGCCTAAAAACATAACATTGTAGAAAGGTGCAAATTGCTTTAAAGATGTACATATATAGCATAACTTCCATTACTTTAAAACCAAACTTAAATTATTGTTTAATGCATTATCACCGGATTTTTTTTTTGTACCTACTATTTTTATATGTATACATAAAAATTTATCTGAAATATAATATATATATATATATATATATATATATATATATATATATATATATATATATATATATATATATACCTATATACATATATTATACATATAAATTTTACGTTTTCATTATTCACACTATTCTTATTACGTTTCTTATCAATATTTTCAATCCTAAGTATATTTAAATTTTAGTAAAAACCCGCCACGTACAATTCACCTTGAGATGGCCAATGAAATTACTACAGCTGTATACTAGATCCATTGAAAACTTCTTCACGTCATCGAAGATAAGCTACTTGGCACCGTTGCCGGATAAACAAATTTGTCAGAGATCTTTAAACAAAATGTTAAGAGTAAATTGAGTGGCTTCATATCAAAGACGGCAGGTGTCATACAAGAAAAACTGAAATAATTTTGTTTTTTTGTACACAGCTGCTATTACTTTTTATAAAAATCTCACTTCCTGTAATTGTAGTAAAGGCTTCAAAAGTAATCTTGCGGACATATTGTGATATCAGAAATATATGAAATTATTATTTGAAAATACAGATGTTTGTTTTTGAAAAAAAAAATGGGTAAATGTACATGTTTGATCCAAATGTGATGGTTGTTGTGCGTTTTTTATTAAAAAAATTGCATTTGAAAGAGTGAACCCTTGGTTTGGACCTAACTTAAAATTTAATGCTTATAACATTCATATAGGGAATCAGGTATTTTAAATGAAAATTCCAATTTTAAAATATTTTATTCAAGTTACATTAGTAGGTACCTACCTATAAAGCAATTTAACTAAAAATATATCAAGAACACCATCAAAATCAGCATTACTATTTTCACACTCACATGAATCGTCACATTCAGCCGATATTTCAGATTTTGCTTGCATTATGTTTTTGTACCACAGCAAAGTACCATTCTCCCTAAAATATACTCCAAAATGTTTTTAAAGCAATTTTGCTACGTCCTTAACCTTTTCTGCTGTTAGGGTCACACCAATACGAATTTCATTTGGGTTGATCTGTAAAATAGTGCAGTTGGTCTTACAAATTTTCCTCTCTGCACCAGTAGTGTCAAGGTTGTAAGCCATCTCTCCTTTCACAACGATGTTTCCCAATTTAATTTCCGAAGAACTATTCCTCGGCAGGTGGAAATTTTGAAATGAAGTTGAACCGCTGTTTTCATAAAACTTTTCGCTTCTTTCCAGTCCAACTGTACCCAATCCCTTCCAATTGACTTAATTGTACCATATTTTTAAAACATTTCATGATATTCTACTTTTGTCACAATTTTGCTGATTTTTTTTAATGTTTTCTCTATCATCCCAAACACTCTGTCGACAGAAAGGAATGAATGCCTTGTAACACGAAAGACTGTTTCAATGTTTCGTATGCTTGTTGGAGCACAGTTATTCAGAAACTTGCAGCACATAGTTAAAATATTCTTATTTTGTTCAGCGCAACCATCAGACACCAAACGAATTGTGATCATGTCCTGAGAGATCAGCTTATCTCAACTCATTGAATACATTGGAAGCAACCTCGTTGGATGATTTTTTTGCTTCTTTCGTCCAGGTATCAATTGAGACAGTACTGCAATTCAGGGATTCATTTGACAACCCTTTAAGTACTGAAAGGTTATAACAGTAAAACTGTCGTGAATAGTACGCACTTTGATCAGTTACTTTCGGCAAAACAATGTTCTTCTGACAATCAAAACTCAAAATAAAACATCCCTGTGGTTTTTCTCGCAGGTGTTGGAAGGAGGCTTGGGTCTGTTTCTTGCTTAACTCCATTTTCATTTTTAGACACCATTTTTCTTCCTCCGTTTTTTCCACTTGGATAAGGTTTTGTAATTCTAGGCAAGTACTACATTCACCCATGCTAGGATAAAAGAATTCAATGTTGAAATCTGAGCAAAATATTTTCCTGAAAAATCTCTGCGTAACTTTCTCAGGTTCTTCTTTACCATAATTGAGCATATTCCACATTTTGGGGATATTCAGGTCTGGTGGTAGGCAGACACGTGATGAGTGATGTAAATAATGCGTTTTAATAGCTTGAAAACTACAGATGAACTTTTTTACTTCTTCTCTTTTCGGAGCAAACTTAACTTCCTTGTGGTTTCACTGGGACATGAAATACACCGTTCTTGAATTTTTGGAACACTTTTATAATTCTATGCTTAGTAATAGGCTGCAACACCTTAAAAAAAGCATCCCTGCAAACGTTGAAATTTTTGCCAGTGTGCCTTTATAGGCTCAAGCTTCTTTCTTTTGGGTTTGGTTGGACCAGCCCGGCACTATTTCAAAATCAACGTATTTTGCTTGTTTTTTCTGGGATCGAGTAAAAGGCTTTGTGGAACTCCATGACATCATGCATTGTTAAAAGCTGTCACTGGTATCCAACTCAGTGATGACAGATGGGGTACAGAAGAAGACCTTTGGCTGAGTACCTGCATAAAGATACAAAAGAAGGATGACAAAAGGAGGAGGAACAATAGTCAGAGTGTTCATTAGGAATCTCTCAATTTTATGAAAAACTTTAGCAAGCACTAAGCTGATCATGTTTTTACAGCCACCTTTCAATAGCACCATATTTTAAAATCAGACAATATCATATCACTTAAAAACTATTCATAACTCGGATGAACATATACAGTAACTTCTAACATATCAAACTTCCATTCACCTATTGACAATTTGTTACAGCAATCAAATGTTAAGAACATGGTTGAGTTCAATGATTAGACTTATCTTTGCGTTTCTGGACGTTTTTTTTCATTTTTCCATATCGTTCTTCCTCTTACGCATCGTCCCTGGATTGACAGATATATTTGACTCCATGAATCTACTTTGTAAACTAATAATATGCGAAAAACAGTTTAAACTAGTGATAAACAGAAATTAGACAGGAGGAATTAGACAAGGCGACAGTTTAAGCCCCTTCTTGTTTAATCTTCTCATGGGCAAAATTATCAACAAAGTAACATCTCTTAATCTCGGATATAGAATGTTCAACAAAAGAATTGGTATGGTGTGTTACGCAGACGATGCAGCAATTATTGCCGAATCAGAAGATGATCTCCAAAGGCAGCTCTTTCAGTTCTTTCAAACAAGCCGACTACTAAATATGAACATCTCTACCAACAAAACTAAATGTATAACAATAGCAAAAGATCCGCTCAGATGTAAGTTAGTGGTTGAGGACAACCCCATAGAAGAGGTGATGCAATTCAGATATCTGGTCATAGATATATCAAGCACCCACGACCCAGTAAAGGACCTGAGGAGTCAGATCAACAAAGCATCTGCACTGTCAGGATGTCTGCGGGAGATAGTCTGGTCAAATCCATATATGCGCACAGATAGTAAAATTAGAATCTATAAGACTTGCATACGACCGATCATAACATATGGCATAGAAGTGCGCGAAGATACTAACAAAACGAAACAGATACTAAGGGTTGTCGAAATGAAAACCCTAAGAACAATAATGGGGAAAACAAGAAGAGACAGAGCGAGAAATACAAACATTAGAGAGCAGTGCAAAATTCAAGATATTGTAAGATGGGGAATGCAGCGCAAGAGGATGTGGTACAACCATGTAAGACGAATGGATGAGAATAGACTCCCAAAAATTGCCCTAGAAAACAATCCGCCCGGTTCAAGACTCCCCGGAAGACCACCTAAAAGATGGAGGGATAGTTGGCAATCTACCTCCCAAGAAATTAACCAGAGGCAGCTTCAGAATTAAACAGATCGAAAGATCTACAAAAAGTAGAAGAAGAAGAAGAAGATAAACAGAAATAAAACGATTAACATCAGACAAGTTGAAAGCAATGGCGGCCATTGTTGACTTCTCAGTTATGTGATCACAATACAGCATTCTCATTGGCTGTTGGGGAGATGCCCGTTTTTGCAATAAACCTTCACAGCAGAAGTCCGTTTTTGAAACAGACCTTCAACTGTGAAGTTAATAAGGTATTTGCCTCCGTGTTGGAAGGAAACTATTATCACCGTTGAAAAGAACAGGAACAATTTTATAAGAAATCATTACTAACCAAATTTTTATTTTTTTTTTTTTGACGCATATTCGTCTTTGATCTAAAGCCACTCAATTATTATTTAACCTAGTAATAGAAAATATAATTAGAGAAGCTAAGATCCAGATAAATGGTACGATTCTGAACAAAAGACAGGAGTGCATAGGTTTCGCAGATGACTTGGTGTTCCTGAGTCGTTTAAGAATAGAACTTCGAAAAATGTTCACAAAATTTGAAGAAGCTAGAAAATATAGCCTGAATATTAATCAAGAAAAAACCAAGTATATGGAAATGAGAGTGGAAATGCAAACAAAATAAATAGATAACTCTAAGGGGGAGTGCCCACCAAACTAGCATGGCTAGTGGCAAGTAGCAAGTAGCGCGCGTCTAGCATGTTACTTAAAATGTTACCAATAAAAACGAATGATTCAGCGCACACCAAAGTGACAATGACGTTCATTCTAATCATTCGTTTGCATTGGTTACATTTTAAGTAACATACTAGACGCGTGCTATTTGCTACTTGCCACTTGCCATGCCAGTTTGGTGGGCGCTCTCACTTAGGGCGAATTGGGATAGAGTATTCGCTCCGTGCGTGACCATGGTAGGGGAAAATTGAAACGATGCCAGCGTGCGTAGCGGCGAAATATGACAAAATTGGAATATTGGACAAAATATTTTTACGCATAAATTTTATTAAACATGTGTGCAAATACATGTTGCGTATTTAATTGTGCTAATAATAGCAAAAATGGTGAGTGTAGTTTTCATAGGTTTTCAAAGATTACATATAAATTAGAGAAAAGAAAAAGATGAATTCGTGCTATTAATATGAAAAAGTAAATATAACATAATTTCATTTTTATGCAATTGAAATAGGAAAAATTTAAATAATTTACCTTGAATGATATTTCATAAGGCTTCAAGCTAACTGCAGATGACTTTAGCTTTTATATCATAACTTTTTACTATTATTGTTTTTAATTATATGCTCTTTTGCGTGAAAAACTTGATTTGCCAGTACTAGATTTTTCCCTGTCTTTTCCGTTTGGAGTTGAAAAGGTATATTATGATGAATTTTGAGAAACCCAGTTTTTAATACTACATTTATTTTGTACATAAACGTTAAAATATAGTTAAAAAACTAATTTATTAATAAATGTCAATTTCGCATGTATTTAACAATGTCAAACATATGTCATATTAACCTGAAAATTGGGATTCCCAAATTGTCAGATGAAGGCGGTAGGTGTCGCATCAGTCACGCACAGAGCGAATAAATTTGAGAAGATAACAGAATTTGAATATTGGAATAACAAAATTCCACGAGGAAACTAAGTTCCTGTAGCTGGCTGTCTACCATATATCACAAAAAAATTTTGTTAAAATCCTTTATAAAAGGTATATAAAAATGCCTCAAACGGGCTATCACAAACACATTGCAAAACGTTTTCGGATTAAACAATCCATCATCAGTGCAAACGGTTGTACATGCTAGTAGCCACCAAAATATATGGGTAAAAACCCTTTAAACGTTATAAATTTGAAATTGTTTTACATTATTAGTATTTCTAATTTAACTTAACCATCACAAATTAGAAATACTAATAATGTAAAACAATTTCAAATTTATAACGTTTAAAGGGTTTTTACCCATATATTTTGGTGGCTACTAGCATGTACAACCGTTTGCACTGATGATGGATTGTTTAATCCGAAAACGTTTTGCAATGTGTTTGTGATAGCCCGTTTGAGGCATTTTTATATACCTTTTATAAAGGATTTTAACAAAATTTTTTTATTGGAATAACAGTTACAAATAAAAGAGGCGAAGAGGGAGAAAAACAGTCTTTCGTACTGGGCACGCGCCGTTCAATGGACACATGCATACAAAGGGGCTGTTTCATGGAGGCCTATGATGCCTTTTACATGGTGGTATCCATTACTTTATAACTCTTAACGGATGGCGGATTTTCTCTCTTCTAAATATTGTTCTGAAGCTATTTTCTTGTGGAATTTTAAAGTAATTACTATTTAAATGGGAATAAGCCACAATTAAAGGTTAAAGTTAGTTTATTGACGTTTCAATTTCCATTTCGGAAATCGTTCTCAAAATCTTGAAACGTCAATAAAGTAACTTTAACCTTTAATTGTGGCTTATTCCCATTTAAATAGTAAGTAATATAATTAAATATTTCCAAAGTGGAAATTGAAACTTTAACCTTTGTTATGGCTCATTCCCATTCTCTCTTCTCATTATGTGTCCATACTATCTAATTTTCTGTGCTTTTATATTTCGTGATTCATCCATTGTCTCGCATCTTCTTCGTTTTCCCTCTTTGGTCCCAGTATTTTTCTCATAACCTTCCTCTCAAAACCTTTCAGTTGCTCTTCTTCTCTTGCTATTAATGTAAATGGCTCTGCCGCAAATACTACTATTAGTACTATTATTCTTCTTATGGTCGTTTTGTAGATTTGAATTTTTGTGTTTTGGCTTATCTTCTTATCTCTAAACATTTTTTATTGCTATAGAACGCTATATTTCCCTCTTGCAATCTTCTTTTCATACCTACACTTTCATTTTTTCTGTTGACTAGTACTCGTAATTATTTGAACGATTCAACCTCTTCGAAACTGTGTGCGTGTATTGTCAGTTCTGTCATTTGTGTCTTCTTTTTCTTGCTTGCGTTCATGTATTTTATTTTATTTTAATTTATTTCCAGTCCTCTCAATTTGGCTTCATTTTCTATTTCTTGGTAGGTTTTGTTTAATGTCCTTTTATCTGTTGCTATTATGGTTATATCATCCGCATATCCTATTATTTGTAGGTACTGCATTCTTCTTTATAGTTCCTACGTTTGACAGCTTTTTTATTATCTTGTCTAGTGATGTAATAAATAGTACCGTTGAGAGCGCATTTCCTTATCTTACTCCATTTTTAATTTTGATTATTTCTGTTCTTTCTCTTCCGGTGTCTTTGTTGCTTGAGAATCTCACATTGTCATTTATATCATTCTTAAGATGCCTTAAGGGTGGGAAAAAAGAAATTCTTTTAATTTAAAAAATAGAAAAAAATGGCAATGTGGTGATACAAAGGCTGAGAAGTAAGGTGACTAAATTACAATGCAAACGACACCAGCAGGTTCCTAGAGAGCTATGTAATTTATGGTTTGGCACTTTAATGAAGCTGTGATAGGTACGTTATTATTTAATAGTTGACTTAATGCAGAAAGCAGTGAAAACAATTTTGAGTTTTTTAGATCATGAAGAAATACACCCAAATTTTGACACTATTTTGCCAATGTTCAGTAACTACCAATATTTTTGACAATCACTATGAAAAAACTTCAAATCAAAGTTCAACTATTGTTCATGTGATTTAAATTTAAAATATATGGAAAAGTTTCTTTAAATAAAGAATAACATAAAAAGGTATGTCCAAAATTATAAATCATCGGAAAATCGTGCAGATGATGGAAATAACTACTCGAATTCTATTTATCGAAAATCTCTCTAAAAAGCCGGAAGATTAAAAGTAGACGAAAAAGAATTGTCCATTGTAATATAGAATATTATATACACATAAAATGTAGCATCTTTTACATAAATTTGTCCATTTATGTAGATATTTATTTTTTTCAATACTTTGAATCTGCCCTCTTCATTTGATCTTTGGCAACGCTGAAAGCCAGAGCCGGTCAAAAACGACACAACGCAAGCCACGTTTTTGATTCTTCAAGTATTTGGACCAATCAGAGTATTCCATCTGTCGGCTGGATTGCGTTGTAATGACAAACTCTATATTACACCGAATGTATACGGTATGTATAAAAGAGAGATGAAATAATATACGGTTGTCTGTGATATTAATGTAGTTTCGTAAAGTCTACACACCTCGAGTTGTTTTTTGGCATTTCTAGAAAGAACTTGTCGAAGGTTTGACGTATCGGAGAAGGTCCTAACAATTTAGAATAATGAAATATCTTGCAGTTTTTGTGATTTTTGCGTATTTATACGCAGCCCATGCTAGTGTATATTTAGAAGAGAAATTCAATGATGGTAAGTTACTTTATAAATGTACTTATATATAACACATACAGAATTCAATGACCGGTAGTTTTCGGGTAGTCCACTTGCTGAAAAGCAAGTTGTCAAAAGGTGAAATTGTTTTGTAATTTTCTTTTCGAATGAATTGTCTCAATTTGGCATTATTAAAATTTTCGGATAATATTGTTTCACGACACTATTAATTATACCAATCACCAGTATCAACTAATTATTTTATCACAAAGTGCCTAATGTCAAGGTATTACCAGTGAAAATCAATGTTCATTTCAGTAGTGATATGTACTTCAAACTTATTTCTAGAACAATAACAATAATACTGGTTTAATAATAATAACCAACATTTCATATTTTAGAGAAAACTCTTTTATCGCAACCTAACTTTAAAAACTCTATTAGAATTACAGAAAATACTAGGAAAAGTTGCTTATTTTCTTTCAGAGTCATTCACACATGTTGAAGTTTTTAAAAATATTTTGTTCTGTTCTAAATATAAAATATTGGTGAATTTATAACCCATGCAAGCTGTTTTTAAACCATTTATATTTTTAATTTTTTCCTTACTATATAAATGAAAGAGTCTTCCTTTTATTATTTCTATTTAGGTTCCTTAATAGGATCCAAAAGTTTTATCTCCAGAAAATGATTACATTATCAGTTTTTGTCATCACCTTCAGGCATTTTTGAATATAAACCTAATCAGTTGATAAGGATTGGTTTTCTTTGTCATTTCAAGCATTATAGGTTATTTGCCTGAAGCAGTCCCTAGGTTTCTAAAAAAATTAAAACCAGGTGCTTTTAGAAGTGCTTCATACCTGGATATAGATAATTGTCTTATGAAAATATGCAATTAAAAAATCAAAAATAGTAATAAGAAACAATGTATATCACAATATCTTGTGTGTATTTGGGATATTGACTTAATCATAAGATATACAGTTGCAATATGACCATAAATGAAAATATTTACAACCTGCTCTCTAAAGCTCTGTGAAAATGGACATTCTCAAATTTTAGTTGCAATCTCTTTACTTAAAGTTTGTTTTGCTACACATACTATTCCAAGCAATCATCATCATCAACTAGCCTCTAACGTCCACTGCTGAACATAGGCCTCTCGCATGCTTTTCCACTTAGTCCGATTTTGCGCCATCTGAATCCAATTTGTAGTCACTCTTTTTATGTCATCTGTCCATCTCGTTGGGGGTCGACCTCTATTTCTGTAAGCTTGTATTCGGGGTCTCCATTCCAAAATTCTTTTTGTCCACCGGTCATCAACTGATCTTGCTACATGACCTGCCCAGTTCCACTTTAGTGTTGTTATCCTTTCAATAACGTCTGCTACTCCTGATCTTTTGCGTATAGTAGCATTGGGTATTCTATCACGTAGAGAAATCCCTAACATAATTCTCTCCATTGCTCTTTCCGCAACTTGTAGTTTACTCACTGTTGTTCTTGTGAGCGTTAGGGTTTCTGCGCCATAGGTCATCACTGGCAAAATACATTGATTAAATACTTTTCTTTTCAGACACATTGGAATCTTAGACCTAAAAATATCCTTCATCCTTCCAAATGCAGCCCAAGCGAGGTTTATTCTTCTTTTCATCTCAATTGTTTGGTTGTCTCGACTTATTCTGATCTCATGGCCTAAGTATTTAAAGGAGTCAACTGGCTCATACTGAGATGTTTTTGTTGTGGACTAAATTTGTCATAAATTGTGTATTCCAAGCAATGGCAATTCAATATTCCAAGCAATGGCCTTCCATAAATGAGACAATCCTTCCTCATCTCACATGCCAGCAAAATATTGCTACACATAATCAATGAGGGACTGAAAACTTTCCTACAAAGAGAAATACCTTAAGAGCAAATTGAATTTACCAAAAGTAGAGGTACTTGAGAACACCTGAACATAAGACAAATAATATAAAAATCTAGGCAATTCAATATTCCTCTAAATATTTGTTTTATAGAATATCACAAAGCATTCAACAGGATCAAATGGCAACACAACACATAATTTTGCTTATAACTGAACTATACAAACATACTACTGGAACAGTTAAAGTTATTGACACTTGACACATTCTGAAATGAATTCTATCCAGAACAAAGTCTCAAGACAAGGATGTTTCCACAATTATTTAATTTATATGGGGAGTATATTATGAGAAGAATGCTTGAAGGATGGGAAAAGGGTGTAATATATGTGGTGCCATTGTTAGGCAACCAACATGACAGGAGCCTCGTGGTGACATCACCGGTCATGTTAGGGCAGTGAACATGAGGGTGTCAGATAAAGTATCACAATAAACGGCCTGGAATAAAACATACTTATTTATTCATCCTTATACCCTGGCAGGTTTACCAGGATATTACATTTATTGAACTTAGGAAATGTACATCACATACACTATCACTATCTTCTTCCTCTACCCCGTGCACATTTTTTTGTTTCCAGCTTCTATTCTTTTCTTTCTTCTTTTCATCATGTTTACATACTGCAGCAAAGTGATTTGGCATTTGGCACAACTTTTACCAGTGGCTGGGCAATTTGCATTTTTCTTGTGTTTGTATCCACATCTATGGCAACTGCTCTGGTTCAAGTTAGGTGTTGAGGACGATGATGGCTTACTTCTCAATGCATTAACCCCTAGTTCACTTTGAATAGCTTTGGATTGTGATTTACTGACCTCAACTGTCCTACAGAATTCAATAGCCTTTGTTAATGTTAGCTTTGGTTCTCTTAGTAGTTTTTCTTGGGTATTTTTGTCCCATATACTCATTACTATTCTATCTCTTACCATTTGATCTTGGTCTTGGTAACTAGTAGTTTTTACTGCCTTTCTCAGCTCTGTGAGAAAGTTGTCAAATGTTTGGCCTTCAGCTTGCATTACACTATTGAACTTAAATTGTTCAAATATTAAATTAGCAGTCGGCGAGCAGTAATCTTCGAATTTCTTTATGATTGATTCTAGTTTTTTATTTTCCTCTTCTGTGTATGTAAAGCTATTGTGAAGGTCCAGTCCTTCATCACCCACAAGGTTCAAAAATACAGCTATCTTCTGTGCTTCTGGCTTATCCAGCAATCCTGTGGCTGTCAGGAATAACTCAAACTTTTGTGAAAATCTTTTCCAGTTTTCCGCTATATTTCCATCTAGGTTCAACGGTTCAGGAGGTTGACACAAAGTCTCCATATTAGTCACAAAATATCGTCAGAAAACGTGTAAAACTCGTAGACTATTTAGCCCGAATAAACACCTGACGCCAAGGTCTTATATGGTTTTAAATGAAAATGGAGACACAGTCAGACACAACAAAGTAGATTTAAGAGAATCATTAAATGTGTTCAAAACAGCTTCTGGACATGATAATATACAATGTAGTCTGTTCAATCCTGATTCAAGTGACCCGCCCCACTGTGAAGTAAATATCTTGAACACTGAGCAAAGAGAGTCCTGTAGAAACCAAAGAGATAGTGTTCATGGATTGCCTCTTGTGGAGCCAGTCTATGAACCATCGCTTAAAACTACTAGGTCGGGTCGCTCTGTAAAACCCCCTGAACGCTTAGATCTATAAGAGGGAGGATGTAATATATGTGGTGCCATTGTTAGGCAACCAACATGACAGGAGCCTCGTGGTGACATCACCGGTCATGTTAGGGCAGTGAACATGAGGGTGTCAGATAAAGTATCACAATAAACGGCCTGGAATAAAACATACTTATTTATTCATCCTTATACCCTGGCAGGTTTACCAGGATATTACAAAGGGCATCTCAATAAATGGCTGAAACATAAACAACCTATGTTTTGCAGATGACACAGCCCTTCTTGAAAATGGCCAAGACTTAATTGAACTCATATCACTGGTAGAAAATGAAAGTCAAATATTTGGTCTGCAGTTAAACATATCAAAGACAGAGATCATGATAGTGGATCATTCACACATTTATTTTTTGAGTTCATACTTATATCTGGGATTGTTGATCACAATCACAAACAAATTTCATGAAGTCTAAAAATGAGGTTGATAATCTGCTTAATATTTCCAATACTGGCATACAGATGTGAATCTTGGACCCAACGACAGGTGGAATGAAGAAAGATAGATGTCACTGAAATGTTTTGTTGGAGAAAATGTTATGAATTCTATGAACATCACAGGACAAATAATTCAATTTTAAACGAGCTAAAGGTTAGCAAACAGCTTTCCAGATCTCCAACAATTAAATTTTGACATGTTATGAGAGCAGACACTGAAAACATGGAAAGACTTATTATCCAAGGAAAGGTAAAAGACTGAAAATTATGAGGAAAATTCCCAACAAGATGGATCAACCAAATGAAAGTAGGGTGGAAAAGACTTATGCATGAGTTAAAAGAAATGAGCAGAGACAGATCTTTGGAGGAGGACAATACACAACATCACAATAACCACTACATTCCCTCTGTGGGTCAGGACTTAGGAGAAAGACATACTATTCCCCACATATTACTGTGGTTATTCTTCTAAGAAAGAATTATACATAGAACTTTATAAAAGTTAGAAGAATATAGAAGAGAGAAAAAAGAAGGGAGGTAGTTAACCAGGGTTCAAAAGACATACCAGAGATTACCAAGGATGATATAAAGCACATGTGCACAAAATATGAGAAATGGGAAAGTATGTGGAGAAGATGCTATAGTAGTGGTGGCTATTAAAGTTGGAGAAGTTCTCCTTGAAAAATTCAAAGTCTGTTAATCTTATGTCTATATGACAACATAATTCCAAGTGATTTAAAAAACTGGAAAAAAACAATATTAATCTATAAAAAAGGAAACTATAGATCTTGAAGCCTCTTGAAGTCTAATTTGTATAAACTTTTTACCAAAATAGTCATTTATAGACTAGAAAACAAACTGAACCTCTATCAACCAATAGAACAAGTCAGTTTTTGCTCAGGTTTTGGTACTAATGATCATCTTGTAGTGCTAAAAACCATAGAATACAACTGTCAACTAATACTAGTTTTTGTTGAGTTCCAAAAGGCTTTAATTACAATAGAATCAAATGGAATAATCACATATGCAACTCTATGAAAAAACTAACAAGTTCACATTTCACCATTGGAGAGAGATGTTCTACAACAAGACACAATGTCATCCCAGCTCATAACATCAATTCTAAAGTATGCTTTCAAATAACTTAATCGGTACAAGACCAACATAAAAATCTACACAACCTTTCATGTGCTGACGATATTCTCCTTATTGCTGATGATGTACACAAAGTCGAAGAACTGCTTACTGAACTCTCAACAGGCAACTAAAGAAGTGGATTGCAAATAAAAGTAAAACAATTTTTTACGAACTTGGATATCAGAGGAACAATTAAATTGGAAAACCAACACCATAGAAGAGGTGGGAAGATCAATCTTAGGAATTAAACTTAGATCACATTAAAAAAAATATTTGCAGAAGAATAGGAATAAAAGACATAAAAAATTATCAAGACTAAAATTGAAATTTGCAGGACATGTAGTTCAACGTTGATAGATGAACTAAGAGATTGCTGGAATAAAGAGCATGTGAAGATAAGAGAAGCTGGGAAGACCACTGATACAGTGGATTGATGACATACATAACTGGATGCAAATTGTGCAAAATTTAATTTCCTGGTGGCATATGGAGGAGGCTTATGTCTAGCAGGATACGAGAAGCCGAATGGTGATGATTCTAGGGAGTTTGTCAAACAATCAAAAATTACATTTCTATATCCATATTTTTTCATTCTCCAGAAACTGCTCCAAATAATCAAGTTTTGGTAGGAACAATTTTTATCCTGATCTTTAAATTGAGACAATATTAATGCCCTCAAGAATGGGCTATTAAGGTCTATTGTTCTTTGGTCCAGTGTATTTTTCTAAGGCAGAGAGAGAGAGAGAGAGGGAGAGAGAGAGAGAGAGGGAGGGAGAGAGAGATAGAGAGGGGGGAGGAGAGAGAGGGAGGGAGAGAGAGTGTTTATTAAAAACAGTAGAGCCTCCTCAGGTTTTAATCTCACGACCTACTGACACAGCCTCCCAATATGCTACTTAAATTATATGCATATTCTCTTCCAAATACTATTCTATTTATTATCAGCTTCTTACATTGACTCAACTAAGAATCTGCACTATTTAGAGGTAAATTTATTTCAAATTTTTTAGAAGAAGATAGAAGGCTTTTTTGTATGAAAAGTTTCATGTTTAGTGCAGTTTCATGATTCCATTTAGCTATACTGCAAGCATATTTGTTCAATCTTCAAAATTTTACTAATATTCTCTTATTCTTACCAGAAACAGTTCTAGTTTTGGATAACACAGGCTTTTACCTTTTTTATCTCTTGTTTTCCTTTTAAAGCTTAATTATATTCCTCACTGTAGCTTTAGAAATATTAAGTTCATCTGCAAACAGTCCGAAAATCTACTGGTGGTAAAGCACCAAGTAAACAGTTAGCAACCAAAGCTGCTTGTAAGAGTGCACCAGCCACTGGAGGAGTTAAAAAACCTCATCGTTACAGGCCAGGTACCATAGCTCTTCGTGAACATCCGCCACTTCAGGGATTGTTTTATTGCAGCAATAATTTTTAATCACCAACTCGTGAATTTTGGAATTTGTGGAGATACCACACATGATTTTATTGAAATAATACAGGTATTCACTCAATTTGACAACAAATTAACTGTAGAATATAGTGACATGTTGTTATGTAAATGAACAATCAAACATGTTGTTAGGGCTCGTAATATCTCTCGTCTGAGTTGCTCCTTACAGATGAAATCTTGAGACATTACATTTTGACTAGTCATATTTTTCTGGAATTCCTAAGTCATCTGTAACTATATAAACTCTTTGCAGAAATTAATTGAAAGTGAAGGAAAAGATCATACTTTTCAATACTAAACTATATTGGTTTATCCCAAATTGTCATCATGTAAAGATTAGTTCATAATTTGATTACAGTTTTAATACAAGACATACAAAGTTGTTATAGATAAAGACAAACAATCTATCAATTCATTGTGCAAAAAAAAAAACAAAAATGAATATCCCAAAGCACCTAAGATATTTGTTTTGTATTTCAAGACTTGTTCTGCATTTTATTCAGAAAAAGTAGATTGATTGAATTTCGTTGTTTCAGATTCCTGGGAAAAGAATTGGATATACAGCAAGAACCCAGATAAAGAATTTGGAAAATTTGTTAGGACAGCTGGAAAATTCTTTAATGATGAAGAAGAAGATAAAGGTAAATATATTAATTCATACTCCACTTAACAAAAAATTTATGTTTTTTGCCAAAAAATGAAATACCTAAGTATATTTATGTTTGAATATATCATGTATGCATGTCAGTAAATGCAAGTTGAATTTCGAGGATAATAGGCTAGCTTTACTAAAACTTAATCATTTTTTAGGTCTTCAAACATCTGAAGATGCACGTTTCTACGCTTTAAGTAGAAAATTCAAATCCTTCTCTACAGAAGGCAAAGATCTAGTTATCCAATTTACTGTAAAACACGAACAAAACATTGATTGTGGTGGTGGATACGTTAAAGTATTTGATTGTTCCTTGAAACCTGAGGAATTACATGGGGAATCCCCATACAGGATTATGTTCGGTCCCGATATTTGCGGACCTGGTACCAAAAAAGTACATGTTATCCTTAACTACAAGGATAAAAATGTTCTTATTAACAAGGACATCAGATGTAAGGTAATTATTATCTTTTAATTGCTAAAAACTAATTTGTTTGGTTTTAAATGTTTTTCCAACAAATTACGATCGGTAATGTTTCTAGGATGATATCTACACTCACGCCTACACTCTTATCATTCGCCCAGATAACACTTATGAAGTACAAATCGATGGTGAAAAAGTAGAATCTGGAGAGCTAGAAAGTGATTGGGATCTCCTTCCACCCAAGAAAATCAAAGACCCAGAAGCCAAAAAACCAGAAGATTGGGATGACAGGTAAAGATATTTTCTTATTTCTTAGTAAAAAATCAGTTTCTTGAAGTTTTTTGTAGAGTACAAATATGAAGGCTGTAAGTTATATTTAAGGTGTCAAAGAAACTGGAAAAACTCCATTTTTTGCACTTTTTTTTAAATTGTTATTTTTTAAGCAGTAAACATTAAATTTTTAGTTTATAGCTAGTCAAATATTATGTAAAATTGAAAAACCGAAACTTTTCTCTCGAGTTATAGACGAAAGTATGGGCGCAAAAAGTAAAAATGTTCAGGTTTTCTTAAATAAAAAATTAAGCACAAGGATTGCGACTACCGCATATCGTGATTATTAATACTAGGTACATCCTGAAGTGATTCCAGCAAAAAAAAATAGACTCCAATGGAAAGTGCCAATCTAATTGATTTTGATTAATTTATGAATTTAATGTATTTCGTTATATTTGTAACGTGATTTTTGCATGGGCCCGAAATCATATTTAGCGTCATTCAAAAAATTGAGATGCCTGCAATATGTTTAACCAACGTCATTTTATTTTTTTATAACAACTCAAGAACAACTGGATCAATTTGGTCAATTTTGATTTTAAAATATTTGTACAAAATAAATTAAATATAAATTTAAGTAATATCGAATTACATAAAGTAGAAACCATCGCTGCAGGCCTAGATAATAAAAAACCTATGCTTCCACTCCTCGGCACACTGGCTGTTTTTTTTTATCCATTATAATGAAATATAATGATAATAAAAATCGTCTAATTAACCGTAAAATACAAGATAATAATGAATAAATTCTATATTAACTCATTTTGAAAATTACTAAACTAATTAGTGAAATTTTTAAAGAAAAAATTAAGATATTTTAAATTTTAAAAGAACTTAAATACGTGGTGTTATACAAAAATATTAACAATTCAGTAATACACAGACATAAAAATCCATTAGCCCACATATAGTAATAACACGCTATAAGAAGTAGTCACTTCTGTCGGCACTCTCTAAGTGTATTAATTTGTGATATTAATAATTAAATTTTTCTTTTGATTGGCATCAAAGCGGCTCCATTAAAAAATTCCTTTTTTTTTCCCTGTACAATGTTTATTATTATTTGTTACATTGAAATGTTTTTTTTAGGGCCACTATTCCAGACCCAGATGACTCCAAACCTGAAGATTGGGACAAGCCAGAACACATCCCAGACCCAGATGCTACCAAACCTGATGACTGGGATGATGAAATGGATGGCGAATGGGAACCACCAATGATTGATAACCCTGAATACAAAGGTGAATGGAAACCAAAGCAAATCGATAACCCTGCATACAAAGGTGCCTGGGTCCACCCTGAAATCGACAATCCTGAGTACACTCCCGATAGCAACCTTTACAAACAAAATGAAATCTGTGGAATCGGTTTCGATTTATGGCAAGTCAAATCCGGTACCATCTTCGATAATGTCCTCGTCACTGATGATGTAGACTATGCAAAGAAAGCATTGTCGGGTCTTAAAGATAAACAAGATGGCGAAAAGAAGGTTAAAGAAGAACAAGACAAAGCCGAAAGAGAATCTGCCAGTGAAGATGAAAAGAAAGATGACGATGATGATGATGATGAGGATGATGATGCAGAAGAACATGTGCCACAAGTAGAAGTAAGCATACATTTTTACTATTTATTTTTGTATTTTCTTAATAATCGCTCTTGTATAAATGTCTTCACAAGCCATTCGGGGAATATAAGCAGAATACCTTTTTTAGTAGTTAAACATGTTTAAAAATTTTTAGTAGTTATTAAGTAGTACTTAGCCTATTAGGCCTTAGTAGGACTAGCGCCATTTTGTAATATAATTTTAAATTCGATCATATGGCAAGTAAAACTTTACAGCTCTTGTATTACTCAGTATATTTCTAGATTTTTCACCCATTCCGTCGCGTCATTCCCAAATTGAAACTGATTAGTTTTCGGTGGCGACTTTTAAAAAAATGTATGGATGATCCCTAAGAATTTTTCAGTCTTCAGCTTTTACGGAACACCATAGAACTAGTTTATTTAACTTTTTAGCTTCCCATATTGTGATATTGTGAATTATTTTATTTATTTGTCAAAATGTTAATTAATTTGTTAATGTCAAAAAAATCATTAAAATTTTTGTTTAATTACATACAGCATTTGAAACCTCGTGTCACTCAGTATTGTTAGATTTTTTATACCCGGTTCGCTATTCCCAGTCCGAACTGTCTAGTGAATTTAGTAATTATTTTTTTGTGAAGTTAGTTACTTTTTGACACACTAAAAGTGGCTGGAAATTACTATACAACCAAGCACACATACCCATAGCCAATATTATTAGTAAACAAACTAAATAGTAAATAAAATAGAACTATACGAATTACCGACAATCAATATTTATTTATCTGCACCATATAATAAATAGTTATGTTAAATTATAACAACTAAAATATATTTTTTAAATATATACTGCCCAAAATTTGATGGGTTTAGTATACACTTCCACTATTTAGACTAATTCTTCTTTTTTCAAAGAAAGAAGTCTGCAATAGTAGTATACTTGAGCTATTAATACTGAGAAGTAGGAATTATTGCGTTGTAGGTTTCCGACAATGAATCTGTCAAAATATGACCGAGCTAAGCGAATGGAATATAATGTCATTCCATCGCACTGCTTAATATTCAATATCCAATTAGAACATTAAAAAAAGGATGGAGTATCATTAGTTATGTAATAGTCCTCGGTCTTTTATAAATAATGCTTGAACAGGACAATTTGTTTTTCTAATTTTCCATATTGTGATAAAATTCTTTAAACATCTGTCAAAAATATAACGTCATCGTCTTTTTACTAAATGACAATATATGAAATTTGATTCATCATTCGGAAGCTCTTATGTTACTTGGTAAGTTCCTAGATTGTTTTTTCTCGTCGTACGATTTTTTTCTCGTCGTTTGAAAATGACGAAGAATAGGAGCATACTGAATGGGACAATAGCTTTCAAGTGATGTATCACGTTAATATATTGCCTTTTAAGAACAATTACGACAATCTCATATTTTTGACAGGTGTTATTCGTCAGATTGTTTGAAACTAGAGAAATAAATTGATCGGTTTGAGCGTTTTCCATAAAAGCTAATCAAATTATTAGGAGTAGTTCGTATTTTTTCCACACTATCGCTATTATATTGAGTTGTCGCCATTTTGAAATGGTGTAACAGAATCAGTCAAAAATGTAGAAACATACTGAATGACAAACAGTCTTTAAAATTATGTACTACGTGGTATCTAAAATAATTTTACAAAATGGCGCTCCTCCGCTACTTTAAAATATTACTAAAATATAATAATATACAAATGACTTATTTGCCAATTAGGCAAGGCTAAAAACTCGGGTTCGTTTAGAAAAATATTCCCATGAGATTTTTTTGCACAATCACTTTCAAGAGATACCTCAAAATATGGCTCAAGAGGTCGCCCAGGCGAAAATTTGTTCAAATTTTGGTAAATAAATTGTATTAATTTTTTTGGCCCGGGCAATTTTTTTTTTAATTTTTAAGATTATGAACAAAATAGGTCTCTTCTAATTTTTCTGTATCGTTTTCGAGTTTCGAGTAAACAATTTAAAATTTAGATAAGTATTTTGGGCTTATTTCATTGTAAAACATTGTTTTGTAATCGTGAATGAGGCACTTATGACGGACGCTCGGACAGTAGCGTACATAAGAGATACGAGAAACAAGACATAGCTAGAGGACACAATTTTTTGTTGGTTTGAATACTCATTGTACAAATGAGAGCCCGCCCTGTCGTGTGCGCTTCTTTAACAATAAAAAAACAATGTTAATAAATAAGCTCAGAATTTTTATCGGGAGCTTATAGAAGAAGGCCTGAACATGATTGTGGGCATTTGATGATTTAAAAAATAATATTTTTTACTTGTGTTTTTGAGTCTTGAAAATCGTCATTTTAAACTGCTGTGTTAGCCTTTTTATTTTTCTGTACACCGAACTGGGCTCGAACTCACATTCACTGAACCATTCGACAGTGAAGCGAATGAGAATCGGCCGCCTAGCCCGCTTGCCTATCCGATCGTTTTTTTTTTTATTAAATTATTTATTACTTGAAAACGACTAACTTTAGAGAAAACTTAAACATATCTTTTTTGTTCATATTGATTCAAGAAATCCAAAAAATAATTGTCCGGGCCGAAAAAATTTATTGTTGCAATTTGTTTAAAAAACATTGAACAACTTTTCTCCTGGTTGACCTATTTAAACCTTATTTTGGGGTATCTAATGAAAGTGATTGTGCAAAAAAAATCTCATGGGAATATTTTTTCGAACGAACTAGAACTTTTCGCCTTGTCTAAATACTCCAAGCATTATCAGATGTTAAAAAAAAATAAAAAATAAGATTTCTTGCAAAAAACATATATATTTTTAACGGTTTTATTAATGTCCTTTTCTTTTTTGTTGCAGGAAGGCGATCACGATGAGTTATAAAAAGAGTGTAAAGTGAACTAAGAGACTTTTTTTATATATTACAGGTGTGAAGTGTTTTGTTCGATAGTGTGTACTGTTCCTTGACTGATTTTTGTTATTTTTGATCGTATTACTTCTAATAAAACACAAAATCGACAAGTTGTTTTCATAATTTCACATTTTATTTGTACAAAATTACAATAAATTATATTTTGTAAATAGTGTGATATCTTTCTTTTTTTTTTTATTTGTTAACTAAAGTGTTTGGACTTTGTTTGCGTTGGACCAAATATCGCGACTCTGCGTTCGAAGAAACAAAATGAACACGGACTGAACCAAAAAATGTATGTACAGATAGAGTGTGAGACATATATTTGTTGGCTGATCTTTTAAAGGGCTATCATCCACTGTAGTATTTCAGTAAACATACAGATGCAACAAAAATCTAATGAATATTTTAGAAAAACATCTATGTAGAAAGCCTAAAAAGAAAATTTTTTTAAATTTGTTTAAATGTGACATTTATTTTGAAATGGTACAAAAAAGAAGCAAAATTGATAAACTTAAAGAAGACTGATCGATATTTTCTGAAGATTGCCAAAAAACAGTCGTTAAACCGAAAAAGTCAACCCGTATTTCGGTTAGACTATGTAAAAATATATGTATCTGTAATAAAAGCAGGCATTAACATTTAAAATAAAAGAACTCTACCAGAAGTAGTTATTAACTGCAAAATTATCCATGACTGAGATGTATAATAATATAAAGTTTTAATATTCATATCGATATTTACATTCACATGTGCCTGGTATTATGTTTGAAAATAAGGGCAGTCACCCATTTGAAGTTTTCATCGAACTGTTGATCAGTCCACACTCCACGTGGACCAAGAGCCAATTAAAACATGGGATGATGACAAATTATAATGAGATATCTTTAATCAGCAGGCTTATACATCCTTCGCATAAGATGTAACAATATTTGCCTGAGCGACCGAAACCATAAAATAGTTTATCAGGAAAAATCACGTTTTTGGGCCGGCGATTTTGAATGTCAGTTAAATGTAGCGCGCGTGAAAATAAAACTTGTATTAACTCGACGGTTTCTTCTTCTTAAGGTGCCTGTCCGTTCCGAACGTTGGCGATCATTCTGGCTATGATAATTTTGTTGGTTGCTATACGAAATAGCTGTGTTGAGGTCTTTCTATACCATGCTCTCAGGTTAGCAAGCCAGGATATTCTTCTTCGTCCTGGGGCTCTTTTTCCTTCAATTTTACCCTGCAAAATGCATTGGAGTAGCTCGTATCTGCCTTGATTTTTCATAATATGTCCCAAATACTCCAGCTTACGGCTCTTCACAATGTTTACCAAATCCGCGGTTGTGTTCATCCTCCGCAGTACTTCTTCATTGGTGACTTTGTCTGTCCATGGTATCTTAAGGATTCTTCTGTATAACCATAATTCAAACGCCTGAAGTTTTGATAGAGTTTCCGCCTTCAATGTCCACGTTTCTACTCCATACAGAAGCACTGAGTATACGTAACATTTAAGGAGCCTTATTTTTGTTGTCAGGGTGAGGTCATGGCTTTTGAACACAGAGCTCATAGCCAAGAGTGCACTTTTGGCCTTTCCGATGCTACATTTAATCTCTTGGGTATTGTCCCACGACTCATTGATTATAGTTCCCAAGTAATTGTATTGTGAGACACGTTCAATTCTCATTTGGTTCACATACAGGTTTGCAGTTATGTTTTGTTTGCTGATGATCATTAGCTTTTTTTTGCTGGTGTTTATATCCAGTCCATAGGTTCTACTTGTTTCTGTTATTTTGTTCATTAAGTTTTGCAGCCCTTCTATGGTATTGGAAAACACTATTGTATCATCTGCATACCGCGGGTTATTAAGCTTGACTCCATTTATTGAGATGCCTTCATCAATATCTTTTAGGGCCTCTTCAAAAATGTGCTCCGTGTACAGATTGAATATCAGTGGTGAAATTATGCATTTTAACTCGACGGTAAAACTTTAATATCTTTTGATCAGAGTGTCGTATCGACAAAAATGAAAATAAGTTTTAAATTTGAGGAGTACAGCTTTCGTATGTACTTTTTGCATTTAGCCGCAAATGAAGTCAATTTCTATAAAGCTATTAAACAAATAAACGTTGCGCGCTTTACGCCATTTAGTACGACTCACATAAGATCAATAAAATTTACTTTTAATTGTTAAATTTGTTTACATTGTTAAAGCTAATCTTCAAAACCTATAACATGAAATTTCAATTTTGCTTCCACAAATATGGTCTGAGATGAGTTTGTAGCTGTAAGTTATGTAGTTTTGAAGAGGGTACTTGTGCAGTTTTGAAAAGTAGTTGTAAAGGTTTTAGAGCGTTTAAAATGTGAAACTTTCAATTTGGCGTATTTTATGCATATTTAGAGCGCCTTATATTTGTTGTCAAAACCCAAAATCGAAATTTCATGTTACTTCAATTGTTTCTGCGAGAAAGATTCATTTCACAGAAAAAGTACTAATAAATATTTTTGTTCAACATGATCTCAGCCAGATTTTACTTTTGAACTTGAAGGAGTGGCAGACTTTTTTGGCGTCTCAAAATTGACTTTTTCAGCAATATTCGGCTTGTTCGTATAATTTTTAGAGGTTCAGTAGCATTTTTGTCTCTGACGGCTAGAGTAGTAGTAATTGAAGAGCTTATTTCCAAAGTATCTCAAAGTCCAAAATTTCGATTTCTTGAGGTTTTTATTTTCTTGAAAACACAGTTTCCATCAGGTTAAGAATAACATTGTATGTACCAAAACGACTAATTTACCATTTAAAAATTGTATTTATTTCCAAAACGTCTTATTTCCTGACTGATTTTTTTTTCAAAGCGTCTTAAGCCCTCTTGGCCAATCCATGAGCGCATAGAAGTCACGTGACTCATTTACTCGTTTGCATTTAGTTAATGCTTATAGTAAGGGTAAAGCATCTGTGTTACAAATGGACTGTTTTTTGTGTTTATTTTTGTGAATAACGATATAATGTCTAGTTTTGAAGAAGAGGTAGTGTCTCACATAGGTCGTACCGTGAGAAAAATATCACAAACATCTGCATAGTAGAGGAAAAATATAAATAAAAGACGTAAATCACCAGTGATGACTCGTCGCCACGGATAGCTTGTAGACATAATGGTGGACGTTGTCAAGCTAGTTTGATTACTTCTAGAGACTGTAAGCGTTTTCATACAATATTCTACGGCCATGAAAGTGTCATACAAGTACAAAAAATTAAAAGTGTTTGAGGAACATTAAGTGAAAGAAACAGAATTTTCAATATCCTACTTTGTTCAAAAAGAAGACGGTAGAAATATAAACTTGTGCTGTCTTTTCTGCACGTGTTTAGCGCCTTGCTGCGTATTACTTCCGAAATGGTTCTTCCAGACAAGAAAGAAGAGGAGGCAAACGCACTAATATTCGTACTAACAACATAAAGGATTTGATTCGTCAACATATCTTGACTTTCAAGTGTAGTTAAAACATTATGGAGAAGAGACGTTAAATCAAAAACTACAGAAGAACGCCCTGGTATTTCCACCACCAGAGAAAAAACCCAGTACCTTCTGCTCGATTACATACACAGGCAAAATATCAACAAAAATAGCCAAATACATAAAAAAGAAAGGAATAACACCATATTAAAAACAAGAGCCAAAATAAAAAGCACTTACACAGTGGTGTATACAAACTTAAATGTGGCGACTGCCTAAAAATTACATCGGTCAAACTGGTAGAAATTTTAATAAACGAATAGCAAAACATAAAAGGGCTTTCAATAATAGAAAAACGGATTCTAATACGCATTTCACCTTCTAGATCATAATCATTCTTTTAATGATGAATTTCAAATTCTTCACATTCAAAATAAAGGCATTAAGCTATCTTTGTTAGAATCTATGGAAATTAACAAATTAAAAAACATACAGTTCTCCCCTTCTCAACCTATTTCGTAAAAGAATACCAAAAATAGATCACTTGAGAAACTCACTCTACCGAAACAGCTGTAGCGATAAGATTTTATAATAAATTTTGTGGAAGTTTTGAAAACAAAGTTTTCATTGCTTTATTGTTGCATAAAATGAATTTCCATCAAGTAACGGTCGAATCGATCAATTATATACTTTTTAATTTATTCAAAGTATTTTTATATGTACAGTGGACCCCCGATAATAAAGCCCTTGTCAAATCACTGTTGATTTGTAAATAACAATTTCGGACAATTTTCTGTTAAAGTCTGTTAATTCATTGTATGTAACTGACTAAATCTTCGTTTCAACTACTCTGACTGGGCCAGGCAAGAGACAGACACTCAAGCTAGCTGAACATGCAGAGATGGAAGACACAGTCAAGTGGCCATTTCGGGACCCATAAAAGCTGTTTTTTTTTTGCAAGGAACTACCGAACAAAGATGGCTCGAACGTTTCAAAAGTCATCATGGCATACGTTTAATGACTATTATGGGAGAGATAAACTCACCATCAAATATTTGTTCTTTGTCAATCTTGGAATGCATTATGTCCTATCCACTATCACATCACAATGGAAAAAATTACGGTCTGATATTGTCACCACTGATAACGATCTAAAAATCAGTATTACTTTGGAAGTAATCCAGCAAGTTCCTGTTAAAACATAGATACGAGACCTCATACGTCACGATCCGTCGAGCCGTTCTCGAGCTGTGCGACTTTGTGGAACCAATTTTGAAATGACATAACCTAATACCTGGTTATACATTGTCTCACAATGTTTTATAGTTCTTTTTTGAAACCGATTTCCGGAGTGGAAGTCGAAACGTCAAACACTAGTTAATTAAAAATGTGATTTTCATTACAACCAATAATTGTATGTTAATCAGTTGCTTTAGATAGACATTTCACAAATCCTTCCGCTGTTTGTTTCTCACAGATATCCGATTCATCAAGTTGTTTTAAAATGCGATTGGTGACTGTTACCTGTCTATTCATTCGGCGGAATTTAATCGAAAAAAAGTACTTACGTCAGAAGCTTGTGAATGCACACGTGTTACACATATACACATACTCAATTCGTTCTAAACTCTAACTATTGGACATGATGTACAGGATTCATGGAAGGTATTAAGGGGTTAAACACAAATTTATATTAAAATTCTTTACTTTTTTAAACATTAATTTATAATTCTTGTCGAAAATGAACAAACGGTACAAAATAATCATGTGCCTCATACACTTGTTTTCACAATTGGCATACCAATATATATATAATAGCATGAATAAAGTCGAATTTGTAATCAATGTGTCTTGTTAAATCTTTATTAACAGTTTCTTGAAATATTAACGCATGTAAAAAAAAATCGAAAAAACATAATTGATAGTTACAAAATATTGCTATTATCAATTAAGTCATAAACTTCTCTTTATTTTCAGATAAAACTTTCGCTGAAGCTTTAGCATCTAAGAATAAGGAACCAACTTCTTCAATGTCACTTTGAAGTATATTGTTTCTTCCGTTAATTTTTGCCGTTAGATGTGCTGGCGTTAATAACTGAACTGCATATCTTAAAGTTGCTTTTGCCCCAATTTCACCTAACGATGTGATTGCTTCATGATCAATTTCTAAGCCTAAAAATATAATAGTTAAAAATATGATACATAAAAACACTATGAAAAAGAAATTATAGTGGATATATTTATTATACTCCTTTTTACTATGTACTATGATGCCCTTACAATAATCAAAAGTTTTATTGAAAAATCATTTGTAAAAGGTATATAATTAAAACAACCTTTCGGGCTACATCACAGAACATTTTCAGACTAAAAAGTCCATCATCAGTGTATCATGTATGTATATGTAGCAAGTGTACAGGAGTCAAGCCACTAAATATTTGGGTCCAAACCCTTAAAATGGTACATTATTATGTATTACATTTTTGCGAAAAATGTGGTGTGATGTTAAAGTTTCAACAGATACCCTGCAGATGATACCAGATACAACCGTAAGACTCCTAATAGAGGCTTCTAACGACTGTATAGGACGATATTTCTTTTGATTGCATGATATGAACTTTAACTTAAAGCATTTGTTAGAAAAAATAAATACAGCTATAGTCAGATTGCAGAAATCTAGGCAGTAAATTCTTGGAAGTAATAGTGACGGTTCATCGCTAATGTAGGTCTTTCAATGGCGTACGAAAAATGTCATAAGAAGTTACGACAAAGCTACTTGTATTAAATAAATATGTACCTATTTATAATTATGTTAATTTTAATATGATTATTATTGACATTTAGGTTATTATGTATATTAATATAATATACCTGGTGTTTGGTAACGAATGGCCATAACTTAATCTTAGATTCCTGGGATTAAAATAGGCCGATTTAAACTAAATTACTTTAGTACGAAAGTTGATAAAAACCAAAATAACGGATGTCAAAGTTAAACTTTTATTTTTGAATATTTCATGACAGGCATAGGATAACAACACGAAATTTGGTAAGCTGGAGTTTTTTGGGACGAGAAATCTAAATTCGCCATTAAAAATTATGAAGAATGGCCACTTTTAGAATCAAAACTTTTATTCTCTTTAATATTTTTACTTAGAAAAGATATACTACATCGCCGTACAACCCAAACTTTCTATTATTGTTTTATAAATTTGAGTTAATTACAATAAACAATAATCGGTGAAAGTCGGCTACTCAGGGATTCAGTTGTTTTGCTGTCGAAGTAAACAGTGGTGGGATGACGATGAGTAGAATACTATTTTGCTGACGTCACATTGCCTAGCAACCGTCGATTCTATTCGTCGTTGCTACGCAACGTGACGTCTGCAAAATAGTATTCCACTCATCGTGAAAATTCCATGCTTTCTTTTTTCGGAACGAAAAGAAAGTTGAAGTTGAAATAAATTCCGATAAGTCAATACCCAAAATATCACGACGTGTTTTATTGCGAACATTAGAAGAAATGAACATTAAAATATGAAAAGAAGCAGAAATAGTGTTCTTTTAGAAAAAGATGAAATTGTTTTGTGGCGGAGAAAATACTTACAAAAAATCCGAGAGTATCGTCGTGAAGGACGAAAAGTATACTATTTAGATGAAACTTGGCTACATCAAGGTCATACTGTCTTAAAGGTGTGACAAGATTTGGAAATTAAAAGTCGTCGACAAGCGTTCATTGAAGAGCTTTCATTAGGTTTAAAAACACCAGTGGGTAAAGTACGGAGGCTCATAATAACATATACAGGCAGCGATTCGGGTTTTTTTGACAACGGTTTGTTACTATTCGAATCCAAGAAAACCAACGATTACCATGAGGAAATGGACGCTCAAAGATTCGAAGGTTATTTTTCAAATATTCTACGAAACCTTGAAGCAAATTCTGTCCACAGTCGACGGTTGGAGCAATCACCAACGACTGCCTGGCGAAAAGGTGAAATATTCAACTGGCTCTCTCAAAAAAATATACCATTCAATGACAACATGTTGAAACTACAATTATTAAACCTAGCGAGGATACATATACCCGTTTTCAAGAAATAGTCAGTCGATAAAATGGCTCGTACAACCAAAATAATTGTACATCGCCTCCCTCCTTATCATTATGAGCTGAACACTATCGAGCTTACATGGGCTCAAATAAAAAACTAAGTGGCAAGAGAAAACTTGAGTTTTAAAATGGAGGTGGCCAAGTGCTTGTTAGCTACTGTCATACAAAATGTCACCTGAGTCTTGGAAAAATTGTATAAGATACACTATAAAAGAAGAAGATAGAATGTGGGACTTAGACACAAGAGTGGGCATTTCGGTTGAACCGTTAATTATCAATGTAAATAATAGTGAACGCGATAGCTCTTCATCAGCCACGAGTCGTCTTCATACGATGATTAATATTTTGACTTCCTGTGGAGGTCGAACCATTTTCTCAAGATTATTTTCGTATGTACATAGGTTTATTTTGTTAACCTAGTTTTCAAACTAAAATACGATTTGCACCAATATACTTTGCTCTTAAAAAAATGAATACTTATAGTAGGTATATTCGATTCGATTTATTTTATTTAATTATAATATATACGTGTGAATGTTTATATGTTCACTAAAAGTAAAAGTTCACTTCACATAATTTGCAAGTTCAGAATTGGATTTTCCTAATTATGTAAATTAGTATATTTAAAATGTAAGTAATTCTAATGAAAAGAAACCTTTCATTGAAATAATAGGAGGGTAAATCTCGCCACCTGCCTTTTCGATAATTAATTCTTGTAACAAACAAAAAATGTCATTAAAAAAAGTTATAGTTTGTCATTAAATGTCATAGAAAGTTTCTTTGTCACGTATGTTTTGTACAAAATTATGGAATTTGAAAGTAGTTTTTTGAGAAGTGTTTTTTTGTGATAAGAAGTATTTACTTCAAAAGTTAAATATAAGTCTCATATCATATTATATTAAGATTAATTTTAAACATTCACTGCAACAGTGTGAACGATATGCTACTGAATGCTAAGCTAGGAAATCAATGAGCAATTTACCTCTCTCTATATTATGACAACGTTGATCTACTATTCCTTTCTACCGGTCGTAGAATACGACGTTTTCATGTATGACTTATACAAAGAATATTATCGTACTTTAGATGTTTTTTATATATAAGTATTGTATATACATATAATATTATACATAAATATTGATGTTATTAAATACAGTTTATTAGATACATTTACAAATACAAAACGATCATTAATATGATAATTTTGCTGCATGTCAATGATTAAATTATAAATTGCTAGAATATCTATCATCACAAACTGACAACGATGTTGTCGCTTTATCGCATTCACAGTTCGGAGAATTAACTGCCTACAAATTTGATTCTCAAGTATAGTGACTGGTCTTAAAAAAAAACAATCACATTCAATCATAGGAGTAAAATTATCTTGTTCGTAACCCAATTGTAAATCTTGGAGAAAAATTCTCCCGACATGGTAAGAATTCAAGCTAACATTTAATTTACTCTCAATACTGATATCAAATTCTAATTATTTTTATTGTAAATAATTATTATCGCTATATTACCGAGTTACTAACGTAATGTAATATATTTACCTTCTGTAGTAGCCCTTAGCTTTAATATTTGTTCCATGTCACTTCTACCGTAAGGAATTGTCCGAATAATCAACAGCCTATCTAACAGATCTAAAGGAATACCATGTGGAGAAAAAACATCGTCCGTTCCTCTAATCAGACAACGACCTAAAATTCGAGAAGCATTTGATGATTTACACATTCCAATTAATTATGGAAATTATTTAATATATATATATATATATATATATATATATATATATATATATATATATATATATATATATATATATATATGTTTTGTTGGCTATAGGAGTTTTTATTGCAATCCCATCTCGAGAATATTTATTATAATGCTCTAAAACTAATTTTTTGGTTATTTTTTAGCCTTAATAGCAATGCAAATAAATAAGTAAATAAGTAATATGCTTTATTGTCACTGAAAATTGTACAAATTTTATGGACAAAGCTTATAACAATAAGATAAGATCTAAGATATAAGATCCAAAAAAATCCAAAAGAAAACATAAGATCCAAATAATCTTTGACCAGTTAACAGAACAAAGTTCGAGAACTCCTTGAAGCTAACTTTTAACCACTCTAAAATGACATACTGAAAATTACTGCGGCTAAATATCAACATTTACAAGAACTGAAACCGAGTGTTACAAAAGACTTATTTTATTATAATTTACCCATGTAACAAAACTTTGTATTTTTTTTAAACAAATGTAATACACGTTTTCAATCCAAGTTGTACTATCCTTATTTTATTTCTCCTATGTAGATAATATTCTGTAACATTGGGTCAAATGAAGGTAGTTCAAATTAATAGAATATTAGGTTTAAAACGAATTATCTCCCTAATTGAAAGTTTGCAAACCACGTATCTCTTAAAGTAATACCCCGTAACTCCGTAACTAAATCTGGAAAAACCGTTTCTAAGAATACAAAGTCGGTAAGGCCTACTTTTTCAAAGTTATTTAGTTTTTGGTTGCTCCTGTAAAAACCGGATAATTTGAATTATAGTCCGTCCCAAACCCTTCTTTCAGTGCATCATAGTTGTTCGAATTCTCTCTAACCCATTAAGCTAGAAGTGACAGAAAAAAACGTAAGTCTGTGATTATAATACATAGAACTTAGAAAATTAGGTATCGTTCACGGATATTCGCATATTAAGGCAAATTCTACTTAAGGATGTATAATTGGTTGGAGTTTAGAATACGCTAAATAGATATCCAATCAATGATGCACATAAATATAATTTGACGCAGATGGTCTCGATCGTGACAGTGACAGTACTTTCACAATGTCAACTGAAAAAATGATAATTGTCATTCCAGGTTAGTATTATCAGACATTTTACCTACAGTGAAAATTAAATTTTGTATTTATTGCCATAAAAGTATTTTAAATATTCCGAGATATACCGAGAATGAACAAAAACTAATATTAAAATTATTAAATTATTTTCAATTAGAAAAAGAGGCTGGGACAACTTTATTACCAGTTTCTGTCGTTCGCGAATCAGATTGTAAATGCAGGAATGATATTGAGGCAATATCTTGAAATTAATACCGTTATGGATATTTATATGTATTAAAACGGTTCTTTTTAGAACCACGACATTTTCTTTAAATGTAAGATATAATTGATACACATGTCTACTGTAATCATTGATTTTAATGAATTAGATTCTGAATCGGATTGTCGATTGTTTGAAATATAATATTCATTTTTGTTATTCATAAAAAAGAAGGTAAACTTACATTCGGTACCTTGTTTTTTAACTTAACTCCATTAACACTATTTAATCTGGATACCGGAATTGGTAGATTAACTCAAAAATCAACTGCTTCACTATTTAAACTATTTACATTGTCTTTTTAACTAAACTTCTGGTAAAATATCTCAAAAAACAACTGTTTCACTATTTAAACTATTTCCAATATTAAATGATAAATCTTCACAAAATTAAACTATTGGCTGCCACAGAAACTTATCGGAAAATTACTTATCCAAATATGACAGATTTCAATCGATGATATTTAATCACAGGAATGTTTGCTTTGATGCCTTGTAATTGCCCGTAAATTTTTTATCTCGCAGTCAACTCTTAAAAGATTCTAGGTGGAAGCGTTATTTTAAATAAACAAACATTCCAATTCCATAGTGTTTGTAATAAATAATAATAAATCCATAAACAATTAAATAATAATAAAACTGCCCTTCCAATATAATGCACAATAAAAATTTTTATACAGGACGGGACCTCTAATATGTAAATTAAATAAAAATTTGAATTGTTAAAGTTTTTACTCCAGATTAAAAAAAAATAACCTTTTCACATTTGGCCGATTACGATCCTGCAACTGTCAGATTTAACTAAAATTTCATGCAATAATTCTCGACATTCTTAAAATCCTATATGACGTCAAAATTAGTGACGCACTGAAAGAAGTGTTTGGGACAGACTGTACGTGGTTTGTCAATTAGGCCGTCGTTATGCTATTATTTGTCAAATTTAGGAAGAAGTTTGAAAATCTTATAATCGCCACGCCCACCTGATGCGCACTAAATTTATCGGAAATATACCAGTCGAAGTCAACACTTCAACTTGTAAAGGTCGGTCGGTACAGTCTGCGGCAGAGTTTTCTTAAAGAATAGTGTGTCTCAGTGCAATGGAATTTAAATCAAAATTAAATCGAAAAGTTTTGTCCGGTGAAAGCCGAGAAATTATAGCAAATGTTATGCATTTTATGCAACAAGAAGCAAGTGACAACTTACCTCTAATAGACTTAAAACAAGTGCAAAAACGTGTTGTAAGAGCAACAGGTGTAAGTTTATCTACCATACAAGCCATTTTGAAGGAAATGAAGTGCATCGAAGATGGTACTGCATCAAGCTTTAGTACTCCAAATAAAAAAAGAAATAAGTCGGCTTTACGACGAATACATAGAAAATTTGCCACTGAGTACAACTACAATGGTTCGCGTGAATCATTGAGAAAAGCAATGAGGGGTATAGGGTTTCGTTGGAGAAAAACAAAAAATAATAAAAAACTTTTAATGGAAAAACCGGAAATCCAACAGTTGAGACGTAACTTTCTTCGAGATATTAAAAATACCGAGAAGAGAAGCGTCCTATCATATACATGGACGAAACCTACATTCATTCTTTCCATACTCACTCGAGTTGGAAAGTTGGAGCGACAATTCCAATGAGGGATTACGTGCTCCGATTTCAAAAGGTCAGAGACTGATAATAGTGCATGCAGGTGGTGAAAACGGGTTTGTGAAAAATGCTTATTTGAAATTTAAATCAAACACAAAAACAGGTGACTACCACAGTGAAATGAATTACGAAAATTATAAAAAATGGCTTCAGGAAATGCTTATTCCCAATCTTCCTCCACGTAGTGTCCTGGTTGTTGACAATGCTTCTTATCACAACGTGCAAGTTGAAAAGTGTCCTAATATTATGAGTTCAATGAAAAAATGTCATGAGAGTGGCTAAGACAACGCAATCTGCCTTTTTCAGAAGATATGTTAAAAGTAGATCTTTACAGCATTGTACAAATCCATAAACCCAGATTTAAGGTGTATGAAATTGACAGAATACTGGGTAATAGTGGTCATTCGGTACTACGGCTGCCTCCGTATCATCCAGATCTCAACCCCATAGAATTAGTATGGGCAGCTCTTAAGAAATACGTGGCCGATAAAAACGTTGACTTTAAGTTTAGTTCTGTGGATCGTTTTTGCGATGAATTAGTCTCTCTACGAAACTTTTGCAATCTGTAAATATAATACTTTTACTAGTTTAATACTGAAATTCATTGAATGCAGTAAAACAGAACTTGACTTAAAATACTGCCTTGGGGGGAGTCCAAGGTTCGTAGTTCTAGGTATAGTCATTACTTGATTTATTTTTAAATGCATTTCGTTTGTGTACAGTAGTAGTATTTAGTTATAAAGTGCGCTAATTATTGTTTAAGAAATTCAATTGAAATTAATTTGTTCGTTAAAACATCTAGCTTAACATTATCAAATGCGCCTGTAATATTCTCGAAACCTGCCATAGTCGTGAGGTTACTATTAAATCCAGCTAAAGTTTTTACTGTAGTAATTTTCTTAATATTGCTTTATAGTAAATTTGTAACTAACATTGTAATTTTTTGGCTTTGAAATCTATCATTAAAACAATAATAACAGTAGCCATATTTTCACATTATTTATTAAAATTTATTGGTTATAATTACGTTTTTTTATGTTTACTTGTTTTTATTCTGTAAATAAAATTATTTACTTTATTTATAGTTTTATATCATTATTATTGTTTCCTAATTTTTGTAAACACATCTAAAATGTAAACCATTAAGGAGAAAAGCTAATAAATAAAAAATAAATGTTTTACGTATTTTTTAAATAATACCTACCTTCCTGTATAACTTATTACGATTAAAAAGACATTAATGGATTACGTCAAATTCAACAAAATATTTCTTGCTAATGACTCCATACTAGGTATTTGTATAATTTGTATTATATCCAAATGTTTCTTAGTATTTAAATTTTTGCATTTTTGCAAAAAAAATTTTTGATGAAGACTGTACCTTATCACCAAACCGAGCGTTTACGTCTTCCCTCTTTTACTCTCCGAATGCGCGCTCTCTCAGATCTCTGCGCCGGCATCTAAGATTCTGAAACCTTTTCGTATATTTGCCAAATAATACCAGTAGTATTATTGTGAGTTAATGTTTTTCTGACTTTTGTTATTGCAAAAACAGTTGTTTGCGATAATAATAATATATTATTAATAATACATTATTATTACTATTGTATAATAATAATGTATTATTACAAGACGCAGACCATAAAAGTTTACATAAAATGATAGTAAAATAATTTCCAAAACTTACCTCTATTCGTTGCAAAAATAACAATTGGAGCTATGGCACTTTCTAAAGCTCTGTGTAGATAAGTGAACGTTTCTATATCCAACATGTGTACTTCATCGATAAATAGTACACCAGGAACTAATTCTGCAATACCTTGATCAATATATTTATCTACTATTTTATTGATTTCCTTTCTAAGTTTATCTGTGATTTCTGTTTTCTTTGGTTTTAGAAGTTGGCCCATCATTGACAAAACGTCTTGTCCACCTTGAGGTTTAGCATTAGCGGCATCTAGATCATGTAATGTAACGTCCTGAAAATATTAGTCAACTAATACTTCTTTTTTAATTCAAGATAACAATTTATACTAATGCATGCACAAAAATTTTAACATGCTTAAAGTCTAACAAATCAACAATAATCGAATTATGCTTGTGATCGGTTCAAGCCGTTGTTATACCGTTGATGCATAACATCAACAGAGTTAAAATTTCCCTAACAGCGAAAAATATAACAGCCATACGAAGCTGCTCAACCTTTCATAGGCATCAACATGGTATTATAACAGAAAAAGGTAACCGTAATTACATTTGAGAATTTTAAAATCATATTTATTAATCCTTAACTGGTAACCATGTGCCTCACAGACTCAGCACGTTTATTAACGCGTCTGCGTTTTTCGCCACAAATACGTAGCAACCTGTAATTCGGTATACCTTCCTAGCTTTTAGAGTATATTCGAACGTGTTAATGAGAGGTACCTCGCTTGTCCCGTTTTCGAAATATTTACGTCGCGGAGTCTACTAGACGCAATTACCATTAGTATTATTTTAATAGTCACCATTAGTGTTATTTTAATATAGATAGTTCTCGTAAAGCTGTAAGAGTATTAAACGATGATTTCGAAGAAGTGTGCACAAAATGGTATAATGAGACGAACAGTGACATTAGTGATGATGTGGAAGAAGGATATTATAAAGAAAGTGATCATTGTACGGACAGTTAACAAGAACTGAGTGAAAATGAACAGCAACAAGACTCAGAAATGATATCTAGCGAATATGAAGAAGAGTGTGCCAATTTCAGCAATTATTACTACGGAAAGAATAGGTATGTGGAGTAAAAAGGAGCCAACTAGAAACGTCCGTACGCCTGCTTACAATATTGTTGTACTCCCATCAATCCGTTCAAAAATAAAAAAGTCAACGAGTCCCGTTTATTATTTTAATAAATTGTTTTCACCAGATATACAGATTGAACGAAATAAATTCGGAACATAGGAATATAATGTATTTCGGCTCAATTCTGCTGTAGCTGGTTGGCCAACAAAAGATTGTCAAATAATTATATTATAAAAAATCCCATACTTCAGCGGGCTGCTGGATTCTGAACTCATAAAAATTGAAAGCTACACATAAATCTACGATTTTATTATGCTGTCAAACCAGTTATACTCCAGGAAATGTAGCATTTCACCTCGCAATTTTTTCTTGCGGCGTGGATTGACTTGAAATTTAACAGAAGGTAGGTAATAGCCTAAGGATCAAAATCTATATCGAACCAAAGTGCGCCAAAGCCTAGGGGGTAGTTGCCACCCCATCTCCGGGGTGAAAATTTTTTTTACGTTTTAACTACAGGTTTCGATTAGAAAAGTGATTCTAAAAACAAAAAATGTGCTATACATTTTTTTATAAAATGATATTTATCAAGTTATTCGCGATTGAAAGTAACAACTTTTAGACGAAAAAATCCACGTTTTTAATCGATTTTTCGCGAATAACTCGAAAATGGTGCATTTTATCAAAAAAATTGTAGAGAACAAATTTGTAGCTTTTAAAAAGACAAATACAATTACAAATACAATATCAATGTTCAGCGGTTTTCTTCAAATGCCAAATTTGAAAGATTCAAAGTCAAATATCGGGAAAATGATGCATTTTTGGAAGAAAACTCACAAAACCTTTTTTAAAGAGCATAAATAGACCTATCATAAAAAAATAAGGTCAATACCTCATTTTTTACGAAAAAATCGAGGAAAACAACACCCTAACCACCCCCATAATTAAAATCGATCTTCACCCTTCTGCAATTCCCTTTGTAGATGTATTGTTAATACGTCCAAGAAGTTTGACCCATTTAAAATGCTTAGTTTTAGAAAAAGTACAGCTTAAAGCGAGAAACGATTTACAATTTCATATTTTTTACCCTTCTTTTTTTAAATATGCCCGAAAATACTGAATATATGAAAAAAAATAAAAATTACCAAATTGTAGCTTTTTTAATGACTAAAATTATCCTTTATTTAGATTTGTTGTACAATGAATATTTGGCGAGATATAGCCGTTTAAAGCATCGATTTACGATCAAGCACCATCTTTTTCGAGCCCTTTAAACTCACCCTATTTAAAAAAAAAGGGTTCCAAAAAGATTTAATTCACAGATCCTTGTAGCTATTAAAAACCTCTACAAATCGTTTTTGAAAAAACATCTATCGTTAAAAATTAAAGGAAATACGTTAAAAAAACCAGTTAATATTTTTCCGGAAAATTCCATTAGTATAGTACAGTACATTTCTGAGCATAATAATCTACAAAACCGGTATATTAGCTAGGGGGCGTTATACATTCGAAATTTTAAGCGTTCTTATTTTGAAATCCCATACAACAGAATAAAACATCTGCTCATATGTCTATGGCTTGGCAATGAAAATATCAGAGCAACAGATTGGGGATGGTTTTCCAAAGATGGTTTGTTATTACCCGTACGCATGAACAAACAACCTGCACCCGATAAATTTTTGAAAATTATTTTTTGCCAATGCAAAAAAGGATGCGGCGTTTCATATGGGTGCAGAAAATTTGGTTTATACTGTAACTCTACTTGTTCTGGGTGCTCAGGTGAAGGGTGCAATAACAGTCCACCAATAATTGAGGAAGATGATGATGACATAGATCACGATGAAGATGTAATTGATGACGAATAAAATTAATATTATAATTGTTTTACCTATAAATGTAAATATTTTCAACTATTTATGTAAATGTATAAGAATATATGGTGCCTTTTTATGTTGATAATTTTTTTTGTATTTAATTCTACTTTTTTCAATTTATATCTTATAAATTAGTTTATAAAAACTGCAATGTTGTAAAGGGTGATTTTCAAAAGTTGAAAAGTTGCAAAATTTTGGCAAAAAATTGTTTTCACCTATAGCACTCATAACAATTGATTTTTAAGGGTTGAAAATGTATGAATTTGTATTTTAAAGTATAAAAACTCACTATTTAACTAATCTAAACCAAATTTCACTCATCTTAGGATTTGTAATATTATTCTACAATTTTTGAAAATTAGGGGTAGTTTTCACCCCTAAGAACAATTAGGGTTCATCGGCATGACATAAACTATAAAGCAGAGGGTGAGTTGAGCCTAATTCCAAATTTTTATGCAAGTCGTTCCAAGGTGAAATCATTTTCTTCGCATTACTAATTTTTTTATATTAATCTTTAATGAGGGTCGCTTTTTAAGGGTTGAAATATGATGGAACTTTATTGAAAAGCACGAAACTATCATTATTTAATTAATTCAAACCAAATTTTACCCATATTCAGGTTTAATATGTTATTTTATAATTTTTGACAATTAGGGGTAGTTTTCACCCCTAAGAACAATCAGGGTTCGTCGACATGACATAAACTATAAAGCAGCGGGTGAATTGAGCTTAAATAAAAATTTTTATCCAAATCGATCCAAGGCGAAATCATTTTTTTAGAATTAGTAATTTTTTACAGTAATCTCTAACAAGGGTTGATTTTTAAGGGTTGAAATATGATGGAACTCTATTCAAAAGTATAAAATAATCATTATTTAATTAATTCAAACCAAATCTTAACCATATTCAGGTTTAATATGTTATTTTATAATTTTTTACAATTAGGGGTAGTTTTCACCCCTAAAACCCTACAACGCACTTCGGTTCGATATAGATTTTGATCCTTGGGCTATTACCTACCTTCTGCTAAAATTTCAACTGGATACATGCAGGACGAAAAAATTGCGAGGTTTTAACTTTTTTCGAGCTTCAATTCCTGAACTATTATCGCCTCCTTAGACAAACCACAAACCCGTCTTACGCAAACAACTTTGTTGCGAGACAGATAGTTGAACGATATTTTATACAATGTCTATACCCAGGTATGGAGTTATTTTTGTCCAAGTTTTATATTGGTCCACTATTTTAAATGCAGTTCAAACAGACATGTATTAAATTGTATGTTCCGTTTTAATTTGGTTCAATCTGTATATTCATGTTGTCAAGAGAACTAACGAAAAACTCGCAACTTTTCGGCCAAAATATCAACAATATAAAAAAGACAAATCCGAGTTGACTGATACTGATGAAATAGAATTGAGAGCTTTCTTGGGACTGCTTCTTTATACTTCTGTTTATAAGTCAAATCATGAGGATGTACGAAGTCTGTTTGCTACGAACGGTAAACGACGGTCTATATTTAGATCAGTTATGTCGCAGAAACGTTTCCTGGCCCTGATGGCCGCCTTAAGATTTGACGATGCCTCTGACCGAGAACAAAGAGCAAGGGATAATTCAGCTGCTGCTATCCAAGAATTCTTTGACTTATTTGTAAGCAATTCAAAAGATGCATATACCGTTGGGAAAAATGTGTGTGTATTCGAAATGCTAGTAGGCTTCAGAAGCAGATGTCGCTTTAAAATGTCTATTCTCAGCAAACCCTGTAAATATGGGATAAAAATCTTATGTATGACTGATGCACGAACTGGGTATTTACATAATGCTTACATTTATGCTATAAAAGGTTCACATGGATTTAGCCTCACAAATAAAAAAGAATGAGCATACCTATTCAAGATTAGTCAAACATCTTTACAATACTAATAGAAATGTAACTAGCGACAACTGGTTTAGTTCTATGGACGTATAGTTCAGTTGATTTAGTACATCATCTACAACAACATAAACCCACTTACGTTGGCACAATGCGAAGAAATAAAAAAGAAATTCCTCCACAGTTCCTTCCGCGACCAAATCGTAATGAAGGCGACCATTTGTATGGATTTACCAAAGACCTAACACTTTTATCCCGTACAACTAAGAAAAATAAAGCTGTGATATTAATTCGTTCCGTGCATCATTCCATAGAAGAAGATGCAGATAATCGACTACCAGAAATAAATTCTTTTTACAACTTGTCCAAAGGGGGTGTATACTCCATTCCACGAATATACGACTGTTTTAAATTTGCTTTAAGGTGTCGACTTAAATGGTCCAATGTGCTGAATTGTACAATGGTAAATTCTCCCCATTTTAAAAATACTGTTATGACAGATATACACCTTAGATTTAAATATGAAGTTATGATCTAAATATAGAATTGATAGTTTATAGAATAGTTGTAATTCAGATTTTGAAGTATACTCGTATAATTACTCTCATTGACTTTAGTATTGTAAATAAGTTGGTTTTTGAATTAAGTGATTTAAACGAAGTGTAACAATACTTAAGTGATTAAATAGTTTAATTTATTTAGTCGAATATTAAATTAGTATTAAAAAACCAAAAAAACTTACTCTTACTCTTATTCTCCTAATCACCATTACAAACAAATACACCACACTAAACTCTTTCTTAACGGACACGTCTCTTCACCGGACACCTCTATACGGACTGTTTTTAAAACTAAAATCAGTCGGCGATTTATGAAACTGTGTGTAAATTTTCGTTACTTTTTAATATCTGTAATGACTCGGTACTTTAATTATCAATAGCCGCCATGTTATACCCGTTACTTTCGGAACTTTTAAGAGTATATCCACTCAAAGCAAACAAAAAACTAACAAAGTGGAATACTCGATTCTTTTCCTGGTTTCTGAACCATCGTTCTGCCAATTTCTTTTTATTTATATTAAAAATATTATATCTTTTTATTACCGTTGTAGTACCTAATAAAGTAATAAAGATACCCGGCGCGCCTCTTTGGTTTTTACATTTCACCGAAATCCAACCCAAATGGCTGATGAACACATTTTAACTTCATAGAGGTCATTGTATTTATTTGTAGGAGCGTTTAAGCAATTTTTTTTGTTATTTTCGGATTAATTTTCAAAATAAATTTTGCGTCTATCTGAATATCTACTAACTGAAATAATTTTAGTTTATATGTAATAGTAACAGAAGATCCTTTTTTTATAGAATAATAATTAGACCAATTTACTTTCATACTTCTACTTGTAGAGTAAAATATTCGTTATAGCAATAATTTCAAACAGTCGTATATTCGTGGAATAACCTATAGATGCGATGGATAAAAAGTGTAAAATATTCCTGTAGCCGCAGAACACGTAGATGACCCAAATTTTCTATAAAATAGTAGACGTATGTGGACTAAATTCATACATTATGTTTACTTCGATTCCCGAAAATAATTGGACTACAGTTGATTCAAATTCGAGGTGCAGTAAAAGTAAACAAAACCAGGCTATGCCACGTAAGACTCCATAGGCGTGCGGTTTTGCTTATATTTCCTATTTCCTATCAAATTAATAAAACAGTATGTACAATTAAAGATTTGTTTACTATGAACAAAGAAGATAAAATATACAATGTTAGTATTATTTTCAAGGAAATTCAAAATAAACGTCCCTACTGTAAAATAAAAAGAAACTTATGGTTTGACAAAAATAATAAAGCAGTAATTGCAACGTTGTTTTGACACTTAAATTATCGAAATCGAAACATCAAATACACTTATTTTTTAAAGTAAATTGTGTGTTAGTTCGAATCAAAAGTAGTAACTTATTATTATGTTTTCAGTTTTTATTTGAAAAACAATAAAATTCACGTGTAATTGTACATATTGTTTTAATAACTTAATACGAAAGCAAAACCGTATGCCAAATTTTGATTGATTTATAAAGAAGGCTTCTGGCTGAGTACAAAATAAACAACTGATCAAATCCTATCACGCGATATAGAAAATGAAAGGGGAGCTATAACGATTACTTAAGGAAAGAAAAAACAAACAGGGCGACCCAAAAGGGCACTACGAAGCATCTTCGTTATTAATGGATGTATACTTTCATACGAGATATCATAGTGCACTACGGATGAAAAAGCGTCTGACTGAGTACAAGATAAACAACTGATCGAATCCTCACATGCGACATAGTAAATGAAAGGGAAGGATATAACGAATCATTAAGATAGAAAATCAATTACATATCTTAATAGATTCGTTATATCGTCCCTTTTCATTTGCTATGTCGCATGTTAGGATTCGATCAGTTGTTTATTTTTTAGTCAACCAGATGCCTTCTTGAAGTCAATAAATGAAAATTTGTTTTATAGTAAATTTATTTTCATCCATAGTGCCCTATGATATCTCGTATGTAACTATACGTCCATTAATAACGAACATGCTGTGTAGTGCCCTTTTGGTAGTCGTCTTGTTTGTTTTGTCTATCGTAATATAATCTTTATCCCCTTACCTTCCATCATTTTCTATGCTGAATGTTAGCATTCAATCAGTTGTTTATTTTGAACTCAGTCAGAGGCCTTCCTTGATTCAATAAATCAAAATTTGTCTTATGGTAAATCTATTTTCATCCATAGCGTCCTATGATATCTCGTATGTAACTATACGTCCATTAATAACGAACATTCTGTGTAGTACCCTTTTGGTAGTCGTCTTGTTTGTTTTGTCTATCGTAATATAATCGTTATCCCCTCCCCTTTCATTTTCTATGTTGCCTGTTAGGATTCAATCAGTTGTTTATTTTGAACTCAACCAGAGGCCTTGCTTGAGTCAATAATTACTATAAATATAATGACTATAAATCATACGGTCGGCCGCAACTTATGCTACGATGTCTACTTCACAGTTTCATATGTATTTCATAATACAGGAAAATATAGGTTTATACATCGTTAAAATCATGATTTGAGAGTGCCCCTCGTAACATTCATACTGTTGACGGTTTATTTATATTTACTGCAGCTCTATCTTGTATTTAGTGTAGAAATGTTTAGAAAGGTTTTCGAAGCCCCGCTCATTGTGACTTCAGAGGTGAGGTAGTCCATTAATACACAACTGACCGTTTCCACTAAACAGACTCGAGTTTCAAAAACTCGTGACTCGAAAAACAAAACGAACTGTTTCAAAACACGCCAGTCTTTAAAAAGTTTGTGAAAATTTGCTATTTTGTTTTATTGGACACGAGTTTGTGTTTTGTTTTTATTTTGTCCGTTTGGTGGGAAACCGCCATTGATATTACATTTAATTTTAAAACAATTTTTACATATTTAATTTAATTTTATTAATTCAATGCATTACAATAACGAATTCACATTATTATGTTGTTGGAAAACCTTATTGTAACATTTATTAATTTGATTTTATCTTTGTTATTCTTCTGATCATAAAATATAAATGATAACATTTATTATAACTATAAATGAATAAATTCAAGCACTATAATTCCCTGACGCACGCCCTGGCTAAAATATTATCACTAGAACAACAGTGGTCCAACTAAGTTATAGTAATTCTTCCGCGTACAAGGACTACTAAATGATATGGTATGCTGTTAATACTTGAGTTTCGTATACGATGTCTATTTATATAGTTTATGAGATGGATATTATGTACGTTTATACATTGTAAATCATGATTTGGGATTGCTCCTCGTAATACTCATAATGTTGATAATGTGTCTTGGTTTGTTTACTGCTACTGCATCTTTAAGTTAAATTTGGTATAGATTCAAATTTATAGAAACTAATCGGAAGTATCCTTGATATTCTCGAAAATAAGGCCAACAAAGAAGAAAGACTGCATATTTATGCACAATGTGTCAAAAACCCATTATTTGCAATGTTCTCGAATAGATATAGAATAGATTTTTAACGTTTTTGTGATTTGCAGGTTTTGTGCAAAATTGCAATTATGTTGTTTTGTATTTGTATATGTTTATTTTTTTTGAAATATGATTTTAAAAATTTTGTTTTATAAAACATGTTAGAGTAAAGCGCCATAATATCGGATAGCTGCCTATTATCGGATAGTTCTGTTTTAAAGAAACCCAGGTCGCCGAATAATATTTTAGCGTCTCTAGTAAAACATAAAGGGCACTAGAGTAAGTTATTTGAATTTTTGCATTACGAATTTTTACACGTGCTAGTTGTAAACGCATTTTTTACATATTAAGGCTTATCCTCAAAAATTGTAACGGTAAAATTCAGAGAGATGTCTATTTCAAAAATATCTTTCTTTACAAAAACAAAATCCATTCACGAAGAATATTCTAAACGTCATCTTGTACTAGAGGTAAGCTTTATACCTACCTTATACAACCCCCTATTGTGTAAAGTCTTGGGTCTATACAATAAACGAGTGGGCGGCCTTCTATTCAGTGCGGTTTTGAAATAATGTTGAATAAAAACATTCATGAAATTAAAATAAAAGAATTTACGTCTATTAGTAGAAGTGCGATTTATAAAATTAGTACTTGAAGCATAAATCGCGGGAGGAATATGTGCATCAGTTTTCAAATATTTATTATTTACTATATAATTTCTAAATTGAACCACTTTCACTTCTTTAGTTAACAATGTATCTGTTTTGACAACTAAATAGGTAATTAGACAAAATAATTATTAATTTCAAAACAGGAGTTTAAAGAATTAGAAAGAGGTAGCCCGGGCCCAGTTAAATGGTCAGGCTTATTCCAGTGGAAGCAATAAGGAGGATTATTTTTCGTTTTGGCACAGCTGACATGCTCTCTCTAGCACTACAACCCATGAAACTGTGGTAAAAAGCATGCTTTATTTATACGGTTGTGAAACACGACGATTAACAGAGACAGATTAATATCGAAGAAAGATATCTCGTCGAACTTAATGCAATAAAGTATGAGAATAGAAGGTACAGTCATGGATGGCATACAACGAAAGCAGCTCAAATGGGTACAGGTCCAATAAATGAAAGACAGTAGACTCCTAAAACAAGTACCTGTATGAACACCTACCGTAATCCAGAAGAGAGGATTACCTTAGAAAACACGGATGGAAGGAATAAGAAACTTAATGAGCTCGAAAGAACTTAAAGAACAATGGAACAACCCTATTGAATGAAAAATGAACGTCGGAAGACATTTTATAAGGATTATATCATATTATAGGTACATTTTTTGGACTAAAAATAAATTTGAAGAAAACCAAGTTCATGGTATTTACAAAAGCACAAAGCATCAAAGTTAAGCTAGTACTAGATAATACAGAAATTGAACAAATATCTTTGTACAAATACCTTGGAGCATAGATCACAGAAGATACTGATTAGACAAAAGAAATAAGATGCCGCATTGGAATTGCACGGTCAACTTTTAATATGAGAAAACTTTTTTGTAATCGAGATATCAATATATCGCTCCGGATAAGAATGCTTTGATGTTATATTTTCTGTACCCTTTTATATGGGATTCAAGCTTGGTCACTTAAAAAATCCAACATTAAAAACCTAGAAGCATTCGAAATGTGGTGCTACCGACGTGTTTTTGAAAATATCATGGATGGATCGCAAAACAATTGGACAAGTTATCGAACAACTAGGAAAATTTAAATTCCATAAAAATCAGGAAATTAGAATACTTGGGGCACATCATACATCACACATCAAGACGTAAAATCTAGTGGTTACGCAATCTCCGTGAATGGTTTGGATGCAATTCAACTGAACTATTGAAAGAGGTTACAACATAGACAATCAACAAAATCTACATCGACAACTACACAGTGAACACCCAACAATAATAGAAGTGTCAAATGCCGTCCTAAAACTCAAAGACAATAAAGCCACAGGAATCGATTAAATCTGTTGGAAAATATATAAAAAAGGTGATGATTAACTTTTTGCAGTAACCCATAAACTAATAGTACTTATATGGCAAAATTAATTTGTTCCAGAAGAGTGGCTAAATGAAATAATATACGTTGCATAAAAAGGACGATTAACTGGATTGTAAGAACTATAGAGGCATTACTCTGTTAGCATCTTCACCTGTTAGCATCCTGCTTGGCAGGGTCACATATCAGATCAATTTACGGTTGCAAAACGCTTGAGACAGGGAAATCCTTTATCCATTACATTATTCAAATTAGTATTAGAAACTGTAATCAGAAAATGCAGCATGAAGATGGAAGAAACGATCATGAAAAATGAGCACCAGTGCTTGGCATTTGCTGATGATCTAACGATCCTAGGAAAAACCGAGTAAGAATTAAGAAGAGTTGTGAAGAAAATCATCGAAGAAGCACAGAAATTTGGATTGGAACTAAATGAAGACAAAACTAAATATATGATCATAGAAGGAAGAGAAGGGAAAAAAGAAGACTTTAGTGTGAGGTCAGTAAGTGGTAAAAGCTATAGTTTTAAAAGGGTGGACAAATTTGAATACCTAGGTGTAGTTTTCGATGAAAATGGAAAAGAGAAATGGGAGCTCGTAGCCAGAATAGCAAAAGGGAATAAAAAATTAGGTGGTTTAAGAGCCCTACTGAACTCAAAATACGTTTCTAGACAAGGTAAACTCAGAATATATAAAACAGTAATTCGACCCACAGTAACATATGCCGGTGAGCCTGGACATTAAATAAGAAGGAAGAGGATACTCTGGAAAAAAGGGAAAGGAAAATATTGAGATGCATATTCAGAGGACGAAAGGCAGAAGATGGTTGGGAGAGAAGAACCAACAATGAATAAATTGCTTTATACAAAGAACATACTATTATCAAGTTCGTCAAGGCACAAAGAATCAGATGGTTGGGACATGTGGAAAGAATGGCAGCAAACAGAATTCCTAAACTAGTAATAACCAGAAAATTAATCGGCCCCAAAAGAAGAGGTAGACCCAGAACGAGGTGGATTAGTAAAGCGGAGGAAGACCTTAAACACGTGAAGGTGAGGGAATGAAAAAAAAAGCACAAAATAGAAGCGAATGGAAAAATATTGTACACCAGGTCCTTCAGAGTAGTTAAGAATGTTATATATACATATTTACGTTAAAGTTTTGTTTAAAATAATTGTAATTAGTTAATATTAGAATTATGTTGTAAAAAAATGCTCTAGGCCTTAACGGCCTGTTGTGCGTAAAAATAAATAAATAAATGAGTGCAAAAATCGAAAGAATCGCGTTTTTTGCATTAATTGTTAATCATTAAAAAACGGCTCCGAACTTTACGCAGGAAACAGGTAGGTTTTCTTCTTATAGGTCTACAATTACTAAAAAAGTTGTCAGCTACCTGGATTATTGAGTGTCACGAGAAAATCCTTATTAGCCTGGACTAATATGGCTGGACAAGTAAGTGAAGAAACAAACTTCATATATTATGTAAACTTTCCTAACAAAAACGTTGAAAATAAATATTCCTATAAATATAAATAATCAAATTCCATATTCAAATACAGCAAAATATTTGGGTATTGTCCAATAAATATAAATAATCAAATTCCGTATTCAAATACTGCAAAATATTTGAGTATTACTCTAAGCTTTTATGTAAAGAAGAAAAGAAAATAATAATTCTGATTGAAATACAAAAAAATGTACTGGCTGATTGACCAAAATTCTACGCTGTTTCTACATAATAAATTATTATTATATAAGCAAATACTGAAACAATAGTATTATTATAAAAACAGTATAAACATTTAGAAGGAAAATGTTACAAATTAACAGAAAATATTTCTATTCATATAAAAATTTAAACAAATTATAGGTACTTATTATAGGTACTGCTTATTTATATAAAATTTCCTCAATCGGAACATAAACGTCTTCGTGAACTACCCATTTTAAAAACAATTAACACACTGGTTTGTCAAAAGTCGAAATAAACCCTAATAATGTTATTCAACATTATTTATGACCCACCTTCGAGAAGGTATTATACTTCTTACCTAACCAACCTAACCGTGTCGGCGAGAATCCAGAAACTATCGACAAGGACAGCCTGTACTGGCCGAGAGAGAAAGTTACATTTAGCAAAATTTGAGATTTTAAAAAAAGTTTATACCAAATAGCTGCTTTGTGTTACACTTTATGTTAAAAATAAAAACAGATTCGGAAAGTGGGTCAAATTATGTAGTGCCCTATTTCAAAAAAAAATTTTTTACGTTTATTTTAACCAAAAATATTTGAAAAAAAAATTGTTTAAACAATTTATTAATTTACAACTAAATAGTGCACTAGAACTTTTTAAGACCTTTCATATAAAAAAAGAATCATCTCAATATCTGCCATAGTTTTTGCGTTATTTGATATAAACTTTTACATTGGAACTTAGATATGCCCAGAAACGCAAGGAACGGCCTTAAGGTAAGTTTTTAAATTTGACTATGTTAAGTTAGCCTATAATATGTCTACTTTAATTAACTGCATGTGGACAGTGGATTACTAAGGTTTTTTTAATTCGTAAACATAACCTTCACAAAAGGTGATAATTTGATTAATATCAGATCGCCGCACTGTCTTAATGTCAGATATCCGATATTAGGACAAAATATTTCTAATTGTTTTTATATAGAATATCTACTATCATTTCTACGTAGTTAAGGTCCTGTTACCAATTACATTTTAATGTTTTTGTCGACAAAATGGAGAAGGTGAAATGTAATCCCTCTCGAATCTATAATGTAGATGAGACAGATATAACGTCTGTACAATCAAAGCATACCAAAATAATCACCTTAAAACGTAAAAATCAGGTAGGGGCCGTTACTTCTACAGAAAGAGGATCACTAGTGACTGTGGTTACCTGTATGAATACGGCTGGTGGTTTGTGCCCCCTATGGTCATATTTCTCCGAAAAAATATGAAGGCAGAATTGGTCAACGGCGCTCCACCAGGGTCAATAGCTGCCTGCCATGTGTCTGACTGGATTCAGAGTCATATTTTCACCAATTGGTTACAACATTTTATTAGCCACAAGTGAAGCAGATTCAGTTGTATTAATATTGGATGGTCACTTCTCCCACACGCGGAATATTGACTCGATAAATTTGGCGCACCAAAACCATGTGGTTATTCTAAGGCCGTCCGCACATGAAGCTACTAAAAATAAACTAGTTGGTAACTTTAGTTACCAACCAGTCGCTTATTAGTTACTGCCCATGTATTTTTATCAGTATCCGCACACAACGCTACTAGTTAGGAACCGGTCACTAATGCATCAGTGATCAGTCGACAGCAGACTGGACGTGCAGGTCGCTTGGTGACTAGTTTCTAGTGAGTTTCTAGTTTGTTGTGATATTTTTAACACGCGAAATGGCGAAATTGGTAGAACAGTCGTTTAATATAAAATTAGCGCAAGAAGTGAAAAAATATCCCTGCCTATACAACTATACGTTAAATGAATATTCGCATAAAGACATTACCGAAAAGGCTTGGAATGATATAGGAAGATAATTAAATTTAACAGGAGTGTTTTTCTTTTGAATAGCAGGTACAAGCAATTGTACTAAATGTAAATAAGATTCTTTTGACATTCTGTAAAATGCAAGAAATTTAGCATCACTTTCTTGTAATTCTTTTGCAGCAACAAAGGCTCTGCAATTTATATTGTTTGCAATGTAGGGATGAACCCAATACCTCATTTTTTTCTGCATTTTACGTCTTCTATTATAATAATAAAGAATAATATCTTCATCACTTGAGTCAGTAGACATTTTTAACGCGATAATAACACTCAATAATATAATATAAAGGTTAAAATTTAAACAACCTATAACAAAGCTACTCGTACAGGCAAGAAGTGACTAGTTTCTATTAATTTTCGGTAGCGTAGTGTGCGAGTCACAGTCACTAAACAGTTGGTAATTCTAGTTACTAACTAGTTTTAGTTTCTTTTTAGTAGCTTCATGTGCGGACGGCCTTAGTCTGCCGCCGCATTCTACTCACAAAATGCAGCCGCTGGACCTTGCTTTCATGGGCCTCTTAAAACCTACTACTCGCAGGAAATTGAAAATTGGCTAAGGAACAACCCTGGAAGAGTAGTCACCTGCTATCAAGTTTGCGAATTGCTTGGAAGAGCTTATGTAAGATGTGCTACAGCTGAAATCGCTATAAATGGTTTTCGAAAGAGCGGTATCTGCCCATTTGGACATAGTTATGCAGAATTGATCCATCCCACACTAACATAATTTTGAGAAAATTAACTTCTGAAAATTAAATTCCTGAAAATTTTGCCCCCCACATGAATCGCTCCAAAGTATTAAATGTTTCACATCAGGTTTCAGGTATTTTTCCATGTGATTAATTAAACAACTACCAGTTTCTTGAGCTCCGCGCCCTGCTTCTCCTTCCATCCATACATAACAGTAACTTTTGTCTTCTGATCCTAAGTCGATACCACAATTATATACCCATAGTTGTCGTTCAATAAACCATAAAAAGTCCATAAAAAAACGATGTTTGTAGGTATTCTTGGAAGTTTGAGAGTTTTCTGTAAATCAAATGTGATGCATTCGATTTCCTGGGACGTTTGACTTTCTTTTAGATCGTCCCTCATTTTTGCTCTTGCATTTTGCCAAAGTTCAACATGTTTCTGATGTTCGTCAGTTATATAATTTCCCTCTTCTTCAGTTGCAACGTTGTTTATTTTTGTGGTAAATAAATCACATTTTAAACAATTATCTTTGTGAAGCGATTTTGTTCGTAAATTAAATTTGTTTAAGGAAAATAGACTTATATTTTTCAAACGAAACACATTTTCTTACAGGATACTTTTCAACTATCATTGCAGTATACAACTCATACAGTTTTCTTACAGTCAGATTTGGCTGAAGGAACAAGGTATCAGAGCAATTTGTTCTTCTGTAATGTGATGTCTAAGTTGGAATTGATTTTAGATGACGTATTACAAGTTTGAGGTCTTCAGAAGGAGTGTTATTCCAACCTCTCTGCTTTTGTCCTCTTTGATCAACAATGCTATCAGAGCTATCCATTTTTTTTAAAGATACGGTCACTTTTTGAGAAGAAATACCTAATGTTTTTACAAATATATCACGGCACACTATTTTTCCTGCTAAAGTATAGGTACGACTAAAATTTTTAATTTTCCTTTGTAAACCTTCGTTTAATATGGTATAAGATCTTTTCTTTGTGTTTTGTTTTACACAAGCGTTACATTATGGAATGTAACACTTCTGCATTTATAATGACCAAAGAAAATTGCGAGAATAACATTTGCTGATATGATTCAAGCTTTTTGAATCATTACAGTGTTAAATACATTAGTGTTATTGACTTTATTTAATTTTGTAAAAATGATTCGGGCCACTTGGATCATTTTGGCTTAAAAAATAAAGCCTCGTTTTAAAATTATTTTTAAAACGCAATAATGATCCATGTGACTTGGCTCATTTTTGTAAATTACTTTAAAGCCTGGTTTTAAAATTATTTTTAAAGCGCATTAATGATCCATGTGTCTTGGTTCATTTTTGTAAATTACGCTTAAAAATATTTGAAGATTCAAGTAGCATGAATCATTACTGCACAATCGATTAAAGCTAAAAGAGCGTTTAAGGTTGGACATTTTACTATTATTACTGTTGTCTTGCATAGAAAAGGTCGGATCATTTCAGCATAATTTAGTTCCGAATTTTACCGATGCAAATTTGTGTCTAACTCATATTTTAAGAAATTGTGGAATGGATCACTTCTGCATAACTATGTCCATTTAATATACACATTTTTCGAGAACACGACTTTGCCACTCACCATCAAGCGGAAGGTGACCGAGTTCCAGTTCCACATCTACCAGAGGCTGAACAAGAAAACCAAGTAACTCATCCGAAGCATGTAACTCCTCCAAGAAGTATTGATGCGACCAAATGTGTGGAAGATTTATCATGTAAGAACATTTCTAATATTTGAGATTCAACAGTGCGATCACAAGATATTAGCCCTTTACCCACCACTTTATTTTACAAGTCTAATATTAAAGAAAGTTCAGAAAAGGATCTGCTGCCTTGATTACGGGTACGCCATACAAATATGCCTTAGAAAATAGTTCAGAACAGAAGAGAAATAAAAGTATTTCAAAGGGAATTTCGAAATTGAAAATAGATAAACGTGAGCCTTTTAAGAAAACAAATAAAAATAAAGGAAAATATATTGCTAAGAAGACAATGACAACCAAGGTTAAAAAGAAAAGTGCTAAGAAAGAGGAAGCTTTTAGTTCATCTGAAGAAGATGAAGAATTCATTTTAGATGGTGATTCTGACATTGGAGAAGAGGACGCAGATTGTATGTTTTGTACTAGACTTTTCTCTGAAGATACCTCGGGCGAACGGATGGATTCAGTGCTCAAAGTGTTTTAAGTGGGCTCACACCGACTGCACCAATGTATACAAAAAAGACATATATATTTGTGATTTCTGCCTCGTTGTCTAATTTTATCCCGTTATCCTAATATCCGGTATTAGGAATATTTTTTTTTGTCAGTCTAAATTTACCGTTTAATTTAGATTTAGAAATGATTTATTTTCGTTCAATAAATGATTCTCTATAGTATATTACTTGTTTTGTCTAAAATATTTTTAAATTAATTGACGTATTAAAACTAATATTAGGGTTCAAAAAAAAGTATCGGATATTAAGGCACTTTACTCTACCATTTTTTCTGTTTTTGTTATAAGTCCTACAATTTGATGTTTTTTTTTTCACTAAATAAAAATGACATTACGATATTGTTTTATTATTAAAAAATTATTTTATTGCATTTTTTAGATGCCAGCTTGATAAAAACAGCTTTTTTAACCATTAGTCTGTCATGCTCATGATCACCAATTATGTAATTAAAAATAGGGTCACCAGTTAAGGGTTAAATAACCAAAATAATTTTTTCTGAATAATAATTTAAGTTTTATAAAACAATTGGTTAGGTTTAGTACTCAAAAAATACTAATTTTTAATTAAAAAGATCAGAAAAACGTACGTCACTGATAAGGTATAATTCAAATTTTACTGACATTTAAAGAATTGGCAAAAATGCTTACAGTGTTGTCTGCAATTTTTAAATAGTAAGAATTTTGATTGTTTGGATTTGTTTATAAAATTTGATTCACAATACATAGTTTTAATAAACTAATGAAGACTAATAAAGACCATACGAGGAGTGCAACTGCAGATTCTGAGAGCGCGAAAAAGAACGAGGGGGGTAGATTCGAAAAACCATAGAGGGCGGAAGTAATGAACAAGCTCTAACCAAAAAACCTCCAGGCTGAGCAGAAGAAAGATCCAGATGTAAAGCTAGTCACTGAGCAGATTAAAGATCCAGATCTTAAGCTAAACCATGAGCAGAAAAAAGATCCAGATCTAAAGATAGTCCGTAGTGGCTGGACAGCGAGGCTAGGCCACATTGGCAGAATATCGCCAAATGTGAGCAAGCAATAGAGGGCAACTGGCTTCAATGAGACTCATTGTATCTGCGAGATGACGTCATCACTCGTAAATGGGAGAGTCCAAATGGAACTGTGTTTGACAATATACTGGTTGTTTTTTTTTTGTGAATTGTATACATTTTTCTATAGTGTGAAACAAGCAACTATTATCAGGAAGAATGTGACACACAGCCAACACATACCTCAAAGTAAGGAAAAAAATCAATACAGCTTTCTCTCTGCAATATAACTTGTAAGTAGAAAGAATAAAACTTACATATATTCTCCATACAAAAAGAGTTCATAAATCTTTATATGAAATTGATATCCATAAAAAAATAAACGATTATAATTAGCAAAAGGCACGGGGAGCTAACTCATCAAGACTGTCTGTGTTAAAGCTGTAACGAAGCTAATAAAGAGAAGAAGGGAAGAGGTATATTCATCGTATAAAAAAAAAGAAATACAATGTTGACTGAATCTTTGAATGGTGTAGGCCAGAGAAATAAGCAAAAAAAGTACCTTGTTTTTGACACTCGTCCGGCCAGGCAAACGACAGTTGTTTTGAGTAGTGTGGACCTCTGTAATAAAAACCTATATGTTTCCTGCAGTCGATTTTTTGGACTAAATTAGTTATTAACAAATTAAGTTCAAAAAACGGAAAATTTTTGCTTTTTTCGGCTATCAGCAAAAAGTGAAGCAATTTAAACAAATTTTAGAATAGATGAAACTTATAAGTTATATAAAAACCTTCAAAATGGCGTTTTCAAAATGTTTCTATCCTTATTTGTTGCTTAGAAAGTTGCAAAATAAGTCAAACATTTCGGTTTTTTATCAATGTTAATAACTTTTTTGAAAATAAACTTATAATATTTATATTTTATGGAATGATGTGTCTTGTAGTGCATAAAATAGGGTTAAAATTTTAAAGTGATCGGTTCAATAGTTTAAAAGTTATTTTATTTGTTTATCCCAAATTAACATTTTTTGCAACAATATAAGTCAGAAATTTATACAGTTTTAGAAATTGTAAGGGTTGTTTCTGGTAGAAAAAGACTCGTTTTATTATTTACATTAAAAAAAATTAAGAAAATTAATTTTAAATATTGCAAAATAATTTTGCAAAAACATGTCGATTTTTTGCTTATAAACAATTAGAATAACTTTTTTACCATTGACTGTAAAAATATTATTTTTACATATTTAAAAAGCTTGAATTTTTTCACAAATTTAAATAAAAGAAAGTTTGTCCTAAAATTTTTGGTACAAAGTTAGCCTGTTTTTTTTATTTAATTCATAGCACCTTTGTTTATAACAATTAAGAAATCTAATTAGCGCTATTTGAAAGAATATACATTATAGTTTTAAACTACTAAATTTTAAAATTATTACCCTTTAATGGAATCCTCCACAAAGCTTCAAAATGTATGTAAAATCCGTCGGCTTTAAAACTCTCGGGAGCTGAAGGGAGGGGGAAGGCGCTGTTAACTGTATCTCTGTTCCTTTTTTATGTATTTCAACGTTTCTTTTTGAACATGTATGTACTTTTTGCGTACATTACGAATATGCATTATTTCAATAAATAAATTGTCAAATAAACCACCTAATTTGTTTAAAAATAATTTTTTTTTTATTTTTTTAGTAGTATTTAAGTTTGAATGAAAAATGTAAGTACTTGTCATTTCCTATATTTTGGGGAATAAGCCACAATTTAAGTTTATAATAAGTTTATTTTTGATGTTTCGATTTCTACTTCGGAAATCTTTCTCAGAATGCAGAACATTAATAAATTAATCAAATTTTATTTTTGGTTATTTTGTAGAAAATTTTTCTGATAACTCTTTTGGGTAATTGATTAGTATGAGGAAACTTGGTAGATCTGTTATAGTAAAAATTACAATAATAATTATTGACAAAAATTTTAGACAGCTTTAAACTCCACATTTTAAAATTAGTTACAATCTTACAGGGTGTTCTATAAGATTGTGGCAGACCAAACTTATGTTTTTTTAAATGAAACACCCTGTATTTTATTTTAAATTTGAAATCTGCTACACTTCCACATCACAATAATGTAAAGTTTTGTTATGTTATACCGTATATTTAAAAAGTTATAACCAATATTACCTGAAAATCGTATCAAGTTTAACTCCCTGTATCATTAAAAATGAGTATAGGCCCATTGATCTATTGCAACAATAGTTTTTTAATAATTGTTAAAAATTGTAAAACATATTCGTTTTCATAATATTCGTTAATTCAAATACAGGGTAAGTCAAAATGCAAGTACATTATTTTCTTGATAATTTTAAATAGAACACCCTGTATTTTAAGTTACTATCGAAAAGTACTAATATCGTACTTTACATTTCATGGAATACTCCCTATACCTAAAGTTATCAATTTTCTAGATAAGTATTAATTTGGTAGATATTTGAACTTTTACCAATAATTATTGGGAGTTGGCCATGATTGATTTGTCAAAAACTGACCGTTTGACATTATTGTTTTTTAATTCAGTAACGGGATAACGACACAGAAAAGAAAACAATTTGTTTCAAATAAAATTTATAAAAAATAACCGACAGAAAATAAAAAAAATAAAAACACATAAAAAACAATTGTAATTTTAACTAATCATACTTAAGTAAGGTGTTCAAAATGACCTCCCAAAACATCTATGCATACTTGAAAGCGGTCATTGAAAGAGTTACTTACATTACTAAGCATTTGTAAAGAAATATTTTAAAATGCAATTCGGATTCTATTTTTTATATCTCTTTTTGTTGAAGGTATTTTATATACTTCGTTCTTAATGTAACCCCAAAAAAATAAGTCCACTTTATTGAATTCTGGTGACCTTGGGCCACCCCTTAAGATACATCTTTCACCAAACTGATCATTAAGTTCACCACGTACTAATTCGTTGTGGTACGCAGAAGCACCTCCACGTACAAACCACATTTGTTCACGTATATTAAGTGGAACCTCTTCTAATAATATCGGTAACTGATGTACGATAAAATCTAAATAAATCTTACCATTTACGTTATATTTAAACAAATATGGTCCTACTACATGGTTACCCACGATACTTCCCCACACATTTAAAGATTATCTTGTTTGACTATGTGTTACTATTTGGTATGGATTACTTGTTGAATAGTAGTGAAAGTTATTTATGCCTATTAACAGAACCGTTTCAGTGGAATGCAGCTTCATCACCAAATATGATATAATCAAAAAAAATCTCTGTTCATTAATTTTTTTTAAGGCCCATTCACAAAATACTATTCGTTTCTGAAAATCATCATTTCATTCTTGGTGCTTTTGAATATGATATGGGTGCATCTTGTTTTTAGATAGAATGTTTTGAACAGAGTAGTAACTAAGTTCTTGGTTATTGGAAATACTCCTTATACTTGTGAGTGGGTTTTCTGTAACTGCCATCAACACACTCATTTCGTTTTCCTCTGTCACACTAGTTTTTTTTTCGTTCATGTTTTTCATAATTCACTGAACCAGTGCGGTTAAATCGATCTTTCAATTTTTCAAATGTATCTTGTCTAGGTTGCCGCCTATCTGGAAACCGTTCATGATAAATTCTAGCTGATAGTAATGAATTTTTATTGCATTCCCCCAATATCCAGATCATATTTATCAATCATTTCATCAGTAGTAAAATTCATTATTGCTAATTTAAATTGAATAAATTATTGAATTGCTAAATAAAAATTGTTGCTAATTTACGATGTACCCTAATACTGAATTAATAAACAATAATGTCAAACTGTCAGTTTCTGACAAATCAATCATGGTCAACTCACAATAATTATTGGTAAACGTTAAAATATCTTCAAAATTTATACTTTAATGGAAAAATAAAAATATCTAGAAAACTAATAACTTTATGTATAGGGAGTACTCTATAAAATTTGAAGTACGATATTAGTACTTTTCGATAGTGATATAAAATACAGGGTGTTCTATTTAAAATTACCAAGAAAATAATGTACTTGTATTTTGACTTACCATGTATTTGATTTAACGAATATTATGAAAACGAATATGTTTTATAATTGTTAACAATTATTAAAAAACTATGGTTGCAATAGATTAATGGACCTATACTCCTTTTTAATGGTTACCATCATCGAACGGCTAAGCCGAATAAGTGAAGAATTCGGACTTCAAATCAACACCAGAAAAACAAAAATAATGATTGTAGACAGAGCAAATAATAATCTACCGCATATACGCCAAATAGGGATTTTCGAAGTAGTCGACAGATTTGTATACTTGGGCTCTCTGATAACCAACAATGGTGATTGTTCCTCAGAAATCAAACGTAGACTAGGAATGGCCCGAACCGCAACTGCCAAATTAATTAAAATATGGAAAGACCGAACAATAACAAGGAATACTAAGCTTAGGTTGGTCAATGCCCTTATTTTTCCCATTGCTACATATGCAGCTGAAACATGGACTCTCAAAAAAATCGATAGGAGTAAGATCGAAGCCTTCGAAATGTGAGTATATAGAAGAATTCTACGCGTGTCCTGGACAGAACATAGAACCAACCTGTCAATTCTGGAAGAGCTTCATATAAAAGACAGGCTACTAAAAAAAGTAAACCAAGCATACCTAACTTACTTCGGCCACATAGCTAGAAGAACGGGCACCATGGAACTATTGGTAGTAGAAGGTAAGGTAGAAGGCCGAAGACCAAGAGGAAGATCTCCAATACGATGGGTGGACCAAATGAAGAGTTTGGTGGGAAAATCCCTACATGAAGCCGTCCATATGGCACAAGATCGCAGTCAATGGAGACAGCAGACTAATAATATTTAGGGTGTCACTACGCCCTGACAAGGGCTAAAGGATTGAGGAGGAGACTCCTTTTTAATTATACAGGGAGTTAAACTTGATACGATTTTCAGGTAACTTGATCATTGTTGTGATGTGTGATTTCAAATTCAAAATAAAATACAGGGCGTTTCATTTAAAAAACATAAGTTTGGTCTGCCACCATCTTATAGAACACCCTGTAAAATTGTAACTATTTTTAAAATGTCAAGTTTAAAGCTGTCTACAAGTTTTGTCAATAACTTTTGTAATTTTTACTAAAACAGATCTACTGTGCTTCCTCTCCCAAATCAATCACCCAGAAGAGTTATCAGAAAAATTTTCCAACCAAATTTTCTACCAAGTAACCAAAAGCAAAATTTGATTAATTTATTAATGTTCTGTATTCTGAGAAAGATTTCCGAAGTAGAAATCGAAACATCAAAAATAAACTTATTATAAACTTAAATTGTGGCTTATTACCCAAAATAAAGGAAATGTCAAGTACTTCTGTTTTACATTCAAACTTAACTTAAATACTACTAAAAAAATTTAAAAAAATTGTTTTTAAACAAATTATGTGGTTTATTTGACAATTTATTTATTGAAATAATGCATATTCGTAATGTACGCAAAAAGTACATACAAGTTCAAAAAGAAACGTTGAAATACATAAAAAAGGAATAGAGATATAGTTAACAGCGCCTTCCCCCTCCCTTCAGCTCCCGAGAGTTTCAAAGCCGACCGATTTTACATACATTTTGAAGCTTTGTGGAGGATTCCATTAAAGGGCAATAATTCTTAAATTTAGTAGTTTAAAACTATAATGTATATTCTTTCAAATAGCGCTAATTAGATTTCATAATTGTTATAAACAAAGGTGCTATGAATTAAATAAAAAAAGAGGCTAACTTTGTACCAAATTATTTTAGGACAAACTTATTTTTAATTAAATTTGTGAAAAAATTCAAGCTTTTTAAATTTGTAAAAATAATATTTTTACAGTCAATGGTTAAAAAGTTATTCTAATTGTTTATAAGCAAAAAATCGACATGTTTTTGCAAAATTATTTTGCAATATTTAAAATTAATTTTCTTAATTTTTTTTAATGTAAATAACAAAACAAGTCTTCTTCTACCAGAAACAACCCTTACAATTTCTAAAACTGCATAAATTTCTGACTTATATTGTTGCAAAAAATGTTAATTTGGGATAAACAAATAAAATAACTTAAACTATTGGACCGATCACTTTGAAATTTTAACCCTATTTTAAGCACTACAAGACACATCATTTTATGAAATATATATATTATAAGTTTATTTTTAAAAAAGTTATTAACATTGATAAAAAACCGAAATGTTTGACTTATTTTGCAACTTTCTAAGCAACAAATAAGGATAGAAACATTTTGAAAACGCCATTTTGAAGGTTTTTATATAACTTATAAGTTTCCTCTATTCTAAAATTTGTTTAAATTGCTTCAATTTTTGCTGATAGACGAAAAAAGCAATAATTTTCCGTTTTTTGACCTTAATTTGTTAATAACTAATTTAGTCCAAAAAATCGACTGCAGGAAACATATAGGTTTTTGTTACAGAGGTCCGTACTACTCAAAACAACTGTCGTTCGCCTGGCCGGACGAGTGTCATGAAAAAATGCTTATTTCCCTGGGCTAATGCAATTGTTTTCATAGTGACTGTGCCGATATAGCAGTTTGTTCTGTGTAAAAAAACATACCTGAATAACTTCCTTCTTTTTGTGTACATCTCCTTTTGGTAATGGTACATATTCTTCAGCTTCTAAATCAAATTCGGTGGCATAGGCATCAGATCTTCCTTGTCTTTTAACTGCACCACTTGTGGCTTCAATGTAAATGACGTCTCCAACTTCAACTTTCTCTTTTTGGAGAGCTTCATATATACTGGGATCTAGTTTGAGCTGTTTACTACCCTTTGCAGTTCTTAGACCAATGATAACATGACTTACAGTTTTTCCGTAACCTAAAAATAATCCAGTCTATATAACTTATAAACTAATAATTATCTATAAGTGAAAAACGACAGTTAGATTTTTTTATTTGTGTTATATCGTTTTATTTTATACAGTATAGGTAAAAGTTTATGGTCGGTATGGTAAAATTTAACAGGATGTCTAACGCAGATATAAAATCATATTTTCAGCGAATAGACAAAGATAACAATCATATTTCCCCTTGGTCTCCCCTCCACAAATATTTTTAACACCTATTGGCCATTAGTGAGACGAATAGTTCCGATCATAGATATTTTACATATTCTCTGGTTCCGATCCTAATATACCTAAAAAACTAGAGGTGGGTCCTCCCGTTTTTTAAATTTTTATCGGAACCGTTTTTCGTAAACTGTAACTAGTTGATTCAAATTAGCGAGTACACAAACATACTGGCTATTATCGTTTGTGTGTATAAGTATTGAAGTGAAAGAACCTAACGAAGGATATATTTATTATAACTTGAAAAATAAATTAAACAATACAAATAGTACTTACATTTACATTAAATCGTACTTACATTTACATTACACGTTATTATTAAATCGCGAATCGTCTAAATTGACATTTAAAAACAAGTTTTTCTACTTTTCTTGTTAACCGTGTTCTTCTTTTATTTAAAATTAAACCAGATTTTAAACATGTGTTCACAAGGAAAAGATTTTGTTACAATTCTACAATATTTTATGAATATAGTGGCTAAGTTAGGATATACATGGCGATGGTTTTTCCACCACGGTAATGGACAGTTCCAATCTCCGTTCGAAATTTATTGTGGGTAATATATTATCAGACAAATACATGTCGACTTATTGTTTATCTCTCGATACAGTTGTATGTTTAGATGAGTCATGTCCAATTAATTCATCAAAAATACACAATGGACTTAAGTCATCTTTATCAGTTTCTTTTTCTTGACTAAACTTATTGATTTACTAAACTTATGCAAAGACTCGTTTCATCCGTTTTCTATAGGTGAAGAACCAGCTTTTAAAAAGTTTGCAGGGTAGATTCCTGGATATAAACCGCCAACAAGAAAAACTGTTAGATTCATTACTTCAGGAATGTTATGTCAAAACTGATTTGATAATAGATAAAATAAAAAGTCCTTTTTTCGACAATTCTGCAAAAAACATTAAAAAAAGTACCTTATCTTCAGAAAGGCTTTTAAAGTATTAATTACAACATAACAAAGTTCCCAAACGGCCAATCCAAGACGTGGAAACTAGGTAGAACTTCACCTATTACAGGTTAAAAAGAATGACTGAGTTAGAAGAGGCAATCCGTTTCACTTCTTCTTCTTTAAGTTCCATCTTCTATCGAAGGTTGGAAATCATCATGGCTATGCCGACTCTGTTGACTGCCGCTCTAAAAAGGTCTGCACTACTGCATTCAAACCAACCCTTAAGTTCTTAAGCCAGGATATTCTTCGTCTTCCCACATTTCGCTTTTCTCGGATTTTGCCCTGCATAATAAGTTGTAATAATGCGTATTTTTGCCCTCTCATCACATGTCCCAAGTACTCAAGTTTTCGTCTTTTAATAGTTAATATTATTTCTGCCTCATTTCCTATCCTTCTAGTTACGTCAATGTTTGACATTTTTTGAATCCATGATATTCGTAGGATTCTTCTGTAACACCAAAATTCAAAGGCGGCCAACTTATTCAGATGAACTTGTTTTAGTGTCCAAGCTTTCAGACCATAAAGAAGAGTAGAGAACACGTAACATCGAAGCATTCTCAGGCGTAGTTCTAACCTTATATCCCGACAACAAAGAAACTTTTTAAGTTTAATAAATGATGTACGTGCTATTTCAATACGTGTCTTAATTTCTTTGGTTTGGTCTACATCTGATGTTATCCATGTTCCTAAGTATTTATAGTTATTAACACTCTTAATTGCAGTATCTTCAATAGTCAATTGGATATTTGTGCAGATTTAGTCATGATCATGCATTTAGTTTTCTTTAAATTTATCTTCAGTCCGTACTCATGACAGCGTTCATTAAGGCGTTGCATTAGGTTCTGTAAATCATTGTTGTTATCCGTAATTATTACTGTATCGTCTGCAAAACGTAAGTTATTCAAAACTTCTCCATTGATAGATATACCTTCTATTGAGTCTGAGAGCGCTTCTTAAAATACCGATCACTGTAGACATTGAAAAGTAGTGGGGACAGCACGCAACCCTGGGGGACTCCTCTTTGTATTTTGATATTTTCGGTGTACTGGCGTGTATTTCCGTTCCACATCGGTATTAAATAATACAGACTTAGACTTAGACCAAATCTAAATAAAAAACACTGGATTATTTGTTCTCAGCTTTCCCAAATTTTACGGCCGTTTAAAGAAATAACAAGTACAATGAGTGACCAAAAATACTTGAAGGGTAGTTCAGTGATTGTTATGGTACGCGGCCTGCAAGAATCTTGCAAGAAAATTTTAGCAAACGGTAACCTTACATCCATAGTATCCGACGTAGTACAATTACTAATATCGGGTTTAGCAAAAATATTTAAAGGGATAGAACAGAGTGGCATATTGTCATTATGTACATTTATGGATTCACCATTTAAAGTGCAGGGTTTTTCTGATAAAAATGAAGATAAAAAAATAAAAGAAAAACTTAAGAAGCTGGTTACTTCTATAATTAACGAACAAGAAGATTGTACTATTGAAAATCAACCAGTACAAGAAAAAGAAACCAATAAAGATGACTTAAATCCATGGTGTATATTTAATCAATTAATTGGAGATGGCTCATCTACATGTACACCTGTATCGAGAGTCCATTACAACGGTGGAAAAACCATCGCCATGTATATCCTAACTTAACCCCTATATTCATACAGTATTGTAAATGTGAACACATGTTCAAAATCTGGTTTAATTTGAAATAAAAAAAGAAGACGGTTAATAAGAAGTAGGTATAGTAGAAAAACTATGTTTTTTAATGTCAATTTAGACTATTCGCGATTTAATAATAACGTGTAATGTAAATGTAAGTACGATTTACTATTTGTATTGTTTAGTTTATTTTTCAAGTTATAATAAATATATCATTAGTTTCTCTCACTTCAATAAATATACACATAAACGATAATAGCCATTATGTAGGTACTCTCTTACTTGAAACTACTTTTAAACAATCATAGTTACTTGTTTACAAAAATTTAAATTTTTAAATTCATTCATTTTTTTTGGAATCCTGAGAAAACTAACAAATATTTTTGAAAAATTTAAATGCAGAATAAAAGATTACATTATTACCGAGGGCCGAAAGTCCCTTAGAATAAACAAAAAGTTTTTTGAATGAGATATTTGAAATTAAAAATCACACTAATTTTTTTTTCGCCCTTATAACTTATTAAAATAAACATTATAGAAGTTTTCACGGACTTTTGGCCCTCGGTAATAATGTATTGGTTCATTCTGCGTTTAAATTTTTCAAGAATATTTATTAGTTTTATCAGGATTCGAAAAAAATACATGCATTTAAAAAATATTAATCCGAAATTTTATGCCTACGCTCTTAACGATAAAATTACCACGACCCACCTCTACTATCCGTTACTCGGTGTTCTGACCAGACGGACGACGTTGCCAAATAAATGATTGTGTATGAATATTTTTTAATGTGGTGTTATTTTATGCAGTTTATTATTTCATATTGGGAATAAGGCACAATGTGACTTTAAAATAAGCTTATTTTGATGTTTAGATTTTTAATTCGGAAATCGTACTTAAAATACGAAACATTAATAAATTTTATTTATATAAAACGATTTCCAAAGTGGAAATCAAAATGTTATATTACACTTATTGTAAAGTAAACTTGTGGCATATTCCCAATAAAAAAAACAGTAAGCTGCCATTTAAATCAATTTCGCCCAAATTGGATTATCTTAGAACATTGTTCAAATGCAAAAAAAAACAACAGGTCAAGTAAATCCAATAAGTTTGGCAACGTTGAACTTCCCCTTTCCAGGCATGCATGTTTGGCGATATAAAGGGCGGACCTAATATACCTCTCTCTTTCTAAACAGCTGTTTCTCACTCCATCTCACGTAAGGTCCATACCGACCATAAAATTTTTCCTACACTGTATAACACTATTTTTATACTACATTACAAAAAATAAATATAAAAAATTCATCTTCTTTCTTCTTCTTCGTCTAGCCATTCACGTCCACATCTGAACATAAGCCTCTTCAAGTCTTCCTTTCCATTGTTTTTTTATTGTACGCTACTTGTAGCCAATTTTTCCCGGCAGTCCTTTTCAGATCATCTGTCCATCTCATAGGAGGTCTGCCTCTGGGTCTTTTGTGTTGGTATGGTCTCCAGGTTAAAATTGATCTGTGCCATTTGTTTAGATCGCTCCTAGCTACATGTCCAGCGTATTCCCATTTCAGCTTTAATGCTTTTTGCACCACATCGGTGACTTTGGTTTTCTGTCTTATCCATGTGTTTGTTTTCTTGTCCTTAAGTGATATACCTAGCATTGCTCTTTCCATCGCGTGTTGAGTGACTCTAAGTATAGGCACCCTATCAAAAAATTCATAGGCACACATAAAATATTATTGGTTTACCAAAATAATATACCTACCTCTTGATTTTAATTTGAATATAATGTTTTATTTTAGTTACATTTCTGTTTCTAATTTTTTTACCAAATGTAGATATTAATATATTAGTTTATGAGTTTATTATTAAAAAAAAAGATAAACTAGAAGAATGCGTGAGAAGAACCATAAGGAATGAAGCCTAAAGTGTATGTAAGGATTGAGTAAGAAAATCGTACAAAATTGTAAGATTAGTAGTAAAAGTTTTTTATTGCGAGATAGGAATCTCTTGTTTTATTTATTATTACCGCGAATGCGATTAAAACAATAACAAGGTTATTTTACCGACTTTCCGGTACTTTTGGCAATGTAATTGTTATTGACAGGAAAAAATGATATTAAGAAAAAAGATGAAATTACATAACATTAACCTTACTTCCTGATGGCTCTCATGCGAATACAGTATGTGGATCTTTTGCATTTTAAAATCTCCATCAGTGCAATAATATACCAAACAGACATGAAACATTCCTGGATCTTATTTTTTCACATATAACTGATCTAAATGTGTACGCTGGTCGATCCATTGTTTTGTGAATCATTCAGGCATAAGCCATATGAATTTTTTATCCCTATTGGCTATTTTAAAGAGTCGGTTTTTTATGAAGACTATGTTTATGATTTCAAAAACTGTAATTTTAATTCTGTTAACCTTTACCTGTCTTCAATTAATTGAGATGCATTATATAATTGTAATAATATAAATGAAGCTTGTCAAATATTTTACAGCTATATGTATCAGTGTTTAGATATTTTTGTTCCTATGAAGGCTGTCGAAGTGTTCCTACAAGTTCCCAATTTGGTTCTCAATAAAACTTAAAAATCTTATTATTCAAAAGAAAAAAGCTCATCTGAAGTTTAAATTATCTAAATCAAACGAGGACTACTTATTGTTCTCTAATCTGCGTGATCAATGTAAAGTTGAACATACACTTTGTCAGAAACAACATTTTTCATCTATTGAAAAAAATTTTAGTAATAACCCCAGGTAATTTTGGGGATACATTGGCAGACTTCGTAAATCTTCGAGTTACCCCCAAGAAATGTATCTCGGTGATAGAAGGGCACAAGGCAATATCGAAATTGCTAACCTTTTTGCTGAGTTCTTCTCTAATGTATATGATTCCAGATTTTAAAAACTGTGTCAGACACATTAACCCTGTAAACCTAATTCAAGTTGTCACTATATCAGTGTTTGATGAATTAAGAAAACTTCCAAACAAATTCTCCTCGGGGCCTGATGGAATCCCACCGGTATTATTAAAGCACTGTCCATGCTCTCTTACATGTCTCTATCTTTATAATTTGTCTCTTATGACTGGTGAGTTCCCTTCTTTCTGGAAGAACAGTTCTATTGTATCCATTTTTAAGTCAGGTAAAAGGGAAGATATAGGAAAATACCGAGAAATTTGTATAGAGTCAGCAATCCTAAAACTTCTTAACAAGCTAGTTACTTCTCACTTATCAAAACTAACAAATAATATAATAATACCCCAACAGCATGGCTTTCAAAGGGGGAGGAGCACAGTGTCAAACTTGTTGGTCTACCAAGATGATATATTGGGTGCCTTTGAGAGGAAGTACCAGGTGGACAGTATCTATACTGACTTCTCAAAGGCATTCGATAAAGTAAATCATCGTTATTTAATCAGTAAATTAGGAGCCATTGGTATAGCTGGCAAATCGTGTGTTGTCTCAATCTGTTGATGTCCTCTCTGGAGTACCACAGGGGTCATATTGTGGTCCTCTACATTTTTTTCCTCTTTGTTAACGATGTTGAGAAAGTCATTAAGTATTCAAAATTTATCAACTTTGCTGATCATAAAAAAAATTATAAAGTCATTACTTGTCAGTATGATCAAATTCAGCTACAAGAGGATCTCAGCAGATTGTAACGTTATAAACGTCACATCTCTATTAATTTATATTTAAATATTTATTTCATTTTAATTTCTTTAGTAATTTATCAATTTGTTTATCTTCAGTTTAATTTTACTATTTTTATTTAAAAAAGTAGTTGGCGCCCTCTGTTTTTCATTTCTTCTTCTGTCTTTAATTACTCTCTCTTTCTGTCCCGTAGAATAAATATTCGCCCTCTCTCTGTCCGACACACTTTTCTATTCCGTGTTGACAGACAAGATAGTTTGATGATATCTATAGCAACATCCTATATGACATCTGTGCTAACTTCAAGCAGTCTCCCAGAACTGACAACTGCCATCGTATCGTATTTTCATGGTTTAAGAAATCACTAATTATGTAATCTTCTTTTTTTATAGAGAAGTGCTGCAGTATTGCTAAGAGCAAGACAAACTGCAACACACAAGAAAGGCTGATTTATAAACTTTACGTTGGCGTTGGAGCTGGCGCTGACGTTCGCGTTACAACCATCGAGTAAAAAGACAATAGAGGGAATGTAAAGGTAGTGGGGGCAAACATATTATTAGACAGGAAGTGCGATCTTTAGAGCCACATTAAACAAGGAAAGAGAGTCTCTCTCCTTGTTTGACATCAAATTTAGTTGGGTTATGTTATTGTTTGTCCCAAATGTCACATGAAATCTTATTTATATTGAAGTTTTTTAACAATTGTGTCGCATTTTAGACTCTTATCATTAATAATTAATTAAAACTTTCTCGTCTAAGACACATTCTGCGAAATATTATATAGCTACTGTTGATAAGTGTCGGAAAATTTAAATTTGGCGCATTCGCATTTCCGGATATGTCCGCCATCAGAGGCCACTTTTTTGGTCTCCTTTTCATAGGGATTAGATTCCCTCTTTTGTCTTATTGCTCGATGGTTACAACATGCTCAAATGGGAAACTCGTATGTCTATTTATAAACATCGTTCGCCGTTGGCGTCGGTTCCGTTCAAGATGAACCAACTTTATCTTTTGCCGTTGGCCGTTGTAGCACAAATACACAAACCCTTATGTGGTTGTAGTCACGATCTCAGGACATAAAAAAACTGTATCTTTGTCATCGCAGCCAATAGCTAACCGAAAAAGTGACAAGGTTTGTCAAACAAATCAAACTAAATTATTTGTTTGTTTATGTTTCCACGTGTTTATAAAGTTTAGATAATAACAAGCCTCTCTTCAACAGAAATTCCATCAAAGCGATAGTTTACATTTATTTTTGGTTTTACCATTTGCAGTAATTTTTCAAATACTGGAACCTGTATCCTGGTATATTTAAATAACTGCTGGTTATCCCAGTTTTTATAATAATTAAAATTACCTCTTGTCTTTCTGTTCTGGTTAATGGGCCTCCGTTTGTATCGACGTTGTCTTTTATTTCGATGGCTCAGTGCTGCTCGAATACAAAGTATCAGTGCCCCTGTACCTAACAAAGGCCGAGCATTTTCATTTTCCATTGTATTAATTTTCAAGCAAAAATTAATAATGCCAAATCAAAAATGTAAGATAAGAAATTAAGATGTGAACTTTAACGCCAACGCCAACCGAAAGTTTATAAATGCAGTGTATGATAGCCAGCGTCAAGGTCAACGGCGAACGCCAGCGCCAACGCAAAGTTTATAAATCAGCCTTAAATGTGCTGGCTGATGCACTTGTATGCAAGCCAAAAAGATGAAGTGAAGTGAAGCAGTCTCACACTTTCTGTCAGTTAAATGTTCTAATGTAGTGGGAATATAATTTTTTGCCTGCTTTTGAACTTTATAAAAGAAGGCAAAAATTATAATTAGACTCATTTTATGGTCTACAAATTCTCTTAGGGTAAGTACTTTCATTGTGATATTTATTCTACAATTATAGTATGATAGCCGAACACTTGAAAATGGTTTCTATGAATCGGCAAAAAAATTATTTTTGCCTAATATTCCTTAACAAAATTGCTAATAATTTGATAAATTGCCCTGAACTTTTAAATCGATTAGGTCTTAACACTCTTCATGGAACTAGGCATACTTCGTTCTTTTATCTACCATTTCATCAATTTAATTATAAATACTTCAAGCCTGTTACTCATATGGTGAGACTATATTACAATATGTACCAAAGTGATCTGGACTTATTTTTCCAGTCCTTAGAACAATTTAAAAATGTGATAGACTGCTATTTGTGTGATATTAGTTTGTATTCAAGTTAATTATTAGTTTTTGTTAAACTTTACTAATTATTTTCCTATGATATTTCCTATTTGAAAAATTTTATATATTATGTTTTGTTCCAATGTAAATGGTATATCCGTTAATAAATAAATAAAATAAAAAATAAACATATCACTAGGGGGAGGGGTCCTGTAAAATGTTACAGTTCGTTACATGGCATGGAGGGGGGTCAAAAATCTTCAGAAATTGCGTTATGTAATATGTAAACATCACCTGTACATAAGTTCCTTGATTGATGGATGATATTTTTATAACGGCTTTGTCAAAAGTTACCTTGATTAGAAAATATAGAAAAAAGAAAAAGTATATAAATACTATACCTCCAGCAGGGTTCTCTGTTTCTACTGGTGTCAATTCACTGACTTCCCCCTCGTAAACTTCTTTGGTTTCCCTAATTCTCAAACCAATTGCTCTTCGAAAGTTCTCCATAAGAACTTCAGTCTTCTTTATTTCAGAACTGTACACTTCAGATCCTACCATTGGGCAAAAAGGTACTTTATTTCCCAACTCTTGGGCTATTGCAAGTGCAATTGCTGTTTTTCCAGTACCTGGTGGACCAGCTAGAAGCACAGCCCTTCCAGCCATTTTTTTACTTTTTATCATGTCCACTACTATGCCGGCTGCCTAAAACAAATCTTTTGTGATAAGAAATTAAAGTATTTAATTAAAGTCTCTATTATCATCTTGAATTATTTCAGTATTTGTTGGGATTATGTGAAATTCATAACGTTAGTAACTCAAAATATTAAGTAATTATGTAGTTGTCAGTACTAACTCCCGGAGAAAAGATATACATAAAGGATTGTGAAAAATACCAGGAACCCACGAAGTCAATCAAATTCATCACATTCTCATCAGATATAACTAATATCAGAATGTATCATGGGGCGAACTCTGACTCAGATCACTATCTTGGGGGAGCAAAATGGAGATAGAAAATCGCGACAGTGACAAAAAGAAATGGTCTAATTAAAAAAAGTTGAAGGATTTAAAAAATTCTCTCCCAATTTAACCTAATGGACCCAGAGAGGAAGCTATCAAAAGCCAAAGCACAAAAAAATGTGAAATGGTATAACGATGAATGCAGAACTGCAGTAAAGGAAAAAATCAAGCTAGACTTAACCAACTTTAACGAAACACCAGAAATAACAAAGAATAAAGAGAATACAAGTGACTACAATATAAGAAAAAAAATATTCACCAATAAATTATCTCTTGTTTTAAAAATAAGTGTTAAAAAACTATTTTTCCAGCATTTTGGAAATTCACCCTTATTTAAGGATAGATTAAAAATGTGAAAAAGAGGTCTGGATAATATAAAACAACAATTCTTGAGAAAGCTGGGAGGCAATTCATCAGGACCAGGACACTTATTCACATTGTTCTGATAATTTTAAATAAATATTAGATAGAGTTATGTTGAAACAAACCAGTCAAGTTAGTAAGACTGAATCACTGTGTATTATACATATTTGAGTGGAATAGACAGTAGAAAAATATTCTGCAAAAAGATTTACAATATCTGGTCCTTGACTGGATTCAACACCACCATACCTCAACACAGTGGACTAGGAGAGCTCACCCCTCAGACAATGAAAATGAATAAAACGAGATAATATATTATACAGTGGAACAGCACATTGAAAATCCGAGTTATGAAGAAGTAGTTCAGATAATAAAGAGAATTCTATAAAAATCTGAATAATGCAAGAAAAGAATTTAAACCAAGGATCAGACTATGTAAGGATAAGGAGGGGCATATACTCAATACAAAAGAAGTATTGAAACGGTGGGTGGAACACTAGAAAGAACTACTTATTATCGAAGTAGAAGATCCAAATCACCCTAGGAGCAACCATTGGAGCCTCCATCAATTCAAGAAGTGCGAGATGCAATGAAACACCTAAAAAATAATAAATCTCCAGGAAGTGATGGTATAACCGCGGAACTTATTAAATATATATATATATATATATATATATATATATATATATATATATATATATATATATATATATATAAAATCATACTAAGAGCCTGGAATAAGAAACAAATCCTGGAAGAGTGGTGTATTGGGATTATTTGCCCGCTACACAAAAAGGGTGATCAATTGGAATGTAGAAATTATAGGGGAATAACCCTTCTTAATACAGCATACAAAATATTTTCGAGTATTTTATATAGTCTCCTGAGTGCATACTCAGAGGAGCTTCTTGGCGAATATCAAAGTGGTTTTAGGCCTGGTCGATCAACAACAGACCAGATCTTTGTGCTAAGGCAAACACTGGAAAAAACCAATGAATTCAATATCTACACATACCATCTTTTCGTAGATTTTAAATCGGCCTATGATAGTGTCCTAAGAAATAAATTGTATAAAGCCATGGATAAATTTCACATCCCGATAAACTGATAAGATTGGTTAAGGCTACAATGAGTAAAGTTGTTTGCAAAGTTGAAATACAGGGTGAACAATCAGTCATTTGAAACGCATGTTGGGCTGCGACAGGGAGATGCGCTGGCGTGTCTCCTTTTCAACATAGCTCTGGAAAAGGCGGTCAGAGATGCCCAAATAGACAACAGAGGAAACATTTTTAATAAATCATTCCAAATTTTGGCATATGCAGATGATGTTGACTTAGTTGCCCACACATCACGCAAACTAGAAGAAATGTATATCACCTTGTCAAATGCCTCAAAAAATATGGGCCTGCAAGTAAATGAGGAGAAAATTAAGATAATGGCATCAACATCCAACAATAGAGCCAGAAACATCGGCCACCAATTCACTACCTTTGAAGTGGTGGACAAATTCACATACTTAGGGTCCCTGATCACCAAGGAGAACGTCATGAAGGAAGAAATCAAGCAAAGAATAATCCTAGCAAACAAATGCTATTTTGGATTGAGTAGACATATGAGAAGCAGAAACTTAAGCCAAAAAACAAAAATAACCATATACAAAACCCTTATACAACCAGTGTTGACATATGGATCGGAGACACGGACCATCTCCAAAGCAGATGAAAACCTCCTGCTTATATTTGAATGAAGGATGCTGAGAAGAATATTCGGTGGCATCTGTGAAATGGTGTTTGGAAAAGGAGGTACAACTATGAGATATATCACAGATATAAATATATATATATATTTGGTGCTAAAGACATAGTATCTCTTATGAAAATAAGAAGACTAAGATGGGCAGGACATCTGGCAAGATCACAGCAGAACAACCCTGCTAGAAGAATCCTTTGTCACAACCTGTGGGAAGTACAAGTAGGGGTAGGCCAAAACTCAGATGGAGGGATGGTGTAGATGAGGATAGTAGAAAAATACTGAATACTAAAAACTAGCAACAATTGGCAATGGATAGAACTGACTGGCGTAATAGACTTAGGAAGGTTGAGGCTCTTTTATAGGGCTGTAGCACCAATGATGATGATGAATAAAGACATTAAAAAACAATAAATTGCCAGGAATGGACGGAATTGCAGAATTATTCAAACATGGAGGATTGGAACTGTCTATTAATATTAATATGGAGCAGGAGCAATGGACAGTTGGCCTTCCACAGCCAATATATAAGAAAGGAGTAGAAAATTCTTTTCCACATAGAACAAGATGGTCGGATGAAGAGTAAGACGACCTGAAAACTATGAATGTAACATAATGGAGGAGAAGGGCACAAGAGATGTTTGAATGGAAGGACATATCCAAACAGGTAGACCCATCCAGGGTTATGATGCCAAATAAAGAAGAAGCTAGGATTAATAAGGTTTTACAAGAAGACCACTGGCATTAGAACTTGCAATTCATTGGACCACAAACTAATGACCTCATATTATTATGTTAATGTTTATATTAATTATATTAGTTCAGTTAATATAATTAAATATTTTAATTATAAAGAATAAATGTTTTAAAAAACAACCTCAAATAAGCTGTTTACAAATTCTGACAGATTTGTAACATCAGTAGTTATTTTTGTTGCACACTCACAAAAATGAAGAGTAGCAGCCTTTCTGATAATTACTTTTGGTAAGTATATAGACGTTTCATATTTGGCAACAGTGCATTCACACAAAACTTTAGGAATTTAAAGAAACTAAAGTTCTGTAACTAGGAAGTATGCCTATAGTCTGAAGCTCTCTTTTCTTCTGTTATTAATTTTAGGAGTTAATATTTGTCATTTTATAAGGTGTGATGATATTACGTTTTTTATAATAAATCAAATTTCCTGTTTCAATCTTAGAAGGACTTATTCGTTATGCATTCTGTTGGTCTATGATAAGCTTAGTATCCTACCATAGCATCACATCTTAAAGGATAGTGGTTTTTTAAACATAGAACTAGTAAGAGTCCAAGCTTCCATGCCCTAATACATAGCAGCTCAGCACCTAAATTCATAATGTTATGCTAAGATCTCAACTACACAAAACTGGTTTTGGTTGGCCTGTTCTATTTTTGGACAAAGTTCTTGCATATTCTCCCAGTTTCCATTAAGCTAGCAACGTAGGTATTTGTAGGATTGAACCCATTCTACTTGTTGTAACATTCACTTCCAATATGCCCATGATTTTTTTTTGTTTGTGAGACCACCAACCACTTTTTTTCCTACATTCAGGTGAAGCCTGAAATCAGATGGTTGACCATTCGCACCTAATAATAACAAGGTCCTAATAGACAAGATGTGGAAAGTGCTGTCAAATAATTAACAATATTTTACTGAATTTAAAGTAACAAAATATTTATGCATGCTGTTTTATACTTATTCAAATCTTGTAGCTTCTCATAACACAAATTATAATTTTTTCATAAAACTAACTTATATTTTAAACCTTCATATACATTTTACAAAAAAATATTACAAGTTTTATACTTATTCAAAATTTGTAGCTTCTCATAACACAAATTATAATTTCGTAAAAGTAACTATATTTTAAAAATTCATATACATATTTTACAAAAAAATATGGATTTTTTATATCATGTTTCACTTTTCATAGTTTCTGTAATTGTCTATCAAATACTACATATCATTTTAAACTCATCCATAAGTGAAGCAGAATTAATTGATATAAATTTCATCTCTGTAGAGATCTTACCCTCTTACCACATTATATAGTACAGAGAAGAAAACAATTTTGTATGTCAAGTGTTAAAAAAACAGGATGGGGAAGATCTTAAAATTATAACAAATATAATTAGACATTAAATGATTAATGTAAATTCTATTTATTTTGCTCAGAGTTGTAAATAAGTTACGGGCTAAATAAAACTTTGTACACATATTTTTAGTAATTTTTTCAAGGATCTATATTGTATTTAAGTACAAAACTGTTAAACGTAAATGAATGACTGTAAGTATAAAATAAGATAAACTAACCTCCCTTGCCTGTTCTTGTCCAACCAAGCCGGCAGCTGATGGAATGGCAAAACCTGCCTCATCTAAACCTAAACCTTTAATATGACTGTGAGCACTTATTCTTTGGGTTTTTACAGTACTTTTCACCTCCTCTACCTTCATTTTTCTTATTTATCAGTTAACAACGTTGTTTAACCACACTTTGTTTGATCATTAAATTCAGAGTACATAGCCGATAGCCCTTCAGTAAGGTAAGTCCGATAGAAACATTTGGGCGAGAGTTTCTAGCGCCAAATGCGGATGGGCCGAAAATAATTTTATTTGGCGGCAAATTTAAAACATGTTTTGAATTTTAGACAAATTAAAAAATATGCTCTGAACTTCAGGTGGCAAAATTGGAAAAGTATGCTTTTAATGGAAAATAAATATGATGATAAAGCACGAAATAAAAATTTATTTTATGCCAAAAAATATATTCTCTCTGTCCAAAAATATGGTATACACTTAACATTTTTATATATAAATGTAAAGATAAATATCAGACAGGGAGAGTATATTATGGTACAGGGATGCTCGAATAAATGAACTTTGATCAGAAGGCACAGTTTTATTAATTAAATCTTGCCCAAGTACTTTGGCTTGCCCAAGGCGCATTTTGTCAATTTTGGCCTATCCAACAATTTATGGAGAATGTCATAAACATAAAATTGTACATTACACTACACTACACAAGGACAAGTAGTTTAAAATTTTTAAAATAGGCCAAGCTACATTATGGTATGATTATGGTCGGCATAGAATACTCTCCTCATCAACATCAACACCATATCGACAGTGAGCAGGCAATATGTCCTATCTACAAAAAGTGTGTTTTACAGGAGGAAGAAAAAATCATTTTATTTTAAAAATATTGATATAGGGACGAATAAAAAAAATACGTATTTACTTAAATTTTATTACGTAAAAGTGAATGTTAACAAAAATTGATTTATTTGCATTATACATTTAGTGCGTCAGTTAGGACAATTTGAAATAAAATATTTTGTTACATAGGACTCTAGCATTATGATTATATAATACAAATTAAAATAAAAATAACCTTTTTACAGATAAACTTAAATAATAAGTTTTTAATGATTCTAAACAATATGTGGCAAATTGTCATAGAAAAAGTGACAGTCCGATGGAATGACACTTTTTAGTTCTTGTAGATGTTGTCACTTTACATTGGAAATTTTACATCGTTTGGTAAATAATGCAGGATATTTGGATATTGTGGGGATTTTTTTTTGGTCTTACAGGAAGATCAGTTCAATTTGATTCCGTATGATCAAGTTTTACCTTAATGTCTTAACGGATTGTAAAAAATAGATCTTAAATCCATAACAGTTGGATCGTTTAGTATTCGTCCTGGACGAATAGAAGAATATCTTCAAGTTTTGCTATATTCCTTAAAAAAATGGAAATCACAATGAATAGCCTTATATGGGTTTGGAAACTTTCTAGCTTTTTTTTGTGATAGATATGTAATCACTTGGAACTTTAATTTCTCTATTCTTTAATTTTCTCTCAATGCATGCATGCACAGAATCCACCTTCATCTTTGTATGTCCAACTTCTAAAAATTTCTGATTTATTGTTGTTATGTAACATACTAAAATTTAAAAGGGCATTGGCCATAACTGCATTCCGATTCTGAGCAGTGCATCCATCCGAAAAAATTGTTATAGGGTTATTATTCTCTGTTACACAATATCTTGAAAGAAAATCTAGTAAACAAAAAGTAAATGTTGATGCAACAAGCTGATTATTCTGATCTTCAGAAAACCAATAGCAACTGGCATGTTTTGAAGCCAAATTGTATACTGTCAAGTTGTGGCAGGCAAGCTTGGTCTTGTAATAAAACGCGTTTGCATGTGTAAATGGAGCTAATTTTACGACCTGAAAATGTAATTGTATTGTAAACTGATTTCTCAACTGAGCTTCACGTTTGTCTTTTTCATCTCTCGAGTCCTGTTTACGTTTTTGATGAGCATGCCATGCCTCTTCTGCTATGTTTCCAGTTCGGTAGCTACACCTGTTATACTGGTCCTTCATATTGGGAAAAACTGAAATATTTTGTTGACTAATTATTTCTGAAAACTTCTTTCTGAAAATGGACGGGACGCTTTCAGCTTCGCATTTACTAAGATACAATTTAAAAACATCAGAAATTGTATGAAATATGGGTTCCAAATATAGTTTAGATGAATGTTTTCGAGCGTAGTGTGACGGCATTTTAGGCAGTTCATTTAAAAATTTTTGGAGGAACTTGATTCTCCATGCTAGTTCTGGTTGGTCACTTACTGGTTTATTACGCTGATCTGCGAGATGAGGGATGTTATATGAACTTTGTTAATAACATCTCTGAACCATTTTGTAATTAATACCAAGCGTATTCAAAAACATTTGTCGACAAATTTGTTTTGCTCCTTGTCCATTATATAATCTATACTGAAACGTAAAATTGCGTCTAGAGTCATTTCGATCTACAGTGTTTCTCTTTTTCTCAATTTTTATCACATGAGCAGTCACAAATGACTGTTTTTGTGTCCAAGTAAGCACCCAAAATTTATCAAAAATAGCACGTCTAATAGTTTCAGTAAAAAGAGAACATTGTCCAAGTTTTGATCTTTGACACAAGGTACTGTTACAATTTGACTTGATTTTTCGAGCTGATCGCTGGGTGTTTTGTTCGGACTTTTGATTTTCACCCTTGGCAAATCCAAGATAAGGTTTGCCTTCCATTTTCAACTGCTTATTAATATTACGTTACCACTGAGTGGAATTAGCCTGTCGTCGTCTTTTGCGCTCTTCTGTAATGTTATAATTATTTGGGTCATTTATGTTAATATTTTCTTGATTTTGAACAATATTGTAATCATTTACTAAATCATCAGACAAATATTGATTGAGTAAGCTTTCTTGAGAAATATTGTCTGTGTTACTTTCGGTATCATTTTCACGATTTAATCCTGAAATATTATTTAAGTCCAAAAAATCATTGATCATATATACAGGAGACGTATTAGCAGTGTAAGTAACATCCTGGAGGAATTCAGATTTTTCTGGGAGAGATATAAGATTTTCAATAATTGAAATTATTTCACTGCCAACAGTTTCACCTCGGATAGTTATTAGCGTGACAGTTGATGTATCCGTCACTTCAGAAACCTCGTTTTCCTAAAAATTACCAACTAAGATATAAAAAGACTTTCATGCAACAATTAAAATGTTACCTGAGCGGAGGGTTGGTTCGATGTATTGTGGGTTGGCATCAGAATTTGCATCAAAGAGACAGTGGGCATATCGGGAACCTTAGTAATCGTACTTGCCTAAAACATTTATTATTAAACATTTATTATTATAAAACAAGTATTAAATTAAAAACACTTTCATTATATCCAGTAAAAAATAATACCTCAGTGGAAGGTGCGTTCATTGACTTATTGCAGGTTTCCATCGAATTTTGTATTTTACACATATTCACTAACTTCTTTCCTCGGTTCATGATTCCTCTGGATCACTCTGTAATATAAATAATAGCAGTCACCCCTAATTTATGTATAAAAAGGATTTAAATTTATAATATGCATAAAAACAAATTGTCCTAACTCCATTTGACACGTTTAACAGACTCCTATATTTTACTAGAACAATTTATTTTCTGACAAACTGTCCTATCTACATAAGTATTAAATTCAACGTTATTTGTAATTGAAATAAGATTTTTATCCAATTCCATATAAATAATACAATGCTCACAGAACTTAAGAATCAATACATACCTTTTTCTACTAAAACAGGTCACTATTTACAGTGATTATACCAAAATAATTAGCACAATGTGCACAGCTACTTCACGCAAATTAGAGTGGACGTTAGATATGATATTTAGCATTCCAAATGGTGTCTGTTTTCAATAGGCCAAATTGAAATGCGCATATGCCGAGACAATGTTGCCGATTTTCGCAAATATTCCTTAATGGAGTGATAAATAGTCACATTTAAAATTGTTTCGACCAAAAATATAAAAATCGACAAAATGCGAGATAGGACATATTGCCTGATCACCATCGATATGCCTCTTGCTATTTTCATAAGTCATACCACCACGCTCCACCTCTAACCTAACATGACGTATATAACCCAGTGATATAGATCTCTGATATAACCACTTGTAGTAACGCCGTCGTCATTAGAAACGGCTGGGCCCACGTAACTCACTCTCACTACAGGTCCTATTCCTCTTACACTACTATTTGTGGTATATACTGTGGTAAACATAAAAAGTTTATGTTGCTGTGGAAATTTTATTGTCATGTTTCAATTGTCATTAGTTTAGTCTCAGAATAATAAACAATCAGAATGCCCACTCTCCAAGAAAAATTAAGTACGCGCATCTCGTTCGCGCAGACGTTCCGCCATGATTTAAAGGGAACTAGTGTTGTTTATGTGGTGTGCATAGAAAAATTAACTCGGTTTAGTTGACTTACGGCAATCATAGACATACTATACAATTATGTTAACATTGTTAAATATAATAACATAAATATAATTAAACATAAATATAGACAATTATATAACCTCATATGTCTGTGTTATGTGTTTCCTTCTAAAACATGGCGCGCGTGCTGAAAAACTTCAAAGGCGGCATCTGATAGTGGGCATTCTGACTGTTTATTATTCTGTGGTTTAGTCACAACAACGTACTAAATTCAAATTCTTCTACGCATATCCGTAATGTGGTTCTGTCTGTGGTCTTAATGGATGAAATTTGTATATTAAATTCACTGATTTGTTCTAAAATTTGATTTACTTTCGTTTCGGTTCGCTATTCCCAGTCCGAACTGTCTAGTGAATTTAGTAATTATTTTTTTTCCGAAGTTAGTTACTTTTTGACAGACTTTGGCTGGAAATTACTATACAACCAAACACACGTCCGCATAGACAATATTAATAGTAAACAAACTAAATAGTAAATAAAATAGAACTTTGCGAATTACCTACAATCAATATTTATTTATCTGCACTATATAATAAATAGTTATGTTAAATTATAACAACTAAAATATATTTTTTTAATATATAGGGGAAAGGTAGGTAAAGTGGAATGGGTGGGTAAAGCGGAATAAGCTTAAAATTTAATTTCAAAATTGGCGGTTTTTGTTGTAACTCCTACCACAATATACCTTTTGACATTTGGCAATATTTACTTCAATATGGCGCACTTTCATTGATATGTTCATGTGAGTTAAACAAGATCATTGTTTTTTAACAAAAAGTTGTAATATTTGGTGACTAAGACGAAATTTCTTATCAGCAACAGGTAAGTTTTTCTAACCGTATTTATTATCTATTGTATAAAATGGTTATTTGTGGACATAAATACTATTTCTTTAACTTATTAGCACGTTTGGTTAGTAGCTATCGTGTTTGTACAGAAAAAATGTTGATGCGGGTAAAGCGGAATGACGTTCCACTTTACCTCTTAAAAGTTTAACAATGTTATTAAGTGACAACATTTTTTTAGCATGCCTAATTTTTACAAACGAAAGACTTCGCAGCAGAGTTGGGACGAGAAGGCAATGGCTGAGGCTCTAACTGCATGTCAAGGTGGTTTATCAATTCATTCTTCTGCAAAACAATATAACATTCCATCGACAACTCTTTTTAGAAGATTAAAGCGACCACCAGAAGAACGTTTAGTGAAGCAACTTGGACGATTCCGTTGCGTGTTCACGGTAGATCAAGAGAGGATGTTGGTAGACTATATTCTTAAAATGGAAGAACGCCTGTTTGGGCTAACTATTTCTGACTTAAAATATCTTACCTACGAGTTTGCCATACGAAATAACATTGAACATAGATTCAATAATGAGAAGAAAGAAGCTGGTAAAGTATGGTTGCTTGGTTTCATGAAACGGCACCCAGTTCTTTCACTTCGACTTCCAGAAAAAACGTCAGCAGCGCGAGCGTCAGCATTTAACGCAGTTAGTGTCGGAAAGTTCTTTGATTTATTGGAAGACTTATACCAAAAACACAACTACAAACCTAACCGCATCTATAATTGTGACGAAACCGGAATCTCTACCGTGCCAAATAAGCCTTCAAAGATTATTTCAAAAAAGGGGAAAAAGCAAGTAGGAGTTTTATCATCAGCTGAAAGAGGTACGCTTACAACTGCAGAAATTTGCTTCAACGCTGCAGGGGAATACATCCCTCCTGCTCTTATTTTTCCACGGGTGAGACATCACTTGACATTCGACATTGGAGTTTCTCTGAATACCAAAATTTTCACGCATGCTTCTGGATGGATGCAGACCGAAATCTTTACGGCTTGGTTTCACCATTTTATAAAATTTGCGAAGCCTACCTCCGAGGACAGGGTTTTACTAATTTTAGATGGCCATTCAACCCACATAAAAAACATTGAAGTCTTAGAGCTTGCTAAGAAAAACTTTGTAGACATCCTGGTGCTACCACCACATTGCACACATCGACTTCAGCCACTGGACGTATCATTTATGTATCCCATGTCGACCTTCTATGAACAGGCAGTGCGAGTTTGGCTGCGAACCCACCCGGGGAAAGTTGTGACGATTCATGATGTCGGTCCTCTCTTCGGAGAAGCTTACTTGAAGGCAGCTAGTATGGCAACAGCTATCTCAGGATTTAAGAAGACGGGTATTTGGCCGTTTGAGAGACCTGATCCAAACGTTTTCGTGGCTGCAGATACAACTGATCGTCCTGGGCCTCTACTCGCTACATCTAACCTGCCATCAGCGTCCACTCCAGTGTCAAATGACATTCTCCTCCATAAGACTATTGTTAGTCCTGCGGATATTTTACCTATCCCACGGGTCGCTTCAAATATCGAAAATCCAACGAAGAAAAGGGCTCGATCAGGAAAAACTGTAGTAGCAACTTCTACCCCTTTTATTGAAGAGTTAAAGAATTTGAAGGCTCCGACCCCAAAAAATCCAACCAAGAAAGTTACGAAGCAACTATTTCAAAGCGACAGCGAAGAAGAAGATGATGCAAACATCAGCATTTATAGTGACACCGACAGCGGTTCAGAGTTGGACCTACCAGTTCAAATTCCTACCATAAAAACAGAAGATATTAAGGAAGGGATATATGTAGATGTAGAGTACAACGGACAAACATTTCCCGGTTTAGTAATTTCAAAATCAGGTGAATCAGCGTCTGTAAAGTGTATGGAAAGGACGCAAAAATATTTCAAATGGCCTAATAAAGATGATGTATTAGATTACAACATTAAGGACATTAAAATGATTATTAATGAACCAAAACAGTTAAGACGAGGGTTTTTCAATGTTCCTGAGCTCTGTTTATATGCTTAGTTGAATAAATAATATTAATCCATTTTAAGTTTTTGTATTCCGCTTTACCTCCAATATGGCTGGTAAAGTGGAATATTACACCACTTTTATTTTTGACGTTTTTCTCCGAAGTGGTGATATATTAGTTTAATTTCTTAACAGTACTACGTAGGGCTATAACGTAAGTGGCTTATTCTTCCATAAACTCAAACTTTTAAGACGAATACTTCTACCGGGATACAAGCTTGAATCGGTAATTATTCCACTTTACCTACTTTTCCCCTACTACACAAAATTTGATGGGTTTAGTATGCACTTCCACTATTTAGAATAATTCTTCTTTTTTCAAAGAAAGAAGTCTGCAATAGTAGTATACTTGAGCTATTAATACTGAGAAGTAGGAATTGTTGTGTTGTAGGTTTCCGACAATGAATCTGTCAAAATATGCCCGAGCTAAGCGAATGGAGTATAGCACAAAAATCTGGCCAATTGCTGATCTACCTGGTCTAAAACCACATTGGTATCCATCAAGGAGTTTTTCCACGATCGTGATTAAACGGCTGTAGAGATTGTTATTGGAAAATATTTTGTATATTGTATTCAAGAGATTTATACCCCTTTAAATTTTACATGCCAATAAATCTCCCCCTGGACATATGATTTCTTATTCTCAGACTTTATTTTGTTTTTAATTATGTTAATATGTTGTAGTTTGTTTTAGTTATGTTGTAAATTTGATGTATGGGTGTTACCTCCAAACATATATTCTATCCAAAGTGGCATAGTTCAAATTGATGGGCAACGCCAACGGTCAGAAGGAATGAAGATATGTAGAGGGAAGTTAAACATATTGATGCGTTTTATCGCCACTTTTGTTTAACTTATATTCTGAATAAATATCAAAGTGGGGGTTACCGGTAACGGAAAATTAATTAACAACTTACAATATGCAGATGTCACTGTGCTGATGCATCTAATCCAAAGGTTAAGTATGAATAGTATGCGATTATGTATGAATAGTATGAAAGCTTAAGTATGAATAACTGAGATGGGAATCACTATAAACAAAACAAAATGTATGGTAACTACAAAAAGACGACAAAATTAGGTACACCACATATTGACAATTAATGGTAACCTGATAGAACAAGTAGAAAAATATCAATACTTAGGAACTTTGATCAATGAAAGCAATGATCATACTGATAAAATAAACAGGCGAATACAGATATCCAGATCAGCATTTATACGAATGATGCTACTCCCAACGTGAAGAAATTTTAATTTGGAAAGCAGACTACGTACCATTCGATGTTATATTTAAATTTAATTTAAAAATAAACAATTTAAATATATTAGAGGCTTCGAACTCTGGTTATACCGAAGAGTATTAAAAATATCATGGACTGATAGAAGTCTATTATAATTAACTGGGGATCTCTTCGAGGTTAGAATTTCTGATATTTTGGATTACATTCACCTACCCAGTGCTCGTCAGTAGTGAAATCAACAAAATTTGCAGCAGTTGTAGTAGGCGAATGTGTGGAACTTATAGTTAAATACAATATACACAGACTATAATATAATAACTGTATTCTCATTGATCCTTATTAAAAAGAGCTATAAGTACAACTATAAAATTTCAGGCAAGTATCTAGACAAATAGCTGATTTAAGAACAACAATGTATTTTATGTTTAGAAATTTAACACCTTGTAGTTCAGACTTATAGGTACCATGTAGGCTTATATTTTTGATATTTGGTTCCTGAACATAGTTATTATAATTTGTTGTCTCACTCCTTATACCCTGACTCACCCTGTACATATTTTATTAAAGAAATCCAAAATGTTATACCCGAATAATCATGTTTAGAATGGCTATTTGTTTATAAATATTATCTTTCTATATTAGATTGTAAAGTAACACATTAAGAGCATAGTACAATATTATTATTTTGTCTATCCGAGAACTAATTTCATCTTCTTGATGCTTCTTAATTTTGTATTTTCCCGCAATACATAAATCTTTTCTAACCAATACCAGGCAGCCATTTGGACATGAGTTTGTCTGTAGACTTTTTATTGGTTCACGTCCTATGACACTTATCGTGGTAGATTTTGATTGGAGGTATTCTTCCACAATTAAAACTATTTGACAGTTAGATTTTAGATTTTTATTCAGTGTCAGTGAATGTGAAGTGGTTTCGGTGGATTAAATTTGTCTCATCACGATCAAAAATTCCGAGCCGGTATTTGTAATATTTTTTGCTTAATGAAATAAAATTTAAAAACAGGGCTGCAAAATGAAGCAGTTTTTATTATTAACCATTGGATTATTTGTTTTGATTGGTAAGTTTTTGGTATATTTTAATATCTGAATATTTATAAAAAAAATTATAGGTACTGTAAGGGGCGATGAAATCGGAGAACCATCTGTAGAAACCATTGAATTAGATATTGGAGCTAGCAGGGAAGCATCTCGAACAGGTAAGAATATTCTTATTCCCGGATTTTTGCATAGTTCATTAGATGTTCTGTTATTAATATATTTGTATTTTTGTGGAAGTTCAGTCTTTTATTTTCTTTACCATGTTCAGTGAATTTGATATTATGGTACCATCCATATCTATAAATAAAATTCGTGAATGCTGTGATAATTTAGAATATTTTTTACTTATACTTTTGATTTTCTGTGCAAGGCTTAGCATACTTTTCTTTTGGACTCATTACAATTAGTTTTTCCATGTATTTCTTGATACTTTCATGACTTTCCTCATCTTGTTTGGATGTATTTGTATAAAATTTTCCAGTGATGATTGGTGCTGTAATATATATAATGTTTTGCAATACAAATATTACCTACCATCAAAGAATATAGATGCATATGCCTCTATAATCTTTGGTACCATTATAACTAAGTAATGTTAAGTTTATGGTAATATTATTCAACTTACCCAAACCTAAAGGTTTATCAATTTTAATGTTTGATCTTCCCAGAAGATATTTCTCAACAAAGCAAACATTGAAGGGAATAATTTTTTCAACCTCTGATTGTACTTCTTCCAACATGTTTTATTAATATGTATCTACTGTTTCATGTACAGAGACAATGATATTCTAGGTTTATGAATATATGTTTGATCAATAATACTGCCTGTCGCCCCTGTCCTTTGTTCACAAGATATTTGGTAGTTGCCAATATTTTGTAGGTGAAATTATTTAAAAAAGCTGAACCTTTTTTAAATGAATCTGATTTTTGCATATTTGCAATCTATTTTGTTGTATGAACTTGGTAATTGACTGTTTTGTAGGTTGTGTCAGAAATGTTTGTAGTGTGCCCCTATAAACTTTACCATTTTTTTGTATGGCATTTTTATACTGTCTTTTATTAACAATTACCAGTGTTTTATCTTGCTGGTTATAAACTTGTGTATTATAAGCTGTTTTTGGAATTTTATTATTCTAGTCAGTAACTCTCTTTCACGAAATAAGTAAATAGATGTCATTTTAATAGTTTCATACTGGGTATCATACATAATTGATTCTCAGTGCAGTCCCTCAATAAGGTTTGGCTAGATTCGTTTCAGTCTTCACATATTCAAAAGAATAGGTCTCTTATCAATAGGTTTTCATATGCGGATAATCAGTCTTAGTAATTATTCAGCCTAGAAGTTATGGTATCTATTATTAAGGGGATTATCAGATCATTGTAGGTCCATAATCATAATGGTTCTGGGCCTACAAAGGTTTTTCTACAGCCATATTTTACCAACTAATCAGCTTGTTCATGGGAAAGCCAGGGGATAAAAGTGGTAAACTTTTTTCTGCATCTTTTTTGGGATTTCCAAAACTGACATTCTAAGCAAAATTTAGCTTGTTCATATAATTTTTAGAGGTTCAGTCTCATTTTCATCTTTGACGACTGGAGTATTTAGTTTCATTTTACTTTATTATTTGTATATGTGTAATATATTATACTGTTAAATTCCATAAATATGCTAAATAAAACCATTATTGTTATATATTTAATCATGTATTATTATTTTTTTCTTTTTTATTGAATTGTTAATACTATTATTATTATTCTGTTCTACTCTACTACTGTTCTACTCTTTGTATATAATTTTTTGATATTGATATATGACAATTTTTTGTATAATGATACAAATTTTAACAAAGACCAATTTTTTGTTTAATAGATGATGAAGTTGTTAAAAGAGAAGAAGAGGCAATCAAATTGGATGGACTCAATGTTGCCCAACTTAAGGAGTTGCGAGAAAAGTCTGAAAAATTTGCTTTTCAAACTGAAGTGAATAGAATGATGAAGCTAATTATAAATTCTTTATATAGAAACAAAGAAGTAAGTTCCAAAAATTGACAACTTGAAATTTCTGGTATCTTTTATTTTTTTTTATTTAAACACAAAACCACATTAACCGAGCAGTATTATTAGTGGATATAGCAAATACAAGAAATACTACTTTAAATAGGTTAACATTGTTTAGATATTTTTGGTGAGAACTCTATTGAGATTGTGATTCCGTGGGATCTTCGTTTTTATATGAATTGCAGACAATTAAGCAAGATATGTTTAAAAGTCAGTGGTTCAGACCAGCAGGAGCAGATTGGTAGTGGTTCTTGTTATTAAGTATTTGTGTGTTAAGACAGTATGGACAATTCTTAGACAGTTAGTATTGACTTGGTTTCTTCTGTTTAAAGGATTATCCAGGACAGCATTTATTTTTTGACAGATTACATTTAATGTTGTACTTAATTTTTCCCAATGATTTTGGGATACTTATTAAGTACAGTGGATTTTAACCAGGTTCTTTAGACAGGTGTAACGACATGTTTTCAACATTGTAGTGTGGTTTGAGCTCATTCAATTTTTGTTTACCAATTGATCAGCTTTTTCATTTCCGTAGGTACCCACTTCCTTTCCTAGTGATCGGAATGGTTTTAGTTCGTTTTTTATTGTTTTTAAAATAGGGTTTTTGATATAGATTTGTTCTATCCCTGTAATGATAATGCATTTCATCGTTCTACTTTTTTTTTTTTTAATTAAGGCTTCCAAAATAGCTGTGACCTCGCTTGTAAGTATACTGCAGTTTGTAGGTATCGATATTCTATAAGAATTTTCATTACAGTAGTAGGCAGCAGCATACCATGGGGTGTTTTAGAGACGCCGGCAAATAGTTAGGAATTTACATAAATAGATGTTTAATTATTGTGGAATTTGTAGTTTTGGGACATTTTGTAAGTGTAAGTGAGAGCGCCCACCAAACTGGCATGGCAAGAGACACAAGTAGCCAGTAGTATGTCTCTACCTTAAAATGTAACCAATGCAAACAAATAATTAGAATGAATGACGTCACTGTCGTTTTGATGTGCGCTGAATCATTTGTTTTCATTGGTTACATTTTAAGTAACATGATAGACACGAGCTACTTGCCACAGCAGTTTGGTGGGCGCTCTCACTTAGGTCAATAGCTAATTGGTGGCTTGTACATGTAGGAAAGTTTGCATTTATATTAGGGATATATTAAGTTGATTCCTATCGAAAGTTGTGAGCTTTTAGTCTTTTGTTAGAAGGAAGACCAGGGTTGCAGATGTGGAAGAATAAAGGATGCTGTTTCTGGGATGATATCTTTGCAATATAGTTCAAGGATACTTGCTGTTGTCTTATATGTAATGGTAGTTCTCCAGTTAGAATTTGCATACTACTAACCGGACTAGTTTTAAAAGCACCCAGTGCTAATTTCAAAGCTGTAGATTGAATACTGTTTAGTTTTTTTAAAGTGGGTTTGCAAACAGCATCATAACACACAACCATAATCGATTTAAGTTCTAATGAGTAATTTATAAAGAATAATTAATATTCAGATAATATTTTGAGTATATTTAATCTATTTTGTCAGGAATGATGTACTTTATTTATATGTGAATTCCAGTTTAAAGTTCTCTCAAAAGTTCAACCTAAAAAGCTTATTTCTAAAAGTAAATTATTTAATCATGAGTACATGTTTTTTCAGTAGAATAAATAAATCCCGTTTTCTATTTATTCTTATTCGAATTGATGTATGTGACCTTGAATTCCATTGTCTTTAAATGTTTGTAAAATACAGTGCCTCCTTGCTCTGTTGAAAGCTTGGTTTGTATAGAAAAATATTGCTATAAGTTTTTGGTTATTTTCAAAAGCTTCATTAATTGAAGTCTGTAATGCAACATGGTTGTCTAATGTGGATCTACCTTCTCAAAAACCACTTCGGAAGCTCGAAAATCACACAGCTCGACAGATTGTGACATATACTGTCCCTTTGGAAAGGGGAAAGGGTAACTAGTACAGTGAAAAAGGGAACAAAACAAACATGACTGTTGCCAAACGGCATTATATCATATCTCCGTTGCTATTAGTCCGATTGGAGCGTGTGATGCGTTAAATGAAGGGTATATCGTTTATATTAAGATAGAGAAAACAAACAAGGGCACTATTAAAAGGGCACTACTCAACATCTTCGTTATTAATGAACATATAGTTACATACGAGACATCAGACGCCACTATGGATGAAAATAGATTTACTATAAGACAAATTTTGATTTATTGACTTACAGGCATCTGGCTGAGACAACATAAACAAATGGTTGAATCTTAACATGCGACATAGCAAATGAAAGGAGAGGATATAACGAATATATTAAGATAAAGAAAAACAAGGCTACTACCAAAAAGGCACTACATAGCATCTTCGTTATTCATGAAGTAATCATTATGTTAATTTATGTAATTAATTTTATTTATCTCAAATTAATACTTATAATTTACTTAAAAGGATCTTATACATGCAACATGTAAGAGGGATAGGTCGGTAATAGGTAGGGTTGTCTTTTGGTTTGTTTGGTTTCCAAATGGGAATGATTATTGCTTGGCACCAGAGGTCTGGAAATTCATGATTTAGGAAAGAGGCATTAAGTGAATAAATTAATTTGACTCCGAATGGTGTAAGTATTTTATGAAGTCGGTTGAATATCATCTGCTTCTTCAGATGAGTTTTTTAGATTCCTTCTTCTTCTTCTTTTTATATAGACAACTCTGTCTGTTTTTCAAAGTGCCTCTTCTGGAGTGGAAGTTGTCATTTCATTGTTTTTCCGGTCTTCCTACTGATCGTCTTCCTATTGGGGAACCGTCTCTTGCCGTCTTTACTACTCTATTTGTTGTCATTCAGTTTATATGATTGTTCCATTCTACTCTTCTATTTCTTACCCAGTTCTTGATGTTCTCCACCTTGGATCTACATCCTATATATGTACTTCTAGCACTGTCCCTAGTGTCTTACCATCAATTTTTCTAAGTGTTTTGCTGTCTCTAATCTAATCTCTGCTGTTTCTAATATCCTTTTTGTCTTCTCTGTGTCAGTCTTGTTTCTGCCTTGTATGTCATTATTGGTCTGATACTGTTTTGTAAATTCTGCCTCTCGTTTCTTTCCCGATATTTTTATTTCTCCATATTGTTTCATTTAGGCAGTTTACGGCTCTGTTTGCTCTATTATTATTTTTTTATTTGACAGATTTGACAAAGACGATTCTAACTTTTGAAGAGTGATAGGAGCATTTAAGGGACTGTAAGAGTTGTTAATAGGGATTGTAGAAGCTCTTTGTTTTTTTTTGTATGTTAAGGAGTCTTATATTGTTATATATTATTATGTTCTAGATTTTCCTTAGAGAATTGATTTCCAATGCTTCTGATGCTTTGGACAAAATTCGAATGCTGTCATTAACAGAGAAGAGTGTACTGGACAGCCAACCGGAGATGAATATTCGAATAAAAGCAGACAAAGAATCTGGCATGCTGCACATAACAGATACTGGTATAGGAATGACCAAACAAGATCTCGTTAATAATTTAGGAACTATCGCAAAATCTGGCACAGCAGAATTTTTAAGTAAAATGCAAAATGCTGATTCCTCACAAGATATGAATGACATGATTGGTCAGTTTGGTGTTGGATTTTACTCGGCGTTCTTGGTTGCTGATAGAGTTATCGTAACCAGTAAACATAATGATGACAAACAATACATTTGGGAATCGGATTCAGCATCCTTCAGCATCGTAGACGATCCAAGAGGAGACTCTTTAAAAAGGGGTATGTTTTTTTAGTTATAAGTTTAATAGTATAAATGTATATTTATTAGTTCTAATAAATAAGTTGCACGTGGATTCAACTAACTTGTTTATTGACAGAAAGAACTATGACTGGCTGACATAAGTACCTAAAAGATAAGTAAAAGAGTACCTAAAACATAAGTGGTCTTTTTAACTAAGGGTACTTTCATAACAAGATGTAGCACTTTGTATCCATATTGCTAGCTAAATGGTCTATGAAATACACACGAGGTGTCTTATTTTTAAAAATAAGTATTTTCATTGATATGTCCAAAATTTTACATGATTATATCATTTTATTTTTTATTAGCATGCACGTAAAACATTTACTATTTAAATATTTCCAAGAGAGTTAAATATATTTTATATTGAACAATTTATTCTAAAAAGTTTTTCTTAGTTAACCGTTTTTGTATTTGAGCTTAAATTTGACGTTTTACGTAGTAACATGCTATGATATGAAGCATTGTCCATAATAATTATTATCAAAGGTTGTACTTTAATAACTGCTCTTCAAACCAGTGTAGTAACTATTGATACTTTATTCATTTCTCAATGGTAATCAGATAGTTCGGTTTTTGAAGAATGTTAAGAATAGCATTAATTATAATATATCTGTAAAAAAATGAATACTGATAATAATAATATATAATTAGCGAATTGACTAAAGTTACTAACATTTTATCAATGTTTTTGTAGTTTTAACAGTTCTAACTAGTCTTTTGCATTCATTTTGCAATGAATACAAACTTATACAAAGATGCTTCCTTCTCTGCAATATAATTTTTTAAAAATAAAGTTCTCATTACTACAATATTAGGAAGTTCTATCAATCCGCGGTGAATCTTTTTCCCACCTGAAACCCAATTCTTCAATCTTCTCAAGGCGAAGAACTCAATGGTTTTGTACAGAAGTAAAGGAAAAATGTAAAGAAAGAAAATAGCTTCCCTGAAATACATGTCAACCAAAACACAAGAGGCATACCATAATTATATGACAATTAGAAACGAACACATGCACTTGTAAGAAAGATAAAAAATTATGGGGACGCTTTTCGAAAGAAATGGAAAAGCAATGAACAAGCAGAATTTCTTTTAAAGAGGAAAAAGAAGAAGATACCTAATTTCTTTTATAACGTATATAATGATGTAATGCCACCATTGAGCATTTGTTTCTCAACCAAGTTGGCTATTAATAATTTTGAAGTTACATGTTTTTCTACAAACAAAACACTTTAATTAATAAGCATTTCTTAAGAACAATAATTCTGTCTATAGTTGTTAATTTGTCAGAGTTCTTGCTTGTTTTGTACATGTCGTAAGTTACCGCTCACATTAAAGGCTTCTGTATTAGTTTTCAAACACAATACACAACAATAATCAGTTTATTAAAACTATATTGTGAATCAAATTGATAAATAAATCAAAGCAAACAAACAAAATTCCTACTATAAAATTAAAAATTGTTGACAACACTGTAAGCATTTTTGCCACACCATGAAATGGCGAGCTGCTTCTTAAGGGTGTCGTATTTTTAGTTGTGGTAGGACAATTTTAAATACAAGTGACGTCAGTTTGTACAAATCGTGACGTAATATTGCTTTTGTATGAAAAATTCTATATCTACTATATTAATTAAGTATTTTCAAGTAAAATTGTGTTTTTGTCCTATCAAATATAGTAGATAATATCGAAATGTTACAAGAAAATAGTTTCCGAACCAAAATTAAGCATCTTATATAGCTATCTAATTTTAGGAACAACTGTAAGTTTGGAACTGAAATCGGAAGCCAGAGATTTCTTGGACCACGATAATATCCGTAATCTTGTTAAAAAATACTCCCAATTCATCAATTTTCCAATTTACTTATGGACTAGTCACACTGAAACAGTTGAAGAACCTTTAGATGAGGATGCTTCTGAAGAAACATCTCCGTCAGCCGATGAAGATGATGCGGCAGTAGAGGAGGAAAAAGAAGAAGATAAACCTAAGACTAAAAAAGTTGAAAAGACCGTTTGGGATTGGGAGTTGTTGAATGACAGCAAACCAATTTGGACCAGAAAACCAACTGAGGTAACTAGTTTTTTAAATATATGTTGCTAGACACAAAAAGTCTCTTAATATGACTACAATAATATTAAAACAACAGTTTTAGTTGAAACAAAATGCATTTAATAATAAAAACTCGTAGTATGGATTCATAAATTCAAATATAGAGCTACAAAACCACATAGGTAATTTTTATATACAGGAGTTGTTTCATTCATATAAATGCTGATCTGGCAATCTCTATTCACCTGTTTATTTCTGCAGTAAGATCATTGGTTTCATTGATCAAAGTTCCCAAGTACTGATAGTTATCTACTTGTTCTAACACATAGCCATTTATTCCAATATGTGATGTATATTTTATGGTCTTTTTGTAATTAGCATATATTTCGTTTTTAGTGTTACAGTAATTTTTATCTCAGTACTATTCATACTTAAGTTTCGATTAGATGTAGGTCTTCTTTGCTCGTTACAATGATAACACTGTCACCTGCATTTCATAAGTTTTTGATTAATTTTCCGTTAACGGTAACTCCCGCTTTGAAGTTATTACAGTTTAACTCATCTACAGATCTTATTTCTTCTGACTAACCATCAATTTGTACTATTGCACTTTGGTTCCAATATATTATTTGGATTATTTTTATGATTTTAGTGACAATGTTCTTATTCAAAAGTAATGATATTAGTTTTTCATCTCTTTCTCTATCGAAAGCTTTTTCACAGTCAACAAAGCACAAGTCTAGGTCAACGTTTACATCACGACATCGCTGAATCAGTATGGTGATGGCAAATAGTTCTTCTCGAATACCTATTCCATTTCGGAACCCGAACTGCATCTCACTAATCTCTTCCTCTAACTTTTGATATATTCTTTTATATATTACTTTAAGGTACTATTACCGTCTAGATCTAGAATGCTAGATAGAGATACCGACCTACAAAGGGCTCATGATACGAGTAGACAGAACATGTCTGTTGCGTGTAGCATGCGCCTATAGGACTGTATCTACGGCTGCCTTGTGGACTATCACGAGTTGTGTTCCTCTGCATGTGTTAGCAGTAGAACGGAGACATCTCTATAAGAGAAGAAAATATTTGACAGCAACCACAAACAAAGAAGAAAAAGAAAGATCAATAGTAAGATGACAAGAAGAGTGGAACAACACGGAAGATGTTGCTCAGTGGACCAAGATGCTGATCCCGAGCCTAAGGGACTAGGTGGACTATGGTCACAGGCGACTGGATTACTTCCTGACGCAAGTGCTCACAGGACGTGGGTGTTTTAGGACATATCTTCATATAATCAGAAAGGGAGATACAGATAAATGGCTATACTGTGAATACTCTTGATACTGTTACTCACACAATGCTGGAGTGTAATAGATGGACAGTGGACAGAAACATAATGTATAGAGAAATAAGTATGAACCATGTAAGAGAGATGATCGTGAAGATGACGGGAAGTAAGGAGGGAAGGAATATTGTACAGTCAACTGCGCACAAGTAGGGGAGGGTGGTTTTAGTTGGTAGGCAGAATAATAGGAAGGCTTATGTTTGCAGGACCTCCTTCTTCTAAGGGGAAATGGGCTCGAATGTACTCCTCTACCCTGAATACAACACACGACAGCTATTTCTAGAGATGGGTTAAACTGGTACGTTTTTTAAAAATTTCCACCCTCAGAGAAAAAAAAAAAGATCTAGAATGCTAATATATGTCACATGTTCAACAATTTTTTTTGGATCTTTCGAACAAGATCTAGAATGCTAATATATATCACATTTTCAACATTTTTTCAAACTCTTTTTATATTATTATACAAATTTTGAAGGTTAAAAATTTTTTTCTTTTTTATTTCATTGCTTCTGAATTTTAAAGATGGCGCCAAAAATGTTTCGTCTAAAAATTACTGCTTCATGGCGGATAGTTAATCATCTCTGGAACGTCAAATCTGAAACATATATAATTCGAGAAGGATCTTCAACAAAAAACATATAATTCAAAGAACATATAATTTGGTTTTGAAAATTAGTTTACGGATTTTAATATCAGATCTCGCTATTTGCGTCCATTCGAAGCCATGTTAGAGTTGCTTCCAAAGGCAGAAGAGATTTATTTTCACGTTCAGAGCGACTATGAATTGCCGTTCTGAAGAGGCCTATTAGGCCGAAGTACGTATAAGCGGCTACATAGACGTACTATACGTGAAATCAAATCTTAACTGTCTTTTCCTTTTTAATTCGAGAAGGATTTAAAATAGTACCCTTTGCCTTAGTTTACCAAAAAAATTTTAAATAATTGTTCAAAAATTGACCTTTTTTTTAACTTTTTCAATCACAACAATTTCATTATATTTTTTTTCTCAAATTGTGCTAAACTATCATAAAGAAAAACAAAACAACCAAAATGAATCGAGGTTTATTAAAATCGGCCGACTAGATCCGAAGATTCAAGATTTTGAGTTTGAGAAAAACTACGTGTTTATAACTGGCGGACAGTTATCTCGGGATCTAGTTGGTCGATTTGAATAAACCTTGATGCATTTTGTTTAATTTATTAAAACTAATCCAAAAAATAATAGAACAAAACAGAATTCCTCAAGAATGGAGATCAAGCATCCTAATACCTCTCTTCAAAAAGGGAGACAAATCGGACCCGGAAAATTACAGAGGAATTAATTTATTAAACACAATATTAAAATTAACAACCAAAGTGATAACAAATAAATTGAATGAAATATAACACTAGCAGAAGAACAACAAGGTTTTAGGTCGGGAAGATCATGCACCGATATATTTATATTAAGGCAAGTGCAAGAGAAATCATTAGAATACAACAAACCGGCATATCTATATTTCGTGGACCTTACAAAGGCATTTGACCGGGTCAAATTAAAAGACGTTATCCACTTACTGTATGCAAGAGAGATATCTCTAGCAATAATCAAAATGATCGAAAATATCTACCAAAACAACACAAAAAAATAAAAGTAGAAGAAAAACTAACCGACCTATTGACGATTCCCTGAGTCCTCTATTGTTCAACCTGATTATGGTTGATACCATAAAAGGTTGACATATAAAAAAGGATACCAAATGGGAGAAAAACAAATGGGAGAAAAAATATGGGAGCAATACTACTATCTCAAAGTGAAGATGATTTACAACGTATGCTGCACCAATTTTATATATCTATCTATCTATAGCCCAAAATCTATTCATGTATTGAATATAGGCCTCTCCTATTTGTCTCCATTTGTCTCTGTCTTCTGTTTGTCTTTTCCACATTGGACATGCGCTTTACTCAATGTCATTTCCATCTCATTTGCGGTCGACCTCTTGACCTTTTTGCAGTATATGGTCTCCAGCGGCCAATTTCTTTATTCCATCTTCCATCCTGATATCTTTCATTATGCCTAGCCCATTTCCATTTTAATTTCAATGCATGTTCGACAGCGTCTGTTGTTTCAGTTTTGCATCTTATCCACTCGTTCCTCTTTTTATCTCTCAACGATCTTCCCAACATTTGTCTTTCCATAGCTCTTTGAGTTTTCTTAATTCTATCTAAGAATTTAATATAACCGCTAGTAAATTTAACATGTTAATTTTACAACAATTACAACAGCAAATTTACTAAGATGTAAATTGGAGCTGGAAGGCCAGATAATAGAAGTGATGGAGTGTAAATATCTAGGCATCGCATTATCTAGCTACGGAAAGCTCGAAACCGAAGTGGAAGATCAAGTGAATAGAGCAAACAGACCCGCAGGCTGCCTAAATGAAACAATATGGAGAAATAAAAATATCGGGTAAGAAGCGAAAGGCAGAATTTACAAAACAGCAGAGATGAAACACTTAGAAAAATTATTTTGGGATTATGGGACATTATGGGACAGAGCTAGAAGTACAGATACGACATAGATGCAAGGTGGAGAACATCAAAAACTCGGTAAGAAATAAAAGAGTAGAATGGAACAATCATATAAGCCGAATGACAACAAATAGAGTAGTAAAGATGGCAAGAAACGGTTCCCCAATAGGAAGACGATCAGTGGGAAGACCACGAAAACTATGGAACGACAACTTACTGGAGGCACATTAAAAAACAGACAGAGTCATGTATATATAAAAAGAAGAAGAAGAAGCATTTTGTTTGCTTTGGTTTTCTCTATGATAGTTTACTACAATTTTATAAAAAGAAATACAATTTTTGTGATATAGAATATGAAATATATACAATGTGAAATACAATAGAGCAGTAAGTTGACGCCTTTTTTAGGCGCCAAATTTTTTAGGCGCGAAATTTTTGGCGCCTTATTTAAAATACAGGAACAATGAAAAAAATTTTAACCTTCAAAAGTTGTATTATAATATAAAAAAAGGTTTATTGCTACATATAATAGATAAGATACAAAAAAAAATGATAAAAATGTACATTTTTTTAGTATTCTAGAAAGTATGACTCATGATGTTCAGTGTTCTACAGTCAAAGCAGTCTTTTGCTGCTTGCTTTTTAGAGATGATTAAACGTTGACTTCAGTCACTCTTGCGATATTTTTCCCGCCTCGTACACCGCGTTGAACAAGTCTGCCAATATTTCCAAGTTATCCTCTTGTTTCTTATGTAAAGACTTGCTGATTGTCAAATTTTTGTAGGGCACAAAAGACTGAAGAAGAAGTGGTTGAAGGCAGTAAGGTAGTGAATATTGGTGAAATCAGAGAATGATACTTTAGGATGAATTTTCTTATTATTTTTACAGGTCGCTGATATTAATACACTTTCGTCTTTTCTGTAGGTTGAGGATGCGGAATATAATGAATTTTATCAGGCACTGACCAAAGATACCAAAGATCCACTTACCAAAATTCATTTCGTTGCTGAAGGAGAAGTTACATTCAAAGCTTTGTTATATGTTCCTAATGTGCAGCCATCAGAAAGTTTTAATAGGTAAGTAGTAATTTGACCTTCTATTATATAGTTAAGCTCACGGTTAGATTAATTCACACATTTATTTATAATTGTTTTTACGTATAGTTCTTCTCACGGATTTTTTCTAGTATCCCATTTCTATCTAATATATGTACTAGATAGTCACAAAAAATTGTAGGCCCGTGATTATTTTCAAAGGAAACCAACATATTGCGTCATTCAAATGTTGGCATATAACCACATCTAGTGCCTAACCAATCGAATCATGCGAATATTCTAATAAGAAATTGCCGTTCCGTGAGCTTTCGATATTCGCTCCGTGCGTGACCATGGGAGGGGTATATTAAAACGATGCCAGCGTGCGTAGCGGCGAAATATGACAAAATTGGAATATTGGACAAAATATCTTTACGCATAAATTTTATCAAAAATGTATTTAATACATGTTGCGTATTTAATTGTGCTAATAATAGCAAAAACAGTGAGTGTAGTTTTTATAGGTTCCCAAAGATTACATATAAATTAGAGAAAAGAAAAAGATGAATTCTTGCTATTAATATGGAAAAGTAAATATCACATAATTTCATTTTTATGCAATTGAAATAGGAAAAATTTTAATAATTTACCTTAAATGATATTTCGTAAGGCTTCAAGCTAACTGCAGATGACTTTAGTTTTTATATTATAACTTTTACTATTATTGTTTTTAATTATATGCTCTTTTGCGTGAAAAACTTGATTTGCCAGTACTAGATTTTTCCCTTTCTTTTGCGTTTGGAGCTGAAAAGATATATTATGATGACTTTTGAGACACCCAGTTTTTAATACTACATTTATTTTGTACATAAACTGAAAAAATATAGTTAAAAAACTAATTTATTAATAATTGTCAATTTCACATGTATTTAACAATGTCAAACATATGTCATATGTTTAACCTGAAAATTGGGAGGTCCAAAATTGTCAGATGAAGGCGGTAGGTGTCGCGTGAGTCACGCACAGAGCGAATATTAATACTTATAATGCTAATGAAAAGTCAAAGCCGCGTAGATGTATAAGACAGGCTTAGTAATTTTAACGTGGAATTTATTTGGACGTATATCTGTTTTTTAACTATTAAACCATTTCGTATTTAAAGTAAATTTATCAATATATGTTTTTAAAACAATTAAAATAATTAAATATGCCAGTAATTGTTTGATATCCATAGAGAAAGGATGTATATCGGCCCGCTCTCTGTAATTAGCTAACGATAATAATTAAAAATCGAAGTTGATTAGTATTAGTAAAAAGATGAAATTAGTACTCAAAAAACCACAATAGGAAGTTGAAATGTCTTCCGAAAGTAGCGGAAGATAGGTCTCGGAAGAAGAAATGGAAATAGAGCACAACGTAGTGTTGAAAAAAGCCAGAAGAAAAAAAAACGACGTCACGAAGCATCGCATTTTTTAGCAAACCAGTAATAACGATACAAAACTATCCCAACAACAAAGTCTTCTTATTTTTATGTAGACATGACTGTCTGTTTTTTAATGTGCCTCCAGTAAGTTCTCGTTCCATAGTTTTCGTGGTCTTCCCACTAATCATCTTCTTATTGGGGAACCGTTTCTTGTAGTCTTTACTACTCTATTTGTTGTAATTCGGTTTATACGATCGTTCCATTCTACTTTTGTACTTCTTACCCAGTTCTTGATGTTCTTCACCTTGCATCTACATCGTATATATGTACTTCTAGCTCTGTCCCTTAGAATACTGCTCAAAGAAACAATGAAAAAAAAATTCAAAACATAATATATTATATCCTTCTAAAAATTCGTCAAAATTCAGGGCTGTCAAAACAAATGTAATTAACAACCCACACAACTATACACCACAAATGAAATACATCATGAATCAAAACTAAACATTTTTTTTAAAACAACAGATCAAGAATTATCAGCTGAAATCATTAGTCCAGCCAAAGTCATGCAGAAGAAAAGTATTTGAAGTGTGTACAAAAATTAATTGCTAGCTCAGCGCTTTCGGCTTAAAAATCCATCCTCAGAGTTATGGTCAAAAGTACCACTACTAAAGAGGGATCTCATTTTTGAAAAATACAAAATTTTCATTTAAAAGTTCAAAACACATTAAAAATTTTTTGTTCATGGTACGGGTGTAAAAACCCTACCATTTGGATGGAGTTAAAACCTATAGAAGTTATGTCGATGTTAACTAACGGAAATAAAAATATTTTTTTTCGCAAGATTACCTCCCTGATAAGATAAAAGTTCATCCTTGACGTACATCGAAAATTTGAAAAAAAATTGGAAAAAGTCTACAGATTTGCTAGTCAAAAAGTTTAAAGCTTCAAAGTGCTAAAGCCAAGGCCAGGCTCGACATGCATGCGACTGGGACAACTTTCGAAAGGTGTGACTCAGTATGGTTATACAACCCCAAACGTAAGAAAGGGCTTTGTCCGAAACTTACTGTTCGAGATGTAATCGAAAAATCCCATAGTAATGTCTGGAACATCAGAAAATGTGTATACACGCAGGAAGTTGACAGTTTAATAACAGTAGTACTCATATTTCAGTTTTCGAAGTTATTAATTGTCATAAAGTATTGTAAACAAGTTGGTGTTTGAATAAAGTTATTGTAAAGAAGTTTATATATTACTACTTCTTCGTAGACTAGATTGGACCCAGGGCATTATTATTTTTCAACAACTCCAAATTACTACAGTCTTAGTCATTGGATTGACCAGGGGAATACTGAATACTGTTCTATTATCATAGAAAAGATCTGTAGCATGAGTTGTACATTTTGTCATGTCTTGAAGCAACCATAAATAAGTGTGATCATTGTTACGGTTATTTGAGTTTGAAATATTAATAATATATCTGTCTCTAGGTACGGAACTAAAACTGACAATATTAAATTGTACGTCCGACGTGTCTTTATCACTGATGAATTCAACGATATGATGCCATCTTACCTTAGTTTTGTTAGAGGAATCGTAGATTCTGATGATTTACCATTGAATGTATCCAGGGAGACGCTACAACAACACAAATTAATCAAGGTAAGCAACAAAAAGCAATGTCTGGCTTTTAATTTTTTTTATGAAAGTGCATTTCAATTTAAGGTTGTACACTTCCCGTCATATAAAACTGCTACACTTTTTTTCCCCAATGTAAACCTGTGTTCAGAAATCAATTCGTTGTTGCCATTACTGATAACGGAATTGCACTAAATCTAAATAAAAAAATAACGTTCAAAAATGTATAAAATTTTTAGATAGGTATTATTTTTATCATTACCAAAAAAACTAAATCAAAAAATTAAATAAGCAGAGATAGAGTTGAGTTATCCAAAATGTTTGAAGGATTTTTAAACCTAGGATATTGGCACAGGGAACATTGGAATACATCTACTGTAATTTTATACTTCAATTACCTACCGAACTAGAACTGTATTGTGTGTCAATAAGTTTTGTAACAGGCAAACTACCAAGATTAATTTATTATTTATTACAAGAACGATAAAAAACGTGAAAAACTAAAATTATACTTTATCCTACGTATTATATACTAGAAAATATTCGGTGCAAAAAAACCCTTTTCAAAACGTAACAGTTACAATAAAATATCTCATTGTAATGTTTTATTATAATGATATTATAATAATTTGAAGTTTGTTTAGATTGATTATCTGTCATTATTTTTGAATTGAAATATTTTCATAAATTGTTATAAAACACAAATCAATGTATGGGTACCTAATTGAGATGATGGAAAATTACAAAATTAATATGAGAACTATTTAGGATGCTTGTTTTAACAAATTTAATGTGACTGACTGATCGAGAATGCTCGATAATGTTTTAGTTTTTAGTATACTCAAAACTGGTGGTGTGTCACACAGCCTTGCTTTTAACTGGTTTTATATAATATTTTCGTTGAACTGGCAACGGTGCCCTAGAAATCAGAACGACACATGTGACAAGCTCAACGTACACAACTAAAAAAACACGATTTTTGATCATAAGAGTTGTACCAGTTTTCTATGACGGTAACGGTACATAACTACTTTCAAATTGAGTTTGAAGATTGCATAGTTTGTTTCTTTATATAACTAATAGTCAACTTTTTTACTAGGTAATTAAGAAAAAATTGATTCGAAAAGTACTTGATATGCTGAAAAAACTTCCCGATGACGAATATGATAAATTCTGGAAGGAATTTTCGACCAACATAAAACTGGGAGCTATCGAAGACCCTTCCAACCGTACAAGGCTTGCCAAACTGTTGAAATTTTTGTCATCCAACGGAAGCGGTTTAACCAACTTATCGGATTACGTAAAGAGAATGAAACCAAAGCAAGACAAAATATTCTACATTGCCGGGTCTTCCAAAGATGAAGTTTCAAAGTCACCCTTCGTTGAAAGGTTATTACGTAAAGGTAAGCACACAATGTTATTTATATTTGTTATATCTTCCCCTTTCATTTAACGCATCACTCGCTCCAATCTCCTAAAAAACAACGAAGATATGATGTAATACTCTTTTTGCAATGCCATGTTTGTTTTTCTGTCATTGTACTAGCTACCTTCTCTTCTTTCCAACGAGACCTTATACGTCACGATCCGTCTAGCTGTTCTTGAGCTGTGCGACTTGAAAATCTGTCGTGAATTCAATGTTTTTTACTCATACACAAAGTGAGAAGTTTTGACTTCAATAACACAGCATTTTCTGCAAGAAATAGGTAAGTTTTCTTTCTAGGGGTATATATTAATTATATAACTTAGTATATACCTGTAGTTTCTATTAACTATGCTACCAGTAATACATTTAAAATTTTGTAATTTACTAGGTATTCAAAATGTAATTCTGATCTATTTATCTGGTTCTTTATCAAAACAGTTCTTTAGAGAATAGGTTGTTATGGTTGCCGTGATTTTCCTGTTTCTTTTATTTATTGGTACAAACTCATTCCTCGTTTGCGTTGTTTACTTTTCTTCCTTTGGTAAATGTTTAATTTATTTAATTAAGACAAACAATTATGTTGTGTATTTTTTTCTTAAAGTATATATTTTTTTAGGTTATGAAGTATTATTCCTGGTAGAAGCTGTTGATGAATATGCAATCTCCGCAATTCCCGAATTCGAAGGCAAGAAGTTCCAGAATGTAGCCAAAGAAGGTTTCAGTCTAACAGAAGCCGAAGGAGGCAAAGAACAATTGGAGCAATTAAAGAAAACATTCGAACCTCTCACCAAATGGTTGGCTGATGATGCATTGAAGAATGATATTGCCAAGGCCACCGTTTCCGAAAGATTGTCTGATTCACCTTGCGCGTTGGTCGCAAGTCTGTTCGGCTGGACCGGAAATATGGAAAGGTTGGCTTTATCCAACGCTCATCAAAAGTCTGACGATCCACAACGTACTTACTACCTTAACCAGAAGAAAACTTTGGAAATAAATCCGAGACATCCTTTGATGAAAGAACTTCTCAAACGAGTACTTGATGATTCCAGTGATCCGACGGCTAAAGATATGGCTGTCATGATGTTTAGAACAGCCACGTTGAGGTAAATCAATTTATTGATTACATTATTTTCCAAATTTGATCTCTGAATTTTTATAATTTGTGATGTTTTTCTACTTTTTGGCCATCATTGGTTAACAGAATTTGTTATGCAGGGAAAATTAATAGTCCATTGAAAAGTTACATTGAGATTACATTTTTGAGAGTTTTGATGTGTGGGGGTGCAAAGTGTAAGCTAAAGTTTAAGTTTGTGGGGTCGCCATCCTTGTCTCCTTGGCATCATCTTGGAAAAGTGGGGGCAAAGGGTTTTCGCGCTGTATTTCGTAAATTAGCAACCCATAGAAAATTTTATTTAACTTTTTTTCTGGTCAGCTTACAATAAAATGACATCAGACTAGATCAGATCGGGTATTAAGGCTCATAATACAAGGTAAAATCAAGAGTAAAAGATCCACAGGAAGACCAAGATTTTCCTGGCTAAGAAACCTAAGAGAGTGGTATAGTTGCAGCTCAGTAGATCTGTTCAGAGCAGCCAATAAGGTACGGATAGCTGTGATATGATAGCCAACCTCCGGTAAAGGATGGAACTACAAGAAGAAGACATCAGACCAATATTGATGATTAGCGAACATAGAGCGATTTTCATACAGCGCTCCCAAGTAACCGGGTCCTTGAATACTAATAAGATTACGATAAAAACGAACCATTAGGCTTAGTTTTTTATTTATATTTTTTTATTCATATAATTTATTACTTTGTTAACATTCATTATGGTATTATTAGTTTATTATCAAAGTTTTCAGTGTTTTAGTGACAATTATCAACCTTTTTCCCTACCACCTATGAGGTAGAGTCTAGAGGACGTTTTTTAAGTGATATCCCTATTAGGCCTAATTCACTGACTATTTCCAGGCGAGATAATATTGGGCATAAATATACAGTCCGTCTAGATAGTATCTGGAAAAAAGAAAGCAGAATTATAATTTTAGGGTATTTATTTTTAATCAAAAGACTGATATTTTTTGTACACACTTATGACAAGTCGAAAGAAAATGCAAAAAAGTATTTTTGAAGTGTGTATATTTTAGGCAATTCCTAGCTGAGCGCTTTCGGCTTTACAAAGCCATCATCAGAGCTATGCTACAATAAAATGTTCTAATAAGTACTAATTGGTAAAGATTGTAATTTTTAACTTACGTCAATTTTTAAATACCACTACAAAGGAGAGATCTCATTTCCTTAAGTTTCACAATTATGATTTTTGTAGGAGTTGGAATTTTTAAAAACATATAAAAAACATATAAAAGGTCGACACTGGACGTCACAAACACGTTAAAAAATTGAAAAATTTTTTTGTCATGGTACGGGTTTAAGACCCGACCATCTATTGATGTGAGGATGTAGACTGAATAGAACTAGTGAAATCAAATGTCGGTCCTTTTAAACGATTTTTCAAAAGTGACAGGTGACAAATGTCATATATAGGAAATAGAGATTGTTTTTTTAAATTCTTACAAAATTATTTAGTAGTTTGGAATTACTACTAGTCATCAAAGACTTTCTAAAAATTAAGTTTTTAAAATTAAATTTTATGTGTTCATCATACAGAATGATATTAATTTGTAAATTCACTCAAGTCATTGCTCAAGGTCAATGTATGTTCAATCTGACAGCTATCCTTAAGGAACAAGGGCTCAAATTGTTCAACAACACTATAAAGAAGAAACCTGGTATTAATGTTATGTTATCTGATACTTAAGTGTATTAAGAATTGTATGTCTTGATGGAAAATTGTAAGAACTTTGCATAAAAAATTTTTTGCATAAAAAATTTTTTTTTTAAGAATGTATTTTCATGTTTCAATTAAGAACAACTGTCAAATGAATTACAAAATGTTGTAAATTTTAATAAAGTTTAAAATTTGTTTAAAAAATAAAAGTATGAAAAATATATAACAAGATTGCATGAGGTCACCCTTCTTCCTCTAAAGTCTCCCATAATAATTTAAAAAGAGGTTTATAGTTGCAATTGAGGTTGATTTGTGTGTTTAAGCAACAATCAGGGTTTATTTTCATTTCTTTGGATATCTCTAGATCTTCCAAGAGATTCATGAGTCTAAAGTTTTTATTAGGAATGTTGTGTAAAATTTTACTGTTTTCAGAAGGAGAAAAAGAATGATTATTAAATTTAATGTGATATCCAAAGTTTGATTTTTCTGGGTTATTGAGGTGTTCTTTGATTCTTTGATTCAGAGTTCTCATTGTTCTACCTACATAAGTCATATTACAATCACCACAGGAAAGCTTGTAAATACCACTTCTGTTTAGTTTGTCAACTTTGTCTTTGGTCTTGCTGAAGATGGACTTGATGTTATATTTGGTTTTAAAGGAGATGTTTAAGTCATTAATTTTATTAACAAGTACTCTTGAAATTTTTTCTGAAATTGGTCCTAAGTAAGTTAAGGATCTATATATGGAAGTAGTGTTGGATTTGTTATCAACATTAAAAGCTTGGTTTAGTCTCTTTTTGAGTATAGATTTTCTAATGACTTTATCAACAGTAGTAGAAGGAAAACCATTGTTGTTTGCTATCTGTTTAATGATGGAGATTTCTTTATTGTAATTTTCTTGAGACATAGGGATATTAAGAAGTCTGTGGACATAACATTGAATAGCTGCCATCTTGTGTTGAAAAGGATGATTTGATGATGTTGGTATCATATGGTCAGTTTGAGTAGGTTTTCTGAATATTGAAAATTCTAGTGTAGGCAAAGAAGAAAAGGAGGAAGTATTCTTTTTGATAGTTAGGTCTAAAAAGTTGATAATGTTGTTGCTTTCTACTTCTAAGGTAAAATTAATTGCAGGATGTAGATTATTAATTATTGACAAAATATTGTGAGGTTCTGAAGGTGGGCCTTCTATAAAGGCTAAAATGTCATCCACATATCTGTACCATAGGATTATTTGTGGTTGAGAATGAACAAAGTTAGTTTCGAGAGAGTCTAGAAAAAGATCTGCAAGTAGAGGAGATAAAGGATTTCCCATTGCTAAACCCTCTGGTTGTCTATAAATTTTATCGTTAAAGATAAAGAAATCTTGGGAAAGGCAAAATTGGAGTAGAGAAGTAATTTGTGAACATTTATTTTGGTCAATGTTTCTTCTTTGTAGAAGGTTATTGATGATTGGAATGGTGTCTAATCTGGGAACATTGGTGAACAGATTTGTTACATCGAAGGAGACCATAGTGAAGTTATTCGGAAGAGTATGTGAAGAAATTTTGGAGATTAAATCTAAAGTGTTGGCAATAGTATATTTGGGAGTGTAATTAAGTAGATCTAGTAGAAGAGTGTTGATAAATTTTGCTAGTGAAGCTAGTGGGGTATTGACAAAACTAACTACAGGTCTTATTGGAACATTAGCTTTATGAATTTTAGGGAGACCATAAAGTCTTGGTATTAAAGGATTGCTAGAAATGAAAGTTTTGGGGTTAGTTCCAAGTTCTTGAAACAAATTAGTTGCATTAGAAATGTTTGATTTTAGATCATTTATAAGTTTATTCATTGGGTTCTTGTTAAGTGGAATAAATGAGTTGTTGGATAGAAAAGATTCTACTTTGTTAACATAATCACTATTGTACATGATTAGAAGACAGTTTCCTTTGTCAGCTTTTGTTATTATAAGTTTATGAGTTTTAATTTTATTAGAAATAGATTTAACCAGTTTAAATTGTGTATGAAAAGTTGACATAACCTTATTGTTAGAATAGTATTTTTGATAAGACTGATTTAGTGCAAAAAGACAAGACATTTTTAAGTTGGTTTTTACAGTGTTTGTGATGTTTAAACTATCTATGATGCTATCAATCTCTACACAGAGTAACTCAATATTATTTAAATCAGGTTTAGTTTTTATACAAAATTTGAGACCCTTACTCAAAAAATCAAGTTCTGGTTTTGTAAAATTGCAATTTGACAAGTTTTTAACCCTTTCAAATTGCAATTTTACAAAACCAGAACTTGATTTTTTGAGTAAGGGTCTCAAATTTTGTATAAAAACTAAACCTGATTTAAATAATATTGAGTTACTCTGTGTAGAGATTGATAGCATCATAGATAGTTTAAACATCACAAACACTGTAAAAACCAACTTAAAAATGTCTTGTCTTTTTGCACTAAATCAGTCTTATCAAAAATACTATTCTAACAATAAGGTTATGTCAACTTTTCATACACAATTTAAACTGGTTAAATCTATTTCTAATAAAATTAAAACTCATAAACTTATAATAACAAAAGCTGACAAAGGAAACTGTCTTCTAATCATGTACAATAGTGATTATGTTAACAAAGTAGAATCTTTTCTATCCAACAACTCATTTATTCCACTTAACAAGAACCCAATGAATAAACTTATAAATGATCTAAAATCAAACATTTCTAATGCAACTAATTTGTTTCAAGAACTTGGAACTAACCCCAAAACTTTCATTTCTAGCAATCCTTTAATACCAAGACTTTATGGTCTCCCTAAAATTCATAAAGCTAATGTTCCAATAAGACCTGTAGTTAGTTTTATCAATACCCCACTAGCTTCACTAGCAAAATTTATCAACACTCTTCTACTAGATCTACTTAATTACACTCCCAAATATACTATTGCCAACACTTTAGATTTAATCTCCAAAATTTCTTCACATACTCTTCCGAATAACTTCACTATGGTCTCCTTCGATGTAACAAATCTGTTCACCAATGTTCCCAGATTAGACACCATTCCAATCATCAATAACCTTCTACAAAGAAGAAACATTGACCAAAATAAATGTTCACAAATTACTTCTCTACTCCAATTTTGCCTTTCCCAAGATTTCTTTATCTTTAACGATAAAATTTATAGACAACCAGAGGGTTTAGCAATGGGAAATCCTTTATCTCCTCTACTTGCAGATCTTTTTCTAGACTCTCTCGAAACTAACTTTGTTCATTCTCAACCACAAATAATCCTATGGTACAGATATGTGGATGACATTTTAGCCTTTATAGAAGGCCCACCTTCAGAACCTCACAATATTTTGTCAATAATTAATAATCTACATCCTGCAATTAATTTTACCTTAGAAGTAGAAAGCAACAACATTATCAACTTTTTAGACCTAACTATCAAAAAGAATACTTCCTCCTTTTCTTCTTTGCCTACACTAGAATTTTCAATATTCAGAAAACCTACTCAAACTGACCATATGATACCAACATCATCAAATCATCCTTTTCAACACAAGATGGCAGCTATTCAATGTTATGTCCACAGACTTCTTAATATCCCTATGTCTCAAGAAAATTACAATAAAGAAATCTCCATCATTAAACAGATAGCAAACAACAATGGTTTTCCTTCTACTACTGTTGATAAAGTCATTAGAAAATCTATACTCAAAAAGAGACTAAACCAAGCTTTTAATGTTGATAACAAATCCAACACTACTTCCATATATAGATCCTTAACTTACTTAGGACCAATTTCAGAAAAAATTTCAAGAGTACTTGTTAATAAAATTAATGACTTAAACATCTCCTTTAAAACCAAATATAACATCAAGTCCATCTTCAGCAAGACCAAAGACAAAGTTGACAAACTAAACAGAAGTGGTATTTACAAGCTTTCCTGTGGTGATTGTAATATGACTTATGTAGGTAGAACAATGAGAACTCTGAATCAAAGAATCAAAGAACACCTCAATAACCCAGAAAAATCAAACTTTGGATATCACATTAAATTTAATAATCATTCTTTTTCTCCTTCTGAAAACAGTAAAATTTTACACAACATTCCTAATAAAAACTTTAGACTCATGAATCTCTTGGAAGATCTAGAGATATCCAAAGAAATGAAAATAAACCCTGATTGTTGCTTAAACACACAAATCAACCTCAATTGCAACTATAAACCTCTTTTTAAATTATTATGGGAGACTTTAGAGGAAGAAGGGTGACCTCATGCAATCTTGTTATATATTTTTCATACTTTTATTTTTTAAACAAATTTTAAACTTTATTAAAATTTACAACATTTTGTAATTCATTTGACAGTTGTTCTTAATTGAAACATGAAAATACATTCTTAAAAAAAAAAATTTTTATGCAAAAAATTTTTTATGCAAAGTTCTTACAATTTTCCATCAAGACATACAATTCTTAATACACTTAAGTATCAGATAACATAACATTAATACCAGGTTTCTTCTTTATAGTGTTGTTGAACAATTTGAGCCCTTGTTCCTTAAGGATAGCTGTCAGATTGAACATACATTGACCTTGAGCAATGACTTGAGTGAATTTACAAATTAATATCATTCTGTATGATGAACACATAAAATTTAATTTTAAAAACTTAATTTTTAGAAAGTCTTTGATGACTAGTAGTAATTCCAAACTACTAAATAATTTTGTAAGAATTTAAAAAAACAATCTCTATTTCCTATATATGACATTTGTCACCTGTCACTTTTGAAAAATCGTTTAAAAGGACCGACATTTGATTTCACTAGTTCTATTCAGTCTACATCCTCACATCAATAGATGGTCGGGTCTTAAACCCGTACCATGACAAAAAAATTTTTCAATTTTTTAACGTGTTTGTGACGTCCAGTGTCGACCTTTTATATGTTTTTTATATGTTTTTAAAAATTCCAACTCCTACAAAAATCATAATTGTGAAACTTAAGGAAATGAGATCTCTCCTTTGTAGTGGTATTTAAAAATTGACGTAAGTTAAAAATTACAATCTTTACCAATTAGTACTTATTAGAACATTTTATTGTAGCATAGCTCTGATGATGGCTTTGTAAAGCCGAAAGCGCTCAGCTAGGAATTGCCTAAAATATACACACTTCAAAAATACTTTTTTGCATTTTCTTTCGACTTATTTATTTTTATCACTTGAAATATAAAATTTCAACAAATAATTCATCAACGTCCAGGTACACCGGAAAATAGGTCAAGGCCATAATTTTCGGTAATGGTATTCCAGGTCTGCAAAACTGACCGAATCAAACCTTCTTTATCTCGTGGCGCTGCTCGTTCCACTTTAATCTTCATCAGTCCCCATATTTTTTCAAGGGGATTAGAATTGGAGATGCTGCTGGCCACGGAATTGTTGCCAATTCGTGTTCTTGCATCCAAGCTTGAGTATAAGCAGAAGTATGGTATCTTGCATTATCTTGCTGAAAACGCCAACTTGCTGGATATAAAACATGACCCGTTTTATAATGACCAAGAAGAAAACCATTTAGGATGTCACAATATTTCGCTCTATCAACAGTACCATTAACTACACAGAGAGGTGTAGCACCACGCTGAGATATTGCTCCTCAAACCATAATTTTAGTGGGAAATTTGAACGGTAACATTTTCTCTTGATAGGTTTTTTAGATGATTTGTACCAAGCTGGAAACAACTTTCATTAGATACCATTCGAAACCCTAGGCGCGGATTTTGTCGTCCTAACGCCACTTAAGTATTTAAACTGTTTCCGCGAATCTTACGCGGTCTACCCGAAACTGGTCTATGTCTGATATCTATGCCATTTTTTATTCTCGTTATTCAGCCCTATTCTGTAACTACAAATCGAATAGAAATGAGTCAAATCGAGTAGAGGTCAGCAAGTCGGATCGGAATTTGTAAGAATCGGTATTCTGTAACTCATCCATCGAGCAAAAAGACAATAGAGGGAATGTAAAGGTAGTGGGGGCAAACATATTGTTAGACAGGAAGTGCGATCTTTAGAGGCCACATTAAAGAAGGAAAGAGAGTCTCTCTCCTTGTTTGACATCAAATTTAGTTGGGTTATGTTATTGTTTGTCCCAAATGTCACATGAAATCTTATTCATATTGAAGTTTTTTAACAATTGTGTCGCATTTTAGACTCTTATCATTAATAATTAATTGAAACTTTCTCGTCGAAGACACATTCTGCGAAATATTATATAGCTACTGTTGATAAGTGTCGGAAAATTTAAATTTGGCGCATTCGCATTTCCGGATATGTCCGCCATCAGAGGCCACTTTTTTGGTCTCCTTTTCATAAGGATTAGATTCCCTCTTTTGTCTTATTGCTCGATGAACTTATCTCGACCCATCGAGCAAAAAGACAATAGAGGGAATGTAAAGGTAGTGGGGGCAAACATATTGTTAGACAGGAAGTGCGATCTTTAGAGGCCACATTAAACAAGGAAAGAGAGTCTCTCTCCTTGTTTGACATCAAATTTAGTTGGGTTATGTTATTGTTTGTCCCAAATGTCACATGAAATCTTATTTATATTGAAGTTTTTTAACAATTGTGTCGCATTTTAGACTCTTATCATTAATAATTAATTAAAACTTTCTCGTCTAAGACACATTCTGAAAAAGTTATATAGCTACTGTTGATAAGTGTCGGAAAATTTAAATTTCGCGCATTCGCATTTCCGGATATGTTCGCCATCAGAGGCCACTTTTTTGGTCTCCTTTTCATAAGGATTAGATTCCCTCTTTTGTCTTATTGCTCGATGTCTCGACCTCTACTATCGGAATGTTGTGTAGAAATTGATTTCGACTAGACAAGCTCTGTCGAGATCAAATTTCGACATCGAAATTGGTCTTGACGCTTGCGCATTGGTTGTTTTGACATTTATTTGTTGACTTTTTGATCTAAATTAGCGGTTGATTAATTTTTGTAGCTACTTCATTTTTTAGTCTGTGGTGTTATTTATTTAGATAAAGTTTACTAAATAATTTAACTACTCAGCAAATGTCTTTTTCTTTGCTGTCCCTCTTGCCATTTTGTATTCTTGTAACGAACTTTTCAAACTTAACCAAAACATGTCAAAACTACTTGACGTGAAATATAATCTTCTTTTTTGATGAATTTCTCGCGAGCACTAGCCTTTCCAGTAACTTAACGTCACAGAACACTTCTTTCGCGTTTCAATGCGGGGTTGCCACCAACTTCTGAGCGCGTCAAGTAGAAGTTGACGTTTTCGATTTACACCGATTACGATGTGAGTTACATAATGCCAATCCAAACACAAAAACGACGCGATAGATATCCAACATTCCGATTTCGAGTAATTACGATTCGACTTGGTGATTTCTATTCGATTTGTCAAAAGTTACAGAATAGATCTGATTGTCTCGTACACTGCACTTTTTCCGAGTTCAGTCAATTGCACTAATTTTTTAACTTTTCGGACACCCTTTGTATACAAATATTCCACCACTTTTCTTTTTTCTACCGCTGAGATTATTTTATACAAGATTAAAATATTTAGTATGTAGTACATACAATATCACTGCAAAAGTTTGGTAGGTTTTTGAACACTTTACTGCTTTATGCCTCGCCTAGTTGTAGATAGATAGATCAATTGTTTTTTTTTTATTTTAGGTCTGGTTATATGCTTCAGGAAACCGCAGATTTTGCTGAATCTATCGAAGCAATGATGAGGAAAACACTTGGAGTGCCATTAGACGAACAAATTGAAGAGGAAGAAGATTTACCCGAAGACGGTATTTCGGAAGAAGATCAAATAGATGCAGATTCTGACTCCAAAGATGAGGACCACGATGAACTTTAAGTGTCTTGTTTGTTTGAGTGTGTGAAGTGAAAGTGTTAAGTACAATAATTGTACGATCTGAAAAGACTGTCATTACAATTCCTTTGTATTTTTGTTTTACATTATAAATAATTATTTATTGTAATGTGTTGCTTTGTTTTTAAATCTTTTTTAACACCACACAATAACATTAACCAAAATTACCCAGGTTGCGATGGCTTAGTATTGTATAGTACTATAATATAATTAGAAATGGATATAACTGGTAACTTGTATCTCGTATCGCCACCATATTAACGCCTAAATGGGTTAGCGATATTTTTTACACTACATCTTGGACTTGTGAGAGGAGGGTTGATAAATATATCAATAATATATGTTGTGATATATCCTATTTATTCACTACTACTGGATTTACAACTGGATAACCTATACTGGATGACATTGCTTATTTAATTGATTACATGTTTACATCTTAAATTATGAATACCGACTGCGAATGAATTACTCAACGACTCAATTGCAATTCCTCCTCTGTTTACTATATTAATAACATATCGGGTATTAGACCGAACGATGATGTTATTGCAATACTGCTGAATCTCCAAGGTTAGCTTAAACTGTAGTGAAAATGTTATGAAACATGTTTTGCATGTTATCAATACGTATGCTCTAGTTTTTAACTGTCCTAATAAAATTTGATAATCAAATATTTTAATTTATTAAAGTAGTCTTAAGTCGTTTTATTAATCGAGGATACTTTTTCATATAAAAGCACTCTTATAACCTTTGAACGACCCATCAGAAACGGAGGGTGCCAATGGGTAACAATATAACTTCCTTCGAAAGTTGGAAGCCAATCTAGAGCAATAAATCTCACAACTTTCTTTGGGAGCTAATTGTTAGGCCTCGTTTAGCTCAGTCTCTCAGCTGTGAGAACGTCTTATCTTAGAAGTAAAGATGAAAAATGAGTTTAGTTGAGACAAATAAACCAAGATATTAACTAATCATATTTATTATACACATACTCTAGTCGTCAGAGACGAAAATTGAGTCTCTAAAAATCATATGAACAAGCTGAATTTTGCTGAAAATGTCAATTTTAGGAGGCTAAAAAAGATTCAAAAAAGTTTACCACTTTTAGCCCCCAACTTTCCCCCACGTAGAGGGAGAAAACATTGGAATTTGTACCGAAGATAAAAAATGTAGCTAAGATAATTTTAAACAAAAAATGTTAATTAGTATTTTTTGTGTAGAATGAACCGTTCTCTAATAACGATTGAAGCGATCAGCGATTTTAAATGTCAGTTATGCTTGCGAAATCGATAAAATAGTGAAGGCACAAAGAGCAATGGAAAGATCAATGCTCAGGGTGAGACTTATAGACAAAAAACAAACAAATGGATTAGAAGTAAAAGACGCAGGAGAACATGCCGCTAAATTAAAATGGAGCTTCGCAGGATACAACGCCCGACTGAAGGATAAATGATGAAACCATGAAATACAACAATGGAGACCATGGTTAGGAAAGAGAACCAGATGAAGACCACAAATGAGAGGGCTGATAACATTAAGAAGATCGGAGGTTGTCAAAATATCTTTGAAGAGTACAGTCTATATTGTTGAATAGAGAGAATATTGTGAAATTACCAACCAAATAATAGTTTTCAGAAGCTTGAAGTTTGTTACTTAAAGTATAGAGAGTATAAACAAAAAAGGAAGTTAAATAGGAGCCAAATTTGAGGAAAAATTTATAATTATTTTTGATTTGATAGGTTAAGTGACTGCATGCTTTTGTTTTAAACTTTCAAGTATCCTTTGATTCAAATTAAATTCATAAAGCTTGAATTATATTTGACATTTGGAAAATTTTGGTAAGTTACCTTCTTTAATAAGAGTTAAACTAAAAGAAAAATAAGAGAAATAGGGGCGAGAAGCCCCAGAAAGAAATTAAAGAGTTAAAAAAAAAATATGATAAAGGTTCCAAATAGATACGACATATATGATAAGGGGCCATTCAAAGTATATATAGAAGCCAGGAAGGATCAGTTAAATGTTAAAAATTATAATTATTTAGCAATTGCAAGAAAAATCTTTGATTTACAAATAAACGATATCTTTAAGACTCACAAAAAGGGTATAAATAGAATTAGTGTGGAATTTAAAAACAGAAATGCAGCAAATAACTGTCTTCAAAATAATTTGCTAAAAGAAAAAGGTTATGATGTATTTATACCCAACAAAAATATTACATGCAAGGGAATAATCTGTATTAAAAAGTGTAAAATTATATATGTGAAGAGATTTAAAATAAAAGTAAAGCCAGATAAGATTATTAATGATACATGTAGTAATAGTCAAGGAAGCGAGGAAACACCTGCAAGATGAGATAGGGGTGACGTGGTAAATTCTTTCCAACTGGAACTGTTTGCTATACCTTCACTGTGACATCTTTGCCAAGAGGTGTTCTAATTTGTGGAATAGAGCATAGGGTTCTGCCTTATATTATGCCAGTGATTCAGTGCTACAAATGCTTGAATTATGGGCATACAAACAATTTATGTAAAACAAAAAATAACAAATGTATAAATTGTGCGGAAATTCACGATTTTAATCAAAAATGCATTATGAAATCTGTACATTGTGATAATGATAATCACAATAGTACAAATAGACAATGTCCATAGTATATCAGACAAAAAAATAAGAGAGATGATGTTTCTAGAAAATATATCTTTCTTTGAGGCAATAGAAAAGATACCTACGGTTAAAAATATTAATAAATTCAATGTGCACCCATTGGATTTTCCCAGCTTGCCAGCAAAGGAATATTCAGATATAGACATACCCGTAAAGTCACACAGAACAGCGTATTTAGCCAATCAAGTAAAGACAAATACATATGGTGTTGTAGTGTTGTTGTGCAAAGATAAGACCAGCCCCAGATCAGAGCGCAAAGAAAAGAAATTCGAAATATAATGAATTTCTATTAAATCCTAATGGAAGAGTACATACAGAAAAAAAAAACATATTTTTAGTAACACAAATTATAACAATAATGAATGGAATGTAACTACCCCTGGAAGGGATGACTCTCAGTTTCTCCAGGTTATAATGAATATGGCTACTAAATTAAACAAACAGATAGAGAACATGTTCTTAATTTTATCACAAAATTAAAAACAGAAAATGTTGATTCATCCATGGGAAAGGATGATTCAAGTTAATCAATATAACAAAGCACAAGGATGTTTCACACTTATGCAGTGGAACATCAGCAAATTATGATAATTTAAATATATTTAATAATGATATCAAATCAGATATAGTTCTATTAAATTAAACCTGGACAAATAATAGTTTTATCTTTAAAATAAAAAGTTATTATGTATATAGAGATGATAGATATGATGGATATGGTGGCATCATGATTTTAGTTAAGAATTGCTTTGATCATAATAGTATAGGAATATCTGACTGTGGTAGTGGAGAAAATCTTTAAATAATAGGTACAAGAATGACAAAATTTAAACTAAATGTCATTATTATTTATAATCCTTCTGGTAAAAAGATCACAAAACCATTATGGAAGAATATAGTTCAAAATATTGGTACACCCGTTATAATTATAGGGGATTTAAATGCTCATGATCCATTGTGGCGCTGTGCTATTAGTGATCATAATGGAAACATAAAGGAATCGTTAGAGGAATATCAATTAGTAATAATAAATGATGGAAACCCTACTAGAATGGTATTGCCTGGTCAGAACCCATCAGCGGTAGATCTAACCATTGTCAGTCAAAATATTGCAACCAAGTGTCATTGGTGGGTATATTCTGACACTGGACGTAGTGGTTATTTCCCAACAGTATGCGAATACAATCAAATCCAGACATCTACAAGTCCACCGCCATGTAGAAAACGTAATTTTAAAAAAGCAAAATGGTCTAGATGTGCAGATACTATTGAAAATAAAATGCATGTTCTACATGATGTAAGATATAATGAATGGTATGAAATAATCAACTCAAGCGCGCAAGAAAATATTCCATATCATATGTACAAGCCGAATGGTAAGAGTGTACCATGGTGGGACGATGAATGTGAGCAATTGATATTAAAAAAAAATCAATTAAGATTTACATTGAAAATCAGACGTTGGAAAACTACATAAATTGTAATAAAGTAAAGGCTTTTGTGAAAAGGCAACATCAAATTTAGAAAAGGATGAGCTTTAGAGCATTTTGTGGGACCCTTAATCGAGATACATCAATCAGCAAAATCTGGAATACAGTTAAAATATTTTAAACCTATTTTGGCAATAGAAATACAATTTCTCCCAATAAATAAATTTGTATAACTATTCTAAACAGCTTAACCTCTTGTAATGTAAATCCTTACTTTACCTTGTTAAACGATAATAATGGAAGTGTTCAATCAATTACATTTAATGAGTATAAAAATATTATATACTCCAAAAAAGATAAAGCAACAGGGTTAGATAATGTATCATATTCTATGATTAGAAATTTACCCCTAATAGCACATTTTCATCTTATTAAAATTTTTAATGATATAGAAATAAGTAAAATTCCTTTTGAATGGAAACAAACATTAATATTACCTTTTTTGAAACCTACTAAATGCCCAGATAATCCAGAGAGCTATAGACCAATTGCCCTAACATCATGTGTAGGTAAGGTACTGGAAAATATAATTAAGAATATAATAGCAGAATAGTAAAACACAACAGCCTTTTATCGCAGTATCAAATAGGGTTCCGTAAGGAACTTGCTTGCAATCATGCTACTATACTAGATACTACTATCACAGACAGTACTTATGCATTTACTGATAAGAAGGTGGTATTAACTGTTTTTCTTTTTAGGAATTAGGAATTTTAGGAATTTTCTACTAGGAATTAAATATTCCTAGAAAATTATTATAGTGCATATAATTTAATAAATAAAAATAATTTAATATTTGAATTTTTGATTAATAAAATGATCTATGTGAGAGATAAGCAGAATGAAATATTTGGACCCAACATTAAAGATAAAGATTTGACTCAAGGGTTACCTCTGAGCCCACTTTTATTTAATGTGTACACTAAATCATTACATGATATTATACCAGCCGAATTCAAGTTAATACAATACGCTGATGACCTAGCTCTTGTAATAATTGGCAAAAACATAAATAATCTTATTGGAATTGCTAATAATTGCCTTAGAGACATTATTATTTGGCTAACTGAAAATAAGCTTCCTTTATCAATAGATAAAACATCATCAATGATATTTAGTAATATGAGGAGTACAATAAATGACATACCTTTAACAATAGATGGACAGATCATTCTTATCAAAAACTCTATTAAATATTTAGGATTAGTTTTTAATAATTCTTTAAACTGGACAGAAAACATTAAAAATATTGAAACGAAAGATCAAAAAGGAATGAATATAATGAGAGCATTATGTGGCACATAGGGGGGGGGCAGACCCTATTTCACTTATGTTAATTTATAAAGGTATTATAAGATCACACCTTGATTACTCATGTACAGTACTAAAACCCCGCAGTAAAGCCAACTCATAACATTAGATAAAATCCAATTTAAAGCTTTGAGGATTATCACAGGTTGTATGAGATCTACTCCTACTAATGCCTTATTAGCTGAGAGTGGAAAAACATTAGAAATCAGACGAAAAATCATGTCAGCTGATATAGAAAACCAATTGAATGAAATATTGTCTGAGCTAGAGTTCAAAATCAATAATCAGATAGGGATGTGGAAATTAAAAGAGACACCATATCTTATATACATTAAAAGTAAATTTGATCAAGATCTAAACAATTATTTAAAGATAGTATTAAGTCTTGTTACCAGATTGAACTAAAATATCAAATAGAAAGAATAAAAACAGTATTCTCCAAAAACAAAAAAAGTAGAAACATATAGTAATCAACAATTTCTTAATGAATTCTCAACCATCTATGAAGAATTCACTTGGATATTTACAGATGGGTCATTAGAACCCAATTCAACGGCAGTAGCGTTTGGAGCTCAAATTCCATCAATAAATTATAACTATGCATCTAGACTACATGAGCACATACAAATATACACTGCTGAAATTATTGCCATTGCAGGAGTTTGCTTAGAAAAAAATATTAAAAAAGCAATAATATTCTTTGATGCAAAAAGTGCAATCCAAAAATTGCAAAGTACCTGTTGGGGAACAAATAACCACATTGTAAATTTAACTTAAAGATTAATACTTGAGGCAAATGAAGCAGGACTTGATATTATTATAGCCTGGATTCCAGGCCACTCAGAAGTAAAAAGGAATATTGTGGAAGATCAATTGGCAAATCTAGGTAGAACCCTAAACATCCCAGCTAATATAAAAATTGATAAAATGGACTATCTTTCATTTGTTACTCAAACACTAATAAATGAATTTAAACTTGATTGGCTTAAACAGTTTAAACAAAAGAAAAAGTGGTACCAACAATGTCAAAGCGAATTCTCTATAAAACTATGGTTTCATAAGTTTGCCTTTGTAGACCGTAGACACCTGACAACAATTATTAGGTTACGAGCAGAAAATTATTTGGCGCCAGATTATCTATTTAAAATTAACTGTATTGATTCCCCTTTTTGTGAGTGTAAGCAAATAGGATGAATAATACACATCTTGCTAGAGTGTCCTATCAATAAGACACCACTATTTGATTTATATCAAAAACTTATAAAAGATGGATGCCCAACGACCATTTCAGTACAAAATATTTGATTGAATTTTAATATTAACCAACTAATTTTAGAATAAAAATAGTAAAAGAAAAAATAAAGTTAATAGATGAATAAAATCAAAAGAAAATTGAAGTAAAATAATTATTACAAAGAAATAACAAACATGTGACGTTTATAATGTTACACTCTAAATACTGATGGGCAGATTGGATCATCTATTGCTAGATAAATCGAATATGTTCTGAAAGAATAGAATGATAGTGATGTGAATCTTCAATTGAATCGGTAAGTTCGAAAACCGTATAAGTCCAAAATTTAACATTTTGAATAATCTTTTTTTTTTCTCTGGGTATAATCTTTTTTCCTTCCATGAAGTGTTATATACCTGTAATTTACCGTTCATTATATAATTTTTTTAACTGTGTAGTTGGACATGCGTTGTTTGCCTCTAACAACTTTTTTAAATAATGTGACATTGCTTGTTAAGTTATCTACGAAATAAACAAGACAAACACATTAAACAGCCTATACTAATATTTTATTAGAGACAAATATGATAATGTTATAATAATTAAGTAAACATTTAGAGGACATGTCTAAAAAATTGTTAAAGATGCTTCATATCATCTTCATATTCTTGGGGGTAATCGTTTGTGGCTACGTCGCTACGTGTTAAATTTTGTTAAAATACATGGCAAAACGACGGAATAAAAGGTAATAGTCAAGGTAGGGCAAAAGACAACTTTTTGTTTTGAGATTGGTAATGGGATTACTGAGACTGGATTTAATTGGGTTGGAAATGTTACTTGCTGTCTTCGATACCTTATGAAGTCGACCTCATACATATTTTGATTATTGAAATAGGTCTTATATAAAAGAGCTTTCCTATGTGTTCTTGTTGGACTTGTAGGAAAACACGTTGACAGTAGAACAGGCACTTTGTTAACATTCTTTCTCTACTTACAAAAGGAGGATTAGGTGACAGTTTCTTATCTACATATATATATATATATATATATATATATATATATATATATATATATACATATATATACTATTTATATATACATACACATATATGTATACATAATATATCTCGCGATAGTGGTGACGGTCGCGAATTCAATGCTTTTTCCCCATCCAAAAAGAAGTGCTATGTAGTATATATGTGTTGCATGCATCACATACTATTTATATATAATACATAGGTAATATATCTCGCGGTGACGGTCGCGAGTTCAATGCTTTTTCCCCATCCAAAAAGTGCATAACGTCGCTAAAGAAGTTTTCACTTCAAAAACTTTTGAGTGATCGTCTTTACTTGAGGGTACGTATGCAGTATCCAAAAATAGCACTTATAATACTTGTAATGCCCTCTACTTTACTACCTGGAATTGTATTGTCAGCCCATTTCAAAATTGAAGATGCAATTTCATTTGCACCACGCACCCCTTTCGATTCGGCTCACATAATACATTGTACAGAAGAATCACTGGCATTATATAATATAAAATTTAATTTACAAAGCTTCCTTTTGTAGAAACTAATACAATTTGAAGGCAAACAGTTTTGCAAATCACCAGATAGTACTTTGTGTTTTGGTGACTCTAGCCATTATAAAGTCCAATTGTTTTAAGTTATACCGAGTTTTAGATTAAATTAGATGAGCATCATGATCAGCCTGTACACTGGTTAGTTCATCTGCAGTAAGATTATTTTTCAATTGAGCGGTGAATGTACTGCATGTATCGCAAGTGTCTATTTCGGGTGGTTTAAACACAACTTCAAGTCTTTATTAAAAATATCTGTATACAACCACCTTTTTGCTCCTAGCTTTGGATCCACATGTCCTTCATTGCATATATCAATGTACAGTTGATACATATTTTCTACTGTAAGTTCTGTGCCCAGATAGTTTCTCTTGTTCCTTTCTCTGGAATAATAACCCTCGTACTTTGGGAAGTATTGATATGTTGAAGTATTTATCGTTTTGGTAGGAGTTTTATTGATTGGCGTGTGTCTACCCTATTAAACGTCCTCGCTCAATTTTTTGAAACATATTCACTACTACTAAATTAGGTATACAAAGTGTGTTTAAAAACATAACCTTGCACACCTTCAATCGCTGATTGTTCACTATAAAATGCTAGTGTAGTGTACTATTTTTAGATTTGGTAGAGTTTGAGTCTCTGTTTCTTGATCGACAAATATGTTGGATGTCAATACATGAGAAGATAAATTGCTTTTTAATATCTGAAACGTTTGTCTCAGTTTAGTATCAGTTGAAAATTTTTTGTCTTTCGTGTTCTGGCAATCTTCCAGAGCATTTTATGCGACACATGCAAGAAGGCTTTAACAATCTGCAGGTATGTTTTCGCTTCTTTTACTGAAATACTCTTTCCCACAAGCTATGTTCCGTTTTTTTGAACAGTACAGGCCCAACGTTTGTTCATTCACTACACGTTTTTTAAGTTTTTGTTTGCAATTAGTTACATTTTGTGTCTGCATCGCTGCTTAGGGATAAATCGTCCTTAAGAAGTCTATCCTTCTCAGAACATTAACAGATTGTTATACAATAACAATCAGAATGCCCACTCTCAGATGCCGTCTTTGAAGTTTGTCAGCACGCGATCGACATATTTTAGACGGAATAGACTCGAATTGAGAAATTTGTGACAAGCTACGACAGAACTGTAATTTAAATTTTTGGAGATTAATAATTTAGTACATTTGAAATAATTTAATCTATTCTTCAACTAAAAGTACGAATAAAATAGTGCATATTATGTCTATAGTTGCCGTAAATAAATTAAACCGGGTTAATTTTTCTATGCACACCAGATACAATTTCACTGAACAGCACTGATTCCGTTTAAAACATGGCTGATCCCGTCTGCGCGAACGAGATGCGCGTACTTATTTTTTCAAGCAAAGTGGGCATTCTGATTATTTATTATTCTGTGCCATTACCTTGAAACTTATTTTAGTGACCAGGTAATTCTGAAACAAATCTGGTCTTGTAATAATAATTATAGGCTTATTTTATAGGCCAATAATTGGACAATACAAAAATAATCCTTATAACCAAAGACAGGAATTTACTGAGTAATTTCCGTTACTCCCATTAAAAAAATATAGATCTAGCAACAATAGTTTACCCTAATCTGTTGGTATCAACAACAATAATTATAGTGATACTGGTTGTGCTTAACTGTAAATATATTTTGCCCAATATATTGTAGTGTTTGTAACTACAAGTACATACAGGGAATTGCTTGGTAAATTCTCTGCTTACAACGAAAAAACATAAATGGCATAATTGCATTAGTTGACGATTTACCAAAATTTAAACACATCGGTAATAATTATTATATTTGTAAAATTTTTGGTTTGGAAAGATAATCATTAGGACGAAAATTAAAACATTTCATTTATTATCACTGTGTTACAACATAGGGATTAAAGCAACCTGTTTAACAATTCACATCACAAACCTATTTCGCAAACTGCACGTAAGCCTATATAATGTTCATATAAAGCTTTCCAGCGAAGTCCGGTTAATCCATTATATATCATTTCTATACGGCTTCCCGTGTTGTCTGGTTGATTGGGATACCAGTTGTAGTAGGTGATTGGACGCCCTGTATTTTTCCATACCCACCTGTTCTGCTCTTTGGCTCCCGCAGTCCAAAACCCATATTCGGGTCCATTACCATCTGAAAATAAAATTAAAAATGTACAATACACGCAGTTCGAAGAGTGGAACAGAATGGTTGTGAAGGCATTAAGTGCAGTTATGATAACACCAGAAATGTTCAAGGCTACAGAAGAAGCCAATCTAAAATTACTTCATCCTCTCTGTAATCAAATATAGATGATAGACAATAGCCCACTAACCGATCATAATCTACTATCTGGACAGTACACAATAAAGGCAGCTCTCATAAATAAGACAATTACAGAAAGATTTCTATTGCACAGATGCCAGAAAGATACTACTACAACGGTACTACCACGGTACCTTAATGTTAGCCACCTTACAACAGGAACTGGTCCAAATAATGAGTAAACTTGAATGAGTGAGGGATATATATATATATATATATATATATATATATATAAAAGAGAGAGAGAGAGAGAGAGAGAGAGAGAGAGAGAGAGAGAGAGAGAGAGAAGAGAGAGTTACATCACATCGCAATTATCTTTATGTAAATGCTCGGATACTCCATCTAATTATAATATTGGTATATAAGTCCAAGAATTAAGGATTTGAACATAAAATTATTCATACCTGCGATTTTGCTAGCAGAGTAATTATACATCACGGAATCTTGCACAACGTTGGCTCTTTTTATTGTTCTGAAGCTATTTTCTTGTGGCATTGTAAATTAGTTACTGTTAAACTGGGAATAAGCCACAATTAAAGATAAAAATACGTTTATTGACGTTTCAATTTCCACTTCGGAAATCGTTCTCAAAATACAAACAGTAAATTAAACAAATTTTGTTTTTTGTTACATAGTGTAACATATTACTATGTAACAAAAAACAAAATTTGTTTAATTTACTGTTTGTATTTTGAGAACGATTTCCGAAGTGGAAATTGAAACGTCAATAAACGTATTTTTATCTTTAACTGTGGCTTATTCCCAGTTTAACAGTAACTAATTGGCTCTTTTCTAATGTAAATCTGAATAAAAAATCTAAGGTTCATTCTAGTAATTTTTGACGCTTTTCCTTTTGGAATTTCAGCTGCTTGTCTGATCAAAAGCTATTTGGAACTTAATCACACTGTTCGAATGATGACAAAAATCTAGTCCCATTTCAATATTCAAGTATTTGATAATGGGATTAAATAAATTTTACTGTATTATTTGACTTTGATTTAATTGTCTTAACTTACTTTGAATGTTTTTGCGTTTAATTAGTAATAAGTTTTTTCTTTAAATCTTTATTCACGTTGAAAAGTCTTGAACAGATCTCGAACAAGTCTTGAACAAGTCTCAAATAGAGGAGCTGTTGTATCTCCTCTAGAATGGAGTTGTACTGTATAATTACTTAGCGGCAATTTTATTTTATGATTTATAGACACAATTTTTTGCCAAAATCAATACTATTCGAAATAAATGATAAAATGTTAGGTTAGACCTTATTCCCACTTACACTACTAAAAATAGTGATGCCTACAAAATATGCCCCCCTCTCACATTACTGTCCTAGTCGTAGATGTTATTTAGTAATAAAACCGCACATACTAATTATTTTTTCTTTTCGATTTGTGTTGCGCGTCAAATTCAGGATACTTACAGCGCTCCTTCATCTTTTGGTAAAGAAAGTTATTTTCTTGCTCTGATTCAATACTGACGAGATTCATGTTAAGAGATTTACAATGTGCCCATGCCTCCCACCAACAACCCTAAAAAATTAAGAAAAATAATAGTACCTTCATCCACAAATAAAAGTTTGCCTTTTTTTAGTTTTTCTTATAATATGTGACTTACATGAAAAATATCTGCAATAAAGTACTGACTGTCACCAAAAGTTATGAGATTACCTGAAAGTAGACATTAAGTTAATACTTACATTACTATTTTAGACAGTTTTTATATTTATTCTCAGTTGAAATATTGTATTATTTATATAAGGTTAAATGCTCGAATAAATGAACTTTGATCAAATAAAAAGCAGATATCGAGCACATTTTTATTAATTAAATGTTGTCCAAGTACTTTTGTTTCCTAGAGCATCCTCAAGGGCATTTCGTCAAATTTGGCCTATCTAACAATAATAGAATGTTTATAAACATAATATTGTACATCACATTACACTACACAAGGACAAACACTTTAAAATTTTAAAATAGGCGAAGCTACATTATGGTCGGAAACCGGAGAGATAAACTTTCATTCTCTCTCCGGTTTCCAATCAAAATGTAGATTCGCCTATTTTAAAATTTTAAAGTGTTTATCCTTGTGTAGTGTAGTGTAATGTACAATTTTCTGTTAATAATATTCTATTATTGTTGGTTAGGCCAAATTTGAGGAAATGCCCCTGAAAACGCTCTAGAAAGCGAAAGTACATGGGCAAGATTTAATTATTAAAACTGTGCTCGATATCTGCCTTTTATTCGATTAAAGTTTATTGTAATATTGCTACATGCATGGTTCCATCCGCTATTTACATCTGTGTATCACTATATATAGCTGATATGACCATTCTGTAGATAAAAATAAAAATTGGATAAGTTAATACGTAAAAGTTTTTGTCAGTTCTTCTATCAGAGTAGGGACCCCCACGAATTGTTAATGTAGCAGGGATACTTGCCGTGGAACAAAAACAGACACCAAAACCACAAGTGAGCCCCGACAAGAGCTCCACTCGCTGAAGGTGCTGCACTGGAACATCAGCCGGCGCTCACTCAACCGGGAAGATCGAGACAGCACATGAAATAGACTTCAGACTTCTATTATTTATTACAAGGTGACGAACATCAGTCAAGAAACGATCGTCTATTGACATCTGTATGCCGAGTTTTGCGGGGAGTACCCAGTTATTTAAGCATCAGTACAGCGAATAGCAGATCAATAACGGGCAATTATAAAAAATAATCTTATCCCAGAGACTAGATACGATACCAACAGAAGTGAAGTCGAACAGGAGACTCATAACCAAGAGCTAGTTGTAGATCAAATCCCTAATGAGCAGATTCCTGAGCTTTTCATTCAAGAAATTCAACCTGCCAACGAGTGGCACATAATAGACCAGATCTTATACTAGTTAATAACTTAACAGACAGACAAAACTAATAGATGTGACGATACCCAACAATAATAAAATCTGTGTGTTAAATACAACGAAAAAAATCACCAATTACAGAGATCTGGAAATATAAATAAAGAGATAATGAAAAATGGAAAGTACCCAGACGATACCTATTATTCTGTCTACTACAGCACTGGAGTTATTCCTCATAGCCTCTTTGAAAACATAAAACAGCTGGGTCTTAATGAACATCTCTATAAGACCATGCAGAAAGCAGTACTGAGTTCAACATCTAGATACATAAGACAATTTTTGGGAGATACTCCAACGTATTAAGTCAACTAGGGCTTTTATTAACATAAAAAGAGTCCCACCAGAGATCAATTCTTTTAATATCGTAGGTATCTGGGATAAGTAACTTTTCCCCTTAGAGGGAGTGTGAGTCATATGGCTAAATTTGGATAAGAATAATAATATCGAAATGTTCTATCAAACATGTTTCACAGTCAGCACCACCCCAAATTCATGTATTATTACTTCCCTATCTACGATGGAACCTATAAAAAACCGACTAAGCTGCATTTTGAAAAATGCGTAGGATGGATCCACCTAAAGCTGTACACTATGAGACATTTTTCGATGAAGGAGAAAATCAGGAGATTTCCGATAAACTAATGGATTCTATCAAAAATGCGCGTCGTGAAACATGGTCTGAAATTGTGGAATCTGGGAATTCTAAATATCTAGTCGACAAGCGAATATCAAACGACAACCATCTGACCAAACTCAGCAGCTGTATGCATTGCCTCTTCTACATTGCCCACTTCTATAGTACCACACGACGGAATACTTCTTATCATTCATACAGATACCTCTTCAAAGGAAGACAGCTTCAACAGCTGCGAAGCAAAAATCCAGAGACCCATTGGTATGACAAAAATGTGATGAGTCTCTTAACTAAAGTCGGGAAAGACAGATCTATCTCTAAGAAATCAAGATGAGACTGGTGAATGCACTTGTACTTTTAATATTTCTGTACTAGCAGAAACTTGAACCCTTTGGGAACAAGCACGCTTAAAAATGAATGCCTTTGAGATGTTATGTTGGAGAAGAATGCTGCGCATACCTTGGATAGCTGATCGGACAAACGCTTTCATTCTTAACCAACTTGCCATTACTAAAAGGTTGTTCACAACATGTCTGTAGCAAACTCTACAGTTCTTCGATCGAGGTTCTCGGCGGTGATGATGATTTAGAGAGACTATTTCTGGAAACGTTCAAGGGAGAAAAGCAAAAGAGGGTCCGACCAAATTCAATATTCAGCAGGCCACTTATTCTGCGAAACGCTCAAAGCAACTGAAGATATAAATGGAGAAAAATTGTTAGGAATATTGGAGGAAATCACGATCCTCAGTAATGGAAAAACAAGAGAGAAATGGCAAATGTATAGACTTTTTAAACACGTGCGGTAAGCTACCCTCTCCCGTGTGCCACTCGGGTGCTGCAAGTCATATTTATGTAGTGGAGGTTAGGGCTTACGAAGGCAATTACGAGGATTTCTTAGGGACTATAATGGAGCTCGTTATTATACAACCTGAAGATTTCTGTTTGTGATTATAATATGACGTTGTCGTTTGTGCAATTTTGTGTTTTATATTGTTATTATGTTTTTCTTTATATTGTAATTTTTAAGATGTGTGTATAATATGCCATACGATAAGTAATTAAATAAAATAAACAATACAAGACATATCTTGGATAGATGAGGAATACATATTAAGAAAAAGCATAAAAGACAAACAGAAGGTTGCTGTGCTTTTGTAGTCTCGTTGTTCTGACAACAATCTTCAGTGTCAGTTCTACATAAAATAAATCAATACATTAGGTTATATAGGCATTCTATTTTCATTGTAGACATTTTCTGAACAGTTAATTGGATTGAATAGATAAAGAAAATGTGGTCTAGGTCTTCGATTTGCTTATAAAATTCACAAACAAAGGTCACTAAAACAATAGATAAAGTAAAAATCCACGACCATCCATGTAAAACTATTCAGTAGGTATCATAAAATTTATATTAATTCAATTTTAAATCAAACTTATATATTTATTACCTGGTAAATTCTTATTTCCTTCCACAGGATTTTCCTTCCATATTAATACGCACAAAAACAAAAATACTGAATTTGTATTTGTCATCTTATTTGACTGGTACTACATAAAACTATGTACGAAAAATTTCAGCATTCCATTTTTATAATATTATATCTCTGCATCGGCTTTTTTAACCATAATTAGCCTTTAACCTAAATGTTAGTTTTGTAGATAAAGATGTTTTTAAAATGCGTTTTGGAAAATACGTTTTATGATAAAAAACTTGCAAGTGGGTAACAAAGACCTTATCACAGTTTCCTAGATAATGCATTTTCGAAAATATATTTTAGGAAAATACGTCTGATATAAGATTAAAAACAATTAATTAATTTAATTAGTATTCCATTCCAAATACCTTAATGACCTTAATTACAGACATAAACTTTAAATCAAATAAAATCCACAAGGAAAAATTCCTGTAGCTGGCTGTATACCACGTATCACAAAAAAGAGGTTAGTCTTTGTAAATGGGTATATTTATTTAAAAAACCCTTAAAAGGGCTACATCAATATAACAAACGTTTTCGGACCACACAGTCCATCATCAGGTTTTAAAATCGAAAAAAAGCTAGGTCACAATGCCTGAGCCACCAAAATACTAGGGTAAAAACCCTTTAAATTACATTTAGTTATAAAAGATTATACATTGTGTTGTAAAATAACTGTGATGTTCAGTATTAAATTAAATTTGGCTATATATAACACATGGCTGAAGCGAGTTCCAGAGCCGGTGAGAGAACCTCTACACGCGGAGAAAAGCTGGGAACTGGGTACTTCCAGTTCCCAGCTGTTCTTTTATAACTAAATGTAATTTAAAGGGTTTTTACCCTAGTATTTTGGTGGCTCAGGCATTGTGACCTAGCTTTTTTTCGATTTTAAAACCTGATGATGGACTGTGTGGTCTGAAAACGTTTGTTTTATTGATGTAGCCCTTTTAAGGGTTTTTTAAATAAATATACCCATTTACAAAGACTAACCTTTTTTTTTAAATCAAATGTTTAAATTTATTCTCAGGGTTCTTTTGTGAGTTCAGAAATACCTTTGCCTTTTAATAGTGTTCAACATACACAACAGAAATAAAAGGAAATAAAATAAATTGCAAAATGTTCGATACAATTAAAATATATTGATAAAATATGTTGAAAAATTTTATCACATCTATAACAGAAACCAAACATAAATGCAAACATAATAACACCAAACATAATTTAATTGTTGTTTGTCTTTAGTTATTTGGAAGTTGAATTATGATATTCCATCCACATCAGGTAAATATATTATCCAGTTCATTTTAAGTAATTATTTAGTAATTTTTTTTATTTAATTTAACGTGCTTGTGACAGCTTCGGCCATTAGCACGAGGCACCATGGATACAATTTTATATAAGGTACAATTACATATTATAATATACTATAGTTATATATTATTTATTAAGTTTTCTAGCTTCAGGAACTGGATAGCTGTGATGACTTGGCTCTGGTTCGATAATATATCTGTGATGTCGTCCTTCATGCCCAGTTCTTGGCGTCGTTTATTGTAATGAGGGCAGTCCACAAGGATGTGTAGAACGCTTAGTGGAGATTGGCAATAGTGACAGATTGGCTTAGGTGTAGACCATGTGTAAATCTGGTGTGAACGATACGCAATCTTCTAGTAACAACCATCTCATTTCTAGTTATATCAGGGATAACGAACTGCTGAACTACGAATAGCGATTCGTATATTATGTAGTGTACAATTGGATATAGCAGCTTCTTTAGCAAAGCGATCGGCGATGTCGTTACCCGTAATCCCGATGTGGGAGGGAATCCATATAATAGTGATATGGATGTCGTGGATGATAAGATTTTGGTAAGTGTCATGGATTTTTTCTACAAGAGGGTGATTAGTAAATAGATTATTGATGGACTGGATAGAGGCAAGGGAGTCTGTACAGATGGCAATATGTTGATTGGGTGCTGTGCAGATTTTGGAGGCTTCGTAAATAGCATACAGTTTACCAGTGTGAACGCTGCATGTGGCAGTAGTAACTGCACAACCAACCCCCGTTTCGCTCTTTGATGCGTCAGTGTAGAGGACCCGATCGAATTTCTTAAAATTAAGAATTTCTAGTAAGGATTTCCTAATCAAATCCTGGTTGGTTTCTGCCTTACTAAACTTTGAAAGTGACAAATTAAATTCCGGTTAAGTTTTGGTCCAAGGAGAATTCTGCGGGTTAGGGAGAGGGTTAGTTAAGGATAAATTTATATGTGGTATTAAAGTTGGAAGTAGGAGGGCGATAGTGTGTATGCGTGGAGCAGGATGGTGAGTACTAGTATAGTTGGGTAATGTTAGCAGTGTGTGTACTGGATTAGAAAGGTTGGCTGAAGTGAAGGCAGCATAAGAAAGGAGGAGATATTGCCGCCTATGCCAAAGAGGAGGCTCGTTGGCTTCGCGGTAGAGGCTCTCAGCTGGACTGCTACGAAAAGCTCCTAAATAGAGGCGGTTGGCAGTATTATGTACTGAATTAAGGGTTTGTAAGGATGTTTTGGATGCTGACATATATAAAGCTGCCGTAATCGAGTTTAGAGCGAATAAGAGACCTATATACTTTTAATAGTGTACATTCGCTAGCGCCCCATTGGTAGTGGGAAAGTGTTTTGATAATATTTAAAGGTTTCAGGCACTCTGCTCTAGTTTCCTGAATATGTTGTTTCCAAGAAAGTCGGGAGTCGAATATTAGTCCTAGAATTTGGCGGTGATCGACGACTGGGAGAGGGTGGTTATTCACTAAGATAAGTTTGCAAGTAGTAGTGGTCGCAACACCATGGCAATAAATTACAAGGTCATCAGCATATGTAGTAAATTTGACTGGGGAGGGAAGACTGTGGCATATATGGTTAATCGATAAAATAAACAATGTGGGGCTTAATGCAGAGCCCTGAGGGACTCCGTCTTTTAGGCAACCATTTACAGAAATTCTGAAAGATCTAGAGCTAAGAAAGTGCTTGATGAATTTAAAAATATTTCCATTGAGGCTGTATAATAATAGTTTATCGAGAATAATCTGTCTAGGTATTTTATCGAAAGCAGCTTCAATATCAAAAATGCAGGCAATCACTTCTTGACTGTTATTAATAGCTTCGGCGATGTGGGTATAAAGGAGGACGAGGTTATCGCTTGTGGAACGGTGTCGGCGAAAACCAGATTGTTCTTTAGGTAAAATTCAATAAACCATAAAAGACGCCTGTTTATCAAAGTAATTATTAAAAGTAGATATTTTGGAGTAATGTATTAAAAATTATATATTAATACACGCCTGAATTATTGTAACTTATCTCTTTCAGGCAAAAGCAATAATACCTTTGATGACAGTGATATCTCTAGTATTGATGAGCCATATGCAGATTTAGGATCTAGTTACAATCCTTCTGATATCGAAGAATAATCAAGTGAAAAAAGTACAGGTATTTTATTATTATTATAATCGTTTGCGAGAAACTAATATACTTTGTTTTAGGTGAAAATGAAAATGAATTGCTGACTGATGAGAATTTACAAAACAATTTTCAGTCTAACGATATTGTGAATCCTGGAGAAATTCTAAGAAGACAGAAACGTGGTGTTCGACTCGCCGAAAATTTGCAGATAAAGTTAATGGCAATGTAATATAAGAAAAAAATTACGAAATATTGGACGTGAGTACACAACATTAGGGGTAATGTAGCTGCTGCTGCTGCCAAATAGTTTGATGCTTCCAACTGTCGTTGTTTTAAAGAATTCCATAAACTCATTACTCTTCAACAGCGTGAAACTATTTTTAAAGTTTTTTATGAACTTGCTAATTATGATTTACAGATGTACTTATGTGGCCAGAGCTTTTTAAAAACGTTTTGAGAGTTTCAGATGGTCGACTTATACGTGCTTTGCGTAATAAAGAGCAAGGTGGTAGACCTTCTAAGGATAAAAGAGGAAAAAAGGACCCGCATAGTAAAACAAGTCAGGAGAAACTTGACAATAGTTTTCATTTTATTTCGAGGTTCCCACATTATCAGTCACATTATTCTAGAAAAAAATCGCAATCTTTGTTATTTATCTCCCACTTTAAATCTGTCAACTATTTATTCCTTATACAAACAAGAAACAAATGATCCTGCGTCACAATTTGTTTTAAGGGATAAAATTTAGGGAACTTTACGGTGAAAATTTGTGTGTAAATAAAATTCAGTGAACAAAGTTTAAATTGTAATAGATAATAGATTTAAGATTTTAGGTAGAATTACATATCGTATGATTATATAGATTCTTCTTCTTACGGTGCCTATCCGTTCTGGTTGTTGGCGATCAACATGGCTATCCTAACTTTGCTGGCTGCTATTCTGAATAGTCCGGTTGTCGATGTATTAAATCACTTTTACAGGTTTTGAAGCCAAGATATTCTTCTTCTCTCTGGTCCTCTCTTTCCAAATACCTTGCCCTGAAGAATGAGTTGCAACAAGCCGTATCTCTGTTCATTCCTCATAACATGGCCAAGATATTCTAGTTTGCGCTCTTTGATGGTGTTAATAATCTCGCATTCCTTGCATATTCTACGTAGGACCTCAACATTAGTCACACGACCCATGAAATTCTTAAGATACGTCTGTAACACCACATCTCGAATGCCTCGAGTTTTCTTAAGGAAGCTTCGGAAAGTGTCCAGGCCTCTACTCCGTATAATAAGGTAGATTATATAGATTAGGTAGAATTAAATATTGTATATAGATATTGTATGACGAATTACATATTGTATGAATATACCAAGGCTGGCCTAGATATTAACCTAACAAAAACAGAGTACTTATCTACAAGTGAAGAAGATCTACAGATTGACGACAACGTAACGATCAAAGGAAAGGATAAATTCAAATACTTGGGTTTTACAATCATGAAACAATAGAGTAAAAAAGTAAGCAAAGATTAGGACAAACAAGAACAGCAATCCGACAACTTAACTCAGTATCGATGGATAGGCACCTTAATATGAAGACAAGAACATAGATTTATAAAACATTAGTGCGAAGTATTATGACATATGGGGCTGAAAATTGGATTATAAACAAGAAAACCAGCAGTAAGATAGTAGCAACAGAGATGAAATACCTGCGAAGACGCTTCAGAGTAACAAGAATGGATAGGAGAAGTAATGACGAAATAAAGCAAAGAAATATATAAAACAAAAAAGACTAAAGTGGTATGAAGGTGTAAGAAGAACTAGCGACAGCAAATTCATAAAGAGAATAACCGAATGGAGCACCGTAGGAAGAAGTAAAAGAGGACGACTTCGAAGATCCTGGAACTAGACGACGCCATGAGTAAGAGAGGCATAAACATGGAGAATGGGACAAAAGAGAGAGATGGAAACGGTTGAGCAAGGGAAGGCAGTGAATACTGAATAATTTCTATATATATATATATATATATATATATATATATATATATATATATATATATATATATATATATATATATATATATATATATATATATATATATATATATATGATTTGATTTTGTTTTTTTAATAAGGGGATTTTAAATCAACAATTAACCGTATTCAGCTAATATATTGTTAAAAATAGGAAACATTTATACAGATGCTATTGTTGGGTTATATCGAAAACAAGAAAGTATTAATTTGATGGATTTCGTAGAAACTGGGATTTCTCTGTGTTCCTTCTCTAGGAAGGAGAAATGTTATGTTTGATGAAATATTAAAAGCAGAGGAAATAACAGCCTGTTTCTGGTCGCAAAAAGAATAACATCTGAAAAAAATATATTAAATGCCGGTGAATTTTAACGATAGAAGATAATTACGTTGTGTAAATTAAAAAGAAATTTTGTTTTCGAAAGTGTTTTTCTTTAGTGAACCTGTTTGAAAATAATGTCAACAGCATTTATGAGTACCAATAAACTATCATTGCATCGGGAGAAGCTAAGGCTTAGAAATTGAGTATCCAAGAGGAGATAGGAATTTTGGTTAGGACGTGAGATTGAGATTCTTTTTGGAAGTTGATTCAAAGAAGGGAGTTTAGCGAATTGACAAGAGAGTATCCAAGTAAGATTTAGTCTTGAAATAAATTTAAAATTAAGCGTTTTATTTAAATTTGAGAACATTGCACAGAGATATAAAGTTTGGAAACGGAACAGAAAATTTAATTAAATATATAATTTTTTTTTGTCTATAAGTGTTTGTTAAGTAGTATAGGTTATTTAGTAAAGCGAACCAATATTGGCTGCGCAGTTTTTAATTGTTACGATATGGATGGAGCAATATTTATGTTTGTTTTGTTTTATAGGTGTAATTTCAACATATTTTATCAATATATTTTAATTGTATCTAACACTTTGGCATTTATTTTATTTCCTTCTACACCTATCTGTTGTATGTATTGAACACGATTAAAAGGCAAATGTATTTCTGAACTCACAAAAGAACCATGAGATTAAATTTAAACATTAGATTTAAAGTTGGCGTCTGCAATTAAGGTCATTAAGGCATAGGGCGAATGAGTTAGTAAGTGGAAAAACACTCTGTTGCCCTGAGACTGAGAAATTGGAGTCAAAGGAGAAAGAACCAAGAAAGTGGTGAACGGCATCAGAATGCAGTAGGCAAAGAGAAACAACTGCAGTAAAGGTCCCTGATATCATCTCTAGTATAAATTATAATGGCTAGCACTATTTGCGCAAGAGTGCATACGAAACCCATGCATAAAAACCAAAAAAAAAAAAATACTTAACCCTCTCAGATAAAAATAGCTACTTGGAATGTAACAAGTATGTTCAGCCGGGAAAACTACATAACATTATTAAAGAGAAATATAGGCTGAAATATAAATACACTTGGGGTTAGCGATATACAATGGTCAGGAAATGGTCAGGTTATTGATATGAGAGATATCAATAAATAACCACAATATTTATCACACTGGAGGAGACAAAACTGATCATCGGTACGGAGTAGCTTTCATCATAGGCAACACAATTAGAAAATCAGTGCTAGGTGTGATTCAAATCTCAGAAAGAATAATAGTGCTAAAAATTTAAGCACGGTATTGTAATATTAATATGATCCAAGTCTATGCTCCCACAGCTAATCAGACCGAAGATGAGATCGAAAAGTTTTATTCAAAATTGCAAAATATAATCAAGTTAACAAAATCTAGAGATATTACGTACATTTTAGGAGACTTTAATGCAAAAATTGGAGTAGGTACAGTTGAAAATATAGTTGAAAAGTTCGGATTAGGAACTAGAAACGAGAGAGGAGAAAGGCTCATAGAATTCTACCAAGAAAAGAATATGGTAATTGCCGATACTTGGTTTCAGCTTCCTAAGAGAAAACTATATACATGGACGTCTGCTTCACATACAGAAAACCACATTGTCGGAAACCAGATAGACTTTATACTCGTAAATAGGAGATATAAAAACTCTATTAGTTATATATTATAGCTCAGTTAAAACATCCTGGAGCAGATGTTTTGATGCGAAATATGCACAAAAAAAATAAGAGAAGTGACTGGAATGGTTCGAAATAGACAGCAAGGACACATAAAAGACAAAAAAGGAGTACTACTAATAGATTTACCAGTGAAATTAAGACGATGGGGGGAGCATGTTAGAGAACTTTTCCAAGATGAAAGAGGTGAAATTCAGAAAATACAAGAATTAAATCCTTTAGAGAGACAGAAGATCACGATAGATGAAATCAAATGTGTTATCAAAAAATTTAAATATAGTAAGGCAGTTGGATTAGACGAAATACCAGTAGAACTGTTAAAACTAGCGGAAGAGGATTACTTGGAAGTATTGGCAGATTTATTCAATACGGTGTACGATACGGGAATAATACCACACGAGTAAAGTCAGCATTTATAAACATCCCTAAAAAACAAGCAGCAAAAGAGTGCTCTGATTATCGAACACTGAGTTTCATGAGTCATCCTTTAAAAATACTGCTTAAAGTAATACATAAGAAAATATACGAAAGGCAAGAAGAGGATATTAGCAAGACGCAGCTCGAGTTCCGAAATGGAATGGGTACTCAAGAAGGACTATTTTCCATCCACATATTGATTCAGCGATATCGGGATGTAAACGTTGATCTACACTTGTGCTTTGCTGACTACGAAAAAGCTTTCGATAAAGTAAGATTTCTCTAGGACAGAGATCTATGGAGACGGACAATACGTGACATCACGTCGACCACTACACTTCCCCTGGGGGTCAGGATTGAAGAGAGAGAGAGAGAAAGAGAGAGAGAGAGAGAAAGTAAGATATGGAAAACTAATACGCTGAACAAGCGCATTGACAGTAAAATCATAAATATAGTGCAAACATTATATTGGAACCAAAATGCCATAGTTCAAATTGATGGGCAACACTCAGAAAAAATGAAGATCTGTAGAGGAGTTAGACATGGATGTGTTTTATCCACTTTTGTTTAACTTATATTCTGACGGAATTTTTCAAAACACGCTCAATAATATCAAAGCAGGAGTTACCATTAACGGAAAATTAATTAACAACTTACGACATGCAGACGATACTGTGATCATAGCAACGAGTATAGAAGATCTACAACATCTTATCGAAAGCTTAATCACAAAGTGCTGAGATAGGAATTACTATAAACGCTAAAAGAACGAAGTACATGCTAAGAACATGTACTTCGTTCATGTAACATTGTACTTGTGTAACATGTAACTTCGTAACATGAACGTCATAGAACAAGTAGAAAAATATCAGTACTTGCGAACTTTGATAAATGAAACCAATGATCATACTGCAGAAATAAACAGGCGAATAGAGATTGCCAGATCAGCATTTATACGAATGAAGTAACGTGAATAACGTAACGTGCAAAAATCTAAATTTGGAATCAGGCTACGTACCATTCGCTGTTATATATGTTCGAGGTTTTCCAACTCTGGTTATACTCAGAGTATTAAAAATATCATGGACTGATATAATTACAAATAAAGAAGTATTGGAGAGGGTTGGTAAAGAAACAGAACTAATCACCACTATACAAACCAGAAAACTGGAATATCTAGGCCACGTGATGAGGGGACCGAAATATGAAATTTTGAGACTCATAATACATGGAAAGATTCAAGGAAGAAGATCTGTTGGCCGAATGCAGAACTCATAGTTGAAGAATCAACGTGATTGGTATCTATGCAGATCGATTGATTTGTTTAGAGCAGCAAGTTAAAAAAAACAGCCATTATGATTGCCAACCTCCGTAGGGAGACGGCACTAACAAGAAGAAGATATTGGAATTAATTATAATTAAATGAACTAATTGTTTTATTCATATATCAGACGTATTTTCCTTAACTATATATTCGAAAGAGCGTTATCTAGAAAACCAAAACAATTTGAGTTAAAAACAAATATTGAAAAAAAAAACGCTGACACATATATATATAAATTGAACTTTCCAGACGATATCTTATTAAATAAAATGTCTAATAAAATTTCAGTAGTTTTGTTTTTGTGCCTAATAATATGGAAGGAAAACGTCATCGAAGCCAGTACCGTGGATTTAACAAGTAAGAAATACAAAAATCGTTATTTTAAATTAAACTAATATAAATTTTCTATATACGCTGGGCTACATAAGGTTGACTAAATGTTCTTTAGTTAGCCTTAATACGTTCTTTGGGCCTCTATATACATGCTCCAATTACTTTTGGATTTTTCCTCCTTTCATATCTTATGCATGTCAAACTCCTCTATTCGCGATATATTTTTAACAATGTTTAAAAAAGCTAGGTCTCAAATATCTCAAATTTGTTTATTGCACGTGGTTGTAGTACCTACATACCATAGTAATAATTTTGTGGTATTAAATTCCAATATTTTAATATTGCTATTCTTCTCCGTATATAAAAATATTGCTATTTTGCTCTGTATTAATGTTAATGATCAGATATTTCAGTGTATATATCCATTCGCATGCAGAAATATATAAAACAAAAAAGGAACCATCGGAAAAAAATTAAAAACCAACTTAAGGCTAAAATAAAAACTCTCAACTGAGAGCTACAGCCAGAAATAAGCAAATCACAAATAAAGAAGGCATTGAAAGAAATGAAAAACAACAAATCACCTGGAAAAGATGGAATAACTGCAGAGATGCTGAAATATGGTGGAAAAGTGGTAATTAATACTCTACATTCCCTTTTTAACATGGTATTAAAATTAATTACTATTTAACTGGGAATAAGCCACAATTAAAGATAAAAATACGTTTATTGACGTTTTAATTTCCACTTCGGAAAATTTGAAATTTAACTGGGAATAAGCCACAATTAAAGATAAAAATACGTTTATTGACGTTTTAATTTCCACTTCGGAAAATTTGAAATTGAAACGTCAATAAACGTATTTTTATCTTTAATTGTGGCTTATTCCCAGTTAAATAGTGATTAATTTAAAATGCCACAAGAAAATAGCTTCAGAACAATATTAAGATATTAAAAGAAAAAAGAAAAGAAGGAGATAAAGCAGATATAAAAAACTACCGTCCTATACAAGAACCTCGAACGGCCGAAAGAACAAACTGAAGTAAAGATAAAAAAGAAGAATTATTTGAAATAATGAAAGAACTGGGAGTAGAAGCTGGAAAGATAGGCCTTAATATGAATTACAGCAAGACGAAAACCATAACAAATACAGATAAACACATCACAATGAGAATCGGACAAGATGAAATAGAACAAGTTCAGGATTAAATATATCTGGGTCAAACTATAAAAAAACGAGTTAGACTGGCACATTCTAAAAAACATAAGATATCCACAGCATCATAAGACCAAAGTATACAATCAATGCGTACTCACTGTTCAAATTCATACGCACTTCACGTATGATTCACAAAGGCCAATAAGATAGATAGATAGATATGCCATTCGATATTTTAAAAGATCATAAGTTTTTTTACTAGTTTAGATAAGAGTAATACTGTACTCCAGATCGTAACTGTGGTTTGACGGAATACTCTCATTTACTCAAAGATTCTTGAGTAGGTCAAAATTTTTCTCTTGACTACCTTCGATTTAAAGTTTAGTTTGTTAGTAATAAAGTTCTGATCTTAGACGATATTGGACCATATGTGTAGCACTCTATGTCTAATATGGTCATTTCTATTCTGTTCTTTCTGTTAAAGTCTATTTTTTCGTCTCATATTACTCAAATTGGAATACCTGTGGAGCTTTTAAAGGCTATAGGAGAGGAAGGAGTTGATGTTTTGTTTATAACTGTATAAAGAAAGAGGGATATTTACTGTAAGAAGTGTACAGAGAAGTTAATGTCACACACAATGAAAATTTGAGAAAATTTAAGAGATATACATTTGGTATTTATAGATATTAAGCAGGAGTACGACATAGTTTCTAAACAAGAGCTATGGATATCTTCTTCTTCTTGATGTGCCTATCCGTTACGAATGCTGGCGATCATCATGGCAATCTTTATCTTATCTGCAGCAGAGCGGAAAAGCTGCACAAATGTTGTATTGAACTAGATTTTGAGATTCTTTAACCAAGATCTTCTTCTTCCCGAACCTCGTTTTCCAAATATTTTTCCTTGCAGGATGGCTTGAAGGAGAGCATATCTGGATTTATTTCGCATAATATGTCCGAAGAATTGTAACTTTCGAGATTTCATGATGGTCAGTACCTCTCGCTTCTTATTCATTCTTCTGAGGACCTCCTCATTTGTGACTCGGTCAGTCCACGGGATCTTAAGTATTCTCCGATATAGCCACAACTCAAATGATTTCAGTTTTCTGCACATATCTTCGTTCAAGGTCCACGATTCAACACCATAAAAAAGGACAGTGAAGACGTAGCATCGCAGCGTATCAAGAGGTTGTGACTCTCGAAGAAGGCTTCCGTCCGAATAAAGTTATATCTAGCTTTTTCGATGCGTGCTTTAATCTCCTGGTTGTTGGTCCATTCTTAATTTAATATAGTGCAGAGGTAGTTGTAGTGGATCACTCTCTCTACAGGGGATTGGTTTACGTAAAGTTGACCTTCTGTTATCCTTTTCTTGCTAATTATCATAAGCTTTGTTTTCTTAACGTTTATATTGAGTCTATATTGTTGACTGTAATACGTGATTTTGTTCATAAGAACTTGTAGGTCTTCTAAGTTGTCAGCAAATACTATGATGTTATCTGCATATCTGATATTTAGCCGGTAACCATTTAGTAGAATACCTTTTTCAGTTTCGTGCAGAGCTTTGATAAATATTCTTTCAGAGTACATATGGAAGATTAAAGGAGACAAAATACAGCCTTGTCCCACTCCACGAATGATTTTCACATAGTTAGCGTGTTCACCTTCAACTCTGAGATTTGCTGTCCAATTCTAGTAAAGATTTGTAATTATTTTCAGATCTTAGCTGTTAGTTCCTGCTTCTTTTAGTATTTCCATCATCTTGGCGTGCTGTACTCGATCAAACGCTTTCTCGTAATTAACCAGACATGCATATACGTCGCAGTTAACGTCTCTACATCTCGGGAATAAGACTTGTACTGAGAACAAAGCCTCTCTAGTATCAACAGCATTTGTGAACACGAATTGGTAGGGGGAAATTTGACATTCACATAGCTTGTAGATTCTCTTATGAATTATCTTTAGGAACAATTTTAGGAGATGACTCATGAGGCTTACAGTACGGTAATCTTTCCATTTTTTGGCTCCTGTTTTTTTTGGAAGTGTAATAGACTCAAATTTCAGCCATTCTGTTGGTATTTCTCCAGAGTTGTATATGTTGTTGTTTCTTCATGCTATAAAGATGTATGAGCGAAAAATGAGTTCTGATAAGTATGTAAGGCTCGTGAAGGATATGTATGAAAAAGCGTAAACCAAAATAAGGACTTCTGTCGGATTACCGAAAGTTTTTCAGTGATAACTGGTTTGTATCAAGGTTCTTTACTAAGTGCCTACCTGTTTAATCTTGTTATGGATGTACTGAGGGATAAGGTAAGGAAGAAGGCTCTTTGGTTAATACTTTTTGCGAATGATATCGTCATAGCAGCTCTGCAGCTCTGAAACAATGGAAAAGGAAAGTCAAAGGAATGGGTATACAATTGAACGATCAGGATTACATATATATACTTTACAGTTTGCAGATGATCAGGTGGTGAGCTCAAATGACAAAGACGACATGGAATATATGTTTAGAAAACTAATTGAAGAAAACCAGAAATGGGAATTAAATATCAATTTAGAAAAGAAAAAATACCTCTCAATTGGAGATGAAGCAGAACAACTCGATATCGATAACAATCAAAAAATAAATCCATGTGACGAATATAAATACCTGGGCGTCATCTTCGACCGTAGTGGAAAAGACGAACGAGAAATAGAACATCGAATTGTACAAGCACGAAGAACTATAGCATATTTGAACGGAGTTCTATGGAGTAAAGAACTTTACTCTTATAATACTATTAAAGTACTTTAGGGAGCTGAGACATGGAGAATAACCGAGAAATATAAGAAAAAAAGATGCCATCAGAAGATCGATGAGAATATCAAGAGCCGACAGAATACGGAATGAAGTGATAAAACAACAAATGGGTATAGAGGGCACTATAGTTAAGGATATTGAGAGAAAACAGCTCATATGGTATGGGCATGTGAGCCGAATGGGGGACGAAAGATTGCCTAAAAAAAACGATGATGTGGAAACCCCCAGAGAAGAGGAAATGAAGAAGACCACCACAGAGCTGGAACCTGGGAGTTAGGAAAGCGATTAGAGCTCGAAATCTGGACGAAGACGTAACTAAAGACAGAATACAGTGGCGTTTGGAAGTCGGACAACGTCGTAAGACGTTATAAAACCGAGTATATATATACAAATATATATATATATATATATATATATATATATATATATATATATATATATATATATATATATATATATCGTCGTAGTGAAGAAGAACAAATACATATTGGAGGAGAAGTTAGAGGCTTCGAGAAGGGATATTGAAGAGGGACGACTTAAGGTTAACAGGTCGAAAATGTGGTTGTGCGGAACAAGAATGGTTGGGGACATCAAATAGCTTAGAGAAAAACTAACACGAGTTAGAGAATTTAAATACCTTGGCTCATACAAAACGGAAAAAAGGACACTAGATGGAGAAAGTGCCAATAGAATATAGGGTGCTTGGTTTAGCACAAAAATAGTGAGAGGAGTATTCTTAATTAAAGGTTGAGGATTAAAAAAAAACATATAGAAAAGTGTGGTGAGACCTGCGGTGGTGTACAGCGGTGAAGTGTAGTCCTCAAATAGGGTCCAGGAAGAAAAGATAGATGAAGCTGACACAAAAATGTTACTGTGGCTGTTAAAGAAGACTAGAAGGGACAGGATGAGGAACGACGTGATTAGGGAAAGACTAATCTAAGACTTAGGCGGAGTGAATACAGTCACAAAAAATATTCAACAACAAATACTGCAATGATTTGACTTCATTAGACGTAGAAATAAGAACTATGTGGGATAAAGGATAAGTGGAAAAGTTTAAGTGAAGAAGACACGGTGGAAAAAAATAGCGAAGAAGAGTGAGGAACAGCGATCCTTGAAAATGGACAAACTGAGGAAGAAGAAAAAAAAATTATGGCATTTATTTTCTATGCATGTATGTAGAGTTCAGTGTAGATTAGTCTGTCCAATATTTTTCCTAGTTGTCCTAGATAAGTTATTGGCTTGTAGTTTTCTGGTTTTTGTCTTTTGTCTTTCATTGGTTTTAATGGAAAAATGATTTTCGCATGCGTTCAGTTGTTCGGAAAGTATCCCTTATTCAGAGAATAGGAGAGCTGCATAAATGTTTTCATAACATTTAGGTACATATAGGTTTAGATTTATCTGCCTCTGAGACTTAGTTTTTGCCTGTCTGGTTTTGCCAGGTTTTGATATAAAAGCCGTTCTTATTAGCTTCCACGCTTTTGGAATGTATCCTAATCCTAAGGTAGCCTTTAACGTCATATATATAATTTTTTGTACAGAAGACCATTTGTCTTTTGTAGAAGTAGTCAATAAATTCATTCCGGCTCCGTTGATTTATAATATAGATAGTTAAAATTTATTGCTTGAGTTTATTAAACATGCTAGTATATGTTAGTCTTTTCTAGAACTACAAGTCATAGTTTTCAGTTAAGTCTGCTCCTTTGTGTCTAGTTCATTAAATTATAATTTCCAAAATTTTTCATGTATCACGAAAACGCCTATAATTAAATGTTTGTTAGAGTAAAAATACAAAAATTGTTGAAAACAGTACATAATTTGAAGTCTAATGTATGTTTCAGATAATAAATTTGCAGTTCATACGAATCCATTCCTTAAATTACTAACCTTTGGCGACAGTGTGTACTATATTGGACATACTTTTCGGGTAAGTTCCATAAAACTAAAAATTCATACATTTATGGGGATGTATTAATATGTTTTTAGCCTAGATCGGTTCAGTGGATAAAGAAAATATTGAGCTTCTACAGAAACGAACAATAATTTAGTAGAAATGTCAATGTAAAGTTTGTAACGAATATTTTGCCTACCACATAGGGTATTACTATAGGGGGTTGACATTTGGGGACAGAAATTATTGGGATGGAGATAGGGCAAACAAAACAAATCGAAAAGTTGGCGACCGGCGAACGTAAGGGTTTATTTGAGAACTGTGTCGTGGATAAATGGATTAGGGTAATTACAAAAATGAACCAAAAGGGTACTTACATGAATCTCCTGGAACAAAACATAACACAAGAAGGTTCTTAAGCTATTTAAAATAAGGACGTCGCTTTGAAGAATCTTTCTACTGGATGAAAGAAAAGGCTCTTGCTTACTTAAAACACAAAAAGAGGTCAGACACTTTTTTAAAAAGAAATAAACAAATTGGTTTAGGAAAAAATTAAATGTTTATTGCTGTCTCACCACAAACAGTTACAGAAGCAAATAGTACAAAAATACTATATTAATAGTTACAAAAATAAATACAAAATAACAAAGAAAAACACTTAATATGTTCTATTCGTTTACAAATTCTAGAAGTTAGAGATATTACAAAACTTACAATTTTTAATGGGCGACAATTTGTAACGGAAACATTAGAAATAAAAAATAGTGTAGTATATTTATATTGTTCTAATTTATTGTCTTTAAATCTAATTTATTGTCTATATTCTAATTTATTAAAACTAACGATAACTAATTACTAATTTATTAATTAACTTTACAACTATTTATGTTACGTTCGATACAATTTAAAAACCCGATAAATCGCGATCTTCTTTTCTTCATTGACTAACGTCTTATATAAAATTTCTATCTATTTGTATCCAAATACCGTTATCTAGAAGCGGGTAGTAACCTTCCGGAATAAACTCGATCGCCGTGCGGTCAGACTGGGTTTTTTTTATAGCAACCTCGAAAGTTCGACTCGTCGGAGAATGAAGGGTGACCCATTGATGCGTCAGGTAGATTTCGATCGTCAAATATAGAACATAACATTAAGTAAACAACACAATTACAGGTTATAGGTCGTAGCACAAATAGTACATTTCTTACACCAGTCTTTTACATCGTCGGAATTGTTCATCCAATAAAACCGTTCCCGAATTCGCTGAAGGGTCTTTTTCACACCAAAATGCCCTCGTGATGGACTGTCGTGTAACTGACGAAGTACTTCGGCTATTTTGCTCTTTGGAATCACCAACTGTCTTCTCTTCTCTGAACCGTCATCATTTTCCAGGACTCGTTTGAGCAAGCCATTTTCCATGATAAATGAGTCCCACTGGGCCCAATACGTCTTAACTACTGAGCCTAGGTTCGATATTTCTTGCCAAGGTGGTCGACGGTTTTCCTCTTTCCATTTTCGGATTTTCTGTATAACTGGATCTCTCTCTTGTTCTTCCCTGATCTTGGTAGGCGTCCAGTCGTCGTGGACCACCGTCGTTCTTAACACTGCTGCTTCCTTGGATTCCGTTTTGTTGCAGTGGGAACACTTTGATGGACATGGTCTTCTGGAAAGAGAATCAGCGTTTCGGTGGCTAACTCCCGCCCGGTGCTCAATATTAAAATCATATTCTCGGAGTCGTTCGATCCACCTGGCTATCTGACCCTCTGGATTCTTAAACTGCATCAACCACTTAAGGGCGGCATGGTCGGTTCGGATTAAAAACTTGATTCCATAGAGGTATTGATAGAAGTGCTCTACTGATTTCACTACTGCCAGAAGTTCTCTTTTCGTGACGCAATAATTCCGCTGAGGTTTTGAGAGAACTTTACTAAAATATCCAAGGACTCTTTCCTGTCCTCCTTGAATCTAAGACGGCACTCCTCCAATTCCCACATTACTTGCATCTGTATCTAAGATTAACTCTCCTTCTGGCAGTTAATACCCTAAAATTGGTGCTGTGATTAAATGCTTTTTTAAGGTCTCAAAGGCATTTTGGCAGTCTACATCCCAGCGATATTCTCTTGCTTCCTCTGTAAGTCGCGTTAATGGTTTAGCGATATCTGCAAACTTCTTAATAAACCTCCGGTAGTAAGTACATAGTCCCAGAAAACTTCTCACTTGGTGTTTGTCAGTTGGTTTTGGCCATTCCCTAATGGAATCGATTTTTCCTTTATCCACAGCCACTCATTCTTTACTGACTATATGACCCAGATAATAAGATAATTGACTTTACCTTGAAATAGCTGGCACTTCTTGGGGTTTAACATCAATTGGGCAGCTTTAAGTCGATTGAAAACGTTTTCTAAATTCCTCAAATGATCTTCAAATTTCTCCCCCAAGACGATTATGTCATCTAGATAAACTAGACATGTTTTCCACGATAACCCTCTCAACACATTTTCCATACGCCTCTCAAATGTCGCAGGAGCGTTACGAAGTCCAAATGGCATAACGTTGAATTGCCATAATCCAGATCCTGTGGTGAAGGCTCTTTTCTGCCTGAAGGCTGAATTTTCTTTATCTACCGGGTCCATTTCTACCTGCCAGTATCCAGACTTCAAATCCAAAGTAGAAAATAATTTACTTCCAGCCAATGTGTCTAATGTGTCATCGATCCGAGGCAGAGGATAACTATCTTTTTTGGTAACGTTGTTCAGCAAACGGTAATCCACACAGAACCTCGTTGTTCCGTCTTTCTTCTTAACCCGGACCACCGGAGAGACCCATGGGCTCGTAGAAGGTTCTATCACCCCGTCTTTCTTCATTTCCTGAACAATCGTTTCAGCTTCCTCTCTTTTCGCCTGTGGTAATCGTCGAGCTCTTTGACGAATTGGCTTAGCATTACCAGTATTAATTATATGCTTAACAACGGTAGTTCTTCCCATCTTTCCTCCTTTCGGTACGAAAATATCACGATACTGCCTTAATTTTCTTTTTTCAATCTGATTCAGACTGTCCAGCAACTGCGATCATTTGATCAAATTTATCGTTGGAATTATCAGACGTTGTCGTCTGACGGATTATGGATGTGACAGGTACGCAAGTTCCTACTTTTGTCTCTTTCTTGATGGTCACTGGGTAGTCATTGACATTAATAAGTCTCACAGGAATTGCTTTAGCCGAAGTCACCAATTCTTTTCCAATTATGATTCCACGGCCAACTTAGTCGTCATGATTCCAAGACTCCATCATAACAGGTGTTCCTTCGTCCACAATTCCCTGTAGCCGCGCTACTATGATCGTTTCACTTCTCGCAGGCACGACTATATCTTCTTTAACGGCTGCTTGCATAGTGTTGTCATCACGTGGATGCAGAAATACCTCCTCGTTACCATCTTTGATTACTTTATTCTTAAAATCCAATTGGAATCCATGCATATTCATTACGTCCATTCCTAATATAACATCCTTTTCGATGTCAGCAACTATAACCGTATGGATGAACTTTTCTGCTCCAATTCCTAATTGTACCTGGATTTCTCCATGAATGTTGGCATTTTCACCTGTGGCGGTCCGAAGTCGCAACCTCGTTGGTAACAGTGTTTATAACTGTCGGGCGTATAATGCTTCTGGTCGCTCCGGTATCCACCAACAACGTATGTTTTTTACCATTTATTTTTCCATCTACATATACACTATCTTCACGACATTTCAAAGAAGCTATTAGTATGAGAGGGTCTTTGGAAAAGTTCTAGGTCGAAGCTGCCCCCCTAAGGCCAACCCGTTCTGGTTTTGTCTTCGGTCTTATGGTCTTCGTTTCCTTGTGTGTCATGCTTTTCACCATATTAACGAGCTGGTCAAGTTTATCTTCATCTCCTTCCTCTTTTACAGTCCTAACTTTGCTATACCCGCCAGAGGCCTGCGTAGCTGACTCGTATTCGAAGGTGGCAGATAAAACATCAATCAGCGTCTTGTGACGAGCTAATCGTAGTGTTCTCTGCATTTCATGATCACGAAGACCATCAATAAACATTTGAACGGCCAATTTTTCCATCATGTCTTCGGGAGCTGTTGGATAAGCATATCGCACTAATCTGGCAATATCTACCTCATATTCTTGAAGGGCCTCATCTTTCTTTTGTCTTCGATTTTTAAGCTGCGACTGATATACATGCTTCAAGTGTTCGTGGCCATATCGCATATTTAACCTCTTCTTGAGTTGTTCGAAATCATCTGTCTCCTCTATGACTATGGTCTGGAGCACATCTAAGGCATCTCCTCGAAGAGCGATAGTCAGGTTTACAGCTTTTTCTTTTTCATACCATCCATTCGCTGTTGCAGCTGATTCGAACTGTTTCATGTAGCTGTTCCATAATGATTTTCCGTCGAAAATTGGGACTTTAACATGAACAGAAACTCCACTTCCTTCAAATTTCGGTCGTGTTTCCAACTTACATTTCATCTCGTCTGTTTTTGTTTCTACTGTAATTGGATTGCTTTTTCTTTCTGCTGTCCCTGTTTCCCCCATCTTCCTTTTCATCTCTTTTATCATCTCTTCGAAGGCCAAAATATCGGCAGCAACTTGGTTCTTTAACGAAGACACTCTATCATCGAGGGCAGACATCTCAGAAGTAGGGATGGCGGTTTTTGACAAAACACCGGTTTTCGGTTATACCGGTTTTTTTTTTGCTTACGGTTTAACCTGGCAGTTATAACCGGCCAAAAAAATCGGTTTTTCCAAAAACCGGTTTTTGGTTTTTTTAATCCAATAGATTAGAAAGTTACATTTACAATGCACTTTAGTTTGCGATACTATATTAGACTCGATATCCATGTGATAAAAATTAATACTATCGAAAGAACATCAATATAAATGTAAATACAACACAATTTTTTGTGTTTTGTGATAAAAAAATTCCTTAACAAAAATTTCCCAGACTTTTTCAAATGGGATAATGGGATTTAAAGAAAATAAATTCAACATAAATATTTTACTTAAAAATAAATTGGATAATGCAAATCATCTTTTATTTTTACTACCATCAAAAAAATTTATCATGTATTACTTTTAACTCATTTACGACTTCCGGTATGGGTATAAATCGTTTTGAAAACGTAGGGAAATCCTTGGAGATTTTTATTCGTAATCGGTAATTCGATATTCATAGTCGTTATTTTTGGTAATCAGAAAAAGCCATTCACCCACTTTCAATGTCAAGAGTCAAGTGTGAAAAATATATTATATAACGTACCAGATCACTTCTTATGTAAAAATATTATGATTACAGATACTTTTTCAACGAAATACTATAATAAAATTTAATTGTTTCTGGCTCATCGCTCATGTGAGCTTGCACTTTCAGTTTGCTTTTGTATTTATAAAATAAAATAAAAATTGAATTTTAGTTTTGTTTGGAATAATTACTTGAGAATAATAATTATGATTGGGTGGGATCCAAAATAATACCTAACCTACTCCTAATCACTGTAAAAACCTAATAACCGGTTTTTACTTTAAAAATAAAAAACCGGTAATAATCGGGACAAAAAAACAACCGATAAAACCGGTTATGTAGAAGTAAAAAACCGGTTTTCGGTTAAAACCGGTAGGTTTTTCCCATCCGTACTCAGAAGTGACTTTGTTTTCTAATGATGCGATATCACAGGAAACTTTGGCTACATCAGAAGAGACTTTGGCTACATCACCAGAGATTTTGGCTACATCGGAAGAAACTTTCGAAATCGACGAGATGACAGCATCTTCAAACATATAAGTTTCCGGATCTAAACCCTCTTCCTCCAAAGCCTTCGCTAGTCGTTGGACTAACTCAGCCTTTTTTCCGGTAGAAGCTAATTCTTTGTCCTCAAGATGCCTTCTTAAATTCGTAAGTGTGAGCTCGTAAATCGTCGTCATATTTCACTTCTTTTCAAAAATTCAAATTCAATTTATTTAAAATCCCGCTTTTTTATTTAAATATCCCACTCCTGTACACCACTGTAGTACTGTATTTATATTGTTCTAATTTATTGTCTTTAAATCTAATTTATTGTCTATATTCTAATTTATTAAAACTCACGATAACTAATTACTAATTTATTAATTAACTTTACAAATATTTATGTTACGTTCGATACAATTTAAAAACCCGATATATCGCGATCTTCTTTTCTTCATTGACTAACTTCTTACATAAAATTTCTATGTATTTATATCCAAATACCGTTATCTAGAAGCGGGTAGTAACCTTCAGGTTTTTTTATAGCAGCCTCGAAAGTTCGACTCGTCGGAGAATGAAGGGTGACCCATTGATGCGTCAGGTAGATTTCTATCGTCAAATCTAGAACATAATATTAAGTAAACAACACAATTACAGGTTTTATTTTAATATGACTCATTTTGTAACAATACCTTTTAAATGGAACTATGCATAGTGGTTAACCTTAAAGAAACAAAGCAAATCAAGTACTATTATGATTAGGTATGTGTCAGATGTAAAAATATAAAGCTAGCTGTCAGATGTCAATATTAAATTTAATACTAAACTTTGGGAATAATTAATATGACAGCTTAGCCACACCCTAACATCTACAATTTTTAATATTACAATTTCTTAAACTATTATGAAAGCAATTATTATTAGAAAATGTTTATTTTTCCTTTAAAAGTTAAACAAAAAAAGTTACCTGGATTTCACTAAAATTGTTTAACATTTCTGGAGTTAGTCACTGCACATACACTGCGAACACAAATGCATACAGTTTCACAATAAAATTTTTAAAACATTAAACATTGACCGAAACTATGAAAATTGGAGTATCGACTCATCAGAAGTACTTACCCGAATTTGAAGGGGTTACGAAGTAAGCAAATTTACGAAAATATGTTTAATATAGTCGGCTATCAAAGTCTATCGTATAAGATCGTGAAAAATTTGAACTAAATTTTCCATTGAAGGGAAAAAACCGTTGTGAGGCCAGTTTATATCGCGATCGTTCAGATCGCCGAATTGTACTATATTGAATATCTGCGGCATTAAATATTTTATATAACTGTGTCCATCATCTAGTTTACACGATAGACATTTTTGCAAAATCGATTTGCTAATATCTTAAAGTGTTAACCATTAGCGTGCATGGGTCATAGCGTCACGTTCGATCTATGCTTGGCTTGGAAAAGATGCTCATTTCGTGAGCATCGAGCATAGTAGCATCACGAGCATAGCCGTGTTGCTACTATGGATTAAACTTAGATGCATTTATGCCACTCAGAAATAATTAATAGAATCAACATACTCCGGATCTCCAAAGTATAAGAAATTTATGCGTGTTTAAAAATCTGCTGTACCTGCATTTTTTTAATGTTTGGGACACAATGCAGACTTATTTTGTGGGTAAATTTGAAGCAATACATGCTTATTACTTGTCATCGTTACTGACCACTTTATGGGAAAAATTTGGAATAAAGACCGGAGAGTTGTCGATAGATATTTTATTCTTCTAAGGTAAGTTGACCAAATAAGGCCCACTTAATGTTTGTTAGTTGTTTTTTGATAAATAAAATCACGATATAAATCTGAAAACCACAGAGAAAATAAATCACATATTTAAATTTAATATGAGATTGTTAAATTTTGTTAAAAGTTTTATGAGTTGTTACTTTTTAGTCTTTAAAAAATAGTTGCTTCTGGGCCTAATTAGGAACACCATGTTCTTAATAAGGCCCACTTTTTAAATGTGACCAGTTTAGCCCAGTTCAGCTTATGTCGCATTGACGTTCCACGTACGTCTTAAGCTTAAGGTCTATTGGTGCAACTATACATTAATAAAATTAAACAAAGGTGACATGTAGGACATTTATTTTGTAAAAAATAATAGGTACTTAAAATAATTATTGCAAACAGTCTGGACATATGAAAACTAAGTCTTTATCATCTGCTGAAAGTCCTACACACTCTTCATGGATATATCTTTTGCAGCTGTCACAAAGTCTCATATCCTTAACGACATCCTCATTGCAGACGAAACAATACCAACTATCTTTTCGTTCTTCTTTGTTTTTTGAGGTTTCAAGTGAGCTGTGTTTATTTTTCTCTTCTCCTTTTTTGAGTTGTTTTTTGACTATTTTTCCGTTTGCCAAGTTTTTTCCTTTTCTTGATTGGTTTTTAGGGTCATTTAAACCAGCTTCATCAAACAATGATTTTGTGACTTCCTGTGCTCGATAGTTCAGGGATTTCTTTCTAGCACCTTTGCGTTTTCCAGTTTTCAATTCTGGTGTTATTAACACTGCGATAAAACTTATTGACATTTCGTTTTCTTCTTTTGAGCTGTCATGTACTGAAAATTCATTGTCAGAACCGTCAGAACTCTCAGAGCTATCTTGCGTATTTTTCTCCTTTAGAGCTTTTATTTTCTTTTTTCTGTCTGGAGTGGAGCTGCCAATAGGATTATTCGTTGCGGAAGTCGAAGCTGATGGAATAGCAGAATCTTACGAGTCTAATTTATTTTCTGTTATTTCTGATGGGCAAAAAGCTATGTCAGGAATGACACTCGGATCATAAGGGTATATTCCCGTAGCACGAAAACCTGAAATAACATTTGATGCTGTAGTTGCTTTTGGCCATACTTTTGAGAAAATTGTGCCAAACGAAAATTTATTGATCGTTCGATCTGGTTTATTTGTCTAGTAGGTGATAACTTCGTCGTCCCAGTAAGATTCGAAGGCTTTAAATACCGCCTTGTCCATAGGTTAAAAAAAGCGTAATTTCATGCGACTCGGCTTCATCAACAATACCTGCATCCAGATGGGACGATGCTCCGTCAAAAATAAGCAGTATTCTTCCTATTGGCTTGTACTTAGCAAAATGTTGTACCCACTTAATGAAAACTGGCGTAGTCATACTTCCTTTCTCGGCCATTTCAATAACTGTTCCAGCAGGAAGATTGTCATACCATTCATTCTTCTTTCTTTTTCCTTTGAACAAGATCATATGTGGAATTATTTGTCCTACAACATTTCCACAACCGACGATTGACACATTCTCAGCGTGCTCTTGCGAAATCAAATGAACTCGTTTGACACCTTTACGAGCATATACCTGTTGTGATTTATGAAGGTTTAGGCGGCAACCTTTTTCGTCAATATTAAAAATGCATTGAGGACTTTGCAGGATATCAAGCTTCAACATAACTTCGCGTAGCTTTTCAAAATAGTCATTAACTATGAATCTGTTTAATTTGGCGGCTCTAGCTGGATTCATGAATTGAGATTTTCTTTTAACTACTTCGGGATGTCGATTTAAAAAAAGTTTGAGCCATTTTCGACCAGCTAAGTTTTTATCGATAAAAGGTGCAGATATGCCATTTCTTTGGCAATATTCATGGACAGAACGTCTTATCACTGTTGATGTCAGAGGCATTCCAACGTCAGCTAGCCTAAAAATCCTTCCACACAACTCAGATTCTTGTTGGGGGGTTAAACATGAAGGGCGCCCAAGTTTCTTTTCCGCTTTTCCACTAAGCAAATGATTCCTAATTGTTCGACGGGCAATATTAAATTCTTTGGCGGCTGTTCTTACTGGCATCCCATTTTTAACTGCTTGCAAGGCCAAAGCCATTTTTCTTCAGTCCATAAAGCTCTAGGCATCCTAAGCTTTTTAGTATTCTTTCTGAAACAAAGTTAAAAACTTATAAAACGTGTTATTGTAGTGGTCTTAACAAGGCCCACCCGTAGTCTTAATAAATCTCACCCGGGCCTTATTAGCAATACTGTAGGTGATCAATGTTTTTAGAAATTACCATTATTTACGTTTTAATAAACATAAGGTAATTCAGGTACTATGAAAGTACAACTAATAAGTACACAAATGTCATGTAAAATAAAAAAAAATAGCACTCATAATCGTATTAAATTACAAAAGCATACTAACCTCAATATTAGATTGGATGTTTACCCATTGACCACTGTAAACGAATGATCAGTTCGCGTCGCTGCTCAACTTAGTGTAACAATTTACACCTAGATGGCTCTACTGCATCTGTACATTGCGGCATACTGCCATTATTTGTCCATCCTGAGGAATATGGGCGAGTGGGCTTTATTAGGAACCGGGCTTTATTTGGCGAACCTACCTTAGTATAATACCTCTGCGTACAAATCGGATATTTCCATGCAAAAATGCGTGATATTAGATGATAATTACTCGAATTACCTTTCTTATTCACCAGACCTGCCTCCGTTTCACTATTGTGTCATTGCTCAAATCTAAAATGTCGACATTTTTTTCCAATGAAGTGATAACAGAAGCAGTGGATGTATGTGTAGTACAATACATTTTAAAACACTATGACTTTCATATTTTATTTGTTTCTACAATAGTATTAATCATTTTTTAGGGTAACTGGTATGCAGCCATGCTACATTGCAGATCTTTTAACATGGACCTAGTCAGTATTGAATCAAAAGAAGAAAATGACTTTCTTTTCCAAAGCTTGAAGTCAGTTTGTAAGTATCGTGAAAGTGACTCACAATAGAAATAAGCGAATCATAGGAATATACATAATATAATTAATGTGTGTATGGATGTGGTAACAGGCTTATTGGTCTGTAATTTTCGAGTTTGTGTTTGTCTCCTTTCTTGTGTAGTAAAAGTACCTGCGCGTTTTGCCAAGAGGTTGGAATAGCACCCCCGAATAGGCACTTGTTCAGTAAGATTTTAACTGCCTCCATAGTAGTTTGACCTCCAGCTGTAATCATCTCTTTTGTTATTCCGTCGTCTCCAGGAGATTTTCCATTTTTCATTTGCTTTAAGGCATTTACAACTTCCTCGGTAGTAATTTCTGGTAGTGTTTCAGATCCTACATTTAGTATTCTTCGTTCCATATCATGGGTTTCAGGTTTTGCTACGCTGGACGAGTATAATTCTGTATAATAATCTTCGACAATGTTTATTATCTGATTTTTGTCGTTTCTAATGATTCCATTTTTATCCTTTATTTGGTGTATTTGTTGTCGGCCTTTGCTATTTAGCGTTTTTAACACTTTCATATTCTTGTTTTTCTCTATAATGTTTTCGATTTTTTCGGTGTTGTTGTCCCTGATGTCTTGTCTAATTCTTGTTCTTATTGCCTTATTAAGTTCCTTATATTCTGGTGAATTTCGATCCATGCGGCTTCTGTCCCTAATCATCTGTTTTGTTTCTGTCTTCAATTTATTATCTTTCGGTTTCGGCATCGTATGGGTTTTTTTGATCGCAGAAATTATACTCGTTCTTATCGTTTCTTCCAAATTATTTATGTCTTTTTCTTTTAGCTGTTCCATTGGCTCTAGACTAGACTCAAGATATTTCTGGTAGTTGGTACTGTTTTGCCCAAGCTCTTTAGTAGTTAGGGTTCGTTTTTGCAAGATTAGTTTGTTTCTTTCTAATTTGTTATCTATTATTATTTTTGCTCTTACTAATCTATGATCACTTCCCAGACTGAATCTGTTGAGCACCGCTACATCTTTTATTATCTGTTTCTGGTTGACTAATATGTAATCGATTTCGTTTTTGGTTTTCCCGTCTGGGCTTATCCAGGTCCACCGTCTATTATCTGGTTTACTAAAAAATGTATTCATACAAAATAGGTTTTGTTCTTGTGTGTATGTTAGTAACCGTTCTCCTCTTTCATTTGTAGTTCCTAGCCCATATATTCCTCTATTTGGTATGTTGCCGGTGTTGTGTTTCCCTACTTTGGCGTTAAAGTCTCCCATGATTATTTTAAAATGAGCTCTTTCTGTCATTGCTTTAGTAATATCTTCATAGAATTTCTCTATTTCTTCATCTGTGGATTGACTAGTGGGAGCGTATACTTGAATTATTTGGATGCTGTACCTTTCTGATAGTTTAAGAACGATGTAAATGACCCTCTCCGAGATTGCAGCAGATTTTGTGACCAGATGTTTGAGTCTTTTGTGGATCAATAGTGCTACACCGCCGACATGTGTATTGTACTCTTTATGGAATTGGTAGAACATGTGTCCAGAATGGAGTATTGTACATTGTTCTCCTGGCAGTCTCGTTTCGCTTAGACCAAGGACATCCCACTTGATCTTAGTTAGTTCTTCTTCCATACAAACTGCTTACCAAAATAATTACCAACAGACTATCAAACAAATTTGATAGTTACCAGCCTGTTGAACAAGCGGGTTTCCGCAAAGGTTATAGTACAATAGAACACCTACAGACAATAAGGACACTTATTGAAAAATGTAACGAATACAATGAACCTCTTCATTTGGCATTTGTGGATTACAATAAGGCATTCGATTCTATAGAATTCTGGGCGGTATTAGACGGAATGAATAACGCAAGGATAGATTCCAGATATAGAATGCTCCTAAAATACATATACGACAATGCAACTATGCAAATAAATGTAGCAGAAGGCCTAACAACAAACAAAATAAGATCAGAAAGAGGTGTTCGACAGGGAGACACCATATCTCCAAAATTATTTACTCTTGCATTAGAAGATGTGTTCAAGAAGTTAAATTGGGAACAACTCGGAATTAAAATTGATGGCAGGTTTTTAAGCCATCTAAGATTTGCCGATGACATAGTACTCATAAGCAACAATACAGAGGAACTAATCTACATGCTGAAGGAGCTTAAACAAGAATCTGAAAAAATCGGTTTAAAAATGAATTTAAATAAAACAAAAGTAATGACAAATCAAAATATCACAATCGACTTAGATGGAAGTGAGATCGAAAGTGTCGAAGAGTATATATACCTAGGTCACACCATCAAACTAGGCAAACAGAATCAAACAGCAGAGATAACTAGAAGAATCCGAATGACTTGGGCAGCAGTAGGCAGACTCAGTGATGTGTTGAAGAACAAAAAGATACCAATAAATCTAAAGAAAAGGGTATTCAACAGTTGTATTCTACCGGTTATGACTTATGGAATGGAGACCATGACACTTACAGAGTTGTCAGCCAACAGATTAAGAACAACACAGAGGGCCATCGAACGAGCTATGTTGGGAGTATCACTGAGAGAACATATACGAAACGAGGACATACGAAGCAGGACGAAGGTGGAAGATGTAATTGGAAGAATTGCACAAATGAAATGGAACTGGGTAGGGCACGTGGCACGGCAAAACAACGACAGATGGACGAAAAACATTGTACATTGGAGACCACGCGAACACAGTCGGAGTAGAGGAAGACCACAAAAACGATGGCTAGACGACATCAAAGCAAAAATGGGGAGAAACTGGCACCAAATAGCACAAAACAGGGAAGAGTGGAGAACTCATGGGGAGGCCTTTGTCCAGGAGTGGATGCAAACAGGCTGAAGAAGAAGAATTAATGTGTTGAATATTCGGAGAGATGAGAAAATTGAATACCAGGTATAATCCAGGTGCAGTCTAGCATCCTTAGAAAGTGAAGCTAATCAAAGAATAACAAGTAATTACGTGCCCTTCCTGCCTTAGGTGCCGTAATGAGATCTTGATCGTCATCATGTTTTCCGAAAACTTTATTTATTAGCTACTGTGCAAAATAATTATTTCACCGTGAGACCACACCACAGCTTGATCTGCCGCAACCATGAGAGTTTCTTTCGTCTTACCTATCTTTTTCCTTCTACGTTTTCTTAAATTGAATTGAATTATACAGCAAAATACGTAATATTCAAGTAGTCTAACTATGTAGCCAAAATATTGTGTTTTCCTTCTCTTTATAATTTTTAAGAGCAGTCGATCTGTATTCATCAATCGAAGAATATCTTTAGTGGAGGTATGTGAGACTCATAATATATTTAGGATCTTGGAATAGCACCACAATTTGCATTGTGGATTTTGATATCCATATTTCGTAGACCACATATAGCCTCTCAACATATGCATTGATAGTTTCCTATTCATTAGAAATGGTTTTCAGGTCATAACGGCCTTCCGTGATATTTTAATTTTCTGGTAATTTTGTATATGGGTAACTTGTATCGAGTATACTATTAAGTTCAAACATGTCTAGGCAATCAACTGAATAAAAAAGACTAAGACTGCGGTTGGAAATTGATAGATACGACTCTGGAACCGATTAAAACTTTACTCCAACCTGCTCCAGAAAACTCTTCAACCATATTTTTTGCAATTGTAAAAAAGGTTGTAGTGCCAAATGTGACTGTAAAAAAGTCGGGTTGCTGTGTTCTCCAGCGTGTACCAATTGCCAAAGTCAGTCTTGCTCAAATGTCCAGTTGAGTACAATAGAGGAAGATTCCTGTGATTTTAATGAAAAAACCAATGACTCAGCCACATTTGAACAATTTTTGAACATCCAACAAGAGAAAGAGGAAGAAGAAGAAATCGAGGAAGACTTGACTGTTGAAGTAGACTTTCAAAGTATGAATCTGAATAAAATATCTAAAGAAATCAAAACAATAGTTAATGAAATGGAATAGAAACACAAGTTACTACTATGGTGTGTAGCTCAGAAGACGACTTTGATGCAATAAATGAACTGAATTATAATTACGAAAGTGTTATTGAAAATGAAATAGAAACCCATAATACTACTGCCACATTTAGCTCAGAATATGATTTTGATATAATAAATAAACCAGGCAGTAGTAGACCTGCTGAAAGACCCCAGTCCAATTTTAGTGATGCATCTATTGAAGGATTCGGTCTGGTGAACTATTCAGACAATTCTGATTCTGACAATCAATCTGAAAATTTGGGGCCAGTAAAAAGAAAAAGATGCCAGTGGATAAATCTACTTGGGTTTATGAAGAAAACAGAAAGAATAGAGAAACTGAGCAAAGATATTTTGGAAGAAAGAAAGATAATAACATGTGGAATGATAGAGTTCTGAGACCTCCTAGGACACTAAAGACAAAATGTAAATGTAAGGAACGTAGCAAAGATTGTAAAATTAGATGTTCTTTGATTACAGAAGACGACAGATAAAATATCTTTAGTACTTTTTTAGAAAAAATGACTTGGGGAGAGAAAAGAATTTATGTAGACGAGTTAGTACAAATAGTAAAAACTCAACCTCACATAGACAGAAAAAATGAATTTGGTACAAGAAGAAATTGTTTTATTATATATAATTTAAGAAAAGGTGAAAAGTTAATAAGAGTATGCAAAACAATGTTTTTAAACACATTGCGCATAGAGAAATGTTGTGTTTTAAACTAGAAGGAGACAAGACAAACACAAAGTGTTCATAAAAGAGGAAATGAAGAGGAAGTAAACAGTATCCCACCCATTGAATCTAAAAAAAACCAAGAAATCTAATTCTTTTGAATTGGAAAATAAACCAATGAATGAATTTCTCCATAACTTACCTACTATGGAATCACTTTATTGTAGGACATCGATAGGTAAACAGTACATCATACCTGCTTGTTCAACTAATAAGGCCCTTTACGATATTTATGTAATTATATCATCCAAAAATTTATCAATGCCAGATCTGTTTTTCACATAAATTGGGACAATATTCAGAAGACGCACATACTTGACATATTGAAAAGAAAAAAGAAGCCCGAAAAGAAAAAGAGAAGGATAAAGAAACAGAAAAATATGTATTTACAATGGAGTTACAGGCAGTGATGTTAGCACCACGTTCTAATGTTTCCAGTCTATATTATAGGACCAAACTCTGTGTTCACAATTTTTGTTTATTTTACTTGAAAACTCTACAGGGAACATGCTATTTGTAGAATGAATCAGAAGAAGGTATCAATGCCGAAGAATTCGTCACAATTGTGGTTAAATTTCTATTGGACGAAGTAATACCAGCATTAAAAGAGGAAAATACGAATGAAAGTAAAAAAGTTATACTCTACAGTAACGGATGCACTTATCAAAATAGAAATGCAACCATGAACAATGCGTTATTAAATTTAGCCATAACAAATAATGTAATAATAGAACAAAAGTTCTTGGAAGTTAGCCATACTCAAATAGTATGACAGCTGACAGTATGCCCGCATCCATTGAAAAACGTTTAAAGAATAAAATAATCATTATTCCTGCTGAGTATATTGAAGTATATCAAACAGCTAGAAACATCCTGAGTCTTATAATGTCCATTATCTACGACTACGACTTTTTCAAAATCTTCAGGAATGTGAAGTCAATAAGACCTGGAAAGATGAAAGGTGACCCCAAGGTATGTTTAAATTATGCGTTGTATATTTTTAGTGTGATGTGTTACGATTTTAAATGTTATGGCATATAGAACTGTAAATATTTTATGACTAATCCTTTTTTTATTGATTCTCGTAATTAAAATATAAAATATAAAATATAATAAAAAGAACTAGTCTCAGCGGTTAATTGCCTTCACCGAAAAAACCAGTATATTCCATGGGGTTCTTTGCAAAAGTAGGTCACTGAACTTTCCAGATAGCGGAAGTTTCTTTATATATAAAGACGAAATTTTATTGAAGAACTTAGTCATAAGAAGATCGGGGAAAGCGGTTTACTTGTAACGAAACGTAAACAAATTATTATTTGTAATATAAATTAGGATTAATAAAGACTTTAATAAATTCGTAATTAGTAGTTTTAATAAATCAGAATATAGAAAATAAATTAGAATAAAGACAAATAAATTAGAACTATATAAATATACAACATTTGGTGTCAGGTGTGGGGTTTCAACATAAATCCAGCAGTGACTTTTGAAAAAGACTTTAAAACTTTTGAAAAGTATTGTTCGTCGGGAACATCCGCGTAGTTCGGTAGTGACCTTTGTACAAAAGAACATTTATAAAAGTACGTGTGTGCCTGTACAAAGATGCTGCTAGTACAACTCTCGGTAAAACAGTTGCGTGAGCAATTAGAAGAACGCGATGAAGACTGCGGCGGGTCCAAGAAGATCCTCCAAGAGCGACTGAAGAATATTCTTAACAAGAATGGAGATGACCCAGAGACATTCCAGTTTCAATCATCAGAAGAAACAGTTTTAACAAAAATAAATGAGAAATCTGAGAACGTCTCGCAAATGATTGAGGAGACTTCTAAAAAAAATGATGATAAATTTGAGAACGTTTCCAAAAGATTGGATGAAACGTCTCAAATTATTAAAGAAGTAGGTAGACAAAACGACGAGAAACTCGAAAATGTGTCTAGAAGATTCGACGAGAAATTTGAAAATGTTTCTCAAATGATGGAAGAAACTTCTAAAAAAAATAATGAGAAATTTGAAGAAGTCTCTAAAACATTTGATAAAGTTGAAGAGAAAATCAAACAGTTAGAGACCATGATAACTAACACGAGAGTGCTACCACCAATTAATACGGTAGCTTTAGATCCGGTAGAGATAAAAGAAGACGAGACGAAATGTAAGTTGGAAACACGGCCGAAATTTGAAGGAAGCGGAGGTTATGTTCAGGTCAAAGTTCCAACTTTCGACGGAAAATCGTCATGGAACAACTACATGAAACAGTTCGAATCAGCTGCAAGAGCAAATGGATGGTCAGAAAAAGAAAAGGCTGTAAACCTGACTATAGCTCTTCGAGGAGATGCCTTAGATGTGCTCCAGACCATAGCCGTAGAGGAGACGGATGATTTCGAACAACTGAAGAAGAGGTTAAATATGCGATATGGCCACGAACACTTGGAGCATGTATATCAGTCGCAGCTCAAAAATCGAAGACAAAAGAAAGATGAGGCTCTTCAAGAATATGAAGTAGATATCGCCAGATTAGTGCGATATGCTTATCCAACAGCTCCCGAAGACATGATGGAAAAGTTGGCCGTTCAAACGTTTATTGATGGTCTTCGTGATCATGAGATGCAAAGAACACTACGATTAGCTCGTCACAAGACGCTGGTTGATGTCTTATCCGCCGCCCTCGAATACGAGTCAGCTACGCAGGCCTCTGGCGGTTACAGTAAAGTTAGGACTGTAAAAGAGGAAGAAGATGAAGATAAACTTGACCAGCTCGTTAATATGATGAAAAGCATGACATACAAGAAAACGAAGACCATAAGATGCTGGAATTGTGGCGAAATAGGACACGTACGAAGTTCATGTAAGCATCCTAGGTACGACACAAATCAAGAAACTCACCATCAGGAAAACTAGAACGGGTCGGCCTCAGGGGGGCAGCTTCGACCCAGAACTTTTCCAAAGACCCTCTCATACTAATAGCTTCTTTGAAATGTCGTGAAGATAGTGTATATGTAGATGGAGAAATAAATGGTAAAAAGCATACGTTGTTGGTGGATACCGGAGCGACAAGAACCATTATTCGCCCGACAGTTATAAACAGCCGTAAGAAACTGTTACCAACGAGGTTGCGACTGCGGACCGCTACAGGTGAAAATGCCAACATTCATGGAGAAATCCAGGTACAATTAGGAATTGGAACAGAAAAGTTCGTCCATACTGTTATAGTTGCTGACATCGAAGAGGATGTTATATTAGGAATGGACGTAATGAATACGCATGGATTCCAATTGGATTTTAAGAATAAGGTAATCAAAGTTGGTAACGAGGAGGTATTTCTCCATCCACATGATGACAACACTATGCAAGCAGCCGTTAAAATAGATACAGTCGTGCCTGCGAGAAGTGAAACGATAATAGTAGCGCGGCTACAGGGAATTGTGGACGAAGGAACACCTGTTATGATGGAGCCTTGGAATCATGACGACGAAGTTGGCCGTGGAATCATAATTGGAAAAGAATTAGTGACTTCGGCTAAAGAAATTCCTGTGAGACTTATTAATGTCAATGACTACCCAGTGACCATCAAGAAAGAGACAAAAGTAGGAACTTGTGTACCTGTCACATCCATAATCCGTCAGACGACAACGTCTGATAATTCCAACGATAAATTTGATCAAATGGTTGCGGTTGCTGGACAGTCTCTGAATCAGATTGAGAAAAGGAAATTAAGGGAATTTCTTCGGCAGTATCGTGATATTTTCGTACCGAAAGGAGGAAAGACGGGAAGAACTACCGTTGTTAAGCATAAAATTGATACTGGTAATGCTAAGCCAATTCGTCAAAGAGCTCGACGATTACCACAGGCGAAAAGAGAGGAAGCTGAAACGATTGTTCAGGAAATGAAGAAAGACGGGGTGATAGAACCTTCTACGAGCCCATGGGTCTCTCCGGTGGTCCTGGTTAAGAAGAAAGACGGAACGACGAGGTTCTGTGTGGATTACCGTTTGCTGAACAACGTTACCAAGAAAGATAGTTATCCTCTGCCTCGGATCGATGACACATTAGACACATTGGCTGGAAGTAAATTATTTTCTACTTTGGATTTGAAGTCTGGATACTGGCAGGTAGAAATGGACCCGGTAGATAAAGAAAAGACAGCCTTCACCACAGGATCTGGATTATGGCAATTCAACGTTATGCCATTTGGGCTTTGTAACGCTCCTGCGACATTTGAGAGGCTTATGGAAAATGTGTTGAGAGGGCTATCTTGGAAAACATGCCTAGTTTATCTAGACGACATAATCGTCTTGGGGAAGACATTTGAAGACCATCTGAAGAATTTAGAAAACGTTTTTAATCGACTTAAAGCTGCCCAATTGATGTTAAACCCCAAGAAGTGCCAGCTATTTCAAGGTAAAGTCAATTATCTGGGTCATATAGTCAGTAAAGAAGGAGTGGCCGTGGATAAGGGAAAAATCGATTCTATTAAGGAATGGCCAAAACCAACTGACAAACACCAAGTGAGAAGTTTTCTGGGACTATGTACTTACTACCGGAGGTTTATTAAGAAGTTTGCAGATATCGCTAAACCATTAACGCGACTTACAGAGGAAGCAAGAGAATACCGCTGGGATGTAGACTACCAGAATGCCTTTGAGACCTTAAAAAAGCATTTAATCACAGCACCAATTTTAGGGTATCCACTGCCAGAAGGAGAGTTCATCTTAGATACAGATGCAAGTAACGTGGGAATTGGAGGAGTGCTGTCTCAGATTCAAGGAGGACAGGAAAGAGTCCTTGGATATTTTAGTAAAGTTCTCTCAAAACCTGAGCGAAATTATTGCGTCACGAGGAGAGAACTTCTGGCAGTAGTGAAATCAGTAGAGCACTTCTATCAATACCTCTATGGAAGGAAGTTTTTAATCCGAACCGACCATGCCGCCCTTAAGTGGTTGATGCAGTTTAAGAATCCAGAGGGTCAGATAGCCAGGTGGATCGAACGACTCCAAGAATATGATTTTAAGATTAAGCACCGGGCCGGAGTCAGCCACGGAAACGCTGATTCTCTTTCCAGAAGGCCATGCCCAGCAGAGTGTTCTCACTGCAACAAAACGGAATCCAAGGAAGCAGCAGTGCTAAGAACGACGGTGGTCCACGACGACTGGACGCCTACCAAGATCAGGGAAGAACAAGAGAGAGATCCAGTTATACAGAAAATCCGAAAATGGAAAGAGGAAAACCGTCGACCACCTTGGCAAGAAATATCGAACCTAGGCTCAATAGTTAAGACGTATTGGGCCCAGTGGGACTCATTTATCATGGAAGATGGCTTGCTCAAACGAGTCCTGGAAAATGATGACGGTTCAGAGAAGAGAAGACAGTTGGTGATTCCAAAGAGCAGAATAGCCGAAGTACTTCGTCAGTTACACGACAGTCCATCAGGAGGGCATTTTGGTGTGAAGAAGACCCTTCAGCGAATTCAGGAACGGTTTTATTGGATGAACAGTTCCGACGATGTAAAAGACTGGTGTAAGAAATGTACTATTTGTGCTACGAGTAACGGGCCTTATCGAAAAAGGAGAGCTCCTATGAGACAATATAATGTGGGAAGCCCGTTTGAAAGAATAGCTTTGGACATTGCTGGGCCGTTTCCAGAAAGTAATAATGGAGGCAAGTACATGTTAGTAGTAATGGATTACTTCACTAAGTGGGTCGAGATTTACGCACTTCCAGACCAGAAGGCGGCCACCGTTGCAGATAAGTTGATGCAAGAATATATCAGCCGATTTGGAGTGCCTTTGGAGATCCATAGTGACCAAGGCAGGAACTTCGAAAGCGATTTATTCCAAGGAATATGTGATAGACTAGGTATGAAGAAAACAAGAACTACGGCTTATCATCCGCAATCGGATGGTATGGTAGAACGAATGAATAGAACAGTTGGCAAGTATTTGACAAAGATGGTGTCCGATCATCAGCGAGACTGGGACCAATATCTCCCGTTCTTCACAATGGCCTACAGATCTGCTGTTAATGAATCAACAGGCCAGACACCAGCCAGAGTCCTATTCGGACGCAAGATGCGACTACCTTGTGATCTAGAGTTTGGGTGTCGACCTGGAGAAGATGTAGCAGGTGAAGATTATGTGATCGAATTACGAAGAAGAATGGACGATGTACACGAGTTGGTCCGTTCCCATCTCCAGATCGCTAGTGACCGAATGAAGAAACGGTACGATACGCAAGCCGAAAAGGGGTGTTTTAAGAAGAACGATAAAGTCTGGCTTTATAACCCCAACAAGCGAAAAGGTTGTTCTCCCAAATTGCAGCAGTTTTGGGAAGGTCCATACCTCATTATGGAGAAGATCAATGATGTTATTTACCGAATAAGCAAGATTCCGAGAGGAAAGCCGATGATAGTACACCATAACCGGTTGGCGTCTTTCGAGGGTGACCACGACGTAGATGAAGAAGTGGAAGTAAACCAAGTCCAAGATGTGTCTGACCTCACGTTTGAGGAATTCATGGGTGCCTATGGAGGTACCGGTAAAGCAAGACATGGTGTTACCACTGAAGAAAGGCAAGATCTACTCGCGCTTCCCGATGACTACTCACTGGCCCTTACCATCCCGGCCAGTATCAAAGATGCACCAGGGTTGGCATCCGTCTTTCGAAGGAAGTTTGGTCGAGTTGCAGAACTTCAATTCCAAGTGCCAGCTCCTGGTAAAACCTTGAAACTTCAAGATGCATCACGTTACCTTTTCTACCTGGTAACAAAAGACACTGCCCGTGACCAACCTACCTACCGAGATGTATGGGAAGCCTTACTTCAGTTGAGAGAGCACGTACTAGAGTCCGACGTGCAAAAGTTAGCCATGCCAAAGTTGGAGTGCTGCCAATTAGATTGGAGGGTTATACGAAACATGGTGGAGGAAATCTTTAAAGACACCGAAGTCCAGGTGTTAGTCTGTTGCAATCCGCATAGTTACTGGTGCGGAGAGAAAACCGTCCCTTGTCATTTCTATACAACTGGAAGTTGTAAAAGAGGGTCCAGTTGCCGATATCAGCATGTCGTTCCAGTTCCAGTCCCGACAAGGTTCCAGGAGGAACCATCTTTTAAGAGGGGGGCAATGTTACGATTTTAAATGTTATGGCATATAGAACTGTAAATATTTTATGACTAATCCTTTTTTTATTGATTCTCGTAATTTGTAGGTCAAAATCTACCTGAGCTTCGATACCAGTTGTTTACAGAAATATCTAGACCCTAATTTTAGTGAGTCATCCACGACTCGAAGTTGAAAAAGAACTAGTCTCAGCGGTTAATTGCCTTCACCGAAAAAACCAGTATATTCCATGGGGTTCTTTGCAAAAGTAGGTCACCGAACTTTCCAGATAGCGGAAGTTTCTTTATATATAAAGACGAAATTTTATTGAAGAACTTAGTCATAAGAAGATCGGGGAAAGCGGTTTACTTGTAACGAAACGTAAATAAATTATTATTTGTAATATAAATTAGGATTAATAAAGACTTTAATAAATTCGTAATTAGTTATCGTGAGTTTTAATAAATCAGAATATAGACAATAAATTAGAATAAAGACAAATAAATTAGAACTATATAAATATACAACAGATGAATTTTCCTTTTAGGTTACAGATTTGCGTGCCCTGCAATATAATCCCGATGGAAATATTTACTATAAAGTAAGATTCGGGGGTGATTGGTGCATATTGCCACAAAGAACAGATAATAAAGTTACGACAAAACTTTGGAATGAACTGCCAGGCTTATATGCAACCCGACGTAAAATAAAAAAGAAAAAGTTCGAGGATTTACAAGAATTAAAAAAAGTAATCCCTTCCGATTATCACGAGTACTATGATAATATTCCATTTGATTATTTTTCTTTACTTTCTAAAATTACTTTCTAAAATTAATCATTATTTTTCTTTGTCAATTATTAGTTTTATGGATTAGATTTTAGAAAAAAATTTTTTGTTTCACTAGTTTCTAGTTGTCTATACCTTTGTATAGACAGTCTATACCTTTGTACAGACTTTGTATACCTCGTCTTCCCATCTCTTTTTTGGTCTTAAAACAGGTCTTTTTCCTTGCATTCTTGCGTTTAGTAATTTTCTGGGGATTCTGTTCTCATGCATGCGGGCCACATGCGCTGCCCATCGTAATCTCTGCAGTCTAGTGTATTGTGCTGGTGTTGGTTCCGTGTATTGTTCGTATATTTCGTTATTATATCTAATTCGCCAGTTGTTATTTTCCTTTATTGGACCCAGTATTCTACGCAATATTTTTCTTTCGAACACGTCTAATGCATTGGTAGATTTCTGTGTTATAACCCATGTTTCACACCCATAACTTACTATGGGTCGGATTATTGTTATATACCCGGAGTTTTGTTTTCCGGTGTACGTCTCGCGATTTGAATATGTGGCCCATCGCGCAATAGGCTTTGTTTGCCAGCATAAGCCTTCTATTTATTTCCGGTTCTTCTTCATTATTTTCGACCAGATCCATTCCTAAATACGTGAATCTATTCACGTATTCTATATCGTCTATAAATTGTTGTTGTTGCGCCTGTCTATTTGATCTGGTTTGTATGAGTAGTTTTGTTTTGTTTGTATTTATTGTTAGCCCTACAACTTCTGAACTCTGTTTCAACTGAACGTAGGTTTCTTCTGCCGCAGTCTTTGTTCTGCTCATTATGTTTATGTCATCTGCGTATGCTGCTAATTGGGTAGATTTGTTTGTAAGTATGTTATTTCTGCTCACCGTCAACCGTCTAATTACATATTCAAGAACAAGATTAAAAAGTGTTGGAGCCAGTCCGTCACCTTGTTTCAGTCCTTGCGTTGTCATAAACGCATCAGTGATCTGTCCTTGAATACATACATGTGCTTCTGTTTCTGTCATTGTCATTTGCACTAGTCTTATTAATTTTGATGGTATGCCAAATTCTTGTAATATATTAGGTAGTATTGTTCTATCTATTGAATCATAGGCTTGCTTGAAATCTACAAAGAGATTGTAGACGTCTATGTCATATTCCCATGCTTTGGCTAGTATTTGTTTAACTGTAAATAGTTTCTCAATAGAAGATCTATTTTGCCTGAACCCTGCTTGATATTCCCCGATAATTTTTTCAGTGAGGGGTTGAAGTCTTCGATTAAGAATGTTTGTGAGTATTTTGTATCCCGAACAAAGTAAAGAGATGCCTCTATAATCCTGGCATAACAGTTTGTCTCCTTTTTTATGAATAGGGCAGATTATACTTTTCTTCCATTGTTGTGGGATTTTTTCATCTCTCCATATTTCTTGTATAAGCTGGTACATCTGTTCTGTCAAATTTGTTCCTCCCTGCTTGAACAGTTCTGCCGGTATCTTATCTATTCCCGGCGCTTTATGGCTTTTTTGCATTTGGATTGCTGTTCGAACCTCCTCTAGCGTTGGAGGTCTAGCCAATTCATTATCTTCTCCATCTTCCCACAGCTCCTGTTGTTGACCTTCCTGTTCTACCTGCTGCTGCCGATGTTGTAGTGGTGTTTGTGCCCTTTCGTTTAATAATTCCTTAAAATACATCATCCAGGTTCTCTTAATTTCGTCCATATCGCTAATTATTTCCCCATTCTTATTTACCCATTCTTATTTCCCCATTCTTATTTTTGCATAGGCTAGTCTTCGGTTTGTAACCCTGTCTTAAATGTTTGATAAGTTGGTATGCACTGCGTGTTTCGTTTTCCTTGAACGCCCTCTCTATGTTTAGTATCCGGTTGTTTTCGTACCGTCTCTTTTTCTGTCTGCATAGTTTATCAGCTCTTCGTCTTTTATTCTCAAATTATGTCCTTCTCTCTCTAGTTCGTCTGAGTATGAAATTCTTATGTGCTTCATTTCTTTCGTGAATAGCTTGTTTGCATTCTTCATCGAACCACTGTTCTTCTCTCCGTTGAGTGTTTGTTCCAAGAACTTCTTGTGCCGTGTTTAGTATGATAGTGCTTATGGTGTTCCGTATTATGATTCCGATACCATTCCAGTGCTATTTCTGATTATTACCCAAGTAATATATTATTTTGTTTTCTGTTTATTTTTTTATGAATCAGGCCATTCTATCTCGCTTATTCAAATGATATCAATATTTAACCTGTTCATTTCTTCGATGATGTTATGATTTTGCCTGTCTCGAACATGCTTCTACTATTTCAGGTGTGGGTTTTTCCACTTTCGGATGGGTTCCAGCCGTCTTCAAGAATTGTATTAATTAGTTGAATTGGCTATAGTGAGTCGGACCTTCAATTTTTATAATTATTTTCCTGAATATTTCAGCTAGATCATACTCAAATTCTATTCACAAACAAAACTATTTACAAAAATACAGTTTCGTAATAAACTATGTATGGACTTAACAAATAAAACTTTTACATTTTCAGTGGGTAAATCCGAAGGTTGGACTAGATTGTGGACTTCAGGAACTAGTTTACCGTACAATCAATGGGTATGGATGGCTACAGGTAATCCTGTTGTTTATACCAACTGGTATCCCGGCGAACCGAACAATCAAACACATCAGGAAGTATGTATAGAAGTGAAATATAGCCAAACCGAAAAGAGTCTGGTCTGGAACGATATCCGATCGAGTGCAGACATACTTGCACTTTGTGAAGCAAAAATTGATAAACCGCGTTTGTAAATAATTGATGTAATTTACAATGTTACTAGTTCAGTTCCTAAATTCTAATATACTGATAATAAATATAACAGGTAGTTTTTTCTTCTTCTGATCTGGGTTCCAAATGGTATTCTTTACATTTTTACCACCTTTTGTATTTTTATTTTAAATGTCTAAAACGAATTGTTCGTATTTTATGGCCTAACATCATCAGAAACAAAGATCTACTACACCTGAACGAACAAAAAAGGGTAGAACATTAAATAAGGTCAAGAAAGTGGGGTTGGATTATTCACACTCGGAAAAAATAATTCCTGTATTGCAAAGATTGTTAAAAATATATATGAAAATGCCACAATAACCATAAGTCTACATTCTGGAATTAATAAAATAAAGATAAAAAGGGGAATCAGGCAAGGTGATACCATGTCACCAAAGCTGTTCATTACCGTTCTTGAGTATGCATTTAAAAGACTAACATGGCAACAGAAAGAAATATCCATCGATGGAGAAAGATTAAACCATCTACGTTTTGCAGACGATATCGTGCTTCTGTCAGATAATCTGGGAGAGATCAAAGACATGCTCCAAGAACTGAATAACATACTACAAGAAACTGGGCTGGAGATAAATTTCGAGAAAACCAAAATGATAACCAATATGGTTCCCAGCGAAGAGATACAGATCAATAACAACAAAGTAGAATTAATCAATAAATATACATACTTGGGTCATGAAATTAGAATAACTAGAGACATCCAAACCTGCGAACTAAATAGACGAATCACGTTGGGATGAGCGGCATATGAAAGGATGAGAGACATTTTTAAAACAAATATTCCAATTCACCTGAAAAGGAAGGCATTTAACCAATGCATCTTACCGGTCTTGACCTACGGAGCAAAGACCCTAACTTTAACGAAAGCTACTGTCGAAAAACTGAGGGTAACACAAAGGCGAATGGAGAGATCAATGCTGGGCCTGACCTTGAAAGATCGCGTGAGAAATGAGGAGATACGCCGACGAACTGGCGTAGACAACTGTAACAGCTGCCATCGGGACAAACGATTGAAGGATAAATCAGAAAAATCAGGCACAGACAAAGAGGTCAAGGGTTCAAGAGTCAGGAAATGTCCTGGGGTTAAAGCATTGAGATTTTCAACATCATTGGTTATTGGGGTGAGAGGGCATGAATTTAAGACGGATTCAATTAACGTCAAAACAGTATAAAATACAGAACGAATTCCACGTTCATAAATCGAGAGTTGTGTGCGAATCGCAACATAAAAGCCAAAATTCTTTGGATCGAGGCAAAAGACGATTTATTTTTCAACAAACAAGAGAAAAAATGTTCCTAATGAGTGGAAACAAATACTAAAGCTTTCTTTGTCTCTTCCAAAGAAGAATTTTCCTGAAATGAGGGCGGAACCTCTGAAAAATAATGAAATATTATACAAAAACGAAGGACCTGTTAACCAGTCTAACTTTGATAGAAAAGCGGCCGGTAGCATGCCTCGCGAAGGCGAATCGATTGCATTATTTCGAGATTCGATATAATGCCAAGAATAATTTTGACTATGGGACTGGATATACGAAGTGCGATTTGCGACAAAAGTTTTTTTGTCTCTCTGTTGCAGAAAGTTTCTATAAGGTATTTATTATATATGTGTCCTATTGGGTTGTCTCGTGTGTTTGTGTTGCCTGTGTGTGATGGCTGTAGGGGATAGTTCGTATCGATTGTTTGAGTTGATCGTTCTGTAGCTTGAGTCATATATGTTTCATTTTGTATATGTTGGTTATAAGTTTGAAGGGTGAAGGTTCAGTAGGTATTGTTTGTGTCGCAGTTTCATGTTGTGTGTTATGTGTAACTGTAATGTTATTATCTTCGATATAGGATGTAAGTTGTTTTTGTAGGGATGATGTATTGATTTTGGATATGGTTGTAAGTGTGGTAAACTTTCTGGGAGAGTTGACTGTAAGGAACTCGAATTTTGAGTAAGTAGATTTTGTGTTTTAAATAATTGGTTGAATCTGTGTTGATTGCAGAATTGTAAAGGAATGTGTATGTTTAGGCATGTTTATGTGATGTTTTCTAGGACTATAGTGGGGGATGGGGTGGGTGTTTTTTATTTGGGTCTGTTCGTTATGGTAAGGTATTTGGCTCTGGGAAGAACTTTTTTATTCAAAGATTGATGGGGTTTGTTAGGTAAAGGTAGGCTATTTTTTCCGATTTGTTCACGTAGACTGCAAAGAAATCGTTTTTGTCTCTAACATGACAGGAATGATTAGAATTAGTGGGGTTTGGCTACAGAATTTTGTGTCGTGTGAGTGTGTTACGTCATGTTATTTAAAGGACTCGTAGTTCAGGTAATCGTAATAGTTTCGTAGACTCACTGCTGCTTCCCTGAGTTCCTCAGTTGTTTGAATCGGGCATACATCTATAGTAATGGACACTCGGTACAAACGGGATGAGCGTGAGCATAACAACTGATTATCAACCTCCTGTTCAAATACTGTAAGTATTTTTATGGGCTCTAAGTTGAGATGAGGGTTTTGTGACATAAAGTTGTTAATGTATTGTGTCATGTGTTCGATGCCGTATTTTGAGTGGCTATCGGTGTTTAAGGTGTGTGTGTAAAATTTGTAGTTGTGGTACTACTCTGTGATTTGCAGGTCGCTATGAATGATGAGTTTTGGTGTGTATTTTGATGCGTGAGGTATCTTTGTGGTGTGTTAGAAATTTGTGTGTTATATATTGCGTCAGTGTTTTGAATATCAGTTGATCTGTAAGTATTTTGAATGTCAGAATTGAAATTGTCCAGGATGAGAACTTAGAGGATGGTGTTTGTTGTAAGGGTTTTTGGTTGGTTGCCATGGAAACAACGGTACCTCGAACTTTAAAGCATATTTCATCTGAACGAAGTTTTTAATTAGAAGGGGGCTCTTTTTTTGGTGCTAAGGTCCACTTGTTAGGAATGCTTTTTTTCTTTTTTGTATTATTTAGTTATCCCATCTGCCTTTCCTATATAATTTTTCCAAATATACGTCCATACATTCGATATAAATATTTTATATCGCCTGTTTTCGCTAAGACCAAACCTCCTCTGTAACTCCTTTTTGGGAGGATGTTATCGTTACATTGATTTTTCCACTTCATATATTATAAGATACTTTTTCTCTAATGATTAATACCGAATAATGACTATATCGCACTCTACTAAATAAAGGCTTTGTTTTTCTGTATGATTTATATTCTTCACCCTCTTGTCATTCCTCTCCTGATGTCATAAACTTTTCTCTGGTCAATAATATCGAAGAACCTGTCGGACACTTTCCTACTAGGAAATAATTTTTGCTGTTTATGCGATTTGGTAATTATTGGCTGCCTTTAAAGGAATTAAAAATTTCTTATTTTTTCAATTTATATGATTGCATTAATGACTTTTTGGTACGAGTATGATTACTTGTTTTGTATTGTCTCTTGTTTACTGTCATTTACGGCATTTAATTCCTCCTCATATTCGATTGCCTTTTCGATTTATATCGGAGATGCATGTCTCCGGTAACTGATGGTTCTTTATTTCCTTTAAAGCCGCATGTACTTCTCACATTGTACATTGGTAAAAGTACTTCAGATTCCTGATTTATGAGAGTGCCTACTCTTCTTCTTCTTTTTCTTTTTATATGAACATGACTCTGTCTGTTTTTCAATGTGCATCCAGTAAGTTGTCTTTCCATTGTTTTCGTGGTCTTCCTACTGATCGTTTTCCTATTGGGGAGTCGTTTCATACCGACTTTACTACTCTATTTGTTGTCATTCGGCTTATATGACCGTTTTATTTTACTATTTTATTTATTTTCCAGTTTTTGATTTTCTTCACCTTGTTTTCATCTCTACTATTTCTAACATTCTTTTTGTCCTCTCTGTGTAAGGTTGTGTTTTTGCCGAGTATGTTGTTATTGGTCTGATGACCGTTTTAATATCGTTTTTTAAATTCGGCCTTTCATTTCTTTCTCAATATTTTTATTTCTCCATACGGTTTCATTCAGGCAGCCTGCGGCTCTGTTTGCTCTATTCACATGACCTTCCACTTAAGTTTCGAGCTTTCTGTAGCTGGATAATGTGCTGCCTAGATATTTAAACTTTATCACTTATTTTCTTATCTGACCTTTGAACTCCAATTTACATCTTAGTAAATTTGCGGTTATTACCATGCATTTTGTCATTTTGAGGGAAATTAACATGTTAAATTTTCTGGCTGTTATATTAAATTATTGCAGCATTCATTGTAAATCATCTTCTTTGTATTGCATCGTCGGCATAGCAGATTATTTTAAGTTTTTTTCTCCCATTTGGTATCCTTTTTTAGTTAGAGGCCCTTTTTAGATCAATAAAGCGATTTTACCATATATTTACCTTATGCTTTATATATAAAGCTAATATGACTAATATCATTCATACTGGAATTTGATATATGTCATGTGATATCTCTCTCTTCAATCCTGACCCCCCAGGGGGAGTGTAGTGGTCGACGTGATGTCGTGTATTGTCCGTCTCCAGAGATCTCTGTCTCTGGTCATTTCTTTTAATTCATGCATAGGTCTTTGGCATATTCCTGTAATTTGATCTATCCATCTTGTTGGGGATCTTCCTCGTGGTCTTCGGCCTTCTACCTTTCCTTGTATTTCTTGTCATGTGATATATGTCGCTATAATGTCGATGTTTTGGTAGTCTCTTTCTCTTTTTCTCTATCTAAATATATTCGTTATATCCTCCCTTGTATTTGCTATGTCGCATGTTAGGATTAGGTCAGTTGTTTATCTTGTACTCAGCCGAGGCCTTCTGTAAGTCAATAGATCAAAATGTGTCTTATGGTATATCTATTTTTATTTATAGTGCCCTATGATATCTCCTATGTCGTTATCATCGAGCAAAAAGACAAAAGAGGGAATGTAAAGGTAGTGGGGGCAAAAATATTGTTAGACAGGAAGTGCGATCTTTAGAGTCCACACTAAACAAGGAAAGATAGTCTCTCTTCTTGTTTGACATCAAATTTAGTTGGGTTATGTTATTATTTGTCCATGAATTGTCATGTCACATGAAATCTTATTTATATTGAAGTTTTTTAACAATTGTGTCGCATTTTAGACTATTACCGGTAATAATTAATTAAAACTTTCTCGTCTAAAACACAATCTGAAAAATATTATGTAGCTACTGTTAATAAGTGTCGGGCAATTTAAATTTGGCGCATTCGCATTTCCGGATATGTCCGCCATCAGAGGCCACTTTTTTGGTCTCCTTTTCATAACGATTAGATTCCCTTTTTTGTCTTTTTGCTCGATGGTCGCTATACAATCACCAATAATGAAGACATTGTGTAGTGCTTTTTTGGTAGTCGCCTTATTTGTTCGTTCCTTGTAATTAATTCAGATTTCTTTCTTTAGATGGCGTTAGGATTTCATATCTAAACTAACATAACAGCTTTAAATTATTTTGTATTAATCTGCTCTTATTACAGTATTATTAATTAAACATATCGTTTCAAGAACAAAATATGATTGAAACGTCAAATGGTGGTAGTTCAGATTTCTTTCCTAGATGGCGTCGTTAGTTTACTGGACAAATGGTGTGACTTATCATCATAACATTTTACATTCTATTTATTTGATAACGTCAAATTTTATAATATAATCTGTGATCGGAGTAGTAGCCACTGTCTGTCACTTGCTGTTGCGTGGAATAAATTTTCGACTTATTTCGTATATTTTAAATTATGAGGCATAGGTTAAGTCAACTACAGCATATAAAAAATGTTTGAGACAAAACTGATGTACACTAAAGACGGCTATAATTTAAAATTATTTTCGATTGTTTAGGGTAAGACAGAACAACGGAATGAACCAGTTTTGTTTTTTTAATAGAATACTCTATATACAGAGATAACGACATTGTTTTGTTGACCATAAGAATTAAGATTTATTGCAATCCCATCTCATAGAGGGAAGTATATTTATTATAACGCTCTAAAACTAATTTTTTGGTTATTTTTTATCCTTAATAGCAATACAAATAAATAAGTAAGTAAATAAGTAATGCTTTATTGTCACTGAAAATTGTACAAATTTTATGAACAAAACTTATAATAATAAGACAAGAAAGAAGCAAATAAAATCAGAATAAGAATCGTTTCTACTTTTAAATAAAAAAATCCAGTAAAATTTTTCTAAACTTAAACATAAAAAATACTACCTAATTAAGAGCCTACAAACTTCGTAAAATGTACCTAACAAAAAAATAAAAATTAGGAAAACAGATTAATAAATTAAGGACTCACATATTCCACCTACTTGTGCTAAACAGTAACCAAATCTATCACACAGATTTCTCCTCATACTTTAGAGTGGGGCTGGTGTAATGCTTGCAGAGAAATTAAGTATTTTTGCCCTTAATTTGACTAGGTGGCCCTTTCGAACTGATGCCTATAAATGTTTTCTTTCAGAAAACCCCAAAAAAAGAAATCGTTAGGCGCTAAATCACAGGATCTAGCTGGCCATTTAATTCTACCACGTATACTTGTTTGATTAAGAAAGTATATAGATGCTCTAGTTGTGAGCCGAACACCCATCCTGTTGGAAATAAACCTCCTGAAAATTAACGGGAAGGCGTCGAACTGCTGGAATAATCTCATTCTGTAAAAGTTATAAATATTTAAGACCGTTTAGGTTTCCATCGATAAAAAATGGACCGACAATATGGTCGCCTATCATCCCACTCCAAACATTTAACTTTTGCGGATGCTGCGTTTGCACTGCAACACTGAGGTGCTTATTTTTCCGAGAATAATACCTTGCAACGGATGGATTGTGTTTTTTATGTAATGAAAATGAAGATTCGTCAGAAAAAAATTTTTTTTGAAAAAGTGTACATTTTCATTCTGTTTATCTAACATAAATTCAAAAAACTCCATCGGCCTAAAGTTATCTTCCGAAAACAGTTCTTGTGTTGATTGTATCTTAAACAGTGAAACCTACTCCTTTTGAGAACTTGCTGAACAGTTCGAAGATTCACGTTAACTTCCCTAGCAATTTGTACACTATTGCAGGATTCACTAGCTTCCACAAAAGCACAAATATCAATATCCCTGTTTTGATGCTCTTCATCGACAGGTCTAACACGTGGTTCATTACATTCATGAAACTTTTTACAACTATTTACACATCCCGAAGTTTGAAAATGTTTAATGGTATTTTTAACTGTTGTAACAGTTGGAGGGGGTTTATTTTCAAGGGCAACAATAAATATATCAATTAGTTCACGTATCGAATGACCCTGAAAGTACCATGTTACAAGTTGCACTTTTTCTTGGACGGTAAACGTAATAGGCACTTTATTAATTATTTGTTTATTCTTTCAGAACTTCGTTTGAAATTTTTAGTGTCAATGCGACAATTACGACAATTCGTACCTTATGTAAAATGAATATATGTAGAGGTGGAAACGTGTAACGTGTAAATAGCGATTGCCATTGTGTTGTATGGACAATAAAAGAATGTCGTGATCTGTTATAACAAATTTCACTCATTAGTTGGGTATTGAAGTCAAACTGAGGCTAAAATAAAGCACACTATTATTTTAAGCTTCAAGCTTTCGGAAAATTTTATTTTCTTTTTTAAGAATTTTTACAATGCAATAAATTATGATAATATTATATAATACCTATGTATATAAATATATTATAAATATTAAATGAACTAAATTGCTGAAATTTGTCCTAATTGCATCAGTAATGATTGATAAAAGTCATAAAAATTTTTAGGTTTAATTATTTTTATTAGTAAATTTTTGTTTTTGTCTATTATATAGTAGGGCAAAAGCACCAATAAATGAACATGTAAGACAGGTACACAACTTTTGTATTTTTATAATAACATACACATATTTCAGTGGTATTTGTGGAAGTCTCTAACACAGAAATAATGAAATTATTATATACCAATTGCCAAATATGTTTTTATTATACTCTTTTTAAACTATTGTACAAAAAATTTAAAAACTAACAAAAACACCAGTAAATGTAAAGCAGAATCTAATGAATAAACAACATATATCCACTAGATGAACACAACTTGTAGACACATATTGTGGGTATTATAATTATGTATTCATTACATATATAGAAATATGTATACTATTTGTATTTTACATCAGTACTAATTTTTTCCGTTACATTGTACGGGAGATATATTGTAAAACCCTCTAGCATTCACTTTTTTAGGTTCTGCAATTTTGAACAAAATGTTTTCTGAGGAATACCATGTTTGATCTGCAGATTGGGGCCATTTCCACTGGAAGTTTGGACCATTGTTGGTACTTCATAGTCACTACTATCTTTATTGGTAATTTGTCCTGGAAAATGTTGACCATCATATTTTACCATAACAAAATCACCTATTTCAAACATGTTTTCTATTCTTGTTTTCTTTTCATCTTTTTGGCTATCAGTATTGTTATTAGCTTTTTCAGTATCATCGGCAGTCTTTTTGTGCTCGTCATTTCCCCTACTTTCACCAACCATATTTTCGTGAGTTGTAGATTCTGCAGCTTTATTTGAAACTAATCTTATATCTTCTTTTCCATCATCAGTCGAATGAGTTTAGCTTTCTGATTTGCTTTCATACAAAGTTTCCGTAATTTTTTGAGACTGAATATATTTAAATTCGGTAGTTTCTTCACCTAGAGCTATTTTTCTAAACTCAGATTCATTGATTTGAACTTCTTTATCTTCTATTTCACTCTCCTGTGCTTGAATTATGCTAGTATCTTGTTATATTGTGAATTGTTAGCAATAAATTCTGATACTTCTTTTATTCCTATATAATTGTTTGTACCAAAATAGGTAATACCATCGAATTGGATAGGCAACTGGTCCATAACTGATTCCGTTTAAATTGAGTAAGGGTTCAGTATCATTTAAGACACTTTTTCATATTTTATTTTGTTACGTAAAAATTAGTCATATTAAAAAAACCTGTAAACATGTTGTTTATTTACTAAATATGTTGTAGATTCGACGAGACCTTTCGGTAAGCTGGCAGAAATATACCTGAAACGGTCATTCGAAGTTTCCACAAACCGGTCGAACGATGACCCAGCCAATTTACTTTCTGGTATAATCAGAGAGATTCCCCAGACCCTTCTAGATAACGGTGTTTGGATATAAATAACAGGATTTTTATTGTGGCCAGTTAGTCAGAAGAAAATCGCGAACGGGCATTTTGAATGTTACGATCGTAATATATAAATTATTTTAAGACATATTAATATAAGTAAACTTTAAGGTTGATCTTCACCCTCAATTAATTTGTTTCTGATCCTAGAGATGGCTCTACTGCGGCATGCTACTGTGGTAAATTTTTTTACTTAATTGTAGATTTCTACATGACGACTCTGTAATATTTTCAAATCCTAACATAAATTGCAGTTTTCTGTTATTATATCAATTGGCTGAGTTGCCAAGTTGTGTAGACAGTAATTTTATCAAATATGCTATAACTTATATGGTTACTAGTAGACCAACTAAGCAAAGATATCTTATAACAACATCTTTATGTATAATACTTTACTGTTCTGCTATGTCAGTCGGAATATAATATACCAAATTCATTCATTATCTAAACAATTTTACCGACAAAGAAATTATGTATGTTGCGGCTTTCTTTATGAGTATAGTATTACCATTAAATTCGTACATCATATTATATTACATTTTTGTTGATAGTTAAAAATTAAAGAATGATCTGGTATTATGATTATGTAATATTTTAGTGGAAAATGACAAAAATGTTATTTAAATCTGTTTATTAATATCTATTACTATATGTCTTTATGGATTAATAAATTTTACTATGTCTTCTTCTTCGGTTATATTTATATTTCTTATTTCATGTTTCATTGTTCTGGCTTTATTGGTCTGTTTATTCTTATAATTTTTCTTTTAATAATTCTTAGTTTTTCTTCATCTTTTTTCGTAAGACACATTACTTCCGCTCCTTATGCTATCATCGGTCTAATTGCTGCTGTATGTATTTTTGTCTTTGTTTTTTTTTGCTGTTTTTTTTTTATTTTTAAGTAGTGGGTGATATTTCCAAAACACCCCGTTCTTCTCCCGCTTTGTGTGCTTGGTGGTCATACGTTGAATGTATGATTTGGAGTGGTTGATGCGTATTTAGTTATTACGGTTCTATTTGGTCCATTTAGTTCTTCAGTTTCCGTATTCGACAATTTTATAACGCCAAACGAGGACTATGTGAAAGGTGTTATTGCGTATGGAGGAAAATTCATTCATCCTATTTTGCCTACGGTATCAAAAGGATTGAGCTCTGGTGGGACTCTTTCTGTATTATTGAGCCCTAGGTGACTTGGTATGGTGGAGTATCTCCCAAAAATTTTCGTAGACATCTGGACGTCGCGAGGAGTACAGCTTTATGTATGGCCTTATAAAGATGTTCATTTAGACCCAGCTGTTTTATGTTCGCTAGGTGATTTTTGGGAATAACACGAGTAACATGAGTATCCAGATTTAGCCATACGGCTCATACTGCCTCTAAGGGGAAAATTTACTCATCCGAAATACCAACGGTATCAAAAGGATTGAGCTCTGGTATGACTTTTTCCATGTTATCGAGTCCAAGGTGACTTGGTACGTCGGTGTATCTCCTAAAAATTTTCGCACGCATCTGGACGTCGAAAGTAGTACAGCTTTCTGCATGAACTTATATAGATGTTCATTTAGACCCAGCTTTTTTATGTTTTCTAGGAGGTTCTTTAGAATGACTCCAGTGGTAGAAAGAATAATAGGTATCGTCTGGGTACTTTTCATTCTCCATTGTCTTCTTATTTGTATTTCCAGATCTCTGTACTTGGAGATCTTTTCATTGTACTTAACATGCAGATTATTGTTGTTAGGTATCGCCAAATCGATTAGAGTTGTTTGTTTTGTTAGTTTATTAACTAGCACGAGATCTAGTCTATTATGTGCTACAGTTTGGTCTGTGAGCACAGTGCGATCCCAGTATAGCTTGTAGTTGTTATTCTCAAGCATACTCTCAGGAACGTATTGATAATATGGGAGATGGTTTGTTTGTAGAAATCCCAGTTTAAAAGCTATCTCTTGATGGGGATCTTCCCTACTGAGTCATGCCGTTCCTTATATTCAGTTCAAGCAAATGCCTGGCAGCCTCCGGTAAGATGTTGGATAGTTTCTTGGGCTTGACATCCATATCGGCATTTGTCGTTTTGGACCTGAGGGTCTTTGACGATATATTTCAGGTAATTTTTGGTTGGTATAACCTGATCCTGAATGGCGAGTAATAAACCTTCTGTTTCAGAAAACATCTTTCCTGATGTCAGCCAATAGTTCGACGCTATATTGTCGACATAGTCTTGACTGACTTCATTCGGATGTCGCCCGTGCAGAGGTTTACCCATCCAGATGCGCATTTTTTCGTTTTTAGTACGATGGTTTATGCGCATTTCTTGTTCCCTCAGGTTTATCGGTGTTGTGTCATCTACTGCGCAAATCGCGCGATGAACAGTAGATGTCTCCGCCTGCACCTGAAAATAAGTTCTTAAATTGGTATACTGTTTATCTAATTGCTCGCTTATATCAATAAGTCCTCCCTCGTCCTCCTAAATATCGCGGTCATGTCGTTCTTTCTACTGCACTTTGAGGATGGTGTTTTTGCGCCTTTGTGAGGTGTGTTCGTACTTTTCTCTGAAGAGTTTCTATATCCGTTTTAGTCCATTTAATAATCCCAAATGAATAGCTAAGCGCGGAAAATGCGTAGGTGTTTAATGCCTTAAACAAATTTTTACTATTAAGATATGAGCGAAGTAGCTGTTTTACTCCAAGATATTTATACATGTCATTTTCGCCCACAGCCTCGATGTTTTGGCCATTTTGCATATCGAACCTTTCCCTTGACTATATTTAGTACACGACATTTGTCTAACCCATCCATGCTATAAGTGCATACTGATATCATTTGAAAAATGTTCTATAGTTTTTAGCATTTGATCTAAGTAATTTCGAGTGGAAGCCATGAGTTTCAAATCATCCATATACAACAGATGATTAAGCTTCGCCACTACAGTGTTGTTGTTTTTAATGCTGAAACCTGAGTGAGTGGAGTTCAATAGCTGGGATAGTGGGTTCATCGCTAGACAGAACCACAAGGGACTCAGCGAGTCTCCTTGGAATAGGCCGCGGTTAATTGCGATATTTTCCGTTTCGATATTTTTTTTCACCAGGTACTTGGAGGTGAATTTTAGTCTTCCAATCTGTCATTATATGTCTTAAGAAGGTTACTATATTATCATCGACTTTATATATTCTTAATATATCTACCAGCCATTCATGCGGCACTGAGTCAAAGTCTTTCTCATAGTCAATAAAGGCAGTGAAGAGATTCCTTTTTTTTTGGTGTATGTCTGGTTAGAAATGACTGAGTCGATAATTGTTGTTCTTTGCAACCCATGGAGCAACCCTAAATTACAAAATATTTGTATGTACTAAACTAAATAATATAATATAAATCAAATTTTCTCACAAAGTAAAAATAAAAATAATGTTTAAAAGAATTAGTACTTACAAAAAGTTCTGGCAATAGCAAATTACAAAAATACAAATATTACCAAGTGTACATAAGTTTTCAAAGAAAAAAAAACAACCAATATAATTAACATAAGACTAGGTACAATATTTTGTTCGTTTTCATTAAACTTGTTTTTGAAACTATTTAAACTAGTAGCTTCTACTATGTGTTATGACCTCTTAGTCTAACACCCCCCTCCAAAAATCTCAACTAAGAATTATATAAGTAGATATGACATCATATCTTTCTCGTCTAAGAGTTAATGGAGACAACTTGAGCTTTCTTAGTCGGGTTTCATAGTCTAATCTTCCATAATTAAAAGGTAGCTAGGTCCCTCTTAGTTGTACTCCTTCTAATAAATTAATGTCTTTTTGCAAATGAGGTGACCAAACTGACACTGCAAATTCTAGGTCAGGTCTGACATAACTTTTGTAGAATTTTAAAAACAAGTCTGCAGATATTCTATGAAAAGCTTTTGTGATAAATAATAAAGCAGAGTTCGCTTTACTAACTACTTTTGGTGTTTGAGTAGACCAACTTATTGTTTGACAAAAAGTCAGAAAATTTAGCATGTAAAGAAGCAATATTAGTCTAAAAAATATTTATTGTTGTCAACTATATTTGTTTTTTTGCGGAATTTTGTTGGTTAGTACTAATAATAGTTGGAACTTTATTAATATACTTTATTGTTAGTTCCTTGTTAAGTAGATTACGTTTTTCCAGTTCTTCTCGCACTTTATTCAAATAGTTTATTTGATATTTAGTCATCCTTAAATTGAATTCTAGAAAATTTGGTTCCTAACAACCTCATATTATTGCGCAACATAAATATTGGACTATCATTATCTGCAAATTTAACCTTTAATGGCCGTTATGCAAGGAACACTATTGTTTAAAAAATACTAAAATAATTTACTAAAAACGCCTAAATAGGTTTTTAAAACTAAATAAGTTTTTTATAGATATAATACTTATAGAGTGTAAATTTTATGATATCATACTTTCAAAATAAAAGTTGCAGTATTTACTATCCTGTAACTCTGTAAGTTTCAGCATGACCAGTTTAAAATTCAAACCGATAACATTCCTACTAAGTTTTGTTATATTCTGCCAAATTGTTGTACAAACTAATTGATATGGCAACCCTGTTACTATGTCGTTTCGTTTGAAGCGTTTCGAAGCCGAATGTAATGCTATCTATCGATGATAAATACTACCACTGTTTCAGATGGAGCCATCTCCCTATATTACACATTTGAAGGCGGCGGTTCAAGACATAATTCTTGTTTAACGAGATTTTTCATATGTTTAGGAAAAAATATTTAACGTTTTATTGCAAATATTTTCCACTTTTACAGTTTTATATATGTTGTTATTAAAAAAAATTTTGGTTTTTTACCGGAAGCTTTATTATAAGCAGAAACATACTATTTTTTCCTACTGGGACAAAACTGTAAATTCAAATTTTTTTTAAAAAATTCCTAAGTATTTCTTATAATTATATCTTGATGCTGTAAAAAAATTAACAAAATTATATGTCTGGTTTTCCCGCTTTATACTTGGAAAAAAGTAGTTTTTTTGAGTTTTTTTAAAAACGAAAACATGAAGTTTGCTTAAAAGTTGTCAAAACATTTCTAGTCATCTCATACACCTTGTCAAATCTTTTCAAATTTTTTGAATTTGGAATTTATTTTTTGGGGGGTGCAGATCAACCTTAAATAAATTAAATTTTTAGGTGTTATAAATCTTGAACCTTTAGTAGAATTAAAATAAGAACAATAAATTAGAATTAATAAAATCTTAACACTTTGTACAAAATTTGTATATAGTGCGAATGTCACTTGTTTCATCGTTACATTGATCATTAAAAAAGAATTTTAAAACTTTATGGGTGCTAATGAAATCCTGATTGGATGGTTCCTAATTCAAAAGTATTTATGTTTACTTCTTTTCTAAAGATTTCGTTTCTTCTTAATGATATAAGTTTGGTGTAGTCGACGGCGTTGGAGTCTAACGGATATAAACCGCAGCGTCTGAAGCCTTTCCTTATTATTTCTACATTTATTGATTATTCAAATGCTCTTTGAAATATTAGGGCAAATGTAACTTTTGTAACATAATTGTTAGTGGCTTGCTTATGTTCTCGTATAATTCTTTTCCAAGCAGTTTTAAGCGGCTTGAACATGGCGACGTCGCAAGGTTGCAATACGTGAGATGCATTCGGTGATAGACATTACACGAGTAGTTGCTTTTCCCTAGAAGATTCGTATAATTCGACACTAATGTGAGATTTATGGCCATCTAGGAATAATATATATAACAATAAGCTTCTATTAAACGGAACCAACGTCGAACAAGTGGACAAATATGCATATCTAGGAACAATGATTAACTCCACAAATGATTACAATCAGGAAACCAAAATAAGAACAGAAAAGGCTAGAGCAAATTTTAACAAAATGAGAAGAGTGCTAAGTACTAGGGATTTAAAACTGGAACTAAGAATTAGGTTGGCGAGGTGCTATGTTTTTTCAACTTTATTTTATGGAATGGAATCTTGGACCTTGAATGCGACATCAATAAAAAAACTGGAATCATTCGAGCTGTGGGTGTACAGAAGAATACTGAAAATATCGTGGACAGAACACGTCACAAACAAAGAGGTTCTGGGAAGGATGAATGATGAAATGGAAATTTTAAATACAATAAAAACAAGAAAATTAGAATATCTCGGACATATTACACGTGGAGAGAAATACACCTTGCTCCAACTGAATATGCAGGGAAAGATCCAAGGAAATATAAGCATAAGGAGGCATAGAATCTCATGGCTGCGAAACCTGAGAGAGTGGTACTGATGTACATCAAATGAACTTTTCAGAGCAGCCATCTCAAAAGTCCAAATCTATGATGATTGCCGACCTCCGCCGCGGAGATGGCACTTAAGGAAGAAGAGGAATAATATCACTGGCAACTGTATTTTTTTTCACTTATTCATGGATAAAAACAATTTGCGATGTATTCATAAAATGTCTCTGACATCATCCAGCCAGAATCAGATTTACCTATAAAGAAATTACTAGGCATAGACATAGCCACATCTCTCGGAGGACGTTTAATTACTAGTGAAGGGACAGAAACTCCAGATGCTGAAAAATTGCAGAGCACAGTAATACTCTCCTTTTCAGGAACACTACTTATGTTGTAGAAATCTTTGAAACCCTTTGGTCCTAAGAGCTTGCCTGTCTTAGCACAAAACTATACACCGGTTTCGTCAGCATTAGAAATTCTTGTTGGTTCTAAAATAATGTCTTCACAACCCTCATTATGAAGGTAATCTTTTAGACCGTCAAACCAATCTCTTATAGACTCTTCAGTAACTAAAGCCTGCACTTTAAAAATAATTTTAGTATTTATTTCGTTTCGCTGGTCTTCTTCGCAAAAAAGCTGCAATCACTTTTTTCCTCATTCACAGGCAAATTAGGTAGAAAAAACAGTAAATACCAGTTGTTCATTTACTGGGACAAGTTTGAAATCCATGGCACCAATAGGCAATGGCAACGAGGGGTAAACCCCTGCCCATTTACTGTATACGAACATTAGATGTATTATAAAGATATACAGTATCATTCAAGGGTAACCACTTCATTGGTGCGTGTCTATTTACTGGTACCTTTACCCCATATATATATATATATATATATATATATATATATATATATATATATATATATATATAAAAATCCATCGAAATAAAATTTCAAGATATCAATATAAACAAATTGTATATAGTAATTTAAGATAAGATTTAGTGTAAATAAGAATAGAAATTTGTTTGGCAAACGACGTTTTTCCGTTTCAAACAAAATTATCAAAAAAACCTTTGTTTAGAATTAGAAGACATTTTACCTGTAAGTTAATCTTTTCATTGTTTGTATAGTCGAGTATTAAATGACCATATTTTAATCTTTTGAAATATGTATAAATGATGTATTGAAAAAAAAACCAATTTTAAAGTAGGCTATTTAGTTTTCTCTGAAACCGAAATTAGGCTTTTCCAAAATCATGGTAAACACAATTTAAGCTTTTTGATTGGACGGTCGTTTTTAAATGGGAATTTGGTGAGTCGATCATGAGAGAGGAGAAGTTAATCATATTTTGGTCATCGAAAGGAAACAGTCGTTTGTCTCAAGATAGGGTGTGGTTCGTGAGTTTGGATACCGGCGTAACGAAAAGAAGTGAATAGTTTGAAGAAGGAGATAACAAGTGGATTAAAAGAGGTCCTTGTATCTACCGTGGGCATTTTATAAAGTATATGTGAAAGTATTCTTACGGCAGCAAGTTGACAAAAGGAGGTCCTGGTGTCATAAATAAGTAGCGGAGTTTGGAGAAGTGAATCAGGTGTTTTTTGTGTAGTCTGAAGGAGGTTTGCAGAGACGTAAAGAAGGAGCCGAGGTGCCAAAGAGGGGAGATTACATATTTGAGGAGACTGGACTTTTCTGGGTATGCTGCAACAGACAACTCAAGAAGATAATAAACTGTAAGTGTTTGTACAATTATATTTTATATCTGTGAAGGATCGTTTCGACATCATGGTCATTATCATTAAAATTTAAGAACTGAGGTTTTGTTAGGCTAATCAAAAGTTTAAAGTTTTGTGGTTTCTTTTTTCAAGTAAAGAAAATTTTAAGTAAAATTGGTTTTTCACGTAATATAAATGTATGTAGCTTTATAATCTTATTATCATAATAACTTGATTTATTTTCTTGTATGCTGATTGATAAGATAACGACAGAATTTAATAATTGTTTTATTCGTTCATATAAAATAAAGAAACGTAAATCTTTGTAATATAATATATTTGTATTCTTATCCTTTTCTTCTCTATCCCGATAAAAGACAACTAGAATATCTTTTGAATCCATCGAACACAGGTAATATAAGGATTATTTTACTTTTGATAACAAATAAGTTATAATTCTTTTTTATTGGCTCAATAAACTAAGTTTGAACTCAAAATAAACAATCATAACAATATATATATATATATATATATATATATATATATATATATATATATATATATATATATATATATATATATATATTAGGTATATGTATATCTTTTTCTGAGTTATTATGAATTGTGACTATATAAAAATAGTTTTCTTTGTGATAAATAATATTACAAATATTCAATAAATGTCTTATGAAAAATGATCAATTTTAATTTATAAAATCTAAAAAATAATGAATATAAAAAAATATTTTATTTTTATATCGGCGCCCCTCAAAATTTGGCGTCCCGGGAGTCGCTCGGTTTGCCCACCCTTTATATACAATATTTAATATAGAATACGGCGGATCTGTTTTGAAGTGGATGCGAGATGTAGCATTCTGATTTTTGCAGAAAAAGTTGTGTGAAACTTCAGTAATAATAATTAACTTAAAATATTTAAAAATGATTAAAAACAACTTTTTTTTCTAATTTTTTGGATTATTACTTTAAAACGATTCATTTTGGAGCAAAGTCGTTTTCAAATAAAATAGCGATAATTGAATTTTCCATACGATACGACTAGTTAAAAATGTTTTAATTTAATACCCCATTGAATAATAAAAGGCTTGTTTTCCAATTGTTTGTATTTATTGCTATTTTGCTCAAGGGTAAAAAACTTAAAACAATTTTCGTATCAACGACAAACAAGTATCTTATAGAAAATTCAATTATCGCTATTTTATTTCATTTAGACTTTACTTCAAATTAATCGCTTTAAAGTTGGAAGCAAGGAAATTAGAAAAATAAAAGATTTTACAGTAGGCGGTACAGTAGACTAGCGCAAAACTTTGTTTTCTCTATTTTTGAAATTTAAATAATGTTTTTAAAATTCAATATAAAAATTTTATTATTTATTTAAAAAAAAAAATAATTGGATTTATATGAAATTATTTTAAAATGAGAAATGAAATATATATTTAAATAGATGATTCAATATTGCTATTTATTGGATGATATTTTTGACTTTTAAATTTTGACAATCGTTACTAATTGAATCTTTTATTGACAGATATTCATTTTAATTATTTCCTTCTCATTTAATGTCTGTATTTTGTTAATTATTTTTTGTGCAGTTTTTAATTTAAACCTGCTTAGAATAAATAGGGGTGGGAGAGCAAGATAGAAGGAGTAGGCTAGATGAAAACTACTCTCCAAATCCGAACCGCGCAATGAAGCGCCCGAGTCCATGATACTATGACTAAGAAGATAAGATATTGCGCATAAGTCGTGACGTCATTGGAGAGTTGCACGTTCGAAATGTCAGTTTTTTGTATGTATCAATAAATAATCTTTAATAAATAGTTTGGAGATATCCTTATGTGTACTATTATTGTAACTATTAAACCTCTTAACTTATTTTCGTCTAGTAATTTCATCACAGAATGCATATAAATCCCATTTAACTTTAACAAGAATTCAAATTCTACAATCCAATGACGGCATGCGCGAACACGACCGATTTTGTGCTACGGGAAGATCCTATCTTGTTAGTCATAGCAGAGAACTACGAACGCATGTGTGTGTTCGTGTGTTCTCTGGTCATAGTATCATGCCCGAGTCCAAACGCACACAGGCAGGCTGTCATCTTGCATTTATAACGACAGTTCAGTTCGGCTAGGGTCACCTAACGCGTCTACATGCTTGCTTCTTATTTTCATAGCAAAATATTACTCAGATATTGGATTTTGTGATACGATTATTTGAATAAGGTGAGTAATATTTCTACTATGAATTTATATAAAGTATCTTTTAGATATAGTTTATGAGAATTCATATTTTAATAAGAGAAACAATAAAGCATTTTAAAAGTACTGATATTAATATTGAAAAGGGGCATAGGAGCAAGATGGAAAATTCCAATTTAGGGCACTTGTTCATAACTAATATTGTTGTTGTTTTTATTGTTTTTAGATGGCGAACGGAAAAGCAGTAGAGGTTCATGGATTGAGGAAACGATGCAGAACGCGATGAACGAAGCTAAAACTACATCAATAAGCTGGGCATACAAAATATGGAATTCCAATTGGAACTTTACATCGGCATATTAATCCTTTGCGGCTCATTGGTATCGCCACGAAACCACCAATTTGATCACACCAATGTGTTCAACTGACCTACTTGATCCACTACGTGGCCATACTAGCAGCGCCATCTATATTTCAATAGATGAAATTAAAAGTCAAAATGTTTTAATTATCACTGTATAGTTAGAATTTTTTGGTATGATGGCGGTAGTGTCACAACACGTAAATCATATATTTTGAGTTCTTACAATTTTGACTGTGTTTTGATAAAAAAATAGCAAAAATAATTACGGGTAAGTTATTTATCACGTTGACATTCACTCTTTAGAATATAATATGTAACCAAAAATGTGTTTTTGTAGCATTTTTGGTTACACCAAAAATACGGTTTCACAGTGAAACCAGTGGATAACTACAGTTTCTTTATTTCAGGTGCCATGCAACGTAAGAAGGGAAGTTATAAGCAACTAGAAATGTTGTCCGAAGACGACTTGAAGGATTTATTGGCCGAAAAACCCTCAGATAATTGTTAATTATCAGTTCGGGTTCCGATAGTGACTCCGAGGATTTACCAGTGGTTCATCGAGATACTATTCTAAAAACATCTCCACCAAAAAAAATACAAATTCTATCAGACATCACCATATCATCAAGCACTAAATTAGGAGAATGTTCATCAATCAAAAACGGAAATAAATCTAAGAGTGTTACACGTGTACCTCCAAAGATTTTGAGAACAATTGAAAAAAGCGAAGATGAAGAGGACAGTGACGATGTTGAGAAAAAATGCAAGAGGGCAATAAAACTAATAAAAAGGATTAATCCAAAAGAAAAAGAGACGGTAGATGAACCTGCTAAAAATTCTAAGAAAAAATCTAAAGTGGCAGAAAAGAAAAACATATCAAAAAATCCAGGCCTTATTTGGAATAAACAATTTATTCCAAATACTATTATTCCTTTCAATATAAAACATGAACCATCTGTTGAGACTACAATAGAATATCCTCATGAAATTTTTTTGCTCCTGATGAATGAAAATATACTGAATGAAAACATTTAGTGTTTCAAACGAATTTGTATGCGACCCTAGAAGGTGAACCGTTCAAGCCAACATCAACATGAAATTTTACAATTTTTAGCTGTAAATATCCTTATGGGTATCAAGTCATCGCTTAACTACACAGATTACTGGCCTTCACAGGATATTTCAAAAATAATGAACAGAAACAGATTTAGTTGGTTACTTGGGCATATAAATTTGAATGATAATTCCCTTCAGCCTGATAGAGGAACTCCTAATACGATATAAAATACGTCCGATTTTAGAAGAGCTACTGGAATCTTTTCAGCAGTACTACAAGCCAGGAGAGCATCAGTCTATCGATAAAAGTATGATTCGTTTCAAGGGCAGTTCTACTTTGAAGCAGTATATGCCCAAAAAACCCATTAAAAGAGGGTACAAACTTTGGGTACGTGCTGATGATGTGACTGGTTATGTTCACGAGTTCCAAATATACACTGGCAAAGTAGACAACGTAAAATAGTAAAATTGGAAACTGGTTTAGGTGAACGTGTTGTGAAAGATCTCACAAAAACAGTTGTAAAATACTACAAGAAATATATGGGTGGAGTAGATAAGGCGGATATGCTGAAGAGTTCATATGAAGTAAATAGAATAAGTAAGAAATGGTGGAATCGCATTTTTTCCATTTACTTGATTCAGCAGTAACTAATGCGTTTATCATATCTAAATTTAGAAGTCCAGGACGTGTATCATTGAAAGAATCCCGATTAGCCATTGTTACAGGTCTTATTGGTGCTAATACAGATACCCCAAAAAGGGACCAAAACATGCAGTAAATAGTTTCAAAATATATGTATCTATTGCAGTTAGATAAGATAGAGTAGCTCATTTGCCTCATCATGGAATATCAAGAAGATGTGGGTTATGCAGTACAACTGCAAAGGTTCATCGGACTCGTTGGTTTTGTCAAACATGCGACATTGGTCTGTGATTATATGACAAAAAAAATTGTTTCTAAAAATTCCATACCCTTGAATAAGTGACTTTTGTGTCCCAGTCATTTCACGGTGAAACTATACTTTTTTTGTAATGTTTGTTAAGATTAAATTTAAATTTTCAGAAAAAGTATTGAAAGTGTTTCAGTTTCCGAAATTTCTTTTATTTTAGAAAAAAATGAGACAAAAAAAATGTGGGCCGCAAAGGGTTAAAAAAGAGACTCAAAAACCTAGGAAGGTTCCAACCTGTTTTTATAAAAGACGTAGAGTGGAAAATTTATCTTGCAATGAAACGTGATATTATTTTTTATGGTTTAACAAAAAAAAGTTTACAACAATTAAAAGTAATTACAGCGAATCTGTACGAAAGTAAACAATATTCCGCATCTTTTTACATGTGAAAATGCTGGAAAAGCATGGCTCGATGGATTTACGAAAAGACATCCCTAACTAACATACAGGATACCAGAACCCACAGGTTTAGCTCGTTGTTCTGCTTTTAATCGCATGCAAGTGAATTAATTATATGATAACCTGAGGAGCGTTTTATCTCACCATAACTTTCTGACACTACCCGACGACATCTACAATATAGATGAGGCTGGTAATCTGGCCACCTGCCAGTGATCTGGCGTGGTGGTATAGCGTTTTGGAGAGTCTCCAAAATTTATTTTTGTAAAAGGTAAAAAACAAGTATGAGTTGTAGAGGGACAACTTACCACGGTAATCTGTACTTGCAGCGCAACTAGTTGATTTATCCTACCTTGCTCTATATTTGGACAAAGAAAAAAATGAACGAACGCCTTTGCGTAGAACGAGCGAATATTGAGCTCCTAATGATTCTCAATATTGGGTTTTAGATTCTGGTTGGATAACTAACAGTACTTTTAACAACTTACTTCAAATTTTTATTGATAAAACAAAACCAACATAAGACAGACCAGTTTTATTGATTCTAAACAATCACACTATTTATCAAAATTTGAAATTAGCTTGATAAAACCATGTAGTTATGGTCAGTATTTCCCTCATACAGGCCATAAGCTACAACCATTGGACTTGTCAATTTACCATTCATTCAAAGTGGCTTTCGAGCAAGCCCTAGATACTTTTCAAAATCACTTTGATATAGCTAGACTTGTCTGTATTACCTGTCTGTATGAAAAAGTGCTACTGTACAAATTACCATGAGTGGGTTCAGAAAGGCTGGTATGTTTCCATTCAATAAACAGTTGTTTACAAATTTAGATTTTGCACCGGTCACTGTTTGTGAGAACACCGCAATTATTAAAGAGTAATCAAATACCACTGCGACAGATCAAGGTGGTAAAAATAAAGACCCTGTCGTTACGGAAAACTCAGCTTTAAATAATGATAACGCTCTAGTAATTGAAAATCGATGAGATGTCATCAATAATCCTGTTGAAAACAATAATACTGATAAACCACCCGCTGTGAACTGTAAGGTAGACAAGCAGAAAGAAGAAGAGAAACTTAATTTTGATGATAAAAAAAATGAAATGACTGAAGATAGTATGCTTGAGACTCGTTCCAGTGTTGTTGATAAGAGCTGGGATCAACCAATCACTTCGTACTGTATTTCTCCAATTAAAAATCTTCCATCACCAAAAGTTACTCCTACTATAAAGAAGCGGAAATATGAATGCCAAATGTCAGAAATCTTAACCAGTTCACAATTTAAAAATGCTATTGAAATGTAAAATGAGATGAAAGCGAAACCAAAGTTATCGTTTGATCGGACCATTAAAGGCAAGGAAAATAAAAGCAAGGAAATAGGAACCTGTGAGAATAAAATAAAAGGAAAAGGGAGAAAACAGAAAAAGATAAAAATATTTTACAATATTTAGAACAGTCTTCACAAGATGATGTGTTCTGAATATTATGTGTGAAACGTTATGTGTAACCACCCACAGAGGACTGGATCCTGTATGTAATAGTTGAGAACATGAATTGTGGCATAGAACATGGCAGTTTTATGTGTGTAAACTGTAAAATGTAATGATTTACAGTAGATTCCATCTTGCGCGAACAAGCTTTCCCTCCTGCCCTCAGGGTAAGAACAAGATGGAATTTTTGACGCTACGTTATTTTTAAATTACTCATAAAAAGAACTCTACTTATTATTAATCATGTTTAATGGCTCATTTTTGTAACTGAATAAAGTATCTTTCAAAATTGAATAAATTAAAAGTTTTATATTACGTTGTTTTATTTTTTTATACATTATAAAGTTAAGGCTTTCTACCTTTTTTTATATGATAACTAAACACGAATTTATTATTATAATTTATTCCCAGCACCGCTCTGAATGGCTTGATTAAGCTTGGGTATACAGTTTACTTTAATTGCTATCGACGTATCTTCATCTTTCCTCACTAGAGATATCTAGTTGCATACTCTGGCAGTTATTTTCATGTTATTGCCAGAGTAATCGGTGTGTTTTGATTTGGTTTGAGTCTTCTTACAAACTCCTTCTGATGACGGGTAGACCCAGAAACACATGTCAGGGAGTGGTAAAAGACTCAAATTAAATCGAAACGCAACCTTCTTCGTATAGAAACGAATTGATCGAGAGTAGTGACTCGATGTGAAGAACCGCCATTTTGTGACGCTACCCTTGACGACGCCATCTTGTGGCAGTAGTTTCGTGACGCTCGCTTTATAATTTTACTATAGAGAAAAAGTATTATACAACGCCAGTATAGAAGCTGCGCTTCAAAAAACGTCTTTAGTAATTTTTAAATATTTCAATTTTTTATTAATATTTCCGACCTATTGGAGAAAGAGGATCGATCAATTATCATTACTGAAGTTATCACACCACTTTTTCTGCAAAAATCCGAATGCCACCTCTCACGTCCAAATGTAGTAGTTTTTCACGGATCCGCTGTGGTCTACATTCTCACTAACTGAACTGCTTCTATGCACACTTGCGATTCGTACTCCCTGTTATAGAATTTCCAATTTCTTAATGTCAGTTAATGTTGTTTTGTACTTATGAGTTACTAATGATCTGTATAAATGAATAGCGAAACCTAAGAATAGAAAAAATATAGGAACGAGTATATAAGTAGCCATCCTTGCAGCAATACCGTTAAAATTTATGAATTTAATCCAGCACAAAATGGCTATTTCTACCAAGAATAAAAGCAGACCTAAACGTGTCGACAATGCCCAGGCGGTTTCTATGTACCAGTGAAGTCTCTCGTGAGGCGATTCTTCGACTGAATTTATCGAGTCTAAATAACAAATTGCTTCGATATTCGGCAATATACAGGTACTTATCATAAGTGCCAGCATGTGCACTAAAACTAGCAATGTAGTAATTATGGCAAAAGCGATAAGAACTTCTTCAGATATATTATTCAACGGTTTTTGGATTTGCAGTTCCACCATTGCTACCATGGCAAACCCGGAGAGGAGGGCTGATGTCTTGCTCGAGGCTTTTAGCTTTGCTCGGGACAGCTGCAGTTTGCGCCAGGAGACATAGCGACGAGCGTGCGTTGTATCATCTGTCAGTAACATGTTTTTGCTAAAAAAAGAATAACGTATTACTAAAACTAACACACTTAAAGCAGCAAACGACAGAGATGTGCAAAAATCTTTGCTGCTGCAAGGCATCCTTCACATAGAAAGTATTTATTATGGCATGTATCATGTACTTATAATTTTTATATTAAAATTGTTTTTGTATCGTAATACGCCTTTAGGTATCTAATCGACACTCCTTTCTATTTTGAAGGTTTTCTTACCTACAATTTCTTTAAGGCATCGACTTAAGGCTGTTTTATCGGTACACCAAAACCTAGAGACAGTTTTTTCTCTGTTATTTACCGACGAAATGTCTCGAAACTGTCTCAACACGTTATTTAAAATTATGTTGCCTTTAAACTGATGATTTTACTTTTTTAATTTTTTTGAAAGATATTTTGAAATATCGGATTATGCAGTTGAACGTTCTATTATAACCAAACTTTTTACGCCCATCACTCGAAAGAGTTTTTTTTTCTGCAATCGTTGATTTTTTTTTCACCTTTCTGTGTCCAGGAATAATCGAGAAAAGCGTGTTCAAACTTTAAAGAAAATTGCTAAAAAATACTGAAATCTAATAGTGAAACGTGTTACTCATTATTGGCACTTAATTTTGTCGTTATCGCCTTCGTGACGTCAAATCTCATGAACGTACGGACAGTTAGTTCGTTTTGAAATAATTTTCAAGCTATAACTGCGAAATTGTTTATTTGTTTGTTTACAACAAAAAAATTTTTTTTTTTTTGATAATAATATTTTTATGTTATTTTAAATTTATTATAAATAAACACCATGATGTTTTTTGCAGTCACGTTTCACAAATTTTTATTCAATACTATATTTAGCTAAGACATATAAATTAAAAATTTGATAATTCTTAAAACATCTACGATAATCAATCAAAAAAGATATTCCCGACAAAACTAATTTGAATGGAGAATAGTGCATTTGTTGTCATTAAATAAACATTTAATAGTAAACAGCTGTACCCGTCGGCTGCATCAACAGTGTAGAAAAGTAAGTGATACGCCCATTTTGCCAGTTTTCCTCGTTTCCGTTTCTCTATGGGCGTCCTGTTTAATATTTTTTTGGTAATTCTATTTTCTTTCGTTTGTCTGACGTGTCTGAAGCAAACAAGTGGCTGTTTTTTCGTGTTTTCTATTATTTTGTTTTGTACTCGCATTTGCCTCATAATATCACCATTTATTATTTGTCATAAAATAGACCTTCTTTTAGCTCTTCTTCAAAAGTAAATTTCAGTAAATCCGTAAAATAGTTTCGAAACCAATTTAGATTTCTGCTTTAATCTGAACCTTCTAAAAATTGTAAGGTAAACAGACGTTGATAAAGATATTAAAAGAGACAGGGGGAATCTAAAATTTGCATTCCACGACATGTCTCCTCAACTAAGCAGAAATCCTTAGCGAATTGGTTTCTTGTACTCATACAGAGTCGATCCGAATAAAATGAAAAAGACAGCACATATTTCACGTACAAAGCGTCTATGTATCTGTTTAAATCCTTTCTGTCTTTAAGAAGCAACATTAAAATGGCTTCGATATGGACGCAATAGCGACATCTGATAATAAATCCGTAAACTAGTTTCGAAACCAATTCAGATTTCTGCTTTAATCTGAACCTTTAAAAATTGCAAGGTAAACAGACGTTGATAAAGATGTTAAAAGAGACATTGGGAAAAAATTTTATATTCCCAATATTTAATAGAATCAAACATTGTCTACCCTTATAGAGCTAGGAGAATCCGATATCAAAATCAAACCTACATTCCGACAGGGATGTATACTATCACCCCTACTGTTCAACGTACATGCTGAGGAAATCTTTTAAGAAACAATAGAGGATGTTGGAGCCGAAATTCGAATTAATGAAAAATGCATTAATAACATCAGTTATACATAGTTAAACACAGACAGTTACAAACTCTGCCGTTGCCTGGTCCCAAGTCCAGGATGAGAAAGGAGGAGGGTTGACCAAGGGACTAACTATTCCTTCTTGTAAAAAAACATAGTTATGAAAACGAAGCACATGCCTCGGATAAGGACGGATCTTTTAAAACGACAAAAGCGACGACAAATGACAATGGATATAGGAACCTGGAACGTATTAAGCCTGTATCGGCCTGGAGCCCTAACTCAGATGGCCAAAGAACTTAAATCCAGAAACATGGACATAACGGCTTTACAAGAGATTAGATGGACTGGAGAAGTTACACTAAAAACTAACAAATCAGTAGTATTTTTCAGCGGAAGCGAACGGGAACATCAATTCGGCACTGGTTTTATAGTCAGGGAAAGTCTTGTGGGGTCATTTTTAACTTTCAAACCCGTTAATAAAAGACTCTGTTATATCAGACTCAAAGGACAACTACATAACTATTCCCTAGTTGCTGCTCATGGACCGACAGAGGAAAAGGAAGAGCATGTAAAAGATAACTTCTACGAGAAACTAGAGAAGATGATAAATAATCTACCCGAACAGGACATGCATATGATCTTAGAAGATTTCAATGCAAAGATTGGGAAAGAAGCAGCGTACAAACCAACAATAGGTAACCATAGTCTTCACGATGTCAGCAACGATAATGGAATAAGGCTAATAGACTTTGCAGCGTCCCACAACCTACTAATAAAATCCACAATGTTCGAACACAAGAAAATAAACAAACAAACATCTCCAACGACGGCGTCACAAGAAATCAGATCGATCATGTTCAAGTTGATGCCAGGAGGGGTAGTAACTGTCTAGATGTAAGAAGTCTAAGAGGGGCTGATGGAGACACGGATCATTTTCTGATAAAAGCGAAGATAAGGACAAGAATAGTGTCCAAAAAACACACAAGAATAAACCAACACAATTATATACCGAAGTTCTACGTAATAAGGAGACAGAACAGAAATTTCAAAACGCTATAAAAATCTCTCTAACACAGGTAGAAGACTATAACAACATAGATTCAGCCTGGAAAAATATCAAATTAGCTCTGACAAGAGAATCAGATGAAATACTAGGACACAAAAAGAAAACAACAAAAAAATGGTTCGATGATGATTGCCTGAACTCCATAACAGCAAGAAATATGGCTAGAAGGAACATGCTACAAAACCCCTTGCACAACAACAATGAACTGTATATACAAAGAAGAACAGAGACAAGAAAACTAATGAAAAGAAAGAAGAGAGAGTATCAAGAACAAATAATCGGAGATATAGAAGAAAAAATAAAGAACAAACAAGCTAGACAGTTCTTCAAAGGAGTTTCAGATATCAAGACCGGGTACTAAGCAAGAACAGGAAACTTCCTTTAAAACGACAGTGGACAGCTTATCATGGATGACAAGGAAATCCTAAAAACCTGGAAGGAATACTTCTATCAACTATTGAATGACCAATCTAGCAGAAATACATCAAACATAGAGGTACATACAGCTGAAATAGAAGACCAATACCCGACATACGAAGAAGTAATAGAGGCAATTAAAAAACTTAAAAATAATAAGACACCAGAAGAGACACCAGTATACCCGCAGAATGCTTAAAACATGGAGGAGAAGCGTTGTACAGTTCTATATACAAGCTAATTCAAGACATTTGGCGAGAAGAAACAATGCCAGATGAATTGAAAAAAGGGGTTATTGTACCAATAGACAAAAAAGAAAACAAAAAGCAATGTATTAACTACAGGGGAATAACATTTTTAAACACCACCTACAATATCCTTGCAAACATCCTGCTAGAAAGAACCAAACCATATACAGAAGAAATCGTTGGAGATTATCAATGCGGATTTAGACCGGGCCGCTCTACTATTGACCAGATATTCACAATAAAATAGATAATGGAAAAATGCTGGGTGTCTGATCGTGAGCTTCATCAGATATTCATAGATTTTAAACAAGCATTTGATACAGTATCCAGGGACAGACTGTGAACAGCGATGCAGGAACTTGGCTTTCCAAAAAAACTAGTCAGGTTGATACGAATGTGTATGGAACAGTTACGATGTAAGGTGAGAGTTGGACAACAATATTCGGAGACATTTGAAATAAACAATGGACTAAAACAGGAAGATGCACTTTCACCACAACTCTTCAACTTATCTCTGAAGCACATAATCAGAAGTGCAAGAATCGAAAAACCTAATAAAGTATTTCATCGAGAAGGACCAAACTTACTACTGGCATTTGCAAACGATCTAATGGAAAACACACGATTAAGGATGAAGGAGACTTTCGTGAGGTTCGAGAAGGAAGCAGAGAAGATGGGGCTCCAAATCAACGAAAATAAGACGAAATATATGTATATAAGCCGCAATAACCAAAGCAGAGACAGAATCGGTCAGAACATCACCATCGATGACTTTAACTGAGCGCGTTAGAGAATTCAAGTATCTTAGAACAACAATAACTGAAGACAATAACGGATCACAAAAATAAACAACAGGATTCAGGCCGGTAACAGATGTTTTTTTGCCCTCCAAAACCTTATAAAATCAAAACAACTAACACGACGTACGAAGATACATGTCTATAAAACAATCATACGACCCGTTATGATGTATGGAAGCGAAACGCGGACAATAACAAAGGCAAACGAAGAAAGACTATGTGTTTGGGAAATAAAAATCTTAAGGAAGATCTTTGGTCCTGTGCTGGATGAAGCATCAGGACAATATAGGATAAGAACTAACAAAGAGCTCGAAGAACTTTACCCAGACGCCAACATCATAAAAGAAATAAAGTCCAGAAGACTCTGAGGGCAGGATACCTCAGAAGACATTCTGACGAACGAACGGTAAGACTGGTGTGGGAGGAAGTCCCAACTGGAAGGAGACCACGCGGACGCCCTCGTCTCCGGTGGCGAGATAATGTAGCAGGAGAACTAAGCACTATGGGCGTGGAGAATTGGATGGAGGTTGCTCAAGACAGAAAACAGTGGAGGCATGTTGTCGAGTCGGCTAAAACCCACGAAGGGTTGTAACGCCACGGAGTAAGTAAGTAAGTAGTAAAGCCCTTCAGGAGTGAGTGAATTGGGCACATAACTAAATCAGATATATGGACTGCCACTAAATATTCTTCTTTTTAATGTGCCTATCCGTTACGAATGTTGGAGATCATCATGGCAATCTTTATCTTATCTGCAGCAGCGCACAAAAGCTGCACATATGTTGTATTGAACCAAGTTCTGAGGTTCTTTAACCAAGATGTTCTTCTTCTTCCTGGACCTCGCTTTCCAAATATTTTTCCTTGTAGGGTGGCTTGAAGGAGAGCATATCTGGACTCATTTCGCATAATATATCCAAAGAACTGTAACTCTCGAGATTTGATGGTGGTCAGTACCTCTCGGTTCTTATTCATTCTTCTGAGGACCTCCTCATTTGTGACTCGGTCAGTCCACGGGATCTTAAATATTCTCCGATATAGCCACATCTCAAATTCTTCCAGTTTTCTGCACATATCTTCGTTCAAGGTCCACGATTCAACACCATAAAAAAGGACAGAGAAGACGTAGCATCGCAGCATTCTCACTTTTGTATCAATAATCAGCTTGTGACTCTTGAAGAAGGGCCCACATTCTTTATTTATTATGGTGCCGAGGTAGTTGTAGTGCGTCATTATTTCTACAGGGGATTGATTAACGTAGAGTTGACCTTCTGTTATCATTTTCTTACTAATTATCATAAGCTTTGTCTTCTTAACGTTTATATTGAGTTCATATTGTTGACTGTAATACGTGATTTTATTCATAAGAACTTGTAGGTCTTCTAAGTTTTCCACAAATACTATGATGTCATCTGCATATCTTATGTTGTTTAGCCGGTAACCATTTAGTAGAATATCTTTTTCAGTTTCGTGCAAAGCTTCGATAATATTCTTTCAGAGTAAAAATTGAAGATTAGAGGAGACAAAATACAGCCTTGCCTCACTCCACGCATGATTTTCACATAGTGTGTTAACCTTCAACAATAAGATTTACTGTCTGATTCCGATAAAGATTTCTAATTATTTTCAGATCTTGGTTGATAATTCCTGCTTCTTTTAGTATTTGCATCATCTTGGCGTGCTGTACTCGATCAAACGCTTTCTCGTAATCAACCAGACATGCGTATACGTCGCAGTTTACGTATCTGCATCTCTGGAATAAGATTTGTACTGAGAACAAAGCCTCTACAGTGCTAACAGTATTTGTTAACCCGAACTGGTTGGGGGAAATTTGACTTTCACACAGCGTGTAAATTCTCTTATGAATTATCTTTAGGAACGATTTTAGGAGATGACTTCAGCCATTCTGTTGGTATTTCACTAGATTTGTATATGTTATTGAATATCTTTGCGATCATTGCTATTGATTCGTTGTCCATTAGTTTAAGTAGTTCTGCTTGATATTATCAGGGCCTGCCGCTTTGCCATCCTTCAACTGTGTTATTTCGGAACAAACTTTCTGCTGTTATTTTCTTGGTGCATCATTTACCTCTTCTTCTAGCTCAAAGGTGTTTCTTTGGTCTTCAAATAGTTTTTCTAGATATTCTTTCCTCATTCTTATTTTACTCTGTTTGTCCAAGATGATGTTTTCGTCAGATGATGATGATGTACATTGTCACTATACTTCGACTGCAGAGTCATAATTTCTTTGCATCTTTTCCTTGCTTCTTTTTCTTTCGCTTCTCTGATTTTCGTTTTTATTAATATATTTGTCTGAGTCACTTTTGGCTTCCCTTCTCTCGTTCATTAGTTTCAGGATCTCATCTGTCATCCACGATTTTTTCTTCATTAATCTATCTGTCTTTAAGTGTTTAGCCTTTACATTTTGCACTATTTTTGTAATATGTTTGATCGTTTGTTCTTCGTTCGATTCGTCACTAATTGCAGTCACTTGCTCGGTGGCTTGGACTCTCATCCTCGTATCAAGGTCTTTCAACATACGTAGGTAGTATGATTGTGCTTTCCTTTTCTGCACTGTTTTGAGTTTTACTTGAAATACTCCCATCAGTGGAACGTGGTCTGTCTCCAAGTCTGCCCCAGGATAAGTCTTGACAGATGTAAAGCTGTTTCAGAATATTTTATTTACTAAAATGTAGGCTATTTGATTCCTAATAACTCTCCTGGGTCTGTCTTGAGGGGATTTCCATGTGTACAGCTTGCGAGGTGGTAATTAGAAGAATGTTTTGGTGATAACTAGTTCTAAGTCTTCTGCGAATTTTAGAAACCTAGAAGGTCTCCTTTCTCGTTTTTGACTCCAAGTCCATGTGCTCCAATGTACTGTTTCTTATCTCCAGCTCCAATCTTGACATTAAAATCGCTCATAATGATGAGAACTTCCTGTCAAATAATGATACAACTCAATTGCTTCTTCCTCCTCTTTATCTGCAGTGGGAGCATAAACTTGATGATGTTTATATTATTCACTAAACTATATACACTAAATATTAAGAAAACAAAATATATTTGTAAATCTCTAAGAGGGAACAGCAATTTGGACGAATCAGTGTGAACAGTCAACGAATAGAAAGAGTAAAAAAATATACCTCGGTCACATCATGAGGAACAGCGAAAGATATGGATTGCTGCAATTAATTGTATAGCGAGAAGTTGAGAGGAAAACGAAGCCCACGATTTCCTGACTAAAGAATCTACGTACGTGGTTTAACACAACAACCTCAATTTTTTTCAGAGCAACATGCCAGGATGGTCGCCACTACAAGAAGACGTACGTCTTCCTCTTAAAATCGTACCACACTATTGCAGTCTTAGAAGGAATACACCTTCCGCCTCAACATATGAATTGATAGAGGACTGCTCGAGAAATGCCTTTAGGCGGACATAAGCTCAGTGTCTAATATCTGGTGTTTTTAGGGCGTCGGAATAATGCAATTTATGAAGATATACTTAAAAAATAAGTGTATGTACTTACATTTGTGTAGCAAAAAACTAATGATATTCAGACTATAAAGACTTCGATTGTAAATTACTATAAAACTATTTTGTTTAATATTGATAATAAAGTTAATAATAAATAATTGCAACCATTATCAACCACAATTTATATCAACGCGTCACCATTTCCTTATCTTTTCGTTCTTACCGTGAAATAATTAAAAAATCCATATTGTTTCATTAGTCAGTTGTAAACAATTATGTAGACATAAACTAAAAGAATTTTTTAAATGAAATTACAAAAATAGGAAAAACGAGACATCTAATATTAGTAGAGTAAGCAGAAAAATTATTGCTAAAGTAGCAGCAGTATATGGAAAACTAAATGTGAATAATAACGAGAAAGTCTAAGATTTTATATTCTTCGCACTAGGTGGAGACTATAAAGCAAAACATACGGAATTCGGATCAAGATTAATGACCACAAAAGCTTGTAAACAAACTATTGAAAGCTTGTAAACAATTAAATTGTAATGCGATATCCATTGAAAAGCCAACTTACTGGCCGACTGATGTGAATAAAATATTAGACTTGATTGACGTTTTATTTTCAGGAATATAGCATCAAACTTTTTTCTGTATCTTCATCTTTAAAAAGAAGAGGCATGAGATATGAATTCAGGTTACTCTACCATCCTTCTAATAATCAGTGAAGAGGCAATACCAAAGAAGCTAAAAAAGCTTCAAACAAGAACTGTGAAGTTAAAAATAATCGAACAACTTGACTCTGAAGTAGAGCTATTCACAAAATAGAATCACTAAGACGAAGGTGGCAACAAAGCAGATATCCACGGGAGAAATATTAAAACAGCTTCCTAAAAATAAAGAAGTGAAAATTAGTCACTTAATCCATCATTCACACTTAAGCATGTACCAATTTACAAAGCCAGGCAAACAGCAAAAACTTTCATCATACAGATCTATATCTACTTATACTATCGAAACTATTTAAAAAACTATTGCTAAAAAGATTAACACCGATATTAGACGAAATAAACCTCATACCATATAATCAGTTTGGTTTCAGGGAAAGTCATTTAATCTTATATCAAATACACAGAATAACTAATTTTATAGAAATAGCACTCGAAGGAAAGAAAGTTTGTTTAGATGCTGCTTAAGCTTTCAAGCTGTAGATGAGGCCTTATGCAAGTATGGCATAAGGCCTTATCTACAAACTAAAAAGAGTACTACCAAAACCATACTTTCAATTATTGGAATCCTACATTTTAAACAGATTCTTCAGAGTCAAGTAGGAGGAGGCCTATTCTGGGCTAAAAGAAATCAAAGTGAGGGTACTGCAAGGTAGTGTACTGGGATTGCTACTCTACCTATTATACAATAAAGATATTTCAGACTTTGAAGAAGCTATTGTTCTAAAGCTATTTTCTTGTGACATTTTAAATTAATTACTATTTAACTGGAAATAAGCCACAATTAAAGGTTAAAATACGTTTATTGACGTTTCAATTTCCACTTCGGAAATCTTTTTCAAAATACAAACAGTAAATTAAACAAATTTTGTTTTTTTGTTACTTAGTGAAAAATTCTTCTAATAATTTCATCTGACTAATTTATATTGACAATTCAGACATACATTATGCATTTTAAAGTAGACGACTTTAAAATGATATTGCAAATATTGTTGAGTTGCGCTCCTGGGACGACTTTACTTATAAGATAGTTCATTCGATTACATGAAATCAACTTTAACTTGAGAAAGTTAAAGTTGATTTCATGGAATCGAATGAATGATCTTATAAGTGAAGTCGTCCCAGGAGCGCAACTCAACAATATTGGCAATATCATTTTAAAGTTGTCTACTTTAAAATGCATAATGTATGTCTGAATTGGCAATATAAATGAGTCAAATATAATTATTATATTATTTGACTCATTTATATTGACTCAAATTAAATTATTATTAGAAGAATTTTTCACTAAGTAACACAAAAACAAAATTTGTTTAATTTACTGTTTGCATTTTGAGAACGATTTCCGAAGTGGAAATTGAAACGTCAATAAACGTACTTTAACCTTTAATTGTGGCTTATTCCCAGTTAAATAGTAATTAACTTAAAGCAGATATTAGCACTTTCGCTGACGATCAAGGTATCCCATCAGTTAGAGAAGACGATAAAAAAAGCTGCAAAAAAAGTGCAGATCTCAGTGAATAAAATTAATCAATGCACAAAAAAATGGATCATGAAAATTAGATAGATTAAAAAAAGATACAAAATTAGTGTATGTCAATTTCATCTATAATAAAGGAGAGTGATATCATTAGAATAGATAACATTCAGGTCCTAATTGCAGATTCTGCAAAATAGCTAGAGTTACACTTGGATAAGAGACTGAGTTGGAGATAACACATTAAACAGAAGAGACAAAAACTCACCATAAAATTTAGAAAGACGCACTGTATGCTAGAGAAATTCTAAACTATCCATTGATAACAAACCATGGATTTACAAACAAATACTAAAAGCAGTATAGACATATATATGTCAAATCCTTGACAGTACAGGTTTAGAAAGAAAGCTCAAGACGACAACGCCCTTCTAGTTAGTGAAAGGTTTTTCGACAGATCAATAAAGTAGATTTTGGCTACTCTTATTGTACTTTACCTTTAGATGCTATAGAATATCTATATAACCCAACTCTTGTTGTCCATAATTTTTTAAGAAACAACCGAAACTTATCTTGCCCTAATAATTTTCCATCTTTAGAAGTTTTTATTGTGGTTTTTACTTTACTAATTTAGGTTAAAATTATTCACTTATCCAATACCATTCCTTATTTCATTATCTATTTTCTTTTATGTTTATGTTCTTATCTTTCACCCTCTTCTATTTTCCACCATATACACAGTTTTTTTCCTTGGTCTCAAATACTTGTCTTCGATTTCCTGATTAATATTGTTTAGTAAGATGTCATTTTTTTTATATATTTTTTATGTTCTACATTAGTCTTTTTTGCCCCATTTTTATATTTCTAAATATTCTTAAACCATATTGTTTTCTTTAGTTTTTTATTTCATTATTTTCACAGCAAAATGTGATCTGATCTTATGTCTTCTCCAGTTTATGTCGTAACTTAAGTTATTGCACTTTTAAATTTCTTATTAATAATAATAAACTAAAATCAGATTCCCGATAATACTATATCATGCTGCCAGATCATAAATAAAGACAAAGAGTATTTTTATGTAAAATATATTTGTTTAATACAATAATTATTATCATACACTTTATTTTTATAAATACGTTTTAAAAAAGTCTTTTTGACTACAACAATTTTGTCCAAAAATCACAATGTATCACTATAGTTGAATCTAACATTGCAATTTTACACTATAGTATGACTCATTTATAAGTTTGTAATTTATTTGATTTATGTTAAAAAAAAACTGATCAAAATCGATGTGAAACTTATATTATTATAAAAACTAATATTAAATTTATCCACTTCCCTGGTAAGAATCAAACTTTCGACGCACTTTGTAGAGTCATCTCCGTAGTGTCCAAAAAAACTCCAATTAACTGTATAAGCACCGCTACCATTTAAGTTTTATTACGGTAGGATTAATATCACTGTCGCAGTGCTAGTGCTTTTGCAGTGACTGGGGACTTATTAGACAAACAAAAATGGTTAAGATGACTCTATGGAGGGAATGAAACGTTTGAGATAGCTGAATTCCTCACCACTCAATACAATAACTGAGTATTCATAATAATAGTATTCTTAGTTGTTTCGTTTTACTTACCGAGGAAGCCTTTCGCAAATATATACAGTGTAGGTAAAATTTTAAGGTCGGTATGGTAAAATTTAACAGGATATCTAACGCAGATATAAAATCATATTTTCAACGAATTAGACAAAGATAACAATCATATTTCCCCTTCGTCTCCCCTCCTAGAATCCTTTTAACACTCATTGGCCATTGCCCATTAGTGAGACGATTAGTTCCGATCAGATATTCTCTGGTTCCGATCCTAATATACCTAAAAAACTAGAGGTGGGTCTTCTCGTTTTTTTAATTTTTATCGGAACCGTTTTTCGTAAACTGTAACTAGTTGATTGTTTACCAGTATTCAAATTAGCGAGTACACAAACATATTAGCTATTATCGTTTATGTGTATAAGTATTGAAATAAAAGAACCTAACGAAGGATATATTTATTGTAACTTGAAAAATAAATTAAATAATACAAATGGTACTTAAATAGTTACATTTACATTACACATTATTAAATCGCGAATCGTCTAAATTGACATTTAAAAACATAAGTTTTTCCACTTTTCTTGTTAATCGCGTTCTTCTTTTATTTAAAATTATACCAGATGTTAAACATGTGTTCACATGGAAAAGATTTTGTTACAATACTACAACATTTTATGAATATAGTGGTTAAGTTACGATATACATGGCGATGGTTTTTTCACCACGGTAATGGACAGTTCCAATCTCCGTTCGAAATTGTTTGTGGGTAATATATCATCAGACAATTACATGTCGACTTCTTTTATACCTCTCGATACAGGTGTATGTTTAGATGAGTCATGTCCAATTAATTCATCAAAAATACACCATGGACTTAAGTCATCTTTATCAGTTTCTTTTTCTTGGACTGATTGATTTTCAAGATTTACTAAACTTTTCGTTTCATCCGTTTTCCATAGTTAAAGAACCAGCTTTTAAAAAGTTTGCAGGGTGGATTCCTGGATATAAACCACCAACAAGAAAAACTTTGTCAGGTTCATTACTTCAGGAATATTATGTCAAAAGTGAGCAAATTATTAGATCGCAAGTTGTTAAAGAAGTAGAAAATATCTGTATTACCTGGACATCTGGAGTAACTGAGAGTTACTTCGCATTAACAGGACAATATTTAACACAGGACAATAGTTTTTATGTCAATTTAGACTATTCGCGATTTAATAATAACGTGTAATGTAAATGTAAGTCCGATTTACTATTTGTATTGTTTAGTTTAGAACAGAATATTTAAAACAGAATATTTAAAAATTGGAGGAAATACCACAGATCTGAGGCTTGAAAACGCAGTCATAAAAGGCTGCAACCAGTATAAATATCTAGGAAGCATCATATCAGCAGATGGCAGAGTTAAGATAGATGTACAAAACCGAATAACCCAAGGGAAAAAATGCATCCGAATACTGAATTCATTACTGTGGTCTAATAAAATAAAGATGCATACCAAACTTCGCGTATACAGAGCAATTGTAGAACCAATTACCACATATGGTGCCGAATGTTGGACGATGACAAAGAATGAACGAGATAAAGTAGACGTTGTGGAAATGGATTATCTTAGACGGTCATGTCGAGTATCGAGAATGGAAAGAATCAGGAATGAGGAAATACGAAACCGTACAGGAATTAGAGATACTCTTTCAGATAGAATACAAGGAAGGCAATTACAATGGTATGGTCACGTGATGAGAATGGAGGAGGAGCGGTGGCCAAAGAAAGCCTTAATGTATGTTCCGCCAGAAAGAAGGAAAAGGGGAAGACCACCAAATTCCTGGAGAAGAGAAATTACAAAAACAATGCAATCTAGAGGCTTAGAAGAGGGAGATTGAAGAGATAGGAAAAGATGGAGGCTGAAATGCGGGAAGCGGCAATCGCCGTAGGACCCCCGTTATATGATGATGATGATTGTTTAGTTTATTTTTCAAGTTATAATAAATATATCATTAGGTAGTTTCTTTCACTTCAAAAGATATACACATAAACGATAATAGCCGTTATGTTTGTTTATGTAGGTACTATCTTACTTGAAACTACTTTTAAAGAATCATAGTTACTTGTTTATAAAAATTAAAATTTTTAAATGCTTTTTAGCATTCAAAAAAATTAAAATTTATTTGGAATCCTGAGAAAACTAACAAATATTTTTGAAAAATTTAAATGCAGAATGAAAGATTACATTATTACCGAGGGCCGAAGGTCCCTTAGAATAAACAAAAAGTTTTTTTAATGAGATATTTGAAATTAAAAATCACACTAAATTTTGTTTTTTTTTTTTTTCATCCCTATAACTTATTAAAATACACATTATAGAAGTTTTCAGGGACTTTCAGCTCTCGGTAATAATGTATTGTTTCATTCTGCGTTTAATTTTTTCAAAAATATTTATTAGTTTTCTCAGGATTCGAAAAAAATGAATGCATTTAAAAAACATTGACCCGAAATTTTGCACCTACGCTCTTAACGATAAACTAGCACGACCCACCTCTACTTCTCGTTACTCGATCTTTTGACCAAACCACCGAACGGTGGCCAAACGACTATCTAGACTAGACGTTGCCAAATAAATTAGTGTATGAATATTTTTTAATTTGGCGTTATTGTATGCATGTTTAATTGTTTATTATTTCATATTGGGAAATTATTTTGATGTTTAGATTTTTAGTTCGGAAATCGTACTTAAAATACGAAACATTAATAAATTTTATTTATATAAAACGATTTCCGAAATGGAAATCAAAATGTTATATTACAATTATTGTAAAGAAAACTTGTGGCATATTCCCAATAAAAAAAACAGTAACCTGCCATTTAAATCAATTTCGCCCAAATTTGATTATCTTGAGCATTTTATCTTCTTGATAGAACATTGTTCAAATGCAAAAAAGACAACAGGTCAAATAAAACCAATAAGTTTGGCAACGTTGAATTTCCCCTTTTTTAATATTTCCATTCGGCGATATAAAGGGCGTACCTAATATACCTCTCTCTTTTTAAACAGCTGTTTCTCACTCCATCTCACGTAAGGTCCATACCGACCATAAAATTTTTCCTACACTGTAGATTATATACAACGACAAACATTACAATAAATATAAAAACATAAAGAGAATCTAACAAATAAAGTAAGTACATTACAATTAGATGGATTTCGTTTGCATCGAAAGTACAAATTATTTAAAATCAAAATCCATCACAGTACGCATAACAATGTAAAATAAAAACAATATTCAACCATTTATTGACGAACAGTGTTTTGCAATACGAACGATACTGAAACAAGAAATTCTAAACGTCAATGCTTCTCCATTTTGGAATAAATATTTTTTCGGAACCCATCTGCCATTCTATGCAGCAGACTTAGCAGAAACATTGAGACACTACGCAATTTCAATTAACTGACAACCATGTGTTACACATTAAACAATATCAAATGAGCTGCGTCTAGAGCAACTGAGAAAAATTATAATTAGAATGCGCAACATTTGGACAATGTTGAGCGAAGTTGACAGAGTTCTTCTGGCGAATCTTCAGCACAATAAAGCAGCTTCGGGGTAGAACGTACTGTTGCTACTTCAGCATTGGTTTAAACTCAGAACAAAGAGATCATTGTTTATTTGTACATTTTAAATACACTGAAATTGCTTCGTTTTAAATCGGTTCTCTGAAATGTCTAATAACTTTAATCACTTTAAGAATTGCGTTTTGGTTTGAACGCGAAAACAAGTTCTGTTTACAATAAATCTTAAGACCTTATTTAGTCACTACGAACACTGGTTTCAAAAATACGTTTTATTTAATTTATCTGAGTGGATGTTACACGAGACGAATCTGACGTAATTCTTTCGCCAGAAAGCCGACTTGGAAAAATAACATAGTTACTTCATACCAGATTTTTGTGTAAAGTGGTACATACAGTGTCTTCATCTCAGCCCACCAGGTTGGTGTTTTGTTAATGTTTTTAAAGTTTCCCTTTTTTTGTAACAATTTTTAGTGTAAAAAATGCTAAAGCCCTTTTATCTCTGTTAGTTTACAGAAGGAGCAAAATACATAACATCTTTATCTATTTTCACTAATATTCCTTCTGGTGGGACTTTGGTTTTACAAATTCCGGATATACGAATTTTTAAAATTTCTAAATATTGGAATTTTCACTTAATTTGGTTTTACAAATTTTTGGATGTATGAATTCTTGGAACTAGAGAACGCATAAACTTATAGATATGCATATACTTCACGTCACCTCTTGTTAAGATTTTGGACGCAGAGACAACAGAGGCATCCCTTTTCTTTCTGACCGAGAGAATAATGTACCATCCAGATAATTACCTCAGTTTTTATTTTTTTTTTTAAATCCTCAGCATCCGTATCAGCATCATAGAAGTGTAAAAAATTCAAATCATATTATTTTTTTAGTTTTAACATAATATATCTATATTTTGACATAATTATATATCAGTAGCACAGAGGTAAACTGTCGTATCTCCATATTTGGGCAATTTGTAGATTATTTCATTTTACCACTCAGAAAACTTAAAATTTTGTTGTGGTAAAACATAGTAAGCGTAACTGTGATGGTTTCTCAGCTAGTCGTGTTAGAAACAGTATTGTGTCCATATCGACACGAGGTAAACAATAGTATCTCCTTAAGCGTTAGTGTAATAAGTGTTGCCGTCTAATTTCAGTAATGGTAAACAATCGCATGGGCAACTTGTCTCGTTTTGTGCTCTTAATACTGTTTTTTTTTAATATAAACCAAATACAAGGATGAGTAGAGGAGAAAAAATTATGAAAATGGCGATGCAAGTGATGGGAGACGATAATAGCTGTGGTAAGTACAATATTTAAAGTTACTAAGAAATGTAACAAATAATAAATTTTTGAGGTTAGAGTTACAACAATAATGAAAATGTACTAGTTAGGAAATAATTTACAGAGATAAAAACTAAAAAAGAAAGATGTTATATACTCTTAATAAATAATACATAAATAAAACGATTATAATCATATAATTTGAATCCTACCTTGGACATACAACTGTTTACCCCAAAGTAATTATTAATTTTAGGAAATACCTCAGTTAACTGTGCCCTAGGCCCTATCCCGGTCTCTACAAATACACCAAAAATAATTATTGTCAACGATGTCAAGATAGCCGATAATGTGATGAATGGTAAGTTGAAGTTTCTAATATAATTCATATAAAATTATTGTTCAGCAAAGACCTTGAGATTAAACGCTCACAATAACTCTAACGGACACAATGTCTTTATGAATATCTGAATGTGTACGTTTATTCCCTAACTTGCATAAAACTATTAAACTGTTTATTGTAACTTAACTAACAATAATTGTTTTAGAAGCGGCCCACAATCAAAATGATTTGGAATATGAGCAATTTGATGACAGCGACGCAGATCCTGATTACGTTTGTAGTGAGGAAGAATCAGATCCCGAAGAACAAACTTCAACGGAAATGGTACAAATTAATCTAGCTATTAATCAGAAGGAAATCGTACGACAACCTGCAGAGAAACCTACAAGAAAAGAGCAAAGGAAACAATTAAGAAATGTTGATGAATGGAAAGCAATGAAGAGAGCAAGAAAAACTTTATCTGGCCAAGAACATATTTCTAAAACAGGAAATCTGATAAAAGAAAAATGTATGAAACCACCTTGCAAGCCCTGCAAAAAAAGATGTTCGGAAAAAATCATTGAAGAACAGCGGAAAGAAATATTTGCTACTTACTGGAATGAATCGAAAAGCTGGGATGTGAAAAGACAGTTCATAATAGCTCATGTCAGAAGTCAACCAATAAGGCGAGAAAGACCCAAAGACTACAGTAAGCAGTCTCAAAGACAGCAAACTATTTCGTATTACTTTCATGTGAGTGGGAACAGAATTGAAGTTTGTAAAGTGTTTTTTCTATTAGGGATTTCAGAAACTGTAGTTAGGACAGCTATAAAAAAACAAAACACAGGTGGTTTTGCTTCTCGAGATATGAGGGGTAGGCATATACCTCCAAACAAACTCCAAGAAGGTGTTCTCGCTAGAGTCAAAGCTCACATATCTTCATTTCCGATTTATCAGAGTCACTACAGCCGAGAGAAAAGTGCCAAAAAATACTTAGGAAGTGACCTGAACACCAATAAACTTTACGAATTGTACTTGCAACAATGTGACCAAGACGGTATTCCAAAAAATGAAGTAGTAAAGCATTGGGCTTACAAACGAGTTTTTGATAACGAATTCAATTTAGGGTTTAAAAAGCCTTCTAGTGATACGTGTGATGCTTGTGATAGGTTCATTTTAAAACAGAAAGATAATTTTCTAGATCAAAACAAGAAAGACGAGTTTCAAGAAGCTTACCGTGCTCATCTTGATGAAGCCGAAAAGCGCTATCAAGAAAAAAGGAATGACAAGATTAAGAGCAGAAGTAATAAGAAAACTAAAGTTATAATGCTGGACCTTCAGAAATGCTTGCCTACTCCTTATTTGTCAAATTGTCAAAGCTTCTATTTGTTAAAATTATGGACACTTAATTTGACAATATATGATGCTACAGAAAAAAAATCGTACTGTATAACTTGGGATGAGTCAAAATCTGGAAGAGGCGGTAATGAAATAGCTTCGGCGCTATTAAAATGGGCAGGCAATGTACTTCCTGGAAGTGGAATAGAAAATTTGATCATATGGTCAGATAACTGTCCTAGCCAAAACCGAAACGTAATGATACTAAGCAGTTATTTTTGGCTTTTAAAAGAAATTCCTTCCTTAAAAACTGTTACACACAAATTCTTATTACGTGGACATACCCACATGGAAGCCGACCATATCCATGCCTTAATTGAAAGAACCATTAAGAAACAACCCAAAACGCAAATTGTGACACCTTGGGATTGGGAACAACTTATAAGAGCTTCTGGTGCAACGGTTTTTCGTATGGAAATAGCTGATTTTAAAAATTTTGCAGCATTATACAGCTCTCCAGAAGCACCGTTTAAAACTAAAAAGCAAAACACAGATAAGGAAAACTTTTTGATATCTACGGTGGTTTGGCTTGAGGCTCGTACTGAGAAACCTTCAATTATTTTCTATAAAACGCAGTTTGGGGATGAAGCTTTCAAAACTGTAAATTTTTCAAGGTCAGTTAGACAATCTTCGACACTACCTACTACCTTACCTCAACTACGAGATACTTTAAAAGGTGTCAGCAAGAAAAAAAAAGGATCATTTGAACTCACTTCTTCAGTGGATTCCTACAATTTTTCATAGTTTTTACCAAAACATACCTATAAATTCAAGCAATGATAACCAAGATGATGACGAATAAATTTGTGTTAGTCTTGTCTTTTTGGATTAAAATTTTTTTTTATTTTTCTATACTGTAAGATTATTTTGAATTCAAAATAAAATATTTTGTAATATATAATGTATAGTATGTTTTTTCTTATGAGAAGATTTGTGTTGAGGTAAATAATCGTAAGTCCACTAAATCATCTTTTGTGTTTGAGATATATAAAGATTATTAACTTCAATGTATCACGCATATTAAATTTAGAAACAGTCCCAGATCAATTTTTTGTGCTACTTTTTTTAAATCTGTAACGGCCAATTATTCATGCAATAAAATTTCAATCGTCATTTTCTCTAAACTTAATAGATGGGACATACGACAGTTTACCTCTGTGCTACTCATATATATATTTGTTTTTTTACTAATTTTTTTCTTTAAAAAACAGTTAGCGCCATCGCCATCTCTCTTTTTGCCCGGTAGACTAAATATTCTGTTCTATTTTGACAGAAGGGCTAATTCCATCATAGACACATATGTTCTATGGCATCTGTGCTATACTTCACTGTAGTCACTCCCTACTATTTAAGTCAATCAGCTTTTCTAACGTGGTGGGATATTTTTTTGCGTAGTTGAAATTTATAAAAGAAGGAAATATGAAATAAGGTTCATTTTATGGTCTGCAAAAATCTCTTTGGGTGAGAACTTTCATTGTAACCTGTATTTTATAATTCTGACAGTATTTTCAGTATTCATAACCTCACTTCCAAAGCCACGTTTTCGATTTTATGCATGTAGGAAGCTTACAAAACTTAACTAATTTTAATAATAATTCTATTTCACTTATTTTTATTATTAAATAAAACGATGGATTAACCACATATAAAACCAACTCTGCAGCTGTCTTCAAGAATACTCAAAGACAAACACCTAAGACCTACCCACATGATCTGGAGGCAACAACATCCTATACAGAAGCAAGCAACCCATCGATGCCATTAGTATCATTTCATTTTATTATAAATATATATATATATATATATATATATATATATATATATATATATATATATATATATATATATATGTATATATCCGTTCTTATTATTTCGTTAAAATTTTCATGTCATGTCTTTTTTTTCCAATTTTTAAAAGCTTTTAAAGAATCTTTCGGCAATTGCCATTAGTTTCTTTGTTCTATTCATTTATTTTTTTAGCTTAATTAGCTACTATCTTTTATTATTTTCTTTTCTTTGTCTCCAATTCTACTTTAGTTTGTGTAACAACTAAACTTTTATATCTCTTATCTCCAACTTTTGAGTTGCTACAATTATGATGAGAGGATAAAAATACATACTTAATAATATTCATCATAAGCTTACTCCAATCATTAAGTTGATGTTTTTGTATGAGTTAAGGTTTCTGCTCCGTGTGTGAGGGCTGGTAGAACGCACTGGTTGAAAGCTTTCCTTTTTATAGGGATTAGGACATTTATTTTAAACACATCTCTCATATTTCCTGCCCGAAGGCAGCCCAACCTAAACTTATTCTTCTGAGTAGCTCACTTGTTCGGTTGTCTCACCTTAATTTTATTTCGCAAGCGACTTCGATTTCTATTAGCTCATTGGGGGCGAGATAAAGTAGATACGCTGTTAAATCGAATAGGACCGTCGCGTAAATTTATTTTTTTTTTGTAATATGCTTAGTTTCGACAACAAATGGTTAAATCTGACATGATAATTGCTACAAATCTTAAAATATCAATAACTACAAACCTGTAGGCTACAATAATTCTTCAAAAGGTACATTCCATTGAGATACTTAATAAAAAAGGATATACAACTCACAAAACATTGACTTACAAAGAACAATATTGGAATATAATATCAGTCTTGTTTTTTAAGTAGTTTTACAAGTAAATAATGTTGATGAAACGATGATCTTACTCTTCAAATTACCATACATGCAAGCTCCTACATTGTAGCCCTTTACTTATTATATGTACAGCTCAAAGATTCTAAAGGTGCTGGTGACAAGCTCCGCCTCTTTGCTACGTTGAAGACATACTTCACGCAACTAATGGTTTCTGTCGTTCAGCTATGACTAACAAGATAGGATATTCCCGTAGCACAAAATCGGTCGTGTTCGCGCATGCCATCATTGGAGAGTAGAATTTGAATTCTTGTTATAGTTAAATGATATTTGTATGCATTCTGTGATGAAATTATTCAATTAGCAAAATAATAGTAAATGACTTTTTTAAATATTATATTATTATTTATGTACAAAAGAAAATAATAATATAATATTTAGAAAACTATAAGAAGAAACTAGACGAAAATAAGTTAAGAGGTTTAATAATTACAATAATCGTACACATAAGGATATCTCCAAACTATTTATTAAATATTATTTATATATACACACAAAAAACTGACATTACGAACGTGCTACCTCCAAAGACGTCACAACTTATTCGCAATATCTTATCTTCTTAGTCATAGTATCATGCTTCAGGGGCGGTTAAAATTGCAAAGTTTCGTATTGCGAGAATTAAATTATTTATTAGACTTTCTTATACAAAGGTTGATATCAAACTGACTAAAATAATATGAAACTGTTATTACTGCAATTTGGAAAAATGTGCAGCACTAGCATGTAGCCACAGGTCGATCAACAGTCCATCAGCTAATGTTGCGAAATCAGTGACTTGAGCGTATTTTGGGCAATGTATAATAATTATAATCGCGTGTTGAAATAGATAGTGCATCTACACGTAACGCAATGCCAAATTTGAATGTAAAATTTGGAATTTCCTTCTTTGGAATAGTTTCTTCCTCAGACTAAGAAAGGACTGTAACTGTGCATAATCGAGGTAAGCGAAATGTGTGAAGACGAAAGATATCGTGGCTTAAGAAATTGAGGGAATGGTTTGAATGCAGTGCAGAACTATTTAGAGCGGCAGTCAACAGTCCACAAAGCCAAAATCACATATAGTTGCCACCTCCAGAGGAACATGTGACAAAAAGTTTACCACTACTATAAAAAGGGAGCTTAAACATCTAAAAGCTGCCTGTCCATCAGATACAGAGTACTCCGCACCGTTCACTCCAGAAGAAGTCTCAAACGCCATCAAAGACATTAAACCTAACAAAGCTCCTGGTACAGACGGTATACCTCCCGAATTCCTGATCCATTGTGGGAAATCTGCAAAAACCTGGTTGTCTAAATTTTATACAGATATACTCAAAACAGGTAACCTACCAAACCTCTTTAAACAAACAAAAATCATAGCCATCCTGAAACCTGGAAAACCAACAGACAACCCAGCGAGTTACCGCCCCATCGCTTTACTCAGTGCAGCTTACAAGCTCCTCGAAAGACTGGTCCTGAACAGAATCGGCCCAAAGCTACTTCAAAAAATACCAATTGAACAAGCAGGATTCAGGCCTCAACGAAGCACCACTGACCAAGTGCTCTCTATAACTACCTACATAGAGGCAGGTTACCAAAGAAAACTGAAGACGTCTGTGGCATTCCTGCAAAACAACCGCCCGACTCATAAATACTATGCTGAGCAGTAGAAACATCCATGTAACCATGGGAACTACAGTGAGCAAACAGAGAACGCTTAATAATGGCCTCCCCCAGGGCTCCGTACTTGCACCGCTGCTATTTAGTATGTATATAGCTGATATGCCCCCAACCAGATCTAAAAAATTTGGATATGCAGACGACTGGGCACTTGCAACTCAAAGCTCCTTAATACAAAACTCCGAGGCAATCCTAACGGAAGATCTGGAACGCCTGGTTAAGTACTTTAAACAATGGAGACTTAAACCTAACCCCAAAAAAACCGAGGTTAGCTGTTTTCACCTGAACAACAAAATGGCCCACACAAAACTTAAAGTATACATTGATAACCAACTGCTCACGCACATCTATAATCCCAAGTACCTCGGCGTCACCCTGGACAGAACACTCTCCTTTAAGAAACATCTTGAGAACACCGCAGCAAAGCTGAGAACCCGTAACAACATCATACAGAAGCTTTGCGGGACTACATGGGGCTCATTAGCAGGTACACTTCGGTGTTCAGCCCTTGGACTCGTATACTCCGCAGCTGAATACTGCTCTCCTGTTTGGCTGAATAGCGTTCACACAAAAATTATAGATACCCAGCTCAATGTCGCCATGCGTCTCATATCTGGAACGATCAAGTCTACACCTGTGGAGTGGCTTCCACTACTGAGCCATATACCTCCACCTAATCTTCGTCGTCAGCATGCTCTGCTTAGAGAATTCCAAAAGCTGCTTAACAACCCGCAATTACCTATACACACATATGTCGCCGGCGCTAATTCACATCGATTGCGCTCCAGAAAACCTCCGACTAGAGATGCAATAAACTTGAGTTCCAACAATTTTCAAATGAACTCCCAGTGGAAGAACATGCAGAGCGACAGACCGAACCTAATAATGAGAAACACACCATGCATTACAGAAACTCCACCAGGTTTTGACCTCCTCCGAAAATCATGGTCAACTCTTAACAGGATAAGAACAGGTCATGGAGTCTGCGCAGATTCCCTTTATAAATGGAGGATGAGAACCTCTGCTGAGTGCGACTGCGGCGCCGAGAAACAGACCATCCAGCATATGATTGCCGAATGCCCTCGGAGGAAGTATTATGGAGATCCTCTAGACTTCGCCTCTGCAACACCAGCGTCGATTGAATATATTAATACATTAGATGTTACATTGTAACATATATGTGATAATGTTGTGTATCAAATTGCCATACGCTAAATAAATAAACAAAGCCGTAATGATTTCCAACCTTCGATAGAAGATGGAACTTAAAGAAGAAGTGCATATTCGTCGGTACAATATCAAAACTACGGATTTGCTAAAAATTTTCGCGCTTGTAGTTTAGTACACGAGGTAACCTTGAAAGCTACTGATGTTGAAGTAACGAATTTGCCTATCTAGTCCAATGGGTTATTAGGTATTCGATAGGCACATTAGTTACTTTGACATCGATAGCTTTTAAGGTTACCTCGTCTGCTAAACTACTTGGACAAAAATTTTTCAATTTAGCACATTCGTGGTTTTGGCATTGTAACGATGATGTGTGATTCCCACCGGCAAATTTAGAGTCTGTGAGCTGTAACAGTATATGAAAAAATGTCTTGAAACAGCAAGACAAAACAACCACAAATGAGTAACATCATCAGTTCATATTGTGCCGTTTATTTATTGTCTAAGTACTGATTTTACTCTATAAGCGCACGTTTTCGGTGGGCTGGTTAAATTTATTTAGAGTTAAAAAAAATTCCTTCACATTTCAAAACTATGGATAAAACATTTCTTGTTTTCGCTTTAAAAATCAAACGATTAACTTTAAAAATATTTCGTATAATGACACAAGAATTGAAGAAATAAGTCAAGAATGTATTTAGTATTAATAGAACATTAAACAACTGGTGAAGGCATTTAATTTGATCATAGTCCTCTTGAATCTGGCTGGGGCACACAGATAGTAACAGGCTGGCGTTTGGTGTTCTAAACTAAAAAATTTTTCTCCTTTGAAAATTATACTTGTTTTTATCTTCCCTTCCATTATAAGCCGTAGCATTGCACATCTGGTTCCTCTTATTATATGACCAAAGTACTTAAGTTTTTCTTTTTCACTATTCGCATTATTTTCTGTTTTTTGTTCTTATTTCTCGTAGTTCTTCATTCCTAATGTGGTTTATTCATGTTCTGCTATGCAGCAACGTAAAGATAGCCATGATTATATAGACACAAAAAAAGTGTTTTATTAACCTGAGATCGCTAAATCAAGAAAATTCATATGAAAGTATTCTTAAACATTGAAGATATTTGTAGATAAAAAACTTGGATAGAGCATGATTCAAAATTGTGACTTTCTTGGCCAACCTACATACATAGTAAATGCTTGTAGCAACCGGCCGGCCCAGATATCAGGTGACCACAATGCGGGTCTGTCTAACTTTTAGGAATAAAAATAAAATTTTATAATACCACAATCTAATTCCTAGTAGAAAAAAGCCACCTTCGGATACATTGACCTTGACGTACAAGGTGAGAGTCAAACGAACCTAACCTAACCTTACCGATGCTCACTTCAGACAGTTAACGGTATAGCTATGGTATTCAAGAGGTGAAAGGGTGTCGACGAGGATACATATTCTTAGCATTCAACGTTTAGGACCGGCTTCAAGCCATTTGTTTAATAAAATACGTGAATTTTTTAAGACGAAAATGACCGAATGAGAGAATAAATCGCAGACTAATCTATAAGTTCATGCATATATTACTTTGATACATTTAACCCCTCAAATAACCTACAACATAGAAACTTCTATATCGGAAAACTGATGGAATTTACAAGTTTGAGATAGTTTGAATCGAAAAGTATTTGACAGATATCAAAAAACAAATATGTGTGTCCAATTAAAGGTCGATTCAGACACATCAGTCCCGTCATAGTCTCGGCGCCGAACCGGTTCTGTTTGGTCACAGAACTATCAACTATCTGACAGCTGGAAAACTGTTTGTCAACTGATGAGTGTGAATGCCGGCAACATATTTGTGTTAAAGAATATTTTGTATGACGGATTGTTCGGTTCGGCGCAATCACTGTGACGAGACGTGACTGATGTGTCTGAATCGACCTTAATACAGCATCATACGAGAAACTTTGTATTATTAATTTTACGAAAAAAGCATTCTTTATAAAAAGTTGTGGATGGCTTAAAACCATCAGATATCAAATTTGATCAATATTATACAAGGTATGTCAAAAAGTATGAATTTCGCTCAAGAGTAAAGTACCTTTATATTTCACAATATCCAAAATTGTTATTATGAAAAGTTGTTTATAATTAAAAACTATGTTTTAATATGCAATTACATTCTCCTAATCGGAAAAAAATGCATATTTTTCTCAAATTAAGTACCGGTACCCAACATCATTTTTATTTATTACAAATATGATAACTATCCAATTATTGAAAAACGACACCATACATCAGACAGTAAATAAAGAATTAAACAAAAATTTAGGAAATATCGACCACAATAGAATTAGCGAGTACGATGACATAAACGTTCTGTGGAAAACTATTAAAGAACAAATGAACAATGTAACGGAAAAACATCTAAAAGTAACACCTAGAAATAACAAACAGGAATGGATGACAGAAGAGATTTTACAATTAATGAACAAACGAAGAGAATCTAAAGGAAAAAATGACAAGGACGGAGAATACAAAAGACTAAATAGAATAATTCGAAAAAAAAAAATAACCGAAGCAAAAGAGAAATGGCTGGAAACAAAATGCGTTGAAATAGAAGAACTGCAACAAAGGCACGATTTTTTTAATTTACATAAAAAGGTAAAAGAGTTTACATCGACTACCAAGAGAACGACTTTTCACACCATGCTGAACACGGATGACAAACTGCTAGAATCAACGGAAGATAAACTGAAAGAATGGGAAAACTATATTAAAATTCTTTTTCACGACATACGAGAAGAACCAAGATTGGAAAATAACAACGAAGGGCCAACAATTCTGAAATCTGAAATCATAAATGCAATTAATCATCTCAAAACAAATAAAAGCCCAGGTCCAGACGGAATATACCCAGAAACGTTCAAATTAATCAGCGAAGAAAATATCGAATTATTTGTCCTTTTATTCAATCGCATTTATGATACAGGTAAAATACCCCAAGAGTGGCTGGAGTCAATATTCATCCCACTACCAAAAAAAGCCAAACCCACAACACTGCAATGAGTTCCGTCTGATAAGCCTTATGAGTCATGCAGTAAAAGTCCTACTAAAAATCGTACATAATCGTATCTATAGAAAGTGCGAAACAATCATCGGAGACGATCAGTTTGGATTCAGAGCCGGCATGGGAACGAGAGAAGCCCTGTTCAGTTTACTAGTTCTCGCCCAAAAATGCTACGACCAACAGAAAGATATATTTATATGCTTTATAGACTTCGAAAAAGCATTTGATAGAGTAAGACACGATCTACTATTAGAACGTTTGCAAGAAGTCGGTTTAGATGGAAAAGACATCAAACTCTTAAAAAACTTGTACTGGAACCAAAAAGCCAGAGTTAGGATCGAAGGTTCCACATCCGCAGAAGTAGAAATTAGGAGGGGAGTTAGACAGGGATGTGTTCTGTCGCCTCTGCTGTTTAATCTTTACTCCGAGTTTCCATTTAAAGAAGCATTGGAAGATTCCAAGGATGGAGTCAAGGTGAATGGCGTAAATATCAACAGTATCAGATACGCCGATGATACAGTGTTAATTGCGGATTCCGACTCAGGTCTACAACGACTCATCGACAAGACCAACTCGACCTGTGAGCAATTTGGCATGAAAATAAACATTAAAAAAACCAAAGTGATGTCAATCCGAAAAAACCAAAACGTACCTCAACCTTGCACAATAAATGGGCACATCTTAGAACAGGCCAATAGATTTAAGTACCTGGGATGTTGGATCGATAACAGCCTAAATCCTGATCAAGAAATAAGATCGAGAATAGAACAGGCTAGAAAATCTTTTGAAAAAATAAAAAAACTGCTTTGTGATTCTCGAATAAAACTCGAAAATCGACTACGTTTATCAAAATGCTACGTCTGGTCGACTCTTCTATATGCAGTGGAAACGTGGACCCTTAAAACATCAACCGTAAATAAATTGGAGGCCTTTGAAATGTGGATCTACCGGAGAATACTCAAAATTTCATGGACACCTCATACCTCAAACGAAGAAGTGCTGCATAGAATAGGCAAGGAAAGAGAACTTTTTAACACAGTTAAAGTAAGAAAAACATCATACCTAGGCCACATACTGAGAAATAATAAGTACCAATATGCCCAACTTATAGTGAAAGGAAAAATCGAGGGAAAGAGAGGCCTAGGAAGGAAAAGACTATCATGGCTCAGAAACATCCGACAATGGACAGGGCTAAATTTTGAACAGCTAATAAGAACAGCTGAAGATAGAGAAGAGTTTAAAATTGTAGTAGCCAACCTCCATTGAGGAGAGGGCACTTTAAGAAGAAGAAGAATGATAACTATTTTATTATTAATTTTACGAAAAAAGTTATTATTCATAAAAATCTATGCATGGCCAAAAACTCAAGGTGCATTCATCAGATATCAAATTTTATCAATGTTTAAGAGGTGTCCAAAAATATCAATTTCGCTGAGGAGTAAAACACCTTTATATTTTACACTATCGTAAATTGTTATAATGAAAAGTTGTTTGGAAATAAAAACTATGTTTTAAATGTCATTGCATTCTTCTAATTGAAATGAACATTTTTGCAAATTTTTCTCAATCTAATGAACATTGGATTGTTAATAACGTCTTTTCTATCGGAACGGAAGAGTTATCATATTTAAAAATATAGAATAATTTTTTTTTCAATTTGAAGGATATGATTGAATATTAAAACATAATTATTAATACTAAACAACTTTTTATAACCTACCTCGTATAAGATTGATAAATCATGAGTGTGTTGCTTGTGTGAGTCCATTTCAAATAGGTAAAAGAAATAATAAATAAGACTTACTCACAATTATGTATACTCATAATTGTGATACCTTAATATTTAAACTCCATCACTTGTTCTATTATCTGACCTTTCAGCTCCAATTTACATCTTAGTAAATCAATATAGTGTGTTAGTGTGTCCAATTAAGTTGGCAACGAAAAAAAGGTATTCTTTATAAAAAGTTGTGCATGGTCTAAATCCTATGATGCAACCATCAGTTATCAAATTTTATCAATCTTATAAGTAAAAGAAATAATAAATAAGACTCACTTACAATCAGTTTAATTTAACCATCTAGACGACCGATTTCGCTTTCTACAATATGTAAAGCATCTTCAGGTCTGTCGATACAAATCGATATTTTGATACATTAAATGCTAAAATAATAAAACCCATATTAGGGTATTGTGTTATAAAGATAAACAAAAGATAAATGATATAAATTACAATAATTATGCCAATACTACATGTCTGTCGTTTTTTTAATAAATGAATAAACTGTTTAAGCAGACAAAGACCAGACCCACAAATTGGTACAAAAATAGTCCATTGAATTGTAATAAATTATTAAATAAACAAAACATTACTTACATGCCGGTACACTATTAATTAATGGTTGGAAGAACATAGTTTAAACTATCCTGTATTGCTGAATGGAGATCTTCAGTTTTTACTATTGTAATTGTTTGACAATCAACGATTGTCAATTGATTGTCAAACAATTACAATAGTAAAAACTGAAGATCTACATTCAGCAATACAGGATAGTTTGAACTAAGTTCCTCCAACCATTAATTAATAGTGTACCGGCATGTAAGTAATGTTTTGTTTATTTACTAATTTATTACAATTCAATAAAATATTTTTATACCAATTTGAGGGATATACATTGTCTACTAAAACAGTTTATTCATTTTTTTAAAAAAACCACAGACTTTTAATATTGGTATAATTACTGTAATTTATATCATTTATCTTTTGTTTATCTTTATAAGACAACACCCTAATATGGGTTTTATTATTTCAGCATTTAATTAACTTTGTATCGACAGACCTGATGATGCTTTGCGTATAGTATGATAGTTAAATTAAACTCATTATAAGTAAGTCTTATTTATTATTTATTTTACTTCTAAGATTGATAAAATTTGATAACTGATGGTTGCATCATAGGATTTAGACCATGCACAACTTTTTATAAAGAATACCTTTTTTTCGTTGCCAACTTAATTGGACACACTAACACACTATATTGATTTACTAAGATGTAAATTGGAGATGGAAGATCAGATAATAGAACAAGTGATGGAGTTTAAATATTAAGGTATCACATTATCTAGTTACGGAAAGCTCGAAAACTAAGTGGAAGATCAAGTGAATGGAGCAAACAGAGCCGCAGGCTGCCTAAATGAAACAATATAGAGAAATAAAAATATCGAGAAAGAAACGAAAGACAGAATTTACAAAACAGTCATCAGATCAGTAATGACATATGCGGCAGAAACAAGACCTGACACAGAGAGGACAAAAAGGATGTTAGAAACAGGAGCACTTAAAAAAATTGATGGTAAAACACTATGGGACAGAGCTAGAAGTACAGATATACGACATAGATGCAAGGTGAAGAACATCAAAAACTGGGTAAGAAATAGAAGAGTAGAATGGAACGATCATATAAGCCGAATGACAACAAATAGAGTAGTAAAGACGGCAAGAGACGGTTCCACAATAGGAAGACGATCAGTAGGAAGACCACGAAAACGATGGAATGACAACTTACTGGAGGCACATTGAAAAACAGACAGAGGTATGTCTATATAAACAGAAGAATAAGAAGAAAAAGAAGAACACACACACTATATATATATATATATATATATATATATATATATATATATATATATATATATATATATCGCTGAAGAATAAGTGTAATTGATGATGCATGAGAATGTAGGATTTCTTGACAACTCACTACGAGTATAATAATTAATTTTTTCTGTCTCACTTTAGTGTCTTATAAAGTACTAAATAAATTCCAAAGCTCAGGGATTCCTCTCTGATAAGATCTACGACTAGAAAATAGTGTAGAACAATCTGCTAAAACATATACTTCCCACGATTTCCTGATGGAAGATCTCGTATCTTCTCGATTGTCTTTACGAACGTGCATTAAGTTTTAAAAGGTTCCCGCCCCCTCCCAGGCACTTATTGTACTTCACGAGTTTCTGTCAACCTCAAAAAACCGAGGCACTTATTGTTGCTTAAATCACTTAAAATTGACTGTATACAAGTCTAGTTTACACGACATGAATAGATTGTATTAAATCTCCTACACCTCCACCATTTCGATGCACAGTTCCAGTTTCAATTTGTTCTTTGAGCATTTCTAACTCCCTTATACCTGATAAGGTTGTTTCGTATTTATGCGTTACTAAAGATCTGTAGAAATGTATAGCGAATGCTAGAAATACAAAAAGTATAGGTACCAGAATAACAGTGGCAGACCAAGCTGCAGTTTCGTTAATATCTATAAACTTAACCCAGCACAAAATGGCTATTTCGGCCAGGAATAATAATAGACCTAAGAGCGTCGAAAACGCCCACGCCGTTTCTATATACCAATGAAGTCTCTCATGGGGCGATTCTTCTACCAAGTTTATAGAATCTAAATTACATATAGCTTCTATATTCGGTAATATGCAGGTACTTATCATCAGCGCTAGCATGTGGACTGCTACTAGCAACGTCGTGATCACAGCAAAAGCGACCAGTACTTCTCCAGAGATCTTCTCCATCGGTGACTGAAGCTGCAGTTCCACCATCGCAACCATGGCAAACCCTGAGAGAAGGGCTGATGTCTTGCTAGAGGCTTTCAATTTTGCTCGGGACAGTTGGAGTTTGCGCCACGAGAGGTAGCGGCGGTTGTGTATCTCGTCACCTGACATCGACATGTTTTTACACTGGAACCAAAAAAATCAAAGTAAATATAAAATACGCATTAGATAACAGCAATTTATTTGATGGAACGGGTTCCGGTCCGTTTATTAATAACGTGATTTTGGGAAAAATTTTTGAAATACATTATTTTAAGCTATTTAAAAAAAATGTGGAACTTCTACATTCGTTTAAAAAGAAAAGAAAAAATTAAAATTTTTACACTTTTTAGGTGGACATATTGACAACTGACTGCGACGTTTCCAAATCGATAAAAATGTTTAGCACCACAAGTATTCACTTTATACTTTAATATGTAAAGACGTAAAAAGGTATCCATACTGGACGTCTAGCAGGTAGACTGAAAGGGAAATATTTTTTGGCTGCTTGAAGAGTAGCCACAAAGTAAGACATCCCCGGGACAGTCCTACGAGCGTCGAGATAGTGCCGGATTAACCGCATCCCAGCTAAAAGCTACCACCGCTCCTTACATATATCTCGAATCATGTACTTCATGTACTTACCTAACTCAACCTAACCAAATCAAACCTTAGATAACCCAACGTCACCCAAAATAATCTAAAAAAACTAATTAAGATAAAATATATATGTGGTATGTATATTGTGAGGTACTTGTGTGTCTATTATTAGTTTAAAATATATTATTTAACTTCCTGTACTGTGAGATGACCTACTGACGCCCTACGAACCCATATGATGTCGGTAGGTCATTTTACAACCCACGAAGGGAACTCAACAATAAACATATACTACAAGATAGACTGATCGTTGTCATATTCGCCCGTTGTTCCCAATCCGAGCCTCTCGTGTTCCCAATCCGTTTCGAAATCCGAATTGAGTGTCACTCATCTGGAACGCGCACTTCTTGTAAATTCGTGTATGGATAATTCTGAAAAAAGTTTTAAGGACATGAGACATCAAGCTTAATATTCGATAATCATCGCATTGTGAGGAATTCGATCTTTTTGATAATGCTACGAATGTTGATTTTAGCCAGTCTGTTGGTATTTTACCTGTGTCATATATCTTATTGAATAGTGCTGTTATTAAGTCTAGGCTTTTACTTATGTTATCTGCAATTAGTTTTAGTATTTCGACATTGATATTGTCTGGACCCGTGGCTTTTCCTTCTTTCTGAGATTTTACTGCGTGAATTACTTCTTCTTTGGTTATTTCTGGGCGTTTTTCATTTATTCGATTATCTGTGGATGGTGGAGAACAAGGTCTATCGTCGTAAAAAAGAGTTTGTATGTATGCTTTCCATCTCTCTAGTTTTTCTTCTGTACCCATAATTACTTCGTTATTATTATTTTTTAATATTGTTGCTAAACACTACTTGTTAGTGTCGTTGAGAGTTGTAGGGAGGCAGGTCTGGATCTTAACATACGGAAAACCAAAATTCTCGTAATAAGTAAACAACACCATATAAAACCGTCTATATATGTAAATAATATCAAACTTGAGCAAGTTGATAAAATCGTTTACATTGGACAGCAATTAAATTGTAACGCAAAAAGTCACGGCGAAATTAGATCTAGGATAGAGCAGGTTAGAGCTGCTTTTAGAAGGATGTCCAAGGTGTTATGTAACAGAGACCTAAAATTGACATTGAGGATCCGCCTACTTCGCTGCTACGCATTCTCGGTCTTACTTTATGGTGTAGAGTCCTGGACTGTGAATAAAATCGATCTAAATCGCCTTGAGGCTTTCGAAATGTGCTATAGAAATTAAAAGTTTCCTGGGCGGAGAAGATTCGAAACTCCACAATACTAGAACGTCTCAGCAAGACTACTGTCAAGGACATGGTACATGAAGAAGAAGAAGAATATTGTTGCTTCTCTCTTTTTGTGTCTACTTGTCATTTCTTTTACTTTTGTGTGAATATTTAAGGTGTCGTATTTTTCCTGAAGTTGTTCGATTTCTAGGAATTTTGTTGACATCCAGTTTTCGTTCGCCTCCCTGCACTTTTTCTAATGATTTTATTGAATCGCCTGTATTCTATTGGACTTGTTTTATGTTTTCGTCTTACGTCCATGAGGTCCATGATCTCTTGCGTTATCCATTCTTGTTTTTTGTTGTGTTTTATGAACCCGATGCCTTCTTTTTGTATCTTTGTTATTTTTGTTTTTAGAGCGGTCCATGTCACTTAAATGTCTGTCTGTAGCAAGTTTTCGATCGTTTTTATTTCTTCCTCAAGATTGATACTTATTTCTTTTTTCTGTTCAGAGTTCTTCAGTTTATCGACCACGTTACCTAAATAACCAATGAGAAGGTCACATGGTCAGCAAACCCGGCCAATTAGACAGATATGCAAGGACTGCTTTGCGTCAGTTTTCTCTGTCGTACTGGGGAATGTGACTGTCGTGCAGCCTACCTTGTATTATATGTCCAGAATTCAACCTACCCTAACCCAACTCAACCTAACCTAAACAAAAATCAATATTAAGATAAAATATATTGACTCCCCCATCGAACAAGGTTGTAACTCAAGTTAGATCTATTTTCAGATTTCAACACAGGCGAATTCGGTAAGAAGTTGTTCACACGTCAATATAAATGGCATAGTTTAATTCTCAATAGTTTCTCTAATACTCCATTGAAAAAAGTTGTACTTTAACTTACTTGTGTCAATTTAGCGTGAAAAAGGCAGTAACAGTGTTATTCCCTATTTGAAATATTTAGTTTTTATATATTTGACGATTAATAAGGTTTTTAAAGGATTTACAACTTTCTTGTACATATGTTTAAGTTATAAAGTAATTAAACATACGGTGCATCCCGTAAGTCAATCTTGTTGTAAGGAAAGTTTACCGGGGAATCCCATATGCTATATGAGTTGCTGCTTGGTTTGTGTTTGACTAGTTACAGTATATGCCATTTACGTGAATGTAACTTTTAGTTGATATTTTTGACTATAAAAGTGTTTCAATATCGAGATATACTTCCAAAATGAATCGTAATATGCGTATATTAGAATTAGCTTTGAAAAATAGTGAAATAGACGCTGAATCTGGTAAGTAATTATCATAACCATACTTTTGTAACTAAAAACTAGACATTGAAATTGCAAACTTAGACATTGTTGCAAAAGATTTTACATTGTAAAACCCTTTATATGCAATATATCATACAGATTGAACGAAATAAATTCGGAACATAGGAAACATCATGTATTTCGGCTCATTTCTGCTGTAGGGGGTTGGCCAACAAAAGGTTGTCAAATAATTATATTATAAAAACCCAATACTTCTGCGGGCTGCTGGATTCTGAACTCATAAAAATTGAAAGCTACACATAAATCTACGATTTTATTATGCTGTCAAACCACTTATAGTCCAGGGAATGAAGCATTTCACCTCGTAATTTTTTCGTCCTGCGTGCATTAACTTGAAATTTTAACAGAAGGTAGGTAATAGCTTAAGGATCAAAATTTATATCGAACCAATGTGCGCCAAAGCCTTGGGGGTGGTTGCCACCCCATCCCGGGGGTGAAAATTTTTTTTACGTTTTAACTACAGGTTTCGATTAAAAAAGTGATTATAAACAAAAAATGTTTTTTACATTTTTTTTTTTGTAAAACTGATATTTTTCAAGTTATTTGCGATTGAAAGTAACAACTTTAAGACGAAAAAATCGGCGTTTTTAATCGATTTTTCGCGAATAACTCGAAAATGGTGCATTTTATCAAAAAATTGTAGAGAACAAATTTGTAGATTTTAAAAAGACAAATACAATTCATTTTTTAAATTGTTTTTGCGATATAATAGGAACCGAAATACGGCCTATCAATGTTCAGCGGTTTTCTTCAAATGCCAAATTTGAAAGATTCAAAGTCAAATATCGGGAAAATGACGCATTTTTGGAAGAAAACTCACGCAACCTTTTTTAAAGAGCATAAATAGATCTATCATAAAAAAATACTCTAGCTCAAAAATTAAGTGAGTTATGATGAAAATAAGGCCAATACCTCATTTTTTTACGAAAAAATCGATGAAAACAACCCCCTAACCACCCCCATAATTAAAATCGATCTTCACCCTTCTGCAATTCTCTTTGTACATGTATTGTTAATACGTCCAAGAAGTTTGCCCCATTTAAAATGCTTAGTTTTAGAAAAAGTACAGCTTAAAGCGAGAAACGATTTACAATTTCATATTTTTTACCCTTCTTTTTTTAAATATTCCCGAAAATACTGAATATATGAAAGAAATAAAAATGTACTAAATTGTAGCTTTTTTAATGACAATTTTCCTTTATTTAGATTTGTTGTACAATGAATATTTGGAGAGATATAGCCGTTTAAATCATCGATTTACGATCAAGCACCATCTTTTTCGAGCCCTTTAAACTCACCCCATTTAAAAACCAAGGGTTCCAAAGAGATTTAATTCACAGATCCTTGTAGCTCTTAAAAACCTCTACAAAATCGTTTTTGAGGAAACACTCTATCGATAAAATTAAGGAAATACGTTAAAAAACCAATTAATTTTTTTTTCGGAAAATTCCATTAGTATAGTACAGTACATTTTGGAGCATAATAATCTACAAAACCGCTATATTAGGTAGTGGGGCGTTATACATTCAAAATTTTAAGCGTTCTTATTTTGAAATCCCATACAACAGAATAAAACATTTGCTCATATGTTTATGGCTTGGCAATGAAAATATCAGAGCAACAGACTGAGGATGGTATTCCAAAGATGGTTTGTTATTACCCGTACGCATGAACAAACAACCTGCACCCGATGAACTTTTGAAAATTATTTTCTGCCAATGCAAAAAAGGATGCGGCGTTTCATGTGGGTGCAGAAAAGTTCGTTTATACTGTAACTTTACTTGTTCTGAGTGCTCAGGTGAAGAGCGCAATAATAGTCCACCAATAAGTGAAGAAGATGAGGATGACATAGATCACGATGAAGATGTAATTGATGACGAATAAAATTAATATTATAATTGTTTTACCTATAAATGTTAATATTTTCAACTATTTATGTAAATGTATAAGAATATATGGTGCCTTTTTATGTTGATAAATTTTTTTGTATTTAATTCTACTTTTTTCAATTTATATCTATTAAATTAGTTTATAAACTGCACCCTTTACAACTGCAATGTTGTAAAGGGTGATTTTCAAAAGTTGAAAAGTTGCAAAATTTTGGCAAAAAATTGTTTTTTACCTATAGCACTCATAACAATTGATTTTTAAGGGTTGAAAATGTATGAAATTGTATTTTAAAGTATAAAAAATCACTATTTAACTAATCCAAACCAAATTTCACTCATCTTAAGATTTGTAAAGTTATTTTACAATTTTTGAAAATTAGTAGGTAGTAGGTGGTAAGGGTAGTTTTCACCCCTAAGAACAATCAGCGTTCATCGACATGACATAAACTATAAAGCAGAGGGTGAGTTAAGCTTAATTCCAATTTTTTATGCAAATCGTTTTATGCAAGGCGAAATCATTTTGCAATGTCAAAAGGTAGAGATGTAGAGTCTACTGGTCATAGATAGCCTTTTACTTCAAATATCTCCAAATTGCGTCAAAATATGTACCTTCCAGTTCTGAAGGTAAGATGTCAGTTTTTAGAATACCCATTGCTATTTACTTGTTGTAGAAAGTAGCTACTCGGATCGAGCAAAAAAAAAACAATCTACAAGAAATAGATTAGGTTGAACCAAAAACAAACCTAAATATACAAATCAAAAATATAGCGCTACTAATATAGAACAAAATTTGCATTAAGAAAATGAAACGAGATATGCCGGGAATATATACTTCTGGTTGTAAGAGGACACGCAATACCAACAATTGGAAATGTAACTTCAATAACAGGAAAAAAATTAGGATTGGCATTCACGAATATACCAGGTCAACCAATCCGAAAAACGGCAAATGAAGCCAGGATATACACAGAAATGTTCCAAAAAAATGTATTCGAAAGTTATCTTTGGAAATGAGAACCCAGATTTTTCACAATTTTGAGCTTTTGGGAATCATGATCATCAAGAACAGTTTGTAAATATTTGTGTTGAAAGACTATCTAAGAAACAAGCAATACTTGCAACACTTGCAACTTCAATGCGTCGCTGGTCATATAAATATTCAGTTCCGATAAACGGTGATAAAATTCAGGTAAGTAAGAAAATGGTCGGTCAGATAGCCTAGCGAGCTGGGCGGCTGCTTCTCATTCGCTTCGCTGCGAATGGTTTAGTGGATGTGGGTTCGGTCCCCAGCTCGGTGTACAGAAAACAAAAAGTCTAACGCAGCAGTTTAAAATTCTAGATGAATCTGCGGCTTAGGCTAGAATATGCTGGTGTCTGATCGGCCTATGGTGGAGCAGTACGGCAAGAGATAAGGGCTTGTGGCTCGGTGATACTCCTCCATAGATCCCTACCGGACGGGCGTGACGCCTAAAAAACCGGGTATATATAAGTAAGAAAATGTTTTTCGATACTCTAGATATTACAGATACGTGGGTTAACACTGTTTATAACAAAATTGACATGGATGTAACTGATTGTGTTTCACTAGTCGGTCAACGAGGCTCGTAGCCGTAAACAATAATTGACGAATCTTTAACGTTTCCCAAATGATATCAACTTTATAAAGAGTGGTTACGTGATAATGAATATACACCAGAGATACAAGCCACCGAAAGACAACATCAAGAAGTATTCTACAATGAATTTAACATACATTTCTTTAAACCCAAGAAAGATATATGCGCAAAATGTGATAGTTATAAAAAAGCTTCGATTGATCAAAGGAAAAGCTTAATTATACTTCATCACTACATCATAGCATGTCTAACACTGTGGTGCGAGAGTTCAAAACGCAAGTTAAGTCGCTTGTTCAATGTAGTAACTCAGTACTTGCGGCATGTTTTGATCTCCAGAAGATCTTATCGACTCCAAAGTCAGAAGTTTCTGCACCATACTATAAGCGGTAAGTCAAATGTCATATCCGAAATATATCACCGTTACTACAAACAATTAAAATTTTTTGACCCTAAAAATATTCAACAATTAGATTCCGAATAAAAATTTGAGATACTTATTTTATTTTGTTCATAGTGATTATTTTGTTCGTACTGGTGAAATATTGTTCTTTTTGTAAAATTGATAATTTCCAATTAAAATTGTGAAAACTATGAGTTGATATTTTATTTAAAAATACCATAAAAACTAATTTTTTCTTATCTATATTGCAAATAACTTAATACATACAACCTTTTAATAGTAAAACGGAAAAAATATTTAATAAAATTTAAAAAACATATATTTCAAAGTAATCCATCATTCTGCTAAATATATCGTATCGAATTAGTGTAAAAGAGTTTAATCATTTCTCTACAAATTATTAAAAATACATGTTTTGGCTCTCCTGCAAAATCGCTAAAAATGAGTTACAACTTTGTTCGATGAGGGTCGATATCGTCGTTATGTCATCTCACAGCCAAAACCGGTAACTCAACCTAACCTAAACAAAAATAATTAAGATAAAATATATTAGTGCAACTATTTAATTAATTCCGGAGTGTTTTTTGTGTAATATTGGTTACATCAATAATAGTATACTCCATTTTTCAGGAAGTAGTAGTAAGTTTTGGAAAAGCAAAACATAAACTTACTATTAATTACGATCACTTATTCTTTTTACAAATTGATTAATTCTGTGGCATTTTTAACTAACATTTGATCTGTCCAAAGCCACGTTATATAAAATACAGTTCTGACAGGTACTCGCAGTCCATCAAAAAATTTACCGATGCATTTGGGACACATCTTACAATTACTCATCGAGTTAGAATCTATGGAGAAGCTATGAGCTTATTAACGTGTATATTCAAAACGGCGTCAGTAGGTGTGGTTAACGATCGTACCAATATGGCGGTGGGATCAAGGCCAGACTCAATAATATTATAACTACTATACAAATTTATTCAGAAGATTTAATCAAATTAACAAAAAAAAAATAACTGACATTTAAATATTTAGTTCAATTAACAAAGATAGAAAAGTTCTTATTAAAAAAAATTTGAACATAAAACACTATATTTATTTGGTTTCCATATTCCTCTGTTAACAAATTTGATACATATGTCTTGTATTTCAGGATCTTTTGGAAACCTTAAAACTACAATTATATGCATCACTAAGTATTAATAGCAAATTTATATTTTAAATAAAAAATATGATTATTGAACTACAAATATTGTAAAAAGCTTACAAATTGTTTATTAATATATATTCTGTGTATTAGTTATATTTTATTGGAAGTGGATGTTTTAATTGCTATTTTGGAAACTTTTCAAAATATTCAATAATGAATGAAAAATGAATCGAGACATTTTCTAAGTTACTGCAAATTTTTTTATGAATACTATTAATTTATTCTCTAAAGTACGGGCCACTACTTTGTTTACATATTTGTATACTAACCTGTCCTTTGTGCTAAGGCAAATACTAGAAAAAACCAATAAATTCAATATCGACACATACCATCTTTTCGTAGATTTTAAATCGGCCTATGATAGTGTCCTAAGAAATAAATTGTATGAAGCCATGGATGAATTCCACATCCTCGATAAACTGATAAAATTGGTTAAGGTTAATGAGTAAAGTTGTTTGCAAAGTCGAAATACAGGACGAACAATCACAGGCATTTGAAACGCATGTTGGGCTGCGACAGGGAGATGAGCTGGCGTATCTCCTGGTCAATATAGCTCTGGAAAAGACAGTCAGGGATGCTCAAATAGACAACATAGGAAACATTTTTAATAAATCATCCCAAATTTTGGCATGTGCAGATGATGTTGACCTAGTTGCCCGCACAACGCGCAAACTAGAAGAAATGTATACCACCTTGTTAAATGCCTCAAAAATATGGGCCTGCTAGTAAATGAGGAGCAAACTAAGTTAATGGCATCAACACCCAACAATAGAGCCAGAAACATAGGCCACCAATTCACTGTTGATAACTCTACCTTTGAAGTAGTGGACAAATTCACATACTTAGGCTCCCTAATCAAAAAGGAGAACGTCATGACGGAAGAAATCAAGCGAAGAATAATCCTAGCAAACAAATGCTATTTTGGATTGAGTAGACATATGAAAAGCAGAAACTTAAGCCAAACAACAAAAATAACCATATACAAAACCCTTATACAACCAGTGTTGACATATGGATCGGAAAAATGGACCATTTCCAAGGCAGATGAAAACCTCCTGCTTATATTTGAAAGAAGGATCCTGAGAAGAATATTCGGTGGCATCTGTGAAAATGGTGTTTGGAGGAGGTACAACTACAAGATATATCACAGATATAAATATATATTTGGTGGTAAAGACTTATCTCTAGTATCTCTTATAAAAATACGAAGACTAAGATGGGCAGGACATCTGGCAAGATCACAACCCTCCTACAAAAATCCTTATGTCACAACCTGTGGGAAGTAGAAGTAGGGGTAGGCCAAAACTCAGATGGAGGGATGGTATAGATGAGGATGTAGACAAATAGGCGCAGCAAACTGGCAACAGTTGGCAATGGATAGAACTGACTGGCGTAATAGACTTGGAAAGGTCGAGGCTATTTTATAGGGCTGTAGCACCAATGATGATGATGATACTAACCTGTGAAACGTTATTCTTGTAGATTTTTTTTAACATTGCTTCTGCTACTGCAACTACGTTGAGAACAAGACACCATTATTATGCACTATCACAATATAATATTACAGTTTTTAAAAAAGTATTATAAAACCAAAAATATTCGAAAAACAACAAACGTAAACAATAATACACGATCTGTCAAAACGATAATAACAATATGGCCGAAGTGAGGTCGTTTTTAGTCACGTGATGCTCTCTCCATAGATTCTAACTATGGAGAGAGCATCACGTGAGAGCATCTCCATAGAATTCTAAAACCAAGGTTTCATGCGTACTTGTCTTTTTGTCTGACTGCACGTCGACAATTTCGAATTTTACATTTAAATTGTTCATTATTTAATTCAACATTTTACAAATATTAGATCACTTCTGTAACGTGTTCGTGTAACATTTGATATATCAATAATAGAAAACATTGCCATTTTGTCAGAAGAAAAGCAAAATATAAACTAAACTTATTTTAAATTCTAAAAAACTTGGTTCATATTGTAAAAAAGCTGTAAATTACTTTATTTAAAATGCTTGAAACTGCAAAACTGAAGCGATGCAAAATCAGCATGTTAAAGATTTTAAAAAAGTTCAAGCGTGCTTCCTTAGCAACGGGAGTAAGTATAGCCACTATAAAACGGATCTCTCGTGAAATGAAAAATATAGAAGAAGCTGCTTCTACATCATTTTCGACGCCTAACAAAAGAATTAGATCTGCCCCGAAATCCAACTTGGGCGATTTTGACAAAGGTTTACTTCGGCGTATAATAATAAATTATTGTCACGGAAAAACAAGTTCCTACATTGCGACATATAACAAAATAAATAATGAAGACAATATTTATACAAGTTCGCCTGAAATTTTGAGAAAAGTGATGAGAGATATGAGATTTCAATGGAAGAAAGTGAAGAATAACTGGAAAATACTAATGGAAAAACCCGATATACAAGTGCTCCGGAGGAAGTTTCTCAGAAATGTTAAACAATATAGGGAAGAAAATCGCCGCATAATTTACATGGATGAAACTTATATTCATTCCTCTAATACCCATGACAGATACTGGGGAGACAATACCACCGAAGATTTGCACAAGCCAGTGTCCAAAGGTCAAAGGCTGATTATTGTTCACGCCGGCGGCCAAATAAGGTTCATAAAAAACTCATGTTTGACATTTAAATCTGGTACGAATCTGGAGATTATCATAGCGAACTATAATAATTATAAAAAATGGATTCATGAAAAACTTATTCCTAATATACCAGCCCGTAGTGTATTGGTTATAGACAATGCATCATACCACAATGTCCAAGTGCAAAAATGTCCCACTATGGGGTGTAGAAAAGACGAAATGAAGGAATAGTTAAGACAAAAAAACATTTCCTTTTCAGACGAAATGATAAAAGCAGAATTATATAATCTAATAAAAATTCACAAACCCAGAAATAAAACTTATGAAATAGATCAAATTATGAACAATGCAGGTCACTCTGTCTTAAGACTACTTCCCTACCACCCGGACTTCAATCCAATTGAGTTAGTGTGGGCTGCTTCAAAACAATATGCGGCAAATAAAAATGTAGATTTTAAATTTAAAAATGTTGAAACATATTGTGATGAGTTTTTCTGAGCTAGTATTATTCTATTGTAAAGAAATAAACAACAAATTAAAATATTTGTGACTTATTAAAAATGCTAAAATGCCGAAGATCCGAAGAATAAAAGTATATGACTATAATATAAAATATTACAACTCTAGTATAAAAATTAAGTAATAAAAAAAAGTTTATTTTTAAATATACCCATTTACAAAGATCTAACTTCTTTTTTTGTGATACGTGGTATACAGCCAGCTACAGGAATTATTTTCCTTGTGGATTAAGTAATAAATGTTTCGTGGTATAAGATTAACTACTGTTCTTTTATTCTTATACAGTTGACTGTAACTCAAATGTAAAGCTTTCATCTCTGCCAATATTCCTTTTATAAAATTACATAACGAGACATTTATAGAAGTGTTCGAAAAAACTGCCGCTTCAACATGACTAAATGGTCAATATTAATTAGTCAAATAATATATAATTATTAGAAGAATTTTTTTACCAAGTAACAAAAACAAAATATTTTGTATTTTGAGAAAAATTTCCGAAGGAAAAATTGAAACGTCAAAATAACATACAATATAGACATATCATAGAAGTTCCATTAATAAATAAGGTCACTCTCTGTAAACTTGTAGTATGGAGTGTACCAACGAGGCGAAGAGACCGAGCGCATTATGTATCTCTTTTCCTCCGAATACGTTCTCACTTAATTTTCTACGCAAGTGGACAAATTTGTCAACTATCACCTTAAATTTGACAAGCAATAACGCATGAAATGGAATGCGCTGTCACAAATGTTAGCGTGTCTATGAATAAAAATATTTTCTACTCCATTAACCCATTACAAGGTGACAAAACTAGATCAAGAACTAATGGACTGCAGGAGTGTGACGTCACGACTATCACATTGACATTATTACTTTCCAAACAAAAGTTGAAATGTCAAATCCCAAGACTTTTTAATTTCTCTAAAGTTAACATTTTGCTTCCTCTGCTGCTCTTTCTTGTAAGCATAGTGTTGTTTACGATAATACCATCATAATTCAGAGTTCTATTTCTATGAAATATAGTTTAAAAGTTTAAATAAAGAAATTGTAACCTTACTTTATTGATACATGCATTTTATTGCTATTAGCATAAAACAATGTGCTTTATTATTTACACAACCTTGTAAAATTGTTGTAGTAACTATCAGAATACTTAAATATTGCAATAAGCGGAAAGATTCTATAAAATAAATGAAAAAATAACGAAAAATACAAATTATCCACACTAAACCAGGTTTGTTTGGAAAGTGAAACTGACGTATGTCAGTAAAATCTACGTCATCACTCCTGTGGTCCATTGGCTACCGATAACATCAGTATGCCGAATTTTGAAGGGAATACTCAGAGATTCAAGTATCTCAACAGCCAGTAGCAGATCAATGCCAGTTCCCAGTTGTAGATCAGTCCCCAATCAAATACATGGACAGAATTCTGTGCTTGTCATGCAAGAAAATCAACCTGATAAAACACGAGTTGCACGTGCACGATAACCTACTACAGTTATCCGGAGTTACGAGGAACAAACCCACTGAGTAGACCACTGATATAAAAATAAACTCTTGTAATAAACATTGTTGTATATTTTATAACGAAGAATTAATAAACATTATTTTTTAGTACTGTTTGCATTTTTAGCTGCATATTATCATGTAAACATCTAATTTGAGTACCGCAGAATACTGTGTTTAACGGAAAATTATATATCACTATATTCTTTATAATATAATAAATTTAAAAGTGTACTTACAGATCTATACATTCTTAATAAACTATAAACCAAACAGAACCTCTAATTAATGGTTAAATTCAAAATATAGAATGTATATAATTAAACAAAACTCAAATCGAAAGTAGCAATTTGATACAGTGTTTCCTGTTGCTGCAATCCATGTGACAACCACATCTAATAGGTATACAGATCTTTCCTATCAAGCGATACAACCCAATTTATAAAAGAACTTCAATAATTGTTCATAACAGTTTATTATGACGCGAATAGAACATTAAGGGAATAGTACCGAAGTGCTCACAAAAAAATTACTACTGTGTGACAAGGTCATGTTTTTCATTAAAATTAAAATAGAGTGATATTATGTATGACTCGATACGGTACAAAACATAAATTATAATTATGTTTTTATTATTGGAAGAACGAGACACTTTAAATATAAGTACGTAAATATTCCAGAATCCGGTTCTGTTTTAGGCACCGAATTCAGCAAACAATTCTCTCTGAAAGGACCCTTAAGCTAGCGGGGACAAATGAGCGGAATCCAATTTAAGCAACGTAATATTTTTCACCCATTTTTCACTAATTTATTACCACCCTAATAATTTTTCACCACCAAACCACCCTTAATGGGAGCGATTCTGCTGGCTTACGGTTCAAACTAGCAGAATTACAAAAAAAATTGCCGCTGGCATATTTTTTCATTCATTTTTCACTAATGTATTACCACTATAAAAATTTTTCACCAGCAAACCACCCTTAAGAGGAAGCGATTGTGCTTGCTCACGGTTAAAACTAGTAGAATTAAAAAAAATATGATATACCAGTGTTTTGCTATGTTTGTATGAATTTATTACCACCTTAGTAATTTTTCTTAGTAGGTTAAATTGAATTCCGCTCATTTGTCCCCGGTAGCTTAAGGGTGCTCTCTCTGAATCTACACAACTTTCGAAGGGCGCAAAAATTGAGATCGTTGACTTATAGAAACCATATAGAAACAACTAATCTGTGAACATTTTGAGTAATATTAAATTGAACGAGATATTAAACTAAAAAGTAAAAGTTTTGTAATAAACTTTTGAATATGTTCCAATACGAATATAACCAAAAACCAGTAGATGCATCCTTCCTCGTGAGTTTAAAGGCGGCTAAACAATTGACCGGAAACGGGAACGAGAACGGAAACTGAAAACATCCGCAGATTCACAAGGGTAAACAAGGTAATCAAGGTAAACAAGGTAATCATAAGGGTAAACAAGGTGTTTTGTGCTACGAATATTTATTTTATTAAAAGAGAATAATACAAAAACTGATACACATTTAACCCCTGCTGTTCGAATGGGTTTGAACATGGCTGCAAATGCTGTAACAAGATTAAGGGATATATTTGCCAATTATTATTTAATATCATTTAATATTATTTAATATTATTTAATATTATTTAATATTTAATATTAAAAATATATTAATAGAATGTATTATTCTTGTAAAATAAATTTTACTCAACTGAAATGAAAATAATTAGTTCCATTGCATAGTTTATTATGTTACTCTGTATATTTCAATAAAAAATTTAGTACATCTTTTTTAAATTCTAATTTGTTTTATGGTGTTAATGACTTCATATCTTCTACTACTGACTTATTATACATAAAATTTAAGTCACTACTACTGTGTGAGTCTTTTAATTTTGACTCACAAAATTTACTAAAATTAGCTGCTGCAACAGTCATCATGTCCATTGCTTACAATATTCTGCAATAGAACACCAACTATTGTTTTTCAATGTCTCATCTTTATACCCCTTACTCCATCGATCATACAGATGAGGACATTTTTCCACTAAAGAAGTCAATAGTTCGTCATAGTCATTCATTTTAATGTAAAATAAATAAAATGCTTAGACAAGAGGGTTAGGTTATAAAATGGTCACTCAAAATGTAAACAAATTTTTATTTGGCATTTGACAGTATTTTAAATACTGCTTTCTGATTGGTTCCGGGAATACAACGGGAAGGGGAAAGTTGAAACATGGCAACTTTCCCGTTCTCGGTTATTGTGCATCTAAACATTGATTTACGTAGAGGTTAACTTTTTTCCCGTTTCCGTTTTTGTACCCGTTCCCGGGCAATTGTGCAGCTGCCTTAAGAATTGCGAAGTGTGAAAAGCACATAACATCGGTGAAGAACTAGTTCTGCCTGCCGCACAAGATATGGTAACGTGTATTTTTGGGGAGAAGTAACAGTTTAGTATTAAGGCCCGTTTTCACGCTACGTCTTATTGTACGTTTTGTTGGATAGGACAAATCCTATACAATAAAACGTTGCATGTAAACAGCAAAACGTACGTCTTGTCGGAAGAAAACACATTGTGTGTATACACTGGACAAAACGTACGTTTTGTCGTACGTTTTATATGACCAACAAAACGTACAATAAGACGTAGCGTGAAAACGGGCCTTTAGACCATTATCCAATGATACCGTACGTCGTAGGATTGAAATAATGTCATTATATGTTAAAGAAAAATTGGTAAACCGGATAAAAAAATAGTATTTTTCTGCAATACAACTTGATGAGAGCACATATATAACAAACTATGCTCAGCTTATGGTTTCTGTGCGATATATATTTCAAACCAAAATCGAAGTAGAGTACTTATTTTGTGAGGTGTTAACGGAACGATCTAATGCCGATGAAATATTTAAGAAAATCAATGATTTTTTTGTGAAAAATGGACTAAACTTGAAACAATGCGTCGGTTTATGTTCGAATGATGCCCGAGGCATGACAGGAAAATACGGATGTGTAACTGCCAAAGTAAAACTGGTTGCAGAAAATTGTACTTTTACCCATTGTAGTATCCACAGAGAAGTTTTGGTAGCAAAGCGAATGCCAGATGAATTTAAACATGTTCTCCATGAAGCCATTCAGTTAGTCAATTTCATAAAATCTCGAGCCCTAAACTCGCGTTTATTTTCAAAACTATGCTCTGAAATGGGAAGGGATCATATTCAGTTATTGCTACACACAGGTAAAACATAACCAGGCTATGGTGGAATTTCTAATGCCGCTTTATCTTGTTCAACTAACGGAACTTACACTTACAGGCATAGAGAGTGTAGTTAGAATCCAAAACGACTTTTCAAGACCCTTCCATTGTAAAAATGGATTGATACAGGGATATGGACTCTCTTATGTATCTCTTATTTAACCTTGCGCTAGAAAAGGTAATTCGAGAATGCCATATTAATACGAATGGCACAATCTTTAATAAATATGTACAAGTGGTCGGATATGCAGATAACATAGACATTATTGCTAGGTAGAGATGCCACTTTGGAAAAGGATCTGTTCTTTTCGAAACAGGTTTTTATTTGGAACAGGTTGGAACAGATATTGATCAATAAGTTTTCCTGTTCCAATATAACAGTTTTTTATCACACAACAGACCAGTGTATTTACAATTACTTCAGAGACCGGTGTTGCATTGCTGTGCTTTTATATGGTTGTTGCAGTTCCAGTGAAGTGGAAAGTATGTGCATGCGCATAAACCATGATTGTAAACTGTGAATTGTCGACTCGCGACAAAACTCCAAACTTTCAAAATATACAACCACAAATACAATGGTCTATTGTTAATGCAACAATCTTTCTGGAACAAACCGAACCGGTACTGAAACAACCCATAACACAGTGTTAGACTTGGAACAGTTTGGAACTGAAGCAGTTTTTTTGAAACAGATAATTTTTGGAACTGAAACAGGTTGTAACAGTTGTTGAAAAATCCCTGTTCCAACCATCCCTATTGCTAGGTCAACAGAATCTGTGATCGAAGCATTTCGATCATTATTGGCGTCTGCACTGAGAATGGGATTAAAAATAAACGAACAGAAAACCAAGTACCTATATGAATTGTACTAGATCAGGCAACCAGATATCTAGGCTATTAATTGATGATCTAGAACTGGAAGGTGTGGACACCTTCTTCTACCTGGACTCGCTACTGACCAAATACAACAGTGTCAGCGAAGAAATTTAAAAGAAGAACAGTGCTTGCCAATAAGTGCTATCATGGCTTGAGGAAACAGATGGTACCAAAACTACCCAGAGTTAACATAAGGGTCAGAAACGTGGTCACTTACACAGAACGACTAAAGGAAAATATATAGAGGAGTCTAAGAACAGGGTTTGTGGCGTAGGCGCTACAAATTTGAGTTATATAGAAGTTTTGGGGAACCTAAAATGTATTAAATTAGCACGCTTTCAATGGATAGGACATGTAATTAGGCGAGATAAAGATGCAACGATCAGATAAATTTTCGACCGAAGAGGACCAGTGAGAAGACAAGCCAGAGGAAGACCAAAACTTAGGTATCAAGATAACATAGAGGATGATCTAAAATCCACCGGAATTAAAGCATGGAGTAGAGTTGCTAGACACAGGGGCGAATGGAAGATTGTTCTAAAGAAGGCTTTGGCTCATAACCAGCTGTAATGCCACTGATGATGATGAAGCAAGGAAAGTAGAAAAAAGTCGAAGTTTTTAGTAACTTTATATTATTAAATTAAATTAGTAAATATTTAAGTTTTTTATTAATGTTTCCGACCTATTTGAGAGGAGGGATATATTAATTAATATTACTAAAGTTATCAACTAACTATTGCTGCAAAAAATACCAACGCCACTTCTCACATCCACTTCAGAACAGATCCGCCCTTAAATAATAAAATAATAATAAAATACTTGGTCGAATATTTCACACATTGTCTGGATATGTACGAACGAAACCGAAAAAAAAAAAACATTCCAGAAAGCACTAAATCATCACAAATGACTAATCGAATTTTAAAAAGGAATTCAACCACTACATATTTTAAGCTTGATTAAGGCTTACCAGTGTCCATATACTTTTGCGATGCAAGTGTGCAATAGTCTCCACATGTAGAGATAAACTAAAAAAAATGAATATCAGACCATAAAACGTTATGGTTACTTGGACACGTTAACTATAATAACACTCGAGGTTAAAAATAGAGTAAATAACTAATGTTAATAATTTGATTCCGCTAATATTGTTAGTAAAATATTTATCAATGATGTCTGGTTTGAGGTCATATTATTGTTTATACAACAGTAGAACAATCGCAAATTTTCTACTTTCTTGATTGAGACAGTTTTATTCTTCAGTTTTAAATAAAGTTTTCTAATACTTTGTAGATGGTTCTTACAGAAAGAAAATTTAAGAATGAGTGTTTTGAGAAGGGTTTTTTAAAAATAAATAATAATTAAGACAGGTAAAGAAATAATAAATAAGACTTACTCACAATCAATTTAATTTAACTATCAGACGACCGGTTTCGCTTTCTACAATATGCAAAGCATCTTCAGGTCTCGATACAAAGTTAAATAAATGCTGAAATGATAAAAACACATATTAGGGTGTTTTCTAATAAAGATAAACAAAGTAGATGTTGTAAATTACAATAATTATGCCAATATTACATGTCTGTGGTTCTATTTCAAAAAGAGTAAGTTGAATAAAAAGGTATAAAAAGTTTTAAAAGTTTAAACAGACAAGGTAAGGCCCACAAATTGTTATAAAATAGTCTATTAGATTGTAATAAATTAATAAATGAGCAAATAAATAAACATTACTTACATGCCAGTACTCTATTAATTGATGGATGGTAGAACATGGTTGAAACTACTATGTATTGTTGAATGGAGAACTCAATTCTGCTATTGTAGTTGTATGACAGTAAACGGGAAGTTCTTGAGGAGATAGATTTGATCCAATGAAGCAGAGATATGTGTGTGATTGTTTGTTAAATGAAAGTGATGTAATATACCATTGTATTATTAATAGTATATTACATAACGAGAGTTGTAAGAAGCTTATTACATGCGAGTAAAAAAGTTGCGCGCGAGCCGCGTAGCGGCGAGCGCAGTAATTTTACAAGCATGTAATAAGCTTACAACTCAAGTTGTGTAGTATACTTTTTCTACGATTATTTTCGTTTATAAAAATAAAAATTAAATTACCACTATATTGACACTGACAGATTAATAATTTTTAATCTGTCAAAATAACGTCTGTTAATTCGTTTCCATGGTAACTCGATCGACTGACTTACGAGGCTTATATGATATTACACATTTTTTATAAAACTGAAGCGTAATTTTTTTTATTACGTGCTAGTCATTACGTGTCAGTATCTGTAATGATGCATTTACTTAGCATCCAAATAGTAGGTAATATACAATTTACTAGTAAGAGAGTAGAAAAAAGTTATTTATACTTATTCGAGAGATATATTTATGAAATGTGTGTTATTTATTGAGTAATTGTTTTATGAAGGTGACATTTTTATGACAATGAATAAGTTTAGATGTACAAATTGTGTGGGTGTGCAATTATTTTTCAACTTGTAGTTATCAAATTTCTTTGATAAAGTTCTATTGGCAAAATAGTAGATTATTGCAAAGTCAAGTAAATAAAATATTAGAATTAAAACAATTAAGGACAATTTAAAACACACTAAAACAGAAAACACTTAGAAGGGACGAAACAAACATTAAATTTAAAAGGGGGAATGACTTTTATGCACTACATCTCAGTCTTGGGCACAATGAGTTTTTTATGTGTTATCTATTAGATTTTAGTGGTAAATTTGACAGATGTAGGTTAGCATGTGACAGTTCTTCTTCTGTTTCTCAATACTGCAAGTTAAGTTATCTAGTTTTATGAAATATGCTGATATTAATGAATGTCTATAAATTGCTTCAATTAAGATATCAAAAGTAAATTGATGTGTTTAATATTGGCATACTTTAACAATCTTTAATTAATTAAATTTAAATGTAACCATACGAATAATTGAAATACATCCCACATTATAACTAACTCAGTCTAATGTCTAAATTACTGAACAAATTAAAGTGATTCTTTGGCAACAATACATAGTAGTTTCAGCCATGTTCTACCATCCATCAATTAATACAGTACCGGCATGTAAGTAATGTTTATTTATTTGCTCATTTATTAATTTATTACAATCTAATAGACTATTTTATAACAATTTGTGGGCCTTACCTTGTCTGTTTAAACTTTTAAAACTTTTTATACCTTTTTATTCAACTTACTCTTTTTGAAATAAAACCACAGACATGTAATATTGGCATAATTATTGTAATTTACAACATCTACTTTGTTTATCTTTATTAGACAACACCCTAATATGGGTTTTTATCATTTCAGCATTTATTTAACTTTGTATCGAGACCTGAAGATGCTTTGCATATTGTAGAAAGCGAAACCGGTCGTCTGATAGTTAAATTAAATTGATTGTGAGTAAGTCTTATTTATTATTTCTTTACCTATTTGAAATGGACTCACACAAGCAACACATTCATGATTTTAATAATTAAGAGTTAACAAGATTCAAAGTTTAATTTAATATCGATTTTTGGTAGACATAACACGTGGTATACATGGTTATATGAAAGCGCAAGGAAGTAAATTTTTTATTTTCAGTTGATTTTTATTCTTAAAAATACCAACAAGTGGATGTAGCAACTTGAGTCCTAGAACTCGCAATGGTACAAGTAAAAGACGATCAACTCAAATTGACGAGCGACGTGAATCACGAAATGAACACGTTGAACGAAATCGATGGCATCGAAATCGACAACGTACAGTAAACTACCACAATTGTAGCGAGTCACTCACGTATTAATGGTTTTTATAGGCTAGTAAAATTGGACGTTTACTCTTTAGCAAAAAATATTTTTGTTGTTGAAATACCGACAAAAGAGGAAAATTTAAATATTATTTAATAAACAAATTAGTGGATTCTTGAAGAATATGTATATTTTCTTTAAAAATTGACAAATAATTTAAGTGGTCCATTTTTAAACTTTTCAAATGTTTTGGAAAATATTTGGGTTCTTGAAAAGAATGTCGTCGCAGATTAAGGCGATGTAAGTGAGAACAACGCCATTGTTCGGGTAGTTCTTTTATGGTATATTATCTCTGTGTCAGTTTCATAAGCGCGCTGACAGGGGTATCATAAAGCAGAGAACAGAATTTTTTGTAGTATTATTAGTTGGAGGCGCTTTTATGTTTACTTTTTGTGAATTGTGAGTAATTTAGTCTAATTCAATTTGGTGACAAATGATAAATATGGAACTACAGCCTACGTGAGCCGTGGTTCACTCTCACTCCCTTTAACCGAGAGGGTATAATGTCCCAACCTATCATACTGGTCACATATCTCAAAATTTCCTAACCCATCCTAACATCAGTCTACCAATCCGCACAGGCCAGCGTGATAGAGAAACGGCCATGAACCTCCGTAAAATGAGAAACGATGAAGACGCAAGGCCGGCAGTCTCCGGCAGTCCCTTGAAACTAGGCTATGGTAGCAATCACAGAGGTAGAGGGAAAGAGGGTACTAAGAATCTCCGGAGTTGACCAGGCTACCTATACAAACCACAACGGCAAAGAATATGGTTTATGGCAAAATATAACACCAGAACATTGATGGAGGACGAAAAACTTAAGGAACTTGAAAACGAGCTGAAGCATATAAAATGGGATATACTTGAATTATCTGAAGTACGGCGAAAAGGCGAAAAACAAAGGGTACTTTCGTCGGGACATCTATTTCACTATAGAGGAGAATCTTCTAATGGTGGCGTCGAATTTATGATAAATAAAAAACACACGAAGAATATACTTACAATTAAAAGCATAAGTGATAGAGTTATTTATCTTATCTACAAAGTAAACGAAAAAATTCGATTAAAGATCATCCAGGTATACGCACATCCAGTGCCCACACAGACGAAGAAGTTAAATGGTTCTACGATGACGTTAACACTGCGCTAAAAGAGGTAACCACCAACTATACCATACAGATGGGAGACCTAAACGCAAAAATAGGGCACAAGCAGGATGATTCGGAGTTTGTACTTGGACCTCACCGATATGGCGACAGAAACGAAAGGGGTCAAACTCTTATAAAATTTCTTCTGCAACACAGACTTTATATCATGAACACTCATTTTAAAAAAGCCCCCAAAGAAAGTGGACTTGGCAATCACCAAATGGCTTGAACAAGAACGAAATTGACTTTATCTTTGCTAACAAAAAAGACTCTGTTTTAGACGTAACTGTATTAAATCAATTTTCAACCGAAAGTGACCATAGAATGGTTAGAGCGAAGGTAGTCTTGAACGTAAAGAAGGAACGAAGAAATATGGTAACAAGGACTAAAAATGTTACGTTCACTGCGATTACTAACACAAGGGCATACCAGGCAAACAAGGAAAAATAAAAAACTTACAGAAGGCACAAGGAACCTAATGCAAAAAAGAAGGAAAATGAAAGATAAGCGCACAGTGAACATCGCAGAGCTAAGAAATTTAAATAAAATCATTTCAAAAGCTGTTAGGAAAGACATAAGGGATTTTAACACTAAAGAAACGACTAATACCATAGAACAAAATAAAAGCCTTATATAAGTTCTAAAACGAAAGTTGAAGACAATAAACAGGAACATTTATAAGCTAAAAAATAGACAAGGACATGCTGTATATGAACAACAAGAAATTATTGAAGAGTACAATAGAAAATTATATCGTCGAGATGCTCACATTCCAGAGGTGAAAATCCCAGCCATACACAATCAAGGATCAGAGGAACTTCCAGATATAACCGAAAAGGAAATCGAATCAGCGTTGAAAGGTATGAAGAACAGCAAATCGCCCGGCGTAGATGACAATGTAAATGAAATGCTAAAATTAAGAGGAGAATGCGTCATAAAAGCTTTAAAAACCCTTTATAATGCCTGCCTCTTTGAAGGACTTACACCAGAAAAATGGAATAGTGCCATTACGACAATACTGCACAAAAAAGAAGATGTAACAGAAATTGGAAACTACAGACCTATCAGCTCGTTATCCCATTTATATATGCTCTTTAGGAGTGGCTTTGGAGCGAATGACCACCTACAAGTAATAAAATCCTTAATAGAGAAAATTACAGAATACAACAAGCCATTGATATTAATATTTGTAGACTTTGAGAAAGCGTTTGACTCAGTCCAGCATAGCTCCATGTTAAGAGCTCTTACAGAGAGCAGTATTGATCATATGTACACAATTTTTCTTCTGAATATATATATATATATATATATATATATATATATATATATATATATATATATATATATAATAGCACAAAAGCTGAGGTTAGAATGTATTATGGCAACACAAACACATTTCCCTTCGAGAGAGGTATTCTTCGAGAGAGTAGAGGCAAGGAGACACCATCTCTCCTAAGCTATTCACCGCTTTGTTGCAGAGTGCTATGAGAAATAATAATTGGGAGAATATTGGAGTCAACATAAATGGAGAGTTTCTGAACAACTTGCGATTTGCAGACGACATAGTCCTTATTGTATACCAGGTAGATCATGCCTGCCAGCTTCATCAAGACCTTCAGGGGTCGTGTACACGAGTTGGACTTAGAATTAATTTTTCCAAAACACAATATATGGCCAACCTTGTACTGGCGAAAAACATCTCAACTAACGGCACGCAAATTGAACAGGTATATAGTTATAAATATCTGGGCCACGAGATTAAATTAGGAAGAGATAATCAAACAACGGAGCATAACACGGGAATACGACCGTCATGGGCGGCTTAGGGAAAACTGAGAGAAGTCTTTAAATCAGATATTCCCATGTGCTTGAAAAGAAAGGTCTTTGATCAATGTGTACTCCCAGTTCTAACGTATGGAGCAGAAACATTGACCCTTACCAGAAAAGTAATCAATACAATACAAGTGGCACAGAGAGCGATGGAGAAGTCAATGCTGAATATATCCCTCAGAGACACAGTATCAAATACAATAATTAGAAGAAAAACTGGTGTTACTGATGCAGTTCAAAGGATGTCAGATGACATCAAGCGCATTCAGCACAACTGGATTCAGGGTGCTCAAGATAGAATGCCTTGGAAGTATTTACGAGAGGCCTAAGTCCAGTAGTGGACTCAAAACGGCTGATGATGACGAATAAATATGACTGACAGAAGTAATAGTGAACCGTATATCAAAAAGAAACGTCGCGATTTAACACCCGAAGAAAAAACTATGATCGGAAATATGTTTCAACGACTTCCACCCGGAGAACAAAATATGTAAGCGATGTAGTTGCACTATGTAGTAGTTTGACCGAAAAGTTTCCGAAGCTAGTATGTGCAGAGTAATTAGAACAGACGATGAAACAAACGATAATAATACTTTGAAGATTGAGACTGAATACAAAATACCTAGTCAACCTTGTTAATGCTATTCAGAATTACAATCCCTTTAATGCTATTGGTTACTTTTCAGAATTAATAACTTATGAAAAAATTTTGTTTAAAATCCTTTATAAAAGGTATATAAAAATGCCCCAAACGGGCTATCACAAACACATTGCAAAACGTTTTCGGATTAAACAATCCATCATCAGTGCAAACCTGAAAGTATATAACCACTTTAATTAAAAAGAACGTTAAATTAAAATGTTGACAAAGGTTAGAGCAAAATGTGGTTAATACTTACGGTTGTACATGCTAGTAGCCACCAAAATATATGGGTCAAAACCCTTTAAATGTTTGAAATTTGTAGTTGTTTTACATTATTAGTATTTATAATTTGTGATGTTTATTGTTGATTGAATGTTGATTGTTATAAATACTAATAATGTAAAACAACTACCAATTTAAAACATTTAAAGGGTTTTGACCCATATATTTTGGTGGCTACTAGCATGTACAACCGTAAGTATTAACCACATTTTGCTCTAACCTTTGTCAACATTTTAATTTAACGTTCTTTTAAATTAAAGTGGTTATATACTTTCAGGTTTGCACTGATGATGGATTGTTTAATCCGAAAACGTTTTGCAATGTGTTTGTGATAGCCCGTTTGGGGCATTTTTATAAAGGATTTTAAACGAAATTTTTTTGTGATATATGGTATACAGCCAGCTACAGGAACTTAGTTTCCTCATGGAATTTTATGAACAAATAATAAAATATTACCTTCAATAATGGAAATTATGGCCTACACTTTACTAATGTTAAAATAATAATATAAGTGTTGTTATGTTTTAACTTAGATAATGAAATGTCTCGGATGTGGTTGGATTTAGTTATAGGGAATACAGTTACCAAACGAATTGACTTAAAAATAAAGCGAAAAACGTAATAGAATACATGATTTTTTATTTAAAGTAAGCAATTTACAAATTATTTAAATTGTGTATGTTGGCGGCTCAGTTTAAAACACCCTGTATGGCATATCGATGACTCGGACATATGAAGTTTACGAGGAAGCGCTTGTTGTTTATATTGGTTACAATTTTACATCACTAGCCTCGTTATTAATGGAGATATGGTTATTTAATCTGGACTACAATTTTTTCAAAATTAGAAGAAAAAAGTATCGAAATATCTCAAAAATACTTAATCTTTGGTATAGAACGTTGTGCACAAATTTTATCTAAAATTTAATGTAGAATTCGAAAATAAAATAAAAAATATTAGGTTCTAGTTAAAATAACAAAGTTGACGTCTATTTCCGGTATAACCGGAAGTGCCACATTCAGGACATTATAATTTCAATACAGCGTTATCTAAAACCTCATCATCATCATCATGCAGCCTTTATTTATCACGCCCACTGCTGGACATAGGCTTCTGTTCAATCACAAATTTGTATGCATTGCAATATGATGCAATGTCTCATTATTCTCAACTTCTTAATCTTTTATAGTTTCACCGTGTATAAGTGAGCCATTGTAAAACCATATCGTATATTTTTTTAATAATTAGTTCATTTACCTACAACTAAATAAATTGCCGAATAATATTTTTTCTAATTGAACTTCCTAAGTGTCTAGATTTGGTTAAATATACGGCCTAGATTAAATTGTAATATAAGCTAATAGTTCAAAGTTTGTTGGTATGGTATGATAGAAGCAATAACCTCTGTGCTGAGGTATGAATTATTTGTGAGATTATAAATTGGGGATTTGAGCTCATGTGAGCACAGTTTATTATAAGTAGTAACCTAAGCAACATCATATTGTGTAATTACTAGTAGCTGTCAATAAAATCAATATTTTTCTGCATAACTTCAACCTTTTATTATTTTTATCATCGTCGATCGACAAGAAGCGGACACAGGGCATTATAAAACTATTCGAACCTCATAACTACTTTCGAATCTTTCCATGTGATCCTTCGACAAAACATCATCAAAAGGGCGTTAATTGGATTGGAGCTTCGAAGGAGACGATCCTTAGCGACCTAAATAGCTGTTTCCCAGTTCCGTATAAGATCGACGATCGAATCGAAGTGTGGAAAAAAGAAAAAAGAAATAAAAAAGACTAGAAAGCACCAAAATTAGGGGTAGGAGTTTTACGAGAGCCCTTGATCACCGGAGAACCTGAATAGTCCTTCAGTCTACTGTTCCAGCAGTTTGGAGGTCCAGTTTACAGCAGAAAAATCTAGCAGCATCCAGAGATCCAGTTCACCAGTTCCAGTTCTAAGAAGGAAGCAGGATACACAAATTCAAATTTAATAATACTTAATTGAAATATTTTTATTCTGCATACCTTTTACTTAAAATAGTAATAGTTAACATAACTGTATCGACGACTCAAAAAATGGTGCAGAAAATCCACAAAGTGGTACTAAATGATCGTCGTCTGAAAGTGCGCTAGCTAGCTGACTTTCTCGACATTTAAAAATGTGCTATACATCGCTTATTGTTTTAAATTTTGGACCTAAGAAAACTGTATTTAAGATGGTTGCAGCTGAGCTGTTTACTAACCGTAGATGAAACATGGGTCCATCACTTCGCATCTAAGACAAAATATTAATCAAAACACTGAACTCAAACTGGAGAACAAGCATCAATCATAACGCAAAACCTGGATCAAAATGTTTTAGTCCCTCCTAATGCACAAATTAATTAAGACTTTGTACTTACATGAGAGGAATGGTGATTATGGCTTCGGAATCGATTGAAACTATCATTTAGTCCTGGCTTGTAGTGCGTATTGCCTAAATCTAGGCATACAGTGCTTGTACTCCAGAGAGACATTTGATAAGGGAATCCTGAAAATAAAATTAAAATTAGAAAATTCTAGAAAAATATTTCTAAAATATACAACCAAAAAAAAGGAAAACGTCTCTGCATATACATTACTTTTTTTTCGTAAGAGGCCAAAAAAATATTCACCATAGATAGGTTTTGAAATATTTGAAAATATTTTAAAATATACTGGGCCACCCATATTGATAGGGTGGATTATTAAATAACTTTCCGGAAGAGGCTGCTATAAAAACCCAGTCTGACCGCACGGCGATCGAGTTTGTTCCGGAAGGTCACTACCCGCTTCGAGAATAACGACTGTTTAGTATAAATATATATATATATATATATATATATAAATATTGTAAAAAAAATATGTAAATAGTCAGTGAAGAAAAGAAACTCGCGGAACGTGGTTTAAAATGTACGAACGTGATAAATGATTGTAAAGTAATTTAATAAATTGGTAATAAATTATTGTGAGTTTTAATAAATTAGAATAAAGACAGTAAATTAGAATAAAGACAATAAATTAGGACTAATAAAAACATTATAGTGGTGTTAGAAGTGAATCGTGAAAATGGCTACAATTTATGAGCTCACAGTTACGGATTTAAAAAGACATCTTGAAAACAGAGAATTAGCTTCTACCGGAAAAAAGGCTGATTTAATCCAACGACTAAAGAACGCATTAAAAGAAGAGGGTTTAGATCCGGAAACATATATTTGAAGACAAGTATATTGCTGTTGTCATCTCGTCGATTACGAAATTAGAAAACAAAGTTTCCGGCGACATCGCTTCTTTAGAAAGCAAAGTTTCTAACGAGATTTCTTCTCTGGAAAGCAAAGTTTCTGCTAACATCTCTAAAGTCACCTCTGAGATGTCTGCCCTCGACGATAAAATGTCTTCATTAAAAACCCAAGTTGCTGCCGATATGTTGGCCTTCGAAGAAAAGATGAAAGAGATGGAAAGGAAGATGGAGGGAACAGGAATGGCAGAGAGAGGAAACAATCCAATTACAGTAGAGACAAAAGGAGACGAGGTGAAATGTAAGTTGGAAACAGCCGAAATATGAAGGAAGTGGAGTTTCTGTTCACGTCCAAAGTCCCAACTTTCGACGGAAAATTATCATGGAACAACTACTAACTAAATAGTGGAAGTGTATACTAAACCAATCGAATTTTGGGTAGTATATATTTAAAAAATATATTTTAGTTGTTATAATTTAACATAACTATTTATTATATGGTGCAGATAAATAAATATTGATTGTCGGTAATTCGCAAGTTCTATTTGATTTACTATTTAGTTTGTTTACTATTAATATTGGCTATAAGTACGTGTGCTTGGTTTTATAGTAATTTCCAGCCACTTCTAGGTCTGTCAAAAAGTAACTAACTTCGCAAAGAAATAATTACTAAATTCACTAGACAGTTCGGACTGGGAATAGCGAACCGAGTATAGGACTGTTAAAGAGGAAGGAGATGAAGATAAACTTGACCAGCTCGTTAATATGATAAAAAGCATGACATACAAGAAACCGAAGACCATAAGATGCTGGAATTGTCGCGAAATAGGACACGTACGAAGTTCTTGTAAGCATCCTAGTTACGACGCAAATCAAGAAACTCACCATCAGAAAAACTAGAACGGGTCGGCCTTAGGGGGGCAGCTTCGACCCAGACTCTCATACTAATAGCTTCTTTGAAATGTCGTGAAGATAGTGTATATATAGATGGAGAAATAAATGGTAAAAAGCATACGTTGTTGGTGGATACGGGAGCGACCAGAAGCATTATTCGCCCGACAGTTATAAACAGCCGTAAGAAACTGTTACCAACGAGGTTGCGACTGCGGACCGCTACAGGTGAAAATGCCAACATTCATGGAGAAATCCAGGTACAATTAGGAATTGGAGCAGAAAAATTTGTCCATACTGTTATAGTCGCTGACATCGAAGAGGATGTTATATTAGGAATGGACGTAATGAATACGCATGGATTCCAATTGGATTTTAAGAATAAAGTAATCAAAGTTGGTAACGAGGAGGTATTTCTCCATCCACATGATGACAACACTATGCAAGCAGCCGTTAAAGAAGATACCGTAGTGCCTACGAGAAGTGAAACGATCATAGTAGCGCGGCTACAGGGAATTGTGGACGAAAGGACACCTGTTATGATGGAGCCTTGGAACCATGACGACGAAGTTGGCCGTGGAATCATAATTGGAAAGGAATTGGTGACTTCGGCTAAAGAAATTCCTGTTAGACTTCATCAATGTCAATGACTACCCAGTGATCATCAAGAAAGAGACAAAAGTAGGAACTTGTGTACCTGTGACATCCATCATCCGTTAGACGACAACGTCTGATAATTCCAACGACAAATTTGACCAAATGGTTGCAGTTGCTGGACAGTCTCTGAATCAGATTGAGAAAAGGAAATTAAGGGAATTTCTTCGGCAGTATCGTGATATTTTCGTACCGAAAGGAGGAAAGACGGGAAGAACTACCGTTGTTAAGCATAAAATTGATACTGGTAATGCTAAGCCAATTCGTCAAACAGCTCGACGATTACCACAGGCGAAAAGAGAGGAAGCTGAAACGATTGTTCAGGAAATGAAGAACCAAGAAAGATAGTTATCCTCTGCCTCGGATCGATGACACATTGGACACATTGGCTGGAAGTAAATTATTTTCTACTTTGGATTTGAAGTCTGGATACTGGCAGGTAGAAATGGACCCGGTAGATAAAGAAAAGACAGCCTTCACCACAGGATCAGGATTATGGCAATTCAACGTTATGCCATTTGGACTCTGTAATGCTCCTACGACATTTGAAAGGCTTATGGAAAATGTGTTGAGAGGGTTATCTTGGAAAACTTGCCTAGTTTATCTAGATGACATAATCGTCTTGGGGGAGACATTTGAAGATCATTCGAGGAATTTAGAAAACGTTTTTAATCGACTTAAAGCTGCCCAATTGATGTTAAACCCCAAGAAATGCCAGCTATTTCAAGGTAAAGTCAATTATGTGGGTCATATAGTCAGTAAAGGAGGAGTGGCCGTAGATAAAGGAAAAATCGATTTCATTAAGGAATGGCCAAAACCAACTGACAAACATCAAGTGAGAAGTTTTCTTGAACTATGTACTTATTACCGGAGGTTTATTAAGAAGTTTGCAGATATCGTTAAACCATTAACGCGACTTACAGAGGAAGCAAGAGAATACCGCTGGGATGTAGACTGCCAAAATGCCTTTGAGACCTTAAAAAAGCGTTTAATCACAGCACCAATTTTAAGGTATCCACTGCCAGAAGGAGAGTTCATCTTAGATACAGATGCAAGTAATGTGGGAATTGGAGGAGTGGAGGACAGGAGGACAGGAAAGAGTCCTTGGATATTTTAGTAAAGTTCTCTCAAAACCTGAGCGGAATTATTGCGTCACGAGAAGAGAACTTCTGGCAGTAGTGAAATCAGTAGAGCACTTCTATCAATACCTCTATTGAAGGAAGTTTTTAATCCGAACTGACCATGCCGCCCTTAAGTGGTTGATGCAGTTTAAGAATCCAGAGGGTCAGATAGCCACGTGGATCGAACGACTCCAAGAATATGATTTTAAGATTGAGCACCGGGCCGGAGTTAGCCACCGAAACGCTGATTCTCTTTCCAAAAGGCCATGCCCATCAGAGTGTTCCCACTGCAACAAAACGGAAACCAAGGAAGCAGCAGTGCTAAGAACGACGGTGGTCAACGACGACTGGACGCCTACCAAGATCAGGGAAGAATAAGAGAGAGATCCAGTTATACAGAAAATCCGAAAATGGAAAGAGGAAAACCGTCGACCACCTTGGCAAGAAATATCGAACCTAGGCTCAGTCTGACCGCACGGCGATCGAGTTTGTTCCGGAAGGTCACTACCCGCTTCGGGAATAACGACTGTTTAGTATAAATATATATAAATTTTATGTAAATAGTCAGTGAAGAAAAGAAACTCGCGGAACGTGGTTTAAAATGTACGAACGTGATAAATGATTGTAAAGTAATTTAATAAATTGGTAATAAATTATTGTGAGTTTTAATAAATTAGAATAAAGACAGTAAATTAGAATAAAGACAATAAATTAGGACTAATAAAAACATTATAATAGCTTCCAATAATTATGTATTGACGTCGACGGAAGCCATTTTAAACGTTTATTATAAATTTAACGATTTTATTGTTATTTTTACTAAGTAAATACATTGTTTCAAGTTTAGTTTTATTTGTAATTTAAACGTCACTTCACTTTATGTTGATTTGTTATTGAGTATAAAATTTAGAGTTTGTATAATGATTCTGATGCGCATACCTATATACAATCTTCACAGTCTAATTGTCAAATTCTTAGCTAATGTGGGTTTTGTTCTGCGGTTCCTAAGTGGTGGTCCGCGGCACCCTGGAGTTCCGTAGAAGGGGCGCAGGGATTCCGCGTCCGTTCTACAGTTAAATAAAAAATTCGTAGAAAATACTCATAACTACATCTAATTACGACTTTTCACTTAAACCACGGTATAGTGCAACGCAAACATCTTAAACCATGTGGTTGAGTGGTTTAAGAAGTGCCAGCGCTGCGGCACGTGAGCGCTCTTATGTTGCGGTGCAAGAAGTAGATAAAACCAGTATGGCTGCTTTACAGAGATATGTTAAAACAGATAATGAAAACAACACAAGCATCATTCCTGTTAAGTTACAGTATTGCTCGTGCTATTAAACCACACACGATTGCAGAGAATTTAATCAAACCATGTATTACGAGAATTCGTCCGTTGCGTACTCGGAGAGAATGCATCACAAAAAGTTGCAGCAGTTCAGTGTTTCAATAACATCATATCTGATCGAATTCATAAGATTTCAGACTACATTAAAGATGAATCTGTAGGTTGAAAGACAGTGAGATGTTGCTTTACAACTTGACGAAAGTACATATGTCGCCGGGTTATCAATAGGTTTGTTTCTGTAGTAGTTGTAAACGGTTTTACAACGCTCGAGTTTGCGCAGTAAAATAATTGTGTTCGTGCAGGTTTAATTTCAAACCCCAACTGTTTGGTCAGATGTTCTTGCAGATTTGTCGACCGTTTTTAAATCGTTTTCAAATAGTCATTCTGGTTTGAAGATTATTTTCCAACTAATAGTTTGGCGCAGGCGTACTAAGTATAAATAAATAAGGTTTCTTATTCTTAACCTGTAAATATAAAATATATTGTAAATATTTTTCACTAAGTTATATTGAACTGATTATTTATTGGTTATTTTTCAATTCCAACGTTTGGTGTATTTACATTGATTATTCTTTATTGAATAAATTTTTGGACTAAATATCCAACATGGTAATTATACGTGATATAACTATGATTAAATAACTTATGAAGTAAACAAAATATATTTCAGGAATCATCTGAAAGTTCTTCTTCTGATGAAGAGGTGTTTGATATTGAAGAATTGTCGTCGGATGAAGATTTGTTACAAATTCTAGATGAACGTATAAGGCCTAAAAATAAGAATTATATTGAAGAAACGGTGTCAAGTTACAACGATTGTGAATTTATTGAACATTTTCGTGTTAGTCGTGCCGTTGCTGAAGATATTGCGAACCACTTCAGAAATTCACAATATTTTCATTATCAAGCGGGAGGCAATGGAAAGCTTGGAGAATATGAACAAACATTCATATATTTATGGTTCGTTGGTCACCAGACTGCATCATTCAGAGATGTAACTGATATATTCGATATTGCTATCAGCACTCTTTTTAAATTAATTAGAAAGTTAACATATTTTCTGAGCAATATGGCCCCTCAAGTAATTAAATGGCCATCAGGTGAAGAGAAAATAGAAATTGAGAGAAACTTTAGGCAAAACAATTTTCCAGGTGTTATTGGAGTAATTGATGGGAGTCACAAAATAGACAAACCAACAAATGATCCAGACTCATACTTAAATAGAAAACATTATTATTCTATTCAGGTAATCACATACTAATACATATCTTATAAACTTAAAAACTGACTAGAATTTTTATATATATTTTTAGTTGCAAGTAGTTTGTGACCACCAAAGAATAACGGACTTATTTGTCGGTTATCCAGGATCAGTACATGACAGTAAAGTTTTCAGAACTTCACCATTAGCTGAGACTATAGTTGTAAAGTGTGCAGATTATTTTATTTTAGGGGATAGTGGTTATCTATGTTTGCCCAATCTCCTAACTCCTTTTAAAGATACAGGTAACTTAACACGGAGACAGTTAAATTACAACATGAAATTAAGCAAAAATAGATATGTAGTTGAACACTGTTTTGGTCTACTTAAGCAGAAATTCCGTCAGTTGTATCATGTAAAATTAAGAGCTGTACCAGATATAATACATTTTATAAGAGCATGTTGTGTTCTTCATAATATGACAATCGAAGACCAATTTGAATATGAGGCAGAAAATATTGATGAAAATATTTTATCATTTAATTTGGACATTGATGAGAATCATGCAGACAGAAATGGAATGGAAAGAAGAAATGAAATCATGAATTTGTTACCTATGTAAATAAATCATGTTCATTACAATTTTTTTTTTAATATTCTGAAATATTTTAATCTCTTCGATATAAACTGTAAAACATGTATTACTTAAAGTATGATGTATTTAAAACATATTTTTAAGTTGTAGAGTCAATATATGTATATTCTTTTTATTTGTTACACATTCAATTTGTAGAAAAAAAAATATAACTCTGATGATTTTTTATTAAAAAAAACCTGTTACAAACTTAACCTTAAATTTACTTTCCTAAAGATTAAAGTATTTCAGAAGGTAAAGATTCTTTTGAACTAGCGTCTAGCCGTTGGCAGGTCAGGATAATCCTGACCAATCCAATCGCACTTGAGTATGTGTGTGGCGCGTCATTTAAATTATGTACATATTTGAATGTAACAGTTCTCATTTCTCATATCACGAAACGTTCTCGGATTGTTCACTCAAACAAGAAGTAATGCTTAGTTGTTTTAAATACACAGTTTTATTATTTTACATATTATAAATATTATCTTATTGTGAGTTGGCAACAAGTAAGGGAGGGCTTGTCTTTGTCACATATTATTATTATAATAGATCATAGTTGTTGTTATTTGTTATGTTGTTGTATAATAAAAATAATTACCACAATCAAATATCAACAATAAACTGACGTTCAGATAGACTTAGAAATAACTGTCCAACCTGTGTTTTTATAAAATTGACTTCAACTTTTTCTGCCAAATCAACCACAACCGTGAGACTCCTGGGCAAAATCCACCAATTTTTATAAAGCCTTTCATTTTTATGTGCCTTTTTGCTTTGCTTTCAGAATTAAAGCAGCCTGACCGATGACAGAAAAACTTCATTGTTTTGTGAGTCTTTGCGGAAAAGTTCTCGACTTTAACGTACTTGGTTTTTGTACTACTTTCAATAAAACATTTCCACTCCTGAAAAGAGACTAAATTTGAAAATTGAAGTGTTTCACTTTCTAGGATTAGGTTGTGTTCTTCTTGAAAATGAGAATGCAATTCTGCAACATAACTTGAATAAAAATTATACAAAGGACACTTCTTAGAATCTTTCTTGATTTTGTTATCTTCCGTTGAAGTGTCTTACAACATTTTTATGAGTTTCTGTGTATTCAAATCAATTAAACATAACTCCTTATTTGTGTGAACAATCTGAGAACGTTTCGTGATATGAGAAATGAGAACTGTTACATTCAAACCTGTACATAATTTGAATGACGCGCTACACACAAAATCAAGTGCGATTGGATTGGTCAGGATTATACTGACCTGCCAACGGCTAGACGCTAGTTTCTTTTGATACTAAATATTTGCTAAGTATTTCGTTCGTCTTCTCTCTCAGTTTATTTTGTTTTCTTATTTCTAAAAGTCTTTCTTCTTCAAACAGTTTCTTTGTTTGGTTTTTTTCTTTGATCACTTCTAATCTTTCTTTGTAAATTTTTAGCAGTTCTGTATAAAATTCCTGTCTTCATACATCTTTTGGAGAATATTGTTTTTGCTAACTGGTCTCTCTCTTTCTTTTAAGTGATTTTGGTGTAGAACTAAGAACATTGGCTTTAGCTGTTGCTACATCTTCAGACTTTTCATCTATGTGATGTGCTACTGTTTCATTAGATAACAGCAATTCAGGATTGACATTTCTTTTTTGCCCAAATATCTCATCTAGTTCATTACTATATTCAAATGTTTTGCGGCCTCTTCCTGTTTTTTTTTTTACTCTCATCTATATATTTCTTATAATTTCTTTCAATTACTCGCCATCTATTTTCGCAGTGACATGCATTCAAATTAAGATTATGTAAGTTATTTAGTTGTTCTGCTACCTTTGCCCACATAATTTTCATGGTTTTCATTTGTAAACTCCCTACCCTATCTCTGTATTTTTTATAAAAATCTATTAATGACAGTGTCTGGTTGTGGATCCAAGACATACTGACTGAAACACTTGTCGATGGGCTTTGGTTTACCATTATAAACTCTTGTAAATCTGAAACAAATGTAACCTTTAAATGCCGTTTAGAAAAATGTGTTTCATTATTTTTTTAAACTTTCACTTTAGACGAAGTTATTGTTTTGAAAAAAAGTAAGTAGTACTTACCTTCCATATTAGAAATCTATTTGTTTTTTTTTTGTGTGTTTTGGCTTGGACAATTGTCATTCAGCCAGTCTCAATCAAGATAAGTTTATTAATGTAGTGTGTGTGTGTGTGTTTGTGTGTGTAGAGTAATTGTCTTGATACTTAGCAAAGTCGACGTCATTGTCTTTGCTAAGAGACGCTAATTGTATCCGAACGTCTGCGGTCCCTCCGGTGTGTACCGATCACACAAGGACAGAAATTATTTTCATTTATTAATTTTTTTTGAATAAACGAAAATTTCCACCCAGGTGGGATTCGAACTCACGACCTTTAGATTTAAAGGCAGGCGCTCTTACCACTGAGCCACAGAGGGGGTTAAATCTATTTGTTTGATTACCAAAATTATGAATCTCGATATTAACCAAAAATATTAGGTTAGGTTAGGTTAGATTAATTTAATTTCGATAATCACCAAATCGTTCGTGCAGCATAAATTTTGACAACGGTCAGAAAACAGTCTAATTTCACGTCTGCGCAGAGTGCATAGTTTACAAACGGTAAGCAAACCACTGCAGAAACAAACCTAATACTGCTTGTTTTCATAAATTACTCCTTCGAAGGATCAATTGAAGATTTGTTTCTCTATACACCCTTGGAGACTAACACAACAGGAGAAGAAATTTTTAGTCATTGATAATTATATGACTAAACACTATATTGTCTGGAACAAATGTATTGATGTGTGCAGCGACGGAGCTGCAGCTATGGTCGGCAAAATAAATGGAACTGTAACAACAATAAAGAATATTGCACCCAATTGTAGTAGAAGTTACTGCGTTCTGCATTGTCATGCCCTTGTCGCGAAAAAAATGCCATTGGCTTTTAAGATAGTTCGCAATCAAGCTGTACAAATTGTTAACTACGTTAAATTATGTCCACTCCAGTCGAGACTTTTTAAAAAAAGCATATGAAAAGGTAGAAAGTCAGCATCAATCACTTTTGATACACACGGAAGTTACATGGCTTTCAAAAAGAAAAGTTTTATCAAGATTATTTGAATTGCGCAACGAGCTTACGATATTCTTTGCTGAACAACCTTTCAGCTGAACAGCATTTCTGTATCTGTTAGAACGATTGTTAAACTATTGCATGATGAGCAATGGTTGATGATATTGGCTTACTTAGCTGATATATTCGATAAACTCAACGTATTCTGCCAATCCTTACAAGGAAGAACAGTAACCACATTTACAGTAAAAGACAAAATATCGTCCCTTAGAAACAAAATTTTCTTCTGGATAGAATGCGCGGAACAAAAAAAATACCAACGTTTTACTATTTTAAATAACTTCCTGGAAGAGAATGAGTTAGGAGTAACCTAAGATCTGGAAAAATATAATTGAACATTTAATTAACCTCGAAAAATCCTTGAAATCTTATTTCCCGGAGTAGTTACAGGACATCGACTGGGTTCAGAATAAGTTCACAAAACATACCAAGCCATCGATGCTAATTATGTCAGAGTATGAGAATTTGATTGACGTTAAGTATTCATCCCTTCTTAAACAAAAATGCAAATCAGAAGATTATAATCTAAATGAATTAGAATTGCACTTGAAGATGAATAATCTGCAATCCTTGAAAAATTTGTCATGGTTTTACTTCCTTTTGTGACGACTTACCGATGCGAGACTGGTTTTTCAGCTTACGTTTATACCAAAAACAAGTTCAGACATAGGCTGGATATAGCTCTGGATCTTCGTATTCAATTGTCAGACTTTAAGCCTAATTTTGATACTATTATAAGAAAATGTGTGAAAATATTTCATTCTTCACATTGAAATAGTTATAGTTACTTACTTAATTGTATTAATCTTTGAATAATAAATATTTTGTATTCCTCATATTATTTTTCATTCATAATTTCTTCCTTTTGTTACAGTCTTACATAAAAAATATTCAAACTACAAGGTAATTTCTTTATTTATCAAAATAGGGTTCCGCCAAAAAAAGATCGTTAATTAGGATTCCGAGACCAAAAAAATTGGGAACCCCTGGTCTAGATTATGTTATTTTTTTTAAACATTATTTTTGATTTAATATTTTCATTGCAAACTTAATAAAATTTCACCTAATTTTTGTCTCAAAAATACCTCAACAACACACAAACAACAACTCATAAATTAAAGCAATTAGGTACACGGAATGTTTAATAGGGAAAACAAATACAAGGCGTTCCATTTAAGAAACCTCGGAAAATACTCATTCCAAGTTTCGATCAATCCTGTAAAATATACCAAAATGAAATATTTCGTCAAGTTAATAATTTTGGAGAATAGTAGTCAGGACCTGTTGTAGGGTATTAACCGTCCCGGGGAAACAAAATTTTACGCCCTTTTATACAAGAATATACAAATGTACTGTAAATTAAAAACAGTTAAAAAAAGGCAAAAAATCAAATAATGAATTTATTTCAATTTTTAATATTATTTCTGGATTTATATCGCATTTTACAGCAATTAGGAACCTGGATGCACAATTTTAGTCGGTTATAATATTTTATAACAGGATCTTTGTTTAGTTTTTGCATATCACCATCCAGTTACGATATGAATTTTTGCAATACGTACCGGAAGTGATGCTATATCACTAGTATACACACCAGTACAAAAACAATGATTATAATATCAAAAAGAAATGAAAGGTATGACAAATAAAGTAAATATGTTTCATAAAAATATTTTTTTAAATCCACAAGGAAAATAAAATTCCTGTATTTGGCTATATACCATAAATTACAAAAGTTTTTTTTTTTATTAAGTAAACCGCGTCAACCATGAAAGGTTATTGGCGGGAAAGAGTTGTACATGAAATTAGATGTTTGCTTATAACTACCATTTACAATTGATAACTTAAGTCTATTTTTTATATTAGATTGTACAATTTAGTTAGTTTTAGAAACTTAGACACTTTATCATAGTTACTATAGTTCAGAGCACATTTCAGATCACTTGGTAAATCACTTTGAAGTCGTTCCAGGTGATAGAGTGGACAACTAACAATAATGTGTTCGATTGTCAGAGGAATATCACAAACATAGCACAGTTTTTGTTGTTCTTTCTTCATTAGGTACTGGTGGGTTAACCTGGTATGTTCTATTCTTAAGCGATGTTGTATGACTTGATCTCGTCGTTTTTGTGGCATTATCCCTTTTGGTGACAAATTAGAAATCCTTTATAAAAGGTATATAATTAAAAACACCCTTTCGGGCTACATCATAGAGCGTTTTCGGACTAACAACTCCATCATCAGTGCATTTACCAGGTGTATTATACATGAGTCAAGCCACTAAATATTTGGGTAAAAACCCTTAAAATGATAATCTTTGTTAATAATTTGGTGTGGTGTTAAGTTTTTAATAGATACCCTGCGTGGCAAAAGGATCCAAATTGTTCCAGCTGCATAAATTTTTTCTTTGGATAGGCACTGAAATAGCCAGTAAGAACTGAAGTAATTGTCAAAGAAAAGTTTAGAATGTAATGGCATCTTTTCTGATACTGCATAACAACAGCAGGTCCTTGATCAAACAACATGTATTCAGTTTTCAATTCCGTGGAAGCTCCCTGATAAATTATAAAGTCATAAATAGTTTCAGGCACTCCACACAATAAAAACAATTGTTCTTGATATATTGCTTGATGTTTAGAGATCCTTTGAAAGGAATAATTTGCCCCTCGACGGGATCCAACAAATTGTACATTTCTCTTATGGTATTTCTTCTTCTTCAAGTTCCACTCCTATCGGAGATTGGAAATCATTCTGGCAATTATAATTTTATTGGTTACTCGCCTGAATAGTTCAATTGAACTGCATCCAAACCATTCACGGAGATTACGTAGCCACGAGATTTTACGTCTTCCTACGCTTCTTCTACTTTTGATTTTACCCTGCATTATATTCCTTAGTAGTTCGTACTTTTCACCTCTCATTATGTGCCCCAAGTATTCCAATTTCCTGATTTTTATTGAATTTAAAACTTCGCATTTTTTTCCTAGTGGTTCGAAAACTTGTTCGTTTGTTTTGCGATCCATCCATGATATTTTCAAAATACGTCGGTAACTCCACATTTCGAATGCTTCTAGGTTTTTAATGTTGGATTTTTTAAGTATCCAAGCTTCAACTCCATACAAAAGGGTAGAGAAAATATAACATCGAAGCATTCTTATCGGGAGCGATATATTGATATCGCGATTACAAAAAAGTTTTCTCATTCTATTAAAAGTTGACTGCGCAATCTCAATGCGGCATCTTATTTCTTTTGTCTGATCAGTATCTTCTGTGATCCATGCTCCAAGGTATTTGTACGAAGATATTTGTTCAATTTCTGTATCATCTAGTACTAGTTTAACTTTGATGTTTTGTGCTTTTGTAAATACCATGAACTTGGTTTTCTTCAAATTGATTTTTAGTCCATAATCGTTGCAATATATATTTAGTTGTTCAGCAAGTTGTTGCAGTTCTTCTATTGTTCCTGCCAGAAGGACGGTGTCGTCAGCATATCTTCTGTTATTAAGTGGCTCACCGTTTATTATAAGGCCCTCACTGATCTCGGCAAGCGCTAATTCTGAGATGGCTTCACTGTATAAATAGAATAATAAGGATGATAAAATACACCCTTGGCGGACCCCACGGCGAATCTGGATATCCTTGGTCAGTTCGTTTTCAACTTTCACTTTTGCTGTTTGATTCCAATAGAGGTTACAGATGATTCTAATGTCTCTACTGTCTATGTTTTTATTTAATAAAATTTCTTTAAGTCGATTATGCTGCACTCTGTCAAATGCCTGTCTCAAAATCAATGAAACAGGCATATACTTCTTGATTAATATCTAAGCATCTCTGCGAAAGAACACTTAATACAAACAGTGCATCTCGTGTTCCCAGTTCTTTCCTAAATCCCATTTGTGTATTACTTATGCCTTCATCTAATTTCTTATGTATTCTATTGTGAATTAATTTTAAAAACAATTTCAAGACATGACTCATTAAGGCTATGGTGAGATGTTCATTGCACTTTTTTGGGAAGCAGTATGAATGTTGATTGGAGCCATTCTTTAGGTATTATACCTGTTCTATATATGGTATTGAATAGATCCAAAAGAAGATCAATAGATTCAGTATTCACAATTTTAAGTAATTCGATAGGAACTTCATCAAGCCCGGGAGATTTACCACCTTTAGCTTGTTTCATTGCATATTCAATTGGTCAAAATGTCAGGCCCAGTATCATCCTTAAATTCTTTTGGTGCTTCTGTTCTCTCTTTGTCTTCAAAAAGTTGTGCTATATATTGTGTCCATCTCTGAATTTTTAATTCTAATTTTTTTTTAATTTTAATTCACATTAAAGAAATTGGGGGCTTTGAAGTAGTAAATAGTTTCATATACCTGGGGTCCCTAATAACAAATGACGGAGGGTGTCACAGAGAGATACGTAGAAGGTTGACTATTGCTAGAACAGCTATGATGAAACTGGTAACAATTTGGAAAAATTCTAGCATAACAATGCACACAACACTAAGGCTGGTAAGGGCACTCATTTTTTCCACAGCTACATATGCATCCGAAACGTGGACCTTAAAGAAAGCGGATAAAAATAAACTGGACGCTTTTTGAAATGTGGGTATACCACCGCATGTTAAGAATATCCTGGATTGATCATCGCACTAACGTATCGATCTTAGAACAACTTAAAGTAAAGGATAGATAAATAGGTACGATGCAAAAACTGATAGTCGAGGGTTGAGTTGAAGGAAAGAGACCTAGGGGAAGATTTCCAAGCCGTTGGGTAGATCAAATAAAAATATTGATTAACCAAGGGTTACATGAAGCAGAATAACTAACCCAGGACAGGAAAGGATGGAGGGAAATCGTGAAAAAACTGTAAAGGCTGACGGTGTCACCGCATACCTAAAGGGATTAAGACTGAGGAGGAGGACTTCAGATGGCATCTGCAAGTTAAATATACATTATAGTACTGCAGTGTACAGCATTACCGAACAGAAATAAAAAGCAGGTTGATCAGTTAGCCACACTATAAGTAGGCGTACACTGAAGCTAAGGTGTAAATAACGACTTAAAGGGTTAAATACTTTGATGAGGTTCTTATTATTGTTCCTGTGCGCATTCGAGTGAGCGGAGTACTATTCGTTTGTTTAATTAATAATTTTTTTTGTAGAATTAGTTTTCATGCAGTTGGAAAACTTTGAACGCGAGATATCACAAAGGAAAATATGCTTTCCTCAAAAAATGTTAACATTAAGTCGTAAACGAAGCATTCCGTCAAAAGGAGACGGTAAAATATAAAAGGAACACTTAGTGCAAGGAAAAACTTTTAACGGGTTTTAAAAGATCATACTAAAAGTGTATTGGAACTAAAATTGTCACAGTAGAGACGGGATTTTTAAGAAAAAAATTTAAAAAGACCAGAATGAAATATCTAAAGTTCAATTTTAAAGTTATTTTTATCTTTTATCAACGTCTGTTTGCCTTGCAAGTTTTAGAAGGCTCAGATTATAAGCAGAAATCTGAATTGTGTTTCGAAACTATTTTACGGATTTTGTAATTAGATGTCGCTAGCGCGTCCGTATTGAAGCCGTGTTATTGTTGCTTCTTAAAAGGCAGAAAATATTGATTTTTCACGTTGAGAACTCCTATGAATAGTTGTTCTGATGAGACCTATTAGGTCGAAATACGTATCAACAGATACATAGGATTTGTTTGCGTGAAATCAAATATTTGCTGCCTTTTTTCATTTTATTCGGATTTACTCTGTGTGAGTACTAGAAGCACAATTCGCTAAGGATTTCTGCTTAGTTGTAAAAGACATGTCGTGGAATGCAAATTTTAGATTCCCCATGTCCCTTTTAACATCTTTTATCAACGTCTGTTTGCCTTGCGATTTTTAGAAGGCTCAGATTTTAAGCAGAAATCTGAATTGTGTTTCAAAACTATTTTACGGATTTTGTAATTAGATGTCGCTAGCGCGGCCGTATTGAAGCCATGTTATTGTTGCTTCTTAAAAGGCAGAAAATATTGATTTTTCACGTTGAGAACTCCTACGAATAGCTGTTCCGATGAGACCTATTAGGTCGAAATACGTATCAACAGATACATAGGATTTGTTTGCGTGAAATCAAATATTTGCTGCCTTTTTTCATTTTATTTTTATTTATTACTATTAATTTCAGCAAATTCATCTGCATCTGCATGTAAGTATATATTTTAAACAAAGAAGCTTAACGCTTAACTGCCTTGTTAGTACAACATCAAATACCTATACACTTACTATCACAAACAATTTTGAAAAAACAACAATAATTATAAAACAATTGTCAATTACATTAATGTTATATAATAAGCACAGCTGTAAAATATTTATACTAAATAAAATATTTGTTTGCTGTGTAACTTAAAATTTACCGCTTTTGAAGTTTTTTTTTTATTTTTGTATCTTTGACGCTGGGAGCTTTTCCTCCAAAATGAAAAACTTTCTTTATAACTTCATTGTTTAAGAGTGGAGATAGGTCATTGATTAAATTACAGACCAATTTCTAGATTTGATATTGTGACAAAGTTATTTGAATGAATAGTTTGTAAGAATAACAACAACATAGATCGGTCATGGTAGAGAGATAGCGAGGCCGATTGAAATCCGCTCCGTGATAAACTCCGACATACTGGGGAAATACGAGCAGATAAGTGGCCAAACTATTATAGCGCGAAATAAAGGAAGTTTAAGTAAATAGAGAACGAAACGAGCAACCTGAAAAAGTAAGATCGTTAGATATCCTAGCTATTAAAACATGTTTAAAATTACTAACAGTGGGTCAAAAGTTTTATCAATAAAATTTTTATCACTCAAGGTCCGATGGTCCACTAGCCTTTTGCTTCTTTCCGCAGGGCTAATTACAAAGTCATTGGAATCTCGAATAAAAAACAGAGTCTTCTTCTTCTTTTTATGTAGGCATGACTGTCTACATAAAAATGTAGGAATTGTCGTTCCATCGTTTTCGTCTTCTTTCTACTGACAGTCTTCCTATTGGGGAAACGTCTCTTGTCGTATTTACTACACTATTTGTTGTCACTCGGGATATATCATCGTCCCATTCTACTCTTCTATTTCTTACCCAGTTCTTGATGATAACTTAGCAAAAAATTTCTTAACAAGAAAAGGAAAACAAAGGAACAAATAGTAAGTAGAGTAGCTCTATAATAAAGAGTAAGAAAAAAGAATAGGAGAAGAAATAAAGAAAAGATTGGGAAAAAATAAAACAATGCAAAAATGGAAATTAGAAGTAATACAGAAAAAAGTAAAGAGAATTACAAAACCAAACAGGAGAGCAGCTAAACGATTATGCAGACAAAACAAGAAAAATACTGGAAACAACTAGAAATAATAAAAGATAACTATGACCAAAAAGAAGTTGGCAAAATTTCTCAAGGAGCAAAAAAGGCACGATTAATACAAAATAAAAGCACAATGTCTTGCAGAAATAAAGATGGTATGTTACTAGCAAACAGGGCAGAAAAATTAAACAGATGGGCAGAGTATTTCGATAAAGTAATAAACGATCAAGGCCAAAGAGAAACAGATATTTCTTCTTCTTCTAGTTCCATGACCGTTATCGATCGTTGGATATCATGTTGGCTACCATATTCGCTATCGTGACTTTATTGACAGCAGCTCTAAATAACGATGTAGTTGATTTTCCATACGATTGCCTTAGATTTTTCAGCCATGATGTTCTCCGTGTACCAGGACCACGATTACCTTGGATCTTTCCCTGAATGATCAGATGTAAAAGATCATATTTTTTAGGGTGTCTCATAATGTGACCGAAGTATTCCAGCTTGCGTTTCTTTATTATATTGACCAGTTGTGTTGTTTGGCTCAGTCGTCTAAGGACCTCCTCATTTCTAACTCTGTCGACCCAGCTTATTTTCAGTAGTCGTCTGTATACCCACATCTCAAAGGCTGTCAAGCGTTTAAGCATAGCCTCAGTTAGAGTCCACGCTTCCACTCCATACAGCAGGACAGGAAAGATGTAGCAAGATGTCATACGAACTCTAAGGTCAATGCTAAGATCGTGACTGCAAAGTACGTTTCTCATTTTTACAAAGGCAGCTCGGGCTTGTTCTATTCGGCTTTTAATTTCTGCGGTTGGATCCCAGCTCTCATTGATATTACTGCCGAGATACACGAGTTTCTCTACCCTGTCCAGTGTGGCATCTCCGACTTTTATACCGTCATCCTGTATATAATTTTGTTTGCTAACTATCATATATTTAGTTTTCTTAACGTTGAGTTTTAATCCTTACTGATCACAAGTCTGTTCTATTTTGTTCATTAGATTTTGAAGGTCTTCTGCAATTGGCAAGGACTAAGATATCGTCGGCATATCTAATATTGTTTACGGTTACTCCATTCACAATAATACCTTCGGTTGTCTCCATTAAGGCTTCCTTAAATATTTTATCCGAAAGTTAAAAAGTAAAGGCGACAATATACAGCCTTGTCTCACTCCTCTTTTTATATTTATTTCATCCGACAGTTCTTGTTCAACCTTTATTCTTGCCACTTGATGCCAATATAGATTTGTAATTATTTGTAGATCTTTATCGTCCAATCCAGCTGTTTCCACAGATATACAACAGCGAATATAAGAAACAGAACAAAGAAAAACAAGAACCGATAAAGAGGTAATAGAAGTAATAAGAGAACTTAAAAATAATAAAAGTGCCGGATAAAGCAGAGTATCAGTGGAAATATTAAAAGTAGCAGGAGATATACTGCAGCAAAAGATAGCTGGACGTATTATAAAAATATGGGACAAAAATTCCAGAGCAATGGAACATAGCACTCATCTGTCTAATTTACAAGAAGGATGATAAAAAACTTATGAAACAGAGATATTAGTAGAATATCAGTCTGGTTTCAGACAGGGAAGAACAACCACCTATCAAATTTTTGTTTTAAAATTATTTCAACAACAGTTCCAGGTTTGAAGAAAATCATGTTTGTCATGAGAAAACTCTAGGTTTGTATATGCTCTTTATTGATTTTAAACAGGCCTATAACTTAAAGCTTTTGATAAGAGTGCAACATGATGCTTTGTAATTTTATGATTCAATTTTGTTACGGTTTAAAATATATTTATCAAGTGGTATTCAAATTCAAAAAATATAGTTTTGCACTATGCACCTTATCCCATGCACTTGCGATCCAATAGGAAACATCTTTCAAATTGATGGCTTTTAATGTAGGGTTTAACATTTCTTGTTTCATGGTTAATAGAAACATTCTCCGACAGTTTCTTTTCAGCGTATCCAAAACACACTGGTCTATAAAACACCCTGGTTCCTCCCTCCATTCGTAAGGAGGAACATGGCCTTTATATCCTCATCTTTAAGTTCACTTTCATCAGAATGAGTCGGCGCATTATCTAACAGAAAAACTGCTTTTCTTGGTAGATTGTTGTCTCTTAAAAACTTCTCTGTCGATGTTATGAAATCGATGAAGAACCAATGTTTAAAAATGTCACTGCTAATTCATGCACTTTGCTAATTGCAATATTTCACTAGCAGAGCGTGTTTTGAAATTCCTTTAAATGATCTGGGGTTCTTTGCCTTTCCAATCATTGTCAGTTCCATTTTATATTTTTGATGTGGCATTGCTACAGGCCAAAATGGTTACTCGCTCTATGCTGCGTTTATAGCTAGGAGCTGCTGATTCACTTTTAGCTGCAAGACTCTTCTCGGGTAACACTTTATAATTAAGTCCTGCTTCATCGCAATTAAATATTTGATCACCTGTTAAACTTTCAACCTTAATAAATGCTTGAAACTTTTTCTTAAATCCTTCAAAGAATCCCGTAACGCTTCTTTCAGCGGTCTAACCAGCCGATAGGTGCTGTAAAATCTGCCTCACCCTCTCGATTCGCCTTCGGAAGTGCAATGTCTTTTCTTTTAGGATAGGCCCGGATATAAGCACTCCCTTATCCCTAAGCTGGACAAACCAAATATACAAAACCTCGCTAGTTTTTTCGTAATCACTTTTTTTAATGGTTTTTCTGTCTTTCAAGTTCAGTGACTCGTGAAGAATACCATTTTTCCAAATCTGATCGGTTTTTCCTCCAATCTCTAACAGTACAACGACCAACACCATGGTCATTAGTCACTCACTGCAGTGTTTCCCCTTTATCAAGCTTTTTTAATGCGTTTAGTTTGTCTTGCGTTGATAAGGATATGATGTGTGTGGAATGATGTGGGGGAGGTCAATCACCAGTTTTGTCTGGCGACAAATACCTGCTGTAGAGCTTCTGCATAGTCGCTCTGAGGAGTCCTGATAGGACGAAATACGTATAAGGGAATAATGGAAGCACTCTACTGAAATCAAAGCTTAACGCCGGCTCCACACATGCGTTCGTCCAATGTGTGTAACGACAAAACTATGTTTGAGCCAACGTTGGCGCCAACGTTTTTATAACTTGCTCCAATGTTGGGAGTTTTCCGTGGACTATCGGTTTTTGCATACAAATCAAAGGGATTGGCGCCAATACTGGTGTGGCCGTTTATGCCGACCACACATTGGTGTTACAGGAGTGTTCCAATCGGCGTATAATTATGCTATCTGCGCATAATTTTCGCATGCTGCATAAAATTAGGTACCTAATTTTGCACAATCTAGCAAAGCAGAAGAAAATAAAATAATGAGTTTATTTACACGTTATAAAAAGAGTCATCGTCTTCTTTTTTCTTTTAAAACGGTTGTGCTGCCATTTTACACAGCATTCTTTTGAGAAAATAAAAATTACTTTATCGAAGAAAATTTCCATTCCATGACGGCATTAAAAAACAAATTTATAACATGTAAAAATCGATCTTCGGCCATCTGAGCCACCTTCGTTGAGTTGTTTAGGATTAACACTTCGATACACGTACGTGAATATTTAACATCTCACCTGACAAGACGATGTACGGTGGACACCTACGCAGAAATGCACGGCACCTTAAGAAGAAGACACGTCCTTACCCCTTAGCTGTAAGGTCTATCAGAATGGGGTTTATGCTCAAAAGGCTATTTCTTACATAAATAAATAATATACATATCTGGTTTTTTCAGTACCTTTCAGGCACGCAAAAAAATGTGGTTATCTAAATATTTTACAAAAGTATCTTCTTCTAGTTCCATGACCGTTATCGATCGTTGGATATCATGTTTGCTACCATATTCGCTATCGTGACTTTATTGACAGCAGCTCTAAATAACGATGTAGTTGATTTTCCATACAATTGCCTTAGAGTTTTCAGCCATGATGTTCTTCGTCTACCAGGACCACGATTACCTTGGATCTTTCCCTGAATGATCAGATGTAAAAGATCATGTTTTTCAGGGTGTCTCATAATGTGACCGAAGTATTCCAGCTTGCGTTTCTTTATTATCTTGACCAGTTGTATTGTTTGGCTCAGTCGTCTAAGGACCTCCTCATTTCTAACTCTGTCGACCCAGCTTATTTTCAGTAGTCGTCTGTATACCCACATCTCAAAGGCTGTCAAGCGTTTCAGCATAGCCTCAGTTAGAGTCCACGCTTCCACTCCATACAGCAGGACAGGAAAGATGTAGCAAGATGTCATACGAACTCTAAGGTCAATGCTAAGATCGTGACTGCAAAGTACGTTTCTCATTTTTACAAAGGCAGCTCGGGCTTGTTCTATTCAGCTTTTAATTTCTGCGGTTGGATCCCAGCTCTCATCTCTCATAGATATTACTGCCGAGATACACGAGTTTCTCTACCCTGTCCAGTGTGGCATCTCCGACTTTTATACCGTCATCCTGTACCGTATAATTTTGTTTGCTAACTATCATATATTTAGTTTTCTTAACGTTGAGTTTTAATCCTTACTGATCACAAGTCTGTTCTATTTTGTTCATTAGATTTTGAAGGTCTTCTGCAATTGGCAAGGACTAAGATATCGTCGGCATATCTAATATTGTTGACGGTTACTCCATTCACAATAATACCTTCGGTTGTCTCCATTAAGGCTTCCTTAAATATTTCCTCCGAATATAAGTTAAAAAGTAAAGACGACAATATACAGCCTTGTCTCACTCCTCTTTTTATATTTATTTCATCCGACAGTTCTTGTAGGATTAAAGGCATATATACAAAAGTATATGCCTTTAATTTTGAAATATTGATCATTTTGTCCTAATAGACCACCGTTGTGTGGTCATGTAACTTTTAAAAATATGTACTTCCATATATTGGCTATGGATTAAAGTCATGTTTAATGCAGAATAGAGCCAAAATAGAAGGCTAAGAAATTTGGGAATTGAGTTAATAAAAAAATAAATAGGATTCGTAGCCTCGACGTCAGGTTTACACTCATATATTTAGTCTGCAATTGCCAAATACGGCGTCTCTAAAAGTCTAGTAGCTTTAAGTAACGAAAGTCGCAGCTGCTGCAATTTCCATGTCCGACATGTAGACGTTGGCTCTAAAGGAAACAGACTGATATTGTCCCAATACTCAACCCAATGTGTGGATCGACCCTACTGTCTTTTCTATATTAAATTCCCCATTTCAGTAATTGTCAAAAGCGAAGAAGAGAAAGGAACAGTGACCTCTGAATAGGAAAATCCTGCGAAAGGGGTAAACCATTTTTCAATATTGTAATGAACTTCTTTTTGCTGATGCTTTAAAAATGTTTATAAATATAAAAAAATAATGATTGATTGCCTTAAATTACAATTAGACTTAAATAACTTATGTTTAGAAAGAGTAAATATTATGAAGGATCTTGAAGTATACATTGATAATGAATTATGACCTAATTATCATATAAATAATATTAGGAATAAAGCAAGAAACAAGATACACGAAAAAAGAACAAACCATGGATGGCAGAAGAAATTCTAAACATGATGGACAAAAGAAGAAAATACAGAGGTAAAAATGAAACAACATACAAAAAATACACAAGAATATCAGAATAAAGATCCAACAAGCTAAAGAAACCTGGCTAAGTGAAAGATGCCAAGAAATTGAAGAGTTGGAACAAAGACATGATACTTTCAATCTACATAAAAAAGTAAAAGAAGCCGCTGGAATATTTAAACAAACTCCTACGTCTTTCATCGAAGATAAACATGGGAACCCGCTACTGAACATAGATCAAATAGGTAGATGGAGAGAATACGTGGAAGAGATGTTTCAAGACCTAGAGAGGACGAACATTTACATGCAGGAGGCATCGACTGGACCTTATATCACAAAGCAAGAAATTATCAAAGCGGCAAATCAGATAAAGACCGGAAAAGCTGTTGGGGAAGATAATATCCCAATTGAAATAATAAAGATATTACTAGACGAACAGATCGAAGTAATGGAAGATATATTTAACAAAATATACGAAACAGGCATAATACCAAACAATTGGCTGATATCGGTGTTTATACCACTACCAAAGAAGAGAAACTCCAAGAAATGTGAAGACCATAGGATTATTAGCCTGATGAATCATATGTTGAAGCTTTTCCTACGAGTAATACACAATAGAGTATACAATAAACTAGACGAACACACTGGTCAAACTCAGTTTGGTTTTAAGAATCGGTTCGGAACAAGAGAAGCACTTTTTTCTATACGTGTGCTAGTTGAAAGATGTAGAGATGTCGATTCTGATGTATACTTGTGTTTTATAGACTTTCAGAAGGCGTTTGACCTGGTGAAACATGATAAACTAATAGATATTTTAAGGTCATATATCGACGATAAAGACTTAAGGATCATTTCAAACCTCTACCAAGAATAAAAGGCTAAAATTAGAATAAAAAGCAAAACATCTGGAAAAATCAATATCGAGAAGGAAGTAAGACAGGGATGTGTCCTATCACCTTTGCTGTTCAATGTTTACTCTGAGAAGATATTTCAGAAAGCTTTGGAAGGCACCTCGGATGGTATAATTATAAACGGACAATGTATAAATAACCTGCGATATGCTGATGACACTGTCATACTGGCAGATAATGCTGAAGCCCTGCAACACTTAATGGACCGAGTAACGACAGCCTGTAGAGAATTTGGAATGAAATTGAATACAAAGAACACAAAAACGATGGTCATCAGCAAGCACCAAAACAGAAGGGTGAAGGTCAATGTCGACGGAACAGATCTGGAAAGAGTAACAAGAACAACGTACCTTGGAAGTAACCTTGATGAAACTTGGGACCACTCACTAGAGATAAGAATATGCCTGGAAAAGGCACGTACAATGTTTTACAAAATGCAAAAAGTTCTATGCAATAGCCAGCTGGGCATCTCATTGAGAACTTGAATACTTAAGTACTATGTTTTCTCCACCTTGCTCTATGGTGTTGAAGCCTGGACAATGACAGAAGCAACAGAAAAAAGAATCCAAGCATTCAAACTCTGGTGTTACCATAAAATGCTCAGAATATCCTACATGAGCCATACGACAAATGCGGAAGTCTTGCAGAGGATGAATAAGGAAAGAGAGCTTATACTTATAATAAAAGAACGGAAAACACAATATTTTGGAAACATCATAAGAAATCAAAAGTATGAAATGCTCCAACTTATAATCGAAGGCAAAGTCAATAGCAAAAGAGGACCAGGAAGAAGACGCAACTCTTGACTTAAAAACCTACGGCCATGGACGAACATGACCTCCATAGAACTATTCAGGGCTGCTACAAATAAGATTAAATGAACAAATGTAATGGCCAACATCCTTAAGGATAAGGCACCGTAAGAAGAAGAAGAAGATAAAGCAACAAAGAAGTTTGATTTTGTGAATTATATTATTACAGGAGTTTTGACATATCCCATGCTTAAAAATGTTATAGTATGGCCAGGGTTGGAGTGTACTAGTCTAATATGTGGTCTCCACATTATGCTGTATATTATAAAGGTTCTCTGGAAAGACAAAGGTAATTTTTCAGAACAATGAATTTTAAGCTAGCTATACCAATAAATGATATTCACTATGCTGTATATAGTTGATTTAATTTACACACATAGACGTTAGGAGAACTCAGTTTACTATATTCAAACAAAATTATATAAAATTATCAACAGTCGAGATTAAAAAGTCAGCATGAACTATTTGCAATGGTTTCATAGGATAAACTACAGTTTAAATAGGTCTGTATCCAGAAAGTGTTAATTGACAAACCCTCAATGCAAAAATGTAGATAGTGATTTCGTCACAGTATTCCTAAGTTATGGAGAGTTATAACAAACCACTAAAGAAATGATTTGTCGAGGCTGTGTAAAATTTGTCGGATTTATGTTATTTATTTATATTCACTAATATTTAATTTATTTGTTATATATTTGTTCATAACTTTTAAGATATTATTTTTAAATTAGTTTTAGATAAGTAATTGTATTAAATGGCTTTATTTATACTCACTTTTGTAAATCTAAAATGTTAACTGCATTATTAAAGAAGTATATTGATTAATTATAACATCTAACAACATATAACATCTTCAAATGGTTAACAAAAAGTTGATGAGGCAAAAAATTATGATGTAGCACCACTACATTACTGTGAGACTTTCTGTAAAAAACCTTTGCTCTACAGATTAGTAGATAAAGCACAATTGAATAGACTGCATTCTACATAATAAAGCAGATCTACTTATTCTGTTTAATGGAAACTTGAAAAATAAATTATGATGGATTATACCTTAAGGCTGAAATTTGTCAGCTATTAACTCAAACAATTTATACTCTTCAAAAATACTTGTTTTATCTTCTTAAATAAATTGAATATTACCATAACTATAAAAAGTGGTCAAGAACTCGAATCACTGTGTGTTATTGTTGATGTTTATAGCTATGAGTAATTGTTCATAAAATACTGGTTTATGAATTATTGAGGGTCAATGTCCAATAATATGGTTGGAAATTACTTTCATCATTTTACAATAACTATCTATCTTATATTTTGTAAATAAAATTGTCTGTGTCTGGAATATTCTTACTAACAGGTTTATATTTGCTAGCAATATGACCTCAGTCCATTAGAAAGGAATAACACTTTTGAATTCTACTGTATAAGTATTAGATCTGGAGTATCAAGATAATACTGCAATATAAAATTGTGCAGATAGCACACCAAAAAGTACATGAGCTAATTTACAATACAATTAACAGAACTTAAGTCAGTTGCTACAGATACCGAATAAGACTGTTTGCAGAATCAGAGAAAACTTACTTATACAATATACTCTGAAGTAAGTGACATATGAATTTGAGAATTATATGTTTTGGTTAGACTAATGTTAAAAATTCTTAATGGTCAATAATATAAAATTTACATGACTATAGCAAAAAGTGCTAGAAGAAAAGCAAACAATACCTACCATGATCTGGTTGAGATAACTCAGCAAACAACAAAAAACGTGAAACAAAATTTTTTATAAATGAAAAAAACTGTTAAAGATGTAATTTCCAACTACCACCTGCTTTGAAGATTACAGCTTATTCCATAGTTTATTTACTTTTTGAAAACATTTATTGACAGTACAAACCAGACGTAATAATTTGCGAATGGAGGTCGATTTCTGTTTAGTAAGTACTCCTTATTAGTGTCATAGTCATAGTGCCGATAAAAGTTACTATCAGTGGGGTTAAAACTACATTTAAGATAAAAGCAAAAACATACCATTGTTGTGTTGAGTTCACTTGGTACACAAGATAATAACACTGTAAAAGCTATAATAAAATATTTCGCATAACCACTTGCTTTGAAGATTCCGGAATTTGTTTACTTTATCAAACAACGTTTGCAAACATTTTTACACTTACACACTACAAAATGAAACGTCATTATCATCTGGAGATATTACCAACAACCAACGCGCCGCGGTTGGTTAGTTACTGGGTTTCTCCGGCAACGATATACAGCGTTGCCGTTAATATTTGAGTTTCAGTAGTTTTCAGATTTTTATTATTTTTTTTATACACGACATCGACACATGAAAACATGTGGGACATTTCTTTCAATAGGTCTCTCCATTTTCCAAATGCACTTTAACCTAAACTTCGAGGTAGCTAACGTGAGTTACTCTTCTGTTCTCGTCTGGGTAGTTCACATGTTTTATTGTTTCGCGATAATCATATTTTTTAATGTCAGCTAATAAATTTTAAATAATAATTGTATCAATTCCACGGTAAAAATTCGACATCTTCGGATCCTATCGACAAAAATCAAAAAGCGTTTTAAAGGTAAAGACTGCAGCATTCTTATTGATATTTTTGCAATTTACTGCACACTTCAGTTGGTTCTTATGTTTTTCTGACGATTGGAGTATAAATTAATTGATTTATACCAAAACTAAAGCATCTTTGGGATTTGTTAATGACGTTTTGTTAATGAATTTTTGACGGATTGTTCGGTTCGGAGCCGGGACTGTGACGAGACGTGACGAGACGACCTTTAGCCGATCTCTCGGCTATATATCAGCAACTATGCATGTTATAACTTTAGGAGAAAAAATGCCTTAGTAAAAGTGGCCAAGAGAAATCGCTGGAAATAACTTTCAAGTTTCTGGGTTAACCGCTAGGGGGCGTAACCTGTGAAGAAAAATTTGAAAACCAGTTTTTTGTGAAATATGCCCAATTATATCAAGTGTTAAATAAGTAAACTAGAAAGACGCCTCAATTCCGCGCTAAGTTGTTCAAGTACTTGTTTTTTATTTTTTTAAATAAAGGGTGGGGAAGAGTGGGAAAGTATTTGTGGATAAATACCTATAACTTTGGTTTGGATCAATCGATTCTAACGAAATTAGTGTAATTAGAAAGATTGTGGATGAATTAATTTATATCTACTATAAAACAATTGCATTTAGTTTTAATTGTCGGGTACTTTCAAATAGAAAAAATTAAAATTTGTTTTTCTTCAAAATGTTTAATAGAAACACCTATTCATTGTAAATTATAATGGAACTGGATTAAATTTGTAACAAAATGGCTCAAACTGCATTTTGATAGCTTTTGTCTAACTCGAGATATGAATAAAAACGCATAAACATAAGTAAGTATAGTATTGACTTACCCTTTATTATAACTTAAAATTAAATATGTGAAAGATCATACAACTATCTCGATCATTAAAACTTAATGTCCAATTAAATGTTTAAATTGTTTTCCATCGTTGTCCACACAAATATGTAATCTTTCGGGCGTAGACATAACAGCCGCTTCAATCTCAGCTGTTGATAGAGTTTGGTTCAATCTTTCCCACAGATAAAAGTCCAGACATGTTAAGTCTGGAGATCTAGTTGGCCATGAAAATATACTTCCCCTTCAAATCCATTTATTTGGATAACTTGCTTACAAATAATCTCGAACTCGTCTAGAAAAGTGCGCAGGACACCCGTCATGTTGTAATATCATATCTCTTCTTGTTTTGTAAGGAAATATCTTCCAATAAAACAGGCAACTTCCAGCAATTTTTCTTGGCCACTTTTACTAAGAAATTTTTTCTCCTAAAGTTATGATATGTTACAAACGTGAACAGTTTCTGATATATAGCCGAGATATCGGTTTATTTGACCACCCAGTACTTTTATAAACTTAAATTATATGGATAATGTAAGAAACTATTCCCTATTGGGGAGTTGACCAGTCTGACCAGTAACGTATTATAAAATTCTTTGTGCTCTTCTGCTAAGTAAGTGTTTTCTTTAAATCGCCATCTTCCCTTTCAAAATAGGACACTTACGGCGTGCCGCGCCACTGATAAACAGTAACCATAAATAGTGTTACGATTTTAAATGTTATGGCATATAGAACTGTAAATATTTTATGACTAATTCTTTTTATTTATTCTCGTAATTTGTAGGTCAAAATATACCTGAGCTTAGCTACCAGTTGTTTACCAGAAATCTCTAGACACTAATTTTGGTGAGTCATCCACGTCTCGAGGTTGAAAAACGAGTCGAGCGCCTTCACCAAAATACGAGACTATTCAAGAAGTCCGCCGAATTCTCTGGATGACAACAGTTGTGAATATAAATGAAAGATTTTTATTTGGCAGTCAGTCATAAGAAGCTCGGCAACCGCGATATTTAAAATGTAACGAAACATAAATTATTATTTGTAATATAAATTAGAATTAATAAAGACAAATAAATTAGAACTATACAAACGTCACAGTGGTGCAGAAGTGGGATCGTAGATAAATTTAATTTGATTTTTGAAAAAGACTTTTGAACTTTTGAAAGGTATTGTTCGTCGGGAACATCCGCGTAGTTCAGTAGTGATCGTTGTACGAAAGAACATTTAAAAAGTACGTGTGTGCCTGACCAAAGATGCTGCTAGTAGAACTTTCAGTGAAACAGTTGCGTGAGCAACTAGAAGAACGCGATGAAGACTGCAGCGGGTCCAAGAAGATCCTCCAAGAACGACTGAAGACTGTTCTCAACAAGAATGGAGACGACCCGAAGACAAAACCAGAACGCGTCGGCCTTAGGGGAGCAGCTTCGACCCAGAACTTTACCAAAGACCCTCTGATACTAATAGCTTCTTTGAAATGTCGTGAAGATAGTGTATATGTAGATGGAGAAATAAATGGTAAAAAGTATACGTTGTTGGTGGATACCGGAGCGACCAGAAGCATTATACGCCCGACAGTTATAAACAGCCGAAAGAAACTGTTACCAACGAGATTGCGACTTCGGACCGCCACAGGTGAAAATGCCAACATTCATGGAGAAATCCAGGTACAATTAGGAATTGGAGCAGAAAAGTTCGTCCATACTGTTATAGTTGCTGACATCGAAGAGGATGTTATATTAGGAATGGACGTAATGAATGCGCATGGATTCCAATTGGATTTTAAGAATAAGGTAATCAAAGTTGGTAACGAGGAGGTATTTCTCCATCCACATGATGACAACACTATGCAAGCAGCCGTTAAAGAAGATACAGTCGTGCCTGCGAGAAGTGAAACGATAATAGTAGCGCGGCTACAGGGAATTGTGGACGAAGGAACACCTGTTATGATGGAACCTTGGAATCATGACGACGAAGTTGGCCGTGGAATCATAATTGGAAAAGAATTAGTGACTTCGGCTAAAGAAATTCCTGTGAGACTTATTAATGTCAATGACTACCCAGTGACCATCAAGAAAGAGACAAAAGTAGGAACTTGTGTACCTGTCACATCCATAATCCGTCAGACAACAACGTCTGATAATTCCAACGATAAATTTGATCAAATGGTTGCAGTTGCTGGACAGTCTCTGAATCAGATTGAGAAAAGGAAATTAAGGGAATTTCTTCGGCAGTATCGTGATATTTTCGTACCGAAAGGAGGAAAGACGGGAAGAACTACCGTTGTTAAGCATAGAATTGATACTGGGAATGCTAAGCCAATTCGTCAAACAGCTCGACGATTACCACAGGCGAAAAGAGAGGAAGCTGAAACGATTGTTCAGGAAATGAAGAAAGACGGGGTGATAGAACCTTCTACGAGCCCATGGGTCTCTCCGGTAGTCCTGGTTAAGAAGAAAGACGGAACAACGAGGTTCTGTGTGGATTACCGTTTGCTGAACAACGTTACCAAGAAAGATAGTTATCCTCTGCCTCGGATTGATGACACATTAGACACATTGGCTGGAAGTAAATTATTTTCTACTTTGGATTTGAAGTCTGGATACTGGCAGGTAGAAATGGACCCGGTAGATAAAGAAAAGACAGCCTTCACCACAGGATCTGGATTATGGCAATTCAACGTTATGCCATTTGGACTTTGTAACGCTCCTGCGACATTTGAGAGACTTATGGAAAATGTGTTGAGAGGGTTATCTTGGAAAACGTGCCTAGTTTATCTAGACGACATAATCGTCTTGGGGGAGACATTTGAGGACCATCTGAAGAATTTAGAAAACGTTTTTAATCGACTTAAAGCTGCCCAATTGATGTTAAACCCCAAGAAGTGCCAGCTATTTCAAGGTAAAGTCAATTATCTGGGTCATATAGTCAGTAAAGAAGGAGTGGCCGTGGATAAGGGAAAAATCGATTCCATTAAGGAATGGCCAAAACCAACTGACAAACATCAAGTGAGAAGTTTTCTTGGACTATGTACTTATTACCGGAGGTTTATTAAAAAGTTTGCAGATATCGCTAAACCATTAACGCGACTTACAGAGGAAGCAAGAGAATACCGCTGGGATGTAGACTGCCAAAATGCCTTTGAGACCTTAAAAAAGCATTTAATCACAGCACCGATTTTAGGGTATCCACTGCCAGAAGGAGAGTTCATCTTAGATACAGATGCAAGTAATGTGGGAATTGGAGGAGTGCTGTCCCAGATTCAGGGAGGACAGGAAAGAGTCCTTGGATTCCGTTTTGTTGCAGTGAGAACACTCTGCTGGGCATGGCCTTCTGGAAAGAGAATCAGCGTTTCGGTGGCTAACTCCGGCCCGGTGCTCAATCTTAAAATCATATTCTTGGAGTCGTTCGATCCACCTGGCTATCTGACCCTCTGGATTCTTAAACTGCATCAACCACTTAAGGGCGGCATGGTCGGTTCAGAGAAGAGAAGACAGTTGGTGATTCCAAAGAGCAGAATAGCCGAAGTACTTCGTCAGTTACACGACAGTCCATCAGGAGGGCATTTTGGTGTGAAGAAGACCCTTCAGAGAATTCGGGAACGGTTTTATTGGATGAACAGTTCCGACGATGTAAAAGACTGGTGTAAGAAATGTACTATTTGTGCTACGAGTAACGGGCCTTATCGAAAAAGGAGAGCTCCTATGAGACAATATAACGTTGGAAGCCCGTTTGAAAGAATAGCTTTGGACATTGCTGGGCCGTTTCCAGAAAGTGATAATGGAGGCAAGTACATGTTGGTAGTAATGGATTACTTCACTAAGTGGGTCGAGATTTACGCACTTCCAGACCAGAAGGCGGCCACCGTTGCAGATAAGTTGATCCAAGAATATATCAGCCGATTTGGAGTGCCTTTGGAGATCCATAGTGACCAAGGCAGGAACTTCGAAAGCGATTTATTCCAAGGAATATGTGATAGACTAGGTATGAAGAAAACAAGGACTACGGCTTATCATCCGCAATCGGATGGTATGGTAGAACGAATGAATAGAACAGTTGGCAAGTATTTGACAAAGATGGTGTCCGATCATCAGCGAGACTGGGACCAATATCTCCCGTTCTTCACAATGGCCTACAGATCTGCTGTTAATGAATCAACAGGCCAGACACCAGCCAAAGTCCTATTCGGACGCGAGATGCGACTACCTTGTGATCTAGAGTTTGGGTGTCGACCTGGAGAAGATGTAGCAGGTGAAGATTATGTGATCGAATTACGAAGAAGAATGGACGATGTACACGAGTTGGTCCGTTCCCATCTCCAGATCGCTAGTGACCGAATGAAGAAACGGTACGATACGCAAGCCGAAAAGGGGTGTTTTAAGAAGAACGATAAAGTCTGGCTTTATAACCCCAAAAAGCGAAAAGGTTGTTCTCCCAAATTGCAGCAGTTTTGGGAAGGTCCATACCTCATTATGGAGAAGATCAATGATGTTATTTACCGAATAAGCAAGATTCCGAGAGGAAAGCCGATGATAGTACACCATAACCGGCTGGCGTCTTTCGAGGGTGACCACGACGTAGATGAAGAAGTGGAAGTAAACCAAGTCCAAGATGTGTCTGACCTCACGTTTGAGGAATTCATGGGTGCCTATGGAGGTACCGGTAAAGCAAGACATGGTGTTACCACTGAAGAAAGGCAAGATCTACTCGCGCTTCCCGATGACTACTCACTGGCCCTTACCATCCCGGCCAGTATCAAAGATGCACCAGGGTTGGCATCCGTCTTTCGAAGGAAGTTTGGTCGAGTTGCAGAACTTCAATGCCAAGTGCCAGCTCCTGGTAAAACCTTGAAACTTCAAGATGCATCACGTTACCTTTTCTACCTGGTAACAAAAGACACTGCCCGTGACCAACCTACCTACCGAGATGTATGGGAAGCCTTACTTCAGTTGAGAGAGCACGTACTAGAGTCCGACGTGCAAAAGTTAGCCATGCCAAAGTTGGAGTGCCGCCAATTAGATTGGAGGGTTATACGAAACATGATGGAGGAAGTCTTTAAAGACACCGAAGTCCAGGTGTTAGTCTGTTGCAATCCGCATAGTTACTGCTGCGGAGAGAAAACCGTCCCTTGTCATTTCTATACAACTGGAAGTTGTAAAAGAGGGTCCAGTTGCCGATATCAGCATGTCGTTCCAGTTCCAGTCCCGACAAGGTTCCAGGAGGAACCATCTTTTAAGAGGGGGGCAATGTTACGATTTTAAATGTTATGGCATATAGAACTGTAAATATTTTATGACTAATTCTTTTTATTTATTCTCGTAATTTGTAGGTCAAAATATACCTGAGCTTAGCTACCAGTTGTTTACCAGAAATCTCTAGACACTAATTTTGGTGAGTCATCCACGTCTCGAGGTTGAAAAACGAGTCGAGCGCCTTCACCAAAATACGAGACTATTCAAGAAGTCCGCCGAATTCTCTGGATGACAACAGTTGTGTATATAAATGAAAGATTTTTATTTGGCAGTCAGTCATAAGAAGCTCGGCAACCGCGATATTTAAAATGTAACGAAACATAAATTATTATTTGTAATATAAATTAGAATTAATAAAGACAAATAAATTAGAACTATACAAACGTCACAATAGTAACAGTAACAGTACCTTTTGTTTTTGAGTCAAATACAAATTCGATGTGTTCTAGCATTTTAAAAGGTTCCTCTGTGCCTTGTTAGCAATACATTCAATAGAATTGGTAACTTTTTTGTAAAGAGTGGGCCACCATTTTTGAAAATCAAGAATGACTGTAGTATCAACTAGCTTTACTAAAAACTTATGTTTCTTTCCAGGACGTAGTATTAGTTCCATGACTTCTTTGACAATGTAATAGCGATCTGTTCGATGTAATACACGCTTAACCAGACCAAAGTCTCTATCATTCGGGAAGAATGAATGACCTCTTAAAGGCAATCTATAGAATTTTTTTTAATCGGCTTATATCTGTCAATGCCAAGAGAAAACGTATCATCGAATGATTTTTGTTTTGTCCTGCACAGTTGTCACTGTACAGGTACAAATTTTCAACGCTAGACAAAGCATAAATATTCAAGTAATTCGATAGGAAGGAACAAAATTCGTTTGGCCCTTTGTTAGCAAGGCATTCATGGTATAGGTAAAACATAGCAGTTCCATCACCAATAAAATGAATTGAGAATGGAAGCACGGATAATTGCCTAAAATAGTACATTTCCTTGACTGGAATGCATGGAAGTGAAATTTTCTGCATATAGTCAAATGTTAAACAAAGTAATGTGCCTTACTCGCTTTACATAGTTCTGTTGTATCCCTTATATATTTGTAAAATTTGTTACTCCATTTTTTATGGACAAGCAATTTGGCAGCAGCAACACGTTTTGCAGTATCGTTAAGTGTTATGTTTTTCAATCTTAATGTTAGTCTTTTACATTTACAGCACATATCTACTTGTGGCCGTCCAAAGCGGTAGTTAAACCTCTCTTTAAAAATATTGTAATATAATGGATATCCTACTTTTATGTCAGGGTACCTAGTTTTAAAAAGATCGTAGGTACATAATTTTTATGTTCAGGGTTGAACAAAGATATTCGACTTCTTGCGTAGAATAATGACTTTTTAAAGGGAAAACATTGAATGTGATCCATTATTTGAGCAACAGTGTTGGCTGGAACGGTTTCCCTGTTATTCTGCTGTCCTCTCTTATCTTCAGGAGTTTTTCCAAAAGTAGTAAATTTTGTGAGCGATTAATTTTGATTGATGTTACATCATGGAGGCATTCAAACGATTTCTTGCATATCATTATTATAAACAAATTAACTGGTTCTCTCTTTAAATATTTTCCTCTTGTTCTCTAATTTTCTTGGTCTTCGATTTTTATAGCTATGGCCTCGATTAGACTCTGTAGGTAAATATTTTGTTCGTTTTTAGTCTTGAAGGAATATATTTTCTTCGAAATGTCCTGACGCTGTTCTTTCGTAATTTTATCCCAGCATTTCATCTTGCAGCTGAAATATAACCTAATTTAACATAACTTTCCTGTGTTAGTTAACTATTAGTTACAACTATTTACCTGCACGGTTTTCCGGTTTTTCTTGCACGTACATACTATATTTCCTTTGTAATTAATATACTCTGCTTCAGAAAGTATTGCATTATTAATTCTATTGACTTTATACTTGTCAGTATGTAGTACACATTTTCTCTTTTTCCGTTAAAACACTTTCACTATATCTCATTTTTGTTACTAAAATATGAATGTAAAGCAACAATAATGCTTTAGCAACGACAAAGGACAAATAAATAAAAGTTAGGTTGGAGGTTTTATGTATTCTGTCAAATTGGTAGATGAACGTTTATTTGCGAAACATATTAAGTCGGCGAATTCTATTATTCTGTGTCGACGACTTAATATGTTTCATAAGCAAAGGATAGGCCTATGTGTAAACATTGGTTTTGTTTTCTGACAAAAAAATGTCAATTTCTGGAAATGGGTGACATTCCTATGGTCCAAGGAAAACACAGATTGTTGATGAAATTGGCAACACTGAAAGCATAATTTTTGTACAGGCTCGTATTCAGAAAAGCAGTTTTAAATAAGAAAAAGATAAGAAAACAAATTATTAAAATAAATTGAAGGTGTATCAACAAAAAATTAAGTAATAAAAATTTGCTTTTTAATAACAAAATACTATAGAGTATATTAGAAGAATATATAAGGGAACTGTATGTTTGACAGAGCTTTAAAATTACATATTAAGGCTATAAATGTAATATTCTTAACACACAGACAACAATCCAACTAATTTCTTTGTTTTTCGGAGTCGAAAATAGTTTTAGTGATCTGTCCAGTGTTCATAACATTAGTTTACTTTTTTTTATTTAAAGGCAGCCGCATCATCCATATTGGTTATTAGCGGATGTATTTAATGTAAACAATAATTATTGCATTATTGTTTACATTATAAATAAAAAATAAATAACATACTCATTAGTGGTTCAATATGTTAGAGTCTCTTAAAAATTCCACAATATTTTCACTGGTACACTCACTAAAAATATCTCTTATACTGATGGAATTTTATTAGTTAGTCTTTCGGCACTAAATTTAGGACACTCCGTTACTACGTGTTTCACTGTTAATGGCACGTTATAACTCGTACATTTTGGTTAGGGCTCCTTCTTCATGAGATATTCATGTGTGAGTTTGCTGTGTCCTAATCGGAGTCTGGTTAATACAACCTGAAGGAAACGACTAGGGACGTTGTTGCGCCATCGTCCAAAATTTGATTTAATTTCTTTTAACTTTTTATGCGCATCAAAATACAAACAGTATTACTGTTTTTATTTTGAGAACGATTTCCGAAGTGGAAATTGAAACGTCAATAAACGTATTTTTATCTTTAATTGTGGCTTATTCCCACTTGGGTTATTATACACACATTTTTCACCTGGGTGATGTCGAGATAAAAGAAATACCTAAAAAGTACTGATAAATAATCACATTAACACGTTTAATAAAAGATGAGATAAGAAACAAACAGCTGATTTGGTATAACCATAAAAAATGAGTGGGAGAAAATCGAATAACGAGACTACTTCTAAAATAACAACCTCAGGTAGATGCAGATAAGAAGATGAACAAAATGCTATAGAGAAGGTATATCGTCTTACACAAGAGACAAGAGCTTTATTTTAAAGTTAGATAAATGTATAATTACAAATTTGTTTGATCTCGTATACCTACTAGTTGGTTCATTATGAATTTTAAAATATTACATATGCTGGAGTTAAATAATATACATCTGTATGCTAATATTATTTATAGACGTAGATTTTGCCAAATTTTGCAGTTGCTAATTAAGCCCGTTCGTTCAATTTGCACATGATCGATATTTGAACGTAATATGTAGCATTCTTATTTAAAGATACCTTTAATAGAGATTCGCTATGCCAAAACGTTGCTTAAAATAAAATCTAAGTACATATTTGATATATTTGATTTGAATTACAGTACTGTGCGAATTAATGGAATCATAGATTGTTTTAATGAAAAACACTCTATTTAGAAAAAAAATATATACAAAAATAAAAAAAATAGGGGAGGGTGGGGTAGATTTGGACATTATTTTTCAGTAGTGAATATTTTCAAGATATTTGAATACTTTATGACAAATAATGTATGAGTCAATAGTTGTATCTGTTGTCTTTAAATATTTATCGACGAAACTACGAATAAACCTGTTAAACATAGAAAAAATACAAATTTTCTTCAACAGTTTATTTGGCCAATTGTACCCCACCATGGGGCTGATGTGAACCATTCAAATAAACATTTTTCTAAGCCTTATAAACAAAAAATAATATAATACACAAAGTACTTACGAATGATATTTATTGGTTATAACATGAACATATTTGACAAAGAAGTTATTTAATGTTATAAGGGGAAAATGATGTATTGAACTTTATGTAAGACGCTTGACGAGATGTTCCCTTGGTTTCTAAAGGTATAGGAAGTTTTACCACAATACCGGCTCTGAATACCTATAATGCTATTATAATAAAAGCCACTGTTCAGTTAGTATCGTAAAAATTTAATTGTTAGTTCCTCATCCACTAGTTCTTCTACACGGCCCACAAAGTGAACAACCGTTTTCTTTGTTGCAAATTTTACCAAAACGAAGTCAGCTACAATAACCTCTTTATCATCTAAAAGACCATTTATTGCCTCCTGATGACTGTGCACATCTATATCAGAATCTGAATTGCAATCAGACATCGTAGCGCATACGTCAGATTCTGAGGAACTAGAGTAAGATGATTTTTTCTTTGGTTTTTTTTAGCCCTCTTTTGTGCAGGTTTTAATTTTTCGCTATCATTAATTTTTCTTTTTACAACTTTGACTCGTTTGTCATTTCTTTCCTTCTCTTCAGCTTCTATCCTATTCTTTTCTGGTAAAATAGTATATATGCATTACTTTTCCTTTTTTTTAACACGCCTATTCTGCTTTGGTTGCAATGTAGGAAATAGTCGAGTATCTACTAATTTTGCACGTTTAGGAGATTGTGCTACTCCTAGTTAAGAAGCTTTGCTGAAAACGTTTGTTAGCACCTCTTCCACTAAGTCCGTAATAAATTCCAGACTATCATCTCCCTTCATAGGTATTTAGGGGGTTTGAGTAAGAGCTCAATTGTTCATAGCATTTATTTCAAAATCCCCAGAAGGTATTATTCGTGCAGGGTTATTTTACACTTGTAAACTTGTGGAAGGTCCATAGGTGAGCACTCCAGCAAAATCTGAATCGTCAAAATTAAGACTGTTTACTAGCCAGACTCCAGCTTTTTCGAAAGCCTTTGTTATATTAATAGGAGTAATTGATAACAAATATGGATGGGCTGTCAAACTTGCAATGTCGTAGATCGTTATTGCTTTGCCAGGGTTTAATAAAATGAAGTCATTGAAGGATGACTTGCACCTAGTTTTGAACGGGCCGTAAACTCCCATGTCCAGTTGCTGCATCCTGTGTGTGCAGTGAGGTGGAAAAGAAAGCATAACTATTCAATACTCTCTGCAATAATTAATTGCATCAAGCGAAACATGAGTCTCGTGGTTATCAACAAGTAAGGGAATAGGATTTTCACGAGTACTATGCATATGTTTGTGAATATGTTCCAATAATTAAATAAATACGGCTGTTGACATCCAGCCTGATTTTGTTGCATACCCAACTGCACCAGGAACACTTCCATATAAATAATGATCTTTCATTCTTACTCGCGGATATACATATAATGGTGGAATAGTTATATTGGTGGCGGTTATAATTCCACAGAACGTAACGAGCGTACCTCTTTCTGATGAAACACATTGACCCACTTGCTTCTTGACGTTCCGGATATAACTCTTGGTGTTTGCATAACCGTAGAAATACCAGTTTCATCAGTATTAACGATTCGATCAGGAGGAAATTTATAATTGACCATAACCTCGTAATAGTTTTGAAAATAAAGTTCAACGTTGGCTTTGTTAAAACCGGACGTGCGAGCAACGCTGACATTTTTCGGTTTTCCATTCGGCAGTTTTGGGTGGCGTTTCATGAATAAACGCATCTATTCGATTCCTCTGGTCTGATTTTCGTCCCAAGTAGCTGGATATTTCTTATTCAATTTCTTCGCATACTGAAATGCTAATATTCTAGCATGTTTGTAGGTAAGTGCAAAATTCATTGATGAAGATTTATGTAGATAGGTTTCTAGCTCTACTTCTTCACTAGCAGTGAAAACTTGACGAGATGAATATTTTGAAGTTGAGGGTAATTCTGCATATTCTTAATAACGGAGTTATCGTTTCCTGAATGTAACTCATTGGCTGACCTTTTTTTTTGACATGGAAGTGAAGCGCAGATTTGTTTATGTCTTTTTATGTTTTGCGTTTATAATTAAGTACCATTCTGTAAAAAATAAAAAAATCAATTTGACGCATAACTGAGTAGTTTTTTGAATCTATGATGCTCATTTATATTAACGCTCCATTCTAACAATGAGTTTTGGTTTAAATCTATTAAATTTATAATATTATTTAATAAACAATACATTTTCTTGAAATGGTGCACAATTGGACTAGTCCAAATCTGACCCACCTGATTTGTCTAAATGTGCCCCACAGTCGTTATATTTCTACATTAATTTTTATAAAGTCTAACCGATTGTCAAGAAACATTAACTTTAAGGTTATGGTTACCAATACTACACTCTTCCAGTCAAAGATAAAAAAACTGGGCTATTTACAAGAGAAAAATATTTACACTCTTATGAACACAAAGCGTGAATACTTACATTAGTAGTTCAGTAATTTTTCAGAATTTGTTCACCAATTAATATGACGTTTTACTTGAATTTCTACACTGACGCGATAACGACACACTAAAATACGTACGCTCTGAGACGCAACTAACTTCACGATGCGTTTAAAGCGGTTAAATTTAGATGTCCAAATGTACCCACGTCCAAATGTGCCTCATCCTACCCTACATACAAAATTAAAAAAAAAATAAACAAAACTGTAAAGGTAAACTTACATCATTTAGTAGGAAATATGTCCCCTTTTGGATGCAATTTCTGCTTTTACCCGATAAAAACTATGGAGAAATAAGAGTATATACCTAGTTAAACAGAGAAGTGAAAAGAAAAGTTTGTCAATAAACTTTTCAGCCATAAATTTATTGATCTCTCAGTAAAATATTTTTTATTTCAGTAAGTGCACATCTGTTTCTCGTTAGCATTTCAAACATACTTAAAGTAACATCGACACAGCCACGAATCAAACGAAATTTTCGATCCAATCATAATATAATAACTTAAATAAAGTAGGCTGTTGTGTTTTATTACACCTTATTAAAATAATTCTGAGGATCGCCGTTTTATTGAAAGACAATAAACAAGCGATTAATGGAAAATTTTAATGAGACTGTTTACTATCTATCATCAGTTGTATTAAAATGGTTTGTTGCTAACCGTATAACCTTTGGTAGTAGATTACTATTATGTTTTCGTTTCTTTAATTAATATGCACCATCCATGATAAGTGGATACACGCATTTTTATTATTACTTCATTTATTGCACACATTAGGATTTGTAGCTGCAGTTTGCAGATGCAGTTTTTAAGTTTAACAGTTTATAGAAACGTTTTTATGCAATATATATATATATATATATATTTATAAATATATATATATATTTATATATATATATATATTTATATATATATATATATATTTATATATATATATATATATATATATATATATATATATATATATATATATATATATATATAACCAAGAGGATGATAACGGGTACGAGTACTATGTAGTGAAAAGGAGATAATACTGGGAAGTACCCTTTTATAACTGAGGAAGCAAAATAAAACTAGGGTGCTTCGTTCGATGTGCTTTTAATTAAAGGTCTAAGCTTTCGTCAATGATTATTGACATCATCAGAGTAAACCTAATTCTAGCAAGTAACTCAGTGACTTGGGTTGAACACAAAGAAAGTATTGTCTATGTATATATTAAACATAGTTGCAGAAATGGTATCCATAGTTTACAATGTGTTTTTTATTTAATTATAAACGAAATATTTACTATAAATCTAACCACAAACAATTTAAAAATTTTACTAGTTTTTTCTAGTAAAATTATCTAGTAAAAAACTAGTAAAATTTTTAAATTGTTTGTGGTTAGATTTATAGTAAATATTTCGTTTATAATTAAATAAAAAACACATTGTAAACTATGGATACCATTTCTGCAACTATGTTTAATATATACATAGACAATACTTTCTTTGTGTTCAACCCAAGTCACTGAGTTACTTGCTAGAATTAGGTTTACTCTGATGATGTCAATAATCATTGACGAAAGCTTAGACCTTTAATTAAAAGCACATCGAACGAAGCACCCTAGTTTTATTTTGCTTCCTCAGTTATAAAAGGGTACTTCCCAGTATTATCTCCTTTTCACTATATATATATATATATATATATATATATATATATATATAAATATATATATATATATATATATATATATATATATATATATATATATATATATATATATATATATATATCAATAAAAGGGGCTATTTGTTGACTATTTTTTACTCGAGCTTTCAATTGTGATTACAATTTTTATCAAGAGCTTCTAAAAAATACAAAATGTCTTACAAAGTTGAACTAGAAATAAAAAATTTTTTTGTTAACTCACCAAATAAAATTAGTTTTTTATATAAAACTACTGCCTACATATTAAATACAAAAAATATTAATAAAAAAATGTCTTATTCTAATAAATATTTCTCTGAAAAATTTTGATGAAGTTTCTTAAGAAAAAAAAAATTGAATTTGTAAACAAACATAGAATAGCTACAACTAGCCAAAATGTCATAAATACTAACTTAAAAATTTTTATTTTTGACATATTGTCAAAAATAAAATTTTGTTTAAAAAATTCTTCTTTGTTTAGTAACAAAAAAGAAGATTTATTCACCATTGATAGATGCGCGAAAAAATGTAACAAATACATGGAAAATTCAAAATGTGATATTTTACTGACTGCATATATAAATTAAATAGAAATTATATAATTATAAATTTTGCTTAAATTTTGAATTTCTGACCTTTTGTTTAGATTATTATCACTTTTGCTAATACAAACCATTTCCAAAAAAGTTCTTTTAAATTTATTACTTTCATTACATAAAATTTTAATATTATCAAAATCCATAATATGGTCTTTGTCTATTACATGCTCTGCCAAAGCACAAGATGGTTTCTTAATTCTACAATCACTCTTGTGAGAAATAATGCGATTTGAGAGATTTCTTCCAGTCTCACCAATATACTCAGCTTCACACTGAGTACAAATAATGCTGTATACTACATTTGTTTGATCTAATTTGTCTATAGGATATTTAGTTTTGGAATATAAAGATGAAATAGTTTTGATGTTTTTTGTTGCTATTTTTATATTGTCAATAACCTTTAATGTTTGTATTAATTTAGGAGTTAATGATGGTATAAAAGGTAGTGAATGATAATATATGTTTTGATTGTTGGATACAGTGTTTTGAGATTTAGCAAAAAATGGTGTTAAGTTATTTATATTTAATACATTAGAAAAAAAAGCATCCTATGTAGCATATCAGGGGGATAAGAGTTTTCAATTAAAATATTTTTTAACAAATGAAGATCTTCTTGTAGATAGTCTGGATGAGAAAGTTTTAAAACACGTTCCTTTAATCCTGTTATAAGGTTCATTTTCATCTTATTTGGATGATTAGAGTAATAGCTTATAAATCTATTACTACATATGGGTTTTCTGAACCATCTAGTTTTCAACATATTGTCTGTATTTCTTACAATTCTCATGTCAAGGAATGGTAGAGAATTATCTACCTCTTCCTCAACTTCTTCTTCTTAAGGTTCCACCTTCTAACGAAGGTTGGATATCAACATGGCAATTCTTATTTTACTTACAGCAGCTCTAAATAGTTGGCTAGAGCTCAGACTAAACCATTCCCTTAGATTTCGTAGCCAGGAGGTTCGTCTTCTTCCTACATCTCTTTTACCTTTTATTTTGCCCTCTATAATCAAACGTAGCAGCCCATAACGAGGACCTCTTAATATATGACCGAAATATTCAAGTTTCCGCCTCTTAATTGTCTGTACAATTTCTTCCCTCTTATTAACCCTATCAAGGACTTCAATATTGGTAATTTTGTCTACCCATGCTATTCGTAGCATCCTTCGATAACACCAACGCTCAAAAGCTTCCAATTTCTTAATCTCCAGTTGTTTCAATGTCCATGCCTCAGATCCGTAGAGCAAAGTTGTAAAAATGTAGCAGCGCAATAACCTTATCCTTAGATCCATTCTTAGGTCTCTACTACACAATAGATGTTTCATTTTTACAAATTTTGCCCTTGCTATTTCTATACGGCTTTTAATCTCTTGCGTTTGTTCTGCGTTTTGACTAACCAATGTTCCTAGATATTTGTATTTATCTACCCTTTCTATCTGGATATTATTAATATGGAGTGTCTCATTGTCTTTTGGATGTTTTGTAATAACCATGAATTTTGTTTTCTTTAAGTTCATTTTAATACCATATATGGTACACTTTTCATTCAGCCGTTCCAGTATGTTTGTTAGACTTTGCAGAGTTGAAGTGAATATGACAGTATCATCGGCATATCTTATATTATTAATAATTTCACCATTTATTATCATTCCATCGTTACACTCTCCTAAAGCTTCTTGGAAAATGGCTTCGCTATATATATTAAACAGCAGTGGTGACAATACACAGCCTTGTCTCACACCCCGAAGAATTTCTATTTCTTCCGACATTTGATTTTCAATTCTTATTTTGACTTTCTGGTTCCAGTAGAGGTTCGAGATTACTCTGATGTCGCGGCTATCGATGTTTTTCATTTTTAAAATATTAATTAGTTTATTGTGCTGTACCTTGTCAAATGCTTTTTCAAAATCAATAAAACATGTATACATGTCTTGGTTCATATCCAGATTTCTTTGCATGAGCACATTTATACCGAACAATGCTTCCCTGGTTCCCGTGCGGTTTCTAAAGCCTAACTGACTATCACTAATTTCATCATCCAGCTTTCTGTAAATTCTGTTGTGGACTATTCGTAGAAATACTTTCAAAACATGGCTCATTAATGCAATTGTACGGTGTTCTGAGCATTCTTTTGCATTTTGCTTTTTGGGAATAATTACGAATGTAGATACTAACCACTCCTTTGGTAAAATACCTGTTTGATAAATATGATCATAAAGTTTTACTAGAATGTCTATCATTTCATCATCGATCAGTTTAAAAAACTCAATCGGGATTTCATCCGGACCTGTGGCCTTTTTCCCTTTTGTCTGTTTTAATGCGTATTGAACTTCCTGTTTTAAAATTTTTGGTCCCGATTCACCAGAGTCCTCATCTATGATTTGTTGTCTGTCATCCCCGAATAGTTCTTTTATGTATTCTGTCCATCTGTTTAGTTGTTGTTTTGTATCTGTGAGAATGTTACCATTCGAGTCTTTTATAACATGTATATTATTTTGTTTTCCCGACGTCATTTCCTTCACTTTCCGATGAATATTGAAACTATCATATTTCTTTTCATATTCTTCTATTTCGTGACACTGTTCAGTTAGCCATCTTTCTTTTGCTGTTATTATGTCTTTTCTAATCCTGCTGTTTAAGGATTTGTATTTGCTAGTGTTTATGTTTTTATATTTTCTTCTTTCATTCATGAGAGTTAGTATTTCGTCTGTCATCCACATATGTCTTTTCTTTGGTATTGGTCCACGTATTTCTTCTCCCGCTTCTTTTAAAGCTTGTTGAACCTCTCTCCAGTTTTCATTTACGTCTTTAGAGTTGGTGTTTTTTGACTTGATGGGTTTAAGATTATCATTGATTTTCTGTCTAACTCTTTGTTCTATCTGAGTATCTTTTAACCTTGTCACATCGAATTCTTTTCTAATCTTTTTGTTTTTTAACTTTTTTAATTTTGCTTCCATTTCGACAATAATAGGGACGTGATCCGAGTATATATCGGCACCTGGATAAGTTTTTGCTGATTTTATTGAATTTTAAACCTATTTCTGATCAAGAAAAAGTCTATTTGGTTTCTGACGATGTGTGATTCTCGGTCTGCTGGTGATTTCCACGTGTATAGTCTACGTTTAGGTAGATCAAATAAGGTATTTACTATAACCAGATCTTCATTTTGGCAAAATTCTAAGAGTCTATCTCCACGTTCATTTCTAACGCCCAATCCAAACTCACCAATCCATGGTGCCACTGCTCCTTTACCAATTTTGGCGTTAAAATCCCCTAAGATGATTGTTATCTCACATTTTTTTGTCAATTTTAGAGCGGCATTGAGTTGATTATAGAATATTTCAATTTCCTCCTCATCTTTGTCGGCTGTTGGAGCATACACCTGTACTATGTTTATTGGAACAGTCTTTGAATTAAGTTTCAGAATCGCGACTCTGTCTGATATTGGAGTAAAGCTTATTACTGTTCTATTAATTTTGTAATCAACGAGAATTTCTACGCCATACAAATGTGATGGGTGATCGTTTCCTGAGTAGTATAGCATTCCGTTGTTTGTTATACATTTACCTGTTCCTTGCCATCTCACATCGCTAATTCCTAATACATTTACATTCAAACGTTCCATTTCTAAGATGGCATTGTCTAGTTTTCCAGCCATAAACAGACTTCTAACATTCCATGTCCCAACTCTAATACCTAGTCTAGTTTTGTTCGACTTGTTCATGTTTTTACAGGGATTTTGCATGTTGACGACCGGAGAGGCCCCATAGTCTTGCGATTGCCCTCTCCTGCCGGATCTTGGTATCCGTATTCCATGATCAGTAACATTTTTGAGTAGGTCTTTACTAGCCATGTTGACTTACTAAGGATGTTCTTTTGAACCTTTAATGCAGTGGTTTCCCCTTGCCTTCTGCATCCTTATGCCGTTGACCGTATACTTGGCTCATCCGTCTTTAGGGTCGATTTCTCAGCCCAAGGACAACTTGGGCTTCCTCAACTACTTCCTCAACTGTAAATTGTATATGTTGATTATGATTGTTGAAAATGTTGACTGTTTCAAGAATTTTGTGTTTAGGAAGTGCCAAAACTAGATCATCTACATATCTTTTGATAAATGGAATGAAAAAAGTGCAATTATTGATACAATCACTAATAACATCATCCATGACATAGCTACTTAGAATGGGTGAAAGACTAGATCCCATAGGGCTACCAAAAATTTGTTTATAAAAAACACCATTAAATATAAAAATATTAGAATCAAAAACAAAGTTGATGAGTGTTTTAAAATGTAATAAGACAATATTAGTATGTTGCGAAATCTCATTCCAATGTTTTTCAACACTACTTATGATTAAATTTAAAGGTAAATTAGTAAAAAGAGATGTTACATCAAAACTAACTAAAACATAATTTTGTGGTAATTGAAAATTATTAATCAAAGAACTAAAATCAAATGAATCTTTTATGTAAAAATTGTTGTTTAAATTATAAGCATTGGTTAAGATGTCAGTGAGGAGCTGTGCTATTGGTCCATTTGGAGGGCATAGAGATGAAACAATTGGTCTCATAGATAAAGTTGGTTCATGTATTTTAGGTAGAGCATAAAACCGTGGTGCAATAGAATTATAAATTTTGAGTTCTTTTAGATAAAGAGGTAGATAATTCTCTACCATTCCTTGACATGAGAATTGTAAGACATACAGACAATATGTTGAAAACTAGATGGTTCAGAAAACCCATATGTAGTAATAGATTTATAAGCTATTACTCTAATCATCCAAATAAGATGAAAATGAACCTTATAACAGGATTAAAGGAACGTGTTTTAAAACTTTCTCATCCAGACTATCTACAAGAAGATCTTCATTTGTTAAAAAATATTTTAATTGAAAACTCTTATCCCCCTGATATGCTACATAGGATGCTTTTTTTTTCTAATTTATTAAATATAAATAACTTAACACCATTTTTTGCTAAATCTCAAAACACTGTATCCAACAATCAAAACATATATTATCATTCACTACCTTTTATACCATCATTAACTCCTAAATTAATACAAACATTAAAGGTTATTGACAATATAAAAATAGCAACAAAGAACATCAAAACTATTTCATCTTTATATTCCAAAACTAAATATCCTATAGACAAATTAGATCAAACAAATGTAGTATACAGCATTATTTGTACTCAGTGTGAAGCTGAGTATATTGGTGAGACTGGAAGAAATCTCTCGAATCGCATTATTTCTCACAAGAGTGATTGTATAATTAAGAAACCATCTTGTGCTTTGGCAGAGCATGTAATAAACAAAGACCATATTATGGATTTTGATAATATTAAAATTTTATGTAATGAAAGTAATAAATTTAAAAGAACTTTTTTGGAAATGGTTTGTATTAGCAAAAGTGATAATAATTTAAACAAAAGGTCAGAAATGGTTTGTATTAGCAAAAGTGATAATAATTTAAACAAAAGGTCAGAAATTCAAAATTTAAGCAAAATTTATAATTATATAATTTCTATTTAATTTATATATGCAGTCAGTAAAATATCACATTTTGAATTTTCCATGTATTTGTTACATATTGTCAAAAATAAAAATTTTTAAGTTAGTATTTATGACATTTTGGCTAGTTGTAGCTATTCTATGTTTGTTTACAAATTCAATTTTTTTTTTCTTAAGAAACTTCATCAAAATTTTTCAGAGAAATATTTATTAGAATAAGACATTTTTTTATTAATATTTTTTGTATTTAATATGTAGGCAGTAGTTTTATATAAAAAACTAATTTTATTTGGTGAGTTAACAAAAAAATTTTTTTATTTCTAGTTCAACTTTGTAAGACATTTTGTACTTTTTAGAAGCTCTTGATAAAAATTGTAATCACAATTGAAAGCTCGAGTAAAAAATAGTCAACAAATAGCCCCTTTTATTGACTCCAACCCATCAAAAACAGTGTTATATATATATTATATATATATAAAGAACAGCAATAATGAACTAGAAGCCGGCTTCGGATTTTTCTGCTCCCTTCAGCAAAGGACAAAATATGCGCTATCCCTCACATAAAAAACTTCCCCCTACTACATAAAAAACTACCCCAGCAAACAACATATGTTTTATTAAAACAAATACAGACAAATACTATGACAGAAAGGAGGTTTTAGATTTAATTTTACTGTAGGGCATCTGCCATATGGTTATATGTATTTCAACCTGGTAGGTATCACCAGAGCGTCATATCCAGAGGCTTTGAATCGAAATTAAATATCTCCCGTTATAGTACAATAATTATAAAAGCAATTATTTACAGACGTTACATTATCTACTCTCCACTATAACTCCATCTAATTACAATATTAGAAATTCCAAGATTTCCTACTTGGCGAAACTAAATTCAACGTTTTACCACTGCGCTTTCTACAAATTGCAAAGCAGACTTATTGATGAATTAGTCAATAAGGGAATCTACAATTTGCATTCCACGTCTGTCTGTCTGCTTTGCAATTTGTAGAAAGCGCAATGGTAAAAGTTTGAATTTAGTTTCAATCACCCTTCTGGTTGGATTCAAAGAGATATTTTTGTTAGCTGGTTTATGAAATTTATTTATTTGCTCATCCTACAGCCGATAATCCTGTTTTTATTCTACTGGACGGCCATGCTGCACATACTAAGAGCATGGAACTAATAAATAGGTCACGAGAAAATATCGTTGTAATAATAATATGTTTACCGCATAACTGCACTCATAGAATGCACCCACTTGATGTGTCGTTTATGGCGCTGTTAAGCACTCGCTATAGGGTAAGTATGAGAAAATGGATGCATCAAAATCCGGGACGGCGACTCACAATTTTTTAAATAGGAAAGCAGATAACATCCTAGCAGATTGAAATTATTGGAGTCTATTCAACCCAAACGAAATACCACCTACCACTGAAGAGGTTGCTGAAGCCATTAAAAAGCTTGAACCAGGAATTGATTAAATTTGCAGTGAGTTCTACAAGAATGGTGGCGACGCACTGCTACACTTCTTTTACTTCTTGTCTGGCAAAATGGGATCATGCTGTGTGAATGGTCTTAAGGTGTAATATGCCCGATACACAAAAAAGGCGATCAGCTCCAACGTGACAACTGCAGACGTATAACCCTGTTAACAACCGCTTACAAAATAGTAGCAAATATTCTACGAAGGGCTAAATATTTACATAGTGGGCATAGTTGGAAAATAACAGAACGGATTTACTCCAGCAAAATCAAAAATAAACCAGATTCGTTCAATAAGACAGATCCTTTAGAAAACGAAAGAATCGAATATTGAAACCCATCACCTATTCGTCGACATCGAGGCGGTATATGACAGTGTCAATAGAACAGTATTATACCAATCAATGCTTGAGTTTGGTATACCAGAAAAACTTATCCGATTAACGAGAATGACAACGTTTAACTTAAAAGCCAGTGTTAGGTTACAGGGATAAATTTCTCGATCCTTTAAGATAAAGGATGAACTCAGACAAGGAAATGCCCTGGCTTTCGTGCTATATAATACTTAGCCCGCTTTGGGAAAGGCAGTCCAAGACACACGAATTAGAGACGGCAATACTATTTATAATAGATCGATACAAATCTTAACATACGATGAAGACAAAACCAAGTATATGTTGGTTGCGATCCTATAGCAAATGAGGAACGGGAAACAATCTTTGGAAGTAATATATTTGAACGTGTTAACAGCTTCACATGTTTTGGCTCGATAGTGGCTATTACCAATAAAACAAGCGAAGCGGACTATACTGTACAAACAGGGCATGCTATCAACTCAAAAAAACAATTTCACTCAAGAAATATCCAAAGTGAAACTAAAATTATTATATACAAAACACTGGTGAAGATAGTCCTTGAATATGGGGCATAAACATGGACTCTAATGCAGAAGAATGAAAGACTTTTGGGAATATTCGAGCGTAAGATACTCCGCAAAATATTTAGACCTATAAACGATCAAGGGCAGTGGCTCAAAAGAGATAATTTCCATTACGAACTCTTTAAAGTACCAGATGTCGTAACATTCATTAAAACACAGCAACTTAGATGGAGTGGACACATAATACGAATGTCTGATAATATGATTGCTAAAAATCTAACGACAGAAACACCTATAGAAGCAGAAGCCGACCGCGAATTGCGTGCTTAGATGTAGTTGATATTAGAGATCAGAAGATGGCAACACGTCACCACAAACCAAACAGAATGGCGACGAATCTTAGAGCCGGTCAGGATCCACAGAGAATTGTCAAGCGAAAGATGATGATGATAATCAAAGCTATTTGGAGATGCCCACATGAGAGCAGCAACCTTGAAAACTGCGATTATTGGAATAAAAAACCGGAATATATCCACTCAATCCAGGAGTATTTTTTAGATTGGATGTTCACTCCATCTGAAGGAGAGGCAGATTAAAAATCAAGAAGATCCAGGATTTACATCAATTGTATCCGAAGGCATATCCTTAAGCTTAAATAAATCTGGCACTGAAACTATTTTAAAAGAATCGCGATCTTCAAAATCTACACACACGCCCATGAAAGTGTTAACACCTTCAACATCTCGTGGTGCATCTAGGCAAGTCGTAGTTTTTCGGTCGCCCCCCCTCCGAAATGATTTCAAAAGTGACAAGAAAGCAAGAAAGTAATAAGAGAAAGAGAGGTAAAGCAGCAGTTTCAACTTCTTCACCCTATAAAGCTGAACTAAAACAGAAACTTAAGAATAAAATTCCAAAGAAAAATGGTGTAAAGAATTTAAATATACCTAAAAGGTAACGTAAATACCAAACAGTTAATTTTAAAAGAAAAAGAAGTTTCTACAGGAGTTAAAGAAAGATACAGATAATTCAGAAGAGGATGATTTTGATGAGGTTTGCATAAACTGCAACGATTTATTTTTAAACTCCTAATCGAAAAAAGGTTGGATGCAGTGTTCAAATTGTAAAATGTGGTCCCATGAGGCTGCGACGAAAATGACGATTCATTTATTTGTGAGGTTTGTCCATAAGAACATCACTAAAATGAATCTCAACTATTGTTCATTTATATTTTGCTCGTAATGAATAATTTTGTACACCTCTTTAAATCTAAATTTAGTTTGAAACAATTCAGCCCCACATTTTTTACGTAAATATGTAACAGGTTTAGCAAACCGGTGTGATAAAATCGGGTCATTTGAAACTTTTTTAAATTGTATTTCTGCAGATAGTAAAAAGTATTTTTTGGAAATATCAAAATCCAAATGTAACTAAATAAGTTTCTTTCCCAGTTATTTCCCAGTATTAATGAATTCTGTAAAATTTTAAGGGTTTTTAACAAGATATTTTGTGACCTAACTCATGTACACCTGGTAACACATTCATGATTGTAATAATAATACTCGGTATTTATTAAATGTTATATTTAATAAAACTATAAGATTAACAATATACACGTTACATCTTTTTATACTAACCTCCTAACCTCTATATCTAACTTCATGGTGTCACGCCTCTTCTTCTTCTTTTCCATGTGGCCTATTACTACATCTCCCCCTTTTACATTTTTTTTCTTTAAACAAACTACTTTTATACAAAAAAAAAACTATGCTAATACAAAATACAATCAGAGTAAATTATACTAATATAAAATATAATCAGAATACCTGGCAGGCTGTATGATAGTACGTGATGGTCTCAAGCTCATGTCAGTATCACACTCTGAACTGCTAGAACTCTGAGCTTTACTACAACTAGGTGTATTATCATTGTCATTACTTAAATTCTGAGTCTGCCTAATATCATGATCAATTTTTGACCTACGCAGGTGATAGCTGTTTCTATGTAAGACATTTTTACCATTATCAATTAAATAAGACCTTGGAGACTCATGTTTATTGACAATAACAGCCGGACTCCATTGATTATTACCTTTGTATACCACATTTTCACCTTGCTATATTCGGGCCTATTTCTTGTCTGTCTATCATAATATTCCTTATAAGTATTATTTCTTTCTTCTAATTTTGACCTAACTTCTTTGATATTATCATTTTATTTTTCAACAACTGGTAATTTAGTTTTTAGTTTTCTGCCAAATAGAAGTTGAGCTGGTGACCTCTTGAGATCAGTAACAGGAGTATTACGATAGTTCATTAGAGCAACCCACATGTCATCTGATTTTCTAATAATATTTTTAGATATCTGTACAAACCTCTCAGCTAAACCATTCGATCGAGGGTAATGGGGGCTACTAGTTTGAAATTTAAACTCAAATTTATCTGCAAACTTTTTGCATTCATACGATCCAAAAGGTATATTATCAGCTATAATTACATCTGGTATACCATGTGTTGCAAATATCTGCTTGAGTGCATTTATAACATCAGACGATTGTTTACCTCTTATAGGGATTATTTCTAGCCACTTCGTTAAATAATCAGCAACAACCAAATAACCTTTGCCACCATGTTTCATAATATCAGCACCCAATTTTTGAAATGGTAATTCCGGGACATCATGAGATATTAATGGCTCTTTACTATTTGCATACCCATACTTTTCACAAATTTTGCAACTCTGTATCTCATTCGCAATATCCACACTCATCCCTGGTAAAAATAAGACATCTTTTGCTCGATCTCTTGAACGATTTATACCAAAATGACCTTCATGTACAATTTGAAGCATTTCTTTTCGCAAAACTTTAAGTACAACAATTCTATCATTGAAAAATAAAAGATTATCATTAACAAACAACTCATTTCTTAACTGGTGAAAAACTTTCATCTCTCCTTCATACTTTGTATTCTTCCACCCTCTCAGACAACACTCAATGACTTTGCTCAGTACATTATCTTTACTGTTTCTGCTTTAAACTGAATCTTTCTAGTATCTAGTATTCTTAAATGCTTTTCTAGTGAATGCACCATTTCATTCATATCAGCATCATTCTCTGCACTTTCATCACTTACATTTCTGGACAAATATTCAGCAATATGTAGATATTTACCAGGTACATACTGAATTTGTATATCATATTTCAGTAGCTTCAGTTTTAGTCTCTGCAACCTAGGAGAACTAATTTGACTTATTTGCTTACTCATGATACTTACATTAGGTTTATGATCTGTTATGAATTTTACAGAGCGACCATAAATATAATTGTGGAATTTTTGACATGCAAACACTACGGCTAATAACTCTTTCTCTATGACAGCATAATTTTCCTCAGTACCTGTTAAACCTCTAGAAGCATAAGCAACAGGTCTTCCACCTTGCATTAGATAACATCCTAAACCAAACTGAGACGCATCTGTTTGAATTACAATATCTTTACTAGAATCAAAATTCTTTAGAGATATATTTTTAGCAAGTTCCTGTTTTATCACATCCAGTGCTTTACTGTGAACTCCAAGCCACTGAAAAATAACATTCTTTTTCAGTAATTGATACAGTGGGCTTGCAATCTCACCCAATTTTGGAACAAATTTTCGTACATAATTTACCACACCCAGCAGTTTTTGAAGCTCTTTTATATCTTTGCTGATTGGACATTTCAGCAAAACACGCATTACTAAAGTGATTTGCTGCACCACATTTAAAGCAATTCTTTCCAAACGCTGGGCACTGGACAGCTACATGTTTACGTTTCACTTTCTACACAAAAATTTTAACTCACTTTGTGTATTTCCACTGTCTTGTCTATTTTTTACTGCACTTACTTCCAAACTTTCATTGTTTCTTACAGATTCTAACTGCTTTTTTGTTATTTCAGAGTTTCTGCATATCTCTATTGCTGTTTCAAGCGTTAACTTTTGAGTATTTAATAATTTTTCTTGAACTGATGGACTATTTGTTCCTAAAACTAACCTATCTGTCAATATGCTGTCTTCCTGTTTGTCATATTCACAACTTTGTATCAACTTTTTTAGATCACTAAGATAACTATCAAAAGGTTCATCTGCAGCTTGAATTCTTTTATTAAATACAAAACGTTCATATGTTTTATTTCTTCTGGGAGCACAATATTTCTTAAATTCTGATATGACACTATCAAATTTATTCGGTTCTGGTATTTTGAAAATGTTATATATATCAACTCCTTCTGGTCCAATCATATTTAAAAACAAAGCAATTTTTACTCTATCGGCTTTGTCATCTTTCTCAGTTGCAATAAGATACATTTCAAAATTTTGGTAAAACTGTCTAAAATTTTCATGAAGGTTCCCCTCGAATTTCATGGATTCTGGCACTTTTCCTTCCATTCTGGATAACTGTACTTTTAGGCTCTTGTACTGACTGCGCCATGTAATAATAATACTCGGTATTTATTAAATGTTATATTTAATAAAACTATAAGATTAACAATATACACGTTACATATTTTTATATTAACCTCCTAACCTCTATATCTAACTTCATGGTGTCACGTCTCTTCTTCTTCTTTTCCATTTGGCCTATTACTACAATGATTGACTTTTTAGTTCCAAAAAAGTTCTGTGATATAGCCCGATAGGGTTTTTTTAAATTATTTACCTTTTATAAATAATTTTAAATAAAACTTTTGTGATTTATGATATTTAGCCAACTACATGAATTATTATTTTTCCTTGTGGACAGCTAAAATAGTTATGATCTCAAACAATCTGTCTTTAAAACTTAGAAAAAAATTAAGAAGAATCGCTAAGGCATGTATGAAATATGAAAAATCTCATATAAAACAGAAAGAGACATCTGATGAAAATTTTGAATGTAATTTAAAGAACTGTACACAGATAAATGTCAACAACTGTAGATAAATTAGAAGCTGATGTGAAGTGAAAAAACCTTATAATTTAACCAGTTCAATAGCGATTCCCAGAACAATATAGAGCTGTAAATATAAATATGTACATTCTAAGTGCCTTACGCATAAAAAATAATATCTGTCACTTTGCCAATTTTTTACAATGAATATTTTAAAACATTGTTTGACTGTAAAACGTGACTAAGCACACAACTGACTAATAATTTTGAAAAAAACAAACGATGGAAATCTTTTGTCTGTCATGATTATAGAATGTAGAAAAATATTGCCAATATAACGAAAAAAACTTTGCTTATTGTGGTTAAAAAATAATAGCATCCACAAGGTCCATTTTACCGAAATCAAAAATAGCATGGGGGAGAGTCGGCTCATGTTGTGAGTCGGGTATTTGTGCAAGTAACCTAACCTAACCTAACCCTCTTACCTATGGCAAGTAAATTTTTTTAATTTCTTAATTAATAAAATGGCAGAAAATTGTCGCGCCATCTATTAGCAACTGACAGATCTATCCCACAGAAACGAATGTCGGGATATACTTTACCGGTTGGCAGTAACCGTGTACATGTTTTCGCGTGGTATGTCTTGTATTGTTTGTGTGTCTGAGAAAATAGGTGGTAAGTTTTTTTCTTGATAGAAATATAGTTTAAAAAGAACATATATACGTTATTTATTCACCATTTTAGAAACTTGTTTGGTTAGTTTTGCCCCATTATTTTTTGTTTTTATCCAATTTTGTATTATGTGGTGAAGTAGTGAAGATCATCTAGTAGTGCGCATTGCGCACCATTAACCTACAAGGTATATAAAGACATATTTTTACGCTTTGTAACTGCCATAAATTCTCACTGAAGTTAAATACAGATTTTTCAATCAAGCGATGCTTATTACCTAGTCTAAACGTTTATATAACATGTTTTATTTAGAAAATCCATTACTTTCTAAATGCAAAAATATCCAGGAAAAACCACAAAGGCGATCTAGGATGCTAAAACTATGAGAATGGCTCTAGACTTTGTAAACATTGTGGTAAACTATGCAAAGCTGAAAGAGGGTTCAATATTCAAGACTCTTCTATTCGAAAATGTAAGAAATGTGTTGATAATGGACGTTCTTTTTCCTCAATCAAGAAAAAAAAATTAACAGAGCACGTTTTAAAGATAGCCAAATTATTTCACAGCTTGACCCAAAACTAGCTGAGAAGACGTGCATTCATTTGGGAATACTCTAACAGTTATTATCATAGGGTATACCCGGCTACATAGGGTATTACTATAGGGGTAGAAAATTGGGGACAGGAATGGCTGGGGTGGAGATAAGGTAAGCAAAACAAACCGGAACACAACACAAAGAGGTTCCTAAGCTATTTAAAATGGACTCCGCTTACAAGAATCTTCCTGCTGAATGGAAAGATAGGCTTTTTTTCCTAAAAAATACAAAAGGGGTTAGAAATTCTTTAAAGGAAATAATACTCTTTTTTAGGGGGGAAAAATTACATGTCACGCAGAAAGAGAATACGTAATAATGAGATAAGACAGCGAATAGGGGTAGACGGCTCTGTAACTCTCCCGATGTGTGTTATTTATTGAGTAATTGTTTTATGAAGGTGACAGTTTTATGACAATGAATAAGTTTAGATGTACAAATTGTGTGGGTGTGCAATTATTTTTCAACTTGTAGTTATCAAATTTCTTTGACAAAGTTCTATTGGCAAAATAGTAGATTATTGCAAAGTCAAGTAAATAAAATATTAGAATTAAAACAATTAAGGACAATTTAAAACACACTAAAACAGAAAACACTTAGAAGGGACGAAACAAACATTAAATTTAAAAGGGGGAAGGACTTTTATGCACTACATCTCAGTCTTGGGACAATGAGTTTTTTATGTGTTATTTATTAGATTTTAGTGGTAAATTTGACAGATGTAGGTTAGCATGTGACAGTTCTTCTTCTGTTTCTCAATACTGTAAGTTAAGTTATCTAGTTTTATGAAATATGTTGATATTAATGAATGTCTATAAATTGTTTCAATTAAGATATCAAAAGTAAATTGATGTGTTTAATATTGGCATACTTTAACAATCTTTAATTAATTAAATATTAATGTAACAATACGAGTAATTGAAATACATCCCACATTATAACTAACTCAGTCTAATGTCCAAATTACTGAACAAATTAAAGTGTCAGTTGCCAAAGAATCACTTATAAAAATGTGTAATATCACATAAGCCTTATAAGTCAGTTTGTCGCGTTACCATTGAAACCAATTAACAGACGTTATTTTGGCAGATTAAAAATTATTAATCTGTCAGTGTAAATATAGTGGTAATTTTATTTTTATTTTTATAGACGAAAATAATTGTAGTGTTCTCGAACGATTTCCGAAGTGGAAATTGAAACGTCAATAAACGTATTTTAACCTTGAATTGTGGATTATTCCCAGTTAAATAGTAATTAATTTAAAATGCCACAAGAAAATAGCTTCAGAACAATAAAAAAGAGAAGTTTTCACCAATTTTCATGAAAAATTTTTTTTTGTAAAGATAAAAATAAAACCAGAAACTGTTAAGTTTTTTAGTAAAGGTTATTTAAATATTTCGCTAAATTTAACGTTACCTACGTAAAAAAATTAAAATATAAAAGTTGTGGATTTTGTATTATCTACAACTTTTTGTTTTAGTAGCAGTTGTAGTTTTGTCGGAAATCATGATAAATCATATTTTATCCTTAGTAACTCATCCCCTTCCATTTGCCGACCCAAGAGAGCCCATAAAATATTTTTCTTTAATTTTAGTCATATCTTCTCATATTCTTCCTTTTACAATGGGTTACATCCTGGTAATATTTTTTTTTCATTCTCTTTACCTGTTTCAAATGTTTCGGCCCTAGTCTATAATAATTCTAAATTCTGGTATGTTTGTTGAATAAATACTGGCAAAATTGCAATATGTGTTTTTGTATTACTAAAAATTATGCGAATAATTTTTTATATTGATGGTATTTGTTCAGTCTGATTAAAAATAGAAACCTAAATATACTGACTATTGTTAGAATTTTAAAGCGTTTGAATGTTAACTTCAAAGATCATTATCATACAATTTTATTATAATCAAGTCTATCCGTGACATTCGCGATTTATTTTTTAAATAGATCCATCATTTTGGAAAATTTGTATAAAGAACTTTGAAATATATGTTTATTAGCTTAAAATATTTCTTGTTTGAGTTTAATATATACTTTTCGATAAAACTATATAGTATTAGAGGCCATTTGGAGTATCGTACGTCTAGAAAATACACTGAGTGACATTAAAAAGGCAACACCAAAACAATGTACTTTGAATTAAAATCTTATAGTTTATTTCTTCTTTTTCTTGTTCTTCATTGTTATACAGTGTGTGTCAGCCAAATGGAATAAATAAGCTAATAAATAAATAAGAAAGTATTCGAATAAACGGTCGACCACGTCGATGAGTATTTATAGTTGCGCATTTTTTTCCATCAAAACTTTTTATACGCGGTTTATCAGATATCGGTGGCCAATACCGACTTGCTTATTTTACATAGAACACTCTGTATATTAATTAATTTTTAGATTCCTCAGATCATTTTAGACATTTACTGAATACAATGTCTTATTAATATCTTTGACTGTTTCGGAAATATTGTAGTAAAGGAAGTAGTTTCTGAAGTAAAATGCAAAAATTCACATTTAGAAACTTATTTTAAATAGAACACTCTATATATTAATTAATTTTTAGATTCCTTAGATCATTTTAGACATTTATTAAATACAATGTTCTATACCTATCTTTGACTGTTTCGGAAATATTGTAGTAAAGGAAGTAGTTTCGGAAGTAAAATACAAAAATTCACATTTAGAAAAGAAAATTATTTATTTATCGAAAGTCGCTACCACTGTCTTAATACTTCTTGCCCAGTTAGGTGTTGGTAATGATAAAGTCACCAAAAACTATGTTGTTATGTGTTATGTTAAAAAAACAAAAAATTGTGTACTTTGGTTTAAATCGCCAATGTTTTATTGTTCCATAACAGAAGTAATTGTCAGTGTTATAGTCGTTTGAATTTCATTAATTGCAAGCCAGAAAAATGGTCCATTTAACAGAAATGCACAAAATAGAATGCACAAAAACAGAAGTAGCTTGTTTATTTCAGGAAACATTACCTGATATCCCAAGGGACAATTAGTAAAATAGAGAAGCAATTTCACGTGCTGGGCCATGTTAGGAAAGTAAAAAAAGAAGCTGTTAATGCAATAAGTAGGGATACCAAATTGGCTGTAATGCTTGAGTTTGAGGAACACCCACATACATCTGTTCGAAAAGCAGCTCCAGTACTCGATAGTAGCTATTCATCGGTTATTCGAATATTACAAGAAAACAAAATGCATCCCTATAAAATTATACATACATGCTCAGGAACTTATGGAAGATTATTTTGACAGGAGAACGTATTTTTGTGAACAAATGATAGATGTTAAATGGAAATGTAATCCCATTAGAACATTCTTTGTTTTCTGATGAGTGGGCCTTTACTCTTCACGGTCATGCTAATCGACAAAATTACCGTTATTGCTACAGAGAAAATTCGCACTGGATTCGAGAAGGCAATACTCAATACAGAGATATTTTACATAGATAAGATATAAATAGAGAATTTGATAGATCTCAAATATGTAAACACGCATGGGATAATGAACATAGAGTTCAATGGAATAATTCAAATATAGTCCTAAAAGAAACTGATGGTAAAAAAAGAAAAATCAAAGAAGCGGCTCTAATTATGCTAAATGAGGCCAATTGTGTCGCAAATTCCTCGGCAGAATGTAGTAGGATCTGGTTACCAATATTGAAAGAGGAAGTTATTAATAAGAAAATACCAGTATTAGTAAGTCAGTAACATATAGAGGATACATCATTTATGTTTTTTAAATAGCGTAACATAAAATCAGAATTTTGATGTTTGTTGAAGGTAAACTAAATTCACGAACAAATACTTACAATGTCGGGATAGTATTATGAGGTTTTTTTCCTGGTTTTTCCCTCATAATTTACTATGGAATCACTAACAGGAGAATTTTACTGTCATCATGTCATGTGTTTGTCTTTTTAAAGACGAATTACATGCTATGATTTTTTCTGACGGATATTCTCAAGTTAAAGTTGATTTCATGTAATCGAATGAACTATCTTATAAGTAAAGTCGTCCCAGGAGCGCAACTCAACAATATTGGCAATATCATTTTAAAGTCGTCTACTTTAAAATGCATAATGTATGTCTGAATTGTCAATATAAATGAGTCAGATAAAATTAAATTATCAGAAGAATTTTTTCACTATGTAACAAAAAACAAAATTTGTTTAATTTACTATTTGTATTTTGAGAACGATTTCCGAATTGGAAATTGAAACGTCAATAAATGTATTTTTATCTTTAATGTGGCTTATTCCCAGTTATAAATAGTAATTAATTTACAATGCCACAAGAAAATAGCTTCAGAACAATACATTGACATTATTGTTTAGTTTTGTAGTATGTAGAATTTTTTAAATATGTTGTAGCAACTTTCAGCAAATAGATAATTTTCTTTTCTAAATGTGAATTTTTGTATTTTACTTAATATTTCCGAAACAGTCAAAGATAGGTATAGGATATTGTATTCGAAAAAATGTCTAGAATGATCTGAGACATCTAAAAATTAATTAACATACAGGGTGTTCTATTTAAAATAAACAAGTTGGTATTGGCCATCGTTATCTGATACACCCCGTATAAAAAGTTTTTATGGAAAAAATGCGCAACTATAAATACTAATCAAAGTGTTCGATTGTTTTTTCCAATACTCCCTCATTTATTTATTATCTAATTTATTCTATTTGGCCGACACACAGTGTATATATTATTATAGGGTCGTATGAACGTTTCGTATATTCTACTTATTGCATTCTATATTACAGTTCATTATTTGATCATATTTACTGATAGAACAGATATTTTATTTAAAAATAGGTAGTGAGATATCTAAAAAAATGTGTTCCGGGATACTTTAGAAATTTAAGCTTTATTACTCGGAAAGTGGAAGGGCCTAAGGGCCCTTCTTAGACGTAAGACTCCTTACGTCCTAAGGACCTTCTCCTTGACAGGGAGAAGGCCCTTAGGACGTCCACGAATACGATGGAGAGATAATATATGGTCAGATTTGAGAATAATGAGGCTACCCACTGACTTAAACATCATGGACGACCGTTCGAGATGGAAGCAGGTTCTGCAGTCAGCCAAGACCCATCCCGGGTTGTAGTGCTACCAGAAGAAAGTGGAAGGGATTTGTTGTTTAAGTTAAATTCAATCTTACAAAGAAACAGTTATTTTTTTAGATCAAGGTAAAATAGAGGAAGCCTTAACAGCTGCCTGCTCAATAGGTAACTTTAGTGCTAATAATATATATTAAATATGAAGATTCATATGTCAGATGTCACTTTAACATTACCGTTAAAACCAGGAGCCATTCTCTCTCCTGATGCCAACCAATATAAAGCTTTGTTGTTTTTTAAAATTTTTAAACTGTTTGTCCTTGTGTTGTGTTGTGTTAATGTATCATTTTTAATGTTTATGACATTTTCCATATATTGTTGGATAGCCCAAATTTGACGAAGTAAGTGTAAAACGTTATATGACATAAAAATTTTTTATCCACCATCAACTTCGAGTTTTTTCGAAGTTAATTAATTTTCTTCAGTTGAAAAAACATTTCTTGGCTTATTTTAGATGCCCCTGAAGATGGTCTAGGAACGAAATTACTTGGGCAAGATTTAATAAATAAACTGTGCTCGATATCTGCCTTTTATTTGATTAAAATACATTCAACCTTATATCACATCTTAGTTATTCATTAAGAAACTCTTTCACTGAATAATATGGTCTTTCAGATAGATAGGTTTTTGGCATTTTAAGGAACTTAAGGAAAGAAGTTGTAGATTTAAGTAGCAAAAGAAGATGGTTGTATAATTTTTTTGCCGAATATCATATAGATTCCTTTACTAACTCAGTGGAGTATTTTCTGGTGGAGTAGTCATGATTAGGTATTGCTGGAAAACCATGTAAGTGTTTACGAAATAAGCAAACAGTTTCTAAAATATATAAAGAGGGAAGAGTTAGAATCCCATGATTTTTGAAGTAACTTCTGCAATGTGTTATTCTACTGAGGCCAAAAAGATACCGTATTGCTCTTTTTTGTAATTTAAAAATCCACTAGGAAACTACAAAAAATTTATTTCAAATTCTTTATAAATGGTATATAATAAAATGCCCAAACGGGCTATCACAATTACATTACAGAACGTTTTCGGATTGTTAAATCCATCATCAGTGTAATCGGGGTATACATGCTATGAGCCACCAAAATGTATGGGTCAAAACCCTTTAAATTTTATAAATTTACAGTTGTTTTACATTAGACGAAGTGTCTTTGAGGACCTGTTAATAACCTGTTATCAACAGGTCCTCGAAGACACTTCGTCTTAGGACCATTTTACCTATGTAGGGTCATACGTCGCGATGTTACCAATTCCAACGGTAACTTAAACATCCTAATTTGTAACTATATATATATATATATATATATATATATATATATATATATATATATATATTGTAAAACAACTGTAAATTTATAACATTTAAAGGGTTTTGACCCATATATTTTGGTGGCTCATAGCATGTATACCCCGTTTACACTGATGATGGATTTAACAATCCGAAAACGTTCTGTAATGTAATTGTGATAGCCCGTTTGGGAATTTTATTATATACCTTTTATAAAGGATTTGAAATAAAAAATTTTTAATTTAAAAATAACATCACAATGAGCAGCTGTACTACATCCACAAAAAGGAAGGCTATATCGAAGATGAGACTTGAACAAAGAAAAATATGTTATTTTGGGAGATGCTAAATTGATTTCGTTCGAAACAGATCTTATTGCATAGCAGGCTGAGGCTAGTTTCTTACTTAACAAATCGATATGAAGGGACCATTTAAGGTTGCTATCTATAAAAATACCAAGAAATTTTACAGAATCAACAATACTAATCTGTTATTAAGAAGCAAGGGTCCTTTAAGAGCTCCTTTATAGGATAATATCCACGTTAAAAGAGAGTAAATTAGAATAAGCCCAGCTTTTTATTTTAAGTCGATCAGACGTGATAGTTGCATCAAAGAATATTTAAAGAATTAAGCTTAAGAACGCTTAAAAAATTAAGCGTCTATATTCTTTGGTTGCATGAAGAGTTGCAATATTAGAGTTATTGCAAGTGATACTCGTATCATCAACAAAAAGAAAAATCTTTCCATTGATTTTTAAGTTAGGGAGGTCATTTATAAAGATAAGGAAAAGAGGGTCCAATACTGAAATTTCTGGTACACCACATACAATGCTTTTGTAACTAGTGTCAGTATAATTTGCCCTAACTAGTTGTGTCTATTCTTTAAGTAAGATCTGAACCAATTCAAAGAAATACCTCGAATTCCGTAGATATATAGTTTTTTATCAAAATGTAATTTATACAATCAAAAGCTTTGGCATAGTCAGAAAAAACAGTGGCAGTGTAAATATTATTATTTAGTGCTTAATAGACCTCATGCAGTACAATAAACATAGGATCTCTGGTACATGTGGTACCTGATACACCATACATCTGGTGGTTGTTTTCAACGGGAAAGGACATAAGTCGGCTTTTATAAGTCTCTTAATAATTTTGGATAGGACCGGAAGTAAGGCAATAGTCTATAGTTGCAAAAATTTGATTTTTCATCACCCTTATGAAGAGAAATAATAATGACTGCCTTTAGGCACTCTGGAAATATATATATATATATATATATATATATATATATATATATATATATATATATATATATATATATATATATATATATATATATATATTTTAAACAAATCTTTAAACAAGGTATATTTCCAGAGTGATCTCAAAAAGGATGTTTTGACTTAATTGTAATTAAAGGAAATGCCTAATTAAAAATACTGACAAGCACATCTAAAAAATCACTAAAATTATAGTCCACGTCCTTCTTCTTCTTATTCAGTGCCTTATCCGATCCGGATGTTGGCGATCATCAAAGCTATCATGGTTTTGTTGACTGCTCTGCGAAACAGCTCATCCCAAACCATTGTCGGAGATTTTTTAACCACGAGGTACGACGGCGTCCCGGTCCTCTTCTGTCAATTACTTTACCCTGCATAACGAGTTAAAGAATTCGATATTTTTCTTTGTTCCGCATCACGTGGCCGAGGTACTCAAGCTTACGTTGTTTAATTAAATTAAGCACTTTCTTTTGTCATGCGCTGTAGGACCTCAACGTTGGTGACATGGTCCACATAATATATTTTTAGTATTCTTTGGTATATCCACATCTCGAAGGCTTCGATTCGTTTTTCAGTGGCTTGCGTCAGTGTCCAGGCTTCAACTCCATATAGTAACACTGGAAGAACGTAGCACCTCACTATCCGCATCTTGGTTCTCAAACCGAGATCACTGCAGCACAGCAAGGATCTCAACTTAATAAATGTAGACCGTGCCATTTAAATTCTGGATCTAATCTCTTGAGCGTAGTCCCATTGTACGTTGAGGGTAGTTCCGAAGTAAGTGAATCTGTCGACTCTCTGGATCTCTTCGCTACCTGCCATTGGTGCCCCGAGATCTAAATTTGTACTGCTGACACAGTGAGGCTTGTTGCTAGTAACACAGTGTCATCGGCGTAGCGGATATTACTGATGTATTCACCGTTCACTCGGATTCTCATGTCTAGGTTTGTGAGGGCTTCATTAAAAATCTCCTCAGAGTATATATTGAAAAGAGTCGGCGATAGCACACATCCTTGCCTTACTCCTCGCATGATCTTCACTTGGTCGGTCAGCTGGTCTTCGACCTTGACTTGAGCACGCTGGTTCCAGTATAAATTCATGATGATCCGAATGTCCTTCTTATCCAATCCTACTCTTTGTAGTGCGGTGACCATCTTCTGGTGCTGACAACGGTCAAATGCCTTGGCGAAGTCAATAAAACAAATATAGACATCACAACTGACATCGCAGTATCTCTGAAGTAGGACTTGTAAGGTGAAAAGTGCTTCACGTGTATCTATGGAATTGTGGAATCCGAATTGCATTTCACCGACATTTTCTTCGCATTTCTTCTAAATTCTGGCATGTATGATTTTAAGAAAAATTTTAAGTGCATGACTCATAAGACTGATGGTTCGGAAATCTTCGCACGTTTTCGCAGATCGTTTTTTTTATAGCGTTACAAATGTTGACAATAGCCATTCCTCTGGGATATTACCTGAATCGTATATGGCGTTGAACAGTTCAGTTAACTCCTTCGTGCTCACTTCACTCATCACCTTAATAAGTTCAACGGGTATTTCGTCCGGAACTGTAGCCTTACCATTCTTAGACTGTTTTAAAGCAGCCTTTACCTCGCTTTCTAGAATTGACGGCCCTGTCATGCAATGTATTTCCGGAAGGTTGCCTCGGTCGTCCCAGAAAAGTTCTTCGATATGTATTTTCCAGGTAACCAACTTCTCATTCACTGTGGTCGCCAGATTACCGTCTTTATTTATGAGGAGGTATGTGTTTCTCCTCTCGTATTGACCAGTGGCTTCACGAATCCTTCAGTGGATATTTATATGATCTTGTTTCTTTAGGAGCTCTTCGATTAGTTTACATTTTTCTTGCATCCATGTCCCCTCGGCTCTTCGTATTTATTCCACGTCCACAGAGGGAAAGTGCCACTCAGAAGTCAAGCACAAATTTTGGAATTTACGAAAGTTCTGAGCGGAAAAAATCCTACCTAAACGTTAGGTTTTCGAGGATTGTTTGTTAAGAGTGTTAAACTTGGTATATACTGTTTCATGGTCAGAGAGTCCTGCATTAATAATTGTAGAACGTACATCGAGGGGTGAGCTATCTGAGACAATATAATCAATAATGGTAGATGTTGTTTTAGTAATTCTTGTAGAATTAACGTGCGTTGTGAACCCATACGATTCGAATATATTGACCAAGGATAATTGGGTAGCACCAGCAACAGCGTAATTAATACTCGTCACCGCACATAATCTTTCTGCTTTTAATGGGTAGGTTGTCTTAGAAACAGATTCTGAAAAAATAGTTCCGTGGTAGAGTGAGGTGATCTATCAATGTAAGGAATGTATAGATTAATATTCTTGTTATAAACCAATGAAAACTCAAAAACGGCTTCATTCAACAGAAAGTCATATTCTGTTATAAGAGAGAAATTATTATTTGTAGAATTACTCCTACACTTGCTTTCTTCTTTTACCAGTGATACAAATCGAGTACATGGCCTAAGAAATAAAAGTACTATTAGATATAGGGCCAGAAAAATTTAGTGCTCTAGTGACGGTCAAAGCCAGTGCAATGGGGAAAGACAGAAATAATATTCGTGAAACATACAAAGCATATATTTGTTTACGGTTACGTCATCCATAAACTCAACTTATTAATTAAAGACATTTCAAAAATGGGAAATATGATAAAATAATCGTCAAATAAAAACATAATTGTCTTTTTTTACTGACACTAATTCATTTTTAATAAAATTCAAAATGCAAAAAAGGGGAAAACTATAAAAATACCGCTAAGCCAACGCGTCAAAATTCGTTCGGATCAGTTATATACAGTTTGAAAAGTATTCTTGAGACAAAATATGCCTTAAAATTTAGTTTATAGTTAGAAATTAAAGAAAATTAGTTTTATATGAAGATCTATTCTAGATACAAATGTTTAACTGTTCAATTTAAGTAACTCAATTGTTGAACATATAATCAAACTAGAGTCAGATAAGCCAAAACTAAGTCAAGTAGTACAATGTTTGTATAGCTTGGAAAAACATTTTCAAACAGTGTTTCAAGTTTGTTTACAAAGAAAATGAGCAAGATTTCAAGGATTTTTTTAAGAAAAAGAAAACATACTGCTCTAACTCCAATATATTTGGCAGCTAATCTACAGGGTGTTTTAAAAAGGTATGTCATAAATTAAATAACGCATTCCGGGGACAAAAATAAATTGATTGAATATAACTTACCTTAGTACAAAAGTGTACACAAAAAAAGTTACAGCCCTTTGAAGATACAAAATAAAAACTGTTTATTTTTTTGCATTATATCCTAAATACTTGACATTTTGTAATAAAATTAGACACGTTACTTTCTTGTTCTGAAAGCATTTTTATACAAAAGAAACAACAGAATCTAAGCGCACAGAAAAATTTTAAGGAGCGTGTGCAGCCCTAAATCCCCCCAAACTTTTGAGTACGTTCAAATCAAATGAATTTTTTGGCATCATTAGTTTAACACATTATTTTTAAAACTTTTTTGCCTCATCACTTTTTTGAAAAACTCGTTTTTTTCTATTTGGCTATAAAATAACAATTAGTTTCTATGGATACAATAATTACAAACAGTTCCATCAATAATAGTCTATAATTTGAAGCTATCATTTATTGTGTGAATAAGATAAATATTAGAAATTTTGACATTACAATGGCCTACACATTTCAGGAGTAGCGGGTAGGTACTCTTCCACAATCCCAGTGGAGGATAGACTTACTTTAGGGATGCGATCCTGCCCTACGCGAGCCTTGATTCTCTCTCAACTCCTGTAGAGAGAAATCATGTCCTTACCCCATTCCTACCCAATACCTACTATCCTACCAATTTCCCAAACCAACTTACCAACCCGCCTGGCAAGCGTGGTGTTTAAATGCCAAAACCCCCTCAGCATGAACAGACATTCAAGAAAACGGTCCTCAGTCCCCGGCAGTTCGCTAGTTCCCGACCAAGGTAGCGGTAGGACTCATGGACAGCGGGTAGAGGGTGCGAAGAATCCCCGGGATGTAAGAGACTACCAAGAACAACGAACGTTGCACATAATTACGTATAATGTAAGAACCTTATCTAAGGATGAAAAAATGACAGAACTGGAGGAAGGACTCAAACATGTGAAATGGGATATTATAGGAATTAGCGAAGTCAAAAGAAGAGGTGAAGATCAGGTCAAACTAAAATCAGGAAACATATTCCACTATAAAGGGGAAACGGAATCGACAACTGGAGGAATAGGTTTATTAGTACACAATAAATTACAGAAAAATATACAGAGCATTGACTGCATTTCCCCAAGAGTTATGTATATAAATCTAAGACTAAATAAGAGATACAATCTAAAAATAATCCAGGTATACGCCCCCACCAGCGATTACGAAGATGAAATTGTCGAAGCCTTCTATGAGGAAATCGAAAGAGCAAAAAAGCAGGAACCGGCTCATTACAATTCTGATAATGGGAGATTTTAACGGGAAGCTCGGAAGGAAAAAGGACGAACAAGAAGTGGCAATCGGAGATTTTGGAATCGGAGTAAGAAACGAAAGAGGTGAAATGCTTACCAACTTTCTACTGCAACACAAACTGTATGCAATGAACACCTTTTTTAAGAAGAAGCAGAATAGAAAATGGACGTGGGCTAGTCCAGACGGAAGAACTAAGGGCGAATATGATTATATAATAACAGACAAAAAGCAAATTATTCAAGATGTCACTGTACTCAATAAACTATAATAGTAATGTAATTACTCAAACAGTAGAAGAGAACAAAGGTTTAAAGATAATGAAAAGAAAACTCACACAAAGTAAAAAATAAATATACAAGCTGAGAGATAAAGACGGAAAGGCAACAACAGATAAACAAAACATTCTGAAAATAACCAGAGAGTTTTATAAAGACCTTTATACCAGCCAAGACCACAAGACAATTTGCCGACACGAGTAAAGACTCTCATAAATCAGGGATCGGAAATACTTTTACCCATTACTGTGTCAGAAGTAAGAGTAGCTTTAAAGGAAATGAAGAACCATCGATCGCCTGGTGATGATGGACTCGTTATCGAGGCAATAAAAGCAGGAGGAGAAAAATCAGTAAGCGAACTGTTTAATAAATGCTTACATGCGCGTACGATTCCAAACGACTGGAACAATGCAGTAATAGTCTTGTTACACAAAAAAGGCGATATTACTAAATTAGAAAATTATAGACCCATCAGCCTCTTGACACATATGTACAAACTCTTTATGAAAATCTTAACAAAGAGGCTAACACCTAAACTTGATTTCTATCAGTCCAAAGAACAGGCAGGCTTCAGGGCAGGATATGGCACAAATGACTATTTGCATACCATAAAGATCTTAATAGAAAAGTGCATCGAGTACAACATACCACTGGTTCTTGCATTTGTCGATTACGAGAAGCCGAATAGATTACAGGTACACGACACTAATCAAAAACATCTACGAGAACGCTACATCAAGTATACGACTACACGAAGACACAGAAAAATTCAGCTTAGGTCGAGGAGTTAGACAAGGTGACAATATTTCACCAAAATTGTTCACGGCAGCTCTAGAGTCAACATTTAAGTGCACTCAATGGCAAGATATGGGCATCAATATAGATGGAGAAAGATTAAACCACCTAAGATTTGCAGATGATATTGTATTAATCGCAGATAATTTACAAAATACAGTTTCTATGATGCATTCGCTTAAAAGTCTCTCTGAAAGAGCAGGATTAAAGATAAACTTTGAGAAAACTAAACTTATGACAAATCTCGCACTGAGTGAAAATACAACTATTGACAATAATAACATACAACAAACAGATACTTACAAATATCTGGGACAAGAAATCAAAATAAGCACAGACAATTAAACACATGAAATACAGAGGCGAATAGGCCTAACTTGGGCAGCATTTGGCAAATTAAGCCATATTCTAAAAAGTTCAATTCCCATGTGTCTCAAGCGAAAGGTTTATGACCAATGTGTTTTACCTGTACAAACTTATGGAGCGGAGACTTTAACACTCACGCAAAAATGTGCGAATAAACTCAGAGTTACGCAACGAGCCATGGAACGTGCTATGCTGAACGTGAGCCTTCGAGACCACATAACAAACCAACAAATCAGGCAAAGATCAGGAGTTCAAGACGTCATCGAAAAAACCACGTCGCTTAAGTGGAACTGGGCAGGGCACTTAGCCAGAGCACAAGATGGACGGTGGACAAGACGTATTATGGAATGGAGGCCCAGAAACTATAACAGAAGCCGAGGACGACCACCGACTAGATGGACCGATGATATAAAACGTGTAGCGGGAAACTGGCTACAAGCAGCCCAGTGTAGAGAACACTGGAAAGAACTGAGGGAGGCCTATGTCTAGCAGTGGACGCGATTGGCTGATTGATGATGTTGATGATGATGATGACACATTTCAGGAAATGGCATATATGCATTTAACTTTGGGTAAGTTGGATCAGATTAAATTATGATTTCAATAAACTATCGGGAATATCATAGGTGAATGTCAAGGAAATAGTGCAGCAGCAGCAAGGCGTTATGCAGTAAAATACCCCAATCGAAATACACCCGATAGACGATTATTTCTGACCATTAATCGTCGTTTACGGGAAACGGGTACATTCCAACCGCAAGTTGATGGCAAAAGTGGTCGTCCAATAATGGAAGCAACTGAAAAAGACATTTTAGAAACCATTGAAGAAGTCCCTGAAACAAGTACAAGGATAATAGCTGCTTAACTATTTGTTCCTCACGTAAGAGTTTGGAGGCGTTTGAAGGATCAGATGCATAAACCCTATCACTTAACAACGGTTCAAGAGTTATTGGTTGAAGGTTATCCTAAAAGGACTGGATTTTGCGATTGGTTGTTAATGGAAAACACTTGAAATGTTAATTTTATTAAAAATATTTTATTTACCGACGAGGCTACCTTCAGTAGAAATGGAATAACAAACCATCATAACGAGCACATTTGGGCCGACGAAAATCCTCACGCCAAAGAAACGACTTATCATCAAAGGACATTCAGAGTTAATGATTGGGTAGGAATTGTGGATAACAATCTAATAGTCCCAGTATTTCTTAACAACAATTTAAATGGTTATAATTATTTGCAGTTCTTGACAAACGATTTACAAGAGTATTTGGAAGAAGTGAATATTGCAATCAGGCAAAATATGTGGTTTCTACAAGATGGTGCTCCTCCGCATTAAAGTAATGAAGTCCGGGAATACCTTTGCAGGCAGAATCCTAGTCGGTGGATTGGAAGGGGTCGTGACGCATCTATTTCTTGGCCACCCAGAAGTCCAGGTCTTAGCCCCATGGACTTTTGGTTTTGGGGATTTATGAAAGAGAAAGTCTATTCTGTAACAATAGAGGACGAACAGCAATTGAGGGTTAGAATAATTGAAGCTGCAAATCAATTTCGTCAGAAAAATATGATTTTTCGATACCGAATGTGTATTGAAGAAAATGGGGGTCATTTTGAACATTTATTGAAATATCATATTCATAGAGGTAATAGACATTTTTGTACTTGTTAATTCGTTTAAGATATTTATTTAGTTGCACGTAATTTTTTAAAGAGTAATGAACACGGCCGTAACTCAATAAAAACTTTTTTTTTTTTAAAAGTGATGAAGCAAAAAAAATTTTAAAAAATAATATGTTAAACTAATGATGCCACAAAATTATTTTGATTTGAACGTATTCAAATGTTTGGAGGGATTTTGTTTTTCAAAATTTTGTTTTTCAAAACAAAAACAAAGATTTTGTTGTTTCTTGTGTATGAAAACTTTCAGAACAAAAAAGTAACGTGTCCATTTTTATTACAAAATGTCAAGTAGTTTAGGAGATAATGCAAACAACAATTTTTATTTTGTAACTTCAAAGGGCTGTAACTTTTTTTGTGTACACTTTTGTACTAAGGTAAGTTGGATTCAATCAATTTATTTTTGTCCCGGAATGCGTGATTTAATTGATGACATACCTTTTTGAAACACTGTGTATTAAAAAATGAAAAGAGTTATGTTTTTATACACACTTGTGAAAAATTAAAAAATGGAAAAAGGAAAGTACTTTTAAAGTGTGTAAACAATTTAATTCCTATCTGAGCACTTTCGGCTTACAATAGAAGAATGATATAAATAGCTAATTTTGAGTTTACACAGTTTTCACTTTGGTTAGGTTTTTAATTTAGTTGAATGAAACCTGTTTTGGAACAACTTATAGCTGAGCGAGCCGGTGAAGTTACTTTTATAATTGATAATTTAAAAATATTGGACCAAGATCAGGTATCAGGGATATCCAAATGGTCCAAGCTGTCTACTTTGCACTACTAGTCGAATAAGGGAAGTGAGAATGGTATTAAAGTCTGATGATGTTGATGATCTCGACATTTTTTCTGACTCAAATTAGTTTTATTTTTCAACTTAGTTTTGAACATTCTCAATTTTTTTTCAAGAATTTTCCACCTGGTACAGTGGGAAAATTAAATGAATTAAAGTATGTAGTACATTATGCACGTCATAAAAACAAAGCGTGCAAACAAACATTTATTGTCACAATATAATTAATTTGCCGGAACTTCGTACACATATTGTTCATGTCTAAAATGAATCTATAAAAAGATTTAGACAATTTTCACTAAGTTGCAGCTGGATATTTTTAAACAAATAAGTAAAAACAAAAATCTGACTTACTAGTAATAGTTCAATAGAGTTGCAATGTAATTGATGTCATTTATTCATCACTTTATTACTTCAAACATTGTCAATGAACTACGAAATATTAGTGCACTAAAAACAGACAAAATTATTTTTGAATCACGTATTCCGAGAGTCCGATTCACGCGTGCAATGTAGTATTAAGACTGCTATTAATGTTGTTTGTTCTACTTGGACTATCGTGGCGTGTTCTGGGTGGCAATGTGGTGACGACGTCGGGACGCGAATTCGGTTTTCTTTTCGACGCCAGACTCATTGATTTAGGCGGCCGTCGACAGGTGTTTTATGAGAATTTCCTATAAATTTTCTTGCGAAAAAAATGAGGATTGTGATGTCGAAGCGTCCAGCTTGAAGTAAAGGTTTCCTAGGCAAGAAGTGATATAATATATTCCTTGTTTAAATCTTATTTTTTTTTAGTTTGTTACAAAAAGAGAACAAATGGAAATGGTTAAAAATTTGTTTTTGAAATGTAGTCAGATTAGTGGATCCAAATGAAGTACAGGTAGTTCTGGGTATTCTCCTTCTTATATTATTATCTTATATTTTAGACCAAGAGGTTCAAAATATAAATTAACAGTTTTTTGTTAAATTTTGTTTTATTTACAATGCAATAATGAAACCACCGAACAGAACTACCAAGAAAAACGAAGAGAGTTTAAGAAAATATGCACAGGTCTAAAAAGATAGTGAAATAAAAGAAAAATTAAAGATATCAAAGAAAAGTTCTAAAACAAAAAAATTAAATGTTTCTTCTAGGAACGTTTATTTATTCCATATTGCTATACGGAGTGGAAACATGGACTATAGAAGCCTTTGAGATGCGGGTTTTTCAAAGGATGCTGAAGATATCTTGGGCAGAGCATGTGGCCAACAACAAGGTGTTAAGAAGAGTGGGTACTGAGAGAGAACTCCAAAATATTGTAAAAACCAGAAAAACGAGTTATCTAGGACATATTTCCAGAGAAGAAAAATACAACTTTCTACGACTTATAATGAAAGGGAAAGTAGAAGGAAGAAGAGGTCCAGGAAGAAAAAACTGCTCCTGGTTGAAGAATGTAAAGGACTGGCCAGGCATGAACACACATTTGATATTAAGAACAGTTCAAGATAGGGTGCAATTTGCTGTAGTTATAGCCAACCTTCAGTAATGGAGATCGCACCTTAAGAAGAAGGAAGCAAGGAAGAGAAAAAAGTAATTATCGGAGTAAAAGTGAGTATATAAAGATAAAGCAAAGAAATAATGCTAAGTGAGACTGACCATGTAATGTACAGATGCAACAGTTTCTTCGATATGTTTTAAATGGACATGATGAAGATAAAAAAGTTGGCCAAACAATATTAGAATGAAAAATATCTATGGCAGACCAAAATAACAAGAAATCTTGGATAATTGATGGATTCGACCGTTACTTGATGGAAATTCATTTTATCTAACAATAAATCACTGAAAACTTTGTTTTCAAACTTCCACAAAATTTATTTTAAATCTTATCACTACAGCTGTTTCGGCTGATTGCCTTTCTCAAGTGATGGCGAAACAGCTGTAGTGATAAGATTTAAAATAAATTTTGTGGAAGTTTGAAAACAAAGTTTTCAGTGTTTTATTGTTACAGAAATATTGGACATAATGGAGACAATAAAATGAGTGCAACAACGTTCAAAGAATGTAAAGAGCTATTAGGAACGCTAAGGAACTAGCTAAATAAATTAGGTGCATTTGGAAAAAAAAAAGAAAAGGAAAAAAAAAGATGCCAGATGAATGTTGTGATGCAATTATTTTCCCAATTTATTAATATGGAAATAGGACGCTTTGCAAAAAGCAGAATTTTTAGCAGAATTCTACAAAGGATATTTAATGAGTACCGGGAAATCTTGTTCGGACAATATCAAGCTGGCTTCAGGATTAACAGGTCGACAACGGATCAAATTTTTGTCTTTAAATTAAAAAAACTGTTATGAGGATAAAATAACGCTATACACAATATTCAGTACTTTTAAACAAGCATACGACAGAATTCTTCTTCTTCTTCTTCTTTTTTATAAGCAAAATGCTTGTTCAATGTCGATTAATGCCTCTATTGGAGGTTATCACTCCATCTTTTGCGTGGTCGCCCGATACTTCTACCTTTTGGTGATTTGTCCCTCGCTATTCTGACTAATCCGGTCTCTTCCATTCTGTTTATGTGTTCGTTCCATTCCTTTTTTCTGTTCAGTCTCCACTCATTTATTTCTGGTATATTGCATTTTCTTCTGATCTCTTCACTCCTCATTCGATCCCTCAGTGTGTTTCCTGTAATTCTCCTCAGTAAACGCATCTCCGCTGTTTCTAGTAGTTGCTGAGTTTTGGAGGTATCCGGTCTTGTCTCTGAAGTGTATGTCATTATTGGTCTTATTGTTGCTTTGTAGATTCTTGATTTCACGTCGGTATTAATGTGGGGATTGCGCCATATCGTGTTATTAAGACAACCTGCTATTTTATTACCCTTTTGTACTTGATTTTTCACTTCCTTCTCCACATCTCCGTAGCTAGACAGTGTAATTCCTTGGTAATTTGTCTCCATTACTTGCTCAATGCTGATACCGTCGATTTCCAGTTTACATCTAATTGGTTCTTTACTGATTACAATTGTTTTAGTTTTCTGTGTAGAGATCACCATATTAAAGTCCTTTGCCCTTGTGTTCAATCTATGGGTTAGTCTTTGTAGATCGTCTTCATTGGATGCAATTAGAGCCGCATCATCTGCATATCAGAGTATTCTGATTTCTTTGTTCCCCATTTTGTATCCTCTTCCTTTATTAATAGTATTGATTATTTCATCCATGATTAGATTGAATAGTTTTGGACTAAGCGAGTCTCCTTGTCTTATTCCATTGCCCATATCTATTGGATCTGTAAGCTGGTCATCTATTCTGACTTCCATATTGTTGTTCTGGTAAATGTTCTCTATTGTTTTTATAACATTTAGTGGAATTTCTCTATCGTAACGAAGGTGAATTACATCTTTAAGCTTTACTTTATCGAACGCGTTCTTCAGGTCTATTAGACATATGAATGCTGGTCTGTTATACTCTAGTGCTTTCTCGGTAATCTGTTTTATGATGAATACTGCATCTGTGCACGATCTTCCTGTGCGAAAACCCTGCTGTTCATCCGCTAAGGTAATTCTCTGATTTATTTGGCCTTGCAAATTTTGGTTGTAAGCTTCAAAGTGGTGTTTAATAAGTTGATACCTCTGTAGTTTTCAGGTTGTTTTTTTGTCTCCTTTTTTCTATAGTAGGATAAGCTCGCTTTTCTTCCACTCTTCAGGTATTTTATTATGTTTGATGATTTTGTTAATTAGTGCTGTTAGCTGTTCTGTTAATGTTCTTCACCATATTTCAATAATTCATTTGGAATTCCATCTTTACCTGCAGCTTTTCTGTTCTTCAGTTTTTCTAAAGTTTGTTTTACTTCTTGTACGGTTATCTCGACTTCCTCGTTTGTAATGATTTCTGGTGTTTCTGGTTCTAACATAATTTGCTGTTCATCATTATAAAGCTTCTTTAGGTATTCAATCCATGTGTCGTTATCTATGTGTTTCGGTTCGATTAAGTCTTTCATCTCCGATCTTTGGCCTCTTATGAAACGCCATATACGACAGAATTAATAGGAAAAATAATTGTTTAAACCAATGAGCTAACGGGGTATCCCAAGTCAGTTGTTAAAGTTTACAAAGCGGAACTTAAGCAGAACCAAACATGACATTATGAGATAGGGTTAAAATCAGATGTCAACTTATCTACCAACAGCTTTGTTCAATTTACTGCTGGACACAATAATAAGATCATTATCATCTTTGACTAGACTATCCTCTGTGGACCCTTAGCGGCTTTAAGATTGGTCGCCATTCTGTTTGGTTTCTAGCAACGTATCTTCTGATCATTAGTATCCCTAAACCGGTCTCAACTCCATCTAATCACCTAATTCACGCTCAGCCTCTACTTTTTCTTCCTATAGGTGTTCCTGTCGTTAGGTTTTTAGTACTCATGTTGTCAGACATTCGTGTTATGTGCACGGCCTATCTAAAGAGTTGGTATACTTCAAAATTAAACTTTTTGCGCCACTGCCCTTGATCTTTTATACTTATAAATAGGTTGCGGAATATCTTACGCTCGAATATTCTCAGAAGTCTTTCATCCTTCTGCGTTAGAGTCCACGTTTCCTCCCCGTATGTGAGGAATGGCCTCAGAAGTGTTTTGTATATAATCATTTTAGTTTTTCTTTGGATATTTTTTGGGTGATATTGTTTTTGGAGTCCATAGTATGCTCTAATTGTAAGGTTTACTCGTCTTTTAATTTCTTCGCTTGTTTTATTAGTAGTAGTCACTAGCGAGCCAAGTTATGTGAAGCAGTCATCATGTTCAAATATATAACTTCCAAATGCTCTTTCCCGTTTCTCATTTGCTATAGGATCCTTAGTAACCAACATGTACTTGGTTTTGTCTTTGTTGATGACTAGACCGACCTGTTTCACCACCGTTTCCAATTCTAGAAAAAATTGCTCAACATCTCGCTTGCTACGCCCTATTATCTCAATGTCATCAGCGTATGCTGAGATTTATATCGATCGAGGATATGCCTGGGCTTCCCCTTGTCTGAGTCCATCCTTTATCTCAAAGGATCGAGAATTTTCTTCCTGTGTGCTCACGCTGGCTTTTAAGTTAGATATTAGACATTGTTATTCTCGTCATTACCGTTAAGAAGATAAGTTTTTCTGGTATACCAAACTCACGCATTGATTGGTAAAGTACTGTTTTCTTGGGACTGTCGTATGCGGATTAGACGACGATGAATAGGTGATGGCTTTCAATGTTTAATTCTAATGTTTTCTCGAGGAACTGTCTTATTGAATGAATCTGGTCAATTGTCGGAGAGTAAGTTGATCTGGTATTTTTCAACTATGGCAACTGTGTAAACCTGTAGCCTTTCGTAGATAATATTTGCTAGTCTTTTGTAAGCAGTTGTTACCAGGGTTGTAGCTCTGCAGTTGTCACACTGGAGTCTTCTTTATGTAACATGCATATCAAGCCTTGAGACCATTCATAGGACATGATCTCATTTTGCCAGATAAGAAGTAAAAGTTTGTTCAGTGCTTGTAGCAGGGCGTCGTCACCATTTTTGTAGAGCTCATTACAAATTTTATCAGTTCTTGTGCTGTATTATTTTTAAGCTTTTTAATGGTTTGGGCAACCATCACAATGGTAGATGTTCTTTCGTTTGGGTTGAATAAATTCCAATCATTTCGATCTGCTACGGTGTTATCTGCTTCTTCGGTGTATAATGGCCGTAAAATTTGCATCGAAAAATACAACCCATCGGTTCAAAATTAAGGTCACATTACTTAGAATATTTCCTCCTCCATCCTTACAACTGCCTATTCTTGGCGTAAACTCTTTACTCTGTAGAAATTTCGAGTTTCGTTTTGATTTCTTAGTCATTCTATGTTTTCTAACTGCTCTTCTTCAAATTGCCTTTTTTCCTCTATGTAATCTTTTTTCTTCTCTTCTTAGGTTCCTGTATTCCACCTTTGCTCTTATTGTGCATCTAAAGCTTGATTTGTCTTTAAGTATGCTCTATTTTTGTTTTCTGTTACTTGAAGAATGAGGCCGGAAAAATGCCTTGTATCTATTAGGATGTGATCTATCTGGTTCACGGTTTCGTTGTCAGATGATTTCCATGTTCCTTTGTGTATTATTTTATGGGGAAATCTTGTTTTCTCCTACTATCAAGTCGTAAAACAGAAAAGCAAGAAAAAAAGTATAAACAGAAAATTAATATTAAAAAATCAAGGGAAGAAAGTTTAAAAATAAAAACAAAAGATGATAAAGTGTATGAATTAAGAAGATCAGTGAGTTTTCTTATTGGGAGTCATTTTAGAAGATTTGAGAAGACCGAGAGAAGCTCAAGACTGGCAAAAGTTAACAGGAAATATGGAAGCCTGAGAAGTCTGTTAAGGTTTACATTTTAATCCAGGAAAACAAAGCTGAGAGTATACTGAACGGTAATTAGATCAACTAGGGGTATCAAGCTCAATAAAGTTGAAGTGGAACGGCTAAAAAGATAAAGAGTGAGGTAAAAAGTGGAAAGAACTCCAAAGATATTCCTACGTAGGGTGTATGTAAAAGGAATAGAAGACCGTTGAGCAATATGTTTAGAAAAGGTTGAGACTGACTTAAAGGTAACTTGGACTGGACAAAAGAAGCAAAAGACACAAGAAGATAGAAAATTGTCGCCAAGAACTCTAGCGAACAATAGCGTAAACTGTTCTAAATGTAACTGTTCCCCTAAACTACTAACTACTAAATAAATAAACTACTGTACAGGAAAGTACATTTTTTTTATAAATATTTTTTATGTACAAAATGCCATAAAAAATATATATTTAATTTTTATATCCGGAAATCATTTCACTTCGACCATAATATTAATAAAGAAATTGCAATATAAACATCCAAATAAACTAGAATTCGTATATTTTTATACCACAAAATAAATTTAATATTTAAAAACATTTACATCTTATGTCATAGTTTTAAGATACCAAATTTAAAAATAATTCCGATATTCACTTTAATCTTCTCCAATCATCAAAGACGCAAGTTTTTCAAAGCACCTAATTACCAATTTATTTTTGGTTGGCAAGTTTATTAAGATGATATGCTTTGATGGCAGTAACATAAATATAAAAACAGTAAGATTCAAACTACCTAGTTTTTTCATTCTTGTGTAATGAGGGATATTATTTAGAGCAGGGAAGGTAACAGATCGAATTTATAGTCATTTACCCTTATTTATTAAACAAGTAATAGACAAATTGTTTACTTTAAAATAGTAATATCGAGCACTTTCTAAATATTTAGCTAGCGAATTTCATCATTCTTCTTGCCTTCACCCCTATGCGGGGTTGGCTTTATTAATTGCATTTTCCATTAGTTTTTATCTTTTCTCTTATTTAAAGGAGGTGGTAAATCTTCTAGAAACCGTACCAGGTCGTGTCTCTTCGTTTGGGCTACTCTTGCGGAAAATTTTTCTATCCCACACTGCGGTATTGCATGAATAGCCCGTCTCTTTCTCTCTCTCTCTCTCTCTCTCTCTCTCTCTCTCTCTTTCTCTATCTATCTTTATATATATATATATATATATATATATATATATATACAGTGTGGAAACCACTTATGGAATAAAATTGTTTGTGTCCTTATTTTAGAAAATAATAAAAAACGTTGGGATACCTTAACTTTTAAATTTAAATGTACGCTTTTTAGACATAAATTTGAATGTACAGGGTGATCAATGTAAGTCTGGCATAGTGCATAATCTGTATTTTAAATGAAACAGACTGTATATTTTCATGTTTTTAAAAGCTCCTTAACAACTTGATTTTAACAAACTATATTATGTAGGGTCTATTATGAATAATACAAAGTGAAACTTTGAAATTAGGTATTTTCTTCAAGACAATGAATTCATAGAATACCCGAGGTAATTGATTGGAGTACATTAAAATAAATACTCAAGATGTTCTCCACTTTGTTGTTGGCAATAACACAGTTTCCTATAAAACTCGTTCCGAACTTTGTTTAAAGTTTGAGGTGAAATATTCCGTATTTCTGTAGTTATCCTTACTTTTTGAGGTCTTCAATGATATTTGATTGTGTTGCATATATTTTGTTCTTGAGATAACCCCACAAAAAAATCCAAAGGCGTAAGATTTGGCGATCTAGCTGGCCGCTCACTAGTCCTCTTCATCAAATCCACTTATTGAAAAATATTTCATTCAAGTAATTTCTCACCATTTAGGCATAATGGGGTGTTGCACCGTCCTGCTGGAACCAGACAGTTTCATGCGGTAGGGTCGGATCTATTGGATTGGGATATAAGTTAGCCAACTAAGGAAGAACATCGTCTTTTAGCATGCTTAAATATTTTTCCGCTGTCAAATTATTATCTATAAATATAGGACCAATAATATGATCTCATATAATACCTGCCCAAACATTCAACTTTTGAGGATACTGAGTGTGTGTCTCACGCATCCAATGAGGATTCTCCGCTGACCAATATCAACAGTTGTGTCAATTTACCTCTCCGTTCAATCTAAATTTTGATTCATCAGAAAAAAGAATTGTGCCAAGAGCTATTTCATTTGTTAATTTTATCCATCATTCTTTTGCAGAAATCCATTCTACGATCCGGATCGTCTTCTGTTAGCTCCTGCACAAATATCAATTTATATGGATGAAGTTTTCTTCATGGAGACACCTTAGGACAGTTGTGTGACTCACATTATTTTGACGTGCAATTTGACGTGAACTTGACGTTGAATTCTCTGAGACACTTAACAAAATATCCACTTTCACTTCATCTTCAATGAAGTTCGATTTTCTTTTTAATGGTTCGGCATATCTAAGTTCTCTGAATTGTGCATAAATTTTAGACACAGTACCTTGTGAAATATAGGCAACTGAGGATACCTCTGATTAAATAAGTTTACTATTTCAACTTGACTTCTACAATTCTCCCCGTAACCGATCATCATTAAAATCTCAATTCGGTGGGCCTTAGTTAAATATTGTAATTTTATTTCTGCAAGAAATTTGATAACTATCCGCATTATTTACCGATTTAGTTTAATTAGCAGACTATCTATACAGTTTTTACCTATTCACGACAAAAAATGTTAACACGGTTACTAAACAGAATTTTTCCCCAATATACAGTGTACTGACACTTAGAGTAGAAGTCTATTGTCTGTATTTAGCTAATTTAAAATAATATAACACGTGATAAATTATTAATTTCAAAATTTCACCTTGTATTATTCATTATAGACCCTACATGATATAGTTCATTGAAATCAGGTTGTTAAAAGTATTTTAAAAACATAAAAATATACAGGGTGTTTCATTAAAAATAAGGATTATACATTTAAACTTATGTTTAAAAAGCGCACATTTAAATTTAAAAGTTAACGTGTCCCAGAGTTTTTGATTATTTTCTATAATAAGGACACAAACAATTTTATTCCATAAGTGGTTTCCACACTGTATATATATATATATATATATATATATATATATACAGATTGAACGAAATAAATTCGGAACATAGGAATATAATGTATTTCGGCTCAATTCTGCTGTAGCTGGTTGGCCAACAAAAGATTGTCAAATAATTATATTATAAAAAATCCCATACTTCAGTGGGCTGCTGGATTCTGAACTCATAAAAATTGAAAGCTACACATAAATCTACGATTATGCTGTCAAACCAGTTATAGTCCAGGAAATGTAGCATTTCACCTCGCAATTTTTTCGTGCTCCCTGGATTGACTTGAAATTTAACAGAAGGTAGGTAATAGCCTAAGGATCAAAATCTATATCGAACCAAAGTGCGCCAAAGTCTAGGGGGTGGTTGCCACCCCATCTCCGGGGTGAAAATTTTTTTTACGTTTTAACTACAGGTTTCGATTAGAAAAGTGATTCTAAACAAAAAATGTGCTATACATTTTTTTTTATAAAATGATATTTTTCAAGTTATTCGCGATTGAAAGTAACAACTTTTAGACGAAAAAATCCACGTTTTTAATCGATTTTTCGCGAATAACTCGAAAATGGTGCATTTTATCAAAAAAATTGTAGAGAACAAATTTGTAGCTTTTAAAAAGACAAATACAATTACAAATACAATATCAATGTTCAGCGGTTTTCTTCAAATGCCAAATTTGAAAGATTCAAAGTCAAATATCGGGAAAATGATGCATTTTTTGGAAGAAAACTCACAAAACCTTTTTTAAAGAGCATAAATAGACCTATCATAAAAAAATAAGGTCAATACCTCATTTTTTACGAAAAAATCGAGGAAAACAACACCCTAACCACCCCCATAATTAAAATCGATCTTCACCCTTCTGCAATTCCCTTTGTAGATGTATTGTTAATACGTCCAATAAGTTTGACCCATTTAAAATGTTTAGTTTTAGAAAAAGTACAGCTTAAAGCGAGAAACGATTTACAATTTCATATTTTTTACCCTTCTTTTTTTAAATATGCCCGAAAATACTGAATATATGAAAAAAATAAAAATTACCAAATTCTAGCTTTTTTAATGACTAAAATTATCCTTTATTTAGATTTGTTGTACAATGAATATTTGGCGAGATATAGCCGTTTAAAGCATCGATTTACGATCAAGCACCATCTTTTTCGAGCCCTTTAAACTCACCCCATTTAAAAGCCAAGGGTTCCAAAAAGATTTAATTCACAGATCCTTGTAGCTATTAAAAACCTCTACAAATCGTTTTTAAAGAAACATCTATCGTTAAAAATTAAAGGATATACGTTAAAAAAAACCAGTGAATTTTTTTCCGGAAAATTGCTAGTGGGGCATTATATATTCGAAATTTTAAGCGTTCTTATTTTGAAATCCCATACAACAGAATAAAACATCTGCTCATATGTCTATGGCTTGGCAATGAAAATATTAGAGCAACAGATTGGGGATGATATTCCAAAGATGGTTTGTTATTACCCGTACGCATGAACAAACGCATTTTTTGGCAATGCAAAAAAGGGTGCGGTGTTTCATGTGGGTGCAGAAAAGTTGGTTTATACTGTAACTCTACTTGTTCTGGGTGCTCAGGTGAAGGGTGCAATAATAGTCCACCAATAATTGAAGATGAGGATGACATATATCACGATGAAGATGTAATTGATGACGAATAAAATTAATATTATAATTGTTTTACCTATAAATGTAAATATTTTCAACTATTTATGTAAATGTATAAGAATATATGGTGCCTTTTTATGTTGATAATTTTTTTTGTATTTAATTCTACTTTTTTCAATTTATATCTTATAAATTAGTTTATAAAAACTTCAATGTTGTAAAGGGTGATTTTCAAAAGTTGAAAAGTTGCAAAATTTTGGCAAAAAATTGTTTTCACCTATAGCACTCATAACAATTGATTTTTAAGGGTTGAAAATGTATGAATTTGTATTTTAAAGTATAAAAAACTCATTATTTAACTAATCCAAACCAAATTTCACTCATCTTAGGATTTGTAATATTATTTTACAATTTTTTAAAATTAGGGGTAGTTTTCACCCCTAAGAACAATCAGGGTTCATCGGCATGACATAAACTATAAAGCAGAGGGTGAGTTGAGCTTAATTCCAAATTTTTATGCAAGTCGTTTCAAGGTGAAATCATTTTCTTCGCATTACTAATTTTTTTATATTAATCTCTAATGAGGGTCGCTTTTTAAGGGTTGAAATATGATGGAACTGTATTGAAAAGCACGAAACTATCATTATTTAATTAATTCAAACCAAATTTTACCCATATTAAGGTTTAATATGTTATTTTATAATTTTTGACAATTAGGGGTAGTTTTCACCCCTAAGAACAATCAGAGTTCGTCGACATGACATAAACTATAAAGCAGCGGGTGAATTGAGCTTAAATCCAAATTTTTATCCAAATCGATACAAGGTGAAATCATTTTTTTAGAATTAATAATTTTTTACATTAATCTCTAACAAGGGTTGCTTTTTAAGGGTTAAAATATGATGGAACTCTATTCAAAAGTATAAAATAATCATTATTTAATTAATTCAAACCAAATCTTACCCATATTCAGGTTTAATATGTTATTTTATAATTTTTGACAATTAGGGGTAGTTTTCACCCCTAAAACCCATCAGCGCACTTCGGTTCGATATAGATTTTGATCCTTGGGCTATTACCTACCTTCTGCTAAAATTTCAACTGGATACATGCAGGACGAAAAAATTGCGAGGTTTTAACTTTTTTCGAGCTTCAATTCCTGAACTATTATTGCCTCCTTAGACAAACCCGTCTTACGCAAACAACTTTGTTGCGAGACAGATAGTTGAACGATATTTTATACAATGTCTATACCCAGGTATGGATTTATTTTTGTCCAAGTTTTATATTGCTCCACTATTTTAAATGCAGTTCAAACAGACATGTATTAAATTGTATGTTCCGTTTTAATTTGGTTCAATCTGTATATATATATATATATATATATATATATATATATATATATATATATATATATATATATAGTTTTTTTGCAACTTGGAATTGAGAATTTCAAGGCATCTGAGGGTTAGCTGAGCAAGTGGAAGCTGCGAAAGTACTGTACAGTACCATATTCTTTTGTTACTGTACTTGTCATTTTTTTATACTGTATTGCTTCTATCATTTTTTAATAAATCTATGTTGTGTACAGTATATAAAGAGTTAATTAATTTTTATAATCTTTTTAGTATTTTATTTTTAAATTACAATAGGTTATTTTATTATTATTACAGTAACGATTTTTGTCTCTTTGGCATATCGTTATAGAGGGAGATTCATATTATAATGTGTTCGATTCTTAATTATTATAATATCAGTTTTCGTGTTTTATTTCATTTGGTTTTATGTGAAAAACAGTTTATATTTAATGTTTTGTTTTATTTTTGAGCTTTTTAATACGAATTGGCATATGTAAGGAAATTTAAAAAAAATTGTTGCATATTTTTAGTAAAAGTAATGCATATTACATATGAGCATATTTTGGTAATGTTTTTCTTCTAAATGTGCTATCTTCTAGAGATGTTGGCGACCACATCGACCCATCTTATTCTATTCACAGCAGCTCAAAATAGATCAGTGACGTTAGATCAGTCCACTTGAAACCTCAATACTCCGGGAGTATTGGATTTTAGGAAGTGTAGAACTTCCAAATTTCAGAAGAACTGGAAGAGAGGTGATGAAAATACTAAAAATATGGCTAAGCTCAGAGGAACAAAGTTAAATGGCCAAAGAGACACTAAATCTCAAGTGAGTGTTCGGGCTAGCTTCAATGCACTGGATTGTGGCTTTAAAGATATGAAGCAGATAGCAAGGATAATGAGCTAATGAGACAAGAAACGAAATGAGGCCTGTTAATATCAAACGTGATACAACTAAAGAAGATCACTGGGAATAAATTTATATAAAAAGGACGATCAGAAGAGAAGAAGAAGGGAACTAAACGATAGTTGAGATTTTGAAGTAACAAATGACTGGAAACAAATGATACTGGAGATAATAACCTGAAATACAAAATATTAAATACCAATCTTGTCTTGCTATATTGTATACTGGTTAGTAGAACTGAAATAAAACTCAAAATAGTAACAATAAATATATTTATAAAAATGTGTATATAGATATATATGTATGAACAATTTACATATAAGGCAAAACTAAATAACAGTGGTAGTGGGTGGTGTAAAGATACAATAGGACCTAATAGCCCCTCAACAAGCGAATAGTCACTACCACTGGCCAAGTAAAGTGTAAAATGTTAGTAAACAACAAGAAGTCCGTATGGTAGCCAAGGTCTTAACACTAAAGGTTAGTAATTTAAATAGTTCTACTAAAATGAGATACTAATTACAATATTGTAAAGATATCAAACTTGATAAATCTATTACAATTATATTATATTACAAGTGAGTTGTTCCATACTCATTATATCATATTAAAAAAAAACCACATAAAATTTATTTCTCTCCCCAATATCAAAATTGTATTATATCAAATGTATTGTATTAAAAAATATATTACAGCAAAAGTGAGTTTGGTCAGTACTCTTGAAATCCTAGTTAAAATCCCAATTTATTTCCCTCCCAATATCAAAATTAGATTATCACAAATGTATTCACCTTATCATATGCATATGAAAAGTTAACAGTAAATAGAAAGTAACACAAAAAGTCAAATAGTTAAACAACTTATCTTAGCAACACTATAAGTCCATAGGAAAACTCCTCTTGGCACGGCTAAATTAATTCATGGTTGTGGTGACAAGTCCCATGGTTCCGGGTGACAGCAAAATCCACGGGTTACATACGCAAGTTGCTAACTATCTAAGGATTCAAAGTTACTACCTAATATCCTCGAGGGAATATTTTCAAGTAAATATTCTCAAATGAGTATTTTCATGTGACGAAATCTAAAAGGATTAAACAATCGTAAAATAGTTTCTCATTCTAAAAGGATTAATTATCAGATTTAGTTACTATTTTATTTAGTACTTGTAGCAGCATAGATTGACTGCAGCAAAACAAAAACATTAAAACATTAGGTTAGGTCCAAAATGTCAAAATTTCCGAAGTTCATTTCGTAGACATGACATACTTGCGCCATGAAATGAACACGCGCAGAACACAGAAGGCTGTAGATACCTTGTATATTCCACCAAAAAAAGTGAGAGAAAAAAGAACCAAAAACTTACTGATAAGATATGGAATAGATCGGAATTTAAGTTTGACTATATAAAAAATGACCTTATGTTCTTTGCGAGTGAATGAAGGAAATTTTAAATTTAAATTATTTCGGAACTCAAAAATAAATCTCTAAAGAAATACTAAACTGCAATAATAAATTTGATTGTATAATAAAGAGATAATACATATTGAATGGTTTATTTACATGAAGCACGCAACACGCCAAAAAAAAACAATCCTTTTTATGTGGCACTCTTAGAAATTGAATATTGATTTTAGAAATTAATTATTATTATTCATTATTATTGAGATATGATTATTGAATTAGATATTATTTTATTCGTCCCAGATTATTTTACTGCTCCAATTCCGTCACTTTGAATTGACTGACGTGGCTGCGTAGTACGAGTTTCTTGACCAAACTAAACTTCTTCCGCACAACCTCGATCTTCCTTTCAAAGCGCTCCCACCGCGTGGGTGGAGAAATGTCGATTTAAAAATCGATCGCTGGCGGATCACAAGAAATTTCGTGAGGGGTTTTGTGAATACGATTTTTTTTAATTGGATATTGGATTAATCAGTAGCGTAAACGCTACACACTTCCTACGATTGGCTAGTCAGGATATACGTCTACATCCAGAGCCTCTCTTACCCTCAATTTTGCCGTGTAGAATCAACTGTAGAACTCGGTATTTATTATTACGCATGATGTGGCCGAAGTAAGCCAATGTTCTGTTCTTCACGGTGTTAATAATTTCTTTGTCTTCTCTTAGTCTCTAGAGAAGAGTTATGTTACTTGTATGGTGTATGTACCTATGAGACACTCAACATACGTCGGTAGCACCACATTTCAAATGCCTCTAATCCTTTTATGGTATCTTCTGTAAGGCTTCAGCTTTCTACTCCATAGAGGAGGACACTAAAAACGTAACATCTAAGAATTCTTATGCGTACATTGATGCTTAAAGATAAGTTGCAGAGAATCTTCTTAAAACAGTTAGAAGAGCTTCTGGCTTTTTCAATGCGAGTGTTTATTTCGTAGCTGCGATCCTGTGATAATATAGTATTCTTAATATTGCAGCCCAAATAGCATATTTTTTCCACTCTTTCTAACGGTGTATCACCCATTTTAATTGGGACGTTTATATTGGTGTTCTTGCTAATGATCATTATTATTGTTTTTTGCAATTTAGTTTTAGGCCGTATTTTGTTGCATGTTTCTAGAACGTTATTCATCATCCTTTGGATCCCCTGATCACTATCTGCCAGCAACACTGTGTTAATGTTATGTTGCATATATATTCCGCTCTCTACATATAGTGTACGATAATTTATATGAGAAAGAAATATACATTTAAATAAATTTAATATTCTTTTAGAATAAAACACTATACCTTGTTATAGAAAACCTAAATAAAAATATTGACATCTTAGCAACAGTTTCCAATCTATCACATAGAAAATGGAATGCAACGGAAAGTTTTATATTGTCAAAAGGTCTAAATTTTGCTGTAACTCATTCATCTATTCCAAAATTATATTTAAATAGCTTAGTGGAGAAAATATTTACCACCTCACGAAAAGAAGTATTTTGGGAACGATTTCCAAAGTGGGAAATCGAATCGTCAAAATAAACTTATTTTTAAGTAAAATTGTGGTATATTCCTGATTATGTGTGCCACATTAAACCATAATATGAATAAAATGAAAATAATCAAATTCATACAATGAACTTTGCAGAACAAACAATGCATTTTTAATGGAGAGAAGCATCCTTGTGTATGGTATGTTGCCTAACTATTTGTTAGGCAAAAATTTTATATTTCTCTTTCTTGATATCATTAATCAACGAATATCTGCGAGGCGATCAAGTAAAAGTTATTTAAATGATATTAGTCCAGTAAATTACTTTATACAGTATAAAATTATATGTGAAAAGTAGTAATGTCGTGAATATTCGGTTACTATTCGGTATTCGGCCACTTTTTCAAATATTCGGTATTCGGCCAAATACCCAATACCAAATCATAAGGAAAAACACATAATATTTAAAAATATTATGTAATTTGAATCACAAATAATTACTTTAATACACAAAACCTATCAATGGTAAGTTGTGATGGTTAAAAACAAGTTTTTCAACATTTGTTGACAGCAAACAATTGGGCCTTTCTTCATAAATACTAATATCGCAGAAGACGATAAGATAATATAAGTGAAGAAGAATTATACCTAGTAGGTATATCATAGGTGCTTCTTAACACATCACAACTCATTTTCAGAGCTTTTAATGTCTTGGTAAATAGTAAAACAGAGTTTTCTGTCTTTATCTTTCCGTTGGAAAGTTTTAACTAATATCAGGAAAACAGTTTTAAAACGCAAGCCAAGAAGTAGCAAACAAATAATTGTCATTTTCATCGAATCGGAACCGTTTTTTAATGTTCTCAATAATTGGTATTCTATTTGCAGTCTGTTCCTTCTCTACGCATTTCAACAAAGTAACTTATATGTGGAATCACTTAAGAGATGCAAAAAATACCTGTAGTGCTTATTTTAGTAATCTCTTCGAACGGTTTAAGAAGTTTGATTTTGTTAACTTTCACTAAGAAGGTGTTAAATTATTTAAAGATTCACGATCTCCTATGTACAAAGCGATAGCTCACCTGCTCTAATAATAGCTACATTAATAGAATTCCAACGTGTGCTTACATCTTGTATTAGTTGGTGGTTTGGCAACTTAAGTTCTTGACGAATTAATTTCAATACAAATGCACGAATATTCAAGAGCGTAGCCGAACATTCGGTATTCCATTCATGATCAAGTGCGACGATTGAAGCGATGTTTTCTGAAACGGTCTTTTGTCAATTGGAAATATTTTATTTGACATTGCGATTTCCAATTGAAATGATATAATGAAGCAAAATCAGTTAAAGGAGAAGAAATGTGCTGTTTCTAAAGGATACTATTAAGTATAGAGTTGGCTTGCTTGTCGGGTGTTCCAACTTTAGTTATTTGTAGACACAGTTCCATATATTCTGGATATTATTCAATCTCTCCTATATCTTCGAATATTATGTTTTTATCGTCTCCTCCATACACTGTTCTTGTCTTCCCCATGTTAACTTTTAGACCTTATTTTCAGTATTCCTTTTTCTTGTTATGTTCCAGGTCATAGTGGTTCTGTGCTAATACTACCTAGTCGTCTGCAATACATAGTGTATATGGGTGCTAGTATTATTTACTGTTATCCCCATTCCACTGCATTGTTTCTATGTTGTGAGGGATTGTTCCAAGTAAATTTTAAAAAGAGTTGGCGACAGACAACATTCTTCTTTGAGTCCTTTGTTTAGTGCAAAGCCTTGAGACAATTTCCCTTTTATATTTACTGTGGTAGTTGTTCCTCAGATAGTCGTATATCAGCTTTTATTATACTATTATATATATTTGTTTGCTATAATTTTTCCCATATTTTTTGTCTAATGGTGTGCTATCATAGGCTTTTTGCAAATCTACAAATAATATAATTGTATATTTTATCTGATCAAGAGCAATCTGTTTCTCAATTAATTCAACAATATTACATAGGTGGTAAACTTAAGACGCCATTCCTTCGCTCATCATTTATTCAACTTTCAAACAGTTTTCTTAAATTATTGATTTATTCAACTGGTATATCTCTAGCTCCATCAGCTTTTCCGTTCTTAAATTCTAAAGGGAGGAGAGATGGACCAGAATGATAGTCGGTCCGCTACAAGGTTAGTAGATATTTAAGTAGGTTGTCTCGTAACTATAGACCAAACAAATGCTCGCTTTTTAAAGGCGGGAATACGTCACCCATACGACACTTTTAAAATTGCCATAAGCTTCAATGCTAATAAAAGTTTCAAAAACTTAGTTTTTGCAATATATTTTGGGATTTTCTTGGGTATAGGGATGTTAAGTGGTTCTTATATTAGTAATTATATCATTTTTTTTAATCAATAGTCTGATGACAAAAAATAGAATTGATTATATTGATAATATTGTGCGTTTTAAATGAAGATAACAGTTTATTTCCATAAAAAACATTCGCATAAAAACCCAAAAAAAAACAGTAGAAAAAGTTCAAAAGCAAAAATACTAAATATGTACGAACTTACTTATTATGTTTTTCCTGGAATTTGCAGCATTCTTATCATATCTAGTGGTAGGCAAAAAAAAACAAATAGGTAATATAAATAATTTATTATTAGATTAAAATACAAAAAATGATTAGTGCTTCAAGCACAAATCTTCAGGCTATAGGTTTGTTAGTTCATGACCGTTAGTTTTTAGACAAACTAAATATAATTGTTAGACAAACCTTGATATCACAGCTACGACAACACACAACTGTTTATGTACACAAATAACTAAATAATAAGTCTCTATAAATAATATTGCCCTTATACCTATACTTAAAAATAAAAACTAAACAAATAAACGAACTAATGATACTATAGGAAAATTCCACAAAAAAATATACGAATACAAACGTGAACTTAAACTCACTTCACTTCACTTCGTCTTTTTGGCTTGCATACAAGTGCATCCGCCAGCACATTTCTTGTGTGTTGCAGTTTGTCTTGCTCTTAGCAATACTGCAGCACTTCTCTATAAAAAAAGAAGATTGCATAAATAGTGTTTTCTTAAACCATGAAAATACGATACGATGGCAGTTGTCAGTTGACGCAAAGTGACGTAATATTATTCTCCATCTCCATGGACCATGCATGAGGTATGAGGTTATGTAATGAAACGGTAATGAAGGCGGTTTATGCACTCCATTGACTCCATTAATGTTTCTGTTTTTTACCCTTAAGATATAGATGATTCCTTTAAGCTTAATTATATATGCAGTTGAAGGGCAAATATATATATGCGTTGAATTAAACCTTGTGATGAAAGATGTTAGTTTAGACAGATAATACAACATAGGGTTATAACTCTTCTCGCTCCGGGGTAACGGCAGAGCTAACACAACCAGAAATGTTACCTCGGTTAGACTAGAACCCAGGAAAGGATAGGATAGAAAGATTTGGATTAATTGAGTGTGTATTTCATAAATTTAACTTGTTAATATTTAAATGAGTAATAATTAGTTTTAATTGATCAAAAGTTATGTTGATAAGGATTTCTTGTATATTGAAACTATCGGGTACTCCTAATTTTTTTAGTTCTTTCTTTAGGTCAAATTGTGCGCCTTTTCTTATGGGACAATGTAAAAGAATATGGTCAATGTCCTCCTCTGTACCACATTCACAATATGGATGCTCTATTATTTTTAGTCGGTATAGATGTGAATCTGTAACACAGTGTCCTGTCCTCATCCTTATTATATTGGTCAGATGTCTTCGGTCTATATATGGGAATTTTTTAAACCAAGGTTTGTTTGGAAATGATGGCTGAATTTCAGAATACCATTTCCCTTTAATTTGTGTTTGAGCTTTCCAGCATATATCATGTTCCTTTCTTATTTTGCTTTTCAATATTGGCCAGATATCTGAATAGTTTATTTTTATACTTTGAGGTATGTTGAGTGATCTCCCAATATTTGCCAACTTATCTGCATATTCATTTCCCTCTATTCCTGAATGTCCGGGGATCCAACATAACTTATATTTGTTGTTCCCTGAGTTAGCCTCTAGTAGGAGTTGTCTCGTTTCTAATGTGGTATAATCATTATTTGCGTTTATGCCAACTTCTGTTAGTTTCTGTATAGCACTTCTTGAGTCGCTAAAGAATATACAGTCAGTTATACCTCTGTTCAGACACTCTTTTACCCCCTTGCCAATTGCCACTATCTCTGCTGTACATATGTTACACCAGGTTTTGCATATTGCCCTCATTACATTGATACCTTTAATAGCCTTGCTTCTTATGTTTTCGATGTGAGGGTTCCAGTTAAGGTTTTCTGTGAGAGTTACTCCTAAATATTTTATTTCTGTTTTACGAGGGATGATCCCCTGGTCCATGATGATATCTGGGTATGTGTAGGTATTACTTGTCTTTGTAAACCACACTACATTGCTCTTGTTTACTGATATAGAGAAGTTATGGTTCCCTAGCCATTCATTTATGTCTGCAAGAATTAGATTTGATCCTGTTGCTACTTGGATTGGGTTGTGGTGTTTGTTTAATAGGACTAGATCATCTGCATATGATAATAAAATGCATTCCTCTGGTATTATTTCATAGATTGAGTGTATGTAGATGTTGAACAGAAGAGGACTGAGTGGTGATCCTTGAGCTAAACCTTGTGTTGTGAAGGCTGGACCTATGAGATTTTCTTCCTCATCTTTAATATATATTTGCCTGTTATAAAGAAGCTTGAATGTGAGGTTAACCAGGTCTATTGGGAGATTTAAATCTAACATTTTTTTATAAAGTACATATATGTTTACATGGTCATATGCAGCCTTTATATCTAGAAAAGTTCCTAGCACCCATTTGTTTTTTGAGATAGCTGCCTGGATATATGATGTAAGAAAGGCAATATTAGTCTGTATTCCCATACCTATTCTGAACCCTGATTGGAGGCTGTTGAATGTAAGGTTATTTTCCAATATCCATTCTAATATGTTTTTAATGAATTGTTCCATTATTTTGCCCACACATGATGTGAGGGCTATGGCTCTATAGCTATCTAAAAGTTGTGGATTTCTGGTAGGTTTGAGAAACGGGAGTAATACTTGAGTTCTCCAGCTCTCTTGTATCTCTTTTCCCTCCAGTGCTTTATTGTATATCTTAAGTAAGTTTTTTAATGCTGCCTCTGGTAAAAATTTAATCATTGAATATGTGATATTATCCATGCCCGGTGCTGTGTCCTTTTTGTTGTTTATACCTTGTTTAAGTTCATGCATGGAAAAAGGCTTTTGCGTACCATTGTTTGCTACTAGAATGAATTCAGGATCTATGTTGCATACTGATAGATTTGTTAAGATGGTTTCACTAATTTGTGTGTTGGGTAGTTTTTTTTTTATATCCCTGTTGTGAGTTGCAAAATTTTTTAACAGTACACCATACATAACTCATATCAGAGTTTCTGTTCAGCGTTCCGCAAAACTTTCTAAAATTGTCTCTTTTCTTCTGCTGTAGTATCTTTTTTGTTGCTGCAATTGTTTTTTTGGCATGAATATAGTTTTCCAATGTAAATTGTGTTTTCAGTTTCAAAATGGCTTCTTTTCTGTCTTTTATTTTTGAGAGCATTCCTGATCCCACCAGATGCATCCTATTTTTCTCTTTGTCTGGTTTTTATTTGGTATGGTCACATTGGCTGCCTTCTCCATTGTTTGAACTAGCTCATTGTATTCCAGTTGTTCTAAATGTGGTGTTTTATTTAATATATCATGATATTCATCCCAGTTAGCTCCTTTGTAGTTTCTCCTTCCTTTGATAATCTTTTCCCTATGATTGGTTAACGAGTTTTGAATATTTATTTTTATGGGATAGTGATCACTGAAGCCCAGGTCATTTATCACTGTCCACTCGCATTTGTGGGCTTCACTGCTGGAGGTAATAGTCAGGTCTACTGCACTTCTCCTTTGTCCTGGTCTGGTGAGTCTTGTTGGAGTACCATCGTTATGTATAAACAAATTGTTTTCATCAACAAATTCCTGAATATTGTTGCCACTTCTGTCACATATTTCACATCCCCATGCTGCATGATGTGCGTTGAAGTCTCCCATGATAATAACCGGACCTTGTAGGTGGTTAATTAGGGTAGATAGTTTGTTTTTGGTAATATTATTGGTGGGGTGAGAATATATATTTACTATATTATATTTTTGAATTTTAATTATTATCGTTCTGAATTTGCTGGTTTCTATGTTATTTCTACATTTTAAAATATCATACTTTAGGTTTTTTTTAATTAGTGTAGCTATACTAGTACCTTCACTCATATCGTTTCTGACTATATTATGTGTTTTAATATTAAATTTATGTATTGGTTTTAAGAAGGTTTCATTGAGTAGAACAACATCTGGTTCCTCATCCCTGATTAGTGATATTAGATTACTGAAATTAGAATTTACACTACGTATATTCCATTGTATAATTTTAAGGTTTGTATTAGCCATTTTGAATATGTTAAAAATTTTTGGATGAGATCTAAATTTTAATTTGATTTAATTATGCAAATATTAAATTTTTATTTTGTTCTTTTTTATTACATATCTGGCCTATCCAAATCTTCTGATGATTTGGACAGCTCAAAATATGTATTAATTAGGTCTCTAATTTGGCATTTATGTTCTATTGGTGTATTTAAAAATTTCTTATAATATTCTTCAACTTTGTTCTGAATTTTTGATTCTATTGACTGTGTATCTGAATTAGCTGGGTCTTCTTTGTCTAAGTTTCTACATGGACTAGCTTGAAAGTTTAGAGTTTGTGACCTGTGTTCTGACCATTCCTGTCTCCCATTGGGGTGTGATAGTAGCTGGTTATGTGCTTCTTTGTCGTAACTGCCTTTCTTTATTGGAGGAGATGCGTTTGTCGTTGATACATTTGAGTATGTTCTTTTCGATTTGACAATGTTACTGCTGTTGATAAAAGATCTTCTTTGATTAATTTGTATGTGATTGTCTGATTGCTTTCCTTTATTTTGTAGACTAGGGAATTCAGTTTGTAGGAATCTATATGTTTGTGCCGTATTGGATGTAGTTGGTAAGTAAGATTTGGGGTGCAAAAGACTGGCCTCATAGTATGTTGTATTCTGGTATACCATGGTCTTTTTGATATTGCATTGTCTTTCATATTCGGGACAGGTTTTGCTTGTGGCCTGATGATTCGTTGATTTACAGAAGTAGCAGGATGCATCACAAGTATGTATTGAGTTTTCTTCTGGATCATGTGGATTGCCACAGTTCTGGCATTTTTTATTACTCTTGCACTGTGTTTTTGTGTGCCCATAGGCTAAACAGTTAAAGCATTGTGTAACTCGTGGTATGTAAGGAATTAGAGGAATAGATAAGTAGCATAATTTTATATTTCTAGGGATTATTGTTCCTTCAAAAGTTATTAAGACGGTTCCCGTTGGAACATATTCAAATGTTCCATCTTCGTTGACTTTTTTCCTAGTAAATCTTTTAACTTCTAATATTTTAAATGGGCTTTCGCCCATATTTTTGATGTTTTCTTCTGTAAACACGGGATTTATATCCCTTGCTATTGCTTTGCACGAGACACAGTTTCTTGGTATATATATTTTATACTTGTCATTCAGGTTATTATTTTTGGTAAAATTATTTGCCGCTGATGCGGATTGAAAAATCACACCCAATTTATTTTTCCCTTTTTCTTTGACCTCTAATACATCTTTGAGATTTAATTGAAAAATATCTTTGGCAATTTTCAAATGATTATACCGACCTATATTGTGACCTTTTTCAATACCCTCGATAATTACAATAAATGGACCTATTGCTGCATTGCTATAATTTAAATTATTTAAAAAAGTATCAGTTTTGTTATTATTCGGAACTTTTTGTTCCGTTTTTTCTTTCTTATCAGTTACACTCATATCAACATCAATATTAAAACTTTCAAGGTCAGGAGGAACTGGCCCTCCTGAGTCGTCAGTCATTTTTATGTACCTTAAATATGTATTTGTTACCCTTATCTATCGACTATTAAATGTACAAGCAAAATTTTCAAATAATATATAAGTATATAAAAAAATATAATCAAAGGTTAAGGTTTATAAACAGAGGAAAACGTTAGTAAGCTCTCACCACAGGTTTCAAATTTGCCTCCTGTTATGATTCCACTCACTTTTCACGTCCGTCACCTTTCACTGCTATCGAAAGAATCCGAACTTAAACTCAGACGTGCAGACAACTGTCCATCAACTGTCAAATTTGACGTTGTCGTATGAGTGACGTAAGCATTCTGCCTTCCCCTCGCTTCGCCCACATAGTTACGAGACAACCTACTTACACTTCATCTAATTTATATACCGATGCACGTCATCGGCGTCATAGCCTGTGGCGTCACATGATACCAACACAAAATATTTAGGGTGTAGGTGTGTTCTTTTTTAGAATCACTTTACCGAGTACACTGGCATTACAGCCACTAGACATATTTTATTATACACGCGTAGAAATAATATTTAAAAATTTATCTTAATGTTAACTTAAAGAAATACACAATAATATGTTTCATTTAATTTGTAGAGGAAAGTGCCCAAATGTGGACCATCCTCCTAAAGCGGACCCCTAGCTTTCTTGGTACGTTTTAATTTAAATTGTGGCAGCAATGAGTGCAAATGGTATATTAGAGTTCCATGACTCAGTGGTGAAGTGCACAAGCCGGCTACGTCACTTATTGCTTGCCAGTCGTCTTGCACGTGTGTTGGTTGTGTGGAAAGTTTTTACGTTGTGTTATATTTTTTATTATTTCTTCGAGATATTAGCAGGTAAACTATTCAATCTATATATTATTTTAAATAATAGGGTTTGAGGTCATTGTTTCTCACTAATATAGTTCATATAATGGTGTTGTTAAAAAATTATGACATTATTAAAATGTATGCTATAGTCGCTTAAACCGGACCCCCCGTAGTTGCCTAAATCGGACCCCTTATTTTTTAAATTTATAACTTCGCTGTTATGCAACTTCGCACTTCTATGATTTTCAATTTTGTTACAGAGAAAGAGCATCGAACAGAGAAAGTGGAGTCCGTCTAAAATGACTAAGGCCATTGATGCAGTTCGAAATAAGAAGATGGGGTGGAAGAAGGCGAGTAAATATTTTAAAGTGCAGAAGACAACGCTGATGAGATTAAGCAAATATAAGTATGGTACGCCTATCGAAGCAGCACTAACAAAAAGAGGCAGACCTACAGTATTAGGCAAAAATCTGGAAGACGAGCTAGTCCAATATTGTTGTGCAATGGAAGCATCGTTTTTTGGACTCACTAGAAGTGATTTAAGAAGAATGGCCGCGCAAATGGCCCAGAGAAATGGCATTAATCATCCATTCAAAGAAGAAATAGCTGGTAAAAAGTGGGCCAATCTATTTCTTAAACGGCACAAAACAAAACTGTCAGAAAGAAAGCCCACTGGAACATCTTACAGCAGGGCTCTTGGAGTCAATAAAGAAAATGCGCAGAAATTTTATCAACTGCTGGAGGATTTGTACGTTAAAAATGAATTTACTTCTGATAGAATCTATAACGTAGACGAGAGCGGAATTAGTGTGGTGCAGTCTAAAATACCCAAAGTTATAGGCCTTAAAGGTAAAAGGCAGATTGCTGCCCTGACATCAGGAGAACGTGGAGCCCTTATAACGATTGTTGCTTGTATGAATGTCACTGGCTCATTCGTACCTCCTTTAGTGTTTTTCCTTGAAAAAATATGAGTGAACAATTGAAAAAAGAAGCCCCATCAGGAACAATTTTTGCAGTGCATCCTTCAGGTTGGATTCAAATCAACTCCTTCACTCAATGGTTTAAGCACTTTATCGACTTTGTCCATCCTACAAAGGAGAAACCTGTGCTTTTGATCGATTTGGCAAGAACACACCATGTTACCATTGTGTCCTTACCACCTCATTCCTCACACAAACTTCAACCTTTTTACAAAAGTTTCATGGATTGTCTCAAAACTTACTACAGTGAGGAAATAAGGCAGTGGTTAAGAAACAATGAAAGGCCACTTACAGCTTATGATGTAATGGAGCTTTTTTGCAAAGCATACATTAAATGTCAAACAGCTGAAATTGCAATCAATGGGTTTAAAGCCACAGGAATATACCCACTCAACAAGGAGCTCTTTTCTGATGCCGAATATATTGAAGAAGCAAACAAAATGCGAGATTCATCTTTCTATAAATCCATGTCAAAGCAAAAAACGGCAGGTAATGAAAGCTCTACAGCGATTATTGAAAAATGTGTTATGACGATGAATGAATCACAAGTTAATGCAGAGTTTTACCCGAATCAACCGTCAACATCTTCGGCAGGTCAAGGTAATCCTGTGTTACCATCTACATCTGACAATCCTCATAGTCCAAAATCGTCTATGATAAGCCCGTTTGAAATTACTCCTATTCCAAAAATCAAAAAAAGGACCACTAATAGGGGACGGAAAGCCTGCAGTTCAACAATCATCACAGCTTCTCCTTATAAATTCAAGTTAATGGAATCTAAAAAAGCTAAAAAAAGCCATGAAAACTGAACAGCAAGAACGTGATCAAAGTTTCAAAGGCAACCGCGGCATAAAAGGTTGTTCGACAGCAGGCCCTTCTAGAAAAGGGAAAGAGATAGTAAAAAGATGTCTAAATTTTAAGAAACAAGAATCAGACACAGAAGATGAAATCAGTGTCTCTTCTGGAATATCTGAATTTGACATTATTCCGGGAATGTCACCAACTAAAGAGGATGACGCTTTGTGCATGTTTTGTGACAGAAAATATTCGGAAGATTGTAAAGGCGAACTTTGGGTCTTGTGCATTATGTGTTCGTTGTGGGCTCATGTGGATTGTGCTGGGGCTGATAAGGATGCCTACATATGCGATTTTTGCAGATAAATTAATAATTTTGCTAAATATTTTTGTATATTTTATGTTTTTATATTCGAAATTGTTGCAATATACTTCTATTTAGAAAGTAGATCATGTTTTCTTTTATTTAATAGTTTTTTTCAATTATTGGTACAACTTTGTTAATAATTTTTAAGGGGGTCCACTCTTAGCAACTATTTTCCGAATTCACCAAAGGCTAGATTTTGGAAAATACATATTTTTTATATTAATTTGTAATTATTATTAATAATAGGTTTAGTATAAATGAATTATAACATTATGAACTAAATGGTATGTACTTTTATAATATTTTTTTTGCTATTTTTCATACGCATTAATTGAAAAACAAAATGGGGGTCCAGTTTTAGGCATTTTCCTCTATAAATGCATTATAAAGCGTTTTTATCAAGAACATTTGTTCGGAACACACTGTAACTGTAATCGAACGAAGGTAAAATCTTGGCATAAATTGGTAACACTTATTTGACAGTTGCGGTGTTGACACTTTTTGTACTTCATTATTTTGAATTTTAAAGTGAATATCTCTTGTTTTATATTTTTAACTATTTAATAAAATCTGTTCTTTTTAGAACAAAATTAGTGTGTTTTATTTCAAAAATCTCACGTAAGAATTTAAATAGTCGTTGTAAAGAGATGGTAATACTTTTGCAATAATTATGTAATCTATTTGATTTAAAATGGAGTCAGGATTTTTTTATACTTTGGCGACTATGTCAACTTCGATCTCTGACGTAGATAATGACGTAAGTCGTTATCTAAATTAGATGAAGTATAAATATCTACTAACCTTGGGTCCGCTAGGTATACCTGACCACGCTTGGCAACAGGGCTAGTACTATGTTGCATCTTTTAACGTTAGTTGCTTGCGTTAGTAACAGTGCGTTACTTGCATCTGGCCAATCAAAAGGAAGGAATTGTGTGCTGTCAACCAAAGTGAACTGTCTGACCCGCCCACCATTTTGTAAAGTTGCTTATCAATCAACATATTCGAATTTTGATTATGTTGTTTTTTTGGTATAAAGGACGTTAAGAATTTATAAAATAATATTAATAAATAATAAAAGGATATTATAGTATCATGGTCATTACCATGACGTGTCCTCCCATTTTTACGAGGCAATTATGTCGATGGCGTCTGTTATTTTTATTCTACGACGTATTTCTTCATTTGGAATTCGGTTTCTTAGAGAGACAGCGAACATCTGACGCTTCATAGCCATCTGAATCACGCGAATCTTATTAACTACCTTTTTTGTGAGTGTTACTGTTTCCGCTCCATAAGTGAGTACAAGTAACACACATTAGTCAAAGATTTTCCTTTTACATACATATATACTTTAATTTACCAAACGCTGCACAGGCCAATCCTATGGGACGTGGGAGCTCACATGTCCGGTTATCTCTGCCCAACCGAATTTAATGTCCTATATTAAAACAATTTTTAATTAAAGGTGATTACTTGGCAACATCGCACTTAACGAATCCCATAACGATAACTTTTCAACGAAATCATATTCCACTTATCAATGTTGCAAAGGCGTACCAAAAAAATTTTAGTTATTATTTAAACACATAAGAAATTACGTAAAAATTAAATCTAAGACCGATATAATTATTAAATTATCAGCTGTATTTCAACAGTTATCTTATAGTTGTCTAACAAAATAAAGTAAAATTTTATTCTTATTAGAGAGTACCTAATACAAAACTTTGGAAAATACTTATTTTGTTCATTAGACTAAAAACAATCTGAAATTTTAACATACGATCTCGTCAGTACACATTATTCTCTATTTATAAAATTGCTGTGTGCTGTAAACGTTATATTTGTTCTTTTTTAACTTAATTTGTGTTAAGTTGAGTTAAGTTTCCTTGTCTTTATTTGTTTATATAAATATGAAGTTCATATAAATTAAAATACAGTAAACTAAACTATTATCATGTGAATGCGTTTATATAATAGTGCATTTGTTTATTTCAATAAATTGTCGAAATATAAAAAGAAGATGGCACTAACTCCCCCTCCTCAGTCCTAATCCCTTTTGGGATGTGGTGACACCATCAAGCCTTCACAGTTTTTTTTAGGATTTCCCTCCATCCTTCTCTGTCCTGGGCTAGTTTTTCGCCTTCATGTAACCCTTGGTTAATCAATGTTTTAGTTTGATCTACCCAACGGCTTGGAGATCTTCCCCTAGGTTTTTTTTCTTCAACTCTACCCTCGATTATCCGTTTTTCCATCGTGCCTGTTCTTCTAGCAATGTGTCCAAAATACTGCAAATATCTCCGTTGTATTTGTTTAAGCAATCTATCCTTTACTTTAAGTTGTTCTAGTATCGATACGTTAGTGCAATGATCAATCCAGGATATTCTCAACATGCGGCGGTATACCCGCATTTCAAAAGCGTCCAGTTTATTTTTATCCGTTTTTTTTAAGATCCACGTTTCGGATGCATATGCCACTACCCTTACCAGGCACTAACTACTAAAGAGTTAATAGCTTTGTTAGAAGAAGACTCAGATTTGAAAAATGCTGACTCACTTAGTGCGGTTTATTTGCCGCCAAGATTAGATTAGAAAGTTTCTGATGTAGAAGACATTGATAATAATATTTTTTGTGAAGAATCAATAAAATCGGATATTGCAGGTACATATGAAATACAAGTAATTGGGAATTCTGACGATTCTGATTATGATATTCCTCTGAAACTCAGATAAAACGTCCAAAGAAAAAACCAGGCAAAAATAGTAAATCCAAATTTGTCTCAAGTTGTAACAACAGACACTCGTTCATACTTAATAGTAATTCAACATCAGTCTGATTGATATTTAGCGAATATAAAAGCCAACCACGAAGGCAAGTCATATATTGAAGTTTTTTCACTCTTTTTTGATAAAAAAGTAATTGAGAGCATTCTATATTCATGCATCCCAGAATAACCGTCACGATTTTGAAATTAATAACATAGATTTAAATAGATATTAGATATTATCTGGTTACATAGATATTATCTGGTTTACCCTCTGCTTAAGTTGATATGCATTGGTCAAACGATGAGGATAAAGAAGTGCACATTATAATATAAAGCATGAGCCGACATAGATTTATATTTAGAATTTATAATAGTGAAGAAACCTCTACATCAGTGTCAAATTTAGTATATGGACGTCAAACTAAACGCTTTCTCAGATGAAACAGGATTCGACAATTTTGGCCACATTACAAAAAGAGACGATAGTGCGAAAATGTAGGATGTGCAAAAGTGATACTATTTATTTATGTAAAAGGTGTAGAATGCATCTACACCCCGAATGTTTTGAAAATTTTCACCTTAAAATTTTATTTACATTTAAGGTACAATATGTTCATATATTAAAAATTGTACTATTTTCAAATAGGTAAAAGAAATACTAAATAGGACTTACTCACAATCAGTTTAATTTAACTATCTAGACGACCGGTTTCGCTTTCTACAATATGCAAAGCATCTTCAGGTCTGTCGATACAAAGTTAATTAAATGCTGAAATAATAAAACCCATATTAGGGTGTTGTCTTATACAAATAAACAAAAGATAAATGCTATAAATTACAGTAATTATGCCAATATTATATGTCTGTGGGTTTTTTAAAAAAGAATAAACTGCTTAAGCAGATAAAGTAAGATCCACAAATTGGTATCAAAATATAAAAATAGTCTATTGAATTGTAATAAATTAGTAAATAAACAAAACATTACTTACATGCCGGTACACTATTAAGTAATGGTTGGGAGAACATAGTTCAAACTATCCTGTAATTACTGAATGGGGATCTTCAGTTTTTACTATTGTAATTGTTTGACAATCAACGGGGAAGTTTCTTGAGGAGATAGATTTTATCCAATGAAGTAGAAAATAGGTGTATTGTGATTTTGTGTTAAATGAAAGTGATGTTCTTTACTATTTAAACCTTTAAAAGTTATTTGTATTTATTCAAGAGATATATTTATGAAATGTGTGTTATTTATTGAAATTTTATTAAGGTGACAGTTGTATGACAATGAATGAAATTAGATGTACAATTGTGTGGGTGTACAAATTCTTTATCAAAGAAATTTGATAATTACAAGTCCCGAAATAATTTCTGTTTTAGAAGAACGAGGGGACGACACACATCTACTTCAAAACGGAAACAGGCTCGGTGATCTTGCTTTTGTAATAGATTTAACAAATCATTTGAATCTCCTTAATTTTGAACTACAAGGTAAAAATTCGCAAGCGCAATACATTCTTTTGTCAACAAATTGAAATTATTGATTAAGCAAATTAGCCAGAAAGGATTTAAACAAGTTTCCATCGTTGAAAAAAAGGGTAGTCGCTCATTTGAATTATGTTTATTACGTGACGGAGCTGACAGACGCTTCGCTGATTTTAAAAAAACTGACAGATATTGTAACATTCATGTTTAATCCATTTTCTTGTCAAGACGTGGAAAAAATAACCACTAAAACACCAGTTACGTTCAATATGGAGATCATTTTCGTCCAAAATGAGGCACTGAAAATAATTTCGGATATACACCTTAAATCCAGAGCGACCGATACGAAATTTTGGTCTTTCATATCGTCTGAAAACATCCGTCTTTGAGACAAGTAGCTCTGCAGCTCATAGCATTCTTTGGATCAACATATTTGTGTGAGTCTGCATTTGCCCAAATGATGATAGTGAAATCAAAATATCGTAATCGGCTAACTGAGGAACATCTCCCTTCATGCTTGCGTTTGACCCTCGGTAATTACGTACCATCATATGAAATACTTGTGAATGATATGCAATGCCATGCATCAACATCCAAATAAAATTAGTATGAAAAACAGGACTTTAATTAAAACTCTCTGTAGTTACAACTATTTATCAACTAGAAATGTGTAAACAAGTTTTTTATTTTCAAAATTGTTTTTTTACTATGCTTTGTTTTTAAACCAGGAGAAGTAAACTAAAGAGACTGATTCACACCCAAGAAAGTCATAAGTTACCAAATGCATTTTTTTTGGTTGATCATATTGGCCTTTGATGGTAATTAAAAAACATTATATTATACTAATACGTCGCTAAAGAGTTCTACAAACAACTGTCGGTTATATAAAAGCAGACTAAAAAATCTAAAAATTAAAAGAATTGCACAGAAACACAAAAAATTGCCAATATAGCTTAATTAACCTATGAAATGCCATTAGTGTCAAAATTTCATAACAGTGGAATAAACTTGCCTGAGGTTGAACCAATTACAAACATTGCGGCGCGGTAAATTTGAATTACTCCTCCTGGTTTAAAAACAGGGTATATAAGTCGATCTCCGGACGCTTGCAGTTTATGTGGTAGATCCCATGCAGTATAAGTCTGAGCACCACTGTTCTAGATCATAGACATTCTTTTAACAACCAATTTCAAATTCGTCACATTAGAAATGAAGGTCTTAAATTATCATTATTGGAATCTATGGAAATTAACAAATTAAAAAATACAGATATAATTCTGAATGACAAACTTGAGACAATCAGTTCTCCCCTCCTTAACTTATTTAGTTAAAGACTATAAAGTATTGGACTTCTTCTTCTTTATGTGCCGTTTTCTACCGAAGGTTGGCGACCATCATACGATAGGTTTCTCTGTTTTGTGCCGCATGAATTATGTTCGCAGCTTCTGGTATTTGAAACCATTCTCTCAAGTTTCTCAGCCAGGATTTCTTCTTTCTGCCCAAACCTCTTCTACCTTCAATCTTGCCTTCCACGATAAGCTGTAGCAGACTGTACTTATCATTACGGAACACATGGCCCAGGTATGACGCTTTCCTCCTTTTAACAGTTGTTAACAATTCCACCTCTTTACCCATTCGTCTTAATACCTCTGTGTTGGTCACTCTGTCTGTCCAAGGTATTCTCAGTATGCGTCGATACAGCCACATTTCTAGAGCCGCTAACTTCTTTATAGTTGCTGCTGTTAACGTCCACCCTTCTACGCCGTAAAGTAGCGTAGAGAGTACGTAGCATTTCGTGGCGCGCCATCGGAGGTTAATGCTTAGGTTGCGGTTGCTTAAAAGCTTTCTCATTTTGATGAATTTGGATCTTGCTATTTCAAAGCAAGCAAGCAAAATAGCAAAGTATTGGACGCATAACAAAAATAGCTCACTTGAGAAAGACTCTATTCCGAAACAGCTGTAGTGATAATTAATTATGTATAATAAAAATTTGTAGAAGAGTTGAAAACAAAAGTTTTCAGTGTTTTATTGTTTGGTTATTTATGTATTAAAATCTAGTTATTCGAGTCTCGTTTTGATATCTCCGCTCATTATAATCCACTAACTAATAATAAAAGTGACACACACAGTATAAGAGTGACAAAATTGACCTGACTATAACAAAACTAATAACCACAAGTGTGTCAGGAGAAGGTGAATGTTTCAAGCAACAATATTATCGCCAAAGTAGGTTTAGACATTTCTATGCTGAACGCGTTTGTTTGTCTATGATCATCTTGCGCTGTGTTTCTGTTTTGGTGCGAAGTTTCGATCGGTTTTAAAATGCCGCGCGCAAAAATTGAATTGGACGACGATAAGAAGTTTGCTTTAATGAAAGTGAGTAATTTTTATCTCTTTTAATTATTATAGTAGAGAAGAGTACAGTATTTATTTAACTACATAACAGATACAAATATTGTTTGTAGCAAGTCAAAAAAATACATAGTACATATTAAAAAGGAACATAAAACGTAACTTAAATATATACAAATAAGAACACATTTTAAACAGAAAAATATTTATGGCAAAGTTACGGTAAGCAGTTCAGAGGATGTCCTGCAATGAGCCATAATATATTCTTCTGGCAGTAAAAACAATGTTTTATGAGATATTTTCTTATAACTTTATCAGAACTGTTATAGCTTAGCTGTTTAATACTTTTTGGCAGAATATTATTATGGTTATAATTAAGACAATTTTTTCCGAAAGACTTAATCTACAGGGATTTGTTCGTAGGTAGTGACAATTTTGCGTATTGTGAACATGGACACCAGACTGCTTTATTAAATCGGCACGTTTTCTGTAAATTTCAGTTAGAACTTGAAATATCAAGAGAGTCGGTAGCAGCATAACTTTGAATTTAATAAAGAAAGGTCGGCAGTGTTCTAGATAACTAACCTCTGCTAAAATCCTGACAGCTTTCTTTTGCATTCTAAAAATTTGAAGTGCATTTGTTGAATTGCCCCATATGATTACACCATAGTTTAGGTGAGAACGAAATAAAGAAAAATATGTCATTTTTAATGTTTTAAAGTTGACAACCTTTGCTAGTTGGCGAATAAGAAATAATGAACTTGATCGCTTTTTCTTAAATTGTGAGATATGAGCCGACCAGTTAACTCGATTATCTATGGTTATTTCCAATAATTTAACAGTCTGTCATGTGGATCATTGTGTAAATTACTTGGAGATATAACAAAATTTTGCGTTTTATCCTAGTTTGGTTTTAGTTTGTTTGCAGCAAACATTCCATTTCAATCATTATTTTTCCTGATATAACGTATGTCGTATCATCTGCGAATTGTATGGTTTTGTACGGAGATATGAATTTAGGCAAATCGTTGACATAAATAATAAACAAAAGAAGTCTCAAGACCGAACCTTGTGGAACTTGATGTTTTACGGATAGAAAATCGGAAAGACGACCTTACTACCGCCTGGTGTCTACCACATAGATAAGAAGTTATAAGCTTAAGATGGATACCTTTGATTCCATAGTAATTTAATTTGTGGAGCAAAATGTCGTGTGAAACGCAATCAAAAGCATTTGACAAGCCCCTCAATCACCTAGCTCACAACATTAAATACCGCGTTCGTTGTAGAACGAGCACTTCTGAATCCATTTGAGAGTTGAGTAATTATTTGACTCGAAATAGGAATAAAATTGTAAATATAGAAGTAAAATTTGCAAATTTTTGTTGTTTATATATTTTAAACAAATCGACATCCTTAGTGGCATCTGCAATGTGTTTAATAAGAGAAAGATTAGATCTGTAAGACCTTAATTTATTATTAAACCACTGCACGGGTGTTTTTTCAGTAGTTTGTCGTACTTTTTTTAGTAGAAAATGCTTTAATATTAAATTGTTATAAGTTTTGGGAAGAAAGACTGTTAAAAAATTAGGACCATTATTAATATCTTAGAAAACACAGGTTTAAGCTTCTGTAAACCAGAAGAAGTAATAAGAAGATCGGGTACTGTCTCACCCAAAAACTTTAAATGACCTTATCTAGGAATGGTGTTTACAGTAGACAATTCGTTGCTCCCAATAGTCGGTTTGTATTTGTTTCCTTTTTTCGATTGAGTATTCCAAGATACGTGTCCTGTTTTTAGATTGTTTTTATTTTTATTTTTGTTTATCACTCATGTATGAATCAGGCAGACTTTTTGTAGTTAGTTGTGATAGTAGGAAGTTGAACAAAAACATTTTGAATGATTTTAAAATTATTGTTGAGCATCTACTATTTTTTTTATGTACCCAATACTCGTCTACTCTTTACTAGTCTATATTGTTCTCATTTCGCACTTTTATTTGTGATTGTTACCGCCAACAACTCCAAATTCGCAACATTTTCAAACTGGTATTATTTTCCATCATTTTTCAATCTTTATATACTTATTTCTCTTAATTTACGTTGAAGCGATGTTTTCTAGCTACTAATTAGTTTAAGGGAATCAGCTTTTCTCATGAGTTTTTCTCTGACGAGAGAGACAGTTCTGCAATCGGAAGACGATCAGTGGTAAGATCACGAAAACGATACAACTACAACTTATTGGATACACATTGAAAAACAGTCATGTCTATATAAAAAGAAGAAAAATAAGTTTTGATTGCAGCATGTCTTGCTAGCAATTTAATCGTATGTAGAAGAATGTATTAATATGTTGCTTTTCTCAAATGTTTTTTTCAACGGTGGAATAACAGCAATTTCTAGTTTTATTTTTTGATCAGCGGTTTAGTAAAATTTAATGACCGTTTGCCAAGGTAATTTATTGTTTTGGTAAACAAAAATTTTGTAGACGTAGTAATTATTAATTAATTAATATCCAATAACGAGAACATAATGGTAAATGTATAGATAAGACCAATTTTAAAGAAATTCGAAAGATAATAATATACTAAATGCACAAAAATGTTTTTGTTTACAAAATATGTTTTGAAAAAAGTAAGTAAATCTTTTGGGGATAAATAATCTAAACATAAAATGATTTTACTCATTCTACTCACTCTACAGTACAAGTCGATAAACAAATAAAGTCATGAATGAATATCCTTTAGCAGCATCAGAACACTGCTGTTCGGGAAACATGAGCCAGAAAAATGTCCAGCAAAAGGTTGGGGATGTTTTGGGTGTAAGAAGTATGGGCACACAAGTGGTGACTGCAGAAGTGGTAATGTCAATGCAGTGGAAAAAATTCAGAAGAAAAAGATGACAACAACTGATTGGTTTTAGATTGCTTCTCTACTTTCGAGTCAGAAAACGTTCCTCCAGAAAAGGTGGATAAATATATACTTATTTAAGTTATGGTATTTCGGAACATACTCCAATAACCTAAAATGCATACTTTGGGAGATGCCAATAAAATGCTATGCAGTAGTAGAATTCTGTCACATTAGCAAATATGTCATGTTTATATAGCCAATTTTGGGTTCTGTTTAGGTATAATACTAATGTGTTTCAATAAGGTAGTCAATTTTGGTCCCTAGTTTTATTAAATACATAACAGAACAGATTCTTTTTCTTCTTTGAGTGCCTCTCTTATCAGAGATTGGATATCATTAGGGCGATTCTAATTTTAATTACTGCAGTTTTGAATAATTCGTTAGTGGTACAGCCAAACCACTTTCTTAAATTTCTCATCCAGGACATTCTTCTACGGGCTGGATTTCAGCATACTTGGATTTTTCCTTGCATTATATTTTGTAGGAATGTGTATTTTTGTCCTCTTATCAGGTGGCCGAAGTATTCAAGTTTTCTCTTTTTTATATTCAGTATAACTTCTGGTTCGTTATTTATTTTGCATATTACCTCTTCATTTGTAATTTTATCCAACCACCTTATTTTGAGTATCCGGCGGTAGCACCATATCTCAAATCTTTTAAGATTTTTAACATTCTTCTGTTTAAGAGTCCATGACTCAACACCGTAAAGCAAAGTACTCAATACATAGTATTTTAACATTTTAGTTCGTAGATGAATACTAATATCACGATTACAAAATAATTTTTTCATTTTTATAAAGGTAGACCTGGCAATTTCAATACGTCTTTTTATCTCGTGATTTTGGTCACCTGTTTCATCGATGAGGGTTCCCAAGTATTTGTATTCGTTTACTTTTTAGAGTTGGGTACCGTTTATTGCGATACTAGTGTCATGTATTGGATTCTTATTAGTATAACTACTTATAATATATGTAGGTCATATATTTGTTTCTTTTGGCATCCATCCTTATGCCGTAGTTATTACATATCTCATTCATACTTTCAAATAGGTGTTGTAGATCTTCCGCTATTCTTGCCATTATCATAGTATCGTCAGCATATCGAATGTTATTGATAATTTCTCCATTAACCATTATCCCTTCGTTTGCATGTGATAGAGCTTCTTGGCATATTTGTTCGCTGTAGATATTAAACAAGAGCGGTGACAATATAAAACCCTGTCGTACTCCTCTACGTATTTCTATTTCGTCCGATGTTTGGTCTTCATTTTTATATTAGCTCGCTGATTCCAGTATAGATTTAATATTATTTGTATGTCTCTGGTGTCGATGTTCTTACCTTCCAGGATTTCTTTGAGTTTATTGTGGTGTACTTTGTCAAAGGCCTTTTCAAAGTCTATAAAGCAGACGTGTACCTCGTGGTTAACATCTAGACATCTCTGTGTTAAGACGTTTAAGGCAAAGAGTACTTCTTTTGTACCTAATTTTTTTCTGAATCCCATCTGTGTATCGTTAATATCGATATCTAACTTTTGATAGATTCGGTTGTGGATGACTCTAAGAAATATTTTAAGCAGATGACTCATAAAGGAGATTGTTCGATGACCTGAACATTGCATTGCCTTAGTTTTCTTCGGTATGGTGACAAACGTAGACAGCAACCATTCTTGCTATTATACCACAACAGATTCTACATAATTTCTAATGATATTAAACAGAACAGAGCCCAATATGTATCTCTAGCGAGTCATATTCCAGCTAATAATGGTTGAATAACTTCCTCGTTTATCTTTACTTTAATTTTGTTGGCTATAATAAAATAAAAAGACTATACAGTAAAGAAATGTATTAATAAATAAATACAAATAACTATAAATATATAATGAACAATGTATATAAAAATCAACAAAACTTGTATCCCTAATTGTCTTCATCAGAAGTATCGTCTCTATTTCTAATAAGATGCACCGTTTCCGCTTCCAATGCCAGTTTCCTGATATTAGCAAGACAACCTGCAGCAGCTTCTTGTAGCTCCCAATCTTTAGAAGACACTGCTCTTAGAAGAAAAGTCACTACACCGCTTTCATGCATCGTAATACAATTGAACGGATTCTTCGAGAGGTGGAACAATGCAAGAGCTGTGGTTCTATGAACGTTTGCATCATCATCGGCCATGTATTGAACTAGAGGAGTAATGGCTCCCAGTCTGTAACAGAAAGAAGATTAAATACATATAGGTAGCTTCACTTTAGTCTTTTATTGATAAAATTTTAAGTTCAAGGGCACAAATTATCAGTATTACTGCAGCCAGGTTTTGAACCTTGCGCAGGACGTCGAGAATGATCACTCTGTCTTCATAGAAGTCTTTGAAACTTTTATAGTATAGTTACCTATGGCAAATTGCTTACTAAGACTTCATATTTTGTCTCAAAACATAATTAAGGGTATGTTACCAAATAGAATATTATAAGTATCACAGCAAGAAAAGAAGAGTCGGCGAAGGAACCAAAATAACGGTCTACCTCGAAGCAGTGTTTTATCTCCTTTACTATAAAGTATTTACACTAAAGAAAAGTTCAATTTGTATTGAGAAATTATTATGTATAAAGAATGTTCAATTGTTCAATTATTATGTACAAAGAAATTGTTTCCGATACTTGAGTCTTAAATTAGATCGAACGCTCTCATTGAAACAACATCGTTATCAGCGGAAAAGCAAAATAAATTTGAGGAATAACATTATACATATAACAATAAATTAATGGAGAACACAGCCACAAGTATTGAGAAAATCGGTCTTAGTACTTGGTTTTATGACACTGTTTTAGCTTCTAATCCTGAAGATCGATACGACGTAGCTAAATTAGCTTTTGGCGAAAAATTTCAACCTTTTTCATTTTATAGCCTGTTTGCAGGATCCAGTAAAAGTATTACAGAACATTATATTCATAACAGCTTTGATAACATTGATGAAAATAATGTTACATAATATATTATTTCAAACAAAAATGAAACAGCTGAACAACAAGAATTTTCTTTTGCAGATTAAAGTAATATCCTACAAAATAAAAATATCCATTTAGAACTGATTCATAAACATTAAAATTATTGCACAAAAGATTATCCCACTTTAAAATAAAAACGGTTGGGAAAAGTTTTTAAACACGGCAGGAATTTCCTCAGCAAGGCGATTTAGACACAAGGCCAATATAAGAGTGCAACCAACTTCAATCAGCCAAAGAAAGTTGGGAGTTACTAGAGGGTCAAAAAGATTACCTTTTGGACGACCACCTAAAGATGATCCTTCTAAAAAAAGTTAAAAAGGCGTCACAACATTTTATCCAACATCGCAGCAAATCAAACAAATGCAACTAAATATGTCGAAGGACCTTTCGCATAGATATTAAATTTTAAACATTGATTGAAACATAACCGCGTACCGCAAAGGACCAATAGAAAAGTCTTAGGTGTTAAATACATATACGGAATGTTTAGATACGATAAGATGTGTTCCAGACACGGAAAGTAGCTATAAATATACTTCATCATATCTTGCGATGGATTAATCATATAGTGAAGATGACTACAAACTTTAAAGAAGAGCTCTAGATAGTAAAGACAAAAGGAGAAGCTACGGAGGAGAAGAAAAACTAAATTGATCAGCCCTAAGCATTGACAGTCATCAGAATTTGGGGGATAGTGAAGTAAGACCTCGCATGTTAGAGACAAAAATTACAGGACGTAAGGCTCAATTTAGGCTGTAGAGCCATTGGAAATGAAATAATTATCCACTTTATATGCAATTATGCTACTATAAAAGATAATATTGTATACCTTCCAAACATTTTGCAGTTGGTTCCCCACGCACAACAATAAGCAATAGCTGAAGCCAAATGTTGTCTTAACTCCACATCATCTGTATTCACCAAATTAACCAATAGTGGAACTACCCCGTGGTCGGTCATAACTGCCAAATTTTCAATGTCTTTAGCTACTTCGGAAACAGCTGCACACACACATGCTAGAACGTGGTTATCGTTGGATTTCAATAGATTCACGATAAGTTCCAATCCTCCGACGAAGCAACGAACCATTTCTCCGGAGTCTGTGGCGTATCTCACACAAGGGACAAGGGACCAAGCGGCGTTAGCTTGAACCTAAAACAACAATTCAAATTTATTTTGCTTTTCATTAAAATCGATACAAACACTGGTGACTAGATTATTACAGTCACGTTTTGACAAAAGATTCGTGTTAACAACAAATTAAAAAAGTATCTTATTCTGAGTAAAATCATGACACTGTTAATTGAACTAAAGAAAAAGTGGTCGAAAATAAGTACTACAAGAACTGAGCCTTGCGGGAGCCCATTGTTCAGTTTTCTTTTGTTACATTTAACAACTTCAGATCATTTGTTTGGTCGATCAATGAAGCAGTTATTTTGAGTTTTTCCATTCACAGTGTATTAAAGGCTGACTTTATGGAAACTTTATAAAGATAATTTTAAACAAAAATCTTTATTAGCACTTTCTATAGAATAAGCCGTTCTCTCACTAACAACTCTTCAAATAAACGGCAAAAATTCGATATCTTTTGATCAGAATGTCCTATCGACAAAAATCAACGTGCATTTTAAGTAAGGTAAGTTGGGGTAAGATCGGAGACGGGGCAAGTCCGAACGCAGCCTGTAAAATTGATATAGGTGTGGCAACAGCGCCGTAAACACTCGCCTCGTGGAGCAAGTAAAGGTATGCACTGCATAAACAAACGGCGGTTTGCTTCTAGGGTTTTTTATTACAGTTTTGAAGATGGTCCGAAAATATATAAGAAAATCCGACAGGTGCAGCAAATACACCAAGGAAGACCTTGCGAGTGCCATTAGTGAATTGGAAAGAGGATCAATAACCCTTCACGGGACAGCAAAAAAATATAACATCCCAAAATCGACGCTTCATGATCATGCTGAAGGAACCCATGGGTCAAAAAGTAAAACTCTGGGAAGGAGCTTGGCAATTTCCTTAGAGCATGAAGAGACTTTGGCAAATGGTATTAAAACTCTTGAGAAATGGGGGTTTGGCCTTTCCAGAAAGGAATTATTATTTATTGTAGCTGAGTACGTAACAAGAAATAATATTAAGACTCCTTTTAAAAATAATATGCCAGGTGCCGACTGGTTTATTAATTTTAAGCAACGACATAAACTTTCAATTAAAAAGCCCCAAGCGGTGGAGTATTCAAGAAAAAAAATGACTGATCCTTTTGTGGTCAACGATTATTTTGACCTATTGAAAAGAGTTTTAGATTACTTAAAATTAAACAATCTTCCACACCAAATATGGAATTTAGACGAAACGAGTCTGTCAATCGACCCATGTAAGACAAAGGTAGTTGGTGCTAGAGGTGCTGCTTGTTCCCGTGTAACCAGTGGTCCCGGAAGAGAGAACGTAACAATTTTGTCCGCTGTAAATGCTGCTGGTGAAAAAGCGCCCCCTTTAATTGTGTTCAAGGGCAAGAATGTATGGGACCAGTGGATGGCAGATCCAGACGGCGAAACAAATTTAGCATACGCTGCTAGTAGCAATGGTTGGATGGAGACTGATATTTTTGTCAACTTTATTAAGAAAACGTTAATGCCTGTTCTGGGTGATCAACGACCGGTCTTGCTTATATACGATGGGCACAGTACGCATGTAGATAATAGAGTAGTAACTCTTGCACAAGAAAATGACATAACTATCTTAAAGCTTCCGCCACATACCTCTCACTTCTTGCAGCCCCTCGATCTTGCTGTGTTTAGGTCATTTAAAACATCTTGGGATGAAGAACTAGTCAGTTGGCAAAGAAAGAATCAGGGCGTTAAATTGCCAAAAAAAGTATTTTCCGAAAAGGTGCGCAAAAAATGGAATAATATTAGTTCAGTTGTAATACAGAATGGATTTAAGAAAAGTGGAATATATCCCTTCAATCCATCAGTTATTCCAAAAGAAAAATACCATCCCGAAGCATTAAAACGATTTGAAAATATGAAGCAAGTCGCAACAGTGGTAACTGACGTAGCAAATGGTAATAATGAAACTAGGGACATATTAGATGCAGGACCAAGTAATGCTTCACCTACAAACACGACTAACAGAGAAACATTTGAGGGTCAGTCTGGACTAACAAATGTTTCATTTGAAGACCTTCTACTTGACACTGTGAAACAGAGCTCCGTAAGTGCTAAAGTCGTCAAAAAAAGACGTGTTGCAACAGGTGCTGAAGTGCAAAAAAACAAAAGTCTCGAATCTCAGAAAGTTCTAGCAGCGAAAGTGACATTGAACCAATGTATGAAGAATTTGATAAGGATTCAAATTTCCTTGATGAGAAACAGGCAGATGAAACGTTCGAAAACCTAGAAAAAAACGCTTGGATATTAGTTAAATACTGCAGCAAGAAAACCATAAAATATTATGTTGGTAAAATAATAGAAATAGACAAAGTTCATCGCGAATGTGTTGTAAAGTTTTTAAGATTTAATGAGAAAGTCAAAAAATTTGATTGGCCTAAAACTAACGATATTGACACTATAATCTATGAAAACATAGAAATGTTCTTACCGAATCCTTTACAGGATGAAAAAAATTATCTGCAATTCGCCGTTGAATTTAATGGACTAAATATTGCTTAAGATTTTTATTTTGTAAATTTTTCTAATAAAAATGTTAATTCTGTTCTAGTTTTACGTTGATTTTATTCATATACGGGGTAAGATCGAATGCAGAGAAAAATTAGACATGTATAAATTTATGGTTTAAATAGTAAGAAATTTACCAGGGGCTTGTTCGGAATTCGATGTTACCCCGTAGGTGTTCTTGAAATACTTATATTATAATTTTACAAGTTGTCCGACCTTACCCCATACGCGGGGGCAAATTCGAACGACTGCATTTTTTTTATTTCATTTTTTTTATAAACTTTCTTATTAACAAATATTGAGTTTTATCCTGCAAACTCTTTGCTTATGAGTTAAAGTTAAGCCATGCACATTTTGATAATTTTTTAAACTTATCTTATTGTTGTATTGTCAGGTAAATTTTGACTAATCTAAATTCCGTGCGATCTTGCCCCAACTTACCTTACAAAATACTGATTTTCTATGCAATTTTTAAATTTTGCCTATTTTTTACGATTTTCGTGAGATCAATAAAATTTATCACTTTCATTGACCAGTCACCATGGAATTTTCATTACTGTAGCCTAATATTCAAAGCCTATAGCATGGAATTTCGATTTTCATTTTTGGCAATAAATATGAGGCACGTAAAATATCCTTAGAGACCCTGAATTAAAACTTTTAGATTAAAATGGATCTAAAACGTTTAAAACTGCTTCTTTTCGAATGCACAAGACCGTGTTTTAAAACGACACAACTTCAGCTACAAATTTCATCTAATGCAGTCTTTATGGAAGCATTTTTCGTGACGTGAGATCATTTGTAAAGTAAAAGTTTAAATTCAGCGTTTTTTAGGCATATTTTAATTGCCTAATATTTGTTATCAGTACTTAAAATCAATTGATTTCATGAAAATCGTAAAAAATGGCAAAAATTGCGTAACATATTTAACAGCTTATAGAAGCTAAATGCATTTTCGGCAAAATGAAAAACTGAATGTGAAAGTTGAACTCTTGAGCTTTAAAATACAGTTTGATTTTGGTCGATAGGAAAAGATATTGAATTTTTCCCGTCATTCGACGGTTCCTTCTACAAAAAAAGTGGTAGAGTAGGTGGTACTATAGACTAGCGCGAAGCTTCAGACCGATTTCAGCATTTTTAAAATTTAAATAATATTTTTAAAATTGAATAAAGTAATTTTATTATTTATTTATCATTTTTATAGATTTTAATAAAACTGAAAAATAATTTTTGTATAACGGTCACCCCACGCCACGTAGAAAGTAAATGGACTCTTCGAATTGTTTACTGTGACTACTATTTCGTAAAAAAGCCATATTTAATATGTGCTAATTTAGAAATCTCCTCCAAATTACAAATATGAAAGTTCAACTTAAAATGTTCTACTCATAACTCTTTACCACAGTCAAGAATTTGCTGAACTAATATATTTATTATTAATATATGTAAAATTCTAAAATGCAAAATACTGAAATATAAGCATCATAATGACCTATAAAATCTCTCCTTAGAAAGGTGAAAGTAAAAGTAAGTTTTTTTTTCTGTAAAATAATGCTTATACCTATTACCCTGTGAAAAAAAAAATATTGGCAAAAAAACCCAATGCCGCACGTGTTTTTTGCTTCGTTTTTGAATATATTTTAATCAAAAAATTTCATTATATCATTTCGATAGGAAATTTAATTTTGAAATACTTGAAACAAATGAACCCTAGTATATAGGGACAAATTAACCCTTCTTCTTCTTCTTTCTTCTAGTATATAGGCTTTAAAGCCTATTTCTTCTTCAATATTAGCCTCCTAATTTTTTTAAATAGTCGCACCATCTTTTTCTTGGTCTGCCAATACTTCTTCGTCCATTTGGTAACTGATATCGTGCTTTTCGTACTATTCAATCCTCTGCGATTCTACTGATATGTTCGTTCCACTCCTGTTTTCGTTTTGTCACCCATCCATTTATGTCTACATCTCAAAGGCATCTATTTTTTTTTCTATTTCAGAGTCCATTGTCTAACTTTCACAGCCATACAGTAAGACATAAAAAACGTTACATCTAATAATTCGGATTCTAAGCTGCAGACTAAGATCTGATCTTGTAAAAATGTTTTCATGCTCATGAATGTTTTCCTTGCTTGTTCGATTCTTGAGAGTATTTCTTTTTTTTAGATTACACTCACTATTGATATTTGCTCCCAAATATTTTATGGAATTTACCTGTTCCATCATTTGTCCCTTGGCATACACATGTACGTTTATTGGTGTCTTTGAAAATACTAAAGTTTTAGTTTTGGAAACGTTTAGATGTAAACAGAATATTTCGTTGTGGTGAACTATCGCATTTATTATATTTTGTAGTTTTTGTGCGTTGCTTGCTATTAAGACAGTATCATCAGCATATCTGATGTTGTTTATACTGATTCCGTTTATCTTTATTCCGCCTTGGACCTGGTCTAATGCTTCTCGGAATATAGACTCCGAATGCGAATTAAACAGTAGCGGTAATAAGACGCTACCCTGTCTCACTTCTCATCGTATTGGTATATCTTCGGATGTTTTGTGCTCTATTTCAATTGTTGCCATTTGGTGCCAGTATAGTTCTGAGATAATTCAGTCTGTCTGTACCAAGTTTTCGATCGTTTTTATTTTTTCCTCAAGCTTTATACTTATTTCTCTTTTCTGTTCAGAGTTCTTCAGTTGTAAGATGTCTATTTTTCTTGTCACTGTTTTCTTTTTAACTTTGAGAAATCTTTAAAACCTATGACATAAAATTTGAATCTTGAGTTGTGATAACAAATATGAGGCATTTGAAATTTAATAAGAAACGTAGAATTTTATGTTTTACATTACAATCACACGTCACGTGAAATGCATTTAAGAAGACGGTTTTGGGTGTAGTTTATTACAGAAGTTTTGTTTTTTTAAAAACGTGCAGTTCCCGTTATATAAAACTGGTAGGTACATTTTTTTTCCTAATGTGAACCTGTGTTCAGACTTGACACAATGTTTCGTGAATCAATTCGTTGTTGCCATCACAGATATCGGAATTACACTAAATCCAAATAAGAAAGAACGTTCAAAAATGTTTAAAGTTTTTATATAGGTATTATCATTATTATCATTAAGATGAACTTGGAAAAACAAAAATGATGACAAATACATCGAACATTAGAGAAATAACGTTGAACGACATAAATTTAGAAACAGTAAGCGAATACATTCACCTGGGACAGATAATGAAAGTTAACAAAAAAAATTAAACTGCCGAAATTACCAGAAGAATAAGGTTAGCGTGGGCAGGATTTGGAAAACTGAGTTGGATCTTGAAAAACACTAAAATAGAACAATATTTGAAAATCAGAATTTACGTTGAGTGTATCCTCCATACTCATGTATGGTTCACAGACGTGGACATTCACCAAGTCTCATATGAATAAAATAGTAAGGGCACAAAGAGCGATGGAAAGATCAATGCTCGGAGTGAGACTTATAGACAAAAAAAAAACAAACTATTAGAAACAAAACCAAAGTAAAAGACGCAGGAGAACATGCTGTCAAATTGAAATGGAGCTTAGCAGGACACAATGCCCGACTGAAAGATAAAATATGGAACCACGAACTATAACAATGAAGACCATGGTTAGGAAAGAAAAGCAGAGGAAGACCACAAATGAGATGGGCTGATGAAATTAAGAAGATCAAAGGCTAAAGTAGAAGAAGATTATCATTGACAACAAAAAACTGTATCTAATAAATTTAAAACACAGAGAGAGGGTTGAGTTAATGCCTAAAATGTTTCAAGGATTTTTAAACGCAGGGTATTGGCACAGGGAACATTGGAATACATCTACTGTAATTTTATAACGTGTCTGTAGCACAGCCCTTCTTTTAGCTGATTTGATACAATATTTTCGTTAAACTGGCAACGTTGCCCTAGAAATTATAATGACTTGACAAGATCAAATTACACAACTTAAGAAACACGATTTTCGGTTATAAGAGTTGTGTAATTAAAAAAAAAGTTTTAAATGTTTTAGATCGTTTATTGTGTGAAATTTTAGATCCATCGCTTTTTAAGCATATTTCAGATGCCTCAAATTTGTTGCCAAAACTCAAAACTAAAATTTCAATAGGTTAGGTTAGGCTCTAGTGATCAAAACTCCATAGCGAATAGTCAATGAAAGGGATAGCTTGTATTGATCTTGTGAAAATCATAAAAAATGGCAAAAATCGCGCAGCGTTTATTTATTTAACACCTGTATAAACTCTGAGTTTAGTTGCGGCAAAATTCGAAAATGCATACGAAAACTGAACTCTTTACCTTGAAAATGCATCTTTTGTCGATCTTCTTCTTACGGTGCCTATCCGTTCCGGATCTTGGCGATCAACATGGCTATCCAAACTTTGCTTGCTGCTATTCTGAATAGTCCGGTTGTCGATGTATTAAACCACTTTCTCAGGTTTTGACACCAAGATATTCTTCTTCTCCCTGGTCCTCTCTTCCCAAATACCTTGCCCTGAAGAATGACCTGCAACAAGCCGTATCTCTATTCATTGCTCATAACATGGCCAAGATATTCTAGTTTGCGCTCTTTGATGGTGTTAATAATCTCGCATTCCTTGCCTATTCTACGTAGAACCTCAACATTAGTCACACGATCCACCCATGAAATTCTTAAGATACGTCTGTAATACAACATCTCTAATGCCTCGAGTTTTCTTAAGGAAGCTTCGGAAAGTGTCCAGGCCTCTACTCCGTATAATAAGGTATAAAATACATAGTATCTAATGAGAGAGATTTTGATAGCCAGTGGTAAATCATGACTTGTGAAAAGAGACTTCATCATTATGAATGCTGATATTTTGTCGATAGGTCACTTAAATAAAAAGATACCGAATTTTACCGTCGAGCTGATACAAATTTTATTGAACTTGGATTTCGCACGCGGAACTGACATGCAAAATCGATGGTCGCTTCAAGCATTGTTTCTAAGAGAATGGTTCATTCAACATAAAAAATGCTTATAAACATCTTTGTTTAACATTCTCTCGGCTACATTTTTTCTACGACGTACAGGTTCTTGGTGAATCAATTTTTTTACGTTTTTACCCTCCTGCGAGTGGGTTTTTAGAGGGAACTCCTGGGATAAAAGTGGTTCACTTTTTTGCATCTTTTTGGGGTGACAAAATAAATACGCTTGGCAAAATTCAGCTTGTTCGTATGATTTTCAGAGGTTCAGTGGCATTTTCGTCTCTGACGACTGTGGTATAAGGTATGTTCGGCACTAAACCATTTAGTTAACCTTCATGAATCTGAGGTCAAAACTAACATTAAATACTAAGGGGGTGCAAAAGCACTTACTGTTTTATTTTATATATTCAAATATTAAAAGTTTATTTTTATAAAGTACATTGACGTACTTTTATATCAATAAAATTTATTATTTACACAAAACTATCAAAATAAGTAGACAAATGGGTCAAAATATTGATAAAATGTAATATATGTTATAATTGAATTAGAAATGCGAATGTCTTTATCACAATTACATATTACTAGAGACTGGAAAATATGCACTAAAAAATGAATAAAATATTCATGCAATGTGAATTTTAAAACAGACTGAATATGCACAAATATGCACAAATTAAGATATATGCACTTATTTTTATAAAAATAATTTTAAAATTTAGGTTAACTACAGTGTAATTTGAATTTAAAACAAATTGTACTATTATTCGCTCCGTGCGTGACCATGGTAGGGGTACATTGAAACGATGCCAGCGTGCGTAGCGGTGAAATATGACAAAATTGGAATATTGGACAAAATATTTTTACGCATAAATTTTATCAAAAATGTGTGCAAATACATGTTGCGTATTTAATTGTGATAATAATAGCAAAAACAGTGAGTGTAGTTTTTATAGGTTCCCAAAGATTACATATAAATTAGAGAAAAGAAAAAGATGAATTCGTGCTATTAATATGAAAAGGTAAATATCACATAATTTCATTTTTATGCAATTGAAATAGGAAAAATTTAAATAATTTACCTTGAATGATATTTCATAAGGCTTCAAGGTAACTGCAGATGACTTTAGCTTTTATATCATAACTTTTACTATTATTGTTTTTAATTATATGCTCTTTTGCGTGAAAAACTTGATTTGCCAGTACTAGATTTTTCCCCTTCTTTTCCGTTTGGAGTTGAAAAGATATATTATGATGAATTTCAAGAAACCCAGTTTTTAATACTACATTTATTTTGTACATAAACTAAAAAAATATAGTTAAAAAACTAATTTATTAATAATTGTCAATTTCGCATGTATTTAACAATGTCAAACATATGTCATATGTTTAACCTGAAAATTTTGACTACAAAATTGTCAGATAAAGGCGGTAGGTGTCGCATCAGTCACGCACGGAGCGAATATCTTGATATATTTTCTAAACTTCAGGTTTTGTGAAAAATAAAGTGTCAGCATATACAATATCTTTTATTTAATATAAGGTGATCTGATAAGTACTTGGCTTCAGCTCCCGATGGCGCCACTATATCAAAACAAATCTACTATGGTGTAATCAATGACGTATAATATATAGACTGAGCAGTCCCCTATTCTCGCTATAATATAATCGGGTGTCCGAAAGATCTCTGCACAAGGTTGAAGGTATGTTTACGAGAACAGCGGCGTGCTTATTTATATTTTAATGACAATAATTATTTTTTTAATTAAAATTAAATATTTATGATTTTTTTTTTGTTCCCGTCTATAAGAGAAAAATTATTTTTATAAAATAGCATGGCATTTTACTAAAATAGTAAGTAAATAACTCTCAACAATTTAAAATAAAATTTGCTTGTCACATAAAATATGTAAACACACAAAATGGAGAAAATGTTTTCATACGTCCATGATGTTTTCAAACACAAGATCAACTTCGTGATGCTTCGTAAGAAATCATGAACTTCGTGCATCTTCGTATCAAAACAATAAACAATAACAAAGGTATTCATGTTTTGGACACTTTTTAAAGCGTTCACCGAGTCTATATATTATACGTCATTGGGTGTAATACATTTTCATAGAGGCTAATGTTAAATTTTTAGCCGAATCGGACGGGTAGTTTTGTTTTGATCGCATGTGAAATCGGGCGTATCCGCTGATTTTAGAAAAATGGAAAAAGAATAATACTGATAATTCGCTTTTTATTTTTAAAAGGAAATCCGTAAAAGGAAAGGTAACCGTCAAAAATTGTTTTAACGAGTTTTAACATGGCCGCACGTCGGTTTTTGATGTGTCAAACTTCGGTGCCAATAAAGTGACAGAAAAGTGTGCCAATAAAGTGACAGAAATCCATGATCTCGTATTGGTCGACCGGCGATTGACGGTGTGCGGAATAACTGAGACAGTAGGTATGTTAAAAGATCAAGTATGTCATACCTACATGAAATTTTACTCACGAGAAAGCTATCGGTCTGATTGGTGCCGCGTTTGCTAACTCCAGACAATAAGCGGAACCGTGAGACCACTTTCTTACTTTTCTACGTCGTTTTCTAACCATCGACGAAACATAAATCCACTGGCACACACCAGAGACAAAGGAGCATCGAGCGAACGTGCTCCAAGGAAGGCGAAGATTGTTCTATCGGGCTGAAAGGTGATGGTCATTATTTTCTGAGACTCCCAAGGGGTGATCTACATATAAAACCTGAAGAAGGGCAAAATGGTCACATAGCCAATTTTACGCCGAATTTCAGAAAAATGACCTCATTTGGAGAAGACAAAAGTACTTCTTCACTACGACAACGCACCGGCTCATACCTCCGCCGTCGCCATGGCGAAATTGGTTGAATTGGGCTACGAACTGTTGCTCTATCTACCGTATTTGGAGATACATTTCTATATATTGGTCCCGTGTGACTTCTTTTTGTTTTCAAACTTAAAAGGAATTTTAATAAATATGAGTTTTAAAAAAGCCGTTACGTTACGTTCTTAAAAACGAGTCATAAGTACTTTATCAATTAGATTCGCGATTTGCCAACCCTCTGTTGTATCCGTTGTTTCGTCGACGAAAATTAAAAGATATTTGGCTATTAACTATAGTGTATTTTTATGTATGAGAGAGTAATAAAACAATAAATTATGTATGCAAATCCCTAAACTGTTGATACGGGTGACTCAATGAAAAACAGATATTTGTCAACAAGTTTACAGAAGTATATAGGAAAACAATTTTAAATTGAGTATGACCACCAGATATAAAGGTTGGAGCAGAATAGAATACAATAGTTGTGAGGGTTACTAATCCCTAAATAAGGTTGCCAGTGTCGCAGTAATGGAGGTTAACAGGTACTAATGAATTTAGTAATGTAAGATGTAGAAATGTAAGATGTTTATTTTATTGGTTATATATAACCAATAAAAGTTTAATAAGTACCTACCTATTTGCAAAATAAAGTTTAATTCTTTAGATAAAATAAAACTTTTTATTTTATCTGAAATGAGTGGATTCCACGAAGTAAGGGTTTCAACAATCAAACATTTAATTCTTTAATTCCAGGAATCTACGACAGTAATTGACTAGATAATTACCTTCTAAACTTATTCCACAGAAAATGTGATAGTGGGTTTTTCCATTTTGTAGGAAGGTCCAAGTGGCGTATTCAAAATTCTTAACAGTTCACTAAAAGTAGGTACTTCAGTTGCAAGGTGCAGTTTATTGTGTATACTAGTGTTATGGAAAATTTGGAAGTGCCGTGTAAACGCCGAAAAATTGGTCCTTTAACAGTAAATGAAAAAACATTAATATTTAATTGTTTTAAATCATTTACAGACAAACGTTTATGTAAAAGTGTTGATGAGACCGTTGAGTTAGTTAGCAGTACACTTGGTGTTGGGAAATCTACGATTTACAGAGTTATTAAAGAAGAGAAATGTGGTAGTTTTCAAATGCCACGTAATGCTCCAGGGAAACCAAAATTTCAAATAGAATATCATTTTAAAGAAGGACTTCGACGGAAAGTGCATGAATTCTTCTTTAGACAAGAATTTCCAACATTGGATAAAGTTCTTGTCTCAGTTCGAGGTGATAAGGATTACCCAGAAATGAGTCGAAGTACGTTATGGAAACTTTTAAAAGAAATAGGCTTCCGCTGGAAAAAGAATCCCAGAAAGTCTATTTTATTAGAAAGAAGCGATATTGTCATATGGAGAAGACATTTTCTAAAAACCATAAAGGAAATGAGAAACCAAAAAAGAAAAATATTTTATCTTGATGAAACATGGATCAACGAGGGTCATACACCAAATAAATTTTGGCAGGATGAAACTGTTACAAGTCAAAGGCACGCTTTTGTAAATAACTTATCTACTAGTTTAAATCCACCATCAGGAAAGGGACGCAGGCTGATAATAGTACATATTGGCAGTTCAGACGGTTTTGTTGAAGGTGGTTTATTAACTTTTGAATCAACTCGTACCGGTGACTACCATGAAGACATGAACGCTGATGTCTTTCAAGAATGGTTCGAACAAATGATAGATCTTCTTCCTAAGAACTGTGTAATAGTAATGGATAATGCAAGTTATCACTCCAGACTTATAGAAGGACTGCCCACAACCAAGTGGTTAAAAAAAGACTTGCAGAATTGGCTGAGTTCAAAAAATATTACGTACCATCCCGGATCTATAAGAAAGGAACTTTATTCGTTGTGTGCCCTTCATAAAGAAAAATTTAAAAAATACGAAATTGATGAAATTGCCAAAAATCGTGGAATGACAGTACTTAGATCCCCACCATATCATTGTGAATTAAACCCGATTGAACTGGTATGGGCACAGTTAAAGAGTGAAGTTTCAAGAAAAAATACCACTTTTAAAATTCATGATGTTAAACAGTTGTTTTTGGAGGCCGTAAATAATGTAAAACCTTAAAACTGGGAAAAGGCAGTAAATCACACTATTAAAGAAGAGGAAAAAATGTGGAAGCTGGACAATATTACTGATAAAATGATCGAGCCAGTTATTATAAATCTTGGTTCTGAAAGTTCATCTTCTGAATCTGATTTGGATTTGTAACAAGTAGCTGTAAGTTTTATATTAATATTTTTATTCATCTATTTAACATACCTTAGACGGTTTTAAAAACTCTTTTTCTCTTTTGTAATTTTAAAAATTAAAAAAAAATGTGAATTATTTAAAACCCTTTTTAATGTAGGCCAGTCAGTTCTAATATAGTGTGTGATAAAAGAGGTCACTTTTGTATACATACACATAACACTTTATAACACTGAAATAATTCATTTATTTTTTACAATTATTCAAAGTAATTTTTCAATTAATCTTGAGCACGCCCATGGAGTGGTCGGAGATACCAGTTAAAATTATGCTAATTACTCTCTCGTTCATAAAAATAAACTATAATTCCTGTCATCACATCTTTGTAACATACAGTGACAGTTTTTTTAAAGAATTGAAGAATTTTTTAATTGAGCTGATTTATCTTCAATCTGGCATTAGCAAGTTTAAAAAAATTAATAGTATTTATTTTCTAACTTGTTAGAGTGATATTGCAGTTCAAACAGAAATTACAAAAATGTTTTGCCCAGCTTACGTATTCTGAATCTGGAAACACTTCTGTAGAATCTGTTGCAAAAGTTTATTATCATTTTCGATAGCTTATTTTGGTGAAGTGAAGTGTTTATGTGTTGAACTGCTTGAAAATTCTTTTGGCATGGAATCTACAATAAATGTTTTCTTAAATAGATACACAGGATACCCTTAAGATAACTTTTAAATTTTCTTAAGTAATACAGATACAGAAACGAATAAGGCAAGGTTGTGTCTCACCACTTTTAAATTACATTTTTAGACGAAATTATCCTAATCTACATTAATTTTATACTTCGCTGTTATAAGTTAAGTATTTTATTTTACCATCTTACAGAAGAAGAAACACATTTAACATAATGACAACTTTATAACACAAAAAATGTTACTGTTATATTATGTAAAATTAACTTTTTCTTGCAACATGTGGATTTAATATTTTTTCCACTTTCCTGAAATTTCTCTCGTATAATAATTTACTTATTTTCAATGCAAGTAATCGCATTTAATGTTTATACGCATTGTTAACCACATAATAGTAACTTTCTGTCAATATCCTTGACTAAATTATTCTTTATTTTTAAACAATCAAGTACTTTCAAATTTCTATTTCTTCCGAACAATGAAATAGGCGAAAAAACAATAAAATATATCAGAATTTTTTACCGAATTAGAAAAGGCCGTACGCATATTTTATTTAAACTATATTTTATTTTCGTATATTAAGGGGGACTTAATTAATTTTTATCAACGTCTCAACGTATCAACTTTTAACATCTTTTATCAACGTCTGTTTGCCTTGCAATTTTTAGAAGGCTCAGATTATAAAGCAGAAATCTGAATTGTGTTTCGAAACTACTTTATGATTGTTGTAATTAGATGTCGCTATTGCGTCCGTATTGAAGCCATGTTATTGTTGCTTCTTAAAAGGCAAGAAATATTGATTTTTCACGTTGAGAAGCCCTATGAATAGCTCTTCTGACAAGACCTATTAGGTCGAAATACGTATCAAGAGATACATAGGATTTGTTTGCGTGAAATCAAATATTTGCTGCCTTTTCTCATTTTATTAGGATTTACTCTGTGTGAGTACAAGAAGCACAATTCGCTAAGGATTTCTGCTTAGTTGTAAAAGACATGTCGTGGAATGCAAATTTTAGATTCCGCATGTCTCTTTTAACATCTTTTATCAACGTCTGTTTGCCTTGCAATTTTTAGAAGGCTCAGATTATAAAGCAGAAATTTGAATTGTGTTTCTCGAAACTATTTTACGATTGTTGTTATTAGATGTCGCTATTGCGTCCGTATTGAAGCCATGTTATTGTTGCTTCTTAAAAGGCAGAAAATATTGATTTTTCACGTTGAGAAGCCCTATGAATAGCTCTTCTGACGAGACCTATTAGGTCGAAATACGTATCAAGAGATACATAGGATTTGTTTGCGTGAAATCAAATATTTGCTGCCTTTTCTCACTTAATTAATTATTGGGGAGAATTGGAATTTCCATCTAAAGATTAAATTTAAATATTAATATTAAACTAACGGCTCTTCTTCTGTGGATAACAACGTATATAAAGTCCTTTTACCCTATGACGGCCGATATGTAATTAAAATATGATCAGTGGGCCTCAAACAGTGGGGCGTTAAAATTTAATTACGATCGCTTGGAAAGTAAAAATATTTAATTTCCTATATTTTATATTCAGTAATAATATTGGATTTTACTGTATCACACGCAAATAAACTGAATATAATATGTATATACAGAGCGTGTTAAAAGAAGTGGGACGGAATATTTCGAATACTTGAAATTATTTGTCGACATCAAATGTTCATCAAGGTATCTATGTCTTTATTTTGCGTAAAGTGAAAATATACGAAAGGTTTTGCATGCAGTAAAATTGGAAAATAGTTGCTAAGTTGCTGGTATGTCCAAATTTGAATAAAATACATCCAAGACTCTACTTTCTGCAGACGCTGTATTAAATATAACCTTGAAACAAATTGGCACTAAATCACTTCCGAGTTTTCAGCAAAACAAAAGGTTTAAACCCGTGTAGTCCAGTAATTAATACCAAAGCTATTGCGTCCAGTAATTAGACTGAAGGTACTTTATTGTTTAATTAAAACACACCACAAAGTCCGAATTGAATTCCCGAAACATTTTTTTCGGGACAACTCTCAGAATTGTCTATCCGAATAATTAGAGGCCGGACCTAATATTTAAATCGCTCGGTTTGAAATGACTGAACGATTATGTCTTCCGTATTCCTAAGACAATTTTACTATTGTTCTGCCTTTATTTGTTCTAGCGATTCTTTCCATAAACTAAGAACGCTAGCGTCATTTGTTGTTTTGGATGCATGTTTATCATAAAAATTTGTGGCTATACCCCAAACTAACTCGATTGCATTATAGTGGCAATGGTAGGCCGAAAGTCTAAGAACTTTATGGTCATATTTAAGAGCCATTTGGTTAGTAACAAATTTCTTTTGAATTTTGTTCTCTCCACACCTTTGAATAAATCGACTTTTAAAAATATGTCACTATGATAAATTTTCTTTTCTGTCAACCACAACTTTATTTCTTCTTTGGTCCATCTGCTTGAAGGAAATCTCTCTTCTATTCTTGAGTGGTAGGATGCATTATCCAACATTATTACGGATAGTCGCTCCAATTTTTTAACATTTTCTTTAAAACATTCTTCAAAAATATTTGCATCCATATTTCCATAGTAATCACCTGTATTCTCTGTGGACGAAAAAATTAAACTAGCCTCAGGAATAAAACCCTCATCATTTCCAGCATGAAGTGTAATGTAGCGTTTACCATTACCGGAACGACTAGAAGAATAACATTTCGTGGTGCCATCTTGCCAGGATCATTTTGACACATTTTCTTTAGTAAATCTAAGATTCATCTAAAAATAGAACTTGCCTCGAACTATCAGATGTTTTATTTATTATGTAATTTCTTAAAAAATGAAACCGTTTTGAAACAACATTAGTTCTGGTCCAGTAGACCAGTACTAATCGAGTAACGACGAGAAGTAGATCCACCAGGCTTGAGAATGGCAAGTGAGACCTTGCCGAAACGTCGCCAAAACAATGGTTTTCAAGAAAACCAGCATTTTACAACGCGGAGTCAAACCCGGAAAAATAGTGACAGCACATATAGCTCCCGCGGAAACCTCAAAACAAACATATATATATATATATATATATATATATATATATATATATATATATATATATATATATATATATATATATATATATATTATATTACAGGATCCAACTGTAAATACAATACATTTTGGAGACGGCTACAACCGTATTCCCGTTCTCCTTCGCCAATCCTCCCGGTCCAAGACATGCTCCTCCTCCAAACCTCTCTTAGTAATAAAGTTACTAGCATTTAATTGCAAAGCGGTCTTCTTGATCAGGTGAATCACTGCTTCAATCCATGAAAATTCAGCGAACTGATTTAATATATATACACGTATCCGTAATAACCCTAAAGATTGATACAAATTTATGAAATAAACAAATAAATCCACTACTTTCAAATTTCTATTTCTTGCGAACCATAAAAAATAGCACAACGTTCAGCAATATTGAAATATATTTCAAATCAAAACCAGCTATGTCTTAACAAAGTGTAAGAGGTTTCTAAAAATCCTAATCTCACAATACAATCAAAATTAAATATTGCATTGAGAATGCAATCATTTCAACACGCATTTCATTCGATGATTTATAAATCGTGAAATGCATTAAGTTTTTAATTAAATCAAAGATAAATAAATTATTGTTTATAATGTTTATTACATATTGCTAATAGTTTTGTAAAAATAATTTTCGCCTAAGTTTCAAGGAAAAAAGGCAAAATAATCTGATCCTTTTGTAGTTTGTTTATACAGTGTGTACAAACAGAAATTTACGATGTCACTAAAATATATAGAAAAATAGAATAATATAATGCATAAAGACAGGGCTGGATCTAGGGTTTTGAGCGCGCAGTACAAAACAAAATTTGGCGCAAATTTCTTTCATTCAAAAATTTAGAGTGCAACAAACATGCCCCGGAAACTTATATGAATGACCTTGGTTAATTCTCCCATCACTTTAATCCCAGCGAGTTAATAAAGAAAATGACAGCCTATCTCTCTCGCGAAGACTTTAACCAATCATTTATTTTAACACAGTCTCCGCACAGAATAATAAACTTTGAAGTTTTTCAGCACGCGTGCCATGTTTTAGAAGGAAACACAGACATATGATTTGTAAGGTTATGTAATTGTTTATATTTATGTTTAATTATATTATATTTATGTTATTATATTTAACAATGTTAATATAGTTGTATAGTACCTATATCTATGATTACCGTAAGTCACTTAAACCAGGCTAATTTTTCTATGCACACCACATAAACAACACTGGTTCCCTTTAAAACATGGCGGAACGTCTGCGCGAACGAGATGCGCGTACTTAATTTTCCATGTAGAGTGGGCATTCTGATTGTTTATTATTCTGTGGTCTCGGGGTGTCATAAAATAACTAAATGAAGCTGAATTCCGCAATGTCAATTCTGTCAAAAGTAATGACAGATCTTCCGTTTGTTTACAAGTTTTCAATTTTATTTTATTATCTTTAACTTTCGTTTGCATTTATTCTTAGTAATTTTAATTTAAGGCTGTTTTAGCAGTTCAAGCACACTGCGATTTGAAATGGGCGTATCACTTACTTTTCTACACTGCTTACGCGAGACTTTCTTTACTCAGTGGCGCAGCAGACGACTAGTTTAATGATAACAAATGCATTACTCTCCATTCAAATTAGTTTTAACACGAACTAACTGACCGTACGTTCATGAGATTTGACGTCACGAAGGCAATAACGGTGAAACTAAGCGACAATGATGAGTAACACGTTTCACTATTAGATTTTAGTATTTTTTAGCAATTTCTTTTAAAATTGGAAAACGCTTTTCTCGATTATCACTGAACACAGAAAGGTAAAAAAAAATCAACGATTACAGAAAAAAAGAAACTCTTTCAAGTGATGGGCGTAAAAAGTTTGGTTATAATAGAACGTTAAACAGTATAATCCAATTTTTCAACAGAAGTTTCAAAAAAAAATAAAAAAGTAAAACTATCATTTTAAAAGCAACATAATTTCGAATATTGTGTCCAAATTTCGAGAAATTTTGTCGGTAAATAACAGTCCCTAGGTTTTGGTGCACCGATAAAACAGCCTTAAGTTGGTTATTTAGTTTTTAAAGATTAGTTTGAGTTACCTATTGTAGCAAAGAATTTTTGTGTTGTTCTAGTAAAAAAACTAAACATGGTGAAGTATTGTATTGTTCTGTTATGTACAAATCATGGAAAAATTACAAAAAGGATGATGATAGTAAGTTGTCAGGAAGCAAACAATAATAGTATTTAACATTTGTTTCTGAAAATATATGTAATAAATATATTGTAATTAGTTTATAACTGTTTTATCTTAAACAACAAATAAATATACGTATATCTAGAAAAAATTGTGCATCTTTTATATATCCGTATTTTCCAGAAAATTTAAATTAGTAACGAAATAGCCCGCAAGAGGTGCTAAAGGGTATGTATGTAAGGGGTGTTCATTCGAATTTGCCGCCAAAAGATGATTAATATGGACCCCAGCTGCAAGGGGTCCTAATGAACGAAATTTATACATTGAGTTGCCTATCTATTTCTACTATTATATTATTTATCTATGGCAACAAATTTGGGATGAAGTTTGGTAATGTGAAGATTTGGTAGTGTTTAGCTCAGGTGGGCGGACTGTTTCTACTAGTGGCGAGCGGAAACATTGAATTGAAGGTATATTCAATTAGAGTGAAGTTAATTTTTATTTTCACATTTTTTTATCATTATAAAGTTTATACTCAGTTGCATTCAATAAAATAATTAGAAAAATATTAGTATTTTGGTAAATATCAAATTCCTATTAACATTACCACAAAGAAAGGGTTTCAACAATACAAAAAAATAGCAAGTAGTTTTTTTGAACTAAATATATTCATTTGCCTAAACAAAAATGCTTTAGTTATGATTTCCCGCATAATTCTAAGATCTCTATACCTGAATTTAAATCACTATCTTCATTCTAAACATCATTTATATTAAATGTCGTATTATGAGTTGCCACGCTACTTTTTACCAAAGCCCATATTTTTTCGATAGGGTTTAACTTCGGATGATAGAGATCAAGAAGAAGTACTTTATGTACGACATGGATATAAAGCGAAGTACTTTATGGAGATACGACATGGACATAAAGCGAAGTACTTTATGTCCATGTCGTTATAGCTCATAATTTAATAAATAAAACAAGTGAAAAACGTGGTTAATGGGCAGAATATCTTAAAATTTGTCATTGGAGACCATAATAATGGTACATGTTATAACAATTCAACCATATTTTGACCATTGTCATCAATTTTATTTTTATTTAATCTTAACAAACTTAACAAAATGTATTTTTATCAATATTCTATATATATATATATATATATATATATATATATATATATATATATATATTAGGTTTCCTATAAATAAAGTTTAATCTATCTTCAAATTAAACGATAGGTTTTACTATTTATTTTGCTTATTTATTAATGGTGACAGGTTTTATTTTTGGATCTTATGTGTAGGTATAAAAAATGATTATGATAGGCCGTTCCGATTTTTAGTCTGACTAGTGGTCCAACTTCCGCAGTTGGATCTAAAATCGGAACGTGAGTGGGCTGGTTGGATTAGTTGGACAACTAGTGGTACAAGTCGGAACATCTAGAGGGATGACTTGAAGGTCCGACTTCCGACTTGCGACTGGCGACCATGGCCTGGAATCTTATATGAATAACCTTGAACATTTCCCCCATCACTTTGACTCCAGTCGGTTAATAAAGAGAGATGACAGCCTATCTCGCTCACGAAGACTTTAACCAATCATTTTATTTTAACACCATCTCTGAATGTCACAAATAAAATAATCAAACGAAGGTTAATTCCGCCATGTCAATTCCGTCAAAAGTAATCACAAGTTGATGATTGATATTTGTCATCGAGTTAGAAGTTCGGTGGAATCTATTTGTATATTTTCGAGTTTCGTCCATTTTCGTCTTCCACGTGCTTTGGCTTGTTTACAGTTTTCATTTTTAATTTAATTATCTTTAACTTTCGTTTGTATTTAGTCTTAGTAATTTAAGTTGGTTCCTTAGTTTTTAAAGTTTAGTTAGTTGATACCTTAGTTTTAATTTTTAATTTAATTATCTTTAACTTTCGTTTGTAATTTAATCTTGATAATTTTGATTTAAGTTGGTTCCTTAGTTTTTTAAGTTCGGTTAGTTGATTCTTTAGTTTTTTCAGTTTAGTTTTATTTGATTCCTTAGTTTTTAAAGTTTAGTTATAGTTCCTATAAATAAAGATTTTCGTCTCCCTACAAAACTTGTGAAAAAGCAGATAGGTATTGTCACATCACTCACGATATGTGAGATTATTCCATTGGAAAATAATTAAATATTTTGAATTTCCCACTAAATTTTAATTAGTACCGAAATGACCCACCAGAGGCACTAAAGGGATAAAATTAATACTTAACCATTTGAATTTCCCGCCAAATGGTGATTAGTATTGACTCCACTCACCAGTGGTGCTAATAAACCAAATTTATATATAGAGTTGCCTATCTATCTGTATATACTATATTATTTATCTATGCTGGCGACGAAGTGGGAGCGTGAATGGTGAAGTTGGAAGTCGGATGTCGGATCACAGGTCGGAACGAAATTTTCCTCAGTCAGTTGACCTTCGGCACCTGTTACGTATGAGATTTCTATGAATTACTATAAGCAAAGATCCCTAGTTCAAAAATGTTTAATAGAAAATAAACTTTCAGTTGCACGAAAATTACCCTTATTAAAATACACGATTCCTTATCATCGTATACTTTCTGTAGATCTATTTCGGACACTGCCACACAGGTACAATTTCCAACACTCCGGATTGGCTACAGAAGAATTAAATTATCAACAAACAACGAACATTAAATCATAGTTGTTATGCAATTAGAAGTAACTGTTTCTTTATATTGTTCTGAAGTTATTTTCGTGTGGCATCCTATGCAAATTTATTATTTTAATTGGAAATAAGCCTGAATATTAGTTAAAAATTAAATTTATTTGACGTTTTGACTTCAACTTCGGAATATTGTGATAACGATTTCCGAAGTGGAAGCCCAAACGTTAAATACATTTAATTTCTAACTCATGGTATGGCTTATTTTCAATTAAAATAGTAAATTTACTACAAGATCACTTCGTAACAGATATTTCCTCCCTGTATATAATTTGCTTACAACATCAGCTCCAAAAAAAATCTCAATTGGTGCGGTCTGTCCGACATCGCTAAGCAAAGATCCCTAGTTCGCAAATAAATAATAGAAAATAACTTTCAATTGCCCGAAAAATTATTATAGCCCTGCAAGTTTCTGGCATCACCTTTCCCAATAGTTGTGGAGATATTTTACAGCTGAACTTCAGATCCTCAAATGACCTTTCAGTGGCCAGAAAGCGTAAAGTTGCTACAAGGCTCTGTTCAGTACTCAGGCATTCACGCATGACGGTATCTTTTTTGGAAATGAGTAGACCAACTTTTTACAGCAACAGCAAAAAGTGAAGTTGTCCATTCTGAGGTAGTTTTTGTAATCATTCTCATCAATGACATTGAGCAATTTCGTGTCACAATAGTTCACACGATATAATTTTTTCATCCAAAATTGTTTCTTCTTTTTTTCAAATGATAAGGATAACAAGCACAATGCTGTTATTTTCCTACTCCTAATCATATTTTGCGTAGTGTTTACTTGATAGATTTTTTGGTTAAGCGATGTACACCGTCGTGAAAACAAACTAGAACTGAAGTTGGACCGCTAGTTAGATCGTGAGCAAGTCGGAGCGTGAGTGGAGACGAATATCCAACCAGTAGTCCTACTAGCGGGACCGCAAGCCGGAACGTGAATGCCCAGCTTTAGGCAATTAATAATTATCATTCATTATATTTAATTATAGATACATAATCACTCGTAATTTTTCATAATAATAGCCAAACAAGGATCACTAGTTAATTAAACGTCAGGTGCTATATGCAAGTAATAAATAAATTATCTATTATATTAATCACTTAACCAGTTTTTCTACTATAATTAGCAATCTTTTAAATAGGTATTTAAATACATTTTAATATATTTATGTAAACTAGATTTTCTATTTTCTTGTGACATATTCATTATTGGTATTACCGCCCTAGTTTTTTCTCGACCTTTTTAGTCACGCTCATTCTTACCAGTTGTTTTAGCTTACTTCCAAAGTATATAAACGAATACTATATTCTTTGTTACTACTTACGCCTTCCTAAAGCCTTCCTGTCATGTACTACCTCTACTTTACACGTGATAATAAAGTGAGACGTGGTAACTTGGAATTGAATGCGGAAATGTGATTTAATTCGAATTTCGGTTATTTTGGTGAATAAATTACAAAATATTTTATATTCTGCGTAGGATTATTAAAATATTGAGAATGCTTTAAACCTTTCAGTTGGTTTATTACCAACCACTTTTTTACAGGTACAATGACAAGTATGAAGTGTGTAACTTATGGCATTTTGACAATTATGGAAAGCGAGATAGTGTTCCTAACTATCAATATTTGCTCGGTGCGTGACTGACGCGACACCTACCGCCTTCATTTGACAGTTTTATACCTCCCAATTTGAGGTTCACCATATGTTACATACATACAAAATTGATCATTCATCAACTAGCCTCTAACGTCCACTGCTGAACATAGGCCTCTCGCATGCTTTTCCACTTAGTCCGATTTTGCGCCATCTGAATCCAATTTGTAGTCACTCTTTTTATGTCATCTGTCTATCTCGTTGGGGGTCGACCTCTATTTCTGTAAGCTTGTATTCGGGGTCTCCATTCCAAAATTCTTTTTGTCCACCGGTCATCAACTGATCTTGCTACATGACCTGCCCAGTTCCACTTTAGTGTTGTTATCCTTTCAATAACGTCTGCTACTCCTGATCTTTTGCGTATAGTAGCATTGGGTATTCTATCACGTATAGAAATCCCTAACATAATTCTCTCCATTGCTCTTTCCGCAACTTGTAGTTTACTCACTGTTGTTCTTGTGAGCGTTAGAGTTTCTGCGCCGTAGGTCATCACTGGCAAAATACATTGATTAAATACTTCTCTTTTCAGACACATTGGAATCTTAGACCTAAAAATATCCTTCATCCTTCCAAATACAGCCCAAGCGAGGTTTATTCTTCTTTTCAGCTCGATTGTTTGGTTGTCTCCACTTATTCTGATCTCATGGCCTGAGTATTTATAGGAGTCAACTGGCTCAATATCTTTGTCTTCTACTGAGATGTTTTTGTTGTGGACTAAATTTGTCATAAATTGTGTTTTTGAAAAATTTATTTTAAGACCAACTCTTTTTGTGGCAGTATGGAGTTCTTGGAGCATTATCTGTGCCTGATCAAAGCTGTCTGCAATAAGAACGATATCATCAGCAAATTTAAGGTTATTTAAAAATTCTTCATCTACATTGATGCCCTTTTCGTTCCAATCTGTTGTTTTACAAGCGTATTCTAGCAAAGTTGTAAATAATTTAGGAGACATGTTGTCTCCTTGCCTAACGCCTCTTTCAATACGAAAAGTCCCAGTATCTTCATTAAGTCTTACACAGGCTGTAGCATGTTGATAGATGTATCTGATGAGAGATATGTATCGGTGATCTATTCTACATTGTGTTAGAGCTTGGAGCATTTCACTTTGATTGGCCGTATCAAATGCTTTTTCAAAGTCGACAAAGACAAGTATTTAATAGAATGCGCAAACTCTTTTGCAATCGTGATATCAATATAAAGTTACGAATACGAATGCTGCGGTGTTATGTCTTTTCTACCCTGTTATATGGAGTTGAGGCTTGGACACTAAAACAGTTGACCATAAAAAACATCGAAGCTTTCGAGATGTGGTGCTATAGGCGCATTCTCAGAATATCATGGATGGACCGCGTCACTAACACGCAAGTACTTCAAACTTTAGACAAAAGATGCGAAATTCTAAATGAGATAAAAACTAGAAAGATGGAATACTTGGGGCACATTGTGAGAGGTGAAAAGTACGAACTTTTAAGAAACATCATGCAGGGCAAAACTAAGGGCAAAAGAAGTGTGGGAAGAAGAAAAATATCGTGGCTTCGTAATCTACGTGAATGGTTCGGGTGTAGTTCGATTGAACTTTCCAGGCGCATTGCTAACAAAGTCGCAGTGGCCATGATGATTTCCAATCTCCGCTAGGAGTGGCACGAGAAGAAGAAGAAAGACAAGTATCAGGGGTCTATTATATTCAATGGTTTTTTCAATCAACGACTTAATGGTTTGCAAATGATCATTTGTTCCGTATCCAGCTCTAAATCCTGCTTGCTCGCAAGGTTGATAGAAGTCTAGTTTTGATGTCAACCTATTAGTTATTATCTTCATAAACAACTTATAAACGTGAGATAACAAGCTAATAGGTCTATAGTTCTTTAGCTCTGTTATATCTCCCTTTTTGTGCATGACTACTATAACAGCTTTATTCCACTGAGATGGTGTAACCTCGTTTGAAAGACATAAGTTATATAATTGCGTCAATGCTTTCAATACTGTCTTTCCTCCTGCTTTAACTGCCTCAATAACGATTTGATCATCACCAGCTGCTTTATTGTTTTTCATTCTATTTAATGACTTTAAGACTTCTTCGATTGTTATTTCTGGGATATCCTCTGAACCCACATTCTGGACTTTTCTCAACTTGGTGCCGTCTTTCTTGATTTGATTTGATTTGATGAAATTGATCAATAATAATAGTTAATGTTTTAATTATATTCTTTAAGTTTATGTACAAAATAAATGCAGTATTACAAACTGGGTTTCTAAAAATTCATCATAATTTACCTTTTTAACCACAAATGGAACAGAAAGAGATAAATCTAGTACTGGCAAATCAAATTTTTCATGTGGAAGAGCATGTAATTAAAAACAATAATAGTAAAAGTTATAAAATAAATGCTCAAGTCATCAGGCAAGCTGCAGTTAGCTTGAAGTTTTGCGAAACATCTGGCATAGTTTCAAGGTACCCCTACCATGGTTACACACGGAACGAATACATTACTAGTTTAGAACACAAAAATTATCTGTTTGTGTTTAACTCAATGAGCAATAAAAATAGTAAGCAACAAGAGTATCAGTGTGACCGTATTTAGTAGAAAACTACTTTTTCTAGAAACTAGATTTTCGATGTAAATTAAAAAAATTAGTAGGGAAAAATCTTAGTAGGGAAAAAAGTAGACTCTGGTAGTTTTCACAGACACATTTATCAGTAAATTTTTTAAATTACTTAGAGTACCAAGTGTTAAGAATATTTCAGAAATTCCGATCATTTTTTGAGAAAAGTGTCGATAAAATAAAGATAGATAGATTTGGCAAACATATTATGCTGCCTCTTCCAATATCGGGCAGTATCTAAAGTTAAATGTGAACGAATCTTTTCGGATATTAACGGAATTAAAACAAGAACCAGCCTAGACTTAAAAATCAAAATTTTTCTATGATTATACATGTCAAGGAGGGTTTACGAGCAGTAGAGGATTGTACTAACTTCATCCCTAATCTTAATATGGTAAAAACAATGGAAGATTCAAAACTGTATAGAAATATTAACCCAATTTATTAAGATATATGTACTACTCTATATAAACGTAGTTTAAATGTAAACGTAAATAAATAGAAATAAATGATTAGAACAAATCCTTTTTCAATATTGTTCTGAAGCTATTTTCTTGCGGCATCTTAAAGCAATAATTACTATTTAAATGGGAATAAGCCACAATTAAAGTTTAAAATAAGTTTATTGACGTTTCAATTTCCACTTCGGACATCGTTCTCAAAATGTAAATATTAATAAATTAAACAAATTTTGTTTTTTATTACTACGTGAAAAAATCTTAATTTCATTTTATCTGACTCATTTTTATTGACAATTGAGACATATATTATACATTTTAAAGTAGACGAGTTTAAAATGATAATGCTAATATTGCTGAGTTGCGCTCCTAGAACATCTTTATTGCAAGATAGTTCATTCGATTGCATGAAATCAACTTTAACTAAATCCATCAGAAAAAATCATAACATGTAAGTCGTCTTTAAAAGACAACAAATTGCCATGATGACAGTAAAATTCTCCTGTTAATAATTTCATAGTAAATCATAAAGAAAAAACCAGGAAAAAAACTTTATAATACTATCCCGACATGGTACGTATTTGATCTTACATATACTTCTTCTTCTTCTTAAAGTGCCTTCTCCTCAATGGAGGTTGGCTACTAGAATTTTAAACTCTTCTCTATCTTCAGCTGTTCAAAATTTAGCCCTGTCCATTGTCGGATGTTTCTGAGCCATGATAGTCTTTTCCTTCCTAGGCCTCTCTTTCCCTCGATTTTTCCTTTCACTATAAGTTGGGCATATTGGTACTTATTATTTCTCAGTATGTGGCCTAGGTATGATGTTTTTCTTACTTTAACTGTGTTAAAAAGTTCTCTTTCCTTGCCTATTCTATGCAGCACTTCTTCGTTTGAGGTATGCGATGTCCATGAAATTTTGAATATTCTCCGGTAGATCCACATTTCAAAGGCCTCCAATTTATTTAAGGTTGATGTTTTAAGGGTCCACGTTTCCACTGCATATAGAAGAGTCGACCAGACGTAGCATTTTGATAAACGTAGTCGAATTTCGAGTTTTATTCGAGAATCACAAAGCAGTTTTTTTTATTTTTTCAAAAGATTTTCTAGCCTGTTCTATTCTCGATCTTATTTCTTGATCAGGATTTAGGCTGCTATCGATCCAACATCCCAGGTACTTAAATCTATTGACCTGTTCTAAGATGTGCCCATTTATTGTGCAAGGTTGAGGTACGTTTTGGTTTTTTTCGGATTGACATCACTATGGTTTTTTTAATGTTTATTTTCATACCAAATTGCTCACAGGTCGAGTTGGTCTTGTCGATAAGTCGTTGTAGACCTGAGTCGGAATCCGCAATTAACACTGTATCATCGGCGTATCTGATACTGTTGATATTTACGCCATTCACCTTGACTCCATCCTTGGAATCTTCCAATGCTTCTTTAAATAGAAACTCGGAGTAAAGATTAAACAGCAGAGGCGACAGAACACATTCCTGTCTAACTCCCCTCCTAATTTCTACTTCTGCGGATGTGGAACCTTCGATCCTAACTCTGGCTTTTTGGTTCCAGTACAAGTTTTTTAAGAGTTTGATGTCTTTTCCATCTAAACCGACTTCTTGCAAACGTTCTAATAGTAGGTCGTGTCTTACTCTATCAAATGCTTTTTCGAAGTCTATAAAGCATATAAATATATCTTTCTGTTGGTCGTAGCATTTTTGGTCGAGAACTAGTAAACTGAACAGGGCTTCTCTCGTTCCCATGCCGGCTCTGAATCCAAACTGATCGTCTCCGATGATTGTTTCGCACTTTCTATAGATACGATTATGTACGATTTTTAGTAGGACTTTTACTGCATGACTCATAAGGCTTATCAGACGGAACTCATTGCAGTGTTGTGGGTTTGGCTTTTTTGGTAGTGGGATGAATATTGACTCCAGCCAATCTTGGGGTATTTTACCTGTATCATAAATGCGATTGAATAAAAGGACAAATAATTCGATATTTTCTTCGCTGATTAATTTGAACGTTTCTGGGTATATTCCGTCTGGACCTGGGCTTTTACATATACACTTCATCTAATTTACATACCGATGCACGTCATCGGCGTCCTAGCCCGTGACGTCATATGATAACCACACGAAATATTTAGGTGGTAGGTGTGTTATTTTTTAGAATCACTTTGCCGAGTACACTGTCATTACAGCCACTAGACATATTTTATTATATATGCGTAGAAATAATATTTAAAAATTTCTATTAATGTTAACTTAAAGAAATACACAATAATATGTTTCATTTAATTTGTATAAATGAATTATAAAGCGTTTTTATGAAGAACATTTGTTCGGAACACACTGTAACTGTAATCGAACGAAGGTGAAATCTTGGCATAAATTGGTACTTTTTACCTACTTAATAAATACCTACCTTTACCTACTTAATATAATTTTTACCTACTTAATAAAATCTGTTCTTTTTAGAACAAAATTAGTGTGTTTTATTTCAAAAACGTCACGTAAGAATTTAAATAGTCATTGTAAAGAAATGGTAATACTTTTGCAATAATTATGTGATCTATATGATTTAAAATAGGATTTTTTATACTTTGGCAACTATGTCAACTTCGATCTCTGACTTAGATAATGACGTGCATCGGTATGTAAATTAGATTACTCTCAATAAAAAAATCCTTTTATATTTTGAAAAACATTCTAAGGGATATTGTCAAGATTCCCGGTTTCTTAGTAAAAATTGTTTGAAAAGAAAAGCGGAAAATAAGTACTTAATCACGACATTCATGATCTATAATACCAATTTAACATTTAAACCACTTATTTGTGATAGAGGTAGCTACTACTAGTTATCATTATATTAGAACATAGAAGTACATTACATACATTACACAGGTAGTACATTAAAGCATAGACCATTTTTACCAAGTCACACGAGTAATTTAACTCAAGAATTGTCAGAAGCAGTAAAGACAATCGAGTAATATAGCATTTTTTATATAAAATGCTTCACAATTTATATAAAGTGACGTCACTTATATTTAAAATTTCTAGAACGTCAACCGTAGAGTTCAAATTTTCCTAACACAGCTAGTAATACTAAACACATACGGAACTGCTCGATCTTGCATATGCATCAACATGGTATAATAATCAGAAAAATGTAATCATCATTATATTGGGAATTTTAGAATTATATTGATTAAATAACCAAAAACATTTGTTATTATTAAATATAAATTTTATAAAATAACTCTTTAAGTCTAATATTCCACAGAATAATAATTTTAATTAAATAGATTAAACAATTGTACGCATCTGATACAGGAATACTTCAAATTTTATTGACAGTTCAGCGTTTGGCTAAATTGTTTGAAGTGTTGCCGCTTTTTTAGAGTAAAAATTTTGTTTATGTTTTGATTTCTTACACAATTTAATCATAATATATTATATATTAATAAATTGTATTTATAAATACATATTAAATTTAGATCAATAGCTTTAAAAACTAATTATTGTTGTGTATTGTGATTGTACTATACCAAAACAAATAAATGATATGTATTGTATGTTTTCTTATTTATTTTAGTGTGTTGCAGTAGTCTTAAAACTAAGTGTATTTACTGTTAATATAATAGTTTGACACATAGTTGACTTAAAAATTCCTTACTTACTAACTATTCTGATGTTTTGGCAACGCTGTGGGGTTCTGAGGTCGTAGATCTTGAATGACTTGCAAGTATTTTTATATGAAAAATGCTATACCTATGTATCGCCAATAAGAGAACTGTACACTGTACACTATTGCTAGTGTTTGTCGTATAGACCAATAAATAGTAAGACAAAGTAGTCGATAGAAACCGGGCTTCCGCAGAATCGAATTTTTTTTTAAGGTTGACTTACGTCACTGGCAAGTAGACAAAAAGATTGGTTGAATGAAGAACACGGAGAGACAAGCAAGGCCTGCGAAGATATCCAATACAACGGACCTTAGACTTGCGACCAATTGGAAGCAGGGGCGAAGATCAGAAAAAAATAGAAATACTAGAGGAGGCGTATATTCAATGATGCACAAATCAGGGCTCTAATTGATTATAAGCGTGACAGTGAGTGTTTATAGTGTATTTGACGAAAGAAAAAAATTTATTCATTTCAATTATCAGTGGATAAACAAAATAAAAAATTAAATGATACTTATCGCTTTATGCCAATTTAGTAATGCGTTGTTCTCCAACAGAAATCGTTAAGAGCTATATTTGAAATATAGTTATATAGGAATTTAAATCTTACCTTTTGCGAGTCATTTCTTAACAACGACCAAATCAGCCTTACTCCATCCAGTTCTTCTATAACCCGCATCGAATCATAATCTTCAGCGCATTCCCTTAACACCATCGGAACGTTTTCAAGAAGAGGGGGATAAGTATAATTCAGTAGATTTACTAAATGAGGTATACCATTAGCTCTAAGCAGGTTGTGTCGATTGTGTTCAAACTTTAGGCATTCTCCAAGAGCGCCAACAACGTTGCTAAGAACGCCCTCGTCTTCCTCGACGTTTTCCAATAATGTTACTAGGCTCTGGAAAAACGCTTTTTTAATAATAAATAATTTTACATCGGTACTTTAAGATTGTTAAAAATAATTGAAGATTTGAACAGTATGTCAAATATAATAAAAATATATTACTTTCTTATACCTGTGCTTAGAAATTAATGTTTTCCTATACCTTGTTTGTTACTGTTAGTTTTCTTGAATGCTCCACAGATTTTCCTCTTGTGCTTCAAAACTTTAAAGTCAACAGAATTGGGGAACTTTAGTTATTATACTTTAGTTGTACAAGAGGCGAAAGATATGAACTACTTTGAATAATTATGCAAGGGAAAATAGCAGGAAAAAGGTCCATAGGAAGAAGACGAAACTCCTGGCTAAAGAATCTACGGGAATGGTATAGCTGCACCAACAACGAATTGTTTCGGTCAGCAGTTTCAAAAATACGTATAGCCCTGATGATCGCTAACCTTCGGAATGATGATGGCACTGGAAGAAGAAGAAGTTATTATAGTTGGAAATATTGATGAAGAACGCAAACACGACAAGGAAATAATATGAGACTAAAAATGCAAATATACGAAATTGTCATCACACGCAGTGTACAACAAGTATATAGATTCGTACCCAAGTTTAAGTATCTTGAACACTGTGTTTTGCCTAACGTACCCTGATGTTACTCTGAATCTCACCTTATTATTTGAAATAAGTTAGGTACAACTAAAATTTAAACTAACGAACACGAACAATAGTCTTTGCAAAATTTTTAAACCAAAAGTGGGGCGCACATCTCATAGTATTTTCAATCTGTGTCTCAGCTTTGAGATAAAACAAAGAATTGAAAAAGCCAGGTCAGCGTTTGTCAGAATAAGCAAGATATTTAAGAGCCACGACCTCCCCTTAAAAACGAAAATCCGTTTATTGAGATGCTACGTGTTTAAAGTGCTGCTCTATGGGGTTGAATCATGAATACTAACCGAGGCATTCATGAAAAAACTCGAGGCTTTTGAGATGTGGTGTTATAGACGGATACTGAGGATCTCCTGGGTGGACCGAATAACAAACATTGAGGTTCTACGTCGGATGGATAAAACATGTGAAATTATATTCACAGTGAAACAGCGCAAGCTAGAATATCTCGGACATATAATGCAAAACGATTATAGATATAACCTGTTGCAACTTATATTACAGGGAAAGGTCTACGGAAAGAGGGGACTAGAAAGAAGAAGAATATCTTCGCTTCAGAACTGACAAAAATGGTTTTTCTTGACCACTTCAGGACTATTTAGAGCTGCGGTCAATAAAGTTAGAATTGCCATGCTAGTAGCCAACATCCGGAACGGATAGGCACCACAAGAAGAAGTCTCAGCTTTAGAATATGCTGCACCATTGCGCAAGGTATCATAACATACTAGACATGTATATGTAGCTATCACCAAGTCAGTAGTTAATAACTTGGATGGATGTCTACGGCCCACATAGATCATTAAGTTCTAAACTATTGTTAGTACTTCAGCACGTGGTATTAGTAGAGAACTTGCTGGACATCTAGAACGAAAGGAACAAATTGAAGATTTTTGAGATTCACTACATAACCACTAGCCCACAGCGCGAATACTCAAATCAAGGAACGATTGTTTACAAAGAACTTAATTTCTTCTTTCAATGGCGCTCCTTCATTGTTGACTAGTTCTTTGTGCTCTGGTTTGGGTTAGTGATTTTTGTATTTTTTATATTTATTTTAAGTACGCATCACTCTACAGGAGATGATGTTAATTTTATCACCGTATGAGTAAGTTGAACCTATTTGTTTGTTAGGAAATTGTCTCTTTCGATATCCAGCTGTCTTCTTGTGTGAAATTTCCTTAGTCTGTATGGAGAACTGTTAATAAGAAAGGGTCTTAGTGCTTAAGTATGCAAATAATATAGAGTAGTAAATTTGTTGAAAGCAACCACCACTCCCACCTACTACCACCAATCCTAACGATACCAATGATTAAAAAAACACGTAACAACTTGTTGCCAGCAGTACAAGAAAATTTAGTATGAGACTCTCTTAATCACAGTTAAAAAGCTTTGCATTTAATTATTTTTTAAGGAAATTTTATAAAATGTTAAAAAGACTTACCTCTACCGTTTTTAACTGATCAAAGCGTTCGACATTCTGCGGACTTATAGCCAGTTTCCAGATAGCTCCAGTTACTGCCGCCAATAGTGGTTTATCTTCCTTTGTTTTTGGATCCCTTACCATCTTGACTAAAGGATCTAGACCACCCGCTTCTCTTACCATATCTCTAATCAGAGCGTTTTCTCCACATCTAAATATGGTTTCGGAGCAGTATCTTCTGAGAGCTGGATATTCCTGGAATTTTTGATTATTGCAAATTTAAATTACATTAACTGTAATGGTTGTGCTTCTAACGCAACCTAAACTAAATATTGTTTAAAAATGCAGTTTTTAATTTAAACCTGCTTAGAATAAATAGATGATGACTGGGTTGAAAATAATTGATGGAGAGTAGTGAATCGATGTGAAGAACTGCTACGCTATTTCGTGACACTACCCGTGAAGCACTCGTGATGCTCTCTTCCGCATTTTTTATAAAGAAAAAAGTAATACAACGCCAGTATAGAAGCTGTAACGAGAACGTTACTTTAATATTTTTCGTAAACATTTTTTGAATAAATTTTAAAATCCCAATCCTCTTAATGATTTTCTAAATTCTTAAAATTTAAGTTGGTATTAAACAACGCCACATACTGCGCTGTAAGGAACATGACCATCGGTCTAATAATTAGAGCTCATTCTGGTTTTAACTTTTTGGTAAACAACTTTGTTTAACAGGGAAAAAAGCGTATGCGACAGAGCGAGGCTAAATTTGTTTTAAAGAATATTAATTTTGTTGGGGAAGGAAAGTATGGAGTTTTTCAGTTGTTTTATAGTGTAGAATCGTTGATTTAGAAGCCACCTCTAGTCGTTAAGTTCTTTAAATTATAAATAAAAAGTGTAAAAACTATCAGCCATTTTATCTTCTATAATATCGTTACTTTTTCTTTGATAGTGTAATATCTATCTATCATTTCTCACATTATTTCCTTAAGAAACATTCTGGATTTATATATGATAATGTTATAAAATCATATCAAGTTTCTATTTTATTTCCCAGCCTTAAAAACATATAATTATCCATCGTTAAATTATCTATTATCTATTAAGACCACCTGTAAAAATATTCTGTCTTACCGTCCTTATATTCAAAAATATATCCGTGTATCAAAAATATTTCCTTAAAATTATCGATTTCATCAATTTATTTTACATCAAATAGTGTCAGACCATGCGAAGGTCACATTAGCTACAAAATCATTACAGCTTTTTCCTTTGATACAAGCTTCCCAGTAAATTTTTGTCATATTTTTTCCCATCTCATTTTTTCCCATCTTATGTCAAGTGTAAGGAGGAATAGTAACTCAATTGTTCTTTTTAGCCTACCCCCAAGAAGTTAAATCCGGAATCAAGGATTTTTCTTTTATTTAATTTAGTTGGGGAATTAAATTACTACACACGGAAAAGAAATTACGTTTTGATTTTGCCCAGTTGCCATCTGTTCCATCAGGGATCCAGAGCTCTCCCGACTACTCTTGGACCAATTCCGGATACCAGCCGAAAGACCTCCCTTATTTAGAGGGTGGAACCTTGTTAATCTTTATATTGTTTATCCATTAATTTAATAATTTTTTTCATAATATTCCACGAGGAAATTAAGTTCCTATAGCTGGCTGTATACCATATATCTAGGGTGACCATATGTACTTTTTTAAGTAGGATAGTACTTTCTTTTCAAACGCTGTCCTATTGTACTTTAAAATTTATGAAGTACACCTAAATGTACTCTTTTTTTTAATTACACAAAATTAGGTCCTACTTTTTGTCCAAACAAAATATAATTATGATTCGAATTGATTCAAGAATCGATCTTTTGCGGAAGAATCAGAATCTCCTATCTTTAGCACCAATCGATCGGCGATTTCATTTCTTAGCAAGATCTTATTATTATCTTATTTATTTAGTAAAAATATATATCTCGTCGTATGTTTATGTTTATTTGTTACTTGTGCGCTCACTGTTGATTAGTCTATTAACCTTTTGTCTTAAATTCCGGCAGTTTTTCTCGTTTTTTATATTTTTTATGCTGCGTGGAAAAATAAACAAAAGAAAATGCCATTTTAACGTCGAGTTGCAAGCAGAGTATCCTTTTATAAAACAAAAATCAAATGTTTCACCGCATATTGTGTTTTGCCAAGTTTGTAAAAGTGATGTAGATATTTCTAACAGTGGTCGCAGTAATCTCAAACAACATTTGTCAAAGAAAAAACACATGTTGGCTGCTAATGCGAACTCGAAGAGCAGGAAATTGGAAACCTTTGTTAAAAAGAAAATTTAAGTTTTAAAATATGTTGATTGCTGCTAAGGAAGGTACTTTTTACCATACAATTAAGCATTTGCAAAGTTTCAGTTCCTTAGACTGCACGTCAAAACTAATTGTAAGCATGTTTGAACCTAAATTTGCGGCAGCTCGAACCAAGACTGAGGCGATTGTAAAAAATGTTTTAGCTCAAGAGGCTCAGTCCCAATTAGAAATTGACCTTCGAAAAGCAAATTTCGTCAGTACCTATCACAATCGATTCGTCGAATCATAGAGAAATTAAAGTTGTGCCCTTAATGGTAAGATATTTTGATGGAGAAAATGGTGTACAAGTAAAATTACTTCAGCTACGTGACTTACCTGGTGAAACATCAGAGCAGTTAAAAGATTACGTGGTCAATGTTTTGAATCACCATAATCTACTACAAAAATGCATCGGAATGTCTGCTGATAATACAAATACAAATTTTGGTGGAATGAGAAGAAAAGGAGTGAACCATCTATTCAGCAAATTAAATGCTTCTCGTGGTAAACCCGTGATTGGAATTGGTTGAGTGGCACACATTTTTAATAACTGTTTACAAAATTTGACGGAACTCTTACCCATAGACTTCGAGGTTATTGCGGTCAAGATTTTTAAGCATTTCTATATTTTTACAGTCAGAGTGGAGAAACTAAAACAGTTTTGCGATTTTGTTGATATCGAGTACAAAAAATGTTGTCGCTTTCAAGAACAAGATTTTTGAGCCTAATGCCAGCCATTGAACGAATTATACAAATGTTCGAACCCTTGAAAGCATATTTATTATCGATTGATAATTGTCCAACAGTTCTAAAACAGTTTTTTCAAAACCCAATCAGTGAAGCATGGATGTGGTTTGTGCATAACATTGCGTCTCTCTTCCACAAAGTGATTTTAGATGTAGAAGATGACAAAATATGCGCAACGGAAGCCGCTTTGGATTATTTCGAACTTATAAATAAGTTTCAAAATCGCTTAAATGAATTATTTTTACCGCTTAAAGTAAGAGAGTCACTTTCAAAACTTGAAAATATGGAAGACCTTAACCTTAGTGTGAACTATCGGGATATCTTTATCACGCATGTCAAGCAGTTCTATTCAAATTGTGTAACATATTTGAAAAACTGGAGTGAAAATTTAAGTGAACTAAAGCTATTCGGATGGGTTAACTTGAAAAAAACAAGTTTCTTGGGCTGAAATTTGATCGTCGTGTGAGGCTTTCAAAGACTACATAGGTCCGATATTGAATCAGGACGAACTGTTTGATAAAGTTAGTCTAATACGAACCTACGTTACAGAAGATAAAATCGCAGACTGGAATTCGAAAAACATTTCTACCAAAGATCGATGGCTCGAAATCTTCCAAAAAGAAAGTGCTTTGAAAAATCTCAAAATTCTATGTGAGTTTGTTTTTTGTCTGCCTGGGACCAGTGCGTCGATGGAGCGGTTGTTCTCCAATATCAATAACTATTGGTGTCCCAACAAATTGCAGTTGAAAACATCTACTCTGAAAGCCATCATGCAAGTCTACACAAACTTCAAAGTTTCGTGCAATGAAATGTTTCAGTTCTTAAAGAGTAAACCACAACTTCTGAAGGAAATTCATAGTTCCAAAAAGTACGACTGGTACCAAAATGATGATCAAGATGTTCAGGAAGGAACGTCGAAAGAAAATTAACTATTAAAATGTATCATACATTTTTTATGTACTTATGTTTGATTAAAAAAAAATCGTTCTTATCATTGTTTAATTAAATATTCGTAAAATTTTTACCAGAAAAATGTCCTAGGGCACTAACAGTGTACATATTTTCTTAAAAATTATAAATGTACTTTTTTTTTGTTGAAAAATTATGGTCACCCTACATATATCACAAAAAATTGTTTAAAATCCTTTATAAAAGGACCGTTTGCACTGATGAGGGATTGATTAATCCGAAAACGTTTTCCAATATGTTTGTGATAGCCCGTTTGGGGCAATTTTATATACCTTTTATAAAGGATTTTAAACAATTTTTTGTTCATAATATTTTTTCTTTCGATCATAAATTTTAATATTTCACTTAATAATAAAGACTTGTCATTTTTTCTAAATAACTATAAATTACATAAGCATTAATTTTTTTTACGTTCAGGTTGAGGTTTTAAATCGTCCCTTGTAACTCGGTTGTACGATTTTTTGTGTACACATTTAATCAGAGAGTTTTTTTTAGATTTAATTATTATTATATATTTAAACGTTTGGACACTTATCTCGTCAAGATAGTGTCCTTATTACTTGTTACTATTATATTCAATAAAGCCAGAATACAAAGTTGCATCTCTGGGGCAAATAAATTACCTTTTTAGGTTAATTATTACCATTTTTTTCCATATTTTTTTATTTGTAAATTTAGATCATCCAGGATCAGTTGTATAACCAGGGCATTTATTTTTTGTATATAACTAGATTAGCTGTACATAATTGGTGGTGGGTATATTAAATTTAGATTGTATATATTTGGCTAGGGATTAAAGATTTGGTGAAAACTAAATATTTCAGTTCATACCTATATCTTTTTTTTTATTTTAGCAAATAGCTTTACAAGATACCTTGGAAAGTTTAGGCAAATTCTTTCCTGGCGCCCACTCACATTTTGGAGCAACTTCTATAATCATTTTTATTTATCTTAGATATATACCTATAGATTTTTTTATTAACTTTTCATTCATTCTCTAATTCTATGGTCTCTGTAGGGCATGCAAATTGGCCGAATTCTCCTTTGAGTGTCAAGCAGTCACTCTCCGGCACTTTCTGCTAGTTAGCTTAAATTATACGTTATCCTTTCCACTATCCTACACGATTGTGTTACATTGGCGTCCAACAGCCCAAAGAATTTTTGTTATATTGGCGTCCAACGGCGCATAAATCTTTTTTTGTTAAAAAGCTTCGGTTAAATGGAAAAGTGGTAATATTTTTTATTCGAATAATCAATGCAGCGGGTTAGATGCATCGTGGCTGCTGCTATAGTAACGCTTTACCTCCTACCTCTAAATATCTCTAGTGTGTGCAGTGTTATTGTTGTTCGGAATATGTTACCCCTGTTTTAAACTATTAAAAGTTATATCAGTAACAATAATTATGAATGCAGTTACTGGTGAAGTTGCTGACAATATTTATAAGAAATTTAGATAATTTTGGATCAATATGCATTTTTTAAATAAAGAATATACTATTAATGTAAAGTGACTTGCATGGTAAGTGGTATGTCTTTGATTATATTATTTCTTTGATTATATTATTTGATTATTATATATTTATTCCCTTTAATAAAAAACGTTCTGTTTTTTGACATTTTTAGACTCTTTATTGTTAATGCTTGTTTTAATTTTTTTATCTCCTGCCAAGAGATATCATCTACATATGTTAATATTTTTGTTGAGGAGTGGGCTATAATTCCTTTAATTCCACTGACCTTTACTGTTCCTTCTAGTGTTATGTTGAATAGTGTGGTTGACAGGGAATCACCTTGTCGCACTTCTGTTTCTATTGCAATTGTGTTTGTGAAACCTTCCTCTTTTGTTTTTTTTTATCTCGGAACAGATAGTCAGACAGATAATCAGACAGTTAATCAGACTAACAAAAAGGACATAGTCGTTTTTTTTAGTCTAATTAACACAAATATGCTGGTATATCCTAAGTTTCCAGTTAGTTGAATAATTTATTTCTTCCAATACAGTCAAAGTCTTCTCTGGAGTCTATGCAGTGGGAGTGGAGTTCTACGTTGTGTTCGTGGTATTTCTCGATTGTTTCTATAATTATGTGGATCGCATCTGTAGTGAATCTGACTTTTCTGAATCCTTGCTGGTAGTCCCCAATTTTATTCTCTGTGATGTTAAGTGAATTTTGTTTGATAAAGCCTGTTAGAATTTTGTATGTTGTACTCAGTAGAGATTGCTCTAATAAACAAAAACACCAGAATTACAGACATAAATTAAATAATACAACTCGTGACTAAATTCTACAGCGAACTATACAAAGCCCCTGGCACACTTGAAGAAGTAATCAGTAACCAAGAAGATGTACCAGAAGTACTTCTGGAAGAAGTAGAATCAACAATTACAATATTGAAAAGAGGTAGAGCAACTGAAATAGATGGTATAACAGTGGAACTGCTTAAATACGCTGGAAGTAAAACCTGGAAAATCTTAGCAGGCATATTTACGAACTGTCTAAGATCGAGATGCATACCAGACCACTGTAATAAAACAAACATAATTTTCATTCATTAAAAAGGTAGCAAAGAGGATATCAAAAACTACAGACCTATAAGTCTACTACCAATCATATACAAGATATTCACACATACCATCAACAATAGATTAACAAACGCATTAGATGCTGCACAGTCGAGAGAGAAAGCTGGCTTCAGAAGTGGACTCAGTACCATGGATTATATTCATCCACTTTGAGAACTAAATAGTAGAGCTAAATAATATGAAATACCGCTAGTATTAACCTTCATAGATTTCGAGAAGGCTTTGTATTATATACATCCCAAGGCAGTTATAAAGCTTTGACCAATCAAGGCATTGACAAACCGTACACAGAAACTTTAGCGAATATATACAGACAAGCAAAAGTTAAGGTAAAAATTTATGAAAACATTCCAGAATTTCCCACTACCAGAAGCGTTCGACAAGGAGACGCAATGAATATCCATTGATGAAGAATACCTCAGCTATCTAATATTTACAGACGACATCGTTTTGATTGCTAATAATCCTGCACAGCTACAAGAACTTATAAGTGACCTAAATGCAGCTAGAAATGAAGTTCTTCTAAAAATGAGCTTGACAAAAACGAAAGTCATGTACAACGAGCTAGTGGATATCCAAGATGTAATAATAAACAACACTGAACTTAAGACAGTAGACGAGTATGTATACCTGGGACAATTCATACCTGGCACCTTACTTCAAGAAATTAACAAAAGAATGAAATTGTCTTGGTCATCTTGGTAGAAATGCAGATATATGCAAATGGAAGATGCCAATCTACCTGAAGAAAAAACTATTCGATCAGTGTATACTACCAATCATGACATACGACTGAGAAACTTGGACACTACAGAAAGAGATCCGAAACTCACAGTCACTCAAAGGTCAATTTAACGATTAATCGCCACTCAATGTCTCAGTTATCAGCCTCTGGTTATCCTTTTTTTATGAAATTGCTTTCCAAAATAGACCAGAATGTTTCAATTGTCAACTTCCACCACTTCAAATTATTTTTCTTCTTATTAAAATTTATACTAGAGTAAAATATTATTTCTTCTTTATTGTGATTGACTTTTTATTATTAATAATTTATATATTATTATTTGTTTGATTTCTTTTCTATGACAATTTAACAAAAACTTGACTTTTTATAAAAATGAATTGTGATAGTTTGACTTCTCAATAATTATTAATCTTTCTTTACCTTTAAAAGAGGTTAGATTCTTTCTATTTTGATATATTCAGACTTTTTGACGTCTTATTTTTAAACTTCTAGAAAGTTTTTTTCTTTTCTATTTCAATTTTTATGGAAATTTAGGCTTTTCAGATCAGAATGGAAACTTATATATAAATTAAACATCTGTAAATAACACTATTTTAATCCATAATTATTTTTTCAAATGTCCACTTTCTATACAATTTCACCTGGATTCGATATCCCATATCACTTTCATTCACAAAATGTCTTAATATAACAAATTTACTCATCTTAACCTATTTATAATATCACAACTATCAAAATGACCAAATACATTGCAAAATAAAAACTTTTTAAACAAACTATTATGCTAATTTCTTAAGGATGCCCTCATATAAATACTTTTCAGATAAGTTCATTCTAGGTTTCTAAACATTTTGATTACCTTCCCTTTTCTGATATTATATATATATATATATATATATATATATATATATATATATATATATATATATATATAATAATATTATATTACAAAAAAAATACGTTTCTTTATTTTACATGAACGAATAAAACAATTATCAAATTCTGCCGTTATCTTATCAATCAGCATACAAGAAAATAAATGGAATTTTTATAAATTTTAAATCTACATACATTTATATTGAGTGAAAACCAATTTTACTTAAATTTTCCTTTACTTGAAACAAAAAACAACAAGACTTTAAACTTTTGATTAGTTAACAAATCTCAATTCTCAAATTTGAATGATGTCAACACAGATCCTTCAACAGATATTAATTTCAATTGTACAAAACACTTACAGCTTATTTTCTTATTGGGTTGTATGTTGGAAAATACCCAGAAAAGTCCAGTCTCCTCAACGATGTGATCTCTCCACCTCGGCTCCTTCCTAACGTCTCTGCAAACCTCCTGCACTGATCAAAACACCTGATTCACTTCTCCAAAAACTCAGCTACTTAGTAATGACACAAGGACTTTTGTTAACTTGATGCCGTAAAACTATTTTCATATATCTTCACAAAATGCCCACGGTAGATACAAGGACCTCTTTTAATCAACTTGTTATCTCCTTCCGCAAAACTATTAAACTATTTTCACAATGCCGGTATCCAACTCACGAAACAACACCCTATCTTGAGACAAACGACTGTTTCCTTCGATGACCAAATTATATCTAACTTCTCCGGTTCTCCTGATCGGCTCACAAATTCCTATTCAAAAACGACCGTCCAATCAAAAACTCAAATTGTGTTTACCATGATTTTGGAAAAGCCTAATTTCGATTTCAGAGAAAAACTAAATAGCTTACTTTAAAATTGGTTTTGTCAATACACAATTTATACATATTTCAAAAGATTAGAATATGGTCATTTAATACTCGATTATACAATCAATGAAAAGATTAACTTACAGGTAAAAGGTCTTCTAATTCTAAACAAAGGTTTTTTGATAATTTTGTTGGAAACGGAAAAGCCAAACAAATTTCTATTCTTATCTACACTAAATCTTATCTTAAATTATTATATACAATTTGTTTATACTGATATCTTAAAATTTTATTTCGATGGATCTTTTTATTTATTTTTCTTTGGTTGGGAAAGAAGAAACATAACAATATATATATATATATATATATATATATATATATATATATATATATATATATATATATATATATATACGATATACGATAGGTACTTGTGTACTCTTGACCCCAGCTATTATAATTTATGTTTCAATTACCTTGCATTACTAATGTCATTTTCTTGATAACCGAGCTATTTAAAATTGACCAATTAATATTTATATACGGCATTCAACCATTAGTATCAGTTATGATCAAAATATCATGTCCGATATATCTTTAAATTACTAGTTTTTATAAAAATGTATTTTTATAAATTAGTGTAGCATATTAAGTATATAGTCAACTAACTTAACCATTCGATGATTGTATAGACCTTGAACGACCTTGAGCATGTTTGAAAATGATGGTGAAATTTATTTTCTTATTTTAATAACCCATTCACGTCCTTGAACGTTTTACCTCACATACAAGTCAAGTAAATACATTATGAGGTTTACTGAGCAATTATCTCAACTTGTTTAATAATAATAAATTTTGACAAAAGTTTTGATGGCTTTGTTTTTGTTAATGAAGCATCTGTAAAATAAATGTTCTAAAGAATTTAGTTATTATCGTAAATTATTTACAAATTGGAAAATCCCATCGTAAATTTGTGAATAGTAAATAAGTAAAGATAAAAATATGTTTATTGACGTTTCAATTTCCACTTCGGAAATCGTTCTCAAAATACAAGCAGTAAATAAGTAATTAAATAAAGATAATCAATACTATACCTAGACAATTAGTAACATATTTATATTGTAACAAAGAAAACTGACGAAAACAGAAACAAAGACGAAGAAAAGTAGAAAGAAATAAACAAAAAAACCAGAACCAACGTGAAGAAATACAATTCCTTGACATAAGAAACAGCATGACACTTTTAATCATGAATGTGTTGCTTGTGTGAGTACATTTTAAATAGACAGAAGAAATAATAAATAAGACTTACTCACAATCAATTTAATTTAACTATCTAGACAACCCATTTCGCTTTCTACAATATGCAAAGCATCTTCAGGTCTCGACACAAAGTTAATTAAATCATACTGGTACTCTATTAATTGATGGTTTTAAGAACATGGTTCAATCCTGTATTGTTAAATGGAGAACTTAAGTCTGCTATTATAATTGTTTGACAATAAAAGGGGAAGTTCTTGAGGAGATAGATTTTATCCAAAGAAGTAGAGATAGGTGTAATGTGATTGTTTGTTAGATGAGAGTGATGTTCTATATTATTGAATTATTTAAAAGTTATTTATATTTATTAAAGAGGTATATTTATGAAATGTGTGTTATTTATTGAGATTTTATTTTATGAAGGTGACAGTTGTATGAAAATGAATGAGATTATATGTATAAATTGAGTGGGTGTGCAATTCTTTCAACTTGTAATTATCAAATTTCTTTGATAAAGTTCTATTGACATATATGGCAAATGATAGTAAAGTCCAGTATACAAAATTATTAAAATTAAAACAATTAAGGACAATTCAGGACACCACACAGAAAACACTTAAAAGGGGGATGAAACAAACATTAAATTTAAAAAGGAAAGACTTGAATGCACTATATCTCTCTGACTTGGAGACAAACACTTTTAATCTATATAAAAATATCAAGGCCGTAATAGAAATAGCTCAGAAACACATGACTTAATACTGGATAAATATTCTTCTTCTTAAAGTGCCTCCCTTCACTACTGAAGGTTGGCTATAACTACAGCAAATTGCTCTCTATCTTGTGCTGTTCTTAGTATCGAATGTGTGTCCATGCCTGTCCAGTCTCTTGCGTTTTTCAGCCAAGAGCATTTTCTTCTTTTTGGACCTCTTCTTGCTTCCACTTTCCCTTTCATTATCAGTAGTATGTATGTAAAATCTCGTTTTTTTAGTTTTTACATTATTTAGAAGTTCTCTCTCAGTCTCCATTCTTCTCAGCCCCTTGTTGTTGGTCACGTGCTCTGTCCAAGAGATCTTTAGCATCCTTCGAAAAACTCACATCTCAAACGCTTTCACACAACATATTTGTGTTTTCCCATCTCATAAAGTCATTAAAGGGATTATATTGTTATTTTTATAGTGTGAAATACCCAGAAGATCGAACAGCACCGTGTATTTCCATTTAAAGTACGAATAAATCGGTATTTCTCTCTGCTATTAAAGGGATTTTCATCTATTGTAAAGTATCAAAAACATGTAAATGGATTGTAATCCAATTCGGACAATAGTTTCGATTTTTCATATACAAAAATATCAGAAAGTTTGCTGGTTGAATAAAATATAAAAAATATGCTCTGTGCATATTTGTCCAAATCTGACGATTACATAAAGTTCAAGGTATACCAAACAAATCCACAAAACATTGCTGATCTTTGCCAGAAAGTTTTACAATATTGTAACGGGCATAATGACATGTTACAGAAAGTGAAGAACAAACAAAAAATATATGGCATTTACTGGCATGTAGAATTTGAGAACTGTTAAAAGTTTTATGTTTAACCTTTCAGCGCGCGCGCCTACATAAATTTTATGACAATTTAACAAAATAGTGTACGCCACTGTTATTCTAAATTTAGTTGCTGCCTAACACTTTTCTATTCTTGAAATGACCCGTTAGGTACGATGTGGCAGGTAAATTTGGTTGGTTGGATACTGAATTTAGTTGTTGTGAGATATTTGAATGAAGAGGAACAGTCATCATAAATTTTATAGCACGCGAGTTTTGGAGTAATTATTTTTATTTATGTAAGTATTATAATCTTAAACAATTTTATTTCGCTTATTTGCATTCTGTATCAGATTTTAAGTTTAGAAATTAAATAATAATAATAATATTGATATTGAATTTTGTTTTTTTTTTCAGATAAACCAAGAAAATGTCTAAACGTCCTTTGTCAACAGAGGAGATTGCTTATTTAGCTGAGCATTTATGGGATGAAAACGAAAACGAGTCAGATCACGCTGTGTCTAGTGATAGTGATTTGTCTGAGGAGTATATAGAAGAAGATGTAGACAGTTGTTTTGAAGAGGGATTATCCGATGATGAATCCGTAACAGCTTAATTTTCTGACTATTATGTAGCAAAAGATAAAACTACCAAATGGTACAAAATGAAAACGGCAACTTCATCGAAGATAAAAAAAATTAACATTGTAAAAGAGCAGCCTGGTGTCACTCATAGAGCCCGAAATATCAATAATGAGCAAGAAGCCTTTTTGAAAATAATAGACATTGACATGATCCACAATATTATATGCTGCACTAATAAATATATTGCTGAAATAAGAACACGTCAAGTATATTCTAGAGAACGACACTGCAAGGATATAAACAGAAACGCGTTTATGGCGTATTTAGGGTTGCTGATTTTGATTGGGATAAAAAAATCGCATTTTGCAAATGTCAGAGAAATTTGGGCAAGCGAAGGAACAGGAAATGTAGATAACACGGCTGTTATGAGTTACAAACGATTTTTGTTTATAACAAATTGCTTGAGATTTGATGATCGCACAACCAGATTTGAGCGCCGCAAAATTGACAAATTGGCTGCAATTCGTGACTTTTTTGATGCATTTGTTACCAATATTCAAACATCCTTTAAACTTGGTGCATACGTTACAATAGACGAAATGCTTCACCCTTTTCGAGGTCGTTGCAGTTGGGTGCAATACATGCCAAGCAAACCAGCAAAATACGGCATCAAAATGTACGCTTTATGTGATACAAAGACATGCTATACTTCAAATTTAGAAATATATTGCGGCAAACAGCCCGATGGTCCGTACGTTACATTCAACTCACCAACTGACATTGTAAAGAGACTTGTTTCTTCGATAGAAAATAGCAATCGAAATCTTACTACCGACAACTACTATACTAGTATTCCACTTGCTAATTATTTATTGCAAAAAAATATCACGTTAGTTGGAACTTTGAAAAAAAATAAGGCAGAAATTCCTGCAGAATTTTTACCTAACAAGGAAAAAGTTACTAAAAGTTATCTTTTTGGATTCCAAAAAGACATGATGCTTGTGTCTTTTGTGCCTCGCAAAAACAAAACTGTAATTCTGCTTTCAACTTTACACGATAACGACGAAATACATCCAGACACTCAAAAACCACAATTAATTATGGATTATAATGCAACTAAGGGGGGTGTTGATACAGTGGACAAAATGTGTGCAACATATTCAGCTTCTCGCATTTCCAGGAGATGGCCTTGTGTTATATTTTACAGTTTATTGAACATAAGTGGAATAAATGCGCAAGTTTTATATAGATTTTCGTGTCCTGATAATTGCCCAAAAGATCGAAAAATTTTTTTGAAAAATTTGTCGCTGAGTCTAATGAAAGAGCACCTTGTTTCAAGAGCTCAGCTAACCAATTTACCCTCAGATGTCGGCGCATTTCTAAAAGTTAGATATGGACAAACTGTAAATGAACACGAGGAAACAGTTCGTCTTTCAAAACGTGGAGTTTGTCGTTCTTGTAACGCGGAAAGAAAAAGGACAACGGCATCCATGAAATGCGTTAAATGCAATTCTTTTACTTGCAAAAAACATTCACTTACTACAATTCTGTGTAACTCCTGTAATACAAACAATCAGGATGAAAGTTTTTAACTGTATACTGATTTATTTGTTTACCTAGACTAAAAAGTAAAAGTGTAATTTCTGTTTTAATTTGTAAATTTTGCAAATAAATATGTTTATTTATTATTATTTGTAATATATTTATGTTTTTATAATTTACATTCAAGAAATATCAGATAACTCACATTTATCCAAAATACATAAAAAATATGACACGCGCGCTATGATGTAAAAAATATGGGCGCGAGCGCTGAAAGGTTAAACGAATAAACGAATAATATTGGTTTTTGAGAAAATAGAAATGGTCATTCCTTTACCAAATGATATAAGAAAGATACAATTTCAAAGACACTGAAAAAACACAAATATCACCTTTGGAAACCTCACAAAATTCATTTTTATTACCAAGAATTCTCCTTGTAGTGAACTATCAAAATTTAATATACTTTGGTAAGTTTTGACTCAAATTGTAAGTGTAATGTCAAATGTAAGTTTATACTCAAATAATACTTTGGTAAGTTTTGGCATGAATAGTTTATTTACGAATGTGCCATTAGATAAGACTTTAAATATAGTCAAGACAAAATTAGAGAGTGTTGATACATTGGCAACTATAGTTTATTTTTATGAACGAGAGAGTAATTAGCATAATTTTAACTGGCACCTCCGACCACTCCATGGGCGTGCTCAACATTAATTGAAAAATTACTTTGAATAATTGTAAAAAATAAATGAATTATTTCAGTGTTATAAAGTGTTATGTGTATGTAAACAAAAGTGACCTCTTTTATCACACACTATATTAGAACTGACTGGCCTACATTAAAAAGGGTTTTAAAAAATTCACATTTTTTTTAATTTTTAAAAATTACAAAAGAGAAAAAGAGTTTTTAAAACCGTCTAAGGTATGTTAAATAGATGAATAAAAATATTAATATAAAACTTACAGCTACTTGTTACAAATCCAAATCAGATTCAGAAGATGAACTTTCAGAACCAAGATTTATAATAACTGGCTCGATCATTTTATCAGTAATATTGTCCAGCTTCCACATTTTTTCCTCTTCTTTAATAGTGTGATTTACTGCCTTTTCCCAGTTTTCAGGTTTTACATTATTTACGGCCTCCAAAAACAACTGTTTAACATCATGAATTTTAAAAGTGGTATTTTTTTTTTGAAACTTCACTCTTTATCTGTGCACATACCAGTTCAATCGGGTTTAATTCACAATGATATGGTGGGGATCTAAGTACTGTCATTCCACGATTTTTGGCAATTTCATCAATTTCGTATTTTTTAAATTTTTCTTTATGAAGGGCACACAACGAATAAAGTTCCTTTCTTATAGATCCGGGAGGGTACGTAATAGTTTTTGAACTCAGCCAATTCTGCAAGTCTTTTTTTAACCACTTGGTTGTGGGCAGTCCTTCTATAAGTCTGGAGTGATAACTTGCATTATCCATTACTATTACACAGTTCTTAGGAAGAAGATCTATCATTTGTTCGAACCATTCTTGAAAGACATCAGCGTTCATGTCTTCATGGTAGTTACCGGTACGAGTTGATTCAAAAGTTAATAAACCACCTTCAACAAAACCGTCTGAACTGCCAATGTGTACTATTATCAGCCTGCGTCTCTTTCCTGATGGTGGGTTTAAACCAGTAGATAAGTTACAAAAGCGTCCTTTGACTTGTAACAGTTTCATCCTGCCAAAATTTATTTGATCCATGTTTCATCAAGATAAAATATTTTTCTTTTTTGGTTTCCCATTTCCTTTATGGTTCTTAGAAAATGTCTTCTCCATATGACAATATCTCTTCTTTCTAAAAAAATAGACTTTCTGGGATTCTTTTTCCAGCGGAAGCCTATTTCTTTTAAAAGTTTCCATAACGTACTTCGACTCATTTCTGGGTAATCCTTATCATCTCGAACTGAGACAAGAACTTTATCCAATGTTGGAAATTCTTGTCTAAAGAAGAATTCATGCACTTTTCGTCGAAGTCCTTCTTTAAAATGATATTCTATTTGAAATTTTGGTTTCCCTGGAGCATTACGTGGCATTTGAAAACTACCACATTTCTCTTCTTTAATAACACTGTAAATCGTAGATTTCCCAACACCAAGTGTACTGCTAACTAACTCAACCGTCTCATCAACACTTTCACATAAACTTTTGTCTGTAAATGATTTAAAACATTTAAATATTAATGTTTTTTCATTAACTGTTAAAGGCCCAATTTTTCGGCGTTTACACGGCACTTCCAAATTTTCATAACACTAGTATACACAATAAACTGCACCTTGCAACTGAAGTACCTACTTTTAGTGAACTGTTAAGAATTTTGAATACGCCACTTGGACCTTCATACAAAATGGAAAAACCCACTATCACATTTTCTGCGGAATAAGTTTAGAAGGTAATTATCTAGTCAATTACTGTCGTAGATTCCTGGAATTAAAGAATTAAATATTTGATTGTTGAAACCCTTACTTCGTGGAATGCACTCATTTCAGATAAAATAAAACGTTTTATTTTATCTAAAGAATTAAACTTTATTTTGCAAATAGGTAGGTACTTATTAAACTTTTATTGGTTATATATAACCAATTATATAAACATCTTACATTTCTTGCAAATTCATTAGTACCTGTTAACCTCCATCACTCCGACACTGGCAACCTTATTTAGGGATTAGTAACCCTCACAACTATTGTATTCTATTCTGCTCCAACCTTTATACCTGGTGGTCATACTCAATTTAAAATTGTTTTCCTATATACTTCTGTAAACTTGGTGACAAATATCTGTTTTTCATTGAGTCACCCGTATCAACAGTTTAGGGATTTGCATACATAATTTATTGTTTTATTACTCTCTCATACATAAATATACACTATAGAACAAGACTAAACATATCAGCTATAATGGAGTTATTAACATTACGTACTGATAATACATATTTTAAACTAAATAACGAATTCTATAAACACAATTTTGGTCTAGCAATGGGCTCTAGTTTATCTCCAATATTAGCCGATATATTTATGGAAGATTTTGAAACCAATATAATTTCTAAACAAAATTTAAAACCCACAGTATGGTGGAGATATGTAGATGATGTATTCTCAATATGGCCTCATGGATCAGATTTGTTGGACAAATTCCTGAATAATATTAACGATAAACAACACTACCTTTCCTGAATGTTTTAATCTCTAAGAACGATACTGGATATGAGAACCAGGTGTATAGAAAAGCAACACACACCAACAGATAATTTAATTTCAAATCAAATTACAATATTAATATTAAAAAGGGAATCATTAAATCCTTATACGATAAAGCCAAAATTGCTTGTTCTAATGAAAATTCGTTCTTGGAGGAAAAACATTTAGTAACATCTGTTTTATTGAAAAATGATTATGCTTTATCGTTTATAAATAAGAAATTTTCAACAATCGACCGAATAAAACAGAAAAACTTAGAAAGATATCCTACAACATACAGAAGGAATAATACGAGGAAAATAACAATACCATACATAAAAGGATTATGAGAAAAAACTTAAAAGGATAGGAAATAAATTCAACATTTCAACAACATTCAAAACAACAAACACATTGAGATCTATTTTGTCTAAAACCAAACCTAACAATGAACAAGAAACGACAAAGAATTGTATTTATAAAATACCTTGTGAATGCGATCAGTTTTATTTAGGTGAAATCTCAAAGCCATTAAATGTTAGAATAAATGAACATCAATCTTATATTAAAAATAGAGAATTTGATAGATCTCGAATATGTAAACACGCATGGGATAGTGAACATAGGGTTCAATGAAATGATTCAAATATCGTCCTAAAAGAAACGGATGTGTCGCAAATTTCTCGGCAGAATGTATTAGTAAGTCAGTAACATATAGAGGATACATCATTTATGTTTTTTTAATAACAAACATATAAAATCGCAATTTGGTGTTTATTGAAAGTAAACTAAATGTACGACTAAATACTTATTCTATCATGTCGGGATAGTATTATCAGGTTTTTTTCCCGGTTTTTCCCTCATAATTTACTATGGAATCACTAACAGGAGAATTTTACTGTCATCATGGCATGTTAAAGACGAATTACATGTTATAATTTTTTCTGACGAATATTTTCAAGTTAAAGTTGATTTTATGTAATCTAATGAACTATCTTAGAAGTAAAGTCGTCCCAGAAACGCAACTCAACAATATTGGCAATGTCATTTTAAAATTGTCTACTTTAAAAATGTTTAATGTATGTCTGAATTGTTAATATATAAGTCAAATAAAATTAAATGTTTGTATTTTGAAAACGATTTTCGAAGTGGAAATTGAAATGTCAATAAACTTGCTTTAACCTTTAATTATGGCTTATTCCCATTTAAATAGTAATTACTTTAAAATGCCACACGAATTCTGACAATTTGAATTCTGTTAGGACATAACAGGAAACGTTCGAAGAACAAGATGCATTATTTTTTTGGATGAAGCAAAATTTTCATCAAATGGGAAAGTTTCCAGCTAAAACTGCCGTTCGTAAGAAATACGAATCCGCATTTTACGTTCAAAACAAATGGGTATTCCTTATAAAGGAATTTATAAATATCAAACAATTGGACCTTTCTTTTTCCAAAAACCCAAAATGTAAATTATTATTTGTGCTTTTTAAACAATAAAATAGGTGATTTTATCGAGAGCATTCGCCATATTCGATATCGGATTTGCAGATTGAGTCTTTGGTTACTCAGAAATTTCCTCATCTTCAAAGAAGCTACTCTTAATTGCTCTATTCTTGAACGAATTTCTGATGCCAGATTCAGATCTTTCGTAACCCAGACTCCTAAGTATTTCATTTTGTCCACTTGCTCAATATCTTCATTTTTTATCTGGATCCTTGTAACGACTTTGCCCCTTTTACTGATAACCATGGTTTTTGTTTTCTTTATGTTTATTGTTAAACCAAATTGTTCCCCAGTATCACAAATTGTGTTTAGTAACGTCTACAGGTCTGTCTCACTTTCAGCGATAATGACTGTATCGTCAGCATAACGGATATTATTTATATTTTCACCATTTATCTTGATCCCTTCTTTACAATTTTCAAGTGCTTGCGTAAATAACTTTTCGGAATATATATATATATATATATATATATATATATATATATATATATATATATTAAATAGTAATGGTGAAAGTACACAGCCCTGTCTCGCTGATCTACTTATCTGTTGCGCATCCGTACTATTTCCATCTAATGTTACCACATCCTGTTGATTCCAATAGAAATTTCTCACTATGTTAATGTCATTTTTGTCAAGTTCTTTTCTCTTTCGATATTCCATGCCATGTTTAACTTTGTCGAAAGCGTTCTCATAGTCTAGAAACGCAACGAAAAAATCTTTTTGTTGGTCTCGATATTTTTGGGCAAGAGTTGTGAAACTATACAGAGCTTCCCCTGTTCGGGAGCCGTTACGAATGCCAAACTGTCTATTACTTAGATCCGCTTCCCACTTTCTGAACATTCTTGGATGTATAATCTCTAAAAATGTTTTTAATAATCTATAATCTATAGCCATTACAGTGTTTGGGGTTCTTGGTTTTTGGTAGCGGAATAAGGGTCGCTAGCAGCCATTCTGTAGGTATCCTACCAGATTTATATTTGTTGTTAAAGAGTATAGTTATTGCACTTAAATTGTCTTCGTCTATATGAACTTCATATGGGGTTCTGTCAGATTTTAAGTTGTTTATAGCATGTTGGACTTCAGATTTTAATATTGTTGTATATATTTCAATATATACTTCAATATATTTAGTCTATTCTTGTTTTATTTCAATTGGGTTATTAATAAGTTTATTGTTTTTGTCAATTAATCGCTAAGGTGTATATTTGTTCGTGATTTTCTAGATAATTCTTTCACTTTTTTACTTTACTTTTACTAAATTGTAATGATCATGCTTTCTCTTCAATTCTTTCACTTCTATGCATGTTTCCATCATTCACTTTTCCTTAGCCTCTTTTATTTTGTTCCTTCTTATTTTATGTTTTTCTCTGTACTTATTTGGGTTTTTGTTTCTGTATTTTCTTCTTTCTTCCATGATTTCCAGTATTTCTTGAGTAATCCAAGTATTTCGGATCTCTGTTTTCTTTTGTAGAGTTTCTTTCTGTGTTTTTATAACGTAATCTTTGATTTTGATCCACAGAATGTTCACGTTCTTAGTGTTTTTCATTTCTAATGTTAATTTCTTCATTTCTTGATTGATACAAGTTTTTCAACATGAATTTCATTTATATGGAGTAATTGAGTATTCACCTAAGAACTTTTGGATTTTATTGTCTTACCCTCAGTTTCATTTTTGAGACAAGGAGGTTATGGTATGAGGGGACATTTGCTCCAGAAAAACTCTTAACGCTTACAATGAAATTTCTAAATCTTTGATTGTTTAGAATAAAGTCAATCTAATTGATATCTAATCTAATGTGTTCATAATCGCCAGGTTTTCTTCTTGACAAAATTGAACCATTGTGTCGCCTCTAGCATTCCATATTCCTAAACAATAAACACCTATTATATTGTCTTTGTTTAGGATTAAACTTGAGAGGTCGCTGGTTAAATTATATTGGATAAAGAATTATCAAGAAAACATGCAATATTTGTTTGTACATAAAAATAGCGAAAATAGCAACTATAAATTGTGAATAAATTAAGAAATTGACTGGTTTTACTCATTATTGTTGTTTTGTACTAAGAACATATACTTACCCTCTGAAGATATTGATGCCGTAAGATTCTTAGCCAGTGGAATGTCGCTTGCCCACGTCGGGACGCCCGCATCGGAGGCACGAGAAATCGTTGTTTTTCTTTCACTGTCTTGGTCTGAAGTGTGTTGAGATCGTTACTAGGGCACAATCCACCCTCTAACCGTTGGGTGGTCAGCTCGTAGACCATGCCATAAATCAACCACTTGTTTCAATCTTTGTGACACCGAATACAAAAGAGAGCCAAATTCTCCGTACTTACAACATCATAAATGAGATAACCAGTTTAAGTTTTACGAAATAACAGGAAATAATATATTTTAAAAAGGTCGTTAGAATGCAGCATTAAATTAGATCACATTACAGTCCCGTAACAGAAAAATATTAACTGTAAAAATATGAAAAGAATTCGCACATACTTTCCCAAACGGTCTTATCTCGGCTTATCCTACCTTTGCATTTAAATCACCCCTTATTATATTAATTTCTTTTCCTCTTGTGTATTGTAGAAGTTGTTTGAGTTGTTCATAAAAATGTTCTATTTTAGCTTGTATATTTTAATTGGAAAAGCTTTTTATCTATTCTCTGAAATTTCTCGGCCTTAGCGGTCTCCAGATTTAAACCGAGTCTATTTTTACTTGCACGGTTACTTAAAGCAAAAGGTATACCTTCAACGGGCGTTTAAATAATAATACGTTGACCATTTAGAGAGAATAATTAAAGAAGCGGTTCGTACTATAATTCCCCGCAATATTTTTGTAAAGTAAAAGAATCTAATAGAAGTACAACCGTCGATGTAATTTAAAATTAATAAATGTACCTACCCTAAATTATGAAGTAACTGCTTAACATCACGATATAATAAATATAATATACTAATATATTTTTGTATAACTACTATCTTATCCGCTGCTCGATGGCCTTAATTATAAACGTAATATACTTTAATTACCTCAGAAAATAGATGCAAAACTATATCCTTAATCATTCCTTCAGTCTGAATAGCCAATTGATAAGTGGGATCGATGGCACATTGAGAGATCGTTCCGATAGTTGGTACCACCACATCCATATGATCCGATTTCAGCAGTCTGGCTAGTAGGGGCACGGAACCACTTTTCATCATGACTCGTATATTCTTCTTACTTTTAGAAACGGACCATAAGGCTCTAGTTGCAGCTTTTGCTATATTTACCTAAAATATGAATTAAAAAAGTAAAATAATAACACGTTAAGTGTCATATTAGCTCGAGATGGTCTCGCACTTCTCGGGAATCGCATCTTTAAGGTCGATTCAGACACATCAGTCCCGTCACAGTCCCGGCGCCGAACCGGTCCTGTTTGGTCACAGAACTATTAATTATCTGACAGCTGGGAAACTGTTCGTCGCCTGATGAATGTGAATGCCGGCGCCATATTTCTATTAAAGAATATTTTGTATGACGGATTGTTCGGTTCGGCGCCAGGACTGTGACGAGACGTGACTGATGTGTCTGAATCGACCTTAAATTGATAAACATTCTTTTAATTCGTGTTTTTAAACGACCGTACTGCCAACTGCTGTAAAAATAGATAACTAATAAAATAGGGATAAATGTCAAAAATTTAAATAAATTAGAGTTAAACAATAGTATAAATTTCATCCAGTTTTAAAAATAATAAGCGATAAGAAGGAAAGCAATCAGAAGATAGTAGAAGAAAAAGTAATTCCCAGTCAAATTTACAAATTCAACAAAAGATATCCCTATTCCATCCGCCACCTTTCAAAACAAATTCTGCCACCTATAGTCGTTTGAGAACACAATTTTTTTACTTCGTTATTCTCTGTATTTTAGTTATTTTTCATGCAGATTTTTAATTTAAACCGGCTTAGAATAAATATTTTTGGTAGATCAAATTAAATAAGAATTAGTTGAAATTATTTTAACAGCGTATTAATTTCAGACTTGTGTTACCAGTTTTTTTTTTGATAACATCTAACAGGTAAACAGGTAATCAAGTCTCAAAATCAAGTTTTTTTTGAACAAATTATGGATTGGCTTAAAAAACGAAGTAATTAATTAAAACAAAAATATTAACTGGTTGTATATCAAAATAAAAACATTAAAACAGTATAGTTACCCAAAACTATAAACTAGTATATCTTGTTTTTGTTTATCTATCGATAACAACATATTTTAAATTTAAACAAGAAATTATTATTAGCTATATTTTGATTAATTACACAGTACTTACAATAATTATTTTTTGTTTTTTTTTATTTGAAATATTTTTCCCAACGAAGGGGTGGTTATAGGGGGAGTCCAAGAGTAGGAGTTCTTCTTCTTATGGTGCCCTATCCAACTAGTAGATGTTGGCGACAGTTCTGGCATACTCCTCTCGATCTCGTGTGGCTCTAAAGAGTACATAGGCATCGAGGTTTGTCCAATCCCTTATGTTTTTAAGCCATGAGTATTTCTTTCTTCCGATGCCCCGTTTTCCTTCTATATTCCCTTCCATAATAAGCTTTAAGAATTGGTACTTGCGTTGTTCTGGATTGCTCAATCCTGCTACGTATCTCTATGTCTGGATCTTAATATTCAGTTATCCAACCACCGAGATATCTGAACTTGGGGACCTTTTTAGATTCAGAAGAGTAGGAGTAGTAAATTTTTTTGCATATTTTTTGGAGTAGTAAAATCAACATTCTCTTTTTAGAGGTTCTGTGGAATTTTCGTCTCTGACGACTGGAGTATAAATCAATTAATTTATTTATAAAAAAACTAAAGCCGACATTTGGTAATGCGGTTTTTAAATAGCTATTGAAAACCGAGAAAATACATTTTTTTACATATACCTACCGATTTTGATATTCGACATTCAATTTGGTTTAACCTAACTTTTTAGTATTTTCACGTGCAATACCGATGGTTTTTATTATTATAATATATGCTATAAACATCTTGAAGATATGAAAATATTTGTCGAAGAAAAGCTCCGAAAGAAAAAGGTAATGGTTTAAAGTCAGTATCATCCTATCATTTACATCTTCGTCGCAAATGTTTATCAACTTTGATAGGTTGTATCTTCAAAATGAAGCAAGGAAATGTAGAAAAAAATGATGTTTTAAGTAATTTTTAAATATATAATTTTCTTAATATTTTTTTCATCTTAATTGAGAGAGAGGATATGTTGACAGCAAAAAAATAGTTTTACAACTGACAGTTTGGATTTAGTAAAAATGAAGCGTTACACTAAAAAATAACGCGTTTTCATTATTAAAAAAATATTGTTAAAATAATGACAGTTTGGTGAAATATGGTCGGAATATTGATTTAAACTCAACTATGAAGTTGAGCAGTTATTACTTGATAGGGTGAATAGCATAGGTAAAAAATATGGCCTCAAAATCAACATTTTGAAAACGAAATTTATGGTCATTAGCAGAAACCCTCCAGAAAACCCGATATTATGCATAGGTGACAATCGTATAAATCGCGTGAAAACTTTTAAATACCTTGGCACCACAATCAATGACCAATCGGATCCACAACACGAGATAAAAACCCGAATACAAATGGCAAGACAAGCTTTTGTGAAATTCAGACCGCTCCTATGTAATCAACACCTAAACTTCGAAATACGCTACAGAATGGTCAAGTGCTACATATGGTCCATCTTGCTTTATGGCATGGAAACGTGGACTTTGAAAAAAACATCTATCAACAAACTTGAAGCATTTGAAATGTGGTCATTGAGAAGAATGATGCGCATACCTTGGGTGGATAGAGTTCGAAACGATGACGTCCTTAATAGAGCCGGCGTGGAAAGAGAACTCTTTGAATTAATTAAAAAACGCAAGATTGGTTACCTTGGGCACATATTGAGAGGAGCAAAATATGAAATACCACAGTTAATCCTACAAGGGAAGATCGAAGGAAGGAGAGGAGCCGGCCGCAAACAATTGTCCTGGTTAAGGAATATTAAAGAATGGACAGGAATACACAATACAGGTGAGCTGTGTCACGCCGCCAAGAACAGAATTCTAGTAATGAGATAGTCGCCTACGCACTTTGGTGTATGGCATGTTAAGAAGAAGATGAAGAGAATAATTGAAAAATTCTGAAAGACTGGATCAATAGACGGAAACACCCTGCTTATCCAAAAAGAAGCTGCTTATATGTCAATATCAAAATAGTGTGTGAGAGTGTTAGTGAAAGTCCAGAAACATCAATTCGGAGTCGTGGACAAGAATTGCAAATTTCAAGAAAGTCTCTACAGCGTATACTCGCTAAAGATCTGCATTTTCATACTTACAAAGTTCAATTAACACAAGAACTGAACGCTAATGATCATTAGTGCAGGAAGTTTGTTGAATGGATTATTGAACATCAAGAAGAGGATACTGATGGCTTATTGCCATCCCAATATGTGCCATATCACAAGGTGATTCATTTTCACCTTAATAGTTTTTGTGACTGTCGTGAAAAAATACATCTATAACTTGTCACCATCATTGGACCATACTTCCTTGAAAATAAGGCTGATGTGAACAGTGACAGTTACTGGTGCTCGATATCACAACATGATAAGATAGACAATGCTACATGTCATACAGCCAGTGTCACAATTCATTTACTGTATAAGACATTTCCTGTTTGTGTACTCTCTCAGAATTGGTCCACTAGATCGTCTGATTTAACACCATTGGATTTCTTTATATGGGGTTGTTTGGAGTCAAATAAGCCTACAATGAATTCAGCCACATTTATGCAAAACATTCATGAACAATTTCGACAAAAGAGTGCTTATGCAAAGCTGTGGAAGCCATTTATGATGGACTATTCTATACATACTACTACTATACTATACTAATCCATCAATACAAACAGTGTTTTTAATTTAATTCAAATCTTGCGTTAGTTTTAGGATACCCATGTTTACATAAGATAAATTTTATGTTAATAATTATTTGTACAAGATAAATCTACAGCGTCAAAGAGATAAATAAAAAATCAATGTCAAAAATTTTTAATATAAAAAATGTCATTGAAAAGCTGGTCTTCAAGCAGGTTCAAGCTACAGTGTGAAGAATGTTATATTGCAAGAAAAATAAAGCATGGCAACAATAGTGTACAACAGTATGTATAAGACTAGACGTATACAGAATAACAGTTTGAGAACTTTCTACAAATAATTGCCGCCATTCTTGTAAATAATATGAAAAACCAGAGAGGCAGGTCAATTTTGTTTTCATGACTTTTAGTGAATAATGTTAGCCGTTTTGGTTCAGCATCCTAGAGGTAGATTCGATTTAAAATAGAAAGTTAGATCAAGTGACATAATTTTAGAGAAAGCTTAATTTTTCTCAAATAATAGCTTTAATTAATATTTTTTCTAATCATCTCCCAGTCTGATGATTAGTCCACTGCTGGACAAAGGCCTCCTTTAAACTGATCTACTAGGCTCCGTATTGAGCGGTTCTATAATCCTATTCATTTCCATTTTAGCGTAAAAATTCGTTGTATTAGGTCTTGTAATTATGTTTTTTGCCAAACGAATGTATTTCTTACGCGGTCTCGCAAGATATACATTTTTCTTTGAGTAACGTCTAATGTATATACCAACTTCTTAGTAGTTTTAAGCATTTCAGCACCATAATCGATCATTCCGTAAAAGAACCAAAATAACTTTAAAGCGTAAAGTAAAATAGCTGAAGAAAATGAATAAATAAGACAATTGCCACTAATAAACAACAATGATATCTTAAACCAACTTAACAAGTATCAAAGAAGGAATTTTTTTTTTATTTATTAACACCTGTGCGGTGGTTGTATACTGCTATCTGGTCACATATGACCAATTATTAGTTATTTTCTGACCTAACATAATAACAGCAAATACTTAAATCTAAGGGCTTACCCTATGGCTTACTCTTATTTTATCTATTAAATAATGCACTACAACTAGCAAGCAGTAACTTCACAGCACTATATTCTGCTTTTTACACTAAACTGTTACACATTTACACTAGCTCAAATGGTTTTGTCCTTATGAGTCTTCTCTTTAGTTCAGTGTTGTCAAAAAGCTGGATTGCCTCGACATTCACATGACTATGCAGCCTCTGCTCGTGACTTGCTGCTGTTCTCTTGATTATTTCGATCACAGTTTCCATACCCAGGTTCTGGTGGAGGTTTCTGTTACGGATATACCAAGGAGCATCAACAATGTTTCTCAGTACTTTATTTTGAAATCTCTGGATAATAAGTAGATTACTAGCTTTGGTACAGCCCCAGAGTTGGCACCCATATACCCATACTGGCCTCAGTACTTGCTTGTAGATGGATAATTTATTATGAATTGACAATGTTGAATTTTTTCCAATCAGCCAATACAATTTCTTATATCTAATATCAAGCTCCCCTCTTTTCTTTTTGACATGGACTTTCCAGCGCAGCTTCGCGTCTAGGGTGATGCCCAAGTATTTTGCTGATGTTGTATAAGGAATTCGGGTATCATTTATTCTAACTGGGAAATTTTTTATTTGTAAAGTTAATGTGTGCAGATTTAGTCTCATTTAATTTTATTCGCCATTTTCTGGTCCAGTTATGTATTTTATTTACTGATAGTTGCAATTTATCAGTCGCTTCTTCACTAGTGTCTCCTATCGCTAGTATGGCTGTATTATCCGCGAAGGTGGCAATAGTATTTTGTTCTAGCTCTGGAATGTCACACGTATACAATAGGTACAGGACCGGACCTAAGACACTTCCTTGTGGCACGCCAGCTTTGATCTCCCTTAAGTCGGTGTACACTTCTTCTTGTTTTACTCTGAAATATCTATTCGCAATGTATGATTCCAAGATTTCTGAATACTGTTTAGGCATGAACGTTCTTAGTTTATAGTTTAAACCGTCATACCAGACTTTATCAAACGCCTGTGCTACATCCAAGAAGATTGTAGAGCAGACTTTATTTTCTTCTAATGTTATTTCTATTATATTCGTTATTCTGTGAACTTGATCTATAGTGGAATGTTGATTTCTGAAACCAAATTGATGATTTGGTATAAGATTTTTTCTTTCTATTATTGGTTTTAATCTTTTTAATAGAAGTTTTTCAAATAGTTTTTGAACTATCAAAGAAGGAAAATGAATTGATAAAAATGAGAGATGTAGACGAAAGAAAGGGACATACAACCACAAAGTACTACACGAAATAAAAAAAAAACAGAAAAGGAAATATGTTCCTTTTACCAAGAAGTAAAAAGTAAAAGGGCTAAAAAATGATATCAAAATTTTGGAAATATATATCAAAAGAGAGGACGGAACGCTAACAAATAAAAAAGAAGCAGTTGTGCACATATGCGGGAAATATATTTTAGGAATCTATTAATCGAAGAACATACACAGTATAACAAAATTCCAGGAAAATATCGAAATAGCAACAAAAATGCTAAGAAATGAAAGTGAAGAGCTCGATGGAGCGCGAGCTGTAGGAAGATATGGGAGGTTCGGATGGGAAATTAGAGATTATGTGGTTGATGTTTCTACAGTTTTATGGCATATAGGGTATTATATACTTTTGTGAAGTGTTTTTTTTTTATAAGAAATATTCACTTAAAAGGTTAAATAAGTCTCATATCGTATAATATTAAGATTAATTTTTAAAATTCACTGCAACAGAGTGAATGATACGTTACTGAATGCTACACTATGAAATCAATAAGAAATTTATCTCTCTCTATCTTATGGCAACTTTGATCTTCTATTCATTTCTACTGGTCTTAGAACAAGACGTTGTCATGTATGATTTTTACAAAGAATATTATCGTACTTTAGATGTTTTCTATATATACATATTGTATATAAATATAATATATTATACATAAATATTGATGTTATTAAATACATTTTATTAGATGCCTTAACTAATAAAAAACGATCATAGAATCATAGATCATAGAATATCGATTATTAAAAACTGGCAATGATGTCATCGCCTTAATTGTATTCACATTTCTAAAAAACTAGTGCCTAGAATTCTGAAAGTTTAGTACAGAAGCCACCTAAATAACCAATATTTATATTTCTATAGCTGTAGGCGTACACGATCTGTTGAACATTAAAAATAAATACCAAATATTCATATTTTAGCACTTACCTGTTCAGCATCGTACTCATTTAACTGATCTTTCGGCGTCTTCAATAGAGACTCTTTCACATCTAAAAAGTCCACCAGTCTGGGTATTCCATTACACTTTCTAATATGTTTCCTAGCTTTTCGGATTTGAGCAACATTGTATATAGTTTCGGCAACAAGTACTTGCAGATCTCTAGCGGGCTCTGCTAAATTCTGTACCAATAACTCCACTCCGCCCAAATCTGCTATAGATTTGCGTATATCCATATTTGTGGATAGCTCTGATAAAACGCCTAAGGCGCCTAGTTTGCATTTGAGGTCTTTTGTTTCTAGTAGATTTATTAATATTTCCAGACCACCTATTTCCTTAAATCAAAAACTAGATAAAAAGGCGCGAAAATTAGACTACATATTAAAATACAAAAGATACCCACATTATCGTATTTATTCAGTATATTTGAATATCCCTACGTTTTCCTTATGATTTCCAGGATATTTACAAAGATAAATATTAATTAAATCATAGAGCAGATTAAAAAAAAAGTATTATCCACTTCACTGAATCAACAAGACAGTTTTTTATCCTCTAATTGTGCGTTTTAATGTTTTCAGAACAATATATATTATGTAATTACTGGACGTTTTCTACCGATCAGTTGGTTAGCAAAACACGTCACCTTACTAGAAAGAGTACCGACGTTAAGATAGTCAAAATGTCCTCACTCACAGAATTCAATTTTTTTATTTTTTTTACGTTCTATGTAATTAAAAAAGAGGGCTCAGTGCAATTCTAGCCCTGTAACCCCCCTCCTACTACTTCCTAATTGCAAAAATGTCTTAATTTTTTTTAGTTGTGATTCAATCAATTTAAAAATTTCAAACAACTCACACGCATAGTTGAGGCTTTTACAAAATTTGTCTATTTTTGTAGACCCGTAGATTAAGCGTACATAACCTAAAAATTAATTTTTTTTCTAAAACAGCGTATAACTTTTTTCGTGCTGTTTAATGCGGTTATACACCACATGCTGTGGTGTATAACCACAATATACCTATCTCTAATTCATTGGATCAAATCTGTTCTCCTCAAGAACTTCCCGTTTATTGTCAAAACAACTGCAATAGCACATTAAAGTTCTCCAATCAACAATACATGATTTTTGCAACCATGACCTACCATCCATCAATTAATAGAGTACCGGCATGTAAGTAATGTTTGTTTTGTTTTATTTAGTTGCTCATTTATTAATTTATTACAATATAAGATTGCTACTTTATACCAATTGTGGTTCTTACCTTGTCTGTTAATACCTTTTATATATTCAAATTATCCATTTTGAAAACCACAGACATGTAATATTGGCATAATTACTATAATTTGTATGAACTAATTTATTTGTTTATTTTATCTTTATGAGACACCACCCTAATTGGGTTTATTTTATTGCAGCATTAGTTTAACTTTGTATCTCGACCTGAAGATGCTTTGCAAATTGTAGAAAGCGAAACCGGTCGTCAGATTGTTAAATTAAATTGATTGTGAGTAAGTCTTATTATTATTTCTTTACCTATTTTTCATTGTTGTATTTAAGAGGGTTATTCCTCTATAGTTTTGTGGGCAGGTTTTTTGTCTTTTTTTAAATATGGGGATTGTGATACTATTATGCCATTCCTCTGGTGTTTCTGTTTTGTTTAATATTTTGTTAAATAGTTGTGCCAGTTTACTTGCAAGTTTCGGGCCTGCATATTTTAAAAGTTCATTGGGTATACCATCCGTTCCCGGTGATTTTCTGTTTTTTAGCTTTTTGATCTTTGCTTCTACTTCTTCGTCATTGATTGTAGCACTCACATCTGTTTCGCCTTCGTTTATATTCAGCGTTTCTTCAGCATCATATAGCTCTTTAAAATGCTGTTGCCATGTCTCTATAGGTACTTCTTTGGTCTGCACGAACTCGTTAACTGGTTTTTTCCTGTTGCGGAGCATTTTCCATACTTTCTTTTGGGCACCATATAGGTCGTAGTCCATGTCGCAAGTGAATTTGGCCCAATGTTCTCTTTTGATTGATTTTATTCTGGCGTTTACTTCGTTTCTTATTTGGACATATTCTGCATGAGCTTCTTCCGATTGCGTGCTTTTATATCTCAGGTAGCATTTGCGTTTTAATTCAGAGAGTTCTTTTACCTCTTGGCAAAACCACGGTTTGGTTTGGTTTGTCGCTCTGGTGTTAATTTTCCGCTTTCCAATCGCTTCTTCTGCTGCTTCGTTGATGCATTTCTTAATTTTTTGCCAAGTATCTTCTACTCCTCATTCGGGTTTTAAGTAATAAAATTCGGGTTTTAAGTTATAAAATTGCGTTAAGCTTTATGTTTAATTACATAGGAAGTAATTTTTTTTTTTTTTTAATTAAATTCTAGGAGTGTAGGCATTTTGCTTATCTTGGGTACCGTTTATTATAGTAATAACGCAGTAAAATCATTGTGTTTTCACACACAACAAATGTGTTTTCTTCTTTTGAAGTTGATCTAAGAGACGAAACGGTCTCGAAATCTCGTCCCTGTATCCCGGAAATAAGACGATGAAAACGAAGTAATATTATCCGATCTAAAGTTTGGAAAAAGTAATTGATTGATCAGCAAATATGTGGATTCCAACCGAATGTGATATCTTTTGTTACGAAATAAACACATCAAAAATGTCTAAAGACAGTTTAAGTTTTTTTCATATTGTAGCGTTTACGCTACTGACTAGTCCAATTTAAACCCCTCAAGAAATTTTTATTACCCGCCTACGATCGATTTTTAAATGGACATTTTTCCCCACACGCGTAGTAGTCGCTTAAAAAGTAAGATTGGTCGAGTTTGTACGAAAACGATCAGTTTTGGTCAGAACTCGTCAACGCAGACACGCCAACCGGTGAAATTGTTCACATTCAAAGTGACGGAATTGGAGCAAGGAAGATAATTTGAGGAAGAATAAATTAATTTATAAATAAAATACATATCTTAATAATAATAAGTAAAATAATAAAATCAATATTCATTTATGAGTTCCACATAAAAGGAAGTTTTTATTGGCGTGCTGCGAGCTCCATGTAAGTAAATCATTTTATACGTATTATCTCTTTATCATATAATCAAATTTATCATTGTATTTAGTATTTCTTTAGAGATTTATTTTTGAGTTCCGAAATAATTTAAATATAAAATTTCCTTGATTTACTTGCAAAGAACAGAAGGTCATTTTTTTTATATAGTCAAACTTAAATTCCGATCTATTTCATATCTTATCATTAAGTTTTTTTTGGTTTCCTTTTAACTAACTTTTTTTGGTGGAATATAAAAAGGTTCTACGAATGTGGGACAGCCTTCTGTATTCTGCGCATGTTCTTTTCATGGCGCAAGCTTGCCATGCCTACGAAAGTAACTTCATAAATTTGACATGATGTTTACTTAACCTAATACCTAATGTTTTGATGTTTTGTTTTGGTGCAGTCAATCCATGCTGTTACACCTATTGAATTGTATTTATTAAATTAAATAATCATTTTAGATTCCGTCACGTGAAAATATTAATTTCACTGTACTTGAGGATATTCTCTTGAGAATATTCCCTCAAGGATACTAGTAACAGAATCCATAGATACATAGTTAGCAAACCCGTGGATTTTGCTGTCACCCAGAGGCCAGTGACTGGATGTGGCTTTTGTGACCAGGATTCGTCTTTACAGCCACAAACTGATGTAGCCGTGCCAAGAGGAGTTTTTCCTATGGACTTATAGTGCTGTAAAGATAAGTCGTTTAACTATTTGACCTTTTGTATTACGTATTACTTTATATTTACTGTTAACTGATCATATGCATATGATAAGGTAAATACCTTTTTTTTGTGATAATTTAATTTTTTTGATAATCTAATTTTGATATTATTGGGAGAGGGAAAATATATTACCTGTTTTTATTAGTTTTTTTAACTAGAATATACAGAGTCTGACCAAACTCACTTTTTTTTTGGATATAATATTTTTGTTAATATAATACAATTTGATATTAAGAGGGACATAAATTTAATGTGGTTTGTTTTTAAATATTATATAATGAGTATGGAACAACTCATTTTTTGGATGTAATATATATATTTAATATAATTGTAATAGAGATTTATCAAGTTTGATATCTTTACAATATTGTCATTAGTACCTCATTTTAGTATAACTAATTTAAATTTAAATGACTACCTTTTTGTTTTAAGACTTTGGCTACCCTACGGACTATTCTTGTTGTATACTAATATTTCATATTTTATTTGGCCAGTGGTAGTGACTATTCATTTGTTGAGGGGCTATTAGGTCCTATTGTATCTGTACACCATCCACTACCACTGTTATTTGGCTTTGCATTATATGTAAATTGTTTATACACATATACCTATATACATTTGTTTATAAATATATTTATTGTTGCTATTTTGAGTTTTATTTCAGTTCTACTAACCAGTATATAACATAGCAAAACAAGATTAATATTTAGTATTTTTGTATTTCAGAGTATTACCTCCAGATTCATTTGTTACTTCAAAATCTCAACTATCGTTGAGTTGGCGCCCTTCTTTTCTCTTCTTATTGTTCTCTTTCTATAAATTTATTCCCAGTGACCTTCTTCAGTTGTATCACGTTTGATATTACCAGGTCTCATTTCGTTTCTTGTCTCATTAGCTCAGTATCCTTGCTATCTGTTTAAATCTTTAAAGCCACAATCCAGTGCATTGAAGCTAGCCCGAACACTCACTTGAGATTAAGTGTCTCTTTGGCCATTTAAATTTGTTCCTCTGAGCTTAGCCCTATTGTTAGTTTTTTTTTTCCATCACTTCTCTTTCAGTTCTTCTGAACTTTGTCAATTCACACAGTTTATTCGTTTCAATATATACATCAATTTTCATTGGATTTTATGACATACCGTTATAATGCGTAACTAGTCAGCAATCAAATCAGCTCAATTTTAGTATACTATGATTTCATCATAATTCATCAAGTGGCTCGACAATACGTTGTTTATTTTGGCCTGCTCACAAAAAAGCCGCTACTCTTGGCGATTCCTGGCAACTTCCCTCCATCTTCTGACCCTTGGAATCTGTAAGTCTTCTTTCACATCATCAATTCAACTCCTTCGTGGTCGTCCTCTACTTCTTGTACCCTCTGGTTTTTGAAATGTTAATATCTTCCTGTATTCGTGATCTGACATACTAGCAATGTATCCAGATCATCCAAGTATCCGCACTTGAACAAATTTCACAATATCTGGATCGGTGTATAACTGATATAGTTCAAAGTTGTATCTTCAACACCATAGCCCATTTTCATTTACGGCCCCAAGATTTTTTCTTTCAAAATACCTCTCAGAAAAAATAAGTCTTTCATCATTTTGAGAAGGTCTACGTTTCAGCCCCATATATCAAAACCGGTCTTATTGAGGTCTTGTATATATTGAGTTTTACTGCACGTTTTATATTTTTATTTTTAAATGTTTCTGGAGACCGTGAACAGTTCTGTTTGCTATTGCTATGCGTCTTTTTATTTCGTCGTTTGTCGTGTTTGTTGCGTTTACTAGCGATCCAAGATATGTGAATTATTCGACTTGCTCAAAGGTAGGGTTGTTAATTTTAATTCTCTGTTGGATATTTTGGGGGTTTTTAGAAACCAACATATATTTGGTTTTTTCCTCGTTTACCACAAGTCCTAATTCACTTTTCGCGTTCGCAAGCTTTGTAAAACACTGCACTATGTCTCTCATACTTCTGCCTACTATTACTATATCGTCAGCGAATGCGAGAATTTGCGTCGATCTTTTAAAAATAGTTCCATTCATTCTGCTAATATTTAATTGTATGATTGCCTTTTTCAAGGCAATATTAAAGAGGAACTTCGTCCTTCTACGGAAACGTAGAAGGACGTAGAGGCCGAGGACGCTCACCTATCCGATGGTCAGATCAAGTACAGAAAGCCACTGGAGAGACGTTTTCCGAGTCCATGAGAGCAGCCCAAAATCGCAAGAGATGGAGAAAATTGACAGCCCGCATTGTAGGGAATCACGATCCTCAGCAATGAGGAAACGACAAGAGAGAGAGAGAGATTAAAGAGGAGACATGCCAGGGCGTCCCCCTGTCTTAGACCATTATTAATTTTAAAGAACGTAGAGTAGTCTTCTTCAATTCTAACGCATAAGTTTACGTTTTGCATTGTTAGTCGGGTCAACTTAACTAATCTAGGTGAAATCCCAAGGTCTATCATTGCATTATATAATGCAGTTCTTTTCACACTATCATAGGCTGCTTTAAAGTCGACGAAGAGATGGTGTGTATCTATTTTATATTCTAGTGACTTTTCTAGAATCTGCGTATGTGCTTGAATTTGATGTGTGGTTGACTTTTCAGCAGTAAATCTGTATTGATATTGACCAACAATATCCTTTGTAAAATGTCCTTCAAACAATACATTGCCGAAGATTTTATACGCAGATGCTAACAGAGTAATGCCTCTACAGTTCTTACACTCCAGTTAATCACCCTTTTTATGCAAGGGACATATTATTCCTTTTAGCCACTCTTCTGGTACCAATTAATTCTGCTATATAAGTACTGTTAGTTGACGGTACTGTAAGTACCTACGCTATGCGGACGACACAGAGAGGACACGACGACACAGTGATTATAACTGATAATTTGGAAGATCAGCAGTTATTACTTGATAGGGTGAATAGCATAGGTAAAAAATATGGCCTCAAAATCAACATTTTGAAAACGAAATATATGGTCATTAGCATAAACCCTCCAGAAAATCCGATAATATGCATAGGTGACAATCGTATAAATCGCGTGAAAACTTTTAAATACCTTGGCACCACAATCAATGACCAATCGGATCCACAACACGAGATAAAAACCCGAATACAAGTGGCAAGACAAGCTTTTGTGAAATTCAGACCGCTCCTATGTAATCAACACCTAAACTTCGAAATACGCTACAGAATGGTCAAGTGGTCATATGGTCTATCTTGCTTTATGGTATGGAAACGTGGACTTTGAAAAAAACATCTATCAACAAACTTGAAGCATTTGAAATGTGGTCATTGAGAAGAATGATGCGCATACCTTGGGTGGATAGAGTTCGAAACGATGACGTCCTTAATAGAGCCAGCGTGGAAAGAGAACTCTTTGAATTAATTAAAAAACGCAAGATTGGTTACCTTGGGCACATATTGAGAGGAGCAAAATATGAAATACCACAGTTAATCCTACAAGGGAAGATCGAAGGTAGGAGAGGTCGCCTACGCACTTTGGTGTATGGCATGTTAAGAGGAAGAAGTTGACGGATTGATGCAAAAAGTTGATGCACCAACTTTTTTATACATTTTCGAGCAGATTCTTCTTTAAATCGTGCTTTAACTAAATAGTGATCACTATCTATGTTTGCTCCTCTAAAAGACCTAACATCTAATAAGTTAGAGCAGTGTCTTGAATCGATAATTATATGATCTATTTAGTTAATCATTTAATTATCAGAAGATTTCCAAGTTCCCTTATTTATATCTTTATAGGGAAATTGTGTCATAGCTATTACCATGTTCTTAGACATCGCAAAGTTTATGATTCTAAGACCGTTATCATTAGAGTCTACGTGTAGGCTCTCTTTTCGATGGTGGGCGAAAATATATTCTCTCTTCTGACTTAAACACAAGTCCACTGCTATTATTTTGATCAGCCATCACACCCTCGGCCTAGTGCCTCAAAACATGTGTTTTTCATTATCCTTTTTTTCTTCTGTTGGAGCAGATATGCTAATAATGCTAATATTAGTGAACTTCCCTTTAGGTCTTATTCGACATATCCTATGATCAATAGTACTATATATTTATGATGAAATAATCAAAGAAAAGTTAAAAAGTGCACTAATTTAATATAATTGCAATTTTTATTATAAAAGTCAATATAAAACATAAAATCCAATAAAAAAATGTGTTTAATAATCTGTGTTTCCCTCAGAAGCATTAATTACAGTTTGACAGCTCCTCGGAATGCTTAAAATTAAATTATTAATTTCGTTTTGACGCAATAGGATCAATTTCTCTTTAAAAAGAGACCTTGTTTAGTACAAATATTGTGCAGATGAGGAGAAATCTGTATCTGAAGCATACTTATCCGATACACGATCAATTAGATTAATATTTGGCAATTGTGCTGGCCTTGGTAAAAGTGTAATATTTTCATTATGAAACCAATATCTTACTATTGCTGCAGTATGTGGCCGTGCATTATTATGCACGTAACGCAAATATGGACCTGCAGCAATCGAAAACGGAAGGATAACAGCTTCTAAGATACGGTCAATATATTGAGATGATTCAAAGTGTGTTCTACAAAAACGGGAACAGTTCTACTTCTAGTAGACTACTATATGGACGAACACCCTGTACATGCCTGAGTCTCTCTTGTCGACCAGGTCCTCTCCAAACTTTCACTCTTCTTTAATCAGGGTAGAGACAAAACCTAGCTTCATCAGCGAATAACAAAGAACTCCATTCATGTAAACTCCACTGCACATGTTCTTGTACCCAGCTTAATCTGAGTCCACGATTTCCATGACGTAAAATGTCCATTTCCAAATACAGTCCTCTCTCTCTATAACGATATGCAAGGGACCGGGAATTTTTAATCGTTATAAGGAGAGATTGTTATATAGAGAGAGAGAGAGAGAGATAGAGAAAGATTGTTATTGTAATAAAAATATTGCTGCACTAAATATTATAATTAAAAAAATTGATAAAAATGATTATAAATGACTTAACACTGTATATACCGTACACAACATAGATTTATTTAAACAATGATATAAGCAATACAGTATAAAAAAGACTGTACAATTAAAAAATTTATACTGTACAGTAACAAAATAATATGGTACTGTACATACAGTATGCTCATCAAGGTATGAAAAAAGATTACATCCTATATTTATATTTACCCTACATAAACAAAAAGTCTGTCACCTTTGTCTGTTTCCATTTCCCTTTCCACAGAACTAACCTGACCTCGTCCTGAAGATGCATAGAATCTTCCACAGTACTCGTATCGTCTTCATAGTGGTTCAAAACCCGATGAAATACTTTTCCTGCTTCCAATGCCTGCTGAGTGGTCGGAGCTGATTCTGGCAGGGCTTCCACTTCCGGGTCACTGTTTTCTTCTTTTTCTACACGAACTACTTGTAGGATGTCCTCGTCAGAAAATTCAGATGCAGATACGTTTTGATTAACTTCTTTGAAATCTGTCAGGTCCTCCGGTCCGTAGGTTTTAGAAAGTTCAAACTGCCTAGCCCAAACAACTAACGACAGGTTATTTTTATCCTCAGTCAATCCTTGAGTTTCCAGCCATCGTGCGTGTTTGAAGGAATGTTTTATCGTATTGCTCGTCACCTCGTCTCAGGATTTACTAATCATTAGGATGGCGTCAAGACCGTTTAGTTTGAGAGCGCCATTGTTCTCAACCAATTCCATCAAAAATCTTTTCCTGTAATGGTTTTTCAAACTATTGATGACCCTTTGGTCAATGGACTGAAGAATATTCGTTGTGTTTGCTGGTAGGAGACAAGGTTCCATGTGTTCAAGGTCGCAAAGTACAGGATGAGCAGGACAATTGTCTACAAGCAGAAGAATTTTTCTTTTTAAGCTTAAGATTTCATTTTCTAATAGCTTCTCTAAAAATTTCCGAAGTCATCCACGCAATCTTGTTTGTTATCTAGACCGCAGGTAGATTTTTGATGTTTTAAAGTAAAGTAGGTTGTTTGACGTCCCTATCACTAACAATTTTCTCTTCATTAAACCTGTTATTTTAGCGACAACTAAAACCGCAATGCGTTCCTTAGAGAGCGTTCTACCAATGCTCTTTTCCGATTAAAATTTTAAAGTTTCGTTTTGTATCATTTTAAAACACAATCCAGTCTCATTAGCATTGAAAATGTCGTCTGATACATATCGTGCCTTCAGTACAGGCTATACGTTTTCTAGCCAATCATCCGTTACGTTTTTGTTAACATCGTGAGCCTCTCCGCTGATCTGCCCGTAGTTGATCTTATGCCACAGCTTCAGCTAACCCCAAAATGCTTTGAAATTCTCAATTTCAAGCTCAGTTGTAAAAAACTGAGCTCTTGTCCTAGCCACAGGCCCACAAAGTGGAATATGGTTCATACTCTGCTGCTGGAATCACTGAAATATAGCGCGATCTAAATCTTCGCGTGGAGATTTCCGCAACTTTCTCCTGCTAGCGCCGTCCATCACTGCTTCAAGCTACTTTCTTCTGTCCTTCCGTATCGCAGCCACAATTGACTGAGACAGCTCCGTACAGGGAACGACATCCAATTGCTCTTTACTTTTCTCTACTGCCCGAGCTATCAATAACTTTTTTTCCATCAAGAGAACTTTACGCTTTTTCGAAAACATGTTGACTATTCACACACTGAGATACAACTGAAACTAAAGTAAGAAGTCATCAATAGATTACAACATCTGTGCGAAAATAGTTAGGCACGCCGCGCGAACAATAAGTGGCACGCAGCGTGTCACTCATCTTTTGGATTACAATGAGTACTCCTTAAACGCGAAACGAAACCGCTGGAGAATGATCTTGACACTCGTGACTCAGGTAATCTGGGTTTCAAACACAATAACACATTTGCCATCGACTATTGAACGCTAAAAAGTCATCGCTATAAAGAGAGGACGATATCGGTATAGAGAAAGAATTAACACATTGTCCTTATGACGAACCAAACAACATTTACTATTTTCATCGTTATAGGGGAATTATCATTATATAGGGAATCGTTATAAAGAGAGAGTTCATATCAACACCACAATCGAGAAATCACGCTCCGAGACACGTCAAAGTGACGTGTGCAACATCAGCTTGTGAAAGATCAGCCTGAATCATTTTTACAGCACTTTCCTTTTGAGTATGTTAAATGCCGACGCTCATTTAATAATCTTGTTTTAGTAAAATTTTAAAGAATCTAAAGACCATCTTTAAAATTTGAAACACTATTTCTTTACTTTGGGCGCTGTCGCATGGTATTATGTATTAGGTAACAAAAAAGTTTTAAGTTTTTATTGAAAAGAGTGGAATAATTATGGTGTTCCTTAGACATTTTTGATGAGTCTAGATAAATATAACAACGATACTTTACTTGGATTGCAAGCTGACTGGTTTCTGTAGTCAAGTCGTGGTCTCTTAAACAGCATAATGCAACCACCGTAGCCGTTTGATTGCCAGTTTTTAAATATTTAATTAATTTTTGTATGTGCCAGTATTCGGGAGGTATATCAGCTCTGGGTTTGTCTGTTTTTCTTTCTTCGTCGGATCTTAAAAACAGAAGATGCTTAAATATTATATAAGAAATGTATTAGATATTTTAAATAATTTTGTAATGTAAATTTAAGTCCGCCTGGGTTAGTTTGTGGATTGAGTCACTTATAAAATATAATAGAAAGTTCGGACAAAGAAAGAAGATTGAGTAGCCGGGTGACGACTATTTCTGATGTGTATTAACGTATTTTTATTTTATATCGTCAAACCACCTTGTAGGTGAAATACCTCTGTTCCTGAAAAGATGTAGGTATTATATCCATCGGTTATAAGACAACCTTGAAAATGTGAACCATGTCCAGTTCCACTTCAAGATCGTAAATCTTCATGTGTCATCTGTTTTTTATTATTCGGCGTAATTCCTACTTTTTGCAATATTTTTGTAAACAATGTTGTTATTATGCCTTCATCTTTACTATTAGGCAAATAGTATTGTTGATTTTAGCGAATAGATTACTTATTGTATAGCAAAACGAAGATTTTCTTTATATTTTGGAGACCACTTCTTCTTCTTCTTCTTCTAGTGAAGACGCCACTAATAAAGATTAGCTATAATTATTGCAGTTAATCTTAATGTGGTACAAACATATGCCCCAACAAGCGAAGCTCACGATGAAGAAATCGAAACATTTTATAGTACGTTGGAGCAGACGCTTAGGAAGCTTCCAAATAGAGAAATCACAGCAGTCGTAGGCGATTTCAACGCTAAAATTGGTGTAACTACAGAAGATCATTACTTGCGAGAGACCGTCGGATTATATGGACTTGGCCAAAGAAATGACAGAGGAGAACGCTTGCTACACTTTTGTGTAGACAACAACCTGTTTGTTACTAATACAGGTTTTCAACATCACCCAAGACGACTATACACTTGGATATCACCAGGAAATAGATACAGAAATCAGATAGATTTTATACTGGTAAAAACCCGTTGGAGGAGCGCTGTTAAGGATGTTAAGACCTATCCAGGAAAAGATTGTAATAGCGACCATCAATTTTTATCAGCTGAATTCCGCATGAAGTTAAGAAACAGTCCAAAAACAGGAAATACAACTAAATGGCATCTAAGATATAACGATCCGTACAAAAAAGCCGCAATGCAAAAGCTATGTGACCTCAAACAATCATTAAATCCAGACGAGTCCTCAAACAGCATATGGACAAAAACAAAATCCATATTGCATAATGCTGCGAAAAATATTAAGAGTGATAGAGAAGAAAGAAGGAAACAATGGATAACGGACTCCACGTGGACTAAAATACAGGAGAGGAAGTGCTTAAAAGCCACAGGACTGAACAGTGAAAGTGATAAAGAGGCCTATAAAGCGCTAAACGGTCAAATAAAACGACTCTGCAAAAAGGACAAGAACACACACTTGAACAAAATCTGCATGGAAATAGAAGGGCATAAAACCAAAACTGAGACCAGAGACATGTTTAAAAAAATAAAGCAGATAACACGTTACTTTACACCAAACTACCCTGCTATCAAAGATGATAACGGAACTCTACTCACTTCTAAAAAAGATATTTTACACAGATGGAAAGAATACTGTGGACGACTGATGATGGAGGAAAGCACAGACGCCCCATCACAACAAGAAGATGCCAGTTTTGCGACGGAACCTGACGTACTCAAAAGTGAAGTTGAAGCAGCAATTATGAGGCAAAAAAGTCAAAAAGCTGCCGGTTCAGCTAACATACCTATTGAAATGATTTGGGCCCTAGATGACGTTGGAGTGGATATAATACATCAAATTTGTCAAAGAGTGTGGGAGACAGGTAAATGGCCTGAGGACTGGACACAATCACTATATATTCCCATACATAAAAAGGGAGCGAAAGATTTATGTAGCAACTATCGCACAATTGCTCTAATTGCGCATTGCAGTAAGATACTCTTACACATAATTCTCGAGAGGATAAAGCCCTTTTTACTACCTAACATTGCGGAGGAACAAGCAGGTTTCGTCCCAGGACGTGGTACTAGAGAACAAATTTTAAACGTACGGCAGATTGTAGAAAAATCCAGAGAATTCAACATCACAACATATTTGTGCTTCATAGGTCAACTGGAGTAAAATGTGGCAGGTTTTGTCTGAAATGGGAGTCCCTAATCATCTAATACTGCTAATTAAAAGCCTGTACAATAACAATTATGCCAGAGTTAGAATAAATGGGGAACTAACTGACAGTTTCAGGGTCACAAAGGGCGTGAGACAAGGCTGCATACTAAGCCCAATTTTATTTAACATCTATGGTGAATGGATAATGCGGAAAGCTACTGAGGACTGGAACGGTGGCATCACCATTGGCGGGAAGAAGATTTGCAACTTGAGATATGCAGATGATACTACTATCCTCGCTAGTTCTGAAACTGAATTGATTCACCTGCTACAACAGATAGAAGACGTAAGCTTAACGATGGGCCTTAAAATAAACAGGGATAAAACGAGAATCATGATAATTGACAGAGCTAACAACAATAAGAAGTCTAGTTTTTCCAGTTTTTACTTATGCATCGGAATGCTGGACCCTTACTGAGAAAGACAAAAAGAACATAGATATATTTGAGATGTACTGTTGGAGACGAATGCTGAGAATACCATGGGTGGCCCGAAGAACAAATGAATCCATACTGGTCCAGCTAAACATAAAGAAAAGACTAAGAACACAAATAACAGAACAGATAATAAGCTATTTTGGACATGTGCTTCGAAGAAATGGTCTTGAAAAACTTACCATCCAGGGAAAAGTAGAAGGCAAAAGAAGTAGAGGTAGATCTCCTACACGATACACGGACCATATTGTTGCTACCATTGGCGCTCCATTGTCGGAATGTGCTAGATTGGCAGAAGATAGAAAAACGTGGAGGAACATTGGAAAAATTACCTAACAGCTTCATGATATCACGATACCTGCATCAGGTTAACGACTAAGAAGAAGAAGAAGATAATTATTACAAATTTGTCTCTATCTTCTGTTTTTCTTAAAAGCGTATGCGTGCTTAACCTGGTTCAGTTGCAAATGTTCTGTCGGGATATTTGTTCTCTACCGGTACCCCTTTTTGCTTTGATTTTACCCTTCATAATCAGCTGCAACAACTCGTATGTACTTCTCATTGCGCAGTATGTGTCCCAAATATGATATCTTTCTACTTTTATGGTTATTAAAAGTTCGCTGTCTCTTACCATTCTGTGCAACATCATTTCAAAATCAATTTTCAAAATTTTTCTAAAAATAACATCTCAAAACCTTTCAGATTTCTCACCAGGTCAACATTAACAGTCGAAATTTCGGCACCATAAAAAAGAATAGAGTGGATATAACATTTTATCATACGATATCGGATTTGCAGATTAGGACTTTAGTTACTCAAAAATTTCTACATCTTCCATAATAATGCTGTGGATGGCTCTTTGATTGCTGTTTATTGTTAAACCAAACTGTTCATCAGTATCACAAATTGTGTTTAGTAGCGTTTGCAGGTCTTTCTCACTTTCAGCGATAATGACTGTGTCGTCGGCATAACAAATGTTATTTATATTTTCACCATTTATCTTGATCTTTTCTATACAGATTTTAAGTTTTTGTGTAAATACCTCTTCGGAGTATATATTTAATAGTAATGGTGAAAGTACATAGCCTTGTCTCACACCTCTACTTATCTGTTGCGTATTCGTGATATTTCCATCTAATGTTACCTCAGCCTGTTGGTTTCAATACTCACTGTGTTAATATCATTTTTGTTAAGTCCTTTTCGCTTTAGACATTCTATGAGAATGTTATGTTTAACTTTGTCAAAAGATTTCTCATAGTCTATAAATGCGATAAAAATATATTTTTGTTGGTCTCGACATTTGTGAGCAATAACTGTGAAACTATACATAGCTTCTACAGTTCCGAAGCCATTACAACAGCCAAACTGTCTGTTACTCATATCCGCTTCTTACTTTCTGAATATTCTTCCATGTATAACCTGTAAAAATGTTTTCAATCATTGTAACATTAAGCTGATTAATCTATAATCATTACAGTGTTGGGGATTTTTGGTTTTTGGTAGCAAAACCAAGCTTAATAGTAGCCATTCTGTAGGTATCTCACCAGATTTGTACATGTTGTTGAAGAGGATAGTTATTGCGCTTAAATTGTATTCATCTGTAAGTTTAATCAGCTAGATGTGAACTTTATTTGGCGACTGGAGACCACTAAAACAAAGTAAACAAATGTTTTAAAGAACTTACCCAGAAATAGACGAATCAGGACTATCTTCATGTTCTTGTACAAAAACTTCCTTTAAAGTTATCGGTGGTGGTGGAGGAAGTTCTGGTTCGAGTTCTTCTCGTTCTGAAATTGCTAGAGCTGATTCGTCTGTCATTATTTTTTTTAAATAAAAATTGACACTTAAGAATATTATGACATTTTAAGAGATTTCAGTGCATCTTTTTAAATTATGAATGATTCAAATATAATGTCATGTTATATATCCTAATCTTGTGATACTTTGACTCTAAAAATAAAATCAATGCCTAAAAAAATAATAAATTAACTATTTGTTAACATTTACCACGCAAAGATTTTAATGAAATTATTAATGAAATTACAAGCTGTGGAGAAGCTTGGAGGCGGTTAGAAAAAACGATAGGAGTAAATTGGTAGTGATCTTTACTTATATGAATGAAGTATATTGGGTGACTATGAAGCAAAAAATCAACAATAGCCAGAACACTAGAAGAAAGACACGCAAAAGCTTGTTGTTCTTTGGCCTGTAACTTTTGGAAGAGTATAATGATAACCTGTCTCGATCACTAGGATCGTGGATTTTTTATCCTTCTATGTTTTGGGCGCCTAGGGAAGTTTCCTGCAGAGCACAGCTAATAATTCCTCTGACACGATTGCACCATCGTATGGAAGATCTTTCACGTGATAGTTTTCCATTAATTTTATATTTCGCAATCAGTTTTTCTATGCTGTCTATTCTTCTCGCTATATATTTCTTGGTGGTTGCCTTATCTGTTTATAGTAATGAATTCAAGGTGGTTAAACCTTGTCGACCACTTTAAAATCAGCAATAGTTCTGATATTGGACAGATTGCTGTCTATTATTATGATGTCTTTTTTTATTCAATATAATGCCACATTCACTGTTCATAGTGTCCAACTTGCTCCTTATTTTCCCCAGTTTCCCTTTTAATCAGATAGACATTAGGTTATCGTCTGAAGAAGGCGTCAGGGGTAGCGTTACGAGATAGAAGGTTTTCACATCGACCACATCAAACAGTGACTCTCTATCAATTCATTTATCGTCATCATATATTTATTCTAAGCCAAGTATTTCAAAGACATATAATTATTGATATATAATGCAATTCAAATAAAATTTTAAAATCTAAATTAATTTCCAGATCACGAATTTTGGTAACCCAATCAACAGGAATGTTCTGTATATTATAATTATATTCCATTGGGTCTCCCGATCTTTCAAACGAAACAGCATGACACTTGGATACATTCAGGACCATGGCATTCAACACAAACCACTCACTCAACCGATCGACATCGTGTTGAAGATTAACACAATCTTCTGTATTATTGATAATTGTGTAGAACTTTAGATCGTCCGAAAAAGGAAGAGGTGAACTGTACTGAAAGCAGTGGTATATATCATTGATAAATATGTTAAATGACAGGAATCCCAAATTAGAACCCTGGAGTATTCCTGAATAAACCTTAATCTCACTGGAAACAAAATATATGATACGCATCATCTAAGAAGTGGCCCATCAAAACCCATTTTTTTAAGTTGAAATATTAAAATATTATGGTTGGCCCGATCAAATGACCTGGAGAAATCAGTGTATAGTGCATGTACCCTACAGCCCCTCGTCATGGCCTTCCTCAAGAAGTCCACAAACACTAGTATATTACATTCAGTTGATCTGCTATTCCGAAATCCAAATTGTTGGTGTTAGCTGTTATGCAAGTGAAGCTTTAAGATAGTCAAATACAAAACTTTCAAATATCTTTGGAAATACATTAATTATACTAATGGGCCTGTAATTATTCATAAATGAATTATCTTCCGCTTTAAAAATAGGTGTTAACAACTATTTTTCCAGCATTCTAGAAATTCACCCTTATTTGAGGACAGACTAAATATGTGAAAAAGAGGTCTAGATAATATAAAACAACAATTCTTGAGACAGCTGGGACTGGGAAACAATCCATCAGGATCAGGACCCTAATTTACATCCAGTTCTGATAATTTTAAATGTCAGATATAGTTATGGTGAAACCAGTCAAGTTAGTAAGACCAAGTGAAGGTAAATCACTCGGTATGTTACATGTTTGAGTGGATTAAACTGTAGAAAAATATTCTGCAAAAGGATTTACAATATCTGGTCCGTAACTGGATAACACAGCAGTTAAATAAATATGATTTCTGTAATCTTCAGCTTTTAACAATTTACAGTTGGACCGCAGTCGAGAAAAAGTTCGATAATCCAGAAGTAATTTAGATAAAAGATATTTATTGTGGGCTTTCTTCTTCTCAACTATCAGGTCCTTCAACTCTGGAGAGAACCAAGAAGGGAATCTACGTTTTGAATACCTTTTTAGGGGAATAAATAATTCTATAGCTAAGTAAACTGTATCATAAAGTATATTCACAATTTGATTCAGTGGTTTTCCTAAAAATAAATTATCCCAATAGAGCTGTGATAGTAAATCAGTTATTTTCACATAGTCAGCTGACTTAAAGTCCCTATAGAATCCATCACTAACAAAACCATCATTATTGGGACACCTGTTGGTCATCTTTATCTCAAATTCCAGGGGTGAGTGGTACATATTCTTCCTCAAAAGAGCTTCATCTGCCCTGGACACAGTTAAATCAGCATCATCAACCAGCACCAAATGTGCTGGTCTGAAATAAATTGTTGTATGCACAAATACCAGACACAACCTGCAGGGCTTTAACTTCAGATGCTGTGGCAGCTGGTAGAGGAATTACTGTAGAGCACATGTCATTTGAAAACCATTCACAGTTTGGAAAATTGAAGTCAGCAGCCAGATAATAGTGTGCAGATTGATAAACTTCAGCTATTTGTTCTAAAGTTTCACAAAATATGGAATATTTTTCAAATGTAGACTTTGGTGAAAAATATGTTGTTAATATAATAAACTGATTTGCACCTTCAGTCACCAAGACAAAAAGTTGTTCAATTGTCTGGTTAACTGTTTAAGATCTACTACTAAAGCTCCTATGAACTGCAATCAGAACCTTGAGAAGGAAATTGTTTCACTGGAGCGACCAGTTCTCTATATGTTGACGTCAAACAACTGCAGCTCTTCATTAGCATAGTTACATGACAACCAAGTCTCGTTGAATATGATAATACTGTAATGAGAATAGGATACATTCATAAATAAACTGTCAAGCTTAGTTCTTAGATCTCGCACATTTTGAAAATAAACCCACACTCATGGTGAATATTGTGTTAGTTTTTATTTATTATTCTAGGAGTGCCATTTAAGTACTTCTTCTTCTTCACGTGCCATTTCCGCGACGGAGGTTGGCAATCATCATGGCTATTCTGATCTTAGATGTTGCTGCTCTGAATAGTTCAATTGATGTGCATCCGTGCCATTCCCTCAAGTTACGCAACCATGAGATTCTTCTTCTTCCTACACTTCTCTTGCCCTGGATTTTCTCTTATATAATCAATTGAAGTAGGTTGTATCTCTCATTACGCATAACATGCCCCAGGTATTGCAGCTTTCGTGTCATGATGGTTTCCAATACTTCCATTCTTTTGTTGATTCTTCTTATGACTTCGTTGTTTGTTATATGCTCTGTCCATGATATCTTCAGGATTCTTCTATACACCCACATTTCAAATGCTTCCAACTTTTTAGCAGTCGACGCGTTAAGTGTCCATGCTTCCATCCCATAAAGCAGAGTCGAGAAAATATAACATCTTGCCAGCCTAACTCTCAAGTCCAATTTTAGTTCTCTTGCACAAAGTACCTTTCTCATTTTATTGAAGTTTGTACGTGCTTTCTCCATTCGAACTTTGATTTCTTTGGAGTAATCGTTTGTGTGATTAATTATTGTGCCAAGATAGTGGTAGTTTTCAACTTGTTCTAAAGCACTACCGTTAATTGTCAAGCTTTCACCATTATTTTGGGTTTTTGATATCCTCATAAATTTGGTTTTCTTGGTGTTTATTGATAATCCATATTCTTCTCCATACTCAACTATCTTCTTCATTAGCTTTTGGAGGTCTTGTAGGTTGTCTGCTATTATGATAGTATCGTCCGCATATCTAATGTGGTTAATTGATGTTCCATTGACCTTGATTCCTGCTGTTTCTCCCTCAAGAGCTCTTTTCATAATTTCTTCAGAGTATGCATTAAATAGTAGTGGTGACAATACACACCCCTGTCGCACTCCTCTTTTAACTTCGACTTCTTCTGATGTGTGTTCATTAATGCATACGTGTACCTGCTGTTTATAATATAGATTTGTTATAATTCGAAGGTCATTGGTTTGTAGTTGTTTTGCTTTGAGGATGTTCATTAGCTCTTTGTGGCGGACTTTGTGGAAAGCTTTGTTGTAGTCTATGAAACAGACGTACATATCTTGGTTCACATCCAAGCATCTCTGGATTAGTACGTTGAATGCAAAGAGAGCTTCACGGGTACCTACGCCATTACGGAATCCAAATTGAGTTTCTTCAATATCCATATCAAGTGTTTAGTAAATGTGTTTATGAATTATCTTTAAAAACAAATTAAGTGTGTGAGACATCAGGCTTATGGTACGGTGGTCGGTGCATTTTCTAGCATTTTTCTTTTTTGGGAGAGAAATGAATGTTGAAATCAACCATTCGTTGGGAATGTCACCCGATTGATAAATTTTATTAAAAAGCTTTAAGAGGACATTAATGTATTCATTTTCTATTATTTTAAGGATATCAATAGGCAGTTGATCTGGCCCTGGGCTTTTTCCGTTTCTGGTGTCCTTTAGTGCATACAGTACTTCTTCCTTTGTAATTTCTATACTTGTTTCTCTGTCCTCAAAAGACGAGTCTTGTAGGTTTCCTCTTTCGTCGTCGAAGAGCTCTTCCATATACTCTTTCCATCGTTTTAGTTTTTTGTCACTCGTTATCATAGTGTTTCCATTTTTGTCTAAAAGAGTTGTGTTGTGGTTTCTTTTTTGCAGCCCTGCCATTTCTTTAACCTTTTTATGTATGTTGAATAGGTCGTATTTGTTCTGAAGATCCTCTATCTCTTTACATTTTTCCTTATAATAAGTTAGTTCTGTCTCTCTTATTTTTTTTCTGATTTCATTGATAATAAGTACTTAATAAATAAATAAGATAATAAGATTAAGTAGGTACTTAATAAATAAATTTTGTTCACCTTTTCTCTCTCTTTCCTTAAGTTCACTCTTGATAGTGTTTAATGCAGTTCTCTGCTGTGGGGTGAGATCTGAATCAATAAAAATCTTTAATGACCTGTCAATATTTCTTCTATTTCTGAGTATTGACAGATAGTCATGATGGTTAACCAAAAGACAATTCAGTATGAACGGTATCCATTTTTTTCTTTTTTCCAATTCGTGCAGCCTCAACAATATCAGTGGCTGAGTTCATTAATCCAGATAAGAGGGATCTGGCTAATATGAAGAGATAAAACAAACATTTTTTTTATATATAGTAAGCCCATTTTAATTGCATTTAAAGAGGACTATGTTCAAAAAGTTCTAAATTAGTGCGATAATGTTTGATAGGATACTAGTATTGAAGAGACTAATGTATTAGCTTCTCCTCTTCCTCATTCCTAGAGCCCTGACATGGCATGAAGATACTTTAAATAGTGTTATCTTGCTGTGTATATTAACTGCAATCTTATGCCAGATGGACTGCTTCGTGTTTTCCCACCAAAGTCTTTATTTAGTGCGCCAATCGTGTTCGCCTAATGTGTTCCGTAATGATAAGTACAGTCTGCTACAGCTTATCGTGGAAGGCAAGATTGAAGGTAGAAGAGGTTTGGGCAGAAAGAAGAAATCCTTGCTGAGAAACTTGAGAGAATGGTTTCAAATACCAGAAGCTGCGAACATAATTCATGCGGCACAAAACAGAGAAATCTATCGTATGATGGTCGCCAACCTTCGGTAGAAGACGGCACATAAAGAAGAAGAATCGTGTTGGAGATCTTCCTTTCGGTCTTCGGCTGTCTACCTTTCTTTCTACTACCAATAATTCCATAGTCCCCATTCTTCGCGCTATATGGCTAAATTAATTTAGATATGATTAGTTTATTTTTTAATACTAAGCTCTTCCAGAATTGACGGGTTGGATCTGTGTTCTGCAATTGTTTTTGTGAGAGACAAAAAACTTTATAATTATAAAATTTTAACATATTTCAATTGTTTGATTGTGTTTTATGATCTGTCTGAAAACCACATTTTTACTTCTTATGAAAAAAGTTAATATTTAATTGAATTTAGTTTTGTTAAGCTAGATAGGAGGTATTGCTTTAAGTAATGTTACTGATAGGAGATACTGATTTTAATTTAATGTGAACTTGGGAGTTGTTGTTTATTAAAATTAAGCATAAATGTCCTTTTATCCAAAAAAAAAAAAAATAATTCTTTAAAATTAAACATTCATTAAATTAAACAGTTTTATTCATGGCAATATAATCATTATCATGGCATTATTATCATAAAACACAATATTAAAACAACGAACAAAAATTATTTCATAAGTAGGTATAATATGTCTAAATGAACAAAATAAAAGGATCTATCCGTGTAAAAGACCATCTTAAAAAGAAATGCGAATCTTTCAGTTTGGTCAATTTTAGATCTTGTAAATGTTGCCATTTCTTCGTGTTTATTTTAGGAGGCGATAGAAATAAAGGTGGATAGTCCAGAATTGTTGGCATAGTCTTTGGTCTGATAGGGACTTGTAAGTATTGTCCTTTATGGTCAGTTTTAATTTCTCCGATCTCAACTGGATCGTATTTGATACATCAGTAATGGTTGGATCATACGTTTCTCTTCCTGGTCGGATTGAGGAATATCGCATGTGGTTGGAGGATGAATAGTCTTTAAAAACGTATGGTCTAATATTTTGACTTTATATGGCTTATTAACTCCCTTTCTAGCTTGAGCTGTTATTGGAAGCATAGTCACTGGGTAAATGGATTTCCTTATTTTTAAGATTCCTTTATATTATAGTATGTATCGAGTCACATTCCATTTGAGAGTGACATGTTTGATAGCAAGGTTTAGTAAAGCGTTGGACAGGATATTATTACGATTTTGATAACCGCATCCATCAGAATAAATAACCAATGGCGTTTTGGAATCGGTAACACAGTTCTCCTCTAAATAATGTATGATACAGGAAACAAATGTGGATGCTTTGAGCTGGTTATTTCCGTTTTCTGAAAACTAATAGCCCATATCATCGCGAGTTTTTAGGTTGTAAACTGTGAAGTTATGGCATTTTGTTCGGTGGTACATATGGGCACAATTTTATGGCTTGAAGGTCCATTGTTAGAGCTATTATTTCATGTTTTTCACTTATGGCTTTATCCAAAGTTTTAGCTTCTTTGGCGTCTTCCATTCTCTTTATATGAGCTCTATATTCTTCTTCAGTCGTATTCTTATGTTTAAATGCAAAACAAATATTGCATTGGTCCTTTTCTGTGTATATAAAGCGAAATTATTCTCCTTAAATCGTTTTGAGAATACATTGGGACCTAAAGGAGTTATTTTCTATTCTTGGCAAAAACTGTTTACATAAACACCTTACAAATCTGACATGCTATTAAAAGAATATTCTAAATACAATTTTTGTGTTTCGCTACGACAATAATGTGAAGGAAGTTTAGCTAAACTCTCAAAAAATTGTTCCGAGTATTTATGACTTTCTGTATACTTAGTCTTTACCATTTTCTTGGTAGAAACACGTGATCCGTCGTCAGTCATACCGAAAAAACTATTATACACCCAACAATGAATGGTTTTATAATATATATCTGATGTATTTGTGAACATGCAACGACATACTTATAAGTTTTCATTCCAGTCATGTATGTAGCAAGTGTACGTACCTTGTCTTCTTGAATTTTCCTTGTTTAATTTAAATGTTGGAGTTTAAATACATGAGATGCTACAAAGACCTTACGTTGATTTCATTGAAGACCTTCCATTCTAAGGTTTTGTTTCTGTATCTTTTCCATTGATTTTTATTCTGACCAAGCTTCTTTTTTTTCCTGGTATCTTCAATATCACTGGTTGTTTTAATCAGATTTCTTTCAATATTATTGTTTATCCTAGTATTAAAACTTTCTTGAACATTACTGGTATTTGTAATTTCATTAGTCTCGTCTTCGTCACTAAAATATTCATCACAAGAGATACGACACTTTTATTTTGTTCAATTGGCGATAGTATTTGTTTACTTGTTAAATTATCTAACACGAGGTTTACAGAATTATTAGTATCACAACTGCTGTTATTAAAAAAAAATGCATTTCTTTAGATCCACTTGGTATAACACAATTATTATTATCCGCTAAACAGTCTACTTCGTTAAAGTCTTTTAAGCAATCTGTTATGTCAAAGTCTTCCAGCTCCATACAATTTTGCATTGCTGTAAGCGTAATAATAGTATGACTGTCTTCAGACAGAGGTTCGTCTAATACCATAACTTAGGCGTATTTTCTATATTTAGGTTTTCCCATGCGTCGATTTCATCAGAGTTTGTCAGTTGGTTTACTAGTTGAGTTTCTATTTAGTCGCTTCTATTTAACACCAAGTTTTCGGTATCCATTGCAAGTATACGCAAAGTTCTCTTCGATATGATTACTATACAATTATTGAGACAAACTAATTCTCCTATCAGTTATTCGCTGTTTGTTGCCTACTTGCAAATTCTCCTATCTGGAAGCAATTATAAAAACTAGATTTTTGTCTATGTTTATCGTTTTAGTTTAGAATCTTATTACTTTAAATTTTATAATCACATAATATTACCATTAATATGTACATAATATCTTGTGAAACTTACTAGAAATTACGTATTTCGTTAAAAAACAACTCATCGTCTACTAGCATTAAATCTATGACTACCCCATACAAACTGACAAAATAGGACATGTTGCATATAGTTTATTGCGGAGAAATTACAAGTAGCGTTTTTATATATTTAGACATTTTTCTCGTTCATAGGACTTGTACGGACGAATGTTGGTGTAAGCAGATTCCGAATTCATCGATAATCATCATTTTCATAAAAAATGCAGATAGGAGAATTTGCCAGGTCACCGACGATATGCATTTTCAGTAAAATTGTTAGTTTTCCATATAATTTCCTGGTCTTCAGTATTTAAAATAAAATAGCCATATTACATTGTTTATATTGTTTATACGGAAAAAATTACGTTTAATCTTTTGCATATTTTGTTTATTACATATTATTAACACCAAATTTATCAAAAGCAGTTGTTAGATACCTTTTTCAAAGATTGTTTTACGAAAACGTTACTTTCCTGGTTTAATATATCGTGCAAGACTTTTCTGAGATTATTGAGACGTTCCATGCTAAAAACTGACTTTTGTCTTTACATAATATTCACTTAATTGCATATCCGGCTAATTTCTTCCTTATTAATACAGCCTAATGCAGTTGCTAAGGAAACAACTCATTGCAGTTGTTATACCTACTGCTTTTAATTTACTCGTAATAGGTACTGATTTCTCTTGTTAATGTTAAAGATATTAAACCAAAACAAGCCATTCATGTACGCTGCAATAGAACTAATATCCTATCTTGCAACCTTAAAACAGTTTCGGTTATGTAGTGACACATTTATTACGCAATTGCTTCTACGACAAATATTTTCTTACACACTTAATGTGAAATTTTAAGTAATTTTGGGGTGAACGACATCTCGCGAATTATATTATCTGCTAATAGAAAGTGAAAGCAGCCATGCCTTTTGTAATCTAAGCTTATCTTGGATAATGTGCTTTTAATAACAACTACCGCAACAACAATATATAAATTGTACATAATATTATGTTGCTTTTTTTAAACGGCAATTATATATTTATTAAATGGTTCGTTACAAAACAATAATATGTGCTGCTATAAATAACAAAAGTGATACTTTCTCGATAACGAAAATGAATAATATTGTCACATTGTTTCAATATCCACACAAATAAAGGAAATATCATAAAAAGGAGTAGAAATATCATAAAAAGACTACCAAAATGATAGTCACAGAGCAAATACGAGTAGTACGTGAGCATTTCTGTCTAGAATATATTTTACGAGAGTGATTCGATACATATATTACAACTGTTGTTTCTAATTACATTACATCAATATTCATGAGAAACTATTTGTAGATGACTGAAATCTGTACTAAAAACAAATGTTAAAATTTTTTGGAGAATTAAACATTTTTAAAAATTTTGCAATTTTGAATTTTGAATATATAATATAGTTCCCAGAGTAAAAGTTAGGCCACACGTAGTGCATAATACGTCTAATGGGTTGCGTTTGGTCACGATGAAGTTAATTATTAACACTATTTGTATAGTATATATAATAACGGATTGATTACGGCTGTCGCCGCTTCTTCGCCCCCAATTTCCATCTTTTTCTGTCATACGCAGTTGCCTCTTCTAAGTCTCTTGCCGCCATTGCTTCATCAATATCGTTGCGCCAACTTCTCCGAGGTCGTCCTCTCTTTCTTCTTTCAGGAGGGATCCATTCCAGTACTCTTTTAGGCCATCTGTACTCTAGCATTCTTTTAACATGTCCGAACCAGATTGATTGTTTTCTTTCTATGTCATCATTGATATTTCGCTCCATTTTCATTTCGTTTCTTATTTGTTCGTTCCTAAATCTTTCTAGTTTCGATTTACCGCAGCTTCGTCTCAGATAATCCATTTCTGTCGTCATAAGTTTGTTTTTATTAGCTTTGGTGACATCCCATACTTCCGAACCGTAAAGTGTAATACTTTGGACTATACTACCGTAAATGTGTTTTTTGGTTTCTCGTCGAATTGTTTTTTGCCAGAGAAAGGAGTTTAAGGCACGGGTCGCTGCTCTACCCTTGTTTATTCTTTCCCTGATTTTATCTGCACTATTTCCCTTCTTATTGAAAATGACCCCCAAATATTTGCAGGATTGTACGCCTTTGATTTTGTCGTGTTCCAAGACTAGGTCACATATTTCATCTGTTCTCACTGATAGATATTAACATTTTGTCATATTTATGTTTAGACCTGCCACCTCATATTCTTCTTGCAATTTTCTTACCATATAGCTAAGATCGTAGCTATCTTCGGCAATTACTACCTGGTCATCCGCAAAGAAAAGTGTATATAGCGTGTTTTCTTCCACCGTTATTCCCATGTTTCTACATTTTTTTACCCATTTCACTAAGGATCTGTCCAAATAGATTTTAAATAAGGTGGGTGACAGACAGCAGCCTTGTCTTAGTCCCTTTGTTGTTTGAAAAGGAGAGGTCTTGTCCCATTTTAATTCTTGCAAAGTTTTGTTCGTAGTATTTTTGAGTGGCGTTAATAAGAATTGGGTTTATTTTCAAGTTATCCATTTCTATCCATAGTTGGGAGATCGGTACACTATCATATGCTTTTTCCAGGTCTATTAAAGCTATATGGGTTTCTCTATTTCTCTGCACTCGTTTTTCCATTGCAATTTTTAATGTGAAAATATTATCCATAGTCGAGCGTCCGGCCCTAAATCCCGCTTGTTCTTCGGGTTGTTTATCTTTAATATCATTTTCTATCAGGTTTCTCAGTACTTTTGAATATAATCGGCCTATAGTAGCAATCACTGCGATCCCTCTATAGTTTTTAGGATCCGTTTTTGTGCCTTTCTTATGTATTGGAGAGATATATGATTGTCTCCATTCTTCTGGAACTTCTTCTCCGTTTAAGCATCTTTCGAATAATTTTTGGATCAATTCAAGCAGTTTTGATGATCCATATCTAATCAACTCTGGATGTATTCCGCCTGGGCCTGGAGATTTTCTTAATTTCATTCCCTTAACTGCTTCTTTCACTTGTTCTATTGATAGTTCTATTCTTCCTTCTACTTGCACTTGTTCATTTGTCTGTTTAAACCTTTCTCTTCTCTCTGTTAATAAGTTCTCAAAATGCTCTATCCACGTGTTCTCTGGTATTCTATTTATTATGACTTGGTTTTTTGTCGTTGTTCTCATCGTTTTTATAGTTCTCCAGGCTTCAGAGCTCTTTGTCCCTCCAATATGGTTGTCTAGGTATTGGCATTTTTGTTCCCATGCACTATTTTTATTTTTAACGACTTCTCGTTTGACTTCTTTATTCAAGTTTTTATATTGTTGTTTTGTTTGTTCGTCTCCCTGTTGTAATAACTTTTGATATACTTCCTTCTTTCTTTTTATCTTTTCTTCCACTTCTTTATCCCACCAATATGGTTTATCTACTCTCCGTACCTGTGGCCCTAAGGCTTCTAGCGCTGCGTCTTTCATGCAGTTTTTTATATGTCCGTATTCATCCGTCGTTGATCTGTGTGATTCCTGTAGTTTTTGTGTTAGTCTCCAGGAGTAAAGTAATTGTGTGCTCTCGTTATCTAGATTGTCTAAGGTGTACGTCGTTCTTTCTATTTTTTCTCTGTGTTCTTTGTTGATGTCTGTGTGATTCCTGTCTACGAATGGTGTATATATTTTTCCTATTATCAGGCAGTGGTCCGAACCGCACTCTGCTCCTCTATTCACCTTTACGTCCTGTACTCTTAGCTTAGTTTGTTACCTTGTTATAAAATAATCTATTATCGATTTTAGACCTCTTGTCTGCTGATACCAGGTGTATTTATGTATGTTCTTGTGGGCAAAAAAGCCATTCAAAATCTTTAACTCATATTGTTGGCATATATTTATGAACTTTGAGGGTATACAAGGCAACTATCGAACACGGTGATTAATTTAATCTTGCCCAAGTACTTTCGATCAATAGATCATCTTCAGGGGCATTTCGTCAATTGTGGCCTATCCGACAAAGTAGAATGTCATAAATGTAAAATCTGGACATAACAATACAAAATACACTACACTAAGACAAACAAACACTTTAAAATTTATATGGAGAAGCTACATATTGTGAAGAAGCCGGAGACAGAATGAGTGAGAGAAAATAAGAATGAGATTCTGTCTCCGGCTTCTTCACAATATGTAGCTTCTCCATATAAATTTTAAAGTGTTTGTTTGTCTTAGTGTAGTGTATTTTGTATTGTTATGTCCAGATTTTACATTTATGACATTCTACTTTGTCGGATAGGCCACAATTGACGAAATGCCCCTGAAGATGATCTATTGATCGAAAGTACTTGGGCAAGATTAAATTAATCACCGTGTTCGATAGTTGCCTTGTATACCCTCAAAGTTTAATTATTCGAACATTCAACCTTATATTGATATATTTATGAGTCTTTCTCCGTTATTGTTAAGAGTTTCTTCTCCATGCATGCCTACCACTTTACTTTGTACTTGTTTTCTTACTCTGGCATTAAGGTCTTCTCCGCGTATAATCTCATGGCTGTTAGGAATTTTGTTCAGGATTTTTCTAAAGTCTTCTTCAAAAGCTTCCTTTTCTTGTACTGAGTAGTCCTCATTTACGGCATATACCCCCAGAATTGTTATTTGTGTTCCTCTTAGGAGCATCGTCACTTTAATAAAACGTTCGTTGTATCCTTCCCAAGGTTTAATATATTTTTCGAATTTCTTATGTACAAATATAGATATTCCTGCTCTTGCTCTTTGATCATTTTCCACTCCTGAGAAGAAATGTACATAGTCTTTTAATTTTTCGCTTCCATTTCCTTTTTTCTTGGTCTCAGAGAGAATGGCTATATCTAATTTACGATATACGAATTCCTGCATAATTTCTTGTTGTTGTTGTTCTTGTTATTTGTATAGTCAATGTTTTTATTTAATGACTAGCGCACCCGACAGACTTTGTTCTGTCAAATAGATTTGGAATGTGGCAGTTTATTCCTTTAATTCTCCTGAACAGAACCATCACCACGATGATAGGGCGGTGTGTGAGGGTCAGCTTAGGTGACCTAAGTATCTTCGCCTCGTCGAACTTTGGCCAGCCTTTTGCACCCACTAAAAACATCGACTGGGATGTCTGCCAAAGGGCTTCAAACCAAGAGGGGAACTAAAGGTTTAAACCTGATTGAAAAATAATCTAAAGGGATAGTGAAAACCTAAAATTAATTGTTTATTATCCCAGATTTAGCAATACGGCTCACACTCCCTCTAAGGGGAAAATTCACTCATCCCAGATACCTACGGTATCAAAAGGATTGAGCTCTGGTGGGACTCTTTCCATGTTATCGAGCCCTAGGTGACTTGGTATGTTGGAGTTTCTCCCAGAAATTTTCGTACACATCTGGACGTCGCGAGGAGTACAGCTTTCTGCATGGCCTTATAAAGATGTTCATTTAGACTCAGCTGTTTTATGTTCGCTAGGAGGTTTTTGGGAATAACACCAGTAGTAGATAGAACAATAGGTAGTGTCTGGGTACTTTCCATTCTCCACTGTCTCCTGATTTGTATTTCTAGATCTCTGTACTTGGCGATCTTTTCGTTGTATTTAACAACTAAATTATTGGTGTTGGGTATCGCCACATCAATAAGTGTTGTTTGTCTAGTAAGTTTATTAACTAGTATAAGATCCGGTCTATTATGGGCCACTGGTTGGTCTGTAAGCACAGTGCGGTCCCAGTATAGCTTGTAGTTGTCATTTTCAAGCATTCTATCAGTAGCGTATTGATAATAAGGAAGATGGTCGGTATGGAGAAGTCCCAGTTTGTCAGCTAGTTCTTGGTGAATAATCTTTCCTACTGAGTCATGGCGTTCTTTATAATCAGTACCGACAAATGCCTGGCAGCCACCGGTAAGATGTTAGATGGTTTCTTGGGCTTGGCATCCATATCGGCATTTGTCATTTGGGACTTGACGATCTTTAACAATTTATTTCAGGTAATTTTTAGTTGGAATAACCTGATCCTGAATGGCAAGTAGGAAACCCTCAGTCTTGGGAAACATCTTTCCTGATGTCAACCAATAGTTCGACGCTGTATTGTCGACATATTCTTGGTTGATCTCATTGAGATGTCGCCCATGCAGAGGTTTACTCATCCAGGTGCGCATTTTTTCTTGCTGAGTCAGGTGGTTTATGCGCATTTCTTGTTCCCTCAGTTTAAGCGGCGTCGTATCATCTACTGCGCAAATTGCTCGATGTAAAGTAGATGTCTCAGCCTGTACCTGAAAATAAAGTCTTAGATTAGCAATTTGTTTATCTAATTGCTCACCTATATCCATAAGTCCTCTTCCCCCTTGATACCACGGTAATGTTGTTCTCTCTACTGCACTACGTGGATGATGTTTTTGCGCCTTTGTGAGAAGTGTTCTTACTTTCCGCTGAAGACTCTCTATGTCCGTTTTTGACCACTTTATAATACCAAATGAGTAGCTCAGCGCAGAACAGGCGTACGTATTTAATGCCTTAAACAAATTTTTACTATTAAGATATGACCGATTTAGTTGTCTTATTCTTCGCACGAACTCCGAAGTTAGTTCCGTTTTCATTTGTTTATGGTCAATTTTACGTGCCTGTTTTACTCCGGGATATTTGTACATATCATTTTCACCCATTGCCTCGATGTTTTGGCCATCTGGCATATCGAAACCTCCAGGCTGAACCTTTCCTCTGACTATATTTAGTATACGGCACCTGTCTAGTCCAAAATGCATACTGATGTCATTTGAGAAATTTTCTACAGTTTTTAGCATCTCATCTAGGTGATTTCGGGTGGAAGCCATTAATTTTAAATCATCCATATACAACAGATGATTAAGCTTCGCTACAACGGTGTTGTTATTTTTGATGCTAAATCCTGAGTCAGTAGAGTTCAGCAGCTGAGATAGTGGGTTCATCGCTAGGCAGAACCAAAGTGGACTCAACGAGTCCCCTTGGAAAAGGCCCCGGTTAATAGGGATATCTTCAGTTTCGATATTAATTTCACCAGGTATTTGAAGGTGAATTTTAGTCTTCCTCTCTGCCATTATATGCTTCAAAAAGGTCACGAGATTATCATCGACTTATATTTTCAATATATCTATAAGCCATTCATGCGGCACTGAATCAAAAGCCTTCTTGTAGTCAATGAAGGCAGTAAAAAGGTTTCTTTTTTGGTGTATGCCTGGTTAGAAATGACTGAGTCGATAATAAGTTGTTCTTTGCATCCCATGGAGCCCTTAGCGCATCCTTTCTGTTGGGGCTCTATGATATTGTTCAGAGCACAGTGTTGGTAGATACGCCGGGCCACACAGGATGTGACCAATTTGTACAAAGTTGGAAGACAACTAATTGGGCGGTACTTGGCTGGATCTTGGGTGTTATTTTGATCCTTCGGTATTAGATAAGTGGTTCCCTGAGTAAGGAATGATGGTATTTCCTGTGAATTAGAAATAATATTAGTAATAAATACTGTTAAAAGCTCATGAACACTCCAAAACTTCTTTAGCCAGAAGTTTTGAACTCCGTCCGGTCCAGGAGATTTCCAGTTATGAAGCTCTTTGATAATGTTCGAGACTTCTTCAGTGGTGAAAGGTTCATAAGAAATATTCCTGTAGTGTTGACATTTGTTCGTGGTGTCTTCAATCCATCCAGCATTGTTGTTATGGGTAGCTGGCGTCGAAAGTTGGTTTCACCAAAACTCATGAATTTCTTCTTGGCTTGGGTAGGATTTATTTGCGTTTTCTACAGTGGAATTAAGTTTCCTATAGAAAGTTTTCTCTGCTTGCTCAAAAAGTATATTGTCGCATTTCCGGTTGTTACTAACTTTGTATCTTCTGAGGCGGCCTGAGTAAACAGATAGTTTTTGTTTTAATGTGTCCAGGCATTGTTGAGGTGTGTTGTTTTCTGGATCATATTGTGAGTGTCTTAGAGTGTTAAACTGTATTTCTTCAGTTCTTTTGATGATTTTTCTACTTCTTACTCCTCTTATGTACTCTGTTATTTGTCCAATGTCCCTACGGAGTAATTCGATCTTCTTCAGCAGTCGTTTTTCCCAGGGTGCTATTCTGCTTTGTTTATTATTATTATTATTATTATATATATATATATATATATATATATATATATATATATATATATATATATATATATATATATATATACGGTTTTTTAGGCGTTACGCCCGTCCGGTAGGGATCTATGGAGGAGTATCACCGAGCCGCAAGCCCTTATCTCTTGCCGTACTGCTCCACCATAGGCCGATCAGATCCCAGCATATTCTAGTCTAAGCCGCAGATTCATCTAGAATTTTAAACTGCTGCGTTAGACTTTTTGTTTTCTGTTATTGTTCTATTATTATTAACATATTGTTCTATTATTATTAACATAGGGTTAATAACCGATATAATAAAGAATAATTAAATGAAACGTATATAAGTATGTTCAGTAATCTCTGTATTGTAAAAAAAGTAAATAATAATTTTATAAAAAAATATGTTTTATTTTTATTGTAGTACTTTATGATATAAAATGTTTTTTGTTGGATTGCCTGGTGAATATACAAACAAATCTGATTGTCAATGTGAAAAACATGTGTTTCCTAGATTAATAGTTAATACCACAAACACCTAATGATTTAGTAGTCGTTTAATTTTTACTGGTATATCAGTCGGAATAATTGGGATGCATGGTATCAAAACGTCTTCTCCTTTATACGTTCCTTTCAGTTTAGTTGCTTCTATTACGTTGTTTAATGATTTTTTTATCGCTAACACGCTTTGCGTGTTGCAAAGACGCAGTTGGTTGATATTTCTCAACATTATACCTACTGATCCTACCTTATATTGAAGATTGCGAGGAGACAATCCTGGTAAATCTGGCGAATTTAAAAATTATGGCTGATAGTAGACTACATCATCTTGGTTAGTAGCCGAATAAACTGATTTATATATCCTCAATTCGCCTGTAATTTGTTCTTGAATTTTGAAATTTAATTAATTTATATCTATGTTTTTGCAGCCAATATAGCCCTTCGTTCAGCCAGTTATGGTTTCTGTAATTTTGAGCAACATCTGGAAACACCTTCTGGAAACAAATATCGGTTATCACTTTTGTGTGAACGCATTAGATCCTCCAAAGTGAACACGCGCACATGAACGCGCACAGCACACATATAATAAAAATGCAAATTAATGAAGAGTGTTCAAAAATAACCACACGAGTTCTAGCTAATGTTAGACGAGAATATTTCAATTGACTGGGATACTGCTTAGTACAAAATGGCAGATTTTTTGAATATTTGTCATAGTTTTTGTGTAGAAATTATCATAAATTATTTTTATTCCTTATCTAAATAATAAAAATGTACAGATACAATTGGGAATCACGTTCTTAGTACTTTCAGACTATAGTACTTAGTACTTTCTAAATATTTTAAAATCTTTTGAATTGATGTATAATCTAAAAGTGGTCTATTAGAATATCTTATCTTAAATAAAGTTCTGGCAGTGCTCTCACTATTGTCTGAGTAAAACATTACTGCTTATTTTTTTCTCAACTGAGTAAATTTCATTAACTGTATTACTTGAAGACTACACGGAAGAAAGGCGAAATATCAATTTTTTATTATTTTTTGTTCAGAGCAGCAATGTGTAGGTTTTTAGTAGTAGTTTTATGTGAGTCATTCAAACATGGGAAAAAGACGAATCCTCATAGCTTAAAACACGTTATAAAATTCTTCGTACAGGGAAGAAAGGCGAATGGTCCTCGCGTAAATCCGAGAAAGGTGGAATGTCAGTGCTTGTCGGGACGTCGGGGGAGTACACGCCGCATTTTATTTACTAAAAACGTTTATTTTTCGATTAGCCTTCATTAAATAAAGTGCGTGTTATTGTGCTCGAAAATGACGGATAGTGAAAAAGATGATACGTGTTGCAAAAAAAACACTAGAAAAAGGAAAATTACAGGTCGAATAAATGAAGTGATAAAGCGGTTAAGACAACAGAACCATGAAACAGGTGACGATTGTCAATGTAAGAGACTTACATGTTTTAAAACAGTAGATCAACAAAACCGATCAAACATTATAAACAATTTTAACCGTATGGGGCGTGATGAACAAAATATTTACTTGGCAGGCCTAATAACGTTAATGTCCGTAAAGCAAAGAAGAGCCCGAGATGAAGCTACATCAAGATTGCATGATGCAACGTATTCTTTTAGAGTTTGAATAACGACTGACGATAAATCTACTGACGTTCCAATTTGTTTTAAAGCTTTTCTAAGCCTTCATGGTATTGGTCAGAAGAGGCTTGAAAATATTCAAAAAAGTTTAAAAGCTACTGGTCGTGCACCAATTGACAAACGCGGAAAAATCCAAACAAACAAGCACTAACAAAAAAATAGCTAGATAAAGCGTTTTAAAGGAAGAGAAAGCCATTATAGTAAAAATAAAACTAAGTAAATTTACCTTCCGGATGACTTAAATATTAAGAAAATGTACAAATCCGATAAGGTCGCTCCTGTGTCTAACGAAACATATCGACAAATCTTAAATAAGCATTTTAACATTAGCTTCTGCTATCCGCGGAGTGATACGTGTAGTGCTTGCGATAATTTCTTGGCTGACCTAAAGCTTGTCGCTTACTTATGCACTGCACCGCGAAGCGAAGCACGGAGAAAAAGGTTGTTATGAATTTTCTTCATGTAGTTAAATATACTCGTGCGTATCTGTGCGAAGCAACGCGCTGCACAACGAAGAGAAGGGACACGGATCGCAACAGTAGAATCCTAGGCAAATAGGCCAATAAAGTTAGGTTTTTACTCATCACAAGTGTATAGACGGGTTTGACAGTTGAAATGGATAGTATGAGATATTACAAAAAGACTCTCATCTAGGGATTCATGAATTTTTTAGTGGAAATATTTTTAAATAAACAATTAAAACGTCAATATCATTATTTTGCTCATAACTTATAAACTTGTCTATTTAGAGATTTGACATCTACAGACAAGTTATTGAGAAAAAAGAAATACACAAAATGAGATATACTAAATTAAAATCGGTTAATAAACAAAAAAGTTATTGCATAATAACCAAGCAAAACGGCTGTTTTTGATTATTGTTAATAACTCTTTTAGTAATCAATAAAATTTATTTAAATGTATCTGCACTTAAAGATCTCATCGTGTTCGAAGTGTGTGCGAAAGATAGGCTAGATCCGTCAAATAGTTTTTGCACAATTTAATTTGTTTATAAGATTTTTTGAAAAATGCACAAATTTCTAAGGCCGGTCCAGATAATTTGACTGAATGGATCTTAATAATCCGGGGCTTATTTTCTTTGTTGAGACATATATTAATATCCTATGGAAAAAAAAGTTAAAAAAAATTACGTTTAAGTATACAAAATGATTTAACAATAAATAGCACTTTTTAAGCTTATAAACATTTACAATAACTCTGTACTATTTAGTTTAAATTAAATGGCAATAAAATATTCGGAAGGCTGGTTAAAAAACACAACTTAAAAAAAAAAAGAAAAAGGTCCTGCGACCATTAGGAGCCGAGTTAGTACTTTTTTTTTAAAAAATCACTGTTACGTCAATTAACAACATTAAGGGCTGAAATTAACCAATCTTTTAGAAGAAAAGTCAAAGTTTTTAACAAAATATTTAGCAAACAAACTAATTGAAAATTGATTAAACAGGAGTGTTGTAAACCAAGAGTACTTTACGTTCCGACTCAAATGGAAGGAGTGGGGATTGCCGATTGCACTCAAGCCACGCTCAAGCAGATGCTGTTAGGCTGCGACTATACAACCGGTTTGTTGTATTGAAATATTTAGTGTTTTGTTTTATTTAATAATTGTTACAAATAATTAATTTTACGTAAAATTCATCTGAATATTAAAAAAAAAAAACTACCTGTTGTGATATATATTAATATAAACACATGGTTGTACCACGTTGTCTGAATAATATACGGTTAACTTTGAATATAATATTATTTTACTATTATTATAAGTTTACGTGAAAAGGAAACTATGATATTATTTATATGGAAAAATTATTAAATATTTCTATTTTTATTTTAAAACATGATATTTATTGTACTAAGAAAGATTTTAAACATTTATTTCAAAAATGTGAGTACACTGCTTTAAATTGTATAGGAATGTATACAATATAATGTATAACTTTGAAAGTTAACCAATGAAATTTAAACGGATATTTAGATTTACAATTTTTTAGAAAAGATAACAAATGAATATATTAAAATATTTTCACGTTAAAATTATAAGATCGCATTTTAAATTTTATACGAATATTAATAAATTCTTATTATTGCAGTACTTATAGAAATAGGATTATTGCAGTATAGAAACATTTAATTGTTTTTTTTTTTTGATTGGATTAGCGATACAAACTATTAAATTGGTAAGTAAGGGGCCTTTCTATGATAATAAATATTATAATTAAACGTACTCCCTTTAAGATTTTATAAAAATAAAATTGAAAAATATTCAGCGTAGAAATTTTATAAATTAAAGTCACGTAAAAAAAGTTTGATATTTCACTTATTATTGAAGATGAAAGTGAAGATGAATGTTTACATAGTAGTAGCAGTGACGATATAGAAATTAAGCGTAGAAAATTACAGTAAATTAAATTATTTTAAAAAATCACTACACAAAATTTCAACTTCTGTAATAACAAAAAATTAATTTATTATTTCATTAATAAATTTTTAGTAAACATTATTCAAAATGTTCATTTACTTATAACATTTATTTAATATAATCATATTTGAAATAAATAAATAGAAAAATAACAATAAAAAGACGACTTAAGAAAAAGTTTGTACATTCCGTAGTCATTAGCTGCTTTGTTTTGAATAATTTTGCAATGAAAGTATGTTAAATGTTATTATTTTAACGTTGTACCCCAGTTTAAAAAAAAAAAAGAACAAATTTGGTCCACTAGAACCCGAGATATGTCATTTTTTTCCAAGCACTCTATTTTGAAACCGTGCGCTTGACTTTTTCAGAGAGCGCGGCTTGTGTGCAATCGGCAATCCCCACTCCTTCCATTTGAGTCGGAACGTAAAGTACTCTTGGTTTACAACACTCCTGTTTAATCAATTTTCAATTATTTTGTTTGCTAAATATTTTGTTAAAAACTTTGACTTTTCTTCTAAAAGATTGGTTAATTTCAGCCCTTAATGTTGTTAATTGACGTAACAGTGATTTTTTAAAAAAAAAGTACTAACTCGGCTCTTAATGGTCGCAGGACCTTTTTCTTTTTTTTTTAAGTTGTGTTTTTTAACCAGCCTTCCGAATATTTTATTGCCATTTTATTTAAACTAAATAGTACAGAGTTATTGTAAATGTTTATAAGCTTAAAAAGTGCTATTTATTGTTAAATCATTTTGTATACTTAAACGTAATTTTTTTTAACTTTTTTTTCCATAGGATATTAATATATGTCTCAACAAAGAAAATAAGCCCCGGATTATTAAGATCCATTCAGTCAAATTATCTGGACCGGCCTTAGAAATTTGTGCATTTTTCAAAAAATCTTATAAACAAATTAAATTGTGCAAAAACTATTTGACGGATCTAGCCTATCTTTCGCACACACTTCGAACACGATGAGATCTTTAAGTGCAGATACATTTAAATAAATTTTATTGATTACTAAAAGAGTTATTAACAATAATCAAAAACAGCCGTTTTGCTTGGTTATTATGCAATAACTTTTTTGTTTATTAGCCGATTTTAATTTAGTATATCTCATTTTGTGTATTTTTTCTTTCTCAACAACTCGTCTGTGGACGTCAAATCTCTAAATAGACAAGTTTATAAGTTATGAGCAAAATAATGATATTGACGTCTTAATTGTTTATTTAAAAATAGTTCCACTAAAAAATTCATGAATCCCTAGATGAGAGTCTTTTTGTAATATCTCATACTATCCATTTCAACTGTCAAACCCGTCTATACACTTGTGACGAAAAAACGCTTATTTTCTACTAATTTGACTCGTCTAAAAGAAATTCTGTTCGGCGCGCTTCGAATTGCACTAGTGAGCGGAGGTCTACGGAAGTCATGCGGAAAGTTTTCCGAATTTCATTTGTCATCGACTACTTTTGACGTGTCTCGTACTGAAAAAATCTACCAACATTCACTAATATGTGCTAACATCGCTAATGTACAGTTAATTGTAAAATAATAGGTTGTAAAGAAATAGGTGAAAGATGTCAACAGAAAGGTTTGAAAATTACAGTTTTACCATGTCTTTAATTTTAAAAATTACATATTTAGTTATTTGCATGTTTGTAATATTCCACGTTTATGTCTATAAAGGAAAATAGTACAATGTTTTATGAGTGGAGTAAAAGTGATACTTTTTGTGGTTAGATTGCCTACGTTTGCAAAGTAACAAACAGACAAAAAGTCACTATTGCTCCAACGTGTCTACACACCTACTAACAACTACAACCTACTACAACGCCAAAATACAACTGCGTTCGATTCCGAACCGAACAACAACGTAGTGTACCTCCTCGTATATAAGCGAAAAACCGTGCACATATTAGCGCTCATTTGTAAACTTCGTCGCGCCGTGCTTCGCTTCTCTCTGCTTCTCCGCGCTTAAGTGAGCGACAAGCTTTAAGGTCCTTCACAACAAACTGAATGAAACAAATGATGGCTCTGAAAAACAAAATATAGAAGTTGAGATAAAACGAATAACTTTGGCAAATAGCCTACACAAATTCAAAGCGGAAGCATTTTATGAAATAAAAAGAAAGGCAAGGAAAGCAGCAATAAACAATGTTAACTGTGAAGCAGTCGCTACGGATTTTGAAAAAAAATTATCCACTCCAAATATTCCGACCAACGACGTCTACTATAAGAGACAACTGACGCTTCACTCCTTTAACATTCATGTATTGTCAACAGCAAATGCTACATTTTATTGTTTTCCAGAAACCATAAAAGGCAAAGGTTCAAACGAAGTAGTGTCATTTCTGCATCATTTTATCTTTATTCAGCTTGATCTATCAGTTCGTCACCTACACATATTCTGTGATTCATGTGGCGGCCAAAATAAAAACTTCACTGTTTTCCGTTATCTTCACTATGTAGTGAAGGTTGGACTGCAAAAAGGTTGGACTTAATCATAGTAACCTTTCCAAAACGAGGCCATTCTTAAATGGAGTGCGATCTAGATATGGGTGTGATAAATCAAAACATTATGGCTGAACTTCTTGAGGATTGGTACACGGAAATTAGATCATGTCGAGTAAAACCAAATCCGTTCGATATCGTAGAGGTCGATCAAATACTTATAAGAAACTGGTTACTATTCTTGGACCAAATTTACGTAACTAAAGCAACATATAAATCAAGACCAATCAGAGAACTCGAAATATTGAAAGATTATCCACGCCTTTTCAAACACCGAGATTCCTATAATGGACAATGGGAGACGTCAATTATACGCAAACCATTTACAAATTCCGATGAGGTGCAACTACCCGAGAGCCAGTTTATTTTGCCATCAAAATTATATACAGGTGAGTTTGTTTTAAAAATTCCTTTCCTTTTCCCTTTTTTCATAGAGATGTTTTTTTAGAGCTAAGGAAAATTTCTAAGGAAATATTTAACGATCTGGTCCACTTGAGTCAGTTTTGCACATCTGAAAGTTCTAGATCGTTCTATAGAGGCTTACCTTACAACAAAAACAACAAAAACGTAGACAAAATGAGGAGAAAATAATAAAAGCTAGACAAATGAAGAACAGAAAAAAAAATTGTTGTCATATATTTCGCTTTTTTCCCGTGTTTCTAGTGACTTGTGTTTACATAAAGCAATGTTTCTAAGTTTTGTGTTTTATTGTAAATTCCGTTGATTAAATAATACGTTCAAAATAACTATCAAGTTCTGTTAAAAAGCATGAAACCGCGTACAAGAAAATGATGCCGTCCGCCTACGGTTCCGGAACGACAGCTGGGACCATCAACTCAGAAGAGCTACAAGTATACAGTGGTTAAAACGCGCCCTGTTAAAGAAATACGACTAGATGGATTTTATCATTGTCCATTCATGATGATAAACGTAATGCTTCAGATGTAAATTGCCTGTCTGTTTGGGCAAATCACGAATGATATGCGACAAATGTAATGTTCCTTTGTATAAGAAAAAAATTGTTTTGTAAGATATCATACAATCAATACAAATACAACAACTTATTGAATAAAATACTTCAGTTTTTTATTTATCAGTATTTAAAACAAATTATCTAATATTTTTACTTCATTGGCTAACGATGTCCTCAAATGAGGACATCTTATAGTGCCCAACTTGTACATTTTGAAAATGTTAAACTAATATAAAAAATTCGAAAATAAAATCATACTAGTTATGTTGAAAATTTCCAATTTTTAGCTTACAGAAATTTAATTTTTTAAACGATGGGTTAATTTGTCTTACAAACGTTTCATCGTATTTTCTGTCAAGTCAATTTTTGTTTTGTTTCTTGTATGAATACTTTAAATCTATAATTTAATTTTTTTTATATTTCATTTCGATTTACAACAGCGGATCCAAAATCCGCTGCGGGTATCAGTTTATGCCTATACTTTGTTTCAAGTTAAGAAAATAACATTACGCTTATGGAGATCAGTGTTGTCAAAACTCTCAGGCACTCTCTTTTGCACGGATGTCCAAGATATTCCCTTGGATTAATTTTTGAATTTCCATTTTCAATTAACATTTAACTGTAAAGTCAGAATAACTACTAAACAACCACAAAGCCTTATTATCATTATGATCAGAGAACGACATAAAATCACTAACATGCGCACACATTAAATCTTTAATAGCCAGCAAAATGCATGATTTAACTAAGCAATATTTTCTACTGATTTCTATGATTCATGGCATATGGTATTCTCACTGAAAAACAAATAAACTGTCGTTACTATAATTAAAATAAGATAAAATGAAATGATCTTTTGTAAATAATATTTATTTAATTAAAACCATTTTCCCTACTTTTTATCTCTTGTTTCGAATGGGCACTTCTGGTCAATTACGTTAAAAAACATTAATTTAATTTATGTCTATGGAAACGAAAATACAAATTATACAACCCTGAATCGTGCTTGTGTTTGTCGTGGCATAGCCCATAAGAAATACATGGCCCTATCTCCGCAATGTTATTTTCTTAACGTGGAACGCTCTATAGTAATGATGTATGTAATCTTCTTTCGCTACAAGAATTTTCGTTGTTTAGGTTAAAATTAATACTTCAATCTAAAAACATCGACAACGCATTAACTACCTCGTTTTTTTATTTTGTATATATACGGAATCTAGAGTATTGTTATATAATATAAATCAATTAAAATATATTATGGCTACACTTTCATCGCATTAATCACACGCATCTATAGACTTTTTACTTTTATATAATGTATAATCAAACATAGGTAATTCAAATACGTAATAAAATTTTCACTTATCATGCAACGATCATATCGTTTTTATCAGTTGTATATGAGAATAATTAATAAGCACTTCGGTAGAAAATGTTCGAAATCACGAAAATTCGTAAAAAAAATCAGATCCTACAAAAATAATTGTGCACAAAACTGATTGATCACTATGACCAATTCCTTATAGAAGACAGAGATTAATATTTCATCAACCCAAAATAAAGGAAAAATTGAATCAATTAAGGGTGAAATAATTAACATCAGCAATGAGATGATCAACTCAATGTGGCAAATTATATTTATTAGTCTATGTGTGATACAGCTTCTGTAAAAATGCTCTGGAAGACAATACAAGAAACCAAAATTACTCATAAAAATCCCTTAAAAACGTTCATAGTAAGTCTACTTTAAGAATCAAAATTGGTAACAATAGATCATAGAAATTATCTGTAAACAAAGGTCTGCGCTAAGAGTTTTGTATATCACCGACACTGAGTAAAATGTATTTGGCACCAAAGTTAAATTAAAGGAAGCAAAAATGCAATGAAATAGAAATTGATTTTAAAGAGAAATGTATATATGCTAGAAGAAGAAATAAGAACATATGGTGCATTAGATTAGATTATATGAGGTCGTTAAGGTCTGGCAGCCTCACCGCACATCGTTGACACCGTCAACTTATCTAGTTGAACTCCAGGATGCCAATACTTGTGATAAAGTTGATTAGCTTCCTAGGTGACTTGTTTTCTATGTCAGATGATGCTAAACTGGCTTCTGAAAACAGATCGTCCAAAATAACCGTGCAGTGAATACCACTAGATCCTAGAACACTAAGAAGACCAACGAAAGGGCTAATAAAATAATAGAAACCGCTGAAAGTTAGACATCAGACAAAGAACTTCGATATGTGACGGTTTAGCATAAAGAAAAGTATTCAATATAAAAATATTGCCGCAAAAAGATATCTTAATTTTAATGTAAGTATTTGTTATTAAATCAATATTATTTGTTACAGTTTAGAAGGAGCTTGCATGACATTTTGCAACCTCAGCATGATGACCATTATCTACTTCGGTGGTTAAGAGGTAAGAGTAATTTAAATAGTTTTCAATATTTTATGTGTATCGAAGTGTAATTGAAAGGCCTCTGTGAAATTGTGGAAACAGGCTTTTCATTTCATGTACTTTAAAATATTATATCTAATGTTTTACCCACGAAAAAACTAATTATTGGTAAAATGGTTTTCCGAATGCTTTTGGCTGATCCGGCATTTATCAACGGCTTTGACACTTTTCTCAAGGATAAGAAGAACTTGTGACAGTAAACCAATCATTCAAATTAATCAGTAGAAGCATGGGTGCTGCTCACCACCATCTTGCAAGTTCGCAGCTTTGGTGGCAGCCCATAAGATTATGGTCTCAGTATTTTGGGATGCACAAAATTCATTGTAGACTAATTATTTAGAAAAATAAACCACTATAACCTGCACTTACTACGCTCAACAATTAATCTATAAATGATCAATTTCAGGAAATTACAATCAGAATAGGAAAGGCACAGGAAAACTGCTCTGCACATGAGATATAACGTTTTCTCGACTTTGTTTTATGAAATAAAAGTTTAAACATACGACCTCAATCGAAAAACTGAAATCATTTATGGGTGTATAGAAGAATTCTGAAAATATGTGAGAACACGTCACAAACTAAGGGTTCTGAAAAGGATAAGTAAAGAAATAGAAATTTTAAATACAACCAAAACAATAAAATTTAAATAATACGGACAAATTACACGTGAAGAAATTTGCACTTTATTTCAACTGATTATGGAACAAAAGATTCAAGAAAAGACAATAAGGGGAATAGCATGGCTGCGCAACCTGAGAGAATGCTACAGATGTATACCAAATGATCTTTTCAGATCAGCCGTCTCTAAAGTTCGAATTCCTTTGATGATTGCCGACCTCCGTCGCGGAGATAGTAGTTGACGCAGAAGAAGAAGACAACAAAAATGTTTAAGGAAACACAAGTCCTTGGTTGCAGTGGGCTCCATTCATGTCGCAGGTTTGGAAATTAAGAAACACCCCCATATTCTCAAGATTTGGCTTCGAAAATTTCTCAAAACTCAAAGAAGACCTTAGGGGAAATTTTTCGACCGATTATAAACTGATGTGTGTTATAAATGGGTAGTTGGACAAGGACAAAGCAAAGTTAGCTAGCTAGCAAAGCTAGCTACGTACTGTAATCTAATTTCGGTGACATAAAATGGATATGGGACGGATGGAATGGTACGGATTCGAAATCCGGATGGCAGTACGGATACCAATGGCAGAATAGTCATGACAATTGTCAACCTCCGTCGCGGAGATGGACGTAAAGTAGAAGTTGTTTTAATACTTAAACTTACTAAATTATTGTGTATTCAGTATTTACATATTGTATGTGTAACAGAAACAGTATTATTACTATTAGAATTGTTTAAATTTGTTTTATTATTCTAGCAAGAAACTGGAATCCAGCGGCTGCAGAGAAAATGTTTCGAGAGGTAAATACAATTTTTACTCCTATTACTAATATTTACCAAAATATAATATTTTTATAAAAACTAATTTTAATTATGATAACAACACTTTAATGCACCTAATTACAGTAAAAGTGCTTATTTTAGTTAGATTAGTGGCATATTTTAGTTTCCTTGTAGTTACAAAATTAAAAAAAGCTTCCAAAAAAAAAACATAAACACATGTAATCTTTACAATGTGAAAAAAATTAAAAATAATTTGAAATTGCAAGATACATTTTTGATTAGCTAAAATTTGACGTTGTACTTGTTAGTTTAACGCAATTGTAGTTATTTTTGGAATTTTGGCACTACTTTTGATCTAGGTTCACGATATGTAGTTAAACAAGGAAGAGTCAGTTATATTTACCTATATTTAATTTTAAATCTTTTACTGCGCTGATTTTTAATAACTTTTTATTGTTTTTAGTCGGTAATGTTCAAAAAACAGTGGGAAATCGATTCCCATTTAATTGCATGGGATCCTCCAGAGCCAATTAAGTCGTTTCATCCCAGTGGCACATGTGGATTGGACAAAGATGGGGCTCCAAGTAAGTTGATTATTAATTTCGTTTTATGTACGTTTTTGTTATTTTTATCAAGAATTGTGCCATTTTTTCCATTATTGTGAAAATTTCATGCAAGTTCGCAGGAATATGACAGTAGATGACAAAGTTAGTCGTGAAATTGTTAATTGAAAATATTTTACTATTTTTTTGGAAGGTTCAGGTCTTTTGTAATAAAACCGAATGTTTTTCAGTTCTCATCGTTCCATTTAAAGGATTTGACCCCATAGGGATGTTAAGTTCGGTATCAAAATTGGAGCTAATAAAAAACGAAGCTAAAATTTTGGAGACTAACCTAAAGATGGCAGCGGAGACAGGGGAACATCAACTAGTGGTTATTTTTGATATGGAAGATTTCGATATAAAACAGTATGCTTCTAGACCAGGTAATATAAATATTAATGAAAAGGATGTCTACAAATGTTATTTGTTTATGTTTGATTTTATGTTTTTATTCGTTATTACATTGTTTCTCTTTTTCCGTGTTTGTGATTAATGACAATTTCTTATATCTATCTAATAATATCAAGCTATCCTCTTTTCTTTTAGACATGGAATTTCCAGGGCAACCTCGCGTCTAGGGTGATGCCGAAGTATTTTGCTGATGTTGCATAATGAACTTGGGTATCATTTATTCTAACTGGGAAATTTTATATTTTTTTATTTATAAAGTTAATGTGTGCAGATTTAGTCTCATTTGATTTTATTTGTCATTTTCTGGTCCAGGTATGTATTGTATTTACTGATAGCTGCAACTTATCAGTCGATTCTTTACTAGTGTCTTCTATTGCTAGAATGGCTGTATCATCCACGAAGTTAAAGAAAAATGCATAGTTGAAAGTAAAAGAACTATCTTATTTTGCTTGGGTTTATAAGATAATAAAGTCATGTTTTTATCGTACACAAAAATACTTGAACCTCACTTCCAAGTTTTGTTACCGAGCAATTCAGGAGGTATTTCTCCTTTAATTTTCCGGAATATTCCGACCATTGCCAACTTGTAAGAGGAAGATAATAATTTATTTGAAAGAGGGATGCTAGAAAACCTGTTGTCCATTGTCACAATACGTCTACTTCCATGTAAAAGTCTCAGGCTTGTGACAAAATGTCATGTACATCGCAAACCATAAGTATTTTTATGCCGTATTTACTAGATTTTTTGGCATATACATGCGAAATGGACACCAGTCACGAAATCCTAGGAGCTGTTCGTAGATTGTCACATATGAACTGGCTTTATAATTTTTGACACAGTTTTCAATAAACAAGTTTCAAATTTTAGATATTGGAGCAAAACTACTTCCTTTTTTACGTTCTTCTCTTGTTAAGGAGTTATCAAATCGTAAAGAATTGATCAAAAAGTTAAACCTTTCTTTACTCATCGTTGCTTTATGTCTATGGCCACAATAAGTGCTATCAAACAAAACGTCAGCTAAGTGGTGATTATTTTTTAAAGCCTCAGATAAAAATAACAAACCTAATAGTGCTTTCAGTTCAGGCAATGTCGTTTCTAAACCAGTAGCTTTTTTGTCTGGTACTTTCCTCGCAATTCTGCAATTTTTTCGTTTGTACGTAGCAAAACTTCGTCAAGAATCTGATCTGTAAAAAATAAATTAAAAACATCATAGGTTCTATAGTTCTGGACGCGACTTTACAACCTCAATCTTTTATTGGTAAATTACTCCACTTATTACCGTTTCTACTTACTAAAGACTGTTTATTCCATATGATAGACGATTTTTGTACAATACGGTTATCAGTATATGTTGATTCTGATGACGGCTGCTGCGTAATTTTAATTCTTTTACGAGATAATGTATTTCTTGTTTTTTTGTGAGTTTTAGCCCAGGTGTTAGCTAGTTTTGTGAAGATATTTTCTTCGTCCTGTCTAGGATCATAGTTTTTATCTTCAATACTATCGTTGCTGTCAAATGGATTTTCTAACTGCTCTAGATCATCTTCTGTATCACTTAAATCACTGAAGTCGCTTTTATTTATAATTTCCTCCAACTATTTCTCAGTAAGAGGACGCTTTAGATTAACAATTGATTTTGCAGACATCCTATTTATACGTTAATAATAACAGCACAAAACTTTTTACTCGGATACTAACCACATGTATCTTCTACGTACAGAGCATTGTAACTACTACGGTTAAATCCTAACCCAAACTAAAATCCAAGCGAAGCGAGGCGAGTATTAATTTGTTTTATTGACCATGTTACAAGTTACAATGAACATATTGTATTCATTGTACCATGTTATTGACCATGAAGTGAGGATAACATAGCTTACGCGGCTAAGCATTGCCACGTTTAGTTTTCTTTCAGTAGCTGTCAGAATAAAATCGGTACGTAATATTTACGTACGTTAGTACTCTAGGGTTAAATCGGTAAACACTTCTTTTTTTACTCTGAAATATCTATTCGCAATGTATGACTTTATCAAACGCCTGTGCTACGTCCAAGAAGATTATAGAGCAGACTTTCTTTTCTTCTAATGTTTTTCCTATTATATTTGTTATTCTGTGAACTTGATCTATAGTTTTAGTGCTATTATACATTGAAAATTTGATATATTTATATTTTTTTTCAGCTGCCGAATTTGCTATATCCCTCATACAGTTATATGAAGCAAACTACCCAGAGATCTTAAAACAATGCTACATCATAAACGGTAATAATTTTTTATACAATAATTGTAGCCTTAATAATAATTTTGTTAAATATTTAAATTATTAATATGTATGCCCATTAAAACGCTTTTCAACGGTAGACCATCTGTTTTGTATTACACAGATTATTGAGAAGAAACTGGCCGTCAACCAGGAGGTGCATCTGTTATATGTGGACTTGAGAAAAGCGTATGATAGCATCCCACAAAACAAACTATGGGAAGCATTAGAGAAAACCAATATAAGCGCAAATTTAATAACAGCGACGAATCAATTGTATACCAAAACTGCAGCAAGGGTGAAAGTTGGAAGCGAGCTATCGAGAGGATTCCAAATTAGCAAAGGCCTAAAACAAGGGTGCTGCCTTTCACCGACATTATTTAAGATCTACCTCGAGCAAACTCTAAAACTTTGGAAACGCAAATGCAAAAACATGAGATTACCGAACAACAACAATACAATATACACTTTGTCATTTGCAGACGACCAACTTGTACTAGCGCAAGACTACGATGTTATAGAATATATGACAAGGAAATTAATAGAGGAGTACAAAAAAGGTGGTTTGGAAATAAACATAAAAAAGACCGAATATATGTGTATCGGTGGGACACAGCAGGACCTTACACTGGGGAATGGCGAAATTATTAAACATTGCGACGCATATAAATACCTGGGTATGACCATCACACAAGAAGGAAACGTAGACCGGACGATAGAAGAAAGAAACAACCAGGGAAGAAAAGCAATTACCCTTCTCAATAGTATACTGTGGGACCAGGCAATATCAAACAACAACAAACATAGAATATACAATACAATTGTTAAGAGTATAATCACTTACAGCAGTGAAGTATGGCAAATAAAAGAAAGATACAAGAGAAAACTTGAAGCAACAGAAATGGATTTCTGGAGGCGCTCAGCAGGAAAATCAAGATTAGAAAGGTAACCAACAACAGAATTAGGGAAATAATGAATGTGAAACACACAATAGTAGATGACATTAGCACCAAACAGCTTAGATGGTATGGACACGTACAAAGAATATCCGAAGAACGACTCCCGAAACAAATCCTAACGTGGACCCCTCATGGTAGACGAAAAAGGGGAAGACCCCGCCTTAGTTGGAGAGAAGGCATAAATCGAAGTATGAGAGAAAGAGAATTAGATGAAGACCTTTGGATGGACCGAAGTGAATGGCGACTAGGCATCGGAAGACGTAGGAGAACGTTTTAAAACCGATATATATATATATATATATATATATATATATATATATATATATATATATATATATATATACGCTTTTTTACATGGAATTAAATCACAATTGAAAATTAATGAAAATTTCATTTTATATAAAGGGTGTGCATAAACTCTCCTGATAAATGAAGACCGGAGATTCCACAGACAATTTTAAGACGATTTAACCCAATTCACTTACTCCAAAAATGCTTCCTAAAGGAGCTAGAGTTTTTTAAAGATGGCGCCTTGAAAGTGTTTTTTTTTATTACCTCCAGAACGCTTCTATTTAGAAAAATGAAAACTAGTACGATTATTTAGCCTCCAGAATTGAACCGAATCCATTAATTGCGAATTCCTAGTATGGTTGATAGGCGACCGTTTTGGGTAGGTCAATATTGTGGTCAATATTGACCTACCCAACGCATAACGTTGCTATTTTAACGCATAATTTTCTTGTCTCTAACTTTTAAGAATTCGTGATACTAAATCATTAGATTTTACGATATTCTAGTGCTAAAAATCGAGAAAAATCGATTTGAAAATTTTTCGTATTTTCGTCATGAAAGGTAAATTAATATTTTTTGCACTAGTAGGCTGTGAACTATTATCAGAACTATAACCTAAGTTTTTGATTGTTAAATTCTTGTCAGTTCGTTAAGTTTCTCTTTAAGTTTTTACTTTGTTGCATTCAAACACAATAATTTCAAAAAGAGAAATCATACGATTTCTACCTGGCGAAATCGAATTCAAATATCAGCCACCGTGCTTCCTAAAACTTGCGAAGCAAACAGCTTGATGAATAAATTGAATAAATCGGCAAAGGAATCTAAAATTGCATTCCAAATGCCGTTCATCATGGCCAATCATCGTAGTGAATTCGATTTCTGGTACTCCAAACGAAGTAAAGAAATAAAACACAATGACGGTATTAGATTTTGATTCGATATAGAGCAGCAACAAGCCGCATATACGTATTTCGACCTCTTTAGGTCTCCTCAGTACGGTATAGCCATTACGGAGTAGTATAGCCATTACGGAGTAGTGGCTATACCGTACTGAGGAGACCTAAAGAGGTCGAAATACGTATATGCGGCTTGTCGCTGTTCTGTATCGACTCAAAATCTAATACCGTCATTGTGTACAATAATTTCAATTCAACAAAAATGGTCTTTACTAATGAGAAATACCCTGATGTACATTTAGTGCAAAATGAGGTGTAACGCTCAAGCAGTAAAGTAGATACGCTAAAAAATTTCCCGATTAAGAGAAACAAGTTCAGTGATCCCAAAAAATAATGAAAGAGAGCAACATAATGATGTAACAGCACATCTAAATGTTACTTTAATGGAATTTGAGGAAAAATTTACAAATATGCATTCGAAGACTATCTGTCATGTATCCCATAGTCCTTAGTAGAAAATCTTCCGCAAGAAATATCTTATACAACGAAAATTTATATCCTCTCATTTTACAAAGGTGCAAGCACTGCTTATATTTTTTCCTTTTCCTTTTTTGAGATTTTTTTCCTTAAAAAATTTTCAAATCGATTGTTCTAGAAAACGGTGTATCCTACAGACTTAAGTACAGACAGAGTACCTTTTAGTACTAGAATATCCGAAAATTTATTAATCTAATATCACAAATGCTTTAAATATATAGACAAAAAAGTTATGGGTTAAAATAACTATTGAAATTTGCAATTAATGGATTCGATTTAACTCTCGAGGATAAATAATCGTACCAGTTTTAATTTTCTAAATAGAAGCGTTCTGAAGTTACTAAAAAAACTACTTACAAGGTGCTATCTTCAAAGAGCGCTAGCTCTCTTAGGACGCATTTTCGGACAAGGTGAATTGGGTCTAACCGTCTTAAAATTATCTGAGGAATCTTCGATTTTCGTTTGCCAGAATTTCTGGACACCCTGTATATGCTTCGACGTACAGAAGAAAAGACAGATTTGAAACAAAGGTTTCTTAATAACATCGATGAAGATATGAGAAATATGGGAATACGTGTTTGGTGAAGAAACGCCATGGATAGGGACGACTGGAGAGAAATTCTGAGGCTAGGACCTACACAGTGTTGTAAATCCAGTATGACGATGATCATCATCTTGGTGCTACAGCCCTTAGAGGGCCTCTAAGCTTTGACGTACCCCGTCTTCTCATTCCCACGGGTTGCGCTGTTAAAATCTTTTTTATCATCTTAGATTCAGAGCGGAAAATCGATAGAGCGGATTCATCTGTTTTAGTCAGCGTCCATGCCTCTGATCCATATGTGAGAATGGGGACTATCGGTGTTCTATACAGCCTTATATGAGTTTTTTGAGACAGACGTTTGTAGCTAAGTACTTTGATAGACCATGATAACACCTGTTTGCAATTATTATTCGCCTTTTTATTTCTTCAGATCTGTTATTATTGAGGTTAACCGATGTCCCTAGATATATGAACTCTTTGACTGCTTCGAAGTTTTGGTCATTGATGAATAAATCTGCGTCAACATTTCCAGCTCTTCTGTTTGTGTTAGTCGCCATGAATTTGGTTTTATTTTGATGTATATGTAACCCCATTCGTTCTGCTGCTGCTACTAGCTCGGTAGCTCAGTTAGGATTTCCGCAGTTCTCGCCCTGGTTCTTGTTATAATGTCCTCGTCTGCATATGCTAGAATTTAGACTGATCTATTAAATATTGTTCCCCTGTTACCTAAATTAGCGTCTCGTACAACTTTTTCTAAGGCGACATTCAAAAGCTGACACGCCAGCGCATCTCCTTGCCTATGTATTTCAAATGGGGTTGACGAGTCGTTTTGAATTTTTATTGCTGATAGCATCTTTGTCATGGTCACTTTTATCATGATATGATGATAATATGCTTCGAAACTTCGATTTTCAATCCGGAAATACTGTCTGGGATCCTGTCACAGGAGTAACTCTTGAAATCACGTAATTGAGTTTATAATCTTCAAAACTTCTTCGCCTCTACGTATCTCTCTTTTCGTGTATAACCACATTTTTAAATATATCAGATGAATTGATTAGATTGATCGATTAAAACCAGGATTGTAGATCATAACTGCAATTATTGCGGCGTAACCCTCTTATACACAGAGTACAATGTTTTGACTTACATACTCAACAAATGCCTCCAACAATTATTGTCTAGTCTTACGTGACTGCATTTTTGACATACAAATTTTGTGAAGCAACCAAAAATTTCTTATAGTTATTAATATTAATTAGTGTTGTTGATTATTTTAGCCCCCAGAGTGTTTTCTGTAGCTTTTAACGTAGTCAAAAGGTTTATGAATGGTTACACGCTCAGCAAAATACAAATTTTCAAGAACGATCCCAGAAAATGGCAACCTGTTTTATTAGAAAATATTGCTCCAGATAATTTACCAGCCCATTTTGGTGGAAATCTTAAGGATCCAGATGGAAATCCAAGATACACAACAGTGGTAAGTAATATTGGTTTTTTTTTCTCTGATATCCGACACAAACTGTTGGGACTTCAGCAAATCAGTTATATATAAGTTCTTCGCGAATATCTGAAAATATTTTATTAGGCGCTGATATACCCTCGTATTAGGGATAGTATAAAATCACAACCCGCGGCGTGTGATCCAGAGTGGGCGGCCTCAAACAGCGTCGGACCTAGAATGGGCGGCTGAAACAAACACTCACCAACACGTCTAGCCAGCGTGGTGAGGCTAAATACCCCTCACGAAAATGTCAGTTGAACATACGCAAATAGGCAAGTAGAAAAATATTTCCAAGAATCTTGCAACTGATAAATTATCAGTCTGTCCCATGGATGGGGGGGGGGGCAAAAAATTGACATACAGGAAAAAGTTACCCGAATAGGACGACACTTTATATAGGAACATATAACGCACGTTCCCTACTATATGATGAAAGACATACTGAACTTGAGTGCGAACTAGAAAACATAAGGGACATAGTCGGTCTCAGCGAAGTCAGAAGACGTGGCGAACACTTCATTAAACTAAAATCAGGACATAGTTTTTACCACGTAGGTAACAACAATAATTCCTTCTGAGGAAGCGGCTTCATTATACACAAGCATCTCCAAACAAGTAGAGTATCACTAAAGAAATTTTCCACAAGAGTGATTATACATATTATATACGGTATAATATGAAAATAATACAGGTTTATGCACCAACAACAGATCATGATGAATAAGACGTGGATTTATTCTATGATGATATCGAAGCCGCTCTTAAAAACTGTCAAGGACATTTTACTTTTATATGTGTTGATTTTAACGCCAAAACAGGAATGAAATCCAACCCTATAGAAACACTACTGGGAAACTTTGGCTTGGATGGGAGAAATGAACGTGGCGAAATACTGTTAAGGTTCATGCTGCAACATGAACTATTCCAAATGAACAGTTTTTTCAAAAAGAAACCACAGAGAATATGGACATGACAAAGTCCTAATGGAAAAACTCAAAATGAAATACATTTTATTATCACGAACAAAAAACACACCGTTAAAGACATCATGGTTCTAAACAGATTTGTTACCAGTAGTGATCATAGAATGGTACGAAGTAAAATAAAAATAAGCTTAAAGAAGGAGAGGTATAAGATGATTAAAAAGAAGAACAAATCAAATCCATGGATAAAACCATCAGATGGAGATAGTTTTCAGCAATGTATTTCCGACATACTTAGTAGTCCTGAAACAGAAAATAATATAAATGACTTAAATAATAAATTAATAAATGCTTTACTGGAAAGTCAATACAAATTCTATCCTAGAACTCCAAAAGAAGAGAAGATTAGCCAAAATACTAGGAAACTAATGCAGAAAGGAAGAGAAATGAGAAACGAGACGGAAACTAAAGCCGACGAATAGTGTTGCCCAAATGCAAGTACAAGACGAGACTTAAACAGTCTTGGTTTTGCGCCTATACACTAATTCTTGGTCTTGGTTTTGGTATTGGTATTGCACTCTCGGTCTTGGTCTTGGTCTTGGTCTTGCAGCAAGAGTCTTGAAAGTCTTGCAGTTACCCATTAGCCTATTGCTATTTATTAAATGTTACTAGGGGGGTTTGAAACCACGATCTAAGCGATCCGTGCCTATGCTCTAACTATCTACCATCTCCCACCGAAGTCAATCAAACATGGTTAAAACACAAAAAAAAAACATAATTTATTTATATTTTAAAGAACATTATCTGTCTAGAAAGGGATTGATGGACCCCCACCATATATGAAATGGAAATCTGGAAATCTAAAGCAACATAAATGTTATTAACAATTTTAACTCTACTTTTATATAAAAAACTAAATAAAGAATAGGTAAAAAAGCAATGATAATCAAAATAAGTTATTTTAAATTAAGGAGATATCTACTTAATAAATATATTAATATACCAAAATAAAGTAGTAGGTACATTTTTTAGGAACCATAATTTTCTTTTTTCAGGAAGAAATATTTGTAATTCCCTTTTGTGAAAAGATATTAGATGCTTCCTTAAACCTGACGTGTTCCTGTTTTTCATTTTCATTTTAACCTTTCTATGTAGGCACAATTTACACAAAGTAATTTGGATGCATGAATTATTTCGAAAAACTGATCAAATTTGCTGTTAGGTCTTTTAGATCTATAATTCCAACGCTCCCTACTCCGACTAAAACTAGTTGAATCTTTGCCCTTCATGTCAAATTGTAAACTTGTCAAAGAAGTTTAGTGATGTCGAAAATGTAACTACTACTATAAATGTCCGTTACTTTTTAATACCCTAAGTATCTAATAACAAACCGAGAAATTATATATCGTTACTTCTTTATTCTAAATATTTCGGTATTTTGTTTACACGGTAGGCGACATTATGTTACTTTTGAATATTAGTCGCGCCCTTTCAGCAAATTTTGTTTAATCGAATGATCTCATCGCACACTCAGCAGAAACAATGTGTAGTCTTAGGCCGATAAGATTTGTTTATTTAAATTCCTCCTAACTAAAATTTAATGGGAAAAAATTTGAATTATTAAGTGGGTGTCCCTAACAATAAGTGTTATAGTTTTTATTAGCTAAGGTGACATATTTTTAAAAAACTTCGATACGATATTACTGTCTGCGTCGCAATGCAAGATTATTTTATGATTAAAGGGCGGCTATTCTCAAAATCTGGACAATTAATTTCAGGGCGAAAAAGCCTTATGCTGGAAAAGAATGTACAAAATATTTTATTTTTAAATTGTAATTATGACCCTTGAGCACGTGTCAAATGTATTTTTTAATGAATATTTTGATTCGGTATGTATGTTTATGGTATTGTTCGTAATGCACATAAGTATAGTTTTTATTACATATTTTTTTTGCGTCTCATAGAGTCTTTAAGCATATACCCGGACTGCTATACTCGCTAAAACGACACTCAGTCCTAACTGCAAGACGCTAGAGTCTCGCAGGCTTAGTCTTGTTCTTGCGTAAATTAGGCGGTCTTGGTCTTGCGAAAATGAAAGAGCAAGACCAAGACTGCAAGACCAAGACCGATTTTGGGCAACACTATCGGCGAACTACAAAAATTAAATAAAGAAATATCCAAAGCTATTAGACAAGACACTCGAACATATAACCAAGAACAAATCGAACATACCATTGAGAACAATATAAGTATCAAAATATTGAAAAAAAGACTAAGCACGGGGACAATCCAAATAATAAAGATTAAAGATAGAAAAGGTCATCTTACAACCAACAGAGAGGAAACAAAAAACAGAGAAAATCAAGTACCTAACAGAAATATTAACAACGAAAAAGGGCATTGTTAACCAAGGATCAGAACTACTACCGGAAATCACAATAGACGAAATAAAACTAGCCATAAGAAAAGCTAAGAATAACAAATCTATGTCGGTAAAACTAAATAAAAACATGTATCATATCCCAATCGGCAGATGAGTCTGATAGAGTGATATCTTATGGCCTAAACTATTTACCGCAGTACCAGAATATGCTTATAAAAAACTTAACTGGGAAGGGAAAGGCCTGAACATTGACGGTAGAAGATTAACAAATTTGAAATTCGCAGACGACATAGTTTTGTTGTTAGACAACCTAAAGGAAATATGTACAATGCTACATTAACTTCAGTTAGTGTGTGTCAGTGTGGGTCTTAAATTAAACATCTCCAAAACAAAATTCATGACAAACCTACTACCTAGCGGAAATATTAATATTGGAGACACGAAGTACAGCTGGTGGAAAAATACATATATCTTGGACACGAAATAAAGATCACAAGGGACAACCAAACATGCGAACTACTAAAATGAATAAACCTAGCATGGGCAGCCCATGGAAAATTAAAAGACATCTTTAAAAACAATATACCAATTTGTCCAATGGTGCCGAAACTTTGACATTGACAGCTTCAAGTTCTAAAACGCTGCAAATAGCTCAGAGAAAAATGGAAAGGTCAATGCTGAGTATATCGCTTCGTGACCGAGTTAGAAATGAAGACTTAAGACGAAGAACAGAAGTTACCGATGTAATTTCCGGAATTGCCACACTGAAATGGAAGTGGGTCGGACACGTCGCCCGAATCAGTGATAAAAGCTGGACGAAGAGATTGCTTGGAAAGAAGTAGAGGAAAAACCCCTACTCGTTGGACTGACGATATCTAGAACATGCCAAAAAATTGGATGAAAAGTGCTCAAGATAGAGCACAATGAACAAAAATGAGGCAGGTCTATGTCCAGCAGTAGACGTAAAGGGCTGGATGTTGATGATGATACCCTCGTGTTAAAGGTACGCCTATAAGATCTCAGTTAGAAATATTGTGATCTATTTAAAACAGAGATAACTCTTTTAAGTCATCATCTCTTTTTGCTTTTGTCTCCTTATCCATTTTATTCTTATCATTTTGGGTCGAAATACTATCAGAAATGGCGTTACATATATGTTTACTATGCCAAGACTAATCACAAAGAGATTAACAGCTTTTCGGGGTATTGCTTAGGTAACTTTTTTCCTCTGTGCCATGCATTTCTCTTCGTTTGGCTCGCGGAGATAAGAATACGGCCTAGGCCAATATATGCCTGCCTTTCGTAAGAGGCAACTAATGGGAAGGAATCGAGAGATAAAGAGCCATCACTTGAGGTGTCGGGTTTGTAGAAACGCATTCGGGGCGCTTCGGCGTCACGGTCACCGGTCTACACTCCTGATGTAGACCGGTGTCGGAGTCTCCGAGACGAGACTTTCGTGGGACCACTCGACTCTCATTCCACAGAACCAGGTGAGGTTGAACGAGCTGAGCCCATAAGCACCTCTTTTGGGCGCATCACCATTAGGGGCGCCAGTGTCTCGGCACGTACCCACCTGGAAGATTTAAGAGTGGTAGAGGAGAGCTCCTCGACGGCTACCTGTCTACGTTCTAGGTCGAGTTTCTCTTCCTGCGCTCACCTTTACGCCCCGGGGGATAACGTACGGGTGTTCGTAAGGCAACACAGGTACTACGGGGAGGGTGGAGGCCTCGCGTGCTTCATACAACGCGCCACCCTCATAATGGTGTGGGACTCGTAGGGATATGTGGTTTCGCCAAAGGTCGTCTACCGAAAGGTTAGGAAGACCTGGGTCCTGCCAGTGCTTTATCATTGAACACAAACGAGGGAACATGAACATGTTCCATGTGTCATGCATTCCTTGGGTATGAAGGTGTTACATCCATGGACATAATAAGAATAGACTAGGCAAGATATTCGTCGCTCTGTCAATAGAGGTGAAACATCAATAATTACTTTGAGTGGTCTAGTTATCTTTTTCTGTTTGTCGTACGCGCCTGTTCTACCAAACTATCATAGACATAATAAGAATCTTCTTGCTATGTCTATGACTAACATTCGCGATGAGCTTTGACCCTAACGATAGAAACGTGAAATAGCCGGTGAACAGACGGTGTACGGGAGATAGCTTTGTGTTTTCGCAGAATTTTGAACCGAAATATCAGAGTGTTCGATAGTCAGTAAAATGGGAGTCGGTTGCCGCACCTGTGGCGGAGTTATAGGTGACAGCATCTAAAAGTGGTATAAAATATGCTGTCTTAATAGTCCAGTTGAACCATCCATCTCGTTTATTGTTAACTTTACGACAATACTTGTACATAAACAAAATAGAGCGCATGAGCTCGCGCAGATTGGATTTATAGAAATTGTTTTTATTCAATATCTGTAGAAAGGAATTAAATTGTTGCAATTGTGATTTTCTACAATTTTTCCTTGGCAAATTGTTACGTGCGGTCGATATTTTCCGAATTAAGGGAGAAAATAATGACTAAGAGTAATTATTGAATTATCTTCTTTATTACTAACTTAACCACATAATTGTGCATAAACGAAAATGGAAGGAATTATATTAGTATTTTATACAATTTTGATTTCTTTGAGTCTTTGACGAGGCACAAACAATTATAGAACCCTAATAGTAAACGAGATAATTCAATAATTTTTACGCACCTCCACCGTCACTATTTTCTACCTTAAAAATTCGTATAAAAGAAATTGCTAGTAAATCGCATTTGCCACTATTTTATTACCTACCATTTTTGTCGAAAAGTTGAAAATTGCGAAGATATGATAAATTGAAGATGGCGGCTAAGCAATAGAGGAATTTAGTCTCGATTTAAGTTTTCACTACTATTGACTCCCCCTCACCCCAAAGGTTAGAATAATAGGACAAAATTAAGACATTTTTTATATCGTCGTAATTGTTTAGTCGTCTTTTAGATGGCATCAGCTCTAACTCCACCGTAGGTGTGTTGATTGACGCCCATTTTGCAAACACTATTCAACTGCTACAAATAAAATTTATTGAGTATATAATTCCTACGAAAACAACGCTATCTCCCGTACTATTATATCTATGAAAAGATTATAGCGGCAGCGAGCGTGAACGTTGCTAAAGAGAGATAGATAGTCTATCGCGAGTAGTCCGCGTTTCACTATTTTGTTCACTATGCCTAGTCTATTGTTAATATATCTATGGTTTCTCACTATTATACCTATTATATGAAAAAATAAAATGTCTTGAAAGTCTCGATACCTTATTAGATGACATAGTTAATAGCCTATTTTGTATGTTAGAAAAAGGAAAATAAAAAATAATATCATATGTAAAGTCTGTCTCAAATTATATAGTTTTGTTTTTCTTGTTCTTCAACGATTTACCTAATCATATCGCCATTGCGTGTTTATCAACATATATAACATATGAATTTTATTAAATTCTAGTTTTATTAATATTTTTAATTGTCTTGTTAAATTCTTTATTTTTAATTTAGATCAAGCAGGGTGGAAAAGTTCCTCAGTCGTACTACAAGAAAAATATAGAAGTTAAGGATTATGAAAAAGAGTTTACTAAGGCTGTGATAAAGAAAGGACATAAATTCATATTAGATTTTATTGTAGTAGAAGAAGGCTGTCATTTAAAGTAAGTTACAACGTAAATTATTTTAAAAATAAATAAAATTAGTACATACATTCTTAATATTATTAATTTTATTGATATTTAGTTAAGTTAAAAAAGACGAGAGACCTACTTAAGGAAGAGCGTCGTTTTGTATACATTATAGTCAAGCCTCTAAACTCCGGCTCTCTGATGTCTCTCTTTCAATCAATACTCAGGTCTGACTTACGTACGTCCTTTGTCAAATCCCGAAATAAATTCTATTTTCGGCATTTGACAAAAGACTTTTCGTTAAACCTGGGAGAGACTAATTGAGTTAGGTAAACTGTTGATGTAACTGTTCAGTGGAAAACGGGAATCTTGAGTTCTTCCAGTTACTTGTTGCTAAATATTATTTGGACTTCCCGTGGTTTTAGTAAAGAACACAAGACCGTACATGAAACTATTTAATACTTCTATGTGAATGTTATAATATAGAAAAAAGACTTAATTGTTTGTAATAAGGCAACTAAAAAATATTACAAATATATTAATATTATAATACTATTTTACATGTTGTTACTTCGATGAATTGAAACAGAATATGCCGAATGAGGGTTGCTAGGTAGCCTGTCAAAGGAAGGTACTTTCCAAAATATATCGTAACGGCAATTTCTTATCTCCCTTGCGTGGTTCTAAAGACCAGGGAAGTCGTCAGACCATTTAAAGTTTTAACACAAACTTCGAAACTTAATTTTATAAAATCGGGGTTTTTATCAAATAAAATAAACTTTTTAAATATAATGTGGTAATCAGTTGGTAACAAAGATTCTTCAGTTTTCCGTAATGTTTTTTCTAGTGTTCCAAAAACCCGATTAAATTAAATATAACATGACACTGTATTATACCTAATCAACGTCAACAAAATATGACGTTTTAATACCTGATCGAAGTTTGACTGGTCTAACACTGAATTCATCAAATTACGTTTCGAAGTTTGCCTGACCAAATTAGTCTCTTCTAGGTTTGACGAAAATTCTTTAGTCAAAGATCGAAACCAAAATTTATTTCGGGGTTTGACCAGAACCCTAAGTTATACCTGAGGACTAACTAGTCAAACCTAAGAGTGAAATTTCAAGGTTTCAAGGTAACATATACACAGAAGATGTGAAGGCGCTATATGTAATATCCGATATATGCTGATGACACAATACTGGTAGCAGAAAACATCACTTGTTACAGAAAGAGAGGTGTTTGATCTGTCATTAAATACAAAGAAAAGTTTATAATAATTACAAAGAAATGAAATCCAAATATCCCAAATATCCAAATATCCAAATATCCTTCACCCTCCGTGTGAAGCTGACAAGTGACTATTCAAGGGAAAAAAGGATGAGGATCGAAAAAGCAAGAAGCGCATTAAAAAATATAAAACAAATATTATGTTGCAGAGATCTAAGCTCACATTATAAGTATGAATTGTATGATGTTATGTGTTTCTGGTTCTGCCGTATGGTGCAGCAGATAAAATGTTGCCTGAATAGAAATAGAAGAAAAATCAAAAGGAGGTCTAGAGGTCTAGAAGAAAAAACGAAAAATATATGCACTGCAGCAGAGAGAACAAACCTCAAATATCTTTATTCAAAATTAATCAGTATAACTTTAAAGAAGTATAAACATTTAAATAGTTTGGAATAATACTTCAAAGAAGTAATGAAAGGTAACAAATACAACAAAAAACACAAGGTTATAAAGCACTATATGCAAATAAAAACATATTAATTATATATTAATTAATATATTAATTAATGCGATAAAAAATTAAGTACAACCACCAAACTAAGAATATATAAAACAATAATCAGACCAACAGTGACATACACAGCTTAAATTGCAAGACCAAGACCTACTACTAAAGAAACAGAAACATTAAAGGTCTTCGAAAGAATCATTTTTAGGATGATTATGGGAGGGACTCAAAAGAACCAGCTAAAATGAAATAACACCACGAATATATTGAAATAAATAATATATGGCAGGAAGCAAATATTGTATGAATAATAAAAGCATAGAGGATTAGATTGTACGGACATATATTCATAAAAGCAAAAAAATACGGCTCAAAGAAGATTAACGGAGTGGATTCCAGAATGGGAAAGACCAAAAGAAAGATGAACCCAAGATACGATGGTAGGACTAAGTTAAAAGAGATTTAAGAATACTGGAACAGATATTACTGGATTGAGCAGCTTGCAGATAACTGGTTACCAAGACTAAAAATTGTCAGGATCTGTAAACATATGTACTGAATGAAAATTGTATATAAATGAACCACTGATTAAAAATACATCATACAGTTGATCATTTAAGTCAAGATTCAAGGTAATCACATCATAGGACGAAAAATAATGTCTTGGTTGAGAAATCCTCTGGTACAACAACCTCAAAGATAAGGATAGCTATGATGATTGAAAAAGAAACTAACGCCTTTTGGTAATTAAGAGATTAAGAGCCTTCAGGCGAACCTTTAGCAAATTAAAGCAGCTTCGACAAAGCTTATGTGAATATGAACGAAGTCGGTAATATTTTGTAGCGGTGAAGCACAATTTAAAAAGGGCAAAGAAACTTTTTAACACTGAAAGACAAACATTACAAAGTTTTACATTAGGATTTTACATCCGAAATAAATAAATTTTTAAACGCCCTTCATGTAATCAGAATAAATTATTTAAGATCTTATCAAAACATTTGGAATAACTTCTAACTATGTTGTGCCCAGATATAGGCCAGAAGTACCCTTCCAGATAAACATTCTATGGAAAACAAGTAAGAATCATCTCAAAATCATAACAGGCTACCTTACTTGACATTTGCCAGTCAAGAAGACTCTTAATAATCTGAAACAGCCAATCATATTTTGCAGTACACAAACTCGTTCAAGCCAGTTCACGGTTCCATAATTATGGAATGGATATCATGAAAAAATTAGAGATATATAATAAGTCAACTGGCTGCAGTACGTCTAGTTTGTAACAGGCGGCTTTCACAAAAAAAGACACTAGGATAAATTTAGACAGAAATTTCTCCAAAAATTTTAACTGTTTTAGCTACCATTGTTATATACTTGTTATTTCATTCATCATTATAGTTTATATTATATTACAATATTAAATTTACTACAACTTCCAAATCAAAGTTTAGGTGAAAGTTAGGTCTGGTTTTATAGGTAAATTTTTAAATCCTAAACTGTGCATCTTACATATCAGGAGCTTGGAAGATTAAGGACGAACTCGCAAAGTAGACGTTTCAAAACAGTCTCTCACAAAACTTTAAAGAATGCTTGTTTTTTGGGAAAGTATGTAGTATTTATTTTTATATTTCATTAAACGTTTATTAAAAATATTTACACCGTTTTATAATCACGTATTACTAATTGGAATCTTTTGGAATTCTCATATTAGCTATCCTCATGTTTTTAAAAAATGCTGAAAGTTCATCTTCATCCAGGTCGTACGGCAAGTTCGAAAGATAAACTTAAAATGCTGGTTCCATAGGAACCGTATAGCTAATATCATCATAATCTTTAGAAGCTTTGGAGCAGTGGGCAACACTACATTGACAACCCTTCTTGTATCATCAAAATCTTCTACCTCATCAGCCCAATAGAGATTTGATTTACGAATAGGTTGAACAGGAAAGGAGCCGGTAGTTTTCTGTAAGAAATCCGTAAGAGCAGATATCTTCCCTTTGGTTTTCTTTCCTTTGTTTATCAATATATCCATAACCTTTCGACTTCGATTCTCCTCCTCTGTCATCTTTTAAATAATAAAAATAAAATATTTAAAACAGTCTTGAACACTTTTACAAACACTTGTGTATATTATGAAACCATGTTTTGCCATTTACATTCCTAAATTTCTGTAAAAAAATAATATACCAATCCATTCAAGTCAGAAACTGAACTACATAATCTTCTAGAAGAGCAAGGGCGAACCCACAAGCTTTCGTTGCGTTTTCGTTGCGCTTTCGGATCAATTTTGTCATTCTTTTGGAATCGTTTAATTTTTTTTTAATTGTACATAAATTTAATTTCGCTTTCAGCAATTTTGCAAATATGAATTACGTCTTTAGAAGGTTGAGTTAAAAATTTTTTTGATATGATATAATTTTTGTGTCTTATGAATGGAGATTGTAAATTATCACATTTAATTGCACACAAACATATGTCACAATCTAATGTTTTCTTAACTTTCTTAACGACAAACCCAGCGATATAGTCAACAACATCACAAACATAAGATGACAATGTTTTTGAAAAACTTAAATTATTTACAGTATAATTCTGAACCTGGTTACTAGTTATTGTTTCCCTATTATTTTCATCAGTTATAAAGTTGTCAATGAGTTGACGATCAACAGTTTTCATTTTCACAGTATTTGTTGTGCTCATTGCTAATATTATGGAAGGTGCCTGTTCTATACAATTAGCCTGGGTAGATTCTAAAACACTTGTGTGCATGAAGAGTCTTTTATATGCAGCTTTAAATTGTTTTGCCGTTGGGTTGTTGTTGTAACCTCCAAGACTCCTAATAGGTCTAAAGAAAACTTCTAAGTGATCTCTGAGTTTATGGGACGAATGATACTTCAGACCTCCATCCATATTCTCCACGTAATTTTTCCAAATTCCCATTAGTCACTTTAAACTAATGATCATACCAATAAAACCCGTCTGTCTTTGGCTTAGATATAGGGGTTCACATATATAAGCGTTCATAAGTGTTCATATTATATAAGCACATTTTTATTAGATTACTTTTTTGAACACCTGATAACTCAGAGATTAAGAAGTAGCTTATCGACAGCTTCTATGAATCATTTAAACTATTAATTAAGAATACAATTGCTTCTTTCGCTTTAATTTCGGAAGAATCGCTTTGAGGTTTACTTCCTATGTCGACATACCTAAAATTAATGTTTTTAATTATTTAAATAGAAAATATAATGTTATGATTCTTTTTATAATTGCTAATAAATATTAAGCTACACTTACACTAAAAAGTTTTCACCATCCCATTCTATTTTCTGGTGTATAGACATTTCATCGACCATCACAGCACAGATACATGATTTTCCTTTATTTCTAAGTTTACCTACTTTTGTTTTAATACATTCACTGCTTCTTTTTGAAATCCAGGCTCACAAGCTACTACTTAGATCTACCTAAATAGATCACTAATAAGAAGTATTAATAATTTTCCTTACGGAAAGTTTCAGAGAGGAATCTTCATCGGTCATCTGTTTTTCTTTAAGATGTTTTAATAAAGATTTTAAGGTATTTACTTTTTTAATAAGCCTTCTATTTCGTTGTTACATTTTGATTTGTTTGTTTTTCTTTTGAATTCATTTGTTTACTACTACTTTATATCCCTGGTCTCTGTTAGATGATCCTTGTTCAAAGTCACCAAGATAATGTCTTCGTTTTTTCAAGGGAGGTTCTAAGGTAGTTTCGTCTGAAATTTCTACTTGAGTATTTATGGTGGTAGATTCTCTCGTTATATTTACATTTTCCCTTTTAGATCCTGTTGGTTTGACTGAGACAGTTTCGCTTTTTTTTTGGAAATTTTCTAGTTGTGACTTGCTTAATTAAACGGTTTGGAAAATCGAAAAGGATGGATACAACATCTTTTTTTAGTTGTGTTTTTGAACTCCAACCACTAGTAATATACGAATCCGCTGTGAAATGTTTGAAGCAAATTTTAGAACTCTTTGTTGGTTTAAATTTTTTTTAACGGCGCATCGCTATAATCCATTTTTTTGCAATGATGAATCTTTAGGAAATCTAAAACAATTTATTTACTTAATCCTTTAGTTTTCTATTAAATTATAAAATGAAAATTTATTTCAAACACTTTGGGAGAAAAAGTAAAATAATAGGGGCTAAATTTCTGGTATAAGTTTAATTTGTGAATTTTCTTACCCATGAAATGATATATCTATCCCTTTTTTGTCGCTGCGTACAATTAAATGCACTGTAAGATAACACCATAATTAAAATATTAATTTATTGGAAAAATTTTAAATTGGAACACTTTAAAAAGTTTACAACGCGTATAACACTTCTAATATCTACCGTTTCTGCCGCAAACTGACGTCACCCACAGCTGTGTGAATCGTTTTATGTTGGCTTCACTCTTCGAGACGAGAGAATAGCATTACAGCGTGTCTATCAGTTTTTATAGTCTAAGGTAATCGTATCAACGCGCCGGTGTGTCTGTATTTGGTGAGAGATGGTCTCAGATATATCCCTTGTTCTTTAGTTTTTGGGTACTATAGTGTGCTTGTTGTAGTTTTAGTTACTCGTATTTCAAGAAAAAACCGACGTTACATTAGCCTTAAAGTTGTTTTGTTTTTTCTGATTTATTTTCAAAATGAACCCCAAGAAAACGACAAAACGCAAATAGAAAAAAAAACGAAACAATGGCTTGTTAACGTGTGTAAAACCAAACAAAAATTTGGTGAAGCGTACGTTTCAAGAAATACAAAGAAAACTGTATTCGAGCGCACAATCGGACTGCCATGTAAGTCTCATAAAATGTGTTTTGAAAAGTTGGGCATGAACAATATCAATATGATTTTTAAAACCTTTTGACAAATCGGCAACTACGATCATCAAAACCAATACCTTTCAAAGTGGTAAGTTGGAATGATTTTAAAAAGTCTTTAATTACTGACAAAGCTAGTAGAAAGCTTCGGGCCATAGAATATAGTGTTTCAATAAATGGAGAAAGAAATGGATTATTAGCATCCATGGCATAATCGAAAAAAGAGTTCGCTTTGTTTTAGATAAGCAGACTACCACAGGAACTGTACTGGGCGATAACAGAGGAAAGCTAAGTCCAGGGAATAAAATGGTTGGATGTAGAAAGCAGTTGCTCAGAGATCACATTGATTCACTTGTTACCGTTTCCAGTCACTAGAGCAGAGCTAAAAGTCCTTTTCAAAAATATATGCCACCGGGTTCGTAAATAACTGGAGTATATGAAGCTTATATGGAATGGCTAAGAAACATACATCCTGAAGAACAGCCTGCGATAGAGTCCTACTATCGAAATATCTTTGTCAATGAATTCAATATAGGTGTTCAGCTGCTTTCTGTTGATGATTGTAATACCTGCTCTAAGATTATAGTTGAACTCGATGTGTTAAAGACTAGCAACCCAAATTTTCCCAGAATAACTGAATTTGATATTGAACTGAAGGTTCATTTAGCAAATCAGAATGCTGCTCAGAATATGATAAAAGGCTACGAAAGCAACCAGGATGAAAATACTGAAGTTGTATGTATTGATTTATATTTGTTGTATTACTCAACAGAAAGATCGACGGAAGAAGAGCAATTGGTAGAAAGAAATATTCATGGCTCCTAAACCTTCGTAAATAGGCTGGCTTATCAGCAGATGAATTATTACATGCTGCGCAAGATCGAGATCGATATCGGCAAATCGTCATGGAAGCTACCCACCCCTAAAACTTGGGCACGATACTCAAAGAAGAAGAAGAATTTATTGATTTACAACAAGTATTACCCACGCCTAAACTCAGTCATAATGTATGTATGGGATGAAACTATCGCTAAACGCGGATCGTGCGAAATAGCCAGTTTTCTTAGTCACTACTTGGAGAATTTTGTTAATAAGCATGTGAGAAAAGTAATAATTTGTAGTGACAACTTTTCGGGCAAAATAAGAACATAAACGTTGTTTTGTCCAGCCTTCGCAACATTCATGCAAATCGCTTTGATCTTATTAAGCACGTTTTTTTAATGCCAGGGCATTCGATGATGGGATATGATCGAGATTTTAGTTCAATTAAATTAAAGATCAAGGACTGTGAGGTAGTTTCTAATGAATACTATATCCATCTCATTACACACACTAAAAAAAAAGAACAAATTCCAAGTTTTTAATGTCACAAGGGAAATGGTTAAGGATTTCAGTATTCTTCAAAAAGCAGCAACTAAATTTCAAATGTTGGGAGCTAACTCAAAAGATTTTAAGATGGTCTTTAAATTCAAATCGCATATAACACGGATATTCCTACAAATGTCATATTCCAAAAGCGACGAAAGAAACTTCACGATGTAATAAATTTTAGCTTAGATAGTATAGAACTTCCTCTCAAATTCCTGAGTGCTCTCAAGCTTAAAGAAGAAAAGAAAACGGACTTACAGATGTTCTGAAGTCCTCAGAACCCATGCCTCACATGCGTGCTTTACAACAAGCTATTAGTGGAGGAATTAGTGTCAAATTGAGTTTAATTGAAGCATTATTTGTGAATTTTGCAAATTACTTTATTGCTGTTAGCTTCCACATGGTTTGTTAATAAAACTATGTTTATTTTTTTAGAATAAAAAATATCAAACCGCTTTTCTTTTAATTTTATAAAAATCTCGCAAAATCCTTTTTTTAATAACGGTAGAGTTTTATGGGATTAAGCCAAAATTGGTTGTAATGATAATTTCATTAAAAAAAAACTTTTTCTTTCTTAAAAAAATGTAATTATAATTACAGACAATGGTGGCTAAATCCCATAAAACTATATCTTTATAAAACATGTCACAAATAAATAGCTTCAGAACTTATTATCTGTTAAGTTTTGTTAATAAAATAACCATGTTTTAAAACTTTCCAAAAACGTGTTTTTGCAGTTCGTATTTACGCTTCCAAGCTCCTGATATTTTCTAATAATAGTTAATAAAGAAAAAATAATAAACTTACCTGACATCAATTCATGTATCAATTAACATTTATTTTTCAAATATCTTCATAAAATTTAAAATGAACACCTTCATAGTGAAATAGAAAAGCTTGATGCAAATTTTTTACTATTTTCCAATCATTTATTTCGCTTTTTTAGATGGGATTTCAAAACCGACGAACACGATATAAAATTCGGGATCACTCTAAAGGACGAAAATGGGGTTGAGAGTCCTGTGGTGCGCCACAGAAGAGTCGCGTCGCACCAAATAGACGAAAGCGGTGTAATAGCGTGCCAATCTCCAGCAACATGTAAGTATTTCAGGATAAAATAGGCCGGATTTGAAGCGAATACGAACTGATTATAAAAAGCAACTTCAATAAGCTTCAAAATGGAGTGAGTAGAAGCTCGTGTGTTAGACTCTTGTTGAATCTAAAGCGCTGTAAATGACAATATGTAAGTTTTGTGCCAATTTGTAACGACGAAATGGTGGGATTTGGAAAAGAATAAAAAGAAAAGTGATTTTCTCTTTGCAGTAGTAGAATTTTCTTCTGGATAGGGGGGGGTTTGATTGGGCACCGAAACTTTTATATGTTACCTCCACTATTTTAAGTCCTTAAAATGATCCTGGGGGGGGGGGGTTTCACCCCCAAAACCTCCCTGGGTGCGCCACTGTCTCTTTGATTGTAATAGCTAAAATTAATGAATCTGTTTTTGAATTAAACTGTTATTAGCCTCATTCTCTAGATTTGTCCTCTGGAAAAACACTTTGAAATCTTAGATTATTGATTCCTAATCTAAATGGCTATTTCGAAGACTTTCAATATTACATAATCAAATGATCTTCTACATCAACCATGCAACGCTTTTTAGTTCGATGAAATAATTATCTTACTCCTATATTGAAAATTATCATCTTTATCGGCATTCGGCATTTTCCAATGGCAGTACAGCTCAAATTACGCTTTGTCGTTCTCTAATTTCTGTCGTGAATATCAGCAATTACATGTCATTCGTCTCTAAGGTGTTTTAGTATTAAATCTTCTTCACTGATCTTTTCTGTTGTGAATATATTTTCATCGTATCCTTCGCTCTACGGAACATTTCTAAATATTTTTAAATCATTTTAAACATTTTTTTAGTCTTTGGCATATTTTCCTCCCCCGGTCCTCGGGTTTGTGGGTTAAGTTGAAGGCTAAGTACGTCAGACGAAAACGACGACTTTGTCTCAGAACCGGATGGATAAATTTAGAAATGATTAAAGCAATACAAAACAACTAGGAAGGAATACTGGAACTTCCAAAGGTCAAAGCTGGATTTTTGAATACTATGTGGGGACTTTATTGCCAATATAGAAACTAAAATGATTGAACCTAATATCCATATTATATCCAATGACAATGGTCAAGTCTTACAGAAATAGTAACAAGTACCATGTTAATAAAGTCAACCGTGTCCCCACATAAAGACATTCAGAAACAAAAATGGGTTGTAAAGGTTCTCTCGGAATCAAATTGATAATATCATTGTCCATTTTGGTAAGAGAAACAATATCCTAGACGTAAAAATCCGCAGAGGAACAGATGGATGAACTGCAGAAGGAGACAAGACAAAAACAATATAAAGAACTTTTATTTGACAACTCTTTATATACTTCCGGCAGCCATATGATAGTGTAGATAGAAATCAAGTATTTAATGCGACGGTCAAGTTCTTAACATTAAAGTAACTCATTCAGACCAGTCTGTATAGATAATGGAGTATGTAAAGTACACGTAATGGAAGACTGAGACAATTGGAAAAGGGTAAAAGTTCAATCAATGCCCACTTAGATGTGTCCTTCTTTCCCTAGTTTTCCTTTCCATGTAATTCTTGTGTGCTTGGTGTTTTTCTAGTATGACTGTTCTTTTTTTCTTACGATATTTGTTGCTGCGTTGTTGCTTGTCTCAAATTCTTCTCATTGTTCTTCACTATCTAGAATGTATTTATCATTATTTTTAAATACGTTATTTATGTTTTTTTATTCTACAATTTGTATTTACAATATGTTTCAGATATTGTGACCTTCGACAACAAATACAGCATGTTCAGAAGCAAAACCATACATTATCGAATATACGTCACACCACCATTAGAAAAATTAAACATAATACCACGTGATAACGAAATAAATATACTCCAATTGAACTTAGATGAAAACTTAGAGACTCCAAAGAAAGAACAGATGAACAATAACGCGGTAGTTGAACCTACATCAGCGTAAAATAACTTACCACAACATAGGGTGCATATTACATATAGGGGGAAGGTTATGCATAAGCAAAAATTATGTTTGACGATATTCTATCTTAGAAGAAGGCAAAAAAACATAAAATATGAATACATCTAATCGAAATTTATCTGTGCGGTAATTAAGCCATCAAAAAAAGTAATTTGAGTAGTTTTTGCAATAAAAACAATGCAATTTAGCGTTATAGTTTTATTGCAGTTTGTGACACTTCCACAGACTGACAAAGATAACCTCAATTATTAGAGGAAATGCGCCATATATGGAATACCGTTTAGGATTTGGTTTAATATGTGTGTGTTTAATAAAAATAATATGTGATTCTTTATTTATAAATACACATTAATGTTTTATATATTAGATGTTATTATTAAAAATACGAAAATCTGCATACCGGGATAGTCAAAAAGTGACATATGAAAAATGTAAATTTTGCACCTAATATGGAATATGTACTTAATATGGAATATGCTGTGTTCCTAATATGGAACACAATAATATGTATTTAAATAAAAAAATAAGATTTAAAATAAAACGGTATCTATTTTATGAAATTCATGTTAATTGTCTTTGCAAATCTAACAAATATCAGTTTCACATCCGGAACAATCTATATGACACCATACTTTGCAGACAACGCATTGTATCCACTTCTCTCCTTTTTTGTCTTCCAAAAATTTTCCATCGCAATAGAAACAAGTAGCATCTTCTTCTTTAAAACGTACTGATTCGGATTCTGAAGACGAATCTTGAAATATTGTCTTCTTTTTCGTCTTACGTAGATGCTGGTAACTACAGGATTTTAATTATATAGGATTTTACTAGTACTTTCCACTTTACTGTTTTGGCTTGTTTTTAAGAAGAATTTATTGAAGTTTCTAAAGCGTCTTTGTATGGAGACGCGGTAATAATCGCTGCTTTTCCAGGTGCCCTACCCTTTCGAGGTCCTGTCTGTTTCTGAAAGGTTGGCACCGGCATAATATTTTCGGGTCCAACAAATTAATTTTCATCTACACTATTGTCGGCAATATTTTCAACTACTACATATTGTTCTTTTTCAGTATTGTCTCGTTCTGCAGCAAGTAAATCCTTTCGTTAAAGACATGGCGATTTATAGGAAATATTCCGGTCTTTATGAAGCCATTAACGGCAATTGTTCCAGTTTGCATCTTAAGATACGCCTTTCCAAATAGTTCAGCAATGTCATAATCTGGTCATATCTAAAATGGTCATCATAATCTAAAATGGTCTTTGATTTGACCTTAAAAATAATCTTAACATCTTAGTATAATGCGTTTGTAAGGGTCCCATTATCATTTTATCCAAGGGCTGCATGTGGTTGGTAGAATGAGGGGGTAAGCACACTATGTCAACAAAATTCTCCATTGTCAAATTTATCATTTCTAAATTTCGACAATGTGTATGCTGTCCGTCTAACACTAGCAACACTAGATCGTTTTATGTCCACTTTTTCAATAAAATGTAGGAACCACTGTGTAAAAATATGGGTTTGAATCCGTCCACTTGGATGACACACAATTTTTGAACCAGGAGGAGCACCCTTTTCCAATAAAACATTGTGGTTTTTTCTGGGAAAAATCAGATATGGTGGAACAAAAGTTCCTCCGGCACTCATATACAAGACTGCTGTGACTAATCTCTCTGCAGAAGTTAATGCTCCCACCTGCTTGGAACCTGTAAGCGCAACAACGTATTAGACTTAAGACTAAACAATACTTAATCCAGTCCATCCACGTTGAAACTCTATCAGCTGAATAAATATGATTTTCAAATGTTGCCTCCAAAATATCAAAGAAATGTGATACGTTTTCCTTATTAAAGGCTTTGGCTCTATGGATGGACGTTCCAGTTGGCTTTCTGGTAGAAATTCTATCCTTGTGTAGTTTTAGGAATAAATTCAACCATTTTGTTCTGGTACTTTTCTTTTCTTTTAAAAATGGATTGTTTATTTTATTAACAGTAGCCAGCTGATAAGCCATACTTTTAACATAATTTCTTGTTAAGTCGTAAAACTTTTTTCCATTAAAAGTAGATAGTCTACAAACTGATTTTCTAAGTTTTGTGGTAGGACTGCAGATTTTCCTAATTTTGTTTCAACAACCTAGACTGGTGTAGCATTCGTCGGCTGATACACGAAATAATGTAGTGCGTGGAACATTGAATATATCTGCGACTTTTTTGTATCCCATCTCCTGACTTCGCACAGCTTGGATGGCACGAACCATATCTTCTTTTCTCTATTTTTTACGACCCATGAAATTACTCTACAAAAAAATATTAATAATCAATTTAGACAGTATTTATTAACAGAAAGTAAAATGTTCTTCCAAAATTAAGTGTACCTAATATGGAATACTCCATCATAGGGACAGTATAGTATTCCATATAAGGTACATGGCCATCTTTTTTTTTTTCGTTGACCGTTGCAACAGGTGAATGTTAAATTGCAATATCGAAAAATTAAACTTAGGTAAGCTTTCTAAACAAGCAAGGCATAATCGGATATTTCTATGCTTATTTTAACTATGTGTATCAAAATGTAGAATACATACGTTAAATAATTTTCGGGACCTGTTGCTTTCAACGGTTTAACGCTGACTGATGACTGTCTACAGGACTATAGGCATAGGCACGACAAGCACTGGCTACACGCTGGTGATGTCGTTCCAGTGTTGCCACTTTTAGTTTGTTCAACCTTAGGATATTGAATAATGGGGACATATTCCATATTTGGCACACTTCCTCTACTGTTTATAATTGTTTTAATAAAAATTTAAATACAGTCTCTCTAATGTGCTAATCTGTTAACAACTGTATTTTTTCAGTTTGTTAGAGGATAGCTTCGAATCTTATAAGATTCGTCAGAACAGTCTTCTTCCAAGGTAGCAAAATAATTAGATTTCCAAATGTACTTATTTTGGTTATGTATTATATTGTTTATCTGATGTAAAATAAAGGTCTAATTATTTTAATTACATTTATTTATCTTAACTACCTACCTTACAACTCACCGATAGTAATATGAGTGATGATAAACCGTTCCCTTTAGTTGCGAAGTAAATTTTTACCATTATTAATAAGCAGTGCCGTATTCAACTAGTGACGAAGTTTACTTGCCATTCAGAATACTGTCAGAAGTATTACTACACCTACAGGAAGTATAGGATCATAACAACTTTTGCCCTTTTTAAACTCAAGACGTCCATTTTAAATCGGCGGTACCGCAGATAATTGGCTTATTGTACAGCTTTCATTCACTCTTCGAACTCATTTAAGAATTCTGGAACCCTGTACAAACTTGAAGTGATCTATAAGATGGATACTGATGTTTCATTTCTCTGGATTATTTAAAAAATCCCATTTTTTTTCTACAACTTACCCTTAAAAAACTTACCGCACATTGGATGAACACTTTCAGTAATATGGTATTCGTGTGTTAAGTGTGTACGTCCTAATCTCAGCCTGTTTATTATAATTTGGTCTTTCCTGTTGCTACACATATTCTTCCATCTTGTAACCGTTGTTTTTATGTCTCATAGTTTTTGTTGAGACTGATTCCATTCTTGAAGCCACCGTTCTTTCATTGTCGAGTTAATCCAGTGATGAAAGTCTTTCTTATAGGTAGGTTCTATCAAGTCTTCGTTGTTAACTGAAGATTTGGCGGCAGCATCTACTCTTTTATTACCATGTATACCTACATGTGATGTAATCCACATAAATTTTACAATCGTATTCTTTTGCTGAAGTTGGTACAAATGGTTCTTTATCAATCGAAACAATGGATGAGTTAGGTAAATGGTGCCTAAGCTACTGATGGAACTTAGCGAATTTGTTATTATTAGGCACCTGTCTAAGTTGGTGTTCAGTGTATATTCCAATGTTTTGTAAATTGCAAATAGTTCTCCTGTATAAACTGTGCTAAAATTTGAGATTTTGTATAAAGCAGTGTAGTCGTTGTGTATGAGGGCACATCCCACTCATTTTTCTGATTTGGAGGCATCAGTATAAATACGTTGGTATTTCTTGTACTCATCAATCTTACTGTAAAATTGTTTAACCATACAGAAAGCATTAAGTTGATTACTAGTCTTTGTTAAACTCAAGTCTAGGAAAGGTTTTCTGACCATAAAAGGAGGAGCAGTTAAAAGGGTGGGTTGGTATATTTTAGGGAAGACAATATTATTGCTGACCATGTATCTATTAAGTCTTTCATAAAAAGGGTTTAGATCTTTTTTTGTTAAGATATGTTGTGTGGAAATGAGAAGCAAAGACATTGTTTCTGACGGGATTTTCACTATTTGCTTAAACGTTTGCAGCATATGCTAAGCTAAGATATTGTCTTCTTAATTCCAGAGACATTTCTCCTACTAAACATAGTAAGCTATCTGTAGGTGTGGTACAAAAAGCTCCTAAGGCTATTCTTACAGCAGCATTGACTGGTAGACCCATACACTATTGAACCGTAATCCATTTTGTATTTAATAAGGCTTTTATATACTGTCAATAACATATCTTGACCACATCCCCAATTCTTCGTAGATAGGACTTTCATTGTGTTCAAATATTGTTGACAAGATGTTTTAAAATAATAAATATGTTGCTTAAAATTTAAATGTTTGTCAAAATGAATTCCAAGGAATTTGATATAATCAACATATTCTATTTTTGTATTAAAGACTGTAAGTTTTGGACTACTAACATTGGTTTTCTGGTGAAATGGATACATTTACTTTTGTTGGAACAAAATTTCATTCCAGATTTCATTGACCATTTTTCTAATGCAGAAATAGAGTATATTGTAAGGTTTGTTTAATTAGTTCTATGTTTGTCCCTTTACAATAAATTATGAGATCATCTGCATATAGCCCACTCTTTACTGGTGGAGAATCGTTTTCCAAAATACAATTTTCCTGCATTCTTGTTTTAGAAATGAAAACATCTACTTTTACTTGGAAGCTTTGGTCTTTTAAAAAGTTAGTGAGGAAGCATATTTCCTTGTATACCTAATTTCTGTACCTAAAGTTTTAATTATTCCATGGCGCCAAACTGTATCAAATGCTCTGGTTATATCAAAAAATACTGCTATGCAGATTTGATTATTTGCTAGCGCTTCATGTATGTCAGACTCGAGGTCAACTAAGTTGTCTAGAGTTGATCTTTCTTTACGAAATCCACTTTGTTTGTTAGATAAAACAGATCTTTGCTCGAGTATCCAAATAAGACGTTGGTTAATAAATTTTTCGAGCACTTCCTCATGAGCAGCTCATTGCACATCCTAACGATACTGGACGGTAGGAGTTTGGGTCTGAACGTGGTTTACCAGGTTTAAGGATAGGTATTGTGTAAACATTATTCCAAGTATGTGGAAACACTCCTTCAAGCCATATTTTGTTATATATCTTTAGTAAATAGGTTTTAATAGAATTTATAGATTCAGTTAACTCTTCCTCTAGTATTGATGCGTTTATTGGTAGGTTATCGCTTTTATCATAATTAAATTCTCGTAATTCTTCTTTGGTTTTAAATTGTAAAAACTCTTGAGAGAAGTTTTCGTTACTTGAATATGACTCATAGGATGAAGTTAATACATTGGCTATTCCAGATCTAGATGTATGAATTTTGTTATTATATTGTAAAAATCTTATTGATAAAGTTTGTCGGCGTCCCGAAATTTTGTTAATTTGTTTCCACACTATTGCTGCTGGGGTAGAACTGTTTATTGTTGATAAAAATTTTTTCCACGATTTTTTTTTGCTTCTTTTACCACTTTTCTCCTAATAGCCCTTAACCTCTTATATTCTAGAAGATTTTTTTGTGTTTTTTGTTTTTTGTATTTATTGAATGCTCTGTGAGTCTTTTTTATAGCATCCTGACCGTGATTGTTCCACCATGGTACTCCAATACGATTTCTTACTATTTTCTTTTTCCGATTATATGCTCTGCTGAGGAAACTATGACCGAGGAAAATTTATTTACTAAGTAGGTTATATTGTCATGTGGGGATGGATCTGAAAAAAAAATTCAATTGATTCTCCACAAATTGTGTAAACGGTGACCAATCCTCTATTTCTGTATTCCATCCTTGTATGGTTGAATTTTTTGTTTGTTTTCGAAATGTATCACTATGGGAAAATGATCGCTTCCATACAATTGTGTACTAGCTTCCCAAGTTATGTTTTGTACTAAAGAAGGGTCTACAAGAGATAAGTCAATACAACTAGTGTTTTCAGTAAAAGAATTAAATCTTGTTAGAAATACATCGTTAAGTAGGGTAATATTGGTGTTATTAATGACCGTTTCTATTATGTGTCCTATGTTGTTATATCTATTAGATTCCCAAAGTGGATTGTGTCCATTTAGATCTCCTACTATAATCTTAGGCGATGGAATTTGTTCTATAATATGAGTTATCTCTTTTATACTTATATCAGTATTCGGTGGAAAATAAAAGTTACAGATGTTAATAATTTTTTGAGTTTTTACGGTTACTGCTACTGCTTCAAGGTTGGTCTTTAAATGTATTTGTCTAGATTCCAATGAGTTATTAACATAAATAGAAACACCTTCTCTGGCTTTTTTAAAATCACGTCTGTTTTTATGATAACCTGTAAATGCCTTTAATTTTGCTAATTTTTGGTCAGTAAAATTCGTTTCTTGGAGACATATTATTGAAGGTAAGTGTTTAGTAATTAATAATTTAAACATTTCTAGTTGTGTATAATAACCGTTTATGTTCTACTGAAGAATTGACATTTTTGTTCTATATGTTAATTTTTATTCTTGTACTTGATCGCTCTCTAATTCAGAGGAGGAAATTGTATCCAGCAATTTGGATATTTTGCGCTTAATCTTTGTGCAACGTGTTTTCATTATTTTTTCATTGAACAGAGGGTAGATGTTTTCTAATAATTTTAGTAACCCCTCAATATCGTTTGTAAAAGTTTGAGCAACACTCAATGGGTCGGGTGAACCATACGCGTTTTCAAAAAAATGTATCGTTTTTTGGTAATTAAGAACACTTTCATTTGTGTCGTCTTCAAAAAATACCTTTGTTGGCTGCATCAATTTCTGTATATCAATAAGATCTATTGTTGGATAATTCTCTTCTTTTTTGAACGTGTATCCTTAACAGGTAAATCAAAGCCGAATAGATTACAGGTACACGACACTAATCAAAATATCTACGAGAACGCTACATCAAGTATACGACTACACGAAGATACAGAAAAATTCAGCTTAGGTCGAGGAGTTAAACAAGGAGACAATATTTCACCAAAATTGTTCACAGCAGCTCTAGAGTCAATATTTAAAATCACTCAATGGCAAGATTTGGGCATCAATATAGATGGAGAAAGATTAAATCACCTAAGATTTGCAGATGATGTTGTATTAATCGCAGATAATTTACATGATACAGTTTCTATGATGCATTCGCTTAAAAGTCTGTCTGAAAGAGCAGGATTAAAGATAAACTTTGAGAAAACTTAACTTATAACAAATCTCGTATTGAGTGGAAATATAACTATTGACAATAATACCATACAACAAACAGACACTTATCTGGGACACGAAATCAAAATAAGCAGAGACAATCAAACCCATGAAACACAGAGGCGAATAGGCCTAACATGGGCAGCATTTGGCAAATTACCAAACCACTCACACAAAAATCTGCGAATAAACTCAGAGTTACACAACGAGCCATGGAACGTGCAATGTTGAAGTGAGCCTTCGAGACCACATAACAAACCAACAAATCAGACAAAGATCAGGAGATCAAGACGTCATCGAAAGAACCACGACGCTTAAGTTTAACTGGGCAGGGCACTTAGCCAGAACAAAAGATGGACGGTGGACACGACGTATTATGGAATGGAGGCCCAGAAACTATAAAAGAAGCCGAGGACGACCACCGACTAGATGGACCGATGATATAAAATGTGTAGCGGGAAACTGGCTACAAGCAGCCCAGTGTAGAGAACACTGGAAAGAACTGAGGGAGGCCTATGTTCAGCAGTGGACGCGATTGGCTGATTGATGATCCTGAACAGGCAGTATAAAGCATTCAGGAGTTTCAGGTGGTGTAACTGTTTCGGAGAAAGATCTTTTGCTCTGTGTTTGCAGTGTAGGTTCTTTGCTAATTGGTGAAGTGATCAATGATTCATTAATTTCTAATCCTATTTCATTAACGTTTATACCTTCATTTATAAGCGGGATATCGTTTTTTGGCCTTAGTTTATTTACATCTACATCTTTATTTTTGTATTGTTTAGATTGAGTAACTTGCACCAAATAATTTGGTTCTGAATGGATTTGTACTGAGTGTTATGCTACAAAGGTTATAATGTCTGCTGTAGTCACTGTGTTATTTATTATTGAACTGGAGTTATTGTTTTTTTTAGGACAGTTTGAGGCGATATGGTCAATCTTTTTACAAATATAACAAGAGTGTTGGTCTACAGACATAAAAATTCTATAGTTTATATTGTCATGACAAATTAACAAGGATTCGGGAAGTACTAGGTCCACTAAAGGTGAAATATATACCTGTCTACGAAAACTTAGTACGTGTTGAAATTCGGAACGAGATGTGCCAATTCTAAAGAATGATAAGGGAGACATAAGTTTAAAGCCTAGTTTCTGTAGTTCTGATTCTATAATACTATGTGGAATTGTTGGAAATACATAGGATAATATTAGTCGTTCACCAGGAGTAATTAATCTTCTTCCTTGTATTATTTAATTGTTTACTATGATTTTTCCTTAATGAACATTTATAAATTTGTCAACTAATTCTGCCTTATATAGATAAATACAAATCCTGTTGTTAGCTATACGAGAAGAGAACAATATAATTTCTAATGAACTAAATACAATAGCTTGCTTTCTGGGTGGAAAATTAAGAGTACTGGTTACTGATGAGTACGATTTTTTAAGTGTTGGTGGTGAAATACAGCTCATTTCCTGACCTTCACCAACTCACTCTTGTAATTTTTCAACGGGTATATTTAACTTAAAATTCACTTAACTTAAGAGCCGATATTTTCCTATTATACTGGTTATCTTCAAGGTCAGGAATTTTAAATAGTTTTTTTTTGGTTTCTACTTTTAGTCCTGGCGCCAAATGGTACTCGACATTTGCCCACTTACACAGGTATACAGAAATTCACCTTTTCAATTTTAATATTTTTATCTATTCCCTTACCATATCAGTTTTTATCAATTTCTCTAAACCTGAGAATCCAATACGGCCATAGTGCTTGCGCTATTTAACAACTTCTTTATTAGATACATTTTCTATATTCAAGCATTCTAAATTTGAATTCGATAGAGTAAATGACATTTCATACAAATAATTTATTTTACCAATTCCTACGAGACAATTATTTCTAACAAACAATTTAATCTGTTTTTTTTTTCAAATTAAACATTTGAAGCCTTTTAAACGGAAAGCAATTTCTCTTTAATTGAGGTATATAACACATTTTTAATATTACATTATATCATTAATTTTACTAATTCCTATAATGAAAACTATGTTACCAACTCCTGTTGCCAATAAGAATTGATTACCTTTAACAACTGCCTAACACCATTGAGTATCAAAAATATTCTTTTGTATTTACCATATGGTCTGTACATCCTGAGTCAATACAGAAGTCCAGAACATTTGTATTTACAAAATTATGGCTATTAATTTTAATGCAATAAAAAAACTGTCTATTTGCATCCCACCTAAAATTATGCCTATCTGTATTGTGATTATAATATTATTACTGGTCTTAACTTCACTTCTTCGATATTTGGGATTAAAAGTGGATAGATGTATATAATAGATATTCTACTTAATTGTAGCCTTTGACCTATGTCGGATAAATAATTATTGTATTCTCTTAGCCTGCATCATTTGAAATGACGCAGCTGTGCGCATTTATAGAAAACAGATTTAGGATTGCACAAAAAGATTGTTTGGTTATGATTTTCTTGTTTCCTCTTCAAGTTGGCTTTAACTCTTCAAAGTTGGTGTATTAAATTAGTTTTCAATTACTTTAACTATTGTATTGTATGTTTTAGCAATGCTAATGCTAAATTACCAATTACATCAATTTTTTCAACTTTTGTGTCATCCCAGGAAGAAATTAATATTTTTCTAGCATTAACACAGGTATAAACAGGAAAATAAAAGATACCATTAGTTACATACAATTATTTATTATGAGTGGGGAATTTATTTATACAAAACATAAAAAGCTAAACGATCAAATCAAACTGGCTTAATCATCATCTTCGTTGAGGAGCATGTTGACCAAATCGGCTTTGTCGCACTGCTCGCCCTCCAATCTTTGAGGTCCCTGCCACCTTACCAGAGTTGGCAAAACGCGCAATTTGGTTTTGGGGTCGTGTCTGAAGGGGCAGTTGGGGTCTTTCCATCTAAAACAATAAGAAATTGAAAGTATTAACTAACATACACTCCTGGTCGAATTATCGTATATTATTTCTTATTACTACTACAAAATTATCTAGAATTATTTAAGTAAAGAGAATGCGTTGAAATGACTAGACAATAATGACACGTTAGGACGGAAGTAGGAACAAAGCAATCAATGTAACTTGAGGTATTTGTCTAAATATGACAGTAGCCAACAATGTTTAAAATTGAATAAGTTAAAATTATAATACAAATAACAGTAGCAAACATCAATTTGTTGGAGTTTGAATTATAAATTTATCGTAAATTTACGTCGAGAAATTAAAAAAAAAATTATTAGTGTAGATGGACTGAAGTTTGGTAAAATTCTGTGGGTACTGATAGGCAACCAACTATACGAATATCTAAATTTAGTGATGGTAAACTAAAGATTTTTACAAAATGCCCTTTACGTTTTTGCAACATTTGGTGCCTGGAAAATGAAAAGCAGATATATGTAGGAAGTTAGGTTCTTTATATTTTATTATTGAAGAGTGAAATATTAAATGATGTATTTGAAAGTGCTATTGATATGGAGTGTAAATAGAATAAATTTTGTAATGTACCTACTGTTCATGTAGTACTTAACTTAATTAATAAGTTAAGCATGGAAAGCCCTATATGTTAAAAAGCAACATTTTGTACCTGAGAAATGTAATAAGTATAAGTTTATAAGTTCTTGAGCATAAGGTAGATAGATAAAGTTAATAGAATGTTGGTGTGGATTGACATAGTATGTAAAAACAGCAAAGTAGATGGGCTATAGGTGGCTCTGTTTGGTTAAAATTATAATATGTGATGTTTTAATGTTGGTGTGAGAAGAGAAAATACTCTAAAAGAGGCTGAGATCTCCAGAGATTCGAAACCATACCCTGAGGGAATATGGATAAGTAAAATAAAGTGTGTTATAAAGAAAGATAAACAGGTGATGATCTAGTTAAGCAGTGAAATATTGAATGGTGTGTGTAATTATATGGATTGATGTAGGAGGTGTTCAGAAAGATTGGTTGATTTAAATACTATGTTACTAAAGAGTAATGATTTGTAAGCGGAGATTCAGATGTATGGATATAAAGGGATGTATACGAGTGAGGGATTGGATCATTGTATGATCGTGAATGGTTTAAGAGGAGAAAGTAGAACATTCTGATCTGAATTTAGTTATGTCGAAAAGAAGCATGAAGAACTTTAGGCATAGAGGTCGGACGTGAAGTTTAGAATCCTAGAAAGAACTGGACAAAGTTATATGCATTGAAAGAGAGGTTTTGAGTGGACTGAGAAAGATGAATAAATGACAAAAGAAGAATGATTAATGTAAATTTTAATGTAGCAGCAGAAATAGAGGACGTGGGTCATGAGAATAGTTGGCGATGGAGGGGAAGGAAGTCTCAATTGAATGAGACATGGCGATTAACACAATTTGGACTACTCTGTTTTCTTCGATAATTTCAAGATATTCATATAAGTCTAGTTTGAGGAAGTTTTGGGGGAATATTGTGAATAAGTGATACATCTTTTGGGATATTGAGGGTGTGGTTATGTTCTTTTAGATGTTGAGAAAAAGTGAAAGTGATTTCTCTTGTGTGCTCTAAAGAGCGTGAAGACAATGATCTACACGTTCTTCCTATGTAGGTGAAAACGTTCTGTGATGTAGCCCGATAGGGTGTTTTAATTATATACCTTTTATAAAGGAGTCTTAAATATTTTTTTTTAATTTAAATAATTTTTTTAAAAATTTCCTAGGCACTTTCTTCTTTCACATGCATAATTTTGAAAATTATTCTATTATTATATTTTTTTATATTATTAATTATTATATTTTATTATAATTAGCTTTTGATTGATAAAAACAAAAACCCACTAAGACGAGCACAACATAAATCAAAAAACCCGTCAACCTGTCAATAGGGACATACAACATTAGATCAATGTCCACAGATAAAAAAGTACAATAACTGGAAGAAGAATTAACAAACATAAAATGGGATATCATAGGCCTATCAGAAACTCGAAGAAAAGAAGAAAACCGAATACAGCTAAAATCTGGTAATCTACTATATTATAAAGGAAATGAAATGAATAGTAAATTTGGAGTAGGATTTATAATAAATAAAGCTATAAGTAAGAACGTCCAAATTATCAAAGGTATATCAGATCGTGTCGCCTATGCCATACTTAAAATAAGAAGAACATCAATTAAAATTATCCAGGTATATGCCCCCACGACAGCTTATGATGAAGAAAATATCGAACTATTTTATGAGATATATCAAAAGCTATGGAAGAACATAAAAATCATCTTACACTAGTAATTGGAGATTTCAATGCCAAACTGGGTAAAAAACTAAACAAAGAAGAAACTAAAATAGGAGATTTCGGGTATAGTCAGAGAAATGATAGAGGTGATACTTTGATGAACTACCTAGAAGAAAAGCATCTATACGCAATTAACTCCTTTTACAAAAAGAAGCCCCAACGAAAGTGGACATGGATCGGCCCTAATGGATCCACAAAAAATGAGATCGACTTCATAGTGTCCACGGAACGATATATCATTAAAGATGTAACAGTTCTTAACAGATTCACAACAGGTAGCTATCACAGGATGGTCAGAGCAAAAATTAGTAATGACGGTAACTATGAGATGAAAAAAAAATAAGTAGAAACTGGAATCTAGTAGATAGAAACAAACTAGGGCAATATAAAGAGATATACAAAGACCTATTAAATGAACAACTTACCCAAAGATTAGACAGTGACGATAAAGAAATAGACGAAATAGACAACATACTTACAGCAACAATGATTACATCAGGAAAAGAAATAGCAAAGAAGGATCTAAAAAAGAACAACTATATATCAACAGAAACAAAGAAGCTTATGGATAAAAGAAGGAAGCTGAACGAAGAAGGCAAAAGGAAATCTATAGAATATGTAGAAATTAATAAAACAATAAGCAGAATGATAAAAGAAAATAAGAGAAAAGAACAAGAAATAAAAATAGAAGAAGTAATACAAAACAACAAAAATATGAAATGCTTAAGGCCGAAATTAGGTAAGTTTGAAATAAACAAAATAAAAGATGTAAATGGAATAAAAACAAACGTTAAAGATGACATCATAAATATAATCCACCATTTCTACTCAGAATTATATAAAACAAAAAAGGAACCACCAGAAGAAATTAAAAACCAACTTAAGGTCAAAATAAAAAATGTCAACTCGGAGCTGCAGCCCGAAATAAGCAAATCAGAAATAAAAACATTGAAATGCATTGAGCATTGAAAGAAATGAAAAACAACAAATCGCCTGGAAAAGATGGAATAACTGCAGAGATGCTGAAATATGGTGGAAAAGTGTTAATTAATACTCTACATTCCCTTTTTAACAAGATATTAAAAGAAAAAAAAATCCCAAACAACTGGAAGGAATCAGTAACCATTATCCTACACAAGAAAAGGGATAAAGCAGATATAAAAAACTACCGTCCTATAACACTCCTCAATGTAATGTATAAACTCCTAACAAAAATTTTAACCAATAGATTGACGACAAAATTCGATGGATACCAGTCAAAAGAACAAGCTGGTTTTAGAAAGGGATTCAGCACAAGTGACCATTTACTAAGTATGAAAATACTTATAGAACGAGCAAATTAATACCACATTCCTCTATATATGGCGTTCATAGATTTCGAAAAGGCTTTCGACAGTGTCGAACATTGGGCAGTGAAAAGTTCTTTGATTAACAGCCGAATTGACCACAGATATACGGAACTAATATATATATATATATATATATATATATATATATATATATATATATATATATATATATATATATATATATATATATATATAAGGAAGCCAAAACAACAATTAAAGTATATGAAGGAACAAAATCATTACAAATAAGTAGAGGCGTGAGACAGGGTGATACAATATCACCGAAACTTTTCAATCAGGCTCTTGAAGATACTTTTAAAAGATTAGAATGGGAAAAAAAAGGTATAAAAATTTGTGGACAACGCTTGAACCATCTAAGGTACGCTGATGACATCGTATTGATAACCGATAAAAAAGAAGAATTATTTGAAATGATGAAAGAACTGGACGTAGAAGCTGGAAAGATAGGCCTTAATATGAATTACAGCAAGACCAAAACTATAACAAATACAGATGAAGACATCACAATGAGAATCGGACAAGATGAAATAGAACAAGTTAAGGATTATATATATCTTAGTCAAACTATAAAACTTAACAAAGAGAACCAAACAGCAGAGATCAAGAGACGAGTTAGACTGGCATGGGCGGCATTTGGCAAACTAAGCTTCATTCTTAAAAACAAAAGATATCCACAGCCTCTTAAGACCAAAGTATATAATCAATGCGTACTCTCTGTTCTTACTTATGGTTCCCAAACGTGGACATCTACAAAAGCAAACATGGACAAAATCATAAAAACCCAAAGAGCAATGGAAAGACAAATGTTGCACATAAGACTAATGGATAAGAAGAGAAACGAGTGGATAAGAGAGAAAACAAAAGTGAGGGATGTTAGACAAGAAGTTGCAAAATTGAAATGGAGATTTGCCGGACACAATATAAGACAAAAAGAAGACCGATGGAACAAAATTCTTATAAGTTGGAGACCGTGGGAATATAAACAAAGCAGAGGAAGGCCCCAAATGAGATGGGCAGATGATATCAAGAAGCACGTGGGCTCTAGATGGATGACTGTAGCGACAGACAGAGAAGAATGGAAAAGGATTAGGGAGGCCTATGTCCAAAGATGGACCGAAGAAGGCTAATTAGATAGATAGATAGATATTTTATTATATTTTTATTTATAATTAAATTAATACTTTTTAAGGTTTGAAACTAGAATTATCTTGATTAAAATTCAATTACAAAACTTTTAAGTCTGATACAAAATTGTTCTAAAACCAATAGTTATTGAGATATATGAGAAAAAAGGGAAACATCGATTTTTTTTTTCATATTTTGTTTAATAAAAAGGTAATACCTCATTCTACAACTCACAACGTGTGTTGTTAGTATTTAGTTTATTTTAATAATGGTTTTAATAGAATTTTGCACCACATATAGACAGCAAAATATTATGTTACCCCCGTATAAAGAAATGGAACTATATAATGACATCAACATGCATTTCACAAATCTTGGTATTTACATTAATTTTACGCCTGTGATTTATATCTAAGTCAATACATAAAATTTACATAGTCAATACACGCGTATTTGACTTGTAGAGATACATTTTCAAGATTATAAAACCAAAAATGTCATAGAAAAACACATTTTAATCTTTAGGTATCTTCACAAAAGCATTTTGGCTTAAAATACAAATATTATTAATCAAATAAAATTTTAAACTTTTAAAGTTACACAAAGAAACTGCAACTTTTAATCATGACAACGAAGTTTTTATAATCCCAAAAAGACTTAGCATCAAATCAAAATCCTGTATCTATAGGAACAATGAATTTACTTTGTAGAGAATTAGGTTCCTTGTAATGATGTTTGATAAAAAAAAAATAACTTGGAAAACAATTAATCAATATTTAGACAAAACTTGTTAACCTGCAATAAATTTACTACAATTACTAGTTTTCAAAAGTTGAGGTACAGATTACTCAAATCGACAAAGAACTAAATTACATTAAACAAAACTTGACTATGGATATTTTGCCTATAATTGATCAAACAAAGGTCATAACCTGCTAATAACGTGACTGTAAAATTACATGTTATCAGCCAAAATACATATTTTTGAATTTCCTTAAATACAAATCACACAAGCCTCTACTGGCAAATTGGAAAACTTCCACGTTCTTACAGGAGGCAATATCTAAGCCTTACCTAAACAACCGCAATTTTAAAATTAAAGTAAACTAGTAACATAGAATGTATTCTCTGAGTACCTACTTGTAAAGTACCTCTATATCTCTAGCAGATATTAAACTTACTTAATTAACTAAGTTAAAACTTTGACAATATTGTTATAAAGAATTTAACAATAGAATAAAAAGCAACGGAGAACAACTAGAAGAACTATGAAGTGAATTTAAAAACCAAGTTAATGAAATCTCTACAAACAATGATTATAGAAAAAACTTAATCAAGAACAACGTCGACTGATAAAATCTAATGAAACGTTAACATAACGCTAATAGAACACGTTATAAATAATGCTAAAATTAGAAAAGCTTCTGGTCCAGATGAGTCACCAACTGAGTTCCTGAAACTAATAAAGTAAAGGATGATAACATAAAAGTAGTAGTAAGACTTTTTTAATTTAATATATAACACCAGAGTGATTCCCACAGATTGGCTCAAATCCATCTTTGTCGCAATACCTAAAAACACAATGCGAGAAAATACTCAGAATATCGATTAATTAGCTAATAAGCCACACTCTTAAGATTTTCCTAAGAACACTTCACAACAGAATTAGACGCAAATGCGAAGATCTCTAAGATACCCAATTTGGTTTTAGAAATGCTATGGAAATCAGGGAGGCACTTTTTGGGCTTAACATCCTATTACAAATATGCCGTGACCAAAGGAAAGATGTATTCGCATGTTTCGCGAACTTCGAAAACGCATTTCGACATGTAAATGACTTCGCATACAGCATGTAAAATTAATGTAAATACTGAAAAATATCGGAATAGATGACAAGGATATGCGTGTCATTAAAAATTTGTACTGGAATCAAACTGCTATCGTGTAGTCTTTTATTTGATTTTCGCGCCATTGACGAATCTGATTGTCACTCAACTTGAAGGAGAAAAAGAAGAAGATAACCACACATTATGATTTAGACCATAGATAAATAATATATTATAATAGAAATAGATAGGCAACTCAATGCATAAATTTCGTTCATTAGGACCCCTTGCGGCTGGGGTCAATACTAATCATCTTTTGGCGGCAAATTCAAATGGACACCCCCTACATACATAACCTTTAGCGCCTCTTACGGGCTATTTCTTTACTAATTAAAATTTACTGGAAAATAAGGATATATAAAAGATGTACAATTTCTTCTAGATACACTTATATTTATTTGTTAAGATAAAACAGTTATAAATTGTGTTAGTATTGACAAATAGCCATGCCGGGATCAGACACCGAAATCGAAAATACAAGTGGAAATGCCGTCGCTCAGGCGAATATAGCTGCAATTGTTCATACAGCGGTACAGGATATAAGAGAAAAAGAAAATTGCCGGTCCAGAAAATCAGATACCGACACATAACCCCATAAAAATTACTAACAGTGAATTATCAAATTTAATGCAGGAATTTTCAGGTAAAAGCCAGAATGTTGCAATGTGGTTAGAAAGAATTGAAAAAATCAAAACTGTGTATAATGTGCCAACTGATATTTTACAACTGTAGTCATTGGAAAATTGATCGGAAAAACAAAGGAATGGTACCTCAGCAAACCAAATTTAATTTCCACAGATTGGACAGGTTTAAAACATGAACTTAAGAGAATGTATGGGAGAACTTATGATCCAGTGTCGCCGAGAAGAAAGATGGAAACAAGAAGGTGGAAAAAAAATGAAAGTTTTTCAGCATACTTCCATGACAAACTGTTACTGGGCAACGAAGCAGGAGTTGAGGACGAAGATATGGTACATTATCTGATTGATGGGTTTGATGATCGCCTACTTCAAAATCAAGCTAAAAAATGATGCTATACACACTCAATAGCACCGAAGATTTATATAAGTTGATGGGGAGCGTTGTTAAAGACGATGCATCAGGGAGTGGACAGAGGTTTGTTACAGCATCAAGTTATGGGGCAAGTTGAGATAGCAATGGAGCCATGAGTCTAGTGGGACGTCCTATGAGCCAAACGGATCCTTTTGTATTAAACCTGGTTCTAGATAAGTATAGCATAACATTAAATGGCATAATAGATACAGGGAGTCCAATATCATTGATATCAGAAAATTTTGTAAAGGCAGAAGATATTTCTTCTACTAATATTGAGGTATATTCAGGTATAAATAAATCAACTTTGAAGGTTTTAGGGCTTTTTTATGCCACAGTTACTTTTGATGACATATCAGTAAATTTAAAATTTTATTTTGTTGAGAAAGATTCTTTTAGTTGGAATCTACTTTTGGGTCGAGATTTTATAAACAGTGAATCCATAGAAAATATAAGTTTTTCAAATGGTTCTTTTAAAATAAATACACAGAGGAGGACTATCAGTTTCCTTTTACAGATGTTTTGTTTATTAACGATATGGTAAATTTAGATGCAGACTTGAATATTAATTATTGTTTACCTTTTGAAATAACTACTAGTGTTCAAACGTTGTTGAAGTTATACTACTTTGATTATAATAAACCATTAAAACCACAGTGTGATTTCAAAGCACAGCTTGCTTTAACTAAAAATGAATCTTTTAGTATCAGACCACGTAGACTATCTTGACTATCTTATGCAGAGAAAAAGTCATGGGAAGAAATTCTTGCTAATTTATTAGAAAATAATGTCATTAGGGAAAGTTATTCACCTTTCTGTTCACCAGTAGTATTAACCAAGAAGAAGTCAAATGAATATCGAATGTGTGTAGACTATCGTACTTTAAATAAATATCTTATTAGAGATCAATTTTCCTTGCCGCTAATAGATGATCATTTAGACAGGTTAAAGAATCAGAAATATGTCTCTAAATTGGATTTGAAAAATGCTTTTTACCATGTTCCTTTAGATGAAAGTTGTACTAGGTATACTTCATTCGTTACACCTTCAGGTCAGTTTGAATTCCTTAAATTACCTTTTGGTTTGAGCTCAAGTCCCTCTATTTTTGCAAGGTTTGTTTTAAAGATTTGTGCCAACAAGGAAATGTCTTAATATATTTTGATGACATATTAATTGCTACTCAGACTATCGAAGAAAATCTAGAAGTGTTACGAGAAGTTTTAATATTAGTTCGCCAAAATTTACTTGAGTTAAGACTAGATAAATGTTCATTTTTGAAAACAGAAATAGATTTTCTAGGTGACAGAATTAGTATATGTCCTAATAAAGATAATGTGAAAGCTATTTCAGAGTATCCAGTTCCTACAGATACCAAGCAGGTGCATAGATTCTTAGGTCTTGCCAGTTACTTTAGACGTTTTATACAGAACTACTCTATCACCGCCAAGCCGTTATATGATCTATTATGTAAAAAATGTCAAATTTGAATTTACAAGCTTTTGAGAATTTAAAGTCAAAACTGACATCAGAACCTATTTTAGCAGTTTATGATCTGAGTAGAGAAATAGAACTACACTGTGATGCAAGCCAAGTCATTTTACTTCAGAAACAAAGTGATGGTAAATTTCACCCAGTGTTTTTCTTTAGCAAGAGAACAACTGACTATGAGTCTCGCTACCATAGCTACGAACTTGAATGCTTGAGTATTGTGTACACACTTAAACGGTTTCATGTTTATCTACAGGGAATCCCTTTCAAAATAGTTACAGATTGTGACAGCTTTCGCTTAACCATGACTAAAAAGGATATAATTCCAAGGATAATGAGATGATGTTTGTTATTGCAAAATTATGATTACTCTATTGAGCACAGAGCAAATACAAGAATGCAACATGTAGATGCCTTAAGCAGAGTGAGTTATGTACTGGTATTAGAAGGAAATACTATTGAACATACTTTGGCTTTAAAACAGTCCAAGAATACAGTTATTTCAGATCTTCGGAAAAGACTCGAGGAGACAGATCATCCTTTCTTTGAATTAAGAAATGGATTGGTATATAGAAAACTGAAAGTTAACATTGCATTTTATGTACCAGAGAGTATGGAGTCAGCAGTTATCTATCACTATCATAATGAGTTGGGTCACTTCGGAACAGACAAAACATTTGAAATTATTTCCAAGACATATTGGTTTCCAAAATTAAAATTTAAGATTGGAAATCATATTCAAAATTGCTTAAAGTGTATTGAATTCAATCCTAAAAGTGGCAAATCAGAAGGATATCTACATAGTATACCTAAGGGTAACTTACCTTTTGAGCTGCTTCATACTGATCACTATGGGCCATTAGCTCCTTTTAATAAGAATAAATATGTATTTGAAGTTGTTGATAGGTTTACTAAATTTATTAAGTTCTATCCTTGCAAATCAACAAACACAGTAGAAGTAATTAAATATTTAACTGAACATTTTGCCAATTATAGTGTCCCTAGCATTATCATTTCAGACAGAGGATCTTGTTTTACCTCTCATAATTTTAAGGAAGTTTTGGAGGAGTATGCAATTAAACATATACTGATTGCAAGCGGTTGTCCCAGAGCAAATGGGCAAATAGAATGCATGAACAGGTTATTGACAACTCTTCTAGCTAAGATAACTGATGGAAAACAAATCAACTGGCCAAATGCATTACATGAAGTGGAATTCTGCATTAATATTACAATAAATAGATCAACAGGGGAGACCCCAGCTAAGTTACTTTTTGGAAGAGATCAAATAAGGAAGATTAATGATAATTTAATAGAAGCATTACAAGATATTGATAAGGAAGAACGGGAGTTGGAAACAATTCGAACTAAGGCAGAAGCACAAATAATTAAGGCACAAAATATAAATGAAAAGTATTATAAAGAGCTACCAAATGAATGTTTTAACTGATATTGTTGGGTTCCAAACAACACAAATACCATACGAGGGAATTATAGACAGTAGTAGGATTAGAGCTTATGATAAATAATTAATCTCATTATTAGTTATGGTTAAAATAATTATGTTTCATTTTTATTCAATTATGTTAATGTTTTTTTATAATCCAGTACTTGTACCATTATGTTGAGACAGTTAGGATGTGTTATGGATATTATGATTCCCATTTGGACCCTTATGAACACATCAATCCATTATGAATATTATAACTTACTTATTTAATCCATTATGAATTATTATTATTATTACTATTACTTAGGTATGTTTTAAAGTTTAAAAAATTGTTCATTTCAAATATCCATTAAGTATGTTATGTCTTATGAAAGTTATGAATGTTAACTATGTTAGTTATGTAATTAGTATTCTGTAATATTAGGTTGATCGAGGACCATCAGACGTGTCAGGATGGCCGAACTTTAGTCTTTTATTTGATTTTCGCGCCATTGACGGATCTGATTGTCACTCAACTTGAAGAAAAAAAAAATAAGATAACCACACATTATGATTTAGACTTTACACCACTATTATGAGTTATGGCCGTCAAAATCTATTATGTTGAATTATGTACATTTTAAGAGTTTTTTTTTTTCGCTAAATAAATTTAAGGAAACTAAACCAATATTATTTTATTAACGAAGACTACAATCGTAAAAATTGGAGATAGCCACACCAATGAAATCTCCATACAACTAGTCAGAGTCAGACAAGGTTGCATTTTGTCACCAACATTGTTCAATGTTTACTCGGATCAGTTATTTAAAAAGGCACTTTCTTTGTAATCTAAAGTAATTCTGTCAGATAATATTGAAGGTCTCCAAATTCTGCTTGATCATATTCACGAGGTAGGAGAGACAATGGACATTAAAATAAACTCAAACAAAACCACACTTTTAGTGTTTAGTCGTGACCCACATCCCGATGCAAAGCTTCAATTAAATGGAGTCCAAGTTCAGAAAGTTCACAAAATTATATATTTGGGAACTGTGATTTGGGAACGAACAACTTAGATCCAGACATTGATATAAAATGTAGAATAGCAATGAATAAAACTACTTTTATGAAAATGAAGTTATTTATTGGCAATAATCATCTCAGTTTAGAACTAAGACAAAGATTGGTTAAGTGCTATGTTTCGTCCGTACTTTTGTATAGTGCAGAAGTGTGGACGTGTGGGTTCATAGACGAATGCAAAGATACCTTGGACAGCAAGAAAAACTAATGACGAAGTACTAAAGAGTGTCAACAAAGATAAAGAACTGCTAAAGGCTGTTAAACATCAAAAAATATCTTATCTAGGACATATACACAGGTATATATTCTGGGAAGTTGATATAAAGTATTACAACTGATCCTTAAAGGCAAAATAGAGGGCCATAGAGGTGTAGGAAGAAAACAAGTTTCTTAGTTAAAAAACATTTGTGAATGGACTCAGATATCAAATGCAGGACAATTATTCCATATTGCAGAAGACCGAGAAGCCTTCGCAATGGTGATCGCCAATGTTGGATAATTCTGATATGGCACGTGAAGAAGAATAGTACCTCTTCCCTATACCAAAATCAGTCTAATAAGCCTAAATAAGACACACCATAAATTCAAACAAGACAAGAATTTCACTGACTACTAAACAACTATTGCAATGCTTATAACATTATACACTGATGCATCAAAAAACAAAGATGAATCTGAAGTAGAACTTTTTTGAATGTGTAATTTTGAATGAATAATTTGAATCAATAAGCTTCAAATTAAAACCAAATACTGCATATTTTTTGCTGAAATGTTTACTATTCTAAAACAATTATCAATATTCCAAATTCATTTAATTTGTGTATTAAAAAAAAAGGAACAATATTTTTGAAAAACAACAAAGGTATTTTTTTTAACAACAAATTATTATTTCATTACTATTACCCCAAAATCTAAATATGTTTCACATGCATGAGAGCTAATGAGATTTAGAAAATTTTGGTACAAATATTTAGTTTGTTAATTATTGTGTTTGCCTTCAACAGTTTACTAAATCCTAAATATTATTAATCAGTGATGAATTAGGAAAATACTTACATTGGCATATCACCAACTTCAACCCTGATAAAATGGGAATTTGGATCAGTGCCCTCCAATTCTTTGTCTATAACTGGCCAAGCTATAAAACAAACAAAAAGAAATGTTAAATTCATATAAATAAAGAGAAGTAAGTATATTTAAGTATATACTAAATTGTTAAGATCTTCTGGTAATGTTAATACTTTGAATCCTTATTTTGAAATATCTGTGGCAATTTCAATGCCAATTGCCATAAAACAAAATCTAACTACAATTTAGTGGTCTTTTGGCCAACTCGATTTCATGTATCAATCATGCTTTCTTCCAATTTTTCTTTGCAAAGTCCTAGTTGTGTATTTAATTATGTGATCTCTGATCATCACCAACTTATTCAGATCCTAATAAAGCCTTTATTTACTTTTATAACATCTTTCGATATAAGTACATGAGTAGATACAGAAATTTACTTAATACTAAAAATGTTTTGTCCATTTAATATACAAACTGCATTTCTAATAAAATACAGACTACCATGAAGATATTTTATAATTTACACAGTCAGCATGATAAAAATATTATCATGTAAGTACATTGTGTTAACTTCAAAAAAATAAAAATGAGACCTTTAAATTTCTGTACATACAGTTGTATAATCGACCAATTTTGCACAAAAAAACTTTTAGTAACAGTCAGAAAATTCTATAGCTTTTTCTAGTGGCATTTTTTTCTAGTAGTAGGTACAATGTTTACAGTGATTTTAAAGGTATCTTGCCCACAATTATCCACAAATACAGGCTGTTGCTTTTTATGGTGTTACTTCTTTAGAAGTAATTTGACATATTTTATGAAAAGTGTACATAATAATGTTATTCCATTAGGTACATTAAGAATAGCCTAATAGAACAGTCATTCTGTTTAAGTAAACATAATTATTCAGAAAATGATGCAGAGAATTAATGAATACAATTGGTCACATGTTTTAGATAACAACAACACAATGTGGAGTAAACCATAACTGTAACAGTCTATATACTAGGTATAATACCAAAGAATATAGAGATATTCTTTGGTAATACAAAAATCACTACATATTAAAGAATTTAAGCCAAATCTAAATACAGGGTATATTATGTGACTCAGAAAGGTTCTAGCAAAGAATATAGACGTGTTCTAGTGACGAAGTAAGGTTAAAAAACCGGTGAAACCTACTTTACTTCTAAATACTAAATGCATTAAGAAAATATATGAAATTACCTCTGACACAATAGGTACACCAACTTGTGTTGTCTGGTTTTCTAGGGCTGGAATACAAAACATGCACTTTTTGGCCCTGGCTATCGAAGTTCTTGAAAAACTCCTGGAATTTTTCATATCCTTGAATGACGTGTGTCTGTACCATTTTTTTAGTTGAATATTTACGAATAATACCTAGCAACATTCACTGCTGCAGCTACAGCTACAATAATTATTTGATTATAAAAATGTTACTTCCTAACTGGAAACTGGGGAAACTGGGGAAACCAGAAAACACAGTAAAAACACACAGATAAAAAACCACACCACACTCAACTACCACATGACGATCATGACGTATAGAAAACTCTGTCACCTATCTGTTTATCTAGAAAATCACAGTCGCACAGTCGTAAATTTAATCGGCGAGGAAAGATTTAAAAAGGTTGATTAAAGACACCGCTGCGGAACAAATTGTGGTAATGTGGCTATTTGGATTTATTGCAGTTTTATATGCGATTAGGTTGCGATAAATATCAGGAAATGGGAAAACCCTATTATGTTAAGTATGATGCTGCAAAAATTAAGACAAGTTTTTAGGCGATAAATTTGAAATGTCATGATGTCATCTTCACAATCTCATCACTCATCAGTAGCGGCGAATTAAAATTTTTTGTAGGAATTGAATCATTTAATTGTCAAGTTGTAAGATTAGAAATACTTAACTGTATTTTTCTAAATGAAGACGAAAGTTCAAGTTCGTACCACAGTAAAGTTTATTTTACTATAAATTGGCTTGAGATAATATCTGGATTAAAATGAAATAATAAAAACTGTATTACAAATTGATTAGTTATAAAGGTGGAGGGCTGCGGTCACTTTGAACAGTTTACAACTTCATTTTTTACATTATAATAAACAGTTTAATGCTTAAAAGAAGCTTCTTTAGCCATATACTGTGACAGCGATGTAATATACTATATAATATAATATACTATGCTACCTACGATGTTATATAATAATAATATTACATATTACATCGTTGTACTGTGGTAATACCATAGAATATGACGTATTCATTTCTTCTTTGTGATCTTCTGTCTTTCTTTCCTCTAAAAGTAAAAGTCATATTAACTAAACCCATGAACTAAACCTAATACTGTGCGTGTTTACATATTAATAAATAATAAATTAATTTTTCGCTCTCTAATAAGCCACAAACATTTTCCTTTGAATTTAGATAGCGTGTCAAATATTTATTCTGAATATTGTTCTGAAGTTATTTCTTTGTGGCATCACATGCAATTATACTATTTTAATGGGAAATAAAATAAAATTATTAGAAGAATTTTTTTACCAATCAACGTAATATGATTATTTTTATTAATATTTTGTATGTACAGTTGCGGTCACGGAATAGTTTACACCTTACTTTTTATATTGTAATACTGTAAAATTGCAGTGTCGTACGGATTTGATAAATGTCAAAGTCAAAAAATTTCAAAACGTCAATGCTTTCGCGAGTGTTCAACAATAAAATAAAAGTATATTAAACTCTTCCAAAATGGTTAGAATACATTTGAATTATAACATGAGGGGATTTGTGCTATCTATGAACAGAAGACTGCAAAATTGTATTGACAAGAATGGGGCTTCCACCAAATATTAATTATTATTTATCATTGTTTATCGTTATTTAATATAAAATAGATTTAAAATAAAATGCATATTAAAAAAAAAAGACTTTTTTATTTTCGTTATTAAGATCATAATCCATTTTATTCAAAAAACTGTTTTCTATATTTTTCATTTTGTAAAATATTTTGATATTTTAATTTTAATCTACCTATTCTAGCTAGTACACCACTGGCAACGTCACTTTGACGTAAAAGGTGCGTTTAAACGAAGTAAAAATTTAAAAAATGGGCTCCTAGATACCTGAACCTGTAAACTATTCCGTGACCGCAACTGTACATTACGGGATCCGATATGGAACTCGAAACGTCAAATAAATTTCATTTTTTACCTGAATTGTGGCTTATTTCCCATTAAAATAGTATAATTTATTTTGAAATGGAGTATGGTTGTTTTTTAACTTACCTCATCGTGATACTTCTGTAAATATATTCGTAAAGTCGGTTCTTGTATGTTATAATTTTTAGGTGTCGAATTCACAATTTTATAACTGTCTCTAGCACCTGTAAATGCTTTATTCATATCTTCTTTTGTCCAAGATTGTCGATTTGTTTTGCGTACATATATTTTGTCCATTTTTATAAGATAAAAACCCCACAAAAATTATAAAATATCAGAATAAAGCGTCGTGGGTAAGTTGACGAATTGGTCATCTTATCTACTTTGTTTTTTGCCAACTTACCCTCGTAAGCTATTTCAAACAAAAACTTTGCTAATAACAAAAGTAAATGAACTGTTTTGTTAATTCATAGAAAGAATGATAGCACTTACCTAGCCACCAGTGGAGGTTATTTTTGCGTTTACTAAAATTATAACGCAGAACATGTGTTACACTCTTTGCTGTTTGTAGCCAAACTGATGATCTATGTCCAGCGCAAACAAATTAGGTGGGAAGTACTGGCCAAAACGCGCCAGTAGCTGTCACTACTACAACATCGAAGCGAAGTGAACAGTGACAAGTGTAGTAGTGTCTGGGTGCTCGGGGAGAACTCGGAAGCCCTGAGGAAGACATCAGAGAGGATGTCGAAAGCTCGTCCCAATGGATATCGACGCGGTTCAACCCGAAAGAATGGTGGGTTTAATATTAATTTTTGTAATAGTATTATCTTAGCTCTAGGTTTCATTGTACTAACCGTGGAAATATTTCCGAACAATATATATATATATATATATATATATATATATATATATATATATATATATATATATATATATATATATATATATATATATATATATATTAAACGTCTTCACTCGTCAGAAATTATTTTGATTTTAAATTCTGAGAATATATCGAGTATCTTGTTTTTGTTTCATCGATTGATTTACATTGATAAAAACAATACAAATTTTCTTAAATGTCGTAACCAAGCATATATTAAATTGATTATTCATCATTCTCGAGGACATGAAGATAAGTTTAAAGATAAAGTACACCGTTTAAATTTCTACTAAACATACTTTAAAACCATCAATTTTCTTGTAAACGGGTTAGAACGAAAATTACAGCGTTAATCATTTTAACGGATTACCCCTTCATGTTACTTCTAAGACTGCAGCAATTTGTCCAGGAAAAATAATCGTTTGCATGTTAGAACATTTATAATTTGCGTCTTGAATACTATTTTACAAAGACAAGTAATCATCTGTGAGTGACTAACATTTTTCAATAAAATTTCTGTACATACATGAAAAAACAAATTTAAATTCACTACACAATTTACTTAAACGATATGTTTTAAAAATTGCAAGTGTCTATCTACAAACATTGTAAGGTTTTATATTCTTCAGTCTTCAAATCAAATTTGTGTTTCATTAACAGTTTAATCTCCTTCGCTGGGTAATTTTTTATGTTTTTTGGTAAAATTAATCAATGCCTGGGCCACAATGTCTATTTAGAGGACTCAAAAAACTTCAAGAAATTATCAAGCGGGTTCAGTAGCCTATACTCGACTGCTATGGCCTTCGTTCTTAACGGACAATACGGATTTATAGATTCCTGATAACCCACTGCTCTAAGAGGATTTGGAACTACTTGTGGCTCTGATTTTCTTTTATTTATTACTTGTTAGAGGAATTTTTACGTACGTATAGTCAAACAGATATCCCGTGAAATTAAAAAGCCACCTCGGAGAATCAAATTTGATAGTGGGGGTCTTGCTAAGCCATTCGTGATGTATGCGCGAGGAGCTGCAAATTTTTACACTGTTGCATTGTTTATTTTACTTGCGGTATTTATATTTAATTTTGTTGAGATATTACGTTTTGTATTTGTGTATTTTATTTTACCTATTTTCTACAAAAGTTTTTTCCAGAACTTTGTTAAAATTAAAAACTGTAAAGGCAAGGAAATAAATTGTGATATAATTGACATTCTGAACAAAATTCAGCTTGTTCGTATGATTTTTAGAGATTCAGTGGCATTTTCGTCTCTGACGACTGGAGTAAGTACCTATTTATTTAGATATTTTATATGATATCCATAGCAAATTATGTATGCTAGCACTAATGGAATATATACTTGCAGGGCAATGCTCATCGTTCTCCTTTCCAAGAAAACATATTATAAAAGAAAAAAAGAAGCAAACTATTGACGATGTCGACAAAAAAATACTGTTTAAATTCAGAGATGCTGAAGGCTATCAAGGTAGCCGAAAATCTTTAAGATTACTTATAAAAGACATTGGCTTCCGCTGGAGAAAAACAAATACAAATCGAAGACTTCTAATGAAAAGACATGGTGGTCCTCCACATATTGACAACATTGTAAAATTTTTAATAACTACCGAGTGATTATTATCAAGCGGTACAATGATTGTAATGTTCGGGTAAATTCCATCCTTTTCTGGCCGAATACTCTCTCTCTCTGCGCATTAGAAGCTCCGCCCGTTTCACGGGATTCCTGTTCAGCAATACACTTTCAGAAGTAAAAGATGATATCAAGTTGCCGAAGAAAAATAAATCGCTAGCTGACTGAAGTTGACTACTGAAATCGCTAGCTGACCAAAGGAAAACCTGTCTGTATGTGGAATGTTCTAAAGTGGAATTTAACTCTTAAAGGGCTGTAGTGCCAATGATGATAATGGCAATGTGTCAATTGGTTGCAGTACGAACAGTTTATAACATATAGAAGTTCCGAATACAAACTTGATGCATATCTGCAACCTGCAGCTATGGATCTTTATTGGGTATTTATATTGCGGAATCTTTGTCCAGAACTGCCGATACTTGTCTTTTGGTGCTAATATGTATAAGCATTTTATCCACTCTAAATATTTCCCGTTCACACGGTATAAAAAGCAGCCAACCTTATCCTCATCCCGAAAACTGGGAAATAAATGGAAGAACTGGGTGCTTTTAGGCCAATATACACACACTAGGCAAGCTATTCGAAATCCTCATAGGCTCGGAAAAGAAATATAAGAAAACGGAGGCCTGTCGGACAGCCAGTATGGGTTCAGAAAAGGCAGATATGTCATAGATACCATAAACACGGAGAAATAAGCATGCAGGGGTGGGTGGATGGTGGCACTCTTCCTGGACATCAAGCACGCATTTAACAACGAGAGCTTGGAGAAAATCATCTAACTATTAGAAGAAATGAAAACATCCCCATAACGGCAGAACTTCGTGAGGGTTTATTTCACAGACAGGAGCATTACCAAAAATGACAAAGTGAAGACATCTCCGGGTTCGGTGCTAAGTCCGCTGCTCTGGAATGTACTCTATAATATAATATTGGAAATAAACCTAGGAGAAGGAATACAGGCAATTGCTTACGCAGGCAACCTGGTCATACTAGTGGAGCACTCGAGAATGGACTCATAATGGATAGGGCAAACACAAGCCTTAAACTAGTTAAACTGTGGCTAGAGGAGAAAGAACTGACGCTAGCCACATATAAGACGGAGGCCATAATCTTGAAGGCATAAACTGCGAGAGAGTATATCTCCTTCACTTTGACAAATGAAAACATCCCAACTGTCAAGAAAGTCAAATAAGTGGGCGCAATACTAGATACCAAACAGAGCTTCGGTGAATACATAATATATGCTGCGAAAAAAGCCGATCAAAGAACAGCAGCTTTAACAAAGATCATGCCAAACATAAGGAGTCCGTGGACAGATAGAAGAATTCTCATGGAAGTGGTCCACTCCACAATACTATACGCAATACAGTGTGCAGACGTACCTTCCATTGTATAAACGCGATATTAATCTAATAGCATTTTCAGTGTAGCTTTGAAAATTTTAGTTGTAGTTTTGCCAATTATCTGCATATTTATGAATTTAAAAAACTCTGAATCCGCCTCTAAACAAAATATAATTTATATGATAACAAAGTGGAATGTATGTAGTTGCTGCTAATGCACGGTGTAAATACGGCTTAACATATGATAGAATAGACAGGGTGACACTTATATTTGCCAGATTCAGATAGGGAGTCGTAGCAAACAATATAGACACATAATTTGGTCGGCATGTAAGCAATATTAGACAAACTGTGTATTTTTGATTTTAAAACATAGTAAAAAAAGGGTAAAAATAAGAAGTGTGTCTGTTTAGACCATGAAGTAAATATACAATACAAAGAATATTAACTTTAATTTTGCAGACTAATCTCAAGAATGTATCTACATCATAAAATAAGTCTTCTTGCTAAATAAATTATGATTATTGAATATACACCATAAAATGGTGTATATTCAACCTGGTATCACTTCCAAATAGCCAATGTTTTTATTCCACCCCAGTTGTTTTACTCTGCCTTGAATTTTCTATGACAACTATATCATTGTCTTCTTCATTATCAGTCACATTTATTTAAATCTTTATTTTCACTGACACTTCTACTGGAGATTGGCGATCATTCTGTGCAATTTCTGCTACTCTTAACAAGTTTAAAGTATTTAATCCGGTCCACTGTTAGATGTTGTTGCGCCAAGAGATCTCTCTTCATACTATGACCCTCTTTCTTCTTGAATCTTTCCCATGATTCAGCATGATATAGGATATCTTTGATTTCTCATAATATAACCTATGTAGGGCCAAATACTTGTAGTTGTGTATGTATATCAATTATTGGGCTAGGTACAATTTTGTTGTTTTTTGTTGATGTTTTTTTATTGCCATAATCTTGGTTCTGCTTGTATTTGTCGTCATTCCTCTTTTCTCAAAGCAGCTTTTGACTCTTTCTACAACCGTTTGAGGGGCCACATTAGAATCTGCCAATAAGACAGTATTGTGTCTGAATGTTGATTAATTAACTGAATTAAGGAAAATTAATAAAAAAGTAAACCACATTTTAAAAAATGAGAAACTCTGAGACAAAAGGATTTAGTAATAAGAAAATCAATATGAAAATTGCAAAGAGTGCAAAACATTTATTTACATATCCGAAAATACTATAGTAAATACAAAGTTAATCTTTCAGCTTATTGGTATCTAATAATCATATAAAAAAATCAAGTACATAATCTCTATATCTCTAATCTTCATCATCATCATCACACAACAGCATCTTGACCAAAAACTCTTTTTCACATTGAGGACCTTCAAGTCTTTTTGGTGTTTTCCATTTTACCAAAGTTGGTAACACAAGCAGTTTTGTGGTGGGATCCTTACGGAAGGAGCAATTTGGGTCTTTCCATCTACAAAAAATTCTATAATACACACTACTCCAAGACACCAAAGCACCAATATTAAATGTATTAATTGATTTATTAATGAAGTTGAAATAATAATTTCAATATGTTTTATAAAAGTACTTTCAAATAATTACTTTTTTTTGCAAAATGCATTACTAAAATTCAGCACAAATCTCAAGAAAATAAAAAAAAAGGAAATATTACATTTATTTTTTAACAGAATCGAATTCTACACATCATATTCCGACATCTGCAAGTTATGCCTTAAATTAGATTTTTAATGCTGTTTTGGTATAGCTCTTTTTGACTTTAAAAATGTATTTTTTGTCAAATTGAACAAATTTCCCATAACTTCCTGAACACATTAGAACAAAACAATTATTACTTACGTTGGTCGGTCTCCTACTTCAACATGTATGAAATCCACACTGTCATCTAATGTCTCAAGTACTTTACTTATCACAGGCCATGCTAAAACATATTACATCTGTTGTTAGATGATCTGACATTGTGAATGCAAAAATCTTTCCAATAGATTTTTAATATCATGTTATTTAGTCATAGTCAATTAAAAAAGTAATCTGAATACAGTCTGAATGATACAGTAAAAAATGCATTTAATATGTTCTAATATACAAAAATCAGTGACTTTCAATATAAAATTGAATTCCAAACAAGCGATATAATACCAATAAATATAGATAAGCATCTATATTTATTGGTAGTACTCCCCTCAGCTTTGTTGATCATGTGTTTTGCCTTTTAATTCAAGAAGTAGATAGTTGCAAAAATAATAATAATAATTGTTACTCACACTTTACTATTCTAAGTTTTTTCTATGTATACTTAAAATATTTGACTAAATTTTCAGTTTACTTGAATAACATGCCATTGACCTTTTAATTATGATGTTCGTTCATGTATAAATATATCATTGACAAAATGATAATGGATTTAGGAATGTTTATACAGAGAATTTTCAGTTTATTTTTTCTGTACATCTTTGGCATCTTTAGGGTTAGGTATTAATTGATCTACTTAATGTAAACATATCACAAGACAGATGTCAAATTTTCTAAACTTAATTTAATATTATTGGCTGTTGTTGTTTGAAGATTAAAGAAATTAACTATGTATTTCTAAACTAACTTACCCCTTACACAATCATCACACCAACTTTCACCAGTTGCTTCCTCTACAGCACCACCAAAATATATACAAACTACAGTTCCTTGTGCCTTGAACTTCTTCATAAAATTGACAAAATTATCATAGCCTTCTATATGATGAGAACGGACCATTCTCAAAGCTTGTTATCAGTACAAATTATAAAAAAAAACACCAAAACTGGTAATAAAGTTGTATATCGGCGACTGGAAAATCCGAGTAGTAACCGCCTAATGATTGACGTAATTTTAATTAACAAGTAGATCAGTAGCAGTAGTGTAACAATCTCAGGGTTACGGAAAATTGTTACTAATTTAATATTATAGATATAAGTAAATGATAACAGTACTTAGTTTTGATAAGCAGATCAAAACAATGTAATTTGTATTTAGCTAAAAATGAACTGTTTACAATATTGATTAAATAATACTAAGAGTTATGCAATATATAACACACATTCGTGTATAAAATGTTTTCTAAAACTAAGAAATAAAGAAAGAAAGTCATTTTCATATATTTCATAGGCTTCTTTAGTCTCTAAGATGTTTTTTGTGCGTTCATTTAAAATTATTTATTTGTATAGTATTAATTTTGTAATTATAAATGGTAACTGGGGTCTATTGGAATTGTAGTAAAACAACAAGATATGTAGTTATCGCTGCAACAAACTAAAAATAATGAAAGTTCTTTTTATTTATGTATACTTCATCTAATTTACTTACCGTTGCACGTCATTATCATTGACAGAGATCGAAGTTGACATAGTTGCATAGAGCAAAAAGACAAAACAGTGAATCTAATCGTTATGAAAAGGAGACCAAAAAAGTGGCCTTTGATGGCGGACATAGGTATCCGGAAATGCGAATGCGCCAAATTTAAATTTTCCGACACTTATTAACAGTAGCAATAAAATAGTTTTCAGAATGTGTCTTAGACGAGAAAGTTTTAATTAAATATTAACGATAACAGTCTAAAATGTGAAACAATAATTGTCGGACGAAGCCTAAACATCCCTAAACGGTCCGATACCTAAACACCATCCCTTCCTATCTTCGCAGTCGTTTGTTGTTAAATTTCCTTCGCTCATGGACTTGTTTATGCCGTGTTGCCATTCTCATCTGGGTCTTCCTCTTTTCCGTCGACCTATCGGTTGCCATTATACTACTTTTTTGGGGAGTCTTGTTGCTGGCATCCGTTGAACATGCCCATACCACCTTAAATGTTTCTTCTCTATATTTTGAGTTATATTTCCTTCTATTCCCATACGTTGTTTTGTTACATCATTTCTGATTCGGTCTCGTCTGGAAATACCTAAAGATCTTCTCATTGCATCCATTTCTACTGCTTCTATTCGCTTTTTGTTCTTTTCACTAATTCTCCATGTTTCAGCGCCATAAAGTAGAGTAATTTTAATCATGATCTCATATATATTAAATTTTCTTCCTTTCGTTATCTCTTTACTCCACAGTATACCATTGAGACATCCTAAGACTTTCTTTGCTTGTGTGATTCGTTTTTCTATTTCCCGTGTATCAGTTCCTGTATTGTCAAAGGCAACACCCAAGTAGTCATAGCTCTGACATCAGGAAATATGTTGTCCGTTTTCGAGGTCTATGTTATCTGACTCATTTCCAATACAAAGATATTTGGTTTTTGTTGTATTGACATTCATTCCCCAGTCGTAATATTCTTCTATCAGTTTTCTAAGCATGTACTGCATGTCTTCCCTGTCGGTCGCTAGTACTACCCGGTTATCAGCAAACTGGAGTGTATATATACATTCATTGCTAAGGTCTATACCCATTCTATGCATCTTTCTTTTCTATCTTTCCAATGCTGCTGCAACAAATATCTTGAATAAGGTTGGTGAGATACAACATCCCTGTCGCAAGCCTTTTGTAACCAGTAATTCTTCTGTTAGATATATTCCTGTTTTTATCTGTGCCTTTGAGTCTCTATATAGTTCTTGTACAGCATTTATCAATGTGTGGTTGATGTTAGATCTTTTCAACGTTGTCCACAATTTTGTTAAGGGGATGTTGTCATATGCTTTTTGCAGGTCTACAAGAGTAATATGCGTTTCTAGATTGTTAGCCGATCTTTTTTCTATTATTTGTTTAAAACAAAATACGTTATCGGTGCACGATCTTCCTGCACGGAACCCGCTTTGTTCTTCCTCTTCATTGTGCTTATATTCTTCCTCGATCATATTTCCCAAAATTCGTCCATACAGTCTGCTCAGGGTGCTGGTTACCGATATGCCTCTATAATTATTACAATTCCTTTTGTCCTCCTTTTTGGGTATTGAGGACATGTATGCCGTTCTCCATTGTTCTGGTACTGGGTTGTCCATTTAGACACTGATTGATAACATAAGTTAAGTTTTCAAATAGTTAATGAACTCCATTCTTAAGCATTTCAGCATAGATTCACTCAGGTGCAGCGGATTTACCATTCTTTAGGGTCATTACAGCCTTTCTTACTGTTTCGATGTCTACTCTCGCTTCCTCTCCTTGTATATGTACTGACTGTGTTGGGGAGTTCGCTAAGTATTCTTGTCTTGTCTCTGTCAGCAAGCTTTCATAGTGATCTTTCCATTGTCTTGGTTTTATAGTGTGTATGTGTGCTTTGTCTTTTCCTGTATTTTTCACTGATTGTATAAAATTCCATACATTTGTACATTGCTTCCCTCCGATGTATGTATTGATTTCTTGACATTTCTTATCCCATGTTTTATTCTTTTCTTATTTTATCATTTTTTGTAATTGTCTATCGGTTTCTTTGTAAGCTTGATGGTCTTCAGTATTTTTTGTATTTAGCCATTTTAGAAGCTGTTCTTTTTTCTGTTTTACCATATATTCTATTTCTATGTTCCACCATATTTTGTTACTAATTTTGTTTTGCTGTGTCCCGAGTGTCTCCTTAGAGGCCCGGTGTAAACTAGCAATAATATTCTCGTAAATATCTGAAAATGTTTGTCTCTCTATTTCTCGTAGTTTTTCATCCAGTCGTCGTTGGTATAGCTGTTTAGTACTATCATTTATAAAACTATCGAAGTTGTACTTCGGAGTGTCCACTGTCTGCAAATCTTGCTTGTCTTCTAGGTTTTGGTCTACGTGTATTATCTTAAGTGGGAACAAAATTTTTGCTCTTACTAAGTAGTGATCGGATCCACATGTTATTCCTCGAAGAACTCTTACATCATTCCACTGCAATACAGATTTTTGTTTACTAATAATATAATCGATGACTGATTTTAGATTGCGTGTTTGTTGAATCCAGGTATATCTATGTATGTCCTTATGTTTGTAGAATCCATTGCTAATTTTTAACTCATAGTTCTCACATAAGTGTATAAGTCTACCGCCATTATCATTAGTTGCCATTTCTCCAAAAGGTCCTACTACTCTACTGTTTTTCTGATATCCCGTTCTACTATTGAAGTCTCCAAGCATAATTATTTCTCTGTTTTTTCCTATGTTGTTAAGTATATCCTCAATTTTTTGAAAGAAATCTTCTTTCACGTTGATTATTGCATCATTAGAGGGGCATAAGCGGCTATCATGGTAATCTTGTGCCTTTATATGTCTATATTTACTCTTAGGATATTCTCATCAAATGTTTCCGAGTTTGTTATATTATTCTTAAGTTTATTCTTTATTAGTATTGATACTCCCCTAGCGGCTCTTTTATCTTTCGGGACTCCAGTGAATTCCTACCATATCAGTGCCAGTTCCTTTTTTCTTTGTTTCAGTTAGTGCTATAATATCCATTTTCATTTGTTCTAGATCAGGCACAATGATATTAATCTTTTGTTTTATCCACTGTATATTCCATGTACCAATATTCATAATCCGTTTTCTTAGCTTTGGTCCTTTCCTTGAATACCCATCGATAGTTTCGAGGCTTTGTTTAGGCTTTTTGGTATGTTAAAATTTTGACGAGTATTGGAGAATCAGTCCAATGCCACAACCCCCAACCTGGAGGACCGGGTAATTTGTGATCAAGGTTTTCTTCCTCTAGCCTTTGACGATCCAACGACTATAACTACAAGGCAGCAGCTTGATTCTATACAAACCCTAAAATCAAAGGTTGCCACTTCCGCCGTCCATGCCGTAGTGAAGATATTCTTCCCCGCCACGATTACCGTTGTGGACTTCATCCGTAACCCTAGACAAGGGACCCTAAACAGGTACTAGTTTCCCGGGCCAGGAAACACCTGGAATCTGCGGAAGGCAGGGATTGATTCATTTTCCCTGAGAGGACTATCCAATGGACTATCCAATGGAGTTCCTACCCGTTACCTAGACAAACAATAACATGACCCAACTGAATTTGATTTCTTAAACAAGGAAAGACTCTCTTTCCTTATTTAATTTGGCCTCTCAAGATGGCACTTCCTGTCTAACAATATTTGTGCCCCTAATACTTTTACATTCCCTCTTTTGTCTTTTTGCTCGATGCATAGTTGCCAAAGTTTAAAAAAATCCTGACTCCATTTTAAACCAAATAGGTCACATAATTATTGCAAAAGTATTACCATCTCTTTACAACGACTATTTAAATTCCTACGTGACATTTTTGAAATAAAATACACTAAGTTTGTTCTGAAAAGAACAGATTTTATTAAATAGGTAAAAATATAAAACAAGAGGTATTCACTTTAAAATTCAAAATAATAAAGTACAAAAAGTGTTAACACCGCAACTGTCAAATAAGTGTTACCAATTTATGCCAAAAAATCACCTTCGTTCGATTAGTTACAGTGTGTTCCGAACAAATGTTCTTCATAAAAACGCTTTATAATGCATTTATAAAAATTAAATGAAACATATTATTGTGTATTTCTTTAAGTTAACATTAATAGAAATTTTTTAATATTATTTCTACGCGTATATAATAAAATATGTCTATTAGTGGCTGTAATGCCAATGTACTCGGCAAAGTGATTCTAAAAAAGAACACACCTACCGCCTAAATATTTCGTGTTGGTATCATGTGACCTCACAGACTATGACGCGGATGACGTGCCACGGTAAGTAATTTAGATGTGGTATATCTACGTAAAAAACGATTAAAATACTTACACCTGTCAATATCGACCTCTCAATTTTAAATAAGGCATTTATGTTGACTTCTACTCGACAGTTTGTGCATGTTATCAGAAATATTAATAGCTAAAAAATATGACGTACATATGAAGATCTACTATTATAATACTATTCGGATTTTGAAAAAATACATACCGTTCTTTTAATTCTTGAAAGCGTTTCTTGAACCAGCAATTTCTGTACGACTTTTAGCGTTTCTTCTGCCTAGAACATGTATAACTAGTGATGTGAGTTGTAAAATTACATAACTTACGTTACATAAATTACACGTAACTTACGGTAATATTACATGATACCCGTAACTTAATGTAATTTATGTAATTTTTGGAATTTACGTAATTTATGAAATTTAACGTAACTTATGATAAATTTACATAAATTACCGTAATTTATGTAATTACTGGTAAAATTACATATATTATGGCAACTTATGCGCGCGCAATTGTCGTAAGTGCGGTGCGCCGGTGCCGGCGCGCGCGAACCAGTGGGTGCTATTACGCTCGTCGCTCGTTAGTCGTTCCTTAGTCTGAGTCAGGCAGGTTATGTTTACATTTCTGTTATTGTATGTGTAATGTGTATGTATAAGTTAGTTTTCGACTGTTCTTTCTCTATTCATTCACGCAGCGTTGGTTACTTTACATTTATTTATAAGGAAGCACAGAAACTATAAGGTAAGAAATATATTATTTCTACAAACAGCAAAACACGTGCCGGTGATGTCCATAGCAACCTTAGATTGGGAAACACAGGGGCGGGCCTATCGCATATCGACTGTACGTTAAATCTAACGCGCGTCATTTTATATGTGGCTACAGTACTTAATTCTGAATTCGGTTTACCAAGTTTTATTCGATTTTTTAGATTAGTTTACTGTACAATAACTATAAGAATGATAGGAGCAACGGGGTACTTGTGCATGTAGCATGTGTAATTGAATTACACTGACATAACTTACTAAATAAAAAATTTTGATAACGTTGAGGGCAAAATAATGTAGTTGTCCGATCCAGTATTCTGCTTATTCGAATTTCATTAAATTGTTACACAGATTCAATTTTAATCTTTCTTCTATTTAAGGATGCCTAACAATTTTTTATGCCCTCGTGCCCATCAAATACTTTGAAAAATAATGTTTTTTCCCTTCTTAATGTTTAAGTCTACCTGAATATTTTTTTTAGGTCATAAAACATGGTGAAACGTAAGACAGATATCTGGCTTTATTTTGAAGTGTTACCTGCGGGTTCTTCTAATCAAAAGACCATAAATGTGAGGTGTAAATTTTGCAAGAGTGTACATGCAAAAAATGCTACAAGAATGAAATCTCATCTTCAACAATGCACTTATGTGCCGCATATGATAAAACTTAAATTCAATATTTTAACTCCAAAGTCAAAGGGGAATCACTCTAAATTTCCATTTGAAACATCCATGAAAAAGATCACATCGGCAAAATTGGATAACGATAACACTGATGCTGCTTGTACATCATCAACGGTTTCCACAGCATCAACATCTGCTTCTGATAACATTCATGTGGAAACACCTGTTTGCACAAAAATCAACAGAATACAATCATTTTGTGATCGAATGACACACGAACAAAATAACGAATTGAATATTTTGCTTGCTAGAGCTATTTACACCAGTTCAGCACCACATTCAATTACCGAGAATGAAGATTGGAAATTGTTTTTTAAAAAAATTAGACCTTCATACACCTTACCATCGAGATATATGTTATCAAATCGTCTCCTGACCGAAGAGTACGAGCGAGTTGAAGTTCAAGTTAATGATAAAATTAAGCAAGCTGACAATTTATCATTGCAATGCGATGGTTGGTCCAACTTGCGAAATGAAAGTGTAATTAATTTCATTGTTACAACACCCGAACCGTTATTTGTCAAATCAGTACTAACAAAAGCAGAGAAGCATACCGCAGAATATATAACAAAATTAATGGTTGAAGTTCTGGAGGAGTATGGACCTAAAAAATTTTTCGCTATTGTGACTGATAACGCAAAGAATATGAGGAAGGCTGTGAGACAATGTGAAGAGATGTATCCCCATCTTGTATCATACGGCTGTTTAGCGCACACATTACATTTATTGTGCAGCGATATTTTGAAATTATCTTCAATAGAGACACATTTGTCACATATTATACATATCGTTAAAACTATTAACCAGTGTCAAGTACTGAGAGCTCAATTCACAGAAATAAGAAATGAGATGAAGTGTGGAGTGTCTCTTAGCCTACCTGTAAAAACAAGATGGGGTTCACATGTAAAATGTCTTCAAGATCTGACTAAATGCAAGTCCGTCCTACAACGTCTAGCAATATCTCCAGATAAAACAATTCAAGATAGAATACGCAGCGCAAAAGCAAATTTACTTGATGAAGGATTCTGGATAAATTCTAGCGCTCTTGTTGAATTGCTTAAGCCAATTACTGAAGCAATAACACGTCTTGAAGGAGATTCTTCGTCAATTCATTTGGTTTGTGAAACTTTCGCGAAAATCGGTAGTAACATATCTACTCATTTAGAATGCGTGAAACTAACGGATTGCGAAAAAACAGAAGCGATGGATAAATTTATATCAAGGAAGGAATACGCCCTTCAACCGATCCATTTTGCCGCAGACTTACTAAACCCTCGGTCTGTTGGTGCAAATTTATCATCAGCCGAAAGGATTGAAGCGATGAAATACATTACTACTATGTCAACCACGACCACGATAGAGATTGGTGATGAAGGAGTGTCAAAGATTACTGAGGATTTAGGAAACTATTTAGCTAAAACAGACTTTTTTGGCGAAACATTTTTATGGAACATACTCGATAATGTCTCTTTGGTTACATGGTGGAAAGGATTTTGTGGACATTCATGCCTCTCCAAAGTTGCAGTCAGGATATTGACAATGCCGTGCACTTCTGCGGCAACAGAGAGAAGCTTTAGCTCCCAGAGCAGCATTCATACGAAGAGAAGAAATCGCCTAACAACTCAAAGGGCAGCAAATTTAAATTATATACAATATAATTCAAAATTGCTGAAACGTTCACGACAACATCACATACAAAGTCAATATCCTATAGAAGAGACTGTACAGAACAACGTTTCGATAGAAGGTAGAAACTTACAGAAGGAGATAGAAGTAATTGAAAACCATATTTCCGAAGAGGAAGAATTAGACGAGGTAATTTTAAATTTAGGCATTTTTTAGATATGTGATATGTGCATGTGATATATGCAGTTTGCTTCTTTTCCGATTTTCCAATGCATTCCACCGTTTTCGAATAAAAAATTATAAATCTTATGTTTTCAGACAATATCATCATGGCATTCAAATACAACAGGAAATGGAAATTCCGACGATGATTTTAATTTTGCTGACTTTGCAATGACCGATGATGAAATTGATCAAAGAATGGAAACTAGGGAACAGAGACCAGCACGCATTTTGAGACAAAGCAAAGTGAACATTTTAGAAAACGTCTTAATGAAATCGGTAAATTAGTGTAAACACATACATATTTATTGTTTATATTCCAAAATTATCAATTTCAGGGTAAAGGCACAGAACAACCCCAAAAAAAAACGGAAGTCGAGAAGGATACTTCAGATGCCGAAAACAAGGTAGTTAGATCTGTATATATTATATTATAAACCCATTATTTTTACTCTCTATGTTTACACTTTCCTATTTAATTTCAGGATGCAGTTCTGGATTTGCCGGAGATAAAAAAAATTACACAAGGCTCATTGGAAGAGCAAACAATTGAAACTTCGACGTTTTATAACAAGAAGGTCTCCAGTTGTCTGCGAAAAAGGAAGTTGTGATTTATAAAAGCCGCTTAAAACAAAACTAAAGAACCTATGTTTTCATTTCTTTATTATTTGTATGTATTTCTTATCCACTTTTCTTTATTTCATAAGTATGTAGTTACTTTGTGTTTATTATATTCAATATGAATGCAAACAATTGATTTTTTAATACAATGAACATAAATTACATAAGTTACATAAATTACATCTGGTTTGTAATTTTTGGGTAATTTTACACGTGTAACTTACAATTTCTGAAATTACACGTAATTTCACATCGCTATGTATAACTCATAAGTTATTAGTAATTTCTTCTCATTTCTTTTAAAATATCATACCTCGCTAACACATTGATTGCACGTCTCCATTATAACAAAAAATTTTCCAGAATGTGCCATAGTCCACAGAACTTGCAAAGCTAGAAACTCTACATTTTCATTACTGCCTTTTGCTAGTTCACTGAAAACGAAATAGGGCGTAGTAATGAGGTGGACCATAAGAAAAAACATAATAATCTGGAAATGAAAAACAATCAAATCGTATCTAAAAAATTAGTGTTTAAAATTGAAATACAATAAGTGAACCGAATTTTTAAAAGTTTGGTTTGCTTAGAATTGTACCAAGAAAATGGATGCGTTAATAGAGATTTATTTCTAAAATGGCTCATACATTTTAAAGATTTCGTAAAACCATCATTGACCTCAAAAGTGCTTCTATCAGTTGGTGGACATGGAAGTCATAGAACTTAGATGTTTTCCAATTTGCAAAATAAAATGGTATTATTCCATTTTGTCTTTCGCCTTATAGTACGCATCGTTTACAACCATTGGATTTAAGCGTTTAAGGGTCTATAGCGTCTAAGCGTTATAATTGGTCGTAACCATTTATTATGAACAGAAAATTCAGAATTGAGATCAAATCCAGGTCGTGCTGTGATGCACAGTCAGGGGGGGTAGAAGCAGCTTCACAAGAAAATGTTTAAGTGTTTAACTACAAATATTGTAAATAATGACGAAAATGTGCCAAATGAAGTCACTGAACTTGAAGAACCACCTAAAGTCTTCAATATATATATATATATATATATATATATATATATATATATATATATATATATATATATATACATACACACAACGCAAAAGTCGAGGGATATTTTGATAAATAGACGTAATTTCTTTATCTGTAATAAATTTAAAAAAAGTAATACAAAATTTGTAGTTTAAATTGTTGTTTAATATGCCAAAAACCATAAAAACCATAAATTGCAAAAAAACAGAAAATTGGAGCAAAAAAATATATTGCATATCACGCATGTTTCACATACCACCATAAAATGTCACAAATACGAAATATAAACTTAAAATAAAGTATGACCACCACGTTGGTTTATCACAGCGCTGTCTACTATCTACTATCTACTGTTTATGCTCCGAATCACATTGTTAATGTCTGCTTGAGGTAGTTGTGTCCATTGTTCTCTCAGAAGCTCTTTTAATTGAAACTTAATAAGTAGATATTGCGCATATGTGGAGTAATTCTTCGTTAGAGCATGTCCCATACATGCTTAATGGGATTCAAGTCCGGTGATTGTGCTGGCCACGGCAATACATCAATACCCTCGTTATCCAACCAGTTTGTTACAATATGCGCAACATGTGGTCGAGCGTTATCATGCATAAAGTAAAAATTTTCTCCAACAGCAGCAGCAAAGGGGCACACAACAGATTCAAGAACAGTGTCCAAGTATTGCTGACTTGTGAGAAAGCCACGTGAGAAAATAAGGTCAGTTTTTCCGTCAATCATGATTCCGCCCCATACCATTAATGTACCACCTGTGTATGCATACACTTCTTGAATATGTCGTAATCGTTCTCCATTCAGGGTCGTCTCCACACTCCTGTCCGACGACAATCTGGATGAAATCCATATCTAGACTCGTCACTAAACAAAACTGTGGCGTAGTCATTTTCAGTCCAATTCTGAAACTCTTGACACCAGGTTAATCGTGCAGCGCGATTGCCTCTAGATAAAGGTAGACATCTCAGTGGTCGCCGACTACGAAGATTGGCTTCATGGAGACGATTTCTCACAGTACTGCTGCTAATTGTTACATTATGTGCAAGCTGTAATTCATAAACCAGCTCGGGTGCTGTGATTGTTGGCTGCCTTCTGGCATTTAAAATTAAACATCGGTCTTGAGCAACGGTTGTAGAGCGACCACGTCCTGGATGTTGCTTGGCTGGACTCCCAGTGTCTCTAAACCGACGCCACAAACGACTTACGACGCTTTGAGAGACACCTAGCTGGTCAGCAACTTGAGTTTGTCGCATACCAGCTTGAAGGAGGCCCACGGCTCTATTCATCTCGTTCAACGTTAAATGTTTTCGTTGTATGGTAAAAGACAATATCTTTAACTTACCTATTATCCAAGAATGGTATAAAGTGACTAAAATTAAAAATAAACAAAACAAAAATGTCGATTTTTTTGTCCCTTATAAAAAACATTCTAAAACACGTATTGCTATCAGTTTTAAATTTTTTTTTGATAAGAAGTGAGTGTTCTGTATAAACAATTATAGTAATCGAGTTATTATAGTACAAGCAAATTCATATGGTCATAAAATTTCTGTCATTGGTATTATCAAATTAATAAAATATTCTTAGACTTTTGCGTTGTATATATATATATATATATATATATATATATATATATATATATATATATATATATATATGTATATAGGTATGTATACATGTAAAAAAATAAGCTCGGCATCAAAAAACTGTGTAAAGTAAGTACGATGCAAAGTTGCAAACAAACACAAGAAGTAGTTGTAGCAACAGCGGAAAAAGGTAACTTACCACAGTAATCTGTGCTTGCAGCGCAACTAGTCGAATAACTAACATCACTTTCAACAACTGGTTTCAAATTTTTATTGATACAACAAGACCAACATAAGACAGACCACTCTAATTGATTCTATACAATCACTTTACTCATCAAAATTTGGAAGCTTTCAATTCAGCTCGACAAAATCATACAATTATGGTTAGTATTCTTCCTTATACGAACCATAAGCTACAGATATCGGACTTGTCAATTTACCGTTCATTCAAAGTTACAAGGAGACAAGAACACCGAACAACGTTGTTCGGTGACGAGAATAAACACCCTGTCGTTACGGAAAACTTGACTTTCAATAATAATGCTCTAGTAATTGAAAATTCATGTGATGTCATCAGTATTCCTGTTGAAAACAACAATACTAATGAACCACCCGCTGTGAACGATAGTGAAGACAAGCAGAAAGAAGAAGAGAAACTTAATTGTGATGATGAATAAAATGAAAGTTACTTGGAGTACAAAGAAGCAGAAAGTGAGACGTCAAAATTCAAAAATCTTAACCAGTTCTCCATTCAAAATTTTGTACAATATTTTTATCTTTTTTTTGTTTTTCTCCCTTTTTCCTTTATCTTTTCTTGTAATATGTGGGAAACGTTAATTGAAACCCCTCACAGAACACAGAGTACAATGTCCTTTATGTCATAGTTCGGAACATACATTGTGTACCGTTACAGAAGATGGCAGTTTTATACGTGTAAATTGTAAAATAAAGGTATTTCCTGAACATTCCATCTTGCTCGAACAAGCTGTCCATCCTGCCCAAGGCTAAGAGCAAGATGGAATTTTGACGTTATTTTTAGTTCACTTTTGTAACTGTATAAGCTCTCTTTCAAATCTGATTAAACTAAAAGTTACATTGTTTTATTTTTTATATACCATAAAGTTAGCCCTTGCCTTCCCTTCCCTATTTGATCCTCTGTAAATTCTCACTTTTGTTTTTCATCTTTGCCCATTTAGCTTAAATGATTCATCTGGTTAGTTTCCTGTGGTTTTCTATTTTTAACCATGTGTAAATAGTACGAAATTTTATTACAAATTCATATTTTTGTAAATGTAGAAACACGAAATTTTTATTATTAAAAAATGGAGTTTTGTATTCTTATGTATTAAAGCGTAAGAGTTTATTTATGTTAGTTTTGGAACACCAGTCTGCAGACTTTTATTTTATAAATCTAGACACTCTTCTAATACGTATAGATGTAGATACATACACACAACCATACGCGAACACACCTTTCCAATAAGATACTCACCCCTATCCCAAATCCTCCTGTTGTGCTTATAATATCCACGGTTTCGTATAATGTTCGGTATACATTTGTTAACTGTAATACTCTTTTTGCTAAAACAGTAGATAGATTTAATTTTTTACATTCTTTTATCAGCGACCCAGAGACTGGTAGATAATTTTTTAAATATTTTTTAATTGTTTCGTTAATAGAGAAAATATAGCAATATGGTTACCGACTAGAACAAAATTAATTATTTTTATAAAATACTGGAGAATCAAAAAAACTATCAATGAATATAGTAAAAATAGCCAGCAAAAAATGAAAAAAAAAAAGAGCAAGTGGACCGGATCTTACTTTTTTTTTATTTATTAAATTAACGAGATGACCCCATCACAGTATAATACAATTATAACAAATATTTATTTAAAAATGACATTTAAATTTTCTAACACAAAACAAGGTGGACAAGTGTGGATAATAGCCGCTTTAGACCAACAAAACATTCACGAAGAAATTCATGAATTTATTTATCAATTTCTGTGTCAATAAATTTGTGAATATCTTGGACGACAATTAAATAGAGAAGACAGGTAACACTCATTTAATACATCTTTAAAAAGTGAAGCCAGTTTCGATGTGACCGCCATGTTTTGGTGCCTGTACGTTGCCTATTACATACTATGTATACAGGGTGATTGATTAGTGTGAGGAAGCTCAGTAGATCTGTTATAGTAAAAATTACAAAAAAAGTTATTAACAAAAATTGTAGGCAGCTTTAAACTCCATATTTTAAAATTAGTTACAATCCTACAGGGTGTTCCATAAGATGGTGGCAGACCAAACTTATGTTTTTTTAAATGAAACACCCTGTATTTTATTTTAAATTTTAAATCTGCTTCACTTCCACATTACAACAATGTAAAGTTTTATTATGTTATACCGGGTATTTAAAAAGTTATAACCAATATTACCTGAAAATCGTATCAAGTTTAACTCCCTGTATAATTAAAAAGGATTGTAGGAACATTGATCTATTGCAACCATAGTTTTTTAATAATTGTTAAAAACTATAAAACATATTCATTTTTATAATATTTGTTAAATCAAATACAGGGTAAGTCAAAATGCAAGTACATTATTTTCTTGGTAATTTTAAATAGAACACCCTGTATTTTATATCACTATCGAAAAGAACTAATATCGTACTTCATATTTTATGAAGTACTCCCTATACCTAAAGTTATTAGTTTTAAAGATATTTTTATTTTTCCATCAAAGTATTAATTTGGTAGATATTTTAACGTTTACCAATAATTATTGTGAGTTGGCCATGACTGATTTGTCAGAAACTGACAGTTTGACATTAATATTTATTAATTCAGTATTGGGGTACACCGTAAATTAGCAATAATTATTATTTAGTAATTCAGTAATTGATTAAATTTAAATTAGCAATAATGAATTTTACTACTGATGAAATGGTAGATATGATCTGGATATTGGGGGAATGCAATAAAAATTCATTACTATCAGCTAGAATTTATCAAGAACGGTTTCCAGATAGGCGAAAACCTAGACAAGATACATTTGAAAAATTGAAAGATCGATTTAACCGCACTGGTTCAGTGAATTATGAAAAACATGAACGAACAAAAACTAGTGTGACAGAGGAAACCTCAATGAGTGTGTTGATGGCGGTTACAGAAAACCCACAGACAAGCATAAGGACTATTTCCAATGAACAAGAACTTAGTTACTACTCTGTTCAAAACATTCTATCTAAAAACAAGATGCACCCTTATCATATTCAAAAGCACCAAGAATTAATTAATGATGATTTTCAGAAACGAATAGTATTTTGTGAATCGGCCTTAGAAAAAGTTAATGAGCAGAGAGATTTTTTTGATTATGTCCTATTTGGTGATGAAGCTACATTCCATCGAAACGGTTCTTTTAATAGGCATAACTTTCACTACTAATCAACAAGTAATCCATACCACATAGTAACACATAGTCAAACAAGATGGTCTCTAAATGTGTGGGGAGGTATCGTCGGTAACCATGTAGTAGGACCATATTTTTTTGAAGATAATTTAAATGGTGAGATTTATTTAGATTTTATCGTAAATCAGTTACCGATATTATTAGAAGAGGTTCCACTTAATATACGTAAAAATGTGGTTTTTACATGAAGGTGCTCCTGCGCACCTCAACGAATTAGTACGTGGTGAACTTAATAATCAGTTTGGGGAAAGATGGATCGGAAGGGATGGACCGGTAAGGTAGCCCCCAAGGTCACCAGAATTCAATAAAATTGACTAATTTTTTTGGGGTTACGTTAAGAACGAAGTATATAAAATACCCCCAACAACAAGGGATGATATGAAAAATAGAATCCGAATTGCATTTCAAAATATTTCTTTACAAATGCTTAGTAATGTAACCAACTCTTTCAATGACCGTTTTCAAGCATGCATAGATGTTTTGGGAGGTCATTTTTTTTTTATTTTCCGTCGGTTATTTTTTATAAATTTTATTTTAAATAAATTGTTTTCTTTTCTGTGTCGTTATTTCGTTACTAAATTATTAAACAATAATGTCAAACTGTCAGATTTTGACAAATCAATCATAACCAACTCACAATAATTATATTGTGAGTTGGTAAACGTTAAAATATCTACCAAATTAATACTTTGATGGAAAAACTGATACTAGAAAACTGATAACTTTAGGTATAGGGAGTACTTTATAAAATTTGAAGTACGATATTATTACTTTTTGATAGTGATATAAAATACAGGGTGTTCTATTTAAAATTACCAAGAAAATATTGTATTTGCATTTTGACTTACCCTGTATTTGATTTAACGAATATTATGGAAACGAATTTGTTTTGTTATTTTTAACAATTGTTTAAAAACTATGGTTGCAATAGATCAATGTTCCTATACTCCGTTTTAATTGCACAGGGAGTTAAACTTGATACGATTTTCAGGTAATATTGGTTATAACTTTTTAGATACCCAGTATAACATCATGAAACTTTACACTGTTGTGATGTAGAAGATGAAGACTGCCTATAATTTTTGTTAATAACTTTTTTTAGTAATTTTTACTATAACAGATCTACTGAGCTTCCTCACACTAATCAATCACCCTGTATATTACTATAATATGTAAGGGGTCAACTACTGGAACAAAATAAATAGCATTGCTCCAGTAGTTGACACCTCTGTCCTATACTGGAACAAAGCAAAATTTTTATATTCTTGTTTCATTTCAACTTATTTACCATGATATAACGATTTCTATTTAAAATATTGTTCTAAAGATACAATTTCCTAAAGCTGACCCAGGGTGTCACCTTTAGGTGCAATATGTAGGTATCTATGCATGACCCGGGAAATAAATATGTTTACTCAAATCTATTAAGGACCTAAAAAAATAACGAACAAAATGAAGAAAGAATAATAGATATTTCTTTTTTATTATGTAACAAATATTTCATATTATCATATTTTACTGTTATTCTCAAATCTTAAAAGTCAAGAAAGCCATTTCTTTATCGAAATGAATGCATTTCGATAAAGAAATGGCTTCGAAATGAATGAACTACCTACGTACTTATATCTTTTTTACAGATATGGCTACAACAAAAATTTTGCAATACCCTGAAATTTCAATGACAAACGCACTTAATGCGGTAAGAAATGGCATGCCAGTTAAAACAGCGGCAAAACAATTCAATGTGCCAAAAACTTGCTTGCTTTATAAATTTAAAGGTGTTAACCCGGAAGCAAGAAAAATGGGACCTGCCACGCTATTTTCAAAAAGTTAAGAGGATTTGTTGGTTAAGTGGATAATTAACATGTCTAAATGTGGTTTTACGATTTCCAAAGAAATTTTTTTATCGAATACCTTGAAATTAGTGAAGGAACTCAACAAATCATTTAAGAATGATGTAGCGGGAAGAAAATGGTATGGAAGTTTTTTACTGAGACATCCTGAAATAAGCCTTAGGAATCTCCAAAACTTAACAATGAATAGATCTTCTATTACAAAAATACAACTAGGGAGATGGTACGACGAAGTGTATGATTTCTTACAAACAAACGACTTAACAAACGTATTGCAAGTTCCAACTCGTATATTTAATGCTGACGAGTCGGCATTTTTTTAAACCCAAAGGGCAATAAAGTGTTGACTCTGAAGGGAAAAAGACTGTTTACTCAACAGTAAATATCAATGAAAAGAAGTGCTTCACTGTGCTACTCAATGGAAATGCCGCACGAAGTTTAGCCCCACCAACGATAATTTTTCGGTACAAAAGAATACCTTCAGATCTTTCTGAAAGCATTCCGAAACATTGGGGAATTGATGTGTTCGTAAACGGGATAGCATCAGATACTTTTTATTCTTACATAGCCAATGTATTTTATTCGTGATCAATACAACATGTTTCATTTCCTATTATATTTTTTGTCGGTGGGCATGCTTCCCATTTATCCTTTCATCTCAGTAAATTGTGCTCAGAAAAAAATATAATTCTGATTGCTTTGTATCTGAACGCTACCCTTTTACTACAGCCTATGGACGTAGCCGTGTTTCGCACGTTAAAATCTGGTTGGAAAGAGCAAGTAAGTTATTGGAGGTTAAAAAATCAACACGAGTTATTAAGAAGATGGATTTCGCTCCACTATTAGATGCGATAATAAAAGATCGCATAACTCAAAAAATTCTAGAAAATGGATTTAAAAAATGCTATATTTTTCCGTGGAATCCCAAAGTTGTTAATGATTTTTCCCCAACAATGAAGATCACACTTATTTACATGAATAGCAAAGTCAAAAAAGTTTGAAAACTCCGAATAAAGAAAAACATCTTGCTTTTATTGAATCTTTTTTAGAGACAGATAAACTTAATCAATTTGAAAATGCACTACATAAGACAAAGTGGTGTGGGTCAATAGAAGATTTCATTCATCACACTAAAGAAGGTTCAATCATTATTTGAAGTTTGGAAAAAAATTAAACAGAGCGAAATTAACTTAACTGCACAAAATCTTGAAAACTTTATTGAAGAGGCTGAAATTGTTTTTGAAGATACAGATCTTAACTTTGATCTTGTTGATTCTGTAGGAAATTCAACAGATGCTACTGAATTCCTTAATAATGATTCAAGTCTTGTTTAAAATATAACAATTGCTCCTATCAGGAAAATTAATATACTAAGTGTAACAGATGTAACACCTCAAAATATCAATCTAAAAGTGTCAGAAGCCCAGATATAGAGATCAACGATCTATTGTAATTAAATCTGGATTTACTACAACATATTATAACACCTATCAAAACTGTAAGATATTTGACGCCTCAAAATTGTCTAGAATTGACTAGAATTGTCAGAAATTTCAAATATAAGGATCATTAGTGCACCTAAAGAGAATCTGGATTTGCCACAGCATATAACGCCTACTAAAAATACTGAGATTTCCCAAAATCTTTTGAAGTTAAATCTAGAGATCTCAGAAGACAAAGCTTTATTAAATAATTATCATATAAATGTACCCAGTACAAAAACTGATCCAAACGTTCCTAGTCCATTCAAGCGAGCACTCTTCTGGTCAGACCCAAAACCAGATATAATAAAGAGTACAGAAAAAATACCAAGTGTAGTGACAAGCCAAATGTGACAGGAGTATAATCAGAAAAAAAAGATAAAATTGAAGCTGATAAACTAAAAAGAAAAAGAAAGCAAGAAACCAAAATAAAGACAGAGAAGCCAACAAAAAAAATTGGTAGAAAAACGAAAACCTACTTCTGAGAATGTGTCATTAGATTTAAAGGAAAACATAAATAATTCATCTAGAAAACGCTCAAACTTAACAATTACGTGGTGGTAGAGTATAATCGTAAATATTTTCCGGGTAAAGTTACAGCAGCCAGAAAACAAGAGTATTTTGTTTTCGCAATGATTCAAAGTGGTAGAACCGAATGACGCTAGCTAGATACAAAAGACCAAATATGGTATGATAAAACAAATGTCGTTAGAATTATAGATTCACCGAAGGTTGAAAATTACAGAGGTATATTCAACATAAAAGACATGCATACGTTTACAGAATTCACACCGAAAATTAATTTTCTCTGATTAACATGAAATTTCAGATTTTGTCTACAATAATTTCTTCAATTTGTTGCATTAAATTTATAATACAATATATTTTTTTAAACTTCGACACATTATTTATAATATTCTAATTTTACGTTTAATTTGTTATCTTTTCCACAACTTCAACAGTTAGTACAAGTAGGTCAGGAATAAGTACAACGGGGGTTAGACTAAGTACGCTTCCAAATTTTGAGGTCAGGCATTGGACCAATTTCATGTGTTCAGAAAACTTGATATAATTTCAGTTTGACAGTTATGAGATGAAAAAGAAAAAGCAGCAAAACCACAATTTTTAAAAATTTGCACATGGAATGTGAAAACTATGGCAAGGAGTGGAAAATAGACAATGCCATTCAGGAAATGGAAAGAATGACCATTGACATAATGGGAATAAGTGAGATAAGATGGCCCGGAACAGGAAGCATTGACAAAAAAGATCACAGAATATTCTACTCAGGGTCACTAGATGGAAAACTAGAGCATGGAGTTGGTGTGATAATAACGAGAAAAATTAGTAGATGTATTTTAAATTTTGTCCCAGTGTCCAACAGAGTAATACTACTGCAAATAAGAGCCAATCCAGTGAATGTAAACATAATACAAATATACGCTCCCAGTGCAGATAAAGACGACGAGGAAGTAGAGACTCTGTACCAAAGCATAGAGGATATATTAGAACGAATACCTAAACATGAGGTCAGCATCATAATGGGGGATTTCAATGCAAAACTTGGGGCCGAACGGAAAACGTCTCTAATCGGACCTGTTGGGTTAGGACAAAGAAACGAAAGAGGTGACAGACTAGAAATATTCGCAGAAGATAACAAGCTAGTGGTTCTGAACACATTTTATAAATTACCACCGAGGAGATTGTATACATGGAAGGCACCAGCAGATAAACCCCATAACGTAATTAGAAACCAGATAGATTATATATTGGTAAATAGAAGATTCAGAAACAGTTTTAAATCTGTCAAAACATATCCAGGAGCGGACATTGAATCGAACCACATACCTTTAGTGGGAGTCATGGATGTGAGACTGAAGACAATAAAGAAAAAGTCTAGACCTAACTATGACATGACAGCCCTGCAACATCCGGAAGTTAAAAAGCAAGTGGGGGAATATATATTAACAACCAAGTTAAACAACTAAAAGAAGAAAATAACATCCAACGAGAAATCAATCAATTCGAAGAAATAATTATGAAAACTAAACAAGATCTGCTAAAACCAAACAAAGAAACAAAGAAGAAATCTTGGATGACTCCAAAAATCCTTCATCTAATGGAATGCAGAAGGTTAAATAAAAAATGCATGCTTACATTAGAAGAAAAATAAGAGAAGCTAAAGAAAAAGAAGCTGTAGAGAAATGTAAAGAAATAGACAGACTACAAGCCAAGCATGACAATTTTAATGTACACAAAAAGGTAAAAGAAATAACGGGTAGGTACTTTTAAAAAGCGAACACAAATGAAACTTATAGACACCAATGGAAAATTAATCATTGACACCCAAGAGATGAAAGACAGATGGAGAATATATTTGGAGACACTTTTTCATGACCAAAGAACGGATTATAGGCATCCATTTTCAGAGAGGATGACGAGCCTGGACATACTTAAATCCGAGGTAGAAGAAGCAATAAAACGGATGAAAAGCAGGAAAGCTGTAGGGCCTGATAATATCGAAGCTGAATTTTTAAAACTCTTGGAGGAAGAAGGAATAATTTGGATCACGGCTGTCTTCAATTAAATATACAATACAGGAATCATCCCTGATAAATAGCTAGAATTAGAATTTATAGCGATACCTAAAAAACAGGGGGCTAAAAAGTGCGAAGAATATCGAACAATCAGCCTAATGAGCCACATGTTGAAACTGTTTCTTAGAGTCATCAATGGAAGAATTTATAAGAAGTGCGAGGAACAAATATCGGACAGACAGTTCGGCTTCATTAACGCTGTGGGTACCAGAGAGGCACTTTTCGGAGTACAGGTACTGATTCAAAGATGCAGGGACGTTAACTGCGATGTATACGCGTGCTTGATCGACTATGAAAAGGCATTTGACAGAGTTCAACATCAAAAGATGATAAACATTTTAAAAGAGGCAGACCTGGATGACAAAGACCTCAGATTAATTTCAGAACTCTACTGGAATCAGACCGCATACATGAAAATTAACGCAGAAGAAACAGATCACATAAAAATACTACGTGGAGTTAGACAGGGATGTATCCTATCGCCGTTGATATTTAATATGTACTCAGAGAAAATTTTTAAGGAGGCTCTTTATGGAATAGATGAAGACATCCTTCTAAATGGTGAAAGAGTAAACAATGTTAGATATGCCGACGACACCATGGTGATAGTAGATAGTTTAGAGGGACTTCAGAGGCTAATGGACAGAATAAACGAGTTCAGTCAACAGTCCGGACTAAACATTAATACCCGCAAAACGAAACAAATGATTATCAGCAAGGAGAATATAAATGGGGCTTATCTATACATTAATGGAACACAGATAGAGCGAGTAAAACAGTATTGTTACCTGGGAATTATTATTAACGAACAGTGGAGCTATTTACAGGAAATAAAGTGCCGCTTAGGAAAGGCAAGAACGGTCTTTAACAAAATGAGCGCCATCTTCAAAAGTCACAACATATCCCTTGATACAAAAATGAGACATTTGAGATGCTATGTTTTCTCTGTGTTGTACGGGGCGGAGGCATGGACGCTTACAGACACCACTATTTAAAAACTTGAAGCATTTGAGTTGTGGCTTTTTAGAAGAATGCTGAGAATATCATGGACAGCAAGGATCACGAACAAGGAAGTTCTAGGAAACATGAAGAAGAAACCAGAGATTGTGTTTACGATTAAACGCATAAAATTGCAATATCTGGGACACGTTATGAGAAATCAGCACCGTTACTCCCTGCTACAGTCTATATTGCAAGGTAAAGTCAAAGGTAAGCGAGGACCCGGTAGAAGGAGAATATCATGGCTGCGGAATTTAAGAACATGGTTTAAGAAAACCTCAACGGAGCTGTTTCGAGCCGCAGCTAGCAAGGTTATGATTGCCAATATGATTTCCAACATCCGAAACGGATAGGAACCAGAAGAAGAAGAAGAAAAATTGTTGCATTAATTAGTAACCCATAATATCCTCAAAACCTATGAAGCAGTACTTCAAAACACATTTTATATTTTTTCGTTAAATATTGTAAATATTCAATCAAAAAGTACTAAAGTGTCAGGCACTGGTGCATTTACCTTAAATGAGTTATATATGGAATGAATAGTAAGTAACATTTTTAAGTTTAAACCTTATGAACTAAGAGCGTTAGATTTTGTAGTGTTTACCCATTTTTGCACATAATCGATGCGGTTTAACCCGAAAGCCTAGTGAGTTTAATATTAATTATTATAAAATATAAATCTAAAATTAAAAACACAAAAAGCAGTAGTATCTTACCTACATCGTTTAATTTTTCATTATTGGTACAATTGGGGGGAAGAACCTTTATTTCGCCATTTTGAATAATAGATATCCCAAAAATCCTCTGTGTGGTTATCTTCATCACATACGTATTTAATATCGCCAGCCTCAACTTTATAAAATATATCATATGACAGAAAAATAGAATTTGATTGAGCATAATAATTTTAAGAATGTAGTATGGAACGTAGTCAATGAAAAGAATAAAAAAGCCGTCGATTGCGTCAAATTTGTATTCCAAGTATATATATCAAGAATGTACACGCAGATATAGGTAAAAATAACCGAAAAAATGAAAACTATGGAAACCATTCTGCGCTCATTTGGATTATGAATAACAAGCTGCTGTTCAACCTAAAAAATAAAATAAAATAAAAATGTAAGTTTTTTGTTGGCAATCTTTTAACGAATGTATTCCAATATCCTAGCATATTAGTATCCTAGCGTCTTTGTGGCTGATTTTGTGCGTATTATTTCAAACCATTCGCATATAAATTTCTCCAAATATTGCAATAATAAGAATATAATGTAACATTTAACAGCACTGCGATAATTTTAAACAGGAGTTGTAAGTAAATTTTCTTTATAATTCAGATACTTATAAAAAACAACTTACCAAGTTAAGTTTCTTGCAAACTTCAAATAGAATTTTTGTTTTTCTAGGAACATTAATAACTCCAAGCATTATTATAAATGTTAGTGATACAATATCGACTCGTGTCAATATCCGTCGTTTTCTGTCGCTCACTTCTAAATCGTCTAAAGGACCTTCATGTAATATACTATACAAAGTAGCGCAAGCTGAAAAGCAGATTTTTGAAGAGTATCATACGCAATATGTCTATAATGTTTTGAATACTAATACTTAGAGGGCGCTACTAATTAAACTTCACTACTGAAAATTAACTTTCATCTTTAGTTAAATTAAATCCAACATTTCGATGTTGACCAGTTAGCTATAAGACCAGAAAGCTACAAGACCAGAAAGCTACAGGTCAATATCACGACTGGAATCACTAGAAAAAGTATTTAAAAAAATCACCTACATAAGGTTTAACAATCATGCAGAAAAAAGAAGAGTCATACAAGAAGACCAATTCGGATTCAGAAAGAGGAAGAAATTGTAAACTTCAATTAACAAGACTCGACAGTGACAAAAAAAATCTACTTAAATAGGAGCGAAAGAACAAGAACGGCTATTCTCGATGTAGAAAAAGTTTATACTTTATTATACAATTATTATACAATATTTGACTAACAAAACTTTTTAGGTTTGAGCTGATTAAACTATGTCGAGGATGCAAGCAGTTCAGGAAGTGATCCCTCAAAGAAGCATTTAATCACCGATACTGTATAATAGACGGCAATCTACACTGCAGCTAAAGAAAACAGGAGAAAACTTCTAAACCAGATTAGAAGGCCACTTGGGCTTCACAGAGAAATAAAAAATAAAAATTAACACGAAGAAGACTTAATTTATCATCTTTATGTAGCAACAAAACGTATCAGTAGTAGGACTAACGATGAGGGACAGAATCCAATCAGATGAATCCGTCAAGCTCCTCAGAGTCCACCTCGACAGAAAATTAAATTTCAGCGGGAACATTCAAAAAGTCAAGAGAAAAGCATCACTGCGAAAGAAACTAATTCAACCTTTCATTTTCAGGACCAGTGCTCTATCGCAGGCGAAGAAGATTCAATTATACCAGTGTTCTTTACCGTCTGTCCATGCACAAGAGGACATATCGAACAAAACCAGCCATAGCACGATATTCGATGATTGATTAACCTACTGGCAGTTGTAAGTTTTGTTTTGACAGTGTTTGCAGTGTGTTTATAAATTATTTTTTGTCATTTAAACAATTAATCCTTTTTCGTACTTTGAATATATAAATATTTTAACAAATAGTTCTTATAACTACTAACCCTTACCTTAGTATTCTATTTATTAGGGTAAGCATTTATTTATTAGCTAATGATGAATAACATAATATTTATTCTAACCTCTAAATTGACGCAATTGACAAAGGAAAGAAAATAATCATATTCTTTCAAAGCCAGGCGAAAGTAGACCTCGTTAGAAATCAAGACAACTGATCCATCTAAGACAGGGGTGCTCAAACTTGAACTGCTGGCGATATACCTCAATATTTTTAGACTACTTATGATCGACTCTGAGAGACTGCAACTGTGTGTGATGCAGGGTTGTCGTACATACACGATACACCCTACCTACCTAGGTAGGGCGTACCGTAGCATATATAGATATTAGCTTTCTGCACAATATAGGTACATTATTTTAGTCAAGGTTTGGGTTAGGTTTAGTTAGGTTCTTCTCTACAATATCAATGAAAAAACTCATAGTTATTCAAAATTGCGAGATTATTTGTTGTTACAAAACAAAAGAGTTACATATGGTGTTAAACTTAACTAAGGAGTGGCTTTGGATGTTGAAGCGTGGCACTGCATGTCCTCAGCATACTTTTCATAAGATGGTACGTAACCACTGAGTGCTAATCGCAAGCATGATGTCATATGATCATCAGTTAGTCGATTGCGATATTTTGACTTAATTTTCTTCATTTCAGAAAATGCAGACTCGCACAAGTAAGTTGACCCAAAAAATGCCGTCAGTTGAAGGGCGATTTCCCTTACATTCGGATATTTATCTTCAGATATAAAACGCCAGAAATTTGTATCAGATACTGTAGCTTTGAGATGTATATCTGATATAATCTGCACCAACTCATTTTCAACAGAATATGAGTTCATATTAAACTGACTTGCTATTTCATTAGCTAATTCCTCAATGTTTTTACATGAAACAGGATAACTCATAAATTATGCTATATTTTCCACTTTACTACAATCATAAAAACGAATTTCGAATTGTCCCAAAATATTTGATAATTCAGCCTCATACGTATCATAATTCAACTGAGGAATCCTTGCTTTCAAAGACGGAAAATGTTTCAGATCCTTTCTTTTCAGTTTATCTATCATAAGTTGCAATTTACTTTTGAATGCGTTTACTGCGCTAATCATCTCAATAATAGTTTTTCCTTTACCTTGAAGCTCCACGTTAACGGTGTTTAAGTGCATTGTGATGTCAGTCAAAAATGCCAAATCATTTAGCCATTTTTCGTTTTTCAAAATTTGAGTGTCATCACCTCTTTCGTCTAGAAAAGCTGCTATTTCGGGCAATAATTCTTGAAACCTTTCTAGGAATTTTCCGCGACTCAACCACCTGACGTCCGTGTGAAGAACTAAATCAGTGTGTTCAGCTGACTCCCTATCTTCCAACTGCAACTGAAAGAGCCGCCGTTGCAAGCTACGTGCACGGATGGAATTCACAATTTTTGTTGCAATGCCCATAATTTCCTCCGTGTTTAAAACTTTTGAACACAAAACTTGTTGATGTATAATGCAATGGAATGAAAAAAATGAAGGGAATTCTTCATTAGCTCGACACAATGCCACAAAACCGTTTTTGTTTCCAGTCATTGCTGGTGCTCCATCGGTTGTAATGCACATTAATTTATATATTGGTAGCTCGTAGTTTTTTATAAAATTTAAGAAAACGTCATATATATCTTCGCCACGGGTCTTCCCCTTCAGAGGAATGATTGACAAAAATTCTTCCTTAGCCAACATGTCATTGAATACCATCCGAATAAAAATACACAGCTGGGCAGTGTCTGTCATATCGATGGATTCGTCGAACTGTAAAGAAAAGTATGTACATTCCATGATATCATGTTTTAGTTTATCTGCGATGTCTTGACTCATGACTTCAATACGCCTTGTGACAGTCGGACGAGATAACTGAAGTTCTCTAATAGCAGACATAATTTCTGTTTTATTTTTAAAATCTCCAAATAAAGTCTCACCCGCTTTAATAAATGCTTCCTTAACCACCGATCCATCTTCAAATGGTTTCTTGTGTTTCGCCAAAATATGAGATATTTTAAATGACGCGATCGTAGCAGCTTTTGATTGTTTGGCTGGTCTTGTGAACGTGGATTGTTCTTTTTTCAAACAAGATATCAAATCACTTACTTTTCGTTTTCTTAATTCACTCTGTGGTGGAAAATCCTTTTCATAGTTTTTATGAACCGTTTTATGATGCCTCTCTAAGTTACCACGCTTAGGTATTGCAACTGACGCACGACAAATAACACAAATGCACTTATCCTTCACCATAGAAAAGAAAAATTCTTCCTCCCAATCCTTATTAACATGATATGTTTAAGATATCTTCATTGCACTCATTTTCCACTATTTAATAATAAACTTTGTATCGACGTAGGATCGCTATCAAGTTACAATTCAGAATAACTCCAATTCCTGCAGGCGCAACATTTATATCGGCGTGAACGAAAGTCTCGAATGTTCCTGTCAAACGCGCCGCCCGAAACTAGACTGTACTGTCTCTCGTCTAGAAACAACACGGCTTTTCTTTGACAAGTGCCGCGCGTTCCTTTGATAAAGCCACCTTTTGCCGCAAGCAGTGTTATTTTATTACGTAATACATTTTTGTAGTTGATAGAATATCATCCCAATTTGATTAATAATTATAATAAATATTGAATTAATAAAATAATTAGTTAATATATGTAAATATAAAATATGCTGTGTGGACAGTATTTTGTTGTCCCCACTTCTTTGAATTGCAATGATGCTTAGTCAAGCATTCTATGTATTTCTATAGTTCAGTATTAATAAAAACGTTTAACTCTGCTAACAGTAGTTTAGTTACCTACCTACTTATTCAATTTTTTCTGTTTCTCGAGATCCACCCAAAAAGCACTCGCGATCGACCAGTCGATCGCGATCGACCGTTTGAGCACCCCTGATCTAAGAGATCAAAATGGCTTTACAGAAAATAGTGCCAACAAAGTAAGTACCAATTTATTCAATCTGAATTTGATAATAAAGCAGAAATTACTTTTTAATCAATACTTTGTATAAATGTACAAAAATATAGTGACGAAATTGCTGGTTTTTTGAAAGGATTTCGACGGCGGAAAAGCAAGAACTCGTAAGTGGTAAGATAATGATTTTACAGGAGAGCAAAAAAAACAGAATAATTTTTTATTTAAGGAGCATCTTATTATATTTTATGTGAAATAGGTTTACCTTTGGTGAGTAAAATAAAACAAGCAAATATTTTTTAGAGTAATTTTGAATTTAAGTAAAATGACACTAGTTACGAGGTAATGTTTTATCTAAGAGTTCACTTAAGAGGTGATGCTCCCATTTAAAATAAGAAAAATAACTTTATTTATTTGAATAATTTATTGGGAAAATAATACCCTATTAACGTTGTCTTATATTTTCATAAAACTTGGTTAAAAATTTTTCTTTGTTATTATTATATAATGAATCATAAAAATTCCAACTGTCACGTGGAAGACATTTTTTTATTGCCTGAAGGTGGTCAAATTTAGTTTTTGTTATCGGATTTCTGAAATTGTATAGAGAATGAAATGTCACAGATTTAAAGTCAATTTTATTATTAAGCCGGATTAGTATTTCCTGAAACTCGTCACCAAAGTCCACTTTGTATTAAACTTTACCATCTCTGTATTTTTGTATTAAACTTAAGTACTTTAAACAAGAACTTAAAGTACTAAAGTCTGCATCTCCGCCTACTTCTGAATATTCTGACGAGTTTACTCGAGAAGAAATTATTTCAGCCATATCAGAAATTAAGTCTGGAAAGGCACCCGGCTCCGATAAAATTCATCCAGAATTTTTACTCCACTGTGGCAAATATGCTAGGAAATGGCTGGCTGATTTCTATACAGATATGTTAAAATCAGGAGAAATTCTTATTCATTAAAAAAGGCCTCCATTATAGCCATACTAAAACCAGGAAAGGCAAATAATCAGCCTCAAAACTACCGTCCGATTGCTTTGCTGAGCTGTGTTTATAAACTGTTGGAACAGAATTACAATATACAATACAATACAACACAATACAATACGATACAACAGAATTAGTAGAAACGTATTTGAATTGATACCTATTGAGCAAGCAGGATTCAGACCTAACCGCAGCTGCACAGCTCAGATCATATCCTTAAAAACACATTTTGAAGCTGGTTTTCAAAGAAAACAAAAAACATCCGTTGCTTTCATTGACCTATCAGCAGCATACGATACTGTCGGGAGACAAGGACTAATCTGCAAACTAATCCGTGCCGTTATATGTCAAAAGGTAACTAAACTCATTGATAACATGCTCACCGACAGACCTTCTCAAGTCACAATAGACAATTCTAAAAGTTTCCAAATGAAGCTCAGCAATGGACTGCCACAGGGATCTGTTTTGGCACCCTTACTGTTCAATTTATATATGACCTACCTAGGACAACTTCGCAGAAATTTGGCTACGCTGACGATTGGGCCATTGCAGCAAGACATAATAACATGAATATCACAGAAACAATATTACCGGATGATCTTGCCATTATGGGAGAATACTTTCGCAAATGAAGCCTAATGCAACGAAAACCGAAGTGTGCTGTTTCCATCTGAATAATGCCCAAGCCAACAAAAAACTCTTCGTCCACTTCGAAAACAGACTGCTCACTCATAACTCAACACTAAAATATCTTGGAGTGACTCTGGACAGAACATTGGGTTTTAAAGAACATCTTCAAAGAACGACAGCAAAGCTGAAAACGAGAAATAATATAGTCCAAAAGCTATGTGGCACTACATGGGGATCCTCAGCCTCCGTACTCAGATCATCCCCTCTCGGACTTGTATACTCGGTGTCTGAATATGCTTCCCCGGTATGGCTTAACAGCAAACACATAAAGATTATTGACACTTAATTAAACCAGACAATGCGAATGATCTCAGGTACAATTAGACCCACACCGAACTATTGGCTTCCCATTCTGAGTCACATTCCACCGCCGAAACTGCGAAGAAGTCATTTTCTTCTCAGAGAATATCGAAAAATTGAGGCTAACCATCAACTACCCATACACCAAGATAAGCGAAATAAACAGATTGCGCTCCAGATATCCTTCATTGCTAAGAGCCAACTCCTTACATCAGGAACATGTCAACCTGACCAAAGCTTGGAGAACACAATGGGAGAGCGACTCACCACAGGAAGCACATCAAATGGCCTGTATCGATCAGAAACCGCCAGGCTTTGAACTGACCCGCAATACATGGACAACGCTAAACAGAATAAGCACAAGCAGCGGTAGATTTGCTGACAGCTTATATAGATGGGGAAAAGCCCTTACTCCTGAGTGTGACTGTGGTGCGCAACGACAGACCGTCCGTCACATTGTTGAAGAATGTCCCCGAAGGCGATTCCTTGGAGTTTTCGATGAGTTTCTGAATGCGACCGAAAATGTTTTACATTATATTAATAATACATTAGATGTTCGTTTGTAATACTTCATGTAACGTTTTATATTGATTTTTTAATTGTGTGTTCTTATTGTATGCCATACGATAAAAATTAAAATAATAATCTCTCTACTGAAGCGCACGAATATTCGGACTTATTGTCCAATAATCACCGCATGTCAATAATAATAGACACTGGTAATGTAAGTAGCTCAGATTTTGACATCGACGAAATGTTAAATTTATGATTGTATATGCTATGATTGTATATACTGTATTGCAAAAGACAGAGAAGCTTTTAGACATGTGGTCGCCAAACTCAGTTAATGGGGACGGCATATGAAAAAGAAGAATATGCTTAAAACCCTTAACCACTGACATGCGGTATGCCATACCGAGCCGAAAATATATTTTGTTGTAAAACGTGTTTCATAAAAGATTCTTAGAACACCATCTGTGTACCTTCAAGTGGGGTTTAATTGTACCTGCTCTCAACTGCTGCAGTTTAAGTACACGTCTAGTCTTTGAGCTACGTTGACATAAAGTTTTCTTGCGGTATCAAGTACCGCATGTCAGTATTTACGTTTCTATAGTTAAAAGCAGTGTAGTGTATTCTTTTGCTGTTAGTATGGCAGCAAGTTCATCCAGTTGTTCTAAATTTAGCATCAAAACTGTAAAGCTTTCAGATGATGATTCTGAGGCTGTTTTATCTCAATGGGCTGACGAAGTAACTAGTGATTTAGAATATTTTAGTGATAGTAACGTTGACGATGCAAGCGAAGAAGTATGTATTGAAAGTTCACACGACACCGGAGTGAGCAGTCGGAAAGTTCTGAAGACGAATATCATTTCAATGATAATGGTAAGTCATATTTTTATGGCAAAAATCGTTTTAAGTGGTCTACTACAACACCCTCGAAAAATGTAAGAACTCCGTTACACAATCTTGTAACAAAAGTACCAGCTGTGCGGTCCAGAGATGTAAGAAACGAAACTTCATCATTTTTTTTAATGTTCTTATTTCTGAGGATATAATACATTCGATATTTGCTACAGATTGCACTGGTAGAGATATATTCAGATGTGTTACGTCAAAAGAAAGATTTGCAATATTTCTAAAATGTTTACGTTTTGATAACCCTCTGGATAGAGAAGAAAGAAAAAGATAGATCCAATAGCAGCCATTAGTAACATATTTAATATATTCATATCAAATTGTCAAAAACTGTATTCCGTAGGCACATGTGTTTGTATTGATGAAATGTTGGTCGGCTTTAGGGGAAGGTGTAGGTTTAAAATGTATATGCCTTATAAGCCTGTGAAATATGGCATTAAAATAATGTGCCTGACTGTTGCACGAACAAGTTACTTATACAATGCCTATATATATGGAGGCAAGGACACTGACGGAACTGGGTTATCTGAGGAAGAAAAGAAGATGAATAAACCAACTCAATCTGTTCTTAGGCTTGCTAAGCCTATTTATGGAACTAACCGTAATATCACAGCTGATAATTGGTTTAGTTCTATAGAATTAGTAAAGCAGTTAGAAGTAAAGAAGTTAACGTATGTGGGAACCCTCAAGAAAAATAAACGGGAAATCCCTCCGGAATTACAGCCACACCGATGTAGGCAAATTCAACTACTTACTGATTTACGAAAAGTTTATCTCTAATTTCCCATGTGCCAAAAAAATCGAGGGCTGTTTTATTTATTTCTTCGATGCACCATTCAATAGGCACGGATAAGATTACTGGAAAACCAGAAATTATAGCTTATTATAATCTTATGAAAGGAGGTGTCGATACTTTAGATGCCAAGTGTGCCAAATATTCTGTAAAACGTCGTTCTCGCCGATCGTCACTTACTATTTTTTACCGCATCATTGATATAGCTGCTGTTAATTCGCATGTTGTGTACCAATTACTACAAGAAGAAAATATGGAAAGGCTAAACTACACAAAGGAGTTGGCAAAACAATTAGTTTTACCTCATCTACAAAGAAGACTCGAAAATCCCAGAATCCCGAGAGAATTATTATATGGTATTGAACGAATACTAGGACAAAAACGCCAAAAAGAAGCAGATTTTGAAAAAAGGCTTGAGCAAAAGAAGACGTGTTACTTATGCCCAAGTGCATTAAAGCGAAAGACCTTTTATGTGTGCTTTTCTTGTGGAAAACCATTGTGCTTACAGTGTACAAAGAAAAATTGCGCGCAAAATGACTAGTTATTTTATTGTAATTTTTGGTTATTGTCAGAATTTTGTATTTTATTTTCTCATTAAATCTAAATCATCAGACTATTTCTTTTAACATTATTTTACCATTTGTTAGTCACAAGTAATCAATTTTTCTTGTAATTTAGTTTATAAACGATTTTGTAGTAACGTCCACCATTTTTTTTAAATATTATGCATGCATTCATAATATTCTTGAAAAAGTAAAGTTTATTTTACTTGTAGCAGTATATTATGCTACAGCTATGTGAAGAATCATTCCTTAGTTGATATAAAAAACAAATACAGTGATATAAGATAAATTCATATTAAAAACAAAGAAGAATAGGCAACGGTATGACATACCGCATGTCAGAGTCTACGTCCTGAATCATCCACGTCAGTAGTTAAGGGTTAAATCAATATTTAAAATAAATTGTTTTTTAACAAGCTCAGAAGTTTTCTATTTTTCAGTTTATTATACATAGTTTTCTTTATTCGAATTTTATTGTTTTATTAGTTGTATGTAATTTTTTTTTCAGTTTAGTTGATAACATGCGTAACCTGCATCTAGTCTTATTATGTTAATTGCAGTTTTAGTTATTTTGTATGAATAATTCCCATTCAATAATTCCCATCAATTTCCTTAGTAATAAAAAAGAAAGTCATTAATTAATTCTGAAAACCATATTTAACACTTAATAAACAAAATGAGTAGGATGATAAGAGAGGAGCCCTGAGGTAGATTTCTATTCTAGATAATAATCCAAATATTTGCTTATATGCAATGAAAACATTTTTATTTCTGATAACTATGGTTTAAATATTTATTTACTGTACATTTACATTGACTCACATGTTTTGGTTTATTTCCTATAAACAAATGATGACAATGATGTCCAAAGATTCAGCGGACCTACTGTACCTATGTGCTATGACTATGCTTGTAGTTGTGGAGCAGTTACATGTATAATACAGCTAATCGACAGCTCGTTTTCGAACGAAAAACAAACCAAAGAAGACACATCACTATAGACACATTTTATAATGTAAGAATAGTATACAATGTAAGAAATCACTACACAGTATGATCACAAGGAATCTGAACAATGGTGGATACTAGAAACAGAAGAATCAGTGCAAGATCAAACAAAAGTCACTAGTCAAAAAACCAATAAACTTAAAAACGGTGAGGATACCTATGATATAGAATCGAAATAGAAGACGAAATACTTGCTCTAACTTAAAAAACACAACATAGTACTAGAGTCAAAAATTTTTTTTTGCAAGATAAGAGACAAAAATATTGCATTATCTTCACCTTCAATTAATGCCAGAGCCATAGAAGATGCTAAATATTTAAAATTCAGTTAATTGATTACATATATCATTATACATTACCAAGTAAAACAGGTAAAAGAAAACTGAAAACAGCATATCCATGCGACCATTCCAAACTAACACAATATCCACATTTCCTAAACCTAACGGGACACAATCCACAGGCCCTCGAGCATAATAACACTGGCTGCAACATTTTAAAATTTTCTTTGGAAATTTTCACCACCTCCTTCGGATACATTTTAAACGAATTGTTTGGTCGCGACGGGGATAATAGAAAAATCGCATTACTTCGGCAGTTTAAAGTGGAAATTTTTCACAGCAAACAAAGTTATAGGACGTAAATATGACGCATCCGATCAATAAAAGCTTCCACATTTTTGTTATTGTTTTATTATTGAATTTTAAATCTTGTTGATCTTACATTGCATGTTACTATGCAAGTTTACATTATCAACGGTAGGTGTGAATTAAGTTTGTATAAATTATTATATTATATAAAAGCATTATTTAAAATATATATTCAATCATCGCTAGAGCAGTGGAGGAAACAAGTATCCAGAATGGGAATAGACATAGGCGATGGTAAATGTCTAACAATTTTATTTTTCGCAGATGATCAGGTAGTCGTAGCGAATGATGAGGAAGACATGGACTACATATTTAGAAAACTAAAGAAAGAATATGAAAAATGGGGCCTCATATGAATATGTCAAAGACAGAGTATCTTAAAATAGGAGATGATGAAGAAGATCCAGAATTAGAAATTAAAAACACAAAAACATGCAAGGAATATAAATATCTCGGATCTATAATATCTAAAGAAGGCACTACCAAAAGAGACATCGAAAACAGAACGCAGCAGGAAAAAAAGCGGTTAACATTCTAAACTCTCTACTATGGTCTAAAGATATTAAACAAGAAACGAAATTGACAATCTGTCGAACCTTGGTGGAGCCTATTATGACTTATGGGGCAGAAGTTTGGCAGATCACGAAAAATGATAGAAAAAGAATAGAAGTAGTAGAAATTGATTTTCTAAGGAGAGCGTGTGGTGTATCCAAAAAAGTTCATATCAGGAATGAAGATATTAGAACGAGGACAAATACTGTATATTCCAGTGTAGACAGAACGAGACAATTAGTGTGGTATGGTCACGTGAAGCGAATGAATGAAGATAGATGGCCAAAGAAAGCTTTAAATTACATACCACAACAAAAAAGAAGAAGGGGAAGCACTTCAGTTGCCTGGGAAGAAAATGTACGATACATAATGAGAGATAGAGCCATCAAAGAAGACGAATGGATGGACAGAAAACGATGGCGGTCGAAATGCGAGAGGCGGCAAAGGCTGTAGGAACCTCGCTTATATATATATATATATATATATATATATATATATATATATATATATATATATATGTATATATATAGTTTGAATTAAGTTCTTGAACCTTAATATATATTTTTTAGTGGATTCTCTTGGGCTTAGGTTCATAAAACAAAATTTAGTTTGATACTAAGATATTTTTATATATTTTTTCCGACGTTTCGGCAGGAAATCCATACCTTTTTCAAGAATATATATTGACTAAAAAAAACATTTTATGACAGACATAATACGGTTTCAAAAATAAACTTTTGACTTACCAAGCATGTAAATATTAGGTATTAACAATTAGACGTCACAATTAAAATAATAGTAAAACATAGGACATACCCACTAAGTCACTACAAGTAAACTGTATTTTAAATCTAATGTGTTATTTATTGATGTTAGTTTATCGTTTAAACAATCAGTTATTTTAACATCATAGGCATTCTGAGATTGACTTTTTATGTGTTTTTAAATTAAGTTAAAATATATTTTGTTCAAATTTTTGACATCTTTTTTATCATTTATTGCATTATTATTATTTTTTATTTGTATATACTCTAGAAGCTCTCTCTTTTTCCTGTTGGATTCACTTTTTAGAATCTTGGTTTTCTCAAAATCAAATTTATGTTTTTTTTCGTTTTCATGTTTTGTGAGGGCGGTTGAGTTTTTTTTTGTCATATTTGTGGGAACGTATTCTTGAACGTATTTTTTTTAGTCAATATATATTCTTGAAAAAGGCATGGATTTCCTGCCGAAACGTCGGAAAAAATATATAAAAATGTCTTAGTATCAAACTAATTTTTTTTTATGAACCTAAGCCCAAGAGAATCCACTAAAATATATATATATATATATATATATATATATATATATATATATATATTATATATATATATATATATATATATTTGCAGAACTTTTGCAATTAGTATTTGACACTAATTTCTTGGTCTTTAACAACAAATATTGTCTTCAAATCTTTATAACACCTATGGGTTCCCCAATCTCTCCCATCCTAGTTAATTATGTACTCGATGATTTGGTATCTGACTGTTTGGGTCTTTTAGATTTCAAAATTCCTTTTATTAAGCGGTATGTTAATGACTTATTATTAGCCTTACCCCCAGACAAGTTTCAGGCCACCTTGTCTTTGTTCAATGAATTTGATCCTCATTTACAGTTCACTGTTGAACTTGAGGACTCTAGCACAAATAGTATCCCCTTCTTAGACATGCGCGTCATCAGATTGGGAGATAATACCTTAATCACAAGTTGGTATAGAAAACCAATGGTCTCTAATAGGTCTCTCAACTACCATTTTTATCATCCTTTTAAATATAAATTAAACCTAATCAAAGCTTTCTGGTTTGATTAGGTTTAAAATATTCTGATTGAGAATTCCTATCCATCCTCGCTCATTAATAAATACCTTTACTTACAAAGCTACGGTTTCTCTTTAAATGACATACTTAATGGTGACCTACTTAGAATAATATCAAATAATTCCATTAATAACACAGTTCTGCCCAATACTGTACTTGGGACTCCAACTACCCATTACTCATCCCTAGCTTATTTTCCTCAAGTTACTGAAAAACTTGTTAAATTGTACAAACAGAATAATGTACTTGTTAAAATTGCAGTGAAGGATACTAAGACTGTCAGAAATTTGTTTTCTAAAACAAAAACACCCTTGTCCCTTCTGGAACAAGTAAATGTCATCTATCATATACCTTGTGCTGATTGTGACTCATGTTACATCGGTCAGATAGGGAGATCACTGAGAGGGCGTCTTATGACACACCGCAATGATATCAACTTATCTAAGTATACTTGTGCTCTTGCTCAGCATGCTATTAAAACTAAGCACAAAGTGGACTTTAATGAAGTTAAGATTCTTGGCAATGAACGCAATCTCGTTAAAAGACAGTTTTTGGAAATGTCTTCAATACTTAAATACCCTCTTAATAAGAATAAGACCTTATTAAGAGATGATATGACCAATAGTTAAGAAAACGTCCAGAACTATGAGGTTTTCTATGCCAGTCAATTATCAGGGAGTTGTTATGGGTTCTGATGAACCGCGTATCAAGAGGGTATCAAGGGGACTGAGTATAGATCAATGATCAATAACATACCAAAATGAGAGAGATAGTACCTCCCATAAGAGTTCTTTGTGTTTGTCTACAGTATTAGTGAAAGTGAAATATGTGTTATTGAAGTTTTTTTTTAAATATTCCAAACTAATATTACAATGAGAACTAATGAAATTCCAATTGTTTTCAATAGCTATTATAGCTGAATCTAGACGTACATTAGTGAACAATTAGACTACATCTAGACTGACAATAACATAGCCGTCAGGTAACTGATAGTAATTGAAGTTGTTAAAAATATCGAATGAATTTGTAATGTAGTATTCATTAAAGACATATGCATTAGTCAAAATCTCAGTCAAGAAAGACACTAAAGAATTAGTTGAAGCACCAATACATGCAACAATGGGACGAACTGATAGCTATGGTTTGTGAATCTTAGGTAAAGCGTAAAATTTGGGAATACCTCCTTTATAACAGGTTAATTTTTTTTCTTTGTAACATCATCTATTTGTCCTAAACTGCATAATTCTTTAATGAGGTTGTTACATTTGATTTGAATAGTATTAGTTGGATCTCTGTTTAATCTCTTATATACATTATCAGAATTAAGCAATTCGAGACATAGTTCTGAATATCTTTGCTTTTCCGGAACTACAGTTACATTACATCTAGTATAAATCTAGAACAACTTATCTAAAATTTGAAATTCTTACAATTATTAAATTATATTAACAAAATTTGGTACCTTTCTATCACTATCGCTGAATGCCTAAAGTTTTCCAAAATTAAAGTTATAATCACCACTCAATATCTTCTTAATCAGCCTCGGTTATCCTTGTATTTGTGAAATTGCTTTTTTCCTAATATACCAAAATATTAACGACAATAAATGCATTATTCTCCATATATTCTCCATGGTGTTTATTTATAATAAATTTAAAATAACATAAAAATATTATCATCAAAGAAAATACAATTTGTTGTCACAAAGAAATAAACAATTTCGCAGTTATATCTTGAAAATGATTTCAAATCGAAATAACCGTACGTTCATGATATTTGACGCCACGAAGCCGATTACGCTGGAAGTAAGTGCCACTATTAGATTTCAGTATTTTTTAGCAATTTTCTTTAAAGTTTGAACACGCTTTTCTCGATGATTACTGGATACAGAAAGGTGAAAAAAAAATCAACGATTACAGAAAAAAAACTCTTTCAAGTGATGGGCGTAAAATGTTTGGTTATAATAGAACGTTAAACTGCATAATCCGGTATTTCAAACAAACTTTCAAAAAAATTAAAAAAGTAAAACTACCAGTTTGAAGGCAACATAATTTTGAATAAGGTGTACAAATTTCGAGACATTTTGTTGGTAAATAACAGAGAAAACACTATTTCTAGGTTTTGGTGTACCGATAAAATAGCCTTAATAATCTCCACTCACCATATATATTATAATTTAAAATTCTTGTAATCTTCATATAATATATTTTCAAATACACTGTATACTATGTGCTTGTACTATTGACTGCTTAACTTTTTAATGAATTAACTCCATACTGTCACTGTATTACTGTACTAATAATGAACTATTACTGTATTGAACTATCTATATTGAATTAATTTACTCTCATACTCTCCAACTTAATCGTAACTGACTCACTGACTAAAGGCAGAAAGATTCTATTGTAAGTGGAATTATACTAACCAAACTAAAACGTTCTATCTTCGACTGTAACCTCGAAATTGTCGAAATATTTACAGTGTTGGACTGAGCAATAAATAAAAAATTGCACGGTGCACAACCAAAATGGTTTTTATGTGCATTTCGTTTATATTTTCAATGATTTTTGTTCAATTTTTTTAAAAACTGGCTTTAATTTGTTATTTTAAACTCAACTTTCCGTATTAAACTTGGAAAAAGCCCTATTATTTATTGCAAAATTATTGTTTATAAGTTTATATTTTCAATTTCTTATTTTAAGTTGAGACATATAACTAATATTATGAGATGAATAACTAATACACATTTAATTTAATAATTAATTTTTAAAATTTCTAAACAGTTGTACCTACTTACAAATTATTTACAAATGAACTAATTTTTTATTTATTTATAAGTGTATTTAGGACGGTAAATTAAACGATATTCAAAAAAGAGTACAGCGAATAATTTGATTTAGTGATAATTTGTTTACTGATTTGTTGAATGCTTATGATTGATTTATAATTTGTTTGGAATTCTCCATACGTCATATCTACCAGAAATCAGAGATTACTAGGAATTGCAATGAGGTTAAATAAGAACAATTCGAAACAATAGAACAATAATTAGCTTCTACCTAACTATACGGCTACATGAATTTCCTTTTACTAATTACCCTTTACCAATTAATTTAGTTATATACCTGAATTCGTTGGAATGTTTCGACATTATATATACACAAAGCAGCAAAATTAAGGTTAGATAAGAACAATTAGAAACAATAGAACAATAATTAGGTTCTACCTACCTATACGTGGATTTCCTTTTAGTAATTAGTTGGATTTAGTTATATACCTGAATTCCTTAAAAGGTTGCTGCTGTGGAGATACGTTTCATCAGTATAGATAACATCATAACCCTCAACTTTATATTTTTTTTAGATATTCAGTTCGTTTGGCTCGAATATCCGTTTTTTCCATGAGTATTTTTCGGTTGTCATTTGTTTTTTGCCATTTAAAACCTAATTTCTTTAACACTTTTCTGAACGACGATAGTTTACCTTGGAAATTAATCTCATTCTTAACAGCGTTGTAAACAGCTTTTACATCCGAAATTATATTGCCTGCTGCCATGAATCATTGCAAAAGTATGCACTGTGTTTCTTATAATTTCTCCCTCATAACCATCGACGTTGGTTTTCGGTTTTGGCTGATTAATCTTTTTTCTGGGAGATTTAAAGACATTTCCCGAGCTGCCTGAAGGAGATGAAAAACCGGAAACTCTCTCTCCTTCTTTAATGATTCTTTGGACGCTACTTTTAGAAATTTCAGTGGCTTCCACAACCATATTTAAAACCGAAGATTTTGTGTTGTTTTTTTTTGCCCTTTTTTTAAAAACTATACACATTGTAAACAATATGTCGGCCCTGACTGTGAATAACACGCTGTTATTAATTGTGATGGCACTGTGAAGAAAATGAAAATATAAAAGTATTTTAAAAAAACAAAGATTTCAAAAAAATATAAACTCAAATCAACATAAATCGTAACATATGAAGTAGTTAAAAAAAAAAAGATTTTCCAATATCAATTATTAACCGACTAATTGAAAGAGACTGCAAGTAATTTTTGTTTTGCACCAGTCTCAAAACAAAAAAGAAATGAAAAAATTTTATTAAAATTTTCTTAATGCGCCTCTATGTATTTTAATTTATGATAAAGTACCTACCTTTTGACCTTTTAATAAATTTAAATACGCAACAGGTAAACGAGAGAAAACACACCAACTTATTGAAGTTAACACCTCAAAGTCAGAAACACAATTAAAAATTTTCAAGTCAATATTTTCACGTTGCATAGTACAGTGCCTTTCGCATGGAAGTGGAAACTAAACCAAATTTCGTCTACTGCGCCGTGGTCAAGAGTGCTTGCACGGACTATAACTGACTATAAATGACTTAATCGTAACTTATTGTCTGCCTGCTCCAAATTACCTAGTATTTATATCCTTTTATCGTTCCAGACTGTTCCAGCAATAAATCATGTTCGAATTGTTTCTATTTCATCCATATATGAAAGTTCTGGAATAATCGACTATGCAAATAGGGTTAACTGCCTTCTATATTGACGTTTTTCAGAAAATTCTAGTGAGAATCTTATGGACATTTAGGCTTTTATATATAAACTAAATATCTTAAACTAATACATTATCACTATTTTACATCCGAAATTATATTTAAATTAAACATCCCAAACTAATAAATAACCAATAACTTCACTTCACATCCGCAACCACCCAAATGTTAAATAACACAGTGTATATTTGGTTGCTTATGCACATGGCTCACTTAAATATATTTATAATTAGAAAAAACTTTTTACATTTATTCTTATGCTAAATTCTTAAAAATACCCTCATATAATTATTTTTTAATAATATTCGCTAGTATATAACTTATAAATTATTTCTTTAATCATTACTTAAGTTTATTAATTATTAAAATCATAATATATTATGCTAATCTACTCCACATCTATTATCATCTCAATATATATTATATATATATATATATATATATATATATATATATATATATATATATATATATATATATATATATATATATATATATATATATATTGTATATATATATATTTTATATATATATATTATATATATATATATATATATATATATATATATATATATATATATATATATATATATATATATATATATATGTTTGTTTTGAGGTTTCCGCGGGAGCTATATGTGCTGTCACTATTTTTCCGGGTTTGACTCCGCGTTGTAAAGTGCTGGTTTTCTTGAAAACCATTGTTTTGGCGACGTTTCGGCAAGGTCTCACTTGCCATTCTCAAGCCTGGTGGATCTACTTCTCGTCGTTACTCGATTAGTACTGGTCTAATCAAGTACTAATCGAGTAACGACGAGAAGTAGATCCACCAGGCTTGAGAATGGCAAGTGAGACCTTGCCGAAACGTCGCCAAAACAATGGTTTTCAAGAAAACCAGCACTTTACAACGCGGAGTCAAACCGGAAAAATAGTGACAGCATATATATTTATATATATATATATATATATATATATATATATATATATATATATATATATATCTGCACTAATCAGAAATATATTAATATTAAACTTTCCTTGTAATAAATGCTTACTTCATAGCACAGCTACATCACAAAACTAAATGCAACTCAAGTTACAATGAGAGGAAATTTGAAATTAAAATTAAGCCAGTTAGTATGCTAGAGTAAGTTAGAAACCTGCTGGAACAAAGAACATTACATCCGTTGACTAAATAGAGTTAAAGCTTAAGTGTAAAACTTCCTTTTAACGTTACTTTAATTTATTTTCAGGGTAAGTGCTTATTACAGCAACAAGTGTGGCAAAATTTATAAGGAAGCTAATCTTCTATATTTATAAAAGTTTTTAGAGCAGCTCTTATATATTTATGATTACTATATTTAATATACTATATTTAAAAATGAAAACATTAACCAATGAAGTTAAAAATAGTTAAAAGTCTGCGTTTCTGCAAACCTGTTTGGAAAATAAAACTAATAAGGGTATGCATTTATAGTGTATTTTTATGTATGAGAGAGTAATAAAACAATAAATTATGTATGCAAATCCCTAAACTGTTGATACGGGTGACTCAATGAAAAACAGATATTTGTCAACAAGTTTACAGAAGTATATAGGAAAACAATTTTAAATTGAGTATGACCACCAGGTATAAAGGTTGGAGCAGAATAGAATACAATAGTTGTGAGGGTTACTAATCCCTAAATAAGGTTGCCAGTGTCGGAGTGATGGAGGTTAACAGGTACTAATGAATTTGCAAGAAATGTAAGATGTTTATTTTATTGGTTATATATAACCAATAAAAGTTTAATAAGTACCTACCTATTTGCAAAATAAAGTTTAATTCTTTAGATAAAATAAAACGTTTTATTTTATCTGAAATGAGTGCATTCCACGAAGTAAGGGTTTCAACAATCAAACATTTAATTTTTTAATTCCAGGAATCTACGACAGTAATTGACTAGATAATTACCTTCTAAACTTATTCCATAGAAAATGTGATAGTGTGTTTTTTCATTTTGTAGGAAGGTCCAAGTGGCGTATTCAAAATTCTTAACAGTTCACTAAAAGTAGGTACTTCAGTTGCAAGGTACAGTTTATTGTGTATACTAGTGTTATGGAAAATTTGGAAGTGCCGTGTAAACGCCGAAAAATTGGTCCTTTAACAGTTAATGAAAAAACATTAATATTTAATTGTTTTAAATCATGTACAGACAAACGTTTATGTGAAAGTGTTGATGAGACCGTTGAGTTAGTTAGCAGTACACTTGGTGTTGGGAAATCTACGATTTACAGAGTTATTAAAGAAGAGAAATGTGGTAGTTTTCAAATGCCACGTAATGCTCCAGGGAAACCAAAATCTCAAATAGAATATCATTTTAAAGAAGTACTTCGACGGAAAGTGCATGAATTCTTCTTTAGACAAGAATTTCCAACATTGGATAAAGTTCTTGTCTAAGTTCGAGATGATAAGGATTACCCAGAAATGAGTCGAAGTACGTTATGGAAACTTTTAAAAGAAATAGGCTTCCGCTGGAAAAAGCATCCCAGAAAGTCAATTTTATTAGAAAGAAGCGATATGTCATATGGAGAAGACATTTTCTAAGAACCATAAAGGAAATGGGAAACCAAAAAAGAAAAATATTTTATCTTGATGAAACATGGATCAACGAGGGTCATACACCAAATAAATTTTGGCAGGATAAAACTGTTACAAGTCAAAGGCACGCTTTTGTAAATAACTTATCTACTGGTTTAAACCCACCATCAGGAAAGGGATGCAGGCTGATAATAGTACACATTGGCAATTCAGACGGTTTTGTTGAAGGTGGTTTATTAACTTTTGAATCAACTCGTACCGGTGACTACCATGAAGACATGAACGTCTGCCCACAACCAAGTGGTTAAAAAAAGACTTGCAGAATTGGCTGAGTTCAAAAAATATTACGTACCATCCCGGATTTATAAGAAAGGAACTTTATTCGTTGTGTGCCCTGCATAAAGAAAAATTTAAAAAATACGAAATTGATAAAATTGCCAAAAATCGTGGAATGACAGTACTTAGATCCCACCATATCATTGTGAATTAAACCTGATTGAACTGGTATGGGCACAGATAAAGAGTGAAGTTTCAAGAAAAAATACCACTTTTAAAATTCATGATGTTAAACAGTTGTTTTTGGAGGCCGTAAATAATGTAAAACTGAAAACTGGGAAAAGGCAGTAAATCACACTATTAAAGAAGAGGAAAAAATGTGGAAGCTGGACAATATTACCGATAAAATGATCGAGCCAGTTATTATAAAATCTTGGTTCTGAAAGTTCATCTTCTGAATCTGATTTGGATTTGTAACAAGTAGCTGTAAGTTTTATATTAATATTTTTATTCATCTATTTAACATACCTTAGACGGTTTTAAAAACTCTTTTTCTCTTTTGTAATTTTTAAAAATTAAAAAAAGTGTGAATATTTTAAAACCCTTTTTAATGTAGGCCAGTCAGTTCTAATATAGTGTGTGATAAAAGAGGTCACTTTTGTTTACATACACATAACACTTTATAACACTGAAATAATTCATTTATTTTTTACAATTATTCAAAGTAATTTTTCAATTAATCTTGAGCACGCCCATGGAGTGGTCGAAGGTACCAGTTAAAATTATGCTAATTACTCTCTCGTTCATAAAAATAAACTATAATTAAGGCTTCACTGAAAAGTAAATATCCGGTATAAAAGCAAATTTGCTGATATAAACAACTACGTTAAAAAGAAGCAGAAGAATAAATACAAAAGAGCTTCTTTTCAGCTCTAGTAGAACAATTAATTTTTAGTCCTATCTCTCGTTACACCGTAAAAACATTTAAATCATCGTTCTGTAACAGTATCATCTGCACATCTGATGGTATTTATTAGTTTTCAATTAATTTTCACACCATATTCCAAGTTGTGCAAAGTACGTTTAAAGATTCTTTCTGAATATAAATAAAACAATAGTGAGGACAGCATAAAATTTTGTCTGACTATCTTTAAAATCTTCCAACTTCCATCTATCTACATTCGTAACATACCAATATTATCTCTTTCTACTAACACCTCCTGCTTAAACGTCTCCATGCAAGTCTTCTTTGGTCTTTTTCTCCTACTACTCCCAAAAATTTACTTAGCAATTTTTTGTATTGAATAAATATGTCCTAACCTTCTTAGTATAAGATTCCTCATTTTGAAATCGATTGGTGTCACTAATAGACTCCCCTTTATATGCCAATTTTTAATTTTATTCTTTTTTTGTTGATACATTCATCCATTTAAACTTGCTAATTTCCACCATATCAATTTCTTGTTCCTTTTTGTTTGTAGCCTCTTAACATTTAGCTGATACATACATCAAAAACTGAATTACCACAAGCATGACTGGAACAGTTTAAATGGTTGTGGTACTGCGATGAGGAAGGCAACTGGAAAACCACCCCATTATATTATGCATAAATCTAAATAGCAGACGAGAAAAAGAAAATGGCCCTCAGTACGGGGCACCCCTTAAATCGGGAGAGGGTGCGAAGAATCCCCCCGTCAACTACCCAAGAAAGTGGACAGAGAATACAAATATACGACGGAATAGTACGCATTGCCATCTGGAACGTACGCAGCTTATTTATGTCCGGGAAACTGGCAAACACTGAAGCCGAGATGATAAGACCGAAAATAGGCATCTTGGGGATGAGTGAAGTAAGATGGCCTGGTTCAGGAGTACAAAAAACAAAACATGGATACATATATTATTCAGGTGGAACTGACCCAGAACATCAATATGGAACTGCTATATTAGTGTCGAACAAAATTGCTGAATCAGTGACAGACTTCATCACTCTAAATAATAGAGTAGCAATGTTGAAATTACAAACAACTCACAAAAAACTAATTATTATTCAGGTCTACGCTCCAACAAGTGACAAGTCAACGAAGAAATCAAAAAATTTTATAACAACATAGATGAAATAATGCGACTGACAAAAAGAGGTGAGATAACGATGATCATGGGTGACTTTAACGCTAAAGTTGGACGTGGCGATGAAGGAGATCACATAGGAGCATACGGCCTAGGTATCAGAAATAATGGAGGAGATGACAATTCTGCGTAGCAAACAATCTGTTAATAGCCAATACCTTCTTCAAACAACATCCTAGAAGGCCATACACATGGAAATCACCTGCAGACAGAAAAATAAACATCTCGCAACTCAAAAACCCTGAACAGAAAAAAGAAATAAGTATCAAGCTTGAGGAAGAAATAAAAACGATCGAAAATTTGATACAGACAGACATTGAAGTGACATGGACTGCTCTAAAAACAAAAATAAAAAAAATATAAGAAAACGACATCGGGTAGGTACATAAATCACAACAAAAAACAAGAATGGATAACGCAAGAGATCATGGATCTCATGGACGTAAGACGAAAACATAAAACAAGCCTAATATAATAAAAGCGAATCAATAAAATCATTAGAAAAAAGTGCAGGGAGGCGAAAGAAAACTGGATGTCAACAAAATGCATAGAAACCGAACAACTTCAAGAAAAATACGACACCTTTAATATTCACAAAAAGTAAAAGAAATGACAGGTAGACACAAAAAGAGACAAGCAACAATATTAAAAAATGAAAATAACGAAATAATTATGGGTACAGAAGACAAACTAAAGAGATGGAAAGTATACATACAAACTCTTTTTGATGACGATAGACCTTGTTCTCCACCATCCACAGATAATCGAATAAGTGAAAAAGGCCCAGAAATAACCAAAGAAGAAGTGATTCACGCAGTAAAGTCTCAGAAAGATAGAAAAGCCACCGGTCCAGACAATATCAATGTCGAAATACTAAAACTAATTGTAGATAACGAAAGTAAAATCCTAGATTAATAACAGCACTATTCAATAAGACATACGACACAGGTAAAATACCAACAGACTGGCTAAAATCAACATTCGTAGCATTAGCAAAAAGATCGAATTCCTCACAATGCGATGATTATCGAATATTAAGCTTGATGTCTCATGTCCTTAAAACTTTTCTCAGAAATACATACACGAATTTACAAGAAGTGTAAGTTTCAGATGAGTGACACTCAATTCGGATTTCTAAACGGATTGGGAACACGAGAGGCTCTGTTTGCTTTAAATGTGTTAACGCAACAATACAGAGACATGAATGTAGATGCATATGCATGTTTTATTGACTATTGAAAAGCATTTGACTGTGTTAACCATCAAAACATGATCGAAATTCTAAAAACAACTGGAGTTGACGAACAAGACTTGCGAATTATCTCAGAACTATACTAGCACCAAACGGCAACAATTGAAATAAAACACACAACATCCGAAGATATACAAATCCGACGAGGAGTGAGACAGGGTTGCGTCTTATCATCCCTTCTGTTTAATTTTAATTTATATTAGGAGTCTATATTCAGAGAACCATTAGATCGGCTCCAAGGCGGAGTTAAGATTAACGAAATCAGCATAAACAACATCAGATATGTTGATGATACTGTCTTAATAGCAAGCAACGCACAAGAACTACAAAATGTAATAAGTGCGGTAGTTTACCACAGCGAAATGTTCGGCTTACATCTAAACGTTTCCAAAACGAAAACTTTAGTATTTTCAAAGACACAAATAAACGTACATGTGTATGCCAAGGGTCAAATGATAGAACAGGTAAATTCCATAAAATATTTGGGAGCAAATATCAATAGTCAGTGTAATCCAAAAAAAGAAATACTATCAAGAATCGAACAAGCAAGGAAAACATTCATGAGCATGAAAACATTTTTTACAGGATCAGACCTTAGTCTGCAGCTAAGAATCCGAATAATTAGATGTTACGTTTTTTCTGTCTCACTGTATGGCTGTGAAAGTTGGACAATGGACTTTGAAATAGAAAAAAGAATAGATGCCTTTGAGATGGGTATATATATTATATATATATATATATTATATATATATATATATATATATATATATATATATATATATAGACGAATATTGAGAATTCCATGGGTATAAAGAGTTACTAATGTTGAGGTACTTCGTCGAATGCGTAAACAAAAAGAATTACTAACAATAATCAAAGAGAGGAAAATGCAATACTTGGGTCATGTGTTGAGAGGCGAAAAATATGAACTACTTCAAGTTATACAGGAACAAAAAGTACAGGGCAAAAGATCAGTAGGAAGACGCCAGAACTCATGGCTGAAAGACCTAAGAAGATGGTTCGACCGCTCATCCGCAGAAATCTTTCGCGCAGCAGTTTACAAAACCACAATTGCCATTTGGATCGCCAACCTTCGAAAGGAGACGGCGAAATAAGAAGAAAAAGATACATCAAAGCTGGTTTTGTAAAAATTTTATAGAACGTTTCGTTCAGAAGCATTCATTATGTTCAGAAATATTCTAATATACAACATACCTTCTTCTTCCTAGCATCCTTTTATTTCATACTAATGCTACATTATCTTTATCAGTGAATCTTACCCTTCAGTTTCCCGGTTATGTCTAATATCTCATAGTTTTATAATGTTCACAGATTTCACATACCGATAACTTTTTTAAGTATTACTATGGAGCACAACCAGAGAAACTTACAAAAGGAATTCTACACATGCTTTCGTTAGATAAATGGATAACATACACCAGCGTTGTTTTTATTTTTATATATTTTTTCATCTAATCTAACTGCTTTAACTGTCTATTTTAAGTACTTTTTTAAGTCATCGTTATTTTAACTTATATTCCAATTTCACCGTTGTGGTTTCACACTCTCTGTTATCAAGATTTTTTTACCGTATCAACCCCTAGGGTTATTAGCGGGGTGGTATATCTTTATTTTAGAAAAGTTACAAATAGTATATTAATAATATTTACATAACTGTTTTAAAAATTAAAACATGTAGCATTTCGATTTACCTTGTATATGTTAAAACACCGAAAAATATTCTCAATCTTTTGCGTCACTGAGATTGATAATATAAACATTTCTGGTCTGTATTTAATAATTTTAATGGCATTTTTTTGATGTTGATACCGGTTAATATTGCGCTTCAAATTAATATTAATTTAGGTTGACGGGAAAAGTATGGGAGGAGGCGAACGATTTTTGAATATTATGAGATCACTCTGCAATATACCACGATAGTCAGTGTCATTGTTTGGTCCGATTTTTCTTTTTTTAAATTCGTAATGGTTACTCGTCATTTATTTTTGTCATGGAAAAATATATAAGTGATTTACACCACGATGGACCGCGGAAGCAATTAGTTATTGTTTAATTTCGGATTTTTCTTCAAATTCGTTATTTTTTTTGTATGTTCGTTATTTGTTTTTCTTATGGAAATATACTGTAAAGTCATTTACTATATGATGAACGCTCTGCCAGGGCAGTTGGTTTCGTTTTTTAGTCCGGATTTTCTCCAAATTCGTTATAGTCATGGAAATACAGTGTAAAGTAATTTACTCTACGATGGAACGCCAAAGCGTTTGGTTTCATTGTTTAGTCTGGATTTTCTTCAAATTTCCCGGCATTCAGAAAATTTTCAATTTCTGATTTAACTGAGCTGCCACCATGCTTCGAAGGGCACGTAAAGCCGTCGGTCCCGGCTACGAAAGTAGTCGTTAAGTCATGTTAGGGGCGCTTGAGCGACCTGAAAACCGTAACACTAGACCTTAGCCAGAAGGTTACACGAACTATACTATATATCTTCAATAATTCGCTATTGTTTTTTTTGTTATTCGTTTTTTGTCTTCGGGAACTCAGCAGCAGGGTGAAGTTTAAGATTTTGATTCGGAAGAAATAGCTCGCTGCATATAGTTCTTCAAAGTTGGCAATTTTTTTTTGTAAAGAGGTGAATTTGAGCTCAAGATGCTAAATGGCAGTCTTTGTTGAGTTAATCACCTATTGTTGTGCTGTCCTATCTGAGGGATTTGTAAGACGGCGTTTCCAACCATTTGAGAGGTCCTCATGGTTTTAAGAAGCAATTGAGTGGTCGAGTTTTGATTGCTGTTTGTTGTCATCAGGATAATCCGAAGCCCGTATCAGTGTCCTACCTCCCCAGGACTTTTTGTTGTGTTCCGTGGTCATCCCAGGCAATTTACAGTTTACGTGAGACAATTTTTTTTATCCAATTTCAATCCCAAAAACTTCTTAAAGGAAATATCAGCCAGAGTGATATAAGGTAATTTTTATTAAAATTAAACATTTTGCTTTCATGAGAAACTAAAAAAAAAAAAAAATAATAAATAAATAAAATTATAAGTTTTATGGATTAACTAATTATCATATTAGTCTTCTTTTAAATGCAATTATTTTAAAATTTAACTAAGATTTCAAAAAGTTTTGATATTTTATTTCGACATATGACAGTTAGTATTATCCTTTTCGGACATTTGGTACATAACCATAAATTTGAATTGTTCTGTTTAAAGGTTAACCTCTATACAAGCTCCGTTGAAAAATTTAGATAATTTTCACTTGTAATAATACTTTAAATTCCTATAAGTGTCCCCAAGGTCTGGAGCTTATTGTAAATCGTTACAAATAGTGCCATTGTAAGTTTTGTTGATAAATTTTGTTAATATTATTTGTAATAACTATTGATGTGAAATAATATTAAATATGTAATGTTTCTCTCTAAGCCAGCAGTTGTAGAATTATTTCTTTTAAAAATATTTTCACCCTTTAATATTTTTAAGGAAAGAAAAGCCTTTCTTTCTATCCAGCAAGAGGATTCTTTTAAACGGCGTCCAAATTCAAGTCCCAGTATTTTTTTGATGTCTTTCTTTGTAGTAACCCCTTCCAGTCCATTCTTTATTTAGTTACTAACGACCCATCTTACCAACCAAATCAAGAGTGGCCGTTCGCAAAGGTTTCTGTTTATTTGCTTACCCTATCTCCATCCCATTAATTGTTGTCTCTACTTTCAACCCCCAAGATACCCAATACAAACATTTTGTAAAATCTTACAGTTTGCTATACAGTTTACAATTTTTAAAAAAGTTTATTGTATTGCTGATATCATCTATTAGAGTTTCTTTCAGATTGTGTTTTATTTTTGCGTTATTGAGTACACTGGACAAGTCTATCGTTATATGTTGCACTGAAAATGGTATGTCAGGCAGGTGTGACAAATCGTCTGAGGGTCCTTGAAGATGATGTATCTAAATTTTGTATGACCTAGCCTGTCTGTTAACTGTGACTGTTATGACATATTAACAGGACTACTTGGTCATGTCTTTGAGTTTGGAGCAAAGCAGAAGTAACATATGGTTTGTTTATGTAGGTTTTTATTAATGTTTTTTAATCTGAAAATGGTATGTTTTGGATTATAGTTATTGTCATGTTAGTTATAGTTTCTGTTGCTGCTTTATCATCTGCTTCATTACCCCCTATTACAACATGGGATGGTACTCATAATAGAGGCTATCTTTTTTCCGCGCATATAGCATGTCTTTTGTTTGTGCTAAATTGGCTAAAATAATATACATCTGTTTGACACTATTTAAGGCACTCAGAGACTCTGATATAATAAGACATTTTATATCGTTACTAATCCATTGGTTGGAGTGGCTAGGCGGGTGACAGAGGTGCTGTCTTAGCAAAATAGCTGCAGCAGCTACACCATTGCTGCTTTTGGACATGTCAATAAAAATTAGTTTAAAATCAGGATAACTGGAGATTGTAGACTGGAATTGTTGTTTTATTTCAGAAGGATTGTGTAAATGTTGGGGATAGTTGAGTAAGGTAAAATATACTTTAAATATTTGAACTTGGCAGGGAGGAGACTGGCATCTGTTTGTAGATCTGGCTCTTAATCGATGTATATCGTATTCAAATCAATTTATACGTACATTGAAAGATAAGTTTCTAGAACAGAAATTTGAGTAGTGTGATTTGGGAGATTTGGAGGGTTATTCCTTATTAAACTAGTTATAAAGGGGTTTTTATTTGCACTGAGATATTTAGTAGCACCACACATTGAAAAATATTGTCTTCTAAGAATTCTTGGCGGTTCTCCTGTTAGGACATAAAGGCTGCTAATTGGAGTGGTTCTGAAAGCTCCAAAACTATGCGTAATGCTGTAGATTGGACAATATCCAGTTTGTTCAATTGACTTTTAGTAGCAGTTTCGTAGCATATGCATTCGTAATCTAGTTTGGTTCTAATTAGAGCTTGAGGTAATCGTAGAAAAGTAGTTGTGTCTGCACCCCATTTGTAATTAGAAATGTGCGATGTATATCTGAGGTGAAAGTCGAATGTCATTCTCAAAAATTTTATTTCGTTGATTGTTGTGAGAGTGTGTCCGTTCAGTTTTAAATTTAAGTGGTGTTGTGTTTTCCTTTTGTCAAATAATATTGACCACCATTTTAATTTATTTAGCGTATTTTGTTATATTATGCAACTTATTTCAGGTTTTTACTTCTCTTATATATGATCCGCGTAAAAAATGCTGTTACTGGAAGCAGAAAATTGTTAGATACGTTCTTGATTGCTATTAAAAACAGCAGGGAGCTCATTACAGATCCTTGAGGGATGTCATTTTCCAATGATTTTTTAGTTGACATGACACCGTTTGTATACTACTGTTCTCCAGGAAGTTTTTGGTAAAGGCTAGGAATTTGCCATCGATTTTACAACTTTTCATTATTTTTAAGATGTGATATATCCACGTGGTCTCAAATGCTTTTGTGATATCAAAGAAAATTGCTATTAATTTTTGTTTATATATAAAAACTTCATCTATTTCAGCTTCTAATGATATGATATTATATATTGTAGACCTTTCTGATCGATACCCACTTTGGATGGATGTAAGATTTTTCTTTTCTAATTACCATTTTAATCTTTTACTTAGAATCTTTTCTAATATTTTACAGATGTTACATGTAAGAAATCATATACATCTTCTTAGAGAAAGCCAGTAAATATCACTTGAACTTATATTGGCTTCGTTGATTATGAAAAGGCATTCGACTTTATACAACTTTGGACAATACAGAAATCTATGAACAACTGCAGGATAGACTCTCGATACAGAATGCTTATACATAATATTTATAAGAAAGCTACAATGAAAATTCAAATAGATGAGAAAACCAAAGCTATACTAATCAACAGAAGAGTTCGCCAGAGAGATGTTATCTCACCAAAGCTATTTACACTTAGACTGAAAGGCGTGTTCAAAGACATTAACTGGGCAGATAAAGGAATAAATATTAATGGAAGAAAACTGAGTCATTTAAGATACGCTGATGCCATTGTAATATTCGCTACAAGTTTCGAAAAACTACAGACCATGATGACGTAACTACTTCAAGCTTCGGAAAAAGTAGGTCTTAAGATGAACGTGGAAAAAACAAAAATAATGAAAAATTTACCGAACATTAGGGAAATAACGTTGAACGACATAAATTTAGAAACAGTAAGCGAAAATATCTACCTGGGACAGATAGGGGAACCTGGCCCAAAATGACATACTAGGGTAAAATGACACATGCGGTGTATCTCTAACTTGGCAACATGGCTATGCGCTAGAAGGTTTTATACAAGAGCATCACGTGGTGCATAATTGATGCGTCTAAGGGGCGCGAGCGTCGCGATCAGTCCAGTCGTTTACTTGTTAAAAGGTGGTTTGTGCTTTATTGAGTAACAAAATATTTTGGTAGGCGACGTATACTTCGCTATAAAACGTTTAAAACTTTATATCTCTGTTAGTTCCAGGTATGTATTGTTATTCATATTAACAGAAACATCATGTTTGGAAGCTTTGTTTGTTTAAACAAAAATTTTATTGTAAAAAATGTGTTCTTGTTCACACTTGGGTAAAACGACATATTAAGTACTCGGGTAAAACGACATAGTATGTCATTTTGCCCATATAAATTGTAATAATAATATGGTAGGTAGAATATTAATGTATGGTATTTTTATTTTTTAGTATAGTGGGACACTACGAAAGGAAAAGTACACGCCAGTCTTGAGATCCAGTACAAATGCAAAGAGCCATCCAAGCAGTCCAGTGTGGAGACGTGGGCTACTTAAAAGCATCGATAACTTTTAATGTGCCCCAAGCTACTTTAAGAAGACGAGCATCAGACAAGAATAAACGGGTATCAGGTACTAATAAAGGTCTTGGCCGGTACGAAACTACGTTTTCTGTAGAATTAGAAAGAGACCTCGTAACACACATCAAACTCCTAGAATCAAGTTTGTTTGGATTATCTTGTGATGACGTTCGTTCTTTAGCCTACCAGTTAGCAGATCGAAATGGAATAGTACACCGGTTTAACACAACCATTAAGATGGCTGGTTGGGATTGGTTACGAGGGTTTCGGTCTAGACACCCCGATATATCCCTTAGAAAACCTGAGTCCACGTCTGCAGCAAGAGCGCAATCATTCAACAGGCCACAAATTGCCAATTTTTTTAAATTTTTAGAGGATACTATTACAAATAACAAAATTATTCTTACACGCATATGGAATGTGGATGAATCAGGCCTATCCACGGTTCAAAAACCCGGCAAAATATTTGCAACCAAGGTTCGGAAGCAAGTGGGCCTAATTACAAGTGCGGAAAGAGGGCAGCATATAACGATGATTGCTTGCATTAGCTCAGTGGGGAATTATGTTCCACCAACACTTATATTCCCCAGGAAAAATTGGAAAAAAGAATTAATAGATGAAGCGCCATTAGGAACTTTAGGAATAGCACAGGAAACAGGATGGATGACAGGCGAAGTGTTCCTAACATGGATGAAACATTTTAAAGAATATTCTAATCCTTCTATAGAAGACAAGGTTATGCTGTTGCTTAATGGGCATGCGAGCCATAAAAACATTAATGTTTTAACTTTTGCCAAAGAACATGGAATAGTGATATTGTGTTTTCCGCCGCACTGTACCCATCGTCTACAGTCATTAGATGTATGTTTCTTTGGTCCATTAAAGAGCTACTATGATCAAGAAGTTACCAAGTGGATGAAGTGTCATCCAGGCAGAACAGTTTCGCAATACCAAGTTGGAGGATTATTTGCTACAGCGTATGGAAAAGCAGCTACAAAAATCAGAAGGAACAAAAGTTCTAACGGCTACCCCAAGTATGAAAGAACAAAAAGCCAAAGCACTCGAGAAGCGAGCTACAGAAAAACGTCAAGCTGCAAAGCGAGCAATTAAGAATCTGACTTTAATGACACAAGATCGCGAGGAGGAAACAAAGACCATTGTGTCAGATGATGACGAAGACGAAAATAATCCTCCATGTTTATATTGTAACAGTTTGTACTTCCATTCAAGGTCCAAAGAATTCTGGATTAGGTGCCAAAAATGCTCAAAATGGGCACACTGTGATTGTGCTGGTATCTCAAAATCGTGCAAAAAATTTATTTGTGAACTTTGATAATTTAGTTTATATGACAAATTATCCATGTGAGTATGTCGTTTTAGCCGAATATACTTGGATAAAATGATATAGCAACGTTTATTTTGTTTCCTTTTTTTAATTAAAAAATATTGTGTTGTTAGAGTTTTATGTTCCATGATCTGTTCTACTTCCAAACAATGAACAACATTTATGTTTTTTTAAATTTTCATTAAAAAAATAAAAAAGTTATTGGACGACAAAAAAGTAGTATGTCATTTTAGGCCAGGTTCCCCTAATGAAAGTTAACAAAGAAAATCTGCCGAATTTACCAGAAGAATATGGTTGAAAAGCACTAAAATAGAAGAATATTTGAAAACCAGAAATTACGATCAGTATATTCTCCCTATACTCACGTATGGTTCACAGAAGTGGACAGTTACCAAGTATAATATAGATAAAATAGTAACAGCACAAAGAGCGATAGAAAGATCAATGCTCGGGGTAAAACTAGACAAAAAACAAACAAATTGATTAGAAGCAAAACCAAAGAACGCAGGAGAACATGCTGCCAAATTAAAATGGAGCTTCGCAAGACACAATGTCTGACTGAAAGATAAAAGATGGAACCGCAAAATACAACAATGGAGACCATGGTTATGAAAGAGAAGCAAAGGAAGACCACAAATGAGATGGGCTGATGACATTAAGAAGATCGGAGAACACAACTGGAAGCATGTGGCGCAAAATAGAAAACACTGGAATGATTTGGGGGAGGGCTATGTCCAAAGTTGGATTACTTAATTCTGAAAAGAGAAAAAGAGAGAGATAGGTAAGAGATATTGGTTGATGCGAGGGAGATAAATTTTTTGGTTTATTGTCTTTTAAAAATGGTGTTATAATTGTTTCGCGCCAGAAAGATGGAAATTTATGGGTGAAATAATTTTCTCTTCTAAAGCAACCTTCGCGCTAATAGACTGTTTTTCGATGAAAATTGTTGTTATGTCGTCAGCTCCAGGTAAGTCATTATTGGGTTTATTAAGACTTTCTTCTAGTGTTCGTAGGGTTCTGTCGTTTAACCACTTATGAAACGTATCTTTTTTACTTTTAATCTCTTCTAGGCTGTTACTGTCTCAAAATATTAATTTTTATGTTGTTCAAGATCCACTGTTTGCCGCTTTGTTTATTTTTTTCCTTTAGGTGTTAGTATATTTTAGTTGGGTTCCATTCTTCGTTTATCTGTAGCATATTCGATAGTCTATTCTAATATAGTGTTAGAAGACTAAATAGTTGTAGAATTTCTACTTTATTCCTCGTATTTGCGATTTTTTACATCTCCTCATCTTTGTGTATATTTTCTTTCCCTGTCATCTTTCCCTGTTTTTGAATTTCCATAGTACTAATCAGTGGTTACTTGCATATAATGCTGTCTGCAAACCCTTACATCATGTATGTTTTGCTGGCTTTTCTTACTATTATTAAATTATTAATTGATCTTTGATCTGTACTAGACTACTTCCGTGTATATCTATGGTTTTATGCAGAAATCTTATATTTGTAATGGCCAAATCGTATTCTCAACATATTTTAATTAGCCGACTTCCATTGCCGTTTCTAATTTCGTTTTCTCAGAATCGCCTGGTTATATCTTCATCTTGCCTTTCTTATGTGGCTGTTACAATATCCAATTAGTAAAACATCTTCTTTTTCCTTTACCTTGTCTCATACATAATTTAGTGCATTGAAAAAATCTTCCTTTCACTTATAGTTGCATCTGTCATTCATTGCATACACTTCAACTATTACTATTGGTTTTCCAAATATGTTTATCCTAATTTCCATTATTTGTTCATTTACTTTCTGGTAATCTGTTATGTGTTTTTTCATTTAATCTTGATTAATATTAATAACACTTTTGCTGCACTTACATGGTAGAGAACAATAATTTGGTTTCCCTATAAAAAATATTTATAGATCATAGAAATATGAAAATTAGGAATTTTAGTTTAAGAATACAAAAACGAAACGAATATTTTTGCTTATTCCTACTCAGAAGGATCAAAATACTCAGTAAATAAAGTAAAACAATTACTACATATTCTACATGAGGAGACAATAATTTTACGGACAAAAGGCACAAGGAAATTATATTGAAATTAACTAAAAGATAAGAAAAAACCCTAGCTATAATATTTATTTTTAAATCGGTCATTTGCTTTTCATAACATAATACTTTTTAATTGTAGTAAACAAATTTCTATGATTAATATTCCTTTATTAAACCAAGAACAATAAGTCCATTTAATTGAACAGAACGGTCAAGACAATCAGTTGTCATTAAACAAATATTGACAATGAGACTATAGTAAATACCAATTAGTTTAGAAAATACAAGAAATACTATTATAATTATTATGGTACATTGCTAGTTGGATTGGAAGAGTGTCATGAGAACAATCCGGTCTAGCACAACTAATATTTTTTTTTCTGTATTAATGTAAATAAAATCCAAAAGTTATGGAGTTTCGGTTGTGTTATATGTTGTTGTTTGTATATAGCAATAAAATATTTGGTAAGTTTCTCTTCTATTGTTACTCGATAGTTTAGGATAATAAAAAATGTTCGGGTCTTTAAAGTAATCCAGGCATCTAACAAGATTTTAGTTGATATATACCTATAGAAAAGCTATCTGCATGCTTATTCCGGAGAATTCGGTATTGTTTTCTAGTTCTTCACAATTTCAAAAATGCAGTTTTTTCAAAATCTTACATATGATTATAAACGTAAGTACTTCAAAGTACTTAAGCTTCAAACATAGTTGCAAGATGGATGCTGTCTAACATAAGAGATTAATTATAAGGTATGTTTGATTTTCTAGACATCTCGCTTGCTTCAATCCTTCCCTCTCCTTCGCTTAAAAAGCGAGATCCCGCGTTCAGAGCAATGTTTAGAGCCGTTTTTTACTTAAAATAAGATGAAAGATATAGAAATAAAGTTTCTATTCATCATCAATCAGCCAATCGCGTCCACTGCTGGACATAGGTCTCCCTCAGTTCTTTCCAGTGTTCTCTACACTAGGCCTCTTGTAGCCAGTTTCCCGCTACACGTTTTATATCATCGGTCCATCTAGTCGGTGGTCTTCTTCGGCTTCTTTTATAGTTTCCGGGCCTCCACTCCATAATACGTCTTGTCCACCGTCCATCTTGTGCTCTGGCTAAGTGCCCTGCCCAGTTCCACTTAAGCGACGTGGTTCTTTCGATGACGTCTTGAACTCCTGATCTTTGCCTGATTTGTTGGTTTGTTATGTAGTCTCGGACGCTCACGTTCAGCATTGCACGTTCCATGGCTCGTTGCGTAACTCTGAGTTTATTCGCAGATTTTTGCGTGAGTGTTAAAGTCTCCGCTCCATAAGTTTGTACAGGTAAAACACATTGGTCATAAACCTTTCGCTTGAGACACATGGGAATTGAACTTTTTAGAATATGGCTTAGTTTGCCAAATGCTGCCCAAGTTAGGCCTATTCGCCTCTGTATTTTATGTGTTTGATTGTCTCTGCTTATTTTGATTTCGTGTCCCAGATATTTGTAAGTGTCTGTTTGTTGTATGTTGTTATTGTCAATAGTTATATTTCCACTCATTACGAGATTTGTTATAAGTTTAGTTTTCTCAAAGTTTATCTTTAATCCTGCTCTTTCAGACAGACTTTTAAGCGAATGCATTATAGAAACTGTATCTTGTAAATTATCTGCGATTAATACAACATCATCTGCAAATCTTAGGTGGTTTAATCTTTCTTCATCTATATTGATGCCCATATCTTGCCATTGAGTGCTCTTAAATATTGACTCTAGAGCTGCCGTGAACAATTTTGGTGAAATATTGTCTCCTTGTCTAACTCCTCGACCTAAGCTGAATTTTTCTGTGTCTTCGTGTAGTCGTATACTTGATAGATGTTTTTGATTAGTGTCGTGTACCTGTAATCTATTCGGCTTTGATTTAGGGCTTCCAGTATTGTTTCAAACTCTACAGAATCAAAAGCCTTCTCGTAATCGACAAATGCAAGAACCAGTGGTATGTTGTACTCGATGCACTTTTCTATTAAGATCTTTATGGTATGCAAATGATCATTTGTGCCATATCCTACCCTGAAGCCTGCCTGTTCTTTGGGCTGATAGAGATCAAGTTTTGGTGTTACCCTCTTTGTTAAGATTTTCATAAAGAGTTTGTAGATATGTGTCAAGACGCTGATGGGTCTATAATTTTCTAATTTAGTAATATCGTCTTTTTTGTGTAACAAGACTATTACTGCATTGTTCCAGTCTTTTGGAATCGTACCCGCATGTAAGCATTTATTAAACAGTTCGCTTACTGATTTTAATAAAATTTCTCCTCTTGCTTTTATTGCCTCGATAACGAGTCCATCATCACCAGGCGATCGATGGTTCTTTATTTCCTTTAAAGCTGCTCTTATTTCTGACACAGTAATGGGTAAAAGTATTTCCGATCCCTGATTTATGAGAGTCTTTGCTCGTGTCGGGAAATTGTCTTGTGGTCTTTGGCTGGTATAGAGGTCTTTATAAAACTCTCTGGTTATTTTCAGAATGTTTTGTTTATGTGTTGTTGCCTTTCCGTCTTTATCTCTCAGCTTGTATATTTCTTTTTTACTTTGTGTGAGTTTTCTTTTTATTATCTTTAAACCTTTGTTCTCTACTGTTTGAGTAATTACATTAGTATTATATCTTCTTACATCTTTTCTAATTTCCGCTGAAATTCTTTTATTTAGTTTTTTATATTCTTCTTTGTTTCCCTTTTCGTTCTCGCTTATCGTCGTATTTCCATGAGAGCTTTTGTATTTTTGCTAATCTTTTCACTTTTGGTGTCATTTTTTTTGCAAAATTTAAGTTCTGCATTTCTAACTGAGTCTGATATTAATTTATTGTGATCGTCGATACTTAGAGGTTTGGGATTATTACTCTGTAAAGTTTCGGCTATATTTTTTATGTATGCTTCTGGATAATTTGGTGAATTCCAAACTATGCGTTTGCAACTGTTTATCATCTTTGCTCTTTCTTTGTGTAGATTTATCGTTACTCTAGCTCTTACTGGTCCGTGGTCGCTTCCTACTGATAGTTTATTGAGTACAGTGACATCTTGAATAATTTGCTTTTTGTCTGTTATTATATAATCATATTCGCTCTTAGTTCTTTCGTCTCGACTAGCCCACGTCCATTTTTTATTCTGTTTCTTCTTAAAAAAGATGTTCATTGCATACAGTTTGTGTTGCAGTAGAAAGTTGGTAAGCATTTCGCCTGTTTCGTTTCTTACTCCGATTCCAAAATCTCCAATTGCCACTTCTTGTTCGTCTTTTTTCCTTCCGAGCTTCCCGTTAAAATCTCCCATTATCAGATTGTAATGAGCCGGATCCTGCTTTTTTGCTCTTTCGATTTCCTCACAGAAGGCTTCGACAATTTCATCTTCGTAATCGCTGGTGGGGGCGTATACCAGGATTATTTTCAGATTGTATCTCTTATTTAGTCTTAGATTTATATACATAACTCTTGGGGAAATGCAGTCAATGCTCTGTATATTTTTCTGTAATTTTTTGTGTACTAATAAACCTATTCCTCCAGTTGTCGATTCCGTTTCCCTTTTATAGTGGAATACGTTTCCTGATTTTAGTTTGACCTGATCTTCACCTCTTCTTTTGACTTCGCTAATTCCTATAATATCCCATTTCACATGTTTGAGTTCTTCCTCCAGTTCTGTCATTTTTTCATCCTTAGATAAGGTTCTTACATTATACGTAATTATGTGCAACGTTCATTGTTCTTGGTAGCCTCTTACATCCCGGGGATTCTTAGTCGGGAAGTAGCGAGCTGCCGGGGACTGAGGGCCGTTTTCTTGAATGTCTGTTCATGCTGAGGGGGTTTTGGCATTTGAACACCACGCTTGCCAGGCGGGTTGGTGAGTTGTTTTGGGAAATTGGTAGGATAGTAGGTATTGGGTAGGAATGGGGTAAGGACATGATTTCTATCTACAGGAGTTGAGAGAGAATCAAGGCTCGCGTAGGGCAGGATCGCATTCCTGAAGTAAGGCTATCCTCCACTGGGATTGTGGAAGAGTACCTACCCGCTACCGCTAAAAGTTTCTATTAGTGAATTTCAAATAGTATGTTTTCTATTAATAATTAATTTCTATTAATAAAAATTAAAATCATTTAACCTCACTTAATATGCCGACTCATCCAAAATACCGGTGCAAAATAGTAAGATTTTGAACAAACTATTTATGAAACAGCGTCTACCTTGCACCTATTTAAATGACGTATTATAAATAACCAATGTACAAATGGTTAGATTTCCAACTTTAAAAAGGCTAATTTAATTAAAAAAAAATGGTTGATTTTAACGATTTTTTCAAGTTGTCTCTGCGAAAAATGCGCTGATAAAATTTTATTAAACAAGAATTTTTTTTTATTTTCTACAAAAGTTCTATCTACAGTATTGCGATTGAATTACTATTACATTAAGATTTTTCGCTCTAAACGAAAAAATCACAATTTTTAGAGATGTTTTCATATAGAATTCCGGGAAAACTTATTTATGTTCGGATTCTGGTTTTTTAAGTTCTAGAAATCACTTTTTGAAACGATAGTAGAGTGTTTTGCTGTAAATTTCGAAATTAAAAAGACTCGATAGCTTGACCTATTCTTTCAAGGTATGATAGGGAAAGATGCAAAAATTTTATACAAATTTATACAAAACCTTTGACACTCTGATCCAAATAATTCAACTCTGACTCACATTTTTTTATTCTTCCTACAAATAATGACCAATTCTTCCAAATTCTTTCTACAAATAATGATTTCTCTTCAGTAACAAAATATCACTTTCTGTTGAATTAAGATTTTTTGAGTTTTCATTAGCTTATAACAAAAGTCTTAATATATACCTTATTTGCATTTATAGATCACCTTATACTTCCAGAGAACTATTTTTCAAAAACTGCTAAATTTGTGAGATGACCTTACCCATAAAAGCAAAAAAATTCTATGCCGAGATTTAAATATTAATTACACTGTTGCTTTTGCTACCCAACTATCCTTGGTCAAGATCAATTGGTCAATTCAAAAAAGATCTCGAATTCATTCTTTATAAAACTAGTTGATAAATCTGATCTTATCCAAATAATCAGTAGTATGAACAGCAAATCTTTCTGTAGTACTGTTGGACTATAAATAAAAGTTTTCTTAAATCTCCCAAATAAGGTGTTAGAAATCCTGGTCTCACCAACTAGCAAATCTTCCTGTAGTACTGATGGACTCTCCATAAAAGTTTTCTTAAATCTCCCAAAAAAGGTGTTGGAAGTCCTGGTCTCACCAACTAATAAATTCTTTGAAAAAGGTATATTTCCAGAATGCCTAAAGACAGTCACTATTATTCCTCTCTATAAGGGTGGTGAGAAATCGAATGTCTGCAACTTCTTCTTCAAGTGCCATCTTCGTTCCGAAGGTTGGCGATCATCAGGGCTATACGTATTTTCGAAACTGCTGACCGAAACAATTCGTTGTTGCTACAACTATACCATTCCCGTAGATTCTTTAGCCAGGAGTTTCGTCTTCTTCCTATGGACCTTTTTCCTGCTATTTTCCCTTGCATAATTATTCGAAGCAGTTCATATCTTTCGCCTCTTGTAATGTGGCCCAAGTATTGCAGTTTTCGTTTTTTGATTGTAAATATGACTTCCTTTTCTTTGTTCATTCTTCTCAAGACCTCGACATTTGTGACTCTCTCGGTCCATGATATTCTCAGGATTCTGCGATACATCCACAGTTCAAATGCCTCTAATTTTTTGGTATCAATCTTTTTTAACGTCCATGACTCCATTCCGTAAAACAGCACAGAAAGTACGTAACATCTCATCAGCTGTCTAGTCTGCAACTATAGATCTATAACCTTACTACCGGTACTATATAAAATTACTGAGAGAGTTATAAAAGCCCGACTATGTCTTTTTTCGTTGAAAACAACATTTAATCACCAAGTCAGTTCGGCTTTTTCTCTGATAAATGTACCAGTGATGCTATTTTTATGTACTACAGGAGGTCTACCAAGCACTGCACAATAATCTTTACACTGCCACTATTTTTTATGACTATGCCAAAGCTTTTAATCGTGCAAATCATGACATCTTGATAAAAAAACTAAATTTCTACGAAATTCGAGGTATTTCTTTGAATTGGCTTCAATCTAACTTGGGAAATAGAAAACAACTAGTTAGAGAAAATGATACTGGATGCTGGCTCTAGTCAAAAAAGCATTGTATGTGGAGTATGGAAAATTTTTTCTTCTGGCTGATGATACCAGTATCATCTGGAGAAACTCTAATACTGCAATTCATGCAATTATAACTTCTGATATACTTAAAATAAAAACCTGGTCGGAATTAATTTACTCTCTTTTAACGTAGATAAGACAGTAACATTATTGTATAAACGAGCTCTTTGACTCTTGCTTCTAACAGTCAGATCAGTACCGTTGATTTTGTACAATTTCTGGATATTTTTACAGACAGCTTGGTCCCTTTAAGTCGATTTGTTAAGTAAGATCTGTTTTGAAGGAAATCCAATTAACATGTTCCAAAATAATATATTTTTCTTTGTTTGAGTCTCATCTTTAATATGCTCTTCCTTCTTGGGGTTCTAGTACAGCTGCCCAATCGGATATTATTTTTAAATTACAAAAAAGAGCAATACCAATAAAAGAGCCAATCTTTTTGGCCTAAGTAGAATAACACATTGCAGAAGCTACTTTAAAAATCACTAAAGCTACTTTAAAGGCTTTTATATATTTTAAAAATCGTTTGCTTGATTAATAAACACCTACATGTTTTTCGAGCAAGACCGATCTCGTATCCCGATCCCGTCCACTGAGTTAGGAAAGAAATCAATATTATATTCGGCAAAAAATTATACAACCATTTCCCTTTACAAGAGCAGAAAAAATTGCAGTACCTTTATGTACGGAATGGGACGTTTCGGCGTCGCCGTTTCGGCGTGGCCATTTCGGCGTGGCCGTTTGGGCGTAGAGCCGTTTCGGCGTAGGCCGTTTCGGCGTAGGCCGTTTCGGCGTCGGCCATTTCGGCGTCAGAAATTTTATTTTAGTTGACTAAATACCTACATTGAGGTTTATTGGTCAGGCAATTTTTTGGAAAAAAATCTTTTAATATAGTTATTTAAATACATTGGAGTTCATTGGTCACACAATTTTAACATTAATGGTCAAGTAGAAAAATAAACTAAATATATTTCTTTTATAAACATTTTGTTATATTTTATTCTGCAAATACCTATATTGGATTTTTTATTAATGCATATTAATAATAATTGCTGTTCTCTTAATTGTCCCAGAGCTAATTAGATGATAACTGACATTTTTCAACTTTAATTAGACATACATTATATGGTATATAGACGGAGAATTTTAATATTGTTAAAATATCTTTTTTAAGCAAAAATATTTGCAGAATGTATATTTTTAAAAAAAATTAAATTATACAATATTTTCTTGAAAGGAATCTGCTTTTAAAATATTTACCATTAGTTAGTATAATAATAGTTATCCCTATATTTATTGCAGTTTCTTCGAAAATTTAAATACAAAATTCTATAAATCACATAATAATGTTATTAACATTTCCTCGAAAACTAAATTACCTGTTAATTCCAAATGACATTATCATGTATCAATTAGTTGTTGATTTCAAAAATTACATTATAATGTCATTAACGAGAGATGCAAGTTATTTGTTGATTTTAAATATTCGAAAACTAAATTAGTTGTTGATTTCAAAAATTACATTATAATGTCATTAACGAGAGATGCAAGTAATTTGTTGATTTTTAATCTTAAGGGAAATTTTAAGTAGGTACCTACCTATTATTGATTTGATTGGTTGGATTATTGAGGGTACAGCTATATAAACAGAGATCAGTTTAAGAGTTTATGTAGTGTCTTATAATATTTCATAGTAGTATTTATACGATATACAGACGAAGAATTTTTAAGCTATGGAACGAAAAATTTTATCGACCAGAGGAAGAGAGAAATTTACCACTGATGGTTTCATGTATGTTTTTGACGCTGTTAGTAAAAGCGATGAATCCCTAAAATTTTGGAGGTGTGAGAGGAAACAAACGTGCAAAGCAAGAATACATACAAGAGATGGTGAAGTCATCAAGAAAGTAAATGTTCACACTCACGACTCCTCGGCGATGGACGTGGAAGTAGCACAAGTTGTTACAAAAATGAAAAAGCGTGCTACAGAAACAAACGAAGGGACAATAGTGGTAATCAATGAGTGCCTGAGAAATACAAGTCAAGCTTGTCATGGTCGGCTCCCAAACACTGGCGCGATGAGAAAATTCATCAGACGAAAACGTAACGAAGTTCATGCAGCCCCATCAAATCCGACAACTGTTGAAGAGTTAGTAATTCCCGAGTCTTATCGTGTTTACACGTTACAAGATGGTGTAGAAGAAAATTTTTTATTAGCAGATGATGGAGAAGGATTGCAAAGAATTTTGATTTTCGGGAGAGAATCGTGGCTGCAACATCTACAGACCTCAGATGTGTGGTATGGTGACGGTACATTTGCTATAGCACCATCTCTATTTTTACAAGTATACACAGTTATGGCCACAAAATATAATGGAGTCCATCCAATATTTTATGCCATGCTGCCGAATAAAACAAGATCCACATATACCCGTATGTTTGAATTGATCAGACAAATTGTACCAAATTTGCAACCCAGAGCAATCCATTGCGATTTCGAACAGGCGGCATTTAAGGCAATGGAAGATTGTTTTCCAGGCGTCGACATCAATGGATGTTTTTTCCATTTGGCACAAAATATGAAGAAACAAGTGGCTGCTATGGGATATACGAGAGAGTATAATGCTGATCCACAATTCGCTTTAAATTGCAGAATGTTGACAGCATTAGCATTTGTTCCTATCGAACATTTAGATGATGCCTTTGCCGTTCTAGCGGAAGCTCTACCTGCTGAACACCAACCACTTGTAGACTGGTTTGAAGACTACTATATTGGACGTATGAACAGAAGAGGAAATGGCAGAAGACCAAGTTTATTTCCCCAAAGGATGTGGAACCTCTACCAGAGAACTCTGGATGGAGAAGACCGGACAAATAATCACGCTGAGGCCGCCCATAGAAGACTCAAGATGGAATTGGGAGCAGATCATCCAACCATATGGAAATTTATAGATGGCCTGCGTCAGGTGCAGAAAGGTCCAGATGTCTATTTCGAGCAACTTGTGGCAGGTAATCTCCCACCATTGAAATTAAGAAAATACAGAGACGCAGATGATCGCATTTCACGGCTTGTGGGAAATTTTGATGCAAACGGGGATGTTTTAGAATTTTTAAGAGGACTAGCACATAATTATAATATGTAAGTAGGTACTTTATTTTAATTAATATTTCGTGAATAAGTTTTGTAGGTTAAATATAAATGTCTTGTATGTAAGTATAAATGTTTCAGAATTTTTAATTGGACTAGCACATATCTAATTATAACATGTAAATACTTTATTTTAATTAATATTTCGTGAATAAGTTTTGTAGGTTAAATATAAATGTTTTGTATGTAAATATAAATGTTTCAGGATTTTTAATTGGACTAGCACATATCTAATTATAACATGTAAATAATAACTAAAATAAAATATTCATTTTTCCAAAATCTTGTTTATTCATTTATTTATATATAATATCTACAGCTAGAAGCCAATTACAGATATTACATTAACTATGAGCTAAATAACAAGCACACACACATAAGTATAAAATTAACATATACAAATCTACCATTAATATTAAAATTTTGTGATCAATGGACTCCAATGTATCTATTTAAATAACTATATTAAAAGATTTTTTTCAAAATAATGTCTTACTAATAGACTCCAATGTAGGTATTTAGTCAACTAAAATAAAATCTCTGACGCCGAAATGGCCGACGCCGAAACGGCCTACGCCGAAACGGCTCTACGCCCAAACGGCCACGCCGAAATGGCCACGCCGAAACGGCGACGCCGAAATGTCCTAGACCCCCTTTATGTACAATCAACTAAAGTATTTTAACACTTTGACTGCCATGTGTATATCTGAAGATACACAGTGGCTGAGTTCAAACCGTCACGTGTATATTTACATATACACAGTCAGTAAAGATCGTTTGGCCATGTGTATTCCAGAGGAGCACACTTTACGTGTATTTCTAATAAGATTTAACTTAGCGTGGCATAGGGCAAATTAAAAATGATCTGAGCCTGAAAAAAAAACCGTAATTTTTCTTATAGCAGTAGAATTATAGTAGATTTTTTATAACTTTAATGATAATTAATTTTGATGTAAAAGTGTTTATTGTGATTAATATTAGATACAATAATATACTATAAAATAAAATAATAACACATATTTTAAATTATTCGCAAATGACTATTTTGGCAAAATTTTGTGCTTATCAAAAAAACATCTAAGCAGAGAAATTTTTGGCACAGACTTGGCATTTAGTGGTAACTTGCTTAGTTTTATTTATTACATACTGTCGACCATGGTCATCTTTATTTTGTTGGTAACAAATTACGCACCGACTTTTTTTTACCTTCTTCTTCTGGTAGCACTACAACCCGGGGTGGGTCTTGGCTGACTGCACAACCTGCTTCCATCTCGAACGGTCGTCCATGATGTTTAAGTCAGTGGGTAGCCCCATTGTTCTCAAATCTGACCATATTATCTCTCCATCGCATTCGTGAACGTCCTAAGGGCCTTCTCCCTGTCGGGACTTCTTCCCAAATTAACTTGGTAAGGCGGTTATTAGGGAGCCTATGAACATGGCCAGCCCATCTTAGACGTTGGGATTTAATCTCTTGGACTACGTCGCTAGCACTATACATTTGTTTGACCTCGGCATTTGTTCTCATTCGGTATTGGTTAGTATTCGGATCGTGATAGGGACCGAAGATCTTTCTGAGGATTTTCTCTCAAAGCATCTGAGTTTACTTTCCAGTGCTTTTGTCAGCGTCCACGTCTCACACCCATACATGAGCACCGGTCTAATTACTGTTTTATATATCCTGATTTTTGATGTTCGTGTTAGGCTCTTGGATTTAATAGTGTTGTGGAGGCTATACATACATCTGTTTGCTGCCTGAATTCTCCCTTTTATCTCTTCCGTGATATCGTTATCTGTGGTGATAGTCGCTCCGAGATATTTAAAACTCTCCACTCTTTCAAAGTTATAGGGGTCTATTGTTACATTTTGTCTTATTCTATCTCGTCTCTTTTGTCTGTTAATGCACATATATTTGGTTTTCTCTTCATTGACCCTTAGACCAGTATTTTTTGCCTCTCTCTCTAATTTATTGAAGGTTTCTTTGAAATATTCTTGCCATGTTTGGAGTAATTCTTGTTCGTTGATTATTAATTCATCATTATTTTTTCTCAGTACAGACACGCAGTTAGGTCTGAATCCTCTCTTTTCTTTTGACACAGATTTGTAAAATGCTCGACTATTTGACTGTTGTCTATTTCTTTCCATTTTTTTATACTGCTGTTGTTCGTATTTTCTTTTTTTCTCTCTAATTAGTTTTCTTGTTTCTCGTCGTGATGTTGTATAGTTTTCTTTACTTTCTGTTGTTTCCTGTTGAAGCATAATTTTTCGCTTTTTCTGTCTGTCTTGTAGTTTTTCTTGGTATTCTTTATCAAACCATTTCCTTGTTTTCGTCCTTCTTTTTCCTATTATTAGTTCTGCTGACTCTGTAATTGATTTTTCCATTCGTTGCCACAGCCTTTCGACATCATTGCTCTGGTCTACTCTATTTAGATGTTGTTCCATTTCCTGTACGTAATTGTCTCGGATTTCCTTATTTTGCGTTTTCTCAATGTTCCACTGTCCCAATGCTTCGTTCGTTTTAAGTTTCTGTGATGATATTCTCAACCTGATTTTTGCTCTTACTAGGTAATGGTCTGTATCTCCATCTACGCCCCTGAGGCTTCTTACGTCAAGGACATTACTTCCGTGTCTAGCATCAACAATTATGTGGTCAATTTGGTTCCGTGTGGAGTTGTCATTAGAGACCCAAGTCTGTTTATGAATGTTTTTATGTTGGAACATAGTAGACTTTACAAGCATATTGTTAGCCGATGCTAGCTCTCCGAGCCTTTGTCCATTATCGTTTGAGATATCGTGGAAACCGTGTTGTCCTATTGTCGGTCTTAGGTTAAGTTCTTTGCCAATTTTTGCGTTGAAGTCTCCGCAGATTATTTGCATGTCTTGTTTGGGAATTCTCTCCAGCGTTCTTTCGAGTTGCTCATAGAAGTCATCTTTGATTGTTTCTTCTTTATCTTCTGTCGGAGCATGTGCGGATATAATTGAGATATTGTACAATTTTCCTTTCAGTCTAGTATAACACAGTCTCTCACTGATGGGCGTAAAACTTATAACACTGTTTAAGTATTCTCGGACCACGAAACCTGTGCCAAATTCATGTTTTCCTATCTGGTTTCCACTGTAGAAAATGATCGCCTTGTCCATTCTTATGTTTCCATTGTCCGGCCACCTTATTTCTTGTATTACCGTAATGTCCATTCCTACTTTTTCTAACTGTTTTACTGCGTGTACGGCTGCTCCTGTCCGGTACCAGCTTAAAACGTTCCACGTTCCAACATTCAAAGTCCTTGTCCATTGCGATTGTCGTTTTACATATGTATCTGTTCGATTCCGAGGCACATTTGCAGTTTTCATAACAGGCTGTTTTTTACAACGGCAGGTTGTTGGCCTTCCGCTTAACCCTCCTCCTTTATCCGGGCTTGGGACCGGCAAGAATGACTGTTAAGCTACTCGATCCACCCAACAGTCATTCCAGGCGGAGTTACTTTTTTTTTACCTGCTTGAATAAATTTATGTTCTGACGGTGTGTTGTGGGGAGTATAACTTTGTTTAACTTTTGAAATTAGTTTCAAGCACAATTTTTCTTTGAAATCTGTTATACTTATTCTATCTGGTACAGTTTTGTTTTTATAATATAAATAATGAGCATTTACTATGGTTGTTCCAGTAAGTAGTTCAACTGCCTCCTTCCTTACCATTTATTGCTCCATCTAATAGAGGTAGAATAAGACGACAATAATTGGTCGGATACATCAATGAAACTTTTTGCATTATTAGAAGCCACAATAGTTTCCGGCTTCTTTTTGACCTTAATTCTACCTGGAACATCAATAAAATTCAGTTTATGTTTGGTAGTAAGCATCAGGACATCGCGCTTATCTTTCTTTTTAAAAATAACCATGCCGTTTCTCTCTCTTTCTACAATTTTACTCTTCTTCAGTTTGCTTACCAGTACTCCTCTAGAAATGCCTTTCCGATTTTTTTTATAGTGCTTCTACTAGGTGCGTTTGTCTGCTGTGTAACTTTTTAGCTAGCTCTACGCTATTGTACCAGTTGACAGCATACAATGTGATTCTTTTATCGAGACATTCGTCCATTAGTTCAAATACTACTTTAGTTGCCACAGCCATGCCATCAATTTTGTCGGCACCACAATAAATTTTGCAGTAATACGTATACCCCCCCCCCCCATTGAGGTATAGCTTAAAGAGTTTGATTCCAATTTTATGTTTCTTTCCTTTTACATATTGGCAAAATTTTAAATACCTCTAAATAGTACCATCGACAAAGGGTCAAACCAGATCAACCGAAAGATGTAGAATGTTGGGGCAATTTTAAATCAAAAAGTCGATTAAATTATTTTTTGTGATGTCTTAAGATCAGTCAAAGTGATGATACTCTTTGCAATAGCAGTTTTGACAGAGTAGTTATTATTTGTTACTCCACCAAACCTGATTTGATCGTCGTTCCTGAGTATGGAAATGGTTTCCTGTTTTCCAGTTTGAGAATTTGTCCAAGTAGCTTCCCCAGAGATGTAGCAAGTTTTTTTTCTTTTTAAAAGTTAAGTGGCGAAATATGTGAAAAATAAGTTAACCATAAAAAGATTTTAATAAAAAGAGATTTTTAATAATTGCTTTCATTAAAATAAAAGAATTTGTAATAGTTAAAGTTTTATATTATGTTATGAATCGTAGCTAAAAAATGTCATATTTTATTCTGATTTAAAATGTTATGTTGACATATGACATTTTGCTCTATTCCATTGTTGTTGTATAACATATATAAAAGATATTTTATATATAAGGTTAAACTCTACAGTATTTTCATAAAAATGATATTCATAAGTTTTTTGATAATCCAATTTTTTGATAATCCAAGTTAATTTGTTATATAGTATGCTCTTGTATAATATGTATTTTTGAAAACTGTTTGTTTGAGACAAAAATAAACGTTTGATTTGTTTCTATGATCCATTTTGTGTTTTAATTTAGAAAAGTTTCTTAATTTTTGTACGTATTTTTTTTTTGTACAATTTTACAATTTTACAATTTTTGTACAATTTTAAATACATTTTCATAAAAAAACTAGTGTGGCGCACAGGACTCTTATGGTGAATTTGGTGTGGCAGTCAAAGTGTTAATATATATTTGGGTATCACATGCAGCAACTTACTAATAGTTCGTAAGATTTTATTAGGCAACCTTTTAATTTATTTAAATTTTGCAATAATTGTTTATATTTTTTATCTTTTATTTTGTTATATTGACGATTTATATAATTCCAGTAAATTTAAAATTTTTATTGGTATTTTTATTGTTTTTTATAAGCTTTGTCCATAGAATTCTACAATTTTCACTGACTATAAAGCATATTTCTATTCCAAAAGATATCGAATTTTTATCGTCTAGTTGGTACAAATTTTATTTAAAAAACTTATTTCAATTTCAATTTCATCGGCATTTGGTCGCATAATTTAATAATTTTAAGCATGTTTTCTTTAGTGTAAACCCAACTACTGTGTGGTTTTGAGGTTAGTAACGCAAGTACTCCAAAAGTTCACTGAAGATGGACTGATTAGCCCGAAAACGTTTTTAGTATAATTCATTTTGATTTTTTAATTTAATTAAACATACCACTTACAACACAAGATTTTTAATTCGATCTTCTAGATTTTTAAATACTGTAACTAAAAACTTAAGATACATAATAAACATGTGTTTTCTACACTGACAATTTTTATACGTATATAATAAAATATCTAAAAATATTTTTTCTATTCTTCTTTTAGGTGCGTATTCAAGAACACAACAAATTAGTTCAAGAAGTAATGAAAGTTATATTGATCCAACGTATGTTGACTCACAATCCAAAGATTTTGAAAAATTTATCGGTGACACAAATCTGGAAAATGTAATTTTAACAAATATTGAACATGATAGTAAAATATCATCTAAAGATGTTACAAAAAGCAATGTTTTTAATGACACAGAAGGATCCGTTATGATTTTCTCAAGCTCAACAGAAAATTTAAACTATATCTCTCCAAATTTATTATCTACAGGTAGTGCAGTTCCAAAAGTATCGTACAGTGATGCCATCATAGACAAAACTACTCAAACTGTTACAAATTTGGACATAGTTCAACCACTAAATGATACAAACACAAATTTAACATTAATTCAAGGGATTTCAATGAAAGATGAAGATCATTTCAAAGTCACGTCGCAGAATACAACAGAGGAAACTTCAAATCCAGATCCATCTGCCCATTTCACTCTAACCGAGCAAAAATATCTTTTACAAAATGTATCTCAGATTGCAGCTGAAGTATCTCTGACGGCTGAACTATCTGCAAATACAACACTTGAAAATGCAGATCTTCTACAAAACTTATCCCAAAATATATTAGAGCAGACAGAAAAAACTGAAAAAGCAACACTTAAAAATAACGATCTTTTTGAAAACTCATCCCAGAATATATTAGACGAGGTAGACAAATCTACAAATGCAACATTACCAGAAAAAAAGATAAGTGAAATCATATTTGCCATCCTACAACACTACAAACAAGCTGATCCATTAGGCATTCCAGGTGTTCCGATACCAGACCCGATGCCTATACCCGATATGAGTAAATCTTTTCCATTTGGACGAATGTTTTTGAAGAATTCCAATTTGTTTGGTCTAAAGAATTTTAGGATTGAACATGTGACTGCCAATATATCTGAGATGAAGGTTCAAGCAAGTCTTTCCATTGAAGTTTTGACAGTCCGCGGGAATTATACTTTGAGCACTTGGGTTTCAAGAGCTAAAGGGCCATATTTGGTGAAATTAGGAAATGTAAGTTTATTTTTATTGTAATGTAAGTTGTCTATATTAAAAATGATATCTTTCGTAGAATTCCTCTATACTTTATTTACAGTTCGTTCAATTTTTATGGCAAAAGAAAACGGTAAAGAAATATCTTTTTACTGAACTTTTTTTGTGTTTACAACCACTTTGTATTTAGTTTTATCGTTTAGATAATATTAAAAAAAAACGATAATTTATTATAAGAAATATCACTATAAGGTAAATGCGTAAGCAAAAGAAACCATCCTTGTTTGACACCATCAATATTTTTTTATTAGTTAATTTTTTTGGATAATTTTTAATTTATTCTAGTCCTATACTTCAGGTTGTTTAAAGTCTGTTTAAAGCAAAACAAGGGTGCTATTTATATGCAAGGAGAGTTAAAAACTTAGAAAGGAGAAAAAAGGTACTAAAAGAGAAGATTGGTAGAGTAGAATTGAACAATTAAAAAAACAGAATAGATTGTGACTGAAATGATGCAGTAGGATTCCCTCTTACTTATCCATTGACAAGGACACAAAAACAGCCTAATTTTTTTTGTACAACTATTTCAATGTTGCTACTTTTTTAATATTTTAAAATATCATTTAGTATAAATAATGTTTTTTGGTAATATTATAAGAAATTTCTGGGAATCAAAATGTACTCATAAAGAGGAAGGTGGTTTCAGCGACCATTCAACTTCTTTAAAAGAAACAAAACCGATTAAAAATAGTTCAAAATCAAAACAATCAAGCCCATAACATACCTAATGACGTTTATGTATCTGTTATTTGAAAAATAATTAAGATTTTTGCTAAAAATAACTTTTAAAGCAACTTAAAAGATTGTTTATACCAGATACATACGAAATTTTTGTGGCAAGGTTTTATTGTCCTGCAAAGAGAAACAACACAATGTTATGATACGAGAGAATATAAGCACAATTAAATTTTTTTTTATTTTTAAACTAATCGATGAATAACTCTAAAAATTTTAGGATATTTTTATTAGTACATGTTCAATCATAAATTAGTCCAATAATTTGTAATCTCACATTAATCTTAATTTGATAATTTGATTTGTACTAGAAACAGTCCTCACATCAATATTTGCAGTAAATACAAACGGTAGTTTCGATTAATTCTACAGAAAAAAGAATAAATGGACATTTAAATAGGTTCTGACAAACACTAATAAAAGAAACCAAGGAAATGTCTAAAGGCCTACGTAATGTCTCGTTTAGAGCTGACACATTAGATAAAGAGTATATACGACTGAAAGCGGCCTTTCACCGTGCAATGAAATATTCAAGGGAATATACGAACAAATACGAAAAAAATATAAACCTTCATTACACTCATAAACACTTCATAGATATTATAAAACCCGGACAAATAGAGTCAATTACGTTGAATGCTACAAAGTTCCTTTCACAAAGAGTAAATATATAAAGGCAGCCAATAATAGATACTGTACAAAAATGAAGAAGAATATATCGTTATTATTGACAACACTAATTTACAACACTAGATACAACCTACTGAGAGTCACAACTCTTCCGTTGTCGATGACAAGTAACGTTGCTCGCTAGTTATTAGTCACAAGAAATCTACTTGCAATAGATTATAATATTTTACACTATATTAAAGTCACATATAAAGATAAGCAGTACGGCAAGAGATAAGGGTTTGCGGCTCGGTGATACTCCTCCATAGATCCCTACCGGATCATTAAGAGATTAACAAGCAAGACATCAACAATCCCTGTACTAACAGAGCTATTTATTAGATGTCTCCATAATAGCCGGATCCCTAAAGACTGGAACGAGAGTCTAGTAATACTCTTACACAAAAAAGGGGACAAATGTGATCTAGAGAATTATAGACCTATATCGTTGCTCAGTCAAGTATACAAACTATTTATGAGAATTATTAATAACAGGTTAACCTACAAAATGAATAATTACCAACCGGTTGAACAGGCTGGCTTTCGCAAAGGATATAGTACATCAGACCATCTGCTGACAATGAGAACATTGATAGAGAAGGCAAATGAATACCAACTACCCGTATTTCTTGCCGTCGTCGAGTATGAAAAGGCGTTTGATAGTATCGAGATGTGGGCCATAGAACAAGCTATTAATAATTGTAGAATAGACTCGAGATATAGGCAACTAATACATAATATATATGAAAATGCAACTATGATAGTACAACTAGACGAAAATACAAATCCCATTCCCATTAAGAGAGGAGTAAGACAAGGAGACGTAATATCGCCAAAGCTTTTCAACCTAGCCCTAGGAGACGTCTTCAAAACTACAAATTGGTCAACCTATGGCATTAAAGTTAATGGCAACAAGTTAAATCACCTCAGATTCGCTAACGACATAGGGATTATAGCGAGCACATTCGAGGAACTGCAAATTATATTGGGGAGACTAGCAGCCAGCTCCCAATACGTCGGCCTAAAAATGAATATGAAAAAAACAAAAATAATGACAAACACAGAAGACCCCAGACATATAACTATAAACGGCAGTAAGATAAAACAAATCCAGGAATATATCTACCTAGGCCAAATCCTGAGACTTGACAAAGAGAACCAAAGTGCGAAAATTACTAGAAGAGCAAGACTAGCATGGGCAGGATTTGAAAAACTTAGTTGGATACTTAAGAACCGCAAAATACCCCAATACTTGAGGAGCAAAGTGTTCAACCAATGCATCCTTCCTATCATGACATATGGATGTCAAACCTGGACCCTAACCAAGGCAAACATGAATAAACTAGTCACAACAGAAAGAACAATGGAAAGAGCAATGTTAGGTACACGACTGTCAGATAAAGAGAGGAACGACTGGGTAAGATCCAAAACAAAAGTCAAGGACATAATGATAAAAATTGCAAAACTTAAATGGAGCTTCGCGGGCCACACTGTTAGACAGAAAGACCAACGTTGGAATACTACAATACAACATTGGAGACCTTACGAAAGTAAACGACCAAGAGGAAGACCACAGATGAGATGGGTTGATGACATTAAAATAATAGCCGGAACAAATTGGAAATATGTTGCTCAGGATAGAGACCGATGGAAGGAGTTGGGAGAGGCCTATGTCCAAACATGGACGACAGAAGGCTAAGAAGAAGAAGAAGATGATAGAACTCCCAACACCACCTCCTCCTCCTCAGTCCTAATCCCTTTTGGGATGTGGTGACACCATCAGGCCTTTACAGTTTTTTCACGATTTTCCTCCATCCTTCTCTGTCCTGGGCTAGTTGTTCGGCTTTATGTAACCATTGGTTAATAAATATTTTTGTTTGATCTATCCAACGGCTTGAAGATCTTAGCCTAGGTCTCTGTCCTTCAACTCTACCATCGACCATCAGTTTTTCCATCGTACCTGTTCTTCTATCAATGTATCCAAAATACTGAAAATATCTCTGTTGTATTTGTTTAAGCAATCTATCCTTTACTTTAAGTTGTTCTAATATCGATCGTTAGTGCAATGATCAATCCAGGATATTCTCAACATCGCGCGGTATACCCACATTTCAAAAGCGTCCAGTTTATTTTTATCTGCTTTCTTTACGGTTCACGTTTCGGATGCATATATGGCTATGGGAAAAATGAACACCCGTACTAGCCTTAGTTTTATGTGTATTGTTATGCTAGAATTTTTCCAAATTGTTACCAGTTCCATCATAACTGTTGTAGCAATAGTCAACCTTTTACGTATTACTTTGTCATACCCTTTGTCATTTGTTATTAGGGACCCCAGGTTTATGAAACTATTTACTACTTCAAAGCCCCCAATTTCTCTAATGTGTTGAAGATTATTCGGAGCTCTGTCTACTATCATGATATTTGTCTTACTCCTATTTAGCTTTAGCCATATGTTTTGCTTTTTTTCTCTCATTATTTCTTTCATTTTTCATATAGACTTCTAATTAGTTGAATTAAGTGGTGGAGTGTTCCCATTTCCGCTAGTATGGACCATAGCTGCTGCCATTTGACTTTATCGAAGGAATTTGTGTAATCCACAAAGCATATAAGCATAGCAGTATTGAATTCACGAGTTTTTTCGATTAGCTGTCTGACATTAAGGATGTGTTCTCTTGTGCCTTTTCCTGGGAAAAATCCCGCTTATTCTTCTGATATCTGAGGCAATAGAAAATAAAAAAGATTTTAGTCTTTCATGTACTATATGAAGTAGAACCTTGCTTGCATGGGATATTAGGGTTACCGTTCTGTAGTTGCTGCAATCTAGCGGAGTTCCTTTTTTGAATATAGGGATGAAAGTGGATGTTGTACAGTCGTTGGGTCACTCTCTGGTTTTCCAAATCTTTTTTGCAGATCATATGCATAACATTTACTCCAACATCTTCAGTTTCTTTTAAAACTTCTGCGGTGATCTGGTCTGCGCCAGGAGACTTTTTATTTTTCAACTTTTTCATTGCTTTTTCTACCTCTGACTTTAGAATGTTTGGTTCTCTTTCTGCAGTGAACTCATCGTGATTTGCATTCTAGGGATCATTTGCATATAGATTTTGACAATATTTTCTCCATACTTCCACAATCCCTTTCTCGTCATTTATAATATGTTGGTTTTGATCCATTATTGTTTGTGTGATGGGTTTAAATTCCCTGGATAGATATCGGACTTTGTTATATAGCTTATGGAATTCATACCGGTTTACATGTCTCTCTAGTTCTTCGCATTCTTCATTTATATGTTTATTTTTATTATCCCTACATGCTCTTTTAATTTTTCTATTTAACCTTGCTAATTCGTTTTAGTTGCTGTCGTTTTGATATATGAGAGATTTGATTCTCCTTCGCTCTTCGAGAAGTTGCAGCGTTCTGTCTGTCATTCAGTGTTTTCTTTTGATGATCTTTTTTTCGATTCTGATTCTTTCTACAGAGGTTTCTATCGCATTTCTAAAACCTTTCCACATTTCTTCTGGGTTGTCTTGTGTGTTAAACATACTAGTTTTCTTTATTGCATCTCTAAATGTTTTCGGATTTGAAATCTCCAGCCTATTTTGATTTTAATATAAGGTTGAATGCTCGAATAAATGAACTTTGATAATATACAAGGCAAATATCGAGCACAGTATTAATTTAATCTTGCTCAAATACTTTCGATCACTAGATCATCTTCAGAGTAGACAAGAGTAGAATGTCATAAATATAAAATGAGACATCACAATACACTACATAAAGATAAACAAACACTTTAAAATTTTGAAGATAGGTGAAGCTACATGTGATCGAAAGTACTTGGGCAAGATTAAATTAATACTGTGCTCGATATCTGCCTTGTATATTATCAAAGTTTATTTTGATTTTGGTGCGGCATTGTTCTTTTTAGCTTCATCTTAAAGCCAGCCCATAACAATTTATGATCGGATCCACATTCAGCTCTTGATCTAGTTTTTAAGTCTGTAAAACATGTCTTCCATCTGTTTCTAATCAATATGTGCAAAATATAGTGCAACACCACCTGCAATATAGTAAAGTACATGATAAAGGAAGTCAGTTGGTTGAAAATGAGCATACCAAATCCCTAACTTGTCATTCCACCATACGCTATAAATTTAGCTACTGTGCGGTGGTTCTCGATCTCAACATATAATAAATCAAACGAGTTTTATAAAGCTGTCACCAAAATGCGTTGCTCAGACTCGGAACATAATCATTACTCACATCCAGTAATTGATTGGAAACAGCAATTGAAAGTTACTTAAAGACGCACGGCAGCTCCATTGAAGAGCTCATGCAGAGGCCAATAATAAAACAGATCAACATTCTCCGATATAATTTAGACATTTGGGGAGGTGAGTTGCCAAATATAGTAGTTGAGGAAGAATAGTTGGACCAAGACATCTCCAAATACACTTGGAAAACCATTGCCAACCATCAGTGGATTCCTGATTTAACCACAGGACTTATAACTATATTCATTGTTATGTTGATTGTCATTATGTGGAAGGTAGTCAGATATCTTCAAAATACCAAGAGAGCCAAAAAACAAAATCATCAAGGTTCCTACATTCAACATCGTCCAGCGCCTTGAAGACATACAATATCACAACCAAATTTACGTAAAACTTTCGGGACAGTCCCACCTAGATCAGTTTCACTTAATGAACTTGTATTTAAATTCGATAGTATAACTGAATCATAAATTCTAAGTAAAAGTTATAGGTAGCACTACTCGGGTGAGATAATAATTCAAAAACTGAGTAAATTAGTATTATGATGTTATAAAGTGTTGTGATGATTTTAAACTATTAATATTATTTTATATTTTATGTATTTAAATATTTTCTATTGGTTGTCTGGTTCTTATGAAGTGGTCAATATGTTTAATTACAAATTAGTCCATTAATTTGTAATTTACTCTTAATTTTATCACATAAATCACACATTAATCTTAATTTTACACATTAATACCACATTAATCTTAATTTTGTCCTGAATTTGTATAATTTCACCATTTATAATTGTAAAATATATAGATTGGTAGCTTAATTACAGTTTGTTTAACTTTCTGCAAACTATTGCCTAGTATTATTAAGGAAATGCCTGCAATCATTTCCTTGGTTTAAATTTTATTTTCTAGCTTTCAAAATTCAAGGGTTTTTGTTCTATGCACAGCGCAATACACTTAAGTGATGAATCGTAGCGTTTTAGTAAGATTTTAAACATAGCTTCGGGACTAGTTTGGGACTCAGTCTATTATAAATTTTTACCGCAATAACAACTAGAGTGTTATCATTCGGTAGCTGTTAATAAAACTATATTTTACTCCACGACTTCAACATTTTATTTTATTATCGTCGATCGACAAGAATCGGACAAAGGAAATTTAGAAACAATTCAAACTTATAATTACATTCGAATTTGTCTAATACAAGACCCAATTTTTTGTGCAATATTAAGTTTGTAGGTTCTTGCATGTTGCAAAAGCCAACATAATCCAAATATACGTACCCCCAGCAGACAAATCAGACAAAGTAATAAAGGCCTTTTTTAAGATTTAAGGAAAGTCCTAAGTAAGTTAAAAACCAATAAAGTAACTCTAGTTATGGGTGACTTTAATGCCAAAATCGGTAATTGTAGTTATGGTGAAGTAGTAGATTCATGGGGTCTGGGTGAGCGAAATATGAGAGGAGAACGCCTACTCATATTTACTACGGAGGAAGAGTTGGTAATCACCAATACACTCTTCAAATTACCATACAGAAGGTTATACACATGGCGCTCACCCGGTGACACGCCAGAAAATCTCATAAGAAACCAGATTGACTATATGTTAATAAATAAAAGATTCAAAAACTCAATAACATCAGTGAAAACTTACTCTGGTGCAGATATTAAGTCAGACCATAACCCACTTGTCTCTAAGTTTCGTCTGGAATTTAAAAAAAATCCACAAACCTAATCCTATAAGGTACAATCTCAAACAACTAAGAGATGATGACATAAAGCAAGAAGTACGGGAATATCTGAAGAACAACATATCTAAGTCAGATGTAGTTAATAATGTTGACACAGAAATAAACCACTTAGAATACTTTGGGAAGGAAATGATAGACCAATACCTGCGACCGAAAAATACAGAAAAAAAACCATGGATGACCGACGGTATATTACAGATGATGGACAGAAGAAGAGAATCCAAGCGGAAAGACTACGTTGCATATCAATTTCTAGACAAAGAGATAAAGAAAGCTGTCAGAAAAGCTAAAAATTGAAATCTTAAAAAACAGTGTGAAGAAATCGAGATATTGGAACGTAAACACGATTCCTTCAACCTCCAAAAAAAGATCAAAGACGTAGCAGGCATCTATAAATCAAAAAGGCCGGGACACTTAACAGACGCTCAAGGAAATCCAATAGTTGATATTAAAGAAACAAAAACAACATGGATGAACTATTTTACGATAACATTTGAAGACGATAGGAATGTCATCATCACACAAAATAAAAATGACGACACCGGACTACCTATTCTCGAAGCGGAAGTAGAAGCTGATATAAACAACATTAAGGAGGGAAAAACCGCAGGACCAGACAAGTTCTAGTTAGAATTTTTGAAAATTATGGATAAAGACGAAGTAAAAAGACTTACCTTGATCTTCAACAATGTATAAAAAAGTGGAAAAATACATCAACAGTGGCTAAGTTGAACTTTTATAACAATTCCTAAAAAATCCAATGCCAAAAAATGTGATGAGAAGGGGTAAAAGAACGAGGTGAAGGATATAAATTGTGGTATGTAGGAAAAGGAACGCTAGGAATAAAGTTGGTATAATAACTGATAGTGAAATGAAGATAACGTAGTAGAAGTTGTAAGAACGAGTGATAAAATAGTCCAGACGGGATCTGTCGAATAGCAGACCATAATTTTTCATAGGAGTCTATGTTTTTGCTTTTATCACTACCGGGATTTACTTTGTATCAATTATCATAATATACGCCAGTCGCAAACCTTGTGCTTATTTTTTTATTTAACAAAAATTTAAAAAAATGCAAAAAATGGAATTTAAATTTTTTGACCGCTTAAATATGACTTCCAGCCTTTATACTCCATCTAGAAACTTTTTATAATACGACTAAACTGTGTGCTAGATATAGTTATAATTGATTTAATATTTTTGCATAATAGTTATGCAATCTTGGATCCACAAAGAACATTACTAGTCCAGGCTGTGAGGCCGCTCCCGTTGGGAAAATGTTTCTGATTCGGTTTCTTCACGGATTCCGGTTCAAAAATGTCCCCTTTAAACAAATCTGAAGGGTGCCGGGCGAAATTTTTGGACAGAAATTGTTTAAACAATTTTTTTAAACAAAGTCCAAAAATATTTTTTTTTTAATCTGGAAAACGTTTTTTTAGGTTTTTTGGGCCATTCTAAACAAAAAAAGTCTCTTTTCATTTTTCTCTAACGAGGTATAAGCGATTTAAAGTCTGAAAAACGCGAAAATACGCATTTTTGAGGCTTGAAAACACATATGTAAATGTTCTCGGACGCGACTAGTTCACGTTCGAGACGCATCGCCCCGCCCCGTATTTTTCCGTTGGCCCCGCCCTGACCTGGAAATCCCTAGTCGCTACTTCAGAAAGTATAAAAATAGGCGATTTTCAGGTCAATAGTTCAGTCCTTCACGGGCTCTCCGAGAGCTTAGTGCTCTCGGGGCGCTGCTTTTCTTGTTTTTAGCTTTCCTATACTCTGTGGCTGAGTATTTTATTCCAACAATATTTGGTGTTATTATTTCGACTACCTCCTTTTGTTCATGTAAGAAATATCTTGCCTTTATCAAGGCAAGTCATCAAGAAGACAACCTGATGGTTTATTCCAACGGTATTTCTTCGTCGTGTAAGAAATATCTCGTCTTTCTCAAGACGAGTCATCAGAAGAAAACCTTTTACGAACCCATACCCCGCAAATGGATTCAAGTAGAGGGGCTTTCGTCGACGTTTCCGAATTCCTCTACAGAGCACCCGGAGGCAATAGAAGGATGTCAGACCCCTATTTGTTCCCCCGTGGTGACATGGCGCCCAACAACGTGGATTATTCCACTCCCACGACCCAGCTCAACGCACAGCAGAAGGCAGCATACTATTGACTTCAACATGGGTCGAAGTCAAGAGAAGAATGGGGAGAACCACGGAGTGTTAGAAAGCTATACTCTAACACTCAGACATCGAGGCCTTCTGCAAACCGGATGCTTTCGGCGTGCAGGCACCTTTGACGAGCCAGACTTCTTCGAAGTCAGAAGCCCCTGATGCCAATGGAAGTCCAGAAGTAGATCCAGTCATCGCCCCCCTACCGAAAGTGGTTGGACGACCACGTAGGCTTCGGCACCCTGGTACTCTGCAAAACCCCTGGATATGGCAGATGGGATCCGGACGACCGAGAAGAGGACGAACCAGTCGAAGGAGTTGGCACAGCGATCGAGGATGGACTTGCAGGAGCCGGAGATGCCGTCAACACCACCGACCTCCCTATTGGTGCTGTGCAGTGAGTTTGCTTAAAGACAATTTTTAATTTTATTTACATTTTCATGTATTTCTCATACTTTCCATACATTTTTATGTATTTTTTACTTATTCTTGTATTACTTCACATGTATTTTATTGTATTTTGATATTTTTGAATTTTCAATAAATTTTTTCCCAGCCACAGACTCTCCAAAGGAGGGGGGATGTTCTCGGACGCGACTAGTTCACGTTCGAGACGCATCGCCCCGCCCCGTATTTTTCCGTTGGCCCCGCCCTGACCTGGAAATCCCTAGTCGCTACTTCAGAAAGTATAAAAATAGGCGATTTTCAGGTCAATAGTTCAGTCCTTCACGGGCTCTCCGAGAGCTTAGTGCACTCGGGGCGCTGCTTTTCTTGTTGTTAGCTTTCCTATACTCTGTGGCTGAGTATTTTATTCCAACAATATTTGGTGTTATTATTTCGACTACCTCCTTTTGTTCATGTAAGAAATATCTTGCCTTTATCAAGGCAAATCAAGAAGACAACCTGATGGTTTATTCCAACAGTCATCAGAAGAAAACCTTTTACGAACCCATACCCCGCAAATGGATTCAAGTAGAGGGGCTTTCGTCGACGTTTCCGAATTCCTCTACAGAGCACCCGGAGGCAATAGAAGGATGTCAGACCCCTATTTGTTCCCCCGTGGTGACATAAATTATTATTTTTGAGGTTACCAAGTGTCTAAATTAAAGTTTAAAAATTCAACTTCAAGATTGTGAAGAGTAATCGGGGCTTACTTTAATTTAGACCGTTGTTTTTTAATTGTTAAGTATGCGCGTACACTCGATTTTTCAGCCGCCTCGGCGCCGCGCGCTACCGTGCGCCTCTATCGTACTTATGCATAGTTTACATATACTTACAAATAATTATTATTTATTGAGTACATATTTATTTATATCAACTGAGTTATAATATAAATTTCGTCTAAAGTCTAATAATAGTTCCATAAAATAATTGTACAAAAGATTGTTAAATATCACACTAATATCACTCAGTAAAAGTATCTTTGTTTTCACAAAAATCTAAATCAAATCCACATAATGGTACACAGTTGACATGATTTTTCTTGCAGTTGCAGAATTAGTTTTGCAATTCTTTTTGCATTTGCACGGTTTCCCAACCCACCACTATCAGAGATATAATATCCATATTGTGTAAAATCGAGAGTTTGATAGCGGGAATATATGGCATTTCGCCAAATATATGTTTTAGCGAAAGCTCTTAACAAGTGTTGGTAAAGTGCGTCAGAGGTACAAGGTATATTTTCTAGATAAATTTAAATTTTTCAGTCACACTGTCTTTTCGTCGAAGAGCAGCATTTTGTATTGTTATGTAAAAATCTACTTTAGGTTTTTGCACTAACTTAATATTGTTGATGTTATTACAAAAAATACAGACTAAATTTTCTTCGGTAAGTTTTCATTTAAGAAGAGGTACGGAAAAAGACATTTTAAATCCATTCACAATTTTTTTAATAACACATTAATAATATAATACCCTTTTAATTAGCATTAAACAAAAGTCTTCCTAATGATCGTTTAAGTAATAACAAATCAAGTATGAGCGCGCGATTGTTAAACAGGTAAAAACTTGCATTTTTGCGATAGTATATTGTTTTTAAACACCGCGCAATTTAAAATTTAGTTTACTAATATTAATATTTACTGCATTGTATTATTTAAATAATAATTTAAAAATATTATTTACAATTGATACAAATATTATTACATTGCGATGATTAATTTATTTAATTAGCCCAATGACAATAATTAATACCTACATAAATAAATTATGGAAAAAACTATGTTAATAAACTTCAAGGATTTGTTTGGGTTTTTTTGCGTAAGTGTATATGTAAACTATGCATAAGTACGATAGAAGCGCACTCTAGCGCGCCGCGCCGCGGCGGCTGAAAAATCGAGTGTACGCGTATATTTAACAAATAAAAAACAACGGTCTAAATTAAAATAAGCCCCGATTACTCTTCAAAATCTTGAAGTTGAATGTTTAAGCTTCAATTTAGACACTTGGTAACCTCAAAAATAATAATTTACATATGTGTTTTCAAGCCTCAAAAATGCGTATTTTCGCGTTTTTCAGACTTTAAATCGCTTATAACTCGAAAACTATCAACTTTAGAGAAAACGACAGGAGACCTTTTTTGTTTAAAATGACCCAAAAAACCTAAAAAAGATTAAAAAAATATTTTTGGAATTTGTTTAAAAAAAATTGTTTAAACAATTTCTGCCCAAAAATTTCGCCCGGCACCCTTCAGATTTGTTTAAAGGGGACATTTTTGAACCGGAATCCGCGAAGAAAACGAATCAGAAACATTTTCCCAACGGGAGCGGCCTCACAGCCTGGACTATACAAGTTGGCAAAATTATGATGCTAGGGAATTTTTTGAAGTTATAAACAAATTAAAAATTGATATAAAGCTAAAGATTATATTTTGGAATTAGATATGTCGATTAACACATTATTTCAAAAGAGAAAAATTTAAAAATAAATAATATACTCAACTTACATGACTAACATACACAAATTTTTATTTTTATATCTTTAGGTTAGTATAATTGCCATTGCATCATTAGTAGTAGAGCAAAATGGAACTTTATCAGCTCAAGATATGGACATGGATATATTGTTTGAGACTATTGATATGGATTTCCAAAATTTGGGATTTTTTGCTAATATGTTTCAAGGTAATTTTCTTAAGTTTCGTCATACGATTTTCATCTATCTTATAATTTGGAAATTAGTAGTTTAGAGCATTTCTTTTGTATAGTTAAAAATATAAAAATAAGTATAGTTAAATTTATACAATTGCTGATTGACATATTGTTACGTTAACCTGCTCACTACGCTACTTATCCTCATTCCAATGATGTGTTAACATCAACTACGTCCGAAAACGTTACCTGCCAATAATAGTCAATATAGTCTAGATCAATGGAGGAGCAGACTTTCTATATGCATTTTGTCCACTTTTGTTTGTTTTGTTTGTTTGTCATCCTTGGACAAAACGCATTTTGATTGTCTACACCAAGCGGTATGACAGACTTTTGGTAATAACGATGTAAAAAAACTCAAGTAGCTTCATAAAAATAGTATTTTATTTTTAAATACAAAATAATGTTTAAAAATGAATGGAACAATAATGGCATTTTACATATCATAAAGGTCCCCATGGTCATCATCATTGCGATCACAGCACTCAGTTCCTTCGATAACGTCATCATCCTTAGTTTCACCAAGGTTAACTTGATTCTCATTTTGCTCATCAGTGTCAGAAAGAATTGGTTGTAAACATGTTAGCTCAGGATGGTTGACCCAATTCACCCCTGACAGTTCCACTAATAGTTTCGAGAGGCTCTGGAGTTTTTTTGGTTTAATTTCGTTTTGGAGTTCTACAGCCGGTAAGTGTAAAGTAGAAAGCTTCTTTGGTAGTAGAAATGTTTGGAATTGTTTGGATGGATCATCATTTCTGTAAAACAGTTCGGTCTTAAGCAAAATATTGTTGTTGTTTTGTGATCTCTTAATAATAATTCGTTTGGCTGCACTGATTCCTTAAATTTTTTTAAACAGGTTAACGCAGTTTTTATATCATAAACAGTCCAGTCTCTACCAAGTTGTTTAACTTCTTCCTTCTTGGAGTAAAGGTCATAATATTGTGTAGGGGTTTTTATTGTACTGTAGGATCGTGTAACTTTTTCTATTTGCCCATAAACACCGCTGTCCGCTGGCAAATATAAATGTCTGCGTACCGGAAAAATAAGTACCACAGATTTAATATTTTGTGGGGCATCTCTGTATAACCATAGTATGAGTATATGCATCATGTGTGCATTTTTATTCTGCCCCGCACACCATCTGCGAATAGTCTTAACTGTTTTTTACCTGATCCAAATTCAGATTTATTAAGAAAATCACGTAGAGCAGAACTTGTTTCTGCAGATCCCCTTTTTGCTTGATGTTCCATCCAGGTGTAGAAAACTGGCTTTTTAATATCCACGTCGGTTACACAAAAATAATAAAAAGACAACTGCTGGGCGTAAAATGCATCTTGAATGGGCACTTTCGGTAAGACTTAAACCTAAAATTCAAAACAGTAGGAAACAGTGTGTTCCGGTTTTTCCTTCATTAGTTTAAAAAATTATTTGGCCCGTATTTTATGTACACGTAGAGAAGTTCATAGTTTCTCTATATTAGTTCTGTCTTTACAAAGGCTAATAGAAGTTTGGGTCCTGACACAAAAGCCCACATACGTCAGTAGCAGGGCTTCCAAATGCAACATTAAAATGACTATTAAAGATCCTACTAAAATACTTGTAATTTACTTTCAAATTCTCAGCAGTACTTTGATTGTACAGATTCCATAAAATAGTAATATTATTTTCAGATGATAGATAAATGCGCCGAGATGTAGCACGTCCGTAATGACTTTGATGTCCTTTCAAACTGGCTATAAATTTTTGAACAGCTTCAAATTTTTTAACATTCTTGAAAGACTGTTTGTCTCTTACGCGGTTCTCAACAATACCACTGCCAGATTGCATTTTTCGAGCAATAGTATTTACGCATCTCTGACTGACACTAAATATGGATAAGAATTATTTCTGGTCAATGTAATTTTTTTTCCATTCCTTCAAACCTAAAATAAAGAACAATACCTTCATGTGTTTTTCACCGTGTTTTTAAAATTAAACAAAACCTTTTAATGCTAAATAAGATTTTATTTTAAAACTCATTTCTGCACACCGGATTAAAATTTAAACCACCCAATTTTTATTACATGACATCTAGTACATGTTGCATAGTGGTCCACAAAATGAACTTTTAAATTACACCTACGCAAGAGGTTTGTATTATTTATTCCCTCTTAAGTGTTATCTCAATAATTACTATTGATAAAATTCTGACGGTTTAGTTGGTATCGGCCAAACGCGAATGATTATCAGTTGTTTCTTGAAAAGTGATGTATTTTATAAATGCAATTGAATATTTTCATGCAAAAAGTGTCTAGAAAATCAATAAAATCTCGTACAGCAAAGAATTACAGTAAAACTTATATGATATCTTATAAATAAATTTTGGGATTTTCTTTCTATTTTTCGGTTATGACTTCTATGTGGTTTTTCAACATCCATAAAATGCCCCAAATGATTATCCTGTACATTTTTATTTATTGTTTCATAAAACATACTTCTAATTGTCCTAATATCGTCTTCGGATACTTCATTACAGCAAAAATCTTTTCGATTACAGTGATTACAGGAAAAATCAACAAAATGTTCCTAATTAGGATAATGATTTGAATGCCTTGAAAAGAGAATGATATTAAAATATTAACGACAACAACATAAGAACTTAAGATTATGCTGTGTAAACAATACCAAAATACAAAAGTAACCAATAAGTCATTAAAGCTTACATAGCATTGCATTGTTTTGTTGAAAATCGGAAAAACAAACGCACATAAAACAAACTTAACAGTATAGACACCAATTATACAACGACAACGACCGCCAACGACAAACAAATCGCAATTAGTCCATAGCGCACGGACAAACTTCGTTTAGTTCGTCTACCGTCAATGGACATACAGCATAATAGAAAGTCCAAGGTATTTTTTTCATTTAATTTGCAGACAACAGAATGCATTTAGAACGTCTTTCGTGACACAAAATGGTGGCTCTATACATATAGTTTGCGATACCATCTTTGGTTGAAAATTTTAAAAAAATGGACAAAATGCATATAGAAAGTCTGCTCCTCAATGGTTCTAAACATTTTTGAGTCATGTACCACAAAATTAATTTTATTATTTTTAAGATTTTTAAGTAATGCATACAATAGAATTCAACACGAGTAAAATTTTTTTAGGTTATATTTTTAGATTTTAAGTATATATAGTTAGCAAGGATAACAAATTAATTAGTGAGAAGGTTATGCTTGAGTATTTTCACATATTAATATCTTAATAACTTACGTCTGGTTAGGTCTTATTCAGATATAGTAGAAAATTAAGTGCTACATTAAAATTATTGTTTCTGTATAAGTTCTTAATATTTAGCTCGAAAAATCCATTATTGCACAGGTATGTTCTCTTAAAAGGTATCAAGTATTCTAAAGCGCGTTTGGCAAGACAATAGCACTCAAAATTCCTTTTTGGCCAAAATTCACCAGGGTCGCAGCATTCACCCAATCTATGTATCAAATAGTAAACTGTCGTGAATACTTCCCATTGCGGAAGACCAAAGCCAAGATAGTCTTCAATTCAAAGCTCTTTACTTAACAAAATTTATTTCTTTAACAACGCCGCCGTCGTTTAGGATGCGCCTTAATTCATCTGACATCTCTTTAGCTGCCAAAGCTTGTCTAGGTATGCTACAGCGAAAAAAAAAACATTCTGATGCGACTTCTGTAATTCTTGTTAAAACGACAAAATAAGAATTCTTCTTTTATTTTGTTTTCTTTCAAAAAATCAATTTGCAAGATGAAAAAGATATTGGACTTTAGTTGTTCTCAGAAGGTTTCTTTAACATCATTATCATCATCATCACGTAGCGCTACAACCCTGGGTGGGTCTTGGCTGACTGTACAACTTTTTTCCAATTTGTTCGGTCTTCCGTCAACCTAGGGTCAAATGGAATGTTCATTTTCCGAAGATCTGCTTGGATGTTATCTCTCCATCGCATTCTGGGACGTCCGAGTGGTCTTTTGCCTGTGAGAATCTCCTCCCATACCAGTTTCACAAGTCTTTCGTTATGCAGTCTGTGCACGTGGCCTGCCCATCTTAGTCGCTGTGATTTAATTTCTTGGACAATATTGGCATCGTTGTAGAGTGCTTTTAATTCGATATTGCTTATAATCTTATATTGGTTTGTGGTGATATCATGGCGAGGTCCCAAAATTGTTCCAAGTATTTTTCGTTCAAATCGTCTGAGCTTTTTTTCGTTGGCTTTGGTCATGGTCCACGTTTCGCATCCGTATGTTATTACAGGTCTAAAGATGGATTTATAGATTTTAATCTTTGAACTGCTTGTGAGATTTTTTTGATTTTATGAGCTTATCCAGTTCAAATAGACAGCGGTTTGCAGATTGGATTCTGTCTTTTATTTCTTCAGTGACATCGTTGCCAGCTGTGATTACGGCCCCCAGATACTTAAAATGTTGTACTCTTTCGAAATTGAAGGTGTTGACCGTCACATTTTGTCCTATTCTGTCTCTGCGTGTCGTGTCTATTTATACACATATATTTTGTCTTCTTTTCATTAATCTTCAGCCCTACTTCACTTGTTGCTCCTTCCACCTTGTTGAAAATGTCTTTCGTGAATAGGATGGAGTCTATGTCATCTGCATATGCGAGTAACAGCTTGGGACCTTGAACCAATAGCAATTCTGTTTTTACTTCGGCCGACCTCATGGCTTTCTCCAATACAAGGTTAAAAAGTAGTGGAGATAACGCATCACCCTATTTAAGTCCACTGTTGATTTCACAGCTGCCAGACAGTTTATTATTTACATGTACTTTAGATATTAAACCCTCCATTCAGACTTTGGTCATCCGAATGAGTTTCTTTGGTACTGAGAACTTCGCCATGGCATTCCATACTTGGCTTCTTTCTACGCTATCATATGCTTGTCGAAAGTATATGAAAAGATTGTGTATGGGTCTGTTATATTCCCATCCCTTTTCTAGAAGTTGTCTTAGCGTGAATAGTTGATCTATTGTTGATCTGTTTGCCCTAAACCCGGCTTGATATTCGCCTAGGACATTTTTAGCATAGGGGATTAGTCTACTAAGAATGACGTTTAAGAGGGTTTTATATGCCGTGTTTAGAAGTGAGATTCCTCTATAATTCGCGCATTTTGTCTTGTCCCCTTTTTTGTGGATGGTCACTATTATGTTTTCCTTCCATCGTGCTGGTATTCTTTCTTCTAACCATGTGTGCGTCATTACCTGGTGGATTTGGCGATGTAGTGCGTCTCCCCCATATTTCAGAAGTTCTGCTGGTATCTCGTCCGTACCCGGCGCTTTGTGATTTTTCAGCTTATTTAAGGCCTTTTGGGTTTCTTCAAAGGAGGGATTTTTGACGGGCATGTCCGCTGTGATATAGATCTCTTCTTCGTGCTGTTCTTCCTGTATGATGTTTAGAAGGTCCCTAAAATACTTTTTCCATTTTTCAGTTACTTCTTTACTATCGATTATCATACGGCCTTGATTGTCTCTTAGTGTATGGATGGAACTGGTTTTATGTCCTCTTTTCTCAGAGAAAACTGCTTTATAGAATTCTCTGGAGCCTGGTTTGGGCCGGTCTCTCTCCATAGCTTCATATTTTTGTTGTTCATAGTTTCTTTTCTTTGTGTGTATTATTTTTCTTGTTTCTTTTCAGCAGTCGTCATATTCCTTTTTACTTTGGTCTGTTTGCAGTTGTATCCAAGTCTTTCTTACTGTTTGTCTTTTTTCCAGCTGTTTCCGACATTCCTCGTCATACCATGTTTTTGCCCTCTTCTGCCTACTCCTTTAACATCATTTACATATGTTTCTTTAACATAATTTATAATTTTAAGTATTTTATGTGCCCTTTCGTACTCCGACTGTTGGCTAGTAAAGTCGTCTATCATACGCTATACAAAGTGACATCGGTGTTTGTAGGTTATTTGGTTCACATTATTAGTTATAAGTATATTAAGTTTGTGTTTAAAAGGAAAACTACTGTAAGTAAATTTTGATTTTTTGAATATTTCTACCCCGGACCAATGTCCGGGGAAAACAACTCATCCACCAGCGGCAAGGGGCCGCCGAATGGTAAATTTAATAAAGATAGTCGAGTTAACGTTCTTGTTGAGGATATCATTGTACCTGAAGATATTGATATGAGTTCATGTATAAACAATAAAAATAATAATCAATTAAATGAATTATCTAGTACAGATACACTCGACAAAAACTTGGAATCAGACAAAAACTCGTATTATGATAAACAACGCTTATTATATCAATTAACAAATAGATTTAAACCTAACGATTTGGGACCGTTTCATGTTTTTGTTGAACATTTAGAATTAAATATTGGGAGATTACATCCAATGAAATTGGGTGAAAAGTTAATAAATCTAAAAGAGTATGATAAAAATATTATTGAAATTAGTACGGTTGGTCGCAATCGTATAAAAATCGAACTTAATTCGGGCAGTATTGCCAATGAATTAGTTAAAGATCCATTCTTTGAAAAGAATAATTTACTGGCATATATTCCTGGTCATCTTATAGAAAAACGCGGGTTAGTCCGATCTGTAGATACTTCCTACAGCGAGGAGGCCCTCCTAAAAATGATTAATTCTAGTGTACCTATCAAAAAAGTAAAACGCATGACTAGAGTCATCCAAAAAGACAACAATATGGAACGTGTTCCTCGTCAAATGATCATTGTTACGTTTGAAGGAAAACTTATTCCTCAATATATTTATATTAACAAAGTTAGATGCTCTGTAGAAACTTATATTAATCCAGTTATGCAATGTTTTCGTTGTCTCCGATATGGCCATTCCGGCTCACAGTGTAGGGGAAAGAAAAGGTGTAGAAATTGTGGGTCAGAAAATGAATCTGTGTGCGAAGCATGCAAAATTTTTTGTGTTTATTGCAAAAATAATAGTCACAATTCTACTTATAAGGAGTGTCCTGAATTCAAAAAGCAAACTAGAGTCAAAGAAGCTATGTCTAATTTGAATATATCTTTCAAAGAAGCTGAAAAAATTATTAACAATCCGGCCTATTCTAGCCTCATACAAAAAAATAAATTTGCCCCATTAATTGATTCGGATATAGAATTTCCTGCTTTAAAAACTTCTACAGCACAACATCCTGTCCCTAATACTTCTTCTAAATCGAACTTTAGGTCAACACATGATCAACCATCTTCTCCTAAACCCTTGCCAAAAAAAAGAAAAACTAGTGATTCTTCTCCCAATTTTCCACCCATTAGACGAGAATATAATACTAGCTTTTGTGCAGGACCGGTCTTCCAGTTTGGAAAAGAGTCGCAAAATGATTTTTCAACACTTAAACATCAATTAATTACCATGTTAACAAGTTTTTTTCACCAATTTTCACAGAATCCATTATCAAATAGTAGTTTAAATTTTGAAGAAATAGAGTTTGAAAATAAAATTAAAAACATTGTTGATAATATATTTAAAACCTAAAAAAACAAAAAAAAACTCAAAGATGTCCTTTAAACAAAATCTTAAAATTATTCAGTGGAACGCTAGATCTCTTAAAGCTAACAAAAATTCTTTTTACCAAATTTTAATGGAGGAAAAGTTTGATATTGCAATAATTTCTGAAACATGGTATAAGCCTACTGACAACATTAAGTTTAATAACTTTAACGTCATTGTGGTTAATAGAGATAAAGGTTATGGGGGAGTAGCAATTTTCATTTCACATAAAATTATATACGATGTCATTCAATTTAAACATAATTTTAATCCAAAAATTGAAGTTTGTGGAATCAATATCATTCTTGGTAACCAAAAACTCTCTATAGTATCTCTATATAAACCCTCCGATGTTAAAGCGAAATCTCAAGACTACATCAATTTATTTAGTCAAATAAAACATGATTGCATAATAGGAGGCGACTTTAATGCCCATCACGGCATGTGGGGCTCACCTTCATGCTCACATAATGGCAGAGTTTTGGTGGATGCTTTAGATCATTTTTCAAACTTGATTGTTATAAACGATGGGTCTGCCACAAGGATTTCCCCTCCTGGCCAGGCTAAATCTGCAGTAGATCTCACAATTGCTTCATCTAAGTTATGTCCTACACTTGGTTGGTCTGTTAGTCAGGATTCTTATGGATCAGATCATTACCCAATCAGTATTACGCTCAATAACTATTATCACAATGATGATGCAATCACGTTCCCATTATATAAATGGTCTACGAATGAAGCAAATTGGACCTTATATACAGCTGAAATAGAGAAATCATTTTCCACGCCACCAAACTGCATCGATACCAACGGTATGTGTATATTTTTAATGGAACAGATTACGAATGCTGCGAACAAAGCTTGCAAAATTCTAATATCATCCTCAAATATATCATTCAAATCACCTAAATGGTGGGACGAGGAGTGCCGTGAGATATCGAATAAGAGAAAAATTGCATGCAAAAGGTACAAACAAAATATGTGTCTGGCAAACTTTGTTGAATATCAAAAAATAAATGCTAAATGTAAACTAATCTTTAAACAGAAATGTAGAAATAGTTGGGCCAACTTCTGTCTCAATCTAAACAGACAAACTCATCCAACTGAAATATGGGATAGAATTAAGAAAATTAAAAAAAATAAAAATCTGTATGTGCACGATGAAAATATCGTTGAAAATTTGTTCCATAAAATAGCTCCTTGCTATGTTCCCTCTCCAATATATCCCACTGAAGATACATTTAAATCACATTTTTTGTCATCTCCTATTAGTATCAACGAACTAACTGCTAATATCAAGTTTTCTAAGAGATCTTCCCCTGGGATTGATGGTATTAATTATCTTATGATATACTACTTGCCTACAATAGCACTTCAATTTCTCCGTGATATTTTTAACAATATTCTAATTAAAGGTGATAACTGCGATTCTTTAAAGCAGTGTCTTGTAATACCTATCCCAAAAGCTAATGATCCCAATGTCCTAAGACCCATATCCCTTATGTCATGTATATTGAAAACATTTGAACGAATCATGAAAAGTCGACTAGAATGGTGGATGGAAAGTAATAACCTTTACCCAGACGGTCAGCTTGGGTTTCGTAGAGGCAAAGGAACGATGGATTGTATTTCACATTTAGCAACCGATATCCAGTTAACTTATTCGAAAAACCAATACACAGCTGCTTTATTTGTGGACATTTCTGGTGCATATGATAACGTTATTCTTGAGCTTCTGCTTGATCAACTTGTTAAATTAGGAGTGCCTAGTAAATGTGCTTATACCCTAGTCAATCTATTTACAAATAGACAAGTTCATATTCGGTTAAATAATTCACTGATTGGTCCAAGGACAGTTAACAAAGGGTTGCCTCAGGGCTCAGTTCTTAGCCCCTTATTATTTAACTTGTATTCATTAAACTTACATACTATGGGAATGCAGTGTAACATTTTACAATATGCTGATGACTTCTGTTTCTATGTTGAGAAAAAAACTTTTGAACAATGTGTTAATGCACTTAAAGTAAATATGTCTTATTGCAAAAAGTATTTTGATAGTCATGGGCTTGACATCTCGCCTAAGAAGTCAGGTGTAGTATTTTTTTCGAGACACAGGTTACCAAAAGTTAGTACGTTAAAATTCTCCCAGCTGGAAATTCCTGTATATAACAGTTTTACATACCTAGGTGTTACCTTGGATTCAAAATTAACCTGGAACGAGCATATTAATAATTGCATTACCAAATGTGAAAAGAGCCTTAATATCCTTAAGGCCGTTAATCGATACGATTGGGGAGCAGACCCGAAAATTAACTTATTATTTTTCAGAGCATATACCAGATCAATTTTGGACTACGGAAGCTTTTTTTATGGATCAGCGACAAAATCTCGTTTGATTAAATTGGATCGAATACAATACAAAGCTTTAAGGTTAGTCCTAGGAGCTCTCAAATCTACTCCCACACCAGCCCTTTTGGCAGAATGTAACGAGCCACCTTTACATTTAAGACGTCTATTTTTGGCAGAAAAATTTATCCTTAAATGCCAGTTTAATAATCAAAACAGCTTATTACAAAAAATATCTTGTCTCTCTGTCGAAAATTTAACAAACAAATGGTGGGCAAATAAAAACTCTCCAACTCTAGCTGTTGCTTTTCCTAATTTATCCCAGTATTCATTTAATGGAGGAGGGATTCCATTCTTTGGCTCCAATTATGACTTACTATATGAATATAAACCTACTGTAGTAATTCCTTCATATATTTCAATTGCTCACGAAGATTTAATAGTACAGAACAAGCTGGAAGACTCCATCCATTCTTGTAAAATTTATACCGATGGTTCAAAATCGCCTGCTGGTGCTGGCTGTGCCATTTACATAGACAATACTCAAGATTATTTTCAGTTTAAATTAAAATCAGATTGCTCAATATTCACAACTGAATTGGTAGCCATTGTCAAGGCGTTGGATTGGATAATTAATAGCACATTATATTTCGAACGATATATAATTTTATCTGACTCACAGTCCGTCCTCCTCGCACTAAGACACTTTTCTAAACAAATATATACCAACAGACTAATTGTAGATGCGCTTGAAAAGCTAAGAATCTTAACTTCTTTAAAAAGAATTGTCAACTTTGTGTGGGTTAAAGGTCACTCTAATATTATAGGTAATGAAAAAGTAGACCAGTTGGCTAAAGACGCTACTTTAGTGGGTATAGAGTACAACGAGTTGCCCAAATGGGATATAGTTTCAGCTAGGAAGAAATATGTTAGACATAATTGGGAAATTGAGTGGCAATCCTTTACTAACAGTAGCAAAAATACATACTGCAGTATATATCCAACTCTTCCATCTACTCCTCTAAGTGACAGAAGTCCCATCTCTCGGAAAATTTATACTATGTACGTTAGATGCCTTTTTGGACATGCTACAGTAAATGCTTACTTATATAAAATAAAACTTTCTGAAACTGATATATGTGAATGTAATGGCAGTTACGACGATCTAAACCACTGGATGTTTCAATGTCGGTATAATCAAGAAGCCATAAAATTTTTATTTCAAGCCATCTCTCAAGAAAAAATCATTTTGCCGCAGAACGTTGCTTCTATTATGTATTTAGGTAGTCGAAATTCAACTATAAGATCATCAATTTTATGGGAATTTTTCAAACGTACCAAACGGAAAATCTAAACTGCCCTGTTCAGTGTTGTTGTGTGAATCCGAAATGGTAGGACGTTAGTTGTTGTATTTCCCATTGTCTTTCGTTTTATGTCTTTTACCTTTAACCGTTGCCTGTATTGTTTGTGTTACAAAAAAGTCGCTATGAAGGGCACCTTAGCGTGAAGCGTGTGTCCCTGTTCAATCCTTTTTGTATAGTCACATAATAGTGTTTTTAATGGGAAGGTTAGGAAATTGAGTGAATGTGGTGTGCGAATGAACGAACGGTTAGGAAATTGTTATGAATTTGAAGGATTGTTTTTATGTATTTTATATTCTTATACCTATATTGTCTGGCTAAATAGGTCTTGTACCTAAGGCCAAAAAAAAAAAAAAAAAAAAAAAAAAAAAAAAAAAAAAAAAAAAAAAAAGTATTTTATGACCAACTGTATTATCAGGAAGTAAAACATAATTCAATTGTTTGATTGCTTTTTCCCCAAAACACAATTTAGGATGTCTTTGGCAGTTGGTCTTTCCAAAAATGCGGTTTTCCACACTTATCCATTCTCAAACTGACCAAAAAAGAAGATTGTAGAAAATGTAGCTTTTTATTATGTTTACCTTTAGCTTCTTTTTAAAAAACCTGAGGGGAAGAATACCACACAATTGTTCCATTAGACAGTTCAATGTTTTATTTAATTAATCTCATTATTTTTCACGTTTCAGGCATGATGAATTCGGTCGGCACGTTTATCTTCGAATCCATTAAGCCTTTTGTGCTTAGCGAAGCCAACACAAATATTAGAAACGATATCAATAAAGAAATCAAAAACATTCAACGCAAATTTCCGACGTCAGTCTCCTCTGTGGATCAGCTTATTTATGAAATTAGAAAAACCGTTAGATCCAAAGGATACGATCCGTACTACGTACCTGACTATACAGCCCGCGTTGGATTCATCACTGTACATCTCACACATACCTGGTTATATGGATTATCGTCGTTTTACCGAACAAAAGAAATTACGTTTGAATTGAAGAACAAAACTGTTTACATATTTTTAGAAGGTAGTACTGGAAAATTGGTTGGTACGACCAATTGGGATGCGTCTTTAGTACCAGGATCCATATACAGAGATGGTAGTGTAGCTTTCACAATTAACTACTTAAAAGTAAGTACCTTTTGTTTTCTTTAATCCATCTTTCATGCCATCTAATAAATTCTTTATTTTGGTCATTTGGACAGAGTAACATTTTTGTTGACCTATTTCAAAATTAATTTTGTATAAACCATCTCTTTTACCTGATCCTATTAAACAACCAAAAAAGAGGTTAGTCTTCGTAAGTGGGTATATTTATTTAAAAAACCCTTAAAAGGGCTACATCCAAAAAAGAAACGTTTTCGGACTAAATAATCCATCATCAGGTTTACATTTTAAAATTTCCTAAAATAAGTATAAACCATTTAGTTAAAACAAACGTGGTTATGAAATTTTGACTATGGTTAAAAAGCAAGAATGGCTATACTTACTAGGATAAAATGCCTGAGCCACCAAAATACTTGGGTAAAAACCCTTTAAATTACATATAGTTGTTAAAGATTAAACACCTTGTTGTTAAAAAACTGTGATGTTCAGTATTAAAATAAATATGACCTCAGGTAACATACATTATAAAATTGAGTTCCAGAGCCGGGGAGTAAACCTCTACACACGGAGAACAGCTGGAAACTGATTGACAATATACCTATGAACGGTGTCAAAAACAAAATGTCAATGTAACATGGAACTATATTAGTTATGCCTAGTATTACTACAACCAAAAGATTCAAAAATTATTTTGATGATTTTAAAAAATAATAACAGCAATCTAGGTGTTGGGATTTAAAATTTGGGTTATAATCGATGGGAAATCACCGATGGTGTTAAAGTCATGTTTAAGAGGATGACCTGTATATTAGGCAACCTATGTTACTTTTTGTCGTATGGAATGTGGTCTTAAAGTGTATTTTATGTTAGATTAGCTTATATATGAAAATTATCCTTTTATGTTTATCACATCAGGACAGGTAAAATTTAATAGCAAATATTTGAAGCTAATATAAGACCTCGTATTTAAATGACTTTATTTAAGACTGTTACTATGGTGAAAAAATTAATAAAAATAAGTTTGGTAAATTGAAAATCTCCAGGCTAAAGAAATTAGAGTTATAACCTATGTGATTAAATTCAAAATTGAAGAGGCTGAGCTCCTCGGAGACTTGATGAGAATAAAAGTAAAGGAAATGACTGAAGAATAAAGAAATGGTCAAAGGAGAAAAGGAGTTAATCAACAATTAGAGATAATAGTGCTCCTTCATGCTTACAGCATCTAGCACCCTGAACAAAATGTATTTTAGTAGTAATAAATTCGGTTTGTAAAAACCTAAAATTTGATGTATGAGTGTGCCGCTAAGTTGTTGACCAAGAGAAGGTGAGCAATGTTGGATAAGGATTTTTTGTAATAGGGGAAAATTATGAATTTTGATAAACGGTTAGATAATGTTTAAATGATTACTGAGTTTAAAACTATTGAGTGCATGTTTGATATATGAGTTGACCAAGAAATAATGACAGAAAAGAATGGACAGGAATGTGATGTAGATGTGAAGAGTGAAGAAAATGATAAAATAATATGGTATGATGGATGTGGGTGGTTCTGAAGTTAACACTAGGGTCGAAAAGTTATGAGGGGAAGGTGTGGCAAAAGTTTAGAGAGTGGTTGTTTGAAGAAACACAAATATTATGAATTTTGATAAAATGTTAGATAATGTTTGAGAGAATAATGAGTTAAAACTGTTGATACATGTTTGATAAATGAGTTGACCAAGAAATAACGAAAGAGAAAAGAATGGATAGGAATGTTATGTAGATGTGAAGAGTGGAAAAATGGTGAAATATTATGGTATGATAGATATGGATGGTTCTGAAGTTAACAATAGAGTCAAAAATTTATGAGGTGAAGGTGTGGCAATAGTGTAGAGAAAGGTTGTTTAAAGAAACACAAATATTGTATAGGATTAAAGGTGTTGAAGTATGTATAGGATAGTCAGGCAAAGAAAGTAAGGCAATATTGTGAAGCGTGGACTATGAGAAGAGTTGTCGATGTAAGGGTTGAAAGTCCCGGTTGAACGATACATGACGATTAACGCAATTGGGGCTACTTTGCTTTTCTTTGACTATTTCCAAGTCTTCATATAGATCTAATTTAAAAAAATTTTTTTGAGGGATATTGTGTAACAAAGAGACATCTTCTGGGATGTTGAGGGTATGACATACCAGCTACAGGAATTGTTTTCCTTGTGGATTTTATTAAACAACCGTTCTTAATTAATTTTACAACACCATTTTCAAAAATTACAGTAATCTGAGACATTTCCAATAGTTTTACAGAAAGTAAATGTTTTCGTAACTGTGGTACATAAAAAGCATTTTCAATTTTACATTCTACTTGTCGACCACATACATTGCAGTACATCCTTAATCAATTACAAATTCTAACTGTTTCACTATTAACTACATTTCTACATATCTCAGTTATAAAACATACCTCAGACACTTCATTATTCATATCATCAATCTCATGTGACCTATCCTGCTGTTGGGTGAAGTTGCTTCTATGCATTCCTCTGTGATCCATGTCCTCTAAAATCATCCTAAAAACCTCTTTGACTCTAAAAATTTGTAAATCTGCCAGACCCTCTTGGATAACTTGTGGATAATTTTGCTCGACATTCTCTTTTATAATGGCCTCTTTCTCCACACCTATAACAAGATCTGTCAACATTGAAAGCAACTTGTTCAGCACCAACTACTCGACTTGCTCTTGCACCCAGGCACATTTTTTCTTCTTCACCCAATAACCTTTTTTTTTACCTCTTCATATGATAGTACACCAGACGGTAAATTTTCGATAAATGTTACCACTGTTTCATAGGATTTTTGCAAAGTTAACAGCAAATTACATATTATATCTTGATCTTCAATTTTTACCCCAGTGGCTCTTAACTGTCTCAGGATTTTCTCAAATTCACCAATAAATCGTTCCAATGACTCACCCTCTTTCAGTTTCATGGACAGCAACTTTCTTTTTAGGAACAGTTGTCCTGGTAGCCCCTTTTCTCACATTTTGCTTCTAAACTTTTCCACATATGGTACGCCTGTTCTTTGTTCCGCAATATCTCTAATTGTGCATCGGAAACACATTGAACAATTATTGATTTGGCTTTATTGTTCATTTTTTGGAATTTTTTCATCTCGTTCTCACTTAAACCTGTTGTGATTGTTTCGCCTTTTACATACTCTAATGCTTCATTTTCTGCCAATATTATTTCCATCCGAAACTTGCATGATAAGTAATTCTCACCTGTTAGGGCCTCAATATTATACATTTTTCTTTGTTCCATCGTGTACATGTGTATATAACCTATATTCGCTTTTTGATACTTTATTATTATTTTTCATCCGTGAACTGGGCACATAACCTTTTGTTTTCTTTAATCATCAATCTGTCTAATTAAGAAAATAAACTGCTTTCATATTTAGCCTTCATTTCCTCCGATTATATTGGATTACAAATTACAATACAAAAATTCTATCACTTAACATTTAAAACTATATCATCTGTCAGTTCTCTTCTTCCTATTAGAATAGAGGACAGAAAGGAGGTTTTTAGTGATTCACAATAGTACCGATTATACCCAATTATACCAATAAATACTCAAAAAAAATCATAGTCGTCCACCCCATTGGAAAAATTAGCACTTCAATATTGTATAATGTATAATTTTGAAGAATGTCACTATTTTAAATAACTTTTTAATCTGTATTTTACACAATATTTTAATAAGTCAGTTTGAGACCAAAAAATTGGAAACCCTGTATAATATCAAATCTAAAACTTTATGAAAATAATTCTATTTAAAAACAGGTTCTATACGTTTTATGTATAGCTTGTTTCAAATGCAGTGGCGAGAATTTCTCGGAACAAAAATGCCTAATTTAAAAAAGCAGTGGCATTTTAAAAAATACGCATGATTTACAATAGATAAAGTATGATATGTTTAAAATGTACACAATGTACTAAAAAATTGTATTAGATTATATTTATGTAGGATTTGTTTCGAACTTAAGAATTGGGTGACAAGTTGTGTTATGTGCTAATTAACATTCTTTCTTTTCAGTCTCAAGCCACACTTGTTTATATTTAAAATAAAAGTTAAACAAAATTGTACAAAAAACTTAAATAATTATATGTAGTATTTGATATCTTACACTGGGCCATCCTATATGGAATCCGACTCGGATTCTGCATGAATCTCTATCCATAGGTTCGTATATTCTGCACACGTTGCTGTGCTCTAAGGTCCATCATGACATTCTAATTGTTATATTTTTTCAGCTCTTTCCCCATTGTCTATTCTTCATTGGCTTCGTTTTCTTTCTGCTCAGATACATCTCTATTTTAGCTCTGTTCTTCTTCCGTTTTACAAGTCGTTGTCCTCGATGTCTTGGCTTAGATCTTCTTCTGCGTTCTCTTTATTTTGCTTTAGTGATACATCCTGACTATCTTTTTTCTCTGTTTCTGTATTATCTTCCAGTTACGAGTTATCATCTGCTGCATATACCTCATCAGCTGTGGTTTCTTCACCAGCGGTATTTACTTCATCTGCTATTATTACCTCTTCGTCCTATATTATACCTTCCTTTTCTTCCACACCTACTAGATTTACATTTTCTATTTGGTCTTCTCTATCTTTTACTTTATTTGACTTTTCCTTCTCTGTTTGCTCCAGTTTTTGTTCTGGGCTTACATTTCCAACATTGTCGATTTCTTTTTCGCATTTCTTCATGTTTTTTTTTAACTGAATTCTCTTTTATACTGAACTTTCATTTAATAGTTTACTGCCGTCTTTATTAGATATTTCCTAATCGGTCTTTATGTTCATTTTCTTCACTTAGAACAGATTTGTTTCCGTCATTTTTTTCATATACCACTGCCCAGTGTGACCAAAACGATCCATTAATTTTTTAAAAGCTCTTGCTTTTGGCCTCCTTCGTTCAGGATATCGCTCATGATATATTCTGGATGCAATTAAGCTTTTTTTATAATAATATTGTTTTCGTTCACGGCCGCCAAAGCAGGTGGCCTTTTGTACGCTAACCACTGTAGTGGTGAAGCTTTAGGGGATATTCGTTGGACTTTTCTAGTTTTAATTTGTATTAGCCTGGTGTGTCTGATGAAGCTGGAATAGGCCGAAATGATTTGATATATATATATATATATATATATATATATATATATATATATATATATATATATAATATATATATATATATATATATATATATATGTATATTATAATATAATATATATATATATATATATATATATATATATATATATATATATATATATATATATATATATATATATATTTCACCAAACTCACTCACGTCACTCGAATATATTTTACAAAGAAAATAATTGATGCATATCTTTAAATTTTGTTTACTACAGGTAATCCAGGATAATGGACTTTCATTTCTTCGAAATATCTTTTATTTTGTACTTTGAAATATATTATATAAAGCAAACCTATATTATTTTCAATTTTACATATTATAACTATGTATATATAATATAAAATAGAAATATATATTTATATATAATATATATAAAATAGAAATAAATCAATAATAAAATAAAATAATCAAATACTTTTACTTAACTCACTGTAACATAAGCAACTAACATTGCATATACGTACACTAATTCCTATACTTAGATTAGTGTGAACAATTTTTTACTTGAATAATATAATACAAATATTGTAATGGATTCATAGAATCCTTTACAAATTACAGTTCCAAGCGTTTGAACCTTGGACTGTGGAAATTATCTTGTCGTTGATCACCTGTGGCGGATTATCCAGCCATAATGTTTAACGTTTATTAATTATATATGAGGTTGAATGAATTTCTCTTGTTTGCTCGTTCTAGACTGGTTAATGCGAGGAATTGCTATTACAATATCAATTTCTTTCATTGGTTTGTCTCTTACAAGCGGGTTGTCATCCAAACTCATTTAAACTTTTAAATAGACCGCCCAATTATTTGGAGTGGTACTTCTACCTTGTTGCTCTGTCAAAATTTTTGACCTCAAGGTTGGCTGTCTTTTGACGGTTTAGTTCGGTCTGTTTGAATGCCATTTTTCCGGCAGCAGCTGTAAGGCTTTGATCGGTAACTTTATTTACACTACTTTTTAAAATCACTTTAATAATGCTACCTAAAGTTAAAATTAAAGGTTAATAATTATCAAATAGTTAAAAGTAAATCTATGATTTTCTTGGTTCTTTTTCACTACTTAAGATAAAATAAAATATTATTTATACTTTAGACCACATGGTCAGTTGCTGTGCTGATTTTTTAATAAGTTGCTAAATGTTTTTAGTTAATTGATTGTTTATACAATATCACCGTATAATGTCCATTTACTTGAGTTTTATTTACAAACTTGTTAATCTTTAACTGATGATGCTTTCAGAATACGAAAGCGAAACGTCTTCAAAGTTTAAATAGTAAACACAGCTCAAATTGTGTTTACCATGATTTTGGAAAAGCCTAATTTCGGTTTCAGAGAAAAAATAAATAGCTTACTTTAAAATTGGTTTTGTCAATACACAATTTATACATATTTCAAAAGATTAGAATATGGTCATTTAATACTCGATTATACAAACAATGAAAAGATTAACTTACAGGTAAAATGTCTTCTAATTCTAAACAAAAGTTTTGTGATAATTTTGTTGGAAACGAAAATTTCTATTCTTATCTACACTAAATCTTATCTTAAATTACTATATACAATTTGTATTTGGTTGGGAAAGAAGAAGTATGAGAATATATATATATATATATATATATATATATATATATATATATATATATAATATATAAGATAAATAAAACAAAAATTTATCTCTTTGGATAAAATTTTATAAACAATTTCTGAAGTAAAAGTTAGGATCTACCTTCCAATCAATTTAAAACAAGATACTTGAATTTAAAGGGTTAACCTTTGCTCACAAACCACTAGGGTTTTTATTTTTCGCAGTAGACAATATATATCTGCTCTTGACACATAAAAAGGGGATGAAACACCTGCACTTTTGATCCTTTAAAACAATTTTACTTGGATCCTTTGAGAGAAGAATCCCCGGGGCTGTTAAAGCAAAAGGTAATTGCCTTTCTACCGGATACACTAATAACTAAAATAATAATCAGATATGAATGTTTATGTGAGTATTTAGAAGGGTTTATGACTTAGGTGTAAATTGAGAATTATTTCAGTTTAAATTTTGATTTAGAGTACGATTTATCGAAACTTTATAACTTATTTTAAAGTAAAAATGTGGACTATTTAAAGTAAAAATATTAAATTGTATTTAGATGCCACAAGAAGATTACTGAACCTCAAGAAAACTTCTAAATAAGTTAAAATTAATGAATTAAAGATGGGAATCGAATGTATTCGTCAAAGCTTATTTTTTATGTTATTTATTATTGGTTATAAGGGTGTATTTCCCTCGCATAATAAACCTAATTTAATTTTTTAGGTCCAGATTATCGCCAGCCAAAATATGGACACTTCTCATCCCCCGACGCTCGACGACATTCAATTGGAATTGGGAAATATCCAGATGAGATTTAATGGTTTAGGGAATATGGATTATCTTATTGAATTCGGTGTTAATATTCTCCCAAACGTATTGAGATATCAAATAATGGACGCCATTGAGAAACCCGTCAAATTTAAAATACAGGAGGCTCTTGATCGTGTTAACGTGGAGAGAATTATAATGAAAAATGCCGATCAGCTGGATAGGGGGATGGGGTTTGAGAATATACAGCTTTTGTTGTAAATAATTAGCTTAGAAATAAATGTTAACTTTTGCACCAACGTATTTTATTATCAAGTGTAAATAAAATAAAGTATGTAATTAATTTTTTTGTGTAAAAATAACCAGAGTACACTAGTTCTCTCCCGAGGTTAAAAAACTCTTTTAATTATATACTAGTTCATGCCAAAGAACTTATACTAGTCCGCTTCCATGGTTAAGCGGATTAAGTATTTATAGTACGTACACTCTATCTTTTCAAATGCATGAAATTATTCATGAATTACTTTTTTTACTATATTTTTTCCGCCCACATCTCAAGGTGAATGACATGTCTCGCATTCCATTTTACTTTTATTATTCACTCGCATATTTCTTTTCCATTTGTTTTAAACGTTTCAACGTTTGATATTCCTTTCCCCAGGTAACTGTAGCTTCCTCCGTGGTTATTGTTAGTTGTTGCCCTGGAAACCATCAGGATCTTCTAATTCTAATGCCACAAATTGGTCGCATTGCTCCTGTAGTGATCTCTTTCCAAGTTAACATGCTCCTTTTCTAACTTGACTGCACCGCACTGAAGACGACCAATAGTTAGAAATACGTATATACGGTTGCCTTCCATCGATATACCTTTTTTGGTTTTCTGTTTTGCGAGTCAACATGCCATTCCATTTTACTTAGGTATATATATATATATATATATATATATATATATATGATTGAACGAAATAAATTCGGAACATAGGAATATAATGTATTTCGGCTCAATTCTGCTGTAGCTGGTTGGCCAACAAAAGATTGTCAAATAATTATATTATAAAAAATCCCATACTTCAGTGGGCTGCTGGATTCTGAACTCATAAAAATTGAAAGCTACACATAAATCTACGATTATGCTGTCAAACCAGTTATAGCAGGAAATGTAGCATTTCACCTCGCAATTTTTTCGTGCGGCGCGGATTGACTTGAAATTTAACACAAGGTAGGTAATAGCCTAAGGATCAAAATCTATATCGAACCAAAGTGCGCCAAAGCCTAGGGGGTGGTTGCCACCCCATCTCCGGGTGAAAATTTTTTTTACGCTTTAACTACAGGTTTCGATTAGAAAAGTGATTCTAAACAAAAAATGTGCTATACATTTTTTTTATAAAATGATATTTTTCAAGTTATTTGCGATTGAAAGTAACAAATTTTAGACGAAAAAATCCACGTTTTTAATCGATTTTTCGCGAATAACTCGAAAATGGTGCATTTTATCAAAAAAATTGTAGAGAACAAATTTGTAGCTTTTAAAAAGACAAATACAATTACAAATACAATATCAATGTTCAGCGGTTTTCTTCAAATGCCAAATTTGAAAGATTCAAAGTCAAATATCGGGAAAATGATGCATTTTTGGAAGAAAACTCACAAAACCTTTTTTAAAGAGCATAAATAGACCTATCATAAAAAATAAGGTCAATACCTCATTTTTTACGAAAAAATCGAGGAAAACAACACCCTAATCACCCCCATAATTAAAATCGATCTTCACCCTTCTGCAATTCCCTTTGTAGATGTATTGTTAATACTTCCAAGAAATTTGACCCATTTAAAATGCTTAGTTTTAGAAAAAGTACAGCTTAAAGCGAGAAACGATTTACAATTTCATATTTTTTACCCTTCTTTTTTTAAATATGCCAGAAAATACTGAATATATGAAAAAAATAAAAACTACCAAATTGTAGCTCTTTTAATGACTAAAATTATCCTTTATTTAGATTTGTTGTACAATGAATATTTGGCGAGATATAGCCGTTTAAAGCATCGATTTACGATCAAGCACCATCTTTTTCGGGCCCTTTAAACTCACCCCATTTAAAAACCAAGGGTTCCAAAAAGATTTAATTCACAGATCCTTGTAGCTATTAAGAACCTCTACAAATCGTTTTTAAAGAAACATCTATCGTTAAAAATTAAAGGAAATACTTTAAAAAACCAGTTAATTTTTTTCCGGAAAATTCCATTAGTATAGTACAGTACATTTCGGAGCATAATAATCTACAAAACCGGTATATTAGCTAGTGGGGCGTTATACATTCGAAATTTTAAGCGTTCTTATTTTGAAATCCCATACAACAGAATAAAACATCTGCTCATATGTCTATGGCTTGGCAATGAAAATATCAGAGCAACAGATTGGGGATGGTTTTCCAAAGATAGTTTGTTATTACCCGTACGCATGAACAAACAACCTGCACCCGATAAATTTTTGAAAATTATCTTTTGCCAATGCAAAAAAGGATGCGGCGTTTCATATGGGTGCAGAAAAGTTGGTTTATACTGTAACTCTACTTGTTCTGGGTGCTCAGGTGAAGGGTGCAATAACAGTCCACCAATAATTGAGGAAGATGATGATGACATAGATCACGATGAAGATGTAATTGATGACGAATAAAATTAATATTATAATTGTTTTACCTATAAATGTAAATATTTTCTACTATTTATGTAAATGTATAAGAATATATGGTGCCTTTTTATGTTGATAATTTTTTTTGTATTTAATTCTACTTTTTTAAAATTTATATCTTATAAATTAGTTTATAAAAACTGCAATGTTGTAAAGGATGATTTTCAAAAGTTGAAAAGTTGCAAAATTTTGGCAAAAAATTGTTTTCACCTATAGCACTCATAACAATTGATTTTTAAGGGCGGAAAATGTATGAATTTGTATTTTAAAGTATAAAAAAATCAATATTTAACTAATCCAAACCAAATTTCACTCATCTTAAGATTTATAATATTATTTTACAATTTTTGAAAATTAGGGGTAGTTTTCATCCCTAAGAACAATCAGGGTTCATCGGCATGACATTAACTATAAAGCAGAGGGTGAGTTGAGCTTAAGTCCAAATTTTTATGCAAATCGTTCCAGGGTGAAATCATTTTCTTCGCATTACTAATTTTTTTATATTAATCTCTAATAAGGGTCGCTTTTTAAGGGTTGAAATATGATGGAACTTTATTCAAAAGCACGAAACTATCATTATTTAATTAATTCAAACCAAATTTTACCCATATTCAGGTTTAATATGTTATTTTATAATTTTTGAAAATTACGGGTAGTTTTCACCCCTTAGGACAATCAGGGTTCGTCGACATGACATAAACTATAAAGCAGCGGGTGAATTGAGCTTAAATCCAAATTTTTATCCAAATCGATCCAAGGCGAAATAATTTTTTTAGAATTAGTAATTTTTTTACATTAATCTCTAACAAGGGTTGCTTGTTAAGGGTTGAAATATGATGGAACTCTATTCAAAAGTATGAAATAATCATTATTTAACTAATTCAAACCAAATCTTACCCATATTCAGGTTTAATATGTTATTTTATAATTTTTGACAATTAGGGGTAGTTTTCACCCCTAAAACCCTTCAGCGCACTTCGGTTCGATATAGATTTTGATCCTTGGGCTATTACCTACCTTCTGCTAAAATTTCAAATGGATACATGCAGGACGAAAAAATTGTGAGGTTTTAACTTTTTTCGAGCTTCAATTCCTGAACTATTTTCGCCTCCTTAGACAAACCCGTCTTACGCAAACAACTTTGTTGCGAGACAGATAGTTGAACGATATTTTATACAATGTCTATACTCAGGTATGGATTTATTTTTGTCCAAGTTTTATATTGGTCCACTATTTTAAATGCAGTTCAAACAGACATGTATTAAATTGTATGTTCCGTTTTAATTTGGTTCAATCTGTATATATATATATATATATATATATATATATATATATATATATATATATATATATATATATATATATATGTGGCTTTTCTTGGGCTTAGGTTCATAAAAAAAAATTAATTTGATACTAAGACATTTTTATATATTTTTTTTACGTTTCGGCAGGAAATCCATGCCTTTTTCATGAAATAATATTGACTAAAAAAAACATTCTATAGACATAATACACTTTAAAAGTTAAACTTTTGACTTACCAAGCATGTAAAAAAGTAAATTTTTAAGAAAAAAGGATAAGGATTCTAAACTAATATAGTTTTGATTAACTGAGTGGCTTCCCTTCTGTATAAAGGATGTGACAACTTATAAGTTCTTAAGGCTAATCCCTGTACGAGGTTGTGTTTGAATCTTTTATAATGAAAGGGATGATAATTAAGGAAGCAATTGCTAGCAACGCTCTTTCTAAAAAATTTGGTTCTTAGGATGTTGTCAACACTTCTTACAATTAACATGTAAAGAAACGGAATGGTGTTATTTACCTCCATCTCGCTTATGAACTGCAAGTGGGGATTGTATTCATTGAAGACAGAAAGGGTGTGAGTAATTTGATCTGTGAGTACGGCCAGAATCAAGTCGTCAACATATATCTTAACAAACAGAATGTTGTAATCGAAGTGACTGAGTGTATCTACAATAAGGTCATCCAAGATGAAACCAACCAAAAGGGGAGAAATAGAAGATTCCATAGGGATTCCAAAATTCTGTAGGTAAAATCTATCATTAAACACCAGATAGCTGGTGTCAAACACCAACTTGACTAGTCCCACGAAAGTTTCCCATCCAAAGGGACAGTGGGGTTGGATTTGATTCCAGTGATTATATAAAGAGGTAAGCACAACAGGTCAAGGTAAGTTGGTAAAGAGAGACACTACATCAAAATTTACTACTTGAAACCCTAAAGGTAATTGGTAGTTGTTGATAAAATGACAAAAATTTGAAGGAGTCTGAGTCTGAGATATTAATCTCGTTATCATTATTATATGCTGTTGAAAGTATATTAGCCAAAAACGTGCAATGTTGCAATTAGGAGAATTAAATGGGACGCATGCACAATTGAGGTTTGCGTATTTTAGGCAAACAGTAAAATCTCGGATGTTATTGTAATTATTAAGAGATTTGGCTATAACATCCGTGATAAGATTGGATCTTTTTAACTTGGAAATGTGGTTATTATTTGTTATTATTTGTTATATATACATATATATATATATATATATATATATATATATATATATATATATATATATATTTATATACATATATATATATATATATATATATATATATATATATATATATATATATATATATATATATATTGTTCTGATATTTTGTTTGTGTATGTTTTATGAGCAATGAGTATTTTTAAATACTATATATCATATATATATATATATATATATATATATATATATATATATATATATATATATATATATATATATATATATATATATATGTATATATAACAAATAATAACCACATTTCCAAGTTAAAAAAATCCAATCTTATCACGGATGTTGTAGCCAAATCTCTTAATAATTACAATAACATCCGAGATTTTACTGTTTGCCTAAAATACGCAAACCTCAATTGTGCATGCGTCCCATTTAATTCTTCTAATTGCAACATTGCACGTTTTTGGCTAATATACTTTCAACAGCATATAATAATGATAACGAGATTAATATCTCAGACTCCTTCAAATTTTTGTCATTTTATCAATAACTTCCAATTACCTTTAGGGTTTCAAGTAGTAAATTTTGATGTAGTGTCTCTCTTTACCAACTTACCTTTACCTGTTGTGCTTACCTCTTTATATAATCACTGGAATCAAATCCAACCCCACTGTCCCTTTGGATGGGAAACGTTCGTGGGACTAGTCAAGTTGGTGTTAGACACCAGCTATCTGGTGTTTAATGATAGATTTTACCTACAGAATTTTGGAATCCCTATGGAATCTTCTATTTCTCCGCTTCTGTTTGGTTTCATCTTGGATGACCTTATTGTAGATACACTCAGTCACTTGGATTACAACATTCTTTTTGTTAAGATGTATGTTGACGACTTGATCCTGGCCGTACTCACAGATCAAATTACTCACACCCTTTCTGTCTTCAATGAATACAATCCCCACTTGCAGTTCATAAGCGAGATGAAGGTAAATAACACCATTCCGTTTCTTTACATGTTAATTGTAAGAGGTGTTGACAACATCCTAAGAACCAAATTTTTTACAAAGAGCGTTGCTAGCAATTGCTTCCTTAATTGTCATTCCTTTCATTCTAAAAGATTCAAACACAACCTATTATAGGGATTAGCCTTAAGGACTCATAAGTTGTCACATCCTTTATACAGAAGGGAAGCCACTCAGTTAATCAAAACTATATTAGTTGAGAATTCTTATCCAACTTTTCTTATTAATAGATATATATGTTTTCTACTGCAAGGTCCTTACTTGACCCGACTCATACCAATGTTGGAGATTTACATAATAACATACTTGACAACAATAAACTCCAACTTGAGGAGGTATCCACATCTGAGTCTTCTCCTAGATATTGCTCATTACCCTATTTTACACAGACTATAGAGAAACTTACTAAATTGTTTAAAACCCTTTCTACCAAAATGGGCATCAAAAATTGTAAAACAGATATTTGGGAGAAATCCAATGTAGTGTACAATATTACCTGCAAAGACTGCCATTTGAAGTATATTGGCCAAACAAAAAGAACCCTCAAAGGGCGTGTTATATCCCATAAAAGTGATATCAGATGCAACAACAACTCTTGTGATCCCAGTACCCACTCTATCTCTCTTAACCACCAAATCAACTTTGAGAGTATTAAATATGTAGGAACTTTGAAATGTGTCACATATTAAGGGAAAAAAACTTCATGACAGACGTACTGACATCGATAATCTCAGCATCATTTATTACTCCTTGCTGTTGAATAATCCTTAAAATTCTTCTAGTTAAATGTTACATTTCATAATCTAACTTATTCTTCTTCAAGTTCCTTCTCCTATCGGAGGTTAAAAATCTTCTTCTTCTTAACGTTCCCTATCAAGTCCCCTTGACGTTGGCGATTAACATGGCGAAACTGTCTCTGTCTCGAGCTATTCTAAAGAGTTGCTCAGCTTTCTTTATTCCTGTTCACTCTCTGATATTCTTCAACCAAGAGGCCTATTTTCTACCAATTCCTCTGCGTCCTTCGATTTTACCCATCATAATAAGTTGAAGAATATTATATCGGTCTCCCCTTACTACGTGCCCAAAATAGGCCATATTTCTACATTTGATGTTATCAAGCAGTTCGCGAGCAGCATTTGCTCTCTCAAGGACTGCCACATTTGTCAGCATAGCCGTCCATGGAATTTTTTGTATACGTATGTGCAGCCACATTTCAAAGGCCTCCAGACGATTAATGGTAGATATTTGGTTGAAAATCATCATCGCTATTTTAATTTTATTGGCCGCGCTTCTGAATAATTCTAATGAGCTGCAACTGAACCACTCTCTCAAATTTATTTGTCAAGATATTTTGCATCGTTCTGGGTTTCTCTTCCCTTGTGTCTTCACTTGCATAATTAACCTAAGTAATACGTACTTCTCGCCCCTCATTATTTGACCCAGATATTTAATCTTTTTACTTTTAACAGTTTTTATGACTTCACATTCTTTCTTCATTCTTTGTAACAACTCTATATTAGTTACTTTTTCAGTCCACGATATTCTGTGGATTCTCCTGTAGCACCACATCTCAATATAATAATAATCTAACTTAAGGACACCTAAATCCAATCAAGACATGGCAAAATTTTTCGGTTTTGTCCTCTAGTGAAAAAAAGTAGCTACCATCGGTTTTACCCTCATGCTTCTAAATTAAATCCCTATATTCATTTTAACGAAATCTTCAGCAATTTTCATACATTACATTCGATGTAAAATCTTTTCCAAAAGAAACCTCTTGGTGAGTTAAACAAATTCATATCACATTATATTTCATTAATATTCACTAATTCTAGGTTCCCCAACAATGGTCACCGGTATCTTATATTTCCAACCTTCTTTTTAATCAGATTTATAAATATATTGACTTTTCTATTATATCCTGTTAAACGAGTATTTTTGTCATCTATACTACGTTCCACGTTAAGAAAATAACATTGCGGAGATAGGGCCATGTATTTCTTATGGACGATAGAAACGCAGCGTTGCCACGACACACACAAGCACAATTTAGAGTTGTATAATTTGTATTTTTGTTTCCACATACATGAATTAAATTAATGTTTTTTAACGTAAATACGTAATTGACCAAAAGTGCCCATTCGAAACAAGAGATGAAAAGTAGGGAAAATGATTTTAATTAGATGAATAGTATTTACAAAAGATAATTTTATTTTATCTTATTTTAATTATAGTAACGAAAGTTTATTTGTTTTTCGGTGAGCCATAAATCATAGAAATCAGTAGAAAATATTGCTTAGTTAAATCATGCATTTTGCCGCCTATTAAAGTTTTAAAAGCAAATAAACGGACTTGGAATGCGTATATCTAATTACTAATTGCAACTTAAAATAATACGATTTGCGTATGTCAGCAATTTTATGTCGTTCTCTGACTACATAATGATAATAAGGCTTTTATTTAGTAGTTATTCTGACTTTACAGTTAAATATTGTTCTGAAGCTATTTTCTTGTGGCATTGTAAATTAATTACTATTTATAACTGGGAATAAGCCACAATTAAAGATAAAAATACGTTTATTGACGTTTCAATTTCCAATTCGGAAATCGTTCAATTAGGAGAACGATTTCCGAATTGGAAATTGAAACGTCAATAAACGTATTTTTATCTTTAATTGTGGCTTATTCCCAGTAATAAATAGTAATTAATTTACAGTTAAATGTTAATTGAAAATGAAAATTCAAAAATTAAGCAAAGGGAATATCTTGGACATCCGTGCAAAAGAGAGTGTCTGAGAATTTTGGCAACAGTGATCTCCATAAGCGTAATGATATTTTCTTAACTTGAAACAAAGAATAGTTGATTTATCGTACAAAGACTGATTTCCATAGATAGAAAGGCATGTTATTTTTTGTTTTTCTCTTCGGAATAGTATATCCCTATCTGTCAAAAATAGTTGCTTTTTTGAATTACTTTTATGTGTCTAACAATAAAGTTAACTTTTCATGCTTTTTTCAATAATTTTTTTTTCAAATTGTTCACTAAGCTCTAATTAAAACAAGTTACTTTTTCTCCTGGCTTCATGTTTCGATATATTGCGTAGAAACGCACTTATATTCAAATCGAAGATGCCACTCAACCTAAAGGAAAAAGCATTCGATCAGTGTATACTACCAAGCGGGACATTTAGCGAGACAAACTGACGATAGGTGGTCCACTAAAATTACACTGTGGTATCCGAGAGGCGTTAAGAGACCAAGAAGATGTTCAAATTTAAGATGGGACTGCGACATAAGGAAACAAATTAGTACAACATGGCACAGAAAAGCGAATTTTAGACAATCACGATCAGATATGATGAATGAATACGTAAGGGAGGCTACACGATAATCATCGGTAGAATATGCGGAAAATGATATATATATATATATATATATATATATATATATATATATATATATATACATAAGTAAAATGCAATGAGTATTTTTAAATACTATATATCATATATATATATATATATATATATATATATATATATATATATATATATATATATATATATATATAGGGTTTTTATCGCGGTTCTCAAAGAATTAGTTTGTAAGCACTTTTTGAAATTATCTATATTATAATTATTATGAAACACACACACATATATATATATATATATATATATATATATATATATATATATATATATATATCTAATATAGACAATGTGAATTTAGAACAACCTATCTTAAACTAAAATTCTTAATACGATAATTAAATTATATTTACAAAATTTGGTACCTTTCTGTCACTGAATGCCTAAATAAAACTGTTTTCCAAAATAAAGATTTTAATCACCACTCAATGTCTTCGTTATCAGCCTTGGTTATCCTTATTTTTGTGAAATTGCTTTGCCAAATACACTACAATGTTTTAGTTATCGGCTTCCACCATTTAAAAATATTTTTCTCCTTAATAGGCTTGATAAATCGGCAAAATCTTATTCTTTCTTTATTGCTTTCTTGTTTATTCTTCTTTCTAATAATTTTTTTTTCAATCTCCAATCACCATATAAATATTATAGTTTTTAATTTCTTCTAATCTCCAATCACCATATAGATAATATAATTTTTAATCTCTTCGAATCTCCATATAAATAATATAATTTTTAATTTCCAACTAATATTCTCTTAACACTATTTTTAATCTTCATCTAATATACTTTCCAATACTATAAAACTTTAATACTAAATCACTGATTATTGACTATCTTGAATACTGCATTACTGGCTTTAATATTCTAATAATGACCACTGCATGCTATATACTGTCTAATACTCACTATTGACTACTAACATACTGTCCTTCCTTCTCCAAATCACAGAGTATTTATATCATTTCAATGTTCCAGAATATTCTTGAAAGAAAATATATTCGAATCCTTCTATTATTAGCGCACTCAAATATATTTATAATATGATAATTATTAAAATAACGAAATACATTGCAAAATAAAACTTATTATTATGCTAATTTCTTAAGAATACCCTCATATAAATACTTTTTATAATATTATCTAGTATATAATATATAAATAACATATACATTATTTCTTTAATCACTATATAAGTTCATTCTAGATTACCTTCGTTTCTCCTATATTTAATATTACCTCAATATATATATATATATATATATATATATATATATATATATATATATATATATATATATATATATTATTTAGTCACTTAACATTTCGCCAACTGGCACTGTAACGGGTAGCTCTTTCAGGACGACAGACTCAGTAAAACACAGGTTAAAATAAAAATATGTCTATTGATCTAATATATGTACAATATATATGAAAATAAAATAAAATAAATCCTGTGCCGTAGAAATTAACTCTGCGCTCCGTCTGGATCCCGTGATGAATGAATCCCCGGCGGACGCCTATAAAAGAAAGAAAGAAAATAATTATTAATAACAAATAAAATAGGTGTAGTCAATCGCACTCAGACGTATATTCGCTTCCGCTTCAAACCAGCGTTACAGCACTACAAATTTATTAAAACAAAAAAGAAAATTACGATAAAATTGCATAAATATTTACTTACAGGGGTAAAACTGTTCACAAAAAAGACATGTCAAACATTCGTTTAACAATTTCACAATTAGACCGACAATTTTCAAAATAAGTTAATATACGCTTAAAATAACAAAAAGTATATAGTGCACTAGACGAGTTTCTTTAAATTTCTATAGACAGTGTGGAAACCACTTATGGAATAAAATTGTTTGTGTCCTTATTATAAAAAATAATCAAAAACTCTGGGACACGTTAACTTTTAAAATTAAATGTGCTCTTTTTAAACATAAGTATAAATGTACAGGGTGATCCACGCAAGTCTAGCATAGTCCATAATTCTTATTTTTAATGAAACACCCTGTAAATTTTTATGTTTATAAAATACTTTTAACAACGTGATTTTAATGAACTATATAGGGTCTATAATGAATAATACAAGGTGAAATTTTGAAATTAATAGTTTATCACGTGTTATGGTATTATTTTAAATTAGCTAAATACAGACAATAAACTTCTACTCTAAGTATCAGTACACTGAATATTGGGGAAAATTTCTGTTTAGTAACCGTGTTAACATTTTTTGTCGTGAATAGGTAAACACTGTATAGATAGTCTGCTAATTAAACTAAATCGGCAAATAATGCGAATTGTTATCAATCAGTTGACATGCTGTTGACATTTTACAATAAAATAATAAATTCTTAATTAAAAACTAATTTCTTGTAGAAATAAAAATGAAATATTTAACTAAGGCCCATCGAATTGAAATTTTAATGATGATCGGTTATGGGGAGAATTGTAGAAGTCAAGTTGAAGTAGCAAACTTATTTACTCAGAGGTATCCTCAATTGCCTAATATTTCACAAGGTAATGTGTCTAAAATTTATGCACAATTCAGAGAACTTGGATATGTCAAACCATTAAAAAGAAAATCGAACTTCATTGAAGATGAAGTGAAAGTGGATATTTTGTTAAGTGTCGCAGAGAATCCAATGTCAAGTTCACGTCAAATTGCACATCAAAATAATGTGAGTCACACAACTGTCCTAAGGTGTCTCCATGAAGAAAACTTCATCCATATAAATTGACATTTGTGCAGGAGCTAACAGAAGACGATCCGTATCGTAGATTGGATTTCTGCAAAAGAATGAGAGATAAAATTAACAAATGAAATAGCTCTTGGCACAATTCTTTTTTCCGATGAATCAAAATTTACATTGAACGGAGAGGTAAACTGACAAAACTGTAGATATTGGTCAGCGGAGAATCCTCATTTAATGCGTGAGACACACACTCAGTATTCTCAAAAGTTGAATGTTTGGGCAGGTATTATAGGAGATCATATTATTGGTCTTATATTTATAGATGATAATTTGACAGCGGGAAAATATTTAAACATGCTAAGAGACGATGTTCTTCCTTAGTTGGCTAACTTATATCCCAATCCAATAGATCCGACCCTACCGCATGAAACTGTCTGGTTCCAGAAGGACGGTGCAACACCCCATTATGCTTTAATGATAAGAAATTACTTGAATGAAATTTTCTTGAATAAGTGGATTTGATGAAGGGGACTTAAGCCAGCTAGGTCGCCAGATCTTATGCCTTTTAATTTTTTTTGTGGGATTATCTCAAGAACAAAGTATATGCAACACAATCAACTATCATTGAAGACCTCAAAAAGTAAGGATAACTACAGAAATACGGAATATTTCAACTCAAACTTTAAACAAAGTTCGGAACGAGTTTTATAGAAGACTGTGTTATTGCCAACAACAAGGTGGAAAACATGTTGAGCATTTATTTTAATGTAATGCAATCAATTTCCTCGGGTATTATATGAATTCATTGTCTTGAAGAAAATACCTAATTTCAAAATTTCACCTTGTATTGTTCATAACAGACCTTACATGATATAGTTCGTTGACATCAGGTTGTTAAGAAGCTTTTAAAAACATGAAAATATGCAGGGTGTTTCATTTAAAATACAGATTATACACTATGCCAAACTTGCATTGATCACCCTGTACATTCAAATTTATGCTTAAAAAGCGTACATTTAAATTTAAAAGTTAAAGTATCTCAACGTTTTTTATTATTTTCTAAAATAAACACACAAACAATTTTATTCCATAAGTGGTTTCCACACTGTATATAAAATAAGGTAGCAGGTAAATCGGAAATTAACATTGGTTAAATGAATTGAAGAATATTGCTGTAAATGCTGCTTAGTTGATTCGTATCTGCTTTATAATTTATTTCATTTTTTATTTTAATAATATAACACATTTCCAGAAACAGCCTGTTTTTATAATTGGTTGTTGTTTGTGTTTGTAGGATTTAAACATTGGTGTAGTCAAATTTGTGACCTGTATTCATGGAGTGGTCGACAACAGCGCGTGTGTTTTTACCTTTATGGCAGTCACTTTTGTGCTGGGTAATACGTTGTTTTAACCAATAGCCTGTCTGTCCAATATAGCAACCTTCGCTGCCTAAACACGCTATTTTATAGATTGTATTGGTAGTGTACATTATCTGGTATCTTTAACACGAGAAAATAGAATTTTGTTACTAATACCGCTGTATCTACCAATTCTGATGTTATTGTATATTTTGAAGAGGGCTGTAATCTTATTTCTTAGATTACTAATGAAGGGCAATCTTTTATATGTAAAGTTTTTTGGAGCATCTTTATCCAATGGTCCATCATAATAGTGGGAGTTTTAAATTACTTGTTTAAGGAGTGTTTTTGGACAACTGTTGTTAATAAATATATATTATATTTATAAAAATATAACAGAGTTTATTTAACTAGTTATGGGACGTAGAGGAACATTTTCTTTATGAATTTTTGGTAGACGGTATAGTTTTGGAAAAGAAGAATTGTAAATAGTAAGTTCTTTTGCCTGTTAGTCAGTAAGCTATTTTTCGGATTTTAATCTCTTTATTAAGTTATTAAATGAAGTTTGTATTGATTTTGTTGGATCTTTAGGTTGTCGTAAATATGTTAGAGGGTCATTGAGAAGTAACTCAGTTTTTTTAATATAGTCATCCTTGTTGAGAGCAACAGTGTAATCACCTTTATCAGACTCCAAAATAAGCTTAAGCTTCTTTACAATTTTACACACTTATAATAATTTTTCTGTGGATATTTGGTTTTTCATATTGTTTTTTTTTAGATGAACTGATTAGAAAGCGAAACGTCTTCAATAAATAGATGAAGTAGCCACCATCTTCGTCTTTTTGCTCTCCACCTTTTGACCGAAAAACCCACCACTCTCTTCGAGTGATCCTTAATATATATATATATATATATATATATATATATATATATATATATATATATATATATATAAAAGAAAGACAAGGTAGTCCAAAATTTTTTTACTAGTTTGGAAAAAATATGTAAATACTTTTTTCTTTTTGGGTGTGGTAGTCAATAAAAAATAGAGCTTTGCTAAGGCGTACTATTTATTCTGAAATCCGAGCTTTCGGTGGTTGTTTGCCACCTTTATCAAGGTCTACAATGAAAATTACTGTGTTATAAAATTAGGCTGATGTAATATAAAAGTTATAAAAACTTGCCAGAAAGTAAGATTCATAGCATATAAAACACAACGTTAAATAAATAACATAATGTGATCTGAATTACTAAAGCCATTAAAACTTAAAAATTTTAAAATAACTTAAAAATAAAAGAACATGTTACAAAGTTTAAAAAGTAAAAAATAAGACGACATGTTTGACAAAAAACAGTCGTCTTCACAGGTTTGAATTCAGTCACATCTCACGAACAGAAAGAGGTAGTAGGAGTAACTATTGTTGTTTAAATAGTTCGATGTAACTACATGTAGTTATACATGTACATATATATATATATATATATATATATATATATATATATATATATATATATATATATATTTATTTAGTTCAAATTTCTTTTTTCGTCTCATCACAATTTAAAAACGATTAAACTGACGCATCTCTTTGCAATATTACTGATAAACTATTCCAATACAATAAAATCAAATAACTAATCTCAACCATTATCAATTATTATTACAAGAGTAGATGAACTCTGACATCGCCTTCAATGAAATTGTCTCAGTTGATTTGGTTGTTTTAGTGTGGCTGTACGGGCACGCAATCCACTGTATACGCTTTTAAAAAATAATATCGAGACAATGTGGAGGACTAAATCAGTGAATATGAAGTTTGTTTATTTGATTATTGTTGCTTGTGTGATATGGGGGGATGGTAAGTTGTATGTGATTTATGATAAACGGAAGTTTGACTAATATTTTTTAATGAAAGCAGTTTTTAGTATTTTTCATGTGCTAATAATAGTATTAAAGAAGACTAAAACAATTGGTCTTAAGCTAAGGTATAGAAGAAAATAATTTATTATGACAAATTAACTTTCCTTAGCTTTTAAAAGTTATTACTTTCCGACATATATATGCAAATATTGAGTATTAAACTGTTTTATCACTTGTGTTTTGAATTTTTTTTATATATTTATGCACGTGACAAATTATTGACCCCTATTCTGGTTAGGAACTTTTTAAAATGAAATTGGATGAGATGCATTTTTTTTATTTAACCTTATTTTAACAATATGTTTCTTTCATTGTAACAATTAACAATAAGTCAAATGTATGTCTAGTACTCAGTGGTCATGTAGGGATCACTTCCAATAAGGTTTCCTTTTAACTAAACATTGACTAATGACAACATAACTCCAATTAATGTTTTAAGATTACTTAATATCTATTTCAATCTGATCTTAAAATCTAGATATATATCTGTCAGTACAGGTCTGTTTGTTTATACTGCTTTAGTCTGTGCACTTCACCACTAACGTCGAACAGATCTCACGCAACCACGTTGGGATGTACACCTAGTCCCTCTTTGTATTTTCTGCTGAAGTAGGAAATCTCTTCCTTGGTAATAGGAATTTTCCACTTCTCTTCCTATCATTTCATTGGGCAGTACCAGGAAGCATTTACTATCATTTTGAGAATTTTATTTTGAAATCTTGGATTTCCAAGTTAGAATTACTGGCTATACCCCATAATTTTATCCCATAAGTCCACAAGAGTTTTATTATAGATTTCTAGATACCTAAGTATTTCATTTTCTGTGATTAGTAGTGATTTTCTACTAATCATCCAGTAGAGTTTATGTAGGTTAAGTCCAAGTTTCCTTCACTTTCACCAAATTAGTCTTCTATCCAAATATATACTTAGATATTTTGTAAAGTCTGCCTGTGTTAGTTGACTATTATTTAAACAAACTGCAGGAAAACTGATAATATACAAATATTTTGTATTTGAAGGTTTTGTAAATACCCACAATTCTATGCCGTAGGTCCAGATGAGTCTCAGTATAGTTTTGTGTATTATCAGCTTATTTTCTTGTATTCATTTTAAATTTTTGGCAATGAGTCAGTTCATTTATTGGGTTTTGAAACTTAGTTATTGCTTTTTTGATCGATTATATACATATCACGTTAATTTTTGGTCAAGGCAATGGCCTAAATATTTGATTCGTATTTCATTGGGAAATATTGGTTGTTATTTAGGACTTAAGGACATAAGGTGTGTCTGGATCGTGAAAGTTATCTGTGCAGATGTCTTGATGTTTACTAAAATCCTCCACTCATGAAGGCAATCTTAATGCAACTTAACTTGGTCCTGGAGTTTTCCTGATCCTTCTAATGGATGTTCGTCCAATGCTATTATTGCAGTGTCGTCAGCGAAGGTTGCCCGATTAGTTAAGTTGGTTGTTAAGATATCAGCTGTATAAATTCGATACAAGTATGGATACAAAGACCACATGTATTGTTACAACAGCAAATTTACTAATATATAAATTAAGAATAGAGAGACAGATAATAAAACAAGTGATAAGGTTTAAATATATGAGCATCACACTGTTTAGTTAACGAAAGCTTAAAAATAAGTGAAGGATCAAGTGCATTTATTAAACAAAGCAGTAGGTTTTCAGGAGAAAAGTCCTAGGTTTTTAACCAACGTGACTAGAAGTCGATATTTAAACTCGTCATGTATGTTTATATCGATTGATATAGGATTTTCGGAATTTTTACCAAACTTCCGGACATAACTTTAATTCACGTCGAAAATTATATCGCTTGCACTATGTCGGCTACTTAAAAACAGTACTTCTGATTGCAACTCTGGAACCAAAAGTGCGAGGTCAACTTTCTTACCTTTATAATACCATTTTAGGTTTATAAACTCTCATTTGACACTAAATTTGTCACTTGCCATTTGACACTTTACTTGTTTTAATAAAGGAGGAGTTGTGTATGAAACTTGATTTTCATAAGTATAGATACTCCAGTCGTCAGAGACGAAATTGCCACTGAACCTCTAAAAATCATACGAACAAGTTGAATTTTGCCGAGAATATTAATTTTAGGACCCCAAAAAAGGTACAAAAAAGTTTACCACATTAGCTTCTCCCTAAAACCCCTTCGCAGGAGGATACCAACGCAAAAAATCGATTTACCAAGAATCTGTACATCATAGCAAAAATTGTTTCAACAAAAAAATATATCTCAGATAACTTTAAGTAAAAAAAATCTATAATCTTTTTTGTGTATAATGAGCCGTTCCCTCAGAAACAACGCTTAAAGCGACCGTCGATTTTGAACATTACGTTCGTGAAATCAATGTTCAATAAAATTTGTATCAGCTTAACGGTACAAATTCGATATCTTTTGATCCAAATGTCTTATCGACAAAAATCGAGATGTGTTTTAAAGGTAAAGAGGTTAGCTTCCGAGTGCAATTTTATATTTTTGCCGCAAGTAAACTTATATTTTGTAAAGGTGTTAAACGAATAAACGTGGCGCGATTTTTGCCATTTTTTATGATTTTTATGAGATCAATACAATCTATCCCTTTTATTAACTGGCCACTTTAAAAGTTCGATTATTAGAGCCTTTTAACGGCATACAATCTCTGATACATATTGCAAGAAATAGAGAAGTAATGGAAAATGTGATCGCTAACATGCATTAGTGGATTTGCATCTGAAGAAGAAGAAGATTAGAGCCTAAGCTTTGAAACCAATAGCACGAAATTTTAGTTTTGAGTTTTGAAAACAAATGTGACGCATTTGAAATATTACTAAGAAGCACTTGGATTTAAACTTTCACATAACAAACACTCTAAAACGTTTAAAACTTTACTCGACGTCCTTACTCGATGAAATGCGTACAGAAAGGATGGTAATTTATATAGATAAATTATTGTTAATGCATTGTGGAATATAAATATTCCCAGCATCGCTATGAATGCCTTGATTAAGCTTGGGTAAACAGTTTACTTTAATTGCTATCGAAATTTCACTTCATCTTCCCTCACTAGAGATCGCTAGTAGCATACTCTGGTAATTATTTTTCCTATAATTTCCATACTATTAGTCGGTGCATTTTGATTTGGTTTGAGTTTTCTTACGAGTCTCTTTGATGACGGGTAGACTCAGAATCACGTGTTAAAGAATGGTAAGAGACTCAAACTAAACCTAAAAACCGTGTTCTTGGTTAGAGAACCAAGATTATTCATCTGGGTTAGATTAAATTCTGTGTTTTTGATTTATATTTCAAATGCCTCATATTTGTTGCCACAACTCAAAATTAAAATTTCATATCATAGGTTTTAAAGACCGATTTCCAGAATTGAAAGTTTTACTACGACTGGTCAATGAAAGTGATCAATTTTATTATCTCACGGGAATCTTAAAAATGGTAAAAATCGCGACACGCTTATTTATTTAACACCTTTATAAAAACTGAGTTTATTCGCGGCAAACTAAAAAACTGTATTCAAAAGCTGCACTATTTACCTTTAAAAAGAATTTTTTTATCTTTGTTGATAGGACACTTGGATCAAAAGATATCGAATTTTTACCGTCGAACTCATACAAATTTTGTTGAACATTGATTTCGCAGACGTAAAATTTAAAGTATAAGTTTAAGTATACGCATTATCAATAAATTTTATTAGTATAGATGAGACTAAGGAAGTTATGGCATCTTGAGTTGATTTTGATTTTCGAAATCTACATTGAGATTTTGGGAGAATATGTTCTTGTTCTAACCAATATTCAATTCTATTTTTTTATTAACCTTTCTAAGCTCTTTAGAAAGCAAGAAGCTAGGGATATTGGTCTAAATGAACTATAGCAATTTTTTGGTTTCTTAGGTTTTTATAATAGGTAATAAATATATTCCTTCCAGCTCTCTGGAATTTGTGACGTATCATTATTTAGTAATGATATTTTATAGTGGTGGGGTATATACTAGATCATGGAGTATAAAATATTGACTTTACCTGGAGCACTGCTATTTTGTTGCATATCCCATATTTCAAATGATTCTTCTAAGCCAAACTTATATCTTGACACTGTTTCGCTGTATTCTGGAAAATATCGGGTACCCACTGAGGATATATTTTCTTATGAAAATTATCTAGCCAGCTGATATACCACCATATAACCATACTTCACTAATTTGTGTTTTGGAATTATTACTTTTGCATTATTCTACCCAATTCTGTTTTTTCTTTTGTTTAAAAAGTTTTTTGCGACAGCATCAAGTCTATTAAATTCAACTAAATTATTTCTTGTAGGATTTTTTTTGTATTTTATTTAGGCAATTTTTCGGGTATCAGCAGCAATTTTGCAACTGTCACACCACCATTGGTTTGAAATTTGGCTCGTATGTGTGACGTTAGATGAAAACTTTGGTATTGCTAAATTGGCTGCTTTATTAATATTTGCCATTATTTGTTGATAATTTCCGGGAGAATTTTCAGTTTCTAGTGCAGATGAGTATAATTTCCAATTGGCTTTGTTAAGCTTGCAGATCTTGTGATAGGTTTTGGTTGAAAATGATGTTATATGATCTGTTTCCATGTTTATGGTAATTGGAAAATGATTGGATCCATGAGACCTTGTAGGACTCTCCAAGTAAAAAATTTTGAAATATCCTGAGTACAAAAGGTTAAATCAAGAACGGATGCAGTCTTACTAGTTGCTAACCTAGGTGATCCATCATTTAGACATATCAAATTACAGTAAGTAATACATTCTAAAAGTTTTTTACCATATTTGTCTTTAGTATACATTAAAATCCTCTCCAATAATAAACGGTTTAGGTATGTCTTTAAAGAATTCCAATCATTGTCTTTCAGATATTTGGACCTTTGGTTCAATGTAAAATGACACAATATTAATAGGATTTTGCCACGAAAAATTTAAACAGAAGTACATTATAGAATAGAATAGAAATATACTTTATTGTCACTGAAAATTGTACAATTTTATAGACAAAGCTTACAAAAAGTCAAAAAATAACAATAACAATTTGAAGTTACTAAATTTACATAAATCGTAAATAAACAGAAGTACATTATAGAATAGAATAGAAATATGCTTTATTGTCACTGAAAATTGTACAATTTTATAGAAAAAGCTTACAGAAAGTCAAAAAATAACAATAACAATTTGAAGTTACTAAATTTACATAAATCGTCAATATTACCAAATATGACATAATCAAATATACAATCCATTGTAAAATTTCACTAAATTGCAAATAAATTGCATAATAAAACCTTATGAACTAGTTAACGAATAAGTTAAGCTGCTGAGTCTGATACCCAAATATATATATATATATATATATATATATATATATATATATATATATATATATATATATAAATACTTTGTTGCTTGTACCTAAACGTACTGTAATTTCTTAGTTATTCTATAGGAAACTGTTCCACTGAATAATATGGCCTTTTAGATAGATAGACTTTTTCAATTAAGGAACTTAAGGAAAGAAGTAATAATTTTTTTCTTCAAACGTCAAATAACGATGACATTACTTATCTAACTTGATCCTGTCAAAGTTTGATGTCTCCGCCGGCAGCAGTATTTTCCCATTTCTTTACGGCGAAGGGAAAAATGTTGTCATGGCAACAATATGAAACATGTCACAAAGCAACAATACAAATGTCATTAACAACAATTAAACATCATTTTTATTTATAGTAATATTAAAAGTACAATTAGTTAATGAGGCATTTCCAAAATTAAAACCGTGCAAAAATGTTCCCGACTCTTGATACGCATTGGTAATTGTTGATGATACTAATGGTCGAGAACAACTTTCAGCAATCATTCCCGATGTTGGCGAATCATGAGGGTTTAAAATTTTTTGAGCATTATCGTTCTTATTTCTTATTAAATCCTCTACATATCCTTCGGCAACCGTGCTGGATTTCCAGCCCCCATGTCGTTTGAGGAATTCTAGATTTCCGCCTCCATCAATTAAAAGTGTTGCTGAAGTTCGTCGTAAAGAGTGACCCGTGTATGCGCTTGCATCGTCTAAATTTAAATAACCAGCTACTTTTTGGGCTACTAAGCTGATCGAATGTATTCCTATGACGCTTCGGTAACATTTTCCATTTTGGTACTTAATAAAAACTCGGTTTTCTGTGAAATTTTCAGGCCGCAGTGATGCATACTTTTTATACAGTTTAATGTAGTTTTGACCAATTATCGTAAAAGATCTAATTTGTCGTGTTTTACTGTCTGGGATTTTGATAATTATTACATTTTCTTTATCCTCAATGTCCACAGTCTTCATTTTTATCATTTCGTCGCATCGACAGGCGCGCCGGTAACCCCAATTAACAAAACAATCTGAAATATTTTTATAATTTAGTAGAGTATACTACATACTTTGCAATATAATTTTTTTTACCTTTAATCCTAAATACAACTTATCTGGCGCTTCAAACAAAAATTTATAAAACTCATCTTTAGTGAAAACTTTAGACTTCTTTGCAGTATATCCTTCGCTTGTTTTTTTCAGAAAGGCACGTAACTTTAAAAATTTGCTTATATCCACATTTTTTCTAATAACTAACTCGGATTTTATCATAGAGTATCGTGACCACATTGTAGAAGATTTCCTTTTATTTTCATTTTCCATTATGTTAAAATATGCCAGTAAAACGTCTTCGGTAACTTGCCGTACTCCTCTTGTATCGCACCACTCTTGGAAGTGCTTGTACGCTAACCGATACTTTATTCCGGACTTGGAGGGCCCCAAACGTGCTACTGCATTAGCCGCGGACTCAATTTCGTTTAGGTTTTCCATTTTCGCACTAAATTTGCGCTTGCGGTTGCAACAACAATAAGCTGTCTTTAATAATTGCAAACAACTGTCAAACAACTGTAACCAGGGAGACGTAAATCCCACCGACGACTTAATTATTTTAATTTCTAACATCTAGACGATTTTGATAGTTTTGATAGTCACAGTTAATTTCGAGTAAAAATAGCGTATGAATTGTACTATTTATGGTTGAAAATTGCTACGTTTGAAGAAAAAATAGTATATTTTATTCGGCAAAGAAGCGACTTTTCTTGACTTGCCCTCTATTACGCGCCTCACTTCGTTCGGTGCGTAATATCGGGCGCGTCATAAAAAGTCATGCTTCTCCGCCTCATAAAGTAATACACTATTTTGTAGAATATAATACAGATTTTTTTACTAACTCAGGGACTTACTTACTTTGAACGGGATTGGTTAATACACATCAAAGCTTAAATTTCTGTTGGAGTAGTCATGATTAGTTATTCCTGGAAAAACATGTAGGTGTTTACGAATTAAGCAAACAGTTTCTATGTAGAATATTTAAAGAGGGAAGCGTAACAATCCCGTAATTTTTTAAGTAGCTTCTGTAATATGTTATTCCATTGCGCCAAAAAGATACCGTATTGCTGTTTTTTGTAATTTAAAAATAACGTCAGATTGGGCAGCTGTACTAGAACCCCAAAAAATAAGACCATATCGAAAATAAGACTCAAACAAAGAAAGGAATGAAGCTAGTTTTTTACTTAACATATTGATACAAAGGAACCATTTAAGATTGCTGTCTAAAAAAATACCAAGACATTTTACAGAATCAACTATACTGATCTGGCTGTTATTAGGGAGCAAGTGTTAAGAGCTCCTTTATAGGATAATGACACAATCTTATCCACGTTAAAAGAGAGTAAATATTGAGTCGGACCAGGTTTTTATTTTAATTAGATCAGAAGTTGCAATATTAGAGATCGTCCAGGTAATACTGGTATCATCAACAAAAAGAAAAAATTTTCCATCGATTTTAAGTTAGTGATATCATTTATTAAGAAAAAGAAAAGTAAAGAACCCAGTACTGAACCTTGTGGTACTCCACATATAATGCTTTTGTGACTAGAGTCAGTATCATTTGCTCTATCTAGTTGTTTCCTATTCTTCAAGTAAGATTGGAACCAATTCAAAAAAATACCTCGAATTCCTTAGAAATTTAGTATTTTTATCAAAATTTCGTGATTTACTGAATCAAAAGCTTTGATATAGTCACAAACAACAGTAGCAGTATAAAAATTATTTTTAGAGCTTGATAGATCTCATGTAGTATAGAAAATATAGCATCGCTGGTACATTTATTTGGAATACTTCGAATTACTTCAAATAATAATGGCTATCTTTAGGCACTCTGGCAATATACCTTTTTCATACGAATCGTTAATTAGTGAGACCAGGACTTTCAACACATTATTTGGGAAATTAAAAAAATTTTTATGGATAATCCATCAGTACTATATGAAGATTTGTTTTTGATACTACTGATTGTTTAGATCAGTTCAGATTTATCAACTGGTCGTATAAAAAATGAATTCGAGACCTTTTTTGACTTGCGAAGATATAAAATAGGATCTTGTTGTGGCAAAATAGCTGATGTTACATTTTTACTCACATTAAGGAAGTATTCGTTTAGATTTTTAGGGTTTGAAAAAGAAAATGTTTAAGCTGTTTTAGTTTTATTTCGAAGAGTTAGTTTATTATAGACCAAGTTTCCCTTGCGACATATTTAGAGCTTCTCAGATGATTCTCATAGTACATTTTTTTAGCTGTTTTGATTAATGAAGTTTAAGATAGGTTTTTCTGTACTTGGAGATATCGTCGGTCGGATTCATTATTGGAACATTTCAAATTATGTTATTGTTGGAAAATGCAAGTTAAAGTTTGAAGAGCATTTGAAATGCTAATTTAATCAAAACAGTTTTCTCCGATTTTCAAGATTATTACGCCAATGTATTAAACAAGGGTTACAGTTTAATAAGGAATTGTTAAAAAATTTAAAATCCTGTTATTTTTTTAATAATAAATAATTTTGTGAAATGTTCCAGTAATGAATTAGGAGTATGTATTAGAAAACTATTGCAAGTGAAGGATCTAATGATATATTTCTAAATGTTCTGTTAATGAAATAAATAAATGACAACAAAATTGAATTGAACGTTTATTCTCAAGTACACAAATCGAAAATTAAATGAAAAAATAAAATTAAAAAAATGTAGGAAAATCAGAAATATTTTATAATAATAATTAATTGTTCTCACATTGTTCTTCATGCTCAGCATGATTTTCTGTGGCTGGTAACCCAGCGTAATACTCGCGGTATACCTTCGGAATTACATTCAAGTCACATAAGGACAGTAAGTCCCTTTTCTTTAAACTCGATATCTTTGGTCGTATCTGATATTTTTTTCGAAGGTGTTGTTCTACGTCATTAGCTGCACTTTTGCCCCTTGTCCTTTTGCGTACATTAATGAATTTCATCGTAGCTTCCGGATCATAAGAGTTGCTATAGCAAATTTGGTATGGAGAAGTAGCTTGCATAAAAATTTTTCGTATATCATTCCATACAACACGATCACCATCAGTATTTTTATGTAAAGTTTTTACCAAACTGTGTTACTAGATCTTTTAGATTTATGATAGCTGTGAAGTCTAATTCTAGTACTCTGTATGGAAGTCCAGTCTTTTTGGCACATTGAATTAGCGATATCCATTGTGATGGAATGAAAATGGAACCATTTTTTAATATCCTTGATTTTTCTCGTTCGATTGTACTATGGACGCTGTCCCCTTCATTTTGGGTATGTCCAACTACTAAGTACTTGTGCGTAATTGATTTAACTTTTAAAATTTGAATAGCATAGTGATAAAGACTTAGTAAGTATTTATTTTTGTTCTGAGCTGAACAGTTATCCATATAAAATATAACATGTTTTCCTACACAATTATCTTTTAAAAATAAATAAATACATGTACCGACTTCATCGCAACCTTTACCCCCTAACGACTCATTCCATAAGTAGCAGTTAGCAGCTTTTGACACAACATCATAGACGGTGCAGTTGTATACATTTAACCTTCTTTTATAGAAAAAAAGAGAATCATTTCCGGAGAGTGTTTGCAGGACAGCTTGCATGTCATAAGTGCATATTATTTTACTTTCATCATTTTTGCATGATGCTATGTCAGCTCTTTTTTCTTCTCGGCACAAACCTCTTTCCTTCAAATGCTGTTTATAGGCACACATCAACTGTAACTTATCATCACATGTAGCATTTTGATAGGACAAACACAAAGAGCATTGGTCTTTCTTTGGCTTATGAAACGCAATGTTAAATTCATTTCGAAAAATGTGTTCGTAAGTTCCTTGTTTGACTTTAAATTTGTTATTTTGATGACACCATTCCTTATATTGGCGGTACATCAAAGCCAAATTCAAATCACCGTCTAGATATTCCTTACTTGAAGATGCTCGACAATAATGTGACTCTTTTCTAGGGTAAGAATTTATGTGTTCTCGGACAATATCTTTAACATCGTCTGATAGACACCTACCAGTATTGCCGTGATGTCCTCTACGGTCCTCCGGTATTATCCCACTCGCATTAGATAACTTATTAACTGTAGATAAAAACGAATGTCCTATATCCAACGTTGCTGTGTAGAATCGTTTACATACTCGAATTTTCTCTGTATGTATTGTAACATGATATGACACATTCAATGATCGAGTACTATTCGCATTGTGCAATGAATATTTCGGCTTAACCACTCCCATGCAAGTTTTAATGTAGTAGCGCTGTTTGGTGAGGTCACCGATATTCCAAAAGTCTTCAAATAGTTTCAATCTACTCTCTTCATTTATCTTCTCTGGGCATTTTAGTCGACAGTTCGTACATGGTGGTTTTGGTTTCTTAGCTGGTACTGTACGTCCCTTTACGGTTTGGTAGGCTTTATCTCTATTCTTTAATTGTTTTTTCACATTCTTAATCCACTTTTCTGGCTCTCTCTTTCCAGGGGCGGCTCGTGATAGTACAAGATGGTGAGGCACACTACACTTAAGGAAAATTATTATTATTATGGTTAGCTTCTCTTTGCTCCAGTCATACCCGGCTAAGGAGGCATTGCTCGCGCCAGCAAACAATGACTTGGCGAGAAGGACTTCTGACGATACGCGCGCGGATCAACAAAAGTCATCCTCACCTCAAAGCTCTCCTAAGCCCTCCTCCACCCTCCCTTATGTGCACTGAAGGTGCAACATAAGGGCTGACTGCTTTTTGAAAAAGTCCGCGATTGAGCTGTATTTATGAGCACCATGTGTAATAGGGTGCTCATAAATGTAACTTAAATGATACCCAAGGTGTATTTAAGCGACTTACTCCGGTTTATCATGAAATCTCGTATCGTGAGATAAAAGCAAACGAAAAACGAGGGAGCTCTAATCCTCGAGCCTGCACCTTGGTTAGCGGCCAAGTTGTAGCCTCAAGGATCTAGGTGGCCTCTCCCGTGGCCTCTCCCGTGGCCTTTTTTTATTTTTATAATTTTTTTGTGAATTTTTTATTATTTTATATTTTTTTTGAATCTTTATATTTTTTATTAATTTTTTTGGGATTTTTATATTTTTTTGGGGGTTAGTAGGTATTTTTTATCTGGGAGATTTGTTAGTAAGTGTTATAAATGGCGACTGCTAATCTAGTGCCATCTTCTTCACGCTCTCACATATCCCTTCAGTTGAAGCTTCGGTCTAGCATATCTCCATTGATCGTTCTCGTCGTAAGATGTTAGTCGGAAGGTCGATTTTGTGACATCATAACTTGAGGCCGTTTACGTTAAATAAACTTAAACAAAGGGTTAAATTTTGTTTTTTGGTTTTTTATTTCACGATTTTTAAAAATTATAATTATTTTAGAAAAACTTCAAAAAATATAAATTCTAAAAGGAAAACTGAGTTCTAAAATTAAAGTTTTTTATAAATTAAAGGAATTCTGCGAGACTTCTGTTCTGCAAAATGATCTATTACATCGTCTATAAAAACGTTCTCATCCTGTGATTTTATAAATGATTTTTCAATTGAGATTTTTGCCATATTACTCAATCGTGTCTGTCCAGTTGTATTTCTGATGTAATTTTTAATCCTTTTTAGCGCGGAGAAACTTCTTTCTGCAGAAGCACTTGTCACTGGCAAAACAACACAAATGCATAATAATTTAAAAACTTCTGGCATACAAAGTTTTAAATCATAATCTTGAAAAAAAGTTAACATTTCATAAGGGCTTGCGCAATTTTCTATTATATCATTCCCGTACATAGCGGATAACTCACTTTTTAGTTGATTTATATCAAAAATATTATACTGCGTTGTCAAGTTTTTTAATAGATCATGAGGAAATTCTTTAGCAAAAATGGGAAATTTTGATATATTCAACAGATCAAAGAAATGTAATTTTTCAACGTCGCAAAACCTAACCTCTATTTGGGTTGCTATAATGTCAAGAATTTCAAAAAAAATTTGCCTTAATTGTTGAGTTTTATCAGTCATTTCAACTCCCTTACGACGACGTTTCGAGTGTAACGCAGCGGTATCCAGTTTTTCATAAATTGTATCAAAATAAGTACTGTTACTCCTAAATTCACGTATTTTACTTAGGGTATTTTGAAGTAAATTTCTGGCCTTAACAATGTCTGTATTTCTATTTTGTAGAATGGAAAAAACAGTATCAGTTTGATGAAAAATCAACGAAAATATTTCTAAAAAAAATATGTTCTGAGGATCTTCTAAAAAATCTTTTAAACCTACTGCTTCTCTTATTGTTTTGTCATCAAAATCGCGACTATTAATAATAAAATCAAAGGTCTCAAGTAATTTATCCTTATTATTATTAACTGTGAGAACTGCGCGTGAAGTAAAATTCCAGCGAGTTGCTACATTAGAAGGTATACGATTTCCTCCAATGTGTTCTAACACTTGGGTACGCTTTGTAGATTTAGAAAAATATGAAGAAAAACCGGATAAGGTTAAGAAAAAAACTTTAACTTGTTGAATTGAACTGCAAGCGTTACTTAAAACTAAATTAAATACATGTGCATAGCAATGACTGAACATGGCTTGAGGAGCTATAGATTTAATTTTTGCCTGTAGACCATTCACTTCTCCCGACATTACAGAAGCTCCATCGTATGTCTGAGCCACTAATTTACTATGCAAGTTGAACTTTCGAAATTTGGTAGATAAAAATTCAAATAAATCTTGAGCAGAACGCCCAGAACTTACATCGTAAAATCCCATGAATCGTTCGACTGGTTTATCGTTTATTACGTATCTTATATCTTATATCTTATATATGTAGCTTATATCAGTAGTCTCATCCACCTGCCAGGAAAACAATAATGATTTTGAAATTTCTTCCTCAATTTTTTTATTTATAACAAAAGCAATTGAATCGATTAATTGATTTTGTATGGTTTTAGATGTCCCAGAAAAAACTGATCTAGAGTCATTATCATGTTCTAAAAATGTTTTTAAATTAGTGTCAAATTTACTAACAAGAACAACTAGCTCTTTGAAATTCCCGCGATTTAAAGATTCATTAGATTCATCATGCCCCCTAAACGGTAACTCTTGCATACAGAGGTGTAACGTAATATCTATAAGGCTTTTTAAAATTTGCCGATTTTCTTTAACCCTAGCATTGAAATTTTCAATATCTATTTTACGCGAATTGTCTAGTGCTGTGGCGATATTTTGCTTTTGTTTTCTTATAAGAGTAAGCTTGCAATTCGATGTAATATGTTGAGAACTTTTATTGTGTAACAATAGACTCCGAGACAAATTTTTCAAATCAGGATAACCACTTTTGAACCAAACTTTGTCGCTAGTATTAGCTGTGGCAAATCAAATGCATGGCCAACAAAACAATTTATTTAAAGCTATACTACCCGTAAGCCAGTCAAACTTTTCGTACCATGCATTTTGAAATCCCCGATTTGGTTTTCCGACGCCACCGATAGAAACAAGATGTTTACTTAAATCTGGAATAGGTCGTTTTACGACTTTAACTATATATAATTTATCTTCATATGAATGACTTGAAACATTCTGCTGATTGACTAAAAAATTTACGAGATCACAAGTATTACGAATATTTACATTTACCTGGGAAAGTTGTGACGAAGTGCTCGGTGCTAAATCCATTTTTCACTAAAACCGAAAATCCTGCAGACAAAAACAAACCCACCAAAATTATTAAAAAAACTTAATTAGAATTGCACTTATTATATAACATGTAATCTTACTGTTTTTTTAATGAAAAGCAACACGAGATACGTCAAACGTGATCCTGCCGCACAAAGAGGTCAACAGGAAGTAATTTAACTAGTACTTACTCTTACTACAACAATTTTGCAGAAATGTTCCAAAATGTACCAATGTTGCCAATCTGGTAAATGCATAGAAAAAAAATATTTTTTGTTAAATCGGAAAACAATAGAACAATATGTATAGTACCATCTATTAAAGGAAAATACTCTACTACAACATAACAATGTTGTTACCAATTTTCAAATAAAAATCTATGTTTTATTTAAAATGTACTGTTATACCCCGAGGGAAAACATGTAGCGAATTGGGTACCTTTGTACCCAAACGGCAACGCTGCTAATTAAAAGAACTACATAAAACCAGAGCGGCATGCCTCTCGTTTTCGGTGAAATCGTGGGCAGAAAATAAATAAATCATGTTGAATTTCGCTAGATATTGTAATGTCTAATATGTCAGACAGAGCAATGCCGTGAGGCTTGCCTCGGCGGCTATAATTTTTAAAGAGAGAATGAGATGCACAGATGATATATTAGAAGCTGGCGCGGAAAATGGAGCCGTTGTTTATTTAATATTTTGTGGTTTAAGCATGTCCCTTGTCCGGCCCGTAGATTATGAAGAAATATACAAAGATAAGACATCAGGGGTGTACATATTTTAATTTTTTATCATAATGAAAATAAAGTTATTTAGAAAATTCCAAAAAGTTAAATTGTAGTTAAAGAACCTAAATAGTCGATTGATACTGGTGAGGCACTGCCTCACCTGCCTCATAGGACCAGCCGCCCCTGTCTCTTTCTCTTTTTAGTTTTATTCCGGGTAGTACACACTTTTTCAGATTCAGAAACATTTCCATCTTGTAGTTCTACGTTAGCTGAGTTAATATCACTTTCTGTTTCTGTTACAGGCTGTGATTAAACCAATTCATTTACTGAAAGTTAAAAAATATTCTTAATTTAGAAGCCCTGGAAAATGTTACCTAATAATTAGTAAAAAACGTGTAAATGAATAAAAAATGGGAGCGTTATGTGAAGTTATGGAAAACGCTGTCACCAAATGAAATACACAATAGATCCTCAAGGGATGCTAACCCTGCGAGCGGCTGCAAGGAATACTGGTCACACTGGTCTGGAGGGCTGGCTCGTCTTCGTGGATTTACGAGAAGATAAGGGATTTCGGGATAGGGGTAAGGACTCCTAGGTCTCAGGTCCTGTAAAGAGCAGAGGTTATGGGCTTACTTTTGAAGCCGGAGATATGCATACGCAGAATCTCGTGTTCTCCTAGCCTCTAGTGAGTCGGACGAAAGGAACATTAAAAAAAAACCAAATTAGAGTCAACAATATATTGAATCTACCCTGAAGTTACTAATACAATCGTTAACACGTTATTCTGCGCGTCGGGAGACGATGTAGCAAGATAGTGAAGAGTTGACAGTGGTACTAATATAATTACACAGGTTAGTATAAGAAATCTGTTACCTTATGTGTATATTAGGGCTTCAACCACGACACGTTCAGTCTTCTGGAACTCGGTCAGTTAAGGGTTGCGAACTTTCGAGCTGCCACAATAACCGGACTACACGCGATACTATGTCAGATGATACGCGGCCCCCGGAGAATCACCGATTGTCTCGCGTACTGTTCGCGTACTGGACGCTGTCGCGTCCCAGTCACGGTGGCCCGCTATTACTGACTGCCCATTACTAGCTACTCGTACCCGACGCTACCGCGTCGAGAGTAGCCGGGGCGGCAATTGATGCCTGGACGCCCGCCGTCTCACTACTACTGACTGACTACTGACTTGGCTGTCCCCGTTTTCTAGTTTTTATCGAATGGTGTCCTCATTGACCGGTTATAGTCCAAGGTTGTGTTTTCGTTGAATTGTGGGTCCTATATTGCATCACAATAACAGTTTTTTGTTTGACGTGCTTTTCTATGTTTAAACAATTAACAAACAATGCAATAACTAGGTCAATTTATTTGTGGGATTTAAAAATGAAAATTTTGCTGTAATAATTATCCCTTATTTGATTTGGAATATATAATAATTATCTCGAATAATTATTATCTTTTCTATGCTACTTAACCATTTAATTCAACTTCTCACTCACTTGCTACGCTTACATTACATTACTCCCTACGCAAAAAAAGAAAAGGGCCGAGGGGCCTTTTCCTTTTCCAACAATAAATTTATCTACTTACATATTTATTACTTATATCCTACTATATATATTTTTTATATAAGTCCCAATTTATTTTATCATTTACTGTTTCTTATAGGCTATGTTACCGTGGTCAGCGAATGTATCGTGCTGCCCCCGTATTGAACCTATGTGTATGACAAGTTGAGTTAATCTTTTATTAATCTTATTGAAACTTAACAAGTGAAAGAACTTTCCTAACTTATTACAATTGTTTGTGATTACATGTGTCCATTACGACAAGCGTATTCTAACTGTTCTATACGATTGTACTCGCGTTTTGCGTTCACTTTATCGCGTATCCCTGTGGGAATTATCCGCACTTCACTCGCGTCGTCTTGGCTGTTTTAATGTCCGTTTGCCAATTCCACGTATCGAGTTAACTATATTGATGCGTAACTGCTGCTGTCTGCCTCCATTGGTTTGTCCTTGCTGGGTGGTCGTCTCAGGTTGATACTGTTTTGCTTTTTCGCATTATACTTCTGCTACATTGGTCTCTGGTATGTGTTTGCTGCATCTCTTTGTTTGGCATCGTCGTAGTACTATGTCTAAGTATAACTTTTCTGTTTCTCTTTGGTAGGATTGTTCGGTGTTAAGGAATTTGCTAGTGATGTAGGTCATTAGGTCTACGTTTTGGGGTAGGAGAGGCATACTAGGATTTATTTTGTGTTTACTAGGAAATTTATTAGGATTCGGGGGTGTTCTGTTTGCCATACTTCTGTGTTACATATTATAGCCCTTTTGTGTAGTGTTAGAGCAAATATGTTTTTATCTTGTTCTACTAGTACCAATTCTTCTAGTGATTGTTTATTAGTGATCTTTCAACGTGCCCTCTGTAAAGTTGTGACAATTGACTTTCACAACTGTTGTCTTTGTATTGTTTTTCCAAGTTATTTCGCCTATTGTAGAGTCCAAGCAACAGCCGTTGATGAATGAGCATGTTACTCCTTCTCGTAGGTGGATTTCGTTGTCAAAATCCACAAGGAAAAATTCCTGTAGCTGGCTGTATACCACGTATAACAAAAAGAGGTTAATCTTTGTAAATGGGTATATTTATTTAAAAACCCTTAAAAGGGCCACATCAATAGAACAAACGTTTTCGGACTACACAGTCCATCATCAGGTTATTAAAATCGAAAATGCCTAAAAATAAGTATAAACCATTTAGTTAAAACAAACGAGATTTTGAAATTTTGACTAAGGTTGAAAAGCAAAAGATGGTTATACTTATTAGGTCATAATGCCTGAGCCACCAAAATATTAGGGTAAAAACCCTTTAAATTACATTTAGTTATGAAATGTTGTACATTGTGTTGTAAATTACCTGTGATGTTCTATATTAAATTAAATTTGACCAAAGGTAACACATGGCTCAAATGGGTTCCAGAGCCGGGTGAGAGACAACCTCTGCACTCGGAGAACAACGTGGAACTGATTGACAAGATACTTTTGAAGGATGAAGATAACAGAATGTCAATGCAACAAAAACTATAAAAATTGTACATAGTATTACTACAGCCAAAAGATTCAACAAGTTTTGATGATTTTAAAAATAACAACAATCTAGGTGTTGGGATTTAAAAAATTTTTTATTTATTAATTTAGGGTATAAAAGATGTCAAATCAATGATGGTTTTATAGTCATAATTAATATAATGACCTGTGCCTTAGGCAACTTATGTTGCTTTTCGTCGTATGGAATGTGGTCTAAAGTGTATTTAATTTTTGGGTTAGCTTGTATTTGTGAAATTTATCCTTTTATGTTTAACACATCTAGGACAAGGTAAAAATTAAATAACAAATATTTGAAGCTAATATCAGACCTCATGTTTAAATGACTTTATTTAGGAATGCTCCTATGGTGAAGAATTAATAAAATTAAGTTTAGTAAGATGGAAATCTAGAGGCTGAAGAAATTGAAGTAGTAACATATGTGATTGAATTTAAAATCGAAGAGACTGGGTTCCTCAGAGACTAATGAGAATGAAAGTAAAAGAAATGAAAGGAGGGGGGGTTGAAGGAGAAAAGGAGTTGATCAACAATTAGAGATAATAGGGGTCCTTTATACTTAAAGTATCTAGCACCCTGAACAAAATCTATTTAGGTGGTATTAAATTCAGTTTGTAGAAACCTGAAATTTGTTGTATAAGTGTGCTACTAAGTTGTTGACCGAAAGAAGGTGGACAAAGGTAGATTAGGATTCTATGTAATATGGTAGATTATGAATTTTAATAAATTGTTAGATAATGTTTAAGTGATTACTAAATTAAAACTATTGCATACATGTTTAATATATGAATTGACCAAGAAATAATGAAAGAGAACAAAATTAACAGGAAAACGATGTAGAAGTGAAGAGTGAAGTGAGTGAAGAGATAAGATAGCGAAATGTTGGTATGGTGGATGTGGATGGTTCTGAAGTTAAAATTGGGGTCAGAAATTTGTGAGAGGAAGGTGTGACGATATTGTATAAAAAGGGGTGTTTGAAGAACCACAAGATTATGTAGGAATAAGGTGTTGACGTTTGTATAGGAAAATAAGGCAGAGAAAATGGGACAGTATTGTGAAGTGTGGACTATGAAAAAAGTTGACGATGTAAAGGTTGAAAGTCACGGTTGAAAGATACATGGCGATTAACACAATTGGGGCTTTTTTGTTTTTCTTTGACTATTTCCAAGTCTTCATATAGGTCTAATTTTAGAAAATTTTTTTGGGGAATATTATGTAACAAAGAGACGTCTTCTGGGATGTTGAGGGTATGTTTATGTTGTGCAAGATGTTGAGAGAAGGTGGAAGTGTTCTCTTTTTTAGTGTGTTCTAAGGAACGAGAAGTTAGTGATCTACAGGTTCTACCTATATATGTAGCAATGCTACATCCTTGACTTTCAACCTTTACATCGTCAACTTTTTTCATAGTCCACACTTCACAATACTGTCCCATTTTCTCTGCCTTATTTTCCTATACAAACGTCAACACCTTATTCCTACATAATCTTGTGGTTCTTCAAACACCCCTTTTTATACAATATCGTCACACCTTCCTCTCACAAATTTCTGACCCCAATTTTAACTTCAGAACCATCCACATCCACCATACCAACATTTCGCTATCTTATCTCTTCACTCACTTCACTCTTCACTTCTACATCGTTTTCCTGTTAATTTTGTTCTCTTTCATTATTTCTTGGTCAATTCATATATTAAACAAACAATAGTTTTAATTTAGTAATCACTTAAACATTATCTAACAATTTATTAAAATTCATAATCTACCATATTACATAGAATCCTAATCTACCTTTGTCCACCTTCTTTCGGTCAACAACTTAGTAGCACACTTATACAACAAATTTCAGGTTTCTACAAACTGAATTTAATACCACCTAAATAGATTTTGTTCAGGGTGCTAGATACTTTAAGTATAAAGGACCCCTATTATCTCTAATTGTTGATCAACTCCTTTTCTCCTTCAACCCCCCTCCTTTCATTTCTTTTACTTTCATTCTCATTAGTCTCTGAGGAACCCAGTCTCTTCGATTTTAAATTCAATCACATATGTTACTACTTCAATTTCTTCAGCCTGTAGATTTCCATCTTACTAAACTTAATTTTATTAATTCTTCACCATAGGAGCATTCCTAAATAAAGTCATTTAAACATGAGGTCTGATATTAGCTTCAAATATTTGTTATTTAATTTTTACCTTGTCCTAGATGTGTTAAACATAAAAGGATAAATTTCACAAATACAAGCTAACCCAAAAATTAAATACACTTTAGACCACATTCCATACGACGAAAAGCAACATAAGTTGCCTAAGGCACAGGTCATTATATTAATTATGACTATAAAACCATCATTGATTTGACATCTTTTATACCCTAAATTAATAAATAAAAAATTTTTTAAATCCCAACACCTAGATTGTTGTTATTTTTAAAATCATCAAAACTTGTTGAATCTTTTGGCTGTAGTAATACTATGTACAATTTTTATAGTTTTTGTTGCATTGACATTCTGTTATCTTCATCCTTCAAAAGTATCTTGTCAATCAGTTCCACGTTGTTCTCCGAGTGCAGAGGTTGTCTCTCACCCGGCTCTGGAACCCATTTGAGCCATGTGTTACCTTTGGTCAAATTTAATTTAATATAGAACATCACAGTTAATTTATAACACAATGTACAACATTTCATAACTAAATGTAATTTAAAGGGTTTTTACCCTAATATTTTGGTGGCTCAGGCATTATGACCTAGTAAGTATAACCATCTTTTGCTTTTCAACCTTAGTCAAAATTTCAAAATCTCGTTTGTTTTAACTAAATGGTTTATACTTATTTTTAGGCATTTTCGATTTTAATAACCTGATGATGGACTGTGTAGTCCGAAAACGTTTGTTCTATTGATGTGGCCCTTTGAAGGGTTTTTAAATAAATATACCCATTTACAAAGATTAACCTCTTTTTGATTTCGTTGTCGTCTTCTCGTAGAGTTGTATCGATCGGTAGCGGTGTATATTTCAGCATTCTTCTGCTCCTATCTTCTTGATGTAGCTGTCTAGTCCTCCATCGACTATGGATGTGTGGCTGTACATCCTACAGTGAAACATGAGTCTCTCCATCGTGATGAGTCTCTCCAGTGTTACTAATCGCACTGTTATTACTTCCCGAACGGTCGCACTCCCGTAAGCAGACTTTAGTTCGCATTAGTACTTTTTACGCGTAATTCAAATGCACCTTAACCTATAAATACATGTATTGCTGCTTATTGCAGACAATTATAGCGATAGCTTTACATAAATCTGACTTATAAAATAAACTAACTTACAGTGTATTGCATATTAGTATGCCTATTGCCTATAAACTGATAAATAAATTGATATCTAAACCAATATTAATATGTTAATAATTGGGACTTGTACTTTTTAATTATTTACAATTTAATATATCATCTTTCTGTTATATATACACCCTGTATATTAGAGTCATATATTTTTAATTCTCAACTTGTCATCACTTATTGTATATAGTTACGTATGTGTAACGAATTTTCTTTATTTGAAAATATTTTAATTACTATATTTACTCTTAATAAAGTGTCAAAAATTATTGTAATATTTCTCACTCTTTCCCAAATCTTTTTATCATAATTCAAAGGTGAAATTTATTTTGATATCTCGTCAAACACAATGACCTGTTTTCAGTGTTATGATATTTATGTTTCAAGGCTATTAAATTACGTTTTGCTGAGGGCTGAATTTTTATATACTCACATTGTTGATGAAATTTGATACTGACTGATATTTTGACCTCTTGGTGTCTGTTATAAACTACAATATTTATTTTTTATTTAATTGTTACCGTTTTCTAAACTTGACCTGTATTAGTTGTTTATTTATCAGTGCTCTGACTCAATCTTTATACTACTTTGTTAGTTGATAGGAATTCAAGTCTGTCAATCAGTTTTGACATAGCAATAAAGGATTGGCGTATGGTATCTTACCGATCCAGCTCTTACTAATCAACAGCAGCTTAGACCCCTATAAACTTTAAATTAATTTACTTATTTCTATTTCTTAAAACTTGCTTTTAGTTATAATGTACTATTATGTTTTCAAAAAAATTTGTTTTCATTGAACTGTGCTAATATTTAACTATGAATGCTTATATTACCTGTGTTTTGTCTTTCGTTCCTTGTTGTTAATGGCGGATTTTCTTACCTCTCAACATTGTGTACTCCTATTGAGCAAAAGTTTATTTATAATGAACACGTCGGATGAGCGAGATAATAAGCTGAATATATTATGTTAATAATATGTACCTACATATATATTTTTTTTTCTTTTAACTTATACTTGTAATGGTATATCTTTAAATCGGATTTCTAACTTTATTGAGTTCCTTGTTAAAATTTTAGTATTATTCGAGCGGCCGTCTCTTGTAATACCAAGCTTTCAACTTTTCTTAGAGTTGTTTTGATATTTTTTCGCTATTCATCTATTGCGTCGAAAACATGTCTGTGTCCTCATCGCTCTGTGTTATTTTTGCTGTCTCATTCTTGTTTATTATTCTGTTGTATGTGTTCCATCCTTTCTTTTTCGTTTTGTGGAATATGCAGCAACATTTTCTTTCGGGCATCTTGCCTAGTCTATTCTTTATTCGTTCTGATCTTTTTGGTTGGCTGGTGTCTCCCTGACTTCCTTTTCTTCTTCTCTGCGGTTTGTTAATTGGGGTTCCTGATTCCCATAATGGCAGTGTTGACACCTTTGAAGGGTCAACTCCTTCTTCTTCCTCCGTGGAATAATCAATTGTTTTATTCTCGTAATATTTCTTTAACCTATTGACGTACACTACCTGTCTATTTTTCCCTTTTTTTTTGTATCTACTGCATACGTCACTGGTTCAACTTTTTCTATAATTTGAAATGGTATGGATAGTACCATTTTTCTGTAACTTCTTTGAAAGACTTGTCGTGCTACTTAAGTCTCTCAAATATACCTTGTCTCCTTCTTCAAATTATCTCAAATTCAAATTTTATATATTTATATTCTCCTGTGTTTTTCTATACACTATTTTCATTTTTCATCCATGTCCGTGTACATGGGTTTCCTTTTTTCATACTCCCCTGTGTTTTCTTATACATTTTTTTTCCATTTTCATCCATGTCTGGTGCATGGGTTTCCGATTGAGTGCTTGTGCCCCTGGCAGTCGTCGCATCTCTTCACATTTCACATATTTCCCAACATTTCTTCCTAATTCGTTCCAGAAATAATATTCTCTTATATTTCTGTACTATATATCCTATTTATTCTTCCATATCCTTCCTGTAACATGTGGAAGGTATTAATTATAACTCTTCTTTTACTTGTTCACATATTTCTCAATACTTCTTCATAATTCGTTCCAGAAATATTCTCTTATATTTCTGTACTATACATATACCCTATTTATTCTTCCATATCCTTCCTGTAACATGTGGAAGGTATTAATTATAACTCTTCTTTTACTTCATTTTTCCATTTACTTCATTAACAAAATCACAATTCCAGAATCGTTTCGCATTTTTATTACATCCTGTCGATACTGTATTGTCGTACTGGAGGCGCGGGACTTTTAGCGGGTTGGGATTCTAGTACCACCCTAGCTTATCCCCTTAGCAGCCTCTTACTTGACGTAAGTTTCACCCCTTAAGGTCGAACCATATACAGCTTGCCCACATTCCTGTAAAAAAATATACTTCTGGCACTGTATTCATCTTCGTATGCTATGTGAGATATGCCTCTATTTCTGTGGCATCCCACATGTGTCCACTGATTATTCATTCTTCTTTATGGTTCTGCTTCTTTGTCTCAAGCAAAGAAACTGGCTTAAACTCTTCTACATTCAGAGTACCTTCTTCGTCCAAAGTTTTTATATTGTTACTTTAAACGATAGTAACTAACTATGAATTTTCCGTCTCCAGCGAGTCCTTGCCTTAGCAACGATTCAGTGCTTCAGTGAAGGCCCTTAGGTCTTCCTGTCCAATTTGCACTTTCCCCTGGTACATAAACTGTAGAAAAGTTACTTTAAACGATAGTAACTATTATACTTTTTTTCGTCTCCAGCGAGTCCTTGCCTTTGCAACGATTCGGCCGCTTCAGTGAAGGCCCTTAGGTCTTCCTGTCCAATTTGCACTTTCCCCTGGTACATAAACTGTAGCAAGTCTCCTCGTGTCTCGCAAGTTACGTTTGTCAAAATCACTATAGGACGTTGACAAAGATTCGACTTAAATTTTCTTTAAATATGGGCCACAGCCCAAAGAATCACTTTACGTGCTTCTATGCATTTTCCATGCGATGCAAGCTCTACGCCTACTACATCTTGACTGTTCCATAATGGATCCATTCCCGACTCATATGCTCGCGGAAATCATTCCAAAATAGTGAAAAAGATTTTCTGACGCCACATCCCATTTAAATTTTCTTTAAATATGGGCCACAGCCCAAAGAACCACTTTACGTGCTTCTATGCATTTTCTTTGCGATGCATCCATTCCCGAACTTATATGTTCGTGGAAATCATTCCAAAATAGTAAAAAAAGATTTTCTGACGCCACGGTCAATTATCTTCCAAAGCTCCATTAATTTCTGTTCCCTTTTTGTTTATATGTCCATCTCCGTATGATGTGCCAATTTATGAAGTTAACCAACAATTGTATAAAGAATTAAATTTTTGTTAAAATAAAAGAACTTAGAAATATACGCTGCCGAAGTTATAAAACAAATCTGTACAAAATATCAATTAATCAAATCAAATAATAATCGATCAATCAATCAATACTCAGATATCAACTAAGGTGTTAGTATTTATTTTTTTTTGAAAAATTAAACTCTATTAAATTCTTTTCCTTTTTACAAATGAAACGCTATTTTTTTCAATTCCAAATATCCCATAATTAATTAGTTAAACAAAGTCATATCTAATTTCTCACTGTATATTACTCGACCAAGCGTATTTATTTAAATAGAAATATTTTTCAAACGCAAATCATATTTCACTTTCACTTGTTACATTAAACAAAAGAATTTGATATTATGTAAACAGTTAGTAACGTAGTAATCCAAGAAATAATACTCTGCACTTTTTTTTTTAAAGTAATGAAATTGTACACTCTAATGAACTTGATCTTGACCTAATTACTTAAATTCTTTATATTCAACTAGTTAGTAAACAATATATTTATTATTTCTTTAAATAATTAAATTCCTATATTCGACTGATAATTAATAATCTCTGTTATACCATCTTATATCATATATTCTGTTAGACAGTATAGTTTATATGTTTTTTTGTGCAATATTATGGTAATTAAAAAAAACAATTATATAGAGAACATCATATAATGTGTTAGTATGTATTTTTTTTTGAAAAAATTTGTACTTGTCATCTCTTCACATATATCATAAAAGCAATTCACCTATCTTAATTTAGGATTCTAAGTCTCGGGAAGGAATTGATATGAGGTTATTTTCCAGTGATACAAGACACAAAAAAAAATCTACTATATACGAATAATTTGTGTAAAACCACTAACAAGTTTATATAACAAAGAGAGAAAAAGGATTTTCTTCCAGAAAAGGGAGTCCTGCACTCCACACAATATTTACTGGATACCTCACTGTTTCTTTAATCTTTTGTCGTCTTAGGAAAGAGACGAAAAAAAATTGGAATGTCACTGGCGAAATGAAACGATGAAGGCTTCTTATAGCTACAAAACTTGCAAAAGTTTACAAGGATACTGAAGAAGTGACTTAATTATCCCTATTTACCGAAATTCCCCCAAACCGGGACCGCTGTCACCACTGTAAATGAATAAAAAATGGGAGCGTTATGTGAAGTTATGGAAAACGCTGTCACCAAATGAAATACACAATAGATCCTCAAGGGATGCTAACCCTGCGAGCGGCTGCAAGGAATACTGGTCACACTGGTCTGGAGGGCTGGCTCGTCTTCGTGGATTTACGAGAAGATAAGGGATTTCGGGATAGGGGTAAGGACTCCTAGGTCTCAGGTCCTGTAAAGAGCAGAGGTTATGGGCTTACTTTTAAAGCCGGAGATATGCATACGCAGAATCTCGTGTTCTCCTAGTCTCTAGTGAGTCGGACGAAAGGAACATTAAAAAAAAACCAAATTAGAGTCAACAATATATTGAATCTACCCTGAAGTTACTAATACAATCGTTAACACGTTATTCTGCGCGTCGGGAGACGATGTAGCAAGATAGTGAAGAGTTGACAGTGGTACTAATATAATTACACAGGTTAGTATAAGAAATCTGTTACCTTATGTGTATATTAGGGCTTCAACCACGACACGTTCAGTCTTCTGGAACTCGGTCAGTTGAGGGTTGCGAACTTTCGAGCTGCCACAATAACCGGACTACACGCGATACTATGTCAGATGATACGCGGCCCCCGGAGAATCACCGATTGTCTCGCGTACTGTTCGCGTACTGGACGCTGTCGCGTCCCAGTCACGGTGGCCCGCTATTACTGACTGCCCATTACTAGCTACTCGTACCCGACGCTACCGCGTCGAGAGTAGCCGGGGCGGCAATTGATGCCTGGACGCCCGCCGTCTCACTACTACTGACTGACTACTGACTTGGCTGTCCCCGTTTTCTAGTTTTTATCGAATGGTGTCCTCATTGACCGGTTATAGTCCAAGGTTGTGTTTTCGTTGAATTGTGGGTCCTATATTGCATCACAATAACAGTTTTTTGTTTGACGTGCTTTTCTATGTTTAAAACAATTAACAAACAATGCAATAACTAGGTCAATTTATTTGTGGGATTTAAAAATGAAAATTTTGCTGTAATAATTATCCCTTATTTGATTTGGAATATATAATAATTATCTCGAATAATTATTATCTTTTCTATGCTACTTAACCATTTAATTCAACTTCTCACTCACTTGCTACGCTTACATTACAGGGTTTTCGATTACCAAGAGTCGACGAGTATTCGATTCCTGAAAGTTCTTTTAACCGAAATATTCGAATACTAGCTGATTACTCAATTTGATTACTTGCGGTTGCAATTTTATTATGGTAATTTTGTAAACAAACATATTTTTAGAGGTCAAATAAATAAACTAACGTAATGAAAATTTCGGGTACAAACAACTACAAAACGACAATTTCTACTATTCTGCTGTACAAGTGATACTAAATAATATTTATGTTTAATCGGATTCCCCATTCACCAAAGAAAACGTGCTGATTCTCAAGACAATAAAAACGGCTAATTCAGGCTATCACATTTCTGTAAAATTTCGTGAGTGTTAAAGTCATTAACGAATATAAACATTAAACAAATCAGGAATTGATGAATTTAAAACAGTTTTTATTTTAAATCAACACCCGATAGTCGAAAAAGGAAGTCCTCGAGTACAATAATTACATATTGAGATTCTTGAAAGTATTCAATTCCGCCCGTGACTCAAAAAACGAAATACAGATTCATTCTTACTTATTAGATGTTCCACCTGGTCTGTAGCAATAGGAATTTTGGATGTCATAGTTAAAGGCCGCAATTCTTCATAAACTATATTCTCATCCTCATGTAGCGCCAAATTATCTAAATTAATGTAATTTTTTCCATCTGATGATAATATTTTGGCTACTTCGTCACCTACAACTAAATAAGGTTTATAACGTAAAAATGAAAGAATGTAAGGCATAAAAAATGTAGAGAACATACAAAAAAGTTCTTACTTAATATAGGCGCCACTTGAGAAACAGTAAAAGAGGTATCAGTATTATGTCGTCTCATACTGGAAGACGGGCTTCTTTCATAGTCCATGTCCACAACAGACTGACCCCCTAATCGAAAAGATAAAAATCGTTTATTATCATTTTAGTAACAATATACATACTTACATTTTAATGCAAAAAAATTTAAAATGTACCTACTTAAGTAATAGCAGTACCGAATAGTTACTTATTAACACATTGGACCATCTGCTTTAAAAATATTAACTTTGGGTACTGTTAAAATTAAAATAGGTATGATCATAGAATTATTTTCATAAAAAAAACTTACCATGTCCATGATTGTCCTCTACATTTTCCGTTAATAAACTTGAAATAGCTAGTTCAATCAACTTCTGTGCTCTTGAAGACATAATTAAAGAAACTATGCAATTAAACCATACACTCTATATCGCGTTCAAAGCACAACTGATACAAAATTTCTTGTATTTAATACAAGAAAATAATTTTTCAACATTTGATTCTCAACGGTGTACTGGAACTTATCGAAAGATTATACCGTTGTAAATAATATTCACGTAATGATCTTAAAGTCGTATCGGAACATTTCGAAATAAATTGTTAGTGGATGGGGATGTTACACGAAATAGAACAATATTATATCGGTTTTTGTCATTTTGACAGTTATTAAGGACGATTATATATTTTATTCCGTTAGTGATTTAGAAAGAGTCCGCAATTTTTAACCATTTTACGTACTTAGTTCAAAATAGCTAAAATAATTTTGGAAATGTTCCAGTAATGAATCCGACCGACGATATATTCAGTGACAAAGACATTTGTCTATGCAGTTGACATGTAAATTTCTTGATGTACAGTAGTGAACGCATATTCTTGGCTGATATGTGGATACCTTTGGTAGTCCAGCATTTGTGAGGTTTTGACTTAATTGTAATTAAAGGAAATGCCTTATTGAAAAAACAGATAAGATAATCTAAAAATATAAATGAAAGGGTATCTATTTTCAAGTTTAATTTTAATAAAATGGCTGTTTCACGGTATTCGTCTGCACGATCTGATCTAAAGCAATAATTGTAACCTTTAACATTATAATAGTATTTTGATTTAAAACAGGTTTCTAAAAGTAATGCAATGGAAATTTTATTTTGGTATATTAAAAGTTGTAACGAAATGAAAATTGGAATAATAAACACTTTATACTTTACTAATTAGTAAAAAATAATTTAAGAATAAAGTAAAATACGACAGATAAGCTTAAAGATTTGCCTACGTTAATACGTAATTATATTTAATATTTTTCTTGAGTGCCGTGTACAGGTATTACAATTAAACTCTAATCCACTAAAACAAGAATTGTTTGCGGTATAATAAATATGGGGTCCGAAACTATTTTATGACAGGAACCTTTTAGTATAATTTAATTTGCTTTACAAACTAAGATCAGGGCAAAAATTAGAAGCACATAATACGTACTAAAAGGACCGTCCGGTTGATAACTCTTTGTGATTTAATTAGATAGGGTCTCTTAAAATAACAATTTAATTTATTTAATTTCGTAAATCAAATCGTTTTATAAAATATTATGTGCGGGGTAGCGTAGTTTTGAGAATTAAACACTTGCCTTTTTATTATTTTATTTTACTTACAAATAGGCACAAAACATACTTAATTGAACTAGAAAGTGAAAAAGAAATAACAACAGTCTAACAGTCTTAAAAAACAAATACAAACTTAAGAATGTAAAGTTGGAGAAAATATGGGATATGCAGAGGATTTCACTAAAGGAGAGAAAGACAATAAAAACTTGGGGAACAGATGAGGGAAATTCAAAACAGATGGAACACGATTTCTACGGAATACAAAAAGAAATATGGAGAATGATCAAAGGACAAAGAAAAGAGATAAACGGACTAATAAAAACCAAACACGTTCAGAAGGAAACATGGGTAGACATCTTTCGATCCCCGTTTGCTAAAGGTGACGATGATGAACCACCAACGCCAAAGGTGACGACAAACGAAGAAATACATATTGAGGAGGAAGAGGTATAGGAAGCATTAAGGAAATTAAAAAATAGAAAATCACCAGGAGACGACAGAATATCGAACGAACTCCTAAAGTACGGAAAACCAGATCTGACCAAACAACTAATAAAACTAAACCAAAAAATAATAGAATAAAATGGAATTCCTCAAGAATGGAGATCAAGAAGTATCCTAATACCTCTCTTCAAAAAGGGAGACAAATCGGACCAGGAAAATTACAGAGAAATTAATTTATTAAACACAACACTAAAATTAACAACTAAAGTGATAACAAATAAAATTAACAAATAAAGTGATAACAAATAAATTGAATGAAATTATAACACTAGCAGAAGAACAACAAGGTTTTAGGTCCTGAAGATCATGCACCGACGCTATATTTATAATGAGGCAAGTGCAAGAGAAATCATTCGAATACAATAAACCGCATATCTATATTTCGTGGACCTTACAAAGGCATTTGACCGGGTCAAATTAAAATAAGTTATCCATTTACTGTATGTAAGAGAGATACCTCTAGGAATAATTAAAACGATCGAAAATATCTATCAAAACAACACAATAAAAGTAAAAGTAGAAGAAAAACTAACCAACCCTATTAATGCTGGCAATGGGATAAGACCGGGACATTCCCTGATTCGTTCAACCTGATTAAGGATGAAATAATAAAAAATGTAAGAACTAAAAAATGATATTATGAATGTGTTGCTTGTGTGAGTCCATTTCAAATAGGTAAATAAATAATAAATAAGACTTACTCACAATCAATTTAATTTAACTATCAGACGACCGGATAGATTTGATCCAATGAAGAAGAGATATGTGTGAGATTGTTTGTTAAATGTAAGTGATATAATATACCATAAAACAATTACTCAATAAATAACACACATTTCAAAAATATATCTCTCGAATAAGTATAAATAGCTTTTAATAACACAATGGTATATTACATCACTTACATTTAACAAACAATCTCACACATATCTCTTCTTCATTGGATCAAATCTATCTCCTCAAGAACTTCCCGTTTACTGTCAAACAACTGCAATAATAGAATTGAGTTCTCCATTCAACAATATAAAGTAGTTTCAACCATGTTCTACCATCCATCTATTAATAGAGTACGGGCATGTAAGTAATGTTTATTTTATTTATTTATTTGCTCATTTATTAATTTATTACAATCGAAGAGACTATTTTATAACAATTTGTGGGCCTTACCTTGTCTGTTTAAACTTTTTAAAAATTTTATACCTTTTATTCAACTTACTCATTTAAATAAAACCACAGACATGTAATATTGGCATAATTATTGTAATTTACAACACCTACTTTGTTTATCGTTATTAGACAACACCCTAATATGGGTTTTTATTATTTCAGGATTTGTTTAACTTTGTATCGAGACCTGAGGATGCTTTGCATATTGTAGAAAGCGAAACCGGTCGTCTAATAGTTAAATTAAATTGATTGTGAGTAAGTCTTATTTATTATTTCTTTACCTATTTAAAAAATGATACTAAATGGGAGAAAAACAACTTAAAATAATCTGCTATGCAGACGACGCAATACTACTCTCTCAAAGTGAACATGATTTACAACGTATGCTGTACCAATTTAATATAATCGCCAGAAAATTTGACATGTTAATTTCCCCCAAAAAAAAAGACAAAGCATGGTTACAAATTGATGGTAAGACACTATGGGACAGAACTAGAAGAATTGAAAAAGACTGTAAGACTTGTACACACTTCTAAATAGGTCTAACTGGTAAGCTGGTTTTGTATGTTTTCAATAAAATTGATAGTGTGTAAAATAATTTAATATTTAAGCTAAGTATACTTTCGACATAATAAATGTCATCATCAGAGCTATCCTAAAATAACGTTAAGTTAAGTAAATTTTTTATATAAAATACAATGATAGAAAAAACTTACGTCAATTAGGCAATAAATACTTCATAGAAGGACAATTGTGCACAAACGACATATTAAAATTCAAAGATCGGGCTCTGTAGGCCACAGATCTTGGGTCTAACCCTTATACATATGTATAATTCACATTTAAAAAGTTTTTATAAAAACATGGTTACCACATACAGTAACGACAACAGCTGTCTTTGACTTACATTTTTGAAGTAAAATGAAAATGAAATAGGAAGCTCGGATATACGGAAATAAATCCTAGAGCGACCTCTGTATTTAAATTATTAATTAAAAATTGAAAATGTCTAAAATGACGTCTGAAGGTTATTGATTATTAATTTTAGCTACTGTAGAATTTTAAATTTAAATATTTTAAATTGATTAGTTAACGTGAAGATTTAAATATACATTTATCAAAATTATCAAAAAACAAAACTTTAAAGTTTGACCAAATAGAAGAAAGTAGATGAAAAACCAACCAAGGAGAAGTATCATTTGCCAAGTTAAGAGTTCACAGCTATTATTGATTATCGTTATTATTAATAAAATAAAAATGAAGAAGAAAATATCAAACATTCTCTATGTAGATGAAATCAATGAAAGAAAGTATAAGAAATTCTCTCTTTTAAAACTCTTTTTTAAAAAATAAGGGTCAAAGCTTGATCAAATGATGGTTAATTTTATAGTAAGTGTATTATTAAAGAAACTTCTTAAAGATAGGATCAAACTTACAATTTAAGTTAATTTGAGTGTTGACACAATTTTGAGGATTCCTTTTCATTTCTCTACTGATTTCAAGATCTTCTAGTAAATTCATTTTTATATAATTATTATTGGGTATACTGTGTAGGATCTTACTATCTCTATGAGGACTAAAGCCATGCTTTGAAGCATGTATATGATTCCCAAAACTAGATTTATCAATCTTAGACAGATGTTCTTTGATGCGTATATCCAAAGGTCGCATTGTTCTACCCACATAGGTCACCGGGCATTCACCACAGGATAATTTATAAATACCACTTTTTGACGATTTGTTAATTTTGTCTTTAGTGTGGGAAAAAATAGATTTGATATTTTCTTTAACTTTGAAAGAAAGTTTTTGATTAGGGATGTTTTTTAAGATTCTGGCTATATTGTCAGATGGATAACCTAAGTACGATATTGATCGATAAATAACTGTCGAGTTAGAAATGTTATGAACAGTGTTGTATGCTAGTAATCTATTCCTTTTATTCCTTAATTTGTTGAGTATGTTATCAACCAAAGTAGGGGTGTAACCGTTACTATAAGCAAGTTGTTTAATAATTTCTAATTCTGATTTAAAATTTGAATCTGACAGAGGTAAGCTAAGTAAATGGCCTCCTTTTATTGCTATATCCATCGTTTACTTAGCTTACCTCTGTCAGATTCAAATTTTAAATCAGAATTAGAAATTATTAAACAACTTGCTTATAGTAACGGTTACACCCCTACTTTGGTTGATAACATACTCAACAAATTAAGGAATAAAAGGAATAGATCACTAGCATACAACACTGTTCATAACATTTCTAACTGGACAGTTATTTATCGATCAATATCGTACTTAGGTTATCCATCAGACAATATAGCCAGAATCTTAAAAAACATCCCTAATCTAAAACTTTCTTTCAAAGTTAAAGAAAATATCAAATCAATTTTTCCCACACTAAAGACAAAATTAACAAATCGTCAAAAAGTGGTATTTATAAATTATCCTGTGGTGAATGCCCGGTGACCTATGTGGGTAGAACAATGCGACCTTTGGATATACGCATCAAAGAACATCTGTCTAAGATTGATAAATCTAGTTTTGGGAATCATATACATGCTTCAAAGCATGGCTTTAGTCCTCATAGAGATAGTAAAATCCTACACAGTATACCCAATAATAATTATATAAAAATGAATTTACTAGAAGATCTTGAAATCAGTAGAGAAATGAAAAGGAATCCTCAAAATTGTGTCAACACTCAAATTAACTTAAATTGTAAGTTTGATCCTATCTTTAAGAAGTTTCTTTAATAATACACTTAGTATAAAATTAACCATCATTTGATCAAGCTTTGACCCTTATTTTTTAAAAAAGAGTTTTAAAAGAGAGAATTTCTTATACTTTCTTTCATTGATTTCATCTACATAGAGAATGTTTGATATTTTCTTCTTCATTTTTATTTTATTAATAATACCGATAATCAATAATAGCTGTGAACTCTTAACTCGGCAAATGATACTTCTCCTTGGTTGGTTTTTCATCTACTTTCTTCTATTTGGTCAAACTTTAAAGTTTTGTTTTTTGATAATTTTGATAAATGTATATTTAAATCTTCACGTTAACTAATCAATTTAAAATATTTAAATTTAAAATTCTACAGTAGCTAAAATTAATAATCAATAACCTTCAGACGTCATTTTAGACATTTTCAATTTTTAATTAATAATTTAAATACAGAGGTCGCTCTAGGATTTATTTCCGTATATCCGAGCTTCCTATTTCATTTTCATTTTACTTCAAAAATGTAAGTCAAAGACAGCTGTTGTCGTTACTGTATGTGGTAACCATGTTTTTATAAAAACTTTTTAAATGTGAATTATACATATGTATAAGGGTTAGACCCAAGATCTGTGGCCTACAGAGCCCGATCTTTGAATTTTAATATGTCGTTTGTGCACAATTGTCCTTCTATGAAGTATTTATTGCCTAATTGACGTAAGTTTTTTCTATCATTGTATTTTATATAAAAAATTTACTTAACTTAACGTTATTTTAGGATAGCTCTGATGATGACATTTATTATGTCGAAAGTATACTTAGCTTAAATATTAAATTATTTTACACACTATCAATTTTATTGAAAACATACAAAACCAGCTTACCAGTTAGACAGAACTAGAAGTACAGGTACACGACATAAATACAAGGTGGGGAACATCAAAAACTTGGTAAGAAATAGAAGAGTAGAAATGGAACGATCATATAAGCCGAATCATAATAAATAGAGTAGTAAAGACGGCAAGAGACGGTTACCCAATAGGAAGACCACGAAAATGATGGAATGACAACTTACTGGAGGCACATTGAAACACAGACAAAGTCATGTCTATATAAAAAGAAGAAGAAGAAGAAGAAGACGAAGAAGACTGTTCTTTTTATTTCCTTGTCTTTTAGTCTTCTCATATCACTTTTTTTGTTACTTTTTTTTGTATACCTTTTTAAATCTAAACCTAAATTCATCAACAACAGGAACATGATCTGACGATATGTCAGCACCTTTTATCTGAGGCATCCATTACATAATCTCTTTTTCACCATTATGTATTTAATTTGATTCTGTATTAAATTTCCTGGTTGATCTTGAGGGAGACCCAATTATATAAACGTCTTGGTAGTAGTTCATAGTTGTAAATGTACAAAGACTAGTTCACAGATTCAGCTCAAAAGTAGATGAATTTAATACTACGACCCCAACTCATAAAAATCAAAATTATGATAGTGAAATTAATCATTCATTTAAGTATTTACTTAAAATTTCTTTAGTTCTGATATTATGCCTTACACTGCAATACTGCCATAGCACGATTTTTATTGGTGAGAAACTATGGCATTTTTGAGATCAACTTTCAAATTTTTTAAATTAGTTTATTGTTTTTAGAAATTACTAAACTGTTGTTGTTGTCTATTAGATTTTAGAGGTAAATTTGACAAGGAAAAGAAACCCATTTTCTCCAATTCAGAGATAGAGTAGTGCTATTAAGTCCCCCCTTTATTAAAATTTAATGTCTGTTTTGTCCTTTTAAGTGTGTTTTGTTTGTCTCTAAGTTTCCTTAATTGTTTTAGTTTTGATAATTTTAACATACTTAATTTTACAATCATCTGCTAAATAACAGTAAGCTAATTGAACTTTATTAAAGAAATTTGATAATTACAAGTTAAAGGAATTTGCACACCCACACAATTGTACATCTAATTTTAATCATTGTCATACAACTATCACCTTAATAAAAAATTTCAATAAATAACACACATTTCTAAAATATATCTCTCGAATAAATATAAATAACTTTTAAAGAATTAAATAATACAGAATATCACTACAGAAAATATATCTCCTCAAGAAACTTTCCCGTTGATTGTCAGTTACAATAGTAAAAACTGAAGATCCCCATAATCAGCAATTACAGGATAGTTTGAACTATGTTCTTCCAACCAATAATTAATCGTGTACCGGCATCATTTAATTAACTTTGTATCGACAGACCTGAAGATGCTTTGCAAATTGTAGAAAGCGAAACCGGTCGTCTAGATAGTTAAATTAAACGGATTGTTCTTCTTCTTCTTTTTCAGCCTGTGTTCATCCACTGCTGGACATAGGCCTCTTTCATTTGCTTCCATGGATTTCTACATTTGGCAATTCTCATCCACTGCTTGACCGCGACTTGTTTGATATCGTCTGTCCACCTCTTCTGCGGTCTGCCTACTCCTCGCCTGTTCTCTCTTGGTCTCCAGTTTGTTAATCTTTGTGTCCATTTTTCGGGATTATCTCGGGCAACGTGTCCGACCCATTGCCACTTGAGCCTTGCAATACGTTCTGAGACATCAGTAATTTTTGTTCTTTCACGAATGACGTTATTTCGAATCCTGTCTCTCAAACTAATCCCTAGCGTGGCCCTCTCCATTGCTCTTTGGGTTGTACTGAGCTGCACTAAGGTTTTTTTTGTGAAGGCCATGGTCTCCAGTCCATATGTAGTTACAGGCAAGATACATTTGTCATAAACTCTACGTTTTAGACACATTGGTATATCTTTATTCTTCAAAATAAAGCTTAATTTGCCGAAAGCTCCCCAAGACAGTTGTATGCGTCTTTTTATTTCGGCTATTTGATTTTCTTTGCTGATTTTAATGGTATGTCCAAGATATATATATATATATATATATATATATATATATATATATATATATATATATATATATATATATATAGTGGTCTACATTTTCAAGACTGACGTTGTCAATAACAAGATTAGTTTGTAAATTACTCATTATTTTTGTTTTCTGAAGGTTCATTTTGAGACCTATTTTCTATGACTGCTGGTTTAATTCCTTTAACATCTGCTCCAGTTCCTTGATATCTGTACTAAATAATACTATGTCATCCGCAAACCTCAAACGACTCAAACGTACACCATCAATGTTTAGACCTTTTTCCTCCCAGTCAAGCTGTTTGAAATCATTTTCCAATGCTAAGGTAAAAAGCTTTGGTGAAATAGTATCCCCTTGTCTAATACCTTTATCAAGGCGCATTTTTTCAGTTTTTTCGTCTTCATTGATTTTGATGTGGAATGTGGCCTGTTCAAAATGTTTTTAATGAGTGTAGTGTACCGTGAATCTATTCGAGCATCCTTCAGGGCTGACAGAAAGGACCAAGTCTCAATACTATCGAAAGCCTTGTGAAAGTCGATAAATGCCATATGTAAAGGTACATTATATTCTGTGGTTTTTTCTACTAGTGTTCTGATGGTTTGTAAGTGATCATTAGCGCCAAACCCTTTTCTAAATCCCGCCTGTTCAACCGGTTGATATAAATCAAGTTTTTGTGTTATGCGGTTGGTTATTATTCTTGTTAACAATTTGTATAAGTGTGACAACAAACTTATAGATCTGTAGTTTTCAATATTAGTAGTGTCTCCTTTCTTGTGTAAAAGTATTATTTCGGCGTTTTCCCCTAGGCTGGGTATTCTTTTTTCTGTTAGACACTTATTCAGTAAGACTTCCACAACTTCTACAACGATGTTGCCGCCAATTTTAACATTTCAGACGTTATACGATCCTCGCCAGGAGCTTTTTTGTTTTACATTTGCTGTAAGGCATGTCTAATTTCCGAAGAGGTTATTTTAGGGAGGGTTTCCGAGCCGACGCACGTTTAGAATTGTTCTGTGGTCTGTTTCGGGGTTCTGTATAGTAGATGTATAAAGATTCTTATAGAACGTTTGTATTTCCTTGATTATTTGAGTTTTTTCGGTCACCGTATTCCCCTGTTGATTTTTGATTTTAGTTATCTTTGATTTTCCTTTAGTTAAATTTGATTTCAATACTCTCATGTTTCTATTGTTTTCGATGGTTTGCAATATTTGTTTTGTTTTATAAGGCCGCAAGTCTGACCTTATGCTCTTTTTAACTTTATTGTTGATAGCTTTATACTCTGGTAATTCTTTCGATGTTCTTCTTCTTTCTTCCATTAAATTAAGTGTTGTTTGTTTCAGTTTCGTTTTTCTGGGATTTTTATTTTTATCACAGAACTTTTTTACAGTTGATGTTATGTCATTCGTTAATTTTTGTGTTATTTGATTTATATCTTTCGTGTTGAATACTGGTAGAGGTCCTAGTTTCTTTTTTAGTTCACTTTGATATTCCTCTTGATTCATTTCGAGTGCTTCTATGTTTGGCAATTTATCCTGTGTTAATAATTTTCTACTTTTTAATTTCGTGTTTATTTCTATTCGCGTCCTAACTAATCGATGATCACTACCAGTGTTGAAAGAATTTAGTACAGTAAGATCTTTAGCAATGTTTTTGAAGTTAGAGAGTATAAAGTCAATTTCATTTTTTACTTTGCCATCTGGGCTTAACTACGTCCATTTTCTCTGCATCTTTTTCTTGTAGAAGGTATTTAAGCAGAATAGTTTTTATTTGCTGAGGAAATTTACGAGCATATCTCTCCTGTGATTTCTACTTCCCAGTCCAAAATTTCCAATATATTCGTTGTCGTTGTTATTTTCGTTCTTTCCTATTTTAGCGTTGAAATCTCCCGTAATTATTACGTAATATGTTTTCTCTAAGTTTCTGGCTCTTGTAATGTCTTCATAAAGTTGTTCTACCTCTTCATCATCTGCAGAAGAAGTTGGTGCATAACAGTGGATTATTTGAACGCTGTATCTACGATTTAGTTTTATTACCATATAGATAACTCTATTAGAAATCGCTTGGAATTTGGTTACCATGTTTTCAATTCTCTTATGTACTAAAAAGCCTACGCATCCTATACCTTGGTTATTTCCTGAATTGTATTGGTACAAAGTGTGCCCTGATTTTAGTAGAGTCGATTCTTCGCCTTTAAGCCTTGTCTCGCATAGGCCTACTATGTCCCATTTGATGGTCTTAAGTTCTTCTTGCAACTCTTCTAGGTTATCTTCTCTCCTCATCGTTCTGATGTTATATGTTCCGATGTGCATTCTGTGTGTACTAAGCGAATTCTTGCCTCCCCCATATTCCACGAGGCACACCCTTTTCTAGGTGTGGGATTTGGCATAACATACTCCACCCACCTGGGGACCGTACTGTTTTGATTCTATATCAACCCAAAAATCGAGGGTTGCCATTTCCGCCATCCACACCGTACCGAAGCTCCGCGGTATAAATTAAAATTTATCCGCGGATAAATAAGACTTACAATCCAAACGGATTGTAAGTCTTATTTATTATTTCTTTTACCTATAGACTAATTAGTTTGATGAGCCATGTACCTAAATTACTCCTTACTATCATTTACTTGCGCATATACATCAAATTAGAAGAACACTTGAGTGAAGCTCAATTTAGATTCAGAGCAGGACTAGAAACGAGGGAAGCACTTTTTAGTTTGCAAGTTTCATACGGAGAGTCAGGGATGTCAACTACATGTGTATGCATATTTCATTGATTTCGAGAAGGCATTTGATAAAGTCCCACATGGGAAACTAATCGGTAAACCTTAGGACTCGATGGTAAGGATATAAGACTGATCTCAAATATCTCTAACAAAAAGCAACAGTACGATTAAAAAATTAACTCTCCGAGATCTTCACAGTCGAAAAAAAAGTTCAGCAGGGTTGCATATTGTCACCGGCATTATTTAAAATATACTCTGAAAACATCTTTAGAGAGGCCGTGGACGAATCAGAAGCTGGGATTGCTGTAAATGGCCAACTTATAAACAACATTAGAAATGCAGACGGTACAGTGCTGCTGGCAGATAGTACGCAGGGGCTCCAAAGGATGATGGATACATTGTAAGAAGCATGTAAAAAATACGGCATAAAACTTAATTGCAAGAAGACAAAAATAATAAACATTAGTAAGAACATTGGCATAAATGCCTAAATTACAATTAACGACACACTCTCTTAGAAAGGGTGGAAAAATATGCTATTTGGGCTGCAATATTGAGGATACTTGAGATCATAGCTACGAAATAAAAACTCATATTGAAAAAGCCAGAAGCTCTTTCAACAGCCTTAGGAAGATTCTCTGCAACTTATCTTTAAGTATCAATATACGCAAAAGAATTCTTAGATGTTACGTCTTGAGTGTTCTCCTCTATGGAGTAGAAAGCTGGAGCCTTACAGAAGATGCCATAAAACGATTGGAGGCATTTGAAATGTGGTGTTACCGACCTATGTTAAGGCTTTCATATATACACCACACAAGTAACATTAATATTCTCCAGATGCTAAGAAAAGACAAAGCAATTAGGTAAAGAAATAAAGGTAAAGAAATAATAAATAAGACTTACTCACAATCAATTTAATTTAACTATCAGACGACCGGTTTCGCTTTCTACAATATGCAAAGCATCTTCAGGTCTCGATACAAAGTTAAATAAATGCTGAAATGATAAAAACGCATATTAGGGTGTTGTCTAATAAAGATAAACAAAGTAGATGTTGGAAATTACAATAATTATGCCAATATTACATGTCTGTGGTTTTATTTCAAAAAGAGTAAGTTGTATAAAAAGTTTTAAAAGTTTAAACAGACAAGGTAAGGCCCACAAATTGTTATAAAATAGTCTATTAGATTGTAATAAATTAATAAATGAGCAAATAAATAAACATTACTTACATGCCGGTAATCTATTAATTGATGGATGGTAGAACATGGTTGAAACTACTATGTATTGTTGAATGGAGAACTCAATTCTGCTATTGTAGTTGTATGACAGTAAACGGGAAGTTCTTGAGGAGATAGATTTGATCCAATGAAGCAGAGATATGTGTGTGTGATTGTTTGTTAAATGAAAGTGATGTAATATACCATTGTATTATTAAAAGTTATTTATACTTATTCGAGAAATATATTTATGAAATGTGTGTTATTTATTGAGTAATTGTTTTATGAAAGCAATTATTAACATAATAAAAACAGAAATTGGCATATTTTGGCCACATCATGCGTAATGATAAATACCGACTTCTACAGTTGATTCTACACGGCAAGATTGAGGGTAAGAGAGGCCCTGGACGTAGACGTATATCCTGGCTGGCCAGTCTTAGGAAATGGACTGGTCTAACGTCAACTGATCTATTTCGAGCTGCTGTGAATTGAATAAGATCGGTCAATGTGGTCGCCAACATCTCTAGAAGATGGGCACATTTAGAAGAAAACCCTCTACGCCTGAATAGTACAAATATAAATCTGGAAAACATGTATAAAATGGAACTGTTTTGTGGAGTTTTAAGAGCTGTAGAATAAAGTTAGGTATGGCAGTAAACGTGAAACAGTTAACCATATCTAGCATAACGGCGGTGCATTAGAGCGTAGGCGGTGAACACTTTTTGGAGACTAAGAAAAAACTCAAGAACACAAAGTGCAATAGAATGAAGTATACGTTGTGTATCACTAAGACTAAGAGATAATAAGACAGGGAACAAAAGTTATGGACAGCGTGAAATAAATGGCAACAATGACCCAGGAACATTGACAGATACCGTAAAAGCAGTGGCGTGCATACAGTAGATGATATTAGCGCAAAATAAAAAGATAAAACATATTCGGAGATACCTATATCTAGAAATAAAATAAAGTTTGACAAAGGAGATGGTATGTGTATTTATGTCTATTTATTTTGTTCCCTGATCTAAGAATGTACTCCCTCTGGTAGTTCCTATATATGTGTTTTTCATTCGTCTTTTACATATTTCAATATTGTTAGAGCCCTACTGTAGTCTGTTAGTGTATTACACTACATAGTGATTTCGATTCCTAATATTTCTTTAATTTCCTTTACAATACTTTATATATTTTACAAAGATGCAGATACTATTTAATTAAACCACAAATTTAATACAAAAACGCAACTTATAAGTATAAATTTTAGTTTTTAACGCCCTATATACGCTTTGCAACTTTAAACATAATATACTATTGATGGATGAGTAACCACAATGTGCCCTAGGATAGAAATTATCACCAACACGTTTATGGTGACACAAGATCTGGCTTGTCTTACGTAACCGCTGAAAGCTGTTACAACCACGACGTGGAGCCTCACAGCAGCTGACACAACATTCATAACGCTGACGTTGACGGTGATGTTTGTATCTTATGTGGCAACGGTCTATTTTTTAAAAGTTTTATAACTAAACAGAAGAATAAAATCACTTATTTATTAACAAGTAAATCAACAGTTACAATGCTGAATGCAATAACTGGAATGATAAAATGAAAGAAATCTAAAAATTTATAGATTTAAATGCGCAAGAAAAAATAGGTTGAAATAGATATGTAAATAAAATATTACTGGTTATACTACGATGAGTTTTATTTTGTAGCCAAGCGTATGGTCACGTATATCTTCATAATGGGCTAACTATGTACAACAGAAAATGTCACATAAAAAGAATAAGTCATCGCAAGGTAATTGTAGTAACTGAAATACTCAAATAATGGTGTTAAAAACTCATAAAAAAACAGGACGAGAAACATTATTTACACTAACAATGGAAAAATGCTCGAAAAAAATTACAATTAACAGAAAAAGTACAATTTATAAAGTAATATTACACAAAAAAGATTATTCTTAGAAGGTCTTCAATCAGAGTGGGAAGTCAAGAGGTCAAAACAGGTGTAAATTTTTCAGGGATAGAAAACTAAACAATTCTGTGATCAATCCATCCACCAAAATACCTCAAGTTATCTACAATAAAGAAATAAAACTGTGTCTATCCCAGCATATCTTATCATCTAAGCTCTTCGCACTCATTGTCTTTCTAATGTTAGTTTCCCAGAAGGTGTTAGATATTCCTTGTTTCCTTCCTTCTATAGGTTTCTAAATCTATGCTGCCTTTGGTAGTTTTTAGCTTATATTTCTTTTATTTTAGCTTATATTTCGTGAATCATTGTATACATGACGGTCGCCGAACATCTAATTCCACAGCAATGAGTCATCTTTAGTCATATTCTGTCCATCTCCAGATTTATAGGCCACGATAGGATACCACATACTATTCAATCTATTCAGTTGGTCTTCTTCCTTGCGATATTTTTTCCTTAACCTTCTGTTTTACCTGGAGTAACTATGCAATGATAACAGTTTAGAACAAAATTGTCACACCTAGTTACAAGTTAAGGAAAGCTAAATGATGATACAAAAAGATAATTCTAGAATTCAAGCTAGCTGATTAAGACTTCTGAAAAAAGTGAAAGACGTTACAAGATTAGTTTATTTGTGTTAATAGTACCAACGATATACTTAACAATTGTCTACATTTAATCGCTAAATAGCACACAGCTAAACACTTTTAAATATACCAAAACATCCAACATACCCATCCTAGTCTTAGTTTTTTTTTATTTTATTACTTTAAATAAATATATTTTTTAATATAATTCTCAAACTCATTTTTTGTGACGTTTTAATGTTACCTATATACTTTATGTAATGAAATAAACTAACAATTTTTTTTGGAAATACTATATGGTTTTAATTAAAATATAGTAGCAATTTATCTCTAAGAATTTCTAAGGTTTTTTTTTGTTTAGCTGCAGATGCTGCTGCAGGACCAGCAGCAGAATTATATCCCAATCAGACTATCACATCCGAAAAGAAGCTCAGCGAGACATTACTGGAGGTACTTAACCACTATAAGCAACCAGATCCGTTGGGTATCCCGGGAGCGCCCATTCCAGACCCGATGCCTCTACCAGACATGACCAAATCGTTTTCAGTTGGGAGGATGTTTTTTAAAAATATGAAACTGCATGGTTTGCAAAAGTTTAGAATTCAGCACCTCATGGTAGATGTTACCAAAATGAGACTGGAAGCGACTTTGTCTATTGATGTCTTGACTACCAAGGGGAATTATACACTACGGTCCTTCTTTTCTAAAGGTGCTGGGCCCTTTACGGTTAAACTTACTAAGGTATATGTGAACAAATGTATTTAGTCAACAATAGGAGCTTTCACCTGTCAAATGTTTATTATAATGGTGCTGATTTTATATTTTAATGACGATATGACGAAATAAGTTAAAATAAAAATTTATCAATTATGTAACTATATTTGTGTATAAAAAATTTGATGTTACGCTACCTTTCTGTTGTAGTCTACTTCTTTTCCCTCTTTAGTCGCTGGACTGTAGAATCTCGTGGCTGGACCATTCTTAAGCTGGTAGCTCTTAAGGAGCATTTACCATATTTCTCAGTACTTTATTCTGAAAATATTAAATATTGCCAGTAATACTTTGTTTTGTGAATTTATTTATTATTTATTATTTTCATATTTATGTCGCTTTTCGTAGCATTTCAATCACAATTCTTTCTTGAACTGTTTTTGGGATCAACAAGTAAATTTTGCTTGTATGCATGTCAATATTTTTAGTGTTGACGGTGATAGTTGTCAGTGTGTTATATATATATATATATATATATATATATATATATATATATATATATATATATATATATATATGTTAACACACTGACAACTATCACCGTAAACACTAAAAATATTGACATGCATACAAGCATATATATACATATATATATATATATATATATATATATATATATATATATATATATATATATATATATATATATATATATATATATGCTTGTATGCATGTCAATATTTTAGAATTCAGCACCTCATGGTAGATGTTACCAAAATGAGACTGGAAGCCTTATATATATATTTATATATATATATATATATATATATATATATATATATATATATATATATATATATATATATATATATATATATATATATATATATATATATATATATATATATATATATATATATATATATTGCTATGATGTTTTGTTTGTGTATGAGCAATGAGTATTTTAAAATAACATATATAATTATAGGGTTTTTATCGCGGTTCTCAAAGAATTAGTTTGTAAGTACTTTTTTTAATTATCTTTATTATAATTATTATTATTATTAAACACACATATATATTTAATATAGACAATATAAATTTAGAACAACCTCTCTTAAAATTAAAATTCTTACAATAATTAAATTATATTAACAAAATTTGATACCTTTCTGTCACTGAATGCCTAAATGAAACTGTTTTCCAAAATAAAGGGTTTAATCACCACTCAATATCTTCGTTATCAGTTTCGGTTATCCTTGTTTTTGTGAAATTGCTTTTTCCAAATACACCACAATGTTTTAATTATCAGCTTCCACCAGTTTAAAATATTTCTCTTCTTAATAGCATTTATAAATAGGCAAAATATTCTTCTTTCTTGTTTATCCTTTTTTTTAATAATCTTCTTTCTTATAATCTTATTTTTTTTTTCAATCTCCAATCACCATATAAATATTATAATTTTAATTTCTTCTAATCTCCATATACATAATAATTTTTAATTTCCAATTAATACAATTTTTTTCAATCTCCATGTAATAAACATTTAATACTATAAAACTTTGAATCACTGATTATTGCATACTGTACTGCATAATTAATACTCTAATACTGAATACTGTATACTATCATATTAATGGACTGCTTGTACTATTTTCTGACCGACTAACTAACTAACTTATTAATGAATTAACTCCATACTGTCCTCTATTCTCCAAATTCCAGAGTATTTATATCATTTCGATGTTCCAGAATAATCTTGAAAGAAAAAATATTCGAATTGTACTATTTCCTAGATAAATGAATGTTTTCGAATATTCTACTACGCAAATAAGTTTAACTTTCTTATATTGACGTCTTATTTGAATGTTCTAGATAATTCTCAACTTTTTTATGAAGGATTTTATGGACATTTACGCTTTGCAGATCAGAAAGTAAACTTATATGTAAATTAATCATCTTACATTAATAAATAACACTATTTTAAATCCGTAATTATCATTTTAAATTTCTACTTTCTGTTCAAATTCACTCTTGTCATAATACAGTGTATATTTGGTTGCCTATGCACATTGTGCATCCAAATACATCTATAATATGATAATTTTTAAAAAAAACTTTTTAAACTTATTATGCTAATTTCTTAAGAATACCCTCATATAAATACTTTTTATTATATTCTCTAATATATATCCAGATATATAACAGTAGTCATGGGTGATTTACACAACAAAGTTGGAGAAGGAAGATGTGAGTCTACTGTAGGACCACATGAACTCGGTTTTCGAAATGGAAGAGCAGAACACCTTATAGAATTCTGCCTAGAACATAATCTTGCGGTATTGAATACTTTCTTCAAACTGCCTAAACGACGCCTTTACACTTGGAAATCGCCAGCTGACAAGAGCGATAAAATCGTTAGAAACCAAACTGAGTATATATTAATAAACCACAGATACCGAAACGCAATACAATCGGTGAAAGCGTTCCCAGGTGCAGACGTAGCATCAGACCACAAAACTCTTGTAGCAAAATTCTAACTTTACTTAAAAAAGACACAAAAAGCTACAAAAGTGATAAACTAAACATACAAAAATTAAAATCAGACGACGCCAAAGAAATTAATGCAAACCTAGAATCCACACCAGAATCAATTGATTGGTGATGTAGAACAACTTGTTTAGTGATTAAACTTGAGAAGTCGCTGGTTTAAATTATATTGAATAAATAATTATAACGAAAAAATGTGATATTGTTGATACATAAAATTGGTGAAAATAGCAATTATAAATTGTAAAAGTAGAAATAAATTAGAAATAAACTGGTTTACTCATTATCAATGTTTTGTACAAGAATAGACTTACCCTTTGGTTCTATTGATGAATTCGTAACAGGTTGAAGAGTTGGTCGTTGGGCATCACGACGCGATGCTGCGGCCTTGGGGCGCCGAGGCTATGATTAACACGAGAACTAGATGCGTATCGATCGATCGTTGTCTGACGAAGAAGTGGCAGTGCCAATGCGTTGATATGGTCACAGCTAAGAATCAAGCCCTCTAAGCGGTGTCCCAGAGGGTGTACCAATAAATCATTCCATTGTATTGCGACCCTTCCGATAATTTTAACTAATTGTGACGGTAACACGAAACTTTTGTGTGTATATTTTTGAACCATACAAAATAGAAGCCAAATTCTCCGTATTCACAACATCATAAATGAGATATCCAGTTTAAGTTTTATGAGACAACAGGAAACAATATATTTCAAAAAGGTCTTTTAAAATACAGCACCAAATTAGGTCATATTACAGTACCGTAACAGAAAAAATATTAACTGTAAAAATATAAAATGAATGCGCAAATACTTTCTCCAACAGTGGCAATTCTTTAAAAATGCAATTATCGAACCAAGTCGCAGAGAACTCACAACAACCAGATGCAAGAAAGGAGATTGGATGACAAAATAAATTTTGGAAATGATTGAGGACAAAGAAGGCAAAAGAATATCAATATAACTCAGCATCAACAGCTGCATAATCAAATAAGAGAAGCTAAAGAGACTTAATTCGCTGGAAAATGCCAAGAAATAGAAGACTTACAAAACAAATATGATAACTTCAATCTCCATAAGAAAGTTAAAGAATTAGCTGGGGTAGCAAAACAAAAAACCTCAAGAATACTATTGGACAAACAAGGAAACATTTTAGTGGAAACAGAACAAAAATTAAGAAGATGAAAAAAATATATAGAGGAATGACCAGACAGGAAATAATATATGAAGATAATCGGAGTAAAGACGAGGGATTTTTATTACAATTCATTGTGGTTTGTATAATATTAATAAGATCCTTTGAGTTTACTTATTTTATTTCACATTGTATATATATATATATATATATATATATATATATATATATATATATATATATATATATATATATTACCTAAATGTCTCTTATTTCTTAATTTCTATATTCTGTATAATGCACTTTGAAATAAACGTTTAGAGCTTCGTACATATTTTCATAATGTTTGAATGCTAAAGACTAAAATTCTTAGAGTAATTAAGTTTCCGGGACACTTGAAGGGTTATCGTCTCTCCTGTACCTATTAACATTAGTTTGTCCCAGTTATTGCCGGATCTTTTTGGTAAAAACATAAATGCTAATTTGGTTTTAGGTAGTGGTAACAGCAATAGCCAAAATGGAGGTACAAGTCGACGGAACGTTAGAGGCCCAAGATATGGATATGGACTTAAAAATTGCTAGTATTGACATGGATTTCAAAGGAATGGGAGTTTTGCAAGGTAAATATTTTGTTATTGACAAATTCGTATCAGCCTTTATGGCTATTAAAAAAAAAAAGAAATAATAACGTCTATAGAATAGTAAAACAATCAATTTTTTATAAATAGATTATTGCTTTTAAATATTGAATAATCAGGCTCTGGTGAAATTCCAGTAGAAATTTTAAAATCATGAATGACGAAATAGTGAGTGTCTAACTAAATTATTTAATAAAATATCTCACGACGGCCTAATTCCTCATGTATGGTTAAAATCTATCTTTTTACCCTTACCCAAGAACAATGCTAAATAATGCTAAATCTTGCGATGAATACCGATTAGTTAGACTCATGAAACACACTTTAAAAATAGTATTTAAAGTTATTTAACAGCTTATATATATATATATATATATATATATATATATATATATATATATATACAGTGTAGGAAAAATTTTATGGTCGGTATGGACCTTACGTGAGATGGAGTGAGAAACAGCTGTTTAAAAAGAGAGAGGTATATTAGGTACGCCCTTTATATCGCCGAATGGAAATATTAAAAAAGGGGAAATTCAACGTTGCCAAACTTATTGGTTTTATTTGACCTGTTGTCTTTTTTGCATTTGAACAATGTTCTATCAAGAAGATAAAATGCTCAAGATAATCAAATTTGGGCGAAATTGATTTAAATGGCAGGTTACTGTTTTTTTTATTGGGAATATGCCACAAGTTTTCTTTACAATAATTGTAATATAACATTTTGATTTCCATTTCGGAAATCGTTTTATATAAATAAAATTTATTAATGTTTCGTATTTTAAGTACGATTTCCGAACTAAAAATCTAAACATCAAAATAATTTCCCAATATGAAATAATAAACAATTAAACATGCATACAATAACGCCAAATTAAAAAATATTCATACACTAATTTATTTGGCAACGTCTAGTCTAGATAGTCGTTTGGCCACCGTTCGGTGGTTTGGTCAAAAGATCGAGTAACGAGAAGTAGAGGTGGGTCGTGCTAGTTTATCGTTAAGAGCGTAGGTGCAAAATTTCGGGTCAATTTTTTATATATAATAATAATAAATATTTTTGAAAAAATTAAACGCAGAATGAAACAATACATTATTACCGAGAGCTGAAAGTCCCTGAAAACTTCTATAATGTGTATTTTAATAAGTTATAGGGATGAAAAAAAAAAAACAAAATTTAGTGTGATTTTTAATTTCAAATATCTCATTAAAAAAACTTTTTGTTTATTCTAAGGGACCTTCGGCCCTCGGTAATAATGTAATCTTTCATTCTGCATTTAAATTTTTCAAAAATATTTGTTAGTTTTCTCAGGATTCCAAATAAATTTTAATTTTTTTGAATGCTAAAAAGCATTTAAAAATTTTAATTTTTATAAACAAGTAACTATGATTGTTTAAAAGTAGTTTCAAGTAAGATAGTACCTACATAAACAAACATAACGGCTATTATCGTTTATGTGTATATCTTTTGAAGTGAAAGAAACTACCTAATGATATATTTATTATAACTTGAAAAATAAACTAAACAATCATCATCATCATATAACGGGGGTCCTACGGCGATTGCCGCTTCCCGCATTTCAGCCTCCATCTTTTCCTATCTCTTCAATCTCCCTCTTCTAAGCCTCTAGATTGCATTGTTTTTGTAATTTCTCTTCTCCAGGAATTTGGTGGTCTTCCCCTTTTCCTTCTTTCTGGCGGAACATACATTAAGGCTTTCTTTGGCCACCGCTCCTCCTCCATTCTCATCACGTGACCATACCATTGTAATTGCCTTCCTTGTATTCTATCTGAAAGAGTATCTCTAATTCCTGTACGGTTTCGTATTTCCTCATTCCTGATTCTTTCCATTCTCGATACTCGACATGACCGTCTAAGATAATCCATTTCCACAACGTCTACTTTATCTCGTTCATTCTTTGTCATCGTCCAACATTCGGCACCATATGTGGTAATTGGTTCTACAATTGCTCTGTATACGCGAAGTTTGGTATGCATCTTTATTTTATTAGACCACAGTAATGAATTCAGTATTCGGATGCATTTTTTCCCTTGGGTTATTCGGTTTTGTACATCTATCTTAACTCTGCCATCTGCTGATATGATGCTTCCTAGATATTTATACTGGTTGCAGCCTTTTATGACTGCGTTTTCAAGCCTCAGATCTGTGGTATTTCCTCCAATTTTTAAATATTCTGTTTTAAATATTCTGTTCTAAACTAAACAATACAAATAGTAAATCGGACTTACATTTACATTACACGTTATTATTAAATCGCGAATAGTCTAAATTGACATAAAAACTATTGTCCTGTGTTAAATATTGTCCTGTTAATGCGAAGTAACTCTCAGTTACTCCAGATGTCCAGGTAATACAGATATTTTCTACTTCTTTAACAACTTGCGATCTAATAATTTGCTCACTTTTGACATAATATTCCTGAAGTAATGAACCTGACAAAGTTTTTCTTGTTGGTGGTTTATATCCAGGAATCCACCCTGCAAACTTTTTAAAAGCTGGTTCTTTAACTATGGAAAACGGATGAAACGAAAAGTTTAGTAAATCTTGAAAATCAATCAGTCCAAGAAAAAGAAACTGATAAAGATGACTTAAGTCCATGGTGTATTTTTGATGAATTAATTGGACATGACTCATCTAAACATACACCTGTATCGAGAGGTATAAAAGAAGTCGACATGTAATTGTCTGATGATATATTACCCACAAACAATTTCGAACGGAGATTGGAACTGTCCATTACCGTGGTGAAAAAACCATCGCCATGTATATCGTAACTTAACCACTATATTCATAAAATGTTGTAGTATTGTAACAAAATCTTTTCCTTGTGAACACATGTTTAACATCTGGTATAATTTTAAATAAAAGAAGAACGCGATTAACAAGAAAAGTGGAAAAACTTATGTTTTTAAATGTCAATTTAGACGATTCGCGATTTAATAATGTGTAATGTAAATGTAACTATTTAAGTACCATTTGTATTATTTAATTTATTTTTCAAGTTACAATAAATATATCCTTCGTTAGGTTCTTTTATTTCAATACTTATACACATAAACGATAATAGCTAATATGTTTGTGTACTCGCTAATTTGAATACTGGTAAACAATCAACTAGTTACAGTTTACGAAAAACGGTTCCGATAAAAATTAAAAAAACGAGAAGACCCACCTCTAGTTTTTTAGGTATATTAGGATCGGAACCAGAGAATATCTGATCGGAACTAATCGTCTCACTAATGGGCAATGGCCAATGAGTGTTAAAAGGATTCTAGGAGGGGAGACGAAGGGGAAATATGATTGTTATCTTTGTCTAATTCGTTGAAAATATGATTTTATATCTGCGTTAGATATCCTGTTAAATTTTACCATACCGACCTTAAAATTTTACCTACACTGTATATATATATATATATACATATATATATATATATATATATATATATATATATATATATATATATATATATAATGTAAAGGAAAATAATAATTAGACAACACACAGGTACTGTTACAAAAATGCAGGAAAAGAAGCGTTTGACAGATTTCAACATGGTAAACTCATACATGTATTGAAACACATACACCTAGATCCCAAAGATATTAATTTAACACAATGACGGTATTTGAATTCGATTCGCCAGGTAGAAATCGTATGATTTCTCTTTTTGATATTAATGTAATTAAAAATCTATTCTAAAACCAAACTGCTGTCATACGGGTGGAAGATAGTGACACAAACCAAGTAGAAATTTAAAAAGGACAGGGATGTGTGCTGTCGTCACAATTATTTAATGTATACTTCCAACTAATATTTTAGGAGTTACTATAAGAAAGAAAAAGAAGAAGTCACAAAAAGGTAACTCTGTTACTGATCATAGATATCGGAGACCAAGATCCGGCAGGGGAGGTAAATCACACATAGACCACAGGGCCTCTCAGGTCGATATCGACCGAAATCCCTGTGAAATATCCGTTAGTAAGACATCGTCCAAAAAGAAGAATAAAATCGACAGAAAGTGTATAAAGAGAGGCATGTGGAATGTTAAGTCAATATACCAAGCAGGTAAAGTCCATAATATCATTTAGGAAATTTAAAGACTTGACATAAAAATATTAGGACTAAGTGAGTCTAGATGGTCCAATTCAGGTGACATATCAGTAGGCCAAACAAAGATATACTACTCTGGTAATGACAATGACGTAAATCACTAAAACGGAGTAGCGATATTAGTTAATAAAACTACCCAGAAATTTGTAACTGGCTTCCTACCCATCTCGGTTAGAGTTATGATGGTAAAACTAAAAAGAGCTCAAACTAGAATCAATATAATTCAAGTATATGCTCCCACAGCAGAAAAGTCGGATAAAGAGTTCGAACAGTTTTATAATGAATTACAATAAACTTTAGAAGTAACCAAGTCTAGAGACATTACAATAGTCATGGGAGATCTAAATGCAAAAATCGGTAGAGGAAGTCAAGGTGTTTTTATTGGAAACTTTGGACTGGGTACTCGTAACGAGAGAGGAGATAGACTGGATCAATTCTTCCAAGATACCGATTTTATTTTTGCGAATACTTATTATAATCTGCCGCCTAGGAGACTCTATACTTGGAAATCTTCAGCAGACAACCAACATAACGTCATCAGAAATCAAATTGACTACCTTCTCATCTGCAAACGATAGCGAAATTCCATAAAATCAGTAAAATCATACCCCGGACTTGATGTGAGATCAGATCACAACCCAGCTGTAGGAAGGTTTAGAATTAATCTAAAAAATCTTGTCGCTAAAACTAAAGTAGAGAGGATACAAGTATTCCGTTTGAGAGATCCATCAACAAAAGAGCAAGTCACACTAAAAACTAAGGAAGAGCTCATCAAAATAGAAATTATTCCTACTGAAGATACGCACTCTTATACGCACTCTTATACGCACTCTTATACGCACATGTGAGACAACACTTAAACCTAAATCGATCAAGAACAAAAATGAATGGATGACCAATCATCCTGAAGCAAGGAGATCTTATAAAACCGAAGACAAAAACATGTATAATATTATACACACAGAAATAAGAAGAAAGATCAAAGATGCAAAGGAAAGATGGTATAGTGACAGATGCGAAGAGATTGAACAGTTGGTAGAGAAACATGATAACTTAAACCTTTATAAAAAAAATTAGGGAAATAACAGGCACTAATATTAAAGGAAAAATAAAACACACTGCTGGTTAAAAATGGCAAAATAATTATAGACGTCGGTGAAAGGCTTAAAATATGACAGGAATATATTCAAGAGCTATTTAAAGACAAACGGACTGAGATACTAAGAGAGCAGGAAAACTTCGACAACGGCTCAGACATAATAGAAGATGAGGTATTAGAGGCGATAAAGCGAACAAAGAACAACAAGGCAACAGGTCCTGACGAAATACCTGTAAACATAATACAATTAATAGAATAACAGCAAATTGGAATATTGGTCGACTTATTCAATACAATATACAGTACAGGAATCATTCCTAGAGATTGGCTGATGTCAATATTCATAACACTACCAAAAAAACCAAATGCAAAAGAATACCAAGACCACAATATAATAAGTTTAATGAGTCATATGCTCAAAATGTTTTTAAAAATTAAACACCGGATAATACACAACAAACTTGAGCAGGACATAAGTGACATACAATTTGGATTTAGAAATGTACTGGGAAAGAGGGAAGCCCTATTCGCTGGGAATATACTAGTGCATAGGTGCATGAATGTTAATCAGCCAGTATATATGTGTTTCTTGGATTACAACAAAGCCTTTGATAAGGTCAGACATAACTGTCTTATCGAATTACTTGAAAAAAAAATAAGAAAGAAAGAATTGTAGGGAGCATCATTAAGAACAAAATATTTGCAGAAGATAACGCAATCATGGCAAAAAATATAGACGATTTACGTATTCTTATAGAAATCATTAACAGAGAAAGCAAAAAGATGGTACTAGATATGAATAAGGATAAAACCAAATACATGGTGATCTCGAAAATCCCTTGTTAGCAACATACATCTGACATTATAGGGTAAACCGTTAGAGAGAGTCGACAATTATAAATTCCTCGAAGCAATTATAAACTCACAGTTAAATCAAGATAAGGAGATAAAAGTCAGAAATGAAAAGCTCGAAAAGGATTTATAAAAAACAAGTTATTGTATTGATTTTATTGACGATCTAATACGTTGCCATAGAAATTGGATGCAAGAGGCGCAAGATCGAAACAGATGGAAAATTATGAGGAAGATTTATATTCAGCAATTAATTGAAGCGAGCATCAAATGATGATCGGGTTTCGCAAGCATAATACTTCGATTGGGGATCTTGTATCATCAGATGTCACTTCACTAAAATATGCTCAATTATTTCTCCAATACGATAAAAGTTAGACCGAACTTTTGTCGATGATGCCTTGCGCGCACACTTACTTACTTACTTACTCCGTGGCGTTACAACCCTTCGTGGGTTTTAGCCGACTCGACAACATGCCTCCACTGTTTTCTCTCTTTAGAAACCTCCATCCAATTCACCACGCCCATAGTGCTTAGGTCTCCTGCTATATTATCTCGCCACCGGAGACGAGGGCGTCCGCGTGGTCTCCTTCCAGTTGGGACTTCCTCCCACACCAGTCTTACTGTTCGTTCGTCAGAATGTCTTCTGAGGTGTCCTGCCCATTGGAGTCTTCTGGACTTTATTTCTTTTATGATGTTGGCGTCTGGGTAAAGTTCTTCAAGCTCTTTATTAGTTCTTATCCTATATTGTCCTGATGCTTCATCAAGCACCGGACCAAAGATCTTTCTTAGGATTTTTCTTTCCCAAACACGTAGTCTCTCTTCATTTGCCTTTGTTATCGTCCACGTTTCGCTTCCATACATCACAACGGGTCGTATGATTGTTTTATAGACCTGTATCTTCGTACGTCGTGTTAGTTGTTTTGATTTTATAAGGTTTTGGAGGGCAAAAATACATCTGTTGCCGGCCTGAATCCTGTTGTTTATTTCTTGCGATCCGTTATTGTCTTCAGTTATTGTTGTTCCAAGATACTTGAATTCTCTAACGCGCTCAAAGTTAAAGTCATCGATGGTAATGTTCTGACCGATTCTGTCTCTGCTTTGGTTATTGCGGCTCATATACATATATTTCGTCTTGTTTTCGTTGATTTGGAGCCCCATCTTCTCTGCTTCCTTTTCAAACCTTACGAAAGTCTCCTTCATTATTAATCGCGTGTTTCCTATTAGATCTATATCGTCTGCAAATGCCAGTAGTAAGTTTGGTCCTTCTCGATGAAATACTGTATTCGGTTTTTCGATTCTTGCAATTCTGATTATGTGCTCCAGAGCTAAGTTAAAGAGTTGTGGTGAAAGTGCATCTCCCTGTTTTAGTCCATTGTTTATTTCAAATGTCTCCGAGTATTGTTGTCCAACTCTCACCTTACATCGTAACCATTCCATACACATCCATATAAGCCAAGTTCCTGCATCGCTGTCCACAGTCTGTCCCTACATACTCTATCAAATGCTTGTTTAAAATCTATGAACATCTGATGAAGCTCACGATCAAACTCCCAGCATTTTTCCATTATCTGTTTTATTGTGAATATCTGGTCAATTGTAGAGCGGCCCGGTCTAAATCCGCATTGATAATCTCCAACGATTTCTTCTGTGTATGTTTTGGTTCTTTCTAGCAGGATGTTTGCAAGGATTTTGTAGGTGGTGTTTAGGAGTGCTATTCCCCTGTAGTTAATACATTGCTTTTTGTTTCCTTTTTTGTGTATTGGTACACACACGATACACTACACGATATTTATTCGCGCGCACACTACACGATATTTATTCGATGACGTTTTTTAATCCACAAGGGTTTGTTAGGTGGAGTACACAAAATCTCAATGAGCAACACAGACCCACGTAGCAACACGGAGCAACGTACCTTGAGCAGTGTCAAAAAACGCAACTGGTCCTATGGAACTGGCCCTCAAAGGAATTTGTTCGGTCGAACTTTTATCGACCGTCCAAATTCGATGTGTGTGCGGCGGGCGTTATACGACCTCTAATCCCGTCGCGTTAATGACGAGGAAAACAGGGCACATAATTTTAAACTTATACGTGACTGTAGTTGCGCTACGTTTAGTTGACGTTGTCAGCGCTACGTATAAAGTGATGAATAACGCGGACTCCGAAGTCAATAGAGAGTTAAAGTGTAGGTAACACGTAAACGTTAACCCTAACGTAAACGTAAAGAAATTACGTTTACGACAACTATACGTTTTAACTGTGAAGTGTAAAACATTAACGTCTAACGTTTGTTTCTAACCTTATTTTTTATATATTGCGATTTTTTTCACTATTTTTAGGTTCTTCTTCTCTTCTTCAGCCTGTTTGCATCCACTCCTGGACAAAGGCCTCCCCATGAGTTCTCCACTCTTCCCTGTTTTGTGCTATTTGGTGCCAGTTTCTCCCCATTTTTGCTTTGATGTCGTCTAGCCATCGTTTTTGTGGTCTTCCTCTACTCCGACTGTGTTCGCGTGGTCTCCAATGTACAATGTTTTTCGTCCATCTGTCGTTGTTTTGCCGTGCCACGTGCCCTACCCAGTTCCATTTCATTTGTGCAATTCTTCCAATTACATCTTCCACCTTCGTCCTGCTTCGTATGTCCTCGTTTCGTATATGTTCTCTCAGTGATACTCCCAACATAGCTCGTTCGATGGCCCTCTGTGTTGTTCTTAATCTGTTGGCTGACAACTCTGTAAGTGTCATGGTCTCCATTCCATAAGTCATAACCGGTAGAATACAACTGTTGAATACCCTTTTCTTTAGATTTATTGGTATCTTTTTGTTCTTCAACACATCACTGAGTCTGCCTACTGCTGCCCAAGTCATTCGGATTCTTCTAGTTATCTCTGCTGTTTGATTCTGTTTGCCTAGTTTGATGGTGTGACCTAGGTATATATACTCTTCGACACTTTCGATCTCACTTCCATCTAAGTCGATTGTGATATTTTGATTTGTCATTACTTTTGTTTTATTTAAATTCATTTTTAAACCGATTTTTTCAGATTCTTGTTTAAGCTCCTTCAGCATGTAGATTAGTTCCTCTGTATTGTTGCTTATGAGTACTATGTCATCGGCAAATCTTAGATGGCTTAAAAACCTGCCATCAATTTTAATTCCGAGTTGTTCCCAATTTAACTTCTTGAACACATCTTCTAATGCAAGAGTAAATGCATTTTTAGGTTACAATACCACAAATAAAAGATAAATCTTTGGTTAAAATCACAAAACAACAAAAAGTTATTAATTTTCGGAGATTTGACAGACATTCGGTAATACTCGGAACAATTTGGATAACGTTAGGGAAATTCGTAAACGCACGCAAGGTTACGGAGACCCGTTAAGTTACGGAGACCCGTTAACGCAAACGTGTGTATTCTTCTACTGTACACAAGTAGCTGTCAAATTATATATTATATAACAGGTTCCTAAGGCAACTATAACCAAGACGCAGTCGCTTGATGATCACCTGAAAAAACAATTGGTGGAACTATCAAGTCATGGTTGAAATGTTGGATCTCAACTGTTGGAACTTTTCTTGTGCCATATGATGTCATGTATTTAATTAGATTGTTCATTTTTCTTTCTTATATTTTCCTCTAGATTGACTAGGTTTGTCTTCTTCCAATACTCTTCGTCTTTTGCCCTTTCATTTGTTAAAACTTCTTTATTTCCTTGGATTGAATATTACAGGTTAAATACTTTTAAGATCCTATACAGGTTTACCAATAAAGCTTTTAAAAACTCTGTAAAAAACTGTATTGTTATGCAGTACTGTAGAGAATTATCGTTTAAATCTTTAACGTTGTTATTTTAGCTGATTTGTTCCATAGTTGAATATGGGTCGTGCGTCTTGAGTTCTTATTATATTGTACAATCTGCTTCCCTTAAACGTTTACAAGACAAATTTTGCCAATTTTATTTTATAATTCACTCGTGATAAAATATGTGACTTCGTAATCATTTGCGACGTGCAGAAAGAATTTCTTTCTACTCTTTTTCTATAGAATTCTGAACCGAAAAATTGTTTGTAATAATCCTTAATTTATTACCTTTTCATTTTGTATAATAAGAAATATATAAATATATATATATATATATATATATATATATATATATATATATATATATATAACACTGTTTTTGATGGGTTGGAGTCAATAAAAGGGGCTATTTGTTGACTATTTTTTACTCGAGCTTTCAATTGTGATTACAATTTTTATCAAGAGCTTCTAAAAAATACAAAATGTCTTACAAAGTTGAACTATAAATAAAAAATTTTTTGTTAACTCACCAAATAAAATTAGTTTTTTATATAAAACTACTGCTTACATAATAAATACAAAAAATATTAATAAAAAAATGCCTTATTCTAATAAATGTTTCTCTGAAAAATTTAGATGAAGTTTCTTAAGAAAAAAATTGAATTTATAAACAAAAATAGAATAGCTACAACCAGCCTAAAATGTCATAAATACTAACTTAAAAATTTTTATTTTTGACATATTGTCAAAAATAAAATTTTGTTTAAAAAATTCTTCTTTGTTTAGTAACAAAAAAGAAGAAGATTTATTCACCATTGATAGATGCCCGAAAAAATGTAACAAATACATGGAAAATTCAAAATGTTATTCTATCAATGGTGAATAAATCTTCTTCTTTTTTGTTACTAAACAAAGAAGAATTTTTTAAACAAAATTTTATTTTTGACAATATGTCAAAAATAAAAATTTTTAAGTTAGTATTTATGACATTTTAGGCTGGTTGTAGCTATTCTATTTTTGTTTATAAATTCAATTTTTTTCTTAAGAAACTTCATCTAAATTTTTCAGAGAAAAATTTATTAGAATAAGGCATTTTTTATTAATATTTTTTGTATTTATTATGTAAGCAGTAGTTTTATATAAAAAACTAATTTTATTTGGTGAGTTAACAAAAAATTTTTTATTTCTAGTTCAACTTTGTAAGACATTTTGTATTTTTTAGAAGCTCTTGATAAAAATTGTAATCACAATTGAAAGCTCGAGTAAAAAATAGTCAACAAGTAGCCCTTTTATTGACTCCAACCCATCAAAAACAGTGTTATATTTTTTCCAAACGAGTCACAAGTACTTCTTTTTTCTTACTCTTATATATATATATATATATATATATATATATATATATATATATATATATATATATATACAGTGTAGGTAAAAGTTTGTGGTCGGTATGGTAAAATTTAACAGGATATCTAACGCAGATATAAAATCATATTTTCAGCGAATAGACAAAGATAACAATCATATTTCCCCTTGGTCTCCCCTCCATAAATATTTTTAACACTCCTTGCTCATTCGTGAGATGAATAGTTCCGATCAGAGATATTTTACATATTCTCTGGTTCCGATCATAATATACCTAAAAAACTAGAGGTGGATCCTCTCGTTTTTTAAATTTTTCTCGGAACCGTTTTTCGTAAACTGTAAATAGTTGATTGTTTACCAGTATTCAAATTAGCGAGTACACAAACATATTGGCTATTATCATTTATGTGTATAAGTATTGAAGTGAAAGAACCTAACGAAGGATATATTTCATATAACTTGAAAAATAAATTAAACAATACAAATAGTACTTACATTTACATTACACATTATTAAATCGCGAATCGTCTAAATTGACATTTAAAAACAAGTTGTTCCACTTTTCTTGTTAACCGTGTTCTTCTTTTATTTAAAATTAAACCAGATTTTAAACATGTGTTCACAAGGAAAAGATTTTGTTACAATACTACAATATTTTGGTAAATATGTTTAAGTTAGGATATACATGACGATGGTTTTTCCACCACGGTAATGGACAGTTCCAATCTCCGTTCGAAATTTTTTGTGGGTAATATATCGTCAGACAAATACATGTCGACTTCTTTTATATCTCTCGATACAGGTTTATGTTTAGATGAGTCACGTCCAATTAATTCATCAAAAATACACCATGGACTTAAGTCAACTTTATCAGTTTCTTTTTCTTGTACTGGTTGATTTTCAAGATTTACTAAACTTATGCAAAGACTCGTTTCATCCGTTTTCCATAGGTGAAGAACCAGCTTTTAAAAAGTTTGCAGGGTGGATTCCTGGATATAAACTGCCAACAAGAAAAACTGTCAGGTTCATTACTTCAGGAATGTTATGTCAAAACTGATTTGATAATAGATAAAATAAAAAGTCCTATTTCGAAAATTCTGCAAAAAACACATTTAAAAAAAAGTACCTTATCTTCAGAGAGGCTTTTAAAATATTAATTACAACATAACAAAGTTCCCAAACGGCCAATCCAAGACGTGGAAACTAGGTAGAGCTTCACCTACTACATGTTAAACAAATGACCGAGTTAGAAGAGGCAATCTGTTCCACATCGGTATTAAATAATACAGACTTAGACTTAGACCAAATCTAAATAAATAACACAGGATTATTTGTTCTCAGCTTTCCCAAATTTTACGGCCGTTTAAAGAAATAACAAGTACAATGAGTGACCAAAAATACTTGAAGGGTAGTTTAGTGATTGTTATGGTATGCTGCCTGCAAGAATCTTGCAATAAAATTTTAGCAAACGGTAAATTTAGCAATAAGGTTTAGCAAACCTTACATCCATAGTATACGACGTAGTACAATTACTAATATCGGGTTTAGCAAAAAGATTTAAAGGGATAGAACAGACTGGCACATTGTTATTATGTACATTTATGGATTCACCATTTAAAGTGCAGGGTTTTTCTGATAAAAATGAAGATAAAAAAATTAAAGAAAAAGTTAAGAAGCTACTTCTATAATTAACGAACAAGAAGATTGTACTATTAAAAATCAACCAGTACAAAAAAAAGAAACCAATAAAGATTACTTAAATCTTAGTTTAAAAACTAGCTTAAGACTAAGCTTAAAACTATTTTTGATCAATTAATTGGACATGGCTCATCTACACGTACACCTGAATCGAGAGTCCATTACAACGGTGGAAAAACCATCGCCATGTATATCCTAACTTAACCACTATTGGTACTGTAAATGTGAACACATGTTCAAAATCTGGTTTAATTTGAAATAAAAAAAGAAGACGGTTAATAAGAAGTAAAGTTGAAAAACTTATGTTTCTGAATGTCAATTTAGACGATTTAATAATAACTAGATTTAATAATAACGTGTAATGTAAATGTAAGTACGAGTTACTATTTGTATTGTTTAGTTTATTTTTCAAGTTATAATAAATAAATCATTAGTTTCTTTCAATTCAATAAATATACACATAAACGATAATAGCCATTATGTTTATTTATGTAGGTACTCTCTTACTTAAAACTACTTTTAAACAATCATAGTTACTTGTTTACAAAAATTTAAATTTTTAAATGCATTCATTTTTTTTGGAATCCTGAGAAAACTAACAAATATTTTTGAAAAATTTAAATGCAGAATAAAAGATTACATTATTACCGAGGGCCGAAAGTCTCTTAGAATAAACAAAAAGGTTTTTGAATGAGATATTTGAAATTAAAAATCACACTAATTTTTTTTTCACCCCTATAACTTATTAAAATAAACATTATAGAAGTTTTCAGGGAATTTCGGCCCTCGGTAATAACGTATTGTTTCATTCTGCGTTTAAATTTTTCAAAAATATTTATTAGTTTTCTCAGGATTCGCAAAAAATTAATGCATTTAAAACATATTGGAACGAAATTTTATGCCTACGTTCTTAACGATAAAACTACCACGACTCATCTCTACTACTCGTTACTCGGTCGGCCAAACCAGACCAGACCGAGTTGCCAAATAATTATTGTGTATGAATATTTTTTAATGTGGCGTTATTGTATGCAGTTTATTATTTCATATTAAGAATAAGGCACAATGTGACTTTAAAATAAGCTTATTTTAATGTTTAGATTTTTAATTCGGAAATCATACTTAAAATACGAAACATTAATAAATTTTATTTATATAAAATGATTTCCGAAGTGGAAATTAAAATGTTATATTACACTTATTGTAAAGTAAACTTGTGGCATATTCCCAATAAAAAAACAGTAAGCTGCCATTTAAATCAATTTCGCCTAAATTGGATTATCTTAGAACATTGCTCAAATGCAAAAAAAAACAACAGGTCAAATAAATCCAATAAGTTTGGCAACATTGAACTTCCCCTTTCAAGGCATGCATGTTTGGCGATATAAAGGGCGGACCTAATATACCTCTCTCTTTCTAAACAGCTGTTTCTCACACATACCGAATATAAACTTTTTCCTACACTGTATATATATATATATATATATATATATATATATATATATATATATATATGTATACAATGTGAGTGAGATTAAAATCTCACTGTAAATGAGGATATCGGTCAAGGAGAAATAAAAAATGAAAAAACTATTTTAATCTTTTAATAGAAAACGTTTCGTGCAGTATTTCTGAACTTCTTCAGTTCCAAAGTGTATTTGAAAAAATATATTTTTCAGCCAGGAAATTATTGGCCTTCCTGGTCCTCGTGTTTTTTCTACTATTCCTTGTAGAATTAATTGCAGTAACCCATATCTTTCGTTGTTCCTTATGATGTGACCGCGGTATTAGATTTTGACTGTTTTTATTATGGTTCACAACTCTTCTTCTTTTTGCAATGTTAATAAAACGTTCTGGTTAATAACGTGCTCGGTATAGGATAATTTAAGGATTCTACAATAAAGCCATACTTCAACAGCGTCACTTTTCTTGCAGGTGGCGTCTGTGAGAGTTCACGACCTAACTTCGTACAACAGTGTAGGAAAGATATACCATCGTAGTTACCTGATTTTTATGGGTACTGATAAATCATGGCATTTAAACAGCTCTTGGAATTTTATTTAGAGTCTAATATTATTTAATTTTTTTTATGGTGTGTACATTTTTTTATCTTAATAATAAATTATTATAAAGTTATATCATTATTTTCAGGCGTAGTGAACTCTGTTGGAACCTTCTTCTTCGACTCTATGAAACCGTTCGTACTTCGTGAAGCAAACACAAACATGAGAGCAGATATTAACAAAGAAATTAAAAAAATGGGAAAAACTTTCCCCAACTCGATTTCTCCTTTTGACCAACTCGTGTTCGAGATCAGACACAAAGTCAGAAGCTTGGGATATGATCCTTTTTTAGCACCCGACTACAACACCACTGCGGGTATATTTGAGATAACTCTTAGTAATACCTGGGTCTCTGGTTTAGCATCGTTCCATAGAACCAAAGATATCAAATTTGAGATGAAAAACAGGTCTATTAATGCTTTGTTGGAGCTCGGTACTGGGAAACTGTTGGGTACTAGTAACTGGGATATTAATGTAGTAGCAGGAATTTTATCTAAGGATGGATCAGTAGAATTCTCTGTAGACTATTTTAAGGTAATTGTAAAATTACACTTTTTTGCATTTTCATATACTTGTTTAGTTTTGCAATTGTTTATGTAGCATACTTAAATTAGATATTTAATAGTTATATATCATTAAACTTAGCGCAATTAAATGTTATGAGAATTATATTACTGTTTTGCGGAAATACGGAAATCGTGATCAAAAATTCTGAAATTTTAATCCTAATATTTATATTGGTGTTGGGTATATTAGAGAACGTGGGTAAATTTGCGCAAAAACTAACTAGTAAACACATTACTTCCCGCTGTCTTTGTGTGGCTCCAGACGCTGAGCTGCGCACAAAATTTAGTATGTTCTGAACTTTCAAAGAGTAAGGTGTACTTTCACAGATAAACATACGACTACAATTATTCGACACAATTTACAAATTTTATGGTTAATTTATTGTATTTTTCTAAAATATACATAAGTTGTATATCATTTACATCTAATATCCATTGGTGTATATTTAATAAACATTAAGTATTTCATTTGGAATGACACAAATATGTATTGGACGATTCCGGGCAATCGGAGTGGGGTAATTTCGCGCAGCGTAGATTTACCCAATGTGAAATGTATAGTAGTAGGTATTTTAAATTTTAGAGGCCAAAAACTTATCACAAAAGAAGCAGTAAATCCAGTTATGAAGAATGTCAATGTATTTTCAATAAACGCTGTGCGATCTGGAAGAAAAATAAGGAAAATAAGCCGAAGTGTTGATGTATCAGAGTAAATATTAAGAGACAGAATAAAAATAGCAGATACAAAAAAGAAAAGGTAAGCCCAAAGGCTGTATTTCCTAAAAAAAGGAAGCAGAATTGCCGGCATACAATTTAAAATTATCCAAAATATTTTTTGGTTTATCTAGAGTGAAATTAGGAGACTTGTATTTACCTATACCGAGAAAATAAAATGTTCATGTTTTAATGCAGAACAAACGGAAAAAGATTTGTTAGCACTATTCATGAAGGGACATCCACAGATCAGGTTACGTCAGCCTGTGTACGTTGAAACTGTGATGAATATATATAAATTTACTCAAGACCGTATTTATAATACTGATGAGACCAGTATCACTACTGTACAAAAGCCAGGGAATTCGTAAGAAAGAGGTAAAGCGGTCACCATTCTCTATGCATTCAGTGCTTCAGGGTCTTATGTACCACCAATGTTAATTTTCCCAAGAAAAAGAATGACTAAAGAACTCCAACAAAATTGGTCCAGCAGGTGCTTTCTACAGACGTTCAGATAATGGCTGGATAAAGAAAGCCTTATTTACGGAGTGACTAAAATATTGTTAACACTATGCAAATGCAGTCCAAAGAAGAACCGATACTTTTGATTTAAAACAATCATTCAGGATATATACCATTGGCATCTGATGATATATGCAAAAACAATGGCATTTGGCATTTTACGCTTCCTACAAAAAAGTTAATAATAAACAATGTGACGTATTTATGAGAGCACATCCATTAGAATAAGAAATCAATATAAATTAGCTGAAATATTTTACTTATCTACTTTAAACGTGAAGATAATGGATAGAGCCATACATCTAGTTTTATATCTACAGGCATCTTTCCGTTGGAATCAGATAAAGTCCATGATGAATTAGGTTAATCAGATGAAACATTTGCTCCAGTTATATCAGAAAAGCATATAATTCAACCAAAAAATATAATCGATAAAGAAGGTCAAGACGTCAGTGGATTTCCAGCGGGTTGTGGTGTATCTCATATTCATTTTTAATCATTACCTGATGGATGTTTCCAGTTATTTCCCAGAAATACTAGACATTCTCATATTTACATATACACATATAACAATAATGCTAAGTCGTTTCAGCCAATACCTCCTGTAACTCCTGGTATATATGTTGTTCAGTCCAATGAAAAATCAATTGGAGTATGAAGAAAAAAGGCAGAAGAGAATAATCTCTTTTTCTCTCTCTTTTCAGCCTTCACTAATCCAACTTTGGACATCTACCTCTCACAAATTAATCCAGTGTTTTCTATTTTGCGCCATTTGCTTCCAGTTGTGTCCTCCGATCTTCTTAATATCATCCGCCCATCTCATTTGTGGTCTACCTGTGCTTCTCTTTCCTAACCATGGTCTCCATTGTTGTATTTAGTGGTTTCATCTTTTATCCCTCAGTAGGAAATTGTGTCCTGCGAAGCTCCATTTTAATTTGGCAGCATGTTATCCTGCGTCTTTTACTTTGGTTTTGCTTCTAATCCATCTGTTTGTTTTTTTTTTGTCTGTAAGTCTCACTCCGAGCATTGATCTTTCCATCGCTCTTTGTGCCTTTACTATTTTATCCATATTAGACTTGGTAAGTGTCTACGCCTGTGAACCATACGTGAGTATGGGGAGGATACACTGATCGTAAATTCTGAGTTTCAAATATTGTTCTATTTTAGTGCTTTTCCAGATTCAACTAATTTTTACAAATCCTGCATACACTAACCTTATTCTTCTGATAATTTCGGCAGTTTGATTTTCTTTTTTAACTTTAATTATCTGTCCCAGGTAGATGTATTCACTTACTGTTTCTAAATTTTTGTCGTTCAACGTTATTCTCTAATGTTCGGTGTATTTGTCAATATTTTTGTTTTTTCCAAGTTCATCTTAAGACCTACTTTTTCCGAAGCTTGAAATAGTGGCGTCATCATGGTTTCTAGTTCTTCGAAACTTATAGCGAATATTACAATATCATCAGCGTATCTCAAATAACTCAGTTTTCTTCTATTAACATTTATTGCTTTATCTCCCCAGTCTTAAACAATATTGTTCTGAAGCTATTATCTTGTGGCATTTTAAATGAATTACTAATTTAACTGGGAATAAGCCACAACTAAAGATAACAATATGTTTATTGACGTTTCAATTTCCACTTCGGAAAGCTATTTCCACAAGAAAATAGCTTCAGAACACTATTAAGAAACCGTTATGGGCCCAGCGTTATTCAAAATTTTCGGAGATTGGAAATTCTAAACAAGAAACTGGCACATTGTCAAAATTCAATTAAATTTTTACGAAGATGTAGAGACAACAACCTAATACCAAAGGGCTTGAAGTTACGTCCAGCATATTCAAGCAGAAGGTTGGAAAACATTCTACATAGAGCCAGTTTGTCCATGATCCGAGAAAGATTACAATATCATAGATCGAATTTATTGTTTGTTGAACAAGATATTGTAAGTATTGAAGATTTGCTTTTCAATGTGATAGATTTCCGAAGTGGAAATTGAAACGTCAATAAACGTATTTTTATCTTTTATTATAGTTTATTCCCAGTTAAATAGTAATTAGTCTTAAACAAGTCTTAAACACGTCTTACAGTCCAAGTGTGAATAGCTGTGGTGAGATAACATCTCCTTGGCGAACTCCTCTGTTGATTGGTATAGCTTTGGTTTTGCATCTCTTTGTATTTTTATTGTAACTTTCTTGTAAATATTATGTATGAGCATTCTGTATCGGGATTCTATCCTGCATTTGTTCATAGCTCTCTCTATTGCCCAAAGTTTTATGAAGTCGAATGCCTTTTCATAATCAACGAAGCCAATGTATAAGTTCAAGTGATATTCATTGGCTTTCTCTATTAGCGTTAGCTGTAGATGATCCTCTGTACTTTAACCTTTTCGGAATCCTGCCTGCTCTACCGGTTGATATCTATCGAGCTTCGACATTAACCGGTTAGTTATTACTCCCATAAACAGTGTGTACATTTAGGACAGCAGGGAGATTGGTCTGTAGTTCTTTAGATCTTTCCTTTCTCTTTTTATGAAGAGAAGTGTTGTCAAACTTTCATTCCAATCATCTGGGACTTCTCCTCTATGAAGACATTCGTTGAAACAAATTTTCAATTCTTCGAGAATAATTTCACTCCCTTCCTTTAACATTTCTACAAGTGTTCCATTTGGGTTTGGAAACTTATTGTTCTTTAGTTGTGCCATAGCTTGTTTTATTTTGAAGGATTCTATGTCAGGGAGTATTTCTGAGTTAACATTCGTTATCTTTCTTTTAAGATCTTCCTTGCAGTGTTATCTGGGTTCTTGTTTGAGGAATATAAATCACTGTAAAATGCTTGAGTAACTTATTTGTTTGAGAATTTTATTCTTTTCTCTTATGTCTTTTCCATCTTTATTCTTCAATGTGATTATTATAGGCTTTTCTAAGTTTGATCTTAAGCATTTCAGGCCTCGGTTCTCTTCTATTATTTTTTCTAGCTTCCTTTCATTGTAGGTCTGTATATCTTCTTTTACTTCCTTTTTTATTTGTTTATTCAATTCTTTGAAACCATCGGTGTTTCGCGTTTCTTCGCTTAGGTATGTGCATCTCTTTTCCATTAACCGTTTTGTTCCATTACTTATTCTGTCTTCTTTATTTTTCGTTTTCTTTGCAATAGCCAGTCCTGCTTTCAAGGCCTCTTTCAAGGATGCATCAGTGCAAACATAAAATCCAAAAATGTTTGAAACGATGAAAATATGAAAAGTAAAGGAACTCCAACAACCAAAAAAATTCACACCAAAAAAAAAAAAAACACATGTACAATAAGTAACATTTGTATGATAGTTCCACCATGGAAGAGTCATTGGATGAAAAACGAATTTGCGAAGATGATGAACTTGATGTAGATGTCAATTCTACGGAAAACAGTTGTGTTATATGTGACGAATTTGGTAAAAACAATGAACTTATGGTACCGATGCACGTTGTTCTGGATGGACACATGGCGACTGCTCGGATGTAGATTGAGCGATCTTGAAGATTAAATTTGTGACAATTTAAAAATTAATTTTTGCTTTGTTTTAACCAGTTTTAATAAAAAAATAAACCATTGTATCGTGTTAAATTTACGCGGAGTTATCCCAAACAATGCGTGGATTTATCCACTGTATGGGGTAATTCCGTGAAATAAAATTATTTAAAAATTATTGTATTATTGACAATTGACTTACTTGGTCTTACATATTAACCATAGTTTATACTTTTGAAGCTGAAAAGTAAGCTAAAGTAACTAAAAGAAGCTGAAGTTGTTTTGCTTTTAGATTATATCAAGCTATAATCTTGCTGTGATTGTTTTAGTAAATTATAGATTATTGTGCTGCTATTGTGTGTTGGTATGTTCTTCTTTCAATATTGCTAACCAGATCTTTCTGTAATTTACTGACGTGCTTGTTACACTAGTTCCTTCATTAGTTAGGATAAGAGCTGCTTTCCTGATTTTCTTTTTTTTGTGTTTCCTTCAGAGTATTGATGCATCCTTCCATTAGACTCCGTGTTTACTATCCCAAACATTCACTGCTATTTAATATTCACTATTACAATGTTATTGCTTATTTCTTTTGTAATTTTAAGTTTTAGTGTTTTAGTTCTCTTTTTGGTAATTTTTTTGACCCCGCTATATATGTAAAGTTATTTACTAATTCGTTTAGTACCTGCCGCTTTTATTTGCTTCGGTAAAGGTAATCACATCCTTATCAAGTTTTTCTATTTCTGATATTGTTGTTGATATTATGTTTTATTTCAAACAGAGTGAATGTTGTATTCGACTTCCTGTATATGTATATATATATATATATATATATATATATATATATATATATATATATATATATATATATATATATATATATATATATATATAATTATAAACGAAGAATGATCACAGCTGTCCAATTATTAATTAGTATAATGGTAAGGTTGATTGGGTTAGCAGCTGAATAATGAAAGCCAAAGTGTGCTCTTTTCAACGATTTCGTTATATTTCGTTAAATTTCTTTAACATCTTCAGACGAATGCTACAATATGTTACGAAATGGTGAAATTGTGTATTTTACATAAGATGTAGTGAAACACTTACTTGTGTGAGGTTGCAGGCAAAAGTGGTATTTGAAAGTTCCATGTTGGAAAACTTTTTTGAAGATTTTTTATAGCAAAAAAAGGAATAAGTTGTATGCGTTATATGGTGGCTTGAAAACTCAAACAATACAAGTTCATTTTTGTTTTTTTCCTCCAGTGTGTTAGTACAATACAAATATTAAAAAAACATTGAACATTTAAGAAACAAAACAGTTAAAATACAACTACATATCACATTGTCATTTTTTGGACAATGTCTAGTCAACCTATGCACAAGGAGGTGAAAATCTAGTATGTACCTCAAGGTTAATGTGTCTTGTCAGCTATCATATTAGGAGATGTCAGCCAGAGGACTAAAGCTGTGTTCAGTTTATGTGTAAAGTTACATTTAATTGAAAATTATGTTATGTTAATTTAAGACAATTAAATTCTGTTATTAATAAATACATATAGAAGTTATTTATTTCTTTGTTATTATTTCTTTTAAAGCTATTTTAATTATTGTTGTTACTCTTAAGAATTTTATTTCCTGGAAAAATACAACAATTGCAGTAATAATGATTAAGTTTCTACTTCAATTGGATGGTCAGAAGAGTTTTAATAGACAATATTGCGAACAATTATTACGACAATATTATGACAAATCAAGTCAACAAACTGTAATATTCTGAATAGTATAATATTGTCTATTAAAAATCTTCTGACCATCCAATTGAAGTAGTAACTTAATCATTATTATTGCAATTGTTGCATTTTTCCAGGAAATAAAATTCTTAAGAGTAATAACAATAATTAAAATAACTTTAAAAGGAATAATCACAAAGAAATAAATAAAGTCTATATATATTTATTAACAACAGAATTTAATTGTCTTAAATTAACATAACATAATTTTCAATTAAATGTAACTTTACACATAAACTGAACACAGCTTTAGTTTTCTGGCTGACGTCTACTAATATGATAGCTGACAAGACACTTTAACCTTGAGGTACATACTAGATTTCCACCTCCTTGTGCATAGGTGAATAGACCTGGTCCAAAAAATGACAATGTGATATGTAGTTGTGTTTTAACTGTTTTGTTTCTTAAATGTTCAATGTTTTTAATATTTGTATTGTACTATCACACTGGAGGAAAATAACAAAAAATGCACTTGTATTGTTTGAGTTTTCAAGCCACCATATAACACATACAACTTATTCCTTTTTTTTTGCTATAAAAAAATCTTCAAAAAAGTTTTTCAACATGGAACTTTCAAATACCACTTTTGCCTGCAACCTTACACAAGTAAGTGTTTCACTACGTCTTATGTAAAATACACAATTTCACCATTTTGTAACATATTGTAGCATTTGTCTGAAGATGTTAAAGAAATTTAACGAAATATAGCGAAGTCGTTGAAAAGAGCACACTTTGGCTTTCATTATTCAGCTGCTAACCCAATCAACCTTACCATTATACTATATATATATATATATATATATATATATATATATATATATATATATATATATATATATGTTTGGTGCCACCTAAGGCCTATTAATTTTGGAGTGAATAACTACACTTTACTAAATTTATTTATTATAATGCAACGACAAAACTGAACAAAAGATTCAAAAGAATATTATGCGTGGCGTGGTGATGTGAATTAGGTTAGGTTAGAGTCTTTTTTCTTCTTCTTTTTCTTTCTGCGAGTCGTCGGCTGTCATAAATAGCGGCTGCTGTGGGCAGAAGCAGAACCAATGTTGCCAGCGTTGCCGGTTGTAAAAATAACAATATTCAAATACTTAACATAGCCGCCTCCCTTGAAGGCTGATACGCCTTTAAGAACAAGGCAACACACACAATTTAACTACTGGACGATGAATCACTCCAGTTGCAGTTTTCACCATTGCACTACGGATGACACCATCACTTCCGGGAAAGGTCGTTTGCACACGACCTAAAGACCATTTGAGAGGAGGAAGCCCATCCTCCTTGATTAGTACAAGTGTACCCGAAGTCAATACTTGGGGCTCTGATTTCTTCCATTTGTTTCGAGATTGTAGCTGTGAAATGTATTCGGATGACCATCTCTTCCAAAATAATTGAAGTCTTTGTTGGATAAGCTGATACTGGTTGAGACGATTTTCATTAACATCAAGCCAATTGTGGTCTGGTATAGAGAAAAGTGGCTCTCCTATCAAAAAGTGCGCAGGTGTCAGAGGACTAGGATCATTAGGGTCATCAGATAGGGGAGAAATTGGTCGGGAATTTAAACAGGACTCTATTTGAGTTAAAAGGGTTGAAAACTCTTCGAATGTTAAAATATTTTCGCCGATACTACGGCGCAAATGATGCTTAGCCGATTTAACACCGGCTTCCCAAAGTCCGCCAAAGTGCGGAGAATTAGGTGGAATAAACCGCCAATCAATGCTTTCCTGACTAAGTCTAGTCTGAATCTCGCCTGAATTGATTTCAAAGAATTTCCTTAATTCATTTTTTGCACCCATAAAATTAGTACCGTGATCCGAAAATAATTTTCGACAAATACCACGTCGCGCTGTAAAGCGACGAAGTGAGGCTATGAAACATTCTGTAGTAAGGTCACTGACCAATTCTAAGTGTACAGCTTTGGTACTAAAACAAACAAATAGGCATATGTAGCATTTTTGGACCTTATAATTGCGAGTTTTTCTATCGCGTAACTTAAATGGGCCTGCATAATCAGTGCCGCATATCGAAAAGGGTCGAGAAGGTCGCGTTCGATCAATCGGTAGATCTGACATCAGGTACTTGACAGTTTTAGCGTTAAAACGAAAGCATCGAATACAATTATGAACGATTTGTTTTACTAAATTTCGACCATTTATAGGCCAGAATTCTTCACGAATTGCTGATAATGTGAGTTGAGGTCCAGCATGAAGAAGAGCAATATGTTTAGATTCGGCATAGAGTTTAGTGAGATGATGGTTTTTAGGAAGAATAGCTGGATGTTTTTTATCATAGTTAAAATGGGATTTACCCAAGCGTCCTCCAACTCTTAGGATACCTGAATCATCTATAAAGGGGTTTAAAGAAAACAAGCCATTAGAAGGATTCAATTTGTTCACCTTTAATGATTTAATTTCTAGGAGGAATGATTCATGTTGACAAATGCGAGTTAATTGTTTTAAGGAATTTCCCAATTCTTCGCATGTCAAGGGACCTAAGTCTCTATCGGAAGAACTGGTACGACAAAAACGAATAAAACGTAGTACATAAGCAAACACTCTTTGAAGTTTTCTAAGTGTGGAGTAATCATTTAGTTTAGCAATTTCTAGAAATTCTGTCACAGGAGATAAGGTGGTCATTAAAACCTTGGGTTTTGTTTCTGGGAGATTCTCATACGATGAAGGTACAAAGGTTTCATTAGATTCATAATCGAAGCTGCTTAGACATTTGGGGCCATTCCACCAAATATCGGAATTTATCAGCTCAAGTGTGGAAATTCCACGGGTTAGTAAATCAGCAGGATTTTCTTTTGTATTTATATATCTCCAATTGGTAGTTTTAGTTAAAGATTGAATCTGTGCCACTCTGTTTGCTACAAACACCTTTAATAGGTGAGGAGAAGTATTAATCCAAGATAGTGTTATAGTAGAATCAGAAAAATAAAAGATTTTGTCTACATGTAAGTGTAGAGAAGATTTTACCTTGTCCATTAATTCAGCCAAAAGTAAGGCTGAACACAGTTCTAATCTTGGAATGGTAACCATTTTTAAAGGAGCTACACGAGTTTTTGCACACAGCAAGTGACACTGAGAATTACCAGAGGAATCTGTGGAGCGAAGATAAACACAGCAGCCATAGGCTGATTGGGAAGCATCTGCAAATCCTATCAATTCTACGGCCTTTCTATCATTGATCAAAACAAGTCTAGGTATTCTAAGTTCAGTTATTAGCTTTAAGTCTCTTTGAAATGTGGACCATTTCGTGTGAATTGATGCTGGCACAGATTCGTCCCATGATACATGTAATTGCCAAAGTTGTTGGATAAGGATCTTTGCGTTTATAGTTAATGGAGATAATAAACCTAGTGGGTCAAAAAGCTGAGAGATAGAACTGAGAATAGATCTTTTACTAACAGTGACTAACGAGGGTTGAATAACTGAATATGATAAGATATCTGACTTAGGATTCCAATTAAGTCCAAGAGTTTTACTAGTTTCAGAGTTTCCTATTTCAATAGTTTCTAATTGATCAGTATCACCAATAAGCATCAAATTATTAGAGTTCCATTTTCGAATATCCATACCATAAGATTTGAATAATTGTATCAAAGAATTTTTGATATCTAAGACTTCTTCTAGGCTGTCTGCACCAGAAAGAAGGTCGTCAACATAGAAATCGTGTTCTATTATGAAGCTAAGTTTGGGATTAGATTGCTTAATATCATCAGCTATCTTTCGTAGACATCTTGTTGCTAAGAATGCACTAGATGCTAAGCCATAAGTTACAGTGTTTAGTTCAAAGATTGACAACGGCTCAGTTGGATCAAATCGCCAGAGTATTTTTTGGAATTGTCGTTGTTCCTTGGTTACAAGTATTTGCCGATACATTTTGGCTATATCTGCTGAAATGACAATATTGTGTTTTCGAAAACGAATTGCTATAGAGAATAAATCATCTTGGATATTGGGGCCAACCATCATGAGATCATTCACAGATAAGCCAGAGGTAGATTTAGCTGAGCCATCGAAGACTACACGAAGTTTTGTACTAGTGCTGGAGGGTTTGAAAACAGCGTGATGGGGTAAGAAAAACCCGCTATAGTCGTCCATAGATTCTTGTTTAGTCATATGACCTAGTTCTAAGTATTCTGAAATGAATTCAGTGTATTGAGTTTTAAGAGGATCGTTTTTCAGCATTTTTCGTTCCATAGAGTAGAATCTGTTTCTTGCAATTTGAAAGGAATCTCCGAGCTTTGAAGTATCTAATTTAAAAGGAATTGTTACCTCAAACCTACCAGTATTGTCCCGACAAGTATTTGTTTGAAAATGCTGTTCACAAAATATTTCCTCCTTTGAAAGGTGAGGAGTTTCCTTTACACTTTCTAATTGCCAGAATTTTTCCAGCTGTTGATTTAAGTCAATAGTATTAAAATAACAAAGAGATTTTTCATTGGACTTGCTATTTAGATTAAGTGGACCTGAAGCTATCCAACCTAATTGAGTCTTTTGTAAGACTGGTGCATTTGGACCTAACTTATGTTGCCCTATACATAATAAGTCCCAAAAAGTATCTGCTCCAACCAATATGTCTATCGGAGCACTAACATCAAAGCTGGGATCAGCCAAAATTAGATTGGGTGGAACATTTAATTGATTTTTATTAAAAGTTTTACAAGGTACTAAGCCAGTAATAGTTTCGACCACAAGACAATTTAAGTTAATTGAGTAAAGGTTTAATCTGGACTGAATTATGACCTTCGTCCTTGAGGTCACCTTAGAAGAAGAATCACCAATACCAGAAATTATAGCTTGTATTTTGGTTTTCGGAAGGTTTAGTTTATCACAAAGTTTGTTGGTTATGAAATTACATTGAGAGCCATTATCTAAAAGAATTCTACAGGTTTGCGTTTGACCACTGCTATCGAGAATATTTACTAAGGCAGTTGACAGCAAGGTACAAGTGTTAGGGAATATCGAGCAATGAGATTTAGAGGTAGAAGTTCCAACAGCATTTTCCTCAACCGTGGTTGTGGATGAATTTTCCAATTGACCTACAGAGTTTGCTCTAGATTGCGATTCGATATGTAAGAGAGTGTTGTGGGGCTTGGAACATTTTCTACATTTACTGGCATGACATTGTTGCACACCATGTCCCTTTCTCAGGCAATTCAGACAAAGCTTTAAGCGTTTCGCTTCATTGTATCTACTATTAGTGTTTAGTTTAAGGAATTTGTTGCAATTATATACACTGTGTTCTTCATCACAGACTGTACATTTGAGTTTATAAGATTGTGTAGGATTATTGTTAGATGTCACAAGTGATTTAGAGCTTGAAGACTTATTTTTATAGCTAATTTGTTGATGGTTCGTGGAGGAAGGCTTATCCTCCTCAATAGATTCAAACATGTCACACCTGTCTTCCAGAAAACTCAATAATTTTTTAAGATTAGGCCTCTCACGTTTGGTCTTTTTTGATTCCCAAGCATGTTTAGCACTAGAGTTTAATTTTGTGGTTATTAAATATACTAAGATAGAGTCCCAATGTTGGACAGGTTCGTTTAGGGCTTTGAGAGCTTTTAAAATTCTACTTGTGTTATCAAAGAGTTGACTTAAGGATGAGTGAGTTTCTTTATTAATAACAGGAAGATTGAAAAGTTCCTTAATCTGATTGTTTATAAGTTTTTCGATATTCTCATATTTGTCATTTAATATGGTCCAAGCGATTTCATAGTTTGCATCAGATATTTCAAGAGTATCAATTAAATGAAGAGGTTCGCCTTTTAATGACATTCTGAGGTAGTTTAGCTTTTGTGATTGTGGCATATGAGGATGTTGATCAATTACAGAAATAAAGGTTTCTTTGAAGAAAATCCAATCTTTATAGGGCCCAGAGAATGATGGAAGATTGATATCTGGAAGCTTTATGTAGCTAAAAGGTTGAGCTGACTGAGGAGCCTGCGGATTTGAGATCTTAGAAGTGTGTGAAAGAAGTTTTTTAGCTTTACTTGTAATAGTGTAAAATGAGTCCTCAAATGCAGCTCTTTCATCATTGTCTACAATAAATTCATCCTTGCTAGTCAAGGCTTCAATCATTGATTGCGTATCATCAAATCTTTCAAGTAGCGTTGATATATTTTCGAAGCGAGATTCTAAATCAGTCAAGTCAGGAGAGCTTTGATTATCTATCTTTGTTTTAATGTAATTTTCGAACCTAGTTAATGAACTTTTTAAACCTTTTCTAGTATTTTTCAAAGATTCTAACGATATGTTTTCTGCCATTATAAAACAACTAAATTTTTTAGTAAAACAAATTAATAAACGAATATTCAATTGTTACCAAAAGAGATTAATAAAAATTCCAAATAAGTAAGTATTTAATATAAGATTCCAAATTTTCCTGTACTATAAAATGTGTAGTATTGAAAATGTAAAGACTTTAAAAATAAGTTTTTATTTTAAATATATCCCATATCCCTTAAAGCATGTATTTAGTTAAATAGTATTATCGTGTATAAGCATAAAAGTATTAAATTTCAACAAAACGATAAGCGACAACCCATTCAACCACAAAAGAGTCTGTTTTCAAGTTTTTAGGATATATATGAGATAGGATTACGCACTTACTTTAATTAGCGGTGCCATTAGATTTGACCTCGTGTCTCGTGTTGAACCATAAATCGTGTTTACTGCTGTTTATTCGGCTTCTTGAAGGACCAGATTATGTTTGGTGCCACCTAAGGCCTATTAATTTTGGAGTGAATAACTACACTTTACTAAATTTATTTATTATAATGCAACGACAAAACTGAACAAAAGATTCAAAAGAATATTATGCGTGGCGTGGTGATGTGAATTAGGTTAGGTTAGAGTCTTTTTTCTTCTTCTTTTTCTTTCTGCGAGTCGTCGGCTGTCATAAATAGCGGCTGCTGTGGGCAGAAGCAGAACCAATGTTGCCAGCGTTGCCGGTTGTAAAAATAACAATATTCAAATACTTAACAATATATATATATATATATATATATATATTGAAATGATTTCAATATGTCAAAGAGGATATAACTTAAAGGGATTTTTATATGAGTTTGTTGTTCATGAATTTCATGAAGCCATCACAATGTGGGGTCGACTCTGAAATAAAAGGGAGAAAAGATTAGTAAATTGCTAAATAAATTAATTTTGACTTACCTGGTATAGTGTTAATAATTTCTGAATAGTATAGTTGCCTAGTGTATAGGTGAATCGTCTAAACCTTAAAAGGAATAAAAAAGAAGAATTCTTAAAAAATTATTTAAACATAGAAATTTTAAAAATAAACGTCAGAAAAATAAACTGTCAAAAGTCTGTGGGAACTAAATTAATAGGGGTTTTGTTAAATAAATTACAATGATGTGGAGATGAAAAGAATAAAATATATTAGTATTGTTAAGTTTTATATCTGAATTTTTTTTTATAAATTCCCAAATTAGATGTGATTAAAGTGCTTATGAGAAATTAATGTGGTTTGACAAATATGTCAAAACAGGACAGTTTTATGGTTGAATAAAATAGAAGACGGAATGAAAAAAGAAAGGGGGTTGCTGTTAGCAACGAATAATTTTGGTGGTTGGTGCTAGCTATGGCGGTTAACAAGGAAGAATAGGTTGTTGGAGGCGACGAAAATTTTGGAGGAAGAGCCCTAAAAAGGTGGAATAGTCCGGGAGTGCTTTAAAATCGTTTAATTATAATTTAGTTTTTCCACATTTTCAAATAGAGATATCCAGAATTTGTTCCAGAGAGTAAGAGAAATTTTGACTTATAAATTATAATTGGAGTGCAGAAATGTCATTTAGATTGAAAAAGTAAAAATTCATGAATTAACTAATTGCGATAGGCCTTAAAAATTGAAATATTAATGATCATTAAAATAAAAATATAATAGTACGTACCTTTAACTTCCGAAGAGAGGATAGATATTCCAGTATCACCGATTATTTTGCGAGTAGTTAGTTTTCTTTAAAAAAAAAATCAGAACTGTTTGAAAGTGAGTTTGGATAATAATTTTGGGGATCATTTGAAATTTTGATTATATTTTAATGCTAGTTATAAGTCAGCGGCATAAAGTGTTCAGTTTTCTTTTCTTTATATTTCATTTAAACACTTTATAAAGTTGCAATAGTCATTTAGATTTAAGGTAATTGTAGAGAGTTTCCACATTTTGTAATCAAATTCTATTTTCACGACACATTAAGGTTTACACGATTCCTATTTTTGTAAATTTTTAAAGGCAACCCAAGTTGCAGACGAATTTTATTGTTTATATTAAATTTGTTCAATATTAATAAATAACGTGCTTCATTTGGGTTAATTTATCAAAAATATAAAGTAAATTTTGGTTTAATTTCTTTTTGAACTCTACCAGGAGACTACAGAGTTGACGTCACACAGTGACAGATTGCTGAGAACAAATAATTGAGCTAGCCGAGGTATAGTATATTAACAACGAACTACATACTTTTAAAATTCACTTCAATTCAATTAAAATTATATTTATTAACAATAAAACATAAAAATAATAAAAACAAAACAATTACAATTGGCGCTAACAACGTGGAGCCTCTGGGAAAACAGAAATAAGGGTGTTTTTTTTAAGCAGATTTATTAATAATACACAGATTAAAATAAAAACAAATTGGTGTGATTAGAGTTGTAGAGATTCTGGGGTAGTTAAAGTTAAATTTGAGAATAAATAGAGATTAGCATAAAATGGCAGACCGAATGACTTTAAGAAATGGAAAAGAAATCGTACCGAAAGAGAGTGAAGGAGAACAGGTGTTAGAACAGGAACAGGGTATACAGGTAGATGAAGAAAGCAGAGGAGGATCAGGAGAATTTGTAGTACAATATTTAGAGCAAGGCAGACAAGAAGCAGGACAAGGTGATAGAGAGGGAAGTCTAACAGATAGTTTGAGAGAGGAGTTGGATGAGACAGTGAGAGATAGACCTGATGAAAGTGTGGATGAATGTAGAGTGCAGGAGGAGAGACGTAGGGAAGGAGATGTTGGAGAGTCAGGGATGACACAGATGGATATGAGGCAAATAATGCGGATGTTACAACAGATGGATCATAATATTAGGGGAGATATGCACAAAATGGATAGTAATATTAACAATATTAGGGGGGATATGAACAAAATGGAAAATAATATTAAAGGAGAACTTAGGGAAGAGTTAATTAAAATGAGGGAAGAAATCAAAGAAGAAGTGAAGATAGTCAGGGAAGAGATGCTACAAATTACCCAAGGTTTAGAAGAGAAAGTAGAACAGGTCAGAGGAGAAAGTGAGAATTTTAAGAGGAATGTACAGGAGGAGATATCCAGAGAAAAGGCCATAATTAGAGCGGAAATAGGACAGGAAATTGGGAGCAGATTTGTAGAGTTGGGAACAGCCATTAAAGAGAATTTACCAATGGAAATAAACAAAGAAGTTAATAAGCAGAATAAAGAGATTGTTAGGGAGGTAGAAAGTGTTAAAAGGCAAACTCAGGATTATGAGGAAAAAATTACCATTATAAAAAATAATATAAAGAAGGGATTGCAGAATTTGGAACTGGAAATGGGTATGCATGCAAATCAGGCGGAAAAGGGAGATAGAGTATTACAGGGACAAGTTGAGGAATTGAGAGAGAAATTTAAAAATGCAAGTGAGGAGATTCAGCGTTTGGAATCAAATCTAGGACAAACAAGAGTAGTGAGTACTGTGGTGCCGAGTTATAATGATGGGGGAATAAAGTTTGATGGAAACCTGAATCACTTACATCCTAGAATATTTGTAGATATCATCAAAAATAAGGTAAAGAATGTAAGGGATCCAATAGAAATGAAATTGAATATTCGAAACATGTTAGTGGGCATGCCATTATTATGGTTTTGCAATAATGAAAATTCCATAAATAATGTGCAGGAATTTGAGGCCAAGTTTATTAACTATTTTTGGGGAGAAAACCAACAGGCTAGTTTCAGGGAGCGGTTGTATTTTGGGAAATTCAATTATGAAAAAAGTACCAACTACAATCTGTACGCAATGCAGTTATTCCAGACAGCACAATATTTAGAACCGGCTATGCGAGAAGAGGAGATTGTCCTATACATTGCCAGGCAATATAACCATAACATGGCAGAAACAATAGCTCTCCACAATATAAAGACGATGGAAAGTTTGACAGGATATCTTCAGAGGATTGAGAGGAGTGTAGGGACGCAGAATCGAAATGGACAAGAGCAAGTGACATATAGGAATAACACAGCAAATAGACAGGGATATGTGAATCGAGGGAATAATTATAGGGAAAGAGAATTTGAGAGACAAAATAGAAGCAGGGATTTTACAAATAGGGGAGAGAATTTGAACAATGTCAGGAGAGATATCGGACGATATAACTGGGAACGTAGACAAGGGAATCCAAACAATGATAGAGAGAATAACTGGAGACAAGGGAATGACAGAGGCAATAATTGGAGACAGAACCAGGGAAATTATCCACAGGAGACGAGAAATAGGGAAGTTTACAGAGAAGGGAATCCAAGATATAATAGGGGGGAAAATGAGGAGAGAAGACAGGTGAATGTAGTTAGAACAGAGGAGAATAGGGGGGAAGCAAGTGTTGATGCAGAAGGGAGAAATTTTGCTTAGACCGCTCCTATGTGCATAATATTGTCTACTTATCAAAGTATGAACATCCAAGGGAGTTTATTAGAGATACTGGGGAATTAAATAAAAACAATAACACTAATACTTTAAAGTTTATTGAAGGGTACATACAAGATTCAGTATACAAGTTATTATTATAGATACAGGTTCAGAAGTAACTCTAATCAACAAAAACATTGTAAATAATTTAAATAATGCAATATTATGACACGAATTTTATATTATTAGATATAAGTTTTGTAAATAGAAGGATAATTAATACATAAGCATATCTTGAGATAAATTTGATAATAACATGACTCAAATAATTTATTGGGAACAGATGTACAGAATAATGATGAATTTATATATAAAAAAAAAGAGGTTGATTTATTTTCAAGTAAATTTATAGGAGTTACAAGTATAAATAAATGAGCAAAGTACTATGGACAAATCGATATTTTGTAGAAATTGGGAAATAGGGAATATTATAATGATAAATAGTATATGTGAAAATATGTGGGAAATAAGATGAAAAATAGAATTATAGGAAATATTGAAATATGAAATATAGAGAGTTATATGTAGAGATGATGAAATGGATATTATATGCGGATACAAAAAGAATAAATAATAATGCGGCAATGAATAAAGATACTGAAATAGTATATGCGGAAATAAATGAATAAAGATATAAAATAAAGAGGGGAACAATTATAAGAATTTCTACGAAATTAGTACGAGAAATAAATAGTACAGGAAAAGAAGTAATGAAATTGGGAAAGTACTTGGAAATTTGATTCTGAAGTTGATATAATTAGTGAAAGATTTGTAGATTTTGTTTGGAGAAGTCTGTATTTTTCATAGAGTAAATTATTAAAAAAAAAAAAAATATTCAAGAGATATGCTTATTAATAAAAGTCAGTTTATTGTTATGTTAATATTAATAAAATGTTTAAGTTTATCGGTAAGAATTTAGATTTAGTAAGTGCTGATAGTTAGCACTGAACAAAATCCAAATTGGAGGGAAGTTGAAATGATTTCAATATGTCAAAGAGGATATAACTTAAAGGGATTTTTATATGAGTTTGTTGTTCATGAATTTCATGAAGCCATCACAATGTGGGGTCGACTCTGAAATAAAAGGGAGAAAAGATTAGTAAATTGCTAAATAAATTAATTTTGACTTACCTGGTATAGTGTTAATAATTTCTGAATAGTATAGTTGCCTAGTGTATAGGTGAATCGTCTAAACCTTAAAAGGAATAAAAAAGAAGAATTCTTAAAAAATTATTTAAACATAGAAATTTTAAAAATAAACGTCAGAAAAATAAACTGTCAAAAGTCTGTGGGAACTAAATTAATAGGGGTTTTGTTAAATAAATTACAATGATGTGGAGATGAAAAGAATAAAATATATTAGTATTGTTAAGTTTTATATCTGAATTTTTTTTTATAAATTCCCAAATTAGATGTGATTAAAGTGCTTATGAGAAATTAATGTGGTTTGACAAATATGTCAAAACAGGACAGTTTTATGGTTGAATAAAATAGAAGACGGAATGAAAAAAGAAAGGGGGTTGCTGTTAGCAACGAATAATTTTGGTGGTTGGTGCTAGCTATGGCGGTTAACAAGGAAGAATAGGTTGTTGGAGGCGACGAAAATTTTGGAGGAAGAGCCCTAAAAAGGTGGAATAGTCCGGGAGTGCTTTAAAATCGTTTAATTATAATTTAGTTTTTCCACATTTTCAAATAGAGATATCCAGAATTTGTTCCAGAGAGTAAGAGAAATTTTGACTTATAAATTATAATTGGAGTGCAGAAATGTCATTTAGATTGAAAAAGTAAAAATTCATGAATTAACTAATTGCGATAGGCCTTAAAAATTGAAATATTAATGATCATTAAAATAAAAATATAATAGTACGTACCTTTAACTTCCGAAGAGAGGATAGATATTCCAGTATCACCGATTATTTTGCGAGTAGTTAGTTTTCTTTAAAAAAAAAATCAGAACTGTTTGAAAGTGAGTTTGGATAATAATTTTGGGGATCATTTGAAATTTTGATTATATTTTAATGCTAGTTATAAGTCAGCGGCATAAAGTGTTCAGTTTTCTTTTCTTTATATTTCATTTAAACACTTTATAAAGTTGCAATAGTCATTTAGATTTAAGGTAATTGTAGAGAGTTTCCACATTTTGTAATCAAATTCTATTTTCACGACACATTAAGGTTTACACGATTCCTATTTTTGTAAATTTTTAAAGGCAACCCAAGTTGCAGACGAATTTTATTGTTTATATTAAATTTGTTCAATATTAATAAATAACGTGCTTCATTTGGGTTAATTTATCAAAAATATAAAGTAAATTTTGGTTTAATTTCTTTTTGAACTCTACCAGGAGACTACAGAGTTGACGTCACACAGTGACAGATTGCTGAGAACAAATAATTGAGCTAGCCGAGGTATAGTATATTAACAACGAACTACATACTTTTAAAATTCACTTCAATTCAATTAAAATTATATTTATTAACAATAAAACATAAAAATAATAAAAACAAAACAATTACAATATATATATATATATATATATATATATATATATATATATATATATATATATATATATATATATATATATATATATATATATAAATATATATATATTATATATATATATATATATAATTCTTTGGAGGGTAACTTTCGGGAAAGCGTCAAAACAAGGATCAGCTAGAGATGGTATAAGCCAGCTTGGTGTAGAACTTTATTCTAAATGTGAAATTTTCGGTGATATGTTGTCACCTTCATCAGCACCTAAATGGAAAACCTATTATAGTACAGTGGTGGAAATCAACATTTAAAAACCTACATTGAAAATGTTCAGTTGGTCCTAGTTGTAAAGAACACTGTCACAAACATGTTAAAAATATTAAAAAATACATTTAAAATTTTGAATAAAAACATTACAACACAAACACGGTAGTTTTTTCAAATACAAACACAACAAAAAGTCTAAAATTTACAACATACAAAAACTGCAAATAGAAAAGAAGAATTAATCTTCTTTTTTGATGAAATATTTCTGTCAACATCCGGGTGTCATATGTAACGAGGTTATAATTTTCACTTTTGCACCTCACACACCACCACATGGATACAAAAAGAAAGAGCCCTAGGCACCATAATAAGCAAGGAAATGAAGTCCCCTCTAAAGCACAGGTAGGAAGCCCACCAGCACAGCCTTTAGCCAACATATTAAGAATACTGGACACACTGCTAACTATGAAAATGTGCAAGTACTAAAGAGGGATGACAACCAATTTAAGAGAAACTTCATAGAAATGTGCTACATCCATAACTGCAGCTCTCCTATGAACTGTAAGAAAGATGTTGAAAACTTAAGTTGTATTTATTCCTTTCTACTTCAACAGGACTTGACAAGAAGTGACAAACTGGAAAATGTGGGGAACTTATCATGACATGCATAGATTACCTACCTGTGCTTTAGAGGGGACTTCATTTCCTTGCTTATTATGGTGCCTAGGGCTCTTTCTTTTTGTATCCATGTGGTGGTGTGTGAGGTGCAAAAGTGAAAATTATAACCTCGTTACATATGACACCCGGATGTTGACAGAAATATTTCATCAAAAAAGAAGATTAATTCTTCTTTTCTATTTGCAGTTTTTGTATGTTGTAAATTTTAGACTTTTTGTTGTGTTTGTATTTGAAAAACTACCGTGTTTGTGTTGTAATGTTTTTATTCAAAATTTTAAATGTATTTTTTAATATTTTTAACATGTTTGTGACAGTGTTCTTTACAACTAGGACCAACTGAACATTTTCAATGTAGGTTTTTAAATGTTGATTTCCACCACTGTACTATAATAGGTTTTCCATTTAGGTGCTGATGAAGGTGACAACATATCACCGAAAATTTCACATTTAGAATAAAGTTCTACACCAAGCTGGCTTATACCATCTCTAGCTGATCCTTGTTTTGACGCTTTCCCGAAAGTTACCCTCCAAAGAATTGTATTCTTAGCGTCGTTATACACACTCTATATATATATATATATATATATATATATATATATATATATATATATATATATATATATATATATATAATAAAATATATGAGTATAGGGTTTTTATCGCGGTTCTCAAAGAATTAGAATTAGAATTATTATGAAACATACATATATATCTAATATAAACAATATAAATATAAAACATTTTCTAAATTTGAAATTCTTACAATTATTAAATTATATTAACAAAATTTGGTACCTTTCTGTCACTGAACGCCTAAAGTTTTCCAAAATCAAAGTTATAATCACCACTAAATATCTTCTTAATCAGCTTTGGTTATCCTTGTGTTTGTGAAATTGCATATAAATATTATAATTTAAAATTCTTGTAATTTCCATATAATATAATAACTCTAACTGTATCTGACTTAATGAATTCTTCCAAGATAATCCTTTCTTCTTATTTAATTTAATTATAACTATCTTGAACTAACTTTCTTGATAAATCTAATTTAATGACTTAATTGTACCTGACTGACTGACTTCTTCTCACTTAATCCTTTTTTCTAACTTAATTTAACTTAATCGGTTCATGAATTCTTCTCACTTAATCAATTGTAACTGACTGACTGACTTAATGTAACTTAATTCTTAAATTCTTCTAACTAATTCACTTAATAATTGACTGTAACTGAATAATTGACTGTAACTTAAGGACTTCCTGTAACTTAATGATCTTCTAACTTTACTAACTTCACGAATCAACTGTAACTTACTTAATAATCGACTGTAACTGAATAATTGACTAACTTAATGACTTCCTGTAACTTAATCCTTCTTCTAACTTTACTATCTTCACGAATCAACTGTAACTTACCTAATATTCCCATGTAACCTACTTAATAATCCCCCCTTGCTTTAAATTACATCGTTTATATATCTTTTCATGGTTCCAGAATCATCGGGAAAGAAATCATGTTCTAAACTTTTCATCTCTTCCATAGATGAAAGTTCTGGAATCATCTACTATGCAAATAGGATTAACTGTCTTGTGTATTGACGTTTTCCAAAAAATTGTAGTAAGAATCTTATGGACATTTAGGCTTTCAGATCAGAATTCACTATTATATATAAACTAAATATCTTAAACTACTATATTATCACTATTTTACATCCGTAATAATATTTAAATTAAAATTCCAAACTAGTATTTAACCCCATTTTTCATCTGTCACTTATTTAGTTCAAAAATATGCATCGTCATGTCATAGACAGTGTATATTTGGTTGCCTATACACAAGGCTCACTTAAATATATTTATTTATAGAATAAAATAAAATAAAGAACTTTTAAAAACTTAATCCTATGCTAAATTTTCAAAAATACCCTCATATAATTTTTATACATTAGACTTTTTAGCTAAGTTGGATTATTAAGTATAACAGAGAGCTAACCTTTTGCTACAGATCTAATAGTTCTATTAGAAGGTATGTTTTAATCACTCATTTTTATTTATTCAGGTTCATATAAACATCAGTCAGAACACGGATACTTCAATCCCACCATCCTTGGAAGACATTCAGTTAGAACTCGGAAACATACAAATTCGATTCGACGGGTTAGGAACTGTGGATTATCTCATTGAATTCGGGGTCAATGTTATTCCAAACCTCTTGAGGTATCAAATAATGGATGCTGTGGAGAAACCCATAAAGTTTAAAATCCAGGAAGCCTTAAATCAAATTACAATCGAGAAGCTGATAAAGCAGAATGCCGAACAGCTGGACACTGGGAATTTCGATAATATGAAATTAATTATATGATACTTGTAACGAAATAAAAATTTATTAAAGTTTGTTGGATAAGTATCTGATTTAAATTTTTAAATTATAATAATAATTTATTCGTAAATAAATTGTATAAAGTTATCCATTTTTGAGTTTAGCTCTTTCTCTAATATTGTAAAAGATGTTTACCAGTAAAAATTCAGTAAATCCTTTTTTTCATTCATCCAAATTAACCATGCAAGTTCATTAGGGGAAAACATTAACAATATCAAAATATCAAATTTAAACATTTTCACAAGCTGAATTTTGCTAAGAATGTAAATTTTGGGACTTCGAAAAATATGCAAAAAAGTTTACTACTTTAACTCCCCAGCTTTCCCCTAAAACCAACCCTTCCCGTAGGAAGGAAAACGAAAATATTCGATTTATCAAGAATCTGTATGTTGCAGAAACAAATATTTCAAATAAAAAGGTAGCTAATATAATTCTGAACAAAAATGTTTATTAGAATTTTTTGTGTAGAATAAACTGTTTGCTCAGAAACAACGATTGAAGTGATCGGCGATTTTATGTCAGTTACGCGCGCGAAATCAATGGTCAATAAAATTTGTATTAGTTCGACAGAAAATGTATAATATCTTTTGATCTGTCTGTCTTATCGACAAAAATCAAGATACGTTTTAAAGATATAGAGTGCAGGTTTTGTATGCAATGTTTGTATTTTGCCGCAAATGATTTCTCGATGTCGATGACGTCGATTTTTGCCATTTTTATGATTCTCATAAAATCAAGCAATGTATCCCTTTCATTGACTGACCACTCTGGAGTTTTTATCAGTGGAACCTAATCTTCAAAACCTATAGCATAAAATTATAGTTTTGATGTTTGGCAACAAATGTAAAGCCTTTCAAATATGCTTAAAAAACGCTGAATTTAAAACGATCTAAAGTTAACACTACTCTTTTTTAATTAGACTAGTATGCTTTTCAAAAGTGTTTAACTTACACCCAAAACCGTGTTCTTGGAGGCATTTTCCGTGACGTGCAATCATTTTTAATGTAAAAGTTAAAATTTTGCCTTTTTAGTCATATTTTAAATGAATCATATTTGTTGCCAAAAACCAAAATATCCAATACTTAACGGAACTCAACGACAAAAATGGCGGAAACAAATATTATAAACATCAAACCCTTTGATGGAAATAATTTCTCCAACTGGTTATTCAGAGTTAAATTGTTACTGGAACAGACTAGTGTCTTAGCTTAACTATCCCAAGATGAACCTGCAGGTGATATCGCTCGAGAAGTATGTAAGAAAAACGATGTGAAAGCCCGGAATCTAATTGTGCAATGTTTGCATGACAATATACTAGAAATGATTAAATCAAATACCTCAGAAAAAGAGATTATAGGTACATTGGAAAATACTTACCAAAAGAAGGGAATTTCGACACAGGCACACTGCAGCAAAAACTAAGGTCATTGAAATACACAACAGGGTCTTTAAACATATCTTTAAAATAATTCAATCAAACTGTGTATAAACTTAAAAGTGCAGGAGGTTAAGTACAAGATAATGAAGTTATATCACAGTTACTCTCTGCAATGCCTGAAGCATATCAAACAGTTACTTTAATTGATATTATATTTTGTCAAGATGAAACTAAAGTTACATTAGACTTTGTTAAAAACATCCATGGAATAAATGAAAGAATAAATAACAAGTACGACAATGTAATGATTTTTGCCCTTTTTATGATTCTTATGAAATCAAGCAATGATTGTATAATATAAAGTATATCCAACGGATATACTAAAGTTGATAGACGAAGATCGAATCCATTTGTTAGTAGACTTATTTAACAAGATTTATGAAAACAGTATAATTCCTGAAGAATCGCTAAGATCAACCGTTGTCCCTCTTCCCAAGAAGGCATATGCTAAGCAGTGCAGTGATCATCGCACGATCAGTCTGATGAGCCATAACTTAAAAATATTTCTCAAAATAATTCACAAAGATATCGGAGAAACTCAGTTTGGATTCCGAAAGGGATATGGAACTCACGAAGCAGTATTTTCCTTTAACATCTTGACACAGAGGTGTTTGGATGTGAATCAAGACGTACTTGCTTGTTTTATTGATTACAACAAGGCGTTTGATAATGTCAGGCATGACCAACTTTTAGATATCTTAAAAGCTAAACAGTTAGACACCCGCGATATAAGAATAATATCTACTCTGTATTATAATCAGAAGGCAGTTGCACGCATCGAAAATAGCCCAACAAAAGAAATTCAAATTAAAAAAGGAGTTAGACAAGGATCGCGTCCAACCGCGTCCCACTGGTTCATAGAAAACTATCCTACAGATATGTAGGATAGGTGTGAATAAGGTTTTACCAAATAAGCACCCGTGGACCAACTGAGGACATGGCATAGCGCAGTAGTTATGACATTACTTCATTAAGGCTATAGCGGAATGATTTCTACTGTTGGCTTAATGATAGATACTCACGGGCGGATATCACATAATGATTTAATATATCGAATCAGTAAGATATGCTTAGCGATCCGATTAGCGATCGGCGCTCAGTTGGTTCCGGGCCAACTAGTGTTAAATGGGCTACCGGGCATGTGTTTGTGAGTAACCAGGCAACACATGCGAAATTGGCGCCTGGAAGAAAATGAGATATGCAGGCAAACTGCATATAATACAAAGAGAAGTTGAAAGAGAGGATATAGAAATATGTGAACTTTCGGAGACCCATTAGAAAGGACAAGGACACTTCCGAACGGCAGAACATGTTGTATACATATCGGGAGCAAATAACACAGAAAGAAATAGTGTTGCAATTATGGTGACTAAAAAAGTGTCACAATACGTGTATGATTAAAAACCGATAAATGATAGACTAATAAAAATAACCTTACTAGCATCACCAAACAAAATACACATTCCTCAGGTCTACATGCTAACCTCAGACGCGTTAGACAATGAAGTGAAAGACGTATACTCCGTTATTGAAGACACAATAAGAAATATTCCATCTAAAGAACCACTCATAATCATGGGCGATTTTAACGCTAAGGTAGGAGAAACAAGAAATGATAACGTCCAAAATGTAGGAAACTATGGGTTAGGTGTTAGAAACCGACGAGGCGAACGTTTAATAGACTATGCAACCGAAAACAGTTTGGCCATTGTAAACACAATGTTCAAACATCATGCTCGTCGTTTATCGACGTGGACCAGCGCAAATGGACAATACAAGAACCAAATCGACTACATATTGATTAAAAACAGATGGAAGATATGTTTTACAAACGTAAAAACTAGACCAAGAGCTAAATGTGGATCCGATCATAAATTGTTATGGGCGTGCTTCAAGATCAAGCTAAAAAAACAATGCCGCAACAAAATCAAAACACGCTGGAGATTTCAAATCCGAAAACATTTAGAGGTGCATTAAAGGAAACTAGTATGTTGAACACACAAGACAACCCAGAAGAAATGTGGAAAGGTTTCAGAAATGCCATAGAAACCTCTGTAGAAAGTACCAGAACCTACAAAAATATGATCAAAAGAAAACACTGGATGACACAGAACGCTGCAACTTCTCGAAGAGCGAAGGAGAATCAAATCTCTCATATATCAAAACGACAACAACAAAAACGAACTAGCAAGGTTAAATAGAGAAATTAAAAGAACATGTAGGGATAATAAAAATAAACATATAAATGAAGAATGCGAAGAACTAGAGAGACATGCAAACCGGTATGAATCCCATCAGCTATATAACAAAGTCTGATATTTACCCAGGGAATTTAAAACAATCACACAAACAATAATGGATCAAAACCAACATATTATAAATGACGAGAAAGGGATTGCGGAGGTATGGAGAAAAAATTGTCAAAGTGTATATGCAAATGATCCCCAGAGTGCAAATCACGATGAGTTCACTGCAAAGAGAGAACCAAACATTCTTAAGTCAGAGGTAGAAAAAGCAATCAACAAGTTGAAAAATAGAAAATCTTCTGGCGCAGACAAGATCACCGCAGAAGTTTTAAAAGAGACTGGAGATGTAGGAGTAAATGTTATGCGTATGATCTGAAAAAAGATTTGGGAAACCGGAGAGGTTCCCAACGACTGGACAACATCTACTTTCATCCCTATATTCAAAAAAGGAACTCCGCTAGATTGCAGCAACTATAGAACGGTAACCCTAATATCATATCACATGCAAGCAAGGTTCTACTTCATATAATACATGAAAGATTAAAAGCTTTTCTATTGCCTCAGATATCAGAAGAACAAGCGGGATTTGTCCCAAGAAAGGGCACAAGAGAATACATCCTTAATGTCAGACAGCTAATCAAAAAAAAACTCGTGAGTTCAATACTCCTATGCTTATGTGCTTTGTGGATTACACAAAGGCCTTCGATAAAGTCAAATGACAGCAGCTATGGTCCATACTAGCGGAAATGGGAACACCCCACCACTTAATGCAACTAATTAGAAGTCTATATGAAAGTAATAAGTGCACATTAAAAATAAACAACACCCATTCCGATTATTTCAGAACAGAGGCAGGTGTCAGGCAGGGATGCATAATCTCGCCAACTCTGTTTAATATCTACAGCGAACACATTATGCGAAAGGTACTAGACGGATGGAAGGGCGGAATATTAGTAGGAGGTCAAAAAATCAATAACTTGAGATATGCTGATGATACTTTAATAATCGCGGCAAATCAGAAAGAAACAGAAGACATAATGAGATGTTTGGAGGAAAAAAGCAAAACATACGGACTAAAGCTAAATGGGAGTAAGACAAAGATCAAGATAGTAGACAGAGCTCGGAATAATCTTCAACACATTAAAGAAATTGGGAGCTTTAAAGTAGTAAATACTTTCATATACCTGGGGTCCCTAATAACAAATGACGGAGGGTGTGACAGAGAAATACGTAGAAGATTGACTATTGCTAGCACTAATAAACTATGAAACTGATAGCGATTTGGAAAAATTCTAGCACAACAAAACACACAAAATTAAGGCTGGTAAAGGGCGCTCATTTTTTCCATAGCCACATATGCATCAGAAACGTGGACCTTAAAGAAAGCGGATAAAAATAAACTGGACGATTTTGAAATTTGGGTATACCGCCGCATGTTGAGAATATCCTTTATTGATTATCGCAGTAACTTATCGATACTAGAACAACTTAAAACAAAAGATAGATTGCCTAAACAAATACAACAACGATATTTGCAGTATTTTGGACACATTGCTAGAAAAACAGGCATGATGGAAAAACTGATGGTCGAGGGTAAAGTTGAAGGAAAAAGACCTAGGGGAAGATCTCCAAGCCATTGGGTACATCAAACAAAAATATTGATTAACCAAGGGTTACATGCAGCCGAACAACTAGCCCAGGACAGAAAATGATGGAGGGAAATCGTAAAAAAACTGTGAAGGCCTGATGGTGTCACCACATCCCAAAAGGAATTAGGACTGAGACGGAGGAAATTATACGGTTTTAATGGCGGAGACAGTAGAAGACCTGCAAGTCATTTTAAACAAGGTAGTGACAGCTAGTAAAGTAAAAAGGTTAACAATGAATGTCAAGAAGACGAAATTGATGATTATTTAAAAAAAAACAAAGATTGTGCAAACCTGTACATTTACAATAGCGAAATTGAACGGGTGCACAAATATAAATACTTGGGTACAAGTGTTAATACCATCAATGAGATCACAGAAGAAACAAAAACTAGAATTGGAAAGGCTCGAGCTGCTTTTGTTAATATGAAGGACATTCTTGGAAGTCATCACATTAATCTAAACCTGAAAATGAGATTGGTTAGATGCTATATCTTTTCGATACTGCTGTACGGAGTAGAGACTTGGATTTTAAACAAGAGCAACATTGATAAACTAGAGGCCTTCGAAATGTGAATATATGGAAGAATTTTAAAAATACCTTCGACAAACAAATAGGGTAGTTCTTCGAAGAATGAACAAAGAATGGGAGCTGTTGATCACCATCAAGAGAAGAAAGCTGGAACATCTTGCTCATGTCATGAGAGGGAAAAAGTATTGATTGCTCCAGTTAATTATTCATGGAAAGATTCAGGGCAAACGAAGCGTATAAAGACGACGTATATCTTGGCTGCGCAATTTAAGAGACTGGTTCCAGTACACATCTAACCAATTATTTAAATCAACAGCTTCAAAGATACGAATAGTAATGATGATTGCCAAACTCCGTAGAAGTGAGAGCAGTTAAAGAAGAAGATGATCATGTGGGAAATAATGAACCATTTTAATTTAAATGCCTGTGAAAAAATGGAACACCAGCGCTATCAGTGTTGGAAAAATAAAAATGGAAATAGGGCATTCCCAGCAGAAAATTGAGAAAAGGTAACATTTTTGACAACAGAGAAAACCACTTTAGTTAGTAACTCAGAATCTGGTGAAATAAATTTCATAATAGACAGTGGTGCTACAAATCACTTAGTTACAAAGGAGATTGAAAGGTTTTAGATATTATCCAGGAAGTAATGTATAACATAAATGTAGGAAAGAAGGGTAAATCATTGGAGGCAATACAACAATGTGATTTAAATCTACAAGCAGTAAATGGTAACCAAATTGAGATGAAGAGTGTATGGGTATGTAATCAACTTTCAAATAATTTAATGTCTGTGAAGAAAATGAAAGTAGCAGGTTTTCAAATTGTATTCAAAGATAAACAAGTCAATATAATGAAAGAAAATCATGCTACGATAACTGGTGAGTAAAGAAATAACTTGTATATTGTTAAATTATGATATAGACATCTACAAGAAGTACAAATTACAGCTGTTGAACGTAATGTGCTAATGCATAGGAAAATGGGTCACTCTGCAAAGTATACCATATATGGTATAATGTGAATGTGAAATCTGTTTAAAATTAAAACAATCGCGATTAACTTTTCACAGTATTGACGCTGAAAGAAAAGCAAAAAGAATTTTAGAAGTTGTATCAACAGATGTTTGTGGACATATATAGACCCAATAACTCATGATAATAAAACTTATTTTGTTACATTTATAGATCATTATTCTGAAGTAATAGATAAATTTAAAGAAAAGGTATATTGATATGGTTACTGCTAAATTTAATGTAAAAATTAAACGGGTAAAATGTGATAATGGAAGTGAATACTCATTAAAAGCTTTTAAAAGATTATATTCAAATAATGAAATCAAAATTCAATATACAGTACCTAGGAATCCAGAACAGAATGGCGTTTCTGATCGTTTTAACAGAACCATTATGCAAAAGGCATTATGTTTATTTTTTGATTCAAATCTTTGATAAAAGCATGTGGGGTGAAGCTGTGAGAGTAGCAGCATACATAATTAATAGAACAAAAACTAGAAAGTTAGCTTGAAATATGTTAGCTTATTACAGCTCAAATATAAAGAATCAGTTAGAGAAGTACTGAAAATACAGAGACGAGAAGTTAGAAGATAAGAGAAGAGAAGTTAGAAGATAAGAGAAGAGAAGGTAAGAAGATAAGAGAAGGGAAATATTTGGGTATCACCCCATTTTTAGAGGAACAGAGATACCTTAGAGTAGAGAAGATAACAAGAAAGGTAAGGTACAGTTAAGATAATCATGCGAGAATAAAGTAAACCGTGAGAGAAAAGGTATTATGATTGTGCGGTACACACTTAATATTTCGACACATATACACTAAATATATGATAAAACAAATAATAATATAAATCAATAAAAAATACCCGAAAGAGATACACCTTGCACAAAAATATAAATTTACATCATAACAAAAAAATAAAAGGCAAATAGTTCGTAAACAAAGTTATATTGAGGTATAGTAGTAAACAAAATTGCACTATAACAATTTTTACTGCACAGTAAAATGGCACGAGATAAGTGATTGTACAATTTGTTATCGAATACAACAAAAAATATCTTTTTTGAAAAATAATTCTGAATAATAGAGTATTCTCAAAAATAAAAAAAACAAGGAATATTATAATTGTCAATATTTATCAATTTATCAAATAAATTTATGCCTTGAGAATACGTATACATTTACTAAAAATTTTGTTTAAACGTGATCACCTCAAATCTATTCATAAAATTCATCATACGGCTCGCCATAGGAACCAACTCGAAAATGAATTCGAATTCTGATCTTAGGCAAGCCAAACATAAACAAGGAGTGGGAGTATTGGAGTATTGGCTTATAGTGGAAAAAGTGGAAAAAAGTTGTACAGTCAGCCAAGACCCATCCAGGGTTGTAGCGCTACGTGATGATGATGAGTATTGGCTGAAGAGTGCCACGCAAAAGTGATATTTAAATGGCAAGGCTAGTGTGGTCATTTTTGTAACCTAACCACTATATCCCGATAGGAATTATACTTTCACCGAAAACCGACTCTTCTGCTTTTCTGAGAAGGTAGACAGGGTACTTCACAATAGGCACTGATTCCTTTGTTGCTAGGAAAGATTTCTATTTAGCATAAAGAGATAGCAGATAGATAAAATAACAGGGAACACTTGGCGAAATATTTTCTTGTTAAAAAAAGCGTAACCAATCGCTCATTGAGTTATTTTTAAGGATTTAACAAAATTCAGTTAGTCAGTTAGTTATTTAGTCATTAAATAAGTCATTAAATAGAATGAAAAACAATAAAGCAGCTGGTGATGATCAAATCGTTATTGAGGTAGTTAAAGCAGGAGGAAAGACAGTATTGAAAGCATTGACGCAATTATATAACTTATGCCTTTCAAACGAGGTTACACCATCTCAGTGGAATAAAGCTGTTATAGTAGTCATGCACAAAAAGGGAGATATAACAGAGCTAAAGAACTATAGACCTATTAGCTTGTTATCTCACGTTTATAAGTTGTTTATGAAGATAATAACTAATAGGTTGACATCAAAACTAGACTTCTATCAACCTTGCGAGCAAGCAGGATTTAGAGCTGGATACGGAACAAATGATCATTTGCAAACCATTAAGTCGTTGATTGAAAAAACCATTGAATATAATAGACCCCTGATACTTATCTTTGTCGACTTTGAAAAAGCATTTGATACGGTCAATCAAAGTGAAATGCTCCAAGCTCTAACACAATGTAGAATAGATCACCGATACATATCTCTCATCAGATACATCTATCAACATGCTACAGCCTGTGTAAGACTTAATGAAGATACTGGGACTTTTCGTATTGAAAGAGGCGTTCGGCAAGGAGACAACATGTCTCCTAAATTATTTACAACTTTGCTAGAATACGCTTGTAAAACAATAGATTGGAACGAAAAGGGCATCAATGTAGATGGAAAATTTTTAAATAACCTTAAATTTGCAGATGATATCGTTCTTATTGCAGACAGCTTTGATCAGGCACAGATAATGCTCCAAGAACTCCATACTGCCATAAAAAGAGTTGGTCTTAAAATAAATTTTTCAAAAACACAATTTATGACAAATTTAGTCCACAACAAAAACATCTCAGTAGAAGACAAAGATATTGAGCCAGTTGACTCCTATAAATACTTAGGCCATGAGATCAGAATAAGTCGAGACAACCAAACAATCGAGCTGAAAAGAAGAATAAACCTCGCTTGGGCTGCATTTGGAAGGATGAAGGATATTTTTAGGTCTAAGATTCCAATGTGTCTGAAAAGAAAAGTATTTAATCAATGTATTTTGCCAGTGATGACCTACGGCGCAGAAACCCTAACGCTCACAAGAACAACAGTGAGTAAACTACAAGTTGCGGAAAGAGCAATGGAGAGAATTATGTTAGGGATTTCTCTACGTGATAGAATACCCAATGCTACTATACGCAAAAGATCAGGAGTAGCAGACGTTATTGAAAGGATAACAACACTAAAGTGGAACTGGACAGGTCATGTAGCAAGATCAGTTGATGACCGGTGGACAAAAAGAATTTTGGAATGGAGACCCCGAATACAAGCATACAGAAATAGAGGTCGACCCCCAACGAGATGGACAGATGACATAAAAAGAGTGACTACAAATTGGATTCAGATGGCGCAAAATCGGACTAAGTGGAAGAGCATGCGAGAGGCCTATGTTCAGCAGTGGACGTTAGAGGCTAGTTGATGATGATGATAACAAAATATATAGACATAGACGGCGTGAAAGTAATTTTCTAAGGGGAATAATTTAAAGAAATTTTACACATACTTCAACCTTATAACAAAATACCTGTTGCAATTTGGTATGGTGAAAAGCCAAACATGAAAAAAATAAAATTATTAGGTTTTAATGCTTATAATTTAATTCCTAAAGAGAATAGGAAATCTAAGATCTTGATCCTCGTAGTGAAAAGCTGATTATGGTGGGTTATTCAGATAACAGATACAAACTATGGAATCTGGAAGCAAAAAAACTTATCCAAGCACGAAATATAATTTCTAATAAAAATTCAATTGAAAATAATAAAATTAGACTACCTGAGAATGAACAAATTGCTCAAATTCAAACTGAAAATGAAGTGAAAAATATTTTTGAAAGAATCATTGGACAAGAAAATATACACGAAGAAGAAGAAGTAGTTGAAATAATTAATGAAAAAAGAAGAAGTATACGAAATAAAAAAAACAAGATATCTTGAAGATTATTATTGTAAGTATAATACAGAGTTGAATCTACTAGCAGCTTTATCAGTAGGACAATTTCTTGATGATGTTCATAAAACCTTATAAACCCTAAAAAACAAAGGAATCAGTGTCTATTGTAAAGTACCCTGTCTACCTTCTCAGAAAAGCAGAAGAGTCGGTTTTCGGTGAAAGTATAATTCCTATCTGGATATAGTGGTTAGGTTACAAAAATGTTCTTTTAACATTATTTTTGACTGAATCCCCAATTTTGAGGTCTTTTGCTATCATAAATAATATTGACAAATAAAAAAACTTGACTACTTAGGACACAGATTATTATAATTAAAGTATTTTCTTTGATTTCACCTTTAGATCTCGATATAGAATTAGACACGGCTCGTTCTGTCAACTTTTCCATTCGTGTACCTATTTATGCGCCTGTTATATAAATTACTATTTTATAGCTTCTAAATTGTTAAACCTATAATATAGCACATTGTTTAAAGAATTCGTTAAGTATTGAACAATCTGTACGTATAAAACCGTCATGCCAATATTTCAAAAAGCCACATCGTATGTCAAACACTGCCCACATGTATGCGACATGTCACATAGTGGTTGGACTAAAATTACTTGTCCGTCCGCCATTATACGAGTTCATGAAATTTTACGTCTCTGACAACTTAATTTAATGTAGGCCGTAAGGTATGCTCACAAAGGCATTAATTCTGATGGGGAGACAGGTAAATACGGAGTAATAGGCCAATGGAAAATAACGCGGCTAATGAGGACAGGACAGCAACAATAATCAAACATAATCCTCGTAGAAAGGTTTATTTCTACAGCAGCACAAGCTAGGAAGTTATTGACTCGTCTTTGTGATTAAAATTTATAATTTCGGTATACACGCACACACACACACACAAATATATATATATATATATATATATATATATATATATATATATTTAGATATAAGAAAAAAAAGTACTTGTGACTCACTTGGAAAAAATATATAAATATGTTTTGGATGGGTTGGAGTCAATAATTTCAATTGTGTTTACAATCATTTTTAAGAGCTGCTGAAAAATACAAAATATGTTACAAAGTGGAACTAAAAAAAAATGTATTAACTCACCAAATAAAATTAGTTTGGTTAATAAATTTACGCTCGTAAACATATTTCAAAATACTATTTTAAAAATTAGCTTCCTCTTAAATTTAAAAATTAAAACATAATTTTGAAAAACTTTTTAACACAAAAGAAATTGAATTTATAAATAAGAATAGCGGCAAATTACAATTAAGCCTCAATGTGATGAATGACAATTTAAAAATAGCAACAAAAATCATCAAAACTATTTCATTTTTATATTCCAAAACTAAGTATACTATAGACAAATTAGGTACACTTCCCGTCATATAAAACTGGTACACTTTTTTTTCCTAATGTAAACCTGTGTTCAGACTTGACACAATAGTTCGTGAATAAATTCGTTGTTGCCATCACAGATAAGAGAATTTCAGTAAATTTCAATAAAACGTAAAACGTAAAATATAACGTTCAAAAATGTATAAAGTTTTTAGATAGGTATTACTTTTATTATTAACAACAAAAAACCGTATCTAATAAATTTAATAACCAGAGAGAGGGTTAGGTTAATGTCCAAAATGTTGAACGAACTTTAAATTTAGGTATTCACAAAGGGAAACAAAAGTATTGCTTGCCATCAGTCAGATTTGACAAGTTTGTCAAAGTGAATTTTTAAAGATGCCATGTCAGTTAAGTCAGTTTTATAAAACGAGAATAATTTCAAAAATAGAAGATGGTTGGTCTATTCGACAACTGGCTCAAGACTTAAATAGAAGCAAAAGCACAATTTACAACATTAAAGAAAGATGGGAAAACGAGTAGACTTTGGTTACAAGGAGAGGGAGTGGGAGACCAGTTATTACTATAGCCCAACAAGATGAAACATTAACTAATTATTTAAGAACGTATCCCTTCCATACGACAAGGCAAGCAAAAGTTAATACAAACTTTAATGCTTCTGTATCTACAGCGAGAATTAGAAGAACAGACTTAAAAAATTGTACAGCCGCCCGAAAATCCAAATTTAGCGAGGAACATAAACAAAGTAGACTCCTATTTGGTTTAAATTGCGTTTTAAATGATCCAGTCAATTTTTGGGACCGTGTAATTTTTACTGATGAAGAAGTATTCCAGTCTCATTATGATGGGCATATTAGCGTTTACAGACCGCCTCGAAATAGGTTTAACGAAAACTATTTTTCATTAAGTGACAAGTCTGGACGGTTCTCTATAAATGTTTGGGCTTGGATGTATAGATGAAGTTTAGGAATGTGTTGGAGAAGTTTTTGCCTAGACAACTATGATCATTGGCATGGTACAGTCAGGTACCTAGTGTAGTGTGTGTGTATGTGTAGAGTAATTGTCTTGATACTTAGCAAAGTCGACGTCATTGTCTTTGCTAAGAGACGCTAATTGTATCCGAACGTCTGCGGTCCCTCCGGTGAGTACAGATCGCACGTGGATAGAAATTATTTTCATTAATTAATTTTTAATAAACGAAAATTTCTCTACCCAGATGGGATTCGAACTCACGACCTTTAGGTTTAAGGGTAGGCGCTCTTACCACTGAGCCACAGAGGGGGTTTGTCACTAAATTTAATTAACTCAGTTCCCAGAGATTACAAGAAGTGATTAATAATAATGGAGCTATGACAAAATATTTACTTTTCGAATTGTAATACGTATATTTATATCCCACACTTGTTCACTGTAAAAATTATTCATTTTTTATTAATTTCAAATTAAATTTTAATTTTTTCCAGTGGGTTTTATTTACTGTAGTATTCCACAACTCCATACAGTTTTGTGCTACACTTTACGAGAAACCAATCACACCTCTAGATTTGAAATTAAACATAAATTTAAAGTCATGTCTAGATTTATCTGTATCTGTAGAGTAGGGAGGGCGAGTTAAGTTTCACAGCACTTAGGCCACAATTGACCCATTGTGCATCCTCCCAGGGAGCTGTCACCCTTAGCTCATTGTCCATCCTGCCATTTCTAGGAAGGTGGACAAGTCACCAGGAGACATCTCACTTATGTGGGCAGGTGTAGGCCAGGACTCGCCGAACGCGTACTCTCGTATTAACGATAACTCTGGGCATTCACATAGGACATGCTCTACAGTTTCGTCTTCTCGTTCACACTTCCTACATAGAGGTGTGTCTACTAGCCCCAGTGTGTGGAGGTGTTTGCTTAGTTGACAATGACCAGTTAAAAAACCAACTGCCAAACGTAGATTTTTCCTGGTCATTCCCAAGTACTTCTTTGATGTTGACTCTTCAAGGTTACTTAGTGTTAACTTGGCAAGTCTACATCCTTTCCCTTCTTCCCATCTTTTTACGGTTTGCGTATGGGAGTGACATTTGACAATTTCCGCGATTGTTGTAGTTGACCAACCAAAAAGATCCCCAGGTCCTAGGAGTCTTAGGCCTGCCGCCTTCCTAGATAATTGGTCAGCAATGCGGTTGCCTTTATTCCTATTGTGTCCTTTAACCCACTTCAGGATGATGGTATTACCATCCGAAGCTTGAGTTAATGACTCGTGACACTCCATTACTAAACCTGATGTGACACGTGGTCTATTCAAGGTTAGTAGCGCTTGTCTGCTATCTGTGCAGATCATTATAGTTTTCCCTGCTATACCTTTTTGGGTTATCTCTTTTGCGGCTATGGAAATACCAGTTAGTTCTGTCTGAAGTACACTGGCATTTTTGCCCATACCCCACTTTATTCTTAGGTTCAGTGATCTGGAGTATATCCCGCATCCTGAGCCTTCTTTCATTTTGGAGCCATCGGTGTATATGCAATAGGCATTTGCCATGTTTGTCTCCGTACACTGTCTTGTTTCAATTTTGTAGGGTTTGTTAAAGACGAACTTTGGTTCAATTGAGTCGCAGCCTGCCTGTAGTACTGGTAACGCATCCAGCTCTCCCCGCCAGAAACGAGTTCTCAATTGTCCCATTCCTACATCAAGGTTTGCACCAGCTGAGCGCAGTCGCATCATTGTCACTAAAGCCACCTCTTTGACATATATGTCTAGAGGCGTGATGCCAATGATCAACTCCATTGCAGCAGTTGGTGTTGTTTTCATGGCACCTGTTATATTTATGCAAGCCATCCGCTGAATATGGTTTAGTTTGTTAATCGCTGTTGCCTGTAGCGCTTTTGGTACCCAAGCAATAGCTCCGTAAGTTAGCATTGGCCTAATGACAGCGGTGTAGACCCAGGCGATCACCCTGGGCGTGAGGCCCCAGGTGCGTCCAACCGTTCGTCGACACTGTTCATAGGCAATATATGCTCTTTTAGCTCTACCATCTAGGTGTGAGTTCCATGTTAATTTCTTGTCGAGGGTAATACCAAGGTACTTCACCTCGTCAGAAAAATTTAGACTGTAGTTTAGAATCCTTGGGGGTATTAAGCCCGTGATTCTTCTTTTCCTGGTAAAAAGGACCATCTCTGTTTTCTTAGGATTTATAGATAGTGAGTGTTCCTTGCACCATGTTTCTATTAGTCGAAGAGCAACTTGTGATCTCTCACATAGTGTGTTCTCAAACTTACCGCTTTGCAGGACAGCAATATCGTCTGCATAGGCTATTGTGTAGAAACCGTTGCTGTTGAGTTGGTCAACCAGGGTGTCTAGAACTATGTTCCATAGTAGTGGTGATAGCACCCCTCCCTGTGGACATCCCCTCGTAACCATGCCTCTAACAGAAACGTCTTCTACATTTATGCTTATTGCTCTACTAGAAAGCATACTAAATATCCATTTGCTTATGGCCAGGGGAACATTCCTAACGTTGAGCTGTTGGGTGATAGTTGGGAATGTGGTTTTATCAAACGCTCCCTCAATGTCTATGAATATACCTAGGGTGGATTCTTTATTATCCAACGATCTTTCAATTCTTCCCACTACATGATGCAGTGCAGAATCGGTGGATCTTCCCGAAGTATATGCATGTTGATTTGGGTGAAGTGGGTTATGAACCAGAACTTCATCCCTTATGTACCTCTCGCATAGCCTCTCCATCGTTTTCAACAGAAAGGATGTTAGGCTAATTGGTCGGAAAGCCTTTGGTAGGGTGTAGTCCATCCTACCTGGTTTTAGTATGAAGACCACACGTACCTCTCTCCACTTCTTAGGAATATATCTCAGAACCAAAGAGGCTCTGAATATTTCCACGAGGTGCGGCAGAAGGATATCCAGTCCCCACCGCAGTAGGGCTGGATATATGCCGTCAGGCCCTGGTGATTTGAAAGGGGTGAAGCACGATATAGCCCATTTTACCTTTTCCTCATTAATCATTGTTCTGGCGAGATGCCAGTCGTTTGTTGAGGGTATGATTATTTCTTCCATCCGGTTTGGTGCTGTTGAGACACTAGAACCGGGAAAGTGTGTTTTCATCAGGACCTCAGCACTTTCGCGAAGGTTGGAAGTTTTGTTCCCATCTTCCTTCGTTAGTATGCCGACATGCCGATGTGGGTCCTTTGAGAGCGCTTTTTGTAACCTGGAAGCCTGCGGGAAATCTTCGATTTCCTCACAGAAGGTTCTCCAAGCAGCTCTTTGTCTTTGTCTGCAGACTTTTTTAAACTCTCTGAGATTTGATTGATAAGAATCCCAATCCTCTTTGAGTTTGGTGCGTTTCGCTCTATTAAAAGCTGTTCTTGCTATCTTTCTAAGGTGTTCCAATTCAGTGCACCACCAAGAGTTGGTTTTGCGACTTTCCTGGACCATCCTTATTGGACAGGATTTTTTATAAGCATAGCTTATTTTGTTTTGGATAGATACCGTATACCTTTCCAATTCTATATTAGTTCCTGGAGTTGAAGCCTTTTCATTCCGCAGAGCATCTTCTAAGAGTCGGTTGTAGAGTTCTACATCCGTCCTCCTAGGGTCGCGTGATTTGACAAGGCTTTTTTCCAGACTAATATTATAGGTTAGCCAGCGGTGGTCAGACATAGAAATATTATCCGATACCTGCCAGTTCTGAATCTTATTCGATATTTCAGCTGTTGCCAGCGTGATATCTATGACTGTTTGGCTACGAACATTAATAAAGGTAGGTTCGGTGCCCTTATTTAAGATATACAAATCTTTTATAATAATATAGTCATAAAGGGACTTACCTCGAGCGTTGTTGTCTTTGCTGCCCCAGCCTAAGTGGTGAGAGTTCGAATCGCAGCCGATAATAAGTTCTACTTTCTGACTGAGACAATGGTCTACCAGATCTTCCATTTCCCTTGTTGGTGGTAGGGTGGCTGCATCTGAGGGTAGGTAGACTGATGCTAGTATCAACTCTCTATTTTTGCCCTTTCCCCATGGGCACTTCACTTTAACCGCAGTTACGTCTGAGGTGCAAAACTGCGCCATGGGGGAGGCTTTGATTTTTCTGGGAACATATATTGCTGTTCTCGGTTGTTGATTGCTTGGTAAGCTGATAATTTGACCGTTTAGGCTGCTAAGACCAGTTATTTTGGTCTTATTTATCCAAGGTTCTTGGATTAGTGCTATTGCATCCTCCATTTCATCCAGGCGGCGACATAGTGTCGCCGTTGCCACCTTTTTGTGTTGGAGGTTGCATTGAATAATGATAACCTTATTTTTTTCGACGTCCTTGCCCATGGCTTAGGTGTCCATTTCCTCCTCGGTTGAGGAGGGGTCATCTTCAGTTGTTTTGGAACCTCCTCCGCAGAGTTCGTCGACCATCATCTGATGATTGTCTCCCTGCTGTGGAACCAGGGGTGTCTCAGTCTCAGCAACCGTCGTCGGTTGCCGCGTGTCTGAGGTTCCTGGTTCCGAGGAGGTATCCTTCACTTTGTTTGTGCTTGCTTTTAGGTACAATGAGGTGAACGCGCAGCTCAGCCTCATTGCCCTTTTCCTAAGGACAGCCATATCATCGTCTCCGATTCCGAAGACAAACAGGTGTCCTTTAGGATCCTTTGTTTTCGCCTCATGGTGGAAGGTGCACCATCTCGCCACTGCCATGTCTGGATTTTGCACCGCTAACCTCCGCAGCACTCTTTCTGGGTCATCAGAGGTGCTAATAGCATCCTCCGGGATCCATAGAGAGGCCTTGGTAAGTTTTGGGAGCTTATCCTGACTGACAACTGCCAGTGATGCTTCCTCCCACGGTTTGAGCTCAGCTGTAGCCTTTTCCAGCCATGCAAGCGCCTCATCGTCATCACAGACTACTCTGATGATCTCACCAGAGTGAGTCCACGATTTAAACGTGGGTGCTTTTACCTGGCTGCTGGAGGGTGACAAGAATTTTCTGTCCAATTCCTCGATTAGGCTGTCTCTAATAAGGTTTGCCCGGTCGGCGGTGACCTTTCCGTACGGGTTTTCCTTATCTATAATAGCAACCTTGAGATGTCTCAAGGTAGCTTCCGCGAAGCTTTGGGAAGGCGCAGCGGTGTTTCCACCACCGCGTGACTTCTTATGCTTCCTCGGCGTTCCCTCCGTGGAGGTACTTGGGTGAAGGCGCTTCACACCGGGGGCTGTTGGTTCCTGTCCTCTTTTGGAGGTGGAACCGTTGTCAGCCTCCGATGTGGGCATCTTCACTTTTGTCTTGGGAGGGGCTGGAGAGGGATGAGCTGCTCCCGTGGGTGCGTTTCCCATCGCCTCTCTGGCCTTCTTCCTTCTTTTTGCCTCGGCGCCGCAAATTCTGCGGCGTTTTGGCTGATTTTCCCGAGGTGGTCCTTGTCCATCCTTAGTTTGGGCCGAAGCTTGAGGTGAACATTGCTGTTCATCCTTAGCTCCGGCTTCAGACTGAGGTGAACGTTTTGGACCAGCCTCCGGTTGGGCCGAGGCTAGAGGTGAACATTGCTGTCCATCCTTATCTGCGGCTTCAAGCTGAGGTGAACGTTTTGGTCCAACCTCGGAATTTGGTTTTGGTTTTTTTGTTTGTTTTGAATTCATGTTGTTCCCACGAGTAGCTAGGGAAAGATTGGTCGCCCCTGGCAGAGCCCCGCATTACCAGGGGAAGGCTTAATACAGTGGGGTTTGCCTGGTTCCCCAGGGGGATCGTTCACGACCACATAAAACCCTGTGGTCATACAGCCATCGGCACGATTACCTCACACCTTAGCTTGGGTAGGCTGCTTCTTGGTCGCTGAAGCAGTTCTTCCACTCCTAGTCTCTTGAATACCTGGGAAGGATTCTCAGATACCCCAGAGGGCTATGTGGTGACAGGAACTGTTCCAGCGTGGTCGTTTCACACCTTTCTATACTTCCATTCAGTAGGCCTAGCCCGTTTATAGGGGGTACCTTCATTCAACAGAGAGCTCCTTATTAGGGAGATCCCATTCATTCACACACACATACATGTTCCACTTCCTACGCCAGACTACAGCCCTACCTGAACAGTCAGCTTAAGCCTCCGAACCTACGTCAAGGTCGTGCAGCCCCTATCGGAGGATGTCTAGATTTATTATCTATCATTATTTTTGAATTAAAATAATAAATTACAATAAAACACGAATCGATATACGGATACTGAAATAATGGAAAATTTCAAAATTAATAGAATTTTTTAAGATGTATGTTTAAATAAATATGGTTTGATATAATATTTTCGTTGAACTGGCAACGTTGCCTTCGAAATTAGAATGACACATGTGAAAAGCTCAACTTACACAACTTGAAAAACACGATTTTCGGTTAGAAGAGTTGTACCAGTTTTTTTTGACGGGAACGGTACAACAAATGTAGTATACAGCATTGGTTGTACTCAGTGTGAAGCTGTGTATGTTGGTGATACCGGAAGAAATCTGTCAAATCATATTATTTTCCACCAAAGAAATTGTAGAATTAAAAAACTATCTTGTGCTTTAGCAGAGCATGTAATCGACAAAAACCATATTATGGATTTTATAACATTAAAATTTTGTGTAATGAAAGTAATAAATTCAAAAGGACTTTTTTAGTAATGCTTTGTATTAGCAGAAGTGATAATAATTTAAACAAAAGATCAGAATTTCAAAATCTAATCAAAATTTATAGTTATATTATTTCTCTATAGTTTATTTATAAAACCAGTAGAATATCACATTTTAATTTAATTTTCCAAATACTTGTTGCATTTTTTCATTCATCTATCAATGATGAATAAATCTTCTTTTTTGTTACTAAATGAAAAATATTTTTTAAACAAAATGTTAGTTTTTGGCAATGTAATTGTCAAAAATGAAAATTGTAAGTTGGCATTCATGACATTGAGGCTTATTTATTAGATAGGCTAATTTTTAAAACAGTATTTGGAAAGATGTTTAATAGCAGCATTAATTTATCAACCAAACTAATTTTATTTGGTGAATTAATCTATTTTTTTTATATATTTCCACTTTGTAAGATATTTTGTATTTTTTAGCAGCTGTTGAAAATGATTGTAAGCACAGTTGAAAGCTCGAGATAAAAAATAGTTAGCCCCTTTGATTGACCCAAACCCATCCAAAACGTCAGAGATCGAAGTTGACATAGTTGCTTAAGTATAAAAAATCCTGACTCCATTTTAAATCAAATAGATTACATAATTATTGCAAAAGTATTACCATCTCTTTACAACGACTATTTAAATTCTTACGTGACATTTTTGAAATAAAACACACTAATTTTGTTCTAAAAAGAACAGATTTTATTAAATAGTTAAAAATATAAAACAAGAGATATTCACTTTAAAATTCAAAATAATGAAGTACAAAAAGTGTCAACACCGCAACTGTCAAATGTGTTACCAATTTATGCCAAAATTTTAGCTTTGTTCGATTACAGTTAAAGTGTGTTCCGAACAAATGTTCTTGATAAAAACGCTTTATAATGCATTTATACAAATTAAATGAAACATATTATTGTGTATTTCTTTAAGTTAACATTAATAGAAATTTTTAAATATTATTTCTACGCGTATATAATAAAATATGTCTAGTGGCTGTAATGCCAGTGTACTCGGTAAAGTGATTCTAAAAAAGAACACACCTACACCCTACATATTTTGTGTTGGTATCATGTAACGTCACAGGCTATGACGCCGATGACGTGCATCGTTATATAAATTAGATGAAGTGTATATAAATATATATATATATATATATATATATATATATATATATATATATATATATATATATGCATATATTTTATAGGTTTATAACAGAAGTTGCTGATATGATAAACTTTGTTTTTTTTTTCTAATGGAACACCCTGTATATTTTTTAATTTTAGATATATTTAGATTATTCTTTTGTTTATACTTCCCTATAACTATTGTGAACCGTTTTTGGGTTACAATGGTTTTTATATGAAAATTACACTTTTCTGTGTAATTAACTTATTTTCTTATAAACTTAATTATCATATTATACAGCATTAACGTTTACAGTGTAAAGATCCATTTGTGATTATACAGGGTGCTGTTAAAATTGGCATAAGACCGGGAACTTAACATTTCGCCTGATTCCTTTTTTCAAATGGGACACCTTGTATGTGATTCATTGGTTTAGATAAATATGTTTTTTACTATCGATCTGTATTAGTATTCTCTATCACCATCTCTCGCAGTTTTCAAATAAATTAACTTTATACATTTTTATCACAAAAAATTGCGTAGACTATATTGTATTAATTTAAAACTTTCATATTGTAAGTTAAACATTGAACAATTAAAAAGATGCTAATAAAGAAAATAGGCATTAGCTTATTAATTTAATAAATGTTCAAAATGTTACCCATCAACATCCAATCATTTATCAATTCTTTTAATCAGATTTTCATTAGTAGCTCTTGATATTAATTCTTTATCTATTTCGTTAAGAACTTCTTGAAGGACCTTATTTATTATAGCTTCCTCCGTAGTGACAGGTTCAGAGAATACCTTATTTTTAACATATCTCTAATGTAGTAATCTATCGTTGACAGCGAGGTCTTGGTGACCAGAGAAACGGATTTTTTTTAGCTATCCGTTTATCGCTAAATATCTCAGATAAAACTGTTTTGGATGGGTTGGAGTCAATAAAAGGGGCTATTTGTTAACTATTTTTTACTCGAGCTTTCAATTGTGTTTACAATTATTATCAAGAGCTGCTAAAAAATACAAAATATTTTACAAAGTTAAACTAGAAAGAAAAAAAAATTCACCAAATAAAATTAGTTTGGAATATAAAAATACTGCTAACATATTTCAAAAAATATTAATATAAATATGTTCTAATTAATAAATGCTTCTCTGAAATTTAAATATAATTTTGAAAAAAGTTTTACAAAAACAATTGAATTTGTAAATAAATTTGAATAGTGACAATTACAAATAAGCCTCAATGTTATAAATACCATTATATTATAAATACAAACTTTGAAAGAATCAAATTCGTTATGATATCGTTATGACTGTGGTTGAAAGTCATTTTTTATTGTATATCAGACTTATCTTTTATTTACACAATTTTTTATTAACTCCTTTTCTCTTCCGACTGTGCTCTGACCATCTACTGCTCGTATTCTTAGATGCTTTACACATCACTGTTTGCCTCAGCTGGCGAAAGTCTCTCACACGTAATAACGCTGTCACTACAGTTTCTCCAAAACACCTCCTGGATAAACACCTATCAGACAGGAACACACTTTCTTACTAATTGAAAGAATTTTCACTTCATCGATTAGAACTACATATGCTACACCTGTTTTTCTTACTACAGGATGTAAATTCCGCTTTAAACTGCTAGCACTCCTATAGCTTGTTCTACAGACACATTAGATACTATACACTCTTTTTATTTACAAACAACTCTGCTTACTTTTACTGCAGGTTATGGAGCAACAAAACAACCAGCTTCTTCAGAACTTCAGAATAATTTTCAATCAATCACATTCAATATTTTCTCATTTACAAACTCGCTGTCATCATGACCTTATATCATTTGGTATTTCCAATTTCATGAATAATTCCTTACATCTCGAAATAAACTCTCGATATTACAAGGGTAAAGTGGGGTAAGATGACGAATCGGGTAAGATGACGAATTCTCGATATTTTTCCAACGTACAACTCTGGCAACACTGTCTTCAGTCAGGACCGAATATATATTCTAAAGTTTCTCGCCTTTGACTACAAATACGTTAGCGGCCAGAGTTTAGTATGATACTAGTAAGTGTTGGTACTGATATTGTGTTAGTGCTAACAATATTATTGTTTTCGAAAATAAGGTTTTAAAGGTTTTTGGTAAGTATTGGACAACTGTTGTATTTTTTGTTCGAAACTAATATCTTTTACGTATAAATTACTTACAGAAAATATTTGTTATGAATAATAAATTTGACTTTACGATTTTTAGAAAGAAAGATTAGGTACCCTTGTGGGTAAGATGACGAGTTATTCGTCATCTTACCCGAATTAACTAAAATTAACAATAAGTCATACCTACTTTCAATTTCAGATTTAAATATGGGCAAAATATACAAAAGAAAGACAGACAGACAATCTTGGTCGAAAGAAAATATAAAAAGAGCAATGGCTTAAATACCTGCTCATCAGGTAAGTGCCCATGCAGCCTCAAAAGCATATATTCCAGAACCTACTAGATCTGATAGATATAGATAAACGGGCATTTGGATTAACCACGGATCAGTTTAGAAACATTGCTTCCGACTTTGCCGTTCATTGTGGTGTTGCTGATAGATTTAACACTACAAAGAAAATGGTTGGTAAAGACTTTGCACAATCCTTTTGCAACATACTTACGAGCTTGCGAAGATTTTTTGATCAGTAGTTTGGGTCGTCTTATAACATTGTATGACATTGCAACCCTATTTGGGAAAGCGTACTTAAAACAGCAACTGTTTCAAATACTCTTAGTGGTTTTAGAGCCACTGGCATATATCCTGTTGATAGCCAGGTGTTTAATATACTTGATTTTGAGGCATCGTTGGCAATAGTTTGGCAACTACCTCTGCTTTGGAAAATGTAAAGGTCGAAGAGAAAATGCCAGATATTTAAGGAATGTCACCGATATATGTTTTAAAAGAAACAGTACCTCAAGAATCTGTTGAAATATCTGACGAAATTTTAGACATTTCTATTCCAAATATGCCTGTTTCATCTACATCAGGAATAGCTAAATAGGACACCCCCTCGTGTATCAAATCATATGTTGAATAATGGTCTGCCTAAATTACTTGTTGCTGAAGTGAGAGCAAAACGACCCAGAAAGAAATTACCATCTCTCGTTATTTCCAGTACACCAATAGTAAAGATTTTAGAAGAAAAGGAAGCTCCAAATTAGAAAAAGAGAGGAAAAGAGATATAACAGAACAGAAGAAAATTTGGAAAAGAAATAGAAGCAAAGACTTTAATTTTCAGCAAAAAATAGGAAATTCACTCTCGATAAAGGCAAAGGAAAAAGACTAAGAGAAAAATAACTGATGATATTGCTAAGAACTATGACTGATGCTGACACTGATAACGATTCAGAGGAAGAAAGAGATTGCATAATCTGCAATAAAAGAGGAAAAGATGAGCTAGGGTATTGCTGCAGCAGGTATAGGGAATGGGCTCACGATGAATGCACTGGAATGGATAGTCAAGAAGCAAAGGTAAAACAATGGACGTGTGATTGGTACTTTTAAAAATGTAGGACCTACTACAAGTGCTGCATTAGTTACAAAATAAATGCATTATACATTAATTTGTTTACTTTCCTGCCTATATATATATATATATATATATATATATATATATATATATATATATATATATATATATATATATATATATATATAACTGACTTTTTTCTTAGAATAGGCATACCTCGTCATCTTACCCTTCACAATTAGTCATCTTATTCTCCACGATGGGTAAGATGACGAATATGACATAGGTAGATAAATTTTAAAATTTTAATTTGAAATATTAACCCTTACGTAATCTAATTTTAATATGTAAAGTACTACTATCAGCCAATTACCTTGTAGTTGCATGCATTCGATACAAGGAAAAATATCAGCTCTAGGATTTTTTTAAGCTTACTATCGTCATCTTGCCCTCCTTTCCCCAATATATCTAAACATCCAGATTATTATCTACCCTTATGTTTTACTAAAAGCTTTCTCCTTACTTTTTAAAGTTATGTTACAAAAGATTTCTATTTTGTATTCAAGTACTTCCTATATCTGTGCCTTTGATATAATTTAATATTAAAAATCGACTATAACTATCATATCGATATCTATTTAATGCTCATTTTTATCTATTTGGTTTTTACAAAAACAATCATTCTATTTACTTATTAAATCCAGTTTATTGGTCGATGAAATCGATGGTTAATTACAAAAAAGAATTATAAAGGAAGAAAGAAGTGTAAGGAAAAGAATGGAATTACTTAGAAGGATGGAGTGAATTTGTTGTGCGACCAAGAAAAAAATCCGTAAATTACGAAATGAAGAATATGAACATTAAATGTAGAGTTATCAATAAAAAAAAATTAATTAATTATTCAACGGAACATCATAAACTATAAAAAGAAACAGAAATGTTTAATGAAAGACACAAAAGTTCCAACATCTAATTGTCATTGTTTAAATTTGTAAGATTATCACACTCAACCGTAACAGAATTAAATAAATTAAACATGTTTTGCACACTTTCCTAAAGACACATACATATGTTACCCACCACCAGTGCGCGCGCTTTTCACTTATTCCACTCGGAAAACTGAAACTCCCGGCAAACTTTAGTAAATCGCGTGTTTTCACGTTGTTCAGTTGCCGTTAATATCGCCGGCACGGGGATTGTCGCAAACCGGAAACTTTTCCGATTTGTCGTAAGTGGTAAAACTTCGTAAATTGATAGATCTCGAGAATTGAACGGGTAAGTTTTATAGTTCATGAAACTTAGACTTTTAAGAAATGTTGGAAATGTTGTTAGTAGCGCGATATCATTGTTCTTATAGCTGCAAACTTTTGATATTCGTTATAGAAGTTTAAAAAGTTTAGACGTTTTTGTTCGCATCTGAAACATATAGTTTTTAATAAGTGTAGACATTTTTCATTTAGGAAAATAGGATTTTTATTTAGTGAAATGTAAATCAGTTACTCTTTCTAGATTTTAAACATTTTTTGCATTCTTTTATTTATTGCGTATTAAATAAAACTTTTAATTAGATAAAAAATTTGCATAATAACTACATAATTCTTTGATATATACCTTCTTAAGAATTTTTCCATTGTTTTAATACATTATATGTTTTTATGGGTTTATTTGTTCGTTCTTGATTTCCTGATGGTTACTATTCTGATCAAGTGATCTTCATTTTAGGCTACTAATAAAATTTTCTACATATTGTACTTGTTTTTTCATTTTTTATATTATATCCTTTATGGTTTTCTTTTTTGTTCGATAAATGTTCCAAAACTAAAATTTTAGTATTTTCAAAGACACCAGTAAATATCAATAGTTAATGTAATAATAAAAAAAGAAATCGTATCAAGAATCGATCAAGCAAGGAAAACATTCATAAGCATGAAAACATTTTTTACAAGATCAGACCTTATTCTGCAGCATAGAATTTGAATGATCAGATGTTACATTTTTCTGTTTTACTGTATGGCTGTGAAAGTTGGACAATGGACTCTAAAATAGAAAAAAGAATAGATGCTTTTAAGACGTATATATACAGACGAATGTTAAGAATTCCATGGGTATAAAGAGTTACTAATGTTAAGGTACTTCGTCGCATATGTAAACAAAAAGGATTACTAAGAATAATTAAAGAGGGGAAAATGCAATACTTGGGTCATGTGTTGAGAGACGAAAGATATGAATTACTTCAAGTTATACTGGAAGGAAAAGTACAGGGCAAAAGATCAGTAGGAAGACGCCAGAATTTGTGGCTGCAATTGCCATTTGGATCGCCAACCTTTGAAAGGAATGGCGCCATGAGAAGAAGATGTTTTTCTTTGGATTATAATGAAAACCTTGGAATGTCAGGAACCTCTTAACTGACTAAACAATGTCTTATTATATTTTTTTGTGTTGTACATTTGTTCTATATTTTAAATTTCTTATAAGTATTACTTTTATATTTTTTTCTTCTTCTTTTCCTTCTTCTTTACTTCATGGATTAGGTTTCAAGCCTGTTCCGTTCTGAGTCTAAAAGTCTTCTCAGTTTTTTTTTGTGTTCTTGTCCCTTCTTCTAAACTCCCTATATTTATTTCTTTTATATTCTTCTTTTTCTTTACTTTATGAATTAGGTTTTAAGCCTGTTCTGTCCTCAATCGTGCCATCTTCTACACGGCCGTTCCACGTCTCTTCTTCTGCGTGGTTTATATTTTGCAGTCTATCTTGCAATCTATATTGGTTAATTTTTTCAATATTTTTCCTCCACTTTTATATTGATTTTTAGATTCTGTCATTTATCAAAAATATATTATCTAATAGGGCCCATTTATATTTAGGTGAATATTTTTGTTTTCCTTAAAGGTTTCATTCTAGCAGTATTCTTTGGCGTTTTTGTTTTCGCACCGCCCAAGTTTCAATACAGTACATTAAAACCGGTGCCTGCATTACCTTTCGGTTGTGCTACGCATCATCTTATATTTATGTATCTTGTTGGTAATGTCTTTTTCTTCTCTATAACTTATGTCACGTCTTAAAAAGTTAGAATACAATAGAATAGAAATATTCTTTATTGTCACTGAAAATTTTATGGACAAAGGTTACAAAAAGTAAAAAAATAACTATAACAATTAAAATTTCCTTAAATAACATAAATCGTCAACATCATAAAATAGAAGATAATAAAATACACCACCCATTGTAAAATTTAAATAAATTGCAAATTGCGTAATAAAACCTTACGAACTAAGTTAAGTTGCTGAAAAAAACTCCGTTACTGAATAATATGGCCTTTCAAATAGTTGGGTTTTTGTCATTTTACGGAACTTGGGAAATGTTGCAGATTTAAGTTGTAAAGGAAAATATGTAGGTATTTACGAATTAGGCAAACAGTTTCTAAAATATATAAAAATACCATAAAAATTTACAGAATCAACGATCTGGCTGTTATTCAGAAGCAGGCAAGCAAGATAATGCTGCTGTTTTAGCTACGTTAAAATAGAGTAAATTAGAGTAGGACCAGGTTATTATTTTAAGTAGGTCAGAAGTTATAGTTGCATAAAGAGTTGCAATATTAGAGTTTCTTCAGCTGATACTGATACCATCAGCAAACAGAAAAATTTTTCTTGAAAAAAAAGTGATGTTTATAAAAACAACGAAAAGTAGAGGACCCAATACTGAATCTTCTGGTACTCCACATAAAATGCTTTTGTGACTACAAAAACTAGTTCTTTCCTATTTCCCAAAAAAGATTGGAACCAATTGAAAGAAATCTCGAATTGCGTAGAAATTTAGTTTTTTTTATCAAAATGTGATTTACACAATCAAAAGCTTTGGCATAGTCACAAAAATAGGGGCAGTATAAAGATGATTTGTTTAGTTCTTGGTAAACCTAAGATCAACCGCAAAACGTAGCATCACTGGTACATTTATAAATAAACAGCCAAACTTATTTTGTGATAAAATGTTATTTTAAACGGGAAAATACATACTTCGGGCTTTTATGTCTCTCAATAATTGTGGATAGTACTGGTAGTAGGACACTAGGTCTATAGTTGCAGGCTTTCGATTTTACACCACCCTTATAAAGAGGAATAATAATGGCTATTTTAAAGCATTTTAAAAATATACCTTTTTTAAAGGAATCATTAATAAGTGTGACAGGACTACGAACATATTTTTGGGAGATTTGAGAATTTTTTTTTGAATAGTCCATCAGTACTAAAGGAAGATTTACTTTTAATACTTTTCATTGTGTATAGTGGTACATTAAATATTCATTTAGATTTTCAGGGTTTGAAAGCAAAGATGTTTGAGCGGTGTTAGTTTTGTTAGAAAGATCGTTTATTATGCAACCAGTTTCTTTTACAACAGTCTTAGAGTTTACGTTTTTTAACTGTCATAATAGGTTTTAAAAATGTTCCTTTTTACTTGGCAACATATTCAGTAATATAGACTTTGGAAATAAATTTCTTGATGTTGAGTAGTAAAAGCATATTCTTGGCTGATATGCAGATACATCTGGCAATCCAGAGTTTGTAACGTTTTAGCTTAATCGGATTTAAGTGAAATGCCTTATTAAATATACAGACAAGACTATCTAAAAAAATACTGAAATTGTAGTGTATCAGCACAGAAGGAAAGCGGCATCCAGAAGTCAAGCATACATTTTGGAATTTACGAAAGTTATGGGCAAAAAAATCATACCTAAACGTCGGGTTTTCAAAGAGGGGATCTTGAGAGTGTTAAACTTGTAATGTACTTTTTTATGATCAGATAATCCTGTATTAATAGTTTAAGAGCGTACATTAAGGGGTGAGAAATCTGAGAGAATATAATAACTTAGGTAAATGTTGTTTTAGTAAATCTTGTAGGAGAATTAACGTACCTTATGAGACTAAACATTTCAAATATATTTTCTAGGACAGTTGGGTAGTACAAGCAATAACGTAATTAATATTTAAGTCAGCACATTAAATTTTTCGGCTTTTATTGGGCATCTAAAAAATTTAGCAGGTTCTAAAAAAATATTTCCGTGGAAGAGTCATGTGATTTACAGATATTCAAACTGATATAAATTGTAGTTTTTAATTTATATCATTTTGAATAAGTATAAACTACGCTAAAAAGATATAACTTAATTTTTGGGTTTTTTGATTACTGAATACTGCTGCCCCGGGGCTAAAAGACAGCAAAAAATAAAAAAAATGTATTCAAATTTTTTTTTTTTAATAAATCACGTATTGAAACGATAATCTCCATACGATAAAATATATTTCAGACTTTAAATGCAATTAAAAAAGCAAAAAAAAATGGCAAAACTTTTTTACTTAATAAAATTTTAAATTTTGATCCAAACTACCTAGTTTAAGTGGTTGCCGAGGCCAACTCTAACGTTCAACTTAAGATCCTGATTACGGTTTTTGAAAAAAGTTAGGTAAATATTACTGTCTAAAAGACCGAAGATTCTAACCAAATTTTCGTCTTTTAAATCATGATAACTCCTGTTCTAAGAATCCAAAATAGTTCATTCGAGGGTATAAATTAAAGTTATTAATGTCAATTGTTGGCGACTAAATGAGGAGCATACATGCAAAAACCGATAAATCCACTTTTTTAAATTTGGAGATAAAAGCCAAAAACTTGTACAGCAAAATCCCATAACAATTTAAAGAAACATCATGTTGGAACTAAAAAGTAGAAGTCGTTTACTAAATTTCTAGAATTTTAATGTATGTATTATCTTTTTTTACTGTTTTTATTTTTGATTTTTTTTTTATCGGGTTTTGCTTGAAAACAGAAATTTATCGTTTTTTTCCTGAAAGATCTTTGCAAGAGCATCATATTTTTGTTGGAAATAAAAGAAAATAAACAAACTAGAATGTAGAAAATTATTTTTATTATAAGTATTTAACAATTTGAACAAAGTAAAATTAAATTTAAAGCGTTGGTTCCTCTTCCAGGCAGTCGCATGTCTCCCCATCCTCTTCCTCCTCATGCTTTTCATTTGAACTTTTGCCATTAAGCAATTCCCGGTACCAGTCAAGTTCTTGTAATATCTCCCAATCTTTATTGAACTGTTGATTTAATTTAACTTTAAGTGTTTAGAGTTTTTTTTTCGGTGATACCCCGAGTCAATTATTTTTCTGAGATGGTCAACTCAATATCGGAAAGTTTTTCTAAATTTTCCAACGCATTGGTAAAAAAATAGTTTTAAAATGATCGTATTTTTATTAGTTTGACATTGTTAAATTTTTTTATTACAATCTTTTTTGTATCAGCTAGCGCTTTCACTTTTTTCAAGCCAACTTCAAGCTGTTTCATATTAAACAATCTCCAATATCCAATTAGCAACTCCAATTTGTTTGTAAATGTCTTCATATTTCTCTCTAAAGAGAATTGGGGCTTTTTTTCTTCGAAGCTTTTCTACTCTCCCAAATACCCTGTCTATTTGCAAATACCAATAGCCCCTGACGGGAAATACAAGTAATATAAAGGTATATAAAAGTATAAGTATAAGTATAAGTATAAAAGAGGTGAAGTATAATATTATTGTACTCTTTAGAATCCAAATAATTCACAAGTGCAGAATCTATTTCAATTGATCCCCTACATGTTTGATCTTCAGTCCACGTAAAAAAAGTTGGATGTTTGGACTGGCCATCAATGCAGCAAAAAACATACATGCTAATCTGCTGTACATAAAACCCATCATTATTAGGTTTTTTTGGCAAAGGCTGCACCTGCTGCGTATCAAAGAAGAATGTAATGGAATTTGCAGGAGTTTCTTTTAGCAGACTATAAAAAGCATTAGAACTCTTTTGGTGGATACACAATTTAGTACGAAACTGTCTTTTATTTACCCCGGTAATTTCCGTTCCAATTTTGAATTTAAGTCTAGTACATTCTGCGCATACATCTGATGTTGGAGTAGAAAACCCAGTGTTAAAACATCGAAAAGTTTACATTATGTTCAGGGTACCATTGAGTAAGGTACATGCCATGTCATTTCTTTATTTTTGGATCAGCGGCCAAATAAATTCGTTTTGCTTTCTTTTTATTATATTGACTTTCTCTTCCTTGTAGTTTACCAATAACCTCTCTTATTTTATTCTTTTTGACAACAAATTTTGTGGACACATGATCTCCACGCCGATTTTCTTTTGGGTTATTTCCGTCTGACAATGTTTTAGCAACGTAGTTTATGCGATCTTTTTTAATATTCACACATTTCAAGAAAAAAGCCTGGCAATGGGTTAGGCAACGAACTTAAACGAAAATCTTGATTTATTTTTTACCAGTGATCTTTGCTTATGCAATTTCTGTCCGTTGGCCTCACTTTTCTTTTTCTTTTTTTCTATTTCCTATACTAGTTTTCAACACACTTGTTTTCATTGTTAAAACTTAATACAATTATGTTAAACAACTGCGTAATACGTAATTCATAAACAACATAACATAACCTCTTAATCCATTCTTCCTCTTAAATCTTAATTTCGACAACGTGAGTAAGGTAACACAGTCCTCTCGTTTTTAATTTACAAAATAATGCCATAGGAAAAGAAGTATACTTCTTTGTTTATGCTACTACTATAAACGAATCCCGAAACAGCATATAGAAACCTGCTATAAGTACGCTAGATATAATTGATTTACATCATAGATTGCGAATTAATTATTTAAGGATATATCGGATTTTGCTTTAAATTTGGATTTATCGGCATTTGCTCGAACTGGTCAACTTTGTACATCATTTTAAAGGGAAAACATCGGATTTTGTTGAAACTTTATATTCTAGAAACAGAGAGGGCTACTAAATTGATATGAATTCATATTCAGTTTAAAAATTTCAAAAAATGGATTTATCGGATTTTGCATGTATGCTCCTGAAATGGTTTTCAAAAGAGTAACGTTTCTCTAACTGACGGTATAACTCAAAAATAACAAAAAAACGATTCAAACGCTAGAGAACCGACCAACGCAACAGTTTTAATCAGATTTTTGTTATTTAAATTAACATAAATCTGATTCTAAGAGTCTTGATCTGGAATCCAAATTAAAGGTATTGATGTCAGCTATTTACTTAAATTACTTTCAAAAGAGTAGCTCATCTCTGACTAAAAATGTAACTCAATAAACGGCGAAAAACGTAAAAAACCGGTTTTTTTCGATTTTTAACTGCCTTGTACCACTTTAAAAATTCTGAAGAAATTTTGAAACATATTTTTGGTGAGTATACATCGTATATAGATTTTTTAAAGCTAGTCATATATTTTTATAGGCGTTTAAAATTTTCAAATGCTCAAATCAACTTGAACTTTCCGCCAACTTTCATTTTTGCTCAAATATTTTTGTAGAGCACAATAAAATCTTTCATAAAAAAAAAAAAATCTATTTTGGTAAAATAGATTTTGACGTTTTATAGAATTGTAAGGTTATGTGTCAATATTTTGTGTCAAACTTGTGAATCTTTATCTTTTATTAAGCCGAACAATAGCCCAAAATTTAGGGTCAAGTTTCCCCTGGACAGTTTTGACATTCTTATCCCGGCTTTACGTAAAATACGACATTGTTTTGGTAGTTAGATAATGAAAGAAATTTCATTTCAGGATTAAGAAGATTTTTTGAAAATATTGCTCTTATTTATAACAGGAAATCACGTATAAATAACTATAAATACATATCACCGTATGCATAATTAAGTCATTAATTCAGTATTATCGATAGCTCCGAATAAAAGCGATAAATGTACGCTATCTAAAAACACACCTTGCCAAATACCAAAATTAATTAAGTATAAACGTAAAGAGTACAGGATTTGGCCAAGTACCATTCTCTTTGTTAAAGGAATAGCGCAACATTTCCCGATGTACTAAAGGCTAAGGTAGTTTCTGTTTATAAAAAAAAAACGAAAATCACCTATCAAACTTTAAAGGTATAAAAATCATCTGATAAAACATTTAAAACTGTTTTATAGCTCAATTATGCTCTATTTAAATATAAATTATAATTGAAAACATGAAAAAAAATTATATAGATATGATTTTTTTGTGATCATTGTTTACAAATATTTATCCTGGTCCTAAAGTTTAGCCTTATTATTTTATTGACACATTTAACACATACACCGTGATTGGCGGGAATACAATGTAGGTAAACAATTCTAGTACTTTAAATTTTATAATACATTATAAAATTTTATAATAAATATATACATTTTAGATAATATCAGCACGATTAAAGTCTAAATTTAAAAGTTTTTTGATATTATTCGGAAACTCTACATGTTCATTTAAAAAACTGGACAGTCGATTAAAAAATGTTTTTTTTACCAATTTCCACGATACACAAATAGTGGTATGCTACTCAAGGAATAGAAATGTGTACTCCAACGCGCATGACGTCACCTGCGAAGCAACACTACAGGGTACTACGGTGTTCTAGATGTATAATTCCCTGTTCCTGTAGATGTATTTGTTCATCGTGCAATAGATGAATTGTTTTTACAAATTAATCACCCATGTGATAAGTCTTTTTAAGAACTTTTGTTTTTGCAGATCCTTTACATTTGATTAAACTTGCCCGAAACTATGTAATTGATTATGGTTTTATTTTTGACATTAAAATAATCAACAAGGATTACTTTGAAGCGCTACTAAATATATCAAATTCAAAATTGACAATTGCGCATAAATTGACACTACTACATCTCTGTTTAAAAGACACTATAAGGTCAAATTATGTGGACAAAGCTGTTAGTTATGCTGAAGAAAATGGACTTATGCCAAAAGATAGTCACTGGAAGGAAGCTGCTGTCATTGTTCAGCTATTTAATGATTGGTTTGATCTATTAAATTCTCGAAGTTCGTTGCCAATTCTCCAACAGGAAATGCATATGATACAGATTTAGATAGGCAGTCACGTCTATTGAATGAAATGTCAGAAATGGTCAATTCAATGCACGTTGGTAAAAATAAACAATTTATTCCATTTCAAAAAGGGATAGTGCTTACTAATATATCTCTGAAAGAGTTGCTTTCTTACCTACAAGCAAAATACAACGTTGACTATATTTTAACTACGAGGTTGAATCAAGACGTGCTAGAGAACTTTTTTTCTTATATTCGAGAAATGGGTGGCGTAAATGATCATCCTTCGCCAATAGATTTTAAATATAGATTAAGGTCGTATATTAGACAGAATGTTGCAATACTATTAAAACTAGTGAATCCTGCGTAAGTAACAGCTCAATAGAAAGTCCTCAATTGCCAAGCGATATTTCCGCTTCAGAAGATATTTCAAAATCTTTCAACAGCTGGCACAGAAAACTAGCACAGCTTGAGAATACCACGATACCATTTGAGGTAATCCTATGTCTGAGTAGGACACGCACATTATATAAGATTAGGAGAAATGAACACACAGATTAGTTTCAGTAACTATTAAAGAAAACTCGACAAAAATATGTCAAAGTTTGTTAACATTAAAAAATAAATTTTAATAATGTAGTATAAAATATTCAGTCAATCTTTATTATGAATTGTCGGCCGGATTAATTACTGACAGATTGTAAATAAAGTAATATTGGAAAATGCAAGTCAAAATTCGAAGATATTTTGTAACACATTCATTTAAAACAATTTTCTCCAATTGTAAATGTTCATATAACACATTCATTAAAAACAATTTTCTCTAATTTTAAATGTTAATTAAGTGACCCAGAAAGTCTGTTTAATATTTAACCAATCTACATACTTTGTTCACAATACACTATTTTGGAAATATTCCAATAATGAATCCGACTATCGAAATATGTGTAAAATAGAATTAATTTTTATGCTTATTAATTAAAAAGACATTATTATATTTATACATTAATATGAATATACACACTTTATGTAGCGAAAAGTCGAAAAAAGTTTTTTTTTTTAATTTTTAATAATCAGAAAACCTATACCCACGAAAAAATAAAGACATTTTAAACTACACATAGAGTGTGAGATAGATAGAGCTAGCGTGCGCAATACCGCATACCGGTATTTGTGTATCGTGCGAATTCCGATATTTTTTCAATAGGATTTAGCTCTGGATGAAAAGGTGGTAGAAGCAACGTTAATATATCATGTTCCGTTAGAATTTTATTAATTAAATATGTTTTACAACATGGTTTGTACATTTTTGTAGTGTAAATAATTTGGTGTTAGTTGATTTAGTCAGATGAAAAATATTCCTTTCAGCAAACTACTTTACAGAAATAAATTGGAATGATTTCTGGGAGTATATTATGGTAAGGTGCATTGTGAATTACCAATGTCCTTTTTTTCGGGGCATTAGGAATAAATTTTTCTTTACCATTTTATAAAATTGGTGCTATTTATTTTGTTGTAGTAGTCTCTGCTTTTTGTTCCCAATTAAAAAATGGTAAGTGCCTCAGGCATGAGTCCTGCTTCATCCACAGCATAAACAATAATAAGCCTTTAACTTTTAGCTACAGGTTATTTTAAACATTGATTTTTACCATCGTTCCACGCTTTTAGCACGGTATGTGAATCATGTATATTTGTTTTATTACAATATATAACCAGCCATCCCTCAACTTTGTAGTATGTAAGTTTTCTTAAATATTAAATTATTTTTAATTTTATACCATATTCCTATATTACAATTTTTTTGTTATTTTCTCCATCTGAATCCAACTCTAAATCTAAACATTTTTTTAACTACTTTTCTATACCAGTCTATTTTGTCACTAAAGTTTACCCCTTCTTCTTTGTTTATTTTTTCAAAAATTCTTTTCGCTGTAAATTTTCTTTTGTACATTGCAATATGAGATTAAATAATTCTCAGAATTATTTTTTCTTCAAACTCTTTAACCGTTAATTTAAAAATTGAAGGTTTGTTCAAAGTTTTTAGAGGTGATTTAAAGCGTTCACCAGGAGATATGTTATATGATCTTTGAACAATACGTTTCAGTGTTGGCAGAAACATCATAAGCTTTGGCCACTCTTTCCTGCAAATTTCTCATGGGGATAGTTGGGAATTCTTGTGCCTTTTATTTTTTCATAAACTGAGATATACTTTATATAATTTGTCGACATTGGCTATCAATAAATTTTCTGGAACCCCTCATGTTTTCATGTCTTTTCTATAACAACAGAAATTATAAATTAGTTAACAAAAATATTTATGCTGTAAAGATACATTTTTGATCATATTTTATATATTATTTAAAAATAATATTCTTATTATTACAGTTGACAAAATACCATAAATCGAATTTTAATTTATTAAAAATGTACTAAAATAAATACATATTTACTTTCAAATAAATTAAATTATTTTACTGCACAAAATATTTTTAAAAATTATTGTCTACAAAAGTTACTAAACTAATACTTAAAACTAAAAACTATATTAATTAATTAAAAAAGAAGCAAATTTTACTGCACTATTAAAAGATTTGGAGTAACCAACAACCTTAACGAAGAACTGCTAAAGGATGAAATTTAATGGCTGAAACTTTTGGGACGATTAGTACAACTCATTTCAGAGGCATACCAAATAAACTTTAAATATGCTGCAGAAACCATAATTACAATAGACGAACATTACAATAACCACTTACAAAAGAGGAAATAGTAAAAATCCTATTAATTATCCTGAAAATCGAAAGATTTAAGACGACTAGGTAGTTAATGTCACAAATGTGACTCCAACTTTAGGATCAAACAAGAATAGGCTTAAGACCTAATATAAAAGGAAGAAAAAAAAGTTGCATAGTTCCACTTTTTTAAGTGACGTCTCTAATGGAGGTTGTTGATGACTTCTCTAAATTTATCTCTATCCTGTGCTGTTCTTATTAAGGTTTGGAGGTTCATTCCTGTCCAATTCTTGATGTGACGTAGACAGGGTATTATGTTACGTACACCCAAAACCGTCTTCTCAAATGCATTTCCTGTGGCGTGTGATCGTTTGTAATGTAAAACATTAAATTCTGCGATTTTTATCCACATTTCAAATGCCTGGTGCCAAATGACGAGAATGAAGGCCACAAATTCATTAAATTATTATTTTTTTTCAATAGTTTTGTCTTATGTAACAGTCATTTTATTAACCAGCTCAATCCGATAACTTATCAAAGAAACTTGTTTTAGTATAGTAAAACTAATAGTTCTGATTTTTATGAACTAAAACAATAATATGAAAAAATCATAACGACAAACATCATTGTTCTGAAGCTATTTTCTTGTGGCATTGTAAATTAAAGATAAAAATACGTTAATTGACGTTTCAATTTCCACTTCGGAAATCGTTCTCAAAATACAAACAGTAAATTGTTTGTTGTTTATTATCCTTTTATCTTGTTCTAACGAAAATTCGTTCTTGGAGGAGAAACATTTGTTAACTTCTGTTTTATTAAAAAAATAAGGAATAAAAAATAAGGAATAAAAATAAGGAATTTTCAACAATCAATCGAATAGAACAGAACAACTTGAACGAGATCCTACAACATACACAAGGAATAATATGAGGAAAATAACAATACCGTACATAAAAGGACTATCAGAAAAACTTAAAAGGATAGGAAATAAATTCAACATTTCAACAACATTCAAAACAACAAACACGTTGAGATCTATTTTGTCCAAAACCAAACCTAACAATGAACAAGAAAGGACAAAGAATTGCATTTATAAAATACCTTGTGAATGCGATCAGTTTTATTTAGGTGAATCATCAAGGCCATTAAATGTTAGAATAAGTGAACATCAATCTTATATTAAAAGTAGGGAATTTGATAGATCTCAAATCTGTAAACACGCATGGGATAATGAACATAGGGTTCAATGGAATAATTCAAATGTAGTCCTAAAAGAAACGGATGGTAAAAAAAGAAAAATCAAAGAAGCGGCTCTAATTATGCTAAATGAGACCAATTGTGTCGCATATTCCTCGGCAGAATGTAGTAGGATCTGGTTACCAATATTGAAAGAGGAAGTTATTAATAAGAAAATACCAGTATTAATAAGTCAGTAACATATAGAGGATACATCATTTATGTTTTTTAAATAACGTAACATATAAAATCAGAATTTTGATGTTTGTTGAAGGTAAACTAAATTCACGAATAAATACTTACAATGTCGGGATAGTATTATGAGGTTTTTTTCCTGGTTTTTCCCTCATAATTTACTATGGAATCACTAACAGGAGAATTTTACTGTCATCATGTCATGTGTTTGTCTTTTTAAAGACAAATTACATGCTATGATTTTTTCCTGACGGATATTCTCAAGTTAAAGTTGATTTCATGTAATCGAATGAACTATTTTATAAGTAAAGTCGTCCCAGGAGCGCAACTCAACAATATTGGCAATATCATTTTAAAGTCGTCTACTTTGAAATGCATAATGTATGTCTGAATTGTCAATATAAATGAGTCAGATAAAATTAAATTATTAGAAGAATTTTTCACTATGTAACAAAAAACAAAATTTGTTTAATTTACTGTTTGTATTTTGAGAACGATTTCCGAAGTGGAAATTGAAACGTCAATAAACGTATTTTTATCTTTAATTGTGGCTTATTCCCAGTTTAATAGTAATTGACAAACATCATAACGAAGAATAAAAACGTGCTAAAATGAATATTACCTCAGTGGCGTAGATGGTGAGGGGGAAAAAGAAGTACCTATCCCTACAGCACACCTCTGGAAATAGCGGAAACTAACATGTATAAACTGTTTGTCGAGATTAAATAAAAAATATTGGAAGGTGTTAAAATAATGAACTAAATCATTGTAGAATATTAGTAATAAAACACTCTGTATCTCGGTAAGGAGGAATATTATTTAAGTTTTGGGTTAAATATTCGTACTTTGTGCTAAGGTTTTTACAGTTACTATCTGGACAACTCTTAATAAAACACCCTGTGTAATGTAGCATAACTCCCCTTAGTATTTTTATGGTCTTAGTGTCCCCCATCTCCGTTCTAATAAATGCGTTTTGGTTCCAACATAGTTCACGTATTATGTTTATACTAATGGGATCGATGATCTTTTTCTATAAACATTCTAATATTTTTTCGTAGTTGACTTTATCAAAGGCCTTTTCATAATCTGTTAAATAAAAAAATATGGATGTTGGAGTTAATTTAAATTTTGTTTAAATATTAGATTTGATTTCTATTCTTTTTAATTTGTTCTGACACATTCCCTACATACAGCATTTCAATACCTTATTCATTCTTATGTTGTTGTTTTCTTCCATTTTGGAAGCTGTATTGTGTACGCAGGTGATTTTATTACAACCCTAAAATCATGCAGTTATTTCATGATAAAAGCTACAATAACATCGAATAATAAAATAATACTATGTATGTATGTGTGTGCCTTTAAACAGCGAAACAAAACAAAGTGATATGAAAGCTTCATTTAAAACTCATATTACACAAAGAGCTTTATCTGCTATAAATAAAATTTGTGATATGGAAATTTCACCTCTACAGCAGCTACATTTTGCAATAAAGAGTACAATAACTTTAATTGTTGGCTATACAAATTTATAATAATATGAGGATTTTTTTTATTGAGTTTAATGCGTCGACAACTAATGGTCATTGGCATGGTACAGTGAATTTTTATATTCAGGTACCTAGTGTAGTGTGTGTGTGTGTGTGTGTGTGTGTGTGTGTGTGTGTGTGTGTGTGTGTGTGTGTGTGTGTGTGTGTGTGTGTGTGTGTGTGTGTGTGTGTGTGTGTGTGTGTGTGTGTGAGTGTATGTGTGTGTGTGTATGTGTGTAGAGTAATTCTCTTGATACTTAGCAAAGTCGACGTCGTTGTCTTTGCTAAGAGACGCTAATTGTATCCGAACGTCTGCGGTCCCTCCGGTGAGTACTGATCGCACAAGGATAGAAATTATTTTCATTTATTAATTTTTAATAAACGAAAATTTCTCCACCTAGGTGGGATTCGAACTCACGACCGTAAGGTTCAAAGGTAGACGCTCTTACCACTGAGCCACAGAGGGGGTTAATATGAGGATTTTAAAACAGAGAGAAATCGAAAAAAATAAAAAAAGTCGGTAGGTATATTTCATATATCGGTAGTTAAAGTCAGTAGGTATATAAGTAAATTAAAGATGCACAGATAACTGTGGTTCTCATCGATTAGTTCTTTAACCCTTTTACTCCTGATTTGTTTATTTTATAATTTGATATATTTGTCTGCCGTTTGTTGTTTTAGAGTATATAATGTATTTAAAAAATTTTATTTTAAATTTTTTTCGGTAAAAATGCATGGGATTATATATCCCAACAGTAGTTTTGTCTGGGATATATAATCCCAACAGTATACATGAACGATAAATGTTTATACATTATATGGTGTAAAACAATCGCTACATAACGGAACATCTCAAATTTAACAAATAAATTTAGTACGTTTATCTTTCTTATGTTGTGTACACCTTATATATCTAAAGCGACTGGATTTTCCTGATGTAGGTAAGAATCGCCAACATTACTCATCACTGTGGCTGACATGCTTTGACGACCAATATGTTTGGTTTTTTTTCTTCTTTGGAGGCCTTGTCAGCCAGTACTGATAAAAATCAGCTAAGTCAACCAGATAATTTAGAAAAAGTATTTTCTTATTTCTGGTATGTAACTCAGTGTATAAAATGTAAGAATTGTATACTGCCATCATTAGAACTTTGTAGTAAACCATCTTCCACCATTTTTGGAATTCTCTATTAAGATCGTACACAGATTTCATGTGATCACATCTATCTACACCTCCCATGTAACGGTTATATAATTCAATCGACACAGGACAACAAATGTTGGCTTTTGCACTATCTTCAAGTTTTATACACCTAGTTGTTTCTTCTGGCTTATCGCAGTTAGTTAGCACAATAAAATCTTTTGTGTCCTGTCATCGAATAGCTAATATTCCAGTTTTATTACCTTTTATTTGCGAGTCTTCTCGATTTAGCTTGCCATGAAATTTGGGTAAAGTAAACATAATGTTATCCATAAGATGAACTGTTGTTAAAAATCTGTCGCAGCAAATTACAACATTTTCATTAGAAATTGTTAAAGATAACTGATTTACGACACGTTCTTCCAAAGTACCTGCCATCTTAATATGATTTTTGTCTGCATACACATTTATATCGTAAACATAGCCAGTTTCCGAATCGCATCTTGTCCATAACTTGAAGCCACGTTTTATGGGTTTAAGGGGCATATACTGTTTCAATGTAGATCACCCTTTGAATTTTGCCATAGACTTATTAATTGCTTAATAGGTAGAATCACTTCTAGCTCTCATAAAACTTGTCTTCAAGCTGGAAATAACATCATCTATATAATAAGTTTTATTTGCTGTGGCAGGTTTATTGGATTCGGCAAAATACAATTTTGATAATAGTAGTTTGCACCTATCCCTTAATATAGCACTACGAATATATTCGTTTCATAGCGATTTATTATTAGGCCAGTACATTGCGAAAGAAGGAACTCTATTATAATGCATAACTAACGAAACACCAGTAAGTAGCATCTTTTCTTTTTGGCACGTTTTGAAAAAAGTTTTCTTCTTTTTCTCTTTCTCAAAAGGATGAGGGATCTTCAGCTCCTTTGATTCACAATTAATGTAATATAATTTATAGCCATATAACTACAGATATACTTTTTTATTAATCCAATTTATAGTTCTTTATTGAGTTTTTAAGGAATATGATTTGTTACTTTATCGTTGACCAAAAATCTGTACCCAGTCCGTCTCTTAATAAATTCTCAAATTATTTCTAACTAAAATTCAAATCACTAATATTGTTTAAATACATACTAAATTATTTTTGATCAATACAGTTGGTAAAAAACAAAGTAAAAGAAACCAAAAAATGTACGGAGGAGAAGAAAATTCTATATTTGAAAAGTATGAGCACCCAATCCCCAGAAGACATACAGAAGTACAAAAAGAAAAACGGATAAGTAAAACGAAGAAGGGAAAAAGAAAATAATAAAGAATGACAAGAAACATGCGCACAAATTGAACAATACATAGGAGGAACAAAGAATTCGGAATCCTGGAAAATATTGAAATCTTTAAGGAAAAATAACAAAGAAAAGGTCCAAATATAATACACATCAGAAAAAGAGTGGGAAGACTACTATAAAGAACTACTCAGAGAAAATCGCCTATATTTCATAGAGACAGACACGGAACATGAACAACAACATAGTAAGAATGAAGAACATATTAAGATAAAACTAATTCAAGTAAAGAATGCCATAAAGACTTTAAAGAACAAAAAATCAGGGGGACCAAGAGGAATCGTTAATAAAATAATTAAGTATGGAACGAAGAAATTACACAGAATTATACACGAAATGTTCAGTAACGCAATAAACCTGAACGAAATACCAGATTAATGGTCCAAAGCATATATAACCTCGATACATAAAAAGGGAGATAAGAAGAAATGCGATAACTACAGCATGGTGTAATAGCATATGGGCAGGTTATATGGAAAAATACTGAAAGAAAAACTGGAAAAATCTATCTCAAATAAAATCGGAGAAAATTAGGCGGGGTTCACGGCAGGAGGTTCTTGCATAGACCACATATATACACTCCAACAATTAATTGAAAAAAAATGGCAAAAATAGACCAGTACACAAGGAATTCATAGATTTAAAAAAGCATATGACACGGTTCCCAGAAAACAACTATAGAACAAAATGAATAAATTTGGAATAACTCAAAGGTTAATAGAAGCCGTAAAAAACCTTTACAACAACAAGGTAAGAGTTAAAACCGGCAATAATTACTCCAATGAATTTAAGACCACAAAAGACTTATTGCAGGGATGCTCTACATCTCCGACACTGTTTAAGATCTTCCTCGAATAATTATAGAAACCATGGAAAAGAAAATGTGAAGGGATGGAAATACCAATCCGAGACAACTTCTTGTAGACATTAAGTTTTGCAGATGACCAAGAGGTAACGGCTCAAGATGAAGAAGATCTGTGCTATATATTCCAAAAATTAGAAAAGAAATACACAAAAAATGGACTGGAAATAAACCTAGAAAAGACCGAATATTTAACAACAGAGCAAGAACCAGTTAGAAACTTGGAAATGGACGATGATAGGGAAATTAACAGCACTGAAAAATTCAAATATTTAGGATTCATACTCTCAAAAAATAGAACCACTGAGAAAGAGAGAACCAGCAGATTTGCACAGACAAGAACATCTATTAAACAAATGAACGGGGAACTGTGGGATAGACAGATTACCAGAAATACTAATAAGAGAATTTAGAACACCTTGGTAAGCAGTATAATGACCTAGGGAGCAGAGAATTGGGTAATAAATAAACGAAACAGGTCCAAAATCACAGCAACTGAAATGGAGTTCATGAGAAGAAGCTGCAGAGTGACAAAAATAGATCGCATCAGAAATGAGGAGATAAAACGAAAATTGGCAATAGAACAAGACATACTCAGCTACATCGAAGAAAAACGTCTAATTTGGTATGGACATGTGAGAAGAACAGATCATATAAGGTGGATAGCAAAGATTTCGGATTGGAGCCCAATAGGAAGGAGGAAAAGAGGTAGACCCCGAAGATCGTGGAGGGATGAAGTGGACGAGGCCATCGAAAGACGAGACCTTAGAGATGGAGAATGGCAGAACAGAAAGGACTGGATACGTTGGCTGAAAGAAGGAAGGCGGCGGCAGCTGTAAAAATCCTTATATAGATAATGATACATTTTTGTTAACAACCGCTTTGAGCTATCGATGCCTTTAAGAAGGAAGTCGCGTAAAATTTGAATTGGGAACTTTAGTTATTATGTTTTGGATACTACTTCGCTTTTTCAAAATCGGCATACATTCATCTTTAGACAGTTTAAGGCAGTCATATATGAATTTACTAACTTATTTAAAAGCAAAAAGAATGTCAACGGCACATAGTATCTATTTTCGAATCCGTGAACTGTAAAGAGTTAAATAAAAAAAAATTGTTAAGTTAGATACAGAACAAAAAGCAACAAATTTTTATACCGGATCATTTTATGAATAAAATTGTTCGTTTTGACTAGTTGCCACTTTCACGGAGTGAAGTACTTCCTGTACGTACTTTGCAATTTTGGAAAGAACTTGCTTTTTGCCATTATAGATATTTTTTCTAATTAAATACAGTCTTCTACAGTAAGAGTTTCAGTGCCAATTTGTTTAATTTCGCTGTATATCAAATTCAATGGTTTTTCACACAGTGAAACCGCCATGCATTGCCTTCCGTTTACCACTATTACTTAATTTTTACCCGTTTAACGATGTTCTTGATCAACTTTCTTGGTTGTGATTATCACTACGTTTAATAATACTGTTACAAATACTTAAAATTTTAACAAATGCTTTGTAACTGCTTTCTACACACTGCCAACTTTGATATTATTAAAAAGCATTTTATGGAAGCTATCCTTGTAATTGTCAATTACTATATAGACTTGCCCTAAATATAGACTTGCCCTTTTCCTTTAACATTTAAATAATTTCAAATTTCTTTATGATGAACTGAAGATATTCAAACCATAACTAAAGTAATAATATTGAGATACGCACTACCTCTACTGCTTATCATAAAATTACAGGTAGCATACTAATTACCAATATTTTCCAAGAGATATATCACTTGAAACTTCTAACAAAGACAATCCAATCAAATATTAAAAAAGAGAATATGAGCTCTAGCATCATACTACTTTAGTAATAATATCGTTATAAAATTTTAAATAATAAGTAGTTTTGTCTTTAGGTAACTATAAAGTTTGAGAAATATTTATTAAAAATTTGTTATTATTATATTATTAATAAAATGTATCCAAGTCTTTATAAAGACAACATTCTCTATTTACGCTGACCCTATTTATTATTATTCATTGTGAACCGTTATTTTGGGTGATTTTGGCTTTAAACTTCGAAGTTTAAATTAATTACTAGTTATCTGGGAATAAGCCACAATTAAAGATTAAAATACGTTTATTGACGTTTCAATTTCCACTTCGGAAGTCGTTCTCAAAATACAAACAGTAAATTACTGTTTTATTACTATAAATTTACTGTTTGTATTTTGAGAACGATTTCCGAAGTGGAAATTGAAACGTCAATAAACGTATTTTTATCTTATTCAAACATCAGTAAGGAGATCAAATTCAAACATCATCATCATATTTCATCATATTTCTCTTTTGTTTATCGTTAAAAATTAATCGATGGTCGTGGGTTGTATTTTTGTATTTTAATAATTTAACAAAATGCATTATCAGCAAAAACCTTATTTAAAACATGGGAACGGTTTTTGCAATCACAATCAATACAGTATTTATGTTGGTTTAGCATTGGCTGTTAAATAACTTGTGTTCGATTGTTTTTAGTCCTTAAACCCTCGTCCTTTTTAGGGTGTAGTAGTTGTATATAAGTACCTATTTTTTATAGTAGTGTAGTGAAGTGGTACTTTAAAACAAAATAAGTAATTTGGAAGAAAATAAACTACAGTCGAAAAGTAGAGTGTTATCTCCAGAAGAACGGAGTTTAGTTCTAAAAGTCGAAAGTTATTTCAATTTAGAAAAAAATAATATGGGTCCAATGACATCTATTAGGGCAATTCAGAAACGCACATGCGATGCTTGCGGTATCTCTGATAGAACATTCCGAAGAATTAATAACTTGAGTGAGGATGAAATAAATAAAGTAGGCAAGAGAAATCGTCGACATCCAAAAACTTTAGATTTTCACCAGTTCATTAAAATTGCAATTAAAAATATTATATATAATATGTATAAAGAAAAAGAACATGTAACAGTTATTGCTGTGTTGCAAAAAATAAAAGACAAGGAACTGTGTGATATTAGTTTAACAAGTTAGTTTGTGGAGAGTGTTGAAACATTTAGGTTTTCGATATAAAAAGACAAATAATAGACAAGTTTTGTGTGAACTCTTTAATTTTGTTTCAAAACGGTGGCATTTTTTAAGAAAATACATGAACAATAAAACGTCTGATAGTCCGAGGCAAGTTGTATTTTTAGACGAAATTTGGATTTTCGCTAAAGGAAATATGTCAAAATCATCTTGGGAAGATGGCACCACGAAATGCTATTCTTCTAGTCTTTCCGGTAATGGTAAACGCTACATTACACTTCATGCTGGAAACGATGAGGGTTTTATTCCTGACGCTAGTTTAATTTTTTCGTCTACAAAGAATACAGGTGATTACCATGGAAATATGGATGCAAATATTTTTTAAGAATGGTTTGAATTCAGAAGATAATACATTTTAACTATAAAGGGAATACCAGGATCTGGATATTATAAGGAACAAATAAAGCAAAACATGAAAATTTAAAAAATCAAAAACTGGAAGAGCAAAGTATGAAATAGATCAGAATGGAGAAGTATTCTTAAACAGACTAAGAACCAAAAAGGATTGTCTAGTAAAATAAAAAACTAGTAAATTTGCCCCATAAATCAGCACCTCCATTACAAACTTAGTTTTAATGTAAAAAACCAATAAATACAATCTTAAGAGATATATTATTTAAAAAGTATATTGAATGTTTCATAAAAAGGGATTTTGTTGATTCTGCTAATAGTAAGGTTTGTTACATGAGTCAAGTGACAACAATTCACACAAGTCAAATTTGGAATAGGATTAATTATAATTGTAGTAGGCATAAAAAATGATTGATCTTTACCTTCCTGCTTAAATAAGAAAGCATAATTCTTGTTGTTAGAATTCCATTCCTAAACCTTTAAAGCTGTTGCTACCATATCATTCTGATGTCGTTTCTTGTATGTATTATACTTCCTGGACAAATTTGAAAGATCTTTACTTGTCAATAGGCTAAGCCTTTCTATAATAGTTCTGGTGTTTCTGATTTTCTTAAATCTTCTAAAATTCTTCTAAATGGCACCCCAGATGTTAACTTCTCTACAATCATTTTTTCTTCTGCTTTTGACAGATGCATGGTTCTTAATTCCTCTTGATGTCCAGCCTGTGTTTTCCAATAACTGACTAAAACTTGTCCTTGATCTCTCAGTTTGCAAATCATCCTGGAGGGACACACTCCTTTAATTTTAATTGATCCACCAGATTTCTCTGTCCTAATTTTATAGTTGGACTTATATCCTAAATATAGATTAGTATAAGTTTTAAATATTACAAGTAACAAAGTATTGCACCTACCTGTGATGTTACTTCTGTTACAGTCATAGTATATTGTCTTCTGTTTATTTTTATGAACAACTCTATTTATTCTATAACTTGTCTCAAATTTCTGCATGTCTTTCCATGTCTCATATTCTTGTAAACTAGAAAATTCAACAGTTATTAATTCAATACTCACCTGGTGGTTCACATTTAGATGTTTTCGGAAGTTGTCATGGCTTTTGAAATTAGTTTCTTGTTCACATAAGGGACAAATCATGTGATTAATTTTCTTAATCGACATATCTATGTTATGTATTCTTTTGATATGACGATTTCGTAATTCCACATTTTTTAATATTTTGCTGCAAAGATGGCAGGCTCCTGAGTTAATTTCACAACTTGTTGAAGTAGATGGATAGACAGAATCCATAATTGCTTGCTAAAACAAAGTCTTAGGTAATTAAATATGGTGTTCTAACGAACAGATTTTTAAAAATAAATGAGAAAAATTTAAATTGAAATTTTCTGTCTGCGTGCTTATTGGCAAATTGGTATAAAACCGCCTAATCATAGATGTTTAAGTGCCAAATGTGGCCAAACAACCGCCAAACAGAGATATACATAACCTTAAAAAATTCAAAATCAGATGAAGATGCCGACCAATATAGACATCTCTTATGCTGTGACCAATCACGCGAAAGTTAGGGAGTTGTTTATAGTGTAGTCTAGTGTGAACTAGTAAAAGCCCAGAGGATGTATGTTTCGTTTTTTTATTAAATATTGCTTTTGTACGATTTTATGTATAATAAAAAGTTTATCAACACAGGAAATCTTAGATCTGAAACCTTCACTTGTTTTCTGTGCCGTTCCCATCTTAGGTCTACTTTAAATTTTTTTTTTGCAAAATGACTTTTTGCAAAAAAGTCATTTTTGAAAAATTTACTAAAAAATGTGTTAATTACATTAAGAAAATCTAAAAATTACAAATAAATTTAGTTTTTTGTAGAAGTATAGCTACATTTATGTATTATTTTGAATTGCGCTGTTTAATTTTCTACACCACTTCATAAAATTACTCGCCTGAACAACCTAATAAATATTAAATAAATTAAATATTTATCAACGAATATTAAAGCTGTTTCCTATGTGTCATTAACATAATCATTTGGATTGCTTTTATTGATAATTGACTATTGTTTCTGTAGTTGGATTGCCGGTAATAAAATACTAGTTTACGATTTTAAATAAACAATTTGTCTGTATAGGACACACTATTAAATTTAGTTTTAGGTAGATCCTTGATTTAAGTTAATATCGGAATGTAAATGGTTTTGCGACGACAAAGATGGAATCAAAAAAAACAAATTATTAGTTCTTGGTCCTCAAACTATATCCTCATGGCGTGTTTTTCGATGAATATTTTTAAATAGGATTAAACTACAATAATTAAATATATATTTGTCATTCCAAAGGGACAAATTTTTCTATAATATTAAACAAACGGATTGTGTTTTTTGAGCGCTGAAAACACATTGTACCTTGCAACGGACTGCCTTTCTAAAGCCTTTAAAAGACCGTGTACGTCTATGGATGTAGTTCAAACAATTTCCGATTAAAATAAAGTCAGCTGTTTTGGGTATATTTCCTATGCTATGAAACTTGTGCATAAATAAGTACGTAGAAATCTGTTTTTTAATAAATAAATGTAATTAAATGCTTTAGGCTTTCACGGAGATCGTTTAACTTGTTGGGCTGTTAGGCCGTTGTCTTCTGAGATTAGTTCTCGACGTTTCGCCAACACTAGGGGTTGGGATCTTCTGCTGATGTTACTGCTTCAATTGTAAGCTGAAACTGACACCGCGTTGCAAGCAAGCAAGCAATTTAATTGAACCCAGCCTATGAGAAATGTTCACCCAGATAGTACGATCGGGTGTAACAATTCATTGGAGCAAGGTGTGTTAACTCGAGTAAAAAAACAGGAGTCATCCCACCGTGCTCCAATGCTCTAGACCATCCCTTTCCCCCCTATAGCACTCTGATGCGCTATAGAGGCACAACAATGCAAAACCGAATGCAAAACTCAGGACAGGGCATCTCAGCTATATTCCTGTTATTTTAATGTGGTTTATCCGCGAACTAAATTTGCTTACTTGGGCCTCAAGTCTCCGCTCTAAGTCCCGGCTCAGTTCGGCGACATGGTGCTCAAGGGGTTGGGCTCTACGTGCCCGAGTTTTGGGGTTTTTGTTAGTTTTTTTGGTGTCCGAGGCCGGTTTTTTGTGTTTTTTTTTTGTAGGTGACCTGTGGACAAAAAATCATAATTAGTATATAATCTATATTATAATAAAGAAAATATATAAATATTATACGATACCACAATATAGATTGTATCCTTGTAACCTGACACCGCGTGGTACTACGGAGGCCATATTTATATTTTCTACTCGCCCCCCCCCACTGGTTTCGGCGTAAGGGGGCGTGTCGTCGTTTGTATTAGCTTTTCTTTCTTTGTGTTTTGCGGAAAGGGTGTTTGTGTAAATCGTTAAGTTTTCCTACTCAGTGACCCCAAATCACAAAAGTGTCATCGACGTATCTAAACCATACCCTTGGCTTGTATGCAGAGTCCATTATCTTCTTCTCTAGATGCTCCATGAAAAACTTGGTTACGATCGGGCTTAGTTGGCTTCCCATTGCTACTCCATCTATCTGTTCATAAATATGGTCTTTCCATGAAAAGTAGATGGTAGTGAGGCATATACGGTATAATTCCGTACCGTTGAAAAATAAAGGAAGTATAACCACAATATATAATCCATCTGTTCCATGAAAAATAATGAAAATGAACAAGATATAGGTGAAGAAGAACAATACCTACAAATTTTACCCTCAGAAGTAAAGCATGCCCTACAAAATGCAAAACAAGGAAAAGCACCGGGTCCTGATAAAATTCCAGTTACACTGTTAAAAGCCTTAGATGACGGTAATTTAAAGAAACTCACCCGAATTCTCAACCACATATCTGTAGAGGGCAACATCCCGGAGGAATGGCTTAAATCGATATTTTTACCTCTACCAAAAAACAGCAATCCCAAATCATGTGATGACTATATATTGGTGAGCCTAATGTACCACCCTTTAAAGATTTCTTCGAAAATTGTTCAAAACTGAATTTATAAGAAATGTGAGGAGCAGATAGATCAAACGCAGTTTGGCTTTAGAGGAGACATGGGTACAAGAGAGGAGGTACTTATACAGAAATGTCGAGAATATAACAAGAGTGCACATGTATGCTTCATAGACTTTAGGAAGGCCTTTGACGGAGTGCAGCATATGAAGTTAATAGATGAATTAAAAAACATCAATTTAGACAAAAAAGACATTGAGTTTATTAAGGCTATACAGATTGAACCAAATTAAAACGGAACATACAATTTAATACATATCTGTTTGAACTGCATTTGAAATAGTGGACCAATATAAAACTTGGACAAAAATAAATCCATACCTGGGTATAAACATTGTATAAAATATCGTTCAACTATCTGTCTCACAACAATGTTGTTTGCGTAAGACGAGTTTGTCTAAGGAAACGATAATAGTTCAAGAAATGAATCTCGAAAAAAGTTAAAACCTCGCAATTTTTTCGTCCTGCATGTATCCAGTTGAAATTTTAACAGAAGATAGGTGATAGCCTAAGGATCAAAATCTATATCGAACCGAAGTGCGCTGAAGGGTTTTAGGGGGTGAAAACTACCCCTAATTGTCAAAAATTATAAAATAACATATTAAACCTGAATATGGGTAAGATTTGGTTTGAATTAGTTAAATAATGATTATTTTATACTTTTGAATAGAGTTCCATCATATTTCAACCCTTAAAAAGCAACCCTTGTTAGAGGTTAATGTAAAAAAATTACTAATTCTAAAAAAATGATTTCGCCTTGGATCGATTTGGATAAAAATTTGGATTTAAGCTCAATTCACCCGCTGCTTTATAGTTTATGTCATGTCGACGAACCCTGATTGTTCTAAGGGGTGAAAACTACCCGTAATTGTCAAAAATTATAAAATAACATATTAAACCTGAATATGGGTAAAATTTGGTTTGAATTAATTAAATAATGATAGTTTCGTGCTTTTGAATAAAGTTCCATCATATTTCAACCCTTAAAAGCGACCCTTATTAGAGATTAATATAAAAAAAATAGTAATGCGAAGAAAATGATTTCACCTTGGAACGATTTGCATAAAAATTTGGACTTAAGCTCAACTCACCCTCTGCTTTATAGTTTATGTCATGCCGATGAACCCTGATTGTTCTTAGGGATAAAAACTACCCCTAATTTTCAAAAAATTGTAAAATAATATTATAAATCTTAAGATGAGTGAAATTTGGTTTGGATTAGTTAAATATTGATTTTTTTGTACTTTAAAATACAAATTCATACATTTTCAACCCTTAAAAATCAATTGTTATGGGTGCTATAGATAAAAACAATTTTTTGCCAAAATTTTGCAACTTTTCAACTTTTGAAAATCACCCTTTACAACATTGCAGTTTTTATAAACTAATTTATAAGATATAAATTGAAAAAAGTAGAATTAAATACAAAAAAAATTATCAACATAAAAAGGCACCATATATTCTTATACATTTACATAAATAGTAGAAAATATTTACATTGATAGGTAAAACAATTATAATATTAATTTTATTCGTCATCAATTACATCTTCATCGTGATCTATGTCATCCTCATCTTCAATTATTGGTGGACTATTATTGCACCGTTCACCTGAGCACCCAGAACAAGTAGAGTTACAGTATAAACCAACTTTTCTGCACCCACATGAAACACCGCATCCTTTTTTGCATTGCCAAAAAATAATTTTCAAAAGTTCATCGAGTGCAGGTTGTTTGTTCATGAGTACGGGTAATAACAAACCATCTTTGGAATACCATCCCCAATCTGTTGTTCTATAATTTTCATTGCCAAGCCATAGACATATGAGCAGATGTTTTATTCTGTTGTATGGGATTTCAAAATAAGAACGCTTAAAATTTCGAATGTATAACGCCCCACTAGCTAATATACCGGTTTTGTAGATTATTATGCTCCGAAATATACTGTACTATACTAATAGAATTTTCCGGAAAAAAATTCATTGGTTTTTTAACGTATTTCTTTTAATTTTTAACGATAGAGTGTTTCTTCAAAAACGATTTGTAGAGGTTTTTAAGAGCTACAAGGATCTGTGAATTAAATTTTTTTGGAACCCTTGCTTTTTAAATGGGATGAGTTTAAAGGGCTCGAAAAAGATGGTGCTTGATCGTAAATCGATGCTTTAAACGGCTATATCTCGCCAAATATTCATTGTACAACAAATCTAAATGAAGGATAAGTTTAGTCATTAAAAAAGCTACAATTTGGTAATTTGTATTTTTTTCATATATTCAGTATTTTCGGGCATATTTAAAAAAAGAAGGGTAAAAAAATATGAAATTGTAAATCGTTTCTCGCTTTAAGCTGTACTTTTTCTAACACAAAGCATTTTAAATGGGTCAAACTTCTTGGACGTATTAACAATACATGTACAAAGGGAATTTCAGAAGGGTAAAGATCGATTTTAATTATGGAGGAGGTTAGGGTGTTGTTTCGATTTTTTCGTAAAAAATGAGGTATTGACCTTATTTTAATCATAACTCACTCAATTTTTGAGCTAGAGTCTTTTTTATGATAGGTCTATTTATGCTCTTTAAAAAAGGTTTTGTGAGTTTTCTTCCAAAAATGCATCATTTTCCCGCTATTTGATTTTGAATCTTTCAAATTTGGCATTTGAAGAAAACCGCTGAACATTGATAGGCTGTATTTCGGTTCCTATTATATCCCAAAAACATTTTAAAAAATGAACTGTATTTGTCTTTTTAAAAGCTACAAATTTGTTCTCTACAATTTTTTTGATAAAATGCACCATTTTCGAACTATTCGCGAAAAATCGATTAAAAACGTGGATTTTTTCGTCTAAAAGTTATTACTTTCAATTGCGGATAACTTGAAAAATATCATTTTATAAAAAAAATGTATAGCACATTTTTTGTTTAGAATCACTTTTTTAATCGAAACCTGTAGTTAAAACGTAAAAAAAAATTTCACGCCGGAGATGGGGTGGCAACCACCCCCTAGGCTTTGGCGCACTTTGGTTCGATATAGATTTTGATCCTTAGGCTATTACCTACCTTTTGTTAAATTTCAAGTCAATTCAGGGAGCACGAAAAACTTGCGAGCTGAAATGCTTCATTTCCTGGACTATAACTGGTTTGACAGCATAAATCGTAGATTTATGTGTAGCTTTCAATTTTGATGAGTTCAGAATCCAGCAGCCCGCTGAAGTATCGGATTTCTATAATATAATAATTATTTGACAATATTTTGTTGGCCCACCACCTACAGCAGAATTGAGCCGAAATACATTATATTCCTATGTTCCGAATTTATTTCGTTCAATCTGTATACTGGAACCAGAAAGTAGTAGTAAAGGTAAACGATATAGAAACCAATAATATACCGATTGTGAGAGGGTTCAGACAAGGATGCGTCTTGCCTTCGATTCTTTTTAACGTGTACTCACAGGTCATATTCAGAAAGGCCTTATCTTCTTCTTCATGTACCATGTCCTTTCAGAACGTTGGTTACCATCATAGCTATTTTAATTTTATTCACTGCCACCCTAAATAGCATGCTTGTATCTACACCATACCAATCTCGCAAGTTCTTCAACCATGAGGTTCTTCTTCGTCCTGGACTGCGTTTGCCTGCTATTTTTCCTTGCATGATATTTTGTAGCAATCTATGTTTGGGACCTCTCATTACATGTCCGAAATATTCCAGCTTTCTCTGCTTGATGCTTTTTATGATCTCAGTGGTCTTGCTGAGACGTTCAAGTATTGTGGAGTTACGAATCTTCTCCACCCAGGAAACTTTTAAAATTTTTCTATAGCACCACATTTCGAAAGCCTCAAGGCGATTTAGATCGATTTTATTCACAGTCCAGGACTCGACAGCATAAAGTAAGACCGAGAACACGTAGCAGCGAAGTAGGCGGATCCTTAATACCAATTTTAGGTCTCTGTTACATAACACCTTGGACACCCTTCTAAAAGCAGCTCTAGCCTGCTCTATTCTGGATCTAATTTCGCCGTGATTTTCTGCATTACAATTTAATTACTGTCCAAGGTACACGATTTTATTAACTTGCTCAAGTTTGGTATTATTAACATTATATTATTTACATTAATTTGGTATTATTACAAAGGCCTTATGGAAAAGAAAAACAGAATTAGAATTGGTGGAGAAATCGTAAACACCATGAGATTTGCAGATGACACGATAATTATGGCTGAGAGTATAGAAGAACTACAAACTTTACTAGATGTAATAAATAGTGAATGCATTCAAATGGAATTTGATATCAACACAGATAAGACCAAATTTATGATAGTATCAAGGAGTCCAATAAAAAATGAACAACTAACCCTTGGTGAACAGCAAATAGAGAGAGTGACAAAATATAAATATCTGGAAGCTTACATCAACACAGAATTAGATCCAGTCCAAGAGATCAGGGTACGAATAGAAATGGCAAGGGCAGCATTCTTAAAATTCAAGCAATTGTTCTGTGACAAAAATCTGAATACTGCGCTGAGACTGAGGTTTGTTGAATGTTACGTCTGGTCCCAACTATTGTAGGGGGTAGAAATATGGACGTTAAAAGCGCAAATAGTTAAGAAGCTTAAAGCCTTTGAGCTTTGGATATACCGGAGAATATTGAGAATTCCATGGACTGCCAGGGTCATCAATGAGGAAGTGATGAGAAGGATGGGTCAAAACAAAAAATTGTTTAGAACAATAAAAGTACTTAAGACTGCATACCTTGGACACATACTAAGGAATGATAAACATAGTCTTCTGCAGGTCATCATGCTGGCTACAGTGGATAGCAAAAAGGGAATAGGCAGAAAGAGGAAGTTATGGCTGCGAAATATTCGAGACTGGACAAACATGACTGTAGACGAATTATTCCATGTTGCAAAACACAGATAAACATTTAGAAATGTGATCGTCAATCTTCGTTAATGGGGACGGCATAAAAAAGAAAAAGAAGACTTAAGTTCCATTTAAAGACCAACTGAACATCAAACAGTACGTCAATAATAAGCCGAAAAATTGGAGTATTAAAATATATGTTTTGGCAGGACTAAGTGGGTATGATTTTTTAATATATCAAGGCAGCGCTACTAAAATAAAGTCAGTTTACAAACATTTTGCTAGTGCTGCCGGGGTTGTTATGGTCTTTACTTCGACAACTATTTCGGAAATTACCATCTTTTCCAATTTTTTTTTGGCGAAATCAATATTTGCAGTGGATGCGATAAGACTAAACCGCTTTCTAAATCCTCAACTGTCGACTGATAAAGAATTAAAGAAGAAAGGGTGTGGCACTTCTTCTATTACACTTAGTAAAGACAGAATTGTTATAACCAAATGGTATGATAACAAATCGGTTCTCACCGCGTCCAATTCTATTGGAATCAAAAAAGGGAACTGTTGTACTAGATGGGGTAAATAACAAATAGTTACTTCCAAATTTCAAGTATAGAAGCAATAAAAATATTAAATATGAAAGGCGGGAATAAGGTTAACTTTTTGTTAAGCATTTATCTTTCTTAGCCAGATCTAGCAAATGGACTATTAGGATGATATTTCACGCAAATGAGCTGGCTTTAGTGAATTCATGGCTAGAATACAAATACCAAGCTCTTGCATTAGAAAACAACAAAAACAAGATAATTGATCTTCTGGCATTTCGCAAAAGTATAGCAGAGCATCTAATACTATTTAAAAATCCTTCTAAGGGAGGAAGGCCAAATGACACAGATTCGCCAGTTCTAGCAAAAAATTAGTGTGAAACAAGACCTTTTATAGAAATAAAATATGACGGTTACAATCATACTCCCTAACTAGGCGACAAAAAAGATAATTCTAGATGCCAATTGGAGGGGTGCAAAAATAAGATTCATATATGTAAAATGTAAAGTTCATCTGTGTCTGATAAAGGGAGGAACTGTTTCTCAAAATTTCATTTAAAATAATGTTCGTTTTACTATTTTTATGTGAATAAATATTTCTAGCGTAAATAAAGTTTTGTATTATTTTGATTCACCAAGACACAATGTCCCTTCAGAGGGAAATTACAAAAAAGTACTAAAGATTATGAAAATGGCACTTTTACGACTAATAACCTTGGAATTATGACTAATAAAGCAAGTAAAATAAATAATATAATTTTTTCTTTAAAAAATGACGGATGTATACTTCCGGGCTACTTACCTTGAGGGACCTCTCGAGGGACAAATTCACTGAAAGGGTTAAGTCCGGATTCCGGAGTGGAAATCGAAATGTTAAAGAGCAATTGAAAATGCAATTACATTTAATTGTGGCCTAATCCCGTATAAATAAAATATTTAACTACAATTATTTAAACAAGAGAATGATGATACATTGAAAACAAGAACAAAACTGGATATAGCGTTATCAACTATAATGCTATAATATAGCAATTATGGCTATATTATGGCATTATAGCTTAAATTGAGTTGCAATTGCGAACAAATGTAATGTTTATAAATGTGTTGTTAATTTGGAATGTTGTTTTTGATTGATTTTAGAATTTTGTCGATTTTGTCAGTGACACCTTTGTTATAAGGAATAAAAGCTTTTATATGATGAGGCTCTGAGTCCCTGCGTTGAAATTTAATCTAAAACGGTATTTCTGTTCTGTGGAAAGAATATTTCGAAGAGTTGCTAAATGGCGAAGTGACTTTTGATGAAAATTATAATGTTTCTAAACCCCAACTACGAGTAGAAGAAATAACAAAGCTCACAAAAGAAAAAATTGAAGACATATTAAAAGATATGACAATCCAAAAGGCCCCGGAAAAGCGGCATTTTGGCAGATAACTCAAATATGAAGGAGAGTCTTTACGAAACCAATTTCGTAAGCTAATAGTAAAACTATGGGCTGCTGACGAAATGCCCCAAGAATGGAACAAGTCCATAATATTTCCTATACACAAAAAGGGAAATAGAACTGAATGCGCAAACTATAGAGGAATTTCTCTGTTAGAGGTAATATACAAGGTGCCCGCCATAATAATTTAAAAACAAAACCATACAAAACAGATAAGAAACATGCAAAATAAAGATACTTTGCAAAATGTTTTGTGAAAAAGTAGTAGAGGAAGAATAGAGAAGACGAACTAATGTAGAAGTGTACCAATTGTATGCTAACCCTTCAATAAAAAAAGTAGGGGAAAATGTAGACTAGAATAGCGCGGACATCTAGAAAGACTACAAGGTGATAGACAAGTCAAGATTATTAGTTGGAGAGTACCTAACGCAAAAGCATGGGGAAGACCAAGAAAGAAATGGAGAGATGTAGTGATGAAAGATGCCAGAGAAATGGGAATCAGAGATTGGAAGATGACAGCTAAGAACAGAAAACGATGGAAATTATACATCCAGCAATGAGACTAAAAGACTTGTTATCGCTATCCATACATACATTAAAAGAAAGAAAGCATCATATCTAGGCCATATTTTATGTAATCATAAGTACATTCTAATACAGCTTATAGTTGAAGCAAAATTAAAGGTAGAAGAGGTTTGGGCAGAAAGAAAAAATTCTGACTGAAAAACTGAAGGGAATAGTTCCAAATACCAGAAGCTGTAAGCATCACATGCGGCACAAAACAGAAAAACACATCGTTTGATAGTTGTTAACCTTCAGTAGATGGTACATATACGCAATTGAACTGTTACCTATTCAAACGACCATAATTTTTTTAAGTGAAATTATTTTTTATTGATTCAAATACCAAAAATGTATGATAATAAACAAAATTTCAGAATCCACTCACTTTAGCTCGATGTGGCCTTCTTTTAAGTTGACTATGGCCTTCAAACAATTAAAAAACGAGTTGCATGCTACACGAATGTGATCTTTAAGTATTTTGCCAATTTACATATAATTGCTTTCTTCAGCGCATCCATACTGGCATATTTTATAGTCCTCACCTTGCTCTCCAAAATGGACTAGATGGAATAGTCCATCGGATTTGCGTCTGGCGAATTCGAAAGCCATTGTGTGGATAAAATGAAGTGTAAAACATGGTTTTTTAACCATTCTTGGTTCACACTAGCTTTATGAGACGATTGGACAAAAACGATTGGAGAGCGTCCATCGGCGTTTACAGCTACTCATACTATTACTTAAGATGAGAAATTACTTCGAGTGGTCGTTCATAAGCTTAAACTTTCGTAAGTGCAATCGGTCAAGTAAACATGATCATTTTATGAACTGCTCAATAGGAAAATTTTTCTCATCAGAGAACACTATGTTAGAAAATTCCCCACGTTTGTGCAGGCGTAACAACTCTTTTGCTCTTTCAGGCCGAACTTTATTTTGCTTTGGTGTAAGATTGTGTGCTTTTTGGAACTTGTAAGGCTTCATCTTGAGCTCCTTTTTCAATATTCGTTGCATGCTTCGCTGGGATATTTTCAGTTCTTTGGCCATTTGATTACCACTACGACATGGATTTCGCTCAAGTCGAACCATCACTTTCCGAACAATTTCAGGTGATGTTGCTGTTTTTTTTCGTCCACCACCATAGCGTTTGGCAATACTACCAGTATTATTATAACGAGTTATAGTGCGCTACACAAACAGTTTATCCACTTTGAGGTGTTTGAGCTGACGAACAATACTTAGCTGGTTGTGATTTTCCAGCCAAATATAACGCAATGACACTATTACGTTTAAAGTCCATTGCGAATAACTTTTGTTTTATGTATAAAACTTAAATGCAAATACTTTTGACGACTTATAAACAATATACTGAAGTGTTATCAGGCCAACGTTAACATAGCTGTCATTATCGATTTGCCAGATATATCGATGTGAAGTTGGTAACAGTTCAATTGCGTAACCCTGTAGAAGAAGTTATGATTACGTAGTGCAAGAGTTTAGTTTTATTGATCTTTCTATAAATGCATCTCTTAACGCTTATAATTTATTATTAATTTATTAATTAATTGTCCCTAAAAAATAATTAAGAAAATTGCTTCTTCCAATAAAAGAATAAAAATACTGAGTTCTTTTAACAAACCTTAATATTTGTAAGTTTAGAGTAACACATAACATTTTTTAAGCTGGGAAACAACTTTGCATGCGAAAGTTTGAATGTTAAGCTTATCTACTAGTTTTAATTTAATTTGTATATTCTATGTTAATTAAAACTTTCATTCTAATTAAAAATTTAATTTTCCGGACATCTGGAGAGAGTTCCTATACTCTTTTTTTCTGCTAATGCTGTAGTTATCTCTGTAATTGCAATTTAAAATGGTGAAGTATTTGTGTTAAGGCTTTGCTCTAGCTAATAAAGTAGTTTATAAATGCTATGAAAATACTATAAAAATACAGTGCTTTAAGAAAAATACTTTATTTAAGTAGGAAAAAGAATTTTTTAACAAATTTTTGAAATGCAGACGGTAAGAAGTCTGCAGAAACTAAAAAATAGCCATTTCTAGCTATATCAGATTATAATACAACCAGAGACACGACTATCCTGGTTCTTGTATTATGTTAACTGCAAGAAAACTCAAAACCAATCAATGAGTACATATAGCAATGTTAAAACCCAGATATTCCAATAATGGATATTACACACAAATGCAACAAAAACTAAACAAAACAAAAACACTATTATGACTAGAGACCAGAATATATGCAACCAAAAACAGAGCAACTATTCGTAATATGCACACGTTAATTACGCCTTGCTTATAAATTTTTGATTTAAAAATTAACCCTTCTTCTTATTGACTTTACAACTGAATCTTTGTTGTATCCACTATAGCCCTCTATTTTTTACGATATTGCGCTTCCATTTTCTATTGTTGTACCCCAATCCTAAAATATAATACATAAACTAAATTGGTTTAAACATAAGGTTAAATTATTATTTTAGAAACCTTCCTTTAAAATATCAGTAGCTTATTTATTAATTGCTTATGTGGAGTCCACGTTTAACTTCTATATGTAACAACTGGTCAAATATTAAATTCTTACATTCTTAATTTGGATTTTCTTTTTAGCAGCTTGGATCATAATAGTGATGATAGGGAGTATAATAATGCTCTATTCCTCGCAGCTATCCCTGCTGTGACTTCTATGTGTTTTCATCTGTGATTACTGTCCCCAGATATTTAAACTCTTTTACTACTTAGAAGTTGTGGTCATTAATAGTTATGTTCTGCCTAACTATTGATCTTGAATTTTTGGTTAGTAGCATGTATTTCGTCTTCTGTTTATTTATTCGAAGACTCAGACTACCTGTTTCCTCCTAGAGTTGTGAAAATACCACTCTAACGTTTTTTGTAGAATGAGCGACTGTATCTAGATCATTAAAAAAAGCCAATAATGGTTTACCTGCTACAAATAAACTAATTACCAATCATTCGTTAATTTTACTACCTTGTAAAAAAATCAGCGTTCGTAAATAACAAGTATCTTTTAAGAAGTTTCATAGTACCAATTGGTACCAAAATCTCTGTCATCAAATGCTATTTACTTTGTACATTATTATACAAAGTAGAGGCGTGGAGTCCTTTGAGATGTGATGCTATGGACGGACTTGAGAATTTCATGAGTATATCGTGTGAGTAATGTTAACGTCCTTCATAGAATATATGGAGAAGAAGAATATCTTGGCTTCAAGACCTGAACAAGTACTTTAACACGTCTATAACCAGATTATTCAAATAGCTACAAGTAAAGTTAGGATAGCCATGCTGATCATCAACATCCGGAAAGAATATGCACCGTAATAAAAAGAAATAGTAAAACAGGCATAATCCACAATATCGGCGATGACACGAACTAAAATAAAATACCACCATTCTACGTTTTTCGAGACATAAACACAAAAAAGTAGATCCCAACTCCACGGGACATGAGATTCTCGGAATAAAGTGTTCTCATGTCCGAAGATCAAAAATCGCCTCCTGAACACGGTACCTCTCTGACTCCCAAGCTACCTCCAACCCTGCTTAATCTCGGACATAATATTTTAAAGGCTTTATTTGTTTTTTAATCAAGATGCTCTTTTCCAAATATGTGTCCATCCAGCAAGCCAGTAACCTTGGTTTTTGCCCTTGGATACCAGCTGTCCACACAGGTGTTTTGTCTGTTCCGGACGATCGGCTGTCGATTTGGCAAACGGTGTTTCCTCACATCGACAACCGACCATCCGTAGGTGGCCACCAAGCCCGTACTTAACGGTGCACGGCATCAATGCTCAGGAATCTCGGCTGTTCTGTTTAGGACAGCTACGCAAAAATTGTTCTCTAGTGGATAACCTGAAACTCTGAACTGAACTGAAGTAGTACTACTTACATAGTACCAGCAAAGTGTCCTTGTATGCCTTGTGTATTTATTTTTGCATTTTTGTAATCTAATTGCCTATTTTATTGATTGATCTATTCTAACTCATTCACTTGTCAGGTCAGTGCCTTGCCAACTAGTTGAGTCAATTTTCAACTATGTATTCTCCCATATATATATATATATATATATATATATATATATATATATATATATATATATATATATATATATAGTATTCTTCCCTTACTTTTCAAGATAAGACCATACTAATTCGTTTCCGGGTCTCCTGTGTCTTGCCTGTCTATTTTCATCGCAGATCATTAAGTTTCTCAATATTTTTATTCGGATCTTAATAGGTTTATTGAAAATTTCATACGTTTTTTCATTTCATGTGGTATCCTTACCTTTTTTGTTTCTCTGTGTACGAATCTTTTGAAACCGTATGTGGGGGTTGTTTACATTACCTTTATTTTGGGCTATTTGGATCTTTTTCCCGTAGGTTTTACAGGTTTGTTTCTGAACTTCTGCTCTAAATATTATATGATTACGGTCTTTGTCATTCTTAACTTCGTTTTTAGGCATAAATTGATATTTATTCCTGTTACTTCTATTTTTTCCCTGAGATACATTGGAAGATATATTCAATAGCTAAATACAGTAGAAAAGATTACAGTTAGAATTAAATATAATTTATATAGAGTTAAATAGGAACGTAGACATTAATGATACAACAAACATAGGCAGTAAATGCTTATGGCATTTACGGAAAACTTATGTTGCATGGAAACTAGGGATGGGAAAAACTTACCGGTTTTAACCCAAAACCGTTTTTTTACTTCGCAATAACCGGTTTATCGGTTGGTTTATTTATTTGGTCCCGGTTATAACCGGTTTTATATTTTTAAAGTAAAACCGGTGTTTAGGATTAGATTAGGTATTATTTTGGATCCCAATAATAATTATTATTCTCAAGTAATTATTCCAAACAAAACCATAATTAAAATTTTTTATTGGAGTAAAAAAACCGAAAACCGGTTTTTGGAAAAATTGGTTTTTTGGCCGGTTATAACCGCCAGGTTAAACCGATAGAAAAAAATCCGGTAGAACTGAAAACCGGTGTTTTGCCAAAAACCGCCATCTCTATTCGCGAAAATAGTGATCATTCTTCGACACCAGAAACTTATTAATAGAAAAGGACAATAAGACAGTAGATGTTACCAGAAAAAGCCTTCGTTGGTATTCTGTGCTATGCAGTCCGCTTTGGCAGCATATAAAATGGTATTGCAGGGGGATGACGTTATTTGATCCAGGTATCTCACAATCATCTTGTCATTCTATTTTACTTCTGCTATTGGGTATTTATGATACAGCATTTAAATTTCTCCTTACATTCTAATAACTTTTAGATTGTCGATTTATATCGGAGATGCCCAACTCCGGTTTTCGATAGTTCTTTATTTCCTTTATAGCTACTCTTATTTCTGACACTGTGCTAAGTAAAAGTATTCAGAAGTAACACATTCAGAAAATATTGACATTGTATTGTATTGGTCTCTAATTATGACAAAGGAATACATAATTTGTACTATTTGAAACCTATTCAGCTAAGAAATAGTGTATTATCTCTTTACATATAAGACCTTTTATTTAAAAATCAATATGTAATGTTAGCAATTTAAAAATACACAGCAAGAATATCTAACAAATGCCAGACTATTAAAATTAAGATGCAAATTAAAATCATTTATATTAATTTTACTTCTCGACAGCTCAATATCAAATAAACTCCCATTTTAGTCAAATTTCCAAATTAAGAACAGCATTTTGTCGGAATACAAGCATTAACGTGAAAATGTTGGTAAATACCATTATAAATTCAAATTATTTTTACCCTTCCGTTGAAATAATCTTTCCAATTACCCTTTTTAATGTTTACATTAATTTATTTTGCGAAACTGGGTTTTTTCTCCTGTATTAACGATATTTTTCGGGTGTATTTTTCAGAAAGCAACTCGGCACAGTCGAAATAAACAAAATAATCGGATGAAAAGGTTTAAAGAGTCAATATAGATAACGTACCGCTAATTTTCAGATTTAAAGCTTTAAAATAGTCTTAAAAATTGTTATACGTTAATGATATTTTTTTTTTGCAAATAAGAGTCCATTTTCATAATAAAAAAGGGAAAGGTCCTATTATTGTACCATAGATGACAGACTTTGGGACCTACAAATTCAGCTCATCATCAGATCCACGTTAACAAGTAGCTTAACCAAAAGATGGTATAGTAGGCGGTACAGTAGACTAGCGCGAAGCTTCAGACTATGTTTTGTGTATTTTTAAATTTTAAATATTATTTTTAAAATTTAATAAAGTAATTTTATTATTTAAATTTTAAACAAAATATATTAAATTTAAATAATTCAATACATTATTGTTTGTGCTCCTAACATCATCTGCTAACGTATTCAAAAAGCATAAGTTTTTTATTTCTGACAGACCTGTCAAATTTAGACAAAATATTTGATAGTAAATTTAATTGTTATATAAATTAAATAAGATGTTTAAAAATAATCATATGTGTCATAAAAATTTAAACAAATGATTCAATATTGTTATTAATTGGATGCCATTCATGACTTTTAAATGTTGATAATCGTTACGAATCGAATGTTCTGTTAACAAATACCCTTTTAATTTTTACTGCTTATTTAATATCTGTATTTTGTTAGTTATTTTCCATGCAGTTTTTAATTCAAGTCTGCTTAAAATAAATATATTATGACTAGAAACGAATTGATCGATAATAGTAAATCGATGAAAAGAACCGGTGTTTCGTGACTCTACCCGTCACGCCTTCTTGTGGCTCCAGTTACCTGACTCTCGTCGCAGCATTTCACTATAGAGAAAAAATATTTAGTAGGCGGCACTGTAGACTGGCGCCAAGCTTTATGTTAATGTTATAATGTAAACTTGCTGTTTTTACTATTCTTTTTACAATTTCATAATATTTTCAAATATTTTATCAAATTTGTATGTAGCAGCAGCTTTTGGAGTTGTATCTTCTTTCATGATTTGTCGCATTCGTTAAGTAAGATCTTTTTTAAAATAGGTTTCCTCTATAAAAAATTATGAAAAATTTCAAAAATGAAAATAACACATTATGGTCAATTTTGACATTTTACATACCTAACGACAACCCCCTCGTTGGGTGCTCAAATGTACTTGCACTGTGACTGTAAAATCTGAAAATGTCGTTTTATCGCACTTTAATACAATAGTCGGACTGATAATTATTGCAAAGATGCAACATTGTATTTATATGTACAGTTGCGGTCACGGAATAGTTTACACCTTACTTTTTATATTGTAATACTGTAAAGTTGCAGTGTCGTACGGATTTGATAAATGTCAAAGTCAAAAAATTTCAAAACGTCAATGCTTTCGCGAGTGTTCAACAATAAAATAAAAGTATATTAAACTCTTCCAAAATGGTTAGAATACATTTGAATTATGCGCAAAAAGCAAGAGCAATTGCCAAACTCGAAGAAGGTTGGTCACTAAGGCAAGTTGCTGCTGATTTGAACGTGAGTCATATGTGCATATGGAAGATTAAACAAAGATGGGATAATTTTCACTCTATAGCACGGTTGGGCGGTTCAGGAGGGCAGAAGATTTCCACAGATCAACAGGATGAGATGTTAGTAGATTATTTGAGAGAATCTCCTTTTGCCACAGCTCAAAAGGCAAGAGAAGAGGCAGCGTTTCCAGGCAGTATTCGCATTGCACGTCGAAGAATTAAAGCAAGTGGACTGCTAAATTGTGTAGCTGCACGGAAACCTTTTTTGAGTGAGGATCACAAGAGGAGACGAGTTGAATTTTGTAATGAATTTATAAACCGCGATGAGAATTTTTGGTCTAGGGTTGTATTTTCCAATGAAAAAGTATTTCAGTCGTATAATAATGGTCGAATAAGAGTTTATAGGCCGAGAAATCATAGGTATGATGAACAGTATACGCATCATTTAAGAAATAGTGGAGGATTCTCTGTCAACGTATGGGGATGGATAAGTGCCGAAGGCCCGGGCGTTTGTTATCATGTAGAGGAGAAGTTAACAGGATTATATTACAAACATATTATTGAGCACACAATGTTGCCATCGGTGATCCAGAGATTCCCCAACAACGACTTTATCTTCCAACATGACACGTCGTGACCGACAACGACGTGAACCTGTAAACTATTCCGTGACCGCAACTGTACAAGGCAATATACTAATAGTAATGGGCGATATGAATTTTAAAGTTGGAGAAGACAATATTAACTTAAAAACCGTAATAGGCAAACATGGCCTGAGAGTGATAAATGAAAATGGAGAGCGTTTTACAAATTTTTGTCCCGGTATAACCCTTTTCCCACATAGAACTATACACAAGGTTACATGGACTGCACCAGGTCACATAAGAGAAAATCAAATAAACCACATCTCCATAAAAAAAGATGGATATTATCTCTTTTTGATGTACTTACGTAATAAAAGAGGAACAGACATCGCAAGGGATGATCATCTAGTAGTACCATTAAAATCAACATGGCAAAAAATTAGCGAAACACCAACAGCGAACATTCAATCTGGACAAATTAAAAGGCTCCACGAGACGACACATATTTAGAGAGGATCTCCAACTCAAAACAAGAGAACGTGAAATAAAGAGCTGGGAAAATTTGGCAGATGTTTTGACAGAAACGAGCTGAAGATAAACTGGGTAAAAAAAAAACAATCCAAAGAATGGATGTTAGATGAAACTTGGAATCTTATCGAGGAAATAAAACAGCAAAAGAAAGCTATTCTGCAAGCAAGAACTGTTAAAGAAAGAGCGAAACGATAACAAGAATATGAGACAAATAAAGCAGTTAAAAGAAATGCAAGAAAGGACAAAAAGGGGGCTAAAGAACTGGCAAAATAAACTAAAACAGCTGCACAACAGAACTAGAGAGCTATACCAAAAAACTAGACGACTAACAAAAAATGTGCCCAAATGTTCAAATATTATAATATCCAAGACAGGCGAATTACTAACTACAACAAATGACCAAGTAGAGAGATGGAAAGAGCATTTTCTGGTGATGCTAGGCACGCCCGGGGAAAACGCAGATGAAATTATCGAAAACCCGCAGAATGTAGACTTGCGCATACCTTGCGAGGCCCCTTTTAAAACGGATATAATAACAGCTATCAAATCTCTCAAATCAGAACCAGAACCAGAACAAAGACAGTAGACGCGATAGAACAAGCAGTAAAACAGAAATGGAAATGGGCTGGACACAATGAACGTCTCCAAGACGGACGATGGAATAATGCCATCGGAAAGTGGCGTCCATACAATGCAAAGAGATCAAGAGGCAGACCACCGATGAGGTGGAAAGATGACATCAGGAAACAAGGAGGTCCCACATGGCAGAGAACAGCTTAAGATAGGGAAAGATGGAGAGAACTGGGGGAGACCTATATTCAACAATGGAAGGATAGAGAATAGGTTAAAAAAAATCAAATCTCTGAGAAAAAAAAAACAAGTCTCCGGGAATCGACAACATTGCTGCCTAAATACTTAAAACTGATCCACATCTAACTGCTGAACTTTTACTAGCCATAATCCGAGAGATGTGAGAAACAAACCGCATTCTAGCGGGCTGGAAAAGGGGTAACATTATTAAGCTTTCAAAAAAAGGCAACCTGAAACTGTGAAAAAATTGGAGAGGAATAAACTTGCTTACCACAATAAATAAAATCTTCACGACCATCATACATAAAAGATTAACAAACAGGATTGAATTTCGAGCTGGTCAAGCAGGCTTTAGACCAGAATCAATCTGCTTAGACCACATTAATACTATGAGGGTAATAATAGAACAATCGGTTGAATGAAACACACCTCTATACATGATTTTTGTTGACTTCGAGCGTGCCTTTGACAGCTTATCTCATGCTGCTTGATGACAAATTTTAGAGCTAAGAAACATTTCTAATGAAATAGTTTCCATTATAAAGTCACTATACACTGAGGCGAAATGCAGCGTGACACACAATGCAATCAACACGGACAAATTTGAAATACTTACTAGAGTCAGACAGGGATGCGTGCTTTCTCCGTTTCTTTTTAACATAGCAGTAGACTATGTTGTCTCCAAACTAGACTTCGACACAAGAGGGATACAAAAGACGTTAACCACACGCCTAAGCGATGTTCAAACCAAATCTTTGAGAGTTAATGGAAGCAATAATATGCTATTTACTATCAACAACATGCAGATTAAAAATGTGGAAAATTACGTATCTTGGAAGTGTCATAACAGAAAGTGGAGGTACAGAGGACGATATTTGTATGAGGATACGAAAAGCTCAACAAGCATTCAACATGCTCAAGCCTGTTCGGAGATCTGGCAAGTATATTACAAGGACAAAGATCTGCATATTACAGTCAAATGTCATGTCTGTCCTATTCTACGCATGTGAAACCTGGAAAGTGACAAAAACCCTTACCGATAAATTGCAGGTCTTTATTAATAAATGTATACGACGAATTGTTTGCATTTGCTGGCCTAAGATTATCAGAAACGAAGATCTACTACACCTGACCAAAAAAAAACATTTTTCTAGAGTAGAATCTACAGGAAAAAAAAAGAGGTCGCCCAGTACAAACTTGGAGAAGATCCATCATGGATGAGATAAGAGGTCAAGGAAAGTTTTGGAATGAGGTGAAGGCCTTAGCGCAAAATAGAACTCGATGGCGCTTATTTTATTTATAATTTATTTTTAATATATTTTAAACAAATTCAATAAATTATTATGTTTGCTCCCAACGCCATTTAATAACGTGTTGACAAAGCATACGCTGTTTACTTTACAAACTTGTTAAATTCAGACCAAATTTTAATAATAAAATTGATAGTTAATTTGAATATGTTTATATAATTTATACGGTTATAGTTATATATATATATATATATATATATATATATATATATATATATATATATATATATTATATTTATATAAAATTATTTTAAAATGAAAATTTTCATAAAAAATTAAACAAATTTGTATTAAGATTCATTATACACATGTATGGGTTTTATTAAGTTTTGATAATAGTTACGAATTGAATTTGTTAGGGATAGATATGCTTTTAATTTTTTACTTCTGATTTAATGTTCATATTTTGTTAGTTATTTTTCATGCAGTTTTTCACTTATACTTGCTTAGAGTAAATATACGATGACTAGAAACAAATTGATCGAGAGTACTACTAGTCTATATCTAGTCTACTAATCGATATCTAGAACTGTTATTTTATGACGCTACCCGTCATGGCGCTATTTTGTGGCGATAGTTTCGTAACGCTCGCTTCAGAATTTTACTGTAGAAAGAAAAGTAATACAACGCCAGAATAAAAGCTTCGCTTCAAAAATTTGGATGTCATGATGGATCTCAGAGCACAGCAACGTGTGCAGAATATAAACAGCCATGAATAGAGAATCACGCAGAATCCAAATTGGATTCTTTACAGGATGACCGAATGTAGGATATTACTTTTATTTAGCTGTTACGCCCCTGAAATGCATACCAAAGATAAACACGTGTGTCTTGAGACAAAAAAGAAATATTTTAATTACAACATAAAACAACATTATGGTATAGAGCTAGTGTCGTACGGTTGGATCATCCTCGATATTGCTTGGTGTTCCAGGATGATTTCCAGCCATGGTTTGTGAGAAGGAACGAATGCTTTTCTGTTTCATCGTCTGATTAGATCCCTCCGAACCTTTACTTATTTCGAACGAATGGTTTAGTGGCAAAGTGTTGCTTCAGCTCATTCACCAATTCGAGGAATAATTCTAAGTCCGCTCGTGTTTTTATTTATTCCTAACCGTCGGTGATCTATCGGAACACTGTGGCAGTTCAACAAGATCTGAAATAGGTTTAAATCGATCCGACTTCTATCTATTTCAAACCAATATCTGTTTCCTAAACGTCTACTCAGTCAAAATAGGTCTTGTTTGCATCAATATTAAGAACTAGCCTAATCTCTGATCGAAAAGTATGGTGCTTTTTGCATTTTATACATCTTTTGCCGGAGGGTCAAAACAATCATAGATAATAAACCTCATTTTAATTGGCCGGCCAGAGTGACAATCTTCTTTGTAATTGGTTCCTCTCTGGTGACACTAGAAGTACCGATATACGACGTAAATACAAGGTGGAGAACACCAAGACTGAGCATGAAAGCACTGAAAGATGAGCAGTAGGAAGACCACAAAAAAGATAGAATGACAACTTACTGGAGGCACAAACAGAGTCATGTCTTCATAAAAAGAAGAAAAAGAAGAACGACCCCTCGACCAATTTTTTAAGTATCTTTTCAGTGGACATCCAACGCTCGAAAGACGATGCCTTTTGGAATAATATTTAAGATTAATAATTGACATAATTGACAACCGGTCATATAAGAGTGTGTTTTAAGACGGAATTATTTCAAATTCATTTTCTTCCTTAGAATAAGTAACTTTGGTCCTTTTAGTCCACAATAGAAATTTACTTATTCTAATAATTAATTAATATACAGTAACTACACGCAACTGTTTAACATCACACATACTTTTACTTCACGTGTCTTCAACAAATCTTACATATAAAGGGTGAGTCACCAATAATAAGACAGAATATTACAGCGAAACGGTAAACAATTTTAAATTTATAGTTTGAAAGTTGATAAGGGCTACATTTAAAAATAATTTTGATTCCCAATAAAGTGGGATTTTTTCTTATAGTATATTTTTTCTTATGGAACACCCAATATTTTATTGCAATTTCTAATTGTCGGCAAAAAATAAGGTATAGTTTTATGAAACTTTTCTATACCTTTGTACAGAGTGTTCTGAGTTATGTGGAATATTCTTTCCAGAGAATATTCCACATAACTCAATTCCTCATAAAAAGACTCCTCCAAAGACTCATTCCTAACTTAGTTAAGAAATTCTAATAAATAAATAGCAGTTTTATTATTGGATTATTCAATGTGTAATATTAGGTTTATTTTAAATGGAACACCCTGTATATTAATAAATTATTATATTAAAAAAATTTTCCACTTTCGAATGGTATATGGATGTCCTATAACTAGGAGTGATAGATTTTGCGTAATTTAAAATTTTCTTTTCGATTTCAAAATATTTATAGTTGTTACTCTTGATTTTTAAACCCATCATTTACAACGAATCAGAAAGAATTTAAATAAAACAAATAATACAAAATGAACATAAATAATACAAAATAAAACACAAATTACTACATTATAAGCAAAAAAAATTTTTTTAAAGAAGACTCATTCTCGACTTATTTAAGCAATTATAACAAATTTTCTCTTACAGCGAAATAGTTGGGTAATGGTTAAATTTATTTCATTATTGAGTATTAAACATTTATTTACAGGGTGTTAAAAATTTACTAATTTACTTGGGGCCCGCGTAGCGCAAGCGGTAGTGTGCTTGCCTCGCATGCCGGTGGTCGTGAGTTCGAATCCTACCGCCGGCAAGAACAACTAGGCATTTTTAAAAAAATGTCTATAGGCCCCAGGTCGACTCAGCCTGAATAAAATGAGTACCTTGGGTAAAACCAGGGGTAATAATAGGCGGTTGAAGCGTAGCACTGGCCATGTTACCTTCCTTGTATACCGTAGGCCCTAGATATAGCAGACTACCCTGCTATACTCCCAAAGCCGCGTGCGGTATAAAACGGGAGACTATTATTATTATTAAAAATTTACTTTCAATTTTGGATTATTCAATATCTAATATGAGGCTTATTTTAAATGGAACACCATGGATATTAATTAATCGTCATTCTAAAAAAAGTTTCCTCTTTTGAATGGTATAAATATGTCCTATACTTAAGTCTCATAGTTTTTGCGTAATTTACAATTATTCAAACTCCTCATCGGTATATTGATTTTAAAACAAAAGATATAGTTAGTTAATGTCATTGTATGACATTGTCCTTTTCTGACATTACGGTCTAGTAATTGTCAAAATATAAACATTCGTGTGTAATATTTAACTTACATTGTTCCTAAAAATGAAGAATTACGCCATCCATGAATACGTCTGTACGTCTGTAAGTCGACGTAGTACTTTACATTGGAGAATATTTGGAAAATTGTCTCTTAGCTTCTAAAGTTTATGCTCAAAAGTATCCTGATAGAAGATACCTGCAAAAGGAAGTTTTTGAGAGATTGCTTAATAGATTCCGTGCTACTGGTAATGTTGCATACGAAAAGGTAAATAAAAATAAACCAGTTATTGGTGACAACGTTAACGAACTTAATGTTCTGCTGTCTGTTACGGAAAACCCAAATATTAGTACAAGAAAAGTTTCGTGTGAATTAAAAATTAGTCAAACTAGTGTATGTAGAATATTTAAGACCAACCACTTTCATCCGTATTACATTTTATTTCACCAGAATTTGACAGAAGAAGATTATGGTAACCGTTTAAATTTTTGTTTATGGACTTTAGATAAAGTTGGAGAAGATCCTGATTTTTTTAAAAAAGTATTATTTACAGACGAATCGACTTGAAAGAGCGTGTGTGAGGTATTTTGAGAATTTCACGTATAAATTTATTAAATAAACGCTATAAACAACAAACTAACTGTACAATAATAACTTAAATATATAATTTAAAAATATGTTCATCCAAGCGGGGTTGTCGTCAATCTCGCCTTGGCTTCTCTTTCTCCCGGCGCAAGTCACCCTCTCTCCGTGGAATGCGTTCGGTACGATCGGGGTGGATCGTGACGCAGGCGCGCAATTAGTCGGGTTTAAACTATGATTTGCGTGAGCTGGTCCGTACTTAACATAATATACTGCCCCACCTTGAAACCCCAAAGATCGGGTTTCAATATTAAATAAAAAAGTGTTTTTTAAATAAAGTGTTTAAGATCATAGTACTTATGGTCATAAAGAATTTATTGATCTTGGTTTGGTAGAACACAAATTTTCACAACCGGTCGTTTAATGTCACCAGTGTTTGTTTTTATCATAACCGATCGCACAATATTGTCACTTACGGTATAAGTTAAAAATTCTACTTAACTGCCACTTTAAGGGAGAATGTCCTTAACCAGAACCATGCGTCCAGGTTTGATCAGCTGTTGGCAATTCTCCTTCCATTTGAACCGCTGCTGAAGGTGGGATATGTATTCTTTAGACCATCGTGTCCAAAAGTGCTGTAATAACTGTTGCACCCTTTGAAATCTTGAAAGACGATTTTCATTCATGTCGATTAAGTTCTGTTGTGGTATACTCGTCAATGAAGATCCGATTAACAAGTGTGCAGGAGTAAGAGGATTAGGGTCATTTGGGTAATTAGAAAGAAGATAAAGTGGTCTGGAGTTGAGGTAAGCCTCTATTTGATATATAACCGTAGAAAATTCTTCATATGTTAAGATTGCCTTACCTACTACACGTTTTATGTGGTGCTTAACTGATTTAATATTGGACTCCCGTAACCCTCCAAAGTGGGAAGCGCGTGAAGTAATAAAGTGCCATTGAATACCGTCGTTTGACAAGTCTATCGTAATGGCATGAGAGTTTTTGTCAAAAAATTGTTTAAGTTCGTTATTTGCTTCCACGAAAGTGCTGCCGTTATCTAAAACCATTTCGGAGCACTTACTGGGTCTGGCCATGACTCGGCGTATGTCGCCAAGAAGCACTCTGTAGTGAGGTCACTGACAACTTCTAAATGTACAGCCTTGCTAGTGAAGCAGATAAAGAGAGCAATGTAAGCCTTAGAACTTTTGTAATTACGACCCTTTCTATCTCGTAAAAGAACGGGACCAGCATAATCGACTCCAGAAACCGTGAAAGGCCGTTAGGGTGTGATTCTCGACTGCGGAAGATTGCCCGTGAGATACTGTTCGGGTTTATTGTTGAATCTAAAACATCGGACACAATCACGAACAATTTTTCGAACCACATGGCGCCCTGAGATTGGCCAGTAATTCTCTCGTAAGGAAGCAAGAAGTGCTTGAGGACCAATATGTAAAAGTTTCAAGTGCTCGTGGCGAGCAATGAGAATCGTGGTATGATGTTTTGAAGGTAGCACTATGGGGTGTTTTTTGTTAATATCAAATGATGAATGGTGTAAACGACCCCCAACACGTACTTCTGTCAATTTGATTGGAATTAAAAAGTGCATCATATTCATATGGAAATGATTGACGTTGTACAAACCTAACTAATGTTAAAAGAGAAGTACTAAGTTCGAGTGTGGACAGAGGACCTATAATTCGTAGATGTCTAGGATTCGACAGATTGTCTTTAAATCTTAATACATAAACAAAAACGCGTGTTAGCTTATTTAAAGAAGAATATTTGTTATAAAAGATAAATTCATTGTAGATGAGATGAAACACAACAGTTTTATTACGTAGTTCAGATAGTTCAGAAGTTATACAAACTTTTAACATACTTTCAATGTTCGAGATTAGTCAGCTTCTGTATTTGTGCTACTCGATTCGCAATGAAAGTTTTAAGTAAATGGGGAGAGGTGTTTATCCATGAAGGAACAATTTTAGATTCAGTCCAGTACGTGATATTTTTAAAGCAAACGCGTGAAGATGAAGTGACTTTTTAAACAAGTTCAGAAAGTAGTGATGCTCAGATGTTCAGAGTTCGAGTCTTGGAATAGTTAATAGTTTTATAGGAGACACTAGGGTTTTGGCACAATAAAGATTTGAAGTGTAATTTCCAAATGTATCCGTGCAACATATGTAAATGCATGCACCGTAAGCTGCCTCTGAAGCATCTGCAAACCCATGAAGTTGAACAGAGATTGGGTTAAAAGAAAGTAGATATCTATGTATTTTTAAAGTATTTATTCGAATGTTTCTTTTGCTAACCTTAGAGTTTGTTGTGAAGATTGTGACATTTATGTAAGTTGCCAAACTTGTCAAATACGTTGACAACAGCAGGTGAGAGTAAAATATACGGTTTCAATAAGCAGTTGAGCCTCATTAAAAACCTCTAAAAGCTCTTTGGCTTTAGATAACCGATTTTCCAAGTCTACGATGTCTATAGTTTCATTATGTTCTATGTTTCTAAAGTATGTTGTGAAGCGTGTAAGAGCACCTTTAGCGGCTATTCTCTTAGTTTTGTTTAGATCAGACATTTTGGAATAGTATGATTAAATGTATGAAGATGTAAAATAATAAAATAAGTATGTATGTTTATTAAAATAATGGATGAAGTGTAATGTATGTACTGTACTTTTATTATACAGGTTTAAATTAGGAAAATGTGTTTGGTGTGTAAAAATAAATATCTAGGTAAGCTTCTATAAAATGATGATGAACTATGATTGTAAAAGTAAATAAAAAATGTGTTTCATTCAAGTAAATGTTTCAGTTATTAAAAATATTATTTATTTATTAACGATTGTATTAGTTAAAATTTGATATAGTAAACTCAGTTTAGCACATTTACAATGAATACGACGGTAGGTAATATGTTTAATGTAAATTATATCACTATTTGAAATAAAAAAATGTATTAATAAAAACATTCGTGAATGGTCTCAGATACCAAGTGCAGAAGAATTATTCCATATTGCAGAAGATCGAGAAGCCTTCGCAATGGTGATCGCCAATTTGGTTTGAACATGTAAAATAAATTAACTAGAGACCGTAAATATTTTGAAAATGATAAAAGGAATAGACTGATCTTGTTTTATCCAGTTTAAGTGTAAAATGCAACCTCGTGGGGTTGTTAGCCGGCAAATATGGCGTCGTATTTTTAGGAATACAGTTGTTGTTTTCTTTATAATCTTGCTGGTAGCTGGTAATAATTACTCATCCGGCTCAAACGACCATGGAAGAGCGTGTGTGAAGTATTTTGAGAATTTCACGTATAAATTTATTAAATAAACACTATAAATAACAAACTAACTGTACAATAATAACTTATAAATTATAAATATATAATTTAAAAATATGGTCATCCAAGCGGGGTTGTCGTCAATCTCGTCTTGGCTTGTCTTCCTCCTGGCGCAAGCCACCCTCTCTTCGTGGAACGCGTTCGGTACGATCGGGATGGATCGTAAGGCAGGCGTACAATCAGTCGAGTTTAAACTATGATGTGCGCGAGCAAGTCCGTACTTAACACGACTTTTCATAATAATGGTCTACTAAATAAGACATAATTTTCATTATTATGACACAGAAAATAATCGCCAATGGAGTGTTAATGTTTGGGGCGGCATTAGGGACCAGTACGTTATCGGCCCGTATTTTTTTGACGGACATCTCAATAAGACAAATTTCTTAAATGTTTTAAAGATTTTTGGACACTGCTTTAGAACCTTTCACTTGGCCTACGAACAAAAATGTGAATCCAGTTGGACGGAGCTTCTGCTCATTTTTACGTGATGTTATTAACTACCTTAACAGAAAACTTACAAACAGATGGACAGGTAGAGGTGGTTTATATAATTGGCCCCCTAGGTCACCAGAACTAACCAAGATGCATATTTTTAAATGGGGCTATATTAAAAATATTGTATATGCTACACCTCCTACTACTAGAGATGACATGAAATTAAGAATTACAAACGAGTTTGCTTCAATAACTCCTGCTATGGTAAGTAATGCAAATAAATAATTCGGAGATAGAATCGCTTGTTGTATTGTACAAGATGGCAAGCAATTTGAAGATCTGTTACATACCTGAACATTTTTTACTTATTGTAAGTTTTGGATTATTTTGTATTATTTATGTTCATTACTCATTTTGTACTATTTGTATTATTTGTTTTATTAAAATTCTTTCTATTTCGTTATGTATTTAATTGTTTTCAAAAAAAGAATGTGTGCTCGTAAGCACGTAAAAAGTTATAGGTACATCTATTATTATGACTTCAAAGAAATAAATATATTTTACGATTTTATTTTAATTTAAATATTAAACTTATTTTAATACTTAAAATAATATAAAAAATTAAACATAACGTTAATGTCTACCTATGTCATTTTTGAAAACTATAACATATGCGGAGTTACCTTTCACTTGATGAATCGTAGAAAATCTAAAATACATCAGATTTTCAACAATTTTTTAAATTTTCTTTTCATCATATTTTAATACTAATTATCCTATTCCCAACAAATACAAATCCAAAGACATAAAAGTTTTAATTTATTTACAAAAATGTATTTACAATTACACTGGTTTCGTTTGTAACAATATGTCAATATGATGGGTTTAAAAATCAAAAGTAACAATTATATATATATATATATATATATATATATATATATATATATATATATATATATATATATATATCCGGTTTTTTAGGCGTTACGCCCGTCCAGTAGGGATCTATGGAGGAGTATCACCGAGCCGCAAGCCCTTATCTCTTGCCGTACTGCTCCACCATAGGCCGATCAGAACCCAGCATATCCTAGTCTAAGCCGCAGATTCATCTAGAATTTTAAACTGCTGCGTTAGACTTTTTGTTTTCTGTACACCGAGCTGGGGCTCGACCCACATCCACTAAACCATTCGACAGTGAAGCGAATGAGAGGCAGCCGCACAGCCCGCTGAGCTATCTGACCGACAAGTAACAATTATAAATATTTCAAATCGATTTCCGTTTAACAAAATTTTAAACTACGACAAAACTATCAGTCCTAGTTATAATGAATATAATTCACACATTAAATAATCTAATACTGAAACTACAAATTTTGAACACCCTGTAAATAAATATTTAATAATTAATCATGAAATACATTCGACCAATATTCAGCTATTTGGATGTATGAGTAATTTTATTAGAATTGCTTAAATAAATTAAGAATGAGTCCTCGTTTAAAGTTTTACATTTTAAGGAAAATCTTATGAAAGTGTTACCTTTTGCAGACAATTAGAAAATCCAATAAAATACAGGGTGTTCCATAAGAAAAAATATAACTTTGAAGCGCCGCGCTTTATTGGGACACCCTGTATATTTCAGACTAATTTTAAAATAGAGCCTTTACCAACCTACATACTATACATTTAAAATTTTTTACCGTTTCGCTGTAATCTTCCGTCTCGTTAGTGGTGACTCACCATATATATATATATATATATATATATATATATATATATATATATATATATATATATATATATATATATATATATATATATATATAAGATATAGATATATTTATACAGATATATGTGTAAGACTAATAGCCTAAAATAATTGCTTACTTTTTAGTACATGTCTAGAAAGATAAAATATACTATACAGTATGTATGTACCTACTTTACACTTATTATTATTACGCCACAGCATTTGAACTATCTATCAACCCTTACAAAGCTGACATTGAATAAAAATTCCTGCTTTATACTGACTTCATCCTGTCTTATAAATCACATTCAAAATACAAAATATATTAGACTGAGAAATTTAGTTTGATATGAAGATTGAGTATGTCAAGTCTATGACAGGAACAATTTCTCTTGTGAAATATTCGTTGCTTGTATATTTTACTACATATTTTGCAGTTTCCGTGAATTCTCTTACATATATACTCACGTTTTATATAAAAATTCCACAAAGGTCACATTTCTAATATAAGAATATTGTACAATAACAATATTGCATGTTTGAAATGGTTAGGTCACATTTTATATTACACTTGAAATATATTTTCAAGGAATGCGAATGAAATGTTTGTTTAAATCTTATATATATATATATATATATATATATATATATATATATATATATATATATATATATATATAAGCGAGGTTCCTACAGCCTCTGCCGTTTCTCGCATTTCGACCGCCATCGTTTTCTGTCCATCCATTCGTCTTCTCTGATGGCTCTATCTCTCATTATGTGCCGTACATTTTCTTCCCAGGCAACTGAAGGCCTTCCCCTTCTTCTTCTTTGTTGTGGTATGTAATTTAAAGCTTTCTTTGGCCATCTATCTTCATTCATAAATTAAATTCATTAAATCTTATAATAGAAGTATAAAAACAATAATAACGACCGATTGCACTAGATAAGTTTTATATGGTTTTCAAGGACTCATAAAAAGTTTATTGTCATTTTAAGCGATCTCTAGAAGGTGAATATTTTTAATATAGTATTCATAAATATTTTCTTAAACAGCCGTTTCAAAATAGAAGCCATTCAAAGTTGGAAAATAAAATAAAAGCCTCCTATTTAATACCGTATTTCTTGAGGTCTGACCTAATAATAGTCTTCTTATACATGGCTATCAAAACGGTGTTCATCACGTTTTCTAGACGTTATCATGAAGAAAAACAAATCCTAAGGTTTTCATTACTCCGTTTATCGAAATGCCACACTCATTAATAGTTACTTACATGCCAACTCTCATCACAAATTAATTCAGTGATTAATCCTCTTCTCCAGATCAATACGCCTTTAGATGATACAAGTAGACTCGCTGAGCTCTGTAGTTTTAAACAACCCTCATGTAAAATTGTGACCGAAAAAATCACATCAATAGGAGCATCGACAGACATCAATCCCCCACTCACAGTCAACTTTGTGACCTGTTTGAAGATGGTGTTGACCTAGAGCTAAAATTAAGTTTAAATGGCGAGCACAAAAGGAATGTTTATAAATCTTATTTTGGATTATATGATTTGTTTGGCCTATATAGGACCGGGGGCAGTTTGGACAAGGAATTTCATAAACTCCGTGTTTTTCATTTGGATTGTTGTCTTAAATCTTATAGATCCTTTCTTAAGTTAATTTACTCCTTTTCTAACTTGGCTGGACCATACTGATAACGACCAAATAGTCAGCAATACTTATTTACTTTGATATTGAGTTGCGAGTTTTGCCAATGTTTTTCCAACTATATAACACTGGGAAGGCAAGTTTGTCTTCATCCTATTGTTGTCATTAGTTTTGCCCAAAATCGTCGTAAGCCTTGTTCTTGCGGTCTTGGTCTCGTTCTTGCATTTTCGTAACACCAAGATCAAGACCAAGACCGCCTAATTTTAGAAAAGTGCAAGATCTGAACCAGAACAAGACTAAGCCTGCGAGATTCTTGCGTCTTGCAGTTGCAAAAAAATATGTAACAAAAATTTGTAAAATTGGACTTATGCGCATTACGAACAACACTATAAACATAATTAGTGAATTAAAATATTCATTAAAAGAACACTTGACACATTTAACACGTACTCAGAGGTAATAATTAATGTAAAAATAAAATATTGTGTACATTCTTTCCTAGCAGGAACTGCTAGGAAAGACTGAAGATAGTGAAGAGTGTGATAGTGAGATATTGAAGAGTTACGAAAAAGTACGACAAGAAAGCTTAAAGTGGCTTAAAGCAATTAATGTGGCGGGATTTCTTAATGACACAATCTTTAAGAACAACCAACCAAGACAAGACACAAAAACAAGAATCTATAAAGCAGCAATTAGACCTATATTAAAATACACGGCGGAGACAAGACCTGACACATCTAAAACAAGATGACTACTAGAAACAACAGAGATGAAAATACTCCGACAAATATCAGGGAAAACTCTGTTGGATAGAGACAGAAACGAAAATATAAGAATAATATGCAATATCAAAGACATAAATGGATGGGCGACAAAACGGAAACAGGAGTGGAACTAACAGATTAGTAAAATGGCAGCGGATAGGATAGTACGAATAGTACAAGATAAGTCACCAAATGGACGAAAAAATATTGGCAGGCCAAGAAAAAGATTAGCAAAGTGTGACAATTTAAACAATTAAGGAGGCAAATATTGAAGAAGAAACAGGCTTTAAAGCCTTCATACAAGAAAGAAGAAGAATAGATATTGAAGAAAAAGTTTCAGTCTGGTTTTAAAGCAGCTCGCGTGCCATCAAATCTGAATCCCATACTCGACAATCCAACGAGATGGAATTCCACACATGATATGATTGGATTTTGTTTAAAATGAGAATTGGCATTTAAATATTTTGCACAGATCAAATCACAGATAGTGAATGGCAACATCTCGAAAAAATACGTTTCTAATAAACTTTAAATTTTTTTTAACGAAACTTGGGTGAGAAAAATATGTTACATTACCACTGATCATTGTATCATTCAGTCTCTTGCTCGATAAAATTGAATCCATAGAATAACAATTAGGTGAGAAACCTAATCGATCTAACGTAGATAATAGACTAATTTTGGGTTTTCAAGGAGCTCGAGACAAAATGCTCAAACATTATAAGAAAAGCTTAAATTTATTGTATCTATATAATTTTAGACCCAAGACATAAGGCTCAGATTTTTGATATGGCATTATGGGGAAGCAAATTAAAACAGAAAGCCTGCGCAAATTTATTAAACTTTATAAATAATATAAAACTCTGCACACAGTGAATAAATCTTTAGAATTACGAAGCAATGAAAAGAAAGTATGTGAATATGATGAAGATGAAGAATTAAAGACTTTGAGAAACTGTATACATGCCCTCGACTTTATCTGGATGTTGTCATCAAGGCTTAGTTGGAAGAGTACCTGAGTAAACCAACAGTCGCCAGATCAGAGGACATTTTAGGGTGGTGCAGGACGCATGAGACAAAATATTTGACTTTGCCAAAGATGGCCTGTGGTTTTCATTCAATACGTGTAACTTCGATGAGTCTGCTAGATAGTTACTTTGTATTATTTCTTGGTCAAAGGAATTAATATAAAGTAACAGTTATGTCAAAAGCTATTCTGTACTGTTCTATAATTTAATTTGTGATGTATTTTTATTTATATAAATGGTATGTTCAGTAAACTGTATTACTTTGTATTCATTCTTGGTCAAACAAATTAATATGAAGTAACGGTAATTTTAAAGCTATTACGTACTGTTTTGTAATTTAATCTGTAATGTTTTTTTTTAATTGAAATAAATGACAAGTTGTATAACTCTTTTATTTCATTCCATATAAGGTGAGGGTCCATCCATCCCTTTATAGACAAATAATGCACTTTAAAATACAGTCAAGTTTATTTTATTAACCTCCTCGGGCCCAAACATGAATTACAGTGATTTTTTTGTGGCTAATCAAGAGAATGTTACAATTTGGGATTACTAATCATAAAAAAAATAAAAAAACCCTTTTGGTTCTTTCAAAAACTGTAGTATCACTAGTGATACTTTGGGTCTGGACCATCGAGCAAAAAGATAAAAGAGGAAATCTAATCGTTATGAAAAGGAGACCAAAAAAGTGGCCTCTGATGGCGGGCATATCCGGAAATGCAAAGGCGCTAAATTTAAATTTTCCAACACTTGTTAACAATAGCTGTAAAATATTTTTCAGACAAGAAAGTTTTAATTAAATATTAACGATAATAGTCTAAAAAGTGACACAATTGGTAAAAAACTTCAATATAAATAAAATTTCATGTGACAGTTGGGACAAACAATAACATAACCAAACTCAATTTGACTTCTTAAACAAGGAAAGAGACTGTCTATCCTTGTTTAAAGTGGCCTCTCAAGATAGCACTTCCTGTCTAACAATATGTTTACCCCCACTACCTTTACATTCCCTCTTTTATCTTTTTGCTCGATGGTCTGGACTGACAATAAAAAAATTAATATTCATTTATCATTTTTATTGATGAAATTTAGTAAAACAATTTCTATTGACACTACATCATAAAAAAACCTTGCACCGGGCACATTTGACAAACGTCAGTTTGTGGCATCCAGGATACCTGCATATTGATCTTGTTTTTTGGCTCTCATTAACGAATTCTGGAAGGTGTTTAGCTGCATTTGACCGTAAGCGTTTATCAGGGATTGGTGTAGTCTTTCTTCTTTTTCGGGTTACATTTTCATTTTCTTTGTAACTTTCATCGGATGTGTGTTCACTTCTGTTCTTGAAGTACAAGAGGGACCTAACAAGCGAAAACTTAAATGACAGGTAATCTTCAATATGTTTTTTTGGAAGTTTCTGCATCTTTCTTGTATTGTAGCCAACTAGCTGCAGTAAAAAACTCAATAAATCCGTAAATACATCGTATTGTCCATTTGTTTGTGTGTGCTCATAGTGTACTTTGACATAATCCTATCCAGTAAATCTACTCCACCCATGCTTTCATTGTAGTGCCTATTCACGGCTGGACGATTTATTTCTATGTATTTTTCATCTTTTACTGACCAGCGCCTACACAGTCCCAAGGGTTCAGCTCCAAATGCTAATGAAGCCATATAGATTGATTTGGAATCAAACGATTTTGTAACAGCTATTTTGTTGTCTTTGTTAACGAGCATATCGTGGGAGCCTCTTTCTAATGTTCTAAGATCTTTATCTTTAATAAATGTCACATCAGTTTTTTGTATTCTATTTGACATTAGTGTTCCTGTTACATAAAACTACTGGCAGAGAATCTGTAAGTTTTAAAACAACCATTCCCCCGATATCCAGCCGTTCTGGTGTAAGTAGCAAGTTGGATTCAATAAATCTGCATTTTCCGTCATACATGTGATAATCAAGTGGAATCCTCCCCATAGTCATCATTACAAAATTCTTCAATTCTACAAGGTTAGGTTTTCCTTGCTCAAACTGTCTTATTAATACTTTTCCATGTAAGGGAATCATTTGCTCATCGATTGAAACTTTTTCAGTTCATTCATTATTCAGACAAGCCCTTTGAATTTGATCCAACAATGGTCTTACTTTCCAAAATCTATTATTTTCTTTAGTCTCCTTGGTTACAGAATCATCGTCAACAATTTTGAGTCCTGTTTGAATGGCAAAAAATGATTTCTTGACATGTTGTCTGAAACTATTGATACCCTGGTATCTATTTGTCGGATATTCGGATTCGTGGTAAATTATAAATACCAATATGCAAGCTGTATGCAATAAACGATTTTAATTCTTTTGCAGAAATCTCCAAAGATTTTCCAGTGTTTTTTACTTCCTTAATATTTGTGTACAACGCTATGGATTAAAAAAAAATTGCTGTCGATGTATTTATTGAAGTAGTCAATAGGTCTTGGAATATTTTCAGAATTCAACGGAGCTTGCACAGAAAGTTGATATTGGGAATATTGTGGTATAAAATGTGTTCTCTTCCATTTGTTCCTGTCTTTTTTAGGAATAGAATTTGCCGTGTTACTGTCCTTAAAAAGCCTGGTTGCCAAGAGCATGTCATCATCCGAATCGTCGTATGATTTGTCACTGATTTCAGAGTGATCGTCACTCCTCTCTTCCTCGCTTTCAATAATTATTTTATTCTCATCCAGATTTTTAGGTTCATCCCATTCATTCCCATCATCATCACTGCCAGAAAAAAGAGAAAGATCAAAATCGGAGTCATCTAAATTCACATTATCTCCAATTTCCTGAAGTTCAGTGGCAGTCAGGGGCCCTAAAAATAAAAAAAAAAAAAATTTAAAATACACTACCATTTAGAACGCAAGGTATCACCAATGAGACCTTGTGATTAGGGCCAAAGAACTATTGCATCTATCATCAATTTATCACAATTTCCATTTAGTACCTTTTTAACACTAAAGTGCACTGATCATACACAGAAACATGCTAAATATTATGTACTTACTTTTATTATTGATAATTTTTTTAGTGTCTGCCATGACGTATTTACTTACTCACAACAAAAGTCTAATTAACTCACTTTAATCGAGAAGTATCATCATCATCAACTAGCCTCTAACGTCCACTGCTGAACATAGGCCTCTCGCATGCTCTTCCACTTAGTCCGATTTTGCGCCATCGAGAAGTATGCCACGGCACAATTTTCTACGCCTAGGCGATATTTACGAACAGAATAACTGCGTTTGCCATCGAATGCGAAAAATAATTTGTTGAACCGTAGTATTATATATGATATCTGGGGTCCGAGGAGGTTAGTTTGGTTTTTTTGTGTTTTATGTTTTAGCACATGTAACCTTATTAAATGCAAACGTTTATTAAGAAAAAGATTAACTCCCGTGGGACATGGTAGATAGCTTAGTTAGTTAAAACATAGGCACGGATCGCTTAGATCGTGGGTTCAAACCATACCCGGTGCCAGTTGTTTGGACATTTATATATTTAGTTTATTATGGCTATACTAATTTAAGCTTAAAATGTACCTACTATGTTACGTTATTATAAGATCTAAAGTAACGTTTAATAAATAGCAATAGGCTAATGAGTAACTGCGAGAATTGCTGCAAGACGAAGACCAAGACCAAGTCCGAGAGCTCAATACCAAGACCAAGACCAAGATCAGGTGTATTGGAATAAGACCAAGACCAAGACTGTCTAAGTCTTGGTCTTGGTCTAGTTGTCATGAAGTCCTGTAATATTCTATTGGCTATTGTACCCTAAATAATTTTTAAATATCGATTATTATAATCACGTTTATGTTGCATCCTTTTTAAAATTTATTTTTAAGTATTTATAAGTTAAAAATAGGATGGTAATAAATCTCAATTACCTTCTCTACGCTACGCTGACAAGAAACAAAGTAAATCATTTTATTGGTAATCATAATATTCTAAATCGAGTTATCTCCTCTACACAATTCTTTATTTAAAAATAATTTTCAAATACTCAACGGTTACACGTTTTTTTCGTCATTTTCATGTAGGTACACTGCACAGGGAATGAATGAAACCCGCGGAGACATACTCGTACCTAAGTATAACAAAGCACTGCTGCTGATAATACAGACCCAATTTAATTTCGTTGTTCTCGAAAAAATTGCCGAAGGGCAGAACAGACATTACCTTCCTTAAAAATTGTAGGCTTGCGACTATTTATAGACTGGCGTGCTTAACGCAGGCAATGTTTTATTTTAATTTATATTAAAAGCAAATACATTAATGAAATAAAAGCAAAACATTGCTAAAAAAGCGAGCTGGAAGAAATATACCTTTATATACTTTACGTAAAGTAAGTGAGCCAAATATTGCCACCTTAATGTTTGGTTGTAAATAAAACCTACACTTTTATTAATAAATGAAAACAAATTTGGGTAGTAGTTAAGAAATGTATTGTCTTTAACTATATATTTCCATTATATTAAAAAAACTAGACAGAAACTAAATAAAGAAAGCTTTTTTATTGACATTCGGAATTCCAATATTAGGATTACAGCTCTCCTATTATTGCCACCCATGTCAATATTAGGCACTGCAGAACTACAGTTACAAGTACAGAAAGAATAAAGGCAATTAAGTAGTATAAACGTAACAGAAATTTCTGAAAAATATAATTTAAGAACATTGAGGGCAAGTAAACTTTTCTGTGTCACCTTAAGTCAGTCCTACACAGGCCTCGTGAACATATCGAGAGTACACTTTGCACTTGTTTACTGCAGATGTTACAAAGGAAATAATACGATTCTTCTTACCTTGATGACTGTGTTGTGCTGCTTTTTTTACAACTTTAATTGGATTATTTAATTAGGGTATTGGTGCGATAAAATCTTTTGTGACTTGCTGGGCTTTACTGTTTAAGTCTGGCTTCTTTTTATGGTGGGCAATTTAATTTTTAGTGTATTGCAAATAATCCTGTATTAAAGAACTGTTTAAGTATTTGAAATCAGAAGTTGTGACTTGAATAGACCCCGGATTACATTGTGTTATTTCTTTTGTAATCGTATTGCCTTTCTCTTTATATTTTAATACAATTAGTGAACTGCCATCTTCAGAGTTGCAGCTTCTCTAATATCTCCTTTAGGGCGAGCGCCCACCAAAGTGGCGTGGCAGTGGCAAGTAGCAAATAGCACGCGTCTAGCATAATGTAACCAATGAAAACGAATGATTCAGTTTACATCAAAATGACAGTAACGTCATTCATTCTAATCATTCGTTAGGATTGGTTACATTATGCTAGACGCGTGCTACTTGCTACTTGCCACTGCCACGCCAGTTTGGTGGGCGCTCTCCCTTACATGCAGCCCTTGCTGCTGCTACTCGCGTTGACCACTGCCCTGCCGAAATAATTCCATGGCAGCATTTAAGGCAAATCACTGTTTACATACAGCTACCACAGTGCGGCATCAGTGTACCATCATCAATGGAGATCATAGAAATTACTGCATAGAAATTACTGCGGCGACAGCTCTGTTTTTTAAAACGTTAAACGTTTTAAAAACAAATAAGTTTAAAAGAAATGAGAAAAAAGTCAATATCTGAAAAAAAAACTGACTTGTCGGGAATTCGGAGAATTGTTTATCTTTTGCAGAATTTCATTCATAGATTTTGCATTTTTGCTACATAAAATTGCGCCCATGATAAAAAAGACTAAAGTAAAAATTTCAATGCCACCAAAAACACGGTTAGCAATAACATTACGATATTTGGCCACTGGGGACAGTTACCAAAGTTTCATTATTTATTTAAAGTATGATCACCAGCAATTTTGCTGATGGTGCCGAAAGTCTGTAAAGCAATTATTAATATCGTTTTAAAGGACCAATTTAAATTTAAACGACAAACCGCATCGGGTACATTGGGATTGATGTGAAGAATCCCACAACAATCTCTCACTAGCCTATAGCTCTAAAAACTTCAGCACTTGGCCATTACTCCACTCAACCATCATACTACCTTCATTTATCACTTCATAGGCCTTACCACTGCTGGACATAGGCCTTCCTTAAACTTCTCCATACCTTACGATTTAGTGCTTCTGTTGCCAATTTTTGGTGATACGCCTGATGTCGTCAGTCCAACGTGTAGGTGGTCTTCCTCTACTACGTATATCTGCTCTTGGCCTCCAATTTGTAATTTTGCTCCTTCATCGTGAGACATGCATTCTCGCTACATAGCATTGCCAGTTCCAATTTAGTTCCGCTATGCGTTCCACAACATCAGCAATACTCGTCCTTCTTCGAAAATCCTCGTTTTTTATTCGATCCCGCAACGTCACCTCCAGCATATACCGTTTCATTCGTCTTTTTCCACTCTCAATGTCAAAGCTGTAGTCTTGAGTAGAGTCATAGTTTTTGCCCCATAGGTCATGACCGGTAATACGCATTGGTCAAATACTTTTTTTTGGAAGCTAATTGGTATGCTAGCGAGCAGCATGTAAACAGTCACTGTTAAACAGTCACGTGTGTGTTAATCGCACTGTAAGTCCTTTGATTTCCGTTAAAAAATCGCCAACGAAGGGAGCGTACGACAGAGGCAGTGGCATGAGTAATGGCAGCGCAAGCAACGTATTTACATCATACAGACTTTTCATAGAGACATTTACAACTGAGTCATCATAAATATTAAAATCCGATAATGATTTGCTATTTGAGACAGTAATTAAGCGCTTCTTTTTTTGTTATTAGTTTTTTCGATACTTAATATCCGCTTGTACTCGCCTTGTTTTTATCCGCAGGTTCAATCAAATTGCTAGAACTTAGAACCAAATGGGATAAATCGTGGTTTACTTCGTCTTCTTCTCTTTGGGTGATCAAACTTGGTGCAAGGCAGCTTTATGTATAGCGTCTGGTCTAAACGGATAAATACCGATGGCTAAAAAAGCCATCCGGCTAAAAAGCCGGAGATAATGTATTATGGCGTCATTACTTTTAGTCAAACTAGGGTAAAAATCTCATTTTAGTAATTGCCTTTAGCTAGAATGTAAGTGATCAGACCATTTAGGTTTTAACTCTTGACTTCTAAAAAGCACAAAAGGCGGTACAGCTTGGCCAAAAGCATTTCCGCAACCTATAGTTGACGGAATTTCTTCGTGTTCGGGTGCGGTTAAATGTACCCGTTTTGCTCTACTTTTAGCAATGTCAAGTTGTTGCTTATGAATTGTTGAATGAATATATGCTATTGTTTGTAAAATAAGTTGGGCTTTTCTTTGGTATCTCTCAATTTTAAGTAGTCATCGACAATTGTTTTATTTATTTATTTTTTTTTTTGGCTCAAGATATATTCATTTGTTAAGGTTTTTGCCTAGCAAAGTCTGGATGCCGGCACAAAAATAACTTTTTTTCTAATCCATTTTCTACCAGATTTATTCGACTCTTCAAAAAAAAAACAGATTTGGCATATGATATTGTAAGCATACACCTTCCATTAAAATCTTGATTATAATAGGCATTCATACCTCAGCTAATCTATGAATTCTTTTGACAAGATTATTTTCTTGACAAGACCCATGATCTTTTAAGCTTTCTTACGAGGTTTTGTTTTCTGTGATAAAGACTTAGCATTGATAGAGGAATGGAAGGAAGTAAGATCTTCTTTTGATCACTCAGCTTATTTCTTTAATATTCTGCAAAAGAGTTAAATATTTCTTGTCTAATATTGCCACCGGCCGTAAAAGGAATTATTAGCAATAGTAATATTGGGAACAAATGACGTGCAGAAAAAAAAATTCGTAGCTTAAAATTTCATTTGAAATCATTCATGCAGTTCATAAAATAAGAATAACTAAAGTGTATACTATTACAAGAATTGAACAAGCAAGGAAAACCCTCATGAACATGAAACATTTTTTTATAAGATCAGACCTTAGTCTGCAACTTAGAATCCGAATAATCAGATGTTACGTTTTTCTGTCTTAGTGTATGGCTGTGAAAGTTGGACAATGGACGCTGAAATATAAAAAAGAATAGATGTCTTTGAGATGTATATATGTAGACGGACGTTGAGAATTCCATGGGTACAAAGAGTTACTAATGTTGAGGTACTTCGTCGCATGTGTAAACAAAAAGAATTACTAAGAATAATCAAAGACAGGAAAATGCAATACTTGGGTCCTGTGCTCAGACGCAAAATATATGAATTACTTCAAGTCATACTGGAAGGAAAAGTACGGGGCAAAATATCAGTAAGATCAGAAGGAGACGCCGCCATGAGAAGAAGTACTTACTTAAACTTAGTGCTGTTTTTGGACTTTCATGTCGTGGATCATCTTCAAGTCTTGTACGACCACGTTTAAATTCAGCAACCCATCTTTCTACTATACTAAATAAAGGCAAAGAGTCCCTTTACACTTATACACTTACACTTATCAATATTCGTTTCTAAATGTCCTTTGTTTTTAAAACTTCCAAAAATAAAAATTCAATCATTGCACGATTGTTGATGTTTTCCATTGTAAAAAATAATGTGACACATAGATACTAAATGGCTTGTAAACAAAAAATGAATTGACATTAACTTTGCAGCATTGGGTGGTAAAATAGCGTAATGTAGCATTTAGCGATGGATCACAATTCTGTTTAGGAATGCATGAAAGTCGTAGGATGGTAAGACGCCACCTTGGAGAGAGACGAGTTATCGGGTTTGCTGTTGAGAGACATGTACACAGGAGAGTTGGAGTACTGGTTTGGGGGACTTTTACCTAAGGTAACCCATTAACACTTGTGTTTATTCAAGGCAATATGACAACTGCACGTTATGTTCCACGTTATGCAACGCGCGTCCCCATATTGCCCGTCAAACTATGGACTTTCTCCATAAAGCTAAAGGTAATGTTTTGAAGTAGCCGCCTCGTGCTCCTGATTTTTATCCTATCGAGTATGTATGGAATATGATGGGAAGGAGACTGTCCAATTTGTACAATCCTCCAAGAACTCTGGCGCATTTTATGCTTGAAGTTGAAGTTCAATCTCATTTTGTCACTGCCTAGACGTATACAGGAGTGTATTCAGCTACGGGGTCGCCAAACACATTATTAATTGTTTTTTGATGACTTGTTACTAAAAAGTCGTGATGACGTTATCGTTTCATTCTTGATGTAAATCTAGTATGTTGCCAAAAAATTAAGTTTAAGAAATTATTCCTTCTGTGTGGAACACTTCTAATGTGACTGAGTATAGTAGATGAAATGAAATTTAAGATTTCTGATTATTCTGCTATGACAGATTGATAAATAATATATTTACATATTTTTAGTCCAGGCGGCATGTTTACAATAACGATTTTTAGGTGTAAAGCATAAATCCAGTTTTTTTTTTATATTAATCGCTCTAAAAAATCACTACAAATGATACTTTCAATGTGCACGGGTTGTAAAATTTAGGCTTAACTTCTTATACAAGATATGGAAAAAAATTCAATGATTTCCTCCTATTATCGCATATATCTTAATAACTATTATTTTAGAACAATTTTGTATAGAACATAAAAGTTTTTTAATTAAATTTTACATAAAACAATGAGAGTAATTATTATTATTAAAAAAATTGCAACGTTATGTAGCAACAGTAGCAGAGTATGGAAGAAATCTACAAGACTGACAGTCATTTATAGTTCAACTATTATTCGCTTCTTGTTCTTCTTTATGTGCCGTCTTCTACTGAAGGTTGGCGACCATTAAACGATAGGTTTCTCTGTTTTGTGCCGCATGTATTATGTTCGCAGCTTCTGGTATTTGAAACCATTCTATCAAGTATCTCAGCCAGGATTTCTTCTTTCTGCCCACAAACCTCCTCTACCTTTAATCTTGCCTTCTACGCTAAGCTGTAGCAGACTGTACTTATCATTACGGAACACATGGCCCAGGTATGACGCTTTCCTCCTTTAACAGTTGTTAACAATTCCACCTTTTTACCCATTCGTCTTAATATCTCTATGTTGGTCACTCTGTCTGTCCAACGTATTCTCAGTATGCGTCGATACAGCCACATTTCTAGAGCCGCTAAGTTTTTTATAGTTGCTGCTGTTAACGTCCACCCTTCTACTCCGTAAAGTAGCGTGGAGAGTACGTTCTATTTCGTGCCGCGCCATCGGAGGTTAACGCTTAGGTTGCGGTTGCTTAAGAGCTTTCTCATTTTGATGAATTTGGATCTTGCTATTTCAATTTGGATCTTAATCTCTACATCTGGGTCCCACTTATCATTTACTGTATATCCCAGATATTTAAATCGGTGTACTCTTTCAATACGTTCGACTTCAATATTCAGGTCGATATGTTGAATGTTCTTTTTAGTGATCACCATAAATTTAGTTTTCTTTCTATTGATCTTCAGTCCAAATCGATTGCCAGTTGTATTTACTCTATTTAGAATCATCTGTAAATCTTTAATGTTATCGGCCAATATAACAGTATCATCTGCATTTCGAAAATTTTGATACTCTCGTTGTACTCATCCAGTGCCTCTAGAAATATTTGTTCCGTGTATCCGCTAGTCGTCGTCAAATAAATGTCAATGGATAGCAGGAGTGCGGAGTGTGACGTTACGGCGGCCATATTGTTGTGATTACTTTCCAAACAAAAGTTGAAATGCCTAATCTAAAGACTTTTTAATTTCTATAAAGTTAACATTTTACTTCCTCTGCGGCTTTTTTCTTTTAAGTATAGTGTTTTTACGATAATACCATTATAATTCAGTGTTCTATTTTTAAAAAATATAGTTTAAAAGTTTAAATTAAAGAAATTGTAACCTTACTTTATTGACACATGCATTTTATTGCTACTTCTATCAAACAACATGCTTTATTATTTAAACAAACCTTGTAAAATTTTTGTGGTAACTATTAGAATAGTTACATATTGCAAAAACCGGAAAGATTCTGTAAAAAATGAAAAATACAAATTATCCACATTAAAAGGTTTATTTGTAAAGTGAAACTCACATATTATGTCAATAAAATCTGCATCATCACTCCGGCAGTCCAATTTTTTTCTTTCCGCAACCATCAAGTCTTCTTTTAGTCTTTCAAATCTTCTTTTTTTCCCTCTGTCAAATCCTATTTTTGTTAGTAGTGTCTTTGTATGTAACAGAGTATGGGGTACTTAGCCTAGTAAAATTGAGTATCTCAATAACATTGTAAGCTGCTCCCACTCTGATGTTACACAGAACGGGTTAAATCATAAAACTTTTTCGGACTAAATAGTCCATCTTCAGTGCTGCTACCGTAAAAAAGTATCACCGTAAATAAGAAAAACGTGAAAATTTAAATTTTGACAAAGGGTAAACCATATGTAATACTTACTAGGTATACATTTTTATAGCCACTAAATATATGAGTGAAAACGCTTTAAATATTGTTTAATTTGTAATAAATTACATTGTTACTAATAATTATCTAGGATGTTAAAACTTTAAGTAGATTCACTTCTTTTTCTTCTTGTAGTTCCTTCTCCTATTGGAGGTAGGCTATTATCACAGCTATCCGTACCTTATTGGCGAATGCTCTGAAAAGATCTACTAAGCTGCAACTACACCACTCTCTTAGGTTTCTTAGCCAGGAAATTCTACTATTATTTTGTATAGTCTTCCATGTATCTATGTTCTTCCATGTAAGGAAATTGTTCTGCACTGGGAGCATTCTGTCGCATGTACTGACTTTGTTAGTGTTACAAACGTGGACAGCAACTAATCTTCGGGTATTACTCCTGTTGTATATACTTTGTTGAACAGATCTAAATGCAGTGTTTCTTCGTCAAGGCATTTAATTAGCTCAGTAGGTATCTGATCTAGGCCAACTGATTTTGTGGTCTTTGCATTTCTAATTGCCTGTTCTAATTGGCACATTATTATTTTCGGTTCTGTTTGTTCTTGTGGTTCTTCTTGTATCATTATATTATCGTTAAATAGTTTTATTATTAATTCTTGCCAAAATCTTAGTCTTTTTTGTTGTCTGCAGTGAGTTTACCATTATTATATTTGAGTATCCTATTGGGACCGTCCAAGTTCAAAGCAGCGACACCTGGTGTCGTAAATCAGCAAAATTTACTGCGCTTTCACGTAAGATCAAGGTTACCGGATAACTGTCAAGGACGTAGCCCCAAAAAAGAATAAGAAGAAAAAGTAAGATTGAGGTTATGTCGGTATGTTATTAAAAGGTAAACGTTGTATGTAGTGTAAATACAAATAAATATATTATTAAATTACAGCATTACTGTTAATATGGATGCAATAATAAAAACTGGATTTGAGAAAGTAAATCACCAAATAACTTTTCAACCAAGCACTGAGTCAAAGGGAAAAGGTTTAGTAGTGGCAAATGTCAAAAACGAATGGAAGAATTATGTGGAAGAATTAAGAAAAATAAATTACCATAAATAAAGCTAATGCATAAATTAGCAGGTTTAGCCCACGATATCATCATATTGGTTTGAACAATTAATTCTTTCCCTGTAAACTTTTCGACAGCGAATATATCTTAATGCATCTTCAGAAAAACTTGATGCATTTTTATAAACTTCAAAAAAATAAAATTTAAACATTAAACCTTATTTTTGGGTTAAAATAAATTCTTAGTGAGTGTTATGAAACTAAAATTTACACTTAAAAGTGAACTTTTATTTATTATTTATTTCAAACTGACTTTTGACTAAATCGGGTGCAAGAATAATGCATAATTTAGGTTATGTTACTTATGCTTTTTTATGATATAAATCCACTTTTCTCTTTGTAGTAATTTGTGCTTCGAAGTTGGAAACGAATAAAACTTAAATTGACAATTTTTTGTTGTATTTTTACAATTTATAACACAGAATTTCCTAAGGTGTAAATAAACAAACGAATATGAAATATGACAATTAACAATATGAATTTATGAAATTTATGAAATTGAATGTGCAGTAAAAAATGCAAGATTTCTCTGCTACTCGCGCACGATCGTTTCTCGTATCACATCCAAGTACTTGCACGTGGCCAATAGTGTGCTTGCTTTTTGGTATTTGTTAGTTCGTTTATTTTTTATTTTATTTATTACCGGTTAGTAATAATGCAAAAAAAATATGTAAGTAGTGTTATTAAGAAAGCTTACCAACTACTTTATTATATAAAATTAGAATTACTACACTCTTTGTGACATTCTTGCATCAAGTACCTATATACTTAATCTAATATTATTTCTGGATTAATTTTTAAGTTCAATACCTAAGTTGTGGGCGATTACTTATTGCTATGGCAACAAATGCTGAGGATTGCGAGCAGAAAATCTCTTCACCGTCATCACGTACTTCAAGAAATTGACGTAAACAGTGAAACAGCGAATGATGTTGGGAGTTGTACTCTGTAATATATAGAAAAAAATATACAGGCTACTCCTGGTAGAGAACTCGACTATATTTTATTTCGATAATTGATGCGGCAGCAAAAAAATAAATACATCCTTACAGCATATGCGTACGCAGTACAGAAAATAAACGTCAAAAACATAAACCATAAATTTCTGATTCGCGTCCATTCTCAAAACGAGGGTGACAATACCTTATACGACCTTAGCGTCATAGAAAAGCAAGTAAAGCATTTCGTAAAATTTATTCCAGTGTGTGTCGCACAACCATATATGACATTAATTCAGACAGCTAAAAAGACAAGCAAATCGTATAGCGTGACTGAAATGTATAATGAAAAATTTTACAATGTGAAATTACTTCAAGAAGAGTAGGGTAACAATTTTAATTTTAATGAGGAGAAAGACAAAATGAAATGGCATGACCTTAAGGTGTTTTGTGTTGAAAACCAACATCTGTTTACTTTCTTTTATAAGAACTGTTACGAAGATGAAGATTACTAAAATGTTTTCGTACGAAGCTTACGTGGAACTGAAAACCAAACTTTGTTATTTGCTAATGGTTTGACATGAGAGTACACAAGCAAGACACCTTTTCTCCAAATAAGAAAAGGGACTTAAAGGAATTACTTGACAAAAATGGAATACCCAGGAGTTATCGTGAAACTTACTATAAAGATTTGGCCAATTAAAATTGTAATCAGTAATAATTGATTTTTAGACTGATTCAAACTAAGCTTAAATAATTTGTTTTTTTAAGTATGTCCTTTTAATTGACTACGAATTACTTAAATTGACTGGATTTTGTGTTCTTTTTTGGAAGGTTTATTTTGTTAAATATATAGATTAAGTACAAAATGTTCAAGAATACTGTATTTTGTTATCTGTATCTGAATTTGTTTAATTATAATCTAAAAATTATTAAAAACAGTGTTGATTTATTAATTAATATCAAAAACAACAATTCTTGATAATTGTTAACGTTTATCACAATCTCTTTAGATCCAATGTTAACAAATAGTTTTCATAAAAACATTCAAAATTCAAACATTCAGTTAACAAAAAACATTCTTTACAATCACCATAATTAAAGATGTTATTTTTAATATTACCTTAACGTTGACACTATTTCTTAGTGTAAATTATTGTAGATGTGGAACTACACATTGTTTTCCAAACACAAACCAAAAAGCATCTCATAAGTATGTACATACTTATGTTTTACAACAGAAATTCACTAAAAATAAAAACCTACCACTTTCTTATACTAGAATTACATAACACTGTTGATCCACACTTCACTGAATCGTACGTTTGTTGTATTTCTACCTCTTATGACTCAGTTGATTGCCTGCACTAAATTTATACTTCAATTTAATTTAATTCACAAGTCAATTTGTTAATAATTTTAAATAAAACAAAAAATTTTACAACTTAACGTCATATACAAATAATGTTTTTTCCTTTTGTATATTTTTATATCAGTCAACCAGATTATATTGTCTAGCTTAAAATCTTAACATATCTGTAAATATCCAACCCTTCTTTGGACATATTGTGATTATACCACTAACATAAATGAATGTAAAAAAAGAACGAAATATCTGTGATATACACTAACATCTACACGGTTGTATTACTTCCCTTTTGAGAACAAGTTTTAACTTTTATTTTTACATCCATCAGCATTATTAATACACTTAGTTCTTCGACAGAAGGTATGTAATACATACATCTTACCGGAGTGTTGACTACTATACACAACACTAAATACAAACCGAATAATTTTTTAAACATGATATGCTCATATAGAACGGGACCTATATACATATATATATATATATATATATATATATATATATATATATATATATATATATATATATATGTGATTTTAAATGAAATTCAACAAAGTCTAATAACGTGGCTGAAGAAAGGGAGTGTCTTATACCAAACAAAAAGAAGAACTAATTAAGACAGGTGCCGTATCCATAAGTGACAGTCGATACGACACATGACTTAAAATTGTCTTGTCAAAAATAATGCCGGCCACATGGTGATATTAAAATATAATAAATTAAATTATTTAATTTAAGCTTTGTTTGCCATCTTCCTCTAAGCAGGAGATGCGTTTCGGTTTATGTTTGGAAAACAATGTGTAGTTCCACATCTACAATAATTTACACTAAGAAATAGTGTCAACGTTAAGGTAATATTAAAAATAACATCTTTAATTATGATGATTGTAAAGAATGTTTTTCCATTACAGCAAGTTCTGATGAAGCCCAAAATTATGTAGCGAAAGCTTGACTTTTAATAAAAGATACTCACTTTGAACTACCCGTTTTTTATTGCTTCCTTAGTATTGGGTCGTTTCCGGTTACTTCAACTGTCTATATATATATATATATATATATATATATATATATATATATATATATATATATATATATATATATACAGATTGAACGAAATAAATTCGGAACATAGGAATATAATGTATTTCATGTAGGCTCAATTCTGCTGTAGCTGGTTGGCCAACAAAAGATTGTCAAATAATTATATTATAAAAAATCCCATACTTCAGTGGGCTGCTGGATTCTGAACTCATAAAAATTGAAAGCTACACATAAATCTACGATTTTATTATGCTGTCAAACCAGTTATAGTCCAGGAAATGTAGCATTTCACCTCGCAATTTTTTCGTGCGGCGTGGATTGACTTCAAATTTAACAGAAGGTAGGTAATAGCCTAAGGATCAAAATCTATATCGAACCAAAGTGCGCCAAAGCCTTGGGGGTGGTTGCCACCCCATCTCCGGGGTGAAAATTTTTTTTACGTTTTAACTACAGGTTTCGATTAGAAGAGTGATTCTGAACAAAAAATGTGCTATACATTTTTTTTTATAAAATGATATTTTTCAAGTTCTTCGCGATTGAAAGTAACAACTTTTAGACGAAAAAATCCACGTTTTTAATCGATTTTTCGCGAATAACTCGAAAATGGTGCATTTTACCAAAAAAATTGTAGAAAACAAATTTGTAGCTTTTAAAAAGACAAATACAATTACAAATACAATATCAATGTTCAGCGGTTTTCTTCAAATGATAAATTTGAAAGATTCAAAGTCAAATATCGGGAAAATGATGCATTTTTGGAAGAAAACTCACAAAACGTTTTTTAAAGAGCATAAATAGACCTATCCTAAAAAAATAAGGTCAATACCTCATTTTTTACGAAAAAATCGAGGAAAACAACAACCTCACCACCCCCATAATTAAAATCGATCTTCACCCTTCTGCAATTCCCTTTGTAGATGTATTGTTAATACGTCCAAGAAGTTTGACCCATTTAAAATGCTTAGTTTTAAAAAAAGTACAGCTTAAAGCGAGAAACGATTTACAATTTCATATTTCTTACCCTTCTTTTTTTAAATATGCCCGAAAATACTGAATATATGAAAAAAATAAAAATTACCAAATTGTAGCTTTTTTAATGACTAAAATTATCCTTTATTTAGATTTGTTGTACAATGAATATTTGGCGAGATATAGCCGTTTAAAGCATCGATTTACGATCAAGCACCATCTTTTTCGAGCCCTTTAAACTCACCTCATTTAAAAACCAAGGGTTCCAAAAAGATTTAATTCACAGATCCTTGTATCTATTAAAAACATCTACAAATCGTTTTTGAAGAAACATCTATCGTTAAAAATTAAAGGAAATACGTTAAAAAAACCAGTTAATTTTTTTCCGGAAAATTCCATTAGTATAGTACAGTACATTTCGGAGCATAATAATCTACAAAACCGGTATATTAGCTAGTGGGGCGTTATACATTCGAAATTTTAAGCGTTCTTATTTTGAAATCCCATACAACAGAATAAAACATCTGCTCATATGTCTATGGCTTGGCAATGAAAATATCAGAGCAACAGATTGGGGATGGTTTTCCAAAGATGGTTTGTTATTACCCGTACGCATGAACAAACAACCTGCACCCGATAAATTTTTGAAAATTATTTTTTGCCAATGCAAAAAAGGATGCGGCGTTTCATATGGGTGCAGAAAAGTTGGTTTATACTGTAACTCTACTTGTTCTGGGTGCTCAGGTGAAGGGTGCAATAACAGTCCACCAATAATTGAGGAAGATGATGATGACATGGATCACATGAAGATGTAATTGATGACGAATAAAATTAATATTATAATTGTTTTACCTATAAATGTAAATATTTGCAACTATTTATGTAAATGTATAAGAATATATGGTGCCTTTTTATGTTGATAATTTTTTTTGTATTTAATTCTACTTTTTTCAATTTATATCTTATAAATTAGTTTATAAAAACTGCAATGTTGTAAAGGGTGATTTTCAAAAGTTGAAAAGTTGCAAAATTTTGGCAAAAAATTGTTTTCACCTATAGCACTCATAACAATTGATTTTTTAGGGTTGAAAATGTATGAATTTGTATTTTAAAGTATAAAAAACTCACTATTTAACTAATCCAAACCAAATTTCACTCATCTTAGGATTTGTAATATTATTTGACAATTTTTGAAAATTAGGGGTAGTTTTTACCCCTAAGAACAATCAGGGTTCATCGGCATGACATAAACTATAAAGTAGAGGGTGAGTTGAGCTTAATTCCAAATTTTTATGCAAGTCGTTCCAAGGTGAAATCATTTTCTTCGCATTACTAATTTTTTTATATTAATCTCTAATGAGGGTCGCTTTTTAAGGGTTGAAATATGATGGAACTTTATTGAAAAGCACGAAACTATCATTATTTAATTAATTCAAACCAAATTTTACCCATATTCAAGTTTAATATGTTATTTTATAATTTTTGACAATTAGGGGTAGTTTTCACCCCTAGGAACAATCAGGGTTCGTCGACAAGACATAAACTATAAAGCAGCGGGCGAATTGAGCTTAAATCCAAATTTTTATCCAAATCGATCCAAGGCGAAATCATTTTTTTAGAATTAGTAATTTTTTACATTAATCTCTAACAAGGGTTTCTTTTTAAGGGTTGAAATATGATGGAACTTTATTCAAAAGTATAAAATAATCAGTATTTAATTAATTCAAACCAAATCTTACCCATATTCAGGTTTAATATGTTATTTTATAATTTTTGAAAATTAGGGGTAGTTTTCACCCCTAAAACCCTTCAGCGCACTTCGGTTCGCTATAGATTTTGATCCTTGGGCTATTACCTACCTTCTGCTAAAATTTCAACTGGATACATGCAGGACGAAAAAATTGCGAGGTTTTAACTTTTTTCGAGCTTCAATTCCTGAACTATTACGCCTCCTTAGACAAACCCGTCTTACGCAAACAACTTTGTTGCGAGACAGATAGTTGAACGATATTTTATACAATGTCTATACCCAGGTATGGATTTATTTTTGTCCAAGTTTTATATTGGTCCACTATTTTAAATGCAGTTCAAACAGACATGTATTAAATTGTATGTTCCGTTTTAATTTGGTTCAATCTGTATATATATATATATATAGTGTACATACTTAATTCATTTCTTGAAAAGTAACTATTCTGTATCGATACAACATTAAAACTTAACTTAAAAATTTGATACCACAAACAATACGTTGCATTTATGTAGTAAACACTGCTTTAAATGTTTGTTATTTACTAAAAATTAATTGTTTGTCTGTTAATTGAATCGGCCCAATTTAAAAAAATTGTTAAAATTTTCATGTAGATAAGGGCCTTTCACAAATTACATCATCAAAAATAAAACGGATCTATTACCATTTAGACAAAATTATTTATAACATTTTGCATATTGACATATCTATTACAACTACAAATTGTTCTATATAATACAAAATATTAAAACAAAAACTCATCAGGGCTTTCGTCATAGAAGGGCACAAACACGAAACGCACAACATTTGAAAAGTACGCCTTTCGCAAGTATGGACATGTTACTAACAGTTAATTGCTACCTTGTAGGATCAAATATAACAGGTGGGCAGGGAGAGTGGGAGATAATCTCAAATATAGTTAACGAACAAACAATGTCCTTTGTCTTTCACTGTCAGTGCTAAACAGTAGATAATTACATTGTGTGCCTTTAGCATCTAAAATCACAGTTAGAGATAGTGCAAACACTCCTGACTACGGAACTGCGCGAAGGCGGAGTCAAAATTCACGTAAAGGCAGAAAGATTCTATTGTAAGTGGAATTACACTAACCAAACTGAAACGTTCTACCTTCGACTACAAGCTCGAAATTGACGATATTGTTACAGTGTTGGACTGAGTAATAAATAAAAAATTGTACGGTGCATAACAAAAATTAGTTTTATGTCCATTTCGTTTATATTTTCAATAATTTTTGTTCAGAATCTTTTAGAAACTTGTTATTTTGAACTTATTTAACAATTAACACATTTGGTCCCACTGTACTGGTCTAAGTACAGCAGCAAAAATGGCCTAGTAGTGACACATCTGGTAAAAAAGTGGTACTCTACGTGTATGTCCGATTCTATTAGGAAGTGTTTTACTAGATTTTCACAAATTACACCCTAGGTGATGCTCTTCTTCCTAATTTTTGCCGCATTAATTATAAGCTAACCTTCATATTTCTGTTGGATCATTGAAGTGTTTGATATTTTGTGATTTTATTACTATTTGTCATTTTTTAACTTTTATTGTTGAAAGGGTAAGTACTAGTAATGTTTATTTATATATTAATTGTTATTATTGTTTTTTTTTATGTTACAAAATAGACCTATAGTTATACGAGTGCAGTGGGTTTGTATGAGATCAAAATGATTATGTGATTTTTTATTGTTTTAGGTTCAATATTGGTATTGGAATAGATTTTTAAGAATTACCGCCTACTAGTCCCATTGGGTTTTATGGAAAACGTTATAGAACTCTTGCTTTATCTTAAGATGATGACCTAGCGAGTTCCACTTATTGGAATGTATCGGTGGTAGTTATTCTTCCTGATACTGGTTATCAAACTGACAATGAGGACATAGATGGGGATGATCTTTAGACTTAAAGCTTTCCGAATGACGTAGAAGAGAAAATTTACTGAAAGGCCAAAATAAAACCAAGAAATCTGACTGGACGAAAGACATTACTAATATTAGTATGACATCTACAACAGGTTACGAAGGTCGTCTGGATAATATGAAAAAAGAAATTCGAGATAAATCTCCGATAAAATAAATGATAAAAATATTTGAGAAATTTTTCGACAATGAAATTATTAAATATATTACACAGCAGACAAATTTATATGCCACTCAAAATAATAATCATCAATTTTATGTAAGGCAGGTAAAGATAAAGATCTTTCTGGTTATTTTACTTTTTACTGGATACCATACATTGCGAAGAAAGCGCAAAAATTGGTGTTTAGATGAGGATCTTCAGATTCCTCTCGTTACTCTTATGAACAAACTAATTAAAAAATTTCAACAATTTGGCCTATTTTACAAAGACCTATCAATTGATGAAGCGATGATAAAAAATTATTTTGGGCATCACTCATCTAAACGGTTCCTAAGGAGAAAGCCAAGTAAGATTTGGGTACAAGGACTGGATGCTTGGTAGTTAAACTGGTTATTGCTACAATTTTGACACATATTGTAGAGCATCAGTGGATAAATCAAAAGTCGCGGCGTTGCCTTTAGGATCACAAGTTGTTTTAAAAATGCTTAATGTCGTTAATGTGCCTACTGACCACGAAGTATTTTTGAAATTACAATGTTATGGTAACTTTAAAAGTTAAGGGCTTTAGGGCAACAGGCACAGCAAGAGAAAATCGTATAACAAAATTTCCTTTGCTACCTTCTGCTGTAATAAAAAAGAAGAATCATGGCGATTTTAAATATCGCTTTGACAAAACAAGTCTACTACTTTTTGTAAAATGTAAGGACAACAAAGTGGTCACAATGGCATCAAATTACGATAGTATTGAACCACGTTCAAAAGTGAATAGTTGGTGTGCTGCTGCCAAACGGAAAATTGATATATCCCAACCGAACCTTTTCTCATCATACAATGCTTCAATGGGCGGTGTTAATGTCTTTGATCAACCGGTTAATACCAACCGACTCAGTATACAAGGTAAAAAATGGTGGTGGCCAATTTTTACCGACATTCTAAACTCAGACCATTTTAACTCGTGGAGGTTACAAACATTTGCTGAAAATGAAGAAATGGATCTTTTACTTTTTCAACGAAATGTAGTACGTCATTATTTAAGAAGTTTTGGTAAATCTGCTTATTCTAAAAAACGACTAGCAGGATCTGTACCAATTAGTCTAAAAATTGATTGAAGCGGTCACTTTCCAAAGAAAATAGACAAACAACTTCGATGTCGCTTATGGCATCAAAGAGTACGTTGGATTTGTATAAAATGTAAAGTTACTCTATGTATTAAACGTGATTGTTTTGTAAAATTTTATACTCGTTAAATTACAGTTTTGTATAATTTTATACTAGTATAATATAGGTACATACCCAAGTATGTACCTATATTTTAAGAAAATAAAATCTTTTCATTTTTACACAGTGTTTTATATTTTTGACTCTCGATCAGCCCATTGTATTCCTATGACTACACACACTTTTTGCTAAAAATTAAATTTTTTTGTCAAATAACAATGACATAAACCCATAAAAAAATTATTATTTAACCCAGATCCAACAAGGACATTTAAAAAATCTTGTATTATCAAAAAAAATGTCGTGGGATCAAATGGGTTAAAAAATGTTTAACTTCTTTAAGGAAACGCATATAAAGGCTAAAGTCTTATATGAAACGTACAGAACAATTTTTAATAAGGAATATAATATTGCTTAGAAATGAGCTATGCGTGACTAATTTCAAATTAGTCTTACAATTTGACTGATACTGAAGAACTCAGACAATTACTTGTTATGAATGATTTACATAAAAGAAAGGCTAAATCGTTTCGCTCAAGAAAATGGCAAGCCAAAAATCTATAAAAAAAAACAACAAAAAGCAAGCCATCTGCATAGATTTTTTTAAAAATTATTGAATTCCGAAAATTGAAACTAACGATGTGTACTATAAACGCCAATTGGCTATAACATAAAGGAATGGCCAAAAAAGGATCAAACGAAGTTGCATCTTTTCTTGTCCATTTTATTAATAACTTACAAAACCTTGTTGAAGAACTGCAAATCCGGTGCATTTTATCCTCCTTGCCGGAGGTTAAAATAAAACTTTACTATTTTTCGATTTATTTATTTTGTGGTAAACAACAAAAATCATAATCTGAAAGAAATAAATATTACATTTTCTGTAAGCGGACATTCCTGTTTGGAGTGTGACAAAAATTTAGGATTGTGGCATTTGAAGAGCCTTTTTGAAGTCCCGAAAGAGTTTGAAGACGTCATTGGGTATTTCTGTTCCAAACCAGCGTTTTGTTACAGTGAGTGTGTCACAAAACATGGTACTGGACTGGAAATCATTTTTAGACACAATATATTTACAAAAAGCCAATTAAAATACAGACTTTGAAGGAAATAGTGGCATCATATAATCATAGCCGTCCTATCTACTACCATTCAACATACAATGGATCACTACTATCTGGATTAAGAGGTTAAGCCCCACGGCGGACACCGGTGTCTGATTTGAAATTCGCCGCTTGGGCCACGGACAACACTGGTGTCCTCTTGACTTTAAATTTTTCATTATCCTTACCCGACCAGAGGGATACGATTTTATGCGGTTTTAACATAGGAATGTGTCCGCTATGACCCTGCAATATAGAATCTTGAACCAGGTTCTGTGCAGCAATTCCGATTTGAAAAATCTGGTGTAATAACTAACTTGTGGTCTTTCATTAAGTATAGAAATAAGAATACCCACAATTGATAAAAAAATGTATTAAACAAATAAGCTATAGAAATATATATCTTTTATAGGTATGTACAGACATTTACTTCAAAAAAATTAACGAGTTTTGTGAAATAAACTAAACCATTCCAGACAAAACCTAGGACTATTTTCGCACCGGGCACAGTACGTTATTACTTTCTTCACTTTACCTCTCAGTCAATCCTGTTTTCTCTTGTCACATATTTTTCAGTACCGTCTATTTTCCCGTGCCTTATTTTTTAATTTTGTAAATACGTAAGCATTGAGGTTTACTTTGCACGAAGAGTACGTTCATAAAACTGGTCGCCTTCAAATTTTAACAATTTTTTAATTACTACATATCGAATATTAGCTCGAGCTCCAAAGATTAACACATATATTTAATACAACAGCTAAGAAATACAATATGATAATATCAGCAGACAAAATCAAATGTATGACAACATCTAAATACCCACTACGGTGTAAAATCTAAATTGAACGGGAAACTAATAAAGCAGGAAGCAAGGTTTAGATATCTGGGAATATATATAACTAGTTAGGGAGATGTTAAAAAAGAAGTACGACAACAAAGCTTAAAAGCAAGTAAAGCGGCGGGAGCACTCAATGACACAATCTGGAAGAACAAACACCTAAGACATGATACAAAAACAATAATCTATAAAGCAGCAATTAGATCTATAATAACATACACGGCAGAGACAAGACCTGATACATATAAAACAAGACGACTGCTAGAAACAACAGAGATGAAAATACTCCGACGAATATTGGGGAGAAGTCTATTGGATAATGATAGAAGCGAAAACATAAGAAGAGCATGCAATATAAAAGAAATAAATGGATGGGTGACAAAACGAAAACAGGAGTGGAACGAACATATCAGTAGAATGGCAGAGGGTAGAATAGTACGAATAGCACGAGATAAGTCACCGAATGGACGAAGAAGTATTGGCAGACCAAGAAAAAATGGTGCGACAATGTAGGAGGCTAATATTGAAGAAGAAACAGGCTTTAAAGCCTACATACTAGAAGGAAGAAGAAGAAGAAGAATATCAAAAATCATTTATGTATGTGTTGGTCTGTTCGGCCTCATTGTAGATGAAATGGGCATTAACAATTGAAGTGCCTAATAAAGTTTCTATAGCTATTTTTTGTACCAACGGAGAGTATCTGATCGGATAAATCAATGGAGCTTTTACCTAAATTGTAATTATTTACCGCTTTCGGTTTTTAAATATTATTTTCCTGTCGTTGAAGTTCAACCATTTCAGCGTTGTGACATACATTCCTCTTTTATATAACATCAAGCAAGTGAACTAGCAGCATCTACCATCACTGGTAGTTGCTGCTAATTCACCTTGCTTCTCTTTGCCTGCATATACACTTATCTATCTATCTATCTAATTAGCCTTCTTCGGTCCATCTTTGGACATAGGCCTCCCCAATCCTTTTCCATTCTTCTCTGTCTGTCGCTACAGTCATCCATCTAGAGCGCACGTGCTTCTTAATATCATCTGCCCATCTCATTTGGGGCCTTCCTCTGCTTCGTTTATATTCCCACGGTCTCCAACTTATAAGAATTTTGTTCCATAGGTCTTCTTTTTGTCTTATATTGTGTACGGCAAATTTTCATTTCAATTTTGCAACTTCTTGTCTAACATCCCTCACTTTTCTTTTCTCTCTTATCCACTCGTTTCTCTTCTTATCCATTAGTCTTATGTGCAACATTTGTCTTTCCATTGCTCTTTGGGTTTTTATGATTTTGTCCATGTTTGCTTTTGTAAATGTCCACGTTTGGGAGCCATACGTAAGAACAGGGAGTACGCATTGATTATATACTTTGGTCTTAAGATGCTGTGGATATCTTTTGTTTTTAAGAATGTAGCTTAGTTTGCCAAATGCCGCCCATGCCAGTCTAACTCGTCTTTTGATCTCTGCTGTTTTGTTCTCTTTGTTAAGTTTTATAGTTTGACCAAGATATATATATATATATATATATATATATATATATATATATATATATATATATATATATATATATATATATATATATTATTGTGATATTTAAAGTCTTGGTGCGCCAAGCAATAATTAGCTAATTAATTAATTGAATAATTAAAATTATTTAAATGATATGATTATGACTCTATCACAATTTTTAATTCTTTTATCTCAGGGTTAAATTCGTGCTTCAATATCTATGCTATTACATGTGAAAGGTAAGGTCCAAAGAATACCGGAATAATAAAAAACACATATGATCTAACACTATATATTGAAATAAAAATAGTGAAATAATTCACACTCAAAAGTTTTCAATAAACAAAATCTCATATAATAATTCTCAAAATTTTTTTTACGTACGTGAACAATCAAAATTAATGGTACAAACAATATTAGTTGAAATCTCAAAATCCAAGTATTACTCTAAATCTCCTAATCAAAATATTTATATCCTTTCTCAATTAAGTGTAAAAATTGTGTTATCAATGAAAGAAAAACTGCAGAAAACAAAACTATCTCTCTCTGATGATGAGTGGTCCAAATCCTTGTTATTTGTAGACTATACTATTTACTCGTGGCCGCTCCCTAAGTAATCAGCAATCATACAATAATTTATTGCAGGTATCTCGTCCTTAATGATCTCCTTCAAATGCACGAATCGTTCAAATTATGCTAGCTTCTTCTTCTCTCAATAAACTGAATCTCTCGTTGGCCTGAGTGAAAAATGACTCTTGGAATATCTTTTCTTTACGATAAACTGAATCTCTCGTTGGCCTGAACAGTGACTCTTGGAATATAAGTAGAAAAATATGACTTACAATATTTTACTGGATCAGCTTCTGTCAGATACACTAACTACACGAAAACTCACAAACTTTCACTGCTACTGCTTCCTACCTCTGGGAAACTACCCGAGAACAACGGCCGTTCGCCTTGCACCCTTGGAAACCAACTAACTATCTTTTTTCACTCCGAAATCTAGCTAAACTTTCATTCCTACATACCTCCCACCTTTTTTAATCTCCGCCAATCAAAACTCGTCACAATTCCCCTTTCTTTCATTCCGATAACAAACAAATTTTTACCTATAATCATAAAATTTCCTAAAACTTATTTACAAATAATATTTTTCTATAATTCTTAAAAACTAACAAAAACATCTTTTCAAATCTCTTCTATTGTCTATAATCGCTGTGTTAATGTATTTGGAAAAACCCGGTTCAATTGTCTTTGGGATTTCACTTAAAATTATGCGGGTCACTCAAGTATAGTATAACAAAGGAAATAATTTATGCTTAGCTTACATTTTATTTAATACAGGTAATCCAAAAATTTAAATATTTTCCTTCTTCGAAATGTTTGTTGGGTATTATCCTAATTATCTGAATTATTTTAATGTTTTTGAATCTTGAAATATTTTAGACAAACCAATATCTTTCTCGATTTTACATATCATAACAAATCCCCGCCATTTGATCTGCCGAAAACCTTTTGTTAAATTTTAAAAATGACAAAAGTTTTCTAGGATCAAATTATTTCACTATGTTATTAAAATCTACGTATGATACTGATAAATGTCGTGAATGTTAAAATACCCCGTATATTGCCTGTCTTTATACGGGATTGGATATATTTTCGTTTTAAATTTTTCCAAGTATTTTCCCTTAAAAGAAAGTTCATAATTTTTAGCCACTCGGTTTACTTCATTAACAAGATCTCCATGGTTTCCAAAAATCTTCTCTATTTTCTTTCCCATGTTTTCTCCACAATTTATTTTTCTTTCATCCTCCCTTTGTTCACATGTGTTCACTGCCCATAGTATTTCTTCACAAAATTCTGGATTCTCGTACATCAGTGCCATTTTTTCTTCTGTTTTCTTTTTATCCTCTAATTCCCTTTGGTATTCCGAACACCATGTTTCTATTCCTTTCATTTCTCTGATGATACCTTCTTTTTCTTCCTGCTTCCAGTCTGTTTTATCGTCGGTTGCCGACAATTCCTCTGTACCTTCTATTTCTTGTTTTTCTCTTGTCTCCATCTTATTTTCCTGCTTTCTTTTCGAACTCTTCTTCTTTTTATTCCTTCTCTTTTTCTCTTCTGTTAGATTTTGTTCTTGTACTTTCGGTTTATCCTCCACAGTCATATCGATTTCTTTGCGTTTTTCCTGTGCATTGATCCTTCCAGAATTTGTTTTCCTATCTGTTTGCTTTTCTTCTTCTGTGTTGTCTGGTTCTGGTCTGATTTCCAGTTTATTTTCCGAAAAATTTATTGTGATATCTTTTTTCCTCAATTCATCAATTCCCGCTATCATATCATGATTTAAATCTTCAATCACCACACATTTCATAGTATGGAATTTGTCTCCCACTCTTATCTGTACTCCCAAACCTTCGTTTACTGTCGTCAAATTTTTATTGTTTGCACCCACTAAATCAACCCTAGGAATCTTATACACAAATCTGTCCAAATTTAATTCTTTTACTAGTTTTTTATTGATTAGCGATATCTCCGATCCAGAATCAATCACAATTTTAATCGCTTTATGTTTTATAAATGCATCTAAAAATATTAGATTAGAATTAGAAATTTGTCTTTCGTTTCCTATTGCTACATGATTCATCTCCCTTCTATTTTGTTGTTGGAAGCTCTGGTTATTTCTATCGTCCATTTGTTCGTTAGTATTATTATTCGGAGGATTTTGTGCATCTCTATTCCTGTTGTGATTTTCATATGTTCTATTTTGTGTGTCATTCCTGTTATCGTAATTTTGTTGTCTATTGTAATTATTGTAATTTCTCGACCTATATTCGTTTGTTGATCTGGGATGTCGGTTTCTCTGGTCATAATTTGATGAATACCTTCTTTCCGGTCCATTATATTGATCATGTTGTCTTCTATTTCTCATTTCTCTTCTTTTCGCTTCTTTTAATTGAAGGAATTGGCACAAACTATCAATATCTTGATAGTTTCTCAAAATCACGTGATATTCCAACGTTTCCTCAAAATGTCTGCTGATCATTTCTACCAGCTGTTCGGTAGAATATTTGTATTCTAGATATTTTGAAATGTTATATATCTGCAAAGCATATCTTTCTTCCGATATTCCCATTCTTTCGTGATATTTTCCATTCTGTAGCTCTTGGTTGATTTCCCTCTGCTTATTTTTTTTCCCAGAAATAGTTGAGAAATTTATTTTCAAAATCTGTCCAATTTTCAAACTCATCTTCCTTGCTTTCATACCATAACGCTGCTCCTTCTTTCAAATGGTTTCTAATTGTTTCTTTGCAATCGTCAAAATATCTAATATGTTGTAATTTGGTTTTCAAATTTTTAACAAACGGTACTGGGTGTGTTTTCCGAATATCCCGGCCAAATTGTATTTTCGCCTCGCTTGTTCCATGGACGATAACTTCTTTTCTCTCTATTCCTCTCAGTTCAATTTTTGCCATTTGCTTTTCATTTTGCTTTAATCTCCTTTCTACTTCTTTCCTGTCTTCTTGTAGCGCCATTTCAAATTTTTCTTCTAACTGTTCTAATTCCTTTTTCTGGACAGTCTTAATCTCTTTCATTTTAGTTTCTATTTCTTCTCTCTGCATCTCTAGTTTCTTCTCTGTTTCTTCTCTAACTTTTTCTAAACAGACTTTTACATCATTTTCATATTTGTCCAAACGCTTTTCCATTTTTCTATCATTTTCTTCTAATTTCTGTTCATAGTTTTCCAAACGCTGCTCTATATTCCTGTTATTTAGTTCTATTGCTTGTTTTGTCTCTTCTTGTATTTGTTTTGTTTCCAGTTGATTTCTATCAATTTTTTGTGATGTTTCTTTTTGGTTTTTCTCTATTGTCTCTTCCATTTTCTTTGCTGTTTCATTCATTGTTTGTTTTGTTTCCCTTTGATTCTCTTGTATGGCCTGTTTTGTTGATTCTTGTATTTGTTGTGTCTGTAATTGCATCATTGCTAATAATTTTTCTAACATCCCTGTTTCTTTTCTTTCCTCTATTATTGTAACATTTCCTTCATTATCCGATCCTTCTTCAAACATTGTTTCCTCTTCTCTGTTATCCTCCTTCCTTTCTTGCATTTTGCTTTGACTCCTTGTGGTCGACATGTTGTTTCTTTTCGTTACTGTTTTTGTCCCCGCCAAATGTGAAATTTTACAACACTCTATATGTTGCAGAACACGACAATATTTCTCCCCAATTGTAATAAATTTTCACGACAAATATCAAATATGCAATCAGTAAAATTCAAATAATTCAAAATAAATATCAAATGTACGATTGGTAAAATAAAATCAAATAATTCAATAGCAGTAAATATCAACTAACTACGATCAATCAATAAATCAAATTTATATTCCCTGGAAAAATTGTCAAAATACTTTCAAATTAAAATTCCCTCAATGTTATATGTTTTTATCTCTGGATCACCTGTACTTATTCCAGATCTCTTTCCCTTCCTTCACATGTAAAGCTGCGATATTTTCAAGCCCCACGTTTTGGAAGCCAGTTATTGTGATATTTAAAGTCTTGGTGCGCCAAGCAATAATTAGCTAATTAATTAATTGATTAATTAAAATTATTTAAATGATATGATTATGACTCTATTACAATTTTTAATTCTTTTATCTCAGGGTTAAATTCGTGCTTCAATATCTATGCTATTACATGTGAAAGGTAAGGTCCAAAGAATACCGGAATAATAAAAAACACATATGATCTAACACTATATATTGAAATAAAAATAATGAAATAATTCACACTCAAAAGTTTTCAATAAACAAAATCTCATATAATAATTCTCAAAATTTTTTTTACGTACGTGAACAATCAAAATTAATGGTACAAACAATATTAGTTGAAATCTCAAAATCCAAGTATTACTCTAAATCTCCTAATCAAAATATTTATATCCTTTCTCAATTAAGTGTAAAAATTGTGTTATCAATGAAAGAAAAACTGCAGAAAACAAAACTATGTCTCTCTGATGATGAGTGGTCCAAATCCTTGTTATTTGTAGACTATACTATTTACTCGTGGCCGCTCCCTAAGTAATCAGCAATCTTACAATAATTTATTGCAAGTATCTCGTCCTTAATGATCTCCTTCAAATGCACGAATCGTTCAAATTATGCTAGCTTCTTCTTCTCTCAATAAACTGAATTTCTCGTTGGCCTGAGTGAAAAATGACTCTTGGAATATCTTTTCTTTACGATAAACTGAATCTCTCGTTGGCCTGAACAGTGACTCTTGGAATAGAAGTAGAAAAATATGACTTACAATATTTTACTGGATCAGCTTCTGTCAGATACACTAACTACACGAAAACTCACAAACTTTCACTGCTACTGCTTCCTACCTCTGGGAAACTACCCGAGAACAACGGCCGTTCGCCTTGCACCCTTGGAAACCAACTAACTATCTTTTTTCACTCCGAAATTTAGCTAAACTTTCATTCCTACATACCTCCCACCTTTTTTAATCTCCGCCAATCAAAACTCGTCACAATTCCCCATTCTTTCATTCCGATAACAAACAAATTTTTACCTATAATTATAAAATTTCCTAAAACTTATTTACAAATAATATTTTTCTATAATTCTTAAAAACTAACAAAAACATCTTTTCAAATCTCTTCTATTGTCTATAATCGCTGTGTTAATGTATTTGGAAAAACCCGGTTCAATTGTCTTTGGGATTTCACTTAAAATTATGCGGGTCACTCAAGTATAGTATAACAAAGGAAATAATTTATGCTTAGCTTACATTTTATTTAATACAGGTAATCCAAAAATTTAAATATTTTCCTTCTTCGAAATGTTTGTTGGGTATTATCCTAATTATCTGAATTATTTTAATGTTTTTGAATCTTGAAATATTTTAGACAAACCAATATCTTTCTCGATTTTACATATATATATATATATATATATATATATATATATAATCCTTAACTTGTTCTATTTCATCTTGTCCGATTCTCATTGTGATGTCTTCATCTGTATTTGTTATAGTTTTCGTCTTGCTGTAATTGATATTAAGGCCTATCTTTCCAGCTTCTACGTCCAGTTCTTTCATCATTTCAAATAATTCTTCTTTTTATCGGTTATCAATACGATCAGCGATCAGCGTACCTTAGATGATTCAAGCGTTGTCCACAAATTTTTATACTTTTTTTTCCCATTCTAATCTTTTAAAAGTATCTTCAAGAGCCTGATTGAAAAGTTTCGGTGATATTGTATCACCCTGTCTCACGCCTCTACTTATTTGTAATGATTTTGTTCCTTCATATACTTTAATTGTTGTTTTGACTTCCTTATATATATATTGGTTATTAGTTCCGTATATCTGTGGTCAATTCGGCTGTTAATCAAAGAACTTTTCACTGCCCAATGTTCGACACTGTCGAAAGACTTTTCGAAATCTATGAACGCCATATATAGAGGAATGTGGTATTCATTTGCTCGTTCTATAAGTATTTTCATACTTAGTAAATGGTCACTTGTGCTGAATCCCTTTCGAAAACCAGCTTGTTCTTTCGACTGGTATTCATCGAATTTTGTCGTCAATCTATTGGTTAAAATTTTTGTTAGGAGTTTATACATTACATTGAGGAGTGTTATAGGACGGTAGTTTTTTATATCTGCTTTATCCCCTTTCTTGTGTAGGATAATAGTTACTGATTCCTTCCAGTTGATTGGGATTTTTTTTTCTTTTAATATCCTGTTAAAAAGGGAATGTAGAGTATTAATTACCACTTTTCCACCATATTTCAGCATCTCTGTAGTTACTCCATCTTTTCCAGGCGATTTGTTGTTTTTCATTTCTTTCAATGCCTTCTTTATTTCTGATTTGCTTATTTCGGGATGCAGCTCTGAGTTGACATTTTTTATTTTGACCTTAAGTTGGTTTTTAATTTCTTCTGGTGGTTTCTTTTTTGTTTTATATAATTCTGAGTAGAAATGGTGGATTATATTTATGATGTCATCTTTAACGTTTGTTTCTATTCCATTTACATCTTTTATTTTGTTTATTTCAAACTTACCTAATTTCGGCCTTAAGCATTTCATATTTTTGTTGTTTTATATTACTTCTTCTATTTTTATTTCTTGTTCTTTTCTCTTATTTTCTTTTATTATTCTGCTTATTGTTTTATTAATTTCTACATATTCTATAGATTTCCTTTTGCCTTCTTCGTTCAGCTTCCTTCTTTTATCCATAAGCTTCTTTGTTTCTGTTGATATATAGTTGTTCTTTTTTAGATCCTTCTTTGCTATTTCTTTTCCTGATGTAATCATTGTTGCTGTAAGTATGTTGTCTATTTCGTCTATATCTTTATCGTCACTGTCTAATCTTTGGGTAAGTTGTTCTTTTAATAGGTCTTTGTATATCTCTTTATATTGACCTAGTTTGTTTCTATCTACTAGATTCCAGTTTCTACTTATTTTTCTTTTCATCTCATAGTTACCGTCAATACTAATTTTTGCTCTGACCATCCTGTGATCGCTACCTGTTGTGAATCTGTTAAGAACTGTTACATCTTTAATGATATATCGTTCCGTGGACAGTATGTAGTCGATCTCATTTTTTGTGGATCCATTAGGGCTGATCCATGTCCACTTTCGTTGGGGCTTTTTTTTGTAAAAGGAGTTCATTGCGTATAGATGCTTTTCTTCTAGGTAGTTCATCAAAGTATTACCTCTATCATTTCTCTGGCCATACCCGAAATCTCCTATTTTAGTTTTTCTTTGTTTAGTTTTTTACCCAGTTTGGAATTGAAATCTCCAATTACTAGTGTAAGATGATTTTTATGTTCTTCCATAGCCTTTGATATATCTTCATAAAATAGTTCGATATTTTCTTCATCATAAGCTGTCGTGGGGGCATATACCTGGATAATTTTAATTGATGTTCTTCTTATTTTAAGTATGACATAGGCGACACGATCTGATATACCTTTGATAATTTACTATTCATTTCATTTCCTTTATATTATAGTAGATTACCAGATTTTAGCTGTATTCGGTTTTCTTCTTTTCTTCGAGTTTCTGATAGGGCTATGATATCCCATTTTATGTTTGTTAATTCTTCTTCCAGTTCATGTACTTTTTCATCTGTAGACATTGATCTAAATATACACTTATAACCATTCTTAATTTCATTCCATTTCATTCATTTTAATGCCATATTTATGACACTTTTGTGGATTATACTGCTTGAAGAGTAAACGTCCCTGAAACGGGACCATGGTTTCATCGATGCAAAATGTTTTCCCTAGTGTAAATATTTTTAATAGTTGCTTATAATTTGGTCTATAAGTAGTTGCAATTTATACAATCGGTTTTCTTCTATCCACTTAGAGTTGTCTGAGAAGTAACACATTTTCAGAAGTAACTCAAATCGGCTGCGGCTCATAATATTAGGAGCAACATTATTTTTGAACATCCACTTCGTTGTCGAATAATCCCGAATGGAATTCATTAACTATTAAACTATTCACCTGTAGCCGACTATTCAACTATTAACATCAACTATTCCCATGTAGACCAGTAAACCTAGAAGTTGTGCAATTTCCTTTCGTCGTGTGATCGGACACCTCGATGAATATGGTGTCCGCTCGTTGGCGATATCGGACACCGGTGTCCATATGTAAAATATGTAGTTCGCGCCAGGCCAAAGCAGACACTAGTGACCGCTGTTTTTTTTTTTAACAAAAAACGGTTCAAATGGTGGGGATTCGATTTGAATGCGGATTAAATGTTAAAATTATATTTTATATCGCTTTGGTCCAGATGAGATGGTCAAAAATGAGATTTATTAATTTTCTTTACCAGGTCCTTTACCAATTTCAAAGTCTAAGTTTAAAGACCTAATGAGTCTTATGCGGTTTTGCAGTCAGTCCAAAAGCAGTGACATTTTTCCAGAACCTCGCTTATCTTTAACAGTAAGTATTAGTATATTAGTCACTACAAAGAACTTTTAGTATCGGGCTTGACACGCCCGATATTACGCGCCGAACGAAGTGAGGGGGGTAATAGAGGGCAAGTCGAGAAAAGTCGCTTCTTTGCCGAATAAAGTATACTATTTTTTCTTCAAACGTAGCAATTTTTAACCATAAATAGTACAATTCATACGCTCTTTTTACTCGAAATTAACTAGGACAACTATCAAAATAGTCTAGATGTTAGAAATTAAATTAATTAAGTCGTCGGTGGGATTTGCGTCTCCCTGGTTACAGTTGTTTAACAGTTGTTTGCAATTATTAAAGACAGCTTATTGTTGTTGCAACCGCAAGCGCCAATTTAGTGCGAAAATGCAAAACCTAAACGAAATTGAGTCCGCGGCTAATGATACAGAAGCACGTTTGGGGCCCTCCAAGTCCGGAATAAAGTATCGGTTAGCGTACAAGCACTTCCAAGAGTGGTGCGATACAAGAGAAGTACGGCAAGTTACCGAAGACGTTTTACTGGCATATTTTAATATATGTATTGGAAAATGAAAATAAATGGAAATCTTCTACAATGTGGTCACGATACCCTATGATAAAATCTGAGTTAGTTATTAGAAAAAATGTGGATATAAGCAAATTTTTAAAGTTACATGCCTTTCTGAAAAAAACAAGCGAAGGATATACTGCAAAGAAGTCTAAAGTTTTCACTAAAGACGAGTTTGATAAATTTTTGTTTGAAGCGCCAGATAAGTTGTATTTAGGATTAAAGGTAAAAAAAATTATATTGCAAAGCATGTAGTATAGTGTACTAAATTATAAAAATATTTCAGATTGTTTTGGTAATTGGGGTTACCAGAGCCTGTCGATGCGACGAAATGGTAAAAATGAAGGCTGTGGACATTGAGGATAAAGAAAATGTAATAATTATCAAAATCAAAGACAGTAAAATACGACAAATTAGATTTTTTACGATAATTGGTCAAAACCACATTAAACTGTATAAAAAGTATGCATCACTACGGCCTGAAAATTTCACAGAAAACCGATTTTTTATCAAGTACCAAAATGGAAAGTGTTACCGAAGCGTCATGGGAATACATTAGATCAGCGCAGTAGCCCAAAAAGTAGCTAGTTATTTAAATTTAAACGATGCAAGCGCATACACGGGTTACTCATACGACGAACTTCAGCAACACTTTTAATTGATGGAGGTGGAAATCTAGAATGCCTCAAACGACATGGGGGCTGGAAATCAAGCACGGTTGCCGAAGGATATATAGAGGATTCAATAAGAAATAAGAACGATAATGCTCAAAAAATTTTAAACACGAACACGGAATGATTGCTGAAAGTTGTTCTCGACCATCAGTATCATCAACAATTAGACTCCGACAAAGTTTAGTTTTAGAATATGACTCATAACTCGACGGTGCGCAGTGGTTCTTGTTTACTAGCGTTACCATAGAAACGGCCAGTTTTCAGTTTGCCAGTGTCGTAGTTGCGTATCGCAGAGAGTGTTTGACTTGTTAATTTGATCGTGTTGGATATTTTATTATTTTATTTTAGATTAGTGCTTATTAGTATAATATAGGTAGTAGTAATTAGTAACTTATTAAGTCGTTTAGTTTAGTTTCTTTCTTCTTCTTTAGTTTCTACCAATGCGTATCAAGAGTCGGGAACATTTTTGCACGGTTTCAATTTTGAAAATGCCTCATTAACTAATTATACTTTTAATATTACTATAAATAAAAATGATGTTTAATTGTTGTTAATGACATTTGTATTGTTGCTTTGTGACATGTTTCATATTGTTGCCATGACAACATTTTTCCCTCCGCCGTAAAGAAATGGGAAAAAAAACTGCTGCCGGCGGAGACATCAAACTTTGAGAGGATCAAGTTAGACAAGTAACGTCATCATTATTTGACGTTTGAAGAAAACAATTATTTTTATATGTTGATTATTAAATAAGCATTAAAAAATACATTAATTTTCTTTTTTAGTTCAAAAATAAAAACGACTGGTTTTTGTCTGTTTTAGGTAACATTGCTGCTTTTGTTCCTGCAAAATCGTAAGTGATGCAGATGTTTTTATTTATAATCTTTTTTTGAAATAATAGTACATTGTTTACCGGGTAGGAAAAGCTTAACATTCCTGGACGACTGTGAAGATTGCTAAGTCGAGGCGCAAGCCGAGACTTAGCAACACAGAGTCCAGGAATGTGGCTTTTCCTACGAGGTAAACATACTATTTTTCCGCAAATCGTTTAAAATTCGACAGATATTGATTGATTTAAAAAAAAACGCGATAATTTTATTCCCAAATAAATGGTGCTTTGAAATTCCTAATAAAATTACTTGGGTTACTATGGAAACGTATTGAGGTTGAATTGTCAAACTTTTTCTATCATTTATGTAGAACACTAACAACTGTACGGAAATATCATTTCCTTACAGTAAGGAAATGACATTTCCTTACAGTAAGGAAGTCCTGACTTTTTCTTCAAGAAATTTTGACAGGAATGTCAAAATTTCCTGGCGATTTGCGGAAAAAATAATTTGTTTTGAACATTAAGATTGAATTTACTCAGTTCTGAAAATAGATGACATATCTGTTTTCTTTCCTGTTCCCTTCAAATGTAAAATATTTCTTACCCATGTAATACTAAAATAGAATTAAAACATGGAGCTCCGTTATTAAGCAGTAAAATATTCATTTAATTTTAGTTAATAATATCACTCCTCGCCACACACGTATTTAATAGTTCTTAATAAAATAGTGCACAAATCTCAGTGGATGTGCCATTTTTCCCTTGGGCTTTCTGTCTGATGGTCTCGGTAAACCGTGCAAGTCTCTCGAGAAAGATGAAAAATTTTCCGGCTTGGTTTGTAATATAGGTATCATTAAACAGATTACTGGAACCATATTTTATTAAAGTTGAGATCGCTCCATGCGGCTGCAAAATCTTAAAAAGTTGTTATGCAGTGAGTGATTGCGTATGAAGAGGGTTTATTAGATATAATATTTGTTTTAGTATGAACGTTCTTTATTTTTATGTGCAACATGTTGAAAAAGTAGCTTCATTTTAAAAGCAAGATGGTTTAAAGTATGGGAATTATGCTGGGAATTGGTTATTGTAGTAAGAAAATAGTCGCATAATGAAGGAAGGTATATGCCTTTTATTTTCAGTAAGAGGGTATATATATATATATCGTCGGTGTTATCTAATAGGGGCAAATACGCCTACGTTTTTGGTGTTTTCGCCGATTTGACACGTAGATATTGGGAGCTACAGTTATGTATAAATGGCAAACTTATATGAGCAATGGTTTCCATAGAAACCTCAAGTGAAAAAATGGCGAATGTAATTTCCCGCGTGTCAAAAAGGCGAATGGGCCCATTCGCCTTTCTTACTTTTGATTCTTAACAATTTGTATCATGTAAATAAGGCGAACATGCAGGTAAGAAGGGCGAATGTGCACGTTGGCCCTTCTTACATTAGTAATAATAACACGATTGATTGTATTTTCATGAAATACCATAGTCATAATTATTGTGATTGTGTGACAAAACGATAGAGAACATACGAATTTAACATACGAAATAAACAAAAAGGTTTTGAGACATCACATATCGAAGCGTAACATGATTTTGGAGCTTTCAGAATCTGATGATAATGCTTTGAGTTTGACAAATAATACTGAACATTTATTAAAAAAAAAAGAAGACTCACAATACGAATAAGGCTACTACTAAAAAGGAACGAGAAGAAAGAAAGTATTTGAGGAGTGCTGGTAAAACCTACAAAAATGTAAAGGGAAAAAAAGTGAAAAAGAAAGAAAGGCAACATTTTGTGTGTATTAATGCTTTCTTAAGTGTAGTGACAAATTTTCCGAATCAGAAAAAAATGACATTTTCTTTCAGTTTTGGAAAATGGGAGAAGATGAGCGTAGTCAAGACCGACAACGACAGTTTATTGCTAATCATGTAGTTGAAAGTGAACCTAGTAGACAACGAGGTAATCCTGAATCCAGAAAAAAACGAACTCTTCACTACCATCTAGAGAAACACTCAGAGCACGTTCGTGTTTGTCGTTTATTTTTCCTGTCAGTTTTTGACTTTGAAATTGAAATTGAAAATTTGTTCGGTCCTGCCTGGAAAAAAGGAGCGTTCCTGGAATTGTATCGACTGAGCAAAGAGGGAAAGATTCGACTGTGAACAAAGTACCAGCCTGGATTGAAGAACACGCCCGTCAGCATATTCAATCCATACCAAAAGTAGAATCCCACTACTGTAGAAAGTCCAGCAATAAATAATTCTACGTTTCTTCACAACTCAATCTTGAAAAATTGTATACTTTATAACTTGAACAATGCAGGGAAGATAACTCAAAAACCACTATAGAAAATGAAAAACTAGAATTAAACAATAATAAATCATTGTTAAAACCTGTTTCCAAATTCATGTACAAAGCCTATTTCTATTCCTATGTAAACCTGCGCTTTCATAAGCCTAAGAAGGATCAATGTAGTACTTGTAATTATTAAAAATCACTGACCCTAGACGAAAAGGAATCAAGGAAAACTGAATATGAAAGACATTTAAAAAACAAAGAGACAGCCCGCGAACTTAAAACACAAAAAGTCAAAGACAGTGAAAATACTAATGAAATGAAAGCTGTCATAAACTTTGACCTCCAAGCTGTGCTAGAATGTCCTAAGGACGAGATATCCTCGATATTTTACAAACGAAATCTTGCTGTATTTGACCTCACCATATTCTGTCTGGTAATTTGCTAGAAACTAAAGAAGGAATTTGCAACTTATGGGACGAGGCCGAAGGGAATAGATGTGCTAATGAAATAGGAACCTGTGTATTTAATTACATAGCAAACCATCCACAAACTGAAGAATTCTTCCTAATGAGCGATAGCTGTGGTGGGCAGAATTTAAATTAATATTTTGCAACTGCATTGTTACAAGCTGTCAGAAGATGTACGAATTGCAAAGTAATCGATCGCGTATTTTATGAACCAGGGCAATCTCAGCAAGAAGGTAATTCCATGCATTCAGCAATTGAAAGGGCAGCAAAGAATGTACAAATTAATGTACCTTTAGAATGGCATGTTGTTTGTCAGACTGCAAGAAAAACACCAAAGCCTTACAACATTGTTTATTTGGATCACACATCTTTCATAGATTGGAAGGAATTGGCTTAAACCAACAAAAAAAATAAGGTATGAAACTGTAACTGTCCAATTGACTTACTCCCTAAGGCGTACAGCAGTCGGTTGCCTATAACAGTCACTAAACACAAAGATCTCATGGACCTGTGTAAGTCCAGAGTTATCCCCGTGTACCATCACAAATACTTTGAGGATATACCAAAAGGTGACACTCGATGTGGTAAAAGAAGGAATGTAAACACAACACGAAAATCTTCAGCTGATTAGAAAGAAGAATAATCATCTCAGAAGAAAATCAAATCATCGTGTCAGAATCAGAAGAAAAACAAAGTATCATCATGTCAAAAGAAAAAGTGAAAAATGAACAAACTGTACAAGATTTTTTTTTTATATTTTATATATATATATATATATATATATATATATATATATATATATATATATATATATATATAGCAGCGACCTTCCATTTAAGTTTTGCTATATGCGTTGATACATCGGTGACTTTTGTTTTGATGCGGACCCATTTCTTTTCTTGTCTGATAGCCTAATGTTCAGCATTTGCCTTTTCATAGCTCTTTGGGTCTTTGCAAGTTTTTCATGTTCTCCTTTATAAACGTCCAAGTTTGAGAACCGTTCATGAGAACAGGAAGTATATATTGGTTGAAGACTCTTGTTTTTAAATATTGGGGTTATTTTTTTTTTTTAGTATATAGGGAAGTTTTTCGAAGGATACCCAAGCCAACCGTATCCTTCTCTTTATTTCTCCGGTCTGATTTTCTTTATTGAAGTTAACTAGTTGTCCTAAATATACATATTCTTTTACTTGTTCTATAGTTGTTTGTGTAATTGTAATTATTAATTCTTCTGGTTAGTAGTTCATCATTTTCGTTTTATTATTATTTATTTGTAGACCTATTTTTGTTGATTCGCTTTTTAATTCATCCATCATATTTTGTAATTCTTCCGTTTTATCTATTATTAATACAATATCGTCTGCATATCTCAAGTGATTCAAGTATTGGCCATTTATGTTAATACTTCGTTTTTCCCATTGCAATTTCCGCATAACGTCTTCCAAAGCTTGATTGAATAGTTTCGGTGATATAGTGTCACCTTGTCTGACTCTTAGTCGTATCTTAATAGGCTCCGTTTGTTCAACTATTTTAATGGATCTGGTTGCTTGATCATATATTGGAAATTAAGTCCTTATATCTATAGTCTATTCTCCCATTTTGTAAAGAGTAAAGAGTCTACAAATGCCGTATACATTGGGATTTGATATTCGTTGGCCTTTTCAATTAATATTTTTATCGTAAGCAGATGGTCGCTTGTACTGAATCCTTTTCTAAAACAGGCTTGCTCTCTCGACTGATAATTATCTAACTTAGTTGTTCATATGTTTGTGAGTAGTTTAGTTAACAGTTTGAACATTAAATTAGGTAAGGTTATGGGCCTATAGTTTTTCAGATCTTTTCTATCACCTTTCTTAAATAGTAATAGTGTTATTGCCTCGTTCTATATGGTGGGTATTCGTTTTTTATTCAATATTTTATTTATTAGTACATCAAGGACTTCCAGTGTAGTTTCCCCCATTTTTTAGCATTTCTTAGCATGGACTTAATCCATTAGCCGAAGTTTACATATAGTATACATATTACAAAAATTTAACAAAACATAAGCAAAGAGGAACTAAAGGCAACAAGAACTTCACTTCAGAAAAAATGACGACTTCATAATTATCCTACCAGCAGAGAAGGGGAATGCAACTGTGATAATGGATAACATTCAATATGAAAACAAAATTAATGATCTAATAATAATAAACGGACCTTATACAAAATTAACAAAAGATCCAACAAAGCCTTTGAAAAACAGAATATATAGAACTTTATTCAAGTTTATAGATGGTGTAACAAATTATTAAAAAAAAAACATAATTACACCTCATTACAGAAGTCCCCTCATTTTTATGGAGTACTGAAAGTTCATAAACCGAATATACCACTTAGACCCATTTGTAGTAACATGAATTTATGAACATTAGCAAATAAAAGACACACATTTATGAAAATACACAACATTTTTTTAATAAATTATCAAATAGTAAATTTAATTCAAATAATACTTTAATAAGTTTTGAAATAAATAGTTTATTTACGAATGTTGCATTAGATAAGACTTCAAAATATAGTCAAGACAAAATTAGAGACTGATGATACATTGGCAACGTGAACACGACTGAACATATCAGCTATAATGGAGTTATTGCCATTATGTACTGATAATACATATTTTCAACTAAATATTGAATTCTATAAACAAAATTTGGGTCTAGGAATGGGCTTTAGTTTATCTCAATTATTTGCCAATATATTTATGGAAGATTTTGAAACAAATATTATTTCTAAACAAAATTCAAAACCCACAGTATTGTAGAGATGTGAAGATGATATATTCTCAATATGGCCTCATTAATCAGCTTTGTTGGACACATTCCTGAATGATATAAACGATAAAGAACAGACAATAACATTGACTCAGGTGTATAGAAAACCAACACATCCTAACAGGTATTTAAATTACAAATCAAATCATAATATTAATATTAAAAAGGGAATCATTAAATCCTTATAAGATAGAGCCAAAATTGCTTGTTTTAACGAAAATTAGTTCTTGGAGGAAAAATATTTGTTAACATCTGTTTTATTAAAAAATGATTATCCTTTGTCGTTTATAAATAGGGATTTTCAATACCATACATAAAAGGATTATCAGAAAATCTTAAAAGGATAAGAAATAAATTCCACATTTCAACAACATTCAAAACAACAAACACATTGAGGTCTATTTTGCCTAAAATCAAACCTATGTTTGTCAAATCAAAAATATGTTTTGTGTTTTATTTAGTTAAAAACATCAAGGCCATTAAATGTAAGAATAAGTGAACATCAATCTTATATTAAAAATAGAGAATTTAATAGAACTGAAATATGTAAACACGCATGAGGTAATAAACATAGGGTTCAATGAATTTATTCACATATAGTCTTAAAAGAAACGGATGGTAAAAAGAGAAAAATCAAAGAAGCGGCTCTAATTATGCTAAATGAGACCAATTGTGTCGCAAAATCCTCGGCAGAATGTAATAGGATCTGATTACCCATATTAAAAGACAAAGTTATTAAAACGAAAATACCAGTATTGGTCAGTAACATATAGAGCAGGGGTCACCAATTATATTCCCTGAGTGCCCGTTCAAAAACCTACTACTCTTCCGCGGTCCCTACACTTAGCACTAAACCAAGCAGTGGCGTAACCGGGGGGTTACCCAAAAACCCTCCAGTAGTTATAACCCCCCACCCCCCATAGGAGATCATCCTGGTTACGGTTTTTTCCGTCTTTGTTTAATAAATATTTGTATCGTAGTTTACTTAATTTAATGATTTAATGCTACTGTTTCTTAATGTTATAGCTACTGCTACTTTGTTATTAGTACTCTACATTTTAAAAATCTAAAGATATTTATATATTTAGACTTTTTTTTTTATTGTATAATGGCTTTGGCGTAGCCAATTAGACAGACTATTTGTGGTAGTTACAATTTTTAATTTATTACCTAAGCCTATTTATAATATAAATTTACAGGAAGTAATATGTTAGTATATACATTCAATTTTTGACATATTTACAATTTTTAATTTGAATACCTAAAACTAATTCTAATTTAAATTTACAGGACGTTATGTATTAGTAGATACATTTTAATATCTGCTTATTATTTGAAAAAATAATTGTATTCAAATTGACAGGCAATGGACAATTTAGCTCAATTAGTTTTTCATACATAATTTTAATACTTTGTTTGTACTGTCCACACTCCAATATAAGGTGCTGCAGATCTCCTACTTTATCACAGAAGCAATATGGGTTATCAGTGAGGCCTATGCTGTGTTTGTATGCAGGAGTGAGTGCGTGGTTTGATCTTATTCTGTTTATTGTTTTTATAAATAACCTGTTTGTCTCATATTTGAACCATCTCTCATTGGGTATTAGTGGTTGGCAAGCTCTAAAGTTTATTCCAGTTGTACTTTGGTTGTATAAACGTTGCCATCTTTGTTTGCAGTTGTTTCTACTGATATTACCTATGTCTGCTACTGGAAGAAGTATGTTGTTTATATTATGTTTGGTTAAAGCTGCAGATTTAGCTAATTATTTAGACTTGATTATAATTTTATTACTATATTTTGAATTTAACGGCGGTCCACAAAAAACAAGCTCACGGTCCGGATGCGGACCGTGGTCCGCCATTTGGTGACCCCTGATATAGAGGATACAATAGTTATTTTCTTCAAACTAATTTATAATGCAGCCTATTTCTTTTAATTTCTGGAAAATTTTTTAATTTTTTTGTCTTGAGTATCTATGTAATTTTAGAAGGCTACAGCACGTATCCCTACTTTTTCAAGGCAAGTATTGTCTTTTTATGCAACTTTTTTTTCACGCTTTTCTGAGGAACGTATCCACCGCATAAAACAAGACCTTACTGTATATAACAATATAACACTAAAAACTTTGTCTTCAAAACATCCACAAAATGTATTAAAACATCTTATCAATACAGCTGTTTCGGCAGAGTGCCTTTTGCAACTATTTAAGAAAGGCATTATTAAGAATTTCCTAAAGAAAAAAGATTAGTAGAAAATTTGTAATATATATTTCTTATCCATTTATAAGTACAAGCTGAATTATAGCCTCAAAGACTTTTCAGAAATTGGAATATTAATAAAAAATCTGTAAACATTACGCCAAATATTGTATACAATTAGAATGTATCGTTAAAATAATATATTGTGACAATTTAAAGCTATTTTCAGTTAATATTTAAAAATATCTAATAATTTTATCCGTGCGTATATAATAAAAACGACTCCATTTCCGGTTTTTGCATATTTTTGATCAAACATCCATTCTTACCAAAAATACGCAAGCAAATGGAAACCCCGCAAAATTTACAATAAAGGCGTGCAGAAACTTTTGGAATCGTCGTCGTATAAAAGTTTTTTTCTTTCTTAACGAGATTCCGGAGCATTTTGTTTCTGTTAGATAAACATCGGCAGGAAACTGAAGACGACATATTCAAGACACATTTTGTTTTATATCAAAAAAGTAAAAATATATTTTGCAGGAAAATGGAAGGCTTTCAGGAAGGACATTTAATAAGTAAATGTAGGTTTTTATACTACACAAATAAGCTAGTGATATTAATATTAATGTCATAAATTAGAAAAGATTTATATATGATACCAGTACACTTAAAAGAGTTTTTGATCTACGCTAGACATACTGAGACAAAACTGACTTAGTTTGTTTCTTTCTCTATGGATGATAAGTTAAGCTATCTTATTCACTTCCATCATATTATTGCATATCTTTCATAAGGTAAATTATGTGCAATTTTTTTTGTATCTATGTGGATATATCATCATTATCTTTGACTCGACAATCCTCTGAGGAATCTGGCCTGCTTCAAGATTAGTCGCCATTCTGTTCGGTTACTGGAAACGTGTTGCCATCTTCTGATCGTTCTCTGCCTCTTCTTCCTATAGGTGTTCCTATCGTTAGCTTTTAAGCAATCATGTTGTCATGCATTTTTGTATTAAGTTTCCGGCCCATCTAAGTCGCTATGTTTTAATGAACGTTACTACATCTGGTTCATTAAAGAGTTGGTATAATTCGAAATTATATCTTTTGCGAAATTATACTATGGATTACATAGTATGCCCTCTTTGTAAGATTTTTTCGTATTTTAATTTCTTCGCTTGTTTTATTGGTAGTAATCGCTAGCGAGCCAACGTATGTGAAGCTGTCAACACGTTCAAAGGTATGATTTCCATGTGCTAGGACTATTACAGTTTTTTTTTAACGCTATATTGAAGAGAAGACGCACCAGAGTGTCTCCCTTTGTTGCTTTGTGTGTTTGTGACAGTTCGTCTCGTATTTGCACTCTCCAAATCACTTTACTCATTGTTATTTTGACTACTGGAGACCTGCTATTTTTGACACGTGTGATTGCATCTCTTACTCCCAATATTGAATGAGGTTCTACATGGCTATTATTTCTTGGTATTTGAGGTAATGTATTATTTTCCACCTCGGTGCAAAGTAGTTCTTTAAAGTGATTAAACCATCTGCTTTATACTGCTTTACCTTTATTAATATATTATTAATTGTAAATTCTTTTCTTGTATTATTCTTCTTGATGTTCTTCTTTTTCTTTACGTGCCATCGCTGCGACGAAGGCTGGCAATAATCACTGCTATTCTAACTTTTGACACTACAGCCTGAAAGAGTTCAATTGAACTGAATCTAAACCGTTTTCTGAGGTTTCTCAGGCACGACATTCTTCTTCTACTTATGCTGCGCTTTCCTTGAATCTTTTCCTGCAATATTAGTTTTAGAAATTCATTTCTGTCACCATGTGTTATATGACCCAGATATTGTAGTTTACTGATTTTGATGAAATCCAGTATCTCTCTGCTGTTCTGTATTTTTTTTAGTACTTCTTCATTGGTTATTGATAGTTTATCATCTGTCTGTTCAGGAGATTCTCAGCATTTTTCTATATGTTCGCATTTCAAATGTTTCCAATTTATTAAGACATTATTTATTTAAAGTCAATGTCTCTATAATATACAAAAAAACAGAAAATACATAACACTTTAGTACTCTTTTTCTAACATTTAGGCTGAGGTCTCTACAACATAATATTTGTTTCATATTATTGAATGCACTTCGAGCATTTTCTATCGTAACTCTAATTTCTTTGGTATAATCATTTGTTTCATTAATGCTTCTATCGTCTTATTATTTACGTGTAGACTGATGTATCTAATATTTTTCTTTGATGTAACCATAAAGTTTGTTTTCTTTATGTTTAGTCAGAGACCAAATTCTTCACTCGCTGCAACAACCTTATCTAAAATTCTTTGTAGATCTGTAATATTTTCTGCTATTAGTAATGTATCATCAGCATATCTAATTTCACGTATGGGTAGGCTATTTATTTTTATGCCTCCTACTTCACCTTCTAGTGCTTTTTTGAATATTTCCTCTGAGTATACATCAAACAGTAATGGTGACAAGACACAGCCCTGTCTAACACCTCTTTTTATTTTCGTTTTATTAGTTTTTAAATTATTATTTTTATGACAGCTGCTTGTTCATAATACAGATTATCTATTATTCTTATATCCAGTGTGTCGATGTTCTTTGTTCTCAGTAGTTTTATTAACGGATTATGTCTTACTATATCGAATGCCTTGTTATAATCTAGAAAGCAGACATAGTTGTCCTAGTTTACATCTAAACATCTCTGTATTAGCACATTTACTACATATAACGCTTCTCTGGTTCCTTGAGCATTTCTAAATCCGAACTGAGTTTATCCAATGTCTTGTCCTAGCTTTTTATATATTCTACGATGAACATTCTGTAGGAATACTTTTAGTATGTGGTACGTTAGAGTGATGTTACGGTAATCGCAATATCGTCTGGCGTTTTTCTTTTTCGGTATAGTCACGATTGTTGATAAAAACCATTTTTTAGGTAATATACCTTTTCTGTATATGATATGAAATAATTCGACAATAATATATATATATATATATATATATATATATATATATATATATATATATATATATATATATATATATATATATAATATATTGCATTCGGCGAAAAGTTGCAATATTCCTGTCGGTATTTTATCTGGTCTTACTGCTTTCATAGTTTTCATTTTTTTAATTGTTTGTTTTACTTCACTTTCTGTTACTTCTTGACCAGTCTCTTCAACGAAATATTCGTTTTCTATCTTGTCTTGTTTTTCGTTAAACAGCTGTTCTATATAGTTTGCCCATACCATCAATTTGTTTTCTGTATCCATTACTGTGTCTCCCTTTTCATCAACTAGTATATTTTGTTTGTATTCTGGTCTTGCAGTTAATTCGTATATTTTCCTGTGTAAATTAAAGCTGTCATGTTTATTTTGTAGCATTTCTATTGCATCATATTTTTCTTTTAACCAATTTTCTCTTGCTATTCGAATTTGTCGCCGTATTTCGTTTTGTGTTTGTCGGTACAACGATTTATTTTTGTCCTTATATACTCTTCTTTTGTTCATCAAGTTTAGTATTTCGTCCGTCACCCAATCTTTTTTTTCTTCTTTAATTTTGCATAGATACTTTTTTGAAGTTTCTATTAAGTGACCCTTTATTTTTTCCCAGTTTATGTTGATGTTTTCTTCATTGCATTACTCTTCAATTTGTACGGTGTTTAGACGTTTCTATGATATTTTCTCTGATTTCTGGATCTCTTAGTGCATTTATATCAGTTATTTTATTTTTTTACTGTCTTCTCTATTGTCTTCATTTTAATTTTTATATGTGCTATTAAGAGACTATGGATAGATGCTATATCTGCTCCAGGTTACGTTTTGACTGCAGTAATACTATTCCGATATCTTTTTTAATTATTATATAATCTATTTGATTTCTCATTATATGATGTTCAATATCTCTTGGTAATTTCCACGTGTACACGTCATGTCGATGTTGTTGTCATGTCATTATTACCCGAATAGTATATATGGTCTCTAACTTTACATTTTCCATTTCCTATCCATCGGGTTTCACTTATTTCTAAAATATTGATGTTAATTCTTTTTATTTCTTGGATTACATTGTGTGTTTTTCCGGATTCGAACATGCTGCTCACATTTCAGGTTCCAATTTTAAATTGACGGTCTGCTTTTTTCTTTTTCTGGAAGGGATTTTGCTGGTTAACGACCAGAAATGCCCACTACTTTCCTGCTGGATCTTGTTCTCCGATACCTATGATCAGTACTCGTCTGCTTACTCTGTCTTCTCATTTCATGATAATTCGAGTAGGGATATCTTACGATCTTTAATACAGTGGTTTCCCATTGCCTTCTGTATTCTTATGCCGTTGGCTAATGTCTTAACTCAACCACCTTTAGGGTCAGTTTCCCAATCCTAGGACAAAGGAGTGCCCTGCCCGAAGCCGTTGGCCAATAAGTGGGGGGATCGCTTATACCGGCAATCAGGATGCACCGAATAGTCCGGATCAAGACCAATACACGAGGAGACTAGGTTGACATTTGGATCGGAGAGGCTATACGTTGCGCATCACTATCCCTTACATCCCTAGGATGTTCTAGAACACTTTAATTTTATTTTGCTTATTTTGTAATTTAATATGTTGCATAACTGGTTTTCCAAGGTCCTCTTGCTTCTTCGATAAACACATTTTTCCACATTTCTAAGTTTTTTGTTCGTTTGCTCCTTATTTCCTCATCTTCTCTGTTACATAAGTTTATATGCAATATTTTTTTCTTTTATTCACATTTTTCACATTTTTATCATCATCAAGCCGACTGTTGCCTGATGTGAGTACTTCTTGTCCTATAGGACGTCATTAACCGCTTCTTTAATTGTTCTTCTACCTATATACCGTTCTTCGTTAGCTGTTAAAGTATCTTCTATTGTATTTTTATCTTCAAGGTAACTTTTGATACCTTTCGAGCGTGCGGGGCACTTTCAAGAGTTTTAAATTGCTACGAGTGCTTATTTTGCGTTTTCATTTTTGCATTTGAGATTCTTGATCTTATCTTTATACTTTAAGAAGTGAACTGAATCTATATTAGCGCCTCGATTCATTAGATTAGCATTAAAAAGTTATCTCTTTGCGTTATATGTATATAATAAAACTATAAATTTTGTAAATCATCTTACTATTTTTTGACTTATTGATGTATCATCATATTGTCAATAATTTTAAGATCAGAAAAAATTGATTAAGCTAATTTTCCTTTTTAGCGATATAATTTTTTGAGTATTCTGGTATGATTTTAACGTCAGTACTAATATAATTATTTTCAGTTTCACTTTAGCTATTCTCTTCATTTTATTTTGTTTTACCGTTTCAATATTGACGAGGGTACGAAGCTAATTGATTAACGGACCATCAATTTCCATTAATTGATATCAAAATAACTTCTCGGCCCAAAGAAAATCATCCAAGGTCTTGTTTACCGAAAATGGGTCATTAACTCTGTGAGGTTAATCCAGTAAAAGCAAGTAGCAGCTGGTTAGGTTTGTTTAAGGATCTTTGTTGATGTTTTTCATTAATTAATGTCTCATTAATTATGAAATGCTTAACTTATTATAATTCAGTTACAGAAGTTTTAACCAAGTGGCTCTGTTTAATATAAAGCTTTAATTCAATTGATATGATCAAATTTTTTGTTTTCTATCTTTTATCGTGTTTGTTAAATTTTTATTAACTGTAAAACATTATTTGAAATTTAAAATATAAACGGGTGTATATTATGACGGTGGTGTATTGTACGTTTTGTGTATTGTGAAAGATGTTAAAAACAGATTAATCATTGAATATATTTGTTATCTCAAAAGTTTAGAAGCAAAAAAGTTTCATATGTAGAAACAAACATAAATAAAAAAAACTACATCTAACAAACAACGTTAGTGAATAACTATCAAAATATTTTATTGAGAAAGCTGTCATTAATTTCAGCTCCGAATAAAAAGTTGTATTTTGTTGGTTTATGCCAACTATTAAACTATTAAAAACAGGTTTAACCCCCTCTGTGGCTCAGTCTTAAGAGCGCCTACCTTTGAACCTAAAGGTCGTGAGTTCGAATCTCACCTGGGTGGAGAAATTTTTGTTTATTAAAAATTAATGAATAAAAATAATTTCTATCTTTGTGCGGTCGGTACTAACCGGAGGGACCGCAGACGTTCGGATACAATTAGCGTCTCTTAGCAAAAATAATGACGTCGACGAATCCTATTGCTCCTATAGATTCACTTATTGCTTGTTCTATTGACTCTTGACCTGTTCTATCATTACTGATTCCTGCCTTTAACTTTGGTGAAAAACATCTTAATTGTTCATCAGTATCACTAGATGTCTCACTTGGCAAATAAGCCTATCAGCATAGGAATCATCATTATCAAAAGTGGATCGTCATCGTCTATATTAAGTCCACCATCGGGATTATTTTGATTGGTTTTTCTTCTGCATTATGAGAATTTGGATCTGGAAAAAATATCGATTTTTAATAATGAAAAATAGTTTTAAGATTACATTTTTCCGTAAATGTCTTAAACATGCCAATATAATTTTTCAGAATCAACGTTATTCATTCAATGCAATAAATGTGAGAGTTTTAAAACTAAAAATTTCTTGCTATTTAAGATAAGATATTTTCTACTATTCTAAATAGTCCGTAAAAGCATACAATATTTTTTAAAGAAAACTAAGATTCCACAGGATTTTAAATTTAGTATATTTTTCTTAAATTTACGAACGTTATCTTGTTTACTCAAACATTTTTCTTTAGGCTATTAAAGTGTCTCTTTTGTTAAGCTGGAAACATAACCTCTAAAATATAATGATATTATCTTACCTGTATTATTTTTATTTAGTTCTCTTAAAGCTAAGTTTAATATTTTGGCAACACGAGAAGTTTTTTGCACTCTAGAATCAGTTGTATTTACTTATTATAATCACTTATTTACGGCATATTACTAAACAAAATTTAAAAATGTAAACAATCAATTACTAGTCTACAACATATGGTTCAAGACCCTGTGTCTATAATGTCTATAGATGATACTGTAATGTCAGTAATGTACACAGATGTATAGGGTTTCATGTCCATATGGTGTCCTCTGCCTCTAAACAATATGTGACAAGATACTTTTTATAAAGTGCTTATCTTTGTTATTTTATAAAGAAGGGCATAGTGCTATATACCTATTTGTGGAGAATTAAAAGTTCATTACAACTGTAGTATAATCCCAATATTAACAAAAATGGACATAATGCCCTTTACCTCTGGCATACAGATATAAAACCAGCTGTAAATAAAAAATTAATAGTAACTATGTAATTATGAGATAAGAGCCAATGATCATGGCCGAAGACACGAGAGAAATCTCCTTTGATGCATCTAGTTTGTATTTTTTTACCTTTTGATGCATCTATATACTTTGTAATTTTTCGGAATATATTTCTTGATAGCTTAAAGAGTAGAACCATATTATGTTTCCTTAAAACCTTTTATTATTAACCGTTTCCAAAGTTGTCCAATGAGAAGGTTTTAGTTTTGTTTCTGGATTTGTATTGTTTAAAGTGGATCGTCCGTTAACAAATATAATAACTACTGGCTGGATGCACAGTCAAGCTGAACTCTTAAATAAAACATATTTACATATAATTTTTTCTTCAGTCCTGAATTTTGCTTGAATTTTGAGGAAAATCTTTAATTGGCTATTATTTGGCTGTCTATATCTTTCAATTGTCTTGCCATTTTAATTCGTAGTACTCATCTGTACAATAAAATAAAAAATTTTAACAGTTAAACATAATCTATTTGACAATACTTCTATTTATTTTACTTATAAAACCTTTTATAATCAATACCTACTTGTCCTTGAAAAACTTTCTTATATAAACAAAAATAATCACCAACTTTAAGCAACTGTTCCAAACAAAATAATATTGATCTAGCCATTATCAGGATTTGGTTAGATGACTTAGATACTTTCAAGGTTGCTACTTCTTCACACTATTGATTTTCAATTGATGTCAGGTAAACTAAATTATTATGGGCATAATGGGCCTAATAAAACTCATTTAATATCTCCAACAATCCAATAAAACTAAACAAGTGTCAGTTTAATTATAGTAAAAAAAACACTCAGTGGATGTTTACGAGTATATGTACATATATAGTTTCACAAAGAGGATTATCTTTTTTGTTTTGTTTTGAAAATTGTTTTTAATGATAAAGTAATGGAAATTTACAGTAACAAAAATCTGGACGACGAGATAAGATTAATATCAAACCTGTCAGCGATCCACAATAAAAATTGGGCGAAAAATATCAGCAGAAGTCTAAACTATGAGTAGAGTAAGACGACAATAAAATGTATATTGTTACTAAAATTACAGTAATAGCGTTGGGAAAGAAGTATTAAGTAAGACTGATCAGTGAGGACAAATGGAAAACACATCATCTACCTACATATTTTCACCATATTGTGGGTTGTTTGTGTAAAATTACTCCATTCACTCTAGCTATTCACCTCCTAATTTTGTAGGACTGACACCGATTCACTGAAATTTAGTGAGTTGATAAAAAAATGTTAAAATAACAAAAGTTATATAACGCCAATCGTGCTTCTGTCCCAGGGATGGTTACCACTGCTTCTCGGGGGAGGAAATTCTTTTGCTCAAAATAATTACAAGAATCGATAGAGCATTAAATTTTATGTAAGTTTTGTTCTATAGAGTTTTTGCATAAAGTCAATACTGTTTGAGCAATTGGTGGTTGAAAACAACGAATTTTCGTTGAAAAAGTCATAATTTTTAACGGTTTTTGATAAATAACTAAAAAAATATGCCTTGGATCAAAAAGGTACGCAAAATAAAAATGATACATAAGATTTATTTTTTACAAGATATTCTTTATACGAATTTTTTATACGAATATTTGAATCAATCATGGTTGATTTTTCTAGGGTAATGATGTTTAGTTTTTTATAGCCTATGAAAAGGCTTGAGTAACATAAGTAATTCAAAAAAGTTCGTTGCATGTAATCTGATCTAATATTTAAAGGAAAAAAGGGGCAGTATAATTAACCTAATATCTACCAGAATCAAAATAAAACACAACAGCAGTCAGCGTAGTAGTGTCTGGGGGCTCGGGAGACTGAGACTTTGAAAGACCGGAAGAAGACATCGAAAAAGATGTCGAAAGCTCGACGCAATGATAATCGACGCGATTCAACCCGGAAGACCTTTTTCATTATCATAATATTCAAAATATCCTTCAAAATCCAGTTTTTTACCCCGGTTAGGTTATATTAATTACATCTCTTACTCATTACGTCAATATAGATCTTTTGCAACACTCAAAAGAAACTTCAAAATACTTTTTTTTAAATCTACTGACTGATTAATTATTTGACATGGTATATACGCTAACATGGCTTGCATAATATTTTATTCTCAGCATATTAAGTACTTTTTTTTTACAAATAGAATGTCAATTATAATATTTTTTAGTTGTCTTGATAAAGAAGTTAAACAGTTTCAAAAGTTCCACGTTTAATAAGAGAGAGTCTTCATATATGTTTTAATCACTATGTCTTTTGACCGCCACCTCGTACATATTTCGAAAGTTTTATATATATATATATATATATATATATATATATATATATATATATATATATATATATATTATATATATATATATATATATTATATATATATATATATATATATATATATATATATATATATATATATATATATATATTCAATAATTTAGAATTTCCCATTGAATTTCCTACCGGGTGGCTGAAGATGGCCTGAATTTAAGGGGTGGTAAAAATGTATGATATTTTTACAAAATTTGAAATACATTTAATTTGTAGAACAATTTTAACATTAGTTTTTAATACATATTTCAGTCCTCTACAAATAGTTTTCTATGACTGTTGATGTAAAATAATTAGGGAAGTAGTAATTCAACAATTCAGGACTTCCCTTTGAATTTCGTATGGCCCGTTTGACGATTCACCACCCTGTATATATATATATATATATATATATATTTATTTATAATCTGATACGTAAATACGATAGAAAAACCTAGTAATAACAAATAAAATGATTTTGTTTATTATGTAATATCCTGTTGAAAGTTTTATTGCCAGATTAAAATAAGTCGCATCGATGGAAAAATACCGAAAATCGTCAATCCATAAAACAGTTTCAGAGAAGTGTTTGCTGTGTGTATAAATAGTATAGAATCAAGAAAATGAGAATTTCAAATTAAATTTTAAGCTAAAAGAATCACTATTATTTCTGTAGAAAATAGCTTGGCTTTCAAAGTAATATTTCGAAAAAGTTGATAAAAGGTATACTTTCGAATATTTAAGTATTTTCAAAAGATAATATTATGATAAGAAGACAAAACATAAATGACAATTTATTGCTATGCTATATAGTATATCTACTAAACATTGAATATTTTATATATTATGTTACGAGCAAAGTGCGAAATTGGACAATTGTCCACTTCTAGAATTGTACCCACAAACTTTACAAGGTCCGAAATGATCATAACTAAAAATTATTATCGAAACGATCATCGATTTGAATCGATTCTTATTGACAAGCCACACACCGAATTAAAAATCGAACATTTCTTGTTAGATATTTGATATTTTTATATTTTTTATTTATAAATAAAATTGTTCTTTTTCAAATTGACCATGTGATCAAATGCTGTGTCAAACTAAAATATAAATAATAAGAAGAAATTGTTCTGATATTTACGTCACTATAATATCACAGAATAGTTTTATTAGTCTGTGAGTCTGTGATAATACAGGGCATATGTTTGTGAAATATTTCAGATTTTCAAGAGATGTGATATGATAATTGAATATATTTTAATCCTACAATCAAGATATCAGAAGCCCTAATTATTTATGAATTTATAACTTCATTGATGTTGGTTGACTTTAAAAACAAATGGGAAATAATCGTAACAATTGATATGAATCGATATCTGTCATATTCTACCAAACTTTGACGTATCGCTACTTATTGAAATTCGAACATTGTACAGCAATTCTTTTATACAAAGTCCAATGATTATGTATATTCCGGAGATTGTATAGTAAAGGGGTACAATGCTAGAAGTGGACAAGATTTCCCGTACAATGCTAGAATTGTCCAATTTCGGACATTGCTCGTAAATATATATATATATATATATATATATATATATATATATATATATATATATATATATATATGATTTGTAGTCTCAGCAATTGGTCTGTGTGAAATAAAACTCTATTTGTTATTTCTCAATATTTCGTCACGATTTTGTGACTTCTTCAGGAGAAAACTGTAAATTTATTATAATTATTATATGTAAACAAAATGAATATTTCAATACTTACAACTTAAGATTAAAAATTTTAAATTTTGATAACATATCCAATTAGATAAATGACATTTTTTTGATTTAATTTATTTGGGAGTTATGGTAACCGCAATATTTTATAGAGTGAATTCCCATTGTACAATTTTTAGCGAATAAGTTTTAATAAACAATTACATATTGTGACAGTATTATCCATATAATAAGGTGCAAAAGTAGAATATTGAGAAAGAATCAGGAACATGGTAAATTGATCTATAAAATGTAATTGATGGTACGTAGTCAGTTATTGGTCTGATGTTGTTAGATACTGATATGAAGATCTATCATATTATATATTGTTTAGTATATTACAGTAGATATTACTTAAATGGTTGGTGTCTGTCTTATAATTGATAGATTCTGGAGTTTTATTAATGTGTACCATTTCAAGGAAAAGTCTTTTCACTTTCACAATAGAGCTTTAATAAATAATCCACAACCAGTTTTATACAAAAAAATACCTTACATAAAAAATTTAACAGACCAAATTGTCCCACTTTTCAAAACATTTCCGAACATTAAATTAATTAAATACAATCCACTTCTAAATTCAAGGTTGTTCTCAAAAATAAAAGTTAAAACTCCAAATTCACTAATGAGTAATATAATTTATAGAATAAATTGCAGTCAATGTCAAAGTTGTTATATTGGACAAAGTCAACAGTGGCTTAAACAACGTGTCACTCAACACAAAAGTGACTGTAACTTACGAAAAAACTCTTGTGCCTTAGTAGACCACCACTTAAAGACAGGACATAACTTTGACTTTAATAATGTAAAAATATTAGAACAAATTGATAATTATAAAAATCGACTTTTCCTTTTTCTCCATTTCTCACCAAATATAAAAATTGAAGAGTTTGAGAATCAAGTTGATATATAGGGATGGAGGTTATTGACAATACATCGGTTTTCGGTTATGCCATTTTTTACTTATAGTTTAACCTGATGGTTATAACCGGTCAAAAATCGGTTACTCAAAAAACTGGTGTTTGATTTTTTCAATCAATATTCAATACCCAATACGTTACAATGTTACATTTACACTGCAGTTGGCAGTTGGCGAGACTGCAATATATGCGAATCGATATCAATAATATTATCGATATCGATATTGGAAGTGAGGTCAGGAATGAAAATTTTAATTTAATAAAAAAAATATATACATATAAAAAAGTAAATTTTAATACAACAGATTTATTTTATCTTTGACATTTATTTATTATTAAATATAATATAGTCTAAAATTATATATATATATATATATATATATATATATATATATATATATAATATATTGTAATATAATATATACGAAATACAATATAGCGTAAATATTATATGATAAGTAAAAGTAAAAAGATGTAATAGTAAGTAATAATTTAAGTAAAAAAAGTAAATAAAATAGGTAACAAGGATACAAATAGGTTACATTATCTTAGATAGATTTGGTATTATGTTGGCCAGTAGGTATATATGATGGTCGGTTAAGCCGCTTCTCTCATCCGACACAATATCGTTTAACGCTGGCACCAGTCTCCCTGAATCCATGGAACTTCTGACCAACGACATGTATTTTTTAAACCTGGCATACAGATTCTACTCTGTTCCCATATTAAAATGAGATTTAAATGGGTTATTTAATCTCTGTAGCAAAGGCTGCTGCAGGTAAATAGTTAGTTCATTTGGAAAAAAACTTTAAATCTGTGTTTGCCGAAAACCTGAACTGGAATCACTGCACTGTTCACCAAGTGCAAAGGTCGTGCAAAGACCAAATAGGGTTTTACTTTCAACCACACTCTCTGTAGATTTATTAGGAAGAAACCTATGCTGTAATTTATTTAAGATATCATATTTATTCAGAAAATATGACATATTATTATAAATATACTTTTCGAGAATCTTAGAGAGTACACTTATTACAGTAATTGGCCCGTAATTATCATTCTAATAATATTCTAATAATATCTAAACATGGATCTTCCTTTATGAAAATTGGACTAACTAGTCCCGTTTTAAGGTAACTTGGAAACTTGCCATCCTTGACAGATAGGTTGATGATGTGAGACAGAACAGGAGATATATATGAAGAAACGTACTTAATAATTTTAGTGTAGATTTGGTCAATACCTACTGAGCTGGTATAGTTTAAGGAACATATAACATTCTATATCCCTATGGTCAGAGAGTTGACCCCTAAAAATCATACCAACAAGCTGAATTTTGCCGAGAAGATTAATTAATTAATCAACTACAATATCTATCAATTCTTACCAGTTTTATATAATTTTATAACAATTCCTTTTGGTTTACTTCAAGACTCAGTCGATATCATAGTAGCCAACGAAACAAACATCAAAATGTCTAAAACAAACTGGTCCGACGACCAAAAGGAATATATCGGAATCCTGCTAAGAAAAAAATATGAGAAAAAGTAAGATAAAAAATTAATTTTGATAGCATAGGGTTGCTATTTCTCACCAAATATAAAAATTGAAGAGTTTGAGAATCAAGTTGATATATAGGGATGGAGGTTATTGACAATACATCGGTTTTCGGTTATGCCATTTTTTACTTATAGTTTAACCTGATGGTTATAACCGGTCAAAAATCGGTTACTCAAAAAACTGGTGTTTGATTTTTTCAATCAATATTCAATACCCAATACGTTACAATGTTACATTTACACTGCAGTTGGCAGTTGGCGAGACTGCAATATATGCGAATCGATATCAATAATATTATCGATATCGATATTGGAAGTGAGGTCAGGAATGAAAATTTTAATTTAATAAAAAAAATATATACATATAAAAAAGTAAATTTTAATACAACAGATTTATTTTATCTTTGACATTTATTTATTATTAAATATAATATAGTCTAAAATTATATATATATACATATATATATATATATATATATATATATATATATATATATATATATATATATATATATATATATATATATATATTGTAATATAATATATACGAAATACAATATAGCGTAAATATTATATGATAAGTAAAAGTAAAAAGATGTAATAGTAAGTAATAATTTAAGTAAAAAAAGTAAATAAAATAGGTAACAAGGATACAAATAGGTTACATTATCTTAGATAGATTTGGTATTATGTTGGCCAGTAGGTATATATGATGGTCGGTTAAGCCGCTTCTCTCATCCGACACAATATCGTTTAACGCTGGCACCAGTCTCCCTGAATCCATGGAACTTCTGACCAACGACATGTATTTTTTAAACCTGGCATACAGATTCTACTCTGTTCCCATATTAAAATGAGATTTAAATGGGTTATTTAATCTCTGTAGCAAAGGCTGCTGCAGGTAAATAGTTAGTTCATTTGGAAAAAAACTTTAAATCTGTGTTTGCCGAAAACCTGAACTGGAATCACTGCACTGTTCACCAAGTGCAAAGGTCGTGCAAAGACCAAATAGGGTTTTACTTTCAACCACACTCTCTGTAGATTTATTAGGAAGAAACCTATGCTGTAATTTATTTAAGATATCATATTTATTCAGAAAATATGACATATTATTATAAATATACTTTTCGAGAATCTTAGAGAGTACACTTATTACAGTAATTGGCCCGTAATTATCATTCTAATAATATTCTAATAATATCTAAACATGGATCTTCCTTTATGAAAATTGGACTAACTAGTCCCGTTTTAAGGTAACTTGGAAACTTGCCATCCTTGACAGATAGGTTGATGATGTGAGACAGAACAGGAGATATATATGAAGAAACGTACTTAATAATTTTAGTGTAGATTTGGTCAATACCTACTGAGCTGGTATAGTTTAAGGAACATATAACATTCTATATCCCTATGGTCAGAGAGTTGACCCCTAAAAATCATACCAACAAGCTGAATTTTGCCGAGAATATTAATTTTGGGATCAGAAAAAAGATGCAAAAAAGTTTACCACTTTTTCTCCCGGGCTTTCCCCTATAACTCCTCGTAGGGAGATAAAAACGCAAAAAATCGAATTTCCAACAATTTATAAGCCGTAGACAAAATTGTTTCAAATAAAAAATGTAGCTTAGATAAGTTTAAATAACCATACTTATAACACGTGCTGGATAGAGTGAACCGTTCTCTCAGAAATAACGCTTAAAGCGACCGTCTATTTTGAATGTAAATTACGCACACGAAATCAATGTTCAATAAAATTTGAATCAGCTCGACGGTAAAAATTCTATATCTTTTGATCCTGTTGTCCTATCGACAAAAGTCAAGATGCATTTTAAAGGTAAAGAGTGCAGTTTTGGTATTTCACTGCAATTAAATTCAGTTTTATAGGGGTGTTAAATAAACGTGGTTTAGCATTTTGACATCATGAGATCAATAAAATTAATCACTTTCATAGACCAGTCGTAGTAACATTTCAATTTTTAAAGATTAATATTTGGAACTTATGACATAAAATTTCAATTTTGAGTTGTGACAACAAATATGAGGCATTTGAAATATGAATAAAAATCGCAGAATTTATTGTTTCAAATTACAAACAAAGGCACGTCGCGGGAAATGCCTCGAGGAAGACGGTTTTGAGTATAGTTTATAGCAGAAGTTGAGTTTTTTTGAAAAATATACTAGTGTAATTAAAAAAAAGTTTTAAACATTTTAGATCTTTTGTTTTGTGAAATCTAGCATTTGTTAAGCAAATTTCAAATACCTCGTATTTGTTGCCAAAACTCAAAACTATAATTTCATGCTAAAAGTTTTGAAGGATGGGTTCTACTTATTAAAAATTTATAGTGACAAGTGAATGAAAAAGGGATATATTGTATTGATATTATGAGAATCATAAAAATGGCAAAAATCATACCATGTTTATTTATTTAACACCTTCATAAAACTTTATAATCTCTTTACCTTTAATAAAATGCATCTTGATTTTTATCCATAGGACACTTCTTCTTCTTAAGGTGCCGTGCATTTCTGCGTAGGCGTCCACCGTACATCCTCTTGTCAGGTGAGATGTTAAATATTCTGGATTGAATAATTCTGTTTTTAGCAGCATTTCGAAGCATTTCATAGCTGTGGATTCCTGTCCATTGTCGAATATTGCGCAGCCATGACATTTTTTTACGTCCGAGACCTCTCCTACCCTCTATCTTCCATTCGAGTATCAGTTGCTGAAAAGTGTATCATTCTCCTCGTATTATGTGCCCCAAGTATGCAGTCTTCTTACTTTTTACATAATTAAAAAGTTCCCTATCCTGTAAGTCCGCTCTTCTGAGTACTTCCTCATTTCTGACCCTGTCCGTCCATGATATTCTGAGCATTCGACGCAGGCACCACATTTCAAACACTTCAAGTTTGTTAATGGAACTGGCCTTTAACGTCCATGCTTCCATTCCGTACAGGAGAACAGGCCACACGTAACACTTAAGCATCTTGTATCGGATGTTGAAGTCCAATTTGCGATCAGTCAGAAACTTACGAAGCCTCAAAAAGCATTTCTGGCTTGTTCAACTCTGCTCTTTATTTCATTCTCGGGGTCCCAACCCTCATTCAGAAAACATCCCAAGTATTTGAATTGCCTGACTTGTTCGATTTCTTCTCCAGAGACATATATCTTTGCGTTGGTGTAATCATTTCTACTTATAATCATTGATTTTGTGTTCTTGATATTTATTTTCAATCCCCGAGCTTCACTTGCAAGAGTTAGATCATTTAAAAGGCATTGAAGATCTTCGACGTTATCTGCCACTATGGCTGTATCATCGGCATACCTGATGCTATTAATAAATATGCCGTTAACTTTTATACCCTTATTAGAGTCTTCCACTGCTTCTGCGAAGGCTTTTTCTACGTATAAATTGAACAGCATTGGGGACAGTATACAACCTTGCCTTACTCCTTTTTTAATGGAGAAATCTTCTGTTTCGTTGGAATTTTGAAGACGTACTGTTGCTGTCTGATTCCAATACAGATTGGCGATCATTCTTATATCCTTTGCATCCAATCCAAACTCTTGTAGGTATTTTATCATCAATTCGTGTTTTACATTATCGAATGCTTTCTCGTAATCGATGAAACAGATAAAAACATCCTTTCTTTGATCTAAACAATTCTGTATCAATGTTTGCATACTAAAGATCGCTTCTCTCGTGCCGAGTCCATTTTTGAAACCAAACTGACTCCATCCACTGACCTCTTCACATTTCTTAAACAATCTAGTGTGAAGTATTCTCAGGAAAAGTTTTAAAAAGTGACTCATTAGGCTTATTAGTCGATGGTCCTTGCAGAAGTTCGCACGCGGTGTTTTTGGTAGGGCTATAAATGTAGATCGAAGCCAATCTCTTGGAATCTGGCCCGTATCGTAGATGTCGTTAAAGACAAAATTGTTTCAAATAAAAAATGTAGCTTAGATAAGTTTAAATAACCATACTTATAGCACGTGCTGGGTAGAGTGAACCGTTCTCTCAGAAATAACGCTTAAAGCGACCGTCTATTTTGAATGTCAATTACGCGCACGAAATCAATGTTCAATAAAATTTTAATCAGCTCGACGGTAAAAAATCGATATCTTTTGATCCAGTTGTCCTATCGACAAAAGTCAAGATGTGTTTTAAAGGTAAAGAGTGCAGTTTTTGTATTTCACTGCAATTAAATTCAGTTTTATAGGGGTGTTAGAATAGAATAGAAATATGCTTTATCGTCACTGAAAATTATTGAACAATTTTATGGACAATGCTAAAAAATAAATCAGTCAAATAGTACAAAAAGTATAAAACAAAAACAAATATAGTAAAAAACAGAATAACACAATTTTAAATTAGTAAAATTATTGTATAACCTACATATTTTGTACAGACAACAACAAATGAGACAAATTGTAGCCACTGCTTGAGATACCCAAATGTAATTATAAACAATACTAATTTTGTTTCTTTGTTATACATTAAGAACCTCGTCAACTGAATAATATGGTCTTTCTGAGAGATAGATTTTTGTCACCTTACGAAACTTAATGAAGGATGTTGCGGATTTAATTTCTCTTGGAAGGTGATTATAAAGTTTCTTCTAAAATAAATAAAGAGGGAAGCGTCAAAATTCCGTGATTTTTGAAGTAGGTCTTGCAATGAGTTGTTTGTTTGAGACCAAATGAATAACGGATTGCTCTTTTTTGCAACTTAAAAATAGTATCAAATTGGGCCGCTGTACTAGAACCCCAAAATGGAAGCCCATATCGAAGATGGGACTCGAACAATGAGAAATATGCCATTTTGGCAGAAGATAAATTTAGTTCCTTCGAAACAGATCTTATTGCAAAGCAAGCTGAGGCTAAACGTGTTAAATAAACGTGGCGGTTTAACATTTTGAGATCATGAGATCAATAAAATTGATCACTTTCATGGACCAGTCGTAGTAACATTTCAATTTTTAAAGATTAATATTTAGAACTTATGACATAAAATTTCAATTTTGAGTTGTGGCAACAAATATGAGGCATTTTAAATATGAATAAAAATCGCAGAATTTAATGTTTCAAATTACAAACAATGGCACGTCGCGGTAAATGCCTCGAGAAAGACGGTTTTGAGAATAGTTTATAGCAGAAGTTGAGTTTTTTTGAAAAATATACTAGTGTAATTAAAAAAAAGTTTTAAACATTTTAGATCTTTTGTTTTGAAATCTAGCGTTTGTTAAGCAAATTTCAAATGCTTCGTATTTGTTGCCAAAACTCAAAAAAATAATTTCATGCTAAAAGTTTTGAAGGATGGGTTCTAGTTATTCAAAAATTTATAGTGAAAAGTGAATGAAAAAGAAAAAAATTCAAGAATAAAAATTTAAAAAAATACCAGCAGATCCACAAAACCATAAGAACAAAAATTCGAGAAGCCAAAGAAAAATGGTTTTCCAACGAAAGCAGGGAAATAGAACAATACGAACGAAAATACGACAGTTACAATATGCACAAAAAAATAAAATCGATGGCAAACAAGAGGAAATTCAATAAGAGCCAACAGCATAAAAGATAGCGATGGAAATCTTATCTCGGAGCCATCAACGATCTTAAAATCATGGAAATCATACATAGAAAAATTATTTGCATCTGACAAGACTGATGATCACCTATATGGAGAAGGAGAAACAGGACCTTCAATCCTTAAATCTGAGATAGAAGATGCCATTGCAGCACTAAAAAACAATAAGTCAGCAGGTCCGGACAATGTACACTGCGAAATATTAAAGATCCTATGTCAATCAGACAAACAGTTCCTTGATAATCTAGTTGTACTTTTTAACAACATATATAATAGCGGTAAAATCCGGGAGAACTGGCTGTAGTCAACATTTATTACAATCCCGAAGAAACCAAATGCCCAGATTTGTGATGACTACCGGCTTATAAGCTTGATCAATCATGTCACTAAAGCGTTCACTAAGATCATTCATAGAAGAATATTATGATAAATGTGAGTCAAATATTGATAGATCGCAGTTTGGTTTTCGGAAAGCACTTGGAACTAGAGAAGCAATTTTCGCTCTCCAGGTGCTTATACAGCGGTGTAGAGACGTTGATAAGGACGTGTATTTGTGCTTTGTAGATTTTAGAAAAGCATTTGACAATGTCAATCATGAACCATTGATAGGTATTCTGCGAAAGACAGGTATTGACGACAAGGACATTCGAATTGTGGCAAACCTATACTGGGGTCAAAGAGCAAGAGCAAAAATTGGCAACGAACTCACTGAAAGCATGCAGATCAAAAGAGGTGTCCATCAGGGGTGTATATTATCCCCACTCCTATTCAATATGTATTCCGAGGAAATATTTAACAAATGTATGGAAAATGCAAATGAGGGCATAAAAATAAACGACGAGTTAACGAAAAATATAAGATATGCCGACGACACGGTGATCCTTGCCAGTACCATAGACGAATTACAACAAGTAATGAAAAGACTTTATTCAGTTAGTGAGGAATACGGCCAGAGCCTCAACTTCAAGAAGACAAAGTGGATGGCGATAAGCAAAAAGCAACAATCTGCAAATGTAGGTGTACCGACGCATTCTTCGTATATCCTGGACCGAACATGCTACCAACATAGAGGTACTTCAAAGAATCGGAAAGGAGAAAGAAATCGTGAATACGATTAAACAAAGAAAGCTTGAATATCTAAGCCACATATTGAGACTCGATAAGTACTGTCTGCTACAATTGATTGTCCAGGGAAAAATAAATAGTATGCGAGGGCCAGGCAGGAGAAGACACTCGTGGCTCCAAAATCTGCGGAAGTGGTTCGGGTCACATCGGTCGAACTATTCAGAAGCGCCGCAAACAAGATCAAAATTGCCATGTTAATAGCCAACGTTCGCAACGGACAGGGCACTTGAAGAAGAAGAAGAATGAAAAAGGGATATATTGTATTGAAATTATGAGAATCATAAAAAATGGCAAAAATCATACCATGTTTATTTATTTAACACCTTTATAAAACTTTATAATCTCTTTACATTTAAAATGCATCTTGATTTTTATCCATAGGACACTTAAGTTTAGAGATATCGAATTTTTACCGTCGAGCTGATACAACTTTTATTGAATATTGATTTCGCGGGCGTAACTGAAAAATCGACAGTCGCTTCAAGCAATGTTTGTGAGAGAACGATCCATTCTACACAAAAAGTGCTAATAAACATTGTTGTTTAAAATTATCTCAGCCACATTTTTGATTTGAAATATTTTCTTCGACGGCTTACAGATTCTTGGTAAATCGATTTTTTTTTGCGTTTTTACTCCCCTACAAGGGGGTTTTAGGAGGAAGCCCGGCGATGAAAGGGGTAAACCATTTTGCAGTTTTTTTTGTGATCCAAAAATAATATTCTCGACAAAATTCATCTTGTTCGCACGATTTTTAGAGGTTCAGGTTTAGTGGCATTATCGTCTCTGACGACTGGAGTACTATGTAATCCATATTATTAGATAAATATTTATTGCATGGGTGTATCAGAAATCATAGGTCACATAAAACGTACGGATTTAATATTTCAATAGACGAGAAGACTCAATCAGTTCATATGTTAGAATAATGTAGAGAATAACCACATGCAGAAAATGCATCAACCATACCTCACCTGTTTAAGTTATTACCTAGTTATTGAGGAAAATGATTTACTTTACTACTTCTACTAATTAATTGCCACCATTACTAACTCTCTGTTAGCGGACCCACCCATGTTTATTTGCTCCGTTTATTTTACGCCATCATTTCTGATAATTTTATTACTCTGCTGACTATTTTTATTTCATCAGACACATCACATCAAAATGTGAAAAATAAACATTTATATAAAACGGATAATTTTATAGTTATATCGCTAGGAGAATGTTATGGTTTTGAATATTTGCGGATTGGTTATGCATTATTTTAGTACTGGAAAATTTGCATTTATTGTTGGTGCGTGCCAAATACGTTTTATTTCACAAATCAACTATAAATGAATTGTTGTTCATTTAAAGAAGTCATAAAAATACAATTAGATATAATTAAAAGATGTAAGATACATATTTTAAACATAATGTAATTGTTTTTATTCATAATAATAATTTACAATCTGCTCAAATTACAAGAGCATTAAATAAATATGTTATTTATAGTAGTTCGAGGAAGTGTTTCTAAATCAGCTGATTATTTCAAGTTTTACATTCAGCGTAACTACTAAAGGCAAGAAAAACTTAAATATGGAAAACAATATATTTTTAATTACTATTAAACTGGGAATAAGCCACAATTAAAGATAAAAATACGTTTATTGACGTTTCAATTTCCACTTCGGAAATCGTTCTCAAAATACAAACAGTAAATTAAACAAATTTTGTTTTTTGTTACCTAGTGAAAAATTCTTCTAATAATTTAATTTTATCTGACTCATTTATATTGACAATTCAGGCATACATTATGCATTTTAAAGTAGACGACTTTAAAATGATATTGCCAATATTGTTGAGTTGCGCTCCTGGGACGACTTTACTTATAAGATAGTTCATTTGATTACATGAAATCAACTTTAACTTGAGAATATCCGTCAGAAAAAAATCATAGCATGTAATTTATCTTTAAAAAGACAAACACATGACATGATGACAGTAAAATTCTCCTGTTAGTGATTTCATAATAAATTATGAGGGAAAAACCAGGAAAAAACCTCATAATACTATCCCGACATTGTAAGTATTTGTTCGTGAATTTAGTTTACCTTCAACAAACATCAAAATTCTGATTTTATATGTTACGTTATTTAAAAAGCATAAATGATGTATCTTCTATATGTTACTGACTTACTAATACTGGTATTTTCTTATTAATAACTTCCTCTTTCAATATTGGTAACCAGATCCTACTACATTCTGCCGAGGAATTTGCGACACAATTGGCCTCATTTAGCATAATTAGAGCCGCTTCTTTGATTTTTCTTTTTTTAGCACCCGTTTAGACTCAGGTGTATAGAAAACCAACACACACCAATAGATATTTAAATTTCAAATCAAATCACAATATTAATGTAAAAAAGGGATTAATTAAATCCTTATACGATAGAGCCAAAATTACTTGTTCTAATGAAAATTCGTTCTTGGAGGAGAAACATTTGTTAACATCTGTTTTATTAAAAAATGATTATCCTTTATCGTTTATAAATAAGGAATTTTCAACAATTGATCGAATAGAACAGAACAACTTAGAACGAGATCCTACAGCATACACAAGGAATAATATGAGGAAAATAACAATACCCTACATAAAAGGACTATCAGAAAAACTTGTTGTTTGTTTGTGTTTAAATGACTGCGGACACTAAATCCATTCGCCAATCTTACAATTTGAGGTGTAGTGTGTGTGTGTGTGTGTAGAGTAATTGTCTTGATACTTAGCAAAGTCGACGTCATTGTCTTTGCTAAGAGACGCTAATTGTATCCGAACGTCTGCGGTCCCTCCGGTGTGTACCGATCACACAAGGATAGAAATTATTTTCATTTATTAATTTTTTTTTAATAAACGAAAATTTCCACCCAGGTGGGATTCGAACTCACGACCTTTAGATTTAAACGCAGGCGCTCTTACCACTGAGCCACAGAGGGGGTTTCAGAAAAACTTAAAAGGATAGGAAAAAAATTCAACATTTCAACAACATTCAAAACAACAAACACGTTGAGATCTATTTTGTCCAAAACCAAACCTAACAATGAACAAGAAAGGACAAAGAATTGCATTTATAAAATACCTTGTGAATGCGATCAGTTTTATTTAGGTGAATCATCAAGGCCATTAAATGTTAGAATAACTGAACATCAATCTTATATTAAAAATAAAAAATTTGATAGATCTCAAATCTGTAAACACGCATGGGATAATGAACATAGGGTTCAATGGAATAATTCAAATGTAGTCCTAAAAGAAACGGATGCTAAAAAAAGAAAAATCAAAGAAGCGGCTCTAATTATGCTAAATGAGGCCAATTGTGTCGCAAATTCCTCGGCAGAATGTAGTAGGATCTGGTTACCAATATTGAAAGAGGAAGTTATTAATAAGAAAATACCAGTATTAGTAAGTCAGTAACATATAGAGGATACATCATTTATGTTTTTTAAATAACGTAACATATAAAATCAGAATTTTGATGTTTGTTGAAGGTAAACTAAATTCACGAACAAATACTTACAATGTCGGGATAGTATTATGAGGTTTTTTCCTGGTTTTTCCCTCATAATTTATTATGAAATCACTAACAGGAGAATTTTACTGTAATCATGTCATGTGTTTGTCTTTTTAAAGATAAATTACATGCTATGATTTTTTTCTGACGGATATTCTCAAGTTAAAGTTGATTTCATGTAATCAAATGAACTATCTTATAAGTAAAGTCGTCCCAGGAGCGCAACTCAACAATATTGGCAATATCATTTTAAAGTCGTCTACTTTAAAATGCATAATGTATGTCTGAATTGTCAATATAAATGAGTCAGATAAAATTAAATTATTAGAAGAATTTTTCACTAGGTAACAAAAAACAAAATTTGTTTAATTTACTGTTTGTATTTTGAGAACGATTTCCGAAGTGGAAATTGAAACGTCAATAAACGTATTTTTATCTTTAATTGTCGCTTATTCCCAGTTTAATAGTAATTAATTTACAATGCCACAAGAAAATAGCTTCAGAACAAAACGGGAAACGTTTTCCCGTTTATTGTCAAAACAACTGCAATAGCATATTAAAGTTCTCCAATCAACAATACATGATTTTTGCAACCATGACCTACCATCCATCAATTAATAGAGTACCGGCATGTAAGTAATGTTTGTTTTGTTTTATTTATCTGCTCATTTATTAATTTATTACAATATAATATTACTACTTTATACCAATTGTGGGTCTTACCTTGTCTGTTAATACCTTTTATATATTCAAATTTATTCATTTTGAAAACCACAGACATGTAATATTGGCATAATTACTATAATTTGTATGAACTAACTTATTTTTTTATTTTATCTTTATTAGACACCACCCTAATTGTGTTTATTTTATTGCAGCATTAGTTTAACTTTGTATCTAGACCTGAAGATGCTTTGCAAATTGTAGAAAGCGAAACCGGTCGTCTGATTGTTAAATTAAATTGATTGTGAGTAAGTCTTATTATTATTTCTTTACCTATTTGATATGGACTCACACAAGCAACACATTCATGATTTGGAACAATAGAATATAATATTTCTGCTTATATTATTAAAAATAATACATGAAATCTAGTTTATAAAATAAGTTTTCATTTACATTATTAATGTGTAGACTGAGCAGATGTGCGGCTATATACCTAAAGATGTAAAATGCTCAAATTAATATAATATTCCTTTTGTTGAACAATATTCAATTATTTAGTCTGTCAATAAAAAAAGTTCAGAGTGCAACAGCAGAAGCTTGTTTAGTTTGTGTATACATAACGTCTTTTAAAAACATGCCAAAACTTGTTTCTTTGAAAGAAGTTATGCATCGAGGCATGCATGACATAAATCATATTATTCCAAAAATGCAATTTACAGCAGTAAATCGAACGAGAGGCAATTATCGAGATTGGAAGTTTATGTCTGAGAAAAATTTAATTCTCTTTAGTGTCAAATAACAGAGAAGTCTATTTTATAACGGAATTAATCAATGTCTTGACATTATGCCAAAATATGTTTACACAGCAAAATAAAAACACAACAGATGAATCAAGAGTTGAATAAAACTTTCATTTATAAGCGTCAATAAAAAACTAAAAATTTTGTCAGGAGGAACTGCAATACAAAGTTAACGTTTAAATTAAATTGTATGGAACAAGAATGATAATACAGTGCAATAAAATGAAAAAATTGGATGGTTGAGGAGTAACGAATTTTAAATATTTTTGATACTCTGATTTCAAGAGTGACTACTTTTTCATAGTAGTTTTTTTTTTTGGAATCGATGGTATAATTTTAACTTCGATCAAAAAGATATATACAAAGGCACCTGGAAATCACCGACGGACTTACAGTAAATATGATAAATCATTCTATTGTAGACTCAAGACACCAATCCAATATAATAAACGTGGAGAGGAGCAAATACGAGTTCTGATCCCTAGTGGATCAAAAATAGGCAAGGGTCATAATTTTAAACATTTAAAAAAAGAAACAGGTTCTAAACATGAACGTTACAATGTAGAAGAAGTTAAAAATACAAACAAAAATATAGAATATAAACAAAATATAAACATCCAACTAGAAAACAAACTAAAACATGAAAACATAAATAAAGAGTAGGAACGGTACGAAAACACCATGAAAAAAGCAGCTGAAGAATTACTAGGCATAAAAGGTAAACATAGAAGAACAAGAACGAATGACTGTTTTGACGAAGAATATCAGATTATAACAGAGAGAAAAAACACAGCATATTTAATGATGAAAGAGGCGTACAGAACCCGAAAAGCAGAGGAGGAATATAAATCACTACGCAAAGAAGAACAGAAAATTCATGGAAAAAGGAAGAGAGAAACTATAGACAAAACTTTAAGAACTACAAGATCTAAAAGGGCCAATAGAGACGAAAAAATTTCACCAGAAACTAAAAAAAGCAAAAAGGAATTTAAACAAATAAAGTAAAGACATAAGTAGGTTAATACATTGACAGAACGGCAAGACAAACTATGATGCAATTCCTGAATCAGACCAAAAATGTTTTAGATTAAGTTAGTGTCCAATATCAAATCTTCAGAATTCATATCCGAAATTGGACAGATAATTTTATCACCCAGTAGACCGAATGAATTTATTTGTTATTAAATACACACACGTAGTTAATTAGGTTACATTAGATTTGGTCAATTATCAACAATAAAATTTGGACATCAGTCGAAAGTGCTGACGAAAGTTAAACAATTTACACACAACTTAGATACACATGTCATTAGGTCCGCGAATATATTGACCCAATTAAAACTTATATAAAACTAAAATCTCTTGCCTAGAGAAGCATTCAATTAATATTCACTCAACAAACGTGATAGTCTTCAACGCTCAACTGCAACAGTTGAACTCGTCAATAAACTCTGCTACTATTATTTTGTGTTTCCATTACAACTGAACGAACATCGTCACTGAGCCAACGAAGGGAATTTGTTCAGTTAGTGATGCCAAATAAGGCCAGTGTCTTAATAAGGCCAATTGTAAATATTTCCTTACTTATAGATATTATATATCTACTAGATGTCACTGTAAATCGCTTTCCCAGCCAAAATGGTCTACACCATTCAGTCGGTAGTATCAAACAACAGCATGAGTTATACTAGACACGTGTTTATATGTAAATTTAGATACACAGTTATAAAATCACTCTAAAGTTACTTAAATAATATATACCAAATATTTCTTTGAAAGCAATAGAAAATTAATAGTGTTAGGAACTGGTACTGTTTTTCTGCTATATTGCTTTTCATTATTGTTCTTTTCCGTTAAGTAGAAAAGAAGACAAAGCCCTAATAAGGCCAATTGATTGGCCTTATTAGGGCTTTGACTTAAGACCCTTTGGCTTAAGAGTCGAATGACCTTATTAAGAGCTGGTTGACATTATAAACAATTGGTTTACATAATCGTTTAAAATATTTTTTCTTTGCAGATATTTACATTAGATAAAGGGCTCAGTGGACCGAAGAGGCCATTAAAGCTGCAGTGAATGCCGTACAAAATGACAGGGGTGTTCATAAGGCAGAACTTACATTTAATATTCCTCGGCGTACGTTAATTAACCATCTAGCTAGTGGTAATTTACAAAAATGACTCAGGTGGCCTCTAGTACTTACAAAACCTCAGGAAAATAAATTGGTTAGGCTTATAGGAAGATTGGATATGCCATTAACCCTCAAACTATTACGAAAAAACGTGTATGCTTTTGTCAAAGAGACAGGTATGAGGCATACATTATCGGTAAAAAAGGCGATAGCTGGAAAAAATGGATGAAATTGTTTTTTTTCTAGGCATCCTGACATTGCAAAGCATCTGGCTCAAAAACTCAATTTGACCAGAACCCAAAAATTAATTCGTACAATTATTAGTGACTATTTCGAGAAACTTCGACAGATTATATATAAGAAAGGCGTCGCAGGGAAACCTGCTTAAATTTACAATATAAACGAAAAAGGATGCCAGCTTACACTGCATCACCAAATAACTGTATTGGCTAGTAAAGGTGTTAAAACAGTGTACTGTTGCATCAGAGCACTGCGAAATTATAACAATCGTGGCATGTGGCAACGGCACAGGCAACAGCGTTCCGCCACTTATCAATATGAAAGGGCAACGAATTAAACCAGAATGGTAATGTATTCTTCCAGCAGAATACAAGCAAATTATAATGACCAAGAAAGGAAGCATGACAACAGATGCATTTATAGAGTGGTTTACTCACCTTTGTCGATTCAGGAATTCTGGACCAGCCCTTTTATTGTTTTATAGAGCCCCATCTCATTTAAACATTAGAATTGTAGAAGCTGCAATAAAAAACGATATAACTTTGTTTTGTCTACCGTTTAATACCACCCAAGAGCTTCAACCACTCATAAAGCAGTCTTCAAGAGTTTTGAAACTTACTGGGATGAATAGGTGTTAAATTATTAGGGGAAATATAATAACGAACGTACCATCAACCGAGCAAGATTTGGGCAAATAATTACGTCGTTGTGGAAAGACTCAATCACGCAAAAAAATTTGTTCTGTTGTTGCCTTTCTACTAGAAATTGCAACAACCGGCAAAAAGAATACAAATTCCGAAAACAGCTATCCTGCAGCGGTGTAAACAAAAGTAACAATAGCAAAGCATTCTCGAGTAGTGAGAAAAGAAAAATTGCCAAAAAAAGGACCGACAAAAGTTTTTCAAACTTACATCTCAGATGTAGATAGTGACGCATATAGTGACTCAGATAATGGGTCTTACACAGCTTTCAGCGAGGATTATAGTGATGCAGTTTACACGTCAAATAAATATGATAAAAATAAGGTTGCAAGTGAGACAGAGCCACGTGAAGAACTAAATGCAAGTTTTAGTTCTAGTGGTTTGCTGATTACACCGGAGTTAAAAGTATCAACAAAAAAACTTCGACAGGCCATTAATGCGAAAGCACAAGAAGTTACCAGAGATTTATTTAGTACACAATCTTATAGCTCAGTAAAACCAAAACCAAATTAAACAAAATATTCATGGTACTGTTTCTTGTGTGATGAGGATAGAGTAGCTGATATGCGCAAGTGTGTTTGTTGTAATAAGTATATCCACGAAGAATGTAAAGAATTAACAAAACACTACAAGGATATATTTGTATGTCCTCGATGTGTGTAAATGTGCGATATATGTACTTAATGTATTGACAAGTTTTTTATATGAATAAAAGTTTCTTTCACTAAACTTTGTATTTATTCTTTAATTCTTAAGTCTAAAATTTATTATCCACGTAAATTTTTTTATAAAATGAAACTAGCCGTATTAAGTTACCAGTTCCAAATAAGGCCAAATATTCAAGATTTATTTAATGTTAAAATTTGATATTTCTTTATTTATTTATTTAAGTATTTTATCGTGAAATTCGATAGCTAAAATGTTAGCAGTTAGCAAATAGGCAATACGTATACGACTTTTTATTAGATTTTTTTTTTTAGAAATTACAGCCGCATCCACCATAATGGTTATTAGCGGCGGCTACAGAATTACAAAATTAGAGTTTATAAAATAGTCCTATAGATTTTAAGAACTTTACAATATTGCTAGCTGAGAAATTAGTGCCTAATAAATTACTTAAACTCTTAGGTATGTTAAATGGCATTCAATTAATAAATGGTTAACGGTTAATTGTACATTACATGTTTTGCAAATAGGTGGATCACTTTTGGTATCACTCGCGCACTGGTCCGCACTTTCGTTGCCAGCAATGCCAATGTGGGATTGAATCCATATAAATCTGATACTCCTAGAATTTTCTTGAGCTTGCATAAGTTCTAGTTTTATCAGTTTCTCAAGAGGACCTTTAGGATAGATCTGTTTAAGGGTTTGAAGGGCGCTTAGTGAGTCATTTAAGATAACAGAGTTAGGAATGTTATTAGAATTTATATGTATGATAGCTTTAAACACTGCATAGAGTTCAGCGGAGAAAATCGAAAAGAAGGTTGGGAGACGAAATTGATATGTATCGTTTGGAGTAACGAATGCAGCATCTACTCGTTTATCACACTTAGATGCATCTGTAAATATTTTATAGCAATGTTCGTAATGCTGACGGAGAATTAGATCTAGATTATTCTTAATCTCTGCGTGACAGTTAACATGTTTGTCGTATTGGGTTAAACCAGTGTTTATAATTATCCAAGGAGAGAGGCTTTTAATATTGATTTTAAAGGTTATTGGGAATTCAATATTGAGACACCTCAGGTAACACCGTACTCGCTTATAGTAAGACTTATGTTTGGTACTATTGGTAAGGAGATTTATATATTTATTAGTGAACGAATTTTTAAATAGAGGTTTGTTTACATTTGAGGCTATTGACGTTGCGTGTGATAGTATTAAGGAAAATCGGTGGTGATATAATGAAGGCTCCCCACAGAGCAAGAGCTTCAATGTTACTCTTGACAGAAAAAACATTTGCAACCAAAGATTTTTTGACAAGTGTTATAACACCACCTAAAGAGAAATCATTGTCATACACTCTATCTTTTCTAAAAATGCTAAAATATTTGGAATTATAGTTTTTTTGGGGGTTTAAACTTGTTTCTTGGAGACATATTATTTTGCTAGGGAATTCAGAAATACGTTTTGGTAAGGCTGGAAGTCGATGGAAAAATCCATCTATATTCCATTGCAGTAGTTTAGTGAATTATATTATATAAGAAAAAATATGAATTTACGCGTTAACCTGAGACGACTCGCCCTCGGATTCAGAGGTGTCGTTACCCAAGTGTTGGAGGATTTTCTTTCTTAAGAAGGTGATATGACGTTTGGTTGATCTATCTTTTAATTGTGGATGAACTTCAGTTAGCATATGAACTAATCCCACATGGTCAAAATTGAGGACAAATGTGGGTAGATGATTTTGGATAAAATCTTTGGCAGGCTCAAGGTCATATGATTTTGTTGATTTTATGCATGTATGCTCCTCATTGCTTTTAACTTTCTTGACTCTAGGTTTGGATGTAGGTACAGCAAATATTTTTTTTGTTGTTTCAGAAGTTGTTTCTGGAGACGTAAGAACATCATTGATACTACGTTTCGGCTGGAGATCGATATTAATTACTTTGCAGCTTTCCATCGTGTTAACTTCTTCTTGACCATTAGCAATGTTAGGATTGCTCAGATTGTTTGCTAATATTTCTTGGACGGAAATTTGTTCGTTTGATATGAATGTTGCTGCAGGTTGAGGCATGATGTCAGGGAAGGAAGAAGTAGCAGATTGACTGTTATTAGAATCAATTAAGTTTGTTGTTGATTCTAGTTTATTAGGACAGTTGGTGGCGATATGTCCAGACTTTTTGTAGTTATAACAGGCCATAGTTTCTTGAGATAAGAATATTCGATATGTTGTATTATCGAAGTCTAAGGTGAATGAGTCGGGTAAGGAGATATTATGGAGACTGACGTATATTTGTCTTCTGAAACTTAAAATATGATTATATTCGGAAAGAGTGGAACTGATTTTTAGAAAAGTGACAGGAGAGACCATATTAAGTACAATACTTTGTAGATAATCAACTAACAGACTGTGTGGTATTGTTGGACATACGTTTGAAAAAACAATACGTTCCGCTGGTGAGATTAATCTTCTAGCTTGTACAATATTATTCTCGATTTCTATTTGTCCATGATTTTGCATGAATTCGTCCACGGCTTGTTTGTTTGCAAGGTACATACAAATCCGATTATTGGATAGTCAGGAGGAAAGTATAATATTTTTGGGACGAATTAGGTTACCCAAAGGAATTAAGTAATCTTGCAGTCTCGTATTTTCTAAAGCGCTGAAGACAATTGCTTGAGGTTTTGAGGGAAATTGTGTAGAAGCTGCTGATGAATAGGTTTTATTGGTATTTGTCTGTTATTGCAATACATGTGGTGTGTTAGAGAGACTCTGAATATTAGTTTCCATTTTTGATTCTAACATAAGACATGTGTTTAAAAATAATACGGACCTGACTAGTAATCAAACAGGTAATATTTCTTGAAAACTGGAATAATATTTCTTGAGTCGTATCCTATTGATAATTGTTAAATTACAAATCAACAAAAAACTGGTTGATCACGTTATATTAATGAAAACTAATATGATGTGTTCACTTACTGGTATTTCATGTAATTGTCACTTAACGATTTATAAATAAACTCTCTATTAGATTTTTGCTAAATAAAATATTACAGATATTTAAATCTTAACGTGTCCTTAAGTGGCGTCCTTACCTTATATTTATATAATCGATGTTCGATGTTTGTATTATAGTACTCCATTTAACTTTCTAATAAAAATATTGGTTTTAATTACGTATTCATAATATGCCATAATGCTAAATTAAATATAAACTCTCCGCTACTGATACGCTTCTTGGTAAAACTCATAAGGACAGGTAAATTATAAGATAACTTACGATATCACGCGTATGACTCTTTTCATTATTTCTTTGCTGGAGTACACCATTCTCTAACGCGAAGTAAAGATGTGTAGAGAATTATAAATATAACTTTTAGTTGCGTGCTATTGACTTACTTTCCAGTGTATTAATAAAAAAATAGAAAATAATCCTAGTAACTGTTACTATTATTGTTTTTAATGACATGCTTTTCCACATGAAAAACTGGATTTGACAGTACTAGATTTTTCCCTTACTTTTCCATTTTGGGGTTGAAAAGATAAATTTTGATGAAATTTTATAAACCCAGTTTTTAATACTACATTTGGACGGAGTTATGCATCACTAGACCAAGCGCCATTTTCTCAAATTGTGGATTATGGCGCTTTCTGGTGGGAAATAGCATAAACTATATATAAAATAAATCCCATTAGTCTAATAGTAACGGTTAACCAGTAATATTTAAAAAGACCAAGTGCCTTTCTACTTATTGTGGATTTCAAATTTTGCATGACTAGACCAAGCGACAAATTTTGTGTATTAGTTTTGCATTAGTAGACCAAGCGCCAAGGCCACGAGTTTCAATGATCGTAAATCGAATATTTTGGCAATATACGTACATCTGCGTTGCTGACAACAACTTGTTGAGGCGTTTAGGTTATATAGGGGCAGTTTTTACTTGAGTTTTTCTAATATAATTATCGTTAGAAGTACAATTAAATATGGACAATTTTAAATCAAGAACGAGACAAATGATTGCCAGTGCGATGGTATCACATAAACTAGAAGATGTGCAGGTAAGCAAATAAAATAAATTTATAAATATTATGGTATACTGATCGTATATCTGTTCCAACATTTTATCAGTTTTTTGTGACAAAGTTAGAATTTTCATCTATGTAAATATCTAAATATGTGTTGTAAAAGTAAATTTATGTCAGCTACTTAATGTGGATTTATTTTGTAGTACTTTTGCTTAGTTTGTAATACAGTGTTGTCGAAGTAACTGCAAATAAGCAAACGGCCCCTAATTTGATGAATATTTCTTGATTATAATTTGGTAAATATTTTGATCTAGTTTTATTGTAATGTTTGCATTTTTTGCAGACTGAAACACACCCATTAGCACCAGATGATAGCGTTAACCTTATAGAACTTGTGCCAGTTACTTAAATTAGATAATGAGCCATTAAATAATGAGAAAAATTCTGACAATGAAATTTGTATTGAAAATACCATTCAAGTTCTGGAGGTTGAACTACCAGAACCAGAAGCCGATTTCGACAATCAATCACTTCAGATGCCTTCAACTTCAGGAGACACAAGTAATATTATTCCTCAGCAGGAGCAAAAGCCAGAAGAGGAAATCGCATTAAACAGTATTATTACAAAACCGAATTCGCGAATTCGCAAGGGAAGACCAAGAAAAGGGAGAAAACGTAAGTATGTTAATCAAAGTCGTGAATCAAGAAAAAAAGCTGTATTCAAAACAGGAGTTACGTAACGCAGAGAAATGGATGTAAAGAATCAAAACAGTTCCGTATGTATCTTTGTAAGTGTAAATGTTTGGAAAAGATTGGTGAGGATAATGCCAAAAAAGAATTTGATAAGTTTTACAATGTTGAATCTCATGATGCCCAGAGGGCTATAATTTGTTCAAATATTTCCGAAGTTCCAATAAAGCGTAAAAGAGCAAAAACAAGTAAAGCGAGAAATACTACCAGGATATACAAAATATCTACTGTGACAGTGTGTAAACCTTTCTTATTACAGACCTTGCGAATATCAAGTTGCAAAGTCAATTCGGCATTGAAAGCTATCAAACGTCCAATGGGTGTTCGAGATTGTCGTGGTCAAAGTGGAGGTCATAATAAAATTAAAGAAAATCGTGTGCAAAAAGTAATTGAGCACAGAATGAAATTCCCCAAGTACAAGTCACATTACAGAAGAGCTAACACAGAAAGGGAATCCCTAACAGAAGACACAACTTTAAATAAAATGTATGTGTTGTATCTTGAAGAAGAACACAATGATCATGTTAAATTTACATTTTACAAAAAAATATTTTATTTTTTTTATTTTAACACGATTTAATCTTCAAAGAAAAAAGTTAAAAAAAGATACCTGTAATAGATGTGATTGTTTAGAATTAGAAATTAAAAATTGCTCAGATAACGAACAATTATTATTAAGCAAGTTAGAGACAGACAAAAATGTGCATTTAGAAGAAGCGGAAAATGCACAATCTAGAAGAAAGCTAGACATGAAGATGAGTAACGATTAACCAGAAGTGGAGACCTTTTGTTTTGATTTAGAAAAAACTCTTTCCCTTCCGAGAATCCCAACAAATATCGTATATTATAAGCGTCAATTATGTGTTTACAACCTTGATATCCATAGCGGCAAGGATAACAAAAGTCATTGTTATGTTTGGCTAGAAGGGGAAGCTGGCCGGGGAGCCCAGGAAGTAGGCAGTTGTATTAGGAAACATATTGAAGAAAATGTTACTTCTGCAAAATATGTAATTTTGTGGTCAGACTCAAATAGTTTTGATTCTAAAAACGATTTTAGAAACCCATCCCACCATTGAAAAAATTACATTACGCTATCTCTTTCCTGATCATAGCTTTTTACCCAATGATAGTGATTTTGGGGATATTGAAAGTGCCCTAAAATTTCAACAACCTTTATATACCGTGGATGATTACCTGAACGTTATGAAGAAGTCTCGTAAAAAGAACCCATTAGTAGTTCATAGAATGAAAAAAGAAGATTTCGTTGGAACGAAGAAGTTGGAAAATATGATTACAAACCGTAAATCAGACACAGAAAACAGTAAGGTAAGATGGCTTAAAACGAGGCAAATTGAAATAAGAAAGAATAAACCACTGAGTATTTTTATAAAAAGGGATTTTAATATTAGTGGAGTTGAAGTAGATCTGCACAAGAAACTTCAAAGAGGACGGCCCGTTGCAATGCAATCCCTAAGTAACCACTTGATTCCACTTTGGCCCACAGGCAAGCCACTTTCTGTACCTAAGCTTAACGACTTAAGATCTTTAATGCATCTAATACCAAATGATGCAAAACCTCTGTACCGCTCCCTGTTCAGTAATAATACAGTTGAAGATTACATTGACGGATTTGATGGAGAGTTAGACTTTGAGGTGCAAGATAATTAATGTTTACTTAATAATATCACAATATTCGGAAAGTAGTATTGTTAACACTTAGTTCAAGTTTTTTTATAGTTAAGTTTCTATATATATATATATAGTTTTTTATATTTTTGATTAATTTCTTAAGTAATATAAAATGTTCAAAACAACGACTTTTATTGCCATATCCAAAAACAAAAACTATCTTGTAGGCTATTATTCACTCCCTAAAAGTGATATTTCAGTTACGCATCACTAGACCAAACGACCTCCATGTCGCTTGGTCTATTGATGCATAACGCAATGACACAATGTGCCGAAAATCGTAAGTCGACCAAACGCCTTTTTATTTTTTTTCCCTTTTTCTTTAGCATTAGCAGGTTAATATTTTGTATTTAGAGAAAACATAAAAAACTGTCTAAGAAAACAAAAAATTACGACAATTAAAACATACACTGAATTTTAATAGACTGAAAGCTTTGAAGTTAAATATCTCAAAATTAATTTTTGGCGCTTGGTCTAGTGATGCATAACGCCGTCCATTTATTTTATATATAAACTGAAAAAATATAATTAAAAAACTAATTATTAATAATATAACTGTTATGATATAAAAGCTAAACTTATCAGGCAGGCTGCAGCTTGAAACCTTATGAAATATTATTTAAGGTTTTTTTTTTTTATTTATAATTATGGTTATTTACATTCTACATCATAAACAGAGTATTAAGTAAATAAAAAATGTATTAAAAATCCTTTGTAAACGGTATATATTAATATATACCTTTTACAAAGGATTTTTAATATATAGTATACAGCCAAAATACAGGAACATAGATTCCTTGTGGATTATTAAGTAAATGTGATACAGGTTTTGCGCGTGAAGGGGAGACATCCAATGATGTCTCACCTTATTCTATTTTGGTTTGGTTCCAAAGAAGGTCTTGGGGCCAGGTTCCATGTAGTCTTCTTGTGGCTGGTCTATTGTTGTATAATTCCCTTACTAGCTCATTTTCGTGGTGAATGGTACAGTTATTTTGTGACTCTGAGGCTCGATGAATTTCTTCTCTGTTGAAAGGAACCTTTAAGTCATAGTTGAGTGTTTGGTTACTTACGTACCATGGCGCATCCACTATCGATCTTAGTACTTCAGACTGGAGTCTTTGGATCATATTCAGCGACGTTGGCTTTGCACAGCCCCATAGGTGAAGTCCATAGAACCAGATAGGTTTGAGCATGGCTTTGTGTAGAAGAATTTTGTTTTGGATGTTAAGTTTTGATTTACGTCCAAGAAGCCAATACATTTGTCGAAATTTTAAGTCAAGCTGCCTTCTTTTGGTCTGGATATGTTTCTTACAATTAAGACGTTGGTCAAAATAGAGACCAAGGTATTTAGCGTTTGTTACTGTTGGTATTTTTGGTTGGTACATTTTCCATTCTTACAGGTGGGCATATATTGTGACGGTTGGTAAATGTTATTTGAGTTGATTTTGTTTTATTTACTTTTGTTCTCCATTTCGTATACCAATCACTGAGTATGTTCAGATGATGTTGCAGGTTTTGTGAGGCTTGTATGGGATCTTCATTTACGGCTAGCAGTGATACGTCATTAGCAAAGGGAGCGATTGTAGTATTATTAGTCTCTGGTATATCGGCTGTGTAGAGTAAAAAAAGCAGAGGCCCTAGAACACTACCCTGCGGGACTCCGGAGTTGATGAGACAGAGGTTGGATTGTTGGTCTTTGAATTTTACAGAGAAATATCTATTTGTTATGTAGGATTTAAGTAGGAGGAAATAGTTACTGGATAGTGCTATTTTTACTTTGTAAAGCAGACCTCAGTGCCAAACTTTGTCAAATGCTTGTTAGATGTCTAGAAATACAGCGTTGCAGTATTTCTTTTCTTCGAGACTTTTTGATATTTCATTTATCATTCGATGAACTTGTTGGGTAGTAGAGTGATTTTCTCGAAAACCAAACTGATGTTTTGGAAGTAATGTTAGGAATTCATGATCTGCGTATATCCTTTGTAGTAGCAATTTTTCAAAAACTTTGCTTACGGTTGGGAGTAGGCTGATGGGTCGATAAGATGTTACTTCATTGGGCTCTTTTCCTGGCTTGAGGATTATAATGACTTCAGCAAATTTTCATATCTTTGAAAAGTATTATAAGCTTAGCATATAATTAAATATAACTGTAAGCAAAGTTATGGTCTTGCGAGGAAGTTGTTTTAGTACTTGTGCCGAGATTAAATCATAGCCTGGGGCCTTTCGTGAATTGAGTTTGTTTATTTCTTTTCTGACTTCTTTAGGAGTAAAACTTTTAATTGGGAGGGACATTTGACATGCTGCGCTAATTAATTCTTTCACTTCTTCATCAGGGTCTGCTGGCTCTGTTTGAAATACGTTTGTAAGATGTTCAGCAAAAACGTCCGCTTTTTCTTTGTTGGAACAGGCCCATTCGCCATTTGGTTTACGGATGGGAGGAATGGTTGTGTATGGTTTCTTAAGCTTCTTAATCGCCTTCCATAACGTCTGGTCATTTGTTGTAAGATTTGTAATGTAGTGTTCGAAGGTTTCGTTGTTTGCGGCTTTGATGGCTACTCCAAGTTGCCTACGTAGTCTATTGAATATATGTAGGTCTATGCTGTTTCTAGATCTTTGCCAAGTTCTCCTCGCACGACGTTTTTCAGCAATGAGTTGGCGAATGTGCAGGGGAACATTTGTGGTATTTGTTGGTTTGCGTTCAGTTCGTGGTGTAGATTGCCATGCCGCTTTTTGCACAAGTTTGGTGAAGTATTGAGCTGCTGTATCTATGTCATGTGCAGTTTTGTTTCGAAGATTAAGGTGGGTGTTTTCTTCTAGGTAGGATTGAAAATCTGCCCAGTTGGTTTTTTTTTTAAGTGAGTCGAGGAGGTGGTAGGTAGACTGTTTATAACTGTGGTATTCAGGCTCATAATAACCGGTGTATGATCCGATGAGAGATCATAACTAGATTCTATTAGACAGTTATTTCTGGACACTCCTTTGCTTATGTATTAGTCCAGCCGATTTGGAAGTTTTTTTGGGTCACTCGGCCAGTACGTAGGGATTCCATTGGTGTGGCAATCATAGTTGTTGTCGGTCATTGGTTTTATAATATTACGACCTATTGTTGTTGTGAGTCTTGAGCCCCAGTGTATGTGTTTCGCATTCCAGTCTCTTTCGGCTACGAATTTGCTGCCAAGTAATTGGAAGAAGGCTTTGTATTCATCTGTGGAGATTGTGTGACGAGGTTGGCTATACATTGCATATATGTTAAAGTGCCATGGCGTTGCATTTACTTGAACGATTGTTGCTTGTATTTTTCTGTTGCATAATTCGGCAATACATGATGTGATATGATGTGATGTGATGTGGTATAGAGCGGAATATTAAACGTAGTTAGTTCGTTCATTTATCATCAAATAAGAAACAATGTATTATAAACATTTACAAACAAACGAAAATTGATAATTATGGAATGAAAATAACAGCCACTGTATCAAAAACAAAACAGGCAGCAGGTTAGTTTTGCAGAATAATTATTGTTAAAATCAAGACTTAATAAATTAATGTGCCAATTTTAGGTGTTGCTAATACAACTATTTACCGAACAATTAAATAATATACGCAGACTGGAACCGTAAGATGTCCTAAAAATATCGACGGTCGACCTTCTATTCTTGCAATATACGATGAAAGAGTTAAAACTTCTGTACTACAGATAGTATACACAGCTTCTTTTTCAAGACTGAAATGCCCACTTTAAAAACAATTTTACAATTTTAAGTGAAATTACTAACCTATGAGATCTGACTAACCTATGAGAGTATAGTAAAATTATCTGAAACATTTTATAGGTTTCATTTTGAGCTACTTGAGAAATGATTGTAATAGTACCCTTATTGTTTGATCAAAATATTTTTCCTATTTATAGACATAAGCAAAACAGCCTTTGTGTTACATGTTTTTGGAAACATACCAGTGTACAAATATTTTCATTTTAAGTATTATGTACTTACATTTCACCGTTTTCATAAATATACCTACTTGGTATGTTTGATGATGAATATAATAACTAATGATCTCATAAAGTAAGTTATTAAAAAAATAAATTTTAAGTTTTTAATTGTATACTCTACTGGAATGTTGTCAAGTATTTTGGTTCAACAGATATAATAACATGAAAAGGGAAGAAAAAGAAAAAAAAAGAATATTTTTTACTTTACATAGAAGCACATTCATTGCAGCAAATATTGCATACAACGACAACTATCTTTTAAATTTAGTGTATACTTGTTAAGAAGCATTTTCATTTTGGTTTCATCGCAATAAAAGAACATTAGTAAAGTAATGTTGTGTTTTAGTTTGATTGTATTGATACAGTTAGTTTTGTTCTTCCTGGTTGTAGATCATCACAAGAAAACTGCAAAATTATGCTAGAATGTAACATAATAGATTTAATTTGTTGATTATTTTCTTACAGAAATCCAGTACTTTTTAGTAAATTTTATTTATTGATAACAAATGAGACAAACTCACTGTCAACATTAAACAAGAATCCAGCATTAAAGAAATTGTAAGTACACACTTATTTATACAAAGTATCTTTTTGCATTTTAGTGCTTTAAATAGAACCTAAAGATATGGATACATAAGTTAAACAAATCTCTCTAATGAAGTTACTGATTACTAGGCATGAAAAGTAGGACCACACCTATATTTAAACCATAATTTATTCTGTAATGGGAAACATGAAAAAGTGAAATCTAAAGCAGTGAACGGGAAGGAATATGTAAAACAAATTGGCTGAAGCAATTCGGGAGATTGGATTATTAAGCTTAAAAATAATGATCAAAGTCCACCAAGTTAACTCTTCTGGTAAGAAAAAAAAACTAGATTCGAGAAATTGATCAAAGAATAAGAATATGGTCTACGCAGTTTAAAAGAACAGTATTTCAGAAATCTTTGAACTCTGTCTAACTTTTTGATACATGCATTTGCATAGCTTTGTTGCACATTATTGACTCTCCGGATCAACATATTCTCTAAATAATAATTAAATACCATAGACTCAAGAGATCTAGAAAACTGTATCACCCGATAATTAAATATATGGGGCCAATTGTGAAAAACGTCCTTTTTTATTGTAATAATTGTAATATCTATTGGAAGTGAATTGAAAAAATTATCATTCAAATATAAATAAAGTTAGGTTAAAATTGACGTGTAAGGTTGTCCGATATTGATTACTCGATTAACGCAAGGCCGAGATAATCAACAAAAAAAAGATGTATTTGGTGACTTTTCTAGTAACTTACTTGGGTGTGAATCTGTCTTTTTGGTTTACTCCTCCTAGTTAAAAAAAAGAGTATAACAGATTCTCATATTTTTTTCAGCTCTATTTTTATTATTATTTATTATTCATTGTTTTTTTAATGAATTGATCTTTTGGTCTGGATCTAATTCTGTGTTGATGTAAGCTCCCAAATATTTATATTTTGTCACTCTTTCTATTTGCTGTCCACAAGGGTTAATTGTTCATTATTTATTGGACTCCTTGATTCTATCATAAATTTGGTCTTATCTGTGTTGATGTCAAGTAACATTTGAGTGCATTCACTATTTATTGCGTCTAGTAAAGATTGTGGTTCTTCTATACTCTCAGCCATAATTACCGTGTCATCTGCAAATCTCATGGTGTTTACGATTTCTACCAATTACTAGTCTCTCTTTAATTTTCCATAAGGCTTTTTTGAATATAACCCGTGAGTACAAGTTGAAAAGCGTCGGAGACAAGACGCATCCTTGCCTGAACCCTCTAGCAATCGGTATATTATTTGTTTCTATATCGTTCACCTTTACTACTACTTTCTGGTGTTTTTTAGTTCATCTACTAACTTCATATGCTACATCGGTGAAATGCCTTCCTAAAGTCTATGAAGCATACATATCACTCTTGTTATATTCCCGACATTTCTGCAAGAGTACCATCAACTCAAATAATGCCTCTCTTGTACCCATGCCTCCTCTGAATCCAAACTGCGTTTGATCTATCTGCTCCTCACATTTCTTATAAATTCGGTTTTAAACAATTTTCAAGAGAATTTTTAAAGGGTGGCACATCAGGCTTATCAATCTATAGTCATTACATAATTTGGGATTGTTGTTTTTTGGTAGAGGTAAAATATGGATTTAAGCCATTCCTCCGGGATGTTGCCCTCTACATATATGTGGTTGATAATTCGGGTGAGTTTCTTTATATTACCGTCATCTAAGGCTTTTAACAGTTCAACTGGAACTTGATCAGGACCCGGTGCTTTTCCTTGTTTTGCATTCTGTAGAGCATACTTTACTTCAGAAGGAAAAATTTGTAGGTATTGTTCTTCTTCACCTATATCTTGTTCATTTTCCCTCTCGTCATGGAACAGACGAATTATATATTGTTCCCATACTTCCTTTATTTTGGTCCCTTCAGTAAGTATTCCTATATTCCTCCATTATTATCTCTTTTTATGAGTTTCTTTGTCTGGTGTTGCCTGATAGTTCTTTCATTTTTTTTTATGTAAGTTTGAGGTGTCATGTTTGTTGCTGAGTTCTTCCAGTTCCTGGCATTTCTTGTTCATACATTCCTCCTTAGCCTTTCTGATTTCATATTTGATCTTATTCTTGATGGTTTTCTATCTTTAGAAGTATATATATATATATATATATATATATATATATATATATATATATATATATATATATATATATATATATTCATTTTGTTATATTTTTATTTCTGCATTGCTTGTAATAGGTAATTCAATTAGTGCAAGTCTATGACTATTATTGTTTGATTGACAAATCTTCTCAAGCTCTTTCACCAATGTCAATTTTCCTTTTACTCCAGTAAAATATACTGAAGTAATTTGATATCGAGGTAATCATTAATAATATTTCATTGTAATGGAGTTGTTTGTTTCTCCGCTAACACGCCGTAAATAATTTTAAGACCTTTTAAATATACTTAATGGAAACTGGATATCGCTGAGTACATTCCGACCACAATGTTTGAGACTATGAATGGGACGAAAACAAAATGCCGGATAAATAATGTAGCGGAGTGGCGAGGTGAGGTCCTGGTTGACTATAAATATCACACGAGGATAACTGAAAATACCACACTCGGACAGTTCCCGTAATTGACTGTTTTGTTATAGGGCAAAGGTGTCTTGATACTGTATTTTATGAAGATCTGGAAATACTGTTATGGTAATATATTACGGACCATTCATGTCTGAACACATTGTTTTCGCCTTTGTTTTAAAGGCCAAATGATTGTCTCGAATTATTAATTGCTGTCTACGTAGTATATTGTAATTAATATATAGTTTTAGCGGAGTTTTTTTAACTCAAATTAAGAGATATTCTACTCATATTGTACAGAATTGGTATAGAAAAGCTACTATGCAATTACTAGTTCGCCGCTATTTGAGTGATTTATTTCAGTATAAAGAATTCTAACTGTAATAAACATTTAGAAATATTTTACAGGATGAGTTTAGTGCTAATATCTTTTGGTTAACATTTTTTGTTGGCTATTTTATTTATGAAATACGAACACAACAAAAATATTCTTAAATCATATACAGGGTGGTCCTTAAATAATTGTACAAAAAGAAACCGTAGATTCTACACGTTAAAATATTACGATTTAAGCCTAATTGCTTTAATAAAATGTTGATATTAAAAAAGATACAGGGTATTAAAGTGGAATTTTAAAATTTTAATTTTCGCTATAAATTTCATGTTTGTGAACATTTATGTATCAAAATTCATAACTGGGTACTGTTGAACATCAGGAATTATAATTTGATGCATACTTTAATGTAGCTGACAGAGGGCGCCACATATGCCACGTATGTGGCATACATTTACACTTATTTTTTTTTTCTTTAAGTTACCGGTGTTTGTGATAAAAAATATTAAAGATAAATTAGTTTAACAAAAAAAGGTATACCTGTTAATAACTTCAAAAATCAACAGTTTTCGAGTTAATTGCATTTTACAAATCAACTACATAATTCAGATTTAACGCTATTACTCCAGGCAACGAAAGAAAATTAGACAAAAACATTAATACTTCTGAATTTTGGTATAAAATGCCTTTAATAAAGTTAATAGGTAACGAAATATTAAATAAAATAAATCTACCAGCAGGATAATTAATAGTAGAATTTGACAAAATAACAGAATAATTAGATTTTATATAAAACATATTACGTTTTGTATTAAATTTAAGTCATAATCAAAATATTTTATTTACAAACCAAATTAAGAAATAGTTAAACTATAGTCCATTTGCATCATATTGATAGCATATTATGTATGCAAATCCCTAAAGTGTTGATACGGGTGACTCAATGAAAAATAGATATTTGTCAAGAGGTTTACAAAAGTATATAGGAAAACAATTTTAAATTAAGTATAACCACCAGGGATAAAGGTTGAAGAAGAATAGAATACAATAGTTTTGAGGGTTACTAATCCCTAAATAAAGTTGCCAGTGTCGGAGTGATGGAGATAAACAGGTACTAATGAATTTGCAAGAAATGTTAAAAACTGGATATTAATTTAATCAAATTCCATTTCAGATTCACTGCTTTCTTCAGAATCTAAGGAATCTTCAACTCCAATGTTAATTATTACCGGTTCCAGCATTGCATCCGTCTTATTATCCAAATTCTAAATTTTATTTTCTTCCTTGTGAGCATGACTAACAGCATTTTTCCAATTTTCTGGAGTTACTTTTGATAAGGAATGTTCTAATAATTGTAAGTCTTCCAATTCTATCGTGCTATGTATTAAGAGTATAAGTCAAAAATATCAATTTTTCACTAGGGCTCTTCAAAGTTTTTATTACCACTTTTGAAATAACTGTTACAACTAAATATCAAAATGATGATGAAATATGATTCATAACTGTAGTAATTACCTATTTTACTTTCTATTTTTATAATACCACATTAATTATAAATATTAGTTGACTTGTACTGTTAAGGCCATGTTTGCTTCATGACTTATACTCTTAGTCCTGCCAGTTTTGAGTGTATTGAGGATTTTACAAGTGATCAAAATAATCATGAACAGAAAAATATTAAATTAAACTCTTTATTCTTTACCTACATGATGAAATGTAATTATAAAAAAACATTACAATTAAAGTTCTAAAATTAACTTACAATAAAATTGTTATTCAGAATCTTCAGAATCGGAGCCTGGATATGTGTTTTTTACCCCTGCTGATGTTTTCATAGACTTATAAAAATTATGAAATTGGGGATGTATTAGGGTTAAAAGGGCCATGATATCCTTTTTCTTTTCCACAGAAATTGGCAGACTTTTTTTGTAACACTTTGGAGGTTCTAGAGTAACATCGTCTGTGTTATTGCGACGATGGAGATCAATGCAACGGAATGGCTCATCCTTATCTAAGGTCAATTTAAAAAACATTTTTGCTGGCTCTCTTGTATATCTCAACCAACGAATATCTGTCCATTTGAAGGAAAGACCGACCTCATCCTTTGTCCTTAAAAACAGATCTTTTTTGTAGAGAGCTGCAAAATCTAAAAAATCCTTGTGATTTAGTTCAACAACACTGAACTTTTTTTTCTTTCCACATGTGCGAACTAGCTGGTACCAGTCGTATGGCGTAGAAATTGGCATTTGCAAAGTTTTTTTTTGCTTTTCAATCATCCCGTGGTCAACATCGCATTCAAGATGACTGTGACCACTCACCATGAATTTATGATCTATGCATTGCAGTTGAGGACATTTTTGCATTAGAGTTAAAAACATTGCTGAAACATGAGAGTTCCTGTTTTGTCCTCCGCACGAATCAGAATACAAAATGACGTTTTTAATTGATATTGGGAGAGAAGAAAGTTCTTGATAGAGGCACGTCGCAATTTGGTTAGCACCTCTGCCACCTTCCGCCTCATGCCACATGTAGCACTTAACTGCCCCACTACTTGTATTATGCATAGTAAGGTTAAAAGTCCACAACTGCCTCTTGTAGAAGGCTACTGACGTATTAAGGTAAGGTGTAGGCAAACATTGCTGTAGATCAAACGCAAAGCAAATTTTCTCATCTTTGTTTAGCTTAGCATCTACTTTGTCTTCCTTTTTCATGTCATACGCTAAATCTGCTTCGTCTAGGTGCATTTTTCGTTCATTTTCCACAATCTTACGTTCATGTTCATTTTGAGCAATTTTTATCTTCATCAAGAGAGTGTCACATTTGTGACAAGTATCTACTTTTGGTTTTTTGAAGGAAATATTTTGCTTATGGAATTCACGTTCATATATTGCTCTAGAAGCAGGGTTGTGGACATTTTTCTGGTACAGCGAGTACATAATTGCTAAATTTAAATAGGGTGGTAGATATTTTTTCACGCTTTTCTTTCTTGAGTAATGTGACTCGTATGCTGGAAATGATTTTATGTGATCTTGAATATGTTTAATTCTCACATCTGAAATTTTTGATGGTGGAGGTTCTTTGCCTCTTTGATCACATTTTGATATGCCTGATGTTGACTTGAGAGATGAAGAAATGGCAAGTGTCACGAACATATTAGTTTCACCTAGTACCTTCATAAAACAACCGCGACATACTTTGCTTTTTGTACCATTTATTTTAAAGAAAAAGTTATGTGTCCACTGCCTAAACTTTTCTTTATTTGGATCATCTGTTCGTTTACGCATAGTTTTAGGTTCAATACTTTCAACCATGTTTGACACAAAATTTGCCCTTTTATCACGGCTACCAAGACTCCAGTACTCCTTGAAAATTTTTTTTTGTATCTCGATGGAGAGTTTCTCTTTGCAGTTTGCTCGACAACTGCCCAAAGCTGTCATTACTCTGGCAGGTTTTTCTTTACCATCCAGTGTTACATACCTCTGGCCAGCATTTCGTTGCTGAAATTTCTCAATTCTTCTCTTTTTTGAATACTTAGCTGGTTTACCAGCAGCTATTGAGGTGCTAATATTATTACATTGAGTTGACTCTCGTTGTGCTTTTCGCTTCTTCTGTGCTCCTTGAGTGTGGAGAAAAACTTCTATATCTTCCTCAGACGCAGAATTATTATCCATTTGGTAATGATTTATTGGCTCCCCACTTATTACTTCATTTTCACCTGCTAACAAAAAATAAGTTACTTATTAAAGGAAGGGACCATTCTTGCTTATAAACATACTACTCATGAAATTCTAATTTTACCTTCTAAAAATTCATGGACAACATTCTCTATTTCTTGTATGGTGCCCTCAATGTCATCGGAATTAGGTTCTTGCATCGTTTCAAAACCAATCGTTTGGTCAGGAGCATTTCGGTTAATATCAATTAATTCTCCATTATCTGTATTTTGTTGTGTGGTAGCTTCAGTAAGCTCACATGTACTTGTTGTCAAGGGTTCAATTTGATTTACAATGCCTAAAAAGCACATATGTCTATAAGTAAAAAGTATTAGGTATTTATCTACAGATACCTATACGAATGGGAGTTCTTACCAGTATGGGGATCTATGGTCATCTCAATCCCAATAATTTCTTCCGTAGTTGAATCAATAACATCTTTTTGATTCAATAGTTGATTGAGACTTAGTCTAGGCATTTCGTTATACCCTGCAAGCAGCAAAGAAAATATGTTAAATTGTTGGTGTAATAATTTCATCATTGGTTAGCAACTTTTAAACAAATAAAACAAACTTAACTCACCTAATTTTGTAGATGAAGAATCATCCTTTTGTTCTAATAATTTTAGAATTTGCTTTCCTCTACTCATTTTTAAAAAATATTTATAAGAGGACACTGATACTTTCACAGCAACCTACTTTAAGAACACTTAAATAAAAAAAATACTTAATTATTCATGTTTTTGTTTTAAATGGGATTTAGCTATTTTTATAATTTTCTACTCAGTATTTCGAAAAATTAAGAAACAATTTATAAACAATAACAATAACTACCTTCTTAAACTTTTGACAGAACGAAAGTTATAAACAGGTTTGCCAAGTTTACAACTACTACCGAACTCTGCACACTCATAACCTCGAAATTTCCTTTTCGCACCACTTTTAAATTTGTTAATTCATTGAAATTTTATGCTTAAATTTTGATTATTTACATTTTTTCAATACAAACGCCCTCCCAATGTCTCAAATTTTGTTTTTCCTTTTTATTTTTATAATTTCCTTTTGTACAAAAAGGCTACAATATGGAAAAATTTCCATGATCTGGCATCACTGACTAGAAACACCTAACACGTGGTATAAATACTAGGAGTATAAGTCAAGCTGCATAAGTGAAAACGGAAGGTACTAACAATATAAGTTGACTTATACTCTTAATACAAAGCAGACTTTTGAAATTAGAAGTTATACTGTTGGAATAAAATCAATATTTATATATGAAAAACAGGCTATTGACTTATACTCCTAGTACAGAAATAACTAATAAACATCAAAAATTCAAAATATAGAAGAATCCCAAAACGTCTTTTTTTGACTTATACTCTTAGTACGTAGCACGTTAGAATTTAAAAATTTTTTTGTTGCGTCCGACTTCAACCTTTATTTGAGATCATATATTTTCTATCGGATTCAGATGACAGTGGTATGGGGGTAAACGTAAAATAATTACATCACGGTTTAATGCCATTTCATCAATTAAATATTTTTTATAAGCTGTTTTATGTTGCCTTACAATAGGTAATAATTACTTTTTTGTCGAATTCTCCTTGTACTCAATTGCGTGTTTATCCCACTATTCGATTATCTCTCCTTTTTTCCATGCCGTTGTTGGCAATTTTTCTGCTAGTCTTGAATGGTAACTAGCATTATTCATGACTATGACAGAATTTTTTGGAATTAAATCCAATATTTGCTCAAAATATTTTTCAAAAAGTATATATCATGTTTTTATGTATTTCTTCAATTTCCAAGGGTTTACTCCCTCCACTCTTCTTAGGAGATGAAACAGTTCCTCCTTTTCTTTCTTTTAGAATTCTATAAATTGTTGCTTCTCCAGCCCCTGTCATATTTGAACACATGTTAACGATTTCACGAATATTACTTAAAGGGCGTTGATGTACAAGTGCATCGTGTACATTTAATATTATATTTTTCTCTCTTAGACTGAAGGCACCTTTAAAACTACACTTAAAGGGGATAAAACCTGTAGTCAACGTCATTTTTAAATGCAAATAACAAAATATCGATACCAAAAATGTAGGTAGGTAAGACATGAACAATGTACAGCTACAAACTAAATGGAAGATGCAAACAATTTCTAATTTATATTATTGGCATAAGCTGTAATGTGGCATAAAAACTACTTAAACTATCATTAGTGAAGCCTTATCAGTAATTCCAGGTAATCGTTCAAAGAAGGTATTCTTTTTGTGTCAGACGATAACTTGTATAGAAGCCAATAATCACCTTTAAATTACTGTTTGCATTAATTTATTTCGTGAAACATTGAATTCTCTCGTTAATAACCCGTGTATAATTACCAATAATCGTGTGGCATATATACCGACGTTTTTTACGCCCAAAAAAGGTATAGTGAGATTAGTGGACATTTATTTTACAGAAGATTTTTTAAAAGATAATGAATTATTGACGGCATCTTAAAATATTAATTCTTTTTATTTATTTCAAAACAAGTATAGGGTGTCGCCTATGGTTTTTTGACCTGTTGAGGATTTGCATACATAATGTGCTATCAATATGATCGAAAAGGACTATAAATAACAATAAACAAAACACAACCAAATCTACAACTTCATGTCAAAGGAACCTGAAAGGGAAGGAGTAGAATAGAATTCTTCTTTTATTTTGTTGAAATCTTGCTATCTTCTGTCAATATCTCAATATCATAATTAAAAAGGTTATGTTTATATTTACACCTCATGCAATATTATAAAATCGCCAATTGGGACAACACGTTAATTTTTTTTTTTTAAATATAATCAGCTGGGAAATGGAATCTGTATTCAAGTGCAGGTAGGTCATCTGTGTATGTTATGATAAGTTGCCTCCATATTCCAGTCTGTTACGTCAATATAAATATTGGCAATATCATTTTAAAGTGGTCTACTTTAAAATGTATAATGTATGTCTGAATTGTTAATATAAATGAGTCATATAAAATTAAATTATTAGAAAAATTATTCAATAAGTAACAAAACAACAAAATTTGTTTAATTTACTAATGTTTATATTTTGAGAACGATTTCTGAAGTGGAAATTGAAACCAACAATAAACGTACTTTAGTCTTTAATTGTGGCTCATTCCCATTTAAATAGTAATTACTTTAAAATGCCACAAGAAAATAGCTCAGAACAATAATTGTCTATAAGTATAAATTTCAACGTTTTAGGAATTAAGTTTTGCAATATTTGACACTTTTTCTAAATTATTTTGATACAATAACTCTCTTTCCCTCTTGCTTACACTACCCCTAGCATTAATGATAAGTTCGTTTTATGCAGCGACGCCTCTATACTATCGCTGTATTACTTTTTAAAGCGAAGCTTACAAGCTGGCCTTGTATTACTTTTTTTCTCTACAGTAAAATGCTAAGGCGAGCGTCACGAAACTAGTGCCATAAGAGGGGTCGTCACGGAAGTACCTAGTGCTAAAAAACTTGTCAGATGACTGGATATGTCAAAGTCATGGCAATATCTTATTTCTATAGCTATCACTAAAATGTTCAAGTTGCATTCAAAAATAATATGTCTCAAAACATCCTTGCAGATTTTTTGTTTTTAGTTTTTTATCAATAAGACTTTAACCTTTTAAAACAATAACCCTTTTTTTAATTAAAACCAAAAAAGCACTAATATACACCTGTAAATTTTTAAATAAAAAATACATTGTTTTTTATTTTTGCGTAGTTCCTTTCTATGTCAAACACTTTACAACCAACCCTTTATTTAAAAAATGTTCTTTTATAAGGATATTACTTTATGAGAAACTCCAAAGGTAAAATTATTCTCGACTTAAAAGAAAAAAGGGAAGAAAAGATCAACTACATAAAAGAGCTCTTCCTGGATACGAAGCCACCACATAACGCCACAAAGTATACGAATACTGGTCCTTCTTCTTCTTTAAGTTCCATCTTCTATCGAAGGTTGGAAATCATCATGGCTATGCGGACTCTGTTGACTGCCGCTCTAAAAAGTTCTGCACTACTGCATTCAAACCATTCCCTTGAGTTTTTAAGCCAGGATATTCTTCGTCTTCCCACATTTCGCTTTCTTTGGATTTTGCCCTGCATAATAAGTTGTAAAAATGCGTATTTTTGCCCTCTCACCACATGTCCCAAGTACTCAAGTTTTCGTCTTTTAATAGTTAATATTATTTCCGCCTCATTTCCTATCCTTTTAGTTACTTTCATATTTGACATTCTTTGAATCCATGATATTCGTAGGATTCTTCTGTAACACCAAAATTCAAAGGCGGCCAACTTATTCAGATGAACTTGTTTTAGTGTCCAAGCTTCCAAACCATAAAGAAGAGTAGAGAACACGTAACATCGAAGTATTCTCAGGCGTAGTTCTAACCTTATATCCCGACAACAAAGAAACTTTTTAAGGTTAATAAATGTTGTACGTGCTATTTCAATACGTGTCTTAATTTCTTTGGTTTGGTCTACATCTGATGTTATCCATGTTCCTAAATATTTATAGTTATTAACACTCTCAATCTGATTTTAATATACTGGTCCTAGTATATTAAAATCAGAAGTAGATTAAACAAAGCAAAAAATGGGAAATCTCCAGGATCGGACCAAATACCATCAGACTGGCTCAAACTTCTAGACGATGACAATGTCTCAGAACTAACAAACATTTATAACCACTGCCACAAATATAGTTGGAGTCTACATTTATCCCACTTCCAAAAAACCTAATACATCATCATGTAAAGACTTTAAGACTAATTAGCCTCATAAGTCACTCTCTCAAGCTACTTCGTAGGATGATTCTTAATAGAATCAAGGTTAATTGTGAAGACATAATGGGAAATAAACAATTCGGTTTCAGAGAGGGATTGGGAATAAGGGCAGCTTTGTTCTCAACGCTAACACTACTTTAACGATCATGGGAAGTACAGAAACCAATTAACGTCTGTTTTATAGATTTTAAGAAGGCGTTTGATACGGTTCAACATAGTAGGCTGTTTAAATATCTAGGAATAATTGGAATATATCATAAAGATCTGAAACTTTTACAACATCTATATTGGAATCAAGAAGCTTTTATTCTGGTAGACTGCAAAGAAGCAGACAAAATTTGTATTCAAAGAGGTGTTAGACAGGGTTGTGTGTTGTCCCCAACTAGGTTTAACGTTTACTCAGAAATAATTTTCAACAAAGCCTTGGAAGTGCAATGTGGAGTTCGAATCGGGGGAGAAACTAATAATAACATCAGATTTGCAGATGACACCGCAATAATGGCTGAAAGTATCAAAGATCTTCAATTCCGTATAGATCTAGTCACTAGAGAATGCTCTAATAACGGACTAAGCATAAATACAACAAAGACAAAGTTACTTGTGATTAGTAATCAAGACCTCGGCGCTATACAACTAATTGTCAATAAAGAACCGATAACAAAAGTTAACCATTTTAAATATCTGGGATGTTGGATAAACGAGACACTAAATCCGGAAGAAGAAATTAAAACTCGTATAGAAATTGCAAGAGGAGCATTTATGAAGCTTAGATCTATTCTGAGCAATTCTCAACTGAACTTACACCTGAGAATTAAGTTCTTAAAATGTTATGTGTATCCTGTATTACTGTATGGATGTGAAACCTGGATTATGAATGTTAACATAATAAACAAATTAAAAGCCTTCGAGATGTGATTATATCGTAGAATGCTCAGAATATCATGGGTTCATTACATTTCAAACAGAGAAGTCTTGAACAGAGTAGGTCAAGGTAAAGGTGACTTGATAAAGATGATAACAAAGAGAAAACTCGAATATCTGTGGCATATAATGGGAGGAAGCAGATACAGGATAATGCAGTTGATACTCAAAGGAAAGATTGACGGAAGAAAGAAGTACTCATGGCTCCGAAACCTTCGTCAATTGACTGGCTTATCAGCAGATGAATTATTACATGCAGCGCAAGATCGAGAACGATATCGGCAAATGGTCATGGAAGCTACCCACGCCTAAAACTTGAGCACGGTAATCAAAGAAGAAGAAGATGAGGATGTAATAATAAATACATAAGTATAAACTTTAATTTTATTTAGTTATTTTTTTATCCTTGAATAAAATGTCGGTCAAAATTACGAATACCAAAATAGCAATACCAGTAAGGGTTAAAATACAAAAAAATGTATTCTTTTTGTCTACCTCTTTCGCTCGTTTTAACCCTTAGTAACATTTAAATAAATTCTAAAATTTATTTCCGATTTGCAGTCAGTGCAATAAAACTAAGGGAAATTATTGGATTCGTAAAGAAACTGCAAGGCCATGGAAGTCTTACAAGTGCTGCCTACAATTTACGTGTATGGTCAACCTCATTGTACATATTAATGTTTTTGCATTCACACATTTACAAATAAACCGCAACGTAGCGGTAATACTGATTTTAGTGTAAATATTAAATGGAATAGCCCAGGGGTATGCATTAGGGTGTATATGTAGTGGTATTAAATTTAACAGATGGAAATTGATCCTTTGCGAGTATATCAATGATAATTTTTTTTTATTATGGATAATTCATGATATATAACTATATCATAGAAATAATTTTTATGTAAGTAATACTAAATAAAAATTATAAATAGTGAAATCTTGATAATAACATCTTTAAAATCAATTAAATACAATAAATAAGGTAGAACTACTTTAAAATATTACATAAAATTAAAAATAAAGTTTACAGACAAACATTATGATCTCTAAACAAATGACAATATTGAAATTGCTGTAAAACCTGAAGGGTAAAAAAAACAGACAATCGTCGTTTTTACCTCCCTGTTAATACGATAGACGGATTACAATCTTTATCACTGAATAATGTTATTGTTATACCAATCCTTAAATCAATTTAAGACCCCAACCTGGTACAATCATATAGGCCAATCTCTTTGATGTCATGTGTTTTGAAGACTTTGGAAAGAATTGTCAAAGTTAGACTAGGATGGTGGATAACTCATAATAAATTAGCTTGTCAAAATTAGTTCTCTTTTAAAAAGGGCTTGGATTTTTAGATGCTGTTAGTACTCTTGTGGTAGACATAATCAATAATTTTGCGAGAAACAATTACTGCGCTTTTTGTAGACATAGAAAGTATCTATGATAATATATACCTTTCCATTTTTACAAACAAGATGTTAACATTATTTCATATTACAAATCAGGTTTTCAATATAATTATATTATGAGATTTTAATTGAACACAATTGTAGGTTCAAGAAATCACAACCGTCTTTCACAGTTGATTCTGTAATAATTATATAAGTCTGTTTTAAATCTTTTTGTTTTGGCTAAGTACCCAAGTTACTCCTTCAGTTATATCATGTATGCAATTACAAAACGGATTTTGGAACTGCAAAAAGTTAATAAAAACATTAATCGAGAACGCTTGACCGTTCTAGTTACTTTGGCGGGCGCCTCAATCGGAAGGTTAAATCATCCTTTGGCTGTTTTAAGATCTGTGTCCTTGTATTAGACCAATTAACGTAATGCAGAAAAATTTACTATAAAAATATGAATCTTGTGGATTTTTTCTTCATAAATTCGGTCTCTACTTTTCTTACACAAACACCTGATCGGTCCCACGTACTTTTTTATTTAGTATTGGTTCTGTTTTTCTTAGTGTTTAGTTCACAATCGTTTATGATTCTTCTTCTTAAGGTGCCTTCTCCATTACTGAAGGTTGGCTATAACTAGAGCAAATTTCTCTCTATCTTGAGCTGTTCTTAGTATCGAATGTGTGTCCATACCTGTCCAGTCTCTTACATTCTACAACCAGGAGCATTTTCTTCATCCTGGACCTCTCCTTCCTTTCACTTTTCCTTTCATTATAAGTCGTAGGGACTTGTATTTTTCTCCTCTGTAAATATGTCCTAGATAACTCTTTTTTCTGATTTTTACAATATTTAAGAGTTCTCTCTCAGTATCCATTCTTCTATGCACCTCGTTGTTGGTCACTTGCTCTGTCCAAGAGATCTTCAGTATCCTTCGAAAAACCCACATCTCAAGGGCTTCTATACGCCTTATACTTGTAATTCCGAGAGTCCATGTTTCCACTCCGTATATCAATATGGAATAAAGAAACGTTTTTACAAATTGGTATCGGATATTTAACGATAACGTAGAGTTTATTAGGAATTGTTTCGTTTATGATTACTTAGGTTTTTTATTAAAAATAGTTTTTTTTTAATTTTGCCAGCCGGCCGGTGACACATTCATACATTATAATATGAATATTAACTGCACAACTTTATAAATAAGATGTAAATTATACGCATATATCTCAAAACACATATATACGTAATAATAGCTATCATATAAAACACAATAACCCATTATTTAGGCAAAATGAAAAATGTACCTTTACAAATATCAAATGAACATGCCCTGATACACGTACATACCTATCGGTTTCTTTCATATCTCTCCGTCTTAGATTTTTCCTTTTTGCATATATAATACCCGCTACAATTTCAAGACCTTTCCTTTTGCTTCCGCTATTCAAACGAAACGCGTTCGAGTTTTTTTTAGAAGTTCTTGAAGTGCATTTAGGTGTATTTATTATACGTTTCTAATATTCCTTGCATGCCATCAAATACCTTAATATGCAGAAAAGAATAATTTTCATAGAACTTTTCTAAAAGTGTAGGAATATATTAATGGATATTAAGAATAGTTGGAATAAATAGGTACAGATAATAGGCTTTATTACTTATACAGGGTGTTAGTAAATAAGTGCGTCAAACTACGGGAACATAAAACATTTACAGTTTGCTACACAAATATATGTTCGCAAATGCTTTATTTAAGAGACACGAAGTTTTGAAATTTTTCTTACACACTGGCGATTTCTTTATTACTCTGAGACAGTTTGAGCTATACTGTTATGAATTTTAAGAGATAGTCACTGGGCATTTTTTGACAGACAATAAGTAATTTATATATTTATTATTTGCGCGCATAAAGGTAATGATCTGAATCGCGAAAGTAGAGATCCAAAAATTTTTATTGACGAAACCAAAATTCAGATTATTGCCTTAATCTGTGCCTTTTATATATTGCAGGGCAAAACAAACAATGCTAAAAAATGTAAGGGAGAGATATGGAGAATCTAAAAGTTACATTTAAAAACATATTTTCTCATCTAAGCAAAAATCCTTGGCGAATTGGTTACTAATACTCATAAAGAGTAAACCAAAATAAAAAAAAAAACAGTTAAGATTTGATTTCACGTATACTGCTTCTGTATATTCGCTCATACGTATTTAATCTCACCAGGAGTCATCAGAGCGACTGGTACAGAACGTGAAAACAAATCTTTTCCATCAAAAAAAGCAACAATAAAATGGCTTCAATATGAACACTATAGTGACATCTGACAATATATCACGAAAGTACAAATCAGGAAGATTTCTATTGACGAAACCAAAATTCAGATTTTGATTTAATCTGTGCCTTCTATACATTGCAAGGCAAAACAGACTAAAAGATCTAATAATCTGAATTTTAAAAAAAGTACTCCGCTGAGAGATGTAAAATTATTTTTGAATTTTTCGCCTAATTTGTGATACAAAATCATTGATCATATAAGGCGCAATTTTTATTATAGAAAAAACATCTTACCCCGCACTTTTCATTTCTTTAACATATTATCAAAAATTATCTAATACAACAATTTTATATCAGAACAATAACAGAGTGTAACACTAATAACATTTTGAAAATAGACGCAATACTACAACAAATATTTAAAATTACCTTTCTTGGACGTAATACAAGATTCAAATATTCGACTTATTGATTGTAATTGTTGTATTATCGCCTCACAGCCACATATTATTCAATTCCCCAGATTGTCAACATTTTCGACGGAAGTGGAATGAACTAAGGACTTACGAAAACTCCAAATTCCAAATGCAAAATTATTATATATATATATATATATATATATATATATATAATAATAATAATAATAATAATATAATATATATATATATATATATATATATATATATACATACATATTATTGTGATATTTAAAGTCTTGGTGCGCCAAGCAATGATTAGCTAATTAATTTTTTGATTAATTAAAATTATTTAAATGATATGATTATGACTCTATCATAATTTTTAATTCTTTTATCTCAGGGTTAAATTCGTGCTTCAATATCTATGCTATTACATGTGAAAGGTAAGGTCCAAAGAATACCGGAATAATAAAAACACATATGATCTAACACTATATATTGAAATAAAAATAATGAAATAATTCACACTAAAAAGTTTTCAACAAACAAAATCTCATATAATAATTCTCACAATTTTTTTCTACGTACGTGAACAATCAAATTTAATGGTACAAACAATATTAGTTGAAATCTCAAAATCCAAGTATTACTCTAAATCTCCTAATCAAAATATTTATATCCCTTCTAAATTAAGTGTAAAAATTGTGTTATCAATGAAAGAAAAACTACAGAAAACAAAACTATCTCTCTCTGATGATGAGTGGTCCAAATCCTTGTTATTTGTAGACTATACTATTTACTCGTGGCCGCTCCCTAAGTAATCAGCAATCTTACAATAAATTATTGCAAGTATCTCGTCCTTAATGATCTCCTTCAAATGCACGAATCGTTCAAATTATGCTAGCTTCTTCTTCTCTCAATAAACTGAATCTCTCGTTGGCCTGAGTGAAAAATGACTCTTGGAATATCTTTTCTTTACGATAAACTGAATCTCTCGTTGGCCTGAACAGTGACTCTTGGAATATAAGTAGAAAAATATGACTTACAATATTTTACTGGATCAGCTTCTGTCAGATACACTAACTACACGAAAACTTACAAACTTTTTACTGCTACTGCTTCCTACCTCTGGGAAACTACCCGAGAACAACGGCCGTTCGCCTTGCACCCTTGGAAACCAACTGACTATCTTTTCTCCCTCAAAATTCTAGCTAAACTTTCATTCCTACATACCTATCCCACCTTTTTTAATCTCCGCCAATCAAAACTCGTCACAATTCCCCATTTTTTCATTCCGATAACAAACAAATTTTTACCTATAATTATAAAATTTCCTAAAACTTATTTACAAATAATATTTTTCTATAATTCTTAAAAACTAACAAAAACATCTTTCCAAATCTCTTCTATTGTCTATAATCGCTGCGTTAATGTATTTGGAAAAACCCGGTTCAATTGTCTTTTGGATTTCACTTAAAATTATGCGGGTCACTCAAGTATAGTATAACAAAGGAAATAATTTATGCTTAGCTTACATTTTGTTTAATACAGGTAATCCAAAAATTTAAATATTTTCCTTCTTCGAAATGTTTGTTGGGTATTATCCTAATTATCTGAATTATTTTAATGTTTTTGAATCTTGAAATATTTTAGACAAACCAATATTTTTCTCGATTTTACATATCATAACAAATCCCCGCCATTTGATCTGCCGAAAACTCTTTGTTAAATTTTAAAAATGACAAAAGTTTTCTAGGATCAAATTATTTCACTATGTTATTAAAATCTACTTATGATACTGATAAATGTCGTGAATGTTAAAATACCCCGTATATTGCCTGTCTTTATACGGGATTGGATATATTTTCGTTTTAAATTTTTCCAAGTATTTTCCCTTAAAAGAAAGTTCATAATTTTTAGCCACTCGGTTTACTTCATTAACAAGATCTCCATGGTTTCCAAAAATCTTCTCTATTTTCTTTCCCATGTTTTCTCCACAATTTATTTTTCTTTCATCCTCCCTTTGTTCACATGTGTTCACTGCCCATAGTATTTCTTCACAAAATTCTGGATTCTCGTACATCAGTGCCATTTTTTCTTCTGTTTTCTTTTTATCCTCTAATTCCCTTTGGTATTCCGAGCACCATGTTTCTATTCCTTTCATTTCTCTGATGATACCTTCTTTTTCTTCCTGCTTCCATTCTGTTTTATCGTCGGTTGCCGACAATTCCTCTGCACCTTCTATTTCTTGTTTTTCTCTTGTCTCCATCTTATTTTCCTGCTTTCTTTTCGAACTCTTCTTCTTTTTCTTCCTTCTCTTTTTCTCTTCTGTTAGATTTTGTTCTTGTACTTTCGGTTTATCCTCCAGAGTCATATCGATTTCTTTGCGTTTTTCCTGTGCATTGATCCTTCCAGAATTTGTTTTCCTATCTGTTTGCTTTTCTTCTTCTGTGTTGTCTGGTTCTGCTCTGATTTCCAGTTTATTCTCCGAAAAATTTATGGTGATATCTTTTTTTTTCAATTCATCAATTCCCGCTATCATATCATGATTTAAATCTTCAATCACCACACATTTCATAGTATGGAATTTGTCTCCCACTCTTATCTGTACTTCCAAACCTTCGTTTACTGTCGTCAAATTTTTATTGTTTGCACCCACTAAATCAACCCTAGGAATCTTATACACAAATCTGTATAAATTTAATTCTTTTACTAGTTTGTTATTGATTAGCGATATCTCCGATCCAGAATCAATCACAATTTTAATCGCTTTATGTTTTATAAATGCATCTAAAAATATTAGATTAGAATTAGAAATTTGTCTTTCGTTTCCTATTGCTACATGATTCATCTCCCTTCTATTTTGTTGTTGGAAGCTCTGGTTATTTCTATCGTCCCTTTGTTCGTTAGTATTCCTATTCGGAGGATTTTGTGCATCTCTATTCCTGTTGTGATTTTCATATGTTCTATTTTGTATATCATTCCGGTTATCGTAATTTTGTTGTCTATTGTGATTATTGTAATTTCTCGGCCTATATTCGTTTGTTGATCTGGGATGTCGGTTTCTCTGGTCATAATTTGATGAATACCTTCTTTCCGATCCATTATATTGATCATGTTGTCTTCTATTTCTCATTTCTCTTCTTTTCGCTTCTTTTAATTGAAGGAATTGGCACAAACTATCAATATCTTGATAGTTTCTTAAAATCACGTGATCTTCCAACGTTTCCTCAAAATGTCTGCTGATCATTTCTACCAGCTGTTCGGTAGAATATTTGTATTCTAGATATTTTGAATTGTTATATATCTGCAAAGCATATCTTTCTTCAGGTATTCCCATTTTTTCGTGATATTTTCCATTCTGTAGCTCTTGGTTGATTTCTCTCTGTTTATTTTTTCCCCAGAAATAGTTGAGAAATTTATTTTCAAAATCTGTCCAATTTTCAAACTCATCTTTCTTGCTTTCATACCATAACGCTGCTCCTTCTTTCAAATGGTTTCTAATTGTTTCTTTGCAATCGTCAAAATATCTAATATGTTGTAATTTGGTTTTCAAATTTTTAACAAACGGTACTGGGTGTGTTTTCCGAATATCTCCGCCAAATTGTATTTTCGCCTCGCTTGTTCCATGGACGATAACTTCTTTTCTCTCTATTCCTCTCAGTTCAATTTCTGCCATTTGCTTTTCATTTTGCTTTAATCTCCTTTCTACTACTTTCCTGTCTTCTTGTAGCGCCATTTCAAATTTTTCTTCCAACTGTTCTAATTCCTTTTTCTGGACAGTCTTAATCTCTTTCATTTTAGTTTCTATTTCTTCTCTCTGCATCTCTAGTTTCTTCTCTAACTTTTTTTAAACAGACTTTTACATCATTTTCATATTTGTCCAAACGCTTTTCCATTTTTCTATCATTTTCTTCTAATTTCTGTTCTATTGCTTGTCTTGTTTTCCGTTGGTTTTCTTCGATTTTTAGTGATGTTTCTTTTTGGTTTTTCTCTATTGTCTCTTCCGTTTTCTTTAATGTTTCATTCATTGTTTGTTTTGTTTATTCTTGTATTTGTTTTGTTTCCAGTTGATTTTTATCTATTGTTTTTGTCTGTATATGCATCATTGCTAATAATCTTTCTAACATCCCTGTTTCTTTTCTTTCCTCAACTATTGTAACATTTCCTTCATTATCCGATCCTTCTTCCACAATTGTTTCCTCTTCTCTATTATCCTCCTTCCTTTCCTGCATTTTGCTTTGACTCCTTGTGGTCGACATGTTGTTTCTTTTCGTTACTGTTTTTGTCCCCGCCAAATGTAAAATTTTACAACACTCTATATGTTGCAGCACACGACAATATTTCTCCCCAATTGTAATAAATTTTCACGACAAATATCAAATATGCAATCAGTAAAATTCAAATAATTCAAAATAAATATCAAATGTACGATTGGTAAAATAAAAATCAAATAATTCAATAGCAGTAAACATTAACTAACTACGATCAATCAATAAATCAAATTTTTATCCGCTGGAAAAAATTGTCAAAATACTTCCAAATTCAAATTCCCTCACTGTTATATGTTTTTATCTCTGGATTACCTGTACTTATTCCAGATCTCTTTCCCTTCCTTCAAATGTAAAGCTGCGATATTTTCAAGCCCCACGTTGGGCGCCAGTTATTGTGATATTTAAAGTCTTGGTGCGCCAAGCAATGATTAGCTAATTAATTTTTTGATTAATTAAAATTATTTAAATGATATGATTATGACTCTATCACAATTTTTAATTCTTTTATCTCAGGGTTAAATTCGTGCTTCAATATCTATGCTATTACATGTGAAAGGTAAGGTCCAAAGAATACCGGAATAATAAAAACACATATGATCTAACACTATATATTGAAATAAAAATAAGGAAATAATTCACACTAAAAAGTTTTCAACAAACAAAATCTCATATAATAATTCTCAGAATTTTTTTCTACGTACGTGAACAATCAAATTTAATGGTACAAACAATATTAGTTGAAATCTCAAAATCCAAGTATTACTCTAAATCTCCTAATCAAAATATTTATATCCCTTCTAAATTAAGTGTAAAAATTGTGTTATCAATGAAAGAAAAACTACAGAAAACAAAACTATCTCTCTCTGATGATGAGTGGTCCAAATCCTTGTTATTTGTAGACTATACTATTTACTCGTGGCCGCTCCCTAAGTAATCAGCAATCTTACAATAAATTATTGCAAGTATCTCGTCCTTAATGATCTCCTTCAAATGCACGAATCGTTCAAATTATGCTAGCTTCTTCTTCTCTCAATAAACTGAATCTCTCGTTGGCCTGAGTGAAAAATGACTCTTGGAATATCTTTTCTTTACGATAAACTGAATCTCTCGTTGGCCTGAACAGTGACTCTTGGAATATAAGTAGAAAAATATGACTTACAATATTTTACTGGATCAGCTTCTGTCAGATACACTAACTACACGAAAACTTACAAACTTTTTACTGCTACTGCTTCCTACCTCTGGGAAACTACCCGAGAACAACGGCCGTTCGCCTTGCACCCTTGGAAACCAACTGACTATCTTTTCTCCCTCAAAATTCTAGCTAAACTGTCATTCCTACATACCTATCCCACCTTTTTTAATCTCCGCCAATCAAAACTCGTCACAATTCCCCATTTTTTTATTCCGATAACAAACAAATTTTTACCTATAATTATAAAATTTCCTAAAACTTATTTATAAATAATATTTTTCTATAATTCTTAAAAACTAACAAAAACATCTTTCCAAATATCTTCTATTGTCTATAATCGCTGCGTTAATGTATTTGGAAAAACCCGGTTCAATTGTCTTTTGGATTTCACTTAAAATTATGCGGGTCACTCAAGTATAGTATAACAAAGGAAATAATTTATGCTTAGCTTACATTTTGTTTAATACAGGTAATCCAAAAATTTAAATATTTTCCTTCTTCGAAATGTTTGTTGGGTATTATCCTAATTATCTGAATTATTTTAATGTTTTTGAATCTTGTATTTATATATATATATATATATATATATATATATATATATATATATATATATATATATATATATATATATATATATATATATATATCGGAAAAAGGAGTATGACCGTCAATCCAATATATATACATTCATAGGGCTTTGATCGGTAACTTCATTTATACTACTTTTTAAAATTTTATTAATATCACTTATAATGCTACCTAAAGTTAAAATCAAAGCTTAATATTCATTAAAAGTTGGAAGTTATCTATGATTTTCTTGGTTCTTGCTCACTAATTAACATTAAATAACATTGAATTTACTTTAGACCACATGGTCATTTGCTGTTCTAATTTTTATAAGTTCATATATGTTGTTAGTTACTTAACTGTTTATACAAAATCAGCGTATTATGTCCATTTACTTAGTTTTATTCACATTATTGTTAATAACATTGACTGCTACATGTCTTTTTAAGGTAACAATTAACATCGTTTCCATGATTGTGTGGTTCTCATATTGTAAAATTTTTTAGATTAACTGATGATGCTTTCAAAACTCGAAAGCGAAACGTCTTCAAAATAGATAAAGTAGCCTATCAACTTTGTCATTTATTTCTACACCTAGAGACCGATATAAGAACCCACCACTCGTCTGAGTGATCCTTATATATATATATATATATGTATATATATATATATATATATATATATATATATATATATATATATATACCGGTATTTTAGGTGGTACGCCCTTCCGGTAGGGGTCTATGGAGGAGTATCACCGAGACGCAAGCCCTTATCTCTTGCCGTACTGGTGTACCATAGGCCGACATATTCTGACACCAGCATATTCTGGTCTAAGCCGCAGATTCATCTAGAATTTTAAACTGTTGCGTTAGGCTTTTTCTTTTCTGTACACCGAGCTGGGGATCGAACTCACATCCACTGAACCACTCGCAGCGAAGCGAATGAGAACCGGCCGCCAGGCCGCTTGGCTATCTGACCGACGTGAACAATTATAGTGGATTTAAATCCGGTAATCGAGCAGGCCAATATTTTGTATCTCCCCTACTTGTCGAATGATTTGGATATACTGTATCCAAGTGGTTACATATACAAATGCTATAATTGACTGGTGCACCAGCATATATATTTTTATGTTCCTTATTTATGCAATAATTTACCTACAAATAAATAAAATTTTGCTAATTTTGACCGAAATACGTGACTATGCTCACACTACATCATTAAAAATACAAATGCTAAAGCCTTTGTTCTATAATTACAACTAGAAAACACTAATGTTTGTTCAAATAATTTAATTAACGCTATCTCGAACGGCTAGGATTCAGACTTTGATATGACTTTCACCTTGCAGCTTAAAATTTAATCACTCCAGTCAAGTGTAAATCGGTGGAGAGTTTAATTCGAATTGCAGGAAATAAAGGGCAATCTTTCCTGCTTTAAGGCTTAATCCTTCGTAGTTAGAGATTCACTGCAAATGCAACGAGAAAATCTTTAAATTAAATTTAATTAAATTGTTTTTTTTTTGTAGACAAAATGTTACTCTTTTCTAACACATGATAATTTTTGGTAAGGAAACAACGATGAAGTTTAACGTTTAAGTTTAATGAGTGGTTTCATAGCGTCTTTAATTACTGTTCATTTTTAGTCTGCTCCTCTATTCTCTTCTGTTTAAACACTAAATACTTTTGCGTCTTCTAGATTTTTTCTTTTGGCCAGTATTTTAATTCAATGTTGCTTTAAAAAGGAGAGATTTATTAATTTGGGCTACATATCGATACTATTTTAACTGCTGCTGTCCAACATCTTCCACGATTATCGTTTCGGTCCCAATAATTTTCTTTATTTTTTGACTCTGACTCGTCGTTATATTATGCATGCCATGACATAAAAGATTAGTATTTAATATTCTGCTTATTCAGTATTTTGACATTGAGCCATCCGAAATTGACCATTGTTCACCTATATCCTAGCCAGGAGACCTATATCCTAGACAGGATGATAGCATTGAATCCAGATGTAGCCTGGTTTTTCTAGAGAGATATTACTTTTTTACCACTCCTCTTTCACAGACTTGGGATTGTCTGCATCGGGTATAGACCTACTTATTTGAAAAAAAATATATGAAGGCAGAGAAACAACGCTTGAAGAGACCGACAATTTTGAACGTCAGTTACTCGCGCTAAATCAATTTTTTTAAATAGAATGTGTATCAACTCGATGATAAAAATTCAATATCTTATGTTCAAAGTATCCTATCGACAAAAATTAAAGCTCCTCAAGGTGAAAAGTACATATTTTGTAGGTTTTTTGCAGTTGCTGTATTTTTTCAATGTATACACGGTACTATGCCGTTGTGAGTAGTTGTTCAGCAAGAAAAAAATAAAGAGTGTTTACGCAGGTTAATATTAATAATAACACTATTATTATTTAATTAGAAAAGAAACAAGTTTTTCTTTACAAGTAAAAAAGTGTCAGGTGTTGTGACAAGTGATAAGTAAGTCATCATACATCAAAAATGTAAAATATGCTGCCAACATACATATAATAATTATATTACTGAATTGTACAGCAACAAAGAGTGCCTTTTTTCTGCAGGAACCAAATTAAGAGTCACGTCTGGTGGTGTAGAAAACACGTCTGTTTTCTACACCAACTAATAGGTTGTCGTCCCAGGAACGCAACTCAAACATATTGGCAATATGTTTAAAGTTGTCTACTTTAAAATGTATAATAAATTGTCTGAATTGTCAATATAAATAAGTCAGATAAAATTAAATTATTAGAAGAATTTTTCACCAGGTAACAAAAAAACAAAATGTGTTTAATTTACTAATGTTTGTATTTTAAGATTGATTTTCGAAGTGGAAATTTAAACGTGAATAAACTTACTTTAACTTTTAAATGTGGCTTATTCCCATTTAAATCGTAATTAATTTAAAATGCCACAAAAAAATAGCTTTAGAACAATATTAAGAAACTATTATGGGCCTAGAATTATTCAAAAGTTTCGGAGATTGGAAATTCTTTACAAGAAACTGGCACATTGTCAAAATTCAATCAAATTTTTGCGAAGATGTAGAGACAATAATTTAGTTACAAAGGGCTTGAAGTTCCGTCCAGCATATTCAAGTACAAGGTTGGAAAACATTCTACATAGAGTCAGTTTGTTCATGATCTGCAATAGGTTATAATTTCAAAGATCTAATTTATTTTTTGTTGAACAAGATATTGTAAGTATTGAAGATTTGCTTTTCGATGTGATATCAAATTTTGATTTTGATCAAATTATTTTTAATTTACATATAGTATATGAAAAGTCGTATAAGAAATAAAGCAATAAACATTCAAACAAAATTAATATTATTTTGGAACAAAATAGTATACACACTTTAGATAACCTCAATAGAAATAATGACATATTAGCGACAATTGTCAATCTATCAAATAGACATTTAAATGCAACGAAGGGTTTAATACTGTCAAAGGGTCTAAACTTTGTTCCTTATCCATCCATTCCAAAATTAGACATAATAAGCTCAGTGGAGAAAATATCTGTGTTTACCAACCCAAGGGAAGAATACAGAGTATTATGCAAACTTGAATTGGAAAAGTCTATAAAAATTAAACAAAACATAAGTAAAGAAGAAATAAAGGCTATCAGAACTTTAAAAAATAACTTCTTCGTCTTCTTGTGCCGTCTTCTAACGAAGGTTGGCGATCACTTCTTTAAACGCTTCTCGATCTTTTGCAACGTGAAATATCTGTTCAACACTGGGGTTAGTCCAATCTCTGATATTCCTTAGCCAAGATTTCTTCTTTCTTACCAAGCCTTTTCTTCCCTCTACTCTACCTTGCATGATGACTTGTAGCAGAGAGTATTTATCGTTTCGGAGTATGTGGCCCAGATACGATGTTTTTCTTATTTTAAAAAAATAACTACTCCGTAATTATTCTACCAGTAGACAAGGGGAATGCAACTGTGATAATGGATAAAATTCAAGATGAAAACAAAATTAAAAATCTAATAATAAACGGATCTTATACAAAATTAACAAAGGATGCAACAAATCCTTTGGAAAACACAATATATAGAATCTAAATCAAGTTTAAATATTGTTTAACAAATTATCAAAGAAGATTAATTACACCTGATTACAGTAAGACCCCTCATTTTATGGAGTACCGAAAGTTCATAAAACGGATATACTACTTAGACCCATTTGTAGTACCATGAAATTCTCCTTGTAGTGAACTATTAAATTTTTTATTAAATATACAACCAGTTGCAAATAAAAATGACACATTTATAAAAAATTCACAACATTTTTTAAATAAATTATCAAATATTGAATTTAATTAAAATAATATTTTGGTAAGTTTTGACATAAATAGTTTATTGACGAATATGCCATTAGATAAGACTTTAAATATAGTCAAGACAAAATTAGAAAGTGATGATACATTGGCAACTAGAACAAGACTAAACATATCAACTGTAATGGAGCTATTAACATTATGTATTGATAATACATATTTTCTCAGTACTAGATAGAAAATAAATTCAACATTTCAACCAACATCCAAGACAACAAACACATTGAAATATATTTTGTCTAAAACTAAACCTAACAATGAACAAGAAAGGACAAAGAATTGTATTTATATAATATCTTTAAATACGATCAGTTTTATTTAGGTGAAACATCAAGGCCATTAAATGTTAAGACAAGTGAACATCAATCTTATATTAAAAATAGAGGATATAACATAGGGTTCAATGGAATAATTCAAGTATAATACTAAAAGAAACGAATGGTAAAAAGAGAAAAATCAAACAAGCGGCTCTAATTATCTGGTTCTTTTTCTTAACGTGTCCTATCAAGTCCCCTTGACGTTGGCGATTAACATGGCGAAACTGTCTCTGTTTCGAGCTATTCTAAATAGTTGCTCAGCTTTCTTTATTCCTGTCCACTCCCTGATATTCTTCAACCAAGAGGCCTGCTTTCTACCAATTCCTCTGCGTTCTTCGATTTTACCCATCATAATAAGTTAAAGAATATTATATCGGTCTCCCCTTACTACGTGTCCAAAATAGGCCATCTATCTACATTTGATGTTATCAAGCAGCTCGCGAGCAGCATTTGCTCTTTCAAGGACTGCCACATTTGTCAGCATAGCCGTCCATGGAATTTTTAGTATACGTCTGTGCAGCCACATCTCAAAGGCTTCCAGACGATTAATTGGGGATATTTTTAATGTCCATGCTTCGACACCGTATAAGAGGACTGACCAAGTGTAGCATTTAACCATGCGCTTTCGAAGTTGAAGTTGCAAGTTATCATTACAGAAAAAAATATCTGGTTACCTATTTTAATAGAGGAAGTTATTAAAAGGTAAATACTAGTATTAGTAAGTCAGTAATATACCTAGAATGCATCGTTTATGTTTTTTAAACAACAAACATATAAAATCAGAAGGTATTGTTTATTTAAAGTAAACTAAAAGTACGACCAAATACTTACCATCTCGGGATAGTTTTATGAGGTTTTCTTCCAGGTTGTTCCCTCATAATTTACTATGGAATCCCTAACAGGAGAATTTTGCTGTCATCATTGCATGTGGTTGTCTTTTTAAAGACGAATTATAGGCTATGATTTTTTCTGACGGGTATTCTTAAGTTAGTTGATTTCATGTAATCGAATGAACCAGCTTACAAGTAAAGTCGTCCCAGGAACGCAACTCAACAATGTTGGCAATATCATTTTAAAGTCTTCTACTTAAAAATATATAATAAATGTCTTAATTATCAATACAAATGAGTCAGATAAAATTAAATTATTAGAAGAATTTTTCACCAAGTTACAAAAAAAAAACAAAATTTGTTTACTAATGTTTTTATTTTGAGAACGATTTTCGAAGTGGATCTTGAAACGTCAATAAACTTACTTTAACCTTTAATTGTGACTTATTCTCATTTAAATATTAATTAATTTAAAATGCCACAAGAAAGTAGCTTCAAAACGATATAATGATTTTAATATTGAGGTTGGATATTGTTTTTTAGTAAAAAATTGAACACTTCTTTACAATTAAAAGAGTAGGTATTAAGATATATATATATATATATATATATATATATATATATATATATATATATATATATATATATATATCTAATACATATCTAATTCTCTCAGTAGGTTACCCCACCTTTTAGTTTTGGGGTTAGAGACTTTAATTTTGGATTGCAATTTATAATTAGATACTTTTATAACAATTTAAAAGTGATCTGTTTTTCAACAGCTGATTTGAAAAATAGTTTACCAAACGATATTTTAAAGATTAACAGCATATTTACTTGATTTAAGTAAATCAAAGAAACCAGTTATATATACAGACCATGTCATTTTAATATACAAATCAATTAGTCTAATGATGCATAAAGGCATTTATTTTTATTCGAAATGTAAATGCATCCAAAACTAACAAAAATAACTTAATTAACTTTCGGTTAAGCATCAAATGGATTACGCTTTTGCCTTTAAAAATTAATGGAACGAGGGCATCGAAAAATTTTAAATCAAATTAGCCTCTGTTCTAGTTATAATAACGTTACATGTTAGTTATTCCGCGGGAATTCAGTTACACACGAGGACCTTTTAACTTTTTAATTGATCTAATGCTAAATTGGTGATACTAGATGTAAATTGGCAGGGAAATATTTATTTTAGTACACTATAGACATAGAGAATATTTTTGCACTTTTGGGAATAAAGTATATTGTGTAGTTCCTCGAAATCGGTGCTATCTAAGTTCATTTAATGGGATGAAACTAAAAAGTCAGCTGAAATAGATTAAATGATAAACTATAAGACGAGTAATACGACAATAATGTAAACTGTCCCATTTTTTAAAATATTTGCTTAGAAGAGATGTTTAAAGGTGGTCCAGAAGACGTAAGTGAAGAAATATCAGTTAACGTAATACTATAAGTATATTTCACGAATTTGCAGCATTTTAGAGTAAAGATGAAAACGTTTATGAAGGAAGTTATAGTGCGTGCAAGCACTCTTGACTGTCATGATGATGTCATTTGGATGTTGGCATTTGCTAGAAATTGCCTATTGAATAATAAAGGACAGGTGTGTCAACCGTCAACTTAAAACGATGTCTTGATTTATGTCATTTATAATAATTAATTAATTAATACAAAATAAAGTAAGTAAGCACACAAATATTATATGGCGCAGTCAGTAGGATGACTTACATAGAACACTTAGTATCCAGCAACCACAATTTTAACATCAATTCTGGTTCATCTATCTTACATGACATCAGTAGAAAGAAAAACTATCTTGAGTTGGATTTATTGGAAGATTTGGAGATTACAAGGGAAACAAATGAACACTCTCACTGTCTTAATACTTAAATTAATTTAAATTGTACTAAATTTAATCCTATATGTATTTAAAAACTTTATTACAGCTCCATCTCGTAGAGGGCCCAGCTCAACTGTTTAGACTTCATGCACTGAGTATTTACATATTAATTTGAAAGTTCTTCCATTGACTGTGGATTCAACTGAACTACTTGGATTACAACCCATTTATGTATTTTGCTTTTAATTTTGATTTTAATGTTTAGCAATTCAACTGAATATTCAGATTTTCTTTTTACAGTACTGATAGCGCTTAGTGGACCATTTTATTGTAGTCAACTATCCACTGTCTAATATATTGTTTAGTCTATTTCTTACATTCATACTCTATGTCAACTTGAATTGCTCTCAAACTAACATCCTAATTATTATAGACAGGTTTGAGTGTGAGATCTGGATTATTCAATCTACATAAAAATATTAGATATAATTTTATATTTCTTCAGTTGATTTCCTATAGTGGTGTCAGTTGGACCTTTGGTCAATACTTAGTTTCATAGAATCTTGAAAGGCGCAGATCACTTATCTATTGTAACTGCCCTTCACAAGCTGTCATTTGTCACATGTCATCTCAATATTTCCGCCTCCGCCAGGCTGGGAGCCATTCTGTCTCCGGCTTCTATATAAAATGTAGCTTCTCCAATTTTTAAATTTTAAAGTGTTTGTTTGTCTTTGTTTAGTGTATTTGTTATGTCCCAATTTACATTTATGACATTCTGTTACTGCTGGATAGGCCACAACTGACGAAGTAAGTCTATTAACGTTAATCACATAAAAAACTTTTTTCAACTATAAACTTGGGAGTTTTTGTAAAAATGAATTAATTTTCCTTTTTTAAAAAACGTTTCTTGGCTTATTTCAGATGCCCCTGAGGATGATCTTGTGATCGAAAGTACTTAGGCAAGATTTGATTAAATACTGTGTTCGATATTTGCCTTGTGTACCATCAAAGTTCATTTAATATGTTGGCTGTTGCTAGAAAACAACGTTCTTAAAAGACAGATCTTCAGGAGAATTTAATAACATTTTCCAAACTTTACGTAATTATCCTGATATATTTAAAGTGTATCACCGCATGAGTATAGAAACATTTTATTATATTCTTGAAGGAATAGAAGGCAACATATCCGGCCAAACTTCAGAGCATGCATCAGTACCGAAGAAAAACTTAGTATCACCATAAGGTAAGTAAATTTACGTAAGTAATTGGTTACGTTAAGGCAAATGTGTATGATCAGTTGTGGATGCAATATGGAACAACTTTTACGAGCAAATCTGTCTATTCCTGATCAAAAAGAATTTGAACAAATAGCTGTCGGATCCAACGAACGGTGGAATTTCATTCATGCCATTGGATGTGTTGATGGCAAGCACATCCGTATTAAATGTCAAAAAAAGTATTTTTTGGTTGTGCTTCAAGCTGAAGCGGAATACCGCTGTCGATTTCTTTTTGTAGATGTCGGTGGATATGGAAAGCAACATAACGGACAAACTTTTACTGTTTCTACTTTGTCTACATTTTTAGAAAACTGCCATAATACTTTACCACAACCTCTACCGATCAAAGGAATAGCCATAAATATGCCTGTTATGCTTGGTCGAAGTAAAATTCTTATGACAGTATCGACAAAGTCAAAATATTTAAATTTTTCCAGATGTGGATCACATCAGTAACATGTTTAGTGGAAGATAGTAGGAAAATTTGAAGCATAAAAAAATGCATATTATTTAAGCATTTTTTTTACTTAATACGTGTTATCTGTTAAAACGTATTTTCTAGTATTTACGATTATGAACAAAGATTTCTTTAAATCTGATACTTATATTGAAACGGTATAATTTTCCTACCACATTTTATATCACTATGGAGTTGAAATTGGGGACTGAGCAATTACTGGACTTAAGAGAGGTTAAGCAAACAAACCGAAAAGTTTGCGAACCGCTACTCTTGTTTTGCTTGGAGAGCTGGATCATAACTAAGTGAATAAAGGAGGTACTGGAATGGGGTAACTACAAAGAAATAAAAAAATACTTACAAAGATTTCCTGAGTAACAAGAAGATTCCTAAACTATTTCAAAAGGAGATTTTAAAAGAATACTCTTGCTGGATAGAAAGAAAGGCTTTTGTTTCCTAAAAAATATTAAAGGGTTAAAATCTTTTTAAAGGAAATAATTCTAAAACTCCTGGTTTAAAGAGCAACGTTACATATTTATTATTACTTTACATCAACAGTTATTACAAATAATATTAATAAAATGTATCAACAAAACTTACAATGGCGCTATTTGTAACGATTTACGACAAGCTTCAGACGTTGGGGACACTTAAGGAATTTAAATTATTTATAAAATGAAAATTTCTATATTTTTTAACGAATCTTAACATTGAGGTTAACTTTCAAACAAAACAATTCAAATTTATGGTTATGTACCAATTATAAGAAAAGGATAATACTGACTGTCATATGTCGCAATGAAATATCAAACCTTTTTAAAATATTAATTAAATTTTAAAATTAATTGCATTTAAACGAAGACTAATATGACCATTAGCTAATCCATAAAACTTACAATTTATTTATTTATAATTTTTTAGTTTGTCATGAAAGCAAATTTTTGTATCAATGAATAATTGTTTATTTTTGCTTTGAATAATTTTAATAAAAAGTACCTGGTATTACTGGCTGATATATTTCCTTTAAGAAAGTTTTTGGAATCGGAATTGAACCAAAACACTGCAAACAACATACAACTGTGTCTTCCACAAGCTGGAATTGGTTTGAAGTGACCGTGGAACACAAATGAACAATTCTGTGGAAGTGGATACTCATTTGGGCTTTGGATTATCCTGGATAACAACAAACTGCAATCTTCAAAACTTGGTCACTCAATTTCTTCTATAAACCATGTGAACCTCTCAAATAGTTGGAAACGCCTTCTTACAAATCTCTCTACAACAAAAGTTGCCGAAACACATTTTGAGTCCAAAGTCACCTCTTAACTTAAAAAATTTGCCAGATCTCTTCCAAATATAAATTTACACCTCTCTGTTTTTTCAGTAACTGCTCAATAACGAATTTCTGATAACAAAAAACCAATGAAGAATAACGAATTTGAAGAAAATCCGAATTAATATCAAAAGAAATTCCCATCTGTGTTATATAAACAAGAGTAAAATGTTTACATTATCAATTTTAGCAACGCAAAAAGATTGAGAATGTTTTTCGGTGTTAACATGTACGAAAGGAAATAGAAATGCTACAATATACTGATTTATCTATCCCCTTTATTGGAGTTTTATTTCCATTTGATGTTCTAATTCTAAGAAAAATAGTTATGTTGTACCTACTATTATTCATATTATAACTGTTAAGTTCCGCTTTCTAGCTCAAAGTTGAAGTAAAACCTGATGTAATGTATTTTTTGTTTTCTTTAGTAAATCACCTGATTATCGATTTATTCTCATATTACGTCCAGTTTGCCTCATATTTATGCGTGGCGATTTTACGCTACATATGGCGCAAAGTGGGCGGTTTTAAACTTTTTTTAACAAACGTAGATAAAAAATGTTTATGAATCAATTTGGCAAATGTTCGGATTTATTTATTTGGACAAATGAAGCCTAAACTAAACGATGCCTTTTATGGAAAAATAGAAAAAATTAAGCAATAGTGATTTTTATTCTTAAAAGGACCGCTTTGTCCTACATTCCCTTACTTTTTTCTTACTGTTTTAAATAAAATTGAAAAAAAAAGTAATAAGATACAATATTTTCAATGGCAATAATTTGAAAGCATATTCTAAGTGGAACTTTTCTACAATGTCAGATATTACAATTAAAGGATCAGAATTGTATACAAACCGAATATACGAAAAGCAAGCCTCATTTAACAATCTGATATAAAAAAAATCCGCCGCTTTTTTGCTTTCTATTGCGAACCTTTTTATTTTGTGACAAATCCATTTCGTTTCAATCCAAATCCCATATATCCCATTTTTCCTTAAAGGACCAATGTTGTAATTTTTTATCTGACCAGAATACCAAAAGGGAGGGTGCCAAGTTCACACACATTCACTTGGAATTTTGGTCAGCGAAATTTATTAGAATTTGAATTTTTATTCCGCTTATACTCTCGAATTATACAAATAGTCATTAGCAGCAATCGAATAATGTACACTAAAAAATGTATAAAAGCATATAAAAATAATAAATATGGTTGCTAAAATTTAATTTAATGTACATATTTTATATTTTTATTAAACTAATTTTCCAGCTGAAAGCCAAAACAGACAGCGCATTTTAAACGAATTCTATTACTAATTCTACACATATGTTATAAACTTTTAAATCCGATTGAAACGAATATTGATATACAAAATTAAAAAACACTTTTTAAATGTATATTTCTGAATGATATATTCAAATAAAAAACAAAAAAGTCGATTACTGTTTTATAACACGAAAGAAAAAGTACAACCATTTTTCTTGATTTTTTCTATCGAATATACCTATGTAGTTTTTCAGTTAAACATTTGTAAAACAATAGATTAGTTTATGAACTATGAACCAAGCTACAGCTACATACTACCTAAATGAAAATGAACACACGAACCCTGTACCACTAAACAGGGGAGTCAAACAGGGAGATACTTTATCACCCAAACTGTTCACCTTAGTTTTGGAGGACGTTTTTAAAAACCTAAATTGGAAATATAAGGGAATAAACATCAATGGCCGCTACCTCAGTAATCTACGATTTGCAGATGACATAATCCTGATAGCTACTGACCTACAAGAAATGCAAACCATGCTTGTAGAACTTCATACCGAATCTTCTAAAATAGGACTGAAAATGAATTTAAACAAAACAAAAGTCATGCACTCCGAAGACACCGTGACAATAATAAACGATAAAGTTATAGAAAAAGTTGAAGAATATATATACTTGGGACAAAAAATAATCCTAAATAGGGAAATTCAGACTGAAGAAATAAAAAGAAGAAGAAAGTTAGCTTGGGCAGCATTCGGTAAACTGAACTATATACTCAGAAATCAACAAATTCAATTACATCTTAGATCTAAAGTTTTTGATGCATGCATTATCCCGATATTAACTTATGCGGCACAAACATGGACAATCACAAAAAAGAATATGAATATACTTAGAGTCACTCAACACGCGATGGAAAGAGCAATGCTAGGTATATCACTTAAGGACAAGAAAACAAACACATGGATAAGACAGAAAACCAAAGTCACCGATGTGGTGCAAAAAGCATTAAAGCTGAAATGGGAATACGCTGGACATGTAGCTAGGAGCGATCTAAACAAATGGCACAGATCAATTTTAACCTGGAGACCATACCAACACAAAAGACCCAGAGGCAGACCTCCTATGAGATGGACAGATGATCTGAAAAGGACTGCCGGGAAAAATTGGCTACAAGTAGCGTACAATAAAAATGGAAAGGAAGACTTGAAGAGGCTTATGTTCAGATGTGGACGTGAATGGCTAGACGAAGAAGAAGAAGAAGAAGAAGATTAGTTTCTTTTAAGTAATTTAGAATATTATTTTAAAATAAATTTTAATCTTTGAGTGGTAACGTATGGTCTGACACCGATTTCGATATCCAAATTGGTGTCAGAGATCAAGTCTGCCTTAGACTTTTCGCGCTAAAACCCAAAAGCACATAATTTGTATGAGCAGCCAGGTAACTCATGACCTCTCGTCAAGGCATTCAATCTTAAAAAATCTGTGGGCAAGTGCGCATGTTCATATGTTATTTGACCCAACAATGTGAGTGACCGACATTAGCATTTGTGTTATACTCAACGGTAAGTTGGATGCTTTGGACCAAAGTCAGCTTTACGCTGATTCTTAAGTGCAAGAGAGCACTTGCTAATGTTACTCTGACCAATAGGGTAACATAGTAAGGGCACCACAGGCGTAACAGAGAACGAACGGGCTGACGCCCTAGCAAAACAGGGCTCATCCACTCTACCTGTGGGACCCCAACCTGTGATTGGAGTGCCCATATTTTTCAGTTTCACAATTTCTGGGCCAGTTGTGAGGTATGAGATAAGCTAGGCTCTATATAGTGCAATAATTCAAAGTCTTACAGCTTAACTCCTCCTTCTAAACCAGAGAATATGCTCTATGGTGGTCAGTATGCTTATCGACCACTGTAGGCTCAGGAGGCACCTTTATCTGCTTGGATTGGCGGATGGCTCACTATACCGTCTGTGTAATAAAAAGGAGAAAACCTCTTCACATGTCTTTCTTAACTGGCCTATCAGAGGTGACAGATTTTGGGTTCAGCTTTTATGCAAGCGAACCAAATGAGGGAATTACCCTTAAAGAGACTTGTGGCCTTAAAGAGGCTACAAGATTACTAAAGTATTAAATGCTCGAAATGGCATGAAGATCAGATTTAGAGCCCCTACTGATTATAGCAGGTGTGGGAGCTCAAAGCAGCCTCTGGGTCCCATTAACGCCGAAAACTAGATACTATGGGTCTAGTTTGTGTGATAGGGGTGATAAAATGGATCCGTCTTGGAATTACCATAACAGTGAGTTTGTAGCATTTTTTTTCACTCTGTATAGTTTTAATTTGTTTGTTTGTTTTGTGTGTGTGTGTGTGTGTGTGTGTGTGTGTGTGTGTGTGTGTGTGTGTGTGTGTGTGTGTGTGTGTGTTTGGAGATTTGGCTTGGAAACTAGTCCTTTAGCCACAGAATTGTAATATAAGATATTTGTCTTTAAATATTATAGCCAACTTTAAACATAAAGTTACATATTAGATCATATATTTTTTCTACTGTCTAAGGAAAGTAAAGATGTTTATGAGAGTCTGAATTTTAAGATGATAGTTTTGAATACAGTTTATCTGTTGCATACTTTTGTTTACCACACTAAAAAAGACTATGGTTGATTTTACATTGTGATTATATTATCGCATAAGTATACTCCATAAGGGGTAATATTTAACGTAGCCAAGTAAGCTGGGAATGCGCCGTGGTTATATTTCAGACTGTCGACTTATTACTATTGATTTCTTTGGCGTCTTCCAAATATTCAAAAGAAAAACATTTAAGAATTGCGTTTTAAATTTTTTTAAAGTGAAACACTTTGATGTCTCTTCGAGTAGAATAAATAAAATTCAATTGTTTATTTATATTGACAAAAGTTGCTAAGCGGGCCGATATAAATTGAGATTCAAGGTTGGGGGAATAAATCATTACAGCGCCGAATTTTTTTGGTCTGAGATTCTCCCGGTACTAGCGATGCCTAAACTAACACTCCCGCTATGATGCCGAGGTGCACCGTTACCTGCTATGGTTGGATCGTCTCCTGAAAGAACGCTACTTTGTTAATAGAGGTTTAGAAAAAAATTGGTCTAGAACCAGTCTTGGGATGTAGTTTATCTAGTTATTTCTTATTGGGGGAATTCACAGAGATTTCCTATAGACTTACTATAGTACATAATTGTCAGAAATGGATATAGAGATAAACATATTTTAAGTATGTGAAAGGAAGCAATTCAAAACTGTAACAATGTCGCCTGGGCAAAGTGTGCCGAACATACTAACCAATTAATTGAACAGTGGTTTATTAGAAAAAAAAATAGTTAAAAAAGGTTTAGATTCTGAAGATGATCAAAATGAAATATGAGAAACGAAAAACATGTTCAAAATCTTGCAACAATATTATTTGAGCTAAATAATATTTGATTCTATATGTATCCTATAACATCAACACACTGTATATCATTTTATAATTGATTACGTTTTTTTTATAAATTATTTATTTATTTATTAAACACTTCTTATTATGGTGCCCTATCCAATTAGTGGATGTTGGCGACAATTCTGGAATACTCCTCTCGATCTTGTGTGGCTCTAAAAAGTGCATGGGCATCGAGAGTTGTCCAATCCCTTATGTTTTTAAGCCATGAGTATTTCTTTCTTTCCTCTTTCTTCCCTTCCATAATAAGCTTTAAGAACTGGTACTTGGAATTTCAAAATATATGACCCAGATAAGCAGTTTTTCTTCTTTTTATTATTGGCAGCAATTCTCGTTCTCTGTCCATTCTATTTAATACTTTGACATTTGTTGTGTGATCTATCCAGGGAATTTTAAGTAGTCTTCTAAATACCCACTTTTCAAAGGTCTCTAATCGGTTCATCACATTGGCCTTTATGGTCCAGGTTTCTACACCATATAGCAGTATGGAATAAATGTTACATTTTACAAAGCGATATCGAAGTATTAAGTTAAGGCGGCTGTTGCTTAGCAAGGTTTTCATATTAGTAAATGCTGTTCTGGCTTGCTCAATCCTGCTACGTATCTCTTTGCCTGGTTTTAGATGTTCAGTTATCCAACTATCGAGATATCTGAACTTGGGTACCTTTTGGATGTTCTTGTTGTTCTATTTTTCTATATTTCTATTAGTCGTTGTAGCGCTTCTTGGCTATCAGCTATTATGATTGTATCATCAGCATAGCGAAGATTACTGTTTACAACGGATTAGTCTGTCCGTTGATTTTGATTCCACCTTCAGTGTCACTTAAGGCTCTTTTGAAAATCGTTTCAGAGTAAAGATTAAAAAGGAGGGGTGACAGAACACAACCCTGTCGTACACATTTTTCGATTGAGAAACATGCTGTAGATTCCAGTCCTACTCTCACAGATGCCATTTGATTCATATAAAGGTTCTTTATGATTTCAAGGTCATTTTGCTCTATCGAACGTTCCTGGAGCAATCTTATTAATTCTGAATGATTAACACAATCGCATGCTTTCTGGTAATCTATAAAGCATAGAAAGACATCTTTTTGCTGATCTCTGCATTTCTGAAGTAGGACAGTTAAGCTATAAAGTGCTTCTCTTGTGCCAAATCCTTGTCTGAAACCCAACTGTGTGGGGCTAATGTCTCTTTCACATCTGTTGTATATTCTTGTTTGTATTAATCACTAACGATATTAAAAGAATTTATTAACCTAGCTACCTCAAATGCAGCTCTAATTTTCTAATTAACATTTTACATTCTTTTTTTTTTGATACTGTCAAATTTTATAATATTATTCCGTGATCGGAGCAGTAGCCACTTTCACTTGCTGTTGCGTAGAGTAAGTTTCCAACTTATTTCATTTGCTTTAAACGATGACGCACGGGAAAAGAACCATGGACTTGTATGTATGTATAGGACTCGTGTATAAGCCACTTACAATCATTGCACTGAAGTTTGCGATAATTTTCATGGTCCAGTTTTTTACAAGTCTGTTTTCTATGATTTCATCGTGAAATGGTACTGATAGTAATTGAAATGTTTCTTCCACAGAAAACTGCATTTTATACACATCACTGCCTTTATGTATGAAGAATTGATATGCAAAATTTGTTTCTTCTTCTTCTTCTTCAAGTGACCTGTCCGTTGCGAACGTTTGCTATTAACATGGAGATTCTGATCTTGTTTGCGGCACTTCTTAATAGTTCGACCGATGTGAGCCCGAACCACTTCCGCAGATTTTGGAGCCACGAGTGTCTTCTCCTGCCTGGCCCTCGCTTACTATCTATTTTTCCCTGGACAATCCATTGCAGCAAACGGTACTTATCGTGTCTCAATATGTGGCCTAGATATTGAAGATTTGTTTATCAACAAATTTTTGCCTATTCAAAATTTGTTTACCAAATAATTTTATAACTAGTAAAGAAAAATAGGAACAAACAACTCTATTGTGAATAACAAATATCTTATATTGTGGGAAACTAACAATGATTTGCATTTATATCACAAAATATTCTAAAAAGCCTCAAACAAATTGTTTGTTTTCGAAGAAAGGAATCTTATCCAATTGATTTAAGCGAACGAGATTGCTTTCTTCTGGCTCCAACCCTAACCCGCTTTTCAGCACTACTTTCAGAATATTTCAAGTCAGACGTCAGTCGTTAAGTTTATCTGAAATGCATAAATATTTTTAGATATGAAACTTATTTTCTTGAAAGAATAAAGGAGCTAGTCGATTGAATCAAGTTTGATATAACGAAACTTTTAAATTTCACTTTACAAAATGCAACTCGACGAATATTTTTGTTTAATGAAAACATTTCTCGATAGTTTAAAAACAAACTTAAAATTGTAAGCGATTTATTAAAGAATGTGAGAAAAGAAAAAAGTATATTGCATTTTTTTAGAAACAAAGTAAAGAAATGCTTTTTTACGGCAAAATACGAAAAGTATCTTTTCTCTTTCTCAATTTTGCATTGGTTCCCTTTCCAATATGATTTTCTCTTTGAAACATTATCTGCGGTAATCCAGACACTCTGTCGCTTCTTAGAGTCAGCAAACCATATACCTCGCTGTGTATCAAAAGTTAGTAGAGAGATTCTAGCTCCTCATGACACTAGGCTTCTAATCAAAATATTTCGTTAATAAAACCGTAAAATAGTTTCGAAACACAATTCAGATTTCCGCTTAATCTGTGCTTTCTAAAAATTGCAAAGCAAAACAGACGTTGATGAAGGTGTTAAAACCAGATATTTAAATGTTGATAAAGGTGTTATATTTCGTTAAGTTATTCTAAAGCAATATGTATACGTAAGGTTTTACTCACATCCTTCTTTTGTAAATCTACCTAAAACCGAAATATTAGTTTAACCCTTTATAGGTCTGTGGTCGATATTGCGACCACTGCTCTTATTAATACTTATGAGCTAGTAATTGACATGAAAAGTTACCGAAGTGCAAATTCAGTGTTTGTAAATGAATTGTACCCAAAATGAACACCACAGAACAAAATACGGCAACGTGGTCGATGCAATCGAGCACGTCGAAGCAATGTGGTCGATTCGCCAACCACAACCCATCATACTCTGTAAGTTACCGTTGAACGTGATCACAGGTTTTTGCCGTTTGTAAAAGTTAGAAAAATAATTTACAAAAGATTTATACATCAAACTCAAGGTAACACATCACAGTATTATGGACGTTTATTATCTATTTAGATTTTATTAGCGCTAAGATGATATATCTTGATTTACTAAACATAACCTCAAAGTAGCACATGCTGATTTTACAATTGTTCTATTGAAATGTATTTTCACTCTTGTTTATTTTAAATCTATACAATTATATTCTTTTTTTACGTAAATCTGACTTACTTGAATAATATTTCCAAGAATTAAATTGCTGTGCGGTAGATCAAGTAATTAAATTTTTCAAGTATTTGTATACAACAATGTACGTATCTTTTGCAGTAAAATGGAACACCTCAATATACTTGAAAATTTACAAAATATGACTCAGGATGATTTATTTGATTACATAGATGGTATTCCATATCAACAAGCCATAAATTCAGATTTTGAGGGTGATTCTGATGCAGAAGATAATCTTCCTATTTCCAACCGAACGTCGGTTGCATCCAACGCGACTATTACTTCATTGTCTAATGATGACAAGGTTGAATTTCTTGATGTTGATTCAGATGACTCAATGGATGATATAGCTTTCCACCCTCAGGTAAGAACAAATCGCATTTTTGACGACGTCGATACTTCCTTAGGCGAAGACGAAATAGAAGAGAACCAGGAGAACACAGTAAAGTGCGATGATACATATAAATGGAGAAAAAACGCTTCTGATGCACAAAAATATTCGAATGCGCCGTTTACCAGACCATTTGGCCCAGCAAAACCGGTCAATATAAATTCACCATTCGACGTGTTTTATTTGTTCATGCGCAAAGATATTATAGCTAATATAATTACACAGTCAAATATCTATGCTCAACAACAAAATCATAATAATCTCGACCTAACTGAGGAAGAACTGAAAGCATTTCTAGGGGTTCTTATAATCAATGGGTTTCATAAACTACCTAGTTTGAGACATTTTTGGTCAACTGATATTAACATGCACGTGCCAAGAGTTTCGCAAATTTTTACGCAAAAACGATTCTTAAAAATTCTTCGTTTTCTCTATCTAAACAATAACGAAAACATGGAAAGAAATCAAAATAACCCCAATTTTGACAAACTGTTCAAAGTAAGGCCTTTGATAACAGAACTGCAGCAACGCTTTCAAGAGAACTTTTATACAAGTAGAAATGTTGCGGTAGATGAAAGTATGGTTGCTTTCAAGGGGCGAAGTTCTCTCAAACAATATATGCCGAAAAAGTCCATAAAAAGAGGCTTTAAAGTTTGGGTCGTTGCATACTCCGAAATTGGATACGTGCACAAATTTAGCATATATGAAGGCAAATCTCAATCACAACATGCTGAATATGGTTTAGGCGCTAAAACGGTATTGGATATTACCGGGTCTCTTAGAGGCGCAAACTACTGCATTTATTTCGATAATTTTGTCTCGAGTTTTCCTCTTCTTAAGAAAATGTTAACCTATGATTTGCTCTGCTGTGGAACTTTTAGAATAAATCGTAAAGGCTTTCCAACACAAATGAGAAAGGACAAAACAATGAAAATGGGAGAACACGATTATTTCATGTCCAATGATATGTCTGTTGTTAAATGGAAAGATCGGGGGCGCAAATGCGTTTTAGTCGGCAGTACTATGCATAATCCACTTGAGATTACTTCAGTTTTGCGAAGAAAACCGAATGGTGAACAAGAAAGTGTTAAGTGTCCAAAAGCCATAAGTGATTACAATCGCTATATGGGTGGAGTCAATCTATTCGATCAACTTCATGCTTCTTATCCAATTTCATGGAAATCCCGAAGATGGTATATGAAGATTATTTACTATTTGATTGATGCAGCAGTGGTAAATTCATATATAACTTATAAGACTACAATGAAAATAAGGTCAATTAAATCGAAACCAATGAGTTACCTGTATTTTAGAAGTGTATTGGCCAACGAGCTCATAGTTGATTTCTATAACAGAAAGAGACCAGGACCTAAGGTAACAATAGGAAGAAATAAACTGAAGAAAATGGGAGCAACCACTAATTCTGTTAGCGTTGAAAGCACGGTGAGACTAAGCGATGTTGGCAATCACATGCCAGAAAAAGGAACATTAAGACGTTGTGCACTCTGTTCAACGAGAGCAAAGCCAAAACGTTCAAGTATTAAATGCTCAGATTGCCAGGTTGCATTATGTATTCAATGTTTTCCATTATTTCATAATAAAAATGTTTAATTAATGTGTTTTTTTCTGTGGTCGATTATGGAACCACAACTACATTTACCAAAGTCCACATACCTAATCAGGCTGTGGTCGAAATTTCAACCACCTAAAAAAAACAACAAGGAGTGAAAATAAAATGAAAATACGAATGAAAGTTCGATAACGGATCATCCCTTATCTATAATCTGCAAAGAATTTGTTTATATTACCAAAAAATAATTCTGCCCTATAAAGGGTTAAGTTTACTTTTTGTACACCCTGTATCTATCATGTTGTTTCAACCTCGCAGCTTAAAATGTGTGAAATATGTCCAGTTTTTCTATGCTTAAACCAACACTATTCTTGTATTTTAACCAAACATATCCGGATCGTATAAAAACTTTTATTTTATTTATTTGTATTAACCATCCGTTTTTGCTCGTGGTGCTCGAGCATCACCTGCTACGGATTGTAATTCTGTAAGTGAGCTTAAGTGAAATCATGAACAATGCGAGCGGGTTTTCCAAATAGACTTATACAGTGAATAAGACAATAGAATGAATATTTAGGAAATATATTTCTCCGTTAGTTCTTAAGAATTTGTAGAAACCGATTAGCATGTTAATAGTTTTTAGGAAATTTATAGTTGCTGGTAAATTGTTGTTTTGTTATCTAAATGAAGAGATTGGGATACGTGTGACGAGCTTTGATTGGAGAAGATTGAAAAAGGTGGGATAAGTATGTAAGAAGGGGAGTTTGGCTAGATTTTTGAGGATAAAAAGATAATCAGTTGGTTTCGAAGGGTAGAAGGCGAACAGTCGTTGTTCTCTGGTGGTTCCCTAGAGGTAGTAAGCAGTAGAACTGAATGTTTGTGAGTTTTCGTAAAGTAAGTGTATCTGACAGAAGCTGATCCAGTAAAATATTGTAAGTTATATTTTCTAAACAAATGACGGTATTATATTTTGATTTGATACAGAGCAGCCACAAGCCACATATACGTATTTCGATCTCTTTAGATTTCCTCAGTACGGTATAGTTACTACTCCATATCAAACCAAAATATTTTCCCGTCGCAGATTATAGTTATTAAAAATAACTATTTACGGACGTAACTACGCCATCTAAGAACAAAAAGAGAAATCATACGATTTCTACCTGGCGAAATCGAATTCAAATATAAGCCGCCGTGCCCCCTAAGACTTGCGAAGCAAACAGCTTGATGAATGCATCGGCAAGGAAGTCTAAAAATTGCACTCCAAATGCCGTTCATCATGGCCTATATTCGTAGTGAATTCGATTTCTGGTACTCCACATGAAGTAAATAATATTTATAAGTAAATGAAGTAAATAAATAATATTTATTTACTTCATTTGGAGTACCAGAAATCGAATTCACTACGAATATAGGCCATGATGAACGGCATTTGGAGTGCAATTTTTAGACTCCCTTGCCGATGCATTTATCAAGCTATTTGCTTCGCAAGTCTTAGGGGGCACGGCGGCTTATATTTGAATTCGATTTCGCCAGGTAGAAATCGTATGATTTCTCTTTTTGTTTTTATATTTTCTACTTATATTCTTAGAGTCATTGTTCAGGCCAGAACGAGAAAATCAGTTTATCGAGAGGAGATGAGGCTAGCATAATTTGAGCGATATGTGCATTTGAAGATCATTAAAGACGATAGGCTCGCAACAATTTGTTGTAAGATTGTTGATTACCTAGGCGACTGCTACAAATAAATAGTGTAAGCTACAAGGAACAAGGATTTGGACAACTCATCATCAGAGAGATAGTTTTACTATTCGTCAGTTTTTCTTTATTAAAAACACATTTTTTTTACAATTGTTTTAGAAAATATAGGAATATTTTGATCAGGAGATTTAGAACAACAATTTTGTTTTGTGATGTTAATTTATATTGTATGTACCATTAATTTCTGAAGATTCACGTACATAGAACAAAATTTTGATAATCAATATATGAGATATTTTTATTAAAGATATTTGAGTGTGAATTTTATTTCAATACATTTTTATTTCAATATATAATGTTGTATAATATATTTTTTTATTATTCCGGTCTTCTTTGGACCTTATCTATCATATGTAAATGGAAATGAAAGTGAGTAGCAACATACAGAGAAGACAATACAAAGAACTTTGTAAGACAATAACGAAAGGTATTAAGAAATACATAAGAAAATACAATGAAAGACTGGTAGAAAATGCAATCGAAAACATAAAAAACTATAAAGCATTAATTACTGGTAAATCGTTGCTCTAATAAACAAAAACACCAGAATTACAGACATAAATGAAATAATACAACTCGTGACTAAATTCTACAGCGAACTATACAAAGCCCCTGACACACTTGAAGAATTATTCAGTAACCAAGAAGATTTACCAGAAGTCCTTCCGAAAAAAGTAGAATCCACAATTACAAAAATGAAAAGCAATAAAGCAGCTGGAATAGATGGTATAAGAGTGGAACTGCTTCAGTATGCTGGCAATAAAACCTGGAAAATCTTGGCAGGCATATTTACAAGCTGTATAAGATCAAGAGGCATACCAGACCACTGGAATACAACAAATATAATTTTTATTCGTAAGAAAGGTAGCAAAGAGTATTTTAAAAACTACAGACCTATAAGTCTACTACCAATCCTATACAACAAATTCACAAAGATCATCAACAACATATTAACAAACGCATAAGATGCTGCACAACCAAGAGAGCAAGCTGGCTTTAAAGTGGATTCAGTACAATGGATTATATTTATAAACTTCTAAAACTAATGAGTAGAGCTAAAGAATATAAAATACCGCTAGCGTTAACCTGTATAGATATCGAGAAGGCTTTTGATTCTATATTTTCCACGACAGTAATAGAAGCTTTGACCAATCAAGGCATTGACAAACCGTACGTAGAAACTTTAGCAAATATATACAGTCAAGCAAAAGCTAAGGTAAACATTTATGAAAACACTCCAGAATTTCCGACTACCAAAGGCGTCCGAAAAGGAGACGCAATATCATCAAAGCTCTTCACTGCAACTCTAGAAAATATATTCAGAAAAATGAACTTGCAAAAAAAAAGAAATATCTATTGATGGAGAATACCTCAGCCATCTAAGATTTGCAGACGAGATCGTCCTGATTGCTAATAATCCTGAAGAACTACAAGAACTTATAAGCGACCTTAATGCAGCTAGCAATGAAATTGGCCTAAAAATGAGCTTGACAAAACCAAAAACTCTGTACAACGAGCTAGTGGACGTCCAAGATGTAATAATAAATAACACTATACTTGAAACAGTAGACTAGTATCCTAACTTCTCCTAACTTCCAGAAATCATTAGAAGAATTAAACCAGCTTGGGCATCTTTTGGTAGAAATGCTGTTCTATTCAAATCAAAGATGACAATTTACCTGAAGAAAAAAGCATTTGATCAGTGTGTACTACCAATTATGACATACGGCTGTCAAACTTGAACACTGAAGAAAGAGATAATATCGAAACTCAAAGGTCAATGGAGCGATGCATTTTAGGTATAACAAAGAGAGATAAAAAAAGAATAGAATTCATCAGACAGATCTTTAATCATCAGATCTTTAAAATGGCAATGGGCAAGACAATTAGCAAGAAGAACTGACAATAGGTGGTCCACTAGAATTACTTTGTTGTATCCAATAGGCGTCAAGAGACCAAGAAGGCGTCCAAATTTAAGATGGACTATAACATAAAGAAACAAGGTACAACGTGGCACAGAAACGCGAATTTTAGACAATCGTGGGCAGATATGAAGAATGAATATGTAAGAGAGGCTACACCATAATCGGTAGAATATGCTGAGAATGACGATAATTTTTTTTAATGGCCTTGGCATAGCCAATTGACCAATGACGATAATGATGATAACTTATTTACTAATATAAAAATTTACTCTATGAAATATAATGTTTTGCGATTACCATAACTCACAAATAAATTAAAATCAAACTAATGTCATTTAAATATGTTAAAAAAAATTAAATTTTCATTCTTTTAGTTATAAGTATTGAAATATTCATTTTGTTTACATCCAATAATTATTCTAAAGTAAGTTTGAGACATTGAACAAATAAAGTTTTATTTCCTACAGACCGATTGCTGATATATAAATCAATATTTAACACAGTACGGTCGAAAATAATTTGAAAAATATATATCGTACTCTTATAACGAATGCGCATCATGGAAGTTGCTGTTTTGTTAAACTTTTAGCTATGGTTAGTGTGCTTTATACAAACATATAATCTAGAATATTTGATGTATCTTCTTTTTCATAACAAATTTGACAGTTTTTTTCAAAACAGAATTTACTTTGAATAACGACATAAAAGCTTAGGATGATGAAGAGCTTATTTTCAGCTTCAAAAACTTTCAAACGCTTTTTAAACCATCCAATCAATTATCTTCAAAAGAAAAGTGTTTAATCGATACTGAGATATGCCCCTTTCAAAACAAACTCGGAGTTTCTCTACTTAAACTTGGATTACCAAATTGCATGACAAGTTAAACGGCAAAGCTTGTGCCCCGGAATTCGAGATTTGCATAATGTTATTTTTATTCAGAAAGCGTTACAGTATTTCTTAACTGTAGGAGTGTTGTTTTGTTTAGAGGTCTTAAAAAGTGAGGTTAAGTGTTTGACCTAACTAGAGGACATAAAGATTTCATAAATTATTTCTATGTTGTCAAATGTTTATATCGTAATTTCTTCTATAACTTAATTAGCTTTTTCTCCACATGTATAAAAAAAACTGTTTACAAATACAGCTATAAAGGTAAATATATTATACATCGAAAAAATATCTATACCCAGTAATAGGGATGGGAAAAACCTACCGGTTTTAACCGAAAACCGGTTTTTTAACTTCGAAATAACCGGTTTTATCGGTTGTTTTTTTGTCCCGGTTATAACCGGTTTTTTATTTTTAAAGTAAAAACCGGTTATTAGGTTTTTACAGTGATTAGGATTAGGTTAGGTATTATTTTGGATCCCACCCAATCATAATTATTATTCTCAAGTAATTATTCCAAACAAAACTAAAATTCAATTTTTATTTTATTTTATAAATACTGAAAGTGCAAGCTCATATCAGTCAGAAACAATTAAATTTTATTATAGTATTTCGTTGAAAAAGTATTTGTAATCATAATATTTTTACATAAGAACTGATCTGGTATTTATACATCATCTATTTTTCACACTTGACTCTTGACATTGAAAGTGGGTAAATGGCTTTTTCTGATTACCAAAAATAATGACTATAAATATCGAGTTACCGATTACGAATACGAATCTCCAAGGATTTCCCTACGTTTTCAAAACGATTTATACCCATACCGGAAGTCGTAAAAGAGTTATAAGTAATACATGATAATTTTTTTTGATGGTAGTAAAAATAAAAGGTGAATTGCATTATCCAATTTATTTTTAAGTAAAATAATTATGTTAATATTATTTTCTTTAAATCCCATTTGAAAGAGTCTGGGAAATTTTTGTTGGAGAATTTTTTTTTTAAAGCACAAAAAATTGTGTTGTATTTACATTGATATTGATGTTCTTTCGATAGTACTAATTTTGATCATATTAATATCGAGTCGAATGTAGTATCGCAAACTAAAGTGCATTGTAAATGTAACTTTCTAATCTGTTGGATTAAAAAAACCGAAAACCGGTTTTTGCAAAAACCGGTTTTTTTGGCCGGTTATAACTGCCAGGTTAAACCGTAAGCAAAAAAACCGGTATAACCGAAAACCGGTGTTTTGTCAAAAACCGCCATCCCTACCCAGTAAGCACAAGTACGTACATAAGACAAACTAAGTACGTACTGATAGGACATAAAGTATGTACAATGTACGTACTTTGTTGTACGAAGTACGTACTTAATACGTACATAAGACGTACATTTTCCAAATGATGGTACATACCTAGTACGTACTGAAGGTACGTACCTAGTACATATTGGAGGTATGTACCTAGTACATACTTATATACATAATATGTACATACTACACACACTTATTATGATTTATGTAAATAAAAGTAAATATAGGTGAATATATCTTTATTATTAAAAAAAAAATTCAATTTCTATTCTAATTTCTTTTCTTTGAAAGTTTTTAAGCTATCCCCATCTTTTTCAACATTATCCAATTTCTGACTCCGCCACATTCTTATCACTACATTTTTGACTAAATATACTCGACTCAATAAGATAACAGGAAACCACACTATATGCACCAACACCAAAAATAAGTAAAAAAAATATAAATGAAACTGTCTTGATGACGTACATGATGTAAAATGTACATTTTACATCATGTACGCACAGTACCAAAATTGTACGTATAGTACCAAAATTGTACGTACTCAAAACGTACTGTGCTGTTTGGGTAAATTGTCTCAAAGTCACTTGTCTGTACAGGGTAAATGCACAACATCGATGCCATACTTCTTTGCTAACTTGTATTAAAATAAACGTCACTTCTTACTACTAATATACTTCTTAGCCTAATCCATCTGCAAGCAAGCAATTTGATTAAACCCACCCTACGAGAAATGCTCACCCAAGTAGTACGATCGGGTGTAACAATTCATTGGAGCAAGGTGTGTTAACTCGAGTTAAAAAGAGGAATCACCCCACCGTGCTCCAATGCTCTAGACCATCCCTTTCCCCCCTATAGCAATCAGATTCGCTATAGAGGCACAACAATCAGCCAAATGCTCTTCATGTGGAGGTCCTGGGTAATAGAATCCCAACATGGTTTCCTAACCGAATGCAAAAACTTAGGACAGCGCATCTCCGCTATATTCCTGTTTATCTGAATGTGGCTTATCCGCGAACTAAAATTGCTTACTTGGGCCTCAAGTCTCCGCTCTGAGTCCCGGCTCAGTTCGGCGACTTGGTGCTCAAGGGGGTTGGGCCCTACGTGCCCGGGTTTTGGGGTTTTTGTTAGTTTTTTTGGTGGCCGAAGCCGGTTTTTTGTGTTTTTTGTAATTTTTTTTGGCCTAATCCATCTGTTGTGTTAGGGGAAGCTTAAGTACTAATGCCCACTCACGACCCTGACTGGCTTTCTTCTGTCAGTGGTTTTTAAATATAAATAATATTTGCTACAACACACTTGGGTTAAATTAAAATAAAATAGAAATTAAGAAATGCCTTTTATTTATCTCACACAAGCAGTTTGTTTTTAATTCTACAGTATGTGCTAGCGATACAAACCATTTGTTTAAAGATTTAAATAAAATCGAATAAAATAAAACTAAAATATGAAAACATATTTTATTTATTTATTGTTCCGTTCAAAAGTTAACGAGGGAAGGACTGTTAAAAACCGCACTGTATTTATATTGGCAGTAACAAAACGTCAACATATCCGAAAACAAAAAAAAATAAATAAGTTGAAAATAAAAGAAGTCATTGTATTTCATTTCGTGTGTAAGTAATCGTAATTGTATACCATTATATTAAGTTCCTTTTTGTGTCAATCGCTGTCACATTTAGTTTCTGCTTAACTATCATTATCATTATTATCGTCACTGTCATCACTATCTCCGTTATTTATATTTATAATAATTGTTTCGATATAATCCAACAAATTGTCAATTTCCCACGTTTTTTTCTGGTGTTATTACGTGATTTACGTAGTTTTTCCATTTCTCTGGCGTAATGACCTGGTACGCTGCTGTATTTAAATTTCGCATTTCATCTTCTTTAACTTCACTCCAAACCATTTCGATGGGATTGAGTTGATAGTAATAGGGTAGGAGCCTCAGAATCTTCACATTGTTCTTTTTGGCAATATCTTCTATTGTGTACCGTATTATGTATCTTCTATTATGTATTTTGCTTTGAAGGCCTCGACTACATCAAGTAACTCGCATTTTAGGTAGTCGTTTTAAAAAAATAGGTCCTTTGACAAAAGCCATTCTTGAATATCGTTTTTTAGTGTTGAACTGTTGGGAATTTGTTGTGACTTTCTGCTGTGATAGGAGGCATTGTCAGTTTTTTCTGGAAAATTTAGCATTAAGGTATTTTCGAACCAATCTTCGAAGCTCGGTACATCCATTTCGTCGTGTTAGTCCTGAGTATTTTTCTTTACCATAAACGTAAGTTCTGCTCCATCAGCAAAACCACTGGTAAATCCTGCGTGCAATAAAACGAACCGCGCACCACGATCTGTTGGAGCTTTTAATCCTGTTCGTAGAACACGAACAAAAGTATCGCGATGAGATGTAATTATTTTATCAACCCATTCTTTTTTCACACTGTGCCCGATATTTACTCAAGATTCATCCAAATACACTATGTTGTATCCTTCTGCACGGTATTTACGAATTGCGCGTAAATAACAATGATGCCACAAGATGATTTCTGGTTTTCCAATCAACACTGAATTTCTGCCCGTGAAAAGTTGAGCAAAGTTTCTTTCGACATTTACAACAGCTAATATGGTGTTTATTGTTGGTGGTATGTTGTCACGAAAAAATTGATGAACTATTCTACGAATTTGGCCCCTGACACCTTCATCGTACTTGTTGTCATGAGAATTACCGACCTTTTTCTTCTTGGGCCTGCTCTTTGGAGATTGTAATCCAGGTGACGAATATTTCTGTCATATACGAAACAGAGTCTTTTCGCAAACACCACTTATCACCAAATCACCACTTGATACAGAATCTTTGTTAACCTGATTAAGATGATAATTAATAATAGTCATTAGTATCTGCTTCTCTGAAAGCTTCAGAGAGCTTCACTCCGCCTAGGTTGAGGAGGGGAGAACTGTTTGTCTCAAGTTGGTCATTCAGAATTATATCTGTGTTTTTTAATTTGTTGATTTCCATAAATTCTAACAAGGATAGCTTAAGGCCTTTATTTTAAATGTAAAGAATTTGAAATTCGTCGTTAAAAGAATGATTGTGATCTAGAAGGTGAAGTGCGTATGTAGAATCTGTTTTTCCATTATTGAAAGCCCTTTTATTTTCTGCTATTCGTTTGTTAAAGTTTCTACCAGTTTAACCGATGTAAGTTTTTGGGCAGTCGCCACATTTAACGGATACAACGAACAACCAATTAATAAAATGATAAATCAAAAACTACACAAGAAAGCCCTGAAATTAGTACCTCCTGTTCGATTACATATACAGGCAAAATTACCACCAAAATAGCCAAACATATAAAAAAAAGAATAACACCAGCTTTCCGAACAAATAACAATCTAGGCAAATATATCAAAAACAAAAAGAGCCAAAATAAAAAACACTTACACAGTGGTGTGTACAAACTTAAACCAAAATAAAACCAAAATAAAGGGCTTAAGGCTATCCTTGTTGAAATCTATGGAAATCAACAAATTAAAAAACACAGATATAATTCTGAATGACCAACTTGAGACAGACAGTTCTCCCCCCCTCAACCTATTTCATTAGAGACTATAAAGTGTAAACGCATGCCAACAATAGATCACTTGAGAAAGGCAATCAGTCGAAACAGCTGTAGTGATAAGAGTTAACATAAATTTTTGTGGAAGTTTGAAAACAAAGTTTTCAGTGTTTTATTGTTACTTTTCACTATTCACTTTTTACTATTATGTTTTCATGTCAGCTGTCACGTTTTGTAAGCATTTTTTTGCTGGTCCCCGTTTTCCTTCTACTTTTACCTGCAAGATTAGTTGCAGCAGTCCATATCTTTCGCTGTTCCTCAAGATGTGACCGAGATATTCGATTTTGGCTGTTTTTATTGTAGTTAACAGCTCTTTTTCTTTTTTCATTTTTACATTTTAATCATTTCGATCACATTTCAAAAGACTCAATTTTCTTGCAGGTGGCGTTTGTGAGAGTCCATGACTCAACTCCGTACAATAGTATGGGAAAGATGAAACATCGTAGTAACCTGATTTTTATGGGCATCGATAAATCATGACATTGGAATAACTTAGCCATTTTTTGAAATGCAGATCTTGCTTTTTCTATTCTACATTTGATTTCTATGGAATAGCCCCAATTTTCATTGATGTTCGTACCAAGGTAGGTGTATGTTTTTACTCTTTCTATTTGTTGTGCTGTTTCTTCTTAGAGATCATCATGCATTTTGTTTTCTTAGTGTTTAATGAAAGTCCGTATCTCTAACTGACCTCTGTGATTCTGTTCATTAACTCCTGGAGGGTTTCAGAACTGTCCGCGAATACTACCGTGTCGTCCGCGTATCTAATGTAATTGATAGATTCTCCGTTGATTCGAATTCCGGCTTCAACATCACAATCTGCTTCTTGAAAGATTTTCTCAGAGTATATGTTAAACAGCAGTGGTGATAGTATACATCCCTGACGGACGCCACGTTTGATTTTGATATCGTCGGATTCTCCTGCCTCTGTCCGGATAGATAATGTTTGATTCCAGTACAGATTACTGACAATTCTTAAATCACAGGTGTTTATTCCAAGCTTATAGATTAACTGTAGCAATTAGATTGTACACAATATTGTTTGTGTCAATGACCATTGCAGCCGAGACACATAAATTTAAATAAAAAAAAATCATGAAAAAAAAAAAACAATTTTTCATAAAAAATTTTGCATTGCATACAAATAAATAATCAATAATTAAATTTATAAAATTTTAAAGTGGTACACAGCGAAAATTAAAAATATTGATTTATGCTTCAAAATGAAATGCTTTTAAATTTAGGTACAGAACAAAATGTCATTGTTATTTGGTTGTAGGAATTAAAAATTAAAAATTCATGGCCGTGTCAGTAGGTGTATTAATTTTTAATTTTATTTCTGATTTACCTTATTCAATATACAAAATCAACAAATGCAAAAGTATTTTTTATTTACTTTTTACTATAAATGTATTATTTAATTATTAGAAGGGCATGAATCGAAACTTGCACAGAATTTTTAATACCTACAAACATTTTAAACTTACATTTTCTTGCATATCTAAATTGAAAATCTCTTTCCTCTTCAGTATTAATTAATGATTTTGATTTTCCCTATCTACCACTTAATATTTTATAAGATTATTGAATAAAGATTTCTATGTGATGCATAACCTTTAATAAAGAAAACTTCTTTTTATGAAATTATTAATACAGAAATTTCCTATTTTTTCCCAACTTTTTCAGACATGAAACGAAAAACTTAAAACATAACAAGTCAACATGAATAAATATGAACCTTTTGAAACGAGTAAATCGGTACTCACCGGAGGCACCGCAGACTTCGGATATCATTGTCGACTCTTTGTTAAGACAATGGTCTAACTGGGAATTTTACTTAATTGCCTGCTATGATATGTTGCATTGTCCATAACTATAACACTATTAGGGGGGATGTTGGGTATTAAATTATTTTTAAATCAGTCTTGGAATATATCTGAAGTTGTCTTACTATGGTAATCGACACATGAATCACTGATGTTTTTAGCTGATAGAGATGAGTCATTTGGAACCCATCCATCGACTGATCCAGTATGGAATATTGTTATTCTTTTTCCTCTATTAGAAGGCGCTTTTGTTAAACAAAATTAACTATTATCTACCCAACCTTTAGATGGCGTATCGTGAGTATTAAACCACGTTTCAACTACATTTCTATTCTAAAAGTTTCTTAGTTTCAACTAGGTCAACTAGTTAAATTCTTAGTTTCAACTAAAAATTCTATTAGGTCGATTCTCCTGACGATATTGTTTAATTTTGTTTAAATATTCCGTTCGCTATATCCGTAAACGATATAATTCCATAAGTACCTCTCTTTTATCTACTTTTTTGTAATTAAACCCTATACGTTGTAAACGCTTCCAAACAGTTCCTCTACCGCACTTAATTTCAGTATTATCAACGTGAACCCTGTCAACTAATATATCTAGTGTTGGTACAATCTCTTCTTCATACAAGGCATACACTTTGCAACGAATAAGATCTTCATCTGCACGATCGAGCTTACGGGAAAAACTGTTATCCGGTAATCTTGGTATTGTCATAATTTAGCTTTAAGTACTATTCTATTAGTTTTATGTTTTTTGTTACATGTCATATTAGTTTTATGTGTGATGTTGGTTGTCACATAGATGAAGGATGACACGTCGTGTCATACCGGTATATTGTAATAGTTCTTAAGGCCGTTCCTCGCGATTCTGGGTATAGCTAAATTCCAATGTCAAAGTTTATATCAAATAACGCAAAAACTATGGCAGATATTGAGATGATTCTTTTTTTATATGAAAAGTCTTAAAAAGTTTTAGTGCACTATTTGGTTGTAAATTAATAAATTGTTTAAACAATATTTGTTTTCAAATATTATTGGTTAAAATAAACGTAAAGTTGTACGTAAATAGGGCACTACAGAATTTGACCCACTTTCCGAATCTGTTTTTATTTTTAACATAAAATGTAACACAAAGCCGCTATTTGGTAGAAACTTTAAAAAAAATCTTAAAGTTCTGCTAAATGTAACTCTCTCTCTCTCTCTCTCTCTCTCTCTCTCTCTCTCTCTCTCTCTCTCTCTCTCTCTCTATCTCCCTCTCTCTTTCTCTCTCTCTCTCTCTCTCGGTCAGAATAGGCTGTTCTTGTCGATAGCTTCTGGATTCTCGCGGACAGGTAGGTAGGAAATATACACCCTCTCATAAATAATTTTGAATAACATTATTAGGGCGTATTAAAGAGTAATACCCAAATATTTTGCGGTACTTGAATATGGAATTTGATTATTTATATTTATTGGACAATACCCAAATATTTTGCAGTATTTAAATATTCAGTTTGATTATGTATTTATATTTATTGGAATATTTATTTTGAACATTTTTGTTACTAAAATTTACATAATATATAAAGTTTGTTTCGTCACTTGCTTGTCCAGTCATATTAGTCCAGGGTAATAAGGATTTTCCCGTGACACTCAATAATCCAGGTAGCTGACGACTTTAAGAAGAAAACCTATCTGTTTCCTGTCTAAAGTTCGGAGCCGTTTTTTAATGATTAACAATTAACTGCAAAAAACACGATTTTTTTTATTTTTTGTACTCCAGTGAAAAGCTACATACTTGACATAAAATTACAAAATTTTATTTTTTTAAATATTGACAAAGCTTCAAAATGCCGATTTTTGAAAGTTGAAAAGTCAATTTGTTGCTTCGCAAACTGCAAAATAAGTGACAATTGATATTTGTTAAAAACTTTTATTAAACTTAAACTTTAATCTTTAGAGTTCCACCCAAAGTTGGGTATTGGGGTATTTAATAAACCCTCAAATTTTTTTTTACAATAACATAAGATAGAAAATAATAAAGATAGGGTGATTTTGTGGGTGACAAATAAAAGCAAAAGACTTTTAATATGTATTAAAAAAAAATAAAAAAAATGGTTTATTATAGTCAAAAATCCTGATGCCAAATTTTTGGAATTATGTAGTTTATAAAAATTAAGTTTTCCTTTAAGAACATTGTCCCTTGAAAAAATCTTTTTTTAAATTTGAGAAGCTAGTACTTTTTTCCGAGTTTTTAAATAAAAAAATTTGGCCTAGGTTAATTTGGGCCAAAGTTAGCCATGTTTTTTTGTTAATTCACAGCTAATTTGATTATAATAATTAAGGAACTTTAATAACGCCATATAAAAGAAAGGGATTTGTATTTTTTTTTTAATTTGCACAAACATTGTACCTTTACAGGACCCTCTACGAATTTTCAAAAATGTAGTTCAAATAGTGACTAGAAAAAACCCACAAATCCATGGAGTTTAAAGTTTAAATACCGAACAAACAATTTTAAACTAATAAAAGTTTACTCAATGAATTTTGATCATTCTTTTTTTAATTTGTGTGTAATTTCTACGTACATTACAAATTTATAATTTATTTATATATTAATTAATAAATAGTCTAGTTTGTTTAAACAATTCGTGCAAAAATAATTTTCTTCCAAAAATCTATTTTTTAATACTAGAATTGTTACTAGAATTTTAGTACTAGAATAATCATAGAAAAAATCGCGTTATTTTCGTTAAATTGTTAATAATTAAAAACGGCTCCAAATTCAAGGCAGGAAACAAGTAGGTTTTTTTCCTATAGGTCTACAATAACTAAAAAAGTTGTCATCGACCTAGATTATAGAGTGTCACGAAAATGGTTTATTTTTTGCTTGTTTCCCTGAAGTATATATTTGATTAACATCTGTGTAATTTCTCTGTCGCTTCCTCGCTGGTTTTGCATATTGCTATGATAGCAGTATCATCGGTAAATGTTGCAATTGTATTATTTTCTATGACAATAATATAACACGTATACAAAAGGTAAAGACACTTCTTTGTGGCACCCCTGCTATAAATTCTTTCAGTATACATACATGTATGTACCTTTGCTAAGTTGTGAATTAATTATTTAATAAATAATTAATATTACTGTGGTAAACTCGTAATATTCTAATTATCCCAGAACCGCACTGAATAGAAGACCACCCACTCGCTTTATTGTATAGACCCAAGACTTTTCACTACAGAGGGTATGTGTCCGGTTGTAAGTAGGTAAAAAGCTTCACATTTGTATTTAGGTATATATCTAAATACAAATGGGAAGTATTTTACTTCTGTATAAGTTTTTTAAAACATTATATATAATTTCGTCAAAGTGTCTTTCTATTTTCCTATACTTTATACAAAAATGTGCCAACACTGTGACCCACAAACATATAATTCGATACCACGGTTATGTTGATTGTATTCAAATTCAATTTAGCCTTATATTTATTATACTCTGTATGGTAAATTACATAGAAATTCGTTATGGTTACCTTGGTTCTGGTGATTTATGGTAAAAATTTATTGGAACAGTTCCTTTCCTCAAATTAACCCGTCCACTTGGTTGTATAATTAGATCATGCTTTTTAAAGTGTTCTGAGCAGACCGTAGCATTTTTGGATATGTGTTCTTTGTTTAAGCCAAACATAGACAACCACATATCGAGCAGCAGTTGATTCTTTACTGGGAACCTGCATATATTTCATTAAAATTAATATATTTATAGCAATTATAGTGTAGATTAGAAAAAATAAATAAATTTATAATACTACAAAATAAAACTATAATTCATGTCAAGCATTAAGTAATATCACATCCCTGTACTACGCCCATGTACATAATTCCAATGTTTTAATACTTACGAATGAAATGACAGTTCTGGATGTTAATATGAAGTTTTTTTGCATACAACACAGTTACGCACCATTATTACCCTTAACTATCAACTATTTTTCAATTGTAATTTAAAATATATTAACAAATTCACTAAAATGTCACCAAAAGGAAATTATCAACTCGAACGTAAACAATACAACGCCATTTTCCTTTTCGTCAAATCGCTAGGATTGGTTGATATTAGCAATGATGCCAAGTTTTACAAAAGTTAAGATTATCAGAATATATTTTCTTTTAATAAATTAAAAAATTAATTTTTTTCTTTTAATTCCTTGGTTGCGAAATGAGTATATCTAAAAATAGTTTATACTAACTAAATAATATATTTTTCCGCAAATAGCCAGGAAATTTTGACATTCCTGTCAAAATTTCTTGAAGAAAAAGTCAGGACTTCCTTACTGTAAGGAAATGTCATTTCCATACTGTAAGGAAATGATATTTCCGTACAGTTGTTAGTGTTCTACATAAAGTTTGACAATTCAACCTCAATACGTTTCCATAGTAACCCAAGTAATTTTATTAGGAATTTCAAAGCACCATTTATTTGGGAATAAAATTATCGCGTTTTTTTTTAAATCAATCAATATCTGTCGAATTTTAAACGATTTGCGGAAAAATAGTATGTTTACCTCGTAGGAAAAGCTACATTCCTGGACTCTGTGTTGCTAAGTCTCGGCTTGCGCCTCGACTTAGCAATCTTCACAGTCGTCCAGGAATGTTAAGCTTTTCGTACCCGGTAAACAATGTACTATTTAGTTATAGATTAAAAATAAATTACAATAAAAATCGAAAATTATTTCGAAGATTGACTTGGAAAAAAAAAATAATATGACAACGTCAAATTAGGGATTTGTGCCTATGACTGTGAGTATCTCATGACTTCAAGTACAGATGTAAACAGACCGGTCCCTCTTTATTTATACGTCCATGGCCAATTATTGTAGATGTACCAGTCTTATAATATAACCGAAATAACGAATATTGATATCTAAGCTATTAACACAAATCTTTGGGTGCCATTTTTGAGCTATGTGTACTGATATCTGATTACCTGATATTTAATAGGAGTTTTATTTTGCAAAAACACCATGCTTAATTGAACCAATAAATCAATCAAGCGGCGAAATCGAAAGTAAGTAAAACATTTTTTAGGGTAATTGTAGATACGTCATCTTTGGTTAAAGTTTTATACAATTTTTCAGCATTTAATTTTTTTATGGATATATTTATGTTAAAGAAACCAAAAGGCGCACCGGCCCGTGGGCCGGTTGGCTGGCGGGCCAGTCCGGCTGTGCTTCTGACAATATTATTCGTTATTGTTTGCATGTCGTATTCAAATAAAAGGTATTTTGTGTTGTTTAATAATTTGTGCAAACAACACTGTTGAAGGGGCTATATAAAAACATTATTCTGCATCGATTAATGATTTTTAAAAATATTTTAACTAATAAGTTATTTTTATGCGAACAGGTCGTATTCTATAGAGCTACGCAAAAAAGTACGGTGTTAAAACGATTAAACAACCACAAAGCATAAGATATATAATGTCGATTTGGCTATGATTTAACTAGAGAAACAAAACTGTAAAAAAAGATGATCAATCAATTATTTGTTAACGGGTTTTACCCATATATTTAGTGGCTACATTCATGTACTCCTACACACTGATGATGGAATATGTATTCCGAAAACGTTTTGTATAATTAATCCGTTGGGGTTTTTAAATATATACCTTTTATAAAGGTTTTTTAATAAAAAAATTTTAATATATGGTATACAGCCAACTACAGGAACGTAGATTCTTTTTGGATGTTTAACATCTTAACATATATGATCAAAAAATGTAAAATAAATTTAAACCAATAACTTTTAACGTGTTTTTACTCAAATATTTAGTGGCTCAAAACATGTACACCTAGTAAATATTAACCACATTTTGTATTAACCTTGGTCAAAATTTAAATTTTATGTTCTTTTAATTTAAGTGGTTATATATTTTTTACTGGTCACTATACCAACAAATATACCAACAACATATACAAACATATATTTGGGAAATGTACCGATAGAAAAGGTTGATAAATACAAATACCTAGGAACCTGAATTTCATACAATAATGATCAAACAACCGAAATAAGAGCTAGGATAGAAATAGCAAGAAATGCGTTTGTAAAAATGAAAACAATTCTCTGCAACAAGAATCTTAGATTAGAACAGAGTAAGAGCAATGAGATACTACGTGTTTTCGATACTGAAATATGGACTTGATAGCTGGACATTGAAGCAAAGAACATATAAATAAGTTACAGTCCTTTGAAATGTGGTGTTACAGGGGGATGCTTAGAATAGAATGGACATAGAAGAAAACTAACACGGAAGTATTTCGAGAAATGGGCAAAGAATGCGAAATAATAAACACAATAAAAATAAGAAAGTTACAATATCTGGGACACGCAATGAGGAGACAGCGATATGAACTGCTGAGGCTGATAATACAGGGAAAGATAAGAGGAGGAAGAAGTATAGAAAGAAAAAGTGTGTGATGGTTAAAGAATTTAAGGGACTGGTTTAAATGCAGTTCTATAGAACTCTTTAGAGCAGCCGTAGATAAAAGTAAAGATAGTGATGATGATATCCAACCTTTGACTAGGAGACGGCACCTAAAGAAGAAGATATACTTTTTAGGACACTGATGAGGGAATATGGATTCCGAAAACGTTTTATTGTTGTGATATAGCACGATTGGGTTTTTCAATATATACCTTTTATAAAGGATTTTAATAATTTTTTTACGTTTATATGAAGCAATTTGGAGAAAGTACGATGCCGGTCGAGATACTGATTATTAGTTTTGTCTAAGTGTAGGCTTTGTATGTATAATCTTTACTATATGCATGTGTGTTTCGTATATGTACAATGCACCTGTCACTAGCAGAGAAGATACCGATAAATTTTGCTAAAAGGTTTACACGTTTATTGCCAACTACGCCCATGGGTATAGCGCGGTCATAGTAAACATATACGATCAATGTAACTCCGGCAATATTTCGAATAGAATAAAATTTGGTAGGCATGTTAAATGAACATTATAAAAACATCTGTAATACTGATTGCTGACAGCAAAGGCTCAGATAACTTCTGGCACCCTAACTGCCAGATATGTGTGCGTTAAGTTATAATGTAAACAGATAAATGCCAGTTTTTTGTGCTTAATTAGTGTTATTGTTTTAAATAACGTTGTTGTTGACATTTTTCGTTATACTATTGTTATTTAAAATCGTAAAGACAATGAGTACTGTCGGGAGATCTTCTAGTGGTAATGAAGCAGGACCGTCCAGTTTAAATAAAAAGAGAATGAGTCTTTGTCAAAAATTATCAAAATATGAGCGCAAACGACCTCTACTCTAAAAACTGATGAATTGCGACATACTTTAGAATCTGAAGAGGAGGAAGAATATTTGTCTGCAGGATCCAGCGGTGAAGGATATTCAGACAACAGTGATGAGTGGTGTCCTAATGGCGATTACGAAGTAGGGCATTTGACAGAAGACTAAGCAAATCAAACAACTCAGCAAGTTGAAATGCCCAGTGTTACTACTTCTGGTAGAAATTCTCCCACGTGGAAAGATATAGAAGAACTACAAAAACTTGAATTTTGGAGCCGTCGATAATTCTTGGCAAACCTCGACAGTAACAACCCAACGGATTTTTATACATTCTACCTTGATGAACATTTGCTGGAACTGATTGTTACAAACACTAATGAAAAAGCTGTAATCACCTTTCTCTCTGAAAACACAAAACATAAGTCTCGTATTATCTCCTGGAAGGAACTGACTGTGGAAGAATTAAAAACTTTTATTGGATTATTATTGTTAACAAGTACCATTTAGTTCAGCTCAGTGACATCAGGTTTTGGTAAGAAAGACTGTTAAAACTTAAGATCATTATTAATAGCATAGAAAAAGTTTATATTTGTACTAGCTAGAGCTGGTTTAAGCTTCTGCAAACCAGAAGAAGTAATAAACCGTTGAAATGTTTGATTAGTGTTAACAACTTTATTTTCAGATTCAATAAATAAAAATTGAGCTCGATCGTCAGACAAACAAAATTCAAATACGCCCACTCTGTAGTGTCATATTTTCAGAAAAAATTGTCATAATGTTGTCGATGAAACTACTGGACTGGAATACGATTCTAGTATAATCGATTATAGTTACTTTTAGACCAAAAGATGTTAATAAAGATTTTGAATATCAAAAGAAGGGTCAGACTCAAGATTTAAAATTTATATTAAAATCACAAAGTATGATCAGTTTGTCTGCTTTACTAAGAAAGGACATTATGACATTTTCAAAATTCATCACATACAAATCAAAGTTACCGTTACCCGATCTTTTTTTTATAAACAAAATTGCATCAGCCAAATTGAGGTAAAAAACTTTTTACGTTTGAAATATTGTACTGTAGACCTGAAATATCACTAAGTTTGTTTGGTATATTGTACAACATGCGCTTTGTCGTTAATGCTTAATATTTCCCTAATATATGTTTGGTTGTTAATTTTTCTTCACAGTTGTCACATCTTGGTTTTTGTTTGTTGGAGAACACGTAGCTATTGGTTAATCGCGTATGACCCAGTCAGAGTCGCGTTAATATTATCCAATCTCTCCGACTTGTTGGTAATATGGGACATGGTTTTATCGATTTTTAACATCGCGTAGCTTGGTCGATGACACTTTCCACTTTTCTTCCCACATATATCGCACTTTAAATTTAACCGCCGCTTTCACGTCGGCACTCATAAATGTTTTATTACATACCGCACTATCACTACTTGCAGCTTCTTTTGCAGCATGGTCTGCCTCTTCATTTTCTGAAATTCCAATATGGGATGGTATCCAGAATAATGGTATGGATTTCTTCTTTAATCTTGATGACTAAAGTATTGGTTGGGTAGACATATTGGATTGACTGTTATAATTGGTTTTATTGGATGCGTTGACAGTAAGGATGGCTTGGTATAGAGCATATAGTTCAGCTAAGTAAATGGAGTACTCTGAAGGGACTTTGTATTTATTTGTCGATGTTGGGGTTATAATTGTAGCACCAGTACCTTCATTTGATTTAGATGCATCTGTGTATACATGAGTATAATCCTTGTAGTTGTGAAGCATATCGTTGAAGGCGGATTTGATTAACTGTGGGTTTGTTGAATGTTTGTCGAAATAAATAAGGCGTGTTAGGCACTGAGGATTCTTGATTTGCCATGGAGGAATTAAGGACGATTGGGAGGAAAAGCATTCTGGGAACGTGTAGTTTAATTGATTTAAATAGCTTCGAATCCTTACGTAGAAAGGTTTATCAGTTCTTGGCTTATTTATGAAGAGATTTGGGAACTTCTCTATAAAATAAATGTAAATAGTAGAGTTTTTGGGTTAGACGTGATTTTTGCGGCATATGGTACACTTAAATAAAGTCTTCTATCTTCTAAGGACCTTTGACCAACTTCACAATAAATACTTTCGATTGGTGTTGTGCGAAAAGTTCCAGATATTATACGTAAAGACAGGTTATGAACACTGTCAAGATTTTTTAGCAGTGTCTTAGTGGCTGTAGTAATCTAATTTTGATCTGAATAATGTTTTGTATAACATTAAAAGTATTTGGTGATCCACACCCCATTTGTTATATGCAGTTTACAGCTTAGAGTTTCTTCGAATGTCATGCCAAGAAATTTATTGACGTTACACGGTTTAGGTACTCATCACATAGTCTTAGGTTAGGAGTGTTTGTAACATTTTTCTTAGAAATCGGGGTGAAGCGAGTTTTTTCAGCGGAAAAACAGAAACCTTTTTTTTTACCAGAGTTCTAAGTATTGTATAAGGTTCTGTGTGCAAGAAAATATATTGTTGTATATACTTACCTTTGCAAAAAAACTACGAGATTATTCGCGTAGACGCGTGACTTTATACGCGATTTTAGATTTTTGAGAATATCATTGACTGCCACTATAAAGAGCGTAGGACACTATGATATTATCTATGGTTAACCTTTGCTCTATAAAACCACTTTGTTCTGGAATAATTAAATCTTTTCTCTCCAGGTGCCATTTTAGTCTATAATTAATATTTTTTTTCTAGTAACTTACGCGTAGCGCATATTAAAGATATCGGTCGGTATGACTCGGAACTTGTTTTAATACGATTAGGTTTTTGTATAGGTATAACTATGGATTCATGCCATTTTCAGGAAATTTTTGCTGTAGCCAAATAATATTAAACCGATTTAGAACTTGCTTATGAGCGTTATCTGGAAGGTGTTTGATAAAAATACTAGAAATATTGTCCGGGTCAGCGCTAGTTTCTTTAAGATTTTATAATGCTTCTGTATACTCTAATTGAGAAATAGATAAATTTAACGGTTCATCTGTGTGGTTTATAACGCTAATTTTCTTATTTTCTTCTTGCTGTTTATAATTAATAAAATATCTTTTATAATTAATATTACTGGATCGGTTTTTGTATGTTTTAGCAATGATTTTGTCAATCTCAATATTACTAGTAATTGTCTTTTCATTTATTTCGACGCTTTTTATATTCCGATTGCTATTTAATCTGGATATTCTTCGGATTTTGTTCCATACTTCAGTCATGGGAGTGTTTGCATTTACTGTTGATACATATTGAGTCCATGACTGGCGTTTATTATTTCCAGTTGTCTTTTTGGCTATAATTTTATTCTTAACAGTTTTGTAGCGCTTGTATTGGTTAAAAGCTCTCATTCTAGATTTAACTACTGTTTTGCATTCGTGATTCCACAATAGGAAAGAGTTGCGTTGTTTTATGTATGTAGTCTTTCCTATTGCTTTTTCTGCTGCTTTTGTGATAATGGTAACAATTTCTTTAGTGTCTCGTCTATATTTGAGGTACTTTTAAATGTGGTCATACTGCATTCGATTAAATTTGAAAAAAGTTCCAGTTAGGGCTTTTTAAATTCCATTTTGGAGTAAATGTCTGTTCACGTTCGTTTTTGTTATTATGAATAAAAAGTGGATAGTAATCACTGTTGTATAAGAAGTCGAACCTATCCCAGGTCAGCTGTGAAGTCAGACCTGGTTCACATATCGTAAGGTCTATACCTACATGAAGATTCACCGTTCTGAAGATTAAATCTAGTGGGCCTGCCGTCATCTAAGACTGAAAGGTTGGACTGTTTAAATATCTCTTATAGCTGTCTTCCCTAGTATTTATACATTATTTATTTTAACATTAATTATATATAATATTATATATTATTATATATATATATATATATATATATATATATATATATATATATATATATATATATATATATATATATATATATATATATTGTTGTAACATTTCGGTTAATGCTTCTGAGTCTACTTGCGTTGATAAATGTAGGCATAAGTTACATATGTAGATATTTGGACTTGAGTTAAGTTTAATGCAAATTGCTTCTAGATTAGTTTGGAGAGAAATTACGGTGGTTTCAGTTGACTTTTTTACAAAGATATCTGCTCCGCCACTGGCCTATACTTAACTAGTTCGATTTTTGCAGTAACTTTTAATTTGTTTTAAAGCTTGTATTTTTCATTTTGAAATAAGTTTGAGTCCTGAAGATAAATTATATCTGGATTGTATCTAGCCAGAATTATTTGAATCATCGGAAGGTTATTGTAAACATCGTTAATATTTCATTGCAAAATTGAAGACAAGACCGTTATAATAAATGAAAACTGAAACTTGGGATTCTTACAGAAGTTTATGATTCGATCCCTAAGATAATTTACTTTCAGTCTCTGATGTCTCACTGTCCGAGTACATCTAGATCTAATGGATCTTTGTTTGAAATAAGGTTATATTGCTGTTAGAATTTTCACTAAAGCTTCTTAATCGTTAGTGTAGTTTTTTTATGAAGCCTGACTGGATCCTAAGCACAATAAACATTTTCAAATAGATCGGATATTTGATTAAGATCAAGAATAAAGGAAGGGTTTTGCTCTATGATGAATTACTTGGCTGGTTCCAGGAGTATGTGAGTTAGCGTCTTTTTCTTTTTTTTGGTTTTTTGAATGGAGCATCATTTGGTTTAACAAGAGGGTCTAGATTTGGGTTTTTTGAATCAGCGTCTTGCGTTGGAGGAGGTGTGACTATTTCTTTCAAACTGCGTTTTGAGCTATTTTGTGTAGACTGGGTTGTATCTATATTGATGATTGGTTGTGCTGTTGGAGTTTTTAAGGGGTTAGTTGGAAGTATTTGGGGAGGTGAGGATTGCGAAGATGTTTGGGACTGAGGCTTTTGGTTATAATTTTCAGAAACTGATTCTTGGGTTATCTTGCAATTCTGCTGCATTGTAGCCTTGCCTTTTATATAAAAAACATACCAAGAAATCTCGTGTAAAGGAGATCCCATAGTTGGTGTTATCATAATTAATTAATTTGGATTCAGGTATTGACACAAGCGGCGGTGTGATAAAAATTTAATGTATAAAACTATAAACGTGGCTGAAATCCGGCAAATCGACACTTATCTTGAGAAATTACATGGGAGTAATGGTGTTAAGGCCAAATTTTTTAATTTCTTAAGTTAATAAAGCATGCGGAATGGTGAGACAAACGTTTGGCAGAATTAGTCTTTCTGCTGGAGTGATTAATGCCTGCTTGGACTTGTTGGTTAATGATTTTTATAAACCCTACATAATTATACGGAAGATGTTCAACAATGTTTTGTTTGCAAGGTACATATACAATCTGTTGTTAAAAAGCCGTGAGGAAAATGAAATATTTTTGGGCTCGATCAATATTCCTACTGGAACCAAATAAATAAAATTGAAGTTTTAGGTTTTCAATGGCTGGGAGTACAACAGGTAGGGTTGATCTTTGGTAGGGAATTGTTGTTCAATCACAGCAGAAGAAGTTTTAATATTGTTTTCCTTTTGAGAGCTTCTGTAGTGGGAAGTCCCGTCAGTTGAATTTAACATGTTTTCTTTATAATTTATAATTAGTTTAGACCTGAAAAACGGACCTGTTTTAGAACAGGAAATTTTATCATGTCGTTATAGGTAAGGAGTAACCTTGTATAGAGTATCTATATCAAGCCGACTTATGATAAATACAATAAATTCCTGTAAAATGACTATGTTTTATATAATTTTAAAGAGTACTTACAGGATGGAAGAGAACGCACTCTTACAGGATGAACTTATATTGATAACAGACGAGATAATTTCATGACAATCGAAAGCTCGTTCCTTGGTAACAGCACGAAGCCGAAAGCTGAGTGCTGTTACCAAGCAACGAGCTTGAGAAATTTGAAATTATGAGGCACTAATCAATGCCCGAGGGATATTAGGCGAATAATTTTTCGAAAAAAAAAAAAATCATAACTCAACATAACGAAACATTTATTTATTAATAATTAAATATATAATATATATATAATTATATATATTAAATATATAATATATAATATATATAATTAAAATTCTCATTGCCGAAACGTGACATTTTGAAATTTATTTGGATGAAGTTGTCAAACTCGTTCGTGTTGTCATAGGGATTGAAAATTGCACTGAATGCAATTATCAGTCTAATGTTGACATGATTGGGTGAAATTGTTCCACATGACACAAAATGACGAAATTTGAATGGTTGTTAGAACAGTCTAAAAATTATCTAAATAACAGTTTTTGTTTGGAGCTGACAAATAAGTATTAGTATACCTGTCAGGACCGAACTACCTTACCCGATCTGTATACAGTTAGAATATTGGCTTTTATTGAAGGTACATAAATTACACAAAACTCAGAATTTGCTCTACATTATCTTCATTTAGATTAAGAGAAGAATACGTAAGATTTTCTTTTACATAAATTTTAACGTGTATATTATAAGACTTCCAGAAATAAAAATAAATGGCATATTTGAAATCTCAGACTTTAATATTTTATATAACACTGGTCAATGTTTAGGTATACCAATTTACATTTTGTTTCCCTACACAAGAATCAATCTCATCCGAAATGTCATGATAAGTAAAGAATGGGCTCTTAGTGTAAATAAAAGATTGATAAAAATTCATGATGTGATCCATTTTACTTATTCACGGTTGGGGATGGAATACAAATGGCTTCGAAAAGCGCTAAAAGGTCTGGCGGCTTGTAAATGATTTCCTTAATGTTACCTAATAGGATTAACATCCGGCAAATTGACTTTAATGTATGTACACAAAAAGAAAAAAAAATCAAAGGCAATTAAAAAAATAAAGAGGAAATTTTTACGTACATTAAATTAAAAATGGAAAATTATTAGATTTACATTTTTATTCTTTTTGTTGACTTTGTTAGTTTTTTCCGTATTTTCTAGCGATACTTTTGAATGAAAAGTCCATATACTGAAACGATGCTAGATCAAAGAAGACAAATGAGAAGCGATACGAATGCAGACAACCACAGTCTAATAAAAATGAATAAAACTGTTTTTTTGAAGGCAATTAGGAGAAATTTCTTCTTCTTAGAGTGCCATATCCCTACGGAACGTCGGCGACCACCATGCTTATAATATTATTATACTGATCTCGGTCTTGGGCTACGTGTAGCAATTGGTCCGCTGTCAAACCTGTCCACTGCCGCAAATTCCTCAACCAGGAGGAATAACGTACTATACAGAAAAATAAGAGCTTAAACGTTCTACGTTGAAAGCTAAGAATGGGAAATGCGAAATTCATAAATTAAGAAAGACGCAAAATTAAAAACTATCTAGAGACGAGTTAATACAGGTCGTCGAAGAGTTCTACGAGGAATTATATAGAAGTAGACGAGAAGATCAAACAGGAATAAAAACAGTCATTTCAAAGAAGATCATGAATGAAGGTTTCAAACTGTGGTTGATGTATCTGTTCAATGGAAAACGGGATTCCTGAGTTCTTCCAGTTACTTGTTGCTAAATATTATTTGAACTTCCCGTGGTTTTAGTAAAGAACACAAGACTGTACATGAAACTATTTAACACTTCTATGTGAATGTTATATTATAGAAAAAAAAGACTTAATTGTGTGTAATAATGTAACTAAAAAATGTTACAAATATATTAATATTATAATAATATATTACATGTTGTTACTTCGATTAATTGAAACAGAATAATGCCAAATAAGGGTTGCTAGGTAACCTTCCAAAGGTAGGTACTTTCCAAAATATATCGTAATGGGAATTTCTAATCTCCCTTAGCGACAAGCCGTCGCCAAGCTAAGCTGCGTCGTTCCAAAAAGTTAAAGTTTTAATATAAACTAATGCCAAAAATAAATGTAGAAGAGATTCGACAAGCGTTAAGAAAAATGAAAAATATCAAAGCCCCAAGAGAGGATGGAATTGTAATAGAAGCTATCGTAAATGGAGGAGATATGCTATTAAATTAATTAAGAAAACTGTTTAATAGGAGGCATCGGTCAAGACATGGAAACAGAAAGCGGATTAATTAAAAACGTTGATCAGTACGAATATCTCGGAGTTACACTAAGCGAAGACGGGAGAGACGACAAAGATATAACAAGAAAAATAGGAAAAGGAAAAAACATGATAAAAACACTACATCCGATTTTGTGGAATAAAACTTTAACTAAGAAAACAAAGAAAAATATATATCAGGCTATGATTCAGCCGGTGCTGACGTATGGGTCAGAAGTGTGGGTCTTTAACAAGAATATGTCACAAAAACTCCTCTCAACGGAAATGATGTACTGGAGAAGATGTTCCGGGTTAACTTTGTTTGACCACATAAGAAATGAAAACATAAGAGAGAGAATGAAAGTAAAGAACACAATAATGGATACGATAGCCGAAAAACAATTAAAATGGTATGGACACCTGAGACGGATGAACGAAGAAAGGATACCACGAAAGGTTTGGAACTGGAGACCTACACAGAGAAATAAAAGGGGAAGGCCAAGAAAGAAATGGATATCCAATATTCATATAGAAATGGAAAATAGAGGTCTTCAAGAAGGAGACTGGGCCGATAAGAAATTATGGCGATTGGGATGCGAGAAGCGACAAAATTAAAGTTGCAAACACTCGCTATATATATATATATATATATATATATATATATATATATATATATATATATATATATATATAAACTGTTTAATCTATGTTTACAGCAAAGAGAGGTGCCCAAGATTGAAACAATGCGATAACTATGCTTTTACATAAAAAAAGGAGATAGAACGGGCCTAGAGAATTATAGACCTATTAGCCTGTTGAACCACATATACAAGCTCTTCACTAGGTTAGTGACATCAAGATTGTAGAGAAAATTAAATTTCTACCAACCGAGAAAGCAGGCAGGATTCCGATTATAATATTGTACCAATGATCACCTCCATACAGTAAAGACGCTCATTGAAAAATCTATAGAATACATCTAACCTCTTGTCCTCACTTTCATAGATTTTCATAAAGCGTTCGACATAATCGATATAGAGAGCCTTATAGAAGCAATAAATGACAGTAGGATTGACTTTGACCACAGGTATAGTAAACTTATTTACAATATTCACAAAAATGCCACTATGACTGTTAAGATACACGATAAAACCCAACCAAGAAGTAACAATAGACGGCGAAAAACTTAACAATCTCCGTTTCGCAGATTTTCTCCTTTGTTTCACAAAGCCACATATATATTAAATCAATTGTACATTGTTTGCGTGTTCGAAGGTGGGCCTTAGAATAAACTTGTCCAAAACTAAGTTTATGACAAATATGGTCCCCAATAACCATTAAACTATTCAAAACAAAGTGGTAGAACTGGTGGAGAAATATACCTATTTGGGTCACGAAATAAGAACCAGCAGGGATAATCAACCATGTAAAATGCAAAGACGAATTACTTTAGCGTGAACAGCCTTTGAAAAACTGCGAAAATCAGATATATAGGGTAACAGCTTACCAATATATTGGAGCTTCCGTTGTTTACTTGGTACTTTACCGGATGGATAATAAAGTATTGTGAGAAATTCAATTCATTGATGTGCTAACTGAACAAAGTTTATGGGTTTGTTCCGATAACACATCAATAAAAGACCTACAAACAATCACACATTTAGCTGTTCCATAAGTAAAGGGCATTAAAGAAATTATGCCAAAAGATATATTATCCTTAACAGGAACACTTTTTCCTCTTGTTTCCTCAGAAACGCACGTCTTTTTATAGTAGGTTGGGCACCAATGTAAAAAATCTAGTACATTTTCTTTGCTAATTTCACTGACTGTAAACTTATCTATCCTAATACTCGAAGTAATGGTAATTTTGGTTATTTGTGGTAAGGTGTATACCCTATCATGACTTTTTAGTTTTTTCTTGATGATTGAAAAATACCTATCACAAGGAAGATATGAGTGTTCTCTGATGGGATAATACTGCTCAAATCGATTAAACTGACCACTGTCGGTAAGGGCTAAAAACACTCTAGTTAATGTATAGCTCTTACTTTAACCTTCACAATTATCCGAATATAAATGTGGACTTCTGTAAACTGAGGGGAAACAGAGTTTAAATAATTATATACAAACAAACAAACCTCATCTGAACTTTTTCTGGCGATCCATTCGTGGTATAGATAAATATGAGACTTGCTGCTTTTTAGATCATGAATGCAAAACACATTCACTATTAGTTGCTTCAAATAGAACGTTTCCTGTACTATAATTATGTGCAGTGGAATATTTTGCATATGACCAAAAACTATTGCTAGCACATGGGGTTCTTTCGCTTTTGTTTCTTTTCGCTTTCGATTTTTTTTTATCTACGCTCGTGAATCATCAATTCAGCAGTAATGTTTCTTTTTGCTGCATCACTAAGTTGAGAATTTCTCAATTTTAAATTTAGTTCTTCATAAGTGCAGCATAAATTAATCTGGGAGCGACCAAACCATAAATTGAAGTTGTCCTTAAAAAGTCATTCGAAAAAATCAGGGTATTTCTCATATTGTATAAAATTGTAACATTCAGTCTTGCGTCCAAATATTTTATAGTCTTTCCTGCATATTTACTTTCTTTTATTGGATTACTTTCAATATGTTATCTTATTATTAACCTAGTATGACCATTGATTGCATTAGTGCCCATTTTTCCCACCTAGATCCTTGGGAGTCTATCCATTAATAATAATGAACTAACCTTCTAATAGGACTTATTTTAATGCCATATAGCGACTTAAATACTTCGAAACATACCTTTCTTCTGGTTTCACCCACAAGTACCTCGTATGTAAAATAAACATTATGATCAATATTTTGATAATTTCCATCAAAATGTCATAAATGAAAAAAAAAACGACTTAAAATGTTTTGGTTTATACCGACTCATTTAAGGAAAGTAATAAAACAATATAAAATAGAAAAAAAGTTAAAAGAATATAAAAAAACTTACATAGAAGTAAGAACTTCTTGTGAATAATGATGTATTTTTATATATGGCATGAATTTTTAGTTTTGATTTTTGGCAACAAACATGAGACATAAAATATGCCTAAAAAACACTGAATTTAAACTTTGGCATTACGCCACGGAAAATATTTCCATGAAAACGACATTGTGTGAAATTTGTTGCTGAAGTAGTGTTGTTCGAAAGAACGTACTTGTGCAATAAAAAAATTTAAATTCATCGTTTTTTAAGCATATTATACCTAACATTTGTTGCCAAAAATCAAAACAGAAATTTGAGCTATAGGTTTTAAAGATTGGGTTTTAACAATGGAAATTCAATAGTGATCGCTCAATGGGAAAATCATAAATTTTAATGATCTTACGAGAATCTAAGAAGTGACAAAAATTGAGCAACGAACATATATTTATTTATCACTTTAATTGACTTTATTTTCAGCAAAATAAAGTAAAGAAAGCTACACTTTTCGCCTTAAACATGCTTTTGATTTTGTCCATACGACACTTTAATCAAGAGATCAAATTTTTCTTTGACGCAGAAATTCTTGGTAGATCGATTTTTTCCATTTTTCCCTTTCCCCTACGAGGGGTGGTGGTAGAAATGGTGTTTTTCATATTTTTTGGGGGTTCAAAATTAACATTCTCAGAAAAGTTCAGTGGATTTTTATCACCATTTTTTTTGGATCACCAAATTTTTAGAAGTTCAGTGGCATTTTCATCTTTGACGACTGGAGTATCAATAAAGGGAGTTATTTATAACAAAACTACAGCATCTCCAGCATTTGGTAATACGTTTTTTAAAGGACACTATTCAAGTTACGTCGGATTAAAAAAATCTAAAGAAACTTTTTTCATTGGAAGCCGAGAAAATACATTTTTTTACGTTTACCGATTTTAATAATATTTGAAATTCAATTTGATTCAAACTATTTTTTTTTTGATAATTGATGGATTCGACTGTTACTTGATGGAAATTCATTTTATATAACAATAAAACACTAAAAACTTTGTTTTAAAAACTTCCACAAAATTTATTATAAACTCTTATCACTACAGCTGTTTCGGCTGATTGCCTTTCTCAAGTGATCTTTTTTGGCATGTGTTTACACTTTATAATCTATAATGAAATACGTTGAGGAGGGGAGAATTGTTTGTCTCAAGTTGATCATTCAGAATTATATATGAGTTTTTTAATTTGTTAATTTCCATAAATTCTAACAAAGATAGCTTAAGGCATTTATTTTGAATGTGACGAATTTTAAATTCATTCAACCTCCACACCTTCACGATTCAACCTCCACACCTTCCACTTTCAAGCGAAGAGAGAATTTTTCCCAGTTCCTCTGAGAACTGACACTTCAGTTTTCTGAGGTGCTAGCTGTAGATCGTTTTCTCGGATCCACCTACTAATGCGATGCAGGGCTGTGGTAGCCACATTAGCCATGTCCGTTTTCTGACTTGCCTTCGCAACCAGTGCGAGATCATCGGCATAAGCTATAAGAGTGCATCCCCTTGGCATCTGCAGCCTCAATACTCCGTCTTACAGGACATTACACAGGATAGGACCTAGTACTGTACCGTGCGGGATACCCTGCGACAAGCTGATGCTGGTATCTTTTTTTATGGATCTGTCAGTAAAATATCTATCAATTACGTTGACCAGGTACACAATAACGCCCAATTCTCTCAGCCTGAACATAATTTTTTCCCATGATGCCGTATAAAAGGCATTCTTGAAGTCAAGCAGGATGAGAGCCACGTATCTCTTTATATTCCGCGTAACTAAAGAGGATACTTCTGTACTACCTTTTGATCCTAAAACCATATTGGCGGTCGCTCAACGCATGCTTTTCTTTTAGCTCTCGCTCAAGGTGGCCTTTAACAAGCTGTTCGTACAATTTAGCTATCGAAGTAAGGCAAATTGGTCGAAATTGCACCTCTTCCTCTAAAGTAATAATATTATGCTAACCCATATTGCTGCTGTGGTAAAGTATGAGATCTACATCACCTTATATCGGCGTGTGGATAGACAAAGGATGAAAATGATGTATGAAAAACTAATTATGCTAAATTGTCCATTGCCTGTCAATTTAAATATAATTATTTTTGCAAATACTAAGCAGATATTAAAATGTATCTACGAATATATAATGACCTGTTCATTTAAATTATAAGAAGTTTTGGGTAATAAAATTAAAAATTGTAAATATGTCAAAAATTTTAAAAAAGTGCATACGAACATATTACTACCTATAAATTTAGATTATAAATAGGCTTAAGTAATAAAATTAAAAATGTAATTACCACAAATAGTCGGGCTAATTGGCTATGCCAAAGCCATTATACAATAAAAAAAAATAGAATAAAATGTATGTTCTTAGTAATTTTTAAATATTTTTTTTATTAATGTTTCAGACCTATTTGAGTGGAAGGATAAGTTAATTATTATTACTGAATATATCACTTAGCTATTTCTGCAAAAATTCGAATGCCACCTCCCACATTTAAATTTAGTCGGTTTTTTACAGATCTTCACTGGTCTATATTTTCTATCGTACTTTTACCAAATGATGTCTCCATAATTTCAACTAGCTATTGAAAACACTTGGACGTGACAGCTTATGGGATAGCTAAGTAATCGAATGAATAAAAGTGTAGAAAAATGTATCTATTATTCGTGTTTATTTTCACAAGCATAAAAATAGATTAAAGAAATATATTATGAAAAATATACTGTCTCAAATCAATTACTTGTTTCATAAACTAATATTTGGCACAGATATAAAAAATTTACACCTTTTATTCTTTTTTTTTTCAGATTTGGAACATATTTGCTACAAAAATCGATTGAACATAGGTAAGTATTTGTTTTGCTTTCACTTACTTAACCTAAAATATACTTTAGTAGTCGATATAAATTAATAATTTACTAAGAATTATTTCTTAGTTCAAGAGCCACCTACAACGGATTAACTAGAGAAGAAATTAAAATTTGGGTGACCTTTTAACCTTTTTAAATTACTATACTTTTTTATTTCCTCGCGCACAACACTCACTGAGAGATTACGATTTATGACTTTATTAGGGACGTAGTATGGTGCATTAACAATATGCCAAACTATGTACAAACTACCGCCTAGACGCCTGTATACGTGGAAATCACCTAGAGACAACGGAGAAGACGTTATTATTAGAAATCAAATAGACTGCTCGTTAACAAAATATATCGAAATAGTTTCAACAGTGTTAAAACCTACCCAGGCGCTGATATTCAATCTGACCACAATCCTTTAGTGGGCGTGTATAGAACTAAGTTAAAGAAAATACGCGGAAAAACTGTAAAAAAACATGACATGAGAAAACTGAAATGTAGCGAAGTAAAAGAAATAGTCAGCAAAACATTAAATAGAAAATTTAAAGAAATCGATAATACAACGGAAAGCACAGAAGATAAGATAGAATCCCTTAAGAAAACAATAGACGGCATTAAAGACAATTTTATGAAGAACGAAGAAGGTAAGAATAAGACATGGATGACGACAGAGATTCTGCAACTAATGGAAGAAAGAAGGAAAAACAAGAACGATAACTCCATGTATAAAACATTAAAGCGAGAGATACAGAGAAAGATCAGAGAAGCCAAACAGAAAGAACTGGAGAAAAAATGCCAAGAAATCGAAATTCTCCAAAGTAAATACGACGACTTCAACGTGCATAAGAAGGTAAGATAAATTACAGGTAAATGTAAAAACAGAAGAATAAGTAAACTTGTTAATGACAATGGAGAGATAATCGTGGACAAAGAGAGTATCAATAATACCTGGAAAAATTACGTAAGAAATTTATTTTTTGATGAGAGAGAGAACCAGCCCCCAATACTTACGGAAACAGGACCACCTATACTAGTTGCAGAAATAAGAGCAACCATAATATCACCAAAAGAAGGTAGAGCTCCAGGACCAGACGGAGTACAATCTGAATTTCTTAAACTTCTTGATGATGAATCTTTAAGAGTACTATGTAAAATCTTCAATAATATCTATGACACAGGCAATATCCCAAAAGATTGGCTACTTTCAGGATTTATTACCTTACCAAAGAAACAGAGAGCAAAAAAGTGCGGAGAATATAGGCTAATAAGTCTAATGAGCCATATATTAAAACTTTTTCTTAAAATTATACATCGTAGAATATACAAGCTATGCGAAGAGAGAATACAAGACACACAGTTTGGATTCATGAAAGGCGTAGGTACAAGAGATGCACTGTTTAGTCTACAAGTATTATTTCAAAGATGCAGAGATATGACTTGCGATATTTACACCTGCTTTGTGGACTACCAAAAAGCATTTGATACAGTTCAACACCAAAAAATGATGGATATTCTAACAAAAGCCCAAATGGATGATAAAGATCGGCGTATAATACAAAATTTATACTGGAACCAATCAGCCACAATAAGAACGAATTTTGGAGGTGAACCAACGGAAATAATCCAGATTCTACGTTAGACAAGGTTGTATACTTTCACCTATATTATTTAATCTATATTCAGAGGAAATATTTAGTGAAGCCTTGGAAAAATGCGAACATGGAATACTTCTAAATGGAGAACGCCTAAACAACATCCGTTATGCAGACGACACCGTTATTTTTGCAGACAGTTTGAACAGTTTACAGCAACTAATAAACAAAGTAAATGAAGTAAGTGAAAGATTTGGACTTCAAGTAAATATAACAAAAACTAAATTTATGATCATCAGCAAAAATAAAGTTAGAGACGCTCAACTAGTTATCAATAATACACGAGTGGACCGAGTAAAACAGTATAACTATCTTGGAACAACAGTAAATGAACAATGGGATCACTCACAGGAAATAAAATGTAGAATAGAGAAGGCTAGGAGTGCATTCAATAACATGGCCAAACTCTGTAAAAGCCACAATCTTAATCTGGAGATAAAAGTAAGGCTCCTACGATGTTATATCTTCTCAATATTGTATTACGGAGTTGAATCCTGGACACTAACTGAAGCAATGGAGTAAAAACTTAAAGCCTTCGAGATATGGCTATACAGGCGAATTCTAAGGATATCATGGACAGACAAGATAACCAACGAAACCGTATTACGAAGAGTGGGCAAAGAAAGAGAGGTGATGTATACCATTAAAAGGAGAAAGTTGGAATATCTCGGATATATAATGAGAAACAGCACTAAATACAGATTACTGAAGGTAATCCTACAGGGTAAAGTATTCGGAAATCGAGGAATTGGGAGAAGGAGAATATCATGGTTGAAGAACCTGAGGAAATGGTCCTCCACAACAACAACGAATCTATTTAAAGCATCAGTTAATAAAATAATTATAGCCAGAATGATTGCCAATATTCGAAACGAATAGGCACTGAAAGAAGAAGAATATTTTCTTTACCGCATGTGAATGGTGTTTGAGTGGACTTATAACCTTCTAAATGCTTTCATCGAATTTGTGTAGGATGAAAGGATGACGGTGTCATCAGAAAATGTGTAGGTTAGCCATTTGCAATCGATATAAGAGTGGACCATGCACAATACCTTGAGGCACAATGGAGTTTATTGGTCTCAATGCTGTTACTACCGAACCGTATTTTATCTGGGTATATGGGCCTGTTATGTAGGATTTGAATATCCTATAGTATTCAGATGGTAGTTATTTAATTTTATATAGCAAACCTGTATGCCACATTTTAACAAAAGCTTATGTGATATCCAAGAAGACTGCAGAACAATAACGCTTTTCCTCCAAATCCTGGCTTATCATTTTAACATCTCAGCGCACTTGGTCAACTGAGGTCAAACTTGGGTATTTTTGTCCAAAATCAAATTGGTAGTCAGGAAATAAGCTGTTTTCTTCTAAGAACAAACTCAATTTTTTTATTATTATTTTCTTAAGAATTTTAATAAGAATTGGTAATAAACTAATGGTCTACATGAAGCTACGGATTCTTAAGGTTTGCTTGACTTAGCCACTTTTCATTGTAAGGTAAAATATATTATCTTAACACTGCGTTGTAAATTTATATTAATTAGAGGATCTCCTTTTCTGGTAATTGACACAAGACAAATATAGTAATCAGTTCATAGCCAGGAGCTGTTTTTTTATTCGTCTTAAACATTGGGTCAATAATTTCGGTTATTGTAAAAGGTTTAATAGGCAGAGATATCTGGTATAAGCAGTCCAAATATCTATAAATATTTTTTTCTTTTACTGATTGTAAAAATTTCAAAATCCTTTTCTTTTCCAGATGTCGTCGTCGTAAGTTTGCATCCATATTCTGAGGCTCGGAGTTTTTAGTCAAAAAAGAGGCTGGCTCATCACTCCAACCCACAAGGTTGGAGGACCAGGATTTTCTGTTAGGGTTTCTTCCCTTGGTCGACATGTTCCAGTTTTAAGGCGCTAGACACTCACCTTTCACTCTCTCTCCATTGCTATATAACGCAGATGCCTTGTACGCCATATAATCGTATAGCGATTATATCGCTATCGAATCGTAAACCTAATAAGGATTTACTGGTAGAACTGAGTTCTGTTTCCAGAACCAACCCTTTCGTTGTGAAACGGATGGAAATTTCTCATAGTCTTACTGCAATATAATAGTCTCATATTACCTCCGAGGTTCATAACCAGCATTTAACCATCAATTTTATTTGTAAATATGTTTTATGCTCTTGGCTGTGTTAAGCCATACCGTTGGCATTCAATATTGCCAGTTTTAGTCAGCGGTAGCTCGTGGCCTAAAAAAGTGGTGAAGATGAGGAAAGCGTGCCGGAGCCAAAAGGAGTTTTGTTACCTACTTCGCGCCCAAATCTCATTAAAAATTCGTTAAAAAAATGTATAGAGTTTAGGGCCCTAATAACTTAAAAACAGTTTTTTATGTCACTTATACTAGATAAGATTCGTTCTGCTTGCCTGGGATATTTTAGTTATGAACCTTATCATTTCATTGAGGGTTTTCTGGCGATTAAAACACTACGCCTGCTAAAAGGAAACGAGTTTCGATTCAGCCGTCCACCCTGGGTCAGATGCTGATTGCAGCCGACCACTCTGGATCAGAAGCAAATGTTGAAAATACTGGCTGGTCGACCATGTAAAAGAACATCCCACGGAGTCTCTTATATATTACACCAAACGTCATTAATTGGATTCATGTCTGTTTAAAATTATTTTTGTCCAAACGAAATCCAAGAAAACACTTATATATTCGAAATCCGAAAAAAACCACACAGAATGTATTAATAAAGTGCACTAAACAAAATTAATACTATGACTAAACTAAACTAATAAATACTGTATATCCTATACACTATACTATATAAAAATATCTATATAATGGACCAAATTGCAAAATATTGTCGCTGAGAGAAATTTCCGAAAAATAGGAATACCAAATACACATCCAACAGTGGTAATGAATACGGATAATGAATTTTTAGACGGAACTGCACTCGACAGTTTCCTCAGCTATTACTAAGGATAGGCTGACGTCACGTTGCCATGGCAACCGTGAACGCATGTGCAGATGGATTCCGCATTTCAAAAATGATATTCACCTATTCCTGAATCGTACACGGCTAGTGACACAGCTCAGGACTTGACCGTCAAGTACCTACCGCTAATAAAGCTAGTTGCCTTTTTTAATTTTAAGATTAATTACAAGTCCACGTTCACAAGTCCACAAGTCAATTCATGACCACGTCCTTCGATCGTCTTCGATCTTGTTAGCGTAGTTATATCAATCGAATAATGCACAATTTTAGGACCACTCTAGAACGACGCTCTTGCATGGGTTGATAACTATAGAATTCAACATTTTGCTCTGTTATTATTTTTATTATGTTTGAATAGTCGCTTTTTTATCGGTAAAACTTTAATTCAATTATTTCCAATTATTTTGCAACTATTGATATTTTTAGCAACAGATTTTCTTACGGTTGCAAACTCATTCACATCTAGTACATTGGGAACAAATATTGGTAGGGGTTTATTATCTGTGTCATTACATTTTTTGTTTCTTGTCTTTTAGGTTTTAAAGTTCTCTTCGTTAAACAAATATAGAACCAAAAACAACGGCAATAAAAATAAAAGATTAGTTTAATGAAGATATGTTAGGATATCTTCCTCTTGTTCTTCCTCTTTATAAACATTTCTCCTTGCTAACTGGGAATTAATATTTCTATGAAGGGCTGTCATTTCATCGTTTGCGCAGTTTGCGAATCTTCAGTGAAAAGGTCACATGATCGATAAAACCCATTAGAAAGATATGGAAGGATTGTTCGTATCGTTTTCTCTGTCGCACTAGGAGAAAGCGTTTAGATTGCAGCACGCAGTCTAGATAATATGTCTCTGGCACAACATCATTAAGGTCATAAAATTAATTTTGGCAGTTACGCTCTTTTTAACAGATTTTTTAAATAATCTTTTTAAAATCGATTTCCAAATTGGAAATCAAAATATATCATTTTAAACACAATATTTAAAGTAGCTGTATTGAAATAAAAAAAATACATGTTTTGGCAAAAATATAAATAGGGCAAAGTATTACCTTAACCATAACTTTTATAATATCTTTTCAATGTGAACAACATGGTTGTTATAAACCTCACTAGTTATAAATGGAATAAGCTTTTCAAATAAGTGTTAGGATAATTTTCCAGAGCTCGGTATGAAAAATAAGGGAATTATTTTTCTCAAAGCAAATTATTTTATCTACCTAGTTCGGCTCAGTTATAAAATAATTTTGTAAACATAAAAACTGGTCGGCAAACAGAGAACGTGAGGTTCTCAGCAACTTGAAGCTTAGAACTAACAGGCACTCACAGGGGAGTGTTCCCCATGTCAATCAGTATAATGGTGTTTCCAATTAATCTTTCGTAGTTATATTAATGCCTTAGTATAGAGAGAAAATATAAAGCTATGTTTTTTATATCATATCGTAAGGATTTACTGGTGATAATTATTGGTTAATGAGATTTCATAGGCTTTCATAGACATAATTTTAATATGGTACTGAAACTACTTTATTGTCGCATGTTTTTGACTGAATATTATTTAAATGGGAATAGATCACAAGTATTTGTAATACAAATTACACTTCTTTCCTTATACTATACCGTTTAAAAAAGGAAGAAAAAAGGAACCATAATTATTAAGATAGTACTCAAAGCTCTACTAAAACTTGACACTCCGGCTAAAAAAAAATTAAATTTATTAAGAATGCTTAACCTCTTAAGGGGAGTATTCTCTTAGGGAAATTGCTTATTTCTTTCAGAGGTTCAAAAAGGCTGGTTCACCAACCAATAATATATTCTTTATGAACGCCAGGCATTCATTTATTAACCTGCAAATAAAACACCAATTGCACAAAACTGACTCTACAATTATTACATTGATATTATACTTCAGTTCCCAAGCCCGGATAAAGGAGAAGGGGGTCTACAGTCAGGTTAGCACCCTACTAATAGACTATAAAATCGTACAGCGCATAGAAACAGGATTATGCCCCGGAACAAGAATGATTTTATTACGACGACTAACGCGAAAAACAGGACAACGAATTTCTGGAAAACAAGAAATATATTTCGCATGAGTACTTGGAACGTAAACTCTTTAAACACAAAAAAGCAGGAAATTACCAAAGAGCTTGTACAAAAAAATATAGACATTAGTGCACTACAAGAGACAGAAAAAAGTAAAGAGTCAAAGTACAAGAATGTAAATATACCTCTAAATGAATAGTAAGTGTAAAAGTTAAACTGGATGTCAAACCTCTGAATGTGATAGAAATATATACACCAGAGAACAACAGAGATACCACCACAAAGAAAAACACGAACACGTTCAGACTGTAATAAGCGAGACCCCAAATGATGAATAACGCCCGTATTAGCAATAATATAGTTCCAAGAATAAAACTGTGATATACCGAAAATATCAGAAATAAAAGCGGAGACCTTCTGGCTGACCTCTGCAACATAAACGAGATACGTATTAATAATATATTTTTTGCTCAAACGTAATGTAACATGATTTTTACGGTCTGCAAAAATACATATGGCGCTTCATAAGAAGTCAAAGAACGGAGGTTACCGCTAAAACTTACAACTAAAATTTTAAAAGTGCTAATACTTTAGAGGATAAGTTCATGTACAGATGCAATATTCGTTAGAAAACAAATTGCTGAGGAGTCACTAGAGTATAATAGACCAGCTTTTCTATGTCTGGTTGACCTAATTAAAACTTTTGATAGAGTAAGACTAAAAGATTCCATCAATCTTTTGTAAAATAGAGAAGTTCCCCTAAATAATATAAAAACTATCAAAAACATCCACCAAAACAACAAAATGGAAGTCAGAATAGACGGACAACTTACAGAACCTATAGAAATAGGCAGCGGAATAAGACAAGAGGATTTATTGAGACCCACGCTCTTCAATTTGATCATGGATGAAATCATTAAAAGCGTTAATGAAGAAAGAGGATACAAAACAGCCAGGAAACTACAGAGGTATAAACTTGTTAAATACTGCGCTAAAACTTACAACTAAAATTTGTAGTGCTAATAAATCAGAGGATAAGTTTAGCAGACGAACAACGGGGTTTTCGTAGTAAACGATCGTGTACAGATGCAATCTTCGTTATAAAGCAAATTACTGAGAAATCACTAGAATATAATAGACAAACATTTCTGTGTCTGATTGACCTAAAGGAAGTATTTCACAGAGTAAGACTCAAAGATGTAATCCATCTGTATAATAGAGAAGTCCCATAAATATTATAAAAACTATCGATAACATCTACCAACTCAACAAAATTGAAGTCAGAATAGATGGATAGCCTAAAGAATCTATAGGCAGCGAAATAAGACAATAAATCATCAAAACCGTCAATCGAGGAAGAGGATACACAGTGGGAAACAAAGAAATTAAAATGCTCTGTTACGCAGAAGACGCAATATTGATAGCCCAAAATGAAGATAGTCTGCAAAGACTGGTCCACAGATTTAACATATGAGCAAAAGAATTTAATATGACAATTTCATCTCAGGAAACTAAAACAATAGTAGTCAGCAAAAAAACAACCAGATGTGAAATAGAAATTGATGGCATTTTATTGAAGTATTCAAGTAATGGAAATAAAATTGCTAGGAATTACACTGTCTATCTATAAAGACCTGTACACAGAAGTAAGAGATCAAGTATAAAACGCAAACATACGCATACACTGGCAGGGTGCCTTAATAACACTATGGCGAAAGAGACAGAATGACACTAAGATGAAGTCAAGAATTTATAACGACAGTGTAGGACCAATATTGACAGACGCAAACAAGAACCGACACAGCCACAACCAAAAGGCTACTAGAAACAGCAGAGATGAGGGTACTGAGAAGAATTACAGTAAAAAAGTTGAGAGATCGAAAGAGGAGTAAAGAAATTAGAAGAAAATTTAACGTAAAGTGTATAAATAAAGGGACACAAAATAGAAAAAAAGAATGGAGTAACCACATAAAATAGCAAGAGATAAGTCACCAATCGGCAAAAGAAGTATCGGACGACCGCGCCAAAGATGGAGTCACAACCTTCCATAAAGGTATTAATCCGCCAAGGAAGAAGCAGAATTGCTTATAAAGAGGAAGAAGAAGAAGAAGAAGATGTACTTAATGATCCATATTAACATTGCCATGTTTCCAGCCTTTTCAAGTGTTTCCATAACACAAAAATATTATCTAATGCTAGCTCAAACATCTTTGACTTCAAAACGTTCAGTAATGTCTTCATTTAGCAATTCATCTTCAAACTTGTCTTAATTTTGATATCTTGCTAGGTTATACTCGTAGAATGCTGCTGTCGATTAAAACGGTTGAATCTTTTCACCTTATAACCACTGGAGGAAAATAGTACCTAAACCTTCTCCTTCATGCATTAAAAGTTATGTTGCATATCTGGTTCGAATATGAAATTCATTATGGAAATTGAATTCTTTAGTGGACTTCCTAAAAATGGCTTTATATTATAATGAGAATGTCCTTTTAAAAACCCATTTCTATTATCTCCATTTAAATTTGTTATCAGTAGTAATATCCCTAGGGCATTGATAACAGACGAGATAATTTCATGTTAATCGAAAGCTCGTTCCTTGGTAACAGCACGAAGCCAAAGGCTGAGTGCTGTTACCAAGCAACGAGCTTGAGAAATTTGTCATGAAATTATGAGGCATTCATCAATGTCCGAGGGATATTCGGCGCATAATTTTTCGAAAAAAATAAATATTTCCCCAAATATATTTGTGACTGTAGGTTTTATTTCTGGGAATTTTTTCTTTGATTAGCGCATTTATACTTTGAACATTCTCATTGCCGAAACGTGACATTTTGAAATTTATTTGCATGAAGTTGTCAAACTCGATCGTATTGTCATAGGGATTGAAAATTGCACTAAATGCAATTATCAGTCTAATGTTGACATGATTGGGTGAAATTGTTCCACATGACACAAAATGACGAAACTTGAATGGTTGTTAGAACAGTCGAAAAATTATTAAGAATACAGAATTATTTATTCCTACCTGGTAGGCATGATACAAATACAAACAGATAAGATACCGCGCATGTGGGCGTGGCTTATGCATGACTTTTGTGACGTCAACTTGTGCTAAATTTCGCCATATTGTGTTTTGACGTTTATGTACATTTACGGATCATAGCCAATATTTAATAAAATAATATTTTAAAAGTGTTACAAGGCTTTAAATTTTTCCCGATATGAGGTGTGCAGTGCAGTATGGTTGTGCCGTTGACAATATGTGCAAGAGTTTTGTACCCGGTATAACATTTTATAGCTTTCCAAAAGACAAGCACTGTGTGGAAACATTTGTGTAAACGCCAGGATAATTTTAATGTTAAATTTGCTCGTGTTTGCTCTAAGCACTTTGTTAAAAGTGATGGAAGTGATGAATCGGTCATTCAGGTTGGCAAAATATGATTGGCAAAAAACAGAAGTCAACTACTTTATAAGTTTATAGAACACGTTTCGCTAGATACTTCTAAAGCTTCATCCGTTCTAACTCAATATGTAGTATTAAAAATGTTATTATATATGTACTTAAGTTTACTCATTATTTAGAACTAACTTAAAAAAAAACAGAAACAAAGGACACAAAAACTTTGCAAAAAATAATATTCGCAGAAACGAAGATTTAACAAACTTTTAAACGTACATTTGGCTTTATTTAGAGATGGTTCTCCAATGAGGACAAACAAAACATTGTGAGTATTTTGGTTGTCTTCAGCGAATAAATTTTGTGAAAGCTAAATAAAAGAACAAAGAGTTTTACTTATCCTGCCCTATTAATGACTGCAACCTCAAAAGAAAAATATTTATATGTATATATATATATATATATATATATATATATATATACTAACTACTATATCTAAAATATATATTGTATGAAAATCACATTCCATAGTTTGCAAGTTGTGGCATTCGGCCATGGCTCCCTCCATCAAACTTCACTCTTATGGGAAAATTGTTATTTTTTACAATATACTAATTTAAATACTTAAGCTTAAATTCACGTAGTAAATAAAACATCTAGTAAATTATATTAGAATTTCAACAGTTCGTTTCATCAGCAAGCATGAATACATTTTGAAAATTTAGCACAAGGTGACGTCATGCGCGTGAGTGTACGAGTTTAGTGCGTGGCAATATCATATCTGGTATCCTTATATCATGCCTGGTAGGTACCTAGAAAAACATATCAAAGAAGTATCATGAAATTGTCAGAATTTAAAATCAATATTTCACATATTAAATAGAAGATTTATTGAAAGTTTTGAAAATTTCCTACTACACTCTGAATATTTTGTATACTTACTTTGAGTCTTTTTTATATATAATTGAATGTATTTTATAATTATTAAAAGAATCTGACAACCTAGGTACTATATACAAATTTTTCATTTTGGAATCGGATACTACTATTACCTATTGAATCAAGAGCACCAACATCTCTTGAAAAAGGTTAATTAATCCTTTTTTGATTATGACAATTACGTCCGAATACAATATATCTGAAATAATTTCAAATCAATATTGTACCGTTTCTAGTGATGAAAACTATTGAATATAATTCTTATATAAGAAACGATTCGAAGAAAATAAAGGAGTACCATTAATTAATGACACTTCACCAACAAATAATATTCTAAGCTTTAGTGAACTTATTAAAACTCTTAACTCCGTTAGAAATACTAGTCCAGGACCAGATAACATACCTGTTCTTTTTTTACAGAACCTACCACCAGTAAGCTAAGAACTGTTATTGCAACTTTTCAATTCGATATGGATTAATAAGGTATTCCCATAAATATGGCACTCAATCATAGTTTCAATACACAAACCAGGTATACCTAAATTTGAAGCAGAATCTTATAGACCAATCTCTCTCACAAATCCAATGTGTAAGTTGCTAGAAAAGATATTGAGCATAAACATCTTATTCTAACCGAACAAATTGGATTTAGGAGAAATAGATCAACATAAGATAACTTAACATTATTGAAATCAGAAATTCACGAAGCATTTATATGCAATCAAAAATGTTTAGCCATATTATTTAACGTAAAAAAAGGCTTTTGATACAGTATGGCGCTATGATATATTAACTACATCCACAATTGGAAGATTTACGGTGACCTGTTTGCTTTTATTTTAAACTTTCTACTACTAAATTACAGAAAAATGGAATTACACAGAGCTCGAATATAAGAGTAGCGCTCTTTTTAATTGCTATTAACAATGTTGCTGCAAAGTCGATAGAATGGTGGTCTAACAATATCGGGCTTCAGTTTTCCACCGCAAAAACAAAAGCTGTACATTTTTTGCGAAAATCAAATCCACAAAAGCTTCCATATCTATTTTTATACAATTCTCCTATAGAATATACAAAAGAAATAAAATTCCTAGGGATGCAACTGGACTTAAAAATTAAGTTGTACAAGTCATATACATTCGTTAAGACTATCGTGCCAAGCTGGACTAGACTATAAAATCTGTATCACATAAAAATTGAGGAGCGGATTTTCCAACTCTAATAAATTTATATAGATCTTTAATTAGATCAAAACATAACTACATAATTATGTGTTGTGTATAACTCCGCAAACCAAGCATTGCTCAAAACTTTGGATACTCTTTAAAGTTCAACCGTTAGACTTGCTCTTGGAGCATATTGCACCCGTCCTTTGGACAGTCTACTCTGTGAAGCTGTAGAGCCACCCTTAAACCTAAGATGAAAATACTTAACTCTATCGTATGTCTTGAATATAAAATCTAATCCAAAAAACTCGAGCTCTTCATCACGCTGTTGCTAACAGATTCCAGGAAGTCTATCAAAAAAGAAATAGGCATCCTGTACATTTCTATAAACCAGCTAATAGATACTTATTAGATCTTAATATTGAACTACCTTCCATTATCCTACCTGTGAAAGAAATTTATGTTTTCCTTAGATTCTTCCCTCTCCGCTTTGTAACCTTAAACTTATAACAACATGTAACAAAAATAACGTGATACCTAATTTTTTGAAACCTCACCTTCCTCATGTTCTCACACAGTACACAAATTAACATCTTATATACACGGACGTATCTAAGACACTAAAAGATTATGCTTTGTAATATCAGATCAACATTATTCATCTATAAATTGTCTCCCGAAACAAATATTTTTACAGCAGAACTATTTGTCATAACTAATGCCCTAACCTTTATTCTATAAAAAAAACTTTCCAAATCTCTTATCATATCTGATTTATCTAGTTGCCTGATATCAATTTCTTAGATTTATCCCTCTCGTCCAACATAACAGCAGATTAAGTTAATTTTCTACCGTATATATACGTATATATACCAAAACAATTTGACAGTAGAGTTCCTGTGGCTATCCTCACACGTTGTAATAGATGGTAACGAAAAAGCAGATAGTCCAGCTAGGTCTGGAGATAACGAAATAGAAATACCACTAAATTAATAGAAATAAAATCTTGCATCCTTCAGTGGAACTTCTGACCTTCAAAGCGACAACATCAAGTCCTAATAACAAGTCTAAGATTAGGACACACCTTTACAACACATGAATATTTGTTGAAAAAAAAAGAGGAACTGGTGTGTTTTGTTTGTGAATATAAAGTGTCAGTGTAGTACATCTTGATACACTTGATCTTGATTGATCCAATATACTTAGTTGAAAGAGTATATCACCACATTCCAAAAACATTAAAGAACTTCTAGGAGAATCTAAATACGTAGCTGGCTTAAAAATTCTTAAAATCTATAGACTCTTGTAATAAAATTTAACACAATACATCAATAATTAATAGCATATTACTTTATGAGGCGAAGAAGCGTGACTTTCCTTGACCCGCCCGATAGTACGCGCTGAACGAAATGAGGCGCGTAATAGAGGGCAAGTCAAGAAAAGTCGCTTCTTTACCGAATAAAGTATACTATTTTTTCTTCAAACGTAGCAATTCTCAACCATAAATAGTACAATTCATACGCTATTTTTACTCGAAATTAACTGTAACAACTATCAAAGTCGTCTAGATGTTAGAAATTAAAATAATTAAGTCGTTGCGTTGGTGAGATTTGCGTCTCCCTGGTTACAGTTGTTTGATTGTTTGACAGTTGTTTGCAATTATTAAAGACAGCTTATTGTTGTTCGCAAGCCGCCAACATCGGGAATAATTGCTAAAAGTTGTTCTCGACCATCAGTATCATCAACAATTACCAATGCGTATCAAGAGTCGGGAACATTTTTGCACGGTTTCAATTTTAAAAATGCCTCATTAACTAATTGTACTTTTAATATCACTATAAATAAACATGATGTTTAATTGTTGTTAATGACATTTGTATTGTTGCTTTGTGACATGTTTCATATTGTTGCCATGATAACATTTTTCCTTCCGCCGGCGCCGTAAAGAAATGGAAAAAAAATGCTGCCGGCGGAATCATCAAACTTTGACAGGATCAAGTGAGATAAGTAATGTCATCATTATTTGACGTTTGAAGAAAAAATATATATATTGTACACCTTATTATGTAATTGATATTTTGTATATGCCTATGTATGTCTTTATCACTTTTGTATTTTTCTTATGCTAATAACCCTAAGTGGTTGAAGCAAAATAAATATAAAAAAAACGAATTTTGTTTTAAAAGTTTTTTACATACGAAAAAAAATCGAAATTTAGCATCGAAAAAATCCCTTTAAACCCTTAATTGAGTACATAATACTGCTATCCGCCTCTGTTTAGGAGCTTTTCGTAGCAGTCCAGCTGATAGCCTCTACCGCAAAGCCAACGAATCCCTCTTTGGTTTAGGTGGCAATATCTCCTCCTTTCTTATGCTGCCTCTACTTCAGCTAACCTTTCTAATCCAGTAAACACACTGCTGACATTACCCAACTATAGTAGTACTCACCCTCCTAATCCACGCATACAGACTATCGTCCTCCTACTTCCAAATTTAATACCACATATAAATTTATCCCTAACTAACACTCTCCTGATCCCGCAGAATTCTCCTTGGACTAAAACTTTATAGAAACTTTATGTGTCAGTTATAAAGTTTAGTAAGGCAGAAACCAACCAGGATTTGATTAGGAAAACCTTACTTGAAATTCTTAATTTTAAGAAATTCGATCAAGTCCTCTACACTGACGCATCAAAGAGTGAAACGGAGGTTGGTTGTGCGGTTACCACTACGCAAACAGTCGTTAGTTCATGTCAAATACCTGCTACATGCAGCGTTTACACTGGTGAACTGTTTGCTATTTACCAAGCACTCAAACTCTGAACAGCACCCAATCAACATATTGCCATCTATACAGACCCCTTTGCCTCTACCAAGTCCATCAATAATCTATTTACTAATCATTCTCTTGTAGAAAAAATCTATGACAGTTACCAAAATCTTATCATTCACGACATCCAGATCACTATGGATTCCCTCCCACATCGAAGCTGTGGAAATAAACTTATAATTATTACTGATAACAGTGTATTGAGTAACTCATTGTTTATTTGAAAAATTTAGATCGTAATTTCAGTTTTTTGTTATTATTAACGACTGATTTCCAACCTTAAATTAATGTCATTCAAATGTGTTTACACCCTCGTTAAAATTAAGTATTAATTCTGAACTTACAATTAATTTAAGTTAGCTCAGTTTTTGGTTAATTCATTTGATTCGTTCAAGTTCATTAATTGTTTGTTAGTTCATTTTTTCGTTAGTTCATTTGATTCATTAGTTTTATTCAAGTTCATATCGACTATAGTTATTATTGTGGTTTTTTTGTGTTATAACGATTGAATTTATTAATGGAGAACAGTACTCTTAAACATCCCTAGGGGAAGGCGTAGTCATAGGGGGAGAAACAGATCTTAGTCAACATGGCAAATTATCGTGTAAATCAAGGATATGATTCACTTTCCAAAAAAACACAAAGAGTGGAAGTAGAAACCAGCATTTCCGAAAAAACATTTTATACTCCAAGAAAAGAAAATTCCTCGGCACTTGGATTACAACCGGCAAAGAGAAGATCCAAGGAAAAGCTAACTTCATTATCGCTTGATAAAACTTACGAAGAAGTAGCATTCGTCAAATAGTGCATAATTTTTTTCCTAAAAATACACCCTCTCTCTATTAGCAGTAGTAAATAAAAACAAACATATACCTAATTTTTTTAGAACTACACTGCATTTACTAATTAAGGACATGGGGTTTGTGTACACAAAACGGGACAGAAAGTCAATGTTAATAGAAAAACCCGAAATTTGACTGTTGGTCATACTGTAAAGTCAAGGTGGAACAGACTATACACGATAATGATAAAATCAAGACACTATCTTAAAAGAAATAACTGGTGACTTTTCTGCAGTCTGTATATGCATACTTTTTAAACATTTTTACAGTTAATGTGACAAATTGAAACCACGCAATAAAAAGAAATTTGGTCTGTTATCTAAATCATATAGACTGAAATAGTAAAGCTTCACAAAGAAACACTATTTGAGGCGAAGGTAACGAATAAGAGGAAGGAGAATACACGTGCTCAAAAGAAATATGCTTTTTCTAGTATTTAGAAGCAAGAAGTGGATTTTGTCACTTAGTGTGTGAAACGTTGAAATATTACAGTCGTTTACTTTCTCGTTTTTATTTGGGAATTATTTAGGTGTGGTGAAAACCTTAAAAGCACTTCACGTACGACTGCGGTATGTTAGATTTTACAAAAAGAAGTAGACAAATAGAACAGTTGTAGGAAAAGCGATATATATTCTTGAGCAGACTGTTTGGAAATGTTTGAACGTTTCGCTACCTTTAGATTTAGTTTGAACGGCGTTTAACCGTCAGGTAAAATACAGTTAAAAGGATAATACACACAGGGTATCAAGAAATGTTTGGTTTAAAAATTTTATTTTACGTTTATATTTTATTTACTTCAACAGAAATAACTCAAATTACAAAAAAGTATATTATACAAAAATTTACGTTAAATTGGCATTCGTAATACACGGAATCTCTTGACAAGATGTACCAGAAGTCGTTCCGGAAGAAGTATAAAGGACAATTGCAAAAATGAAAAGGGTCAAAACAGCTGAAATAGATGGTATGCGAGGGTGGATTGATATAAAACTAGCATTTGATAGAAAAAACAAGTTTTCTGAAATTAAATCGATTTATTTTTCAACATACTCCCCTTTTAGCTCAATACACTTAGTAAGATGATGTTCCAATTTTTTATCCCATCCGAATAGTACTTTTGCTCGAGATCTTCAAAATAGGTCGAAGTCTCAGCGACGGCTTCATCATTTGCTGACGAAAAGATCTGGGGAATACGGTGGGTGTTCAACCAATTCATTGCCCAATTCGTGTAATTTTGCAATGGCGATGGCCGATCGGTAAGCCGGTACATTGTCTTGGCGAAAGAACACTTTTTTGCGTTCCAAACCGGGGCGCAAATTTTCGACGCAATTCACCATTGATTGCTTTTCCTTCTTCCAAGTAGTCGATGTGGATGATGCCCTTCGCATCCCAGAAAACAGTATCCATCACTTTGCCGGCCGAATGTGCACTCTATGCCTTCTTCGGCGGCCCTTCGCCGCGTTTGCGTCACTGTTTCGACTGTTCTTTGGTTTCCGGTATGTAATAATGCACCCAGGCTTCAGTAACTGTGATAAATTGATAAAAAAAATCCTTCGAATCGTGCCGTATCATCGCCAAAAGCGTCTCCGAAGTGGTCACACGTTTTTGCATTTGATCTATTATTCGTAGGAAATCTGTCATAATCATGTCATGGACTTTTTCGGTGGATCATTTCCGGCGTGGTGACTTGATTAGGCCTTCTAGGACGCTCATCATCAAAAACACTCGTACGACAACGAACAAATTCAGCTTTTCAAAATTTTACTGTTGCTAACGAAGGTGGTAACGAAGGTGCAACCTCATCATTAGACTTCGGCAAATATGCAAACAGAAATGTAGAAAATATGCGCATTAATATGCACGTGTTTACCCGAAAATATGCAAATATTTTACAAAATATGCATACAAATAAATAAAAAAATCGTAAAATAGTAACAATTTTATTTAAAAAAAAAGTGTACATAACTAAATATTTCCTACTATTCATTAAGATTTACATTTATTTTAACTAACTACATCATTTTTAAGTATGAATAAACTTATTTAGAATTATGGTAACAATAAATGACCAAGTGGTGTTCAAAATTTTCTAACAAAAACTTGTGGCTTCTGTCTGAGTACATATATTTATATATGGAAAAACTTCGTTCAACGTCAACTGATGTAACGGGAGCATTTTTCAAACTAACCAAAACATTTGGTTCTAAATTAATTGTTTCCGAAATATTTCCAGCTAGAACACTGACTACTTCAGAAAGAATATGGTAACCTTTATTTTTTTCCATAGCAGCTTTAAATTTTTTTAAAATATCTTTTCCAATATTACCTCTAACGTTCCGACAACATGACGCAAATTCTTTTATTAATGCTGTACTTTCGAACAATGACAGTTTTGGTGATTCTAACTGAGTAATTGTTTTTTGAACAAAACTAAAATTTGATTTTATAGATAAAAGTTCTTGTTGAAGCAAGTTACTCTGAAAAGTTTGTTTAGAATCCAAAAGAGATTGGGAACTTTCATCTGTTAACGTATCAATTATGTTCTTTATTTTAACAAAATGATCTGCATAAAAATTAGCTGCTTCTAACCATGTTCCCCATCGCCTTAAAATAGGTTGTGGTGGAAGAGGAATGTTAGGTAGCATTTCTTTATAAAGTTGAATTCTTATAGGAGATTTAAGAAATACTTTTTTGACACTGGATATCATGGTATTTACAAGAGGAAGTTTTTTTCGTATTTCCTCTGCAACTCTGTTTAATCCATGCACTACACAAGTCACATGTATTAAATCTGGGAAAAATATTTTTATATTTTGTCCTGCTTTCACCATATAAGGAGCAGCATCCGATGAAATAAGCAGTAATTCATTAGAAGGAATAGTTGTCGGAAGAAAAAAAGTTGCTAATGTTTCTTGTATAAAACGCGAAATTGTTAAAGCATTTGTTTTCTCAAGTTGCTGGCATGAAATAAGATGAGATTTTGGTAAGGTATCTTCTTTAAAAACACCAATCAATAATTGAGCAATATACTTTCCTGAGGAATCAGTGGTTTCGTCTACAGATATGTAAAAATAATTATCTGCAATTTCTTCCTTAATATTAATTAACACCGACGAGTATAGCCCGTTCACATTATTTCTTCTTAGAGACCGATCACTTGGAACATTAAGTTTGCAATATTTTTTTTAGAAACGAACTAAAATTTACATTTGCTAATTTTGAAAGCGGTATGTTTGCAGACACTAATGCGCGACACAAGTCTTCATTAAAAGTTTCTTGCTTATCTAATTTTTTTGAAGTAGATTGGAAACATTTAGCCATTGAAGTTTGATATTTTCCTCCTATTTTTCCTTTTTTTGCAATGTGTGAAGCAGTTCTCACATGTTGGTCTATCTGAAATTTCTTCTCACATGCTATCTATAAATAAAAATAAAAACCTTTATTTTAACCCAACCTTTAAAATATAAAAATATACAAGGTGTTTTTGGTTAATCAAATAACTGGTTTGAAAAAAAAACCACTCGCTAAGTGTTTTAAATGCAGTATTAATCCACAAATTAGTTTTTGTTACTAACCATTAGTACATCATATAACTTATTTTAAAATTCAACAATAGTACATTGTTTACCGGGTAGGAAAAGCTTAACATTCCTGGACGACTGTGAAGATTGCTAAGTCGAGGCGCAAGCCGAGACTTAGCAACACAGAGTCCAGGAATGTGGCTTTTCCTACGAGGTAAACATACTATTTTTCCGCAAATCGTTTAAAATTCGACAGATATTGATTGATTTAAAAAAAGCGCGATAATTTTATTCCCAAATAAATGGTGCTTTGAAATTCCTAATAAAATTACTTGGGTTACTATGGAAACGTATTGAGGTTGAACTGTCAAACTTATGTCTAATTTATGTAGAACACTAACAACTGTACGGATATATCATTTCCTTACAGTAAGAAAATGACATTTCCTTACAGTAAGGAAGTCCTGACTTTTTCTTCAAGAAATTTTGACAGGAATGTCAAAATTTCCTATCGATTTGCGGAAAAAGTTTTTTTTTGTTAATTCAATTACAATAAAAATAATTGTGTTTTAGAATAGCTGACTTCATAAAAAAAAGTAAAGGTGAAAAATTTTTCTAAATACACACATTGTATTGTACCATGGACAATTTTTTCTCACTAATGGAAGCTATTTTTCATTTAAAAACAACCTACGAGTACTAAATTTCAAGTAAATACGTTTATTGGTTTTAAAGTTATTGTTGTTATTAACTAAAAGAATTTATTTTTTTTTAATTTTAACACCCTGTAACCCTCATTAACTATATCGTTTTGTTCAATTTTTCGAGAAGTATCTAAAGTCAAACGTTGTAAGTGTCATTTGGAAACACCCTGTATGTATGAAATATTAGATATTTAATAGAAAATATTAGATACTTACAATTTTGCCACAGACTGAACAGTAGATTTTTCCCATATCCATAGACAGCTCTTTATAAGGTTTAATCCAAGTTGAAGCACTGGTTGTTTTAGGCATTATAAAATCACAATCTTCCTTTTTGTTATGCACAACGAGTGTTTACGCTTTGAATATCAAAACAAAAATGATTTACAAATCTGAGCATCAAATTAGAAATGTTTAGGTACCTAATTCAATAAACTGGGAGATTTTGGAAAATCCCTAAATTAGGAACAAAATTATTAGCCGTTTACCTGCTGTTAAGATACAATAAATTGTAGATAGATTTGGGGATTAGATCATAAAATGCAAATGAGCGAACCCTTAGCGATTATCCAATAACTGAATGCCTCAGTGACCGAGACTTTCTAAGAATGTTGAGGGCTACTTAAATTGATCTTCTTTGAAATTGTAAATGTTTTGTACCTGTAGAGATTACGTACTTAGATAATTTCTTGATTAAAATGACTACAAAATTTTATACAAGAATTGAAATAAATTGGTATGTTTAAAAATTTTCAAATACAGTATAAAAATCGGAACTTTTATGTACTTTATGCAAAACTTTTATACAAATATGCCAAAATATGAAATATTTGCATAAAATATTCACAATATGCAAAATATGCAATATGCATATTTGCCGAAGTCTACTCATCATAAACTTGGTCCAGGTCGGTTTTGATTTGCACATTCATTTTACCTTTTTTGTGAAGGAACTTAACCCACTTTTGTGAAGGAACTTAAGGGACTTTTTCCATTTCTTCGAAAACACAAAATTTGCTTGCTTTTGACAGCTGTAAAAACCAAACTAATTGTTTTTAAAACTTAAAATTTTGACAGACGTCATATCAAGACAGAGCATCAGCTCAAATATTTCCAATTCCCTTGATATATTTAAATTTAAAGTCATACTGTAGAAGTAAAAGCAATACCTCTATGAATTCTATTATTTACCAGCCTATTTTTTATTATATGCACCAAAGCTGCATGATCTGTCTCAATTGTGAATTTTCCTCAAGTAGGTAAAAACGTAATTTATTCAGACAAAATAACACACTGGCAAATTCTAATTCGGTAACGCTGTATTTTCTCTCATACGTTTTGGTGACACGAGAAACAAAACATATTGGCACTTCTACATCTTCCTGGATTTGTGATAACACCCCTGCGAATTTTTGTATATGGTATAATTTTGTATAATTTGAATATACGGTTGGTTGTATCTTGGGTGGTGTACTCTTACAGCTGTAGAAAAAGCTACTTTCAAATTTTCAGTTTCTTGCTCAGTTCCCCATTTCCACTGGACGTTTTTCTTAAGTAATGCTATCAAAGGAATTTCTTTTGTGCTTATGTCTGGTATTAGTTTTTTGAAATAGTTTACCATTCCTAAGAAACCACGCAAAGTTTTTAAATTGCTTGGCCGCGGGTAATTATTGATGACTTGAATTCGATCCACTGAAACGCTAATTTCTTTTGAGTCTAATTTGAAACCCGAATACAGTACTTCTTTTTGGAAAAACTGACACTTTTGGATATTTAATTTTAATCCCGCTTGATTAAGTTCTTCGAGAACCATATTAATATGTCGTAAATGACTTGCTATATGCGGTGAGAAAATTAATAGGTCATCTATGTAATGTACAACAAATTCTCCATGCCTATTTAAAATCATGTGTAATGTGCGAACCAGCGCATGCACTCTGTAGTCCAAATGGTACCACCCTAAATCGGTACACAACTCCGTCAATAGAAAACGCTGTATAATTTCGACAACTTTCTGCCAATGATATCAGCCAAAAAGTGTGTTTTAAGTCGATTTTGGAAAAAATGTGTGATCCTGTAATTCGTCCAAATATGGCTTCGATGTTTAAAGGCGCTTCGTATTGAGCAGCTGTGTGTGAGTTAATGTTTATTGCATCTGAACATAATCGCAAATCACCACTTGATTTTTTAGCGCATACTATTGGGTTGACATAGGAGAGTCACATCTTTCTATCACCTTGTCTTTGATCATTTTCTCAATTTCCTGTCCCACGCTTTGCCTGTATTTATAAGGGATTGGATATGTTTTTGATTTAAAATTTTCCAAGTTTTTGACTTTAAACGAATGTTCAGAATTTCTCGCAACTCGCTTTCTTCATTCATAAGATCTTCATAATTATCTAAAATTGTCTCTATTTCCTTTTCCATGTTTTCTCCAGATATTATTTTTCTTTCATCCTCGTTTTTTCACGGTCCATAGTATTTCTTTATAAAATTATGGATTTTCGTTCATAATGGCCATCTCTTTCCTGTCCGCCTCCTTTAGTTCTTCCTCTGTTTCTTTTCTATTTTCAATTTCCATTTGGTATTCCAAGTACCACTTTTCTACTTTTTTAATTTCTCTTACAATAACTTCTTTTTCTTCCGGTTTCTTTTTTATTTTGTTGTTGGTTGCCGACAATTCTTCTGTACCTTTTATTTTCTGCTTCTCTCTTGTCTCATCCTTTTTTCTTCCTTTTCTTTTCCTTTTCTGATTGATTTATTACCTGCATTTCCAGTTTGTTCTCTACTGTCGTATTGATTTCTTTATGGTTTCCCTGTTCATCTGTCCTTTCAACAATTTTCGTCATATCTGTTTCTTGTCCCTCTTCCCTGTGGTCTAGTTCTGCTCTGATTTCCAATTTATTTTCAGAAAAATTAATCGTGATGTGTTTTTCGCTCAATTCATCTATTCCCGCTATCATATCATAATTTAAATCGTCGATCACCACACATTGCATAATATAGAAATTTTCTCCCACTCGGATCCGTACCCCCAAACCTTCGTTTACTGTCGTCAATTTTTTATTGTTCGCGCTCACTAAAGCAACCCTAGGAATCTTACACACAAATCTGTCCAAATTCAATTCTTTTACTAAATTTCTATTAATTAATGATATTTTCGATCCAGAATGAATCAAAATTTTAATAGCTTTATTTTTTATAACTGCATCTAAAAATATTAAATTTTAATTAGAGTTTTGTTTTTCGTTCCCCGCCAACTGTATAAACTCTCTCGGATAACAAAATATACCAGAGAGTTTTTTATGTTTATTTAGTGGATGCTTTCTTGAAAATCCTGTCTGGGTTCACTGCATCCATCTTCTTCCTCTCGTTCTACGGATATATGGTTTTTTCTTTCGTCCATTTGTTCGTTAATATTCCTATTCGGATGATTTTGTGCAACTCTGTCCCTATTGTTCCTTTCATATGTTCTGTTTTGTGTGTGTGCCGTTTCTGTTATCGTAACTTTTTCGGCTTTTCGGGATAAAATTTTTCGAAAGCATTTTTCCTATTTATAATGAGACATTGTATTCGAGTACTTTTTATTTAAATTTCTGGATATTGAGATGGCGCCGATATATAATTTTCCAGATCTAAAGAATCGTTCTTCGGTTAGTCATATACGTTTATTCAGTTTATCTTTTTTTTGTTAACAGAATTACTGAGAAACTTGTAATTCATACAATAAAAGCCCAACAGATATAAAAAATATTATTATCGATCTTAATAACACGAAGATGTCCTCGAATTTTTTCCAGCGGTCCATTATAGTGTCTGTTGCAGGCACTTTTCAATCATAAATATCAAGTGATGTAAAAGCAATTTCTTGAGGCAATTTACTGAAACATTGTAGCAGTGTGTCGTAATAACTCCATAAACTGAAATTCAAAGCTTCGTCTCAAACAACTCGTAATTTAGTGATAGTGTTACCTCTTAAGTTAACACATTTGAAGTGGATCCTAGTGTTTACAAATAATAAAATGAAAATAGACATGTGGATTAATTTAATTAAACATATTTAGTAAATTATATCTATATAGTGACGAATACATAATGCTTGCATTGGAAATTATAGAAAATAATATATCGATGGATTTTTGATGAAACATCGTAAGGGACAAGAAGCAAATTTTACAGGAATCGATTTTTTTTAATAACTACTTTCTTTTAAACTGAAATTTAATAAAAATTTTACAGTATGTTTCTACATTCCCAAGAATTGTTTTAAAGGTCAAAATTGGAAAAATGGACAATTAATTGTATTTGTTTTGTTACTTACGATGTTCTGTCAAGAGCGATGCACATACGATGTTTTGTTCATATCGATGGCTTTTTGACAGAACATCGTAAGCGAAAATAAAGTATATTGTTAATATAAGTTACCTCAAAAGTTATTCAATAATAAACAAAACCGAAAATTCAGAAATTTTATTTTATAGAATACTATTAATATTGAGAAATGTGCATTTCTGTTTCTTCTTCATCTGTTTCTGCTAAGGCATCTGGTGCATTTGTTCTTGCTTTTAAAGTTTTATACTCATTCCAGAATCTTTCGGGAATTACACGATTTTCGCAGAGCTTTTTAAGATCATCATATTTTTTATCCGAGATACTTAAAGGGGATAGATATAGAATTTTGACCACTTGCGTTTTATTTCTTGATCTGCCTAAAAAATGTAGTAACAATAGTCTTTTTCTTAGAGTACCATATCCCTGCGGAACGTCGGCGACTAACATGCTTATAATATTATTATACTGATCTCGGTCTTGGGCTACGTGTAGCAATTGGTCCGCTGTCAAACCTGTTCACTGCCGCAAATTCCTCAACCAAGAGAGTTTCTTCCGTCCTATCCATTTCTTTTCTTCGATTTTACCGTTGAGAATTAGCCGAAGGAACTCATATCTTGGTCCTCTGATTATATGTCCAAGATATTCTAGTTTACGCCTCTTAATAATATTTAATAGAGTTCGTTGATGTCCCATTCTTCGAAGAACTTCTTCGTTTCTGGTTCTGCTAGTCCATGAAATTTTTAGTATCCTTCGATACAACCACATCTCAAACGCCTCGATTTTATTCATGATATCGGCCTTTAAAGTCCAAGTTTCACATCCATACAAAAGTACAGACCATATCAAATAGTATTATAGGTTAAAAATAACCACTTTATAAGTCTTACCTTTGGCTATTGGTTTGCTAGAAATCGATAGAATGTACGCATCAATGGAATTGCAATACGAATATTTTATTTTTATAAAGTCTTCCCCTTTATTTAAATATGCTACTCTTATTTTGCTAATTGCGAAAGGCGCGACTATCACTCGTCTTATTAATACTTTTAGGTAAATTATGCGATGCCCTTATCTTCTAATCTTCAGATTCTAAATGTTTCATAAGAATGACTTTGAACGGTCTTGGGTGAATTCTTGCATTGGCAATTAATGTTGGCCATTCGGAAGGTGCCCATACAATACGTTTGCAAATGAATCATTCTATAGAAGCATACACTAAGTCCACAGGCATAGAAGTCGCCACAGCCCACATGATTTTTTTGTTAATATTCTTAAGATTTCTTTAGGTATTTCATCTGGTCTCATGACCTTCTCATTTTTTATACGTTTTAGCGCTTTCTCAATTTCGTCTTTGGTGATTGGTGGCCCATTTCTTCCTCTTGATTCAATGACCTCAATTTTCTCGTCGTCTTAGAATAGCTCTTTTATGTATTTTTCCCATCTTTTTATTTAATCTGCACATTCCGTCTTGTTATTTTTATTCATGATATTTCCAATACCCTTCTTCTTGTATATGCCAGCTGTCTCTTTGATTTTCCGGTGTATGTTAAAACTGCCATGTTGTTTATCTAACCTTTCTGTTTCTTCACACTTTTCCGATAGCCACAGTTCCTTGGCTTCTTTGATTTTCTGTTTGATTATTTTATTATTTTATTTGTTCTGTTGTTGTGGTACGTACACTATATACGGTATGTACACTATATCTGAAAGAATTTGTGATTGGCATTCATCTTTATCTTTCAAATGGTTGTCATGTTTTGCTATTTCTTCTGCAGTAAACGTAATACCTTTATCCTTTTTTGACTCACACATGCTACATTTGTCCTTCTTTGGTAAATGAAAACCAATATTGCAATCATTATGAAAAATGTCACGAAATACTTTTTGAAGAAACAGTTTTTCTTTGCAGAATATGGTTTTCTTTCTGATTCTTTACGAAAATTCTATATATAAAAAAAAACATTTCTTAACTCAGCAGGCAAATATTTTCTAGATGTTGCTTTGCAGAAATGAGAGGGTACTGCTTGTAACTGCTTTATAAACTCGTGAACATATTTTTTATCTAGAGCTTTAGTTTTGTGAGCAGGATCATGCCTGCCTCTTTCATCCTTTTGGCAAATGTTTCGGCAATTGCATTATCTTTGGTGTATCTTAATGTCATTTGGGATATGCACAATGTTTTTAAAAGGAATTGTTGGCACACTGCGTATTTATCAGTGCCTGCTCGCCTTCTTTTAATTGTTTTTTCTTTCATACACAGTAAAAGATAATCCCTTTGTTTTTGATAGCTACCCAACCCTTAGTAAAATTCAAAGATCTCATGACTTTGTTGTTTAGTGAAATTTTTGGCACATGAGTTTTGACAAGCTTTGGTCACAGTATAAAGAGGTTCCACAGTAGAACCATTCTCTGAAAAATTGGAAGTAAAGTCTGTCAACGCGCAGAGCGACTGCGCTTATTTCTTAGTCGCTCGAGAACCATTCTTCCGTTGCTAGTCGCATAGAAACGTACGGGTTAACAGTGCCGTATTTTGCTTAAACTGAGTTAGCTTTGTGAATAATTGTTAGTATTGTGAAGTTGAACATGAGTAAAATTCGAAGTGGTATTAATAATCTTAAACTTCCAAATTTGTTAAATATATCTGCCGATAGACCATATTTTTATCATGAAAATAATAAAATTGTCTTTTCTTTTGATACACCTTATTTATTAAGAGCACTTCATAATAACTTCCTAAGAAATAAATTTGTTATTGATGATATTATCGTTTCTTGGGAATATATTAAAAAATTTTACGAACATGATAAACAATATCCTATACGTACAGCGCCAAAATTGACCGAATTACATATATCTCCTAACAATTTTGAAAATATGAAAGTTAAATATACCTCTCAGATATTTAGTAACACTGTTGCTGCAGGTCTGCATCTGTATATTAGATTTATTGTATTCGTCGAGGAAGCAACAACAACCGAAAGATTTATTAGGAACATTAATAATTTATTTGATATGCTCAATTCTTCTTCATTAAGAGGAGCAACTGAGTACCAAAGACCGTATAGAGGAACCGATGCTTAGCAAGAATTTCTTAATGCGTGTTTCCGATTGTTTAATAATTTACAGGTAATTAATTTTAAAACTAAAAATGTAACACCAAGAATAAAATATGTTAATGGTTGGAAAATAACCATTAATGGAGTGATTCATTTGTGGAAACTACTACAGTCACATGGAATGAATCACAAGATTGGCTAGAAACCTTTTTTGGTTCAATCAGGCAGCAAAGTGGCAATTGTGTTAACCCTACTCCGGTATAATTTACCGCAGCATTCAAAAGATATTTTTGTTTAGACATGATGCATTCCGGTACAGAAAATTGCGAAAGAGATGCAGGCCATATTTTGTTAAATTTAACCGATATATGTACCGACGATTATCTGCCTGAAACCACTGCTTTGGTTCCTGAAAACACTTTGGATGACCAAAAATATCAAACTTCAAATAAATTACAGAAAAACTTCACAAGATATATATGTATGTGTGATATATATATATATATATATATATATATATATATATATATATATATATATATATATTCACAAGTCTTAGGAACATGTTTGTCTAATCTGTGAAGCATATGGGAGAGAGTACGATGAACTACACGATTCGTCTCTGTTTTGTTACGTTAAAGCCTACAGTGGTAATGAAACAAACGTTTTTGGCAAGCTCTATATGCCGAGCCAAAATTTTGTGCAGTATGTTACAGATTTGGAAATTATTTTTCAAGAGAATTTTCAAAATTTTAGTCATCTACCGAAAATCTTACAAAACTACGTTAGCTTATTCGAAAAAATACCATATACGCATCCTTGCAGCAATTTTCCAAAGGGCTATCTCATTAGATTATAGGCTAGAATAAGAACATATTACACATTAAAAATAATTAATAGAAATTTTAAAGTATCTAAGACAAAAGGACATATGAAATAAATAATTTGGAAACATAATTAGCTTTAAAACGTGTTGTTTGTTTGGGTTTATATAACTGCGGACACTAAATACATTCTCAAATTTTAATTTTTGTTTTTACTTATAAGTCATGTTTTGTATACAATTTTATGCGTAAACTAATACTAACATTAATTTCTAATAAATAATCCTTTTTATATTTTTTGATAATTTAGTTAGTTAAGTAATTCATAATTTAGTTTTATAATGTATTTTTTTGATAATTACTTCTTCTATAATATAATAAAATCGTATGCAGCTCTATATTTATTTCAAGGGCTATTTTGCCATATATTGTCCTAATTCCTCATTTTTTTAGGAGGAGAATAGGAATCACCCGGTACTCTCTCCAACTATCTGAAATATCTTCTGATTTGATTTGTTCTTGATTTAAAAAATTTAATAGTGTTCTTTTTCTATTTTGATATAAATTTTTCAACATAATATAACGTACATATATTCCTATGCCCGGCGAAGTATTTTTCTTATTCTTAAGACTGATTTCTAATTCATACAACCTAAATGTTACTGAAAGTGGATAATATTGTGTAATAGATAACACTGGACATAATTTTCTTAAAAACGCATCAACTCATTCTCTTTTGATCACTGTATTTACTTATAGTTTAAAAGTGGATTTGACTAGACTATCTCTGGCAGACATCCTGACAATGCAGATGCTTTGTTGATCTTACTTCTCACGTCCTTACTAGGACACAATTTAACTTGAAAAAAATAATTTTATTACCGTTTCGACTTCTAATTCGGACGTCGTTGTCAAAATACAAAATAATAATTTATTTTTGTATTTTGACAACAACGTCTGACTTGGAAGACGAAACGTTAATAAAATTATTTTTTCAAGTTAAATTATAGCTTATTTCCGAATTAGAATAGTTGATATTCGTTTATTTTATTAAAAAATTGTTGAAATTGTTAAAAATAAGAAAGACGAAGAGAATTTTTTTTATTTAAATTTGTGGCTAAAAATCACCACAATAGTACATTGTTTACCGGGTAGGAATAGCTTAACATTCCTGGACGACTGTGAAGATTGCTAAGTCGAGGCGCAAGCCGAGACTTAGCAACTCAGACTCCAGGTATGTGGCTTTTCCTACGAGGTAAACATACTATTTTTCCGCAAATCGTTTAAAATTCGACAGATATTGATTGATTAAAAAAAAACGCGATAATTTTATTCCCAAATAAATGGTGCTTTGAAATTCCTAATAAAATTACTTGGGTTACTATGGAAACGTATTGAGGTTGAATTGTCAAACTTGGCGCTTATGTATGTAGAACACTAACAACTGTACGGAAATATCATTTCCTTACAGTAAGGAAATGACATTTCCTTACAGTAAGGAAGTCCTGACTTTTTCTTCAAGAAATTTTGACAGGAATGTCAAAATTTCCTGGCGATTTGCGGAAAAACATCTTTTCAGCAGTTTGAATTTTAATTGATGTATTCTTGCACATTACGCGATTGATTTGACGAAAAGACTATTGCAAGATTTAATTAATTTTTTGCAGACTACAACTAAAACTAAACGAATAATGCAGAAAACACAAAAAATCGCCGATATAACCAAATTCACCTACGAAATGTAAATAAGGACAAAATTTCATAAATGTCAAAATTTCAGAACAGTGGAGTAAACTTGCCTGCCGTTGGACGAATTATAAACAAGCGTTATGACGCGGTAAACTTGAATTACTCCTCCTGGTTTAAAAACAGAGTATAGTAATGCCGATGCCGTGAGAGCTTCGAAATTAACCTCATTTTTATATGACATGTACAATATATTAAAAACCATTAAATTTTAAAACTTGCGCAATACCGTTGATATTTAAAATACCGTTGAAAAATATAAACAATGAATTATAATATTGTTTTTTATTAAACCCTTTGTTTTTGTAATATTAACATTTAGTGAGAACATCTGGACAGTTAAATATGGGAAGCCGCATTTTTTATTTAAATAAATTAATAGTAGTAGGCTCAGAAAATTTTAATACGGCTCTGTAAGGTTAACAGTGGTTGATTACCAATTTCGTACTTTGCCGGTATTACTTCCTGAGATCAAAGTGCCGACAGACGAGTAGTTTTACTGTGGAACCTCTTTATACTGTGCTTTGGTTTTGCATGGGTTTTCATCAACAGGTTTTATGGCACCAAACAGCTTTTCAGCAGACTTGACATGTTTTATTGTTATTTTTTTACTTTTTTACACCAGCCTCGCACACCTTATCTAAAAATTTAGCAGAAATATCGTGATCAGAATCAGAGCTTGAAAAGAAAAAAATCAGAATCCTTGTTTCCTTGGAAGAAATAATCGGAGTCAAATATTTAATTTTTTTTTGATTTCTGGAAATTATTGATAAAAGGCAGAGATGTTTCCGAATCAGAACTTGAATAATTTATCAAACGTCTTTGTTTGGTGTTTTTATAAGTTTCTTAATCTTGATTTAGATCAATTTGATTCAACTGGTATATATCAGATTTTCAGGTAGAGAATTATCATAATCATCTTTTATCAGATTGTATTTCAGGAACAATGGCGTTAATACTACTATCCTCTACAAGAATAATAGGAATATTAGCAATGTCAACAAACTCTTCAAAATCCAATGGATTACTAGGAGTATATGTGTTATCAAGATAATTAGAAATATTTAAAACAGGGCAATCAGTCTCGATATTATCAACAATGACAGAATTATCATTGTTTTCCAAAGTTTTTGCAACAATGTTTTTTTCAGCATTCTCCAATGCCATTAGAATTTTATAACCTCTTAAAGAATATGCCATACTTAGGTAACCTACAAAAGTGTTGTACAATAACAATCAATAAAATAATAATTATTAAGCATTTAACTCACCAGAGTAATAAAAAAAGCACACAAATAATCTTGTAAATAACCACCATAACAATAAGAACGATTAATTTGTAAAGTTTTATGTTAATACACTTTATACACATGGTTATTACCTACTACTAACCGTTTTATTTCGGCGAGAACTATTATCAGCAATCCAGAGTCGAGTGTCGTAAACGCCTTCCACTTCATCGTATCCGACACGAATTCATATCGCATAAGACGTTTTGTATGGATCAACTGGTCTCTTCTCTAATTTTCGGTTACAATTTCTTAGGACGGCTTACCGAATAGGCTTACGATGTTTTATGAGCACTGATGTAGAACAACCCCAACAATCGTATTACACCAAAAAAGCATTTTATACTTTATTGTCTTTTACGATATTCTGTCAAAAACCCATCGATATTTAAAAAAATCAACAACTAAATTATAAATATTTATTTCATTTTTTAATATATGAATATCGAAAACAAAGTTGTTTCGTTAGGTTCACCAATGTTAATTGTTGATCTAGTCATATTAGTTTCTGTTTGTTTTATGGATAAAGCTTAATTTATATAAATTTTGAACATTTGATTTTAAAAATTTATCATACATCAAAGGTTGATGAAGAATACTGCTAATATTATTGTAAAATTCCTAAAGTACAGTTTATTTTTGTATTGAATGATTTATTCTTCTGCAACAGTATTGGATTTTAATGTTTTTTAATTGGAGAATAGATCCTTCCGAATTATCTAGAAACGATGCCGAAGTACGTCGAAATGTGATAAATTCTGCGTCAATCGCGTACCACATAATAAAAAAGTAGATAATAAAATTTACTAATTTTGGCAAAAATGTATTTATTTAAAAAAGGGCATTATAAATGTTACAAGACCAAACTTACCATCCAACCCAGTCAAAAAATTCAGTGAGAAGGATGCAAGGAAATTCAGGAAATTTATTTTTCACTTGTAGCATTGCAGAAAATCCAGTCACAGAATAATAAACAATCAGAAGGGCCACTCTCAGATGCCACCTTTGAAGTTTTTCAGCACGCGCGCCATGTTTTAGGAGGACACAAACATATGATTTGTGAGGTTATGCAATTGTTTACATTTATGTTTAATTATATTATATTTATGTTATTATATTTAAAACTGTTAATATAATTGTATAGTATGTCTAAGATTGCCGTAAGTCAAATACACCTGGTTTTTTTCCATGCACACCACATAAACACTGGTTCCCTTTAAAATCCTCGTAAAACATGGCGGAACGTCTGCGCGAAGGAGATGCGCGTACTTAATTTTCCGTGGAGAGTGGGCATTCTGTTTGTTTATTATTCTGTGATCCAGTTTCACACAGATAGGTAGGCGTAAAAGGAAGAAAAAATAACAATGCTTTATTTTGGTAAGGCTGGATATTCATTTTAATATTTATCCAGAATTCGGCTAATTTTAATTTTTCAAAACTCTATTTTTAAACCATCATCACAAGATAGATCTATTAAAGACTCTTTTTCATCCTGTTTTAATATTTTAGAAATGCTATCCAAACTAAATGGTTGTATCCAAAGAAACTGAGCATAGTCTTCGTCAAAATATTCTTTAAAACTATCAAGTAGCATTTGACAATGCTATTTTATATTCAAAATAAGATCATCTTTAATCTTTATTTCATGCTCAACCACAAAATTTTCTAAATTGGTAAACGGTTGCAAGTCTTTGTTTGAAACACTAATTTTCATCATTCTATTTTCGTATTTATGGATAAAAGCATTTATTTTGTCGTTTACAGAAAATTGATTATGTAATTTATCTTATCTATATAGCTTAATATTATCTATAAGCTTAAGTTTAGGTCATTTAATCGATTAAATATGTCTGTTAAGTAAGCTAGTGTTGTGAGCCACAATTCATCTAGTAACCGATCACGCAGTTTAAAATTGGTTTCCATTAAAAACACATGTACTTTAGAACGCAACTCGAATCACCTGATCAACATTTTTACAATGGGTAAAAGTACATTTGTCTGCAACCAGTTTTACTTTGACAGTTATACCTCCGTATTTTCCTGTCATGGTTCGGGCACGATCCGAACAGAAACCAAAGCATTACTTCCAGTCTAGTCAATTTTTCACAAAAAAAATCATTGATTTTCTTGAAGATTTCATCGGCAGTAAATCGTTCCGTTAACGCCTCACCAAATAAGTACTCTTGTTCGAATTTGTGCACACATATCTTGTGCGGCAGGCAGAATTAGTTTTTCACCGATGGTATGTGTTTTTCCACACTTCCCAATTCTTAAACTTACGAGCTAGGATGCCTCTACTGCTTTTTGATTGCTTCCAGTGAAATTCGACGATATTTTTTTTGTGCCTCTCATTTCCTTTAACTTCCGAACAAAGTAATCCTTAGGTTTATTTTCCAGTACTGAATATTTTGCATTGAAGAGGCGTTTTAATAGTGAATGTTTAATAAACTGGTTAGAAAGAATTTCCGAACACATTACACATTGGGGCCTTGGCTCATCATTTATATTCGTGAATATAAATTCCATATTAATGTATTCAGGATCATATTTCCTAATCGCCACTTTTAGTTTTTTAAAAGAATTCTTTTTGTCATCACCCTGTATAGGCTCCGATTCTGAAGTGAAGCTCGATGGACCGGGATTTTCAGATTTTCTATTGTCTATTTTAAGCCACTTATCCATTTTTCATGTGCAAAAATTAGCACGAGTCAATAACAGCAAATTACTCGTTTTGACAAAACCAACCACAACGACTGACGGCTATAAGGAAACTGATGACGGTGACGTGAATGAACGTGAATAGAGGGCAGTAACAATTTGCCGTAATTCCAGTGTTGCCAACAATGAATAAGGCATTACGCAGTTGTTGTTTCAAACTCACTGCGTTGCCATGCACAAAGTGAAAGATAACATTTGTTAGTAAATTTTAATAAAATTCTTCGTTTCTTCTAGTTTATAGAGTACCACCGTTAAGTGCTTTGCGTACAACCAGTGGTACGATTACCACAGTTTAAGTACGACTGCTTTATACTATGTTTCTTGCAATGTCAGTATAGAAGCTCGACTTAAAAATTTGTTTTTATTATATGGTAAAAAACATTTCTAATAATTAAATTTTATATAAATATACTGTAATAATAATACTAGAAACATGTTGTGATCAAGATCAAGTATAACACATACACACTGTTTTATCGAAATTATTCCAATTAGTCTTTGACGTCTAAACTCCAGCAACTTACAGTAAACAACAATATTTTAAGCAACCACCTCAACCACATTCCCATTAGCACGATTACAGGAGTTATAAACTTGATCCCGTAACTTAAACTTCTTGTAATTAATTACACATTCCGAAGATTATGATACACATGCACAATGTGTACCTGCCGTACATATCGGATTAATGAATGCATGGGACTCTACCAACTACAATTTGTTGCAATTATGCTCGGTGACGAACGAGAAACATCAAAGCAAAGAAACTGACATAATGGATGAGAAACACTTGCAGATACGTTGGTAGTGCGGTAGCTGTAGCAATTTATTTTACAGCTCGTTAGAGAAAATAATTGTACGAAAAATAAATGAGATTTATTTTAGTTTTTAACTGCACAAATCGTGGGATGTAGGAAAAATCAAGACTTCATTAATTTATTTCGTGTACGAACTACATTGCTAACAGATGTTACTTTAAATTAAAATTATTTGTAAATACAACTAAAATTACAATACAAGCCGATCCTGATGGTATATTGGAACGGTGTGTTTATTTTGGCTCTCCAAAATATTTCAAATTAAGTGGGAACAAGTTTTCAAAACCTAACCACTTTTTGTGAAGTTATTAGTAATCAACTCAATTGTCAGTAGTAATATCCCTAGGACATTGATAACAGACGAGATAATTTCATGACAATCGAAAGCTCGCTCCTTGGTAACAGCACGAAGCCGAAGGCTGAGTGCTGTTACCAAGCAACGAGCTTGAGAAAATTGTCATGAAATTATGAGGCATTCATCAATGTCCGAGGGATATTCGGCGAATAATTTTTCGAAAAAAAAAATCATAACTCAACATAACGAAACATTTATTTATTAAAAGTACAGTTAGTGAAAGTACAATTATTATTAAAATTTAAGTTATCATTAGATTCGTTGCTGTTTTCTACTATAGAAGATCTATTACCACGCATAATATTTCGCACATTGAAATCAAAAGTGGCACTATATAAAAAACTCAATTTTACAGTATAGCTGTTTAAAGTTTTTTAACATGATTTTTATGCCCAGACTTAAAAATAAATTGAAAACAAGCAATGTGATTAGTTTTAAATAATAATTTAATTATCTCTTTTTCAGTATAAAATAACGTTTAAATAAATTAACTAGTGTTTGTTGAACAAAAAGGTATTTGAAAAAAAAATTCAGTATAGTGTCACTTTTGTTTTTATACAATCAATTATTTTTTGTTTAATGGCATATTTAATTCATTAACTCTTCTACTATTCTACTACTCCAAAAGAGTAAATGAATGTCAGGAATAAAATAAAAACTAATTTTAGATGAATAAAGTATTTATTTGTATGTACTACAAAAGAAAGTCTTACTCGAATCAGTCACGACAGTATCACGCAATGTTTTAATTAAAATAAAATATTTTAAGACTATCAAAATACACTAAGAAAATAAACGAATCGTAACAAAAAATGCAAATAGGCATTTGTAAAAATGTGATAATACTTAAGAGCTATTACATTTTCAATTAAAAATACTTTCATAGTAGGATCGGTAATATCCAGGAATCAACCCCGCATCCACAAAACTTCTCACGTCATTTTGCTTCCTTTCGGATATATCCAATTTTTGGTGGTACAATGGTTTAAGTTCTTGAGGTCGGCTGTTTTTGGATGTTCTTTTTGCCAAATCAAGTTCCTTGAAGTCATCAAAATAAGGCGTTTTATAGAATATTTTAATCTCATTCATTACGTTCTTTTCAATTTTAATGACTTTTATATCAAACAACTTTACAACCGCACCATCAACACTCCTATTCAGCTTAATAACTGGCAGTTGTTTCAAATCCATAAAATCGTCGTATCCCATCTCATTTACAATGTACGGCGTCCCACGTTTTTTCAAACTTCTGATGGCACAGACGTATTGGGAAGGTACATAAATGGGTCCAGATTTAAGACTTTTTTTTACTTCCTTCTCAATCGTTGAATGTACTGCGTCCCCTTCATTTTGTGTGTGGCCTCGGATTAAGAACTTATGGGTTATTAATTTTACTTTAAGATTTAATACTGCATAGACGTACATTCCAATGATAAACTGGTTCTTCTGTTGGCCACAGCAGTTATCAGAATAGAACATTATATCAAGACCTTTATTAGCGAAAGAAGACTTCTTCTGCAAACACTTCAAAGCACAGCTACCTATTTCATTGGCTCCACGATTGCCTTGAGATTCATCCCAAAAGTAACATTCAACATTGTCTGTTTTCAACTCCGATATGGTAAAATTCAAACAATTTATTTTTGACTTAGAATGTTGATACGTCTCCTTTAGGAATCGTCATTACCGCTTGTAAGTCATAGCATGCAACGATAAAACAATATGTCACTTTCTCTTTGTCACTAGCTTTTTCTGCTAAATGGCGGTCATAATCTTCCTCCAAAGCTTCCTTTCTGGGATCTTCAGCCAGCTTATATATTGTGCATTGTTCACATTGGTCCTTTTTAGGTACGAACAAACTAATATTAAATTCTTTTAATATGTATATTAAATGTCGGATAATACTTTAAATGTCGTTGTTTAATATCCTAATTATCTAATTAAATATACATTTTTAAATAAAACAATGACACTTTACTTAAAATGACGTCTATTTAATATGGCAATAAATTAAAAATATGACATTTAAACCACAAAAATGACACTAAGCACAATATGCCCCTTATTTATTCTATATAAACACAGTTATCTGGAATAGTTGAGTAAAATATCGGCACTTTACAAAATATGCCAATAACGAAATCATAATTTGTTGTATTTTTACTATCAAGTAATTAAAAAAACGACATTATACAAAATATGTCACTTTTTCACTCATCTCAGCTAAGACTCGTTGCGGCGACTGGACCTTTACTGGCTTAGTGTCGGTTTATCGGTCACGACCCATGCTCGCGACAACAAAGTAAGAAGTGACATTAGCGACGTCTGCAGAAAACCGAGCGAGCTATTTCAACGGAGATCTTTGCAATAGACGTAGTTTTGCTCGTAGATTTTAGATGTCGCTGTAACTAAAAACCACCGAATGTTGTATAATGCCACTTTTGATTTCAATGTGCGATTTATAATCTTGTTGTGGTTCGAGATCAAGATGATCTTGATTGAGATTCAAGTATGGTTTTATAGAATTCTGATTGCCATGACCAGTAAGTTTTAGCAATTGTTGTTCTTCTACACCACTTTTTGCTAATTCGCTAACAGCAGTTGATCTATTCGAGTGATTTGTTATCTATGTTATTCTATGTTCATTCAACTCATATTCTCGTCTGCAGCAAAATTCCATGGTTATTCCCCAAATATATTTGTGACTGTAGGTTGTATTTCTAGGAATTTTTTCTTTGATTAGCGCATTTATACTTTGAACATTCTCATTGCCGAAACGTGACATTTTGAAATTTATTTGGATGAAGTTGTCAAACTCGATCGTGTTGTCATAGGGATTGAAAATTGCACTGAATGCAATTATCAGTCTAATGTTGACATGATTAGGTAAAATTGTTCCACATGACACAAAATGACGAAATTTGAATGTTTGTTAGAACAGTCGAAAAATTATCAATAGTAATGAACTCAATTTTCTTAATCAGTAGGTACAGTTTTTACTATAACTTTGACCGAAAACATCTAATTAGTATACTTAGTGACATTAGAAGGAATAATTTCTTAAATTTAATTTTTTGGCAACAGAATCTTCTTCTTCTTTAAGTGCCGTCTTCGTTCTGAAGTTTGGCTATCATCAAAGCTATGCGTATTTTTGATGCTGCAGATCTAAACAGTTGGTAATTGGTGCAATTGTACCATAACATGTCCCAAATATTATTTTTATTATGCCATATATTATGCCAAATATTATGCCATATTTGGCATCAGAATAACTATATTTAAAACATGCTATGATAACAATACCAATGTTCTACTTTTTGTCCAAATAAAGTTTTATCTTAACTTTTGTTTTGTAGAGACCGATTTGTGAAAACCGGTTCGTATAGAAATTTCTAGTTATTATACCTTGGTCTAATTGTATTCAGTGTAAGAAAATGTCTCGAGTTGCATGTTGGCCACCATGTAAGCGATTTTGACAGAGGTAGAAATATTGCGTATAGAGATATGGATTAGTCGTATCGGGAAATTGGCGGTCGTGTTAATTGTACGGCAATGACGGTTATGTGTGTCTGTAATGTGTGGACAAACGAAGGTAGAGGAACACAAAGAAGACCAACTGGTCAACACAGGCTACCACAGACCGTCAAAGGCGCTTTCGATTACTGGCTCTGCGGGACCGTTTTGCTACTACGCGTCAAGTTGCTGACCAATGGTTTGGAGTAGTAGGTAACCTTTTAGTATATGTACACTACGCCGTCGCATTCGAGCCTTTGGACTGGATTCATTTCGCCCACGACTAGTGCTTCCTTTGACTGAGGACCACTGTCATCAACATTTGGATTGATGCAGAGAACGGCAGCATTGGGTGGCAGAATGGCGTAATGTAATTCAGTGATGAATCACGATTCTGTTTGGGAACGCATTATGGTCAAAGTATGAAAAGAAGCCACTGAGGAGAGCAACGAGACATTGGGTTTACTGTTAAGGAGGCATATATACACGAAAGATTGAGTAATGGTTTGGGGGCTATTGCCTATGGTAGCAGATCACCACTTGTTTTTATTCGAGGTAATATGACAGCTGTGGTTTATGTTGATGACAGTAAGAAAACGCACTTCTTCATATTGCTCGTCAAACTATGGACTTTCTTCAAGAAGCTGTGGTTAATGTTTTGACGTGGCCACCCCGTACTCCGGATTTAAATTCTATCGAACATTTTTGCGATATGATGGGAAGGAGACTGTATACTTTGCACCATTCTCCACATACTCTGGCACAGTTAATACATAAAGTTCAAGTTGCTTGAAACGAGGTGCTACAAGCAGACATCGATCATCTCATTTTATCAATGCCTAGACGTATACAAGAGTGTTTTAAACCTCCGGTTCGCCAAACACATATATAGTATATTTAATATCATTATCACAAAATTTTCATATCGATAATATCTGCTTGGCGTTAAACAAAAACATAATTTAATCAACATCGACCTGTTCTCCAGCCGAATTTTTTTCTGGAAGTAGGCAGATCCGTAATTAGGAATGTTTAATTATGGACGAATATGTCACAAAACGATGAAATAAATTTATCAATCAGATCTCAAATGGATAATTCTACATAAAGAAGTTATTCTACCTTTCTAACTTGACAAAAATTTCCCTTAAAACGTGAGGCTAGCATTTTTAATGCCATTAATTAATTATTAAGTATGTATATATATTTCTACCTGGCGAAATCGAATTCAAATCTCAGCCACCGTGCGTTCTAAAACTTGGAAAGCAAACAGCTTAATGAATAAATCGGCGAGGGAATCTAAGATTGCATTCCAAATGCCGTTTATCACGGCCAAAATTCGTAGTAAATTTAATTTCTGATAAAATCCACAAGGAAAACAATTCCTGTAGCTGGCTGTATACCACGTATCACAAAAAAAGAGGTTAATCTTTGTAAGTGGGTATATTTATTTAAAAACCCTTAAAAGGGCTACATCAAAAAAACAAACGTTTTCGGACTAGACAGTCCATCATCAGGTTTAAAATCTGCTAGGTTAAAATGCCTGAGCCACCAAAAATACATGGGTAAAAACCCTTTATATTACTTATAGTTATCAAAGATTATAGATCTTGTTGTTAAAAAACTGTGATGTTCATTATTAAATTAAATATGACTTCAGGTAACATACATTGCAAACAGTTTTGAGTTCCAGAGCCGGGGAGAAAACCTCTACGCACGGAGAACAGCTGGAAACTGTTTCCTGTGAATGGAAAATATATAAAACCAACTGAAAGCATTTCGCCGAACAGATAGAGTCGGATATAAACAAGTACTTGGTAAGAATAATTAATGTCGAAAAATCTCTAGATAATTGGACCAAAAAAAAATAATTATTTAGGCAGCTAAAAACTCAATCGGTAAAACATCTCGAACAAAACATACCACACCAGTTCCATGATGGAAGGAATGTTATAAAAATGTCATGACAGAAAGAAAAACTGCCTTTAATAAATACAAAAGAAATAAATTACTAGAAAATCAACCAGAATTTAAGAGAACTCGAGCCATAATTAAATTGACTATAAAGAAAGCTAAACGTCAATTGTGGATCGATACTGTTTCTTAAATAAACAGCTCTACTCCCATGAGTGAAATATGGAAGAAGATAAAATGAACATCGAAAAAAATTTGAATTTAAAAATCAACTCACTAAATATTCAAGATAAGGGTATTACCTCCGACAACTAAATCGCAGAAGAAATGGCTAATATAAACATAGGCCTAGTGATACCCAGTTTAACCAGAGTTTTATCACACTTAAGCAAAATAACATAATCTTATTGACTTTGACGAAATAGATAAAAGTCCTATAAACTCCCCTTTTTTATGGAAGAATACATCGAAGCCCTTGTTGAAACCCAACTTGTTTAAAAACTCGGCAGTGGGAACTGTTGTTGTTCTGGTTAACTTTAATAAAAAAGTTACCTTTAAAGGCTTATCGGTACTAACTAAAGGTTTTTGATTTAATATGGACCTAACATAGACTTCCATTAAAATGGTCAGAATCTATTATTAGACCAATTTTAAAAGCAAAATATTTAAAAAGTTATCCAAATTCATATAGACCAATATTTCTGACATGCATTATGGCTAAATTATTGGAAAAATTGTAAATAAAAGGCGATTTTATAAGATCTGCAAACGGTTTTACATCAACTAGAGAAATGGTTCCAAAGTTGTAGATTTAAATTTTGTACAGAAAAAGCAGAAGTTATATTATTTAAAAAAAAGTATCATAATAATCCTCCACTTTTACTATGTAACTATTCTCTAATTCGAAAACATATTGTAAAATTTTTGGAAATGACAATCGACCGACATCTAAATTGAAAAGAACATATATTTAAAAACCTGCAATTGAATGCCGAGAAAGACTTAATACCCTTAAATATTGTTCTCCCTCTACAGAACACTAATCAAATCTAGAGTATGATGCGAAAGCATATTCATCAGCTACTAAGTCTTCTATTAAAATTTTAGATACAATTCATAATACTACACTCCGCATTGTCTTGGGAGTTTTCATAACCACACTAATAGATATCCTTTATTGCGAAGCAGCTGAACCATCACTATTACAACAATTTGTAATTTGTTCAATGGAATAATTCAAGTGTAGTCCTAAAAGAAACCGATGGTAAAAAAAAGAAAAATCAAAGAAGCGGCTCTAATTATGCTAAATGAAGCCAATTGTGTCGCAAATTTCTCGGCAGAATGTAGTAGGATCTGGTTACCAATATTGAAAGAGAAAGTTATTAATATGAAAATACCAGTATTAGTAAGTCATTAACATATAGAGGATACATCATTTATGTTTTTTTAAATAACGAAACATATAAAATCAGAATTTTGGTGTTTATTGAAGGTAAACTAAATGCACGAACAAATACTTACCATGTCGGGATAGTATTATGAGGTTTTTTCCTGGTTTTCCCTCATAATTTACTATGGAATCATTAACAGGAGAATTTTACTGTCATCATGTCATGTGTTTGTCTTTTTAAAGACGAATAAAGGTCGATTCAGACACATCACTTGCGTCACAGTCTCGGTGCCGAACCGGTCCTGTTTAGTCACAGAACTATTAACTATCTGACAGCTGGGAAACTGTTCGTCGCCTGATGAATGTGAATGCCGGCGCCATATTTCTATTAAAGAATATTTTGTATGACCAATACAAATACTGGTTTTTCTATAAACAGAGTGACCCAATCGGCCATTGGGCTTGGAGGTGACTAACACATCGAGAAAGGGAAGGGACCGATTATTTTATACTTCCATTGTGAATTTTATACTCGGATGTTGTGAGTTAAGATGATCTAGGAAGGGAGAAAGGGTATGTTGACCATGGGGCCAAATGATAAATGTATCATCAACGTAGCGGAACCAGACTTTTGGTTTTAAGGGGTAAGATTCTAGGGCTAAAGACTCAAAGGCTTCCATGAAAATGTCAGCAATGACAAGGGAAAGGGGAGAACCCATTGGTGTTCCAGATATTTGTTTGTAGAAATTGCCTCTAAAAGAAAAATATGTTGAAAGGAGGCATTTTTCTGCAAGATCTGCCAAAACCAAAGTAAAAAAACGGTAACTGAGTTACCGTTGCTAATTACCCATCTTCCTGTCCTTTGATTTCTTTTTCTTTTTTCGTTGTTCTCCTTAAGAAGCTACATATAATTGTAGCGAAACGTCGAGATGAACCCACTTTTGGGTCACTCACAAATGACACGGTCCAAACCCGGAAGACGAATAAACTATAATTCTGACTCTGGCCGTGGAAGCCTACGATTTCACGTGACTGATGTGTCTGAATCGACCTTTACACGCTATGATTTTTTTTCTGACGGATATTCTTAAGTTAAAGTTGATTTCATGTAATCGAATGAACTATCTTATAAGTAAAGTCGTCCCAGGAGCGCAACTGAACAATATTGGCAATATCATTTAAAAGTCGTCTACTTTAAAATGCATAATGTACGTCTGAATTGTCAATATAAATAAGTCAGATAAAATTAAGTTATTAGAAGAATTTTTCACTATGTAACAAAAAACAAAATTTGTTTAATTTACTGTTTGTATTTTGAGAACGATTTCCGAAGTGGAAATTCGGTTAAATAGTAATTAATTTAAAATGCCACAAGAAAATAGCTTCAGAACAATATAAATAATTATATGCTATACACAGGGCACTCACACATATTATACCTTCACCATAACAGAAATACATCACTTTGACTGATTCACTAAACTCATTACAATCCGTATAAAAAATATACCCAGAAAATCACATTTTAGGACAAATCAAACAAAATCCGATATATACAAAATCTTAATAGGGATGTAGATACTACTGTTTCGACTTCGGTATTTTTACTGTCGTTCATAGAAACCATAAAATCCTTACTATGTAGTTTATGATCTAGTTTCAGAATTTAGATAAATGACTCAAGAAATTCCAGACCTTATGAGTTTTGTGCCTTCAACAGACAATTAAGAACAAGTGTATTTCCTTAAAATTAAAAACATGTGACAACGCCAATTTTACAGACAGGTTTTTAAAAATTGAAGGAAGATTTAAAATAGTTAAAACATATAATTAAGTCCGATCATAATATGTTAAAAATGAACATTAAAGATAAAATATTAAAGTAAATACTAAATATTTTACCGAACATTCTCCCCCTCTAAAGCGAATGTTTTTTTAAGAATAGCTAAAAGTATAAATGCCAAGAATGGATATAAAAAGATAGAGATAATAATAAAAAACCAAGTAAGAATAGAATTTGGATTGACAAATAGGCCGTAGGCATATTTTGACCACCGGACATTGTTGGATACCATCTGAAAGTAAGCTGAGATTAATAAAGCATAAAATTTCGTTAGTTAAGAAGAAAAGCGTCAAAGTAGAATTTTTTGACCTTCTCAACTAGGAACTGTGTCAAAAATGAATACCGTTGGCCTCTTTTCATATAAGAATACCGTGACTTGTGAGAAACAAGAAGAAGAACAGAGTCGTAATCTAGGCGTGTCGTCGAATTTCAAAAAAAGTCTTCGACGACCACCGGGGAGTAGTGATATTTCGATGAGCTCCACAGTAGTAAAATGCTGGTTTGGTGACAATTATAACAATTGTGTCCGTCTTAAAACACGACTAGCACAATTGGAGGAGTTTTCATTAGAAGGCACACAATGCCGAGAAAAGCATGGTGTCAGATTTTATATGAATTTGATATTATTGCAAATTAATGGGTAAAAAAATTAACTCAAGTGAGCGCAATTGCCGAATCCGACCAAACATGAAGATTAGACGAGACTCTTTGACAAAAGTGATTAGATCAGTCAGCAATACGGCTGCCAATATGTCCAATCTTGTCGAATCAGACCAAATATAAAAGTTTTACGAGACTCTTTGACAGAAGTGACTAGATTAGACAGCAATACGGTTTCCAGGAGCTTCAATTTTGTCGAATCAGACCAAACATGAAGATTGGACAATACTTTTTGACAATACTGACTAGACCAGTTAGCAGTACGGCTATCAAGAGCTCCCATCTTTCAATAGATGGTCTTTTGCAAAGAAGATAGGTACTATAAATTTAGTAAATACAATGTCTTTAATAATTCTATTTGATAATTTTTCTTCAAATTCATTAATTGAATCATCCTTTTATTTAATAATTTGGATAAACAATTTTGTATCAAATTTGTCGGTATTTAAAAAACCCTCAATGGCATAATAGAAGTTACAGTTTTTATCCTTAAATCCGTTAACGTCGATATTTTCCTCAAAATTTGCATATTTGAAGTATAGGATATATCTTCACAAATCGCACTTTTTACTTTTTATAAATTTTCTAGTACATTTTGCGCACTTTTTATTCAAATTTTTGCGACCATTGGTCGCCATCTTTTAATTTCAAGGTGTTGGTTTTTATTAAATAATTATGGAAATACATTTTTTTGTCATAATCTAGTACGTGTGAGAAATGGAGTACTGAAAAAGGTCATTAGACGAACGGAACCTAAACTTACTTCTCTAGCTCTTCAATTTAATTATACTACAGTTTGATAGTTTTTCGAAAACAAGTATAACGTTTAACGAAAACATTATACTTGTACTATTTGCAACCCGTAATAAAAACGACATTGCTTAGCTGCTTCAGTAGACATTTCATTTAATGTTATGCTTAAACCATCAAACAACGCGGTTTTCTAATGAAAACGATTAAATTGAAAGTGAAATAAACTATTTTCGTATAAAGTGCATTCTAAACACCTATAATAAATGTGGAAATCCAATTACCAGTTCGTGTTATTGCGTAATAATCTACAGTTTATTATAGACGTTGGTGAGATGGTTATATAACAGTTATTTTCCAATTTTAGGGTTTAGGGTGTTTATTATATTCAAAATATAGAGATAGGAGACAAGATAAATTGTACCTTATAACGCAATGTGCTAAGGAGATTTTTTATTGTTTAAATTAAGCGATATTAACTCTCCAAAGCTATTATAAGAAGAAGATACACAAACAATGTAAACAAAAGAATAAACGCTATAAGGCTGAGAGTACTAAATCGGAATACTCGAGTATTGTTGAAAAAAATTGAAATTGAAGGTACTACACAATCGAAGAGCTTAAAAAAATTAAACATTTCCGATACTCTTTTTCCAGATCGTATATTGTTTTCGAGATAAATTTAAATTGGGTGATTTTTTATTATTTTTCCACTTTTTTCATGTTCTTTTTTAATTTAATTTCAGTGTATAAAAGCCTTTACAATATTATCCAAATTTTATTTGGAAGTTTTAATCTTAAGTGATCAGAAACAATTTGCTAGGAAATGAAAATTTGTTTTTTTCCTTAGTTCTTAAATTGCTATAATATTTCTCATTTGATTTAAAAAAAATATTGTAAATTAATTTTTTTGAATAATTATAACAACGACTCACATCCGAGTAGCTTAACACAATTAAGAAAATATAAGGAATCCGCTCACGACTCGGATCTGAGTATTTTCTTCTTTTCGCATAAAATATTACAAATTTATTTAAAATACCCTTTATTTAATATATGCTTTATTTATTCATCAATATTTAAAAAAAAAATACTAGTCAGCACAGCGGTTGATTTTCATGAAAATACGCTAAGCAGTGATAATGATTGCATATACTTACCTAAGTTAATATTTTTGTCTTTTGGTTGGTTTTATATTGGAAATTTCCCCTCTCAAGGCACATGTCTAGATGACCTAAGACACGAAAAGGATAAAATTAATTCTATTTTTTTTTATGGCGAGTTTTTTAAAATGGTAATTATAAAATATTTAGTTATTAATACAAGTAATTTTTTTTTAATTAACTGAGCGTTTAGAATTTCGACTAAGCAATTTTATAAACTATTTGGAAAATAGTATTTCAAACAAGATTCTGTTTTTTTTTATTTTTTTCTCAAAAAATAAAACAAAACTAGTTTAATCATATATATTGACATATAAAAAAAATAATTTATTTTTGTATTAAAACTTTTGCAGCTAGTATATGGGCTTCTTCTGAGGAGGGTTTCTGCAGTTTTGAACTTTTCCCCTTTTTACTTTTTTTTGTTGGGAAAAATTTTCTTTGGAGTATAATTTTTTTATTTTAAGGTGTTCTAGATGTGGATGGAAAGGACAAATTGATCTGTTTTTGACTTCTCATAACATCTATGGTGGGTTTTATCGGGATAACGATTTTTTGTAAAGCCCTTAATTCTTTGAGGGAAACTAAATCGTTTATTTGCTCCTTAAGTTGTAAAATTAATTTTTCCTTTGGTTCTTTTAAATGAGTTTCTTCATCTCTACCTGATTTGCTAACCGCATCTATCAAAGCCCTATTCTTGTCATCGCATTTAACAACCAGGTTGTCATCATCACCTAAATAAAAGTAATATAATATCAGTTAGTATTTTATTACAAAGTAATTACTATTTAAATTGAAATAAGCCACAATTAAAGATAAAAATACGTTTATTATCGTTTCAATTTCCACTTCGGAAATCGTTCTCAAAATACAAACATTAGTAAATTTAGTAATGTTTATATATACTCAAAAATTAAATAACACTGGATATCTTCAATAGGTTTACTAGCCATTATAATTATGCTTAGATGCAAAAATTAAACTGAAAGACTGTTACAACATTCAAAAAACATTTTTTTTAAACTTTCATTATGACAATTTGATAGAAAGGCTTCCGCAGAATGTTATCTTAGAACATAATAGAAAACGAATATCTTTAGTATTTAACATGATGAAACCAATATTTTCAACTTTTTATGGGACAAATACACACAAATTAGAAATATTTGAAAAGGTAGATGATATTTCTCTATATAACCTCATAAGTTAGAGTTGAATAAATCAGAGTTGTTGTTGGACAGTCATCATCATCAATAGGACGACAATTTTTCGTGGACCTTGGCCTGTTCTAATATCTTCCATCAATCTGATCTGTAATGAGCTTTACGCTTCCAGTTGGTGACCATTGTTATCACAATAGTTATTGTGATAATTTTTTAGTTAGAAACCTGCCAAGAACCACAATTTGTTTAAAGATTTAATCAGCGACTTAGCAAACCCTCTCGAATTAGGATGGATAATAACCGCACCACAAAAGCGAGATCAATATGAAAATTACAACTTAAAACGTCAAAGCATTGAACAATACATATCAAGAGAAAGAAAATAAAAAACTTTTTAGTGAGCATAGAATGATAAAAAATAAAGGTTTGATGTTTAAACTAACTTTCATAATCATAAAGGGAAGTTTAACCTAGATCATTGACGACAAGATTCGGATATTGTGTGAATAAAAAAAGGTCTGATTTATGCAGGTATGAAAAGGGATCGACTCAAATTGTTTTTAACATCGTGACATGTCGGCACCACAGATACTATTTAAATATTTTGTTATTGGTAATACGTCGCTGTGGGTCTTATTACTCTTTTATGTATCTGTAACTTTATTTTTCTCGATACTTATTTGAATTCAGTTTCCATTATTCCTGACTTTTCTCTTTTATAATAACCCCCAAATAACTAAAATGGACGATTTTCTCGAAATTATATTCCCTTGATTCATTATACAGATGGAACGAATTTAAAACAGATCATACAATTTAATATATGTCTGTTTGAACTGCATTTGAAATAGTGGACCAATATAAAACTTGAACAAAAATAAATCCATACCCAGTGTTAGACATTGAATAAAATATCGTTTAACTATCCGTCTCCTTTTAGGACCCACTATAGTCTAGAGCGCAGCTCAAAGTCAATGTTGCCAATCGCCGTGTAATAATCCGATTTGCGGATCTTTTTGAGAGTTATATCTTCTTCGTATCTTTAAATAAATCGGATATTTGCCTATATTTTTCATTGTACTTACCAATCTACTACAACAGGCTAATAACAAAAATAAACTTAATGGTTTGTAGTTATTTCAGAAGTTTGTAGTTATTTTAGAAACATCTAGTGGATTGATATTGGCAACACCGCTCAAAATCTCCATCTCCGATAAACTAAAGAGGGGCTTGCCTAAAGGCGGCCACTGACGATACAGCGGCGTTGTTCAATTGCGTTTTTAACTACACACTTGCTTTGATCATATTATAGAAAATCGAAATGGCTTGATTTAGCGAGAATTATTTAAGAGAGTTTTTTAAATTATATAAAAAAACAGGGCTTATAGTGAATAAAGGGTAAAACGTATCACGATAGAAACGCCCGAAAACAGGCAATGGACATTCTGGTTTTAAAGTTCCAAGAAGTAAACAAAGATGCGAATGAAGAGTATGTAAGAAAAAAAAAATATCAATTTTGGAACATCCTATAAAAGAGAATTAAAATTAGCAGTGCAGTCCAGTTAATCGGATGCAGGTGCAGACGAGATTTATTTTGCACCAAACTCTTGGATTCTTTGCACCAGAATCTACGTTTTATTTTAGGTTTCTTTTTACGCTTAGTTATATACAAAGTAAGAGATGCTAAAATGATTTTTTGATTTGACATGGTCGAGAACCGAACAAATACTGCGGCGCAGTATGGTGTGTGAGCGCACCAGATATACCAACAAGTTGAACAACGCCTCTGTCCGATTATGTCGAACGACACCGCTGTACCGTGAGTGGCCGGCTTTAGGAAGTGATAGGTGGTTTGACCACCTATGAATGAGTTTTTGAATTAGTTCAGAATCCAGCAGCACGCTGAAGTATTGGATTTTAATAATATAATTATTTGACAACCTTTTATTGGCCAACCACCTACAGCAGAATTGAGCCGAAATACATAATATTTTGTATGTTCCGAATTTATTTCGTTCAATCTGTATATGAAAGTAAACAGCCCCTCTTCTTTTTGTTCTGTATTTCCGAGTATCATGTACATTGACTCTTCCTGGTTTATTCCTAGATCACAATATTTTTATTCCTTTTTTATTCTTTCCATAACATTTTATAATTATTTTATATTATTTAATACCAAATTAAAAAGCACAGTGGATAATGGATCTCCTTGTCTAAGACCTCTACTTACTTCAAACTCCCTCAATAAAAATCCTCTGCATACTACCTAAATGATTTCTTGTACTATTCAGAGTCGTTCTTACTAATCTTACCAGTTTTGCGGGCATGCCCAAGGAGTTAAGTGCTTCATATATGTTATTCCTTCTTATCCTATCATATTCTTATTTAAAATTTATGAGCAATGCATAAACAGTTGCCTTATATTCACAGCAAGTAGTTTGGATTTCTTTTAGTGTAAAAATCTGATTTGTCACTGATCTGTTAACTCTAAAACCGGCCTGATACTAATCTAGTTTATCTTCAGCAAATCTGTTGAGTCTCTCTTAGCATTCTAGTTAATATCTTGTAACAAGTATCCAACATCACAATTGCTCTGTAATTTTCACATGCCGATCTATCTACCTTTTTTATATGGGGCATAATAAAGCTTTGGTCCAATTTTTGGGTATGTTTTCCTCTTCTCGTATCTTCTTGATAAGACTATACATCCTTTTTTGCAGTTCTTCCCCTCCATTATTTAGCATTTCCTCAGCTATTTTGTTTTGTCACGGTCTTTTGTTATTTTTGAATCCATTGAATATATTTTAAATCTCTCTCTCATTAGGCAGTTCTATTATTATGCCATTATCCTATATAAGGAAATTTTTATTCTCATGTCCACTTTGCCCATTCAGTAGTTCACTAAAACGCCTCTCCCATATATCTATCACTGATTCTTTTACACTGGTGAGTGTTCCATCTTTTTCTTTTCATGTATGAATTGTAATTACTGTATCCCCTTTTAGTTTTTTTAACTTCTTTATAAAGCTACTCTATTTCTTTTTTTAATCTTTGTAACTGTGGTACATACCATCAATATTATTTTTTAGTGAGAATAGTCTTAATAATTTTTTTACCACTGTTTTTTTAAGGCATTCCTCATCCAAACAATTCCTCCCTGCTTTCATTTGGCTCTTTTGTGAAAATATTTTATTATTTGCTATAGTTATAGTCTCCCTTGTAACTTGACACACTTTATCTATTCTTAGTTTCTTTTCTTCTTTCTAGAATAATGACCCTTTATTTATTTTATTAACATAGTTTTTTATTTCCACCTCGCTTAGCTTTTCTATCTATATCATATCGATTTTTCCTCTTTGAATTTGTTGTTCTGATTGCGTTCACTTCTTGCACCATTGCACGTATACCTCTAATCAGAAAATAGTCCGAATCCATTTCGGTTTCTGTCATTCTTCTTATATTTCCTACAAATTTCTTGTGCCTTTTTACCACTTCACCAATACGTGGTCAATCTGGTTAACCATCCTTCCATCAAGAGACATCCAGGTTTACTAATGTATTTCTTTCCGTTCTAACTGGGTGATCTCCACCACCATATTTTTTTATCGCAAAACTGATTAGCCTGTGGCCATTATCATTGTTCACTTTAGGTTTGCTATGTATTGTAGCTACTACGTTATATATAGCTTTTTTCTCTACTTTTGCATTGCAGTCACCGATTACTATTTTTATATCATGTTTTGAAAGATGCTCATATTGGTCTAAGATATATTAGGCTCGAGTTTGTTTATTTGGCCTAGTTTATTTTTTATCTATTTATTTCTTCCTGGTTTATTATCAAACATAATCAAATCAAATCCTCAGCTCACTGTAAACAATCAGTTATTTGGCCTTAAAGTGTAAATGAAACGTCGTTAGTGCAACTTGATGAAATTTGAAACTTGCTGCTAAGATATTTCGACATGCCAAAACACTCAAACTAGTTAGAATACGAGATAATATGCTTGTAATACCGAGAAAGCAATTCGGCAACTACAAACTATCCGAGAACTGCAAGTCAGAACGTCAAATTACAGATTTACCCGAACATTTTGGTTTAGCGGTGGTGGTGCTTAAAGGAAAACATTGATTTGATTTATGGCATTTTTTTCAGTATAATAAATGTTGAAGGATATATTTGATCAAGATATTAATCGATGTCTGGATGTAGAAAATTGTGTTTGATCGTCCAATTGGATATTATTGTGTTTGAATTATATAGCATAGAAAATAAAATCGTTTATAAACGAGACTTTTATTACTATAAACCAAACTTGTATATCATTACAACTCATTTCGTGTTAACTTTATTCACAATTATAAGAACTGACTTTTGCAGGATTTAAAAGTATCGCGCTGATAAAGTCGACGTCATAAAGAGATTTGCCCCTTCAGGTAAATGGTAAAAAGGATCGACTTAACGAATTTTATATTTTATTTGGCATTTACATTACATATCTAATTTAAATAAATACCTAGATAATTAAGGGAAAAAATACATAAACTGATAACTTATTCCATATACAAAATCATCAAATGCAAAAGTATTTTTTTATTTACTTTTTACTTTAAATGTATTATTTAATTATTAGAAGGCCATGAATCTTAACTTGGACATAATACCTACAAACATTTTAAAATAACATTTTCTTGTATATCTAAATTTAACATCACTTTCCTCTTCAGTATTAATTAATAATTATGATTTTCCCTATCTACCACTTAATATTTTATAAGATTATTGATTAATAATTTTATGTGATGCACAACCTTTTTTGAAGAATAATTTTTTTTCGTGAAATTATTTATAACGAAACTTTTTCAGACATGAAACAGAAAAGTTAAACATAACAAGTCAACATGAATAAATATAAACCTTTTAAAACGAGTAAATTGGTACTCACCTGAGGGACCGCAGACGTTCGGATACAATTACCGTCTCTTTGTAAAAACAATGACGTCGACTTTATTAAAGTCACAAAACATTTTTACCTAACTATCTCCGTATTTTGTAATAACTATTATTATTATAAGAAGAATGAGATTTATTAAAGAAGAATTAATAAACCTAACAACATTTTAATACATACTGCATTAAATTAATCATTATTAAGTTCAGGTGCCCTATAAACTGCAAAAGAAAACAAAAATTTCATTTATGGCATATTTGTAAATTCAAATGGCAACACGAATTGTCTGGTAATTTAGCTAGCTTTCAATGTGACGGATGTAGGCAATTTGTAGGGAATTGAAATAAATGGGAAACATATATTACAAAATAAGTTTTAAACGTTGGAAAAGTAGAAATACATTTCCTCGAGCAGTATCTTTGGAGGTTTTGTATAAATAGCTCCTGCATTACGCTGATTCGAGTTGGGAAAATAAGTTTATGGTAAATTGGTTTTTTTCTGTGTCGGTTTACAAGGAAATTGTAAATATGTGGAATTTTATATAACTAGAAATGAAATTTATATTTGACTTAAATTAGTTTTTGTTTAAAAAAAGAGTTATAACAAATCCCCCTCTTCTTCTATCAATCTGTTTTTATCCATTTATTTTTTCTCCTCTAGAAGCAGTTAATTACATAATGCATTAAGGGCACAATGCGTATTGTACATCTTTTTTTAACTATCATTATAAATCCCTAGGACTGAAACCTATTTTATATTTACATTTTTAAAAGAATATATTCAAAAACGCTAATTTTTTTTCGTCTTTATAGAGGGGCGTCTGAAATCTTCAAAAGACATCTCAGTCCAGGACGCCGCCTGACTAACCTTAGTACAGGATTCGTTATTCGTATTCCCGGCGATAGTTTCCGAGGTATTTTAAAATGCCCTCTCGTCGCCAAATCTACGCCGAACGCCTACCTGCTAAACAAGACCATGCTCTGTCATCCAGCGTGTCCTGTAAGCACCAGCGTCGGGAAATAATCCAGTCGCCTGTGACCACAGTCCACCCAATCTCTTGGGTTCGGGATCAGTATTTTCGTCCCCTGTGCCACATCCTCCGTGTTATTTCATTCTTCTTGCCATCTTTCAATTGAACTTTCCCTTTCCTGTCTTCTCTCGGCCATAGTAAGATTTGAGCCCCTTCTCTTATAGAGCTCTTTTCTTTCCACCGCCAGAACATGCAACGGAACACATCCACTGATAGTCCACAAGGCTGCCGCAGGCTCAGTCGTGTAGGTGCATGCCATTTGCAACAGACTTGTTCTGTCCGCTCGTGTTATGAGCCTTCTATAGGCCATTATCGCTACCGCTTGCTAAAGACTGGTGGCGCGTAGAGAACGATCGACGTACAATACCGTGTAAGACCCTCCTCCTGTGGGATTTATGTCCCCCAATGTTGAGCATTACCCTCCCCAACGCAGCCGCACTATTTGCAGCCTTCTGGGCCACCTCCCGCATGCTCCCCCCATGTTCCTTTCTGGTGCAATGTCACTGCTAGGTTCTTTACGTGTTTCTTGGGTGTTGGACATGCTCCCGCACATTTTAATTCAACACTTTGCTTGTTCCTTTTTTCCTTCAGAATAATGGCTTTGGTTTTCTCTGCCGCAAGTTTTAGTCCTGTTATCGACAACTTGATGTAAATATGTTCAGTTCCGGTGTAGTTTGGCAAAACCTTCCAGCCTCTTGCTTTCGCTGTTATTCCTTGTATCGCCATGGTCAAGTCAATGTACATACCCGTACTTCTCCTAACAAACGTAGGCTCCAGACCTGTGTTCAGTACCAGTAGGTCTAGAGTACCCACCCAGTCAGTCAGTATCCTGCCGCGAATTTTGGTAATGAGAGATCCCCATTTCGCTGATTTTGCGTTAAAATCTCCCAGCACTACGCATTCTCCTCCTGTGTTTCCCACTTCCTGCATGATCTTGTCCATCTTCATCCGCAGCAGACCATCCGCACTTCCTTCATCCGAACAATCACATATCCTTCTTTCGGCTTAATTTCATACACTAGCGACAGTTTCCTATTGTAGATTCGTACAGCAGCCCTCCCGGTCGTATCTACAAACCATCCTCTTCTCCTCGCCGCTGTTGCGGTGCTAATCTTGCTGTTCCCACGTTAGTTTGGAGCACCTTCAGCTCTCGAGTCTTGTTTCCTGCGTTTGCCATTTCTAAGCCTTGGACTTCTTTCACGCTCTCTTTCGTACTGTTTCCACTCGTGTACTGTTCTTGGAACTAGTCCCCAGTGATACCCATTTTCCACCAGTCGGTTAAACTTTAGGCGTATTCTTGAATTCGCCACATGCCTGGTCACGTCGCAGTTGAGGGATCTGGTTGTTTCTTCCTTGCATTCTAGCGCTAGGTGACCCTTTTTGCCACATCGGAAGCAATATCCTCTTTTGTTCTGTCCCTTGCAGTGCCATTGTTTATGTCCAAAGGCGAGACGTCTCAGACATCTCGGTATTTCTACCCTTGGGTGTATTATTCGGCAGGACGTGTAGTCTACCTTTATTTGTTTCATTTTCAAATTTTTTTCGGCCGCGTCTTCATCCACATCTATCACGGCACTCATCATCCCTTTTACTTCTCCTCGTGTCTCGGTCCAAATTTTTATGATGTCCCAAGCCCGCTCTTGGCTGGTTGCTTGCTCCGTGGCCGTTTGGATCTCCTCCTCCGTTGTATTGGGTATAATTTCCTGTATGCATCTTCACGATGCCCCCTTTTGTCACCGCTCTCGACAACGAACATCTGATGGACCTTTTAGTTGGTCCTGGTATACCTAGGGCTTTTATATCAACGCAACAAAAACATAGTCAAAATGTCAAATGAGATTTTGGCTAAACGTGCCCATATCACCCAATCTACGGAAAACGAACAACCAAGGGATGAGTACCTGAAAATTAACAAAAGTGTCTATCTAAACAGCTCTAAATATAGGCCTTTTTTCCGTTCTACCGTGCCTCTCTATGTATAATAATCCTACATATAACAGTGTGCAGTATCCATTTTACACCAGCGTATTTTTTAATCGTCTGTCTATCTCAAGGATAAAGAATACTTCTTCTTTGAGGGGTTCTTTATTGTTCAGTGTTTTATATTATAGTAATATAGTATTAAGTCTTGTATAACGGGATCTGCTATTCATTGGTTTTGGTGTACACGCCAAGCTACTAAACACAAGGCTATAGTGAGCTAATGTATTTTTGTATTCATTCAAATCAGCTGCTATGCGGATTAAAAAAACACTAATTAATCATTAAACTCAAATACATAAAGGCACTATACTACAACAATTTTTAATTGAAGGTGATTACTTGGCAACATCGTACTTAACGAAGACCTTAACGATAACTTTTCAACGAAATCGTATTGAAATTATCAATTTTGCAGAGGCGTACCAAAAAAATTGTTAATTATTTATTTAAACACATAAGTAATTACGTAAAAATTAAATCTAAGACCGATTTAATTATTAAATTATCATGTCTCTTTTAACAGGTATCTTATAGTTGTCTAACAAAATAAAATAAAATTTTATTCTTATTAGAGAGTATCTAATATAGAACTTCAAAAAACAGAAAACTTTGGAAAATATTTTTTTTTTCATTAGACTAAAAACAATCTGCAATTTTAATTACACATCATTGCATATCATTCTCTATTTATAGAATTGCTGTGTGCTGTAAACGTTATATTTGTTTTTTTTTTAAACTTAATTTGAAATTTTGTTGTGTTTATTCATTTACATAAATATGAAAATATATTATGAAGTTCATATAAATTAAAATGAAGTAAGCTAAACTATTATCATATGAATGCGTTTATATAGCAGTGCATTTGTTTATTTCAGTAAATTCTCGAAATATGAAATTAAGATGGCACTAACTACTAAAGAGTTAAAAGCTTTGTTAGAAGAAGACTCAGATTGTGAAAATGCCACTTAATGTGGTTTATTTGCCGCCGAGATTAGATTAGAAAGTTTCTGATGTAGAAGACATTGATCTTCTTCTTCCTTCTAGTTTGTAGGCTTTAAAGCCTGTTTCTTCTTCAATATTAGCTTCCTAAATTGTTTAAATTGTCGCACCATCTTTTTCTTGGTCTGCCAATACTTCTTCGTCCATTTGATGACTTATCTCGTGCTATTCGTACTATTCTATCCTCCGCCATTCTACTGATGTGTTTGTTCCACTTTTGTTTTCGTTTTGTCACCCATCTATTTGTCTTCTATATTGCATGCTCTTCTTATGTTTTTGCTTCTCTCCCTATCCAACAGACTTCTCCTTGATATTCGTCGGAGTATTTTCATCTCTGTTGTTTCTAGCAGTCGTCTCGTTTTAGATGTGTCAGGTCTTGTCTCAGCCGTGTATGTTAATATAGGTCTAATTCCTGCTTTATAGACTCTTGTTTTTGTATCTTGTCTTAGGTGTTTGTTCTTCCAGATTGTGTCATTAAGAGAAGCCGCCGCTTTACTTGCTTTTAAGCTTTGCTGTCATACTTCTTCTTCAACATCTCCGTAACTAGTTATATCTATTCCCAGATATCTAACCCTTGCTTCTGGCTTTATTATTTTCCCATCAATTTCGATTTTACACCGTAGTGGGTATTTAAATGTCATACATTTGTATTTTTCCGCTGATATTATCATATTGTATTTCTTAGCTGTTGTATTGAAGATATGTGTTAATCTTTAGAGCTCGTCTTCTGTCTCGGCGATTAATGCGGCGTCGTCTGCATAACATAATAATTGGATTTCTTTGTTCCCAATTCTGTAGCCATGACTTTTACGTACTGCTTGTATTATTTCGTCCATTAATATATTAAAGAGAAGTAGGCTTAACGAGTCACCCTGTCTGACTCCGCTTTGTACTGGTATACACTGTGTTAGTTTTCCATTTATGTTTGCTTGTATTCGATTATGGATATAGATGCTTTCGATGGTTTGTATAATATTGATTGGTATGTTCCTTTTATACAGTAGGTGTAAGACGTCTTACGTACTTGTGGTAAGCTTAAGTGCGGTGTTCAGTAGATTTATACCTCTATAATTGTTGGGGTCTTCTTTATCTCCTTTCTTGACCATTGGTGTCATTATGCTGTTTCTCCATGCGTCTGGTATCTTGCAGTGCAATATTAGTTTTTGTATCTTCTTCTTCTTCGGGTTCCTTCTCCTAGCGGAGGTTGGAAATCATCATCGCTATTTTAACTTTGTTGGCCGCATTTCTGAATAATTCTAATGAGCTGCAGCCGAACCACTCTCTCAAATTTCTTAGCCAGGAAATTTTGCGTCGTCCAGGGTTTCTCTTCCCTTGTATCTTCCCTTGCATAATCAACCTCAGTAATACGTACTTCTCATTCCTCATTAAATGTCCCAGATATTGAATCTTTCTAATTTTAACAGTTTTTATGACTTCACATTCTTTCACATTCTCTTCACGTAGATTAAGGTTACGGTTGAAAAGTAATTTTTTCAATTTTATGAACGTGTTTCTTGCCATTTCTATTCTAGATCTGATCTCCTTTACTTGATATCCATCTTCGGTTAGCCACGTTCCTAAATATTTATATGTTTTTACTCTTTCTATCGTTGTATTATTGATGATCATGTTATTTACATTTTGTGGTTTTTTTGAGAATATCATTGATTTCGTTTTCTTGAGATTCATTTGCAGTCCGTAACTTTCACATGCATTGTATACATGTTGTATTATGTACTGTAGATCTTCCATGTCACTTGCAAATATGACAGTATCGTCGGCATATCTAATATTATTAATGCTATTTCCGTTGACATAAATACCTTCCACGATATCCAATAAAGCCTCTTGAAAAATCACTTCACTGTAGACGTTGAATAAGAGTGGTGAAAGGATACACCCTTGTCGAACTCCTCTAAGTATAATTACTTCCTCTGTCAGTTCTCCTTCGACTCTTACTTTTGCTTTCTGGTTTTGATACAGATTCGATATAATTTGTAGATCTCTACTATCAATGTTTTTAGTCTTAAGAATACTTAAAGGCTTCTCATGTTAAACTCTATCAAAAGCTTTCTTGAAATCTATAAAGCAAGCATATATGTCCTGATTCATATCCAGGCATCGTTGTGTCAGAACATGGACTCCAAATAATGCTTCTCTAGTTCCTAGACCCTTTCTGAAACCCATCTGTGAATCACTTATTTCTTGTTCTAATTTGATGTGGATTTTGTTATGTATGATTTTAAGGAAGGTTTTCAATGTGTGGCATTAACGCAATTGTTCGATAGTCATTGCAATCTTTAGCATTTGTGATTTTTGGAATCGTCACAAAAGTTGAGAGAAGCCACTCTTTGGGTATGTGTCCCGTCTTGTATATGGAGTTAAAAAGGTCTACCAAGACATCAATATTATCTTCATTAATTATCTTCAATAGTTCAATTGGTATTTCATTGGGTCCTGAAGCTTTTCTGCCTTTTGTGTGTTTTATAGCATACATAACTTCCTCTTTCATTATTTCTGGTCCCGTGGTTTCTCCGTTAACTTCTAATAATTGTTCTACTTTTTGATCATAAAATAGTTGTTCAATGTATTTTTTCCATCTACGTAGTTTGTCTTGCGTTTCAGTTATAGTGGTACCATCTGCATTTTTTAATATCCCGATTGGTTTGTTACGATTTCCTGAAATCATTTCTTTAACCTTCTTATGGGTGTTGAAAGTGTCATACCTTGCCTCACATTCCTCGATTTCTTGACATTTAATGGACATCCATGTTTCCTTAGCTTGTATTATTTTCTGTTTTATTTGTTTATTAATTTCTTGATATTTAATTTTATCTTTGTTTTTATGTGTTCTTCTTTCGTCCATATTTTCGAGAATTTCTTGTGTCATCCATTCTTGTTTGGCAGCTTTTGTAAATGTTAAAGTTTTATGTCCCACAGTCTCGATTGCGTTCTTTATATTCTTCCACTTTGTGTCAATATCTGTAGTGTTCTTATTTTGTTGTTTTATTTCTTGGATACTCTGATTTATTTTGTTTTGAGTTTCTTGGTATGTATTTGGTTCTCTTAACTTATCAATGCATATTTGTGGTCTAGATCTTTTCATTAATGGTTTTTTCAATCTTACATTCATATTTGCTACTACTGGGTTGTGGTCCGAGTTTACATCTGCTCCAGGGTAAGTCTTCACTACTGTAATAGAGTTCTTGTACCTGTTCCTTATCAAGATGTAATCTATCTGATTTCTTATGATTCTATCTTTGCTGTCTCCAGGAGCTTTCCACGTGTAGAGCCGGCGATTTGGTAATTTAAACATTGTATTCATAACTACTAGTTCTTCTATTTGGCACATCTGAATTAGTCTTTCACCACGCTCATTTCGCTCTCCCAATCCATACATTCAAACACAACTATCCACAATTCCTCTGCCCACTTTGGCATTAAAGTCACCCATTAGTATCAGAACTTCACGTTTTTTTGTTGTTTTCATTATTGTTTCTAATTGCTCGTAGAAGTCTTCTATTTCTTGTTCCTCCTTGTCAGCTGTTGGTGCATATACTTGAATAACATTCATTTTCCCTATATTGGTGTTAATTTGTAGCATTATAATGCGATTCGGAAGCGGGGTGAAACCAAGTACGGATTTATCTATTTCCTTGCTTACCATTATGGCCACATCATATCGGTTTGTTCTATCAGAATATCCACTATAATATATAGCTCCGTTTCTAGTCCGTTGTTTTCCAGACCCTGGCCATTGTACATCGCTTATTCCTAGAATTTCGATATTTAATCTTTCCATTTCTATCGCAGTATTATCTACTTTACCTGATTGTAGTAAGCTTCGCACGTTCCATCTTGCAATTCTCATATTTCCTCTTGTGGCAATTTTTAAAAGTGTTCTATTATTTACATCACAGGGATTTCGCTGGCTTACGACCTGGGAAGCCCTGTGGCTAACTAGTGATTTACTTCCCCTGCCGGATCTTGGTTTCCGCGGCTCATGATCAGTAAGGTTACTCATTTGGTTATTGCTAGCCATGATGATTGTACTAGGGATGCTCTTGTGAGCCTTTACTACAGTGGTTTCCCGTGGCCTTCTGTAGCCTTATGTCGTTGACCATCTTCCTGGTTCATCCGCCTTTGAGACCGATTTCTCAATCTCAGGATAAAAGAGTGCCCTTCCACCAACCAGCTCGTCCGCCCGAAGCCGTTGACCAGAAGGTGGGGGATTGCTTATACCGGCAATCGCTCGGTGGTTTTTCGCCATATCTGGCTACCCTCACTTAGTTTAGCCTGCAGACCAATGCAGTTGCCCGGGGTGTGGCACGTGGAGCCATAAGTGAGAGTTAGGTGTCTTATGAGGACCAGTTATCAAGAACCATCTCCCGTCTATGACGCTCGATGTGGTCGTTCCGATAAAAGGTACTACCTCTATAACACAACCCTACACCCCAAGTTTTTGTATAAGTTTTGTACTTATACAAAATCTATCTCTAGGCTTAAACTTTCTCATCCGTATTTTAGAAGCTCGTTGGTTATTCCGTCTGGTCCTGGTGACTTTCTATTTTTGAGTGAATTTATGACTATTTCTACTTCGTGAAAACTGATTTCTATTTCGTCTCTTAGTTCAGGTACGTTATTGTGTTGATTATTATTTTCCTTTGCTTTAAACAGTTCCGTCAGGTATCTTTCCCATTCGTTTGCTGGTATATTCCCATTGTATTCCTTGAAGAGATTAATGATATTATTTGTGAAGAATCAATAAAATTGGATATTGCAGGTACATATGAAATACAAGTGATTGGGAATTCTAACGATTCTGATTATGATATTCCTCTGAATCACAGATAAAACGTCCAAAGAAAAACACCAATAAGTAAAAATAAGGCAAAAATAGTAAATCCAAATTTATCTCAAGTTATAATAACGGATATTCATTGGTGCTCAGTAGTAATTCAACATCAGTCTGATTGATATTTAGACAATATAAAAGCCAACCATGTAGGCAAGTCATATATTGAAGTTTTTTCACTTTTTTTGATTAAAAAGTAATTGAGAATAACCGTCACAATTTTGAAATGAATAACAGATTTATAAAAATTTTTGACATATGTATATTATCTGGTTTACACTCTGCTTCAAGTTGATATGCATTGGTCAAAGGATGAGGATAAAGAAGTGCATATTATAAGAGAAAGCATGAGCCGACACAGATTTATAATTTTAATTTATAATAGTGAAGAAACCGCTACATCAGTGTCAGTACATGGGCGTCAATCTAAATTTGCTTTACCAGATGAAACCAGATTCGACAATATTGGCCACATTATAAAAAGAGACGATAGTGCAAATATGTAGGATGTACAAAAGTAATACTATTTATTTATGTAAAAAGTGTAGAATGCATCTACACCCCGAATATTTCGAAAATTTTTACCTTAAAATTTAATTTACGTTTAAGATACAATATGTTCCTTTATTAAAAATTGTACTGTTTTCCTTAAAAATGAGAAAAAATATCTTTTTGGTTGTAATTTATTCCTAATTTGTGTTTTTAATCCAATCTAATAAATTAATTGTCAAATTTCTCTTTGTCTATTGAGCGGCCGTTAAGGGTTTAATACTATATAAAGAATAAACTGGCCTCATATTTACTTTACTTACCTCAAAACTATTTTAAAGTTAATAATAAAGTATATTTAATAAATATATTCCCAATAATACGCTACGCCTATGTACATTGTATAAAATCTGGAAGATATCATATTTCATAAACTTCAATAAAATAAGATATCATATTTCTCCAATTAACATTCTTTCTAAAAACGTAAATATATAGACCAGCAAAATATTGATAATTTTATCGATGTTTCAAACTATTCTATGAACTTGTCTCACTATACACTCGTGAATCGCACCAATTTATACTGTTACGGGGGCACATTTATCTTAGATGGGTTACAAATTTACATATTTACATGGGCGAAGCATACACAATAAAAATGACCCCGGTAAGAATTTACTAATGAAATTTTTCATGGTTGCCGCTACCGTTTAGTTCAATTTGTAGATTAGTCACCTTTAATTGAAAATTGTCCGACTATAATATGATATTGTCACTCGGAAATATGGGGGTTTTGCCAATTAGTCGTTTGTGACCATTATTGTCATTTTGTTTCAGTTGGATAGGGGTTACTTGTAATTTAGACAGAATAGAAAATTAAAATTCAAGAAATGTTAAGTAAAGTAAACTTAATATAATGATGGAGAGTTTCTTAGCTCAGAGGAACAATTTTTGGTGACCAAAAAGACACAAAATCTCAAGGGAGGATTCAGGCCAGCTTTTCCAGGAGATGCTCTTTAATCAAGATTGTTTATAATATTCTTTGAGTTCGTAATTTAATACACAGAGTGAGGTTTAAAGTGTATTTACATCAATGGACTGAAATTACGTTATCTCCGTATACAGATGATATTATTCTCTGATAAAAACTATTTAGGGGAAGCTAGAATTATCTTACAACTAGCGGCTATGAGGAAAAATAGCGGCTATGAGGATAAACTATGACAAAATCTAAATAATGACAAATCAAATGAGCAGACAAGCGAAGAACATCCCCACCACACGATGAAATTTAACAAAATTGCGACCGGCTGAAAAACAGAGGGTTAAAACAGAAATAGATGTAAATATCTTGCAAATGTCTATATTTAAAAATACATTGAAAAGCCAGGGCTGAATCTGCTAATCTAAATCCATTTTAATATTCATCGCAAATGTTCTCTACATAATAGTTTTCATAAACCATTTTTTCAAACATTTTTAATACATTAGAAAAATCCTTGTCTAGAAAAAGTATTTTGTCTTTTATTTCTATATATAAGGAGTAACATATAAAAGGTTATATAACTGAATCGCATTATGCATTATATTTCTATTGTTTTACTGTTAACTTTATAGTTTAAACCACATCCCGAAGGCAAGCGAACTCTTTGACCATTTATCTGGGGTAGCCCAGATAGATACAGTTTAGTTTTAATAGTAAAAGTTCGCATAACGTTTATTAAAGCGATAAAAATTCAAATTACCCAGTGCCTCAAAGGGTTTATGCACAAACATTTTGACATAAACTCCCCTTGTATGTATTTTCCCTTTATAGTTTGTAGTTTGCAACTGCCGGATTAATTATCCCAGTATGTTTTATATTTTCAAAGCGAATTAGTTACGTAAAATAAATATTTGTAAATTAAAAGTAAAATATAAAGTGAATAAAATATTAGTAGGGTCATGTGTTTAACGATAAACCATTTAAAATTTTAAATTGTCTAATCAGTCACCTTTTAACCTAGAAACACGAAATTGTACGAGTATCAGAAACACATATTTCTAATCTATTACACTAGTACAGTGACTGAAGATTTTCACTCCGATTTCGTTGAATCTCAATCGATTTTCATAAAAATTGGTGAGTTTTTAACGGATACCTTAAGAAACAAAAGTGACATGGTGTCAACTTGAGCTTTTATCCTGGGTGTGGAAATTACTTTATTAAAAATATCACCAGGAATCGATAAAGGGCCAAAATCTAAACAAAATTTATCATATGAAGTTATTAAAATAAATCAATATTTTTTGAAATATTGAAGATCAAAGATTTTGACTTTTCGTGAAAAAATGCATGTTTTAAAGCGGTTTTCCATAAATAACTTAAAAACTATAAGTTTTTATAAAAAAGTTGTCACTACCAAAATTAAAGCTAATAAAAAATTTAATAAATTCCTTGCTTTAAAACCTAACCTAACCTAACCTAACCTAACCTAACCTAACCTAACCTAACCTTTTAATATTAATTCAAAGTGAATTATAGTTAATTAAATGTATATTTTTTTCGGCCAGTATTTAAATTTAAATATTCAAGCTAAATAACGGGAAAATAATGCATTTTATAAAATATACTTATTTAAGTACTTAGAAATACCTATAAAATGAGCTCTAGAAGTTTATAGCATTAAAATTAAGCAAGTCCTGATGAAAATAAGAGGAGCCTTTAGAATGTTTTTGGAAAGAGTGAAAAATAAAAATTGCGTCTGTTGCGTAACAACAATACTTAATATTTTTAGTCTATTTTTGTATCATATTATTTAGTTTATTTTTGTATCATACTGTATATTAGTTTAGATATATAAAATTTCTTTATACTAACTAATAATCTGTAAAGCGCCGTTATCTTGCATTTAAATAACTTTTTACACAAGTTTCTAAAACCTTCATAGAATCGTAACAATGGATTAGTATTTTCCAAATTACCCTCTGACGCATTCCAAAATCCCGCAAGTTGAGACAAATACCCTTATCAGGTAGTTTTTATCAATGATTTGAAAGTTAAAGGTATTTGAAAAATAAATCTATCTTTTAATACGTCGAGGGATCAGGGGGGAGATTTCAGAATGTTTGTGATTAGGGGAGAGAGTGGACATCAGTAGGCAGTTCAAATCCATCAAATCAGTATCAGTTCAAATTCCAGCACTGAAGGAGCGTCAGGCTCTACTTGCCCCAGCGGCATATTAGTGTTTTAAACCAGTCGGTATATTAATAAGTTCGTGTCAATATTGTATCACCGACAAGTGTGTATCATATGCAAGTTATCGGCGTTTAAATGTATTTGTTTAAATATATTTGTTCAAACGTTCTTCTCGAATCTTCATTTTTCTCAGTTTTCTGGGTGGTCCTTCAAAGAAATATATATATATATATATATATATATATATATATATAAAGTGAACCTATTTCCCTAAGGAAAAACCTTGTTTCCCTAGGGAAAAAACCAGCGACCTATTACTGGTGCGTAAAACAAAGCCATCAGGACAAAGGTGTAAGGACAAACACTTACATCTTCGTTCAACGTCATTTCTACAAAAATGAAAATTGACCTCAAAAATTTTGACCGGTTAAAAATGCATATTTCTGAAAAAACATTTGATTTATAAATTTCATTTTCTTTTAAGAATAACTCACTATATACTCAATATACTTAAAAAATGATTTATTACGGCTTTATAGCCCTTGAGATTACCTTTCAAATGGTTTTGAATGAACCTGATATCATAAAAATTAACGGAGTTATTGAAAAATTTTTGGAGTAGAGATTTTGTATGTAATATAGGAAAAAATATAGGTAATACGAAGTAGACGTGTCGATAGATATATGCTCACGAAATATACATGTGAGGATGTATGTATGTATATTTTAAAGGTAGAAGAAGCTAGTGAAAGGAAGTCTGTATATCTGCTCAAAAACATAGTGGGACTTTCTAGTATGCTGTGTGTCTATTGAATATTTTACTATAACTCAATAGATATTCAACGTTCAAAATCACTTCATCGATAAAGGAAGGAGCCAAAACTCAGTTTTATGCAAGCGGTCGAAGCGTAAAGATCCATATATTTAACATTGAACATAAATTCTACAGCGATTGTTATATTGTCGGATAACTTCGATAACATCGGATTCTGAGTGCACAAGATCGTGAAATTATATGCTCGGTTTTATTATGACTAATAAGTTATTTTATCAACTACCTCAAATATTTTAACTTTGATGTTAGTGCTCTGATAATAAATATAATTATAAACTCATTACAGTAATTATGGAGTAATAATATTACAGTTCAATATAAAATAATATTCTATTAGGCAGCACCGCATCAACCAACGTCTGTCGTGTCTGGTCGTGTCAAATCGTCAATGTTACAGTTAAATCTGTTTACCTGTATATTTCCAAAAAGCTTTATATTTCCTGAAAAAAAGTATCGATCTTCAAGACAAAAGTCTTTGTTTCCAACTAAAAATCCCAATCCACCTGCTTCGGAAGAATTTTTAAAAATGATTTTTTTGCAACTGAAAAAAAAAAGGTGGGGCGCTTCTTGCGGGTGTCGAAGAGTAGGGTTATTTTGCAATGCAGTCTGCGGATCATGCAGTGGAGACAATTGCCAAAATAGTCCTCCAATTAATGAAAAAGGAGAAATTGGTGAAGAGAGCTCTGATGTAGAGTGGAAAATTAATAATTAAAGTACTGTTAATATTTGATTAATTTATGAAACATTACCTAAATAAAAAATAAATGAATTAAATTAAATTTTGATAAGTCACATAAGCATTGAAAAAATTGTTCAGGAAATGTGGAAAGAATAATATTAATAAAGTTTGGAATATATTAATAAAGTTTATCATAATTAATAAAAAAGTTTCTAGTTTCATAATTAAAGCTATTAATGTTAATAAAAAAACATTTTCCATTATTTTTATGACAACGGGTAGATTTTAAGGGTGTAAAATTGCTCAATAAATAAATAAATACTTTAATACTCAGTAAATGAGATTTCAATTCAGTAATGTATTATTTAAATAATTAAAGTTTCTTGAAATTAACTTTTTCAATGATTTTACTTTAAGGGGGTCGTTTTTTTTTCACAGTCAATCAAAAATCATATAAATATTAAAGAAACTATTTGGGTAATATTAATATGCGATTTTATATTTCAGAAATATAAAAAATAATTTTTCATGATTTTCGATTTAAGGGATAGTTGCTAAAAGGGTTGAAATATTAAGTAAAATCATAAATTATGCTTATTAATGTTGCAAACTATTTATTTTATTTAATTAATCGAGATTACGTATGCCAGAAAGCTTAAATCTGCATTTTGTACCATTTTTAACAAATAAGGTGGATTTTACCCCTAAAATGCAAAAAGCGCAAGTTGAGCATATGTCACTTTTGAAGTTGAGGGTGAAATATACTTAATTCCAAATTTTTATCCAAATCGATGGAGGCTCACCGAAATCGGAGGTAATAGTTAATTTTTACCTTCTTTCACTGTACTACACATAATTTGATTATATAAATAAAGATTAATGTTTCTGAGTTAATTTGGTTTTCTTCTTTTAAGTCTCTTTGGTTCATTGTATCCCACAGGTGGTACACAATGAACTAGTGCTGCGTACATATTGAACCAAACTGCTTTATTTTAAACAAAGCTAATAAAAATTAGGTTTACAGAAACTATAGTAAGATTTGAAATTTTTGATTGTTTGAAAGCACAAGAATAATTGAAAAATACAATAAAATTGAAGATAGGTATAATTTCTATCTGATGTTTAATAAATAAAAGACACTGTAAACTCAAAATAGCATTGTTGTCGTTTTGTGCTACCACATAGTTTTGGTCTCGGCAAAATATATTTCACACCTTTCTTGTTGACGAAAGCTATATCACGAACATTGGGCATAACAAACTGCTTACTATATTTATCCTTAAGTCTTAAAAATGATATGCAATATTTATTATCTTGTTCTAAATGTAATATTTTCCCCACAAAATATACGACTGACTATGGTGAATGAAATTCTACGAGGACATAATCTTCTACGTTAGGGTTAAAGCCTTGGGTACTAAACAAATTTGGATTTAAAATAGGCAGATCCTGTTCATACTCTCCACTATTACTGTCACTCTCAAGGGAAATATCTATTTCATCTTCCTCTGAATCTGTTTTATTCTCAATAACAAATTGACTCCCTTCTTAGCTTGTCTATTTTCATTTATTAGCTTCTTTCTTGTATTTTGCAATATTTTTTCTTCAATAATGTTTATTTTAAGTGTATCTGCGGCAATAATACTTTTTTTACTTTTTCTGTTCTTTCTATTATTTTGACGAGGTTGGGCTTTCAATGCAGGCATAAATTGTTGTGGTGGAATAAATGATGGTCCTGCTTGACTTTCTGTATGTTTACGGTTTTTTGATTAAATGTTATTAGCTGCAGAACTGTCATTTTCATTTGGCACAGTGATTTCATCGTTATGTTCACCTCCTTGAAGGACTATTGTATTATTAGAACTTTCATCGTTTTTACATGGTGTTTGTTACCTCACTTGGCAAAAATTTCTCGTCTGTAAAGATATCCTGATCAAAGGGATATATACCGAATTTTTACAGGTCTGGGCTATATTTGTAGGAGTCATAAAACGGTTGTGTGCTATTGCAATACATTCAGCTAAGTCATAAATAGATATCATAAATAGCGTGGGTGTGCAAAGTTACAATATTAACGCCTGCAGCTTTTGCCAAATCTAAGGCTTCGATGGATAAATGAGATTCATAATTATCGAATAATAAAATCAATGGGTTATCAGGAGAGCTTCTATTATGTTTAATGAAATGTTTCATTATCTCTACAAATAACTCAGAATTCATCCATTCTGTCGGCGTAGTAAGGCCCAAGGAGCCAGTGGGGGCACCTTTTAATATGAAATCCTTATAATTTTTTAGCGGAAAAACTATTGCTGAAGGTAAAGCATAACCACCGGCAAATATAAAATAGCACGTTATTATTAGGGTCCCTTTCTCACCACTGGTGACCTGCCCAAACCCTTTTTCCCTTTAGGTATTAATATTTTCTGCGTTTTTTTGCACCGTTGTGGTTGCAGTTTTATCCAAGTTGTAAATTCTTGTGCCGTCAGAAAAAACGGCATTCCGATTTATTACAGCATAAAAGTTGTCAAAAAAACGATTAACATCTGTTAAATGATGTCGCATCTTTCAGGCTGCACGGTTCTGGTTTTCTCGCATTTGATATGCAACGTTTCTGCATTCAATGAAGGGCACACAATGAACCATGGTTCATTGTGTCCCAATCTAGTTTGGTTCATTTTGTACGTACCATACCTTGTAACAAAAGCCAATAATTCATTATCTACAACAGTATATTTGGCGTGGCACGTAGCAAGTGGCAAGTAGCACGCGTCTACAATGTTTCTTAAAATGTAACCAATAAAAACGAATGATTCAGCGCACACCAAAATGGCAGTGACGTCATTCATTCTAATCATTCGTTTTCATTGGTTACATTTTAAGAAACATGCTAGACGCGTGCTACTTGCTACGTGCTACTTGCCACGCCAGTTTGGTGGGCGCTCTCAAGTTTATTGTGTACGATTGATTGTTAAACACATGACCCTAGTCTTTACACAGAGAAGGTAATAGAAATGTAAGGATATTTTATCACGTTTTTGGGAAACTAAAAGGGGAATCGATACCTTCTAATACCTTCGTTGCTTTCCTTTCTGATATTATCCCATTTTTTTGTAGTATCTTAAGTCTTAAAAATAACAACACTATTGCCTTTCTATTTCCATATTTTTATATTTTAACATACAATGTTAGATTGGTATACTTCAGACAAAGGTGTAAAAATAAATTACCGACCTAAAGCAAATTATAAAGATGGACTGAATTTTATTATAAATTATTAACTACCCAGTATAACAGGTTAAAACTTAAATTGTCGTGATGGAAAAGTAAAGCAGGATATTTCATTAAAAAATATTTAATTTTGATTTGATACGCCGTTATAAAACACCCGGTAACATTGTTACTGTACTAGGTCGAGTTTAAAGATGCCTACAATTTTTGTTAATAACTTTTTTTTATCTTTTACTATAACAGTTTACTAAGCTTATTTACACCAATCAGTCACTCTGTATGCATTTTAATTAACAAATCTACAAAATATTATCACTTAAAAGATGATCATTCTGAAGATATTGACCCTATCTTTAAACTTTGTATCTAATATCCAAAACGTATTCCAAAACTTTCCGCTTATCGCCGGAAAGATATTTTCTTTTCGGGGAAGTGCTAATGTGTCGAAAGTAACTGACCCTAACTAGATTTTCCCTTTCAGATTTGTTACAGTTTATTCCTTTAGACATTAGGATAGGTCCTAAGGGAGTGTGCTTACTTAGGACCGGACTAACAATGTGTAAACGAAAAGGTCGACATAGAAAGCCGAAATGAAATTAGGGAAAAGTTCTTCGGCGCCTGGTTGGGTTTATTTATTAAAAAAGATTTACTGCTAGCTAAAGAATGATACACCTTTAAAAAAAAAAGCATCAACCAAATTAATACTGAAAAACTTGGTAATGATTAATAATAATTGTGTGTTGCAAAATCAAAACTAATAACCATCCACAAAATATTTATAAACAAATACATATTTGACACTGTAGATTTTCAATGTCCAAAATCACACTAAGTAGAATACTAAAAAAACGAAAACACTATAGATATAGTCTATTTTTGTTATTTAGGAGAGGATGTCAATTTTGAGACTTGAGACTTTGAGAAAAAAATGCAAAAAATTTTGCCACTCCTATTTCCAAGCCTTCCCTAAAACCAACCTCTTGGTAGGAAAAAAAAGTAAACATTAATTAACCAAGAATCTGTAGGCCGGAAAAAATGTTTCAAACAAGAAATGTAGTTAAGAAACCGTTCTCTCAAGTAAAAGGCTTGAAGCGACCTGCTATTGTTAGTTACGCAAGCGAAATAATTTTTTTAAATAAAATTTGTATAAACTAGACGGTAAAAATTCGATACCTTTTGTCAATATTGTCATTATCTTTTGTCTACTAAGTGAGTTTCTATCAAGCTGGTAAATAAAGGAAGGTAGTGCGATTTTTGTCATTTTTACGATTCTCATGAAATCAATAAAATTGATCACTTTCATTGACCGCTCAATGTAGTATTTCCATTGTTAGAGTCTAATCTTCAAAACCTATAACAAAAAATTTCGGTTTTGGCATCAAAATGAGGCATTTGAATTGTGCCTAAAATACGCTTAATTTAATCATCACCACCATCAGCCACTACAAATAAAAGAAATATAAACAAGCTATAGAAGTGCGTATCACAGTGCAAAAACTAGTGAACCACATGCAATTTCTGAAGATTTGTTTCTATCTTCAGGTGTTGAGATGGTAAAAATATTAATAGGAGAAAATACCCGGTAAAAATTAAATCTATACCCCTTTCTGATTATAATAATCAAAGAAGGATAAGTGACACGGCTAAAACATCACTAATTGTACGTATTTCGCTCTATAGATGGATAAATTTACTGATTTCCAACTGTGTCCACCCAGTCTATAACAATTATAAGCTACAACAGAAAAAATGGCACCATAGAAGATATTTTATTTTGTTCTCCACTAGAAACCAATACTACAGGAAAATGTTTATTTGAAGCTTTTATGCAAATGCGTATAAATAACTATGTATTGACTGATTGAAATGAATTGTTGTAAGTACCGATGAGGTAAAGGCTATGACAGGACATCAATCTAATCTTACTGTTAAATAAATATATTTATTTAAATAATTGTGTTTTAAAAAGATACATTGAAGATGGCTTTCTATGGTCAACATCTTGAATAGTATATTAAAGTATAAATGGATATTGATGTCTTTTAATCACGAAGAGGTAATAATGTAAAATGGCTGAATTTGTGGTGTAAATTAGTATACCTTTTGTTATTATGGAAATAAGAAAAACAAAAATTAATTTGCAATCTGTCACATCAGATAAATGGTTATTCTTCTTCTTAGTCGTTAACCTGATGCAGGTATCGTGATATCATGAAGCTGTTAGGTAATTTTTCCAATGTTCCTCCACGTTTTTCTATCTTCTGCCAATCTAGCACATTCTGACAATGGAGCGCCAATGGTAGCAACAATATGGTCCGTGTATCGTGTAGGAGATCTACCTCTACTTCTTTTGCCTTCTACTTTTCCCTGGATGGTAAGTTTTTCAAGACCATTTCTTCGAAGCACATGTCCAAAATAGCTTATTATCTGTTCTGTTATTTGTGTTCTTAGTCTTTTCTTTATGTTTAGCTGGACCAGTATGGATTCATTTGTTCTTCGGGCCACCCATGGTATTCTCAGCATTCGTCTCCAGCAGTACATCTCAAATACATCTATGTTCTTTTTGTCTTTCTCAGTAAGGGTCCAGCATTCCGATGCATAAGTAAAAACTGGAAAAACTAGACTTCTTACTAGTCTCATTTTTGTATCGGTAGTAATTTCATGGCTTTTCCAAATTTTTGTTAATTTTGCCATAGCGCTTTTTGCGATTGCTGACCGCCGCTTTATTTCTTCAGTACAGCCTCCTTTGTTGGTTATTAATGAGCCCAGATACACAAATTTATCTACAACAGCGATATTGTTTATCCTAACCAGATGATTTTGATTGTTGTTAGCTCTGTCAATTATCATGATTCTCGTTTTATCCCTGTTTATTTTAAGGCCCATCGATAAGGTTACGTCTTCTATCCGTTGTAGCAGGTGAATCAATTCAGTTTCAGAATTAGCGAGGATAGTAGTATCATCTGCATATCTCAAGTTGCAAATCTTCTTCCCGCCAATGGTGATGCCACCGTTCCAGTCCTCAGTAGCTTTCCGCATTATCCATTCACCATAGATGTTAAATAAAATTGGGCTTAGTATGCAGCCTTGTCTCACGCCCTTTGTGACCCTGAAACTGTCAGTTAGTTCCCCATTTATTCTAACTCTGGCATAATTGTTATTGTACAGGCTTTTAATTAGCAGTATCAGATGATTAGGGACTCCCATTTCAGACAAAACCTGCCACATTTTACTCCAGTTGACCAAATCGAAAGCTTTACTATAATCTATGAAGCACAAATATGTTGTGATGTTGAATTCTCTGGATTTTTCTACAATCTGCCGTACGTTTAAAATTTGTTCTCTAGTACCACGTCCTGGGACGAAACCTGCTTGTTCCTCCGCAATGTTAGGTAGTAAAAAGGGCTTTATCCTCTCGAGAATTATGTGTAGGAGTATCTTACTGCAATGCGCAATTAGAGCAATTGTGCGATAGTTGCTACATAAATCTTTCGCTCCCTTTTTATATATGGGAATATATAGTGATTGTGTCCAGTCCTCAGGCCATTTACCTGTCTCCCACACTCTTTGACAAATTTGATGTATTATATCCACTCCAACCAAATGGTTATTACTAGTTGTGTATTACCTAAAACAAGAATTAGAAGAATGTTTCCGAGAATTTCGGTAGTATTAATTTGAACAGCATTTTCTCTGATTTAAAAAACTACTACTACAAAACTACAACTACTACTATTACAATAAGTTATTAAGGAACCTTGTATAAAGGCAAAAACATTAATGGGTTTGTAAAAATGTGACCTTTTAATGGTTTCACAATATTTTATGTGAAATGGATTGATTAAATAGGTAATTTTAACGAAAAGTATGCTCTTGATATATTTTAGAATATAAAAGAATGGTATGAGACAGAATATTTTTATAGATAGTCTTAATCGATAGTAGATAGTTTTAAAGATAGATAATTATATGTTTTTAAGGATGGAAAGTAAAATAGAAAATTGACACATGATTTTATATTACTAATGGATTTAGATTTAGAAATTTTCTTAATGAAATGATATTAAACATGACAGGTATACATATATCAACTATCAAACTAGAAATGACAATATTTTAGAAATCAAAATGGTTGATGCTTTTTATACTTTTTTCTTTTTCTTGATACTTAGATCCACTTACCGGCTCAAAGTGGCTATAAACCAAACGGTACACACAAAAAAACAAACCAAAACTTTTCTTCCCACAAAAAACAAACTTTAATTTTCTTAAAATAAAATCTAGCACATATCTAGCAACCTACTGTTTTAAACCCAACTTTTCTTCTCAAAGGTCAAAACATGACTGACCACTAGTCGTTAGTCGGGTAAGCATGTCTACCAAGACTTCCGCTTGGAGTCGCTGCTTAATACCAACTTAGAAATTAAAAGTTACTAAGAGATATCAACAGACGTGTAAAAATGGGATATGGACAGCTTTTGAAAGACTCTCAAAAATACGTAGTACTTAAATATACCACAAAGACTGCGAACCAAAGTGTTTAATTCCCGTATCCTACCTGTTTTTACATATTGAGCTCAAACCTGGACATTCACTAAAATAACCATGGAGAAGATCAGAAAAACTCAGAGAGCTGTGGAACGACAGATGCTGGGTATCTCACTCAAAGACCATAAAACCAATGAAGACATTCGTAGTAGAACAAAATTAAAAGATGCTGTCGAACAGGCAGCTAAACTGAAATGGAAATGGGCTGGACATAACGAACGTCTTCAGGATGGCCGATTGAATAAAGAAATCGGGAATTGGCGGCTATATGAAGCCATAAGACCACGAGGAAAACCGCAAATGCGAGTGATGATTGTTATAATTTAAGTTAGGTGGAGTTTGAAGACATCCAAAGACAAGGCAATACGTACTTTATTTCTTTTTGCCTACAGATCAATGCAAAAAATTGACTGACAGTAGTTAATATATTTTTGACATTACATTAAACTATCAACAATGTCACTTCATAATAGAAACACTATATGACAACATCCACTTTTTATGTTGGATATTCTAACACTCTCCCTCAACATGAAAAGTAGAGAAGCTAAATAATAGACCTTAACAAAAATCATTATACAATTTTGGTTTATTTTTAACACGTGTAGGGTAACGCTTAGATTCTTGAACACTATCACTATTTCTTTCTTTTCTATTCACTTCTTGATTTTCACTCGCAATTTCTTCTACACTTTTTATATTCTCAGATTCCACAATTTCACCGACATCACTTTTCACTTCTTCGAAGTTTTCATTCACACTAAAACATTCCGACTGATGTTGGTTCACTGATTGGGCTTTACCTTCAACAATTCGCAAGTTGCATATAACCTCAGGTTTAAATCGTACGTCGTGGCTCGGTACGATTCTTCTTTCAGATGGAATCCATATCCTCAAACCATCCCTGTCGTTCACATAACCAACTAAATAACCGTGTATCGCTTTGTCATCAAATTTACTGCGAAGATTTTTGTTAACGTTTTTGTTTTCGCTTTCCATTTATTATTCAGATGCGTTTGAATTTTCACTGTTCCTTGTCCATGGGCTAACATACATACATCCGTCTTACCAAGTGATATACTTTCTGGTTCAGAAAATTCTGTATAAGATAAGAAATATTGTTTATCTGTAGTGATATGATTTGTGGCTCCACTGTCACAGTACCATTTTCCAGCTTCAATACAATTGTTAGATGAGGCAATTAAAACAACAGACAAAAAAGCAGTATCATTACTTTTATTCTTACCTACATTCTCAGCTGATTTTTTCAACGGACACTCTTTCGCCCAATGGCCTAATTTCTTGAATTTATGACATGGACATTTTTCTTTTGAACGATATACATTTTTCTTTGACTTCATAGTTTGGTTCTGATTGTATTTTCCTGTCGGGCTATTGCGTGCAACAAACGTAAAAGATTCTACAGTACTTTGGTCACGTAATTCAATGGTACACAATTTCTCAATCAGCAAATTCAAAGTTTGATTCTTTGATGGTATCGTGTCCCACAAATCTTTGAAATTATCAAAGTCCTTACCCAAAGTTGATAAGATCCGACCATTTAACATTCTTTTGGATAAAACATTTTCATCATGCTTCTGCAGTTCATGATTCAAATCTACAAACAGTTTCTGCAACTTCGCTACATGTGTACTAATATCTTCTTTTTCATCACGTTGGACTCTAAAAAAGGCTTCAATTAACATGTTTAACCGTTGCGTACTGCTACGTTCAAATCTCGCACGCAATTTGTCTCATATTTCACTAGCGTGAGAACACGTCAACACGAGCTCGGCATCAGTTTTTCCTAGCGTACTTGCTAACAATTTTGCCGCTTTCGCATCGTCTTTTAACCATTGCTGATGCTTCTGTAGTTCCACTGAAGTTGAATCTTCACTAACCTCAGGACACTTACACATACCGTTTACAACGTCTTCAAGTGCATACTAACGTAATAACATCGAAACGTGCCATTTCCACTTTGACCAGTCTTCAGGACCCTCGAGTTTGTCAACTTGAATTTTATAATCGTTGTTGCTGGTCTCCATATTTTATTCACCAACAATAACAACAAACAAAACTGAATGAAGTACGAACCTAACTTGTTCACTATTCACACGTGGACTGGGCCCAAAACCTGTTATAATTTAAGTTAGGGGGAAGTTGAAGATATCCAAAGACAAGGCAATATGTACTTTATTTCTTTTTGCCTACAGAACAATGCAAAAAATTGACTGACAGTAGCTAATATATTTTTGACATTACAATAAACTATTAACAATGTCACTTCATAATAGAAACACTATATGACAACATCCACTTTTTATGTTGGATATTCTAACAATAATATTAAAAGAACTGCATGGCCAATGTGGAAACGTTTTACACACAATGATTTTTGAAGTGACGGACTCGTTATAACTAGATTCTTTTTTTTTTGAGAATTCGTTTCAACAAGTTGACATTTCAACATATATAAAAGAATAACTTATTAAAATATCAAGTAACAGAATGTCAAAACTAGATTTTTTTACCCAAAACCTGGATTAATTCTGAACCAGAAAGATGCAAAAATTCGCAGAATTGGGGAGCGAAGCTCTCAAATATTTGGTGCTGTTTACAACAACTTATTAATGCGAGACAAGTTTCTGATCAATGTTTCTGTTTCTGTTTCTGTTTTCTGTTTCAACCAAAGTTAGAAATCGTTTATAACTCGAAAATGAATTCATTGTTTGCATGTCGAACAGAGACCAGGTTTGAAGAGCTAGTTTTCAAAACATAGCCATATACATCCCATTAATGTGTATTTTTTACTTTATACTGTATTTTTATGTAAAGTGTTGAATTATTACTTATGTTTTATGAGGTTACCAACTAATTAACAGCAACATTACTTAACACAGGATTTTATGTAAGCTATGGAATGAGGACTATTGAAAAAAGTTAAATTTTTTCAGAAAATTTCGCGACCCACATAGCTCTTTAGCGCCACCCAACTTTTTGGGAACCACGGAACTAAACATACCATACACACACACTACTCTAACTTGACGTCGGGACTCGAGTCCCTAAAAAGGAAAAAGTGTGTGTTTCGGCCACCAACTTGAATTGGTGACTCTCTAACCGAAAAAATGTCGGAAGGCCGGATCCGAGGGGGGTCCGGCCACCAAGCCAATGTATGCCGCACATGACCTCAGTGCTCGCAATTCACGAATATATCTTCAATTAATCTACCTGAGGGGCCTAGTTTTATACGTGTTTAATTTATTTAATGATTACCTGACCCGATTTCAGCGATTCCGAGATGACTTAGACAGAAAGCATTTTTTTTGTTTTTTTTTTATTTTTATTTTTTTTTGGTTTTGCTTTTTTCTTGTTTAAAACTAACTAAAGCTATGCTAACTTAAAAGTGTGTATGTTCTGGGGTGCGCATTTTCAGGTGTATACGGTTATAATACACCTAATGTATATTGTACTTAATCTAATCTAAACCTATAGCGTATCCTCTCGCCAGAGTGTTTTTTTGGTTGCTTTCTGTCTAACTTTATATTCGTTTTTGGGACTACTGCACAACTATCTCATTCTTTATCAATTATTTTGGTTTTTGCTATATCCTGCTATCTGTTGTTTAGGTCTTCTGTGTACCGTTATTATTTTCTAGTTGTAATTTGTCAGCTCTCTTAGGATTCTGCTAGGATGATTTCTTAATCCGTTGAATAACGTATGCTCGTTCATTCAATATACGTAGGATTCTTGTCTGTTCCGAGTGTCTGTATACGTATCTCAGTGGTACGTATCTAGGTATTTTTAGATCGTCTCTTAATAATTGGTGTTGTGTCGTTTGGATTTTTTTCTGTTGGTTTTACAAGTGTGTCCCCAAACAGCGGAGGCATACGTAAGGACAGACCAGATTATGCTGTTTGCAACTCTGATGTTGGTTTTAAATCTTAACTTGCTTCTTCTGCATATAAGTGTTAAGAGCTGACTTTTTAGGGCTTTAGCTTTATATATCGATTGGTTGACGTGCTCGGTTAATGTGAGCTTTTTGTCGAGTATCACCATGAGGTACCCTGCCTGATTTGTCCATTCTACCGGGGTTGTCTGCTATCGTGGTTTCTTGATTTGATACATTTCTTCGATGAATAACATTACGGCCTGTGTTTTATCGGGATTTAAGGCGATTTTCCATTTAATACACTGTCTCTGGAATTTATTCAGTGCTCTCTGCAGATGATTAGCTGCATGATTCGAGTCTCTTCACCTGACAGCTATTGCCGTGTACGGCCCCGACTTCGGATACGGTTGCCATTATCCGAACTCTGAACCTTCTATTGGCTAGGTATGATGCAAGAAGACATTTCATCACCTCGCTATCCCAGATCACTCATTCTATAGAGGAGTTCTTGTGCCAGACTCTGTCAAATGCTTTGCTGACATTTGGGAATACTGTTGCAGTATTATATTCTCTGTTGTATCACTTTGTTATGAATTTCGTTAGTAATAATAATCTTAATACTTGTAATTCACAGGAGTGTTCGCTTCTGAATATAAACTGAGCTTCTGGAATAGCGTCTAAGGCCTGTGAGTCTTCGTTGAGTCTTTTCAGTATTACTCATTCCGCTATTTTGCTTATTTTTGAAAATAAGGCTATTATCGAGCACAAGTTAATTTAATCTAGCCCAAGTACTTTCGCTTAAAATAGCATCTTCAGGGGCATCTGAAATAAGCCAAGAAAACGTTTTTTAGATGAAGTAAATTAGTTAACTTCGATAAAAAACTCGAAGTTAATGGATGAAAAAAAACGTTTTTGAGATTACCGTTTTAGACTTACTTCGTCAAAATGTAAACTATCCGGCAAGCGTAGAATGTGGAAACATTCAAAATAACATAAAATTGTACAAAACACTACACTAAAACGAGGACAAACAGTTTAAAAATTACTTCAAGATTCTACGCTACTATGACGATAATCGTTTTAGTGTAGTGATTTGTACAATTTTATGTTATTTTTAATGTTTCGACATTCTACGCTTGCCGGATAGTTTACATTTTGACGAAATAAGTCTAAAACGGTAATCTCAAAAACTTTTTTTTTCATCCATTAACTTCGAGTTTTTTATTGAAGTTAACTAATTTACTTCATCTAAAAAACGTTTTCTTGGCTTATTTCAGATGCCTCTAAAGATGCTATTTTAAGCGAAAGTACTTGGGCTAGATTTAATTAACTTGTGCTCGATAATAGCCTTATTTTCAAAGTTCATTTATTCGAGCATTCAACCTCATTTCATTTTGCTTATTGACAATAATAAGCTGATCGGTCTATAGTTTTGAGGAAAGGTGCCATTTTTTCCTGGCTTTGCAATCATGATAATATAAGCTTCCTTTAATCTGTCTGGAAAATATCTTAGTTTGAGCATGCTGTTTATTATGTTAGTGATTTATACAAAAGCTTTTGCTGGTAGATATTTCAGCGCTCTGTGTGTTATGTTGTCTGGTCCTAGGGCTTTCTTTGTATTTGTCAATTTTATTAGTTATTTGATTACTTCAGGGAAGGTATGCATTATAACTAGTCTGCCCTTTCTTCTTTGCTTTCTTGCTATTATTTCGACCTCCCCAGTAAAATCTAGGTCTTCGTATGGGTGTTCGTTGTTACTACAAACCCTTTCTAGCTCGTACTTTATGACTTCTGCTTTTTCTTCTTTCTTGTGAACAATGTCCTGTTCTACATGTAGAGGAAGAATTGATTTTTTATCTATTCAGAGGATTTTAGATAATTTACAGAACGCGAATTTGTTTGGTTTCGCTCTTGGATATAGGAGTCCCAGCATTCGTTCCTGTAATTTTGGAGTTGTTTTTTCACTTTTTCTGTCTAGCTCGTTTGCAATCCTCTTATATTCCCTTGTTTTTTTTTTCGGTACGCTCTTCTTCTATTTTTGTTTTTTCTTTAATTAGGTTTTTAAGCTCTTCGCATATGTCCTTGAACCTTCCTCGCTCTGTGGTAATGGCTACTGTTTTGGAACTAGCATCGATGGCATTTATTATGGTTTGCTCTAGTTTTATTTCGCTTTCTTCGAGCTCTGTAATATTGCTGTTTGTTGGAATAATGCCGATGTTTTGCTCACAATTCTTTTAAAGTTTAGCCAACTTATCTTCTTTTTATTGTGGGGCTGCAGATATGTAGTTTGTTTCTATTGCACCCAGGGTCAGGACAATTAGATTATGCATCGAATCGCCTTCAGTTAACGAATGTATTTTATATTGTTGACCCACGTTGTGTATAATTGCAATATCGAGATGTGTGGGAAGTATTACATGAAAACATGTCGGATCAGTTGGTACGATTACATATATGTTGGGTCTTTCTTCGAGATAGCCGCACAGTAGTCTTTCATTAAGATTGGTTACCCTGTGGAACCAATTGGGAGATCTCGAATTCATGTCGCCTGTTATAATTGTAGGTTCTTCTGAGTTCAGTATAAGGATGTATATGCAAATATTATGATTAATGTTTCATTTTTGGTAATGCCCCGGATCATCGTGGCTTTCATTGTGACCAAGCCATCTAGTGTTAAAATGTGTTGATGTTATATTCCTTTTTTCACCATTCTTTGTTGCTCCTGAGTTGGCTCTGTGATCTGTTCTGTAGATATCGTAGCCTGGGAATTTTGTCTTTTTTCTTTCTTCTAGTTTGGTCTTTTGGAGTGCTACGATATTGAGCTCTAATCAGTCTGTAGCTGGCTGTATACCACGTATCACAGAAAAGAGGTTAGTCTTCGTAAGTGGGTATATTTATTTAAAAACCCTTAAAAGGGCTACATCAAAAAAACAAACGTTTTTGGACTAAACAGTCCATCATCAGGTTTAAAATCGCTAGGTTAAAATGCCTGAGCCATCAAAAATACATGGGTACAAAACCTTTTAATTACATATCGCTGTAAAAGATTATACATCTTATTGTTAAAAAACTGTGATGTTCAGTAATAAATTAAATATGACTCCAGGTAACATACATTGCAAAAATTGAGTTCCAGAGCCGGGGAGAAAACCTCTACGCACGGACAACAGCTGGAAACTAGTTTGAGCTTTAAATGAGTTGATGGACTGTTTAGTCCGAAAACGTTTGTTTTTTTTATGTAGTCCTTTTAAGGGTTTTTAAATAAATATACCCACTTACGAAGACTAACCTCTTTTTTTTTAATTTATTTAGAATTTTGTCGGTGCTTGTCGTTGTTGGTAATCCCTAATGACAACTCTCTTAAGTTTATCATTATTAATTGGGTATGCTATAAATTCTACCTTAGGGATATGTTTCTCTAAGATATGGACCATGCCCAGATAGTCTTCTCTGATTTTTGTGTTGATCACTATTGACCTGCCGGATTTGGTGAATTTATTTATTGAAATAATTCCCTTATTTGCTGTTCTCTGCAGGATTGTTTGGTGCTCGGCGATTGATTTTAATATAATCGCATAAAGATATCATAACTTATGTATGTTGTAACTTATTTATACAAATAAATATTGACACCGCATTACAGACCACGACCAAATTCATCAGGATTTTTAAGAAGAAGAAATAAAAGAAGAACAAGAACAATATTTGTACATTACAGTTTGTACAATTAAGGCATTAAGGTAAAATTATTAAAATAATTTTGGAGTTTTAGGATTGTATCATAGGTGGTGTTCAAAATAATTAGGAGAGCTAATTAAATGTTACAGAGACAATAGTTACGTCAATTTTAAAAAAATGCTTACGAGTGCGAGTCTTAATTGTCTTTAGCGGATTATCAATGTTTGTCTATAACCCATTCGCGGTATTTTTTACTATATACACGGTCCTGGTTCCTTGTGAATACTCGTTCACTATGAGAGGAAAAAGTGTATGATCATTACGGTGACCAAAATCAGATAGGGGTGCGAAAAAGTCAAAAAAGATGTTAACCAACGTCTGGTATACGGGAACAAAATCAGAGAAGCGAAATCTGAAATCAGAGAGGAGCGAAAAAGCGTCTGTTGTCTTTGGGTGGAACAGACAAATCATGGTAATATACAACGTCTCATGTCTACGGGAGCCAATAGTCACGATCGGAATTAGAGTCAACAGTGGGAATTATTACTAAGGGTTGACTTATCTAATAATTTGAAATTGAAGATAGTAATTTGATATTTGAAAATAGAACATAGATGTGAAAATTAGAACATAAGACAACTGTTCAACCAAACAGTAGTAAAAAGACTTAAAGGACTATGGCTAGGAGACTTAAGTGATTCGCGTTGAATCATTGATGGATTAAACTGACTCTGTATTTGTTAATGAGATTGCAAATAACAATAAATAAATCAAATAAGATTTATAAGTACTCTTCGAGCAAAAACAATGTTGGTATTGTCATAAACTTTAATGACACTGTTACAATCGTTATATTTTTATATTGTTATCCACTTGTGTAGATATAAATCTACATTATAAATGTGTAGATACAAAATAAAGATGTTATCCTGTTTTTATAGAAACTTATCCTATATCCTATATCTATGCTATTGATTTTATGTTTATTTATTTGATTACTACTTCACACCTATGGGTAAAATTTGTTTTATCTTTCTTAATATTATTCATATCTATTAAATAAGCACATAGCTTTAGATATTTGAAGCAATAAACCGTTATGTGAGCCTTTTAGCCCCTTTTATATCCCATTAAATGGAGAAAAAGAGAATAGAATCTATCGTGTTTTCCTAAAATAACTGTAGAACCCACGAAATTGTCGTGGTATCTTGGAAATGTCTGTCATAAAACGAAATGTGTCGTAAATAATGTGAACAAAATTTTACCTTGATCAATATATCCACAAAAATTTATTTAGTAAATAAAATAGATTTTAAAAATCAGTCTGCAGTTTGGTTTTTATTTGTATAATACGAGACAGAAACACTTCGAATCTTCAATTTTATATTAACACCTTATATCTTAAAAGATATCCATCAAAGTTTTTCTAAATAAATTAAAAGAGATAAAAACAGGTCTATTCTATCATTTTTTGGTTCCTTTTAAGTACTGAAACACTCTTGTGCTAGTGCACTCAAGTCTGCTAATTAAACTAAATTGGTAGATAATGCGGATTGCTATCAATCAGTTGTTGGTGTGTTGACATTTTAAATTAAAATAATAAATTCCTAATTAAAAGCTAATTTATTGCAGAAATAAAAATTAAATAGGGCAACGGGTACAGTTGTTGGCCGGTCACTAGTGATTGGCTACTTTCACAAAAATCCGAAATATTAAGATTTTCAGAAACTATAAGGATATATTTATTTGCATTTAAATTTAGCAACATTGCTATATATTTGGTCTAGCTATATTCTCTCAGAGTTAACATTATCTGGTTGTTACGGTGTGTGTTGTTCGAAGCTTAATATGCGCATCCAGTTTTAAGAGTTTTTTAAAGAATTTGTTAAGGAAGACTATTCACGAGGTGAGTTATCTTGGCTAATAGTATTATGTATCATCAATCAGCCAATCGCGTCCACTGCTGGACATAGGCCTTCCTCAGTTCTTTCCAGTGTTCTATGCAGCTTGTAGCCAGTTTCCCGCTACATGTTTTATATCATCGTTCCATCTCGTCGGTGGTCGTCCTCACCAAGGCTCACGTTCAGCATTGCACGTTCCATGGCTCGTTGTGTAACTCTGAGTTTATTCGCAGATTTTTGCGTGAGTGTTAAAGTCTCTGCTCCATAAGTTTGTACAGGCAAAACACATTGGTTATAAACCTTTCGCTTGAGACACATGGGAATTAAACTTATTAGAATATGGCTTAATTTCCAAATGCTGTCCATGTTAGGCCTATTCGCCTCTGTATTTCATGTGTTTGATTGTCTCTGCTTATTTTGATTTCGTGTCCCAGATATTTGTAAGTGTCTGTTTGTTGTATGGTATTATTGTCAATAGCTATATTTCCACTCATTACGAGATTTGTTATAAGTTTAGTTTTCTCAAAGTTTATCTTTAATCCTGCTTTTTCAGACAGACTTTTAAGCGAATGCATCATAGAAACTGTATCATGTAAATTATCTGCGATTAATACAAGATCATCTGCAAATCTTAGGTAATTTAATTTTTCTCCATCTATATTGATGTTTATATCTTGCCATTAAGTGCTCTTAAATATTGACTCTAGAGCTGCCGTGAACAATTTTGGTTAAATATTGTCTCCTTGTCTAACTTCTCGACCTAAGCTGATTTTTTCTGCGTCTTCGTGTAATCATATACTTAATGTAGTGTTCTCGTAGATGTTTTTGATTAGTGTCGTGTACCTGTAATCTATTTTTTACTTGAATCGTAAAGGTTACGTTGATATTCTTCAAGACCTTTCACATGCTTAAATGGCGATAAAACCTGCTTCTGCTTGTTTCCAAAAAATGAACGAATGTTGGCTGTAAAGGAAAGCAAAAATATATATCAAAAAGAGCATCACGTCAAAGGTAATTTGACGGTTATATTTACCTTTGCAGCATCTGAAGAAATAACAGCACCAATGAACATTTAAGTACAAACAAACTCCTACCAATCTTCTAAATTCCGTTTTACGAGAATGGGGGATAGGATGTAGCGATACCGGATGGGTGAAGAATGAAAACTTTTATGAATACATAAGAAACATAAGAAACTTAAGAATACATAAGAAACGTCTTATATAAGTACCTAGTTTTGAAAAGCACTAATTTTCCAGTGAGTTTGTTCGTTGATGGACATAAAAATCACTTAACCATTCAAACCAGTGAATTATGTTCAAAGTTACAAATTATTTTAGTGGCCTTATATCACAATGCGACCAGAATTATACAACCTGCAGATATTGCTGCATTTAAACCATGAAAGGCAAATTAAAACCGGAAAGTATTAAAGTTTAGACGCGAAAACCCGAACTCAGTAGTAACCAAAAAGAATTTTGCATTGGTCATAAATACAGCCATTAGTCAATTAAAATCAGATTCCATAATTATTGGCTTTAAAGCATCTGTATTGTATCCACGGAACCCTGAAGCAGTAGACAATTTAAAATCTTTAATAAAGATCAAAGACCCACATAAAGGTATTAATCACACTATTTCTATGACAAAATCTATACCATATGAAGATTTTGTACACATTTGTGCCCCAAAAATATTAAAATTTGAAAGTTTATATAACTGCGAAGAACTAAAGGGAGATTTAAAATTGCTCTTTAATATATTTATTTTATTTCAAAATACCATAGATCTACCCACGATTCAGACTACAGAGACAGGTGAATTTCAAGTGATATACAAGATATTTCTATCATCACAGAAACCCATATATCTTCAGATATTACACTTAACCCTGTAGGTGGCAATGAAATCATATGCAATGTATAAGATATTCCTGTTATTACAGAAGAAAATCTTTTTTCGGAGTTTCGAGTTCAACTTCCAGAAAACGTTGATATTACATATAAGATAACAGATTTCACAGAACATACAATGACAGAAGATATTCAATCGACATCCAATAATCTGCCTATAGTTAATTAAGACAAAACTCATTATCTAAAGAAATTAAAACCTTAATCGACAAATTCTTTTTTTGGCCAAAAAACCCCAGAAAGAAAGGGCAAAAAGCAAACAGAAAGGTTGCCTTTCGTGCTCACTTCTTCAGATCGTTAAAATGCAGAGGGGCGTAAAATTGAAGCAAAAGCAGCACCAGACAAAATAAAATTAGAACGAAAACAAAGGTGAATTGACGCAAAAGCAAACAATAAAGGTCAAAAAATCAAGGAAGCCAAGATGAAAGTAATAAAAAAATTACCACAAGAGTCAATTCCGGGAGCAAAAAATGGCAAACTGTTGTAAAAAATTAAGAAAATGCTACAGTAAATACAGTTAATATTGCAGATACCAATATTTTGAAAGCAGACACACCTATTGATCATACACTTAAAAGTACTACTTTGTAGTGGTGAGAGATTACTTGAATGGATCTTCTTCAATAAATGGATTGGACGAAGGGGTACTATTGAGTGGCCAGCTAGGTCGCCAGATCTTACGCCTTTGTTTTTTTTTTCTGTGGGGTTATATCAAGAACAAAGTAAAATGCAACACAACCAACTATCATTGAAGACCTCAAAGAAAGGATAACTACAGAAATACGGAATATTTCTCCTCAAACTTTAAACAAAGTTTTATAGGAGACTGTGTTATTACTAACAATGAGGTGGAGAATATTTTGAGCATTTATTTTAATGTAATCCAATCAATTACCTCGGGTATTCTGTGAATTAATTATCTTGAAGAAAATTATAGTTAATTTCAAAATCTCACCTTGTATTATTCATAAAAGACCCTACATGATATAGTTCGTTGAGATCAGGTTGTTAAGGAGCTTTTAAAAACATAAAAATATACAGGGTGTTTTATTCAAAATACAGATTATGGACTATGCCCGACTTGCGTGGATCACCCTATACATTTAAATTTAAGTTTTAGAAAGTGCACACTTAAATTTAAAAGTAAACCCCCTATGTGGCTCAGTGGTAAGAGCGCCTACCTTTGAACCTAAAGGTCGTGAGTTCGAATCTCACCTGGGTGGAGAAATTTTCGTTTAGTAAAAATTAATAAATGAAAATCATTTCTATCCTTGTGCGATCGGTACTCACCGGAGGGACCGCAGACGTTCGGATACAATTAGCGTCTCTTAGCGAAGACAATGACGTCGAGTTTGCTAAGTATCAAGACAATTATTACTCTACCCACACACTGCACTCTACACTAGGTACCTGACTATAAAAATTCACTGTACCGTGCCAATGACCATTTGTTGTCGACGCATTAAACTCAATAAAAAAAAATAAATAAATAAAAGTTAAGTTATCTCAACGTTTTTTATTATTTTCCATCCACATATCATCCACTGTACTGTACTGCTTACCGTGACTTTGCCATAAATCTTTTTTTGTTTAATACGTGTTCTTGTTTGTGATGTATTTAAGTTACGTTTTATATTCTTTTTTTTATATACTATGTATTTTTTTTAATTGCTACAAACAATATTGGATTTGTTAAGTAGTTTAATAAATTAACTCTCTCTGTCCACTGAAAACAATTAATGAGAACATTGCGATTTATTAGCCTAATTGCAAGTATTCTATTAAAATCATTCTATCATATTCTAAAGTCAAAAAGGGACTTAACTACCAAAAAACCATATAAATGCCGTCTCCTATATTTTTTGTTCTTAAAGCTCACCGCTTAAGCAACACAGTGACTTTCTCCCATTTTCATTTAACTTTTAACATTTCACTGATTAAAAAACATGTTTTTTATTTGCCTTGTCCTAACTTCTTCGCAAAGCAATTTATGCCTTTTAATAAGATTATAACATCAAGTTATAAAAAGTAAACTTCTTCCTCTTTGTTTTTCAGATTTATTTCTCTTTGGGACGAAGTCGCCGTTTTTCACAACAAACGCAACCTCAATTGAAAATAAGTTTCATCATTACTGTGGTATGTCTGCTGCTTTGAACTTCATTTAAACGTTTTAAAACTTTTTAATTCAGATCATAAATTTTTATTTTTATTATATTTGGAAGTTTAATGTGGCAAAAGGTAAAGGGAACATTTTTTTAATCTTAACGATTTTTTTAGAAATGTAGTGCTTAAAATGTATATAAAATTACATCGTCTATTATAAAAATGGTAAATTGTTCGTTTTGATTTCAGTTAAAATAATTTTTTTTTAAAATCATGAATGTGTTGCTTGTGTGAGTCCATTTCAAATAGGTAAAGAAATAATAAATAAGACTTACTCACAAACAATTTAATTTAACTATTCAGACGACCGGTTTCGCTTTCTACAATATGCAAAGCATCTTCAGGTCTCGATACAAAGTTAAATAAATGATGCCGGTACTCTATTAATTGATGGATGGTAGAACATGGTTGAAACTATCATTTATTGTTGAATGGAGAACTTAAGTCTGCTATTTTAGTTGGTTGACAGTTGAACGGGAAGTTCTTAAGGACATAGATTTCATTAAATGAAATAGAGATAGGTGTGTGATTGTTTGTTAAATGAAAGTGACGTTATATACCATTTTATTATTTAAAAATTATTTATACTTATTCGAGAGATATATTTATGAAATGTGTGTTATTTTCTGAGTATTTGTGTTATGAAGGTGACAGTTTTATGACAGTGAATAAGCTTAGATGTACAAATTGTGTGGGTGTGCAATTCTTTCAACTTATAATTATCAAATTTCTTTGATAAAGTTCTATTGGCAAAATGGTAGATTATTGCAAGGTCGAGTATATAAAATATTAAAATTAAAACAATTAAGGACAACACACTAAAACAGAAAACACTTCGAAGGGACGAATTAAACATTAAATTTAAAAGGGGAAAGGACTTGTATGCACTACATCTCAGTCTTGGACACAATTGTGCTCAATGTGCAGACTACAATAGCAGACTTAAGTTCTCCATTCAACCATACATGATAGTTTCAACCATGTTCTACCATCTATCAATTAATAGAGTACCGGCATCATTTATTTAACTTTGTATCGAGACCTGAAGATGCTTTGCATATTGTAGAAAGCGAAACCAGTCGTCTGAATAGTTAAATTAAAATTGATTTATTTATTATTTCTTTATTTATTATTTCTTCACCTAATTTTAATTTTTTTTACCTTGCGTAACTCTCTTTTCGTTCCGTTTTTTCTATCCTGACTGAACGTCTAATATTGGATACTTCTAATAAAACTTGTAATTGAGTAATGTTATATTACATGAGGCACAGATTAACAAACTCAACTATTTATTTAATTATAAAACGTTTAAAAACTATTAGCAGTGTGGACATTCGGAGCTACTGCTTGATACCACGTAACCTCACCACCGCTTGTCTATATTTTTCCGAAGTATCTACTGTCCCGATGCAGGATTAATATATAACATCTCCTCTCTCGTTGGAGATCAAGCTTAATGGGAGCTTTTACTAATCTTCCGGAGCGCGTTCTAATATTGTAATCCGTGAATGTTTCATCTCTAAAGTAGAGAGGGACTTGTTACATCTTAGATAGCCTTCTTCAGTTCTTAATAAACCGATTTGTGTCTCGAAGTTGTATTCACTGGGTGTTTAACTGTAACACTGTCACATAATACTGGCATATACATTAGGACACTTAGGAGTTAAGTGAAGTTATTAGAACAGAATAAATATGTAAAGCTGATATTTTTTTTAAAACCTGTACTTGAATTGCTGTACCACACACACCAGTGTGTTAACGTTTTATTGTGACTAATCGTATACCACATACAAGTCTATCTTTAAAATATTCCTATAAAAATTAACCAAATTTACAATATTGAGCAATACTTTTTAGCTTTGGTATAAAACTTTTAATATCCTCGTGTAGCTCTTGATTTGTGATGTAAAATTTATACCTTTCAGCGACAACTAACTTAAGAGCAAAACATAATAATTTATTGAATTTGTTTAAAATAATAAAAATAATTAATAAAATTACTTTATTTAATTTTAAAAATATTATTTAAATTTTAAAAATAGAAAAAACATAGAAAGCTCCGCGCTAGTCTACAGTACCGCCTACTGTTTCACTTTTTTCTGTATTGACCTTCATCAATGTTAGCCAGCTCGTTTTCTCGGAAGTATGAATATTATCAAATTGATCTGCATCTTAAATTATTCTAAACCTCAATTGTTGTTCGTCCTCTATTGTTACTCTCTCTCTTCAATCTTGACCCCCCAGGGGGAGTGTAGTGGTCGACGTGATGTCGTGTATTGTCCGTCTCCAGAGATTTCTGTCTCTGGTCATTTCTTTTAATTCATGCATAGGTCTTTGGCATATTTCTGTAATTTGATCTATCCATCTTGTTGGGGATCTTCCTCGTGATCTTCGGCCTTCTACCTTTTCTTGTATTATGAGTCTTTCCATGTTTTCTGTGTTTGCTCTCATAACATGTCCAAAATATTCTATTGTTACAGAATACACTTTTTCTTTCATATAGCCTTAAAAGCAAAATTCCATGAGGTTAAGGCCTGGACTTCTGGGTGGCCAAGAAATAGATGCGTCACGATCCCTTTCAATCCACCGACCAGGATACTTCCGGCAAAGGTACTCCCGAACTTCATTACTGAAATGCGGTGGAGCGCCATCTTGTAGAAACCACATATTTTGCCTTATTGCAATATTCACTTCTTCCAAATACTCTTTTGCCAAGAACTGCAAATAATTATCATCATTTAAATTGTTGGGAAGAAATACTGGGTCTATTAAATTTTTATCCACAAATCCTGCCCAAAAATTAACTTTGAAAGTCCTTTGGTGATGAGTCGTTTTTTTGGCGTGAGAATTTTCGTCGGCTGATCCAACTTACCCAAAGTTAAATACATATTTACCATTTCCTGACATGTGTAGGTTATTGTAATATCAAAATTTTTAATATTAATCTTATCCACATAATAAATGATAGCTTCAAATTATTGACTATTATTGATGGAACTGTTTGTAATTATTGTATCCGAGAAACTTATTGTAATTTTATGGCCAACTAGAAAAAAACATAGTTTTTCAAAAAAGAAATGGCAAAAAAGAAAAGTCTAAAAAGTTTTAAAAATAATGTGTTAAACTAATGATGCAATGATGACACAATTCATTTTATTTAAACGTACTCAAAAGTCTGGGGGTATTTAGGGCTGCCCTTAAAATTTTTCTGTGCGCTTAGATTTTGTTGTTTCTTTTATATAAAAAATGCTTTCAGAACAAGAAAGCAACGTGTTCATTTTTATTAAAAAATGTCAAGTAGTTTAGGAGATAATGCAAAAAAACAATTTTTATTTTGTCTCTTCAAAGAGCTGTAACATTTTTTGTGTACACTTTTGTACTAAGGGAGAGCGCCCACCAAACTGAATGAAAATGAATGAGCGTTCAGCGCACACCAAAATGAGAGTGACGTCATTCATTGTAATCATTGGTTTCCATTGGTTACTGTTTATGTAACATTCTAGACGCGTGCTACTTGCTACTTACCACTTGCCACGCCAGTTCGGTAGGCCCTCTCACTAAGGTAAGTAGGATTCAATAAATTTAGTTTTGTCCCCGGAATGCGTGATTTAATTTATGACATACCTTTTTGACACACCCTGTATATAAAACTGGGTATTCATGTTCGTATTAATTAATTAATGTAGCTTTTTTCCGATTTAATGATAATTAATGCAGTTAAATAAAGGTGAAGGGTTGGAAAGCTCTACGAGAGGAAGAAGTTTATGCTTTGTGCCAACTGATGAGTAGGATATATGAGGAAGAAAAGATCCCCAATGCATGGAGACAGAGTGTGATGATATCATTGTATAATCATAAATAAGATATTCAGGACTGTAAGAACTATAGAGGGTTAAAGTTAATGTGGCACACACTGAAAATTTGGGGGAGAACTGTAGAGGGAAACCTATAGAGAAAACATCGATAGGAGAAGAGTTTAAAGAAGAACACGAAGAAGGACAAGGCATACAACACGGTCCTTAGACAAAGAACTATAATGTATGAGAGAGACATGTTGAAAAGTATGTAAGACTCATATACGTTTAGGGAAACGTATAATAAAGTAAAGACTTGTGTCGGATTGACCGAAAAATTTCCAGTGACGGTTGGTTAGTTTACATCAAGGCTCTGCACTGAGTTTCTACCTTTTTAATCCTCATCCCACAACAAGGAGGATTCAGACCTGGCAAATCTTGCACTGGTCAAGTCTTCGTATTAACAGAACACATTGAAGAAGGCTTTGAAGAAAAACTTATAACAGGGGCTGCTTTTGTAGATCTGACAGCAGCCTATGATACAGTAAGGCACAAAACATTGCTCCGCAAATTATACGACACTCTCAATGACCACCATCTGGGAAAGGTGGTATATTCCTTACTGCAAAATAGACGTTTTTTCGTTATGCTGGAGAGTAAAGTAAGTAGGTGGAGAGTTAAAAAAAACGGCCTCACACAGGGAAGTGTTTTAGCACCAATGCTCTTTAATATATACACAAACGACCAACCTACTCCGAACGAAACCAAGCACTTCCTCTATGCTGACGATCTTGCAATATGTGCTCAAGGAAATAGTTTTAAAGAAGTGGAGGAGAAACTCGAAACTGCCTTAAAAACAATGACAGCGTACTACCTGCAGAATTCTCTGAGACCCAATCCCTTTAAAACCCAAGTCTGCGCTTTCCACCTTTGCACAAAGGAAGCCAAGCGAAAACTCCAAATTGTGTGGAATGGTAATACATTAGAACACACAAACCAACCTACATATCTTGGAGTAACTCTGGACCGGCCCCTCACCTACAGACAACATTGCATAAAAACAAGAGGGAAAGTAACAACTAGGAACATCATACTCAGAAAGCTAACGGGAAGTAAATGGGGCGCACTTCCTGGCGTTTTAAGAACAACGGCACAGGCAGTGTATTTATCAACTGCTAAATATGCATGCCCCGTTTGGTGCAGATCTGCCCACACCAAACAAGTTAATACTGCGCTAAATGAGACATGCAGGATAGTAACAGGGTGCATGAAACCAACGCCACTTTCAAATCTATATAGAGCAGCGGGTTTTGCAGAACCCTCAATACGCAGAGACGCTGCAGAACACATAGAGAAAATTAAACAGATCGCAGACGATCGGCATGCCCTATACAAAGCTCGAACACCACGAAAGCGACTAAAATCTAGGAAAAGCTTCCTTGGAACAGTGTAGGATAAACCGCATGAGTATTTTCCACTTCCCCAGGTTCAATGGACCGACCAGACCCTAGACTTTAAAACGTGGAAAACCTTGAATATGATAAGAACGGGGGTTGCTACAATAAAATCAAACATGAACTTTGAAAATAAGGCTATTATCGAGCACAAGTTAATTAAATCAAGCCCAAGTACTTTTTAAGCGAAAGTACTTGGGCTTGATTTAATTAACTTGTGCTCGATAATAGCCTTATTTTCAAAGTTCATTTATTCGAGCATTCAACCTCATTTAATTTAAAATCAAACATGGCAAAATTGGGAAAAATAAACCAAGATGATGTGAACTGTGACTGTGGAGAAACACAGAATATGCAACATCTTCTTACATGCAGAAACTGTCCTCATCGATGTACCCTTGAAGATTTGTGGCTCGCCAACAAAGATGTAACCGACGTAGCCCGATATTGGGCCGAAATTTTATGAATGACATGTCCGGAAACGATAAAGTAAAGAAAGTAAGTACCTTTTTAATCTTATCATGGATGTACTGACAAAGAGATGAGGGAGGGGGCTGCTTGTTCAATGCTCGTTGCAGATAATATCGTGTTGGTTGAGGAGAGCAAAGAAATATTGAAAAAGAAGTTAGAAAGGTGGATAAGAGATATTGAGGAGGGAGAACTTAAGGTTATCTGGTGGAAACGGCGTATATGTGATTGGTAGGAGCCAAAATTGTTTTTTGACGTAAAGCTTTGGCAATAAATTAGTAATCAATTCTTTTCGGTTCGCTTTATGACCGATATCTCGGTTTTAAGGGGGCACCTTTTTAGTTAGGGAATGCTGTGGTAGCTTTTGGAGATTTGTTAATATACCAATCAACAGCAATTAACTAGCAATAAAATATGCTTTACGATGGGCACTGTATTCTTTTTCCTTGCCGAGATATGGCTATGGCTATGACTTGTTTCTCGGAAACCGTTGCAGCAACACATTTTTTCTTTCCGTAATAAATTAGGAATAAATTCTAGTGTTAGTCTGAATTTGGCCTAAAATAAAATGGATATGCTTATTTTACAGACATTGTTTATAAATAGATTTGTATATTTTTGATCTGGAACGAACTATCTTTATTATTTTAACTTATTTTTCTTTAAAATGAAACAGTTGGTTTTATAAAATTGTTGTCTATTGTATCTGGAGGTTGATTTTGAATCTTAGAGACGATCTTGCCACCCCGGCACCCAAATTTTTAAACCGCTAAACTACCACCAATAAACTTTATGATTGATGTGGTATGTCTTAATAAAAAATTACTTAAACTAAAAAAATACACATCGTCTTATGCTTTATCTTAATAATCATAAAATAACAAAATAGACTTACACATTGGCTAATACAAGCTGAAATTTTATTCTCCGTTTGAATATAACAAACTCTCAAATGTGTGAAAAGTTGGATTCTGTGTGCTACAATTTGTTATGTTAATAAATTATTCATATAAACAGTGAACTTAAACAAGCAAACAATGTAATTTAAAACAAATTACGCATATTTAACACAAAACAGTCATCGAAAACCTAAAATGTTTAGCTACAGTAAACATACCTTTATTCAAATTTGTTAATTTCACAGTTTCATGCTGCTGAACGTAAATATACCTCAGTTGTTTGCAGACAATGTTACTCTTTTTAGTTAAAACAAAACAATTTTTTAACGAATATGCAACTCTCATGTTTTTTCAGGAGTTGAAAAATTCGTTTTTCTCGTAAAAGAGTACACTAAATCATTCTTAAACAAATAAGAAAAAGATTTTTGTTTAAGAATAGAAAAAAATGATAGACGGGAAACAGCCACCAATATTAGTTGTTGGTGTTATTACATATATTTACCTTCTACTACACGTGGGCGGACTGACACTCCGCGTTTGATTGCAATATAGAATTTCTTGCATATCCCACTGCTTTCTGTAGCCGCTTTTTATATCTTTCTTAAAGTCTGCTTTGTGTTGTTAGTTTAGACTGAGAATTTGGTACGTTAACTTGTTTCCAAATTATATCCAAATGCGTATTTCAGATTGAGAGTCTGTGCGTAATATTCATGTGTAAATTAATCTTTTTTCTGTACAATCTTACAATCAAAATCAATTTTTTTATTAAGAAATAATCTTTGCAAATATTTAGAAGGTAACGCAATGTTTGAGTAAGTTTATTTTTTCCACATGGTGTCTTACGAAGCAGAGCAGAACCGCCTTCAAAAGTTTATTAAAGAAGCATTATTAGATGATAAGGAAGAAGGATCTTTCTATAATGATGATAATCACCAAGACGAAGATTATGTGGAAGAAAGAAGTGATAAAAATTCAAAAAGCGAACAAAATATTTTGGATATTAAAGTGGAAGTATCTCCTATCACAGAAGCATTTTTTAAAATCAAATCTAGCAAGTGGAAAAAACGTACCATCAAATAATGTTATAACCAGATCTGTAAATGTATTGAAACATTTATCTGGTCCGAAAACTTCAAGTAAAATATTGAAAGATGTACTTGAAATACTTTTTTAATAAAGGTATTTTGGAAATTATTGTATAATGTACAAATCAGCATATTGCTTCAACAGCAGGAAATTATTCTCGTGAAAGAGATACACCACTATATGAACATGTGCGAGCTTCAAGCAATATTTGGATTATTGTACTTAGCTGGCGTCTTAAAATCAAGTCGCCTAAATTTACGAAAATTATATAATATCCAAGGAACAGGGGTACAGTTATTTTGACTTATGATGTCTCTAAAGAGGTTTCAGTTTTTTACGGCACTTAAGATTCAACAATTCTGAAAAGAGGATTCACAAGGATTGCAGGAAGCTGAACAAGTTAGCGCCCGTACGGAAAATATTTGATGCCTTCATTAACAACTTTACTGCAAATGTTCTTACAGTCCTGTTCATTTACTAACAGTGGATGAGAAACTGGAAGCATTTTGAGGGCGTGAGGGCGAAATTAAACAGATTAGCACGGTTCTCTGTGGAAGGTAATCGTCACGTGTGTTGATTTTATTTTATTTGATACGCCATCCTTTAAGCCAGTTTTGGAACTTATTTAGACTAGTTTGTAGGTTCCTAGAGGCTGATATTGGATCAGTGTTCAACGCCAAAATGACTGTATCATCAGCAAATGTCGCAACAGTCGTGTTGATGGCACGTCTGCAGTATACAATAAGTACAGGATCGATCCAGGCACGCTACCTTGTGGAACTCTTGGATGCAACTAAGTGAAATTTACACCTTAGTGAAATTTATTCCTTTCTACTGCAGTTGGAAACAAAAAATAATCAAGTCAACGAACTGTAATATTCTGAATAGTATAATATTGTCTATTAAAACTCTTCTGACCATCCAATTGAAGTAGAAACTTAATCATTATTACTGCAATTGTTGCATTTTTCCAGGAAATAAAATTCTTAAGAGTAATAACAATAATTAAAATAACGAAAATTAATAAACTTAAACAAAATAAAAATTAATAAACTTTAAAAGAAATAATTACAAAGAAATAAATAAATTCTATATGTATTTATTAATAACAGAATTTAATTGTCTTAAATTAACATAACATAATTTTCAAATAAATGTAACTTTACACATAAACTGAACACAGCTTTAGTTTTCTGGCTGACATCTCCTAATATGATAGCTGACAAGACACATTAACCTTGAGGTACATACTAGATTTCCACCTCCTTGTGCATAGGTTGACTAGACCTTGTCCAAAAAATGACAATGTGATATGTAGTTGTGTTTTAACTGTTTTGTTTCTTAAATGTTCAATGTTTTTTAATATTTGTATTGTACTAGCACACTGGAGGAAAAAAACAAAAATGCACTTGTATTGTTTGAGTTTTCAAGCCACCATATAACGCATACAACTTATTCTTTTTTTGCTATAAAAAATCTTCAAAAAAGTTTTTCAACATGGAACTTTCAAATACCACTTTTGCCTGCAACCTCACACAAGTAAGTGTTTCACTACATCTTATGTAAAATATACAATTTCACCATTTTGTAACATATTGTAGCATTCGTCTGAAGATTTTAAAGAAATTTAACGAAATATAGCGAAGTCGTTGAAAAGAGCACACTTTGGCTTTCATTATTCAGCTGCTAACCCAATCAACCTTACCATTATACTAATATATATATATATATATATATATATATATATATATATATATATATATATATATATATATATAAACATGTTAAAAGTCGGGATGGGACAGTAGCTTCTTTAGTTTAACTTGCAGTGCTTCAAGCCACACTTTGTCAAAAGCCTGGAATATATTAAAAAAGCTGCTAAACAATATCGTTTACTATTCAATTCCTTATTGATTTGAGTTACCAGTCTATGAACTTGCTCTATTGTCCCGTGATTAATGAGTAATTCTGAATTGGTGATCTGGAATTATTTTCTATTCATTTATTATAGTTATTTTAACATATACCTTCTCAAAGCCTTGGAAAGAATTGGCAGTAGACTTATCGATCTCTAGGAAAACAACTCTTATCTTTTCGTCCCGGGCTTGGGTATTAAAACGATTTAGGCAACTTTCCAGATGATAGGGAAACAATTTAGTCGTAGCATAGAGTTAAATATGTACGTAATAAGTCTATAGCACTTTTCAGATAGTTCTATAAGATTTTTTTCAAATACCAAATTAAAACCAGGAGGTTTTTTTATGTTAATTTCTTCCATAATTGTTTGTTCGACTTCTGTGATAGTGAACTTGTTATAAGACAGATACATTTAGAAGAGTACATTCAAATAGTCTCTAATTTCGTGTGCTTTTTAGTACGCAATTCTAAAGGGAAGAGCATGAAGACTTTTTCAGATTTGTTCCAAAATCTTCAGATTTTTCTTTATTATTTCTGGCCCACTTTTTTAATTTTTTAGTTGCTTTCCACGCTGAATAATCTGTGGCTCTGTAGGTCTAAGGCTTTAGACTTTATTCCTTAATTTTATTCTACTATGATTCGCTCTTTCAATTCTCTGGTGACTTTGTTCAATTTTTTATTCGTTTCTGTGCTTCTAGCTTGTTGCCATTGCTTCTTCAAGTGTCTTTTTGTGGCATTTTTTACTCTAGCTGAAGGAGATATTTCATTTTTTCCTTGACGCGTTTCATAGTGTGGGATAGTAAGCATCCGGCAACAACATTCCTTCTGTATAATCTTGATCAACTTTTCAGCGTTTTTTTTATGTCAAGTTCATTTTTTAATGGCTGATTTAAAGTGATTAAATTATCTATGTACTCCATCTAAGATGGACGGTGGACAAGACGTATTATGGAATGGAGGCCCAGAAACTATAAAAGAAGCCGTGGACGACCACCGACTAGATGGACCGATGATATAAAACGTGTAGCGAGAAACTGGCTACAAGCGGCCCAGTGTAGAGAACACTGGAAAGAACTGAGGGAGGAATATGTCCAGCAGTGGACACGATTTGCTGATTGATGATGTACCCCTTAAATACTCCCCAATCGATTTTATTATTATATAGAGATGGATACTTTGGCTGATCAAATATTTCTGAATATATTGATATTATCACTGAAGAATGATCCGATAATAACTTATGGCAGGGTTACGCTACGCATTTTTTAGTATCAACACCTCTTGCGATGCAAAAGTGACAAAAGTCAATAGCATAGGGAATCTTATTCCTGTCAGATGGCCAGTATGTTGGTTCTCCAGTAAATATTTGTTATTTATTATTCGCCTTCATTGCTGAGATCAATGCTTGCCCTTGTAGTTGGTAATATGGAACCCCATTCTGGATGTTTGGCATTATAGTCGCCATCAGCCAAGAATATGTTTTCGAGTTTGGAGAAAAACCCTTTGTAATGTTTCTTTTTATGATTGTGTTTTGGAGGACAATAGACTGCAGATATCATTAGTATTCCATAGTTTCCTCAGTTGTCACGCTTGTTGCTTGTAGACAATCTTTGGAGATTTTTTTTCTTTCATACTGTTTTCATAATGGTGTGTCTTATATTGCAATGCCTTCATATTATTTTTTATCTGGATGTATTATGGTACAGTTTGCATTTTGAGATTCGAAGATAACTTTTGTCAGTAAAATGCTTCTCGGAGATCATCATGATGTCAATTTTTTTTTTTTTTTTGATGATGACAAAATGCTACTTTGTTGATAACAGTGGTGAGGAGGTTCAGTATTGCGTTCATCTGCTCAATAAGTTTTAGAAGCATATCTTCGAGCTTCTCATATATATTTCTGTTTGATTATTAGTTGTTAATGTTTCAGGCACAGTATTATTATTTTGAGTACTACTACTTGGAACCTGCATATTACTTACAATTTGGTCAAAGAATACGCCTGGTCGCATTTCCTGTGTTACTGTTGGACGTATTTTCGTTTGTGGGTTGCTTTTTTCTCTTAGGGCTAGGTATAATTTTTGGTTATATTTGTATATATTCTAGAGACATCCTCTATAATTTGACGGATGATCACTATTTCAATTAACACATTTAACATTTATATCGCGTACCTTGCAAGTGCATTCCTTTGTGGCATGTAAATCTTCACATTTTATGCAACGTAAGGATTTTCGGCAGTAGATTTTAGTTTATCCAAATGTCTGACATTTTGTGCATTGCGGTATTATTCTCTTGCTATGTGGAGGTTCACATTTTATAATGTTGTTGCCAAGTTTTTCCATTTTATACATTTGTTTGTTATTTTCTATGGATTTGATGTCTACAGATTGAACCAAATTAAAACGGAACATACAATTTAATACATGTCTGTTTGAACTGCATTTAAAATAGTGGACCAATATAAAACTTGGACAAAAATAAATCCATACCTGGGTAAAGACATTGTATAAAATATCGTTCAACTATCTGTCTCACAACAATGTTGTTTGCGTAAGAAGGGTTTGTCTAAGGAAACGATAATAGTTCAGGAAATGAATCTCGAAAAAAATTAAAACCTCGCAATTTTTTCGTCCTACATGTATCCAGTTGAAATTTTAACAGAAGGTAGATGATAGCCCAAGGATCAAAATCTATATCGAACCGAAGTGCGCTGAAGGGTTTTAGGGGTGAAAACTACCCCTAATTGTCAAAAATTATAAAATAACATATTAAACCTGAATATGGGTTAGATTTGGTTTGAATTAGGATAATAATGATTATTTTATACTTTTGAATAGAGTTCCATCATATTTCAACCCTTAAAAAGCAACCCTTGTTAGAGGTTAATGTAAAAAAATTACTAATTCTAAAAAAATGATTTCGCCTTGGATCGATTTGGATAAAAATTTGGGTTTAAGCTCAATTCACCCGCTGCTTTATAGCTTATGTCATGTCGATGAACCCTGATTGTTCTAAGGGGTGAAAACTACCCGTAATTGTCAAAAATTATAAAATAACATATTAAACCTGAATATGGGTAAAATTTGGTCTGAATTAATTAAATAATGATAGTTTCGTGCTTTTGAATAAAGTTCCATCATATTTCAACCCTTAAAAAGCGACCCTTATTAGAGATTAATATAAAAAAATTAGTAATGCGAAGAAAATGATTTCACCTTGGAACGATTTGCATAAAAAATTTGGACTTAAGCTCAACTCACCCTCTGCTTTATAGTTTATGTCATGCCGATGAACCCTGATTGTTCTTAGGGATGAAAACTACCCCTAATTTTCAAAAACTGTAAAATAATATTATAAATCTTAAAATGAGTGAAATTTGGTTTGGATTAGTTAAATATTGATTTTTTTATACTTTAAAATACAAATTCATATATTTTCAACCCTTAAAAATCAATTGTTATGAGTGCTATAGGTGAAAACAATTTTTTGCCAAAATTTTGCAACTTTTCAACTTTTGAAAATCACCCTTTACAACATTGCAGTTTTTATAAACTAATTTATAAGATATAAATTAAAAAAAAAGTAGAATTAAATACAAAAAAATTTATCAACATAAAAAGGCACCATATATTCTTATACATTTACATAAATAGTAGAAAATATTTACATTTATAGGTAAAACAATTATAATATTAATTTTATTCGTCATCAATTACATCTATATCGTGATCTATGTCATCCTCATCTTCAATTATTGGTGGACTATTATTGCACCCTTCACCTGAGCACCCAGAACAAGTAGAGTTGCAGTATAAACCAACTTTTCTGCACCCACATAAAACACCGCATCCTTTTTTGCATTGCCAAAAAATAATTTTTAAAACTTCATCGAGTGCAGGTTGTTTGTTCATGCGTACGGGTAATAACAAACCATCTTTGGAATACCATCCCCAACCTCCAATATTTTCATTGCCAAGCCATAGACATATGAGCAGATGTTTTATTCTGTTGTATGGGATTTCAAAATAAGAACGCTTAAAATTTCGAATGTATAACGCCCCACTAGCTAATATACCGGTTTTGTAGATTATTATGCTCCGAAATGTACTGTACTATACTAATAGAATTTTCCGGAAAAAAATTCACTGGTTTTTTTAACGTATTTCTTTTAATTTTTAACGATAGAGTGTTTCTTCAAAAACGATTTGTAGAGGTTTTTAAGAGCTACAAGGATCTGTGAATTAAATCTGTTTTGGAACCCTTGGTTTTTAAATGGGGTGAGTTTAAAGGGCTCGAAAATGATGGTGCTTGATCGTAAATCGATGCTTTAAACGGCTATATATCGCCAAATATTCATTGTACAACAAATCTAAATGAAGGATAATTTTAGTCATTAAAAAAGCTACAATTTGGTAATTTGTATTTTTTTCATATATTCAGTATTTTCGGGCATATTTAAAAAAGAAGGGTAAAAAATATGAAATTGTAAATCGTTTCTCGCTTTAAGCTGTACTTTTTCTAACACAAAGCATTTTAAATGGGTCAAACTTATTGAACGTATTAACAATACATGTACAAAGGGAATTTCAGAAGGGTAAAGATCGATTTTAATTATGGAGGAGGTTAGGGTGTTGTTTCGATTTTTTCGTAAAAAATGAGGTATTGACCTTATTTTCATCATAACTCACTCAATTTTTGAGCTAGAGTCTTTTTTATGATAGGCCTATTTATGCTCTTTAAAAAAGGTTTTGTGAGTTTTCTTCCAAAAATGCATCATTTTCCCGATATTTGATTTTGAATCTTTCAAATTTGGCATTTGAAGAAAACCGCTGAACATTGATAGGCCGTATTTTGGTTCCTATTATATCTCAAAAACATTTTTAAAAATGAATTGTATTTGTCTTTTTAAAAGCTACAAATTTGTTCTCTACAATTTTTTTGATAACATGCACCACTTTCGAATTATTCGCGAAAAATCGATTAAAAACGTGGATTTTTTCGTCTAAAAGTTATTACTTTCAATCGCGGATAACTTGAAAAATATCATTTTATAAAAAAAATGTATAGCACATTTTTTGTTTAGAATCACTTTTTTAATCGAAACATGTAGTTAAAACGTAAAAAAAATTTTCACCCCGGAGATGGGGTGGCAACCACCCCCTAGGCTTTGGCGCACTTTGGTTCGATATAGATTTTAATCCTTAGGCTATTACCTACCTTCTGTTAAATTTCAAGTCAATCCAGGGAGCACGAAAAAATTGCGAGCTGAAATGCTTCATTTCCTGGACTATAACTGGTTTGACAGCATAAATCGTAGATTTATGTGTAGCTTTCAATTTTTATGAGTTCAGAATCCAGCAGCCCGCTGAAGTATTGGATTTTTATAATATAATTATTTGACAATATTTTGTTGGCCAACCACCTACAGCAGAATTGAGCCGAAATACATTATATTCCTATGTTCCGACTTTATTTCGTTCAATCTGTATGTAAAATATCGGCAATGGTTATTTTGTAGTTCGATCTTGTATGTTATGAATATTTACAACTTCATGGACGAGTTCTAACAGATTTGCTTTCAGATCATAGTCCGAACCATGATATAATCCTCTTAATACGAATCTAAATGTTTTTTTCAGTTTTTGGTCTAAACTTATGGGATCGTTTGTTCAAGAAAAAACTGTACTTTGACTTCTTAGTGACAACCAGTGAAAAAGGATCGAAAACAAAATGAAATATCAAACAAAATGTAGTCCGCTTGATTTAAAAAAAATTGGTTTTGTTTTAGCTTTGTTTTTGTTAATACAGAAAATACAAACAAAGCATAAACTCAACTGTCCGTTTAACGGAAAACAGCAGTTACACTTTTACATTGTTAGCCAATAAAAAGACGATGTTTCTATAAATACACTGTCAAGCTATTTCAAAATAATTTAATCCATACTGAACAAGCGAAATCCATGTTAATATTTCATATTTAAGAGATCATAAGCTGGTAAGTACTGTGGAAACAAGAAGAGATTTTATCGCAAAACTTTTTAAACCTCCATGCAAAAGTCTTATAATAATTACCTCGATTAAAGTATTCAAACATTTTATGTTCTGCTCTTAGACTTTAGAAGAATTTGCATTTTTACGACATCGCCGAGCTATGAATCATCTACGGACTTATTAACTATTTTATCCACTTTGCCGTCCTGGGATTATAAAATACGTGTTTTCCACTCTCCACCTTGAAAATGCGATAACTTCATTTTATTTAATAGTCACCAATCAGGACTTTTCTCGTTATGCGATTACACTCGGAATACAAATCTTTGGCATTATCTTTCTTGATAAGCATAAAACTTGTTATTGGTACACAGTTAAAAAAAGTTATAGTGCGATGTTGGTAAATCGCATTCCAACTTCGGGAAGTAGAGAAAAATAATTTAAAATTGAAACACTTTCTTTTCTTCAAAACTGTAGCATGTTTTTCCACGCTATATATTATTAAAAAACAGGTTTTAATTTGCGTGTTACATACAAATCTTTGAAAAAAAAATATTTTTTAAGAATTGTGTCTCAAAATCTTCAACAAGAATAAACAAAATACAATTTATATATTTTTTATATTTTTTCGTGATAAACCTTTACGATATGCCCCTAAAAAATTAGTTCTGTACATCAGTAGAGAAATGATCGAAGGTTAAGACAGCTTGCACCGTCATGAAAAAAAGGTAGGTAGAGGACTTCCATTGAGATCTTCTGGGGGTCAAGTCGAAATTCTGAATCTGGCGGTGGACCGGTTAAGATTGCGTTCGGGACTTCAGTCATGACAAGGAGTTTTTCCTAAAAGAACACCGCTTTGTCAATACAGGTGTTGGTAATTTTTGTGCTTCTTTTGAGCATTCTGGTATTTTTTCATTGTTTTAGAGTCCATCAGCCTTCACTTACCAAACGCTTGTCGTTGTGCCCTTAAAACACCTGTGCCGGTTTGCATTGTGAGCTTCTTTAAACATGGAATTCTTCGTTTATTAAATTTACAAACGAAACTTCCCTTGGGTTAATTTTTACGTTACCCAAAATAGTACCCAACATCTGGGTGTCTTTTTATTCTATTGTATTTTACGGTACAAAACTAATTAGATTTCGCGAGCTGTCCTATTAAAACATATGACATTGAAAAACCTGCTAACTTGCACTTTCTACAAATAAAAATTAAGAGTGTTCGTTTTCTAGGAAGTAGATAAGATAATTTTGACAAAAAATGTTTGCTAGAATTTTTTTTTGTGAAATAAACAGTTCTCTCAGAAACAACGCTTGAAGCGACCGGTGATTTTAAATATTAGTAAAAATTCGATATCTTTTGATTAGAGTATCCTATCAACAAAACTCAAAATGCGTTTTAAGGGTAAACACAACAGCTTTCTTATACAATTTTTGTATTTTATCCCAAATAAGGTCAGTTTTTTTAAAGGTTTGAAGTAAACAAACGTTACTGACAGTAACGATCAATGAAATTTATTGCAAAAAACAACCTTCATTAAACCAACGGAGTATAGATGAAAGGTTGATAAATATAGAAAATAATATTGAAACGGCCACCAAAACTGTAATTAGAAGAAAAGCAAAAAGATGTAAAACCAAATGGTTTGATACCAAATGAAAGGAAGCTATGAATATGAGAAGGAATGCAAGAGATAAAATGCTACAAAATATATTAAAAGATTTAAAAATACCGAGCAAATTAATTCATTATCATCATCCAGCCCTTTGCATCCACTGCTGGACATAGGCCTCCTTCATTTTTGTCCATTCTGCTCTATCTTGAGTACTTTTCATCAAATTTTTTGACATTTTCTTAAGATCGCCAGTCCAACGAGTAGGGGGTCTTCTTCTACTTCTTTTGTCCAACCTCAGCCTCCACTCAAGCAATCTTTTCGTCCACCTTTCAACACTAAATCGGGGACGTGTCAGGCCCAGTTCTAAAGAAATTGGTATATCGCTTTTAATGATGTCTTTAAGTTTTACATAGGCTGTCCATGCTAGGTTTATTCTTCTTCGTAGTTCAAATGTTTGGTTGTCTCTTCTGATCTTTATTTCGTGTCCAAGATATATGTATTTTTCCACCAGGTTGATTTCGTTGTCTTCAATATTAATATTTCCGCTAGGTACTAGGTTTGTCATGAATTTTTTTTAGAGGCGTTTATTTTAAAACCCAGACTAGCACACACTAACTGAAGTTCATGTAGTATTGTACATATCTTTTTGAGGTTGTCCGAGAACAAAACTATGTCGTCTGAGAATTTCAAATTTGTTAATCGTCTACCGTCAATGTTCAGGCCTTTCTCTTCAAAGATAAGTTTTTTATAATCATATTCTAGTACTGCGATAAACAGTTTAGGCGATAAGGTATCACCTTGTCGGACTCCTCTGCCGATTGAGATATGGTCCGTGTTTTCATGTAGTTTCACCAACATAGTTGCGTTCTTGTATGTATTTTAAATTAACCTTGTATATCGGTTCTCAATGCGGCATGCTTCTAGTGATTCCAGGATTTTGTCAAAATCTATCATTTGTTCCAAATCCGGTACGAAATCTCGCTTGCTCTAGGCTGGTAAAAATAAGTTTTTTTTCAAGACAACTCGTTACTATTCTTGTAAGGAGTTTGTATAGATAGCTCAAAAGGCTTATAGGTCTGTAGTTTTCTCTGTCAAATTAATTAACTTAGTTGAAATGGCAATTAGCAATGTAAACATGAGATCAAATACAATGGAACCTGTCAGTTTTGAAACCAAATAAGGTTTAAAGTAATGTTACCCCTGTTTACAACCTTGTTTAATCTGTGTCTAGAATGGCTGCTAAGAGAAAGAAATTTAAATAGAACAATGACTTTAAAAACAAAGCGCTATCAAATATTGGCCTAAGCGGATGATGGGATTTTGGCTATATCTGCAGACATATGCAGTGAATTGCCAACCTCAGCAGAAAAACTCAACCTAGTCATTATTCTTCTTGTAGGGCCTATCCATTTTGGATGTTGGCGTTCATCATGGCAATTTGTATTGTGCAAATTGCTGCTGCTAAAAAATTTGCGGTTGTGTTGTAGAACCAAGTACGTAGATCTTTTAGCCAGGAAATCTTTCGGCTTCCTGGTCCTTGTTTTTCTTTTACTTCTGCTTATAGATTTAATTGCAGCAACCCATATCTTTCGCTGTTTCTCATATTGTGACTGAGATATTCAATTCCTTAACTATTAAACCCTTTTTCTTTTTGCATTCTTAATAAAACGTCCTGGATAGTAACATGCTCGGTATAGGATATGTTCAGGATTCGACGATAAAGCCACATTTCCAAAACCTAGTCATTAATGAAAACAAATAAAAGTACCTGAAATTTACATAAAGACCACTTCCACAGCGTCTCTTGAGGCTCTGCCGGATTTACCTCTTCTACATCTTATTGTAGAGCACGAAGTAATAATGGCAGCCCATCCGTCTTCACTGCTCTAGATACTGGTTAAAAATGAATGGCCGAATAGGTAAATTGTAACATTTGGAGACAGCATAGAGAAAATATGGCACCCTAATTTGACTTCTCATCCTCCTTCTTAATTTAATTTCCTGACCGGGGTGGGTGGATGGAACGAAAGCCTACTATAATCCGTCAAAGCGAACTTACCTGCTTCACGGATGGATCCAGAATGGACGAGCGGACATGTGCTGAAGTATATGGTAATTGAATCAGATTTGAATCTAGCCGGGCTCTCCGTTCCCATGCATTCATCCATGCATGTAGGAGATAATAGATAGCGCTTGCTCAGGCCGGACCATCTGTATCTGATTTGACAGTTAAGCAGCTCTAAGGGCTTTAGAAGCGTATAAATTAAGTTATAAGCTTGTTCTTGAGTGCAAGAGAGCACTTTCTAATGTTGCGCTAACCAATAGGGTTAACTTGGTACGGATACCGGGACACAGGTGTCGAATTAATTACTATTTAAGGTGTCGAAGGAGCCCTGTCTGTGAAATCCCAACATTTAATTGTACTGGTCGGGTTGTACTGGTCGGGTTAATCTTAAGGAGCTTCTTCTGCGCAGGTTCCAAGACTCGTGGGCCAATTGTTGAGACTGGCTAAGCTCTTCATAATGGGACCATCCAAAAGTATTATAACCCAACTTCTTCTTCAGACACTTAGATTTTCCAGAAGGTCTAAGTGTATGAAGGGCTCACAAATGGACCCTGCTCTGGTCAACCATAACATTTAACATAAATTTACAGTATATTAAGAAAACAGGTAATCTTTATAATTACCGAGAATGTAGACAACGCCCTAGAATTAGAACAAGTTGAAAATTTCAATTACCTGGGGCTAACATACATAAGAGTGGAAAAGATTACTGTGAGCTGGACGTAAGAATACAAAACGAAAATATTAAGGCAGGGTTTCACACAAAATCTTTACATCTTAAAATATGTAGAGAGAAGCCAAAATACAGAGCTAAATGGGAAAGGAAAATAGTGAGAAGAATTTTTGGAGGTATTAAAGAGTCTGAGATATCAAAAGTAATACAAGCATCAAGATTGAGATAGTCGGGACATTAAAAAAAGAAGAATGAACATAAAAAATATTAATAGAAACCAAGTTGGTTAACAATCAAAGTAGGTCGACCAAAAAGACCGTAAGGACTCGAGAGCAATTGCCAAAGCAATTGGCCTCCATTGACACTATATTCTATACCTATATGTTAACTTCGATATCCCTACTTTTCCGTCAATTTTTTGTTTGTAAGGTTTTAATATTTTTCAAAGTCTTTCATCCTTATTATGTCAAAAACTTCTTTAAAATCCAGAAACAGGAAACATATATACAAGACATTAATTTAAAACCATTTTAAAGTACTTTCCTCCTTTTATAAACATCCCTAATAAATTTAAATTATATTTGCATTCTTCGGAGATGAAACTAAATTAGGTCGCCCTCCTCGCCTTGTATTCAACAAGTGGTTCTCTAACAAATATTTCGGGAATATGAGGGTAAACTTTTTGTCGCGTGGGGGTCTGATTTATTTGATCGCTAACACAAGGATATGGCTTTCGTTTTATACGAGGCTCTGGGTGAATATCGCTAAACGAAATTAGAGAGATATTTAGTAATAAAATCATTATTTTGATATTCTAGAAAGTGCATGTGGAAAAAGTTGACTTAATTGTTTAATAATAATTGGTTAATGAGTTAAGAGGTCGTGGGAGTTTGAAAGTTCACAATTGTGTTGTTTATTTATTTATATTAACGCCTAAATTAATTTATACAAAACAAAGTTTTAATACATTTGTAAGAATTTATCATTGAGGGAATATGGCATAAAGAAAAATTTTTATCCTGTTGATTTATTAAGTATGTTAAATTTTCAGTAGACGCAGTTTAATTTTGTGTATCAGTAGTCACACACGGTTTATTACACCGGTCATAAAAATATTCCTCTGGATGCATTTATATTTAAATTTAATTAAAACAGTCAATTGCTTGTAGTTTGTTTTTAACCGTTTTTTATTATTATTGACATATTTTGTTTATTTAAAAAATTTATTATGTAACATAAAAAATAGTCCACAATTTTTGTAACAGTTTGATTTATTCACTTTTGTTACCAAACAAATTACAATTAATTTAAACAAAAATAAAACATTATTTCATTTAGACTTACCATAAAAAATATGAAAGATGGCAAAAAATATAATCAAATTAAGCCGGAATATTGTTACAGTCATTGGAGGGTGCCGGTTTACAACATCCCTTCCATGGAGAGGCTTATATGCAACAGTGTCTCTTTCAGCGGCTTTGTTCTTGCTGTAAGCCCAATTAGTCCGCTAGCCTTCGACAGCTCAGTAGAGAAACTAAAATGGACTTTCAAAGTTGCTTTTATCTGGCCTGTTGAATTGATATAGTGAAATAAAACAATTACTTGTTTAGAAAGAAACTGTAATTGAAAAAAGAAAGAAAGAAAGAAAGGCAAGAAATAGAGCTTATAAAATTTGAGTGTGTAACTTATCGTAGGAACTTAATTTGAGTATAACAATTTGCGAACGAAAGCGAAAACACCATAACACTTATTCACATATTACGGCATCCCGGTCAATTGCGTAAACTGCAACGTGGAGAATCCTCTCCGATCTTTTGAAATATAGATGTTAGCCCTACGAATGTCGCTAAATCACTAGCCCCGCTGGAATATTTTTTGTTTATGCATTTTGAAAAGTTGGGCTGTCGTCAAGTAGGCGCTGTGGGCGGGGATCAACATTCTCAGAAACAAAGTCTAGGTAGACTGGATTTATTTAGGTAACCGACGCGAAAATAGACTCATTTGATACAAAATAGAATTATTGGTTTGGAGATATAGTTCTCCAACATTCCCCCCGCGTTAGAGCCTTGTGGTCTAACCTACTCTTCTTTATCTTGCATAGGGAGAACTGAAATTTTAGTGATTGCCCTTGTAAATTGGCCATTGATGGTCTTTAACTTGACCACTCTGACTTTGCCATCTTGACCGGGCATTGTATCAACCACCCGCGCTAGAGGCCATTTTAGAGGAGGTACATCGTTCTCTCTAAGAAGAACTAAGTCATTGACTTTTATGTTATCCCTTGGTCGGGACCATTTTGGAGAGTTTTGTAAGCGGTTTAAGTAGTCAACAGACCACTTTTTCCAGAAACTTTGTTGTACCTTTGCAATTTGCTGAAACATGGATAGTTTATTTTCCGGGATATTTTTTAAATTTTGCTCAGGATGCGCAGTCAGGCTGAATTTATATAGAAAAGTTTGTGTTTGTACGTCACTCCTGGGTTCTTGGTACTTGAATGTGGGCTGCTTCTTCCTCGCTGGAGTCTGGAATCAGCTAGTCCTGCAACTGCATTTCTTGAAATTGTCCTGGTTTTTTAAACTAACACTGTTTTGTTCATTGAATGTTTATTTGTCCGTAGAATAAATAACGCACTTACTATGTCTCTAGAAATTATTGTCTATCGACGAGAATATCCGAAATACGCGAAACTTTTAATGTCTTTTTGAATGCGTAGAATGAAGAAGAAACTTGTATTGAGTGTTTTTAGGCCAGAAAGTAGTAGGATCCGAATTCGGTTTAAAGTGATTAAAATTCGGCTCGAAGTGAACAAAATGGAAGGTGCCGGTTTACAACATCCCTTCCATGGAGAGGCTTATATGCAACAGTGTCTCTTTCAGCGGCTTTGTTCTTGCTGCAAGCCCAATTAGTCCGCTAGCCTTCGACAGCTCAGTAGAGAAACTAAAATGGACTTTCAAAGTTGCTTTTATCTGGCCTGTTGAATTGATATAGTGAAATAAAACAATTACTTGTTTAGAAAGAAACTGTAATTGAAAAAAGAAAGAAAGAAAGAAAGGCAAGAAATAGAGCTTATAAAATTTGAGTGTGTAACTTATCGTAGGAACTTAATTTGAGTATTACAATTTGCGAACGAAAGCGAAAACACCATAACACTTATTCACATATTACGGCTTCCCGGTCAATTGCGTAAACTGCAACGTGGAGAATCCTCTCCGAACTTTTGAAATATAGATGTTAGCCCTACGAAAGTCGCTAAATCACTAGCCCCGCTGGAATATTTTTTGTTTATGCATTTTGAAAAGCCGGGCTGTCGTCAAGTAGGCGCTGTGGGCGGGGATTAACATTCTCAGAAACAAGGTCTAGGTAGACTGGATTTATTTAGGTAACCGACGCGAAAATAGAATCATTTGATACAAAATAGGATTATTGGTTTGAAGATATAGTTCTCCAACAGTCATTGCAAATTAAATTTACATGTTCCAAACAAAGATACTTTTTACAAATCGAACAATATCATTTCGTTTTCGATTCTTTTTCCATCCACAGTCACCACACCTCCCAATTGCTCCCAGAGTTCTTTGAACTCTCATCACAACTTCATCCAAATGACATATCTCCTTTAGTCCAATCATTATTGTCTTGATTATATAGACATTTTGGCTTCGATTCCTCTGGTGGTTGTACATTACATATGGCTAAATGCTAAATTTGTCAAAATTTATCGTCGAGTCTTTGTGGATTTTTGAATGTTACAATTGTAAATAACAAAGGAATTTATATAGTTTGGGATCTACGCTAACTCCAAACGTAAGCTCCCAGAAAACTGGGAGGATGTACAGTCTTGAAGAGTTCGAAAGTCTCAAAGGATAGTAACTGTAACCTATAGTCTCACAGGAACCGGCTTGAATATGGCGAAATCTTTCAAACAGGCGCACCCTGTACAATCAATCAGAGTTCGCTATTCGGCGAATCAGAGTACAAGCTCTAAAAAGTGCTCGTATTTCCGATTCAGCAAATATAGAACCCCACCTTTATCAATGTGGACGAGTGTACTAAGATGATTTTAGTGATAAGATGATCACGGCGTTCACTGGAAAGCAAATAAAACAAAAGAAGCAACGACCGGTTTGGAGAACGAAAGTTTACGCTAATTCCAGCCAATTACGTCTATCGAACCATAAGCCAAATAATAGCGGATTTGCATTAATTCAATATTTTATCAAAACTTATATTACAATAAACTGTTTGAACAAGGGCTGAACTTTAATATTATTTATGTGGCGCGCTTGTAAGTAGGCTTACTGAAAAGATAGTAAAAAACGTAATTAAAAAAAAATAAGTTGTGTGACCAAGAACCAAATTCATTTTTCTTAGATTTAAAAATTTAGCAGGTTATAAGTGAAGATTAGAATTATAATCCAATTTATAAATGGCATATATAAAGCAACTGTAAAAAGTTATAACCCGTTAAAGTGATTCTTTTCGTAAAATACCTTAACGATAAAGTGGAGGTGAGAACTTTTCTTGATTTTCGGTTTTTTTTTAATGGAACTTCAAATTGGACCGCGCTGAAAAAATTATCAATATCTCCCATTCGATAGCTCGAGCAAACCTACCGATAAATCGGTAGGTGTACCGATTTCGCCGTTTTTCTACCGATGTAGCGAAAATGACTTAAATTCTACCGAATTTTATACTCAGATAGAAATTTTTACTTATTCTTATATTTGAGAAGAAATATGTAAGAGACAAAACAATTTTTCTTGCGATACCTGTAATTTGCATTGAGCATTTTTGTGTATTCACGAAAACGTGTGAAAACATTCAAACATTCAAAGTACATAATGTCATAATAGCTAATAATACAATAATAAATGAATCCAAATCCATTGTGATCCCGACCGCTTGGTTCTGGGAATTTGTCAAGTTAGGAGACTTAAAACCGGAACAACGCATCTAGCTTCCGAGTGCACCTCACGAAAAACTCGGTAGTCTGTTTCTGTTTGTTGTATATTTCTTTGTAAAAAGGTTTCATACTCGCGGTTTTGAAATTTAAAAATGGCGACGAAACGCCAACGTTTTCTCACTTAACAAGTTTCATTTTCAATCTTCTATCTTTGCCACAGTCTTCAGCAAATATTGAGCGAATATTTTCTATTGTGAACATACCTAAAACCAAACAGAGAAATCGGTTATCAACGGAAACAATAACAGGTATTTTACACGCTAAAAGATATATAGCTGGAGAAGGAGAGAGCACCTGTTATAATTTTGAAATTAGAAAATCACTAATGTCCAAAATATCAAATGATCGTTGGTATAAAAAAAATGAATAGGCTTTACTAATCATTTTTCATTTTATGTTTTTTAAGTTAATAACTCGATTTCTCTGTTTTGGATGAAAAGCTATTTTGTTATAATCATCTTTATAGGAATTAATCAGTTAAGAGTTAAGATTTTAATCAGTTTGAGTTGAGAGGTATTCCAATCGTCCTACATCGAGAGCTTATTTGAGGAAACGTCAAACGTCAAAATGTCAAACGATCTGGTCGACCAACATGACACAATGACCAAATGACAAAAAAAATTGAAATAATTTCAGAAATGGTAGTGAACCCTACTTCTTCTACATCCCAAGTTGCATCTATCGATGAAATCAATTAAAAGACAGTACACCGAGTGTTGGCTGAAAACAAATTTTGTTCATACAAATTAAAAATTGTGCACCAACTCTCAGATGATGACCCCGACCGAAGACTAGAATTCGGTGAAAATATGTCCAACAAAATTAACCAACAGCCCGATCACATAAAAACAATTTAGTTTAGTGACGAAAGTGCTTTTTCTCTCAATGGAAATGCTAACACACCCAATACGAGTTATTGGAATGACACAAATCCTCACGACTTTCGTGTGAAACACATTCAATTTTCAAAAAAAAAAATGGTTGGGCAGGTATTTTAGGAAACCGCATAGTTGGGCAACATAGAAACCACACAGAAGACGTAAGCACTATGGGCGTGGAGAATTGGATGGAGGTTGCTCAAGACAGAAAACAGTGGAGGCATATTTTTGAGTCGGCTAAAACCCACGAAGGGTTGTAACGCTACGGAGTGGAGTGGACATGGTTGGGCCTGTTTTTTTCAATAATAACTTAACCGGTGAAGTGTATCTGGAGATGTTACAAAATGCAATTGAACCGTTAATACTTAAAATTCTGGAGGATAATCCAGATGAATTCGGCAACGTGGAAATAACGTTTCAACAAGATGGTGCTCCTGGACACCACCTATTACCTAGATGAGGAATATCGTGGTAGATGGATCGGACGACAAGATACGATAGAATGGTCAACTCAGTTACCGGACATCACACCATTAAATTTTTTTCTGTAGGAATACAAGAAATCTAAAGTCTACGCTACACCATCCGACATTGTGAAATAACGAATTATTGAAGAATGTAGGGCAATTTTCCGACACATTTGAGCGAGTACGGCAACAGTTTAGAAATAGGATGCATTACTGTATTTTGAACACTTACTATAAGAACTGGTTGTTATATATTGGTTAATTAAACGAGAATATATAATTTTAGTATTTATTTAATTTATTTATCAAAATGATCTTAAACTTGAACAAAATTATTATGACTGAATAGGTATTTTCACACCTTTCAAACGAGGTATCACTTGCCATAAGGTCCCATTTAAAATTATCTGTCACGGTGGCGCTGTAACGTCATCTGTCACTAGTACGATACCTGATAAGACTAGTTGAGAAGCCTACGTCTGATTATTACCTCCCTCCAAATTGCACTATTACAGCAATAACCTTTCAAAAGATACGAGGGAGGAACGGTCTTTTGACTAGCACTGTATAAATATTATACAGTAAAAAATAAACTTTCTTATTTCTTAAGAAATAATAGTAAAGTTCAATTTTTTTATAGAAAATACTTATACTTAAATACTTGCTTTTTCTGGGATATTCCAATTTTTCAGGGAGAAGAAAGTTGAAAATTTTTTATTATTTGATCAAGCCAGCGCAATTAAAAAAAAAAACAAACTTTTACGTATCATACACTCACAGAAACCAAAATATTTTTACGGTTTACGTTTACAACGCGCAAAAAAATCATTGGCATCACCTTCGGGATAAAAGCACTATCTGGCACAAAGTCAACTTTGAAGTTGAGGGTAAGTAGAACCTATAGAAAAAAAAATGGTGCAAATCCGTGCAGGCCCAGAAAATTATGAAGGAAAATGACCATTAACTAGACCATATTTATACACATTGGTAACGAGCTTTCATCGGCTAACGAAATTATATACCAATAAAATACTATAGAGTGGAGTAAATGCAATACAAGTTTAAGTTTATTTATTACACTAGTTTTTTTTGTTTACTACGAATTATTATAATTCTTATCTGTAACAAAAATAATAAAAAACAATCAATATATATCAATTCAAAAAATTCCTGTAAAAACTCGAAAAGCATATTATATAATTCACTGTTATAATGAGATTTCTTAACGCTTTGCAATTCGAAATTGTTTATTTTGGCGAACTCTCAATTGACTCACTTTACTGTGATTATTGTATTACATCAACAAATAAAACATTTGGTTACGTATAACCAAACATAACGTGATGTATGTGTGGTTAATATCAATAAATATCGATCATTTAAACGTCAAAATATTTTTAAATATGAGTTCATATCCGACTAATAGACAAATAACAATTCTTGTACGGGGTAGGATAAAAACTAAAACGAAATTTTATAAAAGTTTCTTTCAAAAACATCTAAAAAGATGTACAATCAAAATTGTCTGGGATGCTCAATTGATCACAAAGTCAGTTTTTATCTAATAAATGTACCAATAATGCTATTTTTTTTGTACTACATTAGGTCTATTAAACACTTAACAATAATCTTTACACTGCCACTGTTTTTTGTTACTATACTAAAGCTTTTGATTGTGTAAATCATGACATTTTGTTAAAATAACTAAATTTCTACGTAATTCAAAGTTGGTTCCATTCTTACTTGGCTAATAGGAAGAAAAGAGAATAAAAATGATACTGACTTTCGTCACAACAGTATTGTATGTGGAGTACCACAAGGTTGAGTATTGGGTCCTATACTTTTCCTTATATTTATAAATGACATCACTAACTTAAAAATTGATGAAACATTTTTTCTTTTTGCCGATGATACCAGTATCACCTGGAGAAACTTTAATATTATAACTCTTCATACAACTATAATTTCTGATCTACTTAGAATAAAAACCTGGTCTGACTCTAATTTACTCCCTTTTAACGTGGATAAAACAATAGCATTATCCTATGAAGGAGCTCTTTAACTTTTACTTCTTACTAACAGTCAGATCAGTATTGTTGATTCTGTAGAATTTCTTGGTATTTTTACAAACAGCAATCTTAAATGGTTCTTTCATATCGATATGTTTAGTAAGAAATTAGCCTTAGCCTACTATGCAATAAGATCTGTTTTAAAGGAAATCAATTTAGCATCTTTCAAAATAACATATTTTTCATTGTTCGAGTCTCATCTTCAATATGGTCTTCCTTTTTAGGGTTTTAGTATAGCTTTCCCATCTGATGTTATTTTTAAATACAAAAAAGAGCAATGTGGTATCTGTTTGGACTTAGAAAAACAACACATTCCAGAAGCTACTTCAAAAATCACGGGATTTTAACTTTGCCCTCTTTTTATATTTTAGAAACTGTTTGGTTAATTCGTAAACATCTACATGTTTTTCAGCAAGATCTAATCATGAGTACTCCACCAGAAATTAACCAGAGTTAGTCAAGAAATCTGTAATAAATTCGGCAAAAAAATTATACAACCAGCTCCCCTTGCAAATTAAATGTGCAACTTCTTTCCTTAAGTTCTGTAAAATGACATGAGCCTGTCTATCTGAAAGACCTTTTCTGACTTTTGTAAGCTTTGTCCATAGAATTATACAATTTTCAGTGACACTAAAGTATATTCCTATTCTATAAGTCCCTGGTGAAAAACGTAAAACGAAACACAAAAAATTCCTTGTAAAAAGACGATTTAATCTACCAACAAATGCTGTTAAAGACTATTAAACTTAAAAGGTAATGAAAACCGATAAAACCATAATCGATATAAATAAATAGTGAAAAAGAAATTAAAATCATAAAACGCAAGCAAAAAAGGATATTAAAGGCAACTAAAAGCTTGCCAAACTATAAACAGTCTTAAAGAAAATATAAATAAAACAAGTAAAATAAATCAAACAAAAATTGGTGAAAGCGGTGAAAGTATTACCATAATAATGTACTACAAGAACAAGGTAAATGGATTTTAAGAAGATTAAAAAGAATTTTGGAAAAAATGGGATATACCAAATTGCGTCGGTAGCATCGATGGGAAACATGTTCGTATAGAATCGCCACAGAACAGTGGGTCTCTTTACTTTAACTATAAAGAATACTTTTCGATGGTAATATTAGCAATAGTTGATTCGAGTTATAAATTTATAGCAATTGTAGGATCTTATGGTAAAGACGGTGATTTAAAGTGTATTTAAAAAGTCAGAAATGAAAAAGAAAATACAAACCTCTACACTCAATTTTCCTGAACCGAAAAATTTACCAGCAACAAATGAGATTGTACCACACTTTCTAGTGGGTGATCAAGCTTTTGCTTTTGACACGTTTATGATGAAGCCATATTCTCAAAGACTTGCAAGACATGACACCCAGAAAGATCTTTTTAACTACAGACTATCTCGTGCTCGGCGTGTAGTAGAAAACCCTTTCCCTGTACCAATACCGATTTTGTCTGAACCTTGTGACGATTTTAGGTTAAGGTTTAGGAAGGTTATCTTGAACAACAATAGATTCCTAGTTATCACCGGAATGAAGAAGAAATACCGTCTGATAATATGATTAGATTAGCGAGTACTAATGGTTTTGCTAATGCCGGAGCCTAACTATTCGAGACACACAAAAAGAATATTTTTGTTTCCAAGTAGGTGAATTATCTTGGGAAAGAGGTATTTCATATTGTACACAATAGTAATTAGTTTATAAAAAATGAGAGTAATAAGTAAACTTACTGGTTTTATTTACTATTTTTTTGGCGATTTCCATCCAAACAGTTTCTTTCATATAATTTGCATTTTTGCAGTCGAATAAACATGGATACTTAGAGATTAAATCAATAAAATAATCACTTTCTTCGATTGTCAACACTTCCATCTCATCCAACTTTACGACGGCACTAACAACAGTACTGTGTTTATTGAAGTGTGTCGTCTACCGTCGCACGGCGCATTAATATGATCTTCTGCCGCGCAGCAGTTGCAGTAAGATATCGGAATCGCTCTCATACAAATTAATACTGCAAAGTAATGACGTCTGACGTAGCGGCAACTGCAACTGCCATCTGCAGTTGCCGTCTGCTGTCTGCAGTCGTTGTCGGAATCGTACCTTTAGTGCAATTTTTAGTAAGTGCCTAGAGGGAGAAAACGCTCCAAGAGACTAGAGAACTCCTCATCAATCATCATCAATAAGCCTATATTTTTCCACTGCTGAACTTAGGCCTCCCGTAAAATTTTCCACCTATTTCTATCTTGAGCTTCTTGCATCCAGGTTGTGGTGATGCGTTTGATATCATCCGTCCATCTAGTCGGTGGTCGTCCTCTGCTTCGATATGCATCTTGCCTTGGTCGCCATTCCAGAATCTTTCTGGTCTATCTCCTTCTTCTTCTTTAAGTGCTTCTTCTTCTTCTACTGCTGCTCTAAAGAGTTCTATGGAACTGCACTTAAACCAGTTCCTTAAATTCTTCAACCATGACACTCTCCTTCTTCCTATACTCCTTCCTCCTCATCTTTCCCTGTATTATCAGCCTTAGCAGTTTATATCGCTGTCCCCTCATTACGTGTCCCAGATATTGTAACTTTCTTATTTTTATTGTGTTTATTATTTCGCATAATTTGCCCATTTCTCGCAATACTTCCGTGTTAGTTTTCTTCTGTGTCCATACTATTGGGACACAGAAGACTCCAAGGACTGTAACTTATTTATGTGTTATTGCTTCAATGTCCAGCTTTTAAGTCCATATTGCAGTATCGAAAACATGTAGCATTTCAGTGCTTTTACTCCAAGTTCTAATCTAAGATCTTTGTTACACATAATTTTTTTCAGTTTTACAAACGCATTTCCTGCTATTTCTATCGTAGCTCTTATTTCGTTTATTTGATAATTATTATCTGAAATCCAGGTTCCTAAGTATTTGTTTTTATCAACCCTTTTTATCCATATACTTCCCAAAAATATGATAGTTTGTTTATTTGTTTTCTTTGTTATTATCATGTATTCGGTCTTTTTTATATTCATTTTTAGTCCATATTTTTCACAGGGACTGTTTGTTTTGTTTAGCAGTAATTGAAGTTGTTCAGCAGAGCTTGCCATAATCACGGTGTCATCTGCATATCTTATGTTGTTAATAGATCTTCCGTTAATTATTATTCCTTCACTTTGAGATAGTAATGCTTCTTTAAAAATGGCTTCACTATATCCATTAAATAGTAATGGGGACATAATACATCCCTAAGAGAGGAGTTAGCTCTCTTCATTTCAATTTCTGGACTGGGTTCGTTATCTATTACGATTTGTGCTCTTTGATTCCAGTAGAGGTTTGTTATTATTCGTAAGTCACTGTGGTCTATGTTTTTTGTCTTTAGAATTTGGACTAATTTCTCATGTCATACTTTGTCAAATGCTTTTTCAAAATCAACGTAACAAACACGCACATCAACGTTTATATCCATGCACCTTTGAGCTAATACATTAAAAGCAAATAACGTTTCTCTGGTTCCTAGTCCGTGTCTGAACCCAAACTGACTATCATCTATTCCTTCTTCCAGTTTTTTATTTATACGACCATGTCTTATTTTCAGGAATATTTTGAGAATATGACTTATTGGTGATAGTGTTCTGTATTCACTGCAATTTTTAGCGATTGTATTTTTAGGGATAGCACAAAAAAGTAGAGAGTAACCATTGTTTCGGTATGTGTCCTGTTTTGTATACTGAGTTGAATAAGTCTACTATAATGTCTTAGGTTTTCTTCATTCATGCATTTTCCATGGTGCATCTATCATCCCTTAATCTGGCAACATGTCCGGCTCAAGCCCATTTAGCCATGGCTATTTTTTCAACTGCATCTGTGACTCCTGTTCTCGTTTTTATTTCTAGGTTTGGTACTTTATCTCTGATGGTAATACCTAATATGTATCTTTCCATAGCGCGTTGTGTAACTCATGCCCTAGATATTTGTAAATTATTACTTGGCTCTCAATCAGAATTTTACCGCTGACTACAAGGTTGGTCATTAATTTTGTCTTTGACGTGTTAATTTTAAGACCAATTGTTTTTGACACTTTATTGAGCTTGTGCAGCATTTTTTTAGCTTTATCAACTCTATGAGATATTAAAACGATGTCATCGGCAAATCTTAGGTAGTTCAGATCTTCCCCATTTATACTAATTCCCATATTATCCTCTCGTTCCATTTGCTTGAATATATATTCAAGAACTGCTGTAAACAATTTAGGGGAGATAGTATCACCCTGTCTAATTCCACGTTCTATTCGAAACTTCTTGGTATCTTCATGAAGGCGGACAAAAGCTGTACCAGTTTCATAAATACTTTTAACCAAGGCGATATATCGGTAGTCAATGCGGCAGTCAGCCAATGCCTTAAGCATTTTATGATGATCTATGGTATCAAACGCCTTTTCATAATCTACGAACATAAGAAAGATAGGCTTTTTATACTCTGTACACTGTTCTATTAGCATTTTTATAACGTGTAGATGATCATTTGTTCCGTATCTGGAGCAGAACCCAGCCTGTTCACAAGGTTGGTAACTATCCAGTTTGTTCACAAGTCGTTTTGTTATTATCTTTATAAATAGTTTGTATGTATGGGAGAGCAAACTAATAGGTCTGTAGTTCTTTAGGTCTGAAATGTCACCTTTTTTGTGCATTGTGGTTATTATTGCAGTATGTCACTGGGAGGGGGTTACGCCTCTTATCAAACAAGAATTGAACATCTTTTCAACACATTTAGTAACGTTTCTCCTCCTTCTTTGATTTGTTCAATGACTATCCCATCTTCTCCAGGTGATTTATTGTTTTTCATCTCCAAGGGAGTTGATTTTATTTCCTCTTTTGTGATCTCTTCTGAGCCTACATTTTGAACTTTTGGTATTTGATTTTGATCAGAATCTGGAAGTTCTTCTCGCTTATACAATTCTGAGTACAAATCTTGCGCAATTTTTAAAATATCTTCCTTATTTGTTGTAGTTTCTCTTCTTTTATTTACAAGTTTACAAATATTTTTCGATTCTTCAGTCATTTGTGGGCGCAGAACCCTTAAACTTTTATTTTTATTAATATCTTGAGTTATGTGTTAAGTGTTGTAATTTCTGACATCTTTTCGAATGGATTTTGTGATATTTTTGTTTAACTGTCTTAGTGTTACAAAATTATCTGTGTATTTTTCTTTCAATTCTCTTCTTTGTTTATAGGATTTTTAGTACCTTGAGTGAGTTTATCCATCTTGTTTTTTCTTTTTCCTTATATTTTCTATGAGCGGTTTAAATCGCACTATTTATTCACATGTTCTTCACCTATATATCTAATGCATCTTCATTTAGATATTCTACTTCTTTCAATTCTGAAGTTATAAGATTCTGATAAGCTACTCTATCTTCTATGGATTTCCATTTATAAGAATGCCTCTCTGTTATCACTGCTGTCCTCTCGTCTAATGCTGATTATTATTTTTGCTCTAACCAACCGATGGTCACTCCCAGCAGTGATTTTAATAATAACAGTAACATCTTGGACAATATTTTTTTTGTTTGTGATAATGAAATCAATTTCGATTTTTGTTATGCCATCTGGATTAACCCACGTCCACTTACGTTGTTAATTCTTTTTGAAGAATGTGTTCATCACATAGAGCCGATGATGCAACAATAAATGTAGTAGCACACCTCCTCTATCATTTCGCTCACCGTATCCAAATAAGCCCATAGCCACTTCTACGTTATCTTCTTTAGATCCAAATTTAGCGTTAAAATCGCCCATTAAGATTAGGTAGTGGGTTTTATCTTTTTCTATAGCTCTATTTATATCTTCATAAAATTTTTCGAATTCTTCATCACTATGGCTCGTCGTGGGTGCATATACTTGGATAATTTTAATACAGCGTTTCTCGTTCAGTTTTAATATGGGGTACACAACTCTTGAGTTTACACTCTCTATTTTTTTAATTTTATCTAGGTATTTTTTGTACACCAGAAAGTCTACGCCGCCAACTGCCTTATCGTTTTCTCTAATGGAATGTAGCAGATGCACTGATGTTAAAACTAATTGGTTTTCTCGTTTTCTTCGTATTTTGGAAAGTCCCAATACATCCCATTTTATGCAGTTAAGTTCTTCCTGTAATTCAATGAGCTTATCTTGAGTTGCAAGCGTTCTTACGTTATAAGTGGCAATATGCAATGTTCGTTGTCCATGGTAGCCGTGTCTATCCCGGTGATTCTTTGCACCCTCTGCTCTTGGTCCAATCTGGTAGCTACCATCACCAGGGACCGTTGGGCCGCCGGGGACTAAGGGCCTTTTTCTAGTATGTGTCATGTTATTTAGGGGGAAAATTACCATTTTACTACCACGCAGGCCAGTAGCGGGATATATCAGGATGTGGTAAGTATTGGAAACTGCAACTGCCGTCTGCAGTTGCCGTCTGCTGTCTGCAGTTGTCTGAATCGTGCCTTTAATGCAATTTTTAGTAAGTGCCTGGAAGGAGAAAAGGCTCAAAGAGATTAGAGAACTCTTATTTAACGGATAATTGTCACAAAAGGTCATTATACTGTATAGTTTTATCTTCTTCTTTATTTGTCTTGAAGTCTGTTTGGTTTCCAACATATAAGAAATTCATTAAAAACTGTATAGAGACACGAATTTTAAATAATTGTATTTAAAATGTTACTAATTAAAATAAAAAGTTTCCTTAATTATGATTTGATTATTTTTAAGAAGATATTATTGTTACAGATATGCTCCCCACGCGCAAAACTTCCTGAAGCTACGTTCTGGATTGGAAAATAAGAATTCACCAAGAATGCCCACGATCTCGATATCAAGATAAATTTTCTCATCGGCCATTTAAAAAGAGAACAAAACTTTTCGCGTTTCATGCCGTGCGGATACTTAACGAAAGTTTTAAATGTCTTCGAGAACTTTCCTTATTTAAAGCTCGCAAAATAAACTGAAGAGATCGGAAAGACAAGTAGTTAACTAAGTGGATACAATGAACGAGGAGGAGATTCAACAGTTGAATGCAATCATTGAGGAGAAAAGATTGAATTGTACGTCGTCTAGCGATTTTAGCTACAGCAATGGTAAGTGTGCTTGTAGTTTTTCCCCTTTTTTCGTATATTTTGAATATTTAACTTTTGAAGTGTAACCTTTGGTACAAAGGCAGGAAAACTTTGTATTCGAATTTATTTTTATTTTTGACTGTAGTACAAACTACGTGTTTAGGTTTATACAAAACACAAAACTCTGCTGGCAAAACACTTTTTGTTATGTTTGTTGGCTTTCTTTAGAACCTTTTTTGAGTATAAGTTTATTGCAGCTAATCGCACACGAAAAGATGATCATTGGTGTGTACAGCACGACAGTTTCTCAGATCATCTTTCACTTCTTATGAAGAAAGTAAGCGGTATCCGGTAGTTAGTTCCTCCTTCCTGGGTCCTTCCGTTCTCTTGGTGAGGTCTCCCTGAGCTGTTTATTTTGATGAAGGAAGCTGTTGTGTGAATTCAGTTAGATCTCCAGACTTGTTTGCGTCTTTCAGCGTCTACGGCTAGAGCTCGTCTGATTTTAGGTGAAGCTATTTCTGCGGTGGAGTCGATTTCAGGAATTGAGTTACATCTAAAACATCCTGTAATAATCCGACTAGTTTAATTGACGACCCCAATGCAAAAACCGACTACCTGCAGTTCTTATAGTTTAAAAAAAAGGAAAAAACCGTTTAAGTTACGTAGTTTTATAAAATTTAATAATTTTATATTTTCTGTGGAAAACAGAAATCAATGTTTTTTACATGCAGTACTTTTAAATTTGAATTTTTAAAAATAAAGTTAAACACATTTTTTGAAATTTCCACGTGAACGGCTTTTGCTCCCAAACATCTAGAAAAACTGAAAATTTAAGGAAATACACAAGGAAAAAACTAAAATATCAACTAAATTACAAAAAATAGTAGTATATTTTAAAGTAAAACATTACAAAAATTATGTGATTTTTACATAAAATACAAAATGGTGGGTAAATCTAGTTTATTTTAGTCATAATCACTATCTCCATCATTTTGTTCTCATGTAATAGCGTCAAAACAGGAAGATAAGCAGGAGGTACATATTTTTTTACTATTGGTAGAATACTGTTGTATTTCTTGTATTTAAGTGGCAGTTTTCTTCATACGCCAATGGAATCGTATTTAGCTCTATAAATGTACATGTGTTTTCAAATAAAGGGTAACAAGTTACACAAGTAGGATTGTGAGATTCTGTAACGCACACATTTTCTGGCATTGTAGAATCATAAATAAATATTCGGTACTTGGATATTGTAAATTGTTTTTTTTTTTTTTTTGACAACTGAAGCCTTTTTAAAGTGTGCCTCCAAAAATGACTTAACATCAAACTTTTTACCGCAGCTTTGTACCATAGGGTACCACTCTTCAGGCAAATATAATATTTCTTTTTTGCGCTTTTTTTGTTCTATAGTACCAAAGTCACGATCACATGGTAGAAAGCTGTAACCTGGCTCTAAAAAATGATGTACTATTTTAAAAAATCATTTATTATCAACTAAACCTGTTAACAAATGAACCATTACAGCATTTTCATTTTGCCTGGAGCAGTTGTCAGAAAATATGTAAAGGGTTTTTACTTGGTCACGTATACATTTTTTTAATAAAATACCATAAATACGAGGTAATCTCTATGCAACACTTTTTTGAATCTAGTTTCATCTGACATATAATTATCCGACTGATTTCTTTTTTGCACAAATGGAATAGTTGATTATATACCCAAATCTGCCTTGCATAAAATATCTCACCTGTAGTTACGACAGGTACAGGTAGATTTCATTGGTAGTCAAAACAGATTATTTCAGTAGATGGGTCAACTTTTTTTTTCAGATGGGCCAGCTCTGTTTTTTCTTTAGGATCGCCATAAAAGGCTGGCACGTAAGTGAAATTCTTTTTTCACTTCCAACCTTTCCTTTTCTTCCTCAGTTGACGCAGACTCTATTTGTACTTACAATGCATCGCAAGTTGAGCACGTGTCAGTTCTTGAATATCCAAAAGAGAGAATAAAATTTTCTTTAAAATATCTATAATAGGAATCATATGTTATTTAGGATTAATTTTTTCGTGCTTCAATAACAAAGTGTATTGTTCTGGCTAGTACTTCCTCAAATAAAGTTCATGCTTTTTTTTTAGGTTAAGATCGGCTGGAAGGTATATTTTTTGCAACTCGTTGCGAGAACAATGGGACTTGCGTGAAGAAAAGCTTTTATTGTGCTCATTGAGAGTAGCGACTATCTCATCTGGTATTTTATTAGGCCGATTATGATGCTTTCCCCTTGCATCTTTTTCATTTAGGTTTTCAGTAGCTCGAAAATTTAAAATTCTTTGAACACGACTTTTACTAATAGCGTGCATATTACAAAATGCAGTGCTACAAACTAAAAACCTTTTTGTTCATAATTTTATATGGTACTTCTACGAAACTTTTTTCGTTATTGTAATGGTAGCCTTTCTCCTTCTAGATATTTTTTTTACATCCAAAAGCGCTCCTAAATAACTATCCTGAATATTTTTATCTCCCATTGTATAAAATTTTGTAAAAATTTCTTCTTTTTCCAGCTTTCTAAACTTATCGAAACACTCATTATTACATGTGCATGTAGGCACCTGCCTTTTCTGAGGAATTCTATTCTCTATTCTATTACCTTCGTGGTGACGTGCTGCTGACCACTATTCCTTGCCAGCGTTCGCCTATTTCGTTTCCATCCTAAAGGTAAACGCTTTCATTTTTTTGACCATATGGATGCATCAGTTTAAGTATTATCTAAAAAAATGAACAAAATATACAGAGAGCAAGATAAAAATCAAAAATACGTCTAAAACTGTACTCGTAAAATTATTATTATTTTTCTACCAGACAAGGAACAAAAATGATTTTTTTCCGTTTTTTTTTTAACCCTCGATGTATAACGCAGTGGGGTTATAATTTATTTTTATGTGTGTAACTGTGCAGTTTATAACTGAGGAGCGTCTATGCAAAACCACACATGTCCATTAAAAGTAGTTTTGAGTTATTACACAAAAACTGTTTACATAGTAGCAATTGATATTTCATTTACTGAAAGTTTCAGTAGAAACACCTATAGGGGCATTTATTCATAAAACATTTTAAAACATTTAATTTTTTTTGAAAATAAGTGAAAAAATACCATATATATTTTGGACATGTTCAATTTTGCTCGAACTCTATGGACATGTGTAGTTTTGGCCGGACCGACTAATGGACAAGTGTTACTTTGAACAAAAATTTATTAACAAAAATCCTATTTCTGTTAAATAACAAAAGAACATCATTATGCAGAGAGTCCCTTAGACTAAACAAGATAAAAGCAATAATTTACACATGTAACTTTCCACAATCAGTTTCCAAACATTCACATATCTCCTCTTCGTCGATGTCGATTTTTGTTGATTCTTCATCATTTTCTCTTTGGGGAGAATTTCCATAAATAATGTTTTTAAAAAATGCAAGCTCCGGTAGTTCTTCCCATTTAATTTTCTTTTCATCGTTATTGAATTGTTTTTCCATCAACTGCTGTATGTTTTGTTTCTTCTCTTTAGTAATTTCATTTCCAAGGGGTTGCTGTTTCAGTTTAAATTTTTTTTCAGCTTTGCCTCTTTTAACCATTGAAAGATATGGATTCAATTCGATTTTGTATCTATAAAATTCAGTTCCGCTGTACTTGATAGTTATAGCGTTGTTTTTGGTCTTAAATTTTTTTAGTTCTATGCGTTTAAAGTTTTTTATGCCTGGAATTTTGTTGTAGAGGTCATCCGTAATGTTTTTTATATTGTATAAAATCCAGTCTTTTCCTAAAACATTAACTTTTCCAACATTACGATAAACTTCATTGTATTCTTCTACACTTATGATCACATTTTTGCGTTTTAGAAACCTCTCTACCCTGCCAAATGCCCGGTCTGCTGGGAGGAAACTATGCCCTCGTACGGGAAAGTGTATTATTATATTTTGAATTGACGCAGGAGATTCTAGTAACGAGCAGGCCAAAACATGCATTATATACGAATTTTTGTTTTGGCCTGCGCAGCCATCACAAAATAATCGTATGGTTATACAATCTGCTAGATCCAAAGAGCGCAGATGGTATAATAAGGCTGACCCAACCTCAGTTGAACCTCGTTTTGCTTGTGACTCATCCCATGTATAAAATGAAGGATGTCTGCTTTCCATATCTACACAACAAAATGCATAAAAGTTTATTTGCCGGAGATAAAAGGCATCTTGGATAGGTGTTTTCGGAAGCGGATGGACCTGTTGCAAATCGAAAGCGAATGAAATGCTTCTTGGGGAGACTCTTTTGCTAATTTGTAGAATGCATTTGCGCGTAACTTATGAATTCTTAAGTCGGTCATTGTTTTTGCTTTATTCTCCCCTGTTTCTTTACTAATGGCATATTTCAAGTTCAGACAAGTACCACATACATCACATGCTGGTGACTTAAAACCAATATTAAAGTTACGATAGAAAATATTCTTGAACATTGTAAGACTTACTTTGTAATAATTGCTTTGCGCATTGTTATACATTTGAAAAATTTTGTTGATACTTAAGTCACATGACATATAAATTCGTGAGGATTTCTTACGATTATAATGAGTTTCGGATGCCGGTAATGAAGCTATGAATTCTTTAACTTTGGCTCTTTTCTGAGCGCTTTTGCATGACACTCTATCCCCACCGCGCTTTTCTTTAGGTATTTGTCCTGATTGTAGGAATTTTGCAACTGTGCGTATTCGACCAGCAGAAATATTGAAAGCAGCCATAAGAAATTTTTTACATACCGGAACAGTCTTATTTTTTGTACGGAAGTAATAAAAAATATGAAAGCTTTTAGGTTTAGCATTGCTTTCTTGGGTATTAACCCTCCCACGTCGCCTTTGAGGGGGGCATACTGACATAAAATGGCACAACTTCTGGTCTTGGTCTACTTTACTGGTATAACCATACAATTTTTCTCTCTGTAGCTTAATCTCTTTTAAGGAAACTGAAGAACAATTTAACTTTTTGCTGTTGTGCTTACAAGAACGTTTAAATTTTTTCATATGGGGATCTACATCCGCATACCTTAAAAAAAAAAGAAACACTGATAATCGCTTATCGCTATGATAAAAATAATTCCTACCTTCTAAACCTGGCTTCGTCGCGTGTTGATATATTACTTTGCCGTTTTCTAGAACCAACGTTAATTAACCCACAGACACATCCATATTCTAATAATAAAACTGATGATTTAAATTATTTAACGTAACAATAATATCTCACTCACAGTCAAACCAGAAATTTAGACTACTCACTGTTTGCTTCTTATAATTTGTAGGTTAGGTAATACAGAAACCGCGCGGAGAAATCAGATGTTTAGGAAGGCAGGATTTAATATTGTCATATTAGGCTAATACTACCCTCTATTAGTGAATATAAAAATATAAAGCAACTCGCAAATCCGCAATACAGAAAACTGTATTATGTGGACAAGTGCAGTTTTGTAGTAGTCAATAAATTAGTCGATATGTTTTTCCAAGGACATGAGTAGTTTTGTTCGAAATATTTAATGAAATTTTGCGTTTGGACAAGTGTTGTTTTGGATGACTTTTCGTATATTCCCATCTGTTTAATATGGGACAAAATGAGTTTTGCTCAATTCTGACGCCATATTCGGATTTAGTTCAGGAAATTCTTCAAGATTCAACTCCTAACTCACTTTAGATGTAATGTGGACATGTGTGGTTTTGCATAGACGCTCCTCAACTGTCTGTGTCATCGTAACTCCTAAACGGATAAACCGATTTTGCTTTAGGTTTTTTTAATATAAAAGATCATTTAGCCGAAAGTGTAAAATATCTACCTATTGTTAGTCCTGATTTAAGAAATTCGGTTCAGCCGTTTAGAAGTTGTGAACGGTTAAAAAAACGCATGATTCCTTCCTTCATTATTTTCGCCGCTGAAGAAGTCACTGGTGGAATTGCTTTCTGCAATAATATACTTGTTTTAAAACTCACGTCTGTTGCTTGTGATTCCAGAACAACTAAGAGTAGCTATTTCTACTTCTGTAAAAACCATTAAACAACCTTAGATAAATAACTAAATCCAAAAAAGAACCAAAACACTTACCCCTGTATTTTTCTGGCCAGTATCACTTTCCAATACAGAATCAGGATCATCATCACTATTATCACCAAAAGGATCAACTTCGCTGCCAGAAACTCTCTAAAAAAACTATTCATCTTTAACAAATTTAATATTCGTATCAACGCCACACAAAAAGTAGGGTTAGCTCTCACTAACTGTTGTGGACAAAAACTGGTCATGTACAGCACCTAGCCGATTTTTGCGATCAAAGGGATCGATATTCTCAATAAAATTACAAACCGCTTGGCGCAAGAATGGGTCACGTAAGGATAGGCAACCAACTATACATTATACGTGTACGGCTCGTGCATCAAACGACGCGGAGTATTTTTTTGATTCAAATTCAGCGAAAATCTCATTAAAAAAAAGGTCTTTAGCCGGTTTTTGCACCAAGCCCTTCAATGTAGAGCAGTCTCTCCAGACTGGAACCGTGTACTCGGCTGCTGAGAAACTTAGTGCAAGTCCTGAGATTTAAACTTTATAACCTCAAATAACTAAATTGGTTCCTCTTAGTAATATTTCGTTAGTTCCTCTCAGTCAACCCTTATTTACATCAACATTAATGTAGGAACTATGGTACTGTGTTTGTTTTTATGATATCACTTTGCTGTGCAAACTCAGATGATTTAATTTTCTTAATAATAATCTCAGCAGATAATCTGCTGAGTGTTCAACTTGTATAAATCAAGAAATAAAAAGATTAACATTAAAAATAAAATACACATAAAATGTGAACATTATATGCAGGATAATCAGAGATTCTTAAGGATATAAGGATTAAATGGAGGATACACAACAAGACTCTACAAAAGAAAAAAAAAGCTGAAAACCTTGGTTGACTCAAAAAATACTGAAAATCATGGATCAAAGAAGAATATATAAAGACAAAAACCTAGATAAGTTCAGAGAAAAACATAAATTAATAAGGAACAAAATAAAAGAGACTAAGAAAAAGTAGATAATGAAAAGATGCATTGAAATAGAGGAATTGCAGAAAAAAACAGTATCCATATATATAATTTACATAAAAAAGTCAGATAATTATCTGGAAAATCACGAACAAACACACCTAGCCAATTAATTAACAAAAATAATAAATCTATTAATAACCCAACTGAAATAAAGTATGTACTAAACTGGGAACTCGGGACGCCCTCTTTGCACTAAATGTATTACCGCAAAAATGTCGAGATCAAAGGAAAGACATCTTTGCTGTATTTATTGACTATAAAAAGGCCTTTGGTCGAGTACAGCATCACACATTAATTACAATATTAAAAGATAAAGGAGTTGATAGTCAAAACATATTGTTCATAGAAAAGTTATACTGGCGTCAAACAGCGACAACTTGCATAAACGGAAAATCAACAGAAATATATAAAATACAAAGAGGTGTCAGACAGGGTTGTATACTATTCCCACTGTTATTTAATTTATATTCAGATAGAATATTTAAAGAAGCGCTGCATAATTTGGAATGGGGCGTGAAAGTTAATGGAATTCTGATAAATACAATCAGATATGCAGACGATACAGTTATTTTAAGTGATGACATGAATGGACTACAACGCCTTTTAAATGCCATTGATACAGTGGGAAGAGAGTTTGGGCTAAACATAAGCTGTTCAAAAACAAAACACATGGTGTTTAGCGTTTAGCACATCAAGATGCACGATTATATGTTGATGGTCATATAATGCAAAGAGTGTCCAGTTTTAATTATCTTGGTTGCCATATTACTGAACAACTAGATCCAGATCAAGAGATAAAATGTAGAATCGAGATAGCCCGCACGACATTTTTAAAAATGAGGTCATTCTTCTTTTGTAATGATAACTTGCAACTTCAACTTCGAAAGCACATGGTTAAATGTTACATTTGGTCAGTCCTCTTATACGGTGTCGAAGCATGGACATTAAAAATATCCACCATTAATCGTCTGAAGGCCTTTGAAATGTGGCTGCACAGACGTATACTAAAAATTCCATCGACGGCTATGCTGACAAATGTGGCAGTCCTTGAGAGAGCAAATGCTGCTCGCGAGCTGCTTGATAACATCAAATGTAGAAAGATGGCCTATTTTGGACACGTAGTAAGAGGAGATCGATATCATATTCTTCAACTTATTATGATGGGTAAAATCGAAGCACGCAGAGGAATAGGTAGAAAGCAGGCCTCTTGGTTGAAGAATATCAGGGAGTGGACAGGAATAAGGAAAGGGGAACTTAATAGGGCACGTTAAGAAGAAGATGTACTAAATGTATTGAAGATCTTTTCGTGGACTCAAGAACAAAATCAACATAAACTAATATCGAGGAAGCTCCAATAATATTAAGATCTGAAGTCCAACATGCCACAAACAACTTCAAATCTGGCAGAGCCCCTAAGCCAGATAAAGTTCACATTAAGTTGATTAAACTTATAAATTAAGACAATTTAAGCACCGTAACTATCCTCGTTAAAAACATATACAAATCTGGTAAGATACCTACAGAATAGCTACTATCCACCTTTGTTCTGCTACAAAAACCTAAGAATCCCAAACACTGTTATGACTATAGATTAATCAACTTAATTTCACACTTATTGAAAACATTTTTAAACGCTATTTATGTGAGGATGCTCAGAAAGGGTAAAGCTGATATAAGTAATCGACAGTTTGGCTTTCGTAATGGTGCTTCGGAATAGTAGAAGCTCTGTATAGTCTCGTGATTCTTGCTTAAAAACGCCGAAACCAACAAAAAGATCTTTTCGTCGCACTTATAAACTACAAGAAAGCTTTCGACAAAGTTAAACGTAAGTAATTTATGAAATATCTCAAGAACAAAGGAGTAGACAAAAATAATATTAAGATTATAGAGTAAGAAATCTCTTAATATTGTTCTGAAGCTATTTTCTTGTGGCAGTGTAAATTAATTATTATTAAACTGGGAATAAGCCACAATTAAAGATAAAAATACGTTTATTGACGTTTCAATTTCCTTTTCGGAAATGGTTCTCAAAATACAAACAATTTACTGTTTCTATTTTGAGAACGATTTCCGAAGTGGAAATTGAAACGTCAATAAACGTATTTTTATCTTTAATTGTGGCTTATTCCCAGTTTAATAGTAATTAAGAAATCTCTACTGGAACGAACAGGCTGTGGTAACATTAAATAAAACGAGCATAACGGATGCATAACAGATCAGCAAAGGAGTGAGACGAGACTGTGTACTTGCACCATTAGTATTTAATATTTGAAGAGTTATTTACACAAGCACTGGAAAACTGTGCAGAAGGGATCAAGATAAATGGTGAACATATAATTAACATTCGTTATGCCTATGATACAGTTATTATTGCTGAAAGTAAGAAAGACCTGCAGACGCTACTAAACACAATTTATGATATTGAGGAACAGTTTGGTTTATTAATAAACATAAAGAAAACAATAACCGTAGTTATCAGTAAGAGGGGTAAAGTGATAACAGGGATTCAGGTAAAAAATGGAGATAATAAACAAGTGGACAAAATAAAGTACTTAGGAGGCTGGATTGCTAAATATCTAAATACGAACTCAGAAATTAGATCAAGAATAGAGCAATCAAGAGCAGCCTATTTGAAAACGAAGAAATTTCTGAGTAATTAAAGACTCAATTTGCAAATCCGATATTGGATGGTAAAATGTTATATTCTTTCTATTCTTCTTTATTGTGGCAAAGCTTGGACTATTAATGTTCACTTAATAAGACAACTAAAGGTTTTTAGGAGAATTTTTAAAATAGCATGGACCGATCATATTACTAACGAACGGGTGTTGCACAGAATGGGAAGAGACAGAAAACTTCTGACTACCATTTAAAGCAGGAAGACAGCATGTTTGGGCACATACTTAGAGATAATATGTACGCGTTGTAGCTAATTATGGCGAGTAAAATTGTAGAAAAAATGGGTCCTGGTAGACGACAAATATTCTGGCTAAAAACATTCGAGACTGGACCGGGTTAAACATAAAGAAAAAGTAAATTAAACATAAAAAATCTTTTAAGAAAAGCAAAAAATATGGACGAATTTGCAATGGTTATAGCCAACCTTCATTAGTTTAGTCGGCACCAGAAGAACGAGACGTCATCTGTTCTGATTAGTGTTGGCAAATATCTAGAGGGCCATATCTAGACCTTCAGATATAAACGGGACAATCGAGCCAATCTTCATGACTCCAATCATTAATAATATGTAACTGTAATGAATGCTTAGGCTTAAAGATTTGTTTATATAGCAATAACTTGTGAGTGGACACTTTGTAGTCATGTCCAAGAAACCAGTACCTTTTTATATCTGATTCAAAGCTCTTTTATTTTTAGGATATCCACTCGGCCTAAGATTTACATCAAGAGTATTACCTAGATATTTTGCAGTTTCTTATGTGAAACATGGACTGTATTTATTCTAACTGGAATAACTTTCTATATGAATCAGGTAGCTTAATTCTCGATACTTTAGTCAAATTATGGATTTGATTCAAAGAGTTGTACAGATCATACTACTATTGTTTTAAAGCATCTATCTGTATGATTGTAGTAGACAGTAGGGTGTATCACAATTTTTTTTATTATTTAATTTTTCAAGTTGATAAAAAGTTGTTACTACCATCGTAGTACCAAAAAAAATCTTTTTGAATTCCAACAATATTTAAGTCTCCCGGAAAGTACAAAAAGTTTATAATTTTTTGTAAAACAATACGTTTTTAAAAAAATAATTTACACAGTTTATAAATTACAAATGATGTAATCAAGTTAAAAAGTGTGTATTTTTACATTTAATTTGTCCATAGTAAACATTTTGGTTCTGAGTTAAATTATTTAGGTAACCCGGAATTACCCTAAATATATCACAATTTTCATATTTAATTCAAGTTTGACATGAATCAGAAACAGTAAAAAAAATATATTCTAATACAATCATTACAGTGCTGGATTTTAATGCAATGGGTCAAATGATGATGGGATGATAATTATCGGAGGTATTGACCAAGCAGAGACTAAAAAATTTGAAAAATGAATCAAATGGAAGGAAAAGTCCCTGCAATCTAGGCAAACGGATAGAAAAAGCTCGACAGACAGAAACAAGGGCACAACGAGTCTTCAAACCACCACAATTTAATTTTAAGGCAGAAGACTACATCGATGTCATTGACTGGCAATCCACCACAGTTACTGAACCACCACTTATAGCTGACTTCAGCAAAGAAGATATTGAGATGGTTGTTAATTCATGAAACAGTGATAGAAAAGTTAGAAGTTAGAAAAAAAGATAGAAGTTACTGCAGCTTCTAAGCACGTTTGTGGAATTCAAGAACGAGAAGGCTTTATAAGATCAAGATTATTGCACAGAAAGTATCTTACTAAGTTTGAAACTAAGCGACAGTACACATCTGCTACAGCTGTATTGCAAAAATAAATTACAGGTAAGATTTATTTCATACTTATTTAGGATTACATCACAGCATTCTATTTTGAATAGTAACTTAGTATTATTACTATAATTACAATCTGACACTCGCCCTAACAAATTCCCTTGGTTCCAGATCGAAGAAGCATTACAATACCTGGCTTTGAAGGCTAACTGGATTTGTTTAGCCAACCAACATCCTTCAAGATGATATAAATAACCATTTTAAAGATTTCTCTTTGTCAACATTTTATCTGTAATCTTTAAGTAAACTTTGGTATTTCTTTAATAAATTTCGTACCTCTGAAACAGTCTTTTATTGTTTTAACCTAAAATTTTCTTAAATTTTTAATTGTTATATATGTAGTTTTTTGTTCATTAATTATGTTATAGAATACTAATAATCCTACTAACCTAAGTAGAAGCAACAAACAGGTTTAACACCTAATCGTTACTCATAATAAAGGGAAGATATTGATTTTTCATTGTTACAATTAAGATTTTCATAAAGATTCCGGGTGACTTTATGCTTACTTACAGATATTATCCTAATTTTTATTGTTCACTGTTATCACGTAATTAATATTTTTTAAGTTGACAATAAAAATATAAAATTTAATTTTCATTAAACAAAAAAGATGAAATCGTGTTTTTGAGAAAAAATTCTAAAGTTTAAGTCGATTCCGGGAGACCTAAATATGTTTTAATTAAAACAATACTTTTTTTCCATGAAAGAGTAACGTAAGAGGCAACTTTTTATCAACTTGAAAGTTTGAACTTCGAAAATTCATTATTTGAGTATTTATTATGATACACCCTAGTAGACAGTACTATTCTGGAAGGTTATAATGAGTTTATTCTTCCTTTATATCATGATTATGATTAGTCAAAAACTTGCGTTAGATCAGGGAAGTTGGTACTAATTCTAACGTTTTCCAGTGCCATTTCTATAATGTTAGTGATCATGTGCACTAGGTCGATAGTAGCATGATTTTTTATAAATGCACATTTATCTGATGTAATTAGATTTCTTTGATTTCTTTTGTTTAAATTATGTGCTTGTCTTTTTAGAAGCATTTTTTCGTAAAGCTTTTAAATCACAGAAAAGAGTGATATAACTCCATCTATCTGTGTGAAATGATCTGACTTGGTATCTCATGCTTCTTCTTTGTGTGTACCTATAGCCAGACGTAATGACTTGTACGACATATAAGTTAGTTAAACATTTATTTTGTTTTTCATGACTGATAAATTTTATATGAACTCCATTATTTTATATCAGGATTCGTTGCTTAGTACATAATTATTTACTGTCATTTATGTTGCATCATATAACAGAGATGGCGTCTATTAGTAGGACATACTGAAAGGAATTTGAAATAAAAACTGTAAGAGTGGAGACAATCTCTTAAGCAAAAAGTATAAAATTTGATGGCGGATGGATGGAAGTATACTTTGGATAGTGAAGTACTTGTAAATTGCACTAGTTTTAACTACCTAGAATCGGTATTACAGAGTTATGGCCGATAATGGAGATGCATGCAAAAGAATTCGGGTGGGATGGATGAAGTAGTATGAAGCAAGTGGTGTTGTGTTACAGATTCCAATGAAGCTGAACGGATAATTGAGTAAATTGCTGTAAAACCAGCTATAATGTACGAAACTGAATATTGGGCAATCAAAAAGAAAAAGAACAACTATTGTATGTAGCGATAATAAGAATGCAATACGAAGAATTGCTGTTTTGCAAGTTACTAGAGTTATGGATAAATGTAATAATTGTAAATATAAAGATAATGATGAGTATCATGTTTTCCTTTTTTTTGTAGAAGACTACATAAATCTCTGTATTGACAATATTGTTGTTAAATAATGGCTAATCATCGTTCTCTACATCTAAAGTTTAAAATGTTGAAAGTAAACACAAGCTATTTGTTTTTGTATTTGCGTAAATGAAATAATGATATCGAATAAATTAATTTTATCAAACTAAGACTTACATTATTTACTTAAAAATGGACAGAAATTAACGACAGTCCACTATATTACAAAGCGCTACAAAACAAAACAGTTTACTAATTGCGAATAACGTATTAATTTTAATTATTTGACTAGACATTCACAATGAGAATTATTGGGTATTTTCATGTATTTCTGTTGTATATAACAATAGTGACATTGAAACCGCAATAGTTATCGGGCAGTGGTATCCGATACATGAAAATTATCACAAAGTATACTTTGAAGTGTTAGTGTATTGATGTTTTTTACAAATATTGTAAGCAATTTTAAAAGATAAAAGGGATTGAAATGTGTATTATTGTGTTTCAGTGGTAATATGTCACCAATGTTTGATATAGTTGAAATAATATAAACTTGTCTCACACAAAAGATAAGGGAATACAGATACATCTCTGAGATTTAGCATTTTAGAGGATATTTTCTTAGTTCATCAGTTTGTGGTATTTGCATTTGATACCGAATGTCCTCGTTTAAATTTGTTTTGTTCTCTATTTTCATATTTCTATGCCACCCATATTCAAAAATCTTTTTCGATTTCCAGGAATTTGTCTTTATTTTTTTTTAGTTATCCATGCCTCTTGAAATATGTTAGTGTCAGTCTCAGGATACTATTACATATTTTTATGGTTTTTCCTACTTGTATTCTTCTGTCATAGTATCGAAATAAATATGTTTATTACTTTTTTGTATTTGCTTACTCATCATTATTGTTTTTGTTTCCTGAATCAACAAGTCTTACTAGGATTCTTTTCTTACTCCTTAGTGCGTAGATTTTGATTTAACATGTCATTTTCAAATTCATTTCTAGTTTTAAAACCTAGTCCTCCATGTATTTCTAAATATATCTTCTTACTTACTTTATCGTGTCGGGACATGTTATTTCTATAATTTTCTATAATGTCTAAAATCATATATAGTTCGATCTATGTTTAAGAGCCACATATCTTTGAGGGTACATCGATAGGGATAGTTTCTGCAGGTAAGATCTTCCATATCATGTGTACATTCCATATCATGTTTTCCAACAGTCACAGTTTACATCATCTTGCTCTATTTTCCTCCATTTTGTCACGTGTGATTTTATTTGAGCGATCCTCGTTATTATCCCGTTTATAGTTTTCCACGTTTTAAAGTTTAGAGATTGGCATGGGGAAAAGGAAAATTTTCGTGCGGTTCACCATGAACCGTTCCAAGAAACTTTTCCTGAATTTCGGTCGCTATCGTGGTGTTCGAGCCCGTATGATTTGTTTAATAATTTTCTCTATATGTTCTGCTACATTTCTGTATGTCAAGGAACCTGTGTGTTTGGTGTTAGCAGATCTGGTTCAAACGGGGCAAGCATATTCAGTAATTAAAAAACATAGTTACTGTGCCATTGTTTTAAGAAAGCCAGTACATGCACCCCATTTAGTTCTTGTTGTCCCTCCAGTAAGTTGACGTTTTATCGTTTTCGTGGTCTTCCATCTGATCATCTTCCTATTGAGGAGTCATCTCTTGCCGTCTTTACTACTGTTTTTGTTGTTATTCGGCTTATATATGATCGTTCCATTTTACTCTTCTATTTCTTACCCAGTTTTCGATGTTCTTCACCTTACATCTACTACGTACTTTAAACTCTGTCCCATAGTGTATGTAAAGATCGATTTAAAACGTTCTCCTACGTCTTCCGATACCCAGTTGTCACTTCTCTCGATTTATCTATAAGTTTTTTTCTATGTCTCTGTTTTTCATTTCTGTATTGATGCCTTCTCTCCAACTACAAGGCAGGGTATTCCTCTTTCTTTTCTACTGTTAGGGCTCCACATTAAGACTTGTTTTGGGAGACGTACTTTAAACATTTTCTGTACATGACCGTACTATCTGAGTCTTGGGTACCAATATCGTCTACTATTGTATATTTTACTATTATAATTTCTTTTATTCTGTTGTTCGTTACTCTTTCTAGTCTAGATTTTCCAGTTGAACGTCTCCAGGAATCCATTTCCGTTGCATCAAGTTTTCTCTTGTGTCTTTTCTTCATTTCGAAAGAAAATGCAAAAAAGTATTTTTGAAGTGTGTATATTTTAGGCAATTCCTAGCTGAGCGCTTTCGGCTTTACAAAGCCATCATCAGAGCTATGGTCAATTTTTAAATACCACTACAAAGGAGAGATCTCATTTCCTTAAGTTTCACAATTATGATTTTGTAGGAGTTGGAATTTTTAAAAACATATAAAAAACATATAAAAGGTCGACACTGGACGTCACAAACACGTTAAAAAATTGAAAAATTTTTTGTCATGGTACGGGTTTAAGACCCGACCATCTATTGATGTGAGGATGTAGACTGAATAGCTATTCAGTCTACATCCTCACATCAATAGATGGTCGGGTCTTAAACCCGTACCATGACAAAAAATTTTTCAATTTTTTAACGTGTTTGTGACGTCCAGTGTCGACCTTTTATATGTTTTTTATATGTTTTTAAAAATTCCAACTCCTACAAAATCATAATTGTGAAACTTAAGGAAATGAGATCTCTCCTTTGTAGTGGTATTTAAAAATTGACCATAGCTCTGATGATGGCTTTGTAAAGCCGAAAGCGCTCAGCTAGGAATTGCCTAAAATATACACACTTCAAAAATACTTTTTTGCATTTTCTTTCGACTTGTCATAAGTGTGTACAAAAAATATCAGTCTTTTGATTGATTTTCTTCATTTGCCATACTTCACAACTGTAGGTAATTATACTTTTAATGATTGTATTATATGTCTTGTGTTTGTTATTATTAAAGATCGATTGATCCTATAGGGGACTATTGAGAAGGGAAATTGCTTTTCTTGCTTAGTTGTTTTTCTCCTCAATTGTGTCGTCTACGTTGCCTTCTTTTGTGATGATCATACCTTAATATTTATATGTGTTGCAATGTTTGATAACTTCTCTATCTTCCAATATGAGGTCCTGTTGTTTCTCGCCGATACATAATATATACTCTGTTTTTTGGATATTGATTTCAAGCCACCATTTTTTATACTTCTCGATTGATTTTCGAGTCATATACTCAATATCTTCATAATATTGTGCTATCACTAGTTGATCATCTGCAAATGACAAGGTGTATATGCTGTTGGTATTCCCATATTTCTACATTTGCGCTTCCATAGTTTTAGAGCCTGTTCTAGATAAATTTTAAATAATGTCGGGGAGAGACAGCAACCCCACTTAAAGCCTTTATTTATTTGGAATCAACTTGACAGATTATTTCCAACCTTTACCTTTGAGTTAGCGTTAGCGTACAGTTCCTTCGTTACATGTATTAAATTCATATTTATGTTTGTTTTCTTTAAACTTCCTAACGCTAATAAATGTACTTCTTGAATAGTCTCATTCCATAGTGTCTTACCACCAATTTTTTTAAATGTTAGCCTCCTATGAATGCTATTCCCGGTTGTCACTTTTCCTCTTGTTTTTATGCGATGTTGTCTGTAGATGGGAGGCCGGTCACTCCAAGATATTTAGGTTGGTCTGTATTTTAATGTGTTGCTATTACATGGAATTTGGAGTTTTCGCTTAGCTTCCTTCGCGCGAAGGTAAAAGACAGATCTTTGGTTTGTAGAAGGATTGGGTCTCAGGGAGTTCTGCAGGTAGTAAGCATTTGTTATATTTAAGACAGTTTTAAGTTTCTATTCTTTATGTATGTCTCCTTATAAATAATCGAAACCTTTTCTTTAATTCTCACCTAGACCGATTTAAGGATCTCAATAAGATGCTAACATTATTATTCATTTTCGGCTTCTATTAAGTTCTCTTTTATTTCTCTACCGACAATATTTTTTTGCTTCTGTTTACTTATACTGCTGTCATTTATCATTATAAGTAGCCCGAAAATCCGTTGTGGATTATCTAAGAATCCGTGTTCCTTACAAAGAAGTCTCCACTTCTGTCGATTCCTGGCAACTTCTCTCCATCTTCTGCCCCTTAGAATATGTAGGTCTTCTTCCACATCACCAATCCATCTCCTTTGTGGTCGTCCTCTATTTCTTGTGCATTCTGGTTTTGAAAATGTTAATCTCTTCGTGTATTCGCGATCTGACATCTTAGCATTATGTCTAGCGCATCTAGGTAACTGCACTTTAAATAATTTTACAATTTTTTTATTTTTTAAATGTTTCTGGAGACCGTGATCCGTTTTTTTTGCTATTGCTATGCGTCTTTTTATTTCGTATTATTCTGAAGCTATTTTCTTGTGGCATTTTAAAGTAATGGCTATTTAAATGGGAATAAGCCGCAAATAAAGGTTAATATAAAGTTTATTGACATTTCAATTTTTACTTCTGAAATCGTTCTTAAAATACAAACATAAGTAAGATGTATTTTAAGAACGATTTCCAAAGTGGAAATTGAAACTTCAATAAACTTACTTTAATAGTTAATTGTGGCTTATTTCCATTAAAATAATAATTACTTTTTATTTCGTCGCTTGTCGTGTTGGATATTTCAGAGATCTAAAAACCAACAAATATTTGGTTTTTTCGTCGTTTACCACAAGTCCTAATTCACTTGCTGCCTCCGCAAGCATTGTAAAACACTGCACCAGGTCTCTCATACTTCTGCCCACTATTACTATATCATCAGCGAATGCGAGAATTTGCGTCAATCTATTAAGAATAGTTGCATTTATTATAATAATAAATTTTCTGATTACCTTTTCTCAGGCAATATTAAAGAGAAGACACGCCAGCGCATCCCTCTGTCGTAGACCATTATTAATGTCAAAGAACATAGAGTTTTCTCCTTCAATTCTAACTCATGAGCTTACGTTTTGCATTGTTAGTTGGATCAAGTTAACTAACTTCTAGATCTCAAAGTCTATCATTGCATTATATAATGCAGTTCTTTTCACACTGTCATAGACTGCTCTGAAGTGGACGAAGAGATGGTGTGTATTTATGTATTAGTCTAGTGACTTTTCTAGAATTTGCCTATGTGCTTGAATTTGACGTGTAGTTGACTGATCAACAATATCCTTTGTAAAATGTTTAAGTCTTTCAAACAATACCTTGTCGAAGTATTTATACACAGATAAATTTTTATACATTTCCGAACATATTTCATCGATTCCTGGGGCTTTATTGTCTTTGAGTTTTAGGATGGTATTCGACACTTCTCTTGTTGGGTCTTTACTGTGTAGTTGACTATGTAGATTTTGTTGATTGTCTATGTTGTAACCTCCTTCAATATGGTTTATATTTTAGATGTTTGCTGAAATGTTGTGCCCATCTGTTAAAAACTGAGTTTTTATCATGTAAAATTTCACCGTTAGTGTCCTTACAAATTTTTAATCGAGGTTTAACTACTTTTATTGCTCCGTTCTATTTCACAATCCTCTATTATTCGTCGTCTTATATGCAGTATTTGTTGTATTATAATCATATTTATTTCTGGACCTAGATTCGTGTATACTTATATTAGATTTCTGCGAATAAATTATATGTATTTGCCTATTACTACGAGTACTTGATTAGATGCATAGTGTAACGTATATAAAATTTTATCACCATCTAGCTGTAAACTCATCTACGTTAGATCTTATATAAATTCTCCCGTTCTAATAATCTTTTTTTTATCTTTCGTCATGGTAGAAGGACCCAATTTTTTTGCTTCCAAACTTTTCTCTGCTCTCTTGGATTTTTCTTTTAATGTAGGGTAAACTGGTCCATGGTGGGACGTTTTTTTTTTTCAAAAGTGCATATCACCTTGATTAAGCGTTTGTAAATTATAGTAAGGGTACCTATGCATGGGTATGGATATAAGGAAGCAAGGTAATAATAATTTCAAGTAATCCTTTATTTGTAATAAATGTTATTCAAGTCCCACAGAATCGTTGCAGATCTCTTCACTAACATCACTGTTCGAAGTAATTTCATTAAAAACTTGACGTTAACTTGTTTAGCCTTCAGCTTTTTTTCTTCTGAAAATGTTTTTTTAGCCAATCTTTCTTTATGCTGTTCATCCATGGCATCTTTTATGGGACTGTCTGTTATTATTGCTGATTGTAGCTTCTTTCTGCTTCTCCTAAGGTATTTTCTAGGAGCAGCTTTGGCATGTGGCCTAATTTGCTGAAAAGTTATTATATTGGATGGGCCATGAATTGGGCTGACAAGTCGTAGTTCTTTTACATCCAGAACATCTACATCCTAAACATCTTCCACATCCTGAAAACCTTCGTTAGCCTTGTATTTATTAACATTTTTAATTTCATTTTCTTCGGGACTATCAGTGACATAAGATGGTATAAAATCACTCTCTGAAAAAATTTGGGAATTCAGAGGTGCTATGCCTGTTTTTTTAAATCCGTTGAGAATGTTGACAGGATTTAGGGTAGGCAGTACCAACAACATTACAAACATCATAAATGCTCATAGGTATGACAGGATGATTTAGCATCCAGTCGTCAACTCCTTGGTTGCTTAGTAGCTTTTAAATGAAAAGAAGCAGCTCACGTCGAGCGGTTGTAATTTATGACTGCAATGGCTGCAATGTCCATAAAATAATCCCATTCTCTTTAGATAGATTCAGCATACGAACATCGTAACGGCTCTCATGGTTGTCAAGAATTAGTAGAACTGGGAATCCTTTAGTGCATCGAACGTGTTTGCTAAAGTACTCTATATACTTCAAAAAATTATTTCCCGTCATCCAACCAGAGAGAAATGCTGCACCGGCTGATCCTAGAGGAGTAAGCATAAAAGGTTTGAATATTTTCCTCGGGAATAAAAAGAATGGATGCACAAAAGTTCCATTAGCTCATATTGCAGAGCACATTGTTATTAATGTGCCCCTTTTAGCGCTTGTCACTTTTCCAATTTGTTTTTGTTTACTGCTAGCAAGTACCTTCCCGGATTTTTCCCAGCTCGTTTTTTCTCGTCCCAAGTTCGAGGCACCGTTTTATTGTTAGTTTTGTGTTGTTTTCTTTAGCCAGCTGACCACTCACCTGAATTTCCAAAATATCGAAACGCATAGTAATAATTGAAAAACTGAGACGAGATTCGGAGACGGCACTTTAATGATAGCACACACACTGAAATATAGCTTCAACGCGATGATAAAATAGCCAGGAGAGTGAAATTTCCACTATGGACCGCGTCCCACTATGGACCAGTTTACCCTACCTACTGTTTTTTAACAACTCTCATTTTTTCATAAACTCTCTCTGTTTTCCTTTTTAGTTCTGTTTGTAGTATTATGATTGGATAACTAGGTCTGAAAGTCTAACTGAAAGTCAGTTTCAGCTTACAAGCGAAGCAGCAACATTTCCAGGAGATGCCAACCCTTAGTGTTGGCGAAACGTCGAGAACTAATCTCAGAAGACAACGGCCTAACAAATTGCTTTTCTTGTTTTGGATTTTTATCTTCCTAAATATCTACATTGATCATTGAACCACTCTTAACTTTTTTAGTTTTGTTTTTATATCCAAGCATTTCTTTGTTTGCTTTTCCGCTGCGTAATTTATCATTTTCCAGTTTGTTGTTACTTCTATCTTTAATTTGTATTTTTGCAACTACGAACTGCTGGGACGGTGTATGTATATATGCACCCTTTATTTCGAAGATCCAAAGCGTTATCATTTTGGTTTTATTAAAATTAAATTTAAAACCTACTCTTTGACAGACCGCTTTAAATTATTTAAAAATTAACAATTCAACTTTTCTCGATTAGTGTTGATTTCTGTGTTTTTCCAGTTTAGTGTCTTAAAAAAATGTTCCAGGATGGCTGGAAATAATTTTGGTTACATAACTTCAAAACCATAGTTACAATAAATATAAATTTAAAAAAATATCTTGACAAAACGACGTATCACTTTTGTTTACAGTTATATTAACCCACCAAAGTAATAAAAATCAGCAGCAATTAACATTTTTAATTAAAACACTTAATCAGTTGTGTCATTCACATATAGTGAATCATGTGTTGAAAAATTATTCGAAACAATTATTCTAGTTAATTTAGTGCCTTTTGTGTATACTAATGTTAAAAACATGTCAACGTTTCCATTTTTGACCGATATATCACAGTTTGTGAAGAGGAAGAACGAGAGCTGTGAGAAAATTAAGTCCAACAACTCCTTTTCTTACTCAGGTACGTAATAATTGAAAATACTTTTGTCTTTTATATGTTTATTAGTGTCATAATTCTTTTTATTGTATTTATACCGAGTATTGTATACAAGAAATGGATTAAATAAGAATTGCTTGATAATTTAGTGACCTAAAATAAGTTTCGTTTCGGACAGAAACATTTTTGTTCGATGTATTATACATTTCTTTCTTCTTTGGTAATAAAAGTATTTTTTTTCTTTGTCCATCGTAATATACGTGTCTCTTTGCCGGTTATTGTCCATCTTATTGTCCAAACGGTTGTAGTTGTCGTCCTTGTATTTTCTGAAAAGGAGAAAGTCAGTAAATTTTGGTAAATTCAAACTAAAAAGTGGTCCTGGTAGCAGATAGAGATGAATTTGTAATAGTTATAACCAATATTTATTAGTGGAGTCTCCACTACAAGAAAAAGAAGTATTTTCTGATTATATTTTCGACATTGTTTTTTTGTGCTCTCAGCAATTTTAAATTTTAAATTAGAAATAGTAATAAAGGTACTGTTTCTTCAAAACTAAGCGAATGTGTAGTGACAATAATCGTTTGTGAATATTTCAGTTTTACAACAGAAAACCAGAATTGTTTTACTTCTACCACCGATCGAAAGCTCCAGTATGACAATGATGGCTGTCAGCAACCAATACCCGTGCTTGTATGAGAATACATACGAGCTATGAGGCAAAACGTATATGGATTATGTATACTTTGCAATGTATGTAATTCAAACATCGAGAATATCACAAGAAGCGCGAGTCTTCTACTATAATTTAAAGCAGATTTGCTGTTGAACCATGTGAACTCACTAATAAAATAAATCGACTTCAATCCGTTACAACAACAGAATTTACTGATAGTATTGTTTATAAGACCGTTGACAGCAATCACGTTGCAAAAATATTTTGATCAGGATCGCCGCTAAACCTACACACCAAATAAAAAGGATCACGAAACAATTAAAATAAATTTACCCTTAAAAGTTATCTTCTTCTTCTTCATGTTCCATGTCATTTCAGAATGTTGGTTACCATCATAGCTATCTTAATTTAATTTACTACCACCCTAAATAGCATGCTTGTACCAATACCTACCAATCTCACAAGCTCTTCAACCATGAAGTCTTACTTTGTCCTGAACTGCATTTATCTGCTATTTCTTCTTGAATAATATTTTGTAGCAGCCTATATTTGCGACCTCTCATTACATGTCCGAAGTAAGTATTCCAGTTTGGTCTTCTTGGTGCTATATATAATCTTGGTACTCTTGTTAAGGCATTGTTATATTGTGCAGTTTCGAATCTTCTCCACTCAAGAAACTTTTAAAATTATTTTATAGCACCACATTTCGAAAGTCTTAAGGTAATTTAGATCACTTTTATTTACACTCCAAGACACAGCTCCATAAAGTAAGACCGAGAACACGTAGCAGAGAAGAAGGCGGATGAGCGATGCCAATTTTATATTTCTGTTACATACTACCTTGGACGTCGTTCTAAAAGCGGCTTTGGCCTGCTTAATTCTGAATCTAATTTCACCGTGACTCTCTGCGTTACGATTTAATTGATGTCCAAGTTTGGAATTATTTCCATACACAGATGGTTTTATGTTCTGTTATTTACTTATTACGAGTATTTTGGTCTTCCCTATGTTCAGATCCAGACCTGCTGCCTTACAATTCTTAACAATACTGTCCAATATTGTTTGCAGATATTCTTGAGTACAAGCTAGAAGTACTGTGTCGTCCGCCACCGCATATCGCAAATTATTGATGACTTCCTCATTCACAACTATTTCTTCTTGTATTTCAAAAAGTGCATTTTTAAAAAATTTTTCGGAGTAAACGTAAAAAACCAGGGGTGACAAGAGGCATCTCTGCCGTAATTCTCTTTTATTATTAAGAGATTGTAATTCCAAACCGTCTACTAAAACTGATGTTGTTTGATTCCAATAAAAACTTGCAATTATACAAATGTCTCTGGCATCCAAGCCAATGTCTCTTAGAACTTAGATCAATATACAGTGCTTAACACGATCAAATGTCTTTTGTAAGTCAATAAAATAACATTACACATCTATACATATATTACAACATCTTTAAGTAAGTATAGTGCCTTGTTTATTTTTGGCATCTTTTTTATCGTTTATTGCGTTATTATTTTTTTTATTTGTATAGACTCTAGAAGCTCTCTCTTCTTCCTGTTGGGTTGGTTGGATTGGGTTGGGTTGGTTGGGTTGGTTCTTCCTGTTGGTTTCACTTTTAGTGCAAAAACAGCACTAACACTTAATTCATACCCATACCACCTTATGGACAACACTTTCAAATCGCGACTGCATAAAATTTACAATAACAATAATAACAATGAAAACAACATGGTAAAGAAAACCTATATGTCTCTCCCCTATACAAAAGGATGATTATCAGAACAAATTGCAAATCTTTTTTCTAAACATAATATTACGGTTGCTCATAAAGGGCACAATCTTTTGAAAAAGAATTTTACAAGATTAAAAACAAAAACCCCTCTACTAAAAAGATCGCATGTTGTATATGAAATTCCCTGCTCGAATTGTGATGGAGTTTATATTGGACAAACCAGTCAGCTACTTAACTCAAGAATACGTTCCCACAAATATGTCAAAAAAAACTCAACCGCCCCCACAAAACATGAAAACGAAAAAAATTATAAATTTGATTTTGAAAAAACCAAGATCCTAAAAAGTGCACCCAACAGAAAGAAGAGAGAGCTTCTAGAGTCTATACAAATAAAAAAAATTATAACGCAGTAAACGATAAAAAAGTTGTCAAAAATTTGAACAAAATATATTTTAACTTAATTTAAAAACACTTAAAAAGACAATCTTATAACGCCTATGATGTTAAAATAACTGATTGTTTAAACGATAAACTAACATCAATAAACAACACATTAGATTTTAAATACATTTTACATGTAGTGACTTAGTGGGTATGTCCTATGTTTTTAATATTATTTTAATTGTGACGTCTATTTGTTAGTTACGAATTTTTACATGCTTGGTAAGTCAAAGGGATAACTTTTTAAACCGTATTATGTCTGTCATAAAATGTTTTTTTTTTTAGTCAATATTATTTCTTGAAAAAGGCATGGATTTCCTGCCAAAACGTCGAAAAAATGTATGAAAATGTTTTAGTATCAAATCAATGAAATTTCTAGCGACTGGTCTTGATGAAATTTCAACTGAAATATATAAGCTTATAAATCATAGCAATGTTTTAGAGGCTATAACTTCGTTTTTCAACACCATTTATACCAGCGGTCAACTACCTAGTGGTTGGTCTAATTCACTGTTTATAGCTCTACCTAAAAAGACAACAGCAAAAGCCTGTGCTGATTATAGAACCATCAGTTTATTAAACCACTTATTGAAAAGTTTTCTGAAGGTAATACATGGTCGTATCTACAATAAATGTGAGGAATACCTGGATGACACTCAGTTTGGTTTCCGTAACGGGTTTGGAACGCGAAAGGCACTGTTTGGAATGAACGTACTTGCTCAAAGATGTGAATGTGATATATCTGTAGACATATACTGTTGTTTTATTGACTTCCAAAAGGCATTTGATCGTGTTAAGCACTCTATATTGATCGAAGCTCTAAAAGACATTGGCTTGGACGGCAGAGATGTTCGAATAGCCTCTTGTCACCCCTGATTTTTAATGTTTACTCTGAAAGAATTTTCAGAAAAGCACTTTCTGAAAAACAAGAAGGAATACTTGTGAACGGCGAAGTCATCAATAATTTGCGATATGCGGACGATACAGTACTCCTAGCTTCTAGTCAAGAAGATCTGTAAACACTACTTGATAGTGTCGTTGAGAGTTGTAGAGAGGCAGGTCTGGATCTTAACATAAGTAAAACCAAAATACTCGTAATAAGTAAACAACAGCATATACAACCGTCTATATATGTAAATAATACCAAACTTGAGCAAGTTGATAAAATCGTCTACCTTGGACAGCAATTAAATTGTAACGCAGAAAATCACGGCAAAAATAGATCTAGGATAGAGCAGGCTAGAGCTGCTTTTAGAAGGATGTCCAAGGTGTTATGTAACAGAGACCTAAATTGGCATTAAGGATCCGCCTACTTCGCTGCTACGTATTCTCGGTCTTGCTTTATGGTGTCGGGTCCTGAACTGTGAATAAAATCGATCTAAATCGCCTTGAGGCTTTTGAAATGTGGTGCTATAGAAGAATTTTAAAAGTTTCCTGGGTGGAGAAGATTCGTAACTCCACAATACTAGAACGTCTCAGCAAGATTACTGAGATCATACAATTCATCAAGCAGAGAAAGCTGGAGTATTTCGGACATGTCATGAGAGGTCTCAAATATAAGTTGCTACAAAATATCATGCAAGGAAAAATAGCAGACAAACGCAGTCCAGGACGTATCTACAGAAGAACCTTATGGTTGAAGAACTTGCGAGATTGGTATGGTGTTGATACAAGCATGCTATTTAGGGTGGCAGTGAATAAAATTAAAATAGCTATGATGGTAACTAACGTTTTGAAAGGACATGGTACATGAAGAAAGAAGAGAATGTCCAAGAACTAAATAAGATGTTATTAAAATTAATGAAGTTTCGAGAATTGCAGCCTTAAAAAAACTACAGTAAAATAAAAATAATGAGCCAGGATCAGGCAAATGTTGAACATTATGTATACCTGGGCAATGTCATCAAACTGAGAAACCCAAATCAAGAAGCTGAAATGAAAAGCACACAACTGGCATGGTCACTTTTGGTAAACTAGCATATGTCTTGAAAAACACCTTTATTTCTACAAACTTAAAGAAACATGCTTGGAAAATCACTGAGGAAAACATAAGAAACAAAGAGATAATACATAAAACGAACATCAGTGATATCATGAAAGAAATTACAAAAATTAAGTGGTGCTGGGCCATAAGATGACCCCGTTGTGGATACAGAGAATCCTAGAATGGAGACCAAAGAGGACGAAAAGAGATGGATAAATGACATAAGAACAATGGCAGAAAAAAATGGATTAGATTGGGGCAAGATAGAAAAATATTGAAGGAATTGTGAGAGACTTACATTTAGGAGCAGACTGAAAATGGTTGGTGAAGAAAAAGAAAATATGTAAAACAATAAAAAGAATTTTGAAAATTCCATGAGTCTAGTAAATGAAAAATACAATTTTATTTGTTATAAACTAAATGGAAATATTGGCCTGTAAATGAAAATGATGCACAAAAAAAGCAGACACTTTTTGTAAAACATGTATAAAATATAAAAAGGTTAAAGTTTTAATGAAGAAGCTTTCAAAATTTATTGAAGAGCATTTGTCCAGTTTTACATTGGAAATAATTTAACATTTACATTTATGACCTGTACTTAAAAATTGTTTTCTCCTACTTTATATTTTCTATAAGCAACTAATTTTACAGGATCTATCCTAGTACATTCTGGCTTAGTTTTTAGGAAGTTAATAAATTTCTTGTCTCTGCCATTTACACTTCTACACCATATATATTCGCTCCGTGCGTGACTGACGCGACACCAAACGCCTTCATCTGACAATTTTGGAGTCCCAATTTTCAAGTTAAACATATGACATATGTTTGACATTGTTAAATACATGCGAAATTGACAATTATTATTAAATTAGTTTTTTAACTATATTTTTTCAGTTTATGTATAAAATCAATGTAGTATTAGAAACTGGGTTTCTCAAAATTCATCATAATATATCTTTTCATCTCCAAACGGAAAAGAAAGGGAAAAATCTAGTACTGACAAATCAAGTTTTTCATGCAAAAGAGCATATAATTAAAAACAATAATAGTAAAAGTTATGATATAAAAGCTAAAGTCATCTGCAGTTAGCTTGAAGCCTTATGAAATATCATTCAAGGTAAATTATTTAAATTTTTCCTATTTCAATTGCATACAAATGAAATTATGTGATATTTACTTTTTCGTATTAATAGCCCGAATTCATCTTTTTCTTTTCTATAATTTATATGTAATCTTTGGGAACCTATAAAAACTACACTCACTATTTTTGCTATTATTAGCACAATTAAATACGCAACATGTATTTGCACACATTTTTGATAAAATTTATGCGTAAAAATATTTTGTCCAATATTCCAATTTTGTCATATTTCGCCGCTACGCACGCTGGCATCGTTTCAATGTATCCCTACCATGGTCACGCACGGAGCGAATAGAGAAAGTCTTACAATAAATTTACATATATTTATTCCAGTATCTGAATGAGATTTACAGTTGATTGTTGAAAAATTTTAAAAACTCTTTATTTAATATGAAGTGTAAAGGTTGTAAATGACAGACCCTTGGAATTAAGTAAAACAATTTAGCAAGGGCCTCAGATACAATTTATGTTAAAAAATTCCCAGGCACTGTTAAATTTGACATATTATATTTCCTGGCTTCAGTAAATTCTGTATCCCCTTCTTTTTCTCTAAATAACATATTGTATTTACATAACTCACATGAAACCTTCTTCAATACATTTTTCGCTACATATCCTGCAACATAGGTTACAGTACACCTTCCCACCCTAGTTCGTTTAACATTTGAAACTGACAGAGGAAGTGAAATATTCACTTCAGATACCAGAGGTGTACAACCTGGTAATACCTCACCTGTTAAAAAAAGCGTAAGGTATCTAATGCTCCCTCACTAAGATCATTCTCACAATTGCTTTCAGGTAAATGAAAGGACATAAAATTATTTATAATCAAAGCTTTGAAGGTGGTTATAGCATCTGACACACTAACTGAACTCTATAACTTCTAATTAGACCAAAAAAATTTTCTAATGTATCTTGCTGAAATGCTCGTAACAGCAAGTAATTATTACTGTTTTTTAATATTCTTGTCTTTAAATATATGAATCAACGAATGGTAAAAATCAAATTTTTTAATGAAGGTACAGACACAAATTTCTGTTTCCTTCTATCAAAAAATTTTAGTTTATTTAAAGAACTGAAAGAGCTTTTCCAGAATCTTTGGATGTCAATGTAACACCACCTTTCAAAGGTTTGCTTATAGGAGCAGTTTTCTGACTGGAATTTAACGAATCAAAAAGTTCATCTAAAAATAAAATCATACGGCCTGTATCTTCCACTTCACTAGCCAGGTTTACTTCAGCTTCTGAAGTGAAATGTATAAATAGATAAATACATAAAAATAATATCATAATACTTACTTCACTTTACAATTTTCGCCATCAAACTTCCAACTTGGTGACTGAACACTTGAATGCAGTTCTTCACCTTTATCTTTTTGATTTTACAACTTAATACATGCTCATCTGTCAATTTTTGGGCAAATTCGTATGGGTTCTAAAGCATCCAGATGATAAAACTGCTCTATGTGGTCCCATTTAGCTATACCTTTCTGTCCATTAAGTCCAAAGTGTAAATCTTTATTTAGAAGATTATTTCTCAAGCCTTTGAATAAGTGGGGTGTATCAAAAAGAGGAACAATTTCTTTGCAATTAACAAGGAATCCAAAATATGTATATTCCTTTCCTAATCTCAAAAGAGTCCTGAATTAATGCGTTAACTGCTGCAGTATTTGGGCCTCCTTGATCACACACTGTGGCTACAACTGTTAAACCAATATTCTGCAATTCATTCATTATATTAATAATCATTTTTTTAATATTCGACTTTTGGTGGCCCCATCGCTAAACGTATAGCATATTAGTAGCTTCCACTGTCTATATATCCCTTTGATCATGAAAACATTTATATAGTTTGCAAAATTTTAATATCTTTCAAGACCGTAATCTTCTAACCCCTCAATTTTGTCTTCTTTTTGGTTATATTGAAGATTTGTAGACAAAAACCCTTCATCAAACATTAATATACAGTTGCGGTCCTTTGGGGTTATTTTTTTGACACTGTTACATAAGATTTTAAATAGTATTTCATTAATTTCAGGATGTAAATTAATTTTATTCAATAGGTTGGTCAAAGTTCTTTTTAATGGTAAAGAAAAAATTTTTGACAGCAATTTACATCCTTTCCCACTGCCTTTAAATAGCGTTAGGGCCAGGACCTTTTCATCTATTGTGAATTTTCTTCCCTTCAGTTTTTGGTGATTTGGGATTTGGGATAGTATAAATGTGTGTGTCAAAGGATTGACTTGTTTCGCCAGTTTTCTAAATGGTGAAGGTTTTGATAAATATTTAGCTGGGTCTAACTTTGCTTGATAACTTGATATTCTATGTGACAACTTATGAATTTTGTTACTAGTTTCTATGATTGTGGCATACATTTTCTTTTTTTTGGGTCAAGTACTGCTTTCTTGACACATTTATACTGTGTAAAATACTTCTCCTTGGCCCTCTGGCTTGGCTAGGTGTGTGAAAATCTGGAATAAAGGATTAATTAATATGATAATGTAATAACATTACAATTAAAAATGTAAAACATTTGTATATATTACCATGTATGTCAAATAATTTTCTTTTAGGAGTTTCTTCAGTCTCTGTTTCACTCTGAAAATCTGAAATTTAAGAATAATTATAATTTACAAAACATAATTAATAAACCTATTAATAGTATTTAATAGTACAATAGTAAATATCTTACTACTAGTATTTCTGCTATCTTGTTCAGGACGCAAAGCATAATCTAAATAAATAATGGAATACCATTAGAATAAAGAATGTAAGGCGTATTTTTATATATTACCATGGTCAACAAACCTCTTTTTAGCTGGAGTTTCTTCAATCTCTGATTCATCATGACAATCTGAAATTAAATACAATTATATGTTTACAAAACATAACTAATAAAATAAATCTATTGATTATTTAGTTACTTAAACAAAAGTACAAGCTGAATATAGCAGAAAATATCAAAAAAATATTTTGGTTTGGCATATGTTTTTATAATGTATAATATGTTGTATGCTTTAAATATAAAGAGAGGAAGCTTTATAAAAGTTCATTTTGATGATATTATGTTATTAATTCTGCAATTTTTAATTTTTGTAAAATAAAAACTAGTAAATACTTGTTTCTTTGCTCTGTCATAGATTTGGCAATCATCAAACCACCAGTTGCCAGATTGCAACATGTTTGCAATTAATCTTGAAAGAGACAAATATTTACTTTTATTATTTTTCATAAATTAAAAATTGCAGAATTCATAACATAATATAATCAAAATGTACTTTTTAAAAGCTTTCTATTTTTATATTTAAAGCATACAGCTGAAATATTTTTCCATGGTTTACATTTGCTGCTATATGCAGCTTGAACTTTCATTAATCACATTTCTAGAATAATGAGTTTCTTACCACTAGCCTTTCTGCTATTTTGATCTCTATTATCAGATATTAAGTTGTCTTGCTGGGATGTAGAAGGTCTAGCATAATCTAAATAATATAATATTGTAATTAATATTACAGACAATAAGACATTTTTTTATATATTACCATGCATGTGAATAGACTGAGTTTCTTCAATATCTCCTTTATCTTGACCATCTGAAATTTAAATACAATATAACAAGTTTTACAAAACAACTAATATTGAAATAATGCTGCAACATTACATATTGTAACTAAAAGAATTCTATCAGGTTTGTTGCAAAAAGTGCCAATATTACTCATATATGACTTGAGGAAGTACATACTCATTTGTGGTATAGTACAGAACAATCATTGATGATATAGCATTTTCTGTAGGTCTTCAACTTTTTACATATCGAAGTATTGGAGATAATGAGATAGTCCTGAAGCTTCTTGATATTGAGTAAAATAATTTGATGATATTGTTGTGAGGCTAGATGTGACCTTATATTTAAGAAGTACTATTTATATACCTCCTCAAGCCATATATATATATATATATATATATATATATATATATATATATAAACAAAATATTTGCTAGGAGGTACAGTTTAGTTACATGTCTAGAGCAAACACGAAAATTGTTGTAAACAGTAAGTGGTGTAGCATTGTTTAATCTTTTTTCTTAATAACTTTTAACCATTTCAAAAACATGTCCATTTCATTATTCGGATTTGGAAAACGAAATAGACTGCTTGTGAAGTCTTTACAACCAGGAACACAACATTTTTTACCTTTTATTTTATTTTGTTTCATTTCAAAGATGGTAAAACACTATTGTCTCTATTATTTTTACAATTTAAGATGATAAAAACACAAACAAAACTCAATTTGCAATGGCGTCCCAATGTAAATAAAACTCCGCCACCACACATGCGTTTCCCGCTATGTTATACCTCCACCTAAAGTGACTAGTAGCGCCGTCGCCATTAAGAACGGATGGGCCCATGCAAAACACTATCCCCACCCGTCCTATTCTACTTACACTACTATTGGGTATGTATTGTGATTCAGAGCAACAAAACTGATATACGATTGAACACAAAACACCGTTTCTACACGTTGACGCATCTATAACTTACGCAATTTACATTGAAGCGCCAATACATCCGGTTTTCACATGACACTGGTCTGTAGAAACACAAACCGTGTGTCACTTAAATTTTTCCTGGAATTCATTACACGGCTTTTAGAAAAAAAATTTAATAAATAGCTTAACAAACTCATGGTTCTATAATCAGCACAGGTTTTTTCTGTTCTCTTCTTAGGTAGAGCTATGAAGAATGAATTTCATCAACTATTAAGTAAGTGTCCGATGGTATAAATCGTATTGAAAACGAAGTTTTAGCCATTAAAAGTTATCGGATGTTAGAAAAATCCCGTAAAGTTTTAAAGAGTCGGTAAACCAAATAATAATTAACGTTATACTCCCATGATAAAAGTGGAAATGTTAATGTCGTTAATGTCTTCTGAACAGTATACTAGAAATATCCTTTATAACAAATATACATTTTGAATAACAAGTCGACTAAAACTTATGTAAAAATTATGTAAAAATGTTTTAAAACACTAACACCACACCACAACAGGGCAAATCACCTATACAGAGTCCCGAAAATTCACAAAGAAAATATATCTATCAGACCAATTTTCGCAGCATCAGTAGTTCTTCTTGCAGCAGACTGACGAAGTCCGTCCTAGACATAGTACGTAGTGCCTTTAGTACACCACACAATAACATTTAATAAAAACTTACAACAATTTTTGCAAGATCCGCAGAAATATATTACAATTCCAGCAATATGCTAGTCAGTTCCGATATTACCAGTCTTCTCACCAATGTCCACTGCAGAAAAATATAAAAATTTAAGAGTCAAAAGAGTGTAGAGAACCAGATCTAACCAAACCACTATTCAAGATAATCCAAAAAATAGTAGTAAGTAAAAAGAAGTACTTAAGAATAGAGATCAAGGATCCCAATACCTCTCTTCAAAAAGTGTGACAAATTGGACCTGGAGAACTACAGATAAATTATTTTATTAAACACAAACTATAATTGACAATAAGAGTGATAACAAATCAACTTAATAAAATTATAACACTACCAGAAATCATTAGAATACAATAATCCGGCACATTTGTGGACCTTAAGAAAGCATATGTCGGGATTAAATTAAACGATGTTATCTCTAATAAACCTCTATAAAGAAAAAATTAAAGTATAAGAAGAACTAACTGGCACAATTAAAGCTTTCAATGAAATATTACAGGGAGATTTCGTGAGTCCTCTATTATTTAACCTGATCATATATGAAACATTAAAAATGTAAGAAATAAAAAAGAGTATCAAATGGGAGAAAAACAACTCAAGATAACCAATGCTATGCAAAGAATGCAATATTACTCTCTCAAAGTGAAGATGATTTACAACGTATGCTGCACAAATTTAATATAAACGCCAAAAAATGTAATGTTAATTTTCCCAATAAAGACAAAATACACGGTTATAAGAGCAAATCTTCGTTACGAAGAGGACCAACGAGGTCAATCATCGTTACGGTGTTGCTATCTTAGTTGCAAAAAAGGTCAATAACTCTGTGGTAAGTTTTACTCCATATTCTGACAGGATCTTATCAATACAACTACAGTCTAAAAAAGGTATAGTAAATTTTATTCAAGTTTATGCTCCTACGGCAGATAAAGATGACGACGATATCGAACTGTTTTACCATGATTTGGAACAAGTCTTAAAATCAATGAAAAAACATCACACTACAATAGTAATGGGCGACTTCAATGCCAAAGTTGGCCAGGGAAGAGTGGACGGATATGTGGGGCAATATGGTCTAGGAAATAGAAATGAACGTGGTGACCGTTTGATACAATTTTGCCAGACGGAAGAATTTGTAATAGCTAATACACTTTTTAAGCTACCAAAAAGAAGGTTGTATACATGGAAATCTCCCGGTGATACAACGAATAGAATAATCCGAAATCAAATTGACTTTGTCCTTATTAGACAAAGATTTCGTAATTCTATACTGTCTGCCAAAACTTACCCTGGAGCAGACATCGGTTCAGACCATAACCCCATAGTAGTCACATTACGAACCAAATTAAAACTGGTTAAAAAACCCACACAAAGTAGAATTGATATTAAGAGATTAAGGGAACCACAAACAAAGGAACAAACTGTAAAAACTCTTACTGAAAATATACGTAATGCCCAAGAACTGAATAAAAGTAGCTATAACATTGATCAGAAATGGGAAAATATAAAAGCAGCAATAATTAAAACAGCAAATGAAAACTTAAAACCAAAGAATAGAAAACATAAAGATTGGATGACTGAAGAAATACTACTATTAATGAATGAAAGAAAATCATTCAAAACAAAAAATCCAATTAAATATAATGAAACTGATCGATTAATAAAAAAGAGAATAAAAGAAGCTAAGGAGAGAATGTTACATGAGCAGTGCCAAGAACTAGAAGAAATTGAGAAAAAATATGACTTTTTTAACATGCATAAAAGAATTAGAGAATTAACAGGAATGAGAAAACCACTTCAAACAAGGCAACTAAGAGATGAAAGGGGTGCAGTTATAACAGATATAAACCAAAAAATGCAGAGATGGACACAATATATAGCACAACTATTTGAAGACAAAGAGAGAACAGAAGCACCAAAAGAATTTAAGGATGATACTGGGCCTGACATTATACGAGAAGAAATTGAATATGCAATAAAACAAGCTAAAGATGGTAAATCTCCCGGGCCTGATGAAGTTCCTATCGAATTACTTAAAATTGTGAATACTGAATCTATTGATCTTCTTCTGGATCTATTCAATACCATATATAGAACAGGTATAATACCTAAAGAATGGCTCCAATCAACATTCATACTGCTTCCCAAAAAAGCCAATGCAAAGGAGTGCAATGAACATCGCACCATAGCCTTAATGAGTCATGTCTTAAAATTGTTTTTAAAAGTAATTCACAATAGAATACATAAGAAATTAGATGAAGGCATAAGTAATACACAAATGGGATTTAGGAAAGGACTGGGAACACGAGATGCACTGTTTGCAGTAAGTGTTCTTTCGCAGAGATGCTTAGATATTAATCAGGAAGTATATGCCTGTTTCATTGATTTTGAGAAGGCATTTGACAGAGTGCAGCATAATCGACTTAAAGAAATTTTATTAAATAAAAACATAGACAGTAGAGACATCAGAATCATCTGTAACCTCTATTGGAATCAAACAGCAAAAGTGAAAGTTGAAAACGAACTGACCAAGGATATCCAGATTTGCCGTGGGGTCCGCCAAGGGTGTATTTTATCACCCTTGTTATTCAATTTATACAGTGAAGCCATCTCAGAATTAGCGCTTGCCGAGATCAGTGAGGGCCTTATAATAAACGGTGAGCCACTTAATAACATAAGATATGCTGACGACACCGTCCTTTTGGCAGGAACACTAGAAGAACTGCAACACCTTGCTGAACAACTAAATATATATTGCAACGATTATGGACTAAAAATCAATTTGAAGAAAACCAAGTTCATGGTATTTACAAAAGCACAAAACATCAAAGTTAAGCTAGTACTAGATAATACAGAAATTGAACAAATATCTTCGTACAAATACCTTGGAGCATGGATCACAGAAGATACTGATCAGACAAAAGAAATAAGATGCCGCATTGAAATTGCGCGGTCAACTTTTAATAGAATGAGAAAACTTTTTTGTAATCGCGATATCAATATATCGCTCCGGATAAGAATGCTTCGATGTTATATTTTCTCTACCCTCTTGTATGGAGTTGAAGCTTGGACACTTAAAAAATCCAACATTAAAAACCTAGAAGCATTCGAAATGTGGTGTTACCGACGCATTTTGAAAATATCATGGATGGATCGCAAAACAAACGAACAAGTTCTCGAACAACTAGGAAAACAATGCGAAGTTTTAAATTCCATAAAGATCAGGAAATTGGAATACTTGGGGCACATCATGAGAGGTGAAAAGTACGAACTACTAAGGAACATAATGCAGGGTAAAATCAAAGGTAAAAGAAGCGTAGGAAGACGTAAAATCTCGTGGCTACGCAATCTCCGTGAGTGGTTTGGATGCAGTTCAATTGAACTATTCAGGCGAGTAACCAATAAAATTATAATTGCCAGAATGATTTCCAATCTCCGATAGGAGTGGAACTTGAAGAAGAAGAAGAGCAAATCTACCGACCTCAGAAACTACAGGCCCATAAGTCTACTTATGGGCCTCATATTTGTAGACTATTTTCAAAAATAATTACGAAATGATTAGAAAATATGTAGGGATTTTATCAGTTCATAGAACAGGTGGGTTTTAAAAAGGCTATGGAACAAACTATCACGATACTGGTATTAAAAATCTTAAAGAAAAATGTATTGAATATAATAAACCACTGGATTTAATAATTGTGAATTATAAAAACTTCTTTGACGTCATATATCAACAAAAAAGTTAGAAGCCTTAACAAAATACCAAATTGACTATGGATATAAGAATAAATATAATTAAACACCTATATCAAGACGCTGCAGCTATTGTTAGAGTGGGTTAACGTCAAACTCAGTAATTCCCGATACAATGTGAAGTAGGTCAGCTGGACACCATATCACGAAACTGTTCACTACGTTTTTGTAATAAATATGTAAAAGGGCAAAACTGACCGACAATGACATAAACATAAACGTAGAAAAGCTTCGCCACCTGAAGTTTGCAGATGATATTGTGCTAATAGCTGATAAGATAGATATGGCCAAACAACTTTTAAATTAGCTTTACCTTTCTTCGCTAGAAGAAAAATTGAAAATAAATATATCTAAAAGCCAGATGATGACAAATCTTGTAGTCAGCGAAGATATCTGCATAAGAGCAAGATCCATATACCAATTATTGGCCTATAAATACCTACGTCATGATATTCGCATAAGAAAAGGTAACCAAACCATTGAGCTTCTCGTGGTATAAGACTGACATAGGTAGACTTCGGCAAGTTGAACCACATTTTCAAATCGTCTGAAATACCAATATATATTAAAATAAAAATTTTTAGTCCGTGTGTTTCGCCAGCGAAGACAAAAATTAAGAGTAACCGATACTGTAGGGAGAAAAGCAAGATTTAAATGGAACTGGGCAGGTCACATGGGTCGAATGACAAATAACAGATGGATAAAGCAGTTAGTGGAATGATGCCTACCGAAGCTAAGGTCGTCTACCAATACGTTCGACTGACAATCTAAAACGCTGCTATAGGAATTGGAATGCAAGAGGCACAGGACGAAACAAATGAAAAATTATAAGGGAGATCAACGTCTAGCAGTGTGCAAGTAAAGTATCAATGATATAGACGAAATCTACTAAGCCAGGGGTGCTCAAACTTGAACTGCTGGCGATCTACCTCAATATTTTTAGACTACTTACGATCGACTCTGAGAGACTGCAAGTGTATGTGATGCAGGGTTGTCGTACATATACGATACACCCTACCTACCTAGGTAGAGCGTACCGTAGCATATATAGATATTAGCTTTCTGCACAATATAGGTACATTATTTTAGTCAAGGTTTGGGTTAGGTTTAGTTAAGTTCTTCTCTACAATATCAATGAAAAAACTCATAGTTATTCAAAATTGCGAGTTTATTTGTTGTTACAAAACAAAAGAGTTACATATGGTGTTAAACTTAACTAAGGAGTGGCTTTGGATGTTGAAGCGTGGCACTGCATGCCCTCAGCATACTTTTCATAAGATGGTACGTAACCACTGAGTGCTAATCGCAAGCATAATGTCATATGATCGTCAGTTAGTGGATTGCGATATTTTGACTTAATTATCTTTATTTCAGAAAATACAGACTTGCACAAGTAAGTTGACCCAAAAAATGCCGTCAGTTGAAGGGCGATTTACTTTACATTCGGATATTTATCTTCAGATATAAAACGCCAGAAATTTGTATCAGATACTGTAGCTTTGAGATGTATATCTGATATAATCTGCACCAACTCATTTTCAACAGAAAATGAGTTCATATTAAATTGACTTGCTATTTCAGTAGCTAATTCCTCAATTTTTTTACATGAAAAAGGAAAACTCATAAATGATGCTATATTTTCCAATTTACTGCAATCATCAAAATGCATTTCGAATTGTCCCAAAATATTTGATAATTCAGCATCATATGTATCATAATTCATCTGAGGAATCCTTGCTTTCAAAGACGGAAAATGTTTCAGATCCTTTCTTTTCAGTTGATCTATCATAAGTTGCAATTTACTTTTGAATGCGTTTATTGCGCTAATCATGTCAATAATAGTTTTTCCTTTACCTTGAAGCTCCAAGTTAACGGTGTTTAAGTGCATTGTGATGTCAGTCAAAAATGCCAAATCATTTAGCCATTTTTCGTTTTTCAAAATCTGAGTATCATCACCTCGTTCGTCTAGAAAAGCTATTATTTCGGGCAATAATTCTTGAAACCTTTCTAGGAATTTTCCGCGACTCAACCACCTGACGTCCGTGTGAAGAACTAAATCAGTGTGTTCAGCTGACTCCCTATCTTCCAACTGCAACAGAAAGAGCCGTCGTTGGAAGCTACGTGCACGGATGAAATTCACAATTTTTGTTGCAATGCCCATAATTTCCTCCATGTTTAAAACTTTTGAACACAAAACTTGTTGATGTATAATGCAATGGAATCAAAAAAATAAAGGGAATTCTTCATTAGCTCGACACAATGCCACAAAACCGTTTTTGTTTCCAGTCATTGCTGGTGCTCCATCGGTTGTAATGCACATTAATTTATATATTGGTAGCTCGTAGTTTTTTACAAAATTTAAGAAAACGTCATATATATCTTCGCCACGGGTCTTCTCCTTCAGAGGAATGAAAATTCTTCCTTAGCCAACATGTCATTGAATACCATCCGAATAAAAATACACAGCTGGGCAGTGTCTGTCATATCGATGGATTCGTCGAACTGTAAAGAAAAGTATGTACATTCCATGATATCATGTTTTAGTTTATCTGCGATGTCTTGACTCATGACTTCAATACGCCTTGTGACAGTCGGACGAGATAACTGAAGTTTTCTAATAGCAGACATAATTTCTGTTTTATTTTTAAAATCTCCAAATAAAGTCTCACCCGCTTCAATAAATGCTTCCTTCACCACCGATCCATCTTTAAATGGTTTCTTGTGTTTTGCTAAAATATGAGATATTTTAAATGACGCGATCGTAGCAGCTTTTGATTGTTTGGCTGGTCTTGTGAACATGGATTGTTCTTTTTTCAAACAAGATATCAAATCACTTACTTTTCGTTTTCTTAATTCACTCTGTGGCGGAAAATTCTTTTCATAGTTTTTATGAACCGTTTTATGATGCCTCTCTAAGTTACCACGCTTAGGTATGGCAACTGACGCACGACAAATAACACAAATGCACTTAAGCCGGATTTATAAACGGACATAAACATAATTTTAGTCTTTAACCATAATCCTATTATATAAGCATAATGTTGAAAGTTAATAAATAAATGTACCCATTTAAAAGCATTCATAATACATAAAACATAAATTTAGTCCCTAAAACGTGACCTTCAAAGTTGGTAACTTTCAACATTTATGAATTAAGTATTAAACATTATGGAATTGTTGGAATATGCGCATGTGTAATCCAACGTAAAAAATTAAAGAACTGTTCCTCATCCCATTCCTTATCACGCTTTCTATTTATGGGTCTTACACTATACCTTTTTACTCTTCTTTGCTTGTTAAGAACTCTGGCAGATATAGTCGCTACAATTGTTAAATAAAGTGGGACTGCTGCCATGGACAAAGCAACTTTCCTATTAATCTTCATATTTATTTAAAATTATTTCACTTTTCTATGAATCTAAAGACCAGAAAAAATTCTTCAAGATCTATAAAAATTTGGTTAGGTTTGTATTTTCTGAAGTAGTTTTTAAATATTATGGTTAGGTATTATGTCTAGTTATAAACCAATCTTAAATCTTGTGAATTATGATTGTGGTTAAAGTTATGTTTATGACTTATGATTATGTACTATGTCCGTTTATAAACCTGGCTTTATCCTTCACCATAGAAAAGAAAAATTCTTCCTCCCAATCCTTATTAAAATGCTACGTTTTAGATTTCTTCACGGCACTCATTTTCCACTATTTAACAATAAACTTTGTATCGACGTAGGATCGCTATCAAGTTACAATTCAGAATAACTCCAATTCCTGCAGGCGCAACATTTATATCGGCGTAAACGAAAGTCTCGAATGTTCCCGTCAAAGGCACCGCCCGAAACTAGACTGTACTGTCTCTCGTCTAGAAACAACACGGCTTTTCTTTGACAAGTGCCACGCGTTCCTTTGATAAAGCCACCTTTTCCCGCAAGCAGTGTTATTTTATTACGTAATACATTTTTGTAGTTGATAGAATATCATCCCAAATTTGATTAATAATTATAATAAATATTGAATTAATAAAATAATTAGTTAATATATGTAAATATAAATTCTTTGAATTGCAATGATGCTTAGTCAAGCATTCTATGTATTTGTATAGTTCAGTATTAATAAAAACGTTTAACTCTGCTGACAGTAGTTTAGTTACCTACCTACTTATTAAAATTTTTTTTCTTCTCGAGATCTACCCAAAAAGCACTCGCGATCGACCAATCGATCGCGATCGACCATTTGAGCACCCCTGTACTAAGCTGTAAATTATAGCTAGAGGATCAGATAATAGAACAATTGATGAAGTTTAAATATCCAGGCATCACACTATCGAGCTACAGAAAGCTTGGAAGAGAAGTGGAAGATTACAAAATTTACAAAGTAGTCATAAGACCAAAAATGACATACGTGGCAGAAACACGACCTAATACAGAAAGGACAAAAATATTGCTAGAAACAGCAGAGATAAAACCATTATAAAAATTTATGACAAACCACTAGTACAGGACTAGAAGTACGAATATACGACATAGACGCAAGGTGGAGAATATGAAGGACCGAGTAAGAAATATAAGAGTAGAATGATCAATTTGACAAAAAATAGGGTAGTAAAGACGGTTCCCTAATAAGAAGACGATCAGTGGGAGGACAACGAAAACGATGAAATGACAACTTACTGGAGGCACATCAAAAAACAGAGATACTTATGTCTACGCCAAATCAAGAAGAAGAAGAAAAAGAAAAAGAACTCTACATCTATCTATCTGATCAGATTGTAGTAATAATAATTTTTTCAAATTGCTATCACTTCTTGTTTCCTTAATAAACATGTTTTGAATACAAAAATAATCTAGTTTTTTGTATAAAGTTAATGAATGTTTTATGCTCTATTCAAAGTGCCTCAATTTTTTCTATATTCAAATATTTAAAGTAGATTTTCGCTAATAAGTAACCGACGTACCATATACTTCAGTAAAATCCCACATATTCCTTTGAGTATTATTTTTGTTGTTCTTTCTTTCTCAAATACGAGTATCTCAAATATGAAGCGGCATTTCTTTAAGATCCTTGATAAAACTTTTTCTCTTTTGTTTGCCGGCGAATACCTTCTTTGCTTTTAGTGAGTGCTTAAAGATAAAAGTTCGTTCTTTTTAAATGCGATTCTAAATGAATTGCTGGCTTACAGATTGTGGCTAGAATATTACGTTTAGTATGATAAAGAATCTTAATGAAAATAGTTTGTTTTATCATAAAATGTTGAAAGTGATAAATAAAACGTTAACTGCGTTCTAAATTATTTATTATTTCACTAAACTATCTACAATAGAGGGTTTGAATTAAACCTGAAGCTTAGATAAATATTAGAAAAGTTAATACTGGTTCCAGAGTTGAACCGAGTAATATTTAAATACAGCAAGCTTTTTGTTCCAGCAATTCCTCTATTCGCGGCCTAAGTATGCATTCATAACGAGGCGCCGACCCTCGATCGGACCGTAGGATGGCATCATTATTTTATCATCGCCAAGTAAACTAAATGCAATATTTTAAATGCGAGCGTTCACTGTCAGTGCTATGCTCTAGGCGAGGATATCATGCGTTGGTCTCTGTAATGAACGCACCCTAAGCTTCCTTTATTTACGGATCGGATGAGTACATCGGTACATACATATACCTAAATAAAAAGCATTTTGTATATTTTGTCAACGCATCAGCAAGTGCATTAATAAAAAAATAAAATTTACCCTCTTACAGCTACACTTAGAATGTGTTTTAAAAAGCTATCCGCGTTGTTTGTTTAATTTTAGTAGTTCCTTTGCGATAAGTGGCTTTCGGACATCAAGATAGCAGGGTGAACAGATGTATTTAATAGATACGAGTTCCAAAGTTATCAATTTTAAAAACTTGAAGCACATTAAAGATTTAGTTAATTAGATTTCATCAAATAAAAATAATGTGATAATCAAGTTCATCTAAGATCAACGGTTGAATCTGCAAAAATTAATAAGTAAACAAAGTTTGTTTACATATAATATTATATTTGGACGGCGTTATGCATAACTCGACCAAGCGCCAAAACATAGTTTTGAGATAAATGGGTTCAAAGTTTTTTGTTTCTTAAAAATACATTTATTAATATATTTGCACAAAATTTTAGCAGAAAAATGATCACGTACAACTATTTTTGGCTGCAAAGTTTCAATATAATCGCACCTACTATATTCTAGAAAAAAATAAAATGGCGCTTGATCTACTTATGCTTTAAATATATTTCAGGAAGTTTAGTCGTTATACATTACTAGACCAACTACCATTTATGTCATTTGGTCTATTAATGCAAAACAAAATACTGCGATAGGGCTATTGTAATCACTAAAATAAAACTAGTATTTTTAAAATTTTTATGTTAAACGTATATTACTATAACATAATTAATTCTATAATCATTGAATATATTTTTTTTACCTTTTATTGCTCTAAATTTATTTTACCATTCAATAGTGTTAATTCTAATGCAGATAAAATTATATCAATAAAAAAATTTAGTTATACAGAGTTTTAAAAAGAGGAAAACCAAAGAAAACCATTTTAATAAAAAAAACACATTTTTAATCTACACATTGGAAAGAATAATTACAAAAAAATACCAAGAAAAATATACAGTTTGCTAGATTGCTAACTTTATTGGTCATCTATTGGAAAATCAAGTTCACCATTAAATCCTTCAATGTCATCTTCCACATCATTGTTACTACATAAGGACCTGTACACTGGTTTTGCATCCAATGGTATAAATTGCAGTAAAGATTTTAGATCGTCTAATTTTGGTTTAGAAATAGGTTTACCTTGTGGCCAGAGTTGAACCAAGTGTTCACTAAAATTGCGGAGATATTGAATATTGGGTCTTCCTTTTCCTTGTTTTTTAGAAATATCTATTTCTATGAAAGTATCCTGATTCGTATTCGTTAAAATAGTACGAGGTTTTTCTTTTTGAATGTTAATTTTCCATGTTTTGAGCCAACTCACCTTACCATTTGTAACATCAGTTTTACGATTGGTAATTTGTTTTTCCAATATTTCTGTTCCCACGAACTCTTCATTTGTCATTCTGTGCACAACTAAAGGATTTTTTTACGACATGCTTTCATAATTTCGATGTAATCATTTACTGTATACAACCGTTGTTGCAGTTTGAGTGCAGATTCGATATCTCCAAAATCTGAGTCGTTAGGTAGAAAACTGTGTCCTGGGAGAAGATACCTCAATGTAATTTGTTCAAGAATAGGGTGACTTTCCAAAACTGTTTTCATTATTAATATAATCTTGATGTTGCGGTTTTGGCCACCACATGAGTCCGACCAAAGGATTAATTTCTTGGAAGTTACATTTTCTTTAATGTGTTTTCTAAGGCAGCTGCCAACTTCTTGAGCACCCCTACCTGCTTCTCCTTCAATTCAAACATAGCAATGTCCTTTGTTCGTTTGTCCACTGTGTATGCCTAAGTTGTACATACACAACTGCCTTTTATAATAGACTATATTAGTCGGGATTCTAGGAAGAGGCAGAGTTTTCTCTAGATCAAACCATAGAGTTTCTGTATCAAGCTGATTCCTAGCTGCAAGCATGTCTTCTTTTCTTTTATTTTGTGCTTTTTCTGCTGTTTCCAAATGTAAATCTTTTTCGTTTCTTAAAATCAGTAGTTTATCATTATCCACACAATGTTTTATTTCATTTTCTAAACGATCACATACATTACAAGTATCTTCTTTAAGTTTTATTCTTTTAGTATATAAAAAAATTTGTTTATATAAAGAAAAACTTACTGGATTTCTCAATTCTTCAAAGTACAACTCATACATTTTTGCAACAGTTGTTTTTTCTGTAAGAAATTCTGTTTCTGTGATAGATCGTCTGTAATGGGACTTGTATTTGGGAAATTTGTGAATATGGTCCATAACTTCCTGAAGTCGAATGGGATCAGTCTTTTTTTTACCACCACTTTTGCCCCGACAGTCACGAACTCCTGGTCGCTTCATGTTTTTTAAAGCTGAATGAACTTTACAACTTGATATTCTTAGCGTTTGTAAAAAGAAATTTTTACAAACAGTTTTGCCACATAATTTATACACTCTACTAAATTTTCTAGTAGTTGATACTTTTACTTGTTTTCTTTTAATTTCGACTTCTTGGACATACGAACATAGTAATCCGCGCTGGGCATCATGTGATTGAACATTATAAAATTTATTAAATTCGTTTAGAGCATTTTCTTCTCCGATAGTTTCCAAACATGCAAGGACAGATATTATAATAACGAAATTCTTTACATTTTTTTAATGTATTCTTTTGTGTAAAATAATCTTTGTTTTGTACACCAAGCTTTTTCCTTATTTCTCTGTTTTGGTTGGCATGTTTTCTTTTCCCACCCTTTTTTGGTCTACTCTCGGGAGAGTGTTTTTCATTTAAAACAAAAATAATATTTTCAACAACATTATTTGAAGATGGCAATGTTTCCCTATTTACATTTGCTGACATGCTGTCTATAGCCTGGTTCATAGCCTGGTCATAATCATTAGAAGCCATGTTATTGAGGTCTTTAACAAAATTACTGACTTAATCAGCATCACTTACATTATGATTAATATTTTCAAAGCTTAAACAGTACGTTTCTCCATTTACATTTTCTAACATGCCGTCTAAAAACTGATGATTGGAAGCCCTGCCTTTATCAACAACATTTTTAAGATTGTCATCATTCGATTCATGTTCCGAGATATCATGATACTCTACACTCACATTGATTTAATCAGTATCAAGATCACAAGGCACTAAATTTTTATTTAAATAATGTTCTTGAAGTTCATTTGGTAACAAAGTATCTGTGTTAAAATAATTTGAGGTGGTAGAAATGTCCAACGTACCTTGAGATAGCGATTCAAAACTAACAGGTAGCAATTCACATAAATCCTTAGTATTCCCTAGTATCCCTAGAGCAGCGAATGTAGCAATATCTGCCGTTAAGGAAGTTGGTGTAGTATATAGTACAGAAGTTATGATTAGTTCCTTAGTATGTGTATCTTGTTCATTTTCCTAAAAAAAAAACAGCATATGTAGCTGACAGAAATAAAGAATATTCCGATCCATTAAAGAATTTACATTTGCAAAATCTCTAACAAACTGATTCTGTTATAATACATAGTCTAAAATGAATTTTGAGGTTAACTTAGAAACTGATCTATACTTTCTTACCTGTAAAGATGCTGCTTTGTTGTTTAAACAAAGTGCAACCATTTTTTCTGTTCTTGACTGAAACCTGCTCATATTTGAAGATAATTCCACAATTTAAAAGTCCAGTAACAGATAATACATAATAACGAATAAGAATACAGTTAAAATACTTTGATTTGCATACACAATATAATACTTGCTTGAGTATTAAACAAATTTAATGTTATTCTAACCAGACAGCTTAGTTTGGCATAACCAGACCAAAGACGCTTAGTCGGCGCTTAGTCTATTATTGCAAAACTAAGAATGGCAGTTAAGAATATAGTCTTGTTATGCAAAACAAAAAACCCTTCAAGATAGTTTTAGCTATGTGTCACCCGAATCTATTGAAATCTCGATTTTAAAGAAATGGCGCTTGGTCGAGTTATGCATAACGCCGTCATTTTTTGAAGTCTTGTTAAGTATAAATATCAAAACAAGTTCTTCAGGTGAACAGGACCACACTTACCCACAATTTAAATTAGTGGCGTTCAAATAATGTTTAACAAAAATCTGGGGGACCATGTCCCTAACCCCCCTCTGAACCTTCCCATACCTAGTAATTTATCTCAATATAATTCCCAATCATACGTATCAATTACAACAAAAAATCAAACAGTATCCAAATTTCCCGATAAACAACAAGCCATCTTATTTATTTCCATTGACGACGTAAAAACTGAAAATTATCTAATAGCTTTGGGCAGTATTGTAAATCCTAAAGATATTATTTTTGTCTCACGTATGTCGCAAAATAAAATATGTATTTATTTATCCTCAAAAGAACTAGTAGACAACTTCTTAAAAAGTTTTGGTTCAATTAAAGTCAACAATCAAATTCTCCACTGCCCGCAAAATAATCACTCCAAGTCAAAGAATTGTTTTATACACTGTATGCCCCAGCGTACCACATTATATTTTAAAAGCAGAGCTAATAAAGCTATTTTAGCAAATATATATAGCAATTTTTTTCCATCCGTGGTTTCCACACTGTATGAAATTTTGCAAAATATTATTTTGTTGGGAATTGAAATAATGAGCTTCAATCTCATACGTTAATAATTATTATACAAACATTTTTACAAAAAATATGGCCATTTTTATAAAGTAGCCTTTTTTAAATTTGAGTGCTAATTATGCAATAACAATTGATTGAAAACAAACTTTTAAAAGCTTAGCTTATCCAATGCAATATTATTATTTTATAGCTATATTTTATATTCATATATCACATACCATTGGCTTTACAAGTTGCTGAATCACAAAAGTGAATATTTTACCCCTTCAAAATCTTATAAATAAATACAAATTTTTATTTTCACCTAGAGCCTAAGTGATTTTTTGTTGTGTAAACCTGATAAAAATCCCAACCGAAGGAGTTTTTATTGATTAAATTACTATAATTACTATTTTTGTCTAAGGCTCTATACTACCGCTGCTTTTTTAAAAATAAATATTTCACCCCTTCAAAATCTTATAAATAAATACAAATTTTTATTTTCACCTACAGCCTGGGTGATTTTTTGTTGTGTGAACCTGATAAAAATCCCAACCGAAGAAGTTTTTATTGATTAAATAACTATAATTACTATTTTGTCTAAGGCGCTATACTACCGTTGCTTTTTTAAAAATAAAAGGTAATTGTTTATATTGCTCTGCAAAAAAAAAAAACGGTCCCTAATTATAGCTAAAAGCTAAAACATTACGTCGATAACAATCTCCTGAACATACGTAGTCACTTTCGTCGTGAGTCCGAGCAAAGTAACTTATGAGGTAATCTGATCTGAAAACGAACACTTTTTGCGTTCTAAAAAGTTTTATCGCCTTCCAACAAGTGTTAATTATCCTGAATCTTATAACCTGAGCGAAAGTTTTTAATTAGGACAGATTTAATAAGATTAGGCTCCATTGAACTAGAAAATTCGATTATTAAAAATTACGAAAATCAATCTTGAGATTGATGAATTATATGAAATAAAAATTTTAACGATAGAAACGAAATTAAAACTTTGCAAATTTTCAAATTTATTTTTTTATTATATTATTAAAATGTTTAAAAAAAAATGTCGAAGATTGTAAATTAATTAGCTAACAAGGTCACTATACTGCTAAAGTTATTATTAACACATTTTTATATTTTATACTGTGTGTGACTGTATAACAAAAAAATTTAAAAATGATGCATCTACAAAAACTGCTGTTGAATGTAAATTGGATTAAAAAGATTACGAAATTGTAAAAAGAATAATACACGCAGCTATTTTGTTGATTAATATAAAGCTTCGCGCTAGTCTACAGTACCACCTATTGAACCCTCTTTTGTTAAAAAATGAATTTCCAAAAAGCTGCTTGATGAAAGCTTAAAAGCTTGAAACTGCCGTGTTGCGGTGGTCTGTTTATCCAATTAAAAAGTTTTTTTTATGCGTTTTGAATTCAATGTTTTGAATTGAAGATCTCAATCATGTTTTAAAAAATAGAGAAGAAAAGTTCCTAAAATGCATTTTACCCATTCTGCTACTGCATCCTTTCATCTCTTTCTTAGGCAACTAACTGACCTTTTGCCATCGGGCCTATCCCAGAATGTGGCGCTCAGGAGTCTTTCATCACTCGATCTTAGCAAGTGGCCCGCCCATCTTATTCGGTTTACTTTAATGTAGCGTACTATGTTTTCATCTCCATATACTGTCTGGAGTTCATCATTGTGTCTTCTTCTCCATTCTTCTGTTGTCTCTTCTCTGCAGGGCTCATAGATAGTCCGCTGTATCTTTCTTTACAGTACCAGTAATTTTGTCGTTTCTTGTACTTGAATTAGTAGTAGTAGTACTTGAATTCTTTGACGACTTCAAAGTTGTATTCATTGATTGTTATGTTTTATCTAACCCTTGGCCTTGGGTTCTTCGTAACACCATGTACTTGGTCTTGTCCTCGTTGACCTTCAGACCAATATTTCTTTTGATCCTTGGACGGTAAATCTATTTGTCAGTTGTATTCCAGTGCAAAATTAAATAGCACGTGGGCGAGAGAATCTCCTTGTCTAAGCCCGGTGTCAATGAGGAATTTCTCCGATGTGGTGCCATTAATTCTGATTCGTTCTCTGAAGTCTGAAGCGTTCTCTGTGCTCACCTGTGCTAGTCGTACCAGCTTTCCAGGTACTTCCATTTCTACCGTGGTCTCCCACATTGCTTCTCTGCTAACAGAATAGTAAGCTTGTTTAAAGTCCACGAAGATTTGGTGTACATCGCAGTTGAATTCCCATTTTTTTTTCAATACCTGGCGTAGGTGATCCACCTTCCCAACATATGTGTTTGTCACTCTTCTTGTGAATAAGAACTATATGGCTTTCATGCCAGTGTTTCGATATTTATTCTCTTTCCCAGACTTCTCTTATAAGATAATATATCTCAAAGTGGAGCTTTTCTCCCCCTTTTTTTAGTAGTTTCGCCTGTATGCCGTCTTCGTCTGAGACTTTATGGTTTTTTAGGGACGAAATTGCGGACTTTACTTCAGCAAATATGGGCCCTGGTAGTTCAGGTTCGACTAACTGGTGCTCTCTTTGTTGCCCTGTCGTTGAGGGTTTTTCTGTATTTAAGAGTTGCTCAAAATACTTTCTTCATTGGCGGCTTATCTCCTCGTCGTCTTTGAGCAGTTGTCCTGCACCGTCTTTTATAAATCTTGGGCTGTTTTTCGTGTTGCCCTTCATTGTTTTTAGGTCCTTATAAAACTGTCTACAGTGACCTAATCTATGTTCCTCCTCCGGTTACTCTATTCGCGCTTCTCTTCTTTGTTCTTCTCAAAAGTATTCTCGTTTGAGTTCTAACTCTGTTGTAGTTTTCCCTGTTCTTATCTGTAGGCGTGTTAGTAACTCTAGCCTCTTGATTACTATCTGATGCACTCTTTGTTCGCACTCCTGGTAAAACCACTGGTTTTTCTTCTTGTTATTTCTTTCTTTTTTTATAGTTTCCGCTGCGGCACTTCCTATGGCGTTCGTTATATTTTACCAGTTTTGGTCTATGGTCAATTCTGGCGCTGATGTTTCTTGTTCTTCCAGTGTCTGCAATTTGTTTTGGATCAGTGCCTGATATTGGCATTCCTTATCAGGTAAATCGAGCCTTGAAATATCCCACCTGTTTCCTTGTTAGTTTTGCTTTGGCTCTTTCGTCTTTAGCCTTGTTCTTATTTTTGTTCGGACCAGGAAGTAATCAGAGTTACTTTCTGCTCCCCTCAAACTGTGTGCGCTGATAATATTGCTAGAGTGTCTTCCATCTATAGGCACATGGTCTATCTGGTTTCGTGTGATTCCGTTATTTGACACCCAGGTTACTTTATGTATATCTTTTCTTTGGAATTGTGTGGTTTTTGTTACCATATTGTTGGCTACAGCGAATTCTGCTAGTCTTGATTCGTTATCATTACTGTTATCATGTAAGCTATGTGTGCCGATCACCGCTCTAAGATGGTTCTCTTTGCCTAGTTTGGCATTGAAGTTTCCCAGAATGATTTTAACGTCGTATCTGGATGCCGTTGTGTACTATAGTTCTAAAATTTCATAAAATTTCTCCTGGTCGTCTTCATTTGTTTCCTCCGTTGGTGCGTGGATTGAAAGGAGGGTTAGGTTAAACCATTGTCTTTTGAGTCTTAGAGAGCACATGCACTTGTTGATTGGTTTAAAGTAAATTATGGCAGACTTGAGTTTTTCGTTAAATACAAAGCTACTTATCCATCTCATTTCCTGAATCGCTGTTACGTTTATCTTATATTTTTGAAGCCGTTTTATGGCATGTCTTGCAGTTTCGGGCCTGAACTAGCTTAACACGTTCCATGTGTCTAAGAGAATATCCTTATTTCGTAGCTTGGGTCTAATCCGTGTTCCATTTTTATTCCGAGGCAATATTCGATTCGTAGCGACTTTCTTTTTACATGTGTTGTGATTGCTGGTCCATAGAAAATCCCACTTTTCGGAGGACCATTTCTTCCTTTCTTGGCTGCCCTGACCCTGCCTTCCACTGGGGTTGGTTTCCACTGTTTTGTAATTTTTTGGCATAAATCAATCATTTTGCTTGCTTACAAGTTCAATTTGGTAAAACAAGTCCGAAACTGAATTATTCCACAATAAAAATTATAAATAAAGCTAATATAAGTGATATATGTTAATATTTTCTTATATTCAGTTAAGTTTAATTTTCAAATTCTTGTCCCCATATTTTTTCTTTCGAAAATAATCTTAATGAGACAATCGAGAGTTCGACCTCTTGGTTATTTAATAGAACTCGAGTTTAAATATCTTTTCAATAACTCATTTGCGTCAAAGTTAACATTGAAATCTTCGCTGTAAAAATCCTGCACACTATTTTCTGCATTTTGCAAATTTCGCATCTAAACGCGTACAATATTTTATGTTATGTTCTCCTTTTGTTATTTAAAATTGTCATTCTTTGACAAAGGCTCAATGAAAAACTAAACTCTTCACTTGAAAGACTGTTAAAAGCAATTAGGTTAATTGCTCCGTGTTCTTTAAAACTTTCTTAATTTATGGGATAATTATTTACAGGTCAAATGATAATTACATTCACCATCTTCAAAGTAGTATTAAATTTGGTATTTTTCGTGCTCCCAAACTTTTTGGGTTCTACCTGTTTAATTACAAAGGGCCTATTTGTTCCTGATTGTATAATTATTTAATAATAAAAGATAAATTAACTGTCCAGCAAAAGGGTTTTGAACGATCCTGTATAAAAAAATCACTAAAGAAGATAATTCTCTGTATAAAAAATAATATCCATTTTTATTAGAAACCTGTTGGTTTTTTTTATTTTTTTTCAACTATTAAACTTGATAATTTAAAAAAGTAAATGAATGATAAATAAACTTAATCATTATTGAAAATACTTAGTACACCTCCTCCACTGAAATAAAAAAGTGAGTAAGAGTGTGGAGTTAGTAGATGCACTTAAAAGAAGGAGTCAACAAATTGATTGCATTGATTTAAGAGACTAGACGAAAAGCACAAAGGGCGAAGGAACTAGGTGAAAAATAATACTTTTTGTATATAGGGGAAAGTAACACTAGAAGTGGCGTTCAAAATAGGATCAAATTCAGAATGAGTATATCAGAGAAAGTCTAGGGGTCGCACCAAATGTTGCCAAACTAAGAAAGATATTAATACAATTAAAGATATCTAAAGTAGTATTTATTATAAGAGAGTATACGAAACGCTAAAAGAGGATATTAGCGAGACGCAGTTCTGGTTTCGAAATGAAATGGGTACTCGAGAAAGACTATTTGCCATTAGCATATTGATTCAGCGATGTCGGGATGTAAACGTTGATCTACAATTGTGCTTTGTTGACAACGAAAAAGCTTTCAATAAAGTAGAACATGAAAAAATAATATCAATACTTATAAACAAGCCGCATTGACAGTAAAATCATAAATATAGTGCAAACATTATATTTGAACCAAAGTGCTATAGTTCAAATTGATGGGAAACACTAAGAAGAAATGAAAATCTGTAGAAGAGTTAGACATGGATGTATTTTATCGCCACTTTTGTTTAACTTATATTCTGAAGAAATTTTACAAAACATACTCAATAATATCAAAACGGGAGTTACCGTTAATGGAAAATTAATTAACAACTTTCGACATGTAGACGACACTGTGATCATAGCAACGAGTATAGAGGATCTAAAACAAGCTATCGAAAGCGTGAGTATGAATAGTGGTAAGATGGGAATTACTATAAACTCTAAAAAAGATTAAGTACATGCTAATTACAAAAAAAACCCAAAATATACATCACCTATTGACAATCAATGGTAAGGTGATAGGACAAGTAGAAAAATATCAGTACTTGGGATCTTTAATCAATGAAACCAATGATCATACTGTAGAAATAAACAGGCGGATAGAGATTGCCAGATCAGCATTTATACGAACGAAGCCACTCTTAACGTGCAAAAATCTAAATTTCCAGCTGACTTGGACAATAAGAAATGCAATTTAAAAAGATTTAAGGTTTTCGAACTCTTGTTATAGAAGAATACGATCGAATTACAAATAAAGAAGTACTGGAGAGGGTTGGTAAAGAAACAGAACTAATCACCACTATGCAAACCAGAAAACTGGAATAACTAGGCCTTGTGATGGGGAGTGCAAAATATGAAATTTTAAGACTCATAATGCACGGAAAGATTCAAGGAAGAAGATCTGTTGCCCAAAGACAGAACTCATGGTTGAAAACTCTACGTGGTTGGTATCAACGCAGATCGATTAATTTGTTTAGAGCAGCAAGTTGTAAAATAAAAATAGCCATTATGATTGTTAACCTCCGTAGGGAGACGGCACTCTAAGAAAAAGAAGAAAGAATTATTTATGATTTTATCACTCAAAAATGAAAATGGATTACAAAAATATATTCAGCACCATCTTGACTGACTTAGTTACAGAAATATAGAATCAAAATGAATTTGACAGTTAAGAAATTTGCGTCTACGCAGAGATTGTAAATAGAAATAACAGAAAAAATATATATATTTAAAGGTTTTATTATATTCATCGATATTTGATGATATAGTGGAAATTCGACCATATTTCAATAAAATGTCTACACATTTTGAACAAATAACTACTACTTCATATGAAAGAATTAAAATGTTAAAAAATATTACCTTCTTATTCATTTGGCATCATAATGCTGGATGGGTCGCTGTCAGTCTGGCTAAGTCCTTCCATTCAGACCTCTCTTAATCCCTTCACCTCCATTGTCTTAAGTTCATAGTTTTTAGGAGGTCTTCCATGTCATCCAAAAACCTCGTTATGGGTCTTTCTTCTTTTTGTCTTTCTATCGGCTTCCATTGTAATATTTTCTTGGTTAATTTTGTATCTTCTTGTTTTTGTTCCAACCATGACAGTCTCTGACTTTTAACAAATCTTAGAAGATGGTGCCCTTCATTTAATTCTTTAATCTCGTCATTTCTAACGATTCTCCATGTATTTTTCGATTTTCTGTATCTTTAAACAATCATGTACTTGGTTTTTATCTTGCTTAATTAAGCCCTCTTTTTCGTGCTTCAGAGTCAATTTCCTTTAACACTTCCGTTATTTGTTGCTTGCTTCTACTAATAATAGCTAAATTATCTACATAGGTAGTTATTTGTACTGATTTGATATTTATATGGTCAGTAACATTGGTTTTTCTGATGACTGCCTCAAGAACTAGGTTAAAGAGTATGATTGATTGCAACCACAGCAACGTCATTTTGATGAAGCTGATTGTTAGGAATACCTAGATTCCGAATATCTTCTAGCATTTTGTTTCTTTTTACACTATCAAAGTCTAGTTTAAAGTCTTCATCCATATTATATAATTCTATATCGTATTCAAAAGCTAATTGCGGAGTCAGTCTTAGTATGAATATATTTGTAGTGGCTCTGTTTGGTCTAAATCCATTTTGATGATAAACGATTATATTCACGAAGTATTTGAATAATCTCTTATAAATAATACCAGAAATAATTTTATATACCACATTTAGCAATATAATTGGTCTATAATAATAGCATTCCCCTCATTACTTTTTTATATAGCTGTATCAGGATAACTGCCCATTCCTCTGGCATTTGCTTCTTGGTCCATATTAATATTATTAGATAATTCTTCCCCATAGTTTGGATCTTACATGTTCGGATTATATTGACGAAATTTCGTTCATCCCTGGAGCTTTATTGGTTTTTAGTTTTTATAACAATAATAATAATAATTAGGTACTATTAACCATTGGCTGACATCACAAAAGATGTGCCCTGAAACAGAAGGTTTACTACTGGCGATTCAGAATCAGGCTTTACCAACCATGACTTACTTGAAATATATCGTCAAAGGCCCTCAGGTCCAAAATAATAAATGCTGATATAGATGTCAAGCTCAGGAAACCATCCAACATTTTATGGGGGCTGTCAGACATTTGCTGCAACTGAATATAAGGAAGAGATAGTATCAAACTGGGACTTCTTCAAACAAATTATCTTCCATATTATCAATACGTTCCTGAGAGTATACTTAACATGACAACTACAAGCTATACTGCAGTAAAAGTTGTAGTAGTAAGCAGAGATGGAAGCCCCAAGGAAACAGAACAAGAGGAAGGCCCTGTAAAAGATGGATAGACGACGTAGAGAGGGATTTTAAAACCACGAACATCAGGCAGTGACGAAAGAAAGTATCCGATAGGGCAGAATGGAAGAATATTGTTAAGCAGGCCAAGACTCACAATGGTTTGTAGCGCCATTAGAAGAAGACGAAAAATAATATGTAATAATTATATTATTATAATATAATAATCACAATATGAACCTCTTCTTTATAATTCAAATTTTCAATCTACTGCTCCATCATATAATAATCGTTTTTGTTTATTTTCAATGTCTGCATTTAGGTCCTCTTCGAAGTATTCTTTCCATCTTCTTATAATTTTTTTTTCACTATTACTAGTGTTACAAAAATGTAAATTTGACAAAAAAAAGTTGTTTATAATTTTGGCGGCAAATGGATTAATTAAACTAAAAACGATTTTAAATCAATGACTACATATTTTCCACAATTATGTTTGATTGCTAAACGTGTCCCAAAAATGTATTTTGTGGATACTCCTGCCGTCATATATCCCGCTGTTCCTATGTAAATTGAAAGATAAATTTGTGATACCAGCTCAAATTAAAAAGCGTTTAATTTGAATTCGAATGGATTTAATCGATACCAACGGGAGAGCAGATGTTCATCCTGATTATATTTTTTTCCTTTTTTTCACCGGCGACCAAACGTTTTATCCTCAATGTATGAATATCGTCGTTAATTTCGTCCGGCATTGTATTTAATTTTGTGATTTGGCTTTTATTTTTCTGTAGTAAATTTGAAAAAAAAACTAAATTAAAATATTCATAAAGACAATAAATAGGTATTAAAAAAGATTTAGTATTGAGTGATATTGTATTAAATGATTTGTATTCTCAGAGTCGAAAAATAGAAACAAAAAAAATCGGAAACTGTTTGCCTTTAGAGTCGGCCAGATGCACTTATGAAGTACGCTTAATATTATTATACTTATATAAATAATATATAAATAATTAAGGTGCCTATCATTTCATAATCTTTTCTTCCTTTTTTTACGGTACCATGTCGCACGGCCGTAGCATCCTCTCCGTTATCCGGAGTTCCTGGACGCTCAGCGGCCGCCGCTCTTGAAGATGATCTCGTATTACGATGATCCATCTTCGTATAAGAGTTAGTACAGATACCGGCTTATTCGTGTAAAAAGCTCTATCGAGCCTCTGCAACAAGCGAGGTGACACCGGCAAACAGAACTCTCTAACAGTTCAAACTTTCTTACAATGATAAATATATTTCTTACAACGACAATATGTGTTAGAGTTCTGTTGCGTGGTATATGCCTCGAAATTGCAGAGATGTCGGTTTCCTTCTTATCAGGAATCGCCGCGTTCTGTCTCCTACAAAGAGGCACAAAAATGCCCGTTGTATCGGCTCTGCAATAGCCCGTCGCTTTGTACACTACCTTTCGCACTATCAGTTTTACTAGTGTTTACTAATTACTGAAAAATGCATAAGGTTCAAAGTGTCGAAGCGTCGTCGTGGCTTGACTCGGAGTGGTGAAATCGAATGTAAGTCTCCGTCGAGACTTCTCCTCGTTTCTACCGTCGTTGTCCGATAAATCGTCGGTGTCAGTTCGACGCAATTTGTAATAGTTCTAAAACTACTGTTTTTCTATTTCAAAAAGCGTATGTTTCTGATAGGGAGCGATTCTACAGCTGATACTCGGCTTTTCGTGCACTATGGTATAATAACAGACGACGAATGATGCCTTAGAATATCTTCGACGTCTGGGTTGGAAATAATCGCTGATCTTTGAAGTCGGTGCAATCTTTTTTATTCGACGTAAGGACGACTTTGGTTATTTGGATTAATAATGAAACAACAGTTTTACTAGGAAGCATTACTAACCAACAAGGTCTAGTAGGGCTCGAAGTGTCTGACGACTGAAGTCCCGATCGGAAGGTGCGCTGCTCTTTTATATGTTTAGTAATTGAGAACTCGCACCGCTCCTACGCCGAGAGGAAAATGACAGCGAAGTTAATAACGAGCGCTGTGATTGGACCGCCAAAGTAACAATCTTTGTCGAGATTGTGTATTTTGGCGACAACCACAGCCCAAATTGAGCCTTGGCCTGCTTTTTTTTGCTTCCACCCTTACTTATCTGTGGCTGATCTTCTCCATACACGGACTCCTAAAAGGGCTTGTGCTTCGCTGTTTACTGTGTCTTTCCAGCACTTTCTTGGCTTTTCAACCGGTCTCTTTCCCTAAATTCTAGCATTCAGTGCTCTTTTTGGTAGCTTATCTTCTCCCATTCCTATCGCATGTCCGGCCCATTGTAATCTTCGTATTCTAGCGAAGTTTGACAGTGGTGCTTCCTTATATAGTTTATAAAGCTCGTTTTTATATCGACTTCTGAAGATTTCGTTTTGCCCTTAAAGGCCTTAGTGTTCTCCTTAGTACTTTCCTTTCAAATGTGTTGAGTTTTCTTTTGGATATTTCTTTCAGGACCCATGCTTCACTGCTATAGTATGTTATTGCATATTACTATATGCATAGTTCATACCCATTTCATCTTTCTATAAAGTCGTTAATAATTCTAATTTATTGTTCTTATTTTCATTAACTAAAGGTTCAATATTTATAACGCTCACAAATTTATCAAAGTCTTTATTACTAATAATTTATTTTACACTTAATAATTTATCTACGTGCGATACAACTTTAACGCGATCACGATATCTTCTTTTGACTAACTGCTCTCCTCAATAAAAATCCCGTTATTATATATAAACTGCCGTTATCTAGAAAGGTCTGGCAAGGATCGATGACCTTCCATTGATTAGGTGACTCATGGACTGGTCTCGAAGAAGGGTCTAGTAATTTCTGCCAGCAGGTAAACAGGTATACTGAAGCGCCGAAATAACTAGGAATAGAAAAGAATTAGTCATAATATACTTACAGTTTTATACGCCATAATATTTATTATCTTAACATTTCATATCTACTTGTGTACTAACTAGGGTCTGAAAATAATGCTTCCAGGTTTCTGTGACTTTCTGTTGGTCACTGATTATTTGCCCACTGTCATCTTTACAGAGACTTGTTTGAGGTTTATGCCCACTTTTCATCTTTTTTAGATATTCGTAAGCCGCTCCAATTTCATTGTTTTTAAATTTTGTTCCATCTTTTCTATTTGTTTATTTTTATAGACCATTTTTGTATGTCTACATATCTTGTCCTTTTTCCGTCTTGCGACTTCAAATGATGTTTTTCCGTGTTCTACTTGTTTCATACATTTTGTGTGCTTCATTTCTTTCCTCCATTGCTTATATGCACTCGTCATCAAACCATGCTGCTCTTCTCGCCTTTTTTTTATTTCCTAGGGTTTATACTGCTGCTGTCAGTGTTGCTGTTATAATATTATTCCATTTGCTCTCTATGGAATGCAGTTCTAGCGTCCTTAAGTCATTTACGACTTATTCTTCGAACTTCTCTTTACATTCCTAAATCTTCAATCTTAACCTTTTTTACTAATAATAATAAGAGAAAAGTAAAATTTTGTAAAATAAATTTGTTTATTTTAAATGCTTTACCAAAATCAGAGGGTTAAATAAACAATTAGCAAATTAACTAACTGTATATTTATAATATATGCAACAAAGTACCTCCAATTAAAAAAAAACATCAATTTTTGATAAATATAATCGAAGATATTGCAACTTTTTTAAATTTAAAGTTATAAGTCCAGTTTCTGAAATAATCAAATCGAGGGTGGAGATCCGGTTCTGGAAATCGTGTGTTTTAAAGTGTGTAAATTTGCTGCGAAAGTTGTCACAAATTTTGGGTGGTTTCGAGTATAATTTTTTGCATACAACAAATAGTACAAAGTATAGTTAACAAGAATTTTTATCGACTTAAGTAAATCGATTATATTTTTTGAATTATATAATCGGTAAACTAAAAATGTAATGTTTTCAATTTCCGTTCAGATAAAGGTCAATGCCTTTGAGGGGTTATTCTAGTGTTGACTTGTTTCACTAATCGCATGACAAGAGCGATAAACAATCATCACAAAAAAAACAGATTTCTTATTTAGATTTTCGTATATTTATAAAGATTTTTATTTCACAAATGGTACAATAAACTACAAGGGGCAACAAGTTATCGCTTTTGCAGACGATATTGCATTGGCTAAGAGATCATAAGAGAGATGGTTATACAGAAGAATCCAGAAGATACCATGGACAGACAAAGTCACCAATGAAGAAGTACTGCAAAGGATGAACATAACCGCGGATTTGGTCAACATGGTGAAGAGCCGTAAGCTGGAGTACTTGGGACATATAATGAGAAATCAAGGCAGATACGAGCTACTCCAATGCATTTTTCAGGGTAAAATTGAAGGAAAAAGAGCCCTAGGATGAAGAAGAATATCCTGGCTTGCTAATCTGAGAGCATGGTATAGAAAGACCTCAACACAGCTAGTTCGTATAGCAACCAACAAAATCATCATAGCCAGAATGATCGCCAACATTCGGAACGGACAGACACCCTAAGAAGAAGAAGAAGAAGAAGAAGAAGAGATCAAAATCAGAACTCATAAGAATATTCAAAAGAATGGAAACAATATTTAAAAAGTTCGAACTAGGTTTAAATCAAAACTAAAACAAAATATTTTAAAATGAGAGCAAAGAAAATATAGAGCCCAAAGGTAACCTAAGAATATGCAACGAAAGTAGAGAATATTGCCACTTAAGAAAGGCAATCAGCCGAAACAGCTGTAGTGATAAGATTATTTATTAAATTTTTGTGGAAGTTTTGAAAACAAAGTTTATGTTTTATTGTTACGTAAACAATTTTGATTGATTTAATAAAAAAATATTTAATTATACGGTGCCTAAGACTGTACTTTTGTTCGGTGTGAAACAAAGCCGCTTGATACATTTTTCAAACTGTTGTATAGACACAGTTGTATAGAAGTTTTACAAAATATACATGTTCCTTTAGCGGTATAAAGTGGTCAATAACCTAAAAGTCCACTACTCATGTCCAGCGCCTCAGTACGATTTTGTCGAATGCTACAAATTTGAACGCAATTTGATCGTGTATTTGAAACATTCTACCAAATCGGAACGACTTGATGGCAGACAAACAAATCGGTCTGTAGCAGTATGACAGACAAAATCGTACGACTGCAAAAAAATCATTTGTTGGTAAATTTTCTAAAACAGCTTATAGCTAATAGTTTTTAAGAGATTGCTTTGATATTTAAAGAACAAGAGTGTCTTTGGAATATAAAATCGACATCATATTATGATAAAATCGTTAGAAAATAAGCTGTGAATAGTTTCTTTGCTAAATTTGCTAAAAGTAAAAGCGGATAATACAGAGTTGGTGGTTAAAAGAAAATTAATAATTTTCAAATATGTTATAAAAGGAAATTAAAATTTTCTGGATATAATCGCAATTCTTCTAATAAATGTACGTGACAGTTCTCGTATTTTTTCGTTTATACAAACGGCAAGAGCCGCTAGAAGTATATCGTTATCTGACATATTTCTAAGTTGAAAGTAAAACTCTTACTGCAAAATCGGTACGTGTGTGTTCCTATCTGATTTTTAACATTATTGTACTGCAATTGGATTCGACAAAATCGTACTGCGCCCTTGGAACGTGAGTGGTGGGTTTCTGTTCTGGTAGCTTCATCAGGTCTTCAGCAAGGGTATGGCGAATTATGTTATCTGCATTTTCGATACTTGATGAACGGCCTCGCTTTACTTTATTCTTTTCAGTGTTGGATAAAGATCTAGCTAGTTCCATTCTATACTTCTTGAGAAACAAAATTTATATGATTGGTTTTACTTCACTTTGGTATAATATTCATGCATTTATAAGACACACACCTAAAAGCCAGGTAACTATTATATATTTGCCTACCACTTGGATTTCTGTAGACCCAATAAAAAGTCAGCATTATCTACTCCACCCATGTGTTTATTGTATTGAGTGACTAGAATAGGGCATAGCACATTCACTTTTCTTTTATGCTCTTAAGAATAATTTTGTTTATGGGGACTGGCTTTTAATCCTATAACCAGTACTATCCAGAAATACACATTTGTTATTTACCTTACCTGTAAATCTTATCAGTATCCAAGATGCAACCTGCTATACTTTCTGAGCAAATAGTACCCAAGCTAAGGATATTATACCTTTTCTTCCTCCTGAGTAAAGCAATAATATTAACAAAAAGAGAAATCATACGATTTCTACCTGGTGAAATCGAATTCAACTATAAGCCGCCGTGCCCCCTAAGATTTGCGAAGCAAACAGCTTGATGAATGTATCGACAAGGGAGTCTAAAAATTGCACTCCAAATGCCATTCATCATGGCCTATATTCCTAGTGAATTCGATTTCTGGTACTCCAAATGAAGTAAATAAACAAAACAAAATGACGGTATTAGATTTTGATTTGATACAGAGCAGCAACAAGCCGCATATACGTATTTCGATCTCTTTAGATCTCCTCAGTACGGTATAGTTACTACTCCATATCAAACCAAAATATTTTCCCGTCGTAGATTATAGTTATTAAAAATAACTATTTACGGACGTAACTACGCCATCTAAGAACAAAAAGAGAAATCATACGATTTCTACCTGGCAAAATCGAACTCAAATATAAGCCGCCGTGCCCCCTAAGACTTGCGAAGCAAACAGCTTGATGAATGCATCGGCAAGGGAGTCTAAAAATTGCACTCCAAATGCCGTTCATCATGGCCTATATTCGTAGTGAATTCGATTTCTAGGTTTGAGTAAGGTCTAGAAACAGGTTTGAGTGTGAGATCTGGATTATTCAATCTACTTAAAAAATATTCTATATAATTTTATATTTCATCAGTTGATTTCCTATAGTGGTGTCAGTTGGATCTTTGGTCAATACTTAATTTCATAGAATTTTGAAAGGTGCAGATCACATATCTATGATTGTAACTGCCCTTTTCAAGCTGTCATTTGTCACATGTCATCTCCACATTTCCGCTAGACCGTGAGCCATTCTGTCTCCGGCTTCTATATACCATGTAGCTTCGCCTATCTTCAAAAATTTTAAAGTATTTGTTTGTCTTTGTGTAGTGTATTAATATGTCCCATTTTATATTTATGACATTCCACTCTTGTTGGATAGGCCGCAATTGACGAAGTAAGTCTATAAACGTTAATCACATAAAAACTTTTATCAATCATAAACCTCGAGTTTTTATCGAAGTTAATTAATTTCTTTAGTTATAAAAAACGTTTCTTGGCTTATTTCAGATGCCACTGAAGATGATCTAGTGATCGAAAGTACTTGGGCAAGATTAAATTAATACTGTGCTCGATATTTGCCTTATATATTATCAAAGTTCAAATATCAATATCCCTGTTTTGACGTTCCTTATCGACAGGTCTAACACGTGGTTCCTTACCTTCATTACACTTTTTAAAACTCTTTACGCATTTCGAAGTTTGAAAATGTTTAATGGCATTTTTAACTGTTGTAACACTTGGTGGGGGTCTATTTTTGAACGCAACAATAAATCAATCAATACCTTCGCGTATCAAATAAGCCTGAAAGTACCATGTTACAAGTTGCACTTTTTCTTGGACGGTATACAACGTAATAGACATTTTAATAATTATTTGTTTATTCTTTCAGGACTTTGGAATTTTTAAAGTCAATGTGACAATTATGACAATTTGAGCCTACTGTGAAATGAATATAGAGGTGGAAACGTGTAACATGTCACAGTGATTGCCATTGTGTTGTATGGCCAATAAAACAATATCGTGATCTGTATACCAAATAAAAGAGTAATCTCGGAATTTGCTCAAACAAACATTTGGCAAAAAAAAATTATGAAAACCCTATATACGCGTAGAATTTTACTGGTATCCTACGTACTCAAATTATATTTTCAAATATCTCTATTGAACGTTGCATGTTGCCATCAGTATATTATAAATAACTTGATTTGTTTCTTGCAGTTATAGTTGCCACATAACAGCTATATGTAGTAGAAATCGACTTAGGTCGATATGTTGCCTGAGAAAATAAAATAAAAATTATGTTGCCTGAGAGCAACATAACGGGATAATGGTTAAAATCAAATAGCGAGCTTACATTATTTAGGTATTGTTTATAAACAAAAAATGACGTTTATTATATTGCTTATTTTGTTTATTACATATTGTTACCACCAAATTGATTACCAAAGCACTTGTTATATAACTGTATCAATGAATGTCACGAAAAAGGCTTTTATTTTGCAAATTTCATTGGTCTATATATACACGAAAGTCGACAATACACCGCGGGAATATGACAGTCTAAGGAGAAAAAGAAATTGATTACTATTTGTCAAACACGCCATATTTATTCTATTATTTGCGTGATAAATCTTTGCCTAAAATTTTCTCTTCTTTAGAACATTTTTGTACATATTTTCTATGCGATTTCGGTTAATTTTCCTTAACAATTAAAATGGTTAACTTTAAATTGGATTCTTTGTATGTAGAAAATTTTTGTTTCTTTCAAATTGAATTTAAAATCTATCCAAACTAAAATCGTTCCATTTCGTTAAATGTTAAAATGTTTGCAAACCGTTTAGACTTTCAGAGCAAATAATTGAAAAAGAGGGAAGTAAGAAGCAACCCGCAAGTTACAATTAAAAGCAATTCTGCTGAAAATATTAATTTAACAAGCACTTAGCTCTACAATTAAGAAGAGCTAAATTGTATTTACCTTGGCGCCTGTTTCACTTCGCCTCGCATCCGAAAATCCAGCTTTTCCATTTCATCCCGAGTAGATAGGCTAGTGTGCAAGGGCTCTTACAGCCCTACAACGAATTAGCCCAATAAAGTGAGAAAAGAATGCGAATAACTCGGAATATCTTAATAAGCAAAAACATATTTATACAGACGAATTTAATTTAAAAACAAATATTTTGTGATATACTTATACAGACTAGGGATAGATTAAAGACATATTAATACACATTATAATTAATAGAATTAAAAGATAATAGACATTATTTATAAATTATTCTTTATATATTGTTACACTTCTTTGTTTAACTATGAAAGATCATGATGGGGTATTAATTTTTTTTTTCTAATTTACTACTATAAATTTTCGTCAATTTGAGATAAACAATTTATGATTCTTTCCTCACCTTTTCTTGTCTACGAGTCTCCTTCAACTTCCTACGCTTCTTTTTTTTTCTTCTTCTTGTCTACGTTTCTCCTTTTCTTCATAGATTTTTTAATTCTATGAGATTTTTGTTTCTATGACTTCCATGTCATGGCTTCCATGTCAGGTTATAACAAGTATTAAGGATTGTCGATTCTAATTTTAATTTATTAATTGAAAGGAATTTTATCAAAATGCTGACTGGTTCTTCAGTATGTTTATTTAAAATGGAATATATAGTAATTGGTGAATTATAATTCATATAAATAAATTTTGTGTATAGGTCAAAACCCGGAATGATCCTTATGGGGCATTCAAAAAATATATGATTTAGATCCTCGATTAAGCCACATTCACAGTCAGGGTTTTCCAACAAATTCCGTTTGAAAAGATGTTGACTTGTTAAGCCATGACCGGCCCACATTATTAGTGCATTTCCATCTTTAAATGAGAAGTTTTGAAACCATTTGTTATTAGGGAAAATATTTTGTACTCTGTAATATTGATTCGATTTTTTACTAATTAACATATACATACTAATTACGACACCTACTTTGTTACAATTTTTTGAGACATCCGTATAATTGAAAGTAAAATCATTAATATATTTTTCAGTAAATATTGAAAATTTTTCTTTAATCATATTCATAAAAGTATTCTAGTATTGAAACTAAGTAAGTTGTTATTTTCATTATAAAAATTAGGTTTGATTATAAGTTTATTTCATAAGTTAACAAAGGATAAAATCAAAGGATGGTTTTTAGTATTAACGATCTTAATTAAAAATTTAGTAGTTAATATTAAACTCCCACGTTTCAACTCATATTGCGCCGATTCTGCTAGCAGAGCAAAGTGAGGGGTAGATTTCATCCGACGTAAGGGCGAGCGCCCACCAAAGTGGCGTGGCAAGTAGCACGTAGCAAGTAGAACGCGTCTAGCATGTTTCTTAAAATGTAACCAATGAAAACGAATGATTAGAATGAATGACGTCACTGCATTTTGGTGTGCGCTGAATCATTCGTTTTCATTGGTTACATTTTAAGAAACATACTAGACGCGTGCTACTTGCCACTTGCCACGTGCCACGCCATTTTGGTGGGCTCTCTCACTAAAGAAATTCTTAAGCCTTTAAAAAATACTATGTTAAGTTTATTAATACATTTCTAAAATATATGTCTAAATAAGAATAAACTCATAGTCTAAGTGAGATCTTATTAAAGCAATAAAGACTATTAAAAGGGTTCTAGGGTCTGCACCCCACCATACTCTGCAAATTGCTCGTAAAATATTAATATTTTTCTTTGTTTTAACTAAATTATTATTAACGTGGTTGTCCCACTTGAGATGATTTTGAAAAATTATGGCCTAAAATGTAACTTGCTCTTTTACTATAATTACTATTTAAATGGGAATAAGCCACAAGTAAAGGTTAAAGTAAGTTTATTGACGTTTCAGTTTCCACTTCGGAAATCGTTCTTACAATAGAAATTTAACTTTAACATGCCACAAGAAAACCGCTTCAGAACAATATTGATCCTTTAATTGTATAATTGTGTTGATAAGTTTGATTTCTGGGGTAATAATTTTGTGTTTTGCCTTCGAAAACCATACAGCTTCACATTTGTCTATAGAAATAGATAGGTCATGTTCTAGCAACCATTATTGTATATTATACAATGCCATATTAACTTTATTAACCATTTGTTGGATAACTGATCCTGTAACATATAAAACTAAAATTCAAACTAATATTAAAAGAAAGTACAATGCTAAAAATACCTATACAAATTACAAGGATAGGTTTGCTTTTGTTCTATTTGGCACAAACACGCACCTCTTTACTTCGTTGACAGTAAGTCGCTCTTTATTGCACGAACGACAACAGAGTAATGAATACGAATATTTTATTTTTTATTGTCATTATTCTTTTTTTTTTTTCGTTTATATTGTATAAGATCGGTTAGAATGTCAAAAATCAACAAATTAGTAGCACAAAATAAAAAATGAAGTAATGAATTTCCCTCTAATTTACTTTGCCGCCTCAAAAATATTAGAGACCTTTTAAAATTAATTATACCTACTTTATTAGGTTCGTTCTCTGGTAATATAATTATTTTGTCTAATTAATTTAATTAATTCAAATTTAGCTTGTTTTTAATTTGATTTTGGCTTAGGATATTAAATATGTCAACTAAAAATTTAATTAACCTTCATCGGACGGGCCTCAAAAACTTACACAAAAGACGGGCCAAGGCCTGAACGGACCCTATTTTTAAATGAGTGAACTATGCTTATGCTTGATGACGGCAGCCAGATGGTTGGTGGAGAGCGATGGTTGGTGGGTTCGAAACTAGCTTTTGGAACCTGGAATGGGTCCAACGGACGAAAAGATAAATGGGTAAAATTACCAAAGATAAGACAAGATAGAAAAAGGGCACCACTTAATTTTTTGGGGTTTAAGGGGAAAAATAAGAAACCTTAGGAACGAAAATAGCTAAGGAAAGATATTTAGGTTCTGAGAAAAAAATCAAGGAAAGGTATCAACAGTTAATTATTAAATAAATTTTGTCAACACACTACATAAACAAATAATAAACATATTGGGTGAACTCCATCTATCTACTTACCTGCGAAACTTAATCAGTATGAATCTTCACCTGGTCGAAGGTATAATAATAATTTAATGTAATAAACAAATTAAGGAACAACAACACCACGTCGGAGGAATTCCACATTGACACCGGGCTTAGACAAGGAGATCCTCTCGCTCCCCTGCTGTTTAACTTCGCACTGGAACATGCAGTAAGGAAAGTAAAATTGACAAACGGATTTGCCGCGCAAGGATCAAAAATACTATTGGCCTTTGCGGATGACGTGGACACAATAGCACAATCCACCAGAGCTGCAAAAGAAGTTTTCACCCTATTCGAGACCGGAGCCAAGGAAATTGGTCTTAAGGTAAACGAGGATAAGACCCAGTACATGGTAGTTACGAAGAACCCAAGACCAAGGGTTAGGCAAAACGTAACAATTAACGAATATAACTTCGAAGTCGTCAAAGAGTTTAAGTATCTGGGAGCGATCATAACATCTGAAATCAAATATGAAAATGAGGTGGCAGCCAGGATAATAGCAGGAAACAGGACATATTACTCTTCAATGACCATCCTTAAATCAAAAATACCTTTAAGATCAGCAAAAATAAGAGTATACAAGACAATAATTCGTCCCACAATAACGTATAGAAGCGAGACATGGACGCTGAACCAGCGAGAAACGACAAAATTACTGGTTCTTGAAAGAAAGATACTGCGGGCTATCTATGGGCCTTGTAAAGAAGAAACAACAGAAGAGTGGAGAAGACACAATAATGAACTCCAGACAATATATGGAGATGAAAACATAGTCCGCTACATTAAAGCAAACCGAATAAGATGGACGGGCCACGTCCTAAGGTCAAATAACGAAAGACTTCTGAACACCACATTCTGGGAAAGGCCCGATGGCAGAAGGTCAGTTGGCCGCCCAAGAAAGAGATGGAAGGACGCAGTGGCCAGTGATCTACGTAAAATGGGAGTGCAACAGTGGGAAATAACTGCACAGGACCGAAAACAATGGAGGGAAACAAAAAACGCGGCCAAGACTCACCTAGAGTTGTAGAGCCAAATGATGATGATGATGATAAATAAACAAATGTTAAGAGGTATTATTTTTTTAGGAAACTTATTAAGAGTCGACAAATAAAATTCATTGATAAAACAAAAAAAATATATTCAACACCACAATGAATTAGGCGGCTGAATGTACATAAGTAAATAAAATGCACCATCAATTAAATAGTAGTTAAATACATATGGAAAAAACAGTATTATGAATAATAAACACCTTTACAAATACAACATAATAAAATCATGCACAAATTAAATTATCAGCAAAGAGAGCCTGATAATATTTAAAAAAATAATAAATTAAGCTGATTAAAGACATCTCTCTTCGCTGTTTATGGGCTTATCTCGAGATAACGGGTACAGTAAATTAAAAAGTGAATAGCAAATAAAACAAAATTGATTAAAGTTATATTCAAAAAAATACAATATGATTAATAGAGTTCTGTATTATAAAAACTTAACCAGCCGCACTTGGTTTTAAGTTAATTTCTGTCCCGCAATGTAGTTTAATTAACTGTTCTTATTCAGTATTAAATGTTCGTAATTATTATTTATGAGAAGATCTTAATAGCTGATTGAAAGTTCGTATAAAAATATTAAATGTTCTTTTAATTGACTTGCTAAATCGGTAGTTAACCATAACTACAGGTTAAGAAATGGTTGACGCAGATTCGTGTAGGATTGGGTAATATACTTACAATAATATTCGCCCAGATAATTGAAGGTAATCTGATTACGATAACTTACAATAAATCTTGATGACTGCTACACTGCTTCATTGACTCTACTGTACTTTACTAGTATCAAGCACTGAAGTTAATTAAAATAAGGGTACTTTATAACCATATTTAATCTAATATGGTATTAGATTAACATACTCAAATATTTAAGTGTATACACACTTAAAGAAAAAAATCCCAGAGAACGGTAAGATAAGCAAGCGTTTTTACTCGAAGACTGCCCTATCAGAAGTGACTTCCTTCCTCTAAAAATTTACCAAACTTCCCAAAAAAAGGTAGGATAACCCCCACTTAAAAATGATAGGACAGGCTGTTTTTCTTTCTACAAAAATAGAAAGGTTCTAACGAACATAGAAAGTAACGGGACTTTTGTCGTTGGGAACGTGGGAAGAGATAAATCCTTTGAAATTAGGTTCTTACAGAAAAATACTATAAATAGCTTTTACGACTATGTTTAAAAAAATTATCAAAAACAAACTTGCCTGGAACCGAAAAAGATTAACCAAGCCCTACCATAAAATATTTTACGTCGGCCTCTTTTGATAAGTAGGGCCTTCCGTACTTTGACAACTCCGTGATAGTTTGGTAGGTACCAATAAAAATTTGCTAATGGTAAACGAGACCACCTACGTATATATTTGCAGATACGCCCATGAGCGTATCATTTTCAGAATTAATTAATAACTGTGTTTTTACTACAGTTAAGAAAATTAATGGATTTAAGATCGAAAAGCTTTGAGCCTCCTAACGGAAATTATTCATACAAAACGACTGACTTACTTTACTTTATCCTGTGCGGACATGTTATTTATAAAATTTCGGCCCAGTATCGGGATACGTTGGTTCTATAGGTTATTCCACGAATATACGACTGTTTGGAATTATTGCTACAACGAATATTTTACTGTACAAGTATAAGTATGAAAGTAAATTGGTCTAAATATTATTCCATAAAAAAAGAATCATCTGTTACTATTACATATAAACTAAAATTATTTCAGTTAGTAGATGTTCAGATAGACGTAAAATTTATTGTAAAAATTAATCCGAAAATAACAAAAAAATTTACGTAAACGCCCCTACAAATAAATACAATGACCTCTATGAAGTTCATCAGCCATTTGGGTTGGATTTCGGTGAAATGTAAACACCAAAGAGGCGCGCCGGGTATCTTTATTACTTTATTAGGCAACGGTAATAAAAAGAAATATAATATTTTTAATATAAATAAAAAGAAATTGGCAGAACGATGGTTCAGAAACCAGGAAAAGAATCTAGTGTTCCACTTTGTTAGTTTTTGTTTGCTTTGAGTGGATATACTCTTAAAAGTTCCGAAAGTAACGGGTATAACATGGCGGCTATTGATAGTTAAAGTATGGAGTCATTACAGATATTAAAAAGTAACGAAAATTTATATACAGTTTCATAAATCGCCGAATGATTTTAGTTTTAAAAACAGTCCGTATAGAGGTGTCCGGTGAAGAGACGTGTCCGTTAAGAGAGAGTTTAGTGTAGTGTATTTGTTTGTAATGGTGATTAGGAGAATAACAGTAAGAGTAAGTTTTTTTGTTTTTTTAATACTAATTGAATATTCGACTAAATAAATTAAACTATTTAATCACTTAAGTATTGTTACACTTCGTTTAAATCACTTAATTCAAAAACCAACTTGTTTACAATACTAAAGTCAATGAGAGTAATTATACGAGTATACTTCAAAATATGAATTACAACTATTCTATAAACTATCAATTCTATATTTAGATCATAACTTCATATTTAAATCTAAGGTGTATATCTGTCATAACAGTATTTTAAAAATGGGGAGAATTTACCATTGTACAATTCAGCACATTGGACCATTTAAGTCGACACCTTAAAGCGAATTTAAAACAGTCGTATATTCGTGAAATGGGGTATATCTTTGCTGGCTAGCTACAAATCGAGGGTACATCGATGAGGACAGTTTCTGCATGTAAGAAGATGTTCCATATTCTGTGTTTCTCCAGTCACAGTTTACATCATCTCATTTTTTCCCATTTTGCCATGTTTGATTTTACTGGAGCAACCCCCGTTCTTCCCCTATCCTTAGTTTTCCACGTTTTAAATCCTAGGGACTGGCCGGTCCATTGAACCTGGGAAAGAGGCCTTGTATAGGACGCCGCTCATCCGCGATCTGTTTATTTTCTCTGTTTCTCTGTATTTCTCTGATCTGTTTATGTGCTCTGCAACGCCTCTGCGTGTTGAGGTTTCTGCAAAACCCGCTGCTTTATATAGATTTGAGAGTAGCGTTGGTTTCATGCACCCCGTTACTATTCTACATGTCTCATTTAGCACAGTATCAACTTGTTTGGTGTCGACAGATCTGCCCCAAAGATGGCATGCGTATTCAGCAGTTAAGAACCACAGTGCCCGTGCAACGCCAGGACGTACACTTTATTTACTTCGCGTTAGCTTTATTATTCTGTTCCTAGTTGTTGCTTTCCCTCTTGTTTTTATACAATATTTTCTGTAGGTGAGGAACCGGTATAGAGTTACTCCAAGATATTCGGTTGGTTTGTGTGTTCTAATGTATTGTCATTCTACGCAATTTGAAGTTTTCGCTTGGCTTCCTTTGCGCTGACTTGGATTTTAGAGGGAGTGGGTCTTAGGGAATTCTGCAGGTAGTAGTTTTTAAGGCAGTTTTGAGTTTCTTCTCCACTTCTTCAAAACTATTTCCTTAAGCACATATTGCAAGATCGTCAGCGTAGAGGAAGTGCTTATGTTTGGTCGGCGTAGGTTAGTTTGTTTGTGTATATATTGAAGAGAATTGGTACTAAAACACTCCTGTGGAAGGCCTTTTTTTTAAGTCTCCACCTACTTACTTTACTCTCCAGCATAACAAAAAAAAAACGTCTGTTTTGCAGTAAGGAATATATGACCTTACCTAGATGGCGGTCACTGAGAGTATCGTATAATTTTCGAAGCAATGTTTTGTGCCTTACTGTATCAAAGGCTGTTGTCAAATCTACAAAAGCAACCCCTCTTATAAGTTTTTATTCTAAGCCCTCTTTAATTTGTTCTGTTAGTGCGAGGACTTGACCGGTGCCAGATTTGCCGGGTTTGAGTCCTCCTTGTTGTGGGATGAGGTGTTTGTCGACATTTTCTCTATTCTGGCGAGTATGAGTATCTCGTATAGTTTGAAAAAGTAAGACAAAAGCGAAATAGGTCTGTAGCTACTAGGATTTTATGGGTTTTTTTCCTGGTTTTAGATTTTCTCCATGATTTTGGAATTTCGCAGGTTTTGCAGGACGTGTTATAAAATTGCAAGATCAAGTTTTTTGCTCCTTGGCCTAGATGCTTCATTTGTTTACTGCATATATCATCCACACCTGCAGCTTTTCTGTTTTATTAATCTATTCATACCGTCGTAGAGTTCTTTTAGTATAAATGGAGTTCCTAGATGGTTTGTCTTCGAATCTAATCTTCGTCTAGTATTTGGGTCCTTATATCGGTTCGTAGTTCTTCCATTCATAAGAAGTTGAGCAGCGACCTAGATTGATGTAACCTTGCAAGGTGGTTTATGTTCTTTTGAATCACCGCTAAGTTTTTTTACAAGATTTTATGCTAGTGTACTACTATGTGTAATGTCTATTTTTACCAGGGTCTCAATCTACTTTTACTGCTCCGCAGTTAACCGTTTCTTGACTAAAAGGGCTAATGGAATAGAGGGTTTCGTATGTTCTTATTAGGTCTTTGGACTCGCTGGACATACCGGAAATATATTGTTGTCTACATCGTCTGGGGATAGCTTTTCTAGACATATTTTTGAGTACCTCTACAAATTTTTCGTAGTTCTCTACTTTTGGTTCAAGGCGTAACAGCTTATAATATAGCATGTCTGCATACTTTTGTCAGTTTTCCTTTTTGAAAAATCTCCTTCTGAATGGAATAGTTCTGGTCTGACATTTGGAAAGATATTTATACCAATTGATCTATGCTGAGTTTTTGTTATGGAGCCATATACAACTTATGGTACATTAATCTTTGAGATTATTACTTGAAAAACAGATATCAGGGTTATATCCTCTTTTCCAAACTTTGTTCTGAAAAGATAGTGGAAGTTTAGGATTATGGATTAACGTGAGGCCACTCGATTCAGCACATGCATTTACTGCGTTTCCATTTGCGTCCAAATCTGCATAGCGTTAGAGTAAACTGTGACAGTTAAAGTCTCCCAGTAAAAGCTAAATGGGTTGTGATTGGAAGTTAGTTGAGGGTGATAATATAAAAGTTTGGTTTGGGGGCTTGTATACCGAGATTATTGTGCATTTTTCGATCTCAGTGACTATTATCTGTATATCTATACCTATACCGTGTACTATATCGTACACTATATCTATACCGTGTACATTTGTTGTTCCTACAGATAAGACTATGGTTTGAGTTTTCACAAACACCACGCTTCCATGCTTATTTTGTGGTACTTTTGCAATCAGTTTTATAGAGAAGACTTTCGATTTCGCTGCAGTTAGGTCTCTGTGGGTTTCCTGGATGCACAATACCTCACATTTCGTGTTCTTGCAGAATTTGGATAAGATGTCTTGTTTAGCTGTAGTAGATATTTATGCTCGCTACTGTCAGTATTGGCTCCGAGAAGAGCCGTTAGGGCTTGATGTTTGCCATCTAATTTGGTTTGGTTTGGTGTTGAAAGGATAACCCGTCTACTAGTAGACGTTTCCAGGAGATGCTGTCAATAGTGTTTTCTTTGTAGTTGATGTGGCACTATTGATCTCGTGAAGGCTCCTTCCTTGTTCCTTACCAAACGAATAAAACTGTAATAAACAAAGTAACAAATGTATACCTACTTAAACCTACTTATACCTACTTGAAAATAAAATGTACATATAAGAAATTAACATAAAGAAATTTCAAAGAAAGAAACCTGTGTTCAATCTAAAAAACATGCAAATATCTAATCCAAAGACTTCCTTGAGTTTTTGTTAAGCTGCTAACGTCAGTCGTATTCTCCTGTTTAACTTAATTGTTTGATCGTCTTTTCCGAATTTAATCTCGTGATCCAGGTACTTATAAGTATACACTTGTTGAATGTTCGTGCCATTAGCTAAAATTTTTTGGCAGTACAAGTTTGGTCATGTATTTTGTTTTGAAAAACTTCATTTTACGGCCAACTTATATACAAAAGCTCTGAAGGTCTTGAAAAAGTTGAAATGCAAGATCTACTTGGTCTGCAATTATTACTACATCGGCAGATATAGTACTTATATATCTAGTATAATATAGTATAAGTACTAAATCTACCAATATAGTACTTATAGTAGTAAGTAGTTGGTTGTAACTCATCATTTATTATGACACCAATATGACTACAATTATTTTCCAATTCAACTAGTGAAAAGTATTTGTTTCGCCACAGTACATTGCCACTGCAGCTGTTTACTCTATTATACCAGTTTTGGCAAAAGTAGCTAAACGGTCGACTATTTCGCGAAATTTATAATGGATTAAAAAATTGAATAACACGTTTTCAATATTTTTGTAGAAATGACACCAAACATAATGCCCTAGCCCTATCCTATGTGGGAAAACGTTAACATATTTATGAAACCTCCATTATGAATGCAAATTAAGATCACCTATTAAAAATATTGTTGATAGATGGCGCTAAAAACACGATTTATTTCTAGGTCTCATATCTCGAGAAATACATTGTTTAATGAGACACAAAAAACAGAAGTTTAATATTTTTCAAAAATTTATTGACATTAAATACAACTTCTCACCTCTCTCCCCTGAAGGTAGAGTAAAGGATACATTAAAGTCCTTAATAGAAACCTCCATTTTTTTATTACAGACTTAGATTCTACATAAAAAACTATATTCAGCACCATAAAAATCATATCTTGTCATATTTTGCAGACTTCTTATACTATACTGACTTTTGACTGGGCATTTGTTATTCTGCAATTATAGCGCCATCTATGGCGAATAAAAAAATCAGATAAAACTTACTTTTTTACATAGAATTCAAATATACAATAAAAAATGGGGTTTTCCATTAAGGATTTCAAAGTTGCTCTCGTCCTACCCCTATGGGGAGGGTCATTCAGTAGAATTTTGAAAAACAATAAAAAACGTCTTTTTGCTTTTTATTTTAGGAGAGTATTTCTCGAGATATTAAACTGATTCCATAATTTTTTCATAGTGTAAATTCTGCGAAATATTCGACTGTCCCTTTTGGCACACCCGGTATATGTATATTGCGAAGAAGAGTGCTGAACTTATGATCAATACTGCACTCTGTTAGAACTCTTTACATAAAAATCTTTTTTGTGTTTCTAAATGAAATTCTATTAATGTCATCTGGTGCTTTAAGACACCTATTTTATATCTTAGTTAAAGAAAATCCCACTAATCCATATTCCATACATAACTTATGCATAAACATAACTAATTATTCTGGTACGTATATGTTGAGCTTCAAGGCAAAATGCAATTTCTCCAATATTATCCAGGAAATTTCATAAATAGCAAACGAAAATTTATAACCTGCACCTTCCCGAGAGACGTGAGTGCAATTTTCAGTTAATAAAGACTTGTTTTGAAAATCATCTCTCCTCGTTATTGTTGTAGTTTGGAATTTCAAATAAGTTTGTCAAAACACATTGGTGAATAAAAAAAGATGTATATGTTTACGTTTGTAACTTAAACTCAGAGTATATGAATTTTTTAAGATATTTCAATGCTTATGTTGGTCGTATTTTTAAATCGCATCAGCTACTGAGTTAATAAAGAATTGAGTACTACTAGGAGGTCATATACAAAAAAAGTAAATTATAATGTAATAAGCAGGTGGGTATGAAGTCGAATGTAGGGGAGCGATGGGTAATTACCAACACTAATATTTGTTTTGTAACGAATCTTATCTGGATGGAAAGTGGGACATGAGAAGAGAATAAGAATTTCAGGTGAAGTAAATTCACCTTGCAAAACGGCACTCAGCTGTTTTGAAGGAGAAAACGGTTTTTGGGACGTCGGCCTATTGGTATGGGTTGGAGGTATATTTATAAAAAAGTTCGTCCTAGGTTAACTTTGCCCTTAAGCTAGCGGGGACACATAAACGTCCAATTTAACCTACGATATATTTGTTAGCTATTTTTCACTAATTTATTATAGTGTAAGTAAGAAATATTGTAGAAACTCTTTAAGAGCGGAACCCTTTGATCTAATATCTGATTACACTGACCCGACTGGTTCGCACAGACTTGAATTGGTCGGTGCGAAATATTTTAGTTTAGTTTAGTTGGGAAGCAGACTAGACTAGAGTGTAGGTGTGTTTGATGGAATTTAATTATTTTGAATAGTGATGTGGCGTCCCTGGGAGAATGTGGTTGAAAACATTGCTTTTAAAAATAATGATCATGTACAAAGTAACAGTGCCGGTGTGAATATAAATCCTGACAAAAAGGTACCTGTAAACAAGATTCGAATACATTTAAATGCTGAAACACAGCAAGTATGTTTGAATGTGTACAAAAATCTACATAAGAAATTCGGCTTCGATGAAAAACTGTTGGCACAAGCAACTTCCGATTTAACAGAAATTCCACTTTCAAGTATATACAAAATAGTTAAAAATGAACCCTATCATCGCAAAAAGCGATGTGACTACAAATGTTCAAGACCTATAGATGCTTCACTTATAAAACTATTGAAGACCACAATATACGATTGCTACAAAAGCAATGAAATACCTACAATAGAAATAATACGAAAGAAATTGAAAACAACCGGTTGGAATATGAAATGGTGTGATAAAACTCTTCAAAATTGGATAAAGAAAATGGGATTTAAATTTAAAACAATAAATAAACGTCAAGCAGTTATGGAAAGTCAAAGAATAGTCAACAGACGTAATATATATCTAGAACAAATTACAAAATATAGGCAAGAAAGTAGGCGAATTTACTATTTAGATGAAACTTGGTATGATACCCACGATACAGTTAAGAAAGGATGGACAGATGGTTCAAACATGTGCATATCAGAAATGCCTGCAAATAAAGGGTCGCGGCTAATTACTGTACATTGCGGAGGAAGTGAAGGTTGGGTTCCGAATGCTTTAAAATTATGTGGGAAGAAAATAGAAGATTGTAACGTTGACTACCACAAGAATATGGAAGCTGATATTTTTGAAGATTGGTTTGAAAACTCACTGATCCCAAACTTGGAGCCAAACAGTGTAATAGTGCTTGACAACGCTTCGTATCATTCCCGACAGCTCACTAAGATACCAAATTCATCTTCAAACAAAGCTGAACTGCAAAATTTTTTAATGGAAAATTATTTGTATTTCGAAGATTTTTATACAAAAAAACAACTCATTGAAGTTCTACACATAAAGAAATTTGAAAAATTATACGCCCTAGAGAATATTGCCGAAAAGCATGGACACACTATATTGAGACTTCCCCCCTATTTTTGTGTTTTCAATCCTATAGAGTTAATTTGGGGACAATTAAAACCAAGTATAAGGCGTGCAAATACATTTCCTAAATTTGACAAGAAGGTAATTGAGATAATTAAAAAAGAAGTATCTAATATTACCAAAGAAGACTGGCAGAAAAGAATCGCCAAAGTAATCAAAGTTGAAGAATATTATAAGAAGATTGGCCACTTCCACATTAATGGTGGAAATAAATTTATTATTGATTTGAATGATGATAGTGACGTAGAAAATTCGAAAGAAGGAGAAAATGAATTAAGTGTATAAGTAATCTATGTGACTCAGACAAATTGTTGCCTCCATATTTCTATCGCCCATCGAAAAAAGTGACGTTATAAATTCGAGTAGCCGCTGTCCAGGGACGTATCGAGATATTGGTTGTTTTACTGATACAAATTTATTGATGTAAGTATTAAATCATAAAATTATAATGTGTAATATGTATAGTCAAAGAGCAGGGAAATCTGATTTTGAAAATAAAACAAAAGGTTATATTTCATTGTTTTTTAAATGGTTAAAAGTGTAATGTCAAAAAATTATATATCTGTCACCTTGTCGGAAAAACAACAAACAAAAAAAACATGATTGCTAGCGGCAGCTTTAATAATGAAAAGAATCTCGTTTTAAACTGACTTGAACTTGAACTGTTTACTTACGTTAATTTTAGATTTAACTTGTGTGTTAAAGTCTTAACATATTATCCTTAATAATTCTTTATTCTTTTCATTACAATCAATAAAGAAGAATACTTCTCGTTATCTTGTTAGCTCCAAACCTCCTCATCGGCAATATAAAAACCAGTATTTAACGACCACAAAACGTTTAATTCCATTTTTCAGTTGAGCTACCTGTTCAAAAGATTGTTTTGCTAACCCAGATAAGTATCATATTTCTTCGATAATTTATTATAAAAACAACACGTTTAATGTGTCCACAAAGGGAGACCAGTAAGGTGTATTTAGTTTCGGAACTTGTAAATAGGCAATAAATCTTCAGTTTATTGCTTTTTATGTATTTTTTGCTTGCAAATATATCGAAAAAACTAGCTTAAACGCCACTATATAGCACGAAGAAAAGTTCGTTTTCGACGTTAAAAATCGTTGGTACGTTGCAGAAAGGTCGTTATGACGGTTAAAATCGTCACAAGCTGGGATATTTTCTCCTATAAATAGTGGACTAGAGTAACATTTCGACAGAACAGTTTCGATTCAAGTAACGAACAAATATCACGACCCTATAACCATACCCATCGCATTTCGTAATCGCCAGTCAAATTCACGCGAAATAATTAAGCGTCTCTTCGTGAAACAGCAGAACAAAAAGTAAACTTAAGATAAATACGTAGTATTTTTGTAACAAGTGCAATAAGAAAATGAAGTGATTTTAATTTACACGACCATTTTCATTACCAGTTCAACTTATAACTTGCTTTCGACGAAGAATTGTTTAATCCAAGTCCACAAACTTGACCAGTTCCAACGTCGTCTGGCTCTCTATTTATGTTGTAGAGAAGGGACAATTCACAACATTCTGTTTTTATAAAGTTCTTTTAGTAACAATAAAGATAAAAATAGCAACAGTAATTACAAAAGCTATTCTACATCACTCAATGCAAGCATGCTGTAAGAGGGATGGTCACTGTAATGTCTCAGCCGCTGCGCTATATATTAAAGCAGAACTATCAAAATATCCAAATCGTTCATTTGAAGTATTCTATTATATATATTACCGCTACTTATACCATCATCTTTGCCAGGTTTTCCTTCACTTTTTAGAAATTTATTTTTATTTTTAATGCCGATATAAGATTTCTCTTTATCTTACTTTTTCTTAGCAATATTTCTGTTCCACTTACTTTTATTTCTTGCTCACTTCTTGGCCACTTTGGCTTGGCATCTTTGCTCTTTTTTACAACTGTTTGTTTCTGTTCACCCTTATTACTTTCAGAATAACTGTGTACCAGTAATGAGCACAGTGCTAATTCTAGCACTTGAGTTAAATACGGAAAATCCTCTATGACTAAATCAGGGGGGTCAACTGGAGAAAAATCTGTCCGGATTATTAAACTGTTCCCTTGAATTGTTCTACCCGAAATTTTGCCGTTATTTAATAAACTCTTGGAATATTATAAAATGCACAGAATATCGACGTAAATGAAAAACGAATATGAACCTAATAAACGCAGCATCCCTTCAACGAGGCCACGGCGGCACCTTCCACATTTTGCAGGTGGTTCATCGAAGCGTTCAAAATATAAATGATTTATTCCGTGCAAAAACGAGGCAGTTTTGAAGTTGTCTTCTTTTGCACTAAATCCAATAAGAAGACATCTAAATATTCATTATATTTCACTTACCAGTTACCCGCCACTTAGCTGCCTCCTTCAATCGATTGGTGCAAAATCGATACATTGATTAAAAATGAAAAACCGTAAAAATACGTAGCTGCCTACTTTTTTGAGCGATGTCTTTAAATTGAGGTTTTTTTGGAGTCAGTGGAAAATATAAATTTGTACGGTTAAGTAAATAAATGTTATAAATTAATTGTGTTTTAGTATTAGTGTGAATAAATTGAAATAAACATTACACTACTACCACGAAAGGGACTTATCGTTGCATATTTTAATTCTTGTACGAAATATTCTATTATTAATAGTTGCATTACATATTCTGGTACTTTTGTCTTTTATTCTGTGTATGTTTTTTCATATTTTCATGAAGTTATTGTCACTAAGTTAATAAGATCTTTATTGGCATATGTGTTTAATAGTTGTCATATTATAGTGTAGATATAGTCTCGTCCCAACCTTTGCTGGAGACGGTCGCATAAATTTGTTTCTCTAGTACAAAAATATCTATTATTATAGTAACCAGTTCTTATTGTAAACTATATCGTTAATTACTAATATTAATTATCAGTGTTCTAAAAACGCAAACAAAATAAAACAAGTGGTATTTCCAAACGCCAAATACCGGCAAATAAAAGTCATAGGCGTATCATAAATAATTGATCGTGATGTATAAAATATTTAATCGTGATACAGGATGGACATAGACAATCCCTTCTTAAATTCAAACAAAGTGAGCAGATCTCCGCCGAGATGTCCAACTTCAGAAAAACACATTGCTAATCTGCAAATAACTACCATGCAACAACCATCGAGCAACAGAACCTTGTCTAGCGAACAACAAAGCAATGTAAATTGCTCAACCAATATACTACTCCAAGAGACAGAGCCAACTGAGAACCAACATGAACAACCAGGTAACTCTTTTCTTTCTAATCATGCTTCTTCTTCTTCTTCTTATCTACCGTCACAAATATACATCTCTACTCCACAAGATAGCCAAGAAAACCAAGAACATGAATGGAAAACTGTTCAAGCCCACAAACGAGCAAGAAATGACAGCCCTGGAGGTGATAAACAACTAAAACAAACAATAATGAGCGATTACTGGCTCAAAGCACCCATACCAACGTCTAATAGATTTGCTAGCTTAGATGAAGTACCTGATGAGACCAACCAAACCAGAACTGATGCAGTTAAAGAAAGTATTCAACCCCCACCCATATTTGTTTCAGATGTAGGTGATATACAACCTCTTCGACAATTGTTAGAAACAATATCCCCTCTGGGATATTCCATCAAATGTCTCTACAACGACCAAGTAAAGATCCAGCCCTCAACTTCTGAATATTACCGAATCATAACCAAAGCACTCAATGAAAAAAAAACACATTATTACACCTACCAAAAAAAGGAAGAAAGAACATTCCGAGTTGTGCTTCGTAATATGCATCAGACAGCAGATAAAGACGCTTTAGTACATGAGCTGGGATTAATGGGACACGAAGTAACCAACATAGCTAATATATATAAGAATGGATCAAAAATAGCGCTTCCGCTCTTTTATATAGAATTAAAAACTAAGCCAAATAATAAAGACATATATGATGTGAGAGCACTCCAGAACATGATTGTGTCCTTCGAACCACCATATCCCAAACGTCAGGTTCCCCAATGTACCAAATGTCAACGCTACGGTCACACACAAAAATTCTGCCATATGCCTCCAAGATGCGTAAAGTGTGCAAGTAATCATCTTACTTTACACTGTCCACGAAAAGAACGCAGCAATAACGTAAAATGTGTACTTTGTAACGGAAACCATCCGGCCAACTATAAGGGCTGCAGCGTATACAAACAAATACAAAAAGAAAAATTCCCCCAACTCAGAAAGAATCAAGAGACCCATAGAACAGACACCTATGAAACTAATAGTCAAAGAGTAACCCCTGGTGTTTCTTACGCTCAAAAAACTTCAGGAAATAGTCAAGCGGATGAAATCACAAATCAACAAACTAATGTCGGCTCAAACCATTCAACGAAAATTGCCAACCTTGAAAACCTGATGACAAAACTAGTAGAGAGAATGGACACCATGCTTAATCTTCTTATGACTATGATTTCCAAAATGCACTAATGCAACACAGACTTAAAATAGCCGTCTGGAATTCAAATGGCCTAACGAACCACATCCAAGAAATAAAAATTTTCCTCGACGAGAAGAAAATTGATGTTATGCTTGTATCAGAAGCTCATCTAACAGACAAAAACTATATAAAAATTCCAAAATACATTGTTTACTACACAAAACATCCAAATGACAAGGCACACGGTGGCACAGCTATTATTATCAAATCTAATATAAAACACCATGAGTTAAATAAGTTCAGTGAAAAGTACCTGCAATCAACTAGCATTGTCATCGAAGACTGGTTAGGCAACCTTACCTTATCTGCGGTTTACTGTCCTCCTGGTCAACCAATCAACGAAAACAACTTTAGCACCTATTTTAGTTCTCTTGGACACAAATTCATAGCAGGAGGAGACTTTAACTGTAAACATCATCACTGGGGCTCTAGGATAATTACAACAAGGGGTAGACAACTGCTGAAGTCAATAACAGGAAACAACCTACAACACATATCTACAGGAGAACCAACTTATTGGCCTACAGATCCAAATAAAACACCAGATCTCTTAGACTTCTGTGTGATTAAAGGTATCTCTCTTAACTACTTAGCAATAGAATCATGCTGGGACCTCTCTTCAGATCATTCTCCCATTCTAATTGACCTAGACTCCAAAATCATACTCAGAAATAAGCCTCCAGTCCTAACCAATAATCAAACAAATTGGAAAATATTCCGAAGCGCACTAGCAGAACAAATACCAACGAACTTGCCACTTAAAACAGAATTACAAATTGAAAATGCGGTACAACAACTTACTACCTCCATACAAAAGGCAGGTTGGATTTCTACTCCTGAACAAACAACATGGAAGGAAAGCATAAACTGTTCGCAAAGTGCAAAAAACCTGATCGATGAGAAAAGAAAACTTAGGAAAAAGTGGCAAAACACACACGCTCCTATTGACAAACAAAATTTAAACAGAATTACCAGAAGACTTAAAAATCTATTAAAAGAAGAGAAAAACAGGGGGATCCAAACTTACTTAGAAAATTTGACTCCGTCCAAAGACACCAATTATTCTCTATGGAAGGCGACGAGAAAGGTAAAAGGTCCACAAGACGCCATACCTCCTCTAAAAAATGTCAAAGGTAAATGGGCAAGAACAGACACAGAAAAATCTGAGACATTCGCAGAACATCTTTCTACAGTATTTAGTCCATTTAACAGAGTAGTGCCATTAGAACAAGAAGAACCATTTAATTCTTTTCTTGAGGCTCCATATCAAATGGAACTACCAATCACCAAGTTTAATATTAAAAAAGTAAAACACATAATAAAGAATGAGATACAACCCAATAAGGCTCCGGGATTCGACCTCATAACGGGTAAGATCCTTCAGGAACTAACCAATGACTGCTACAGAACAATCACTATGATCTTCAATGCTATGCTTAGTCTGCATTACTTTCCTCTGCAATGGAAAGTGGCACAGATTATACTCATTCAAAAACCTGGTAAAGATCCAAAAGATGTCAACTCATACCGACCGATTAGTCTACTCCCAGTCATCTCTAAGGTCTTTGAAAAACTTCTGCTACGAAAAATCAAACCAATATTGGACGAAAAGTGTCTCATACCTGACCATCAATTTGGTTTTCGTAACCAACATGGTACAATCGAACAAGTTCACAGACTATACACAACAATAAGAAGTAGTCTCGAGAACAAGCAATACTGTACTGCAGCCTTTTTAGACGCCTCTCAAGCTTTTGACAAGGTGTGGCATACAGGACTTCTGTACAAATTAAAGAAAAATTTTCCTTACCCTTACTTTAAACTGCTTCAATCATACCTTACAGAAAGGAGATACCTGGTAAAATATAATGAAGCCCATACAAAACTCTACCCCATCCTATCTGGTGTACCTCAGGGCAGTGTGCTCGGACCGATTCTGTACCTGATATATACAGCTGACTTGCCAATAAGCAATAACCTAACGCTTGCAACATTTGCAGATGATACTGCTTTCTTGGCCTCTCATAGCAACCCAATAATAGCATCAGAGAGACTGCAACTACATCTGAACAAAACAAATGAATGGCTTAAACTCTGGAGAATTAGAGCAAACCCCTCAAAATCCACACAAATTACATTTACTCTAAGAAGAGGTACATGTCCACAAGTTAACCTCAATGGACATCCTTTGCCCCAAAAGCATGACGTAAAATACTTAGGTATTCACCTTGACAAACGTCTAACTTGGACCAAACATATATGGACGAAAAGGCTTCAATTGGGAATTTTATACAGAAAACTTTACTGGATGTTGGGAAAAAACTCTCACCTATCGATCGACAACAAGCTGCTGATATACAATACAATAATAAAACCCACTTGGACATATGGCTCGCAGCTCTGGGGTTCAGCTAGCAAATCTAATATTATGATAATACAAAGATTTCAATCCAAAACTCTGAGAACAATCGCTAATGCACCTTGGTATATCCAGAATGATGCAATACATAGAGATCTTCAGGTACTAACAGTATCTGAAGAGTGCAAAAAATCTTCTGAACAATATCAAAACAGGTTGCGGGTGCATCCTAATACCCTGGCACACAACCTTCTCAACAACCAACAAGCGAAGAGATTGAAGCGACATGACCCCTTGGACATACCTCACCGATCCTGACAGAGCCTACAGTAGTGGGAGTTAGGCCCTCAACAGCACCCAGACATTGTGATCAGTGCCGCTTTTAGTGCTCGCGTATCAGTGTATGTGCGCATCCTACCGGTAAAAAAGCCAACTTGTGTCGTGATGATTTGGTCACTGGACCTTACATCTCTCTGTCATGTAAAGACAAAAAGGTTTACTTATTGTTTTCACTGCAAAACAGATTGTAAAAAATCTTAAATGTTAATAATAATAAAAAAAAAAAAAAAAAAAAAAAAAAAAAAAAAAAAAAAAAAAATTATAGTGTAAAAAACACTATAATTTATATTATCGTGTGATAATGTTTATTTTTTTATTTATAATGATTTTTACTTTTCATAAGGTAAAAATATTTTCTATTGTTATATTTGTGATTACTATTTAAATGAGATTAAACCACAATTAATGGTTAAAGTAAGTTTATTTACTTTCAATTTTAACTTCGGAAATCGTTCTCAAAATACAAATATTAGTAAGTTAAACAAATTTTGTTTTTTTTTGTTACTTGGTGAAAACTTCTTCTAATATTTTAATTTTATCTGACTCATTTATATTGACAATTTAGACGTACATTATACAGTTTAAAGTAGAGGACTTTAAAATAATATTGCCAATATTGTTGAGTTGCATTCCTGGTACGACTTTACTTGTAATACGAGTATAGTTCATTTGATTACACAAAATCAGCTTTAACTTCAGAGTATCCTTAAGAAACAATCATAGCATGTAGTTGGTCTTTAAAAAGACAATCACATGTCATTATGACAGTAAAATTCTCCTGTTAGTGATTTCATTGTAAATTATGAGGAAAAAACCTCCTATTTCGACATGGTAAGTATTTGGTCGTACATTTAGTTTAATTTTAATAAACAAGAATTCTGATTTTATTTATATGTTTGTTACTAAAAAAACATAAACGATGTATCCTCGATATGTTACTGACTTACTAATGCTGGTATTTTCCTTTTAATAACTTCCTATTTTATTAAGGGTAAACAGATCCTACTACATTCTGCCGTGGAATTTGGGACACAATTGGTCTCATTTAGTATAATTAGAGCCGCTTCTTTGATTTTTCTCTTTTTATCATCCGTTTCTTTTAGGACTATACTTAAATCATTCCATTGAACCCTATATTCATTATCCCATGCGTGTTTACATATTTGAGATATATCAAATTCTCTTTTTTTAATATAAGATTGACGTTTACTTATTCTATCATTTAATGGCCGTGACGTTTTACCTAAATAAAACTGATCGCATTCACAAGGTATTTTATAGATACAATTCTTTCTACTTTCTTTTTCATTGTTAGGTTTGGTTTTAGACAAAATAGATCTCAATGTGTTTGTTATTTTAAATGTTGTTGAAACGTTGAATTTATTTCATATCCTGTTAAGTTTTTCTGATAATCCTTTTATGTATGATATTGTTATTTTCCTCGTATTACTTCTTGTTTATGCTGTAGGATCTTTTTCTAAGTTACAAAATGCAAAGAATTTTATTTATAAAATACCTTGTAAATGCAATCAGTTTTATTTAGGTGAAACAAGGGAATTAAATGTTAGAACAAAAGTAACGTTAATCTTATATTAAAAATAGAAAATTTGATAGATCTCAAACATGTAAACACGCATGGGATAATAAATATAGGATATAATGGACTGATTCAAGTATAGCCCTAACATAAACAGATGGTAAAAAGAGAAAAATCAAAGAAGCGGCTCTATTTATGCTAAATGAGACCGATTGTGTAGCAAATTCCTCGGTAGAATGTAGTAGGATCTGGTTATCCATATTAACAGAGTAAGTTATTACAAGGAAAATATCAGTATTAGTAAGTCAGTAACATATCGGGTTTTTAAGTAACAAACATATAAAATGAGAGTTCTTGTTTATTCAAAGGAAACTCAATGTACGACCAAATACTAACCATGTCGGGATAGTATTATGAGGTATTTTTCTCGTTTTCCCTCATAGTTTACTATGGAATCACTAACAGGAGAATTTTACTGTCATCATGACGTGTGGTTCTCTTTTTAAAGACAAATTACATGCTATGATTTTTTCTGACGGTTATTCTCAAGTTAAAGTTGATTTCATATGTGTAATCGAAGGAACTATCTTACAAGTAAAGTCGTTCCAGGAACACAACTCATTAATATTGGCAATATCATTTTAAAGTCGTCTACTTTAAAATATATAATGTATGTCTGAATTGTGAATATAAATGAGACAGATAAAATTAAATTATTACAAGAATTTCTCACCAAGTAACAAAAAAACAAAATTTGTTTAATTTACTAATTTTTGTATTTTGAGAACGATTTCTGAAGTTGAAACTAAAATGTCAATAAACTTACTTTAACCTTTAATTGTGGCTTATTCCCATTTAAATAGTAATTTCTTTAAAATGCCACAAGAAAATAGGTTTAGAATAATGTTATATTTGATAAAGACATAAAGGGTACGCTAAATCCACAACTGCCCCAGATTTGTAGAAATTAGAATAATATATTAATATCTCCTTCTTTATTCTAGTTTTGTCATGCCCTGTGCACTTCGACGGTTGGTCTTGTTGGCCCGAAACGCCTGCAGGAACTGTAGCCAACCAATCCTGTCCAGATTTTATTCAAGGATTTGAACCTTCAAGTAAGTGACTAACTAATACATAAAACTATATAAAAATATTTGACGCAAAATTTACGGTGCGTTGCTTGTAGGTATGACTGCGTTTAAGAAATTAGTGACATATTTTATTTTATTTATAGTTTACAAACGTTTTTATAAAAATAAATTTAATATCTTTAAATGGGCAAATAATTCGGTACAGTTATCCATAAAAGATCTGATATAAAATGATTCACAAAAATCTGAAAATTTTAAGTAGATGTCCATCGACTAATAAAATTATTTCAATCTAAAAAGTTGGCATCTGATATGCGAAGTTATTGTGAATAATAAAAAATATATAACACTATCCCAAACGTACCCAAAATTTCAGTCACTTATTTTTGCACCCGTAGCAGCGCCTGAAATTCAAGAATAAATTTCAAAACTTAATGAAAACTCTGGACTAGTTTATGGTTTATTCACCACTGCTATATGAAAAGCTTCTTGTGACTCACTGGTCCAACCATTAACAGATCTTTTTAAAAAATTGCATAACTGATGGTATTTGGGTAAATGTCTTCTTCCTCCTCCCCATTCCTAATCCCTTTTGGTATGTGGTAACACCATCAGGCCTTCAAAGTTTTTTACGATTTTTCCCCATCCTTCTTTGTCCTGGGCTAGTTGTTCGGCTTCATGTAACCCTTGGTTAATCAATATTTTTGTTTGATTTACCCAACGGCTTGGAGGTCTTTCCCTATGTCTTTTTCCGTCAACTCTACCCTGAATTATCAGTTTTTCCATCGTGCCTGTTCTTCCAGAAATGTGTCCAAAATACTGCAAATATCTATGTTGTATTTCTTTAAGCAATCTATTCTTTACTTTAAGTTGTTCTAATATCGATACGTTAGTGCGATGATCAATCCAGGATATTCTCAACATGCGGTGGTATACGACATTTCAAAAGCGTCCAGTTTACTTTTAACCGCTTTCTTTAAGGTCCACGTTTTGGATGCATATGTGGCTATGGGAAAAATGAGCGCCCTTTTAAGCTTTAGTTTTGTGTGTAGTATTAAGCTAGAATTTTTTTCAAATTGCTATCAGTTTCATCATAGCTGTTCTAGCAATAGTCAACCTTCTACGTATTTCTCTGTCAAACCCTCCGTCATTTCTTATTAGCGACCCCAGGTATATGAAAGTATCTACTACTTCAAAGCCCCCAATTTCTTTAATGTGTTGAAGATTATTCCGAGTTCTGTCTACTATCATGATCTTTGTCTTACTCCTGTTTAGCTTTAGTCCATATGTTTTGCTTTTTTCCTTCAAACATCTCATTATGCGATTTCTTCCTGATTTGCCGCGATTATTAAAGTACCATCAGCATATCTCAAGTTATTAATTTTTTGACCTCCTACTGATATTCCGCCCTTCCATCCGTCTAGTACCTTTCGCATAATGTGTTCGCTGTAGATATTAAACTACAGCGTGAGATTATGCATCCCTGCCTGACACCTGCCTCTGTTCTGAAATGATCTGAATGGGTGTTGTTTATTTTCACTGTGCACTTATTATTTTCATATAGACTTCTAATTCGTTGAACTAAGTGGTGGGGTGTTCCCATTTCCGCTAGTATGGACCACAGCTGCTGCAATTTGACTTTATCGAAGGCCTTTGTGTAATCCATAAAGCACATAAGCATAGGAGTATTGAATTCACGAGTTTTTTCGATTAGCTCTCTGACGTTAAGGACGTGTTCTCTTGTGCCTTTTCCTGGGATAAATCCCGCTTGTTCTTCTGATATCTGAGGCAATAGAAAAGCTTTTAATCTTTCATGTATTATATAAAGTAGAACCTTGCTTGCATGGGATATTAGGGTTACCGTTCTGTAGTTGGTGCAATCTAGCGGTGTTCCTTTTTTGAATATTTGGGGATGAAAGTAGATATTGTTCAGTCGTTGGGCCATTCTCCGGCTTTCCAAATCTTTTTGCAGATCATATGCATAACATTTACTCCAACATCTCCAGTCTCTTTTAAAACTTCTGCGGTGATCTTGTCAGCGCCAGGAGATTTTCTATTTTTCAACTTATTGATTGCTTTTTCTGCTTCTGACTTTAGAATATTTGGTTCTCTCTCTGCAGTGAACTCATCGTGATTTGCATTCTGGGGATCATCTGCATATAGACTTAAACAATATTTTCTCCATACCTCCGCAATCCCTTTCTCGTCATTTATAATATGTGTGTGATTGGTTTAAATTCCCTGAATAGATATTGGACTTTGTGATATAGCTCATGGAATTCATACCGGTTTGCATGTCTCTCTAGTTTAAATTCTTCATTTATATGTTTATGTTTATCATCCCCACATGCTCTTTTAATTTCTCTATTTAACCTTGCTAATTCGATTTTGTTGCTGTCGTTTTGATATATAAGAGATTTGATTCTCCTTCGCTCTTCGAGAAGTTGCCGCGTTCTGTCTGTCATTCAGTGTTTTCTTTTGATGATCATTTTTTCGGTTCTGGTTCTTTCTGCAGAGGTTTCTATGGCATTTCTGAAACCTTTCCACATTTTTTCTGAGTTGTCTTGTATGTTCAACATACTAGTTTCCTTTAATGCATCTCTAAATGTTTTCGGATTTGAAATCTGCAGCCTGTTTTGATTTTGATGCGGCATTGTTCTTTTTGGCTTCATCTTAAAGTAAGCCCATATCAATTTATGATCGGATTCACATTCAGCTCTTGGTCTAGTTTTTTCGTTTGTAAAACATATCTTCCATTTCTAATCAATATGTAGTCGATTTGGTTCTTGTATTCTCCATTTGGGCTGGTCCACGTCGATAAACGACGAGCATGATGTTTGAATATTGTGTTTTCAATGGTTAAACTGTTTTCGGTTGCAAAATCTATTAAACGTTCGCCTCGGCTGTTTCTAACACCTAACCCATAGTTTCCTACATTTTGAATGTTATCATTTCTTGTTTCTCCTACCTTAGCGTTAAAATCTCCCATGATTTTAGATGGAATATTTCTTATTGTGTCTTCAATAACGGAGTATACGTCTTCCACTTCATTGTCTAACGCGTCTGATGTAAATGTCTTACCAAACGAAATTTCACCATTCTTGAAATATTTATTATATTATTTATATCAATAGGTTGTAAAATAGAAACTATGTCTTTACATTTTTTTTTCATTTCCAAACTTCTATTGTCTTATTGATGCTATTATCAAAAGAAAAACAATATTTACATTTACAGAATAGTACAACAATCAAATTTTGTATAAATAGTTTATGCGTTTTTAAATATTGAATTATCATTTAAGTACTTTAAGAATAGTTTATTAAATTCTTTGACTCCTTCCACACTGTGTAACGGACACTCATCTAGAAGATCTTTTATTGTTAGCCGGGGTCTCACAAGTATAACACTTCAGGTAAGGATCTCGTATCATCAGATATCCATGCGTAAGGCAACTATAACCAAGCCGCAATCGCGAGATGATCACTTAAAAAAAGAATTGGTAAAACTATCAGACCATGGTTGAAATATTGGTTGTTTTCTGCAATTCCAAGTGATTTAGATTGTACAATTCTTGTCTAATGAATTTGGTAGTAGAATGGAAATATATGCGTAATAGATTTTAGAAATGATTTCTGAAGAGTTTAGAGAGTCATTAATTATTAGGAAGTTAATTTCAGGACTTTTTGTAACGTAACATATAAGTTTATATATTGCAGAATAGTTTTTCGGTTAAGAAAATATTATTCTTTGCTAGTTTATATTTTTTTTATTTTATCCTCTGTTACAAAGGCAGATGCTACACAATAGTACATCTTAGATCCATCGGTGAATAACTGTTTAAATGAGGAATTGAGAAGTTAAGGTTTGATATTTAGAATTATTTAAATGACCAATAGGTTTCTTTCTTATTTTCTGACAATTATTCCAAATTTACTTCCAAGCTACTAAACTACTACTTTCTAATTTTCTACCAAATTCTTTAGACTTCAAGATTTTTTTCATTTATAATTCATCTGCAGCTTTCATAAAAGGAAATATGTGTGTTTTTGCGTGCTAAATATTCGGGGAGCGAGTGGTTTGGTGTCATTGTAAATAGTGGCGCTTCACCGCATATGAGGGTATTAATTCTTGTCTTCTTAGATCTAATGGTAGTTCATCGAGGTCGGCCTGAACACTTATGATAGGAGTTATTCTAAATGCACCGCCTATTATTCTAATTGCATTATTTTAAAACGTGTTTAAACGAGTTGTTGTTGAAGCAAAGTAAGCATGGCTTCCATAATGTAAGTCTTGTAACATTTTTTATAATTAATATATTAAATTATTTTTAATTCCCTTTAACCCCGTGATGATACGCTGATGGTCATGTTTACGATCAGAAATTTTTATTGGGAAAATATCGAAAGATGACTGAAGAATCTACCTACCTATTTATTAATAGACGCCGGTTTGGCTAATTTTTAGTTAATCTTTTTCCGGGTTCTTTTTAATAAATTCGGTAATTGTCGAATGCCCGTTGTAATGTTTTTCGGGAAAAACCTAATCTAGAAGATTTATATTTTACCACGTCCAATTACTATTACCGTAAATACCTCAAACTTTCCGATGTCGTTAGAATCTTACCTTCTCAGAAATAAATACAGGCTGGCCTACGATTTTTAAGAGGGAGACATCCCTTCTTCTTTTTTTTTATTTAAGTTTGGTAAAATTTGAGAACCTTTTTTTACTTCTCGGTGGGCCGTTGTGGAGTAAAGGCTGATTTCTCGTAATACGCTTCGCTCACATCGTATCTGTTATCTTACCGTCTGTGAATTGTTTTCTAAATGTGTATACACTTTATATTTGAGTTTTCTTTTCTTATACTATATTAGATTATATATAGTTCTAAAGTACCTGTAATGTTAATTAAAGTCAGTGTTGGATACAAGTAAAGTATTAAGTACAGTATATAGCTTCAGTGAAGTACCTAGTGCCGCAGTCGTCAAGATTTACTGTAAGTAATCGTTATCTTCAAATTATCTGGGCAAGTAATATGGTATAGTATCATCTCATCTGCCATTATCTGGACGTATCTAAATATCCTCAATGTCTTCACCTGTAGATTGCTGATTTTTGCATTCAATTTAAAGAACATTTCAATATATTCAAGAAATTTCAATAACTAATAATTATGAACATTTAAGTCTCAATTTCTCATTAAACTATAGTGCGAGATAGTTAATCCACTTAAACAAGTGCGGTTTGGTTAAATTCTTATGTTTTCATTTCTGTAACCATTTTGTATTTTTGTAAATTTAGAATTGATTAAGTCATTATAAATCATTATAAAGTCATTATAAATCGTCGCAAAGATGACAGCGGGACGAAATAAGCGCGGAATAGTACTATTGCGATAAACGATCATTGTTAACACGCCTAAATTCTGCTATCCCGAAATCGGTTTTACAACTGGCCGCAGATATTGGGGTAGGACCCATACTTTGAGATTTTTGTTCAAGGGTGGTCTAGCCGATGGTCCCGTTTCCGAGCGTGTGTTTTAGGGTTCTCGGCTACTTCGAAGAAATTCTTACTAGAAAACTAAAGCCTTTGTATTGCGTATGAATATGCTCTTTTTAAAAAGATTTAGATACGCTTTCAAGAAATTTGATACTTTCTTGTTTATGAGATTATCTTTTATATTAAGATTATAAATCAGATTATATCATGTTAAAAATGAATATAAAATATATAATAATAAATAAGAGAAAGAACAATAAAAATAAAATATTTACGTAATAACTAAATATTCTGTATATCGTTTCCATTTAAGAATATTATAAATGTCCACTAGGAAACTAAGTTCCTTAGGAAACATTCCGAAAACGTTCTGTAATTGTGATACAGCCCGTTTGGGTATGTATTGTATACCTTTTATAAAGGATTTTAAATAATTTTTTTTTAAATATATGTCTTAACATTGTTAAATCTGATTCCAAATAATTAATAATATATTACTTATCTGCCTGTACTGATAATGTATCATTAATTTAAACATTCATTAACAAATGCAACTGTATTTATCTAATCACCATTGGACGAAAGTAATTTTGCCATCGATTCCTGCAGGACCATTCATCATATATTCCAATAATTACCCATCACATTTGAATGAATGGTAGACTAATCTCGAGGCGCATATGTCGGTAATGCCTTATAAATTTTAGTTTCGTTCATATATTCATACTGCGATGTCTGTAAAAATCGATTTCTGCTCGTTTGTGTCATCTGTATTTAAGTAGTACATAAAGTGTTAGCAAGTTTTGTGCTTAAGATGATCGTTAATCAAATGGTTTTCGGTTAGTTTTATCAAATAGTTTTTTTTATCATTTATCTCTTTTTCGAATGATATGGCTTATAAATTTCCATCAACATCTAGCCAATGGCTCTCTAGATTTTTCCATCTTATTTCCATTCCTTATCTCCTCGCTTCGACATCTGTAATATAGGGCCATTAAAAAAACGTAATTGGAGGCGAGATGCGCACAAGGTATAAAAGGAAAGAACTATTGAAGCAGAATCAGAACCCAACAGGTTACTTAGAAATTACAACTACCATTTGCCGAATAACGCAAAAATACTACAGGTTTAAAATATTTAAACAACTTGCAGACTATGTTGGAGTCTGCAGGAAGTGCCTTCAGTACAAACCGCGCAGATGTAAGCAGCAGGAAAAATGCAAACATCCATTGAAGAAAAGCCTTGACATACTATCAAAATCGATTTAGTGGGACTATACGAAATAGTTAATCGCCCAACCGATACAGAAAGCAACCGCACGCCTCATTATCGATACTCTGCGCTAGGGATGTGTAGTTCACCATCGACATAGTTCTAATGAACGATTCTTTCAACAGAACTAATTGAACTAGTTCATTAATTTTCATAGAACTAGTTCACTGCGAACGATTTGCATTATAAATTATGTCTCAACTTCTAAAGAAGAAAATAATAAATGAATAAATTAGAACATATTTATAATTTTGTGAATGGATGGACTAACTAGTTTAAAAAAAAATGCCGATTAGCCTCAGATAACAGATTCATAATTCTTATGAATGTGACAATAACATTAAGTCTTATCTTAATGTCATAATGGTTCGGATCTTATGCCCATGTATTGGCTGGGATGTTGCCATGCTGTGTTGTTTCTTGTATTGTAATTTTGGAATAAAAATTTTAGTTGTGGTTAAAATGATTGACGCATTTACATAAAATATAATTTTATGTAAAAGCGTTGATTGAATAATCCAAATTATTCAATCAACGGTAAAAGTGAGAATGAAAATGTGTTATTTAAGTCCCTAGAAAATTCACTAATTTTTTTGTAAAGGTTCTTTTAAAAATAACCTAACTATAAATACCTATGAGTTTAAATATACGTAAATATAAAAATAAATCATACTTGAACCATATTTATATTTAAAACGGTTAATAAAAAACAAATCATAATAATTTTTTGCAAATAAAAACTAACTAATCATATAATAATTTAAACCATTTAAACCTAAACATACGATCAAAAGAAATAGTTCCGAACTACTTGTACGGTAGTGAACTAAGTGAACTAGTGAAAGACTGAAAGAAAATGGGCGGTTGGCGCCGAGTTTGTGTGATGATTGATACGAGTCATCTGGCAACCAGTTCTGTTAGGGTTGGATTTCGATGTTGGTCCTACAAATAGTTCTTTCGCGAACTAGTTCACTGAACTAGTTCATTTTTGTGAAATAGTTCTGTTGAACTAGTTCGTCTAAAAGAACTAATAAGCACACCTCTACTCTGCGCTCAAAACTATTTATGTACTTTGGAATCCCAGAAAGTCATCTCGAACAAAGTGGCAAAGTTCACAAATGGCAATTTAAAAAAATTTAACATAAATCATGTTTTTGCATCACCGTACTTGCCACAATGCAAACCAGTAGAATTAACTAACAAGGTATTGAAAACAAATACGTGGAGAATAACCATAAAGAGTGGGATAAAGTTATACCGAAATTTTGCTACACCATAAATTCATCAAGACATGATTCGACATCATTTTCACCAGCGCTTGTTAATTTCGGAGTTAACCAAACAGATGCAACTAATGAGAAGATATACAGGGGTGCGCGGAATAAATTAAAAACTTTAAGAGATCTTGCAAAAATTCACTTGGAATATGCTTTTATAGAGCATATTACTCACATATTTAGTGGCTTCAAATATGTAAATCTAGATAACACTGATCATGCAATAGTCATATCAAAAACATTCTGTGATGTAGCCTGATAGGGTTTTTATATTAACCTTTCACGGCTGGCGCTTGATATTTGTCCACCTATATTTTTGTCAAACCTTTTGGCTTAAATTCTTTTTCTTTGGAAATGATTTAAGTAGATGTTTATCAATTATTTAAAAATAATAAAATACTATTTGAGTAGTTATGCTGAGTAAAATGTTATAAAATTTCAAAATATGTAATATAAAGAATACATTCTGAAAAAAAATTATTAAACATCGAAACAACTGATTAAAATATGAAAATTTTAATGTTTGTTTAGAAAATACATAAATATGTTTTAAATCTACTAAAAAAAATATTTTCAAAATAATCTGGGCAAGAGTATAGACAGTGTGTTCACCACATATAAATTTTCCACATTGTTTGCATTTGCGACTGGTAGGTCTGTTTTTTATTGTGTGGCCTATACTACCTTCTGAAATACGTCGAGTGTGATTTACAAGATCTACCGTAGTGATTTATTTTATTCTCGCTGACATGGTATATCGTGGTATATTGGCTTGATAAGCAAAATATGGCTAAATTGCACAAACTTTAGAATGCTAAATTGTGCAAAAACTGTCTTCGTGATAAACGAATCTCGGTATTATTATAAATCAAAAGGACAATGGAGCTTATGCCAGCTACATTTAGCATGGACAAAAAAATTACCATTGGCCATCGTCGAGTATTCCCAGCGGAGTCATAGGCAGCACATAACTTGTCTAATGTATCAACTCCTCTCTTTGTAGAATTGTAGTCAAGAATTATTTCGGGTTTCATGGAATCATTATCAATTGTATCGTCATGATGTAAACTAGACAGGAGGAGTACGTTTTTATTTCTTTTTGTATATAGGACCCCAAAGTAATATCAACATAAAAAGCAAACATGCTAGATCCAATAGGTCTGCTTGTGGATTTAGAAAATTAATGGGGTATCTGTATTTGTATCTGTAGAGTAGGGAGGGAGAGTTAAGTTTCACAGCACTTAGGCCACAATTGACTTATTGTGCATCCTCCCAGGGAGCTGTCATCCTTAGCTCATTGTCCATCCTGCCATTTCTAGGAAGGTGGACAAGTCACCAGGAGACATCTCTCTTATGTGGGCAGGTGTGGGCCAGAACTCGCCGAACGCGTACTCTCATATTAACGATAACTCTGGGCATTCACATAGGACATGCTCTACAGTTTCTCGTTCACGCTTCCTACATAGAGGTGTGTCTGCTAGCCCCAGTATGTGGAGGTGTTTGCTTATGACATATTGTTTGCTATATTCCGTATCAGTCATATCTTGTTCTGTATCACTATTTTTATCCATTTGTTTTATGTTATTTTCTTCTTCGTGATCGTTGTACTCAATATTTTTATTATCTTTGTCGACTAGAAGGCATTAGATGTGGCAGATGAAGCCATTAGATGTTGCAAAATGCAAACGTTCTGCCTCATATGCATACATTTTAAAATTCATAATAACTAACAGCCGTTCAAAATTTCAAAACAACACGGCTGGCGCGCGGTGATTTTGTCCGCAATCACTAATATCTTTACATCAACGAACAGAATGCGACTGACTATAGTATATACCCCCTAGTAAGGTAACTCCCATATAAAGTTATGGGAGAGAGTTTCTATCGCCAAGTATAGTAGCTAGTACTATCGCCAAAGTAAAACCAAGTGCATGAGAATAAATGCGAGGAACAACACGCTATTTACTATCGACAATATGCAGATTAAAAATGTGGAAAACTTTACGTATCTTGGAAGTGTCATAACAGAAAACGGAGGTACAGAAGACGATATTCGTATGAGGATACGAAAAGCCCAACAAGCTTGTAGCACGCTCAACCCTGTTTGGAGATCTGGCGAATATACTACAAGGACAAACATCCGAATATTTCAATCAAATATCATGTCTGTTCTACTCTACGGACGTGAAACCTGGAAAGTGACAAGCACCCTCACAGACAAACTGCAGGTCTTTGTTAACAAATGTCTACGAAGAATTGTTCGTATATTCTGGCCTAACACCATCAGAAACGAAGATCTGCTACACCTGACCGAACAAAAGACAGTACAAAATGAAATTAAGTCCAGAAAGTGGGGTTAGATCTGTCACACACTCCGAAAAATAGTTTCAGTATCGCAAAGACTGCCCTAGAGTGGAATCTCCAAAAGAAAAGAAAAAGAGGTCGCCCAGTACAAACTTGGAGAAGATCCATCATGGACGAGATAAGAGGCCAAGGAAAGTCTTTTGGAATGAGGTGAAGACCTTCTTAATATATGTATATGTACGTTCATAATATATGTATGATATATATATATATATATATATATATATATATATATATATATATATATATATATATATATATATATATATATATATATATATATATAGAAAAAAAATTTAATCTTTGCAGATAAGTTACATAGTAAACTCTTAAATATTGGGGAAATCTGCAAGAAAACTCTAATGTGTATTAATTGTTTCGCCTAACGTTTTCGCCAAAGAGAATTAATTTGGCTTCTTCGGGGCTGAAAAAAAAAATAAATTATAATTAGCTACCATATATTATCTAATAAAAAACATTTACCTTACCGTAAATTTTAGAAATGTCGAGTTATGATGTTTAAAAACTTTAGCTAGTAACAACAAGTGGTGTTTTTTTTGTTACTATGTGCAAAAAAGTTTATTTGTTAACGTTGGAAATGTATGGTAGCTTTGAACTTAAAACGCAAAGGTTTACCCAAGGTTAATCGGAAAACTCAATGTAACTACATTTAAAGGAAGTAATTCTTTGAATTGTCGGCAATAACTAAATTTTTGATTGTTATAAAGTTTGAATCTGAGCTTCTGTTTTCATAGACCGCAAGCGCTGAACAATTACAAGTAGTTCTTTTGAATATTTATATCGGTAAGGTTCATTGGTAAAACCAATGAAGTTAGATCCCAGTCTGGGGAAATATTAGTTTAGAATTTTCTTAATTGAAATTCTTTTTTTAATTAGTATATTGTTCATGTATTATTATAATAATATCTTATTGAAATGTATCTAAGAAAAGCAAGGGAATGTTATCTTTTTTAGTTAATGAAAAGTATTATGAAAGTAGGTTAGTTGTTAATGAATATATCAATCAAGTTAGTTATCTGTGATGTTGTATTGTTCTTGGTATCTAATTTAAGTCAGAAGTGGTATATATCGCTTAGATTCTTAATGTCACTCTTAACATTGATGGAAAAATCGTTAAGGAAATTATAAGACATTTCAATGAACTCTCTTTTAGATTTATTGTTCTCACGGTGGAGAATTGTAGTGTTCGTATAGTCCATGTGATGACCAGTGGAATGGACATGTTTGGCTAATGCACAGCGGTCAGGGTGAAGTCGAGAATCACTTTTGTGTAGTGTAATACGTGATTTTAAATCACTCTAAAGCATTCTACATACATTTAAATATATTAAAATCTACATATTTTGCACTTTTTTTATGTATTTAAGATCTTCCAGACTACATAAAATCATACTTGTTACATATGGTTGAACTCGTATTAAATAGGAGATTCCAATAATGACTAAATATACAGGGTGATGAACTTGAAAACCATAACTACTAATAATATAAGAGTAACGGCAAATCTGAAAATATTGCAAATATCATCTAATTGTGATCATCTGTCATAATTTCTAATATTTTAATATTACCTTCCATATTTTGTATGGTGTTAACGTCAATATAATGTATTACTTGTGGCAGTAGCAATTGTAAAATATTAGGGTTTCTTAGTTCAACAAAGATTTCATTTATTCACTTATTCTTGTAGACACTTTATTAAATAACTCAGCTAGTAGTTATCCGTTTAATAATAAAGAATGTATACCTTTCCTCATTCAACCTATAAATAACGTTGGGATATACGTGTATAAATGTTTTGCCATTGCGACACGTTTTATAAAATTATTCTTCAGTTGTTGATTATTAAAATACTAGAAAACCTTAATAATTACTGTTCATGTTTACTCCGGGACAAAACCGCTACCGCGACCATCCATTAATAGAGCCCGTGGGACTCGCTTACAGCGTTCTGTCTAATGAAAGTCTCTAATGAATGTTGTAACACTACTTCATTTAAATTATTCATGTTTCAAAAACTCGTTTATGACCTGAACAATTTCTAGCTAAATTAACACGGAAAGATTAATTTCAATTCAAACACAAAGTACAAGCTCCGAAATGAAAGTTGATAAATCTTTGAATAGAGGCCGGATGCTCAGAGTAAATTTTAAAATATGTCCGTTTGTGCACGGTGTAATTACTGAAAAGCCAGCACTTTATATTTAAGTTATTTGTAAAGAAGCTCGTAACTAGCTAACCAATGTTTGTTGATGATAAATTTATACAAATTTCTCAGAAGTTTTAAACGCTAGTCTTTCTGTTCACTCACATTTAAATTTATTTATTGTTATTACGTTCTTATTCGACGTCTAGATAGTCTGGTAATTAATTACTTATTATTTACTCGATATACAAAGCCCATTGACGAAAAAGAAGAAATATTAAAAATCTAGAATGTTCTAGATGTCATCGAAATATTGCAAAAAGTTTCGTAATATCTGGAAGATACCAGACCTTACCAGAGAAGATTTTAGTAACTAAAAATTGGCCTAAACCTTCATCGATTAACTGAAAACAGTACTGAGTTTGACAGAACAGCGAATTGTCAGAATGCCTTTGTTTTAAAAGATTAGAATAAAAAAAAAACTACCAACAGCACCTATTCTAACCTATCCACGAGAAGATCGAAAATTAATTTTGGATTGCGACAAGTTACCAGAAAAGAGCAGACTACATTATAATGCGCTCCCTAACTTTCGCGTGATTGGTTGGTGGGTGGGTCCCAATTTAAAAATTGGCGGGTTTCATGTTTATTAAAATGACAATAAAATTGAGGTATTGTGGCACAGTATATCGCTAAACAATTTATTAGCAATATATTGTGGTATTGGTACAAAGCGGATGATACTCACATTTTAGGATTAAGCTGACTAGTACAGTTTTATTAGAAATTAAAATTTATTTTTCTTTTGACATTATGTAGGTAAAATTAAATTCTGACATTGTGTTTATTTAATTTTGATATGCTAGTAATGCTTTTTTTTATTAGATATATAGATATTGTTTTAATTTTTTGTTTAGGTAATTTTTTATTAAGATTCTTTTATTAAGATTATTAAGATAGAGGTTCCTCTTATTATTTTTATTTCTAGAACATTCATTACCTTTATTATTCTCATTAGCTTTCTCTATGTGGAATCGGCATCTCTAAATATTTTCCTCTAAACTTTTCTGTTCTCTTTCACACAACACAATATATTGCTAATAAATTGTTTAGCGATATACTGTGCCATAATACCTCAATTGTCATTTTAATAAACATGAAACAAATGAAACCCGCCAATTTTTAAATCGGGACCCACCCACCAACCAATCACGCGAAAGTTAGGGAGCGCCTTATAATGTAGTCTGAAAAGAGCTCCTGGCTATTAGAAAAGCCATAGAACATTTTTATACTTTTCTTTATATAATAGAAATTTTATAATTAAAACTGAGTGTAGAACTTTAAAAAAGCTTTTTAACAGCTTATACAGTGAACACAAATACGAAGAAAAAAATCACTATAACAATTTTAGTAGATGATAACAACGAAATATTATCTAGTCCAGAAAATGTAGGAGATATGGTGGAAAAATACATCGAAGATCTGTTTGATGACGAGAGAACAGAACCACAGATGAATATAGTACAAGAAACAATACTCGATATATTAACATCGGAAGTTACAAAAACAATCAATACGGCAAAGCCACGAAAAGCCTCATGTCCAGATCAAATATACGTAGAGATAATAAATCTTATCAATGAAGTTGACGTTAACAATATTATTTAACAAAATATAATATACCACTGGAATCTTCTCAGAAGACTGGGTTAGATCGACATTTATGCCTATACCCAAGAAAAATAAAGCAAATAGATGCTCACAGTTCAGATTAATTAGCCTGATGAGTCATTTTCTGAAAATTTTACTCAAAATTGTACATCAACGAATATAAAGAGAATGAGAAAGAAACCTGAGAGACAATCAATTTGGATTTCGTATGGGGCTTGGTACAAGGAAGGCATTATTTGGCCTTCAAATATTTCTACAAAAATGCCGAGATCAGCAAAAAGACGTGTTTCTCTGTTTTATCGACTACGAAAAAGCGCTTGGTAGAGTAAAATACACAGAACTCATAGAAATTCTAACACAACATGGTATAGACCATAACAATGTAGCACTTATTAAAAAACTATATTAGGATCAAATAGAGTATATCAAAATAGACAATCGTCTGACAGCAGCATTGCCAATAAAACAAAGAGTTCGTCAGGGCTGTGTACTTTCTCCACTGTTATTTAACATATATTCCAAAAAGGTCTTTCAAAATGCTCTCGAAAATATTGAAGAAGGAATACAAATCAACGGAGAATACGTAAACAACTTAAGATACGCAGACGACACCGTCATTATTGCGGACAGTACTGAGAGTTTACAACGACTTTTGAATGTCATAACAAGAGAGGAAGATAGCTTGGGACTAAATAGAAACACAAATAAAACAAAAGTAATGGTTTTTACACGTGCACCAAAAATGTCGACAGTAATATTCGTATAGAACCAAGACAAATATTCCAGTATCTTGGTTGCTGGATAACAAACGATCTTGACCACGAGGTCGAAATACGTGCTCGTATAGAATATGCTAAGTCCGAATTTCAACGAATGAAAAAATTACTAATAAACTCCGATATCCGATACCAATTTGTAAAAACGTTTATTTATTTCATATTGCTATAATGAGTGGAAACATGGACACTAGGAATTACAAGTATGAGGCATATAGAAGCCTTTGAGATGTGGGTTTTTCGAAGGATGCTAAAGATCTTTTGGATAGAGTACGTGACCCACAACGAGGTGCTAAGAAGGATGGGTACTGAGAGATAACTCGTAAATATTGTAAAAAAAAGAAAAACGAGTTATCTAGGAGATATTTACAGAGGAGAAAAATACAACTTCCTTCGACTTAATATTGTTCTGAAACTATTTTCTTGTGGCATTGTAAATTAATTACTGTTCGTATTTTGAGAACGATTTCCGAAGTGGAAATTGAAACGTCAATAAACGTATTTTTATCTTTAATTGTGGCTTATTCCCAGTTTAACAGTAATTAATTCCTACGACTTATAATGGAAGGGAAAGTGGAAGGAAGAAGAAGTCCAGGAAGAAGAAAACGCTCCTTGTTGAAGAATGTAAGTGACTGGACAGGTATGGACACACATATGATACTAAGAACAACTCAAGATAGAGAGGAATTTGCTGGAGTTATAGCCAAACTTCAGTAATGGAGAAGGTACCTTAAGAAGAATACAGTGAACGGCTAAATTATGGAATATTATTATTATTTCGAGAATTGTCGAGTTTTGAGGTGTCGAGAATTGTCTAGATAACGTCACCGGTGTGGGTGTATTGACGTAACCGTTAATTTTTTTAAATAGAAATTGGTATAATGCGACACCTTATTTGAGGAAAATTTGTTTCTCTATTTAACAACATTACAGTTTTAACCAAAATATTTTTTTATGGATACAAATCAATTTTTTTTAATTTAAATTTAACTAAATTACAACTAACGATTTAATTCATAATGTACTTTAAAGTAACCAAATTATGCATAACAAATATTTTAAATTAAATGTTCGAAATGCCATCCATTAGTTCCTGCCATGACTTTTTGAAGTAAATACTTAAAAAATCAAAAATAAGTAAAAATAATAATGGACTCAAAAACACTGGAATTTGTTGTCAAATGTTAATTCAAGCAAGTGATAGTAGCATAGTTACTATAATATTTATTGACTTAAATTTTTTGATTTTGTAAATTGTCATCAGTTGTCAATTGTACTTTTTACTTTTAAATACTAAATTATGGCTCACCTAAATGAAACACAACGCATAGAAATATTAATCCTTGCGGATGCGGAGATAAAAAAGAACATACAACGGGGTATGCAATTTATTCAACGCAAAATATCCAGCCAGACCCATCAGCCAATCAACAGTAAGTAAAGTAGTCCGAAAATTTGGAGAAACTGGGCACGTTAAACATATTCCAAACACTGGGCGTCCTAAAATTGAAGACAATGTGAAACTTGATATTTTATTAAATGTACATGACAATCCTTACGGTAGTTCAACGAAAATGGGTGAATATGCTGGAGTTTCTCAATGATCGGTATTACGTATTTTAAAAAAAGAAAAATTCCATCCCTACAAAATTCAACTACATCAGGAATTAAACGACGACGATCTTGATCACCGGCTTTAATTTTCTAAAATTATGCAGGATTTATGTATCCGCAATCCACATTTCATCAATTAAATCCTTTTTTTTTTTTCGATGAAGCCACATTTTTTATACATGGTACCGTAAATCGTCAAAATTGCAGATATTGGAGTCAAGAAAACACACATTTAATGACTGAGTCACTCAGAAAGTAAATGTATGGACAGGGATCATTATTGACAAAATCATTGGCCCTTTTTTAAAGAAAATCTAACAGGAGAACGTTATTAACTTTTTTGAGAAATCAACTTATACCGGTCCTTGCTAACATGTATCCAAATGCAAATAATCCAAATTTACCTAGTAAAAATATCTGATTTCAACAAGATGGGCCCCTTTGCATTATGCACGTGAACTACGTCAATTTTTAAATCATTGCTTTCCCAGGAGGTGGATCGGAAAACGAGGTTTTATAAAGTGGCCAGCAAGGTCGCCAGATCTAACACCTCTAGACTTTTTCCTGTAGGGTTACATAAAATCAATAGACCCCAAAATAGTTTATTTTAATAGACCCCAAAACTTACAGGACTTGATAGATAGAATTAGGCATGAAATGAGTCTAATTACTCCAGAAGTTATCTGCAATGTTCTTGATGAATGTGTCCGTAAATTCCGCATATTGCCAAGAAACCGATGTATGGCATTTCGAACATTTTATTTAAAATAATTATAATGTATAATTTGGTTACTTTAAAGTAAAACAATTGTTTTTGTAGCCTTAAAAAAATATTTTAGTTAAACATGTAATGTCGTTAAATAGATAATCAAATTCTCGTTTAAATGAGGTGTCACATTAAACCGATTTATATTTAAAAAAATTAACGATTACGTCACTACACCCACACCGGTGACGTTATCTCTACTCCATGTACGTTATAAGAAGGGTATTTTATAATAAAAATCGACCTGTTTCGGGATTTCTCTCAAAACTCAAACCTCAAAAGAAACTCGCGGAACGTGGTTTAAAATGTACGAACGTGATAAATGATTGTAAAGTAATTTAATAAATTGGTAATAAATTACTGTGAGTTTAAATAAATTAGAATAAAGACAGTAAATTAGGACTAATAAAAATATTATAGTGGTATTAGAAGTGAGATACTTTAAATAAAAAAAAAGCGGGATTTTAAATAAAGTGGTGAACATATATATATTTGAAGCTCGAAAACTTATATATTTGAAGACAAGCATGCTGATGTCATCTCGTCGATTTCGAAAGTTTCTTCCGACGTAGCCAAAATCTCTGGTGATATAGCCAGAGTCTCTGGTGATGTAGCCAAAGTCTCTGATGATGTAGCCAAAGTCTCTGGTGATGCAGCCAAAGTTTCCTGTGATATCGCATCATTAGAGAACAAAGTCTCCGGCGACATCGCTTCCTTAGAAGACAAAGTTTCTAACGAGATTTCTTCTTTAGAAAGCAAAGTTTCTGGTAATATCTTCTTGGAAATCTCTAAAGTCACTTCGAAAATGTCTGCCCTCGATGATAGAGTGTCTTCGTTAAAGAACCAAGTTGCTGCCGATATGTTGGCCTTCGAAGAGAAGATAAAAGAGATGAAAAGAAGATGGAGGAAACAGGGACAGCAGAGAGAGAAAACAATCCAATTATAGCAGAGACAAAAGAAGACGAGACGAAATGTAAGTTAGAAACACGGCCAAAGTTTGAAGGAAGTGGAGGTTCTGTTCATGTCAAAGTCCCAACTTTCGACGGAAAATCGTCATGGAACAACTACATGAAACAGTTAGAATCTGCTGCAAGAGCGAATGGATGGTGTGAAAAAGAAAAGGCTGTAAACGTGACTATCGCTCTTCGAGGAGATGCTTTAGATGTGCTTCAGACCATAGCTGTAGAGGAGACGGATGATTTTAAACAACTTAAGAAGAGGTTAGATATGCGGTATGGCCACGAACACTTGGAGCATGTATATCAGTCACAGCTTAAAAATCGAAGACAAAAGAAAGATGAGGCTCTTCAAGAATATGAGGTAGATATTGCCAGATTAGTGCGATATGCTTATCCAACAGCTCCCGAAGACATGATGGAAAAGTTGGCCGTTCAAACGTTTATTGATGGTCTTCGTGATCATGAAATGCAGAGAACATTACGATTAGCTCATCACAAGACGCTGGTTGATGTCTTATCCGCCGCCCTCGAATACGAGTCAGCTACGCAGGCAGCTGACGGATACAGTAAAGTTAGGACTATACAAGAGAAAGGAGATGAAGATAAACTTGACCAGATCGTTAATGTGATGAAAAGCATGACATACAAGAAACCGAAGACCATAATATGCTGGAATTGTGGCGAAATAGGATACGTACGAAGTTCCTGTAGGCATCCAAGGTACAAAGCAAATCAAGAAACTCACCATCAGGAAAACTAGAACTGGTCGGCCTTAGGGGGCAGTATCAACCCAGAACTTTTCCAAAGACCCTCTCATTCTAATAGCTTCTTTGAAATGTCGTGAAGATAGTGTATATGTAGATGGAGAAATAAATGGTAAAAAGCATATGTTGTTGGTAGATACTGGAGCGACCAGAACCGCCCGACAGTTATAAACAGCCATAAGAAACTGTTACCAACGAGGTTGCGACTGCGGACCGCTATAGGTGAAAATGCTAACATTCATGGATAAACCCAGGTACAATTAGAAATTGGAGCAGAACAGTTCATCCATACTGTTATAGTTGCTGACATCGAAGAAGATGTTATATTAGGAATGGACGTAATGAATACGCATGGATTCCAATTGGATTTTAAGAATAAGGTAATCAAAGTCGGTAACGAGGAGGTATTTCTTCATCCACATGATGACAACACTATGCAAGCAGCCGTTAAAGAAGACACAGTCGTGCCTGCGAGAAGTGAAACGATAATAGTAGCGCGCCTACAGGGAATTGTGGACGAAGGTACACCTGTTATGATGGAGCCTTGGAACCATGACGACGAAATCGGCCGAGGAATCATAATTGGAAAGGAATTGGTGACTTCGGCTAAAGAAATACCTGTGAGACTTATCAATGTCAATGACTACCCAGTGACCATAAAGAAAGAGACAAAAGTAGGAACTTGTGTACCTGTGACATCCATAATCCGTCAGACGCCAACATCTGATAACTCCAACGGCAAATTCGACCAAATGGTTGCAGTTGCTAAGCAGTCTCTGAATCAGATTGAGAAAAGGAAATTAAGGGAATTTCTTCGGCAGTATCGTGATATTTTCGTACCGAAAGGAGGAAAGACGGGAATAACTACCGTTGTTAAGCATAAAATTGATACTGGTAATGCTAAGCCAATTCGTCAAACAGCTCGACGATTACCACAGACAAAAAGAGAGGAAGCTGAAACGATTGTTCAGGAGATGAAGAAAGACGGGGTAATAGAACCTTCTGCAAGCCCATGGGTCTCTCCGGTGGTCCTGGTTAAGGAGAAAGACGGAACAACGAGGTTCTGTGTGGACCGTTTGCTGAACAACGTTACCAAGAAAGATAGTTATCCTCTGCCTCGGATCGATGACACATTGGACACATTGGCTGGAAGTAAATTAGTTTCTACTTTGGATTTGAAGTCTGGATACTGGCAGGTAGAAACGGACCCGGTAGATAAAGAAAAGATAGCCTTCACCACAGGGATTATGGCAATTCAACGTTATGCCATTTGGACTCTGTAATGCTCTTGCCATATTTGAGAGGCTTTTGGAAATGTGTTGAGAGGTTTATCTTGGAAAACATGCCTCGTTTATCTGGATGATATAATCGTCTTGGGGGAGACATTTGAAGATGATTTGAAGAATTTAGAAAACGTTTTTAATTGACTTAAAGCTGCCCAATTGATGTTAAACCCCAAGAAGTGCCAGCCATTTTAAGGTAAAGTCAATTATCTGGATCATATAGTCAGTAAAGAAGGAGTGGCCGTGGATAAAGGCGATAAAATCGATTCCATTAAGGAATGGCCAAAATCAACTGACAAACATCAAGTGAGAAGTTTTCTTGGACTATGTACTAATTACCGGAGGTTTATTAAGAAGTTTGCAGATATCGCTAAAACGTTAACGCGACTTACAGAGGAAGAAAGAGAATACCGCTGGGATGTAGACTGCCAAAATGCCTTTGAGACCTTAAAAAAGCATTTAATCACATCACCAATTTTAGGGTATCCAGTGCCAGAAGGAGAGTTCATCTTAGATTGAGATGCAAGTAATGTGGGAATTTTAGGAGTGCTGCCTCAGCTTCAAGGAGGACAGGAAAGAGTCCTTGGATATTTTAGTAAAGTTCTCTCAAAACTTGAGCGGAATTATTGCGTCAAGAGAAGAGAACTTCTGGCAGTAGTGAAATAAGTAGAGCACTTCTATCAATACCTCTATGGAAAGAAGTTTTTAATCCCAACCGACCATGCCGCCCTTAAGTGGTTGATGCAGTTTAAGAATCCAGAGGGTCCGATAGCCAGGTGGATCGAACGACTCCAACAATATGATTTAAAGATTGAGCACCGGGCCGGAGTTAACCACCGAAACGCTGATTCTCTTTCCAGAAGGATGCTTTCCATGCCCATCAGAGTGTTTCCACTGCAACAAAACGGAATCCAAGGAAGCAGCAGTGCTAAGAACGACGGTGGTCAACGACGACTGGACGCCTACCAAGATCAGGAAAGAACAAGAGAGAGATCCAGTTATACATAAATCCGAAAATGGAAAGAGGAAAACCGTCGACCACCTTGGCAAGAAATATCGAACCTTGGCCCAGTAGTTAAGACGTATTGGGCTCAGTGGGACTCATTTATCATGGAATATGGCTTACTCAAACGAGTCCTGGAAAATGATGACGGTTCAGAGAAGAGAAGACAGTTGGTGATTCCAAAGAGCAGAATAGCCGAAGTACTTCGTCAGTTACGTGACAGTCCATCAGGAGGGCAATTTGGTGTGAAGAAGACCCTTCAGCGAATTCGGGAACGGTTTTATTGGATGAACAGTTTCGACGATGTAAAAGACTGGTGTAAGAAATGTACTATTTGTGCTACGAGTAACGGGCCTTATCGAAAAAGGAGAGCTCCTATGAGACAATATAATGTTGGAAGCCCGTTTGAAAGAATAGCTTTGGACATTGCTGGGCCATTTCCAGAAAGCGATAATGGAGGCAAGTACATGTTGGTAGTAGTGGATTACTTCACTAAGTGGGTCGAGATTTACGCACTTCCAGACCAGAAGGCGGCCACCGTTGCAAAAAAGTTGATCCAAGAATATATCAGCCGATTTGGAGTACCTTTGGAGATACATAGTGACCAAGGCAGGAACTTCGAAAGAGATCTATTCCAAGGGATATGTGATAGACTAGGTATGAAGGAAACAAGAACTACGGCTTATCATCCGCAATCGGATGGTATGGTAGAACGAATGAATAGGACAGTTGGCAAGTATTTGACAAAGATGGTGTCCGATCATAAACGAGACTGAGACCAATATCTTTCGTTTTTCACAATGGCCTACATATCCGCTGTTAACGAATCGACAGGCCAGACACCAGCCAGAGTCCTATTCGGACGCGAGATGCGACTACCTTGTGATCTAGAGTTTGGGTGTCGACCTGGAAAAAATGTAGCAGGTGAAGATTTTGTGATCGAATTACGAAGAAGAATGGACGATGTACACGAGTTGGTCCGTTCCCATCTCCAGATCGCTAGTGACCGAATGAAGAAAAGGTACGATACGCAAGCCGAAAAGGGGTGTTTTAAGAAGAACTACAAAGTCTGGCTATATAATCCCAAAAACCGAAAAGGTTGTTCCCCGAAGTTGCAACAGTTTTGGGAAGGTCCATACCTCATTATGGAAAAGATCAATGATGTCATTTTCCAAATAAGCAAGATTCCGAGTGGAAAGCCAATGATAGTACACCATAACTGGCTGGCGTCTTTCGAAGGTGACCACGACGTAGATGAAGAAGTGGAAGTAAACCAAGTCCAACATGTGTCTGACCTCACGTTTGAGGAATTCATGGGTGCATATGGAGGTACCGGTAAAGCAAGACATGGTGTTACCACTGAAGAAAGGCAAGATCTACTCGCGCTTCCCGATGACTACTCACTGGCCCTTGCCATCCCGGCCAGTATCAAAGACGCACCAGGGTTGGCATCCGTCTTTCGAAGGAAGTTCGGTCGAGTTGCAGAATTTCAACGCAAGTTCCAGCTTCCGGTAAAACCTTAAAACTCCAAGATGCATCACGTTACCTTTTCTACCTGGTAACAAAAGACACTGCCCGTGACCAACCTACCTACCGAGATGTATGAGAAGCCTTACTTCAATTGAGAGAGCACGTACTAGAGTTCGATGTGCAAAAGTGAGCCATGCCAAAGTTGGAGTGCCGCCAGTTAGATTGGAGGGTTATCCGAAATATGGTGGAAGAGATCTTTAAAGACACCGAAGTCCAGGTGTTAGTCTGTTGCAACCCGCATAGTTACTGGTGCGGAGAGAAAACCGTCCCTTGTCATTTTTATACAACTGGAAGTTGTAAAAGAAGTTGTAGTAAAGGTGTACAATATATTTTCGGATATATGAAGAGACACACAATGGATATTCTCGCTCCACTTCCCATAACAGAGAGAGAAAACAACTATTTAATGGTCGCAATTGGATTATTCTTTAAAATGGTCTAAAATTGTACCCTTTCCTAATTAAGAAGCGACTAGAGCAGTAGAAGCATTTAATAATAAACGACGAAATTTTGAACCAGAATTATGGCAAAAATTATTGAAAATCTTGGTTAGTAAGATATTTATATTTATAATAATTTCTCATTGGTGAAAAGACTGGTGACTAGCATATTGTTTGAGTTTTTAATAAATGTTGCTGCAAATTGGTTTAAGCGCGAAATTTTCTTTGTGAATTTTTGGAACTCCATAAAGATATGGTGTTCTGCTGTAGTGTGGTGTTAGTATTTGTTTTTAGACTATCATGTATTTCTTGGTCTGTCAGTAGTAGTCTATTATGTATTTCTTAAATTTGTATAATGTTTTATATATTTTGTTTTTCCTTGATTTTGTTGGGTCATTTTTTAGTTTTGTGAACAGTAGTTATTGAATTTTTTTAGTTGCAATTGAGTAATACCAGATGCGTTGCCCTTGTCAGCTGGTAATATTATTATGGACCCATCTTCTTTTAGAGCTTTGAGTTCCTTTTTACTAATTTTTGCCTTAGATTAAGTGCTTTTTTCAGTTCGTTTTTTATACTGTACTCTACATTCTTTCTTTTTATGTATTAATAGTACTTTACATACTTTTTGAACTGTTGTAATTATGTCTAGTTTTGGAATTGATAGACGAGTTACAGCATAATTTAAATCTTTTGAGAAAATCTGCGTTCAACCCTTTTTTGGATTCATTGTGAAACCATTATTTGAATATTTTATTTATTGTTACTGATGTTTTATAAAAGGTTGTTTCATTATCACTGTAACTTATTCTCATGTAAACATGGTATTTCACTTAGCCACTTCACTTAGCCACAAGGAGACAATTTTAGAATATGTTTAATTTACTTCAGCTTTTAAAATGACTGGTCTATTATTGCAGTAGACAGTCAATTTGATGTGTTGTTTGACTAAGCTCCTAAGTAACCACGCCAGACTTAAAATAGCCTCGTTATGCCAATACGCCAAAATGCAATATAATAAACTGTCACGCTATGAACGCTTTAATTATGAAACACTTCGACGATAATAATTGCCAAAGTACGATTAACTACATTGTGCGGGGATATTGTAATTTTCTAATACTAATTAAAGAGGTCTAGCCTCACCGCGTTAAATAATAGCTTTAGCGTTAATTTTCGACTATTAAGTCATTAGAACAAAAACTTTGAACAGTAATTATTACGTTTACCAAGAGTTATTTACAAAAATGTCGGGAAATGTAGGAGGACAAAAATTGTAATATCGTTAATGGGAGGATTACAAAGTGAAACTGAAAGGATCTATAGTGCATGTGACAAAAAACGACAGTTACACGCTACTGAAACGACTGCAGCGAAAGAAAAAAATAGTGAAAAAAAGGTGTGTAGGTATATGGTAATAATCAGTACCGAGATCAAAACTCTGGAATATAATTATGTTCCAATATTTGCGGCTGTTTTACTCTTATGCACTTCACAACTGGTTTTCCCGACAGAGCAATTCTCCACATTCTGTATTTCTCCATTCTTCTTACAGTATATTTAATGAATGTATGTCTGTTTTTAATTAGTGATAAAAACTTATAACCCTTTCAAAAGTTTCAAATTGTTTTTCAAAGTTTTAAAATCTATTATTATAATTCCTAGTAAATATTCAAATCAATGTTGCTCTCGCCATCTATCAGCCGAGTGCATTTACTTCAAGTACGCTACTGTAGTTCATAATAGCTCCGACCTTCGTCTTAAAATTTGAGCGTTCGTAAATTCCTTGCCCATTTCCCTCTTTAAACGTCCAACAGACAAGACGAAATTCTGTTTGAGTGGTCTTTTGACCAGGTAAACCCAAAAATTCCTTTTATCTTATGTATTTTTTTAAAAATATTTATTTTAGGTCATTACCTGGAGCCCTAATAGTTGTTAGAACTATGTTTATTGGCTCGAGGTTGTCTAAATAGCTATGGATTTATGGTATGTGTTTTAAAACCAGCATTTCAAAGAATATTCCGTTGGCTTAGCCACCCAATCCTATACATTTTTATGGTGAATATTATGTTTTTGGTGCCGATATGTTCAACGTTTCTACTAGCCAGAGTATCTAGAGAGTAAACAAATTATATTCTGTCTACACGCCATACAAGCATTTGGATAATTTAGACTGTACCAATTTTATATTTTTTATTGAACAGTGAAGATTATCTATGAACTAAATAACATTGAAGTGATTTATTATTAATCTTTTAATTACAATAAAAATCTACTTTCATTCTAATATACAAACGTATTTTTTTATGTGAACAAATTTTGAAATTTGGGATAAAGTACAATTTTATTTTCATGTATTTCTCGTTCATAATCCAATGACAAGATATAAAATGTTTCTTTTCTTACGATGTGATTTTAATTTTTGTTTCGTGTAAGCACTTCTAATTTGTAATTTAATACCGTAAATACAGACTTGTTTATTTTTTTTTTTGGGATGACTTAACTTTTTAATGTAGAATCATTTTTCAATAACATTTTGTTTCTTACAAAATAATAGAGGTTACCTTTGGTATAAACTTTTCTTTTTATTTATTTGTCTGAGCTCGGTTCCTTACGAGAATAATCCGCTAAGGAATTGCGCCCATTTCGTTTTAATTTTAAATATAATATAAATATAATTAATTATATAATTAATAATATAATTAAATATAATATAACTACCATCCTTCTCTTAACTTAAAAGTGCAGCTCAAAGGTCTCAACAGCGATAAACATAAAATTCACTCATCTTTTGAATATGATTACTCTAGGGGCGATTTTCTGCTGTTGTATAATCTAATTAGATCAATAAACTGGGGTGGATTAAAACATTCCAATGATGTAAATATTGCTATACAAACCTTCTATGATAAAATGTTTGAATGTATTGAACAAGCAGTACCTAAAAGACAAAAATCTAACAATAGTTATAGTAAATACAGTTTTCCTAAATATTTTTCTAAAGATTTAATTTGTAAAATCAAAAAGAAAAACAAGCTACATAGGCAAGTGCAGGGTGAACATGTTAATATCAAAATCCAGAATGAGTACAACTGTCTTAGGAAGTCCATTAAAATACAAACAAAATCTGAGTATATAAAATATCATGACACTGTAGAAACAAATGTTAACATGGACCCAACTAGTTTTTGGTCATTTGTGAAATCCAGAAGTAGTTCCAGGGGTTTACCATCAGAAATTAATTTAGACAACAATATTTACACTGGTTCTGATGAAGTTTCTAATGCTTTTGCAATATACTTTAAGTCAGTCTATAGCATCTCATCTGATATGAAGATACCTAAGTTTTATGGTATTCTAGAGTTTGATGAGATAACTGAAGAAGACATTAGAGCTAGTGTAAAAAAGTTAAAACCCAAGAAATGTACAGGTAAAGATAATCTACCTGCTTATATCTATAAGGGGTGTATTGACCAACTTGTTGAACCATTACAGGTAATATTTAATCTAGCTTTAAAAACTAAAACCTTTCCTAAAAAATTAAAAGATACCATTACAGTTCCTATTTTTAAATCTGGTAATATTAATGATGTAAAAAATTACAGACCAATTAGTATTTTAAATTCTTTGGCAAAAATATTTGAATCTATTTTATATAACAACTTATTACAACATTTTATCAAATCTTTTAATCAATATCAACATGGATTTCTACCAGATAGATCAACACTTACAAATTTGTGTATTTTCACGCAATCTACTGCAGATGCCATAAATACTAAGAGGCAAATGGATGTAATCTTCACTGATTGTGCAAAAGCATTTGATAGGGTTGATCATGGTTTATTACTAGAAAAACTGGGCACCTTTGGCCTTTCTATTAACGCATTAACATTTTTGAATTCGTACCTAGCAGATAGAAGTCAGCAAGTTAGAGTTGGTAATTCTTTCTCAGAGGAATATTCCGTAACTTCTGGAGTTCCTCAGGGCAGCAACCTGGGACCACTCTTATTTGCTTGCTTTATAAATGATCTTTCTAGTTGTCTCAAATTTTCCACTTGTTTAATGTTTGCAGATGACTTTAAGATGTTTAGAGTTGTAGAAGATCAATGTGATTGCCAACTATTACAACTAGATTTGAATACAGTATCTAATTGGTTTCAGATAAATAGAATGGATCTAAATATTGACAAGTGTTCAGTTATGACCTTCACACGTAACAGGGACTTTATTAAAATGGTTTATTGTATCAATAATAGAGAATTGCCCAGAAAATCTGTGTGTAAAGATCTTGGTGTGAATTTTCAGCAAAGCTTGCACTTTAATGATCACTATCACATTGTTACTAATAAGGCTTTTAGGATGTTAGGATTTATAATTAGAAACACAAAACATTTTAAGATGATAGATAGCATAATTAAACTATATAATTCCTTGGTAAGACCACATCTTGAGTATGCTTCTGTAGTTTGGGCACCCCGTGCAGAAGTAAATATAGATTTAATTGAAAAGGTACAAAAAAGGTTTTTAAGATATCTGTATGTTAGAAAATATAATTCGTATCCATACTTGGTGTCTTACCGGAGTATGCTTGAAACTTTTAAACTTGTAACATTGGAACAGAGACGAAAAATGCAAGCAATGCTATTTGTATATTATATTGTGAATAATTTAAAATATAAAGGCTTATTCTTGATTAACCATATAAAGTTCTTGGTACCTAAGATTAACTTAAGGTTAAGTCATAGAGGGCTGTTTTTTTCTATTTGTGAGACAGACTGCTCGCCCATTAACAACATGATGAGGCAGTGCAATATGATACTAAAAAAAAATAGCGACATAGATATCTTCAACACCAACATCAAAGCAATTAAATCTAGCTTTTTATCCGCTTTAATCATTTTATCTTAGCTTGTAGGTATATCTAATGTCAAAATCCCTACTTGTAATTACATTTTATTTTGTAAAATGTGTTTGTTGTGGAATAAATAAATAAATAAATAATACAAACAGCTCCTATATGATTTTTAAAGAAACCAAACCCAAACTCTCCGACACGAGCAGAAAGGCCTAGTTGTTTGTATACTTAAGTAAATAGTTGGTTCAAGTTACAAGCTTTAACTTGAATAGTCTGCTATGCTCAGAAAGTTAATAGGAAAATTTATTTATAGAAATTTACAATTATTAGTGCAAAATATAAGAAAATTACAAATTGTATTGTTTTTAAATTGTAATGGTAAGTATTTATTAGTACAATATTAACAATAACACCCAAAATTTTTCCTAATAAGAAAATAAAAACATCTTCTTCTTCACGTGGCATCTCCACTAAGAAGGTTGGTAACCATCATGGCAATTCGCACTTTCGACGCCGCTGCTCTAAAGCGGTCAGCAGAAGTGCAGTTAAACCAAGCTCTCAAATTATTTAACCAGGAGATGCGTCTTCTTCCACGACTCCTTCTACCCTGTATTCTTTCTTGCATTATTAATTGCAACAAGTTATAACGCTTGCCTCTCATAACATGTCCCAGATATTGCAGTTTTCTGACTTTAACTGTATTTAAGACCTCTTTATCTTTTCCTATTCTTCTCAACACCTCGACATTCGTGACGCTATCCACCCAACTTATTCTTAATATCCTTCTGTAGGCCCATAACTCGAAGGCTTCAAATCTGTCCTAAACATCATCTTTTATATAAAAATACATTACTGTCTTATTAAGACACATTCATACTCGTACTCATTATCGTCTTTCTCTTCATGTGGATTTTTAATTATGACTTTGTTAATTGCTTCGCTGCGATTTTTACGCATCACATTCTTCTACTAACTTTCTACATTTCTGCACATTTTTTTTCTAAAATTGAAGGAGTAGCAGTATTCAATGGTTCTTGTTTCCAAAGTCACTGTAACTCTTCTCATGGCGCCGTCTCCTTTCGAAGGTTGGCGATCCAAATCACAATTGTGGTTTTGGAAACTGCTGCGCGAAAGATTTCTGCGGATGAGCGGTCGAACCATCTCCTTAGGTCTTTCAGCCATGAGTTCTGGCGTCTTCCTACTGGTCTTTTGCCCTGTACTTTTCCTCTGAGCATAACTTGAAGTAATTCATATTTTTCGCCTCTCAACAGATGACCCAAGTATTGGATTTTCCTCTCTTTGATTATTCTTAGTAATTCTTTTTGTTTACACATTCGACGAAGTACCTCAACATTAGTAACTCTTTGTACCCATGGAATTCTCAATATTCGTCTGTATATATACATCTCAAAGGCATCTATTCAAATCTATTCGAGTCTAATCATTCGGATTCTAAGCTGCAGACTAAGGTCTGATCTTGTAAAAAATGTTTTCATGCGCATGAATGTTTTCCTTGCTTGTTCGATTCTTGATAGTATTTCTTTTTTGGATTACACTGACTATTGATATTTGCTTCCAAATATTTTATGGAATTTACCTGTTCTATCATTTGCTCCTTGGCATACACATATACGTTTATTGGTGTCTTTCAAAATACTTAAGTTTTCGTTTTGGAAACGTTTAGATGTAAGCCGAACATTTCGCTACCGCATTTATTACATTTTGTAGTTCTTGTGCGTTACTTGCTATTAAGAAAGTATCATCAGCATATCTGATGTTGTTTATGCTGATTCCGTTATTCTTAACTCCGCCTTGGACCTGATCTAATGCTTCTCTGAATATAGACTCCGAATATAAATTAAACAGAAGGGGTGATAAGACGCAACTCTGTCTCACTCCTCGTCGGATTTGTATATCTTGAGATGTTGTGTGTTCTATTTCAATTGTTGCCGTTTGGTGCCAGTATAGTTCTGAGATAATTCGCAAGTCTTGTTCGTCAACTTCAGTTGTTCTCAGAATTTCAATCATCTTTTAATGGTTAACACAGTCAAATGCTTTTCGATAGTCAATAAAACATGCATGTACATCTACATTTGTGTCTCTGTATCGTTGCGTTAACACATTTAAAGCAAAGAGAGCGTCTCGTGTTCCCGAATTGAGTGTCATTCATCTGAAACTCGCATTTATTGTAAATTCGTGTATGTATAATTCTGAGAAAAGTTTTAAGGACACTGTAACTAGTACCTGCAATATAGTTATTTTTACATATTCTTCAAATATGTTAAATATGATTGAATTCACATTGCTAAGGGTGCAGTATTAACGCATAATCTCCAAAAAATGTTTATTCTTGTCTAATTTAAATATTTTTTGTTTTCGTTCCTTTATAACAGTTCTTTAACAGTTATAATAGTTACATGATTCATGTTCTTCTAGCTACGTAACCGAAGTAATTTGGGTACGCTCGGTTTACTTCTTTCCTTCTTCTTCTTCTTCTTCTTCTTCTTCTTCTTATTCTTCATCTAGCCATTCACGTCCACATCTGAACATAAGCTTCTTCAAGTCTTCCTTTGCATTGTTTTTTATTGTACGCTACTTGTAGCCAATTTTTCCCGGCAGTCCTTTTCAGATCATCTGTCCATCTCATAGGAGGCCTGCCTCTGGGTCTTTTGTGTTGGTATGGTCTCCAGGTTAAAATTGATCTGTGTCATTTGTTTAGATCGCTCCTAGCTACATGTCCAGCGTATTCCCATTTCAACTTTAATGATTTTTGCACCACATCGGTGACTTTGGTTTTCTGTCTTATCCATGTGTTTGTTTTCTTGTCCTTAAGTGATATACCTAGCATTGCTCTTTAAATCGCGTGTTGAGTGACTGTAAATATATTCATATTCTTTTTTGTGATTGTCCATGTTTGTGCCGCATAAGTTAATATCGGAATAATGCATGAATCAAAAACTTTAGATGTAAGATGTAATTGAATTTGTTGATTTCTGAGTATATAGTTCAGTTTACCGAATGCTGCCCAAGCTAACTTTTTTCTTCTTTTTATTTCTTCCGTTTGAATTTCCCTATTTAGGATTAGTTTTTGTCCTAAGTATATATATTCTTCAACTTTTTCTATAACTTTATCGTTTATTATTGTCACGGTGTCTTCAGAGTGCATGACTTTTGTTTTGTTTAAATTCATTTTCAGTCCTATTTTAGAAGATTCGGTACGTAGTTCTAAAAGCATGGTTTGCATTTTTTGTAGGTCAGTAGCTATCAGGATTATGTCATCTGCAAATCGTAGATTACTGAGGTAGCGGCCATTGATGTTTATTCCCTTATATTTCCAATTTAGATTTTAAAAACGTCCTCCAAAACTAAGGTGAACAGTTTGGGAAAGTATCTCCCTGTTTGACTCCCCTGTTTAATGGTACAGGGTTCGTGTGTTCATTTTCATTTAGGTAGTATGTAGCTGTAGCTTGGTTCATAGTTTCTTTTATTAAGTTAATATATCTGCTGTCTATTCTACAAGTTTGCATTGCGTTTATTACGGCCGTGTGTTCTATGGTATCGAAAGCTTTTTCTTAGTCTACAAATGCTAGGAAAACTGAAACTTGTCTTCGTTACATTTTTCTATTAATATTTTTGTGGTTAACAGGTGATCGGAAGTTGAGTAGCCTTTTCTAAAACCTCCCTGTTCATATGGTTGGTATTCGTCTAATTTCCTTGTTAGTCGAGTAGTTATGACTTTGGTGAGTATTTTAAACAGGTGTGACAGTAGGCTGATGGGTCTGTAGTTTTCCAGTTTTTGACTATCACCTTTCTTGTATAATAAGATTACTTTAGAGTTGTTCCAGCTCTTAGGGACTTGGCCCTGATGTAAACAACTGTCCACAAGTTTAGTTACAATTGCAATTAGTTCCTTACCTCCTTCTAATATCATATCTGTGGTCATACTATCTTCTTCTGCAGCTTTATTTCTCTTCATATTTTCCAATGCTGTAGTTACCTCTGAAATTGGTACTTTTGGCATTATTTCTGATCCAACATTTTTTATTAATTTCCGTGCTGGTCTCATCTCATCATCTTGTTTATGTGATCTGTAAAGTTCTGTGTAAAATTCTTCTATTCGTGTCAGTATGTTTTCTCTACTTGTGATTTCATTTTCGTCTTTTCCCATTAATGATATCATCTGACGTCGTCCTAGTGTCGGTCTGAGGCATTTCATACTCTTATTTTTTTCAATAGTTGTTGTTATTAATTTTTCGTTTTCTTTTCTTTTTTGTTGTCTGATTCCTTTTCTAATCTGCCTATTCAGTTCTCTATTTTCTCGTCGGTTCCCCTTTTGTTAGATTTATTTAAGATCTTCCTTCTTTCTATTTGTTGTAATATTTCTTTGTCCAATTCATTGTATGTTGTTTTTGGTTTTTTCAATTGCAGAAGGCTTTTATTCACTGTTTCGGTAATAAGGTTATTCAAATCATCAATATCATTGGAGTTTATCTGCTGCATGATAACTTAATCTAATGCATGCACTATCTTTTTATTAAATTCACTATTTTTGATTTCTTCAGATGTCCATTTGTATCTTTTTTCATGTATTCTTTTTCTTTCTAGTTTTTTGTTAATTATTAGTTTTGTTCTTATTAGTCTATAATCGCTTCCTAGGTCAAACTGATTTAATACTGATACGTCTTCTACTAGGTTTCTATTCTTCGTTAAGATATAATCTATTTCATTCTTTGTCTTTTTATCGGGACTCATCCATGTCTATATTCTGCTTGGTTTTTTATTGAAAAAGGAGTTCATTGAGTACATGTTATGTTCATTCATGAAATTGAGAAGCGTTTCTCCTCTATCGTTTCTTTTCCCGTAGCCATAGTTACCAATTAAATGTTCATAATCTTCCTCTTTTTTGCCCAATTTAGCATTAAAATCTTCTAATAGTATTTCGTAATTTGCTTTATTTGTTTCTATAGCTGTTCTTATTTCTTCATAAAATATTTCTACTTCTTCATCGTCGTGACTTTTGGTCGGAGCGTACACTTGGATCACTTTCAGAGTGGTTCTTTTATTAATCCTAATGATGAGATATGCTACTTTGTCTGATATAAGCTTGAATTCTTCGATACACTGTGTGAGGCTTTGTTTTACCAAGAATCCCACTCCAGTGTATTCGCTACCTTTATGCATAAAATGTGTGCCATTTTTTAGTATTATATACTCATCACTTTTTCTTCTGGTCTCGCATATACCAAGGATATCCCATTTTATATCCTTTAGTTCATTTTCTATTTCTGGGAATCTATTGTCGTCCGTCAGTGTTCGAAAATTGTAGGAGCATAGCCAAATTGTCTTCTTGTGGCAGCCGGGTCTTACCCAGGGATTCTTAGCACCCCCCCTTCCGCTACTTGTTTTATCGCTGCCGTGATCAAGACTCTGGGAAGTGCTGGGCGTTGGGGGCCTTCTCTTTTTTGTCCTATACATTGACTTGAAGGTTTGGACCGTTATCTCCTCACGCTGGTCCAGTGCGGGTTGAGGAGGGAAGGGAAGGATTTGGGTAGGTCTGGGTGGGTGGGTAGGATTTAGGGATTAGTATCCGCTTCTCTCCCGGAAGAGGATGGGGAGAAAAAGCCGAGCTCGCGTGGGCAGGGGCACATCCCTGAAGCAGACCTGTATTTGCCGGGATCGTAAAGAGTGTCTACCCGCTACCCATGTCTTCTTTCCTAGCCTGTCTTTTATATGAGCTCTTTCAGAATTAACAGGCTGGTTCTACGTTTAGTCCAGTTCAATTCTTTTATAGATCCACATTTTGAAGGCTTCGATCTTACTTCTATCGATTTTTTAAGGGTGCATGTTTTATCTGCCTGTGTAGCAATAGGAAAGTAGGGGCATTGACCAACCTGAGATTAGTATTCCTTTTTTTTGTTCGGTCTTTTTATATTTTAATAAATTTAATTATCGGGCGATTCGGGCTATTGCTAGTCTACGCCTCATTCTTGAGGAGCAATCGCCATTGTTTATTATCAGGGAGCCCAAATATACTTCGTTCGCTGTTAGTATAAGTGTTTCATCCACGTATCGTAGCTCTGTCTAGTTCCTTTCTTTGTTTTGAACGCATCTGAATATATCTTCGTTGCCCGTGTAATATCTGCTGTGTGCTGAACCCCAAATTTTACAGGAGATGGAAAAATGCTTCAATTTTTTATTCAAATCCCTTAGTTCTTATTTTATTTCCTGTTCATACTATTTGCATATATTTATACAATGTGGGGATCGTAAATAATGCTTAAATAATTTTAGCTAAAAATAGTTTAATTTGACACATAGCAGGTGTTACTAGTTAAAATAATGCAACATGGCAGAAAATAATCAAACACAACAGTGTTGATCTATTCAAATTTAAAGAATTTGGAAACTGTCAATGATAAATTTAGCCTATTTACACAATTTTCTAATGTTTGATGCAAAATTAGGTAATTATAGTTATTAAACACATCTATGGGTTTTATTAGCTTGAGTAAATAAAAATTGATAAAATTAAAGGTATAAAACAGTATTACAGTATTACTTTATTCGGTACGTACGGTAACTAGTCGTAAAATGCATGGTGGTCTGGTTCTATCACTGACTTCAAGTCCATGAAATAAATGATCGTGTTTAGTTTTTGCGATAAGACGTGGGGAGGAATACAATGATTTTGGATCTTCATTGCCACACTTTCGTGTATGAGGTAAGCTATCCCATGGTTCATTAGGTAAGTATTTTAGACCATGAATATCGATGACAACAGGGTCTCCTACCTTTTTACCGGGTCTGAGTAAAGGTAGTGTACTTGGAAGTGCTTCATAATTAAAGAAAAAAATATAATCCAACAAAATAACGTGGTATGGTTTCTTTGGCCTTACTACTCTCATACGAGATATGTAATCCACTGGGCAGTTAATGGGAGGCTGAAGTAGTAGTGTTCAAGAGTGGAATGAACGCGCTTGCATCATAGTCTGCCTCTTTTCTAGGTATAATTGTTCAATAATAATATTCCTAGATTTTACAGTATCGCTTAAGACAGAAGCTAAAAGTTTATTTCGATTTTGATACTTACAACCATCTGAAATTAAGGTTACATGTTTATAGCTTCCATCTAACTTTGAGATAAAATGATTTACGCAAGAAATGAATTCATTACTGGTTACGCCATCATTAATCTCATGCCATACATACAGGATAACATTACCAGCATTTATTTCGTAGATGAAAAAATTATGGATTTGTAACTTTTGCTTATAGTACATCATAGATGCCAGAGTTTTTGGACTGAGAAGTACACTCTGCATATCCATCGCGAGTACCAAATTCTGATTGCTAGTACTTTCTTCAGCTTCACGCTTGGCAGCTCTAGCTTCATCTTTCATTTTAATATGCTTTTGAAATGTATTTTTATCTACAAGACTGATCAGACTGATCTTTCCTGGGCTTATGAATTGCGGTGTTTTCGTCTTTTAAAACACCAGTGAAAAGCTTCTTAGACCCAGGCTTAAATTCGTTATCTTTGCACCATTCTTTATAAACCGAGTACAGATGGCATATATACCTAAAAGTAGATGATTTCCCATAAGTCTTTGTGGAGAAGGACCTGCAGTAATGGCTGGGAACTGTTGGTAAAAAACAGCCATTCTCGAATCTTGTCATGCGCAATAGATTTTTTCTTTCGTTTAGCAGATGGTAGATCTATCTAGATAAGTTCATCTTCTGAGTCTTCAAAAATTAAACGTATCACGACCCAAATCCAGGGTATTCAACAGAAACGTTCTGCAAAATTTGCCTTTTCGGCCATTGTTGCTTGGCCGATAACTGTTATGACCTGCATTCTTCTTTGTTTTATTATCGACCTGTTTCCTTCTTCTTTTAATACTTCTGGTAACTATTAGGTCTTTCACGTTAGCCTGTTTTCCCTCCATGTATAGAATTTGCAAAATTGTTGAAAAATGTTTTTCTATCATCGTTAGAAATTTCACTACATCGAAAAATTCTCTTAATGTACTTTCTTTTCTGATTTTCACCGGTAATTGTATAAATGCAGCGTTCTTTAAATTTTCTTGGAGTTATTGTAGTATTTTAAGACACTTTTCTTTCGCGCTTTCTTTTATAACATACCTAGCTGAGGCCAGTTCTTCTTGTTAAACAGCTACGTTTTCTTGAATTATGACTTCCAGTTTCATTCAGGCTATTGACGTTAGCAACCTCACACTGGTTGCTATTTTCAATGGAATTTTCTCCTTTCGTTTCTTCTCCATTATAATCCTTGTCATCTCCGTTTTTAATAATCTCATTTTTTATCATTTCATCAATGGTAACTGTGACAATGTTTCTGTTTTGTGTATCTTCAGAACGTTCAATTTCAGCAACATCATTACCATTTTTATTTTCGAACTTTTCATATTCTACTTCATTTCAAATTATTTCATTTTCACAGCTCAAGGCATCGCCAATTATGCTAAGCAGTTTCTTCTCAGTCACTAATATAGATGTTCATTCTGGTTCAGTGTTTTGATTATTATCAGTAGTGTTAGTAATTGCTGTGAGTTAATTATTTGTACCAAATTCCTCTAGTTCTATTATTATCTTCGTGCCTCGTGAGTCCATTTTCTGTATAAAAAAAAAATTAATACTTTTGGCGGAATTGTTTGATAACAACTTAATACCGCTTAATTTTTGTAAAAAGTAATTCAAATAAATACTTATGACAAACGATCAAATAATTTAGATGAGATATTCATTAAAAAAGTTAACGGAAAAGTAAACTTTTGCTTTATTTTAGGTTATGTTATTTACTTTTATCTGATTCTCAAAGCAAAAATCTCGAAAACACATATTTGTTATAGAAATGTATATTTTCACTTATCTTAATCGGATATTAATCAGCTTCAGAAAGTAAATAACTTAAACTACTAAAACGAACTGTTTGCTTTACAAAACAATGCTAATTCACAAAACGAATAATATTGCTACACATGACAGTTATTCACACTACTAGTAGGTCTGTTACGTGAAACGCAGATCAGCTAATAACAAGACAATACCTGCTATATGCTGCATTATCACGTGGCTAATATTACGAGGTTAGAATTTTTCCGGACTAACATGCCAGATTTTAATTTCGATTTAATACCTTACAAAAATAGCTTTGTATCACATAGCAGATATTACTGGCCCTTAAAATGACCAAGCCGCTGCACAATAAGCAAATAAAATCAAATTCAATAAATGTGCACATGGCAGGTATTACCAGTCCCAAGTCCCAAAGGTACCGCTAAAAACTGTAATACTTTTAATGACCACTTCTTACATTTCTTTTCAAACACGCTACTTAAAATTATTTTGCAACATACAAATGCAGAAAATGTAAGACAGGCTGAAAACCATAATGATCATGAAAATGTGTCTCAAATATCAATTGAAGAATTAAGAGCCTTACTTGAAATTCTAGTCTTTTCTGCCGCAAAAAAGGTATCCATTTATCTGCAAAATATAGGTTTAACACCCCTATTTCAATAACGTTTTACAGAGAGTGTATGAGTTGTAATCATGATATATTTCTACTAAATTGTATAAGATTTGAGAAAAAATTAACAAGGCATGGGAGACAAGTAAATGTACATCCACAATAAACCTTCAACGTACGGGATTAAGATTGTTATGTTATATGATTCCTCCAGTAAATATATGTTCGATTTAAGTCCCTATTTGGGAAAGAAAACTAATACCAATGGTTTGCCACTAGCAGAGCATTCTGTCAAAGAACTAACAAAATCTGTCAATCGATCAAATCGGAACATAACCATGGATAACTGGTTTACGTCAGTGAAACTAGTCGATGAACTGTTACAAGAGCCATATAAATTAACAGCATTAGGTAATCTTCGCAAAAACAAAAAATTAATTCCCACAGAGTTGGCAGTAAAAGATTGAAATGCAAACTCTTTGATGTTCTGTTTTGATCAGAAGAAAACTTTGTTATCTTACGTCCCTAAAACACAAAAATTAGTTTTACTGCTAGTTTGAACGAAACGGCAGAAGTATCAGAAGAAATAGGTAAACCTGTAATTATAAAAAATTACAATAACATAAAATCAGGCGTAGATACTTTTGACCAAATGTATTCTAACATGGGCTGTAATAGCAAAACCTAAGGATGATCGTTGTGTGTATTTTATGATATGGTTAATACAGTAAGTTTTAACTCCTATGTCATTTACACGTACAACACATTAAAACGAGGTAAACCCGTCTCTAGGTACCAATATATGATTGATTTGAGCCAGTCTCTTGCCGAACCATGACTGAGACAAAGATTAGTAACCGCTACTTTGCGTCGAAATATTCGTCACGATATAGCTAACATTTTGAAGATATCTGTTGCAGAAGTTCCCACATACCAAGAAAGAAAAAGTAAAATTTGCTTTTATTGTCCAAGCCAAAAACGGCGAATGACAACTACATATTTACAAGTCTGCAAGCATGCGATATGCGGTGAGCATCGTGAAAAAATTTGCACCGAGTGTTTAAAACATTAACCAGTTTTTTTTATTCGTTTAAAGTATGTTATTATAGTAATAAAAACTCCCCTGTTCAGATTTTGAATATACGTTTTGTAATTACAAAGGTGACAAGTCCGATAATCTAGGGTTAAATTGTCTTCATCTATAAGTTTATTCAGCTCGATGTAAACTTTATCTGGCCCAGGATCTCTACCAGATTTTAAGTTGTTTATAGTATGTTGGACTTTGGATTTTAATAATACTGTAACTGCTTCGGTGTCAATTTCTGTTGGTTCTCTTCTTGTGTCCATGAAAATCCATGTCCATCTTTGAATATATTTGGTCTATACTTGTTTTATTTTAATTGGGTTATTAATATGTTTATTATTGTTGTCAATTAATTAGTTAGGTGTGTTTGTTCGTGATTTTCCACATAACTTTCTTAATTTTTTATGTAGATTAAAATGATCATATAATGATAAAAAGGTTGCTGTTGTAAACACATATTCATGAATGCTAGGGAAGTTGGTTTTCTACTCACAATCCTTATAGGTTTGAATAAAGTTGACAAAAAGGGAATGGGCTACCGGTTTCGATGTTCACAAACTTTTACAGCATTTTCAGTTCTGTAAATCATCGTCATTATTACTGTATCGTCTGCAAAACGTAAGTTATTCAAAACTTCTCCATTGATAGATATACCTTCTATTGAGTCTGAGAGCGCTTGTTGAAATACCGCTTCACTTTAGACAATGAAAAGTAGTGGGAACAGCACGCAACCCTGGCGGACTCCTATATGTAATTTGATATTTTGGGTGTACTGGCTGTCAACTCTTACCTTGGCAGTTTTATTCCAATATAAATTAGATATAATTTTCATATCACGACTGTTAATATTTTTGCTTTTTAATATATCTACAAGCTTTTTATGTTGAACCTTATCGAACGCCTTTTCAAAGTCTACAAAACATGTCCATGCATCTCTGAGACAGCACATTCAAGTCGAACAAACCATCTCTTGTGCTCATACCATTTCTAAAGCCAAATTGTGTCACTAATTTTATATTCAAGAGTTTTAACAGTTCTGCTGTGAATTATTTGCAAAAATGTGTGACTTATTAAAGCTATTGTTCTGTGATCTGAGCAAGTTGTTGTACTTGGCTTTTTGGGAATTGCTACAAAGGTCGATTGCAGCCATTGTCTGAGGATTGTGACAGTCTGATATATTAGATTAAATGTCCAACCATTGTATCAATAACATCTTTATCGATGAGTTTTAATAATTCGATGGACACATCATCTGGTTCAGTAGCTTCACCCTCTTTTGATGGCATAGATGACTTCTTCTCTTAGTATTGGTGGTCTGGTATCCTCGGTGATTTCTAATGACAGTTCTTCTCTTTCATCATTAAATAGTTGTTGGATGTAATTGGTCCAGTGACATAATTTCTCCTTCATATCAGTAATAATATCCCCTTTATCATTTTTAAGGATATTTGTTCTTGTACGTTTTCTAGAACCTGTCATTTCTTTGATTTTTTTGTGTAAATTAAAGCTATCATACTTTTTATCCAGATCTTCTATTTCCTTGCGTCTGTCGGAGAGCCACCTCTCTTTTGCCTCTCGCATTTTCTTTCTGATGTTTCTCTGAATTTCTTTGTATTTATTGATGTCTTTTGCTTTATGTTTTCTTCGTTCTTCCATAAGTTCAAGAAGTTCTACTGTCATCAAAGGTTTTGTTTTATCTCCATGTGGTTTAAGGGTTTCTTTTCCAACTGATACAAGGACATATTGAATTTTTGGTCGATAGTTAGATTTTCCGCATTATCTTCTTTGACTTTCCTTTAGTTCTCGTTTATTTTAAATTTGGTTTCCACATATGTGTTGTCTTGTTTGAGACGTCTTGTATCTATGATTTTCTTGGTGCTAGGGCTGTTGTTCTTCTTTCGTTTCAGTCTCATTGACAAAACAACCGGGTTGTGATCGGAGGATATGTCCAATCCTGGATAAGATTTAGATGATATTATAGAATTTCTATATCTTCTGTTGATGATAATATCAACTATTTTTAACTGTAATAAAACCAATTACAGTTTATGACTAGAAGACTTATTTTCCTAACATTCATATAATGATCAGGTTTTTCTGCAATTCGTCCAGTTTATTGCAAGTTGCCATTATCCACTTTTTCTTAGTCTCTTTTATTTTGTTACTTATTAATTTATGTTTCTCTCTGTGTTTATCTGGATTTTTGTTTCAATGTTTTCTTTTTGTTTCATAAGTAAGTCATCCAAGGTTTTCGGCTTTCTTCTTTCTTTTGTAGAGTTTCGTTCTGTGCCTTTATAGCAGATACTTTGATTTTGCTTCACATAATGTTTAGATTATTAGTTTTTTCATTTTTAATGAAAAACGGAATACTGGGTGTAACTATAGTTGCATGTGTTTTTTAGTATTAATTTTAAAGTTCAAAGATAAAGACATGCCATTATACAAAAGAATCGATAAAAAGATCAAAAAAGCTATTAGAATAGCTAAGGATACACATCTAAGAAAACAGTGTTTGGAAATACAGCAATTGCAACATAAACACGATACATTTAATATTCACAAAAAAGTTAAAGAAGCCGCAGGCTTATACAAACTTAAAAGAGTTGGGTGTTTGGCAGATAACCAAGGCAAACCACTGTTAACTGTGAAAGAAAAACTAGACAGTTAGAAGAATTATGTGGAAGTAACTTTTGCAGATGAAAGGCAGACTACCATTGAAGACACTGAATGCCAAACAGGACCCCCGGTTACCATTGAAGAAGTCACGTCAGCTATTAAAAGAACTAAAGATAGTAAAGCGGTAGGACCTGACGAGTTTTGTGCAGAATTCCTTAAACTTATGGATGAACAGGAAATAAAATGGATAACAACTGTATTTAACAACATATACGTAACTGGAAAAATACCCCAAAGCTGGTTAAAGTCGACCTTCTTGCCCATACCAAAAAAAGTAAATTCCAAGACATGCGAAGACTACAGAACAATTAGCCTAATGAGCCACTTACTTAAAACGTTCTTAAAAGTGATACACGGCAGATGATACAAAAAATGCGAAGAACAAGTATCATGGACGCAGTTTGAATTCCGCGATTCCTTAGGCACCCGAGAGGCTCTATTCGCTGTCCAAGTGCTTATGCAAAGATGCAGGGATGTTAACTGCGATGTGTATATTTGTTTTTTTGACTACAAAAAGGCATTTGATAGAGTAAAACATAATAAACTTATAAACATCTTGAAAGAAGTGGGGTTAGATGATAGGGACTTGAGAATCATCTATAATTTATATTACAATCAAACAGCCAATATTAAAGTGGATGATCAATTGACAGAGGCAGTCTCCATAGATAGAGAAGTGAGGCAAGGATGCATTGTGTCCCCGGTGTTGTTTAATATATACTCTGAATATATCTTCGAGCAAGCACTGCGAGAACTACAAGAAGGCGTATTAGTCAACGGCATGCTTCCAAAGAACATTAGATATGCCGACGACGCAGTAGTTTTTGCAGATAGTCTGGACGGTTTGCAAACAATAATGTCGCGTATATCACATATAAGTAGAAAACACGGACTTGATCTTAATACGAAGAAAACAAAGTACATTGTAGTCAGTAAGCGCGAAATATTATACGGAGTAGAGGCCTGGACACTTTCCGAAGCTTCCTTAAGAAAACTTGAGGCATTAGAGATGTGGTGTTACAGACGTATCTTAAGAATTTCATGGGTGCATCGTATGACTAATGTTGAGGTACTACGTAGAATAGGCAAGGAATGCGAGATTATTAACATCATCAAAGAGCGCAAACTAGAATATCTTGGCCATGTTATGAGGAATGAACAAAGATACGGCTTGTTGCAACTCATTCTTCAGGGCAAGGTATTTGGAAAGAGATGACCAGGGAGAAGAAGAATATCTTGGCTTCAAAACCTGACAAAGTGGTTTAATACATCGACAACCGGACTATTCAGAATAGCAGCAAGCAAAATTAGGATAGTCATGTTGATCGCCAACATCTGGAACGGATAGGCACCGTAAGAAGAAGAAGAAGTATTAATGTAGTATGAAACAGAACTGCTCATTTACCCTTTTGATGAGATTACCGTGTTAAGATACTTCTTGTGGGGTATTTTACTAATAAAAAACTTATTATTTATTGACTAATACTGTAGTATTTACTGTCTTATCAAAGTTCTCAAAAGGTTTAAATCGCCCCTATATCCAATTTTAGTTCTACTTTGGCCCCTGAAAACATCGGGTTTTGCGGAAGTAGTATAAAATCTCGATTAGCAGACCAGTAGCCACAATATAGTCGAGAATAATTAAAGCATGTACGTGAGTTACGGTTTCTCTTTTATTTATAGCAGAATGGGTAAATGTAATTAGAGCTTTGAAATAGAGTTTACACTTTAAAAATCACGGGGTTGAATCTGGTGTAACTTTTGTAAAAACAATTTACAACTTAGTTGATTAACTGAATAAACTTTAGTAATAACAATTTTAGCGTATACGAGAAAATGGTATGTACGTATTGAAGTTTATTATGAAAATATGAGATATCAAAAAAATAGTAACTTAAGTTAATCACGGAATCACTTACTTGTAGGGGTCGGTAGTAGCATCGTCACCAGAGCTCGGATTTATAGACAACAAAAATTAAAGAAAAAGGCGCTTGTACAGAAAAACATTTTTACTAAAAAGCCAAAAATCTCAACAAATAGGCATATAATGTATTATTTATTATACAATGTGAATTAACTTAACGCATATACTGACTTAAAACTTATATCGATACATTATGAATCCCAAAATCGAATACCTCGGTAACAGCATGAGGAATATGGGTTGCTGCAATTAATGGTACAGGAAAAAGTAGAAGAATAATGGGAACCAGGAAGGCAAAAGATTTTCTAGCTGAAAAATCTCCATACGTGGTTCAACACAACCACAAATCTTTTCATATCAGCATTCTTGCAGGCTGTGCATTGTAATTTCTTAATTAACTTAACACTGCAACTCTTTAACTTTTTATGATTAATAGCTACAACTAAATGCTTTTCAATATTTTCTATATTAAAACTATATCTCCGATCACTTAAAACGTCCTGGTTAAACCTTTAGCAAAATTAAATATAAAAGAAAATCCTTCATTCTTGACAAAAACGTATTTCATTTTTGAAGCTAAGCTTCTATATTCTATACTGGTTTTGTATTTTAATTTGTGAAACGAACTTTCTTCACTGGCCTTGGCAATAATCAGCACATTTTTTAGAAAAGAAGCTATTTCACCAGTCCAACAGTTATTATTAATTTATGTAAGGTTAGATGCTCGAATAAATGAACTTTGAAAAATTAAGGCAAATATCGAGCACAAATTTAATAATCAAATCTTGCTTAAGTACTTTCGCTTTCTATAGCATCATCAGGGACATTTCGTCAAATTTGGGCTATCCAGCCATTTCATCCATTCATGTTTATTACATTCTGCGCTTGCTGTATAGCCCAAATTTGACGAAATGCCCCTGATGATGCTGTAGAAAGCGAAAGTACTTGGGCAAGATTTGATTATTAAATTTGTGCTCGATATTTACCTTAATTTTTCAAAGTTCAGTTATTATTAACATTAAAACTTTTTACTTCTGGAAAAATGCAAATATCACTAGCTGATTAAATAGTGTATCGAGGGCAATAGCTTCAAGAATTGAAAATATATCAAATAAATGATGAAATGGTCCATGTTAAAGAAGAGTTTTATGCCCTTATATGATTTTTAAGATGAACTTTAATACGAATTTATGAAGGTGCAAATGCATAAATATATCAATTACTATTTATATGAGAATAAGCCACAATTAAAGGTTAAAGTATGTTTATTGACGTTTCAATTTCCACTTCGGAAATAGTAGATTTTTACAATAACATCATCGTTGGCCTAATAGCCGATATTATGTTAATATGTTAATATAGTAAACAGACAAGCAATTGAGTTCAGAATAATATTTGTTCATTAGTAATATCATAGTAGTAGTATATAAAGTAATATCATTCGCTATTCCGTGTGTATTAAAGTAACCAATAAACGATATACATTACGAGTTTAATATGTAGTATTCAACATCTCGAACAAACAATATGTAGTTCCATAAATAACATCGCCAGGAGGCTATGTATCCAGCTATGTATCCAAATGCATATATCCATCCATTTTTATATTGTATGGGGTTGGCTAAAAAAAGTTTTTTAAACTATCTTTTATTAATTTACTTATAGTTAAATTGTTTGTTTCTTCCAATTCTTTAACGACAACTCAAAATTGTCGTTCAAAATTCCAATCATCAAATTAGCTACACTCCTGGACAAAAATAGAGAATATTTTGGAATTTTCCAATTTTTGTTTTTTCAAAATAAATTCTGGTCAATCAAGTCGTTAATTGTGAAACACAGTTTATTTTAACAATGTTTAATGAACAATTTTAAATTTTTTTCAGAGAAAATTGCAAAAGAAAATAAATGCTTAATATTAGGTAAATTAGGTTATTTTATTCCAAACTTAAATGCTATTTTAAATATTTAAATTTTATTTTTAAGGTTTTTAAATGTTTATTGAAAAATAATTTAGTTAAAAAAACTTGTTTTTTTAACTGAAACAATAGTAAGCAACGAATAGACAGGGTGTTAAAGTGGAAATTTAAAAGTTTATTTTTCGCTATAACTTTCATGTTTGTGAATATTTATGTATAAACATTTTCAACTGAGTAGTTTTGAATATGAAAATTATAATTTTATACATACTTATGTAGTTGATAGTGTGGCATACATTTGCAATTTTTATGCTCTTCAAGTTAACAGCATTTGTGACTAAAAATATTAAACATACATTATTTTAACAAAAAAATGTATACAGTTTTCGAGATAATCACATTTTACAAATTAGCTGCATAATTATGATTTAACGCAATTACTCCAGGTAACGATAGCTGGATAATTATTAATACGATTTGACAAAATAACAGATTAATAGGATATTACATCAAACATTTTACGTTTTATATTAAATTAAAGTCGTAATCAAAACATTTTATTTGCAAACCAAATAAAAAACAGTGAAACTGGATAACATTAAATTTGTTGTCAAAGTATGTTTTCGATATGTTCGATATGTCCGCCATTTTTTTTATTTTATTTGTCAATACATTCCATTAAAGATCGTCTCATATTAAATAACATCATTGATTCTAAAGAAACTTCTTCTTCTTCAAGTGCCCTGTCCGTTGCAAACGTTGGCTGTTAACATGGCAATTTTGATCTTGTTTGCGGCGCTTCTGAATAGTTCGACCGATGTGAGCCCGAACCACTTCCGCAGATTTTGGAGCCACGAGTGTCTTCTCCTGCCTGGCCCTCGCTTACTGTCTATTTTTCCCTGGACAATTAATTGTAGCAGACGGTACTTATCGTGTCCCAATATGTGGCCTAGATATTCAAGCTTTCTTTGTTTAATTGTATTCACGATTTCTTTCTCATTTCCGATTCTTTAGAATACCTCTATGTTGGTGACATGTTCGGTCCAGGATATACGAAGAATGCGTCGGTACACCCACATTTCGAATGCTTCCAGTTTTCTCGTTAGCGTCTCCGTCAGCGTCCAGGCCTCCACGCCATACAGCAAGATCGGAAAAATGTAGCATTTAACTAGACGTAGTTTTAGGGGAAGAGACAAATCCTTGCTTATGAGGAGCTTTTTCATATTGCTAAATGCTGCTCTAGCTCGTTCTATTCTCGCCTTAATTTCTATGGCCTGTTCCCATTTTGCATTTACGTTGGTCCCAAGGTACACATAAGATTCTACATGGTCAATTAGTATGTTACTTATTCGTAATTGTCGAGCAGGTTGTTGCTTTTTGCTTATCAGCATCCACTTTGTCTTCTTAAAGTTGAGGCTCAGGCCGTATTCCTCACTAACTGAATAAAGTCTGTCTGTTACTTTGTTGTAATTCGTCTATGGTACTGGCAAGGATCACCGTGTCGTCGGCATATCTTGCATAACTGGACCAGAAAATGACGAATAAAATTAAATGAGACTAAATCTGCACACATTAACTTTAAAATAAAAAGAAAGTCCATGTAAAAAGAAAAAAGGGGAGCTTGATATTAGATATAAGAAATTGTATTGGCTGATTGGAAAAAATTCAAAATTATCAATTCATAATAAATTATCCATCTACAAGCAAGTACTGAGGCCAGTATGGGTATACGGGTGCCAACTTTGGGGCTGTACCAAAGCTAGTAATCTACATATTATCCAGAGATTTCAAAACAAAGTACTGAGAAACATTGTTGATGCTCCTTGGTATATCCTTAACAGTAACCTGCACCAGAACCTGGGTATGGAAACTGTGATCGAAATAATCAAGAGAAAAGCAGCAAGTCACAAGCAGAGGCTGCATAGTCATGTGAATGTCGAGACAATCCAGCTTCTTGACAACACTGAACTAAAGAGAAGACTCATAATGACAAAACCATTTGAGTTAGTGTAAATGTGTAACAGTTTAGTGTAAAAAGCAGAGTATAGTGCTGTTAAGTTGTGGCATGTTAATAGTGTTGAAAAATAAAATTTGATTATAGTTTAAAAGGAATTTATTAACAACTAACGTTAAAAAATATATTATGACTAGAACCGAATTGATAGAGAGTAGTAAATCGATGTGAAAAATGTTATTCCGTAAAGCTATTTGTGACGCCGTCTCGTAGCGCTTCTTAGGTAACGCCCACCTCAGCATTTTACAGTAGAGAAAAAGTAATACAACGCCATTGTAGAAACTTATAGAAGTGATAGAGTAAGGAAATTATAAACATGATGACGGCTAACGTCTGAATACAAACATGGCACCTAAAGAAGAAGATAGAAGCTTTTCTCCAATAAGACATTTAACAGCCATAACAAAGCATTTTGTGATATACACGGTACGCTATTCCCAGTCCGAACTGTCTAGTGAATTTAGTAATTATTTTTTTGCGAAGTTAGTTACTTTTTGACAGACTAAAAGTTTCTGGAAATTACTATACAACCAAGCATACGTACTCGTAGTCAATATTAATAGTAAACAAACTAAATGGTAAATAAAATAGAACTTTGCAAATTACCGACAATTAATATTTATTTATCTGCACCATATAATAAATAGTTATGTTAAGTTATAACAACTAAAATATATTTTTTAAATATATACCACCCAAAATTTGATGGGTTTAATATACACTTCCATTATTTAGAATAATTCTTCTTTTTTCAACGAAAGAAGTCTGCAATAGTAGTATACTTGAGCTATTAATACTGAGAAGTAGGAATTGTTGTGTTGTAGTTTTCCGACAATGAATCTGTCAAAATATGCCCGAGCTAAGCGAATGGAATATATGACGTTATCATCTTTGAATTGTTTTAATAAGAAAAAACTATTATTTATGCTTATGTACAGGTATTCAGTGATTTACCGCACAAATATCACAACTAAGAATTATTATACAGCTAACTTATAAAATGCGATTATCTCAAAAATAGTTGAATTTTTAAGATATTAACAAGTATACCTTTTCTTTGTAAAAATAATATATCTTTAATATTTTTTAACACAAATAGCGCTAACTTAAAAAGCAAAATAGTTAGGCAGAAATTTATGCCACATATGTGGCATATGTGGCGCCCTCTATCAGCTACATTAAAGTATAAAGTATAAAATTTTAATTTCCCCTACTTAAGAGCATCCAATTATAAATTTTTATCTATAAATATTCACAAACGTAAAAGCTATAGCGAAAAATAAAATTTTAAATTTCCATTTTAACATCCTGTATCTTTCTTAACATAAACATTTTATAAAAGCAAGTTGGCTTAAATCGAAATATTTTAAAGTGCAGAATCTACGATTTCTTTTTGTACAATTACTCAAGGACCACCCTGTATACTTCCACTTGACCAACCATTCGACTGTTATTAAGTTTTTCTTGTTATCCTTGATTACTTTGGGACATAATTATTTTATTCCCAATCTCTCGTTAAGTTTACTATCACAGTTTTTAATTTAATATAAGCGATACAAAATTGAGAAATTTTAAAAGTGTATGATGCCCTATTATTCACAACAAAACTGGCTTGATCTGGTTTCCGTTTCATAAATTATTCCAAAGGGGTAATGAATGTTTTAGAACTAGAAACGAAGCATTGTGATTTTTTTTATTATATGGCCTGCTTTATGATCTTCTAGGTTAATTTCCACGGTCATGTTAGATCCTGTAAAGTAAAATCAATAATTTATGACATAAGATGAAATATGTAAGCTTCGAATAAAATACAATCTGTTTATGGCTAAAAGTTTTTATGGGCATCAATTATACTAATAGTTTTACAAGTCTACAAGATTTTTGCGACCTTTGTAAAGAACGATCACAAATATAGTGCCTTCAATATACTAACGACCTCTTAAAGTGATGGTAAAGTAATAAAAATCATCTCCGTTGTAAATCTTCTATTGCTGAAAATTTTTAGGTTATTAGGATCGAATTAAATTATAATTAAATATTTCTGTAAATTTTGTGGTTCTAAATTCTAAAGTGACAGCTCGTAGAAAGATGTACTTCGCTGGTTTACATCGGCAACAAGTAACGAAAAATCGATATTAACGATCATAAAAGAGACAACGGTTACAACGGTTGGCACCCCAAGTTTCACACACACACACACACACACACACACACACACACACACACACACACACACACACACACACACACACACACACACACATTGGGATCCACATATCCGAAGATCAAACCGGTCACACTTCGCTATTGAAGTGGTACCTATCTGACCCCCAGGCTTTTCCTCCACCCCTCCTCAGCGTGTGACTAACGTGAGAAGGCTTATGGTCTGAAAGTTACTTTGAGTGCCCTGTGTAATGGAACGCTCTTTCACCTTTGTTTTTATTGACTGTGGTTCAGCCACCTAACTGTAGGGGTAGCGCACATATCGGCTTTTCTTCCTACTTACTTTACTGACTCTATAGAATTTACTCTAACTTCACATCTGTACTGGTGTCCCTAAAAAAAGAAAAATGTGTGTTCCGAACAGAGAGATACCAGCCTGGGCTGATGACTCTGGCTAAGGAGAAATTTTGTTCTCCTCGCCGGCTGAGCATCCGAGTAGAGTCCGGCCACCGAGCCCATATATGCCGCACATGACATACCTAGGTGTTCGGAATTCGCGATAGGATTTGTATACGATCTGCCTGAAGTACCTATACCTGACGGCTGATCAGGCAGGTAGGTATATAATTGGGCAGGTATATAATTTGAGTTCGTTTTTATATTTTGACTAAACAGCATATGACATTCGATGTTCGGTTAAGGACGTGGTCTTGTTTAGACAGTGAGCGGTTTTTTGTTTATTTTTTTAACTTAATTACTACTACTAAGCTAACTTAACTGTAGAGAGTGTATTCCCAAGTGTATACTGCTCTCAAACACTACGTGTATATGTATTTTGTGTGTTTTTTAAATTTTTTACTACATCTAAACTATTACTATATGTGCATGTGTTGGGGTGTGCATTCCCAGGTGTATATTGTCCTAACACACGCTGGTATATATTGGTCTTTTATACTATCGTTTTAGTCTAGCCAGACTGTGACCGAACTGCTGCAGCCATCAAAACTCATCCAACCAACCACCCCTTGATTGGTTGCAGCAGTTCTGTCACATTTTTTTTTGGTGCTCACTATCTAAAACACGTTAATGTGATTCATTTGTAACTATCTCAGTTCTTCATTATTATTTTTCTTCCCTATATTCAGTTAATTGTTATTTCGGCCGTCTGTGCACCGTTCTTGTGTTAACGTCGTAGTCTGTCAACTTTCTTAATACCCTGTTGGGGTGGTTTCTGAGTCCATTGAAGATGTCGTAGGCTCTTTCATCCATTTTCCTTAGGATTCATTTTAGGCCAGAGTCTCTAAATAATATCTTAATGGTACGTATTTTGGTATATTTAATGCCTCTCTGATCATCCAATTTTGGGCTATTTGGACTTTCTTTCTATTGCTTTTGCATCTGTGTTCCCATGCAGCAGATACATATGTTAGTAAGGGTAGTATTATGCTGTAAGTATAATACTCCTCTTTCAGTTTTGTTTTGAAACGAAGTTTACTCTTTCTGCCTATTAACGAGGAAAGTTGACTTCAGTTGCTTGCTTCACATGCACTGTAAAAGTAAGCTTTCTACCAAGTATCACTCCAAAGTATTTTACCTCGTTTGTCCATTCTACAGGGGTGTTGGCTATGGTGTCTTTTCGAGGTTCAGGGCGATTTTCCATGTAATGTACCATCTTTGGAATATATTCAGAGCACTTTGTAGGTGGCTGGAAGCTAGGTTAGGATCTCTACTGCTAGCTACTATGGCGGTGTCGTCTGCGTACAGACTAACCACTGTTTTGGGGTATGTTGTTGGGGATATGTAGAGTATCAGCTGTGTATATAGTATATAGATACGGTGATTACACCGCTCCCCGAGACACACCAGCCTCCAGGGCTCCGAGTTCTGGTAGGGTTGGCCCGATCCGAACTCTGAACCTTCTGCTGTGAACAGCCCAGGCTGCTCATTTTATAGAGCAGACCTTGGTGCCATACTCTATCAACAGCTTTACTCACGTCGACAAACGCCATTGCTATGTACAACTTTTCATTAAAGCCTTTGGTGATATATTATGTCATTTTTAAAACCTGTAGTTAAGGTCTGTAGGTATTATATTAAGTTAATAGGTCTGTAGTTTTGTGGAAAAGTGCCGTTTTTTCTAGGTTTCGCCATCATTATCACGTGAGCACCCCACGTTACTGTAAGATTAGTAAATATTAGATTTTTGATAAATATAGTCGACCTAAAAATGTACTCAGACCATTCGAAAAGTGAATATTACGTTAAAGTCTGTTGTACGCCATCAGTATTGGCCGTAAAAATTTTAGTAAGTTGGGTAACTTATACAATAATAAAAATTCCAATACAACTTCGTTAGATTACTCCATAGTAAAATCAAAACGACACTGGCCGTTCCTGTCTCCAGTCACGTCGAAAAGTTTGATGGGTAAGTACGTGCTATAAATCGCTTCCAATTTTCTTTGAAATGCGTTAATTTACCGACAAAATCCACAAATATTTAGGATAAAAATGGTATTCCACATTTCAATGGGTCGATTCACGTTTTTATATTTTGTTTTTTTTTCTATTTCTTTTCGCAGATAACGATCGCCGCTCCATGTTCTGTCAAATCGCACCTTAGAATTTAAACTTGGTACACTGTTTAAAATGGCTAATTTTCACGACTTAGGATGGATATAAGGTTTTTAGGATTGCTTTTGGATTTTCAGGAAGTTAATATTTATAAATTAATCTGTAACTGTACCTTTTGTATATCCCAAAATACAATATACGTCGTATATGAAAAATAAAGAACCCTTAAGCTAGCAGGAACAAATGAGCGGAATCAAATTTATCCTACGTAATATTTTTTCACCGATTTTTCACTAATTTATTACAACCCTAATAATGCTTCACCACCATCAGCCTTAAGAGGAGTGATTCTGCTGGCTTATAGTTCAAGCTAGCAGAATTCGAAAAAAAAAAACTTTTTGCCTATGGCATATTTTTACCCATTTTTTACTAATTTATTACCACCCTAATAATTTTTCACCATTTACAATATACCACGGTATGCTGCTAGGTTTTTAAGAATTTATTACCACCTTAGTAATTTTTCACCACTCAACTACCCGTTATTGAAAATCAATAATTCTGTTAGATTAAAATTTAAGGCGAAATAATCTTTTTTTTTTTTAAATTCACTATCCTCCACTTATAACTGAAATAAAAAAACGGGTGTGGCAACTACCGGTAGAAGTTATACTTCTATACACGCGTTCGCCTTTACAAATTTATACGTGAGTCAATCTGCACAATCATTACATATGTAATGCTATGGCTAAGAAAGAGCAAAAAGAGAAAAAGTATTAGTTATATAGGTATATGGCGCATAGTTTGCTGTATATAAACATTTGACCTGTAATAGGAGTATAGTAAATGAAGGATTGTATCAATATTTTACTGAAAATATATATTTTTTGTTGAATGCAAAAAAATTGTTTTACATACTCTGCAGCCAAATTCATTGTTTATTTTGTCATTAATATAAAAATTACAATACAATAAATACACTGCAACATAATTCAATATAATAATACAATATAAATTAAAATGTAATATTCATAAGTATTTAGAACTGCCAATATACATAACTTACTTTACGAAAATAAAAATAAGAAACCAACAACTCGGACTATGTTGTAAATTTTCATTTTATTTTAAAATTTAGCATTTTTGCGTATATTATATTATATATATATATATATATGAGGTTTTTAAATATTTCAAAAATAAAACCAGAAATTCATATTGGGATTCGAACTCACAAACACCAGCGCCTGAAGCAAACACGTAAGGGATCTGCCAATTAGACATGGCACTAACGGATTTCAAACAGTTTTCAGTCAAATAGTGATTATTTTGAAATACAAAAGCCTAAAATAATTATAAACGTTTAATAAATAATACAAAACATATCACATAAATAATATTATTAATACATATTATAATATATTATATTATATTATATATATATATATATATATATATATATATATATATATATATATATATATATATATATATATCTTCTTCTTCTTAATGTGCCGTGCATTTCTGCGTAGGCGTCCACCGTACATCGTCTTGTCAGGCGAGATGTTAAATATTCTGGTTTAAATAATTCTGTTTTTAGCAGCATTGCGAAGCATTTCATAGCTGTGGATTCCTGTCCATTGTCGAATATTGCGCAGCCATGACACTTTTTTACGTCCGAGACCTCTCCTACCCTCTACTTTCCCTTCGAGTATCAGTTGCTGAAAAGTGTATCGTTCTCCTCGTATAATGTGCCCCAAGTATGCAGTCTTCTTACTTTTTACATAATTTCATAAAAGTTCCCTATCCTGTAAGCCCGCTCTTCTGAGTACTTCCTCATTTCTGACCATGTCCGTCCATGATATTCTGAGCATTCGACGCAGGCACCACATTTCAAACACTTCGAGTTTGTTAATGGAACTGGCCTTTAACGTCCATGCTTCCATTCCGTACAGGAGAACAGGCCACACGTAACACTTAAGCATCTTGTATCGGAGGTTGAAGTCTAATTTGCGATCAGTCAGAAACTTACGAAGCCTCAAAAAAGCATTTCTGGCTTGTTCAATTCTGCTCTTTATTTCATTCTCGGGGTCCCAACCCTCATTCAGCAAACATCCCAAGTATTTGAATTGCCTGACTTGTTCGATTTCTTCTCCAGAGACATATATCTTTGCGTTGGGGTAATCATTTCTACTTATAATCATTGATTTTGTCTTCTTGATATTTATTTTCAAACCCCGAGCTTCACTTGCAAGAGTTAGATCATTTAAAAGGCATTGAAGATCTTCGATGTTATCTGCCACTATGGCTGTATCATCGGCATACCTGATGTTATTAATAAATATGCCGTTAACTTTAATACCCTTATTAGAGTATTCCACTGCTTCTGCGAAGGCTTTTTCTACGTATAAATTGAACAGCATTGGGGACAGTATACAACCTTGCCTTACTCCTTTTTTAATGGAGAAATCTTCTGTTTCGTTGAAATTTTGAAGACGTACTGTTGCTGTCTGATTCCAATACAGATTGGCGATGATTCTTATATCCTTTGCATCCAATCCCATCTCCTGTAGGTATTTTATCATCAATTCATGTTTTACATTATCGAATGCTTTCTCGTAATCGATGAAACAGATAAAAACATCCTTTCTTTGATCTAAACAATTCTGTATCAATGTTTGCATACTAAAGATCGCTTCTCTCGTGCCAAGTCCATTTTTGAAACCAAACTGACTCCATCCACTGACCTCTTCACATTTCTTAAACAATCTAGTGTGAAGTATTCTCAGGAAAAGTTTTAAAAAGTGACTCATTAGGCTTATTAGTCGGTGGTCCTTGCAGAAGTACGCACGTGGTGTTTTTGGTAGGGCAATAAATGTAGATCGAAGCCAATCTTTTGGAATCTGGCCCGTATCGTAGATGTCGTTAAAGAGCTTGACAATAATGTCTAGGTTTTCTTCATTAAGTAACTTGATTGTTTCTGCGTACATATCATCTGGTCCTGGGGTTTTGTTACTTTTTAATAGTTTGATAGCGTGTACAATTTTAGCTTTCAAAATACTTGGGCCATACAAATGGTCTCCCAGTTGTGGTAGTTTTTGTGTTCTGTCATCATTGAACAAATTGGCTGTGTACATTTTCCAAGTATTAAGTATATCGCTAGGGTCCGTTATTAATTCATTTTGGTCATTATGTATACCAGTGACTTGTTTTTTTTTGAAGACACCAGCAATTTCCTTAATTTTCTTGTGAAGATTGAAGCTGTCGCCAAGTTTATATAGGCTTTCAGCCTCGGCGCAAAGTGTAGTCATCCAGATCTCCTTCGCCGCTATAATTTCTTTACGAATTTGACTGTGTATATTTCGGTACCCTACTTCGTCCTGCCTGATCTTACACTGCCTGCGTTGTTCCATCATCTCTAATATTTCTTCTGTCATCCACTCATTCTTGGTAGTTGTTTTACTCTCGAGTAGAAAAGTGTTGTTCAACTCATCAAATGATTCTTTTATGGTGGTCCATGACTTTTCAACATCATTCTCAGTTGCCATATTAGAGAACCTATTGTTTATTTTCTCTGTGTACGCTTCATTTGTTTCATTGTTTTTGAGTTTTCTAATGTTTACTGATGCCTTCTGGTGTTTTCTTTTAGCTGTAGCGAGCCTCAGTTTGATATTTGCTACTAAGGGATTGTGGTCGGATCCTATGTCTGCTCCAGGTAATGCAGATACCTTAGTAATAGCATTCCTGTACCTTCTATTAATTGTCACATAATCTATTTGGTTCCTTATAATGCCCTGATGTCCGTCTAAAGGCGACTTCCATGTGTAAAGCCTCCTGGGTGGTAACTTATACCAAGTATTCGTTATGACTAGATCTTTGTCTTGACAGTACTGTATCAATCTGTCCCCTCTGTCGTTTCTCTGACCAAGACCATATTTTCCAACTACGTGATCTACAGCTCCTTCCCCAACTTTTGCGCTGAAGTCTCCTAATACGATGTTAATTTCGTGATTCTTAGTCACCTTTAAGGCTTCGTCTAGCTGTTGATAAAATCGCTCTAGTTCTTCTTCTGGCTTGTCTGCTGTAGGGGCGTAGACTTGTATAATATTTATGTTAACTTTTCCATGCAACTGAATAAGTATGACTCTTTCGGAGATCGGGACAAAGTTCTTCACGGAGGCGCGCAAATTTTCGCTTATCAGAACTCCCACCCCATGTCTGTGGTGAGGGTCTGTGCTATCACTGCATGAGTAGTAAAGGGTTTTACCAGTAGTATTGATCATGCCTGTGCCTTCCCATCGCAATTCGCTTATGCCGAGAATATCGATGTTAATTCTGTTTATTTCCTGAATTAGATTTTGTAGTTTGCCTGCTCCAAATAGGCTTCTGACATTCCACGTAGCAATTTTGATTGTCTTATCAAGTTGAAACCGGAAGATTCTTCGCACCCCTTGACCATTTAAGGCCTGCCCGGGACTAGGGGCCGTTTGTTTTGTTTCTTCCAACATGACAAGAAAAAATCTACGGACGGATGTCCTGAGGAATATAATGCGGTAGTTTCCTACTTGCTTTCCGCATCGCAGTACCGTAGCCCTCTAACTGTTTCAGTCTCACCTACGGTATTCTAGTAAGAAGCCGGTTTAGGATCATTTCCTTTACGCCTAATTGTAGTACTGGTGATCGCTGCTGTCCTTCACCAGGTTGATTCTATACTATCCCTAGAAACAGGGTTGCCACTTCCGTTGAATTCACTGAACCGAATACTATATTCTCCACCTTCATCATCGTTGTGGTCTTCACCCGTATCCCTGGGCAAGGGGGCCGTGTTATACCTCACGGAACTGGGTCCCTATCTGAACTTAGCCATCTACTAGCTTCGGACTACTGAGGCAAGAGATGCCCACCCCCGCGACATGGACGCGCCAGACAGGAATTACTCATATGAGCGACAGAGAAGGTGGCTCTGTGCCCTATGAGCCGAGTTAATGGGAATGTGTGATACCATTCCCAAAAGCAAATATATATATATATATACATATATATATATATATATATATATATATATATATATATATATATATATATATATATATATATATATATGTATATATATACATTATACATATTTATTATATATAATATTAAATATATACAAAAGGAACATTTTTATTCTCGAGAGAGGAAGAGAGAGAAAATATATCTTCTGTTTCTCTCTTACTCATTATCTTACATATGTAATGGTTTCACAGATTCACTTCCATGGAAATTTCCAACGTTGACCGTGCGTATAGAAGTATAACTTCAAAAAGCGTTTTTTATGTTTTTACTAAACTTTAACACTCTGATAATTTTAGATAGATCCCTAAACAAATCTGATCGTAAACGTTGCTGCTAGCTTAATATTTGAGACAGCAAAATTAGAAAAAAAATCTTTTTGTAATACCACAGTGTTCTGGTAGGTTTTTATTAATTTATTACCGCCCTAGTAATTTTTCACTCTCAACTAACCCGTGTGTAAAGTCAACAATTCTCAGGTTAAAATGTAAGGCAATGAAAAATCTATTTTTACAATTTTACTGTACTTTATCAATCAATAATTCTGTTAGGTTAAAATGTATGGCAATTTTTTTTATATTTCACTGTACTCTACTTATAATTGGAATAGAAAAGTGTTCTGGTAAGTTTTTGCTACACTTTCACCTCCCTACTAATAATTTTCTACCACTAAAGCAGTCTTATTTAGAAACGTTCCCGCTAGATAATAATATTTGAGCCAGCAGAATTTATTATTATTATTGAGTTAATGCCTCGACAACTAAGATCATGGTACAGTCAGGTACCTAGTGTAGTGTAGTGTGTGTGTGTGTGTGTGTGTGTGTGTGTGTGTGTGTGCGTGTGTGTTTGTAGAATAATTATCTTGATACTTAGCAAAGTCGACGTCATTGTCTTTGCTAAGAGACGCTAATTGTATCCGAACGTCTGCGGTCCCTCCGGTGAGTACCGATCGCACAAGGATAGAAATTATTTTCATTAATTTTTAATAAACGAAAATTTCTCCACCCAGATGAGATTCGAACTCACGACCTTTAGGTTTAAAGGTAGGCGCTCTTACCGCTGAGCCACAGAGGGGTTACCAGCAGAATTTAAAAAAATATTTTTAAAATATCTCAGTGTTTTAATAGGTTTTTACAAATTTATTATCACCCTAGTAATTTTTCACCACTCTTTGTGGTAAGTCAATATGAGGCTATTAAATGGAAGCTCGAATGTTAATCTAGCTAATTCAAATAAAATTTTGAAGTACCACATAATTCTGCTCGATTCTTACTTACTTTTCGCTTTTCAAATAACCCGTGGTAGGTTAGGTTAAAAAAAAATTAATTTTAAGTACTGAACTGACAAAACAAAATTAAAAAAGGTATTTTTAATAATATTTTTGTATTATACTTTTACTTCAACCTTTCACTATTTTTTTTTAAATGTATATTGTAAAAATATATTTTTTATCACCTTAAATATTAACCCAACAAAATGCTTGACTTCTCATAAAGAGTAGTTGAGGGGTGAATACTAGTGTGGTAATAAATTCGTAAAAACCTAGCAGAGCACTGTGGTATATCATAAGTGTATATTATTTTTTTTTAAATTCAACTAGCTTTAACCGTAAGCGAGAGGAATTGCTCCCCTTAAGGATGGTTTGGTGTTGAAAAAGCATTAGGTTGGTAATAAACTAGTGAAAAATGGGTAAAAAAATATGTCATCGGCAAAAAGTTTTTATCTGAATTCTGTTAACTTGAAACTTAAGCCAGCAGAATCGCACCCCTTAAGGCTGGTTTCTTCTTCTTTAAGTTCCATCTTCTATCGAAGGTTGGAATTCATTATGGCTATGCGAACTCTGTTGACTGCAGCTCATTCAAACTGCATTCAAACCATTCCTGGTTTGGTTGTGAAAAATTATTAGGGTAATAGGAAATTAGTGAAAAATTATTACATAGCTTAAATTGGATTCCGCTCATTTGTCCCCGCTAGCTTAAGAGTTCTGAAAAACAACTAGTTATAAAATAGCAGTTGATTAAACAACTTGTTAGAAGTTGTGATATTTAGCAAAATACTGTTATAATGTGCTTCCGTGGAATTATAATAACGATTTAAAACTTTTAACACGTTTTCAACTATCATAACATTTTTTGTCCACCACTGATATTATTTCGTCGCTTTTAACAATTTTCAGTATGTTTAACACTTTTCAACGCTTTTTTAATGTTTTAGCCATTTTATTTGTAAATATTTCGTGATACAATAAACGTTTTTTGTTTTCCTTTGCTTTTTATATCTCTTGTTAGAAGCATTTCGACCCATTTAGATTTTTTTGTCGGTGTTTAAATGATTTTGTAGGGGCCTTGTACTATATATGATTTGTTAGCAAAAGATATTTAAAAAATATATAAAAACTCGGAAAAAGCGTTCAATCAAAATTTCCGCACGCACTTCCTTGAAAAAAAAATTCCTTAAAATCCGCAAAACAGTATTAACCTTGGCCTCCATACTCTACAACAATGGTCGTAATCTATAAATCTGTATATTGTATTATGCACTCACGTGCACCAGCGTCAATCATAGCTTTGCTGTTTGTGTTTGGAGTAGATACGGCCTAGGCTGATGTATTACGTCATAAATCGCATTAGGGTCCTCTAAAGTGCAATAACTCTAATCACAAATATGGAAATAAGCGATTGGGTGACGGATGTCTTAAATTGTATACAAGTTTGCCAATTTTTTTACAATTTGTTTATTATATATATATATATATATATATATATATATATATATATATATATATATATATAAAGTAGTTAGGTATTATTGACTGACACGTTATCTAAAATAAAGTTTTATTTTGAGGTTGCAGTCATTAAGTCATTAATCTTTCTGACGTAAATCAAACATCAATATAATAATCAATGTCATAATGAATATATACAAAATTAAATAAAATTAAAATATTATTCTTACATAAATATATAATTTGAATAAGTTAAGTTTTAATGTTATGTCAATTTAAAAATTTAATGGATTAACCTCATGTTGTAAGTTTTTATATTAATTTTATACAATGTTTTTTTATTTCTAATTTCATTGTATTTACTGATACCAAATTTTAGTACATCCTGAAGAAGCAAATAAATTTTGCGAAAGCTAGATAAAAGAACAAAGAGTTTCACTTATCCTGCCCCATTAATGAGTGCAACCTCAAAATAAAACTTTATTATATATATATATATATATATATATATATATATATATATATATATATATATACCATTCTTGAGGATGCAGTCTATTTGGCCAACAAGACAAAGATTACTCTTTGACTTACTGTCAAGCAAATAAATAAATATATAAATTATTATTATTTATATTTATATAATACATATTTCTTCTTCTTCTTTGGGTGCCGTGTCCGTATTAGTCATCATGCTTACAATTTCCTGAAACCTTTCTCTGTCGGCTGCTAAGCGAAATAATTCTTCTACTGTGAAACCACACCATTGTCTAATATTACGCAGCCATAAAAGTTTCTTTCGACCAATCCATCTCTTTCCTTCCACTTTTCCTTGTATTATAAGGCGAAGTAAATGGTATTTGGGTCCTCTAATTATATGGCCAAAGTATTCTGTTTTTCTCCTCTTTATGATGTTTAGGGGAGACCGGGGAGAGTTCGGACCATTTTTAAAAATTAATTTTTATTAGAAAAGTGTATTGATATATTTACCTTTTAAAGTAGTTAACTTAAGCTTCCAAGGTTCAGGCATAACCAATCAAGAGCAGAATATATCAAATCAATAAATTAACAACAAAAATAAAAAAATATTGCAGGGGGTCATTTGTCCGAAGTCTCCCCAGAAACGGGGAGACTTCGGATTAGGAACTGGGAGACTTCGGACAGTACTGGGAGACTTCGGACAGTACAACATATGTTACTTATAAAAATGTATTTAAAAAAAATAGACATGTTTAGATATTAAAAAATTAATGCAATGAATAATCTTCTAAATCTGTATTAAAATAGATCATATTTTCATATCTTTGACGTGTATCTTTCAAGGGCTTCGGTAAAATACATTTTATGTCTTCAAATATAACAAAAGCATCTTCTTCAGTGGAGATAAACCGATTAGAAGTGGCATGTTTTTTATAAAATTTTACGTCGTATCCTTTTATCTGTTTTTCCTGAATTTCTGCAACATAGTGCCGAAATGTAGCTGGTGTTTTTCCATAAACTCTGGCAATTATAAACTGACCATTTGCAATATTTGTTTCTTCTGTATCCACTTCGTCATCTTGCTCTATGAAGTCAGAGGATTCTTCATTGCTCATTATGTCTTCAGAGGAAGAAGAAGAAGATGTTTCAACAATTTTTTTAGTGACTTTCTGTCTTTTTTTAGGATTTACTTTCCTTGTAACAGATCGTTTTAGTTTCCTGTTGGCAATTTCGTCTTTTTCTGGAGTATCCGTGGCAATGATACATTTGCCCTTAGGCCTGCCTCTATTTGATGTTTTACGTTCTGGCGCCTTGGGAAACGGTCTAACCATTTCTGGAGAAATGATGTTTGGAGAAGTTGAGTGACTCGGAGAAACTAAAACTTTGCTTGGCCCCGGTTTGGACAAGCTATCAAAATCTCTTTTTCCGAGTTCCGGTTCTGTAGTAGGCATTGGTCTATCTGTCACGTAAGAAGATAAGAACTCTTCTTCTCCGAATATATTCCTGTCAAAAGGCCAAATACCTGTACACTTGAAACCACTTTTAATATTAACTGGATTGGCAGCTCTGTCCCAAGCAGAAGAACAAATAGCAGGCAAGTCATATATAGAAAGTGTCTGACCAGGATTAGACAACATCCAGGAATTAGCACCATCATTAAAAAACTTTTTGAAAGGACCAAACACTGTTCGGTCCAAAGGTTGTAACTTATTAGAAGTATGAGGTGGTAGTGTCAAAACAGTAATTCCATTTTCTTTGCAGTAATCAAGTCCCTCCACTGAGAGATGGGACTCGTGGTTATCCATGATTAGTAAAATTTTATTAGTATCAGAGCAGAGTGTATTTTTGACAACATGTTTAAGTACTTTCAAAAAATTATCACTTGTCATCCATCCTGAAGGAGATACTAATCCTAAAGCAACTTGAGGAACCCCTTTCATCATGCGGTTTTCATCAAAACGTTGCCGTGGGAATACCCATATAGGAGGCAATGCTTTTCCATCAGCAGAAATTATGCCCACTTGTGTAACTAATTCTCCACGTTCACGTGAGGTCACCTGCCCTATTTGATGTTGACCTTTTCTTCCAATTATTTTAGGTACACGCTGAACTGTAGTAACCCCAGTCTAAAAAATAAGTGATATTAATTATCAAAATAACTAAACAAAATTGTTAATTGACTCACTTCATCTAAATTGAAAATCGCTGAAGATCCAAAAGAATGACGACGTAAAACTTCTTCTAATTTATTTTGAAACGTCTCAACAGTAACTTTGTTAAAACTCGTCATTCTAGCGAGACTAGTGGCTTCAGGTGTTCTAATAGATAGTACAGGATGACGTTTCATGAAACCTGAAAACCAGTCTGTTCCAGCTTCTTCATTTTCGCTCCATGTAGTAGGCATTTTAACATGGTTTTTCTTGGCAAATTCAAAAGCTAAACGTCTTGCAACTTTAGGCGTTAGTCCATGAAATATGGAAGAACAATCTAATAAATATTTTTCAAGCATTTTTTCCATTATATCGGTAAACACTTGAGATTGCTTGAAATTTGGAGAGAATGTTACGTTGTCTATACCCACAGCTCTAGCTTTCTTTATGTAATCTAGAAGACTAGATTTAGGAACGCCGTAGGTTTTGGCGCTATTCCGAATGCTCAATTTGCCATCAAGCACCTCTGATGTGGCATTTTTCATAGTGTCTGCAGAAAATTGTCGTTCTGTTACCCTTGTATATGTACGGGGCATTATGAGCTGTAAGAGAAAAATAGAATAACTACAGATCAGGGGAGACTTCGGACACACAGGGGAGAGTTCGGACACTGTGTCCGAACTCTCCCCTAATGCAAACATTGGTAATACAATGGGTTTATAAAAAAACTTACCTAAATATTGCAACAACATAAACGCAAATTAATGAAATAAGTATAGTAGATTACAGCACCAAAGTTTTATACGTGGTAAGTCTATGTATTTTAAAATATATCTTCTGGATTGCACCGATATTTTTAGAACAAAACTCGACAAAACACTTCACAATAGATAACTCTGTGACTACGACCGAAATCACAGCTGTCAATACATAACCTATAATTATGTACAAATAAGGTTGTGTTTACCAAATAACAACAGTGCATCTTCAAAAATGTGCGAAATTCAAATGTGTCCGATGTCTCCCTGTGTCCGAACTCTCCCCGGTCTCCCCTATGAGCAGACGTTCTGAGTTGATCATTTGAAGAACATCTTCATTGGAAGTGTGCGAAACCCACGATATCTTTAGGATTCGTCTATAGCACCACATTTCGAATGCTTCTAACTTGTTTAGCATTGTGGTTTTAAACGTCCATGTCTCACAACCATACAATAGGATCGACCACACATAACTTTTCAGGACCTTCTTACGAATGTTCATTGACAGGTTTCTGTTGCATAAAACTGGTTTCCAGGTCATAAAAGCCTTACGTGATATTTCGATCCTGGATATTATCTCTTCATCAGAGTCACAATTTACATTTAACCAGCTGCCAAGGTATTTGAAATGAGTTACCCTTTCTATCTCTTCTCCATTAAGAGAAAGCAGACCTTGATCTATATGGATCTTTCCAACTGCCATCCACTTTGTCTTTGAAATGTTGATTTTTAGGCCTCTCCGATAACTTGCTTCACTGACTAGATTTAGTAATGTTTGGAGATCTTGTAAACTTTCTGCAAGAATGGCTGTATCGTCAGCCTATCTAATATTGTTGATTACTTCTCCACCTAGTCTTACTCCCTCTTGTCTGTCGTCCAAAGCCTCCCTAAAGATTTCTTCAGAGTACAGATTAAAAAGAGTGGGTGACAAAACACAACCCTGCCGTACTCCACGTTTGATGGGTATTTTTTCAGTGGGACTGTCTCCAATTTGGATAGAGGCTACTTGATTGTAATATAAGTATTTCAGCAGTCTTATATCATAGTGGTCAAGTCCTGCTGCCCGTAGGCAGTCGAAAAGTGTATTGTGTTGGACTCTGTCGAACGCCTTCTCGAAGTCGATGAAACAAATATAAACATTTTTTCGGAATTCACAACTTTTTTGTAATAGAACGCACATACAGAATAGTGCCTCTCTAGTTCCTAGACCGTTTCTAAATCCAAATTGCTTATCACCCATCTTACTTTCGCATAGAAGGAATACTCGGTTTTGTATAATTCGTAAGAGTATCTTCAGTGTGTGACTCATCAAACTGATTAGTCTAAAATCGCTGCATTTGGTGGGCCTGCTTTTCTTTGGTAATGTTATAAACAGTGACTCTAACCAATCATCTGGTATTTTTCCTTCGTTGTAAATTTTGTTGAAGAAAGTGGTTAAGCAGGCAATGCTTTACTCATCCAAAAGTTTAAGTAGTTCGGCAAGGATTTGATCTGGTCCAGGTGCTTTATTGTTTTTGGCTTCCTGTATTGCCTTTTCGACTTCCGAATTCAGTATATTGGGATCTCTGTCCAACTGGTTGTCATAGGCAGTATTTGGAGCATTTTCCCTAGAAGCATCGTCAAAAAGTTCAGTGATGTATATCTCCCATTCTTTGCACTGTTGTTCGTGATCACAAATTTTTCCGTCCGCGCTTTTAAGTATGTAAGCATTTTCTGTTTTCTAATTCCGGCAGTATATTTAAGTTTCTTATGCAGGTTGAAGCTGTCATGCTTTTTTTGGAGGTCTTCTATTTCTTTACATAAATTCTCAAGCCAGGATTCTTTGGCTTGCTTAATTTTTCTTTTTATGCGTTTATTAATTTCACGATATTCGATAATATTTCTATTTTTGTGTTGATGTCGAACTTCCATCAGATCTAGAATTTCTTGTGTCATCCACTCATTTTTTGCAAACATGGTAGGTGTTTTCAAAGACTCTTGTACGTTCTCTAAAATCGAGTTTTGAATGGCATACCAGCATTCGTTAATGGTTCTGTTTTCGTTTGGTATATTTGATATTCTGTGTATTTTACTATTTATTTGCTGTGTTATGTGTTCGCGCCTTTGAGGGTTTTTCAGGGGGTAGAGATATATCTTACAAGGCTTAGTTGGCTTTGTTAATTTCTTCAATTTAATTTGTATTTTGGAGCAGAGTAAATTGTGATTTGAGTTTATGTCAGAGCCGGGGTAAGTTTTTACATCTTTAATATTGTTTCGAAATCGGTGGTTTATTAGGATGTAGTCTATTTGATTCCGTACTATTTTGCCTTGATATCCATCTTGAGGGGATTTCCACGTGTAAAGACGCCTTTCTGGAAGTTGAAACCAGGTATTTGTAATGGCGAAGTCATTACATATTTAATATATATTTAATATACAAAAAATTATCAAAGTTATAATAATTCATGATTTTCTTACTTACTAGTCGTGAGATTACAGAAAAAGTTGTACTTTACAAACACCATTACACATCTAAAAAAATTTTTAAAATTTTTTGTTAAAATAGCTATATTGTCATTATATACAGTGTGGAAACCACTTATGGAATAAAATTGTTTGTGTCCTTATTTTAGAAAATAATAAAAAACGTTGAGATACCTTTAAATTTAAATGTGAGCTTTTTAAACATAAATTTGAATGTACAGGGTGATCCACGCAAGTCTGGCATAGTCCAGAATCTGTATGTTAAATGAAACACGCCGTATATTTTTATGTTTTAAAAGCTCCTTAACAACCTGATCTCAATGAAGTATATCATGTAGCCTCTATTATAAATTGTACAAGGTGAAATTTTAAAATTAAGTATAATTTTCTTTTAGACAATTAGTTCATAGAATACCCAAAGTAATGTAGTTATCCTTTCTTTAAGGTCTTCAATGCTGGTTGGTTGTGTTGCATATACTTTGATCTTGAGATAACCCCATAGAAAAAAATCTACCTAGCTGGCCACTCAATAGTACCCCTTCGTCCAATTCATTTATTGAAGAAGATTTCATTCAAGTAATTTCTCACCGTTAAAGAATAATGGGGTGTTGCACCGTCCTGATCTCCTATAATACCTGCGCAAACATTCAACTTTTGGGGATAGTGAGTGTGTGTCTCACGCATACAATGAGGATTCTCCGCTGACCAATATCTACAGTTTTGTCGGTTTAATGTAAATGTTGATTCATCAGAAAAAAGAATTGTGCCAAGAGCTATTTCATTTGTGTTAATTTTATCCACCATTCTTTCGCAGAAACCCTTCCTACGATCTGGATCGTCTTCTGTTAGCTCCTGTTAGCTAGCTCTAACATAACACGTGATACATTATTAATTTTAAAATTTCACCTTGTATTATTCATTATAGACCCTACATGATATAGTTTGTTGAAATAAGGTTGTTGAGAATCTTTTAAAAATATACAGGGTGTTTCATTAAAAATAAGGATTATGGACTAAGCCAGACTTGCGTGGATCACCCTGTACATTTAAATTTATGTTTAAAAAACGCGCATTTAAATTTAAAAGTTAACGTGTCACAAAGTTTTTTATTATTTTCTATAATAAGGACACATACAATTTTATTCCATAAGTGGTTTTCACACTGTATGTCATTGTCATGTTGCTTGATTAATATACATATATGAAAAAATATACAGTTACTTTATGTGGAAAGCAAAACCAGTAACATTAGTTTTCATTATTGTTATTTTGATTGTTGATGAAAAATAATATTAATATGTAACAATAAATGTTACTTAATTCGTCAATATTTATTAATATATATATATATATATATATATATATATATATATATATATATATATATATATATATATATAATTTGAATTGTTTTTTTTTCACTAGTTAATTTCTGTCATCGGCAAAAAAAATGTTTATTTTTTTTACAACTTGACGGAAAAGCTGGTAACACTTTTCTCTTCTCTTTTAACATCTTTGCCCAAAGAAAATATTTCTTATCGAAATCAAAATTGACAATCTGCTGCTGCTTTTCACTCTGCGAATCTGGTGTCCTTTTAGGGAAGACATAGACAGCCTAAAGTTTTACATATCTAGGTTCACTAGTTACCGCAGATAACAATATTAGTGAAGAAGTTAAGAGAAGAATACGTATCGCTAATAAAACATATACTTAATGGACTAATTAAACATCTAAGATCTAACATCACAAGAAAAACCAAATGCAAAAATATACAAGACCCTGATAAAACCGGTCCTTGTATATGGATCAGAGACGTAGACTATCGAAAAGCGATGAGAACCTATTAGAGGTACATATGACGAAAAATCCTTAGACACATATATAAGGGGGTAAAGGAAAATGACATATGGCACAGAAGATATAACTTTGAACTATACACAGCATACAATGAACCCGAGATCATAACATCCATAAAGATTGGCCGTCTGCGCTGGATGGGCCATGTTAAACGGATGCTGGAGACTGAAACGCCAAAACATATAATGAGGCAAACACCAGTAGGGAGAAGGTCAAAGGGAAGACCCAAACTTATATACATGGAACAAGTGAAACAAGATCTGAAAACACTTAAGATTACCATCTGGACAAACAAAGTAAAGAACAGAACAGAATGGCGGAAAATCCTAGAACAAGCCAAGACCCAGAAAGGTTTGTCGAGCTACTGATGATGATAATAGACAGTCTAGCTTCAAATACTTTGTATTTAAAGAAAATTTTTGAGCTCACAATTGTGAGCTTTATTTCTTATTATATCCTTATTTATATTTTAATTTTAAAACATATATAATTTTATATAATAATATTTATATATATTGTTCTGAAGCTATTTCTTGTGGCATTGTAAATGAATTACTATTTATAACTGGGAATAAGCCACAATTAAAGATAAAAATACGTTTATTGACATTTCAATTTCCAATTCGGAAATCGTTCTCAAAATACAAACCTATTATTTGTATTTTGAGAACAATTTCCGAATTGAAAATTGAAACGTCAATAAACGTATTTTTATCTTTAATTGTGGCTTATTCCCAGTTATAAATAGTAATTAATATTTATATAATTTAATATATTATTAAACTTAAAACGCTTCCGGGTTGAACCGCGTCAATTATCACAGCACCGAGCTTTCGACATCCTCTCTGACGTCTTCTTTGGGGCTCTGAGGTCTCAGTCTCCCAAGACTTCAGACACTACTACACTGCTCAGTAATTAATGCATTACTGCTGCTGGGAACAGCAGACAGCTTATTTATACCGTCGATGGTGACGTGTTTCGGGTGGAGGTTGACGTGGGGATTGGCGCAAATATTTCTGACGGATGCCGTCATCTCTTTTGTTGAGACAATTTAGCCTTTTTTAATTTATATGACTTCGCGGATAATTCTTCGTTTATTAAAGTGGATGAGGACTATGGTTCTGGAATTTTCAAAATCAATTTTGTGACCTATATGAAGATGGTGTTGACCTAGACCTGAAATTGAATCTGCACAAGGAATTTCATAAACTCCGTGTTGTTCATTTGTAATGTTTTTGGTGATTGATCGGACAAGAGATAAAAGTTTTTTGTTGGGGGTAACTATTGCCTTTATTCCTCTTGGTTTAAGAATTTTGTTGATTTTTCAGTTGGACTTTTGATGTAAGGAAGAAGCTTTCGTATGATGAGTGTCTGAGTCTTTGAGTTGAGATTAAGCAAAATATTAGTGTCTGTGAATGCTCCATTTAATATCATTTTCGCGGTAACCGTTTTGGATGAGGGTTTGTTTTAAATCAGAGAGCTCAGCGGGTCTACTTTCATCATCGCAAAGGTGTATTAATATGGAGACAAGGGTATTAATGACTGAATTAATTTGTGAAGGTGGATGATGAGAGCTTACATATAAGTAAGAATTGGTATGGGTGGGTTTTTGATAAACCCAATGATAAAGATAGAGAGAAATCAGTTTCCATCTTCATCGTGAAGTTGATACCACGATATATACCATACAGACGAGTTTAAAAAGACAGCAAAGCCTGCTGTGGAACCAAAGATACTATCTCTACTGTGAGGCCAAATGACGAATGTATCAGTAACATGAGCGTTTTCGAAATACCGTCACAAAAGTCACTACATTTCCTGCAGCAGATATTGGATCTGATCAACCACTTGTAGCAGATATTAAACTAAGGTTAAAACGAATTCGTCGACAAAAACCAAAAACCAATGTACTTAAATTTGACGATATAAACATAAAACATAACATTAAACAAGAATTTAGCAATAGAAAAAAAACATCAGAGAACAACTAGAAGATACAGAAGAACTATGGAGTGAATTTAAAAACCAAGTCCACAAACAATGTATATAGAAAAAACTTAATCAAGAAAAAAACAGATAGCATCTTGAAACAATTGGAACAACGTCGACTGATAAAATGTAATGAAACAAAATATAGACCCCTGCAGAGAAAAATAAAAAGAGATGAAAGTAGTCAAAGAAAAATGGATGAGAGAAAGGTGCGACGAAATGGAAGATGTAATACCTAAATACAACTTATTTAATATGCACAAAAAAACTAAAAGAAATAAGTAACATATTTAAGCTTCCACGGCTGGCGCTTATAATCTGGACACTGCGGCTGGCGCGCGGTGTATTTGTCCGCATATATTTTTGTCAAACCTTTTGGCTTAAATTTGTTCTACTATCTTCGAAAATGATTTAAGTAGATGTTAATTAACTATTTGAAAATGATAAAATACAGCTTGAGCATTTATTCTGAATAAAATGTTATAAAATTTCAAAATATGTAATATCGGGAACACATTCTAAAAAAAATTATTAAAAATTAAAACAACTGATTAAAATATAAAAGTTTTAATGTTTGTTAAGAAAATACATATATATGTTTTAAATCTATTCAAAAAAATTATCCTCAAAACAATTTGGGCAAGTATAGACAGTGTGTTCACCACACATAAATTTTCCACATTGTTTGCATTTGCGACTGGTAGGTCTGTTTTTTATTCTGTCCCAAAAGTCAAATCTACCTCTACTACGTTCTGGAATATGTTGAGGGTGATTTACAGGATCTACCTTAGTGATTTCTTTTATTCTCGCTGACATAATACGTGGTATATTGGCTTGACAAGCACGAACGTTAAGCTGCGGTTCAATCAGAGCGAATGCTAAATTGTGCAAAAACTGTCTTCGTGGTAAACGAATCTCGTTATTATTAAAATAAAAAAGGACCATTGAGTTTATACCAGCTACATTTAGCATGGAATAAAAAATTACCATTGGCCATCGTCGAGTATTCCTAGCGCAGTCATAGGCAGCACATAACTTGTCTACTGTGTCAACTCCTCCCCTTGTAGAATTGTAGTCAAGAATCATTTCGGGTTTCATGGAATCCTCATCAATTGTATCGTCATGATGTAAACTAGACAGGAGGAGTACGTTTTTGTTTCTTTTTGGTATATAGGACACCAAAGTAATATCATCATAAGAAGCAAACATGCTGGATCGAATAGGTCTGCTTATAGGTTTAGAAAATTCATGGGGTAATTCCTTCTTATTCTTGCGACACGTTCCTAAAAATTTAAGTTTGTAATCACGAAGCAAGGTTTGGACTATTGGTATGCTTGAAAACCAAATGTCCGCAATAATGTTCCGTTTTGTCCCTTTTAGAGGCTCACATAATCTCTTTACAACTTCCGATGGAGAATTACTTACAACAAAAGGACCTGGTGGTTGTTGCCCCAAATATGGCTCCAAATTGCAGGTATAAAAGGTCTTGGAATCTGCTAGCGCAAAAATTTTTAATCCATATTTATTTGGTTTATTAGGTATATACTGTTTAAAACTGCATCAACCTCTAAATGCCTCCAATTTTTCATCTATTGTGACATATTCAAACGGCGTATAACCGGTTTTGCAGTTAAAAGTAAACATTTCAAAAATCTCTCGTATGGGACAAAATTTATCTAATAGTTTTCTTTCCTCACGTGAATCTATATCATCAAACCTTAGGTGTTGTAGTAAAAATTTAAATCGGTACCTGGACATTGTTAGTCGAAACATCTCAATTCCTGTACCGTCTTTATTCCAAAATTCGTCTGTGCTTAACCTGCCACTTTTCAAAACACCTGCCAAATAGAGTAAACCAATAAAAGCACGAATTTCTAAAGTATCTGTTTCCTTTGCGTTTCTCTCTCGATTATAGTTTTCTTGGGAGTGTCTAATATGTTTGTTTGTACATTCAACAATAATGTTTATCATGGTATCGTTAAAAAAAATATTTCCAAATATCTAGTTCACCTTTTAAATTCTTGGTAACTTCTTTAGCACCTGGCAAATGCGTAATTAAGTTTTCTGAACGTGTTCTAACATTTCTTGGAGGAATATGTTTCATCCATTTAGTAGTTGTCTTTACCAAGAAAGAAAGGCCCAGCAGAAATCATCAATTCAGCACTTTCCGTATCAGAAATTTTTTGTTCTGTATCACTATTTTCATTCATTTGTTCTATGTTATTTTCTTCTTCGTCATCGTCGTACTCAATATTTTCATTCTCGTCGTTGACTCGAAGGCATTCGTCCATTAGATGTTGCAAACTTTCTTGTTCTGCCTCATACGCATACATTTTAAAATTTACAATAACTAACAAACGTTCAAAATTTCAAAACAACACGGCTGGCGCGCGGAGAATAATCACTAATACCTTAACATCAACGAACAGGATGCAACTGACGCTTGGTATGAATAAATCAATTATCATTTGTTGGAGGTACATGGGCGGACCAGAAAAAAGGGTGGGTAGTTTTTGAAATATTGAGAAGTTTAGATCGGTGCGGAGATTTTGTCCGCGCGCCAGCCGTGGAAGGTTAAAAAACGAGTTCTCTCTGTACTCGTTGACAATAGTAACAAAATTATTGTAAATGAGCACGAAATAAGAAAAGAATCCCAGCTGTATATATCAGAGTTGTTTGAAGATGACAGGAATAATATTGCCGAATTCTACCAAAACTGTACTGACAGCCCAGAAATTATAAAATGCGAGGTAGAACACGCTATAAAATAATGTCAAAAATGGAAAAGCTGGTGGTCCAGATGATAGACTAACGGAGTTGCTGAAACTAATAGAGGATAACATAAAAGTAGTAGTAAGACTTTTTAATTCAATATATAACACCTGAGTGATTCCCACAGATTGGGTCAAATCCATCTTTGTCACAATACCTAAAAAACAGAATGCGAAAAAATGCTCAAAATATCGATTAATTAGCCTAATAAGCCACAGTCTTGAAATTTTCCTAAGAATACTTCACAACAGAATTAGACTCAAATGCCAAGAAGATCTCGAAGATACCCAATTTGTTTTTAGAATTGCTATGGGAACCAGGGAGGCACTTTTTGCACTTAACATCCTATTACATAAGTGCCATGACCAAAGAAAAGATATATTTGCATGGTTCGTGTATTTCGGAAAGGCATTCGATAAAGTACAGCCTGTAAAATTGATGCAAATACTGAAAAATATCGGAATAGATGACAAGGATATTCGTGTCATTAAAAATTTGTACTGAAATCAAACTGCTATCGTAAAAATTGGAGATAACTACAGCAATGAAATCTCCATACAACGAGGAGTCAGACAAAATTGCATTTTGTCGCCAACATTGTTTAATGTTTACTCGGACCAGTTATTTAAAAAGGCACTTGAAAGACAACCATGTGGAATAAAAATCAAAGGGGAACTACTTAATGTGATTAGATATGCAGACGATACAGTAATTTTGTCAAATAATTTTGAAGGTCTCCAAATTCTTCTTGATTAGATTGATCGTATTCACGAGGTAGGGGAGGAAATTGGCATCAAAATAAACTCAAACAAAACCAAATTTTTAGTGTTAAGTCGTGACCCACATCCCGATGTAAAGCTTCAATTAAACTCCAAGTTAAAAAGTTCACAAAATGACATATTTGGGAACTGTGATAACGGACCAACTAGATTCAGACGTAGAAATAAAACGTAGAATAGCAATTACTAAAACTGCTTTTATGTCAAAATGAAGTCATTTCTGTGCAAGAATCATCCCAGTTTAGAACTAAGACAAAGAATGGTTAAGTGCTTTATTTGGTCCGTACTTTTGTATAGTGCAGAAGTTTGGACTCTAAAAGTATCGATCATGAACAAAAATTGAAGCATTGGAAATGTGGGTTCATAGTCAAATGCTGAAGATACCTTGAACAGTAAGGAAAACTAATGAAGAAGTACTAAAGAGTGTCAACAAAGATAGAGAACTGAACTAGACTGTTAAACATCGAAAAAGGTCTTATCTAAGACATATAGTAAGAGGAAGTCGATATAAAATATTACAACTGATCCTTAATGGCAAAATAGAGGACCAGTTGAGATGTAGGAAGAAAACAAGTTTCTTGGTTAAAAAACGTTCGTGAATGGACTCAGATATCAAATACAGGACAATTATTCCATATTGCAGGAGATCGAGAAGCCTTCCCAATGGTGATCGCCAATGTCGGATAATTCTGATATGGCACGCGAAGAAGAAGATCATCAACATATCGTAGCCAATATTAAGGTTTAAACATTGATATGGTTAGTGCTCGGGTCTCGAAGTCTTCCATAAAGATATTGGCAATTACTCGACATAGTGGGGAGCCCATTGGGGCACAATTTGTGTGTCTGTAGACTTGATTTTGGAAAATGAAATTAGTGTTTATTAGGACATCAGGACATATTTAAAAAAACATCAGGTTTGTGTCTTGCTGGATACTGTGTTTATTTTTCGGAATGTTTAGTGTTTATTCTTACCAGAATGTCTCACGGTGAGATAAGGTATTGTTTAATAAGTTCGATAAAATGAAAAGAGATTTTGATCAAGGATGAAGTATTTTCGGCAAAAGGTTAAAGAGTTTTGAAAAAATACTTGATCAGCGGATGTGTTGGGCAGTTGTATGCATTGACAATGGGTCCTAGAGTTTTATCTGGTTTGTGAATTTTAGGTGGGCAATATATTCGACGTGTTCTGGAAGACTTTTCACGAGGAATTAGAGATTGTTTTATTGTTAATAGAAAGAGAGGTTATATTGATAATGGCTTATGTTATTTTCTCTACATAGGATGTGAAATTTTTAGGAATTGGTCTGTAGTCTGGATTATTATTAAGATTGAGACAAACTTTTTATGCAAAATGATTCTACAAATCACTAGAACGATACACCTCGTACACCTTTTAGAACAAAACTAAAACTTATTATTCAGAAACTTTCAGTTATCTTTTTGAACGGTTTAATGTATTCCTTCCTCAATCATTTGTAATTTTAATCGAAACGTCGAAGAAAAATATTAAATATCGATTCTACCGTTCGATACAGTATCTCCGGAGAGAACTTTGCATGCTGTTGATTTAAAATTAAAATTTTTGCCTTAAATTACCATCTGGTTAAAGTGAAGTTATAAAACAATATTCAAGAAAGTACAGGCGCCATATTTAAAGTAGTTACTGTATGTACTGCTCTAGTACTTTATTTAGAATAGCACAGCACAAGGAACAGCAAAAAAATACATGCAACGTAAGTTGCGACGTAAAAAATAAATCTATTATAGTTTAATATTTTAGAAATAACATAATAGAATAATACACAAAATGAAGCAATAAAACACAGAAATCCGCTGAGCGGAATATGAATGCAACACATTACCAAAATATGCACATAGTATATAGGCGCATATTTGCTTAACTATGCAAATGTAATTTAAAAATACTAAAAAATAAAACAAAGTATTAAATATAAAAAATATTTATAAATGACGGTTGCGTTTCGATTTAATTTGAGTCTCTTACCATTCTCTTATAGGTGACTATTTATTTTAAAAAAATAAATACTTTATTAATCAATTACAAAAATACGCAAAAGATCGGACAATTTTATATAAAGCTTTAATGCTCCTTCTTTCAAGTTTACGAACAGACTGAAAAATATCTAGTTTTAAAATGCAATGGTAAAAATGATAATTAAGTAAATATAAAAATGCAAACTAATCTTCTTACAAAGTTCATTAGAACACAAATCCTGGATGATCATTCTTAGGTGAATGACTAGAACAGGACCGGCTCCTATAACTCATCCCTTGCGAGTTCTTGGCACATTTCATGGAGTGAAAAATGCTCTTGGATTTGATACAGGAACTGTGGGATCATCTTCTTCCGTAGATGGTTCATCGTACGTTGGATGTGTATTTTCTTTTGTTCTTAACTTCTTAATATAATGAATGGCTATGAAGATGACAATAATTATTATTAATACATATATATAAATATATATATATATATATATATATATATATATATATATATATATATATATATAATAATTATTATTAATATATATATATATATATATATATATATATATATATATATATATATATATATATATATATATATATATACATCCTCATCAACGGAGCGTCCGTACATTGTCTTTTTACCGTCAATAGAGCGTCCGCCTACATCGGGGCGTCCGTATATGGACGCTCTAATTTTTCTTTGCTTAAAGTGCCTAAAATGTCATCCAGAACCACTTTACAAATTTTTACGGGGACGCCTTATGATGGTTTTTTGTAAAAATATATACGATGAATGTATATTATAATTTGAGACCTTGACGTCGAAAGCGCGCTGGTCAAGCTCTGCGTATACTTTTCAGAGTATATTATCATCAGTTCTATCGCGTTTAGGGCGTCCGAAGTGTTGGCAACGGTGGATTCGATACACATGATCTGTGCCTAATAACTTAATAAGTTTAATTTTATTATCTTGTTGTATTCTCGACACCACACAGCGAGAATATGTTTCCTAACGGTAGACTCTTTCCGCCTGAATATGTAAGTTATCAATATTCGTGAAATGAAATTGAAAATGAAAGAAACCTTAAATAACCAGGGAAAACACGATAGGGCAATATTGGATAGCGACAGTTTTAAATATCAAAATTTAAAACATATTATTGGATTTTGTTACGTTTTTAAATAATACATGAAAAATTAAATTTCAAGGCTCTACCTGTTTCGAAAATAGGGAACTCCGTAGAGCCGTTTTACAAAAAAAAACTCTATTTTCTGTAGCAATTTATGTGTAAAATGTACAAATGGAAACTGTAATAATTGGAATGAGCTAAAATAAAACGACGATCATTTAGAAAGTAAATCCTACATTTACCTACAAGACAATTTTGAATCACTACAATAATGCGTTTTTATTATGTGAGATGTTCTTTGAATTAAATAATGGAAAATAGTGTGAAATATAATTACTTTACAAAATTTGAGAATTAAAAAATAGGTTTTTTTTAAAGAATTCTTGAATAAATATTTACATTGATAATTTGTTTATTTTAATGTTTTTTTATGAATTTATACATTATTAGTAATTTTAACCCACAAAAATTTAATATTTTACAATTTTTTTTATAAGATTTTTAAACAAATTAGATAATTTATCTAAATAATTACTAATCAACAAGTTACATATTCGTATTGCACGCAATGATTTAATACAATTTAAAAAAAGAATCATTAAAATCCATTGAAAAGTTCCAGAAATAAAACAGACAAAATTTTAGCAGCGTTTTTGAAGCTCCACCAGTTATTGTGTTTAATTGCTACCATTCTAATTTTTTATATACAATAAATTTACTTTCTTTTGTTTAAAATAGCATTTTTAGGTTCGTTAATTATTACAAACAAATAGGTTATAAGCATTTAAAAAAAATTGCTAACTTTGGTCCATGTCAAGCTAGGACCAATTTTTTAAATTTAAAATGAGCGTGACAATGTCAGCTATTTAGCTAATAAAAAATTACTATTTTACAAGCAATGACAAAAAAGTGATTCTATTTGTTTATAAGCTAAAAAATACAATAATTGTTCAATGAAATTTTGCGATGAAAAATTTTATTTTTGTTTATGTTTAATAATATATTTTATTCACTTATATATACTTATATTCACTTATATAACAATTCCAATTTTGCAAAAACTATTAGACCGATTGACTTAAAATTTTAAGCAATTATTGAATACTAAAAACTCCATCTTTTTACAAAGTAACCAAGTCGTAGGTTATTTTTTTAAAAAATTGTCGATTATTTAATAACTTATCAAATTTAACAGTTTCTTGCAATTTTCGTAACACCAAATAAGTATTCTCAATTTTAATAAACGTCATTTTTAGGGTTTTTGTATACACTTCAAACGGCTTATTCAAAATTTTATATCAACTATCTTGATTTTGAAATAGAGCCAAAAAGTAGAAAATAGAAGTTTTTTGCACTTAATTGTTAATAACTTTCATTTTGCAGCGTAATTTTGATTGCGAACTATTAGGTTTATTATTGGATTCCAAAAACACCAGAAACACTAGGTGGCTATCTGTTACTTTGGATGGTCACAAAAACCTCCATTTCCCTAGTCTATTATACTAGGAAAGCAAACCTATAAAAGATTTCTATAAGTAATAATTTGGATAATAACCAGTATTATTTCCACAGTTTAGCAACATTAAACTTGTACATAGTTTGTAAAAGAAAAATACTTTTTAACGAGATGTTTTAAAGTTTCAAAATTTTGTTAACTTAAGTAGGTTTTAAGTAGTGAAAGTTTTTAAAAGGTACCGAAATATATTGGACTACCTGGATTTTTTATCGAGATACTGATTTGAATTGTGAATTATGTAAACAAATAGACAATTATAGTTTATTCGTCTTCCGGGTTTGGACCTTGTCATTTGTGAGTGACCCAAAAGTGGGTTCATCTCGACGTTTCGCTACAATTGTATGTAGCTTCTTCAGGACAACAAAGAAAAGGAAACAAAAGACAGGAAGATGGGTAGTTAGCAACGGTAACTCAGTTACTCAACGCAACCAGAGGCGAATACTAACTACCAAGTTGGGCATTTGGTCACAGTAACTCAACTACTAAACGCAGCCAGAGATGAAAACCACGATTACTCCGCTACCGCTCTCGTTCTATTCCATATTGTTCGGAAAAACCCATATTATTTCTAAGAGCCCCTTCTTTTATTCCAGGAAAATCCGCGAATCTCTAGAGATCCGAAAAAATTCACATAATATCAATCGAGAGGAAGGATACTACTTGTCTCCCATCTGGAATCTCAGTCTAGAGCCGCCGTCCGGTCTTGCTACCACGATGCAGCCACATGATTGGCCAGCGCGCGCTTCTTGACGTTCGCGCCACGAAGTGTGCCGAAACGTCCCGACACGACAGGTCACCGCGACTATAAATAGAGCGGTAGCGGAGTAATCGTCGGATTCACTCCCCGCCTCTCGACGCGTTAGTGTTCTGAGCTGTTGGACGTGAATCCCTGTCCTGGCATTTGGTTTTCACCTCTGGCTGCGTTGGGTAGTTGAGCTACTGTGACCAAATGCCCATCTTGGTAGTTAGTATTCGCCTCTGGTTGCGTTGAGTAACTGAGTTACCGTTGCTAACTACCCATCTTCCTGTCTTTTGTTTCCTTTTCTTTGTTCTCCTGAAGAAGCTACATACAATTGTAGCGAAACGTCGAGATGAACCTACTTTTGGGTCACTCACAAATGACACGGTCCAAACCAGGAAGACGAATAAACTATAATTCTGACTCTGGCCGTGGAAGCCTACGATTTCATTTAAATAGACAATTATTTTAATCTATACTTTTTTAATAAATGATGGCATCCTTTAATTAATATATTATTTTTTTGAAATAAATAAAAAGTACAAAAAACTATTTTTGTTTGATTTTTTTATTTGCAAATACATTGTTTTCTTGTTTAAGTACCCACTATTTACGTTTCCTATAAGAAAATGTACATTTTGTGGTAGGTGTCTTTTAAATAAGTGTAAAAATTTAGTAATTATTAAAAACATAAAAGTTTATACGATTTCCAATATCCTTTTCCAATACTAGCTCCTATAGTCTTATACGCCGTTTTTGGGGAATATTTATTGACATTTGCCACTTCGGTTTTGTCATTTGCAACGGATTTTTATAGTTTTGTCCTGCAATCGATTAAATTAAAAACTTAGCTAGATGATGTATTAAATTATAGAGAAGTAACAGCGCTGAAAATAGCAACATATTAAATATATGTAATTCTAAGTTGTCTTTACCTAATTTAATATTTTCATACCTTAGAGTTCATATTATTCTATAGGATGATATTTTTATTAGCTATTTGGCTAATGTGGCCAAAACGATAGATAGTATCTTTAAAAATATGTAATTATACATATTATGGTTTAAAACTTGACTAATTTTTACAACACTACACTACACTCAGATGCAGTCAGTGGCGCTCCATATTGCATAGGCTCCCTAGATAAAACTCATGATTTAAGATAAAATTTTGCAAACCATTTAAATAACGACTTTTTTTTCCTTAACAAAAAGGAACCGATTAGAAATTTCAAAATCTAGTCGCATTTGATATATGAAATAAATGTACTCAATCTAATAAATATTCGATTTTTGGTAATATTTGTCTATGATCGCTATAAATTTGAAATATTAAGGAAAACACATTTTATAATTTTTTATGGCATGATTGGCGGTTGAACCTTCAACGGTAATATATTTATAATACAGATTTCATAACTTAACGGTTTGAGTAACAATTAATTAACATATCTGATATGCCATCTTGTGTGCCGGCCAATTAGAGTTAACAAATGTTTTTAGCTTTTTTTAGAAAATTCCAATATTTTAAAAAGGCTTTTCGGTTTGGAATTCGAAACGTCATTGTAAAAAATGTAATTTTAACTATAATTAATCTGGCTTATTTCCATAAATATATTTTCTGTTACTTTTGAGTATTTCAGTTTTTTTTTCAATACTATTTACAAATTCAGCCAGAAAAAAAATTAATTATGTATTAATATTTATTTAGTTATCGCACCTAACACATAATATATCATAAATAATCATAATATTGTTCTGAAGCTATTTTCTTGTGGCATTGTAAATTAATTATTATTTATAACTGGGAATAAGCCACAATTAAAGATAAAAATACGTTTATTGACGTTTCAATTTCCAATTCGGAAATCGTTCTCAAAATACAAACAGTAAATTAAACAAATTTTGTTTTTTGTTACATAGTGAAAAAAATTCTTCTAATAATTTAATTTTATCTGACTCATTTATATTGACAATTTAGACATACATTATGCATTTTAAAGTAGACGACTTTAAAATGATATTGCCAATATTGTTGAGTTGCGCTCCTGGAACGACTTTACTTATAAGATAGTTCATTCGATTACATGAAATCAACTTTAACTTGAGAATATCCGTCAGAAAAAATCATAGCATCTAATTCGTCTTTAAAAAGACAAACACATGACATGACAGTAAAATTCTTCTGTTAGTGATTCCATAGTAAATTATGAGGGAAAAACCAGGAAAAAAACCTCATAATACTATCCCGACATTGTAAGTATTTGTTCGTGAATTTAGTTTACCTTCAACAAACATCAAAAATTCTGATTTTATATGTTACGTAATTTAAAAACATAAATCATGTACCCTCTATATGTTACTGACTTACTAATACTGGTATTTTCTTATTAATAACTTCATCTTTCAATATTGGTAACCAGATCCTACTACATTCTGTCGAGGAATTTGCGACACAATTGGCCTCATTTAGCATAATTAGAGCCGCTTCTTTAATTTTTCTTTTTTTACCATCCGTTTCTTTTAGGACTATATTTGAATTATTCCATTGAACCCTATGTTCATTATCCCATGCGTGTTTACATATTTGAGATCTATCAAATTCTCTATTTTTAATATAAGATTGATGTTCACTTATTCTAACATTTAATGGCCTTGATGATTCACCTAAATAAAACTGATCGCATTCACAAAGTATTTTATAAATGCAATTCTTTGTCCTTTCTTGTTCATTGTTAGGTTTGGTTTTGGACAAAATAGATCTCAACGTGTTTGTTATTTTGAATGTTGTTGAAATGTTGAATTTATTTCCTATCCTTTTAAGTTTTTCTGATAATCCTTTTATGTACGGTATTGTTATTTTCCTCATATTATTCCTTGTGTATGCTGTAGGATCTCGTCCTAAGTTGTTCTGTTCTATTCGATCGATTGTTGAAAATTCCTTATTTATAAACGATAAAGGATAATCATTTTTTAATAAAACAGATGTTAACAAATGTTTCTCCTCCAAGAACGAATTTTCGTTAGAACAAGTAATTTTGGCTCTATCGTATAAGGATTTAATTATTCCCTTTTTTACATTAATATTGTGATTTGATTTGAAATTTAAATATCTATTGGTGTGTGTTGGTTTTCTATACACCTGAGTCTCATATCCAGTATCGTTCTTAGAGATTAAAACATCCAGGAAAGGTAGCGTGTTATTATACTCCTTTTCCATGGTAAATGTTATTGTCTCTTCTTTATCGTTTATATCGTTTAGGAATGTGTCCAACAACTCTGATCCATGAGGCCATATTGAGAATACATCATCTACATACCTCCACCATACTGTGGGTTTGAAATTTTGTTTAGAAATGATATTTGTTTCAAAATCTTCCATAAATATATCGGCTAAGAATGGAGATAAACTAGAGCCCATTGCTAGACCAAAATTTTGTTTATAGAATTCATTATTTAGTTAAAAATATGTATTATCAGTACATAATGTTAATAACTCCATTATAGCCACATTAATACCACATGTGGTAGGCAAAAAATTTCGTTACAAGGTGAACTTTGAAAAAAACAAAAATAATGACAAATACACGGAAACATTAGAAAAATAACGTTGAACGACATAAATTTAGAAACAGTAAGCGAATACATCTACCTGGGACAGACATTAACAGTTAACAAAGAATATCAAACTACCGAAAATAACCAGAAGAATAAGATTAACGTGGGCAGGATTTGGAAAACTGAGATAGATATTGAAAATCACTAAAATAGAACAATATTTGAAAACCAGAATTTACGATCAGTGTATCCTCTCTATACTCACATATGGTTCACAGACGTGGACTCACAAAAAAAAAACAAATAAATGAATTAGAAGCAAAACGAAAGTAAAAGGCGTAGAGGAACATGCTGCCAAATTAAAATGGAGCTTCACAGGACACAATGCCCGACTGAAAAATAAGACATGGTACCACGAAATACAACAATGGAGACCATTGTTAGGAAAGAGAAGCAGAGGAAGACCACAAATGAAATGGACGGATGATATTAAGAAGATCGGATGACATAACTGAAAGCAAGTGGTGCAAAATAGAAGACACTGGATTGATTTGGGCGAGGCCTATGTCCAAAGTTGGATTACTCAAGGCCGAAGAAGAAGAAGAAGGGGTTTATTAACATCCCGAAGTTTTAAGGGGTTAACTTTAATAGCCCCCAACTTAATAATATTAGTATTAATCATCCTGATATCTTTTCCAGCCTTACAAACACTTTTTGGTTTTCCAATATCGCTTCGATAGTGCGGCTCTCCCCGTACCAAAACGTTTAATCCACTTTTAGTCTTGGTTTAAATAATACGTTTAATAATTGAAAGCCTAAAAAGCGACGAGAGATAGTGCCTACACCCTATAGGCTTCTTCTTTCCAATTAGTAGCTTTAAAATCTTTTCCCATACGAATTAATTTGCCAAAATCACTTAATACTTTACCATAGTTACCAAAAGAAGAAAGAATGAGGGGAAGGCATAGGTAAATTTGAAAAGAAGGCATTGACTAAAAATGGAAAAGAAAGAGTTAACTGTAACAAATACACTTTTAATACTTTTTTTCTCGTATCTAGTAATCTTAAACTATTTGTCTTCTTATTAGTTGTAGCAGCTAACAGTTAATACGATTTTATCTTTTGTTTCAGATACAGTGTACTACAAATGTGAAGAAGATGGAAGTTGGTACTTTCATGAACCATACAATAGGACATGGGTTAATTATACCACTTGTGTTAACACAGATGATTTGTCGGTAAGTTAAAAATGACCTGTACACTACCTTCTTTTCCAGCCGTCATATAATAGCCTTCGAGTCCAAATCCAACACAAATCGAGCAAGCAAGTTATATTTTAGCTTAATTTATCCTACGCATTTCTCTGAGAATTTTTCTCAATTCTAATCGTAAAACTGCAATCTGAAAGAAAACTGTTCTTTTTCAGCGATATCTGCTGTTTCTTTAATCTCTGTATACACATTATCTTATCGCATCATTTTTAATTTTTGGTAAAGTGTAGACTGCATTTTTTTTACTATTTAAGTGACTCTTTAGCTTCTTAATTCTCAAATTTAAAGGGTCAAAGAAAAGCCCACCATTTTCTTATTTTCCTTTAACTGGCTAATCATAAGTTCCATAAATTATGATGCACGAAATAATGAATGGCCATATTTGTTTGGTTGTTTTTTCGATTACCTTTTCATCAATAAATATTAAAATAATATCACAAATATGTCCAACGAAGTTTTTCTGGTCCACTGTCTCAAGTCCTTAAGCTACGAAATGCGTGGTCTACCTAGTACAATTTTTCCTTTTAGTTTGCCATGCATAATAAGTTGAAGGAGATGGTATTTCTTGTATCGCATTATGTAAACGAAGTATGACTATTTTTTTGCCTTATCAAAAAAAGTTGTTGTTGTTGGCCTAGCTTCATTGTGACATGATGTATCAACGATATTCGTAACATTATCCGGAAGCAACACATTTCGAAAGACGCTATTTTAATTCCTCGTGGTCTTTGACAAGGTTAAAGCTTCCACCCCATATAAAAAAGTTGAAAACACATAGCACCTGAGAAATCGGAATCTAATGTATATATCAAGCCGTACGTTACGTAGTACTTTCTTCATTTTGTTAAATATAGTTTTAGAATTATCCAACATGGATATGTCTGTTGCGTAAAAATAATTTATGAGTTATGACTTCTTTTATGTGAAATATGAAATAATAACGTTGTACTGTCCTTCTTTTTCTTCTTTTTCTTCTTTTTATATAGACATGTCTGTTTGACTATCTGTTTTTCAATGTGCCTCTAGTAGGTTGTCGCTCCATCGTTTTCGTGATCGTCTTTCTGTTGGGGAACGTCTCTTGCCATCTTTACTACTCTAATTGTCTTATCTTATATGATCCTTCCATTTTACTCTTCTATTTCTTACAGAGTTCTTGATGTTCTCTACCATGTATCTACGTCGTATATCTGTACTTTTAGCTGTATCCAATAGTGTCTTACCATCAATTGTTCTGTCTTTTTATCTTTGCTGTTTTTAACATCCTTTTTTTTTTCTTCTCTTTGTATCAGGTCTTCTTTTTGCCGCATATGTCATTATTGGTCTAATGAATGTTTTGTAAATTCTGCCTTTTGTGTCTTTCCCCATAATTGTATTTCTTCATATTCTTTCATTTAGGCAGCGTGCGTCTCTGTTTGCTCTATTCACTTGATCTTTCACTTAATTTTCGAGCTTTCCGTAGCTAGATAATATGATACCTAGATATTTAAACTCCATCACTTGTTCTATTATCTGACTTTACAGCTCCCCTTAACATCTTACTAAATTTGCTGTTGTAACCATGCATTTTGTCTTTTTTGGGGAAATTAACATGTTACATTTTCTGGCTGTTATACTAAATTGGTGCAGCATAGGCTGTAAATCATATTCACTTTGAGAGAGTAGTGTTGCGTCGTCTGCATGCTTACGTTGTGTTTCTCCTATTTGGTATCCGTTTTTTAGTTCTTAATTTTTTTATTATTTCATCTATAATCAGGTTGAACAATAGAGGACTAAGGGAATCTCCCTGTCTTATCCCATTGCCAGCTTCAGTAGGGTCGGTTAGTTCTTCTTCTACTTTTACTTTTATTGTGTTTTTTTTTGTAGATATTCTCGATCGTTTTGATTATTCCTATAGGTACCTCTTTTGCGTACAGTAAGTGGATAACGTCTTTTAATTTGATCCGATCAAATGCACTTGCCTCATTATAAATATAGCGGCGGTGCATGATCTTCCTGACCAAAACCTTGCTGTTATTCTGCTAGTGTTATAATTTCATTAAGTTTTTTTGTTCACTTTGGTCATTAATTTTAGTGCTGTGTTTAATAAATATAATGCCTCTAAAATTTTCCGGGTCCGATTTGTCTTCCTTTTTGAAGAGGGGTATTAGGATACTTGATCTCCATTCTTGAGGAATTCTGTTTTGTTTAATCATTTTTTGGATTAGTCTTAATAGTTGTTTGGTCAGATCTGGTCATCCGTACCTAAGGAGTTCGTTCGGTAGTCTGTCCTCTCCAAGTGATGTTCTTTTTTTTAATTTTCTTAATGCTTTCTTTACATCTTTCTTCTCAATATGTATTGCTTCGTTTGTCGTCACCTCTGGTGTTGCTGGTTCATTTTCGTCACCTTTATCAGATAGAGATCGAAAGTAGTCTACCCATGTTTCCTTCTGGATGTGTTTCGTTTTTATTAGTTCGTCTATTTCTTTTCTTTGTTGTCTGATCATTATTCATATTTCTTTTTATGTTGCGTAGAAGTCGTGTTTCATCTGTTTTGAGAAACTCTGCAGGCGTTCCTTTTTTATTTGTCGGTTTTTGTTTTTTATTAACTGAAAGTATTCGTTGCGTTTCTCATTCATTTTTTGTGGTTGTATGCTTGTTGTGTTTGTTGTGTTCTGTATTGTAAAAAGGCTTTCTTCTTTTCTTCACATTTTATCTTTACTTTCTCTCTAAATCATGGTGTTTTCTTTTTTGATATGTTACTGTTTGTTACTTTCCTCTCTCCAAGTGATTCTGTTGCTGCAATAATTATGTTATTTTTGATTTTTTTCCAGCTTTCCTCGATGTTATCGTTTTCTAATATTTCATTCTCAGCAATCTTCTCTGATATTCTTTTCCTATATAGGTATTCCGTGGATTCCGTATTTAGTCCTTCGACTTTTTGATTTGTGTTTGTGTTGGTGCCGCTCCCTTCGGTCTCTTCTCTCTTCGATCTCTTCGGTGGAAGGTACTTCAGGATGATTGTTATTTTACATAATACTAGGCTATGATCGCTACCTACATCTGCTGAGTTGAGGCATCTTACCTCGATTATTTTTGATGTTTTTATATCTCTGCTGGTTATAACATAATCTATCATAGATCTTTGTCTACCGGTGTTAATAAATGTACATTTGTGTTGGTCTTTGTGGTGAAAAAATGTGCTGTTTACTCTTAGTTCGTTATTCGTGCAGAACTTGATCATCAGTTTTCCATTTTCGTTTTAAAAATTCTCGTTATGTTTTTGTTTAATGCCGGGTATTACTTGATTGCCTGTTCGAGTTCCAAAATCTCCCAATATTATCATCTTGCCTATAACTTGATCTACTACTTGTTGTAATTGGTCATAAAACGCTTTCCTTATTGTTTGAGGCTTGTTCTTTTGTAGGCCGTATACTTCGATGATGTCCAGGTCTTTCTTCTTTATTCTTATTTTTGCTGTTACTATTCTTTCTGATATGTATTGACACTCTTTGATGTGATTTTGGTACCTTTGGTGTATTAGTAAGGCTACACCTTCTTTGGCCTTGCTTTCTTTTGCTACTCCACTGTAGACTGGTATGTATTCACTTTATTTCGATTGACTTTTTCCTTTTTTTTTATTTCCTGTAGAGCACAAATGTCTATTCCTTTCTGTTTCAATATTTGGGTTATTTCTTGGTCTTTTGAGTTAAGCCATCTGATATTCTAAGTAGTAATCTAAGTATCTTCTCATCTGCGTTTTAGATGTTTTTCGCTTTTCCTTATTTCTTGCCGTAGTCGTCTTCATAGTATCAATCCAGTTCCGAAGCTGTATATGTTGGACATGTTAAAAGAATAATCAAAAAGTTATCTAATAACAAGGTTTATTTTCGTAAACCTTACCGATTTCATTTATGTAAACCGCTGAAGGTGTTCTTTTGGAAACAACATTGAACTGTGTTTATGATTTTTCATGTTGTTTATAAAAATCAAGATATAAACCGTGGTTAAAGTTTGCAAATTATCGCCGTGTATATTATTAACAATAATTTTATTATTATTTTGATACTAATGCTATTATAACTGTGTCTTTTTTTATTTTCAGTTTCGCACCATTGTGATAATAATTCATTCAGTAGGATACAGCATTTCATTAGTGGCATTGTTAATATCCTTAGCACTTCTCATATATTTCAAGTAAGTTTTTTTATCTGTTAGTTTATATTTTAAAACCATCAGAAAATAAAATTAATTTAATCAGTTACAAAACGACTTAAAATTATAGAAAACACTGTAAACAAAATTCAGCATGTTTCTGTACTGAATTATTTTTTATATGTTGGTCTTAACTTCTAATTTTTAATTCACTTTATACTGCAGGTCCATTTTTAGATTAAATAAATAATTACAAAGGTAAAAATTACTATTATTAATGAAATTATTAAAAAATGAGTTATTACACAAAACTTATCAATGTCGCAAATCGCTTCTACAGTGATCAAAGTATCCAAATAAACGGCTCAGCGGTACTTGATCAACCGAGCTCTCTGTGCCGTAATTTAAATTCTGCTAGCAGGCTTAGTTCTACTTACGTCTATTTATTTTATGGCTCTATTGTAAAGAGACAAAATATGTATTTAATTATAGCCCAGTCAAAATAAAAAAATTGTATTAGGTTTCAAATTGGGACCTTTTCCAAATCGAAGTTCCATCGAGGTGAAAAAAATCATTTTTTCATGAAAGTAAAATTTTTTCGATTCCACGAAAAAAATCTTCGCCATAAAAGTTTTTACTGTTTTTTACAGTTTTTTTTTTAAAAGTCTTCTTTTTTAAAAACTCTTTATAAACAAAATATGTATTTATTCTTAGTAAAATAATTAAAAAAAAAAACGTTAAAAGTATAATTGGCATTTAAAATTGTTCATTAAACATTGTTAAAATATACTATTTTTCACAATAAATGGCTTTGTTGACAAGAAACTTTGTTTTGAAAAAACAAAAATTAGAGAATTCAAAAATATTCGATATTTTTGCTACAGCTGCCTGGGGAAAGGAATACCAAACGTTAAAACGTTTAAAACAAATGCAAAAGGATAACGCGGGTGAAAAATTTGTCATATTTTTTAAATAAACCGCTCTATTGTATTAGAGTTGGTAGTAGTACGCCTTGTTGTTCTGTCACGCCTTGACCTCAAGGCATCTGTCTTTTCACGTTGTTGGCCTTATGAAACCTGTTGCCTCCATTTCACTGGCAGCAGACTAAAAGCTTGTAGTAGTAACTTCATTATACTTTTAAATTACGAAATTTTTAATTAATCATTTTAGTATTTCTACCTAAAGTCAAAATTAAAACTTAACTATTGATACACTTTTGGAAGTGCATCGTAGATCTTTTAGTTCTTCTTCACATTAATGTGCTTTTTTTATATTTTTTACATAAATTTTTTATATACTTAATATCCTTAGCACTTCTCATATATTTCAAGTAAGTTTTTTTATCTGTTAGTTTATATTTTAAAAGCATCAGAAAATAAAATTAATTTAGTCAGTTACAGAACGAATTAAAATTATAGAAAACACTCTAAACAAAATTCAACTGAACCACATGTTTTTTTGCTGTGCTTATTATTTCAATTTATTGTTCATGCAACATAATTTTATAATGTCCATTGTCGGAGACTTCTTTACAATTTTAATATCATTGACTGCTACATATCTTTTTGAGGTAACACACTTAATAACTTTTCTTTGGATGTTAGGTTTTTCATATTGTTCTTTTTAGATAAACTGATGATGCTTTCTGATTAGAAAGCGAAACGTTTTAATTAAATAGATGAAGTAGCCATCATTTTTCTCTTCTTTTCTCCACCTATTGACCGAAAAACCCGTCACTCTACGAGTGATCCTTTTTATGGCTGCGGTCAGAAGGTTGACGGAATTGTTAGAGAAACACTCTTTTGACTTTTTGTCAAGCTTTCGGAACTATTTTATTACTTTTTCAAGACACTGTAATATGGATAAAAAAAATGTGTAAATATTAACAAAATATCACAATTCGTCAGTGTAACTTACTAGTCGTTGAGATATACTATTTAAAATAAACTTAGACACTATATCTATACATCTACACAGTGTCGTGAAAAAGGAATAAAATAATTCCGAAAGCTTGACAAAAAGTCAAAAAGAGTGTTTCTCTAACATCTCGGCTAACGCCATGTTTTGAAGGGAACCAGTGTTGTTTATGTGGTGTGCATAGAAAAATTAACCCGGTTTAATTTACTTACGGCAATCATAGACATACTATACAATTATATTAACATTGTTAAATATAATAACATAAATATAAACAATTACATAACCTCACAAATTATATGTCTGTGTTATGTATTTCCTTCTAAATCATGGCGCGCGTGCTGAAAAACTTCAAAGGCGGCATCTGAAAGTGTGCATTCTGATTTATTAGTCTGTGCTGAAGCCCTAATAAACTGATGGTTTGGTTTAGAGGGAAGGCACCAAATTTGAGACACTATTTTTGAAAAACAAATATAAAACAGAATATTGAAAAGTTTTTAAAACATTTATTTCGAAAATTTCAATATAGTTCCTATATCGACAGTCACTAATATCCTGTATTTTAACCGTTCAGTTGGTATCCGTCTTTACCTGCAGCTTTTATTCCTTTTATGTGATCTTTAAGTTTCTTAATCTAAGATATATAAAAATCATAGAGATAAATAAATATACAATATGGTGGACAGAAATTTTTTTAAACTCTTGTTAAAATCTTTGGCAATTCAGTCGTCATCAAGCAAATCGCCACTAAAATAGCAATTTTATTTCCAGTTTTTTTATAAAATCTTAATTGAACTAAGGCGGAAATAACATCTCTTCGATTCTTCTCGTTAAGTTTATTAGGTACTAAAAGAAATATATAATCCAGTTAACGACGACTCATAAATATTTTATTTTGATCTAGTTATGCCGCTATTATAATTTGATTTATATGGGCAATAGTTTTAACTAATTCAATCATTTTTGATACCGCAGGCGAGCAAAAAAATTAATGATTTATTATATATTTTACTCTTTAAATGCTAAATTTTATTTATGTTAACACTTTAAATGCCAGCCCGAAACTATACAATTTTGTACTGGGTCTTGTGCGATACGTATTTTTTTTTTTGTAAAATTACTGTCTCTGGGTAGGTGCATGTGGCGCCTGATTGCACGGTCCGTAGTAGGGTTGGCGGTTTTTGACAAAACACCGGTTTTCGGTTATACCGGTTTTTTTGCTTACGGTTTAACCTGGCACTTATAACCGGCCAAAAAAACCGGTTTTTTCCAAAAACCGGTTTTCGGTTTTTTTATTCCAATAGATTAGAATTTTTTCAATGCATGTACAATTCCAGAACATTTACAATGCACTTTAGTTTGCGATACTACATTTGACTTGATATCAATATGATCAAAATTAGTACTATCGAAAGAACATCAATATCAATGTAAATACAACACAATTTTTTGTGTTTTTTGAGAAAAAAATTCCCCAACAAAATTTCCCAGACTCTTTCAAATGGGATTTAAAGAAAATAATATCAACATAAATATTTTACTTAAAAATAAATTGGATAATGCAATTCATCTTTTATTTTTACTACCATAAAAAAAATTATCATGTATTACTTTTAACTCATTTACGACTTCCATTATGGGTATAAATCGTTTTGAAAACGTAGGATAATCCTTGGAGATTCGTATTCGTAATCGGTAACTCGATATTCATAGTCATTATTTTTTTTTTAATGGCATTGACATTAGTCATTCAGCCAGTTGCAATAGATTCTTCAATCAGACAAATGCACAACTCTATCCCTAATCGAAAACGAACGGATAATTAATAGAAGAATTTACGACAAGGAAACTTACAGGGTCACTTGCTTCTCGTCTAGGGGCCCATCAAGACATTCTTAGTAGACAAACAAAACTGGACCACGGATAAGGTGTTATAACATTTAGGGTAAACAAAGGATACAAATCTAATTTTCCACACGATCATGAAAAATTTCATGCTCGAGTACAAATTCTATAGAACCATGCATGTGTCTGACAAGAAATCTATGATGATATTATATATATTTTGTGAGCCTGTCGCCAGTAGCGACTGAATATTGAATGGTGCATACATATTAAATTCGATTAATTTTTTGTAGAGAGAGTTTGAATGCTGTTGAAACATAAGGGCATTCAAAAAAGATGTGATCAAGATCACCCAGTTTTCCGCACTGTTTGCAATTATCATCTTCAATCGCATTTATTTTATATAAATGACTTGGATAACACGCATGTCCAAAGCGTAGTCTATTTATGGTGGTTATATATTTACGTGGAGATTTAAAATTCTTAAACCAAGTAGTTTGTGGAATAACTGGTTGTAAAGTGGTGTATCTTGTTTGGTTTGTAAGGCAGTAAAGATTCCATTGATCTTTCCATGTCGCTAGTTGGTTTTTTTTAAATATCCTAATGGCATCTGATACACATAAAGGATATGGCAATAAAGTGCCTGATGTTATACTGGTTTTAGCTAAGTAATCTACATATTCATTGTCTTTGAGTCCAATATGTGCCTTAACCCAAATAAATTTTATAATAAAGCCAGAGTCTACTAAGTGCTTTAATTGATCTTTTATTAGAAAAATATAAGGATTACTAAATGTTTTGGGCAAAAAAGTGTTTTTTATGTTCTGTAGAACTGAAAGGCAGTCTGAAAGAATTAACGATTTTTTAATATAAGAGTTTTTAACATATTTCAAAGCTTCGAGTATAGCCAATGATTCCGCCGAGAAAATTGAAAACTTCTTGGAAAGTTTGTACTTAAATTCAGAACCTCCTGAGGGTAGAAAGTAGGCACAGCCAGTCCCTTCTATTGATTTGGATGCGTCCGTGTATATAACTGTGGCATCACTATAACAGTTCAAAACAGATCTCAGAATATTGTTGCTCAATTTGTTGTTGTGACTATATGTGGGTATTATAACTTCAGCTTTATGGAAGAGAGCAAAGAAGTCTAAATTTTTTTCCACTTTGGCCAAATTTTTTAAAAAAATTGAATTGTTCTGTAAAGCAGTGCACAAAGGTGGAGACGGCTTCTTAATCCAATATTTATGAGTGAGATCTGATTCGTTAAGTTGACGTATACTGGAAAATAATTTGGGATATGTTGAGTGGGCTTTGAGTACCCATTTTTCGCTTAATAAATTTCTTCTAATCAAAAGAGGAGGTTTATAAGCTTCAACATGTAGTGGTTGTATAGGGGTAGATCTCATAGCACCTAAACAGACCCTTAAGACAGAATTTTGAAAAATGTCAATTTTTCTTAGAAGATTTCTAGATGCAGAACCGTAAAGAGTAGCACCATAATCTATAATGGATCGTATATAAGCTCTGTAAAACAATAAGGATGTTTCAACATCGCATCCCCACCACACTTTGGTTGTCATTCTAAGAAAATTACTACCTTTGTTGCATCTATCCAGCATATATTGTATGTGTTGTTTCCAAGTCAATTTTTTATCCAGTATAAGGCCCAGATATTTGATATGGTTTTTGAATGTAAAAGATTGATTATCAAGAAGTATATTTTGATTTGGAGGAAGGTTGTGTCTTGTGAAGACAGATACTGCTGATTTGTCAATTGATAAATTTAAGCCGTTCTCTAAGTACCATGGGAAAAGAGAACTACATACTCTACCTAGGTTTTGCATACCGTTTTCATATTTCTTACTTTCTGTATAGATACAAAAGTCATCTGCATATTGTATTATTTTAAATGGGATGTTGTTTATTTGCATATTATGTATGTCAGACGTGTACATATTAAATAAAATTGGCGATAATACCGAGCCTTGTGGTATGTCGTGATAGTTGTGTCTAGGTCCTATTAGCTTGTTATTATGGTTTCTGACGTAGATTACCCTGTCTGTATAGAAACCGATAATTGTGTTAACGAAAGCAATTGGCAAATGAAAGAAATTTACCATTTTGAATTTCAATATTGACAAACAAACTGATTCATATGCTCCTTCAATATCCAAGAATAGGGCTGCTAAATAGTTATTCCTAGTTAAGTTTAGTCATTATTTTTGGTAATCAGAAAAAGCCATTTACCCACTTTCAATGTCAAGAGTCAAGTGTGAAAAATAGATGATGTATAAATACCAGATCAGTTCTTATGTAAAAATATTATGATTACAAATACTTTTTCAACGAAATACTATAATAAAATTTAATTGTTTCTGGCTGATGTGAGTGACTTTCAGTTTGCTTCTGTATTAATAAAATAAAATAAAAATTGAATTTTAGTTTTGTTTGGAATAATTACTTGAGAATAATAATTATGATTGGGTGGGATCCAAAATAATACCTAACCTAATCTTAATCACTGTAAAAACCTAATAACCGGTTTTTACTTTAAAAATAAAAAAAACCGGTTATAACCGGGACAAAAAAACAACCGATAAAACCGGTTATTTCGAAGTAAAAAAACCGGTTTTCGCTTAAAACCGGAAGGTTTTACCCATCCCTAGTCCGTAGACTTGCTACGGTTGCCTACTCCGATCTTCTTTGTTAACTTGTTAAACAATCTTTAAACTTGAATAAATTTATATATATTTTGTTTTCCAAAGGCTTGGTTGGATCCTTTGTAAATTTTGTATAAGGTCCGTTTATTATTAGATCTTAAATTTTGTTTTCATATTGAAATTTATCCATTACCTCAGTTGCATTTCCCTTGTCTGCTGGTAGGATAATTATGGAATCGTCATTTTTAAAAAATCTAATAGCCTTTAATTTTTCTTTGCTTGTTTTGTTTAATTTTAAACGACTTTTTCAATTCAAGTTTATGTAATACTCTGTATTCTTCCATTTTGACGGTTGGTTATCATTGAGATATTTTCTCAACAGCAAAGTTTACACCCTTTGACAGTATTAAACTTTTCGTTGCATTTAAATCATCGACTTAAAATCTATGGAGAGGGCATCACGTGAATAAAAATGACCTCACTTCGGCCATATTGTTAAAAATATTGTTTTGACACTTTTGGCAGATCTTATGTTTGTTTACATTTGTTGATTTTCGAATATTTTTAGTTTTATAATACTTTTATAGAAACTGTAATAATATATTGTGATAGTGCATAATAATGGTTTCTTGTTCTCAACGTAGTTGCAGTAGCAGAAACAATGTTAATAAAAAATCTTCAGGAATATCGTTCCACAGGTTAGTATACAATAGGGTGCATCGAAACAGGCGAAAAATTTTTTTTTTGCAATGGAAAAGTAATACCTCACAAAAGTTGCCCAATCAACTGGTAAGTAATTTGGTAAAATCTGGTCGAAATTGAAAAATATCTTCTGCCCCCCCCCAAGACAATTAAAAATTTTGAAAAAATATTAACCGACAAAATAATTTTTATTTTGAGACGTAAATGGAATACCTCACAAAAGTTGCTTAAATAACACACTATTTAATATTTTAGTAAAATTGCGTTAAACTAAAAATATATTTTCTGCCCCCCTCGGCATTCAAAATTAGAAAATTAATAAAAGAAGGTTTAAAATATGTTCTGGTTCTACAAATCAATTAAAAATTTAAGTTAAGAAAAATATTCTCTAACATTTTTTTTATAACAAAATGGCCCAACTTTTCCTTCTGTCTCCGTGATGTCACCAACGTTTTTTTTAATACTGAAGTAAAAATAAAAAAAACTATAAATTTAAAGTGGTGTATTATAGAAGTATTACAAAAATATGGTATAACAATTCTATTTAAAGATGTATTCTGATTTAGTGTTAAAGTGAGGCATAGTTTTTCTGGAATCAACTCGCGTTTTTATAAATCCATCCCTTGAGTCCGCTCCACAAACTGCTTGAGAAGCTTCTGTCACAAGCTTGACACATCGTTCTACACATTGTGTGTGGCAGTAATATTTCTCAATATTAAAAGGGTCTAAGTCCAGATTCTTAATAAAATCTCGCAGATCGTTATTCGAAACTCTAGAGAAGATAGGTGGTTCCGTAAGGTTACACTCTTGCCAATTAATTAACTCAAAGTAGTCGTTTGCATCAAAATTTATAGGAGAAATTTTGAAGACTCTCAAGTTTTTTGATTTTGTCGCTGGAAAACTTCTTGCTTTTAAGATGCGGCGTAATCCAAGTTCCCGAATATGGAGTCGTTCATCCGATATCATGCTTAGAAGTATAATTTCACAATGACCGAAATATGCTGCTCGTTGAATTACAACGTCGACTACAGCCCTTAATTCGCTATTTAAGTACCGAGATAATTAAATGGTTTTAAAAAGATGTTTTGCACCATATTTACATGTCGGTTGGGATTTTATACTGAACCACATTGGAGCGTATACCTTCATAATATATTCTGTGAGTAAGATTAAGTTCACCGGTGGCACGATACTCGATACATAGAGCCGAAGAATGCGATTGTCAGTTGTTACCCACCTTGAATGTACCAGGGGTCTGGGTTTTCGATCTGTAACACTGGTAGTACACTGGCCACTGGATACTACGTGGTACATTTCATACAAATACTTTTGATCTGTACTAAGCTCCTCCAAAATACTTTCGGGAGTCGTGGGTAAATTACCTTTGATTGGTTTGAACGCAACGATTGGCAGTTGGTCGCATTGTAATAACTGCTTACCAATAGGACCTGAAAACTGCTTACCAATAGGTCCTCTAGGTCCAGAAGTTTCTCCATCAAGATGGTGAAAAAGATGTCGAAGGGGTAGTTCATTTGCATGTAGCAGACATTCAAACCACTGAAGCGGTTTTTGAAGATGTTCTTCTAATAGTCGTATTACACCCCCCTTAACGCCAGTATTTGCGACTGTGCTCTCACAACCAATAGCTTCAATTTCTTGTAACGCGATTGAATTTTCTATTAGGAATTGAATAATGGAAGATTTGATATTTTCTGATGTACCGGACAGCGGAGAAACATGTGCCAAATAGTTGCATCCTGGCTCCTGCACAAGTGTTATGTGTTCTTCCATGATCGTTTGACGATAAACCTTTGCACCTTTTCTTACTTGAGCTAAAGTTTTGTCTTTGCGTCCATCAAAGTAAAGCCCACGTAGGTTAATCGTTGAATGTTCTTGTAGTCTCTGAATATTAGAACGCCTTTCTCTTCTAACTTTATTTTTGTCGATAACGTTAAAAGAGTCCGCTGATGTAATTATTCCTATATCGGTTAAAACGGCGGATGCAAGAGCAGCTGCAGATCTATCAGATATGCCGTGTCTATCACATGTTTTTGCAAAAATTTTCAACTTAATTCTCATTTGATTTTTGTTGATACCTTTAGAGGTTAAAGGTACAGAAACATCATCTTGAAACGTAACATCATCATTATCATTAATAAAATTATTTGATTCTGAACTTGAAGAAGAATCGCATTCAGGTATTGGATTAATATCATTCTCAATAACTACGGTATCTTTCGTCTTTTGTCGTTGTTTTCTCTGAATATATTTTCTGGTTCTCTCTCTATCAACTGTGCTTATCACCATTTTTCTCGGACCTCTTTGATCTAATAAAAACTCTAGTTTGCTCAGATGCACTTTTTGAGACTTGCTACAAAGGCAATTCAGTAGAGTATTACATTTGCATGCTGCAAGATCGAAAATAGTTTTACTTTTCTCCTGAAAGCATAGAATTTTATTTTGGTAAGACTTACTATTTTTCCTGCTCTTAAATGGCTTCATAAGCTTGGTGTATTTGTCGTGGTAGGATTTTAGCAGCTGAATTATTCTTGTTCGTGAAACTATTGAAATTGTAGCCTTTCTCCATATTTCCTCCAATTTCATGGCAACCTCCTCGGCAATAACGGAAAACGCTGGCTCTTTCTTGGTAAGTTTTTTGTTCAGCCTCTTCCAAGCACAAAATTTCATCACTTGTTCAAACGTCGGTAACACATTTTCAGGCATATTTGATGGTTGTCCAAAAATGGCGCAGTCCACAGCACATCTTGTTTTTATTCCCGACGTTCCTGGCTTATCCATTTTAAAAAATCTTTAGTCTGAAAACATCAATAACAGCAAAGTAATGCACCGCACCAAACAAGCGAATTACACTCACGGACTGTGTGACACAGATGCTAGACACTTACTGATAAAGGAATCAGGCACTCGGGTAGTCTTGGGCCCCGTTTTAAGGAATTTTAACGATTATTACTCGAATGATTTTAGCCAAGCGTCAATGACATTGAACCGTTGTATCTCGGAGTATATCGGACCAATGATATTAGAATATCAGGATCTATACGATACGCGTGGTTGCCGATTTTATTTCATTGGTAGTACATATTATGAATTTTCGAATAGCAGATATTGTTAGAAATAGACGTTTTGCGGTAATTTTCAATGGGGTTGAGGACACTTAATAAACAAATAAAATTTTAAATATCTTTTAAATGTGTAATTTACAACATTTTAAGTTTTATTTAATTGATATTAGATCGAGTAAGCACATATTTTAATCCAAATATAAAAAATTCAGATTTCCATAAAAGGCAGATATTTAATAAAGTTTAAGGTCGTTGGGGGGGCAGAAAATTAATTTAGAAAAAAAAAAATAAAAATACTAATATGCTAAAAAATAACACTAGCAACTTTTTCACACTATTAAATACAACATTTCCAACTTTTATTTTTTCGATGCACCCTAGTATACAAATATGTAAACAAAGTAATGGCCCGTACTTCAGAGAATAAATTAATAGTATTTGACTGTATTAATTTATCTTTACCGCGGTATGTATAATATAATATATCGTGTTTTTAGTCCTTACCGCGGGATAAATAAATCATAGTTTATTAAAAATGTATTGCACTTTTTTTAGATTATGATTAAATCTTCTGAGTAACTAGTCATATTTGTATAGTAGTTTTAATATTATTGAGTCTGGCGCTGATCCCACCGCCATATTGGTATTAACGTTAGCCTCGCCTACCTATGCCGTTTTTAATACATACGTTAATTTGCTCATAGCTTCTCCATAGATTCTAAATCGATGATTTAAATGTATATTTGATACATTGACAACTGTCGCTAATATGTCAATATTTCTATTGAGGTTATCTAAAGTGTGTATACTGTTTTGTTCTAAAAGAATACTAAATTTATTTAAATGTATATTTTTTTTGTTTCTTATATGAATTTTTATATATTATATGTAAACTAAAAATAATTTAATGATAATCAGAATTTGATTTCAAATTGAAAAGCAAATCTTCAATACTCACAATATCTTGTTCAACAAAAAATAAGTTAGATCTATGAAATTGCAATCTTTCGCGGATCATGGACAAACTGGCTCTATGTAGAATGTTTTTCAACCTTCTACTTGAATATGCTGGACGTAACTTCAAGCCCTTTAGTATAATTAAGTATTAAGTATTATTTCTACATCTACATTTCTACAATATCTGAAAATTTTGAATAACGCTGGGCCCATCACGGTTTCTTAATATTGTTCTAAAGTTATTTTTGTGGCATTTTAATACTAACAATAATTTCAATTCAAAATAATATTTTTAGGCTTTGATACATTTATTCATATTATTTATACAAAAACTATATAATGCAATCGGTTATACAACAACTTTTTAATACAACATAAGATACGATAGATCTGAGAGTCGATGAGAGTTATTGATGACAACTCAATGGAGATTTGACTATAACAGATATGTTTATATATTTATATCAACATGACCCCATCTGCTTAGTACTCGTTTTTGAATAGTCAAATAAATAAAAATTATTTTTTCTCCTAATAACCGCTATAACGTATAGAAACCGATATTTGCACCAGCTCATACCCAGCAATACATAAATGTTTATGACTGTCATGATAAATTGCAACCAAATTTTATTACTTTGATGCATTTCGTATTTTATTACGGAAAGGGCTATAAAAATTGGACGCAAGCACTTGAAATATGGTACGGAGGAAAATTAGGAAGTGGATTAAATGGAGTCGTTGGAAATGCTTGAACTTTTAGTGGCCAAAGGAATATATAAAATTTTGAAAGCTTTAAGTGTATTGGAGTATAAAAGCTTAACATGTGATAACATATTTAATGAGGATTAAACTGATAAGTAAAAAAATAAATATGGTAATATAATCATATAAGAACAGCAACGTAGCTGAGTAAATAAATAATATTGGCATACATGAACGGCATTATGCATCACTAAACCAAGCGCCATTTTGTCAAATTGTTGACTATGGCGCTTTTTGGTACAAGGATCTACAGACCGAGAGTTTGGTACAAATTCCACGGCTTCGCGCAATCGTACTTGTAAGTTCGTATAGTCGGCTGGAGTCACAATTTGCCAAATTTAAATGTAATCGTTTCTACTCATTCATATTAATATTATAATCTATAATATATTATAGTTTTTAATATTGGTAATATTATTAAAGCTTTTAATATTATTTTTTAATATTAATAATAATATTAAGTAATTAAATATTGCGCCTTGCTTAAAAAAAGTACGAGATAAATAACTCGTTTTTTTATATGAAAGTGCAATTTTCTTGCTAATGGCTTGAGAGGGGAGATTTCCAATATAACACCAACCAAAAGACAAAAATATTAACTTAGGTACATGCAATCATTATCACTGCTTAGCGTATTTTCATGGAAATCAACCGCTGTGCTGACTAGTATTTTTTTTTAAATTGTGATGAATAAATAAAGTATATATTAAATAAAGGGTATTTTAAATACATTTGTAATATTTTACGCGAAAAGAAGAAAAGACTCCGTTCCGAGTCGTGAGCGTATTTCTTATATTTTCTTTAATTGTGTTAAGCTACTCGGATGTGAGTCGTTGTTATAATTATTCAAAAAAATTAATTTAAAATATTTTTTATTAAATCAAATGAGAAATATTATAGCAAATTAAGAACTAAGGAAAAAAACAAATTTTCATTTCCTAGCAAATTGTTTCTGAACCCTAAGATTATAACTTCCAAATAAAATTTGGATAATATTGTAAAGGCTTTTATACACTGAAATTAAATTTAAAAAATACATGAAAAAAGTGAAAAGATAATAAAAAAATCCCAAATTTAAATATATCTCGAAAACAAAATACGATCTGGAAAAATAATACCGGAAATGTTTAATTTTTTTGAGCTCTTCGATTGTCTAGTACCTTCAATTTCAGTTTTTTTCAACAATACTCAAGTATTCCGATTTAATAGTCTCAGCCTTATAAAAATTTCCAAGAAATTAATATCGGATGAAGTTTCAACAAGCGAAATGAAAATCCTAATATTAAAACAGCATTATGACCAGGTACAATATCTGACTGTTATACAAGTTAGTAGGTAATTAGAAAGTCAGTATGGGCAAAACCAGCTTATTCAAATTATAGGTACCTACCTTTAGTCTTGTATCGAAGGATTTTAATTTATTACCCTTAGCATACGTAAAGATATAAAAAACGAGTTATTTATCTCGTACTTTTTTTAAGCAAGGCGCAATATTTAATTACTTAATATTATTATTAATATAAAAAAACAGTATTAAAAGCTTTAATAATATTACCAATATTAAAAACTTTAATATATTATACATTATAATATTAATGTCGACGACAACCCATTTTGTATTTGAACGGTCCGCCACTGCAGCCCAGCCAGCCAGCTAGTCGGTACAGACGACAGATGACAGAATGACATTCCATCACCAGCCGTTGAGAAGCATAGAACTATTTGTTATTGTTTTCATATTTTTGTGCAAATTCATAAATAAATGCAGTATTTTAGACTATTAATTAATTTCAATAAATACAGTCCACTACAACAATAAACAATTAATATAAATGAGAAAAAACGATTACATTTAAATTTGACAATTAGAAAGTCAGTATGGGCAAAACCAGCTTATTCAAATCATTTGAAGGATTTTAATTTATTACCCTTAGCATACGTAAAGATATAAAAAACGAGTTATTTATCTCGTACTTTTTTTAAGCAAGGCGCAATATTTAATTACTTAATATTATTATTAATATTAAAAAATAGTATTAAAAGCTTTAATCATATTACCAATATTAAAAACTTTAATATATTATACATTATAATATTAATATAAATGAGAAAAAACGATTACATTTAAATTTGACAAATAGTAACTTCAGTCGACTAGTTCACGAACTTACAAATACGATTGCACTGTGGAATTTGTACCAAACTCTCGGTCTGTAGATCCTTGTCTTTCTGGTGGGAAATAGTATAAACTATCTACAGAATAAATTCGATTAATCTGTAAGTAACGGTTAACCAGATATATTTAAAAAGACCAACTGCCTTTATTCTTATTCTGGATTTTGAATTTTGCATCACTAAATCAAGCGCCTAATTTTGTGTAATGGTTTTGCATCAGTAGACCAAGCGCCCCTTGCGAGCGTTTTGATGATTGTAAATCAAATATTTGACAACATACGTACATGAACGTTGTTAACAATAACTTTTTGAGGCGTTTAGGTTAAGAAGTAATGGCAGTTATTGCTTAAAATTTTCTACAGAAGATGCACAAGAAGAATGACTACAGATGCCATCAACTTCTAAAAGAGAAACAAGAAGTAACATTATTCCTCAACAGAAACAAAAAGAAGAAAAAATAGTAATAAATAGTAGAGTGATAAAAACTATTCGCCCATGTGAAGACAAAACAACGAGAATACGAAGTAATTAAATCAAAGTCGCGAATAAAGAAAAAAAGTTGTATTCAAAACAAGAGTTACTTCACACAGAGAAATGTATGTAAAGAATCAAAACAGTTACTTATGTATCTTTGTAAGTGTAAATGTTTGGACAAGATTGGTGTGGTTAATGCCAAATAAAGAATTTGATAAGTTTTACAATGTTGAATCTCATGATGCTCAGAGAGCTGTAATTTGTTCAAATATTTTCGAAGTCCCAATATCCGCTGTAACAGTGTGTAAACCTTTTTTTACAGATCTTAAGAATATCAAGTTGCAAAGTCAATGCAGCATTGAAAGCTATGAAACGTCCAATGGGTGTTCGAGATTGTCGTGGTCAAAGTGTAGGTCATAATAAAATTAACGATAATCGTGTACAAAAAGTAATTGAGCACATAACGAAATACCCTGTAAGTACAAGTCACATTACAGAAGAGCTAACACAGAAAGAGAATACCTAACAGAAGACACAATATTAAGTAAAATGTATAAATTGTATAAGCAGCCAATGATCCTGTTACATTTTCGTTTTACAAAAAAATATTTTTATCACGATTTAATCTTCAAAAAAAAAAGTTAAAAAAAGATATTTGTAGTAGATGGGATTGTTTCTAATTATAAATTAAAAATTGCGCATATAACGAAAAATTAAGCAAGTTAAAAGAAGAAAAAAATGTACACAAAGAAAAAGCTAAAAGGTAACAATCTAGAAGAAAGCTAGACATGAAGATGAGCAACGATCAACCTGAAATGAAAACCTTTTGTTTTGATGTAGAAAAAGCTCTTCCCCTTCCGAGAACTACAACAAATATCGTATATTATAATCGTCCGTTTAGTATCGATAGCGGCAAGGATAACAAAGGTCATTGTCATGTTTGGATAGAAGGTGAAGCTGGTCGGGCAGCCCAGGAAGTAGGCAGTTGTCTTAAGAAACACATTGAAGAAAGTGTTACTTCTTCAAAATATGTAATTTTGTGGTCAGACTCTTGTGGCGCCAAAAACCGCAACATTAAAATAGTTTTGATTCTGAAAACGATTTCGGAAACTCATTCTACCATTGAAAAAATTACATTACTGTATCTATTTTCTGGTCATACTTTTTTATCCAACGATAGTGAGTTTGGAGGTATTAAACGTTTATATATCGTTGATGATTACCTAAACGTGATGAAAAAATCCCGTAAAAAGAACCCACTAGTAGTTCACAGAATAAAAAAAGAAGAATTTGTTGGAACAAAGAAGTTGGCAACTATGATTACAAATGATAAATCAGACATAGAAAACAGTAAGGTAAGCTGGCTTAAAACAAGAGAAATTAAAATAAGAAGGGATAAACCACTGGGTATTTTTATGAAAACTGGTTTTAACACTAGTCAAGTTGATGTAGATCTTCACAAAAAACTTCAAAAAGAACGGCTTGTTGCAATGCAATCCCTAATTAACCACTTGATTCCTCTTTGGCCCAGAGGCAAGTCGCTTTCTGTGCCTTAGCTTAACGACTTAAGATCTTTAATGCACCTAATACCAGATGATACAAAACCTCTGTATCGCTCCTTTTTCAGTAACAATACAGTAGAAGATGACATTGACGGATTTGATGAAGACTTAGACTCTGCATTACAAGAGTTTAATTTTTTTTTTTTATTTTTGATTAATTTCTTAAGTAATATGGAACATTCTAAACAATGACTTTTATTGTCAACTTCTTCTTAGGGTGCCTGTCCGTTCCGAACGTTGGCGATCATTCTGGCTATAATGATTTTATTGATTGCTATACGAAATAGCTGTGTTGAGGTCTTTCTATACTATTCTCTCAGGTTCGCAAGCCACGATATTCTTCTTCGTCCTAAGGCTCTTTTTCCTTTAATTTCACCCTACAAAATGCATTGGAGTAGCTCGTATCTGCCTTGATTTCTCATTATATGTCCTAAGTACTTCAGCTTACGGCTCATCACATTGTTGACCAAATCCGCGGTTGTGTTCATCCTCGGCAGTACTTTGTCATTGGTGACTTTGTCTGTCCATGGTATCTTCAGGATTCTTCTGTTCAACCATAATTCAAAAGCCTGAAGTTTTAAAATAGTTTCCGCCTTCAATGTCTACGTTTCTACTCCATACAGAAGCACTGAGTATACGTAACATTTAAGGAGCCTTATTTTTGTTTTCAGTGTGAGGTCATGACTTTTGAACACAGAGCTCATAGTCAAGAATGCACTTTTGGCCTTTCCGATGCGACATTTAATATCTCGGGTATTATTCCATGACTCATTGATTATAGTTCCCAAGTAATTGTATTGTGAGACACATTTAATTCTCATTTGGTTCACACACAGATTTGCTCCAGTTATGTTTTGCTTGCTGATGATCATTGGCTTTGTTTTGCTAGTGTTTATATCCGGTGCATATGTTCCACTTGTTTCCGTTTTTCTGTTCATTAAGTTTTGCAGATCTTCTATGGTACTGGAAGTATGTATCATCTATGTATCATCTGCATACCGCAGGTTATTGAGCTTGACTCCATTTATTGAGATGCGTTGATCAATATCTTTTAGAGCTTCTTCAAAAATGTGCTCCGAGTACAGATTAAATATTAGTGGTGAAATTATGCACCCCTGTCTCACTCCGCTTAAGATTTTGACCTCATCTGTATATTCTCCATCTAATCGGAGTACCGCTGATTGATTCCAATACAGATTAGCTATAATTTTTAAGTCTCTTCCATCAATCCCTGTTCTCTTCAGTACTTCCATCATTTGTTCATGCCTGACTCTGTCCAAAGCCTTCTTGTAGTCAATCAGGCATGCAAAAACATTACAGCTGACATCTCTACATTTCTGAAATAAGATATGCACGCTAAATAAAACTTCCCTCGTAACAACTGCGTTCACAAATCCAAACTGATTGGGCGCAATTTGTTACTCGCTTCTTTATGTGCCGTCTTCTACCGAAGGTTGGCGACCATCATACGATAGGTTTCTCTGTTTTGTGCCGCATGAATTATGTTCGCAGCTTCTGGTATTTGAAACCATTCTCTCAAGTTTCTCAGCCAGGATTTCTTCTTTCTGCCCAAACCTCTTCTACCTTCAATCTTGCCTTCCACGATAAGCTGTAGCAGACTGTACTTATCATTACGGAACACATGGCCCAGGTATGACGCTTTCCTCCGGTTAACAGTTGTTAACAATTCCACCTCTTTACCCATTCGTCTTAATACCTCTGTGTTGGTCACTCTTTCTGTCCAAGGTATTCTCAGTATGCGTCGATACAGCCACATTTCTAGAGCCGCTAACTTCTTTATAGTTGCTGCTGTTAACGTCCACCCTTCGCCGTAAAGTAGCGTAGAGAGTACGTAGCATTTCGTGGCGCGCCATCGGAGGTTAATGCTTAGGTTGCGGTTGCTTAAGAGCTTTCTCATTTTGATGAATTTGGATCTTGCTATTTCAATTCGGATCTTAATCTCTACTTCTGGGTTGTTACTCGCATTTCCGGTAAATTCTTTTGTGAATGATCTTTAAAAACAGCTTCAGCAGATGGCTCATTAGGCTTTTTGTCCTATAATCTTCACAAACTTTTGCTCCTGGTTTTTTGGGCAATGGTACGAACTCTGATTTGAGCCACTCTACTGGTATCTTTCCTTCCTTGTATATTTCATTAAATATATCAGTTAATATTTTTATTTGTTCTGTATCTAATAACTTCAACAGTTCTGCAGGAATTTCATCAAGTCCCGGTGTCTTACCAACCTTCATTTGTCTGACAGCTGCCGCTATTTCTTCTGGTAGGATTTCGGGACCTGAATGTTCTTTAACGGTGGGTTCTTGTACTGTTCTAAGGTCATGGAAAAGTTTCAGCAAGTATTCTTCCCATACTTTTTTTATATTTTTTAGTTATGGCAAGATTGCCTTCATTATCTGTTATTTTTCCGCTGTTGCGTTTTCGAAACTTTCCAGCTGTTTCCTTCACCTTTCGATGAACATTGAATTTATCATATCGACTATGATACTCTTCTATTTCTTGACATTGTTCTGTCTTTTGTTTCTCTTTGGCTTCTCTTATTTTTCTTCTGACGATGGTATGTATTCTCTTATATTGTTGGAGATTTTGTTTGTTTTTTTTTCTCTGATCCATAAGCTTAAGTATTTCATCGCTCATCCACGATTTGCGTTTCTCTATGTCTTTCTTCAGGTGTTGTTCTTTCATTTCTCTCACTGTTTCTTGTATGATGGTCAGACTTTCCTCTATAGTTTCTGCATTTTTGCATGTTAGCATCCTTGTATTGAGGTTTCCACTCACCTTCGGTCGACCATTGGGATGTTTCAGTTTTCTTAAATCATACTTCTTCATCGACTTACTTGTAACCTTCTTCATTCTGACTTTGAAATTATCTACAACTGGTACATGATCAGAATTTAAGTCTGCCCTCGGGTATGTTTCGACAGATGTACAGCTGTTCCTATACCTCTTATTTACTAGCATGTAATTAATCTGATTTCTTACAATCTTTCCCACAGTATCCTGTGGAGATTTCCAGGTGTATAGTTTCCTTGGGTGTAGCTTAAACCAGGTGTTCATTATTACTTATTGATTTGCTTCCGCAAAAACCTCCAATGTATCTTTCCGATCATTCCGGTTTCCTAGACCAAATGGCTCCAACTTAGGCGTTGAAATCATCCATGACAATTGTTAGATCTTGCTTTTTTAACCTTTTCATGACTTGATTAATGCTATGGTATAATTCTTCTATCTCTTCTTCTGTTCCTTCTGTTGTAGGTGCATATACTTGAATTATATTGATGTCGACTGGTCTTGCTTGTAGTTGTATAAGCATCACTCTTGCTGAGATTGGGATCAAGTTGTCAACAGACTTTGCCACTTCTTTTGTCAATATATTGCCGACTCCTAATTCATGTTTGCCGTTATCTGTTCCAGAATAGTAAACGCGGTGTTCCCCGATATTTGCGGTTCCTGAACCTGACCAAGGCATTTCGCTTATTCCCAGAATATTTAATTTCATGTTTGCCATTTCTTGTATTGCATTATGGATTTTACCTTCCTGTGCCATGGTTTTCACTTATTATTATCATACCCAAATTGAAAAAATAGCTTGTGGCTTACTAATCATTCACTAAAAGTGATATTTATGTTACGCATCATTAGACCAAACGTCCTCCATGTTACTTGGTCTATTGATGTATAACACAATTACACAACTCTAAAAACTCATTTTTGTATTTCGTGATATTTATTTTTTGCATATAAACGTTTTATTCATTGTATAATACAGTTATAGCTTTTTTCTCTACTCTGCTATTAATTTCTGCATCTAGAGATCCTTTTTCTTCTATTATTCCTCGTATCCTTTTTTTAGTTTTTTACCACTACTCTTTTTTTCAAAAGTCCCTGAATTTTGAAAATTTTCCTTTAAGAACTGTACTGCGAACAAGCTAATCATATCGTCATGGGAAGTATAACTTATTCTTACATAACATAAAAAAATACGACTTTAAGACTTTAAGAAAGTTAACTTTTCTAAATTTTACTCCGCACTTACCCTACCTGACCCTAATATTTTTCTTTTACCTAATTTTGGTACTTGGATTGTTGTCTCAGAGATTTTGTATTGGCCATCCTATAGCTCTACAATCCAATTCGAACTCTGGCCTCCCTCAGCAAACTTCTCGATTCGTTACAAGCCCAGACTGTGGTGGAAAAAAGCTGATTTTACACTGTAATCCAGGAATTTATGTAATGTGGCATAGGTTATAAAGGGCAACCTCAGGAGCAATCCTCCAGTTCATTAAACAAAAAATTTTTGGTTATTGTTTATTTATGAGCCTTTACAGGTGCAATAAATGTGTTGTGATGGGTAATTTCTGTATAGATTATGAAAGTACTCTAAAAGACCTTCAAAATGAGGCGGTATATGTTCTTAATTTATATGCTATTGCAAAAATGACGAATTAAGGTTACAATTAAATAACGTGATATTTATTGCATAATTGCTTTTTTTTATTTTAAATATATTAGGTACTACATTCAAGCCTATAACATTACGAATCGAATGTGCCGTAGTAGGCCTAGATCGCTTAATCTGTTGCTTAGATACATAACTTAGTTTATCCAACGACCTTCAACTTTGAATGCTCATAGGATTTTCAAAAGAAATGGTAAAGGGCTAATTATTGTTTCATTCTCTTCCTAAAGCCGTAAATTTTCATATTCCACTGAAAAATATTTAAAACCATTTTAAACCAGTTAAAAACAGTTATTTATGAAGTTGTAAAATTGCAGTTCTAAACATTTAGAGCTGCAGCGCCCCCTATGTACCCTACAAATTTCTAATTTGCAGATATTGGAGCTGGCTTAGAGACGAAGATTAAAAAAGAGTTTTTTACGACCAATAGGAGCCAAGTTAGCATAACTTTTTTTTAATCACAGAGGCTTTATCAATAATAATTGAAAAACGAATCTGTCGTTGTTCACTACTTAAAAACCTATATTTTCAAGTATTTGTATTCTCTGGGGTAGCTCGTCGAAGTAATAACATCTTAATTACTTTCACCCTTAAAAAACTACGCCCAAACCCCCCTAAAAATTTTTTTTAATATTCAATTTTTTGTCAATTCTTTTACTTTTGCAATACTATTAAACGTAATCTACTACCAAATTATTATTGAGAACATCCACATGAAACATCCCCATTTCAAAAAAAATTTTATATTCTAAAATATATACTACTATTATTTCAGTATTTATCTTTTTGTTTTAAATACTTACTTTGGATAATTGAAATGCATGAATAATCCGAACATTTTTTTAATGTATATGTCCATAAGTACATTGTACATACATGCATATATACCTATCATAAAAAAAATAACAGAAAAAATCAAATTGATGAGCTCAAACTAACTTTTATAGTACATAAACACATAATTAACAGAACAGATTTAAAACATTAAAAAACAGATTTCTACCGAAATAAATTTTTATATTAAATAATAAAAATAAAGACTACATCAAGGTATTATATATTTAAGGTGGCTATGCTTTAAAAAAAAATCAGTCACTTTGGCCTGTGTTAAGAGTTTTCGATTTTTTATAATAGTCTGACGTATTTTACGCAAATTTAAAATATCGACAAAGTCTGAAGATTATTGTTTCTGAAAATAGTCTATTACAACATTGACAGATTCCTCAGCCTTTTGGTTAGTTATTCTATTGATTAATAACGTTTTATCATTGTCTTCATCTTGAGTCTCATTTTCGGATGAATCAGGCTGTGACGTACCGTACCGGGCTGATGGGAAACCAGTTCGACAATTTCTTCGTTGCTGAAGAGCTGACTCATTTTTATTACGCTCTGTCCATCTCTCAACCTCGGTTTCATCAATTTCTTTAAACACATCGGCGTTGCGCACTAGTGCAGTTCACTAGTTCAGCTATGGTAGTGTTTTTATCATCATATTCCATGATCATTTTATCTTCCTTTAGCGTCATTATTTTGTAACAAGCTCTTTTTAAAGTGGTCTCTTTTACTCTATTCCATGCATTTGCCACTGTAAAAATTGCATCTTTTATGGTAAACGATTTCCAAAACTTATTAGATGAACTTCATCCAACAAGTTCATTATCTCAATAACACCTTGATCCACTGGTTAAGCAATGGATGTAATATTGGCTAGGAAAAAAAAAAGAAATTTCCATCGTCAGATCGGCTCGCCTCATTGGGATGAACACCAGTATTCTCCAGCAGAAGAACCGCCTTGTGTGGTAATTTTTCTTTCTTCAAATATAACTTTACTTTAGAAATGAACTTTTTATGGAACCAGTTTTTGAAAATGTTACAAGTTATCAAGGCAGCCTTCTGCTTACAATAGTGAACTGGGCTTATAATAGTGAACTATAAAAAGCGCGAGATTATTTTTACTTTCCAATCAGTCAGCTTCAGTCTATGGCTGCCAGACGCATTGGTACAATACAACACGGTTATCTTGTCTTTACTTTTTTTATGCCCATTTGCACTCATCTCATTACCTGCAACTAAAATTTTTGTAGGTATTGCTCGCCAGTATAATCCTGTTTCGTCAGCGTTATAAATTTGAGAAAGTTGTAAATTATTTTCTGTAATTATGGTCTCCAGCTTATAGCAAAATTCTACCATTGCTTCTCCGTCGGCAATGAGCTTTTAGCCTTGGATGGTAAGCTCACGAATTCAGTGACGTTTTTTGAATCGATGTAATCAACCACGGGATGCGTTAAAAGGTTCTTTGATTTTCAAATTTTTGTGAAAAATCTCCGCTTTCTTAACACGCATTGGTCCCGAAATTGGTACGCTTTCAGATCTTTTCTGCAGAAACCACTTGGAAATCGCTTCATCGAGTTGTTGAAAAGTCGAGATATAAAATTTTGTAGTTTCAATTTGTTTCTATTAATATGACACTTTTACTCTTTTCACTTCTGTTTAAAATCTCTAGTTATTGTTCAACCGTTAAAAAACTTCTCTGTCATTGACCACTTCATTTTCTTATGGTGCCCTATCCAATTAGTAAATGTTGGCGACAATTCTGGAATACTCCTCTCGATCTTGTGTGGCTCTAAAAAGTGCATGGGCATCGAGATTTGTCCAATCCCTTATGTTTTTAAGCCATGAGTATTTCTTTCTTTCGATGCCTCGTTTTCCTTCTATCTTTCCTTTCATAATGAGCTTTAAGAACTGGTACTTGGAATTTCGAAATATATGACCCAGATAAGCAGTTTTTTTTCTTTTTATTATTGGCAGCAATTCTCGTTCTCTGTCCATTCGATTTAATACTTTGACATTTGTTGTGTGATCTGTCCAGGGAATTTTAAGTGGTCTTCTAAATACACACATTTCAAAGGCCTCCAATCGGTTCATCACATTGCCCTTTATGGTCCAGGTTTCTACACCATATAGCAGTATGGAGTAAATGTAACATTTTACAAAGCGATATCGAATAAGCTGAGGCTACTGTTGCTTAGCAAGGTTCTCATATTAGTAAATGCTGTTCTGGCTTGCTCAATCCTGCTACGTATCTCTATGTCTGGATCTAGATCTTCAGTTATCCAACTACCGAGATATCTGAACTTGGGGACCTTTTGGATGTTCTTGTTGTTTACTCTTATATTCAATTGCATATTTCGTGTTCTACTAACCACCATTAGGTACCTTCGTCTTGTCTATATTAATCTTCAAGCCAACTCGTTTAACACTGGTTGTTGACATTTTGAAAATAAAAACACGTTATAAGAATAATCAGAGTAGCTACTGATTTCTAGCTTCCAACTATGTAAATATGTACTAAATCTCACACATTTGACGTAACACGCAGGCGCAGCAGCATATTATAAGCTACCGGTTTCCAGGGATTCCCCGAGCACTGACGCTTTGGATATTACATTATGCGCCTTTCTAACGGCGTAATAATTTGCAGTAGCACGGATAATTCCCAGCCCGGATAATCCGCACACGGATAATCGGGGTTCTACAGTATTTAAAAATATTCTATTAAAAAAAAACTTAATAAAATTGATTTTAAAAACTTTTATTCAAACTAGATTTTTAGTAAAATTTCATGAGAAATAAAATAATTGGTTTAATAAATTAAAATAAACATCAAATATACGTATATCTTAAATTTCAAATTACTTTGATCGCAACTCTCTCCCTTACAATTTTCGCACATCCTCGTATATTTTAGGCCCTGCTTACGGCATCCGCAATAGAAAAAAGGTAAACTTTATTCGTCAATTTTAACAATAAATAATAATTTTATTTTAGGGAAAATACAAATACTTGAAAATATAGGTTTTTAAGTAGTAAATGACGCCAGATTCGTTTCTTAGATGTTATTAATAAAGCCTCTGTGATTAAAAAAAATATGCCAACTCGGCTCCTACTGGTCGTAGAAAACTCTTTTTTTTAATCTTCTTCTCGAAGCCAGCTACAATAATCTGCAAATTAGACATTTGTAGGGTACATAGGGGGCGCTGCAGCTCTAAATGTTTATAACTGCAATTTTATAACTTAACAACATAAATAATTGTTTTTAACGGGTTAAAAAAAATATCTTCAGTATTTTCCAGTGGAATATGATAATTTACGGATTTAGGAAGAGAATGAAACAAGAATTATCCATCTTCCATTTTTTTTTTGACAATCCTATGAGCATTTAAAGTTGCAGGTCGTGGGATAAACCAATTTATGTATCTCAGCAACAAATTAAGCGATCTAGGCCTACTACGGCTCATTCGATCCGTAATTTTATATGCTATATATGCAATAAATATTACTTTTTTAAATTTTTACCTTCATTCGTCATTTTTGCAATAACAAATAAATTAAATTGAACGTATACCGGCTCAAATTGAAGTTCTCTTAGAGTACTTTCATATTCTATATAGAAATTACCCGTTACAACACTTACTTTAGACAAAAAAATGAAAAAAACTTAAAAATACGTATTTTGCACCTATAAACGCTTATAAATAAATAATAATCAAAAATTTTTTGTTGAATGAACTGGGGGATTGCTCCTGAGGTTGCCCTTTATAACCTAGGCCACATTATATAAATTCCTGGATTAGAGAGCACTTTTTTCCCCACAGTCAGGGCTATACGGTCTGTAGGCATTCTCCTCCACGATCTTAATCTTTTCTCTCACCAATCCAGGGTCACTTTCGGTATAAAATTTATTCAGTACTGCCACGTCGGTGCATATATTCTTTCTATTATTTACTGTAGCATATTTTCATTTTGATGTTTATTGGATTATGAAAAACATAGTCTAAAGCGTGAAACGTCAAACGCATTTAAAATTTACCAAAAATGGGTTTAAAAGCCAAAACACACAACATTGTTAAACTCGGATTAAAAAGTTTAAATTTTTATTATTTCGGTTGAGTGCTTTGTTGCGTCTGCCTCCCTATCATATCAACATACACACTTTACAAAAATCTAGTTAAACGCAATCGTTTTAACTTAGTACACGATATAAACCATAATGTATATACATAAACATGAACAAAGAATAGAGTTCGGATTTATATGCAACAAAAATTGAAAAAAAAAGCGCCTATATACAAAAAATTTTTTATTAAAAAATGGCAGAACGGTAACGTAAATATATCATCATCATCAATCAGTCTATATTTGTCCACTGCTGAACGTAGGCCTCCCGTAAAATTTTCTACCTATTTCTATCTTGAGCTTCTTGCATCCAGTTTGTGGTGATGCACTTGATATTATCCATCCATCTAGTCAGTGGTCGTCCTCTGCTTCGATATGCCTCTTGCCTTGGTCGCCATTTCAGAATCTTTTCGGTCCATCTATCATCAGTTATCACATATCAACACACACACTTTACAAAAATGTAGTTAAACGCAATCGTTTTAACTTAGTACACAATATAAACCATAATGTATATTCATAAACATGAACAAAGAATAGAGTTCGGATTTATATGCAACAAAAATTGAAAAAAAAAGCGCCTATATACAAAAAATTTTTTATTAAAAAATGGCAGAACGGTAACGTAAATATATCATCATCATCAATCAGTCTATATTTGTCCACTGCTGAACGTAGGCCTCCCGTAAAATTTTCTACCTATTTCTATCTTGAGCTTCTTGCATCCAGTTTGTGGTGATGCGCTTGATATTATCCGTCCATCTAGTCAGTGGTCGTCCTCTGCTTCGATATGCCTCTTGCCTTGGTCGCCATTTCAGAATCTTTTCGGTCCATCTATCATCAGTTAATCTGGCAACATGTCCGGCCCAAGTCCATTTAGCCATGGCTATTTTTTTAACTGCATCTGTGACTCCTGTTTTTCTTCTTATTTCTAGATTTCGCACTTTATCTCTGATGGTAATACCTAATATTGATCTTTCCATAGTGCGTTGTTATTTTATCTATTGTTCTTTTTGTCAGAGTCAGTTTTTCTGCACCATATGTAAGAACCGGTAAAACGCACTGGTTAAAAACCTTTGTTTTTAAACAAACTGGGATAATAGACTTGAAATGGTACTCAATCTACCAAAGGCAGCCCACGTGAGACCTATCCTTCTTTGTATTTCAGTTGTCTGATTATCTCGGCCTAAGCGAATCTCATGCCCTAGATATTTGTAAGCTATTACTTGGTCGATGCTATGGCTCTCAATCAATATTTTACCGCTGACTATAAGGTTGGTCATAAATTTTGTTTTTGAGGTGGTAATTTTAAGACCAATTGTTTTTGACACTTTATAGGGCGTGTGCAGCATCTTTGTAGCTTTATCAACTCGATCAGATATTAAAACAATGTCACCGGCAAATCTTAGGTGGTTCAGATCTTCCCCATTCATATTAATTCTCATATTATTCTCTCGTTCCATTTGCTTGAACATATATTCAACAACCCACTAGGAAACTAAGTTCCTGTAGCTAGCTGTATACCATATATAACAAAAAATTTATTTAAAATCCTTTATAAAAGGTATATAATAAAATGCCCAAACGGGCTATCACAAAGATATTGCAAAACGTTTTCGGATTATTAAATTCATCATCAGTGCAAATGAGGTATACATGCTATGAGCCACCAAAATATATGGGTCCAAACCCTTTAAATGATATAAATTTACATTTGCTTTACATTATATGTGGTTACAAATTATGATGTTTAAGTTACCGTTGGAATTGGTAACATGGCGACGTATGACCCTACATAGGTAAAATGGTCCTGAGACGAAGTGTCTTCGAGGACCTGTTATCAAATTTTAAAAATATCTTCCTTATTTGTTGTAGTTTCTCCTTTTTTATTTACAAGCTTACACATAATTTTAGATCCTTTAGTCATTTGTCGGCGTAGAACCTTTAAACTTTTATTTTTATTAATGGCTTGAGTTATGGATTCAGTGTTGTAATTTCTGACATCTTTTCGAATGGATTTTGTAATATTTTTGTTTAACTGTCTAAGTGATAAAAAATTATCTGTGTATTTGTCTTTCAATTCTCTTCTATGGTTTATAAGATCTTGAGTGCTTAAGTAGCTTGAGTGAGTTTATCCATCTTGTTTTTTCCTTTTTCCTTTTATTTTCTATGAGCGTTTCGAATCGACATATTAGAGAGGCAATAATTATAGTATTATAATATTATCGTTTAATTAAATTCATATTTATATTATAATTAAAGAATTATAATCCTTTTTCCTTATATTACGTAAATATAGGAAGGCAACATATCGGCAGTATAGGCAAATAACTTGATATTTATTATACAAAGTGAAATAACTTAACCTGGCAATGCCCTTAATTATTTTTATTGTGCATGTTTGCGTTTCATGTATGTTTGTGGTGTATGTTTCAAAAATCACTAAAAATGGTTTAGAAAATACTAGACAAATATTAAAAAAAAATTTTGACAATGCCAAATATTGAATTTACTCCGTATCCATATGGACCCCGTGGACATTAAAAGAATAAACCTATTAAATCACAGAACAAATACGACAAAAAAATTAATGCATTTTTATTGAATAAAAAACCTTTAAATATAAGTATAAAAAAGTACAAACTAAGTATAAAAACTAAATTCATTTTTACGTGTGATAGGTTACAAAATATGGTACACATAATCCAACATTATATTTGATGCATATTGTTCTCACTTTACTTTTACAACTTTCTAACCCACATCTTCGTCTTTTACCATCTTTAGTAGAATCTACCAAATGTCCAATGTTATCGTATCGTATGTCAGGTATTACTTTTCTCGAGTTAGCTTGGGGGATTAGATTTGGTCCTTGTCGTAAAGTAATAGTTTGGTATTTTGTCAAATATCCTTGTACTAAAGTGCGCCTAAATGTTAACTGAGATATTTTTGGGTCTTGATGGCGATACATTAACCAAGCATTAATGACACACAAATCGATGAGATATGTAAAGGAATTCCACCACCACTTTTTTCCTTGTATGTTTATTCTATACTCACAAACTATAATCACAAACGGCCGTGGTACTTAAATATTTTTATGTTGCTCCTTGGAATATCTCTTTACGTACAGGTTGAAGACCATGACATGTTGAAATTACTGACACAACGTCGTTGTCTTTTCATCTAACAAAAAATATACCTGATTTTCTTTCTATGGCGCTACAGAATTGTCTTCTGGTTTTTAATAATTAAGGATCAAGTACCCGTAGAAAGATTTCTTTTAACATTTGATTTGGTTTTTGTTTGTTTCCTCTTTATTTAACCAGCTGCTTCGATTTTTTAACAGGAGCGCTTGATTTTCTTACTTCTAGTTTAGGAAGTTTATTACTTCTTATTCTTCCAGTAGCGTGGTAGTCTCTGAATCTAAGAAAGTTGAATAAATTTACTGAAGTAAAGAGATTGTCAAAGTAAAAATGATATGGTAACTTGCTTTTTTCGCTTAAATGTTTAACAAAGGGAAAAGCAAGCTTTCCAAAACTTTTGCTATAAGCATCAGGAATTGTAGCATTTTTCCATTGATACATATCAAATGTCACACAATTACCTTCTTTTGTGTTAAAATACCAAGCCTTATAGAAAAACCGGATCGGTTTTCCTTTAATGAATTTTTTAGCGCTATGTTTTCCAAAATACTTTATCATACTTTAGTCAAAGTTTAAATTTTCTTTCGGCACAAAAAGTTCGAGGAATCTTTTTTATCATATTGATTAGAGGTCTTTTCGCAAACTTGTCGGTCATATCCAGTTTAGTATTGTAGATTACCAAAAAGCGTTTGATCGTGTCCACCTAACCACAAGTTAATGCAGATCCTCAAGAAAGTTGATATAGACCAAAAACACATAAGATGTATAAAGATATAAGATGACACTATAATCGGAGAATACAGTAAGCGAATGGGATTACAGATTAATACCAAAAAAAGCAAATTTATGATCATCTCCAAAAACTTGGATGCACTTGAAAACTCCACCATAACACTCAATACTAAGTCCATTGAAAGAGTGAGTAAATTTAAATACCTGGGATCGTGGCTGTTTGAAGACTGGGCATCGGACAGGGAAGTAAAATGTCGCATTGAGCAAGCTCGACAAGCTTTCGTAAAATTCAAGAAGGTACTGACTTGTTCAGAGTTCGATCTTCAACTGAGACTAAGGTTTACTAAGTGCTACGTGTGGTCAGTGCTGCTATATAGCGTACAGGGCTGGACACTCAAAACGAGGGATATAAACAGATTGGAAGCTTTCGAAATGTGGCTCTATCGCCGTATCCTAAAAGTACCATGGACATCGAAAATCACAAATATAGATGTTCTTAAAAGAATAAACCAAGAACGCCAACTTTTCGAAACCATCAAGAAAAGGAAAACGGCGTATCTAGGTCACATCATGCGAAATGAAAAATACCAGTTCCTCCAACTTATAATCTAGGGTAAAATTGAAGGCAAGAGAGGAATGGGACGCAAGAAAATGTCCTGGCTCCGAAACATAAGGCAATGGACAGGGATTAACGACATAAAATCTCTGATACATATTGCAAGAAATAGAGAATTAATGGAAAATGTGATCGCTAACATCCATTAGTGGATTTGTATCTGAAGAAGAAGAATGTCGAAATAGTGAATGACTTCATGATGGACAGGAATCTATTTCTTCTCATAGCTGTCGATACTAAATTGATAAAGGCATCTAAAATCAGACAAAAGGCAGCTAAAATTCAATGTGTGATAAGATAAAAAGGTGGTAGTGGTAATAAAGTATAAATGAGATCTATCTATTAGACTGTTAATAAAGATTTTTTAGCAGTTTTCACTTCAAAGTAAAAGTTTTTGAACTACTATGGTATACAGAAAACTCCTGGGAACTATCTCACTTTAAGCTGTAACAATACACTTCTTATATTTTATAGTTTGGCCATTATCTCCAACGTTCTTCGTGTTTTTAGTTTGTTTCTCTTCCATTTTGTACTTGCTGACTTTTGGTTTTACTGAACAGACACCTCTTTACTTTGTTATTGTTATTAATATTTTATTTCGGCTTTTTCCAAATATTATATTATAATGACTTTATTTAGGCGGTGGTGTCCAATAAACGCCGTATGCTATGTCTAGCGTTACGCCATACATCGCGTCAGTATGCTTTATATAATAAATAATGGATGTAGTCTCTTATTGTACGCTGAACGCAGCGTGCAATTAGCGCAGCGTTTAAAACTTATATTAATTGAAAATATGTTTTATTTTCAGAACACTTAGATGTGCAAGAATTCTTATACATATGAACCTGTTTGCTTCGTTCGCTATAAACAATTTTCTGTGGTTGGTATGGTACTACCTTATGTTCGACGAGACTGAAATGCTATTTGCCAATCAGGTAAGATTATAATTTTGATACTATAAAATAGATACGTATAGATACCTATATGAGTAATTTTTGCACCGGAAATACAAGTACTTACCCTGTGGCATGTTAATTTCTCTTGTAATTAAAAGTATTGATGAGACTGTATGTATATTATCACTGTCTAGATAATAATATTTTTATTGCTTTGAATACGTATAAGTGTATACTTAAAAGTACCCTTTTCGTAATAAATTATGTTTGAGGTTAGAATATTCAAATTTCTCATGCACACTTGCGGTTCCCTCTTAAGTCCACTTGAGAGAAATTTTACATAATCACTTTTAGAATTTTATTGGTTTAGGCGTATAATTTAATTGCATTGTAAATATTTTCTTAAAAGAACAAATATTTTGAACAAAACTACACTTCCCTTCTCTAAAAATTAATTAGCTTTAAGCTTTTTTTTGTGTGTGTGTTTTTGGCTTGGACAATTGTCATTCAGCCAGTCTCAATCAAGACAAGTTTATTAATGTAGTGTGTCTGTGTGTGTGTGTGTGTGTGTGTGTGTGTGTGTGTGTGTGTGTGTGTGTGTGTGTGTGTGTGTGTGTGTGTGTGTGTGTGTGTGTGTGTGTGTGTTTGTGTTTGTGTGTGTAGAGTAATTGTCTTGATATTTAGCAAAGTCGACGTCATTGTCTTTGCTAAGAGACGCTAATTGTATCCGAACGTCTGCGGTCCCTCCTGTGAGTACCGATCACACAAGGATAGAAATTATTTTCATTTATTAATTTTTTTTTAATAAACGAAAATTTCCACCCAGGTGAGATTCGAACTCACGACCTTTAGGTTTAAAGGTAGGCGCTCTTACCACTGAGCCACAGAGGGGGTTAGCTTTGAGCTAACTTATAAAAAAGCCAAAATCCAATTTTATTCTTAGTTGTTAGTTATGATTTATATATCAATATGCATTTAGACGTGTATATATGGAGATCAGTAATGATCGAGAAGCTCAAATATTTTGTGGTAGTTTGATTATTCTCCGTTTTTAATTATTTGCAATATTAAGAGATCCTTTGTTTTTGTATATTAAGAGAGTCCCACTAGCAATTCAGTTTAATAGACCATCCCTTTTTGTCAATGTCTAAGCTAACCTCCTTTTTCAATATTTTTGCCGAAAAGGGGAGAAATACTTTTTTTATCGCCTACATCTGTAGAGGTCACCTGATTTCAGGGCTGTGAAAGCCATCGACTGGTTCCTGTCTCTGGGGTTAGCATAGGTTCCCTTCAGAAGCCAGTAATTTTGTCATAATGTGACTGTTGAATAATTTCTGAACTACTTTTGTTTTTCTTTAAGGTTAATTGCAGATTTATTTATACATTTTGTTTTATAATTTAAATAAAGTATAGGATTTATGGAAATTCTTGTTTTTTTCTTGTAACATAATGTTAAGATAAACGAAACTATGTGTGATAAGATTTTATTGTTAATTATTTAGAATACTTAATAAATTCATGTTTGTTTAAAGTTGAATGTTTGATAAACATAATTCTTTTATTGTGACATATTATTTTATTAGTGTAGAGATGATATAAATCTTTTAAAATGTCTTATTGGAAGTATTACGTTTTTTACAGCTTACGAGTAAATATGAGTAAATTTTTATGATTTTTATTTATAATTTTTTAATATGTTTTCTGAGGTGTTTTTTCTGCTGTTTTTAAGAGAAGTTTGGTCAGTTTATCTTGGGTTCCTTCATAAGTTTCAGGTTAAAACTTATTGGTGGCCATTTTGTTTTGCAGTTTAGCTGCATTCAATGTTTTCTGTTATTCTTTTGTCAAAGTGTTTTCTAATTATTATCTATCGTTTATCTATACGTCTTAACTCTACACTTTTCTATCATCTATATCCTTACCTACCCCTCAATGAAGCCTCTGACTTGAGCAACGTGGTCTTCGTTAAGTTTTGGTATACGAGAAGCTTTTTATTACCTTCGTTTGTCCACTTTTTCGCCACAACCCATTTCTGCGCTTATGGTCATGTTATATAGATAATAAAACTTACACATTAGCATAGTGAATTAAAATTTTTTTTGTAAATATTTTCCTGTTCCAAAAAAAGAAACTAGCCCTTTCCCTTTTTTTAAGTTTAGACATGGATAACTTGTTAAGGTATCAAACTTTATTTCATCTTTTTAAATGGCGTTACCTCTTCCTAGTTTCGGTTTTTGTCCTATACCTCTTCCTAATATATTGGTATTTGTCTGGTTAGTCTATTTTTAACGATTTTGTTCATATGGTCGTAACATTTTTTTAATTTCTCTTCTTTTTTTATTGACTCTCCAACATACGGTGCCAGGGTGAAGTATCCAGGGTGGCCTAAAATTTTGTATCCGATATGATCACTTCACTTTAGCCCAAGGCCTATGTAAATGGCATATTGGCCTGAAATCACGAAAGGTAACACAAAGGACAAGAAAAGAATATACAACACTTTCCCGCAAAGTCGTGCCTTATTTATAATATTGAATATTTCCGAAGAGGAAACATCTTTATAAGGCCATACAGATAGCTGTACTCCTCGCGACGTCCAGATGTGTACGAAACTTTTTGGGAGATACTCCAACATACCAAGTCACCTAGGGCTCGATAACACGGAAAGAGTCCCACCAGAGCTCAATCCTTTTGATACCTTAGGTATCTGGGATGTTCCCCTTAGAGGGAGTGTGAAATGTATAGCTAAATCTGGATAATAATAATAATATTGATTTTTTCTCACGTGGGTATTTAGTACCAAAAATATTAGAGTTAATCTATTTTCAAACTTTCCAAAAGACTACAATAATAATATGGGTTTTGTCTTATGGAAATGCGGTAGATGATAGTACTGCCAGTACATATATTTACTTGTATATAGCATAAATTTTTAAAAACATGTATGTTGTGAAAGGTTTCCGTGGTTAGTGCAATTAAACTTAAAGATTAAAATTATTAAGAAAATGAATATCAAACTCACCTGATTTCCGGGTTGGACAGCTTCGAATTGAATACACCGACCTTTCGGTTTTCTCGCTTAAGTCTTCATCACTTTACTTAAATGGTGTTCACTGTACTACTGATGCTTAAGATGAAGGACGGTCTTTTTATACCGTCCATGATAACGTGTTTCACTAGCAAAACGTTTATGTGGGAGATGGCGTGAAGATGCTTAACGGTGACAATAAGATTGACGAATGGATCCAATGTTTTCTTTTGGATAGGTCTTCAGTTTTTAATTGTATTGATACTATTCGAGTGTTTCTCGATCTCTATGGTTTTTCAGATCATTCTGATCATTCTTAGTTTATAAAAATGTATAGTATGTATGTGCCAAGTCTATATAATTTTTAAAATCAATTTTGTAACCTGTATAAAGATAGTGTTGACTTAGAGCTTTGAATTTTTATCGAAATTTAAAACAGAAATATATTGTTCATAAATCATATTTTGGATTCTACGATTAGCTTGGCCTATGTAAGATTGTAGGCAATTTTGACAGAGAATTTCATAAATATCGTGATATTTATCGATCATATCGATTTATTCATCAAGCTGTTTGCTTCGCAAGTTTTAGGAAGCACGGTGGCTAATATTTGAATTCGATTTCGCCAGGTAGAAATCGTATGATTTCTCTTTTTGTTTATCGTGATATTCATTTGGAGGAATATTTTTCACGGATCGGAGAAGAGATGCAATTTTTTGTTGAGGGATAAATATTATCTTCTCTATCCCACCTAGAGAATTTTGTCGATTTTGATAGATGTGATTATTTGGAATGGAATTAAGTGGCATATTGATGCGTGTATATTCTCCTATTGATATAACTTTTACGGTAACCATTTTGGATAAAGGCTTGCTTTACAGAACAGACAACGGATTTAAATAAGGTAAGTCAGGGTAAGAGCGAACGCATTTTTCTAGAGATGATGTTCATGTCACTATTAAAACTAAAGTATGCATTTTAGAATAATCACAATTAGTATATAAAGTCATTAGAAGTTTTTAATTAGTACTGATTTAGTAACACGTGTTAATTATGCAAACATTATCAAATACAATTTTTTTTCGTTACCTGATCAAATATTCTCACTTGCCCCAGACTGTGGGGCAAGTGGGAATAGCATGTGGCTATTATATGTGTTGTGTATTTTACTATGTATGGGGCAATTGCGAATAAAAAACATAAAATTTAGTGTCAGTACCTAATATTTATTTTTATAAAAAGTCCAAAATTTTTTGATGAGAACAAAATATTAAAGCTAAATTTCCTAGCATACGAAATTCAATCCTTTGAAAGATACACTGAACTGGAACGATTTTCCTCTTCTATTTTCTACAGGATCTGGCAATATCATTACAATATTTTCCCTGCAAACAGTGTCAGTGTCATCATTATCTGGCCAGTAAAATGTATAATTGTTATTCTTCTTTTTTGTGAATTTAACAATTGGATTGTTGTTTTCCTGGTCAAATCCCACTATTGTTCCAATGAAGTGTTTCACAGATTTCTTTCCGGTATATTTCACTACAAGCCACTGTCCAGACTCAAAATCTTCCTTTATATTTTCAATATTGTTGCCCATATCATCATCTAGGATGTCTTCAACCAAATCATCTACCGAATCATTATCCAAAGAATCATCATCTAACGGTGGATATATATCAGATAGCTCATCTGACGAATCATCATCTAATGGTGGATCTATATCAGATAACTCGTCACTAGAACTGGAACTATGCTGTTTTCGTCGTCTAGATTTTATTTTCCGCTGATACTTTACCCCACTGGTGCTGGGCACTGCTTCAATACTATTGTTTGCTTTTTCTCGTAATTTTTGGTAATAATCATTACTGGTTATAACCTCGGCACCAAGAGTTACTCGTGTTTTCTTAACTGGTTCCAAACGAGGCATTGGTTTGACTGTTTTCAAAAGCAAGTCTTCAAAAGAAACCGATGGCGGTAAATCTTCTAGAGTTGCTTCCATATTTTTGTCACCTTGATTCGTAGTTTTGTTATTTATCTCCTTCCAACGTTTATAGGCATCGGGGTGAAATTTATCTTCTTCTACAACGTCATTTTTGTATGGGAATATTCCCGCTTTCCGAAATCCGCTTTGGATGATTTCTGGCTTTGTGCCATACCACACGTAACGAACATGTTCAGAAAATATTCGCTTTGTCATTTTTATTCCTTGATTTCTTCGCTGCCAAGCCACCAATTTTTTGTCCCACTTAGTCTTAAAGGATTTAAACACGGACAAATCTAAGGGTTGTAGTAAATGCGATGTGTGTGGCGGCAACTTGAGAATGGTAATCTCATTTTCACGAGCTAATTCGATGACTTTTGTATTTACGTGAGTGCTGTGACCATCATATATCAATAATAATGGTCTTTGTTGTCCCATAGCATTTAAAAATGTATTTTTTAAGAAATTGACGAAAATGTCCGTTTCCATCCAGCCGTTTGGAGTAGCTGCATATGCTATATCAAGATTATCTGGGTCCTGTGTTGCCATCCACTGGTCCCATACGAACTTTCCTTTAAATACGATACATGGTGGTACTTTGTCTCCAAATGCATTTGCCGCAGATAATATTGTTACATTCTCCTTACCTGGACCACTCGTAGTTCGCGAACACAGTTTACCTTTGGCTACTAGCACCTTCACTAGGGATGGGTCAACGCATAAGCTGGTCTCGTCCAAATTCCATATTTGCTCAGGATTATCATTAGGATTTAATTCAACAAGAGTGTTCTTTAAGATCTCAAAATACGTATAAATGGGAAATGGATCACACCTCTTCTTCCTTGCCTACTTAACCGATTGGGGTTTCTTGAGAGATAACTTGTATCTTGCTTTAAAGCCGGTGAACCAGACAATCAACAGAACTTCACGTTTTGACAATCCAAAGCCCCATTTTTCTAAAGTTTTCAATCCTTCGGCTAACTTGCGTTCATGTTCGGCATAAATAACTGGTCCTGTACCTAATGAATCACTTTTTTTCCTCTGACACCAGTTAAATGATTGTGCAATGTTGTTTTTGGAATTGCATAATTTCGGCATGCTGTATGTAGTGTTGTTTTTCCAGATCTGATATCTTCCAGTCTTTTTGCAGCTGTTCCTTACTATAAGATGTCGCTCTCTCCGTCTTACGTTGATAAATGCGAACCATGGTAGCACCTAAAAGAGAGTCAATCAATAAAATTTTAATCGGGGCAGGTGCGAACGTAACTAACTATTCCTAGTTCCCACTGCCTGGATAAAATTTTATTGAGGCAAGTGCGAACATTAGTGTACGTGGCCTCTAAGTAGGGTTATGTATATTGTATGTAGTTATGTGGTTATGTATGTATGTATGTAAAATAATACGGCTAATAATCTTACCTTGAAAATCTTGCTATTGCAGAACACTGGGATAAGTGCAAATTTGTCAAATCAAGTGAATTTTTGCGGATATATGTTCAATACCTCAACCCTCACATGTACTGCCGGTAACGTCGTCCCACCGTATACATAACACATGGTTATGAAGTTGAGTAACGTTTACACCAGATTCCGCTATTTTACTATCCTTGGTTGAATTACGGTATTGAATAGTCGCACTTGCTATAGATTCCCACTTACCCTGACTTTCCTTATATTCTAGTGTACGGATCTTGACGCAAATGCTAAGCTACCTTTATCGCTAATTTAAATCTACTTTTTATGTGACTGAAGATAAGTTAGGACGTATCTTGATTTATCTTTTTTACTTTTTTATGTGCATAAAATTTAGCTATTAACTTTGGTTTGATTTAGTTTAATAGGCGTAATAAATTATTAAATAAATATATCATTTGGTAAATAGAAAAGTTAAAATCAATTTTTCTTTTTTATAGTTTTTCCTTTAATATCTTTTTTATTTAGTGAATCAGAATTTTACTTTGTTGTCATCTTTTTCAAACTTCTTTCTGTAACTAACTCCCTAATTTTATTTTTTATCTTTGTGTGGGAGGAATTGTTGATCGATCTGGATTATATTTCAAGAACATGGACTTACTCTGCGGACATTGCTTAGAATTGTGTTGCAAAATGTCACCTACCCGCAAAGTTCATTAGCAAATTTTAATTACTTTAATTATTAATATATTACTTTATAATTAATGTAATACTAATACTATAACAATATATTAAACTGTTTATACAAAAAGTCAGTTATTCAATCTGCCAATTTAACAATCGCTAATATCATTTGTAGGATTACTATAGGTAAAATAGTTCTAAAAACTTCTACACCGCACTGTATAGATTGATCAAAATAATCTTAGTTTAATATAAAACAAATAAAATATGCCTTTATGTTTTAAAAATGACTTAATGTCTGAAAACTTTTAAAAGCTCCAATAACGGTTTTTCTAACGCAATTGGTTCAGTCCTGTATCATAAAATCCGATAAAACGAACGAAGATAAATTTTGTAAAAAATTGAATCTGCTCTCTTTTTGTATAGTCTCAAGTATTGGCATGGGTATTAATGGCTTAGAGAAGTTTAATCAATTAGAGAAGGACATAAAGGTATGGGAATATAAAAAGGGACCTGAGACAAAAGAACAAACGAAAAAGTATAATTTTTTTAACAAATCCACGGTTTTTACAATAATATCAATGTGAATAATACTACAAAAATTTTTGCAAATACCTTGTAATTATTTTTAACTCAAATAACTTTTGAAAATTGAAAATTGTTTAGATTTGATTAATACTTAAATGCGTGACTTTTAGAACTAGGAAAAAAAACAAACATTTTGATTTATAAAAGTACGTTAAATTTGTTTCACATCTGCCAAAGTTAACCTTTAAAATCCCATGCTGAAAAAACAACGTGAGCACCCGTAAGGCCCATAAGTGGGATCATATAGGGACACCATACATTTTTTAGTTTGTATTAATATATTTGACGTTTTTATAAATATATAACGTATATTAGAAGTTAACGAAAATAATATTCCTAATTTTAAAATAAAAATATTAATAATAATTTTTTTGTTATTTTCAATCTCTAAAAATTTTTATTCTCATAAAAGTTTTTTTTTGTTATAATTAATAAATTTACAATCAGAATAAAGATCTATTCTATAAGTTAATGTGATGAGTTTAGGTTCTATTCCTTGATTCTGGCGTGATGAGGTCTCCTTCAGTGAGAGAATCACGTGTTCATCTTACTGGTCTTTTGGCCAACTTTGCTTTAGTTTTCTGACAACTTGATGTTGAGATTTTTCTGAAATTAATGGAGTAGAGTATATGTTCACTTTTTAAATGTATTGTGCTTTTTTCTGCAGATGTTGAAATCCTCATAGACAGCCCGATAGCTTTATGTCATATGTCCATATTGGCTTAATAACTGTTTTATCAATTAAACCTTTTATGCTGATGTGTTTCTTCCAACACATGGTTTGGTCCAGATGGAGCCCAATGTATTATAGATATATTTAAGTGAGCCATGTGCATAGGCAACCAAATATACATTGAATTGACACTGTATTATTATGACATTAGTGAATTTGAACTTAATAAGTGATATGAAACCTTTTATGCTGATGTGTTTCTTCCAACACATGGTTTGGTCCAGATGGAGCGCAATATATTATAGATATATTTAAGTGAGCCATGTGCATAGGCAACCAAATATACACTGAATTGACACTGTATTATTATGACATTAGTGAATTTGAACTTAATAAGTGATATTTGAATAATAATTATGGATGTAAAATAGTGTTATCTGTTGATTTAGGATGTTTAGTTTATATATAATTCTATATTCTGATCTGAAAGCCTAACTGTTCATAGATTCTCGATAAAAGGGTAAAGAATTTTCCAGAAAACGTCAATTTCAGGCAGCTAACCCTATTTGTATAGTAGAAGATTCGAGAATGTTCATATATTGATTAAATTCGAACAAATTCGAACATGGTTTATTGCTAGAAGATTCGGGAACGTAATTTGGAGAAAGAATTCATTCGAACATTAACACAGTATTCATTCATTCATTCATTGAATAACAAAGTATTAAGTTAAACAGTATGAGAGTAAATTAGAATAGCTAAACAGTTTTTCATTAACACAGTATTCATTAAACAGTTAGTATAACAGTATGAGAGTTGGGATTAGACAGTCGTCAAGATATATATATATATATATATATATATATATATATATATATAAAGTTTATAATGCCAAACCTTATTAAAAGATTGACTTACTTATTTATCGAATTTTCTCATGATCGACCTATTGGTTTGTGATGTGAAGTTTCCTATTTCTGGAAAAAATTACTACGGTATGAACTTCTTCCTAATTACTATTTCAATTTAACCTTGCTATGAAGTAAATATTCTATCTTTAGAAAGATAAAGTTTTTCATGAATAAAACATTACCGTCTTGAGATACTGAAAATTTTAAGAACAGAGTGGTCTCTCCATATACATCTACAAGAATTCAATTACGTAGATAAATAATTCGTTTTCCATAAAATTGTCGTCGGTCCAAGTTAAATAAATAAAACAGAAAATTAAACAGGAAGAGCTTTCAGTTCTAATGCAGGTAAACTTTTCTCATTACTCCTGCATTAAAACTTTACCAAACCGCTTGGATTTAAAATTTTAAAGTACACGAACTTAAACGCCTGTTCCAATAAAAAAAAAAACATTGTTTTAATCAGTTTCGTGAGACAAACAAACGACAATTTTTTAGAGAAAAAAATATTGTGTATTTTGGGGAATACATTTTATTGCCAAGATATCGTTGAGATTAATCAACAACAAAATAAGCATAAAGAGTGTGTAACATTTTTTTATAGTTAATATTTTTAATTATTTTTAATCCCTTTACTTCTGTGGCTGAGACGCTCATGGTTGGTTTACCATCAGCAAAATTTTACTGAACCTACAGACTTCTTAGAGAATGCAAGGTTCTAATCCTTTCCTTTTTAATCCTGAGTATGAAAGGAACTAACGCTTTTCGGTGAAGGTGGGTTTTTTTTCATAAATTCGGTAAATATCACAGAAAGCACCTTATAATACATTTTCTAAAGAGAACGTGATTCAGAAGATTTTATTTTCATGACGTCCAGTTACTAGTACCATATTTACCTAGAACTTTCCGATAGTCTTTAGAAATTTACCTTCTTAGGAATGGATACAGGCTGATCTGTTGTTTTTGAGGGGGAGATATCCCACCCTTTTTGGGTAGTTTGGTAAAATTTTAGAGAAACCAACTCACTTCTCGTGGGGCGATCTTTTGTGACGATTTTTCATATTATCGTCTCTGTATTACCTTACCGTCTCTGTACATTTTTTTAGTGTGTATACACTTGTATTGTTTGAATTTCTAAATTTAATACTATATTAATTTAATTTAATATTATTAGTATCTTTTAATTTAAATAGCGTCAGTGCTTAATACAATTAAAGTATATTAGCTTCAGTGAATTAGTTTAGCAGCCATCGAGAATTACTGTAAGTTATCATAATCATAATATCTTCATTTATCTGGGCGAATACTACCATAATCATAGTATCTTCAACTATCTGGGCGAATAATATGGTATGGTATCACATCTTCAATTATCTGGACGAATCCAAGTTCATCCATTTCTACACCTGTAGTTAAAATTAAATACCGATTTAACTATTAAATTCAAGGAACATTTAGTAGTTACATATGAACTTTCAATCAGGTTTTAAGAACTTTTAAATTATGAACATTTAAGTCTCAGTTTATCATTAAATAATAGTGCGAAACAAATAATTAACTGCGACCAAGTGCGGGTTGGTTAAATTTTTATTTCTGTAATCATGTCGTGTTCTTTGAATTTAACTTCAATTAACTTTGTGTTATTTGTTATTTATTTTTTTATTTACTGTACCCAGTATCTCGAGAATTACCCAATAAACAGCAAAGACAGACTTTCTTTAATCAACTTAAGTGGAATATTTTTAAATAGCATCAGATTCTCTTCGCTGATAACTTAAACTGTGTATGATTTCATTTTATTGTATATGTAAAGGTATTTCCTAATTATAATACTGTTCATTTCTGTATGTATATAACCATTGATCAATTGATGGTGCATTTTTTACTTTTGTGTACATTCAGCAGCCCATATCATTGTGTTGTTGAACATATTGTTTTTGTTTTATATATGAATTTTATTTGTCGACTCCTAACAAGTTTCCTGATATAACAGTAACTCTGAATGTTTGCTATCAATTATTAATATTAATATCAATTATTACTATACCTTTGTCCAGGAGAAAGAACAGGCTGATGTAGTTTCGTAGGTAAGTAGGTGGATGGAGTCCACCGAATATATTTATTATTTGTTTATGTAGAGTGTCGATCAATTTTATTTAATTAGTGACTGTTGATCTCTTTTCTTGGATTTGGTCTCAGAACCTTAATATCTTTCCTTATCTCTTTTCTTTTCTAATGTTTCTTAATTTTCTCCTTAAATCCCAAAAAATTGAGTGGCGTCCTGTTTCTATCTTATCGTATCTTTGGTAATTTTACCCATATAAATCTTTTTGTTTATTTCTGTGTCTTTTCTAATATCTCTTACCCTATCTTTACTTATTTCATACGTTGGACCCACTACCCGTTTGGACTACGTTTGGACCCACTATTTCTGGTTCCAAAATCTAGTTTCGAACCCATGACTCGCTCTCACCAACCATCTGGCTGCCGTCCGCAGTGTCTCCATTGGTGACCTTTCTAGCACCATCCAAAAAAAGTTTCCGAGGTTATAAGTGTTTAGGTTTAACTTTGTGTAAGTAGTATTTCGTTGATTAATAATTTTATGGCGTAATTATGATATGACGACTCTAATGAATTGTTTACACGACATTTCAATAGTATTAACCTTCAAAAGCATACTATTAAAATATCATGTTATTCGGGTTATCATTTACCGCGTTACAAAGTTAAAGTGAAGCTACTTTTGTAATTTTTATAAACAATGGATTCAAAGTGATTTCGTATTTTGATTTATAACTGTTATTTGATAGAAAAATACCGTCCAAACTAAGCAAGGTCTCAAAAAGTGTTACTAAGACTCTGTTCCATCAATTACAACTATTAAACGATAGGTTTCTCAATTCAAACGCGGTCGTGCTGACACCAATGATGCTATGTGTTCTGGAAGGACAAATGAGGCAGTTATTCCTGAAAATATTGAAAAAATGCCTAAACATATTATGTAAAATCTGAAACTAAAGTTACAAGAAATAGCTGATGCCCTAAAGTTATTAAAGTGTATCGTTTTCACTATTATACATTGTTCAATTTTCTCACATGCGAAAAATCATTTTTTCGCTGTATTATTAACTATCCTTATATCACAATTTTACAATAATTATCTTAGTCCAACCCTTAATAACCCTTCCTACTTACAGTTCAACCCCCTCCCTAACGAAATACAGACAGTTCTAAGATAGCAACGAAGAAACTCACTCTCTTGATGGTCGCCCGTCGCTAAGGACAGACCATTTCCCAACTCTTTTAGTTTGGACATCACTAGAGCCAGACGTTCTCTCTCTTGATCTCTCTCTCTTGGCTTATCAAGAAGAACAGCATCTATCTTCGCTGTTTTTTTTTTTCGTAATTACCTCTTTCCGGCTTTAGTTACGCGAGAAATATCGAAAATACTGTATTAAATCGTGTGCAGACAAAGTGTGCTCTATATTATGATATATTTGTGAAACACGTGTTCAGAAACCAGTGCATCGGACAGATTTCGCAGGTGAAGAATAACCACGAGTGAAGACCGGAAACAACCGTAAGAGTGTGGAGCAGAAAAAATATTGGTAAAAGTTTCTATAAACTTAATCTGCTATTAAATGAAATCGTATGCTTTCACGACCAGAGTCAGAATTATAGTTTGTTCGTCTTCCGGATTTGGACCGTGTCATTTGTGAGTGACCCAAAAGTGGGTTCATGTCGACGTTTCGCTACAATTGTATGTAGCTTCTTTAGGAGAACAAAGAAAATGAAATCAAAAGACAGGAAGATGGGTAGTTAGCAACGGTAACTCAGTTACTCAACGCAACCAGAGGCGAATACTAACTACCAAGATGGGCATTTGGTCACAGTAACTCAACTACTTAACGCAGCCAGAGGTGAAAACCAAACGCCAGGACAGGGATTCACGTCCAACAGCTCAGAACACTAACGCGTCGAGAGGCGGAGAGTGAATCCGACGATTACTCCACTACCGCTCTATTTATAGTCGCGGTGACCTGTCGTGTCGGGACGTATCGGCACACTCCGTGGCGCGAACGTCAAGAAGCGCGCGCTGGCCAATCATGTGGCTGCATCGTGGTAGCGGGACCGAACGGCGGGTCTAGACTGAGATTCCAAATGGGAGACAAGTAGTACTCTTTCTCTCGATTGATATTATGTGGATTTTTTCGGATCTCTAGAGATTCGCGGATTTTCCTGAAATAAAAGAAGGGGCTCTTAGAAATAATATGGGTTTGTGTAAAATATAAACTTTTCTTAACCAGGCTAAGCATAGATTTTTCTACTTGCTCACCCATAGCAACAATCCTTCTTTGTATGGTTTGATGTGAAAGTAGCACTGATTCAAATTTCTTCGCCATTTTAAAATCACCGAAAGCTTCGGTAATTTCAACAGCACATTTTTTTATCAAATTGCCATCAGTGAAAAGTTTTTTTGCCTTTGCCAGCTCAAGCAACACGACATAAGATATATGCAAAGAATGCGTTTGAGAGTGTTATATTTTACTAAACATACCAGTTTGCTGTTTAAGCTTTTTTTTCAAATCTGCAACTAGCGCACGCCTACTTTCCTTTGTGTACGTAGCATACTTATTGTTATGCACTGTTGTGTAATTTCTTTTCACATTATATTCTTTAGGCACTGAAACGACATTCACGCACACTAAGAACTGCAACTTTCCATTATTGTTAGCAATCAAGTAATCACTCTCCCAACTTTCTTTGTGAATTCTGTTCTCACTATCAATTTTCCGTTTTACTGGTTTTACACTCATTATTGTATAAGAAGAATCAAGACAACTAATTAATTAAGTTCACTGTTCACTAGCAACGTAATAGATTAGCCGACTAGCCTACGTGTCAGTAGCACACTGGCATGATGGCGGCTGGCGACTGATGGTAAGCAGTGGGAGGTGTGACCTCCCACTGCTTACCATGTCGTACGTGTAACGAACACCTGTTTGTGTTCGTTACACGTCCGCAAAACGGCACGCGGTACAGTACTTGTGATGTAAAAACACTGCTAAACCATAAAACATAAAATACATTAATAAATATTTTTTCACAGCGGCAGAATTTAAAGAAAATATATGCTTTTCGAAAATCTTACGTGGGTCACAACAAATAGCCTCTCGGGCCGGACGCGGCCCGCGGGCCGCCAGTTGGAAAACCCTGGTCTATGCCTTGCTCAGCTCAGTATCTCAAGTGTGAGTTGGTCTTGTCTTAAACTAGGGATCGAACCTGAACTTTTAGCTGATAGCGAATAAAACAAATTTTAAGCAATCATATTTATTAAAAAGAATCAAAAAATAATCAACCCTGCCAAAGCTTAACAATTAATTCGTGAGGATGATACTTATGGCTTCGATGGGCTGCTTGTGTGTCCTCCCAATTAAATGTTATGTGTTATGTAGAGCTGCAGTTGTTCCATAAATTGTTTTATTAAATATTCTAGGAATATCCAGTGATTACATATTCTCCAATACAGCCAATAAAATTTGGAATACGGCCAATAAACTCTTGAATATGGTCAATAAATTCGGTATGGTCAATAAAATGGTCATACTTGAATGTGGTCGATAAATTCGATATGATCAATAAAGTATGGTCTTGAATTTGGCCAATAAACTAAAAATACAACAACAACTTGTATTAGAGACACAACAAAAGGGGTTTAACTTCCTTGCCACTTAACAAAATTACAAATAAACAAATAGCGAATGGCAAGTATAAAATGAAATGTAATTATTACTTACTACTTAGTTAAATTCTGACCAGATCCCTAGATGCATATAATCAAGAAAACGTGCTTTCAAACGAAGTATGTATTATACACCATAAAATAAATCTTATAATAATTCCTACCTTCTTTTATAAATTTCAATTATAAACAAAAAATAATCCCACCATTACAGGTGATTGACAGAAAATAGGAAGGAACTGTTTGAAGTCAGCACAGATGTTATTATGATGTTCTTATGTTGAAATTAACTTTTCTATCAACACAGAACAGAATATTTAGTCTACCGGACAGAAAGAGAGAGGAATATTTATTCTAGAGGACAAAAAGAGAGGGAAAAGAAAGACAGAGGGAGAAACAGAGGGAGCCAACTACTTTTTAAATAAAAATACTACAAACTAAGCTGGAGGTAAAAAAATTAATAAATTAATAAAGAAATTAAAATGAAATAATTATTTAAATATAAATTAATAAGGATGTGACGTTTATAACGTTACAATACACTCACGCACTGGTATTCGCCATATAAGCAGGTTTTCAATCGCAGTATTTACACGAGGTGGTTTTTGGTATGAGATTTTCACTGTTACTGTTTGTTGTTTTTAAGTTATCGTTCTCTAAGAAAGGATACAAGAACGTCAATCGTTTACGGAATACAAATTAAGGCAGTTTAAAAAAGCGCCTATTGCGTACGGTAAGCAATAGGTACGAAATACGATAAACACGTGTATTGTCTGCGAAAAACAACATCATAGAGCGCAAAAAACACATCTGTTTTATACGAAAATACTGATACGCATATTTGTTAAATTTGTTCGCTCTCTTTAACAGAGACTGCAACACCACATTAACACCAAACAACACAGAGAAATAAGGGAAATAATGTATTCCAGTGGCTTTACTTGTGTCCTTGAATTCTTGTGAATTTGGAGGTAATTATTTAATAACACAGATTTAAAACTTTAAAATAGCGGTTTATAAATGTTTGTTTACTAATTCGTCACTTAAAAAACTGTAAAAAGTGTACTTTTTACCTTAAATCGTCCATACCTTTCGTATGTCCCTCATAGTTTATATTTAATATGCTATATATTATGCTATATATAAATTTATACTGAACAATAAATTCCATATCTTTTATCTAAATTATCGTGGGTTATGGCGATCATTAGCATAGATACAATAATATAAATGAACATGTGAGTTATATAATTTGAAATATAGGATAATATTTTTAAGTCGACAATCATAATGATATCTATAGCGGAATATAATCAATAATAAAAAAGAATGCTATAAGTAAAGAAAGTGAAATTGAAAGACTGAAATCAATTTTAGAAAGACAAATTGTAATCTGTTGAAGTGCCTATTAATCAACGTGTATCACTTGTATTGATGTGTTTGTGTTTGTAAGTTGTCTTATAAACGTCTCTTAATTGAGTGTTTTTTAGGTTTATTTAAAAATGATATACAACTTTCCTTGTCTTTCCTTGTCTAAGCTCGATTCGTTTACCTCCTCCAGTGGCGGAACAAAATGTAGCATGTCAAACAAAATAATAGTTATAAAAGAAAATTATAAATTATTTTTCATTAAATTTCTAATAACGGAATATACGTATAAACTGCGAAGAAGTATTTTTTTTAGCTTGCAGTACAATAGGACAGGATATAACGAAAAGTACATTTTAAAAGGATTTTGAAATATACCCAAAAAGTGTGAATTATTTAACCCACTTTAATTAAAAAATGATACAGATTATTTAAGTTTTAAGCATTGTAGCGAATTCTGAACTGTTGCAACGCACTTACCTTGATTAATTAGCTAATCAGTCAGCGTCTTCACTGGAACTGTCTTCATCATTGGAATCTCCCGCCAAATCGATGATAATCCTACTTTCATTTTCATCATATGTGACCATTTTTGGCCAGTCGTCCTGAATTAATTTTTCGGTATGGTTAACACAACTTGCCCACACTGCAGGTGTTGCCTCAGCTAATGCATCGCCCCAAACTTTTTTCACTGTTTCTCCACGTCCATGTTCTCCAATATGACGATCATAGTATTGTTTAGAAATGCCCCAGACCAACTCAATCGGATTATATTGACAGTGATATGGAGGCAATCTCAAAACCTGATGCCCATGTTCTTGGAGTAGCTCGTCTATAACGTATCTAGTATTTTGTTGTTTATTCTGGTGACAAAGACTCAATAGCTCTGTCTTGCCCGAATCGTCGTCAAAAATTATTTTTTTCGCTTATAACCCTTCTTGCTGCTATGGTATGAGGCATTATCCATAATAATTAGAGATGGTTCCACCAACATTGGTATCAGATTTTCGGAGACCCACTTTTTAAAAGACTCTTTATCCATAGAATCATGATAGTCTGCACTCTTCGATTTCGTAGAAAACAGTAATCCAGCATCTTTAACAAATCCTTGCCTACTTCCGGCATGTAAAACAATAAAGCGTTTACCTGTATTTTCGTGTCCTGTTATGATGCTTTTCACACAATTATCTTGCCAAATACGTTTATATGCCCCTTTTAGGAATATCCATGTTTCATCTAAAAAAACGAACTGAAGTGGGCTTGGACTTAAAAAATTTCTTATATAATGCCTCAAAAAATACAGTCGTTTGGAGAAAATGGTTTCTGACATAGCACTCGTCGACTATTTTCTAGTTTATATGAAAACCCACAATTTTTCATAAGACGCCACAAACTTGTATCAGAACCGTCATAGAGATTGTTTCTTAATCGTGTATATAGAACTTTAATTGTAACGTGCTCTCCTGTTGCTTTCATCCCATATAGTACATTTCTAATCTCTCCTTTTATAGTATCGCTGACATCATTAGTATTTTTTTGTGCATTACGTGACCCTCCTGGTGTAGTAAGAGCTGCCCCTGTCTTGTATTCACTCTTTATTCTTGTCACTATGCGAAGACTGATTTTAAAGCGTATGCTACTCGTTCATGTACCGATGATACCGAAAGCAAAGGTCCGTTGTTTTCTTTTTCTTTTTTAAAATACTCCAATAAATGAACTACACATTGTCGCATTTCTCCTGTTATCGTTTTTCCGGCATTTTTTTTATTAAATAGAACAATTAGTTATTCACAATAAAAAATAATAAGTAAAACTGTTCGGAACAAATTCCAACAATGACTGACTAAAATTGACTAAAACAACATAAAATATCAATGGTAATTGCTACAATTATAAACCTATTAGCCAGCTCATTCAAGAACAGTGCCACAAGTCATTATTGCAATGGGTATCGGAAGAAGGAGAGTTAATTTATAATAAACTGGAATTTTTAAGGTGTCGAGAGTATTATTTTATGTAATGGTATTCCACACAGTAAGAGCTCAAACTATTAATTAATTAAAAACTGTTTACTTATAAAAACTATTTCATCAGCTACTTCAAACCTACACAGATCAGGGTAACATGTTTAAAAAAACACGTCACTGCCAGCTATCCGTATTCGTAAAGAGGCCGAAATTATCAACGACACCGTATCGGCCAAACGCCTCGGTGTTATTGCTACAATACTGGGAGACGTGAGTGGTCTCTTCATTCCCTTCTCATCGCACTTTACCATGACGAACGTGACTCGCACAGTTGAATAATTACGCATCTGTGTATCACAGAGAGACGAATATTAAAAATCCCGTAGTAGCTTATTTCAGGCACACGCCAAGAATGATGAAAATGAGTATATTATATTTATACATTTAGTTTTCGCCGTTACATTTTGATAATTAAGAAAATGATTATTTTGCCATGATTATTTTCCTGACGCTTTGATTTTTGTAGAGCATTCTTTTATACACTGAATTGACTGGAACAATTATTCTCATCTCACCAAAGAGGTTTGGGAGTAACTGGTTTGCGAGTGTTTTAAGTGTAATTGATTGTGATGCACAGGACGTTGTAATTTTGAAGTAAATTAAATTCTTTTGTTAGTTGAAAAATAATTAAAATAGTTAAATCCATCCAATGAAGAAACAAAATTGTAAATCATGAATGTGTTGCTTGTGTGAGTCCATTTCAAATAGGTAAAGAAATAATAAATAAGATTTACAATCAATTTAATTTAACTATCAGACGACCGGTTTCGCTTTCTACAATATGCAAAGCATCTTCAGCTCTCGATACAAAGTTAAATAAATGATGCCGGTACTCTATTAATTGATGGATGGTAGAACATGGTTGAAACTACTATGTATTGTTGAATGGAGAACTCAATTCTGTTATTGTAGTTGTATGACAGTAAACGGGAAGTTCTTGAGGAGATAGATTTGATCCAATGAGGCAGAGATATGTGTGTGATTGTTAAATGAAAGTGATCTAATATACCATTGTATTATTTGTTTGTTTAATGTTTGTTTCGTTCCTTCTAAGTGTTTTCTGTTTTGGTGTGTTTTAAATTGTCTTTAATTGTTTTAATTCTAATATTTTATTTACTTGACTTTACAATAATCTACTATTTTGCCAATAGAACTTTATCAAAGAGATTTGATAACTACAAGTTGAAAAATAATTGCACACCCACACAATTTGTACATCTAAACTTGTTCATTGTCATAAAACTATCCCCTTCATAAAACAATTACTCAATAAATAACACACATTTCATAAATATATCTCTCGAAAAAGTATAAATAACTTTTAATAATACAATGGTATATTACATCACTTTCATTTAACAAACAATCACACACACATATCTCTGCTTCATTGGATCAAATCTATCTCCTCAAGAACTTCCCGTTTACTGTCACACAACTACAATAGCAGAATTGAGTTCTCCATTCAACAATACATAGTAGTTTCAACCATGTTCTACCATCCATCAATTAATATAGTACCGGCATCATTTATTTAACTTTGTATCGAGACCTGAAGATGCTTTGCATGTTGTAGAAAGCGAAACCGGTCGTCTGATAGTTAAATTAAATTGATTGTGAGTAAGTCTTATTTATTATTTCTTTACCCAAACAAAATTGTATTGAAGTTAATTCGACTCTGCTTTTGAGCCATTTTCGTTTGAATTTATGAAGAACAAGGATGTCAATGTCTGAATTCAATATTTAACTGATAGTTGAATGTTCACAAGTGTGTCTGGAAGGACCTCTAAATTCAACTTACCAACTAACGACGAATAAATTATCATAAGATTGACAGCGGAATCAATTCTGTATTTGGAAAATTATATTTATACTCCAATCATTTAAAATAATTAAATAACGCGCATCCAAAAGATCAATTCTTCAATTTTTATTATTTACACCTTCTGGATTTGTACTCAATTTAACTGATCGATGGCATGGGTTATGTTATCTTTAAGATCTGCTGTGGTTGTGAATAATTTGCGTGACTTAAGAAAATTACACAAGAAAGAGTTTAATGGGGTTAAATCATAGGAGTTGGGTCGCTAATTTATATTACCACTACATAAAATGAACTTGCCCTCAAATCGCTCTTGTATAAAGTTCAATTTGGCATTAACTATGTAGCGCATTCCCTAGTATTTAGTTCGTGTCAAAAGAAGTTGGTAATTATAGATACATCTCACACAAATATGAACTGGTACTGCAAGTACAAAATGCACACCAAACAGTGTCTTTTTCGGGAAGTCTCCATCCATTTTCCCTCAATATATGCTTCAGATAAGACATTTTCCATTGTGTACCAGTGTTATTAATTCTCTATCTTTGTTGACTGTCCTTGGTACTTCCTCTTTAGAATTTCTTGCCGTTTAAGTTATCTTCAACATCCGTCTATGCATCCACATTTCTAATGTTACATTCTTAATGTTTATGCTTGATATTTTTAGTGTCCACACTTCTGCTCCATATACGAGTTTAGAGCAAATATAACACTTAATCACCCTTTGCCTTAGTTCTTTGCCTCAGATAATTATCGCAAAAAATGTCTTAATTTTGAGAAAAAAGTGGTTTTAGTTATTCGTATTCTGGGTTTTATTTCTACGTTTGTATCTGTAAACTTTTTCAACTTGTACACCATTTAATTGAACCTCTTTACCTGCATGTGCATTACAAACAGAGACTAAAAATTTGGTTTTCTTTTTTATTCTGCTATTTATCTAGACGTGACTCTGTTTTTCAATGTGCCTCCAGTAAGTTGTTCCATCGTTTACATGGTCTTTCTACTGATCGTCTTCCTATTAGGGAATCGTCTCTTGGCGTCTTTAACACTCTATTGGATGTAATTTTTCTTATATTATCGTTTGTTGCTTCTTAAATCATCTTTACTCTGAGAGAGTAGTATTCTAGAGAGAGGAGTATTTTATACTCTGAGAGGAGTATCCGTCATCTGCATACAATATTATTTTAAGTTGCTTTTCCAGGGAAGTTTCCGTTTAAGTTGAAGGGAATCTACCTGTCTTATCTCATTGACAGCTTCAATAGGGTTAGTTAGTTCTTTCCCGATTTTTACTTTTATTGTGTTGTTTTTGAAAATATTTTTAATCGTTTTGATTATTCCTAGAGGTATCTCTCTTGCGTACAATAAGTGGATAACGTCCTGTAATTTGACCCAATCAAATGCCTTTTTAATGTCCACAAAACATAGATATGCTGGTTTATTGTATTCTAATGATTTCTCTTGCACTTGCCTCATTATAAATATAGCATTTATGCATGTTTTCCAACTTAAAACCTTGTTGTTCTTCTGCTCAACTTTGGTTGTTAATTTTAGTCTTGTATGTAATAAATTAATGGAAAAAAAGCACGAAACAGGTCAGAATGGAGAAGAATCCTTGAACAGGCCAAGACCCAAAAAGGGTTGTCGAGCCAGTGATGATGATGATGTAATAAATTAATTTCTCTGTAATTTTTCGTTTGTATTATTCTTATTTTTCACCATTTTTGAAGAGAGGTATTAGGATGCTTGATCTCTATTTTTAAGAAATTCTGCTTTGTTCTATTATTTTTTGGATCAGTTTTAATAGTTGTTTGGTCAGATCTGGTCCTTCGTGCTTGAGGAATTCGTTCGGTAATGTGTACTCTTCTGGTGATTTTCTATATTTTAATTTCCTTAATGCTTTCTTTACCTCTTTCCCCTTAATATTTATTTCTTTGTTGGTCGTTACCTCTGTTTCGTTTCGTTTTTATTAATTCGCTCATCCCTTTTCTTTGTGCCCTTATCACTCTTCATATTTCTTTTTGTGTTTCGTCGAAGTAGTGTTTCATCTGTTTTGGGAAACTATCCCAGTGTTCCCTTTTTATTTGTACTAAATAAAGTATTGGTTTCATTTTTGATTCGGTTATAGTGATTTTATGCCTATTGTGTTTGTCGTGTTCTGTATTGATAAAAGGTTTTCTTCTTTTCTTCACATTTTATTTTTACTTTCTCTCTCAACTATGACGTTCTCTTTTTTGATATATTTTTTTCGTTACTTTCCTTTCTCCAAGTGATTCTATTGCTGCGTTAATTACGTAATTTTTGAGTTTTCCAGCTTTCCTCGATGTTATTTATTGCTTTCTAATATTTCATTCACAGTAATCTTCTCTGATATTCTTTTTCTAATAAATATTCCATGGATTCCGTTTAATTCGTGATTTTTGTTTATGTTGGCGCCGCTTTCTTATTTGCGAAATATTTCGTGATGATTCCTATTTTACATAATACTAGACTATGGTCGCTACCTACATCTGGCTACATTGAGGCGTCAATTATTTTTAAAGGATGTATACCTATATAGGTTATAAAATAATCCATCATAGATCTTTTGTCTTATTCTTCTTCATGTGCCATCTCCTCCAAGAAGGTTGGCAACCATCGTGGTAATTCGCACTTTCGATATCGCTGCTCTAAAGAGGTCAGCAGAACTGCAGTTAAACCAAGCTCTCAAATTGTTTAACCAGGAGATGCGGAGATGCTCGCCCCTCATGACATATCCCACTTCTTTTTTTTTTTCAGATCTTTTGTCCATAGGTGTTATTGAATATATATTTGTGTTCAGTTCTCCGTTTTCTTTTTTAATATTCTCATTATGGTTTTGCTTAATTCCAGGTATTACATGATTGCTTGTTCGAACAAAAATTTGGTTTATTTGACTTAATTTTAATGGCCATTTTCTCCTTCTTAAATATGATGAAGCAGAATTTGAAGACATTCAATGTTTTCTAAAATAATTACTGTTTCGTCCGCAAATCTAATTACATTAAAGAATTTCCCATTGAATTTTTATTAAATATGGCTGTCTCTTATTTGATTTTTTAAATAAATGGTTCCAGTAAACATGGAGCATTTTTATGGTAGCACCTGGGTTTGATTTCAGAAGTTTCAGTTGTCGAAGTTAACTTGATGTGGAAATATATCGATCAAATATTGTTGATTATGATTCGAAACACAGTTATAAAATTTACTCTAGCTACAGTTTCAACAAAATACAAGGTGTGCAGTAAATTATAGGGGGTAATTCTATAGAATAATATTATATAATATTATTCTTAATATATTCTTAATATATAATATTATTATTATATTATAATATACAATAGTTTGCTATATAATACATATCAGTCGCCTAGATTCAAAACCCGACAAGTCCATGTAAATGAGATTTCAGATAATGAAGAAAAAATTGTAAAATCTATATCCTATTAAATTAAACAGCGACTTTTTGAGAAAATTGAGGTTTTTGTCGGGGTTTGCAGATGAATTTAATATTTTGAAAGAAAAGAAAATCGAAATCTATTAGAAAAATAAGTTTATTTACTCAACAACGCAAGATAACATTTATCCACTATTTTATATTCCAAAACTAACTGTTTCTGCTTCGCAATTATCTTCCTCTTCGTTTGCCTCACTGCCTAGTTCCTCCTCTATAGCTTCGTGAAATACCTCTTTGAAAAAGACCAGTTTATCTCTACCTTGCCATCCCTTTCCGTTTTGTTTCTCCAATAGCTTAGTAATAGTTTTTTTCTTATCTTCTTTAATTGCTATCCCAGCCTTTAGTGTTCTCGGACTAATTTGTGAGACTTTTTTCTCTCTTTTGCATAAACTTTTGGGTGCGTAAAAGTCAGTTTTGTAAAATGCCTCATCCCTTATAAGTGGTACTGTTTGTCCTCTTGTAATGATTATTTTCTTTGACGGTTGGAACTTAAAATGCCAAAAGCCTGGTTGTTTTATTAATTTTTGAGTTTCAGTCTTCCAGTCCTTAATTGCAACACCAGTTCCAGCTCTGTAAACAGTGGCAAACTTTTTGATTAACTTTACGTATTTATCAGGATGAACAATGATCGTGTGTTTTTTATAAATTATTTTCAATTTGTCCAAACACACTATATATAAATATAAAAATGCGACACAACGGAAAACACTATCTCAATTTCCTTTATTTGTCTTGAAGCTTCAAACTGAAGCGAATAGCTCAGTATGGTGATGACCATGTAATATTTATTCTGTGCTTCACACTCATCGCAAATAAGCCGAAGAACACGTACATTATCCACAAAATTAAAATTTGAAAGGAAGTGGTGCCAAAACGGTGATATTTCGTTTGAACTTCTATGATGGTCCAACTCCATCCAAACATATGACGTAACATTTTCTGGAGTTAATTTACTTTTTAAAGATCCACAAACTACAGTTACGTGATAAAAATTAAGTTGCATACTAAAATAAGCCTATTGATCTGGAAGTTTAGGTAGCGCCAAATTCTGCTGACAATCAAATGAAAATGTGACCATGTCGTCTCTTTTTTCTTGAAGAAGTCTATAGAAACTCTCATTTCTTACTTTGTGGAGACGTTGTTGTGCTTCCAGACTAGTTTTTTTCGTCAGTCTCGCCTCTTATGCTGGATTTGTACTGTAAACAAGTTGAACACAAATCTGTCTTCGGAGTTCCAAAGCCAACGTTGAAATTTGTGTTAAAATAATCTCTGAAGAAAAATTCTTTAACTTTAAAGTCTTCGTTTTGGGCCAGTTTGTCGTTGTATATTCTCCATAATTTTGAGATACTTTTTTGAGATTCAGCAGGCAAATAAATTCTGTTGAATATTTTTGAACAGCAATAATGAAATTCCGCACATTTTAGGGACTCGATGATTTTTTTATAGATGGTTTTTTACCTTCGTTTCTTTGTTCAATTCGATCTCCGCCCCTTCTTTCGGTAGGAATAAGCGAATGCTTCTTGTAGTTTTTCATAATGTTTAAAATTCTATCTTTTTAAATTCACAGAATACCTTGGAAAGCTGTTCGGCATACAGGAACAATTAGGCTGTCACTTCTCTTCAATTTGTTGGATAAAATACAAGATTTGGTTTAGTTTTGTTGGCTGTTCGTTTCGTTTGTCTTACCGGGATATGTGAGTCAATGTGGCGTAAAATGAACATGTCTTGTCCCCATTTATCCTTATTTTGATAAAAAGCTGTTTCTTACATCGTTCATGGACAGATGAGATGTACATTGAAATGGTTGATATGGCTTTCCCTTAGGGCCGCAACTGTGGTACACAGGTAATGTTTTGGCAGCATACCTAAAAATAATTATTTCATCACAAATAATTTACTAATTCATTGTAATATTATAGGTTGCACGTTTTGCCTTTTCTCTTCTTGTTTCGACCTTCGCTCTTTTTCGAACCTTTGTCACATCACACTGCTTTACATTAGTAAACTCTCCAACAGTATTTAAAGTTGCCAATGAATCCATTTTTTTAGCAATTTGTTTCACAAACTGCAAACAACTTACTTAGAAGCATAAACTAAACTGATCTGCTTGGTTAACACGTTGTCAACCGAAATCAGGTGGCGAGTAAAATACTACGCGTCTATTGGCGGATTAAAAGTGTCGGCTTTTGCGTTTAAAACTAGAATGGACCTGTCGGTATATGCATCTAAGATACATTTTTAAGAGCCTATAATTATCGGATTTATCGGGATTTGCTTGATAAATTTATTATGGACTTGTAGGTTTATGTATTTCAAATTCTTATATCTAATAAAAAAAGGTTTTGAAAAAATTGTGACTTGTCGGCTTTTGAATCGAGGCTACTAATATAATTCAATTCAATAGTTTTGCTACAATGCAATAGTTTGCTTTATAAGTGTCTCGCTGCAAATGCTTCGTTTCAGAGGTACGGGGTGTTGCAATTGTTCTTTCAAACTGGCGATTTATTATTTATTGCTTTAACACTGGTTGAGCATGTTTGACATACAATTAAGAACTTTATATTTATTATTGGCGCGCATACGGATAATCGTCTCAATTTTTTTAACCAAAAAAGTAGTTTGCGACTGAAGTACACTTCATCTAATTTATATAACGATGCACGTCATGGGCGTCATAGCTTGTGACGTCACATGATACCAACACGAAATATTTAATCGGTAGGTGTGTTCTTTTTTAGAATCACTTTACGGAGTACACTGGTATTACAGCCACTAGATATATTTTATTACATACGCGTAGAAATAATATTTAAAAAATTCTATTAGTGTTAACTTAAAGAAATATACAATAATATGTTTCATTTAATTTGTATAAATGCATTATAAAGCGTTTTTATCAAGAACATTTGTTCGGAACACACTGTAACTGTAATCGAACGAAGGTAAAATTTTGGCATAAATTGGTAACACTTACTTGACAGTTGCGGTGTTGACACTTTTTGTACTTTATTATTTTGAATTTTAAAATGAATATCTCTTGTTTTATATTTGTTCCTATTTAATAAAATTTGTTCTTTTAGAACAAAATTAGTGTGTTTTATTTTAAAAATGTCACGTAAGAATTTAAATAGTCATTGTAAAGAGATGGTAATACTTTTGCAATAATTATGTGATCTATTTGATTTAAAATGGAGTCAGGATTTTTTTATACTTTGGCAACTATGTCAACTTCGATCTCTGACGTAGATCATGACGTAAGTCGTTATCTAAATTAGATGAAGTATAGTTTAAATTAAAAATCTTTTTTGAAATTAATTTGTGATTACAAATTTCTGTTGCCTATTTTTCATATGGAGCGCATATCTATTTTTCAAATAAAATATTTTAATGCGTATTTCATTTCTTACTGTATTATACACATTCATTTCTTACTATATTACAGTATACTACTGTCAACAACAGCTATTAGTGATTGTATATAATAAAAAATGTCAAAATCAGTGTTTGTTCAATAATAAGCTTTTCATTTGATATAAAATAGTTTTGGTAATTAATTTTTCTTTTATCGAAAGAAACGGGAACTTTTACAAACGCTGAATTGTAAAATCACATTTCGACATGCATTTTGTCTATGCTCAAAGTAATGAAAATCGCCGACAAGCTTGACACTTCATTCCATTTTCTTTCTTGGGTCATATCCAGGATGTATGATACCCATTTATAAAATATTAGCTCATATTCACCAACGTTTGCACCAAAATACTCTTTTTGATTAAATTCGAGAGACTTTAACCCATACTGAAAGATTTCACATCAAGGTATTGATATTAATCAATGAACTATTGATAACTGAGCCACTGTACTATATATAGTTTATTTCCCAGACGTAATTTCATTATATTTATATTCCTTACCATTTTCCTAGTGACTCATTGTTATTTTCAATAAACATTCCAAAATTATATTACTTTATATCTCTCCTAATCCAGTTCCTTTAACGATTCTAAGAAATCGAACAAATAAAAGTGGTTCAGTTAGATGTTCCCGAAATAAATTACTCTGCTTACTAAAGCGCCAATTTATTTTCCATCATTTTCAATCGTTGGATTAATCGTTGGCATTAATCAAGTATTTACAGCTCGAGCACAATTGGCATCGGTCGGTGCACAATTCGATTGATCAGTGGGTTAGGGGATCTCTTTGCGAAAATTTTTAACAAGAGTTTTTCTTATTAATTTCGTATTGAACTTTGGGTAATGCGACACAGAGAAATTTAGTACAGTTTATTAAAACAATTTTTGTATTTTTTCATCATCACAAGTTCGACAACCCTATTTGGATCTTGGTCTTTTCCAAGAATTTTCTCCATTATAATCTGTTTTGTGATTTTTTTCTTCATATTTTTATTTTTAAGGTTGTTCATATAATTTTCTATCAGCACTAGGTATCGGGCTTTTTCTTGTGCTTTTTCTACTGGCACTTGTTTGCTTATTTTGTTTTGTATTTTGCCTTTTTCCATTTTTTGTATATGTCCCATCTAACTTCGCTATCAACGTATTTTAATAAATGCCACAACATCCGGATCATAGAATGTTTAAAATAGATCAAAGTTGTATATTCTTTGCAAAATTCCATTTTCTTTTGTGCCTTTGTATGTGTGTGTCAAGTCACTATAGAAATCAAACTATAATCGGTTCACAATTTATCGATGGCTCACTACAAGTTTAACCCTAATTAAAGAACTGAAATACAGAGAGGATAGGTAATACAATATGATAGTAAAAACCAACCTGAAACTGACGGTTCAAGATGTTTTTGACTAACCCACCTTGTATCTGAAAAAATACAATACATCAGTCAACCTTATAATCCGATTACGAAGGTATTTTGGTTACAGATGACCGACCAGTGTCGTAGAGTATATGATTAAAACATTTATTTGAACTAAATAAATATATTTTTTAAATTGTATTTTTGTTATAATAAAACTTCTTTATTTTATTCAAAAATAAAAAGTTTCTTACCATTTGTAAAAGATGCATTTACTTAATTAAGGGGAAAGGCGCCAAATGTTGTCTGGCAAAATTTTCAATGTGTTTTAAATGTATCCATTATTTTCGAATCCGGAAAAAACTAGTAAATATTTTTGAAAAATTTAAACGCAGAATTAAAGATTACATTATTACTGAGGGCATAAAGTCCCTGAAAACTTCTACAATGTATATTTTAATATGTTATGTTACAGGTGTAAAAATAAAAGAGAAAATATAGTATAATTTTTAATTGAAAATATTGTATGCAAAATAAACTTTTTATTTATTATAATAAATATTTCATTTTGCCTTTAAATTTTTCAAAAATGCTTAGTTTTCTCAGGATTTGAAAAAAAAATGGATACATTTAAAACACATTGAACATTTTGACAGGCGACATTTTGCGCCTTTCCCATTTAATACCTTACGATTGCACCTAGTATTACTTACCTTATATAATTACGATTAGAAAACTATTCAAATTCAAAATAAATAGAATTAACTTCGGAATCCGAGTCGTCTTGAGGGTTAATAATTAGCGGTTGTATCTCTACGGTTGTATCTCTAAATAATTTGAACATTAAATAACATAAAAATTAGTACCAACCCTAATCTTAACCCAATTCTGTAAACATACATTGAACAAATAAATAAATGAAGCATATTTATAACGACTATTCACCAACAAATTCTAATTTATCAATGCAAACTAATCTGCTATAATCGGGGGATAGCAGCAGATTGCGATTATTTTGCAGACTGTAACACTGTATCCCTAATATCCACCCCCTCAAAAGCAATTATTGATCCCTTTTGTCTTTGTATTCTATCCGTACGAAAATTAATTCCATTTGTCTATTAGCTGTCGCGCATTAAGTCAAACCCTTCCAAACAAAACATTGAATATTTTTGTTTTCTAAACTATCTATCATATTTATCAATGAAATATGAATAGCGGTTTCGGCGTCAGACTAGTTTTATCAAATAAATTATTTCATTCATATATATATATATATATATATATATATATATATATATATATATTATATATATATATATATATATATATATATATATATATATATATATATATATATATATATATATATATATATGCTACTAAATGCTGAAGCGATAGACTTACTAATCAGTTACATAAAATAATAAGTGGTGAACGAGAATTGTTTGTTAGACAAAAAAAGTGATTAATTGGAATGCAGAAACTAACGGGAAATACCCCTGCTTAACATAGTATACAAAATATTTTCGAGTATTTTATATGGTCTCCTAATTTCGTATTCAGATGAGCTTTTTGACGAACGTCAAAGTGGTTTAAGGACTGATCGATCGTATATTACACATAAACATAATGAAGACAACACACATCCCTGTCAATAGCTTCTTTTAATGTGTATGTTTTCTGCTTGATAGTTGTCAATTTTCTCGACTGCTCTTTGATACCAATATGGTCTACAATATTTTCTTATTGCAATTATACAAGTTTCTGATGTCTTACTCCATCAAATGCCGTCTGAAAATTACTCAAACAAACATACAGATCCTGATTTATATCTACACAATAAAAGTGAAAAGTGCTTTTCTCTTTGAAAGTAGATCAAGATGATGTAGACTGCTAATGAGGAGATAAAATATGGAACAACTCCTCACATGTCAAAACTGTTATCATCGGTGTATCCTCAAAGATTTGTGGCTGAATAGAAATTGAGCCAAAGTAGTTTAATTTTTATAAAGTACAGTGAATACATGATGTGTCCGGACACGATAAAGTAAAGTACCACTTCTTGGGTTCCATTTGAATAACTTCCAATTAGTGATGGACCGGTGTCATATAGTATTTCATTAAATACTGTTTTATCGGCTGGTGTTTGGTTAAGTCGGATAGAATTTACTGTCTTTAGTTCTATAGCAAGTCCCTCTTTGAGAAGCTTATGGTGGAAATCGCAAATGACATCGGCTCGAACACAGGTGTTGGTAACTAATGTTAGTCAACGCATTTTGATTAGGATATAATCTAATTAAGTATATAAAATTAGATACAAATCTATAAAACTTTCACTAAGGTGATCACAACTAGACTAAACAACAAATTTGATGCATACCAATCAGTTGAGCAGGCAGGATTTAGAAAGGGGTACGCACAACCGACCACCTTCACACTCTTAAAATATTAATAGAAAAGACCAACGAATACAACCTTCCATTATACCTAGCGTTTGTTTACTATGAAAAAGCGTTTGACAGCATAGAACTATGGGCAGTGGAAGAAGCGCTAGTTAATTGCCGAATAGATTCACGGTACAGAATGGTAATCCACAATATATATATATATATATATATATATATATATATATATATATATATATATATATATATATGTATATATATCAAAACGCCACTATAAGAATTCAGCTAGACAGATATTTGCAAATTCCATTAATTAGAATTTGTAAAGGTGTCAGACAAGGGGATACAATCTCACCCAAAATATTTACTCTGGAGTTGGAAGATATTTTTAAATCTATAGACTGGGACAATAAAGAGATTTGTATAAACGGGAAATATTTATATCATCTAAGATTCGCCGATGATATACTCTTGATAGCAACAACTATGGAACAACTAAGAATAATGATTTCAGACCTAGAAAAGATATCTCTTGAGAAAGAACTTAAAATGAATCTAAAGAAAACTAAAATAATGACTAATAAAGAACACAGATCAGTAATTACCATAGGTGGAACAAACATAGAACACGTCCAAGAATATATTTACTTAGGATAAGCTATCAGAGCAGACAAAAGTAACTAGACTAAAGAAATAACCAGAAGAATAAGAATGGGGTGGGCAAAATTCGGAAAACTTTCATATACTATCAAAAACCAAAAATACATTTAAAATTAAGAACGAATGTATTTAATGCACGCGTCCTACCTTTTCTGACATATGGTGCTCAGACGTGAACGTGTACCAAGAGCAACTTAGATAGAATAAAGAAAACTCAAAGAGCTATGGAAAGACAAATGTTGGGAATATCATTAAGAGATAAGAAGGGGAACGAGTAGATAAGATGCAAAACCGAAACAACAGACGCTGTCAAACATGCATTAAAATTAAAATGAAAATGGGCTGAGCATAGCGAAAGATATCAGTATGGAAGATGGAATAAAGAAATTGGCCGCTGAAGAACCATATAGGGCAAAAAGGTCAAGAGATCGACCGCAAATGATATGGAAAGATGACATTGAGCAAAGCGCAGGTCCAATGTGTAAAATACAAACAGAAGACTGCGACAAATGGAGACAACTGGAAGAGGCCTGGATCAAGGACTATATTTGTGATAGTTGTTGTATTGTCTACAAAGAAACGAATGAGTCGTCTACCACATTTGCTTAGAGAGTTACCTATCTGGTTATCACTTTTGGCGATTCCTATCTTAGACTTAAAGTCTCAAAAATAGTTATTCAGATATTCTGTCTTATACACATGCCATTGTGGCATGTGTATAAAAATCCCTTGAACTAAGTCACAAAATATCCATATATAAATTGCACGATCCACGATCAATTAATTATTATTCTTGGTCCAGGTTAGTTTACTGAGAGAATACCGACAAAACTCATCCTGTATATTATACTACTATCATCACGCTGTGGCAATGAATGGTAAAAAAGGTAAAAGTCCCAACAGCCATCAGCCGACTCGACATTTCAGGTTTTATGTTTGTACTATTATTTATGCTCTTTGTTCTCATTCACACCTTTTATGGGAAAGGTGTTTTATGTATTTTCCAAGGGCTACTACGTTCGTTCATTGTTACTGTGAAGCGTGAAAAATCCACGTTTTTGATTAATAGGAAGTAGCCTGGAAAATGGAATAATTAAAATGGTTAGATGTATGTCATTACTAAATTATTTCTCCAAAACGTTTGACAATTATTTGTTTTATTTAACACTTAGTATTAATATTAAATGCGCTATTTATTCATTTCTTTATTTTTGAAATTATCGGTTATTAACTGAAAAATTGGTGCACAGTTTTAGAGTATCGAAAGACAAGAGAGCGCCAAAGAGGATATCTATACTTGAACCAATACTAAAAACAAATTGGAAATCATTTAATGAAAGGATAGTAACTGCAGATCTAAACATCTACGGAGACAAAATTACTATATCTATTAGCCTGTATATGCTCCCATTGAAGAAACATCAGTACAAGAAAAAGATACATGCTGCTATCAAATGTTTTATTTAATAAAGTAATTGATGAAGGAAAGATTCCTCAAGAATGGTACAACTCCGAGGTCATTTTACTATTCAAGAAAGGAAACAAAGCAAACATCGAGAATTACCGACCAATATCCTTGCTATCACATCTGTATAAATTACTAACTAAAATCATAACCAACCGCCTAACACATAAGCTTGATTTCTATCAGCCTATCGAGCAGGCTGGATTAAAAAAACATTTTAATACCATAGACCACTTGCACACCGTAAGAACACTGATAGAAAAATGCACCGAGTATAATGTTCCAATTCATATGGCGTTCGTCGATTTCCATAAAGCATTCGATTCCATCGAATTATGGGCAGTGCTTGAATCTCTAGAAAATGCACGTATAGATTCAAGATACAATAACATAATTAAAAACATATATGAAAATGCCACCATGCATATAAAGCTGGACTAAAGCACAAAAACTAATCCCATAAGATTACAACGAGGAGTAAGACAAGGAGACACCATCTCTCCCAAACTATTTACCCTTGCTCTAGAAGATATTTTTAAGAAACTGGAATGGAACAATAAGGGTATCAACGTCGACGGATCATACTTAAACCACTTGAGATTCGTAGATGACATAGTTTTAATAGCCGATAATATCCAAGAACTAAATGTAAAGTAACTAAAAGTTACAAAAATTAAATGCAGTTTAAGGAGCGTTAGGCTTAAAAATGAATTACAGCAAAACAAAAATACTGAGCCGAGACCAGATAAATATAACAATACAAAATCATACCATAGAAAATGTGGAACATTATGTATATCTAGGTCATGTTATCAAACTAGGAAAACCAAATCAAGATGCTGAAATTAAAAGAACACAACTGGCTTGGGGCGCTTTCGGCAAACTAGCACATATCTTGAAAAACACCTATAAACTCCTATAAACTTAAAGAAAAAGGTGTATAACACATGCATACTACCTGTTTGTACATACGGCTTAGAGACAGTAGCACTTACCAAAAAATCTGACAAAAATTTAGAAACAACGCAAAGAGCAATGAAACGAATCATGCTTGGAATATCACTAAGTGACAAGATTAGAAACACCGAGATAAGACGTAGAACGAAGATTAGGGATATTGTGGAAGAAATTACAAAAATGAAATGGCGCTGGGAGGGTCACGTAGCCCGATATAATGACAACAGATGGACGAGAATTCTAGAATGGAGACCAAGGACGACAACAAGAAGCATGGGAAGACCTAAAAAAAGATGGGTAGATGACATAAGAGCAGTGGCAGGCAAACAGTGGATTAGATTGGCGCAAGATAGAGAAAGATGGACGCAATTGGGAGAGACCTACATTCAGGAGTGGATGGAAAATGGTTGACAAAGAAGATCAAATGTGGGAGGTACTCTTTAAAATAGGCAATCAGCCAGAAATAATAATGATGAGTTACCTAAACGCATGAACTGGAAGAAGACAAAATGTTTTGGCTTATAAACAAATAGAAAATCTTGGTAACTATAAGCCTCAATAAAATTCAGGAAACGGCGTTGAAAAGACTCAGCAAGACGTTTCTTATAAAAGAAAAAAAAGTTTAATTACAAGCAGTGGTTAATAATATACGAGTTAAATTTGACTGGCATTTGCGACGCAGTTATGAACAATAAATAGGATGATAATCTCTTAACCATTACCTTTTTATTTCGGAGTTTCCATTTCGACAAAATTTTTTCCTTCTGCCTTTAAGTTAGTTATAACATATATTATAATAATAATTTCTATCGGCATTGCTCGTGAAAAATACCAAAAAAGATAAGTGGAAGAAAACTGAATTTCAAATATAAAATATACGTAAAAATAATGTATTTTCTCCGCTTCCAATACAGCAATTTTCTTTATTTTTTTAATCCGACGTAAATCTAATAAAGCCATTTAAATAACGCATTACTAAATGCCAGAAATGCTTTAGTTTTATTATAAATAAATAAATTTATTTATACTCTAGTCATCAGAAACGATAATGCCACTCGACCTCATTTGAATTATGTAGTTGATTTTTTTTAATGTTAATTTTGGGACACTAAAAAATATGAAATAAAGTTTACTATACCTACCCTCTGGCTTTCCCCTAAAACCAGCTCTATCTTAGGAGAAAAACGAAAAATATCGATTTACCAAGAATATGTACGTTGTAGATAAAATTATTTTAAATAAAAAATGTACCTGGACTAATTTTAAATAAAAGTGTTCATTCATCAACACTTTGTCTGTAAAATAAACCGTTTTGCAAAATTCTCGCTCGCAGCGACGCGGTTACGCCCGCGAAATCCATTTTAAATAAAATTTGTATCAATTCGACGGTAAAAATTTGATATATTTTGATCAGAGTCTCCTATTTACAAAAATCAAAAAGAATTTTAGATTCAAAGAGTGCAGTTTTCGTATACATTTTTTGTATTTTGCCAAAATAAAAGTCAATTTCTATGAAAGTATTAAATAAACAATCGTTGAGCGATTTTTTGCAATATTAACGATTTTCATGAGATCATTAAAGTATATCTCAATTTCAAAAATCTCATAAAATCTTAATTTTTACGTATTTATCTCAGATTAAAATTAAAATTAAAACTGTCATAACTTTAATTCTGAATAACCTAAAGGCTTTCTTAAACGCTTCAAATTTATGTTTATTATCTATTTTAATAATTAATTAAGTTCTGATAATCCAGAATAATCTAACAGATGAAAGAAATCAACGACCATGTGTGTAGCTTAGTTATGAAGCAAGAAGCTCAATTTATAGATGGTCAAAAAAAATAATTAAAGGTTCGGGCTAACAAATTCAATAAGTAGATTGTATAGATGTATTTATATAGATCTACTTTCATTCAAATTTTTATGCGATTTGAAATTATTTAGAAAAAGTACAAATGATAAAAAATACGATTTTTCAAATAACTGACTAATTTTAAACAGTAGTTGTATCTTATGACACTTGAAATAGCTTTAAGCTTACTAAACGAATTTTTATTTTCCATTGCTCTTTTTTTTGAAAGATTCAAAATTCTTTAATATACCGTTTCAACATTTTTTTTTGCTTGTTTGGTTAAATTTTGACAATTAATTGAAAATCATAAAATTTTGTAAGATTTCTTTTCGTACTTCTTTATCTATAAAATAAAATATTTTGCAGTTTTGTAAATTACTTTATTAAAAAATTGGCATTATAACAAAAAATGAGATATTGTGAGTTAAAATCGGTCCACTAGGCTCAGTCATATAGCTCTATAAAAAGGGCTATTTTTGAACCTTTCGAGGGACGTATCTCAGGAGAGCCAGGGACATTTAGAGGACTAACAAAATAGCTGTAGGCTGCTTTAAAAGGTACAATGATATACAAAAATTTGGTAAAAAAATCCGCCGAACCTCCGACAAAGTTGACGATAAGTATAAAATGTAAACCTGTGTTCAGATTTGACACAATGGTTCGTGAATCAATTCGTTGTTGCTATCACAGATAATGGAATTGCCCTAAATCTAAAGAAAAAAGAATGTTCAAAAATATTTCAAGTTTTATATAGGTATGATTATTATCATTAACAACAAAAAACCTTATAATAAATTTAATAACCAGAGATGGGGTTGAGTTAATACCCAAAATGTTTAAAGGATTTTTAGAAGTAGGGTAATGGCAAAGGGAACATTGGAATACATCTACTATAATTTTATAATGTGTCTATCGCACAGCCCTCCAATGTTTAGTTGAACTGGCAACGTTGCCATAGAAATTTAAATGACAGATATGACAAGATCAACTTACACTACTTAAAAACACGATTTGCGGTTATGAGTTGTAACCGTTTTTTATGACGCGAACGGTACCATTACCTGCGATATTTGACCTGATTTATTGTTTTTCTTTTATGACTGACTGTTTTTCCAAATATGTTTCGTAGAGGTTGTCTGCTTTTGTTATATCCTCTTCATCACTCTTTCTTTCTTTCTGTCTTCCCATCCTTTTACCCTATCAGGGTGTCGGATTTGGGCTAGCTATTTTAATTTCCATTTACCCACCTCTTCCATTCTTTTCTGTTTCCTGCCATTATTTTCAATTTCTCGAGCGATTTTTGTTTAAATTTTACTGCCTCTACTACTTGCTGCATCCATGTTTTTCTTGGTCTGCCTCTTTTTCTTTTTACGATGTTCTTTACTTCATAAACTTTTTTTGTTATTTTATTGGATGTTATTCTTCTTAGATGTCTCATCTCCATTACGTTTATCCTGCTCCTATGGTTTTCCAGGATTGTTCAGTTTGCACTTGCATAGAGCACAGTCGGTATCACTATTGTGTTATATATTTTTATTCTTGTCTCTCGTGTAAGTTCTCTTTTTCATATTATTGGGGCTAACGCATAGTATAACTTGCTTGATTTCTTTGCTCTGTTTGTTCTTTCCCAGTCTATTTTTCTGTCATTAGTTATTATACTTCCCAGGTATTCGTAAGTTGTTACTATTTCCAATTCTGAGTTTTTACATTTTATCTTTATTTGATTATCTTCCTGATCTCCTTTGCCACTGATTATTATTATCTTACCTTTTTCCTCGTTTATCTCCATTTTTAGTTCTTCTATTTGTTCTACCCATATATCCATTAGTTTCTGCCTTTTATTCTCGGAATCTGCTATTAGTACTATGTCGTCTGCATACATTAAGGATTATATTGTTACCAGTTGTAATCTGTGGTAACCTATTATTGTCTGTAGTTGATTGGTTCTGACTCTAGTGTTTCTTATCAATTCGTTCATTACTATTATGAATAGCAAAGGGCTGAGATTATCTCCTTGTTTAATACCTCTCTTCCAATTAAATGCTTCCGATCTTTCCCCTGTTATTTGTACCCTCCCTTTTACCTCTTGGTAAGTACTTTCTATAATTTTTATCAATGCATTAGGAACATTTATTTTTCTCAAACATTTCCCTATAATATGTCTTTCTATCGTGTCAAATGCTGCTTTTAGGTCTATGAATGCTAATACTAGTTTTTCCCCGTATCTATGCTTCTTTTTATTAGGTTTCTAATGATATATATGTTGTCATTTGTCTGTCTTCCCGGTCTAAATGCCGTTTGTTCTTCTCCCAATACCATTTCTACTTCTTGTCTCAGTCTCTTCTATATTATTTTCGTATATATTTTAAAGCATAGCGATGACAGACATATTGCTCTATAATTGTCGCAGTTTACATGTTCTCCTTCTTCATCACTCAAAAATTATATATACAGATTGCCACAATAGTGCGAGGAACTCCAATTACCCATTACGGCCTGTATACTTTTATACTTTTAGACTCTTTCGCAATGCTTTCCTTTTTGCAGTATAAGGTTTTACAGTGTTATATGTATGAGTTAGTTTAAAAGATAATTGCTTTTTTTATGCATTTTGTAGAAACATGTACACACTGTAGAATAACATAAATTTGACAGAAAAAAATTATTTTCAAACAATTTTAAATATTGTGCAAAATTATTAACATAGCGAAAATACTCAATTTTTTTATTGAGTTCAATGCGTCGACAACTAATGATCATGGACATGGTACAGTGAATTTTTACAGTCAGGTGTGTAGTGTGTATGGGTGTGTAGAGTAATTGTCTTGATACTTAGCAAAGTCGACGTCATTGTCTTTGCTAAGAGACGCTAATTGTATCCGAACGTCCGGTGAGTACCGATCGCACAAGGATAGAAATTATTTTCATCTGTTAATTGTTAATAAACGAAAATTTCCACCCAGGTGAGATTCGAACTCACGACCTTTAGGTTCAAAGGTAGGCGCTCTTACCACTGAGCCGTAGATGATATACATGTGAAATACGAAAATAGTTCGAAAAATGTAAAATATACAGGCTGTTCCATGAAAACACATAAGTTCATTTGAAACGGCTGTTCTCTTATTTTGTCTTTTAATGTGTCGGTCTATTATAGAAAAAATCACTTAATTATTGCTTATTCATTTATTATTTTATATGTTTGCACCCTACAAAGTTTTAGATGGAATGAAAAAGTGGTATCTGACACTAAATACTTTAGGCAGGTACTTTAAATTACGAGTTGTTTAGAGTCTTATTTCAAACATCTGCCATAGTGCATTTAAAAAACAACTCAATTCATTAAATTGTGAAACATATTGAAAAGATCTTTGATGTCAGTCTTAGTATTAATAAATTTTAGATCTTTTTTATGTGAATCATCTCCAGTATCTTTTGTAGTAGTTTTGTATTTTATTCCAAAATCTGTACATTTTTAAATTTAAAAGAATGGATTTTTTCCAATAGCCGTTGGCTATTGGAATAGCTTGGCCAAGGCTATTGTGTTTGATTTTGTGCAGTATGTTTTTTGGCAACAATTATTGGCGTGTTTTCCCTTGGTTTAAAGAAGCGGATGTAGGCTATGGTTCCGGATACTATTTTAATGCCACAAGAAAATAGCTTCGGTACAATATTATGGTTCTGGAGTCTTCTACATCGATTTTGTGACCTGTATAAAGATGGTGTTGACCTGCAGTTGAAATTGAATCGGAATTGTATACAGAAATGGAATGTTCATAAATCCTATTTGGGAATATAGGATCTGTTTGGCCTATATAAGATCGGAGGCAGTCTGTACAAAGCACTTCATAAACTCTATGTTGCTTATTTAGAATGTTTGATTTATCGGTGATCGGACAAGAGATGAAAGTTTTTATTAGGGAGTAAATATTGGCTTTATTCTTTTTAATTTAAGGATTTTGTAAGGAGGAAAATATTTTAGATGATAAGGGTCTGCGTCTTTGGGTTGAGATTGATGACTCTGGATGCTTTTATTGGTGTGATTTTCGTGGTAATCGTTTTGGATAAGGGCTTGTTTTAAACTAGAGAGCTCAGCCGGTCTACTTGCATCATCGTATCATCAATTATAATATTAATTTTTGTAATTATTAATAAAATTGATGTAATTAATTTGTTGATAAAAATTGTAATTAATTTGATGCGTTAAATAGTTTTGGTTTTTGAAAAACCATCGTTTTGGCGACATTTCGGCAAGGTCACACTTGCCATTGTTAAGTCAGATTAGTACTGATTCTTCTTGATTTTCCAGGAGAACTGATTTCACGGTCGCTGCACGCTAAGTTTAAATACCTTTTAGCGCTTCTTGTGATTGGTCCTATGGGCAGACTGGGCGGGGTCTTCTTCGCTATTTTAATTTCTACGTTTTTCTGCAGAATTGGTTTTTACGTGTTTGGGAGTCTTTGGACATCATCTCTGGTATTTAAATTTTTTGGATGTTTTTCGATCTCTGTGGTTTCCCTGATTAAACGTTTGGCATTATTTTCGATGTTGGCTAGCATTGTTATTTGCAGTGTTTATGGCATGTTGTGCTAGGGATAAAGTCGTCTGTTCTCTTTCGATGGCGTTTCGATGTTCTTCGCGTCTAACTTTATCCTTTGATTTGTCTGTCCGATGTGCGATTTATCGCAGTCTTCACACGGAAAACCATTTATCGCGGAGTCAAACCCGTTATACTATTTAGTATCTTCGTTATACTATTTAACATAACGTTTAACACTATCCATAACGAAGATACTTCACCTTCCATCGTGACTAACAATGCTGATCCTGATGTCTTAAGTAGGAACCCAGTCTCGGATACTCCTATCAATAAATATTTTTCATTACCCTATTTCAGAGATATCACTCCGGGGTTAACAAGGATTCTAAAAAGTTTTGAAAATAGCTTTTTTAATAATAATAATAACATTAAACTTAATGTGACTTGTAGATCAGCCCTAACAATTAATAATCTTTATTCGAAGATAAAAGATAAGATTCCCATAGATAGGCTCAGTAATATTGTCTACAACATTCCATGCCTCTCTTGCAATAATTCTTACATCGGCCAAACATCTCAATTATTGAAATCACGTATTACACTACACAAAAGTGATTCTCGACTTCACCCTGACCGCTGTGCATTAGCCAAACATGTCCATTCCACTGGTCATCACATGGACTATACGAACACTACAATTCTCCACCGTGAGAGCAATAAATCTAAAAGAGAGTTCATTGAAATGTCTTATATTTTCCTTAACGATTTTTCCATCAATGTTAAGAGTGACATTAAGAATCTAAGCGATATATACCACTTCTTACTTAAATCAGATACCAAGAACAATACATCACAGATAACCAACTTGACTGATATATCTATTAACAACTAACCTACTTTAATAATAATTTTCATTAACAAAAAAAGATAACATTCCCTTGCTTTTCTTAGATACATCTCAATAAGATATTATTACAATAATACATGAACAATATACTAATTAAAAAAAGAATTTCAATTTAGAAATTCTAAACTAATATCTCCCCAGACTGGGATCTAACTTCATCGGTTTTACCAATGAATCTTAACGACATTCATATCAAAAGAACTACTTGTAATTGTTTCGGCGCTTGCGTTTTATGAAAACAGAAGCTCACATTCAAACTTTACAACAATTAAAAATTTAGTTATTGCCGACAATTCAAAGAATTAAAGAATTACTTCCTTTAAATGTAGTTACATTGGGTTTTTCGATTGTCCTTGGGTAAACCTTTGTGTTTTAAGTTCAAAGCTACCATATATATATATATTATATATATATATATATATATATATATATATATATATATATATATTATATATATATATATATATATATATATATATATATATATATATATATATATACGTTTAATAGATAATCCCATTTGTATATCATTGTAAGTAATGTCGATTATCGCGTAGCAAAAGGATTTGCCGTTTAAACCCACTTTACATTTTCTGGTGAAACTTTCAAATTTCTAATCCAGCTTTAATAAGATTACGATCCCTTCAAACTTTGGAATAGAACTCAATCATTTTCTCTAATCAAATACGACGATTGCATACCGTTTCAACCGTTCCATATATTTGCCTTTTGTTGGCAAAACATCCCTCTCGCGATAAGCGCCAACGACGTCATCTGTTGTTTTTTGAGGTGGAATTTCATTTCACACTCTTGAGTACTGTGGATATTAGCCAGTTATTTCATTGGCTCTTGCAGATTAATTAGAGCTATTGGGAGCCCCGAGAGAGGTCTTTGCTGGCTGTCATATAATTAAGCCGCAATGGAATCGAACCGTTTCCCAATTAAAAAGTATAGAAATCTCAATAAAAGCGCGAACACTTTGGAAAAGAAAAAAGGGTAATTAGTGTGGAAGCGAAACAGTGGAAGTCAGTTTCACTTAAGCGAGAGAAACAAGAATACTTGGGAATTTAAAAAACAAAGCGGAATACTACGATAAACACACTAAAATTTGTACTAACCACTTTTGTAATGCATACTAATTTTGAATGTTATTTGATAAAATTACATACGCCCAAGTTACGAAAACTCTTTTTATAACTACCTACCCGTGTTATCAACCCTGTAGGGGGAAGTATTGTTTCATTTCCGTCACATTATAGAAAATTTAAGAAAAAATTAGATTATATAAAATGTTTTTATGAAACTTTTGAAGGTAAGATTTAATTTAAAATTAAAATATTATTGAAAATTCACTCCCATTTTGATCAATTAAACGAGATCTTATATCCACTATAGATATCTTTTATTGACTCTTAATATATTTTAAATATATTTCTGTATAAGAATATATATTTCTATAATAAATTTTCAATAGCAATACCACTAGTGATTTAATTTTCGCGATAAGTCTGTCGATTTACTTCTTAACGAAACTGAGTTGCTTGAAAACACCAAGTTCGTAGGACGAGTGGTGTTTTCTTTAAGAAACTCAGTTGAGTTTAGAAATAAAAGACATACTTATAAGCTAAATTAAATCACGAGTGGTATTTTATTAGACTATTTCATGAACAAAGTGATAGATCAAAAATTCAGTAGAATGAGAGGAAGGAATTTAATAATAATACATTTGATCTAGGTAACCCAAATCTACCCATTTTTTGAATAATTCACAATTAGTCATAATCATGAAATATTTATTATAACTATAAATAATTTGTTATAATTATTTTTTACTTATAACAATAAATAATTTGTACACAAAAAAAATACGTTATTCTCGACTATAATGATTATAAACGGTGCAATTGTAAAAATTTTAAATAGTATGACCGTTATTAGGTGGATACAATGTATTGTTGCTATTATTACTTGATGTACTTGGAGTATTCCTAAAAGTATTCACTATGTTCTGATGATGTTCGGCACTAAGATGTAAATACGGTTTCATCGAGTTCAAACTTCCATGTCCAGTAATTTTCATCTTCTTCTTCTTCTTCAGCCTGTGTTCGTCCACTGCTGGACATAGGCCTCTTCCATTTGCTTCCATCGATTTCTACTTTTGGCAATTCTCATCCACTGCTTGCCCGCGACTTGTTTGATATCGTCTGTCCACCTCTTCTGCGGTCTGCCTACTCCTCGCCTGTTCTCTCTTGGTCTCCAGTTTGTTAATCTTTGTGTCCATTTTTCGGGATTATCTTGGGCAACGTGTCCAATCCATTGCCACTTGAGCCTTGCAATACGTTCTGAGACATCAGTAATTTTTGTTCTTTCACGAATGACGTTATTTCGAATCCTGTCTCTCAAACTAATCCCTAGCATGGCCCTCTCCATTGCTCTTTGGGTTGTACTGAGCTGCTCTAAGGTTTTCTTTGTGAAGGCCATGGTCTCTAGTCCATATGTAGTTACAGGCAAGATACATTTGTAATAAACTCTACGTTTTAGACACATTGGTATATCTTTATTCTTTAAAATAAAGCTTAATTTGCCGAAAGCTCCCCAAGACAGTTGTATGCTTCTTTTTATTTCGGCTATTTGATTTTCTTTGCCGATTTTAATGGTATGTCGTTGTATTGACGTTGTCAATAACAAGATTAGTTTGTAAATTACTTATTATTTTTGTTTTCTGAAGGTTCATTTTGAGACCAATTTTATTTGACTGCTGGTTTAATTCCTTCAACATTTGCTCCGGTTCCTTGATATCTGTACTAAATAATACTATGTCATCCGCAAACCTCAAATGACTCAAACGTACACCATCAATCTTTAGACCTTTTTCCTCCCAGTCAAGCTGTTTGAATACATTATCCAATGCTAAGGTAAAAAGCTTTGGTGAAATAGTAGTAGTAATTTTCATAGCTAGTCCTATCTTTTCTGCAGACATTTTTGTCCATTTGGATATTGTATTAATACCAATAGGACAATTATTGTACCAATTACTATTATTATATTTATTTCACTTGCCATTCACAGTCAGAAAAAGTCTATCATTGGTAATAGTTTCCCTTTCCGATATAAGTTTCCGGTATAATCTCACAGGACACATTTCAGGATTCTTTAAATTTTGAGTAAGCTATTTATTATCTGCAGTTTTTATCACCACCGTGGCGGGTTTTGGAGAATATCGGGTTATATGCAATTCTGTTTGTTAAACAGCCATTGTTGTTATTCTCTTCCTTGAAAAAATGTAACCTGGAAAAACTTGCTTCGTTACCTCTTCAAGCTAATTCTACGGCAGCTATATGAAAAAACTTCTTTTGGAGTCCCTCTGGCATGTCTTCGTCCCATTGTAAGCACATATTTTTTTAATCATCCTAAGTCATAGCGACAGAACTCATTTTCCTTTTATCGGGTACAGTTTGCAACAATTTTCTCTTACTATTACGAGCCGCTCTCTCTTCCTTGAAGGTTATATCTTTGAAGGAATCAATATGTCTCTGATACATAAATATTTTTGTTGTACCACTTTTGCAGTAGTGTTCCATATGGTTTTAATAACACTCTCCTTGTTATCACTACCATCAATTTTTCGCATGTTGAAGGCCCAGTCTTTTAGAATGAATGCTAGTCTTTCGTTATTATTTTCTGCATCTAATTTGTAGTTGCAATCCACACAGAACATCATAAATTGTCTCCATATATAAGATTTAGATTTTCTTGTGTTATTCGGTATATTTTCTTTAATGCTTTGGTTTATAACTTCGTTTGAAGTACCACCGAAACGACTCATTTTGACGTATACAGCTACAAAAATTTTTTTCTCAAACGTCAAACTTTGCGTTGCGATCAGTATCCATGGTTACGTTGTTGAAAACACGAAGCTGATAGACCAATCAGAATTGAAAGACAGTTGGTGTTTTCGCAATAACACAAGCTGTCTTTGGTTTGCGATTGGTCAGATTATGTGAAAATTTTAAGATGAGTGAAATACAATATATTGTAGTCATATAAATATTATGCTTAAATGTACTATTAATATATTTGAAAATAACCTAAAAATATTTCCTTGTGTTATGTATCTTGCTATTATTTAGTATGTTTAATATGAAAATGATATTAGTTTTACCATTGACACTAGGTGGCGCCACCTACTATAATATTGGTTCATTAATGTGGCCATAATTTTTTTGTCCACCCTGTATAAACATTCTAGGAAAATAACATAATTTTTTCAAACAAAATGCATATTATTGAAACAATTATTTTTATTAAACCTTTTACACAGTAACAAATTTAAAAAAGAAATCAGAAATTAAATTAAATTAATCAATGAAGTGAATATAAAGGAATTGACAAAGTGAACAATTCAAAACGAAACGAAAAAAATTTACAATAATTGTTCAAAATGTTCACCATTAGATAAATTGCATAATCTTTTGTGTAAGTTTTGTTATTTTAAGTAATAAGTTTTTTTGGGCTCTAATTACGTTACCTTCCTGTACAATATATTGCCGTAATTGACAGTTATTTATTTTTTTTTATAAACAAGTGACTTTAGGTAGCCCCACAAGTGAAAGTCTAGGGGATTTAGTTCGGGAGTGCGTACTGATCATAAGTATACACTACGTCTACCAATCCACCTTTGAGAATAAATTTCATCTAGATAATTTCTAACTTTTACGCTATATTGTGGTGGTGCACCATCATGTATGTACCAAGAGTTACGTCTTAAATTTAGAGGTATGTCTTCTAAAAGAGTTGGTAAATCTTCTCTCAAAAAATTTAGATATGTTACTCCGTCATGTCTATTTGGTAATTCGAATGGTCCTAAAATACAATTTCCAAATATACCACACCAGATTTTTAGGAAAAACTCATGTTAAAAATGATGTTCTTGAAATGCATGGGGATTTTCTGTCGCATAGGTATGGCTATTGCGCCAGTTAAAAACACCTCTTCTAGTAAATGTGGCTTCATCAGTAAATAAAATTTTATTATAAAACATTGTATCGTCTAAATGCCGCCCTATCATAAACTGACTAAATCGGAGCCTTTGTGAAAAATCCTGTGATAAAAGATTCTGTACTGGATTAAAACGATATGGATACAGATTTGTTGTTCGTATTATCCTTGACACCGTACATTTGCTTATACTAATGCTTATACCAAAACAAGAAATTCTGTCTCCGGCTTCTATATACCATATAGCTTCGCCTATCTTCAACATTTTAAAGTGTTTGTTTGTCTTCATGTAGTGTATTGTTATGTCCCATTTTATATTTATGACATTCCACTGTTGTCGGATAGGCCGCAATTGACAAAATGCCCCTGAGGATGATCTAGTGATCGAAAGTACTTGGGCAAGATTAAATTAATACTGTGCTCGATATTTGCTTTCTAAATTATCAAATGATCTAATAGTTTTATGATTTAATTGAATTCTATGGGATAAAGTTCGAAATAGCGTTGAGCTGCTTTGCGAGAACAAAAATTTTTCTGGGCATACAAACAGATCATATCGCGCACTTCTACATTAGAAAATTTACTATGACGTGGCATTTTACCCTTACCTTGAGTGTTTTATAAAAATTTTAATAGCACGTTGACAAATAATGACTCGCACTGCACTTTGACAACTAATAATAAATAAATTCGTAGTTACGTCTTGACGTTGCCATTAAGTTCAAAGCATACATGTTATGCAAAAATGTAATAGAGACATGCCATTAACAAAATACGTTTATTTCGAACACGGTGTACTTTTTTTATTTAAAACACATTGTTGTGTTCTTGTTCTGAAGCTGGGATATACATTGTTCTGGAATAATGAACATAGGGTTCAATGGAATAATTCAAATGTAGTCCTAAAAGAAACATATGGTAGACAAAGAAAAATCAAAGCAGCGGCTCTTATTATGCTAAATGAGGCCAATTGTGTCGCAAATTCCTCCGCAGAAAGTAGTAGGATCTGGTTAGCAATATTGAAAGAGGAAGTTAATAATAAGAAAATACCAGTATTAGTAAGTCAGTAACATATAGAGGATACATCAGGTATGTTTTTTAAATAACGAAACATATAAAATCAGAATGTTGGTGTTTGTTGAAGGTAAACTAAATGCACGAACAAATACTTACCATATTTGGATAGTATTATGAGGTTTTTTTTCCTGGTTTTTTCCTCATAATTTACTATTGAATCACTAACAGGAGAATTTTACTGTCATCATGTCATGTGTTTGTCTTTTTAAAGACGAATTACATGCTTTGATTTTTTTCTGACGGATATCCTCAAGTTAAAGTTGATTTCATGTAATCGAATGAACTATCTTATAAGTAAAGTCGTCCCAGGAGCGCAACTCAACAATATTGGCAATATCATTTTAAAGTCGTCTACTTTAAAATGCATAATGTATGTCTGAATTGTCAATATAAATTAAATTAAAATTAGATATAAATTAAAATCAGATAAAATTATATTATATTGTCAATATAAATTAAAATCAGATAAAATTAAATTATTAAAAGAATTTTTCACTATGTAACAAAAAACAAAATTTGTTTAATTTACTGTTTGTATTTTGAGAACGATTTCCGAAGTGGAAATTGAAACGTAAATAAACGTATTTTTATCTTTAATTGTGGCTTATTCACAGTTAAATAGTGGTTCAACACAACAACTACAAATCTTTTCAGAGCAGTAGTTTGCAAAATACAGATTGCCATGTAAGTTGCCAACATCCGAAACGGATAGACACTTCAAAAAGAAGATATATAAACAAATAATTTCAAAAGATTAAAGAAAAGAAACAACAAAACACCACAAGCAATCTAGAAAAATAGAAAAAAAAATACAAGAAGGGATCCAAAGATACCATCAACAATGCAATATTATGTAAATGGCTTATTAGAAAAATTAAAAATGTTAGGAAATAAGTACAATATCACAACATTTAAAACAATTAATACACTGAGATCTATTCTGGTCAAGACGAAACCTAACAACAAACCTAACAACATACTCTGTGAGCATAGAGTAAAAGCAAGCACTCCTGACCATGGAGCTGCACGAAGGCGGAGTCAAAATTTACGTAAAGGCAGAAAGGTTCTATTGTAACTGGAATTAATTGATGGATTCGACCCTTACTTGATGGAAATTTATTTTATGTAACAATAAAACACTGAAAACTTTGTTTTCAAACTTCCACAAAATTTATTTGAACTCACTACAGTTTATTTATCACTACAGCTGTTTCGACTGATTGCCTTTCTCAAGTCATTTTTGGCTTGCGTTTACACTTTATAGTCTCTAATGAAATAGGTTAAGGAGGGAGAACTGTTTGTCCCAAGTTGGTCATTCAGAATTATATCTGTGTTTTTTATTTTTTTGTTGTTTTCCATAGATTCTAACAAAGATAGCTTAAGGTCTTTATTTTGAATGTGAAGAATTTCAAATTTGTCATTAAAAGAATGATTATGATCTAGAAGGTAAAGTGCGTATGTAGAATCTGTTTTTCTATTATTGAAAACCCTTCTATCTTCTGCTATTCTTTTATGAAAGTTTCTACCAGTTTGACCGTTGTAAGTTTTAGGGCAGTCGCCACATTTAAGTTTGTACACACCACTATGTAAGTGTTTTTTTTTAATTTGGCTCTTGTTGTTTTTAATATATTTGCCTAGTTTGTTATTTGTTCGGAAAACTGGTGTTATTCCTTTCTTTTTTATGTGTTTGGCTATTTTTGGCCCTCAACATTTAGCAACCCCTACATATTTAAAATAAAAGATCGATTGTCTCAAACATAATGAATATGTAGATCATTTAGCTAAAATGAGTGTAACAACTGGCTTTACGTTGATATATCTACAATACATCAGATGTTACTACGAAAAAATCAACAATTTAGATGGAAAGAGCAATGAAAACATTATTGTTCTACAAACCATAAAAGGTATAACTCTTTACAACCAATTATACCTCAAACAACCTGGTTTCAGAATTTCAAAGCTCCTCGTAAATATATTACTACTATAAATCGACTACACTTTGTACATGCATGCTACCCATGCCATTTATTTAAAATAAAAGTCATCGATGATGAGCGGTAAGCTACGTTACCTCGATTACATCTTCTTTGTAACGTTTTATATTGATTTTTTAATTATGTGTTCTTATTGTATGCCATACGATAAATAAATGAACGTCTTAAGTTTATTCAGCATTCAAACTCCCTGTATACAAAATTAACTAAATGCAATATATACGCCCCATTGATTTACAGTCCCTGTTAGCCATAGGTTCTGTAACAATATATAATTTAATTATACAATTTTTGTCAGACACATGCTTAGCTTTATAAATCTGATACTCGTTAATGAAAAACTTTCATGAGCGTGTATAGGGTTAGACTTGTACCCTTTATTTATCCTATATGTAACAATACCTCTGTTAAAATAAATATCTTGACGGACCCCTAGACAAGAAGCGATTATCCTTGTATTTTCCTTCGACGTGTTCTTCTATTAATTATTCGTCTATGTCGGATATCGCTGTGCATTTGTCTGAGAGAAATAATCTGTATTTATGTATATACTTTCTTGAGTAATATATTATAACCTTTCGAGACTGGCTGAATGACGAAAGTCTATGCCACAAAAAAAAGTTTGATCTTAGCATTTTAGACCTTGGTTCTTTTGTATTGTTTTTCTACCTTTTTTTTTTCATTGTAGATCCTTTTTTTACTCCCTTCATTATCTGTTCATTTCATTCTTTGAAACCATCGGTGTTTCGCTTTCCTTCGCTTAGAAATGTGCGTCTCTTTTACATCAACCGTTTTGTTCCATTACTTATTCTGTCTCCCTTATTTTTCATTATCTTTGCAACAGTCAGTTCTGCTTTCAAAAGCTTTTGTTGCATTTCTTTATTAATTGTGTTCATGTTGGAATATTTGTTGTCGATGTTGTCTTACAAATTCTTTTCTAAAAATTTTTCTGTACTCATCTTCCTTCTGTCGCATTTTAGTTTGATCGTGATAGTTTGATCAATAATTATGTGGCCTATTGTTGCTGTTTCGGAAGAAGAATCCTTGCACTTAAAAGGCAATGATCGCTGCCAGTCGTGAATCGATTAATAAAGGATTTTTCACTTAAGAAGACCGCTTTGCAATTAAATGCTGGTAACTTTATTACTAGCGAACCAGATAAGCGGCGATATATTTTACACTACCTTTATGAATATCATTTTACTGCTCTGTTGTTTCAATCAGCAGTGCTCAACAAGTTATCGTTTATTGGTGTATAATTGTATTGCAATGTTAATTTTTTAAAATTTCTTCTGACGTATCGTATAATGTAGGTTTACCCAATGATCAAAGTTATGCATTTACAAGAATCTCAGGAACAAAGACAGTTAGGATTTTATAAACACTTAAAAAATTTGTTTAGTAATGTATTTCTTAAATCCACACAATCATTGAAAAATGATTCATGCTGTTTAATGCTGTTTATTTCTCTTCTGTGTATCGTTAAAAATTAATTGATGGTCGTGGGTTGTATTTTTGTGTTTTAATAATTTAACAAAATACATAATCAGCAAAAACCTTATTTAAAACATGCGAACGGTTTTTGCAATCACAATTAATACAGTGTTTATGCTTGTTTAGCATTGGCTGTTAAATAATTTGTGTTCGATTGTTTCGTCTGTTGTACAACCCTCGTCCTTTTTAGGATGTAGTAGTTGTATATAAGTACCTATTTTTTATAGTAGTGTAGTGAAGCGGTACTTTAAAGCAAAATGAGTAATTTGGAAGAAAATAAAATACTTACAGTCGAAACGTAGACCGTTATCTCCAGAAGAACGGCGTTTAGTTCTAAAAGTCGAAAGTTATTTCAATTTAGAAAAAAATTATATGGGTCCATTGACATCTGTTATGCAGTTCAGAAACGCACATGCGATGCTTGCGGTATCTCAGAGAGGACATTCCGAAGAATTAATAACATGAATGAGGATAAAATAAATAAAGTAAGCAAGAGAAATCGTCAACATCTAAAAACTTTGGATTTGCATCAGTCAATTAAACTTGCAATTAAAAATATTATATATAAGATGTATAAAACAAAAGAACATGTAACAGTTAGTGCTATGTTGCAAAAAATAAAAGACAAAGAACTGTATGATATTAGTTTAACAAGTTTGTGGAGAGTGTTGAAACATTTAGGTTTTCGATATAAAAAGACAAATAATAGACAAGTATTGTGTGAACTCTAATGTTGTTTCTAATGTTGTTTCAAAACGGTGGAAATTTTTAAGAAAATACATGAACAATAAAATGTCTCTAATAAATAAAAAATAAAAGACACGACAGGTATAATTTCCTTCAGCTTAATATAGAAGGGAAAATAGAAGGCAGAATAGAAGGCAGAATAGAAGGGTTAGACAACAAATGACCTGGCTTCGCAACATCAAAGATTGGACAGGATTAGACTTTCAAAGTTTAATAAGGAAAGCCCAAAATAGGAAAGACTTTGCAGAGGTCATCGCCAACCTTCGCTAAGAAGACGGCACCCAAAGTTGTATTTTTAGATGAAACTTGGATTTTCGCTAAAGGAAATAAGTCAAAATCAACTCGGCAAGATGGCACCACGAAATGTTATTCTTCTAGTCGTTCCGTTTATGGTAAACCCTACATCATACTTCATGCTGGAAATTATGAGGGTTTTATTCCTGACGCTAGTTTAATTTTTTCGTCCACAAAGAATACAGGTGATTACCATGGAAATATGGATGCAAATATTTTTTAAGAATGGTTTAAAAAAAAATTCTTAAAAAAATGGAGCGACCATCCATAATAGTCTTGGATAATCCATCCTACCACTCCAGAGTAGAAAAGAGATTTCCTTCAAGTAGCTGGACAAAAGAAGAAATAAAGTTGTGGTTGACAGAAAAGAAAATTTATCACAGTGACATATTTTTAAAAGTCGATTTACTTTAAAGGTGTGGAGAGCACAAAATTCAAAAGAACTTTGTTACTGACCAAATGGCTCTTAAATATGGCCATGAAGTTCTTTGACTTCCGCCCTACCATAGCCATTACAATGCAATTGAGTTAGTTTGGGGTATAGCCAAAAATTTTTATAATAAACATGCATCCAAAACAAAAGATGACACTAGCGTTCTTGGTTTATGGAAAGAATCGCTAGAACAAATAAAGGCAGAACAAAAAAAAATTGTATTAGACATACGGAAGACATAATCGTTCAGTCTTTTTAAACCGAGCGAGTTATAGATGAGGTCCGGCCTCTAATTATTCGGATAGACAATTCAGATAGTGACGACTCTGCTAGTGAAATATCATACAGTGAATAGGACAAATCGTTTGCTAAAAAGAAGAAACAAAAAAGTGTTTCAGAATTCAATTCAAACTTTGTGATGTGTTTTAGTTAAATGATAAAGTACCTTTGGTCTAATTACAGGACTGCATACTCTCAATAGCTTTGGTATTAATTACTGGACTACACGTGTTTAAACATTTTGTTTTGCTGAAAACTCGGAAGTGATTTAGTGCCAATTTGTTTAAAAGATATATTTAATACAGTGTCTGCAGAAAGTAAAGTTTTGGATGTATTTTATTCAAATTTGGACATACCAGCAACTTGGCAAGTATTTTCCAATTTAACAACATGCAAAACCATTCGTATAGTTTTTACTCTAGGCAAAATAGAGACTTATAGAGATCTTGATGAACATTTGATGTCGACAAATAATTTAGATTATTCAAAATATTCCGTCCCACTTATTTTAACCGCCCTGTATATACATATTATATTCATTTTATTTGCCTTTGATACAGTAAAATCCAATATTATTACTGAAGATAGAATACAGGAAATTAAATATTTTTACTTTTCAAGCGATCGAAATTAAATATTAACGCCCCACTGTTTGAGGCCCACTGATCATATCTTAATTACATATCGGCCTTCATAGAGCACAAGGAGTTTAGCAGTTATATCTTCAAAAATGTCTTTGTTCTCACACAAGCAGCAATCGATCTCGTTTTTCGTCTTTTTATGGGGAAATATCCACGTCCATTTTCGGTTTTTTTTCGGGTTTACCTACTATAATTATAGTATGGTTGCTAACACTGATTCTTACTCGGATCGACAACTAAACAAATTTTTCTCGAAAAATATATTCTTGGCACAAATCTCCCACAGCACGAACATCAGCAGCCATGGAAAAGTGAAATAGTCAAATCGAAAATCTTTTATTTGAAACGCAAAATTTGTCCGACACACTGATAACATAAATTAATAAAACAAGTAAAGATAATTTGTGAAAGTGTTGTTGAAAGTTGGCATTTATAAACTTTCCATACATAAGCGATAAAGTAAGAAGTTTAATACAGCCCTGAATTCTGTTAAACAGTTGTGTGGGGATAATGACAAAACGCTTCAAATTTGTATTTACTAATGGCTAATATTTCATTGCTTCAAATACCCGGACAGGATCATTATTACTTGCGTCAGCTTACAGTAAACACATTTGGAATTCATTACCTAAAATCAAAACAGATCACATGTTATGAATATAATTAGGGAATAACAGGCAATTGAGTAGTCCACTTGCAAACACCGCTATGTGTATGAACAATTCATTTGAGTAAAGTAAAAAATGCATTTTACTCTTAATCCAAATAGAAAATAAATATTTTGCTTTGTGCTAATTTTGAAAAGATTAATATAGAATCGGTACGAGTCAGATAAAATATACGTGTCAATAATAGTTTGATTATTTAAATTTCAAAATTGAACATAGACAGTTTTGCATAAGCAATTTTAACTTAAGTAGTTTTGCAGGAGCATTTAATCAACTTAGACGGTTATGAAACAACGAATTGCTAATAAATATAATAAACATGTCATGTGCTATTGCACACAAAGAGAATATGAAATGTTTTTAATCTTAACATTAAACTCTTAAATCTACGTCGTCTTGCATTACAGTATCTTCATTATCAGTTTCTTCAGGAGCACTGTCACTTTGGTCCCCTTGAAGGAAACGGTAATATTTGATGCTACCAAAAGTAATCTTATCTTCACCAAAATGCTTAACGAGAGGGCCTTTTACGTCTTGTAATTTTGCTGGCTTCACAGGAAGTCTAACATCCATGATGGTAGGTGCCATATTTTCAAAGGATTTGCCCCTTTTACAAACATTTCCGTAACTCAACAGCTTAGATGCATAGTGTGGCTCTCCTTTAAGGTTTATCTTCACCCTCGATTAATTTGTTTCTGATCCTAGAGATGGTTCTACTGCGGCATGGTGCTCTGGTAATTTTTTAAATTTAATTGTAAATTTCTACATGAAGAATCTGTAATATTTTTAAACCCTAACATAAATTGCAGTTTTCTATCATTACGAGTATATCCATTGGCTGAGTTGCCAAGTTGTGAAGACAGTAATTTTATTAAATAGGCTATAACTTATACTAGTAGACCAACTAAGTAAAGATATCTTTAACAACATCTTTATGTATAATAATTTACTGCTCTCCTGTGTCAGTCGGAATATATATCAAATACACATTCATTATCTAAACAATTTTATCGACAAAGAAATTATTATACTTGCGGCTGTATCTGTGAATATCGTATTATAATTAAATTCGTACATCACATTATATTACATTTTTGTTAATAGTTAAAAATTAAATAATTTGCTGTAATTAATTTTACTATGTCTTCCTCTTCGGTTATATTTATATTTCTTATTTCATGCTTCATTATTCTTTTATATTCTCCTTGTTCTGGCTTTATTGGTCTGTTTATTCTTTTAATTGTTCTTTTAATAGTTCTTACTTTTTCTTTATCATTTTTCATAAGACACATTACTTCCGCTCCGTTTGCTATAATAGGTCTAATTGCTGCTGTATATATTTTTGTCTTTGTTTATTTTTGCTGTTTTTTTTTTTATTTTTAAGTAGTGGGTGATATTTCCAAAACACCCCCGCCGTTCTTCTCCCGCCTTGTGTGCGTGGTAGTCATATGTTGGATATATGATTTGGAGTGGTTGATGCGTATTTAGTTATAATGGTTCTATTTCGTCTATATCGTTCTTCAGTTTTCTTATTCGACGATTTTATAACGCCAAATGAGGACTATGTTAAAGGTGGTATTGCGTGTGTTTATTGCTTTTACTATGTGCTTGGAATTAAGTTTGCTTTTGAGTATTATCCAGATTTAGCCATACGGCTTACACTCCCTCTAAAGGGAAAATTTACTTATCCCAGATACCTACGGTATCAAAAGCATTGAGTTCTGGTGGGAGTCTTTCCGAGTTATCGAGCTCTAGGTGACTTGGTATACTGGAGTATCTCCCAAAAATTTTCGTACACATCTGGACGTCGCAAGGAGTACAGCTTTATGTATGACCAAATATGTACAAATACTTCCCAACCTGGTCCTAGTTGTAGTGCTACTAGTGATAAATGTATTCACATTCGACCACATGAACATATTTTGGAGACTTCAGAATCAGTGCCAGAGTACTCAGTATCACCTGTTTCAAAAGTATTAGAAGATAAAGTAACCACCAGTATCTCGGGTAAGGCATATTTGATTTTTTTGTGACGAGGCTAAAATGCAAAAATATAATGGTGCCTTTATAAATGGTAGGGGAAACAGGACAATCACAAATAATTTTTTTTGTTCCTTTCCAGATCCAAAACAGGATTTACTTAATTTTAAAGATCCAACACTTTGGTAAGATCTAGAAATAATTCTAGAAAAATGGGTCGAACAGAATCTTACAGATATGAACTTTTTAATGTCAAAAAGAAATTTCGGCGAACAAAACAGGTATGCCAGTAAACAAATATTTGATAAAAAAACTGGTTAATAGAGAAGTGGTTCGCCGCGATAGGGCACTTTTCTCCGAGAGCACTGGTAATATATTTTTATACTAAAAAAAAAACAACCAATTTAAAACAGGATTTTCATTATGAAATAAATGTAAGGAAAGATTTGACGAACATGAAAGATCCAATGATCATATAGATAATCTGAAAATGTATCAGACTCGCTTATTAAAACAAGGAAGAGTTGATGTAGAACTCGAAAAGGAAATTAGCACTGCGAAAGAATATTGGGTTAAAGACCTAGAAAGAATCATAAGTGTAATAAAGTTCCTGGCTACCAGGGAATTGGCGTTTAGAGGTACTCATAAAGAATTGGCGAAAAACGGAATGGAAACTACTTAAGTTTACTGGAACTATTGTCAGAATATGAGTATTTTTAAAAGATCATATTAATAAACAAATAAGGCACCAGGTATCGTAAAATTAAAAAATTTAATAAATGCTGCCTTTAGACTATAATATGTTCCAGATTTATGGAAGATAGTGATCATGATACCAAAGCCTGGAAACCTCCCAATGGGGTGACATCATATAGACCAATATCACTCCTACCTGTGATGTCCAAGGTGTTTGAAAAACTCCTCCTGTGAAGATTCCTACCAATAATTTAAGAAAAGAAACTAATTCCAGATCATCAATTTGGATTTAGAAATAAGCATTCGACAATTGGTCAGGTACATAGAATAACTGCTATAATTGAAAGAGCATTAGAGAAAAGAAAAATCTGGTCTGCAACCTTCCTAGATGTGGCACAGGCGTTTGATAAAGTCTGGCAAAATGGTTTGATACCTAAACTTAAATCATTTATGCCTAAACAATATTCAAATATATTACAATCATATCTAGCGAACAGATATTTTAGAGTTAAACAAGAAGATGCATACATTGATCTCAAGGATATTAAAGCAGGTGTTCCACAAGGGAGTTTATTGGGTCCAGTCCTATAACTAATATTCACGTGTGATATACCTGAACTAGAAGACTATACCATAGCTACCTTCGCAGATGACACTGCTGTCTTAGCAATAGGTGACACCGTCAAAGAAGCTACGGAAAAACTACAAAACTCAATAAATAAAATCCATGAATGGACCAAAAAATGGAAAATTAAGCTGAATGAGAATAAATCAGCTCATATAAATTTTACCAATAAGAGAATTAATAATATTATAATTAGAATAAATGATCTCCAAGTGCCTATTGCAACATCAGCAAAGTACTTGGGGATCACTCTTCAAGAAGAAAAGAGAAGAACTAGGCATCCGCTACATGAAAATCTATTGGTTGATGAGAAGGCATTCCTCTCTATCCATAAATAATAAACTCCTAATCTATAAACAAATACTGAGGTTAGTATGGACCTATGGCTGCCAACTCTGGGGCTGTGCCAAGCCTAGTAACATCAAAGTAATCTAGGTATTTCAGAATAAAGTGCTGAGGAATATCGTAGATGCGCCTTGGTACGTTAGAAACAACGATCTTCCCCGGGACCTCAAGATGGAAGACGTCAATCAGATAATTAAGAAATTTGCAGGGAGCCATGAACAACGACTCCGTCATCATGTAAACGTCAAGGCTATGCAGCTCCTCGACAATATGAACCTAGAGAGAAGGCTTAAAAGGACAAAGCCTTTTGAATTGGTATAGTGAGCGAGTGAAAAGCAGAGCAAAGTGTGGTGCGAGTGTGCATGCTAAATGTAATGCTAGTTATTAGAAATAATCGTAAAGATACTAGTGAGTAGACACCTAATTTTAAGTTTTCATTAGTAATTTAAGTTAGAAACAAATTGATAATTGGTCTTACTGGCCAGATTTTAATGTAAGTACACTTCGGTGTCTTTAGTAAAAAAAATATTATTAAACAAGTAAATTTAGGTAAGGGCAAAACGTCATGTCTATCAAAAGATATATGTAACGAATTATTGAATATTTTGTCCCATCGAGTTATTAATGAAATTGTTAGGCAGATTAAGGCAAACAAATACTATTCTATAAGTGTAGATTTAACACCTGACATAACACACCATGACTAACTTACTGTGATTTTGAGATATTGCAACAATAAAAGGAATCCTGTGGAAAGATTCATGGGATTTTATAAAAATACTGGGCATAACTCCCTATAACTTAAAAAAACAGTTATAGGGATGTTAGGGTCTTTGAAATTAGAGATTAAGAACTGTAGAGGCCAGTCTTACGACAATGCCAGTAATATGAGTGGCAAGTATTCTGGTTTTGCAAGCACGTATTAAAGTTTAGAATGTATTAAAGTTAACACACAGGGTCAAGTTTACACAAGATAGGGTCTCGATGGCAGTTATCCATCATTGCTTTGCAAAATTGAATTCTTCTATCGGGATCATCTTCGTTTAATTCCTGCACAAGTTTGATTTTATAAGGATGCCATTTTTCTAGCTTTAATAGTTTGTGCACTGTTGTTTTGCTAACATTGATATCGCGACTAATTTTACGCATAAAATTGTGCGCATTTTCTTCAAAACTAAGTAAAACATCTAATGTTGTATCAGCATTTGCAGAGGGACGACCGGATTTCCGTGCATTTTCAACCATACCAGTTTCTCGAAATTTATTTTTAACCTTACTGACTGTTGAACGCGTTATAGGTCTTTCTGGATATTTATCATTAAACAAATTGCACACTTCCATCTGAGTTCGCAATCTGTCTTCATACCCAATCATCCACCCTCATAGGTATTCTAATTCTTTGCTTTACACTTAACTCCATTTCTACTTCAAATTAAATCTAAGCAATAATTAAAACACTCACAAATATCAAAAATATTGTAGTACGAAACTGTCACTGAACATCAATAAATTACTAAAAAAATAATGACATTTAACAAAAACATAGCCTACTATGTTTCTTTTAAATTGATAAAAAATAATTTCTGTTTTTTTATAGTACTTTTGATATTGTTAATTTAACTTACGCGTTACTTAATGAGCACAAATAAAACTATTGTATTTTTGTCCACCCTGTACCAATTTGAATCAATATGTTATACATTTTTGGAATCACCTCAGCTAGAGTAATCCGAAAAATTAGACAAAATGGGGGTGTTCCATTTAAAAAAAAATGACGGTGACGTCCTTACTCGAAAGTAAATCACCCTGTATATTAGAATATTATTTTAAAATACGGTAAATTAAAATCAACAATCCACTTGTTTTAGGATTATTTCTTAAAATGGTCTATTTAGTTAAAAAAGAATTTGTTCCATACTTTACGGTAAGTACCAATACCAAAGGTTTCCAATATCACTTAACACGTAGAGTGCCATCATGAGAATGTTGTTTGACGGTCCATAAGGGCCAAACTTTTTTTTTGCAGGAATTCATTAAAAATGTTTATAAATGTGACATAAAATTATTAGTTTCTTCTTAAACCATTTAGTTTTTGAAAAAAAAAATGCAAAAAAATGGTGGACAACATCAACCCACCGCGGCCATAATGACTCAGTCCGCCGCTGTGGCCGCGGTGGACATGCGCGGCTGACATCACCTGATAGCCAACTCGTTTCATTCTCGTTCAGTTCTGTTGGTATTTCCGTTATTGTATGTATTAGTGTCGGCCATCGCGTCGTGTTTTTATGATTGCAATTGAGTATCTATGTATTGAACGAAAATAATGTCGTATGAAAAAGAACAGAAAGAACTACAAAAACTGTTGAATGAAATACTTTCTGAAGAGTCTGATTTTTCACCTGACGTGTCTGAATATCAACCCACAATTTCTTCGTACTGGTCCAAAAAATTCATATATAAAAACGAACTTTGACAGCTAATGTCAAGAAATCATTTTCAATTACTTCTAAAGAACTGGCGCTTCGCTGACAACGAAGCTGTTAAGGAAAGCAAGGACAGATTGTATAAGATTAGTTCTCTTTTGTCAAAGCTCAAAAGAAATTTTCAAACGCCTATTTTACCATCAGAATTTTTATGTATTGATGAAACTTTGATGCCATTTAAAGGGCGATTAAATTTTAAACAATACATTAGCAATAAGCGTCACAAATTTGGTATTAAATTATTTAAATTATGTTTAGAAGGTAGCTATTTGTATGACTTAAAGGTATACTGCGGACAAGAAAACAATGGTGCTGAGAATTATACCTACTGTCCCAACAAAAGTAGTGACAGATTTGGTAAAGGATTTACTTGGAAAGGGGCGAACAGTTTGTGTAGATAACTACTACACCTCTGTAGAGTTGGCTTTTAAATTGCTAAAACATAAAACATACGTATTGGGTACCCTACGTACTAACAGGAAAAATAATCCGAAAAATGTCATAAACAAAAAACTAAAAAAAGGCGAAGTTGTTTCTAAAAAAAAAGTAAAGGTCGTGTAACCTTCTGGCTAAGGTGGACGTTGTTTCTGAAGAAAGCAATAATGGTATATTTGTTGAAAAGTGGAAAGACAAACGGGGCGTCGTGATGTTGACAACGAAGTATTTACCAGAAATGGTTACTGTGCATAAAAAATCAGGAGATATGCAGAAGCCTAAATCCATTATTCAGTATAATAAGCAAAAAAGTTATATTGACATTTCAGGTAATCCAAATTTTTAGTAATTTTTATTTCTCTCAATAACTATATAATTTTAGATCAGATAAAATCGTATAACACATCTCTCAGACGCGGGGTCAAATGGTATCGTAAACTTGCGATCGAGTTAGTAGTTGGTGCAGCAATTGTCAATGCCTACTGGCTGTATCAGCATGTAACACACAATAAAATGTCAATAACAACATTTCGGGAAGAACTAATACAAGGTAGATACGAGAGGTTTTTGTATTCTCAAATCTTAAATATTTTAAATTTTCAGGTCTTATCAAAAGAAATGACTTACCTACCTCTGTATTTGTTTCTAATAATCAAGATCATAAATTATATGAATCGGATAAGAGACAGATTTGTTTTAATTGCTACCACAAAAATGTCACGGAAATGGGAAAGAAGCTTGCAAAAAATAAAACGAATAAAACAAAATTCCGCTGCGATATATGTAACAAACACTTGTGTCTTAATTGCTTTTTTGAAATGCATTCTTCACAGTTAAAACAATAGAAAGTTGATATTTTTTATTTAATATTTGTTCAAGTTTGTATGTTCACTAAATAGTCCTAAGTAATTAACAATTGTGTAATGTAATTTATTAAAAATAAAACTAAAAAAAGTTAACGTATTTTTACTGTGGCCATAGTGGACAACTTAGTCCACCGGCATAAAAACCAATCATAGTAAAATATTGCTAAAACCATCCTTTAACACTCCCCATATATTCAGAATGGATCTGGTGGACTAACGCGATGCACTGCGGCCTGAAAAGTAAAAAGGCGTTTTGGACAATATCGACCTACCACGGCCCCTAGACAAAAAAAATTTCAACCCAAGTGGTGGACAACGTTGACCCACCATGGCACTCTAGGTGTTAAAACCAAATTTTTTAAATAAAGGTCGCAAAACTGCGGCAATTTTCTATAAATTTTACATTACAATATAGTTTACATTACATTAATTTTTCATTACATTATAATAAAAAGAATAAAAAAAAAGTAAAAAAAATTAAATCATTAAATTTTGTAATACAAATTTGTTTCTCGAAGAAAATTTAGTACATTCTGAACTAATTGGCTGAAGATCATATTTGTAAGACCTTGTATGTGGTATTGACTTTATATTTATTAGTCATAATTTATTGCTTTTGAAGTCAAAAGCAATGAAGTGATCAAGATTAATGCTTATATTTCTTCTGGAATGTTTCTATATTGGCTTGCCTAAAGCCTAGAGCTCCTGGTAGAATTAATTGCTTTCAATGAAGAAAATATCACCAATATGTGCACACATGTTTTTTATTAATCTTTGTAAATATCAATGAAACTGGTATTTTTTAACATTATTTTACTTTTACAGTATTTTAAAAATTGGGAGAATTTACTACTGTACAATTTAGCACATTGGACCATTTAAATTGATACTTTCATACCGAATTCAAAATAGTTGTATATCCATAGAATAGACTGTAGACGTTTATATATGTATATATATATATATATATATATATATATCTCAGCTTCTTAATTATAATATTTCCTATTGGTGGAATATTTTAGCCACCCTTTCAAGGGATCTGCCCATCAACGTGTAACTGTAAAATCGCTTATACTCCAAATCCTCAGTTGCACGCATGAATAATGTACACCACCAAAAATAAAACCTGTAGGTTTGTCCGAGACAAATAATAACAAAAAAAAAAACGACTTTACTTAAACGCGTTAAAAAACGCGTTACTTTTTCGGGGTATTTGTGTCAAGGAAACAAAGTTGTAAAGGAAAGACACATTTTGGGGAAAAGCTTTTAGGGGAAAAGAATTTATTAATTAACTTTTGCTTGGTATGTATTACGTTTACGTAAGGAACGCTAACAAATATGTGTGTTTGTGTTGTTGGAAATATAACTATGTTAACAAATATGTTTTAAATAAAGGGACATGCTTTTTTAAGAATTATATAATGAGTTTAGCTAAAACGGGAAATGTCTATTTTTGGTTTTATGTCTGTCTATGGTTTTGAATGTGAATGTGAATGGTTTCAAAATTATAATTCACTAAAGATAATTTTTTTATGGTGAGTTTTTTTATTTCTTAATATTTTTCTCAAATTAAGTCATTCTTAGAGTAGGTGTGAAGAAAAAAATAAAAATTTTTAAGACATTTCTAAGATAATTATTCGGTTATCTAGAACCATTTTTCTTCTACAAGCCTCGATGTAGCCGTTCTAATAAAAGATATATAACACACCCCTACATCCCGGAATATGTCATTTCTGGAGAATACTCCAGTATTCCAGTATTATTTATCCATATAAAAAGTAAAAGATATTGATATATCTCGCAAAATAAAACAATGGTATCCTCGTATCAGATGGAAGACAGGATGAAAGAAATATAAATACGTATTTCTGACTATTTGGTCAAGTACAGAACAGCCAATTTAGAATATGAGAACATTAATTTGGAAAATGATAACTATATATATATATATATATATATATATATATATATATATATATATATATATATATATATATATATATAAGTTATGATTTTTGAGGGTGCAGTCAGTTTATTTGGCCCACAAGACAAAGAAAACTGTTTGACTTACTGTCAAGCTTTCAAATTTAATTCTTTTTCAAGACATCTATAAAAAGAAATATAAATTAACTAGTTAAAATTGTTAATTGTCTTACTTACTAGTCGTGAGATTACAGTTATTAATATATATTTAATAATATATGATTAATATATATTTTAATTTATATTTTTTATAGACAATTAAATAAATTATAATAAAAACTATTGTTACTAGTTTTGCTTTCCACATAAAATAACTGTATTTTCATTCATATATGTCCATTAATCAAACCATGACAATGACATAATGTAGTGACAATATAGTTATTTTTAATAAAAAAAATTTAATATATTTATAATGGTTTGTTTTGTAGAGTACAATATTAATAACTGTAATCTCTACGACTAGTAAGTAAGACAATTAACAATTTTAACTAGTTAATTTATATTTCTTTTTATAGATATCTTGAAAAAGAATTAAATAAAATTCGAAAGCTTGACAGTAAGTCAAAGAGTTTTCTTTGTCTTGTGGGCCAAATAAACTCACTGCATCCTCAAAAATCATAACTTATATTTAAATCAACAGTCAAGAATACCACCATCTTATATATTTATATATTTATATATATATATATATATATATATATATATATATATATATATATATATATATATATGTATGTATATATGTATTATGGCATGGTAAATTCACGAGAGCTCTTTCCGGACGGCAAATGGCATGGTGTATGGAGGGAGGGTTCCTCTCGGAGGAACCTGTAACCTCTAGAGAGCGCGTCCCCAGGTGGCGGATAGGGGAATGCTCGACCCGGTGCATTCCCTAACGTATGACCAACGGCTGCGGGCGGATGAGTTAATAAGTGGAAGGGCACTCTTTTGTCCAAGGGTTGGGAAACTGGTCCTAAAGGCAGATGAATCGAAAAATATGTCAACGGCGTAAGGATGCAGAAGGTAACAGGGAACCACTGCATTAAAGACTCTTAGAGTACCCCTAGTAAAGTCATGAATGGCAAATGACAAGTAGAGTAAACAAACTTACTGATTATGGAGCACGGAATCCAAGATCCGGCAGGGGAGGAATAACTGTAGATCACAGGGCCTCCCAGGTCGTAAACCAGAGAAATCCCTGTGGACTTAAGACATTGAAAATACCAACCTGGAATGTCAGAAGTTTATATGCAAGTGGTAAATTAGCAAACGTACTGCTTGAAATGGAAAACCTCCAGATTGATGTTTTAGGTCTAAGTAACGTACAGTGGCCAGGTTCAGGCAAACAAATTACAAATAATGGAACCATGTATTATTCAGGTAACAACGAGGTCAATCATCGCTATGGTGTTGCTATCTTAGTTGTAAAAAAGGTCAATTACTCTGTGATAAGTTTTACTCCTTATTCTGATAGGATCTTATCAATACAACTGCAGTCTAAAAAGGGTATAGTAAATTTTATTCAAGTTTATGCTCCTACGGCAGATAAAGATAACGACGATATCGAACTGTTTTACCATGATTTGGAACAAGTCTTAAAATCAATGAAGAAACATCACACTACAATAGTAATGGGTGATTTCAATGCCAAAGTTGGCCAGGGAAGAGTGGATGGATATGTGGGGGAATCTGGTCTAGGAAATAGAAATGAACGTGGTGACCGTTTGATACAATTTTGCCAGACGGAAGAATTTGTAATAGCTAATACACTTTTTAAGCTGCCAAAAAGAAGATTGTATACATGGAAATCTCCCGGTGATACAACGAACAGAATAATCCGAAACCAAATTGACTTTGTCCTTATTAGACAAAGATTTCGTAATTCTATACTGTCTGCCAAAACTTACCCTGAAGCAGACATCGATTCAGACCATAACCCCATAGTAGTCACATTACGAACCAAATTAAAACTGGTTAAAAAACCCACACAAAGTAGAATTGATATTGATTAAGGGAACCACAAACAAAGGAACAAACTGTAAAAACTCTTACTGAAAATCTACGTAATGCCCAAGAACTAAATAAAAGTAGCTATAACATTGATCAGAAATGGGAAAATATAAAAGTAGCAATAATTAAAACAGCAAATGAAAACTTAAAACCAAAGAATAGAAAACATAAAGATTGGATGACTGAAGAAATACTACTATTAATGAATGAAAGAAAATCATTCAAAACAAAAACTCCAATTAAATATAATGAAACTGATCGATTAATAAAAAAGAGAATAAAAGAAGCTAAGGAGAGAATGTTACATGAGCAGTGCCAAGAACTAGAAGAAATTGAGAAAAAATATGACTTTTTAACATGCATAAAAGAATTAGAGAATTAACAGGTATGAGAAAAACACTTCAAACTAGGCAACTAAGAGATGAAAGGGGTGCACTTCTTGAAAGGTGGTTGAAAGGGGGTAGGACCCATCGCCGGCTCTTCGGACTTCTTCCTGTCCCCGGAATTTGATCGGGTGTTGACCATCTTTGCTTGTCGCTGGTAAAACGTGTTAATACTGCTACTGGTATAAAATAACAGTTACCGTGACAAGTATCTGTTATAAGTAACAGTTCCAAGGAACAGTTACAAAATAGCAGATCAAAATAGAAAACAGAACAGGTAAAATAATCTAAGTATTCTTTGACTTATGAAAGAGATATCTTAGTAAACAAGGAAATAAAATGGTATATAAAAATACAATGCATAGAAAATGTTTCTAATTGTTTCTTGACTTACGGAAGAGACAACTTTTTTTTTTTTTTTTTTTTTTATTAACCCCACATTTATTACAATCTATCTGTACAATCTAAACCTAAATATTTAGGTAGATAATAGACAATAAGTAATAGGACTGACAATAATTTGGAATGACATGTAGGGAGGCATCCAGTGATGCACCCCTTTTTTTAAAAACTTAGCCTACAACACTGACTATTTCTGACATAGACTTGTACACATTAATTTAGAACCTATTGTTCACTTAACTCTAACGGAACTTTTCGTTTTAGCCTACGAACAGTACGCGGTTTATTCACTAAACTTTTTGCTAACACGTTTGGGTGCACTTTAAGTTTCTCTTTATGTTTTTTCGCGCACTTTTTGATGTCATCTTTGACATATGATAGTCCGGCATCCCGATGAATGGCTTCATTGGTTATGAACCATGGAACTCCTAGTATTGATCTCAATGTTTTGGACTGGAATCTTTGTATTATTTCAATGTTGGAGTGTGCGGCGGTTCCCCATAATTCTATCCCATAAGTCCACACTGGTTTTAGGATGGATTTGTAGATTAATATTTTATTTTCGGTTGATAGTTTTGATTTTTTGCCCAACAGCCAATATATGGTTCTTAACTTATGACCCAGTTGTTTTCGCTTAGTAAATATATGCTTCCTCCAGTTTAATCTTCTGTCCAAGTACATACCTAGATATTTGACTTCATCCCCTTGTGGAATTCCTGTACCGTTTAAGTAAACAGCCGGACATGTTTCCCTACGCGTGGTAAATGTTAGGTGTAGCGATTTGTTTTCATTAATTTTGACTCTCCATTTTGTCATCCATTGTTGGATTTGATTTAGATTATTTTGTAAGATTTCTGAGGCTATTTTGGGATTTTTGTTCGACGATATTATTGCCGTATCATCCGCAAATGTAGCTGTAGTTATGTGTGTTTCTGTCGGTAGGTCAGCAGTAAATATAAGGTATAATATAGGTCCTAGTACACTTCCTTGGGGCACCCCAGCGAGAATTTGTTGTATGTTTGTGTATTCATTCTCATACTTTACCTGGAAGTTTCTGTTGGTGATATAGGACTTTAAGAGTATATAGTAATTTGTAGGTAAATTTTGTTTTAGTTTACATAATAAGCCTTTATGCCAGACTTTATCAAATGCCTGACTTACGTCCAGAAATACCGCCGAGCAGTACCTATTATTTTCAAAGTCCTCGTTGATTCTCTCTACAATTCTGTGTACCTGTTGTATCGTTGAATGCTGTTTTATAAACCCAAATTGGTGTGGTGGTATTAGTTTTTTGTTTTCTAGTATAGGCATTAGCTTAGTAAGTGTCAGCTTTTCAAAAACTTTGGATACCACTGGAAGAAGACTAATAGGACGGTAGGACTGTACACTTTCTGGTTCTTTTCCTGGTTTTAGTATCATTGTTATTTGTGCTAGTTTCCATTGTGATGGGAAGTGGCCTGATCTCATTATAGAGTTGAATAACTGTGTCAGAAATTGGAAGCCTTTCTCTGGGAGTTGCTGAAGAGTTTTTCCCGTAATCAGGTCGTATCCTGGAGCCTTTTTTGGATCGATGTTGTGTTGTATAATATTTTTTACCTCATTTTTTGTGAGTCTTTTTTCGGGAAGTTCTAGTTGATAAGGTTTTGTGAGTATCGAAATAATTTCTTCTTCAGTTTGTAGTGAGTAATTTCCCTCATTTGGTGTAAAGACTTTTTTAAGGTGTGTCGCAAATGTTTCGGCTTTTTCTAGTGGACTTCTCGCCCATTGTCCTGTTTGTGTTCTTACTGGTGGGACTGTATAGTTCTGCCTTCGTAGAGTCCTTGTAGCCTTCCATAAAGAGTAGTCAGTGGCTTGAGTTGCATCTAGTTTTTGTAGGTATTCTTGAAAACTTGCATTTTTTTCTGCCATTATCAATTTTTTTAGGTCTTTTTGTGCTTTATTAAGGTTTGTTTTACTTTGAGGTGATCTTGTTAATTGCCATTGTTTTCTGAGTCTTCTTTTCTCAATTATTTTTCCATGTATTGTATTGGAACAGTTTTTGTTCATATGTCGATGTGTAGGTAATGGTGTGGAGTTCCATGCTGCTTCCTGTAAAACTGTGTTAAAATGTTCTACTGCGTGTTCGATTTGTTTATCTGTCTTTAGTGGGATGTCTAAATTGATTTGATTGTCTACTTGATATCGAAAATAACTCCAATTTGTTTTGTTGTTGTGTAGTATACAGCTCCTTTCTATTTTTGTTATGTTTTTGCTTACAGTTATGATAACAGGTGAATGGTCAGAGGATAAATCGTAACAGGACTTTGGTTTAAAGTATTTTTCATTTATTCCTCTCACTATAGCAAAGTCGAGAAGATCTGGAATTTTTGCAGGGTCTGTAGGCCAGTATGTTGGTTCCCTTGTGGTTACTATGTTTAGATTATCCATGTGTATTTCTTTTTGTAGTTCCCGGCCTTTGGTATTAATAAGTCTAGAGCCCCACATTAAATGCTTTGAATTGTAGTCTCCGCCACAAATAAACCTAGGTCCAAGTGTATCAAAAAAAGTTTTAAATTCTGGTTGTTTAATTGAATGTTTTGGTGGACAATATACAGCTGAAAAAGTTATAGGTCCTGTCCAGTCTTCTACAACTACATTTGTGGCCTGAATATGTGCTTTTTGATAGTGAGTTGTCTGGTAATGTTTGATGTTGTTTCTTATAATGATTGCTGTCCCACCATGTGCAGTTCCATCTGGATGTGTTGTGTGATATACTTTGTAGTTGTGAAATTTTATGAAACTTTTTTTCGTGAAGTGTGTTTCTGAAATCAGTATTATGTCTAATTGATGATTAACTATAAATGCATACAACTCGTGTTTGTGTTGTGTCAAGCCATTAGCATTCCATATGGTAAATTTTAGTGTATTAGCCATTAGTTCATTTTTGAGACAAGTGTTGTTAGTAAGTTTAGCATGGTGCTCATTTGTTCCATAAGCCCTTTCATCATATTCTTTAACTCCTGCATGTCATTTGCCTGAGTGACCATTGTAGTATCTTGTTGGTTGGTATTTACCATTTGAGCATATGTAGGTCTTTGTGTTGTACTTATATTTGTTGTAGCCACTAGTAGCTGTTGGTTTTGTAGTTGATTCTGTGACTCTTTCTTTCTTAAGGTTGGAAATCTTGCTTCTTGCAGTTGTTTATGTACACTGCATCCTCTATAGTTCGCTGGATGGTTTTTACCGCAAAGTACACACTTTACAAGATCAGATCGAATTTTCTTAGGGCAGTCAGCTGTTTTGTGATTTAGAGCACATTTTACACACCTGTATTGATGATAGCAGAAATTTTTTGTGTGACCATATCTTTGACATCTGGTACATTGTACTAATTCTCTTTTTAGTCTTGGGGCTTCGACATCAATTTTTGCATTGAGTAAATATTCTATCTGATAAATTTCTTTATTATTTTCTTGCATTTTCAAATCCACAAAAAATAGCGGTAGGGGTTTTTTTGTAGTTCTTTGAAGTATATTCGTTATTTGTAGAACGATATGTCCTTGGCTCTCTAGTTCTTTTTTGATTTCGTTTATATCCACTGTGGGATGAAGATGACGAATCACTACTCTAAAGGGTTTATCTTGCTTCTTACGATATGTATGATATTCGGTTTTTTTCTCATCAAGTGCTTTTATTATACTGTCGTATATTTCAATTGTTTGGGCCTGTACCTTGACTTGTTCTTCATTCAACACTCTGATTAAATGTTTGTCTTTGGCTATAGTGTTTAATAGTTCGTTTAATGGTTGGATGTATTTAACACCGGCAATAAATATTGGTGGGGGCTTCTCTTCCTGTTTTTGTTTTTCCTCTTCAGTATCTGCTTCGTGTGTCTCTTCATTGATTAATACATTAAATTTATTTGCTGTTGGTGTGTTGAGCCAGTAGTTATCTATCTTGGTTTGTTTAAGTTTGGGGTGTTGTTCCGGACTGGTTCTCCCACGTTTTTTATTTGGTACTATTTGCCATTCTTCATCATTTGCTTTCGATGTGCTTGGGGGTTGATATTGTGGTAATGTACTTTGGACTGAATACTGGTATTGAGGTTGATATAACTGCATTGGCTGGTTTAGCTGGCTTGGAGCGAAATTTTGCTGGATTTGTGATGCGGGATGTGGTCCCGTTTGCATTTGTTGTGGAAAATATCCTAGTTGTTGAACTGTTAAGTTTTGGTCGCTAAGGTTCATCTGGCTAGATGTTGAACATTGAGAGTATGGAAATGGATATTGATTATATCCGCTCGACATTGTGGTTTAACTATTAATATTAGTATAAGATGTTACCTTTGATTTGTGGATTCCAAAAAATTAGCTTCGCAACACATTTTTGACACAATCGCCAGCACTAATATTAATATAGTTACTTTAATTTTATTATTTAATTTGTTTTGGAATAATTAATTAGGTTGATTTAAATATATAAAATCTGTTTTGTATCACTACACCAGATTTATTTTTAATATTTCAAGTCCATTAAGGTATAATTAGCTTTAAATGGTAAAATTGATAACAGTAATTGTTTTATCTACAACCGTCCTCGATCAAGTTTGAACGACGACTGAACTTAGAATGAAAAGTAAAATACACAAGAATAAAAGAATAGAAAAGTGCAGAAATATTCCTAAGTGTTTATTGACTTACGGAAGAAACAACTTAAGACAGAAATATAGATAAATGAAATATGTAAATATGAAACAATGTATGGAAATATTTCTAAGTGTTTCTTAGAACAGAAAACAAACAAGAGAATCAAATATAGTAAAATAAGAATACAAATATTTGTAAGTGTTTCTTGACTTACGGAAGAAACAACTCAGCATGAAATGGTAAAAGAGACAAATATATAAAGAAAATATCTTAGATAAATATCGGAAATAATGCAATAATGATTATGAAAATATTTCTAAGTGTTCTTTTGACTTACCGGAAAAGAATGACTTAGGCACACAATAAAATTAACAAGTCAAATATTAGAGAAATATTTCTAAGAGTTATTTGACTTACCGGAAAGAACTACTTAGACACAAATTACAAAATCAAATTTATAAAATAGAAAAAAGTAAGGTAAATATTTCTAAGTGTTCTTAACTTACGGAAGAACAACTCAGATACAAAATACAAGAAAAATAAACAATCAAAATAATCAAATATAATATCAAATAATCAGTATATGAACAAATATAAGTCAAAGTAATATTCTAACCTGAAATGGTCTGAATATACAATAATAAAATATAAATGGTTATCAGGAAATAAGAAATAAAACAATAGCTTAGTCGGAACAATAATAGCACCGACTAGGTCTACAGAAGAAGATGCAAGCTCGACTGACCGATGAGAGAAATTCCGTCTGCTTTTATATAAAACAAATCCTTTGTTTTACGTAGCAAAAGTGGAATTTCCCTGCATCGAGTCAATTAGAAATTCGGATTTGCCCAAACTTGGAATTTCCAAGTATTTCTCCGAATTTCTAAATGCGTCCGGCACGGCTGTCAGCTTCTGCCTGACACGCCTCCGGAGACATATAAACCAAAAAATGCAGAGATGGACACAATATATAGCACAACTTTTTGAAGACAAAGAGAGAACAGAAGCACCAAAAGTATTTAAGGATGATACTGGGCCTGACATTATACGAGAAGAAATTGAATATGCAATGAAACAAGCTAAAGGTGGTAAATCTCCCGGGCCTAATAAAGTTCCTATCGAATTACTTAAAATTGTGAATACTGAATCTATTGATCTTCTTTTGAATCTATTCAATACCATATATAGAACAGGTATAATACCTAAAAATGGCTCCAATCAACATTCATACTGCTTCCCAAAAAAGCCAATGCAAAGGAGTGCAATGAACATCGCACCATAGCCTTAATGAGTCATGTCTTGAAATTGTTTTTAAAAGTAATTCACAATAGAATACATAAGAAATTAGATGAAGTCATAAGTAATACACAAATGTGATTTAGGAAAGGACTGGGAACACGAGATGTACTGTTTGCAATAAGTGTTCTTTCGCAGAGATGCTTAGATATTAATCAGGAAGTATATGTCTGTTTCATTGATTTTGAGAAGGCATTTGACAGAGTGCAGCATAATCGACTTAAAGAAATTTTACTAAATAAAAACATAGACAGTAGAGACATTAGAATCATCTGTAGCCTCTAACGGAATCAAACAGCAAAAGTGAAAGTTGAAAACGAACTGACCAAGGATATCCAGATTCGCCATGGGGTCCGCCAAGGGTGTATTTTATTACCCTTGTTTTTCAATTTATACAGTGAAGCCATATCAGAATTAGCGCTTGCCGAGAGCAGAAAGGGCCTTATAATAAACGGTGAGCCACTTAATAACATATGATATGCTAACGACACCGTCGCCTGGCAGGAACACTAGAAGAACTGCAACACCTTGCTGAACAACTAAATATATATTTAGTTCTATTTTAGTAGAAGAAAACCAAGTTCATGGTATTTACAAAAGCACAAAACATCAAAGTTAAACTAGTACTAGATAATACAACTATAACTTATATAATACTAGATAATATACGTACAAATATCTTGGAGCATGGATCACAGAAGATACTGATCAGACAAAAGAATTAAGATGCCGCATTGAAATGGCGCGGTCAACTTTTAATAGAATGAGAAAACTTTTTTGTAATCGCGATATCAATATATCGCTCCGGATAAGAATGCTTCGATGTTATATTTTCTCTACCCTTTTTTATGGAGTTTAAGCTTGGACACTTAAAAAATCCAACATTAAAAACCTAGAAGCATTCGAAATGTAGTGTTACCGACGTATTTTGAAAATATCATGGATGGATCGCAAAACAAACGAACAAGTTCTCGAACAACTAGGAAAACAATGCGAAGTTTTAAATTGCATAAAAAATCAGGAAATTGGAATACTTGGGGCACATCATGAGAGGTGAAAAGTACGAACTACTAAGGAATATATTGCAGGGTAAAATCAAAGGTAGAAGAAGCGTAGGAAGACGTAAAATCTCGTAGCTACGCAGTCTCCGTGAATGGTTTGGATGCAGTTCAATTGAACTATTCAGGCAAGTAACCAATAAAATTATAATTGCCAGAATGATTTCCAATCTCCGATAGGAGTGGAACTTGAAGAAGAAGAGGAAGAATGGAGGAATAAAGAAACTGAGCGATCTGTACCCTTTACCATTGATTAACTTATCGAGGCATTTTGTTCACTCAAGACTGGTATGTCCTAAGGACTGGATCAGATACTACCTGTATAACGATATATTTTGCCTACCTCAGGGTAAGAACATGGGGGTAGAAGATTGGAGAGAGAAACTACTGAGAGTAGGGATGGGGTAAACAAAATAATCGAAACTGTGCGTACGACACTCAAGGGGTTGTTGGAGAGCTGGGTCGTGGATAAGTTAAATCAAATGGGCCGGATTGGGGTATCTACAAAATGAAAACAAAGGGATACTTACATAAATCTCCTAGAACAATTATGAACAAGATATGGCAGACAGAATTACCTCTAACTATTTCTATTCGGATGCCGCTTCAAGAAAAAACTTCCTGCTGGAAGAAAGAAAATTTCTTCTTCCCTAAAATTAAGAATACATATAAGGGTTAGGAGACTTTTCTAAATAAAAATAAAAAAATTGATCGAAAAAACAAATTAAACGTTTATTTTTGTTTCCACAAACAGTTATCAAAAATACAGATTGCACAAGAAGCATACTATATAACATAATAAAAAATTAACAAAAACTTACATGTTTATCTGTTTTACAAAGGAGATTGCTACAAAAATTTTCGAAATGGTTCCTAGGTTATTTATTAATATGGCCAAAATAGAATATTACAATTAAGGTTATCCTTGTTTATGAAAATATCGTAAAATTTAACCTTACATATGAAATATCTTTTCTATATAATAATCAAATTAAAATTGTTTTACAACAAGAGATTAGAGCCAAAATGTCATATGTCAACATAACATTTTAAGACCGAATAAATTATGACATTTCTTAGCCACGCCTCTAACATAATATAAAACTTTAATTATTACAAATGCTTTAAAAATTTTATGAAAGCAATTATTAAAAATAATATCTATTTTACTTGGAAAAAATAATATATTGAATGTTACCTAATTTTCACTTATTTCACTTAACAAAGAAACTTGCTACATATCTAGGATTGAAACTAACTGGACAAATTCTCCACAGGAACAACCATGCTCAGGAACGACGATCTAAGACGTAAATGCGGTTGGAGCAAAGCAGACAAACAAAAAAACCCTATATATTACTCTTCAAAATTCATTAGTCTCCGGTACACTGTACAAATTTTATGATGATTACTCTGTTCTAAATTGCCATTATGCAAAGAGTAATATCATTTTAACCGGTCTTAAGACATTACACACAAAGAATTGGCTGTGGCTTCAAAATCCGCCAAACGTCTTTCTAGTTTGAATGCTCTTGCTCCACTGCCACCTGCGTTACATTTTACAAATTCGACGCCAAATAAATTCCCCTTACGTCTCCGGAACCAGTTGTGCCTACAACTTAAAACAAACATAATAGCCTCGACACTCGTTCGTAACAACCTTGAAATATTCCCAGCTTTATTGCGTTTTAGAAAAATTGAATACCTGACTTGCAATATTTTTTCTAAGAACCTCAACTTAAAAAAATATAATATATTGATCGTTTTAAAACTCCTTTACAAAAGATAGACGCAGATTTCCTCTCGCAGGGGCGTACTACAAAATTTTATACAGAGTTTATATTATTATGTAGATATTAAATATTAACAAATTTAAAACGCTACACCTGAGGCAGTGAAGGGTCTAGGACGGGTGGAGCCTTCGTGGCTTATGGAACACATGAATGCACTACTGGAAGCACAAACTTTTCCTGAGCCTTAGAGGACATCGAGGTTAATACTGCTTCTCAAAGCTAGGAAAAAGTATCGCCTCATCTGCCTTCTTCCATGCATCGGTAAGCTGTATGAAAGGATGCTGTGAGTACGCATAGACGACATTATTAAGAGATCAGGTGGTTTATCTCAGAGGCAATTTGGTTTTTGTAAAGGGAAAAGCACTATTGCTGCAATCATGAGTGTACTCGAAGCATTGCGCAACAAAGGAGATGAACATCGCTGGACAGCCCTGCTGTTGTTTGATGTTATGAATGCATTCAATACGCTGCAGTGGAACGAGGTAATGAAGTTAATAGAGGAGAGAAAATGTCCTAGTTACCTGATAAATGTGGTATCTGTCCGAGAGAAGGATTATGGTGGAAAATAGCACGAACGTGTCGTTTCCTGACGCAGGTGCTTACAGGACACGGGTGTTTTAGGGCCTACCCCTCTAGGATCGGAAAGGCTGACACAGATGAATGCCTATACTGTAGATACTCAGACACTGTGACACATACAATGTTGGATGGATAGTGGAAAGGAACAGAATGGAGAGACAGAGAGGTGTGAATTTTCTTACGACGAGAGAAATGATTGAGAGAATAATTGAAAATAAATCAGGTTGGACTAACATACACAGCTATATTCGTATAATGATCAAAAAAACGAAGAGAAATAAAGATAACTGGACCAACGGCAACATAAGAGTAAAAGAAGCTAGAAAAGTGGGTTACACTGTATGACCCAATGCGTGAGTCAGACTGTGGAGAAGGAGGAAATGCCCGTCTGGGAATGATGCCGTACTAGAAGCGATGAGGGTATTCTACGTGCTACCTGTAACAAGACAGGAAGCCTCCTTGCTGATGAATAGAGTGTGGATGTGTATGAATGGAGAATGAATGAATAAAGGTAGTGCTTCGGAAGTGATGCCGGCCTTACAGCGGCCATTCCGCTTCCGGATCGCTGGATGACAGACAAGGGTCTGGTTAAGCAGGTATCCGTTCGTAGTAGACTTAGCAACGAGAGAGCATTTTAAAGTACCTCGGGAACTATTGCCAGGAGTACACAGAACGAATCCTGCGCTAAGGTCAGTCAGGCGGCGTTCTGGTCTGAGATGTCTTTTAAAGATTCCAGACCCCCCTCTGTAAAGACGAAAAAAAAGTTTTCTAAATTCAAAAGCAATAAAAGGTTTCATTATCGACTATAGAACACTCCTTTTAGTGAGAGGTAGTAAAAAATACAGTCACAAAAATGCATTTGTGTGTCTGAAATTATTTTTTATACTGATAAAATAAATTTAAACTAGAGGTACTGACCCCATCGGTTAGATCCTCAAATATAATGTAAATAATATTTCTCAAAATATATTAAAGGGTCTGATTTATGAGGAAATAAAAAAAATTAGACATTTAACAAAAATTTAACAAAAACTTAAATTTTTTGTGGTAAAGTAAATATTATGGCAAAGAAATATAATACAGAAGCATACTCCAAACCCTTAATAAAAAAATTAGTTGGCGTCGTAACATTGGGTTTTTTTCGGTATTAAGATAAACACAGGCAATAACCATTTTTCGGAATTGTCATAGTATCGTAAATTTGGTTGAATATTTCTAGTAGTAAGTCAATGTGATTCTCCGTTAGTAGTTTTAAGATTTCTGTAGGTATTTCAAGCGATCCCATGGCCTTATCCTTTTTTACACGTTTAAGTGCTTTTTAAAATTCCCCTATACTAATACAGGTCAATTTTATTCCTCTTTGTTCCATTGTCACCATTTTTTCATCGTCTTCAAATAGGTCTTTATATACTGTTCCGAGTCATTTATTGCACTTTGAATTACTATTTTGTTATTTTTGTCCATGTTATTTTCAGTACTGTCGACTAATGTGAATTATTAAAATAGAATAGAGAATGCTTAAATGCCCCTGTAGTAATTCAAAAAGCCTTTATCTGCACAAAACCCTTCGATGCAAACCTAATAAAAATTACAAACTAGGTTATTCAACAGAACATACTGCAGCTATATTTCATAAAGTCAACATTTTTTACAGTAGAACAGAAATACGTCCTCTATAAACCGATTACACACAAATATCTCTTTAGAAAATGAAATTTCCGTTGAAAAGTTTCCTCTCCAAATTGAATTCACATTCTGTCGTCTCTACTATCAATCATGTCAAAATTCGATAGAATTTTACCAGGGAAAATGAGATGATGACTGTAGGTTATTCGGTTTTATTTTATCGCTGTATGCATATGTTCGAATCAAGCGAATATCGTATGTGATTTATGGACCTAAGCTATCGTAACATTGTCGGTACACATGACCTATCACATCAATTTGACTTTATTTACGTTATCAACTAATTTTATTGAAACACACACAATGAAATGTGTTTTCAACATTTGTTTTCAGGATTGTGTTCCTCAAAACTATCAAAAAAGCTTTTTATAATAACGGGTCAACGAAAAAAACATCGCAATTAAAGCAGGCCTTGAACAAAGCCTTCCTTCTTATTATTTGTAACTTTCACAAGAGAAAGACAAAATACATGTAAAGATAACCTCATTTTGTAAAAATTGTATACAGCATTTGATTTCCTTAGGACGAAAATTTAAAGTAAAAATACTATAGTGTTAAACATGTTTAAACCCTTGTGGTCACATTTGTAACGTTATAGGAGAGTTATTTGTTAATGATGTAATAAAACTAGTAAATAAGGTCATTTAAAATTAAGTTTCATTTAAGAGTCTGAACCACTATATAAAATAAATAATTTATTTGTATTACTTCAAATACAGTGAATTTTATAACCAACAAAACTGTGAAATGTAGATATGTATGTAGAGGAGCATTCACAGGAACAAACTAAAAATACGATGTGTTTGTTCCTGATTTTCCTTACGATTTACAATTATTATTACTAACGATAGAATTTTACTGTCATTATTGGGCGTGCTTGTCTTTTTAACGACAAATCGCATGCTATGATATTTCTACTGGATATTCTCAATTTAATTTTATGTATAATCGTGGTAACATATATATTGTACAATGCTTTAAATCCGGAGATATTTAATCCCATCTTATCTTATCGTTTTTACAACCGACTGGATGCCTGTGCGGAACGTTTTAGTTGGGAAGCAGTTTGTTAATAAAGTGAAGGATGTCGTTTGCTGTAACAGAGTTATTTTCAATAGTGATGTGACGTCCGTAGGACAATGTGGTTAAAAATATTGCGTACGATAGCAACACTGATTTGGTACAAAGTTCCAGTGCAAGTACCAGTGCCGATGTGAATGTAATTCCTGAAACAAGTACCCGTAAAGAAGATTAGAATGCATTTAAATGCTGAAACGTAGAAGTATGTTTCAATGTGTACAAAAATTTGCACAAGAAATTGGTCTTCCATGAAAATTTGTTGGTACAACCAATGTCTGATTTAACAGAAATTCCACTTTCAACTGTATACGAAATAGTACAAAATGAACCCAATTTATCCCAAAGAGCGATGTGACTATGAATTTTCAACATCTATCGATGCTTCACTTATAAAAGCATTAAAAACGATAATATATGATTGCTAGAGAGGCAGTTAAATATCTACAATAAAAGTAATATTTGGAAAGAAAGAAATTGAAAACAATCGGTCGGAACAAATACTACTGTGTTAAACTCTACAAAATCGGATTAATAAAATGAGCTTTAAATTAAAAAAAAATGTCAAGCAGTTATGAAAAGTCCAAGATTAAACAACAGACCTAATATTTACCTAAAAAATATTACCAAATAAATTATGTCGGTCAATAGCTTAGTATCGTGATTAAGTTCCAAACTTAACCATAGATAAATAATATATACAGCTTGGTGAATCGGCAAACGGGCCATAGGAAACTCAATGGTAAATTCTAAATTATTGAATTCCTGCTTCCCTAATTATTTTACACCAAAAGTCATGGGAAACTATTTGTAGAGGACTCAAATATGTATCGAAAACAACTGTTAAAATTATTCTACGACTTAAACGTATTCCAAAATTTTGCTAAAATTTAATACATTTTTCTGTGAAAAAATGTGTATTACGTGTTGCGTTTTGTCATATTATTGTTTCTGATATTTGATAATATTTAAATCAATTATATTATATTTATCTATGATTTAAATGGCCAAAATTTTGTGATTTATTGTTTAAAAAAAATTAAGTTGATTAAAAAATGTACTCAGTTGAGGAGAAAAAAGCAATAATAAAAATGTTTTATGCATGTTTTATTATAACATTTGTTATAGTTTTATGTTTAGAAATTATCGTATATTATTATTAGGAATAAAGATCACAGTAACAGTATATTGGAATTCATTGAATTGTTGTATAACTTAACTTAACATGGAATTAAATTTTAGTGAATTGGAATATCTTACGTTAAATAAAGATCCGGTAGTGGCAGGAAAAGGTTCGCGCTATTGCCTGAATACAACATCTCATTAAATTGATCGATTTGTAAACAATATAATTTATTGTTCACAAAGTAATAATGTTCAGTAATAGTAGTATTTAGTAAAATTCATTGTTTATAATTTAATCATAAAATAAAAAAATTGACAATTCAAATTGTCAAACATCTGACATTAATATAATAAAACACACACATCCTAATATATATTCTTGCATTACGTGTGGCCTAACTTTTAGGGGTAGTCTGAAAAATGTATCACATTTTTTCAAAATTTTGAAGTGCATTTGACTCGTAGAACGGTTTTAACGTTTGTTTTTAATTCAGATTTTAGTCCTCTTCAAATAGTTTTTTATGACTTTTGATCTAAAATAAAGGGAAGCAGCAATTCCACAATTTAAAATTTCTCATTGAGTTTCCTATGGCCCGTTTGACGATTCACCACCCGGTATATACCGGTAGATAGACAACTTAATGTATAAATTTCGTTCATTAGCACCACCTGTGAGTGGGCTCATTACAAATCATCAATTGGCGGGAAATTCAAATGGGCAAGTATTAATTTTATCTCTTTAGCGCCTTTTGTGGGCCATGTCGTTACTAATTAAAATTTTCTGGGAAACTAAAACTATCTTATTATTTTCCAATGGAATAATCCCATATATATTATTAAAATAAAATAGCAACCAACTACTTGTTAAAGTATTTAATTTAAATAATAAGTATTACTCATAAATTATACGCAATAATGCAAACTGGAAATGTGAGTGCATTAATCATACTTTTCCTCGTCTACCTCTACCACAGAATAAATAACAATCAGAATGTGCACTCTCAGATGCCGCTTTTGAAGTTTATCAGCAGGCAAACGCCATGTTTTAGACGGAAACATTGACTCGAATTGAGCAATTTGTGACAAGCTACGACAGACCTGTAATTTAAATTTAAAGAGATCAATGAGTAAATATGTGACCAAATTCGTACCAGTCTCGGATAGAATAATATTACTTCAAATAAATACTCAACCATTTAAAACTAACATACTTCAAATCTATGCCCCGACTGCAGATAGAAAATACGACGATGAAGTCGAGAAGTTGTATGATCAGATCCAAGACATCTTACAGAAACTTAATAAACACGGAATTTTATATATTATAGGCGACTTCAATTCAAAAATTGGGGAAGGTCGGCGAAACGAGGTTAGACTGTAGGTCCTTATAGTTTAGGACAACCTAACGATCGAGGACAGAGATTGTATGAATTCTGTAAAGAAAACGATATGATCATTGCAAACACCTGGTATAAACTACCCAAGCGACGAATATACACTTGGAAAGCCCCATTTGATGATAGCAATAACCCTGACTCTTCAAGAAATCAAATTTACTATATACTTGTAAATGAGCGTTTGCGAAATGCCGTCAAAAAAGTCACTACATATCCTGGTGCAGATATTGGATCTGATCGTCAACCACTCATAGCAGATATTAAACTAAGATTAAAACGAATTCAGCGACAAAAACCAAAAACCAATGTACTTAACTTTGACGATATAAACATAAAACATAACATTAAAACAGAATTTAACAATAGAATAAAAAAATATTGGAGAACAACTAGAAGATCCAGAAGAACTATGGAGTGAATTTAAAAACGAAATTAACGAAATCTCCACAAACAATGATTATAGAAAAAACTTAATCAAGAAAAATATCTGGATGATAGTTGACATCTTAAAATTAATGGAACAACGTCGACTGATAAAATCTAATGTAACAGAATATAGACACCTGCAGAGAAGAATAAAAAATGAGATCAAATTAGCCAAAGAAAAATGGATGAGAGAAAGGTGCGACAAAATGGAGGATATAATATCTAAACACGACTTATTTAATGTGCTCAAAAAACTGAAAGAAATGAGTAATATATTTAAAAAACGAGTTCCCTCTGTACTTATTGACACTAATAACAAAATTATTGTAAATGAGCAAGAAATAAGAAAAGAATGGCAGCTATATATATCATAGTTGTTTGAAGATGACAGGAATAATATTGCCGATTTCTACCAAAACTGTACTGACGCCCAGAAATTATGAAATGCGAAGTAGAACATGCTATAAATAATGTTAAAATTAGAAAAGCTTGTGGTCCAGATGATATACCAACTGAGTTGCTGAAACTGATAGAGAATGATAGCATAAAAGTAGTAGTAAGACTATTCAATATATAACACCGGAGTGATTCCCGCAGATTGGCTCAAATCCATCTTTATCGCAATACCTAAAAAACACAATGCGAGAAAATGCTCAGAATATTGATTAATTAGCCTAATGAGCCACACTCTGAAAATTTTCCTCAGACTACTTCACAAGTATATTATAATATATAAGTATATTAGACGCAAATGCGAAGAAGATCTTGAAGATACCCAATTTGGTTTTAGAAATGCTATGGGAACCAGGGAGGCACTTTTTGCGCTTAACATCCTTTTACAAAAATGCCATGATCAAAGAAAAGATGTATTTGCATGTTTCGTGGGCTTTAAAAAGGCACTCGATAAAGTACAGCATGTAAAATTAATGCACATACTGAAAAATATCGGAATAGATGACAAGGATATTCGTGTCATTAAAAATTTGTACTGGAATCAAACTGCTATCGTAAAAATTGGAGATAACTACACAGATGAAATCCACATACAACGAGGAGTCAGACAAGGTTGCATTTTGTCGCCAACATTGTTCAATGTGTACTCGGACCAGCTATTTAAAAAGGCACTTGAGAGACAACCATATGGAATAAAAATCAACGGGGAACTACTTAATGTGACTAGATATGCAGATGATAAAGTAATTCTACCAGATAATAGTGAAGGTCTTCAAATTCTGCTTGATCGTATTCACGAGGTAGGAGAAGAAATGGGCATTAAAATAAACTCAAACAAAACCAAATTTTTAGTGTTTAGTCGTGACCCACATCCCGATGCAAAGCTTCAATTGAACGGAGTCCAAGTTGAGAAAGTTCACAAAATGACATATTTGGGAACTGTGATAACGGACCAACTAGATCCAGACATAGCAATAAAACGTACAATAGCAATGACTTAAATTACTTCTATGAAAATGAAGTCATTTCTTTACAATAAACATCTCAGTTTAAAACTAGGGCAAATAATGGTTAGGCGCTATGTTTGGTCTTTACTTTTGTATAGTGCAGAAGTGTGAACACTAAAAGTATCGATCATGAACAAAATTGAAGCATTGGAAATAAGGGTTCATAGACGAATGCTGAAAATACCTTGGGCAGCAAGACAAACTAATTAAGAGGTACTAAGAGCGTCAAACAAAGGCAGACAACTGCTAAAGACTGTTAAACATCGAAAAATGTCTTATCTGGGACATATAGTAAAGGAAAGTCGATATAAAATTTTACAACTGAGCCTTAAAGGCAAAATAGAGGGCCATAGAGGTGTAGGAAGAAAATAAGTTTCTTGGTTAAAAAGCATTCGTGAATGGACTCAGATACCAAATGCAGGACAATTATTCCATATTGCAGAAGATCGAGAAGCCTTCGCAATGGTGATCGCTAACGTCGGGTAAATCTGATATGGCACGCGAAGAAGAAGAAAAGATCAATAATTTAGTACACTTGAAATAATTTAATCTGCTCTTCAACTAAAAGTAAGAATAAAATAGTGCATATTATTTGTATGGTTGCCGTAACTAAATTAAACCGGGGTAATTTTTCAATGCACACCAGATAAAACGTCATTGAACAGCACTGGTTCCGTTTAAAACATAGCTGATTCCATCTATAGGATTACCGAATTTCCATCAGAGTTTTTCTAGCTAATATTTGATTATTAATTTGGACAATTCAAATTTGACATATTTGCAATATATAAAACCATATTAATAATATATCATTATTCATTAGTTGACAACAAGAAAATACTTTAAATTTCAGTTACAACTTACCTTTTCATTCAGGAGAAACCTATGCATTTTTGTAATATTTTAAGCATTTGTTTGAACACGGAACACAACAATAATTCACCATGTTTAATTTTTTTACCGGCATTAATTAAAATATTCAGTTTTTACCACAAATTTTAATCCCTATCCAAATATATACAGCATATTTTTTTTATAGCTACCCACCACCAATTATGTACAGTCAACCTAGTTACTAATTTACAAAAAAAAAATAAATACCCTATTTCGTTACTTATGTACAAAAAAATAAATACCCTGGTTATACACAACTGATCCTTGATGATCTGAATTTACAAATAATAAAGTATAAGAACAAATTTAATGAATATACCTAAAAAGGTAATTTACTTGAATACTAGAGATGTAACTCTGTACTTCGGGTTTCAATTAAATATCTTAAGAAGTAATAAGGACACTGTCCTGACGGGATAGATGCCCAAAGGTTTAAATATATAATAATAATAAAGTATCAATAAATAACTCTCTGATTAAATGTTTACTCATAAAACCGTACAACTGAGTTAAAAGGGAGGATTTAAAACCTCAACCTGCTTAGTCCCTAAATATGTTTCGGTACTATTTTAGAAAAAATGACGCTTTTTTATTATTATGTAAAAATAATATGATTTAACGTTTAAAAAAATATATAAAATAAAATTAAAACTAAGGAATAAACTTAATACAGGTTTACTATATTCTACACTCTGAAGGAGGGAGATACTTCCCTGTAATTTCTCAAAGTTTTCCGGGAATAATAAGGTCAGATCTGGACCTCCGGGGAACAGCTACGTCAGAAAAGAATCAACCCTAAAACCAGGTGTAACTTCGACTAGGTATTAACTTAAACCTTCTTCTTAAAAAAAATATCGCAAAAAACAAAATCAACAAATTCTTCCCCTGACTTCTGCTTGACTCCCAAAGGTAGGCTAAAAAAACATTTGTTTTAGAGTTCTTTCTTACTCTTGACACAGAGTTTATGAACCTTGAAAGGTTTTATAAAGGTTACTTATGAAGTGTAAAACCAAATAAAAAACTTAATGGTTTGGTAAATGATGTGACCTTTATATGGTTTGACAATATTTTAAGTAAAATGAATTAATTACGTCGACAATTTTAACGAAAAGCATGATATGCATAATAATATATTTTATAATATAAGGAACGATATAAGACAGAATATTTTTATCGATACTCTTAATAGATAATAGATTTATTTAAAGATAAATAATTATGTTTTTAAGGCCGGGAAGTAAAATTAAAATGTTTCAATTTTTGAATTTTCAATTTTTTAATGAAATTGTAACAGTTTTTTTTATAATTAATATATTAAATTATTTTTTATTCCTTTTAACCCCGCGATGATGCGGTGACGGTCGTGTTTACGATCAGAAATTTTTATTGTTTTCTAAGTGTGTATACACTTTATATTTGAGTTTCCTTTTCTTATACTAAATTAGATTATATATAGTTCTAAAGTACCTTTAATGTTAACTAAAGTCAGTGTTGGATACAAGTAAAGTATTAAATACAGTATATAGCTTCAGTGAAGTACCTAGCGCCGCAGTCGTCAAGATTTACATTAAGTAATAATTATCTTTAAATTATCTGGGCGAGTAATATGGTATGGTATCATATCATCTGCCATTATCTGGACGTATCTAAAGTTCCTCCATGTCTTTACCTGTAGATTGCTGATTTTTGCATTCAATTTAAAGAACATTTCAATAGACTCAAGAAATATCAATAAGTAGTAATTATGAACATTTAAGTCTCAGTTTCTCATTAAATAATAGTGCGAGATAGTTAATCCACTTAACTAAGTGCTGTTTGGTTAAATTATTATGTTTTCATTTCTGTACCCTTTTTGTATTTTTGTAAATTTAGAATTGAATAATTTTTGTTATATTTTGTGTTGGTTATAACTTTTATTCTTTTTTTTTTGCTGTAATATCTGAGATACGCCAAAACTTTATTTGTACGTGATTGTATTATATATCTTTGTAAAGGTATTTTCTAATTATATTACTGCTTATTTTTATATGTCTTCCACCATTTTATAGTTGTTGGTGTATTTTTATTACTTGTGTTTCATTCAGCAGCGTCATAATTTTTATGTATGTGTTTTTTTACATAAGTATGTGCTTAAACCTATAAATATTACTATACCTGTGACCAGTAGAAAAATCAGGTTGACTAAGTTTCGTAGGTAAGTAATATATTTATTATTTGTTTATGAAGTGTGTTGACCAAATTTATTTAATAATTAACTATTAATAGCCTTTCTTGGGTTTGCTCTTTGAACCTAAATATCTTTCCTTATCTCTTTCCGGTTTCTTAATTTTCCCCTTAACCCCAAAAAATTGAGTGGCGCCCTATTTCTATCTTATCTCATCTTTGGTAATTTTACCCATCCATCTTTTTGTTATTTCTGTATCTTTTCTCACATATCTCACATATTTATTTATTTCATACGTTGGACCCATTCCCGGTTCCAAAAGCTCGTTTCGAACCCACGACTCGCTCTCCTGCAACAATCTGGCTGCTGTCCACAGTATCTCCATTGGTGACCTTTCTAGCACCATCTAAAAAAGGTTTTCGAGGTTACAAAGTGATGTGAAACATTTCAGATAAACATACCAAATCAAATAAAAAATAACAATACTATAGGATATCGAAATGGCTGATGGTTTTTTAATTTTTGTTTTATTGATAATTGGTAAACCAACAGGACACTTAAAAAAACCAAACCAAAACTTCCTGCAACTTCTTCTTAAAAAAACTTTAATATTCTAAATAAAAAACATTTTAAGCCTTCCCTGGCCCATACCTTTAAACCCAAGTGTCTCTAAAGAACGTCGAAGCAGAAGTGGGCAATGGGCAATTGTTTTGAGTTAGCTAAACTATGGTTGCAAACATGGACACTTGGTGGCGGTATTTAAATACCAACTTAAAATTTAAGAATTAAGAAAATCATTAAGAGGATTTGAATTTAAAAATTTTATTTAAAAATGTTTAAAGGATTATTGAAGTGACGAACTCGTTACAACCAGGTCATTTAGACCGTTTGCGTGTAGTCATGTTCCGTCCTGTATTCTGAGGCAAATGTTCAGGTTTCGTAATAGTGTGTTTTTTTAGGAGTGGATTGTCAGCCCACTGCCTAACCTTTCTGCTTTACGCGGGCTTAGCATCGGCAGTAGTGACTCCTGAGCTACTCGATCCACCAATTTGTCACCACAGGCGCAGTGAACTCCGAATAGACTTTTCCAAAATTGTGCAGGGATTAAAGCAGGGAGATCAGCTGGCCGCAACTTTGTTTAACCTAGCACTGGAATATGCGGTTAGGCAAATGCAAATTGACGAAACAACCTACTGACCAACCGAACGGTTCAAATGGCCGCTTATGCCTATAATATTAATATTACGAGTAGAATATACGCAGAGTTAAAAACGCAAAACAACAATGCTAGGTCTGGAAATTAACACAGAAAAAACAAAAATAATGATACAGATGAGAAGAAATATAGTCCCACAAAACATTATACAGGAAGATGACATTGAAACGTTTGAAAAGTTTACATACCTGGAAGTAGAAATATATGTCGACGGATCAGAAGATGGAGAAATGCAAATGCTGAAGAGAATAACGCAGGCAAACAGAGCTTATTTTGTCCTCTCCCAAATATTACGGTCTAAAAATGTCCACCGAAATTCAAATATGACTATCTATTAAATTTTAATTCGGCCAATGGCAGGCTATTGGCAGTGAATCATGGGTTCTGAAAGAAACATCCAGAAGCAAACTCCATACATTCGAAGGGAAAGTACTAAGGAGGATACTAGGACCTGTGAGGGAAAACTAAATCTATAAAAGTCGATACAACAACGAGGTTATAAGGAAGGACCACTGTTAGACTTCATTAGAATAAAAAGATTGCAATGGGCCAGACATGTGATAAGAGTGGGAGTGGATAGGCTACCAAAAAGAACACTGAATGCTACAATAAAGGAAAAGAGACCGGTTGGAAAGCCAAGAAAGCTCTGGGAAGACACAGTAAACAGCGACGCACAAGCCCTTTTAGGAATCCGTGTATGGAGAAGATCAGCCACAGACAAGCAAGGATGGTGGCAAAAAATAAAGGAGGCCAAGGCTCAATTTAGACTGTAGTGCCGTAAAAGAAGAAGAAGAAGTGTTACTTTTCTATACGCGGGTTAAGCCGGGTAAAGATATATATTTTTTTTATCGTAACAATATTGTCAATGTATTTTTTATCATATTTTAAATAAAAGTAATTTTTTATCTTTATATGAAATTAAATAAATTTTTACGTTAATAATAATAAAAAAAGTTAATAAACCATTATTACACATTATTTGCTTAGAGGCACTGTTTATATTTTTAAAATTATAGAGCTATTCAATATTATTTTTAAATAATAAAGTAATACGATATTCGTACATTAAAATATAATTTGGAAAACTGCTCGTAAACCAATTTATGGTTTTTGCTCTGAAAGACAATATTTCCATACAAACTCCCTAATTTATCTCATTATTTTTGGTAGTAATTCGGTACAAATTTGTTTTCAGGCAGTTTGTATAGCTCTTCACACCGTTCTCTACACTTGTCTGATATCAAATTACTCGTGGATGTTGTGCGAGGGACTCTACCTGCATACGGTCCTTGTCTGGGCATTTATTTCCCAGAGGAACCTCCTAAAGGGCATGATATTAATAGGCTGGGGTATCCCTTTGCTGACGACGCTCATTTATGTACCGGTCAGATGCCTATTAGGCGAAGGAGATGAGCTAACCATGTAAGTTTCTACATATAATTTATTTTATTTCAGATATAAAATTTTGTCTTATATTTAAAGTTTTGCAACTTTATTTTACCTCTTTTTAAATAAATACAGTTTTATGTTAACCACTCGTCACTGACATATGAATATTGGAACAGAATTACTGACATGTCGTCTGTGAGACTACCCTAAATAAAAATAAGTTTTTTGCATGTTTTTTGTAGAATTCAGTTACATATATTTTAAACGTCTTAATTACATTGGTGTGCAATAACATATTTTCAATAAATATCAAAAACCAACACAAAGTAATAATTGAAAAAAAAGTATTACTTTGGAAACCGTAAAATATAAACCAAGTGTAACACTTGAAAAGTTTATAATAAAAAAAAATAATTATAAATTATTATTAACTAACATATACATATACTTGAAAAAGTAAATTAAACATGAACTAAATTAAACATAAGATAACAAATTTAATGTCAAAGTACTTAATTTTCTTAAACACTTTACTCATCTGCTGTGCATCGAATACACACTTGTTTTGTGTACTGGAGGTATATCGGTTTTTTTCCAATTATTACAAAGGTATTTAGTCATTCGTCTTTTTTTACTAGGGAAAATCGAGCTTATTTTTCTTTTTTCCAAAATGTTGTCATCTACAATATCTGACACAGTTATTTCTTGAATACCTAATACCGGACAGATACAAGTTTTTATTTCTCTTGAAATATGACTCTTGGTTTCCCGTTTTCGCATATATGGTTCTACTAACTGTTTTGCCAATTGTTTAAAAAAATCTTAATTAAATCTTTCCGATATTGTAGGAACTTCTTTGTATGCCTGATGAACTATGTATGCATTGCTGCAAGATATATCTATAATTCTGAAAAATATTCCCATTGGCCATCTTTGGGTACGACGTCTGCAGGTACTGTTGGAACAGTTTTCATCTAGTGAGACGACTACTCCTTTGGTCGTATTTTTGCAGATCAGTGTCTTTTTCGGCATTTGATAGCGATGTCATCTGTTCAGTAAAACCATGTAAATATATATATATATATATATATATATATATATATATATATACATATATATATATATATATATATATATATATATATATATATATATATGTATACAAACAACACAGTTTATTAGGGTTGCAGTCAGAATATTGGCCGGGATGTTAAAAAAAACACTCTTTTACCTTTTTGTCGAGCTTTCGGAATGGTTTTATTCCTTTTTCAAGACATAGTCGTTGAGATTATTTTTGTAAGCATTGACACTCAACATTTATACCACACATTAAAATATACAATTATGGACATAATACATCATAATTTTTTTTTATAAAAAAAATAAAGATAATAATAATAAATAAAATAAATAAAAATTTTATGATGTATTATGTCAATAATTGTATATTTTAATGTGTGGTATAAATGTTGAGTGTCAATGCTTACAAAATTAATCTCAACGACTATGTCTTGAAAAAGGAATAAAACCATTCCGAAAGCTCGACAAAAATTCAAAAGAGTGTTTTTTTTTAACATCCCGGCCAATATTCTGACTGCAACCCTAATAAACTGTGTTGTTTGTTTATATCGACAGTCACTAATATCCAGTATTTCTGATTTATGTATATATATATATATATATATATATATATATATGTATATGTGTGTATATATGTACATATAAGATTTCTTTATGAAAATCCTTTCATTATCAAACTTTCCAAGTTTTTCCGTTGAATATAATAATAATAAAAGTTCTTTCGTAGTGCGCATAAACTTTTCTGTCTATTCACTGCGAAACTTTTGATTTTTTGCCATTATCTGCTAAAACTTATTTATAAGTTGCTTTTTATAACTTGTTTGGGTGAGATAAGAAACGTAAAACTGGAGCAAAACAAAATATCCATTTTCATTAAAGATGATACTACGACAGTTTATGTCATGACATGATACGCAATTAAAAAGGATATATTGTGAACTTATCAATGGCGGCATTATTGAAAGGTGAACGATTTTTAAAGCATCAAGAATGGGGGATGATGGATTGAGATTGAGATGAATTCACCTCAAAAGAACACTTTATTTTGTAACAATAAAGAGGAAACTTTGTGGAAGTATGGAATTATTTTTAAAAATTCCAATAGTGTTGTTTTTTTGAAGATTATTTTATTTACATACATACAATATTTACATACAATACACTGCACATTGTCTTTTTCAGCGAATCACTTGTTATTGCACTGTAACTTATCTATTTAAGTTTATAGTTAATACTTGGTTTGCGCTGCAAATTTTCACCTCTAATTCATTTCAACAGTCATGGCGTACTAAAAAGTTTTATTCTTGAATGTAAGATAGTTTTTAAAGAATTTTCTGCATGCTACAAGCTCTAGAAAAATAGTCGACGTTAACGTGATCAGAAGATTTTCTGGATTCAACTTCATAATCAAATCCTGATAAAAATGATGAATCTCGAAGTAGTCAAGCAGGACTTGTATCAGAAGCTAACAATGACGAGTAAATTTTGACCCGCGCTAACAACGCAGCGCAACTACAGTCACGTATAACATGGAAATTATGAGCCCTGTGTTCCGCGTCATCAACGCGACTGTGTTAGCGCTCGAATTATAGCTCCCTACGCAAAACAGCGTATCGCCTGCTTTTTTCGGCAATAAGATAATTGGCGGCGGGGCGGCCCATGCACTTTCAATAACTTTTATTTTAATTTATGTAAAATTTGATTAAAACTGAATAAAATATATGTGTATCGCACTGTATATAAATTTGACTCCTCTATTTTTATTTCTCCTCGACATAAATGTGCATTTTAATATATTTACTTTTAACAATGCTAAAAATTACTATACTATAACTATATTAACCCTGCATTGGTGTGGTGGGGTGTGATACACCCCACGCATGAAAAAAAATGGAATTTCTCTCAAAAACAGCATCTTACTGCCCTCTATTGTTCAGTACCTGTTACTATAACATCACTCTATCGAGTAGCATTGTTATTTTCATAATTTCTTCAATACTCACTTACATAAATGTCAGAATATGCCGCAGGGGTATGTCACACCCCACCACACCATCATTGTTGGTGCCTGGCCATTTTTTCCGAACTTCACGTGATTTTTTGTTTTTCACTCTGGTTGTTGTGTTCAAAATTTGTTACGAATATGAATATGGACAAGAGCAAGCAAGGTTGCTAAGATTCTGGGAAGAAGTACAAAGTGATAAAGATGAGGGTATTCCTGATTCCGAAGACAAAGTGCAGCTCGACAATGTTGGTGAAAGTTCTCATGACACAGACACAAAACAAGATGGCGACGAAGATGAAAGTGAACAAGAGAATGGAGATGATGTGAGTACATTTGCTAGATATTATTGGGGCAGAGATAAAGTGACGAAATGGGCTAAAAAGGTAGAACTACGATCGGTTCACACTAGAGCCGAAAATACAATTTCCCAATTGCCTGGCGTGAAACGACACGCTAAAGAAGCTAAAACTGCAATTTAATAATAATAGATACAATCAAAATCGATAAATTAGCCCCAATTAGAGGTGTTTTCGAAAGAGTAGTTGACAATTTTCAATCTGCCTATACACCTGCATGTATCTCACTGTTGATGAAAAATTTGAGGCATTTCGTAGCAGGTGCCCTTTTCGGCAATACATTCCAAATAAACCGGCTCGTTATGGAATCAAAATCTTTGCTTTAGTTGATTCAATATGTTATTATACTACAAACTTGGAAATTTATTGTGGTTCTCAACCAAATGGTCCTTTTAAACTGAGTACGAAGCCTACAGATGTAGTTTTACGATTGATATCACCAGTGTCTGGCAGTAAACGAAATATTACATTAGATAATTGGTTCACTAATTATTCATTAATGCAACAACTTCTTGAATAACACCAATTAACATCTGTGGGTACTATCCGAAAGAAAAAGAAGCAAATTTCTTTCACAATGGTCATCACAAAAAATTGAGAACACTATTCTACACTTTTTGGTTTCCAACAAACCTACTCTACACTATGATGTCAAAATAGACTCATCTTCGGAAAACGCTAGGAAGCCAGAAATAGTCACATTCTACAATGTTACTAAAGAAAGGAGGGGTTGACACAGTTGACCAGTTATCAGGTACATACGACGTTTCCCGAAACAGCATAAGGTGGCCGTTGACGGTATTCTATGCGCTCTTGAATATGTGTGGAATTAATTTCCAAGTAATCCATAAGATCAACAATAATGACTATATACTGAAGCATCGAGAATATTTGAAATATCTTAGTTTGTTACTGATTGCAGATTATATGAAAGAAAGACAACAGAAATCCTCGGTTGCCGAGAAAACTGCGTGAGACACCGGGCTATGAGACTGCAGATTGTGATGAAGCATTGACTAAACGTCAGACAAGGTAGATGTGTAGTTTGTCACAGAACAAGAGACGAGGAAAAGTCGCTACGTGTGTTATGATTGCAGACATTTTGTTTCTTAAGAACACGCATGTTTCAAATGCGATATTTGCGTCAACGAGAAAAGTTTGTAAATGATGTTGTAACTTTTGTTGATGTATGTATTATTCTTTATAATCTTTATTTGTTTAAAAGTCAATAAAGAAAATTGCGTTGTGTTTTGTGTTCAGAAGTCTTTAGTCTTTTTTTTTTTCATTTCAGACAAACGTAATAATTTCAAGTTGCTATTTATGAACTGTGCAATAAGTTGTTTGAGCTGATAATACTTTTTAAATTTTTTTAATAGTTCGCAGTATTTCAAACGAAAAGTATATACTTTTGATGCAGATACTAAAGTATTGAGTTTTCCAAGATGTATTTTGCTATGGGGTGTGTCACACCCCACCACACCAGACACGTAAGTTCTAGGCACCACACCAACGCAGGCTTAAAAAAATTTCATTAGGGTAAAGTGGGGCAAGTGCGTACCCGGGGTAAGTGCGTCTGGACTAAATAAAAACATTTGTAACGTGAAGTTAGGTATGAAACCGATTTTAAATTTATCGCTAAGTAACGAAACAGCTACAAATATGAGTGGCAAAGTCGATGAATTCACGACATAGTAGCACACGTGTTTGTTGGTAGTTACATTTGAAGTTATACAAAGAGCAGGTAAGTGTTTTTTTTAAGTCTTGTTAATCTCGTACGGCTTACTAGATTTTAATTTTTATTGAATATTTTCGGTTGGTATTGCAGCAATTTGAACTGTTTTGATATCATTTATGTTTTTTCGCAATAGTTTGCTAGTAATTAAAAGGTGCCCACTTTCCCCAGAGATTTAACACATAGGGCAAGTGCATTTTATGTGTAGGGGCAAGTGCGTCGTTACTTTATGCACTTGCCTTAGCATAAAATCTGAATACAATTTTTTAATTCTTGGGTAGAGATGGCCCGAAAGACGGAGAGAGGTTCGCAATATTCAGCAGAAGCACTTAATAATGCCTTAACGGATATAAGATATAATAATTTCACTGTCAAGGGAATATCGCGCACATACAATATTCCTGTGATTACATTACGGGATCTTGAGTGGAAGAAGAGGCGCGAAGGGTCAGGACAAGGTCGATCTACCGACATTCCATTGGCAGAAGAAAGGCGATTGGCAGAAAGTTTTCGCACGATGGAGCAATGGGGATTTGGTTTGTCCCGTAAACAAGTTTTAGAATTAACCCAACAGGCCAATCAAACAGCTTAAAACTCAATTTGAAGATGGTAGACCAGGTGAAGACTGGTTCTTAAATTTTTAAAGAAGACATCGGCTGTCAATAAAAAAACCGGAAATAGTTGAATTTTCAAGGAAGAAAGCCATAAATCCTTTTGTTGTTAAAGATTATTTTAAGTTATTGAGCGAAACTATCCAATCTTTGGGACTTGCTGACAAACCTGAGAGAATATTCAATATAGATGAAACAGGATTTTCGAGTGACCCCTCTAAAACAAAAGTTGTTGGGAAGCAAGGAGCAACATACACAAGAACCGCCAATGAACCAAGAAGGGAGAACACTACACTGGTGATGACAGCAAGCGCTGGTGACGAAAAGATTCCTTCATTAATCGTTTTTAAAGGAAAAAAACTAGGATGAATGGATGGCCGACGAACATGATGATCCGGATCATCAGCAGTACCTTCCCTGGTACTGCTTATGCCGCTACTAAAAATGGCCGGATTGAAGGTATTGTATTTGGCAACTATTTTGAGCGTTCTTTTGTAAAAAAACATTGGTTCTGATCGGTCTACACTAGTTATCTACGACGGACATTCAACCCACCTCACGGCAGATTTGGTCAATTAGGCGAGATTGGAAGAAATCACCATCCTCAAATTACCGGCTCATACAAGTCACATTCTCCAGATTTAGCGGTGTTCAAAGCTTTAAAATTAATGTGGGACGAAGAACTTGTGAAGTGGCAGTGACAGTTTGCTGGTCGGAGACTTCCCAAAAAAATTTTTTTTAAGCTTCGGAAAAATAAAATAAAATAATTGGGAAATTATGGACAACAATCAACCCAAAAGTTATCAAAAATGGATTTAAGACGGGAGGTATCTCTTCATTTTATGATAAAGTTGTACCCGAAGATTGTTACGAGGCTTCTTCTTTAAGGCGATAGCAGATTTTAGCGGACGACAGAGATCAGCGTCAAGAGACTTCTCTAGATGTGACAAATGTTGCCACCTTTGAGACAAATTTGTGAGTATCGTATTTCAACAATATGGACGTAGGATTTTAGCGAGCTACTCTCGTAACCTTATGATTTTTTTTCTGTTTTTCAGATGTCTAGTATCTTTCGAACATCTCCTACCACAAACCGTAAAAAGCGGAACACCAACTCAAGCAAAAAAGAAGAAGCGAATTACAGCAGGCAGTAAAGTGATCACTGCCGGACCCAGCAAAGGTACCTTCCAAGACTCAAGTGATAAAGACCAGGATGATCAGGTCTCTCTAAACAATGAGTCTGAAGGTAGCGATTTCGTGGGCCAGATTTCGTTACAAGAAGATGACGATGAGGAACTATTTCTTGGTTCTCCGTCTGAATTTTCTGTGGGAGACTGGGTTCTGGTGGCTTTCAAAAGTAAAAGTTATATCCAGGTGAAGTTCCTAAGGAAAAAAACAAAGTGCTTTGTTTTTCTTTAAGTGGAAGATATATCCCTTGTGACAAAAGAGCATATCCTTAAAGTTATACCAGCTTCACATGTTAGGAGAGGAATATATAATGCAATATTAAGTTTCCTCAAGATATACAACATAAATTAAGTAAACTGTACAATTTTTGTGTCATTATTCCCTTCTGAAGTTATTTTGTTTTCAAAATTAAAATCAAAAATAAAAAAAATTTAGAACTGTGTTTAGAAAAGCCTAGTAAAGTGCTAGTTCAGTAAAGCCTAGTAACGAGGTAAGTGCACTTACCTCGTAATTCAACGCAAGGAAACTATATAAAACTATGCCCGGGAGACTTGCCCCAAACTGACGGGGCAAGTGCGCTACTGCGATATGTAAGAAAAACAAAATTATAATTATTAATCGTGAAAAGCCACAGATTTGGAATCTTCCCTAAATAAAAATCATTATCAAAGTACTTGGAGCACTTATTCTCGATTTGGCAGAAAAAACCCAATTGAAGCATTGATACAATTAAAATCAATGAATAAAAAGGGGCGTACTTCCCCCAACTTACCCTATTGAAAATATATACCAAAACAGTTCATCTTACCAGTAAAAGAATAACGTCCTAAGGGATAGCTTTAGTAAAGTAAACAAAAAGTACCAGCCCTCGAAGTATAAGGGAGTAAATAGTCTTGTGCATCAAATCCAAAGAGACTCATAACTTATACAATCCATAGACAACAATACGTCGCGAAATTGAATACTATTTGTTATGTACTCCCCAAGACAGCCCCAATGGATTGCTTCAAGAATGGGAAACAAACGCGATGGGATTATCCCGTAGGATTATTATATAAATGAAAAGAAAATGGAAGTTTTTGATAACAAAGAGAGTGCGGATTCTTGTCCTTCGATTCTCCGCAGATTCATAACTTATTGAGAAGTTATAAATTGAGACAGCTACGTAGCAAAAAGTTTGTTTTGATAAAACAAACAAAAAAATAATTTAGAGTTAATTATAGTTCGCTTTATCGGTTGCTGTTAATAACATTCGAATTGAATTGAATCTGTTTAGATAAATTTGTCAAATTTCAATAAAACTAGTTATTTTCATTGCGATGTTTTTTTTATTTTTAACCAATTTAAAGAAATGTCGCAATTATTTCAGGACACTATTAAGAATAATCCGATATTTAGCAACAATTAGGAAACAAACATTTTTCAATTTTTATTTTTGACCTTAAATTTTTCGGCGATGAAATTTTCTGTTTAATGGTTGTTGATGTAGGACGTAACATAAATTGTTAGTTGATTAATCAAAATAATAAATAATTGAATAAAATATATTTGTAATTAAAAATAAGAGAACCCTTGGCGTAACACATAAATGTTATCAAATATAGTAATAACTTTGTGCTTTTAAGGTTAAAATTAATAAATCTCAAACACATGTGAGAATTTAGTAAGTGACTTCTCAGAACTTGACAGATATTACTAATATGTGTTAGCCAGTTTAACACTTTGACTCCCAGGGCCCATTTCACAAACCCTTTACAAAGTGCAAAAATACCCATTACAAACCAAATAGCTTAGGTGCATTAAAATGAATACACAGTTTTTATTATGTTTTTATTAAAACTACTACACATTACTGTTTAAGTGAAGCAAGCAACTCTTTTAGGGTAACATTATGCATCTTAAAAAACAATTCGAACACATTAACTTTTTCTTAAGACGACCTGAACATTTAGTACTACACTGCGTAGAATTCTTGGTTGCATGAGCTCTTCCATACCTCTCAGAAAAGTGGCTGTAGCATACAACACAACGCCTTCGTTTGTCGTTATCTTCAAGTTTATGTGACATATCTCGTACTGTTGCATGTTCATGTTTTAGGAACGTTTCTGCAACAAGTTTTTCCCTGAACGTCGTTATGTTCATTTCAGTGTTTAAATTTGCATTAAAAGGATTTAGTGCGTTTACTACAGTGGTATTGGTAAGGATTTCAGTACCACCTTTTTGATACCATTTAATTGATTTGTGGACAGGATTAGTATTAGCTGATCTCTGACCAGAAATATCGATAAATAAGACTTCTTCTTCTTATGGTGCCCTATCCAATTAGTGGATGTTGGTGACAATTCTGGCATACTCCTCCCGATCTTGTGTGGCTCTAAAGAGTGCATGTGTATCCAGGTTTGTCCAAACCCTTATGTCTTTAAGGCATGAGTATTTCTTTCTTCGGATGCCGTGTTTTCCTTCTATCTTGCCTTCCATAATAAGCTTTAAGAACTGGTACTTGAAATTTCGAAATATATGACTCAGATAAGCAGTTTTTTTTGTTTTTTATTGACAGCAATTCTCGTTCTCTTCCCATTCGATTAAATACTTCAACATTTGTTGTGTGACCTGTCCAGAAAATTTTAAGTAGTCTTCTAAGGACCCACATTTGAAAGGCCCGATCGGTTCATCACATCTCTATGTCTGGATTTAGATCTTCAGTTATCCAACCACCGAGATATCTGAACTTGGAGACCTTTTGGATGTTCTTATTGTTTACACTTATATTTAATTGCATATTTCGTGTTCTACTAACCACCATTACCTTCGTCTTGTCTATATTAATCTTCCAGCCCAGTCGTTCTCTTTTAGTGTTTATTCTATCTATTAGTCGTTGTAGCGCTTCTTAGCTATCTAGTATTACTAATAATATTACTAATAGCCTGTCCGTTAATTTTGATGCCATCTTCAGTGTCACTTAAGTCTATCCAAAATTTTTTTGGAGTAAAGATTAAAAAGGAGAGGTGACAGAACACAACCCTGTCGTACACCTTTTTCGATTGAGAAATATGATTTCAGTTCTACTCTTACAAATGCCACTTGATTCATATAAAGGTTCTTTGTGATTTTAAGGTCATTCTCATCTATCAAACGTTCCTGGAGCAATCTTACTAATTCTGAATGATTAACACAATCGAACGCTTTCTGGCAATCTATAAAGCATAGGAAGTCATTGTTTGCTTATCTCTGAATTTCTGAAGTAGGACAGTTAAGCTATTAAGTGCTTTTCTTATGCCAAATCCTTGTCTAAAACTGAACTGTGTGGGGCTAATGTCTCTTTCATATATGTTGTATATCTTTATGTAAATTATCTTTAAGAAGAGGTCTAGGACCTATCTTAATAAGCTGATTATTCGGAATTAGCGTTTGGCTTTTTTGGGATTGGTATTAAGGTTGATTGAAGCCAATCCTGTGGTATTTAACCGGACCCATTGTCTTCACTCAACATTGTTAGAACCTCTATGTATATGTCGTCTGGGCCTGATGCTTTTCCCCATTTGCTCTGATAGATTGCCCTTACAACTTCTGACTTCAATATTTTGGGGGAGGGTTTACTTTTATATAAAAGTGATGTAAGTAATATAAGACTTAACGGAAATATATTCCACTATTGTATTTGGTTTCCTTTGGATACCTATCCGTGTCTGTACTGTAATTATTTCTGGACAAGATTTGGTTATTAAAAAATAAACTTCTCGTTTGTCAACCCATCTACCAAGAACAACTATTGTGTTGCTTTAAAGTTCCTCTCTTTTTGTATATTACCTGTGCAGTGTTTGTCTACTGCTGTCTGGTCACAAATGACCAATTATGAGTTCTTTTCTGAAACTTAATAAACAGCAAATACCTTATGTTAAGGACTTACCTTATGGCTTACTCTTATTTTATCCAACAGCTAATGCACTACAACTAACAAGTAATAACATCACAGCACTATCCTTTTCTTTTAGAGACTAAAATATTACACATTTACACTAACTCAAATAGTTTTGTTCTTATGAGTCTTCTCTTTAGTTCAGTGTTGTCAAGAAGCTGGATTGCCTCGATATTTACAAGACTATACTGCCTCTGCTCGTGAATTGCTGCTGTTTTCTTGAATATTTTGGTCACAGTTTCCATACCCACGTCCTGCTGAAGGTTCCTGTTACGAATATACCAAGAAGTATCAACAATGTTTCTCGGTATTTTGTTTTAAAATCTCTGGATAATATGTAGATTGCTAGCTTTGGTACAGCCCCAGAGTATGCACCCATATACTCATACTGGCCTCAGTACTTGCTTGTAGATGGATAATTTATTATGAATTGATAATTTTAAATTTTTTCCATTCAGCCAATACAATTTCTTATATTTAATATCAAGTTCTCCTCTTTTATTTTTGACATGTACTTTCTAGCGCAGCTTCGCGTCTAGGGTGATGCCCAAGTATTTTGCTGATAGGTAAAAAGAACTAAAATAAGACTTCAAAATCAGTTTAATTTTACAACCAAGACGACCGGTTTTGCTTTCTACAATTTGCAAAGCATCTTCAGGTCAGTCGGTACAAAGTAAATTAAATGCTTAAATTATAAAAGTCCATATTAGGGTGCTGTTTTATGGGGGCTTTTTATAATTTCAGCATTTAATTTACTTTGTACCGTTTGACCTGAAGATGCTTTGCAAATTGTAGAAAGCGAAACCGGTCGTTCTGTTGATAAAATTAAACTGATTGTAAGTCTTATTTAATTTATTTTTACCTATTTGAAATTGACTCACAGAGGCAACACATTAATGATTTATTTTGCTGATGTTGCATAAGGAACTTGGGTATCATTTATTCTAAATGGAAAATTTCCTATTTTTTTATTTTTAAAGTTAATGTGTGCAGATTTATTCTCATTTAATTTTACTCGTCATTTTCTGGTCCAGTAATGTATTTTATTTACTGATAGTTGCAACGTATTAGTCGCTTCTTCAATGGTGTCTTCTTTCGCTAGTATAGCTGTATCATCCGCGAAGGTGGCAATAGCGTTTTGTTCTAGCTTTGGAATGTCACACGTATACAATAGGTACAGGACCATACCTAAGACACTCCCTTGTGGCACGCCAGCTTTGATCTCCAATAAGTCGATATACACTTCTTGTTTTACTCTGTTCTATATTATATGTCATTTTTTGACAGTTTTTTTTTTCAAGGATCATTTTTGGATTATATTTTTTCGCTCTGTTCACATCACAGTGTCCCTATTAAATAAATGTTCTTATCGTTAAGTAAATGAGCTAAATCAACGCTTGTATAGTAGTTGTCCGTTACTAATGTCATACCACTTTTAAGAAGAGGTTGTATCAATTCCATTACAACTTGGCTGGATTCGTGCGTAGATTTTTATGTTGAATACATGTCCTCCTTGTTCACACAAACGTACTCCCATGGGGTACAAACGGTTTGAAATTTTCTATTACACATATCTACTACTGTACTTAACTTGAAAATGGGCATGACTCATTATTTGAAAAATGAAGAGAAGCCAAGTGTGCCCCAAATCTATTTCTTGACATCTCTGTACCTTGATAAATGGAACATTTATGAACAAAATACTTTAATAGTCTCTTAGTCTTGGTTTTAGATTTGGGCCCATCTATATGAGTATGCCCAAGACAGTCCAATTAGTTAGAAAACAATTTTGTGTTACTGATTCATTAATGGTACCATTAATGTTTTGTTGTTCGGCATAAATATTGGTTTCGGTTACCAAACGATCAAGTATATCTTCCGTAAGTAGAAGATTATAAAATGAAAGTGGTATATTATCTTGACGATGGATTATCATTATCCATCCAGATACTGACAGAGAATGTAGCGTAGAATTAATTTTAAACTGTTTGTCCTCGTTTTAGTGTAGTGTTTTTGTATAATTTATGTTATTTTTAATGTTTCCACATTCTACGCTTGCCGGATAGTTCTTATTTTGACGAAATGCCCCTGAAGATGCTATTTTAAGCGAAAGTACTTGGGCTAGATTTAATTAACTTGTGCTCGATAATAGCCTTATTTTCAAAGTTCATTTATTCGAGCATTCAACCTCATTTCATAGATCTTTTAGTCCAATTACTGAACACAATCTATTCCATAGGAATCATTACACGTAAAATGCTGAGATCACCATTTATTTGTCTACCAAAGAAAGTAAATGTCAAAGAATGAAGTGATTATTGAACGAACAGTCTACTGTCACATATGTTAAAAACTCTGCTAAAAATCATCCATAATAGAATACACGCTAAGCTGGAGATGGATATTAGTGACTTCCAGTTTGGATTTTGGAATGGAGTGGACACAAGAGAGACACTATTTTCTTTTAACGTGCTGACCCAAAGATGTTTGGATATTAATCGAGATCTTTATGTATGCTTTATAGACTACAACAAGGCATTCAATACAGTAAAACATGACCGACTTATAGAAGTACTCAAAAACAAGAATCTGGATGTGAGGGATGTAACATTGATATGAAATTTATACTACAACCAATGATCAAATGTGAAAATTGGAAGTGTCAGAAGAAGTGGAGATAAGAAGAGGGGTCAGGCAAGGTTGCATACTGTCGCCGTTAACAACATTAGGTATGCCGACGATACAGTCATAATAGCCGACAACTTGGAAAACTAAGAAAGAATAATGAACAAACTAGTAAGATATAATGGAGAATACGGACTCTTTCTTAACATCAAAAACACCAAATTCATAAAAATTAGTAAGAACAACAATACAAATAAAATATTAACGGTAGGCGGCCAGCAGATTAAGAGAGTAAAAAGATATACTTCTTCTTCTTCTTCTAAAGCACTACAGCCCAAAATGAGCCTTGGCCTCCTTTATTTTTTGCCTCCACCCTTGTCTGTCTGTGGCTGCTCTTCTCCATACACGGACTCCTAAAAGTGCTTGTGCGTCGCTGCTTACTGTGTCTTCCCAGCGCTTTCTTGGCTTTCCAACTGGTCTCTTTCCCTGCATTCTTTCGTTCAGTGCTCGTTTTGGTAGCCTATCCTCTCCCATTCGTATCACATGTCCGGCCCATTGCAATCTTTGTATTCTAATGAAGTCTGACAGGGGTGTTTCCTTATACAGTTGATAGAGCTCGTTGTTATATCGACTTCTGAAGATTCCGTTTTCCCTCACAGGTCCTAGTATTCTCCTCAGTACTTTTCTTTCGAATGTGTCGAGTTTGTTTTTGGATGTTTCTTTCAGGACCCATGCTTCGCTGCCATAACATGCTATTGGCCGAATTAAAGTTTTATAGATTCTCATCTTTGTATTTCGGTGGACACTTTTAGACCGAAATATATGGGAGAGGGCAAAATAAGCTTTGTTTGCCTGCGTTATCCTTTTTCGTATTTCTCCATCCTCTGCTCCATCGGCATATATTTCTACTCCCAGGTATGTAAACTTTCCAACCGTTTTAATGTCATCTTCATGTATAATGTTTTGTGGGATTATATTTCTTCTCGTCTGTACCATTATTTTTGTTTTTTCTGTGTTAATTTCCAGACCTAGCCTTTTCGTTTGTGTTTTTAACTCTGCGTATGCTTCCTGTGCTCCTGTTAATGTTCTACTCATAATATTAATATCATCGGCGTAGGCAGCCAGTTGAACCGTTTTATTGGTCAGTAGGTTTTCTCGTCCAGTTTGCATTTGCCTAACCGCATACTTCAGTGCCAGGTTAAACAATGTTGGTGCCAGCCCATCTCCCTGCTTTAGTCCCTGCGAGATTTTGAAAAAGTCTGTCCGGTTGTTTTGTATTCGTACACATGCCTGAGTTTCATCCATTGTGGCTTTAATGAGTCTAATTAGCTTATATGGTATTGCTAATTCTGCCAATATATAGTATAGTCTGTCCCTTTTGACTGAATCGTATGCCTGTTTGAAGTCTACAAACACGTTGTGAACATCAATGTCGTGTTCCCACGATTTGCTCAAGACCTGCTTGAGTGTAAATATTTGATCCATTGTCGATCTTCCCCGTCTGAAGCCCGTCTGATATTCTCCAATAATATTTTCTGCTAGTGGTTGGAGTCGCAGGTTTATAATATACGTGAGGACTTTATACGCTGTACATAGTAGAGAAATTCCACGGTAGTTTTGGCATTGGAGTTTGTCTCCTTTTTATAGATTGGGCATACTATACTCTTCTTCCATTCGTCGGGTATTTTCTCTTCTTGCCATATTTCTTTGATAAGCGCGTGGATATGACTTGATAGGTGGTTGCCACCTACCTTATACAGTTCTGCTGGAATCTCGTGAACTCCCGGGGCTTTATTGTTTTTCTGGGCCTTAATAGCTTCGAGAACTTTCTTTATGGTTGGAGCTTCTACCTCAACTTCGTTCTCTTCTACATGGTTCGTACCCATTTCATCTTCCATATCTACTTGTGTTCCAAGTAGGGTCTGAAAATAGTGCTTCCAGGTTTCTGTGACTTTTTGTTGGTCACTGATTATTTGCCCACTTTCATCTTTGCATAGGCTTGTTTGAGGTTTATATCCACTTTTTATCTTTTTTAGGTATTCGTAAGCTCCTCTAATTTCGTTTTTTTTTTGAAATTTTGTTCCATTTCTTCTATTTGTCCATTTTCATAAGCTCTCTTTTTGTTTCTGCATATCTTGTCTGCTTTCCGTCTTGCGACTTCAAATGATGTTCGTCTTTTCCGTGTTCTTCTTGTTATATACATTTTGTGCGCTTCGTTTCTTTCTTCTATCGCTTGCCTGCACTCGTCATCAAACCATGTTCCTCTTCTCTTCTTTTTCTTGTTTCCCACGGTGGACGCTGCTGCTGTCAGCACTGCTGTTTTGATATTATTCTATTTGCTCTCTATGGAGTGCAGTTCTTGTGTCCTTAGCTCATTTGTGACTTCTTGCTCGAACTTCTCTCTACATTCCTGAGTCTTCAGTTTTTCCAGGTCTAGTTTGTTTGTTCTTTGTTGTCTTTCGTTTCTTTCTCTGTTAACTCTGCACCTAAATTTGGTTTGCAGTAAAAGATGGTCTGATCCACAGCATGCTCCTCGTCGTGTTCTCACATCAGAGATACTACTGGCTGCCCTTTTGTCTATCATCATATGGTCAATTTGATTGGCTGTGGTTCCATCTGGTGAGATCCTCGTCATTTTGTGTATGTCTTTATGTGGGAATCATGTGGAGCTTATAACCATGTTTTTACTGGTGGCAAGTTTTTTTATCAAAAACTCCCCATTCTCGCTTGTTTCATTGTGCAGTGAGTGTTTTCCTGTTGTGCCATAGAACTGCGGTTCCTTGCCTATTTTGGCATTCGTATCACCCATTATAACCTTAATGTCATTTTTTGGCGCGTTGTCATATACTATCTCCAGCTGTTGGTAGAAGCTTTCCTTTGTATGTTGCTCTAGTTCATCTGTTGGGCAGTAGATGTTTATCATAGTAAGGTTGAAGAAGTGGGTGCGAATTCTTAGTTTGCATATCCTTTCATTCTTTGTCTGGAAGTCTATGATTTTTGACTTAAAATCATTATCTACCACAAATGCAACTCCACATTCTTTGATTCCTTGTTCTTTACCACTATATAGAATTGTGTGCGTTTTGGTGTCCCTGACACCTTTCCCCAGCCATCTTGTCTCCTGAAGAGCAGTGATCATAAGATTATATCTTTTTAGTTCTTTTAGAAGTGCAGTTTGAGCTCCTGGTCTATTTAGCGTCCTCACATTCCAACTTCCAAATGCATAGTCCATGTTTCGTAGCTTTAGTCGTTTCCGAAAGTTTCCCTTGTTCCGAGGCAAATGTTTAGGTTTCATAGCAGTGTGTTTTTCCGGGAGTGGGTTGTTAGCCCACCTCCTTTACCCGGGCTTAGGACCGGCAATGGTGACTCCTGAGCTATTCAATCCACCCATTAGTCACCACAGGCGGAGTTAAAAAAAAAAGATATACTTACTTGGAACGATAATCACAGAAAATAACGATTTTACTGCAGAGATAAGAGTCAAAATTAAAAAAGCACGTGCCAACTTTGTGAAAATGTAAAAGATTATATGTAAAGAATAGATAGAGTTACGAATTCAGTAGTGTTAAGGAAAATAGGGAGAGAGAGGGAAATGGAAAATACAATAAAACAAAGGAAATTGCAATAACTCAGACATGTAATGAGGGGTAAAAAATTCAAAATCTTGAGACTCATACTTCAAGGAAAACTAGAGGGTAGGAGAAGCGTAGGAAGAAGACGCGTTTTCTGGTTGAAGAACCTGAGAGAGTGGTTTGGTTGCAGCTCAAGACAATTTTTCAGAGCAGCTGCCTCGAAGATCAGAATATCCATGATGATTGCCAACCTTCGTCGCGGAGATGGCAATTAAATAGGAAGAAGAAGAAAAAAGTCCAAAGTTTAATTTTAATTTTATGTTAACACTTTGGCTACTGGCTATAAATTTTAAGTATTTTGTCAGAAACTGAAACAAAATTCTGGTGAAATTCACAATATTTAATATTAAAAGCGTAAACACAAACATTTAGGTATTTCTTAAAAAAAAAAAAAACATGTGTAAAGGCCGTGTCAAAAAATGGTACACACAGTTTGCGACAGAAATAAATGCGTAATTATCTTCTTATAAACTGTGTGTACTATTTTTGGACACAATGTTCATTTTTTTGCTTGACAGTAATGTATGTCAAAAAAGCAATTGGTACACAAGAACTTCTCACAGCATGCTAGACAAGATCTTTTAACACGTTCTGTTTCTTTGATCAGAATATGAAGCTTTTTGATCAGAGACGTCTATAAATGATTTCACATTATTATACCACACGATTGTGTAAGGCTTTCTCACCACACCCCTTTTTGTTGGCACATTCACTATTTCAGAGATAGATTATGTAGTTAGAAACCTGACATCTCTTTTGTCTTTCCTTTTTCCAGTTATGACTTTACTGTTGATTTGTCTTATGACTAATTCTTGACCCCTTTTTAATTTAACCTCACTTTCTGCTTTCGGATTATCCGTCCTATATTTCTCAGTGTGACTATTAAATGTGTACCCTTGTTCAGACGTTCGTGTGCTAAATTAAAGCTAATGTAATTATCTGTGCACAGAAGGCAAACTGAATATAAAAGTGGTTCCACAAGCGGTAGTACCACTTTTGTACCAACTAGCTTTTCATTAGGTGTTTGCTCTTTTTCTGTATACATTTTAAAACTGTATGTGTAACCTTTCACTCCCCACAACTTAAGTACACAGTAATTTTACACCGTATTTGTGGCGCTTTTCTGGTATATATTGATGAAAGCTCAGTCGTCCTTGAAAAGGAATCATCGTCTCATCTATACACACATTCTTGTCAGGAACATATGCAGATTGAAACGTCTTGATTAGCAAATTTTGCAAGGGAAGGAATTTTTTGGGCCTATCATCTGAGGCAATTTTGTTATTTAAAAAGTTCAAATTGGACAAAAGGAGCTCAAACCTTATCCTGGATATGTGAACAAATTTTCCAATTTAATTATTTTTACAGCATATTGGTGTTAAAATAATCTTTCAAAGTGGGTTTACAATTCAACCCTATCCAAATAAGAAGACCCAAGAAAACTAAAATTTCGAAATAATTTGTGTTTCTCCATTGTCGCAATAATGTTGGTTTTGTTAATGTTTCATTTGTAGTTCCTAATATTATTTTCTATTCAGCTTATCTGTCGGTTTCTTCAGCAATAAGTGATTTCGTTGTCAATAAATAATTTATAAAAATAAATCGGATGATCTCTTTCCCTCTGTCCAAAAAACTATTAAAGAATTCTGAATTTTTCGTAAAAGTAATTGTCTTTAAATTATCTACAAAATTGTAAACAAAACTAAAAACTATACAAGTGAATACTAATTTATATATTACCTGCACAATTATTCCAAATAACATAGGATTATTATTAGTATTATTTTAAAAAATATCAAGTTTAGAATCGTTGTTGAGTTATTCTAGATTAGAACTGAATTCTAACTCTTGGCCATCACTGTTAATTTCTAAATAAGAGAAAGAAGAACACAAATCTTCATTATCTTTAGTAATAAAATCATACTCCATTTCATTCAAATCTCCGCTATTTCACGTAGTTCAGCGTTTTTTATTTGCCATTTTACTAATTTAATAAACGTAAACCCATAATAGTAATGTTGTACAAACTAATACAGTGAATCACGCCTGCAAGTTAGTAATATGCCACCTGCCGAAGAGTCTCAAACTGCTTCGCCAGAATTTAAACAAATCGATCATTGTACGGCCATCTATTAGATAAGTATCAAACTGCTTCGGCAGAATTTAGCCGTACTGTAGGAGCCGAGATCCGCATAAAAAAGCATCAGAACTGTATTCAGCAAACGTACACATGGATTGAAACATTACCATTTCATGTGTCCAAATTTGTTAGACGCAGTTTCTGGTAAACATCAACTGTGTACCAGAAATGGTACACGTAGTAGTCAAAGTTAACTTCTTAAAGTTAGCATATCTCTAAACTTGTAGAATTATGTCCTTTCCCATTTTGATTACTTATTTCTTTAGATTCTAATATGTACCTTGCAATTCTTAGAAGGTACAGATTAAAGCAGAAATTCGAATTTGGTTTTGACAATTAGTTTCCAGATTTATTATCAGATGTCGCTATTGCATCCATATCCATTTTAGTGTTGCTTCTATTATGACCGGAAAGATTGTTTTCACGTTCAGAGCGTCTGTAAATAGCCGCTCTAAAGATTCCTTTTAGGATGAAATGCGTATAAGCAGATACACAGACGCACCATACGTGAAATCAAATCTTAACTGTCTTTCCTTTTATTTCGATATATTCTTTATGAGTACTAGAAACCAATTCGCCAAGGATTTTTGCTTAGTTGAGGAGATATGTTGTGGAATATTCTTCTTCTTCTTCTTCTGGTAGCACTACAACCCGGGGTGGGTCTTGTCTGACTGCACAACCTGCTTCCATCTCGAACGGTCGTCCATGATGTTTAAGTCAGTAAGTAGTCCCATTGTTCTCAAATCTGACCATATATTATCTCTCCATCGCATTCGTGGACGTCCTAAGGGCCTTCTCCCTGTCGGGACTTGTTCCCAGATTAACTTGGTAAGGCGGTTATTAAGGAGCCTATGAACATGGCCCGCCCATCTTAGACGTTGGGATTTAATCTCTTGGACTACGTCGCTAGCACTACACATTTGTTTGACCTCGGCATTTGTTCTCATTCGGTATTGGTTAGTATTCGGATCGTGATAGGGACCGAAGATCTTTCTGAGGATTTTTCTCTCAAAGCATCTGAGTTTACTTTCCATTGCTTTTGTCAGCGTCCACGTCTCACACCCATACATGAGCACCGGTCTAATTACTGTTTTATATATCCTATGTTGTGGAATACAATTTTAAATTCCCCATGTCTTTAATTACATCTGTATCAACGTCTGTTTTGCCTTGCAATTCTTAGAAGGCACAGATTAAATCAGAAATCTGAATTTGGTTTCGACAATGAATTACCTAAGTCTGACGTCACAATAGGCGGGGTTAGAAGACCTCTCCAAACAAATCTGTTTTACATGAATTTCTCCCATAAGAAATTGGAAATGTTGATTTTTTAATATTTAAAAGAATAAATAAGGACTTTCGCTTCTGAATATCCATTCTGTGCGATTGGTTTTATTTGTTGTTTGTGAATTTGTGAGGTAAGAGTATCAAAGTATTAAGATATTTACTGTCAAAGTTCATATTTTGAAGTTATATTGTATTAAATTAAAACTTTAATTATTTTTACTGTATTTCAAGGTATTTTGTTATTGTTTTTATCAGATTTATTTTAATGTAAATCAATAAATCATTAAAATTAGTTGTTAGGTTATGAAGTTGAAAAATATTTAAATTAATATTTTGTTCTTTTTATGTTTCCCTGATTTTATCCTGTAAAAGACCAAAGATATTTGGTTTGATCCTAGTTTAAATAGTGAACAAGTACTTTTAGTTGTAATATGACATTATGAGTTAACCTTTCTATCAAATTGCCATAGTGAGTGTTTAAAAAATTTAATATACCAAATTCAATTGCAAGTAATATCTTGCACACAATTCTTTGACGCTATTAGCTGTGTAATTTAGTTCAGTCAAATTTAAAATATTTTTTTTTTGTTGTTGATTTCTTTTTATGTATGTTATTAGTAAATTTGATGACATGTGATAAATTACAGCTTAATATATAAAATATATGTACAAATTGTACATATTGTATAGTATTATAATTTTATATTTAGATTGGGCAATGGGCAATGGGCAATATTTAGATTGGGCTCGTTGACAAATAAATAAATAGCATTGAGTAAGGTCTCATTGTCACAAGACACATGTTTTTGTATATTTTTGTTTTTTGAGCAAGTAAAAGGCAAATATCGAGCACAGTTTAATTAATTTAATCTTGCCTAAGTACTTTCGATCCCTAGATAGGGATCAAAGACCCAAGGACAAACAAACACTTTCTATAACTATATGTTACAATAAATGCATAGCTGTGTGGACACTACTGCTGCTAACATTATTTTTTCTGTTGCTTATTTTGATTTCTAGTGATAAGTTGTCAGAAAATAAATTTATTTTTCCACATTAACTTTATACAGATTTCACACATTAATTTTATAACATTAACAAACTTTTCAAAAAGTAAATAGTGTTTCATTAAGTATTTACAAGGGTTTACGTTGTGAAAAAAACACAAGATTAATTTAAAAAATAAATTAAATATATCAAAAATTTAAACAATTCATAATTGTTGTAAACCATGTAATTATTTTTTATGCACAAGAAGCAACTGCAGTAGTATTAGAAATAAGCTCCATTAAATATGGATTTAGAGTATTATACCATTTATAAAGGATACTTATTACAAGATAACAATAAAATCGTTATTGAAAAATGGACTTGGTACAGTTAACTTCAGAGGCAGATTTTAAAATTATATCTGGTTTGAAGGCAATTTGGAATAAGTGACAATCATATTTTATGTTAGCAGAGATCAAAGAATAATATGTAATAAAAAATATTGGAATTGATCATTAAACAACTTTTCGTATTAAAACAAAGCTAGCATGTCATAAATTTGTTTAACAGTTGATTTGTAAAGATATATTTATACTTTCAAGAGCAAAAGCTATAAGCAACATTAAATATTCAAAACCAAATTTAAAAAATATATTTGTTGTTAAATATAAAGCAATTTTTAAATTGACACAGTTGAATAATTTTTATTTGTTTGGGAACTGTATGACCATTTTTATTGTATTTTAATCTTCTTCTTCTTTAAGTTCCATCTTCTATCGAAGGTTGGAAATCATCATGGCTATGCGGACTCTGTTGACTGCCGCTCTAAAAAGTTCTGCACTACTGCATTCAAACCATTCCCTTAAGTTCTTAAGCCAGGATATTCTTCGTCTTCCCACATTTCGCTTTCCTCGGATTTTGCCCTGCATAATAAGTTGTAATAATGCGTATTTTTGCCCTCTCATCACATGTCCCAAGTACTCAAGTTTTCGTCTTTTAATAGTTAATATTATTTCCGCCTCATTTCCTATCCTTCTAGTTACTTCCATGTTTGACATTCTTTGAATCCATGATATTCGTAGGATTCTTCTGTAACACCAAAATTCAAAGGCGGCCAGCTTATTCAGATGAACTTGTTTGAGTGTCCAAGCTTCCAGACCATAAAGAAGAGTAAAGAACACGTAACATCGAAGCATTCTCAGGCGTAGTTCTAACCTTATATCCCCACAACAAAGAAAGTTTAATAAATGATGTACGTGCTATTTCAATACGTGTCTTAATTTCTTTGGTTTGGTCTACATCTGATGTTATCCATGTTCCTAAATATTTATAGTTATTAACCTTCTCAATTGCAGTATCTTCAATAGTCAATTGGATATTTGCATGTGCAGATTTAGTCATGATCATGCATTTAGTTTTCTTTAAATTTATCTTCAGTTCGTATTCATGACAGCGTTCATTAAGGCGTTGCATTAGGTTCTGTAAATCATTGTTGTTATCCGTAATTATTACTGTATCGTCTGCAAAACGTAAGTTATTCAAAACTTCTCCATTGATAGATATACCTTCTATTGAGTCTGAGAGCGCTTCTTGAAATACCGCTTCACTGTAGACATTGAAAAGTAGTGGGGACAGCACGCAACCCTGGCGGACTCCTCTCTGTATTTTGATATTTTCGGTGTACTGGCTGTCAACTCTTACCTTGGCAGTTTGATTCCAATATAAACTAGATATAATTTTCAGATCACGACTGTCAATATTTTTGCTTTTTAATATATCTACAAGCTTTTTATGTTGAACTTTATCAAATGCCTTTTCAAAGTCTACAAAACATAAGTACATATCCTGATTCATGTCCATGCATCTCTGAGCCAGCACATTCAAGCCGAACAAAGCATCTCTTGTACTCATACCATTTCTAAAGCCAAATTGTGTGTCACTAATCTCATATTCAAGAGTTTTAACAATTCTGCTGTGAATTATTTTCAAAAATGTTTTAAGTGTGTGACTCATTAAAGCTATTGTTCTGTGGTCTGAGCAAGTTGTTGAACTTGGTTTTTTGGGAATTGCTACAAAGGTTGATTGCAGCCATTGTCTGGGGATTGTGGCAGTCTGATATATTAGATTAAAGAGTTCAACCATTACATCAATAACATCTTCATCGATGAGTTTTAATAATTCGATGGGCACCTCATCTGGTCCAGTAGCTTTACCCTCTTTTGTGTTTTTGATGGCATAGATGACTTCTTCTTTTAATATTGGTGGTCCAGTATCCTCGGTGATTTCTAATGACAGTTCTTCTCTTTCATCATTAAATAGTTGTTGAATGTAATTGGTCCAGTGACATAATCTCTCCTTCATATCAGTAATAATATCCCCTTTATCATTTTTAAGGATATTCGTTTTTGTACGCTTTCTAGAACCTGACATTTCTTTGATTTTTTTGTGTAAATTAAAGCTATCGTACTTTTTATCCAGATCTTCTATTTCCTTGCATCTATCGGAGAGCCACCTCTCTTTTGCCTCTCGAATTTTCTTTCTGATGTTTCTCTGAATTTCTTTGTATTTATTCAGGTCTTTTGCTTTATGTTTTCTTCGTTCTTCCATGAGTTCAAGAATTTCTACTGTCATCCAAGGTTTTGTTTTTTCTTTAAGTGGTTTGAGGGTTTCTTTTCCAACTGACACAAGGGCATGTTGAATTTTTCCCCATTTTTGGTCAATAGTTAGAGTTTCTGCATTATCTTCTTTGACTTTCCTTAAGCTCTCATTTATTTTAAATTTGGTTTCCACATATGTGTTGTCTTGTTTGAGACGTGTTGTATCTATCATTTTCTTGGTGCTAGGGCTGTTGACCTTCTTTAGTTTCACTCTCATCGACAAAACAACCGGGTTTTGGTCGAAGGATATGTCTGCTCCTGGATAAGTTTTAGATGATATTATAGAATTTCTATATCTTCTGTTGACGATAATATAATCTATTTGATTTCTGACTATTTTGTTGTTATTGTCAGCTGGTGACCTCCATGTATATAGTCTACGTTTAGGAAGTTTGAACAAGGTATTTGTAATTATGAGTTCCTAATTGACACAGAAATCGACAAGCCTATCGCCACGTTCATTCCTTTCCCCGAGTCCATATCGCCCCACGCAATTCTCCAATTCTCCTTGGCCAACTTTAGCGTTCAAATCGCCCATTATAATATTTATATCTTGTCTTTTAGTTAGTCTTAAGACATTGTCGATTTGTTCATAGAAGGCCTCTATGGTGTCTTCATCCTTGTCTGCAGTGGGTGCATATACTTGGATTATATTTATTTTACGTTTTAAATGAGAGTTTAGAGACAGCATTAATACTCGATCAGAGTAGGGAACAAAGTTACAGACAGCTTTATGAGAATTATTATCAACTATAATGCCAACTTCCCGTTTGTGCTTGGAATCGTTGTTTCCAGAATAATACATCGTTCCATTTCTGGTCTTACATTTTCCTGATTCAGGCCATTGTATATCGCTAAGGCCCAGTATATTAATTTTCATTCTGCACATTTCCGACACAGCATTATCCAGTTTGCCTGATTGGTATAATTGGTATAATGTTCCGATTAACTTTTTCATTAACACATTTTTTACTTATTTATTCCATGAAAGTACAAAAGTCACTTATAAACAGAACAAAATAAAGTTTATTAATTTTAACCTTACATACAAAGGGCAAAATTACAGTTTAAATTATCTTTAAAAATCATGCCAGATACATAGTATAAATCTTAAAAGACGATCACAGAATATCTAAAATACTTATAAGCAATATTAAAACAAATAATAACTACTTTTACCTCATGAGATTTATCCACTTATGCTATGGAAGTCCACTAAATTTTGAAAGGGAATACAAAAAACTTTGATGTTTTTTGCTCACTGTATTAATTTTTAAAGAACCTGATATAAAAACAACAACAAAATACCTTGAAATAAAGAAAAAATAATTAAAGTTTTAATCTAACACAATATAACCTCAAAATATGAACTTTGGTATTAAATATCTTAATACTTTAAAACTCTTCCTCACAAATTCACGAACAACAAATAAAACCAATCGCACAGAATAGATATTCAGAAGCGAAAGTCCTTATTTATTCTTTTAAATATTAAAAAATCAACATTTCCAATTTCTTATGGGAGAAATACATGTAAAACAGATTTGTTTGGAGAGGTCTTCTAACCCCGCCTATTCTGACGTCAGACTTAGGTAGTCCATTATTTTCCGGATTTAAATACTAAATTACTTTCGCAAACGGTGATGTATCTACAGCATAAGCAGCAAAAATGTCATTTTTTTTTACTTGGTAAAATCAGATATGTGATATATTATAGATGTTGACGCTTGTTTGGTTATCTAACAATTAAAGTACGAGATAAAGTACAGAAAAGCAAGATTTTTAAGATACTTAGTAAAATATATATTATATTATTATTATATATTATATTATATTATATTATATATTAAAAGTTATCTACATAGTAAAGCTCGGCCCATGTATATGTGATACGTCCGGTGTAATTTGCCGTGAGGTTTTTTATTCTGCCCTTTTTCAAACATCAAGAATGTTACTAGCAAATTTAATATCTTTTATATGATTTATTTATCGAGACTAAAATGTATTTATGGCTACAGCTCCAAATGTATTGAGATTTATATACGATATCGGCTATTCAGATGTAAATTCGTTAAAAAGGAACATGAATAAAGCACAATTGAATTGTAGTAATGGATTGGGTTGTCATTATACAATATATATATTGTGTTTTGTTATTGAAGAGAAATGAAATATATCAAGTATTGATAACATTGGTATGTTAAATTATTTTATATAATCTTATAGCCAAGAATGCTTTTTGGGAAAGTTTTTTTATCTAGAATAAAGTCTTCAAATACATGACATCAATAACTACTATAGCTTTGAATTGATTTTTAATGCACATTAAATTTACGAATTTTTGAAGGATCTAGTGTCTACGGAGTTCTAGGAGTACAAAATGGGGCGATCGAGCTTTAGAGCACACAGTTAAACCTTACCGTTACGGAAAAACTATATCAGGTGAATAAAGATTGTAGCCAGACTCTTAGGCTCTCATTGGAAATAACTGTTGTCTCACCATGTCCAAGGAAACTAAAGGTGCTCCTTGGTGGAATTGTATCACACTGTAATTACAATGTACAATATTACTGTAATTGTCAATTACAGTGAATCACACTCAAACTGGTAGGTTCATAACAAACTCCTTAAAAGTATAAAAAAATGTTACAATGGCACAGAGAATAGTACAGCATATTTATGGAAAAAGATCAATAAATATGCGAAAACAACAAGAGTCAGTTCACTAATTGCAGGAAAACCAGAAGGTTGGCTTGAGATAGTATCATGATTTTACAGTGTCTGAAAAAAGCTAAGGGTGAAGTGAGTAACTGGATAAAAGTAGATACAATATTCTTTAAGTTAAAGTGTTATAGGTGAATTCCTCTTTCAAAATTTTATTCATTCGATCATCCAGTAGTTTACATAATCGATACTACCTCTTTCCCTCTTTTTTTACCTCTATTAAATTATTTATCTTTAAACCATTTTATTATCTTATTTCATAGGTTTTTATTATTCTTTACATTTTCTTCATATCACGTGTTATATCTGCAGTATATAATAGACTTTTATGTATATATAAATATTGGAACCATTACATGCTTTGCATATTACAGACAATACCTTCATCCATTTTAAGTCCTATACATGTATTTTAAACTTATTGATCGTCCTTGACAAGTTCTTCTACTTCTTTCTTAGCTCTACAACTCTAAGTCAATGTTGACTGAGTTTACTATTTTCGTTCACTTTTTCGGTCTTGTGATGCACTCGTATCTTGTTCTATTCCCATCTTACATGGATCACTCGTTACTGCACCCTTCCATCGTTTTTTTAGGCGACCAACTGACCTTTCGCCATTGAACCTTTTCCAGAAGGTTGTATTTAGTAATATTTCATCATTTGCCTTAATGCATCGTACTATGTTTTCGTTTCCATAGAATGCTTGGAGTTCCTGATTATGTCTTCTTTCCCAGTCTCCTGTTAATATGTAGTTAAGTTAGCTGTATACTATATAGTTAAAAACTCAAACATTGAAATCACTTCTGTTTTAAGCGGTATATTTAATTAAAATAAAATTTAAAATCCAAATAAGTTAAAAGTTTATAACGTTCTTGAACTAGTCAGTTTATCTTCAGTAACCTTTTAAAGTATTTGAGTAAATAACCTTAAAACCAAACAGTGGTTCGGTTTAAATTGATAAAACCATACTTAAAACTATTAAATTATACGGCAATATGCCGATGAAATCAAATCCCTACTGGGATGAAGAAATAATTTGTTCAAGTAGGGACTCAGAGAGAGTGAGAAAAGTTAGCGCTAATAATATAATGTAAGTGGCAAGAAGGGAAGAAACTGAATACAAAGAAATACTAGGCGTAATAACTACAATATTAAAAAGGACAGAAATTCTAGAAAAAGAACAACGGCAGACATAAACGGTAAAGGAAAAAACGAAGGAACCGTGCATGTGTCTAAACGGTGGTGGTGGTCTTAACAAAACTAGCTCGTCTGAGTAGCTGAGGGTGGTTTTAGTTAGTAATCAGGGCAATATGGACCCACCCGAGGTTACAACTTCTAAGAGTGAAAATGCACTTGGTACGTGGCGTATCCTTTTAGTCTGAATCCAACACACGTGTTTAGAATATTTTAAACTCTCAACAAAAAAGGTTACTTTTCGTAAGAACATCAAACGCCTTTCTAATTTATGTTCCACTTGTTACTTAAAATTCTAACAGTAACATATACCCTTGAATGATGCTAACAATAGCTAACAAAGTTTCACCCACTCTGATTTATCATATTAGGTATTTACGGAAATAAATGTTTGTGTTTTACAGTGTAAAGTTTTTTAAATGTGTATTGCTGACTGGTAAAATAAAAAGCAGAAAAAGAATATCAAAGTACACGAAAGAGAACAAAAACATAAAAAGTGTTCCCTAAGGTTATTTCATTAATGCGAGTAATGAGATCTCGGAAATTACTTCTCCTTAACCAACCTCGTAACATTTTTCGTAATATACTTATTGTTAATGAGATGACAAGAGTAATAAAAATATAACAAAGATGACGCACACCATGCAATAAATATTGCCTCCACGTGTTCCCTGTAGAAAATCGTACTTCGCTGTAGAAGGCTTTAATTTATTTTGTATTGTAAATTAGTAGCTCGCTTATTTTTGTATCAAAAAAGGGATTATTGGTATTTGTTGAAAAATGTTTGAAATTTGATAATGAGATTAAACAAGTTCCAAATTTATTTTTGTTAGTAGGTTTTGTTACTCTCTCGTTATATTTTCTATCCAATTTTGTTTGTCAACAGCATCACAACATACTAATTTTTTTTTCACCATACTTCACTACTTCTGCTTCTTTCTTATTTTTCGTAGCCTTTGCTTGAAATCTTCTAGTAATGTTTTTCTAATGTTTTTTATCGTTTATTATAAAACAATAACAGGCACATTTAGCTTTCTTTTCTATTATTAGGTTGTAATTCATCTGAATAATTTTTTTTTTCTCTTTTTTTGCTATTTTTCTGAGGTGTTCTATTTCTCTACTGGGTTCTTTTAGGTGTTCCTCTACTGGTTTTCTGCATAATCACTACTGATAATATGTAAAGCCAAATGTGTATTATCATTCATTTTTGACTTGTATTTTCATTTCTTTACATCAATATTCAATGCCTCCGATAAAGTGCGGCTTCTGGCATAACAAATCAACAACGGACCAAATCTTCAGGTGAGAAAATTCTAGAGTTAGTCGTTCATATTCACCACGATATATTTCTTATATTCATAGAAACTAAAAATTTCTTGAAATACCCAAAAAACCTGTTTTTCAAGTTTTTTTTGGGAATTTTAGTAGATTTTTCAAACTTGTTATGCGCAATTAAATGACACGTTTCAAAGTATCTTTGAGGCGTGGAAAGTATCTTTGAGATCTTAAAAATTATAAGATTAAGTATTTTTCAGCTGTAAAAAAAATATCCAACGTCGTTGAATGCGAAAAACCCGGTTTTCAAATGTTTTTAGATTGTTGTACCATATTTTATTACCTTGAAACACTATTAAACCGCGTCTTTTAAAGGACTATATTTTCCATCCTCATCATCTAAATACTTTATCTGTTGCGAAAAACCAAGTTTTTACATATATATTTCTGTATAGTACAATAATTAGGGCTATTAAGATAGAAAGGCGAGATGCGAATAAAAAAAAGCCTAAGAGTATTGACGCTAAGAAAAATGTTGATTTGCACTCTTTCCACAATGAGTTTAAGACTCAATTTTGAGCCAAAAACTGTTAAGACTAATTTTTAATTTTGAGTAAAAGTCTTAAACATGTTAAGGCTGCTTGATCAAAATAAATTTTATTAAAATTATTAACTTAAATTTAATAATAAAATAAAAAAATTAAGTATTTTAATAAAGCATTTTTTTCCCATTTCTTTACGGCGGAGGGAAAAATGTTGTCATGGCAACAATATGAAACATGTCACAAAGCAACAATACAAATAATGTCATTAATAACAATTAAACATTATTTTTATTTATGGTAATATTAAAAGTACAATTAGTTAATGGGGCATTTTCTAAATTGAAACCGTGCAAAAATCTTCCCGACTCTTGATACGCATTGGTAATTGTTGATGATACTGATGGTCGAGAACAACTTTCAGCAATAATTCCCGATGTTGGCGAATCATGAGGGTTTAAAATTTTTTGAGCATTATCGTTCTTATTTCTTATTGAATCCTCTATATATCCTTCGGCAACCGTGCTTGTCTTCCAGCTACCATGTCGTTTGAGGCATTCTAGATTTCCGCCTCCATCAATTAAAAGTGGTGCTGAAGTTCGTCGTAAAGAGTGACCCGTGTATGCGCTTGCATCGTTTAAATTTAAATAACTAGCTACTTTTTGGGCTACTGCGCTGAACAAATGTATTCCCATGACGCTTTGGTAATACTTTCCATTTTGGTACTTGATAAACAGTCGGTTTTCTGTGGAATTTTCAGGCCGCAGTGATGCATACTTTTTATACAGTTTAATGTAGTTTTGACCAATTATCGTAAAAGATCTAATTTGTCGTGTTTTACTGTCTGGGATTTTGATAATTATGGACAGGCGCCGGTAAACCCAATTAACAAAACAATCTGAAATATTTTTATAATTTAGTAGAGTATACTACATGCTTTGCAATATATTTTTTTTTACCTTTAATCCTAAATACAACTTATCTGGCGCTTCAAACAAAAAATTATCAAACTCGTCTTTAGTGAAAACTTTAGACTTCTTTGCACTTCGCTTGTTTTTTTTTTCAGAAAGGCACGTAACTTTAAAAATTTGCTTATATCCACATTTTTTCTAATAACTAACTCGGATTTTATCATAGAGTATCGTGAGCACATTGTAGAACATTTCCATTTATTTTCATTTTCCACTATATTAAAATATGCCAGTAAGACGTCTTCGGTAACTTGCCCTACTCCTCTTGTATCGCACCACTCTTGGAAGTGCTTGTACGCTAACCGATACTTTATTCTGGACTTGGAGGGCCCCAAACGTGCTACTGCATCATTAGCCGCGGACTCAATTTCGTTTAGGTTTTCCATTTTCGCACTAAATTTGCGCTTGCAGTTGCAACAACAATAAGCTGTCTATAATAATTGCAAACAACTGTAAAACAACTGTAACCAGGGAGACGAAAATCCCACCGACGACCTAATTATTTTAATTTCTAACATCTAGGCGACTTTGATATTTGTCACAGTTAATTTCGAGTAAAAGTAGCGTATGAATTATTGTACTATTTATGATTGAAAATTGGTACGTTTGAAGAAAAAATAGTATACTTTATTCGGCAAAGAAGCGACTTTTCTTGACTTGCCCTCTATTACGCGCTTCACTTCGTTCGGCGCGTTATATCGGGCACGTCAAGAAAAGAGAAAAGTCATATATATATATATATATATACATATCGAGGAGTAAGTTATATTAATATTAACATACGGTTTTTTTGTATGCGTTAAAAGTTATATGGATTTATAATGGAGTTAGGTCCATTAAAAAAAATGGAAGACGCTTAAAAACCTCGAAATACAAATGGTTTTTTGGGGGCTTGGAACAATTAAATTTTGCTTATAGGGGGCTAAAAGACGACTGAAAAATTACTATTCTCGGAGATAAGATAAGCTAAACAGATGTAGGGTTTTTCTTTCTTAAAAAATTTTTAAGGGTGATTATCCTTTTAAAAGAAATAATTTTTGTCAATTCCTAGTTTAAAGACAAAAAACTATATATTTATTTTCATTGTACATAAACAGTTATTGTACATTACACAAAAAATAATTGAATCAATCAACAACATGACATTGAACGTTCTAACAAGCAAACAAAATTCAATATTATGGTTATGGACCAAATCGAAGAGAAGGATGTACTAACTGTCATATGTCGAAATAAAATTGCCCAAATTTTCTGAATTAATAAATAATTGTCTAGAATCGATTTAATTACAAAAAAACTAAAATATGGCAATTAGCCGATACATAAAACTTTATTTATTTATAAACTTTTTAAATTAACATGACCGCAAATTTTATTGTATTAACGAATAAATGTTTATTTAGAAAAAATTAACAACAAAAAGTTTGTTACCTTATATTTGAATAAAAAACCATTGTCCCACAAACTTCAAACAATCAAAACTGACCCTTGGAAGACACAACATGGTGGATAGACAACACTGGGAGAAATAAAATAAAAAAATACCAAAAATGTATTTCAGGTTATCCCAGATGATAACAATATGTGATTCTTTAAACTCGGCTTCTTATTTTTTAATTAAAACCATGTCGGCTTACTTGGCTTTTAGGACGTTGTTATCAAATGTCTTGTCACAGGAAACAGCTTACAACAAAACGGTCATTAACTCACTGTACAAAGATTGCCACACAGCATTTTGCACAGCAAAATTCATAAGGGAAAATTTGCCGGTTGTTTTAAAATTCGCGAAAACGAACCTTACTACTCAGTCGCTGCCATTGCTCTTCTCTTTAGACCGCCACATACTAGCAACCAATCGGATCTCTCTACTGCAAAGCCTTCCAGATACAAAATTGAACCCTAAAGGTGCTGGGTCTTTAAATATTTGTGGGCATTTATCATTTAAACTTGTTTAAATAAAAATGCAATTATGCCGTTAATTTCGTTGATTCGGCAAAATTATTTAAAAGTAAAAAGTTTCAGTCAGGGGCGTATCAAATAAATATTTATATATTTAATAGTCAATATTTAATGATAAAAATTATGCAACAGGTTTAAAGGTGCTTTGCTTAGTTTTTGAATGTCCCAAAGGACTTTTCAAATAAAGTTACTTCAGAATATATATATAACCTCTCAAAAACCTTGATTTGATCTATTTTTTTAACCTAACAAAAACAAAAACCCCAAAAAAACCAGTTTTTTGTATTTTTGAAGGTGCCGCACCTTACCGAAAAATCTGGTAAAAACCGAAAATGTATTTTGATTAGATTTACAAAATAAAAGTCATTCCCAAAAACAATTATAAGTTTTTTTTTTGAAAAAAGAAATGCATAATTTTTAGATTATGTGCACTTAACCTACTACAGGTTTATAAAAAAAGGATAAGTTTTGTAAAAGTCTTAGGCGTGTTAATTTTCTAAATTTTTTAAATTGATTCCAACCCACCGAAAAAATATATATAAACGAAAAATGACTTTTTGGGGAGAAGTGAAAGGAAAAGTGACGGGCTAAAATTGCTCTGAGTTTTATTTTTTATTCACATATAACATAAAAATATGATTAACCCCAAAAACTTGCAAAACCCCCTAAAACGTTTGAAAAACTGTTTTGTTTTTTGGGTATTTAAACGTGTTTTGCCCAATTTTTGAATGTCCCAAAGGACATTAACTTCAAATTATATATAACCTAATAAAAAAGCCTTGATTTCATTTATTTTAAAATCTATAAAATGAAAAATGTCCCTAAAATCCCTAAAAAACAATTTTTTGTTTTTTTTTTAAAGGTAGCGCATCTTACGAAAAAACCTGAAAAAAATAAGAAATGATAATTTTTAATAAAAGACACGAAATAAAAAAAGAGACTTGCAGCCATCTACAAAAAAAATTATACTCTTTTTCTAAAAAAAAGCATTTTTGGGTTATATAATTGTGTACAACCTACTGGTTTATAAATAGACATGTTGTGAAAAATGCCTCAACTATGCGTGTGAAAATTAAAAAATTTTGAAATTGTTTTCATCCCACCTTAAATAAAATAAAAACGAAACAATGACGTTTTTGGGAGAATGGAAGGGAAGGGTGGCGGGCTAAAATTGTGCTGAATTTTATTTTTTAATCACATACAACTTAAAAATATGATTAACACCAAAAACTCGCAAACCCTTAAAAAGCTTAAAAAGGTGTTTTTTTACGAATTTGAACGTGTTTCGCACAATTTTTTAATGTCCCAAAGGATTCATTTACTTCAAACTATATATCACCCATTAAAAAAACCTTGACTTCATTTATTTTAAAATAAAATGAAAAACATTCCCAAAATCAGTAAAAAACAGTTTTTTGGGTTTTTAAAGGTAGCGTATCTTATGAAAAAACCTGAATAATATCAGAAGTATAATTTTTAATAAAATACACAAAATAAAAAAATAGACTTGCAGCCATCTACAAAAAAAAAAGTTATACGCCTTTTTCCAAAAAAAAAAAAATTTTGGGTTATATACACTTCTGTACAATCTACGGGTTTAGAAATAGACATGTTTTGTAAATGTCTCAACTATGCGTGTGAAATTTGAAAAATTTTGAAATTGTTTGCAACCCACCTTAAATAAAATAAAAACGAAGAAATGATGTTTTTGGTCGTGGGGAGAGGGGGTCTGATTTTTTGTCACATAGAACGTCAAAAATGAAAAAAATTGGATTCTGTGAGTGAATACATTTTGTCTATGTTAACTGGATGTCCCCTTTATTTGAAAAATTTGACGTCATTCGAAGATACAAACTAAGGAGGAATAGAACAGACCAGACTGTTTATCTTTAATATATTTTTGAACGTATGTCATTTTTCAAGGGTAAAATTATGTTTTTTGACTATATAAAAGTCCGAGAAGTAATTTTAAATATATCTTACGTAGTATATTAGGTTTTTAAGCTTTGACAGGCTTATTGACTTTTTCCTGTAGCATTACGCAAATATCATTCGTACAATAATATTACTGTTATACTTGTCTTTATACTTCTTTAAAATGAAATCGTATTCGAATTTAAACTCCATTTAGAATAAGTTTTCAAATTAACCTGAAAATAAGCCACGAATAAGCTACGTTTTTATTTGAACAACTAATTGAACATTATTTGTTATGTACCTTCCAATTTATCCCAAAACCATTTGTGATTGTCTGAAAATGAAAAATAAACATCGTGATATCCCTAAGGAGTATCGCAAACTGAAAAGTAAAAGCAAATAACTTTTTAATATGAATGAAACTCTGCATAAATAATATTAGCTGATATTCTAAGGGACAAATAAGAAAAGTTTGTTTTTAAAAGAATGAATACATTTTCCAAGAAATCTGAATACAAGGCTTCTTTGAGAAGATTTTCCAGAGAAATTTAGTTTCTTTTAATAGTTCGCACAATGTATTTGGATAAAAAATATGTTCTATTCTGCAGCCGATATTTTGTAAAGATCCATTATTATAGGAATTATATACCCACTATATAAAACTAGTAGATAAAATTATGTGGTTGATATGATGTTGACAATGGCTTTTCTGATCTGAAGCCAAGGAGGAATAACAATAAATTATAACAACTATTTGCTTTTTAACTGCTAATTTATATATTTCATATGTATTTTTATTATTTCAGCTTCTCCTATGCCCTATATGCCCCTGTTTCGGAGCTACTTATACTTATAGTTTTTTCAATCCCCTTCATGTTTGTGCTGCCACTTGATAAATATTCTTTATATACTAAAGAGCTTATTTACTAAAGAGCTGCATAGCCTCATTTGCCAATTTTGTTACTATTATATGATAAACTGAAAAACATTTCTGTATGGAAGTTGGCACCTGTAAAATGCAAAGTAAAAATCGTTTCTACCTGTTATTTTTAAGAATTTTAATACCATAATTTACCACAACTAATGAACATGTGTCCTAATGCAACAATCACAATTATCATTTCATAGTAATGAAAATAAAAGAAGAAGCAGAAATGTATGTGGTCATGTATATCCAGTAACTTATTATAGTAAAAAGTACTTTGTTACATTTATAGACCATTATTCACGTTTTTGTATGTATTTGATTGAAAGGAAATCTGATTTATGCGCAATATTTAGGAATAATATAAATGTAGTCCTAAAAGAAACGGATGGTAAAAAAAGAAAAATCAAAGAAGCGGCTCTAATTATGCTAAATGAGGCCAATTGTGTCGCAAATTCCTCGGCAGAATGTAGTAGGATCCGGTTACCAATATTGAAAGAGGAAGTTTTTAATAAGAAAATACCAGTATTAGTAAGTCAGTCACATATAGAGGATACATCATTTATGTTTTTTAAATAACGTAACATATAAAATCAGAATTTTGATGTTTGTTGAAGGTAAACTAAATTCACGAACAAACATTTACAATGTCGGGATAGTATTATGATATGATAGTTTTTTTCCTGGTTTTTTCCTCATAATTTACTATGGAATCACTAACAGATGAATTTTACTGTCATCATGTCATGTGTTTGTCTTTTTAAAGACCAATTACATGCTATGATTTTTTTCTGACGGATATTCTCAAGTTAAAGTTGATTTCATGTAATCGAATGAACTACCTTATAAGTAAAGTCATCCCAGGGGCGCAACTCAACAATATTGCCAATATCATTTTAAAGTCGTCTACTTTAAAATGCATAATGTATGTCTGAATTATCAATATAAATGAGTCATATAAAATTAAATTATTAGAAGAATTTTTCACTATGTAACAAAAAACAAAATTTGTTTAATTTACTGTTTGTATTTTGAGAACGATTTCCGAAGTGGAAATTGAAACGTCAATAAACGTATTTCTATCTTTAATTGTGGCTTATTCCCAGTTAAATAGTAATAAGTATTGTGTCATTAGAAAGTGCATGAAACCTTATCAGAACGCATTAAAAATATAAAGAGCAGCAAAAAAATTGTACTGTGGGAGATTTTATTGCTTGGACAGGAAAAAATAGTAAACATTTAATCCAATTCTGAGAGCAGCACTCTCTAAAAACCTTAACGGATTCTATCCTCACAAAAATTTACATAAGTATACATTAATCCAACCAACGTGAAACATTAAGTCAATTATAAATTATGTTATCACAAAACAAGAAAGATGGAAGAGTTTTAAAAGGACCAGAAATCGAAACTGACTACTATATGGTAAGAGCAAAATGGTACCTACAGTATCGACCGCAATCGCTTTATTGAAATAACAACCCACCAGCACAATGAAAACCACTATTAATAAATTCATCCAAATACAATATTGACGCATTGCAAAATGACTTAACTTATGAAGCACTCGGCAAAATCCAAATGAACAAAAAGGATACTCTATTGTGGTAGACAAATGGCATCGCTAATGCAGTACACAACAAGAAACTAGCGTATCAGAAGTGACTACAAACAAATGACCCAGATGATAGACAAACATACGTAAGATCAAACAGAGAAGTAAAAAATTTAGTAACTATAGCAAAAAATGTTTCCTGGGAAAGTAAATGCGAAGGCTCAACTATATAAGGTCAACAAGATCAGGAGAAGCATGGAGAACAGTAAAAAACCTGAGAACAAACCGAAACTCATAACTTCTATCTGAAAGAAGACCGCAATTCACGAACACCATTACATCAACATATGAAGTAGAATACGAAGAAGACGATGAAATAACAGTACAGGAAGTTGAAGATGCAATACAACATTTAAAAAAAATCGAAAAGCGTGCGGAGAACAAAGTATACTGAACAAATTATTAAAACATAGCCCACAGAATTGCTGGCGTATGTCTTCACCTTATTTTATATAGGACATGACTCAACCAGAGTAAACAAAAGCACATATTAACAACATGTACAAAAACGGAGATAGAAAGAATCGTTTAAAATTAAATAAAAAATTTAAAAAAATGATATATGTAGAAGAACAAAATGGCATTTGTGCAGACAGATCCTGTTATAGACAACATATTTTCTCTAAAGCAGATTATTGAAAAAACATTGGCCCACAACCTTTTAACTCATATAGTCTTAACATATCTGACAAAGGCATGTGATAGTGTACTATTTTCAATGCTCTGGTTAGCAATAAAAAAACAAAGAATAAATAGCACCTACATTCTTCAAAATATATTTGAAAGAGACGCTCTTAGTGTGGAGAAGAAAATGCTGTAATATTGGCATTCCAATCGAAGACGAGATATTGTACATAATACACTTTGCTGGCGACTAAGCCAACCTAAAGACGAGAGCGATATAGACTATATGCTTAGAAAATTAGAGGAGGAGTTTAACAAGTGGGACTTTACAATTATTATATAGAAAACCGGGTATTTAGTTACAGGAGAAAAATTAGAAACCCTACAAATTAAAATGGCAATTATAAAATCAACTGAAACATTTAAATTTTTGGGAGTCTAAATAACATCAAAAGCAGAGAGTAACGAAGAAATACATTGTAGGATTAGCCAAGCAAGATCAGTCATTAGACAGCTTCACTTACTATTGTGGAATAATAAAATAACAAAAGAAAATAAAAAAGAATTCATAAAAATTTATAATGGAAAGTATTGGGTTGTAGGGCGCCAAACTTTGGGAAATCAATCAAAAAACAAATTAAAAATTAAGGCAATGAAAATGGACTATTGGAGACGATGTTGATGGCACGTTAGACTTGATAGGATAAGAAATGTAGACATTTGGAAAGAAATGAAAATAGATGGGCAAAAAAGATAGCAAAATGGACTCCGCGCACTAGAAAAAAACGAGGTAGACGAAAACGTTCGTGAAGAGAAGATGTCGAAGATGGAATGATCGCCAGAGATTTAAAAACTGAAGATTGCTACAACAGAAAACGCTTTAAATTAAAATGCGAGAAACGGCGCCAGCTGTAGAAGACTCACCTATTGTATATAAAAGAAATCTGAAGTAATAGATAAATTTAAAGAATGTGGTCACGACTAATTTAATGTAAAAATTAAACGAATAAGGCCTAATTATTGAGCTGAATAAAATACTAAAATAAATTCTCTTGCCACAAATTTCCCACGAACAATGCGGATTCGTTCCAGGTAGAGAAACAAGACAACATATTCTTAATATTCGTCAAATTATCGAAAAGTCTTGAAAGTTTAATATTAAAACATATTATTTATGCTTTGTTGATTATTCCAAAGCATTCGATACCGTAATCATCTAATCTAATGAATATCTAATTTATTATTAAAACTATTTGTAAATAATACTGCTAATGTAAGAGTTAATAATGTGGTTTCGAAAAACTTCAAATTAAAATCTGGAGTTCGACAGGGATGCAAAAACCCTATTCTATTCAATATACATAGTGAACATATAATGCGTCAAGTTTTTGAGGAATGGCAAGGTGGAGCAACGACAGAAGGACGCAAAATCAAAAACCTACGTTATGCTGATGACACTTATATTAGCGTCATCACCAGAAGAACTGGAACAAATTATGAATAAGCTAGGCACGGTGAGTACGGAATGTGATTTGAAAATAAATATGCAGAAAATCAAAGTGATGATCATCGATAGAATCCGAAACAACCAAACAGAGAAGAAACATGGCAGGTTACGAAGTAGTCAGGCAATTTAATTACTTAGGCTTCGTTGCTACTAACAGTGGAGGAAACTCACAAAAGTTTGGAAGAACACTGACATCACAAAAAACACAAAATTACGCCTTGTTCGAGCATTGATATTTCCTATAGCCACCTATGCTTCAGAAACTTGGAAAATAAAAAAAGTCGATATAATGGCATTTGAAATAATGAAATATGGGTCTACCCATACAAATTCAAAAAAAAATAAAATTAGACTAATTGAGAATGGACAAATTCAATTTGAAACCAGAGTGAAAAATATTCCAGAAAGAATCACTGAACATGAAAATATACATCAAAAGAAGAAGAAAAACAAGTCATTGGCGGGATTAATGAAAATAAAAGAAATACAAGAAATAAAAATAGACGAGTATATCTTGAAGACTATCTCTCTTATTAATAAACACGGACTAACCTTGGACTAACATTAGTCCCAGGACTACAAAAATAACATTCATTTTTCGTATGAATAAACAGCGACTAAGGACAGACTAAGCTAAACCTTAGGTAGAGGCATGTTTAGAGAGTGACTAACTTGACAATTGACATTGAGTGGAGTTTTGTTTTGGTATTCATAACCTGAATTCAGGATTCAGGCCGACAACAGATGTATTTTTGCCCTCCAAAACCTTATAAAATCAAAACAACTAACACGACGTACGAAGATACAGGTCTATAAAACAATCATACGACCCGTTGTGATGTATGGAAGCCAAACGTGGACGATAACAAAGGCAAATGAAGAGAGGCTACGTGTTTGGGAAAGAAAAATCCTAAGGAAGATCTTTGGTCCGGTGCTTGATGAAGCATCAGGACAATATAGGATAAGAACTAATAAAGAGCTTAAAGAACTTTACCCAGACGCCAACATCATAAAAGAAATAAAGTCCAGAAGACTCCAATGGGCAGGACACCTCAGAAGACATTCTGACGAACGAACAGTAAGACTGGTGTAGGAGGAAGTCCCAACTGGAAGAAGACTACGCAGACGCCCTCGTCTCCGGTGGCGAGATAATATAGCAGGAGACCTAAGCACTATGGGCATGGAGAATTGGATGGAGGTTGCTCAAGACAGAAAACAGTGGAGGCATGTTGTCGAGTCGCCTAAAACCCACGAAGGGTTGTAACGCCACGGAGTAAGTAAGTAAGTAAGTATTATTTAATAATGGAAGATTATTTTATCAACGACTTAAGATTAATAGAACAACTTAATGATCATAGAAATCAGTGAAATAATATTCATCTAAGACATATTAAAATATATAAAATTTATTTAATAAAATATTTTACAATCCATTATGTTATTAGTATTTTTTATATTTTCCCTTTGTAATAAAATATTTTTGAAAGTCTCCTCCTGAACTTTTATGAAGTTTAAACTTTTCAGATAAAAAAATACTAAAAAATATAAACAAAATTTCTCAGAACACAGTCCATCTAAAATTAACTTTACGTGCTCCAACTTATGTTAACTGTCAAATTCTCAAATATTTTTCTTTTTTTTTCACAAAATTCTCTCCATTTTTCTTCTTTTTCGCAATGGTTGCCAACATAAACTTGTTGTACCTAGGACTAAGGAAGGTTTAATTAGTCTGAGCTTAATCCATGTTTATTAATAACATTCTGAAAATGAAGTAAGTACTCGCTTAATCTGGGACTAACTAGTCCGAGACTAACTTCGGACTAAGCAGTTTTTATTAATTAGACTGTATAAGTATAAGTATGAAAGAAATTAGGATGGCGATCTTACTACCATTTAGAGCGATATTAGCAATGTAATAATTTAAAGTTCTATGGACCAACCACTGAAAAACTAATTATTGCATCCATACTCCGTAGTTTTTTAATTCTTACTTATTAAAAGCAGCGTTCTTACTCGATGGTCTCTAAAATAGTACTTCTGAAAAGCAATATCTACACTAGGTAATTTATAAAATCGTATTGATAAATAGCTAACTTATTCTATTTGGGATTTTGGTGTAAAACTACCCGGTATGATTATTACTTCTTCTTCTTTTTCAGCCTTAAGTAATTCAACTTTGGACATAGGCCTTCCACAAATCAATCCAGTGTCTTCTATTGTATGCCACTGGCTTCCAGTTGTGTCCTCCGATATTCTTAATGTCATCAGTCCATCTCATTTGTGGTCTTTCTTTTCTTCTCTTTCATAACCATGGCCTCCTTTGTTGTATTTCGTGGTTCCATCTCTTATCCTTCAGTCGGGCATTGTGTCCTCTGAAGCTCCATTTTAATTTGGCAGCATGTTCTCCTGCGTCGTTTGTTTTGGATTTGCTTCTAATCCATTTGTTTGTTCTTTTTGTCTATAGTCTCCCCCCAAGCATTGATCTTTCCATCACTCTTTGTGCTTTTACTATTTTATCCATATTGGACTTGGTGAGTGTCCACGTCCATGAACCATAGGTGAGTATAGGGAGGATACACTGATCGCAAATTCTGGTTTTTAAATACTGTTCTATTTTAGTGTTTTTTAAGATCCAACTCAGTTTTCCAAATCCTGCCCACGCTAACCTTATTCTTCTGGTAATTTCGTCAGTTTGATTTTCTTTGTTAATTTTCATTATCTGTTCCAGGTAGATGTATTCGCTTACTGTTTTTAAATTTATGTCGTTTAACGTTATTTCTGTAATGTTCGGTTTATTTGTCATTATTTTTGTTTTTTTTTTAAGTTCATCTTAAGCCCTACTTTTTACGAAGCTTGAATTAGTTGTGTCATCATGGTGTGTAGTTCTTCGAAACTTATAGCGAATATTACAATGTCATCAGCGTATCTTAAATGACTGTTTTCTTCCATTAACAATTACTCCCTTATCTGCCCATGTAATGTCTTTGAACACGTCTTCATGTCCAAGTGTGAATAGCTTTGGTAAGATAACATTTCCCTAGCGAACTCCTCTATTGATTGGTATAGTTTTGGTTTTCGAATCAATTTGTATTTTTATTGTAGCTTTCTTGTAAATATTATGTATGAGCATTCTGTATCGGGAGTCTATCCTGCAGTTGTTCATAGCTCTCTCCATTGCCCAAAGTTCTATGGAGTCGAATGCCTTTTCATAATCAACGAAGCCAATATATAAGTTCAACTGATATTCATTAGCTTTCTCTATTAGAGTTCTGACTGTAAGAAGATAATCCGCTCTACTGTAACCTTTTCGGAATCCTGCTTGCTCAACTCGTTGATAGCTATCGAGCTTCGACGTTAACCTGTTAGTTATTACTCTCATAAACAATTTGTACATTTGGTATAGAAAGGAGATTGGCCTATAGTTCTTGAGATCTCCCCTGTCTCCTTTTTTGAAGAGAAGTATTGCCAAACTTTCATTCCAATCATCTGAGACTTCTCCCCTGTGACGACATTCGTTGAGAAGTTTTGTCATTTTTTCGAGAATAATTTCATTTCCTTCCTTTAACATTTGTACAAGTATTCCATCTGGACCCGGAGCCTTATTTTTCTTTAGTTGTGCCATAGCTTGTTTTATTTCGAAGGATTCTATGTTAGGGACTATTTCTGAGTTGACATTCGTTATCTTTCTCTTAAGGTCTTCCTTTGCAGTGTAATCTGGTTGAGGAATATAAATCACGGTAAAATTTAGGATTTTGTTCTTTTATCTTATTTCTTTTTCATAGGATTATTACCTATGAGCAAAACTATTTAACTACCAGTGGCGTGTCCAACATTTAAACAAATGTCTTGGATAAATTTATCCAAATTGCTCAAGGACATCAGGACTGCTCAATATTAAAAAGCCATCAACACGGCTTTATTCTTGAACTTCTGATGATTTGTTAGTGTTATGTACTTCTTCTTCTTATGGTGCCTATTTGTTACGGATGTTGGACACTAACATGGCTATTCTGACTTTGTTGACTGCTGCCCTGAAAAGTCCGGCAATGGTTAAGTTGAACCATTTACGCAGGTTATGCCGCCACGATATTCTTTTCTGTCCTGGACCTCTTTTCCCATGCACTTTACCTTGAAGTATGGTCCGAAGTAGGTCATATCGTTGTTCATGGCGCATTATATGGCCCAGGTATTCTAGTTTGCGACGTCTTATGGTTACGACTAGTTCGCGATCTTTAGCCATTCTATGTAGTACTTCTTCGTTGGTAACTCTGTCTATCCAGGAAATCCTCAACATGCGTCTATAGCACCACATCTCAAATGTTTCGAGTCTCTTCAGTGATACTTCAGGTAAAGTCCATGACTCCACGCTATACAAAAGAACGGAAAATACGTAGCATTTTAGTAAACGAACTTTTATTTCAATTTTATGTCTGTTAAAGATTTTTTTCATTTTGACGAAAGCTGATCTTGCCTTCTCGATCCTTATCTTAATTTCCGTCGATTGGTCTCACTGTTCATTAAAGTTTGCACCCAGATAACAAAAGTTGGTGATTTGTGTTAAAGGTTGTTGCTTAACTAGTAATTGACCAGGTGGTATTCTATTTTTGCTTATAACCATGTTTTTGGTTTTTTTGATGTTAAAATCAAGCGCAAACCTGCTACTTACTTCTTCCACCTTGGAGACAAGTGCCTGCAGACCTTCAAGACTGTCTGCAAAAATAACAGTATCATCAGCGTATCTTATGTTGTTCAATCGTTTCCCATTTATAAGTATTCCTTCGTCAATGTCCGTTAGCGCTAGGTTATGTACTTACTACAGAATATTATTGATTATTGAGTAAAGTAAGATCTTATCTTACTTATTTTTTTGTTTCAAATATTTGTATGCTTATTTTCAGAAAGTTTAACGCATGTCTTCGAAATCTCCTTATTATAAAATATCTTTTAATTTGTGCCTTTCTTTAAACGAAAGCAAATCATTTTTGCCTAGAGATAGGCACATTAGTTTCACACAAAATCTGATATTGCTTTTAGAGGTATAACAGCTGTATAGCTACATCATTATCTATCCTAAATTCATTATTTTAAATTGGATAGCGATGGTTTAAAACGTTCAAAGAAAATTTTTGATTAAATTATAACGTCTTATAATCAGTTTATCGATTCCACATAATTTACTTGCCATGCCTTTCCACATTTCGACGTAATTTTGAAAGCGTCTCATGGTGTATTTTCCATAATTCTCCATTACACCTTCGCCCTCCTTTGTATGCTCTGAAAATTCGTTCAGAACCTCAAAATTTTCCGAGGATTTGTTCGGGACTAAGGAGGTGACGTAGGGATTATTTGATAGATAGAACGTGTCACTGTATTTCAAAGCTTAGGTATTTTATAACTTTCGATATTAACATACTTTGGAAACTATATAAAATAATTAATGTAAAATATATGACAACTTGTACATAAGTGCCGATACAACAAAAAACAAATATTTATAAACCAAAATAGATTTAGTTTGCTTGTCAGTTTTTCCACTTTAAATCAAGGTAACTGGAAAACCCACATTTAAAATGTTAACTCTCAGTTTACTGTTGATGAACAGATCTAAAAAGAAGTTACTTCATCGCACTACAACCCAAGATGGACATCTGTTTGCCACACTTTCCTTCAGTACCTCCACTTTTTCCCGTTATTGGATTGGTGCCATCACCGTAGGACTTCCAATCACTGCACGTTTATCCATCAAAATCGAGATCTTCTTCTACTCGTTCTTCTTCGTGAACTACCCAGAAAAACTTTGTAATAAATTTGTATAAAGGTTATTTAAATTTTGAATTCAGAATAAAACATCACCATCCTGGACGTTTAACAAAGCCAAGTTAAGCAACTGGCAAAATTCGCATCTTCTTTAAATTAATTCCGACAAGACAAGCTTTATTAAATTTAGACTGTCATCTTGTAATTTTAAGGTAACTTTAATAAATTTATTAAGGAAATTTATTAAATAAGCAATGTTTAATTTCCATCTCATTCTTACCTTTCAAATAGAAATCATTAATAAATAAAAACTGTGAAATATTTCTAAAGAAACTCCATTTTTGATATCTCTTTTTTCTTTTTCTTACTACTAGTTTTTCTAGTTTAGTATTAGTTACTAGTTTAGTTTAGTACTAGTTACTAGTAGACTAGTGTAGTACTAGTCTTTCTAGTTTACAACATTTCTTAGTAAATCCATCCTAAATATGAACTCGACAAATAAAACTCTGTGGTCTGGCCAAGGAATAATACCATATTAGCCTCGCCATATGTATTAGGTAGCTGACCAGTGGCTATTCTGTCTTAATGATGTGATAGGTGATAATTTCAGGTGGCGTCGAACTACTTTCTGATGTACTATAGTTATGTACACGCTAAACTATTTTATAATTTTACTTTAAAATTTAGAAGAATATTGGTTTAGTTCTTATGGTTCGCTCTCAGATTCTTCAGGGGCATCTGGCTCTGGAAAGGCATCTCGTACACTATCCTCAGAGAAAAGATTTGTGTAGAAATCATAGAAGACACGTGGTATTTAAAGATCCTTACAAAGCTTTTGAAGGACTTTTAGTCTTTTTGTAGCAATTGAGAACCTCGATTTGTAAATTTTATTGGATAATTATTAAAAGAAGGTCTTACCCGTTTGTTTTTCATCTGTTTTGCAATGTATCTCACAAAAAACAGCATCTGGATGGTTGACAGTTACTTAAAGCACATGGCTTTTCTGAAGGGCAAGTGGTTATATTTTTTATTGCCACTGTCAGGGTCCTCAAAAGCAATCATATCAGTACAGAAATCAATGAAGTCATCATGGCATGAAGGCATTACGAAATGGTGTTGGTTTACTTATAGCAGTGCGAGTTATTTGGCACCATCTCTACGGAGTAAAAATTGGGATATTCTTACTTTGCTGTTTAGTTTTGGCATGGATGGAGTCACACTCCACTTAACTATGACCACGTTAAAAAAACCTGTGATCAATTTGTGTCATTAAGAAGTGCTCCTTAACAACATTCATAAACATGGTGATGAATTTAGAATTTTATCGCAGCTATTCGACATCATTCTGACAAATTCTGTATTGGTTTTCCCCATCAAATAAGTATAAATGCATGTCGATATCTCTAAACTGCTCCGCTTTTTTTCTGTTTCGTCCCAGACACAACAGGTAACACTGGCATCTCCAAGACTGTAAATAATAAAGTTGTATATAACCAACTTTCTGACGTAGAAGAATGGTCCACTAGCTCCTTTAGGTGTGTTAAGAACGGCTTGAAAATTTGGTTGTATTGCCAAAACACTTTCTTGGTCCTTTGTATCCTCTTTGTCTTGATCTCTAATTTTTATGCTGCTTTCTTGCGATTAATATGCTCAGTATATTATTTTTGCTCTTCATTGGCAATACATTTCTTAGAACGATCTTTCGCAGGTTTGTGAAATTTCAGTTTGTACTTCCGAAAAATTCGTCTGTACTTTTCTAAAGATACTGGATTTTTGTTTTCCTTAAATCACTTTAATTTATACAAGTTTTACATAATTGTTACCTTTAAGTCACTGGCTAAATATTGGTATTCTGATTTCTTCCTTGCATAGTATGATTATATTCTTTAAAACGATAAAATATGATCTCCTATGAATTTTTCATTTATAGGGATTACTTAATTTGGTGGATTTTTTCCTCTCAGGTCAGATAGGAGAATTCCATTAGAGTTGCCCTTTTCAAGAGCCCTTCTTATAAGTGACTCTAAAATATTGTAAGTATCAAGAAAAAATTCTCTACACACATAAACTATGTCAGTTTCAGTGGAAAAGTGTATTTTTTGGTGTAAGCTCTTCGTGACTCCACTGCTTTTGTCACTTTTCTTGATTTTGGTTGAACAGTAACGTGTTTTAATAGAAACAGCTGTTGTCCTAATAGGGATGAAAATTTATGGAATTCATTATAGATTTTTTCTCTCTTAGACTCAGGTACACTTCCCGTCATATAAAACTGGTACACTTTTTTTCCCAATGTAAACATGTGTTCAGAAATCAATTCGTTGTTGCCATTACAAATAACGGAATTGCACTAAATCTAAATAAAAAAATAACCTTCAAAAATGTATAAAATTTTAGATACTTTTAGATTATTTTTATTATCAAAAAAAACTGAATCGAAAAAATTAAATAAGCAGAGATATGGTTGAGCTATTATTCAAAATGTTTGAAGGATCTTTAAACCTAGGGTATTGGCACATAGAACATTGAAATGCATTTACTGAAATTTTATACTTCAATTACCTACCGAACTCGAACTGTATTTTGTGCCAATAACTTTTGTAAAAGGAAAACTACCAAGATTTATTTATTATTTATTACAAGAACAATAAACAATGTGAAAAACTAACATTATAATTTATCCTACGTGTTATATACTAGAAAATATTTGGTGCAAAAAAACGCTTTTCAAAACGTAACAGTTACAATCCAATATCTCATTGTAATGTTTTATTATAATAATTTGAACTTTGTTTAAATTGATTTCCTGTCATTATTTTTGAATTAAAATATTTTCATAAATTGTTATAAAACACAAATCAATGTATGGATACTGATCGAGACTGGCTGAATGACAATTGTCCAAGCCAAACAAAAAAAAAAGTATGGATACTTAATTAAGATGATGAAAAATTACAAAATTAATATGAGAATTTTTTAGGATGCATGTTTAAACAAATTTAATGTAACTGATTGAGAATGCTCGATGTTTTAGTTTTAAGTATACTCAAAACTGGCGGTCTGTCACACAGCCTTGCTTTTAGCTAGTTTTATATAATATTTATGTTGAACTGGCAACGGTGCCCTAGAAATCTGAATGACACATGTGACAAGATCAATGTACACAACCTAAAAAACACGATTTTTGATTATAAGAGTTGTACCAGTTTTTTATGACGGGAACGGTACATTAGTTAAATATTTATGCTTGACTTGGCCAGAGCATCTTAGTTGTTTTAGGGGCCTTGTATTAATTAATTTTACTTTTATTTTTTCATTTTCATATCCATTTATATCCTATAACTGTGATCACTGCTTCTAGCTAGTCTTTCAAGACTAACATTATCATTGGTAGATAATTGTTGAGAATTCTCATCTGATTCGAGATTTGTGGTGGATAAAAGATTTGTTAAATGATCAGTTGGTTCAAAAGTCCAATGAGGTAACCTGACGAATATACCACTTTCGTTATTTTGACGATCTGTAATGGTTGTAATACACTTTGGTTAAACTACGAATGTGTCACATTCGCTTGTTTACCTATCGAATATTCGTATTCGACTGTTTAAGGATGTAAATAGTGAAGTATATATATATATATATATATATATATATATATATATATATATATATATATATATATATATATATATATATATATATATATATATATATACTTCACTAGTAAATACTACAAAATATAAAATTTTTAGTAAAATGAGTTTAAAAGATCGGACAAATTCATAGTTTATTAACTTATTTACTTTAGCAAAATATCACCCTTAGTGCTGTGTTTCAATCTAGTAATTCTAGAATGTCTTTTGGTTATCTTATTATCGAAGTTGATTAGTTTTTCTAAAACAATTTTTAGTGTATTGAATGTTTCTTTTATTTGTTGTGATGATGTTGTGATGTGAGTAATATATACGGATATCTTGGGTTTAGTAGTCAATATTGGCCTTTAAGTAAAACTCTTTTAGGTTTGTTAAGCTTTCGAGTTTATTGTACTCTTTTTCAAAATGTACTAAAAATTAACTTAAAAAACTACATTAGAATAATGAAGTTGTTATATCTTCAATAGGCTAACCCTTGTGAGGATTGTGTTTTAAAATTAGCAAAATTAATTAACATAATGACATTATTAAAGTTGATTTTCTTTTTCGTTCTGCCAAAACTTATTACTAAGGTTTATATTATGTCTCTTATATTTTTTATATTTATTTTAGGTTAGTTTGACAGTGGAAGTGTCTATGTTTATGCAAACCTTCATTGCAAATTTTGATATAATATGTAGAAATGTTTCGTTTGCAGTTTTTAAACAAGCAACAGAGTTTATGTTACTAAGTAATTAAGAAAAAAAAACACAAATAAAAATAAATTTTAACTCATTTGAACTTTATATTCCTGAAAGGAATAATCCCTTTAATATGCGTAACTTTTTTTTGTATTTTTTTATTTAAAATAAGATTACTGTATATAGCACTAAGATTTTCAATGTCTTCTCTTTAGTTTAAGGTGTTTTGTGTAGTTTTAATTAAACACATTTCTAGAAACAGTCTTTTGTTGTAATTTCTTTCCTTTCTCAATATTTATGTTTGATCATAGTTAGGCGTATGGTTCATTGTAATACAATGTTCACTTAATGCACAGGCTCGTACTTTATTTAGATTAATGTCACTCTTGTGAGATGTTAATCTTCCGGACAAATTTTTGGACGTTTCTCCAATATACACTCTATTACAATTATTACAGTGTAGAGAGTACACTACATTGGAGCTTTTTTTATTTATCATTCAGCTCCTTTATCAACAATTTCAAACTTTCCCTAAATTATGTGTTGGTAAGTTTTGATGTAGTATCATTGTTCATCAACTTGTCATTTTAGCAAATTATGAATACTGTAAAAAAACAATGGACAAACATTTCACAACACAGCTTAATAGATCTTAATTCATTTGTAACAATTTTTAATGAGGTGTATTACAAACAAATACATGGTACAACCATGGGAAACGAAATATCACCAATCCTATGCCATTTTGTACTGGATGACTTAATTGAAAGCTGTATTAGGAAGTTACCATTTAATGTCCCATTTTTAAAGAGATACATGGACGATTCAATTCTTGCACTCCCAAAAGATAAAATAATGGAAATACTGCACATATTTAACAGTTACTGTCCTACTTGCAATTTACAGTAGAATTAGAAAATAACAACTGCATACCATTTCTAGATATGATGGTACACCGTGATTCAAATAACGTTCTGAAAACAGAATGGTATAGAAAACAAATATGTAGCAACAGGTTTATTAATTACTTTTCAGCACATCCATCTAAGATGAAGACCAACCTAGTATTAAATATGAAAAGTAGGGTTATAAGTTTATCACATCCTGAATATAAAACAGCCGGTCTTAAAAAACTAAAAACGATCATGTTAGAAAATTCCTTCCCAGCGAAACTTCTAAATAGACTTATTTTTGGTGTCTCTTAAGTCATCAGGACAAATCAAACAGAAGTTTCAACAAACAACCAAAATACATTGTATCACTCTTTACATATATTCCAGGTTTAACGAATAGACTACTAAATACATTAAGAGAAGTACCTAATATCAAAATTGGAACCAAAAATATAAAAACATTATCGAAATTATATACTATACTTAAAACATTCTTAAATAATAAAGAAAGCTCCAATGTAGTGTACTCTCTGCCCTGTAATAATTGTAATAGAGTATATATTGGAGAAACGTCCAGAAATTTGTCTGGAAGATTAACATCTCACAAGAGTGACATTAATTTGAATAAAGTACAAGCCTGTGCATTAAATGAACATTGTATTATAATGGGCCATCCGCCTAACTATGACAATAACAATAAAAGAATAACAATATAAAAGTTCTTAAAATTTACGCATATTAAAGGGATTATTACAAGTTCAAATGAGATAAAATTTATTTATATTTATGTTTTTATTTTCTTAATTTTTGACTATTAATTTCTAAAGTTTTGACAGAACGAAAAAGAAAATCAAATTTAATAATGTCATTATGTCAATTAATTTTGCTGATTTTAAAGCACAATCCTCACAAGGGTAAGCCTATTGAAGATTCAACAACTTCATTTTTTCTAATGTAGTTTTTTTATGTAAATTTTTAGTACGTTTTGAAAAAGAGTACAATAAACTCGAAAGCTTAACAAACCTAAAAGAGTTTTACTTAAAGGCCAGTATTGACTACCAAACCCAAGATATTCGTATATATATATATATATATATATATATATATATATATATATAGAGAGAGAGAGAGAGAGAGAGAGAGAGAGAGAGAGTTTGTATAACGACGCTAAGAATACAATTCTTTGGAGGGTAACTTTCGGGAAAGCGTCAAAACAAGGATCAGCTAGAGATGGTATAAGCCAGTTTGGTGTACAACTTTATTCTAAATGTGAAATTTTCGGTGATATGTTGTCACCTTCATCAGCACCTAAATGGAAACCTATTTTAGTACAAGTGGTGGAAATTAACATTTAAAACCTACATTGAAAATGTTCAGTTGGTCCTAGAGGTGAAGAACACTGTCACAAACATGTTAAAAATATTAAAAAATACATTTAAAATTTTGAATAAAAACATTACAACACAACAGGGTATTATTTAAAATACAAACACAACAAAAATCTAAAAATTACAACCTACACAAAAACTGCAACTTCATTTTAAAGGTAGAAAAGAAGAATTATTCTTCTTTTTTGATGACATATTTCTGACTTCTGTCAATATCCGGGTGTCATATGCAAGAAGGTTCTTTTTCTTCTCATAATACCTACAAAATTAAAGATTCTTTTGAATTTGCAAATAAGATTAATGGGTTTTTACTACCTTTAGGATATATCTTGGTGAGTTTTGATGTTACTTTCTTGTTTACCAACATCCCTCTTGAACTGGTAGTTTCTATTCTGACAACTAATTACCATCTTATTGAACAGAACTGTACAATTCCCAAAGTTTTGTTTCTGAAACTGATTACCTTTTTATACAACAATACATATTTCACTTTTCAAAATGAATTCTATGTCCAAATAAAAGGAGCACCCATGGGTGGAGCTATATCCCCAACTTTAGCAGAAATTGTAATGAACTCCCTACTTCACTATTGTACTCAAAAAGTTGATTTCCAGTTCCGCTTCATTTACCAATATGTAGGCGACCTCATATGTGCAGTCCCTGCAGACAAAATCAACTACACTCTTGACATTTTCAACTCATATAACACTCACCTAAATTCACTGTTGAAACAGAAGAGAATAATAGTGTTCCATTCCTCGACACCCATGTAACCAGACATGAGGACAACACAGTAAGGTTGGATTAGTACAGAAAGAAAACATTCTCAGGTAGATATGTGCCTTTTCACTCGTATCATCCAGACGAACAGAAGATTAACATCATCAAAGGTCTGAAAAACAGAATAAAAAGAATTTGTCACCCTTCTAACTACAATAAGAACATCAAATTATTGTATGATATTCTTAGAAAAAATCACTACCCTAAAATGCTTCTTAATAAATTGCTATTCCAAGATATGCCAACAGTTAGAACACACCAAAGACAAACATTAGAAGGAGAAACAGTAGAAGTTTTCTATGGGAGATTACCTTACATCAGAGGTTTATCACCACAGATCACAAACCTTTTCAGACAGTTCAACATAGTGATAGAAAATTCAGTGTACAAAAGATTAGGGACATACTTTACTCACTTGACAGAAAGAGTTAAAAAACTGGATAACTTCAATGTAGTGTATTCTATTTCATGTGGTTCCTGTTCAGAAGTGTATGTCGGTCAAACCAGCCAGAAACTCTCAAAAAGACTAGCTTTGCACAAGAGTGATGTAGTGAGGAAACCCACCTGCACAGCTTTTAGCCAACATATTAAGAATACTGGACACATTGCTAACTATGAAAATGTGCAAGTACTAAAGAGGGTTGACAACCAATTTAAGAGAAACTTCATAGAAATGTGCTACATCCATAACTGCAGTTCTTCTATGAACTGTAAGAAAGATGTTGAAAACTTAAGTTGTATTTATTCCTTTCTACTTCAACAGGACTTGACAAGATGTAACAAACTGGAGAATGTAGGGAACTTATCATAACATGCATAGATTGCCTACCTGTACTTGAGAAAAGACTCCATTTCCCTGCTGATTGTGTTTCCTGGGGTTCTTTCTTTCCATATCCATGAGGTTCTAAAGTGAAAATTATAACCTCCTTGCATATGACACCCGGATATTGACAGAAGTCAGAAATATGTCATCAAAAAAGAAGAATAATTCTTCTTTTCTACCTTTAACATGAAGTTGCAGTTTTTGTGTAGGTTGTAATTTTTAGATTTTTGTTGTGTTTGTATTTTAAATAATACCCTGTTGTGTTGTAATGTTTTTATTCGAAATTTTAAATGTATTTTTTAATATTTTTAACATGTTTGTGACAGTGTTCTTCACCTCTAGGACCAACTGAACATTTTCAATGTAGGTTTTAAATGTTAATTTCCACCACTTGTACTAAAATAGGTTTCCATTTAGGTGCTGATGAAGGTGACAACATATCACCGAAAATTTCACATTTAGAATAAAGTTCTACACCAAACTGGCTTATACCATCTCTAGCTGATCCTTGTTTTGACGCTTTCCCGAAAGTTACCCTCCAAAGAAGTATATATATATATATATATATATATATATATATATATATATATATATATATATATATATATATATAATATATATATATATATATATACATATATATATATATATATACATATATATATATATATATATATATATATATATATATATATATATATATATATAATATATATGCGATACTTTTAAATAACGTATGTAATTGACCTTCTTCGCCGAGTGTGCTCCATCATCTACTTGAAATCCTTCTATTTCCACATTTCGAAGGATACTAATCCGTTTCGTTATCCCTTTCTATACAAGCGTATAACAACAATGAAGGCGCTCGTCAGGGATGATAAGAGGGATTAATAAATCACAAAAAATTATGATTTACTTTGTTCATGAAAGCCCACGGTTAAGACTCGATGGGATCAAATTACTGAGTATGGTGTATATCCGGAATGGGGGTTATCTTCGTAATGAATCGTTTTAATAGAATTTGCAGGAATCGGTGGATGAGGGATAATTGACTAGGGCGATTTAATATTTTAATAAATCGAAATTTAAATCGAATCAAATCTATTTTTCTTGTACATAGACTAAAAGGTTTGTATTTCTAAAAAGTGGGGATTAAAAGTAGGATTAAATGTTACTAAGGGTTGTATTAAGTTATGATTTTGAAATTGAAATAATTGGGAATTATAGTAAATGTTATAGCAAACAATATAATATTGTTTTCGCATGTGAAAAATTATACAGCCTATTTAGATATCACACGTCATTTTTAACACTTATCCTTCTTTTAGGTCTATATTGTGTGATTTTAGATTCCTTGTTTAGTTACTAAAGTACATTTAAAAATAAACTTTGAAAAATAAGGCTATTATCGAGCACAAGTTAATTAAATCTAGCCCAAGTACTTTTGCTTAAAACAGCATCTTCAGGGGCATCTGAAATAAGCCAAGAAAACGTTTTTTAGATGAAGCAAATTAGTTAACTTCGATAAAAAACTCGAAGTTAATGGATGAAAAAAAAAGTTTTTGAGATTAACGTTTTAGACTTACTTCGTCAAATATAAACTATCCGGCAAGCGTAGAATGTGGAAACATTAATAATGATATAAAATTGTACAACTACTTGTAAAACACTACACTAAAACGAGGACAAACAGTTTAAAATTGCTTTAAAGATTCCACGCTACATTCTTTGTCAGTATCTGGAGGGATAATGATCTAAGCGGAAATGATACGGTGACATGTGACATATGACAATTTCATATGGCAGTCAAAGTTATGGATCTGTGATCAGCACATATTAAAATTCTGTATAAGTTGTCATTGGCCAAAGGTCCAACTAGAACTACTACTGAAAAAATCAGCTGATGAAGTATGACATATAGAATATTTTGATTTAAACTAGATTGCATAATCCAGATCTCACACTCACACCCGTCTGTAATAATAAGGTTGTAGGTTTGAGACTAAATGAAGTGTACATAAAGTGTGAATGAAAGAAATAGACCAAACGATCTATTGGACAGTGTGTAGTTGACTACAATAAAATGGTCTTCCAGGCACTGTCAATACTGCAAAACGAGAAGAAAATTGACTATGAAATTGAAATATTAAAATTAAATCAGAATTGAAAGCAGTGTGTAAATGGGTATAGTTCAAGTAGTTCAGTTAAACCTCAAGCCAATGGGGGAACTGTAAAACTAATATGTAATAGCATTACTAAAGACCAACTGACCAACAGGTGTTGAAATATAAAACTGTGGAATTAGTATATGTAGATTATGCAGAGGTATGAAGAGTGAAATCAACTCCAACTGTGGATCAATTGAATCTGAGCAAGCTAGTTGTGTAAATTGGTAGATGCTTAATATATAAACTCAGTGCAGGAAGTCTAGACAGCCGAGCTGGGTCCACTACGAGGTGAAGCTGTAATAAAGTTTTTAAAAATAGGTTTAAATTTAGTACAGTTTAAATTAATTTGAGTGTTAAGACAATGAGAGTTTCCATTCGTTTTCTTTGTGATCTCCAAATCTTTAAATAGATCCAACTCCAAATAGTTTTTCTGTCTACTGATGTCATGCAAAATAGACGAACCAGTATTGATGTTGAAATTGTGTTTACTAGACTCTAAATGGTGACCAAAACTTGAAGAGTTTGGTCTTTTTAAATGTTCTGATATTCTGGTAGATAGCTTTCTAATGGTTCTGCCTACATAAGAGGCATCACAATCATCACACTTTAATTTTAAATACCACTTTTGTCAAGTGTGTTCAGCCTGTCTTTGGTGTTAATTAAAAAGGAACCTACAGTGTTGTGTGACTTAAAGGAAATTTTGATGTTTTCAACTGCAGAAGTAATTTGTCCAAAAATTAATGAAAAGGGATGTTAAATAACGTCAGGATTTTGCTACGATAATGCAAGTTCTTTTGGAGAATAACTTAGGTCAGATTCTTCTAATGAGCGATGAAGCTCATTTTCATTTGGTTTGGACGGAACTATTAATAAATATTATTACAGGTACTGGGCTCCTGAGAACCCACGAAATCTAAATTTGCGTCCTTTAAATTCTCAAGAAGTCACAGTGCGGTGTGCCATTGGTCCCACTGGCATTATTGGGCCAAATTTTTTTGTTAAAGGCTGGCCATATCATCACGGTTAATTCTATTATCCCAAATTTTTTGGTTTCAGAACTATGCAGAAAAGGGATAAACCCAAAGAATGTGTGGTTTCAGCTGGACGGCTTATACTGCCCATGCTTTAATGAATATGTTCTGCAACCTATTCCAGGACAACTTATTTCACGTTTTGGAGATTTGCCGTGGCCTACAAGTTTTCCAGATCTGTCAGTTGGTGATTTTTTTCTATGGAGGTATTTAAAGAGTCGTGTATATGCTAGCAAGCCTCGTAATTTGATTGAGTTGACGAACGCAATTCGCCAGGAAATCCTGACTTTTGATCGAGCGATGTTAGAGCGTGTTATGGAGGATTTATAATATAAGCTTCATTTTGATGTTAATAAAATAATATTATCTTACAAATCTCCTCTTCTTCTTCTTCTAGTTCCATGACCATTATCGATCGTTGGATATCATGTTGGCTACCGTATTCGCTATCGTGACTTTATTGACAGCAGCTCTAAATAACGATGTAGTTGATTTTCCATACCATTGCCTTAGATTTTTCAGCCATGATGTTCTTCTTCTACCAGGACAACATTTACCTTGGATCTTTCCCTGAATGATCAGATGTAAAAGATCATATTTTTCAGGGTGTCTTATAATGTGACCGAAATATTCCAGCTTGCGATTCTTTATTATATTGACCAGTTGTGTTGTTTGGTTCAGCCGTCTAAGGACCTCCTTATTTTTAATTCGGTCGACCCAGCTTATTTTCGGTAGTCGTCTGTAGACCCACATTTCAAAGGCTGTCAAGCGTTTAAGGATAGCCTCAGTTAGAGTAAACGCTTCCACTCCATACAGCGGTATTCGTTACTCTAATTATGTAATTTAATAGTTACTTGACCTTATTATTTGGCTAGTTCCAACCACTTTATCGACGGTGTTCACTGATGATGAGTTTATAGGATCAAAAACGTTCTGGATCAAAAATTTTTAAATCCATTTTGGAGCATTTTAAAATTTTAATAAAAAAATTTTATGTTATTTTACAAAATAAATTTTTTTAAACTATGTTATACAGCTACCACTGGGAATTTTTCTGTTAAATTTCAGTAAACAAGAAGTTCTAGAATATTTTGGCTTCATTCCTTAGTGATCGTTTAACCAAAACAATTTTAAAGTTTACATTATTTGAAACGAAAATAAATTTACAGGGAGCGCATAAAAATTATTGCGTTCCGAATTAAATAGAATAAAAACAAACACAGATAAACAAAGCAGATACTGAAACGGAGACCGAAAAATGATGCCTACCAAATAAGAGTTCGAGCACCAACATAATGGACCGTCAAAATCCATTTTCTAAACAGAAGGAAAATTATGAGGGAGATTATGAGAGGAAACTGTGTCCATCAGTGGACAAAGTAAGTCTAAATGATGATGATCTTTATATTCTAATCCAGGAAGGCTATGTTTATCTGACGATTTTTTAGTTCGTCTTTTATATCCTGTTTTTTTACCTCAATTCTCTAAAATGTGGGTATCTTTCTATACAATAATATAGATTATTTATCCTTGATCTGGTTTGTGCCGATTTAATCCCTTAAGTCTTTTATTTTAATCCTTCTAAGTTGGTGTAATTTATCTAGTAAAGAATACCAAGCTGTACTGAGAAAGTTGTACTCTCGTTGTATAACTTATATCAATTGTATTATATATCAAAAGATTTTTAAACAATTAAATTTCTTAGGATTTATTTACTTCATAAAATGTATAAAATACTCTGAATCATTTTTTATGAACCCTTTTACAAGTAACAATAAAACACTGAAAACTTTGTTTCGAGCTTTTACAAGTAACTATTTTAAAACCTTTTACAACTAACTATTTTAAGACTATAACAATTGTGACGATTTAATTTGCCTACTACATTGAGTATCACTTATAGGGGGCTGAAAGTGGGGACTGAGCAATTCTTGGGCTAGAGATAGGGTAAGCAAACAAACCGAAACGTTTGCAAACGGCTACTTTTGTTGTTGTTCGAGAGCTGGGTCGTAAGTAAGTGAATAAAGAAGGGACTGGAAGGGGTAAATCCAAAAAAAATAAAAATATACTTACACAGATTTCGTGGCAACAAACACAAGAAGGTTCCTAAACTATTTTATTTGGATGCCGTTTAAAAGAATCCACTTTCTGGATAGAAAGAAAGGCTTTTCTTTCCTAAAAAATATTAAAGGGTGACAATCTTTTAAAGGAAATAATTCTACAACTCCTGGTTTAGAGAAAAACATATTTATTATTTCTTTACATCAACAGTTATTACAAATAATATTAAAAAAATATCAACAAACCTTAGAGTTTGGGCGACAATTGTAACAATTTTACAACTAGTGGCAACCATTCAAATAATTATAAGAATTGAAAATTTTCTAAATTTTTCAAGGGAGCTTACTTTGAGGTTAACCTTTAAACAAAACAGAATTCAAAATTATGGTTATACACTATCACAAGTGTCAGGGACACTTGTGGACAAGTTCAGGGAGGTTGAACACTAATTCCGGCTTCGGATTATCCTGGATGACAACAAACTGCAATCGTCAAAACGCGGCCACTCAATTCATTCTTAAAACCATGTGTGCCTCTCAAATGGCTGCAAACGCCGGCGCCGACTTACAAATCCCTCACATAGGGCACAGCACAACCAATCGGTGATTGATCATCTATCAGCCAATCACGTCCACTGCTGGACATAGGCCTCCCTCGGTTCTTTTCAGTGTTCTCTACACTGGGCCGCTTGTAGCCAGTTTTCCGCTACACGTTTTATATCATCGGTCCATCTAGTCGGTGGTCGTCCTCGGCTACTTTTATAGTTTCTGGGCCTTCATTCCATAATACGTCTTGTCCACCGTGCATCTTGTGCTCTGTCTAAGTGTCCTGTCCAGTTCTATTTAAGCGTCGTGGTTCTTTCGATGACGTCTTGAACTCCTGATCTTTGCCTGATTTGTTGGTTTGTTATGTGGTCTCGAAGGCTCACGTTCAGCATTGCACGTTCCGTGGCTCGTTGTGTAACTCTGAGTTTATTTGCAGATTTTTGCCTGAGTGTTAAAGTTTCTGCTTCATAAGTTTGTACAGGTAAAACACATTGGTTATAAACCTTTCGCTTGACACACATGGGAATTCAACTTTTTAAAATATGGCTTAATTTGCCAAATGCTGCCCATGTTAGGCCTATTCGTCTCTGTATTTCATGTATTTGATTGTATCTGCTTATTTTGATTTCGTGTCCCAGATATTTGTAAGTGTCTGTTTGTTGTATGGTATTATTGTCAATTGTTATATTTCCACTCATTACAAATTTGTTATATGTTTAGTTTTCTCAAAGTTTATCTTTAATCCTGCTCTTTCAGACAGACTTTTAAGCAAATGCATCATAGAAACTGTATCTTGTAAATTATCTGCAATTAATACAACATCATCTGCAAACCTTAGGTGATTTAATCTTTCTCCATCTATATTGATGCCCATATCTTGCCATTAAGTGCTCTTAAATATTAACTCTAGAGCTGCCGCGAACAATGTTGGTGAAATATTGTCTCCTTGTCTAACTCCTCGATCTAAGCTGAATTTTTTTGTGTCTTCGTGTAGTCGTACACTTGATGTAGCATTCTCGTAGATGTTTTTGATTAGTGTCGTGTACCTGTAATCTATTGGGCTTTGATTTAGGGCTTCCAGTATTGTTTCAAAGTATACAGAATCAAAAGCCTTCTCGTAATCGACAAATGCAAGAACCAGTGGTATGTTGTACTCGATGCACTTTTCTATTAAGATCTTTATGGTACTCAAATGGTCATTTGTGCCATATCCTGCCCTGAAGCCTGCCTGTTCTTTGGGCTGATAGAAATCAAGGTTAGGTGTTAGCCTCTTTGTTAATATTTTCATAAAGAGTTTGTACATATGTGTCAAGAGGCTGATGGGTCTATAATTTTCTAATTTAGTAATATCGCCTTTTTTGTGTAACAAGACTATTACTGCATTGTTCCACTTTTTTGGAATCGTACGCGCATGTAAGCATTTATTAAACAGTTCGCTTACTGATTTTAATAAAATTTCTCCTCCTGCTTTTATCTGTGATTAACTTATTAAAAATTACCAAATACCATCTTAAGCCCAAATTCACCTCTCAACTTAAAAAAATTGCCGGCTTTAAAAACTACATGCCGAAAGCTATCTTTTCCGAATCTCAATCTCCTCTTTACTCTAACTACTAACTGCTACCAGCACTTTATACTTGAATTCAGGATAACAAAAACCGATTAACAAAAAACCATGACAAATTAAAAAAAAAATCCGAACTAAACAATGATCTGACTCCTATCGAGGTACATTATAGAGTGACATCATTCGCCAAACCCGGTACAAACAAAGCATAAACGGAAATGTTCCTGTTTATTTGATACGCAAGTGTCCAGGTGGCATCAACATGAAACGCGAAATACCAATCCGTGCTTTATAAACAAAGCAAAAATGTTTATATTATCAATCTTAGCGACTCAAAAAAATTGAGAATATTTTTCGGTGTTTAATACATACGAAGGGAAATCGAAATGCTACACAATATTGTTTGTAAAAGAGTTATCGAAGACTTAAAATAAATCAAACAACCTTCGAAGATACTAAAAGCTGGGCACAAAAGAACATGTTTCTTTAATTAAACTATGGAAGAGGTACAAAACCTGACGTATAAAGAAGCAGCCCTGTTTTATAAAATCAAGGGGATGGTTTGTTTGGGCAGCAGTATACAATTATGCACAAACTACAGGGTCATAAAACAACTTTCTCAAAATATGAAAATATGCGAGAGAAATTATAACCCGTTAAAGTGATCAAACTAGTAAAACACCGCCATATTAAAGTGAAAGGGAGAACTTTTCGAACTGCGTTTTTTTTTAGAATGGAATTTCAAATTAAAGCGCGCTAAAAAATTAACAATATCTCGCCCTCTATGGCACGCAGAACATTTATTTTTAAAAACTGGGATAGTTCAAGAAAATAATGAGAACTGCTTTCACATCCCACAAAAATCGAAAAATCCCGCAAAAATAAATTAATTAATAGTTTCCCCAAAAAGGTTTTAATTTAAAGTTCCATTCCCAAAAGAATAAAGCTCGGTGAACTCTATTCTTTTACTCATTTTCGGTATATGTCATCTATAAAATAAATAATAAAATTAAGATCTTCGTTTATAATCTATTCAATGTCTGTTATTAAACAATAGAATGATGATTTTAAAAAAATTGCCATTTTAGTTTCTATTTGTTATAGAATGTTCATTTTCTGAAAATCGTATTGTTTCACCATTTTTTCAGGGAACCCAGTTAAAATCGCATGACATAAAAAATATCAAAGGTATTATAAATATTTATAAGCTAAGAAGACATCACTTTTTAAGATGGTTTTTTTAATAACCAATTTAATAGTATTGAAATTTTTTTTCTTAAATTTATCTTCAAATTTAAGCTTCAAAGAACCATTCGACACATGCTTAATAATTCTGGATTCACTATTCCAGCTCAGATTTAGTACACTTTAATAAATCAATAATTGACATAATTTCAAGTAGATATATCATATGTCATTGTTCAAAAAAAAAGTTTATAAATTACTGCAAAATAAGGGTTTTTTTTTTCAGTTATCTTGATTAAATGTTTCTTTTTCTTCTTCTTCTTTTTATATAGACATGACTTTGTCTGTTTTTCAGTGTGCCAGTAAGTTGATATTCTATCGTTTTCGTGGTTTTCCTACTGATCTTCTTACTATTGGGGAACCATCTCTTGCCGTCTTTACTACAGTATTTGTTTTCATTCGGATTATATGATCGTTCCATTCTACTCTTCTATTTCTTACCTAGTTTTTGATGTTCTCCAACTTGCATTTACGTCGTATATCTGTACTTCTAGCTCTGTCCCATAGTGTCTTACCATCAATTTTTCTAAGTATTTTTTCTCTCCTGTTTGTAAAATCCTTTTAGGCAGCCTGCGAGTCTGTTTGATCTATTCACTTAATCTTCCACTTCGGTTTTAAGCTTTCCGTAGCTAGGTAGTGTGATGCCTAGATAATTAAACTCCATCACCTGTTCTATTATCTGACCTTCCAGCTCCACTTTACATCTTAGTAAATTTACTGTTGTGTCCATGTATTTTGTCTTTTTTTTGGGGAAATTAACATTTTAAATTTTCAGGCGGTTATATTAAATTGGAGCATACGTTGTAAATCATATTCACTTTGAGAAAGTAGTAGCATCTTCTGCATAGCATATTATTTTTATTTGTTTTTCTCCCATTTGGTATCCTTTTTTAGTTCCTACTTTTTATAATATTGCATCCATAATCAGGTTGAACAATAGAGAACTCAGGAAATCGTAAAATAGTTTCGAAACACAATTCAGATTTCTGCTTATAATCTAAGCCTTCTAAAAATTGCAAGGCAAGCAGACGTTGATAAAAGATGTTAAAAGAGACATGGGGAATCTAAAATTTGCATTCCACGACATGTCTTTTACAACTAAGCAGAAATCCTTAGCGAATTGTGCTTCTAGTACTCACACAGAGTAAATCCGAATAAAATGAAAAAAGGCAGCAAATATTTGATTTCACGCAAACAAATCCTATGTATCTGTTGATACGTATTTCGACCTAATAGGTCTCGTCAGAACAGCTATTCATAGGAGTTCTCAACGTGAAAAATCAATATTTTCTGCCTTTTAAAAAGCAACAATAACATGGCTTCAATACGGACGCGCTAGCGACATCTAATTACAAAAATCGTAAAATAGTTTCGAAACACCATTCAGATTTCTGCTTATAATCTGAGCCTTCTAAAAATTGCAAGGCAAACAGACGTTAATAAAAGATGTTAAAAGAGACATGGGGAATCAAAAATTTGCATTCCACGGCATGTCTTTTACAACTAAGCAGAAATCCTTAGCGAATTGTGCTTCTAGTACTCACACAGAGTAAATCCGAATAAAATGAAGATCTATGTGAGTACTAGAAGTACAATTCGCTAAGGATTTCTGCTTAGTTGTAAAAGACATGTCGTGGAATGCAAATTTTAGACTCCCCATGTCTCTTTTAACATCTTTCATTAACGTCTGTTTACCTTGCAATTTTTAGAAGGCTCAGATTATAAGCAGAAATCTGAATTGTGTTTCGAAACTATTTTACGATTTTTGTAATTAGATGTCACTAGCGCGTCCGTATTGAAGCCATGTTATTGTTGCTTCTTAAAAGGCAGAAAATATTGATTTTTCACGTTGAGAACTCCTATGAATAGCTGTTCTGACGAGACCTATTAGGTCGAAATACGTATCAACAGATACATAGGATTTGTTTGCGTGAAATCAAATATTTGCTGCCTTTTTTCATTTTAACTCAGGAAATCTTCCTGTCTTACCACATTGCCAGCTTTAATAGGGTAGATTAGTCCTTCTTCTACTTTTACTTTTATTGTGTTGTTTTGGTAGATATTTTCGATCGTTTTGATTATTCCTAGAGGTATCTCTCTCTTGCATACAGTAAGTGAATAACGTCTTTTAATTTGACCCGGTCAAATGCCTTTGTCAGGTCCACGAAACATAGATATGCTGGTTTGTTGTATTCTGTTGATCTTTCCGATCTAAAATATTGTTGTTCTTTTGCTAGTGTTATAATTTCATTCAATTTATTTGTTATTACTTTGGTTGTTAATTTTAATGTTGTATTTAATAAATTAATTCCTCTATAATTTTTCGGGTCCGATTTGTCTCGCTTTTTGAAGGGAGTTATTATAATACTTGATCTCCATTCCTGAGGAATTCTGTTTTGTTCTATTATATTTTGGATTAGTGTTAATAGTTGTTTGGTCAAATCTCGTTCTTCGTACTTTAGGAGTTCGTTCGGTATTCTGTCCTATCCTGGTGATTTTATATTTTTCAATTTCCGTAATGCTTCGTTTGCCCTTTCCTCCACAATAGTATTACTTTGTTTGATTAAATGTTTGTGTATTTTAATTTAGAAACTTGCAAATTAAAGAAGTGTTTATGATCTATAACATTTATTTGAACTATTTTTCCCTAGAATGTGTAAAAAACGTTTCGTAAGCAAAAAATTATTTTTTTACTTTTTATGATTGTTTAAAATATTCAAAGGTTGTCACTTTTTTAAAGTTTTAAACATTTGATATTGTAACAATAAAACACTGAAAACTTTGTTTTAAAACTTCCACAAAATTTATTTTAAATCTTATCACTACAGCTGTTTCGGCTGATTGCCTTTCTCAAGTGATCTACTTGAGATCAGATCACTTGAGAAAGGCAATCAGCCGAAACAGCTGTAGTGATAAGATTTAAAATAAATTTTGTGGAAGTTTGAAAACAAAGTTTTCAGTGTTTTATTGTTACATAAAATAAATTTCCATCAAGAAACGGTCTAATCCATCAAACATTTGTTATTAGCTATCCCTCATATTCCTTTTACAGCTTTCAAAAATCTACAGGATGGTCCTTAAGTAATTGTATAAAAAGAAATCGCAGATTCTATACTTCAAATATTACTTTTTAAGTCAACTTGCTTTAATAAAATGTTAATATTAAAAAAGATACAGGGTGTTAAAGTGGAAATTTAAAATTGTATTTTTCGCTATAACTTTTATTTTTGTAAACATTTATGTATAAAAATTTACAGCTAAGTACTATTTAATAGCAGAAATTATAATTTGATGCATACTTTGATACAGCTAATAGAGGGCACCACATATGCCACATACGTGGCATACATTTGCACTTAACTTTTTTGGTCTTTAACTTACCGGTATTTTTGATAAAAAATATTAAAGATACATTATTTTAACAAAAAAGAGGTATATTTGTTAATAACTTCAAAACTCAACAGTTTTCGGGATAATTGCATTTTACAAATAAACTGCATAATTCTGATTTAACGCAATTACTCCAGGCGATGAAAAAAAATATAGATAAAAACATTAATTTTGTTATAAAATACCTTTAATATAGTCAATAGGTAACGAAATATTAAATAAAATAAATATATCAGCAGGATAATTATTAATAGGATTTGATAAAATAACAAAATAATTGGATTTTACATCAAACATTTTACGTTTTGTATCAAATTAAACTCATAATCAAAACCTTTTATTTACAAACCAAAGTAAATGTTCGATATGTCCACCATTTTCTTTGATGCATTTATCAATACATTCCATAGTTGTGTTAAGTATAATAATAGGTAACTTTTTGAAATTTTTGATGAATTAAATAATTATATTATTATTTCACCACAAGAATATGACTACCACGAACAATTGAACGTTCAGGAAAGTGTATTTAAATACTGTCTCACTCCGCTTTCTCTGTAATGTAATGACAATAACAATTCTTCCAAGAGATCAATAAAATTATTTTATAAAAAATGTAAATAAATCTCACCATTCAAATTAAAAGGTAATTCGCATATCCGTGAAATATCATTTAAAATTCATATTTAAAATGCATGTCCTATGGTTTGAAACCATTGATAATTATTTTTTACGGATATGCGAATTACCTTGCAATTTGATTGTCGAGATTTATTTACATTTTTTATAAAATAATTTTATTGATTTGTTGTAAGAATTGTCATCAAATTTAAAGCGAAATATGTGGTTTCTATAAGATGGTACACCATTACATTACAGAGAAAGCGGAGTGAGACAGTATTTAAATACAACTTTCCTGAACGTTGGATTGTTCATTCTAGTCATATTCTTGTGGTGAGATAATAATATAATTATTTAATTCATAAACATTTCAAAAAATTACTTATTATTATACTTATAATACTTATAATAAATACTGCAGCAGTTTCTTTAGAACCAATGGCGCTATTTAATATGGGACGATATTTTATGGAATGTATTGACAAATGAATTAATGAAAATGGTTAACATATCGAACACTTACTTTGACGAAAAGTTTAATGTTATTTACTTTAACTATTTCTTAATTTGGTTTGTAAATAAAATTTTTTTTATTATGACTTTAATTTAATACAAAACGTAAAATGTTTGATGTAAAATCCAATTATTCTGTTATTTATCAAATCCTATTATTTTATCCTGCTGATATATTTATTTTATTTAATAATTCATTAACTAATAACTTTATTAAAGTTGTTTTATACCAAATTTTAGAAGTATTGATATTTTTCTTTAATTTTCTTTCGTTGCCTGGGGTAATTGCGATAAATCAGAATTATGTAGTTGATTTCTAAAATGCGATTATCTCGAAAACTGTTGAGTTTTAAAGATATTAACAAGTATACTTTTTTTTGTTAAAATAATGTATCTTTAATATTTTTTATTTAAAATATCGGTAGCTTGAAGAGCAAACACGTTACGTGCAAATGTATGTCACATATGTGGCATATGTGGCGCCCTTTATCAGTTACATCAAAGTATACATCAAATTATAATTTCTAATATCTAGTAGTACCCAGTTGTAAATTTCTATACATAAATGTTGGCAAAAATGAAAGTTATAGCGAAAAATAAAATTTTAAATTTCCACTTTAACACCCTGTATCTTTCTTAATATCAACATTTTATTAAAGCAACTTGACTTAAATCGTAATATTTTAAAGTGTAGAATCTACGGTTTCTTTTTATACAATTACTTAAGGACCACCCTGTATATTAGATTTTTTCAGCACTTTTTCCTTCTTTACTGACCTACTTACATATACTGGTTTAAGAAAAATTTAAATATATCTGATTCATATAAAACAGTAACATATACAGTTCTTTATTATGCAAAATCGATTGAACTTCCTGAGAGTTTTTTCTAAGCGTCATAGTGGTTCAACCACCAAATTCCGAAACCAAATCTTTCATTTGACGGAATTCATCTACCCCACCCCCAATCCCTGATGTATCTTCACACAAACCGAACTTCGATAATAAATCCCTTTGAGTGCTCACATACAAAAACCAATTTACGTTCTTTTTTACCCTGTGACCTTCGGCCTGAGCCCTGCATTTTCATGTACTATTGTAACGCTTTAGAATTGTGGTAGAAGTTGTGGTAAAGTTATGGGGTAAAAGTGGACTATATAAATAAACAAATTTAAAAATAATGAAGCCAAAAGTAAAGTTAAATATTGTATTTATATGAGATAAAACTACATGTTACATTTTTTTGACATTTCCAATCCAGCAACCTTTTTTAAAAATTTAAATTTCTTCATTTACAATACTTTTTCACGCCACAAGAAGTATTTTATTTATAAACATTTACATTCAATTTGAAAAAGTACTTTGACAATTTATTAACTGAAGAATTTGTGACAGAACAATGTTTACCAAAATAACAAACGAAGAACTAGTTACCACTTAAAAAAATTAAACGTTTTTGTTTGTCTATTGTGTATTGCATATGTGTTGTGTATAAATTGTAGATAATATCTGCTACTTCCTATAATTCGATATTGTTAGTATGTCCTGATTTTGGAGATAGTATTGGCAACCAAAACCTGCTGCATTCTGCTAATAGGTTTGCTACACATTTTTCTTCAATAAGTAGAATGAGAGCTCCTTCTATAAATTTTACCTTTTTCATGTCTGTTTCTTTTAGTATTATTAATGGATCTTTTCATTGTATGCTGTACTCATTGTCCCAGGCATTTTTGCATATCTGAGATTTGCCAAAGTCTCTGTTCATGATGTATGTTTCATGCTCGTTTATCGTGACACTATTGGTCTTTCTGTTTGTCCCATATATAAATTGTCGCATTCACAGGGTATTTTATAAGTGCACAGTGGTAAATAAGATGGGAAATTTTCCTCAGTGCTAGGTAATTTTCCAGATCCCAAAACACCACCTTGTTTGTTTTGTTAGGTGTTTTTGAATAAGAAAAATGTATCTATAAGAAAAACATTTATTTATAATTAACAAATACATGTTCTAAAAAAAACAAAATAAAAGAAAACGTGAGGTTCTAAGGTAGTGCTTAGTTCTCGTCACTTGTCTTCGCTCTTTTCGTCATGATTTGCTTATTTTCACCTGCAGATAATTTAAAAAAATTGTACAAAGAGGTTTGTTTCTTTTTTCCTTTAAGGATATTGGGAAAGTAAGTCAGGCAAATGTCGTTGAATAACTCATATGCACGACCAGTTGCAACTTTTTTTTCGAGCTGATTTTTATTCACAAAGTCTACAACTTTCTCCCACATTCATAAGATCTTGTTTATATTTCTTATAGAGATAACATCCTCCATTTCCGACTTTGCTTTAAAACCATTTTTTCGTTTAACCATCGTATGCTGCTGCGAATGTAAAACATGTAACCTCAGTTGTCAGCTCCTGAGATTGCTCCTCGGCGAGTTCATTCATATCTCCCTCCTACCTCCAGACCCGCAGATTCTCTCAAAGACACATTATCTACCACTGTAGGTTCCTATCCTTTAAAGTCCCTTTCATCTGCAGTCTCACGCCACCCACCCAGGCCTAATTAATAGTTCTTAAACATATCACGATGTTAAAGTGGTCCTTCCAGAACCATCGAAGGGTAAGGTTTGTGTTCTCCGTCACCTTAAAGCAGCGTCGAAAAATGTGCGTTGTATACAACTTCTTAATATTAGAAATTACCTGCTGATCTATGGACTGCAATATAGTACAACCCAAGTTCACTATATTGCAGATGGTGTTGGGTGGTACGTAGAGTAAATCGTCATCGAGATTTGTTTGGTAAGCAGGGGCATTTTCTAGGATGAAGGACTTGCATTAGTAAGTTGTTTTCCTTTAGATATTTTTTTTAACATGCACAGCGCATGTTGAGATCGTGTGCTGTGTTGTAGGGTGCAATTCCTCGTATTTTGCTTTAATCTCAAAACACACAAGGACACAGGGCACAAAACACATTACAACACTTCTTTATCAAAGTGCCACTGTATTTCTTTAATCTTTATTGTGTATTGTTGGGTTTGGTTTTGAACAGAATAGATCTCAGTATCTTAGTTCTTTTAAATGTTTTTGTGATATACTTATTTTCTATCCTTTTCAATTTTTCAGTTCTTTTCATATGGTATTGCTGTCATTTTTTAATCCATTTTTGTGAGTGTTTCTGGATGGCTTGCGGTTTTTTGTTGCTTACATTCATATTAACATTAAAGCATATGCTTCAGATTATATTATATAGTGATTTGATAATTCATTTTTTGATGTTTGCGTTGTGGTTGAAGTGGTAACTTAAATATCTGTTGGTGTGGGTCAGTTTTCTGTAAACTTTGGTTGCATATCGTGTGTCTTCTTTTGTCATTAACACGTTGGGAAAGACAGTGGTATTATATTAATATCCATCAAAAGGACATACTCGTCTTGCTTTTCATACATCATCATCATCAATTTGCCTATATTTTTCCACTGCTGAACGTAGGCCTCCCGTAAAATTTTCCATCTATTTCTATTTTGAGCTTCTTGCATCCAGTTTGTGGTGCTGCATTTGATATCATCCGTCCATCTAGTCGGTGGTCGTCCTCTGCATATGCATCTTGCCTTGGTCGCCATTCCAGAATCTTTCTGGTCCATCTATCATCCGTTAATCTGACAACATGTGCGGTCCAAGCCCATTTAGCCATGGCTATTTTTTCAACTTTTTCCGCTTTCTGAAAGCGGATTAATTAAAAACGTTGATCAGTACGAATATCTCGGAGTTACACTAAGCGAAGACGGGAGAAACGACAAAGATATAACAAGAAAAATAGGAAAAGGAAAAAACATGATAAAAACACTACATCCGATCCTGTGGAATAAAACTTTAACTAAGAAAACAAAGAAAAATATATATCACGCTATGATTCAGCCGGTGCTGACGTATGGGTCAAAAGTGTGGGTCTTTAACAATAATATGTCACAAAAACTCCTCTCAACGGAAATGATGTACTGGAGAAGATGTTCCGGGTTAACTTTGTTTGACCACATAAGAAATGAAAACATAAGAGAGAGAATGAAAGTAAAGAACACAATAATGGATACGATAGCCGAAAAACAATTAAAATGGTATGGACACCTGAGACGGATAAACGAAGAAAGGATACCACGAAAGGTTTGGAACTGGAGACCTACACAGAGAAATAAACGGGGAAGACCAAGAAAGAAATTCGCTATATATATATATATATATATATATATATATATATATATATATATATATATATATATATATATATATATATATATATATATATATATATATATATATATATCAACTGCATCTGTGACTCCTGTTCTTCTTCTCATTTCTAGGTTTGGTACTTTATCTCTTATGGTAATACCTAATATTGATCTTTCCATGCGTATTGTTCTTTTTGTCAGAGTCAGTGTTTCTGCACCATATATAAGAACCGGTAAAACGCACTGGTTAAAAACCTTTTTAAACAAACTGGGATACTAGACTCGAAAATGTAATTCAATCTACCAAAGGCAGCCTATGTGAGATCTATCCTTCTTTGTATTTCAGTTGTCTAATTATCTCGGCCTAAGCGAATCTCATGCACTAGATATTTGTAAGCTATTACTTGGTCGATGCTATGGCTGTCAATTAGAATTTTACCGCTGACTACAAGATTGGTCATAAATTTTGTCGTTGAGGTGTTAATTTTCAGACCAATTGTTTGTGACACTTTATAGAGCGTGTGCAGCATTTTTGTAGCTTTGTCAACTCTATCAGATATTAAAACGATGTCATCGGCAAATCTTAGGTGGTTCAGATCTTCTCCATTTATATTAATTTCCATATTATCCTCTCGTTCTATTTGCTTGAACATATATTCAAGAATAGCTGTAAACAATTTAGGAGAGATAGTATCATCCTGTCTAATTCCACGTTCTATTCGAAACTTCTTGGTATCTTCATGAAGGCGGACACAAGCTGTACCAGTTTCGTAAAAACTTTTAATTAAGTCGATATATAGGTAGTCAATGCGGCAGTCAGCCAATGCTCGAAGCATTTTATGATGATCTATAGTATCGAACGCCTTTTCATAATCTACGAATATAAGAAAGATAGGCTTGTTATACTCTGTACACTTTTCTATTAGCGTTTTTATAACTTGTAGATGATCATTTTTCTTTTTCATACAGTCCACAAGAAAGTTGCCAGTTCGAACATATGTCACAATTTCTATATAATCGAAACTCATTATATTTTAAATAAGGACCTAAAATGTCTTCCAAAGAAAGTATGTGGAACGGGTATGGGTCTCTTACACCGTCCAAGTGTAGCTGAATAACGGCAGGTTGGCACGACCTAAGTGTACTTGGTTAAAAGCCTGCTTGGACTTTGCGCACGCAATACTTGGAAGCTACTTTGATCGTGTTACCTGTTCATCCAAGTACATTTGTATTAACAGATTCCATCCAAGTTGAACGCTAGCCAACTTCCTTGGATCCAAATAGTGTGGTATTGGAAAATGAAGTGACATCGGTAACGAAAAATCGAGAACGGAAAGTGAACACAAAAAGAAAATGGTCTGCAAGGGAGAGTGTTACATTCATGGAATTATACGAAGCTGAGGTTCCATTATAGAATGTACGGATAAAGGAATATAAAAATAAGAATGCTAGAAGTGCGGCATTCTTTCTTTTTTATTCGTTTTTTCTGAAGTTTAAGCTCAGGTATCAACATATCAGTAACCACTAGAACACCTTCCACAATCACTTCCGCCATTTTTACAATGGTTATTTAACATCCAAGTCATTTAACCGCGGCAACCAACTTAGTACAAGTACACTTGTACAAGACCGCTTGGTCCAAGTTGGAATCCTTGGAATTCTTGGATCGTGTCAACCCACCTTAAATATTCTGTCAGGTGGGTAAAAGTAATTTGGTAAAAATTACTTCGGATTATTCTTTCGACTTGCGGTGTATCATCATTAAATACATTATGTCATAATGCAAGCAGTGCATTTTTAAATAGTTTGTTAGATAGTTGATGCAGTTGCCATTTATTTGCTTTGTGCTTTGATACAAAAAGTATTATGACCTACAGTTGATAAGTGACCGGATAGTTGCTGGCGTGACTGCTTCCTTCGGCAGTTAAAATGTAAGAAATTGAAAGTTCGTTGTGTAATTCTCATGCAAAATTCAAATTTTTAGACAACGCGGTGTTGCAACGAGGGGAAAAAGGTAGAAGCGTTGTTGCCAAGGTTGGATTAATTAACAATGTTGCCAATAACAGTGTGTATGTCTAATCTGATCTTTTAAAGTTATTTTCCGTGTCTTTAACAGAATGCAATTAGTATAGCTCCTAACCTGGGGCGAAATACATTTTGAGCTTTTAGAAATTAGCAAAGCAGTTAAAAAGTTGCAAAGCGCTATTAACACTCCAGAGCGCCGTATGTTGGAGAATAAAATAAAGATGAAAAAAATTAAAAAATGTTAAAAAATCGTTTTAGATTTAATACATTAGAATGTATAATTTAAATAAGATGAAACCACTAATATTTTGATGACTTATTATTTTTATTACGTACAACATTTTACAACGTTATTTTTAATATATTTATATAAGAAATAGTTTAAACAACAAAATTCAATTAAAATTTTAGAACTGACATTTTCCTGTAAAATATGTGTCATCATAGTAATTACAGTAAATCTAATTACACACATTAAACCTCAGCTGCTACCAGCGATATATAGCATCTCAAATAATTAGGTAATATGATAGTAAGGGAGGCAAAGCAAAATTACGAAGAGAATATGAATAATAAATAGCACACGTGCCTCTAAGTCCTTTGACATCATAAAGTTCTGTGTTCAGTTACTTATTCGTACCTTCATATCCATTTTCTTTTAGTTATATGTAACATATTAAATGGAGTAAGCTTTTTTACAACATATTTTTATTAAATTCATAAATGTTATTATACAACGCATATTTATGTCGAAAAGTATTATTGGAAAATTATATAGTGATTAAAAAAATACTTATTATGACGAAACTACTTATCTATATGGCTTATTGTATGACCCACACTTAATGACCTGACAGATATGAGTTTAATTGTTTCCATATTTGTGATGTAAAATTTCGTCTAATGTCTTAATAAGACGTGTGTTATGTTTACTTTTGCTACTATAGTCGCTGATTAATTACTACTGGGTGCAATTTTAGATCATTTTGAAAAATAATCCATTGCGACCATTAAGTACTTTTTTTCTCTATGTCATCGGAAGTAAGCAGAGAATATCCACTGCAAGTGTTGTGCCATTTTACCACGACGTCTTTGTTTTACCATTAGATAAATTGCATTTATTACACCAATTTTCTGTACCAATTGTTGTTGAAAAATATAATAAGAATCAAGGTTGAGAAAGATATAGAAACGCTAGAGAATTTGGAGCAGATAGACGTTGAAGTAACATGCACTGCTCTAAAAAGGAGAATAACAAAGATACAAGAAGATAACATCAGATTCACGAAAAGCAGTAGAAAACAAGAATGGCTAACGCAAGAAATCATGGACCTCATGGACGTAAGACGAAAACATAAAATAAACCTAATAGAATACAAACGAGTCAATAAAATCATTATAAAAAAGTGCAGAGGAGCTAAAGAAAACTGGATGTCAACCAATTGCCTAGAAATTGAACAACTGCAGGAAAGATACGACACCTTTAATGTCCATAAAAAAGTGAAAGAAATGACAGGTAGATACAGAAAGAGACAAGGAACAATATTAATAAATAATAATACCGAGATAATTATATGCCTTCTTCTTTGCGTGCCATATCAGAAATATCCGACGTTGACGATCACCATTGCGAAGGCTTCTCGATCTTCTGCAATATGGAATAATTGTCCTGCATTTTATATCTGAGTCAATGCACGAATGTTCCTCAACCAAGAAACCCGTTTCCTTCCTACACCTCTACGGCCCTCTATTTTGTCTTTAAAGATTAGTGTTATATTTTATATCGATATTTCCCTACTATATAGAGAACAATAAGAACATGAAAGTACTGAAAACATGTATATCCATTAGCAGCAATAAAATCATAAAGATAAAAGACGACCGTGGAACATTGTGTTCGGATAAGGAAGAGATCGTTAGAGAAATCCGAAAATTTTATAAGAAGCTATATACTTCTACTATTCCGAACCCTGGTATACCAAAAAAATATATCTTAAATATGGGCTCAGAGGATCTCCCTGAAATAATAACATCAGAAATTATAGCCGCCCTAAAACAAATGAAAAATGGGAAAACACCAGGAGAAGATCAAATTACTTCGGAGATGCTAAAAATGGGAGGCACTGCATTAGAAGAGAAAATGCGAGCATTACTAAATAAACGCCTATTGGAAGGACAAATACCAAAGACATGGAAAAATGTGGAAGTCATTCTACTCCATAAAAAAGGGGACGCCGCAAATATAGAAAACTACCGACCAATAAGCTTATTGTCACACCTATACAAACTACTAACCCAAATAATAACAAACAGATTGACAGCTAAACTAGATGCATACCAACCAGTGGAGCAAGCAGGCTTTCGTAAGGGTTTTAGCACTATCGATCACTTGCAAACAATCCGGATAGTTATTGAAAAAACAATAGAGTACAACATACAACTACTAAGAGTAACTAAGAGTAGCTCAACGGACCATCAAGCCTCAGAGACAAAATTCCTAACACCGAAATACGTCGAAGAACTAAAGTAACCGACATCATGGGAAAAATAGCGACATTGAGATGGCAATGGGTAGAACATGTAGCAAGACAAGACACCCACATATGGTCTCATAAAGTGACTTTCTGCAGACCTCGAGAAACAAAAAGAAGCGTAGGAAGACCCAAAAAGAGATGGATAGACGATATAACAGCTGTAGCTGGAAAACAGTGGATGAGAATTGCAAAAGATAGGGAAGCGTGGAAGCAATTGGAGGAGGCTTATGTCCTACTATATGTCCCAGATAAAACATTTTTTGATGTTTAACTGTCTTTAGTAATTCTCTAATTTTGTTGACGCTCCTTAGTACTTTTTCAGTAAAAGCTCAGAAAAATGGAAAAGCCACCGGTCCAGGGCCTCGACTTAATAACAGCATTATTTAATAAGATATCTGACTCAGGTAAATACCATCAGACTGGATTAAATCAAAAGTCGTTACATTACCAAAAAAATCGAATGCCTCACACTACGATGATGTGTGAAGTGTGAGTTGCAGATACGTGACACTCAATTCGGATTTCGAAATGGATTAAGAACACCAGGTCTTTTTGCCCTAAATGTGTTAAAACAACCATGCAGAGACATGAATGTAGATGTACATGCATGTTTTATTGATTATCGAAATGCATTTGACTGCGTTAACCATCAAAAGATGATCGAAATTCTGAGAATAACTGGAATTGACGAACAAGATTTGCGAATTATCTCTGAACTATATTGGCACCAAACGGCAACAATTGAAATAAAGCACAGAACCGACGAGGAGTGCGACAAGGTTGGAGACAACAAATATTTGGGGGCAAATATTAACAGACAGTGTAACTCAAAAATAAAAATCCTGTCAAGAATTGAACAAGCGAGGAAAACACTCATGAACAAGAAAACATTTTTTACAAGATCAAACCTTAGTGTAGAGCTCAGAATTCGAATGGCCAGATGTTACGTTTTTCGTATTTTGCTGTATGGCTGTAAAAGTTGGAGAATAAATTTTGATACAGAAAAAAGAATAGATGCCTTTAGAATGTATATAATAAGACCGTTGCTGAGAATTCCGTGAATACAAAAAGTTACCAATGGTGAGCTACAGAGATTCCCATTGAGCCCATTACGCCTGTATAGGTGCACTATATTTGGTTATTTTCTACCAAATAGATCTTACTCCATTTTTAAGCTATTCTCGTATGACTTTTAAGTCATTATTGTTCTTTTATACTCTTTTTTAAGATATTTCAGGGAAGTTTGATCATTATCCTTTTTCTATTTGCCTTTGGTCATCTGGAGACTTACGTCCTTGGTTAAATTTTCTTGGTTTGTAAGTCTTTTAAAGTATTGACATTGTCGGTACAAACAACGTTGCCTAGAAAGAATAACGGTAGTGTTATAAAGACGTCCTTTTCGATTTACTACGTCGAAGTTACACTGTTGAGGTCTCTCTATACACCAAGCAACTTGTCCCTCTGGCTGTTTACATAAAATGCATTAGCTAGTACAAAGTTCTGTGGTCAGTTCTAATTATAAATTTTTTTTGTAAAGGAAAGTGTGAAAATGTTCTAGATCTTTGATAATACTTAGGAGCTCTTTCCTGGCTAGACGCAATAAAATAATTATTTTTACCATTTTTTATTGTTTTACTAAAATATATTTATGCTATTAATTTTTCTTCGCCTTCCTGTTCCTATGATATTATGGCGCCAGTACCATGACATTTTCTATCTACCCGTGGATGTAACAATTTGTAAAAACTGAAATCTTGCCTGATCGGTTTCAATTTCATCTACTGAAACAATACGACTATGTCCTAGATACTACGCCGCACTTTAAAATAGAGAACATTTCTTATCTCTCTTGTCGTTTCCCCATTGCTGAGGATCGTGATTCCCTACAATGCGGGCTGTCAATTCTCTCCATCTCTTGAGATTTTGGGCTGCTCTCATGGACTCGGAAAACGTCTCTCCAGTGGCTTTCTGTACTTGATCTGACCATCGGATAGGTGAGCGTCCTCGGCCTCTACGTCCTTCTACGTTTCCGCACACAATTAGTCTTTCTAAGTTGTCATTGTCTCTTCTCGCAATGTGGCCAAAAAACTTTAAAACATTTGCAAGACACTGAGAGGAGAGTCTGGTCTGAATGTTTAGCTCTTCGAGAATCGACTGATTGGATCTGTGCTCCGTCCACGAGACGCATAGCATTCGTCTCCAGCACCACATTTCGAATGCGTCAATCCTTTTCCTATCCTCTGATTTTATTGTCCATGTTTCGGCACCGTAACTAAAGATTGAAAAAACGAGTGTCCGTACCAGTCTCATTTTGAGTTTTTTGGACAAAGAGCGGTCCTTCCATATTTTTGACAGTCGACTCATCGCGTTCTTGGCCATTCCTATTCTTCTGCGAATTTCCGTATGGCAGGAGGCTGCATTACTTAAGGAAGATCCTAGATACGTGAACTCGTCTACTTTCTCGAATTTATTTAGGGAGCCTGTTGTTTGGAGGATATTCGCGTGGTCCACAATCATGATGAACATTTCTTTTAATTTATCTATAAATTGGCATAGTCCTATTTATCAAATATCTTGCTAAAGTTATTCAGATGCTCATTAAAAATTTTGGACAGAATCATTGTATCAAGATATGCTTAACATATTTTTCACGTAGATCATCTTAAAATATTTCCAATCAGACATTCAAACATGTCTGGAATAATACAAAAACCAAATAGTAGAACCTGGAAGCGGTAGAGACTACAGTTGAAAAAGATCATCCGGATGTACTTTTACTTGCCAGTAGCCGTTTTTTAAATCTGTCAAAACCATTTGACATCTCATAAAATGTTTAGTGTATCATCTATTTATGGCGATCGAAAAGACAGTTCTTTTTGTGTAATCTGATTTAATATTTTATAGTTAACACAAAAGCGAGTATATTTGTCTTTCTTGGTTTTTAAGAGTACTGGTAAACAACAGATGCCCGTAACTACTTCGGGTTATCGGCATTTATCATGTTTTGTTTGCATTTTCACCTTCCTGTTGTTTAGTAAACGGTTATCTTCGCGGGGCTTGACGTATTGGTCTTGAATCATCAGTTTAAATTCTATATTGAATTAGACTTGTACGACCTCTAAATTTCCCGAATTCTAAAATATCGTAGTTTCCATTAATAATTTTAACCCCCTCTGTGGCTTAGTGGTAAGAGCGCCTACCTTTAAACCTAAAGGTCGTGAGTTCGAATCTCATCTGGGTGGAGAAATTTTCGTTTATTAAAAATTAGTGAATGAAAATAATTTCTATCCTTGTGCGATCGGTACTAACCGGAGGGACCGCAGACGTTCGGATACAATTAGCGTCTCTTAGCAAAGACAATGACGTCGACTTTGCTAAGTATCAAGACAATTATTCTAGACACATCTACACACAAACACACTCCACTAGGTACCTGACTGTACCATGTCAATGATCTTGTCGAGGCATTAACTCAATAATAATAATAAATTAATAATTTTATTAATTCTTCAGTTGTTTAGTGATCAACGTTCTTGATTAGTTGTTTCACGAGGCTACCATTAACTAAGTAATTGGAAGCTGTATTCTATTTTAAATATTTTTTACACTATATTACTATATTATATTATTTTTTAAGCGTACAGAATTCTATTAATGTCCTTTCTTTAATTTAAAATGGTTTTTAAACAAATTACCAACCCTTACTCGAATAATATAATCTACGTTAAAGAGGCATCTAGCTAAAAATATTCCACTAACCAGTTCCTCGCTTTCCATCTTAGAAATCCTTAGACCTTCAGGTTTTTTACTCAAGTTTGCCAGGAAGGATACTTGCAGAATTTTGAGCAATTTCTGTATCCTCTCTTACTGTAACTCCTACTTGAGGTATCGATTCTTTTAAATTTAGTATAAGTTTTTCAGTTTCATTAAACAAAATTTATGATAAATTTGTTTTGTATAATATCCGTCGCAAAAACGAAGTCGTCTTTAATATCAGCTACAAGAAAGAGGTGTTTTATCATGGTGTTGCCAACCTGTATGGTTGCTGCTATCTCTATATGAATTGGTATAATGTGAGCTAAACCTGTTTCAAGAACTAAGTTTGCTTTAGTTGCAGTTTTTTATTCAGTAATCCGGTTTGACTAAAGAATCTGGTGTTTCTTGATTTGCCATAGGTATAGTGTCGACTTCTATTCGTTTCCCTGGCTATTGTTTGAATATCTGTGGTCAGCTGGTGGGAGGGGAGATCGATTCCTTAGGGGCTTATATCTACCAATATTTCTAATAGGTTTATGTGACGAGCTTTTAGATATCTTCTTCTTGGAACTCATTATTTAGTTTTTCTATTCTTCCGCAACTAACAGGTGTTTTCTTTTGAGATTTTTGTTGAATACTTTTGCAATGTGCTTAACGTTTAGAATAAAATAGGTTGTTGGAAATCTGCGTTAGTGAGTTCTTCATTTTTTCATAATCTTATTTATTTTAATTTTAAGCGAGATCTGGAAATATTTTTCACCGCTTTATACTCCTGTTTTCAGATTGGTGCTCGATTTAGCTTTTGTGATGTAATCGGAGAGCTTGTTGCAAAGCGTTTCTTTAACTGTGTTCCGCGGAACCCTAGGGTTCCGTGAGGATAATTCAGGGGTTCCGCGACAGCTACGGGCTATTTTATTAACATTCAAGGAAGTACATAACATAAAAAAGGAATAAAGATTTAACGACACAAATAAATTCTACTCGCTATTCTGGACATGCTGGATATTCTGATTCGGTGCAAATGCGATGGTCTGACGTTCCGAATTGTACGGCGCCATCAGAACAATCATTTTTGGTATTTAATGCAACCGCCCTGGTGCAACCGATATCTTCTTCTTAAGGTGCCTTCTCCATTACTGAAGGTTGGCTATAACTACAGCAAATTGCTCTCTATCTTGAGCTGTTCTTAGTATCGCATGTGTGTCCATGCCTGTCCAGTCTCTTATGTTCTTCAACCAGGAGCATTTTCTTCTTCCTGGACCTCTTCTTCCTTCCACTTTCCCTTCCATTATAAGTCGCAACCGATATAATTACGGGAAATCTCGGTATCGGATGTCTGGCTGAATTCTCTATTGATATACAACGCATATTTATCATTACTCTGCGACTATGGGAGTATTTTACAATATTTGTCTCTTGCCGGTGTATGTCTTATAAATTAACTCATTGAAGATTACTGATAGTGATTTTAAAAACTGTCACAATCAATTACTTAAAACCAAACTGTCTAAAAAATGTGTTGAAATTGCAAGTGTTTGTATCTAATAGTTCACTGTTAAAGATAATATATCAAAATTAGTGACCTCTTTCTTTAAGAGAATTGTCTTTTTTTATGTAGAAACCTTTTTTAAACTGCGTTACGCATATATCTTACCAAAAACAAATTGTGTTTTAATTTGCCTCTGTAGCAGAGGGCGTTAAAGTTAACTCCCGACATAAAAGCGATGCAACTGAAATCGCCGCAAACCAAATTAAACCAATAATGGCCTCTACAATAAATCAACCCAGAGCAGCTACTAAAAAACTAAGGAAATATGATGAAAGTTATATAGGTTTAGGATTCATGAACAATAATGATAATCTTTAGTGCACTATATGCAAACAAAGTTCTACCATGACTCTCTATGGCTCTAGCTAAAATACGTCATCATTTACAATCGGTTCACAGTACAGTTGACGAGATTAAAGAAAAAAATTCTTTATTCAGAAACGTGGCGATCTCTTAAAAATAAAAACGGTTATGGTTCACGAAACGCGTGGTGTTCGTGTGTATCAAGGTATAAATAAATGCTTATTAAAAGCTTAAAACTTTATTTTAAAGGTCTTTTCGGAATTAAATCATTCCAACATCAGTTTAATAAAAGATAGGGTAAAAAACCAATATTAAAAAATACGTAACTTGAAATTTAAACGTATAAAAAGAACACGTTGGTTATTTACTTACATAAAAAGTTATTAAAAACATTGTTTGGCCACAGAAAAAACTAGAAAAACATGAGTAATATATAATCCTCGTAGAATCTACAAAGGTAAATGCAATAGACCATTAAATTCTGTAATTAATAAAAACTACAACTGGGGGCATTTAACATATCCCCCAGGAGCTGGTGAAATTTTGTCTACTTACATTACCTCTGATCTGTGCTGGAGTCTAGGGCTAACTGATAGAAAAGTGGTATGAAAAATCAGTCAGTATCCGCCAATGTCAAGTGGAATGACTTGACTTCACTTCGTCTTTTGGCTAGCATACAAGTGCATCCGCCAGCACATTTCTTGTGTGTTGCAGTTTTTCTTGCTCTTAGCAATACTGCAGCACTTTTCTATAAAAAAAGAAGATTACCAAGTGGAATGATGTGGTAGGAGCAAAAGTCATAGTGCTTCCGTTTATGGATTGGCTGTTTTTAGTGAAGAATTATGTTTAATGTGTAGTAGGATCAATAGCAATTTTTGATCTGTTAACAAGGGGGAAGAATGTCAAACAATGAGTGACTGTGATGTAAATTAAATTTGGTATACTAAGTTAAGACAAAGTTTAAGTTAGGTAATTGAAAATTAAATAATTATCAAAAGTGAAAAAGGGGGATGTTATTACCTAATAATTTCATTATATGAAGTAAGTAGAGATAGTTAATTTGAAAATTATGGAAGATAAATAAAGGAAAAAGAAGTAGGAGATATGAACGTGAAGATATAAACTGGGGATACTAAAAATAACTGTGATAAGGAAAAGATTGATGTAAAGTGAGTATTTATAAGAAAACCTTTGTGATTAGTTAGGGTGGAAATTATTTGAGAGGATTTGAAATTGGATATTAGAATAAGGATGTTAGTGTATTAAGGATGACAAGAATAGTGTTAAGTATGACAGGATATATCGGGCAATGATTAAGTTAGGAAAAAGAGAGGAAGCTATGTAGAAGTAAGTAAAACTGGATGTATAGTTAAAAGAAAGAAAGTTGGATCAGGAGAATAATTGTCGATGTAGTGGGACGAAGTCTCTGTTGAGGCTGGTGTGACGATTAACACAATTGGGACTATTTTTCTTTTCCTTGGCGATCTCCAAATCCTCAAAAAGTCAAGTTTGAGATAATCTCTACCTGGGATGTTATGAAGAAGAGAAATATCATCTGGTATCTTGATTGTCTGATTGTGATATTTAAGATGATGGGAAAAAGAAGAAGAAGTATTCTCTAACTTAGAATGTTTATTGGCCCTGGTTACCAGAGATCTACAAGTTTTACCAATGTAAGTGGCATCACAGTCAGAACATTGAAGTTTATAAACTCCACTACGTTTGCTGAAGTCAATAGAGTCCTTACTATTGCATATTGATCTACTCAATTTATTGTTAACTTTAAAGACAAAATTCAGTATAGTGTTTTTAATTGATTCGAAGAGTGTTGGTGAAATGGTGAGTGAAAAAACAGTGAAGTGGTGAAGTGTGGTAATGAGAAGTAAGATGGGGAATTCGAAGTAATGGTAATGTAAGCTGATTGTTGAAGCAATTTACGTTTCTTTTTATGAATGAATTTATGGATGATACCAGGGTTATAGCCATTATTGAAAGCAATCTGTTTGATTATGTTGAGTTCTTGGTTGTAGTTAAACGATGAATGAAACTATTGATACAGCTAATGTGTGTGAAATTGGATGGGTAGAATCGAAATGTATGACATGGTCTGTTTGTGTGGGTTTTCTGTAGATACTATAATCAAAAACGAAAAAGCAACTGAAGTTTCTTACTTAGTCATCTATTTGATAGTGTAGCGTTATCATCATCACGTAGCGCTACAACCCTGGGTGGGTCTTGGCTGACTGTACAACTTTTTTCCAATTTGTTCGGTCTTCCTACAACCTAGTGTCAAATAGAATGTTCATTTTCCGGAGATCTGCTTGGATGTTATCTCTCCATCGCATTCTGGGACTCCCAAAGGCAAAAGTGGTCTTTTACCTTTGGGAATCTCCTCCCATACCAGTTTTACAAGTCCTTCTTTATGCAGTCTGTGCAATATCGGCGTCGTTGTAGAGTGCTTTTAATTCTACATTGGTTCTGATCTTATACTGGTTTGTGGTGATGTCATGGTGAGGTCCGAAAATTGTTCTAAGTATTTTTCGTTTAAAGCGTCTGAGCTTTTCTTCGTTTGCTTTGGTCATGGTCCACATTTCGCATCCGTATGTTATTACAGGTCTGATGATGGATTTATAGATTTTGATCTTTGAACTTTTTGTAAGATTTTTTAATTTTATGAGCTTATCCAGTGCAAATAAACAGCGGTTTGCAGATTGAATTCCGTCTTTTATTTTTTCATTGACATCGTTGTCAGCTGTGATTACGGCCCCAAAATACTTTAAATGTTGTACTCTTTCGAAATTAGCTCAGCGTTATGAAGCATACTTAATTGCGGAAAATCTTATTAAATCTTCATGTACGAAGATGGTAAAATGTGTGTTAGGTGAAAAATCTTCATAACAAATAGGTAAGATTCCACTTTCGAATGGTAGCTCAGCGCATCAGAGATTTAGCAGCCAATATAAAGAATGAACTTACTTTTCGCCTCAAATCATGCAAATTTTCGTAACACATGGATGAATCAACCGATGTACTTGGTCTCGCAATATTAATTGTAATGGTTAGATATCAGCCCGAAAACGAAATATTGGAAGATCTTCTTTTATGTAAATCTCTACCAACATCTACTATTGGAGTCGAAATATTTGGTCTTTTAAATTTTTTCTTAAAGAAAATAAAATACCATGGGACAGCTGGATTGATATCTGTACCGATGGAGCAAAGGACATGAGTGGTGTTATTATTGGGGCTATACAGCTTATTAAAAATATAGCTAAAAACTGTTCTAGGAGCCACTGTATGATCCTTGGACAGGCACTTGCTGCTAAAAAATTATCCCCTAGTTGTAAGAGCTCTTGATGAGGTCACTAAAATTATTCATCATCGTCATCATAAGTGACAATCCGTTGTGGATCTTATTATGTTCACAAATAAGTCGCCACTCTTGTCGATTCCTGGCAACTTTCCTCCATCTTCTAACCCTTAGAATCTGTAGGTCTTCTTCCATATCATCAATTCATCTCATTCGTCATCGTCCTCTGTTTTTTAGACCCTCTCGTTTTGAAAAGGTTGGTCATTGAAATTATTAACTTCATAAAATTTCGGCCACTAAATAATTGTTTATTTAAAATACTATGTGAGGAGATTGGAAGTGTACATACATATCTTCTTCTACATACTGAAGTCAGATGGTTATCTCGAGGAAAAATACTAACTCGTTTTCTTGGCTACGTGCTTTATTTAGAACACAATTTTGAACTGAAATGTTGATTATTAGATACTATTTGAGTACTTGAAATTGCTTATTTAAGTAACATTTTTGCAAAAATAAATAAACTTAATTTAACTCTCCAGGGCAAACAAGTAAATTTATTTATTGCCCACGAAAAAATTCTTGCTTTCAAGAAAAAAATTGACTTTTGAATATGTATGCGCTTTAACATCTGAAAGGATTAAGTAAAGCTTTTGACATACAGAAGTTAAAACAAGTCACAATTGTATTTTTGTATAAAAACATGTAGTTAAAACTTTTTAAAAAATGTCGTCAAAATTTATGTAGTAGCATAACGTTTTCGATCTAATCAGATCATCCTCAGTGCCTTATGTAGTTGAAGCTAACAATAAAGTTGTGGCTGTGACATCCATATATGGATTTACATCATTTAAAATTTAAATTATATTGTGACTCTAGGTCGATGACATTGGATAACATTTATTACTTTAGGGACTACATGTCTCCCTGCTCCATTTTTTACACGCGGTACTTGTCAGTTAAAACGACACAGACCAACTGGCTGAGGTGACAGGAATATAATTTAAGAAGACAGCTAAACATGACGAGGTATGATTGTGTTCCGAAACTAATGTAATTTTTTAATTATAAAAATTATAAAATTTATTTTGTTGTAATATTACCTAATATCTTATTAATGAGCCTGTAGTTAAAATTACATTTGTTTAAATGATAAATTTGTCTTCAATCTGCAAATCTCTGTTATTGAAAAAGAAATGAGTTACTAACTTAGTGGAATTAATGTTTAAGGTTGAATTTATGACATCATAAGTAGTACGAAAAATGATAAAGGTAGAAAATGAAAGGAAGTGATGTGGTACTCTCCACATAATAGTGTAAGAAAAGATATAAAAAATTAGTATATATTAAAAGATTAAGTCGAAGTTTAATGAAATGGAAGTGAAAAAAAATATTTTTTGATTGGGTAATGGTGGTTGTCTATAGTCGGACAATGTTCAATTAAAGATGACTAATCTACAAATTGAACTAAACAGTAGCGGCAACCATGTAAAATTTCATTAGTAAATTCTAACCGGGGTCATTTTTACTGTGTATGCTTCGCCCATGTAAATAAGCGAAAAAGTTGCTGGTCTATATATATATTTACGTTCTTAGAAAGAATGTTAATGAGAGAAATATGATATCTTAGTTTATTCCTACCAGAACGTATACATATGTGCAAAGGCGTAGTGTGTTCTTTGGAATATATTTATTAAATAGTCTTTATTATTAACTTTAAAATAGTTTTGAGGTAAGTAAAGTAAATTTGAGGCCAGTTTATTCTTTATATAGTATTAAACCATTAATGGCCGCTCAATATACAAAGAGAAATTTGACAATTAATTTATTAGATTGGATTAGAAACACGTAAATTAGGACTAATTTACAACCAACAAGATTTTTTCTCATTTTTAAGGAAAACAGTGCAATTTTTAATAAAGGAACAAATTATATCTTAAATGTAAATTAAATTTTAAGGTAAAAATTTTCGAAACATTTGGGGTGTAGATGCATTCTACACTTTTTACATAAATAAATAGTATTACTTTTGCATATCCTACATTTTTGCATTATCGTCTCTTTTTGTAATGTGGCCAATATTATCGAATCTGGTTTCATCTGGTGATGCAAATTTTAGATTGAGGTCCATGTACTAAGTGACACTGATGTAGCGGTTTCTTCACTATTATAAATTATAAATATAAATCTATGTCGGCTCATGCTTCCTCTTATAATATGCACTTCTTTATCCTCATCCTTTGAGCAATGCATATTAACTTGAAGCGGAGTGTAAACCAGATAATATACATATGCTTATAATTTTTTTTAAATCTATGTTATTCCTTTCAAAATTGTGACGGTTATTCTTGGATGCATAAATATTTGTAAAATATAGAATGCTCTCAATTACTTTCTTATCAAAAAAGTGAAAAAACTTCAATATATGGCTTGCTTACATGGTTGGCTTTAATATTGTCTAAATATCAATCAGACTGATGCTGAATTACTACTGAGCACGAATGAATATCTGTTGTTACAACTTGAGATAAATTTGGATTTACTATTTTTGCCTGGTTTTTTCTTTGGGCGTTTTAATTGTGGTTCAGAGGAATATCATAATCAGAATCGTCAGAATTTCCAATCACTTGTATTTCATATGTACCTGCAATATCCGATTTTATTGATTCTTTACAAATAATATTATCATCAATGTTTTCACGGAATAGAATAGCATACCAGCAAACGGATGGGAAAGATACCTAACGGAACTGTTTAAAGTAAAGAAAATAATAACCAACACAATAACGTACCTGAATTAAGACACGAAGTATAAATCAGCTTTCAGGAAGTAGAACTAGTCATAAATTCACTAAAAAATGGAAAGTCAAAAGAAGATCCATGTCTTCTACATCAGAAATTAGCTAATCTAATCTCGGCGACAAATAAACCACATTAAGTGAGTCAGCATTTTCATAATCTGAGTCTTCTTCTAACAAAGCTATTAACACTTTAGTAGTTAGTGCCATATTTATTTCATATTTCGAGAATTTACTGAAATAAACAAATGCACTACTATATAAACGCATTTACATGATAATAGTTTAGCTCACTTCATATATATATATATATATATATATATATATATATATATATATATATATATATATATATATATATATATATATATATATATATATATATATTCATATATATATATATATATATATATATATATATATATATATATATTCATATATATATATATATATATATAAATATATATATATATATATATATATATATATATATTGTTATGATTGTTTATTTTTACTTTGATTTTAATTTATTGAGCCAATCAAAATAATGTAACTTAATTGTTATCACATGTAAAATAAAACTTCTTATATTACCTGGGTTCGATGGATTCAAAGATTTTCTAGTTGTCCTTTATTGGGATAGAGAAGAAGGATAATAATAAAAGAAAATATTATATTACAAAAAAAATTCGTTTCTTTATTTTATATGAACGAATAAAACAATTATCAAATTCTGCCGTTATCTTAATAATCAGCATACAAGAAAATAAATGAAATTTTTATAATAATAAGATTCTAAAACTACATACATTTATATTAAGTGAAAACCAATTTTACTTAAACTTTCCTTTACTTGAAACCAGAAAAAAAAACAAAACAAAAACTTTAAACTTTTGATTAGTCAAACAAAAATCAATTCTCAAATTTGAATGATAATAACCATGATGTCAACACAGATCCTTCACAAATACCAATTTCAATTGTTCAAACACTTACAGTTTTTTTCCTTATTGAATTGTATGTTGGAACATACCCAGAAAAGTCCAGTCTCCTCAACGATGTGATTTCTCCTTTTTGGCTCCTCGGCTCCTTCCTAACGTCTCTGCAAACCTGCTGCACTACCCAAAAAACACCTGATCCACTTCGCCAAAAAACTCAGCTACTTATTTATGTCACAAGGACCTCGTTTTGTCAACTTGATGCCGTAAAATTTACTTTCATATACATATAATTCACAAAATGCCCACGGTAGATACACGGACCTCTTTTAATCCTTGTTATCTCCTTCTGCAACACTATTCACTTCTTTTCACAATGCCGGTATCCAAATTCACGAACCACACCCTATCTTGAGACAAACGACTGTTTCCTTCGATGGCCAAATTATAACCAACTTTTCCGGTCCTCCTAATCGGCTCACAAATTCCCATTCAAAAAACGACCGTCCAATCAAAAGCTGAAATTGTAAACCAATGCCATGATTTTGGAACAGCCTAATTTTTGTTTCAAAGAAAAACTAAATAGCTTACTTTAAAATTGGTTTTGTCAATACACAATTTATACATATTTCAAAAGATTAGAATATGGTCATTTAATACTCGATTATACAAACAATGAAAAGATTAACTTACAAATAAAATGTCTTCTAACTCTAAACAAAGGTTTTTTGAAAATTTTGTTTGAAACGGAAAAGGTCGTTTGCCAAACAAATTTCCATTCTTATCTACACTAAATCTTATCTTAAATTACTATATACAATTTGTTTATACTGGTATCTTAAAATTTTATTCCGATGGATCTTTTTATTTATTTTATTTGGTTGGGAAAGAAGAAGTATGACTATATATTTGTATCTATATAATATATTCATACTATATTGCTTTCAGGCAATAACCCAAACACCTATTATCTGATTATGATTTCCACTGCGGCTTAAACTTCTAGTAAATTATTCTCTATGAATTTTAGTTTGTGTGTTAGTTACAGTTGAACAGTGATTTGTATTAGCTCGAATACGATCCAAAACTAATTACTTCTGGGACTCATAGAGGAAATGAGACCATATATGCATATACATACCAATTGAATACAAAACAATATTAATGTGAATTTCATGTTATATATCGATACTAAACCACAATATCAGTTGGTTTTGTTATTTTTAGTTATTTCTGTTGGAAAAACAGTTTTTAAAAAGTAAATAAAAAAATCTTTTTGTTTTTCTCTCAATGTTCTTAACATACAAACATAACATACATAACAAATTAACACAAATTAAAGTGTTATAATCAGACCTTGAAATTAGAGGCAAAAAAAATTTAATAAAAATGAGCCTATATAGGCAATATAGTTCTAAAAGTAAGGATAAGAATATTTTATAGAATGATATAGAACCATCTACTATTGATAATGAAAATATATGGACAGATACAACAAAAATTGAAAGAAATATCTTTTTTCAAAACAAATAACTTATTGCAAATAACACATAGGGTGGAATGCATAAAACATAGTAGATGCTATTGCTTCAGCAAATAGTATCTAGTTTGTAGCATTTTCTTTTATATAAAAGGAGGTGCTTTGTTAAAAAGACACAACCGAAGTACTTGCTACTGACCTGAAGGATCTACTACTAAACGTAACGCTAGCCGTAGTGCTCTTGTGCGCATCAGAACTAGTTTTTCATGTGGTTTTTTATATGCTTGTGTTTTGTGAATAATTATTATTAGAATAAGTGAGTAGTAGTAAGTAAAAATAAGTGGTTCAGATTCCGAAACGACAAAAAAGTTAGGCGAGGACAAAAGTGAACAAGTATTGTTTGTTAATCTTCTTGAAAATTATCTAATTTTATTTGATAAAAGTATGATCTCAAAAATTAAACATAAAAAGGAAGCTGTATTGAATAAATTAACTGCTGCCTTTAATAAAATTATCGAAAAAAATCTGAAGAAAGTTATGCTGCCAGTTATGGTTGCCAAAAACTAACAGGCAGAGCTTCCAAATATCCTAGTGCGAAGAAAAAGTCGCTGATTGACTATCGTGCACGGAGCTTGGCCAACTCGCATCGACACTGGTAAACATTTTTTAAGCGTTACAAGTAGCTTGTTCATTTATTGAATATACTCCTTTTCTATTCACATATTGTTCACCAGGGATACGCGGCTTTGTTATTTTAACGTGGGTACGATCAATAACACCTATAACATTGGACATTTACTTATTGGTATTTGCCCACTGATTGATAAAAACTTCTTCAAATAACTCGTTAGTATTAGGAAATGCTATCCAGTTATTTCTTTTTAAGTAAATTGCCTCTCAAACACTAATCAAGGTTCCGAATACAGTACTTTGGTTAACATTTAAATCAACAGCAACTTCCTGCTGATATCCAGAATCTCCTAAAAAGGTAATATTTATATTTTTCAAAGTTTATTTCTAACTTATTTTTAAAACTAACCTAAACTTCTTAAAAATATCTTCATTTTCCGAGGGGGTGACAAGGCTCCACCTCTTGTTTCTACGGAATTGTTATCGTCAAAAAAATAACTAGCAAGCAACTCTACATTTTCTCTGTTGAATCTAAAACATAAAGTATAAAAGAAGCCTTTTATAAAGATTATATATTAATATCTACATATATATACCTACATATGAGTGCGCTGAAATAACTCTTACCCCCCTCTCGCTTTCCTACTTTCCCATTTAAAAAATCCAAGTTATGACTGTCACCTGAAGAAGGAAGTTCAAAACATTGATGCTATAATATACTATGATTATTTTAAAATTCTACCTGTCCGAGCGTTTTGCTTATATACTAAAAATAAATGAGTTCATATGGGGGGTAACACTTATTCCAGCGCACTGTACGAATAAAACTGCACCATTATGATAATTACCTGAATATTTTACGATTAATATCGTCATTGTATATTCCTTCTGGTTTGTAGATTTTTCTACGACAAATATTCGTAAATGCTGCCATTTTTTAACAAAAAATACCATTGTCGAAGTCGTTTATCCACCAACTTCACCTAAACTGAAGCAAATTCTGCTAAACTAGCAAATACTTCAAAAGCGTAGTACATCCTTCTATGTATCTGGTAAATAGTAGCAAATAATACGAAGAAAAGCAAAATGCTGTGTAAGTGTAGCAAGTACTACAAAAATGTAGAATTTTTGTATTACTTGCTACGTTTTATGCTACGCCATTAAAATACTTAAGAATTTCAGAGTGGAGGGATTTAACAGTGCCATTATTGCTATGGTTAAAGAAATAGCTGGATGAGTAGGAAATAATAACTTACACACCCTTAGGTATATTTGGGATCTACGGTAATTCTAAAACTAAGCTTACAGGAGACTGGAAGGATGTAAAAACAGAGACATATATACAGACTTGAGTATGGCGCCCACTACTAATCAGGTACAGCTTGTACAATCAGCAATCACTATTCGTCAAATCAAAGTACGTGCTCTGAAAAGCGCTCGAATTTCTGATTCAACGAATATAGATTCCCAGCTCTACCAACGTGTAGGTCTTTACTAGGACGATTTTGGTGGTAAGGTGAAACACGACGTTCACACAAACGCAAGTATAACTGAAGGGCGCCGACGAGAGATTTGGAAGACTAAAGTTCGCTAACCTCTTCAGCCAATTATGTCTGGTGAACGACGGGTCAAGAAAAACCGCAATTACAGAGCCAAAATATATGAGCAGAGACCGGTATCTGCCCATCCTAAGACGCTTTCATTTTTTTGAAAATGTACAAGAGCGTGAATATTTCACGAAAGATTATACAAAATCAGATCATTACTAAACCATTTTAGCATCAAAATTCAAACAGTTTATTATCTAGAAAAACATTGTCCTTGGATAAGTCGATGGTTCTTTGGAAGAGTCGGTTTGTTTTTGGGCAGTACCTTTCAAATATGGTATGAAGATTTGTAACTATAAAACACTGAAAACTGTCTTTTTCAAACTTCCACAAAATTTATTATAACCTCTTATCACTACAGCTCTTTCGGCTGATTGCCTTTCTCAAGTGATCTTTTTTTGGCATGCGTTTACACTTTATAGTCTTAATGAAAGTATATAGTATTTAATGAAATAGGTTGAGTAGGGGAGGACTGTTTGTTTCAAGTTGGTGATTCAGAGTTATATCTGTGTTTTTTAATTTGAGTGTGAAGAATTTTTAATTCGTCAGTAAAAGAATGATTATGATATAGAAGGTGTAGTGCGTATGTAGAATCTAATTTTTCTATTATTGAAAGCCCTTTTATGTTCTGGTATTCGTTTATTGACATTTCTACTAGTTTGACCGATGTAAGTTTTTGGGCAGTCGCCATATTTAAGTTTATATACACCACTATGTAAGTGCTTTTTATTTTGGCTCTAGTTGTTTTTAATATATTTGCCGAAGTTGTTATTTGTTATGTTTTTGATTTAAAAACTACACAAGAAAGCCCTGAAATTAGTATTTCCACCACCAGAGAAAAAACTCAGAACTTTCTGTTCGATTATATATACAGGCAAAATATTGTAACGAGTTCGTTACTTAAAGAACCATTTACCGTTTTATCACTGGAATCCTTTAATTTAATTATAAATTAAATTCATTTTTGAAATATTCGTAAACCAAATATTTAAAACTCCAGTAAATTTTATTTTCGAAAGTTGGCATTAAATCCCGCCCTCTGCGGAAGATTCTGAAAGTACATCGTCTTGACAGCCGTAGCACCGTCAGAGGAGCACTTCGTCGCTGGATCTGGTCGAGTGAAGGTCGTTTGTGATCAAGTAGTGCGGCTCGAGGTGCCATTTTCATGAATCTGGTTTAAGTTTATTTTATTTTTTTTACGAAGAAGCTGTTATTTTAGAAGGAAGCCATTTTGTTACTTTGTTGTTTTTGGGAAATACTTTAAGTTTTGGACCACCTCAGCCAGTAAGATGAATTTATAAATAAATTATATGAAAAAACATGTCAGAGCATCCGCCATTGTTAGTGAAATTCAAATCAATTTTAATCCTTTCTCGATAGATATTTCACACATCTTATATATGTCCCATTTTACTTTATTTCAATAATACCTAAATACATTACAAGTATTAAATTTTATAATTATTTCAAATTTTATTTCTTTCCAAGGATGAAAGCAAACAATTATCTATTTCAATTCCATACCGTTTAAACCGGCTAATATTTCTTTTTTTTTTCTATTCTATAATATATACAGACCATGCCTTCCGTAAAACTATCTATTTAATATATCCTATAATAACATTGTCATACTATCCCAAGGACGTTACTTACTGAAACCCATTAACAGTTTTTATTTCAATTTGTTGACCTTTCTTGGTTTTTCCTTACTTTTTTGTATGAACAAAAGACTTGGAGTAACACAACTGTTCTTTTTAGCCTACTTCCGGAATCAAGTGACAAGTCAGGGAAGAAAAACCTTTTCAGTTTGTTTTATGGGGGAATATTTATTGGGACAAGGGGAAGAAAAATTTTAAGTTTAGGGAGTTAAGAATTTGAAGGACTTAATTTAAACGTACCTCCTGATATGGAATCCAGGTTTGGAGTAATACCCACCTGCACCTAGTTCTTCACCGGATCATCTCCAGGGAAACCTACAGAAACCGGCAGGAAGAACTGATTTTTATTTTTTTATTTTCTATTCAAATATTTTAAATAATTCTACATCCTCTTCAAGGTTTATCTTTAGTTCACTTTAATTTCAATCTATATATCAATAATAATAATTACCTTCACTTTTCTAAAACAATAATCATTATAATTCAATTAAATCATTTATTGTCTACCAAGGGATGAGATCATAACTCTCCCTTGAATCTCTCTTTGTTTGGTTATTGTGTGCACACATATCCGGAGAGTTTCATTTCATTTGAAAATTTAAACATTTACTAAACGAAAACTAAATTATTAGTGAGTAATATATTTTATATTTCTATTCTATATATAATTATTGAGTATAACCTTTGTCAGCATTTAAAATTAAGAAGTACATTAGGGGGGAAATTGTTTTATAATTGTATTCAGGGATTTTACTGTAAATATAGATAAGTTAATTGTACATAAGAGGTGGTGGGTCATATATAAGTGTTTAAAATAGTCTGTACATAAAATTGGTCCTTATTAAAGTTGGGTTAAAACAATTTAATATTTCAATTAGTACCTATCTTTCATATTTCAGCAATACAAGGTATCTCGGAAGAAAACATTCAACTTCCTGGCTCCCAAACATTCAGTAGAGCAACTTTATCTTTCATCTGTTTATTTCTTGGTGGTTTTCTTGTCATTAGTTCTTATATCTTATGGTCACTGTAGGGCATGCAAATTGGCCGAATCCCTCTTTGAGTGTCAAGAGGTCATTCTCCTGCATAGTCGCTAGCCAACATTAATTTTGTTATATATAAATCTTCATAATAAAAGTTAAATATTATTTACCTTTTTATTTCTTTTACATAATTTATCTCTATCTAATCCCTTCCATCTTCTGTTATTCCAGATATTAGTCTGTTGGTGTATCAAGGTACATTTTAGAGTTTACCCTATTGCTACACTGCACATTTTTGCTACACATTCCTCATTTTGGTTACATTTCCCTAAACTCAACATTTTTGTTACAATATCAACAAAAATAGTCAAACACATAAAAAAGAAAAGAATAACACCAGCTTTCAGAACAAATAACAACTTAGGCAAATATATTAAAAACAACAAGAGTAAAAAAAATGCACTTACACAGTGGTGCATACAAACTTTAATGTGGCGACTGCCCACAAACTTACATCGATCAAACTGGTAGAAATTTCAATAAACGAATAGCAGAACATAAAAGGCTTTCAATAACAGAAAAACAGATTCTACATACGCACTTCACCTTCTAGATCATAATCACTCTTTTAATGACGAATTTAAAATTCTTCATATTCAAAATAAAGAACTTAAGCTATCTTTGTTAGATTCTATGGAAATTAACAAATTAAAAAACACAGATATAATTCTGAATGGCCAACTTGAGACAAACAGTTCTCTCCTCTTCAACATATTTCATTAAACACTAAACAGTGTAAACGCATGCCAAAAATAGATCACTTGAGAAAGGCAATCAGGCGAAACAACTGTAGTGATAAGAGTTTATAATAAATTTTGTGGAAATTTTGAAAACAAAGTTTTCAGTGTTTTATTGTTTTACAAAATGAATTTCCATCAGGTAACGGTCGAATCCATCAATTGTATAAAGATTTTTATGTTAACAGAGTTAGACTGTAATAGTCAGACTATAATAATATATAATAGTGTATACTGACCAGCGCAATATTATTGGTGGTAAAAATTATGCCCAAAAAGTAGTAAAACATTTAATTTTTACTGCGAAATTTAACATTTTAATACGAAATTATCTAGACAACGAGCATTGCCTTTATATGGATAATTTTTACAACAGTTACCCTTTGGTTAAAATGTTGCTGGACAAAAATACTTTTTCTACAAGGAAGAAAAGTACACAGTACTCTTCGTAAGAACCAGAAAGTTGCACCTTTGGATGTCGTAAATGCAAAGTTAAAAGCAAATGAAATAAAAAGTAAGTACCTCAACAATATTGTGGTACGCAAATGGTAAAATAAGAAGGATGTGATATTCATTTCCATTGCATTTAAAAACCAATTAGTGCAGGTGAAAAAGAGAAGAGGTGTACAGCAAGAAAAACCAGTGCCTACCTTGCAATACAACAAATTTATAGGTGGAATAGATATCCGAGATTAGCTAATGTCATACTATCCAATAACATGAAAGACATTACAATGGTACAAAAATCTTGCCATCCACATTTTTTAGCTATGCTTACACAATGCGCATAATATTTTTAACAAATATTCTAGTAGGAAACTCACACTCGAGAAATTTAGGCTGGCAGTTTTGGAAAAGTTATTGCCAAAAACAACATTATAATTGACATCTTTACTTAAAACTAATGAAAGCAATATTGGACATGCCCTGTCAAAATTGGCCTAGCCAATGAACAAGGCAGGACTCTCAGAAAAAAATATCCTGCTTGTACGAAGAAGAAGATATGCAAAGATACTTTATACCATTGCTCGCAGAATGTGCAGAAAAATCTGGAGTCTGCCTAACAAAATAAGTATCATAAATAAAATATTGCAGTTCTTCTTTTACGTTTTATTTTATAAACGAAAATAAAATTTAGATTTGATTCCACGTATAGTGTTTTTGTATATTATTCGCTTAAACGTATTTCATCCTACCCAGATTAATTAGAGCGACTGGTACGAAAGCTCTAAGAGTAAAATCAATTTTTTTCCGTCAAAAGAAGCAATCATAAAATACCTTTAATATGGATGCTGTAGCGACATCGGAGAATAAAACACAAAAGTAGAACTGCGAAGATTTCTTGGTTAACAAAACCAGTCTTCATATTTTTGCTTTAATCTGTGCCTTTTAAAAATTGCAAGACAAAACAGACAATAAAAAAGATTTAAACATAGACATGGGGTATCTAAACATGGCATTCCACAACGTATCTCCTCATCTAAACAAAAATCTGTGGTGAAATGGTTTCTTGTTCTCATAAAAAGTAAACCGAAATAAAAGAAAAGACAGTTAAGATTTAATTTTACGTATAGTAACTCTAAGCGAATATACACAAACTAATTAAAATAGGGAATTTTTCAAGTATTCCATTATGCACTTAATGGGATAGACTATTGGATGTCTTTTTATTGTAGAATATTGGAGTCATGAAGGAATTATTATTTAGAAAAATTTTCTAATATTTCTTTTAATTTAGAAATCCTCTTCAATAACACTGGTTGCACTTCATTTTACCTGCATTCTAATGTGAGTGAGTTATTGTTTTCTTTTCCCTGCTTAATTTGATAAATTCTTTTAATTCCGCTTTACTGTTGGTGTCTATTCAGAAATTTATTTAATTCTACTGGTCTGTGGAGCCAAATAGAGAATGCATCATCTACATAATATTTTCAGCTGTTCTTCATTAAGCCCCACATACCAGAAGCATTAAATGGATTTCTAAAGGACAACAGTAAATAAAAATTAATTAAAATCACCATGGAATAAGAAAACAATATCTAGCTTCCTTTCCTGGATACGTTCTTCACAAAATAGAAAATAAACCAAAGTTTACAGAAAACCAACCCAAAATAACAAATATTTAATTACCACTTAAACCACAACATAAACATTAAAATAAATTATTAAATCATTAAATGATAGAGCATAAAACATCTGCTCTAATAAAAATGCATTTTAGGAAGAAAAAAACCTAATAACAAAGGTTTTAACAAAAAATAATTACTCGTTATAATTTATAAACGAAGAATTTCACAAGATTGAAGAAACAACAAAACACCACAAGCAAACCAGAGACGCTTACAAGAAGGGATTTAAAATGACAATGATACCATGTGTAATGAGCTTATGACAAAAATTAAATAGGAGAGGTAATAAGTACAACTTCACAACAATATTCAAAACAACTGATACACTGAGATCTATTCTGTTCAAAACTAAGCCCAAAAATACATAAGAGGGTTCAAAGAACTGAATCGATAAAATACCCTCTGAATACAACAATTTTAATGTGGGAGAATCTTCAAGACCAATAAGTGTTAGGACAAACAAGCATGAAGCATATATCAAAACAGTAATTTACACAAATCAGAGATATCAACAGTTACCCTTTCGTTAAAATATTGCTGGACAAAAAAAGTTGCACCTTTGGATGTCGTAAATGCAAAGTTAAAAGCAAGTTAAACAAAAGTACCTCAACAATATTGTGGTAGGCAAATGGCAAGATAAGAAGGACGTGATATTCATTTCCTATGCATTTAAAAATCGACTAGTGCAGGTGAAAAATAGAAGAGGTGTACAGCAAGAAAAACCAGTGGCTATCTTGCAATACAACAAATTTATAAGTCGAATAGATCTCTGAGATCAGCTTATGTCATACTATCCAATAACACGAAAGGCTTTACAATGGTACAAAAATCTTGCCATCCACATTTTTCAGCTATGCTTACGCAATGCGCATAATATTTCTAACAAACATTCTAGTAAGAAACTTACACTCGAGAAATTTAGATCTATTCTGTTCAAAACTAAGTCAAAAATACATAAGAGGGTTCAAAGATCTGAATCTATAAAATACCATCTGAATAATATCTGAAACAATTTTAGTGTGGGAGAAACTTCAAGACCAATAAGTGTTAGGACAAACAAGCATGAAGCACATATCAAAACAGTGATTTACACAAATCAGAGATATGCAAATATGCCTGGGACAAAAAGAAGCAACAGCAACAAAAATATATCAACATTAAACCAACAATAATTAATAGGTCATAGACGAATCATCTACAATTGAATTAGTTATTGTTGAAAGGAGGCAAGCGACATTTTACAAGTTTTCAGAAAAACGCAAAAAATTATTCTAAGCTAGACTAACTTATTTTTGATTATTTGTTTTTTAGTAAACCTAATCAAATATTGATAAATAGTTATATTATAGTAAAACAACGTCATTTTTTCTATTTTTTTTTAATATTTTTTATTTTTGTACATGTCACTTAGCTCCTTTTAACAACTTACAGAAAATAAAACTTTTTTTTTCAAGAAATAGTGTTTATTTAGAAAAAACTCAATAAAAATGGAGGGGTAGTACTTATTTCCATTTATTTTGTAGTTGGCCAGTTGACAATATCGATATAAAATTGTTGGTGGTTTTCTGAAATATATTTTAACACCCGTTTAATATAATCTATGTTGGTTTCTTAATCGAAATCTTGCTCTTATATGCCTTACTTGACGGCTATCTTACGATGCTAGCATTGGGCATTTTAAGGTGAAAAGTGTTAACATTAAAAGGGCTGTTAATATAGGGGGAAGTACTAAGATAGCCAGGTTTAGAGGCATCATGATTTAAGTGGTGAAACTATGAAACAGAAAAATTTTGTTGTTGATTTAATGGTATGCCTCTTTTTCTTGTTTCTAGAGAAACGACATTCCTATAAAAGTTGATTTACCAATTCTTAAGATCCAAAATGTCAGAATATTTACTTCCATTACAGTAAAATTTCTACTCACACTTGACGTAATTATCAATTTAGTAAACTCGTGTACAGAAAAAAAACGGGTGTGGTAGTCCAGTGGGACTGCCGGTAGAAGTTATACTTCTATACACGCGTTCGCCGTTACAAATTTATATGGGAGCCAATCTGCACAATCATTACCTATGTAATGCTATACGTAAGAGAGAGCAGAAAGAGAAAAAGAATTAGTTATATGGTGCATCGTTTGCTGTATATAAACATTTGACCGATAATAAGGGTATAGGAAATAAAGGATTGTATCAATATTTTAATGAAAATATATTTTTTTATTTTCATATATACACATAAAAGGAGTTGAATGCAAAAAATTTTTACACATACTCTGCAGTAAAATTCATTGTTTATTTTGTTATTAATATAAACATTACAATACAATAAATACACCGCAATATAATTCAATATAATAATACAATATAAATTAAAATACAACATTCATAAGTATTTAAAACTGCCAATATACATAACTTACTTTACGAAGATAAAAATAAAAAACCAACAACTCGGATTATGTTGTAAATTTTTATTTTATTTTAAAATTTAGCATTTTTGCGTATATCACATATATTTAATCACATTAACTTGAGGTTTTTAAATATTTTAAAAATAAAAAAGAAAATTCATATTGGGATTCTAACTCACAAACACCAGCGTATGAACCAAACAAAGGATTTGCCAATTAGACATGACACTAACGGATTTCAAAATTGACAGTTCTCGGTCAAACATTGATTATTTTAAAATACAAAATCCTAAAATAATTATAAACGTTTAATAAATAATACAAAATAAATAATAATATTATATTAAATATATATAATATTATTTATATAATATATATATATATATATATATATATGTATATATATATATATATATATATATATATATATATATATATGTATATATATGTATATATATATATATATATATATATATATATATATATATATATAAGGAACATTTTTATTCTCGAGAGAAGAAGAGAGAGAAAATATATCTTCTGTCTCTCTCTTACTCATCATCTTACATAGGTAATGGTTTCACAGATTCACTCCCATGCAAATTTCCAACGCCGACCGTGCGTAAAGAAGTATAACTTCAAAAATTCTGTTTAAGAGCTTCAAAAGTTTTTTGACAGTGCCAAAATCTCTATCGCAAGGCAAAAACGAGTGCCTTTTATTGGGCATCTCGTTTTATCTAATGTCATACACATTCTAATTACAGCATTGTATTTATTTTGCCCAGGGAATTGTCACAAAATAAAAGCAGTTCTTCAATGATATTTGGAAGCCTTAGGACTCTTACTAACCTGCCTTCATGATACATAATGTATAAAAGAAATTTGCACCGGTTTTAATGTTGTGAATATTAAACACGTTTACAGTCAATTGATAAGGTAAAACAGATCTTATATGGGAATTTCGAGAAGATGGGAGTTCTGCATATAGTCAAACGATAAGGCTAATACACTTTCATTAGGTTTGCTACGAGTTTCGGCCTCCGTGAGCAACGTATAAAATTTGTTGGCTCTACGTTTGTGTACGATTAGCTCAGCAGCAGCAGTACGTTTGACCGCATCACTAAGTGAAGGACTTTTAATTTTAACTCTTTTTATTTTTTTTTATTTTTTATTTTTTTTTTAAGTTCCTTAATCTGACAACATGTATCTATCTGAGGTCGACCAAACCGGTAGTTAAGGTATTCCTTAAAATATTTCAGGTAATAATCATACTTTATAGAGGAATCTGGGAATTTTTCTTTAAAAAGCTGATGCATAATCATCATCATCAATAAGCCTATATTTGTCCACTACTGAACGTAGGCTTCCCGTAAAATTTTCTACCTATTTCTATTTTGAGCATCTTGCATCCAGTTTGTGGTGATGCGCTTGATATCATCCGTCCATCTAGTCGGTGGTCGTCCTCTGCTTTGATATGCATCTTGCCTTGGTCGCCATTCCAGAATCTTTCTGGTCCATCTATCGTCCGTTAATCTGGCAACATGACGTGATACCTGTTCTTCTTTTTATTTCTAGGTTTAGTACTTTATCTCTGATGGTAATACCTAATATTGATCTTTCCATAGCGCGTTGTGTAACTCTTATTTTATCTATTGTTCTTTTTGTTAGTGTTTCTGCACCATATGTAAGAACCGGTAAAACGCACTGGTTAAAAACCTTTCTTTTTAAACAAACTGGATATTAGACTTGAAAATGTTATTCAATCTACCAAAGGCAGTCCACGTGATGCATAAGCTTGGCGTTTAATCGAGCATCTAGATATGAAATAGGTTTACCAGAGTAATGTTTGAAAGGTAACGATTTAACATGTTGCTGTATTAAAATATTGTTTTCTTCAGGAATTGCACGAACCTTCACATTGTGACCCCTTTGGTCACATGGTGTTTGATAACAAATTTTTTATTTGTTCTACTTTTTTTTGGAAACACAGCTTAAAGCTCAGAAATGATTTTTGACAAACATGTACCCTCATGTTTTCAACAAGAACAAAATAGAAATTGGTACATGATTTTTTTATTGTCAGTGGTCTTTTTTCTTCTTCTACCAACACTACATTTTTCTAGTCAAGTCCTTGTAGATATAAATCCTGCTCATCTTTTTATTGACCATCTTTAAACAAAGGGATTAAGGAAACATAACGATGCAGATAGGAAGTTAAATTAATATAAAAAACTTAACTTACTTGCATTCTAATCCAATTTTCTTGTAAACCCCCTGTGTCTCAGTGGTAAGAGCGCCTACCTTTAAACCTAAAGGTCGTGAGTTCGAATCTCACCTGGGTGGAAATTTTCGTTTATTTTCTTGTTCGGGAGTGTTTTTCCTTTATAATTAACATATGAAATGCTTTTTATTCTGTTCGGCTTTATAACATTTCTCTTATATTCGTCGCCATGTCTCACACCTCTCTTCCTGTGTTTAACTTTGGTTTGTTCATTATTCACATGTTTTCTATTTTTATGTTTTGCAAACTACAACAGAACTTATCATAACAAAGAAAGTATACACAATGCAAATGAGAGCCTCGATTACTCAGCACAGCAAGAAGAGTTAAACCACGTGATGTTTACTTCGTACGTTGTTGAAAGAGGGCTAGCGACATCGCTTTCATTTGTCACTTTTAGTGATAAGATCTCACATATGTTAGTAAGTCATGCACCGTTTTCACTTAAAATAGCGTCTTCATACTTTCCATGAATCTGACTGTTCTTCCTTCTTTCTGCTCGGGCATTTAAATCTCCCAGAATAAATACTTCCTTGTTTTACTTAAGCCTTCTAATACGTTTAGTAGATAATCGAAAAATTCTTCTTTACTTTCTCCATTCATCCAGCAGTGACGAAAGTACTTAGAAAAATTAATGGTAAAACACTGTGGGACAGAGTTAGAAGTACAGATATACGATGTACATTCAAGGTAGAGAACATCAACTGGGTAAGAAATACAAGAGTAGAGTCAAAGAGTCAGCCGAATGACATCAAATAGAGTAGTAAAGACTGCAAGAGACGGTTCCCCAATAGGAAGACGATCAGCAGGAAGACCACGAAAACGATGGAACGACAACTTACTGGAGGCCCATTTTTATTCGCCAGAAACCTGCGTATCATATCTTTATAATTTTTACATTTCCGATATTTATTTTCGACTATATTTTATTTTTAAGTTGGGATCTCGTCTTTTAAAACAACTGTCTTATTATTATCAAATTAAATTCAATTACAGACATTTTTAGATAAAAGTGTCAATGATTTAAACAACCTCTAATAAAGGTTTATTTGAGTAATTAAAGCAACGACACTTTTTTATAGCAAATGCGAGTTTTATCAACGCAGACATTTAATTGCTGTTTTTGTGGTATCTTTTGATTTTATTCATTTTTTGTTTTATCCAATTAGTAACTACTTTAAACCTAATCCAGTTCATTTAGTTGTTGGTCATTTAGTTGTTGGATAAAAAAGGAGACAAAAGTTGATTAACACTTACCTGAGTAAGTATTTTTACTTACTTAAATGGACAATGCAAGCTGTTAGACTCACTGTTTGATGTGCATTAATTTGAATATTTCTTTGATAAAATTAATCTTGCTATTAAACGATTGATAATTAAAAAAATATATTTTTCCTTTACAAAAGGTATATTTATGTATATTCTAAAAAAAATACTCTTTGGGTTACGTCACAAAACGTGATTGGGCTAATAGGGAGTTTTTGTAACTACCTAACGTAACGTATCTCTCTATACGTAAAGAACTAACGTATCGAAGAAGATTAACGTTAAATTGAGGGTTAAAGTTCTGCACGTAACGTAACGATGGTGTTGCCCTCATATGGTGTTGCCTTAGTGATAAACTAGTAAGTTGTCAGTGCCTGTCTTGTCCTTGTCACTTAAATTTTTGATGTTCAAAATAAATAACAAATATTTTTTTAACAATTTTTAATTTTGGAGATGGACGCAATAATAAATGAATATGCCATTATTGATGATGAAGAAGACGAGGACATAGAAAATCCGCTTTTTCTTCACATCTTGCACGACTATATGGCCGCTTTAATTTAGATATCATGTCTGATATACAATGTAAAAATCGGTTGAGTTTACCGAAAGTACAAGCTGAATATAGTATATTTTGGTTTGGCAGTGCTGGCATGTTTTTATAATGCCTATGTTGTATGCTTCAAATATAAAGAGATAAAGCTTTTATAAAGTATATTTTGATTATACTATGTTATGAATTCCGCAATTTTTAATTTATATGAAGCAATAACGGATGAATATTTGTCTATTTCGAGATTAATTGCAAATATCTGGCAACTGCTGATTTGACGATTGCCAAATGTATCCCCTAATCTATCAAAGGGTAATTGCTAAAAAAAATTTTTAATAAATAACTGCAATTAATCTCCAAAGAAACAAATATGTACTCATTGTTATTTTACTACTCTTACTCTTTTTACTACTATACTCTTTTTTATATTTTAAGCATACAGCATCTCCATTATAAAAACATGCCAACACTGCTATACCAAAATTTGTTGTTCCATGTTTGACATTTGCGGCTATAATCAGCTTGTACTTTCGGTAAACTCAACCTAAAAATCTTTTTCGCTTTTGGATTATATTTCACCTTTCTGGATGATTGTAAGGGTTGTGGCACTTCCTTAAACAAAAACATAAACATATCATCTTCATTACTGAAGTGAAGTCGTTTTCTACTGCTTCCCATTATTTATAAAAATCAAAACAAATATACTTAACCACAAATCTGGATGTTGATATTTTAGTAATCGGGTAAGATCCTCTTACCCCAGAGGCAGATCTGCAGATCCCCAGAGATCTTGCCCAGATCCTCTGGGGTTACATTCACACCTACACTAGCATTGGCACTTTCTACAAAATTTGTGTTGTTTTAAAATAATTAAATTTCAGCAAACAACCGCAATATAATGTAACCGCAATAACAATATAATACCGCGACTATACAGGGTTTCAGAATAATTCTGGAATGGTTATCATGATTAATGAATCGTACATACCTAACCAAATGCTGCAGTAGACCGGTTTATAATGCACGTCTCTAAAAAAACGATTATTTTTAAAAGTTTTAAAGATTTTAAATAATTCCGCATTACATGATATTATTAAATAATAAGCATACTGTTTTTAGGTGTTGGATTAAAGACTCCCGGTTCGAGATTATCAACCAAATACCAGTAGCTGCCACCATAATTCTCAATCTTTTCTTCCTGATAAATATCGTAAGGGTTGTTGTGATGAAACTTCGGAAAGGTCCCGCTGAAGGACAAGGATCTGGTGCTTCAAGATCGTCGCTACAAGCTTTAAGGTAAGCAAATATTGGCCAATATAAATGAAATTCAAATTGCAGAGAATTTTAATAAATGGTTTATACCACAGATATAATAATATATACATATATATATATATATATATACATATATATATATATATATATATATATATATATATATATATACATATATATATATATACATATATATATATATATATATATATATATATATATATTTATATAATATATATATATATATATATATTATATATTTATATAATATATATATATATATATATATATATATATATATATATATATATATGTGTGTGTGTGTGAGGGGGAGAGAGAGAAACGGAGTACGACCGTCAATCCAATATAAATTAAGGATCACTCGAAGAGTGGTGTGTTTTTTGGTCAAAAGTTGGAAAGAAATAAGACAAAGAAGGTGGCTACTTCGTCTATTTGAAGACGTTTCGCTGTCTACTCAGAAAGCATCACCAGTTTATCTAAAAAGAACAATATGACAAACCAAACATCCATAGAAAAGGTATTATAAGTGTGTTACCTCAAAAAGACATGTAGCAGTGAATGATATTAAATATGTAAAGAAGCTTACGAGAATTTACATTATAAGATTATGTTGTATAAACAATTAATTAAACTAAATACAGTTTACAAATTAGCTCAAAGTTAGCCAGCAAAATACCATGTGGTAATTGAATACGTATATAAAAATTATGTAAAAAACTTAAGTGAAAAACAAAAATTTGCAGAAGAACTAAAAAGATCCTAAGATGCACTTCAAACAATATATTAATAGTTAAATTTAATTTTTACTTTAGGTAACATTATTAGAATGATTAAGATTTAAATGTAGTAATATTTAAAAGTATAATGAAGTAACCACTCTTAACTTCTAATCAGCTGCTGGTGAAATGGAAACAACAGGTATAAACCCACACCAACAACGAGATAAGACAGTGGCCTTGAGGTCAAAATATGATAGAACAGCAAGGTGATTCACCTACCTCTAGTGCAATAGAGCGGTAAATTTAAAGAAAATGATAAATTTTGGTGAGAAACTTGTCAGTTAAAACCAAAAAATAAAAGAAAAAGTTGGTTAAGAACACCATTCCCCACCTAGTGATTGGTTAAGAGAAACAAAGAACAAACAAGAGGGGTCGATTCAAAATATCATATATTAATAGTCTACGTTGTGGCTGGTTAGCCAGCCACAGGTGAATATTGATTAAACTTCCAACAGTCCAAGGTTCACCAGTCCAACATTTAGAACTGAGATTACTAAAGATTCTATGAATCAATTTTAATTACAAAATTTTATTACACTGTTTGATCAGAAACAATTATTTCATATGTAAATGTTACATTGACAAAATAATCAATAAAATGTAAGTTGAATGAATCTAAGTTAAATAAAGTATGAAAATATTATTTTATTTTATTTTATTTATATTTGAAATTATTTAATAAGAAAATATGATAAAATATACACCTTAGGGGACAATTATAAAGTAAACAACATATTAAGCCTAATCCTGCAATATTAATGCATGATAAATTTGGCTCAAGATATTAATTTATTTCAATTCTCTTATTAAGAGCATTAGGGTGTTTAAATATTGAACACATTTCCAAAAATTGCCTTTTAACGAGATTGCGTTCATTGCCAAGAATCTTAGCTTTATTAAAGTCCACTGTGTGCTTAGCATTGATAGCATGCTGGGCAAGAGCACAAGTATGCTTAGATAAGTTGATATCACAGTGTCGTGTCGTAAGACGCCTTCTCGGTGATCTTCCTATCTGACCGATGTAGCACGAGTCACACTCAGCACAAGGTATATGGTAGATGACGTTTACTTATTTTAGAAGGGACAAGGGTGTTTTTGTTTTAGAAAACAAATTTCTGACAGTCTTAGCATTGTTAGCTGCAATTTTAACAGGTACGTTATTCTTTTTGTACAGTTTAGATGAATAATGGGTGGTTGGAGTCCCAAGTACAGTATTAGGCAGAACAGTACTATTAATGGAATTATTTGATATTATTTTAAGTTGGTCACCATTGGGTATGTCATTTAAAGAGGAACCATAGCTTTGTAAATAAAGGTATTTATTATTTCTAAGTAATTGAATGGATTCCCTTCTATTAACCGGATGTGTTAGTCTATTTGGCCTGCAGCTTAAAGCTTTAATTAGGTTTAATTTATATTTGAAAGGATGACAAGAATAGTAGTTGAAAAACCTATTAGAGGCCATTGGTTTCCTATACCAACTTGTGGTTAAGGTGTTATCTCCCATTCTAATGACACGCATGTCTAAGAAGGGAATATTATTTGTGATGGGATCCTCAAGCTCAACAGTAAACTCTAAGTGAGGATCAAACTCATTGAACAAAGACAAGGTGATCTGTATCTCTTCTGGGGGTGAGGCTAGTAATAAGTAATCAACATACCGCTTAATAAAAGGGATTTGGAAATCTAAAAGACCCAAACGGTCAGATACTAAATTTTTTCTCTCTCCACCTTTTGACCGAGAAACCCTTCGAAAACTCTTCGAGTGATCCTTAACTTATATTATAAATTATTATATATTACTATTATATATATATATATATATATATATACATATATATATATATATATATATATATATATATATATATATATACTGTTATGATATGTAAAATCGAGAAAAATATTGGTTTGCTTAAAATATTTCAAAGTTCCAAAAAATAAAATAATTCAGATAAGTAGGATAATGAACAACAAACATTTCGAAGAAGGAAAGTCTTCAAATTTTTGGATTACCTGTATTAAACAAAACGTAAGATATGCATAAATTATTTTCTTTGTTAAAATATATTTGAGTGACCTCGCATAAGCTTAAGTGAATTCATAGACAATTGAAGCGGTTTTTCCCAATAAATGTTGTGCAGTAATTAGGTCACTAGAATAGATTTTAGAAAGATATGTTTTTGTTAGTTTTTAAGAATTGGTAGGAAAATATTATTTTGTAAACAAGTTTTAGGAAATTTTATAATTGTAGGTAAAAATTTGTGTGTTATCGAAATGAAGAAATGGGAGATGTATGACGCGTTTTGATTGGATGAGATTGGAAAAGGTGTGAGGTTTGGTTTGAGAATGAGACGTTAGTTAGTTTTGGAAGAAAAATTGATAGTCAGTTGGTTTCCAAGGGTAGAAGGCGAACGGCCGTTGTTCTCGGGTAGTTTCCCAGAGGTATGAAGCAGTAGCAGTGAAAGTTTGTGAGTTTTCGTGATAGAAGCTAATCTAGTAAAAGATTGTAAGGTATATTTTCTACTTATGTTCCAAGAGTCACTGTTCAGGCCAACGAGAGATTCAGTTTATCGTAAAGAAAAGATATTCCAAGTCATATTTCACTCAGGTTAACGAGAGATTCAGTTTATTGAGAGAAGAAGAAGCTAGCATAATTTGAACGATTCGTGCATTTGAAGGAGATCATTAAGAACGATAAACTTGCAATAATTTGTTGTAAGATTGCTGATTACCTAGGGAGCGGCTGAGAGTAGATAATATAGTCTACAAGGAACAAGGATTTGGACCAATCATCATCAGAGAGAGATAATTTTGTTTTCTGCAGTTTTTCTTTTATTGATAACACAATTTTTACACTTAATTTAGAAAAGATATAAATATTTTGATTAGGAGATTTAGAATAATATTTGGAATTTTGAGATTTCAACTAATATTGTTTGTACCATTAATTTTGAAGGTTCACGTACGTAGAACAAAATTTTGAGAATCATTATATGAGATTTTGTTTATTGCAAATTTTTGATTGTTAATTTTATTTCACTATTTTATTTCAATATATAATGTTAGATCCTATATGTTTTTTATTATTCCGGTATTCTTTGGACCTTTCCTTTCACATGTAATAGCATAGATATTGAAGCACGAATAGAACCCTGAGATAAGAGAATTATAAAGTGTGATAGAATTATAGTCATATCATTTAAATAATTTTAATTAATTAATTAATTAATTAGCTAATTAATTGTTTGGCGCACTAAGACTTTAAATATCACAATAATACATATCTAAAGAGCTTTATGGAGTTTCCTAAACCATACTATAACAGCAGAATTTTACTGTCATGATAGCATGTGCTTGTCTTTTTAAAGAATAATCCCATGCTACGATTTTTTTCTGATGAATATTCTCAAGTTAAATTTGATTTCATGTAATTGAATGAACTATCTTACAATAAAGTCGTCCCAGAAACGCAACTCAGCAATATTGGCAATATCATTATAAAGTCTTCTACTTTAAAATGTATAATGGGTTGTTGAAAATTTAGAAATACGGGTAATATATTGTGCCAACGAAAAGGAAACTTGGGGCGTCCTAGGACACTTAACAACAACAATAACCATCAACGTGTTTTTGAGTGAATCTTGCAAAATCCAAAAGCCAGCCAGACAAGAACAGCATTGCATCTTGGCTTAAAACTAACTTCCTTGCAACGAATTCTGAAAGAGCTGGGTGCATTTTTATATGTGATTCAGGTACATCAACAATTACATCCCAGGAATTATCACAGTAGAGTGGAATATTGTGCCAGAATTCTTGCATTAGAGTATGAAAATCCTGAATTTTTAAAAAATGTATGGTTTTCAGACGAAGCACATTTTCATTTGTCAGGCCATGTAAATCGTAGCACAAATCGATTTTTGTGTTTTGCCAGACCAGATGAAGTTCAAGAAGTTCCTTTTCATTGCACAAAAGTGTCTGGTGTGCAGTTTCTGGACACGGAATGATTGGTCCCTACTTTATCTAAGAAAATGTTATGCAAGTCAAACTTAATCAACAGAGGTTTATACAAATTTTAGCACGCTTCTCTCTGATCTACGTCAATTTTGTCGTGCACATAATTTGGCATTCCGAGACCAATGTTTCCAGCAGGATGGGACAACTTGCCATACTGCTGTCGCAGTTCGTCAATTTCTTCAGGGATATTTTCCAAACAAATTGATCTAACGATTTATTGACTTTTCCTCTCCTGCACACTCTCCCGACTTAACATCTCCAGATGCATACATTTGGAGCATGGATAAAACTGTCGTTTTTAAACGGGCACCACAAACCATCAATGAGTTAAATAATGCCGTTAGAGCATTCTTCGCGGACTTGAGACAATCTTTATGTCATAACCTCACGAGAAATCTAAAATATTTGTATGAAGTCTGCCTCGAGAGAGGAGGAACTCATTTAGAACATGTTATAAAGTATCAATGATATGTATTTTTTAAAACAATAAAATAAAAGATGAAAGATGCAATAAAAAAAGCATCAACTGGATACGTTGAGAATAAACAAGAATGACAGAGCGATAGAGAAAACTAACGCCAAGCAGTCACAGCCAAAAACAGCAGAAAAAACGTAGTTAATTAAGGGAGGCTTATGTTTAATTTTGGAAGCTAAAAGGTGAAATAAAAATAAACGAAAGTTTTTTAGATCGGTATTGAACTCTTTATAACATATTCTGGTTGTTTATCTGTGCGATATATTCTGTGAGAGCGAACAGAATATTTTTTTTATTATTATTATTATTTAAGCGTGCCTTGGATATTTACAACTAGTCACAAAATATTAGACTATCGAGTAAATTATCTCTATTAACTCAATTCCCTTGACTTCTCTTTTTCAGAGTTCTCTCCAATGGTATTTCCCAATTTTTTTAACCGGCTTAAAGATATCACTTAACACGCACAGAAGTTTTAGACATTATGAGACATATTTTTACTAACTCAAAAGATTTTACACTTAAAAGATTTAGTTCTTTTGAGTCTTTTCATTATTGCATGCTGATCCATGAGTTTGAATAGCCTCTACGTTTGCATAGCTATGAAGACTGTTTTCACTATTTTTTACAAATACTTTTAATTATTTCTTTCTGTAGTGACCATGTGTTGGTGATTAATGTTTTATAATGTACAGAATAGTTTTAATGGGTCTAAAAAATATTAAATTTTTCAATAGAGAAAAAATGGTATTTATTCAGAATTTAAGTTATTTTAAAAATATAAAATAAAATTGAATCGGATACTGGATAAACCAATTTTTATATTTCTTTCCAAAACTCAATTCGACAAGAACTCAAAACTTGAAAGGAACTTGTTGGAAACCGAGCAAAATTGTATTGAAACAACAAAGCGGCTGTGAAATAATCCATAACGAGAAATATTATCTCAGTCAAGTTTTATTTCTGTCTTTTGTTGGACATTTTCCGCTAGTGACATTCCATTAACTGGCTGCAATTTAAATTTCGCTCCTCTTGCTGCTACATCTGCTGATTGCGATTTTCTCTCAATGACAGGGGCGTGCTTGGGGTGTGATTAAGCACTTCCGAACTATTTGCAGAATGTTTTGATTGCAAAGAGATTGGAAATTGTCTTGGATAATTAAAGGTTTCTTGGCTCAAATTAAAAACAAATTTTTCTACTCTATTTTTTTATTGTGCTTGCGGCAATGTTGAAATCCGTCCTTTGTATCGTACTGACTGCTAATATAATAAATCAAATAATCTCCTTTTTATTCTTTGTTTTAAGCTTTAAAATTTTGTGGGCTCTTTTGTTATCAATTTTTTCTCCTGATCTTTTCAATGGCCATTCTGCATTTTTTTCTTCAAGTGTGTAATTTAGTGGGTTAGCATTTAGTAATTTAGTACATAGTCATTTGATTTTTAGTCATTCTATTTATATACTATTTCTATTTTGTACTTTTTTCTATTTTTAAATGGATTAGGTCGATATATAGTTCTTGCTTTATGTCTTAATTTCATACTCTGTCAAGTCTTTAATGCCTTTCATTTTTCTGAGAAAAATCATTGTCTTATATGTGCTTTTGTGATATCTTTTATATTTTTATAAAATGGCTGTCAATGGACAAAAATAAATATTCTTTATTGTTTTTATTGAGTTTAATGCGTCGACAACTAATGGTCATTGGCATGGTACAGTGAATTTTTACAGTCAGGTACCTAGTGTAGTGTGTGTGTGTAGGTGTAATGTTCTTGATACTTAGCAAAGTCGACGTCATTGTCTTTGCTAAGAGACAAAAATTGTATCCGAACGTCTGCGGTCCCTCCGGTGAGTACCGATAAAACCGAAAATTTCCCCACCCAGGTGAGATTCGAACTCACGACCTTTACGTTCAAAGATAGGCGCTCGTACCACTGAGCCACAGAGGGGATTAATAAATAATTAAAAACATCATAGAAAGGAAACTAAAAATGAAAAAAAAAACTATATTTAAACTTATAGAGCTATGATAAAGTTCTTCGGGAAGTTGTCTGGTGGGTTATAAGAAAGAAGTTCCCGGAGAGTATTTTTGTTTATTTTTTTTTTAGTTTTATTGAGAAAAATAAGACTTTATTGAGAGCTTTATTTCGATAAAGTTGACGGAAGAATGATAGTTGTCTATTAAATTTGGAAGTACCAAGAATACTACGAGGAATCGTAAAAAACTTATACATATAAAACATTATAAATATTAGACATATAAAAAAGTAATAATTAAAAAAGTATGTGATAATTTTTAGCATATTATTTCTACTATTATTCTTCTTTAAGTGCGGTCTCCCAATCGGAGGTTGGATATCATCATCACTATCTTTACTCTATCTATTCCTGCTCTGAAGAGTTTTATAGAACTGCATTTAAACCAGTCCCTTAAATTCTTCAACCATGACACTCTCCTTCTTCCTATACTTCTTTCTTCTCTTATCTTTCTCTGTATTATAAGCCTTAGCAGTTCATATCACTGTCCCCTCATTACGTGTCCCAGATATTGTAACTTTCTTATTTATATTGTGTTTTTTATTTCGCATTCTTTGCCCATTTCTCGTAATACTTTCGTGTTAGTTTTCTTTTGTGCCCCTGCTATTCTAAGTATCTTACTGTAACACCACTATTCAAAGGACTGTAACTTATTTATGTGTTCTTGCTTCAATGTCCAGCTTTCAAGTCCATATTGCACTATCGAAAACACGTAGCATATTAGTGCTCTTACTCTCAATTCTAATCTAAGGTCTCTTTGTTGCAGAGAATTGTTTTTATTTTTACAAACGCGTTTCTTGCTATTTATATCCTGGCTCTTATTTCGGTTGTTTGATTATTATTTTCTGAAATCCAGGTTCCTAGGTATTTGTATTTATCATTCCTTTCTATCGATCTCTATCTATCTATCTATACAGTCCTTAAAATCCATCCTTGGATATAGGCCTCCTCCTCCTTCTTCCATGCCTCTCTATCTTGGGCAATTTGCATCCATTTTGACCCGGCGTGTTTCTTCAGGTCATCTGACCATCGCATTTGTGGCCTTCCCCTTTTAAGTTTGTGATTCCATGGTCTCCAATGTATAATTGTTTTAGTCCATCTTTCATCTTTCTGCCTTAGGGTGTGTCCGGCGAACTTCCATTTAAGCTTTGCTACTTGGGTTGAGACATCGTTCACTTTTGTTTTATTACGGATCCATTCGGTTCTTTTTTTGTCTGATAGTTTAATGTTCAGCATTTGTCTTTCCATGGATCTTTCTGTCTTTGCTATTTTTTCCATATTTTTCTTTGTAAACGTCCATGTCTGAGAGCCATATGTGAGGACAGGGAGTATACATTGATTGAAGACTCTCGTTTTTAAGTATTGGGGGTATTTTGAATTCTTTAGAATATAAGACAGTTCTCCGAATGATGCCCAGGCCAATCTTATTCTTCTCTTTATTTCTTTGGTCTGATTTTTTTTATTTAATTTAGTGATTTGGCCTAGATATATATACTCTTTTACTTGTTCTATTTTTGTTTGTGCCACTGTAATCATAAGTTCTTCTGGTTGATTAGTCATGGTTTTTGTTTTACTATAATTCATCTTGAGTCCAATTTTTGTTGATTCTCTATCTAGTTATTCCATCATTCTTTGTAATTCTTCACTTTTTTCTGTTATTAATACAATATCATCAGCATATCGTAAATGTTTCAGATTTTGCCCGTTTATATTAATTCCCAAGTCATCCCAGTGTAGTCGTTTAAAAACATCTTCTAGCGCTTGGTTAAATAACTTGGGCGATATGGTATCTCCTTGTCTTACTCCTCGGTTTATTTTAATAGGCTCCGTTTGTTTCATTAGCTTAATAGTTGTTGTTGCCTTGTTGTATATATTTGTAATTAAGTCGGTATATCGGTAGTCTATTCTGCTGTTTTGTAGGGAATTCTGTACTGCCCAGTATTCCACACTATCAAATGCCTTCTCAAAGTCAATAAATGCCATGTATAGCGGGATATGATATTCGTTAGTTTTTTCGATTAAAATCTTCATCGTTAAAAGGTGGTCACTTGTACTGAAGCTCTTTCTAAATCCGGCTTGTTCTCTTGCCTGGTATCCATCTAATTTAGTTGTTAATCGATTTGTTAATATTTTGGTTAATAGTTTGTACATCACATTTAATAAAGTTATGGGTCTGTAATTCTTTAGATCCTTTTTATCTACTTTCTTAAATAGTAACAGTGTTATTGCTTCGTTCCAACTGTTGGGTATTTGTTTTGTCATTAAAATTTTATTCATAAGTATGTACAAAACTTCTCTAGTTGTTTTCCCACCATGTTTTAGCATTTGTACAGTCACCCCGTCTTTTCCTGGCGATTTATTGTTCTTCATCTCTTTGAGTGCTCTTCTTATCTCGTTCTTACTGATCTCTGGTTGTAAGTCGGAATTAACATTTTTTATTTTTATTTGTAGTTGCTTAAGGATTTCTTGGGTTGGTTTCTGTTTTGTATTGTAGAGGTTTTTATAATATTCTTGTGTTTTCTGTATAATTTCTTCTACATTATTGGTCTCTGTACCTTCTTTGTTCTTTATACTATAAATTTGTATGGTTCCAAGCTGTGGTTTTAAGCACTTCATGTTTTTATTTTGTTCAATTGTTGATATTCCTTCTGATAGCTTTGTTTACCTCTTTGTAATCTACTGTGTTTCTCTTATCTTGTTCCAGTAATGTTTTTCTTTTACTCATAAGATTTTTTGTTTCCTGGGATACATAGTTTTCCTTTTTTATTCTTGTTTGTGCTACCTCTTTTCCCGCCTTTGCTAATGTATTGGTTAATAGCTGATTTATTTCATCGATATTTTTGTTTTCCAAATCTCTAGTGACCGGTATACCTTCCTTTATTTTTTGTTTATATTCGTCTTTTGATTGCTTAAGTTTTTCCATATCTAGTTTCGATACATTTTCTATTTTCTTTTTTGTTTCGATTTGGCTATTAATCCTGAGTTTGGCTCTGACAAGTCTATGATCGCTACCGGTTGAGAAGCGGTTCAGTACTGTAACATCTTTGATGATGGTTTTTTCTGTTGTAAGGATGTAATCTATTTCGTTTTTTGTATTACCGTTGGGACTTATCCATGTCCATTTTCTTTGTGGTTTTTTGTTAAAAAACGAGTTTATAGCAAAAAGTTGTCTCTCCTCCAAGTAGTTCATTAATGTGTGTCCTCTATTATTTCTTTCGCCATATCCATACTTTCCAATTCTATGTTCTTCTCCATCTATTCTTCCCCCTAATTTGGCATTGAAGTCTCCAATTATTAGCGTCAATTTAGTTTTCTTTTCTTCCATAGCGAGTGTTAGTTCTTCGTAGAAGTTTTCAATATCTTCATCTGTATATGAACTTGTTGGCGAGTATATCTGTATAATTTTCAAAGACGTTCTTTTTAATTTAAGCATAATGTAGGCTACTCTGTCTGATATACCCTTGGTGGATTGTATGTATCTGACGACTTTCTTGTTTATTAAAAAACCAACTCCGTTGTTAGAGTTATCATCATTGCCTTTATAGTACAGCATGTATTTTGAGTTTAATAGTATTTTTTGTTCACCTTTTCTTCTTATTTCTGACAGACCAATGACATCCCATTGTATATTATTTAGTTCTTCTTCTAATTCGTGAAGTTTAGTATCATCATTCATGGATCTGATGTTATATGTTCCTATGTTTAGTTTAGTCGAATGTTTGCCTGCCCCAGAATCCTTGAGGCAGACCGGTTTGTCGGTGTGGGACTTCGAGATGTTATCTCTACCCACCTGGGGTAATTTTCCGTTTGTTTTGTGATTCGACATGTTTGTTGAAGAGGGTTTTTTGACATTTAAACGCCACGCTTGTCAGGCGGGTTGGCGAGTGAGGAAACTTAGGAGTGTGTGAATGGTGAAAGGCGCAAGTTACGCAGTTTGTGTGTAGGGTGCGCGGCATGTATATGCCACACACACCCCCCGCGTAAAATGGGCCTCTTCCACTCAAACACGGTTCTATCGATACATTTCCCAAATGTATGTTTGTTAGTATATTTATTTTCTTTGTTATTATCATGTATTTGGTCTTTTTTATATTCATTTTTAGTCCATATTTTTTACAGAAACTGATTTTTTCTTGTTTAGCAGTAACTGGAGTTGTTCAGCAGAGCTTGCCCTAATCACGGTGTCATCTGCATATCTCATGTTGTTAATAGATCTTCCGTTAATTATTATTCCTTCACTTTGAGATAGTAATGCTTCTTCAAAAATGGCTTCACTAAATTTATTAAATTAATATTCATTAAATAGTAATGAGGACATAATACATCCCTGCCTTTCTCCCCTCCTGATTTCAATTTCTGGACTAGGTTCATTATCTGTTACTATTTGTGCTCTTTGATTCCAGTAGAGGTTTGTTATTATTCGTAAGTCACTGGACTCTATGTTTTTTGTCTTTAGAATTTGGACTTATTTTTCATGTCTTACTTTGTCAAATGCTTTTTCAAAATCAATGTAACAAACATGCACATCAACATTGATATCCATGCCTCTTTGAGTTAACATATTAATTGTTATTTTTAACGCATTAATTTTAATAGTAATGGACAGAATGTTGCAAAATATAAAAACACGAAGACAAAATATAGAAATTATCATAGAGTATAATATAATGTGGCAGAGAACGGTATTGAGAATGTCAACTTATTTGCAAGGATTTTTGTTGAGGTTTACAGTAATGTAGATTTAAATATTGAAGAACATGCATATCAAGAGGGTAATATTGTGGATGTACCTACCATTTATTTAATTTTTTCTTTCGAAACTTTTTATTAAAATTTTGTCACTAAAAGATAAATTAAACTGTGGTCCTAATAATTTTCCCAATTATTATAGTTAAGTAATAATGTAGCTAAGTAATTACATTCAATATATGAACACAATCACTTTTGTTTTATTTGCTATATCTGCTTCTTCTAGTGTCCCTCACCTGCCTCATTTAGGATCATTACTCGTCAATCTATTCATTAATGATAGCTCTAATATTTAAAAATGCCAAATTTTTAGTCTTTGTTAATGGGCTTAAACTTTTTATGGAGCTACTCAGTCTAGCAGATTGTTTAAAAGTTCAGGAAGACTCATTATATAGATGATCTACCTATAATGCATTATCGTTGAATTTGAATAAACATTTCAATGTAACTTTTTCTAAGTCTACGTCTACTATCTGGTTTGAGATCTGCCTCTACTTCTCTTATTTGCTCTTGGTCTCCGTTTAATAATTCTCTTGTATGTGTTCTACCTGGTTCCATTTTAATATGGCAGTCTTTTGGATTACATTCGTAACTTTTGTGTGTATGTGTGTGTGTGTGTTTGGTGAGTTAGCTTGGAAATTGTAATATAAGATATTAGTTTTAAATAATGTATCTAACTTTAACAAGTAAGTTACATATTAGTTCTTTATACTAGTTACGTATACTTCTTTACTATCTAAGGTGAGTAAATGGGTGATGTTTAAGGGAGTCTGAATTTTAAGTTCTGATAGTTTTGAATAGAAAAACGAATAGCGTTTGGAACCAAAGTACATCTAGCCTTCATCACCTAGAAAAGGCGTACGATACAGTTCCAAGACTTAAATTGTGGCAAGCTTTAAAACAACTCGGCATTAGTCCATACCTTTTAGGAATAATCACAGAAGTATACAGGGATAACACTACTTACCTAAAAGTCGGAAATAGACTATCAGAGTCAGTAAAAGTAACTAAAGGATTAAGACAAAGGTACAGTATGTCATCCTTACTGTTTAATTTATATATTGAGGTAGTCCTCCAAAATTGGAAAAACCACTGCCAGGAATGAGAATCCCCATTAGAAATCGTATTGTTCTCCCTGAACTTTGCGGATGACCGTTGCGAATGAAGTGTTGATAGACGAGGACGAGGAAATTAAACAAGCGGAAAAATTAAAATATTTAGATGCACTCATTGATAAGAACGACTTGGGAGAAACCGAAATTAAACGCCGAATTACTCAGGGACGTAAAATTGTAGGAATTGTCTACAATCTTGTCTAAAATCCTTATGGTGGAATCGCAACATTTCCAAAAAGAACAAAAAAAGTATAGGGCAAACCATGGTTGAATCAGTTCTTTGTTATGGCTCTGAAGTATGAAAAATTAATGCAGACCTGAAGAGAAGATTGTCGGCAGTTGAAATGGATTATTTGAGAAGAAGTTCTAGAACATCTAAGCTGGAGAGGAATACCAACAAATTTATAAGAAATAACATGAATGCTACAGAAACGGTCATTGACAGAATAGAAAGAACAGGTTTAAAATAATTTGGACACCTATTGAGAATGCCTGACAAACGTTGTCCCCAAAAACTTCGCAGATCGAAGCCCCCTGGAAGAAGAAAAAGAGGTAGACCTCGACGCTTATTAAATGTATTAATTAGAAGAGATTATATATATATATATATATATATATATATATATATATATATATATATATATATATATATATACATATATATGTATATATATATACATATATATATGTATATATATATATATATATATATATATATATATATATATATATATATATATATATATTATCGCATGAGCATACCCAAAAAGAGATATTATTTAACTTAGCTAAGTGAGCTGCGAATGCACCGTGATTAGGTTTTAGACGTGTAATTGTGGCTGCCAAGTTAGTTAGTACTGGTTATTTGTATTCGTTGCTATGTTTTTCCATTTTTCTTTTCAATTTATTAAAATTCTCAACTTTTTTTTCTCTTTTTACTTCTTCATTGGATTAATATTGAGCATTATCTGTTTCATAGCTCTTTTAGTCACTTGGAGTTTGTGGATTATGTTGTTCTTAAAAACCCATATTTCAGTTCCACATGTCAGTGCCGGCAGCACATACTGATCGAAATTTTGTGCCTTTAAAGTATTTGCTAAAGTATTTGATTTAAATCTGTTTGTAATCTTCTGAATGCAGCCCATGCTAAGGAACATCTTCTATTTACTTCTGTCAACTTTAAGTAAAGCATTGTTAATTCGATGTTTTGTGTGAAGCTTAATTGTTTTGGTAAAATCTGCAGTGGATCTGCATTGTAGAAATAATAAAATTAATTGAAAAATTCGAAGACGATTGAAATTGGAAATTGTCAGTGAATTAGGACTAATGGTGACACCACTTAAAAACGTCCCTCCAGACTCTACCTCATAAATGGTAGGAAAAAACGTCGATAATAAACTAATAATACCTTAAGAATGTTAAGAAAATAATAAATTATATAAACAAAAAGGTAGGTATTAAAAAACTAAGCCTTATGTTATGTTTTTATTGAATTTTTATGAGTATGCAAGAACACGGTCAACCTCGGGAGTGATAAAAAACCCACAGAAATTAATCAAATTAAACATATTTGTAGTGAAAACTATTCTTTAAAAATTTTCTAAAATATTTTTCTGATGTCTTTTTACTGGAAAGTGGCCAGAAAAAAAGGTACCAGCTGCAAAAGTAAATTTGTTCAAAAATTTTTTGTTATTTTCGTTAATAATATTTTCCATTTATCCTAAAATTGCATCTCCTAAGACAATTTTCTGTAGGGTTGATAATTTGCGAGATACAGCTCGAAAACCCTATGAACCCCTTATTCCAATATGGCGTGTATTCAAAAACTGAGTCAACTTTGGAGTGCTGTAAAATCCAGAAAAATTATTGTAATTTTACAAATTTGTAGTGAAAATTACTTTATAAAAAGCAAATTCATAATATTGCTTAGGTACTATTTTAGTAAAAAAATGGCCAGAAAAAAGTGATAAGACCCAAAAGAAAATTTGTTCAAAAATGTTTAGTTATTTTTGTTTATAACTTTATTATTTTTAATTTTACGATAAAAAGTAATACAAATTAAGTTGTAAAAAATTTTAATTCCTAAAAATTATGTTATATATAATAAATTTTTTTTGTAGGTTTACTAATTAACTAGATACAACGTATAAACACTTTGATTTTTTTTTAAGATGGCGACGAGGACAAGGGTGAAATATTTCCCTCCCATCTTGAATGTTTTTACACTAATATAGCAAAACAACAAAGTCATTTTAAGTGTCAATTCTTATCCATCTAAAGCAAAAATCGAAATATACAAATATAGTAGATATTTTGTGAAACGCAAAAACATACGAAACTATATTGTAAATTTTCAAATGATGATATATTTTAATTAAAAAATTCCTTGTATTGAGCAATAAGTATTGTTAAAAGTAAAGGAGCCGTTTGTTATTAGTTAGAAGGTGAAGTATTCAGATTACTTAAAACTTTGGTACCTTCATTGTTTAGGTGTTTAGCTAATTCTTCCGGAAGTAATAAACGTACGATGGTTTTAAATATATCGAAGGCAGATTAATTTACAACCGATTAAATTCACTATTCCGAAAACCTTGAGTTTACAAGAAACTTCAGTCTTCCAGCCTGGAGATAAATCAGGTCGTGAAGTTGGAAATTATTTTTGATTTTTAGTCAGTCTAAATTTTGGCGGAGGCGTAAAACTATTGCCTTAAAAAAGTTCAGTGTTTCAGCCTGGAGATAAATCAGGTCTTGAAGTTGGAAATTATTTTTGATTTAGTTAGTCTAAATTTTCTCGGAGGCGTAAAAACTATTGACTTAACAAAAAAGTTCAGTGTTCCAACCTGGAGATAAATCAGGTCGTGAAGTTAGAAATTATTTTTGGTTGACAGATTCTAAATTTTGGCGAAGGCGCCTTCCGAATTTTTATTCAAGAACTATTGTAGAAGCATCAGAATAATTTTAACCCGGTATAATATTTACTTGGTAGAAAAATCGACCTGATTCAGTCAATCGAGTGACCAGCTTGCATTTATTTATTTGTTAAAAAATAATTTGAAGTGGCTTAGTTTCTTCAGCTGTTAGTTTATTTGAATGTTTCTCACATAATCATAAAAATGTGGCTCTGAAAAGAACCGTTTGTTATAGTTATAAGAAGAAATATTATAATTACTTAGAACTTGTATATTTAGTAACAGCTTTGGTACCTTCACTGACATCGTGTTTAGCTAATTCTCCTGGAAGTAATAAACGTACGGCGGTTTGAATTTCCCTGCTAGTACTTAATAGTTTTTATAAAAAGAGAATGATTACTATATTTAAAATGTCATTAATAAAAAATTAAATTATTTACTTTTAAGTGATTGGAATCATTATTTTAAAACCACTGTTTGAGGCCCACTTATCATCGCTTAATTACTTATCGGCCTTCATATATGGCTTTTACTTTACCTAAGGTCTTTATAGAGACGGTGTGCTAGGGCCAGCAACCCCAGTTGGAAGTTTTACCTTGCCACGAAGTGAATCTGTTTCAAATTTCCTAACATCCTATAAACTTATCAGCAACAATGTAATATAAAACCAATTTAATAACATTTAAAGGGTTTTTACCCATATATTTAGTGGCCTTACACATGTAAACCTAATAGCAGAACTACTGATATTGAAATAGTCTTTCCGAATACATTCTATGATATTGATTGTAAAGTAGGGATGGTGGTTTTTGACAAAACACCGGGTTTCGGTTATACCGGTTTTTTTTTGCTTACGGTTTAACCTAGCAGTTATAACCGGCCAAAAATACCGGTTTTTCCAAAAACCGGTTTTCGGTTTTTTTTAATCAAATAGATTAAAAAGTTACATTTACAATGCACTTTAGTTTGCGATACTACATTCGCAACACAATTGTTTGTGTTTTGTGAGAAAAAAATTCCCCGGACTCTTTCAAATGGGATTTAAAGAAAATAATATCAACATAAATATTTTACTTAAAAATAAATTGAATAATGCAATTCATCTTTTATTTTTACTACCATCAAAAAAAATTTATCATCTATTACTTTTAACTCATTTACGACTTCCGGTATGGGTATAAATCGTTTTGAAAACGTAGGGAAATCCTTGTAGATTCGTATTCGTAATCGGTAATTCGATATTCACAGTCATTATTTTTGGTAATCAGAAAAAGCCATTCACCCACTTTCAATGTCAAGAGTCAAATAACCATAATAAATACCAGATCAATTCTTATGTAAAAATATTATGATTACAAATACTTTTTCAACGAAATACTATAATAAAATTTAATTGTTTCTGGCTAATGTGAGGTTTTGCTTCTGTATAAAATAAAAATTGAATTTTAGTTTTGTTTGGAATAATTACTTGAGAATAATAATTATGATTGGGTGGAATCCAAAATAATACCTAACCTCATCCTAATCACTGTAAAACCCTAATAACCGGTTTTTACTTTCAAAATAAAAAACCGGTTATAACCGGAACAAAAAAATCGATAAAACCGGTTATTTCGAAGTAAAAAAACCGGTTTTCGGTTAAAATCGGTAGGTTTTTCCCATCCCTATTGTAAAGGTCCTTTTAAATAAATATACTTTTTTAAAAAGGATTTTTTTAATTCAATTTTTTTATTATTAAAATAATTAATCTAATACTGAAAGTCAAAAGAATAACACTAATCTTCTTCTTCGCGTGCCATATCAGAATTATCCGACGTTGGTGATCACCATTGCGAAGGCTTCTCGATCTTCTGCAATATGGAATAATTGCCCTGCATTTGATATCTGAGTCCATTCACAAATGTTTTTTAACCAAGAAACTTGTTTTTTTTTTCTACACCTCTATGGCTCTCTATTTTGACTTTAAGGATTAGTTGTAAAATTTTATATCGACTTCTTCTTACTATATATCCCAGATAAGACATTTTTCGATGTTTAACAATCTTTAGCAGTTCTCTGTCATTTTTGACGCTCCTTAGTACTTCTGCATTAGTTTTTCTTGCTGTCCAAGGTATCTTCAGCATTTGTCTATGAACCCACATTTCCAATGCAATAACTTTAATAAGAAATGAAAAAGAAACAAAACAGTCATTGAAAACAAAAAACAACATAAATATGCGAGTTCAAACGTAAAAGAACCTTAAAAAAGATAACCAAAAATTTGGCACCTGTAAAGGAAACCTTGACAGTTATACTGAGAATTATACAGATACAAACGTTTACTATATGCTTTTATTTAAAATCTACGAAATAAAAGGATATTTAATTATTGTGATTTAAGAGGCAAATAAGGAAGGATCAATGGAAGGGCTATTTAGAGTAGCTTTATATTTAGGCTATTTAGACGCGAATAAAAGTAGGCTTATAAACCTAGAAAAAGGTATACGAGAAATTTTATTGAATAATGGGTATTCAACAAATTTGGCAATTCGATAGAAGATGCTTATTTTTTTTGTTGGTATACTTTGTATATGAAATTTCAGTTCAATCTGTCAATTCATTCTTTGTTTTCAAGCCATTAAGTGTCGACGCGTCACAGTATTTTTTTTATTTTCGGAAAAATTAGGTCTTGTGCATTGTTTGATTTTTTTTTTGAAGGTTTAAAGCAAAGAAAATTTATGAACGAATGTTAGTATATAAGAATTATCTGCCTTTAATTAATACAATAGAAAGATGGGTTGCTGAATTGAACCACTAGTTAGAAGAAGGGAATAAATCCAAAAAGTAGATTTTCGGGAAATTAATAAAAACTGTTTACTCGTTCTATTTAATTTTTTCTTGTTTACTAATGACATCTACTATAAAGTACAGTTTATATAAGTTAATTTGGATTGGAGAAAAACCGTCCAGTGATTTTCGTTATCTAGAAAGACGATAAAGAAAATCTTGGATTTATTCCTTTCTTACAACTTATATTTTTTTGACATTAATAAAGACACAAAATTGTATGAAAAAGCTTATTTTATTTAAAGTAATTTATAAAAAACAAACAAATACACAAAAAAACATTTCCCTAAACACCCCTTCTTCCTCACTGATATTATCTGATGCAGTAGTTGGCCATGTAAGAACGTTTTCATAAAATTCTTTTTCTACTCTCTTACTAGTAAATTGTCTAATACCTACTATTTGGATGTTAAGTAAATGCATCATAACAGATACTGACACGTAATGACTAGCACGTAATAAAAAAAATTACGCTTCAGTTTTATAAAAATGTGTAATATCACATAAGCCTTGTAAGTCAGTTGGTCGAGTTAGCATGGAAACGAATTAACAAACGTTATTTTGACAGATTAAAAATTGTTAAACTGTCAGTGTAAATATAGTGGTAATTTAATTTTTATTTTTATAAACGAAAATAATGGTAGAAAAAGTATAGTACACAACTTAAGTTGTAAGCTTATTACATGCTTGTAAAATTACTGCGCTCGCCGTTACGCGGCTCGCGCGCAACTTTTTTACTCGCATGTAATAAGCTTCTTACAACTCTCGTTATGTAATATACTATTTTTATCTTCTGGAATATATGGAATTATTTTCCGAACGTCTTCCATCTTTTTCTCATTTATTGGTATTTTTGCCCTGTATGCTCTGGTAGTAGGCAATGAAGGGATCACCCCATTTTTTTGAAGTAAAAACCTCTGTTTCAGAAAACCATCTATTTGTTCTGAAACTGTTACGTAGCCTTTATGGGAAGAAGAATACTCTAAATATCTATATTTGGATATCATAAATGTAGACGTTTTTTCCACCGACTTAGACGTTTTTTTGTAATAATTTAAGTGTTTTTAAACTCGAATATGTCGTCTGAGGTGATTGTTGTTACCGAAAATCCTCTTGTTTTGGCAGTAGAGATCATTATGTTGTATTCCTCTGGTACGTAAATCCTATCTTTTCTCCTGATAAGTCTTTTTGCTGTTCCGAAATTCCGATCGCACTGTAAAAACGAATGTCCACGTACAGGAAAGTACTGATACACTTTATCGAACCGTCCAGTCGAAACCAACATGAGCATGAACCGTATCAGGGTATTGTTTCTATTCTGTTCTCCGCAAGCGTCACTAAACACGTGAAGTTCGTTTATAGCAGGATCCATATTCTGAATTGTCTTCCAAAGTAGGCTACATACATCATCAAGTCCTCTTTTAGCTTTTCCTTCATGGTACGTGTAAAAATCTACACAATTTGTTTTCAAATCGTGGACACAAAACACGTAAAGCCATAGTTTTCTGAGATAGAACATTTCCTGTACTGGTATTTTTGGACGCGGAAGGTTTTGCATGTAGTCGAAAACAATAGCTCCGACATTTTCCTTTTCTTGACATAGTCTCAACACTTCTTGCTGCTTCAGGTAAAACTTTTTAGCTCGTTTCAGATGTACCATCTTTTCTGCAACTGCTACACGCTTGTCGTTTGCATTCAGCGTTTGACTTCTTATTTTAGCCTCAAGTTCTTCACAAGTTGAACAAACGTCAACCTGTGGTCTTCCAAATCTGTAGCCATGGTTATCATCATAGTATTTTCTAAAAAAATCGTATTTAAGGATGTTGGCATGTTTGGGATACTTTTTGCAAAAGAGTTCATGCATTATCTTCACATTGAGGTTAGCATCCAAATATTGAATTAATCTGGTGCTGTAATGTGATTTTTTTAACGGAAATGATCGAATGTGATGATCGATCGCAAGAACTACATTGTTATCTAAATTGTTGCCACGATTTAAATGAACACCATGGTGATCCACCGGTAATTTTCCTTCGGCAATAAGAGAAGTCAGTCGAAAAATTGTTTATGAGGCTCATAAGAAAAGTATCCTGTTCATTTTTTGGACGTCCACTGTACACACTTTGTAGAATCGTTTGCTTTTCTTATAAACTAAACTTCTGTGTGCACCGTTTTTTACATGTACACTCACTAAGAGTATTTGATTTTGCCGGTACAATACGCCCTGTAGATGAACTAGTATAGGTTTCACCGTGTAAACGATGTAATTTTTGTACCTCGTGTTTGTATAAATGTTTATTTCGTACACCCCGTTTTCTCTTTCGTGAAGTCGCCAAATCGCAAAAAATGTTTATGTTACTGTCCTCACTGCTATTACTATCACTACTACTAGACATTTTTCTGTTTAAAATATCAACAAACAAAACAAGAACTAGACTTACGTAGATGTCAACAGCAACTGAATTGTATTTTCATCGCCGACAGTTACAGCATGTCGCCGTAGGCCGCCAAAAAATACGTGACAAACAGATTAAACCGTAAATTTGAAGAAAGAAATAATTCCCTTTATTTATTCCCTTCTTAAAATTGTCGCACATTTAGTGTTGGAATATCTCCGTAACTTATACGGTGTTTATTCCCTACTTAGCGCGGACAGATGGGTCTTGCCTTAAAAGGTATATTTTTGTTAAAAAGTCGTTTCGCCATATTTTGGCGTTTTTTCCCTTCTTCTAACTGGTGGTTCAATTTAAACGTGGTCGTACAAGCCTTGAAGACGATCCACGTTAAACACGTCCAAAAAGAGCAACAACACCAGAAATGGTAGAAAAAATACAAAATATCGTATTGCAAAATCAACGAGTGACTAAAACAGATTTAGTAAAAGCCCTAGGCATCTCATTGAGCAGTGCAAGCAATATTTTGACCAAAGTATTGGGTTTACAATGGGTGCCGCATTCGCTAAGAAAGGAACAAAAACACATTCATATGCGACTTTCTTAACAACATTTAGACCATTTTTAAAAGTATAAAGTAAATTTTGTTTATCAACTCGTCACATAAATCAGATTTGGGTACATCACTATGATTCTGAATCAAAAGAGAGACTAAAGAGTGGACTGAAACTTATTCTTCGGCTCCAAAATGAAATCGTGTCGGCCAAGAAGTAGGTTGAATCGGTTTTTGGGACGCGAAAGAAATTTTATTTGTGGCTTACTTGCAATTTTTTAAAACTGTAAATGATGAATGCAACTGTCACTATTTAGATCAGCTGAAGGAAAAAATTCGTGAAAATAACACGGTTTGCAGAAAATCGGGAAGGTTTTTATCAGGACAATACGACGCGTATCATATGAGCATTTTGATAATGGCTTAAATTCATGAATTAAAGTTTACGTTGTTAGAGCATTTACCTTACAGAGCTTCCATAAGTTTTAATACCTAAAAAAATTCATGCGTGGAAAGCGTTTTTTATCAATTGATGAGGTCAAATGTGTCAGCTGTGGAAGCGTATTTTGCAGCCTTCCAGATTTTCACTTTAGGGATGGAATTCATAAATTGGAATCTTGCTGGCACAGACATAATACTGAATATTTAAGTAAATTTCAAATAGTAAAATTGTGTTTTTCTTATCGAACTGCAGAACTTATTGAACGGCCCATTAGCAGTTAATTTTCTTTTTATCAAAACTTTTGTCTAGTAATTATTTAACTATGACTGCAAACTTAAAGACGAGAACGAGATATAAAGTTCTGAATATTTCTGCAACAAAACTCATTAACAACTAAAATTAAACTCCCCGAAATACTTTTTTGCTCTAATTACAATAACTTTCTTGATCGCTGTGTCTCGTTGGTCCCAATTCTACAAGACAATGGAAATCTAACAATAATGAGTAATTTGAAGTTTTGCGACATCTCGAATCCGTTCTAATATAGCACAATTGTTGTTTGATAAAGCAATTAAAGACAAGAATGGGGCACGATAATAATAAGCGCATCACAATATGCTTTTTCATCAGACAGAGGTGACACAAAAGGGGGAATTCAAGAAGAATTAATAAAGAGGGAGGATACAAAAAAATATATCCAAATCACTTTTTTTAATTTAAAATTCATATAGAATTCATTTTACCGAATCTTTCAGGATAATTATTGCGAAAAATGGAAAAATGCAAGATATATACAAAATATTATTTTCCGAAAGCTATAATTATGCTTGTAGAATTTGAATGTTAGTTATTTATTATTTTTATTGGGAATTTCAAAAAAATCAGATAACCATCCCAAAGCATTATATTAGTATTTATCTCCCTTATATTCATATATTTGTATGTATATTCATATATACCTTATGCCATTTTATGAATCAATAGATGTGTTCTTCTTCTTTAAGTGCCTCTCCTATCGGAGATTGGATATCATTATGGCGATTCTAATTTTATTAACTGCTGTTTTGATCATAATTATAATTCGTTAGTGGTACAGCCAAACCACTCTCTTAAATTTCTCATCCAGGACATTCTTCTACGGCCTGGATTTCTGCGTCCTTGGATCTTTCCTTGCATTATATTTTGTAAGAACGTGTTACTTTTGTCCTCTCATCAGGTGGCCTAGATATTCAAGTTTTCTTTTTTTTATATTCATAATAACTTCTGGATCGTTATTTATTCTGCGTATTACCTCTTCATTTGTAATTCTACCCACCCAACTTATTCTTAGCATACGGCGGTAGCACCACATCTCAAAGCTTTCAAGATTTTTAATATTCCTCTGTTTAAGAGTCAATGCCTCAACACCGTAAAGCAAAGTATTTAATACATAGCATGTTAACATTCTAGTTCGTAGATGAATACTAATATCACGATTACAAAATAATTTTTCATTTTTATAAAGGTAGACCCGCAATTTCAATACGTCTTTTTATCTCGTGATTTTGGTCACCCGTTTCATTAATGAGGAGTATTGATTAAATTTTTGAAAATTGCCTTAAGGATATTAATTATAATCTAAACGTATAATATCTTACGATAAGGAACCCGCAAAATAAGGTAAGATAAAATCGTGGTCGAATTTCGTATTGAATTTAATGGCTTTAGATTTAATATGGTAGGGAGTAAGCCCTAGAACAGAGGTGGCCAACTTAATCGGACTCGAGATTCACAGTCTGCCATTCTAATTATTTGCAATCTACTGACTAGGAAGTTTTTAACGATACTTGACTTTTTCACTTCTACATCACATTCCTGTCAATTCTGTTCTCTTTCATTATTTCTTGGTCAATTCATATATTAAACATGTATCCAATAGTTTTAATTTAGTAATCACTCAAACATTATCTAACAATTTATTAAAATTCATAATCTACCATGTCACTATTAAAATTCATAATCTACCATGTCGTGTGGTGGCAGGTAGCACTCTTCTACAATCCCAGTAGAAGACAGGCTGCTACAGGGATTAGTGACCCTACCTTATGCTAGCTTCTGGTTCTCCCTCCTTCCCTGCCTGAGGGAACCAGGTCCTCATACCCTTTTCCTATCCCCCCTTTTAAAACTCCTACCTTCATCCTACCCTCTACCAACTCGCACTGGCCAGCGCGGTAGAGTATGGCTAAAATCCAAGCATGTTTGACACGACAAAAACACGGCCCTCAGTCCCCGGCAGTGAGCTGATCCTTGGTCAAGGTAGCGATCAAGAAAGACAGCAAACAGAGGGTGCGAAGAATCCCCGGGTCAGATCAGGCTACCACGGACGACGACAAATGTATATCGCCACGTACAATGTAAGAACACTGTCATCTGAAGAAAAATTACTGGAATTAGAAGAAGAGTTAAAACACATAAAATGGGACGTTATAGGTCTCTGTGAAGTAAGACGCGAAGAAGAAAACTGTATAACTCTTAAATCAGGGCATCAACTTTTCTATATGGGAAACAAAGAAAAAATAGGAGGAGTTGGACTTCTTATACATAAGAGACACACTAAAAATATCCAACAACTTAAAGGTATCAACCCAAGAATAATACTCTGCATACTGAAGCTTAATAAAAAAAACCAGCCTTAAAATAATTCAAGTCTATGCACCTACATCTACACACTCGGACGAGGAAGTGGAAACCTTTTATGAAGACCTAGAAAATGCTGTAAAACTAGCGCCTACTACACACAACCTAGTAATGGGTGACTTTAATGCTAAGTTGGGATGTAAACTAGACGGGACCGAAGTAGCAATAGGTCCCTATGGATTCGGACAAAGAAATGAAAGAGGCGAAATGTTTTTGGGTTTCTTGGTACGAAATGGCCTTTTTGCAATGAATAGCTTTTTCAAAAAAAGTCTCCAAAGAAAGTGGACCTGGGCAAGTCCAGATGGAGTCACCAAAAATGAAATTGATTTTGTCTTAACCAACAACAAAGACATGATCCATGATGTAACAGTTCTTAATAGCTGTTCAGTGGGAAGTGATCATAGAATGGTAAGAGCGAAGATCGTGCTAAATCTCCAAAAACAAAGATACAAAATGATAACAAAAACACACCCAATACAATGGAATCCAATCGAAAACACCACGTCCTTCGAAGAGGAAATTCTGAGATGTCTAGAGACAACAAATATAGACGTTATGGATATCGAAACCTTAAATGATAACTTAATAAAAGCTATTAAGAACGCAGAGAAAAAGTACAATACAAATTCTAGGAGAGATAAGGAGGAAAAGCTCAGTCAAGAAACAAAGAGTATTGATTAAATTTTTGAAAATTGCCTTAAGGATATTAATTATAATCTAAACGTATAATATCTTACGATAAGGAACCCGCAAAATAAGGTAAGATAAAATCGTCTAGAGAAACAAAAAGACTTATGGAGGCACGAAGAGAACTTAAGAACAAAAACGATACGAATGCACGCGTACTACAACAACTTAATAAAGATATTAATAAAGCAGTGAGAAAGGACGTACGACAATATAACACAAAAAAGATTACAACGGTTGTCGAGAAAAATAAAAGTTTAAAGGTGCTGAAGAGATGTCAAGCTCTAGGTAAGAAGAACATTGTTAAGCTCGCAGATCGAAATGGAAAAGTGGTAACAGATAAAGATAAAATAATTAAGGTAGTTGAAGAATTTTACACAGAATTATATAGAGAAAGGGGGAAGAAAGACGGCACCAAGTTGAGAAAAGTCCAGAATGTGGGTTCAGAGGATATCCCAGAAATAACAACCGAAGAAGTCTTAAAGTCATTAAATAGAATGAAAAACAATAAAGCAGCTGGTGATGATCAAATCGTTATTGAGGCAGTTAAAGCAGGAGGAAAGACAGTATTGAAAGCATTGACGCAATTATATAACTTATGCCTTTTAAACGAGGTTACACCATCTCAGTGGAATAAAGCTGTTATAGTAGTCATGCACAAAAAGGGAGATATAACAGAGCTAAAGAACTATAGACCTATTAGCTTGTTATCTCACGTTTATAAGTTGTTTATGAAGATAATAACTAATAGGTTGACATCAAAACTAGACTTCTATCAAGCTTGCGAGCAAGCAGGATTTAGAGCTGGATACGGAACAAATGATCATTTGCAAACCATTAAGTCGTTGATTGAAAAAACCATTGAATATAATAGACCCCTGATACTTATCTTTGTCGACTTTGAAAAAGCATTTGATACGGTCAATCAAAGTGAAATGCTCCAAGCTCTAACACAATGTAGAATAGATCACCGATACATATCTCTCATCAGATACATCTATCAACATGCTACAGCCTGTGTAAGACTTAATGAAGATACTGGGACTTTTCGTATTGAAAGAGGCGTTCGGCAAGGAGACAACATGTCTCCTAAATTATTTACAACTTTGCTAGAATACGCTTGTAAAACAATAGATTGGAACGAAAAGGGCATCAATGTAGATGGAAAATTTTTAAATAACCTTAAATTTGCAGATGATATCGTTCTTATTGCAGACAGCTTTGATCAGGCACAGGTAATGCTCCAAGAACTCCATACTGCCACAAAAAGAGTTGGTCTTAAAATAAATTTTTCAAAAACACAATTTATGACAAATTTAGTCCACAACAAAAACATCTCAGTAGAAGACAAAGATATTGAGCCAGTTGACTCCTATAAATACTTAGGCCATGAGATCAGAATAAGTCGAGACAACCAAACAATCGAGCTGAAAAGAAGAATAAACCTCGCTTGGGCTGCATTTGGAAGGATGAAGGATATTTTTAGGTCTAAGATTCCAATGTGTCTGAAAAGAAAAGTATTTAATCAATGTATTTTGCCAGTGATGACCTACGGCGCAGAAACCCTAACGCTCACAAGAACAACAGTGAGTAAACTACAAGTTGCGGAAAGAGCAATGGAGAGAATTATGTTAGGGATTTCTCTACGTGATAGAATACTCAATGCTACTATACGCAAAAGATCAGGAGTAGCAGACGTTATTGAAAGGATAACAACACTAAAGTGGAACTGGGCAGGTCATGTAGCAAGATCAGTTGATGACCGGTGGACAAAAAGAATTTTGGAATGGAGACCCCGAATACAAGCATACAGAAATAGAGGTCGACCCATAACGAGATGGACAGATGACATAAAAAGAGTGACTACAAATTGGATTCAGATGGCGCAAAATCGGACTAAGTGGAAGAGCATGCGAGAGGCCTATGTTCAGCAGTGGACGTTAGAGGCAAGTTGATGATGATGATGATAATCTACCATATTACAAAGAATCCTTATCTACCATTGTCCACCTTCTCTCGGTCAACAACTTAGTAGCACACTTATACAACAAATTTCAGGTTTCTACAAACTGAATTTAATACCACCAAAATAGATTTTGTTCAGGGTGCTAGATACTTTAAGTATAAAGGACCCCTATTATCTCTAATTGTTGATTAACTCCTTTTCTCCTTCAACCGCCCCCCCCTCCTTTTCTTCAGTCATTTCCTTTACTTTTATTCTCATTAGTCTCTGAAGAACCCAGCCTCTTCAATTTTAAATTCAATTACATAGGTTACTACTTTAATTTCTTCAGCCTGTAGATTTCCATCTTACTAAACTTAATTTTATTAATTTTTCACCATAGGAGCAGTCTTAAATAAAGTCATTTAAATATGAGGTCTGATATTAGCTTCAAATATTTGTTATTTAATTTTTACCTTGTCCTAGATGTGTTAAACATAAAAGGATAAATTTCATATATATATATATATATATATATATATATATATATATATATATATATATATATAAGCTAACCCAACATCAAATACACTTTAGACCACATTCCATACGACGAATAGCAACATAAGTTGCCTAAGGCACAGGTCATTCTATTAATCATGACTATAAAACCATCATTGATTTCACATCTTTTATACCCTAAATTAATAAATAAAAAAGTTTTTAAATCCCAACACCTAGACTGTTGTTATTTTTTAAAATCATCAAAACTTGTTGAATCTTTTGACTGTAGTAATACTTTGTACAACTATTATAGTTTTTGGTTGCATGGACATTCTGTTATCTTCATCCTTTAAAAGTATCTTGTCAATCAGTTCCCAGCTGTTCTCCGAGTGTAGAGGTTCTCTCTCACCGGCTCTGGAACCCGATTGAGCCATGTGTTACCTCTAGTCAAATTTAATTTAATACTGAACATCACAGTTATTTTACAACACAATGTACAATCTTTCATAACTAAATGTTATTTAAAGGGTTTTTACCCTAGTATTTTGGTGGCTTAGGCATTGTGACCTAGTAAGTATAACCATCTTTTGCTTTTCAACCATAGTCAAAATTTCACAATCTCGTTTGTTTTAACTAAATGGTTTATACTTATTTTTAGGCATTTTTCGATTTTAAAAACCTGATGATGGACTGTGTGGTCCGAAAACGTTTGTTTTATTGATGTGGCCCTTTTAAGGGTTTTTTAAATAAATATACCCATTTACAAAGATTAACCTCTTCTTTTTTTTTAACGATACTGTTGAGCAATAAATCTTTTAATCCAGAATTTTAATGTTAAAAGTGAGCTGAATATATCAAAGTCGCTCGCTATATCTCAAAATCAGTCACTGATTCTCTTCTTCCTCTTATTTTTATGTAGACATGACTGTCTATTTTTCAATGCCCCTCGAATAAGTTGTCGTTTTATTGTTTTCGTGGCCTTCCTACTGATCGTCTTTCTATTGGGGAACCGTCTCTTGTCGTCTTTACTACTCTATTTGCTGTCATTTGGCTTATATGATCGTTCCATTTACCTCTTCTATTTTTTACCCAGTTCTTGATGTTCTCCACCTTGCATCTACGTGGTATATCTGTACTTCTAGCTCAGTCCCATAGGGTCTTGCTATTAATTTTTTTAAGTTTTTTCATCTCAGCTCTTTCTAACATCATTTTTGTCCTCTCTGTGTCAGGTCGTGCTCTTGCCGCGTATATCATTATTGGTCTGTTGACTGTTTTGTAAATTCTGCCTCTCATTTCTTTCCCGATATTTTTATTTCTCCATATTGTTTCATTCAGGCAGCCTGCGGCTCTGTTTGCTCTATTCACTTGATCTTCCACTTCAGCTTCGAGCTTTCGGTAGCAAGATAATGTGATGCCTAGGTATTTAAACTGCAGCATTTGTTCTATTATTTGACCTTCCAGGTCCAATTTACATCTTAGCAAATTTGTTGTTGTAACCATGCATTCTGAATTTTTTGAGAAAATTAACATGTTAAATTTTCTGGCGGTTATATTAAATTGGTGCAGCATACTTTGTAAATCGTCTTCACTTTAAGAGAGTAGTATTCCGTCGTCTGCATAGCAAATTATTTTAAGTTGTTTTTCTCCCAGTTGGTATCCTTTTTTATTATTTATTTCTTCTTCCACTTTCACTTTTATAGTGTTATTTTGGTAGATATTTTCAATCGTTTTGATTATTCCTAGTGGCATCTCTCTTGCGTATAATAAGTGGATCATCATCATCAATGGTACTACAGCCCTATGAAAGAGCCTCGACCTTCCCAAGTCTATTACGCCAGGCAGTCCTATCCATTGCCAACCGTTGCCAGTTTGCTGCGCCTATCTTTCTAATAATAAGTGGATAACGTCCTTTAATTTGAACCCGTCAAATGCTTTCTTAAGGTCCATGAAACATAGATATGCTTGTTTTGTTGTATTCTAATGATTTCTCTTGCACTTGCCTCATTATAAATATAGCGTCGGTTCATGATCTTTCCGACCTCAAACCCTGTTGTTCTTCTGCTAGTGTTATAATTTCATTCAGTTTGTCACTTTGGTTGTTAATTTTAGTATTATGTTTAATAATTTAATTCCTCTGTAATTTTCTGGGTTAGATTTATCTCCCTTTTTGAATAGAGGTATTAGAATGCTTAATCTCCATTCTTGAGGAATTCTGTTTTTTTTTTCTATTAGTTTTTGAATTAGTTTTATTACTTGCTTGATTGGATCTGGTCCTCCGTACATTAGGAATTCGGTATTCTATCCTCTCCTAGTTATTTTTTATTTTTTAATCTCCTTATTGCTTCCTATACATTTTCTTCCTCAATATTTATGTCTTTGTTTATCGTCACCTCTAGTGTTGGTGGTTCATTATCGTCATATTTAGCAAACGGTGGTCAAAAGTAGTCTGGCGATGTTTCCTTCAGGATGTGTTTCATTTTTATTAGTTCGTTTCTCTCTTTCTCTTTTGTTTGTCCTCTGATCATTCTCCATATTTCTTTTGGTGTTTTGTAGAAGTCTTGTTCCATCTTTTTTTTGAGAAGCTCTGCCAGTGTTCCGTTTTTATTTGTCTAACTCTAGTATTCGTTTTATTTCTGATTCGTTGATAGTGGTTATATACCGATTGTATTTGTTGTGTTCTGTATTGTAAAAAGGCTTTCTTCTTTTCTTCACATTTTGTCTTTACTTTATCCCTAAACCATGGTGTTTTCTTTTTTGATATGTTAGTGTTTGATACTTTTCTCTCTCCAAGTGATTCTGTTGCTGCGTTAATTGTGTCATTTTTGAGTTTCCCCAACTTTCCTCGATGTTATCGTTTTCTAATATTTCATTTCCAGCTATCTTTTCTAATATTCTTTTTCTGTATAAGTATTCCGTGAACTTCGTATTTATTCCTTTGACTTTGATTTTTGTTTGTGTTGTCGCCGCTCTCTTGAGTGTGAAGTATTTCAGGATAATTCTTATTTTACATAATACTAGGCTATGGTCGCTACCTACATCTACTGAATTGAGGCATCTTACGTCAATTATTTTCGATGGATGTAAATATCTGTTGGTTATAACATATTCTATTATAGATATTTGTCCACAGGTGTTATTAAATGTATATTCGTGTTGGTATTTGTGGTCAAAAAATGTGTTGTTTATTTTATTCTATCTAATTCTGAAAGACAATTTTATCAGCTTTCCAAATATGGAAGAATTTTTAATCTGAAACCGATTCGGCACTGAGCGCTAAAATTCTGGAATAATTAGTTTTATGGCTCGTCAGTGTGTATTAGTAATAGCTAAATAAAACAAAAGTATGAATTCTTATTTATTTATTTTTCCAATTATATTAGATTGGAAAAAAATATTTTGAGTCGCTCACGATGATCGATGCAAGATTGCTAGCACTCCAATAATTTTCGTAATATTTAGGATACAAATAGGTGGGTATATTATACCGATAATTTTTTCCTTGTCCGGGATCGACTGACCTAGGGGTCGCGATCGATTGGTCGATCGCGATCGACGGGTTGGCCTCCCCTGCCCTCGAGCAACAACTTAGTTTTGCAGAACATTGTTCTACATTATTATCTTATAGAAAATTAATTTAAATTATTGTTTCCCTTTTAAATATTATATTAAATAAAATGTCAATCATATTAAAGCTTATTTTACATTATGTGTTTTTGTTCCAGAGCAACGCTATTGCTAGTACCACTGTTAGGACTTAATTTTCTTCTTACGCCCTTTAGACCTGAGAACGGAGAGCCTTGGTTGTATTTTTACGACCTCATATCTGCAGTCACTACATCCTTTCAGGTAAGATGTTGCAACTACATTATTTCGACTAGTTTATTGCCAAAGAGTCCAACGTAGAATCAGCCAAATTTTATGTAAAATACATTTTACATTTAAGCGATCCAATAATATTTTAAGATTTAGTTTTATTTTTTTCTTTTTTTGTCGTAAAGGGCACTGCTAGAGGTAGAGTCAGGTAGAGTCAGTAAGTTCTATATGAGCAAATATGCAAAAAAAAATTAAGGAAACAAACATTTTTACCAAAATATGTAAAATTTATATCACTTTATGTCTATATTTATTTTTTCATAAATAAAACAAATAATTTTAGTAGTTATAGAACTGTTTTAAAAACGTACTGCTCCACTATTTAATACAAAATAGGTGTTTAGAAAAATAATCAACAAATTATTAATTTTACGATGGTATTACCGTCATTAACTTATGATATCACTGTTATTGAAAAAACTATAAATGTTTTTGTTTTTTAATTTTTTTTTATTTTCCCCCTATACTGCCAACTAAGGAAAAGTGCCGTAAGTCCAAAAATATTCAATATTGAGTTATATATGGTTTCCTATATTTTCAACCATGCAGAATTCAATGGGTTTCACAAAATTGCCATATGTCCAACAGTGATCGTGATATAAAATAATTTTTTTCCAGTAAGTGTATTAAAAGTTTTAAAATAATAAACAAGTCTGCCGTAAATACAATAGACTAACCAATAATGCAGTAAGTCCTTTGTACATACTGCATTTATACTTAGTACACTGTACTTACTGCAGTCTTGCTTAGTGGTTATTTAAACAGCTGATATAAAAATTGCATTATATTTATGTTGACTGTAAATGTTTGTAACATATGAGTTTGCTAAAAATTTTACCTACAAAATGTCCTTCCAGTGATTTATTAGAAGCTAATAAAGAACCTTAACTATCTAGCTGCACTATAACGTTGTCAGATGATGTTGGAAATCTGAGATTACCCGACAATATAACGCAATAGACAACCATAATATATTAATTTATGCCCTTAGTGAAAATACACTCATATCACGTCCACTGGAAGAATTTGATGTTGATAAATCTGGTTATTTAGAATCACATACTAACCTACCAGTTATAGATATACCTGAAGTACTATTTGAAAATCTATTTACAAATGTGGTCCAACCAAACAATGATAATATAAACTTGGAAGAAAATTTACGTGTTCCAGCTGATAGTGTTGATTTTCTGATAACTGCATATGAAAAAAGTAAACTAACGAATGTATATTGTAATGACAATGCAGACCAATATATTGACAATATTATCAGAGAAAATCAATTAACCCCTATCACAAAGAAAACAAAAAGGTTTGAAACCAGTCTGTAAGAAAGAAAAAAAACTTAAAATTAAAGAAATGAAAATATCTCATGCAGTAAAACACATACCGTGTAAAATGGCTAATGCATTTTGCAAAAAAAAAAGTGTGGACAGAAAATTATTGCAGAACGAAGAGAGTTTATAAACAAAAAGTTTTGGGAAATGACGTGGTCTGAACGTAGACATTTTAGTGACGTCATGTCATAAGGTTGATGTTAAACGAAGTAGAAATAAAGACACTGAAACAGAAAGACGATTACTATCTATTCAATACAAACTAAAAGATTGCTATGACGCCACACAAGAGGTTTGTAAGAGTTTTTTCCTCACCACATTAGGCTTTATGAAAAATAATGACAGAATTGTGCATTATACACTCACAAATACTCCTAAAGGTGCTTTAACTTCACCTACTGATACGAGACGAAGATAGGCATCAAAAACTAAAGAACCCCATCACTTAATTATCGAACACATCGAATAATTTTATCCCACGCTTTCCATTACAAACGAGAACATGCTCCAAATGTTCGTTACCTTTCAGGTGATGTTAGGGAGAGCGCCCACCAAAGTGGCGTGGCACGTGACACGTAGCAAGTAGCACGCGTCTAGTATGTTACATAAGATATAACCAATGCAAACGAATTATTAGATCGAATGACGTCACTGTCATTTTGGTGTGCGCTGAATCATTCGTTTTCATTGGTTACATTTTAAGTAACATGCTAGATGCGTGCTACTTGCTACGTGCCACGTGCCACGCCACTTTGGTGGGCGCTCTCACTTAGTGAGAGCGCCCACCAAACTGGCGTGGCAGTGGCAAGTAGCAAGTAGCACGCATCTAGCATGTTATTTTTAAATGTAACCAATGAAAATAAGTTATTAGAATGAATGACGTCACTCTCATTTTGGTGAGCGCTGAATCATTCGTTTTCATTGGTTACATTATGCTAGACGCGTGCTACTTGCTACTTGCCACTGCCACGCCACATTGGTGGGCGCTCTCCCTTAGTGAGAGCGCCCACCAAAGTGGCGTGGCACGTAGCAAGTGGCAAGTAGCACGCGTCTAGCATGTTTCTTAAAATGTAACCAATAAAAACGAATGATTCAGCGTACACCAAAATGACAGTGACGTCATTCATTCTAATCATTTGTTTTCATTGGTTACATTTTAAGAAACATGCTAGACGCGTGTTACTTGCTACGTGCTACTTGCCACGCCACTTTGGTGGGCGCTCGCCCTTAGGGAGAGCGCCCACCGAAGTAGCGTGGCACGTGGCACGTAGCAAGTAGCACGCTTCTAGCATGTTACATAAAATATAACCAATGCAAACGAATTATTAGATTGAATGACGTCACTGTCATTTTGGTGGGCGCTGAATCATTCGTTTCCATTGGTTACATTTTAAGTAACATGCTAGACGCGTGCTACTTGCTACGTGCCACGTGCCACGCCACTTTGGTGATGTAGTACTACACTTAATGTAGCACTTATCAATCATTATATGATTTATACAGGCGAATCCTTTAAGAACAACATATATCAATCTATATGAGGGGTGCGAAAATGTGAGCAGTTTACTCTTCATGCCCACAAAAAAGAGAATCTCCACATATCGTGAGATATATGTAAACAATGGAAAGTTCATAACGCATTAGTTATAGAAGCTAAAAACGCATATAAAAGCTTTTCTGGACAGGAAAGATTAAATAATGCAATATGTTTTTCAAGTGACATGCAGAAGGTTATCATGTTGCCAAGAGTGAAAGTGTTCAAGAAAGTATTATTTGTAAAGCGTTTAGTAGCCTATCATAAAACCTTTGCACCTGTAGGAAGAAAAAGTAAAACAAAAGCTCACTTCATTTTGTGGCATAAAGGAATTTCAGGCCGCAATAATAAAGATAATGTTAGTGCGTTGTACATGTTTTTAAGACAACAGAGAGATATTGAAAAAATTGTTCTTTGGTTAGACAACTGCTCTTTCCTAAACAAAAACTGGTGCCTTTACATATTTTTAGTGTATTTAATATACTATGATGACATTGCAGCTAATGAAACAGTTTTAAACTATTTCCAAACTGGTTGTTCATTCATGAGTTCAGACAGTTTTCACCATCAAGTAAAACAATCATTAAAGGCATAAAAGAAATCTCATGATTTTGAAGCCGTTGTTAATGCAATGAAAAAATCCAAATCTGAAAATGTGAATGTATACAAAATGAAACATTTTGATTTCTACCACTGGCCCAATTTCGTATCCCAACAAAAGATAAAATTATCATCACGTTTGTATTTAAGTGACATAGTTAATATTAAAGCTGAACGAGGCAGTTATTATTTGTTGTGCAAGACAAACTATGATGTAATGTGCTCCTACCAACAACTGGACTTTAAACAAAAAAAATCAATTAATGGGATTAAACTGCCCAGCCATCACACTGCACCATGTGGATTTCCAGAAGATAAGAAAAATATCTTTCAGTCATTAAACGAAGTACTGCCAGAAAATTGAAAACAATTTTGGAAAGACTTGCCTACAAACATCTCAGCCAAAAGACCGGACCTATTGTGATATTCCTTCTACTTATGTAAAAGTATTGGTTATATTTCTAAGAAAATATGTTAAGTTAATCCATTCCTAATACTGTATATTAAGTTTATGTTTCTTACATTAATAAAAATGTAAAGCAATACATACCGCAAATATAGCCATTCACATTACTAAGGAAGAGTGGCGTATGTACGACACCATTTTATATTTTCAACTTTTTTTTGCATTAAAAATTAGAATTATAGAATAATTTTTTTTATTAACACCTGTGCGGTGTTTTATCTGGTCACAAATGACCAATTATCACTTATTTTCTGACCTAATTTAATAAACAGCAAATACTTAACTCTAAGGGCTTACCCTATGGCTTACTCTTATTTATGTATCAACTAATGCACTACAACTAATATGCTGTAACTTCACAGCACTATACTCTGCTTTTTACACTAAACTGTTACACATTCGCACTAACTCAAATGGTTTTGTCCTTGTAAGTCTTCTCTTTAGTTCAGTGTTGTCAAGAAGCTGGATTGCCTCGACATTCACATGACTATGCAGCCTCTGCTCGTGACTTGCTTTTGTTCTCTTGATTATTTCGATCACAGTTTCCATACCCAGATCCTGGTGGAGGTTGCTGTTACGGATATACCAAGGAGCATTAACAATGTTTTCCAGTACTTTGTTTTGAAATCTCTGGATAATATGTAGATTACTAGCTTTGGTACAACCCCAGAGTTATATTAGAACTATAGTAGAATTATAGAATAAAAATTTTTATTTGTAATAATAAAATACTGAAAACTTTGTTTTCAAACTTCTACAAAATTTATTTTAACTTCTTATCACTACAGCTGTTTCGGCTGATTGCCTTTCTGATCGAATCCATCAATTTTTATTTGTGTTTAACATAAATGTACTTAAAGAATAAACAATTAATAACTAAAATATTCAAAATTACAGCATCTTTCTCAACTTCATGTCGAGTTTTCTCAAAATCCTGCTATTGTTACTTACGGCACTTTATAGGTATTTTCAAGCTATTAATTGAGGACCGTAAAAGTAAAGGGGTATAAGTGAACATTAGTCAATTTTGAGTAAATGCCATTCAAAGTTGAGCCTTCACTGTAATTGCCATGATTTTTTATTGCTAGTTTTTCTTATTCAATTTAGTAATTGTAACCACTGTAATTGTAAATATACATGACATACTATATACTATTATTATCCGGTCCGGATGTTGGCGTACATGTTTCGTTGACTGCTCTGCGAACAGCTCCGCGGAGGTCATCCCAAACCATTGTCGGAGGTTTTATAACCACAAGATACGACGGCGTCCCGGTCCTCTCCTGCCAAATACTCCTAGGGTGGTTGGAGACAGCATTGGACTTGCTTCATGCGTTTTATATGTACGACGTTGGGCATATCTGGGTTAATGTTTCTGACAATGTATAGCAAAAATTTGACCATCAGATGACACTTATTTTTACCTCTACAGTTATTTTTAAATGTGGTTATATGTTTCACAAATGGGGGAAGGCTTCTGATATATTTTTAAGAGACAATATGATGATATTTGTAGGTTATGAACTCCTATATTCAATCGGATGTAATGTACCAAGAGCTAGAAAAGTTTCATACCGTTTCAAAAGACATGCGAGAGAAATTCCTCAAACCACCAAAAATCAAGAAGAAATCGTGGATGACAAATGAGATTCTAGATATGATGGAAGAGAGGCAAAAGTTCAAATATCAAGACATGTCATTATACAAAAGAATCCATAAAAAGATCAAAAAAGCTATTAAAATAACTAAAGATACACATCTAAGAAAACAGTGTGCGGAAATACAGCAATTGCAACATAAACACGATTCATTTAATATGCACAAAAAGTTAAAGAAGCCGCAGCCTTATACAAACCTAGAAGAGTTGGATTTTTGGCAGATAACCAAGGTAAACCACGGTTAACTGTGGATAAAAAATTAGACACTCGGAAGAATTATGTGGAAGTAACTTTTGCATATGAAAGGTAGAATACCATTGAAGACACTGAATGCCAAACAGAAGCCCCGATTACCATGAAAGAAGTCACGTCAGCTATTAAAAGAACTAAAGATGTTAAAGCGGTAGGGCCTGACGAGTTTTGTGCAGAATAAAACTTATGGATGAACAGGGAATAAAAAGGATAACAACATTCAACAACATATAAGTAACTGGAAAAATACCCCAAACCTGGTTAAAGTCAACCTTCGTTGCCATACCAAAAAAATAAATGCCAAGATATGCGAAGACTACAGAAAAATTAGCCTAATGAGCCACTTACTTAAAACGTTCTTAAAAGTGATACACGGCAGGATATATAAAAAAAATGCTAAGAACAAGTATCATGGACAAAGTTTGGATTCCGCGATTCCTTAGGCACCCGAGAGGCTCTATTCTCTGTCCAAGTGCTTATACAAAGATGCAAGGATGTTAACTGTGATTTGTATACTTGTTTTATCGATTACAAAAAGGCATTTGATAGAGTAAATCATGATAAACTTATAAACATCTTAAAAGAAGTGGGGTTAGATGATAGGGACTTGAGAATCATCTATAATTTATATTACAACCAAACAGCCAATATTAAAGTGGATGACCAATTGACAGGGCCAGTCTCCATAGATAGAGGAGTGAGGCAAGGGTGCATTCTGTCCCCGATATTATTTAATATGTACTTCGAGCAAGCGCTAGGAGGACTACAAGAAGGCGTATTAGTCAACGGAATGCGTCTCAACAACATTAGATATGCCGACGACGCAGTAGTTTTTGAAGATAGTCTGGACGGTTTGCAAAGAATAATGTTGCGTATATCAGATATAAGTAGAGAACATGGACTTGATCTTAATAAGAATAAAACAAAGTACATGGTAGTCATTAAGCACGAAATATTAAATACACAGCTTTTGGTTAACCAACATCCAATTGACAGAGTGGACAGCTACACATACCTTGGTACAAACATTAACAGCCAATGGGATCACTCCAGTGAAATAAAACAACGCATAGCGAAAGCGAGATCAGCGTTCAAAATAATGAAGTCTCTTTACAGAAGTCACGATTTATTACTTGCTACCAAAATCTCTCTCATTAGATGCTATGTATTTTCTACGTTATTATACGGAGTAGAGGCCTGGACACTTTCCGAGGCTTCTTTAAGAAAACTCTAGACATTTGAGATATGGTGTTACAGACGTATTTTAAGAATTTCATGGATGGATAGGTCCGACGTAGAATAGGTAAGGAATGCGAGATTATTAATACCATCAAAGATCACAACCTAGAATATCTTGGCCATGTTATGAGGAATGAACAGAGATACGGCTTGTTGCCACTCATTCTTCAGGACAAGGTATTTGGAAAGAGAGGACCAGGGAGAAGAAGAATATCTTGGCTTCAAAACCTGAGAACGTGGTTTAATACATCGACAAAAGGACTATTCAGAATAGCAGCAAGTAAAGTTAGGATAGCCATGTTGATCGCCAACATTCGGAACGGATAGGTACCGTAAGAAGAAGAAGATGGACTCCTAAGTTATACGTCCATAGTTGCTTAAATAATATACGTTAAAAGTTCAAACATCAGAAGTTGGCATAATTTTTTGCAAGTCTAAGATGATTGCAACTTCGCTATCATCCTTTAGGTCATAACATTCATCTTTTGCTGTTCTTACTGCTTACGCCATACATAAGTGAAAAACGTTTTGCTAAACTATTTGCTTCTGCCGAATCATGAATTAGTTTTATCTAAAATTGGTCACATTTATCACAGATGTCTATACTTGGCCTTTTGAAACTGAAAGGTTGAACTAAGTATTAAAAATATTCCTGTAAAAGCTGTCTTGCAATATCTCGGACATGTAATGAGAGGCGAAAGATTCAACATCCTAAGACTCATACTTCAAGAAAAAAATAGAGGGTATGAGAAGCTTAGAAAAAAGACGTGTTTCCTGGTTGAAGAACCTGAGAGAGTGGTTTGGTTGCAGCTCAAGGCAATTGTTCAGAGCAGCTGCCTCGAAAGTCAGAGTAGCCATGATTATTGCCAACCTTCGTCGCTGAGATGACACTTAAAGAAGAAGAAAAGCTGTCACTTACATGATCTTTCTGTTCCTCCTTCCTAAATAAATCACAATAAAGTTTGTACATTATTTTCAAATTACACTCCTAAGGAAGATACCTCCTATTCAGAATATATTTCCAGTGTAGTGGTGTGTGTACTTAGGAAATTTATTAATATGCTCTTTTATGATTTTAATTGCCCTTTTGCTCAACAGAAATTTTGTGCAGAGGTAATTTCTTTTCTCTGTTGTCTATTTACGACACGCCTGATGAGACTTTTTTTGCTTTCAACTACATTTTGTAAACGTTTGTTGGAGACATCAAGAGTTTTCATTATAAACTGTTTACATACTCTAAAACGTTCCAGATTATAAACATATGACACCTCTTTGTTGCTAACTATATTTAGTTGTTTTCTTTCTATATGTTCAGCCTGTATGGATCGATTTATAAAAGCTGTTTGGAGATTCCAGTGCCCAATGCTCAATACTCTTTAAAAATTAAAAGTCTGTGTTCTTGTGAAATAATATTGGATGATAATTTTCAAGTTCTCGTAACTTTTTCGCTTCATGAGTATTGAGTTTTTTATCCATGTAAGCTTCACCTGAGTTTCTTGCTATTTTAGCCCGTTTTTTTCACTATTTAGCCTCTGACTCCTGTTCTTGTTATCTTCTTGTTTTGTGGTGGAAACTCTTTAGTAGGTAAATACTCTATCACTGGCTCCGTATTCCGCGAAGAAACTCAACGAACTCTCCTTAAAAACACTTTAGTTTATAATAACGTAAAACGCAGCAGTTTACATTTAAAGTATTAGTTAGGAGCTTTACCACTACTTATCCAAAATGATAATAAACACAACTAACAGTCTGACACAGTGGAACAGGGGTACAAGTGCACTAGTATCTCTTCTCTTCCAAGCCCTACTTATAGTTGTCTTGAATGCTAAGTGACTTGCCGCTAGAAAGCAACACCTATTAAAATTATCGCTTAGATCTCTTTACCTCCAAACAGAATGAAATATTTCCAGTTCAGCGATGAAGTTTTCTCAATATTACCAAAAATGTCACTTACACCACCTTAGTTCTAGGCTCCTCAATTAAATTCACAGGTTCTAATAAAGGCAAACTATTTAATATAAACTTTAGAATTGCATTTAATACACGAGTATAATTGCTGTTAATAAATGTTCACAGTTGTTTAGGTGTAGTTTTTTTGTATCAACCAGAGCTTGACAACATTCATCAGTTAACTCAGTAATATACTGTTTTGGATCAGTAAAATGGGTACAATCAAATAATTCTGCTACCAACCAGGTTCTCTATCTTGGTATTGCTGGTTAAGAGGAAAGAGTAAGATTTGGAAGTTTTATCTTACAAAACTAAATTCTGACAGATACTTTAAAAAAACTTTTTTTATATCAGATACAAGTTCATTAATAAGAGGAAAATATTTTCTAATTTCTTCAGCAGTTCTATTAACACCATGCCCCAATATGTGACATGATCAACTTTTGAATAAAATATTTTAATATGTAGTCCTGCTTTGATCATATAAGGTGCAGTATCGGATAAGAACAAGAAGAATTCTAAACTAGGAGTGTTTCAATTCAACAAGAAAGAATTCTTCTTGTACGAATCTTCTAATTGTTTAAGCATTCGATTTTTCTATCTTTATGCAGGCAATTTAATGTTTTTTGAGCAGGACTACTGGTTAAGAAGTCTAGTCAATAAATGAGCTATAAAACGCCCTGCGGAATCAGTGGTTTCGTCCAGGCATAAGTAAAAATGATTATTTTTGACTTCTTTAATGGTTCCACTCACCGTAAAGTATAAGGATTAGATGACATTCCTTCTCAACGTTTTTTGAATATTTGTATGAATGTTTTTTGTAATATTAATTTTGCAGTATTTTTGAAGAAAAAATATAAAATTCTTGTTTAAAAACTTTGACAATTGTATATTTAATGCTACCAGTGCACGACAAAGATCTCTCTCTGTATGTCTGCCCCTCTGTATTTCTCTCTCTCTCTCTCTCTCTCTCTCTCTCTCTCTCTCTCTCTCTCATTCGCTTTTAACCCTATCTTCCTAAATTTCAATATCCAGTTCATCTATTACATTTTTTTTATTACTTGATGAATAAAACAACCCTACGATCGATTAGTATAGAGTTTATAGAATAATAAGCCTGAGAATATTAACAAAACATGTGCTTACATCCAATAGATTGGCAAGAAGTGACATAACTTAAAAATCAAGAATCTTTTCATTTCAAATCTTTGTTATTGCATCAGTTCAGGAGCTTACTCTAACATTACTTAAGAAACATGTTTAGTAGAGAACTTAAACTTAAACTCAAACTTTTTATCTAGATGAAAATTTAGTCAATATACATAATATCTGTCTAATCACTTTCCCTATTTTAATCTCACCTGTTTCATCTGCTTTTATTCTTGTACTATCTTTCTGGCTCCAGTTCAATGGTAATATAATGTTTGGGTATATATATTATCATTGTCAATATTTTAATAAATTTCTATTAACTTGTGACGTTAAAAATTAAGAGTTTTATGCTAATCAATGAAATATATATGGATGTCGACATTTACATCTTTATGTTTCTGGGAACTTGTTGTCCCGTACCCATTGCGTCTTTTTCTAAACACAAATGATCTTCAATAACGATGATAATAGTAACAGAAATATAATTTGTAATAATTTTTATTACAAAAAAAACATTGAATACTTTTTTTTTGTTATTTATTGATATAATAAAAAGAGTTTAATCAATCATATATTACAATCAATATAATATACAATCTTATAATCAATCATGTTAAAATTACAAATACAAGTAAACAAAAGATATTTCTAAATACGGTAGAACTTCTCTGAGGCCGTTATTTTTAAAAACACTCAAGCCGATTCAAGAAAAACTCGTGTGTAAGAAAAGCTTTTAATGGATTTTCGTAATCTTAGCTTTGCTTACACAAAGTGCTGTATTTTCAGCTTTTCTGACAGTATTTTTGTACTTTTTTGTGTTTCTAATGATGCTCATAATGAACGGCTCTCAGGAGTCAGTCTAAAAGATTTTACTTCTTGAAAAAGAGTCCCCTAACCGGTTTCAGTGACTTAGTTTGAAACTGCAAATAGCAGTTTGTTGTGTGAAATTTTCTGCACTATTCAATGATGATTTTTTGGGATAGTGCCACAAAGAAAACTTAAAATGTTTATAATCTTTAACTTATGAGAGAGGCCAATAACTGTAAAAACTGTAGAATTATATGAACTATAGAAGTAGAAGTTAATGAGCTGGACATATACAGATAGAACGAATTTAAAACGGAACATACAATTTAATATATGTCTGTTTGAACTGCATTTGAAATAGTGGACCAATATAAAACTTGGGACAAAAATAAATCCATACCTGGGTATGGACATTGTATAAAATATCGTTCAACTATCTGTCTCGCAACAATGTTGTTTGTGTAACAATATTGCTTGTCTAAGGAAGTTTTTACTAGTTTAGGAAAGGAAGCTCGAAAAAAGTTAAAACCTCGCAATTTTTTCGTCCTGCATGAATTGAGTTGAAATTTTAACAGAAGGTAGGTGATAGGCCAAGGATCAAAATCTATATCGAACCGAAGTGCCCTGAATGGTTTTAGGAGTGAAAACTACCCCTAATTGTCAAAAACTATTAAATAACATATTAAACCTGAATATGGGTAAGTTTTGTTTTGATTTAATTAAATAATGATAGTTTCGTGCTTTTGAATAAAGTTTCATCATATTTCAACCCTTAAAAAGTGACCCTTGTTAGAGATAATTGTAAAAAAATTAGTAATGCGAAGAAAATGATTTCGCCTTGGAACGATTTGCATAAAAAATTGGAATTAAGCTTAACTCACCCTCTGCTTTATAGTTTATGTCATGCCGATGAACCCTGATTGTTCTTAGGGGTGAAAACAGCCCCTAATTTTCAAAAATTGTAAAATAACATTACAAATCTTAAGATGAGTGAAATTTGGTTTGGATTAGTTAAATAGTGATTTTTTTATACTTTAAAATACAATTTCATACATTTTCAACCCTTAAAAATCAATTGTTATGAGTGCTATAGGTAAAAACAATTTTTTGCCAAAATTTTGCAACTTTTGAACTTTTGAAAATCACCCTTTACAACATTGCAGTTGTAAAGGGTGCAGTTTATAAACTAATTTAATAGATATAAATTGAAAAAAGTAGAATTAAATACAAAAAAATTTATCAACATAAAAAGGCACTATATATTCTTATACATTTACATAAATAGTTGAAAATATATATTTACATTTATAGGTAAAACATTTATAATAATAATTTTATTCGTCATCAATTACATCTTTATCCTCATCTTCTTCAATTATTGGTGGACTATTATTGCACCCTTCACCTGAGCATCCAGAACAAGTAAAGTTACAGTATAAACCAACTTTTCTGTACCCACATGAAACGCGGCATCCTTTTTTGCATTGGCAAAAAATAATTTTCAAAAGTTCATCGGGTGCAGGTTGTTTGTTCATACGTACGGGTAATAACAAACCATCTTTGGAATACCATCCCCAGTCTGTTGCTTCGATATTTTTATTGCCAAGCCATAAACATATGAGCAAATGTTTTATTCTGTTGTATGGGATTTCAAAATAAGAACGCTTAAAATTTCGAATGTATAACGCCCCACTACCCAATATACCGGTTTTGTAGATTAATATGCTCCAAAATGTACTGTACTATACTAATGGAATTTTCCGAAAAAAAAATTAATTGGTTTTTTAACGTATTTGCTTCATTTTTAACGATAAAGTGTTTCCTCAAAAACGATTTTGTAGAGGTTTTTAAGAGCTACAAGGATCTGTGAATTAAATCTCTTTGGAACCCTTGGTTTTTAAATGGGGTGAGTTTAAAGGGCTAGAAAAAGATGATGCTTGATCGTAAATCGGTGCTTTAAACGGCTATATCTTGCCAAATATTTATTGTACAACAAATCAAAATGAAGGAAAATTTTGGTCATTATAAAAGATACAATTTAGTATATTTTTATTTCTTTCATATATTCAGTATTTTCGGGGATATTTAAAAAAAGAAGGGTAAAAAATATGAGATTGTAAATCGTTTCTCGCTTTAAGCTGTACTTTTTTTAAAACTAAGCATTTTAAATGGGTCAAACTTCTTGGACGTATTAACATAATACATGTACAAAGAGAATTGCAGAAGGGTGAAGATCGATTTTAATTATGGCAGTGGTTAGGGGGTTGTTTTCATCGATTTTTTCGTAAAAAAATGAGGTATTGGCCTTAGTTTCATCATAACTCACTCAATTTTTGAGCTAGAGTCTTTTTTTTATGATAGATCTATTTATGCTCTTTAAAAAAGGTTGCGTGAGTTTTCTTCGAAAATGCATCATTTTCCCGATATTTGACTTTGAATCTTTCAAATTTGGCATTTAAAGAAAACCGCTGAACCTATTTTATCGCAAAAACATTTTAAAAAATGAATTGTATTTGTCTTTTTAAAAGCTAAAAATTTGTTCTCTACAATTTTTGATAAAATGCACCATTTTGGAGTTATTCGCGAAAAATCGAGTAAAAACGTCGATTTTTTCGTCTAAAAGTTGTTACTTTCAATCGCGAATAACTTGGAAAATATCAGTTTTACAAAAAAAAATGTATAGAACATTTTTTGTTTATAATCACTTTTTTAATCGAAACCTGTAGTTAAAACGTAAAAAAAAATTTTCACGTGTGTGTTTGTGTGTGTAGAGTAATTGTCTTGATACTTAGCAAAGTCGACGTCATTGTCTTTGCTAAGAGACGCTAATTGTATCCGAACGTCTGCGGTCCCTCCAGTGTGTACCGATCACACAAGGATAGAAATTATTTTTATTTATTAATTTTTTTTTATAAACGAAAATTTCCACCCAGGTGGAATTTGAACTCATGACCTTTAGGTTTAAAGGCAGGCGCTTTTACCACTGAGCCACAGAGGGGGTTAGACAGCATCGTAGATTTATGTGTAGCTTTCAATTTTTATGAGTTCAGAATCCAGCAGCCCGCAGAAGTATTGGGTTTTTATAATATAATTATTTGACAACCTTTTGTTGGCCAACCTGCTACAGCAGAAATGAGCCGAAATACATGATGTTCCTATGTTCCGAATTTATTTCGTTCAATCTGTAAGTAGATCCAGATATTTTTACCTGAAAAATGTTGTTATTGTTTGGGTTTATACGACTTCGGACACTGAATTTATTTGCCAAAACCTCAAAAATAATGATGCCTTGTGAGTGCCAATAACGACGATCTTTAAATATAAAATTGTAAAAATTTTTTGTTTTTCACATAAAGATATTGGTAAACATAAATATATCTCATTAGAATTTAGATACACCACTAATTGGTTTATTAATGATGGGAGATGTTTCATTATAACGCGAAACACATAAATTGATTTAACAAGGGATAAGAAACCCGGAGCTTGTTTTCCTTTATTAATGGTTCATTATGAGAAATGAATACGCCTTTATAGATCCATAACTAATTATAATTAGCAGACACAATAGTAATTTCAAATGGATTGAGTTACGATTTATCGATTTTACGTGTCGAATACTATTAAGGTTTATATGATGATATACTATATTTAGAAATTATAATTTTTTGTTAGGTCTTGGTTTTTGGATCAGTTACAAAAGTTAATGAATCAACTTTATACTAAAAAACTCATAAGGTAGAAAACTAACAAATAAAAGAAAAATCGAAATCAATTAAACTAAAAATCGCTTACTGATTGTCCAAGTGCCCCTTGCTTAGAATATATAAACCAAATTTTAGTAAAGAATTCATTTTATTCATTCAGCTTGTCAGGTTTGGGCGTCCTCAGACTTAAAGTTATTTATACAATTTATTTCCTATTTAGGTTCAACTTTCCTAAATACATTTCTCCATAAAAAATCATACAGAACAAATAGTAATAATACTAAATTTTCTTACCACAGTCGAGGCCAAATTATAAAAATGATTAAGTTGCTTAAAATAACTGTATGGAATTCCCACGGGCTAGAAAGACATGTAAACAAGACTAGAAGCCCTTATTATACACCATTATATACAGTGTAGGTAAAAGTTTATGGTCGGTATCATGATACTATGACTTCCAAGATAAAACCACTTCGCAATCGAATTTTGTACGTCGATGCGCATGACGTGATTTTGTGATAAAAGTTTGACTTAATTTAATATTCTGAAATATATTTTATCTAAAGTGTACCCATTGATTTGTCAACGTACTAGATAAACGATAAAATAATAACAAATCTGACAAAACTCCATGCAAAATAGAATATTGCTGGTGACATTTGTCGCCAAGTGATAGACTGATCGCGTGCGCGTGGGTTTATCTTAAGTTCATAGTATCATGGATCGGTACGTACCTTACGTGAGATGGAGTGAGAAATACCTATTTAAAAAGAGAGAGATATATTAGGTCCGCCCTTTATATTGTCGACAACGCATTAGTAGAATTAGGAAAAAAGGAGAAGTTCAACGTTGTCAAACCTATTGATTTTATTTGACCTCTTGTCTTTTTAGCATTTTAACAACGTTCTGAGATAATCAAATTTGGGCGAATTGATTTAAATGGCAGCTTACTGTTTTTTATTTTAAATATGCCACAATTTTCCTTTACTATAAGTTTAATTTAAGATTTTGATTTTCACTTCGGACATCGTTGTATGTAAATAAAATTTATTAAAGTTTCGTATTTTAAGTAGATTTCCGAATTATAAATTTAAACATCAAAATAAGCTTATTTTAAAATCTGTTCTATTCTAAAATCAAATAAAAAGTAATTTCAACACTACTGTTTAAATTAAAAATAACTCCAAACAATTAGAAATTCTACACCAAATTATTAGGTAATTAAATGTTCAAAGAGGCCAACAAATTGTAACGAACAGTAACCAAATCTATTATATAAAGCATTCCTCATGGCGTTGAGTTCATCTGCTGCTATATTTTGGCTAAGTTGGATTATCTTTTCCTTTAGTTCCTCCACGTTGGTGGCTCGTTTAAACTCACGCATGTACAATTTTGTTTTAAGCATCCCCCAAAAATAAAAATCTAGAGGAGCTAAGTCGGGTGACCGAGGGAGCCATTTTATTGTATTGTATGTACTAATGACACGTTCAGCAAAAATTAACGATAAATAGTCTCTAACGGCTTTTGCAATATGTGCAGAACAGCCGTCTTGTTGAAACAAAATTTCGTTGAAGGTAATTTGAAGAGGTTGAAGTGCAGGAATAATTTGATTTTGCAGTAATTAAGATCGAGCTTAATGGGCGTGTATAAAAATGTGGAGGGGAGACCAAGGGAAAATATATTTGTTTTCTTTGTCTATTCGCTGAAAATATGATTTTATATCTGTGTTAGATATCCTGGTAAATTCTACCATACCGACCATAAAATTTTACTTAAACCGTAGATATCATGCTTGTTTCTGAAACCCATTTTACATTTTACACAATAAAGCTATTTTAAACATTCCGAATGCACGGCACAAGAAGGAACCACAATTATTATTAGGTCGACAATCAAGCATCACGAACTAAACCAATATTCAAAAGATCACATACAAGCAACCAATATAATCATGGAGGAGTGGCATGGCTCACTGACAGTTTCTGCAATATGTAGCTATCCCAGACACTCATTAACTATAATAGCAAACAATATTAGCAGCTGTTTAATATACTTGGCAACAGATTTATTGCGGCAGGTAATTATAATGCCAAGCATATACAGAACAAGGTATGGGGGATTACCAGTACACTTAAAAAAAGATCCACGTCCCAAGCAATAATAGATACCGGAAGAGAAAGAACAGATATAATAAAAATAAAAAATGGAGTAAGACAAGGAGACGCACTCTCAACAGTACTCTTTATTTTATCACTAGATAAGATAATAAAAAAGCTGTCAGACGCAGCTAGTAGCAACAGATAAATAGGCGCTAAAGAAAACCTTCCATGAAATAGAGAACGAAGCCAAACTGAGAGGGCTGAAAATAAAACAAAATACATTAACGTAAGCAAGAAAAAAGACACAAATGACAGAAGTGAAAATAGATGTACACAATTTCGAAGAGATTGAAGCACTTAAATATTTGGGAGTACTATACAATAAAATAAATAAAAGTATATACATAAAAAGAAGAATTCAAGCGGGAAATACAGCGTGTTATAGAAATAAAAAAATGTTTAGAGATAAGAAGATGAAAGCTGAAACACAAAAATAAAAAACTAAAAAAAGACCATAAGACCAACAGTAGTATATGCTGCAGAAACATTTACATTAACAGCAAGAGGTGAAGTGAAACTAAAAGTTTTTGAGAGGAAGATTATCAGAAAAATACTGGGACCAAAGAAAAAAACGAAGGGAATGCAAGATAATGGATGAATCACAAATACAAGAATGTATTGGTCAAGGGAACTACTGTCCCTTGATGGGTCAAGGGAACATAGTAAAAGCAATAAAAACATAAAGAATTAGATGATATGGACACATAATAAGCAGAGGGAAAAGTTTTAATGGATTGGATACCACCAACTAAAAGAAGCAGAGACAGACCTAAACTGAGATGAAGACAACAAGTGGAAGAAGGCTTAAGGAATATGAAAATTTAAAAAATAGAAAGAACACCTAAAAAGAAAAAAGAATGGAAAAAAGGTGAGGAAACAGCAAAAGTCACACCAGAAATTGTAAAGCCAAGTCCATAATGGGATGATCCCCACATAAAAAGGATCTTCAAGTGAAAACAGTTTCAGCTTTTCGGGAGCGTATAGCTTATATATACATACAACGGGGCTCTAGATTAATAAGTGAAATCGTGAACATTTAGAAAAACTATTACTGGATAGTTTTTTATTCCTTTTTAACCTAATTTAAAAGCTGACCAGAACTAAGATTATTCGTTACGAAAGGCAGCAAAAAGAATGAAAATAACAATTATTCATTCTCCTCCTATCAAGTTCAAAAACGGCAACTGGGCTAAAAGTAACGAATGGCAAGCAAAATAATTTGCTGATTATTTAGAAAACACATTCAAATCCAACGACAATGAAGGTGTAGAACTGAGATGGGCAAAACCATCTCAAACCGAAGAAAAAATATAACGTTGACATTATTTAGAGAAGTGTCAACAGAGATAAAAGAGAATATAAATCCTAAGAAAGCTTCAGGATATAATCTCATAGCAAGAGAACTATCAAACAATCGACCAAGAAAAGCTATAGTCAAGCTGACACACCCAATAAATGCTTCTTTTGCATTGAGATGTGTTCTCAGACTCTGGAAAGTAGCCGAAGTCATTATGATTGCCAAACCAGGTAAACCTTCTAGTCAAGTGACGTTCTACCGACCAATTTCAGTCCTTCCGGTGATATCAAAACTGCTTGAAAAACTTCTATTGAAAAGATTAAAACCAATAATAGAAAGAAAAAATCTTATACCAAATCATCGATTTGGTTTTAGCGATTACACATTCCACTATAGATCACGTTCACAGAAAAACGAATATAATAAAAAAATCATTAGAAGGATAGAAAGTCTACTCTACAAACTTCTTGTATGTAACACAGGCGTTTGGTAAAGTCTGGCATGAGAGTTTAAGCTATAAACTAAGAAAGTTTATGCCTAAACAGTATTCAGAAATCTTAGAATCATACATTGCGAATAGATATTTTAGAGTTAAACGAAAAGAAGTGTACACCGATTTGAGGGAGATCAAAGCTGACGTGCCACAAGGGAGTGTATTAAGTCGGTCCTGTACCTATTATATACGTGTGACATTTTAGAGCTAGAACAAAACACTGTCACCACCTTCGCGGATAATACAGCCATACTATCGATAGGAGACACTAGTGAAGAAGCGACTGATAAATTGCAACTATCAGTAAATACAATACATACCTGAACTAGGAAATGGCGAATAAAATTAAATGGGACAATCTGCACACATTAACTTTCCTAGTTAGAACAAATGATATATAAGTTCCTTATGCAACATCAGCAAAATACTTGGGCATCATCCTAGACGTAAGGCTGCGCTGGAAGGTCCATATCTAAAAGTGAAAAAATAAATTTAATATTAGATATGAGAAATTGAATTGCTAGTTGGAAAAAATTTAACATTATCCATTCTTAATAAATTATTCATTTACAAGCAAGTACTGAGGCCAGTATGGGTATATGGGTGCCAACTCTGGGGCTGTACTAAAGCTAGACATTATTACTACAGCTAGCTACATATTATCCAGGCATTTTAAAACAAAGTACTGAGGAATGTTATTTATCTTCTAATGTAATTGTTAATGCTCCTTTAGATATCCGTAACAGCAAACTCCACAATACCATTTGAGTTGTAATGTTATTGTATGTTAGTTATAGTGCATTAGTTGATAGATAAAATAAGAGTAAGTCGAAGGGTAAGCCCTCAGATTTAAGTATTCGCTGTTTAGTAAGTTAGAACTATAACAGATAATTGGTTATTAATAGTACCCTATTCTGAAGGCTTGTATTCGATGTTTCTACTGGCGCATTCCCAGAATTGTACGCCGTATGCCCTTACTGGTTTTAGTAGTTGTTTGTAAATCAGTGGTTTGTTATCAATGGATAGTTTAGGATACCTTTTAAGAATCCAATCCATCTTTCTTATTTTATGTTGAATTCTTCTCTCTTCTTTTATTCACAGATTTGCAGCTCCTTTGTGGTCTTCTCTAACTGAAAGGATAGCTTGATCATCAGCCAACGTACCTATCGTATCTTCTTTAGGATCTGAAATATCATTAGAGTATAATAGGTAAAGGAACTGTCCCTGTACACTTCCTTGCGATACCCCTACTTTGATTCATTGTAACCCAGAATAGGCCTCCTCCTGCTTGACTCTGAAGGATTCGTTTAAAATGTAAGATTCTAATAATTGAGAGTATTATTTTGGTAGCACTCTTTTCAGTTTGTGAATGAGGTCCTTATGTCATACTCTATGCCCAAAAAGACCGTTGAACAAACTTCATTTCCTTTCAGTGCTCTTTTTATTAAATTAAATATTCTATACATTTAAATCAATGTCTTTCGCTGGAAACAAACTGATGAGGTGCTATTAAGTTTATTGCGTCTATCATTGATCTTAAACTTTTTAGCAATAGTCTTTCAAGAAGTTTCGATAGTATAGACAACAGAGATATAGGTATGTATGATAAAACTTTATTGTGCGGTTTACCTGCTTTAATGCTTAAGTCTGAATAATGCACATATTAAGTGAGTAATTTTCACTGTAGTTTTTTGGAAGCTGTTTTAGTATTTCTCTTGTTATTAGATCGAATCCAGGCGCTTTACTAGGATTATTATTTTTATTTATATTCTTTTGAACTACTTAAGTAATAAAGTAATTTTTATTTCGTCCTAATAAATATCAGTCAGTTCCTGAAGGTCATCATCCTCCCTCCATTTTTGGTTGAAATGGGTTTTTTATATATTCCGAAAAACGTTTAGCTCTTTCTTCATTGTTTCTGACCCAAAAAACCTCTAGCTTTCTTTGCATCCATCTCATGATGGATGCAAAATTTAATTTTTATAACACAAGCAAAAAACAACGATAGCAGGTCTGTGCAGTCTGTCGTCTGAGAGAGGCCCTCTCTCTATTCTCTCGAGTTATTATAGATGGCAAATAGTTTTGCTAAGTGTGCTCTATGCTTTTTTTAATTAATAAAGGTGCGGTCTCGGTATATTGTTGGGCTTTACTGAGTTGTTTATTGAGTTAGTAAGAATTTTTTTTGCTGCATGGTTTAACATTTTCGTGTTAAGTATTGTTATGGCTTTCTTTTTAAGTTCTTTTACCTCAACTTGTTTTTGTGCTACTATCTGATTGTGATCTATTGATACGGATACTTGTATTGAAATACTTGAATAAACGTCAGGAAAGAAATGAAATATAGAAGACCTGTTGGTGGTCTAACAAAGTTTAGAAAAATATATAAGAAAAGGGAAGATTATATAAACACTGGTAAGAAAATAGGTCGGACACAGATCTTTAAAACTATACAGTCGCAAAAAAGAAGCAAAAGTGGTAGTCGCAAAAGCTGAAGCAGAAGCGTATAATCTATACGATCAACCCTATACCATAATAGGAGAAGCTAACATTTATATAATAGCAAATCAACAACAGACGCAATTTTCAATATCAGGCAGTTGATGAAAAAATACAGGAATAAAGAAACAAATAATCATATGGTATTCATTGATATTGAGAAAGCGTATGATAGAGTTCCTCTGGAGATTCTGTGGTAAGCACTCAATAAGAAAGGAGTCTTCGGTGAACATGTAAAGATTGTGAGAAACTGATAAATTTCATATGAAAGTAGGATTGCACCAAGGCTCTGTGCTTAGTGATTATTTATTCTCATTAGTTCTGGATCAAATATTAGCGAAACTGCAGGATAATATTCCGTGGTGGTTAATGTATGCTGACGATGTAGTGTTTTTAGGAAATAGTGAAAGCGACTTAGAATAAAAACTGAAACAGTGGAGACAAGCTCTTGAGGAAAAAGTTTTAAAACAGAGTATTTGATGAGCAGACTTTTATATCGCACCTTGTCCATTTTTAACATTTTTTAGGAAGGAAAAAAAACTGCTACTCAATTATTAATAAAGTTAAAATAAAAATACAAAATATGAATAAATATACTTTTTTATTATCAATTTATCCTATTTATAAGTTCTATCAATCTTTATTAGTTTTTAAAAATATATATATTGATAGACAATACACCATTTGGTTGTTTTTAAATGACAAAATGTAGTTTGATTGTCTCTAAATGATTAAAATAAAAATATGAACTGAACATGCATTTCTGCGTATTTGGAATGCAATAAAGTAAAAATAATCATATGACATTTATGTCGTTCTCCAGAAGACAGCAATATTCTTCTCCATCTTCACATTGCTCGCAGATCTGGTCTTTTTCAATTGTATTTTCACTTTACTGCTCTTTCAAATTTGGATCTAACTAAGTGAACCCTGGATCTAATGCCCATTTTTTTTCTGATAAACTAATGCAACTCTCAATGGCAATGCCGGCAGTACTATGTTACTTGGTTTTTTCTGTTAAACGAAACTTAAAAACTTTTTAGAAGAGTCATCATTTTTATACAGTACCTCTATTTTATACAAGATTTTACTTTTACCAGTAGTGTGTTTGCCTCGAGTTATGATTACTCTTTTAGCTCTACTGATACCTATAACTTTTTTGATTGAAAGTGCTGCATGTTTTATGTCATACAAAGTCCAATCAGAGCATAGCTTGCGTACTTGTCCTTTCTTAGAAATGATTTCATAATATTTGTCTAGTGACTTTATAAAAGCATGGGCACGTTAGTCTAGTTCGGAAACGTCATTGTAAATGTTTTAATAATTTTTGGGGTATTATTTAAAAGACACAAGCTGAGTGTATGTACCATGTGGGAATTTTTATTCTGACCCCCCAAATACATCCGAAAACAATCTTAGATGTTTAATATCTGGGTCAACATCAGTCTTTTTTAGCAAGTCAGTCAACGCGAAACTTATTTCTAATGCACCTCTTCCTGCTTCATGCTCAAGCCATGTAGAAAAAACAGGAGTTTTTTTTTTAAATATCTGTCACACAAAATGCATAAAAAGACAGTTGCTGAGCACAGAATGATTCCGTAATAGGCGATTTTGGGAGATTGGCAGTAGCTCTGGATCTAAATCTGAATTTAAAAAACAAATAAAACAAATTAAATCATAAAAACACAACATAACCTGCAATGTATCTTATTTCTCTCTTACGTCCTTTTGTCGTTGTTTTTTTTATCTCCTATCTTCATCTTTGTATTACTCACATTATGCTCGACTCATTTTAATATCATATACTGTTGATTTCTACAATGTCTGATAACAAAATAAAGTTGTTACATGGTAAAAAAGCATTTCAAGCAAAATAGCAACAAAATTAGGGTTGGATTGATCAAATGGAAGGAAGCGAGTGGTGTGTGACAGAAAAATTCTAATAAAGCTAAAGGGACAATTCTACAAAACAGCCATAAGATCAACTATGATGTACGGAACTGAATGTTGGGCAGTTAAAAAAAAAAGGAACAACGAATGCATGTGGTGGAAATAAAAATACTTATATGGATGAGTGGAGTGACAAAAAAGGATAAAATTAGGAATCAGTATATTAGGGGAGGTCTAGGAATAGCACCGATTGTTTCCAAGATAAGAGAGCATATGTAAGGATGGTTTGGTTATGTTCCACGTAGAAACGTTAATCACACTATACGAAGAATTGCTGAACGGCAGGTTTCTGGGGGAGACGCTTAGGCAGGACATATCTATAAAGGGTATTAAATATTTTTATGACCCAGGATATAGACACTTGGATGGCTTAAGATTACCCAAGATGACTTAAGATAGACACTGAAGAAATTAAATTAGGAAAACCGGCCCTGCATAGGGATAAAAGCAAAGAGAATGATAATGATGATGTAATTGTAATCTAACTCCACGTCTGTCCATAGTAAGTTTTTGCATTACGAATGATGTTTATTTGTGCATATCTTTTAAGTGCTAGGATATAATCAATTCTATTTCTAACTGATTAATCTGGTGATTCTTGGTGACATCTTAAAATTTATAGAATGAAAACTTTTTGATTTTATTGACTTTGTGTGTATAAACAAAAATCATCTGGATTAAACCCTATGTGTTTACTGTATCTAGAAAAATAGTTAATATTTACCGCTGTTTGGGAGTGAACTTTGAAGGCGAAAAATATTCTTTATATATTATATAAAAAAAGAATTGACCTGTATTTCTATCTTTTTTAGGAATTTTTATATTAATCGTGTAATACTAGCGGGGTTAATCCGCTGTCACCATTGAAATACTAGCGGAGTAAAAATTACTGTAACCCCAATAACATCCTCGGTTTAAACCTTAAAGAATGCTTATCCCTGCGAGCGGAGGCAAGGCTTACTGGTTCCACTAGTCTGAATTTGCTGGTTCACCCTCGTAGATTTACGAAAGGGTAGGAAAATCTGGAAAAAGGGTTAAGGACTTCTAGGTCTCAGGTCCTGTAAAGAGTTCATTCTATGGGCTTACTTTAGAAGCCGGAGAAATGCATAAGCGGAAATTGTGTACTCTTCTAGTCTTTGCCTGTAACGGTCGGGAAGGAACAATAAAACCAAGTTTCGAGTCTACAAATGTATTAAATAGACTGTATACTACAATTAAGTTAACAAGCTGTCAGTTATAACCCATTAAGATTCGTTCAAGCGCGAAGGAAGACGAGAGGAGACCTTAGCAAGAAATTAAAGGGTGGACAATCTACGTTTCTATATATTACTTGGGTTAGTATACGGATTTAGTTACCTTCGCGTATTTAGGCCCTAGCTAATGAATACGCCCTTCAGTCCTACAGGAATTCAGGTTTAGTTATGGAAGCACCGCGCGCTATCACGAGTTTTCGAAACTCCCGGTACCGGGCACTTATACGGTACTATTATCCCACCGAAATACAATAGCGTGTTCACTTGATGGCCTTTTTGCGCGGAGCCTTTCCAACGGTTCCACATTTATTGACTCGACGATTACTGGACGCCACCGCCTCCGAGTACTGACGGGTGCCGGGCAACTACTGCCCGCCGAGCACTCTCTGGCTCCGGTCGCCCGAATACTACCGGTGCCTAGCGCTTACTGACTCCCTGGCCCACTTCGTTCGTTTTTTATGAACCCGTATTCTCATTTACCGAGGTCGAGCTTTTTGCTGACTCAGTACTCATGCGGTGTTCTGAGTTCTGAGTTCTGATTTCTAAAGGTCCCTGTTTTTAAACGTAATTTTTTCTTTTAAACAATTGTTGCAAACTGATATTGAACGCGTGTAATACGCTTAAACTAGGTCGAGTTATCATTATTTGTTTAATTTGAAATGTATACGTTATCTATGTCGAATTATTTGTTCATTATTCAATTTGGGATATATAGTAATTATTTAAACAATTTTTACTCTTCTCTAGGCTACTACCCCTTATTTTTTTTTCTCTTTATTTTCTTGCTATGTTTACATTACAATGGCCAAAAATTTTTGATTTGTCACCCTTTGCAATTTATTATATTATTCAATATTTTATTTTAAATTATTACTTCTTTTGTCATTACATGGTATTTATTTGACTACTTCTGGTATTCAAATGCAAAACTACACCGGACTTTTACGTGATTCCAACTTACACGAATGTCACTAGGTCGCAGCTATCACGAAACCACAATTACAGTATCTATTTTTTAACTCCGCATTTCCGCTTAATTTCTATTCTAACAAGACACCTATACCCTGAAAACTCTGCTTTCCATAGCATGTATTTTTATTGTTTTTATCTTCGAATGATATATGTGTGTAACCCCTGGAGGCCATAACAGTCGAATTCCCTCACCTGTGGGTTAGTCTTGATTATGTTTTGAATATAAACATACATTTTAAAAATTTATGAACTACCGTGTTCAGTTCAACACGTAAAACCACAACGTATTTCTACTTTTTGTCCCAAGGGGACGCGTGTTGAAAGACTGTCTGTCCTATGATTTATTAAGGTTATACTGTTTATTTTAGTTATAGGAGTCATGTAAAAGTTTTAAAAATGTGTGTAATGAAATAAGATATAGCAGAGTGTTTGTAAAAGATTTTTTTTTACATTTTTTGAAACGATTGTGTTCATTTGAATATTTTCTTAACAGTTTTTCTTCTTATTATACTGTATATTCGATTTTAATGTTGAAAATGAGAGTAACACTTGTACAGCTGGTTTCAAATTCAGTGGCGAATAGTGTCAATTGACGCGTATATGTTATTTTACGAATATACGACTGTTTTGGTTTACTGCGACAACGAATATTTTACTGTGCAAGTAGAAGTATGAAGGTAAATTCGTCCAATCATTATTATAATAAAAAGGGTGTACTAGTATGACATCTAAACTAACATTATTTCAGTTAAAATCTACAAATAAATACAAGGACGTCTATGAAGCCAAATGTGTTCATCAGACATTTGGGTAAGCTTTCCGTGAAATGTAAACACCAAAGAGGCGTGCCGGGTTTCTTTGATATTATACTACTTTATTACTTTATTAGGTATTACAACTGTAATAAAAAGAAATATACTATTTTAAATATAAATGAAAAGAAATTGACAGAACAATGGGTAAGAAACCAGAAAAAGGATCTAATATTTCACTTTGTTAGTTTAAAATATTTGTTTGCTTTGAGTTTATGTACTCTTAAAAGTTCCGAAAGTAACGGGTATAACATGGTGGTAATTTATATGGGTAAATTGTTGGTGCATAGTGGAATATTATTCCCAGCACCGCTCTGAATGGCTTGATTAAGCTTGGGTATACAGTTTACTTTAATTGCTATCGACCTATCTACATCTTTCCTCACTAGAGGTCTCCAGTTGCATACTCTGGCAGTTAGTTTCATGTAATTGCCAGAGTAATCGGTGTGTTTTGATTTGGTTTGAGTCGTCTTACAAACTCCTTCCGACGACGGGTAGACCCAGAAACGCGTGTCAGGGAGTGGTAAGAGACTCAAATTAAATCGAAACGCAACATTCTTCGTATATACTTATTGTCCTTACTCGACGCAATGAGTACAAGCATGATGGTAATTTATATGGGTGAATTGTTGGTGAATAGTGGAATATTGTTGCCAGCACCGCTCTGAATTGCTTGATTAAGCTTGGGTATACAGTTTACTTTAATTGCTGTCGACCTATCTTCATCTTTCTTCACTAGAAGTCTCTAGTTGCATACTCTGGCAGTGATTTTCATGTAATTGCCAGAGTAATCGGTGCGTTTTGATTTGGTTTGAGTGTTCTTACAAACTCCTTCTGATGGTGGGTAGACCCAGAAACACGTGTCAGGGAGTGGTAAGAGACTCAAATTAAATCGAAACGCAACCTTCTTCGTATAGTTTCATATATCGCCGACTAATTATGGCTGTGAATCTGATCGTTGATGACAGTTTTAGAAGATTAAGAGAATAAGTGAATAAGTAAGTTTTTTTGTTTTTTTAATAGTAATTGAATATTCGACTAAATTACACTATTTGATTACTTAAGTATTATTACATTTCGTTTAAATCACATAATTCAAAAACCAACTTGTTTACAATACTAAACTCAATGATAGTAATTATATACTTCAAAATCTGAATTACAACTGTTCTATAAACTGGTAACTTTCTATTTATATCATGACTTCATATTTAAATCTAAGGTTTATATCTAAATAAATAATATCAAACTTGAGCAAGTTGATAAAATCGTCTACCTTGGACAGCAATTAAATTGTAATGCAGAAAATCACGGCGAAATTAGATCCAGAATAGAGCAGGCCAGAGCTGCTTTTAGAAGGATATCCAAGGTGTTATGTAACAGAGACCTAAAATTGGCATTAAGGATCCGCCTACTTCGCTGCTACGTGTTCTCGGTCTTACTTTATGCTGTCGAGTCCTGGACTGTGAATAAAATCGATCTAAATCGCCTTGAGGCTTTCGAAATGTGGTGCTATAGAAGAATTTTAAAAGTTTCCTGGATGGAGAAGATTCGTAACTCCACAATACTAGAACGTCTCAGCAAGACTACTGAGATCATAAAAAGCATCAAGCAGAGAAAGCTGGAATATTTCGGACATGTAATGAGAGGTCCCAAATATAGATTGCTTCAAAACATCATGCAAGGAAAAATAGCAGGCAAACGCAGTCCAGGACGAAGAAGAACCTCATGGTTGAAGAACTTGCGAAAATGGTATGGTGTAGATACAAGCATGCTATTTAGGGTGGCAGTGAATAGAATTAAAATAGCTATGATGGTAACCAACGTTCTGAAAGGACATGGTACATGAAGAAGAAGTTTATATCTGTCGTAATAGTATTTTAAAAATGGGGAGAATTTACTATTGTACAATTCAGCACATTGGACCATTTAAATCGACACCTTAAACAAAATTTAAAACAGTCGTATATTCGTGGAATGGAGTATAGACAATAAATACAGCTATGCAATGGCGTTGCAAGATTAAGATACTTAGAAAAATATGTAGGTAGATAGATATATAGGAAGTTTATTGATGATAATAGTACAAAAAGTATTTTTACATATCGAATATACATACATGCAAGTCAAACATAAGTAAATATAAGTAAAGGACTCAGCGGCGGCTCGTAGTCTAAAAAAGTGGTGAAGACGAGAAAAGCTTGGGGCGGCCAAAAGGAGTTTTGGTACCTACGTCGCGCACAAATCTCATTAAAAATTCGTTAAAAAATGTATAGTTATATAAAAACTAAACTTATAAATACTATACTATACACTATACTATATAAAAAATGTCTAAATAATAGACTAAATTTCAAAATATTGTCGCTGCAAATACTAAATAGGTACCCATGCAACTCAGGGTTGCCAGATGATTTTTTTATTAAGTCCCTAGAAATTTTGCTAAAATTTCCCTAGATTTCCCTAACAACTTGACAACCAAATTTAGCCTAGAATGGACCACCTAAGTCTGACGTCAGAATGAGCGGGATTTTTAAAAACCTTTCCAAACATTTCTAATTTGTCTGTATAGGTCACATAAGAAGTTAAAAATATTGGTTTTTTAATGGTTTGTAGAATAAATAAGGACTTTTGGTTATGAACATTCATTCTGTTCGATTGGTATTATTTGTTATTCGTGAATTTGTGAGGTAAGAATATCAAAGTATTAAGATATTTTAACCCAGGTGGATCCCCGGCATAATTCGCCCTTTGTAAAATACCACCACACTAGTAACCAACGGGGAATCACATGAACACTTAGAGAAAGAGAAACCACATGAACAGAATTCAGTGATTCCCGAATAATACGATTTTTAAGTAGATGATATATGTGCAATTTTGGAAAGTTTAATAAATTCAACTGATTTTTTAAAATGGTCTTACAAATTAATATTAAGAATTTCCTATATTTTTCATAGAATTAAATAAAAAAATCTCTTTTTCCCCAAGCTGGCTCAAAATTTCCTAGGTATAGGGAAAATTCCCTAGGTTTGGTAACGTTTTGAAACTAGTGGCCAGTGGGTGAAGACGCATAATATATTTTTTAACGGAACTGCACCAGTTTTTTTTTCTCGATTATCACTAGCGACAGGCTGACGTCACGTTGCCATGGCAACCTTCAACGCTTATGCAGATGGATTTCGCATTTTAAAAATAATATCCATCTATTCCTGAATCATACACAGCAAGTGACACAGGTTAGGACTTGACCGCCAAGTACCTACCGCACCACTAATAAAGCTAACTGTCTTTTTTTAATTTTTAGATTAATTAAAAGAGAATAAATAATTGATTTTAGAATTTAGATATAATAATGTTGCTTTTATTTTTTATTTGTCTCAACTTAATTATAACTTTTTGGTGAACCTCACCTTCACCTACTTTACCTGGCTGGCCGCCGCTGAAAGGACTCAGCAGTCAATTATATAGAGAGAAATATATTAATATGAAAGGCTAGGATGACAAGTCACACTGTTTCTCCGATAGGATAACTACGTTACCTAGGAAAGAAATCTGAACTGCCAAATAACATTTCAATCTACTGAGTCAATCATTATTATTTTTTTAAGCCCTTTTCTTTATTCGGGTTGCCGAATATAGACCTCTCCTAATTCTCGCCATGCATCTCTGTTGTTTGTAAGACGTTTCCACATTGGTCCTGAAGTTCTTTTAATATCATCGCTCCATCGCATTTGCGGCGTTCTTCGTGGCCTTTTGGATTCATATGGCCGCCAGTTTCCGATTTCTTTATTCCATCGGCTATCCGTAAGACGTTCGTTATGTCCAGCCCATTTCCATTTCAGTTTAGCTGCCTTTTCGACAGCATCTTTTACTTTTGTACTATTACGAATGTCTTGATTGGTTTTATGGTCTTTGTGTGAGATACTCAGCATCTGTCGTTCCATAGCTCTTTGAGTTTTTCTGATCTTCTTCATGTTTATTTTAGTGAATGTCCAGGTTTGAGCTCCGTATGTAAGTACAGGTAAGATACAGGAATTAAATACTTTGGTTCGCAGTCTTTGAGGTATATTTTTATTTTTAATTATGTATGAGAGTCTTCCCAATGCTACCCATCACATTTTTACACGTCTGCTTATTTCAAATTGAATTGTTAACCTGGTTGTAATAATCTTTGTAAAGATTTTGTAAAGTTGTGAAAGAAGTGAAATTGGCCGATTTTTCAGGTCTGTGGTGTCTCCCTTGTTGTGTATTAGTATTGTTTTAGCAGTATTCAATTCTTCGGGTATGTCGCCTTGAAAATTACTATTATTAGTATTATGTAAAATAAAAACCATCATGAAATACTTCACACCTAGGACAGTGGCGTCAACAAAAACCAAAGTCAGAGTCGAAGGACTAAATACGGAATTCACGAAATACTTATACAGGAAAAGAATTTTAGAGAAGATTGCTGGGAAGGAAATATTAGAAAACGATAACATCGAGGAAAGCTTGGAAAAACTCAAAAATAACCTATTTAACGCAGCAACGGAATCACTTGGAGAGAAAAATGTAACAAATACTAAGAAGTGCAAACAAAATGTGAAGAAAAGAAGAAAACCTTTTTACACTACAAAACACAACAAACACAACAGGCATACAACCACTATAAACCAGTCAGAAATAAAAAGAATACTTTAGTTAGACAAATAAAAAGGGAACACTGGCAGTGCTTCTCAAAACAGATTGAACTCGACTTCTACGGAACACAGAAAGAAATAGGGAGAATGATCAAAGGACAAAGAAAAAAAATGAACGAACTAATACAAACGAAAAACATTTAGAAGGAAACTTGGGAATACTTTCGACCCTATTTGCTAAATCTAACGACAATGAACCACCAATAACAGAGGTGACGGCAACCAAAGCGTAAAGAAAGCATTAAGGAAATAAAAAATAGAAAATCACCCGAAGAGGATAGAATACCGAAAAAACTTCTAAAAAGTACATAGGACGAAATTTGACCAAACAACTACTAAGTCTAAACTACTAGTCCAAAAAATAATAGAACATATCCGAATTCCTTAAGAATGGAGATCAAGTATCCTAAACACTCTCTTAAAAAAGGGAGAAAATTAATTATAAGTAATAACAAATAAACTGAACGAAATTATAACACTAGCAGAAGAATAACAATGTTTTAGGTCAAGAAGATCATGCAACGACGCTATATTTATAATGAGGTAAGTGCAAGAGAAATCATTAGAATACAACAATCTAGCATATCTATGTTTCGTGAACATTAAGAAGGCATTTGATCGGTCAAATTAAAGGACGGTATGCACTTATTGTACGCAACAGAGTCCTTTGTAATTAACGCATTCAGAAATTTGGTGAATTGTTTTCTTTTTCTATCAAAAATAGAGACTTTCATATCCCAGATATCCAAACATACCTGGAATTGTGCAATGGAAAGGTCCATTAGTAATCATAAAAAGAAGAAACAGCAAAAAGAGAAAAATCAGAAGAACAGCCTTATTCTACTTAATGAAGAAAAATATATAGCACTCATGAATAGAATATAGCAGGCTCTTATTATAATACTGATAAAAGATATCGACAATAAGAATATATAGTGTTGTAAATTAAACCTAATTAATTTTCAGTTAGCTGGCAGAAGAAATATTTGCATCAACATGAACTATTTTATAAAAACATTTGTGGACATTCTGTATAATTCAAATTCTTCACCAACTTGATATTCAGAACATAACGGCGCTATAGATAGAATAAACAGGCTCAACCGTCCGATTGTTTACCTGTAATTTAGTTCAGGCTCGACAGAGGGTACGACAAACAATGATCTCAAGTAAATGAAGCCATTTTTTTTTACTTTTCACGTGAACAATAATAAACACGATGGAATAAATAAAAGGGATGAAAATGTATTCAATACTAATAGAAAGTTTACATTGCTTGACGGTTAATTAAAGCTCTGTGTGATGAATTTTATTAGAAAAAGTATAAATTTAAATAGTTGTAAGTAGTAGTAGTAGTAGTAGTAGTAAACGTGATATATCAAAAAAGTTTACAGTGTTTTGTTAAGTGCCGTAAGTACTTCTTTTCATAGTTTGATTAGAAATATCACTTTTAAGCATCAATAACATATTCTAAACAATAATCTCATATAAATATATATATATATATATATATATATATATATATATATATATATATATATATATATATATATATATATATATATATATAAGAAAAAAGAAGTACTTGTGACTCGTTTGGAAAAAATATAACACTGTTTTTGATGGGTTGGAGTCAATAAAAGGGGAATTTTGTTGACTATTTTTTACTCGAGCTTTCAATTGTGATTACAATTTTTATCAAGAGCTTCAAATAAAATTAGTTTTTTATATAAAACTACTGCTTACATAATAAATACAAAAAATATTAATAAAAAAATGCCTTATTCTAACAAATGTTTCTCTGAAAAATTTAGATGAAGTTTCTTAAGAAAAAAATTTTAAATAAAAAAAAAATATATAAAATTTTTTTTTAAGAAACTTCATCTAAATTTTTCAGAGAAACATTTGTTAGAATAAGGCATTTTTTTATTAATATTTTTTGTATTTATTATGTAAGCAGTAGTTTTATATAAAAAACTAATTTTATTTGAAGCTCTTGATAAAAATTGTAATCACAATTGAAAGCTCGAGTAAAAAATAGTCAACAAATAGCCCCTTTTATTGACTCCAACCCATCAAAAACAGTGTTATATATATATATATATATATATATATATATATATATATATATATATATATATATATATATATTATATTAGTGGATTCTCTTGGGCTTAGGTTCATAAAAAAAATTAGTTTGATACTAAGACATTTTTATATATTTTTTTGCGGCCTTTTTCAAGAAATAATATTGACTAAAAAAAAAAAACATTTTATGACAGTAGTCGTACATTATCTGTAGTCAATATTATTTCTTGAAAAAGGCATGGATTTCCTGCCGAAACGTCGGAAAAAATATATAAAAATGTCTTAGTATCAAACTAATTTTTTTATGAACCTAAGCCCAAGAGAATACACTAAAAAATAAAAATATATATTAAGGTTCAAGAACTAAACTAAAACTATATATATATATATATATATATATATATATATATATATATATATATATATATATATATATATAATATATTACAGGATCCAACTTGTAAATACAATACATTTTGGAGACGGCTATCGCCATATTCCCGTTCTACTTCGCCAACCTCCCGGTCTAAGGCATGCTCCTCCAAACCTCTCGATTTCATCGCTCTTCTAATTCCTTCTGTCCTTGAGCTGCGCGGTGTACCTCTTTTTCTTCTTCCAGGGGGCTTCCATCTGTGAAGTTTTTAGGGCCAACGTTCATCAGGTATTCTGAATAGGTATCCAAACCATTTTAAACCTCTTCTTTCTATTCTGTCAATGACCGTCTCTGTAGCATTCATGTTGTTTCTTATAGATTCGTTTCTCTTTCTTTCCAGCTTTAATGTTCTAGCACTTTTTCTTAAATAATCCATTTCAACTGCCAACAATCTTCTCTTTAGGTCTGCAATAATTGTCCATACTTCAGAGCCATAACAAACAACTGATTTAACCATGGTTTGCCCTATTCTTTTTTTGTTACTTTTGGAAATGTTCCGATGCCACCAGAATAAGTTCAGACATCCTACAATTTTACGTCCCTGATTACTTCGGTGTTTAATTTCGGTTTCCCCCAAACCGTTCTTATCAATGAGTGCACCTAAACACTATCAACACTTCAAACCTTGCATCTGAATTGGTAACTAAATATTCTGTTTTCTCCATTCTGACTTGTAACCCCCATTTTACATATTCCCTATATAGACGCTTTATCATAAATTCTATATCATAAGAAACTTGAGCTAGGACGACTTGGTCATCTGCAAAGTTTAGGGAGAACAGTACGTCGTTTCCTACAGGGATTCCCATTCCCTGGCAGTGGTTTTTTCCAATTTTGGAGGGCTGTCGTAACATATAAATTAAACAGTGTGAGATACTGCATCCTTGTTTTAGTCTTTTAGTTACTTTTATTGGCTCTGATAGTCTATTTCCGATTTTTAGTTAATTAGTGTTATCCTGTATACTTCTGTGATTATTTCTGAAAGGTATTGATTAATGCCGAGTTGTTGTAAAGCTTGCTACAGTTTTTTAAGTCTTGAGACTGTATCATACACTTTTTTTAAGTCGATGAAGGCTAGATGTACTTCGGTACCAACCACTATTCTTCTGTCTATTAAGTGTTGGAGTATAAACAAGTTATCAGTGCAAGATCTAACGGGCTTAAATCCACTTTGGTCTTCGCTAATTAGATGTCCTACATCATCTTGTATTTTTCCAATTATTATTTTTCCAAACAATCTCCCAAAATTAGGTAGAACACTTAATCCTCTGTAGCAGTTGGGATCTTTTCGATTACCCTTTTTAAATATGAACACTTGGTGAGCGGTTTTCCATTCAGATGGTACTTCAGTACGGACCTCGTTGTTAGTAGTATTAACGTTGTTACTATTTGTTTGTCTTTAAATACTGTATTCTTCTCCCATATATTCCAATCTGGACTGGAATCAATTTTTATAGTGATTTTTCCACTTTTCTCTAGAAAATAAGTTGCTTAAGGAGTTATGGGTGTTTATCTTTAGATTAGTGATAGTTCTCCATGCTTCCGTAGTCTGAGAACTACCAATTAAATTTTCAACTTAGAGACATTTGTGTTTCCAGAAATTGATTTTTGCTCTTTTCATTTGATTGCGTACTTCTCCGTTGTTCCTTTCATATATTGCTCTATTGGTAGATGTTTTATTTGTTAGCCATTTCTTATATATTTTGTTTTTTCTTGGATCATTTCTTTTACGTCTTCTGTCATACATGGTGGTTCGTGGTGTTTTTTGTCGTTGTTCTCTGTTCCTAATACTTCATAAGCAATTTTTCTTATTATCGTTTTGAGGTTGTTGTATGCTTGTTCTACATCCGTATTTCTTTCCATCTCATTTAGTTTCTTTCCTAATCTAGAATGAATAAGATGTTTAATACTTGGTTGAAATAAAAGGTGCAATTTATATCTCTGCGTTTTGTACTGTGTAGTATTGTTTCTCTCACTTTCGGTGTTCAACAATAATTATAGTTACAAATTAACCAAAAAACTAGTTATACTTTTATCGTCATTCAGCTAATATGGTAATTACCATACCGGTAAGAGCTAAGTGGTAAGAGCTCTGGTAAGCTAAACTTACCAGAGTAAGTTCACATTTAAACTTTCAAACAATCGTAAATTTAGTTATTGTCGACAATTCAAAGAATAACTTCCTTTTAAATGTAGTTACATTGGGTTTTTACATTAACCTTGGGTGCACCTTTGCGTTTTAAGTTTAAAGCTACCAAACATTTCCAATGGTAAAAAAAACTTTTTTTCACACAGTAACAAAAAAACCACTAAGCTAAGTTTTTTAACATTCTAACTCTACCATTCTAAGTAACGGTAAGATCAACAGTGTTTGTCAATAGATAATATATGGTAGCGAATTAAAATTTATTCTCTTTCAGCCCTGAAGAAGCCAAATTAATTCTCTTTGGCAAAAACGTTCGACGAAACAATTGATACTCATTAGAGTCTTTCTTATAAATATATATATATATATATATATATATATATATATAATAAAGTCCTGTTAAGATCGCATATAGAGGATTTATCATGTCCGTAACATCAGATGGAAGGATGGAAGTTCCAAAGTAATAAGCTCTGTACCACAAGATGCCAACACAGTTAAATCCTACTCAAAAGTCCTAAGCCAACATACAAACCCTAGTCCTGAACAAGCGATTTTCTCTTCAAAGGATGGATTATGCCTACAGGACTACCTCATACCACTAGGAGCACTTATACAGCCCAAAAACATATTATTTTCTTCAAGGCTGTCTAATAATTAAGTATGCATGTATCTAGCGAGCAAAGAAATTGTGAATAATTTTATGCAGGTACATGATGGTGTAATACTAATAAATGAGAAACCAGTTCAAACTAGAAAATATATTACTCTAGCGGATAGGTTAATTCTATCAAATGTATGCCCCTCAATTCTCCATGATAGTCTTATTCACGAATTAGAAAACCTAGGTCGCACGCTAATGTCATCAATGACCTTTCTTCATATTAGCTCTACTTTACCGGAATTCAATTATATTTACAGTTTTAGAAGACAAGCTTTTATCAATCATGTTATAAATCCTTTAGTAGAATCTTTTTTGATTAATTACGATAACAAATTCTATCAAATTTTCTTATCCCAAGATAATCAGTTATGCTTTAACTGCAAACAGCAAGGACTTAATGCTAATAATTGTAAAAATCCCACAAACTCCCAACAATCACCCACACCTCCAGCTATTTCAACATCGTTAAACACTCCTTCACAAACAGACACCATGAGAAAACTTCCTAATTAGAAATCTACTTTTTATTACTACTACCTAACTACTACCTAATATTACTTAACAGACAAGGCGTAAACGTGACGTAGATGAACTTCTATCACCTTCACCAACATATACACCAGCTCTGTCAGAAAAAGATAAACAAACAGAAATAAATTTCAGAAATCCAACACAAAAACCCAAGAAAAGTTCTGATAGTGACCTAAAAATAATAATAAATAAATATTCACCACCATCTCAAGATCGTGAAACACTCCTTCACAAATAGACACCATAGGAAAACCATATGTCAAACCAAAAGTATCCTTAGTTACCAATACTATTACACATTCAGAAAATAACAGCGCTATGTCACTAGATATTACTCAACAGACAAGGCGTTAATGTGACGTAGATGAAATTCTATCACCTTTACCAAGATGATACACTAGCTCTGTCAAAAAAAGACAAACAAACAGAAATAAATGATAGGAAACCTACACAAAAACCCAAGAAAAGTAAACATTCACCACCATTTCAACATTGTTAAACACTCCTGCACAAATAGACACCATAGGAAAACTTCACAATTAGCAATCTACTTCCTTTACAAACAGTACAAATGCTGAACATGTCGAGCCAAAAGAATCCTCAGTTACCAATAGTATTACACCTTCAGAAAATATCGGCGCTATGTCACTAGATATTACTCAACAGACAAGGCGTTAACGTGACGTAGATGAAATTTGATCACCTTCACTAACATATACCCTACAAAAACCCAAGAAAAGTTCTGATACTGACCTAAAAACAATAATATTTAATTAATATTCACCACCGTATATTCTTAATCACGACCAATTTATAGATCTGTTAGAAAACGCACCAGGTTCTCCAAATTTGATCACCACTATAACTAATTATACACATGATTTTACTGGATCACTAATAATGATTAGTAACTTATATGCTCACATAACAGATAGATCTCTTAAAATCATATGTACCAAACTTGGAAAAAAAAATCAAAAAACACCTAAATGACAAACTCTCTTTTACCGACAACGAAAATGAACTTTTAATTGACACAGACCCAGAGTCTTTCAATTTAATTATTTAGTGGAATATAAACGGACACTATAATAACACCGATGTTACAAATTCTACAATCAGAGCATCTACCAGATATTATTTACCTTTAAGAAACGAATCTTAAGAGCAACTAAGAATCTTGTTTACATAATTATCAAAGTATTTCAAAAAATATAGTAAACCAAAGAATAACAAGCGGTGGAGTGACAATTCTTGAAAATATCAAATTAACCGCAAGTAGCTTATCCCTAAAAATACATTTAGAAGCTGTAGCTATTTCTCTAGAGGGGACCACAAAAATAAATAGTTGCATGATTTACTTACCCCCAGGGCAACTAATTGATAAACAGGACCTTTTTAACCTTGTAAGGTAATTTTAATGCTTACAACAGCATTTGGGGTTTTACATATAATGACAAAAGAGGACTTTATTGAAGAATTAATCGGTTAGGTCTGAATCCTCTCCTTTCAAACGAAAAGAGAGGATTCAGACCTAACTGCGTGTCTGTACTGAGGAAAAATAATGATGAATTAATAATCAACGAACAAGAATTACTCCAAACATGGCAAGAATATTTCAAAAATTTACTTAATATACACCAAGATGAAGAACATGGAGATATATATCTTGGGGTGGACCTACCGGTAGAGTACCCAATAATAGACGAAACATTGCAAGCAATTAACAAATTGAAGAACGCAAAAGCTCCAGGCTCTGACAATATACCAACCGAATTTCTTAAGTACGGAGGAGAAACGTTCCATAGACAATTACACAAACTAATAACACTTATATGGAACGAAGAGAAAATACCAACAAAATGGCACGAAAGTGTAATAATTCCTATCCATAAAAATGGAGACAAAACCAAGTGCTCTAACTATAGAGGCATCTCCCTACTTAATACGGCGTACAAAATCTTATCGAACATCCTATTAAGTAGACTAACACCTCTTGTAGAAAATTTCATAGGGGAATACCAAGCCGACGATGAGAGTATAACTAGTTTTTTGGATAATTTGTAACTACAATTATTGTTGAACACCGAAAGTGAAAGAAACAATACTACACAGTACAAAACGCAGAGATATAAATTGCACCTTTTCAATTTCAACCAAGTATTAAACATCTTTTTCAATTTAGATTAGAAAATAAACTAAATGAGATGAAAAAAAAAATGGATGTAGAACAAGAATACAACAACCTCAAAACGATAATAAGAAAAATTGCTTATGAAGTATTAGGAACAGAGAACAACGACAAAAAACACCACGAACCACCATGGATGACAGAAGACGTAAAAGAAATGATCCAAGAAAAAACAAAATATATAAGAAATGGCTAACAAATAAAACATTTACCAATAGAGCAATATATGAAAGGAAAAACGGAGAAGTACGCAATCAAATAAAAAAAAAACAAAAAACAATTTCTGGGAACAAAAATGTCTCCAAATTGAAAATTTAATTGGTAGTTCTCAGACTACGGAAGCATGGAGAACTATCACTAAACTATAGAAAAACACCCATAACTCCTTAAGCAACTTATTTTCTATAGAAAAGTGGAAAAATCACTATAACAATTTATTCCAGTCCAGATTGGAATATATGGGAGAAGAATACAGTATGGAGAGACAAACAAATAGTAACAACGTTAATACTACTAACAACGAGGTCCGTACTGAAGTACCATCTGAATGGAAAACCGCTCACCAAGTGTTCATATTTAAAAAGGGTAATCGAAAAGATCCCAACTGCTACAGAGGATTAAGTGTTCTAATCTAAGATTTTGTTTGGAAAAATAATAAATGGAAAAATACAAGATGATGTAGGACATCTGATTAGCGAAGACCAAAGTGGATTTACGCCCGGTAGATCTTGCACTGATAACTTGTTTATACTCGAACAATTAATAGAAAGAAGACTAGCGGTTGGTGCCGAAGTACATCTAGCCTTCATCGACCTAAAAAAAGCGTATGATACAGTTCCAAAATTTAAACTGTGGCAAGCTTTACAACAACTCGGCATTAATCAATACCTTTTAGAAATAATCACAGGAAGTATACAGGATAACACTCATTACCTAAAAATCGGAAATAGACTATCACAGCCAATAAAAGTAACTAAGGGACTAAGACAAGGATGTAGTATGTCACCCTTACTGCTTAGTTTATATATTGAGGCAACCCTCCAAAATTGGAAAAACCACTGCCAAGGAATGGGAATCCCCATAGGAAATGACGTACTGTTCTCCCTGAACTTTGCAGATGACCAAGTCGTCCAGCTCAAGATTCTAATGATATAGAATTTATCATAAAGCGTCTATATAGGGAATATGTAAAATGGGGGTTACAAGTCAGTATAAAGAAAACATAATATTTAGTTACCAATTCAGATGCAAGGTTTGAAGTGTTGATAGATAAGGACATGGAAATCAAAAGTGGGTAAATTTAAATATTTAGGCTCACTCATTAATAGGAACGGCTTGGGGGAAACCGAAATTAAACACCGAAGTAATCAGGGATGTAAAATTGTAGGATGTCTGAACTCATTATGGTGGCATCGCAACATTTCCAAAAGTAACAAAAAAAGACTAGGGCAAACGATGGTTGAATCAGTTCTTTGTTATGGCTCTGAAGTATGGACAATTTATGCAGATCTGAAGAGAAGATTGTTGGCAGTTGAAATGGATTATTTGAGAGGAAGTGCTAAAATAATAAAGCTGGAAAGAAAAAACAACGAATCTATAAGAAACAACATGAATGCTACAGAGACGGTCATTGACAGAATAGAAAGAAGAGGTTTAAAATGGTTTGGACAGCTATTCAGAATGCCTGACGAACATTGGCCTTAAAAATTTCACAGATGAAAGCCCCCTGGAAGAAGAAAAATAGGTAGACCTCGAAGCTCATGGAACGACGAATTAGAAGAGCGATGGAATCGATAGGTTTGGAGGAAGAGCATGCCTTGGACTGGGAAGATTAGCGGAGGAGAACGGGAATATGGCGATAGCCGTCTCCAAAATGTATTATATTTACAAGTTGGATCCTGTAATATGTATATGATTATTGTTGAGAATATGTTATTGATGCTTAAAAGTGATATTTATAATCAAACTATAAAAAAAAGTACTTACAACATTTAACAAAACACTGTAAACTTTTTTGATATATCATTTTTAACTATTTAAATTTATACTTTTTCTATTAACATTCATCATACAGAGCTTTAATTAACCGTCAAGCAATTTAAACTTTCTATTAGTATTGAATACGTTTTCATCCCTTTTATTTATTCCATGGTGTTTATTATTGTTCATGTGAAAAGTAAAAAAAAATGGCTTCATTTACTTGAGATCATTGTTTGTCCTACCCCCTGTCGAGCCTGAACTAAATTACAGGTAAACAATCGGACGGTTGAGCCTGTTTATTCTATCTATAGCGCCGTTATGTTCTGAATATCAAGTTGGTGAAGAATTCAAATTATACAGAATGTCCACAAATGTTTTTTATAAAATATTTCATGTTGATGCAAATATTTCTTCTGCCAGCTAACTGAAAATTAATTAGGTTTAATTTACAACACTATATATTCTTATTGTCGATATCTTTTATCAGTATTGGTAATAAGAGCCTGCTATATTCTATTCATGAGTGCTGTATATATATTTTCTTCATTAAGTAGAATAAGGCTGATCCCTTGATTTTCCTCTTTTTGCTGTTTATTCTTTTTATTATCACTATTGGAGCTTTCCATTGCACAATTCCAGGCATGTTTGGATATCTAGGATATGAAAGTCTCTATTTTTGATGGAAAAAGAAAACGATTCACCAAATTTCTGAATGCGTTAATTACAAAGGACTCTGTTGCGTACAATAAGTGGATACCGTCCTTTAATTTGACCGATCAAATGCCTTCTTAATGTCCACGAATCATAGATATGCCAGATTCAGAAAAAATAGATCGACCGTAGATCAGATTTTTACTCTCAGGCAGAACCATTTATAATCTCTTCATAGATTTCCGACAAGCATACGATAGCATTAAAAGGGATCAGATGTGGAATGCAATGGCAGAACTTTCAGTTCCAAAAAACTTACCCAGCTCGTTAAAGTTTGTGTAAATGGCTGTAGATCTAAAGTGCGGATAGGTAACAAGCTCTCAGAGTCGTTTGAAATAAAGAATGGACTGAAACAAGGAGACGCGCTGTCACCTCTTCTTTTTAATATATTCCTGGAAAAAGTAGTAAGAACCGCACAAATTAGAACAGAACTACTGACAGTAAATGGACCAAAATTACTACTAGCATACGCGGATGACATTGTAGGAAATACCGTCACCAATGTAAAAGAAACCTTCAATAAATTGGAGAGAGAGGCAAAAAATACCGGTCTAAGGGTCAATGAAGAGAAAACCAAATATATGTGCAATAACAGACAAAAGAGACGAGATAGAATAGGACAAAATGTAACAATAGACCCCTATAACTTTGAAAGAGTGGAGAGTTTTAAATATCTCGGAGCGACTATCACCACAGATAACGATATCACGGAAGAGATAAAAGGGAGAATTCAGGCAGCAAACAGATGTATGTATAGCCTCCACAACACTATTAAATCCAAGAGCCATTCATGAATTAACACGAACATCAAAAATAAGGATATATAAAACAGTAATTAGACCGGTGCTCATGTATGGGTGTGAGACGTGGACGCTGACAAAAGCAATGGAAAGTAAATTCAGATGCTTTGAGAGAAAAATCCTCAGAAAGATCTTCGGTCCCTATCACGATCCGAATACTAAGCAATACCGAATGAGAACAAATGCCGAGGTCAAACAAATGTATAGTTCTAGCGACGTAGTCCAAGAGATTAAATCCCAACGTCTAAGATGGGCTGACCATGTTCATAGACTCCCTAATAACCGCCTTACCAAGTTAATCTGGGAAAAAGTCCGACAGGGAGAAGGCCCTTAGGACGTCCACGAATGCGATGGAGAGATAATATATGGTCAGATTTGAGAACAATGGGGCTACCCACTGACTTAAACATCATGGACGACCGTTCGAGATGGAAGCAGGTTGTGCAGTCAGCCAAGACCCACCCCGGGTTGTAATGCTACCAAAAGAAGAAGGAACATGGATTTCAAACTATAATGATCAAACAACCGAAATAAGAGCTAGGATAGAAATAGCAAGAAATGCGTTTGTAAAAATGAAAACAATTCTCTGCAACAAAGATCTTAGATTAGAACTGAGAGTAAGAGCACTGAGATGCTACGTGTTTTCGATACTGCAATATGGACTTGAAAGCTGGACATTGAAGCAAGAACACATAAATAAGTTACAGTTCTTTGAAATGTGGTGTTACAAGAGGATGCTTAGAATAGCATGGACACAGAAGAAAACTAACAAGGAAGTATTGCGAGAAATGGGCAAAGAATGCAAAATAATAAACACGATAAAAGTAAGAAAGTTACAATATCTGGGACACGTAATGAGGGTACAGCGATATGAACTGCTAAGGCTGATAATACATGGAAAAAAAAGAGGAAGAAGTATAGGAAGAAGGAGAGTGTCATGGTTGAAGAATTTAAGGGACTGGTTTAAATGCAGTTCTATAGAACTCTTTAGAGCAGCAGTAGATAAAGTAAAGATAGTGATGATGATATCTAACCTCCGATTGGGAGACGGCACTTAAAGAAGAAGCCTCAGACTCGGAGATACTAGGTTAACGCATGATTACTTAATTAAAAAGTGCGAACCGCCGCGATGTGAAACGTGTAATACAACACTAACAATAATGCCCATACTATCTGAATGCCCGCTAACAATCAACAACGAAATAACAAGATACCAGAAACACTTCTAGAAGCTCTAGGTGCAGACTTTAACTTTAACAATACTCCGAATTTCTTGAGAGACATTAATAATTACCACAATATTTAATAAACCAAATTGTAATGCAGTAACTGTACCTAATGTAATCCATTAATTTTTCGCTAATGGTCAATTGGTCGATGCGATTTTCTAAATAAAAAAAATAATCTTACTCTAGTACAGAATTATGATTGATGAACAAAAATGATTAATTTTACCGACTTAAACAGTAACTCTTTTCATTGTCGATTAATTAACGATTATAGTTTTTATTGACATACAATTACAAGTAATATTCTTGACCACATTTATTGAAAATTATACTTTTCGCCACGTTTTGTGGAGCTCTACTCTTCGTTGTCACCAGCGCATCGATTTATTTCATGTATAGGTAAACTTGAAAGATATAAAGATTTTTTCTGTAATAATGATTAATAATTATTATTTGTTTTAGGGTCTGTTGGTGGCTATACTTTTCTGCTTTTGCAATGGCGAGGTAAGTTTAATCTTGTAGTTTCTCCGCCTTCGTTTAATATGTATTAAAAAAATTTATAGATAAAATAACAGTATTATTTATAAAAAATTAATGATGACTAGAAGATGAAAATTCACTGGAAAACGAGCAACAAATCTATAGAGTTCATGGAGGTTTGTAAAACCATAAAAACACAAAATATGAGACAAGAAAAATGAAAAAAACTAACTGGTTATGTTCATATTCTACTTAATTAAATAATAGATGAATAAAAGAACAAAACAACTCACTCTTTAATATTCTGTATATTACATTTTGTTCTGAACTCTTTACTCCTTGTTCGGTCTCTCAGTTTGTTTCCTGGGATTCTTCCCAGGAAATAACACAACATCTTTAATATTTTTGTTAAAGAGGCTTAGAAGAGAATGTTTGCAATTATCGTCGAGCAGTTTGATTATTTCGCTTAGAATTTCATCTGGACCGGTGGCTTTCCTATTCTTTGATAGCTTTATAGCTCTTTCCAGTTCATCGAGTGTTATGTTTGGATCAGTCGATATATTTTTGATTTGAATTTCTGTTCTATCGTCATCAAACAGCTCCTTAATATATCCTTCCACCTCTCTAATCTGTCTTGTTCATTGACTATAATATTTCCTTGTTTATCAAGTAAACTACGATAATATGCCTATAAAAATACCAACGAAAAAATGACAGTTTTGACCGTGAGGTAGGGCAAAGGTGAATGACGGGTTAAAATTGTGCCGAATTTTATTTTGTAGTAATATAGAATGTGAAAAAATGAAAAAAAAAAACTAACACGAATGAAAGATTTTTGCCGTGGGGGTACCGTTTATTTTTGGCAACAAAAATGTTTTATCAAATTGTTCTATCACACATGAACAAATTTTATACTGTCTTATTTGTAGTACTGATTCTTATTATTTAATATTAACAGGTCCAAGCACAGATCAGGAGGAAGTGGAGTAACGTGCAAACGTTCAGACCGAGAGCAAATTCTTGCAGCGCTACTACAATGTCGGTACGTAAGGTACTATTCATCTGATTTACTAATATTACTAACTTTTAATAAATTAATCTTTTATGTAGTTTTATAAAATTGCTTTATTGATACATGCTTCGAATAGGTAGTTATTTATGTTAAGATAGTTGAAGGGAATAGAAGCGCTGTTTATGTTACCTAGGTGTATATCACTATCTTTAAATTATCTATCAGGAACTCGCTTGAAATGTTCAGATCACGATAATTGTGACTTCCTATCTAAGTTGTCTAATGTCAGAAGTCACTTTAATATTTCCGTTAAAACCAGGAGCCATTCTGTCTCCTGCCGTTGCCTTCAATGTAGCTTTGAAATAATTTTTAAACGTTTATCCTTTATTTAGTACAGTGATTCTCAACCTGTGGGGCGCGCCCCGTAGGGGGGCGCGGTATTATTAATGGAAGGGCGTGAGCTTATGCGAAAAAAACATCAACAACATTGACTAATTTACTAAAATCAAAGCAAAACAAAATTCTTACAAAATAAAAAATAAAATACACATGAACACTGATATAACAGGTATAATTATAAAGAGCACTAAACACTAAATTATGAGCAAGTTTAATAATAAATCAGTGACTTTCTTGAGCTTTTTAGTAGAGCAAAGTTTATTGGAACGGGGTGTAATATTATAAACAGACGTTCTCAGTTCTTTTTCTATATTTAGCTGTGATCTATATTTGCTCTTCAAAGCAGCCACCGCAGAAATTCCTGTTTCGCAAAAGTAGGATGTTCAAAACGGCAATAGTATATGGAACGCTCTGGTTTTCAGTGCAGAAAAGTCATCATTTACTCCTGCCCAAAATTCAAAGAGGGATATATTATTAAACTGTTACTTAATTTTATCATTTGCTGTGAAGTCAATTAAGGTTTCTTCTTCGGCAGTAGAGAGCCATTTCCATTTCGATTCGATTATTGGAATAGGACGTAAATATAGCTGGGTTAGTCTTTGAATAACGTTAAGTTTTAGTCTTCCTTGTGGAAGTAGCTTATATGGGTCGGAATGCCGTAGTTTGAATAAAATCTCTCCGTCAGAACGATATTCTAGAGCTCGGAGGTCAGTCACAATTGGATCTCCCGTCTTCTTTCCGGATCGCAGTGACTGAATATTACTTCTCAAAATTTAAAAAAGCTGTGGTCAAAAACTTTAATATTATAAGGTTGTTTTGGCCGCGCATTTCTCATTTTGATCTATGTAGTCACTAGGAGAATTTACGGAAGGTACAAAATATTTTTCAAGTTTAGCATGAATGCTGTCGCATTCCATCATTGTATGGCTTTTCTCAAGGAACAACTGTTGGATTAAAATATTTTTCTGAATTTCCTAATCGCTTAAAGCACTAGCTAGTACCTTACTACGATTTGAATAATTACATCCATCGGATATAATTGTAAATTTTTTGTATATATCTAATTTTGATGAAAGAAAATCCACAATACATGATGTAAACTCATTAGAAGATACGCCGTCATTTGATTCATGCCACACATATAATGAAACATCTTTGTTATTCAATACAAAAATTGTAAAATTGTAAAGCTGAAGTTTTTGCTTATAAAACATTCTTGAAGCTTCATTCTTGGGGCAGAGCAAAACACTTTGGAGATCTATAGTCAAGACTAAGTGCGAATCATCAGTTTCAGATTTAGCTGCATTTTTCGCCTGTCTTGCTTCATTTTTCATCACGATATGGTTCTGATATACATCTAAAGCAACTGTTTTTGTTTCGTTCCCGCAACATCGCACTATTTTTTGCGAGGCTTATTTTAATATTTTTATTTTTTAGTACATCCAAGAAAATCGTTCTCGAAACGCTTTTAATTTTATTTTGTTTGCACCACTCTTCATAAACACTTTGCATGTGTGATAAAGACCTAAAAGTCGATTCAACGTATGTGCAACTACAAGAGCTTCTGCAGTAATGACTAGGGATGGGAAAAACCTACCGGTTTTAACCGAAAACCGGTTTTTTTACTTTAAAATAACCGGTTTTGTCGGTTGTTTTTTTGTCCCGGTTATAACCGGTTTTTTATTTTTAAAGTAAAAACCGGTTATTAGGTTTTTACAGTGATTAGTATTAGGTTAGGTATTATTTTGGATCCCACCCAATCATAATTATTATTCTCAAGTAATTATTCCAAACAAAACTTAAATTCAATTTTTATTTTATTTAATACAGAAGCAAAAGCTCACATTAGCCAGAAACAATTAAATTTTATTATAGTATTTCGTTGAAAAAGTATTTGTAATCATAATATTTTTACATAAGAAGTGATCTTTATTATGGGTATTTGACTCTTGACATTGAAAGTGGGTGAATGGCTTTTGCTGATTACCAAAAATAATAACTATGAATATCGAATTACCGATTACGAATACGAATCTACAAGGATTTCCCTACGTTTTCAAAACGATTTATACCCATACCGGAAGTCGTAAATGAGTTAAAAGTAATACATGATAAATTTTTTTTGATGGTAGTAAAAATAAAAGATGAATTGTATTATCCAATTTATTTTTAAGTAAAATATTTATGTTGATATTATTTTCTTTAAATCCCATTTGAAAGAGTCTGGGGAATTTTTTTCTCACAAAACACAAAAAATTGTGTTGCGAATGTAGTATCTCAAACTAAAGTGAATTGTAAATGTAACTTTTTAATCTATTTGATTAAAAAAACCGATAACCGGTTTTTGGAAAAACCGGTTTTTTTGGCGGTTATAACTGCCAGGTTAAACAGTAAGCAAAAAAAAACCGGTATAACCGAAAACCGGTGTTTTGTCAAAAACCGCCATCCCTAGTAATGACTTGGAATCTTAGGAAGTAATTTAAGCCACACTGAAACATTTTCAGTCATTTCTTTATGAGTATTCTTCTTTCTTCCTTCTAGTCTGGGCTTTTTCTTTGATCGAGGAGATGAAACACCTTTATCGCCAATACTTCGCAGTATCAACTTCCCCTGTTCGCACCCATCTTCTGAATGTGTCTTCCCCTAAATTTAATGTATTGATGAAGAACAGCCTACAAACCTTCACTTTTTCCCCATTAGATCTTGGAAAAAATATGTCATGACCTACATTATTCTTTAGCTCTTTCGAATTATTGTCTATCTTTTTGCGGCTTCTGCGGATATGTCTGGTACTTATTAAACCTTTCACAAACGCTTTCTTTTCGGACCAAGTACTGAAATTTCAGCATGTCATAAAGGTGAATTTCTTTCATTTTCAGATATTAGATTACAAAGAAATGATCTATCTGATTTTTTCTAGTGGTAGTGTGGTCACAACGCTGCTTAACCGATCTGGAATTTTTTTTGCAGTCTTGCACTATGTTGCCATTTTCTACCTTTTTGTAGCTAGTGTAAGATAAACCAGAAACTCCTCTCTTTTTGGCTTTAAGTCGTTTCTTACTGATGCGTGAAATGGGTTTATCCAAAAAACTTCAAAGAGAGCCATCACTGTCAGAGTTGGTAATAGATTTACGGTCACCAATTTCTGTCCCTTCTTCTTTCAACAATTTATCTTCTATGACTTGTTTTTCCAAGCCAATTTCCCCGCCTCCATTCTCTACTTCAATCTCCTGGGTGAAAACAGATATATTGTTTGCAAGTTCTAGCTCCACATTGTTTGCTGCTTGCATTTCTTTTTCTTCCGATTTCTCATCTTCATGTTTCTAATTCTTTTGCGATGTCCATTTCCATTACTTCATTTTCTGCAACCTCCATTTCTTTTGTAGAAACATATTCCTTTTCGAATCTCTGGTCCCTTGTATTAGAAACTGGGAATAGAATTTCATAAGTGGTACTAACGACCCATTCCTGCATTCGCCTTGGTTAACCCTAGAAAACGGGACCGTTTTTGCCAAACGTAAATACGGGACTATCGTAAATTTTATTACTTCATAGAAAAAGTCTATATTTTTTACTTTAAAATTTTTATTCATTGTATAAAAAACAATTAAAATTCCTAGTATATCTTACAAAAGCATAAAATTATAAAACAAACATATTTGAGTATTTTTATGAATATACGGTAAAAACATCTCGGTGTTCTCCTCAAATTGGCTTCTTGCACTCCTTGCAATAGTTGATGGTCGTGCGCTTTTTCAAGTCTTCCTCTTCTTTTCTTGTGCCATATTTTTATCATCTCCTTCAGTTATGTTGAGGATTTCCGCTATATCTTGGCGAGTATTTCGATGTATACTTGCAGCGTTGTATCTGTTTAGCATCCATGGTTTTGCAAGACAAAGGCTTAACTTAATCATATATTGATGTCTGGAGACAGATTTTTCGGTTTCTTTAAAATATTTAAAGTATAAATAACGTAAGAATTTATGCTGGCCATATTTATCATTCCATAGAATATGCGTAATAGCTATCTGCCTGTTTTTCTGCTAAAACTCATATTAGAATACATTTGGCCGAAGCTGTCTACATCTGCTTTGGTTTTATTATAGTTATGAAGTATGGATAGCTTGCCGGTTTTTTCTGCGATTTCTGTTTGCTCTTGCATTGTTGAAGGTAATAAAACTACTTTGTTTATCTTTGTTATACACGTATCGACAAAAATGTTTCAAATTACTTGAATGTATGTAAAGGGATCATTTATCTTTCTTCCTTCTCTTGTTTCATTGTTATCAAACATAAGGCAGTTTAGCAGGAATAAAAAGCGATCACAATTCATACAAGATCTGTAAAACTTGCCTGAAATGGTGGCATTAAACATTATGCCTTGCTGATAAATGATTGTCTTTCTTTGCCGCAAAAAAAATTAAAATACCTAATAATGCTTTTAATTCGTCTTTTGTTATTATGCTATCATTCTGATGGCCACTGTATTTTCGGCAATCTATGCACTTGTATATTGTAGAATTATATTAAATATATTATCAGAAAAAAATGCAAAAAATCCAGCGTAGAACAGTTTTTGCAGTCCCTTTAGGACCCGATATAAAATGAACCATGTTCCTAGTAGCTCTTCTTTTATATCTTTGAGGCAAATGTGTTGAACATTTTTGTGACCATTTTGACTCTTGAAGCTTTTGTTTTTAAAGTTTATTACATATTTTAAACGTTTACGTACTTGTGATAAAGGAATATCATTTTCATATGAACTAGCTTCTACCTCTTCTTCAGACTAAACTGGACTATTATATTCCTCTTGGATAAGGTGAACAGGAGAAACAGACAAATTATTTTCCGCATCAACCTCTTTATCAGAGCCAGAAGATTCAGCTTCCAAATTGCCATCTTCCCAGTCACTACCACTATCTTCAAACGGGTCTGGTCACTATGTTCCCCATTCATAATACGTGCCGCTTCCTCCTTGAGTTATTTTGCGGACAAATACTTTTTATTTAAAATCCTAATAAGAAAAACTCAATAGTATATAAAGTAATAAGAATGAAAAAATAATTAACCTTAATTTTTTGTTACTAAAACACTCAAATTCAAAATACAAACAATAAGAACCAGCTGATTTAATATATGACGTAGACACGAGACTTTCGTAAAAATTACGAACCAAACTACGAAATATGGTCTTAGAAATGGAAATTATAACAACCTTCTGCGACACTATCAAGCTCGATACTAATCAGGAAGGTACTCAATTGTGGAAATCGTTAAAATAAACGAGAGTGGGCGAAAATGCTTGATGTATTATGAGCGTCGTCAAATTTACGAATGACCTGTATTCTAGGGTTAAGGGTATTGTTTTCTGATAAAGCAGTATCAGGTCTTAATAAAGTATGATTTTGTGCAAAACTACCTTCAGAAATTAAGATATTATTAAGTAAGATCGTATTTTCAGATGGTAACAACAACGATGATAAAATTTGGTCAGCGATAATTTTCTGGCCAATCTCGTTAGGTACAGATCTACACCTATGGTGTTCAATGAAGTCTTTATTATTTATAAACTCTTTTTAATTTCCCATATCTGTATAGGGCTGCATAATACCTTTTTCATTATTTGATTTCGTCCCCAGACTACTTAATGCAGCTTTGACAAGCCTTTTGTTTCGAGCGGACATTGTAATATTCTGCAAGAACAAAAAAAACCTATTTTAACAAACATGCGTATTGTTAATTATAGGGGTTTGTCACTGAATAAGATAATTATATAAAATATTGTTACATATAGCCTCAAACCATAAAACTTATAAACAAAGTCATTACATAAAATAATATGATAAAATAAAATGTTTTTCACTTACCTTAATAATACTGAATCGCGCAGGTATAATTACAGTGCAACTATAATCACTAAACTAATCAAAATAACACAACTTTTTACAGACTCCGGGTCAGTGGAGCTGAAGTTTTATTATTATTTTGAAAAACTAACCTAAAAGCACGAATCTCAAACCTCAAATATGCAGCAATTTGACAGATCAGGCCGGGTTAACATCGCGTATGTGTCCAACGTCGACACATTGCGGGTATTACCGCGGAAGCTGTAGTAGCAAAATCTGCCATGTGTAAAATTTCGGTTAAGTAAAGGACATACGAGGTTTTATCGCAATCATTATTGTAGACGGGTCACATAAGAGATTTTTAATATTAAAAATAACAGAGGGTTTGTTACAAGGTGCGCGTGGAAGATTCCTGTATATAGCTATAATAACTTATTTTCGAGAAAATGTGCACATAGTAGTTTTTTTCACGGCAACGACGATAATATGTTTTCCATGCAGATTTTTTGGCAATCCTCAAACTCAGATGGTGCAGGGAGGATGCTGTGACTGGAAACATTTTTAAACAGTATTTTACAAAGACGTAAGAATACCAAAGAACATATGAAATGTATGTTTCAATGTATAACATTAGAGATAGGCATAAAACACGAAAAAACAATAGACAAAGAAAGCGAAAGGCTATTTTGCGAATCTCAAAAACATTGGTACTATTTGTTTGAGGGATTAATCGATATTATTAACTTTTTAGCCTCTTATAATTTCGCATTCAAAGGTCATAGAGAGGCAATAAAAACATACGGTGACTTTAGGAATAGTGGGAACTTGATTGATTTATTTAAATTGATATCAAAATTCGATCCTACTTTACGAGAACATATGAGACGTAATACTGACAAACAACTTACGCATCATTATTTAAGTTACGATATACAAAATGAATTGACCACACTGATGTTTTGTTTTTCACTTGATGAAAAACGGTAACTCATGAAGTGGTTCGCAAATTAAAAGAGGCAAAATATTATTTTTTTTCCTTGACTGATACATATCAATGGGCACAATGGAAGAACACTTTATTGGATTTCTTGCTGTAAGTGAGACAACAGGAAAGTATTTAAATAATGCCATAGGCCTAGACGAACTGGAAAAGAATAGCTTAGATATTCAAAACTGCCGTGGCCAATAATACGACAATGGCGCAAATATGGTAGACATAAATATCGGAGTCAAAATTCGAATATTAAATATAAATCCTAGGTCCTTTTTCACGTCTTGCGGTTGTCATAGCTAGAATACAAATAATGATCCCTAATTTAACCAAATTTATAACAGGCGTGAAACACTTGCTTCAATACATTACAGATAATAACTTAAAAGAAATATACCCAAACGTTTATATTTATATAAATATAATTTTATACTTATTATATATTTATTAACAATACGATTTGGTACAGCCTCCACTGAAAGGAGCTTCTCAAAACTCATTAAGAATTATTTAAAGAGTACGTTGTCACAGGAAAGACTTTCTGCGGTCGCAATTTTGTCTATCGAGGCTGATATAGCAGATTACGAGCACGTAATTAAATAAATCAGCAATATAGAAAGTAGAAAATTTTTATTCCTGTAATATTCAAATTAAATTTTTAGGTTCGTTGTAAGTATGACTAGATTTTGCATGAATAAAAGGTTAATAATGAAATTGCGATAAATGAATTGAATGATTTGAACGCTAAAGTAGGCCAAGGAGAAGCGCTAGCACCAAAAAAATCATGGATACAAGACGTTTCAAACAAGGAAACACATTATGCAGAAACGAATTTACAATAAACGAGAACTTAAAGAAAATCAAAGAAAAAAATGCGGAAACTCTGACTAATGACCAAAAATGTTGAAAGATTCAACATGCCCTTGTATCAGTTGAAAAAGAAACCCTCAAACCAGTTGGAGAAAAAACAAAACCTCGGATGACAGTAGATCTTCTTAAACTTATGGAAGAACGAAGAAAACATAAAGCAAAGACCTGAATAAATACAAAGAGAAACATCAGAAAGAAAATTCGAGAGGCAAAAGAAAGGTGGCTCTCCGACAGATGCAAGGAGATAGAAGATCTAGATAAAAAGTATGATAGCTTTAATTTACACAAAAAAAATCAAAGAAATGACAGGTTCTAGAAAAAGTACAAGAACGAATATCCTTAAAAATGATAAAGGAGATATTATTACTGATATGAAGGAGAGATTATGTCACTGGACCAATTACATTCAACAACTATTTAATAATGAAAGAGATGAACTGTCATTAGAAATCACCGACGATACCGGACCACCAGTATTAAGAGAAGAAGTCATCTATTCCACCAAAAACACAAAAGAGGGTAAGGCTACTGGACCAGTTGATGTGCCCATCGAATTATTAAAACTCATCGATGAAGATGTTATTGATGTAATGGTTGAACTTTTTAATCTAATATATCAGACTGCCACAATCCCCAAACAATGGCTGCAATCGACCTTTGTAGCAATTCTCAAATAGCCAAGTGCAACAACAACAACTCAGATCTCAGAACAATAGGTTTAATGAGTCACACACTTAAAACATTTTTGAAAAAAATTCACAGCAGAATTGTTAAAACTACTGAATATAAAATTAGTGACACACAATTTGGCTTTAGAAATGGTATGAGTACAAGAGATGTGCTGGCTCAGAGATGCATGGACATTAATCAGGACATGTACTTATGTTTTGTAGACTTTGAAAAGGCATTCGATAAGGTTCAACTTAAAAAGCTTGTAGATATATTAAAAAGCAAAAATATTGACAGTCGTGATATGAAAATTATATCTTATTTATATTGGAATCAACCTGCCAAGGTGAGAGCCATAATGAACGCTGTCATGAGTACGGACTGAAGATAAATTTAAAGAAAGCTAAATGCATGATCATGACTAAATCTGCATATGCAAATATCCAATTGAATATTGAAGATACTGTTAATAACTATAAATACTTACTAACATGGATAGCATCAGCTGTAGACGAAACCAAAGAAATTAAAACACGTATTGAAATAGCACGTACATTAATAATTAAACTTAAAAAGTTTCTTTGTTGTCGGGATATAAGGTTAGAACTACGCCTGAGAATGTCTCGGTGTTAGGTGTTCTCTACTCTTCTTTATGGCTTGGAAGCGTGGACACTATAACAAGTCCATCTGAATAAGTTGGTCGCCTTTGAATTTTTGTGTTACAGAAGAATCCTACGAATATCATGGATTCAAAGAATGTCAAACGTGGAAGTAACTAGAAGGATAGGAAATGAGGCGGAAATAATATTAACTATTAAAAGACGAAAACTTGAGTACTTGGGACATGTGATGAGAGGGCAAAAATACGCATTATTACAGCTTATTATGCAAGGCAAGATCCGAGGAAAGCGAAATGTGGGAAGACGAAGAATATCCTGGCTTAAGAACTTAAGAAAATGGTTTGAATGCAGTAGTGCAGAACTTTTTAGAGCGGCAGTCAACAGAGTCCGAAAAGAAGAAGAATGAAATGACAAATGTCATGACTTTTAAGAAATCTATATTTATGCGAGAGCAGAGGGTCTCGCAAAATTTATCTTGCCCCCATAAAATTATGATCTTGCGCCGCTACTGAATGGCAATCCCATTAAAACAGAAATTCCTTTATTAGCATATACGCATAAACTTTCTAAAATTATTTGGTATCTAGTGCACCTATTAATCTTGATCCCTCATTTAAAATAAGCTCTTCATTATGAAATAGAGATCCAAAATGTTTGTTGTTTTATTTTACCGTCTAGAAGGCAGAACGAGTAAATAAAATTAAATATTACGACTCTCTGGCTTTATGAACGCTATCGAGTAAGTTATGTCGGATATTTTTCACTTTTAGATAAAGTAATTTGCTAGAAAGCCAATGAGGTGGTAAAAGAGCCGAGCGAGATGATAAGACTTGTCAGATGGGCACTACTAAATAAATTTACTACGCTTGATCTGATAAATATAGGCAAAAAAATATAAGAGGAAATCGGTTAATAGGATATAAATTCTCAAAAAGTTTCTAAGTTACGGTAACTCTCGCTTGTAAGTTTTATAAGGGAAAGTAAATAAATTAGTAAGGTTTTGAAATTATTTCGTGGTGGCTAAGTTAAATATTATGTTTACATAAGAATAAAACTCAATTAATTGTAATGAAAATTATATCGTAAAATCGCTGTTTGATGTTTCGACTTCCACAACATACAACAAAATACAACATGTAATCTCGGAAATCTTTTCGTGTCGTGGGTTCGACACTAGCTTTTGGAACCGGGAATGGATCCAACGGAAGAAATAGGTAAAGATAGGATAAGAGATATTAGAAAAGATACAGAAATAAACAAAAAGATAGATGGGTAAAATTACCAAAGATAAGAGAAGATAGAAACAGGGCGCCACTCAATTTTTTGGGGCTAAGGAGAAAATTAAGAAAACCTTAGAAAAGAAAAGAGATAAGAAAAGATATTTAGGTTCAGAGATCAAATCCAAGGAAAGATACCAACAGTAAATTATCAAATAAGTCTGGTCAACGCAATATATAAACAAATAATAAAGATATTAAGTATTACACTTACTTACCTACGAAACTTAATCAGCCTGATCTTTCTACAGTTCAAAAGCATAGTAATATTTAAAGACAGTAATTGTTCAGAGCTATTATTTTATCAGGGAACTTGTTAGGAGCCGACAAATAAAATACATGCATAAAACAATAACAATATATTAAACACAAAATTATGATGCTGCTAAATGCAACCCAGGTAAAAAAAATACACAACTATGAAATGGTGTTATATATGTATAAAATTAAGCTATAATGTAATAAAAAAATACCTTTACCAAGATGTATAAGGCAATCATATACAAATATAGTTTGGCGTATCTCGAGATATCATAGGAAAGATAATGAACAAAAATTATAGGAAATACAAAAGATAGCAAAAATTACTTAACTCTAAATTTACAAAAAAAAAACAAAAAGGTTACAAGAATGAAAACATAAACCAAACCGCACTTGGTTAAGTCAATTAACTATCTCGCACTATTATTTAATAAAAAACTGAGACTTTTATGTTCATAGGTATTATTTATAGCAATTTCTTGAATGGTTCTTTAAATTACATTCAAAAATCGGCAATCTATAGGTAAAGATACGGATGATACGTACAGATAATGGCAGGTGATATGATACCATACCATATTACTCGCCCAGATAATTTGAGATAAAGCTTACTTACAGTAGATCTTCACGAAGGCAGCTTAACTCACTGAATTTAATAACCATTAAAGGTAGTGTAGAACTATATATAATTTAATACAGTCTAAGGAAAGAAAACTCAAATATAAAGTGTATACACACTTAGAAAATAATTCACAAAGACGATACGATAAGAAATAAAGTGAGCAAAGCGTAACACAAGATATTGGCCTTAACTCAACAACGGCCCACCAACAAGTCTCACGAGATATTACCTCACTCAACCACTACCCACCAACAAGTAACTTGGTTCCACTCAAACTTTCACCAACTGTCCCTGAAAAAGGAAGAAGGAAATATTCCCCCACTCAAGAATGATAGGACAGTTGTATGTGTTTCTCAGAAGGTAAGGCCTTAACGACTATTGGAAACTTTGAGGTAAAATAATCGGTATTAACAATTGGACATAACAAAACATACTTGGGATTAAGTTATTGTCAAAAGAAACGGGCCTTCGACGAAAATTACCAATTTATAAAAAGGAAACTGCATACCAAAACGCATTATACTCTTTTCATAATGAATATTATGACGGAAGGATTAAAAACCGTTCCTAATTAGGGAATTCCATTTTAGCTGGGTATCTACAATGTTTTGCTATCGATACACGATCATAGGCGTATCGCACGGGGGTAAAAGGAATTAGAAATATTTAATATATTAATAATAAAAAAAAATGTTACAAACAGACATGAAAAAAAAGTCAAAAAAGCAGCCCTTGTCCTTCTTCTTCTTTAGGTACCATCTCCTCTAAGGAGGCTATTTTCACTTTTGAGATTGCAGCTCTGAACAAGTCGACGGAACTGCAATTATACCAGTTTCTCAGATTGTTGAGCCAGTAGATGCGTCTTCTTCCAATCCTTCGTTTTCCCTGCCTTATGGTTTGTATTAATACATATTTATCCCCTCTCATATATTATCTTACATATATCAATATCTCTGGCCGAGATATTGTAACTTTCTTATCTTAATCCTATTTATGATTTCCATTTCCTTTTTTATCTTTCTGAGGACCTCAACATTTGTTATTCGGTCTACCCAACTTATTTTTAATACTCTTTGGTAGGTCCACATCTCGAATGCTCACCTCTTTCTTTAAGGTCCAGGCATCCACCCCATACAGCAGCACCGAAAACACATATGAACGTAATATTCTTATTTTGAGTTGCAAACTGAGGTCTCTACTGCATAATACTCTTCTCATCTTAATAAATGTTGCTCTAGCTTGTCCAATTATCATTTTTATTTCTTCTGTATACTTGTTATTTTCATTGATAATTGTATCAAGATATCTGTATGTTTTTACTTTTTCTATTGGAACCCCCCTTATGTTTAAAATGTCTTGTTTTTGTGTTTTGGAAATTGTCATAAATTTTATTTTATTAGCATTAAGCTTTAGTCCGCTTTCCTCACTAGCATTTACTATATTATCTAAAAGTTTCTGTAGATCTTATATATTTTCCAATTGTTACATTTTCGAGTGATTTTTTAATTATTTCTTCCGAATAGAAATTGAACAAGAGTATGTCTTGCCTTACGCCTCTTTTATCTCTACTTCCTTCGAAAGTTCTTTGCCTACTCTAACTTTTGCTGTTTGGTTAAAGTAGAGATGAGTTATTATTCTTAAGTCTTTTTTGTCAATGTGTTTACCTTTAAGTAACTTTATAAGACGGTTGTGTCGGACCATGTCGAACGTATTATTGCAATCAATAAAAAAAACATAGAGTGGTTGGTTTACATCTATACATCTTTGCATGAGGACGTTAAATCCAAATAATGCCTCCTGTGTACCCATGGCATTCCTAAATCCAAATTGGATTTCAGTGATGTCTTGTTCTACTTTCCTGAAAATTCTTAAATGGATAATTTTTAAGAATATTTTTAGGGTGTCAAGTAGAGGAAATTGTAACGTACATTGTATAAATGAATGGGCACAATAGAAAAAATAATGTGTCGTCAAAATAGCAAAAGATAGATCACCAATCGGCAGAAGAAGTATCGGACGACCGCGCAAAGGATGGAGTGACAACCTTTTATAGAGGTATTATTCCACCAATGAACAAGCAGAATTGCTTAAAAAGATGAAAAAAAGAAGAAAAAAAGATCATCAAAAGAATCATCCTAAAAGTAGGGATGGGAAAAACCTACCGGTTTTAACCGAAAACCGGTTTTTTACTTAGAAATAACCGGTTTTATCGGTTGTTTTTTGTCCCGGTTATAACCGGTTTTTTATTTTTAAAGTAAAAACCGGTTATTAGGTTCTTACAGTGATTGGGATTAGGTTAGGTATTATTTTGGATCCCACCCAATCATAATTATTATTCTCAAGTAATTATTCCAAACAAAACTAAAATTCAATTTTTATTTCATTTTATAAATGCAGAAGCAAACTGAAAGTACAAGCTCACATCAGCCAAAATCAATTAAATTTTATTATGGTATTTCGTTAAAAAAGTATTTGTAATCATAATATTTTTACATAAGAAGTGATCTGGTATTTATACATTATCATCTATTTTTCACACTTGACTCTTGACATTGAAAGTGGGTAAATAGCTTTTTCTGATTAACAAAAATAATGACTATGAATATCGAATTACCGATTACGAATACGAATCCGAATCTTCAAGGATTTTCCTACGTTTTCAAAACGATTTATACCCATACCGGAAGTCGTAAATGAGTTAAAAGTAATACATGATAATTTTTTTTTGATGGTAGTAAAAATAAAAGATGAATTGCATTATCCAATTTATTTTTAAGTAAAATATTTATGTTGATATTATTTTTCTTAAATCCCATTTGAAAAAGTCTGGGAAATTTTTTTCTCACAAAACACAAAAAATTGTGTTGTATTTACATTGATATTGATGTTCTTTCGATAGTACTAATTTTGATCATATTGATATCGAGTCGAATGTAGTATTATCGCAAACTAAAGTGCATTGTAAATGTACTTTCTAATCTATTGGATTAAAAAAAACAAAAACCGGTTTTTTTGGCCGGTTATAACTGCCAGGTTAAACCGTAAGCAAAAAAAACCGGTATAACCGAAAACCGGTGTTTTGTCAAAAACCGCCATTCCTACCTAAAAGTCAAAAGTGCAATAGCGTTATTGTCAGGAAAAATAAAATAGCACACATCAGTGGCGACATATTTTTATACAAAAATAAAAACAAATTATTCCAATTTTTTCTTAATAACGATTATCCAAAAACGGTACTTAAACAATTATTATTCAGTATACAGTTTTATGATGGACAATTAGATCCACTAGATATTAAATATAAAAAATGAGCTTCATATATTCCTCATTTAATAACAAACCAACTCACTTACCTGTTTAAGGGCTAAACAATTAAAAAAATTAACAAATACAGCAACATAATAGAGATATGGGATAAATCGAGGAAAGCAATCCAAACAACATGCGCGACTATATTAAAGCGTGACAGATAGAAAAAGAAAGAATGGATGTCTGATCGTAAATTCAAGAATAAACATGCAGAAAAATACCAGCAAATCCACAAAATCATAAGAACGAAAATTCGAGAAGTCAAAGAAAAATGGTTTTTTTGGTTTTTTTTTAAACTTTAACTTTCTCAAGTTAAAGTTGATTTCATGTAATCGAATGAACTAATAAGTAAAGTCGTCCCAGGAGCGCAACTCAACAATATTGGCAATATCATTTTAAAGTCGTCTACTTTAAAATGCATAATGTATGTCTGAATTGTCAATATAAATGAGTCGAATAAAATTAAATTATTAGAAGAATTTTTCACTATGTAACAAAAAACAAAATTTGTTTAATTTACTGCTTGTATCTTGAGAACGATTTCCGAAGTGGAAATTGAAACGTCAATAAACGTTTTTTTATCTTAAAAAAAAATGGTTTTCAAACGAATGCAGGGAAATAAAACAATACGAACGGAAATACAACAGTTACAATATGCACAAAAAAATAAAATCAATGAAAAACAAGATGAAATTGAATAAGTCACCCAACAGCATAAAAGATAGCGATGGAAATCTTATCTCGGAGCTACCAACGATCTTAGAAACATGGAAATCATACATATAAAAATTATTTGCATCTGACAGGACTGATGATCACCTATATGGAGAAGGAGAAACAAGACCTTCAATCCTTAAATCGGAGATAGAAGATGCCATTGCAGCACTAAAAAACAAAATTGCGAAATATTAAAGATCCTATCTAAATCAGACAAACAGTTCCTTGATAATCCAGTTGTACTTTTTAACAATATGTATAATAGCGGTAAAATCCCGAAGAACTGGCTGCAGTAATTTATTATAATCTCGAAGAAACCAAATGCCCAGATCTGCGATGACTACTGGCTTATAAGCTTTATCAGTCATGTCACTAAAGAGTTTACTAAGATCATTCATAAAAGAATGTATGATAAATGTGTGTCAAGTATTGATAGAGAAAGCACTTGGAACTAGAGAAGCACTTTTCGTTCTCCAGGTGCTTATATAGCGGTGTAGAGACGTTGATAAGGACGTGTATTTGTGCTTCGTGGATTTTAGAACAGCATTTGACAATGTCAGTCATGAACAATTGATAGATATTTTGCAAAAGACAGGTATTGACGACAAGGATATTCGAATTGTGACAAACCTATACTGGGGTCAAACAGCAAGAGCAAAAATTGTCAACGAACTCACTGGAAGTGTGCAGATCAAAACAGGTGTCCGTCAGGGGTGTATCTTATCCCCACTCCTATTCAATATTTATTCCGAGGAAATATTTAACAAATGTATGGAAAATGCAAATGGGGACATAAAAATAAACGGCGAGTTAACGAACAATATAAGATACGCCGACGAGATGGTGATCCTTGTCAGCACCATAGACGAATTACAACAGGTAATGGAAAGAGTTTATTCAGTTAGTGAGGAATACGGTCTAAGCCACAACTTCAATAAGACAAAGTAGATGCTAATAAGCAAAAAGCAACAACCTGCTCGACAATTAGGTAACATACTAATTGACCATGTAGAATTTTATGTGTATCTTTAACGAAGAATAGAACGAGCTATAGCAGCATTTAGCAATATAAAAAAGCTCCTTATACGCAAGGATTTGTCTCATCCCCTAAAACTACGTCTAGTTAAATGCTACATTTTTCCGATCTTACTATATGGTGTGGGGGCCTGGACGCTGATAGAGACGCTCACGAGAAAACTAGAAGCATTCGAAATGTGGGTGTACCGATATATTCTTCGTATATCCTGGACCGAACATGTCATCAATATAGAGGTAATCCAAAAAATAGGAAAGGAGAAAGAAATCGTAATCATAATTAAACAAAGAATGCTTGAATATCTAGGCCACATATTAAGACACGATAAGTACCGTCTACTGCAATTGATTGTCCAGTGGAAAATAGACAGTCAGCGAGGGCCAGGTAGAAGAAGACACTCGTGGCTCCAAAATCTGCGGAAGTGGTTTTGGGTTCACATTGGTCGAACTATTCAGAAGTGCCGCAAACAAGATCAAAATTGCCATGTTAATAGCCAACGTTCGCAATAGACAGGGCACTTAAAGAAAAAGAAGTAACAATAAATGCAAAATTATATTCTTTAAAATTAAAGATAAAATACCAGTGATGTATATTTAATAGTAATGTCACACATCAAATAAAGTGTAAAGGTTGCCAGGAATGTTATATTGGACCAACCGGTCGGTGATTGAAACAGCGTATCACTCAGCACAAAACTGACTGTAACCGAAGAAACAACACAGGCGCTACTATCGAATATGTTATAAATATAGGCCACAACTTTGATTATAATAACGTGAAAATATTGCAATCATCCAATTATAAAAATAGGTTGTTTCTCGAGATTTTCACGACAACCGAACTAAGAATTCCATTAACCATAAAATTGTGCCAGTAATCTTAGTAATCTAAATATTGTAACATTTAAACACTTTATAATAACCTTAAAAATAACATAAGATCCTCTCTGTATAGTTTAAGCTTTGATATTCAAGCAAAAAAAGTAAATGTATTTTAAAATGGTATTTGTAATTATTTTAGTGTAAATTACCATTTTAAAAAATTTCGGTATGGTAACAGAATTTAAAAGTATATGCTATTATATTATTAAATCCGAACGAGATATCTTTTAAACTCATAAATAGAGCCACTCAGTAAACTTAACGTAATAAAATATGTGCCCAAAAATGAAAATATGGGATAAAAATTGGTGAATAAATACACCTTTTGTATACGAAAAAGGCCTTTTATTCACAGTTCGTATCTGGTATGTAAATATTGATAGGTACACGTTTATACATAAGGAATGCGCAGTATAATACACATCTTAAATGCGATTAATTGGATAATTCATAAAACCGATTAAAATGTATAGGGTTATGTAATGTACAGGGTTTCTCATTATATTTTGACCCCCACTTATTTTCCTTAATTTCGAGAACACAAAAAAAGTTTCAAATGAAAGTTGCGTTATTTTATCTGTACCGACCAACAATGTAGCAACAGACCAAATTTTGTATACAGGGAGTGCCCAATGAAATGCATCTTCAATATTTCAAATGGAACACCCTGTATTTTTTATAGTTTTGAGTAGCCCTGCATTTTCTGATTACAAATATATAACATAGTGTAGCATTAGTTTTGTTCTATAATGGCGTATGGTACTACTATACTATACTAAGATAAGTAAAAAATATATTTTTAAAAAGTCAACAAAATTAATGACCTACAATACTACTTTTAATATACAATACTACATTTAAGATTACAATAGATGCTCAAAGTGCCCTCCATTGTTATCCATGCACAAGTAATATCTTCGTCTCAAATTTTCTAATGCGTCAGATATTGTGTTATTACGACCATTTAAATTTTCAATTTCCGCGTGCACTTTTGCCGTGATAGTGTATTTGAATCAAAATACACTTTTTCTTGTAAAAACCCCCATAAAAAGCTATCACATGGTGTTAAGTCGGGACTATTTGGTGGCCATGTAATGGTACCCATATTGCCGATCCACACATTAAATTAATTATTTGAATGCTCTTGAACGGCTACGACATTATTTGGCGGTGCTCCATCTTGTTGCCATTTAATTAATTTTGTGTATAATTTTGATTTAATAACTCCTCCACTTCTGTAATAACTGTGTCCAAATATGATTCCTAAGTTAATTTATAATCATAAAACAATGTTCCAACTATTTGATTTGCAATATTCCGCACCACAAATATATTTATTTTCTTCCTGACTTTTTTATTTGCTTAATTTTTCTTTTTCTATTATTTTTTGTTCCCACGAATACCTATTTCTTCTATTAAAAATGCCTGAAGTTGGAAAATTTAATTCATCTGGTCATAAAATGTTATAAAAATAATTAGGATCATTGTCCAAATTTGTAAGCATGTCTTGACAGAACTGTAAACACTTTCTCTTATGAACATCGGTAAGTTCTTGTACCGGTAATATTTTGTACGGCTTATCGTTGTGCCTTTTTAAAACTCTATGTATCGTCCATCGAGCAATAAGACAAAAGAGGGAATCTAATCCTTATGAAAAGGAGACCAAAAAAGTGGCCTCTGATGGCGGACATATCCGGAAATGCGAATGCGCCAAATTTAAATTTTCCGACACTTATCAACAGTAGCTATATAATATTTTTCAGAATGTGTCTTAGACGAGAAAGTTTTAATTAATTATTAATGATAAGAGTCTAAAATGCGACACAATTGTTAAAAAACTTCAATATAAATAAAATTTCATGTGACATTTGGGACAAACAATAACATAACCCAACTAAATTTGATGTCAAACAAGGAGAGAGACTCTCTTTCCTTGTTTTATGTGGCCTCTAATTAAGTCTAATCTAGATCGCACTTCCTGTCTAACAATATGTTTGCCCCCACTACCTTTACATTCCCTCTTTTGTCTTTTTTGCTCGATGGTATCGTCGCACGGCGTTTCTCTAATGCATTAGTAGCATTGTTTAGACTAGTTTCGGAATTTTCTAAAATAAAAATGTTATTATGGATTTAATCTATTTTTTAATTATTTAATTTATTTTACCTTTAAAGTAAAGCAAAGTATTAAGATCTTCATCATCATTTCCTTGATAGTACGTTTCTTCCGATCAAAAAATTTTTCATTTATGACATGACGATAATTATATAAAAATGTATTTGCAGAACGATTCCGTCGATCTGGATAAATCACCCTATATTCCCTTCTTATTGCTTGATTGTTTTTATTATTTTTTACATAAATTGAGAATATTTCTACTTTTTCATCTGCAGTATAACCCATTTCGGTATGAGGACTGACAGTTTATAATAAATTAATAATTGTTTCATTTTGAAATGTCAGTTGCATAGCAACCTATGGTTACTCTTTTGTAGTACCATATGCCATTATAGAACAAAACTAATGCTACAAAATGTTATATACCTATTGGTAATCAGGAAGTGTAGGGTTACTCAAAACTATAAAAAAAATACAGGGTGTCCCGTTTAAAATATTGAAGATGCATTTTATTGGGCACTCCCTGTATACGAAATTTGGTATGTTGCTACATTGTTGGTCGGTACAGATAAAATAATACAACTTTTATTTGTAACTTTTTTCTGTATTCCCGAAATTACGGAAAATAAGTGGGGGTCAAAATATAATGAGAAACCCAGTACCGTAATTTAGAATGTTACTTTTGCAGACAAAAGTCAACAAGATATCAACGGTTGCTTTCATTTAATTCTGTATCAATTTCTTAATTTACTTTTGATTGTTAATAGAATGGCTAAAGACTGTTAAATGCCCGAAAATGTCTTGTATGTGACATATTATGAAAGGAGAAAGCTAAGGAATACTACAACTGATCTTTAGAGATAAAATAAAACGCCGTATAGATGTTGGAAGGAAACAGGTTTCTTTCTTCGTTAAGAACATTTATGAATGGACTAATGGATATCTGATGCAGTATTATTACACCTGGTAGAAAATGAAAAAACCTTTTCAATGGTGATTACCAACGTCAGATAATTATGATACGGTACCTAAAAAAGAAGAAAAATAACAGTTTATATTATACGTACCATTTTTAGGCTAGTCGTCAGAAAGTTGACCTCCAAAAATCATACGAACAAGCTAAATTTTGCTGAGAAAATAATTTTGGTCCCTTAAAAAGCAGGTATGCAAAAAAGTTTTGCACTCCTACCACTGTATACGTGGAAATCACCTAAAGACAACGAAGAAGAGGTTAGTATAAGAAATCAAATAGACTATATTCTTGTTAACAAAAGATATCGAAATGATTTTAACAGTGTTAAAACCTACCCAGGCGCTGATATTTAATCTGACCACAATCCTTTAGTAGGCGTGTATAGAACCAAGTTAAAGGAAATACGTAGAAAACGATAAAAAAACATGAGACATGAGAAAACTAAAATGTAGTGGAGTAAAAGAAATAGTCAGCAAAACAATAAATAGAAAATTCAAAGAAATCAATAATATAACGGAGAGCACAGAAGATAGATAAAATCTCTTAATAAAATGATAGTCGACATTAAAGACAATTATATGAAGAACGAAGAAGGTAAGAATAAGACATGGATGACTAAAGAGATTCTACAGCTGATGGAAGAAAGAAGGAAAAACAAAAACTAGAATATCAGTAAAAACAAAAGCGAGAAGAAGAAAAAAGATCAGAAAAGCCAGACAGAAAGAACTGAAGAAAAAATACCACGAAATAAAATTCTACAAAGTAAATACTCCAAAAAGAAATTACAGACAAATGCAGAAAGAGAAAAGTAAGAGGTAATCGTGCACAAAGAGAGTATCGATAATACCTGGAAAAATTGCACACGAAGTTTATTTTTTGATGAGAGGGAGAACCTGTCTCCAATACCTATGGAAACATGACTATCTATACTAGTGGCAGAAATAAAAGCAGCTATAATATCACTACCGGAAGGAAAAGCTCCAGAACCAGACGGAGTACAGTCTGAATCTCTTAAACTTCTTTATGATGAATCCTTAAGAGTACTATGTAAAATCTTCAATAATATCTATGACATAGGCAATATTCCTAAACATTGGGTAGTTTAAGAATTTATTACGTTACCAAAGAAACAGGGAGCGAAAAATGCGGAGAATATAGGCTAATAAGTCTAATCAGCCATACACTAAAACTTTTTCTTAAAATTATACATCGCAGAATATACAGCTATGAGAAGAAAGAATACAATACACACAGTTTGGATTCATGAAAGGGGTAGGTACCAGAGATGCACTTTTTAGTCTATAGGTATTATTTCAAAGATGCAGAGATATAACTTGCGATATCTACACCTTGTGGACTACCAAAAAGCATTTGATACAGTTTAACACAATAAGAACAATGACCACAACTGGCCACAATAAGAACAATTCTTGGAGATGAACGCGATCCAGATTCTGCGGGGCATCATACAAGGATGTATACTTTCACCTACATTATTCAACCTATATTAAGAAGAAATATTTAGTGAAATCTTGAAAAATTGCGAACATTGAGTCCTTTTAAATTGAGAACGCCTAAACAACATCCGTTATGCAGATGATCCGTTTATTTTTGCAGACAGTTTAAACAGTTTACAATAAATAAAATAAATGAAGTAAGTGAAAGATTTGGACTACAAGTAAACATATCAAAAATTAAATTTATGGTCATCAGCAAAAACAAAATTAAAGACGTCCATTTGCTTATCAAGAATACACCAATTGACCGAGTAAAACAGTTTACCTATCTTGGAATAATAGTAAACGAACAATGGGATAACTCAAAACAAGTAAAATGTAGAATAGAGAACGGCAGGAGCAGTGGCAGATTCAACGTGGTCATGGGGGTCATGACCCCCCTCCATACAAAATTATATATCAATCAAATAATCCGAAAAAAAATTACATCAACCCTTCAACCCTCTAAGGAGGAATTCAAGAGTTGAAATGATTTAAAAGGATTCTAGGGGTAAGTGTAGAATTATGCGGAAGCCTTTTTAAATTGCTCTTTCAAAAATCAACATTCTGGATATAGTAATACCTCGACTAACGCTACCCCGACTTTTGTCAATTCAGAGTGACGCGATTTTCAAATGTTGTCAATTCTTCATTTGAGTGCCAAAAAATCGTTCGATTATCGATGAGATAGAATTACCGCCCGCACATTATTGCTCATTCAATGTACATGAAATCAGCACATTTATATTTTGTAATAGGTATTTCTTATCTTCAGTTTTGTCTACGATTTGGTTGTTTGCAATTTGAATATGTGTTATAATTCTTGAGACTGTGTGCTATATTTTATAATTTATCTATAATAAATATCAAAGTGAATATTGTTGTTACATCAGCTCTGTCTGATACATTAGTGAATACAAATAAAGAAACTGGGGGCTGCTGTCCAAGGTATTTGTGAAACTCGGGTTGAAAGGCATGAATGTCATCTTCAGTTCCAGTGTGAATCAATTATCAAAATATACAACGCTTTTAAAACAGTTTCTACGTGGAAGGACAGTAAAATGTCAGCTGATGCATTTTCATTAAAGCCAACTATTAGAAGCTCAGAATTTCTCATTTCAGTAGTTTGTCTTAGTGATGTTTTAGGTACAACTGTATCACTTAGTCGTCTTCTTCAGTCACCAAAATTAGATTTGAAGGAAGCTACTGAGGCCATAAAGGACACTAAATGTATTCTTCAAAATAAACGATCTGAATAAATTCTGTCGTCAAAACCTGTCTAAACCTGTCGTCAAAACCAATATGTGAAAGATATATTTATTTACTCCTTTTAAACAATATCTTAACTGATTTAGAAGAACGAATTTCATCGAAAATTATGAATCTATTTAATCTTCATTGTTGTTTTACCTAAAACTGATAAAACACCAGAAGACAAAGTTGCATTAAAAAAATTGTTGATACCTTCCAGGATATTATTGGACCATCTACTATATACTCCACAGTAGAACAAGAATTCTCACTGTGGATTCAAAAGTGGAAAAGAGTCGTGAAAAATAAAGCAAAACTTCCTGATTCTATTTTAGAAGTATTAGAAAACTGCGATATTTATATTTATCCAAATATCAGAATATTTCTGTAAATATTAATTTCACTGCCATTCAGGGCAGCAACAACAGAGCGTAGTTTTTCCACGTTTAAGCGTCTAAATACTTGGCTAAGAAATAGAACGTCGGAGGAAAGGTTATCTGGTTTAGCACTTATCAGCTATATATATTGATAGAGCGATTTGCTAAAGCGGATAGCAGAAAAGAATACATTTTATTAAATAAATAAATAAATAATTAATAATGTAATGCTTATATATAATTAATTATTTATTAAATTAATTATTGAATAATTTAATTTTAATAAAATGCTGTTTACACTTCTTCTAATGGTTTTTTCTTCATTACGGAACGGTAACCATAACTACAGCAAATTGCTCTCTATCTTGAGCTGTTCTTAGTATCGAATTTGTGTCCATGACTGTCCAGTCTCTTACATTCTTCAGCCTCAGCCCGAAGCATTTTCTGCTTGCTGGGTCCCTTTTTCATTCTACTTTCCCTTCCATTAGGAGTTGTAGAAAGTTATATCTTTCTCCTCTGTAAATATGTCCTAGATAGCTGTTACTCTAAGATATTCTGTTGACTATAATATTTAGGAGTTTTCCCTTAGTCCCCATTCTTCTCAACACCTCGTTGTTGGTCACGTGCTCTGTCCACGAAATCTTCAGCATCCTTTGAAAAACACACATTTCAGAGGTTTCTATGCGCCTCATACTTGGAATTCCGAGAGTCCATGTTTCTTCTTCTTCAGCCTGTTTGCATCCACTCCTGGACAAAGGCCTCCCCATGAGTTCTCCACTCTTCCCTGTTTTGTGCTATTTGGTGCCAGTTTCTCCCCATTTTTGCTTTGATGTCGTCTAGCCATCGTTTTTGTGGTCTTCCTCTACTCCGACTGTGTTCGCGTGGTCTCCAATGTACAATGTTTTTCGTCCATCTGTCGTTGTTTTGCCGTGCCACGTGCCCTACCCAGTTCCATTTCATTTGTGCAATTCTTCCAATTACATCTTCCACCTTCGTCCTGCTTCGTATGTCCTCGTTTCGTATATGTTCTCCATGTTTAGACTCCGTGAAATAAAGAATGAATGAATGTTTTTACATATTGATATTGGATATCTAACGATTAGATAGAGTTTATTAGGAATGTTTAATAGGGTATAGGTAGGGATTCCGGTAGGGATCTATGGAGGAGTATCACTGAGCCGCAAGCCCTTATCTCTGTCCAAACTGCTCCACTATAGGCCTATCGGACACCAGCATATTCTAGTCTAAGCCGCAGATTCCTCTAGAATTTTAAACTGCTGCATTAGCCTTTTTGTTTTCTGTACACCGAGCGAACCCACATCCACTGAACCACTCGCAGTGAAGCGAATGAGAACCGACCGCCCAGCCCGCTTGGCTATCTGACTAACAGGAATGTTAAATACATTCATTAATGTTTACACTTACATTAAGTTATTGCATTTAAATTACTTAAATTTGGTTTATACTTACTTATCCTTGGTTTATTCTTGATATTGTAACCATAGGACACTTGATTTTACTCTCATAGAGTATTTAAATTAAATTGTTTTTTTTGGTTTAAGTTTGTATAAAGATAAGTATAAAACCCATATACCCTTCTTTGCACTCGTAGGGTATATGGGTTTTAATAACTCTCATTAATTTAATACATCGCTTAAAATAAATATTGAGAAAATAGTTCACAAATCATATCAATCGTAAAGGTACAAAAATCTAAATCCTATATTAAAATCATCCTCAAGACTTAAGATCCATGACCCCCTTCACCCATCCCCGACAAAGATTTCTGAATCCGCCACTGGCTGGGAGTGCATTCAAACTCCGAATGATTGCCAATATTTAAAATAAATAGGCACCAAAAGAATAAGACGGCCTAAAAGCTCCACTCGTAGGGAGACAAAAACCAAAAAAATCGATTTACCAAGAATCTGTACGCTGTTGAAAAAAATGTTTCAAATAAAAATGTATCTGATATAATTTTGAACAAAACTTTTTATTAGTACTTTTTTATGAAAGACAATTCAAACAACTAGAGGTGCACGTTGTAACAAATATATTTTGCTTACCATATGGGGTATTAATACAAAGAGTAGAAAATTGGGGACTGAAACTAAGGGGGTGGAGATAAGGCAAGCAAAATAATCGCTACTTGTGCGAACGGCACTTAGGGTTTGTTAGGAGAGCTGGGGTCGTGGATAAGTAAAAGATAAGGGGTTGGATTGGGGCAACTACAAAAAAATGAAATAAGAAGTCATGAATTTCTTGGGATAAACAAAGCAAAAAGAAACAGGAAACACCTCTAGTAATTTAATATAGAGCGCCACTTTGAGGTGCCTAATTATACCTACTACAACCACTAGTTGTAACTAGGGAAATAATTATTAAACATAAAAATCATATCTTTTTCAAATAAAACTCAAAAAAGGGTTAGTTAAAAAAATAAACAAAATGTTAAGAAAACAAAATTTAACATTTATTGGTATTTTACCACAAACAGTTACAAAACATAGAGAATACAAGAATACTTCAAAAGATAATACAAAAATCTTCTTCTTCTTCTTAGTCGTTAACCTGATGCAGGTATCGTGATATCATGAAGCTGTTAGGTAATTTTTCCAATGTTCCTCCACGTTTTTCTATCTTCTGCCAATCTAGCACATTCTGACAATGGAGTGCCAATGGTAGCAACAATATGGTCCGTGTATCGTGTAGGAGATCTACCTCTACTTCTTTTGCCTTCTACTTTTCCCTGGATGGTAAGTTTCTCAAGACAATTTCTTCAAAGCACATGTCCAAAATAGCTTATTATCTGTTCTGTTATTTGTGTTCTTAGTCTTTTCTTTATGTTTAGCTGGACCAGTATGGATTCATTTGTTCTTCAGGCCACCCATGGTATTCTCAGCATTCGTCTCCAGCAGTACATCTGGAATACATCTATGTTCTTTTTGTCTTTCTCAGTAAGGGTCCAGCATTCCGATGCATAAGTAAAAACTGGAAAAACTAGACTTATTACTAGTCTCATTTTTGTATCGGTAGTAATTTCATGGCTTCTTCAAATTTTTGTTAATTTTGCCATAGCGCTTTTTGCGATTGCTGACCGCCGCTTTATTTCTTCAGTACAGCCTCCTTTGTTGGTTATTAATGAGCCCAGATACACAAATTTATCTACAACAGCGATATTGTTTATCCTAACCAGATGATTTTGATTGTTGTTAGCTCTGTCAATTATCATGATTCTCGTTTTATCCCTGTTTATTTTAAGGCCCATCGTTAAGCTTACGTCTTCTATCCGTTGTAGCAGGCAAATCAATTCAGTTTCAGAACTAGCGAGGATAGTAGTATCATCTGCATATCTCAAGTTGCAAATCTTCTTCCCGCCAATGGTGATGCCACCGTTCCATCAGTAGCTTTCCGCATTATCCATTCACTATAGATGTTAAATAAAATTGGGCTTAGTATGCAGCCTTGTCTTACGCCCTTTGTGACCCTGAAACTGTCAGTTAGTTCCCCATTTATTCTAACTCTGGCATAATTGTTATTGTACAGGCTTTTAATTAGCAGTATCAGATGATTAGGGACTCCCATTTCAGACAAAACCTGCCACATTTTACTCCAGTTGACCAAATCGAAAGCTTTACTATAATCTATGAAGCACAAATATGTTGTGATGTTGAATTCTCTGGATTTTTCTACAATACAAAAATATTACCTCAATAATCGCAAAATACGTAAATACAAAAAACTTACATATCATCTATATATAAACTCTAGGAGTTGGAGATACTACAAAAAACTTACAAATGTTACCGCACAGAGGTTAACCTTTTTTTTTAACAGACAAAACAAATAAATATCGAAAATAATAAAGCTAGCTGTCATTTGTTAACATTAAATTTTAAAAACTGAAAACAAATAAAATAACAGCTAAAGCCAAAACCCAAAATTTACAATATTAAATATTACTATTTTTAAATTTTAACGAAAGCAATTATTCATTTAAACAAATTGTCTGTCTTACGTTAAAATTTGATTAAAAAGTTATTAAAAAGTTAAAATTTGATTAAAAGAAAAAAAGGATTTTTCACTAACAAACTGCACTAAAATTTGTGGAACCAGACGCCACTGGAACCTCCAAAACCATAACTGCAACTGGGGGCTTCACTCTCTCTGCGTAACGAAAAACTCCATCTCCAAACTGCCAAAAAGCCTTGAATGACAAACAGGGAGAAACAAAACGAGAATGGAAACGACGATTCTTCCAATCCTCACTAAAAACATTAATTGAAGCACTACCTGCCACAAAACAACTTATCACTGTAACATATTTCCGTGAAGAGAAAAACAGAAAACCAGAAATTCGACGAATGAATTTGGATCCATAATTGAGCCTACAACGACCCAAGTAAAAATCTATTTGGATCCATACCTGCGCCTACAACGACTCAAGTAAGAATGACGAAATTAAGAATTCGTTCACATAACTTGAGATAAACACTTGACAGGAATTAAAACGCAGAAGATTTCATTTCTACGATGTACAAAAATTATAAGGCGACTTCGAATAAAACATTAAAATAAATTGCCGAAGTACACATCTTTAAAATAATAAAGAACTATAAAATTGTTTTTATTACTTGGCGATGCTGAAAAGAACGAAATATTATTTGGATTTTAATACGTACGAATAGGAAACTAAAATACATTAAAAATATTCTCCGATGTTTCAAACATATATGAGGGGATTTCAATATATTACATATACGAGGGTATTTCAATATATTTTAAAGAATCAATGAATTGCAAATGCTACAACGTCACAGATTTAATGACATGATAACCCACTGGTACAAACTTGACGGCAAGTAAATTCAACAAATTGTTCCTGATAATATATACGTTTTTTAGCTACTATCAAGTGTAGCAAGGAAGCGCTATGACCAAATAAAAAATATACATTGGACCTACTACTACGACACAAGCTACTACACAGCAGTTACTGGCCACCCTATTTCTCTTTGTTTTTAAGAGTGCGAAGTACATCTGTACTGTAAGTGTCAAACCCATGTTGTCCTATAGAAGCTTATGTAAGATTTCGTGTCGATTTTGTTCGAATTTAAAAAATGTGTTCCCAAAATGAAGACACTTATTTTCGAATGTAGGTTATTATACATACCTAATTTTTTTAATACGGACCTGTCTCGACCTGTTCACAATTTTATTGAGTAATGAAGTAAAAAATGAAGTGCGTGATAAAATTACGAGCTTTTACGATAAGTTCTTTGTAAATAATGTACAGCAATAATAGTTTCCCGAACTACACACAGGGATCTAGAATGCGAACGAAATATTTGCATAAATTTTTTCGCTAGAAAGAGACACGATAAGATCATAACACCGATAATGACTCATATTTACATAACATATTTCAAATTATTCTTCATTTATTACATTTTTACGTCGCTTCAAAAATTTTATCGAATGTATTTAGTATTCGCAGTACAAAAATTACTCACAACCGATAAGTGGATATAAAATACATAGCATATTTATTTTAGCAAATATGATTCTGGTCAAATATCAAACCCCGGCTAAAATCGACACTTACCATAATTCCAAAGATATCAAATTATCAAATCAATAAGTATTTTAGATTCATTTGCTGAATTAGCTACGTTTTGAACGCATTTCTTTGGAAAATGCACGCTAAGATAACTAGGTGTGAAGAGATGAGTGATAATACGCACAAAAACTTTTAGGCCTGTTCCTGTTAGAATTCTGAATGAATGAGAGAATGTTTTTATATGTTTAGACATAATTGAAAATGTTAGAACAATGTTAGGTAAACATTGAAGATCGTTAAGTTTTGGGGTAAAATGGTAGGCGCCAAATAACACCCAATTCCTAACAATGTTTTTCTCGTACGATGCTTGTTCCGCTCAAGTCTATGATACAAAAACCCTCATAGAGTCCTCATTGGATAGCGTGACTTTTATTTGAAAGGCAGCCTCCTGGTTTGAAAGTGATACAGCGAATTGTGTACCTTAAATTTTTTTTTCTTTTATACATTTTGCATGCCTTACTTTTTCTTATAACATATAATTTGTAAAATAGGAGTTTAGACCCACCCAATTGGGGTCAAAAACATTATAAACCATTGACATATTTTGAACGATTGTCAACCTTTAATGTCATCATATTTCTCATATATTAAGCAAGTTTTTTCTTCAAACTGGATAACCTAAAATCTGTCTAATTTAGTTGGACCATTATCAAAACGTATTTATTGTAATTATATTTTGAATCATATAATATTTAAATTATATTTAGATCATTTATAAAACCATGCAAGATGAATGCGAATAATGTATACTTAATGTAAATCTTCAAAAAACCAACCGGCTTAAAGCGTTGAGTAATATCCAGTTAAAATCTTCACCCATTTTATATTATAATATTTAATTTTATTGATTGATTAATGCTTCTAATACAGCAGTCGGGGAACCGGGGTAAATTATCCCCAAACGGGGTAAAAATGAAATTTTTGGGGGTAAAATTTTTATCAACCGATCCCTCAATGTCTATGAATATACCTAGGATGGATTCTTATTTTGCTTATTTTGTTTTGGATAGATACCGTATACCTTTTCAATTCTGTATTAGTTCCTGGAGTTGAATTCTTTTCATTCCGCAGAGCATCTTCTAAGAGTCGGTTGTAGAGTTCTACATCCGTTCTCCTAGTGACACGCGATTTGATAAGGCTTTTTTCCAGACTAATATTATAGGTTAGTCAGCGGTGATCAGACATAGAGGTATCCTCCGATACTTGCCAGTTCTGAATTTTATTCGATACTTCAGCTATTGCTAGCATGATATATATGACTGTTTGGCTACTAACATTAATGGAGGCAGGTTTGGTGCCTATATTTAAGATATACAAATATTTTTTAATAATATAGTCATAAAGAGACATCTCGATCGTTGTTATCTCTGCAGCACCAGCCTAAATGGTGAGAGTTCGAATCACAGCCGATAATAAGTTCTATATTCTGACTGAGACAATGGTCTATCAGATCTTCATTTCCTTTGTTGGTGGTAGGGTGGCTGAATCTGAGGGTAGGTAGACCGACACTAGTATCAGCTCTCTATTTTTGCCCTTTCCCCATGGGCATTTGACTTTAACCGCAGTTATGTCTGAGGTGTAAAACTAAAATCCGAAAATCCGAAATCCGAAATCTGAAAATTTGAACTCCTAAATCAGACATCCAAAGTTCCCAAATCCGAAATCTGAAATCCAAAATCCGAAATCCGAAATCCGAAAATTTTAACTTTGAAATCCGAAATCCGAATTCCGAAATACAAAAATCCGAAATCTGAAATCCGAAAATTTTAACTTCGAAATCCGAAATCCGAATTCCGAAATACGAAAATCCGAAATCTGAAATCCGAAATCCGAAAATTCGAAATCCGAAAATTTGAACTCCGAAATCCGAAATCTGAAAATTTGTACTCCGAAATCCGATATCCGAAAATCCCAAATCCGAAATCTGAAATCCAAAATCCGAAATCCGAAAATTTTAACTTCGAACTCCGAAATCCGAAATCCGAATTCCGAAATACGAAAATCCGAAATCTGAAATCCGAAATCCGAAAATTCGAAATCAGAAAATTTGAACTCCGAAATCCGAAATCTGAAAATTTGTACTCCGAAATCCGATATCCGAAAATCCCTAATCCGAAATCTGAAATCCAAAATCCGAAATCCGAAAATTTTAACTTCGAACTCCGAAATCCGAAATCTGAAACCCGAAATCCGAAAATTTGAGCATCCAAATCCGAAATCCGAAAATCCGAAAATCCGAAATCCGAAATCTGAAAATTTGAACTTCGAAATCTGAAAATTTCAATTCCTAAATCAGACATCCGAAATTCCCGAATCCGAAATCTGAAATCCAAAATCCAAAATTCGAAATTCGAAATCCGAAATCCGAAATCCGAAATCCAAAATCCGAAATCCGAAATCCGAAATCCGAAATCCGAAATCCGAAATCCGAAATTCGAAAATCCCAAATCCGAAATCCGAAATCCAAACATTTTTAAAGTAGTGCTATTGCATCCTCCGTTACATCCAGGCGGCGACATAGTGTCGCGGTTGTCACCTTTTTGTGTTGGAGATTGCATTGAATATTAGTAATAGTAATAGTATGAAAGATGTTAAAAATAGGCGATTTCGTTTTTTTTTTGCTCTTTACCATGGGGTAATATCAACCTATACAAAAATATTTTGTAATGATCAAAAAAGTTCCCCGACCGCTATTCTAATACATATAAAAAATCCTAATAATTTCTCTCAATATAACACAGCGTAGATTCGATATTTTCCTGCTATGGTACATATTCTTACATTCCAATTATTCGTGGCTTTGCCACGAAGTAATCCATTCCCTACATAAGGTAAACAGAAATTTAGAAATTTGAAATATTTATCATTACAGTAAATACTCAAACAGTTGAGGATTGTTAACTATTTTTAGAAAAATAATTCTAAATATTTTGCACAGGTATCGGAATCGGACTATGATCGAAAAGCATCAGAAGTGGACTGGATGCTAAGGAAGATTATGGAATAATATATAAATAGATATTATTTTTGTAAGAATATATTTTATATACATGGTGAAGGGTATAATTATTTATAATATCATTACATTCATAAAGCTTTTGGGAAGCTTTAATAAGAGTATTATTAAAATTTTTTGCTTTCTGGAAAAATTTTATAAATAAGTTATATAAAGGAAAACCACAAATTGATAGGGTCACTGTGTACTTATGCTTAAAAAACAGCGCGTGGCACTTGAGCAGTGGCGACAGAAGTGAGTACTTCTTATAGCGTATTATTACTGTATGTAGGTTAATGAAATTTTGAAATATGTGTGAAATATGAAATATGAATAAAAATAACACTACACCTTAAAGTTTTTTAAAATTTCAAAAATCTTCGTTTTTTTCTTTAAAAATTTTGTTTAATGATTTTGGTAATTTTCAAAATGTGTTAAATATAATATAGAATTTTTCCATAATTTGCATTATTTCATTTTAATTATCATTATATTTCATTATAAAAGATTTAAAAAAAGCAAAAAACTCGATGTGGTAATCCGGGGTGGCCGAGGAAAGGAAGCTTAGCTTGCTTATCGTCTACGCATCAACCGATGGTTTTTAATCTAATTTAATTTATTTTATTTAATACATTTTTATTTTATTATATTTTAATTTTCTACAAATATTTTAAAATCATAATTAGTCAAATCGGTCCAGTCGTTCCTGAGTTGCTATAAAAAAGTTATAAATAAGTGTATACAGTACTCAGATAAAACTATGCACCTTAAATAACTTTTGAACTTCATATTATATTTAACCCTTCACTGGTGACGTGCCGTTAAAATGACGTATCGCAATTGGGCGTTGATTCGGGATCCCCATTTACTCTAAATTTGTACGGCCGTCGGCCGACACTCTTAGTACCTTTCAGTTTAGTCATCGAAAGTACATAGCAGAAATTTCTTGTGTTTTCGAGCGATATATTTTGAATTATCACGTGTAGAAAATCACAATACGTCAAATTGACGCACATCACAATTCACGTAACTATTTCAGTAAATTGTGCAATATAAAAATGGCCAGATCACGCAAGAAAATAAAAGTGAGTGATGCAGATTTTAGTAATATTGCATCACAATGGTATAACGAATGTGACAGTGACCTTGATAATTCTAACGATATCATATTGAATGAAACTTTTATACTTAGTGAGAACCTTTGAAGTTTTGTTACCTTCTGGAGAAACAAGTACTATACCTGAAAGCGAGGATGAAGGTTAATAACGAAAAAAAATATGTTTATGGTAAAAATAGATTCAAGCGGTCAAGCCTTCCTCCAGTAAAAAATGTACGGACTGCTGTACATAACATAATCAAGATTCCCACTGCAATTCGTTTACTCGAAAATAATCGTAAGTACATATTTGAAAGATTATTATCTGAAATAGTTACTATAATACTAGAGTGGACCAATCAGAAATTATCTGAGTATGCAAATATACAAATGATAACAGGTCAGAATTACCTGATGAAGACACAGTTGAGTTTAGAGCTTTCTTAGGATTACTGTTATATTTATCACGATGTTTATATTATACTTAAATTGAATCACGAAGATGTCGACTCATTCTTTGCTACAGAGTGAACTAGCCAAGATATCTTCCGTTCCGTAATGTCGAAGAACAGATTCTTGACCATTTTAAGTGCTCTGAGATTTGACAATCCTTTTACACGTGATGAAAGAAAGAAGACTGATCCATGTGCTGATATTTCTGATGTTTTTTACATGTTTATACCGAACTGTCAGGAGCCATACCCTATTGGTACCACTGGATGCATCAATGAAATGCTTATTGGATTTAGAGGGAGATATAGATTCAAGATCTACATGCCACAAAAGCCTGCAAAGTACCTATGGAGTAGGCCTGGATAATTAAGAAAAAATACTAAATGTTCCAACTCAATCTGTTCTCCTATTATGCAAGCCTATTTATAAGAACAGGAAAATTACCGCCGATAACTATTTTTTTTTTCTATAGAACTAGTGGATATCCTAAAGATGAAAGGTTTAACATACGTAGGTACGTTGAAAAAACAAATAAAAAGGAAATTCCACCGGCGCAGCGTTCCTTACAACGGTTTCCAGAAAAGTTGACGAATCTCTTTATGGGTTTACTAAAGAACTAACGCTTATTTCTCATGTGCCAAAGTAAAACAAGGTGGTTATACTTATTTCATAGATGCACCACAGTGAATTTATCAAAAGTTTAGCACATGATTAAGTATAATAACACCACTGCTTACCAGAAGACTAGCCAACACACGATTTCCTTTAGAAATTCGAATTAATATTAGTAGGATACTTCAGGCTCCAGTTCCGGTTGTCGAAACAGTGAATGAAAAGTTGACACATAGAAAAACCTGCCTTATCTGTTCGCCAAGGCTAAAAAAAGAACTTCTTATGGGTATGTTGAATTCAAAGGAGTAGTACGTTGTCACTGGTGTAAGCTGTTTAAAAAAAATTGTACTACTTGTTACAGTCTACGCTAAGTATCGTATGCTTTTATCTATTCTATACCTATGTTTCCTAAGTTTTTCCATTAGTCTAGACAAGATCTGTTTTGGATTGGACATTTTCCATAGAAAGCTATTTTTTGCTGGAATCCCTTCAAGATGTGCCCGATATCGATAATCATGATATGCGCCAGTCGCAAACCCTGTGCTAAATTTTTTATTTAACAAAATCTGAAAACAATTGAAAATTTCTCATTTTTTTGCTTCTATTTTCGTTTATAATTCGGAAAATATTGATCCTAGAGAAAAAATTATAAAAAGTTAAAAGTAACGTAATTCAATTTTACACAATATTTTGTTAGCTAGAAATTGAAAATTTAATGTTTATTGTTGAAAAAATAGCAATAAAAAAAAAGTACAAAAAAATGAAGTTAATCCTTTAAATGTTTTTGACTTTCTAAACTTGACTTACAAGCTCCATATTCCGCCTAGAAAAACTTTTTAATATGTTTAAAACGTGTGCTAAATTTTGTTAAGATCGGTCGGATAGGTTTTGCATAATAATTGTGCAATCCAGCCTACTGGAAAAAAATTGCAAATTTTCAAATTTCTAGTAGGCTTCAAATAAGGCCCTCAGATAGTTGTAAATTTTTTACGTATAAAGGAAGGCTTAAACTTTCAAACGCTTTTTGTAAAATTTAAATCGGTTTACTAGGAGAGCCTAGAAAATTTTTTAAAGTTTTAAATATTTTTTAGACTTATAAACAAATTGAATAACTTTACGAGCTTTAAACATATCATTTTCGAATCAAAATATATTCACAAATCAAATAATGTCATTATTATGATAAAACTGCAGTAATTAATTATTTTAAAAAGTTTGATTTTTACAAAAAAAAAATTCTTTCGCCATTGTTTTAACAATTTACATTATTTATTAACAATTTTTAAATACATATTTGTTTACTAAAAGTATATGTATAATAACAGTAATAATTTGAATTGTTCAAAGGCGAACGAATTTTTTTTTTTTTTTTTGTAAAAATCAAACTTTTTAAAATAATTAATTTCTTCAGTTTTATCATAATAATGACATTATTTGATTTGGGATATATTTTTATTCGAACATGATATGTTTAAAGCTCGTAAAGTTATTCAATTTGTTTATAAGCCTAAAAAATGTTTAAAAGTTTAAACAATTTTCTAGGCTCTCCTAGTGAACCGATTTGAATTTTACAAAAAGCGTTTGGAAGTTTGAACCCTTTTTTATACGTAAAAAAAATTGCAACTATCTGAAAGCCTTATTTAGGGCCTACTATAAATTTGAAAATTTGCTATTTTTTTTCAGTATGCTGGATTGCAAAATTATTATGCAAAAGCTATCCGACCGATCTTAAAAAAATTTAGCACACGTTTTAAATATATTAAAAGGTTTTTCTAGGCGGAATATGGAGCTTGTAAGTCAAGTTTAAAAAGTCGAAAACATTTAAAGGATTAACTTAATTTTTTTGTACTTTTTTTTCCAATTATTGCTATTTTTTCAACAATAAACATTAAATTTTCAATTTTAAGCTAACGACGTATTATGTAAAATTGAATAACGAAACTTTTAACTTTGTATAAGTTTTACTCTAGGATCAATATTTTCCGAATTATAAATGAAAATAGGAGCAAAAAATGAGAAATTTTCAATTGTTTTCGGATTTTGTTAAATAAAAACTTTAGCACAGGGTTTGCGACTGGCGCATATCGTGATTATCGATATTGGGCCCATCCTGAAGCGATTCCAGCAAAAAATAGCTTCCTATGGAAAATGTCCATTATGGTTTGAATTTTTACAGATCCCGCATAGTCTACATTGCATGTTTCTAAGTAAAGCAAAGAAGTGATTCATTTTGTTAATACGCATGGTAAAATGTTTTGTAATGAAATTTATTGTTTTTTGAGAATATTTTAGTAAAACGTTTAATTATTGAATCTTTGTTTTTTTGTTGACGCTATACTCTGGCTTATCTAAATAAATACTTTAATCAGTTACAACAATTTTTTTAAGAGAGTTACACTTTACTAGGTATATTTAAGCGTTAGTATTTAAAAAATAAAAACATTCGCAATTTCTTGATATTAATTTGATGACGGTGTCAATTTGACGGCACGTCACCAGTTGCGTTAGAATTGTGGCACGTCACCAGTTAAAGGTTAAGCTTGCTGAAAAAGACACCCTCTCCCCCTGATATCATCCCTTATTTTTTTTAAACTTCCCCCTTTTTTATTTTATATTTGGATTCTCCTTTTTATGCTGATTTCAAAAATGTAAACTACATTCGGCTTGAAGTGATTATTTTATGATATAGACATTTTTTCTTTTAACAAGAAATTATCTCTCTCACCTTAATTGACTCTAACAAGATAAGTTGGGGCATGATTTAGATTTTTTAAATATTTAACCGTACTATTTGTAGTACCTTCAAAAACCAAGGTTTTTAAAAGATTTTTGATATCTGGACATTCATTTTAATAGGTTAATGGTCAATGACAATTTTTTATAACTTGTAGCAGAGCATTTTGATACGTGTGCAATTGATCGCTGCAGTGGTTTATACTTTGCAAGAAAGAATCAAAATTCTAGGTTTGTACTACAAAGATATTATTTGTGCAAGATCTGCTGTGAAAATGTTTAATGAAATACATCACAATAGACATGCAACTTATAAGTATGTGATTAAACTGACGCAGAAATTTAGAGTAACAGTGTCAGTTGGCAATAAAAAACATAACAGACAGATTTTTAAATAACTAAGCAATCTAGGTAGCCGGTTTAGAGCAACTTAACATATAGGCGGTTAGATATTCGTTTGCGATCCCGTCAGAGGACAGATCTACTTCAAGAATAGCAAACCTACCCTCGTGAGCTTATCGTTTTGTCCCTAAATATCTTTCTCTTCTGGAAACCATGTCACGACCCATAAAATTCCTATGTACACCTTCTTTCCCTTCCCATCTTACCCAACAAGAATATGGAGAAAACCAGATGGAAAAAATCCTTAAGCTAAGGTGAAAGCTATTGTGCTAAAAACTGATTGGTCGCATGTCACGTGGCCGCAATCTAGGCTATTGTGACACTGTGCGAAATCTCATTGAATACCAGCCTTGTTCTTGTACGCGGATCTCTACAGGAATCGACCAACGGTCCCCAACTGGTCGCGGGAATTAATAGAAATACTCACCAAGATGCAAGCCAAGCAGGGTGTTTGAATTCCAAAAACCCGACCATTGTAAACCAACCCCACTAAAAGTGCGTAAAAAAGATAAACCTTGACATCGCCACATATAATGCTCAATCACTCCCTTCCGAGGAAATATTCGAAGAAATAGAGGAAGAACTCTCAAAAGTGAATTGGGGTATTGTGGATATCAGTGAAGTAAGAAGAAAGGAAGAGAGTTTAATCACACTCCCATCAGGCCATTTATGATACTACAAAGGAGACGAAGAATCGACAGTTGGAAGCGTCGGTTTGTTTATTCACAAAAGAATTGCCAGCACAGTAGTGTGTCAATAAACCAGATCTCAACAAGGATGGTCTGCTTAAATATCAAAATAAGCGCAAGATATATCCTAGATTGTTCAATTGTTCAAGTGTACACTCCTACTACAGGACATCCAGACGGAAAAGATCAAATATTCTACGATTCAATATCCTCTGCAATGAAGGAAAAGCCTGGCTACTTCTTAATAATAGGTGGCGATTTAAACACCAAAATAGGCACTAAGGAAGACAGCTCTAAAATATTATTAGGAAATTTTGGATATGAAGGCAGAAAGGATAGAGGCAAACAACTGTTAACTTTCCTTTTGGAAAACAATTAACTATGTCTTAACAAAAAAAAGAATTATATAAAGACGTAAATGTGTTAAATCAGTTTAGTACAGGCAGTGATCATAGGTTATTAAAAGTTAAAATAACGATATCGTCCGAAAAAGAAAAACTCAAAATACATTATGATTTAAACTGGAAGAGTATTGAAGAATTTCTTCAATACTCTTCTTTGAAAGAACTTTGAAAAACATCAGGCAAGTTCATAAATAATTAGTTTACTTTCAACAGCAATAGAATAATAAGATTATTTAGTTATTTACTAAAATAACTCACTCTTACTTTTTGTCTGTAAGAAAATATTTTCCGGTACATATTATAAACAAACAACAAAATATTTGTTTGTCATTTAGCTTTGTTTATGGTATTGCTAGGGCAACCATAATTATAATGTATTGAAGTAGAGTTTTTTCCTGTGAGTATTTTTAGTATCATAAATTTATATTTTGTCCTTTATATAACATACACTTTTCTGCTAGCTTCGCACTTCATTAAATTTACTAATATTTTCATAATATCGTAATAATACTAACGATTGTAATATTGATTCCTTTTTGATATTTTAATGAAAGGACGTACGATTCTATCCATCAGGATTGAATTAGTTTTGGTATGTTTGTAAAGTATCGAAATATAAAACTTTTATTGACTCACCTTTTATAAAAACGGCTTTCTTTGTGAAGGTCGAAAAATACATTTATAATGAATAAACTTATGTTATTAAAAATATTTTAACCCTGTTTCTATTGCAGATGCCTAAATGTGATTAAGTTATAATATATACATTGTGTCAGTAAAGTATCGAAGAATTCAATATTTTCTGAAATATCAATATTTTCATTAAAAACCTAAATATGTTATCATCATCATCATCAGTTGGCACTTTACACTGCGGGAGCCTTGGACTGCTTCAAAACATTATTTAATCCTTCCTTGATGAGTGTCTGTCTTCTCCATTCCCTTAAATCCTAACGGATCTCTTTCATCCATCCCCATAATATGGGTCACCCATCTTAGACGGTTTATTTTGATGGTTTTTATGATACCTGCATCACCAAAAAGTTATAGAGTTCGAAATTATATCGCCTTCTCCACAGACCCTATTCGTTAATTCCAACATTTATGGTCGTCAATACTTGTCTTTCAAAGATTTGTAGTAACTCTTTATCTCGAGTTAACATTGCCTATGTTTCCAATCCGTACTTAACACACTTCTCCCTCTTAGTTAACGGGCCTGGGCCAAAATAACAGCGGTTAGCCACTCATATTACTTTTCTAATTTCTTTGGATGTCTAGCTTTTGCTGTCCACCAGATGCCCTAAACTGTAAAATTCTTCCAGAGTTTCTATAGTTTTATATTACACCTCTAATTTATTTTGTGGCATTCTTGATATAGCTAATATATATTTTGCTTTCTGGGTTTTAATCAGAAGTCCAGTATTTTTTGCGGTGTTTTTGATACGTAAGAAAGCTTCAACTGCTCTATTTCGGGTTCTTTAAATGAACATGATAACATCACTGTCACTTGTTACTGTGAAAATAACAAAAGAAAATAAATGAAAAATTTATAAAACAATAATAGAATGTATTACATTCTATTATGCCGGTTGTACGGCGCCGAACTCTGGTAGATAAATCAAATAGACAAACCAAAAATTAACGCTGTGGAAATAGACCTTTGAAGGCGATATTGCCGGCTCACTAAACTTGGCAGAGTGAGGAACGAAGACATTAGAAGAGAAATAAAAGTTGATCTAGACATAATAGACGCAATCTAAGCCAAAAGACTAAAGTGGTATAAACACCTGCAGAGAATTTCTGAAAATAGACAGCCAAAAAATATATAAAAAGAGACTCTAAAAAGAACGCAAGGTAGACCAAGACGATCCTGGGGAAAAGATGTCAAAGATGCAATTGTCGTTTACGTCTCCAATAGTCAAACTAAATGTCGTTATTGGAACGTTGTAAATATGTTTGTTCTAATTTTTCATAGAATTCTTCTTTTTCTGTGTTTGTTTTATCCTCCGTTCACGTATTCTTAGGGCCTATTGTATGATTTATAGCGTTATATCCTATTATTATGTTACTAATTCTTTAGCTCACTACAAAGCCTACACCAAATATATATATATATATATATATATATATATATATATATATATATATATATATATATATATATATGCATTTGATGACAGCTATAGTATATTGTACTCAAATTCTTCTGAATAGTACCGGTCCCTATACGTCTTATGTCTTGCATAACTATGACATCATATTATACTTGTTAAGAGTATCTAACCGACATCGTAAAAATTGCAAAAAATTTCTTCGAATTTTGCACTCAAGGATGTACCAAAAAACAGAAGAACAGCTTAGTTACACACAGTTTGGGTTCCTCAGTAACCTTGGAACCAAAGAAGCACTATTTAGTATTCAGGTTATGCAGAGATATCGGCCATCTAGTTTATATTTGTTTTATTTGCAAACTTTAAGAAGACCTTTAATCAAGTAAAACATACTGAAATGACAGTCATTCTGCAACAGGTAGGTATTACGTATCGAAAAAATCTTTACTGGCAGCAATGTGAAATCATCATAATTGGCCAGAATAATTCAGAAGAGCTTTAAATACGAAGAGGAGTGAGATAGTCCTGCATTTTGTCCCCATTAATATTTATCGTCTATTCGGAATTTGTCTTATTAAAGCATTGAATGCTGTTTAATGTGGTATTAAAATTAATGGCAATAATATTAATAATTTGAGACACGCGAATGACACGGTGTTAACTGCAAATGGTTATGAAGAACTTTTAAACCTGATTAATAGAAAAACCACAACGTGTGATGAGTATGGACTGACGCTAAAAGCCACAAAGATAAAGGTAATAGTTGGCAGTAAACCGCCAATACAACCATAAGTGGTAACAGTTTATGGAGAACAGCTGAAGAAAACCAATAGTATTACTTATCTTGATTGTAATCTAAATGGGAGCAATCTAAATGGGAGCAAGAGATTGTAATCTAAATGAGACATGAGCAAAGAAATTAGAATACATATAGGTAACGCCAAACAAATGGATTAGAAGCAAAACGAAAGTAAAAGACGCAGGAGAACATGCTGCCAAATTAAAATGGAGCTTTGCAGAACACAATGCCCGACTGAAGGATAAGAGATGGAACCTTGAAATACAACAATGGAGACCATGTTTGGAAAGAGAAGCAGAGGAAGACTACAAATGAGATGGAAGGATGATATTAAGAAGATCGGAGGACATAACTGGAAGCAAGTGGCGTAAAATAGAAGACACTGGATTGATTTGGGGGAAGCCTATGTCCAAAGTTGGATTACTTAAGGCTGAAAAAGAAGAAGATAGGTAACGCCAGAGCTACATTTTTAATAGGAAGGAAATCTTATACGGAAACAATATTACTTTAAAACTGAAAATTAGATTATTAAGATGTTAGGTGTTCTATTCTTTTACATGGTGTCAAAGGTTAACAAATACTTTTCTAAAAAAAACTTGAAGGCTTTCAAATCGGGGTATATCGGAAAATTCTGCAAATAAGTTGGATAGATAGAGTTGGTAACGAGTTTGTTTTGCAGTGTTACTGAAGTGATCAGAACAGTTAAAAATTGCAAAGTGGAATATTTTGGCCATGCTATGCTCCACTCAGTGAGATATAATATACTACTTTCTTGAATAATACAAGGCAAGATAGACGGGAAAAGAGGCCATGTCGAAGACGAACGTCATGGTCTAAAAACCTGAGAAAATGGTTTAACAGATTATCTGCATCCCTTTACCGAGCTGCCGTCAACAAAATTATTATAGCCAATTTGATAGCCTGCACCCAATAATTAAGCAGAGTATAAGAAAAAGAAAAGAAGATAAATCTCACCGCTCTTCCAGAGTATAATGTTCTTACCTTCCCTAATCCAAATCAAATATCCATGTTTCGTTTGCCAAATCGTCAACATAAGGTACGTTTGGTTTTTGTTTGTTCAGCTCTCGTAACAATGATTTTTTTGTGGTAGGATTGTTATCGCTATGTCTAACCTCCAGACTTGAATGATCAGTGTCTCTTGTGTTAGTTTTACCATGTTTCAATCAAGGGGTTCCAGATATTAGGTCCTGAAAACTTGCCGTCATTCATTCCATCGTGAGTAAGATTTGTTAGTGTTATCGAAACTAAGGAGTAGCTTGGTATTTCATTACAGTAGCCAGTTAGCATAGCTACTGCCACTAAGACTAACTACTGATCATTAATATTTCTCATCCTGGATTGGGAACGACATTAGCGAAGTTAAAAGATAACGATTTCTAATTGTAATTGTTTACAAACAAAACAAACTACTTGCAAACAAAATTATTATTCAGCGTGATACACATTAATCTACGGATGTCATCGTTAATTTTTTTTAATGCAGTACCCACATATATGATGGAATTCTTAGATCATTTTAACGAGCTGATTTCCACAAAGATGGATAGTTAAGGTCTAAAAAAAATTTTGCAAGGTATAGGCAAGATATGATTAACATTATCTTCAAGAAATTATGGATATTATACCGTTCTCAACTTTTAAAATACTTTCTTGAAACAATTGTTATTTGTCTATAAAATTAGCTGATTTTTTTAATAGACTATTGAAATATTATTTAAAATAAATATTTGACTTTTATGTTGCTGTACATACATTTAACCCTTTCATTGCTGACGAAATAGGATGCTAACTTGATTTTTCACTACATTTACATTGTAGGGTCACAATATATCTAGACATATACATATTTTTTAAATAAAATTGAAAACATTATATAAAAAACATGACGCCTCAAAACCTCACGCGCGTAACTTAGTAAATTAAGATTCCAGTGCTCCTGACGCCTAAGAACGTCATGGGAAATTAAATGACTTTTATAAATAAAAATAATACAAAACAAAAACAAAACTAAGCAAAGAAATTAAACCAAAAGTTGTATATTTTAATGAAAGTCCGAAAAGACTACAAAAAAACAAAAAAGTTAAATATTTCTATGGAAATTGGAAAAGCAAGTACCATCCGCTCACAGAGCAGGTTTGTTGGAATCGGTTACACAATACTAAGAAGTTTCTTTTCGAATTTTGTTTTTGTAGCACATGACGCAACGCCGATGTGCAGCTTTTCTCGTTTGTGTCGAAACAGTTTTCTACAAGATATGTTCTGTGTTGCCTCGAGAAAAAAGTAATTCTCAAGAAATCCTTGATGTAGATAATATCTCGCTTATGAAATGGGTCTAAAATCATACAGCAACACTCGTGTCTTGCCTGTGTATTTCTTGAAAATAAAGTACGCGTTTATCAACAGGATGTGGTAAATATGTACCCCTAGCTTCTTGTACCATCTTAGAGTTTTTATCTGGAATGGATAGTATGCCATCATTTAGTCAGTTTTATCTATCCCGCCCATGTGTTGGTTATATTCAAATATGTCTCGGAATTTACGTAGTATTTCTGGCCTCCTATTTTCAAATTTTACTATGTTGTTATCAAATTGGGGTGATACATAATAGTTTATTACATAACGAGAGTTGTAAGAAGCTTATTACATGCGAGTAAAAAAGTTGCGCGCGAGCCGCGTAGCGGCGAGCGCAGTAATTTTACAAGCATGTAATAAGCTTACAACTCAAGTTGTGTACTATACTTTTTCTACCATTATTTTTGTTTATAAAAATAAAAATTAAATTACCACTATATTTACACTGACAGATTAATAATTTTTAACCTGTCAAAACAACGCCTGTTAATTTGTTTCCATGGTAACTCGACCAACTGACTTACAAGGCGTATGTGATATTACACATTTTTATAGAACTGAAGCGTAATTTTTTTTATTACGTGCTAGTCATTACGTGTCAGTATCTGTTATGATGCATTTACTTAGCATCCAAATAGTAGGTAATATACAATTTACTAGTAAGAGAGTAGAAAACAGATATTACGTTTGTCTTTCCACTTTGCAACCATGATGTTATCTGCATAACATGCAATTGTTTCACCACGGTTTAATTTGGCATTTTTTACATCTAATTGTACGTTTACTCTTCTACTATTAAAATTCCTGTACACATTGTTTGTTTCTCTAATAGCTGTAAGGCCAAATCGTACGAATTGTAATAATCATCCATATATAAAGAATGTACTTGATCCAGTTTTTCATTTATCAACTTCATAAGGAGTTTGCTAGTATATCCTTTCCCACTATCATCGTCAAGTGAACCTGTGTAAACAAAAAAATTTTGGATAATACCATTTGGCTCCGTTAGTGAGTAAAGTTTGATCCCGTACTTGTGGCGCTTATTTTTACGTACTGGCGAAAGACTAATCTACCAGTTCATAATACCATTGATTCATATAATGATAAATGAAGTTTGATGGTACACAAGGCAAATATTGAACACAGTATTTAATTAAATCTTGCCCAAGTATTTTCGATCACAAGATCATCTTCAGGGGCATTTCGTCAGTTGTGGCCTATCCATCAGTAACAGAATGTCATAAATGTAAATTGGGACATAATAAATACACTAAACAAAGACAAACAAACAATTTAAATGTTAAATGGTTAAATGGTTATATCCCAATTTACATTTATGACATTCTGTTACTGCTGGATAGGCCACAACTGACGAAGTAAGTCTATAAACGTTAATCACAAAAAAAACTTTTTTCAACTATAAACTTGGAGTTTTTATCCAAGTGAATTAATTTTCCTTTTTTAAAAAAACGTTTCTTGGCTTATTTCAGATGCCCCTGAAGATGATCTTGTGATCGAAAGTACTTGGGCAAGATTTGATTAAATACTGTGTTCGATATTTGCCTTGTGTACCATCAAAGTTCATTTATTCGAACATTCAACCTTATATTGATTGATAATGATAAATGTCTACCAGGGTGATAAATTTGTTGCATTTTAGTATTGAAGTAATCTATAGTTTTACGTATCTTGAATGGTCTGTCCGCAGGTTGTGGACAGACCGTTCTTGGTCTGTCCAAATTCATCCGTATATTGGTCTTGATCAATCCTCACCTTTGCCATTTGGTTCCAGTATAGATTCTGAATCATTTTGATCTCCTTCTGGTCAATGTTGGCCCTATGTAATAGTTCCATCATGATATCTTGTTTAACATTGTCAAATGCCTTCTCGTAGTCGATGAAGGTGAGATAGACATCTTTTCGTTGATCTAAGCAGTTTTGTATTAAGGTGTTCAAACATAAAATTGCCTCTCTTGTTCCTAGTCCTCCCTTAAAACCGAATTGTGTTGACCCGCTAAGTTCTTCTAGTATCTTGTACATTCTTGAGTGTAATATCCTAAGGAAGAGTTTCAACAAGTGACTCATTAAACTGATTAAGCGGTGTTTATTGTATTTTGTGGCATTAGCTGTTTTTTTAATTTTTTTTAATGTAACCAGTATCATAAATTCTATTGAACAGCCTTACCAAGATTTCGATATTCTCCTCGTCTAGTAGTTTTATTGCTTCTATATTAATTTCATCTGGACCTGCTGCTTTATGCATCTTTGTGGTTCTAACTGCATATTCTATTTCACTTCGCATTATTGACACACACTACACTTTTACACAATAGAAAGACAACGTGTTTCAGTAAAAGTAAAACAAATATTATACCTGAAGCCATCATGCGCTCTTGACTGTATTGTTCTGGAGCTATTTTCTTGTGTCATTTTAAAGTAATTACTATTTAAATGGGAATAAGCCACAATTAAAGGGTAAAATACTTTTATTGACGTTTCAATTTCCACTTCGGAAATCGTTCTCAAAATACAAACATTAGTGTTTTGTATGTTGAGAACGAATTTCGAAGTGGAAACTGGAACGTCAGTAAAAGTATTTTACCCTTTAATTGTGGCTTATTCCCATTTAAATAGTAATTACTTTAAAATGACACAAGAAAATAGCTCCAGAACAATACAGTCAAGAGCGCATGATGGCTTCAGGTATAATATTTGTTTTACTTTTACTGAAACACGTTGTCTTTCTATTGTGTAAAAGTGTAGTGTGTGTCAATAATGCGAAGTGAAATAGAATATGCAGTTAGAACCACAAAGATGCATAAAGCAGCAGGTCCAGATGAAATTAATATAGAAGCAATAAAACTACTAGACGAGGAGAATATCGAAATCTTGGTAAGGCTGTTCAATAGAATTTATGATACTGGTTACATTAAAAAAAATTAAAAAAACAGCTAATGCCACAAAATACAATAAACACCGCTTAATCAGTTTAATGAATTACTCTTGACTTTGGTAACGGTATGACGTTTTTAGGCGTCATTGGCTTTGAAAGGGTTAAACAAGTAAAAAATGGCAAAAATATATATATATATATATATATATATATATATATATATATATATATATATCACACAGACATTTACCATAAACAAAGAACTGTCACCGTTGTATAAGAAACTAAATCACATCGAACTAAACAATCTAAACTAAGAAGCATCACATCGAACATCATAAGTCTTTGCCTTTTTGTAACAGGAAATTTCTAATTTTCATGATTGTTTTAAAATACAAAGCAATACATTTATTTATTTACCTATTTCTGTTTTAGTACGTGAAATCCACATACCAAACGAACGGCAGAGAAAAAGTATGACTAGGACACCTGGCTCGCAGAGCCTCTCAGTGGGTTCCTGATAGAAGGCGTTCTTCCGTCATGGTGAAAAATAACGAAGACAGCGCTGAACCTTCGGCTCAATGTGTATAGAATATTAGTTATTAAATACTACTGACACAGTTTACTGGCGTAAATGAACTAGACTGTAGTAAAAACTATGAGGGTCGTTAACAGTGTATAGTTTAAGTAAAAGAAAGAAACGTGTTCATTTTAAAGGTTGTTTAAAGTATCTTAGTTATATATTTGGAGGCAAAAGTTATACAAATTTAATTTTAGTAATAATATTCGTACACCAGTTTATGTGTCGTCAACATTTTCTTTTTTTTTTATCCTGTCGACTGTAAAAACTGCTTAGAAATTAAAGCTGCTCCAGAAATATTATCTGATCCCACTGCTTTATCTTTTTTTACTCTATTTCTTAGTATGTATGTAAGCTTAGTATCTTTGGTGACATAGTAAAATCTTGTTTTAGTTGTTGTTATGTTTTTATTAATTTTGTTTCTCTTGACTGCAATTTTATCGCGATATTTGTGTGTTTGTACATGCTTTTGATTGGTGCAAACATACACAAAAAAGGAGATATATTTGAATACTCTAATGGATAGTAGGAAAATACTAGGCTGGTTTCAGAGGTGGTAAATCCACAATTCATCAAATTGCAACCCTGAAACAAATTTTAGAAAAAACACTGGAATATGCCATTGATACTCATCATAAATTTATAGACTACAAAATAGCCTACGACTCTGTGAATAGTCTAGAAATGTTCAAAGCAATGAATGAGCTAGGAATACCAAATCAGTTAGTAGATTTAACAAAACTAACTCTTGAAAAAGTTAAATGTAGAGTACGAATTCAAAATCTAGCTCTGGAATAAGTATGTCACAAATCACAATCACTGGTTTAATATATAATAAATCAGTGGCATATATGCTGATGATATCAATATTGTTCGGACGACGGAAAACACTGTACGAGAGGCGTATGTAGCAGTGAAAGATCAGCTGTAAAAATGGGATTAATAGGTAATAAACACTAAAAGACGAAGTATAAAATAAGCACGCAACCACAAATCCTGCGACCACATGTTACAAAAATTACATCATCGTAGCAGTAAACGAATTTGTATAACTGGGAGCGCTCCGTAACACTGAAAATAATACTACCGTAGAGATAAACCGCAGAATTTGCCAACAGATTCTATTTTGGGCTCAATATCCTCCTTAAATCCACAATTACATCGAGAAATACAAAAATAAAACTCTATAAAACAATAATACGCCCAGTCCTAACATGGGCGTTAGTTGTTCAGACGTGGTTCAGAGACCCGAACAAAAAATAATGAAAACATGTTAGGATGTTTCGAAAGAAAAGTACTAAGACGAATCTATGGAGCAGTGAATGACAACGGAGTGTGGAAAAGAAGATAGAATTTACAACTTTATAGAATATACCAGGAACCTAATATCGTAAAATATATTAAGATAGGACGTCTGAGGTGGATAGGACATATAATGCGGATGGAACAAAATGACCGAGCTAGAAAAACGGTCCTTGAGAGACCCATTGGTTAGAGAAGAAGAGAAAAACCCAGAAAAAGGTTCCTTGATAATATCGATGAAGACATGAGAAATATAGGAATATGTGCTTTGCATTGAAACGCGTTGGATAGAGACGACTGGAGAGAAATTCTTGAGGATGCTAGGATATACGCAGGATTGTAAAGCCAGAATTATGATGATTATTTAATTGCTGCAATCAGGTATATTTAAAATTCTCATCTTCTATAATTTAAAGGTGTCTATGTTTATTAACCCAGTAGAAGAATTTTTTTAAATTCGTTTTTCGATAATTTGTTTCGTAATAAAAATTGATTTATTTTAACAAAATAAATCATATTGCCGTTAACCTCAATCAAGTAAGATATAAACAACAAACAATTATTGAATGTATTTTACTATGTTTTAAATAATTGCAGCTTTCATATGATGATGCCAATGAAAATTGGCGAAATATAATGAACTGTTGATAAGTTGCAGATAAGTTAAATAGTAAGCTCTTAAATATTTGGGGAAATCTGAAAGAAAAACTGTAATGTGTATCAAATAGTTCTGGGTTGTATTCTCACATCCAAACTATATATCGAAAAATTTCCTTATCTTTAAACTTAAACACTAAATATGTGTTAATATCTTTGATTCAAATAGGTAAAGAAATAATAAATAAGACTTACTCACAATCACTTTAATTTAACTATCAGACGACCGGTTTCGCTTTCTACAATATGCAAAGCATCCTCAGGTCTCGATACAAAGTTAAACAAATGATGCCGGTACTCTATTAATAGATGGATGGTAGAACATGGTTGAAACTACTTGATATTGTTGAATGGAGAACTCAATTCTATCACTGCAGTTGTTTGACGGTAAACGGGAAGTTCTTGAGGAGATAGATTTGATCCAATGAATTAGAGATATGTGTGAGATTGTTTGTTAAATGTAAGTGATGTAATATACTATTGTGTTATTAAAGGCTATTTATACTTATTCCAGAGATATATCTTTGAAATGTGTGTTATTTATTGAGTATTTGTTTTTTTGAAGGTGACAGTTTTATGACAATGAATAGGTGTAGATGTAAAGATTGTGTGGGTGTGCAATTATTTTCACAACTTGTAGTTATCAAATTACTTTGATAAAGTTCTATTGGCAATGAGTTAATTATTGGAATAGTCAAGTAAATAAAATGTTAAAATACAGAAAATTAAGGATAATTTAAACACACTAAAACAGAAAACAGAAAAACAGAAAACACTCTAGACAGACTAGATTTGGGCACAGACTTTGTGCCCAAGACTATGATGTAGTGCAATAAAGTCCTTCCCCCCTTTTAAATTCAATGTTTGTTTCGTCCCTTCTAAGTGTTTTCTGTTTTAGTTTGTTAAAATTATCCTTAATTGTCTGTATTTTAACATTTTATTTACTTGGCTATTCCAATAATTAACTAATTGCCAATAGAACTTTATCAAAGTAATTTGATAACTACAAGTTGTGAAAATAATTGCACACCCACACAATCTTTACATCTACACCTATTCATTGTCATAAATCTGTCACCTTCAAAAAAACAATTACTCAATAAATAACACACATTTCAAAAATATATCTCTGGAATAAGTATAAATAGCCTTTAATAACACAATAGTATATTACATCACTTACATTTAACAAACAATCTCACACATATCTCTAATTCATTGGATCAAATCTATCTCCTCAAGAACTTCCCGTTTACTGTCAAACAACTGCAGTGATAGAATTGAGTTCTCCATTCAACAATATCAAGTAGTTTCAACCATGTTCTACCATCCATCTATTAATAGAGTACCGGCATCATTTGTTTAACTTTGTATCGAGACCTGAGGATGCTTTGCATATTGTAGAAAGCGAAACCGGTCGTCTGATAGTTAAATTAAAGTGATTGTGAGTAAGTCTTATTTATTATTTCTTTACCTATTTGAAATGGACTCACACAAGCAACACATTCATGATCTGTGATTCAGTTTAGTAATGCCTCTGATCGTCATGATCATCGTCGTTAAGTCCCTTTAGATTGTAGCTTTTTTTCGTATTTTGCTCATCTTAGGTGGATTAGACACTTTGTCTCTGTTTTGGGTACAATGTATTTATTTGAATTATAATATTAACTGTCTATAGAAAATTCATGTGTAAATAATTTAAAAATCAATCAATTCACGTCAGTGAAAAAGTTTTATTATTTAAACAATAACTTTTGTGAACATCCAATATATAAATAAAAAAATCCCCTTTATAGTGAACATAGTTGGTATGTAACAAACACAAATAGCTAACTACTTGTTGTACTTATAATGTTAATATAAAATGTAAACTGCTAACAGCTAATGATATTTTGTGTACTAATTATTTTGTATATGGATCAACAACATTAGGAAAAATATTTCATAATGAATGTCAATAAAAAATATTTATTTATTATTATGTATTTATTCGTAGAAAGTTTATATGTCTGTGAAGAAGCCTTGCATACCATAGGATTACGGATACTTGAAGAGGCTGCAGTAATTTTACGCTCTAGTGCAACTTGCATCATTGCCTTAATTGCACAAGAAGCATAATTGGAGCCCCACCTTGGACTCCAATTCTGCTGCAACATATGACGCTTTGTAGCACAAGCTGCATTTCTGCTAGTGTGGATACCTAATACCTATATACAGGTAAAATAATAAGGCTGGTATGTCAGTAAAGAAAATGAAATTCTACATTCTGATTTAGGTACTTAAGCAAACTTCTTCTTCTTCTTGTAGTTTCTTTTAATATCAGAGATGGGCTATCATGTGAGCCTTAATATCTCATATTTGGTACCTCTGGTAATGTAGCCTAAATATTCCAGCTCAATGTGCTTTATGACCTCGCAATCCTTTTGTAGCCTTGTTAATATTTCTGCATTTGTAACTCGTTGGTTCCATGGTATTTTCAAAATCCTTCTATAGCACTTCATCTCAAATGGTTCCAACTTCGTTATATTATCCACTTTTAGTGTCCAGCTTTCCATTCCATACAACAAAGTCGAGAACACGTAGCATCTTAAGGATCTTATCCTCAGCTTCAGAGGAAGGTCTCGATTAACAAACATTGTTTTTATTTTTATTAATGCTTGTCTTACAATTTCAATACGTGTCCTTATTTGTCTACCTTGGTCATTGTTTTCATTTACCCAAGTTCTCAGATATTTGTAGTTGTTCACTATTTCTAATTGTTTTCCCTCGATATCTATCGTTCCTACTATATGTTGCTTAGAAATATTCATGCAGTTGGTTTTCTTAACGTTCATTTGTAGTGTGTGTATATATATATATATATATATGTGACGTCCTCTCGTAGGAGTCACTATCCGGGTAGCTTTTGGACAGTCAGAGACAGAGTTCAAAATAAAAATAAAACTTTATTGCCTTCCTTAAATTAAATTGACAAAAATCTTATGTACATATTTACAATTTAGTTTAGTCTTCTCAGTACCTGGCCTATTTATTCAAATTAAGTTTGACCTTGTCGTATGAAATTAGTGTTATCGGCAATCAAGTGTGTTTTCGGAATTTTACGTGAACGATGTGTCGATTTAATAACAGCGGACGATAGGTACAAAGGAAAGAAAGAAACTCAACACGTCCCTCAAGTGATTCGGGTTAATAGGACACTCCTCGACAGTCTCAACACGACTGCTTCGGAGTACGGGTAATGGAGAGCTCAACACGCTCTCCGGCTGGCGGTATGGAACGGAAACAACTTGTGATCTCAACACGTCCACAAGCCGGGGTAGGGGAGAAGAGAACCTTCAGTCAACACCTGACGATTCTGCCTCTATGAGGAAATAATGCGGTTTATATAGCAAAGTTTTGCCCTTTCTACTGTCGATACACTCTTACTTCATGGGTTGGTTCGCGCGCACGCTGGTTTAACGGTGATGGCTTGGACTCATCGTTACACCCCCTCTTCCTGGGAAAAAAAAATTTTGGAACAAAATTTTTTTATTTTTATTCCTTGCCAGGTACTTGGTTACCCTAAAAAAAAAATTTACAATACATGGAATAAAAAATGTCCGCCCTAAAAAAAAAAATAAATATCGTCTTCTTAAAAAAAAATCGTCTTCCTTCGTGGGGCTTCAGTTATTGGTTTTTATCCTCAGCACTTCGTTCGGGAGTCTCAGTCTGTATTTTTTTCCTTTATGCTGCGGCGGAATTAGTGAGATCAGCGGGATTGACACTGGGATTGACTGGACTTTCTGAATTTTTGTGATGCCCATGGTTGGTTCATCGAAAAGGTTTTTAAATTTGGAAATAGCCTTTATCAGGGGCTCGCAGCCTTTGCCCGGGGTGTTAGGTTTTGGTGTGTTCCCCAATGGTGATATTAACTCTGGAACGGTGTATGGTGGCGGCGTAACTGTGCCGTCCATTTCTATGTCACTGTAATATATTTCTAACGTGTCTGACATTATATTCGAAGGTTACTGGTAAACTGTATTAAAATATACTGTCACTACTTGGTGTTGACTGTAAGGGCTTGGACTGATTAAGGAGTAGGGAAATCGGTAAATGCGGGTTTTAGGTCTTTGATATGAGCTGTTATTGTACGGTTTTTATCGTCGTGTTTTAATTTGAATATTACATTAGAACACACTTTTGTTATAGTATATGGGCCTGAAAATTTCGGTGCTAATTTGGCGTTAAAATTTTTGGCGGCATTTGAGAGTTGGTATTCCCTTTTCATGACTTTGTCGTTTATTGTGGGTTTCCACTCTCTTCGTCGTAAGTTGTAGTAATGGCTTTGAGTTGTAAAAGCTTTTGCCAGGTTTGTACGTACTAGTTCGAATGTTTCTCGTAGTTTATGCCATTTTATGTTTTGATCGGTATGTTGTGTATCGTTTGGGGTTTTTATGACTTTACTTGGAATTTCTAGTTCGTGTCCAAAGTTCAGGAAGGCTGGGGAGAAACCCGTTGAATCGTGTTTAGCTGTATTATATGCGAATAGTAGTTCTGGAAGGCTCGTGTCCCATTTCTTATGGTTATTATCGCAGAACTGAGCTATCATTGTTTTGATTACTCTGTTTGTTCTTTCTACTGGATTATTCTGGGGTGAATATGGCGGAATGTTTCTTTTAGAAATCTGGAATTCGTCTAGCAACTTTCGTACTTCCCTGTTATCGTATGTTCTTGCGTTGTCTGATATTAGCTCTTTGGGTGATCCGAATCTCATAATGATTTTATCTTTTAAGTTCTGACAGACTGATTTTGCCGTTGCTGTTCTGATCGGTATGGCTTCGACCCATTTTGAAAAGGTGTCCTGGAATGTCATTATATATTTGTTTCCTTTGCTGGATGTTGGAAGGGGTCCTATGATGTCGGTTGAAACGGTGTGCCATGGATGTGGGGGAATTTGTGTAGATTGCATGCGGCCTGGAGTTAAGCTTTGTTGCGGCTTAAATTGCTGACAGTTCTTGCAGTTCCTGACGAACTTTGCGGCGTCTTTAAACATCCCTGGCCAGTAGTATTTTCTAGCTAGGCGGGTTATTGTTTTAGCTATTCCTAGATGTCCTGCGGTCGGTTGCTCGTGGTTTTCTGCCAGGAGTTGTTGTCTCTTGTGGTTTGGGATGCATAGTTTCCAGGGGTTGGATACCTCTGTCTCTTTTAAATCGTATTTGTCCCAGAAGTGTCGATAGAGAAGTCCATCTTTGATAGAGTAGTCTGGAAATAGTTGCGGATTTGTCTGGATTTTATTTAAAGCTTTATTGTACCATTCGTCGGGTTCTACATCTTCTACGTTTATTATGCAAACCAGATCTACTGGTTCTCTAGAGAGCGCGTCGGCCAGGACGTTCTGGGAGCCCTTTCTGTAAATGACATCGAAGTCAAATTGTTGCAGCAGCATTGCCCATCTAGCTATTCTACCTGTAGGGTTTTCCATTGTTTGTAAGTATCGTAGACTTTGATGATCTGTGATAATTGAAAATGGGTATCCTTCGATGTAGGGTTTCATCTTTTCTACACCGAAGATGATCGCTAGTAGTTCTTTTTCTGTCACGCTGTATTTTTTTTCGGCTTTTGTTAGGTTTCGACTTGCGTAAGCGATGACTTGTTCCTGTCCTTCGTCGTTTGTTTGTACTAAAGCTACTCCTAAACCGTGGTTCGAAGCGTCCGATTTTAAAAAAAATCTTTTCTGGAAGTCCGGGCAGATCAGTATTGGAGCTTGTGTCAGTAGTAATTTTATTTTGTTGAATGCTTTCTCTTGGTCTCTGTCCCAAGTCCAATGTTGTTTTTTCTTTAGTAGCTTTGTTAAAGGAGCTGTAGTTCGTGAAAAATCTTTTATAAATCTCCTATACCATGAGATGATGCCCAAAAATCGGCGTAGTTGTTTAACGGTTTTTGGCGCGGGATATTCGACTATAGCTTTTGTCTTGTTTTCGTCCACTTTTATTCCCGTTTTGTTTACTACATGGCCTAAATAATTTATCTCTTCTTTGCAGAATTTACATTTGTCTATATTAATTCGTAGTTTGGCCTGCTGTAGTCTGTGAAGTACTTCTTTTAAGTTTTCCATATGTTCCTCGAACGTTTTCCCCAGTACTATTATGTCGTCTAAATAGGCGAATGCATGTGGTTCCATTTCTGGGCCGATTATTGTATCTAGTAATCGTTGAAAAGTAGCGGAGGCGGCGTGTAATCCGAATGGAAGTACTTTGAACTGGAATAGTCCTTTTCCTGGTGCTATGAAAGCGGTTAAGGGTTTGCTTGCTTCGGAAAGTGGTACTTGCCAATATCCATTTTTTAGATCCAACGTGGTAAAATATTTTGCAGATTTTAACTTTTCTAGGATATGATTGATGTACGGTAATGGGTAGGCATCTTTTTCTGAGATGTCGTTGATTTTCCTAAAATCGATGCAAAATCTGTATCCGTTGTTATCCTTCTTTTTTACTAGAACGATGGGGGAACTGTACGGGCTATTAGATTTTTCTATCACGTTCTCTTCTAGCATCTTATCTATCTCATCGTTTATGATCTTCTGCATTGCCGGGTTTCGGGGCCTGTATCTTTGTTTGATCGGTGTATTATGTTTAAGTTTTATTGTATGTTCGGTTAGATGTGTTGTTCCTTTAATGTGTTTAAATTTCTCCAATTCGGTTAGTAACAATTCCTGTAATTGTTTTTTTTCGGTATTGTTTAGTGTAGTACTGATGTCGAGCTGCTCCCGTTTCGGACTGTTCGTGAATTCCGGTATGTATGACGGAATGTCTTCGGTCTGGTCGTCGGCCGCGGTATCGGTCGGTAGTTCGGTATATCTTCGGTCTGGTTGTCGACCGCGGTATCGGTCGGTAGTCGGTATATTTTCGGTCTGGTCTTCGACCGCGGTATCGGTCGGTAGTCGGTAGGTCGTTTTGTTATATATCTTGCTTCTCTGTTGGAGCGGATATCTTGCGGTTGGTGTTTCGTTGACCCTGGAATTGGTCGGTATTCGGTTATTGTCTGCCTTGTACGATCTGGATCTGTGTTCTGTCCTGGTTTGGTATTGTTCTCTCCTTCTTACGCGATTTCTATTTAAGATGTTTGATAAATCCAGGCCCCGTCTTGTTATTTCATGCATTCCCAGTACTACTTCTGAAGCTAGGTTTGGTAAAAAATGTAGCTTGGCTTTTCTCCAAACGTTGTCTATGGAACATTTTGCTGTAAAACAGATTTCTATGTTGCTGGTTTTTCCATCTGCCAGCGTGATCTTTAAAGCTTTTCTGTCGCTTTTTGTTCCACATTGTTCCAATATTTTTTTACCTTTTTGTCCTATAAACGAATTTTGGGCTCCTGTGTCTATTAGTGCTTTTAACTTTTTACCGTTGCTGAACGTTATCGTTGTGTGGGGTCGTTGATCTGTATAGTGTGCGTAGCTGGAGGTTGTTAGGGAGGACTCTAAATGCTGACTGGGTTGCCTCCTTCTTGTCCAGTCCTGTTGGAGTTTTCCGGTCGGCTTCTACATTGGCAGTTATTGGAAGTTGTTCCTCGGGTTCCGCAGTGGCTGCAGAAGAGTACAGCGATAGCTCTGCAGTTTCTTCTGTTGTGGCCTCTGCGGCCGCATCTCCAACAACAAGTCTGTCTGTCGAAATTCTGTATTTTGTTATTACGACTATTTGTCTGTGTCCAGTCACACCTTGTATTGTTTCTGTTATATATTTCTTTTTGGACCATATCATATTCTTCCGCTAGTCTGATGATGTCCTGTGGTGACGATACGTCTTGCCTCTTTATATACAACTTGTATTTCGGGTTCATATTGGTGTATATCCTGTTTAGTTCTTCTTGGTGATTGAATTCACCATGTCTTCTGATCATTGTTTGAATATCAATGATGTAGTCTTTTACACCTTCGTTGTTTCGTTGGAGTCGGTTCCGGATTTGAGCTTCCAGAGATTGCGTGAGAACGGAGGAAACGAAGAAATTGCGGAAATCTTGTTCGAAGTCTTTTAATTCGTTCCAATATTTATTATTGTTTCTGTACCATAGTAATGCTTTCCCGTTTAATGTTTCTGGTAGAGCTTGTAAAACGTGGGTGTCTTGTAGGCCGTAAGCTGTCTGGAGTTCTTTCAACCGTTCTATGAATTCTATTGGGTCTCTTGAACCGTCAAAGTGCAACCCCCATTTGCGTACTATTTCCATCTTTCTTTGTCTGTCTTCCATCTGGTTTTCTTCTATTTCCTCTGGGTTTTGGCCTTTTTGAGTTGGTGCCTTGATGATCGCAACTAATCTCGCTCTTAGCTCGCTGAAATTCCCTTCCGTCGACTGTTCTCTGTTTGTTAATTCGGCTATAAGTTCGTCTTTCTTTAATAGGTACACCCAACTAACCTTCGACGTTTCCGGAGCGTCTGTCATTTTTGAACTGTGAATCACCCTGTATTTGAATAAAGTTTGAAATGCAGTACTGTCTCATGAAAATAAAATTCGGAATTCGGTCGGTATTATTGTTTAAAACGAATTTTTCTGCTCGGGCGCCATCTGTGACGTCCTCTCGTAGGAGTCACTATCCGGGTAGCTTTTGGACAGTCAGAGACAGAGCTCAACACGCTCTCCGGCTGGCGGTATGGAACGGAAACAACTTGTGAACTCAACACGTCCACAAGCCGGGGTAGGGGAGAAGAGAACCTTCAGTCAACACCTGACGATTCTGCCTCTATGAGGAAATAATGCGGTTTATATAGCAAAGTTTTGCCCTTTCTACTGTCGATACACTCCTACTTCATGGGTTGGTTCGCGCGCACGCTGGTTTAACGGTGATGGCTTGGACTCATCGTTACATATATATATATATATATATATATATATATATATATATATATATATATATATATATATATATATATATATATATATATATATGTACTAACTTGATGTAATCTATTTACTAAGCATTGCAGTGCTTCTAGACTGTCTGCAAAAACAGCGGTGTCATCTGCGAATCTTACGTTGTTCAAAATTTTTCCGTTTATTGATATACCCTGTTGTTCCTCTGATATTGCTTTTTCCACATTCTTTTCTTTTACCAGTTTTACGAGTTTCTGATGTCGTACTCTATCAAAAGCCTTTTTATAATCTATAAGCATTTTTATAATCTATAAAGCAGACATACAGATCCTGATTCATATCTAGTCGTCTTTGCGCGAGATCGTTAAAAAGCAAACTGAGCTTCTCTCAGTCCTAGTCCTCCTCTAAATCCTAACTTGGTGCCAGCTATATCATGTTCTATTTTTTGTATAGTCTTCCAGGTATTATTTTGAGAAATAACTTAAGTGTGTGGCTTATTAAAAAAATTGTTCGGTACTGGGAGCATTCTATCACATGTACTGACTTTGGTAGTGTTACAAACGTGGACAACAAACGTGAAATTAAGCAATTGGAGAACGTTTAATAAAAATATGTTCTGGATGCTATCACTTTAGATTTGGAGGTGTGTTGTTTGGAAATGTGTGGTCCAGCAATATATTTAAGTTTAGTGAAACAGTTTTTTTAGCTCACATTTAAAAAACCCGTAAAGGGTAATAATTATGGCAATCATCTCAACTAAGACAGATATCATTGTGCAATTTGATGGGGATACACAAAAAAAACATAAGCTATTTGACGGTAATTTTATTGACATAATTTTCAGTAGACTGGCGTAGTAGAACGGGCTTTGTGTTCCAAAAATCTGAAGAGTATGTATCATCTGTCATTACCACGCAGACAGTTCATCCGAAATAAAATAAATATGTGTTGATGAAACATATGTAAATCATCTTAGGTTTACTATAGATTAGACACAATTAAGGACGATATATCACACTAAATACAATGATGTTAGAACTAGAAAAATATATCTGAAAAAAGAAATAAAATAAACCAAAAAGAAACAAAAATATGACTAAGGCATGTACGAAAATAAAACAAGAATTAACTATTTTGTGTCCAATACTTGTTTTTCATCTTTAAAGGAAAATCTGCATACAGACATATGTGACTCACCCAGGTAGTGTTGGGCTCCTAATACCATAACAAAGTTGTGCCAGGATGAGATGCTCGAAGGAGTTAGACCTTTGACATTTCGTCCAACTAAAAACCTCTTCTCTGTCACTCCAGGCAGGAGAGAAGGGCTGATTAAGGCAAAACATATCTCCTGATGCCATGCTATTACCCGATTTCCATTCATTTTTCCACACATTCATTGGGAAGAGCACACTTACAGGAACCACCACAGACTTTTAACATTTTGCCTTAGCGAGGCTGCCATCTCCCTCGGGTCATCTGTCTCTTACTTTCTCCTATTTCGACTGGTGACAGTTCGAACCCCACCAAGGTGCTACTCGCTCATTATAGAATACTGTTGCGAGTTCCCTCTCCTTTCGTTTTTTTAAAGAGAGCAGCTCACTCATAAATTTGTGGATCCGAGTCTACCAATGCTCATCTTTCATCATTTTCTATACCAATTCTCTAACGGAATCTAACAGTCTCCACTTACACTCTCTATCAAACTTATCTCTTTCATTCGCCCAATACTTCAACATAGTATGTGTCACAATATCCAAAAGACCTGCCCGAATATGCGCCAAATAATAATCCAGCTGCCTATGCCCATAGTCCACCCAGCTTCGAAGGTTCATCCACATCTCGTGTTGAGTCCTACTTTTGCTGCCACTCGCCGATTGAAACTAATCTCTCGACCAGTGTTACTTTACTAACCTCTCGTTCTTGAATGTTCTACCCCCCAAGACGATGAATACAGTTACAGTTAATGTAAAAATAATGTCATTTAATTAAGTAAAATATAATATTTTATACTGTTTATTAATATTTCTATGTATTACAAATCATCGACTATTCCCTTAATCCAAGAAATATAATTAAAAACATTAATAAATATTCCTGATGGCACATAGAAATCCGCGTGGTATATGTACACATTTAGCTGGTAAGACAAAACGCCATAAACCACACCGTTTTGAACCAAAGGCCCTCCATTGTAACCTCTGACAAAAGCGGCAGTTTTTGCGTCCTTTGGTCCTGTGCAGAGGTTTTCTTCTTCGTTCAGGTAGATATCATCCCAAGCTTCATCGAGGGGTTCAGTATGACCAAGGGCTACGTAGGCGGCTACTTGATCATAGCAAGCTAAAAAGAATACAAAAATTAGAAACATTGTCCTAATTAGAACTTGGTAACATTCCTGTCAATTTTTATTTAATTAATGTGTCTTGAATACAGAGATCATTAAGACAGCTTAATAAATAATATGCAAATCTGTACATAAAAGTTCTAATAGTACAATATTGGATTAGAAATACATCGATATTTAAATTTTGTAAAACATATTTATAGCCTTCTACTAATAGGCGAAGATTGGCGAAGTTTTTAGCTAAACAAGTACAAAGAAGCAGAAAAAATAAACTTGATGTAATAAAGGATTCTTTTGTTAAATAAATTTAGCGAGCCAAGTCAGCTAGTAAAAAAGTAGACGAGATAACAATATTATCGTATGGTACTTTTGCCAGGGAGATTTTTTCAGATTGTTCTTGCGCCAATTACATATTTAACCCTGTTTCAAGTAATTATTAACAACTCACACTAGCTCATTGGGACTAACGGCTTTACATGTCCTTCGAAACGGCTCGGTACATTTTTAAAATTTCGTTAAGCTTCTGGTACTGTTGTAGCTGCTGCGTTGTCTACAGTTCACGATGTCAGTCTATTGGATCAATAATTCTAATACTACTTTCTAGTGGCATGGTTACGTTAGATATTATGTTTTTATAGGCAGAAGACACAATTAATGGTTTTAATTGTGATGAAAATCACATTTTAATTATCTAATATTTGACGCTTCGATTTGCACTCCAGAAATCGTTCTCAAAAAAAATTTTTTGTTCAAATGATGTAAAAATATGTATAACCATTAATAACCAATAACATAATCTTTGCTTATACATATTTTTACATAATTTGTACAAAAAACCTTTTTTGAGAATGATTTCCGGAGTGGAAATCGAAACCTCAAATATTACTCAATTAAATATGTGATTTTCATCACAATCATCATCATCATCATTTGGCTCTACAACTCTAGGTGAGTCTTGGCTGCGTTTACTATTTACCTTCATTGTTGTCGGTCCTGAGCAGCTAGTTCCCACTGCTGCATTCCCATTTTACGTAGATCACTGGCCACTGCGTCCTTCCATCTCTTTCTTGGGTGCCCAACTGACCTTCTGCCATCGGGCTTTTCCCAGAATGCGGTGTTCAGAAGTCTTTCGTTATTTGACCTTAGGACGTGGCCCGCCCATCTTATTCGGTTTGCTTTAATGTAACGGACTATATTTTCATCTCCATATATTGACTGGAGTTCATTATTGTGTCTTCTTCTCCACTCTCCTGTTGTTTCTGCTCTACAAGGCCCATATATAGTCCGCAGTATCTTTCTTTCGAGAACCAGTAATTTTGTCGTTTCCCGCTGGTTCAGTGTCCATGCCTCGCTTCTATACGTTATTGTGGGTCGAATTATTGTCTTGTATACTCTTATTTTTGCGTATCTTTGGAGTATTTTTGATTTAAGGATGGTCATTAAAGAGTAATATGTCCTGTTTCCAGCTATTATCCTGGCTGCCACGTCATTTTCATATTTGTATTCAGATGTTATGATCGCTCCCAGATACTTAAACTCTTTGACGACTTCGAAGTTATATTCGTTAATTGTTAGGTTTTGCCTAACCCTTGGTCTTGGATTCTTCGTAACTACCATGTACTTGGTCTTATCCTCGTTTACCTTAAGACCAATTTCCTTGGCTCCGGTCTCGAATAGGGTAAAAACTTTTTTTGCAGCTCTGGTGGATTGTGCTATTGTGTCCACGTCATCCGCAAAGGCCAATAGTATTTTTGATCCTTGTGCAGCAAATCCGTTTGTCAATTGTGGCTGAGCTTTCCTTACTGCATGTTCCAGTGCGAAGTTAAACAGCAGGGGAGCGAGAGGATTTCCTTGTCTAAGCCCGGTGTCAATGTGGAATTCCTCCGACGTGGCATTGCCAATTCTGATCCGTGCGGAAGCGTGCTCCGTGCTCACCTGTGCTAATCGTACCAGCTTTTCAGGTACTCCCAATTCTACCATGGTCTTCCACAATGCCTCTCTGCTAACAGAATCGTAGGCTTGATTAAATTCCACGAATATTTGGTGTAAGTCGCGATTGAATTCCAAGTTTTTTTCCAACACTTGGCGTAGGACGAAGATCTGGTCTATGGTCGACCTTCCCGGTCTGAATACACTTTGATAGTCACCTATTATTTCCTCTGCGTATGGAGTTAGTCTTCTAAATAATATTGTGGATAAAATTTTATATGTTGTATTGACTAACGATATTCCCCTATAATTGCGACATATTTGTTTGTCTCCCTTCTTGTGGATAGGTATTATATGACTTGCTTGCCAGTGTTTCGGTATTTCTTCTCTTCCCAGACTTCTATTATAAGATGATATATCTCAAGATGTAGCTTTTCTCCTCCTTTTTTTAGTAGTTCCGCCTGTATGCTGTCTGGTTTTGGGGCTTTATAATTTTATAGGGACGAAATTGCGGACTTTACTTCAGCTAGTGTGGGCTCTATTATTTCAGGTTCGGCTAACTGGTATTGTCTGTGTTGCCCCGTTGTTGTGGGAGTTTCTGTATTTAAAAGTTGTCTAAAATACTTTATCCATTGACGGATTATCTCCTCGTCGTCGGTAAGTAATTGCCCTGTATCATCTTTTATAAATCTTGGGCTATTGGTCGTGTTGCCCTTCATTGTTTTTAGGTCCCTATAAAACTGTCTAGACTGCCGGGTTCTATGTTCCTCCTCGAGTTGCTGTATTCGCGCTTCTAGGTACTGTTTCTTTTTTTCTTCTCAAAAGTCTTCTCGTCTGAGCCCTTACTCTGTTGTAGTCTTCTCACAATCACAACCAATAATTGTAGCTTAATTGCATAAAACATATTATTTAACATAATCAATAACGTTAATAGAGGATCTAGGCAAATACCCGAGTTATAAGGTTGAAAATGATCTTTACAAACATCTTTTTAACCACTTTGATCTTCGTTCTTCTCACTTCAACTGGATGATTTCTTGTAGTTCGTATCAAATTCGGATGTTGGCGATCATCATGGCAATCTGTATTTTGCTGCTCTGAAAAGATTTCTAGTTGTTGTGTAGAAAGCCACGTACGTAGATATTTCAGCCAGAAAATCCTTCGTCTTTCTGGTTCTCGTTTTTCTTCTACTTTTTCTTGTAGACTTAATTGCAGCAACCCACATCTTTCACTGTTTCTCAGGATGTGACCGATGTAGTCATTTTGTCTATTTTGGCAGGTAGCTTCTGTGAAAGTCTACCACTCAACTCCGTACAACAGTATAGGAAAGATATATCATCGTAGTTACCTGATTTTTATGAGTACTGATAAATCATGCCATTTGAAGAGCTTAGGCATTTTTTAAAATAAAAATCTTACTTTCTCTAACCTACATGTTATTTCTAGGAAATAGTCCTAATTTTCATTGACGTTCGTACCAAGATAGGTGTATGTCTTTAGTCTTTCTATGGGTTTACCATTCAAACTGATTATTTTAATTTGCTGTTCCTTCTTAGAGATCATCATACATTTTGTTTAATTAATGTTCGGTGAAAGTCCACATCTCTACCTCACTTCTGTGATTCTATTTAATAACTCCTGGAGTGCTCCATAACTGTCAGCGAATACAACCGTGTCATCCGCGTATCTAATGTTATTGATTCATTATCCGTTATTCCGAATTTCGGCTTTAACAACCTCTACTGCTTCTTAAAAGATTTCCTCAGAATATATGTTTGTACAGAAAGAGTGACAGTATACATCCCTGTCGGGCCTCACGTTTGATTTTGATATCATCGGATTCTCCTGCCTTTGTACGGATAGACGATATTTGATTCCAGTAAATATTGCGAATAATTCTTAGATCATTCTTAGGTCACTTTGGGCCTTTATAAAACTTTAGCTTATGTGTCAGAATTATATTATTTGCCTAAGATGCGATTGACGATTTACAATTATGTTTAGAAATGTCAAGTGTGTGCTGCTTGTAAACCTGCAAATCTCCCTCAAACTGATTTGATGAATTCTTATTGAAATATCAATCATCCATCACAAATAATGTCATGTGATCTATTGGTTCTTATCTTGGTTCAAAAAATGGTTACTCATTCGTGTTTGTGGTAGTGGATTGGTTCACGAAATTTTCGATAGTTCAGCCTGTGTTTACACTTACGTCAAGAGATGTATGTTGATTTTTAGAATATCACGTTTTTCTTATTTTTTGTGCTTCTCAAATTGTATGTTGTGATAAAGGTAAGTAATTTACCTCTAACATATTTAATAATCTTATGTGTTTTGTTAAGAAAATATTTCTAATGCGAATTTCCATTCTCAAACAGAACGTGTAAACACTTCTATTGTTACTGTTATACGTCGGTCTCATGAAAATTATGGTACATACTTGGGATAAAAATATACATCAGATAGGTCAAGTCATTCGCTTGTCTAAACATGAAATAACTAGACAACCACCATCATCAGAAGATTCGTGTCAATCTATGAAACGATGCTAAACAAAATTATCTTTTATAAACGTTAAAACTTATATGGACGTCTAGGCATCCAACTGTTTGGTTGAGTCAATAAAAGTAATTTAGACATCATCCGACGATTCCAAAATAAAGTGCTAAAGAACATTGTCAACGCTCATTGGTACTATAGGAACAGTTACCTCCATAGTGGAAATGGACACTGTTAACAGGACCATAAAAGTGTGTCAACAGTCAGAAACAACGACTTCTTCAACTCTTAAATGTTGAACTTACTAACAGCGAATTTGGTTAGAAGACTCAAAACGACAATGCCCTCCAAGTAAGTTAATGGAAAAGTTAAAAGTAGAAATTAATGCAGTATATTATTTAACCTAATGAATTTTAGTGAGTTTGTCCTTAGTCGAAAGCTTTTTGTAATAATTTAGTTTGGACAAAAATTGAATAATCAGATTGTAATGTTCATACTTTTGGATTATATAAAAAAACCGAAACTTAAAAAAAAGCAAATATGTGATGTACATCATTATTATGACTTTAGAGCTGCATTTTGCTTATCTTTTAATCCATGTTGTCGTTTGGTTTGGTATTTTATATAGCTTACAAGAACATTTTTAAGAACAAGTAGATTGTTGCAGTATTGGCACAAAGATAGGACCTCAGACTCCATCAGATGTACAAGTGATAACCAGATATGTCCATATCTAATCTACTTAATGTCATACTTGATTTTATGCAATTTCTGACAAAAAATTCATCTACAATTAAGTGAAGGACGATTACAGTAATGTTTTAGATATTTGTCAATTAGGATCCTCGCAGGATTAGTGGTTCATAATAGCGCTACGTTTGCTGCACGATTAGCGGTTGTCTTAAATTCAGATAAAGACTGAAGAAGGATAGCAAGTTGATTGTCAAGGAGACTCCTTATGAGACGATAAACAGAATAATTGGAGTCTGGATGCTAGAGAGTCAGAGCATTTAGCCAGTGAGGTAAATGAGTAATAGTAAAGTCGATCCGATGACTTTATGATGTGAACTTTTCCCAATAGCTTAGCTGTGTGAATAATGCAACTTCACGAAAGGATCAAGGTCTTGATGGTATTTTTTAAAGAAGTAAAGTTAAACGTATCGTGCTTTATTTTTTTAGTTGAGACTGTGTTTTTTTAGAGTTTTAGTATATGGTGAGAAGTAACGATTATTTTAGGGACTCTAACAGTCAAGTGTACTTTCAATAAGAGAGATAAGTGCAGTTGTCTAATGATGGATGTCGGTCGTAGCAAAAGTGGAAATTTTGGAAAAAGGGCCAGACTAAGTTGTTAATACTAGCTGATATGTTTACAATATAGTTCGGTAGTAGATGTTGATGTCTAACCCGGTGGTTCGTTGGATATCTTCCAAATTAAAATCACAGTGTTAATGAGTAAATGGCTACAAAAAACAAACCAAAAATTGTAGATTGTTGAAAAACTTACTTTTATAATCTAAAAATGGTACACTTCTTAATTGTAGGATGCTTCGCTGTATAATAGGCACAGCAGGCCAACCAGCAAAGTCAAAGTTGCTGGTTAAGTCTGCATCTGCTTCAGGAAGTTTGATAATTTTCACATTTTCGTTTAATTCCACATCACGATCTAGTTTTACCAAAGCAATATCGTTCAGAGATGGGTTGCGAGATTCTCTAAAAATATGGAAAGTTAGGAATTAATTAAAAAATGTATATAAAAAATTTAAAATAACTGTATGTGCTTTAAATACATAATGTTTTGTTAATTTATTTGAATTCGTATAATTTATTTGCATGAATATTAACCTAATTATCGCAAAAGTGAATGTACAAAATGTAGACTTCTAACTTTTTGATTTCGTTTTCTGTTATTTAGAGGTACCTACGGACTTGTCGTGATGTGCTTTATATTCTAGGTCTGTTTTAAGTTAACAGATGTCAGTACCAGGTAACGTCCCACAAAGAAATTTTTCACGCTATGGGATTTACCGGACCTACGTATCTGGTTATTATTTTTATAGTAAATAGTGTACACGTGGGTTGTCTTTTTACAATCAATAAAAATGTCGTCTAGAGGCGAAAAATGATTAAATTGTTGCTGAATAAGCACCAAAGCGCTTGGATACAAACTGAAAGTGAATCTGATAGTGATCCATTTAAAAACTTGTCATAAAAATCCTGAATACACCCTTAGTGAAGAAAGCGACAATTCTGATGAGGCCTAATCCATAAATTTGAACGAAGAAGTAATTTGATTCTCATTATCTTTATTTTTAGGTGATGCTGGGGAATATGTATTTAGTGACATTCAGAGAACAGATAAATTAGATTTTGATGAATATCCTATAGATTCTAAAATAAATATGTAATGTGAAAATATAGGGTATAGGGTAATTCTTGTCTCCTTCTCTTCCTAAAGCTGTAAATTTTTATAATCCACTGAAAAATATCGAAAAAAAAATTTAACCCGTTAAAAACAATTATTTATGAAGTTGTAAAATTGTAGTTACAAACATTTAGAGCTGCAGCGCCCCCTAATACGATAGTAGTACGATACGAGTAGTACGATATTAGTAGATACTTTTCGATAGTGATATAAAATACAGGGTATTCTATTTAAAATTACCAAGAAAATAATGTACTTGGATTTTGACTTACTCTGTATTTGATTTAACGAATATTATGAAAACAAATATGTTTTATAATTTTTAACAATTATTGAAAAACTATGGTTGCAATAGATCAATGTTCGTATACTCCTTTTTAATTACATAGGAAGTTAAACTTCGATTTTCGCATTTTCGAATCGATGAAAACGATTTTCAGGTAATATTATTTGTAACTTTTTAAATACCCGGTATAATATAATAAAACTTTTACATCGTTCTGCAGTGAAAGTGAAGCAGATTTCAATTAAAATATAGGGTGTTCTATTTAAAAAATATAAGTTTGGTCTGCCACTATCTTATAGAACACCATGTAAGATTGTAGCTGTAGCTAATTTGGTGTAATAAAATAATAAAATATGGAGTTTAAAAAAGCTATCTACTTTTTGACAATAACTTTTTTTGTAATTTTTACCATAACAGATCGACCACATTAATCAATATATATATATATATATATATATATATATATATATATATATATATATATATATATATATATATATATACATATATATATATATATATACATATATACATATATGTATATATATATATATATATATATATATATATATATATATAATATATATATAATATATATATATACATATATGTATATATATAATATATATACATATATGTATATATGTATATATATATATATATGTATATATATATATATATATATATATATATATATATATATATATATATAGCGAGATGAGACAGAGCGACACTCTCTTACCTAAATTATTCACAACGGTACTCAAAGACGCCTTTAAAAGTCTAAAATGGGAAAATAGAGGAATAAAAATAGACATGGAAATGCTCAACCAACGGCGTTTTGATGACGATATAATACTTATTTCCAAAAATCTGCGTGAAACACAACAAATGCTACAAGAATTAGAAAACGTATCTTCAACAATAGGTCTAAAAATTAACATCAATAAGACCAAATTTATGACAAATTTGATTCCCAGCGAACACCTAATCATCCAAAATCAAGTGGTAGAATTGACAGTATATATAAAATATATATCTTGGTCATAACATCAGAATAAGCAAGGATAATCAGACCTGTGAATTTCAACGACGAATAACACTTGCTTGGGCGGCGTATGGTTCGCTAAGAGACATCTTCAACATCCCGATAGCTATGAAACGGAAGACATTTGACCAATGCTTTCTTCCTATTATTACATACGGAGCAGAAACTTTCACAAAAACAACAGCACCAAAAATGCGAGTGGCACAAAGGACCATGGAAAGATCGATTCTCGGCGTGACAAAAAAAACAAAATAAGGAAGACCTAAGGAAAAGAACAGGTATCGCTGATGTCGTCGAACGTATAGTCAAGCTGAAATGGAATAGGACAGATCACAGAGCGAGTCTAAAAGACTCAAGATGGACCAGAAAACTACGTGACTGGCGCCCAAGAAAAGACTAACGCAGCTGAGGACGACCACCAATACGCTGGATGGATATTTACTGTCATATTGAATTTACAATAGAAACAGAACAAAATCAAGCCATAAATTTTTTAGATTTAAAAATTAGCAGACTTCAAAACAAACATGACTTCTCCATATTTCATAAACCTACCCATACTGACACGACTATACACAATTCGTCATCCCATCCAACACAACATAAACTGGCAGCTTATCATAGTATGTTACATAGATTAACAGAAATTCCGATGTCAAAATACAACTTTGAGACAGAATTAAATATAATTAAGCAGATAGCAGTAAACAACGGATACAACGAACAAACAATTAATAAAATGTTAAATCAAAAACTACATAAGAAAGCCTTGAAGTTAGAATTTCTACCACCAGAGAAAAAACCCAGTACCTTCTGCTCGATTACATATACAGGCAAAATAACAAAAATTGCCAAACACATAAAAAAGAAAGGAATAACACCAGCTTTCCGAACAAATAACAACCTAGGCAAATATATTAAAAATAACAAGAGCCAAAATAAAAAACACTTAAATAGTGGTGTGTACAAACTTCAATGTGGCGACTGCCCAAAAACTTACATCGGTCAAACTGGTAGAAACTTTGATAAACGAATAGCAGAACATAAAAGGGCTTTCAAGAATAGAAAAACAGATTCGACATACGCACTTCACCTTCTAGATCATAATCATTCTTTTAATGACAAATTTAAAATTCTTCACATTCAAAATAAAGGCCTTAAGCTATCTTTGTTAGAATCTATGGAAATCAACAAATTAAAAAACACAGATATAATTCTGAATGACCAACTTGAGACAAACAGTTCTCCCCTCCTCAACCTATTTCATTAAAGACTATAAATTTGTAAACCCAAGCCAAAATAGATCACTTGAGAAAGGCAATCAGCCGAAACAGCTGTAGTGATAATATTTAAAATAAATTTTGTGGAAGTTTGAAAACAAAGTTTTCAGTGTTTTATTGTTACTTAGAATATAAGTCAAAAATGAACAGGGTTCGTACTTACAAAAGCAATTTGTAGGCTAGGTTAGGTTAGGTTAGATTAGGTTAGGTTAGGTTAGAACCAATGACGCTATTTAATATGAGACCATATTTTATCGAATGTATTGACAAATGAATTAACGAAAATGGTGGACATACTGAACACTTACTTTGACAAAAAGTTTAATTTTATTTACTTTAACTATTTCTTAATTTGGTTTGTAAATAAAATGTTTTGATTATGACTTTAATTTAAGTAATACAAAACGTAAAATATTTGATGTAAAATCCAATTATTCTGTTATTTATCAAATCCTATTATTTTATTCTACCGATATATTTATTTTATTTAATAATTCATTAAATATTAACTTTATTAAAGGTATTTTATACCAAAATTAAGAAGTATTGATGTTTTTCTTTTTAATTGTCTTTCGTTGCCTGGAGTAATTGCGATAAATCAGAATTATGTAACAAAAAGAGAAATCATACGACTTCTACCTGGCGAAATCGAATTCAAATATAGGCCGCCGTGCTCCCTAAGACTTGCGAAGCAAACAGCTTGATGAATGCATCGGCAAGGGAGTCTAAAAATTGCACTCCAAATGCCGTTCATCATGGCCTATATTCGTAGTGAATTCGATTTCTGGTACTCCAAATGAAGTAAATAAACAAAACAAATGACGGTGTTATATTTTGATTTGATACAGAGCAGCAACAAGCCGCATATACGCATTTCGATCTCTTTAGATCTCCTCATTACGGTATAGTTACTACTCCATATCAAACCAAAATATTTTCCGGTCGTAGATTATAGTTATTAAAAATAACTATTTACGGACGTAACTACGCCATCTAAGAACAAAAAGAGAAATCATACGATTTCTACCTGGCGAAATCGAATTCAAATATAGGCCGCCGTGCTCCCTAAGACTTGCGAAGCATACAGCTTGATGAATGCATCGGCAAGGGAGTCTAAAAATTGCACTCCAAATGCCGTTCATCATGGCCTATATTCGTAGTGAATTCGATTTCTGGTACTCCAAATGAAGTAAATAAACAAAACAAATGACGGTATTATATTTTGATTTGATACAGAGCAGCAACAAGCCGCATATACGTATTTCGATCTCTTTAGATCTCCTCAGTACGGTATAGTTACTACTCCATATCAAACCAAAATATTTTCCCGTCGTAGATTATAGTTATTAAAAATAACTATAATCTACGACGGGAAGTAAATAACTATAATCTACTAATATATATATATATATATATATATATATATATATATATATATATATATATATATATATATATATAATTATATATAACTATATGAGTGAGATATACTTACGTCATATTAAAATCAGGATGCCGCTCAATTCTTGAAATAGTAAATGATTGACGCGATGGGTCGTTTTGTTGTACAAAACCAGCGGAAATCTCTTTCACTGTATTCCATTGGGAATTAGATTTTACGCAACTAGCTGAAGTTAAAACCCAAGATTTGCTTACAAGCACGCCTCCACACTCGTGATCAATTGTTTGACCCCATATGGCGTCGTCTTCAATATTTAACGAAACAATCCATGGAAAATCTCCCAAATTGGCGTCTCCGTTGGTTAATCTGTTTGTTGGAATGGCTGAAATAAAAATTTAAAATTATTACTAAATTTCTCGTTGTAGTGCCATCTTCATTATATGTTAGCAAAAATCAGTGACGTTATTAGCAAAGCGTTTTACCACTAAAAAGATGCTTAGAAACAAAATATACCTACTATTTTTTTTTGCATTTCTAGTGCATCAAACCTTTTTTTCCTTGATTTGATATACTTTTCTATAAGTTCAAAATGTATTTTTTTTTAATTTTTCCAAATGGGGCTTCAATTGTTCTTAACAAATAACTTTTGTTAATATACAAAAAAGAATTTCGCCGAATCCCTTCGGGTTTTTTTATAGCCACATCTCATCACAATAAACACTTTTTCTTTCTTGGTAATTTTTCGAAAAATGCTTTATTTTTGAGATATTTGCATTTTTTGTGAAAAACTGCCTTAATAGGTGATGTTTTAGGGTTTTTTGGATTTTTTTGTAAATAAAATCCCTTTTTACAAAAGCTTTATAATCTTTAAACCTTCAAGTACAAGTAAGAATAAATGGTTTCCATATCGCTGAAAATATGGACCCAAATATTTCGAATATGCATTTTGAGCAGTCTACCTCTAAGCGTGTACAGCGCCAGCGGTTGCGGCGGTACAGTTGCTTTAATATACGTGGTGAATAATATTAAATGTGTTATTATTGTAAAACATTATATTTTTAGATTTGTTCTATTATCGCGTCTTGCCATTAGGTTTTTATATTTTATTAGCCATTCTCTTGTCCCTGGGGGACACTTTTAACTGCCTACGTCATGTGCACATATTATGGACCAATTAAATGGGTATAGCGAGCCTATAGTATTTCCTCACGTAACTAATATTGACTGAAAGAAGCTGATATAAAAATAAAACTCCAATAGAAAATATACGAAAACTTTGATAAATTAGATACTAACACTTACGAGATAAACCATTAATGGGAGACATTAAAAAACTGCCTCATCGTTTCTTGCAAAGAGACATTAAAAGAACCGATAAGAAAGAGAGATGGAAGAAAAAAAAGAAGACAAGCCAAGGACAAAGATAGTCACAATTACAAAATCATTAACAAAGAAATCAAGAAAATGATAAGAGAGGCAAAACAAACTTACTATGAGGAAAAATGTAAAGAGATAGAAGATCTTTAGAACAAATACGACCTATTTAACCTACATAAAATGGCTAAAGAAATGACAGGGCTGCAAAAAAGAAACTACAACACAACTCTTTTAGATAAAAATACTATGATGGACATACTATTATGGCGACTGACGAAAAGCCAAAACGATGAAAAGAATATATGGACGAGCTCTTCGACAACGAAAGAGGAAACTTCCAAGACATATCTTTCGAGGACAGAGAAAAAAGTATAGAAATTACAAAGGAAGAAATATTATATGCACTAAAGAACACCAGAAACTGAAAAAGTCCGGGGCCAGATCAACTGCCTATTGATATCCCTAAAATAATAGTAAATGAGTACATGTTAGATGCCAACCCCTAGTGTTGGCGAAACGTTGAGAAATAATCTCAGAATACAACGGCCTAATAGCTCGAATAAACGGTTTAACAAGTTATACTTCAATTAATTACACAAGGGAAATCCAGGGCAAGAGAAGTGTAGCAAAGAGAAGAATCTCATGGTTGCGTAACTTGAGGGAATGGTATGGATGCACATCAATCGAACTATTTAGAGCGTTAGCCTCTAAGATCCGAATAACCATGATGATTGCCAACCTCCGTCGCGGAAATGACACGTAAAGAAGAAGATATGATAATATATCCAGCACTCAACATCCAACATCCTTTGGAAAACTGCAGAACCGCTGTACCTAAACCAATTTTCGTGTGAAGAATTTATCCCGCTAGAAGAAACATTATAATGCCAAGCATTATTGTTCGAGGAAGTCCTCGCCACTACGTTTGAAACCAGCAATGTTTCGGAGGATTTTAGGGATTTAAAAGAAAGTTAAATACTTTAGATCTAAACGAAAAGTCAACAGACAAAGAGATAGGTACTTAAAAACATACAGAAAGGTTAGTAGAAAATGACTAAATTAAAATAGAAAATAACATTCACGTTACCCTAAAAAACAAACCACAAACCATTAAAAAACTAGTTTTACAAATATTACATATCAAATAATAAATATTATAAACCAGCTATACCTTTAGCTGCACCTATTATCACCAAACACAAAAGTATAGATTTCATCTTGTAAATATTTTATTACAACTGTCTCTTGAAGATATCTCTTTATAATACTTAAGTTTTAGATATTTATAATATTGAAAACTTATCTTATATATTTTTTTGGCATGAGTTTATCTTACTTAATGATAAGCAAACACTATCTAGGTATTTAATTGCCATCTTGAACTATGATATACACAATATTACTAATATTTTTTACATCAGTCTAACTGAAACAAATAAGTATCTTGTCGGCTTTTGTCGAATGGGCTGGTAAGTGGAAGGACACTATTTTGTTCTGAGATTGAAAAAGCGGTTTCAAAGACGGATGAACCATAAATGTGTTAAAGATCTCTACGGATATCTCGAAAAAATCACTAATGGATAGTCAAAACAAACGGCCTTGAGTGCCTGGCGTCTTTTAAATGGGACAGTGTAAAATGTAAATCGTATTGCAATGGATTATATAAAACTTTACAAATTATATAAAACTGGACAATAGTAGCAGTAAAAAAACTGACTTGTGGTAAAATTAAACAGTCATTTTTTCAACAAATTAGGATGGCGATATTGCTACTATTTAGAGCGTACTAAGTCTTGTAATTACTTTCAATTCCAAGGACCACCCACTGGCGTGGGAAATAAGAGAATACAAGCAGTTCAAGCAATACGTAATTTAATAATTAAATGTTACTACATCTAAGTAAATATCTAGCCAAAGTTTTAGCGCAAGTTCTTTTATTGAAATAGCCGATCACTGTCCATACACTGGTCCGCGACAAACTACAAACACTAGCACTTATACAGATTAAAATGTTACTGCTAATTATCATTTCAACTAAGGACGTTTTCTTCTATATATTATATACTTGATTAAGACTGAGCGTTCAGCTTTTAACTATAATCTGTGAAACAATAACTAAAATGCGAGAGATAAACTCTAAACAAGAAATGCGTCGAATTTTATCGAATGCGAAACTAAACACTAACTAATATGCAAGAGCTAAAAACTCTAAACAAGAAGAGACCAGCTCAGCTGGGATCCAAAGTTATACTAAAAAAATTTAAGATTCTGATTGCAATGCCTGACTATTGCAAGGGATTCGCAGGGGACGGGGAAAAACTTACAGCCTACCTACTTCTTCTTCTTCTTTCAGTACCCTGTCAGATTATTGAACGTTGGCGATCTTATTGGCAATAATAACTTTATTTACCGCGGCTCTAAATAAATTAGCGGTGGTTTCTTGATACCATTCTCGGAGATTTCGGGGCCAAGATGTTCTTTGTCGGTCTGGGCCTCTCCTTTCGGCGATCTTACCCTGTGTTATGAGGAGAAGGGTATATTTCTCTGGCTGTCTCATTACATGATCGAAATATTATAACTTTGGAATTTTTATCGTTTTTGTTATTTCTGTGCTCTTTTTCATTCGATGTAAAACTATTTAATTTCTTATTCGATCAACCTAACTTATCCGCAATACTCGTCGATAAATCCACATCTCAAAGTCATCTAATTTGTTTAGTAATGTCTCTGTAAGGGTCCAGCTCTCCATACCATACAGCAATGTGGAGAATATGCAGCAGCGTATTAATCTGATTTTAAGGTTTAACGTAATATCTCTATTAATTAGAATTTTCTTTAATTTATAGAAGGTGGCTCTGACTTTTTCAATGCGTATTCTTATTTCTTTCCTAAGGTAGCAGGTAGATACATTTTACGATCCCGGTAAAGTTAGGTCTACTTCAGGATCGCGACCCTGCCTATGCGAGCCGTGGCTCACTCTCAATCCCTTTAACCGAGAGGGTACCACGTCCCAACCTATCATCCTTGTCGATGACGCCAAATTCCCTAGCCCATCCTACAATCCTTCTACCAACCCGCACAGGCCAGCGTGGTAGAGAAACGGCCAGGAACCCCGTAAAATGAGAAAGAAACAAAATTCAAGGCCCTCAGTCTCCGGCAGTCCCTTGAAAACAGGCTATGGTAGCAGTCCTGTAGTTAGAGGGACAGAGGGTGCTAAGAATCACCGGAGTCAACCAGGCTACCTTCATAAACGACAACGGCAAAGAATATGGTTTATGGCAACATACAACACAAGAACATTGATGGAGGACGAAAAACTAGTTGAACTGGAAAACGAGCTGAATCATATAAAATGGGATATACTTGGATTGTCCGAAGTACGGCGAAAGGGTAAAGAACAAATGGTACTTCCGTCGGGAAACCTATTGCATTATCGAGGAGAGTCTTCCAATGGTGGCGTAGGATTTATGGTAAATAAAAAACACACAAAGAATATACTCACAATTAAAAGCATAAGTGATAGAGTTATATATCTTATCTACAAAGTAAACGAAAAAATTCGGTTAAAGATCATCCAGGTATATGCACCTACTAGTACCCATACAGATGAAGAAGTAGAATGGTTCTACGATGACGTTAACACTGCCATACAAGAGACAAACACCAACTTTACTATACTGATGGGAGACCTAAACGCCAAAATAGGCCACAAGCAAGATGATTCGGAGTTTGTAATTGGACCTCACGGATATGGCGATAGAAACGAAAGGGGTCAAACTTTCATAGAATTTCTTCTGCAACACAGGCTATATGTCATGAATACGCACTTTAAAAAAAGCGACCAAAGAAAGTGGACTTGGCAATCACCAAATGGTTTAAACAAGAACGAAATTGATTTTATATTTACTAACAAAAAAGACGCTGTTCAAGACGTAACTGTATTAAATCAATTTTCAACTGGAAGTGACCATAGAATGGTTAGGGCGAAGATAGTCTTAAACATACAGAAGGAAAGAAGACATATGGTAACAAGGACTAATAAAGTTACATTCACTGCGATTACTAACACCAGGGCATACCAGGAAGAAATAGAGAGTAATCTACAGAAAGACCTGCAAGATGAAAACAGTATTGAACAGCTTAACGAAAAATTGGTAGAAGCCCTGAAGAAGTCACAGAAGAAGTGCCAAGCCAAGCACTCAACAAAAAATGAAAAACTCACAAAAGACACAAGAAACCTAATGCAAAAAAGAAGGGAAATGAAAGAAAAGCATACAACGAACATTGCAGAGCTAAGGAATTTAAACAAAACCATTTCAAAAGCCATTAGGAAAGACATAAGGAATAAGGAACTTTAACACTAAGGAAATAACTGATACCGTAGAACAAAACAAAAGCCTAAAAGTTCTAAAACGTAAGTTGAAAATAGGAACGAGGAATATTTATAAGTTAAAAAATAATCAAGGACATGTCATACATGAACAACAAGAGATACTAAAAATCATCGAAGAGTACTATAGAACATTATATAGTCGAGATGATCACATTCCCGAAGTAGAAATTCCAGCAATACTAAATCAAGGGTCAGAGGAACTTCCAGATATAACCGAAGAGGAAATTAAGTCAGCATTAAAAGGTATGAAGAACAACAAAACACCTGGAGAAGATGGCATTGTAAGTGAAATGATAAAACTAGGAGGCGAATGCGTCATAAAGGCTTTAAAAACCCTTTATAATGCCTGCCTCTTTGAAGGAAATACGCCAGAAAAATGAAATAATGCCATTATGATAATATTGCATAAAAAAGGAGATGTAACAGAAATTGGCAACTACAGACCTATCAACTTTTTATCTCATTTATATAAACTCTTTATGAGAATAATTACTAACAGACTGGGACCTAAGCCAGATTTTCATCAACCTCTAGAGCAGGCCGGATTTAGGAGTGGCTTTGGAACAAATGACCACCTACAAGTAATAAAATCCTTGATAGAGAAAGTTATAGAATACAACAAGCCATTGATATTAATATTTGTAGACTTTGAGAAAGCATTTGACTCAGTCCAGCATAGCTCCATGTTAAGAGCTCTTACAGAGTGCAGTATTGACCATAGGTACACAACTCTTCTTCGAAATATATATGATAGCGCAACAGCTGCTGTAAAAATGTACTATGGTGACACAGACACATTTCCCTTGGAGAAAGGTATTAGGCAAGGAGACACTATCTCTCCTAAACTATTCACCGCCCTATTACAGAGTGCTATGAGAAAAAATAATTGGGAAAATATTGGATTAAATATAAATGGGGAATTTTTGAACAACTTGAGGTTTGCAGACGACATAGTCCTTATTGCAGATCAGGTAGATCATGCATGCCAACTTCTTCAAGACCTTCATAGCTCTTGTGCACGAGTTGGCCTTAAAATTAATTTTTCCAAAACACAATACATGACCAACCTGGTACTGGCAAAAAACATTTCCACTAATGGCACGCAAATTGAACAAGTGTATTCCTATAAGTATCTGGGCCACGAGATTAAATTGGGAAGAGACAATCAAACAACAGAGTTAAAAAGGAGAATAGGACTGGCATGGGCAGTTTACGGAAAACTGAGGGAAGTCTTTAAATCAGCTATTCCCATGTGCTTGAAGAGAAAAGTTTTTGATCAGTGTGTACTTCCAGTGCTGACATATGGAGCAGAAACATTGACACTTACCAGAAAAGTAATTAATAAGATACAAGTGGCACAGAGAGCGATGGAGAGGTCAATGTTGGGCGTATCACTCAGGGACAGAGTTTCGAGTCAGATAGTAAGGAGAAAAACTGGTGTGACGGACGCAGTTGAAAGAATTACAACCCTGAAATGGAACTGGGCAGGACATGTTGCTAGGGTCAGAGATAGAAGATGGACAAAGAAAATTTTAGAGTGGAGGCCTAGACACGATGCTTATCGTAGTCGAGGACGTCCTCCAACAAGGTGGTCGGACGATTTAAAGCGCATCCAGTCTAACTGGATTCAAGTTGCTCAAGATCGGATGCAATGGAATTATTTACGGGAGGCCTATGTTCAGCAGTGGATGCAAAATGGCTAATGATGATGATGATGATGATTCTTATTTCTTTACTTATATCCCAGTTATCGATAACATTTGCGCCCAAATAGGTAATATTGTGGACTATTTCTAACTCTATTCCATACGCTCTGATGTTCGTTGTTTGTAACTCCGTTTTGCTGACAACCATAAATTTTGTCTTATAAGTATTTAGTTTTAGCCCATATTCGTCACATGTTTCGGTTATCCTGTTTATAAGTCATTGCAGGTCTTCTTCATTGGAGACAATAAGTACCGTGTCGTCTGCATATCTGAGATTGTTGACATTAATTCCGTTGATTTTAATGCCTGTATCTTTAACCAAGGCTTCTTTGAAAATAAATTCGGAGTAGATATTAAAAAGTAGAGGCGAATATTTCCACTGCTTCCGTTATGTTGTGTTCAGCTCGTATATTTGCACTTTAATGTCAATACAAATTTTTGATAATACGGAGGTCTCGGTCATCAATTCCCACCTGTTGCAAGACACCTATAAGTTTGTCATGGTTTACCCGGTCAAAGGCCTTTTCGAAGTCGATAAAACACATATATACTGGTTGTTCTATATCCTTACATCTTTGAACCATAACCTGCCAACTGAAGAGTGCTTCTCTGTTTTCAAGGTTGTTTCTAAAACCAAATTATGTTCCACTTAGTTGTACTTCTATTTTGTTGTAAATTCTCGAGTGCAGTATTCTTAGGAAAATTTTTAGTACATAACTCATCAGACTGATAGTGCGATAATCGCTACACTGTTTGGCATTTATTTTTTTAGGTATCGTTACAAATGTTGACAGTAGCCATTCTGTTGGTACTTGTCCTGTTTCGTATATTTTATTAAAGAGGCTTAGAAGAGAATGTTTGCCCTTATCGTCGAATGGTTTGATTATTTCGCTTGGAATTTCATCTTGACCGCTTGCTTTCCTATTCTTTAATAGCAGTCGATATATTTTTAATTTGAATTTCTGTTCTATCGTCATTAAACAGCTCCTTAATATATTCTTTCCACCTCTCTAATTTGTCTTGTTCATTAACTATAATATTTCCTTGTTTATCAAGTAAACTACTTGCAGTTGATCTATATGTTCCAGTTATTTCTTTTACCTTTTTGTACATATATTTTCAATACATTTGTTGCTGTACCATTTTTTCTTTGCATGCCGAATTTTCCTTCTGATTTCTTTATGAATTTTATTATATTCTTCAGTGTTTTTATTTTTTTATGTTTTCGCCTGCTTTCCATTAGTCCCAATATTTCATCAGTCATTCATTGTTGTTTGCGATTATAAATAGTTTTATACTTTTTAGTTGTTTCTTGCATAATGCTTTTGACATGATTCCAGTGGTCTTCGACGTTATGTGTTTCTTTCGATTAGGTAGATATATTAGGTAGATACAGAGGTAGGTAAAAACCGACTTTTTGAATTCTTGTCTACCAGAGAAATTTTTGGAATTGGTCAGAGAAAGTTATTCTGTGGGTAAAAATATCTTTTGAATAGATTTTCGGCTTTTATGAGATTTTACCTAGGTAGAAATTAAGAAGTGTAAGTTAATTGCTACCAGTGACATAGCAACACTTGGATGCATTTCTTACAGAAATTTGTCCAGACTTAAAATACAGATACTTGGTCTCAGTGATGTAAGATGGCCCAGTGCTGGACAATGTTATCACACCGACATTGTTCTTTATTATTCGGGTAATAGGGTAGTCGGGTAATAGTAGTTATGATCACAAAAATGGTGTAGGATTAAAAAACGAGTTTAATATGAAACACGACACACATAACCTACATAATAAACTCAAGAAATTACTGGTAATACACGGAAGAGGATACCACAAGTCGTAAGAAATTTTAATGAAGATCTTCAATTATTAGGAGAAGAAAAACAACAAACTTGGGAGAAATACATCAAGAACTTATTTATAGCTAATAGGAAAGAAATAAATAAAAATTAACAACTAATGTAAATATACAAAATATAATATACAGATTGAACCAAATTAAAACGGAACATACAATTTAATACATGTCTGTTTGAACTGCATTTGAAATAGTGGACCAATATAAAACTTGGACAAAAATAAATCCATACCTGGGTATAGACATTGTATAAAATATCGTTCAACTATCTGTCTCGTAACAATGTTGTTTGCGTAAGACGAGTTTGTCTAAGGAAGCGATAATAGTTCAGGAAATGAAGCTCGAAAAAAGTTAAAACTTCGCAATTTTTTCGTCCTGCATTTATCCAGTTGAAATTTGAACAGAAGGTAGGTGATAGCCCAAGGATCAAAATCTATATCGAACCGAAGTGCGCTGAAGGGTTTTAGGAGTGAAAACTACCCCTAATTGTCAAAAATTGTAAAATAACATATTAAACCTGAATATGGGTAAGATTTGGTTTGAATTAGTTAAATAATGATTATTTTATACTTTTGAATAGAGTTCCATCATATTTCAACCCTTAAAAAGCAACCCTTGTTAGAGATTAATGTAAAAAAATTACTAATTCTAAAAAAATGATTTCGCCTTCGATCGATTTGGATAAAAATTTGGATTTAAGCTCAATTCACCCGCTGCTTTATAGTTTATGTCATGTCGACGAACCCTGATTGTTCTTAGGGGTGAAAACTACCCCTAATTGTCAAAAATTATAAAATAACATATTAAACCTGAATATGGGTACAATTTGGTTTGAATTAATTAAATAATGATAGTTTCGTGCTTTTGAATACCCTTATTAGAGATTAATATAGAAAAATTAGTAATGCGAAGAAAATGATTTCACCTTGGAACGATTTGCATAAAAATTTGGAATTAAGCTCAACTCACCCTCTGATTTATAGTTTATGTCATGCCGATGAACCCTGCTTGTTCTTAGGGCTGAAAACTACCCCTAATTTTCAAAAATTGTAAAATAATATGACAAATCTTAAGATGAGTGAAATTTGGTTTGGATTAGTTAAATAGTGATTTTTTTATACTTTAAAATTCAAATTCATACATTTTCAACCCTTAAAAATCAAATGTTATGAGTGCTATAGGTGAAAACAATTGTTTGCCAAAATTTTGCAACTTTTCAACTTTTGAAAATCACCCTTTACTTTATTGCAGTTTTTATAAACTAATTTATAAGATATAAATTGAAAAAAGTAGAATTAAATACAAAAAAATTTATCAACATAAAAAGGCACCATAATTATATTCTTATACATTTACATAAATAGTTGAAAATATTTACATTTATAGGTAAAACAATTAAAATATTAATTTTATTCGTCATCAATTACATCTTCATCGTGATCTATGTCATCCTCATCTTCTTCAATTATTGGTGGACTGTTATTGCACCCTTCACTTGAGCACCCAGAACAAGTAGAGTTACAGTATAAACCAACTTTTCTGCACCCACATGAAACGCCGCATCCTTTTTTGCATTGGCAAAAAGTAATTTTCAAAAGTTCATCGGGTGCAGGTTGTTTGTTCATGCGTACGGGTAATAACAAACCATCTTTGGAATACCATCCCCAATCTGTTGCTCTGATATTTTTATTGCCAAGCCATAGACACATGAGCAGATGTTTTATTCTGTTGTATGGGATTTCAAAATAAGAACGCTTACAATTTCGAATGTATAACGCCCCACTAGCTAATATACCAATTTTGTAGATTATTATGCTCCGAAATGTACTGTACTATACTAATGGAATTTTCCGGAAAAAAATTAACTGGTTTTTTTAACGTATTTCCTTTAATTTTTAACGATAGAGTGTTTCTTCAAAAACGATTTGTAGAGGTTTTTAAGAGCTACAAGGATCTGTGAATTAAATCTTTTTGGAACCCTTGGTTTTTAAATGGGGTGAGTTTAAAGGGCCCGAAAAAGATGGTGCTTGATCGTAAATCAATGCTTTAAACGGCTATATCTCGCCAAATATTCATTGTACAACAAATCTAAATAAAGTATAATTTTAGTCATTAAAAAAGCTACAATTTGGTAATTTTTATTTTTTTTTCATATATTCAGTATTTTCGGGCATATTTAAAAAAAGAAGGGTAAAAAATATGAAATTGTAAATCGTTTCTCGCTTTAAGCTGTACTTTTTCTAAAACTAAGCATTTTAAATGGGTCAAACTTCTTGGACGTATTAACAATACATGTACAAAGGGAATTGCAGAAGGGTGAAGATCGATTTTAATTGTGAGAGTGGTTAGGGGGTTGTTTTTATCGATTTTTTCGTAAAAAATGAGGTATTGACCGTATTTTCATCATAACTCACTCAATTTTTGAGCTAGAGTCTTTTTTATGATAGGTCTGTTTATGCTCTTTAAAAAAGGTTTTGTGAGTTTTCATCCAAAAATGCATCATTTTCCCGATATCTGACTTTGAATCTTTCAAATTTGGCATTTGAAGAAAACCGCTGAACATGGATAGGCCGTATTTCGGTTCCTATTATATCGCAAAAACATTTTAAAAAATGAATTGTATTTGTCTTTTTAAAAGCTACAAATTTGGTCTCTACAATTTTTTTGATAAAATGCACCATTTTCGAGTTATTCGCGAAAAATCGATTAAAAACGTGGATTTTTTTCGTCTAAAAGTTGTTACTTTCAATCGCGAATAACTTGAAAAATATCATTTTATAAAAAAAATTTATAGCACATTTTTTGTCTAGAATCACTTTTTCAATCGAAACCTGTAGTTAAAACGTAAAAAAATTTTCACCCCGGAGATGGGGTGGCAACCACCCCCTAGGCTTTGGCGCACTTTGGTTCGATATAGATTTTGATCCTTAGGCTATTACCTACCTTCTGTTAAATTTCAAGTCAACCCACGCAGCACGAAAAAATTGCGAGGTGAAATGCTTCATTTCTTGGACTATAACTGGTTTGACAGCATATTAAAATCGTAAATTTATGTGTAGCTTTCAATTTTTATGAGTTCAGAATCCAGCAGCCCGCTGAAGTATTGGATTTTTATAATATAATTATTTGACAATCTTTTGTTGGCCAACCACCTACAGCAGAATTGAGCCGAAATACATTATATTCCTATGTTCCGAATTTATTTCGTTCAATCTGTATATGTAAAAGGTGAAACAGACAATTAAAATTTTAAAAAGTGATAAAGCGCCAGGACCTGATGAAATTCAAGTAGAAATATTAAAAATCCAGATTGACGAAAATAATGTGTGTCTAACTAAATTATTTATTTAAATATACCGCTGAGGTCAAATTCCTGATGAATGATTGAATTATTAAAATATATCATATATCAATATCAATTGGCCCCATGAGCCACACTTTAAATATACTACCAAAGTTATTCAACAGCGTATATTTAAAAAATGTGAATAAGAGGAGTCAGAGAGGGATGTGTGCTCTCACCACAATTATTTAATGTGTACTCAAAATTAATATTTCAGGAGGTACTATAGGAAAGAACCGAAAGTGCCGGGATTGGAGGGAGTATTATTATAACATATAATTTGCAGACAATACCGCATTCATGGCAGAAAATATAAAAGATTCACGAATTCTTATAGAAATCATTATTAGATAGAGCAAAAAGATGGGACTGACAATGAATATAAAAACAAATACATGGTGATCTCGAAAACCCCTGTTGACAACATCTGACATTGGAGAGTAAACCGTTAGAGAGGGTCGACATGCACGTCGAATGCTATGTAAGATCGCAACTGCTATATAGGGTAAAAGCTTGGACCCTGAGAGCCCAATGAAAAAATCGACAAATAAAAAAAGCAAGAAAACAATCAAATCCTATAATAAAGAATGAGTTAGAATAAGTTCTTCGTGCAACTAGGATTACTCCTGTTTGTCTACCATTTATTCTGTTTCAGTCATTGTTGATTGTACATTATTTTTCCATCTTTTTGGCGGTCTTTCAACGGGTCTTCTGCTATAAGGCTTGTTGTTTTTACAGATGTTCGCTAATCTATCTGGTCCCATTCGGTTTACATGTACGTTCCAGTTTTTTCTTGTTATTATCCACCTGTTAATATTTTGAATTTTGCATTGTTCGCGTATACTTCTGTTAGTTTGTCTGTCTCTTAATGATATGCCCGCTATTGATCTTAATACTTTCATTTCGATATTGTTGAGTCGTTGTTTCGTCTTTCTTTTATCGTTCTTTGTCTCCGCTGCATATGTTAGGATTGGTCTTACTATTGTCTTGTATTCTTTCATTTTGCTTTCCGTGGTCAGATATTTGTTTCTCCATATAGTTTCTCGAAGGAAACCACTTACTCTTGCCGCTTTTTATGCTTACCTAGTGGTCTCTGTTCTTATATCCCTGTCACTAGTGATCTCTACTCCTAGGTAATTAAATTTCATTACTTGTTCTACAATTTTGCCGTCTATTTCTAGTTTGCATTTACGTGGCTATTTACTGATCACTATAGATTTAGTTTTTTTACTGATATTCTCATATTAAGTTTGTTTGCTGTGATATTGAAGGTGTGGAGCTGCCTTTGTAGGTCATCTTCGTTATCAGCGTGAGTTTCGTTATTGATTATTTCTATGTTCTCTTCCTGTTGTTCAAAGTAACTAAGTGAATTAGTTGACTTGAATTGAAATACATTTAAATTATCTTTCATTGCATATAAATGTTCCCAAATATCATATCGCCACATTTACCGGTTATTCAGTAAATATCTATTTTTTACATTAAACATATTGCTGTTAAGACGATCGTTTCCGTGAAACTAGCTATTAAATTTAATTGTATTTACACTTGTGACCGATATTCAGTTTGATATCTAGTAAGTTACGTACTTGCAAGAAAAATCAGGATGAATATCTTCCGGAATACAGTATAGAATATGTGGTAAGCTATTTAAAATAAGAATATTATACAAAGTCACATGTCAGCCAGATTCAACTATAATAATCATAGTATGAAATAAGTACTTTATATTTTTTTATACTCAAGTGTAAAACAAATAGTTTAATAAAAGTCAGATATGAACAAAATATAATTTATAAAAAGAAGCATGACGTGCATGATTTGCACTTAATAATAGAAAAACTATACAGAGTGTATTTACAGTAATTCGAGCTATGTTCAGCCCCGGGTGGCATCACCAAATAGTACTCTCGGGACAGTGAGGCATCACTCTAATTCCACACTACAGTTTTGTATTGGGGACACCGTGGCATCCACTGTGCCCCCACAGCTATATAAATTACATTTTAGGTTAGGCAGGGTGGTCCAAGGAGCAAAATAATATTTCCTGATCGGATGTGGGACGGTTTTTACGAAAGATATGTAAATTATAAAACTTTATGAAAAAAATAAAAGATTTTATTTAGTATGTGCAAAAATAATTATAATAATATAACAACTTATTATTTTAAAACAGCATTATGTGTTTAGAAAAAACAAAAAATAAAATAATGTTTTTTGCATTGGTTGCACAAAAATTTAGAACGAGAACACTTGTTTTGAGCTTCCTTCCGCCCCAATTCATTCTTTATTCTGACGTAGCAAACCACACATCTGTTCTTAATTCTACAAGCTCATGACCTACATCGGTTTATCGTTGATATTAGTTTCAATAGCGGACATTTCACCCAGTAGTTCTATAGCGACTTCTATTTTGAACTCTGTTATAGTCAATATAGTTTGTGTAACCTGTGTATATACAATATACGTATTCACCAAGGCACTACCAAACAATAATTCTGTGGCTAATTTCCTGTACCATTACATCTTTACTTTACTACATACATACTTTACTACATCTTTAAAAAGGGTAATCGAAAAGATCCTAACTGCTACAGAGGATTGAGTTTCCTACCTACTTTCGGCAGATTGTTTGTAAAGATAATAAATAGAAAAATACAAGATGATGTAGGACATCTAATTAGCGAAGACCAAAGCGGATTTACGGCTGGTAGATCTTGCACTGATAACTTGTTTATACTCCAACAATTAATAGAAAAAAGAATAGCGGTTGGTAACGAAGTACATCTAGCCTTCATCGATCTAGAAAAAGCGTATGATACAGTACCAAGGCCTAAATTGTGGCAAGCTTTACAACAACTCGGCATTAGTCCACACCTTTTAGGAATAATCACAGAAGTATACAGGGATAACACCACTTACCTAAAAATCGGAAATAGACTATCAGAGCCGATAAAAGTAACTAAAGGACTGAGACAAGGATGCAGTATGTCACCTTTACTGTTTAATTTATATACTGAGGCACCCCTTCAAAATTGGAAAAACCACTGCCAGGGAATGGGAATCCCAATAAGAAATGACGTACTGTTCTCCCTGAACTTTGCGGATGACCAAGTCGTTCTAGCTCAAGATTCTTATGATCTAGAATTTATGATAAAGCGTCTATACAGAGAATATGTAAAATGGGGGTTAGAAGTCAGCATGAAGAAAACGGAATATCTAGTTATCAATTCAGATGCAAGGTTTGAAGTGTTGATAGACGAGGAAGTGGAAATCACACAAGTGGAAAAATTTAAATATTTAGGTGCATTCATTGATAAGAACGGCTTGGGTGAAACCGAAATTAAACACCGAATTAATCAGGGACGTAAAATTGTAGGATGTTTGAACTTCTTATGGTGGGATCGCAACATTTCCAAAAGGAACAAAAAAAGAATAGGGCAAACGATGGTTGAATCAGTTCTTTGTTATGGCTCTGAAGTATGGACAATTAATGCAGACCTGAAAAGAAGATTGTTGGCAGTTGAAATGGATTATTTGAGAAGAAGTGCTAAAACATCAAGGCTGGAAAGGAAAACCAACGAATCTATAAGAAATCAGATGAATGCTACAGATACGGTCATAGACAGAATATGAAGAAGAGGTTTAAAATGGTTTGGACACCTGTTAAGAATGCCTGACGAACTTTGGCCCCAAAAACTTCACAGATAAAAGCCCCCTGTTAGAAGAAAAAGAGGTAGACCTCGACGCTCATGGAATGAAGGTATTAGAAGAGCAATGGAATCGAGAGGTTTGGAGGAGGAGCATGCCTTGGACCGAAAGGATTGGCGGAGGAGGACGGGAATACGACGATAGCCGTCTCCAAGATGTATTCTATTTACAAATTGGATCCTGTAATATATATATATATATATATATATATATATATATATATTTTACATTAAACATATTGTTGTTAAGACGATCATTTCCGTGAAACTAGCTATTGAATTTAATTGCATTTACACTTGTGACCGATATTCAGTTTGATATCTAGTAAGTTATGTACTTTGACAGTACTTGCAAGACAAATCAGGATGAATATCTTTCAGAATACAGTATAGAATATATGGTAAGCTGTTTAAAATAAGAATATTATACAAAGTCACATGTAGGCTAGATTCAACTATAATAATTATATGAAATATTAACATTTAAATGTTATTATTAACAGTATCTTGGCTAGGTATATCGCCGATGTTTGCTGGCGCGTTTCAAGGCATACTTGATAATAATAATTGTGAAAACTTACAGATTAAAAACTAAAACTAAACTTTGGAAAACTATTCAAAAATGAACGAAGATAGGTATCAGAAACCCCAATTTAGATTAAAGCTAAGTAAATTTTCCACACTACAGACTAAAAAATGCCGGGTGTTTTATTTCAAATAAATACGATATTACAGCTTAAATTTGCTAATTTATAAAAAAAAATTTAAATTTATTAATAACAGTTTTTTTTCAAACATTTTTAATCTTTAAATGAAATATAAAATATCTGTAATCTAATAATAAATGGCTGACAGTAAAATAGGGTCGTTTTCATAGAATTTTAAAACATGGACATTATTCATATTTATCCTTGATTACAATAATATGCAGGAATTTTCAAGACTTGCACCTGGGTGGCATGAAGATTTTGACTTTTAAATCTTAGAGAAACAAATAAGTACTTCATATTTTTTTATACTCAAGTGTAAAACAAATAGTTTAATAAAAGTCAGATATGAACAAAATATAATTTATAAAAAGAAGCATGACGTGCATGATTTGCACTTAATAATAAAAAAAACTATAGAGAGTATATCCACAGTAATTCGAGCCACGTTCAGCCCCGGGTGGCATCAATATGCCTCACTAAATAGTACTCTTGGGACAGTGAGGCATCACTCTATGCCACACTACAGTTTTGTATTCCGGACACCGTGGCATCCACTGTGCCCCCACAGCCATTAAAATTACATTGTAAGTTGGACAGGGTGGTCCAAGGAGCAAAATAATATTTCCTGATCGGATGTGGGACGGTTTTTACGAAAGATATGTAAATTATAAAACTTTATGAAAAAAATGACAGATTTTATTCAAAATGTGCAAAAATAATTATAATAATTTAACATCTTATTATTTTACAACAGCATTATGTGTTAAGAAAAAACAGAAGTACAATAATGTTTTTTGCCTTGGTTGCACAAACATTTAGAACGAGAATACTTGTTTTGAGCTTCCTTTCGCCTCAATTCATTCTTCATTCTGACGTAGCAAACCACACATCTGTTTTTCTTAATTCTACAAGCTCATGACTTACATCGGTTTATCGTTGAGATTAGTTCTAATAGCGGACATTTCACCCAGTAGTTCTATAGCGACTTCTATTTTGAACTCTGTTATAGTCAATTTAGTTTGTGTTAACTGTGTATATACAATATAAGCATTCACCAAGGCACTACCAAACAATAATTCTATGGCTAATTTCCTGTACCATTTATTCCCTCGTCTCAAGCAATGTGAATATCCTTTTTTGTGATCTGAGAGACCAATAAAGGATTTTGAATCATTGTAATCAACAATCATTTTGGGCTTTTCAATTTCTTTGTCTTTGTGTAAACGTTTCAACATCTTATCCTCATGCTTTGGACTAATCATTAAGACATCCCTTTTGTCACACCATTTTAACATTACAACTTCGGAATTACTTTGTGAGGCAATTTTTTCATGTTTTTTTAGGTTTTTCTTGACAACCTCAGGACAATCCATTTTTGTGTTTGACCGAACAGTGCCTCCAAGGTGAGTTGTACGGCTGAGCAAGGGTGAAGCTCGTATAATAATTATTTGTAAAGAAAGTACTAGCACTATCTAACAACCCTTTCATAAGAGATAGAACAACAGAAAAAGAGGTTTGAGATAAAGAATAAAGAGTTTTGAGATAAAGCGTTTTGACCACCCTGACTACCTTTTCCACAGTAAATTTTGAGGTCATAAGTGTAGCCGTTTTCTAAGCAAATCTTATATAATTTGATACCAAATTTGTGTTTTTTATTTTTGATATACTGCTTAAATTTCAAGCGACCACGATAAGGTACCATCTTCTCGTCAATACAGATATTTTCTTTTGGTTTGGTTGTGGCGCTGTATATTTATGGCGCTTTTTCTATACTTCCACAAAATGTTTTATAATATTAAAATGTAATTATTACTACAGCTGTTTTGGCAGAGTATCTCGCTTAAGTAATATATTACTAAGCGTCTACAATTTGCAATCTTTAACTCGATAAGTTTTCACATAAATCAATATCTAAATATTGCCCAACGTATTACATAGCAAAAACAAATTACATAAAATAAAATAGTATAAAGTTTAAATAAAACATCATGTGAATCTAGATTAAAAGTTAAAAATAAATTTCAAGCTTTATCTTATTTACCATAGGAAGAGTTCCCCCTTTACCCACTTGATTGCCTAATATCAAAAATCATAGACAACCTTTCTTTTTCATCACAGTAACTAATTCTATTACTTTATAAACGCAGATTGAAATCGCAACGCTTCGACTCAGATCAAGACAGTTAACAGGAAGCGTGAAGCCACATATCCCATTTAAATCTCAAATCCTTCTCCGATGTTCTCATTTAATTTTGGACCCGGGAAACCCAATAATATGCCACCAAGTGAAAATTTGAAATCTGATATATCAGATGAATTTATTAAAAGATTTTTCACGATCTTTCAAAACGTACTAAGTGAAGTAAAATCTTTTGAAGACATTTCAGGCATCGATGAAAATGATATTATAAATATATCGTATAATTATAATGAAAGTATATCTGAAGATGACGACGTATTCTAACCTTAACCAATTGAAAATTTGTCAATGGAACGTACGTTCCGTTGTATTAAATAAATATACCTAAGTAAAAATATTATCAGATTATGATGTTGGTATTGCACTAATATCAGAAACCATGTTTAAACCAAAAGTAACTTATACATTTTATGAATATTCTATTGTATAAAAGGATAGTATAGATGGTATAACGGGTGTCGCTGTTCTTATAAAAAATAATATCAGCTTCAACTAAGTATTTTTTTTAATAACGTAGCAGATGGCATCAGATTTTCTTTTTTCTAAAAACCTATACGTTAATTATATTTCTCTGTATTGTTCTCCAAATATTTCAGTTACTGTGCACCATATTTTCGTATTTTCTCACATTTCTATTTCCTTTCGTATGTATTGAAACACCGAAAAATACTCTTAATCTTTTGCGTCCCTGAGATTGATAATATAAATATTTTAAGTTTGTTTATATAACACAGATGAATATTTCTTTTGATCGTGATGCCGCTTTAGGATATTGTGTGCGTCAAATAAACACGAATATTTCCGTTTATGCTTTGTTTATACCGAGTTGGGCAAATGATGTCACTCTGCAATAGACCACGATACGAGTCAGGTCATTGTGTTGTCCGAATTTTTCTTTTTTAAATTCATAGGGATTTTTCGTTATTTGTTTTTTTTTTTGTAATCGGAAATTGGTTAGTAAGCAATGAAGTGCAGTTAAGTAGAGATCGAGACTTGGAAGAGATAGCTTTCGGATGTAGTCTTCAAAGCCTGCAATTTTTTAAATTCACTAAAGGTGAATTTGTGCTCAAACTGCTAAATGGCAGTCTTTGTTGAGTTAATCACCGATTTTTTTGTCCTTTGTCCATTTCCACGGTCCGATTGTCCATTTTTATGTTCCATGGTAAACCAATTCCAGCTGGAGTGGAACACAGTTGTTTGTTATTTGCAGTGGTTTGGTTTAATTTAATTCTCAAACTCTTCTTAAAGAAAATACATTAGCTAGAGCGATATAAGGTACTTTTTGTTAAAATTTTTCTAAGTAAAAGTAAACATTTTTCATTATTAAAAAGTTTTATGGATTATATTTCATTTCGACATAAGGCAGTCAATATTATCCTTTTTAGACATTTGGTACATAACTATAAATTTGAATTTTTTTTTGTTTAAAGGTTAACCTCAATGTAAGCTCCGTTGAAAAATTTAGATAATTTTCATTTGTAATAATAATTTAAATTCCTCTAAGTGTCCCCAACTCTGGAACTTGTTGTAAATCGTTACAAATAAGCCATTGTAAGTTTTGTTGATAAATTTTGTTAATATTATTTGTAATAACTGTTAACGTAAAGTAATAATAAATATGTAATGTTTCTCTCTAAACCAGGAGCTATAGAATTATTTCCTTTAAAAAGATTTTCACCCTTTAATATTTTTTAGGAAAGAAAAGCCTTTCTTTCCATCCAGCAAGGGGATTCTCTTAAACGGCGTCCAAATTTAAATAGTTTGAGAACCTTCTTGTGTTTTGTTGCCCAGGAAATCTATGTAAGTATTTTCTTGATTTCTTTCTTTGTAGTTACTCCTGCCAATCCTTACTTTATTCACTTACTTACGATCCAGCTCTCTAACCAAAACAAGAGTGACCATTCGAAAACTTTTTGGTTTGTTTGCTTACCCTATCTCCAGCCCATAATTGCTCCACTTTCAACCCCCTATAAGTGATACCCAATGTGGTAGGCAAATTATATCGTTACAATTTTTAATAACATAAATGATACATAGAAATTTGGAGGAAATTTTAATGCGCACCATGATCTATGGGATTTCTATAAAATCAATAAATCTGGGAAAAATATAGTACATGTGTGTGTTTGATGAGTTGGCTTGGAAACTAGTCCTTTAGCCAGAGAACTGTAATATAAGATATTAGTTTTTAAATAACGTAACCAACTATAAATATAAAGTTACGTATTAGTTTGTATACTTGTCTACTATCTAAGAAGAGTAAATGGGTGATGTTTATGGGAGTCTGAATTTTAAGTTCTGATAGTTTTGAATACAGCTGATCTGTTTCATACTTATGTTTATCGCACTTAAAAAGAATATGGTTGATGTGATATATTATCGCGTGAATCTACTCCAGAAGGGATAATATTTAACTTAGCCAAGTGAGCTGGTAATGCACCGTAGTTAGTTTTCAGTCGTGTAATTGTGGCTGTCAACTTCTTTGGCATTGCGTATTTGAAAATATAGGTAACATCTTGTGGTAAGGTGGGGTGTATAGTATAATATTGATTATTTGAATTCGTTGCTATGATTTTCCCTTTTTTTTCTAATTTATAAAAATTTTGTTATAATAATGTTATTGTAAGTCCTCCAATGTGAATATGGAAATACAGAGTCCAACACGGGTCGCATATTTAGCAAGCTGGTCAACCAGTTTATTTCCCTCGATACCAATGTGACCAAATAACTGTAATATCTTTACCATATGTTTCATTTTTAATAGCATAAAGAATACTATTTCTTTTATGTTAAGTCATATCTGAGTTTAATCCTTTATTGACCGATAATGAATCTGATAATATTACTGATTAATTCAAATTGTGTAACTCTAGCCAATCTAATGCTTTTTCGATTGCTACCGCTTCAGCAGTATGTATTGAACAATGTGATGGAAGTTTAATTTTCAAAGATTCGCTTTTATGTGGAATGTAAACTGCTCAACCTGTGGCACCTTCCTCTTTTTTAGAACCATCGGTATCACCAAGGAGAACTAGCGCAAGTATAATTTTTAAAAATTACTTTTCAGACGTCAAATAAACGTCAAAGTCTAAACACGCATTTTAAATTTCCTCACGGATTTTAAAGATTTAAACAGTATTAAACAGATAAATTCATTCATTGACGAGTTAAAAATACGAAGCCATTCCCACTCAGGTAGCCTACGAGTGAACATTACCGTGCCTTATCAGTAATAATCGATTTCTACCAGTTTACGAATCAGTAATAATTATGTGAAAATTCGAATTATTTTGTGTGTTATGGAAACAGCAATTATTACTGGACTATAATATTATTATATTCAACTGACGGAAAACTGCAGATACAGGTAACTGTTATATTCCTATTATTTTATCCACAGTGTCCTACTAGGACGTCTGTTGCAATATTCAATATTAATTGAAGTGTTTTTGGTATCCAGGAACACTCACAAAAACGAACCCAAATCAAAACCTCATAACTCCACAAGTCCACCCCACGAAATCATATGTCGCTGCTACTTTATCTAAACCTCCACCTCCTACTTTCCCACGTAAGGAGCAAGCCATTTTAATGCACGCTATTCCAAATACTGTTTTATTTGACTATGTTAAAGCTATAGAGGACATTGTTATCCCAAAAATATTACCTTTGCATCACGTATCCCAAATAACCGCATCTGTATTTATCTTTCCTCGCCTACAGTTGTTGATAATCTTCTAAAAACACATCAAAATATCTCTATCAAATCTACAGTAGTTCCCATCAGAAGACTTATCACCCCAGCTAAACGCGTTCTTATATCTAACGTATCTCCTTCAATTCCACATTCCATAATTGAGAAAGATATTGGATTACAGCTGTTCTCTCCTGTGTCATTTGTGAAATGTGGTGCACTCGGAGTAGGTTATGCACACATAATGAGCTTCCGAAGAGTAACGTACATTATCCCCGATAAGGAGAACTTTTTAGTAGATAGTAACTTTGTTATTACATACGAAAACACTCCTTATAGAATATTTATTTCTATAGATAAATTGCGTTGTTTTTTATGTAAAGAGGTTGGACATACCGCTGACTCATGTACCAATAATCTAACTTCTTTTTCTTAAACTGAACTACCCCATCTAGAGCCCTCTTCATCTGAAACCACTGATATAATTTCTGACGTAAGCACTCCTCTTCAATTAGACCTAACTACCCCAGAGAGCACAGAAACCCCTACTGAAATAGATACTGAAACTATACACCCATCACACCCACCAATTACACCCACACAAGGACAAAAAAGAGCTTTATCACCAGACAGCAATTCTAATATTCCTTCTCTTTTATCTACAGCAAGTACACCCGAACCACCGTCTAACCAAATGTTTCCTCCGTTATCCACAAAAACAAACACTGTCTTCAAACCTCACAAGAAAAAAACAAAAACTACAAAATCAGAGTAACATCAGAGACACAGTTTATTGCTTTCCTAGAAAATACACATGGTAATCCTAGTCCACTTAATGAAGCTTTTGTTTTTACTTCAAATATTGAAGGACTCTTACACGACATAACAGTTCTCTATTTAGAAACTAAGGAAAGATCCCTTAAAAATCGACATACGAGACTTCAAAAGAAAATCAAAAGACAGCTAAACTCAGATGACTCTGATAATATCAGCGTCTCATCTGAACTTCTAACCGATGATGAAACCAATACTCTCCTCTCCCAACAGCCAGAACAACCATCTCACTTGCCCCTTACCCCTTCAACTCAAGCTTCACCTTCAATTTAATCCAATGGAATTGCGATGGCTTCTTTCCCCGTATTGAAAGAATCCAACAACTAGTGACAGAAAAACAACCTGATATCATATGTCTACAAGAAACAAACTTAAAAATATCTAAGCTTCCCACACTAAAAAAGTTCGAAGGATACCATTATATCAGAACTAATTGTAACAGAGCCAGTGGTGGGACATCTATTTTTATTTCCAGTGAAATATATTCATCCCATCTTCTTATCACCATGGAACTCGAAGCTATCGCCGTAACTACTTGGTGTCCAAATAAACTTACGATATGCAGTGTATACATTCCTCCTAACTACCCTCTTAAAGAAATCGAAACTCTAAATCTTATCTATTAGCTACCCGCTTCACATATTCTAGTAGGTGACTTCAATGCTCATGACTTTATGTGGGGGTCAAACCACACAAATGGCAAAGGTAAAACTATAGAAAACGTTATCAATTGCACAGGCTCCTGTCTACTAAATACAGGATCTAATACGCATTTGAACTTTTCCTCTGGCACATTTTCGGCTATAGATCTTAGTTTTAGCGACCCAAAAACATATACTTCACTAACTTGGAAAACTTCCGATGATCTATATGACAGCAACCACTTTCCAATATTTGTATCATCTGATATCTCCAACCATGAACAAACTGTAACCAGAAACTTCTGGCGGCTAAACAATGCCAACTGGAATGACTATACTTCACAAACCGATAACACCTTACCTTCTCTATCCCTATCCGACAATATTACCAATAATCTATTATTAATCACAGATTCCATACGTAAAGCTGCAAATTTGCACATAGGCAAAAATATTATTTCACATAAAAGAAAGGCAGTACCTTGGTGGAATACATCTTGCCAAACCGCAACAGAACAACAAAAATTAGCTCTTAAAAATTACCGCAAAAACAAAAATCTGGAGAATCTCATTGAACTAAAGATAACCAGTGCCAAAGCCCGATTTATTATAAAACAAAGTAAAAAATCATTTTGGAGAGAATATGTATCTTCCATTAATTCAAGAACCAATCCAGCGGATCTTTGGAAAAAGATTAGGCAAATCCAAGGAAACAACACCAACCTCAAAATATCTAGCATTGCTGTAAATAACACTACAATCACTGACAATCAAGAAATCGGCGAAACCCTAGCAAAGCACTTCGACACTAAATTCAAAAGTAAAATAGATACCTCCTTACGAAAACCATTACCTAATGCCCCAACCTGTTCCTCACCCGATACAATAATGGACATCACACATCTTAATTCTCCCTTTCTTTTTAAAGAACTAGTATCAGTTATTCAAACCTGTAAAAACAATGCCGCTGGTCCTGACGACATTCCTTACATATTTATCAAAAAGCTCTCCAACCGTAGCTTACTCAAAATACTTGAGATGTATAATTTAATCTGGTCATCTAATCAATTTCCCAAACAATGTCAAACCTATAGTTACGACCTAATATTATACACAGATACCTCAAAAGAAGATATAGGAGTAGGCTGCTATTACAACCTCTCATTCACTAATTAAGTCATCACTTATACCATCCGTCAGCAGCGTTCATACTGGTGAATTATTTAGTATATTGCAAGCTTTTAGCCATATATATCCACCTAATAAGCAGGTTGCCATATGCACAGACTCTTTAGCATCAATCCATTCTATCAAAAATATATTTACCGATAATCCAATCGTCCAAAAGATCCTAGACTCTTACCAAATTATCTTGTCCCAAAACATAACAGTTACCATAATTTGGCTGCCATCTCACATTGGTATAGAAGGAAATGAAACTGCAGATCACTATGCTAAACTTGCTACAGCATCTCCTGAAATCACCGATAAAATTCAAATTTTTAAGGACCTAAAAATCATATACTAAAAAAAGAACCAGACTCCTTTGGCAACAGCATTGGAACTCTAACCGTTCGATCTTACACGAAATACAACCGTCAATAATCAGTCAGCCTACATTTGACTATTCAGCCCTGTCAAGACGAGATCTCATTGTGATAAGACGACTACGGATAGGACATTCAAAACTCACACACGGCTACCTAATGTCCTCTAGCATCCGTCCCTCCTGTCAAAGCTGCCAATCATATTTGACAATCAAACATATCCTCACTGAATGCCATCAATATTCGGCCAGAAGATTACAATAAAAACTCAAAAGTGAAGTACGAGATATCCTAAACGACCCTGACCAAATAAAAGCTGTGCTACATTTCCTTAGAGATGAACACTTATATCAAAAAATATAATTAGATTTTAATTTAGACATTGTGTAACATATTATCATTCCGTATTATTGTAACATATTCTTAATGTAATACTTATTGTTTGTGTAATGAAAACTCATGTTATAGTACCTGTGTAAGTGGCCATAGTAGCCGAGCACGTTAACGTCGAAATAAAAAAAAAATTACTTTACCTTATTTCTGCCAACAGCTTTAATATCTAGTGCATTATGCTTAACACGTTCAGCCCCGGTGTTATAATTTTTTTTCTTGTCTATTGGTCAGCATTTTATTGTTTATAAATAAGACGAGAGTCGTGGATGCCTTTCGGCATTTCTGATTCATTTAAAAAAAATTGACAATCGAGTTATTGCACATCATTTTTGAGGCATCACATTAATGCCTCGCTGTCCGAGAACTATAAATTTGTTTGTCTGGACAGCTTGGCATTGGCTTGACGAAAGTATTTGACGTTATATTCTGAGTGATTATTTGTTCGGTGCTCTTTGCGTACGGTTATTGCATGAGTGTACTATAAAATATTAGATTACGCGAATTTTTTCGATGGATTCCTACGAGAAAGGACAGAAAATTCTTGGAAGTTTATACGAAGAGCTTATGTCAGATGAAGACGTAGAAGTGGACGACCGTTATGCAAATTCTGGATCATCAGATGATTATATACCCAGTGACACGGAAACCTCGGATTTTTCCGAAGAAATTCCTAGGAAACTGAGAAAATTATATGGCATCAGTGAAGTAGCAGACGAACGCAATCTTGTAGTGCCAGGGCCTAGTGGCATACCAAAAATAGCGTTACGGGGCGTTGAAAATGAGGTAAGTTTTACCAAACTCTTATGGATTGAATAACCTGATACAACAGACCATAAACACTGTAACTTCTGCAATTGCTGTTGTCGCAGAAGAAGATGAAGAGGAGAGTTTAGATTTATTATGGAACGAAGTTGACACTTTCAAGTTGAAAAATTTTCCGCAGGCTATTCAGAATGCTGGGGTAAGACTGGGATATTACAACAATTTTACAGAAAATCCTTATTTCTTTTACAAACTATTTGTGATTTATGACTTGATCAATTAAATAGTTGATCAAACGAATTTATACGCAGATCAACAGATAAATGGCCGACCTGTTGTAGCCAAATCTAAATGTAAACGTTGTTGGATACCAACTACAAAAAATGAAATGGAAATATTTCTGGGGTAATTATATGGATGGGATTGCTAAAAGCTCCACGATTACGCGACAATTGGAGCAAAAATTAATTATTAGTTATCAATATAAGACACAAAATGTATAGAAATCATTTTGAGCAATTACTTTCAAATATTCACTTCAACAATAATGAAACAGCTCCACAACCAAACTCACCGGATTTTGATCGGCTTCACAAAATATCTCCTTTGGTTTAAAAACTTATTTTTACATTTCAGCAAATTGTTATTCCAGGAAAAAATATCTGTATTGACGAGACGATGGTACCTTATCGTGGTCGCTTGAAATTGAAGCAATATATCAAAAATAACAAGCTTAAATTTGGTATCACATTATATGATTTGCTTAAAAAACGGCTACACTTATGACCTCCAAATTTACTATGAAAAAGATAGTCACGGTGGTCAAAATGCCTCCTTATCTGTTGTTCTATCACTTATGGAAGGGTTGTTAGAGAGTGGTCGTACTCTCTTCACAGATAATTATTATACGAGCGTTACCCTTGCGCACACACTGCTCAGCCGTACAACTCACCTTGTAGGCACTGTTCGGTCAAATAGAAAAATGAATTGTCCCGAGGTTGTCGAGAAAAAAAAAACTAAAAAAAAAATAAAAAAATTTACCCTACAAAGTAATTCCGGAGTTGTAATGTTAAAATGGTGTGACAAAAGGGATGTCTTGATGATTAGTACAAAGCGTGGGGATGAAATGTTGAAACGTCTACACAAAGGCAAAAAAAATTGAAAAGCCCAAAATGTTTATTGATTACAATGATTCAAAATCATCTATTGATCTCTCAGATCAGAAAAAAACGTATTCACATTGCTTGAGACAAGAGAATAAATGGTACAGGAAATTATCCACATAATTATTGTTTGGTAGTGCCTTGGTGAATGCTCATATTGTATATACACAGGTTACACAAACTAAATTGACTATAACAGAGTTTTTTTGTGTGTTTTGGCTTGGACAATTGTCATTCAGCCATTCTCAATCAAGATAAGTTTATTAATGTAGTGTGTGTGTGTGTTTGTGTGTATAGAGTAATTGTCTTGATACTTAGCAAAGTCGACGTCATTGTCTTGCTAAGAGACGCTAATTGTATCCGAACGTCTGCGGTCCCCGAGAGTTCAAAACAGACGTCGCTATTCGCTGTGAGTTTCGCCGGTAGCGCTCTCTCGCGGTTTGAAACTTGTACTTTTCTTGTAAAATCAGTGTAAATGAAATATGACAAAACGAGAAAAATAGATATTTATTTAAAAATACAAAATAATGAACTGAAATATTATGGTAAACTGATTAATAAACTAATACACAGAATTAATAGTAAAAGTAATTACGCCTTGTTATTTTATTCATTATAATTATAATATTTAAGATATAAGTTCTTGCGACTGGATGACTACTTACGCAAGAGGTCATTGAGAAAAAGAAGAAGTTTATATGAAAATATTTAATGGTTAAAGCAAATATTTAAGGTTATAGACGCTTAAAACGTCTATATTCTGGTTACCTTTACCTCTGTAACGTTGCAATTCTTGTTTTTATTTTACATTTTTATTCTGTTTTTGCTCAGTTATTTTTTGTGTGCGTAGGCCTTAGTGCTTAGATATCAATTTGTTTTAATTCTTCTTCTTCTTCTTTCGTTTTATGGCCTCCACCTCTTAAATTTGTTTTAATTTTATCAAAATGGATATTAAACATTATACTGGTTTTAAGTCTATATCACATGATATCCCATTTCAACCAGCTACACCAAAAAAGGGAAAAGGTTTAGTTGATGCAGGGCATGTACGCAATGTTTCGGAATATAAAAGCTTTTTAATTTTACACCATACAAATATCATGTTTGCATTATAGGTTATTTACTTATTTTTCTCGTTGATAGCAATAATCCATTTTTCTCTTTGAACTATTTTATGCTTGGCAACAGGAAATGAATAAAATTTACAATGACTGTTGTACCCAGTATTTTTACATATATCATATATTTTTCTTTTTGAAAAATCCATATTCGCCATTATTTGAATATTTACAAGTTAAATGCACAAAACTGCCACTAACAGCGTTGGTGAAAACTGTCAAATCCCCTCTACTCATCGGCTCACAGCGAATAGAACTACTGCGTAAAATGTCCGCTATTAAAACTAATATCAACGACTATTTCACTCATCTTAAAATTTTCACATAATCTGACCAATCACAAATCAAAGACAGCTTGTGTTATCGCGAAAACACCAACTGTCTTTCAATTCTGATTGGTCTATTAGCTTCGTGTTTTCAAAGACGTAACCATGGATACCGATCGCAAAGCAAAGTTTGACGTTTGTCAAAAAAATTATTGTAGCTGTATACGTCAAAATGAGTCGTTTCGGTGGTACTTCAAACGAAGTTATAAACCAAAACATTGAAGAAAATATACCGAGAAACACAAGAAAATCTAAATCTTATATATGGAGACAATTTATGATGTTCTGTGTGGATCGCAACTACAAATTACATGCAGAAAATAACAACGAAAGACTAGCATTCATTCTAAAAGACTGGGCCTTTAACAAATTATTTATAGTTATAATAAATATTTCATGATTATGACTAATTGTAAATTATTCAAAAAATGGGTAGATTTGGGTTACCTAGATCAAATGTATTATTATTAAATTCCTTCCTCTCATTCTACTGATTTTTTGACCTATCACTTTGTTCATGAAATAGTTTAATAAAATACCACTCGTGATTTAATTTAGCTTACAAGTCGGTCTTTTATTTCTAAACTCAACTGAGTTTCTTAAAGAAAACACCACTCGTCCTACGAACTCGTGGTGTTTTCAAGCAACTTAGTTTCGTTTAGAAGTAAATCCACAGACTTATCGCTAAAATTGAATCACTAGTGGTATTACTAATGATAACACCGATGTAAGTAATGAGCTTGTAAAATTAAGAAAAACAGATGTGTGGTTTGCTACGTCAGAATGAAGAATGAATTGGGGCGGAAGGACGCTCAAAACAAGTATTCTCGTTCTAAATTTTTGTGCAACCAATGCAAAAAACATTATTGTATTTTTTGTTTTTTCTCAACACAGAATGCTGTTTTAAAATAATAAGGTGTTTTATTATTATAATTATTTTTGCACATTCTGAAAAAATCTTTTATTTTTTTCATAGTTTTATAATTTCCATATCTTTCGTAAAAACCGTCTCACATCCGATCAGGAAATATTATTTTGCTCCTTGGACCACCCTGTCCAACTTACAATGTAATTTATATATCTGTGGAGGCAAAGTTAATGCCACGGTGTTCCGATTACAAAACTGTAGTGTGGTACAGTGGGACAGTGATGCCACTTGGGGCTGAACGTGTTAAAATATTGGTTTTTAAATAAATAATAACAGACACGTACTGGTGATAAGCCGGACAAGATTTTGTCTCTAAATTATACGAAGACAAGATAATACCCTGAATCGATTATTTTAAATCTGTTATTTAAATTAATGTACCTTTTGTCTTTCGTATCCATTAATAATGTATTATTCTGGGGTGGCTTAACACCACCCTCTGATTTACTTATAATAATAATTAGATCCCACCTTTTTTTGTAGATCTGTTAGTTTATTTTCAAATTAAATACCTATTGATTTGATAATGGCACTAGTCAAGGACACCGGCATAGATTATCGATATCGATGTACACCTGTTTACTGTATAGTACATGCATAAATCAAAATAACCTGATAATTTTAAATGATATCTCACCTACAAATTATCTCGGTCGGGTTTAAACTCTTCTGTCGATTTATCATTAGTATCAGACATCGCTGATAAAACTAACTGGACGTGGTAACAGATACTCTTCGATCAAATATATATATATATATATATATATATATATATATATATATATATATATATATATACATATATATATATATACAATGAATAAGTTCCAAAAGAAATAAATCTTTTGGTCAACGAGGATATCGGTTAAAGGAGAAATAATAAAAGGAAATCAGAGTTTCATTCCTATATTTGAAGACGTTTCGCTTATTGAAATTACAAGCTTCGAAAGTTCAATGAATAGAATAGTGAGTGAAGAATAATAAGGTGTCAAACAAACACACCATTCTCTTGGTAACCGTGGTCAAAATAATAAAATGTTGGTGTTTAAATAGTAGCTTGGCTGTTTCTATGTAGTAGTATTCATGTATAATAATGCGAAAAAGTTTTATTTAAACGTGAAAGAATGAATAAAAACTACTACAAAGCTCTATAAAATCTCGTCATATTGCACGTAAAAAAAACTAACTTATAACAGTAAAGTGTAGATATAAAATTCAAAAATTGACTAAACAACTGGCACAGTTTGTACTTCACTTTAGGGCGCATTTCAAATTACAGGATTCTAACCCGAAAACGAATGTCAAAAATGTCAAATTGCCGGCATTTACAATCATCAATATATATATATATATATATATATATATATATATATATATATTCAGTGATTTTACAGTATTCACTGCTTTCCCTCGCTCAACCGTTTCCTTCCCTCTCAGTTGCCCATTGTCCATGGTTTAGGCCTCTCTTGTTCATGGCGTCGTCTACTTCGTTCCTCCAGGATCTTCGGGGTCGTCCTCTATTCCTTCCTTCCTAGGGGACTCCATTCGGTTATTCTCTTTATCCCTCTGCTGTTGCTAGTTCTTCTTACATATCCATACCACTTCAGTATTTTTTGTTCTATATATGTTAGTATGTCTGTTTCTATTGATGTTCTTTATTTCGTCATTACTTCTCCTATCCATTCTTGTTACTCTACAGCATCTTCGCAGGCATTTCATCCCTTTTGCTATTATCTTACTGCTGTTTTTCTTGTTAGTTATCCAATTTTCAACCCCCTACGTTGAACGTAGGTGACGTGAAATAAGTTTTTCTCGAAGCCAGCTCTGCATGACAAATTTTTTTCAGTCATCATTGTATTGCGTCTAACAAGTCGGCTATGATAAGATGCATTATTCGATATAATAGAGTTAGTATCTACGCGCTAAATAAAATTAAACACATATACCAAAACGCAACAGCCAGTGTTAGAGTGGGTGATCGTCAAACCCAAAAATTCTTGACACAACGTGGGGGACACCATATCGCCGAAACTGTTCACTACGCTTTTGGAATATATATGTAAAAGGGCAAAACTGACCGACAAGGGCATAAAAATATACGGAGAAAAGCTTAGCCATCTAAGGTTTGCAGATGATATTGTACTAATAGCTGATAGGATAGATGAGGCCAAAGAAGTTTCAATCAGCTCTACCTTTCCTCGCTAGAAGGAGGATTGAAAATAAATTTATCTAAAACCCAGATGATGACAAATCTTGTAGTCAGCGAAGATATATGCGTAGGAACAAGATCCACAGACCAGGTAATGGCCTATAAATACCTAGGTCATGAGATCCACATAGGAAAAGATAACCAAACCGTTGAGCTTGTCCGTCGTATAAGACTGACTTGGGCAGCCTTCGGCAAGGTGAACCATATTTTCAAATCGTCTAATATACCAATATGTCTTAAAAGAAAACCCTTTAATCAGTGTGTTTTGTCAGTGTTGACTTACGGTGCGGAAACCTTGACCATGACAAGGAGAACAGTTCAAAAGATCCGTGTGTGTCAAAGGGCGATGGAGCGTGCTATGTTGGGCGTTTCACTACGAGACAAGATCACAAATCGCCAGCTACGACAAAGAACAGGATTGGCTGATGCAGTAGAGAGAGTAGCAACATCTACGCGTTGGAGAATATTCGTAGACCACTTGTCGAAGCATATCGAGTTCATGTCTTCCTGACAGTCGCCAGTTTTCTTCGATATAAAAAAACGACACCACTTGCAGAAAACCAATATCGCTGCTAATATGGGCGTGATTTAGACGCTGGCCCTTACCTGACGGTACTTGCACTCCTGTCGATAAACTGTTAACAAAGGCCTGTCGTACTTTTGTTACTATTGTATCTTGCCACACTTGGCGACTGTATTTCCGACTTTAACCAAGTCTCGACAAGGTAATATTTTTTTTATATTTCCGTACGATATTCCCGAATTCACCGTAGACAATCACTTAACCGTGGTATTATATCATAAGAATTATAGATTTCTCCTATTTTACTTAACACAGATTTGAAAGTTAGTGCCCTATTTTCAAAGGTTTACAATTCTGCGAAAAATATTTTTTTGGATTCATCCAACTTAATCGGTTTTCATCCACGCTGGACGAACAGCAACCAACAGCTTCCGTTAAAGGTAGTATTTCTTAGTCAATCATATACCTCCCAGCTAATTTGTTTTTCCTCTTTTAAGACGGGTCTATGACGCGGATGTCGTGTACTTGAACGGTTTGTTATATCCATTAATTTTTTTATGCGAAAAACTGATACTGATATTCTACTGAATCTACTGCAAATCGTCTCACTTTAACCTAATATTTTGTCTTAATTTACATTTTAAACTAATTAAAACATGCGAAAACTATCCAGATAAATCAATCGAACACAAATTTAACTGCAGATGCTATAACAACGTAGAAGTATTTTCTAACGAGTTTTAAGCTATGAGGATTCGTCTTTTTTCTATTTTTGAATAACTCACATAAAATTACCACTACAAACCAACATATTGCTGCTCTGAACAAAAAATAATAAAAAATTGACATTTCGCCTTTCTTTCTTGTGGTAAGTTTTTTAATCTCTGAAATACTTGTACAAAAAGCAGAAAAATATTCTAAACTCAATCCAAAACCTGAAGATGCTCGTAGAAACCTCGGATTCCTACTTCCTAAAAACAGATATAATGCTTTCCATATATTTTCTCTTTGTTGGTGTATCACGTTGGATCAGTATGTGGACTATTGTCTTGTGGCTTAGTTATTTATGTTTCTGATTATTAAAATTATATTTCAGCATTTTATTTGTTTAAAAATCTCAGAAAATTTCTTTGATCTATAGATTTTTTTCTCCTTTGTATGATAATATTGTTCTTTTTGTATAAATATCTGGAAATTATATTCATTTTTATCCTAATGTAACAATAATGCTGACTACGTTCTTCCAATTTTATGATCTTGACCAGTTGTGAGTTTAATTATTATAATGGCTTTTCTAGTTTTTGGAAACTTCATCTTCGTCTGGGGAATGGCTTACCTTAAGATCTGCTCTTCCACTTTGCGGACTACTTAATATAGGGAAAATTCTTCAGAGTGTTCATGTGATATTTACCAGATTATATTCGGTTGCCTTTTATTTCCTTAGAAGTTTTATATTTTAAGGAACATTTTCAATTTACATCAAACAAAAGTTGAAAGTAGTAAAAATCATTCCAGAATACCAATAGTTCCCTATTTTGATTATTGTAGTTATATTTCCATCCAATACAATGGCAGTTAAAGTCACCTGAATAGATTGTTGTGTGAAAAAGAGTTGATAAAAGTTCATCTGGGTAAATTACTGGAGGTACTTTGTAGCGTTTTAAATTTTCATATCTAATATCTATATAATATAGGTTCTGTTCTAAATTTTGAAGTTCATCCCTGGTTGTTTATCTCGTCAGTACGCATAAAGATTGCCAAGAAATCTGTGTTTGTCTTTTACAGAGAAACTTTAAAACGATCGATAATATAGCAAATTCTTTTTTATATTTCGGCGAAGTTAAATAAAGGTTGATATTCGAACTAGAATATTTCAGGTTTTTTGACGAGATAAGGCAAAAATATAATGTTTTGTTTCTGTTACATTGTAAGGTAGAAAAATATTCCAGTAAAATAAATAATATATACGTGTATTTCTACCGATTCAAAAATAAATATAGATGTATTTGTCTGTGTTTACATACAAATCTCCAACTTTCTGTTACATTGCTAGGTAAAAATAAAGATGTTTTATGGTAGTTCGTAGGGACGAGCGACGAGTAATATTGTTTGTTTAGGTTTTGTAGGCGCAACTTTTTAGGAGATGTGAAAAGAATTGGGATTTACGTTGAAATTTTAAAACTGGAAGGCAGATAGACAGTCAAGCTAGAGCATTCGAGTTAGAGTCAAGCCTGATCAACCGAACGATGTAGAGTCGAGATAGCACTTAGACGAGGTGTAATGTTGGGGCAAATTTGAATCAAAAGTCGATTCATTTTTTTGTGTTATGTCTTAAGACAGATAAGATGATAATACTCTTTACATAGCAGTTTAGACAGAGTAATCATCGGAAGATTTATACAGTGTACCGGAGACTAATGGAATTTTTAAAGATTATATAGGATTATATATATATATATATATATATATATATATATATATATATTATATATATATATATATATATATATATATATATATATATGTATATATATATATATATATATATTATATATATATATATTATATATATATATATATATATATATATATATATATATATTGTAATAAGAACAGAAATACAAAAAGTTAGCATAGAAATATATTTAAGGCAGCCATGTGTATATACAACCAGATATACACTGTTAATTAATAAATTTATTTAAATAGTAATTAAAGACATAATTTATAAGTTATATACTAGATAATATTATTAAAAAATAATTATATGAGGGTATTTTTAAGAATCTAGCATATAATAAATATTGAAAGTTTTTTTTTAACAATTTATAAGTCAGCCATATGTATATGCAACCAGATATACACTGTAGTGTCAAAGTCAAAAAGGAGTTTATTTATTTGTAATGTTAATTTAAAATAAAATTACATATGTAAAATAGTAATAATATATTTCATATAAATGTTTAAGTTACATATAATAGTGTAATTCTGATCTGGAGGGCCTAAAGTCAGTTAAATTGTACATGTAGACCAGAGAAAATTCTAGAAATGTCAAAAGGACTATTTGCATAATCCATCACACAGACAAAAAACCATTCCATTTATTCCAAAATGTTCAGATAGAAAAAATAGAACGATTCGAACCTTATTTATTGCTAGATTATTCTGGAACCAGGAAAAATATATAAATACCATATAATTTGAAGCAGGAGTTCAGTTAGTATCAGTTAGTTAATCAGTCAGAAAAGTTAGAATACAAGAATTTAGTTACAAGAAGATTATTAATTCAGTTAGAGTTGATTCGTGAAGTGAGTTAGTTAGTTACAAGAAGTTACAGTCAATTATTAAGTGAATTAGTTTGAAGAATTTAACAATTCAAGGATTAAGTTAAATGAATTAATTAAGTCAAATTCAGTTGGAGATTAATTATTACTACAGTAATATAGTGACAGTATGAGGTTAATTCATTGAAGTAAGCATTCAATAATACAACCACAAGATCCAGTATATTTGAAAGTACATTATATGGAAATTACAAGGATTTAAATTTATATATTTATATGGTGAGTGGAGATAATTAAGAAGAAACATATTAAAATTGTTGGATAACCAAGGCTGAGTAAGAATAAGATATCGAGTGGTGATAATAACTTTGATTGTGGAAGACTTTAGGCGTTCAGTGATAGAAAAGTACCAAATTTTGTTAATAATTTAATAATTGTAAGAATTTCAAATTTTAGATAGATTGTTTTAAATTGATATTGCTTATATTAGATAGATATGTATGTTTCATAATAGTTATAATAAAGATAATTTAAAAAAGTACTTACAAACTAATTCTTTGAGAACCGCGATAAAAACCCTATACTTACATATATTATTCAAATTTACTCATAGCTCATACAGAAACAACACATCATAACAATATATATATATATATATATATATATATATATATATATAAAGTAAACTTTAAATATTGGGTATGCAGCAATAAAAATGAAAGGTGTACTCTTTTAAATTTTTATTCCAAGCTTTCGGACATTGGTTATGTCCTTCATCAGGGAGCTACAAATGTGATGAATAATTTTTAGAAATTTGTATAATTAATTAAAAATTCGATATTTACAAACTTAATGAGGTTGTATCATAAATGATTTTATAAAAATTGTTGATAAAATTTATCACAGTCTGTTGAGCTAAAACCTATTCCTATATTTAAAATTTTAAAAAATTACTTAACATTCACACAAACTAATTACACAAATCTATAAATCTATGACATAGATATTGACATTGGCAAGTGAAAATCTCACATCCCTAATATCAAGCAACTGCTAGTACAACAAATTATAGGCTTATTATTAGGTATATCGTGGAAATATAAATTATTTTATATTTGTTAATATCATTAGGAAGTGAAACTTCAACCTGTCAATGTTTTAAAACAAAGCCTATTAAATTAACATAAATAAATAAGGTGGTAATTCTAAAAACGTTACAATTTATTGTGATTTTGTTTTGTATGACCCCAGTATCTGTGTGTAAACAAAAATTATTAAATTTAAACAAACTAACTTTGTAAAAAAATAAATTCCTCAAAAATGAACTTTTTAATTACTTAAATGGCAATTGATAAATTATTGTTTGTCTTATTGTTGCATTTATCTAGTAGTAACAAAATATATTTGCCAAAATAATAATGCAATGAATCATATAACAGATATTGGCCATCTAAATGAAATGTTCTCCTATTTGTTACTACTAGATAAATGCAACAATAAGACAAACAATAATTTATCAATTGACATTTAAGTAATTAAAAAGTTCATTTTTGAGGAATTTATTTTTTTACAAAGTTAGTTTGTTTAAATTTAATAATTTTTGTTTACACACAGATACTGGGGTCATACAAAACAAAATCACAATAAATTGTAAACGTTTTTAGAATTACGACCTTATTTATTTATGTTAATTTAATAGGCTTTGTTTTAAAACATTGACAGGTTGAAGTTTCACTTCCTAATGATATTACCAAATATAAAATAATTTATATTTCCACGATATACCTAATAATAAGCCTATAATTTGTTGTACTAGCAGTTGCTTGATATTAGGGATGTGAGATTTTCACTTGCCAATGTCAATATCTATGTCATAGATTTATAGATTTGTGTATAAATAATTAGTTTGTGTGAATGTTAAGTAATTTTTTAAAATTTTAAATATAGGAATAGGTTTTAGCTCAAGAGACTGTGATAAATTTTATCAACAATTTTTATAAAATCATTTATGATACAACCTCATTAAGTTTGTAAGTATCGAATTTTTAATTAATTATACAAATTTGTAAAAATTATTCATCACATTTGTAGCTCCCTGATGAAGGACATAACCAATGTCCGAAAGCTTGGAATAAAAATTTAAAAGAGTACACCTTTCATTTTTATTGCTGCATACCCAATATTTAAAGTTTACTTCCTTACGTGGTCAGCAAATACTTCTGGTTCATTATATATATATATATATATATATATATATATATATATATATATATATATATATATATATATATATATATATATATATATATATATATATATATATATATATATATATATATATATATTTATTTATATATCAAAATCTTAGATTTGGGAGGTTCAAAATATTTTTTAAAATAAAATTTGTTACATCTGGTTTTGGTAACACTTTTGAAAAAGTCACGCGTTGCCAATGAAAAATATCCTTTGCGGGTACTATTCGTTTGTGTAAAATTTATGTCAGACCCGTGCTTTGGAGTATTTTGAAACTATTTGTTGCCCAGAATTAGTGCTCCCTAGAACTCTTCGAAAATATTCAACGGATAACCACCCAATTATTTTTTTAATGAAGATCAGTTCGCCAGAATTGTTTATTTACCTGGCTTTTGCTCATCCATTGTATTTTCAGAACAATTATTTAATAACACGTTTTATTGTTAGAGTTTAATTAGAGTTTAACATTTTGATTATGTTTTTAAGAAAGAATCTCGTGGTAAATTACCAACATCAGCTGACTGGACTTTCGACAAACAGGAATTAGAAAAGGCATTCAATAAAAAAACAAAAATTATCATTGATAACTCACCTAATAATCCTCTTGGAAAATTATTTTCGGTGGAAGAATTAACTTTTATTGCAAATCTTTGTAAAAAGTGGAATGTTATTTGCATATACGATAAAGTGTATGAATGGATCGTATATAAGCCTCACAAACATATTAGAATGGGTATGTATTTATAAGTATTTGTACAAGATTTAAAAAAGGCAAAGGTAATATTTAATTGTACTTACTTGTATTATTATTAGTATCAGTATTATTTAACAAAGATTATTTATAAATTTATATTTGGTGAAGTATTTATATCTGTCTGATCATTCAGTAGATTATATAATATATGTTTTTAGCATATTTTCACTTAAATCATTACCCCATTATTGTCAGTAAGGGTGGAACCTTAGAACTGCCAAAGAAAAATTGTAAATTAAAAATAAAAATAAATAGACACTCAAAGGCAAAGAAAAACCAAAGAACGAATTACAGAAAAAGTTTAAAAGATGTATAAGGGAAGTAACATCGCAAAAAACTCCATTGCAGAAAAAATGAAATTCAGATGAAACATTATATGATGACATTTAATGACATATAATTGCTAGACATTACGAACAACAAAGAAATACCAATAATAATAGGAGATTTTAACATTAAACTGAGAAATGATAAATTCTAAGTTGTTATTGGTGAGGACTGGGAATATTTTAGGCCAAGAAAATAAGCAAAAAAATACCCTGCTTTCGACATTAAACCGACCAGGCAAACGACAAGTGTTTTGAGTAATATGGACCTCTGCAACAAAAGCCTATATGTTTCCTGCAGTCTATTTTTTGCACTTAATTAATTATTAACAAATTAAGGTCAGACAACAGTAAATTTCCGCTTTTTTCGTCTATCAGCAAAAAATTAAGCATTTAAGAATAAGAAACTTATAGGTCATATAAAAACCTTCAAAATAATTTTTTTATATTTTTCTATCCTTATTTGTTGCTTAGAAAGTTGCATATACAATATATATATATATATATATATATATATATATATATATATATATATATATATATATATATATATATATATATATGTTATATGAAAAAATATTAACCTTGAACTAGCTTAAGTTCGCCGACTTCAGATTTCATCATTTCATTCCCATAGAAACAGCTGACCACGCAGTAGAACTTTGTACGAACCGTTGGCCAATATTCATGGGAACAGCGATTCAGCACTTCATACCAAACCTATAAATTGCCATTCTCAGATGCCGGGACCACTCTTAGCTGCAACTTCGACCAGTCCAGTTATTGTAGTCATTTTAAATTAATTTAATTTTGTACTATTATTTAATATTTAATTTGTAACAAATAAAGTTCTTTTTTAAAAAGTTAAACTCGTGATCAGTGATCTAACAATTGGCGCAAAGTCAGTAGGATCCGAAAAACGTTGCTAGAACACGTGTATACTCACTGGCAGCGGCGGATTCTCATCCCTTAACGGAACAAAGAATCTACGGAAGTCCTCACTCCTGTGATCTACGGAAGGAACACCTAGTGAAGCCCCTGGTAGCCGAGCAGAGAGAACAAGGCGACCCTTAAAGAAGAAGACATCTCCGAACAACCTCACTCCTGTAATCTACGGAAGGAACACCTAGTGAAGCCCCTGGTAGCTGAGCAGAGAGAACAAGGAGTCCCGATGTTCTTCTTTATGTAAGTGGATTTTGAATCATCTCGTTAATAATTTTGTTTTAATAATTTACGAAATTGACTATACTGCAAGTCAATTAATCAAGATACAAAAAAAATAATAAAAGTTGATTATCTAATATTTGAAATTATTGATATTGACATATTTCTTTTATACTATTTTATAATTACTGATATTTTATCCACATATTTTTTACTTGCTATATTTTTGGTATATTTTCTTTTGATATATTTTTATTTGACATATTTGATACATTTTTACTTGATATATTTGATACATTTTTATTGATATATTATTTGATATTTTAAATTGATACATTTTTGTCCTTTATATATACCACCACATTTTTTTTCTCCCTTATATACTGATATATTTTATACTTCTTCATACTTCTATTTTTCATTTTCGTTTCAAAATATCTCGAAAAATGCCCGAGACACGTTCCCAAACTCAACAAGAAATCGAACCATACAAGCTTTCGGAAATATTTTCCATTATCCCAGAATTTGAAGGCGATCCGATTTCCCTTTCTACATTTTTAGATGCGTGCGACTGTGCCTTTAAAATGGCCACAGGCGATCAGCGCGTTCTATTAACGATTCACGTAAAAAATAAACTCAAAGGTAAAGCTGCACAGCTTATTAATTCTAGAAAACCACTTTCCTATACAGAAATAAAACAATTATTAAATCTACATTTCTGAGACAGTAGAGACCTGACCTCCTTAATACAAGACTTACAAAGACTAAGACAACTATCTAACGAATCTCCTCTAACTTTCTTTAACCGCTTACAAGTTCTGAATGCAAAAATGCACGCCTCGATCCAAATAGCAAATTTATCCCCAGATCAAAAAACCGCCCGATGTGACTTAATCGATACCATGGCCCTAAACACACTTTTAACCGGTTTAGAACCCCGTTTAGGACAAATTATTAGGGCTAGTAATCCAAAAGATCTCATTGAAGCAAGCAATCGTATTAGACGCGAACTTCAATTGTCATATTTCGAAGAACAAAAATCTAATTCTAGATCAACTATTCCTAAACCCTCTCAACCAATGAGAAGACCCTCATCTCAGTTTACAAAATGTACAAATTGTGGCCGCATTGGTCATCTAAATACTGAATGCCGCTCTTCACGTTTCGTAAAGCCAAACCAAACTTTTTCTAGGCCACACGGTTACCAAAACCAATATAATAATGGACCTAATAACTATCAAAACAATCAGAACCCTAATAGGAATCAATATTCTTCCAACAATCCAAATTTCAACCAACAGAGACCTTCCTTTTCATCTCAAAATCAAAATCAAAATCGTCCATCTGTTATTCAAAGAAACCCAAACTTCCAACGGGCACATGTCTTAAACGAATACCCTGACGAAATAACGACTAACTATTATACAGATGATTACTACACAGATAATTATTATAATACCGATAACTATGAAAACTATGACACAGATTATTATACAGAAAATAATCCACAAACTGATAACTTTTACGAAACCAATAACACACAAGATTATCAAAATTTTCTCTCACTTCTGAATCAAAATCATCCTCCCAATCATACGAACCACTCAACGGATATTACGAATATCCAAGAACAAATTCAAGCACTCAACTTGGACGACTTTTATCCGAACCTCAATTTTCCCGAACAGACATTCATGTAACCCCATTTCATACAATGAGTTCCAAAAATTTATATTATATTAACGATGCTACCAACACTTTTAAACTTTTAATCGACACAGGTGCTGGAATCACTGTTTTCAAAGAAAACACAGCACGCAATTATCATAATAGATTTCCTGAAAACGTTACTATTCAAGGTATAACCGATCAAAAATTGTTAATAACAGAATCTGTCCTAATTCCCTTCACTGACAATAATCCTCACAAAGTCTTTATTTTCAATTTAGACATTGATTTCGATGGCATAATAGGCCTAGACTTTTTAGATCATTATGAATGCGTAATAGATCTTAAATCCCGACAGTTGCATACAAATTTTAAAACTGTCACCCTTCACAAAGTAGGGCACGAGACAAACACCCCTCAAGACAAAATACCGACACACCCTACAGAAACAAGACAAAACGAACCTAAAATAAAAATTAAATCAGATTCTAAACAAGAATCAAATTTAAAATACCAAAACCCTATAAATGAAAAATACACTATCATAAAAAACCGAGATCAAGAAAAAAATCTTGAAAGACCGGAGAGAAAACGAATAAAAGGAACAAACAGAATTACCATTGACAGCCGGACCGAACAAATATGCAAATTAAAATGCAACTTATCGAATACAGATGCCATATTATCAGCTCAAGAAATAGAAAAAGTAAGATTACCTCATGCATTAGTCCATGTAGACGAAAATGGAGAATTCTTAACTTCCGTCCTAAATGCTAATGCAATGCCGAAGACAATCGAATTTTCAGACATTTCAATCGCACCCTTCAAAAATTCCGAGACAATCCTATCCTACAACGGAAATGATTTTGAAGAACCCGTACTAGACAGAACACGAATAATTAGAGAACAACTAAGAATTGATCATCTAAATTGCGAAGAACAAGAACTAATTCTAGATATATGTACTGAATATGGAGATATATTTTATGTCGAAGGCGACAAACTGACCTTCACAAACGAAATCAAACACAAAATCGAAACAAACAACGCTAAACCTATCTTCACTAAATCTTATATATATCCTCAAATACATAAGGAAGAGGTAAAGACGCAAATTAATAAAATGTTAGAAGAAGGAATAATCCAGAAAAGCGTCTCGCCCTGGTCGAGTCCAGTCTGGGTCGTACCGAAGAAATTAGATGCGTCAGGAAAACAAAAATGGCGAGTTGTTATTGATTATCGAAAACTTAACGAACTCACAGTACAAGACCGTTATCCTCTACCACAAATATCAGAACTATTGGACCAACTAGGAAGATGCCAATACTTCACAACACTAGATTTAGCGTCTGGATTTCACCAGATCGAAATCGAGCCACAAGATATCCAGAAAACGGCCTTTTCCGTCGAAAATGGACATTACGAATTTGTGCGCATGCCATTCGGACTAATGAATGCTCCATCTACTTTCCAAAGAGTAATGGACAACATCCTTTTAGGAATACAAAACGAAAGATGCTTAGTGTATATGGATGACATAATTATCTACTCACCCACTATTCATGATCACATGTCACGACTAACAGAAGTTTTTAAAAGGTTACGAAAAGCAAACTTAAAAATACAGCCAGACAAGTGCGAATTTTTAAGAAAAGAAGTAGCATATTTGGGCCACCTTGTAACAGAAAATGGTGTAAAAACAAATCCAGTTAAAATATCTTGCACCAAAAACTTCCCGGAACCAAAGAACACCAAAGAAATAAAATCATTCTTAGGCCTAGCCGGTTACTACAGAAGATTTATTCCAAACTTTGCCAAAATTTCTAAACCACTTACGAAACTACTTCAGAAAGACGTAACTTTTATTTTTAATTCTGATTGCAAAGAAGCCTTTAACGAACTCAAAAATATTTTAACTTCAGATCCAATACTTATATATCCCAATTTTGAGGAACCATTTTTACTAACAACTGACGCTAGTGCATTCGCGATTGGAGCCGTTCTATCGCAAGGCCCTATTGGAAAAGATTTACCCATAGCTTATGCCTCCAGAACATTATGCGGTGCCGAAACAAAATATTCGACTATAGAGAGAGAACTTTTAGCTATCGTATGGGCAGTCAAACATTTTAGACCATATCTTTTTGGCCGAAAATTCACCCTTATTACCGATCATCGACCCCTTACATGGCTTTTCTCGATAAAAGATCCCGGAAGCCGATTAGCGCGTTGGCGCCTAAAGCTCGAAGAATACAATTATAAAATAGAACATCGCGCAGGAAAAATAAACAGAAATGCAGATGCCCTCTCAAGGATAAAGATTAACCATTTCAAGGATTGTGCAAACTTTCAATCAAAAATCTCATTACATGCATCGAATGAAGATGACACGGAAACTCAAGAAAACGAAGACGACGATGAAGAAAATATAGAAAAAATGTCCGAAGAACTTGACAAGTTTATCGAACTGTATAGAACTAAATCAATAATCGATTATTCAAAAATTGAAACATCGAATACGGACTTATTAGACAAATCCAACAAAAATATTATTACATTTTTTTGGCAAAATAAACTTGAAGAACTCCACGAGAAAATAATGGATGACATATTCGAAGAAAACATGGAATATAGTAACCGAAGAATTAATATTGTACACAGCAAAACTGTAGAAGATCGAAAATATTTTATTATACCATTACCGTTTGATCCCGAACGAGTAATATCACATTTATTTCTTATACTTTTTGCAAATAAAGATCAATTCGATGAATCAAAAATATATTGTGTCGAAAATAATCTCGAACTGCCTATCCTAGAGATATTTTCGTATATTTTTGCTGACAAAGAATTAAAATTAAGAATCTGTCAAAATATAATTAAAACAGCCAGCGAAGACGAAATCCCTCAAATTTTAGATCAATACCATTGGTAAAAACAATTTACATCGAGGAATAAACGAAACTGTCAGAAGAATAAAGCAGAAATACAATTGGAAGAATTTAACAAAAGATGTAGAGAAATTTGTAAAAGCATGTGAAATTTGCCAAAAAGTTAAGATTTGCAGGAAAAACTTAAGTGGACCATTAGTCATAACAGAAACTCCAAAAACACCATTCGAAAGAATAAATATGGATATATTCGAATACCCTACTAGGAACTACGCTTTAACTATTCGTGACGAATTGACAAAATTCACGCAAGCCTATCATTTGAAGACAAAAAGGCAGTAACAGTAGCCAACACACTCCTACTCTTCTTTCAACACTATGGAACACCACTAAGAATTCATTGTGATTGCGGTCGAGAATTCGAGAATGCTATAATCAAAGATCTATGCGAATTATACGACATCAAACTAACATTTTCTAGTGTTAACCATCCACAATCTAATGGGTCTGTGGAAAGATTTCATGCCACACTCTCAGAAATGATTAGAGCAAATCAAGCCGAGAACCCAAACGATCATCCCTTCACTATACTTCCTTATGCAATAATATGCTATAACAACACAAAAAATAAGACCCACGGTTTCACACCATATGAAATTTGGGCACACTGCAGGCCGACCACCAGAAACTCTATACAATCAAAAAACACTAATGAGCAAGTATATTCGAGACCTGAATAATCGCATGGAATATTTTTACAAAGTAGCGAAAGCAAAAACAGAAAGACAGAAAGAAAAGGCGAAAGTAAGATTTGACGAGAATATTTCAGAACGAAGACCTGATTTTAAAATTGGTGACAAAGTTTACGTAAAGGAATCCCAAATTAAATCAAAATCGGATAATCTTTTTAATGGACCTTTCGAAATTCAAGAAGTTTTTACAAATTCCGCAATTATCCTTAACCCCAAAACTAACCAAACCTCTAAAGTAAATTTTGACAGACTGAAACCTTATTTTGAATAATTTTCCTTTACAGATTCTATGGACTCCTTTCTATCGTCCAATCCCAAATTCTCCTCACTCCAATTAATAACACAATTGGAATATTTTTTCATGAAAAAGGAACTATACGAATATCTAACGACAAATGGACTTTACTTGTTTACAAAGAAATATTCCCTATCAAAACTACAATATCCAACAATGACAGAATTTTGGAAAACCTATTAGAAAAATTTATTAACGTCGATACACCGAGAAAACTTGCCTTTCAAGCCGAAGTACAGACACATATTAGTCTACTAAAACAAATCTCAAACTCCGTCAACTTAAAATATAAAGAAATAACCTCCGACACAGTACCTTATAATAAACGCCTAAAACGCGGTTTAGTAAATGGTATTGGAACAATCTGGAAATCTATTACTGGAAATTTAGACGCCTCTGACGGCGAATACTTTAATAAATGTATAAATAAGATAAATTCCGACGAAACTCAAATTGAAAATCTCCTAAAAAATCAAATATCTGTTACCACTTCAGTTATAAGAACTTTCAACACTACAATTCAAAAATTGCAAATAGACGAAGAAACCTTTAACAAAGACTTAAAAACTATCGAGACTACACTTCTGGACATTAATAATGACATCTCCTTTTACCAAGCACAATTACAAATACTAGATTTATGTGAGTCCTTAATGGAAAGTTACGTATTTTTAGAAAATTATTTAAATGATATACTAAATTCTATCACATTCTCTCGCCTGCAAATTCTACATAGTTCTATTATTTCGCCCATAGACTTATTGGACGCTGTAGCGCTTACGCTACTGATTAACCCCTTAAGAAATTTTTATTACCCGCCTACGATCGATTTTAAATCGACATTTTTCCCCACACGCGCAGTAGTCGCTTAAAAAGGAAGATTGATCGATTTTGTGCGGAAGCGAAGCGGTCAGTTTTGGTCAGAACTCTACGCAGCCACGTCAACCGGTGAAATTTTTCACCTTCAAAGTGACGGAATTGGAGCAGAAAAATAATTTGGGGAAGAAAAAATAATTCATAAATAAAATACATATCTTAGTAATAATAATAAGTAAAATTTTTAAAATCAATAATCTAAAGAGTTCCACATAAAAGGAAGATTTTTTTGGCGTGTTGCGGCTCCATATTCCGTCACTTCACTTGAGAGTATTCTCTTGAGAATATTCCCTCAGGGATATTAGTAACTTTGAATCCTTAGATAGTTAGCAATTTGTGTACGTAACCCGTGGATTTTGCTGTCACCCAGAGACCAGTGACTGGTTGTGGCTTTTGTGCCCAGGATTCGTCTTTACAGCCATAAACTGATTTAGCCGTGCTCAAGAGGAATTTTCCTATGGACTTATGGGGCTGTAAAGATAAGTTGTTTGACTGTGTAATTTTTTTTGTTACTATCTATTTACTTTGTTACTATCTATTTACTGTTAACTCATCATATGCATATGATAAGGTGAATACCTTTGTGATAATTTAATTTTTGATATAATCTAATTCTAAAATAGTGGGGAGAAGAAAATACATTACATGTTTTTATTGGGTTTTTAAATAGGATTTCAAGAGTACTGACCAAACTCACTTTTGATATAATATTTTTTTTTAATACAATACATTTGATATAATACAATTTGATATTGGGAGAGGGAAATAAATTTAATGTGGTTTTTTTTTAAATATGATATAATGAGTATGGAACAACTCACTTTTTGGATGTAATGTATTTAATAGAATTGTAACAGATTTATCAAGTTTGATATCTTTACAATATTCTAATTTGTATCTCATTTTAGTCGAACTAGTTAAATTTAAATTACTACCTTTTTGTGTTAAGACTTTGGCTATGATACGGACTATTCTTGAATTTTTACTGATATTTTATACTTTATTTGGCCAGTGGTAGTAATTATTCGCTTATTAAGGGGCTATTAGGTCCTATTGTATCTGTACACCATCCACTACCACTGTTATTTGGCTTTGCATTATATGTAAATTGTTTATACACATATACCTATATACATTTTTTATAAATATATTTATTGTTGCTATTTTGAGTTTTATTTCAGTTCTACTAACCCGTATATAACATAGCAAAACAAGATTATTATTTAGTATTTTTGTATTTCAGGTTATTATCTCCAGATTTATTTGTTACTTCAAAATCTCAACTATCGTTGAGTTGGCGCCCTTCTTTTCTCTTCTTATTGTTCTCTTTCTATAAATTTATTCCCAGTGACCTTCTTCAGTTGTATCACGTTTGATATTACCAGGTCTCATTTCTTTCTTGTCTCATTAGCTCATTATCTCTTGTTATTGTTGTTTATATCTTTAAAGCCACAATCCAGTGCATTGAAGCTAGCCCGAACACTCACTTGAGATTTAGTGTCTCTTTGGCCATTTAAATTTGTTCCTCTGAGCTTAGCCCTATTTTTAGTATTTTTTTTCATCACTTCTCTTTCAGTTCTTCTGAAATTTGGAAGTTCTACACTTCCTAAAATCCAATACTCCCGGAGTATTGAGCGTTTCAACGCATTAAAAGAAATCTCACAGTCAATACAAAATAACGTATTGCCTCTACCCACTTATATGTCAAATATAGCTCAATATATTGACATAATAAAACTACAAGCTTATCAGCTTGATTCAAAAATTGTTTTTGTTCTCGAAATTCCGTTAGTTGATCCCGAAATATTCACCTTGTATCAATTATATTCAATACCAATATTAGATAATCAAACTGGTTTTCATCATATACTTTCAACTGTTCATAAATACATTGCGCGAGATGATGATTCAATTTCATATTTCTTACCCATGGACACCGAAAAATGCAAACAAATCAGTCAAAACCAAAGAATGTGTACAGACATTCTTCCGTACCCCATAGACACAGATGCTATATGTAAAGCACAGCTTTTGAAACCTCTCAGCAACTTACCAAAAACTTGTCAGATGTCCATGCTCTTGGCACAAGGATACAATGTACAGGAAATCGACCGAAATTTATGGTTACTAACCATTTCCGATCTATTACCAGTAACGATCAAATGTGCAAGAAAAGAAGTCACTACACAAATAATCAAAACAAATTCAATCTTAAGATTAATTCCCGAATGTATTGCATTCATCGGCAGTACCAGAATTCATGCTAGAGACCAAATTGAGAAATATACAAATATCACGTATAGAAGTCACCCAGTTAACGTACCCTACAGATGCTGTGACCATTTTGAGACAAAGAATCACCTGTCAAAATTGAAACCACTAAAACTCAGTAAGATCAACGTAGATGACTTAAATATTGCACAACACAAATTGGACCAATATTCAGAAGAACTGGACCATATTATGAGCCAATCATTCATTGAGGAACATCTACCCTTATTCACTATATCAACCTTATCCCTGATTATTATCCTAGTTATTCTATACCTTTTCTGCAAATACCGAACCAAAATATTCCCAAAAATTGCAATCTCCTTGTCCCAGGATCAGACTTCAACTTCATTACCACGCAGAAATTCCATTAGACAGAAACTTCAAAGCTTAACCTCCTTCAGAAGAAGACCCAATGTCCAAGAAGAAAGCGAAGCAGAAACACCAATTACTCTGTAAAAGTCAAAGCAATGGCATTGACTTTTCACTAATAAGGGGAGCTGTTATATGAGAAAATATTAACCTTGAACTAGCTTAAGTTCGCCGACTTCAGATTTCATCATTTCATTCCCATAGAAACAGCTGACCACGCAGTAGAACTTTGTACGAACCGTTGGCCAATATTCATGGGAACAGCGATTCAGCACTTCATACCAAACCTATAAATTGCCATTCTCAGATGCCTGGACCACTCTTAGCTGCAACTTCGACCAGTCCAGTTATTGTAGTCATTTTAAATTAATTTAATTTTGTACTATTATTTAATATTTAATTTGTAACCAATAAAGTTCTTTTTTAAAAAGTTAAACTCGTGATCAGTGATCTAACATATATATATATATATATATATATATATATATATATATATATATATATATATATATATATATATATATAATTCTTTGGAGGATAACTTTCGGGAAAGCGTCAAAACAAGTTAAAACACTTTATTCTAAATGTGAAATTTCACCGAAAATTTCACATTTAGAATAAAGTTCTACACCAAACTGGCTTATACCATCTCTAGCTGATCCTTGTTTTGACGCTTTCCCGAAAGTTATCCTCCAAAGAATTGTATTCTTAGCGTCGTTATACAAACTCTATTTATATATATATATATATATATATATATATATATATATATATATATATATATATATATATATATATATATATATATATATATATATATATATATATATATATATATATATATATATATATAGTATAATGGTAAGGTTAATTGGGTTAGCAGCTGAATAATGAAAGCCAAAGTGTGCTCTTTTCAACGACTTCGTTATATTTCGTTAAATTTCTTTAACATCTTCAGACGAATGCTACAATATGTTACAAAATGGTGAAATTGTGTATTTTACATAAGATGTAGTGAAACACTTACTTGTGTGAGGTTGCAGGCATAAGTGGTATTTAAAAGTTCCATGTTGAAAAACTTTTTTGAAGATTTTTTTATAAAGCAAAAAAAATATAAGTTGTATGTGTTATATGGTGGCTTGAAAACTCAAACAATAAAAGTGCATTTTTGTTATTTTTCTCCAGTGTGATAGTACAATACAAATATTAAAAAACATTGAACATTTAAGAAACAAAACAGTTAAAACACAACTACATATCACATTGTCATTTTTTGGACCAGTCTATTCACCTATGCACAAGGAGGTGAAAATTTAGTGTGTACCTCAAGGTTAAAGTGTCTTGTCAGCTATCATATTAGTAGATGTCAGCCAGAAAACTAAAGCTGTGTTCAGTTCATGTGTAAAGTTACATTTAATTGAAAATTATGTTATGTTAATTTAAGACAATTAAATTCTGTTGTTAATAAATATATATAGAATTTATTTATTTCTTTGTGAACTGGGTTCTGGGTGTGAACGTGGTTGAACAGAACCATAGAATGAATTTTGCAGATGTCAAAATCCTCGAAAAAGAAACAGCTTATAAGAGAAGACTTTTTTTAGAAATGACCCACATAGCAACAACAGATAATATAATCAACACCAAATCAGATATACAACACCTTAGTGAAATTTATTCCTTTCTACTACAGTTGGAAACAAAAAATAATCAAGTCAACGAACTGGAATATTCTGAATAGTATAATATTGTCTATTAAAACTCTTCTGACCATCCAATAGAAGTAGTAACCTAATCATTATTATTGCAATTGTTGCATTTTTCCAGGAAATAAAATTCTTAAGAGTAATAACAACAATTAAAATAACTTTAAAAGAAATAATCACAAAGAAATAAATAAATTCTATATATATTTATTAACAACAGAATTTAATTGTCTTAAATTAACATAACATAATTTTCAATTAAATGTAACTTTACACATGAACTGAACACAGCTTTAGTTTTCTGGCTGACATCTACTAATATGATAGCTGACAAGACACTTTAACCTTGAGGTACACACTAAATTTTCACCTCCTTGTGCATAGGTGAATAGACTGGTCCAAAAAATGACAATGTGATATGTAGTTGTGTTTTAACTGTTTTGTTTCTTAAATGTTCAATGTTTTTTAATATTTGTATTGTACTATCACACTGGAGAAAAATAACAAAAATGCACTTTTATTGTTTGAGTTTTCAAGCCACCATATAACACATACAACTTATATTTTTTTTGCTTTATAAAAAAATCTTCAAAAAAGTTTTTCAACATGGAACTTTTAAATACCACTTATGCCTGCAACCTCACACAAGTAAGTGTTTCACTACATCTTATGTAAAATACACAATTTCACCATTTTGTAACATATTGTAGCATTCGTCTGAAGATGTTAAAGAAATTTAACGAAATATAACGAAGTCGTTGAAAAGAGCACACTTTGGCTTTCATTATTCAGCTGCTAACCCAATTAACCTTACCATTATACTAATTAATAATTGGACAGCTGTGATCATTCTTCCTATATATATATATATATATATATATATATATATATATATATATATATATATATATATATATATATATAAATAAGGATCACTCGAAGAGTGGCGGGTTTTTCGGTCAAAAATTGGAGAAAAAAGACAAAGATGATGGCTACTTCATCTATTTATTGAAAACGTTTCGCTATCCAATTTGATTGCATCATCAGTTCATCTAAAAAGAACAATATGAAAAACCTAACATCCAGTGAAAAGCTATTAAGTATGTTACCTCAAAAAGATATGTAGCAGTCAAAGATATTTACAATTATTGTAAAGAAGCTTACGACAATGGACTAAATATAGTTGACAATTTTCATAAAATTAGCACAGCAAAAAAAACATGTGGTAGTTGTACATGTATGTTAAAAAATATAGGTAAAAACTTTATCATGTATAAAAAACAAAATTAGTGTAGAAAAGAACTAAAAGGTCCAAGAATGCACTTCCAACAGTAATTAAATAATTAAGATTTCATTTTAACTTTAGGTGGCATCATTCTAATGTTTAATTAAAAATTTTAGTAATTTAAAAGTAATAATAAAGTTACCACTATGAGCTTGTCGAGTGGTGCCGGCGAAATGAAGGCAACAGGTGTTTAACGTCAACAACGTGAAAAGACAGATGCCAAGAGGTCAATGAGTGACAGAACAACAAGGCGTATTACTACCAACTCCAGTACAGTAGAGCGGTTTATTTAAAAATATGACAAAATTTGGTCGACAAACTGTCTGTAAAAACCAAAAAACTGAAAGGAAAAGGTGGTTAAGAACTCCTTTTTTCTCTCCAGTAATCGGTTGAGATGAAATAAAGAACAAACAAGAGAAGTCAATCCAAAAAATCATATATTAATAGTCTACGTTGTGACTGGTTAGCCAGCCACAGGGGAAGGATGATCAAACTTCCAACAGTCCAAGGTTCATCACATTTAGAACTGAATTTAATAAGATTCTATGAATCAATTTATGATAATAAAGTTGCACTAAATTATTTGTATGGTTGCTTTTGTACAATTGTATTAATTGTTTCCAGTACGACCGTCAATCCAATATATATATATATATATATATATATATATATATATATATATATATATATATATATATATATATAGAAATAAATATATATACATTGCACCCCAAAATTAAAGCATAATTTTAAAAACCGTGGTCAATCAAATAATTTTAATGTTTCGATTTTTGTGCTAATATATTATTGTTACCTCCTGTATATTGTAAAACTAATCGAAAGAAGAACCATTTTTTGCAAAAAAATTAAAAACATGCTAATTATGCTTAATTTTATTTCGAATTTAGTTGGGTTGGATTACATGTTAAACGTTTAAAGGGGTTTTTCAAGTTTATTTAGTGTTTTTTCTTTGAAATAAACCACCAGCAGCAAGAAAATCGAAATTTGTCAGAAAGTTACTGTTTTAGAATCGTTACTCTTGGCGAAGAAGGATCCACTCAAGTAGAACTTGCTCAACCTTTTAACGTCACCCAGTCAACCATTTCAAGAGTGTTAGCACGTTTTTCTGTTACTACAAGTAACTCGAGAAGACTTGGTCAAGGCCGTAGAAGGCTTACAACTCCTAATCAATATCGGTTTTGACACTTGTTACCAGTACTTATCTACAAAACAAATTTTTGGATCGTTATAACTTTAGAATTAGCCAGAATACGATTAGAAAAAGACTTGCCAAAAACGACCTACATCCTGGAAGGGCACCAATTGGCCCATTATTGACCAGAGACCATAGAAGGCAAATATTACATTTTGCTCGTGAACATGTTGATTGGAATAATGACGATTGGGGAAGAATATTGTTCACCGATGAATCCAGGTACTATATTTTTTCTGATGACAGGAGAAACCGAGTGTATAGAAGGCCTGGGGAATGCTACGCACAGTGTAACACCGTAGGGACTATACAGTATGGCGGCGGCTCGGTAATGGTGTCGGGTGCAAGGTTATTAAAAATAGACAGGTTGTCTGGTAACTTTACACCAATCAGCGTTGAGAATATAACGGCGGGAATTACGTCACTGAGAATGCTACATTCAAATTCATTCACTTTACTCCTTGAAATGAACACGAAAAGCAACAATGATTGTAAATATATTAATCTATGTATATCGAAAAAAATACGTTTGGACTTTTAATAGCTATTTATTGCATTCCATCTTTAAAAAATGTGGGAGATAAGTACCTGCAGAGTTACAGAAATTATAAAATATTATTCCAGCTAAACATATATAGTAGAATAGCATTACTATATTAAATTGGAAGTAGATTCTTTCTTGTGTATACATGTGACACAAACATGTTAATATACTATATTAATAATGGATTAAATACAATTTACTTTTTTTAAATTTGAATTGAGGATAATGCATTAGTGGATTATTATAAATTCATCCAAACAAGTAAACCATGCTGAAAACGAGATTTAACTAAAGATTTATATATCAGAATTAGTAGTTTTTCTCTTAACTTCAATATATTTAAGGAACGTCTGATTACATTACTGGATTATATAATAGAATATAAAAAATATTAAAACATGATTCCATTAAATAGATACCTTTTAAGTTGTACATAATTAACTGTAAATTATAAAAATCAAAATCAGTGAATTAACACATTTTTACTGAACAGTTAAATGACTATACCTACTTACGATCTTTTTCAGCTTTTTAGGTTGTATGTTTAATAGTTTAGCTGTTAAAGCATCCTCATAATCGTCCATGCGAAAGTGTATACTACAAACTCTTTTATTAAAACAGGGCCACTAATCCTTCCTATGACACTTGCTCATCCACTGCTTTTGAATTTTTACATTTTTTGGAAATGTAAAAAACATTAAATTCCTTCCATCCTTTTTGGATTTTTTTTTCCAATTTTTTTTTGGAATTAAGTTATATTTTTCCTGCATTAATCCCAATGTTACCTTTTCTATATAATACAGCAGAAATAAAATCCAGTAAGACACAACCACGTTAAATGTATCTTAACACTTGTATAAGAGTTTTGGGTCCAAGTTGTATACTAAAAATCACTCAATAATATCTATGGACATATTATATCTCAAGATATTAACACAAACTATAGCACTAACGATATTTAACAACAAAATATATTCTCCAAACCACTTCTCCTATTTTGTTTTCAAACAATTCCTAAAATTGGCCCCCTGGGTGACGTCACACGTCATATTTCATTCTGTCAATGTCAAGAGTTACCATGCAACCTTCCTTTTACTAACCTTGTGTGGGGTGGGATTAATTTAGAGGCTCGTACGGAATTAGAATAGATCGCGGTCGGATTACATCGCAGAAGTATATAACAGATATTTTAGAAGAGCATGTCGTGCCATTTGCACCATTTATTGGCGATAATTTCATGCTTATGCAAGATAATGCCAGGCCACAGACGGCAAGAATTGTGCAGCAGTATCGTCAGGAGGTTGGAATTCCTGCCATCGATTGGCTTGCGAGAAGTCCTGACCTCAACCCAATAGAACATGTTTAAGACATCAGAGGCAGACGACTTAGATGTCTTAAACATCTTAACTCTAACTACTTAATGCACCAAACACATTAGATGAACTGTTTTTGCGGTTGGTTGAAATTTGGGATCAACTTGATCAAGAAAAAATCAGAACGATTATTTTCAGTATGAGAGATCGTTATCAAGCAGCAAAAAATGTCATAGGAGGCAACACTCGATACTAGTACAGGGTAATAGTATTTTCCGCAAATCGCCAGGAAATTTTGACATTCCTGTCAAAATTTCTTGAAGAAAAAGTCAGGAATTCCTTATTGTAAGGAAATGTCATTTCTTTACTGCAAGGAAATAATATTTCCGTACAGTTGTTAGTGTTCTACATAGAACACCAGCAATTAATATTAAAGGCGTCAAGTTTGACAATTCAACCTCAATACGTTTCCATAGTAACCCAAGTAATTTTATTAAGAATTTCAAAGCACCATTTATTTGGGAATAAAATTATCGCGTTTTTTTTTAAATCAATCAATATCTGTCGATTTTAAACGATTTGCGGAAAAATAGTATGTTTACCTCGTAGGAAAAGCCACATTCCTGGACTCTGTGTTGCTAAGTCTCGGCTTGCGCCTCGACTTAGCAATCTTCACAGTCGTCCAGGAATGTTAAGCTTTTCCTACCCGGTAAACAATGTACTATTTCTCCAACTATAAAAATTGCAATTTCGTAATTAATTTATATTGTTAGTTTGTTTAGATCAGTTGTTTGTTTAGATGTTTAGATTTATGATGTTTTATTGTTAATTTCAATACATTTTTTGTAAAAAAGAAAAGTTTTTTATTTAAGATGTTCTAAAACAACCATAAAGCAGAAAAGAACAAACAAATTTTTTTTCAGTACAACTCAAATAAGAATTTTAAAATTATGCGTTTATTTTCGAGCGCAGTGTATGTATATAATTATATTCATCTATATGTATATATATATATATATATATATATATATATATATATATATAATAATAACATATATAATAATAATAATAACATATATAATTGTTGAATATGATAATAACATGAAAGAGTCCCACCAGAGCTCAATCCTTTTGATACCGTAGGTATCTGGGATGAGTGAATTTTCCCCTTAGAGGGAGTGTGAGCCGTATGGCTAAATCTGGATAATAATAATAAATAAATTTAAATATTACAAAATAATTTTGCAAAAACATGTTAATTTTTTTATTAAAAACAATTAAAATAACTTTTTAACCATTGCCTGCAAAAAAATATGTTTTGTACTAAGAAAGCCTGTATTTTTTATAAATTAAAAAAAAATAGCTAGGAGACGTTGAGATGAAGTTAGTGTTTTTTTTAAATTGATAGCACCTTTATATATCTTAAAGCAATTACTTTTTACTGAGAATAAGCCATAATTGTTGAAGTTTAAATTAAGTTTAGTGACGTTTCAATTTATATTTCGAAAGTCTTCGAAATCTTCTATTTCTCAAAATACCTTAGAGATCTTAGGGTCATCTGAAAGAACATGTTTTATAGTTTGTAACGAATATTTTGCCTACCACCAAGACTATTTCTATAGGGGATTGAAAATTGGGGACAGAAATTACTGGGGTGGACATAGAGTAAGCAAAACAAACCGGATCGCTTGCGAACGGTTAGTCAGGGTTTTTTGGAGACATGGAATGAAAAAGTGAATGACAAAGGGGCTGGAATAGGATAATTACAAAAATGAAACAAAAAGGGTACTTATATGGGTCTCCTGGACAAACACAACACAGGAAGGTTCTTAAGCTATTTAAAGTAAGGACGCCGCTTACAAGAATCTTCCTGCTGTGTGGAAGATAGGCTTCTCTTACTAAAAAATAGGGTTAGAAACTTTTAAAAGGAAATAAACAACTTGGTTTAGGGAAAAAAATTAAACATTTATTGTTATCTTATTATATAACAAATATAAATAGTAATACAAAATAACAAAAACAAACTTACTATGTTTGACGAAACTTACAATTGTTAATGGGCGACATTTTGTAGCAGAAATAAATTATTACAAATGAAAAATATATTTTTAAGAGGACCTATGCATAGAGGTTAACCTTTAAAAAACAACTAAACAAAACAAGATCTCAATGTATGATTAGGTACGGATCAATTGTAAAAAAACATAGTGCTTACTGTCATATGTTAATACTAAATTTTAAAACTTTGAGAATAATTAATATCACCGCTTGCCACTATCTTTCTTTTTTTTTAAATTGTATGTACTTTTTGCGTACATTACAAATATGTAATATTTAAATATTTTTTTTACTGAGTTTAATGCGTCGACAACTAATGGTCATTGGCATGGTACAGTGAATTTTTTACAGTCAGGTACCTAGTGTAGTGTGTGTGTAGGTGCAGAGTAATTGTCTTGATACTTAGCAAAGTCGACGTCATTGTCTTTGCTAAGAGACGCTAATTGTATCCGAACGTCTGCGGTCCCTCCGGTGAGTACCGATCGCACAAGGATAGAAATTATTTTCATTTATTAATTTTTAATAAACGAAAATTTCTCCACCCAGGTGAGATTCGAACTCACGACCTTTACGTTTAAAGGTAGGCGTTCTTACCACTGAGCCACAGAGGGGGTTCATTTAAATAATTAAATTGTTAAATAAATCATATTATTTGTTTGTAAATAATGCATAAAAACTATTATTTTTTCAGTTTTTAATATTTCTTTAGTGATATTTGAGATAATTTTTGTTGTAAAACATAAATATTTATGATTCATATTTACTTCTTTAATTCAATTATTTCTAAAAGCAATATTGGTTTATATAATGCTTTGAAAATAAATAATCCCAAATAAACTAGGTTTTATTTATTGCTGAACATGTGAACGGGTTGCTTTTGTCGAAAAAGTTCGATTTCATACCCACATGATGAAACTTGTTTTCTATCTATCTATCTAATTAGCCTTCTTTGGTCCATCTTTGAACATAGGCCTCCCCAATCCTTTTCCATTCTTCTCTGTCTGTCTCTACAGTCATCCATCTAGAGCCCACGTGCTTCTTGATATCATCTGCCCATCTCATTTGGGGCCTTCCTCTGCTTCGTTTATATTCCAACGGTCTCCAACTTATAAGAATTTTGTTCCATCGGTCTTCTTTTTGTCTTATATTGTGTCCGGCAAATCTCCATTTTAATTTTGCAACTTCTTGTCTAACATCCCTCACTTTTGTTTGCTCTCTTATCCACTCGTTTCTCTTCTTATCCATTAGTCTTATGTGCAACATTTGTCTTTTCATTGCTCTTTGGGTTTTTATGATTTTGTCCATGTTTGCTTTTGTAGATGTCTACGTTTGGAAACCATAAGTAAGAACAGGGAGTACGCATTGATTATTTACTTTGGTCTTAAGATGCTGTGGATATCTTTTGTTTTTAAGAATGTAGCTTAGTTTGCCAAATGCCGACCATGCCAGTCTAACTCGTCTCTTGATCTCTGCTGCTTGGTTCTCTTTGTTAAGTTTTATAGTTTGACCAAGATATATTTAATCCTTAACTTGTTCTATTTCATCTTGTCCGATTCTCATTGTGATGTCTTCATCTGTATTTGTTATAGTTTTGGTCTTGCTGTAATTCATATTAAGGCCTATCTTTCCAGCTTCTACGTCCAGTTCTTTCATCATTTCAAATAATTCTTCTTTTTTATCGGTTATCAATACGATATCATCAGCGTACCTCATTAAGAAATATTCTAATAGAGAATTCATATCCTTCCTCTATCATTAATAAATACCTTTATTCACACAGCTATGGTGACCAACTTAGAAACATCTCAAATAATTCAATAAATAGCATTGTTCTGCATAGTACTGATCTTGAGAATCCAACCACCCATTATTCTTCTTTACCTTATTTCCCTCAAGTTACTGAGAAGCTTATTAAATTGTATAAACAGAATAACATACCGGTTAAAATTGCTGTTAAGAATGCTAAAACTGTTAGAAATTTGTTCTCTAAAACTAAAACACCCTTGTCCACTTTGGAACAAGTTAACACAATTTATAAAATTCCATGCGCTAATTGCGATTTATATTACATTGGTCAGACTGGTAGATCATTAAAAGGTCGTCTCACTTCACATCGTAGTGACATTAATTTATCAAAACACACTTGTGTCCTGGCACAACACGCGATAAATACCAAACATGAAGTGGATTTCAATGAAGTTAAGATCCTTGCCACTGAACGCAATCTAGCTAAAAGACAGTTTTTGGAAATGTGTTCAATACTAAAACATCCTAATGCTTTAAATAAGAGAACTGACATAAGTAACTCGAGCCAAATATACCATGCTATAATTTTGCAGAATTAGGCTTCATGATCTTCTCACTCCATTTTTCATGAAATAATTTAAATACATAAAATAGAAATAAAATACATAAAATAATTAAATAAAATAATTAAATATTCTTATACATATTACATATGAACTTATTATTACATATGCAACTTACATTGCATTTTCATACACTGATTACTTAGATTAGTGTGAACATTTTATACTTAAATAAAATAATACAAATAATGTAATTGATTCATAGAATCCTTTGCAAATTACAGTTCCAAGTGTATGAACCTTGGGCTGTTGGAAATTAATTTATCGTTAACCACCTGTGGCTGATTATCTAGCCATAATGATTAACGTTATTACTTATATATGAGGTTGAATGAAAATCTCCTGTTTGTAAATCTAGACTGATTAATGAGAGGAGTTGCTATTACAATACCAATTTCTTTCACTGGTTTGTCTTTTGCAACCGGGTAGTCATCCAAACTCATTAAAACTTTTAAATTGACCGCCCAATTATTTGGGTTGGTACCTCCACCTTGCTGATCTGTCAAAAGTATTTTGACCTCAAGGTTGGCTGACTTTTCGCGGTTTAGTTCGTTCCGGTTCATCTAACGACATTTTTCCGGCGACAGCTGTAGGGCTTTGATCGGTAACTTCATTTTACACTACTTTTTTAATTTTTATTAACATCACTTATAATGCTACCTAAAGTTAAAATCAAAGCTTAATAATTATAAAATAGTTGGAAGTTATCTATGATTTTCTTGGTTCTTTCTCACTAATTAATATTAAATAACATTTCATTTACTTTAGACCACATGGTCATTTGCTGTGCTAATTTTTATAAGTTCATATATGTTGTTAGTTACTTGATTGTTTATACAAGATCAGCGTATTATGTCCATTTACTTAAGTTCCATTCACATTATTGTTAATAACTTTGACTGCTGCATGTCTTTTTAAGGTAACAATTAACATCGTTTCCATGATTGTGTGGTTCTCATATTGTACTTTTTAGATGAACTGATGATACTTTCAAAACTCGAAAGCGAAACGTCTTCAAAATAGATAAAGTAGCCTATCAACTTTGTCTTTTATTTCTCCACCTAGAGACCGATATAAGAACCCACCACTCGTCTGAGTGATCGTTATATATATTGGATTAACGGTCGTACTCCTTTTTCCGATATATATATATATATATATATATATATATATATATATATATATATATATATATATATATATATATGTATATATATATATATATATATATATATATATATATATATATATATATATATATATTGGTTATTAGTTCCGTATATCTGTGGTCAATTCGGCTGTTAATCAAAGAACTTTTCACTGCCCAATGTTCGACACTATCGAAAGCCTTTTCGAAATCTATGAACGCCATATATAGAGGAATGTGGTATTCATTTACTCGTTCTATTTTCCATTTACTAAGTATTTTCATACTTAGTAAATGGTCACTTGTGCTGAATCCCTTTCTAAAACCAGCTTGTTCTTTCGACTGGTATCCATTGAATTTTGTCGTGAATCTATTGGTTAAAATTTTTGTTAGGAGTTTATACATTACATTGAGGAGTGTTATAGGATGGTAGTTTTTTATATCTGCTTTATCCCCTTTCTTGTGTAGGATAATGGTTACTGATTCCTTCCAGTTGTTTGGGATTCTTTTTTCTTTTAATATCTTGTTAAAAACGGAATGTAGAGTATTAATTACCACTTTTCCACCATATTACAGCATCTCTGCAGTTATTGCATCTTGTTTTAATCGATATTATTATGATGTCAATATGCTATGCTGAAAAGGTTACAGAAAATTTTCCAGGACAGCCTATTTATCTTTAACAGTTTTAAACAAATTACAAAAAATTGGTTTTTTTCTCTTCAAAACAACTTTTTTTAATAATTTGAGAGTTATTTTAAGACAAAAGTTATTCATCTAATTTTTATGTTAAACGCTTACTTTAATCGTAAATTGCAAATAAACAACTAAAATAGTTAAAAAAAGTCAATTTTAACATTTTTCTAGAGCATTTTTTAATAGGTTGAACATCAGATGTAAAAAAAAACAAAAAAACAAGATGACAGCTTGAGTCAAATCGCCCAGAAAGCTCAATTTTGTTTTAATTTATTATTGCAAAACTCAGTTAAAAATATATATAAACAAATTGATATACCGTTGCTTTTCGGAATATTGTTTATTTCTTAGCCACAACCTGAATCTTATTTTAATCGAAAGAATATGATGCTGTAATATTTTTCTTTTGAACCTATTCTCTATCCTTCCATTGTTGGATATAGGTTTACCCCAGTTCTCTCCACCTTTTCCTATCCCGAGCTGTTGTCTACCATGTGGGACCTCCTTGTTTCCTGATGTCATCTTTCCACCTCATCTGTGGTGTGCCTCTTGATCTCTTTGCATTGTATGAACGCCACTTTCCGATGGCATTGTTCCATCGTCCATCGTGGAGACGTTCATTGTGTCCAGCCCATTTCCATTTTAGTTTTGCTGCTTGTTCTATCGCGTCTACTGTCTTTGTTCTGGTTCTGATCCACTGGTTACGTTTTCTATCTCTAAGTGATACACCCAGCATTTGTCTCTCCATCGCTCTTTGTGCCTTCCTTATCCTATCCAAATTGGTCTGTGTAAATGTCCATGTCTGTGCTCCGTAGGTGAACACCGGTATTATGCAGGAGTTATATACCTTGCTTCGTAAGTATAGAGGGATTGTTTGATTTTTTAGAACGTAAGAAAGTTTGCCGAACGCTGCCCATCCCATTCTTACTCGTCTCGATATTTCGGCTGTTTGATTTTCTCTGTTAGCTCTGATTGCTTGTCCTAGATAAACATACTCATTTACCTGTTCTATTTTTTCTGTTTTTATTTTTATTGCCTCTTGGTCTTCCATGTTTGTCATTACTTTTGTTTTGTTGAAGTTGTAATATTACAGTAAAAAAATAGCAAAGGTGTATCACGGGAACCTGCTTAATATAAAAAAAATAATAAATAGTTTAAATTTCATTTTTTATTTGTTGGATAATTTTAATAAATTAACAGCTTCCCATGGTAAACTTTAGTTAAACTTTTCACTGTAATGTAGCATATCACAATTATTCTTTCGATTAACATAAGATTTAGCATATGGATAAAAAAAAACAATGTGTTCAAACATGTTCAAACAAGTTTAGATGTTTGTCAAATCTATATATTTTGAAACACAACGGTATATTAATTTGTTTATAAATATTTTAAACTGAATTATGCCATATAAAAAATAGAGTTACGAATTATGTACATAATTTGTAAACATTCACCTCATATGTTTTGTTTTTTAAATGTTTTAAAAACATTTTTTTATAATTGTGATACCCCTGTAATTATTATTGCACAAAGCTTTATCTCCCTTCTTATCAATGGAACATACTCTTACCTCTCTCCGTACTTCCGGCACTTCCTCTCGCTCCCAGATTTTCGTTATCAAGCTACATATCCGCGTTAAAAATACTTCTTCCCATGCTTGATTAGTTCTGCAAGAATACCATTGCTGTCTCTACTTTTATTGCTTTTCATGCTATATATGATTTCTCTAATTTCTTTCACGGTGAGAGTCTCCATTGTTTGCGCCGTGTTGTTGACTTCCCCTACCATTTCCACTTTCTCCTCATTATTAGCTTCCCCTGCTTATCTTCTATTTAATGCCCTTCTTCACTCTTTTAGTAATTCTATTTTCTTGCGTTTTGGTCACGGCTTCCTTTCTCGTCCTGGTAGAAGTTTCTCACATTTTTATTAATGTAATGTTTTTCAAACTCGTAGAGCTTTTTATCCATATGCTCCCTTTTCTTTTTCCTAAATACTTTTTTCGCGTCTTTTGTCTCTGCTTTATATTTATTGCTACTTTCGTCACTTGGTTTGTCCATATATTTTAGTTTTGCCTCCTTGGCATCAAGCCTTATCTGCTTTCTTGATAGCTTTTTCTATTATTCCCCACTCCAATTCGATGTCGCCTTGATTTTCGCTTTAAAGTAGGTTTGCTGCGTTTGTTCCTTAGTTTGCCGACGTTATATTTTCTGTAGGATATTCTCTGTTCTCTCACATTTGGGATAGTTTTTCTTAATATCGTGATTATTACCATATGATCGGAACCCGCGTCTGGCCCTTTATTCTTTTATAACTTCTAACATCTTTTATTAATTTTGGGGGCTTTCCACTTGGATATGATCGATTTGGTTGTGTGTTCTAACATCTGCAGCGATCCATGTTTCTTTGTAGATTTTCTTGTGATAGAAGTAAGTACTCATAATTTTTAAGTTATTTTTTTGCACAAAGCCTACCAACAACTTCTCATTCTCATTGCTTTCGTCATGTATCATTTACTTTCCGCAGTTTCTTGTTACATCTCTTCATTTCTCACCTTGGCATTTAAACCAGCTATTACAATTTTAATATAATATTTTATTTGATCTTATATTTGAATATAAGAACTTATACTCTAACTTAAACTTATATACTAAGAACAATACATATATATTGAATATAATGAACTTATATTCAATATAAATTCATATTTACTGTAGAATTCCTGTTTTACATCCTGGTCTTTATTCTCTGAAGGAGCATGCACATTTATTAAACTTAATCTTCTAGTTTTACTTCTTAGTCTCAGCCCACAAATCCGTTTGGATATTGGCTTGAACACTATCACACTTTGTAATCGATCGCTAATTATAAAACCCATTCCCAATATTTGGTCTTTCCCACCACTACTGAAAAAGTTGTAGTTGTCTATAATTGTTACACTAGGTATAATTTTAACACTTTTGTTTTATTTCTTGCATGACCAGGATATCCACTTTATATTTATTTATTTATTTCAACGGTAAAACCATTTACAATAAAATACAACAAATAGTAAAAAGTAAAGATCATGTACAATAAACATCAAAACAATAACAAAGAAAGAAACAGTAAAAATTTGTACATTAAAACAGTATATCGTATAACAAAAATTAAAAAAAAAAAAAGTATCGGTATCACATAGTAAGTATCACATATCTAGATTAATAGTCAGATTCTTAAGTTGCCTTTTAAAAGCATAAATGTTGGGGCAGAAAGGATCCAATAGGTGGTGAGCATTCTCGACAAGGGAAAATGACGAGCATAATCAGTCCTATGAAAAGGAATATCAAAGAGTGCAGTGTGTCGAGTTCTATGCATTGTGTTTAAGTGTACATTGGCTAATAACAAGGGACAATTAATAACACTGTTTAGAATTTTAAACAAAAATATCATATCAGCTCTCAACCTGTGGTTCTTTAATGTAGCAATGGTAAAATAAGACATTATTCTAGAATAATCTATGAAATCATTTTCAGTATTTTTTATATTAATATGTGCTTTAAAATCTAAAGATCTTAGAAACTTCCTCTTAACACTCTCCAATCCATCAATGTATACTTGATGAAACGGGGACCAGACAACGGAGCAGTATTCAAGACCTGAGCGTACCAGAGAGCAATACAATAAAATACAATAGGTGAGAAATCATGACTGTTACGATAAATAAAACCAAGATTACGAAATCATGTTTCCTTAATTTTAAGAAAATGGCTTCTAAATGTCAATGCACAATCTAATAATACACCCAAATCTCTAATCTCAGTAACTGAATCCAAGAGTACATCATTAAGAATATATCTATTAGCTATTAGATTATTTATACGACCAAATGAAATACAAGAACATTTAGTTGGATTTAAGCTTAAACCATTTTGTTTTGACCATAAACATATGTTGTTTACATCATCTTGTAGGAAATCTCTATCTGATTTATTATGTATACAACGAAATATCTTAAGATCATCAGCAAATAGCAGGAAGTGTGAGTTTTTGATAGCCTTACCAATATCATTAATGAACAAGTTAAAAAACAAGAGACCACAATGAGACCCTTGTGGTACACCAGAATAACAATGAATTTTTTTTGAAATATAATTGTTAATAAGAACTTGCTGTGTACATTTCATCAGAAAACTTTTAATCCAATTATCAATGGGGTCACCAAAGCCAGATGCATGAAATTTGTGGACCAAAAGATTATGATTAACCTGGTCAAAGGCCTTTAAGAAATCAGTGTAAACGCTGTCAACCTGAATTTTATTCTCAAATGCACCCAACAAGTATTGTTGGTAATTGAGAAGGTTTGTTACAGTTGATTTCCCTGTAGAAAAACCATGTTGTTCATCAATAATTATGTTTCTGCAAGCTCAGGTGAGATTTATCGATACCAATTTATCAAGAAGTTTCGGGATTGCGGATTGAATAGTTATACCTCTATAATTGTTAACACACTCGCGATTGCCAGATTTATAGATAGTTATAAGAAAACTATTTTTCCAATATTGGGGAAATACAGATGATGACAATGATAAATTGAAAATTTGTTGTAAAGGTTTACAAAGGGAAAAAAATACAGTTCTTAATAAGTGCTGCAGGTATAACATCAGGCCCTGAAGAATATGTAGTTTTTAAACTGCTAGTTCCCTCGAAAACATCAGTCAGACTAAACTTCAAACTCTAGAAATCAACATTATAATCCAATTTAAAATTAGGTACATTACACTCACTATCATTATATGTACCTGAAAAATAGCTGGCAAATAGATTGACTATTTCATCACCATTCTGAGCTATTACATCCCCACTTTCATTAGACATTACATTAGGATAAGCACTAGACCCACGTGTATTACTAACATACCTCAAAAAAGATTGGGGATTACTTGAAAGATTTGCTTGAATATTCTCTAAATAGTTCTTATAACATACTGTTTGTAATGCTTTACATCTTGTTGTTACATTGTTCCATCACTGACATTATATGTTTTAGGGCGCCTACTTCATAAGTACTTCTCATGTTCTTCCGGACTTTTATCCGTATTGTACTGGGATGACGTTTATTTTTTCCTATTTTCCTTGCTTCCTTAATTGATAATTCCTCCATGTTCTCGTTCATTGCCCTAGTTCCATTATCCTTTGATCCATTCCTGCTGATTGGCTCTAATTTGCTAGTGGGTCCATCTCCTCTTTGTTCGATTCTATCTCCATACTCTGTCATCTATCGTAACCTTTCGAAATCCCCGTTTTACTGTTTAACTTGTCTTCGGGCCTCTTGTGCATTTTTCTTTATTTAATCTTGCATTAGTCTTTAACTCATAATTACTTTTCTTTTATTTTTCATTAGCTTCTCCTTTTCCTCTTAGTTTTTTAGATGCAGTAGACATTTTCTTTTTCCTATCTTAAGGCCTAATTTTATCCCATGTATGTAAATGTAAAGTTTCTTCTATCATTTTTCCCATGGCCGATTTCAGCACGTCCGGCTCATTAGCGTCTATTTTCAAGCGTATGTTACGATCACGTTATCCTTTTTCTTCTCTTCCTCTAGGTACTTAAGTCTGGTAATTAATTCTCGAACTTCATTCTTTGTTTCTTCACTTTCCTGTCTAATAGGTTTATTTTCTTTCCCCGGCATCTGATTTTCTGCTCCTAATTCTTTTAACTCTTCTGCGTAAACTCTTTGCTCTCTTTTAAAATTATCCACGTCTAAGGTTAACTATTTTAGTTTTTCCATCATCTCGTCTGTCATTTCGAATCCATATGGAGAGGTCAATTGCCGGATAACAGTGCCAGTGAGAGTGTACTACCGCCATAATAACTACATAAAATGATTGTAGAAAATCCATTATTCGGAAACCGAGAGGTTAAGAGCTTTAGGAAAAAATCCTGAAAGAGATCAAATTTTATTTATAAGTGAGAGGTATATCACGTTAAAATTATTCGATTCCTTCTGCGAATATAGCAATTACATAGTTTTTAAAATTCTGGTGGCGCATCCACCAAAATTTAGAATTTATGTCAAAACCAGAAATAATTTCCTACTTCATGACCTGCTTTATCTCCAGGCTGGAACACTAATATTTCTTCTAAAGTAAACTTTTTTTGAAATATTGAATTGAATCAGTTCTAAAATGATCTACTTTCGATATACTCTATTTATTGCACCCTAACCCTGCAAATGAGAGTGTATATACTTAAAACCGACTTTTTAATAATTTTCGCTTATTTGTTGACATATTTTCCTTACTTTTTACACTATTTGTCTACTTTGTAATAATTCCCTTTACTTTTTGCAATATTTTCTATTGTTTCTTACTTATTTACATTTGTTCCAAACTCTTTACTCATTTTCGTGGTTTTTCACACATAAAGGTCATTTCTTCCAGGATTTTTATACTTTTTAATAATTCTCTCTACATTTTTTTTTCAAATTTTTCTCAATTATTCCTTACTTTTTTACTAGTGTTACACCTTTTAAAAAATTTTGTTAAAATCCTTTATAAAAGGTATATAAAATTGCCTCAAACGGGCTATCACAAACACATTGCAAAACGTATTCGAATTAAACAATCCATCATCAGTGCAAACCTGAAAGTATATAACCACTTTAATTAAAAAGAACGTTAAATGAAAATGTTGACAAAGGTTAGAGCAAAATGTGGTTAATACTTACGGTTGTACATGCTAGTAGCCACCAAAATATATGGGTAAAAACCCCTTAAAAGTTATAAATTTAACATTATTTTACATTATTAGTTTTTATAGTTTGTGATGGTTAAGTTACCGTTGGATAGGTAACATGGCGGCGTATGACTCTACATGAGTAAAATGGTCCTGAGACGAAGTGCCTACGAGGACCTGTTGATAACAACTGATTATAATGACATTGATGACAAGTTAGGACGGATGTTGTGTCAGAGCAGTCAGTGTAACTTATGGTAGTTGTCTAAAATTGACAGATGTCAGCCTTATTTAAAATTAAAAAAAATTTAAAATTATAATAATGTAACAGTATCAACCATCAATATTGTAATCTGTATTGTAAATTAATTAGATAGGTATATTTGTAACATTGAAAATTGGTTTCTTAAAAATTAATGTAGGTCAACTAGAATTTATGAAATTTTGTGGGATTGATAGGCAACCAACTATACATGTGTAAGGATATATTTATTTTAAGCTAGAGATTTTGTCAAAAGGCCCTGTATGTTGTGAGACATTTGGTACCTAGAAAATGGTAAAAAGACACATGTGGGAAGATGGGTCCTAAAAGATATATTATTGAGTATTGATGTAATAGGTGGAAGTGTGTTTAGATCTGTTATTGAGCTGAAATGTAAATGTGACAAGAATGTGATCATAATATGGTGTTCATGTAGTACTCAACTTAAAACTTAAGTATAGAAGGCCCTTTATGTCAAAAAACTACATTTGGTACCTACCTAGTAAGGATAAATAAAATAGATTTTTAAGTTATAAGTAAGTAAACATGAATTACTGGTTATGTGTGTAAAGTAAAGATGGTAGGTTGTTTGTGTATGTGGGCAAGTATGCCAGACTGAAAGAAATATGATGGCTGAAAGATGGTTAGGTGTGATATTGTTCCTACATTGCTCGAGTTATAACTCAAGAAAACAAAAGGCCCTATATGTTAAAAGAAACATTTGGTACCTAAGAAATATAAAAGTAAAAAGGATGAGTTATAAGTTAGAGTGTAGGTAGGTGAAAAGTTTACAGGCTTATGGAGTGTATTGTGACAATATGTGGAAATGTAAGAGTAATTGTGTTTAAGGTGGATCTGTCAAGTTTACTAAAGATGTGTGATGTTTAAATGTTATTATGAAGATGAATGGGAAAACTACAAAAGACTGAGGACCACAGAGACCCGAAAACCAAACCCTGCGGGAAATTGGATGAGTGAAAGGAATTGTAAATGATAATGAAAAACGCAGTATGAAAAGGTGAAGATGTGTGATTGAGTGGGTGATGGTGTATATTAATGAAAATTGTTTTTGGAAAGAACAAAATTGTTAGTGTTTGTAATATCTTTAAAATATTATAAACACCTATCACCATGGTAAGGTGTATTGCTTGTGGCCTTTCTCACAAAACACGAAACTTCTTTTCATCGGTAAGTATTTGTTGAAATTAATTATTAAAATTAATAAAAAAAATTATTTGCTTGTTGACCAAGGTCACAACACTTCAAACCAGTGTATCTTAAGTGTGAAAGTAGAACTAGAAAATTTTAATTTTTGTTGACTTTGGCTAATGTAATACTCATTAATTAACTATGGCAAACAAAGTAATGTTAATTTATGTAACTGAAAGTGTTTAAATAGAAGGTAGAAAATCTAAAATTTATAATATATACCTTGTACCTACTATATAAAGCATTTCCATTTTTAGATTTCCCAAGAACGAAAACAAGAGAAATGTGGTTTTATTTTGTTGGAAAAATGTAATATATTTGGGTTTTTATAAATATTTGAGTATGCAGCACTTTAAACTTATTCGTTAACTAGTTCGTAAGGTTTTATTATGCAATTTGCAATTTAGTTAAATTTTTCAATGGATTGTATATTTTAATATCTTTTATTTTGTGATATTCAAGATATGTAATTTAAGAAAATTTTAATTCAATATAAGGTTGAATGTTCCAATAATTAAACTTTGATAGTATACAAGGCAACTATCGAACACAGTGATTAATTAAATCTTGCCCAAGTACTTTCGATCAATAGATCATCTTCAGGGGCGTTTCGTCAGTTGTGGCCTATCCGACATAAGTAGAATGTCATAAATGTAAATTTGGACATAACAATACAATACACAAAGACAAACAAACACTTTAAAAATTTTAAAAGGAGAAGCTACATGTTACATAGAAACCGGAGACAGAATCTGTCTAACTCTTCTACAGATCCTCATTTACTCTGAGTGTTGCCCATCAATTTGAACTATGGCACTTTGGTTCCAATATAATGTTTGCACTATATTTATGATTTATTGTCAATGCGTTTGTTCATAAGTATTGATATTGATATAGTTTTTCATGTCTTACTTTATCGAAAGCTTTTTCGTAGTCAACGAAACACAAGTGTAGATCAACATTTACATCCCGACATCACATCAAAATCACATCCTGTATATTTACTGACCAACAGTAAAGGATAATTTACTTAAGTTTTGATTGGCAAAAATTAAAATTACTGAATAAATCTGTTTTTAGAGCCTATGTCAGTGTCATGAATGTCAGCATCAACAACCTTTGATGATACTGATTGACCATTGACCATGTGGTGACCCCAAAACCCTCTATCTCTAACAACAGCATTTCAAGCTTTGATATTTGAACCAGCTAATTAGAAAAGAATAAGTTGGATCTCCAAATAGCCCGATGTTTATATGCAACAAACACATCATTTCGTTCAGTTGAACATCCTGAATTTAAAAATATGATCAATGCATTACGTCTTGGATATAAGTCACCAAATATGTAGGAATTTTGTTTCAATCGATTTGCTTAATAAGGTTAACAATTCAGTACAAACAATTAAAGAAAATGTATGCTACAGGAAGGTTTGTTTAGCTCTTGACGGCTGGAGCAATGTTCATAATGAACCTATAATAGGCGTATGCGTTACGGATATAGAAAGTGAACAGTGCATCTCATAGAGTCCATTGATACGAGTGGGAATAGTCACACCTCTGAGTATTTATTAGAGCTATTTAAAAATTCAATTAAGAAATGTGAAGAATATAATGGTTTTTCATCTAATATATTGAATTTATTTGCCCATGAAATACACAAGACTATTTAAAAAAAAACAATAAAGCTTATTGCAGTTGCTTTGGACAAATTCCAAAGAAATACTTACACTATTTGGAGGCTACAGAGATATGGGGTAGACAACTTCTGGAAACATTCTAGACTAAACATACAGATGACGAATTTTTGGAAAGTGATAAGGTCGTATATCATCATGCACGTATAGTTTCCGACAAGTAGCGTTACCAATCCAACAATCGGATTGCGCGTTCACATTTTTATACATAGAACGTTTTAGTTTGGTGCGGTGATATGTGTTGATAGAGGTCCTTCATGCTTAAAGCATCTAGCACCCTAACAAAATCAATTTTGGTTGTATTAAATTCGGTATATAAGAACCTGAAATATGATGGATGAGTGTGCTGTACGATTAAAGGTGTTGACGTTTATAAAGGAAGGTCAGGCAAAGAAGGTGGGGCAAATTTGGGAAGTGTGGGCTATGAGAAGAGTTATCGGTGTAAGGGTTGAAAGTCACGGTTGAAAGATACATGGCGATTAACGTAGTTGGGGCTTATTTGCTTTTCTTTGATTATTTCCAAGTCTTCATATAGATCTAATTTTAGAAAAATTTTTTGAGGGATATTGTGTAACAAAGAGACGTCTTCTGTAATATATTTTGTGGGATATTGAGTTCTGTGCTTTAGAATATTGAATTCTATGTGGTAGTTAGATTGGGATAGTGGGATTATTTCCAGGTGGTGAATGTAACTGTGAATGTAACTAAAAACAAAAATTTTTCATCATCTTCTACTTCTTTCAATAACTCTACTTCCAACACTCCATCGAACATATCCAACAACTCATTATCCATCAACCTACCTACTACTTCTCAAAATTACTCATTCAATGTTTCTTTTCCATAATTTTCAGACAAAAAACAGAAATACCAACTCCATATCCTCAAATCTATCCAAAACAAAATTAAATATCATAATCTAACTATTAGTAAAGCAGACAAAGACAATTGCCTAGGCATTCTAGATCAAGATTTATACAACGACAAGGTCACTACATTTTTTTCTGATAACAGTTTTATTCTACTCCCTGAAGATCGAACAAAAAAGTTCATTAACAAAATCAAAGCCACCAATAAACTTTTCACAGAATTTCTTTCAGAACACGATGCTCCATATTACAAAATACCTAGTAACCCATTAGCACCCAGATTGTATGGTTTACCAAAGATAGACAAAGAGGGCATTCCCATTCGTCCCGTTGTTAGTTTTATAAATACTCCAGTTTCTATATATATATATATATATATATATATATATATATATATATCCGGTTTTTTAGGCGTTACGCCCGTCCGGTAGGGATCTATGGAGGAGTATCACCGAGCCGCAAGCCCTTATCTCTTGCCGTACTGCTCCACCATAGGCCGATCAGAACCCAGCATATCCTAGTCTAAGCCGCAGATTCATCTAGAATTTTAAACTGCTGCGTTAGACTTTTTGTTTTCTGTACACCGAGCTTGGGCTCGACCCACATCCACTAAACCATTCGACAGTGAAGCGAATGAGAGGCAGCCGCACAGCCCGCTGAGCTATCTGACCGACTACTCCAGTTTCTATCTTGTCAAAATTCATATTGAATCTCATTAACAATATGACGAACTTCACCCCTCGCTTTTCAGTCAAAAATACCATTCATCTAGTCAACAATCTCCAACAAATAAATCTTCATCTCAACATCACAATGCTTTCATTCGATGTCAGCAATCAGTTTACTTCTGTTCCTAAACAAGAAACTATTAATCTGGTCCACTCTCTTCTACGAGCAAATTCTATCAATATGTCTAGCACTAACTCAATCATTCAATTATTACAAACTTGTCTAGCTCAAGACTTTTTTGTTTTCAATAGTAAATTTTACAGACAACCTGATGGCTTAGCCATGGGTAGTTGCCTTTTCTCTCTCCTAGCTGATATATTTATGGATCACTTATAATCCACACACATTATGAAAAATCCTGAAATTCTCCATTGGTTTCGATATGTTGATAACTGTTTAGTCTTCATATCAGGTAACTCGAATTCAACTGATCTATTACTCTCTAAAATAATTCAAATCCACCCAAACATAAAGTTCACTATGGAACTAGAGTCGTTTCAATCTATTAATTTTCTCAAACTTGCCATTACCAGATTAAACGACCATTTCGATTTCAGTATCTATGGGAAACCTAGACAAACCGACCATATTATACCTTTGTCTTCCAATCACCCAATGTCACATAAATATGCAGCCTTCCACAGGTACATTCACCACCTAGAAACAATCCCACTATCCCAATTCAACTACGTAGTACAGGCCGACGTAGTACAGGGATTGTTAATGTCTTGCTTGTTTTCAAGAGCTCGGCAGTTATACCGTCGTGTCCTGGAGCTTTATTATTTTTTAGTTCTTTTAAAGCTCTTTCTATTTCGTATCCCTTTATATTTGGTAGTACCTCTGATCCCACGTTTTTTATTTTTCTTTTGACGTTCTCCTTTGTTCTCCTTTGTTGTTTCATAAGGCTGGCCTTGCGAGCTGTACAAGGATGTGTAGAAGTCTTCGACAATATTTGTTATTTTATATTTGTCCTTCACTACCTTATTGTTAGCGTCTTTAATTTTGATGATTTTTTGAACTCCCAGTGCGGGTCTTAGACATTTTAAGCCTCTGTTGTTTTCAATGACTCGGTCTATTAAGTTCTCGTTCCATTTTTGTATGTCGCGTTTTAGTTATTTTCTAATTCTTTTATTAAGTTTTCTATATTCTTGAGTATGGCGTTTGTTTTGCGCTAGTAGTTGTCTTCTTTCCATCATTAGCTGTTTAGTTTCATTGCTTATTTTGTCTTCTTTAGTCCGTGTTTTCTTTGCGACCTGTAGTCCTGCTGCGAGAAGGTTTTTATTTAGGTTTTTATTAATCTCGTCAATTTGATCTTGATTATGTGAAGGATCAGATTCGAACTTATCCGCTAAGACCTCTCGGAATTGCTCTTCATTTGTTCTTAGTTTAAAGGCATCTATTCTCGTTGTTTTTTTTTAATCTTTTTTCTCTCTTCTTTCATGTTAATATTTATTTTTGCTCTGACTATACGATGGTCACTGCCCGTTGTTACGTTGTTTATTGTTGTGACGTCTTTAAAAATCTCAGTAAATTAATATGTGTATACAGGGCGGTTAAAAGAAGTGGGACGGAATATTTCGAATAATCGAAATTATTTGTCGACATCAAAAATGTTAATCAAGGTCTCTATAAGTCTCTATTTTACGTCATGATATAAGGATACAAGATATGATATTGCCACGCACTAAACTCGTACAACTCGCGCATAACGTCACCTTGTGCTAAGTTTTTAAAATGTATTCATGCTTGCGGATGAAACGAAATCTTATAATTATAATACATATTATTAGATTTTTTATTTACTACGTGAATTTGAACTTAAGTATTTAAACTAGTATATTGTAGTGAAGTTTGATTGAGGGAGCCATGGCCGAATGTCACAAATTGCAGACTGTGGAATGGTAGGTTCTGGGTAAAATGAAAGAATGAATTTATTTCTTAAACATCTTTATTGCACAATTTTTGCCATTTTCCTTTTTATAGACAAAGTAAAATTATCTTTATGGTTTAGAAACAAATAAATTATCTTTATTTACAGAATTAAAAATTTTCTCCAGTTTTTTAAGATATTCATCCAGGTGAATTCATCTGAACTAGATAAAGTTACAGATGAATCTATATCCTTCAGCTTGTGAAATATATAACCTGCCAAATTTTCTAAACCATCATATTCGGTTTAGAAAGTGAGTTCTAAACTGAGCTCCCTATCAAAGATATTAGTAGGTGCCTGTGAATCATTAACAGTGTTTCTTAATATTGTTCTGAAGCTATTTTCTTGTGGCATTGTAAATTAATTACTATTAAACTGGGAATAAGCCACAATTAAAAATAAAAATACGTTTATTGACGTTTCAATTTCCACTTCGGAAATCGTTCTCAAAATACACACAGTAAATTAAACAAATTTTGTTTTTTGTTACATAGTGACAAATTCTTCTAATAATTTAATTTTACCTGACTCATTTATATTGACAATTCAGACATACATTATGCATTTTAAAGTAGACGACTTTAAAATGATATTGTCAATATTGTTGAGTTGCGCTCCTGGGACGACTTTACTTATAAGATAGTTCATTTGATTACATGAAATCAACTTTAACTTGAGAATATCCGTCAGAAAAAAATCATAGCATGTAATTCGTCTTTAAAAAGACAAACACATGACATGATGACAGTAAAACTCACAAGGATCTACAGACCGAGAATTTAGTATACAAATTCCACGGCTTCGCGCAATCGTACTTGTAAGTTCGTATAGTCGGCTGGAGTTACAATTTGCCAAATTTAAATGTAATCGTTTCTACTCATTCATATTAATATTATAATGTATAATATATTAAAGTTTTTAATATTGGTAATATTATTAAAGCTTTTAATACTATTTTTTAATATTAATATTAATATTAAGTAATTAAATATTGCGCCTTGCTTAAAAAAAATGCATAATGTATGTCTGAATTGTCAATATAAATGAGTCAGGTAAAATTAAATTATTAGAAGAATTTGTCACTATGTAACAAAAAACAAAATTTGTTTAATTTACTGTGTGTATTTTGAGAACGATTTCCGAAGTGGAAATTGAAACGTCAATAAACGTATTTTTATTTTTAATTGTGGCTTATTCCCAGTTTAATAGTAATTAATTTACAATGCCACAAGAAAATAGCTTCAGAACAATATTAAGAAACACTGTTAATGATTCAGAGGCACCTACTAATATCTTTGATAGGGAGCTCAGTTTAGAACTCACTTTCTAAACCGAATATGATGGTTTAGAAAATTTGGCAGGTTATATATTTCACAAGCTGAAGGATATAGATTCATCTGTAACTTTATCTAGTTCAGATGAATTCACCTGGATGAATATCTTAAAAAACTGGAGAAAATTTTTAATTCTGTAAATAAAGATAATTTATTTGTTTCTAAACCATAAAGATAATTTTACTTTGTCTATAAAAAGGAAAATGGCAAAAATTGTGCAATAAAGATGTTTAAGAAATAAATTCATTCTTTCATTTTACCCAGAACCTACCATTCCACAGTCTGCAATTTGTGACATTCGGCCATGGCTCCCTCAATCAAACTTCACTACAATATACTAGTTTAAATACTTAAGTTCAAATTCACGTAGTAAATAAAAAATCTAATAATATGTATTATAATTATAAGATTTCGTTTCATCCGCAAGCATGAATACATTTTAAAAACTTAGCACAAGGTGACGTTATGCGCGAGTTGTACGAGTTTAGTGCGTGGCAATATCATATCTTGTATCCTTATATCATGACGTAAAATAGAGACTTATAGAGACCTTGATTAACATTTTTGATGTCGACAAATAATTTCGATTATTCGAAATATTCCGTCCCACTTCTTTTAACCGCCCTGTATACACATATTAATTTACTGAGATTTTTAAAGACGTCACAACAATAAACAACGTAACAACGGGCAGTGACCATCGTATAGTCAGAGCAAAAATAAATATTAACATGAAAGAAGAGAGAAAAAAGATTAAAAAAAACAACGAGAATAGATGCCTTTAAACTAAGAACAAATGAAGAGCAATTCCGAGAGGTCTTAGCGGATAAGTTCGAATCTGATCCTTCACATAATCAAGATCAAATTGACGAGATTAATAAAAACCTAAATAAAAACCTTCTCGCAGCAGGACTACAGGTCGCAAAGAAAACACGGACTAAAGAAGACAAAATAAGCAATGAAACTAAACAGCTAATGATGGAAAGAAGACAACTACTAGCGCAAAACAAACGCCATACTCAAGAATATAGAAAACTTAATAAAAGAATTAGAAAATAACTAAAACGCGACATACAAAAATGGAACGAGAACTTAATAGACCGAGTCATTGAAAACAACAGAGGCTTAAAATGTCTAAGACCCGCACTGGGAGTTCAAAAAATCATCAAAATTAAAGACGCTAACAATAAGGTAGTGAAGGACAAATATAAAATAACAAATATTGTCGAAGACTTCTACACATCCTTGTACAGCTCGCAAGGCCAGCCTTATGAAACAACAAAGGAGAACAAAGGAGAACGTCAAAAGAAAAATAAAAAACGTGGGATCAGAGGTACTACCAAATATAAAGGGATACGAAATAGAAAGAGCTTTAAAAGAACTAAAAAATAATAAAGCTCCAGGACACGACGGTATAACTGCCGAGCTCTTGAAAACAAGCAAGACATTAACAATCCCTGTACTACGTCGGCCTGTACTACGTAGTTGAATTGGGATAGTGGGATTGTTTCTAGGTGGTGAATGTACCTGTGGAAGGCTGCATATTTATGTGACATTGGGTGATTGGAAGACAAAGGTATAATATGGTCGGTTTGTCTAGGTTTCCCATAGATACTGAAATCGAAATGGTCGTTTAATCTGGTAATGGCAAGTTTGAGAAAATTAATAGATTGAAACGACTCTAGTTCCATAGTGAACTTTATGTTTGGGTGGATTTGAATTATTTTAGAGAGTAATAGATCAGTTGAATTCGAGTTACCTGATATGAAGACTAAACAGTTATCAACATATCGAAACCAATGGAGAATTTCAGGATTTTTCATAATGTGTGTGGATTATAAGTGATCCATAAATATATCAGCTAGGAGAGAGAAAAGGCAACTACCCATGGCTAAGCCATCAGGTTGTCTGTAAAATTTACTATTGAAAACAAAAAAGTCTTGAGCTAGACAAGTTTGTAATAATTGAATGATTGAGTTAGTGCTAGACATATTGATAGAATTTGCTCGTAGAAGAGAGTGGACCAGATTAATAGTTTCTTGTTTAGGAACAGAAGTAAACTGATTGCTGACATCGAATGAAAGCATTGTGATGTTGAGATGAAGATTTATTTGTTGGAGATTGTTGACTAGATGAATGGTATTTTTGACTGAAAAGCGAGGGGTGAAGTTCGTCATATTGTTAATGAGATTCAATATGAATTTTGACAAGATAGAAACTGGAGTAGTCGGTCAGATAGCTCAGCGGGCTGTGCGGCTGCCTCTCATTCGCTTCACTGTCGAATGGTTTAGTGGATGTGGGTCGAGCCCAAGCTCGGTGTACAGAAAACAAAAAGTCTAACGCAGCAGTTTAAAATTCTAGATGAATCTGCGGCTTAGACTAGGATATGCTGGGTTCTGATCGGCCTATGGTGGAGCAGTACGGCAAGAGATAAGGGCTTGAACGCCTAAAAAACCGGATATATATATATATATATATATATATATATATTTATATATATATATATATATATATATATATATATATAGAAACTGGAGTATTTATAAAACTAACAACGGGACGAATGGGAATGCCCTCTTTGTCTATCTTTGGTAAACCATACAATCTGGGTGCTAATGGGTTACTAGGTATTTTGTAATATGGAGCATCGTGTTCTGAAAGAAATTCTGTGAAAAGTTTATTGGTGGCTTTGATTTTGTTAATGAACTTTTTTGTTCGATCTTCAGGGAGTAGAATAAAACTGTTATCAGAAAGAAATGTAGTGACCTTGTCGTTGTATAAATCTTGATCTATACATCTTGATATCGATCTATTGAACCTTGAATACAGATGTAACGGAGGTTTCAGAAAATTTTTTCGAATGTCGGAAAGTGAATTTGAATATTTGTTGCAAAAAATCGGGCCAAAAATTTGTAGGCAAGACACCAATTGTAGACATGCCATTCCAACAAAGGAGGGTCTCGCTGTGACATTACGATTTTTATGTAGTGGAGATTCGTATCACTCACTGATGTATCTCTTCAAAATTTCAAAACAAGCAATTTCTCAAATTATTCCGGAAGTCTGCGATGCCCTTATTGACACATTACAAGATTACATAAAGGTAAGTAGAGTTTTACTAAAACTACATTCATACTGAAAGAGGTATATTATAATTACATTATCGAATTTTATTAACTAAAACGAAACTTACAAAAACGTACCAAAGTAGTAAAATGTAGTGAACTAATTCAGAAATAAAACTAAGTTTTCAAATAAATGTACGTATCAAACACAAAATTAAAAATAATGCTGGTTATATCTACTGTGCTTATTGTGAAGTGACACATGAAGAATGCTCTGGGTATGGTTGCGGTATTAAAGTCGTTATTGAACCAACAGGATACTGCTGGAGCTGATGCTGAGGATAATATTGCGGTGGTGGCTGTTGTGATACTGGATAGTTGTAATTGCCCAATTTTCCTTCAAACAGAATCGTGCTTATCATGTGTTGCACTGTAGCTTGAGTATAAGCGGTAGGCAAATTTCGTAATGTAACAGCAACTTCTTCTCCAAATACGCTTAAGACGTCCTTTTTATTTCTATCCAAAAACATCTGTGTCATTATCCTGTATGCATCATTAACCATTGGGTCATCACCTTTCCTTTTCTTGGAATGCACATGGTCAAGATTTGGTGACTTGAACTGTTTTTTCGGACTTGTGTTTCTCTTTGTGCGTTCAACTTTTTCGGCATTTCCAGCATTTGCATTATTACATTCTGCTAGATTGTTTTTTGTTGAATCATTTGTGGTAATAAAATCGTGACTATTCTCATCATTTTCAGTGATGTCATTCACATCTCCTTTATCTTCCAAAGTATCTACTTCAGTTGAAACCTGTAATCAAGAGTATATATATTAGATTAATTAGAAATTAAATAGGTTAGATAATAAAAATAAATAGGTCTTTTTATTTCAGATGCCTAAAACTGAGGCAGAATGGAAAGCTATTGCAGAGGACTATTACAATCGTTGGAACTTTCCAAACTGTGTCGGAGCTATGGACGGAAAACACGTAGCATTGCAAGCCCCAATAAATAGCGGCAGTGAATTTTTTAATTACAAAGGATTCTTCAGTATTGTTTTATTTGCCATAGTCGATGCAAATTATAATTTTATTTATGCCAATGTGGGATGCCAAGGGCGTATTTCTGATGGTGGTGTGTTTAGTAGCACTGTATTCAATAAATTTTTAGAAGAGAATACAATGCATTTGCCTGCGGAAAACCTGCTTCCAAAGAGTGATGTAAAAAGCCCATTCATTTTTGTGGCAGATGATGCATTTCCTCTGTCTACAAACATAATGAAACCTTATGCAGGGCTTCACCCTAAAGGTTCTAGTAAAAGAGTATTTAATTATCGCGTTAGCAGGGCCCGGAGATTATCTGAAAATGTTTTTGGCATAATATCTAGCGTATTTAGAGTTTTTCGCAAACCAATACTATTAGAACCGACTACTGCTTCTAAAATAATCTTAACAGCATGTTATCTGCACAACTTTCTTAGAAAAAGCGCATCCAGGAATATTTACAATCCTCCTGGAACATACGATGCTGACTGTTCTGACACCACAGACTCGATTCCAGGAGCTTGGAGAAGTGAAGTTTGTAATCAACCTGTATTAGTAAACTTAGCAAAAATACCCAGAAAAAGTGCACTAAGTGCTCTACATGTGAGAAACGTGTTAAAAGACTATTTTATGACACCAGAAGGAGAAGTGCCTTGGCAATACTTAAAGTGATAAAATGTGTATTAATATTATGTAGCCTAATAAAAAAGACATTGTAGGTGTAAAATATATTTAATTTATACATACCTCTGAATCCAACGTCTCTCTGGTCTTATTTTTGTCACGTAAAAATCTTAAATAAGCAAACCATTTACTTTTGTACACATCATCCGTGCCACTGCCAGATTTATTGCCATCCTTTGTTTTTTTTATTTCTCTTGCTAACTGACTTTGAAGATTTTTTATTTTTTGTTCTACCACTTGCTTTTCTATGTTAAATTCACTGGCAATTTCCATCAAAGCATCGTGCCTCATGTTTCGATCTTTATAATATTTGCTCCTAGTGTTTCATAGATTTGTTTTTAATTTATAAGCTTCAATAAATGCAATTTTCCCATTCCATTTTGCCAACGTACAAAACACGAGACTTTAAATGAGGCAGACTACACCGCACGCTGAATTATTTTTACTGTATTTTTATATAATGTCGAAGGTCGAACGTCGAATGCACGTAGACACTTCCGATTCGACTCGGCTACCCTTTAATTTTACCGACAGAGCACGGAAAACCAGTCGACACGTCGATTGACATCTTTTGTCGATCGACAAAGTCGATTGCCGCGTACACACTCAGTCGAGAGTGTCGATAAACACATTAAACACAGTCGATCGACAACGTCGACTCAATGAGGACGCCGCTTTATATGCATTATGTTCAACCGTAGGCATTCCGCATCGAGATAAGAAATATTCAAGGACGTTGCTCTACACACTAACTAATAAAATAAGTAATTTTTATAAGTGGAGTATCTTACTCTTGTATAAAAACTTGATTGTTTATCATTAAGTTTATCGTCCACGTACTTTATAGTCACAATAAAAATATATTCGTTATCCTATTTTATATTTAGACTAGATAATTTTAAGTCCATTATCAAGGTAGTTGTATTTGATTAACATAAATGCTTTTAATTAACTAGCAGTTAAAAAAAATATTAACAGTACACTAACCGCTTCGGACAATGTATGTTGTGACATTATTCGATAAACAGTGTTTGTTATTAATGTAACTGAAAATTTAGTTAAATCGTTTAGAGTGCTTAAACAATGAGTAAAAATTTTATTAAACTTCAACAAATAGCAAAATATGCAACAATGGCTGATGTACAGGCGAGGTTTGTTTTACCGAAGAGATATGAAGGATCTGGACCCAGTGTGTGGTGAGTATCTAAAAACTGTAGCTTTTATTTATTTACTTTGTTAATTTCTGTTTTTGAACAAAATTTATCGAAAAATTAATAAATTAGGTACATAGCTTTTTTTAATTCAAACAATTTAATCAAAGTTTAATTAATCGATGTGTCTTCATGATTTGCTCTATTAGCGGCGTTTCCTATTTAATCGTTGTATTAATCTGATTTAATTGAGTAAATTTCAGTAATTGCCTTTACGAGCTTTTTTACTAAGGTTTGAATCACATTATTTATAAATGGAATTTCCAGGTCACGGCAGCTTGTTTCATATTGTGTGTAGGATTAATTAAATATTCAGTAGTTTTTAAATGTTTATTAACAAACACATTTTTACATATATATAATGACAGTGTCTGTTGATATTCTGATAATAAGGATAGTAACAGTGTTGCCAACTATTACTATATTTTACTATATTTTTACATGATAATTTGTTGTGAGAGCGCTTTTCTACTAATACTATAAGTATAAGTATATATATCAAGAAGTAAATTTTGAATATTGGGGTTTCAGCAATAAAAAATGAAACGTGTACTCTTCTAAAATTTATGTTCCTAGCTTTCGGACATTGGTTATGTCCTTCATCAGGGAGAAACTTAATGAGGTTGTATCTTCAATGATTTTATATAATGTTTATAAAATTTATCACAGTCTGTCATATTTTTTACATAAAAACTATTCCTATATTTAAAATTTTTTTTATTACTTCACAATCACAAACACTTAATTATTATACACACATTCATGACATTTTTATTCTTAATTTTATTGTATCGTCATTAGAACTATTATTATTTATATTATTACTCACTGAAACTTCGCAATGTTAAATCGAAGAATATACGAAGTGATGGTAATAAAGTAAAAAAAATAATACATACATATAGAATAGTTCTGCACCATTTTCGTTTTAGACGTCCTCGTTATATTTTTGCTAAATACCAGGTATTACTTGATTGCGTATTCGAACTCTAAAACCCCCAATAATATCATCTTCCTTCTGACTTGATCTACTGCTTGTTGTAATTGGTAATAAAACGCTTCTCTTGTTGTTTGAGCTTTGTTATTTTCTGGGCCGTATGCTCAGATGATTCCAGGGAATACTTATACTGGAAAATAATGTTAGAGAGGATCGCTGGGAATGAAATGTTAGAAAACGATAACATCAGGAAAGCTGGGAAAAACTCAAAAATAACATAATTAACGCAGCAACAGAATGACTTGGAGAGAGGAAAGTAACGAACACTAACATATCAAAAAGAAAACACCATGGTTTATAGAGGAAGTAAAGACAAAATGTAAAGAAAAGAAGAAAGCCTTTTTACAATACTGAATACAAGAAACACAACAGACCTACAACTACTATAAACGAATCAGAAACGTATACTTTAAATACATAAAAAGCGAACACTGGCAGAGCTTCTCAAAACAGATGGAACACGACATCTACGGAACACAAAAAGAAATATGAGGAATGTTCAGACGACAAAGAAAAGAGATGAACAAACTGATAAAAACGAAACACATTCATAAGGACATACGGGTAGACTACTTTCGATCCCTATTTGCTAAAGGTGACGATAATGACCCACCAACACCAGAGGTGACAACAAACTAAGAAATAAATATTGAGGAGGAATAGGTAAAGAAGTATTAAGGAAATTAAAAAATAGAAAATCACCAGGAGAGGACAGAATACCGAACGAACTTCTAAAGTACGGAGGACCAGATCTGACCAAACAACTATTAAAACTAATCCAAAAAATAATAGAACAAAACAGAATTTCTCAAAAATGGAGATCAAACATCTTAATATCTTTTTTCAAAAGGGGAGGCAAATCGAAACAGAAAAATTACAGAGGAATTAATTTTATTAAACACGACACTTAAATCAACAACCAAAGTGATAACAAATAAGCTGAATGAAATTAAACACTAGCAGAAGAACAACAAGGTATTAAGTTGGAAAGATTATGCACCCACGCTATATTATTTTATAATAAGGCAAGTGCAAGCTACCTCATTAGACTACAACAAACCAGCATACCTATGTTTCGTGGACCTTAAGAAGGAATTTGACAGGGTCAAATTAAAAGACATTATCCACTTACTGTAAGCAAGAGAGACACAAAAATCAAAATTAGAACGAAATGCAGAATTTACAAAACAGTCATCACATCAATAATGCCATGCGCGGAAGAAACAAGACCTGACACAAAGGATATTAAATCAGCACAGATGAAACAGAAAAATTTATGGTAAGACACTATGGGATAGAGCTAGAAGCATAGATATACGACGTATATGCAAGGTGGAGATCACCTGGAACTGGATAAGAAATGGATGAGTAGAATGGAAGCCGAATGACAACAAATAGAGTAGTAAAGACGGCAAGAGACGGTTCTTCAATAGGAAGATGATCAGTAAGAATAGGGATGGAACGACAACTTACTGGAAACACATTGAAAAGCAGAAAAGTCATGTCTATAAAAAAAAAAGAAGAAGATAAAGAGGATAGTTCTAAAAACTTATATTTATATACTTACATCATAATATTAAATTATGTTATTCACTTTTATAATCAGATACACTATCGTCACCGCTAGTCGACCTTGACAACACACGCAATTTACTTTGTAAGAACCTTAGTTTTCCCGCAGAATCCTAACCTAACCTAAAGGTGCATTTAAAGCAAAGCAAACACAAACACACGAACAAAGAACACCTAAGAATTCGTAGTTGTTCGCTTGGTCATTTCTGTTCTACAAAGTATGAACATTTACATTGTAGCGATAGCGAACGTTGGGATTTGTTGATGATCCACCCGCAATGTCGGATAGGTACCTACAGATGAATATGTAATCATTAGCTCTGCTAGTTTTATAGTTATTGCAGGACTTTCCGAAAAAAAAATGGAAGAACAGAAGGTGGTGTTCAAATTTGTTACAAAATAGAAAAAAAAGAGGTGATTTGTTAATTGATTTAACGACTGACAATTTAGTTTAAGTTGCAAATTTCTGTACAATGTCTGTGGATAATTTTGAAATGAAATTTGAAAGCAAACCACGTAGAATTATAAATTGTGTTAGTCTCACTACCTGACTTTTTTTAATATCCTTCAAAGCTCTTTTTATCTTTCCAGTAGCAAAGTAATCTTTTTTTACTTCAGATACATTACAATTTATATCAGATCTAAAATTTTATCAAAACTTTCAAAATTCGTTCTATACCTGTCTCGGAGATTACAACCGAAGTTGTCGCGCAGAAGCTCCTTAAGGGATGGATATCTTGATTTGGCGTGCCACCAACCATAACAACGGACCGAGGTAGGCAATTTGAGAGCCAATTGTTTCGCCATCTCAATGGATTGCTAGGTGTACAACATATTAATCGTCGCGGACACAGTATCGTGGGTTGAAGCCCTTTCTCTGGTCCATGGTCCCATGAGACCATGGGAGCATTGCGTCGTCATGTATCGACGAGCAACCACTCAGCCCGCCCTGCTTTTGTCCATCCGGATTTACAGACTACGAGTCAAGTTTTTAACTGTGGATGTCCAAAATGTTCCTCAGCGAATTTCCATGGACCGACTCAAACCAGCGTATATTCCAGCGGCCCAACAGGTACAGGAAGAACATGCATATGCCAACCGTCTGATAAGCAACAAAAGTCAACATAGCCGTTCGAAACCAGCAGGTTTCACACTGGAGGGGAGCCCTGTGGCAGATTGACAGTTAACCACTAGCCACACATGGGTTGACTGTGCTACCGAAGTGAGGGAACGTCGACGGAGAAAAAAAGAGGAGATCAGAGCCAGCTGATGACTGTCAGAACACGATTACACCATGGGATAACAACGAAAAGAACTCTTACAGTTTTCCTACTTGTTTTTTAGAATGTAGTTTATTGTTAATAAATCAATAAAACAGTTTAAAGTGTGCCCAGACTAACTTGCTTCCCACAAACAGGCCACATAATCAAACATCTCTTTTTTTTCTGCAAAATAAATGCATACATATCTGCATTTGTAAATTGAAAAAATAAAATGCCTACACATACCATTTATACAATTTTTGCACTGCTTCTCCTTCTTGTAAATCGCACAATTTATAAATTAGATATACATATTTCAACTTATGAATATTCTTCAAATTGTATTCGAAATCGCATGTCGCTATTGGCCCGATGTGTTCGCTTTCCGGCATCGCAATCGCCATCGTTGACACTAAAGGTCAATTCAGACACATCAGTCACGTCTCGTCACAGTGATTGCGCCGAATCGGACAATCCGTCATACAAAATATTCTTTAATACAAATATGTTGCCGGCATTCACACTCATCAGTTGACAAACAGTTTCCCAGCTGTCAGATAGTTGATAGTTCTGTGACCAAATAGGACCGGTTCGGTACCGTGACTGTGACGTGACTGATGTGTCTGAATCGACCTTAACAGAGAACTACGAACGTGTTCGTAGTTCTCTGACACTAACATAATCGTGGTCCCTTAAGGTCGATTTAGACACATCAGTCACGTCTCGTCACAGTCCTGGCGCCGAACCGAACAATCCGTCATATAAAATATTCATTAATAGTTATGTGACCAAACAGGACCGGTTCGGCGCCGAGACTGTGACGATACTGATGTGTCTGAATCGACCTTTAGATGTAAACACTTCTCATGTCCTTCTGTCCCTATATGGTAGGCAACCATAGATACACTAACACAACATAAACTGAATAATGAAACTTTTTGCAAGCAATCAGTAAACTTAAAATTTCTTTTTTAAATTTATGAATTAGACGATTATGCAAATGACATGCTCCTTGAGACAAATGAAACAGGTCTTTTGTTTTATATGATCGTGATATTACCTGTTGTTTTGCTTTTATTATTACACCAAATTAAGGAAAAACGAAGAGAGTTAAATCTAGAAAAGCCTTTATTATTTCTTTTTCAGGACGGAATACATTCAAATGGCTATAGATTATAAACCCCTCAATCTTGGACAAGGTTTTTCAGATTATCCTCCTCCTGAATACATTATGGCTAATCTAGCCCAAGTTTCACTTTCTTCAAATCCATTAATGCACCAGTATACCAGAGGATTCGTAAGTATTTTTACTTATCATATTTTGTTATGTGCCCACAAGAATAATATGGTCATGGAAAAAAAGATATATTGAAATAAGTAACAGACGAAATAAAAATAAAAATGATCGTACCAAGTAAGAAATGGATGTTATTAAAAAAATGATGGCGTACAAACTGGATATCTAAAAGTTTATGTACAATTTAGTTGGACAATTGCGAAAATGTATACTTTATTTCTTCTTCTTTTTGTTTAGATGTGACTATCTGTTTTTCAAAGTGCCTTCAGTAAGTTGTCGTTCCATCATGTTCCTACTGATCGTCTTCCTGTTGGAGAACCGTCTCTTGCCGTCTTTACTACTCTATTTGTTGTCATTCCGCTTATGTGATCGTTCCATTCTACTCTTCTATTTCTTACACAGTTCGTGATGTTTTCCACCTTGCGTATCTACCGTATTCCGTTCTGAGTGTTTTTTAGAGTGTTAGACTATATTCCATACGACAAAAAGTAACATAGGTTGCCTAATACACAAGTCATCCTCTTAAATATGACTTTAACACCATTGGTGATTTCACATCGATTATAACCCAAATTTTAAATCCCAACACCTAGATTGCTGTTATTATTTTTTAAAATCATCAAAATAATTTTTGAATCTTTTGGCTGTAGTAATACTAGGTATAACTAATATAGTTCTATGTTACATTGACATTTTGGTTTTGACACCGTTCACAGGTATATTGTAAATCAGTCTCCAGCTGTTCTCCGTGCGTAGAGGTTTTCTCCCGGGCTCTGGAACTCAATTTTTACAATGTATGTTACCTGAAGTCATATTTAATTTAATACTGAACATCACAGTTTTTAAACAACAAGATGTATAATCTTTTATAACTATATGTAATTTAAATGGTTTTTACCCATGTATTTTGGTGGCTCAGGCATTTTAACCTAGTAAGTATAGCCATTTTTGTTTTTTAACCATAGTCAACATTTCATAACCACGTTTGTTTTAACTAAATGGTTTATACTTATTTTAGGCGATTTTAAAACCTGATGATGGACTGTTTAGTCCGAAAACGTTTGTTTTTTTGATGTAGCCCTTTTACGGGTTTTTAAATAAATATACCCACTTACGAAGACTAACCTCTTTTTTTGTGATACGTGGTATACAGCCAGCTACAGGAATTGTTTTCCTTGTGGATTTAATTTTTATAAGTCTTCATTCAAATATGAGCAAAAGTTTTTCATCTGCCTTTGGGATGTTCCATGTTTTCAATCCATTATGTCAGGAGTATTAGTATAAGGGTTTTATATATTGTTATTTTTGTTTTCTGGCTTGGTTTTACTTTTTATGTGTTAACGCATAGCAAAATAGCTCTTATTTGTCAGAGTTTTTCTCCGTTTTATTTCTTTTGTTATGGTTTTATCATTGGTCATCAGGGAGCTTGAAGAGCAATTAAAAGTTTTTGAGAGAAAGATTATTACAAAAATACTGGGACCAAAGAAGATATGATGCAAGAGAATAGATGAATCACGAAATACAAGAATAGATGGGTCAAGAGAACATAGTTAGAGCAATAAAACAACAAATAATTAGATGGTATGGACACAATGCGAAGAGACAAGAGCAATCCGTTAAGAGTTATAACGGAATTGATACCACCAGGTAAAAGTACCAGAGACAGACCTACACTGAGATAGAGACAACGAGTAGAAGAAGACTTAAGGAGTATGGAAATTAAAAATGTAGAAAGCACAATCAAAGAGACAGAAGAAAGCAGTGGAAACAGCAAAGTCACACCAGAAACTGTAAAACCAAACCAACAAGGGAAACCAAGTGAAAATAGCTTCAGCTTTTTCGGGATGACGTTAGTCAGCTTGGTTCTTCTCCTTCTTGTATCTCGTAGAATTATTCTCTGTGTGACTGACTCTCTGTGTGACTTAGAAGCCGATGTTTCTGAATCTATAAACGGGTGTCTCATGCCATCATTTTGTTTTTTTTTATTATTTGTAGGTCTATATTTTTTTAGGTATTTCATAAAATGGTATTCATGTCTTCCAGCTTGCCTGTTTTACGAGCAATTAGACATAGATCATCTGCACAAGCCATAATTTGAAAGAATTTGTTAAAAATCTGCCTCTGTTATCTATTCTTTAGCGTCTTTAAGCGGCTTTTACGAGACTATGTTGAAAAGGAGTCGCGCCTGCGCATCTCTCTGGCGCATTCCGTTAAGACAGTTTTACATTATGCTATTTTCATGCTAGGCAAGAGCCATGCAAGACAGATCATGGAACTGCGCATGTCCACGGGCTATTTCCATGCAATTCCTGTGCTAAACGAAAAATTAGAACATGTTCTATTTTTCATGCTATTTTCTTGGAATTTATCGTTAAAATTCATGTTGCCAACATAACAATTTATATTACATTACAGAATAAAACTTAACCTTATCTCTATTTAGGAGCTTAAGGAAAGTGGACTCGTTCATTCGAAGAAAGTTTTTAAAACTTTTAAGGTCTGTAGCATCCAAGAACTCCTGGGGTAACTTCAAATTTCCCAGTCCTGCATTCAACCAAGGTTTGACCTAGCATTTTCAAGGTTTTTTTTTATTATTTTTCATGATTGTTGCTACAACAGCAATATTCAACAATAACAATGTTTTTTTTTTCTTTGGTTGACATCCTTCACCCTTTTAATAACCATAAATAGTGTATATTTATTTATTATATTATTTATTTTAGTACTTAATTATATTTATTTAAAATAAAATATCCTCAAATTGTTAAATATTTTCTCTGTTGGCAACAATGAAAGTGGGATCTAAAATTGCACAGAAATATCTTTGATGTAAAAAGGTCAAGCTAGGCAAGAGATGTGCCATGCAAGACGGACTTGCATAGCATGAGACTTGCATAGCCTAGATGTAAAGCTGCCTTTACGAATTTCAAACGTTTGTGATTTTTCACCCAGTATTTTTATTTTTCAAACCAGTTTACGCATTCTAGCCCTTACCAATCTTACTAGTTTGTGCAAAATTCGTCCACAGCCTTATAAAATTTACTTCGTAGTACACTGTCGTATACTGTGTTACAATAGATGACGCACTTAGGCGACCATATAGAATACTCGAAAATATTATGTATATTGTAATAAGAAGCGGTGTACTCCTATAATTTCTGCATTACAATGCATAACGGACAAACAATTTTAGTACACAACTCATCCGAAATTTGTTCCTCCTTTCAAGCTCTTACTGTTGAATCTGATTAGGAAGACTATCGCCCCCACATTTAATAAGTTTTGTAGGTATACCGTCACTTCCTGGGCTTTTATTATTTTTTAGGTGTTTTATTGTGTCTCGTACTTCTTGAATTAAAAGAGATTCTAATAGTGAATTGTTTTTTGATTCTGGAGGTGGTGGATTTTCATCTTCAACTTCGGTGGAAACTAGATCTTTATAATTTTCCACCCACCTATCTAATACGTCTTCTGTTGTATTGAGTATATTTCTATTCTTATTTTTACATATTTTCAGGTTTGGTTTAAACTCTTTTCTTGCATTATTAAGAGATTTATAAAATTTTCTGGTTTAGTTTTGCCTTTTTAATGACTCAAGATCTTCCAATGTTCCATTTTTAAAAGTTAGCGTTTTTCTTCTCAGTGAGTACTTCCCTTCTCTTCAAAGATCTTTATAATGTTGTTTCTTTTTTTGTTATTTATGTTTATATGCATTATTCTTCTTTTTTACTGGCTTTACAACTTGGGGTGAGTCTTCGCCGCATCCACTATCGCCCTCTATCCTCTACGATCTTGCGCTTCTATTTTCCATTGTTGTACCCCAATTCTAGATTAATCGGCTTCAACATCATCCTTCCATCTTTTTCTTGGTCAGCCTATTGATCTTCTTCTTCTCTGGTCGTATCACGTACCGCATCTTATTCGGTTTGCCTTAATATAACTATGTTTTCAGTTCCATACAGAGTCACCAATTCAGCATTGCGGTGTCTTCTCCAATCCCCTGTGAATACATCTCTTTGAGGGCCAAATATTATTCTGAGAACCTTTCAAATTCTAAAAGCTTATTGATTACCCACTGGTTGAGGGTCCATGTTTCACTGCCATATGTAATAATTGGGCGAATAATCGACTTTAACAGTGTTAATTTAGATTTTCTTTTTAGCAGCTTCGATCTTAATAATGTTGAAAGGGAGTATAATGCTCTATTTGTCGCAGCTATCCTTGCTGAAACCTCTTTTTCTATGTGGTTGTCAGCTGTGATTATCACCCCGAGGTATTTAAACTCCTTTACTACTTCGAAGTTATGATCATTAATACTGATGTTCTGCTTAACTCTTGGTCTTGAATATATGCATTATTGAGGATATTCTTCTAATAATATTCTCACACTCGGCATCGAACCAATTATTGCGTGGTTATCGTCTTTTACATCCTAGAATATTTAATATTGTTTTTGCATGTTTCCCACTTTCATTTGTTGTCAGATTCTCAATAATTATATTTTTATTTTCAATATAGTTTTTAAACATTTCTTCTTCTTATAGTGCCGTTTCCTTACGAAGGTTGTCAATCATAATGCCTAACAAATCAATCTAAAAAATTCTGCCTTTGACCAACTTATCTTCTTTCTTGAATCTTTCTCTGATATCCTTGAACTGAGAGGTTCTCTCCATATTTAGATTTAAGTAAAGACTAATATCGCTGATTCTCTATTTTCAGGGCCATCCCAGACTTGTCAAAGCAATAGCAAACCTTTATTCCCCATTGATAGGAAGAGAGCTCGACGAAAGAAATGAAGTTATTACTACATCTGGTGCATACGAAGCACTTTTTTCTGCTATCTCTGGACACACAGATAAAGGAGATGAGGTTATTGTACTAGAACCATTTTTTGACTGCTATGAACCAATGATAAAATACGCCGGGGGTGTTCCAGTATTTATTCCACTTACACCGGTAAGTTTATAGAGTATCTATATTTATTCAGTAATCAAAGAGAATTGATTAAACTTGTTTGATTATCTAACTTTGATCAATTGTTTATATATCTTTATATTTGTAGAGTGTAACATTTATATTTCGTTTTTAAGAAAGAATCTCATGGTAAATTACCAACATCGGCCGATTGGACTTTCGACAAACTGGAGCTAGAAAAGGCATTTAATGAAAAAACAAAAATGATCATTGTAAACTCGCCTAATAACCCACTGGGAAAAGTATTTTCAATGGAGGAATTAACGTTTATTGCAGATCTATGTAAGAAATGGAATGTTCTTTGTATTTCGGATGAAGTGTATGAATGGATTGTTTATAAGCCTCACAAACATATTAGAATGGGTACGTATTGTATTTGAACTAGAAGAATAAAATAACTAATAGTTTATTATTAATTTTAGTGTCAGTATCCATTTAACAAATAATATATTATTGATAACTCTGACTGTTTCACTTCCTTGTAAAAGTGATATGTACTTTATGGCATACTTCTAATTTGACTGATTTTATATAGGGGAAGTGTGCCTATGTTGGACCCCTGCCTATGACGGACCCCCGGCTGTAATTTTAAATAGCGCGCGGTTACATACACATCGCCGGTTGCCGCTTGCGCACGAAGTTTGTAGTTTAGTATTTGCAAAGTTTCAGACACGTGGCTGTTATAACAGTAAATTTGTGAAATAAAATTAAAATTTGGCGTTGCTGATCTAATAAATTTTTTTGGTAAGTAGCATTTTACTGGTAACATACGTTAAGGTAAGTGTTGCTTTTGTTTTGTATAAAATGACTACACTTTCTTTGTCAAATAGTATACTTTGTTTTAGGTTAAAATGGTCAAAACAAAAGTAACAGAATTAAATTTGCTGCCTTGTCTATTTGCCTATGATGGACCCCTGTGTCGTTACCTATGACGGACTAGGGGTCCATCATAGAAAAAAGAAAATAAAATTGGACACACCTTCAGTTTTTGTTACTTAATGATTAACATAATATGTTTTACAGGGATGGCTCTACAAAAAAAGCAACAGTGGAACGAGAGTAATATGCAACAAGCTTTAAAAAGCATACAAGAAAAAACTATGGGGTTTAAGCTGGCAGCAAAAACATTTAACGTTCCAAAAACGACTTTGAAAAGGCGCTTTATTAAGCATCAAGGAAGTATCAAAGGTGATTTGGGAGGATGAAGACCAATATTCTCCACTACTATTGAACAGGAAGTTGCTGACCATACTAATACTATGGAAACTCGTTTTTTTGGCCTGCCTAGTAAAGATTTGCTAAAACATGTATACGAAGTAGCTGAAAGAAACAATATTAGCCACAATTTTAATAAGGAAACCAGGATGGCAGGCTGGAAATGGGTCAGAGGCTTTTAAAAGCGAAATCCTCGAATATCATTACGCACTCCAGAAAATACTTCGTTGGCAAGGGCTCAAGCTTTTAATAAACCAAATATATGTGCCTATTTTACTGCATTAGCAAATATATGAGACGAGTTTCACTTTCCACCGGAAAACATTTATAATATGGAGAGTCCGGTTTGACAACTGTGCATAAGAAATCGCAGAAAATTTATGCTAGTAAAGATCGCAAACAAGTTGGTGCTTTAAGTAGTGCAGAGCGCGGTCTACATGTTACGGTCGTATGTGCAATTAATGCAATTGGAACATATATGTTCCTCCTGCTTTGATTTTTCCTCGACAGAGAAAGAAAGATGAACTTATGATCGATGCACCTACTGGAAGTATAGCCTTCGCTCAAGAAAAAGGATGGATGACTTTCAATATTTTCTATTTGTGGCTGCAACATTTTTTAAGGTATACTAAATGCTTCTAAAGCCAACAAAGTTTTGTTGTTACTCGATGGCCATGGTAGTCACAAAAGTTTTGAAGCTCTCCAGTTTGCAAAGGAAAACGGTATTATTATGTTTTGTTTTCCTTCTCACTGTTCTCATCACGTTCAACCCTTGGACGTAGGAGTTTTTAGACCACTTCAAATTTACTACGGCCAAGAAATTCAATTATGGCTGCGACAGAATCCAGGTAAAACGGTGACCCAATTTAAAGTAGCCAGTCTCTTTAATAGAGCGTATTTAAAAAGCGCTTTACCATCAAATGCAATCAATGCATTTAAAAAGACAGGAATACAACCATTCAATCCAGATGTCTTCGAGGATTGGCAATTTTTGCCGTCTATAACAACAGATAGAGAAAATTCTGAACAAAACCCACTGCCAGAATGTTCTGACCAGAAGTCACCACCGGAACATTGGAGCCAAAATGTTTCTTTGATTGAAAGTTTATCAAAAAGCCCCACTGATCAGAAATCAACATCATCGTCAGTTCTAAACATCTCGGTAGAAGATATTTGTCCTCCTTCTTTAGCTGGAGTATCTCAAGTAATGCAGAAAAGGGGTAGAAAACGGGGTAAAGCAGGATATTTAAATTCAACGCCAGAAATTGAAGATATAAAACAAAAAATTGCAGACAAAGAAGCAAAAAAAAAGGAAACAAGACGCCAGAAAAGTGAAAAGGCAAGTTCGTGTTTCAACTACAAGTGGTTCTGAAGACGATTGTGAATGCTCTTTTGTAGAAGGCGACTCGGACGATGCAGCTTGCATCTACTGTAACGAACTATTTTCGCATTCACGATCCAATGAAAAATGGATTCGTTGTCAAGTGTGTAAGAATTGGTGTCACACCGAATGTGCAGATGTAAATCCTCGACATAAACAATGTGTGTGTGAATTGTGCGCGTAATTTTTTTATTCTTAAAAATACCATGTGTAATATTTTTTATCGTTTGTAATGTCTTTTGATCTAATAAAATAATTTGGTATTTAATTATTTTACACAAAATGCAACGAGTTCATCATGGGCGTACCAAAGGGTCCATCATGAGCGCATATATGCCCATGATGGACCCTTAACAGGATTTTAGTAAATTATGAATAAATTTTTAACATCACTTTTTCTGCAAAATTTGAAACATTTGCCATATTATACAAATAACGAGACGTTATGTGGTCATATTTAAAGTCTGTTAAGTAAATAATTAAAATTATTATGAAGCTATTTTCTTAAGGGGACCATCATAGGCATATTTCCCCTACTTTTAGCCTGCGAATTTTGGGAATTCTTTTTTTTGTAGAACATTTGGTAGAACAACATTCATTTTTATTTTAAGTCTTTAAGACAAATATTCTCTGTACACTTCTTTTCTTTTTTATTTACTGAATGGTAATGATCTTTTATGTAGTACTATTCTTAACAACACTGAAGTGTCAACTGTTACGCTATCTTGATTGTCTGTGTTGGTTTTCTGTAAATAAATTGCACCTTTTTAAAAGCATCCCTGAAGTTTAAAACAGAGATTTTCCAGAACAGAACATCGATTTAAAATATTTTAATCTCACACCTAATTTAACGTGTTGTTTTGTAATTTTTTAGCTACGTTACCTGGCATGTGGGAAAGAACCATTACCATTGGATCTGCTGGAAAGTCATTCAGTGTAACAGGTTGGAAGGTGGGCTGGGCGTACTGTCCGGAGTTTTTAATGAAAAACCTACAGATCGTCCATCAGAATAGCGTATATACTGGAGTTACTCCAATACAGGTATTTATAATACTAAATATCGAGGGTGATACATAGGAAAATTGTATTTTGTACATAAATTTTATATATCTATCTTTGTATAGTTCTTCGTTCAGAATTATTTGTTTCTATAGTCGTCCAGATCAAATATCATGGCTACCAATTATCTCTAAATAATTAGAAAAGATACTGGCAATAAGAATACAATGTATAATTGACTAAAAACAAAAGTTTTTCCTCTCATCAGTTTGGATTATGTAACAAACTGCTGACTTATTTTCCTAGACATATCAAAGTGGTCCAAAGGTTTGTTACTTTAAATAAGAAAGTATCTCTCCACTCATTACAACCACAGAATACACCAACTTAAGTGTTGGTTGGTGTATTCTATGCTACGACCAAATAAAACACTTATACTTGAAAGATAATACCTTTAGAGTCAAACAAGAAAGCGCATCTTCAGAAATACGGCTTATTAACCGTTATGTCTATATCTGAGTACCTGATATGGTAGCATACACCCGTGCTGATGGTACAAAGAATAACAGGTATGATACTCCCGAGAGAGAAATTGGGACGAGTTCACGCATTACGTCACAATGAGAGACATTTTAAATATTTTCCTTAAGAACGTTAGCAATCAGAACACAATTAATTTTTAATTGGCACTAAAAAGTCATATTAATGGATTAATAGAGTTTTTATTGAACTATTCTGGATTTCAATATAAGGTTGAATGTTCGAATAATTAAACTTTGAGGGTATACAAGGCAACTATCGAACACGGTGATTAATTTAATCTTGCCCAAGTACTTTCGATCAATAGATCATCTTCAGGGGCATTTCGTCAGTTGTGGCCTATCCGACATAGTAGAATGTCATAAATGTAAAATTTGGACATAACAATACAAAATACAATACAAAAAGACAAACAAACACTTTAAAATTTTAAGGATAAGCTACATGTTGTATAGAAGCCGGAGACAGAATTCCTTGCAATAATTTTCTTGACTAGAAAAGATGTACACGTCACTACTGAACTTCACTTGTCTCTCGTCGCAGACTCCTTTGAGGTCAATGCTTTTCAAACAATAACCTGATAATTCTATTAAATTTTTGAGTAAGAAATAATTAATTGTGACTATTCGAATCAAAAATTTAATCTAATCATTAAAATTTCCATTTATATTGAGAATATTCGTAAAAATTTCAGGAAGCTGTAGCTATAGCAATGGAGAAAGAAATTGGGAGATTTGGACGTGATGATTGTTATTTTTTTTCTTTACCAAAAGAATTAGAAGCCAAAAGGGATTATATGTCTAAGATGCTAAAGGACGTTGGAATGATTCCCAATGTCCCTGATGGAGGCTTCTTTATGTTAACCGATTGGTCTCCTGTTGGTAAGTATTTTTGCTTGTCAAAAACTGTATGTTCAAGAGAAATATCTAAGAATACCGGTATAAGAATCAAATATGTGTAGCATAAGTCAATGATTTTGACTTATAATAACAAAATCGAAAGATTTTTTTTTTTCAGAAGCTGTAACTTTTACACGTCTAGCTTACTTTGCCAACTGAGGAGAGACATATGTGAGACGAACTTGTCGGGACATTGGTTCTGTCAGAAATAGAATAGAAATAACTTCGACAGCGTCATGCAAAACTCACATGCGCCCTGCTCTAGCCAAATCGGAACTTGATAGGTTGTTTGTATTCGGGAGTCCTTGGACTTCACATCCCGGTGGGGGTCTTAGTTACCCATTTATGTTGAAACGGATTCCTTGATTAGATAGGGATCTGGATTTTCTTGGCTTTTTATGACGTCTAATCCCATACAAGAACTTTTTGTCAAAACATCAGTTGTCATAGTTGACCTTGTAAATGCAATTCAAGTTGTGATTCCGCCTTAAATATAAAAATTTAAACAGTGATCAAATAATGATTCTAGCTAATATTGAAATTACAATAGACAAAATGTGTAATTGGGAAAGCAATAGAAACTGAAAAGCATCAAAAAATGTAAATACACAAAAAATGTAAACGGACGAATAAAACTCCGTCCACTTACACACGGACATGACCAACCCCAAGAAGCGCCGCAAATGATTTATGCGAGGCACACAGCTTCCTAGATTTCAGATATTTTCGAACGTCTAGAAGAAATAAAACTAGAGGAAAGGCTGCAAATATGGGCTGGTCTTGTAATATGGGCTAGGTAGGATTCACAGCTATTCGTTGCAGATCTCTACATTTTGATAAATTTCAGTATTTGAAAATAAACACTAATTTCAAAAAAACGTCTGTGTCACGTTGAAGCTCTATAATCAGTCTTTGATATAATGCTAATAAGCCATTGGACAAAACTTACATGGGTGTTCTTAAGGCTTACTACAGCAAAGAGATCCGGGTCTGGTTGCGCCACAATAATCGTCCACTAAGTGCATTTGATGTGTCAGAGCTCTTTGAGAGAGCTTATTTTAAATGCCAAACTGGAGAGATTGCCGTTAATGGATTTAGAGCTACAGGGATTTATCCCTTGAATAAAAACATATTTACAGATGTCGATTTCATGGCAGCTGAAATTGAAGCAGAAAATACTGTGACAGCCGCACCTGATGATGCGAGTGATGAGGATGATAAAGTGATCATCGTTTCAACCGCTGCTGTCAATTCAAATGAACCTACAAATTCTGACGATAACTCTATCAATTTTGAGAGCACACCAGATTGTCGTTCCAGCCACAATAATTTATCATCTAATTCTCCCACTCTTCCATCTGGGCCTAATAAACAGCTTGAAACTATTCCTACAAGTAACACAAAGCTTAATGCTATTTCTGCAACTAGTTCGCAGCTTGTCTCTATTCCCACAACAAGCTTTTACAGAAAGTCTGCCACGCCTTTCGGAAGACCTTCTGCAGAGCTTGGTGTAAAAAGAAAATTATTTGATAATAAGCCCATTCCATCAATTCCTTCCACATCTGGGTCTTTAAGAACATCTCTGACAACACCATATGATATTTCTCCTGTGACATTATTGAAGAAAAAAACCTGCAATCGTGGGCGTAAGCCAAGTAAGTGTTCAGTGATAACCTCTTCACCTTACAAAAATGAACTGATCCAATCTCTCAGCAAAGACAACGGGAAGCAAAACGAAGTAGGAAAAGGCAAAGAAAAAAGAAAAGGAAAAGAAATAAAAAAAGAAAAACGTAAGCAGGTTATCAAAGTCACAAAGAACCAAAAAAAGAAATAGGGTTCTAGTAGCGAGGATGAAGAGGAATATGTGCCTGCAAATGATGAGAGCGATTACAATGAGTTTCCTTCTACACAGCCTACACAAGACGCAGGTGACGTAACGTGTATGTTTTGCGAAGCACTTTTTTCAAAGGATAATCTTGGTGAAATATGGGTCAAGTCATGTGCCATTTGTGGGCACATAACGAGTGCGCTGGGGCCGAAAAAGAAGAATATGTGTGTGACTTTAGCAAATAGATTTTCTCCCAGTAAAAAAAGAAACACACACGTCATTGTCTATGAGTTATTTGATATATTGTTTGTATTTTAGATATTAAAATATATTTTTCACGCATTTATCTCATTTCACACAAATTTAAGACATATTTATCGGGGTAGCCCATATTTAAGATCATTATTCAAACGACGCAAAAGTACAATTTTCCATTATTTGTACGTTTAAAACAGTTATATATTTTTTAATCAATTTGAACTTTGGGCAGGTTATAAGTAACTAAATATAGGTATTCTTACGTACCTTTGGAATTGAAATAGAATTTTTATTCTTTTTTTAGAAAGAAATACAAAATGGGTAGCCCATATTTGCATCCTTTCCTCTAATGTTATTTTTCTTACATAATTGATAACTTAATATTTTCAATTCTTACTGCACAAAAACCAATGGTATTATTGAAAATATAGCTACTAATAGCTATTTATCTTAAACGTAAATGTTTTTTGTGAAAACTATATAAGCATAATTCACATTAATTCTGGATTCTAACAAAAAAAAACACAAGGTAGAAATGACTAAAATTAAATTTTTCCTTTGTGTGACATATCTACATTTTTTATATTTCTTTTGTGCTCATTATTTTGTTTACAGAGTCAAAGGCTGATATGAATTCGGAAACAGATAAATACAAGGACTACAGATTTACCAAGTGGATGGCTAAGAAAATTGGACTTCAAGGAATACCTTGTTCGGCATTTTACAGTGAGCCACACAAACATTTAGTGGAAAATTATGTCCGTTACTGTTTTATAAAGGTAAATTTGTTGTTTTTATTATAGGAAGTGTTATCTTTTTATATTTATCATCCTTGCGTTCATTTGTTTAATATTATTTTTTCTATTTTAGTCTGACGAAACTCTGAAAGAAGCTGAGAATATCTTACAACGATTGAAGGAAACTGACAAATAGATGTATCAAGTTTTTGTGCATCTGCTCCAAATCTATTGTGAATCTTTTGTTAAAACGAATATTTGTATTATTTTTCTTTGTGTACATAAAATAAATAAAATAAAATATTTCGTAAATATGGTATTATTGTTACACAACAAATAAGGGCAGAGGAGCCAGTTCCTATTTTGTCCAAAAAAAAAAAAAGAAAAATAGTGCAAAACTACAATAAAATTACAGGTCTTCTTCTTCAGATGCAAATCCACTAATGGATGTTAGCGATCACATTTTCCATTAATACTCTATTTCTTGCAATATGTATCAGAGATTGTATGTCGTTAATCCCTGTCCATTGCCTTATGTTTCGGAGCCAGGACATTTTCTTGCGTCCCATTTCTCTCTTGCCTTCAATTTTACCCTCGATTATAAGTTGGAGGAACTGGTATTTTTCATTTCGCATGATGTGACCTAGATACGCCGTTTTCCTTTTCTTGATGGTTTCGAAAAGTTGGCGTTCTTGGTTTATTCTTTTAAGGACATCTATATTTGTGATTTTCGCTGTCCATGGTACTTTTAGGATACGGCGATAAAGCCACATTTCGAAAGCTTCTAATATGTTTATATCCCTCGTTTTGAGTGTCCAGCCCTCTATGCCATATAGCAGCACTGACCTTACGTAGCACTTAGTAATTACTTAGTAAAATTACAGCAATTAGAGAAAAATGAGTATGGTAGTATCAAGTCTATTTTTAAAATTGTTTACGGCAATTGCAGATATTATAATGGTGTTCTGATCCAATTTGTGACAGATAATAAATATCCTATTTGGCAAGAACCTCACTCTTGATCTTTCCGTCTTCTATTACCGTTTTAACATGTAATGTTGGCCTCTTAATTTTTTATTTTGGTTTAAAGTAAATAAGTCATTAAAAATTGTGATTGTTCTATCTATATCACAGCTTTCTATGGAATTATCAACATATGTTGAAAGACTCAGCCAAAAAGCCTTCTCTGTATTCCATTTTGAAACAAATGTGTCTTGTGGCTCCAGAGATTGAAAAATTTTATGGGGTGATGGTCGCTTCCATAGGCAGCCCTTTCTAGAATAAGCAAGGAGGTTTCTTCTGAGGCTGAGCTAAACATAGTGGGGGTTTTTATCATTACAAAAAAATTATATTAAGGTTATATATAAGAAATATAAGACTTCGTGCTGGACGGGGGAATGCGATGGTTAGAGATGGCTAGAAAACAATTATTGATGAGGCTAGGATCCACGCAGGGTTGCAATATCAGAATGATGATGATTATGAATTAGGTTTTTTATTATTCTTCCCATCGTTATGGTTATGGTAGATTTAGGCAGGGCCCATTTATGAGTCCTTTAGACACTTAGACCTCCTAAGACGGGTCCATTGTACTTGTATTAGATGATCCTTATATTATATTGTGTCCATTAAAGTCACCTATATACGATAGTCCATGATTTTGTAATTTGTTCTGCTAATTTATCTAATTAGGTGTTAGGCCTTCTTGTATTGTTTTTATTCTAAAGCACACGTTAACCAGTATAAAAGTAGTAATTTAACAGTGGTTCGTTAGATATACCTCGTATAGGTGAAAATAGTCGAAACCAACCAAAACGCCAGTCCAGGTAGTTAAAATAATTTACCCATTTTTCTTTACTTCTTTACCATTTCTCTTTCGTTCAGTATTGTTTTAACATTTTGATTATCTGGCATTCGTATAATGTGACCAAGTCATCTAGCTCTTTGGGCTCGTATTTTTGCTGTACATGCTGGTTTTCCATACATCCTCATTATTTCTTTATCCGCTCGTCTTCTCCAAATATTCTCTACCGTCTTTACTCCTCCAAAGATTTTTCCAAGCAACTTTCTTTCCCAGATCTCGACTTTCTTTTCTTCCTGCTGATTTATAATCCGCGCTTCACTGGCAACATCACTGTGGGTCTGATTACTGTCTCGTAGACTCGCAGTTTAGCTGTTCTTGACACATTTTTTGCTTTCTATAATGTATTTAGTGACCCTATCGCTCTGCTTCTATTCATTAATCTTTTTTCTATCTCTTTTTCTTCTTTTCCCGTGTTCGTTATGGTTACTTCTAAGTATTCAAATTCTAACACTTTTTTAAAACTATAGACAGTCTCTGCTCCTTTCATTTGGATATATTTGTTATTATTTGTTATGTCTCCTCTCATTTCCATGTACTGCGTTTTTGTTTGGTTTATTATTAATCCGTATATTTTCGCTGCTTCTTCAAATTTCTGGAAAACTTTTTCTAATGTTTTTTGTTCTCAATGGTATCACCACATCATCCGCGTACGCTATGCACTGTTCCCTGCTATTGAAAATAGTCCTGATTGTACTTATATTTGATCATTTGTTCTAATACTAGGTTAAATAAATTCGTTGATAGTGGATACCCTTGTGTTAAACTTCTATTCACTGTGAACTGTCTTGAAAAGTTTCCTTCCATTGTTAACCTATACATCGTGTTTCTAAGCATCATTCTCACTAGCCTTATAAGCTTTTCTGTATTTCCAATGTTCTCATGGCCTCATATAGCATCGTTCGATTTAGAGAGTCATATGCTTTTTTAAAATCGATAAACAGCATATGTACCCTAAGTTTTGTTGTTGTTCTTCCTAATCTAAAACCTCCCTGGTATTCTACAATCACTTTGTTATCATATTTTATTAATCTTTAATAATTTTTGCAAGTATTTTATAGACTACTTCTAATAATACTATACCTCTATAGTTTTCGCACTCCGTTTTGTCTCCTTTTTTAAAGATAAGACAAATAAGGACACTATTCCATTATTTCGGCATTTCTTCTTTTTGCCGTATTTCTTCTTTTCGGTATTTCTTTTTGATTATATACATATAATTGTTCAAAAGCATTTGAATATTTGGTTAAACTAAAAACTACGAAAGAAAAAGATATTTTCAGATCGACATCCGAATTACAACAAAAATATTTGTACAGGTTTGATACGAAAATAACTTAAAATCTTCCTTTATAAACGTTAATATTTGCCTGCGTATTTTTTTTCTCCCTAATGGTCGCAAATGCAAGTGGCGAACGCTATCTTTCGACACTAAAAAGGGTAAAGACCTACTTAAGAAGTGCAATTTCTCAAGAAAATTTGAACTTCTTAGCAGTTTTATCCATTAACAAGGACCTGCTAAATGAATTAAATATAAATGATATCGAAAGCTTCGCTTCAGTAAAAGCAAGAAAACAAGTTTTTCAATAGTAAAGGTATATTATTACCTACCTCATGTTATCTTATTATTAACCCACTTCATGTTATTAGGTACATTTAGTTTGAAACCCAAAAAAGTTGTAATTGTTTTCCTTAATTTAATAAACTTGTATTCAATATGTTTTGTTGAATTGCAAAAAAGTTAAGAAATATTTTTGAGCCTGGGCGCGGCATCCGTATGAGCACCGGGTGGCAGACCGTGTTAAACCGGCACTGATAATAACTATAATTTTGTATCGAGCGGTTCGCGCGCGTCCAGTTTCACTGCGAGCCGATCTTGCGCCTTAGAGCGCACTATTAAAATATAGATATCTTGGCCAAAAATAAACCTAAGAAGAACATTTTTCTAAGTTCAAACGTTCCTTTTGAGGTCTTCTATCATTACTGTTAATTGAAGTATAAAATGTTTATTGCTCAAATTTGCTTTAAACCGTTATAATCAAATTAATTTACAAATTTATTAAAGAAAATTACAACTTCAAATGGTATACGTTTAATAAAAATAAAGATAAAGCAATTTAACAAATTTTGTTTGAAAGTCTCTAAATTAAGGTTTAAAAAGGAACTTTGTAAAGCTCATTTACATGCGTAGAAGCCAAGTTACGATCGAAAAAGCTTTGAAAAGTGGTTAGTTTGCAATCATTTTGCACCAATTTTACAATATCTTGAATTCTAATTCTGGAATTCTAATTATTGAAGTAAAGTTTAGTAAAAGTTATTTTCTTTGTATTTTTTGTGCCAAAAGACATAAAAAAAGACTTGTCATCAGTATTTAATAGTAAACGGTGACATAGCTGGCCCTTAGTCCAATTAGTGGTCTTTAAAATAGAAGAATTTATCACAAACCTTCTTGTCATAGAGTTACGACATAAAAAATAATCACTAACTTGAACGATTTTATTAAACGTCAGAAGTCTGTTAATTTTATTTATTAATGTAAATCTTGTGTAAAGTCCTATTAACGATATCGGTATCAGTAGTCACGAATTGAAATATACCAAGTAACCTCTTATCAATAAACTCCAGAAAAATAAACCGTTATCCAAAATTATCATTGTTGTTTGGTAGTATCACAACAAATAATATTTTAAATTATACTATTCAATTGATTGTTTATTGGTAGCCGGAGTAAATAAAAGCGAGAATGGCATTTGTTTCTCGAATTAAAGATGAAGAAAACTTTATGTAAGTACTAAAAAATGTTTTTTAAAAGTTTTTATACAAGATATCAAGTCAAAATTGATATTTTATTTTTATTTAATATTTTATATCTGATATTTTATACCTCGCTTCCTTTCATCTCGTATTTGCTCATTTCTGACCATTTCTAGTTTTTATGTACCACAACTTGGTCTTAAATAGTCCACCTCAGTCATCATAAGTTTGTTTTTATTATCTGTTGTAAGAGTCCAAACCTTCGAATCGTATAGTTTACCGCTTTGTACAATATTTTTATATATATTTTTTTTGTGTCATTTTTGATTAAATTTTACCATAGAAAAGAATGAATTTTTTACGCTCGTGTCACTGCTATTCCCTTATTTATTCTCGCTTTGATCGCTCTTCATCATCCTTTTTTTTTCTTATTCAAAATTACCCCCAAATAATTGCAGTTTCCTTCACTATTTGGTCATCAGCCAGGAAGAGTGTAAATTGCTTCTATTCTTCCACCATTATTCCCATGTTTCGGCGTTTGCCCAAACATTTCTGTAGGGATCTGTCTAGATAAATCTTAAGTAGGGTGGGTGATAAACTATATCTTTGTATTGATAAACCTTTAGTTATTTTAAACGGAGAAGTAATTTGTCTTCCTCTTTTAATCATTTGCTGGTTTGTTTCTTGCGAGCCGAGCTTCGAGACGAAACAATTTTTTTTTGAGTCGAGCTTTTCATAACGATTTTGTCAATATTTTAGCTAATACTCTAATACTTTATCTAATTCATTTATTTCGACTATTGTAGCATTTGCAATTTATTGATTCTTTGGTGTTTATTGAAATCCCCTCGTATATGTAATATATTGAAATCCCCCATATATGTTTGAAAAATCGAAGAATATTTTTAATGTATCTTTCTATCGTACGTATTAAAACCCAAATATGTTTTTAATTCTTTCTTAAGTTGGCTCGAAAATATAAACCATTTTATTGTTTGTTTATGTCACAGGCGCGAATTCTCTGATATTTTTCTTTGATTTGAGCCTCTCGATACTGCGTTGAAAGAAATTTGCGTTTTAATTCCTGTCAAGTGTTTGTTATTTCAAGTTATGCGATCAATTTTAAAAGATAATTTCTTTACTCTCGGTAAAGGCGGCCGCTGATCAAGGCGTGTTCAGTTTTGTTTGATCAATGTTTTGTTGTTCAATCGGTAGTAGCGACGGGCGGTGTGTACAAAGGACAGGGACGTACTCAACGCGAGATTATGATTCGCGCTTACTGGGAATTCCTCGTTCATGGGGAACAATTGCAAGCCCCAATCCCTAGCACGAAGGAGGTTCAGCGGGTTACCCGGACCACTCGGCTAGGGAGGACACGCTAATTCCTTCAGTGTAGCGCGCGTGCGGCCCAGAACATCTAAGGGCATCACATACCTGTTATTGCTCAATCTCGTGCGGCTAGAAGCCGCCTGTCCCTCTAAGAAGAATTGTGTGTACGCCGACAGTAAAAACCGCGTGCATCAAGAGCAGGAAACTCCGCCAACGGGCCTTTGTGATACGCCTAGTTAGCAGGCTAACGAATTTATTTTCAAATTCGAAATCTTTTCGTTTTCCTTTTCGACAGTAGCAATTGGATACTTGGTATTGAGCACTTTACATTAGTTTTTGAAGATGGCCTCATGTTGCCATTGTGCTGTTCCAGTCTTTGAAAGAGACGAATTTTCAAGGTTGTGTTCCAGCCGGTGCTGGCTTCCGCCCTCATCTTCTTATCCCTGATCGTCATCCCGAATCTGCCCCCAGTATAGTTCCAGCATGATTCCAGTTCCCGACCCCAGACATGCAGATTGAAGTTTAGTGAGGTTCAGGTAACTTTTTCTGTGTCTTAAATTTAAAGTCAAGATAGACATTTAAAAAAATAATAATTGCTTTCATTATGTAAAAAGATAATTTTTTTATTTGTAATAATTTTTATATTTGTCACAGTTTATACATTTGTAAGTTTTTGTAGCATCTCCTGAGTTTGTAAATCAGTAGAATACATGTAAGTTTTCTTTATTATTTTGGTAAGAATATCTGTAACTAATATAGCATTTTTGTGCTGTCTATATTTGTGTAACTGTTTGTGGTATGACACAAAAATAAATGTTAAATTTTGTTTCTTAACAGTTTGTCTATTTTTTAAATTAATGCTTTTTTTCTTTCGAATAGTATCCCAAGTTATCGTTACAAAAATGTCGCCCAGATATTTTTTAATAATTATTTTCCTATTACAACTAGTTGTTGTAATAGTTATAATTAGGCACCTCAGAGTGGCGCCCTATATTAAATTACTAGAGGTGTTTCCTGTTTATTTTTATTTTGTTTGTTCCAAGAGATTAATGACCCCTTTATTTCATTTTTTGTAGTTGCCCCATTCCAAACCCCTTTGTCTTTTACTTATCCACGACCGCAGCTCTCCTAACAAACCCTGAGTGCCGTTCGCAAAGTAGCGATTATTTTGCTTGCCTTATCTCCACCTCCTTTAGTTTTAGTCCCCAATTTTCTACCCCTTGTATTAATACCCCATGTGGTAGGCAAAATATATTCATTACACTATGACTGATACTTTTGTTTGAGAATAAGTATATATATATATATATATATATACATCGGTTTAGAACGTCTTTCGACGTTGTCCGATACCTAAACACCATCTCTTCCTATCTTCGCAGTCGTTTGGACGCTCATGGACTTGTTTACGCCGTGTTGCCATTCTAATCTGGGTCTTCCTCTTTTCCGTCGACCTATCGGTTGCCATTCTACTACTTTTTTGGGAGTCTTGTTGCTGGCATCCGTTGAACATGCCCATATCACCTTAATTGTTTCATATTGAGTTATATTTCCTTCTATTCCCATACGTTGTTTTATTACATCATTTCTGATTCGGTCTCGTCTGGAAATACCTAAAGATCTTCTCATTGCATCCAAATCTACTGCTTCTATTCGATTTTCTCTTCTTTTCACTAATTTTCCATGTTTCAGCGCCATAAAGAAGAGTTGTTTTAATCATGGTCTCATATATATTAAATTTTCTTCCTTTCGTTACCTATTTACTCCACAGTACACCATTGAGACATCCTAAGACTTTTTTTGCTTGAGTGATTCGTTTTTCTATTTCCCGTGTATCAGTTCCTGTATTGTCAAAGGCAACACCCAAGTAGTCATAGCTCTGACAGCAGGAAATATGTTGTCCGTTTTCGAGGTCTATGTTATCTGACTCGTTTCCAATACAAAGATATTTGGTTTTTGTTGTATTGACATTCATTCCCCAGTCGTTATATTCTTCTATCAGTTATCTAAGCATGTACTGCATGTCTTCCCTGTCGGTCGCTAGTACTACCTGGTCATCAGCAAACTGGAGTGAATATATACATTCATTGCTAAGTTCTATACCCATCCTATGCACCTTTCTTTTCCATATTTCCAATGCTGCTGCAACATATATCTTGAATAAGGTTGGTGAGATACAGCATCCCTGTCGCAAGCCTTTTGTAACCAGAAATTCTTCCGTTAGATATTTTCCTGTTTTTATCTGTGCCTGTGAGTCTCTATATAGTTCTTGTACAGCATTTATCAATGTGTGGTTGATGTTAGATCTTTGCAACGTTGTCCACAATTTTGTTAAGGGGATGTTGTCACATGCTTTTTGCAGGTCTACAAAAGTAATATGAGTTTCTAGATTCTTGGCTGATCTTTTTTCTATTATTTGTTTAAGACAAAATACGTTATCGGTGCACGATTTTCCTGCACGGAACCCGCTTTGTTCTTCCTCTTCATTTGCTTATATTCTTCCTCGATCATATTTCTTAAAATTCGTCCATACAGTCTGCTCAGGGTGCTGGTTACCGATATGCTGTAATAATTATTACAATTCCTTTTGTCCCCCTTTTTGTGTATTGAGGACATGTATGCCGTTCTCCACTGTTCTGGTACTGGGTGTCCATTTAGACACTGATTGATCACATAAGTTAAGTTTTTAAATAGTTTATGAGTTCCATTCTTAAGCATTTCAGCATAGATTCCCTCAGGTCCAGCGGATTTACCATTCTTTAGGGTCATTACAGCCTTCCTTACTGTTTCGATATCTACCCTCGCTTCCTCTGCTTGTATATGTACTGACTGTGTTGGGGATGAGAATAAGTAATTCAGACTATAATAATGTATTTTCAATATACAGTGTGTCCATAAAGTACTTCCACTTCCATAAAGTATGGAATAAATTGAATAGTTCCTAAATTAAAAGCATTTTGAAAACAATATAAAACAAAAAATTTATTAAAAATTCTTTATAAAAGGTATATAATTTAAAAAACCCAATCGGGCTATTTCACAAAACTTTTTCGGAATCCATATTCCATCATCAGTGTCTAAGTGAACATGTATTGAGCCACTAAATGTCTGGCTGTTTAAATTTAGTTTACATTATATGGTATTAAATATTAGAATGTTAAAGTTACCAGTGAATTTGGTAACATGGCGGCGTATGACTCCAGTCAAGGCCAGTAACTTCATGTGAAGTCATACGTCGCCATGTCACCAAATCCATTGGTAACATTAACATCCTAATATTTAATACCATATAATGTAAACTAAATTTAATCAGATAATTTTTAACGGGTTTTTACCCAGATATTTAGTGGCCCAATACATGTACACCTAGATACTGATGATGGAATATGGATTTCGAAAACGTTTTGTGATATAGCCCGATTGGGTTTTTATATTATATACCTTTTATAAAGAATTTTTAATAAATTTTTTGTGATACATGGTATACAGCCAACTTTAGAAACTTGATTCCTTGTGGAATCTAAAACAAGTCGACTTTTAATTTTAATGACCTAGATTTTACAACGAAATTTAATTATACAGAATAATACACGTTAAGATGATGACACTATCGATTTTTTGTAACTGCAATACCCTGTGTCTTGTGACATTTTTAGATCAATAAAAATGAGCTCATTCCAAAAAGGTATAATAGTTGGGGTCTAGCGGGCAGAATTTGAAATATATGTGCTTAGAAAATAAATTACTTCTTATCAATGGCAAAAAGTAGCCTAAGTACTAGTTTTTAGGAAAGTCATTATTTTATTTACGTTCTATGACAATTACAGTAATACAAAAATTATTGTATTAATTCGTGAATGATCTGTATTATTGCTTAAGAATAATTTGAAGTAGAAGTGGATCTTATTTAAGTGTAAAGCAAAGAATTGAACTACTCGTAATGATTAGGTATGGACAGATCAGGAACTTAGATGGTAGTGTGTAATTTATTTAATGATAAATATCCAGAAAAACTCATAACGCAGCTAACAGTAAGTAAAATTAAAAAGAAAGTTTCGAAAAACTGGTACGGTTGAAAATGCACGCAAATCAGGTAAAATCCCTCTGTAAATTATGATACAGCATTAAATGTTCTTACTTTTGAAGAAGATACGCACACTTTTGTTCGTAAGGTTAGTCGTGATGTTAGTGGTAGCAAAACAACGCGCAACGGTACACAAATTAATAAAACTTGAAAACTAGCATCCCTTTACGTGCACACTTGTACAGGAATTGAACGAGGATGCTACGGATAAAAGAAAACAGGTTTGCGAACCAAAAGATTATTTTTTCTGATGAGGCTACTTTCACAATAAATGGCAAGGTTAACCGTCAGAATTCTAGATACTAGGCAAAAGAACAACCCAACTCAACCGCTACTTTTCGAACGTTGAATTGAAATGAGCCACATAACTTCAGTTTTTGAGGGGTTATCTCGTACCTACTTTAATGAATTTATTTCAAAGTAGAATTAATCCTGGAGGTTTTGATGAAAGTTTATGGTCACAACAGGATGATGCGCCTCCGCATTATGCTGTAGATGTTCGAAGGTACCTAGACGAAATTTTTCCATCAGGTGGAGAGAAAGACGTGGACATAATTGAATGGAGGTTGCCAGAATATGGTTTATAAAACGAAACCGGCAAATTTGTAAAAATTAAAAAAAAAAAGAATTCAAACAGAAATAAACAATATTTCTCACGAAACCATACACAAGGTTCAATAAGAATTTGTACAACGTTTGAAGTTTGGGTTACTGTCAAATACAACAAAAGCTACAATTCGAACATTTAAGGTAAAGCCATGTATCAATTACTGAATTACTTTCAAGTTCCTGTATTAATAATTAGAAATCAATCAAATTTATTGATTTAGGAAATCAATATCATAATAGAAAAGGCTAGAGCAAATTTCAACAAAATGAGAAGAATACTATGTACCAGAGATTTAAAACTGAAACTAAGAGTTAGGTTGGCGAGGTGCTATGTCCTTTCGGCTTTATTTTATGGAATGAAATTTTGGACCTTGAATGCAACATCAATGAAAAAACTGGAATTATTCGAGCTGTGGGTGTATAGAAGAATTCTGAAACTATCGTGGACAGAACATGTCACAAACAAAGAGGTTCTGAGAAGGATGAATAAAGAAATGAAAATTTTAAATACAATTAAAACAAGAAATTTAGAATATCTCGGACATATTGCATGTGGAGTGAAATGCACCTTGCTCCTACTGATTATGCAGGGAAAGATCCAAGGAAATAGAAGCATGGGGAGGCGTAGAATCTAATGGCTGCGCAACCTGAGAGAGTGATACGGATGTACAAGAAGAAAATTTATTGTCAAAGCGCATATTTTTTAAATTCTGTCCGTTAAACCTCATGTATCATACCGTTTTGAAATCAGCTCATTGAACGCTATCACCTTAATGTATATCACCCTGTATAATTAAATTTTATTTTAGAATGTATAAGAATAAAATTAAAAATCGACGAATTTCAGATAGGCTTTTAAAAAGGCTTTTCATTTAGAAAGTATCGAATTTATTCCATACTTTACGGCCACTCGGTATAGATTTCTTTTTAATTAATATTATCCCTCTGTTATCATTTAGATTATCCCTAATAACGTCACTGAATATGTGAATAGGATTTAGAAATTGTAGTTAATGTTAAGAATTTATTTATAACCTACCAAAAAAAAGTTTTGTTGTTTCTTGCAAGGTAGTTGCAATTTCCCTCAACTTTTCTGCTTTTAATAATATTTTGATATTTTTCATATTCCTATCGTTACAATCATATTCGTATCCTTGTCGTTCTGCTTCTGTGAAATTCATAGGATACGCTTTTATTGAACTTTCGTAAGAACTCCCTTTATGACATGAGCAAGTTGTTAGCCTTCTGTACAACCTGGGGGCTCTTCTGTTCTGGTTACCATTCCTTAACTAAGGAGCTCAGGTTTAAGGCGCTGTAGTCTCGCCTTCGCCCATCCCATCCCATAGATTTGCTTAAATCATTCACTTTGTCGACTCGGGCATTATCTACCTTTTATTGGCAGCACTCATATGTATAAATACTGTCAACAAGACCTAATTTCTAACCATTCTCCCTCCTCTTTTTTTAGCCAGACCTGAGACCGGCAACGGCAGAGGTAATAATGTAATCCCCATATATTAATAGTCAATTGAAATGTTACATTTTTTAAGCCCTATTTGTTGCGTTGAATACTAACGACAAAGATGCAAAGATGCAAATGGGAAACTTGTGTTGAATACTAACGACAAATTAAAGAGATGGACAGAATATATCAATGAACTGTTCAAAGACAATAGAACAGAGCAGATGAAGATAGAAGTAGAAGAGGATATGGTTTTAAAGATATTAAAAGAGGGAATTAAAATGGCATTAAAAAACAGCAAAAATGGTAAAGCAGTAGATCCAGACCAAATTCCTATAGAAATCTTAAAATGCATAAATGATGAAATCTTTTAGTATTACAGTATACATTATAGTAGATTTATGGAAATAGCTACTGAATATTTCAAGCGACCTGAGACTGAAGAGGACATTCTGGCTAAGGGGTGGGCTATGAAATTAAAAAAGGTAACTCCAGACCAACGACGCTTCGTAGAAAAAATAATAAATGACATGCTTTTTAAAGCAGAAATAGGCACCTTGACAAGGTAAGAAGTGCGTTTTCAAACACACTCTTCTTGGTCACCCTCGCAAACTTCACCGTCATGTTCTTCAACAAATTTTTAGCAAAAGAACTCCAACTCAGTGCAGTTACTGTACACTTTGGGTCCAAGTAAAACCCCATCATAACAAGCGCAATACCATGAAACGTCTCTGAAAAAACTAATGCTGCTACGTTCTTCTCCTAATATACTTCAATGTGAACTTGCGCACCCAATATTTTCAGTTCAGTAATAATGTACATTATGAAATATCTGTATTATTTGTAAATTGTAATTATTTTTTTTCCTTCTTAAAATATAAACAAATTTACTTGGGCAATAATTGCTTACCTGAATGTTTTTCTTCAATGTCTTGATGATAGCAGAGCAGGTTTCCATTATTATGAGTTTCAGAGTCTGTGAAGCAACGGCGCATGTGAATTTTAGGTCTTCTAAATCCATGCAATAGGTACTTCAATGTGATAGACAATCTTTGACTAGCAGGAATCGTTTCGCGCATTTTTGTATCTTTCTTCTCAATGTCGGGGCTGAGTAAATCCAGTAAATATTCGAAACTTTCTTGGCCCATTCTCAAAAAGTTCCTGTAGTTTTTTGGTTAAGAATACGTAATCCTCTCTAATACATAAGAGAATATTACGAAAGGCTAGAGGAAGATATTAGCGAGACGCAGTTCGAGTTCCGAAATGGAATGGCTACTCGAGAAGGACTATTAGCCATCAACACATTGATTCAGCGGTGTCGGAGTATTAACGTTGATCTACACTTGTACTTTGTTGACTACGAAAAAGCTTTCGATAAAGTAAGACATGAAATACTAATGCCAATACTTATGAACAAGTAATTGACATTAAAATTGACGCATTGACAGTAAAATCATAAATATAATGCAAATATTATATTGAAACCAAAGTTCCATAGTTCAAATTGATGGGCAACACTCAGAAAAAATGAAGATCTGTAGAGGAGTTAAACAGGAATATGTTTTATCGCCACTTTTGTTTTAACTGTTTTCGCTCCAGAGAAAATTTTTCCAAGAAATTTTCCAAAACACGCTCAATAATATCAAAGCGGGAGTTAAGGTTAACGGAAAATTAATTAACAACTTAGGATATGCAGACGACACTGTGATAATAGCAACGAGTATAGAAGATCTACAACATCTTATCGAAAGTAGAAAAATTTCAGTACTTGGGAACTTCAACGCACTCCATCAATGAAACCAATGATCATATTGCAGAAATTAACAGACAAATAGAGATTGCCAGATCAGCATTTATACGAATGAAGCCACTCCAAACGTGCAAAAATCTAAATTTGGAGATCAAACTACGTACCATTCGCTGTTATATATTCTCAATATTATTGTATGGGGCTGAGACTTGGACATTAAAAAAATGCAATTTAAAAAGAATCGAGGCTTTCGAACTCTGGTTATACCGCAGAGTATTAAAAATATCATGAACTGATAGAATCGCAAAGAAAGAAGTACTCGAGAGGATTGGTAAAGAAGCAGAACTAATGACCACTATAAAAACCAGAAAACTGGAGTACCTAGGCCACTTGATGAGATGACCAAAATATGAAATTTTCAAAATGATAATACAGGGAAAGATTCAAGGAAGAAGATCTGTTGACCGAAGGCAGAACTCAGGGTTGAAGAATCTACGTGATTCGTATCAATGCAGATCGATCGGTTTGTTTAGAGCAGCAAGTACAAAAATAAAAATAGCCATTATGATTGCCAACCTTCCTAGGGAGACGGCACTCTAAGAAGAAAAAGTCCTCTAGTACGGAAACACACAGAAAGTTTAGGAGATGTTCATGAGTGAACCGGTTTCTGAGTTCGTACCACTCCTTAAATCACCGTCGGTTTTTCTTTTGTTTTTTTTTTCTGCTTCACAGCAACCAATGTTGCGAGAGAAAATCCCAAATCTGAATTTGATACTATTGTAAACGAAGACACGATCGGGAAACACACTGTTGTCAGCTTCGTTCTGATGAGAGAGTTTTTATCAAAAGATTGAAGGCTTGATTGAAGTACGCTTAAAGCGCCCATCAATCGGAGGTTCAAGCATTTGATCAAGTCGCTTGATAGTATAGGTCCCACTTTACACAAAATTATGTTGGTTTTAACAGTTTGAAAAGCGCGTTGTTAATCTTTTAATCTTCCGAAATTGCTTTTATGTAGATCTCATAAAGTAGAAGACCATAATTCCAAAGAGACAGTTAATATTAGTTTCAGTAAGCAAAAATATATAGGAAGTAACTATTATGGATTCCAAAACAATTACATTATTAGGCAGTGTAATCATACACACATATTTTACCCTTATCGAAATTGAATGTATCTACAATATTGTCGAAAAACGTAATAACTTAGCAATAATAATACTGAAAATAGTTTACTTATGAGTTGTCACGAACAAAGTAACACCGCAATAATAAAATCCAACCAAATAAGTCATCGAACATTGTCATTGTTCTTTTTTGGTAAATGTCAGGATTGTTTTACACACATACTGTGTGCGTAAGTGTTTTGTAGCGGTTGTTGTGTATAAAAGTAAAACAAAGTGAAAATGGCTTTTATCTCTCGAATAAAGAAGGAGAAAAATTGCATGTAAGTAAGTAGAAAATTTCATCTACAACTTTACTCTACAACTTTTGCTGAAGATGTTTATTTATTATTTAAAAAATTAAAAATTTAGTTATCACTAATTAAAATTAAATTTCGTTTATCACTAAAAAACGAATCATAAACATTGTTTTCAAAATTGAGAACAATACATACTCAACAATTTGACAACTGCTTTACTCAGAAGCTGTTTTAATGTTTGTCCAGTAATAAGATCAAATCCAGCTTTATCCATTGTAATAATATAAAAGAACATATTCTGGAGAATTATTTATATATATATATATATATATATATATATATACATACATACATACATATATATATATATACATACATATATATATATATATATATATATATATATATATATATATATATATATATATATATATATTGATTATATATAGCATTTTTCAGGTAAAAAAGCTTGCACGTCATTCAAGATTTATGTCGTCAGAATCCCACAACGTTGCCAAAATATCAGAATAGTTAGTAAGTGAGGAATTTTTAAAATGTCAACTATTTGTCAAACGTATTTATATTAACAGTAAATACACTTAGTTTTAAGACTTCTGCAACGCATTAAAATATATAAGAAAACATTTTAATACAAAATAATATATTCTAAATTTTACGGCTTTAATAACAAAAACGTCTCGCCATTATTTCTTGTTCAAAATAATCTATCTTATATGAAAGCTTATCAGCTTTCTATAGACTTTTATTTGTTTCGGCATATCACTATCACAATACACAACAATAATTAGTTTTTAAAGCTATTAATCTAAATTTAAAACACATTTATAAATACAATTTATTAATTTATATTATATTATGACCAAATTGTGTAAGAAATCAAAACATAAACAAAATTTCTACTCTAAAAAACTGGCAACACTTTATACACTTTTGCCACCCGCTGAACTGCCAATAATATTTGATATATTTCCGTATCAGTTGAGTACAATTGTCTTATATATATTTAATTAAAATTATTATTTTGTGGAATATTAGACTTAAAGAGTTATTTCATGAAATTTATATTATTAATAATAACAAATGTTTTGGTCATTTAATCAATATAATTCTAAAATTTTCAATATAATGATGATTACATTTTTCTGATTATTACACCATGTTGACGCCTATGAAAGATCGAGAAGTTCCGTACATGGGTTTCGTATTATTAGCTGTGTTAGGAAAATTTTAACTCTAAGGTTGATGTTCTGGAAATTTTAAATACAAGTGACGTCGTTTTGTATAAATCGTGACGTACAAGTGTTTTACTTTGAAAAGTGGTATATGTAAAATGTAAGGGAAAAAACTTATAGACAAAAAATCAAATTGTGGTCATAAATTATTGTTTAAAAAAAACGCAAGGTAAAAATACTAGTATTTTTTTATATATTCGTTATCTAGTAACTCCCACCTATGTCTTAAAAGCTTCAGATATCTACGAAAAAAATTGCCGTGAAATCGATGATTTTTGCTTAATGAGACTGCGCTAATAACCCCCTCTGTGGCTCAGTGGTAAGAGCGCCTGCCTTTAAACCTAAAGGTCGTGAGTTCGAATTTCACCTGGGTGGAAATTGTCGTTTATTAAAAAAAAAAATTAATAAATGAAAATAATTTCTACCTTTGTGTGATCGGTACTCATCGGAGGGACCGCAGACGTTCGGATACAATTAGCGTCTCTTAGCAAAGACAATGACGTCGACTTTGCTAAGTATCAAGACAATTACTCTACACACACAAACACACACACACACACACACACACACACACACACACACACACACACACACACACACACACACACACTACATTAATAAACTTATCTTGATTGAGACTGGCTGAATGACAATTGTCCAAGCCAAAACACACACAAAAAAAAGACTGGGCTAATAGTTTATAGCGGGTCGACAGCAATAAAAATTACACAGAAAGCGTAGGTACTTACATAAAATGTAATATAAGTTATGTGATTCATATGTTATGAGTCAACGAATAAAATTGAATAGATATAATAGTTTGACAGTGAAAAGCACTTATTTCATAATGTAATTTATAAGATGGAATATTTTAATATTACAATTGTAGTAAGATATCTTTGGAAACTTTTATTTTGTCATTTTAGCAAAGAGTTTGAGGAACTATCCAAAAAGTATACTTGTACAGACCTTGGTCTAGGCTATCCAAACTATTTACCACCCAAATTTGTCTCAAAAGCCCTCTCTGATGTTCTTTCTGCAAATCATGTCGAAGATCACCAATACACCAGTCCTAATGTAAGTATACATTTATGTTATACATCACTTTGTTTTTCTTTTTGAATTGATGGAATTCTTTTTTATTTTAATATATATCACGTATATTTAATATACATAACAAGCCCTTGATCTAATTAGACAATTCAAATTCTATTTTCTTTACTACAAATATTTTAGGGACTGCCAAGACTTACTGCAGCGCTATCCAAAACATACTCCAAACTAATTAACAGAAATTTAGATCAAAGTTCAGAGATACTGGTAACGGCAGGTTCCACTGAAGCCTTGTTTTGTGCTATAATGAGTGTAGTATCACCAGAAGACGAAGTTATTATTATTGAACCATATTTTTCGTATTTTTTAACGCTAGTAAAGTTGGCTGGAGGAATTCCAAAAACATTGCAATTGGTAAGAAAGCAAATAAATATAATGAATAGTTAGTATCATCAGTATTTATTAATTCTTTGGGAATTCTTCCTTCTTTTATTCCAGCTGTGTGACGGTTTATACCAGCTACCTCGTTGTTTTTCATTTTTTTTTACAATTTCTTTCTTGGTGTATACTTTACTTGGTATGTCTTTACTTGCTATATACGATATGTAAGATATTATTAATTGTCCTACATATGACTTTTATTTTGTTGTAGAAAATTTCAAATATCGAAAAGCCCACCTCTGACGATTGGAAATTCGATGAAGAAGAACTAAGAGGGCTAATTAACAACAAAACAAAAGCAATAATTGTAAACACTCCACATAATCCTACAGGAAAAGTTTTTAGCATTGAGGAGCTTACTGTTATTGCTAAGTTGTGCAATGAATTCGATCTTATTTGCATAGCTGATGAAGTTTATGAAAGAATGGTTTTTAAGCCCAAAACGCACATTAGAATAAGTAAGCCTTTTATGAAAATGCCTCTAGCTCTATCCTCTATTTCATGTTTTTGACGCTACATTCTTTGACACATACGTGTTTTAAATGTTTACAATATATTGCTATAATAATTTCTATAGAAAGCTTTAAAACTAGTTCTGATACTGCCAATGTTTTTATGGAAAAAACATTTTATCGAAAAATGAAGAGAATTTAACATAAACAAATTCTTATTGCATTTTTAAATTTTAAAAATGTCTTCAACCAGTTCAATAGATACAAAATATTTGAAATATTAATAAAAAGAGAAGATATGAATGTACATAAATACAAATATATTGATTAAAATGCAGTCAAATGAAACAAATGAAAATTACTTCCACAAAAATAAAATTGAATACCTAGAAGAGATCATACAGAAAATCATAGTGACTTTGTTATATAAGTCCCAGCAGATCGTGTTTCAGTACCAATTTCAGTACAAAATTAGACTTCTTGCACTTGCATATTGTTATTGGGGTCTTACCTTCCTCTTTTGATATTTAAGTGTTAAAAAATTCGAAAGTTAAGACTCCAATCACAAAAATCAAAACTGTATTCCAAAACTGGACCAAGTGGGGTGAATAGGAACAACAGTATGAAAATCTATCGTGTTCCTATTCATACATTTGTATGGTCAATAGGAACAGATAAAAAGTGTATAAGGTGTAAAGTAACATATGCATATAAATATAAAGTTTGTTTTATTGGAAAAATTTATTGTTAAAATGAAAAATACACTTTTAAGGTCGGCTAATATAAACACAAATCACTAAGATCATTGTTAAAACTAATCATGTTTTTAAACCGAGACAAGATATTCACGTTTATATATACAGACAACTATCTTATAATATCTTCGGGTTTAAAAAATGCTTCCTCTTCAGTTTCGGAAAATTTTCAAGCCTGGGATCCTTTTTAAAAAGATTCCTACGTAGCCGCCATCTTCATGATACCGAACTTTAGTAACGTAGAGCCTGAAAGATTGCTTGGTCTTGCCATCCACTTTGACCACTAAGAAGTCTCCAGGGTTAACGCAAGGAGAGAGTTTTCTGAAGCACTAGGTGCGACTCGAAATTTCTTTTGAGGGATTCAGTTCTATGTTCTGAACTCCTGATGGTCCTGCTTCAGGTTTAAACTCTTCTTCTTCTAAATCTGTCGCCACAACACTTTTTCCCGGTTTGACATTCATTTTGGTTTTCTTTTTCTTTTGTCTCTGAGTATCAGACTGTCTTTATGTCTTTAAAAGTTCTTTAAAAGAGTCATTAATCCCCTCCACGCAAACAGAACCTGACAAAGGCGTTTGTGTTCCAGATTGTCTGGTATTATCATTGTCTAAGTTTGGCAGCATCCTTATGACTTTGGCGAGATCCAAAGGCACGATGCCACATTATTTAATTCCTGATTTGGCATTTTCCTCTGAAAGACTATCAACCAGTTACTTTAATAGTCTAGGAAACTTGTCTTAAGCTACTGTGGATTCATTCCTGCCTGGTCCTTGTTTTCCATTTCTCAACTATTTTGCGCCACATAATCTTCATGGGTTTGCCAAGCTTCATTGGTAAAAATATAAGCTTAATGTTTTTTCTTGGCACAACTGGATTAAATCGATTGACAAATGAGACGACAAGTTGTCCAAAATCAAGTATTTTGTCCTTCTAGATTCTTGAAAAAGGGAATTGCAATGGATTGAACCCAGTGAAACAAAAACTATCAAACCAACCTGACTTGGTACGATTAAAACAAGAGTTTTTCTGACCTTTATCCTTCCAATTGTCGTATAAATGTGGAACCTTATTTACAACGCTTTTGATGGGTTGACAACTCGTTCTGGGTACTTGCAGCCACGTCAAAAAATAATTTTACGTTTTCCTGGGTCGTCACTAAGATTTGTCTCATCATAGTTGATGATGTGACTAATGGGAACGGCTTTAAGTTTACTTATATAAGTATACTTACTGTAAATTACTTATAAATCAACAAACCATCCTTTTGCCGCACTCATCCTACTTAGATTTAAAAGCTGACCTATTTCTATTTATTTAAATCTACACCTGTTGCAGTTACAACACGTTTCTTCACTTGTTCCAAGTCCATTAGAGGTACGTTGCCCTTTGCTTGTTGTTGCATAAAGTGCATAACATTCACTATAATTTCTTGGCTTTGCATGGACAAAACTTTTAGATTTAATTTTGATTTAAATTCCATTTCCCGTCACTGTCACTGTTCTTTGAGAAAACTCTGTTGCTGACTATACCTACTTAAGGTTACAGGTCGAGTTGTTTACTTTCACTAATACATTTCCAGTAATTGTAATTTTACTGCGCATTAAGTGGGCGTAGGTATTGTAAGATTTTGTAAGTTGTTCCTAGATTTGACGAGTAATACATGTGCTTTGAAACTGGTACAAATGCTAATCAAATGAGGAAGGAGAAAGAGACAATAAAAATATCTAACAATGGACAAACTAACGGGCCATAAAACTGTTTAGTAAGACTATGAAAAATGGAAGAGAGTAATTAAGAGAAGGATACGTGAAGAGACCGAAATATCCCCAGATAAGGATAAAGAGCATGAAAATGGTGATATTCCATTAGTTATCTGATGCATAAATGCGTAATATTTTTCAGTATTATAATAATTACTTATATTTTATGTGTTTTAGCATCTTTACCAGGTATGTTCGAAAGAACAATCACCATTGGAGCTGCTGAAAAATGTTTTTCGGTCACTGGTTGGCAAATCGGTTTTGCATACGGGCCACTTAGCTTGATCAAAAACATGCAAATCTTGCATCAGTATGCTGTTTTTAATGCTAGTACACCATTGCAGGTAAGAAATGAATATTTAGGAAACAATGAGCTTTTCTCAATCTTGTATTATTGCTCTTTAATCTCTGAACCAACATCTAATATCTTTAAATCATTCTTCAGGTAGCTTTCGCTAAAATGTTTGAAGACGAATACAGTAAGATGGATCAACCTGATTCGTATTTCGAAAGTTTGGAAAGAGATTTAAGAGAAAAGCGTGATTTTATAATTGATTGCTTAAGAAAAAATCACTTTAAACCAATAGGATCAGATGGAGGCATGTATATTATGGCCGATATTACAGAACTAGGTAAGTAATGGAGTTTCCTAATGATGATATATATTATATTTTTATTCTACGTATTTCGGTACATTGTGTAGCGGAAATCATGAGTGTAGTGAGTTTGTGTTGTGTATTTTGACCGTAGTCAACTTTTAGACAGATTTGCAGAGCATCTATATTCTTCTACTTTGCTCCTTTGCAAGCTATCCCCTCTTCTGTGATTCTAATGAAGTTTATATTTTCATTATTCTTACGTATGTCCAGAGTTCAAAGACCTTCGATGTATTTGTAATGTCCATGTTTTCATTCCGTAGAATAACACGTGCCATTTTCCTCACTGATATCTAGCACTATGCCAAATAGGCTTATCTCAAAGTCAATGAAAAACAAAGAGATAGCAATGGCCGCCTTCTTAGATATAGAAGGGGCATTTAATAATGTTACCACCGGCTCTTTGATATGAGTAGACGAGGCGCACCTGCGGTAATATTCAGATGGATAAGGGCATCCCTAAAGAATAGGATAGTAATGTGCACTCTGGGTAAAGCAACCATCAAAGCAAAAGTAAGAGGCTGTCATGTCCCCTCTACTTTGGGCAACCTTGGTAGATGATCTCCTCAGAAATTTGTCCACAGAAGGCTTCTATTGTCTAGGATATGCTGAGGATACAGCAATTGTCGTAAGGAGCAGGTTTGCTCAGGTGGTGTCTTGGAGAATGCAAGCAGCCCTAAATATAGTTGACGACTGGTGTAAAGAAGAGAGACTGATAGTCAATGCTCAGAAAACACAAATCGTCAACTTCACCAAGAAAACAGCACTACAAGGCCTAAAACCACCGGTGCTAGGAAGAACAGAGATTTCATTTGCAAAAGAAACAAAATACCTTGTGGTATATTTTGATCATAGGCTTACATGGAATACTCACATTCTAAAAACCACAGAGAAAGCTACTATGTCCCTGGGCAGATGTAGAAGAATGTGCGGTAAAAATTGGGGACTTAACCCCAATATGACTCTATGGTTATACACAAGGGTTATTAGACCCATGATAACCTATGGCTCGCTGACGTGGTGGACAAAGACGAAGCAAGTGGGAGCAATAAGGCTGCTAGGTAGTACACAAAGGCTAGCATGCCTGTGTATTACGGGGGGGGGGGGCATAAAAACAACTCCTACTGCATAGTTGGAAGTCCTGTTGAATTTACCACCACTTTATATCTTTATACAGGGCGAAGCCAGATCAGTGATGCACAGATTAATCCATAGTCAGCGACATATAAGCCAAATGCATGGTACTGACAACAGAAAGCTAATCGAGGAGCTAAAAGCCGATATTGTGATGGGGAAACTTATCGATGCAACAGCTGCTAGAGATAGCTTTACCAATAAATTCACAATTAAGATACCAGGTAGGGAAGACTGGAATAAAGGTGTACCCATAAAAGCTGCTACTGCCTGGTACACGGATGGCTCAAAAACATCGGAGGGTGTTGGAGCCGGCATAGTGGGGACAAATCAAGGGATACATTTCCCGGTAAGCCTATCTAAGGATGTGACAGTTTTCCAGGCGGAAATGACTGCAATCTATCATTGCGTGGAAGAAATAGAAAGGCAGGAAAGAACGTTATGTTCAGTTGCCATCTTCACAGATAGTCAGGCAGCGCTTAAGTCACTCAAGTCTGTAGAGGTCAATTCTAAGCTAGTATGGGATTGCGTGTGTGCCCTATATAAACTAGGAGACCGTAGCAAGGTTACGGTAGTCTGGGTACCGAGGCACGAGGGTCATAAGGGCAATGAAAAAACAGATGAAATGGCCAAACAATGCTCATCAATTCCATTCATTGAACCAGAACCCTTCTGCGGCGTTGCAAAGTCAGTAACAAGAACGGCTACAAAGAAGTGGGTAGCTCACAAATCTCTGGAATGGTGGAGGAATTCACCAGGACAAAGACAGGCGAAACAGTTCATTAGAGAAGATTCGCCAAAATTTACGGTAGACCTAATTAGCAAAGACAGGAAAACAGTCAAAGCCATAGTAGGTCTTCTAACAGGGTACTGTAAGCTGAATAGGCACTTGAAGCTAATGAGATTATCAGATGATGACCTGTGCAGATTCTGTCACCTCGAAAAAGAAACAGCAGAGCACATTTTATGTCAGTGTGACAGTCTGGCAAATGTGCGGTTTTTTGCATTAGGAGATGAAAATCCACCGGCAAATAGCTACATGGAAGCTACAATCTCGAAGCTACTAGACTTTATAAAGAGAACTTCTCTAACAATAAAAAATTGCTAGAGAATGTTATCTAAGACTAGAGGACCACAATATAGATCTGGAAAGGTCGCAGTGGAATAGGCCGAGAGGCCACCTCTCTTAATCTAATCTAATCTAACTATGCCAACCATTTGTTGTAGATCTTCCACGCATTCAAATATTAGAACAGTGCCATCTGCAATTCGAATGTTGTTAATGGGTCGACCAATTAGTTTTATATTTGTTGTTAGTTCTTCCAAAGCTTTGTGGATTCATTCTTCTGAATACTTTTGACATTTTTTATTAGGTCACATAAATATCAAACAACTCTAATAGGGTCTTCCCAACTTTCACAGCTGGTAGCTTCGATATTGTTTAGTAGGTGTAGTGCACCTACTAAATTGAATGTATTTTATTCAATATGTTTTGCCAAATCACAATGGATGGATATAGCGTACAACAATTCATGAATATGCTAAAACTGTTTTATTAAAATGTCTGTTCTTGAATAAACTTTATTTTATTTAAATTAAAGCGCTTAATTAAAGAGCCTATATCTAGTAACATTTTTTAATAAAGTACATAAAATAAAAGTAAATATTTTAGCATTAAAATCAGATCTAAGTAATGAAGAAGGAGAATTTATTGACCAAAAGTTTGTTAAACGTCTAATGAAGCACCATTCCCTGCAATTATTTCCAGTAACTGTATTCTGCACCCCAGAAAATAGAAAATATTACGAAAAGTATGTTAGGATATGTTTTGTTAAAGTAAGTATTGATAAATAAGAATATTATAAGTAAATAATGCTCTATACTTGTTTCTTTGTGACATCGGTTTATTTTTAATATTTTTTCGAAAATTTTTATAATTACCTTTTATACAATTATAACCTTTAAGTGTATCATTTATTCTAAAAGTTTTTTCGAGCACTCCTAAACTGCAGTCCTTGATCCGTATCCTTAAGACAAGGCACTTGGACTATATTAAAATAAATCTGTCCCATCAAGTTGGCAGATGGAGATGGTATAGTCTTTTTGAGACATTGAAACAATTCATTCATTCATTTCATTCATTGAAATATTCATGGTGAATAAGGAATTGTTGATAAAGTCATACTTTTGGAATTAGCCATGACCTTCACGGGACAGAGATCATGAGCTCAGCAGCAAGAGTCGACGGGCGAATCTGTTCCTAAGCCGAAGTAGTTTTTTGCTATGTCTCCAGTACCACACCATTTGGTCCCAGGTAAAATGCCATTCAATAACGTGAATGGGCTCTTTGAAGGAGCCGACCTTTCAATAGTTAAATCAGCACCATTCTTTCCAACTTCCTTATTCCGTCTTATTAATCTCCCTTCTTCTAATTGTTTACATTAAGTCATCAGAGTTACCATTTCATCAAAGGATATCATCATCGGTCTGGCAGTGCCCTTTAATTCACTCAATACCTGCATAACTTGTTCTGGCTTCAAAATTTCAATTAATTCACAATTTAACAACAATTTATTGGCTCCTAGTTGATGACTCAATGTTAACAATTAGGGAGATTATTGAGACGGAATAAGGAAGTTGGAAAGAATGCATTTTATGCTATTTAACTATTAAAAGGTCGGCTGCTTCAAAGAGTCCATTCGCGTTATTCAATGGAATTTTACCTGGAACCAAATGGTGTGCACTAGAGACATAGCTAAAAACTACTTCGACTTAAGAACAGATCTATCCGTCAACTCTGGCTACCGAGCTCAAGATCTCTGTCCCGTGAAGGTCATGGCTAAATCCAAAAAGTATGACCTCGTCAACAATTCCTTATTCACCAAATCCCATGGTAGATGCAACAATGAATTGTTTCAATGTCTCAAAAAGTCTCTACCATCTCCATCTACCAACTTGATGGGACAGATTTATTTTTTGAAAATAATTCACAAAATTGTAAAATAAACTTTTCTTTTTCTTTTAATAGACTAGGTCCCGTTTACTAATTTAGGTGTAATCTTTTTTAACCTCTTCCGATGCGGTACAACTCTCGTAGCATATTTTTGTTGATCTACCTACTAGTCTCAGCTTGTTTTGTTGCTGAAACTTAAATTATCTCACCTATATCTCTTCTGGTGTCTGGTCAACATAATGTCCTTAAAATTTCTTGTGTGTTCTAATCTAATCCATCTTACCTTAGAGAATCGAACCAGAAGCGAACTAAATTGGTAGACGGAGCGGACGGTGTTTTATGATTGAGGAGGGGTCTCCATGTTGAAGACAATCTGGTACCGTAATTTCTTTTATTGGGGCAATTCGGGCGTTTTTCGGTCTCTATGGCTTCTTAGATAATAATTCTTGGCTTATAGAAACGGATGTAAGTTACAGTTCTGGAATTTAAAAAATCTATTTAGTGACCTGTATGAAGATGATGTTGGCCTAGGGCTGAAAGTGAACCGGAAATATAAACAATTGTTTTAAACAGTGATCTAACTTGTGTCACTTGTCTCGTTTCGGGTTTTCTGAATACTGACCAAATCATGGGCGGATCTAGGGGGGGCACAGGGGGCACGTGCCCCCCCAAGCCCTCATAAGGTTTTTTTTTTACCGATAAAATAACACTTACAATATTTTAGCTACCTTACTGCAAGTAGCTAATAATATCCAAACAGATACATTATTAACGTAAATTCTTGCTACAATAAATCACCACCACTGCTCTAGGGTGAGTCGTGAGTCAGTCGCCAGCTGCCTGCCCCAGCTGACTTGACAAGTCCAAGGTTAAAGCCTAAATCGTGTTTCGGCCGGCTTTCTACAGTCGTGGAAATATGAGCAACAGCGCAAGTCAACTGCGCGGAAGCAATCGATATTTTTCGTTCGACCGTTAGTAGTTAGTAGTTGTGTCACTTAAGTCGAGTGAGCTGGAGCTGCCAAGTGCAATTGTTACTCTGACCTAACCTCAACAGTCAACTCTATTTCTATAGCTTTGTGGACCTTGTGGTTGTAATGAAACGTCAATTAGGATTAGATTCATTCTTTTCAAAAAAGATAAAGGTAAGTCTTAATAACTACTAGGCCTACTCAAAGTAGTATAATTTTTAACGATAGACTCACTTAACAGTGAGCAACTTAATGTTGCTACTACTAAGGTACATATTTTTTATAGATTCGGCCGTAAAAAAAGAAAAATTTTTGTTACACAACTTTTAACATTTTGCAGCTCAGAGCAGAGCTTAAATAATAGACTAGGCCTAGCCTAGGCCTAGGCCTAGCCTATTATTTAGGCCACCTAGGCTATATTGTAAATTATAAAAGATACATTTTTCGTTAATTATTCTAACATACTTAGTTTTTTACGTCATAAAAATTATAATATACCAATTTACATCCTCATTAGTAGTAGATGCCACAGAAATAACCTAATTTCTCCTAATATGATTATTTTTGTCACTGACGTTAAAAAAGCACAATGCAAATCTTAAACTTTTTTAGAGAGTCTGCCAAGAGACTACATGCACTTGAGGATGAAAGGAATGAGGAAATTAAAAAGGGAAAGCACGCTGTGAAAAAAATGTGTGAGACAAGGTGGTTAGAACGTCATGACGCTGTGTTGACGTTTTTGAGTTCTCTGCCTTCACTACATGCTACTTTAGAAACTATAGTTTATTCTGACCAAGCGGCTGGAAATAACGCGTTTTCCTTGCTACACAGCATTCTTTCATCGGAATTTATTGTGAGCTTAGTGGTTTTAGAAAATGTTATGACTCTTACACTGCCACTGGCTAGGAAACTTCAAGCTGAGTATATGGATGTACTCAATGCAATGACATTGATAAATGCTAACCTCAAGAGCATGCAAGAACAAAGGGCAAACAATGAAGAGTGTTTCAAAAGACTGTTTGAAAAAGCGCAAAACCTGGCCTCTAAAATGGGAACTGAATTAAAAGACCCAAGATTAGTTGGTCTTTAAAGAAACAGACCAAATGTGCAAACTGACACAGTTGAAGACTACTTTCGATTGTCTATTTATCTCCCTTTTTTGGATTTTCTCGTCTGTGAAATGAAAAATAGATTTCCAAAAAATCAATTGGTCCAAATTGGAAAGCTCCAGATGCTTCTACCAGTACTAGGTAAATTTTCAGATCTCTATGAGGACTCTGTTTTAGGAGGGGCTAAACTGTATGAAAATGACCTCCCATGCTATGAAGCTTTGAAAGGAGAGTTGAGTATTTGGAAACACATGTGGAATTCTAGTTCAGAAAGTTTCTCTAAACCCCCTGCTGAAGCTATGAAATACTCATCCGATCTGCCCAACATAACAGTGTTGCTCCAGCTTATTTCCACACTACCTGTGACCAGTAGTACTGCTGAACGATCGTTTTCTACTCTCCGCAGATTAAAAACCTACTTAAGGTCTACCATGACGGAGGAACGACTTAATGGGCTGGCAAGTGTGCACATACACCAGGAAATAGCTTCCAGTTTAGATCCAGATGAAGTGTTGAAACTTGAAGGAAGCACAAGCGGAAGTTGTCTTTTTCATTAAATTGAACATTTAGTAAATGAATTCCTTATTCATTAAACATGTTTTTACTTTACAGTTTTAATTATTTCAGTTGTTCTTTTTATGTATTTCTTGGTTTTAACAACTGCCCAATCCTGTATATATATTTAACTACATTAATACTTAATAGGCCTATGTAAATAGACTTACCTATTAACTAAAACGGTGTTTTTTATTTACTGTACCTATAAACAATTTTCATAACGTTATTTTAGACACTAATTGTATTTCAGTTTTTTTGGTCATATAACTTAATTAGTTTAGTAATTGAAAAAATTAAAGTATCACCTAGGTTTATTTCAACATCGAAAAAAGGATAGTACATTTAAACTACTCTGTTTTAGGCACTGCTCCAAAGAAACTGAACTTCATAAACCCATTAAAAAACACGAATTTAAGAAAAATGAAGTTGCACTTTTTGAACAAAAATGTGCTAAAAACGTTGTTTTCAGAGGCTTAAATTCCAAAAAAAATTCGGGGGAGGGGAAAAATTCCGAACCCCCCTCTTTCTGGGGGGTTACCCCCCAGACCCACCAATGGTGCCCCCCCCCCAAACATAAATCCTGGATCCGCCCCTAAACCAAATAGATTTATTATATGCAGAATTTATATCCTCCAATACTCTACATCTTAAGAATTCAATTTTTATTTGGTTTGGTTCTATTGATTTTCTATACTTTAATATTGTGGTCGCCTCAATAAGTTCTCACCTTATTATATGGGCAAGTCCCTTTCCTCATAGCAAACATTAGATAAATGCGTGGCTAGTATAACTTAGATCAGCAATATGTAGATATTATGGGAAAATTCAGCTTTTGACAATAGATCTACAGTGAGTATCAGCCAAGTAAAATAAATTCAATTAAAATCAATACCGAGAAGGGAAGCGAAGAATAATTGAAAGTCCCCTGTGCGGACAATATTAGATTTCTTCTTTTGTAGTTTAGTTATGTCAAAAGTAATGTATAAGAAACTAAAACGCTTGACTTAGCTGGCTTAAGATGACGAATAACACTTGCGATTAGATCGGCCGAGCCTGAGATATTGAGCAATGTTAGTAGAAGCTTCTATTTAAGATTCACATTCAATATTCCAGTTTAAGCGTTTTTTAAACACGGCTTCATCTGCTTGTAATCGAGTTTGTTCCATTTGGGTGATACACACTGTATACTAAGACTTATAATGAAAATTAAAACGGTATTTATCTATTTTGTGTTATTTTTTTAGTCAAGAACAACTTTAGATGAAGCAAAAGAGAAGTTGAGCAAATTTGACGAAATGGAGACAAATTATTAAGACCGAGATTAATCCGTGTGATACAAAAGACATGTTTAATTAGTAAATTTTTATGTCTGATTATATTTTAATTTGAATAAATAAGTTTTTTATGCTGTTGATCTATCCGAATTGACTCAAAAATATCGAACTAGTAAAATACAACTAATCTATCCAACCTATAGTATTGTAAAGGGATTTAATTAAGCATCCCGAAATCAGATCTAAGTAACCTAATTTAGTTTGAAATTTAAAATTTCTTTTAATAATATTATTCATTGCTTATTGCTAAATGCGATTGTTTGTTTATGACATTGAAAATATCGGTGTAACTAAAACGCGCGATGACCTAAAGAAATTTGCAATGTAATCAAAAGCTTATTAAATAATGTATACAAATTATATTAAAAAACATGAATATATAAACAAAACGCACGTGAGTTAAATATCCGAAAAATAACGGAAGTAGATTATTAAGAATTAAGAATTAAGAGTGAACAGTCGAAGCTATTGTTGTCATCCGTCAACTGGGTACTCTCTCTATTATTGTGCTTAGAGAACCAATAAAGTAATTATGAGTATCCAGTGAGTTCTAGTTAATCAACCACATGTAGGGGGTAAATTCTCCGTAGACTTCCACTATATTGAGCTCTTGAAGAAAGCAATCTAATAAACAATATTTGATCATTTAACAGTATTATAGTATAATCTGTTTGACCGAGAAGTTGCACGAAGCGTTGCCAGCGTAAAAATGCTTGCACATTTTCGAAAGTTGCTCGGGTTTGCAAAGACCCTTTTTCAACACACAGAAGATAACATTTTCACTAAAAGCAACATTTTTAAGAAGAAATGGGTTTAATTTTATACTGAATTCAATATGAAGTATTAACAACGATTATTAGCAGAAAACAATAAATACTCCAACTATTTTACTAATACTAGTTTTACTCTGTCATGCTATGTTGAACGGTCCTCATTGGAATAAAACAGAAAACAGGAGGAAAAGAATGAAAAAGAAACAGAACAACGTAATAAAAAACGAAAAAGTGAAGGAAGAGGCTAAATAAAAAGTAAAGATAACAATGATTCAGCAAAGAAACAAAGATGAAGCAAAGAAAATTAAGGAGGGTTTTGAGTAATTATAAATCTGAATCTAAATGATATTGTCTAGTTTGTACTTTGTACACAAATTGTAACTTTGTTTAAAAAAAGTAAACAAACCATAAATTACTACATTTATTTTCTTTAACAATTGATTCGTGGAAGACTTGATATAATAAAATTTTGTTAAAAAAAATCGCAATCACATATTTACGTAGAAAAGTCGCCCCTTAGCCACCTTTTAGCATCACGTGAATCATTTCCATAAGTTTTTCCATACCTAAAATTATAAAAGAACAATTATCACAAAGATTTATTATTTAACTTTGCATTCATCAACTTAATGTAAATACAATCTGTTACAAATAAGACTTTTTCTCCATTATTACTTATGTTCATTTATTACAGTCCAGTTCTCAGAGATCTTACCCCTAAAAATCATACGAGCAAGCTGAATTTTGTCGAGAATATTAATTTTGGGACCCAAAAAAATATGCAAAAAAGTTTACCACTTTTACCTCCTGGCTTTCTCCTAAAACCTTCCGCATAGAGGGGTAAAAACTTGTACGCCATAGAAAAAAGTTTCAAATAAAAGATATAGCTGAGATAATTTTGAACAAATATATTAATTAGCACTTTTTTATAGAATGAACCGTTCTCTCAGAAACAACGCTTAAAGCAACCGGCGATTTTGAATGTCAATACGAGCGAGAAATCGATGTATAATAAAATGTGTATTAACTCGATGGTAAAAATTCGATATCTTTTGATAAAGTGCCTTATCGAAAAAAATCAGAATGCATTTTAAAGGTGAAGAGTGCATCTTTCTTTTGCAATCTTTGTATTTTGCTGCAAATAAAGTGAGTTTCTATAAATCTGTTCAATAAATAAACGTTGGGCGATTTTTGTCATTTTTTACAATTCATCATCATCATTTTGGCTTTACAACCCTGTGTGGGTCCTAGCCTCCCCAAGAATTTTTTTTTCAGTCGTCGCTATCCATCGCCTTCCTCCGCTAAGCACGTATTTCCATATTTCTCATATCTTGGTCTATGTTATCTAGGAATCTTGTTCTTGGTCTTCATCTTCTTCTTTGACCAATAGATCTATGAAGTTTTTCTAGCTGGGTCGGTTTGCTCCATCCGCATTACATGGCCTACCCACCTCAGACGTCCTATCTTAATGTGTTTTACGATATCTGTTTCCTGGTATATACTATAGAGTTTGAAGTTGTATCGTCTTCTCAAAGTCCAAACACCATTTTCATTTACCGCTCCATAGATTCACCTTATTATTTTTCTTTCGAAATATCCTAACATGTTTTCATTGCTTTTTGTTAAAGTCCAGGTTTCTGAACCATATGTTAGGACTGGGCGTATTATTGTTTTGTACAGTTTTACTTACAAAACTGTACAAAACTTGTATGTACAGTATGTACTTTGTACAGTTTGTACAGTTTTACTTTTGTATTGTTTTATCGATTTTGAGAAAGCGTTTGACAGAGTACGCCATGATAAGCTTAGAGAGATTCTTGAAAGGAACGACATAGATAATAAAGATCTGCGAATAATTCTCAATCTATATTGGAATCAGAAAGCTAACATCAAAATAGAAACTGAAACATCACAAGCAATAGAAATACGTAGAGGAGTACGACAAGGTTGCATTTTGTCACCTCTGTTATTTAATGTATATAGTGAAAGCATCTGTCAGGAAGCCCTTTTACAAGCAAACGGAGGAATCGTAATTAATGGAGAGATTGTAAATAATATTCGATACGCGGACGACACTGTACTAGTTGCAAGAACAGTAGAAGAATTACAAAGATTACTTACAGACATAAATATTGCTTGCAACAATTATGGTATAAATATCAATATTAAAAAAACCAAGTATATGGTCTTCAGTAAAAACATGACACAACCAGCGTATATTAGTATAAACGGCACTCAAGTTGAAAAAGTATCAAGTTACAAATACTTGGGAACTTTAATAAACGAAACTGGAGACCAAAACAGTGAAATAAAAAGACGTATCGAAATTGCTAGGGCCACCTTCATAAAGATGAGAAAATTCTTCTGTAACAGAAATATAAGCATCCCTCTACGATTAAGAATGCTGAGAGGCTATGTATTTAACACTCTATTATACGGTGTAGAGGCCTGGACTCTCAAACAGAACAACATGAAAAATATTGAAAGTTTCGAGATGTGGTGCTACCGTCGAATGCTGAAGATTAGTTGGGTTGAAAGAATAACAAACTGTGAAGTAATACGAAGAATAGGAAAAGACCCAGAGATTTTGTTAACGCTAAAGCGAAGAAAACTCGAATATTTTGGTCACCTGATGAGAGGACATAAATACGCATTACTTCAAAATATAATGCAGGGAAAAATAGAAGGAAAACGGAATCCAGGCCGTAGAAGAATGTCATGGTTGCGGAATTTGAGAGAGTGGTATGGCTGCACCACTAATGAACTCTTTAGGTCAGCCGTAAACAAGGTCAGAATAGCCTTGATGATTTCCAATCTCCGATAGGAGCGGCACAAAAAGAAGAAGAAGAAGACTTTTGTATTTCTTGATATAACTGTAGATTTAAAAAGGAGATTGAGCCCAAAATAGCATATATTAGCCGTGCAAATTCTGCGGTTTATCTCTGCGGTAGTGTCATTTTCAGCATTGACTAGCGTTTCCAGGTATACAAATTCGTTAACTGCTTCGATGACGTCGTTTTCTACAACAAGTGGCCGTAGTATTTGTGGTTGCGTATCTATTTTTATGTATTTCCTTTTATTCATCATTATCATCATCACATACTTCTAAATAATTGTAACTAATAAATTATTGCACTACTTTCAATTCTTTTTTCTGATTTCGTGGTCTTTTCCATATTCCTCCATATTGGATGATCCGTTACTATTTCCGAACGTCTGTCCGTATGCTCTGATTCACTAACTCTACATAAATGAACGAATAGTAAATCTGTAACAATTAATGATAATAAAATCAATTTGATTCCTTAAAATCCTTTGATTATTGTCTTGATTTGCCTGAAATTTATTCTTCTTCTTGGCAAAATAATTTCTCCTGTCTACTTGAAGATTTCTCCTGTCATTATCAGGCTGTCTAAGAGATAGAAATTAAATAGTAAAAACTTCTATCGTTTTGAAAAGAATACGCTCTGATACAATAATAATCGCAAATAATAATTATATCAGAGCCCGCTCCTGCTGGCTTATATAATTAAAATGAACTCTCGAAGATCAGAAAATGATCGGGAACTCCGAAAAATCTCGAAGGTCGTCTCTACGACGATGACTTCGTAGTATTTTACTCGGTGGAATATTTCGGTGTTTGGTAAAGGACAGCGTTTTCGTTTTCTCTAGCGCACAGAACAATATAGTAAAATATTACCAATAAATCAAAGAACCTAACCTGAAAATAGCTCCTGGTATATGCCCTCCATAGTTCGGTATTTGCCCAATATGCTTATGGTAAATTTCAGTGGGTTGAATTAGTACTGGAGGATTTGGCCTATCGATTTGGACCGGTGCCCATTCGTTGCTTAATCTTTTTCTATAGTTGGATGTGAAATCACAGAGGGCGCTGTTCGTCATAGCAGTATTCGTTTTGCCGAATGATGCATAGCCAAATGGTACGTGGCCGGTAAAACCTGAAATAAGCATATAGTTTTTTTACTATTAATATGTTGGAAGTACACTATATGTTGTAAGTGTAGTATGGCACTTACACGAAAAGAATGAAATACCATCAATCGGGTGACTTGATAGATTTTTTAAATACAATTGCTTGTAGTTTTGGAGTGGGAAGACCTAGGAAGTTCATATACCCCTCGATAAAAAGTTTCGAATAAAGTTTTGATTGATGAAACTTTAGTCTCGATCTCTAATTTATATAGTCAAAGTGCCACACGTCATAAATTTTAGTTTAAGCTTCTTAAAAAAAATTTTTCTGTAATATGGCTTTGGCAGAGCCAATTAGCCAGACTTGTTCGTGTTTATTGTTAAAATCGACTGAATTTTAATTATTAGTGATTGCAGATTCATAGTCAAAATTTTCTTGTTATAAGTTATCAATGTTAGTACTACATTATACCTAATATTTATACATAAATTATATTTTGATATATTTTTTTGTTTCTTTTCTTTTATTCTTTTATTATCTTCTTTTTTTTGTTTTGTTTTCTTTTTTTGTGTTGTTTTTTTTTTTGTTTTTTGCTTTTTTTTTGTTTTTTGTTTTTTTTTTGTATTTATTTTTTTTGTTTTTTGTTCTATATCTATTTTCTTAATTCTTTTGTTTTTTTTTCTTAATTTGTGGTATAATTTTTTTGGTTTTTTTTTCAAACCATATTAACAGATTATGCCTATATACTATTTACATCTTGTATTTACACATTTTAACATGTTTGTAAATGCAATGAAGAATTTACCAAAAAAAATTTGGTATATCAATTCACCCCGTATGTTGGGGTGATTTGGTACACGTATTTATTTCTTTATAAATATCAGTTTACAAGTGGTGAGCTAATACACAAAAATTATTTTTTTGGAATTTTTTTTTAATTTGAAAAAATATATTCAAAGATTTTTTTATGCAAAACTTTATTCGAAAAAAAAGGGACTATACTAAAATCACAATCAAGATGCACTAAAAATAAACAAACCAAGACACGTTATGTGTTACAAGGAGCACAACCAAATAATGATTTACAATGTATGTATATACATTGTATAAATCCCAAATCATGATTTGCAAAGTTTATACATTGTAAATCATGATTCGGGAGTGTTCCTCGTAACATTCAAGTGTCTTGGTTTGTTTATTTCTAGTGCATCTTGATTGTGATTTTAGTAGGTTTTATACAGAAAAAATACAAAAAATGATTTTACAATACAAGTATAACTATAAAACATCAAAATGAAATTTAAAATGTCCTTTTCTTAAATTTTGTGGCATAGGTAAGCGATACTTCATTTTGAAAGAGTAAAGAAGACTTGTTTCTTTAACATCAGGCCACGTAGATTTATATGGTAATGGGAATAAGCCACAATTCATTTCCACTTCGGAAATCGTTCTCAAAAATACAAACATAAATAAATTAACAAATTTTGGTTACTTGGTGAAAAATTCTTCTAATAATTTAATTTTACAGTATACTCCCTCTATAACGAACACGGTTATTACGAGGTTTTACTTATAACCAGATACATTAGATATCCCGTGAAATTTCTATTGAACTAAAACCCTCTATAGCGAGGCAAATTTACTTATAACGAAAGAAAATAAGATCAAAAAACGTGTTTTTTATGTTTTTGGCACGGCCGTGGCTATAAATAATTAATACCCTTTTTAACAGCCGCCTGCAATAAACTTCTTCAGAAATTTACAATTTATGATTTACTAGTGTCATTGTAGGGGGTTGACTATTCACACCTAATAATATAGAATATAGGTCCCAATAGACAAGATGTGGAAAGTGCTTTAAACGTTGTAAGAAACTTTATCCAAAGACAAAGCGCAAATAAAGAAACATACAACTGTTTCACATCTTTAGAAAATATAATAGATAGAATACTGGACAATTTAAACAGTCAAAAATGACAGACTTCTTCTGATTGCAGAAGCAATAGTTTATGTTATCCTTGAAAATACGCTTTATACAGATTTACAGAATACAGATTTTTTGTTTTAAGGCTCATCCTCTAAAATCCTACCGGTAAATTTCAGTGGGCTATCTCTATTTCAAAAATTTCTTTCTTTACGAAAACAAAATCTGTTCATGCAGTAATATTCTAAACTTCGTTCAGATATCTCTCTCAAGCCCAAGTCAAAAATGCGTTAGGTAATCTTTTACTCGAGCCGATAATACAATCGGGACAACCCCTGAAGTGACAGGTTTTGGGCTTACAATAAAACCATAAATTTCTCTTTAGTGGTGTTTTGAGTAAATAGAATAACAGATCAAAGTAGTATAATTTATTCATAAATTTACAATGTAACAAAGGTACATACATAATTTATTTGCTACTTTTTACGGAAAAATTGGCGGTCTGAATTTTAACGTAGATTAAAGTTTACGGAATTTAAAATTATAAAAAAAGATTATAATTATATATCGTAAATATTTTATTAATATCACGATCATTAAAATTGATAAAATGAAACTATATAAATATAGAATTATATCTAATGTTTCTTCAGAAGGTGTTTCAAATAAAAATTATAATAAAAATCTTGCAATTTTTGTAGCATATTTTCCCATAGTTCCATACCTTTATCAATCTTTTCAAATAAAATATTTTTTGGGGTCCATACCGCAAACTAACAGTATTCTCTATTCGATATACATAACAAAATCACTGTCCTTGCACTGAATAGTAATAGGAATCAGTTCTTTTTAAAATTTCTTGAAGGAAGGAATAGTTAAGTCACGCTATCATTTCCAATTTTGATTTTTAATATTGAATTTGATAGGTTGTGGTTTATTACACCAAAATCTAATAAAATATAACATGACACAAGAAATAGTTTCAGAATAAGTTTGATGTGTTGTTTATTATCATTCAAAAAGAGACGAATTTACTTATTACAATACTAATTAAGTATTATTGTCAAATGAAACAAATAAGATAATTTACTTGTGGTTAGTAAACGTCGGCCCTATGGAACTAATTGTCAACAAAGAACGGATTACAAAAGTTTAGATTTATGAGATTTATGAGGAGCATTTATGAAACTTAGATGTATACTGAGTACTTATTTCAAAAATTTACAACTAAGGATTTAATTTGTTATATGTAAATATACTCCAAGATCTAGAGAAAATGGGGGTGCGACAATGGGAATTACTGGCACAGGACCGACAAATATGGGAGGCAATAGTAACCGCGTCACAGACTCACGAAGAGTTGAAGTGCCATTGATCATGACGATGATGATGATAATATATACTGTATTACTATTTATATGGGAGGCAATAGTAACCGCGTCACAGACTCACGAAGAGTTGAAGTGCCATTGATCATGACGATGATGATGATAATATATACTGTATTACTATTTATATGGATGTGAAATATGGATCATGAAGGATAATATGATGGACAATTTAGGACTGACAATTGACTCAGGTATATATTAAAGTATGGCAAATATGCCATAACTATAAACTAAAACTACATTTACCAAAACGATACTCTCAAATAATTGACTCCTGCATCTTGTAAAGATATTTCAGAATTAAACAGGAAGAAACATACACGGAACTGAAAGAAATTACAGCAGGACTGCCACAAAGAAGTGTCTTTACCTTTTTTATACGTGTTATATTATTGTCCCAGAAAATAATACAATTGCAACATTTGCCGATGATACTGCTATCATAGCAATATGCAAAACCAGCGAGGAAGCGACAAAGAAATTACGCAGATGTTAATCAAATATATACTCCAGGGAAATAAGCAAAAAATAGATCTTGTTCGTGACACTCAATAATCCAGGTCTCTAACAAGGACAGTTTGTGCTGACGGATAGAGAATTACATTTAGCAGAACTTTCAAATTTTTTAAAAGTTTATACCAAATAGCTGCTTTGTGTTACACTTTATGTTAAAAATAAAAACCGATTCGGAAAGTGGGTCAAATTCTCTAGTGCTCTATTTCAAAAAAAAAATTTTTACGTTTATTTTAACCAAAAATATTTGAAAAAAATATATTGTTTAAACAATTTATTAATTTACAACCAAAAAGTGCACTAGAACTTTTTAAGACCTTTCATATAAAAAAAGAATCATCTCAATATCTGCTATAGCTTTTGCTTTCTTTGATATAAACTTTTACATTGGAATTTAGCTATGGCCAGAGTCTCGAGGATCGGCCTTAACGTATATCATTGACAATAAATAAAAGTAAACAACTCTTTTTTGTTTTAATGTATTTCATTTACAATAAAAGTAAATAACTTTTTTTCAAAAACTCCATTCAAACAATATTTAGCATCTTATATTGCTCCGAATGGCTTCACTATAGGAAGGTAATGTTTAAGAAAACTACATATTCATATGCATGCACATTGTTATTGTTGTTTGTTATAACGAGCTAATTAGTCTGCCATATCAGTTCTCGTTATAGAGGGAGTTTACTGTATTTTAAAAAAATACGACTTTAAAATGTCTAATACTGTCAGTATTACTGAGTTGCGTTCCTGGGACGACGTTATTGTAAGATAGTTTATTCGATTACATGAAATCGTCTAACTTGAAAATATCCGTCAGAAATAATCATAGCATGTGATTCGTTTTTAAAAAGACAACCACTCGCCATGATGGCAGTAAAATTCTCCTGTTAGTGATTCCATAGTAAATCATGAGGAAAAAAACAGAAAAAAAAACATAATACTCTCCTGACATGGTAAGTATTGGTATTACGGGGTTACAATCGTACCAAGGCTCCCCTACTAAAATTACAACCTATGATGGTTTATCACTCGCAGTTTTGAATATATAGTAGTAGAAACTTTTTCTGTCACTGTGAGCTGTTCTGGGTTTATAGATTTGTCTGAGAAGAATAATAACATTGATAATTTAAAAGAACTTCAAGCTCATTGAATAACTGAGTTCACCAAAGTAAAAAACAGACGAGGATTAAATTGTACTTACGTTTACCAGGTCCTGTAACATATCGTTGTTGTTGCATAAATGAATTATACAATTTGTCGTACATTTTGATTTTAGCTTTTTCAAACGCCCGATAAATAACTTTCGAAAATACATTACTCACAAAAAACTTTGACGTATGTCAGTTGAATTTTGTAAATAACTATTTTGAATTTAAATTTGACTGCGGGTCGAAAAACAAGGGACTGTAGGAAAATACAGAAGAAGAGATGAGTTAAAACATAGTATATAGACATACCATACATAGTATATGGAAAAAACTGTTTAGGGAGTAAAAAACAATAATTAAAATGAAAAATTTAGGAATTTGACCAAACACACCCTAAGATGAGATCGAATTTACCAAATTGATTCCAAAAATCATCAAATAAAATAATTATTTGTAAATAATTTTATTCCTCACCTGCTTTTAGATACTTTTCTGGATCATCCGAATCTGTAAAATACGGACTTTGAGACTGTCTTGGAGGTGTAATAGGGGGCTCCGTTACAGGCAAATTTCTTAAGAGTCCACCGCATTCCGGTCTTACTTCCAACAGAGGAAGCTTAAATTGGCTTTGAGCTAACTGCAAAAAGTCTTTTATATAAGAATATGTTCTACGATTAAGAAAAGACGAAAACGAAATAAGAAAATATTTGGTAGTAGTAAATATTGATTTTGGAGATTTAGGCCCAACATTCTTGACATTATAGCTAAATAAGCTTTTGGTATACGACCAGTAAAAACATAAGGCAAACCCAATAAAATAAAAGCGGTAAGAGCAAACCATTAAAATCTGCGGTAAATGCCTGATAGTGACGAATGAGTCGCTGTGACTAAAAAGCCTTACTTCGCGTAATCCCCGGGGAATATATGGCGTATTATGGGAATACGTTATATAGCAGTAGGAGGAGGGTGAAAGGTGGGTTTCGGCGAAAATCATGGCTCTTATTCTCTGTAGGTCAAAATAGCTCTGAACTCGGGATCAAGCCAGGAGTGCAAGGAGTGCTAAGAATCTGCGGAGTCTAAACTGCTACCCAAATAAAATAACAACGCCTTATCTAGCGACATATAACTGTCGCTAGCTATCATATCAATCCAGACTTGTGGAACTGGAAAAAAAATTTGAAAATATAAAATAGGACGTCATAGGAATCAGCTAAGTAAGACAAAAAGATGAAGAACTATTAGAATCAGAGTCAAGAAACATATTCTACTACCTAGGAACATCAACGGGTGGAACAGACGGTCTTGGATTCTTAAACAACAAAAGATGAAAACGAAGAGTAGTAGAAATAACTAGTATCTTGGATTGAGTAGCTCGCTTATATTAGATTAGGTTAAGAGAGGTGGTCTTTTGGCTTAATCCACTGCGAATTTTTCAGATATATTTTAGTCCTCTAGTTCCAGATAACATTATCTAGCCTGACCCTTTTTATAAAGTCTAGTAGCTTCGAGACTGTACCTTCCATGTAGCTATTTGCCGGTAGATTTTCTTCTCCTAATGCAAAGAACCGCACATTTTGCAGACTATCACACTGACGTCAAATGTGCTCTGTTGTTTCTTCATCGAGGTGACAGAATTTGCACGGGTCATCATCTGATAATCCCATCAGCTTCAAGTGCCTATTCAGCTTACAGTGCCCTGTTAAAAAACCTACTATGGCTTTGACTGTTCTCCTGACTTTGCTTATTAGGTCTGCCGTAAATTTTGGCGAATGTTCTGTAATGAACTGTTTCACCTGTCTTTCTCCTGGTGAATTCCTCTACCATTCCAGAGATTTGTGAGCTACCCACTTCCTTGTAGCCGTTCTTGTTACTTACTTTGCAACGCCGCAGAAGGATTCCGGTGTAATGAATGGCATTGATGAGCTTTGTTTGGCTATTTCATTTGCTTTTTCATTGTCCTTATGACCCTTGTGCCTCGGTACCCAGGATACCGTAACCTTGCTATGGTCTCCTAGTTTATTTAGGGCACATACGCAATCTCATACTAGCTTACAATTGACCTCTCCGGAATTGAGTGCCTTAAGCGCTCCCTGACTCTCTGTGAAGATGGCAACTGAACAGAACGTTCCTTCCTGCCATTCAATTTATTCCACGCAGTGATGGTTTGCAGTTATTTCTGCCTGGAAAACTGTCACATCCTTAGATAGACTTACCGGGAAACGTATCCCTTGATTTGTCCCTACTGTGCCAGCTCCCACAGTACCATGCATCTGGCATATATGTTGCTGACTATGGATTAATCTGTGCATCACTGATATGGCTTCGCCCTGTATAACGATATGAAGAGTAGCTAGCTTAATAGCTTAAGACGTTTCCACATTGGTCCTGAAGTTCTTTTAATATCGTCGCTCCAGCGCAATTGTGGTTTTCCTCGTTTTCTTTTGGCTTCATATAGCCGCCAATTCCCGATTTCTTTATTCCATCGTCCTTAAGACGTTTGTTATGTCCAGCCCATTTCTATTTTAGTTTAGGTGCCTGTTCGACAGCTTCTTTTACTTTTGTTCTATTACGAATGTCTTCATTGTTTCTTCTCCATGTTTATTTTAGTGAATGTCCAGATTTGAGCCCCATATGTAAGTTCATGTAAGATGCAGGAAATAAACACTTTGGTTCGCAGTCTTTGAGGTATATTTTTATTTTTAAGTACATATGAGAGTCTTCCAAATGCTGCCCATCCCATTTTACACGTCTGTTTATTTCGATAGTCTGATTTTCTTTGCTTACCTTGATTATGTGTCTGATTAGGTGTGTAAGTCTTCAATCATCGTATTCAATTCATTCCACGTGTTGGCTATTAGTACTACATTATCTGCGTATCTAAGATGATTCAAGTATCTTCCGTTAATAGGGATTCCCTTATTTTCTCAGTCTATTGACTTAAAGATATCTTCTAGGGCAGCTAGAAATAATTTTGGGGATATTGTGTCTCCTTGTCTTACGCCTCGGTTGATTTACTGGTCTTGTTTCGATTCCATTATTTAACATCACTATCATTTCAGCTTGTTCGTAAATATTATGTATTAATATTCTGTACCTGGCGTCGATCCGGTTGTTGACTAATGCTTCTTCTATTGCCCACAGTTCTACACTATTAAAGGCTTTTTCATAATCTATAAAAGCCAGATATAATGGAAGATTGTATTCGTTAGTCTTTTTTAGTAGGATTTTCAAAGTATATAGATGGTCACAGGTGCTGTACCCTTTTCTAAATCCGGCTTGTTCTACTGGTTGATATCGGTCAAATTTAAATTTAACCTTAACCTTACAACTACCAAATAGATACAATATACATATTATACTAATATGCGCCCCAAAATTACTCACACTGACGAAGAAATAGAGGAACTCTATAGTAACATCACTCAAACATTAAATAACAATAAAAGTAACCAAGTATTTGTCCGATTGTGAAGATGAAACAAAAGGAGAAAATATAAATCTAAAATCGTCTCAAAGTAATGATGAAACTAAAAGTTTTGTAAACGATATTGCATTATGGCCAGAAGACTTAACAGACACCATGCAAGAGTATTCTATAAAAAAATCTACCAAAATCAATAAACATAACATATGAATCATCTTATATTCGATGCAACGAAGGATCAAAACAAATTACGACAAGAAAATTAACTATTGCCTCCTTCGTCAGAACAATTAGTAGCGGGGAAAAAGTAAAAGCTTATAAACCAAGAGCTGTTACGTCTGTAAATTATTTTCCAATCAAACAATGCCGATGACAAAAGGGACTAGTGATTGGAAAAATGTACATAAAAAATTGTCAGAGTATGAAAACTCCAGTGACCACTTTAACTCCATCACCAACTGGCAGGGACAGCGTTATGATAATGCGTCTAATATGTCAGGTAAATGTAAGGGACTCCAATCCAGAATAAAAGATTATATTTTTTCTACCCTGCTTGTCACCCTGATTTTCTGACCTGCTATCGAATTTGGTTTTTTTAATATTGTTAAAGAATTGAGCGTTGAATTGATTTTTTTTCAAGTTCTACACATAGCTGGTATATATTACAAAACACTTAAGTATTAAACCATTTTTGATACCATTTGCTCGGTACCGTTTCGGTTCATGCGATTGATAGTAAGGGGTGTAAGCAGCCCTTGAAATGTCTTCTAGATTCAGGTTCAATGAGTTCGTTCATTAGTCGAAAAGCTGCCAGTAGACTAGGCTGGCCTAAAACTCCTTGTTCTTTTGAAGTTAACGGACTCAATTCGATGCAAACGAAACTAAATCAAGGTCAAATAAATTTTTCTATCCAACCTCATCATCAGGAGTCACCGGTGTTGCACTTGGAGGCTATTATTACAGATCGGGTTTGCTCGGATTTGCCTAGCACCAAAATTGACATATCGACGTGGAATTATATTAAAAATTTGAAGTTGGCCGATCCGGAATTTAACTGTAGTCAATCTATTGATTTGTTAATTGTGTAATAACACCTAGCCTTTCGTGGACTTCGCTTGTTTGTCTTTAAAATATTGAAGATCCACTAGATTCTTGGTTAAAGAAATTTTGGGAACTGGAAAACATACCGGAAAAGCCAGTTTCAGAACCAGAAGACGCTTTGTGCGAGAACATTTATCGGGAAACGCATAATCGGGACGTCTTATTTGTGTCTATTTTTTTATTTTTTCCAAAAGGCTTATTTGTGTCTATTTGTATGTTGCGCTACACAGGCTTTACATCTTGAATTAGCTAGTGATTTGACCGCAGAAGCCTTTTTGGCCGCTTTACAACGTTTTGTTGGTCGGAGAGGTCGAGTATCGCAAGTATTTTGTGATAATTGCACTAATTTTCATAGTGCTTAGTAGTTTTATGGAGAGTGTTCTTGATAAGGAAAATATTGTTCGTATAGTCGGGATACACATTTTGACCTACGAAGAATTTTATACTGTTTTAACCTTAATTGAATTTGTTTTAAACTTACGCCCTCTCTCCCCATTAACCAATGATGTTGAAGATCTCAATGCTTTGACTCCAGGACATTTCTTGACTCTTGAACCTTTGACCTCTTTGTCTGTGCCTGATTTTTCAGAGGTATCCTTCAATCGTTTGTCCAGATGACAGTTGTTACAACGCATCTATAGAGATTTTTGGGCTCGATGGCGAAAGCAATATTTGCCCACCTGGCAACAAAAGTCCAAATGGTTAGATCCTAGTTTTGTACCTAAAATCGGGGCCTTAGTTGTTATTATGGCCCAAAGGAGGATAATTTGGCTCCGTATAAGTGGCTTCTCGCGCGTCTTGTTGAATTACATGAGGGTAAAGACGGTGTAGCTCGAGTGGCTACCGTGCGTACGATCACCGGAACCTTAAAACGGCCTCAGATGGTCAACATTTTTTACTGATTTTGTTTTGTTCGGCTTATATCAATATAACCGCGACAAAACCATCATTTTAATATTAATTTTTTTATTTTAGTTTAAGTTTTGAATATTTGTTTAAGATTTGTATAGGAATTGTTTGTATTAATTATCGTTTTGTTGTTTAAGTAATGATAGTATTTAGAATTCGTTTTGTTTTTTAAAGACCTTATGGCCTTTAAAGGGGGGAAAATGTTTAATGTATAAATTAATCAATACATTTGTCATCCCCTGTACTCACCCGATCCCTCTGGTACCGCTCGGGAATCCATCCCGCTAAAACAAAAAATGTTTAGTCGTTAAGAGCGACAGACGCATCTCGCTAGTGGAACGATGCACTCATATTGAAGTCGTTTTGTTCGTTGTTTTGTATAGTAGTGTATCCCATGGTAATTAGCGGTAAGTTCACCTAGTTTACCTAAATTGTTTTTGATTGTTTATTGCAACCATTTTAATTTTGATAGTTATTTGCACCTATGAGTTAAAGTTCATTTATCTTGCCAGCTGATCAAGAACTTACAAGAACTTACCAATGTTCATAAGAGAAAACGTTTACAGTTCTGTCAAGACATGCTTACAAATTTGAACAATGATCCTAATTATTTTTATAACATTTTATGGACAGATGAATCAAATTTTTCAATTTCAGGCATTTTTAATAGAAGAAATAGGTAATCGTGGGAATAGAAAAATAATAGAAAAAGAAAAATTAAGCAAATAAAAAAGTCAGGAAGAAATTCAATAAATGTGTGGTGCGGAATATTTCAAAACAAAATAGTTGGACCATTGTTTTATGATTATAAATTAACTGGGGAATCATATTTGGACACAGTCATTACAGAAGTGGATGAGTTATTAAATCAAAATTATACAAAAAATCAATTAAATAGTATGATATGGCAACAAGATGGAGATAATGTCGTAGCCGTTCAATCAAATTTAAATAATGTGTGGATCGGCAATAACGGTACCATTACATGGCCACCAAATAGTCTCGACTTAACACCATGTGATAACTTTTTATGGGGGTTTTTACAAGACAAAGTGTATTTTGATTTAAATACAAATATTAACACTATCACGGCAAAAGTTCGCGCGGAAATTGAAAATTTAAATGGTTATAATAACACAATATCTGACGCATTAGAAAATTTGAGACGAAGATATTACTTGTGCATTGATAACAATAGGGGGCACTTTGAGCATCTATTGTAATTTTAAATGTAGTATTGTATCTTAAATGTAGTATTGTAAGTCATCAATTTTGTTGACTTTCTGAATATATTTTTTTCTTATCTTAGTATAGTATAGTAGTACCATAGACGTATAAACACAGATTTACTAAGTTATTTACATAAAATTGTGAAGTCAAAATTATTTGAATAGGTCACATTCTGAGCACCTTCAACTGTTGTCACGTTTTGTTTTAAAATTTCTTATTCGCGAGTCGCTGAAAATATTACTCCGTATTTTATACTCTACAGGTGCTATCAAACCAAAATAATAATTTATTGGTTATATTAATATATTTAATTGTAATCAAAATATCAAGTGTGCACATAGTGTGCATTATCATTTAATAATAGCGTATAATAGATATCAATCAATTATTTTATATGTAGAAGCACTGAAAACTATTTATAAATCGCAACGGTTGTTTACATTTCTCTGTCTTATGGATCTACGTCAAACTTCAAATGCTGTTCCATGTTTGTTTACTTTTTACAGTAAATGAGGAAAATGTTATTTTTCGATATTTTGGCTGTATTTTGAGTGATATTTGTGAAAAGTGAAATAAAATAAACGAAATATTTACATCCCGATCTCTCATTTCATTTGTAAGTACATACAATTTACATTATTTAAGATGAGGAAATGAGGAAGTGTGTTTGTTTACATTTTAATAGGTGTACCATTGGGTTTATTCATGTTCATTAATGTATTGAATAAGATATGAGTTCACGAAATTAGTAGACATTTATAAATTGTAAGTAGACATCATCTGATTAAAAAAGATCTGTTTAGTACCTTTTTAATTTAATATTTCTCATGGATACAAATAAATTAGTGAAATAAATAAAACTCATTTATTTTTCTATGTAGGTTTCCAAATAATATTGACGATCGAACTATTTGGGTAGCAAATTAAGGAAAAAACATAAAGATTTTTTATTGTAGCAATATTTTGATACTATTAAAAAATTAACTTGAATTCAACTATATTTAATTGTATTAATTTTAAAGCAAATAAAATTGTATTTTAATTTTTCTATAAAGACGTGATTTGTTAATAGTTAAACTCTCGTTTTTTTTAAATTCTTTGAACGTGTTTTTATACATTATTACTACTTCCAATTTTTAAAATCTGAATAATTACCCGCGAGTAAAACTTCAAGCACGCTTATGCTCATTGCGGAAGCATCACATTCTATCGAAGCTTCAAAACATTGTGTATTCATCATCATCAACTAATTTCTAACGTCCACTGCTGAACATAGGCCTCTCGCATGCTTTTCCACTTAGTCCGATTTTGCGCCATCTGAATCCAATTTGTAGTCACTCTTTTTATGTCATCTGTCTATCTCGTTGGGGGTCGACCTCTATTTCTGTAAGCTTGTATTCGGGGTCTCCATTCCAAAATTCTTTTTGTCCACCGGTCATCAACTGATCTGGCTACATGACCTGCCCAGTTCCACTTTAGTGTTGTTATCCTTTCAATAACGTCTGCTACTCCTGATCTTCTGCGTATAGTAGCATTGGATATTCTATCACGTAGAGAAATCCCTAACATATGTTAGGGACATATATTATGTTAGGGATTGTGTATTAAAGGTATCTTATTGCTGTGTCCATCTATGTTTATACGTCCAAGAGTAGTACCATAAGCCATTATAGAACAAAACCAATGCTACACTATGTTATATATTTGTAATCAGGAAATGTAGGGCTACTCAAAACTATAAAAAAAATACAGGGTGTCTCATTTGAAATATTAAAGATGCATTTTATGGGGCACTTCCTGTATACAAAATTTGGTCTGTTGCTACACTGTTGGTCGATACAGATAAAATAATACAACTTTTATTTGAAACTTTTTTTTTTGTATTCCCGAAATTAAGGAAAATAAGTGGTGAGTCAAAATATAATGAGAAACCCTGTACAAGATTTAAACCTACAATTAAAGACTTTTATAAGTAAAGAAAATATGATTTAGCATGTATCCATGTAGTCACTTATTCATAATGCAAGCAGTGAAAGATCATTCTCAGTAATGGCCAAAATAAAAAAAGAATAAGGTGACATTAGGCCAATAAGTATTATTTTATTTTAATAAACTATGTTTATCAAATTTTTGTACATGTATGTTATTTTTTTCCTTTTTTTTTTGGAATCCGATAATTTAATGGAACTACATACTTAATGGTTTGAAACTATTGTATGTGAAAGACAAATCACATTTTCTTTCACATACAGGTAAGAGAAATAATAAATAAGACTTACTCACAATCAGTTTAATTTTACTATCTAGATGACCGGTTTCGGTTTCTACAATATGCAGAGCAAAGTTAATTAAATGCTGAAATAATAAAACCTATATTAGAGTGTTGTCTTATAAAGATAAACAAAGATCAATGATATAAATTACAGTAATTATGCCAATATTATATGTCTGTGGTTTTTCAAAATGAATAAACTGTTTAAGCAGACCAAGGTAAGACCCACAAATTTAAATATAAATATAAATAACTTTATCAAAGAAATTTCATAATTACAAGTTGAAAAAATTTACACACCCACACAATTGTACATCTAATTTCATTCATTGTCATACAACTGTCACCTTCATAAAATCTCAATAAATAACACACATTTGATAAATATATCTCTTGAATCAAAATAAATAACTTTTAAATAATTAAATAATATAGAACATCACTCTCATTTAACAAACAATCACATTACACCCATTTCTACTTCATTGGATAAAATCTATCTCCTCAAGAACTTGCCTGTTGATTGTCAAACAATTGCAATAGTAAAAACTAAAGTTCTTCATTCAGCAATACAGGATAGTTTGAACCATGTTCTTCCAACCATTAATTAATAGAGTACCGGCATGTAAGTAATGTTTTATTTATTTACTAATTTATTACAATTCAATAGACTATTTTTCTATCAATTTGTGGGTCTTACCTTGTCTGTTTAAAAGGTTTATTCATTTTTAAAAACCACAGACATGTAATATTGGCAGAATCATTTATCTTTGTTTATATAAGACAACACCCTAGTATGAGTTTTAGTATTTCAGCATTTAATTAACTTTATATCGAGACCTGAAGATGCTTTGCATATTGTAGAAAGCGAAACCGGTCGTCAAGATAATTAAATTAAACTGATTGTGATTAAGACTTATTTATTATTTCTTTTACCTATTTAAAATGGACTCACACAAGCAACACATTCATGATTTACATTTTCTTACTATTCTTTATATATTTTTTACTTCATATGCCCAGGGGGTGTTAACCCCAAAACCCCCCTGAGTGCGCCGCTGTGCACCATAATCGGTAGAATACGGTAAGAATGATTGAGATATAATAAACAGGTATGTAAAAAGCATATCCAGTGCCTTAACTAATGTCTTAGATGCATTTGTAACTATATATAAAGAGACTGACCAATTATATAAGAAAGCTCTCAAGATATTAGAGCTAATACAAATGTTTTGATGGTAGCCAAACAAATGAGCAAAATATATTAGTAAATAAAGTAAAGCGAGAGGACTGTGAAAGAGTTTCAAAGATTTCAGGTTGTTTAAAAATTATAGGATCTAATTCAAGAAAGAACTCGGTATTTACCTCTTTTTCTGCTAAAGTTTTTGGATCCCATCGATTATCCTGCAAGTACCCTATCTTCGTTATTTGATTGATAGCTTCTCGTTTAGCCATTTGCGCTTTTTCGAAATCCGAAAGGGCCTCGACTGCTTGAACTGTAAACCTCTGGCCAAATTTGCCATGTTCTCGCGGTACGAAACCTTCAAAAGTATATTAGTGTATCGAAAAGTAATAAACGGTCATTTAAAGAACGTTAAGTTGTCGTTATTTACACGGAAAACAAATTAAAAACGACATAAAACTGGAGAAATTGGTAATAAATTGCATACGTATTATTAATACATATTAAAATTAGTGAATATGATAAAAACAATCATTATAGTTTATTAAAAAATATTTATCTTATTATTGTTACGATTTTAATAACTTTTTTAAAATTCGTGAAAAGTTACCCTCAAAACACAATTATAAAATAAGTAATGGATTCGACTTGAGAAAGGCACTCTGGTCGAAACAGCTGTAGTGATAATAATTTAAAATAAATTTTGTAGAATTGTTGAAAAAAAAAGTTTTCAGTGTTTTATTGTTAGAATTATAAAATATTGATTATTCAATACAAAATTATTTTTGGCAGAGACGAAAATGCCATTGAACGTCTAAAAATCATACGAACAAGCTGAAGTTTACTGAGAATGTCAATTTTGGGACCCCAAACAAGCTGCCACACTTACCCCTGGAGGACCTAGCGGGGACAAATGAGCCGAACAATTTTAACCTAAGTACGTAATATTTTTTCAAATATGTTTCACTAATTTATTACCTCCCTAATAATTTTTAACCACCAAACCAACCTTAGGGTACTGATTCTGCTGGCTCAAGCTAGCAGAATTCGAAAAAAAAACTTTTTGCCTATGGCATATTTTTTCACTTATTTTCCACTAATTTATTACCATCCTAATAATTTTTCACTTCTTAACTACTCCTTGTGGGAAGTCAAGATTAAGCTATCTAGCTAAATCAAATAAAAATTTTGAAATACTACATGATTCTGCTTGATTTTTACTAATTTTTTACCTCAACTAACCCGTGGTAGCTTAGGAGAAGCCATAAGTCTGCTAGGATGAAATTTAAACTGACAAAACAAAATTATGAAAGGAATTTTTGATAATTTTTTTGTATTGTACTTTTACTTCAACCTTTTACTTCAACCTCTTACTATTTTTTGCCATCTTCATATTTTTCACCTAATACAGTGGGCATAAACTCCGCACTTTACGCTCTAATAGGGCCATAAAGTCGTACTTTTTCGTCCGGTATGAAAAATGCACGTTTTCAAAGTTCAGGAGTTAAAAATTAACTATAGACGTCATCTTGCTTAGAAATGTGCACTGGTGTTTACTATTAAAAATTACTTAAAAACTATTCTATTCAGCATAAAACACACTCAGAGACAGTACAGAGGCCCTATATTTGCAATTTATTGACAAGGTTAAATAATACAGAAGAGTATCAATATAATATCCGATTAAGACTGCAGCCCCCACTCCTTGATTGGCAGTACACTTCGGTCAGGTCCATGGATGTACCCAATAAATACAAATCTTTTAACAATAAGTGCGCAAGTTGTCCTGACGCTCCTTTACAACTAGGTAATTAATCTAATAGACATACTAAAATTATTTCATACCTGGTAATTATTCTGTTAAATATAACAATTCCATTGTATTTATTAAAACTCAACTTGATTTCAGTTGTTTTATATTCATAGAAGGGACTCACGATTCGATTTCTTTTAGCCATGTCCTCACTACTATAATCAGAGTCAATTTTTTAAAACAGTTAAAATTTATAATTTTTGTAATAAAGTGTTTTCATATTTTCAATATTTAAGCATTTAAAAAATAAATATTAAAAAACTGATACAGAAGTTAAAACACTTCATTTGTATTTAGGTATATATACCTAAATACAAATGTGAAGTGTTTTAACTTCTGTATCAGTTTTTTAAACGACGGTATAGAGCCAACTACTGGGATTTTCCCATTAATTTTTTTTTAATAAATATTAGTTAGCATGGAGTTATATTTCAGTTTATTTTGTCACCGCTCTTGTTTAATATCTTCTTCTTCTTCAAGTTCCACTCGGAGATTGGAAATCATTCTGGCAATTATAATTTTGTTGGTTACGCGCCTGAATAGTTCAATTGAACTGCATTCAAACCATTCACGGAGATTGCGTAGCCACGAGATTTTACGTCTTTTTGCGCTTCTTCTACCTTTGATTTTACCCTGAATTATATTTCTTAGTATTTCGTACTTTTTACCTCTCATGATGTGCCCCAGTATTCCAATTTCCTGATTTTTATGGAATTTAAAACTTCGCATTGTTTTCCTAGTTGTTCGAGAACTTGTTCGTTTGTTTTGCGATCCATCCATGATATTTGCAAAATACGTCGGTAACACCACATTTCGAATGCTTTTAGGTTTAATGTTGGATTTTTTAATTGTCCAAGCTTCAACTCCATACAAAATATAACATCGTAGAGAAAATATAACATCGAAGAATTCTTATCCGGAGCGATATATTGATATCGCGATTACAAAAAAGTTTTCAATGCAATTTCAATGCGGCATCTTATTTCTTTTGTCCGATCAGTATCTTCTGTGATCAAATGCTCCAAGGTATTTGTACGAAGATATTTGTTCAATTTCTATATTATCTAGTACTAGCTTAACTTTGATGTTTTGTGCTTTTGTAAATACCATGAACTTGGTTTTCTTCAAATTTATTTTTAATCCATAATCGTTGCAATATATATTTAGTTGTTCAGCAAGGTGTTGCAGTTCTTCTAGTGTTCCTGCCAGACGGACGGTGTCGTCAGCATATCTTATGTTATTAAGTGGCTCACCGTTTATTATAAGGCCCTCACTGATCTCGGCAAGCGCTAATTCTGAGATGGCTTCACTGTATAAATTGAATAACAAGGGTGATAAAATACACCCTTGGCGAACCCCACGGCAAATCTGCATTGGCTTTTTTGGGAAGCAGTATGAATGTTCATTGGAGCCATTCTTTAGGTATTATACCTGTTCTATATATGGTATTGAATAGATACAGAAGAAGATCAATGGATTCAGTATTTACAATTTTAAGTAATTCGATATGAACTTCATCAGGCCCGGGAGATTTACCACCTTTAGCTTGTTTCATTGCATATCCAATTTCTTCTCGTATAATGTCAGGCCCAGTATCATCCTTAAATTCTTTTGGTGCTTCTGTTCTCTCTTTGTCTTCAAAAAGTTGTGCTATATATTGTGTCCACCTCTGCATTTTTTGGTTTATATCTGTTATGAGTGCACCACTTTCATCTCTTAGTTGCCTAGTTTGAAGTGTTTTTCTCATTCCTGTTAATTCTCTAATTCTTTTATGCATGTTAAAAAAGTCATATTTTTTCTCAATTTCTTCTAGTTCTTGGCACTGCTCATGTAACATTCTCTCCTTAGCTTCTTTTATTCTCTTTTTAATTAATCGATCAGTTTCATTATATTTAATTGGATTTTTTGTTTTGGATTATTTTCTTTCATTCATTAATAGTAGTATTTCTTCAGTCATCCAGTCTTTATGTTTTCTATTCTTTGGTTTTAAGTTTTCATTTGCTGATGCTATAGTTGCAATGTTATAGCTTATATATAGTTTATATAGTTTAATATCTACAGCGAACAAATATGAGAAGAAGCTCTCTCATATGCAAACGAAGGGATAATAGTCAATGGAGAAGTTATCAATAACATTCGATATGCTGATGATACTGTGATAATGGCAAGAACAGCGGAAGATCTACAACATCTAGTTGAAAGTATGAATGAGATATGTATTAACTACGGCATAAGGATAAACATAAAAAACACAAATATATGACCTTCAGTAAGAATCAAATACATGACACTAGTATCGCAATAAACGGTACCCAACTCGAAAAAGTAAGCGAATACAAATACTTGGGAACCCTCATCAATGAAACAGGTGACCAAAATCACGAGATAAAAAGACGTATTGAAATTGCCAGGTCTACCTTTATAAAAATGAAAAAATTATTTTGTAATCGTGATATTAGTATTCATCTACGAACTAGAATGTTAAAATGCTATATATTCAGTACTTTGTTCTACTGTGTTGAGGAATGGACTCTTAAACAGAGGAATATTAAAAATCTTGAATGCTTTAAGATGTGGTGCTACCGCCGTATACTAAAAATAAGTTGGGTGGATAAACTTACAAATGAAGAGGTAATACGCAGAATAAATATCGATCCAGAAGTTATCATGAATATAAAAAAGAGAAAACTTGAATACTTAGGCTACCTGATGAGAGGACAAAAGTACACATTCCTACAAAATGTAATGCAAGGAAAAATCCAAGGACGCAGAAATCCAGGCCGTAGAAGAATATCCTGGATGAGAAATTTAAGAGTGGTTTGGCTGTACCACTGACGAATTATTCAAAACAGCGGTAAATAAAATTAGAATCGCCATAATGATATCCAATCTCCGATAGGAGAGGCACTCAAAGAAGAAGAAAAATATTTCAGAATGTTTTCAATGACTAGGTTGGTAAAAATATAGTAAAAATCTAACACAGCACTTGTGTATTTCCAAAAAGGTTTCCCATTTAGCTAGCGTGAATGCGTAGCTTGTTGAATATTTCCCATTAACTGTGGCTTAGGGGGTCAAAAATTATGAGGGTGAATAAAATTCAGTAAAAACCTGGCAAGCAATTTAAACTTTCAGTTATAAGTAGAGTACAGTAAAATTGTAAAAATAGATTTTTTATTACTTTAAATATTAACCCAATAGAATTATTGACTTCTCATAAGGAGTATTTGAGGGATGAATAATTATTAGTGTGCTAATAAATTTGTAAAACCCTAGCAGAGCACTGTGGTATATCATAAATATTTTTTTTTGAATTCTACTAGTTTTAACCGCAAGTCAGCAGAATCGCTCCGCTTAAGGTTGGTTTGGTGGTGAACAATTATTAGGGTGGTAATAAATTAGTGAAAAATGTTTGAAAAAATATTACACACTTAGGTTAAATTAGATTCCGCTCATGTATCCCCGCTAGCTTAAGGGTCCTTGCCCCTAGGCTTTCCTATAAAACCTCTCTCGTAGTAGGGGCAAATCAGAAAACAATGATTTACCGAGAATCTGTACGCCATAGGAAAATATATTTCAATCAAGAAATGTAGCGCTGAGATAATTTCGAACAAAAATGTTGATTAGCAATTTTTGTATAGAATAAATGGTTCTCTCAACAACAATGTTAGAAGCGACCGGCGATTTTGAATTTCAGTTACGAGCGCAAAATCATAATAAATAAAAAAATCATAATTAAATAAAATTTGTATTAAGTCGACGATAAAAAGTAAATATCTTTTGAACAGAGTATATTACAGACAAAAATCTAAATGCGTTTATAACTAATGCTAAATGCTAATGCTAATACTTAATGCTAAATGAAGTCAGTTTCTATAAACCTGTTAAATAAATAAACTACGCGCGATTTTTATCATTTTTTACGATTATCATGAGATCAATAAAATTTATTACTTCCATTTACCGGTCACTAGGGAATTTCTATTGTTAGAACCTACTCTTCAAAACGTATTATAGTATATTATAATAGGTATACAGAAAAGAAGAAGAATACAGTATGATAAATTATTATTTTAAATTTATTCCAATTTTTGCAGATAGAGTGAATGCATTATATAAACGTATAGAAAAAAATAGCAAATATTTATGGACAGATAATTGTCAAAATTCATTTGGTGCTATTAAAAAGGAGATAACTTTGAGTAATGTGTTAATGCATTTTGATCAAAATAAGCCTATTAGACTAGTTTGTGATAGTTCAGAATACGGGCTAGGTGCTGCATTATTGCATGTATTGCCAGATGGATCACAACGACCAGTTTGCTTTATATCAAGGGTCTTAAATAAGGCAGAGAGAAATTATGCAATGCAATTATGTAATCATAAACAAGCCTTAGCAATTATTTGGGCAGTACAGAAGCTTTATCATTACTTAGCATGGTGAGTTTAAAAGTCTCCCCGAAATGGCCTCAGCAAAGTTACAGCGTTGGTCATTGTTTCTGTCAGGATTTGATTACGTTTTTAAATGTATTAAGGGAGCTGACAATGTGCAAGCAGATACGATGCTTTGAGTCGACTTCCTCTAGAGGAAACAGTAAAAAGATAAAGATGTTGATTATCTATATTTTATAGACGGGTTGGCTCCAATCGATACCCTCAAGATAAGGGTAGAAACCAGGACAGATCCGGTGTTAGGTCGTTTGTTTAACCATATTAGGTATGGATTCCCGAAGACAGTAGATGAAATAATGAAACCGTTTTTAAATAGAAAAGAAGAACTAAAGTTACGAAAACAATTGCTGTTTTGCAAGTTGCAAGTTTAGATGCAGATATTGAATCTTATGTAAATAATTGTAAAATTTGTTTAGGGTTTACAGCGGAATCAAGTAAAGTTAAGTTAATATCATGTGAAAAGGGAACATGTATGTTTGAGAGGGTGCATGCTGATTTTCTGGGTCCCATAAGAAATAAAATGATTTTGATAATCATTGATAATTTTACAAAATGACCAGAAGCATATATTATGAATAATTTGACCACTGGGGAGACTATTGAAAAATTATAGATTGTTTTGCTCGGTTTGGTTTACCTAAAGTTGTAGTTACAGATAATGGCCCTCAATTTTCATCAAGTGAATTTTCACAGTTTTTATATAATAATGGTATTAAACACTCTACATTATCACCATATCATCCAGCAACAAATGGGTTTGCAGATAATTTTGTTGAGACATTTAAACATGCTGCCTTGAAAGGATTGAAGGATGATTACAACTGTAATAATTCTTTACAAACTATAATCAGTAAGTTTTTGTTCCATTATAGAAATTCAGTACACTGTACTACAGGTGTATAAACCTCCAGTCTTGTATTTAAATATAAAGTTAAAACCCAATTAGATTTGTTATGGGCATAGAATCAGAGTTCTAAATTAATTGATAATAAATTAAATTGTAGATTAAAATTAAATTAACAAATTCCTCGGCAGAATGTAGTAGGATCTGGTTACCAATATTGAAAGAGGAAGTTATTAATAAGAAAATACCAGTATTAGTAAGTCAGTAACATATAAAGGATACATCATTTATGTTTTTTAAATAACGTAACATATAAAATCAGAATTTTTGATGTTTGTTGAAGGTAAACTAAATTCACGAACAAATACTTACAATGTCGGGATAGTATTATGAGGTTTTTTTCCTGGTTTTTCCCTCATAATTTACTATGGAATCACTAACAGAAGAATTTTATTGTCATCATGTCATGTGTTTGTCTTTTTAAAGACGAATTACATGCTGTGATTTTTTCTGACGGATATTCTCAAGTTAAAGTTGATTTCATGTAATCGAATGAACTATCTTATAAGTAAAGTCGTCCCAGGAGCGCAACTCAACAATATTGGCAATATCATTTTAAAGTCGTCTACTTTAAAATGCATAATGTATGTGTGAATTGTCAATATAAATGAGTCAGATAAAATTAAATTATTAGAAGAATTTTTTCACTATGTAACAAAAAAACAAAATTTGTTTAATTTACTGTTTGTATTTTGAGAACGATTTCCGAATTGGAAATTGAAACGTCAATAAACGTATTTTTATCTTTAATTGTGGTTTATTCCCAGTTATAAATAGTAATTAATATACAATGCCACAAGAAAATAGCTTCAGAACAAAATTAAATTGTAATATCGATATAAGGTTGAATGCTCGAATAAATGAACTTTGAAAAATGAAAGGCAGATATCGGGCAGAAAGTACTTGGGCAAGATTTGATGAATAAAATTGTGCTCGATATCTGCCTTTAATTTTTCAAATTAAATAGTAATAGACGAATTGAGACTTTTCAAGTGGGGGATAAAGTCCTTTGTGGAGATTATCGTTATCTTAATCGTAAAACATGGGCAAAAGCACTAATAGATGAACTTTAGGTGACAGGAGATATTTTTGTAAGTTAACACAGGAGGGTTAATTTGGAAAAGACGTTTAAACCAGATTTTGCGAGATAAAGGATCTGATTCTAACTACGATAGTCTTATTGAAACCATGGTAACTGATATAACTAATAATAATACAATTAGTACCAATGTTGGACCCCTCTCAGCTGTAAGAGAAGGGGAAGTGTTAAAACAAAGTGATATTGAAGCGAGAAATTTTGAAGAACCGGTAATAAAGTAGCAAATGAAGCAGTGGTTAGTGAGGTTAATGAGAAACCAGAGACCAAAGAAAGTGTGACAGCAGTTCCAAGTAGACCAAAAAGAAATGTAAAACCACCTGTGCGTTTAAACTTATAGTAGGGAGGTATTGTAGTATATTATAATAGGTATACAGAAAAGAAGAAGATAGCCATGGAACATATGTAATGTCACTTGTCAATATAAACAGGTTTATAATTATTATTTCCCTGTATCTAAAAATGCTTCTTTTCGATTGCACAGGTACATTTTTTGAAATTACATATCTTTATTTACAAATTCCACCTAATTCCGTCTTCGTAAAAGCATTTTGTTTGACGTGAGATAATTTGTGATGTGAAAGTTTAAATTCAGCGTTTTTAAGGCATATGTTAAATGTCTTATGTCTGTTGCCTAAACTCAAGATCGAAATTTCATATTATAGGTTTTAAAGAGTAGGCTCTAAGAATGGGAATTCGATAGTAACCCGTTAATGGAATTGATAAATTTTATTGAGCTCGTGAGAGTTATAAAAAATGGCAAAAATCGGACAATGTTTATTTATTGAACAGCTTTATAGAAACCATTTGCATCTGCGGCAAAATGCAAAAACTGCATACGAAAGCTGCACTCTTCACCTTGCAAACACATTTTGACTTTTATCTGTAGTAAGGGAGCAGGGGGAACTGCGCTCACTTAAGCCAAAACTTGTTTTTTATTTACTTACTTGATTAAAAAAGCCTTGAAAATTAATTTGAGTAAAGAATACTTATTTTTCTAGCATTTGATTAAGAAAACTGCACTAAAAGTATTTATGTTTGTTGGTTAGAACAACAAAATATAATTACTGCCTTGAGCGCAATTACCCACACCTATGGGGTAATGGCGATCATTAATTTACAGATAGTTATAATATAGATTAACACTAAACAGCAACTAATATTAAAATATTTATTAAACAAATGAATAAAATAAACATTAAACTCCAAACAAAATTCACAAATTGCGTCAAAAAGTTAAAATAGCAGTTAAAACTAAGAATGAAAAATAAAAATCCTTTCGCCACAACGGAAGCAGATATTATTTTCCGTATCTTGCATATCTCCTATCTCGTCAGGTTCATTGTCATCAGTAATTCCAGTCATGCTGACATCTGAATCTTCACTAGAAATGTCATCAAATTTGACCTTCTTTGTCACTTTGCGTACTTTTTCCTCTTTGATTTTAGTGGTTTTCGATTTTTCAATTTTTTCATTCTTCTTCTTATGTGTTTCTTCCAAAAAATCTTTCATTGGTGTTGATGTTAGTATTGTAGATGTCTGTTTCTTTCTATCAACTTGCCTTTTATTTGCTCTATTGTGTATTGTAGGAAGAGGTGTGATATTATGTAATGATGTTTCAAGGGCTTGAAGTTTATCGGTAGCAGCATTTCCGCTATTTTTGTTAGAGGATTTTGCATCATTGGATGAATCATTGGTTATTCTATTTACAGAATGGGAAATTGTTCTACTGGTAGAAGGCTGCTGTTCATCTGCGACAGTATTTGTCGTGTTATCCACAGTATGGTCATTTTCTTGATCATTAAAATCTGGAAAATCGTCATTGAATATGAAGGGGTTTAAAGGATATATACCGGCAGAACTAAACCCTTTAATGGGCTTTTCAATCGAGGCAACTTTTCCATAGGCCTTGTTGAATAATTCAGCAATCTCATAATTTGTTATTTTTTCTAAAGGTTTTGATTTCATAAATAAATCGCATTCACGATTGTAAGCTTTTTTTAGAGGACCGTAAAAACAAATATCCAAAGGCTGCAGTCGATGCGAGGTATGTGGAGGGATAGAGAGTAGAACTATTCCATTTTCACGGCAGAAGTTGTAACAATCGAGAGAAATATGGCTGCTGTGATTGTCGGTAATCAAAAGAACGGGATTGTCGTTTGTAGCATTTGAATGTTTTGTAAAATGTTTTAACCACTCACAAAACAATTCCTCCGTGATCCAACCAGATTTTGAGCATTTGTATATTGATCCAGGGGGTCCATTTTTTTGTAGCTGAGGAGTCATTCTTTTCCTTGCGAATATAAACATGGGAGGAATAAAAGCTCCAGAAGCACTAAACGCACAGCAAACGGTGGTGGTTTGGCCGCGTTCTCCACTTGTCACTATCCCTACCTGTTTTTGTCCTCTGGGTGCTAGTATTTGTATGGGCTTATGCACCGTACTAATCCCTGTCTCATCCATATTGTAAATCGATGAAGGATCAAATTTGTAGCGTTCCATGACATTTTCCAAGTTACGAAAAAATGTTGCTACGTTTTCCTTAGAAAACCCTTTAACTTGGTTAAGACTAGTTGCCTCTGGCTTTCTAAGGCTAATTTGTGGATTTCTTTTTAAAAATCTATGTAGCCAATCTTTCCCTGCTAACTGAGTTGCTTCATTAAACATATTTTTATGTTATTTGCTTTCGCAAATTGAAAAGCAATCCTTCTGAATTCAAGAGCTGTGAGTCCGTAAAATTGATTTGATAATTTTAAAACATGACTCTGAATTAACCTTTCTTGTTCTGTAGGAAATGTGGACCTTCTTCCGAGTCGAGGGTCATAATAATTATCTTTAAGTCTATCTCGAAGGGAACTGTATGGCACTTGGAAAGTACGTGTCACTTCCCTAATTTTTCTTCCGGACCTCACAGCTTCTATGGCAGCTATTATTACTTCTGGTGACCATTGTGCTTTAGTGGTTGTCCTTTTTCTATTACGAACCATCTGAAACCAAATAATTATGTATAATTAATCATAATTTTTAAGATTAACAGCCAAATACCAGTTGGGGCAATGCCGCCCTCTAAGGGGGTAATCACGATCAGCTTGAGCGGAATTGCCCCAAACTGAAAGCTTCAACAAATATGGTGACACAATTTTTCTAGGTTACAATAAGTAAATAGTGTTCATGCTAAAATACATCCAAGACACATCTCATCGAATAAGTATATGATATAATACTACAAAATAACGTTATTACAACTTACCTTCAGATATTTGCGACAAAAATATTACAGTAAAATCACAAAATTTCACGTTTTCTGTCAGAACCGCCGACCGATGCTAAATATCGACACAGTTATACTTCCGTTCCGATTAGTTCGGGAGGGCTCCGAGGAGGCAAGGACATCAACCGGGACGTAGTAAACTCGACTGGGCTAGGTAAACTGTGGTGAGCGTCATTCCCCACTGAGCGCCATTCCCACCTTCTCCCCTATACTCTGATCAGAAGATATTAAATTTTTATCGTCGAATTGATACTCGACGAGTCGATTACAAATTATGTTTAAAAAATTGATTTAGCGCGCTTAACTGACATTCAAACTCGCCAATCTTTTCAAGCGTTGTTTCTGAGGGAAGCGTTCATTCCACACAAAAAGTGCTAATAAACAATTTTGTTTAAAATTATCTCAGCTACATTTCTTGTTTGATACATTTTTTCTACGATGTAAAGATTCTTGGTAAATCAATGTTTTCCGTTGGTATCTTAAGAGTATCGAAAGCTAATTTTTAAGACAAGTTTTGAAATTATTTATCCATTTTGTAATGCCAATATCAACTTTAAAGTTTTTTCTTGAAGCTTCTGAAACCCTTGACTCTAGTATTCTTAAAATTACATGGTGATATACCTACCTTCATATCCAGGTACCATAGGATGCTTATAAATCGTATCTCCATGTCTTTCGTTCACAATATCGATATCTCTCGTTGCAGGTCGGTAGGTCTAAAAAAAACAGCATTTCTAGTTTATATAGATAATAAGCATAATTAGCTTACTTGATAATCATCTGCCGTTCTGTCGGATAAAACAAGTCTCTCGGCATGGTGCACTGTTGGATCTAGTAAAACCTTGTGTGTAGTAGTACCGTAAGTGTCTCCTAAACGGTACTTATATTGTGGACAAAAGCCAGTATAGCTACAAAAAAATAGTAAGTGTTAGGGACATTCTAAATAGGTTAATAATAGTGAAAGCAGTGACGAATAATAGAAAGGGGCACATGCCCACTTGTAGATATTTATTAAAAGGGTTTGTCTTTTTAATCGTTATACTCAAAATGTACGATTTACTACGACGTTTAGCTTAAGTCTGCGTAATTGTCTTTGTCTCCACTTATTCTACGTCGCTACGAAATATGCTTCTTTTTGCTTTTTTTTTGCTTTCTACTGCGCTGTCAAGTAGGTACCTAATATCAAAACCGTCAATCAACTTGTAGTAAAAAACCAGTTATTTTTGTCAGTAATTTAACTTAAGATCTGTTCGGGGTGGACATTAACTAATAATGAAATTGTTGCAGTTGCAGAAATCAATGCAGTTGAAAGATATGTGTAAAAGAGATGATATTAAATATGAAATCGAAGAAAAGAAGTGATCAAATCAGATGATGAAAGACAACGAGAAATGTTTGTAAGGCAAAGTATTAACCACACAATTAAAATCGAATTTGGTGAAACATTAGGTATAAGTAAGTTGATAAATCTTCAAAATTAACACATTTTATATATCTTACCCCGGGATAAAATGAGGATTTGGTGAAGAAATTAACTCCATGATTCAGTAATCATTTCGAAAAAAATTGTTTTACAAATTATTTTGCAGCATTTATACACTCAATACAATTTACTTTTTCTTTACTACGTTGTATTATGTAACAATTTTGATAACATACTGCCCTTTCAAACATATTTTGATTAACTATTCATGTCACGTAGATGTTACCTTAGAAACGAAGGTGGGTACCTATTTAAATACAGTAGTTATGTATGTTTCTAAATAAAAAGAAATATGTAGGTATATAAAAAAACATAAATCTGCGTTTTATCTGCTATTATCAAAAGTTTTTAAGAATTTTCAAATATAAAAGTACCTATTTTCAAGACCAATTTGGTTTTATAGTAGGTAAATCAAATGACTCGTTTTATGCCGATGGTTGCGCCAAACGTAGACAACTCACGTTTCGTTGTTCCTGTATTGTCTTGAGTTTCAATATTTCCTTAAATAAAAAGGAAGTAAACGTCAAATGAACCAACATGCTGACATATGACAAAAATCACAAGATAAACAAAACGAAAACGAATACCTTGAACATTGGATGTGAAATGTGATTCTTTAATTTATCCTTAAAATAAAAATGTAATTTGGAGATACACAACACGAAGTACTTTTTTAAAAGCAATACACAATAACTGTCTAGTTAAACATGGCTGAAGCAGCAAAACCAGGGGCGCAGCCCCTTGTGAAGATTGGTCACTACGTATTGGGGGCCACCTTAGGTGTAGGCACTTTCGGTAAAGTAAAGATCGGCGAACACCAACTTACGGGTCATAAAGTCGCAGTGAAGATTTTAAACAGACAAAAGATAAAAAGTTTGGATGTTGTGGGCAAAATCAGAAGGGAGATTCAAAACCTTAAACTATTTAGGCATCCACACATTATTAAGTTATACCAAGTGATAAGTACACCTACAGATATTTTTATGATTATGGAATATGTGTCTGGAGGAGAACTATTTGATTATATTGTTAAACATGGAAAGTTGCAGGAACATGAAGCGAGGAGGTTTTTTCAACAAATTATTTCAGGTTTGTAGTTCCGCATGAAATATTAAAGTAATAACTAGTATGTAGAATATATTTACAATATTTTTTACCTACTGCTCTAATTTATTTAACATTTGATATTCAGACAATGGGAGTTGTATTTGGATAGGAGAAAAATATTTTTCATGAATAATATATAGTACTGGATAAATTTACTTGCTCAAAGTGTCAAGAAAATATAAATCTTTTTCTACTTCTTGGAGATCTTTCAATCTGTTTAATTCTGAAGCTGCCTCTGGTTAATTTTCTGGGAGGTAGATTTTCAACTAAAACCCTTCATCTTTTAGGTGGTCTTCCGGGAGGTCTTGAACCAGGCGGATTGTTTTCTAGGGCAATTTTTGGGAGTGGATTCTCATCCATTTGTCTTACATGATTGTACCATATCCTCTTACTCTGTCTTCCCCATCTTATAATATATTGAATTTTATACTGCTCTCAAACGTTTGTATTTCTCACCCTGTCTCTTCTTGTTTTGCCCACTATTGTTCTTAGGGTTTTCATTTCGGCAACCATCTTAGCATCTGTTTCGTTTTGTTGGTATCTTCTATGCCATATGTCATGATCAGTTGTATGCAGGTCTTGTAGATTCTAATTTTACTGTCTGTGTTCATATACGGATTTGACCAGACTATCTCCCGTAGACATTCTGACAGTGTGGTTGCTTTGTTGATCTGATTCCTTAGGTCCTTTACTGGGTCGTGTGTGCTTGACATATATATGCCCAGATATTTGAATTGCATCACCTGTTCTATGGGGTTGTCCTCAACCACTAACTTACATCTGAGCGAATCTTTTGCTATTGTCATACATTTAATTTTTTTTTGTTGGTAGAAATGGTCATATTTAGTTGGCAGCTTATTTGAAAGAACTGAAAGATCATTTTCTGATTTCTGATCAGAAGATTTTCATATTTTATGGAAAAGAAATGAACCCTACTTAAATTAATAGTAGTGTCATCTCTAATAGCTGGCACTATTATTTATTTAAACACCTTACAAACACTATAGACTAATAGGAATTACATGTAAAGTGTTTAAGACAAAAAAATACAATAAATGAATGAAAGAAACAAACATTAATAATACAATAATACAAAGAAAAAAATACAATAAACCCCTTAAACCTAGTGCTGATGAGCAAGCAATGTCTTAACTTCACAGCTTTTTACATTAAATATGAGTCAGTCTATTAAATACTTCATTACAAATGTTTAACATATTGGTGATATGTTTCTATAGTAATTTGTAAAGAATAGATCTAGGTTAGTTATCCTTAACCTACTCTTGGGTACTCTAAAGTAAATAAACTCAATTAAACCACAGTTTGTGTACTTAATACTGTTAACAACAAAGTATATGAACATAATGGCCTGACTGTTTCTTCTAGTGGCAAGTGACTGCAACTGGAATGAGTCTAACATTACCCTGTATAAGACCACATATGGATATTTCTTATTTTTCCTTACATACAAAAATCTTAAAAACCGTTTTTGCACTTTTTGAATCATTTCTGAGTTTGAAAATGCACTAGGAGACCAGATGATTGAAGCATATTCCATATGTGGTCTCTCCAGGACATTATAGAGTTTTATAATTGTGCTTATTCTGAAATTTTTGTTATTTCTAATGACAAACCCAAAAGCATGACAAGCTCTGTTAGTTATTTCATAAAAGTGTATATTGAACTTCATATTGATTTGGAATTTAACTCCTAAAGTCTTCATAACAGTCACTCTCTCAACTCGATCATCATTAATATTATAATAATGTTCAATAACACTATTGAGTTTTCGCATCTATGAAACTACTGCACATGTTTTAACATTAAGAGTCATTTTTGAATTGTTAAACCATTGAATAATAACCGATCTTAGATCATCTTGGAATTGACTGCATCTTTCTTATTAGAGATTGTTTTAAAAAGTTTAAAATCATCGGCATACATTAAGCTGTTACAAGATTTAATACAGTCTGGTAAGTCGTTAATAAATAAAATAAAGAGCAATGGTCCTAGTTTGCTCGTCTGTGGGACTCCTGAGGATGACACATATTTGTGAGAAAAGTAATTACCTACTTTTACTGTATTCTTTCTCTCTGACAAATAAGATTTTAATAAATTAAAAGCTTTTCTTGAGAAACCAAACTGTACCAGTTTATTTAAGAGAATACAGTGATTTACCTTATCAAATGCTTTTTTGCAATCAGTATACAGAACGTTGAACTGTTCCCCTGCCTCAATAGTCTTAGAAATATGTTCAGAGAAAACACAGAAATTAGTTAGTGTTGATTTGTCTCTTACAAAACCATGCTGAAATTTGCTGATATTACTCTTAAAATGCTATGGTATTTAAACAATTAAAAATGATGGTATGTTGTTAATGTCATACTTAAAATGATAGTAGGTACCTTAAAAAAAATTAAATGTAAATGTACTTCAATCTGTGATATATTTCTTTTGAAACTTTTAAAATCGTTACTTTAGTTAACATTACTAGCATTTTTTCGTTTCTTTTTTTGTATCTGGTATTTGACCTTTTATCTATAGCTTCGATTTGGGAGTTTTAAACTGACAGTTTCTTTTTTTTATCTGGTATTTGACCTTTTATCTATAGCTTCGATTTGAGAGTTTTAAACTATGACAGCCTAAGAGCACTTATTTAGAGGTTTGAACTCTTTCTTCACAATATTCTTAATATATTTTCTCGATGTGTCCTATAGTAAAACAAAGACTACTTACTGCAATAAAAATACTTTCTTCAACATTTGATTCTCTTTCCAAGTTAATATTTTGAAAGAAAGATGAGCATGAACCTTGGAAGCATATAATACAGCAGTAGTGAATCTTTAGTAAAAGAGTATAAATATGATAGTTACTGGAATCAACAGTTTAAATCCCACTTTTTAATTAAAAGTGTTTCACTCTGGAATATAAATATTTAATGGGATTTGTCTTTTGTGTGTTACTGGCATTATCATTTCTTGTTTTTATCTGGTAATAAGATACAATAGTAAGTAAGGTAGTAGGACTAGAATTGTTGCAGGAATCATGGAACAATTTATCAGGAAAATTGGAGTTGCTGGGTATGCAATGTTTTAAAATCACAGTTTTTTTCCATATGTAACTCAAAATACAAAATAATTGTTAGTGATGTTGCTTGAAATTTCAAAAACATTTTTTAGATCTGCCAAAATATTTTTGAGTATCTTTTCTTTCTAGGTGTTGACTATTGCCATAGACATATGATTGTACATCGTGATCTAAAACCAGAAAATCTACTATTAGACCACAACATGCATGTTAAAATAGCTGATTTTGGTCTATCCAATATGATGATGGATGGAGAATTCCTAAGGACCAGTTGTGGATCACCCAATTATGCTGCTCCTGAGGTAAACAAAGTTATGAGTAATTGAAAATAAACTAGACTTTCAAACTAAATATTTGTTTTTTTTTTTGCTTTCAATTGAATTTTGAAAACACAAATCTTGTGGTACGTTAATTGAATTAAGTAATTTCCCTTTTAAGGTTATATCAGGAAAATTGTATGCTGGCCCAGAAGTAGATATTTGGTCCTGTGGAGTCATTTTGTATGCCCTCCTATGTGGAACTTTACCTTTTGATGACGAGCATGTGCCAACACTGTTCAGAAAGATCAAATCAGGCATATTTCCTATTCCTGATTATTTAAATAAACCAGTTGTTAACCTACTCTGTCAAATGTTACAAATAGATCCCATGAAGCGTGCCAGCATTGAGGATATAAAAAAACACGAATGGTTTCAGAAGGATTGTCCTGCCTATCTATTTCCTTCTCCTGTTGAACAGGATTCGTCAGTTATTGATACTGATGCAGTTAGAGAAGTAAGTTTCTTATATCGTTTTTAATTACACATTTTATATTATTTGTTTACTATTGTTTGTTAGGTTTGTGACAAATTTGGCGTCCAGGAAGCTGAAGTCCACAGCGCACTATTGAGTGGTGATCCTCACGACCAGCTGGCTATAGCCTACCATCTTATCATCGACAATAAGCGTATTGCTGATGAAGCAGCCAAAGCAGAAATTAAAGATTTTTACGTAGCTGTAAGTCCACCGCCAACCAGTCCCAGTCCTAGTCCTCATGATACTACTAGCAGTCCGATGAAGCCACATCCAGAAAGAATTGCTCCACAACGACCATGGCCACCCACGACGACTCCCACTGATAGAGGCAAAGGTACAAAAACACAATCTGTCTTTCATTTGATGACATCTTCAGACCTCATAAATTGATGGCATCTTTGATTTGTAATTGATTCGCTATCCAGTACTCTGTCACTTGCCGTCTGTCATATTCAGACTAGTAGTAATGGTGTTTTTTTACATTGTTATTCTACATCCTTTCAGTTGATATAGCATACCTTGCAATCTGTTCTCTAATACCGAAAATATTAACCGAGTACCATTCTGTCAGAATGTTTTGTCTATATTGCAACGTCCCCTAACCCATCCTCTTTCCAACAATGTACTTCGGATCTCTTTGACGGTCCAAAATCCGTCCAGCTGTTCGTGAGATGTGTGGTTGACCAATAAATTTTCTTGTTTAAACATTTTGTGAACTCTTACGAAATTTCCCCAGAATTTTGGAAAATTTACTATATAAGGCTATCTTTTCCGTTGTCTAATATATAGAGTGCGCTGTTGCCGGTTGTTGCGGAATAAGTTGGTTTGTCGGAGATATCTGAAACTATGTTTTTAATCCCAATATAAAGTTTCTTGCTTACAGATCTTTACTATCTGTTCTTTATCTTTTATTTTTTTACACTGACATACTCCATGACCTCTCATTTTTCATTTAATATTTTATAAATCGCAACCCGTTCACTAAGTCACAAAATACAAGCATAGTGCCATTTCGGTACGTCGTTAGCTTTGTTTTTGATATTCCAATGTTTCTCAGCCTATTTTCTTTCCAACTCTGTACAATTTGTTAAGATCCGTCCAATCATTCGGTAGCTGAGTAGTCATCTTATCAATTTGCTAGTTAATAACTTGAAGCTGTTGCGAAATTCCCCAGAATGTGTATTTATCGGAGATTTAGGGAACTAGTTTTTTTAATTCCGGTGTAAATTTTCTTATGTGCGGATTTTCACGATCTGTCAATTAGTGCCAAACATACGATAACTTGACGACAACTGGATTGTTTCAGCGTTGATATATTCGTTAGCTATTTAGCTGTCCTTCTATACATCATATGTAGAAATGTTACCATTAATGCCAAAGATATGGATCGAATGTTTTAGGCTTGATATCGCTATTGTTTTTTGTTTAATACGCAGTCCAATCTCCTGTCATTTGATGTTACTTGTCGTGTTTACATCACTAGTTCTATAGTTACGAGAGTAAAGATAAAATGAGACCATATTGGATGTGCACAATGATACAGCGAAATTGAGTATCATTCACTTCCGTTACATGTCTGCGAATAGCTGTGCAAATATGCATTTTATCGAACTTTGACGCCATGAGTCAGCATTTTCCTGTCTGAACATGTTTTCTTTATCTACAAGATCTAAAATAAGAGGTCTCAGCAAGAAAAAACAAATTTGTGACCTCTAGACAAGATGTTATTTATTCCTAGATACAGGTGTTCGTACAGGTGGGCTCAAATAACTGATCTAGGCAAGAAAAAAATATCTGTAACCTCTAGACAAGCATCGGATGTAGGTGTTCGTATAGGTGGGTTCAAATAGGTCTCAGCAACAAAAAACAAAGCTGTGACCTCTAGACAACCTATAGACAAGATGTTATTGACCCCAGATGTAGATGTTTGTATATGTGGGCTCAAATATCATATCTAGGCAACAAAGAACAAATATGTGGCCTCTAGAAAGCATAGACAAGATGTTATTTATCTCGGATGTAGGTGGTTTCAAATAAGAGGTGTAGAAAGGCAAAACACGTCTGTGGCCTATAGACAAAATGTTACTGACCGCGTATGCGAGCGTTCGTACAGGTGGTTTAAAAAACAGGTCTGGACAGGAAAAACCATGTTCAGATAAGAAAATGCAGATTCATGGTGTCCAATTTCGCAGAATTTCAATATTTGCATAGCTGTTCGCGTTCGTGTGCCCAGAAGAGTTGTGTAAAATTTCACTAAATCAGCGTACACATCCGACGAGGTCTCATTTGAACCTTATTTACAATCTTACGGCTTTTTGGCATAGAGCAACCTTTGTTCTTATCGCACTCCATTTACTAATACCGAAAGTACATCATTAATATCTATATCTTTTTTATATAATTATATCTTAATATTCGCCATCGCTCCTTTTCCAATGATGTACAATTTCACCATTATCTGGGTATATTTACTATATTTGCATTCTCTATTCTTTGTTTCACGTTAAGAAAATAACATTACGCTTATGGAGATCAGTGTTGCCAAAACTCTCAGACACTCTCTTTTCAAGATATTCCCTTTGCTTAATTTTTGAATTTTCATTTTCAATTAATATTTAACTGTAAAGTCAGAATAACTACTAAATAAAAGCCTTATTATCATTATGTAGTCAGAGACGACATAAAATAGCTGACATACGCACATCGTATTATTTTAAGTTGCAATTAGTAATTAGATATACGCATTCCAAGCGGTCAATATTTTCTACTGATTTATATGATTCATGGCATATCGTATTCTCACCGAAAAACAAATAAACTGTCGTTACTATAATTAAAATAAGATAAAATAAAATTATCTTTTGTAAATACTATTTATCTAATTAAAATCATTTTCCCTACTTTTCATCTCTTGTTTCCAATGGGCACTTTTGGTCAATTACGTTAAAAAACATTAATTTAATTCATGTTTGTGGAAACGAAAATACAAATTATACAACCCTAAATTGTGCTTGTGTGTGTCGTGGCAACGCCGCGTTGCTATCGTCCATAAGAAATACATGGCCCTATCTTCGCAATGTTATTTTCTAAACGTGGAACGTAGTATAGTATATGGACTCTACGGAGTGCGTTGTTACAAAATGAATTACTTCGGATATTTGGGGATAAATTTATTTATCCCAATGTAACATTGGTTTTTAACATCAACCTTATATCTTATATATAAAACAATATGTCCTGCAATACTTTTTTTTTTTGGACTGAGGTGGAAAGGTTCTAAACCGACTAGGGAAAGATGTCCCTAGTACTGTTGGATTCGATCCGGAAAGGAGCACATGCTAGGACATAGCGTCCAAAGTATGGATTATATGCGCCACATGCACCCCTGACCAGTCGCCTACCAACTAAAACCACCCCTTCTTCGGACAAGGCACCCCCGGACGAGTTCAATTGGTGAACGAAACATTGAGATGCCTTGTGCAGTCTGAAAATTTGGGAAAAAATTGTAAAAGGGTTCTTACCTAAAAACGATAAGAAGCGCTTAAAATGGTATGCAGCAACGGTATTGTGGGGAAACAAAATATTGGGTCCTAAAAGGTGCAGGTGTGTTTAGCCTGACAAGGAAGGAATGTGAAATAAAAGAGGCATGAGGTCGTGAAAACTACGTACGTAATATAATTACAGATCTGGCTGTAAAAGTGCCGTCTATTCCGTCGTGAGTTGTAAAGCACTTATGACAGCGTATTGTATAATTTGTTACCTCATCCACCTTGTTCCTGTCTCGCTCTTTCTAGCGTCTCCTTTTTCTTTATAATTTGCGTAATTATGTCGACAGTAACATCGTAGGATTCTTTGTTCTGCGTCGCTTTCTGTATAAGATTGTTGGGCGTTATCGCTCCTAGCCTTGATATTAGGTTATTCCGTTCTCTTTGGAAAGTAGTGCAAGCAAAAATGCAGTGTTCTGCGTCGTCTATGACGCCACAATTTATACACAGATCATTTGTTGTCTTCTTTATTCTATACGTATACGACCTAAAGGAGCCATGGCCGGTGAGAAATTGTGTAAAAAAGTAATTTAACCTTCTGAACCTACATTTAGACCAAGTTACCACATCAGGGATTAACATTTTGGTCCATTGTGCCTTCTCCGTTTGTGCCTCCCATTCATTTTGCCATATTTGGAGCATATATGATCTTACTTCGGATTTTATTTCCGGTAAATGACCGTTTTCTCTGTTATATAAAGTATCTCTTTCTTTAGCTAGGAGGTGAATGGGGAGCGTACCTGTTATGACCTGTAGGGCAATCGTAGAAGTAGTCCGGTATGCGCTTGCTACCTTTAGTAGAGGCTTTCTTTGTGCCTTTGCAAGCAGTGCCTTATACTTAGCCATTCTCAAGGCTTCGTACCATATGGGGGCGCCGTATAAGAGTGTAGAGTGCACAATCTGAAGGTACATTCTTCTTTTGAGGGCACTTGGACCACCGATATTTGGCATAATTTTTATTAATGCCGCGGTTCTTTCTTCTGCTCTATGGACTACTTTCATCAGGTGCTTTGTAAATCTTAGACCTGTGTCTAGTTGGATGCCCAGATATTTAGCACAGTACGTAGGCTCTATACTTGTATTACCTACTACAAAAGCCAGGTTTGGGCGGGCTCTAGGGCCTTTCAGGATCAGAATTTCTGTTTTTTCTGTTGCCAACTCTAGATCTTGTTTCACCATCCATCTATTGACTTTTCGACAGCTTCTGTTGACTAACATTTCTAACTCCAAGTTATTGTTACACTGAATGAATAGAGCTAAATCGTCTGCGTATGCAATAGCTTTGGTCTCTGCTCCATAGTCAATTTCTAGGATTTCATTATATAAAGTGTTCCAAAGCATTGGTCCTAGTACGGATCCTTGCGGTACGCCTGCTGATATTTTCAGGTCTTTAGGTTTTGCCACTTGGACATACCTTTCATTGAGGTAGTCCTTAATTATGTTGATCAAATAATCTGACACGTTTGCTTTTTCCAGTGAGGTGATAATGTGACCCCAATTGGCTGAGTTGAATGCGTTTCTCACGTCAAACATCACGAGGGCAGCCCATTTCTTTCTCGTCCTTTTTACAGTGTCAGTTATTTCTTTTACCGCATCGATGGATGATCTAGATTTTCTTAATCCGTACTGTTTGTCAGATATACTTCCATTAATCTGTAATTCATCTTCTAGGCGACTTTTAATAAGATTTTCATAGAATTTCCCCAGGCTGTCTAGAAGGCAGATCGGCCTGTATGAGTTGGCAGTCTCGGGGTCCCTGCCCGGTTTAAGTATTAACGTCAGTCTTGCCTGTTTAATCATTATGGGAAATATTTGCTTCTGGAGGAGTTCATTGAAGATCCTCCGAACCATCTCAGGATTTTTCTCTATGATGATCTTTATCGCTTCAGGAGGCACACCATCAGGACCAGCTGCTCTTCCTAATTTAATACTTTTTGTCGCTATTGCTATTTCTTCAGCCGAAAAAACAACAGGTCGAACGTTGACGTTATTTTGAGTGAACTGTTGTGGGGGCTTAGCAGGAAATAGAGTATTAGCTATTTCCTTCCGTTGTTTTGCACAAAGGCTGTATGGGGTCTCTGTTCTTAATGTTTTTGTGGCAATTCTATAAGCTTCGCCCCATACATCATCTTCTAGTGCTGCGCATAGGTTATGCCAGCAGGAGTGCTTCGCCCGTTTAATTTCTCTGCCCAATTCTTTTTTAGCTCGCTTGTAATTTTCAGTGTGTTGTGGAGTCCTATACCTTTGTGCCGTACGCCTGAGTCTAAAACATTCGGCTCTCTTGCTCTGGATCTCATCGTTCCACCAGTATGGCACTGTATACGTGACGTTTTCGGTGGAGCTACTTGAAGTGTATGCATTAATAATTTTCTGTCTGAAATCTTGGAATTCGGTAATGTCGTCTTATTGTAGGTTACTTATCTGCCTCGTATAAGCTTCTTTATTAAAGGTTACTTTTTTCCGACCGATCTTCGAGACCTTGATGCCAGTTTCAAAGACTATGTATCTGTGAAAAGTGTAGAGATTATCCTCCAACACCTCCCAGCCCGCAATCTTTCTGGCATAACTTTCATTCACAAGGGTAATATCTATGTGACTTCGACTCTCACCTCTCACAAATGTGGGTTTTCCATTATTTAGCACTACTAGGTCATTTGCGAATATCCAATCATTCCACATCTCCCCTCTATGATCATTTCTGGGAGAGCCCCATATGATTGATTTGGCGTTCACGTCGCCAGCAAGTATAAAATCCCGATATGTTTGTGATGTCATTATGATATTTTCGACCTGTTCTTTGTAGCACATCAGGCTGATATTCGGAGAGATATAGCAGGCAATAATAGCCAGGCTTCCTATTTTAATTAACACGTGCCCCTCTTTCTTGACAATCTTATTTATGCATACTTTCTTATTCATTACGTATATAGCGACATCTGCGTTTATATCCGCTATCCAGCCTTTATTTTTAGTAATGTTTTTGTTAGGCTCAGGGACAACAAGTAGGTCTGCTCCAATCTCGAGGGCTTTTGCATATATCAGTTGGTGTGCCATTTTCGCCCTCCCGATGTTAACTTGAAGTATCTTTAGTCTTTTTGTCCCTTGTGCAGCCATTTCAAAATCCTACCCTTGCCTTGTTTTTTTTTCTTAGGAACTAGGGGGCTTCCGTAGCTGGGTCCGGCGATTGCTCCACCGCTCGTTGTGCTTGGACTTGATTCTTCTCAGAATTCCGAACTATTTGAAGTGCAGTCCTGAACTTAGGGCAGTTCGTGGTGGCACATCTGTGAGGTGCATCACAGAGGACGCAACTAGCCGTCGACTGACATGATTTAGATTCGTGTCCCGTTTTACCGCAGTTAAAACAGGACCCACTCCTGTCCGGCCCGTTACAGTTATCTAGGGTGTGATCGTAGGACCAACGCCTGAGACATCTAGGCACCCTCAGCCGTTTTTCTAATTTGCAGCGTACCATGCCGACTCGCAGGTACTCTCTCTGGAGGAAAATTTCCGCAGCTGCCTTAGACAATATAACTGAGGCTGCCCGCGTATCGCCTCTGAAAGGTCTCATATCTGAGACCTTCCAGGATTCATCCCATGAACCAGTCTGCGCCATAATAGCTTCTCTTAGCTGATCTTCTCTGGTGTCTAGCTCCATTCCTTTGACATGGATAGTCATCAGCCTCTCCACACCCAGCTGCAGGGTGGTCATGCCCTTATTTTTGTCCGTTAGAGCAGCTTTAATTTGCTTCAGAGCACCCTGGTCCTTATCCATGATGATGAGCAGTTTTCCATCTTTTGTGCTCCTAAGGGTACGGATGACATCTGTGGCGCCCGCCACTTTCACAGCAGTCTTGACTGTGGTAAGAAGATCTTTATATGTTGTGTCCTTTTTTGATACAATCATGCCGTATGTAGGCCGACTAAAAGATGTAGCAGTGGTATAAACGTACGCTGTTGTGTTTGTATGTTGGAAGATGCACTCGCACATCTTCCTCAGGTCTTGGACCGAAAGAAAGCTCACATGATGGAGCGCCACTTTGCCTGCATTACCTATCTCATCCTTAATTTGGACCATCTTGTCCCAGAGTGTCTGTTCATCTGCCGCGTTCTTAACCTTGATTACCTTCCTGACCAGATCCGCTGAAACCTTGGACCGGAAGGAAGTCCTACTTTCGAGGACGTCAAAATCTTCGTCCAATTGTTCTAGTTCAGGGTACCGATCTCTATATAAACGTTGAACACTTCTCTCCATCTTTGGATCGGAGGGCTCAACCATGACCACCTTAGTGAGGGTATCTGGGGCGTTAACAGGGTTTCCGACTACGACAGTGGATCTTTTGAAAAGGCTCTCGGGCCATTCCCAGTCTTTGTCCTGCAATACTGGTTGACTAAATTTTGATTTTTTTTTTTGTATAGTTAGGCGAATAAAGGTACAGTAATAAAAATGACTCTTTCTTCGGTCCTAAACCAAGTGAGGTATTGTAGTGGTCATCGTGATATTGTGTATTGGTAGTCTCTGGTCATTTCTTTTAACTTATGCATAGGTATTTTCCATATTCCGGTAATTTGATCGATCCGTCTTGTTAAGGATTTTCCTCGTGATCTTCGGACTTCTACCGTTCTAAAGTAATAAGTCTTTCCATTTTTGCTGTGTCTGCTCTCATAACATGTCCAAAGTATTTTAATGGTTGGATATAGACTTTGCTGGAATGCCATTTGCTGACAGTTCATTTTAAATTGAATTATTTGTCCTGTGGTCGGTCCACAAAATTCTCGAACAGAACAAAAATGACTATTTTGTCTAAAAGATATAAGGAAATTTAGTTTTGCCAAAAATAAAAAAGAAATGAATTTCTTGATCATATCCTGAACTCTATTTTCACAATTTCTAGCGGACCAATATTTTTTTTATTTGTAGTGAAGAGGGCAAAATGGCACTTGGGAATTCGATCACAGAGTAAACCAAACGATATTATGATGGAAGTGTACAGAGCAATGAAAGCGTTAGATTATGAATGGAAAGTTATCAACCCCTATCATATTCGCGTAAGGCACTCGAACAAGATGCAGGACAGGCACGTGATGATGTCACTACAACTGTATCAGGTAAGATATCTATCGTAAAGAGTTTCTATCTGCAGTGTTAATAAATTTGTTGGGTAGTTAAATATCACGAATCTTTGGATCCGGTAAATCGACTCATTGAACCAGTGAATTAGATCACTTGTCCGGTGGACCGGATTTTCCTGACTTCTAATTCCAAAGGTCATGTCAGTTTTAATAATGTTTTACTGAATTTTACCATGATAAAATAGTTCTCGGTTTTTTTAATAGTTTATGTATAAAATTAATTGTTTTAGGTGGACTACAAGAGTTACCTCTTGGATTTTAAGAGTTTAAGCAACGAAGAAGTGGAATCGAACATTGGAACTGTTCTCATGGACGCCATCGCAACTCCCATTCAAAATGTTTCAATAAGCAATGGCAAACCAACAGGTCACCATACTATGGAGTTTTTTGAAATGTGTGCTGCCTTGATCATACAATTAGCTCGTTAAAATGTTATAGTCGCTTATATTGTATTTAGTTGTAGTTACCTAATATGTTATATATTTTATTTTGAAGAAATGGCTTTAATTTTAGTAGTTGTTTAATTTTCACGCAGATTTTAGACGATGGAAATCCTAAGGGCACATGGTGTTAATATTGAACAGTGTATTTATTTATTTTCTTATATTTATATTTTTAATATCAGTTAATAATAGTTATTATAATTTAATTCGGCCTTCGGTGCAAAAAAAAACTGGATCTGGGTGAATATTTACCAATCTTAGTGCTCGAGATAAAAATCTATTATATGCATAGTTGGTTCTGCGAAGAGGAACATAAAAAGTTTGGTTTAATCGTGTTCTACGTGCAGACCAACCTGCTCAAATAGCGGAGGACACAAGACTGCAGAATTAATTATACCATAAAGCATCTTTGTATCTTTAATTAATCGTCGGTCATACAATGAGAGAATACCAAGTTGGGTTTCAATTCGATCATAATTTACTTGATTTAATTCAAAAGGTATACCCTGTTTATATGCTACATATTTCAAGAACTTGTGTTGAACTGTCTCAATTATTGATATGTAAATATTATAAGATGGAGACCATACACAAAGAAAATACTCTAGATGGGGTCTGACTAAACAACAATATAGTAATTTAATCGCTTCAGTATTCTGAAAAGTCTCCAGTGAATCTTTTTATAAAGCCAATCATTTGTAATGACTTGGAAATTATTGACATATAATGCGGTTCAAATAAAAGTTTAAGAGTGTAAATTAATTCCCAGATCACGAATTTCGGTATATTTTAATTATATTCCATTGGGTCTCTCGATCATCCAAAAGAAACAGCATGACTCTTGAATGCATTCAGGGCCATGGCATTCAACACACACCACTCACCCGATCGAGATCGTGTTGAAGATTAACACAATCTTCTGTATTATTGATATTTGTGTAGAACTTTAGATCGTCCGCAAAAAGAAGAGGTGAACTGTGCTGGAAGCAGTGGTGTATATAATTGATGAATATGTTAAATATCAGGGGTCCCAAATGAGAACCCTGTGGTACTCCTGAATGAACTTTAATCTCACTGGAAACAAAATCTCTGATAAGCACCATCTGAACTCGGCCAATCACGTATATTCTCAGCCATCTAAGAAGTGGCCCATCAACACTCATTTTTTTAAGTTAAAGTGTTAAAATATTATGGTTGATTCGATTAAAGGCCTTGGAGAAATTAGTGTATAGTGCATGTACCCTACAGCCCCTCTCCATGGCCTTCCTCAGGAAGGCCACAAACAATAGTATATTACATTCAGTTGATCTGCTATTCCGAAATCCAAATTGTTGGTCTACTAGCTGTTTTTTAAGTGAAGCTTTAAGATAGTCTTTAATTATCTCTCGCTTAAAAAATAGGTGTTAAAAAACTATTTTTCCAGCATTCTGGAAATTCACCCTTATTTAAAGATAGATTAAAAATGTGAAACAGAGGTTTGGATAATATAAAACAACAATTCTTGAGAAAGCTGGGAGGCAATCCATCAGTACCGGGGCCCTTATTCACATCCAGTTCTGATAATTTTAAATAAATATCAGATATAGTTATGTTCAAACCAGTCAAGTTAGTAAGATCAAGTGAAGGTGAATCACTGGGTATGTCACATATTTGAGTGGAATAGACTGTAGAAAAAGATTTACAATATCTGGTCCGTGACTGGATTGAACACCACCATAACTAAACATAGCAGGCAAGGCTTTGCCCTCGGGGAATTCAGAAACGACCAAAATCCCTTTAAATTATTTCCTAGTGATAATTCTTTTAATAAATATGATTTCTGTACCCTTCAGCTTTTAACAATTTACAATTGGCCCTCAGCTGAGAAAAAGTTCGATAATCCAGAAGTGCTTTAGATAAAAGATATTTTTTGTGAGCTTTCTTTTTCTCAACTATCAGGTCCTTTAACTCTGGTGAGAACCAAGAAGGGAATCTACGTTTTGAATACCTTTTTAGGAGGATAAATAATTCTATAGCTAAAAAACTATATCATAAAAAATATTCACAATTCGATTTAGTGGTTTTCCTAAAAATGATTTATCCCAACAGAACTGTGATAAAAAATCAGTTATTTTCACATAGTCAGCCGACTTAAAGTCCCTATAGAAACCATCACTAACCAAACCACTATTATTGGGGCATCGTTATCTCAAATTCCAGTGATGGATGATAAATTAAATTTGTTTGATTTCTACTGTGGAGCGAGCATATTTATGACCACTCACCTCTATTAAAAACTAATTGAAAAAGTTTTTAAACAAAATTTATTAAAAATATTTTTAAATTTGTAAAATTTATTTAAAAATAGTTATTTTTCTTTCCTTCTGCCAAAGTATTTACAACTCTTGGGAATTCTATAAAAATCTCATCCACAGATAAATGAAAGTCACGATCTGCCCAAAAAAACTTGTCCTCTCTCTACCTCCTTTAACACATTCCCACTTACTGGAAATTTAAGTATTTCCCATTTTACTACTCTTGGCAATACGACCAAAGAATATAGATGCTTATAGAAGAATTTTTCACTGTTGCTTTTGAAAGTCGGCAAAGGTTGATCGCACGTTATGAAAAAGAATAAGAGAGTGGATCGAGATTTTAGTACCACTAGGGAGAGGTCATCACAACACTATTATTGCTTTTAAAATATGAAAGAGTGGGGCAACAAATACACAGGTATTTTTATATGTAGATGCCGCGTGGCCGTAGAATAGCATTTTATAAAAATTTTTAAAGAAAATATTAATATTTTAACTTTTAATAAATGAATCTTTTTAGAAAAAATATAATGATTCAAATTTTTAATTTAAATATGTACAAATTTACAAATAATATAATTAAAACTCTTCTTGTAAACTGTAAATAAAATTAATTCAATCAATAAAGTCATCACCGGGAGATAAAGCTCAAAAAACAAAGAAAAGCCTTCCGATATACCCTTTTAAGGACGATTTAATACAGGCCATTAGGGAACATCAAGTTTTAATTATTGAAGGTGAAACCGGCTCCGGTAAAACTACACAAATTCCGCAGTATTTATATGAAGCTGGTTTCACCGAAGATGGGAAGAAGATTGGTTGTACTCAACCAAGACGAGCAGCAGCCATGTCAGTCGCTAGGATGGCACAAGAAATGAATGTTAAACTAGGTAACGAAGTAGAATGTTTCGATCAAAAAACAATTCCTGATCTTGTTAGTATGCTAGAATTGCTTCTTAGAATATACACCAAATAATTATTTTTTTACAATTTGAAAATTCGAAATTGTGAAGTATAATTTCGGATTTTTAAATAAAAAAAAAAATAAGTAAGTCTCAAATAACGCCTCACTAGAGCTCAACAAAGGAAGATAAGAAAAAAGCAAAAATGTCTGCTGGGACATAGACCATAGCAAATCCTAAGAAATCCAAATCGGCAACACCCGAAGATAAAAAGAGTTTTCGTGAGAATACCATCGCCCCCCCCCCTCGTGACAGAGTTGCTAAGAAACCAAGGAGCAGACTAGGTCATAAAGCACCCTGACAAAAGAATTCAGAATGGTGGTAACACACACGCACCATCCTGATACTAGATCGGACTAAAGCAAATTTGATCGTTAACAAACTGGAGCAAGCACTTGATGAGGCTCCTATCTGAGGTAAAAATGAACTTCTGCAGTTCCATAAAACATCGTTTAGCGAAGGGACCCTGTGGGTGAACTGTGTTAACAAGTATACAAAAAAATGGACGACTGAAGTGGTGAACACTATTGAGAGCCTGTGGGAGGAAGTAAACTTAAATATAATTGTTCCAAATAATATGCCCAAGCGACCCATGGTCCTCACCCGCGTCCCCAAGAAAAAACTTGAAGAAACTATTAGGACCCGTCTAAAGAGGCAAAATCAAGCCCTCAACACAGAAGACTGGTTATCTCTGTTCAACAGACTGAACGACAGTAAAGACCTTGGGTCCTTGAAAGACCCATTAGTCCCAGAAGAAGAGGAAGACCCAGAACTAAAAGAGGAAGATTAAATATGGCAATATGTGCTGGGCGGAGAAACGCGATGGATAGGAACGACTGGAAAGAAGTTCTTGAGGAGGCTAGGAACCAAGCAGGGAAAGCCAGAATGATGATAATGATGAATTCGAATGATTATATCGTTAATTATTTCCAAAGTTTCTAAATTTAATTATTTCTTCTTTGTTTTTAATATAACATAAAATGTAAAACACAACACTGTTTTTTTCTGCAGAATATATTTAATTTGATACATTTCACCTAATTTCATATTTCTTAGAAGAAAATAATTTTAAAATAACTATTTCTGTTTGCAAACTATTTATATTCCAAACATTTTTATTTCACATTTTATTGTTTATCAGATGCTTTTAAAATTTTATTATATACCAAATGTACCTACTTCCATTCAAGAGTGTATTCTTAAGTACATCTGGTCAGCAGACGAATCTTTTCTCACTTTACCTCTCGTTCACTGACAAAGAATCGGTATTTTGTCGGTAAACATCGTACAAGTGTAAGTGGAAAATTGTCTAAAAAGTTTAATGAAAAGTCCTGAGAAAATTAAATTTTTGGTTGAAAAATTTTGAAATTTTTAAAAAAATTTTAGTTAATTTTTGGACAGAAAAACAGTATAATAAAAATTTAGGTGACTGTTTTTCGTTATGTTGGAACAAACCTATTATTTTTAATTCAAAGTTATAAAATTAAAAAAATAAATACTTTGAATATTGTAAATATCATACCTTTTTAGTTTCAAAATTAAAAATTTAACAATTTAATATATTAAAAATAAAGATTTTATTGTGAAAAAAAACAAAAAAAGCATCGAAATTTGTTTAGGCGTAGATGCAAAGTTAAATAAATAACTCCTTTCATACTCCTTTCCCACTTCCCCCTAACTACATCTTTCATAATAGTTTTAAGGCGACTTCTAAGAGTGTTTTGAAGTTTAAACCGTAACCAAATCGCCCATTTGAACTGTTCTTCTATAAGCATCTATATTCTTTGATACGATGGAGCTATTATAATTTAAACCCTCCACAACCATTGTTTGAGCATACTGTCACACTTACTTCCGAACTTTCAGCTGTATTAAAAACTAACAGAAATACTTTTAAAACAAATTTTATTAAAAATCTTTATACACTTGTTAAATTTATTTAAAAAAAAAACAATAAATATTTACTTCTTTTTCTTTTTTTCTGCTATAGTATTTAAAACTCTCGGTAGTTCTTTTAAAATTTCATCCACAGATAAGCTAAAATCATGGTCTGCCCAAAAATGTTTCAACTCATTCAAAACTTGGCCCATCATTCTACCCCCTTCGACTCCTCTTTCCTTCAACACATTCCCACTTACTGGAAATTTAGGAATTTCCCATTTCTCAAGCTCTTCCCAGTAGGACGAATTGTTATATTTTAACACTTCTACAGCCATTTTTTGAGTATTTGTCGGTTTTGACATAGACTTCAATATCTGTTGTTGGAATGGCATTAAAGGTTTCGGATGTAATTTTGGAGCTCTGTTTTCCACAATATAGACAGCCAAATCCCTTTCAAATGCTGATAATTTCAGTCTTGAATGTAAATCAATGGCATCTTCAACCGTATTTAAAAGGGATGCAAGCAATGTGATTGCATTTAAATTAAGATGACCACTTTGTTCCCACACTCGTTTCATTTCGTCAAGATTCGGTTTTTCTGGTAACCCTAAAAAGTGGCAGGGTAAATTTTTGTAAAAAAAAAAATATATCAGATAAAACAATCACAAAGAAAAAACTTAAATTATAAATAATGAATACTTCAAACATTGAAATATTGACCAAAAATTACAAATGTATGTTCAATAATATCCATAACCAATAGAGATGGCCTCTAATCTGATTTGGAACTCAATTTATTTAATGATGTGACTCTGAAAACAGTTTATCTTACAATCTGAAAACAACCGAAAACTATATGAAGTGTATATTAAGATCATTCAGAATAGAAAAAAAAACAAATTCAATAATATTTCCTATTATATAATTGCCAAATTATTTTGATCTGTCCATGAAAAAATTTGGTTTTTTAATACCAAGCCAAACCAACAGGTAGTACCTTTTGCATATTTATAGTTCATTATAATATCAATACAATACTAATAAACCTTTAACTTCTTTTTTATTATTATTATGTTTTTGATATATTTTTTATTATATTTTTGATATAAAGATGAATCCTAGTGAATTTGAGGTCAAAGGCTCTTTTTTGTTTTATATGTTGATGTATTTTTTTTAAGGAAAGGAAGTAAAGTACTTGAGCCTTGAAATTTAGTACATAGATAGGTTCCCAATGAAGTAAGAATGAACCCAATTGAATTTGAAAAAAACAGATCTACTTCTCTTTGGTCTAAAATACAAAAAATAACAAACAACAGTAGGCAAGTAGTAAAAGCTGCCAAACAACTAGTTTACCAAGTTTTTTTTTGTCATAATGTGACCTTTACTATGATAAAAATTAGCAGATATGGGGCCCGGAACAGGCTGGAGAACACCAAACCAGGTCCTTATGGGCTTAGTGTGTATGATAGGGGTGATACAATGGACCTGTTTTATTAGGTCTAAGTGTCTGAAGGGCTCATAAATGGGCACCCACCCCACCAAAGAGCAAAAGTACATACCTATGTATAGAGCCAGACCATTTTCAAGCATTATTTTCATCAAATCCCCAGCAAAATTTCCTTCGAGAATTTTTTTCAGCTCCATCCAAATTCTCTCTCCAGAAATATTCTCTAAACCATGAACATTATCCCTAATAGCTTTAAGTGTCCCTTCTTCATGATTGTTTGGTTCTAAGGCAATCCTACCATAAAATCTGGAACCCAAAAATACTAGTTCTGTAGATGAGAAGAAAAAGTTGGTTTTTTAAATAAGTGTAAAACCTTAAATATTTCTCATAATACTACCTGAAGTATCTCAAAATCCTCAAATAATCCTCCTGTATCCTAGTTACAGCATCCCCCACAAAAGCTATCCTTCGTTTTTGAAGATCATCATGTCCATAAAAGTAATCATAAATAGAACCATCTAGACCTAGAAACATTGAATTGATTGTCAAGTCTCTTCTCAATGCATCTAGCATCCAATCTGTTGTAAACTGTACTTCTGCATGCCTACCATCAGTTACCACATCTATCCTTAAAGTAGTTACCTAGAAGATTTTAAATAATAAATCTTACTTTACAGAAATTGGTCTCTGCAATTTTAATACATTGGAAAGTTAAAAACTATGTTTCGCTAAGAAAAGCTACTAAGCACAAAATAGAAATACCTGCCTCGAAATTTTCTTTATCATTTATTCTAGGTGTGATAGTGCCATGTTTTTCTCCATTGGCGTTTATCATTCGTACATTTTCAGATACGAACATTTCTTTCATCTGGGTCGGAGTGGCTGTAGTAGCAAAATCTAAATCTTTGGGTTGTTTTCCCATTAAAAGATCCCTTACTGCTCCACCTGCAATTCGAATTTCGTAGCCATACTCTTTAAACAACGATACTAAAGACCGTAATTCGTCGTTGAATATAGAGTGGAACTCTTGAGAGTCTAGTTTCATTATTACCGGGTTTTCCCTTGAATTAGGTCGGGCCATTTTCCTTAGGAATTTAATTCTTTCAACTTTTGACAAACTACTTATCTGAAAATTGTTATATATAAGAAAATTGTTTTACAAAAATGTAAATAGTTGTACATTTGTACAGTATGCTTGTTTTATTAACTTATTAGCGTGTCGAATGAAGAAGTTATTAATCAAAATCATTTTTATTTATTTTAACTCATATTTGAAATTTATTTGTAGGTTAGGTTAGAATGATGTCCGCAGTCAAATTTTAAACGTCAAGTTAAATAAAGATGAAAAATACCTAGCTTGGATGTTCATGAGAGAGACACTGGATTTAATAATAAATTCTGGAAAGTTGGCATTAAAGTTTTTCAAATAAAAAGCCAAATTTTTATAAAATTTAGGTTTTCTAATTAATTTTTCATATTAAAATGTACAAAATGTCAAAATATTTCCAACTACAAAGATATTTTTTCTAGGTATTGTGTATAAATAAAAATAACATGTGAAAATATCGGTGGCTAATCAACCGACAATATTAGTTTTTAATTTTAAAATCATCTTTTTATGCATATTTGAATTGTATATCTCATTACATTATTCATAATTACAAAGATTGCACGACTTCAAATTAGCCATGAAGGAACCTTTAAAGTAAATAGAGAAGAATAAAATAGCAAAACAAGAAGGGATGAGTGATGAAATCATGCAACTCATGAATAAAAGAATGACGGAATGACGTAGAATGTAAAGGTATATACACACAATACAAAGCAATAAAGCACCAAATACGCAGTAAAATAAGAGTGACCAAATACAATTTTTATAAAATAAAGTGAGAAAAAATAAAGGGCTACAACAAAAATATGAATTCAATATTCAGAAAAAGTTAAGACATAACAATATAATAATAGACATCGAAGAAAAACTAAAATGTAGAAAACACATAGAAAACTACTTACTTGTGTAGAAAGTGGTATAACGAATTAAAAATATAATATAAAAGTCGTTAGATGTAGGGTTATGCATGAAACACATGTCACATGTGGGGTTATGAACATAACAGGATTGGATATGTGGTTTTTTGATCAAATCAACTTACTATATAGTTTACCTACTTACTTATAGTTTAGCATAAGATTATTTATTTTAGTGTAGGTTTGGACTCAGTATTGGACAAACTAGTAAGCGAAGTAAAAAATATGTTCTTCAAAATATGAAAAATAAAATTTTATTTATTATAATAAAATAGTTACCCTTTTTCACAATATTACAGTGAAACCTTATGTTTTAATGAAAAATAGAGTGAAACCTTTAAATAATAGTCTAGGTATTACAAGTGATGGGCACAGTCTTCTTCTAAACAGTCACAAAAAACTTCCTCCTCAGTTTGCATCAAAAAGAATAGTAAAAGTTCGTTCACATCCTTCTTTTTTGCTGCGCTTACGGGATGAACTAAATGAATTTCTTCAAGAGGATTTTCCAGTATCTTTTCCAAGTACTGTGTTGCTTTAGAAGGCTGCATTTGTGTAGCTCTGGTTCAAACTGATAGAATTCATTGCCTTTAACCCATACCTGTAATTTTTTCTTTGTCACAACTTTCTCAATGAAAATTCTTTTTGTGTCACTGATTTTAGGTAGTGTTTTAAATAAATATTAGCAAGTGACCGTACATCCTTCAGAGACCAATCTGTTTCAAGTGCCTTCACAGTTCCAACTTTTCAAGGTACTCTTCCTTATCAATAAGAGCAGGTTTCTTCCGCAACAATTTCTCGGCTCTTCAAAAACCCTATCGGCTGGTAAAAAAGAATGGCACCCGACAGGGAAATTAATAGTAATATGTGTCAAGGTGCCATCGTGGGCTGCTATAAAGTACATTAAAGTATAAAGCTGATGATTGTTTTTGTTCTTACCTGTACATCCATCACAAAACAATCTCAGGTGGATCACATCTGTAAGGTTATCTGATTGAAGATAATGAAGATAACTAAGAAGAGCAGAAGCTACTTTGGTTGAACCGCGCCCTGCTTGCTCATCGGTCCAAATATAAAAGTATGGGCTGTTGTCATTTTTAATATCTGTTACACAAACATTTTAAAGACTTAATTGTCTGGCATAAAAAGCCTGTTGAATAGGCCTTCCAGGAAGTGGTTGCATCTGCTGCATGTCAAAGCATAAAGTTTTCTCTTTTTCTTTGGTTTCTTTCATTAAGCCATCGAAACACTTCATTCTTTTTTGTATATTCTTTTTTCAGTAAAAAGTATCTGCTTTTGAGTTCCTGTAGCATTTTTAATTTTATAGTCCATCATGACACAGTACCCACAGATGTCAGATGCCGGAGATTTGAAACCAACATTGAAACTCTCCGCAGAATATTTTACGAAACATTGATAACTTTACTTGGAGTTGGGTATTTTCTGCACTAGCATTATAAATCATGTGAAGTTTTTGTATTGAAAGATCACTACTTAAATATACTCTTTTTGATTTGTTGCTGTTGTAGTGACTTTCAGTACCTTTTAAATTTCCAATAAACTGGCTAACCGCCTCCTTCTTAACTAGTTATCTTTGGCTTATTCTATCACCAACTATGTTTGCTTTTAGTCCTTGGTTAGTTTTTAGTTTTGATACAAGTCGTCGAACTCTTTCTGATGTAAACTGAGTAAGGTACAAAAACAAAGATTTACACACAGTTACGCTACCCCCAGAAGTAAGAGGAAATCGGTAGGTAACGGAAGTCGATTTTGGTTTGGATTTTGCTTGTTGTAAACCTAGGCCTAAGCAAGATTGTAGGGACCTCCGACGTTAAACGTTTTTCGTTATTATGAACCTCCCAACTAATTGGTACTGAAACAGTTTTTCGGGTTTCGAATAAAGTGTCTTCCGAAATGCACCGGCATCGCTAGGCCGAACTTCATAACATTTAAAAGCTTTACCTTCATGTAAGCGACCTGTGAATACACAACCACCAACAGGAGCAGCGTATCTCTTTTCCTTAAGAAGTTTAGGCTTTGTAACTGTCTATTGTCTTTTTAGTGATCCAGAACCTATTCTTCCAACTAATACTAATCCACTATCTAAATTTTTCCTCATTTAAACTCATAATTTCACTCATTTAAGCACAAACCAATATTAAATTATAATTTTCCTCTAAAACTAACCTGTTAAGATTGTGTACTGTCAACAATAACAATCAAATTAAAACCATGTATTTAAGTCACGTGATTGGAATACTTACTCCTCTATGGCTGAATAGAAAATGTGGGGTTTTGCTATAACTGCCGCACATTAGATGTGGGGTTTTGCTTAAACACCTCATTTTAAATTAATATTACAACTGGAAATGTGGGTTTTTGGATCGACAATAAACATGACAGGCAATGCATTTTAAAATGACGAATTAGAAACATCACTTATTTTTGCACATGTGGGGTTATGAAAATTTCCTCCTTAAATATCATTTGACAATCGTTACGAATCGAATCTTTTAGTGGCAGATATTTTTTGACTTCTTATTTCTTGTCTATATTTTGTCAGTTATTTTCATACAATTTTTAATTTAAACCTGCTTTTTAATTATTTTTTTTATTCAGCATGTCAATATATTTACAATCTGTAATATAATTACAATACATAAATTGTCTAACAATATAAATATTATTAAATAAAAAAACCTGCTTAGAGTAAATGTATGATGTTTAGAAACGAATTGATCGAGAGTAGTGAATCGATGTCAAGAACCATTATTCTATGACGCTACTCGTGACGACGCTGTAGCGCTAGTTCTGTGACGATCTCTTCAGCATTTTACTTTAGAGAAAAAAAGTAATACAACGCCAGTATAGAAGCTTCGCTTTAATATGAAATAACAATTTTATATATGTAAAAGTAGTATTCAAGAATTACCTTGTTCTTGAATTTTCTTATTGATCCGACCACCTAACGCGTAGCCATGGCCAGAACCGAATAGTTTATGTTGGCAAGTTGGCATCATGATTTAATCCATGTTTTTACTTTTCGCGCCAAAGTTTCGGTTGATTTGGAATGGGTAGGTAGTGTAACCAAAGAATATAGAAACATTCAATTATTTGAAGAAAAAAAAAAAAAATAAATTAAAAATGGTCACAAAAGATGAAATTAGTGCCTGTTTTGAAGAACTCAATATAGCAGTAGTTGATGCTGTGTTAAATAAATGTAAGTACAATGGAATTCAATTGTAGGTTATAATCATAACGATTGTTTTTGTAGGTTTAGAATTATGTGTTGCTTATAATCTTGAAGCAGAGGAATTTTGTGATCAATGGTATGCATTCACAGCCTCTAATTACAATGGGGCACTTCCAACAATCGAACTTGTGGAAAAGATGGAAAGGAAAGAGTTCCATAAAAAAGAACATAAATTAAATATCAGTAAACCCAACGATGAAATAATAGAAGAGAGGTAATTTTTATTTTGGTTGTTTTTTTGTTTATTTATCCTGATTTTATTTTTTATAACAGAAGACGAAACCATAATGAATCTGCCGCGTTGACTCCACAACATCCAAAGGTGAGTAACAAAAAAACAAATCGCCTGCGGTCAAAAACGAACGTTGGCTTATGATTTATAAAAGTTTACCACCATTTTTTCTGCCTTTCTCGTCCCGCATGAATGGTTATTAAGATACCGGATGTTGCATCTTCCTCTACTATGGAATCTCGTCGCCGCGGTGAGAGAGATAGTCATAAAAACGTCCGTCTTGTATTGCACTTGCGCACAGTTACTTAAAAGTTTTCTCAGAAACTTTTCAAGGCTATTTTATCCTTCAGCGGCCATTGTTAAATCTGGAGAAGACGCTCTGCTTGGCTTTTGTTTGTGCGGTGTTCAGTGTGATCGGTTTTATTTTAAGAATTCGCTTGTTTTAATGCAAAATTATGCGCCGGTATTTTTGCAACCTGTTGATTCAGTTTGCAGTGTTGATTTCGACGATTTGTGAAGTGTGTGTAAATTTAATTTATATCATTTCGCGGTCGTTGAGGAACAAAGTAGTGTAAACAACCTTTAACTGAGATTTTGTTTGTTAACGAAACCGTGTACAAGGTTAAATATCATTAACCCTGTAATTCACTTATCTTTTCGCTAGATTTCATTTCTGTGTAGTAATTTTTTGTTTTCGTCAAAGATTCGTGCACGTTTTTTGTTTGTGGTGAAATTTGAATGTAGCGTCTTTTGTTCCAAAGGGGTGACCAATTCGAAAGGTTTTTAATGAGTGGAGATCCAGTAACACGGTTTTTTTGTATTCGTGACTAGATCCACACTCATTAAGAAAATTTCGTGCTATCTACTGTAGTTGTTTAGAAGAAATGAAGATGGAAAGAAAATCAGAACCCTGTGTTGGCGCGTGTGGCGCTAGTCCACGCAATTTGTGAATCGTGACTAGATCCATACTCGTCTATAGGGGCTCCTGCATCTATTTACCAGAAGCGTCGAATTCAATCAAGAGAAAATGAGGGCCAGGAATGCCTTAATTGCTTCTGCATTATGCCTTTTTAATTGCTTATTGTGTTGTAGTTCTCGTGTTATACGATTGTGTTTTAAACTTATACATAACTTTCTTTATAGACCACTTGATTACTAATATACTAGTAATTATAGTAAGTAAGAATACAGTTTATTACTCAGTTCTTTTAAAAATTTTAATATGATTCATACTGTATCGATTTGATGGCATAATCATGTTTAAAAAACAATGTTTTATTTAAGTAAATGACTTATTTAATTGTTCACACCAATGAGTGTTTTTTTAATTTTAAGGCGAGAAACTAGCAAATATATACTTTAAGAACTTTAAGAAACATCTTTTTTAAACATGTGTATTAGGTAATAGTCTCCCTATTGATATCCAACTTGTTTTATCGATAAACAGTGTTATATTATAATTAGGATGCAATACATGCTTTTACCTTCTACTTACTGACTTCTGGATTTTGTTGAGCCTAGTCTAGACATCTGTTTTTGTATTTTTTTTTAACTGTTTAATAACTTTTTTGTTAACTCTAAAGATTCAGCATGCAAATATTTTCATTATTTATGGGGTGATATAAACTACTCAGTTCTTGTCTTGGTCATTTTCCAACAAATTCTTCATAGATTTTCATAAATCCTTTTCTTCTGTGTATTTTTGGCGTATACAAATATAATTTCATTTTGTTAAAATCCATAATTTACAAGTTCTATGAAATCTTCCTACCAGCCATCTTCCAACCTTTCTTTCTCATAGATTTATTATAAAATATTTTCCTTTTTCATGTATTGAGCTTAGCATTTTAGGTTTGGTCAAAGCCTACAATTTTTAACCCTATATATAGCAATTAATGTTATTATGTTACAAGTATGTACTTCTTTTTGTTATTATGACAGAAAAATGGGTTAAATGATTTCGCCTGGTATTTTTAGATATTATATAAAAAAATTTTGTGTTATCATTTTAAGAATCCCTGTTTTTTGTGTTGTGTTATGAATGTTTTGTGTCAATTTATATAACTACATATAATAAATATGCATAACAAACACTCAAATATGCAGTATATGAATTTACTAAGAAATTATCCATGTAATAATTTGTGACTGAAGAATTTAGTTCAAATAAATTAAAAATAAAATGTGTGACTGTTATTTTTTATTAAAATAAACTATCAATTCACAAAACTATTTTAATTAGAATCCACAGGTTTGTCTGGCTGTTGCCAACAACCACCTGTTGCATCATATTTAGTGTATCAATCAATACATTCAATAGGTAGCTTAGAATATTTTAGTATGATCTTATAAAAGTATTGCAATATTGATGGTTTTGTTAATATTTATTTACTAAAAGTGTTTTTTACAGCTTTTTCTATTTTTTTCCTTCCATTTTTAAAATAAATTTTTATACTTTTTACTTTTTTGTTTTATATTTGTAATCTTGTAACTCTTAAAAAAATTGAACTGAAATTAGGTTCTAATTTTTTTCAAAAATATTTACTAAGGAGGCTTTAACAGTTTTTGATGTTTGTCATTGTCTAGAATTATACCAGGCATTTTGGCTGCAACTATGTGTACTTCTAGGTAAACATTCATTTAATCCTTAATACAGAGAAAATTTAATGAATCAATATAACTCAGTTTTTGTCTTTTCCATTGCTGGCTTTAATTTTCTCTTTCTCTACTCACCAATATTCCACAGCTTCTATTATATCTTCATGGATGAACATTTCTGAACAGATCTGATGAATAACGAGGATATTAATTCAAACCCTCGATCACAAATCGTTTGTATGATCCTTCTTTTATATGAGCAATTTTACTTGTTTATTGGTGGGGAAGATTGCCACTCTTCTATCTTTTGCACTGATACTTTGTTGACTTAGCTAATTCAGAAATAAAAAATGCTGTTATGTTAAAAGATCCTGATGGATTTAACACTTCTTCATGCAACTGTTTGTATGCCTCTTATTCTGTTTCAGTCATTGTTGACTGTACATTATCTTTCCACCTATAATTTTATTTGTAATAAAGCTTTTAAATTACTTGGATTTTTGAAAAGAACCTTGTCAGAATTCAATAACCTAGATTGTTTTAAAAAAGTGTGTATTGTTCTATGGTTAGATCAGTTCTGGAATATTCCAGCACTATTTGGTCTCCTTTATATAAATGTCATATTGAAAGCATTGAGAAAGTTCAGACACAATTTTTGCACTTTTTAGGCAATAAATTAGGGATTTCTTAAGATATACTGTATTGTGACATTTTAAAATTCCTTAATATACCAACATTAGTAAATCATCGTGTAATGCTAGATTTGGTTTTTCTTTTCAAGATTGTAAACAGAATGATAGATTCGCCTCAAATTTTGCAGAGAATAGGTCTTAGGGTTCCTTTAAGGTGCACAAGATCCAAGGTTGTTTTTCACTTAGAATTCCAACAAACAAACTATTGTCTAAATAGACCTATAAGACGAATGTGTCAATCTGGAAATGGTTTAGATGTAGACTTTTTTTCTAGCTCTCTGAATAGTTTTCGAAAAAAGCATAAAAAATCTTTTTAAAATACAATGTAGGCTGTCACTGTAAACTGTCATTTAGGTATTTATTCTATTTATTTGTCTTGGTAAATTGTATTTAATTATTATTGAATTCTAAAACTGTTAATATGATATGATTTATTTAATTATTGTAATTGGTATAACCGTTAATAAACTATTTATTTATTTTTGGCGGCCTTCCAATGGGTCTTCTGCTATACGGCTTGTTGTTTTTACAGATGTTTGCTAATCTATCTGGTCCCATTCAGTTTACATGTTCGTTCCAGTTTTTTTCCTTGTTTTTATCCACCTGTTTATATTTTGAATTGTTCCCGTATACTTCTGTTGGTTTGTCTGTCTCTTAATGATATGCCTGCCATTGATCTTAATACTTACATTTCGATATTGTTGATTTGTTGTTTCGTCTTGTATCGTCTTGTCTCTGCTGCATATGTTAGGATTGGTCTTACTGTTATCTTCTATACTTTCATTTTGCTTTCCATGGTCAGATATTTGTTTCTCCATATGGTTTCTTGGAGGCCACCACTTACTCTTGCCGCTTTTGATGCTTGCCTTGTGGTCTCTCTTCTTATCCCTGTAACTAGTGATCTCTACTCCTAGTTAATTGAATTTCATACAATTTTGCCGCCTATTTCTAGTTTGCATCTATGCAGCTCTTTACTGATCACTATACATTTAGTTTTTTCTACTGATATTCTCATATTAAGTTTTTTTGCTGTGATATCGAAGGTGTGAAGCTGCCTTTGTAGGACATCTTCTTTATCAAAATTAGTACTGCATCATCGGCATAGCATAGTATCGTGACTTTATGCGCTCCCTTGTGGTATCTTACTTCGTGAATTATTTGATTTATTGCCATATTAAATAACAATGGGCTGAGCGAGTCTCCTTGGTGGATTTCTCCTTTTAGTTCTATGCATTCTGTTTCTCCTGTTGGCATATAACCTATAATATATATTAAGATATTTCATTGTATACATAATAAATCGGATAGGGATCTCCTGCAAGATGATGTAAACAACATGTTTATGGTCAAAACAAAATGGTTTAAGCTTAAATCCAACTAAATGTTCTTGTATTTCATTTGGTCTTATATATAATCTAATAGCTAATAGATATATTGTTCTTAATGATATACTCTTGGATTCAGTTACCGAGATTAGAGATTTGGGTGTATTACTGGATTGTACACACATTTAGAAGCCATTTTCTTAAAATTAAGGAAACAGGATTTCGTAATCTTGGTTTTATTTATTGTAATAGTCGTGATCTCTCACCTATTCTATTCAAATTATTGTATTGCTCTCTGGTACACTCAGGTCTTGAATACTGCTCTTTTGTCTGGTTCTCATTTCATCAAGTATACAGTGATGGATTGGAGAGCGTTCAAAGGAAGTTTCTAAGATCTTTAGCTTTTAAAGCACATATTAATATAAAAAATACTGAAAATTATTTCATAGATTATTCTATAATAATGTCTCATTTTAACATTGCTACATTGAAGAACCGCAGGTTGAGAGCTGATATGTTATTTTTGTTTAAAATAAAATTTTGTTTAATATTTTCTGATGCTTGTGTGGGACTAGAGTCCATGACCAGTATTGCGGTGTCATCAAAAGTAGCAACTTCTGTGTTACCATAACATTGAACATTAGGAATAAAATAAGTCCTAGTACGCTTCCTTGTGGAACATCTGCTTTGATAGGGTGAAGCTGAGTGTATTCATTGTGCTGCTACCAAGAAGTGTAGGTAGGATTTTAGGAGTGGAAAGAAAGGATATGCCAATTTTTTCTTTATCTTATAAAGTAAGCCTTCATGCCAAACCTTATTGAAGGCTTGAATGACATCTAGAAAGGCCTCCTTTTTTACTATTACAGGGATGTGTTTGATTGTCCCATGCTTTAACCTGAAGCTGAATTGGTGGTCCATAATAAGTTTAGTTTTTTCTAAGATTGGAATCAATATTATCAATACTTTCATTACAAGCTTTTCGAATACCTTTGATAGAATCTGCAGCAAATTTGTAGGGTTTTAGGTCTTCTGGTTTTTTTTTTCAGGTTTTAGTGTCAGGATAATCTGTGAAATTTTCCATTGACTCGAAAAGTAGCGTGTTACGATAATGGAGTTGAAAATGTGCTGCAGATATTTGTACCATTTTATTGTACATTGTACTTGCCTGTTATTAGATGAAACCCTGGGCCTTTTTTTAATTTTATATTTTTCATAATTGTATTTCTTATTTGAGTAAGCGTGGAGTTTTTAATCGGTAAGTTCAGTTGAAGTGGGGCTTCCAAGAAGTTATGAATCTTGCTATAACTGTCATAGGGATCTTGGTCGTTTGGTTCAAAAAACTTTTACTAGGTGTTCAGCAAAGGCTGTGGCTTTTTTATCTCTGGCCCACTTACCCTGCATGTCTCTTATTGAAGGACAATATTGTTGTGGTTGTTTCAGCTTTTTTGTTGACTTCCAAAATGAGTAGTCTGTATCTTTAGAGGCTGCGAGAGAACTTAGGTAATCCTCGATATCTTTTATTTTTGATAATATTTAGTAACTTTGTTAAGTCTTTGGTAGCTTTGTTTAGGTTTGTTTTATCGCTTGTGCATCTTGATATCTGCAATTTTTTTGTAGCTGTCTTTTCTCTAGTTAAAAGTTTAAATGCTTTTTTCTATGTTTTTAATGTTTGTTGATTGGTGGATGTTCTTTAGTACTACTGTAAATGTTTTAATTTCTTTAGTTTTGTATGTATGATATTGCGTGTTTCTTCTCAGGGCTTTTATGATTTTAAAGTTTGTCCATATTTAGTTTTAGTAAATTTATTTTTTCACCTTCAACATCAGAGGTTTTTTTATTAGTTGGTTTTCAGAAAGTTTCAAAATTTATAAAACGATTGTTGGTCCATTTCTTCTTCAGAGAATGGTTTTTCCCTCTAACGGTTCTGACGAACTGGCACCAGTCTCTGGACACCATAATAAGAGGTTTATAATGGTTTTCTTCGATCTTTCACTAGAGCGGTTAGCTTCACATTCAAGATGAGTGTCCAGGGATGATAAACTTCTGGTCGATAGTTAAATCATTGTTATGGTTTGAAAGATAACAGCCTAGCGGCCATATTAATTTTATGATTTTGGCCATCGCATGTGTCGAAGTATGTGATAATGTTAGTTGCTGCTTCAGTTAGGGCTTTAATAAATAGATAGATAGATAGATCTTTATTTAAATAGAAACCCTAATATACATACAATATAAAGAAAGTACACTATAAATTTTTAATATATTGTTTAAGTAACAGTTTGAAATTATTGAGACTAGTACATTTTTTTACAGATGTTGGTAACTGATTAAATTTAACTAAGCTTTCAAAAAAGAGTGAATTCATCATATTTTTATACATAGTTCTAGGTACATATATGTCATCTAAACCTCGGGTTTTATAAGAATGAATACTTTTGTTGAAAGAAATGAATTCTTGAAAATATTCAGGTAATAAGCCATTTACTATTTTGAAGACCAAAATCATGGTGAAATAAAACAGTCTATTTTCAACAGAGAACCAATTTAGAGTATTTAACATCGAAAACTTTGTTTTCAAACTTCCACAAAATTTATTTTAAATCTTATCACTACAGCTGTTTCGGCTGATAGCCTTTCTCAAGTGATCTATTTTTGGCTTGGGTTTACAAATTTATAGTCTCTAATAAAATAGGTTGAGGAGGGGAGAACTGTTTGTCTCAAGTTGGTCATTCAGAATTATATCATGTGTTTTTTAATTTGTTGATTTCCATAGATTCTAACAAAGATAACTTAAGGCCTTTATTTTGAATGTGAAGAATTTTAAATTTGTCATTAAAAGAATGATTATGATCTAGAAGGTGAAGTGCGTATGTCGAATCTGTTTTTCTATTCTTGAAAGCCCTTTTATGTTCTGCTATTCGTTTATCAAAGTTTCTACCAGTTTGACTGATGTAAGTTTTTGGGCAGTCGCCACATTGAAGTTTGTATACACCACTATTTAAGTGCTTTTTATTTTGGCTCTTGTTATTTTTAATATATTTGCCTAGGTTGTTATTTGTTCGGAAAGCTGGTGTTATTCCTTTCTTTTTATGTGTTTGGCAATTTTTGTTGTTATTTTGCCTGTATATGTAATCAAGCAGAGGATACTGGGTTTTTTCTCTGGTGGTGGAAATACTAATTTCAGGGCTTTCTTGTGTAGTTTTTGATTTAACATTTTATTGTTTGTTCGTTGTATCCGTTGTTTAGCTATTTGCTTAATTATATTTAATTCTGTCTCAAAGTTGTCTTTTGACATCGGAATTTCTGTTAATCTATGTAGATTAATCTATGTAAGACAACTTTGAGACAGAATTATATATAATTAAGCAAATAGCAGTAAACAACGGATACAACGAACAAACAATTAATAAAATGTTAAATCAAAAACTACACAAGAAAGCCCTGAAATTAGTATTTCCACCACCAGAGAAAAAACCCAGTACCTTCTGCTCGATTACATATACACGCAAAATAACAACAAAAATTGCCAAACACATAAAAAAGAAAGGAATAACACCAGCTTTCCGAACAAATAACAACCTAGGCAAATATATTAAAAATAACAAGAGCCAAAATAAAAAACACTTAAATAGTGGTGAATACAAACTTCAATGTTGCGACTGCCCAAAAACTTACATCGGTCAAACTGGTAGAAATTTTGATAAACGAATAGCAGAACATAAAAGGGCTTTCAAGAATAGAAAAACAGATTCGACATACGCACTTCACCTTCTAGATCATAATCATTATTTTAATGACAAATTTAAAATTCTTCACATGCAAAATAAAGGCCTTAAGCTATCTTTGTTAGAATCTATGGAAATCAACAAATTAAAAAACACAGATATAATTCTGAATGACCAACTTGAGACAAACAGTTCTCCCCTCCTCAACCTATTTTATTAGAGACTATAAATTTGTAAACCTAAGCCAAAAATAGATCACTTGAGAAAGGCTATCAGCCGAAACAGCTGTAGTGATAAGATTTAAAATAAATTTTGTTGAAGTTTGAAAACAAAGTTTTCAGTGTTTTATTGTTATATAAAATGAATTTCCATCAAGTAACGGTCGAATCCATCAATTATTTAACATCGTCCCAATTGGGGTTCGGCGATTTGTTTTAAGAATTATTCCACGGTTCTGTAATTTTTGTAGCATGTTAAGTTTGTTAAGGTTAAATAAATATAAAATTGATGAGCAATTGTCAAAATGAGGTTGAATAATTGTGTTATATACTGTTATTTTTGTTTCCATTGATAAATTTTGAGTTATTCTACTCAGAAAATAAAGTTTTTTTTATATTTTTTTATGAACGTACTCGAAGTGACTCTCAAAATTCAGAATATTGTCAAGCTGGAATCCTAAATATTTAACTGTTGTGACAATTTAACTTTTTTCATTATTAATATTTAAATTCATGATTTCAGAATCAAGCATGCTATATTTTATGTTTGGTAGTGAAAATTATTGCTTTTGTTTTTTTCACATTCAACTTCAGTTTATTCATTTTTAAATATATATTAACCATATCTAAAATAGTGTTCATTTTTTGAATAGCTAAATCAAAATTTTCATCACTATAACAGATTAGAGTATCATCGGCAAAAAGATTAATAAATTCACAAATTACAAAAATATCGATATCGTTAATGTACAGAATAAATAAAAGGGGGCCTAATACACTACCTTGAAGAATCCCTGTATTACTTTCCATTTCAGATGACAATTGGTCTTTAAATCGAACTTTCTGTTTGCGATCTTGTAAATAATTTTCTAACCACGCAATTACTGTACCTCCTATACCATATTGTTTAAGTTTAGAAATCATTGTTTTGTCAATGGTTTCAAAAGCTCTCTTTAAATCAAGAAATACACCGATTACCTATTATTTTTATCTAAATTACTCTTTATGTGATATATAACTTGTAACGCTGATTCACAAGAGATTGTTTTCGAAAACTTCTTCTTTTTCTTCTACTTTTTGTAGATCTTTCGATCTGTTTAATTCTGGAGCTGCCTCTGGTTAATTTCTTGGGAGGTAGATTGCCAACTATCCCTCCATCTTTTAGGTGGTCTTCCGGGGGGTCTTGAACCGGGCGGATTGTTTTCTAGGGCAATTTTTGGGAGTCTATTCTCATCCATTCGTCTTACATGGTTGTACCACATCCTCTTGCGCTGCCTTCCCCATCTTACAATATATTGAATTTTGCACTGCTCTCTAATGTTTGCATTTCTCACTCTTCTTCTTGTCTCAGGTCCTTTACTGGGTCGTGGGTGCTTGATATATCTATGCCCAGATATCTGAATTGCATCACCTGTTCTATGGGGTTGTCCTCAACCACTAACTTACATCTGAGCGGATCTTTTGCTATTGTCATACATTTAGTTTTGTTGGTAGAGATGTTCATATTTAGTAGTCGGCTTGTTTGAAAGAGCTGCCTTTGGAAATCATCTTCTGATTCGGCAATAATTGCTGCATCGTCTGCGTAACACACCATACCAATTCTTTTGTTGCCCATTCTATATCCAAGATTAAGAGATGTTACTTTGTTGATAATTTTGCCCATGAGAAGATTAAACAAGAAGGGGCTTAAACTGTCGCCTTGTCTAATTCCTCCCGGTGTTGGAATATTTTCAGTGAATTCGTCTCCTGTTCTAACTTTGGTTACGTTGTTGTTATTTAGGTTATGGAGTATCTTTGTTATACTGATCGGTGTTTCATTTTCTATTAATATATTTAGAATGTCTCCCAGGCGAACTCTGTCAAATGCCTTCGTCAAATCAATGAAGCAAATATACGCTGGCATGCCGAACTCTATAGCTTTTTCTTTTATTTGTTTTATTATAAATACTGCGTCTGTTATAGACCGCCCTTTTGTAAAACCTTGTTGTTCTTCAGCATTAGTGATTTGCTTTTCCAATTTGTCCTTGAGAATACCCGTGAAAAGTTTCATTGTTGTATTTAAGAGGGTTATTCCTCTATAGTTTTGTGGGCAGGTTTTTTGTCCTTTTTTAAATATGGGGATTGTGATACTATTATGCCATTCCTCTGGTGTTTCTGTTTGGTTTAATATTTTGTTAAATAGTTGTGCCAGTTTACTTGCAAGTTCCGGGCCTCCATATTTTAAAAGTTCATTGGGTATACCATCCGTTCCCGGTGATTTTCTGTTTTTTAGCTTTTTGATCTTTGCTTCTACTTCTTCGTCATTGATTGTAGCACTCACATCTGTTTCGCCTTCGTTTATATTCAGCGTTTCTTCAGCATCATATAGCATGGCTGTTGCCATGCCCCTATAGGTACTCCTTTGGTCTGCACGAACTCGTTAACTGGTTTTTTCCTGTTGCGGAGCATTTTCCATACTTTCTTTTGGGCACCATATAGGTCGTAGTCCATGTCGCAAGTGAATTTGGCCCAATTATCGAATTATATTATTTATCGAAAACCATTTGGTTTTCGAAAACCTGATTGATTATTAATTAAAATTTTATTTTTAGTTACATGTTCTAATAATTGTTCATAAACAGCAATTTCTAATATTTTCTCTATAGGAGGTAAAGTATTGATTGGTCGGAATTCTTCAGCTTTGATATTGGGTATTTTTTGAATAGGGGTGATAGTACTTATTTTTAATACATCAGGAATTCTACAGGTAGTAAGAGATGTATTAATTAAATTTAACATAACGTGCCCAATGGTTTCAAAAACTTCCTTTACCATTCTGCAACTTAACGTTTCATGTAGTGAGAATTTATTTTATTAAATTTAAAAACACATGGGGCGACTTCATCTGAGCTCCTACCATTCTCTATGATTAGATTGTACGTTGACAGCAGCCTTGTTCTTGTATAAAATACTATATTTTTTGTAAGCGCAGGTGTCGAATTCCTTTTCCAAATCAAACGTCGGTACGACAGTCGTTGGATTCGTTTTGTACCAATTTTTATCTTCCTTCTTTTGAGTGTATGCCATATCCATTTCAAATTGGTTTCAGTTTTTATTAAAAAAATTTGATGACTTGTAAAAACCAAAAAGGTAATTTTACAGGAGACGATCAAAACAATTTTAACGAAACTGGTTTTATTGTAAAGTTGTTACGATATTAATTGGGAAAGAACAATTTTTGGGGTCCGGTCAGTAATTCTACGGCAAACATAGAAATAAAGATAATTCTTTGTAATTCTAATTATTGATTACTCCTGGTATTAGTCCACATGGATATTGGTGTGGCTTATTACTTTGAACGTATCTTATTGGGTAATACTGAAATGTAATTGGTCAAAATTTTCGGAAGTGAATACACTGATACCAAATCTGGCTTTGCCGTTATCAGTTAAAAATTGCTTCTCATGTTTCAAAGGCGGCAAGCATCAATAACAGTGTCGTCGTAATAAACTTATTTTATTTTATTTTAAACTTATTATATAAATTATTTTATTTGTAAAATAATTGTAGTCTGATTTTTTAGTTCTCAAATTAATAAGCACATTACATTTCATTTGCATTATGTATGTATATACTTTTAATCATCAATTTTAAATTTCAATAAAAGTAAAGGAATTTTTAGGGTCCAGTCCCGAATAATTCAGAAATATAAACATTATTTGTAATTGATCACTAACGGTATTGTCCACATTGCAGCTGTGGTTTATTACTTTCTACGTATCTTATCGGGCACTACTGAAGTGTAATTAGTCATATTTTTCGGAAGTTTTTACGCTCAAACTTGATCGTTATCTGATTAAAAATGCCTTCTCAGGTTTCTCATACTAAACGATATATTCAGTATCGTCGTGTACGACAGCAAGTTCACGTATATTTTTAATATTTTTGTGCAAACAGTAGTGTTGTCTTTTAGTTAAGTTTGAGTTAAGACAGTAGAAAATAAGTTGTAAATACATTAAAGAATATCGAGATGACAATAGAGACATTGTGTATCTTGATGAAACGTGGTTTGACACCCATGATGTAGTTCAATATGGCTGGATGGATGATAGCAAAAAGTGCTGCTTGAATACTCCTTGTTCGAGAGGAAAAATAATTATAATTCTACATGCTGGGACTAAGAGCGGGTTTGTACCTAATGCCTTGTTATTATCGGCCAAAAACATTAAACAGTGTCATCAGCTAATTATCATGAGGATATGACGGCTGAACTTTTCGAAAAATTGGCAACGGAACAGCTGTTACCGAATATTAAAACAAATTCCGTGATAGTAATGGATAATGCGTCATACCATTCTAGACTCTACACCAAAATTCCAAATACTAGCTCCAAGAAGGGAGATATCATAGAATTTATGGAGAACAAATGCATGGCAACACCTAGTAAATGTACCAAAAAGGAATTGTTGCAATTAATTAAGCAACAAAATTTTCAAAAAGAATATGTAATAGATAAACTCTTTGAACGCCACAAATTGCGGAAAATGAATCAATCTCCCCAATGAAGTGACGTTGTTGGCCAAAATATAAGAACAGTGATCGAAGAACTTAACAAAACTGACATTTGGAAAAATTGTGTAGCGCATGTTCAAGTAAAAGAAAAAGAATATCCTACTTTACCACCAATTGAACCGGTAGTTATAAACACAAACGACGACTCAAGTTCTGGACACACGGATAGTGATAGTGTTTAATTGTTTGAATATTTCTACAAAGACTTCCATAACTTGTCAAAAATATGTTCTATGTATCGAAGTAAATGTGATCTCTCGATTAATCTATAACCCAAGAGACAATTCGACTGTAAGACGAATTGGCCGATTTCATATAAGTATCTTTCAAAAATAACCTCTTTAAACCGATGAAACTTACAGATCATATTCATGATTATTTTTTACCAAAAAAAAGGGATCAACTTTGTTTTGAGCGTAACTTGCTTACGTTTGATGCTAGAAACTTTTTTAAAAATTAAAAATAAAGATTTCTTTAAACAATTAAAAAAAAAAAGTAAAAAAACATTTTTTTCTATTATTTCACGTTGAATTATTCGATATGGAATTTGACGAATAGGTAAGAATCTATTTTTCATTAGCTATAACTCTGCTTCTGCTGGGTATACAGACTTCATACATATACCATTGTTTTCACTTTTTGATAAACTGTATTTTTGCTAAGAACATTTTTTCCATAAAATACTTACCTTTTGAGTTATTTGCGAGAAATCGTCCAAAAACGTGGTGTTTTTGATGAAAAATGAATATATTCACTCGCAAATAACTCAAAAAGTATTGATTTAGTAAAAACCTCTATACAACAAAAGTTACCTAGAATTAGTCAGTTTATCCACTTCCGGACTTATTTTGGATGTATATCTTTTCACCCCATAAGAAGGTACTCACCCCCAGGGCAAAAATACACATCGGCACAATATCACTTTTTTTCTTTGACACGTTAGCTATATGTGTATGACAAATTTCATGTCAATGCCAGTGGTTCTTTAAAATTTAGAGGTTTTTACAATATTTTACTTCACACTTCTACACTTCTTAAAGAAATGTGAATAATTAACAATATTATTACTGTTTAACAAAATATTAGACCTTAATTTAAAAATAAAAGTTTATTATTTAATTGCTATTGCGCCGCCTATGTTTTACAAAGACGCCGACACTTGAGTGTCGAATTTTGTTTTTATGACTTGTCCAACTGACATCGTAGAAACTTTACCTGCATATTGTTATTTAAATGCTTATTAAACGCATTTCGAAACCATATATCCATAATATTTATATTCTTCGCTATCGCGACTTTATTGACAGGAGCTCTAAATAACGATGTAGTCGTTTTTCCATAGATTTAGATTTTTCAGCCATGATATTCGTCTTCCACCATGACCACATTTACCTTGGATATTTTCCTGAATAATTATATTAAACCTTCTAGTTGTGACCAAAGAAGACAACATCTGAACTCATTCGCACCTTTTTGTTCCTTCGACTTAATTGTACGTGTACTATATGACCTACCCGATTTTGCTGAGTAAAAGCACTGGTTATAGACACACAACTCTTTTTATAAAAAATGTCAACTATCGGTAGTACTGGCACTGACAAGTTTTGTTGATAGTCAAAGCTAATAACATATATTTTTTACTTATCATTCTGGGGTACTTAATTGTAAATTTTTGGGTTGGCAAAACATGGCATGTCTACTATTCTGAAAATCATTAAAAAAGGTATTCACTAAACAATTAGCTAATACCAGTTAATAAATTTCGTTCCACGTGTTAAGTTGAAAAACACATTCTCAATTGACTACACATTTCAAGAATTTAGGGGGCCTTTCAAAATTTCAATATGCAATACTGAAAAATTAGGCTAGATTGAGATCTCAACTATAGCCATGAGGCTACAGATATAAAACTCACATCCTTGTTAATAAAGTAAAAAAAAAGTGAAGCATTTTAGAAGTAATTTCTAAAAAATATTTTTTAATAAAACTCTATTAAAAGTTAATGAACAAAAGAGACATTTATTTTAAATTGTTTCCAATGAATTATATGGTTAATACAACGACAGCAGAAATGCCAAACATTCAGTTATCTTTGTCGCAGCAGATTATGTTACAAAATAAGCTAGAGGTAATTATCACTGGTTTTTATCTTAGCTTATTGTGCATTTAGTCATCAAGTCTACTTTTTTATCAAAATATATGTAATATAATGATTGAATACGTTGTTTGTTTGTGCTGACAAGGCATTCGTATAAATATCTCGCAACATTGCTGACAAAAAACACCAGACATTTGAATTTTTGGCGATTTGTTGCAAATGTTATATAATATATTATAACGGTCGAACTTTTGTAGAAAATATTTTACATACAAACCAAAATGTTTATGTATTTTTAAAAGTAAAAAATTTAGGAATAGAAAAAATTTAATAAAAAAAAAGAAGATTAATGGTAGTCCAAATTTCGGTATGGTCGTTCTTGAATTATTTGTTTTATCAAAATCTATTTGAATTCAGGAAAATATTTCTCCGTCTACATCATCAGTAGCCGTGAAGTCGTAGAATTGATTTATTGCGTAAAATGAAAATTGTATCTATTGTTGATCTGCCTTGCATAAAACCAAACTAATTATTGGATATTTCGGTTTCTTCACGAGCCTGTCTATGAATTACTCTTTCCCATATTTTCATGGTGTGTTTGTGCTGTAGTTTGTTCATTGTTTTATTTCCTTTGTTTTTATACTTACAGGTTATTATAACGTACGGCATCTCTATTCGTCTGGCATTTGTCCACACTTTCCCATATATATCATCTGAGCCAACTTTATTTTTTGGAGTGCTTGAGCAACTTCTTCTCATGGCGCCGTCTACTTTCGAAGGTTGGGGATCCAAATGGCAATTATAGATTGTAGTTTTGGAAATTGTTGCAAAGATTTCTGCTCATGAGCGGTCGAACAATCTCCTCAGGTCTTTCAGCCACGAGTTCTGGCGTCTTCCTACTGATATTTTGCCCTGTACTTTTCCTTCCAGTATAACTTTAAATAATTCATATTTTTCGCGTCTCAACACACGACCCAAGCATTTTCCTCTCTTTGATTATTCTTAGTAATTTTTTTTGTTTACACATGTGACGAAGTACCTCAACATTAGTAACTCTTTGTATTCCAACTTTCACAGCCATACAGTAAGACAGAAAAAACGTAACATCTGAGCATTCGGATTCTAAGCTGCAGACTAAGGTCTGATCTTGTAAATGTTTTCATGCTCATGAATGTTTTCCTTGCTTGTTCGATTCTTGATAGGATTTTTTTTTATTACACTGACTGTTGATATTTACTCCCAAATATTTTATGGAATTTACCTGTTTTATTATTTGACCCTTGGCGTACCCATGTACGTTTATTGGTGTCTTTGAAAATCATAAGTTTTAGTTTTGGAAACGTTTAGATGTAAACCGAACATTTCGCTGTGGTGAACTACCGCATTTATTATATTTTGTAGTTCTTGTGCGTTGCTTGCTATTAAAAGGGTATCATCAGCATATCTGATGTTGTCTATGCTGATTCCCTTAATCTTAATTCCGCCTTGGACCTCGTCTAATGCTTCTCTGAATATAGAATCCGAATACAAATTAAACAGTAGCGGTGATAAGACGCAACCCTCTCTCACTCCTCGTCGGATTTGTATATCTTCGGATCTTGTGTGCTCTATTTCAATTGTTGCCGTTTGGTGCCAGTATAGTTCTGAGATAATTCACAAGTGTTGTTCGTCAACTCCAGTTCTCAGAATTTCGATCATCTTTTGATAGTTAACGCAGTCAACTGCTTTTCGATAGTCAATAAAACATGCATATACATCTACATTCATGTCTCTGCATCGTTGCGTTAACACATAAAAGCAAAAATAGCCTCTCGTTTTCCCAATCAGTTTCGAAATCCGAATTGAGTGTCACGTATCTGGAACTCGCACTTCTTGTAAATTGGTGTGGATAGTTCTAAGAAAAGTTTTAAGGATATGAGATATCAAGCTTAATATTCGATAATTATCGCATTGTGAGGAATTCGATTTTTTTGGTAATGCTACGAATGTTGATTTTAGCCAGTCTGTTGGTATTTTACCTGTGCCATATATCTTATTGAATAGTGCTGCTATTAAGTCTAGGCTTTTACTTTAGTTATCTGTAGTCCCACACGATACACGGACCATATTGTTGCTACCATTGGCGCTCCATTGTCAGAATGTGCTAGAATGGCAGAAGATAGAAAAACGTGGAGGAACATTGGAAAAATTAGCTAATAGCTTCATAATATCACGATACCTGCATCAGGTTAACGACCAAGAAGAAGAAGAATCTGCAATTAGTTTTAGTATTTGGACATTGATATCGTCTGGACCGGTGGCTTTTCCATCTTTTTGAGATTTTACTGCGTAAATCACTTCTTCTTTATTTATTTCTGGGCCTTTTTCATTTATTCGATTATCTGTGGATGGTGGAGAATAAGGTCTATCGTCGTCAAAAAGAGTTTGTATATATTCTTTCCATCTCTCTAGTTTGTCTTCTGTACCCATAATTATTTCGTTATTATCATTTTTTAATATTGTTGCTGGTTTCTTTTCTGTTTACCTGTCATTTCTTTTACTTTTTTATGAATATTAAAGATGTCGTATTGATTCGCTTATATTCTATTGGACTTTTGTTCTATGTTTACGTCTTACGTCCATGAAGTCCATGATCTCTTGCGTTATCTACTCTTGTTTTTTGTTGTGTTTTATGAACCCGATGTCTTCTTCTTGTATCTTTATTTTTGTTTGTAGGGCAGTCCATGTTACTTCAATGTCTGTACCAAGTTTTCGATCGTTTTTATTTCTTCCTCAAGCTTGATACTTATTTCTTTTTTCTGGTCAGGGTTCTTCAGTTATGAGATGTCTATTTTTCTTGTCACTGTTTTCTTTTTGACTTTGAGAAATCTTTTTAATCTAAACTCCATTATAACTGGATTGTGATCGCTATGTATATCAGCTCCAGGGTATGTTTTGGTAGATTGTATGTACTTCTTAAAGGTGTTATTGAGCAAAATGAAGTCAATTTGATTTCTACAAAGTCTGTCCTTTCTGTCTACAGGTGATTTCCATTTGTATAGCCTTTTAGGATGTTGTTTGAAGAAGGTATTGGCTATTAACAGATTACTTTCTACGCAGAATTGTACAAGTCTATCTCCTCTATTATGCCTGGTACCTAGACCGTATGCTCCTATGTGGTCTCCTTCAGCACCACGACCAAATTTAGTGTTAAAGTCACCCATGATCATCGTTATCTCACCTCTTTTTGTCAGTCACATTATTTCATCTATGTTGTTATACAATTTTTCGATTTCTCTATCATTTAGAGGGATGAAATCTGTGACTGATTGAGCAATTTTGTTCGATACTAATATAGCAGTTCCATATTGATGTTCTGGGTCGGTTCCACCTGAATAATATATGTATCGATGTGTTGTTTTTGTACTCCTGAACCAGAAACTTCTTCCTTTATTATTTCGGCGACTATTAATGTTGCTGAAACCGTTAGTTCAAATGATTTTCTGTTTGTGTTTAATAAAATATTATTAAAAAAAACTTCTTTGAATGACTCAATAAGGTAAAAACTTCATTTTGTAAAATGGTATAAAATTGTATTATTAAAATATTTAAAAATTTTCCCAAATGTATTTATAAATTTTCAGAAAGTTTTCGATCCTATCAGAGATCTCTCTCTCTCTTGTCGATATTCCATTACTGAGGATTGTGATTTCTTCCAATATTCAACAATTTTTCTCCATTGGTCTCGTATCTTCAGCTGCTCGGAGAACTTCGCAGAATGAGTTTCCATCTGAATTCTTAATTTGGTCGGACCATCTAGTTGGTGATCGTCCTCTTGATCTTCCCCCAAAAGCATTTCCAGAAATAATTTTTCCAAACTATCGTCACCTCTGCGAACCACGTGACCGAAACATTTGAGAATACTTCTTCTTCTGGTAGCACTACAACCCGGGGTGGGTCTTGGCTGACTGCACAACCTGCTTCCATCTCGAACGGTCGTCCATGATGTTTAAGTCAGTGGGTAGCCCCATTGTTCTCAAATCTGACCATATATTATCTCTCCATCGCATTCGTGGACGTCCTAAAGGCCTTCTCCCTGTTGGGACTTCTTCCCAGATTGAGAGATTTGAGAATACATTGCTGACATATTGTGGACATCCTTTTTTTTAATCTCCAGTTGGTTTATAATGTAAACGTTTGTCCTACGAGTTGTCCAACGTATGCGCAGCATTCTTCTCCGGCACCACATCTCAAAGGCATCAATTTTTTGGCGCTCGCGTCCGCGAATAGTCCAAGTCTCTTCCCCGTATAGAAATATTGAAAATACAAGGGCATTCACCAGTCTCATCTTGATATTTTGAGAGATATATCTATCTTTCCAAACTTAAGTTAGGCGACTCATCGCATTTTTTTGTCATATCAATACATCTCCGAACTTCTGCTTCACAGTTACCACACAGTTATACTAGACCCGAGATAGACAAGTGTCCACTATCTGGCATTCCTGTAACATGTTAGTCAGTTGAATAGTGTGGAATCTGTCGACCACCATTATTTTTGTCTTAGCTTTATTGATTTTCATACCAACTTTATTGCTTTCGTACACTGTTACTCTACCGTCCCAACCGTATAAAGCCATCCTCATGACGTGTTCATCATAAATGTTGAAAGTCAGGTGACAACAAGCATCCTTGTCTAACACCTGGTCACCAGGTGCATTGATGTACCCATTTCTATTAAAATGGATCACAGATTTATCCAGCTTACACAATCAAATGCCTTTTGGTAGTCAACGGAGCATATAATCATAGGTATTTGAAATTCTCTAGACTTTTGAGTCCTGAGAGTTGTCTCAGGTTCAGGATTTGTTCCCGTGTACATTTACCCTTTACAAGTCCCGCTTGTTCCTGAGGTATTTGGTAATGTAAATTGGGTATAGGTTTTTAATCTGTTTTTGATGATATGCAACAAGATTTTACTTCTTATTGAACCGTCACCTTTCGAAAGTTAGCGATCCAAATGACAATTATCTTCTTCATGTGCCTTGTAAGTTCCGAACGTTGGCAATCAACATGGCTATTCTGACTTTGTTTACGGCAGATCTGAATAGTTCAGCAGATGACAATCCGAACCATTGCCGCAAATTTTGGAGCCACGAGTGTCTTCTCCTCCCTGGACCCCTTCTGCTGTCTATTTTCCCTTGAACGATCAGCTGTAGTACTCTATATTTATTATGTCTCATAACGTGACCCAAGTATTCCAACTTTCTTTTCTTTATACTTATTCCTACCTGTCTCTCTTTACCTATCCGGCATAGTACCTCTTCGTTGGTCACGTGCTCAGTCCAGGATATACGTAAAATACGTCGGTAAGCCTACATTTCGAAGGCCTCTACTTTTTTCATCAATGTTGCGGTCATTGTCCGCATATTCCGTTCCATATACCAAACGCCTCCATTCCATATACCAAAACCGGAAATACATAACATTTCAGAGGTCGAATTTTGAGAGGTAGGGTGAGGCTTTTAGAGGTGAAAATTTGCTTCATGCTAGTGAACGATGCTCTTGCCTTTTCTACTCTTATACGTATTTCCTTCGCTTGATCCCAATTTGAGTTAACTGTTGTTCCCAAGTAGATGTACGAATCCACGTGTTCAATTCTTTCATTGTCTAATATCAGTTGCTGTGGTGGTTGTTGGGTTTTGCTTACTAACATCCATTTGGTTTTTGTGATACTTAGTCTGAGTCCGTATTGTGCACTTGTTTTTTGTATCTTACTCATTGGACTACTCAGTTCCTCCATGCTACTTGCTAGAATCACAGTGTCATCAGCATACCTTATGTTATTAATTATTTCTCCATTTATCTTTATGCGTTCTGTGCTTTCCTCCAGCGCTGTCTTAAATACTTCTTCTGCGTATATATTAAAGAGAATAGGAGACAAGATACAACCCTGTCGTACCCCTTTCTTGATCTCAATTTTATTGGTCAATGTAGATCCTACTTTCACTTTAGCTGTTTGACCCCAATAGAGACTCGCTATTGTTCGAATGTCTCTGTAGTCGACTCAGATCTTATGGAGAACTTCAATTATCTTTTCGTGTTTTACGTTATCGAATGCTTTTGCGTAGTCTATAAAGCATATGTACACGTCTTATTCTCGCATTTGTTGCTTATTCTGTTGTAAAACCTTGGTGTATGCCTTCGAAATGTGGTTAATTAGACTTATCATCCGATGTTGATCACAGGACTTTGCTTTTGGTTTTTTCGGTATGGCAACAAAAGTTTACTCTAGCCAGTCTTCAGGAAACTCCCCGCTGTTATAAATATTGTTAAAGAGTTTGACGAGTGAGTCTATAAATTGACAGTTTGTTTCGCACAGCATTTTCAATACTTCCCCGTATACGTTATCGTTGCCTGGTATTTTGTTATTTTTAAGACCTGAACAATTCCCCTTCGTTGGCTCAGTGGAGATGTTCGTTCAGTTGTAATGGAAACACCAAAAAATAGTAGCAGAGTTTATTGATGAGACGTACACTATGGGTGTTGACCCGGGATTACTTTGAGTAGAGACTGTTGCAGTTGATCGCTGAAGACTATCAAGTTTGTTGAGTGAATATTGATTGAATGCTTCTCTAGGCAAGAGATATTAGTTTTATATAAGTTTTAATTGGGTCAATATATTCGCGGGCCTCGCATGATATGTGTGTTTAATTTATGTAAATTGTTTAACTTTGTCAGCACTTTTGACTGATGTCCAAATTATATTGTTGATAATTGACCAAATCCGTATGTAACTTAATTAAGTACGTGTGTGTATTTAATAACAAATAAATTCATTCGGTCTACTGGGTGATAAAATTATACTGTCCAATTTCGGATATGAATTCTGAAGATTTGATATTGAACAAGACCCTTTATAGCATTCTCCAGTTCTGATTTTAGAATAGAAGGGCCAGTATCATCATTGCTCAGTGTATACTAGGACGGTCATTATACAACAGTTGTTCCACATAAGTTTCCCAGATTCTAACTATTTTGTCGGGGTCTAGTTGTAGATTTCCATTATCATCGCACATCCCTTTCGATAAAATATTGTAGCTTTTCTTTGTTGTGAGTTCCTTTATCTTATGCATATTGTGATAGTCGTATACCTTTTCGCACTGTTCGATTTCTTCGCATCTCTCCGAGAACCATTTCTCTTTAGTTTTTCCTATCTCAGCTGTTATTCGTCTATGGGTTTCACGGTATTTGGTAGTATCTTTAGTTTTATATATCCGTCTCTCTTCCATCATGTCAAGGATTTCTGCCGTCATCCAGTCTTTCTTTTTTCTCTTATCAGGTAGTAAAAACTTAGTCCTTGAAGTCCTAATCTCTTCTTTAATTTCACTCCACTTTTCCAGCGGTTCATTGTTATTTTTAAGGATTTTTGATATTTCGGTATTTAAATTCTCCTGCTTCTGTTGTTTAATATTATTGTTGGAAAGCTTCCTAATATCTAGCGTTTCGGGCCGGTTCTTTACATTTGGCTTTGGATGACAATTATACCTTTGGAAAATGCTGCACGAAAGATTTCTGTGGAAGAGCCGTCAAACCATCTTCTCAGGTCTATCAGCCACGAGTTCTGGCGTCTTCCAACTGATCTTTTGCCCTGCACTTTACCTTCCAATATGATTTGGAGTAATTCATATCTTTCACCTCGCCAACACATGAACCAAGTATTGTATTTTTCTCTCTTTGATTATGCTGAGTAATTCTTTTTCTTTACTCATGTGCCGAAGTACCTCACCATTAGTAAATTTTTTATCCATCGAATTCTCAGCATCATCATCTTCATCATTGGCTTTTACAACTCTTGTTGAGTTTTTGCCGCGTTTACTATTGCCTTCCATTGATTCCGATCCTGTGCTATTATTTCCCATGGCCTTACTTCCATCTTCTCCAGGTCTTCCCTGACTGCGTCTTTCCACCTTTTTCTAGGCCTTCCTGTCGATCTTCTACCATCTGGTCTTTTCCAAAACACATTGCTAATCAGTCTGTCGTCATCACTCCGTACCACGTGGCCTGCCCATCTTAATCTATTGGCTTTTAGGTATCTTACGATGTTTCCTTTCACGAAGAAAGTCTCTATTTCATTGTTGTATCTGCTCCTCCATTCATTTGTCACGCTGTCCCTGCAATATAATTCGCATATATAATTCGCAGGATTTTGCGTTCCCATACTAATAGCTTGTTGATTTCTTTCTTTCTCAATGTCCATGTTTCACTTCCATATGTCACTGCTGGTCGTATTATGGTTTTGTACATTTGGATTTTGGCACGCCTTGAGAGAAGCTTTGACCTCATTAGATGTTGAATGGCAAAGAATGATTTATTCCCCGCCAGCATTCGTATTTCAACCTCCCGTTCTCCTGTGTTTTCACTGGTAATTGTTGCTCCTAGGTATTTGAATTCTTTGACCACCTCAAAATTATGATCGTTTATGGTAATGTTTTGTCTTATTCGCTGTCGTTCCTTTTTTGATACGACCATGTATTTAGTTTTTTCTTCGTTTATTTTCAGGCCTACGCTTAGTGTTGCTTCTTCAAAGTTCGATACTATATCCTTAACTTCCAGTGTTGTCTGTGCTACTGCATCTACATCATCTGCAAATGCGAGAATAATCTGCTCCTCTGGCAGTTATGTCTGGTTTGACTCTGGTATAGATTTTTCGCATTGCGTATTCCAATGCTAGGTTAAATAGTAATGGGGACAGCGGGTCTCCCTGTCTGAGCCCGGTGCTTATGCCGAAAGCCTTTGTAGTTTTGCCTCCTATTCTAATTTGTGCAAAGGAATTATTGACACACATTCGCGCAATCATGGTCAGCTTCTTTGGTACGCCTAACTCCATCATTGCACTCCACAGTTTTAAGCGATCTATGGAATCATATCATCATCATCATCCAGCCGAATTTTCACATCCATTGTTGGATATAGGCCTCCTCCAAACGTCTCCAGTTCTCTCTATCTCTAGCTGCTGCAATCCAGTTTGTTTCTATTATGGAATCATATGCTTGTTTGAAAATCTATGAAGATCTGGTGTACTTCTTTATTATATTCCCAATACTTTTCTAGCATTTGTCTGATAGTAAATATTTGGTCGATTGTTGATCTTCCAGGCCTAAAGCCGCATTGGTAATCGCCAATAATTTCCTCTGTATATGGCAGTAATCGTTTTAGTACAACTGAAGCTAATTATCTTATATGTAGTACCGATTAGTGAGATTCCCCTGTAGTTGCCACATGTATCTTTTCTGCCTTTTTTATGTATTGGCACGATAATACAGCCACTCCATTCTTTTGGCATTATTTCTTGTTCCCAGGCTTCTTTCATTAATTGGTGTATTTTAGTTCTAAGTTCATGCCCTCCTTTTTTAATCAGTTCTGCATCAATATTGTCTAGTCCCGGGGATTTGTCATTTTTTAGGGTTTGTATCGCCGTGATAATTTCTTCCAGGCTTGGCGGGGGTACTTCTATCTCGGCCGTTTGGTACTCACAATTTGCTTTATTTCCATCCGCGTCTACCTGGACATTTAGAAGACTTTCAAAGTATTCAGCCCATCTTTCGATTATTTTATTTTCAGCTGTAATCATTTGCTCATTTTTATCTCTCACAAAGTTCGGTGTTCTTATATATGCACCTTTCTTATGTTGTCTTACTTCTTTGTAGAATTTTTTATTTTGCTTGCTTCTGTGTTCACGTTCTACTTTTTCAATTTGTTGTTGTAAATGTTGTCTCTTTTTTCTCCTTACTGTTCTTCTGGCTAAGGCTCTCTCTCTATTGTATTGTTCACGCTTTTCATCCGTCGGGTTTGCTAGGTAGTCGATTCTTCTTTTGTTTGCTTCTTTTAAGGTATCCTCGCATTCTTCATCAAACTATTTTTTTCTTTTTGCTTTTCTCTTCCGACCTATACACTTCTCTGCTGTTTCTGTAATGATCGTTGTAATGGAGTGCCATTTCTGGTCTATATTTTCTCTTTCATTTTCTTTCGTTTCCAACAACCGGAATCTGTTTCTCAATTCTAGTTGGTATTGTCTTTTTCCCTCTTTTTCTTCCAATTTAGACACATTCCATCTTTCGATCTTCATCTGTTTGTCTGTTGTTTGTGTTGAGATTCTAGTTCTGAGCTTGGCCTTTACTAGGAAATGGTCTGTATCACTATCTGGTCCCCGTCTAGTTCTTACGTCTATTATACTACTGGAATGCCTCCCATCAATTAATATGTGATCAATTTGGTTCCTCGTTCTTCCATCATTTGATCTCCATGTTACCTTATATATGTTTTTCCTTGAAAATTGAGTGCTTTTGATAATCATGTTGCACCCTGCTGCAAACTCAATCAGCCTTGAACCATTGTCATTGGTAATGTCATGTAGACTCTGATTTCCAGCTACCGGCCTTATGTGTTCTTCTTTGCCTATTTTTGCGTTTAAGTCCCCTAATATTATTTTGATGTCATGTTTTGGGGCTTCCGTGTATAATCGGGTTAGGGAGTCATAGAATTCTTCCTTCTCTTCCTCTGCTGCTTCTTCGGTTGGTGCATACACTGAGAATATCGATAGATTGAACCATTTGCCCTTTATTCTTATGCTACAGACTCTATCATTAATTGCTTTGAAATCTAGTATAGCAGATTTAATCCTTTCGCTTATTACAAAACCACACCCTCTTTCGTGACGTGCTTCATGTCCAGACCATAGCACTATTGACTTCTCCATTTGGATTGTCCCAGACCCAGTCCATCTGACTTCTTGGATTACAGTCACATCGTATTGTAGTTCTTCCAGCTGTTTTATTGCTCTTGTGGAAATTCCAGGTCGATACCAACTTAGTACGTTCCATGTCCCTAATAGTGTCCTTTATTCGTAGCGTACGTCGTTTGTTTTGATAATCTGTCCTATTCCGCAGCATAATTCTCAGCATCCGTCTGTATATATACATTTCAAAGGCATCTATTCTTTTTTTCTGTTTCAGAGTCCATTGTGCAACTTTCACACCCATGCAGTAAAATAGAGAAAAAGTAACATCTGATCATATGAATTCTGAACTCTATACTAAGGTCTGAACTTAAAATTTTGGGCTACACAATCTGTTGATGTTTGCTCTCAAATATTTTATTGAAGTTACCTGTTCTATTATTTGTTCTTTGGCGTACAAATGTACGTTTGTTGGTATCGTTGAAAATACCGAAATTAAAGAAGTAACTGTCGCATTTATTATATTTTGTGATTCTTATGCATTGCTTGCTATTAGGACGGTATCATAAGCGTACCTGATGTTGTCTATGCTGGTTCTAATCTTGATTCCACTTTGAACCTCGTTTAATGATTTTCTGAATATAGTCATAGTCATACTTTATTGATCTTTTAAGACATTCAAAATAAATGTATAGGATACGTCACTACAGAATTCAGTATAAAAACATTAATGTGTATAATACAATATTCACAGTTAAACAAAATTGAAAAAACATAAAATATATAAAATAACATTTTTACAAGTAAAATATGAAGCTACTGCAGAGTGTCCTCAAGATATTCATTTATAGAATAATATGCTTTCCTTAAGAGTAAGACATTTTTTTAATTTAGAGGAAAGTGGTATTTCTTTCACCGTTTTTGGCAAATTATTGTATAGGGTCAGTCCCATACATCTGAAGCAATTTTGAAATTTGGATGTTCTGTGTTTAGGAACTCGTAAAGATTCAGCACTTCTTATATTGTAATAGTGATTGTCTGAATTTATGGGAAATGTATTGATTTCCTCTTTTACATAAAGTAAACAATTCTAGATAAATAGGCAGTAGAAAGTTAAAATTTGATGTTTAATAAAAATTGGTTTACAATATTGTTGATAATCCAAATTAAAAATTTTACGGATAATTTTTTTTTTTGGGTAACGAACACTTTGTTACTATCTACTGAGTTCTCCCACAAAATTACATTATAGCACATGTGGCTGTAACCAAATCTATAATAAACGTTCATTAATGCAGAGATTAGTAGTGTGTTTTTAATTCCATATATAGATTCCGAATACAGATTAAATAATAGTGGTGATAAGACGCAACCTTGTCGCACTCATCGTCGGATTTGTAGATCTTAGGATGTTGTGTGTTCTATTTCAATTATTGCCGTTTCGTGCCAATATCGTTCTGAGATAATTTGCAAGTCTCTTTCGTCAATTCCAGTTGTTCTGAGAATTTCGATAATCATTTGATGGATAACGCAGTCAAATGCTTTTCGATAATCAATAAAACATGCATATACATCTACATTCATGTCTCTGCATCGTTGTGTTAACACATTTAAGGCAAAAAGAGCTTCTTGTGTTCCCAATCCATTTCGAAATCCGAATTGAGTGTAACTAATCTGAAAGTCACACGTCTTGTAAATTTGTGTATGAATGATTCTGAGAAAAGTTTTAAGGACATGAGACATCATGCTAAATATTCGATAGCCATCGCAGTGTGAGGCATTGGATTTTTTTGATAATGTTATAAATGTTAATTATAGCCAGTCTGATGGTATTTTACCTGTGTTATATATCTTATTGAATAGTGCTATTATTAAGTCAAGGCTTTTACTTTCTTGCCTGCAATTAATTAAGGTATTTCGACATTGATATTGTCTGAACCGGTGGCTTTTCAGTTCTTCTGAGCTTTACTGCATAAATAACTTCTTCTTTTGTTATTTTTGGACTTTTTTCATTTATTCGATCATCCGTGGATGGTGGAGAATATGAGAATATGAATGGATATAAATTGAGGTACACCAATCAGATGACTATTTTCCTGATTTTCAAACAGCGACACAGATGACATGTAATCCTTTGTTACCTAGTAACTGTAGTATTTCACCTGCTATTGAATAAATGCCTGGGGATTTATTTCTCTTTAGCGATTTAATTGCATCTTTGACTTCAGCAAGTAAGACAATAGGTTCTCTAGGGTATTCAGGGAACCACTGATTTTCTGCTGGCACCTCGTTATTTTTATAAAGCTCGCCACAGTATTTTCGCCATGTTTCCAATATTTCGTCAGTACAGTAGAACCCCGATTATCCTTGCTTCACGGGACCGGCCGGTGGCACGGATAATTGAAATGCACGGATAATCCGAACATTTTTTAATGTATATGTACATTGTACATACATGCATATATACCTATCATAAAAAGATAACAGAAAAATCAAACTCATAAGTTCAAACTAATTTTTATAGTACATAAAAACATACATAACAGAACAAAAAACAGATTTGTACCGAAATAAATTTTTATATTAAATAATAAAAATAAAAACTACATAAAGGTAATATTTTAGGTGGCTATGCTTTTGAAAAAATCAGTCACTTTGGCCTGTGTTAAGAGTTTTCGATTTTCTGACGTATTTTACGCAAATTTAAAATGTCGACAAAGTCTGAAGATCCTTGTTGCTCAAAATAGTTTATTACAACATTGACAGCTTCCTCAGCCTTTTGGTTAGTTACTCTGTTGATTAATAACGTTCCATCATCTTGACTCTCATTTTCGAATGAATCAAGTTGTGACCTACCGGGCTGATGGGAAACCAGTTCGACAATTTCGTTGTTTCTGAAGAGCTGATAGCCTGACTCATTTTTATCACACTCTGTCCGTCTCTCAACCTCGGTTTCACCAATTTCTTCAAACACATCGGCGTTGCGCACTAGTGCAGTTAGTTCAGCTATGGTAGTGTCTTTATCGTCATATTCCATGATACTTTCATCTTCCTCTAGCGTCATTATTTTGTAAAGGCTCTTTTGATAGTGATCTCTTTCACTCCATTCCATGCATTTACCACTGTAAACATTGCATCTTTTATGGTGAAAGATTTCCAAAACTTCATCGAAAGAACTTCATCCAACAAGTTCATCATAAATTCTTTTCGGTAGAGTTGTTTCATTGTCTCTAACACCTTGATCCATTGGTTGAGCAATGGATATAATACTATCTGGAAAAAAAAAGAACAAAGAAATTTCCCTCGTCAGATCTTAGGGTCGCCTCATTAGGATGAGTACCAGCATTATCCAGAAGAAGAACCGCCGTTTGTGGTAATTTTGCTTTCTTTAAATATAATTTTACTTCAGGAATGAACTTTTCATGGAACCAACCTTTGAAAATGTTACAAGTTATCCAGGCAGCCTTCTAGTTATAATAGTGAACTGGGAAATTCTGTCGTTTCATATTTTTAAAAGCGCAAGGATATTTTGACTTTCCAATCACAGTCAGCTTCAGTTTATGCCTGCTAAACGCATTGGCACAACACAACATGGTTATCCTGTCTTTACTTTTTTTATAGCCAGGTGCACTCATCTCATTACCTGCAAGTAAAGTTTTTCTAGGTATTGCTCGCCAGTATAATCCTGTTTTGTCAACGTTATAAATTTGAAAAAGTTGTAAATTATTTTCTGTAATTGTAGTCTCCAGTTCATAGCAAAATTCCACCATTGCTTCTCCGTCGGCACTGAGCTTTTCACCTTCGATGGTAAGCTCACGAATTCCGTGACGTTTTTTGAATCGTTGTAACCAACTACTGGATGCATTAAAAGGTTGTTTGACTTTCAAATTTTTGTGAAAAATCTCCGCTTGCTTAGCATACATTTGTCCCGAAATTGGTATGCCCTCAGATCTTTTCTGCAGAAACCACTTAGAAAGCGCTTCATCTAGTTGTTGAAAAGTCGATCCTTTCAACGATTTCCGTGCAGATATGTTTTTAAAAGAGTCCGATTGAGATATAAAATTTTGTAGTTTCTATTTGTTTCTATTAATATCGTGTATTGTTTGTTTACCAACTTCGTAGCTTGGTGATAATGATGTGAAACTTTCACCCTTTTCACTTCTGTTTAAAATCTCTAGTTTTTGTTAAATCGTTAAAACACTTCTCTTTCGTTTAACTGGTGGTTGACATTTTGAAAGTAAAAACACGTTATAAGAATAATCAGAGTAGCGACTGATTTCTAGATTCCAACTATCTAAATACTAAATCTCACACAATCGACGTAACACACAGCGGCATATTATAAGTACCGGTTTCCAGGGATTCCCCGATCACTGACGCTATGGATATTACAGTATTCTTATTTCCCACTTCGTAGTAATTTGCGGTGAAATAATTCTGATAAAACGCCAATTCAATGTTACTTCGCACGGATAATCCGCACCCCGGATAACCCGCATACGGATAATCGAGGTTCTACTGCATTGGTCTTTGGATTACCTTCCTTATCTATTACAGACCACGTTTAAGATTAAATTCTCTGGTAAGGAGTTTGGTCTTCTGAAATAAATCCCTCGGTTCATTTCGATAGCCATGTTCTTCTATCCCTGAAAATTTGAGAGATGTAAAGCTTTGGCTTTGCGGCACTCTTTTCTGATGTCTTTCGATAACGCTCTGTATTCATCATTTGTTCCGTATCTAGTTTTATGTTTTTTTCTACGTTGAATCACAGTCCACGTATTATCGGATATCCACGGCTTACGGCTCGTGGAATCCGCTGCCTCAGTCTTTTGCAGCCTCGCTAACTTTATCTTTGAGATAGATCCAAGTGCTCTCAGAATCACTATCTACTTGGTCTAAAGAAAGAGCTTCTTCTAGGTTTTGTTGAGAGTAATTGATTTTTGACGGATTAAGAGGCATGGCTTTTCTTATGGGGTCTTCTTTTGGAGACTTTAAAACGAAGTCGAACGTGCAATACCAGGAGTTGATGACCTAACCTAACCTATCAGATCATCATAAAAAAACGTCTATAAAGTATTTGGAACTGGAACTAGCCACATAATGAGGTCAGATGACCCTTAAATTACATAATTTGAGTAACGAACAATATAATTTTTAAGACACTAGATCGATGATAAAGGATTACATACTGTCTTAAAAATTATAATGTTCGTTACTCAAATTATGTAATTTAATGGTCATCTGACCTCATTATGTGGCTAGTACCAACTACTTTATAGTCGTTTTTCACTGATGATGATCTGATAAGATCGAAAATGGTCTGAAAATTTATAAATCCATTTTGGATCATTTTTAAAAATTTTTATACTATTTTACAAAAAGAAGTTTTTTTAGTTCATTGGAAGTTTTTTTAGACGAAGGTATACAGCCAACCACAGGGAATTTCCCTTTTAAATTTTAAAGTATTATTCCTCCTCATTCTCTTTCTTATATTTTAATTTTGAACTTTCTTGTAATATACATCGAGAAATACCAGAAGCCTATGAAAAGTACAAAGACTTTATAATGACGTACACTAGTAGGAAAGACGAAAACAGAATAGTGGGAAAAGTTCTTCATGGAAATAGAGTATTAGTTTTAAGTATTGCATAAAGATATATGAGGAGATTCAAAAGAGGGAATAATGAGGTGCCGAAACTGTTTTCTTGTAGAATGCAAAAATAAATTTATGAATTAGAAATTGTTAACCTGTAATGTTTATCAATTGGTGCTTTATGACAGTCAATTTTGCAGTTGATTTACTCGTCTCGATCTCATAGGCAAATAGCCATGTTTTGACTTGAATTCTGAGGGTGAATTCTGTACCCTCGGTTTGATATCACATTCTAATCTTTATATGCCTATGTAGTTAATTGTAGATGGTATGTCTCTGACCTATTAACCTGGTAATATTGATATATTCTTATTGCTGACTTCTTTTAGTATTGGTAGAGCTTGCTACACATTTTTCTTCATTTAATAAGATGGGAGCTGCTCTTTGATTGTTTTCTTTTTGCTGTCTGTTTCTTTTATTAAATGGTAACTTTTTCAGTCATTAGAAGCAAACTTTTTGTCTTTTAACAGTGTAATAATTATTTTCAAAAGAGTAAAAGATATGTACGTTTTTGTCGTATTTTGTTACAGATTACAGAGAAGGGTGCATATACTCCCACAACACAGAATCGGCATGACAACTTCAGTCATAATGCTACGCCTGTATCAGTGTGAGTAATATTTTGTCATTTATTCTTTTAAAATTTGTAAACTCATTTTTGTAATTCGTCTACAAATCTAACGAATCTACTCAAATGGTTTTTTTTTTTCTTCAATATCTTAATGAAAATTCATATATAAAATATACTCAGTGACATTAGAAGTGTTACATCCAGAAGGAATAATTTCTTGAACTTAATTTTTTGGCAACAGGATAACTATATTTAAAACATGCTATGATAACAATACCAATGTTTTATCTTTTCTATTTCTTGTAAAAAAAGGTTATCGTGAAATTCGTGAATTCGTTCTCTTATCGTGAAATTGGCCGTCGCGTAAATTGTACGGCAATGACGGTTATGCGTGTCTGTCGTGTGTGGACAAACGAAGGTAGAGGAACACAAAGAAGATCAACTGGTCAACCGAGGCGTACCACAGAGCATCAAGATAGGCGCTTTAGATTACTGGCTCTACGAGACCGTTTTGCTACTACGCGTCAAATTGCTGACAAATGGTTTGGAGTAGTAGGTAGACCTGTTAGTATGCGTAGACTATACCGTCACATTCGAGGCTTTAAGGGCCATATTCACATGCGTATTTATCCGAAGGATATGTCCGGCGGACAGATCCGCATGCGTATATCCATGCGTACGCCGTATGTGTCTTGTTCGCCGTCCGTGGTTCAAGACGACGAGCACGGACAGCGAGCCGGACATATACGCATGTGTGTCAATAGTTTAAAGGATTTGTACGCTGGAAAAGGAGTAGGTACTATTAAAATTGTATTAAGTTGCTACGGTAGGTAGTAAATGTGTATTATATGAGGAAGGATATATCTTCCAAATGAGGAAGAGTAAGAGAACTGGGTCATCTACGGACAGTATTTATGAACCCAACTTGTGGTATTTTGACTTAATGACTGTTATTTACACAAGTAGAGGTTCGCCCTGGAACATCTTTAATGGAATCCCAGGAATCGGAAGGGGATAGTCAAAGTGAAATAATGGTAAGTCATATATTTATTATTCTTTATTTTTGATCCGTTTTAACAAAGAAAGACATACAGATAATTTAAAAAAAAAAGATAAATATGATAGAAGACCTTTTCGATTAAATTATTAATTTCCGTGGATCATGTTTTCTTGAAATGATATTCGTCCTTTATTACTATAGTATTGGGTAAATGCTTTTTTGATATTTTTGGCAATATCATTGTAATAGGTCCTTCTGTTTTGTAAACCTTGTAATTGACGAAGTTCTTCACGCCAGTCACCATCTCAAATGCTCTGATTACGATTACTGTCATCGAGAACAGTAGAGCGACTGTGTATGTACGTAGAGCTCTTCCTTCTTAAATTATGTAGAACACAACATTCCATTACTATTTTATAAATTTTTTCGACAATATTAAATGAAATAGTGCTCAGTAATACTCTGAACCGAGAAGCCAATATACCAAACATATTTTCAACCACTCTTCTTACTCGACATAGGCGGTAATTAAAAAATTGTTCATCGTGACTAATACCAGTTAATGAATAGGGTTTCATTATATTTTCTGTGACGCTAAAGGCGTCGTCTCCAGTAAGTTTGATTGGTGATTTGACGAGATTATTACTAGGCGGTATATTTAAAGCATGGTTTTCAAGTTTGTCGTAAAAGTCTCTTGTAGGACACCCCCATCAGAAATTCTACCATTTATTCCAGAGTATACGTATTTAAATTCATAATTAGAATTTACAATGACAAACAAGACGATGCTACAAAAACCTTTATAATTGTAGAAAAAAGAACCACTATCAGGCGGTTTTTTAATCGCAACATGCTTGCCATCCATAGCTCCCAAGCAATGTTCAAAGTCGCATGAAGTTTTAAATCCGTCTGCTATTTTCAACCAATCATTTGTGCTTTATAATATGCTATTATTATGCTTATATAAAATCTTTTTTTTTTCAGGATGGACCATTACAATCAATAAGCGAGCCATCAACTCCCTTAAGTAGTTGCAATTCACTGAGTAGTGAAAAGATGAGCAGGTTCACGAACAAAAATACTAATTTAGCTCAAAAAAAGCAAAGTTTTTACAAGCAGCTAATATTGCTCTTGCAGCTCCACAAACACCAGCATCTACATATGATCCGTTTGGAAAAAGTGTAGCTCTGGATCTCGAATCCATGTACATATGACAACCAACTTTTGCACAGAAAATCATTTCCGATTTTTTGTTTTATGGAAAATTAGGAAGGCTTACGGACAACTGTGCTTTTCACTTAAAAACATATATATTGCCAGTGCCCGCTTATACAAACCCTATGATTTTGATATTCTGCAAAATCTATTTGTCTGCTATTCAAGACACCTATAATTACAGGCAAAATTAAATAAATTATTATGGCAATCAATTTGCACCACACTTATTAGGGGCTAATCAGCCACAACGTATTCCTCTCTCTCACTCTCAAGGTACATCATCAACAAGTAATACAATAATGTAAGATACTACGGTTAACCTTTCTGGCTTTTAAGCCTTTTAATTTACTAAATAATAGCTAATATCTGTACTTAAGAGAATAAAGCACTTATAAACCTTCAAGTATTCGTCTTTTTTGTCATACATATTTCCCAACAAGTTTCAGGTATTATTTGTCCAAGAAGCTGTGGGGAGATTGCACAACTGAACTTTAAATCTTCACCACTTCGATCAGTTGCTAAGTATCGTAGCGTGGCGATTCATCGCTCTCTGCTACTTACCGATTATCTCATGTGTGTGTTGTTTCTTTCGATTCTAGGGCCAACATACCCTAACAATGTTTCAAATGCTTCATTATCCATTCGCAGAAAATTGTGTAAATCTGTTGTATCTCTTCGGTTCTCTTGTATCGAGTTCTCCAATTAAATTCATGTTTGAGTACTTTCTTCGTTCTAATAACCATTGTATTGACCACAGTCTTTTCTTTTTTCTATCATCAAATAAAACTATATATCCTCCAATGATTGCTAGTTTCCTTTTATTATTCATAGCACAGTGAAAAACAGATAATCACACAACGCGGAAACCAGTAGAACTGAGAAAATTGTCCGTGAATGTCTAGCGCCAATTAATTTGTCTGTAGACACATCTGCCTGTATATAGCTAATAACGGATCTGTCCGCCAGACATATCCTCCGGACAGATACGCATGTGAATAGGGCCCTTTAGACTGGTTTCATTCCGCCCACGACTAGTGCTTCCTTTGACTGCGGACCACTGTCATCAACGTTTGAATTGGTGCAGAGAATGGCAGCATTGGGTGGCAGAATGGCGTAATGTAACATTCAGCGATGAAACACGATTCTGTTTAGGAATGCATGATGGTAAGACACCACCGTGGAGAGCGACGAGATATCGGGTTTGCTGTTGAGAGGCTTGTACACAGGACAGTTGGAGTATGGTAGCCGATCACCGATCTATAATGAATTTCTATAATAAATAAATAATGAATTATATAAACAAAATTTTGGTCTAGCATTGGGCTAGTTTATTTCCATTATTAGCCGATATATTTATGGAAGATTTTGAAACAAATATCATTTCTAAACAAAATTTAAAACCCACAGTATGGTGGAGATATGTAAATGATGAATTCTCAATATGGCCTCATGGATCAGACACATTCCTAAATGATATAAACGATAAAGAAGAGACAATATATTTACCATGGAAAAGGAATATAATAACACACTACTTTTCCTGGATGTTTTAATCTCATAAAAACGATACTGGATATGAGACTCAGGTGTATAGAAAACCAACACACACCAACAGATATTTAAATTTCAAATCAAATCACAATAATAATATTAAAAAGGGAATAATTAAATCCTTACGCGATAGAGACAAAATTACTTGTTCTAACGACAATTCGTTCTTGGAGGAGAAACATTTGTTAACATCTGTTTTATTAAAAAATGATTATCCTTTATCGTTTATAAATAAGGAATTTTTACGACACCAATTGTGTCGCAAATTCCTCGGCAGAATGCAGTAGGATCTGGTTACCCATATTGAAAGAGGAAGTTATTAAAAAGAAAATACCAGTATTAGTAAGTCAGTAACATATGGAGGATACATCATTTAGGTTTTCTAAATAACAAACATATAAAATCAGAATTTGGTGTTTATTGAAAGTAAACTAAATGCACGACCAAATACTTACCATGCCTGGATAGTTATATAAGATTTTTTTCCTGATTTTTCCCTCATAATTTACTATGGAATTGCTAACAGGAGAATTTTACTGTCATCATGGCATGTGTTTGTCTTTTTAAAGACGAATTACATGCTATGATTTTTTCTTGCGGATATTCTCAAGTTAAAGTTGATTTCATGTAATCGAATGAACTATCTTATAAATAAAATCGTCCCAGGAGCGCAACTCAACAATATTGGCAATATCATTTTAAAGTCGTCTACTTTAAAATATATAATGTATGTCTGAATTGTCAATATAAATGAGTCAGATAAAATTAAATTGGTAGAAGAATTTTTCAATAAGTAACAAAAAAACAAAATTTGTTTAATTTACTAATGTTCGTATTTTGAGAACGATTTCCGAAGCGGAAATTGAAACGTCAATAAACGTATTTTAATTGTGGCTCATTCCCATTTAAATGGCAATTACTTTAAAATGCCACAAGAAAATAGCTTCAGAACAATAATAATTCATCATATTCTAAACAACTGATTTACACTTAAAGTGGATTTTTAATTTATTTAATGTTATACTCTCATTTATTGACAGATATACTTATAATTTTTTACTTTTTATTTAATGACTTTATTTGTTAGCTATTTTTCATGTAGTTTTTAATTTAAACCTGCTTGGAGTAAATATATGATGACTAGAAACGAATTGATCGAGATTAGTAAATCGATGTGAAGACCTGCTATTCAATGACACTACTTGTGATGACTATTTTGTGACGCTAGTTCCGTGACGCCCGCCTCAGCATTTCACTATAGAGAAAAAAAATTCAACGCCAGTATAGAAGCTTCGCTTCACAAATAGTATGCACTCTTCATCTTTAAAACGCATGTTTATGTTTTTTTTTTTTAAATTTGGAATGAATATTGAGGGAGTACCAGAGAGAAACGTTTCATACCTGACATATGAAACTTTCAATTTGAATTCACTGATGTCGATATTTCCAGTTGTATGGAGTTCGCCTAACCGATGGAGATTTTTTGCGATATAGTTTTTGTATAGGTTCCAATCAGCTTGTTCATAATTCCTTAATTGTTTCGGGGGTTAGAGTTTTAGGAGATAGTATGTTTGAATTGACCAGAATTTTGTTTACGTGATCGCATCACATGTTTATATTATCTGTGTTTAGGCTGTCAGGTCTTATGTTGGACTTGCTCTTTTACTCTTTTCTAATTCTAAATTATTTGCTGTTTAACTAACGAAAGAGTTTTTTCATAGAAAATCCTCAGAAAAATTCTCCCAGCGAAAAGATTCCAGATCTGTACAGACTTACTTTGGATCTACGACAGCCTCGTTCAAAAGAGAATCCAATGTGATTCTTTCGACTACAGAAGTTGAAGACCACAAAATTCCTGATGGAGTAAAATATATGTATGAAATAATAGGAAACAAGGCGAGGAGTATGAATAATGCGATACGAAATTTGGGGCACGCTATTTTGGACAATCATGGTTTGAATTTGTCACAGGGTCTACTGATTAATCAGATGGTAAGTATACTGTTTTTTATATGTTATTATTTAAAATTCTCGACAGACAAATCTAACGTCAGCAAATGCGAAGAGTTCCTTCTGTCTAAAACTGTATTATCTAAAAATCATACAACACAGAATTTGCAAAAACTTCGACACCGTTGTAACCATGCAACAATTTGGTTTTCGGTTCAGCTTTAGGACCAGAGAAGTGTTGTTTAGTCTATCGGTTCTCATACAAAAGTACATAGATCAGAGGACGGAAGTATACATTAGCTTATAGATTACGCAAAAATATTCATGAGTTCATGGAAATTTAGGTGTAAAATGGACATGTCCTGACGTCCAATTTGTTCAATGACTATGCATCTTTTAAAAAGCACTTATAATAATAATAATAAGTTTATTATTATACACACACAGTTAGGAACGGAGTGTTGGTCTTACGGCGCTTATGGATGTCGCTCATATCGGCACAGTGGTAGGTGTGTGGTAGTTTGGCGATAGACAGAAATCAGGACCATGCGCGCTTCGTTTCAAAAATCTTACTTATTATTTTACTGAGTTGAGACTAAACAAAAAAACATTAATTCTATAAAAAATGCAAAATATCCAATACCTCGTAAATACTTATAGACATATATACAAAAAAATGCAAGTAGTTTACCCTATACGACACAATAAATATATATACATAAAATATACAAGATCATAACTGAAAAGTACTGTAGGTAAAAGAATAAATTAGCATTAAATCTGAGATATTTCTCGTTAATTAATACTAATTGTAATCCATATCTAAATCGTTCTCATCCTCTGAATCATCTCCTATAATACTTATCACCGTTTCAATATCTTCCTGCAAATTGTACATTGCATTATTCTACTTTCTTGACGCGGTTCACATAATTATGCCACTGCACTTTAGAAACGCGTTCGTAAGCTTCTTTTTCAACCGTTCTACCGTTTTTTCTTTAAAATCGACGTTGTTTGAAGCCGCATACCTTTTTAATTGAATCCACACCATCTCAATCGGGTTCAGCCCGCAATGGTAAGGCAGTGGTCTCAAAATCTTAACGCCATATTTTTCCGCAATTGTTTCAATTTTGTACTTGTCGTACTTGTCTCTAAATTCAGCCGCAGTATCCAGCAATTCACTTTTTAGGTAATCTTCTTTGAAGAAAATGTTCTTTTCGATTAGCTAATCTTTGATTTGCCTTTTGTACCACAATTTTTTCGTGAAATGAAATTTGAGGGAGTGGTATGACGCGTTATCCAAAATGACAACGTTTTCTTTGTCTTTAGACAAGTTTGTAATTAACGTCTTTTCAAATCATTCTTCATATAGATACCCATCCATTTCGTCGGGGTAATCAGCGGTTCCCTTTTTCTACAAGGAAGTTAATTCGGCCCATGCCACAAAACCAGTTTTGTTTCCAGCATGAAGCACAAATCGAGGCCTTTTGGGTTGGAGCTTTCAGTCCAGTGGAGAGCCCTTTTATGAAGGCATTTCGTGGATTCTTGATCGTTGTGTCTCTCCATTGCTTTTTGACTGAAGCACCGACGTTAGTCCAATACTCATCCCTATAAACAAGGTTTACACTATCCTTCTTCCTCAATTTTTTATTTGTCTGAGAGACTTGTGTCTCCAGGATATGACATATTTTCTTTCCATCATTATCGAATATCGATCTCTTTTACTATATTCAAAACCCATGTCATTTAGTAGCCTACGAAATGTGGTTTTTGAAAAAGCTGACAAGTCCTTATCATCCTTCACTCCGTTCATTATGCTGTCGACGGTTGGTGGTATGTTTCCCAAAAAAAATCATGGACAATTTTCCCTATTCGAGATTTCACTTCCTCATCGTAAGTATTCTCACGTGAATTGGACTGGAAACTGTTTTTCTTCCTTTTTTGTACCGGTTTCAGTTCGCCTTGCTGGGCCTCTTTGGCATGTCATAAATTTTACGAACACCGCATATTTTTAAAACTTTTTCCACGGTAATGGTCAAGATGTCACCATTTTTTAAGTTCAGATGATAGTTCAATACATTTAACACAACACGTTTTACTTGCACACTAAGAGTCATATCCTATTTGAAATTCACGGCAACAGCTCCATAAGTAGCTACTTTCATCCGCTTGCGAAAATGAAATAGAACTGAGGTTTCATAGTTTTGGCCAACAAGTTTTTGGTCTAATGGCCCGTACCTATATTGCCAAAGAGACATGTTTGCTTTGCTTGGACAATGGGGATTAAAACTGATTCGTTTCTCCTAATGACTTTATAATGATATTTATTTCCCAAAGAATGTGTTTGGTAAATATAGATAAGCTACCGACAATGAGTTTTTGATATATTTTACTTTTTATAGTATCTTTCTTCATGTTATTGTTTAGTTCGACAATGTAAATCTTATTTATACATCGATTATTGAATTATGCCATAGTTGAAACAATAACGATAGTCTTTTATACAACCGAGACAATTTACACACAATTGCCTGTTTGTTTGGATTGTTGTTTCTAGTTTCTGTTTGGTTTTTGGTTTGACAGTGGGTTTTATAACATTACTTTTAGAAGCCGTGTTAAATTGTGATATTATTATAACTAGTGCATAAGCCCATAAGCGACTTAAAAAATGTCAGATAGTGACGAAAATGTTGGATCTCCTCCCAGTAAAAAAAAGAAAATTTACCAACAAAAATACAAACTAGACTGGGAAAAGGATTGGACTTGGGTCATGTCGAGTAAAAAAGGCCCTCTCCATGCTTGGTATCTCTATATTTATTCAGTGATTATCTATTTTCTAGACATAATATTTGAAAACATTATTTTGTCTGTAGCTTTTCATGGCTATTGTTAATTGAAGTAAAACTAAAGTTTTTGGTTTTATACGATGTATTGTACATTTTAACATAACAAATGTTATAGCTTTGCAATATTTTCAGATGATTTACCTATATTTGACTTATCCAGGTTCAAAAGTTAAAGACCTTATAATTATGCTGACATAATTATTAACAACCATAATTCAAATTTTATTTAATAAATAATAAATAAAGAACCAAATGATTGGAATAAAAAAGTGCTCACATCACAACTATCATTAAGTTTTATAGGGTATAGGTAATATCTATGCCATAAGTGGTCATAATATTTAGATAAAAGCTTAGTCATCTGGTTGAAATGGATATGACAACCATGATCTTTTCTGCTAATGGATTAAGTTCATTGATGTTTATGTTATGTTATGGTTTGTTATGATTAGGAATGAAAGTAGAATTACAAATTTCTAGGAATTGTTCTTTCTTTGCAAAGTTATTTTTAAAAAATAAAGGGACGTAACAAATGAATTTTAATACGCAAGTATTAAAAAATACTAAAGAAAATAATTTTTTTCTTTTTTAATTTTGATAAATATCGAACGTTGTCATTATCACTGTTGTTGTTACTCTCTTCTAAGCTTCTTCTTTTTGATGTGCCTATCTGTGTCTGTGACGAATGTTGGCGATCATCATGGCAATCTTCACTTTATCTGCAGCACCGCGGAAAAGCTGCACAGGTGTTGTGTTGAACCAGGTTCTGAGGTTCTCTCACCAGGATGTTCTTCTTCCGGATCTCGCTTTCCAAATATTTTTCCTTGTAGGATCGCTTGTAGAAGGGCATATCTGAATTCATTTCGCGTAATATGTCCAAAGTATTTCAACTTTCGAGATTTAATGATGGTTAGTACCTTTTCTTCTTTATGGTGTCGAAGCTTGGACTATTAATGTTGACTTAATGAGAAAGCTGGAAGCTTTTGAAATGTGGCTTTTTAGGAGAATGTTGAACATTCCCTGGACCGATCATATTACGAACGAATTGGTATTGCACAGAATGGGAAGAGACAGAGAACTTTTGACCACCATTAAAAAGAGGAAAACAGCATATTTGGGGCACATACTTCGAAATGATAAGTACGAGTTACTACAGCTGATTATACAGGGAAAAATCGAAGGAAAAAGAGGTCCTGGTAGACGACAAATATCCTGACTGAAAAACATTCGCGACTGGACCGGGTTAAATACACATACGCTTTTCAGAAAAGCAGAAGATAGAGACGAATTTGCAATGGTTATAGCCAACCTTCATTAGTGGAGTCGGCACTAGAAGAAGAAGAAGTACCTCTCGATTCTTCCCCATTCTTTTAAGGACCTCCTTAATTATGATCCTATCAGTCTATGGGATTTTAAGAATTCTCCGATATAGCCACATGTCAAATGCTTCCAATTTTCAGTACATATCTTCGTTCAAGGTCCATGATTCAACACCATAAGCTTATATTCCTTAATTTTTTTTTGTTACATCTAAACTTTTTTATAAAAAAACTTATTTGATCGGCGAGCACGCCACTAGTCGGCAGTTAAAATGGACAATACATGGTATAAATCCGAAACTATTGTTTTACTTCAATACTTGAAAACATTTTAGGTGTAAAATCTGCAGTTGTGATATTTTCATATCTAGAGGAAAGGGCGAACTAAAGAAGCATGAAAACACTGCAAAACATATAAAATCAAAATCGGCTGTAAAAGTACAACCATCTGTAGAAAGCTTTTTTAAAAATCAATCAAAAAATGTAGATTATAAGGCCAAGGAAGGAATTTTGCGCTTAGCAGCATTTTTAACAGAACACAACATGCCAATAAATGTGATTGGACATTTAGCACCATTGTTCAAAACTATTTGTTCGGATTCAGATATTGCCAAATCAATGAAATGTGGCCGTTCACAAATGAGCAGTATTATTAAAAATGTTACTGGAAATGAAGCTCGCTTACAACTCGTACAATTGTTAAGGCTGTTTTCGCAGTTAGAACACACTGCGATTTGAAGTAGGCGTATCACTTACTTTTCTACAATGCTCACGTCAGGACCTACGTGACTTCCTAATTTGAAATGATGTTTACTCAGTGGCGCCGGCCCACGGGTTGTTTATTGACAATAAATGCATTATTCTCCATTCAAATTAGTTTTGTCGGAATACTTTTTTTAGATTGATTATCGTAGATGTTTTAAAAAGAAATAATCACATTTTTAATTTATATGTCTTAGCTAAACATAGTATTGAATAAAAATTTGTGAAACGTGACTGCAAAAAACACTATGGTGTTTATTTATAATAAATTTAAAATAACATAAAAATATTATTATCAAAAAAATTACAATTTAATGTCACAAACAAATAAACAATTTCGCAGTTGTAGCTTGAAAATTATTTCAAGAAGTTATTTATTTGTTAGAGAAAACTGATATTAGCGTAGTAAAAATTAAACAAAAAATATTTTTATTTTTCTATAAAAAATTGGTACCTGCGAAACCATCATAATAGTAAATGTATTTATCTGACAAGTATTTCGAGGCGACGCACTGTGAGGAAAAAGTTCTCTGAATGGAATATACATTATTTTAATATATTTATAGATTGCAGTTACATAAGAAAAGTATCCAATTTATGAATAAAACACAAATCGTAGATAGTTATTTCATCATCATCAGTGGCATTACAGCTCGTCATGAGCCAAAGCCTTCTTCAGAACAATCTTCCATTCGCCCCTGTCTTTGGCACCTCTTCCCCAAGCTCTAACTCCGATGGATTTTAGATCATCCTCTATGATATCTTGATACCTAAGTTTTGGTCTTCCTCTGGATCATCTTCCCACTGGTCCTCTTCGGTCGAAAATTTTTCTGATCGTTTCATCTTCATCTCGCCTAATTACATGTCCTATCCATTAAAGGCGTACTAATTTAATAAATTTTACAACGTCAGGTACTACACCTGAAGAAGTATCGTAGTTTACTTTATACGATCTTTTTGACCAAGCACCATCAGCTATAACGGTTATTAACCCATTTCCGTCGGAATCTACTTCACCAATTTCGTTGGCTAAAGCTAATTCCTCCCGTCCAGCCTCTTCTATGGAATCACAAAGTGTTTGGCCGATGATATCTGCAACTGTCTCCGTATGTTTTGCATACTGCCTGTAGGACATCACAGGTATATTTAATGCAGCGTGCTGCTGCTGTATGTCTGAATAACCAGAACCATTCAAGTTCAGTGAATTGTTACCAGAATCCTATGTTGCTATCTCCTTTTCAATATTGAACATTTGACATTTAAAAGTCAATGTACTTATCAATCCGTCCATTTTTTCTTTGATAATCTCCATATTAGAAAAGTTGCATGAAAATGGAGAATGATTATTCAAACCTTGAATAGATTTAATGAAAAAGTTTATGTCCACTATTTTTCTGCCTTCTACCGAAAAAGATGGTTTTTGCGGAGAGGAAATCTCAACTGACTGAGAATGACAGCTATTAGTAGAAATAACAATAAAATTTAAAGTATTTTCTGCAAATGATATTATTTGTTATTATTATTATTTAAGAGTAGAACATTGGTAACATTTTGACCATAAACAAATAATATGTTATTTAATTAATAATAAAATTATATTTATATATAAATATATATATATATATATATATATATATATAAATAAATAAATATATATAAGTTAAATAAAAGCTTTTAAAAACGGTTGTAATATAAATAATAAATACTAAAGCAGTGCAATTGCTCTCCTTTTCCTTGACATAGGACGTTTATTACTGGGACTCATTTTTTATCTTGTCTCTTATAACTTATATCACTAACCTAATGTAATACTTAAAAATACGAGTAAACTAAAGAACTTTTAACTTATACCACTAAACTAATAATATATTACTTAACTTACACGTAAACTAAATAATTTCAATATTTTCAAAATAAATAAGAATACTGTAAACTGTAAAAACTAAGCAAGTTGATAAAGAAAATACAAGAATGAAAGAACTAAAATGGATTCTAATTCAAGCGAACTAACTGACCGTACCCATAGAGAAATAAAAATAAGACCGTACCGTACGTTCATGGGATTTGACGTCACTAATGCGATAACGATCAAGCTCAGCGACAATGATGAGGAACACGTTTCACTATTAGATTTCAGTATTTTTTAGCAATTTTCTTCAAAGTTTGAATACGCTTTTCTCGATTATTACTGGACACAGAAAGGTGAAAAAAGAATCAACGATTACAGAAAAAAAACTCTTTCAACTGATGGGCGTGAAAAGTTTGGTTATAATAGAACGTTAAACAGTATAATCCAATTTTTCAACAGAAAATTCAAAAAAATAAAAAAAGTAAAACCATCAGTTTAAAGGCAACATCATTTCATATAACATGTCCAAATTTCGAGACATTTCGTCGGTAAATAACAGAGAAAAATTTTGGTGCACTGATAAAACAGCCTTGAGAAAATAAATTTAGTTTAATGGCAGACGAATCTACAGACAGAAGTTGTTCCAAGCATTTATGTCTTGTTGCTAGGGTGATCGTTAATCACAATATTGAGGATTGCTTTTTAGCTCTTTTGCCAGTTCAAGACGCAACAGCAGCTGCCTTGTTCAATTTAATTAAGACATTTTTCGAGAAAAATAGCATCCCATATGAAAAAAATTTAATTGGGTTTGCAGCTGACGGAGCTAATAACATGATGGGTGCTCATAACTCATTAGCCAGTAGGCTAAAAGAAAAATGTCCCAATCTGTTTGTACTAAAATGTGTCTGTCATAGCTTCCATCTCTGCGCTTCTTATGCCTGTGAGAAGTTACCCCCTGAAGCAGAACAGTTAGCGAGAGAAGTATGTCCAGTTTTTTCTAAATTTGCGTATTCTGTATTATATTTTTCTTATTTTAGGTGTATAATTTCTTCTCAAACAGTCCAAAAAGGTTAAACCAATACAAGGAATTTCAAGAGTTCGCTAATGTGTCACCTCATAAAATTTTACATCCCTCCCAAACCAGATGGCTTTCGTTAGAATCTGTAGTTAAAAGGCTTTTATCTCAGTATGCAGCGTTAATACTCTACTTCACAGAACAAAGTTATGAAGGTGTTATTGGGGCTGATATTATTTTACAAAAACTTCAAAAACCTGATATTAAATTGTACTTGGAATTTTTAGCGTATATGCTACCTTTTTTCAATAGGCTCAATAGATTAATGCAACGTGAAAAGCCCCAAGTCCATAAAATATATATCGAAATAACTTCAACTTTAAAAACTATATTACAATGTTATATCAAACCTAATGTATTACACAAAGATTTATATGAAATTGATTATGCTAACCCTCGAAACTTTTTAGATATTGAAGATATGTATTTCGGAGCATCAATAAGTACAAGCCAAGTAGATAAAGATATTTTGAAAATGGTAAAAATTAAGTGTATAAACTCTTATATCGAAAGTGTTAAACAAATAACAATTAGATTTCCTTTAAAAAATTCCACAATTGAAAAAATGCAATTTTTTGACCCCGAAATTATAAAACAAAAAAAAAACCATTCATTTCTGATGTGGCAATGAGTTTTCCTAACCTGATTAGTCCAGAAAATTATCAAGATTTAGATAATGAGTGGAGAATGTTATTAAATTTTCCACTTGATGATATCGATAATGATAATGATATTATAGGATTTTGGAAAAGAATTGCACTTGTAAAAATAGGGGATGTTTCTTTAAAATTTCCCACTTTGGTAAACTTTGTTTTTAATATCTTATGTTTACCCCATTCAAGTGCTGCCGTAGAGAGAATCTTCTCTCAAATAAATCTAACAAAAACACAATTTCGGAACAGAATTAAAATTGATACCATGGAGGGAATTTTACATACGAAACGTTTAATTGGAAATAATGGTTTAATGCTTGATTATTGCATAATAATATGCTTAATGCTAATTGCTTAATAATATGCAATATCCAACGACCAGTCGTACAGCACTGATTGAAAATGAAACATGCAGAGACTTGTTTTGCCCATACACTCTCGTTCTTCCCCGCGCGATGATAATTGCACACGCTAAAAATCAAGACGATCCTGATTTTGAGAGGCTTGATTGCGCATTCCACATTTTTCGCCATACACACACACTTTTAACTGTACCCCGTGCCATGCACATTCAATCCTTCGCGCTTCCTTCTGAGTGAGTGGGCGCCTTAACTGTCGCTTCTACTATAGTGTCGATGCACACACTAGCCCAGGAGGGCCGACGGCTTAACGTGCCCTCCGAAAAACGGTGAACGGCTGGTATCATTTTAGAAATGAAAATGTCATTGTTGATTCTGAGATCGAACTCGTGCACTTTGGCTTATGAAGCCAGTATCTTGACGCTACGGCCATCAAAAAAGCACTAGAAAATGCAAAAAAGATATAAGAACAAATAGTAGACCTCTATGTAATACAAGATACGCTGACGATACACCAATGTTCCTGCACTGCACTAAGTCAAAGAAGAACAATGTCTTTTGATTTATTTGACATCCTCCTTAATATTGATGAACGTTGCAGATAGTATTCTTTTTTTTTTTCTTGCTGTGCCTATATCTTAACATAGGATTTCCCAGATTAAATGATACAAGTATTGCGCCATTGCTCTTTTGGAGAGATTGGCAAGTCATCAGAAGATCGAGATTATCCTTTGACGGTGAAATGTGTAGAGTTACAGAAGATCATAAATGAGCACTCTGGAAAAGCACTTTTTCAGTTTCTGCATCGACTTTGGCAATGACCCATTAAGTATATAAAACGTTAATAAAAATAAGTCATTCCAAATCGTATAATTAATTTATTTTACAGGGAGAAATGGTCACCTATGGTAGAATAGTATCTGATTCGGATGGAAGGATCAATTCCCAATCCATACTCCTAGAAGGCACCGACGAAACGAACTTATGCTACACTACTCGCTTAAATCTCAGCAAACTCTCGAGTTATTCCTTATTTCCCGGCCAAGTAATAGCAGCAAAAGGAAACAACGTAAAGAATCTAGCGTTTGTTGCCGAAAAAATTTATACAGACGCCCATTTGGACTTGCCCGAACCACCACTAGTTCAAAACGGTAAGTATTTCTCTATGAAATGTTTCAAGATCCTGCAATTTGATTAGATTAATATAAAAAATTGTTCATGTATAAATTTTGCTAAAGACTGACATATAATTACTCCAGCAATATAATTTTTTCTCGTAAATGCAAAAAAAAAACAATTTTTATTTTGTAACTTCAAAGGGCTGTAACTTTTTTTTGTGTACACTTTTGTACTAAGGTAAGTTGGTTTCAATCAATTTATTTTTGTCCCTGGAATGCGTGTTTTCATTTATGACATACCTTTTTGAAACACCCTGTATTATACCAAATTAAAAATAATTAATAAAGGAACTAAACTAAAATTATAACTAAGAAGACTATAAAACACTAAACTAAGAATAAAATAAACTAAATAAATAAAAAAGAAAAATACAACACAATAGCACAGATTAGACAATAGGCTTAATATCAATGCAACAAACAAAAAATAAATAAAGGATGTTGTCCCTTGGTAAAAGTTTGTGAACGTGGACATAAGAATAAGGTGCAATTTTTAAATATGTTAGTGTTACCGGTACTATTCCCGAAAATCATATGATTTTATCACGCTGAGTAGGGACTTTCCTATTCTCCTGTGACATGCTATGACCAGCCGCATGACAGTGCTTATGATAAATCATTTGATAAAATCATTTGATAAAATCACAGAGTGTAAACATCTAAATTTCATTCCATGACCAAATCATGACAAATCACATGATAAATCATGTAGTGTAAAGTCGACTTTACAGTACTTAGACAGTATAATAAAGTACTCCAACGGTAGCCTAATTTAATATTTTTTCAATGTGTCATAAATGTCGATTGCTGAATATTATCGGTATGACACCTCTTCGATTGCTTTGAACGTAAATAAACAAATTTTTAAGATTCCACTAAACATGTAAATTGCTAAATGATCACTAATTGTCCAATATATTTACGAACATTAACTATAAAAAAAATAATTACTATAATTTTCAATAATATTTAAAAATCTATTAATATTTCGTCTTAGTGTTGTAACTTTCATTTCTATTTCAATGACCTGTTGTGTTATAGGAAAGAATATAACTACAAATAAGGTAAAAAAAAGTTTTAGAGTCTTATATTCAAATGGATTTATTACTACAACGATTATTAGTAATTTCATGATAATTAGATCTAAATAGACATTTGTCTACTCGTTATTTAATTATATACTGTATTACTGGTAATTATAATTATTCTACCGAGAAAATGAACTAAATATTTTTCGACGTTTCGGAAAGTAAATGAAATTTTTTAGCAGATGTTCTTTTTGTTAAAGCCTCCTTGCTAATTTCACAACTTTTGTGCTCACATATCCTTAATCAAGTTGGAGAATTTCAACAAAATGTCTTTTCTAAAAATAGCTTATGGTGATTGTAGTGACTAAGTCCTTAGATATTTGTAAAAATCTCCCCGGAAGGTTGTTTATACCTAAACTCGAAATGCAATAGGATTGTCAGTCATTTTCTAAATCCCAAACACTTGGTGGATAGCGACTGAGTACGGATTTATTTATTACCATATAAATTCGCCACACAATTAATATTTGTGCTGCTATAGACAAAGAGTACAGTAGAGTATTGATGCAGGGTATGCACCAAATGAGTACCAGGCTACTCAGGCAAAATACGAAACTGTGATAGTGTCAGGAATTGCACAAGAAAAAAAGGCAAGGAATCTACGAGTGCGCAGTATGATATCCAGACAGAAAATGGACACACAAATAAAAAAATTTATGAACTGGAAGAAGTAGAACACGAATGTGAAGAATATTATAAGTAAACAGTCAAGAGAGATGACGAAGGAAGATATGAAGTAAAAATACCGTTTAAAGACAACCCAGAGAAACTAGACGAAATACCTGTAGACATAATACGGTTAATAGAAGAACAGCAAATTGGAATATTGGTCGACTTATTCAATACAATATACAGTACAGGAATCATTCCCAGAGATTGGCTGATGTCAACATTCATAACACTACCAAAAAAATCAAATGCAAAAGAATGCCAAGACCACCGGATAATAAGTTTAATGAGTCATACGCTCAAAATATTTTTAAAAATTATACACCGGAGAATACACAACAAACTTGTGCAGGACATAAGTGACACAATTTGGATTTAGAAATGCACTGGGAACGAGGGAAGCCCTGTTCGCTGTGAATGTACTTGTGCAAAGGTGCATGGTGTATGAATAATATACGGTTTGCCGACGATACTATTTTATTAGCGGAATGTCCTGAGGATTTACAACATTCTTGAGGTTGACAGAGTGGTAGAAGTCAGTGAAGAAAACGGACTGTCCCTAAACACAAAAAAGGCACAATTTATGGTAATTACAAAAGCCCAACATCGCCAAGATAACATAACAATACATGGAGAACAAACTAAAAAAGTTGAAAAATATAAATATCTGGGTACAATAATTAATGAAAATAATGAATACACAGAAGAGATTAAGGCAAGAATAGGACAAGCAAGACATCCTTTCAACAAACTGAAAAATACTCTGCAGCAGGGACATTTCAATTTCTTTAATGATAAGACTTCTGAGATGCTACGTGTTCTCCGTATTATTTTATGGATTGGACGCTTGGACTTTAAAGAAATATGTTTCGGACAGATTGGAAGCCTTCGAGTTATGGGCCTACAGAAGGATATTAAGAATGAGTTGGGTAGATAGAGTCACGAATGTCGAGGTGTTGAGAAGAATGGGAAAAGATAAAGAGGTCTTAAATACAGTTAAAGTCAGAAAACTGCAATATCTGGAACATATTATGAGGGGCGAGCGTTATAACTTGTTGCAATTAATAATGCAAGGAAGAATACAGCGTAGAAGGAGTCGTGGAAGAAGACGCATCTCCTGATTTAATGATTTGAGAGCTTGGTTTAACTGCACTTCTGCTGACCTTTTTAGAGCAGCGGCGTCGAAAGTGCGAATTGTCATGATGGTTGCTAACCTTCTTAGAGGAGATGGTACGTGAAGAAGAAGAAGAGAAACTAGCAGAAACGAGACAACAGTCATTTGCAAGACTAATGCAATTGGAGAAAACATTTACCAAAGATAACAAACTAGAAATGGACTATAGACAGTCCATTGAAAACTATGAAAAACAGGGTACATGGAGATAATAAAAAACTGTGAAGGAGGTTACTATCTACCGCATCACCCGGTAAAAAAGGAGGATAGTACAACGACAACGAGCTGTATTTGACGCATCGAGTAAAAGCTCAAGAGTTCACCACATGAACAAAATGTATAAAGGTAGAAGAAAAGATATGACATATGGACACAAATATAATTTTGATAGAAGAAAAGAACATAATTAGGAACAATAATTACCGAAATACAAATGAATATGAAAGACGTAATACGAGAATTTATCATAATAGAAGTAGATTTCAAATGAACAGAGGAGCAATGCAAGCTCAACTAGGAAGAAATAATAATCAATGTACACAGGTGGAATACCTGAACGTATTGTAGTTAAGGTAGGGCCAATATGTGGTCTTTGAGATGTTGTGAGTTTTATTAAACAAACAATACTTAGCACACTTAAGCCAATTAGACGATTGAGCCTTCGGTTACCTTCAACTAACTAACCTTATAGAAGAAATAAATATACAGTCCACTTGCTATCGAAGAAGCAAAAGATCTGGGGGGAAGCTATTCCTGATCAGGAATAAGTAACTTGCCTGATCTTATACATGGTTACAAATTTACTACTTCAACCAGTTTTAAAACATCTTCGGGTAAAGGAAAACGTCTCATTATTAGTGGCATTCCTCTATATGAAAAAAATGTAAGGAAATTAAAAAATAGAAAATCACCAGCAAAGGACAGAATACCGATCGAACTCCTAAGTACGGAGGAGGACCAGATCTGACCAAACAACTATTAATTAAAGAAATAAAAGAACAAAACAGAATTCCTCAAGAATAGAGATCATGCATCCTAATATCTGTCTTCAAAAAGGGAGACAAAATTAAAACATGGCTGATTCCGTCTGCGCGAACGAGATGCGCGTACTTATTTTTTCAAGCAGAGTGGACATTCTGATTGTTTATTATTTTGTGGTAAAACACTATGGAACAAAGCTAAAATTACAGATATACGACGTAGATGCAAGGTGGAGAACATCAAAAACTGGGTAACAAATAGAAGAGTAGAATGGAACGATCATAAAAGCCGAATGATATCAAATAGAATAATAAGACGGCAAGAGACAGTTCTCCAATAGGAAGACCACGTAAACGAACAACGTACTGGAAGCACATTGAAAACAAACAGTCATGTCTATATAAGAAGAAGAAGAAGAAGAGGAAAAAATACCAACTTCTGCATTTCGAAAAACAGACATTACCGAGGTATTTATTTTTTTTTACTACATTTGTGCAATACTCTGAAAAATCCTTCATCCTACGTGAAAAGAATACTGCAAGTGCGTAATTTTATTATTTGTTTTTAAATCAGTAGGTATCTATTTTTGAATACGAATTTCTTTTTATCAATTTCAATTTATTAAGCAGATTATTCCAATATATTAGTTAGAAAAAGTATATGAAATTGTGTATAGTACTCTTCTTCTTGTACAAATACTACAGAATGAAAGAGAAATGAAAGAAGAAAGAATGAATGAAAATACTAGAGAATAGTTAGAAACAAAAAGTCGTGGCTGCAAAATATTCGGAACTGGACAAACATGAATTTACGAGAATAATTATTTCACGCTGCTAAGGACAGAGAAACTTTATGAAATATTGCCTGTAATCTCCATTTAATGGGAATGGCATATGAAGAAAGAGATTCTTCCTCTTGATCATTGAAAGTTGTAGAAAAACGCCAGCTAATAAAAACTGGCAACTTAATTACTTTAATATTGCAAATATTGATTACAATTAAAGATTCTAAAATAACTAAAAAAATATATTGCATAATTTTTCTGACAGATGAATCCTTACAATGATTTCCCTGAATATAATAAATTTACACCGCAATTTTGATTTACATTCGTCTCTCGTCGCAGATACCTCCACCGTCTATGCTTTTATAACGATAACCTGACAATTAAATTTCGAGTTTACAATTTGAATATTGTGCAAATAAAACACTTGTGTAAGATTCTGAAGAAACTTATATCCTTACACGGCATTGAAAGTACGATATAAATGGATAGAAATTAAATCAGTTCGCGGTGCAAATTCTTTTCAAGACTTACTTATACAATTAGTAAAAAATATTCAAAAGCGTAGAACTAAAAAATCGTGAAAAAGTTTTGAAAATTTGCTTATAATATTGGATGTCTCGGGGCTAATAATGGATGTATAGAAGCAGTTTCGGATTACAGCAGATGGTGAGCCTGAACAAGTATCTGACTCCAAGCAGATCGATCCTCGTCCACTGGGTACCATATTATCATTGCCAGCTTCCTCAAAGTATCGAGAGTTATGTTGCCTTTGATTAAATATACAATGCTACAAATAGCTGTTTTTTAATTCTTACATCATATACACCCTTCTATATGCAACGTGAACTCATTTCGATAGAATAGTCATAATTTGAACCATACACCTCTTCCTTTCACTTTCAGGTTTTTCCCTTAACATAGCAACTACTAGATCACCAAATAATCGCTCTGAATTCTTCGTGTCTTCAGTATTTTCTAGCTTTTGTCGTTTTCCATTCGTTTTGTTACTGGTGCTGTTTATTGGAAGTTTTCGCGACGAGCTATCAGCGATTTCGACGGATGTACTTTCGATTTTAATGTCTTTAGTGAGCTCAAATCTTTGTGAATCATCAAACTTTTTATGTGATGGTGTAGTTAACTCAGTTTTCTTTGTATCGGTTTTCTTAATTGATTCAGTAAGTGGCACATTATCTGAAAAATAATAGAAACAAATGTTAATTAATATAGAACTATGTTGATGGAAAAAATACATGTGTAGTAGAGAAAAAGGTGGGATACTTATGAAGACGTTTCATATTATCTAATTACATACTGTAAAATTCTCGTTATCTTCAAGTGACTTGATAATCTTACTATATTAGTTCATGCGTATCATCGAGCACAACCAATTATGTCAGACCTTCACGAAATTCCAAACAACCAAAATTGAACTACATACTATTGTACTATTGTACTTGAAACAATAACTTCATAAAAAATTCACCGTAGGGGAGAGGGGGGTTAGTGTGGACATGGGGTTAGTGTGGACATAGTTAATTATTTAAAAACTCGCATTTAAATCTGCCGCCCAGTCTGTTCAGGAAGTGACTATTAACACCACCGAACACCACGTAAAAGTTGGTTGAAATATTTTCTATAATATGGCCGCCAGTGACAGAAAGTGATTTTGTGTGTTGTATCCATTTAGTTCACACGGTAAGTAAAATTATACTAAAATTGAAGTTATTGAACTAATTGTATACCTAAGTTAGTGTATGGCTTCTGGAATACTTAATTACTACATTTGATATGGAATGAGATAAAATTATCATTTTTCGAAACGTCATTCCATTGTTACTGTCAAACATGGCGTTCGGGGTTAGTGTGGACAAATCATCAGCTGTCCACACTAACCCCACAAATGATTATATTTCCAAAAATCATGTGATAAAAATCGCTTTTTTGTTTCAGATGAGGACTTACAGTAGAAAAACGGCGAGAGCTGATATTGATGAAAAAGTCGTAGAGCGTGCAATAAAGGATATCCTAAGAAAAAAAGGAAGCTTGAGAAATATTGCAGAGAAATATGAATTGAAAAAAAGTATGCTTCACAAAAGAGTCATTTCGGCTACGAGGAACCTTCAAGATGCTAATATACCCTCTGGTGATGATTCAGGTAACGAAGATGAGTTAGAAATTGTTAGCTTGAATGTTTCTGGCGTCAATAAATTTCGAGGTCGCCAAATATTTTCTGATAACAAGAACAACACATTGTCAATTATCTTAAGAAGGCGTCTCGATTACATTATGGCTTGACTTACAAGCAGGCTTGTACCCTAGCTTTTGAGTATGGTAGTGCTCTACAAATAGAAATTCCTTCGAATTGGACTAAAAATAAGATAGCAGGAAAGGACTGGATATATTCATTTATGAAACGACATGGTGATTTATCTCTTAGAAAACCTGAAAATACAAGCATAGCACGAGATGCAGCCTTTAACAAATCCAACGTGGATTTATTTTTTGATAATTACATTGGAGTTTTAGATAAATTTAAAGGAAGGCCAGAAAGGATAATAAATTTAGATGAGACAGGTATACCCACGGTCTTACCACCACCCAAACGTATAGCTGAAAAGGGAAAAAAAAACAAATAGGAGCTGTGGCCTCTCAAGAACGCGGTGAAAATGTTACAATGTGCGGAATTATAACAGCCACTGGACAAGCAATACCTCCAGTTTTCATATTCCCCAGGAAGAATATGAAAGACCGGTTCTTAGATGGTGCACCAATAGGGAGCATTGGTCTGGCTCATCAGTCTGGCTATATGACTGCTGAATTATTTTTAGAAGTACTAAAGCACATAAAAATGCACTTAAGTGCTTCTAAAGAAAACCCTCTACTGATATTAATGGATATTCATTCAAGTCATATAAGTTTGGAAACTATAAACTTAGCTAGAGAATCTGGAATTACTCTTTTATCGTTTCCGCCACATTGTAGCCACAAACTACAGCCGCTAGATGTTGCAGTATATGGTCCTTATAAAGCTGCATTACGGGTTGCAATGGGAGACTGGCTTCAAAATCATCCAGGCAGACCTATACAAATATATGATGTTGCTCAACTGTGTGGTATTGCTTTTCCTGTGGCATTTACAATGAAGAATATAACATCTGGATTCAGATCTGCTGGTTTATGGCCAATAAATCGTCTTGTATTCACCGATGAGGATTATGAAGCTGCCGAAACAACAGATAGGAATCAAGAACCACCAACAGTAATGAACCCAAGAAATCCTGAAGATCCTGAGCGATTAGAAGTTGCTTCAATCTCCACAAGACTGCTACCTGTAGCCTGTAGCTCCCATTACGCTTTCACCATCAGTAGCAACTACATCAACAGCTGTAATTACTCCTGAGAGCTGCCGCCCTTTTGTAAAAGCAGATCGCTCATCAAACTCCAAAGCAAGAAAAAATAAAAAGTCGACTATTTACACGAGCACACCAGTGAAAGATCAGTTGGAAGCTGAAAAAGAGGCTAAAGATTTGAAGGAAAGACGTGCGCAAGAAAGAGCTGAAATGCGAGAAAAGAATAGAGTGAAGAAATCTCTTTCCTATGAACCAAAAAGGAGTAGGAAAAAATATTTATCTTCCAATTCTTCTACAGAAGTAATACTTGAATCAGAGGATGAAGGCTGGATGGAAGATGATGGTCAGGACAACGATATTTTTATGGACAAACAAATGGAGAAAAATGATTTCGTACTTGTCAAATTTATGGGTAAAAAATCGGTAACACACTATGTTGGCCAAATCGTAGATATTCGAGATGTGGAGGTACAAATTAATTTTTTAAGGAAAAAAGTGAATAATATCGTATTTCCCGAAGTTGAAGATGTCTCAGTTGTCGACAAGAACGATATTGTCAGAATTTTGGAGCACCCAGTAGACACTGGCACGAAAAGGCAAGGAAGATTATTTTCATTTAATATTAATTTCAGTTCTTATAATGTATCGTAGTTTCTTTTTGTTAACATAAAGTTTTCAGTATTCCTGTATATGTTTTACTATGCGTCCACTATAACCCCATACTCTGTCCACTTTAACCCCACCACGGGGTCATTGTGGACAAATTATTGATTCCGATTTGAATCAAAATATTTGTTCTATTAAGAAAGATACAAATAAAATATTCACATCGAAAGTTGAGTTGATGTTTACAGTAAATATGTGAGGTAAGTTTAGCAATAAGAATCTTATACATATTTTTTAATTTGCTAATAAGTAAAAATGGTCCACAATAACCCCCTTCTCCCCTACAACACAGTAACCCCCTTCTCCCCTACAACAATGCAAAAACTTAGAGGCTATCAAGGAATAGAGAAGCAACGGAAGCAGACCAAATATTGAGATCTCTTGCTAAAATTACAAATAATAAATATGATAAATCAATGTTGTTCTGTGACACTGTATATGGAACAAGTAGCAGGAAAACTGAAGATGCAGCTAAAGCTAAAAATCTTAAGGGAGACTAGATTAACCGGGAATAAAATAAAAGGGAAGTGGAAGGACATAATTTTTACGGAAATTTGTGATGGAAATATAAAAACACCGTTGAACAGTTGATGATAAATGAGCATGAAATAAAGATCATAATGTTTGAGTGTAATGCGAAAATTTGAATTCCGACTCGGAACTGGAAACTATCATGGACATCATCTTATTATCCTCTGTTAAGAATAAAGTATGATACTGAACATTATTTATTTTGAACTTTCTGCTATTCCCCTATACACGGGAAATGCACTAGCAGATACATCAGAGAACATCAAATTAATTACCCTGTACGCTGTACCCAGGATCTACAAAAAGATACGCAGGAGCTGATATCCAAACATATTCACAACAATGCGGTTGTGTTTAGAATCCAAGTTTTGCTGTAGCGCATTAAGAAAAACACTACAAATTAAAGAAAGAATTAAGAAGCTCCACAATGTCAACATTGTGCAACAAATAGGGGAATCTTTAAATATCGACATAAACAGTATTAATGAGAGCACAAACGAAATAACAGAAAAATTAAGTGAGATTCAGACAACGTGCACTATTCACTAGTGAAACAATACCGAGTTAATAAAAGGGAATGGATGACCGAATATGATGGAAGAAAGACGGAAATTAATGAACAATAAAAAATCAACATATCTAGAAATACACAGAAGAAAAAGGACAAAAGTTATAGAAGCTAAAGATATTTGGTTGTCAGAAATATAAAACAATATTAACTATCACAACATGTACAACAAAAATTAAAGGAGTGACCAATAAAAGAAAATACAAAGACTTAACAACTGCGAATATGTAAAAATAACGAAAAAAGCTAACATATAATTCACCCAATTCTCAGATACTATACACAGATATACTTAAATGATATATTATACCCAGGGATAAAAAATGCTGCAAAGTTTCTCAAAAATAACAAATACCCAGGCTCTGATAAGATTCATATAGAAATACAAAAAATCCTAAGTGAAATGGACAATTAATTCCTAAACATTCTTAATTCTCTCCTGAATAATATATGACAGTGGCAAAATACCGGACAATTTGCTACACTCAACTTTTTTGTAAGCAAAACCAAAATTCTACACATTCTGATTACACAGGTTGATAAGCTTAATGAATCATATAATTAAAGTATTCACAAAAATTATATTCAATAGAATATACAGCAGATGAGATTCACAGTTTGATTTCAGAAAAGCTTTTGGCACAAGAGAAGCAGTTTTCTGCCTACAGGTACAGATCCAATGGAGCAGAGAGAAGAAGGAGTAGAAAGATGACATACTTAGGGCACGCGACGCGCAATCAGTAGTATCAACTAATTAAACTAATTTTACAAGGCAAGATAGAAGACAAAAGATCTCAAGGGCGCAGGACATCGTGGTTGAAGAACATCAGACTGTGGGCAGGAATGACTACCGTACATCTATTTAGAGCAGCTGTCAACAAAGTTGTATGGACCAACGTGATTGCAAACATCCACAGAGGAGAGGTAAAGATAATTCATAATGTCGTGGACCTGACGTCATTATTTAGTGACGTCGATCTACGGATGAAACAACGAAATCAGGCATTGCTAAAAACATTGAGTTCTCTTCGGTGCGTTATCTTAGCGAGACAGAGACGAACTGGTTTTTGGCGTTAGTGCAATAGCTTTAATATTTTTGTATTTTTGGGATCAATCGTTTTTAATATTTTATAGTGAGATAATGTAAAACCTACCGGTTTTACAGGGAAAGTAACAATAGAAAAGTGGTCCATAGATAAGGGAGGCAAATTATTTTTAACGTTTATTCATTTATGAAACGGGAAAAAGATTTGGGATATTGCACAACTCCTTTACCCCTAATAGTGCGAGTGGCTCAAGCAACTGGTACCTCAGAAAGTACGGTAAAAAGGATAACTAAGGAAGGTAAAAACAAACCAGCAACTTCACAATTTGTATCACCCAGAACAAGTATTTGCAAGCCCAGCCCCAAGTCATCAGTCAATCCATTTGAGGAACACGTCATAAGAAATACCATTTACACGTTTGCTACCATCTATAAAAGAAGACCTACCATGAAAACTGTTTACGAATCTGTTAGAAACGAAGGAATTGTAACTGGTAAACTATCTTCTTTCAGAAAAATTGTGAAAAAATTAGGATTTAGGTGGAGAAAAGTGGAAGACAATAGAAAAATTTTAATTGAAAAAACTGACATAAGAGCCAAATAAACAGAATTTCTAAGAAAACTGAAAAAATACAAATCTGAAAGTAAGATATTTATTTATTTACATTATAACTCATTAATTCACAATTTTTTTTAGATAGAAATATTGTATATAGTGACGAAACTTATATACGTAGTTCCCACACAGTTCCAAAAGGTTGGGATGATGGACGAAACAAGTACATAACATCTCCGGTATCTAAAGGGCAACGACTGATCATCTTACATTGTGGTGGTAAAAATGGATTTGTCGAAAATGCCGCTTTCATTTTCGAATCCGGACAAAAAACTGGTGATTATCATGATGACATGAATCACCAGAATTATATGAAGTGGTTGAAAGACAAACTTCTTCCCAATTTACCTTCCAAGTCAGTTTTAGTAATAGACAACGCCTCATATCATAATGTGACTCTGGAAAAATCTTATACATCGGCTTCGAAAAAAAAAATCATAAAAAAATGGTTTACAAAAGAAATATATTTTTCGATAAAAGCGAAACAAAACAAGCTCTACAGTAAGATACTCATTGCTAAACCTAAAAACCCAGTATATGCTGTAGACCAATTATTAGCACAGCACGGCCACTCGGTTTTACGTTTACCACCATATCATCCGGAACTTAACCCAATTGGAAAGATATGGGCCATTTTAAAAAATGAAGTTGCAGCAAGAAACACGACTTTTAAATTAGCAGATGTTTTAGAACTTGCAAAAATTAGGCTAAATGAAATCACGCCAGAAATATGGGCAAATACTTGCAGGCATGTTGATAAAGTAGAAGAAGAGTACTTCAGCCGAGAATACTGTTACGATTTTAAATGTTATGGCGTATAGAACTGTAAATATTTTATGACTAATTCTTTTGTATTGATTCTCGTAATTTCTAGGTCAAAAAATCTACCTGACAAACAACAATCGAATGTTCTGGGGGCGACAAGCCGATAAAGAACATGTTTTGAGACCAGTCGCCGCCGTGTCTACGTCGAGATCGAGAACGGCATCGTATTTTCTACAAACATTCTGTTACAAGCTGGTTTCATATAAATACCGGAAGAATTTCATTGAGGAGTCAGTTATAAGAAGCTCGCGAACCGCGATATTTAAATGTAACGAAACGTTAATAAACTATTTGTAATTAGGATTAATAAAGACTTTAATAAATTCGTAATTAGTTATCGTGAGTTTTAATAAATTAGAATATAGACAATAAACTAGAATAAAGAACTATAAATTAGAACTATATAAATTCAACAGTGGTGTAAGAAGTGAAATTGGTGAACGATGGCTACGATTTACGAGCTCACAGTTACGAATCTAAGAAGGCATCTTGAAGACAGAGAATTAGCTTCTACCGGAAAAAAGACTGAGTTAATCCAACGACTAAAGAAGGCTTTGGAGGAAGAAGGTTTGAATCCGGAAACTTATATATTTGAAGACAAGCATGCTGCTGTCAAATAAACAGAATTTCTAAGAAAACTGAAAAAATACAAATCTGAAAGTAAGATATTTATTTATTTACATTATAACTCATTAATTCACAATTTTTTTTAGATAGAAATATTGTATATAGTGACGAAACTTATATACGTAGTTTCCACACAGTTCCAAAAGGTTGGGATGATGGACGAAACAAGTACATAACATCTCCGGTATCTAAAGGGCAACGACTGATCATCTTACATCTTATTTGAAGACAAGCATGCTGCTGTCATCTCGTCGATTTCGAAAGTTTCTTCCGACGTAGTCAAAATCTCTGGTGATGTAGCCAAAGTTTGCGGTGACATCGCCTCTTTAGAAGACAAAATTTCTAACGAGATTTCTTCTCTAGAAAGCAAAGTTTCTGCCAACATCTCCTTGGAAATCTCTAAAGTCACTGCTGAGATGTCTGCCCTCGACGACAGAATGTCTTCGTTAAAAAACCAAGTTGCTGCCGATATGTTGGCCTTCGAAGAAAAGATGAAAGAGATGGAAAGGAAGATGGAGGGAACAGGAATGGTAGAGAGAGGAAATAATCCAATTACCGTAGAGACAAAAGAAGACGAGACGAAATGTAAGTTGGAAACGCGGCCGAAATTTGAAGGATGTGGAGTTTCTGTTCATGTTAAGTTCCAACTTTCGACGGAAAATCATTATGGAACAACTACATGAAACAGTTCGAATCAGCTGCAAGAGCGAATGGATGGTCTGAAAAAGAAAAGACTGTAAACCTGACTATAGCTCTTCGAGGAGATGCCTTAGATGTGCTCCAGACCATAGCCGTAGAGGAGACGGATGATTTCGAACAACTGAAGAAGAGGTTAAATATGCGATATGGCCACGAACACTTGGAACATGTATATCAGTCGCAGCTCAAAAATCGAAGACAAAAGAAAGATGAGGCTCTTCAGGAATATGAAGTAGATATCGCCAGATTAGTGCGATATGCTTATCCAACAGCTCCCGAAGACATGATGGAAAAGTTGGCCGTTCAAACGTTTATTGATGGTCTTCGTGATCATGAGATGCAAAGAACACTACGATTAGCTCGTCACAAGACGCTGGTTGATGTCTTATCCGCCGCCCTCGAATACGAGTCAGCTACGCAGGCCTCTGGCGGTTACAGTAAAGTTAGGACTGTAAAAGAGGAAGAAGATGAAGGTAAACTTGACCAGCTCGTTAATATGATGAAAAGCATTACATACAAGAAACCGAAGACCATAAGATGCTGGAATTGTGGCGAAATAGGACACGTACGAAGTTCTTGTAAGCATCCTAGGTACGACGCAAATCAAGAAACTCACCATCAGGAAAACTAGAACGGGTCGGCCTTAGGGGGGCAGCTTCGACCCAGAACTTTTCCAAAGACCCTCTCATACTGATAGCTTCTTTGAAATGTCGTGAAGATAGTGTATATGTAGATGGAGAAATAAATGGTAAAAAGCATACGTTATTGGTGGATACTGGAGCGACAAGAACCATTATTCGCCCGACAGTTATAAACAGCCGTAAGAAACTGTTACCAACGAGGTTGCGACTGCGGACCGCTACAGGTGAAAATGCCAACATTCATGGAGAAATCCAGGTACAATTAGGAATTGGAGCAGAAAAGTTCGTCCATACTGTTATAGTTGCTGACATCGAAGAGGATGTTATATTAGGAATGGACGTAATGAATACGCATGGATTCCAATTGGATTTTAAAAATAAAGTAATCAAAGTTGGTAACGAGGAGGTATTTCTCCATCCACATGATGACAACACTATGCAAGCAGCCGTTAAAGAAGATACAGTCGTGCCTGCGAGAAGTGAAACAATCATAGTAGCGCGGCTACAGGGAATTGTGGACGAAGGGTCACCTGTTATGATGGAGCCTTGGAACCATGACGACGAAGTTGGCCGTGGAATCATAATTGGAAAGGAATTGGTGACCTCGGCTAAAGAAATTCCTGTTAGACTTATCAATGTCAATGACTACCCAGTGACCATCAAGAAAGAGACAAAAGTAGGAACTTGTGTACCTGTGACATCCATAATCCGTCAGACGACAACGTCTGATAATTCCAACGACAAATTTGATCAAATGGTTGCAGTTGCTGGACAGTCTCTGAATCAGATTGAGAAAAGGAAATTAAGGGAATTTCTTCGGCAGTATCGTGATATTTTCGTACCGAAAGGAGGAAAGACGGGAAGAACTACCGTTGTTAAGCATAGAATTGATACTGGTAATGCTAAGCCAATTCGTCAAACAGCTCGACGATTACCACAGGCGAAAAGAGAGGAAGCTGAAACGATTGTTCAGGAAATGAAGAAAGACGGGGTGATAGAACCTTCTACGAGCCCATGGGTCTCTCCGGTAGTCCTGGTTAAGAAGAAAGACGGAACAACGAGGTTCTGTGTGGATTACCGTTTGCTGAACAACGTTACCAAGAAAGATAGTTATCCTCTGCCTCGGATTGATGACACATTAGACACATTGGCTGGAAGTAAATTATTTTCTACTTTGGATTTGAAGTCTGGATACTGGCAGGTAGAAATGGACCCGGTAGATAAAGAAAAGACAGCCTTCACCACAGGATCTGGATTATGGCAATTCAACGTTATGCCATTTGGACTTTGTAACGCTCCTGCGACATTTGAGAGACTTATGGAAAATGTGTTGAGAGGGTTATCTTGGAAAACGTGCCTAGTTTATCTAGACGACATAATCGTCTTGGGGGAGACATTTGAGGACCATCTGAAGAATTTAGAAAACGTTTTTAATCGACTTAAAGCTGCCCAATTGATGTTAAACCCCAAGAAGTGCCAGCTATTTCAAGGTAAAGTCAATTATCTGGGTCATATAGTCAGTAAAGAAGGAGTGGCCGTGGATAAGGGAAAAATCGATTCCATTAAGGAATGGCCAAAACCAACTGACAAACATCAAGTGAGAAGTTTTCTTGGACTATGTACTTATTACCGGAGGTTTATTAAGAAGTTTGCAGATATCGCTAAACCATTAACGCGACTTACAGAGGAAGCAAGAGAATACCGCTGGGATGTAGACTGCCAAAATGCCTTTGAGACCTTAAAAAAGCATTTAATCACAGCACCGATTTTAGGGTATCCACTGCCAGAAGGAGAGTTCATCTTAGATACAGATGCAAGTAATGTGGGAATTGGAGGAGTGCTGTCTCAGATTCAAGGAGGACAGGAAAGAGTCCTTGGATATTTTAGTAAAGTCCTCTCAAAACCTGAGCGAAATTATTGCGTCACGAGAAGAGAACTTCTGGCAGTAGTGAAATCAGTAGAGCACTTCTATCAATACCTCTATGGAAGGAAGTTTTTAATCCGAACCGACCATGCCGCCCTTAAGTGGTTGATGCAGTTTAAGAATCCAGAGGGTCAGATAGCCAGGTGGATCGAACGACTCCAAGAATATGATTTTAAGATTGAGCACCGGGCCGGAGTTAGCCACCGAAACGCCGATTCTCTTTCCAGAAGGCCATGCCCAGCAGAGTGTTCTCACTGCAACAAAACGGAATCCAAGGAAGCAGCAGTGCTAAGAACGACGGTGGTCCACGACGACTGGACGCCTACCAAGATCAGGGAAGAACAAGAGAGAGATCCAGTTATACAGAAAATCCGAAAATGGAAAGAGGAAAACCGTCGACCACCTTGGCAAGAAATATCGAACCTAGGCTCAATAGTTAAGACGTATTGGGCCCAGTGGGACTCATTTATCATGGAAGATGGCTTGCTCAAACGAATCCTGGAACATGATGACGGTTCAGAGAAGAGAAGACAGTTGGTGATTCCAAAGAGCAGAATAGCCGAAGTACTTCGTCAGTTACACGACAGTCCATCAGGAGGGCATTTTGGTGTGAAAAAGACCCTTCAGCGAATTCGGGAACGGTTTTATCTAATGAACAGTTCCGACGATGTAAAAGACTGGTGTAAGAAATGTACTATTTGTGCTACGAGTAACGGGCCTTATCGAAAAAGGAGAGCTCCTATGAGACAATATAATGTTGGAAGCCCGTTTGAAAGAATAGCTTTGGACATTGCTGGGCCGTTTCCAGAAAGTGATAATGGAGGCAAGTACATGTTGGTAGTAATGGATTACTTCACTAAGTGGGTCGAGATTTACGCACTTCCAGACCAGAAGGCGGCCACCGTTGCAGATAAGTTGATCCAAGAATATATCAGCCGATTTGGAGTGCCTTTGGAGATCCATAGTGACCAAGGCAGGAACTTCGAAAGCGATTTATTCCAAGGAATATGTGATAGACTAGGTATGAAGAAAACAAGGACTACGGCTTATCATCCGCAATCGGATGGTATGGTAGAACGAATGAATAGAACAGTTGGCAAGTATTTGACAAAGATGGTGTCCGATCATCAGCGAGACTGGGACCAATATCTCCCGTTCTTCACAATGGCCTACAGATCTGCTGTTAATGAATCAACAGGCCAGACACCAGCCAAAGTCCTATTGCGACTACCTTGTGATCTAGAGTTTGGGTGTCGACCTGGAGAAGATGTAGCAGGTGAAGATTATGTGATCGAATTACGAAGAAGAATGGACGATGTACACGAGTTGGTCCGTTCCCATCTCCAGATCGCTAGTGACCGAATGAAGAAACGGTACGATACGCAAGCCGAAAAGGGGTGTTTTAAGAAGAACGATAAAGTCTGGCTTTATAACCCCAAAAAGCGAAAAGGTTGTTCTCCCAAATTGCAGCAGTTTTGGGAAGGTCCATACGACGTAGATGAAGAAGTGGAAGTAAACCAAGTCCAAGATGTGTCTGACCTCACGTTTGAGGAATTCATGGGTGCCTATGGAGGTACCGGTAAAGCAAGATATGGTGTTACCACTGAAGAAAGGCAAGATCTACTCGCGCTCTCCGATGACTACTCACTGGCCCTTACCATCCCGGCCAGTATCAAAGATGCACCAGGGTTGGCATCCGTCTTTCGAAGGAAGTTTGGTCGAGTTGCAGAACTTCAATGCCAAGTGCCAGCTCCTGGTAAAACCTTGAAACTTCAAGATGCATCACGTTACCTTTTCTACCTGGTAACAAAAGACACTGCCCGTGACCAACCTACCTACCGAGATGTATGGGAAGCCTTACTTCAGTTGAGAGAGCACGTACTAGAGTCCGACGTGCAAAAGTTAGCCATGCCAAAGTTGGAGTGCCGCCAATTAGATTGGAGGGTTATCCGAAATATGGTGGAGGAGATGTTTAAAGACACCGAAGTCCAGGTGTTAGTCTGTTGCAATCCGCATAGTTACTGGTGCGGAGAGAAAACCGTCCCTTGTCATTTCTATACAACTGGAAGTTGTAAAAGAGGGTCCAGTTGCCGATATCAGCATGTCGTTCCAGTTCCAGTCCCGACAAGGTTCCAGGAGGAACCATCTTTTAAGAGGGGGGCAATGTTACGATTTTAAATGTTATGGTGTATAGAACTGTAAATATTTTATGACTAATTCTTTTGTATTGATTCTCGTAATTCCTAGGTCAAAAAATCTACCTGACAAACAACAATCGAATGTTCTGGGGGCGACAAGCCGATAAAGAACATGTTTTGAGACCAGTCGCCGCCGTGTCTACGTCGAGATCGAGAACGGCATCGTATTTTCTACAAACATTCTGTTACAAGCTGGTTTCATATAAATACCGGAAGAATTTCATTGAGGAGTCAGTTATAAGAAGCTCGCGAACCGCGATATTTAAATGTAACGAAACGTTAATAAACTATTTGTAATTAGGATTAATAAAGACTTTAATAAATTCGTAATTAGTTATCGTGAGTTTTAATAAATTAGAATATAGACAATAAACTAGAATAAAGAACTATAAATTAGAACTATATAAATTCAACAATACATTCTGGATGAAGCGCATGAGATCATTATAAATTTAGATGATGATAGCGAATCATCTGAAACAGAACTCTCTGATAGCGACGACGACGACGGCTACAACAATGACCTATGAATACAAACTTATCAAGGTGGCAAGCTCGGTATTCCGTCCCTCCATGTATATTTTTTAGTTCTTTTAACATTTTATTAATTATTTCATTTCTTATTTAGTTTTAATTAACGTGTATGTGTGTGTGTCTTATCGTGCGTAACCTAACACTCCGTCTCCATGTAGATGCCGCATTAATATTCTTAAATACTTAGAGACTATTCCGGTTGCACAGTCAAATTGAGTATATAATATCAGTACCATCTAGAGAGTGTCATATAACCCCATAAAAGTAAATAGTTTATCACCCTCCATCCAAGTGCAAGAACGAAATTCCAGTTTTCAGTCTAGCGCGCCGAAGAAAGAAGAAGAGAGATATAACCTTCATTATTGAAGGTAGTGTACATTTAATTTAAATACGCAGACAATTTAATTACACAGATTTTGGATCATTCTCAATAAAAAAGGTTAATTGTAATTTTTCTCTAAAGTTGATCGTTTTCAACTTAAACAATTTAAAACTGAAAACAAAAACGAAAAATCATGATTTTTGAGGCTCTAAAACACAATTATTTTTGAATTCACCAAACCTTGTTTTATCAGTTCCTGATACTTTAGTTTGGACTTATTTGATTTTAAAACATTGTTTTTAGTTGTTTGAGCCCCTTATCCCAATGTAAAAATGAATTTATACAAAACTATTCAATAAATTAGGACCACTTTTTATATGTGCGACATCTTGAACATTATTCTGCAGTTTTTATGAAAGTGATTATGCAAAAAATTTCATGCGGCAAAAAATCTCATGCGAATATTTTTCCCAAGGAATTTGTTGTTTTCGTCTCGTATATAAACATATTTTGCTGAATTTAAATCCAAAATCCTATTATTTTTCTATCATACATTTATTTGTTATTTATTTATTTGTTCTCTAGATTTTTTTCAATTCTTAAAAGGTTTATTTACAAGCCAAATTAGTGCAATGTAAATATTTTACATGTTTACACAGCAATTCTTTTCGGATGTGAAGATGGGAAGTCGTAAATTTTTATAGCTAAAATAAAAATGCGATGACTAACTGGAATGTTTAAGATTAAAGAAACATAATATGTCATGTTTATTGGAAATACTCGACATTATTAGCACGTGCAAATCCTACCCTGTCGCCCAATTTCTTATGAAATTAAAATGGTGCATGTTTTTAGGATCCATTTATTTTTTCGGGCATGCGTATTTACGCGGTCCAAGAGATTCTGAAACATCTTTACCAAAAGAAGAAGACTATTTGTTTCACTGGGAGCTAGCTATAGATGGCATAATATATAATGAAGATGACGACCACGAATAAATTTGTCAAGTCAAAAACATACACAACAAACATACACAACTGTATAGCTAAAAACTTGGCAAAAATACGATAGGAAATATAAGTAACCAGCAATAAATACAAAGGTTAATATAAAATCAAAAAAATAACTTTATATAGAATAGAGTACTTACTATCTTCATTAAATAGTTCTTTTTTACAACACTCATTCTTCCGCAACGCGTTCATTATTCTTTTTGTTCTTTGTGAGTACATGTTTGAAAAAACAAACAAAAACAATATTTCTAAAACAGTATACAATATCCAACGAACCAAATAGACTTGACGATTGAAAAACACTAAATGGTAATGAGAATTTGATTGTAGTATCGGGTCTCTCGCCTTCGGTTAATGAGTTTTAACAAACAAAAACGATGCATTCCTCGATAATTAAATGATTTGTTTGGAAATTGTTAAATGATTTGGAATTCGAACTGTAAATAGCGAAAACGGACAGATAGAGCTAAATGTAACGCTAAATTCAAATTTATTAACCGAGCATTCTAAGAAGAGTCCATAATTGGAAATATGGTCGACTGTGAATCGACAGAGTCGATTTGTACAACAGTACGAACCGAAGTTTAAAACATGAAATTGATAGAATCCTAGAACAACACAGTCACAATACTTAGACACCCCCTTATCATCCGGATCTTACTCCAATTCAGCTTGTCTGGGTGTTGCTTAAACAACATGTTTGGAAGTAAGAACACCACTTTTTTATTATTAAATGTTAAACATTGTCAATAAATTCTTCACCAATAGAGTGATATAATAGCTGCCAACATGTAATCAAATTTGAAAAAGTACTTCTTAATTTGGAACCAACAATAGAGACAGCTTCTTCTTCTTCTTATTTTTATATCGCCATAATTCTGTCTGTTTTTCAATGTGCCTCCAGTAAGTTGTAATTCCATCGTTTTCGTGGTCTTCCTACTGATCGTCTTCCTATTGGGGAACCGTCTCTTGTCGTCTTTATTACTCTCTTTGTTGTCATTCGGCATATTATGATCGTTCCATTCTACTCTTCTATTTCTTACCCAACTCTTGATGTTCTCCACCTTGCTAGCTCTTTCCCATACTGTTTTACCGTCAATTTTTCATCTCTGCTGTTTCTAACATCCTTTTTGTCCTCTCTATATCAGGTCTTGTTTCTGCCGCGTATGTCATTATTGGCCTGATGAATGTTTTGTAAATTCTGCCTTTCGTTTCTTTCCCGATATTTTTATTTCTCCATATTGTTTCATTTAGGCAGCCTGCGGCTCTGTTTGCTCTATTCACTTGATCTTCCACTTCAGTTTCGAGTTTTCCGTAGCTCGATAATGTAATGCCTAGATATTTAATTAAACCCCATCACTTGCTGTATTATCTGACCTTCCAGCTCCAATTTACATCTTAGTAAATTTGCTGTTGTAATCATGTATTTTGTCCTTTTTTGGGAAATTAACATATTAAATTTTCTGGCGGTTATATTAAATTGGTGCAGCATACGTTGTAAATCATCATCACTTTAAGAGAGTAGTATTGCGTCGTCTGCATAGCAGATTATTTTAAGTTGTTTTTCGCCCATTTGGTATCCTTTTTTAGTTCTTACTTTTTTTTATTATTTCATCCATAATCAGGTTGAACAATAGAGGACTCAAGGAATCTACCTGTCTTATCCCGTTACCAGCTTCAATAGGGTAGGTTAGCTTTTCTTCTATTTTTACTTTTATTGTGTTGTTTGGGTAGATATTTTCGATCGCTTTGATTATTTCCAGAGGTATCTCTCTGACGTACAGTAAGTGGATAACGTCTTTTAATTTGACCCGATCAAATACCTTCGTAAGGTCAGTAGCGCACCTGGAATTGTCCTCTGGAGGGGGTTTGGGTTGGGCACCGAAATTTTTTTATGCTACCTCCACCATTTTAAGTCCTTAAAATTTGTAAATAACAGTGTCGGAATAGGATCCTGGGGGGGGGGTTGACCCCCAAAATCCCCTCCCTAGGTGCGCCACTGCGTAAGATTTACGAAACAAAGATATGCCGATTTGTTCTATTATAATGATTTCTCTTGCACTTGCCTCATTATAAATATATCGTCGGTGCATGATCTTACCGACCTGAAACCTTGTTGTTCTGCTAATATTATAATTTCATTCATTTAATCACTTTGGTTGTTAATTTTAATTTAATTGTGTTTAATAAATTAATTACTCTGTAATTTTCGGGGTCCAATGTATCTCCCTTTTTGAAGAGAGGTATTAGGATGCTTGATTTCAATTCTGGAGGAATTCTGTTTTGTTATTATTTTTTGGATTAGTTTTAATAGTTGTTTGGTCAGTTCGGTATTCTCTCCTTTCCTGGTGATTTTCTATTTTTTAATTTTTCATTAATGTTTCCTTTGCCTCTTCCTCCTCAATATTAATTTCTTCGTTTGTCGTCACCTCTGGTGTTGGTGGTTCATTATCATCTTCTTCTTTTCTTCTTTCAGTGCTCTGTCCGATTATCGAACGTCGGCGATCATATTGGCAATAATAACCTTATTCACGGCGGTTCTAAACTAATTAAAGGTGGTTTCTTGATACCATTCTCGGAGACCTCGTAGCCAGGATGTTCTTCGTCGGCCTGGGCCTCTCCTTCCGTCGATCTTACCCTCTATTATGAGGTGTAGAAGGTTATACCTCTCTGGATGTCTCATTACATGACCGAAATATTGTAACTTCCGAATTTTTATCGTTTTTGTTATTTCTGTGCTCTTTGTCATTCGATGTAAAACTATTTCATTTCTTATTCGATCAACCCAACTTATCCGCAATACTCGTCGATAAATCCACATCTCAAAGGCCTCTAATTTTTTCATTAATGTCTCTGTAAGGGTCCAGCTCTCCATACCATACAGCAATGTGGAGAATATGTAGCAGCATATTAATCTGATTTTAAGATTTAACGTAATATCTATTAATTAGAATTTTCTTTAATTTATAGAAGGCGGCTCTGGCTTTTTCAATGCGTATTCTTATTTCTTTATTTATATCCCAGTTATCGTTAGTTAACGTTTTGCACCCAAGTAGGTAATATTGTGGACTCTTTCTAACTCTATTCCATACGCTCTGATGTTCGTTGGTTGTAACTCCGTTTTGCTGACAACCATAAATTTTGCCTTAGCAAATTTTGTCTCATTATCATCACCTTTAGCAAATAGGCATCGAAAGTCTATCCATATTTCCTTCTGAATGTGTTTCGTTTTTATTAGTTCGTTCATCTCTTTTCTTTATCCTCTGATCATTCTCCATATTTCTTTTTGTGTTCCGTAGAAGTCGTGTTCCATCTGTTTTGAGAAACTGCCAGTGTTCCTCTTTTATTAATTTGTCTAACGTATTCGTTTCATTTATGATTCGTTTATAGTGGTTGTATGCCTATTGTGTTTGTTGTGTTCTGTATTGTAATAAGGCTTTTTCTTTTCTTTACATTTTGTCTTCACTTCCTTTCTAAGCCATGGTGTTTTCTATTTTAATATGTTAAGTGTTCGTTACTGTCCTCTCTCCCAAGTGATTCTGTTGCTGCGTTAATTATGTTATTTTTAAGTTTTTCCCGGCTTTCCTCGATATTATCGTTTTCTAATTTCATTTCCAGCGATCTTCTCTGATATTTTTTTCCTGTATACGTATTCCGTGGATTCCGTATTTAGTCCTTCGACTTTGATTTTTGTTGTGTTGGCGCCGTTCTCTTGGGTGGGAAATATTTCAGGATGATTCTTATTTTACTTAATACTAGGCTATGGTCGCTACTTACATCTGCTGAGTTGAGGCATATTACAAACACAGCTGAGACAGCAATATATCAAAGTATGATACTCCAGCAAATAACAAATGAAATGAGTCATACGCGTGATCACTTAAGTTTATCATATCATTTAGCTATCTCTATGAGTTTTTCCAAGAAGCGTCTCAGTAGCGGAGAATGTATTTTTTATTTAACCTATGAATTATATTTAATGAATTACTTCAAATGAACATCTAATATATCCATATAATCTAAAACATTTTCGGTCGCATTCAGGAATTCCATCTTCTTTCTTGTCTCTGTCGGCTTCCTTAGTTCTTTGTTCATATTTTCTTTTATTATTAATTTATATTCCTCCTCTGCTTCTCAGGTTCTGTGCCGCTGTTGCATTAGTAAATATGTTCTATTTTTTCTTTCTGTTATAATCTGACATTTTTTGTCAAACCAGTTCTTCTTTATTGTTCTTCTTTGTTTGTCTTTCATGCCTAGTAATTCTTCAGCTGCTACTTTCATGGTATTTCTGTACTCTTTCCACTTTTCATTTATGATTTCATCATATATTTCGTTTTTTTGGGTTTTGCCTTTGTGTATATTTTTTGATCGAAGTTAAAATTATACAATTGATTCCAAAAAAACTAGACATTCCAAAAAAAGCAGACATTTTTAAATCAGAGCATGAAAAATATTTATATATTTCTCAAGCACCAATATGTTTTTTTCATTTTGTTGAGCTGTGTTATCATTCCTGTTGCATACCATGCAGTTAAACGTTTACTTTGTAAAAGGAGAGTATTTGCTTCGTTGCGTAGTTACAGCAATCGTTGATTTTTATGCTAATTCAGCTGTTGATTGTTGATGTTGATTGCTGTCACACATTTCGACATAATGTCGAGACATTGATTAATTGCCTTTCGTTCTGTTTCTGCCGAATACGTAGGGTCAATTCCGGGGAGGATTGTATTTGTAACAATATGATTCATGAAAACTTATTTTATAAACTAGATCTAATGTGTTACTTTCATTATTATAAGTAATAAATAAATATAATATTCTATTGCTATAATGTGAAGTGACCAGTAACGAAACATCTATTACATGCCGACAAAGATCGAATTCGAAAGTTCCGAGCATTCATTATTGACACTTGTTTTCGACCAGTTACGACGCGTGATTTTGAATGACTAATTTCATTTTTTGTTTGCTAGAGTATATCAATATTGAAAATGATGATTCAGATGATGATTTTATTAGTTCTGAAAGTGAAAATAGTGAATTCGATGACATTTATTCATAGAAATCGTTTGTAAAGAAATATTTTAAGCCACCAAAATGAAAAATTTTCCTAATTTACAAAAACTTTGAAATATACCTGATTTTTTGTCAATTTTTAATGAATTTTTTATTTAGTTCATATTTATTGATTTTTTTTACTTACAAATCTACACTCATCAAACACTGTATACTTTTTAAATATAATTAAGATTGTTTATTTATTACATTCATAAATATTTCTTCATCCTTTCAATACATAATTATTGATATAAAAAAATTGTTAAATGTATTTTACTTTGTATCAAAAGTTGTAATTAAAAATCTATAAAGTCTAACGTCTAACCGAATTTTCTTTATTTTATTTGAAAAACTAAAACTTTTTCGCAGAGTGTTCATGCGTTTCTATCATCTCGCTCACTTATAGCATGGTTGCTGTTCTTTGTTTACGCATCTCATTCCAATGTCCAATACATTTATTGTCCAATATATTTAAAATATATTTAAAAAATGTAGTTCCTATTAAATACTATGTTTCCTTATAGGTACTATGCAGATAGTAATAGCTGCGGGACCGTTCACGTTCAAGGAAAATCTTTCGTACGAACCATTAAACGAACTCATCAAGTACATCACGGAACACGAGCCCCACATGGTGGTACTCACTGGTCCCTTTTTGGAAAAGACCCACGACAGCGTCCTAAACGGCAGTCTGACTCAAACGTTCGATTCCTTCTTTGCAGAAGTCATAGACGTACTGATGAGTTCCATACAGCACAAAGACACTCAAGTGGTTGTGGTGTCCAGTTCGAAGGACGTCCACCATCACCCGATTTATCCGACACCACCATATAAAATTAGAGAAAAATATAGTAAATTGTTGTTTGTTCCGGATCCAGCGGTCATCGACGTTGATGGGTTGGTGATTGCTGCAACTACAGTCGATGTGTTGTTCCATATGAGCAATTATGAATTACATTTGTAAGTATTTTTTAAGTATATTTAGAACATAACGGCGTTATAACCAATAACATATACAGGTTTTGAATTCCAAGAAACCAACATACAACCAACAACAAGATATGTTGAAACCTGTAATATTTACCACAGTTTATTGACCCTGAAAAGTAGACCATTTTTTAGAAAATTTTTGAATTTTTTTCAATTTTTGGATTTTGGATTATTCAAATCACACTATGAACCACCTCTGTGGCTCAGTGGTAAGAGCGCCTACCTTTGAAAGGTGTAAAGGTCGTGAGTTCGAATCTCACCTGGGTGGAGAAATTTTCGTTTATTAAAAATTAATAAATGAAAATAATTTCTATCCTTGTGCGATCGGTACTCACCGGAGGGACCGCAGACGTTCGGATACAATTAGCGTCTCTTAGCAAAGACAATGACGTCGACTTTGCTAAGTATCAAGACAATTACTCTACACCTACACACACACCACACTAGGTACCTGACTGTAAAAATTCACTGTACCATGCCAATGACCATTAGTTGTCGACGCATTAAACTTGATAAAAAAAAATCATACTATGGCTAACTCAGCATAATCTTGACTTGGATAATCATTATTATACTTTATTACTAATATATTTTAAATTAATATTTAAAAACCCGTGTGAAGACGAGCAGCTCAAGTAGAATACCTTCAGGGATTCTCCTGCTTGTCATAAAAGGCGACTAAATAGAGTAGCTGTCCACTACCCAAATTCCTAACCTGTCCCTGTGTGATAACAAAAACTTTCAACTATCATACGACACCCACCCTTACCCATCATACAAATCCTGATACCCAAACCTAGACCCAGGGAGAAAACCTGCATTAATACAAAAACCAGTGGAAAAAACCACTGAGAACAAATGGATATGCATAGAACAGGCGGCTATGCATTATTCTAATATATCGCCACCCTAACCTCAAGGTGTAACACCATCATGCCGAAGGGAAAAGTGAGTCTCAAGCGATGACCTAGGGAGGAGGTGAATCGAAGAGGATTATAGCCTTGGCGGAGTATGGGCGCCTGGACCGAAGAATCGACCCAACTCGTGGGAAGAAAAATGACGAGCGGAAGGAGAATAACGAAGGGGAAAACGAGGACATAGGTGAAACAGTGGAGGAGAATGGCAGTGGAAAAGAAACGAGGGATAGTAATGACGAGAGTGAATGGACGACCAACATTAACAGAAAGAAAAAAACGAAATCCCACAAAGAAAAACATGGACCTGGTGGAAATAAGAATGAAAGTAAAATCACTTTAAAAAGAAGTGAAACAGAAAGGAATGTCAAAAATGAAGGGATGCATCGACGAATTAGTAAACCTAACAAAGGAGGTGGCAAATACGAAGAATGGGATCAAACAGGGAGCCGCAATGGTTTGGCAGATTTGGTGCGAAATAGTAAGAAACATTAGAAAATTAATGTATAATCCTACAGAGGATATTGAGAAAAGGGAAGGTATAACAAGAAGATGCGTAACAACAATAGGGACGCAAACAAAAATAACTGTAACAACAACTACGAGGTGCGTAGGGACACAGGTAGAAGTAAATTGGGAAGAGGACCCAGAATTACAAAGAAAGAGGAGGAACTACATAAGAAAATGGAGAGAGCAGAAAGCACCGAGGAAACAAGTGAAGTATTAGATCAAGAATGGTAGGTTTATGTCCAGAGGAGGTTTATGATATGGTAACCAACTGCGAAAAAGGAATTTTGGAGGCACCGGACGATGTGGCAATCTTGGTAACAGAGGATGCTGCTGACGCAAGACTGAAGGAGGATTTTATTGCAAGGTACCCGGATTATACGTGGAAAAAGATAAAAACGGAGGAATTGGGACTATTCTCAAAATAACATGTATAGTAGAGGAAAATGGGAGAGAGATGACATCAAAAAAATTTGTTCACAAGATGAAACAAATGAAAGAAGAACAACCAATGGCTGTTAAATTCCTGGCAGCAGCCATTCCAAGCTATTCGACCGTATGGAAAGAATGAATAGAGAAAAGATAGTAAGATTATTGGGAAGAGAGTGTATAGTGCTGGGGGATTTCGACGCCAAAGCGGCGGAGTGGGGCTCATGCTACTCAAAAAGGGGGAAGACAAGTATCGACCTGTTTGCCTTCTGTCGTGCATAGGTAAATTATACGAGAGGCTCCTAAACGAGCAAATAGACAGAGTGATTGAAGAGTGAGGCGGGCTGTCACCCAGGCAGTACGGTGTCAGAAATATCAGGAGCACGGTGAATGCGTTAATGGAAGTCTTCCGGGAGTTACGCAGGGTGGGGGTTAACCAAAGGTGGGCAATCCTAATGTTGCTTGACGTCCGGAATCCTTTCAACACATGAAAATGGAAAGAGGTCATGAAGGCTCTACGAGAGAGGTGTCCGAGGTACTTGATGAATTTGGTCTCAGATTATTTGTCAGAGGAAAATTGTGGTAGAAAAAGGAGTAGTGGTTGACGTGACGACTGGAGTGCCGCAGGTCTACTTGTCCTAGGACCCACGCTGTGGAACTTGGCATATGACGGGGTTGTGAGCCAACAATACGGAGAGGGTGTAACCCCTTTCACATTTGCGGAAGGAAAAGGGACGAGATAACATTCGAATGTGCAGAAGAGTGGTTCCAAAGAAATGTGTGAGGTATTTAGGGGTAATTCTGAGTCAATAGGGAAAGTGGGGGGAGCACGTAAAAGCGGTGACTCAAAGAGCTGCGGTAAGATCCGCCGCGTTGGGGAGATCTGCCCAACATCCTAGGACCCAAAACTAAGAGGAGGAGGGCCCTTTATTCTGATGTGCAATCGACCGTCCTCTACGCTGCGCCTATCTAGAGTACTGCAGTCTTAACAAAGGCGTACGATAAGCAGCTCACCCGAATAGATAGGAAGAGTTTATTGAGGGTGGCGTGTGCATACAGAACCATCTTTGCCGAAGTGTTGGGAGTTATCACCGGATGTATTCCGATGCACGTGCTAGTAAAGGAAAGAGGAAGAATATACGAGAGAAAAAATGAAGACATAGCAACAAAACGTTTAAAAAAAGACAAAGGGAGAGTTCCATAATGATGTGGCAAGAGGAATGGGACGAAATGAGATGTGTGGCGCAGTGGACAAAGTCGTTGATTCCTAATCTGAGAAGATAAATGGATTGGGGGCACCAGCGTTTGGATTACTTCCTGGCGCAGATGCTCACAGGACATGGTTGCTTCAGGGCAGATTTGGAGAGGCAGAAAATGACAAATGCCTGTATTGTGAAATATCGGATACTGCTTCACACACTATTGGTATGCGATATATGGATAGGTGAGAGGAGCCTGCTTGAGAGAGAGCTAGGAAGTAGGGTGCAATCACTCAAGGAACTGGTGGAGGAGATGCTTAGGTCGTCAGATCGGTGGAGAGCAGTTCAGAGATATGTGAGGGGAACATTCGAGAGAAGGGAACAAGAAGAAAGGCGACCCGAAGAGACACAGGGTGTCCAGGAGCAAGCAAGAAGATAAGTAAGAATGAGAAGGGGTGAGATTGAACATGAATAAGGAGGAATAGAGGGAGAGAAGAATTCAATCGTAGTGAGAAAGTTCTAGAATGCGTGAGAATTGTGCGTGAATGAGAGATCGGGTGAATGCCATGCCGATGTTGCGTCCCAATCAGGGCGATCCGGCCGGTAATTCACCGCTGAGGGGGTTTTTTTTTAGCAGGTAGGCGGTTCTGCCCACCTTCTAGGACCGAGGTGTTTCGAACATCTGGACCACTCCACGCTCATAAAAGAAGAAAAAAAAATCTTTAAAATATATATAAAAATCTAAATAATCAGTCATCACATTACGGGGGTCATATGCCAAGTACTACATAATTTGAAACGTTTCGTCGCTCAGTATATTACTAGGTTTTTGTGCTATTCTGTCTCGCAGTTTGAAGTTTATCGACCGTCCAATTTTCAATGGCCACTAAACTATTAAAAAGTATGAACTACTCCTAATAATTTGTTAATCTTCTTCTTTTATGCAAAGTGTTGAAACAGGTTGACTTATTTTCCCAGCATGTTATTCAGCACGTTCCTTGAAGCAAGAAAGAGTTATTTTCTCACTACCACACAATTTAAGATATTTAATTTCTTGATCTGTAGATGCCTTACTTCACTTACTCCTACTTTTATTAAAGTAAATTTTACATAATTTATTTTTTGTGTACATTTTAGCGACAAGGAATCTGTGATAAAGTCGGGCAGAATGGAAAGGATGATTTCGCATCTTCTAAATCAAAAGCAAATATACCCTCTATGTCCTGCGCATAAAGAACTAAACGTTGATCAAATTTTGTTGCAACAATTTGGAACCTTGAGCGTTAAACCACACATTTTGATATTACCGTCAAACTTGAAGAATTTTGTCAAGGTAAGTGCATCAATAGATTATGTAGTGCTGAAATTATATTTTATAGTTTGTCAGTCTAATTTTAACAAAAACTTATACATGATACAGTTTGACAATACTGTAGCATAATCAATTTTGTCTAAACGTAGATGCTGTAGTGAAAATTAAGCCAAATATTGATAATTAGGGATAAATTGCAGACTTTTCAGTAATTTATAATTTAAGACAACGGGACTGCTAATCTTGGAAATATCCATTCCATGTGCTGGATTTAAAGATCTATCTTTACTTTTTGGAACAAAATATGTGTAAAAGTGAAAAAAACTAGCAAAGTGGAAAGATGACCGAAAATTTCTTTTAGTATCATATTATGTGTATGGAAATTTTTAGTGGTCGTTTGAAGTTCCTTTGCGGTTAAATAACTCTGTATCAGTCCAGTCTAAAGTTTTGCTTCCTAATTTTATTTTTAATAACGTATACTTATTTTTTATTTACAGGAAGTGAACGACTGTTTGGTAATCAATCCAGAGAGATTGACGAAAGGTCTAGAAGCCGGAACATTCGCCAGAGTAGAAATCGAACCTGGCAAGAACCGGTCAATTTGTAATCGTGTGGCTGTTCAAATTCTTAGAGTTTAAAAGTTGTTACGATTTGTAGATTTATGTTATTTATTATTTTTTTAATAGACTTCAATCAGTTTCTGTTGTTTTACTCTACCTATATACGTGTAACAAACATTAACTTACTGAATCTATTGTTTTACCGAGGGGACTGATTTATTTACTCAAATAATGAGAAGGCGAAAATGTTTAAAAAGCGAAAAGTAATACACTGTGCCTAGACATGGCCACTGAACAATTTCAAGATGTTATCACGTCAGCATTTGAAGACAATTTTCTGGAGATAGTGAGAAATTCATACAGGAAAGTACCTTGGTGGAATGACAACCTTGCTAATCAAAGAACCAAGATTTAATTTAGCTAAAAGATCAGGTGAGTATTGCATTGCGATGGGATAGAATGTACTGCAGAAATATCTATAAAGTTCTCTAAAAGGAACCTCACATAAGTGTTTCTCACTCCAAAATGAGTCGGGTACCAATACACTCAAAATGGTGAAGAGACTCTGAAAGAAGTTTTCAGGGTACACTTTTTTGAGTTTAAAACTGATACCACTAGATACATGGCAGCAAAATGGATGCCATAACTTGTGGTTATGGGGAAAACTGTGGCAAAAGAAGTGCTGAACAGGACAAAATCAAATGGACAATAAACTCATTTGAACAATGTAAATCTTTGGACGGGATTTTTCAAAGAGTTCTACAGAAGGAAAGTGGCCAGTACATAAAATACATATGATACTACAAGCTAGCTTAGGACTAGAATAGCAGAACTATGACTTATACCCAAAGGCTCATGGGTGGTTTTATACTCAAACCATATAGGAAAATGTTGAGGCCGATAAGTATAATGGAATTCGTACTCAAAGTTTTGAGAAACTGCACGATATATACATTAGGGACAGTGTTAGCAATCATATAATTATAGTAGGCATACTATAACTACACTCATTTTTACTCTGTATTATCATGCATTTACAATAGATCTACTATAATTTCATAAACCATATTTTTACGATGAAATTAATTTCTAATAAAATAATTCCATCCAAAAAAAATAATGAAATAATGACGTCGCTGAAATTGTGAAATTCGACAGTTACAGTGTCAGATTTCGTTTGTAAGAGTGGTTCATCCTCTATATGTTATCCTCCAAAATGTTGTACTATATTCAGCATTCACGATAACTATATAAACCTCGATTGTGATGTGAACTGTATACTTGGTTTTCTGTGTTTATGTTTATATTACTTATGTACCGGTAAAAAACTGTTTGAATTTGATACTTATATTATGTGTCGTACATTTTCTTCCCAGGCAACTGAAGGCCTTCCCCTTCTTCTTTGTTGCGGTATGTAATTAAAAGCTTTCTTTGGCCATCTATCTTCATTCATTCGCTTCACGTGACCATACCGCACTAGTTGTCTCGTTTCAATTGTGTCTACACTAGAATATACAGTATTTGTCCTTCTTCATTCCTGATTTGATCTTTTTTGGATACACCACACACTCTCCTTAGAAAATTCATTTCTACTACTTCTATTCTTTTTCTATCTTTTTTCGTGATCTGCCAAACTTCTGCCCCATAAGTCATAATAGGCTCTACCAAGGTTCGATAGATTGTCAATTTTGTTTCTTGTCTAATATCTTTAGATCATAGTAGAGAGTTTAGAATGTTAACCGCTTTTTTTCCTGCTGCGTTCTGTTTTCGATGTCTCTTTTGGTAGTGCCTTCTTTAGATATTATAGATCCGAGATATTTATATTCATTGCATGTTTTGTTTCTAATTTCTAAATCTGGATCTTCTTCATCATCCCCTATTTTAAGATATTCTGTCTTTGACATATTCATATTGAGGCCCCATTTTTCATATTCTTTCTTTAGTTTTCTAAACATGTAGTCCATGTCTTCCTCATCATTCGCTACGACTACCTGATCATCTGCGCAAAATATAGTTGGGCATTTACCACCGCCTATGTCTATTCCCATTCCGGATACGTGTTTCCTCCACTGCTCTAGCGATGATTGAATATATATTTTAAATAAGGTCGGAGATAGACATCATCCTTGTTTAAGCCCTTTTGTTATTGGAAATGATTCAGATATAAAGTTTCCTTCTTTAACGACACTTCTTGCATTTTTGTATATATTTGCGATAGCATTCACATACTCCCTACTGAGACCTACTTTCGTCAATGTTTGAAACAGTTTTTTCAAAGGTACCGTATCGTATGCCTTCTCTAAATCTACAAACAATAGGTGGGTAAATAGGTACCTTGTCTTCCGTTTTTCGATTACCTGCCGCAGAACGAATCATCAGTGCACGATCTTCCTGCACGAAATCCATTTTGTTCTTCTATGTCTTCGTATTCTAATTCTATTCTTTCTTTTATTATTCAACCGTACAACCTTCCCACTGAGCTGATAACAGTTATTCCCCCGCATTTGCGTTTATCCCCATTCTTGAATATCGAGCTGATTGTTTTATGTTGGCGTAGGTTAGACCATTCTTGTTTTCTTGAATGATTCTGTTCGCCCTTGTAACTGGTGCACTGGTTTAACTTCGCTAGTGGACTGTATCTCTAGTAAAAATTAAAGGATATGTGCACAGATACCAAATTTATTATCCAAACTCTTATAACAAAATAATATCGACTATATCGACATGCCATCTGTTAACCTATTTTTTCGACCGACTCTCCCTCTCGGCTGGCGGGTGGCGACTCCTCTCTTTTTCGGCAAGACATGAAGTGTCAACCGCCAATACAGCTAAGGCCCCGTCTACAAATGCGCGGCAAATTTAAATAATTCTCATTATTTTACATTTCTGAACACTGATGTATCCAATATTCCAATCGTCAGGGATATTTTATCCTTTTAAGCAGTTGTTAAATAGTTGAACCAATATCTTATGTAATACTTTTGGTGCATACTTTACCAACTCAGTTGGGATGTTTCCAGGTCCTGCTGCTTTACCGTTTTTCGATCTTTTGAGGGCATCGTTTAACTCTCCGGTTGTTATCTCAATTATTTGTGTGTGTTCGGATATTTCTTCCATTTCGATCTCTTGGAATTTACATCTCTGCTCTATCAGTAAGACCTCATAATGGTGTTTCCACTTTTTCAGATCTAGTAACTGTAACTCTTGTTCCACCCATATACCTATCCACCTCTGCACATCTTCGATCCCACATCTTATTTTTACTTTTCACTACTTCTCTTTTTACATCTCGATTTAATTTTTGATATATCTTGTAATCTTCGTCCTTTCTCGTTGATATCCATTTCTGATAAGCAGTTTTCTTCTTGTTGACTAACGTTTGCATATTCTCCGACCACCATTCTTGATTTTTTGCTTCATGTTTGTCTTTATAACCCAAAGCTTCACTTGCAGCCTCATGAATGCATTGTTTAAGTTGCTGGTATAATTCTTCCGCTGATATATTTTCTCGGTCTACATTTTGTAGTTTTGTGGCCACTCGTAATTTGTAAAGAAATCTCGTTGAATCTTCTTTGAAGAATTTAATTAAAAATTCTTTGTAAAAGGTATATATTTAAGGCCCAAACGGGCTAAGTTAAAAAGACATAACGTTTTCGGAATCCATGTTCCATCATCAGTGTCGGAGTACATGAATGTAGCCACCAAGATTAAATATGTGGGTAAAAACCCGTTAACAGATGTTTAATTACATTTAGTTTTAAAAATACGTTATAATAATTTAAGATGATAGAGTTACCGATGGATTAGGTAACATGGCGATATATGACTCCACGTTGAAGTTGCTAGTCCTGAGACGGTATGTCTTCGAGGACTGTATGAGTGCAACTTAGTTGTAGTAGTGCAACTAAGTTGCACTCATACAGTCCTCGAAGACATACCGTCTCAGGACTAGCAACTTCAACGTGGAGTCATATGTCGCCATGTTACCTAATCCATCGGTAACTCTATCATCTTAAATTATTATAACGTATTTTTAAAATTAAATGTAATTAAACATCTGTTAACGGGTTTTTACCCACATTTAATCTTGGTGGCTACATTCATGTACTCCTAAACACTGATGATGGAACATGGATTCCGAAACGTTATGTCTTTTAACTTAGCCCGTTTGGGCCTTAAATATATACCTTTTACAAAGGATTTTTAATTAAATTTTTTAATACATGCCAACTACAGGAACGTAGATTCCTTGTGAACTTCTTTGAAGCTTTCTAGGTTATATTTAGGTGATGTTACTTCTTGTCCCTTTTCTATATTCTGTACCTGAGTGTTATTGTTTTTGCGATAGTTAACTATCACGTTGGCTATAAGTAAACGGTATACACGGTATACCCTTACGTCAGTTGTTTTCAGCTGGGAAGTTTGACGTTGGATTACATAGTCGATTATCGAGTGCAGATTCCTAGTAGGTTGTATCCATGTAAATTTGTATATGTTTCTATGTTGAAAAAATCCATTCATAATTTTGAGAGACATTGTTTCACAAAAATCTCTAAGACGCATTCCGTTGTCATTGGTTATTTGTTCCCCGTATCTTCCTACGACTTTATTATTTTCCTCTCTCACAACTCTGCCGTTTAAATCTGCTAGTATAAAGATTTCACAGTTTTCTTTAATTTCAGAGAGTATTTCATTTATCTTGTTGTAGAAATCGTCTTTACTTTCTGGATCTGCATCTTCATTTGACATATATTATAGACATTTAAAATTCTAATTTTACACGTGCCTTTATCTAAACCAATACGATTCAGTAATCATATTTACAATAATCTATTGATTTTAAATTGAACTTTCAATTCAATAGGTTCATATAAACAATGAATAACCATTATCCATTATTTAATGCGATAAAATTAAATTTGACGATTATTTTTTTCTCATATACTATAATTTTATGGCATTGGCACAATATTCATACTCTCCAGGGTTGAGAACACTGATTAGGGATGGTATTGGTTGTAAGTCTAATACATCAGGGACAGTATGCGTATCGAGCAGTAGTTTTTACAGAAACTGCACTGCACCATTTTTATTCGTTCTGGAAAACCTAGAGGTAATGCTGGGTGCAATTCTCGATATAGAAGAAGCACTTCTATACACACTTCTCTCCTTAGTTATCAGAAAAATGTTACACTTTTCTATAAACTTTCTAGTTAAAAGAACTTTGCCTTTGATGAATGAATTATTTAATATTGATTCAAACTAACAGTCACGGTCCATCCATCCAATGCCCGTCAAATACCAACCCATTCACACATATAGTCCGGGCAGATCACCGTCAGTCTATTTCAGCATTCAGGTCGATCAACTTTATAAGTAAATAAGATGAATATGCCTAAGAGAAAAACACTCTAAAAAATAGAATTACTTTTGGAAGAAGAAGTGGGGCCTCATCGAGAGTATAATAAAAATATTTTTGTTCAGGAGAGAAGAGGGAAATTTCGCCAAATTATACCCACAACTAGTGTACGAGACAAAATTCGTACAGTACTTTCACATGTTGCATTTCCTTAATTTGCTGTGTCTTTAAGCCCCCATACATATTCATGTATAGTTGAACAGTATACATGCACAAGTATGCTGAATATATGGGTCGACAACACACGTACAAGTATACATGCACAAGTGCGTCAGTTTAAACTTTAAACACCGTGTTGGCCGCTGCTGCAGCAGTTCTACTTTTTTAAAAACACCGAAACAAACGTACAGTTTGGTGTAAGGGGTGACTAAGAAGAGAGAAACCTGTGCACATACGAATCTGTTCATGAATTGAAAGTGTATCTACGTGATTGGCATAATTATTTACGAATGGACGAAGAAACTTCTTTAATTCAAAAAGAAGACACTATTATGCGAGAAGCTATACGTCCTCACGAAAGACTAGCGGCAACCTTATGATTTCTTGTAACAGGAAGTAGTTAAGAGAATCTAAAATTTTCAACCGGAATCTCACCCTGAGCACTAGACCACATCATTCCTCAGACATGTCGTGCACTATCTCAAGTGCTGAAACATTATTTAAAGGTAAAAAATAAAACAATTAATTGACATTAGTAAAACTGTAGTAAAAGAAATGTATTTGAGTAAAACTACAAATTAGTAAAAACAGATATAAAGGAAACAACGGAGGTGTTAAAATTCTCAGTGGAACCATCTTCACAGATGATCGTCTCAGCTGTAGATGACGATGGAGACGCACTATTCGGAGATAGGAACTCCACAGGTTCGCTTGTAGCACTGATGTAAATGTATGTTGACTGAACATTGCTGGAACTAGAGGAACTAATACAGTGGGCCAAGATGAATTGACCAGTTTCAGCCACAAAAAATGCTTCATTATTTTCTCTGCGATTAATCGTTGTGTGCTCTCTTGCACATCTCAAAGTTTAAGTCTCTTGAAATCTTCTTTGATGATTTCAGGACATTGATACATTGTTCTGCTGATTTTCGTTTGATGGTAGGTCGCCCTATAATACTACTCTTTGGAGTCGACGATCCCGGTTGTAATGGAGGAGGTGTAGAAGTCGTAGAGTTTGTTATTTCACAGAGCCGAGTCTCGGTTGACTGAAATTCCTCTAAAACTTCCTCGGCATTTGGTGCTCATCTTTATCTACTGAATGCTCCGTTGCTTCCTTCACTAATCCTTGAAAAATAATTAACATCGTTTATTTTTTTTTATTTTCCTCAAACAATAGATGATTGGAAATTAATAGCGAATAAGTTTGAAACGAGGTCGAATTTTCCTCACTGCTTATGTGCTTTGGTCGGAAAATATGTTCAGATCATACCATCAACAGGAAGCGGTTCATATTTCTACAATTAGAAGACACATTGTATGGTTCTACTGGCTATAGCTCACGCCCACTAAGTTTTTATTATGTGATTTCGGTACGAGCGGACGGGTCTCTGATAGCGGTGTTCTCAAAAACACAGTATTTTTTGACAAGTTACAGAAGAACCTGCTGAATATTCCGCCTCCTTCTGATATCGGATAGAGAAAAAATCTGCCATACTGTTTGTAGCAGACGATCTGAACAGCATAGAGAAGAGACTTTATAATTATAGATTAAGTAGAGCTCGTCGTATTATCGAAAATACATTTGGGATTCTAGCAGCCCATTTTCGTATTTTTCACACAGCCATCAATTTGAAGGTAAAATATATTAAGTCGTTAGTGATGGCAAGTTGTTCATTACATAACTTGTTGATGTCAAAATTAGGATATGTCTATGCTCTATATGAATGTTTTGATCTCAGAAGTACAGAAGATGGTACAGTCACTAGTGGATTAATAACGCAAAATTCAAATTTACAAGCTTTACAACGAATTAATCCTTGGAATGTTCCAGTATCAACCAAAGATATACTAAACGAATTTATGAAATACTTTGCCAGTGAAGGAAAAGTGTCTTGGCAGACCGATTTTAATAATCAGATGAACATGTAGGGAAAATATTTTAATTTTTTAAAATAGGAAATAACACCCCATGTGACTCGTCATAACCACTCGTATTGCACCAGTCTAGCGGAAACAACAATATCGTCCATCTACACGAATTGTCAAAACTCAACTGTTTTAAATTTGTACGTACACTTCTTTCACACACACACGCTCAATTAGACTTGTGCAAGTCTGACATGTAGAACCAAAATTTCCGCAAGTCCTATGTCGCTTGTGCAAGTAGTGCCCAACACACATTCCAGTATATTTATGCAATAAACTTGTACATGTATACTGTTCAAGTATACATTAATGTGTATGGGGGCCTTTATTAAAGACGACATAACGAACAAGGAAGATGGACATTCACTATAGAAGAGCAGTAACTCCAGACGAAAAGCTTGCTGTAAGTTTGAGTTACAAAAATTAAATGAAAAGATTCAAAATTTTATATTCTAAAAAAAATGTATTATATAGTTTCAATGAAAAGTTTTCTGGTAAAAAAGCTTCTAAGTAGGAACCTGTAGTTTGATTAGAGCTTGCTGGAGAACACTGGGATGGCACATTGTGAATAGGTTGGTTGTTAACTTTGCTTCATAGTGAATATGTTGGTGAACTTTCGCAACAGACAAAGAGTGTGCAAATTGGTTACATTGTTGATTCAAATAAAACTCCTCCAGTTCGCTAAGTACACCAAAAACTCACTGTTTAGCCAAAATTTTCTCGAAAAAATTTTCTGTCTCTGACTATGATCTGATATTCCTGAGACTGTTGGTGTGAATTAACTTCTATACTACAGATAAGGACTGTTTTTGTTAGCTCGTCCTGCAAATTCCTTACTTTGCAGCTAATGGCAATCTTTTTAACTTCATTGACAATCTTAAACCTTTCATATATGAGATTCTTCTTGGGCAGAAAGTGGCCTTTAAATTTATCTAGACTTGCTAGTTTAAAGCATTCTCCTCAAACTTTAGGAGCATTTCGGAGGAATTGACCATCTAATTAGAAGTGAGCCAAGGCGCATCCAAAACTGTGTTGTTTCAATCATAACGCTACAATTTGCAGTTTTCTGTCACATTTTCCTCCGTTATCGTGGAGGTGGTTTCCACTACTCGACCATCGTCCACCATATCCATTAATCAGAAGACAACAAACAATCTGAATTTCATTTAGGTTCATTAACTGCGGCGGGTGGTAATAATTAGTGTAGTCTTTTAATAAATAAAACACTTATGAAATACAGAAAAGAATAATTACATATGCTTATATTCTGACCGTAAGTATGACAAAAGCATTCGATAAGTGACACTTGAATTGTTGAAATTTCTCGATTTCTGATAGTGACATTTAACATTAGGGCACAGATTAGGGTACGTTTACAATACATGACATAATTATTTCAGTTTGTAGTAAAAATTTGTATTTAACAATTTACCTTTTACTTCTTTTTGATTATTTATCTTCTCACACTAATACTCGTTTTACTAGTGTGACTTATTGCATAATGGGAGCTACAATCAAATAAAAATAAACAGTCCATGATATAAGACAGACTTTGTTTATTACTTATTAAATTTGCTAGATTTTTATATTAAAACTTCGTGGGGCAAAATAAAAGATTTATAAATGACATTTTTAGTGTCAAATGTTTTTAGTACAATTTTTGTTGCTTCTATTATCATTAATATTTAGAGCGGTAGCTGAAGATCTCTACTATTTTCCATATAGACAAAAAATCGGATTTTGTAATAAAGGATATACCTTTGGTAGCGAAAATGTATTGGAAAATCCATGGTACCTTTTACTCTTTATAATTCTAGGTCTCATCTTTATTCTTGTATTTTTAGGTGAGTAAAATATACTTCGTTGGAAAATTTTTAATAGCAGTTTTTGTTGCCACTGTCCTGGATAAATCACATGACGACTAAAACATTTTATGGTTGGACAGTATTAACATGTCGTTTTTTCACGTAAATGACCGTTTCTAATCCTAATATATCCAAAATATCTGAATATACAACTAGTTTTTTTATGTAATTTCAGGTCTGTTGAAAGGTTTAATAGGTCTGTGCTGTTCAAGATACATTGGCGAGTATGGATTGGGCATTCTGATAGATTTGCCTAGACCACTTGACAAATATCAAGAAAAGGAATACAGGGATATCCCTGTCACGTATGATCCTGACGGATGGCCGGTTGACCCCAATACAGGACAAAGAACCGTAAAAACAATGTCAACGTAATATTTTTTAGTAATTTTTTTTTAATTTTTCAATGTCTAACATGCTATCTAATTAAAGAAATGGTTAAATTTAGATTGCATTATCTGTGATTTCGATAGAAGATGGACGTATTTCAGGAAATTGGTACCTCTACTCACACGAGCTTCTTTTCTTTCCACTGCCCCGTAACTTGAGGAAATCGGGTCCAAATCCTAGTATTATCTTATCCAAACCTAAAACTCCTTTTTCTTTCCTACATCCCTATCACGTACCAACCTGCATATGCCAACGTGATTGGCCAAATTTCCGAGTAAGTTTTCAAAATACATAGAGAGGTAAGGCTCTCAGTCTCCTATATTTCCACAGTCCCCGGTTATCTTTGGTAGCAACATGTTAAGGAAAAGATCGTCCATCCATCATATGCCCCTACAGCCCAATTTGAGCCCTGGCCTCCCTCATCAAACCTTTTCATCCATTCTCCTCTACGATCGACTACAAAGGAAATTTCTGGCGTTCTCATCCATATCATTCCCACATCGCTTTCTCGGTCTTCCAATAGGTCTCTTCCCCTGCATTCTTGCATTCAATTGTTTTGGGACGCCTCTTTTTTTCCCTTCTATATACATGGCCTGTCCATTGAAGACGCTGTAGGCAGACATACTGAGATAAAGGTGATTGTTTATAAATATATACTTTATATTTCATAATTGTACCTGATTCGTCACCTGTTGTTCTCATTTATATAGCTTAGTAGTCGTCTATTCAACAGAAGCCTAGATGAAGAAAGTACCCAAGACTTATTCAAAAATAGATTGGATGAGAAGCTACAAATTCCCGCCCCTATGAATATCGACCAGTTATATAAACATATAAAAAACTGTTTACACGAAGCAGCATTTGAAGCAATGGGATACTACATAAAACTCACGGTAAACAAACCATACTGGTGGGATAACGAAATAGAGAAAGAAATAAAATGTAAAAGACAACTATACCAACAATATTTAAGCTTCAGATCATTATAAGACAAATTAAAACATAAAGAAAAACAAGCAGAAGTACGAAGGAAAATCTTTAAGAAGAACGAGTCTTGGGGAAAAAAACTGCCAACGAATAAATACTTATCTAGGAGGAACCAGAAGCACAGAAAGCTGGAAACTGATAAAAAAAATTGAGAAAAGAAAAGAATAAAGAAGTAATACAAAGTATAAAACCTGAAGACTGGGAAGAATATTTCAAAGAACTTTTGGTAGAGAATAGAGTCGAATTTCAGGAGCATATAAATCAAAACCAAGATAGAATTTCAATAGTCGGCTCGCCAATAAGATTAAAAACAGAGGAAATTAAAAATGTATGTAAACAGCTGAATAGGAATAAAGCACCCGGACAAGCAAGAAGGATAGAAGCAAGTGAAGAATTTGGTTTGTCACTGAATACAAAGAAGACCAAATTCATGATAATTACAAAGAAACGTATCAATAATATCAACTTACATGTAGGACAGAATCTCATTGAACGAGTACAAAATTACAATTACCTCGGAACAAATATTAACGAGTCAAACGAATACACCAGAGAAATAAGAATAGAGAAAGCCCGCAGTGCATTTAACAATATGAAACAAATGCTGTGTAGCCGTAACCTAAGCCTAAAGCTGAAAATACGAATGCTTAAATGTTATGTTTTCTCGGTCCTGTTATATGGGGTTGAGGCGTGGACACTAAATAAGCAATGTATGGGTAAGCTGGAGGCATTTGAGATGTGGGCGTACCGAAGAATGTTAAAAATCTCCTGGAAGGATAAGATAACTAACCAAGTTGTATTAGACAGGATGAACAAACAAAAGGAGGTCGTATTGAGTGTTAAAATGAGGAAACTACAGTACCTGGGACATATTACACGTGGTAATAAATATCAACTGTTGCAACTAATTATGCAAGGAAAGATTGAAGGTAGGCGCAGCATAGGTAGGAGAAGAATGTCATGGTTGAGAAACCTCAGGGAGTGGTTTGCTTGCACTTCCATACAATTGTTCCGAGCGGCAGCCTCCAGGGTCAAAATTGCCATGATGATAGCCAACCTTCGTAGCGGAGATGGCACGTGAAGAAGAAGAAGAACCCGGACAAGGGGATGTACCCGGAGAATCGTACGGAAACGAACGAAGTACGGAACGAACAAATTGTACGAATGTATTCGACAACTATTTCAAGAATGCATAAACACAAGCGAAATCCCTACGGAATTGAAGATATCATACCTTAGTACTATACATAAAAAGGGTGATAAAAATAATTGTGAAAATTACCGAGGAATGGCTGTAACGGGATAGATTATCAAACAGAAGAACTACGATCCACTATTGACCACATTTTCTCCTTAGCCCAGATAATAGAAAAAAAGATGGCAAGATGGAATCAAGAGATTCATATGTTGTTTGTCGACCGACGGAAAGCCTACGACAGCGTTTCACTGAAGATGCTGTGGCAATCAATGGAACGCACGAACATTAATAGAAAATTCATAAAAACCGTCAAAGTGCTATACAACCAACCAATAACAAAAATAAAAGCAGGGACACACATAACAACAGGATTTATAACATCAAAAGGATTAAAGCAAGGATGTTGTCTGTCCCCCACTTTATTTAAAATATACCTCGAAAGTGCTTTAAAAAGAGGGAAATTTAAAATGCAGGACAATGGGGATACCGTTCACCAACACTATGGTACATACGCTCAACTTTGCAGACGATCAAGTAATACTGGCTCAAGATTAAGACGATTGAAACTATATGGCATGAAAATTAATTGAAGAGTATGATATATGGAGTCTAGAAGTAAATAAAAAGAAAACCGAATACCTGTGCATTGGAGTAGAACAAAAAGATCTCATATTAGACGATAACACCACGATAAAGCACTGCTGTGACTACAAATATCTAGGTATCACTATTTCACAAAATGGAACATTAGACAAAGCCATAATAGAGAGAAATGCGTAAGGGAGAAAAGCCATCACAATGTTGAACAGCATTTAACGGGACCAATCTATCAGCAAAGAACATAAAAAGAGGATATATGAGACTATAGTAACAAGTATCACTTTATACAGCTGTGAGGTATGGCCATTGAAAGAAAGAAAACTGGCAACGCTGAAAGCGACGGAAATGGATTTTTGGAGAAGAGCGGCAGGAAGATCTAGAAGAGAAAGGATTACCAACTAACGTATTAGAGAAATAATGGGAATCAAACGAACAACCACAGATAACCTAACAACAAAACAACTTATCTGGTTCGGACACATACAAAGAATGGATGAACAACGAATATCAAAAGAAGTATTAAAATGACAACCAGAAGGAAAGAGAAAACTAGGTAGACCGAGAAAAAATTGGAGCGAAGGAATAAATAAAGAACTGAGAGAGAGGGCCATAGAAGAAGACCTATGGAACAACCGGACTAAGTGCCGATTTGAAGTAGGAAAACGGCGGAGAACGTTATAAACCGACAAGTAGTAGTAGTATTCGTCTCATTCGTCTCAGTTATACCTTTCTTTTAAAGATGTCTATGCAGTTTACAGATTTTTAAGTCAACACTCAAGTTTCACATCCATAGCTCACTATCTTGATTTAAATATCGGGCTCATAGCATGCCAAGCTCTGCATCGTCAACGTTGTTCTTTGTGATGTTGACTACTAAAAAGATAAGTTAGGGTCGTGTTGCTCTCTCCGATCGACCCTAGAATTTTAGTCTTTTTCGTTTATTCACAGACCTATTTGTTTAGCATGTGATTTAAGTTCCGTATACGTATTCTTACCTGTTGCTTTGGTTCTGCTCATGATATTTATGCATAGTCTGCCAGTTGTATTGATAAGTGTGTTGTTTCTACTTTCTGATGTTTTTCTTACTACGTATTCCAGTGCTAAATTAAACAATGCCCATCACCATCATGCCAGCCCATCACCCTGTTTTAATCTTTATGTTATTTGAAATGGATCTGTCATCTCATGTTGTATCTGTACCTAGGCCACTGTGTCCACATCGTCATTCGGATGAGCCTAACTAATTTAGAGGGTATTTCAAATTCACTTAATATTTTGTATAAGCGTGCCCTGTTTATTGAGTCATATGCCTGTTCAACAGTTGACGAAATTATTATAGATATATGTTTCATGTTCCCAGGCTTTGCTTAAGAACTGCTTGACCGTAAATAGTTGGTCAATGGTTGATCTTTCCTGTCCAAATTCTGTCTGATCTCCGATCATCTTATTTGCGAGGGGTTGTAGTCTATGGTTAAGTATACCTACTGATAAATATTTTACATCCACAACACAGCAAGGAGATTCCCCTATAGTTTTGACAGAGGAGCTTATCTTCCTACATATGAATTGGGCAGATGATATTCTTATTCCACTATTTTGGCATTTTCTCTTATCTTCATATTCTTTATATGACCTTTCGTTGTTTCCCTTCCTCCCAACTTAAACAATTCTGCCAAGTATTCCATCACTTCCAGGAACCTTGTTATTTTTCTGCAGTTTGATTGTCCTTTCAACCTCTTCTTTCGTTGACAGCTTTGTTATTTCATTCACTTTATTTTCTGCCTCTTACACTAGCTCATGTTCTGTATATTCTACATCATCATTGTCAGTTTTTCAAGAGTTTTCGGTCAGTAGGGCTTCCTCGAACTACTAAGGAATATAATGCAGGGTAAAATCAAAGGTAGAAGAAGCGTAGGAAGACGTAAAATCTCGTGGCTACGCAATCTCCGTGAATGGTTTGGATGCAGTTCAATTGAACTATTCAGGCGCGTAACCAATAAAATTATAATTGCCAGAATGATTTCCAATCTCCGATAGGAGTGGAACTTGAAGAAGAAGAAGAAGAAGTTTTTCAAAATATCTTTTCCAAGGAAAAGATCAGAGATTATATAACTCTAATAACTTCAACAACTGGGATATCATTGTTATTAGTGAGATACGATGAAAAGGTGAAGAACGACTAACATTAAAATCCTTCACTTTTTAAGGAGAAAGTATTCTACCCGTCAAGAAAGTCAAATATCTGGGCGTAAACTTGAAACCAAACATACTTTCGGCGAACACGTAATATATGCCGCAAAAAAGCCGGTCAAAGAACAGCAGCGCTAACAAAGATTATGCCAAACGTAGTAGGTGTGGGTCTAGGAGACTGTGTAGTACGTAGCCATAGGGAGACTAACTATTTCTTGACACAATTCCTCACGGGGCATAACTCCTTCAAAGTCTACCTAGAGAAGCAAGAAGGCAATAGAAGTTAGAACGAGTTGGTGTAATAGTCAAAGAGATTATTTTACTATTACACCAGTTCAATTATTCCATGCTTTATGCCGGTGCCTTTGTTTCCTTTTATTGCACATTATTGCAATACCTTTCAACTTACTACATCCAAACTTGATGAATTTTTTGGATTTATATATTTTTTTTTGTTAAAGGTGCTGCCTTTTTTGTTTCTAAAAGTGAGTACGTAGTTCTTATTTCAAGAGAATCTAAAAATCTAAGAATCTAAAATCTATTAGTTATTATTACTCCTCCTCCTCAATATTTTCTCCTTCGTAAGGATGTAGTGGCGTCATGAAATTTGTTTAACTATTTCTCTCCGATTATCTCTCTCCTGTGCGTGTTGTTTTGCTTAGGAGAATGAGTAACCAGTCATCTCCTTTATTTGGTCCGACCATCGTACTGGAGATCTTCCTCTGGATCTTTCACCGCTACGTTACCTTCAAGTATCATTTGCTCCATGCCTTCTCTTCTTTTAGTTATATGTCCAAAATATCTCAGTATATTTTGGTTGATAGTGCTAAGGGAGGTCCATGGTATGCGCAACATTCTACGGTAGATCCACATTTCCAATGCCATTATACGCTTTGAATCGGCTTTTTCTATTGTCCAAGAGTCTGAAACATAGGTGACGCTAGGAAATATCAATGCTCGAACAAGGCGTATTTTTGTGTTTTTTGTGATGTCAGTGTTCTTCCAAATTTTTGTGAGATTGGCTGTTGCCGATCTGGCCATCGTGATGCGTCGACGGATCTCGTCTTCGCATTCTCCACTGTTAGTAATAACGGAGCCTAAGTAATTGAATTGCCTGACCACTTCTTAACCTGCCATGATTCTTATCTCTGCCTGGTTGTTTCTGATTCTATCGATGATCATCATTTTCGTCTTCTGCATATTTATTTTCAAACCATATACTGTAGGGGAGTGGTAGGAACACTGAGACGAAAAAATTTCAATGCCAATAACTTTTTTATTAAATGCTACTTTAAACTTATATTGTACAATGATATTTGGTATATAAATAAGAACTGAAAAATCATGTCGTTTTCTCATAAAAATTAATGTTAAAACCTCAAAAATATAAAAATTAAAAATTAGTAAATGTCTCACTGTTCCTTTCAATGTAGGAACACTGAGACGTAACAATTAACATTATTTGACGTTAAGACTATCAAAGTTTAATTCAAATTTTAAAAGCGAACTTTGGCGCTTGGTTAACCCTTGCATTAAAGGGGGCGGCAAAATCATTTTAATGTCTCTTTTTAATACATGTGAGACATCTAGGACAACTGGAAAGAAGAACCTATTTTCACATTTAGCGCTTTTTCGCAAAAACGATATTTTAAAATCATTTTCTTTTATTTGAGACAAGACTTTTCCTACATAATATGTCTTTTGCTTAGAGTTGAATTCAACGAGCACATAATTCCCATCATTTGGACAGCGATTAAGATCTTCGAAAATAATTGGTTCTGGATCTTCACCAATAAAATCCTCCCCTCCGCTGAAATCTTGTAGTTCCATCTCATTTTCGTCTTGCTCGTCAGAATCACTATCTAATACGCGCCGTGCTACTTTTTTCTGTTTTGGTGTTTTTTCTTTAGATTTAATCAGCTCCATTTTTTCCGGGGTATCCGTAGCTATCATTGTCCTTGCTTTGCGTCTTTTGTTGCCCTCTACAGATTTCCTTGTCGGAGCTTTAGGATAACCCTTAAAAATTGTTGGACTAACAAAGGTTTTAGTAGTAGTAGCAGTATGACTTGGACCTGGATTTTCTAAATCTGGAGATTCACTTATCTTTTCAGCAGCAGCTTCACCTGCAATAAGCGGCCTATCTGTCACAAAACTTGACAAAAAATCTTCTTCAGCGAAGACATGCCGATCGAATGGAAATATTCCAGATTTTCGAAAAGCGCTTGCGATGTTAACTGGCGTCATTGCTCGTGGATATGCTGTGCCCACACAGGCTGCTACGTTGTAAATTGTAAATGTCTGACCGGGATGGTTCATCATCCATGCATCTACTGCAGCATTGTAGAAAGTCTGAAATGGCTTAAATAAACCTACGTCCAACGGCTGTAATCTGTTCGTGCAGTGTGGCGGTATAGTCAGGATTGTAACGCCATTATTTTTACATAAATCGATTGCCTCAATCGATAAATGACTTTGATGATTATCCATTAGCAATAAAGAAGGGTTTTCTCTAGTACTACCAGTGTGCTTAATAAAATGCCTAACAACTTGCACAAAGCACTCTGTATTCATCCAACCTGTTTTTGAAGCTAGTCCTAAAGTTCCAGGAGGCGACCCATTTATCATAAAATCTTTAAAGTGTACTCTTGGGAATACCAGAGCAGGAGGAATAGCTACTCCAGATGCTCCAACAATACAGCATGTTGTAACGAGTGTTCCACGTTCGCCACTTGTGGCTTTACTAACCTGTCGTATACTTCTTTCTGCAAACACTTTTTGGGACTTTTGAACGGTAACGGTTCCTGTCTCATCTAAATTAAAGATGCGACTACCATCTCCAAACACAGGGAAACGCTGTAAAACGGTTTCAAGTTTACTGAAAAACATTTCAACATTAAATTTATTGAAACCGGTTGCCCTTGCAAGACTACAACCTTCTGGGGTCCGGAGGGATAAATTATTGGAATGACGTTTCTGAAATCCTTTCATCCAGGCAAGTGAAGCGATTTTTGAAGTATGCCAGTTTGCTGGAACCACTATGTTATTGTAGACTGCGGCTTCATATGACAGTTTTCGGGTATCTTCTCTTGATAGGCCATAAAACATTTTAGAACATTTAATTATATATTCGCACAAGTCATTCTCCTGTTCGATAGTAAAAATTTGTTTTACTTTGTAATTAGGACATAAACGGACGTTCTCATCTTGTTGATATTTTTTAACATATCTGTGGACTGTTTGGAAAGATACTCCTTTTATTCGTGCTGCTTGCCGTATAGAAGTGCCACCTTGTACTAATTCAACAGCCTGTCTCATCAGATCTTCAGAGAATCTTCCTATTTTCCGATCTGTTTTATTTTTTCTTGGCATCTTCGTTCTGTAAGAGAAATTATTTTGCAAATGACCTGGCTTATACAACTATAACGGAACAGTGAGACAGTAAAGGAACAGTGAGACGCGTCTCACTGTTCCATCTGCTGTGTTGTCTCACTGTTCCTTAAAAAATCGTTAATAAAAATATATGAAAAAAACTAATAAAATATGTACAAAAATCGTTTGTTTTAATTTAATTGTTTCCTAAAATGGTTTACTTTGTAGTTAGAATAACCTACCTTGTCTAAGAAACTTCAATTTTCGTGAAAACAGCGGCCACGTGGATACGGTATATTTACTACGATGCACTCACTTCAAATGACCAGCGATAACTAAAACATTTCTTGTTGAATCTTAACGGTTTCTTGTTTGCTTCCCTTTAAGGTGGTAGTAGGCATGTTCGTTTAGTTCTACCTTATAATACCGAACGTGGTAAGCTCTACCGCGTTTGTCTCAGTGTTCCGACCGTCTCACTGTACCTACCTCTCCCCTACTCACCGTGCCTAGCCTATTCATAATTTGTTTCAGTTCTTCTGGTGATGATGCCAATATAACAGTGTCATCAGCATAACGTAGGTTTTTGATTTTTCTTCCTCCTATCATTGCTCCACCTTAACATTCTTCAAAAACTTGACGCATAATATGTCCACCATATATATATATATATATATATATATATATATATATATATATATATATATATATATATATATATATATATATATATTATTTGTAGTCTCAGCAATTGGTCTGTGTGAAATAAAACTCTATTTGTTATTTCTCAATATTTCGTCACGATTTTGTGACTTCTTCAGGAGAAAACTGTAAATTTATTATAATTATTATATGTAAACAAAATGAATATTTCAATACTTACAACTTAAGATTGAAAATTTTAAATTTTGATAACATATCCAATTAGATAAATGACATTCTTTTGATTTTAATTTATTTGGGAGTTATGGTAACCGCAATATTTTATAGAGTGAATTCCCATTGTACAATTTTTAGCGAATAAGTTTTAATAAAAAATTACATATTGTGACAGTATTATCCATATAATAAGGTGCAAAAGTAGAATATTGAGAAAGAATCAGGAACATGGTAAATTGATCTATAAAATGTAATTGATGGTACGTAGTCAGTTATTGGTCTGATGTTGTTAGATACTGATATTAAGATCTATCATATCATATATTGTTTAGTATATTACAGTAGATATTACTTAAATGGTTGGTGTCTGTCTTATAATTGATAGATTCTGGAGTTTTATTAATGTGTACCATTTCAAGGAAAAGTCGATTTTTATAATTATCAATTTGTTCTAAGATTTTTACATTATTAAAGTCAAAGTTATGTCCTGTCTTTAAGTGGTGGTCTACTAAGGCACAAGAGTTTTTTCGTAAGTTACAGTCACTTTTGTGTTGAGTGACACTACTGCTTTTCTAAATTTTAGCTTTTGAATTGACGCCTCAATTTCTGATTTTAATATTTGAGGTTCTTCTTCATAACTTCTTTTCTCTGTATACGGTCAACGTCTGGGTCGTTATTGGAGAATAGTATTTCGCAATATTATTTCCACACCTCTGCGATACCGACTGGGTTTGTCATGGTATTTTCACTATTATCTTTGAATGATCTGTGTTGTCGGTTTGAATTCTTTCGCTAGATACTTGATTTTTGAGAAAAGTTCTCTAGATTGTTGGCGGTCAGCATGTTTCTCTAGCTGTATTTATGATGCATATCTTTATTTCTTTTTGTTTTGAATTTGATGTGCCGTTTCCAAGTTTTTGTCTTTCTTCTACAAGATTGAGAGTTTCTTCAATCGTCCAATGCTTTTTCCTAGCTGTTTTGTCTTTGGGATTAGTATTCTTGATAGCTTCATTGATCCATATCTTTGTGTAATCCCACGTTTTGTCAGGGTCTCCGGTAGTCACTGGTAGGTCAGCTTCTGCTAATGCTTCTCTAAACTTTTTTGGCTGTTTTGGAATCAATTAGATATTATTAGCGACATTTATTTAATGAGACATCTAAATTATTCTGTAACTATTTTAAAGTTATCGCCTTTCTTCGGCATCTACAATCTCATTTGTACTCAATTGTAACTGAAGCTGTTTATGTTTTAATTATAAACAATTTACTACTTGTTAGTTTTATTTTAGAAAAACGGAGTTTTTTCTGAACGTGATCTTTTTCTTGGCTTATCCTTTAGCCATATGTCTACAAATTTGTGGTGTTTGCTGTTGTATAAAACCACCCGAGTACGGTGTAACCGAACAGTCTTGCTATAATTCACTAAATATGGTAACGATCAATGAAAGGATTAAAAGGAAGGTGAGTAATATACGCTCTATTTATCTAGCTCTCTGTTGAATGTACACAAAAGAGTCAACAACGTCAAATTGCAATAATACTGCGCATAAGTAATCTGTGAACGACATATGGTCTAAGATACGATATAAGAAAAACTTTCACCGATATTTTTATTGGATAAAAATTATTTCATAGGTAATTTAGTATGTTAAAAATTATAAAAAACAACAAAGCCGATATAATTTTGTCCAGACTATAATTAATTAATAATTGAAAAATGACCAAAGATATTTTATTCAGTACAAAAATGTTATTATTCTTATCATAAATATAAATATTAAATTTCTAAAATATTGATTCCATTAAGTGACTTTTATTCTACTTCTGATTCGTCACAACTAAAATTTTCATCAGTGCCTTCGCTACATTCTCCATCATCTACCATCATTTTGAGAATGTCTTGTAAACTGGGTACGGTTGTAACAATTTTCCTTTAGTGCTTCAGAGCACAGCTATTATAGCTGTAAGCAACGATCAATGTCTTTGATGTGAAGTAATATCCATTTGTCTTTAAATTAATCTCAAAACCAATACTTCAATTAAAATAGTTTGGTGGGAATATGTCATTTAAATAAGTGTGTGCGATTGTTACAACCGACCCCATACCAGGGGCGGTTGTAACACAAATAGGGGACAGTTGTAACATTAAAAAATAATACATAAATCGCACATATAAAATCAGTTTTAATATTTTTAATCAGATTTATTAATTAAAAAATACCAAATAAAACCAAAAACAAATTATTAAAAATTACCAAACAAAATCTGAGTTTAAACAAATTATATTTTCCTATATTTAATCAGACTCATCACAGTTGTGGCATATATAATATCTACTCCCATCAGTACAGGTCACGTGAGTCCATTGTTTGCAGCTACCTTGGCACTGAATCCAACTGTCTCCAGATCGACTTGCTGAATAGGTCTCTAAGCAAATAAGGCAATAATATTCTTCTTCTGATGGTGTATTAACCTTCATTTTCTTCTCTTTTCCTTTCCCTTTATTTTTGATTACCTTTCCAGTAGATAATTCGAGTACTTGTTTCTTTGTTTGTCTATTTTTTAACCATTTCTGTCGCTCTTCATACTTCTTTCCAGCAGCTTCCTTTTCTGGAGTATCTGTAGATAACAGACTTTTTGATTTTTCGACCTCTGTTTCCTAGTTTTCTAGATGGAGGTTTGGGGTAAGGCCGTAAAGTCTCAGGCGAGAACTCAGACTGTTTGCTTGTAGACGGTTCTGATGGCTGACACAAAACAGCATCACAAGGAGAGATGTCTGATTCCAGATGCATTGTACCAGCTTGCCATTCTTGGCTAGGTTCTAGAGATGTTTGTATAGGCGGTGTTTTTGTTGCTTCGAGCTCAACTATTTCAATTGGTTTCGAGCTCAACTATTTCAATTGGTGTAAGCATTTGGTGGTCAATTAATGTTTCCTTTTTAGGATTGGCTGGGCATACTATGATATTTGAATCACTGTTACAGTATCTTTAGTTAAAGTTCTATTTTCCTTCTCAGTTGGGCTTACTGCGCTGAATGAAGGTGGATCCTCATTTAATAACGAAGGCGATAGTGATTCGTCATCAGGTGCAAGTCTAATGTTATGTTGATTAGAAATGCCCACCTCTTCAGTTGCATTTGGATTAGGCCTGTCTGTCACGAACGATGGCGCAAAATGAATTTCTTGAAACAAATCGCGGTTGATTGAGAAGATCCCTGTCTGTCGAAACCCAACCTGGATATTCATTTGAGTGAGAGCAAGTGGCATTGCGATAGTTATAATATCCGGTATGTCGTAAATAGTCATGAAGGGCCCATAAACGGATCTATCTAAGGGCTGTAGCTTGTGAGAGCAGTAGGGCGGAAATGACAGTAATACTATCCCATTATCTCTGCAAAAATCTAATGAGTTGATATGTGTATGGGACGAATGATTGTCTAGCACCAATACCGGCACCGATTGATCCCACTGGTCCGTCTCTAATGAAATGCTCTTGATATATAATTCGAGGAAATACGAACTTAAGTGGAATGGCGTTGCCTAATGCGTTTGCTGCAAATGCTAGTGTGACCAAAGTGCCTCGTTCAGCAGAAGTAATTGTCGGAATTTCTCTTCATGAATGAACGAAACCATTCTTCTCCAGCCATTTTATTTTCCAGAAAGGGAAGCAGCGTTTAAATTATATTTTACGGTAAGTTCAAAGGCCAACTTCCTTACTTTTTTTGTGGAGAGACCAAAATGTTCTTGGTCTTCATTAAAAACTCTGTTATGAGCCACATATCCCATTTTACCCTACTATCAAAGGTGTTTGGTCCCGAATAAAGCCTGTTGGTTTTAAATAATCATCTAAATGCCAACCACAGTTTTCAGGCTGGTGTTTTGTACATTCCGACACAGTTGCATTAACACATGGAATTAACAAAAAGAGTTCTAAAAACTGTTTGTTGTAAAGATTTCCAGCATAGTGGTATAGTGTTGGAGTCAAAACTTTTATTTTTTTTTTCAAAAACTGTAAGTTTTAATAAAAATGCGATTTCTTGAATCATTTCCTCTGTTGCAGTTATTCACGGCATACATTTACGCGGTAAATTCTTGAACAACATTAATTTTTTCATCAATGAATATGTCGGCTTCATCAATTAACAGTGTAAAAATTTTCCTTTATGTATTATAAAATGCTGCTGTGCAATCGCAACCTGTATTGCAGGAATTGCAATATTATATATTGCAGTTTTCCTGCTTTCCACGCTGTACGCGTGGAAAGCAGGAAAACTGTGACATAATTTTGAACCCAACTCTAGAGCCAAATCGATGCAGTTAATGAAATCAAGCTAATTAAAATCTTTGATCCAGGTGCAATTTTATGAGCATGAAAAAAAATCCGCGTATCCGATTCTTCGTGGTAACATGTAAAATCATCAGATTCTTAGGTTTTTTGTAGTTTTAACAAAGGCGTACAGAAAGCAGCTTACTACCCTAACAGATAGGAAGAGTCTATTGAGGGTAACATGTGCATACAAAATAGTCTTTGCCGAGGCGCTGGGGGTTATCACCGGGTCTATTCCGATGCACGTGCTAGTGAAGGAAAGAGGAATATTATACGAAAGATGAAATGAAGAGTATACGAAAGACATAGCAACAGAACATTAAAAAAGAAGAAAGGGAGAGGTCCATAATGGTGTGGCAAGAGGAATGGGACAAGATGAAAAGATGGATGAACTGCTATCATCGGCGTTTGGATTACTTCCTGACGCAGATGCTCACAGGATATGGTTGCATCAGGGCATACCTTTACTTATTTAACAAGGTAGAAAATGACAAATTCTTGTACTGTGAAATATCGGATACTGTTTCACACAATTTATTGGTATGCGATAGATGGATAGATGAGAGAAATCTGCTTGCGAGATAGCTAGGAAGAAGGGGGCAATCAGTTACGGCGTTGGTAAAGGAGATGCTTAGGTCGTCAGATCGGTGAAGAGCAGTTTAGGGATATGTGAGGAGAACGTTGGAGAGAAAGGAACAAGAAGAAAGGCGACCCGAAGGGAAGCAGGGTGCCTATGAGCAAGCAAGAAGATAAAGCAGAATGGGAGGGGCGAGATTGAACATGAAAGGGAGGAATACAGAGAGAGAAGAATTCATTCGTAGTGAGAAAGTGCCAGAATGCGTGAGAATTGTGAGTGAATGAGAGATCGGGTGAATGCCGTGCCGATGTTGCGTCCCAATTAGGGAGATCAGGCCGGTAATGGAGCACTAAGGGGGTGTTATTTTAGCAGGTCTCTCTGGCATTGACATCGATGGTGTCCTAACAACCGCTACGTGCGCTCTCGGATATCATCGTGGCCACGCTGAAGGAATCCTACATAGCCGAGGCTGGAAGGCGGTTCTGCCCACCTTCTAGGACCGAGGTATATTTCGAACATTTGGACCAGCCCCCTCATAAAAGACGAAAAAAAAGTTTTTTTCGTCTTTTTAGAATCTATCGGAGTTTTTGTGTCTTTTTGAATTTTGATTTTTTGCAAAGAGTGTGGAGTAACATCCTTAATAGTTAATCCAATATTTTCTTTCATAGTTGATACTATTTTTGTCGTCGTGCTGTGGCAGAGTACGCATGCTTTGTACTCATCGTTAGTGTTAAATTTGTTTTTGAACTCACTAGTAGAATTTATAAAAAGTAATTTTTTTAATTATTATTTAATTATATCCTGAACAAAATTATATCGGTTTGTTATATCGGATCCTCTACTAAGATGAACTGGATCTGAACACTGGAATTGAGAAAAGAGTATTTTTCTTTTAACTGCATATTACTAACAGTTCACGTCAAACTTACGCTAATGAGAAAGCGTCCCCTAGATGTCACATATCAACATTTCCATCCGTCCCTGTGTTTTGTAAATTGTATTGCCTTTTTTAAATTTGCCAAATTGTTTTTATTATTATTTTTTTCAGAATAACTATTACAAATGTGGACAGAACCTTGATATCTACAGAGATGAAGATATGAAAGAAGAACAAGACACCTACTATGTTATAGACCAAATGAAAAAAAGTCAAACATCTCTTCATGTAGGGTTTTGATTTGTTTTATTTTATAGGAATAATCCATGAGGTTAAATGTATTTAAGGCTTTTCAATACATGTAATTTTGGTATATTTTGTGTTTTTATTTTTAATCGGTGCAGAATCAGACACCAGATTCAAAGAAAAGTCAGAAACATGTAATTTAGTAAGTAATATGGTCACGGACGTACCTATATAAGGGGTGGTTAGTTTCGGAAGAAAGCCATTTCTCAAAATTCAAAAAGTCAAAGTAGATTACTTCAAGTAACATAGTTAATGCAGAGGCGACTGAAAGAAAGACTCAGCGACAAAAATAGAAAAAAAGATGACATAAAAGATTTTATAAAATATAAATAAAACAATATAATTAAAGCAAACAGTCCAAGATAAATGGTAAATTTATAATTGAAATAAAAAAATAACTAATTATATATCTCTCTAAAAATTAAAGCAAGATTATGATTGTATACTTGCCTACAAACTCCTTTAGAGCTTCTCCATAGAGGTAAAATGGTTAATGACTCCCAAGGTCAATAATTCTTAATCACACTCACATGTATTCTACATATTATTGTTTGGTTATTCTGTCCCGATCTTTTTTTGTAAGTGTTGCAGTAGATTTTTTCAATATTCCATTTATTTTATTTTATGACAAAGGATGATCATTTTTTGAGGCTCCACGTGTAATGTCAGTTGCATACATTTGTAAGAAGTACTATAGTCATAGTCTGGGTGTTGTTGTTGTTGTTTGTTTGTGTTTAAATGACTGCGGACACTAAATCCATTCGCCAATCTTACAATTTGAGGTGTAGTGTGTGTGTGTGTGTGTGTGTAGAGTAATTGTCTTGATACTTAGCAAAGTCGACGTCATTGTCTTTGCTAAGAGACGCTAATTGTATCCGAACGTCTGCGGTCCCTCCGGTGTGTACCGATCACACAAGGATAGAAATTATTTTCATTTATTAATTTTTTTTAATAAACGAAAATTTCCACCCAGGTGGGATTCGAACTCACGACCTTTAGGTTTAAAGGCAGGCGCTCTTACCACTGAGCCACAGAGGGGGTATAGTCTGGGTGCATAGGTTCTCTGGTCTAAAGAACAGTCCTCCATTCCACATCACTGGAACAGCCCTATTTAATTTGGGGCAATAGATCAATAATATTTACACTGCCACTGTTTTTTGTGACCATGCCAAAGCTTTTGGTTGTGTAAATCACATTTTGATAAAATCTAAATTTCTACAGAATTAGAGGTATTTTTTTAAATTGGTTAGAATCTTACTTGGGAAATAGGAAGCAAATGGTTACAGAAAATTACACTGACTCTACTCACAAAAGTATTGCATATGTGGAGTACCAAAAGGTTCAGTATTGGGTCCTCAACTTTGCCTTGTCTGTCATTAATTTAAAAATCGATGCAAAATTGTTCTTTTTACTGATGATGCCAGTATTACCTGAAGAAAATCTAATATTGCAACTCTTCATGCAACTGTGACATCTAATCTACTTAAAATAAAAACCTGGTCTGACACTAATTTACTCTATTTTAACGTGGATAACGCAGTAGCATTATCCTATAGGTAAAGAAACTCTGTATCGTTGATTCTGTAAAATTTAATAATATTTTTATAGACAGCAACCTTGAATGGTCACATCGATCTGTTAAATAAGAAACTAGCCTTAGCCTGCTTTGCAATAAGATCTGGTTTGAAGGAAATCAATTTAACATCTTCCAAGATAACATATTGTCTTAATTCAAATTACAAAAAAGAGCAATACGGAATCTTTTTGGCCTTAGAAAAACTACCCATTGCAGAAGCTACTTCAAAAATCACGAGATTTTCACGCTTCTCTCATTATAAATTTTAGAAACTGCTTAACTCATTAACACCTACATGTTTTTCCAGCAAGACCTAATCATGACTACTCCACCAGAAATTCAATCTTTCATGTTTATTTGCCACCCCGTCCACTATGAGTAAGTGAAGAAAAATTATTTATCCCTTCAGCAAAAACAACTATAAAACTACCTTTCTTTACAACTTAAATCTGCAACATCTTTCCCCAAGTTCTGTAAAATGGCAAAAACCTATCCATCTGAAACCATATTATTCAGAAGAGTTTTTTAAATGAGTAACTAAAAATTAGGGTATCTTTGTGTACAAGTAACTAAAGTATTATTTATATATATTTGAGTATCATATGTAGTAACTTCAATTTATTAGTTCATAAGGTATTATTATCCAACTTATTTAAATTTTGCAATGGTTTGTTTATTTTATTATGTAACATTGAGGGTTAATGTAATTTCAGTAAATTGTTTTGTTATTTTCACACTTTTTGTAAGTTTTGCCCATAACATTGTACAATTTTCAGTCATGATACTATGAATAACAAGATAGGATCTTCCCGTAGCTCAAAATCGGTCGGGTTCGCGCATGCCGTCATTGGAGACTAGAATTTGAAATCTTGTTAAAGTTAAATGAGATTTGTATGCATTCTGTGATGAAATTACTAGACGAAAATAAGTTAAGAGGTTTAATAATTACAATAATCGGACACATAAGGATATCTCCAAACTATTTATTAAAGATTATTTATTGATATATACAAAAACTGACATTTCGAACGTGCAAGTCTCCAATGACGTCACAAAAACATGCGCAATATCTTATCTTATAGTCATAGTATCATGATTTTCAGTGACAATAAAGATTTCATGATACCTAGATTCCTACTATGTACTAGACCAACAAAAAGAATACTGTCGTGTCAAATTTGGGGCCAATGTCTTCTACATTTTCTCAGAGAAGTCCTGAAGCTTGGTATACAGGTTTCTCTTTGCTCAACTAACAACAAGTCAATAGATCTTCTAAAGTGTTAACCTGCTAAATCCATTTTACCCAATTTTACAGGAGAGACAAAAAACGATTTCCCAAAATTTGTTTTTATAAAAATGAATGGAAAACAATAAAATAGTGCTTAAAATTAGTATAAATTGTTGTATCATTGAAATTATAAAAAAATATACTGATAATTTTAGTTTTTAGTATTTTTTGGTAGATAGCTGGTTATTAGTTTTTCAAATTAGTCTAACGATATAGCCCATCTCCGATGTGTACAGTTCTTAGAATGATACATCCAATTATATCATTTAATTTATCTATTGGTTTCCATTGATCAGCAAAGCCGGCTTTATAATAAATTTCGCCTTCGGGTGTATACCTCAAAGCACGAATATCTTTAACTTTTAAATCACCTTTACCTCTTTCCTGGTCTGTTTTATAGCGCTGAATTGAATAAAGATTTTTGAAAAAATCATGTGTTAAATATTTTACTTGGTAGGGAGCAGGCTTTTTCTTGCTTTTATACAAATAGGTACGTAATCCGCTGGTAGGATTAACTTTACCTTTGAGTTTTTGTTCGATGGTTGCATGAACCGAATTAATTTCCATCTGGGTATAGCCAGATTCAAGATATTTTTGCTCAATTATTACACTATGAGTGATTGCTAGATTCAACAGAACATTGACCATAACAGCGTTTCTATTTTGGTACCCACAACCATCCGAATACATTATAATGGTGCTTCTTTCATCAGTCCGTTCTACAGAATGAGTGACACTGAGTAAAATTTTCTGTTCTATGAAATACATCCAAATAGTGGCAAATTCCTCAGAAACAAGACCCCCTTCACATTCGTTCCATATAAAACAATAGGCATCGGAATTCACTAAGTTATAGAAGCAGAGATTGTGTACTTGGAGCTTTTTTTTTGTAGGATAATGTGGAGACTTTTGATTTTGGTACCATCAACACGGCTTGCAAATCTGCTGTGAAAACATTTTGTTTCTCATTTTTATCTTTTTCTTCTCTTGCTTCTACTTTCCTCTGCATGTGACTTTTAAATTCTTCTTCCGAAAATTGTCCAACCCTATAGCTAACACACTTTTCACATTAATCTTTTTAAGGGTGGAAAACTGCAAAGTTCTTCTCATCGAAGGTTTTAGAAAACGATGCTATCGAAAAGGGCTCTTCTTTCCTCGATTTGCACCAATCGTTGACATACAATTCGTAAACACTTTTCCGAGACTGCCATTCAGCCAAAAGATATATATATATATATATTTTTTTAAATGTTGACCTATAATAATGTGACTCCATATCTGGTAAAGAATCTAAAAATTGCAGCAAACATTCACGGATATCTTTGAAAGGTAGTACTTGGAGCACATACTCCATAACACTTTTCCAGTTAAGAATTGTCCAGGGACCAACTACGACAGTATTAAGAAACATGGTTCTGCACACTCTGAAACTTTCTTCTTGAACCGGTAGAAAATATTCTATTCCCCTTTTGTCTGTTTTTCGGTTCCGACGCCTTTTAGTCGTTACAAATTTAACCTGATTATTAATAAAAACCTTTTTTTCTCCCAGACATTTGCCAAAATGACTCAAAAATATGTTGCCTTTCATGTTCACTGATCAAGGAACATTTCATAAGACCTTTTTCTTTCGATGCACATTTCATTCTTGGTTTCATAACTCGTGCTTCTTTAGGATTATCATAAGACAATTTTTCATCTTGTTTCACTCTACCTAAATAAGGTTTACCACTTTCTCTTAATTTTTGTTTTTCTGACTAAACCATGTTGCCTCCTGGACTTGGAAATGTTTTTTTTTCGGTTTTTACTTATTATTCTCTTAGCTTCATCTAAAGATGAAATTGAATCTGTGTCCGAATATGGAACTAAATTAATATTGACTTAGCTATCATCAGATATTCCTGATATCGTTGAATCTCTAGTAGAAATTTGGAACTGATCTTGCTTCTCTTCATGTTCGTTGACTTTCGATATTGGTATCTCCTCATTTTCGTTTCTGTTCAGTTTTCCAACCATCTGGTTCTGGTTTGAGTATCTTAAAAGGCTTCGGTCATTGGTATCGCTATCAAGTAGTTTAATTCATCAGTGCTCTCTGATGGTAGATTTTGGGCCAGGGAATCTCTATTGCATTGTTTTTATTTAATGTGTTGGAAGTAGACTGTAGATTCACAAAAATTATTTTAACATTTTCAGTAACTTCATCCTTACTACTGGGTCAGTTTGCTTCCACTGTAAAATCTGTATCTTCATTGAGGTGTACAATTTCGTTGAAATTTATTGTCTTCAAAGTTGTCTGCGATTATGTGTATGACTATGTATTATAAACCAACTTTAAAAATTATTATAAGTATTTTTTCCTATTAAACATTATTCCAACAGTAAAAATAATTAAAAATTTTTCTTTTTGATTTTTTTTAATCAGAAATAAAGCTAAGTCCCTTAGTGAAACAAACAAGATTTATCGTGAAACCCACATTTTACAATTAAAGTTAACAAAAATGAATAATTTAATACACATCTACACTTACCTTCAATAAATCGCTCAAATAATTATAAACAGTACGAAAAACTAACACTGCTGCAAAGTGTGTACTTGTCACATCAAGTTTTACTATGCAAATGCATGACTGTCAATGACAGCTGTGTTTACACAGGAAAATCAGAACAATTTGAGTTAGCTGATATTCACATCAACCTAATATTTTAAGATTTAGAAAAAAAAAATGGCATGACTGTTTAACTAATCGATACACTAAATTAATACTATTATGAAGATGTGGACTTAGCAGGTTAACACTTTAAGGCACCGTTATATTCTTGCCTTTTCAAGAATTGTGACTGTATTTTACCCACCGTCCCAAATTTTTCGTAGGAATATATGACTATTTTTTCCCCAATAAAAAGTAAATTTCACTGAAACAAAATTTGTTTTATTTAAAACGTTTTCTTTGGATAGAAGCCATACCTAACACAAGAATTTCATTTTTAATCATAAAATTTCATTTTTAATTACCTTTTTCAAGGTAATCTGAACAAACAAGCAAAAAGAGCATAAGAAGCAATATAACCAGTAAACTTGAAAGAGGTGGCTGCTTGGAAAAATTGTACTCCCTTGATATTAATGAAAGGAGAAAGAATTCCCAAATAATTAATAAATATTAATTCTGATATTTTTTCTAAATAAAATCAAACACAATATAATTTTTAAAATTTATTTTTTATAAAGATATATGTTTATCTTATTATCTATGCCGCTGGATCATCTCCCTTTGTGGTCCTAGTGTAAATAAGTTGTGCTCTGTGTTGTACAACTTGTTTAATAAGACCTGAAAACAAAACAAACCTATAAAATCTGAAAATATTCAAATGAACACAAATTATTCAAATACAAAAAAAATCAGACTCATTAAATCAGTTTTTGCTATCAGGCTTTCAAGCAGAAATGTGTCATCATGAAATAAAAAATAGGAATTAAAAATGTTTTTATAATAGAAATGCTCAGGAACTTAAAAGAATTAAATTAAAATCATTCTAAAGGGCCATCCATTGTAAAAACTATTTTTGTTGATAATCATAACAAGAACCAAGTTTTTAACATATAGACTGATAATGTTCAGAATTAATAAGTATTGCTTGTATATTGTTGTATTTTCAAACAGAATAATAGAAGAGTTAATAAACATTAGGAGTATTACTGTTTTCATATCAGAGAGCTCTGTATTTCTTATATGAAATTCTGCTAAATATGTGTAAATTCACAGCTCTATACCACTGCAAATGTACTACAACATATTACATCAATTAAAAATATAATGTAATTGATATGAAACCTAGCGACAGATCTCTTATAAATCAAATATTTTTTGCTATTCTTCTAAAATGTGTGTTTAATAGAGAAGACAATTATTTTAATGAAAGATCAAGTTACTAAAAGGAGTAATTAAATTAGTAAGGCTAGTCGAATTAGTCTGAAATTTGAAGGTATTAGAATTCCCTTTTTATTCACATTATAATCTATACATTTTTTCCCTATAGAGCTATAGTTTTTCTCTATTTCTCATTCACCAATATTCTGACACCAATTTCAAATTTCATCTGCCATTACAACTGATGTCAATGATATACTTTGCATAGTGCATACTTTTTGAACCAATGTTGCCACATTTTTCAAATATATTGTTTATAGTCAAAATACTAATTCTTGAGTACCCCTATAAAGGAATACATAATGATAATGAGTGTCATTTCAGTTTCCTGTTTCTAAGAACTTTATTTCATTTGTTATTAACTTTGTTATATATAATTTCTTTAATTTAGGTTTTACTTTGTTACTGATAAGTTTTTGAGAAAATACTAAGAGTCCAATAACCTGTTTCCTCTTTGTGCAATCGCTATCAAACTAGTGAATATTCTGTTTTGTTTCATTCATTAGATGCATTGGTTATTAACTTTTTTAATTTAAATTTTTAGATTTGATTGGATTAGATTAGGTTTTATTTTGTTATTAAAAAATTTAAATTCAATATATTTATTCCACAAAAAACAATAATAACTCATATATGTAATATACTCTTGTTAAAATTTAAATTCTTTATACTTGCTCCACAAAAAACAAATGTTTATGTGGACATTGCAACTGCAGAATACTTTATATTGTGAGCTAATGTGCTTTACTTCTTTTTCCAAAGAATGAATTTTAGCCATTTTACAATATTGGCATATTTTTGTAAATTTTACAGTATTTACAAATGGTTTATACATTTTATATAACTAAGTGGCAAAAGTATAGAGAAAGTGATGATGCAGTAAGTTACAAATGATCTGTCAAATTTGTGTTTGCAGTATTTCCATGTCCTTATTATATATGTTTTATGCCTCATATATGCTTTGAAACAGTACATTTTTATTATATTATTTTATAAAATCAGGTATTTTTTAAAATTTATATAAAACACAAACTAATGAATATTTGTTTCTTTTGATATTAGTTGCAGTTAGTTATTAGAAGAAAAAAATTATAATTGGCCTTTGGTAGATTGACAAATAAACTTGGCAATACTGTCAAAACTTTGAAAATACTAGTTAGTTGCCGGATTGCAACAGATGTTCAGCAGATTTTAATTTTATGACTATTTTCTTATAATTTTGGGATAAAATGGTATCTGAATAAAAGCTTAAAAAATGAAATTTAATTTAAATTAATTAAACTTCTTTTAAAAACCTCAAAACAATGTTTACTAACATTAATATTATATTCCATGCTCTTTCGTGATTTATTTGTGATATGGCAACACTGCCAAATACAAATCTGTCTCTAATTAGTAGCTAACTTCATCTCAGCACTTTCTCTATACTTTTGCCAACTAAGGTTTTTTCAGACAATTTTCACATTTGGTCCCAGTGAAGATAGCCTCCAATTAGCTGTCAATTAAGTTTCACAGAAGGAAATATTGCGTTGAAAGTGTTGCCATAATCTTATAATGTATATCGCACACCTAGTTCAATAGTGCCACAAGTCCAAAATACAATAATTTCGAGAAATGAGCAAAACGTTCTGTAGCAAACGAGTTATGCCTTGTAAATAATTTATTTTTAGAATAACTGGCTTCAAAATTACAATTTAGTTAGCAAATTATACAGTTATTCGCTGGATCTTATTACAATTTATTAAAAATTAAACGTTAATTGTATTTTGATAGTTATGGCGATATTGCATTGTGAAGAAAGTCATTTATAAAACGATAAATAGGAGATACGGCGGCAACATAATAAAAAAATCAACTAGTTCTTACAAAAAATATTTTTATTATTATTATTACAATTGTGTATGAACATTTTTTTTAATTACTATTAACCAAGTCCTTATAAAAATTGTGATGAACAGGTAATATTAAGTTTTTATTGCACAGTTCCAAAAGGTGTTGCTTGGTTTTTGCAGATATCGATGGAGGCTTTATGTACGCCTTTTTTAAATCGATTACTGCTTCCACAGTTGCTGAACGCCCCCTTGTCGATGCTTTAAAATGGACCTCTTCGAACTCATCGGCATTATAATCTGTTTTATAGAAGAAAGATCCAGAATTGCTTTTGACAACTTTAATAACTTGGATATCATTCCAGACTACCTTTTCATCTTTTGTATTCTTTGTAAAATTTCCTCCAATTTTTGAATTGAGATCTTTAAAGTCATAAAAGTCTTCTGTTGACATTTCTTTTACATTGTAAGGATTTGCCTCTTTTTTTGCAGATCTTATGATGACAGGCCATTGTGCAGGAACATAAATGGGAACTGTTTTAAGTATTTTCTTCTTTTGCCTCTCAATAGTTGCGTGGATGGCGTCCCCTTCATTTTGGGTATGTCCCACTGTTAAAAATTTATGTATGATTGATTTAACATTAATTTTTCCAATTGCATAGAGATACATGGTAAATATAAATTTATTTTTATTTTGCCCAACACAATTGTCGCTATAAAATATAACGTCTTTATCATTACAATGATTTGAAAGATAATCAAACAGACGCGTAGCTATTTCGTTTGAGCCGCGGTTAGCAATAACCTCGTGCCAAAAGTAACAGTAACCAGTCTTTTGCAATATCTGAAAAATTGTAAAGTTAAAGCAGTTCAGGTGGCATTTATAGTAGGAGCTTGAAACATCTCCACAAGGTGTAGGAAGGATCGCCTGCAAATCAAAACAAGCTACCAATACTTGAGAATCATATTTTGCTCTTGCTAGATCTTGTGCTTTTTCTTCTCTGCTTCTAATTTTATTATGGATATGTTTATTATAAGTTTGATGAAGAGTAGCTTGGTGTTCAGCAGAAAAATTTTTATATGATTCACAAATTGCGCACTGATCTATTTTTGGCTGAAAGAAAGTTATGTTAAACTCAGTTTTGAAAATATGCTTGTAAGTGCATTTTTTAGCCACAGGCCTTCCTTCAATCTCTTCCTGTAGTTTGTAGTAGCGATACATTTGAGCTAAAGTAAGTGAACCATCTATGTATTCCTTTGTAGTTTGTGCTCTAAGATAATGTGATTTTTCTCTTTGGAAAGAATTTATGTGTTCTCTTATTTTATTTTTCACCGGTCCAGTAACCGTTTCTCGTTTTATTTATAAAAATATACCTGCTCTATGTAATCATCTTGGCGAGGGTCTGTATGTAGATTTTCTTGATCTTCAAATGTATTTGCGGTATGATTTGATTGCACGGGTAACGCAACCAGAGTAAGCTAAAAAATTACATACATTAAGTAAAATCTCACTGTGATTTTTGTTGAAATACAAACCTCCGTCATCACAAAGGAGATGTCATTCATAACCTCAAAAACCTCTGAATTGTCTCTCAGATTCTCATCATCTTTAAGATAGCTTTGCAAAGCTAGTCCAAGCATTTTTCTTGCCCTTGACATCGTGTTTGATAATAAAATTAATAATAATATCACTATACACTGTTTTCAGACTTTAAATCAAATAGTTGTACACTAAAAACGTGGATACCTCGTGCATAAATAATTGAGGAGTCGAAAGAAAATGCAAAAAAGTATTTTTGAAGTGTGTATATTTTAGGCAATTCCTAGCTGAGCGCTTTCGGCTTTACAAAGCCATCATCAGAGCTATGCTACAATAAAATGTTCTAGTAAGTACTAATTGGTAAAGATTGTAATTTTTAACTTACGTCAATTTTTAAATACCACTACAAAGGAGAGATCTCATTTCCTTAAGTTTCAAAATTATGATTTTTTGTAGGAGTTGGAATTCTTAAAACATTTTTTCAGACAAAAATTTTTTCAATTTTTTAACGTGTTTGTGAAGTCCAGTGTCGACTTTTTAGATGTTTTTTTATGTTTTAAGAATTCCAACTCCTACAAAAAATCATAATTTTGAAACTTAAGGAAATGAGATCTCTCCTTTGTAGTGGTATTTAAAAATTGACGTAAGTTAAAAATTACAATCTTTACCAATTAGTACTTACTAGAACATTTTATTGTAGCATAGCTCTGATGATGGCTTTGTAAAGCCGAAAGCGCTCAGCTAGGAATTGCCTAAAATATACACACTTCAAAAATACTTTTTTGCATTTTCTTTCGACTTGTCATAAGTGTGTACAAAAAATATCAGTCTTTTGATAAATAATTGAGAACTAATAAAATCGTACCACTAATCTAACAATTTTTGCAGTTGTGGCCGTATTGAATTACATCGGTTGTATTGTGGCGGAGTGTATTATCGCCACATCTTCTAGTTATGGCCATATTGCATTTTAAAACCCTACAGTGTAATACCGAAATATCTTACTTTATACTTATCCAAGACAATATTTCAGTTAAGGTTGTATTGCATTAGATGGGGTATCATATATGCAACCTTTTTAAAGCCTTAACTCAAAATTGGAATTTTTGGAGTTGTGGCAGTATTGAACTAGATGTACGATATGTTATAATATGCTTCAAATACAAAGAGATAAAGCTTTTAAAAGGTACATTTTTATCATATTATTTTATGGATTCTGTAATTTTATACCTTATATAAAATATTAATCAAGTAATATTTGTTTCGCTTGATATTAGTTGCAATTATTAGAAATTTTTTTTTGTTAGTTAGTTAGTGGATAGATTTGGCAAGAGTCAGAACCCTCAAACCACCAGCTACCAGATTGCAACAGATGCCTTTTAAACTTTATTATTTATACAGACATTTTACTATTTACTGTTAAACACTGTTTTAAAATTATTTACTTTTTCTCTTTTTTTGTAATTGTTAAATATTAGTTTTTAAATATCTTATTGCTTTTAATTGTATATGTTTCATTTGTAATGTAAATTTCAGCACTGCCAAACACCAATATTTCTTCCTGTCAAACCCATTTGAAGCTATCTTCAATGAGAATAAATGTGAAAAACGTCCATTTTTTCATATTTTGATACCATTTTCCACTTCCTACTTTTTTTGTGAATTTGTTTTTAAATATTTAACATTTAAACACTTTTCATATGTTTCTTTAAAAATAGACAAAACATGAAAATTTTGCCTAAAGTAAAAAAAAAATTCGGACGATTTTCACATTTGGTCCCATTGAAGATAGCCTCAAATTAGCTGTCAATTAAGGTTCACATAACGAAATATTGCATTGGCAGTGTTGCCATGTTCTTATAATGTATATGTTATATGCTTCAAATACAAAGAGATAAAGCTTTTAAAAGGCACATTTTTATTTTATGGATTCTGCAATTTTATACCTTATATAAAATATTAATGAAGTAATATTTGTTTCGTTTGATATTAGTTGTAATAAATTATTAGAAAATTTTTTTGGCAATTGCCCTTTGATAGGTTAGCGGATAGATTTGGCAATAGAGTCAGAACCCTCAAACCACCAGCTGTCAGATTGCAACAGATGTGGTTTAAATTTTGTTACTTATACTGATATTTTACTTTTACTTTTTTTTACTAAAACTATTTACTTTTTCTTTTTTTCGTAATCGCTAAATATTAGTTTTTAAATATCTTATTGCTTTTAATTGCATATGTTTAATTTGTAATGTAAATTTCAACACTGCGAAACACCAATATTTCATTGTCAAACCCATTTGAAGTTATCTTCAATGGGACCAAATGTGAAAATCATCCAAAAATTCGCATTTTTAGTTACCCTTAATAATCTAAATGCATACCCTAAAAGGAGTTGCAAAAAGTGAAGTAAAATAATGTAGTGCTCAATAGGAACATCACATAAACTCTACCAATGGTATGTTTTATAAATTATGATCTAACTGACAAACTTTACTGAAGAAAACTATTTCATTTAAGCTTTGTTATGTATAAAAGACTACACTACATAACGGAAATACCTTTCTGTTGTAGTTCAATAAGTGCCCTCCTTGCAAGGGATCCACGGACCTTCAAACGTTCAGAAACTACTGATGGGGTAATCAATTTGTAGGAGGGTACTTCCTTGTACAGTTTATCATAAGTAGCTTTGTCAAAAAGAACTTGGTTGTTTAACTTGTCACGAACTTTTCCTTTTGACCACTTCTAAAATACAAAAAAGATTGACTATTTAATAAAGTTTCAGGATAAATTATATAATTTTAGAATAATAGGAATACAAACCTTCTTTTTGGCTTTGCCACCTCCAGACCCCTCTTTCTTCTTCTGGGTCTTTTGGGGTTGCTTCGCCGACGACTTTGAGTCCTTCTTGGGAGGCTAAAAACATATTTCTAATGAAAATATTGTTGATAAATTTTAGATGTAAGTAATAAATTGTAAGTAACAATTCAGACTCATTAAATCATATTTTACAACCACGAAGATTGTCTTATAAGAGGTTATACATCATAAACACATGGAGATATATTTTCACATGTAGATTACAGCACAATTTACTCCATACCAATTTGTTACTATATTATATCTAAGATTGTTTAAATCAAATTAGCGTTTAAAAATTACCAGATAATGTTTAAATCATTATTTAATTCTAAAAATTAGAAATAAAAAATAGAGTACTTCCACCTACCATGTTGTCTTCTGTAAGAAAGGAGACGGAAACGGAGATAAGACGTTGACGTTAAATAGATTGTCAAACTGTCAAATTAAAATTGCCGCCATTAATCAAATATTAAAACTATTTTAACAATAAAATGTTAGAGTTTACCGAAAGTAAATATATTTGCAGAAAAATGTGTACACGAATATAATTTAAAGATTGAATATACTATGATTTAAATAATAGCAACTCTTAACAATATTTTAATAATTAAAGTGATTACTCAACTTACATAGTATAAGGCCAACAATAGGTATACAGGCAAAGAGCTATGTAAGAGAGAGATATGTATAATAATCTCTTACATATCTCTCTGAACAGGACACAGGCATAAATATCCACATACCTTTAAATTGAAATATTAAAATCGCAACTAGCTGAATTTATGCAATAAAACTTGTTTTGTTACAGATGAGGAAATATTTTGACGGTAAAATAATTTGTTAACACTTTTTTTACTCCATTGTTTATTATTCTGTTCTCCAGTGACAAGAGAAATGAACAAAGTTATAGGTTTTTCCCAGATGCCAAATTTGTAAAAATGAACATAACAGAAATGTCAAAATTGTCAGTGTCAAAGTCTACATCATGGAAGTATGGTGTTTTTACAATGTATTTCCTTAAATAAACGGCCGGTTTCGGCTGTAATCTTTAAAGTATAATTTAAGAAATATCTACAACAAAACGTATTTTACTAGATTTTATTTTTTATTAGTTAAATTTATTAGATAAATTATAATTATCCTATAAAAAAAGACACGTAGCCAACAGCTTTTAAGTGTATATTAGTTATGGTGTATTTTTGTTGAACTACTAAATAAACTTACACATCAGAAAAATGTTACCGTTATCACACAAGGATAAAGCATACCCAAGAGGCTTTGGTTCGAGAATAAAAGAAAAAGTAAACGGTTGGATTAGGTTAATATTTTCAGACAGAAACTCCAGAAATTTATTCCTCTTCCTTATACTTAATCTGTCTTTTGCATTTGTAGAATTAATTTATGGCGTATGGAGTAATAGTTTAGGTAAATATCACCTTTTATCTTAATCTCTTCTTACTTTATACATAGTTGTTTGAAACAAACAGGTCATAAATGATATTAGATATAAAACATGGAGTGTTATTACATGTTACAAATAATAATGAGGTACTGTTAATTTATAATTACTGATAGACATTTTTAACATACATATTATAATGTGTTTCCAACTAATGTCAGTCATAAAACTGGTTGTTACCAATAGCAAATTATTTAATTTAGTAAAGTTCAAATGGAGTTTTTATCTTCAACTGATGTTTGTTTTAGATAAGAATTATTGGTATTACAGATACATGTGTTGCTACCCTTTTCAGTAAAGGCTTAGGATTAAACTAAGCTAGTGTCACCAACATCTTCTGACTGTTCTTTTTTCAGTCACTTTACCTGGATTTATAGGTCGTAGCAAATTGTATCCCTCACCTTGTATGCTATGCTTTAAATACAGCACTTTTATTTCTATTGACATTTTTTCTCTTCGTTTCTCCATTCTTTAGTGATTTTTGTTCAATAAACCTTTTGATTAGTAGCATATAACTTGCAGAAACTTCTAACTAGTGTATATAATAATATGTTGACTTCAGTGTAATAACTCTAATTTTTCCTGGTATACCAGATGTAAAATTGTTCCCATGATATTTGTTTTGCATCTTGTTTGGTAATATATGAACTTATGGTTTAGTAAAAAGGTTAAAAAAGGTTTTTAAACCTAAACAGAAAGCCACATTTTCTTGAAGTCATTGATATGCTGTATGATCTAGAATTACTATGGAATAAAATATTTTGTTTTTTGGATCACTATGGATATGCTTCACTAATTTCTGTAGCCATTTCATTGCCAGGTAGTTCAAGAAACCATTTATGTTTTTTCCTGTATATCACCTTTATCAATATACCATATAGCAGAACTTAAATTTATTTTTAATCTTGTTTCTGGCTCTTTATAAACCCTAGCTGAAAAGCATACAGAACAACAGACAAATACATTAAGTTTCCTGTGACAACACATCAATACAATACTAGTAAAGCATTTATATAATGAGTTTATTCCTTTTAAACTTTATTATTAATTTGTAATATATTAGTAAAAACCATAACATTGGAAATTCCATTTATAGCTAAGACATGTTTTTTTTCAGTTTTGTTGGAAAACCCAACAAAAATTATTTGTAAATATGCAGATAAATATTTTTAAATTATTTCTATTTAAACCAGCATTATTTATTAAAATAATATTAATAGTCATTTTTTTCTTAATATTTTTGCACATTTATTCATACAGTTTTAGAATTGTGCATTTTTCCATATGAGAATAATTCATAATCTAATAAATACTTAGAAATAGTATCTATATAGTATCACATTTGTAACATAAATGTCTGCTAAGTTTTTGCTTCTTTTTTATTGTTACTTATGTAAAAAATATTAGAAGCAAATCATTTTAATAAAGATAAATAGGGAGGGAGAGGTAGATAGAGTCAGAGGGACATAGGGAGATAGATAGATAGAGAGAGAGAAAGAGAAATAACAAAAGAGAAAGAGATGCAATTGAGACCTAGAGATAAATGAGAGTCAGAAAGAAAGCAAGATACAAAGATATAGGTTCAGATAGAGAAAGAAATAAAGTCTAAAGAAAAAGGCATTTCTTTTTTAGCCAAGGACTTTTAACTGCTTTAGACTTTCCTCAAATTCACCAATAAGTTGCTCCAATGAGTCACCCTCATTCAATTTCATGGACAGCAACTTTTTTTAGGAATAGTTGTTCTGGTAGCCCTTTTCTCTTTTTTACATATGGTAGGCCTGTTCTTTGTCCCACAATATCTCTAACTGTGCATCAGAAACACATTGAACAATTATGGATTTTGCTTTATTGTACTTCTGGAATTTTTTCCTCTTACTCTTGCTTAAACCTATTATGTCAACTTTTCACACACTCTAATACTTCATTTTTTGCCAATATTATTTTCATCTGAAACTTCAATGATAAGTAATTCCCTTGTTAGGAACTCAGTTATACATTTTTCCTTGTGTCACACTGTACATGTGCATATAACGTATATCCACTTATTAATAACTTATTTTTCATGTTTGAACTGGACCCATAACTTTTTATTTTCATTTATTATCAATTTGAATATTCAATAAAATCAGTGTCTCTCTTATTGTCAGTTTATTTTACTGAATTATTTAGGATTACAGAAAATATATTGTCCTGTCAGTATCCTCTGTCAGTCTCTTCTTCCTTTTAAGCACCAAAATAAGTATGTCATGGTCAACTGTATAGAAAGCTTTTGCAGATCCACACAAATACACAACTTAACCCTTTGTCTAATTTGTTTATGTCTGTAGTTAAGTCAGTAACAGTAGGGATTGTGCTTGAATCATATCTAAAACCATATTGCATGTTAAACCAATAACTGGATGAGTCAAAGAATTGTACAATTTGGTTATTTACACATGATTCCAAGATCTTTGACATGGCTGCTAAAAAAAATATGAGCAAATAACTTCCAGGTTGCTTTGAGTCCCCTCTTTTCTCCTCTTAAAATCACCATTTTATTAGTGTTTGATTTTATTAGTTTTCTTATAATCTGTATATGGTTTTCTGAGACTTGTTGTCATTTGAATATGTATTTTCCTGGCTCTATATTAACTGGAGGTTTTGATGGAGGTGATATGTTATTTGCTAGAGATTTTTCTACATGTGTAAAATATTGATTTAATTAATAGATATGTTCTCATCATCATCTTTGGCTCTACAACCCTAGGTGGGTCTTGGCCTGTTCAAGAATTAGTCTCCATTCCCCCCTATCTTTCGTCTTGGCTTTCCAATTTCTGACCCCTGGATTCCTCAAGTCATCTTCGACTTTGGATCTAGATCTTGGCCTGCCTCTCCTCCTGGTTCCTACTGGCTCTTGATAGAATATCTGTCTTTGGGGGTCTCCAGGGTCCACTTTTTCAAGGTGTCCTAACCACCTTAGTCTATTAATTTTAATAGACTGGATGAGATATGTCCTCAGCTCTATTAAATGTAGAATTATGATATTGTCATTCTGAATTGTTACTGTCTTTTTTGTATGTTTTGAGTTGTGGATACTATTATTTAATGTTATATACCATATTATATGGTTGGGAAATTGTCAGACAGATGGACAGATAATGAAAGAGATAGAGTGGAGATTGAGAGAGAAAAAGAGGAAGAAATAGTCAGAAAATGTAGAGAATGTAGAGAATGTAGAGAATGTAGAGAATGTAGAGAATGTAGAGAATGTAGAGAATGTAGAGAATGTAGAGAATGTAGAGAATGTAGAGAATGTAGAGAATGTAGAGAATGTAGAGAATGTAGAGAATGTAGAGAATGTAGAGAATGTAGAGAATGTAGAGAATGTAGAGAATGTAGAGAATGTAGAGAATGTAGAGAATGTAGAGAATGTAGAGAATGTAGAGAATGTAGAGAATGTAGAGAATGTAGAGAATGTAGAGAATGTAGAGAATGTAGAGAATGTAGAGAATGTAGAGAATGTAGAGAATGTAGAGAATGTAGAGAATGTAGAGAATGTAGAGAATGTAGAGAATGTAGAGAATGTAGAGAATGTAGAGAATGTAGAGAATGTAGAGAATGTAGAGAATGTAGAGAATGTAGAGAATGTAGAGAATGTAGAGAATGTAGAGAATGTAGAGAATGTAGAGAATGTAGAGAATGTAGAGAATGTAGAGAATGTAGAGAATGTAGAGAATGTAGAGAATGTAGAGAATGTAGAGAATGTAGAGAATGTAAAGAATGTAAAGAATGTAAAGAATGTAAAGAATGTAGAGAATGTAGAGAATGTAGAGAATGTAGAGAATGTAGAGAGAGAGAGAGAGAGAGAGAGAGAGAGAGAGAGAGAGAGAGAGAGAGAGAGAGAGATAGTAGGTAGAGAATCTTTATCCATAAAGAGAATCTTTATCACTATTACTACCTACTACCATACTATACATACTACCTACTACCATACTATACATACTATCTACTACCATACTAAAAGGGACATAATGCACAGGGGCATCATGTCATTAGACTAAAACTAATATAAAGAGAATTTTCTATACACACTATAAAGAACTACTGAAAGAGAATCGAAAGATTCTAAACTGTATATGAATAATGAGACCTGGTTTAATTGTCAAATAATTTATAGTTAATCATGAATTAAATAAAATCAATAACAATATGAGTTAAAAGTTTCTACCCCACTTTAAAAATTTTAATTACAGTGATAAGGAAATTTATACACGTCACAAATACACCATAATATGCATAAAGATTATATGGAAAATAATATTTTCATTATAAATATAAATTTGTATTATCATGAAATTTAAAAAATAGTGTAGTCAGCTTTAAATAAGTATAACTAAAAGTAAAACACATTTTTATATAAAAAAGCCTACATGGTCGTTAAAAAACAACTGTTATGGAGGTTTATCGGATGTTAATGTAGAAATTTAGATGTAAATGTGCAAAAAGAACGGAAACAATTTTACATTATTTTATAAATACAAAACATTAAAATGTGAGACTGAGTTCCGAAATGGAAATGGAAATAAAATGTCAAAATAAACTTTTTTTAATTAAAATTGTGCCTTATTCTCAATAAAAATGATAAATTGAATAAAAAAATTAAGAATTTAGCTTGGTCATATTCATTAGAAATATTCATTCAAAAACAAAGACAGCGATTGCTTTCAGGGCCGAGCCTAGAGGTTTTGCCGCCCGGGTGCAAGAACTAAATTTGCCGCCTGATCAGCAGTTTCGGGAAACGTATATAAAAAAACATCGCAAATTAGGGAAAATTAATTAAAACCTAATTTTAAACATTTAATTCATAAAAATATATTTATTAAGTCCACGAATAGATGCATACTTATAATATAAATATGAGCTTATACAACATATTATGTACATAAATATAATTTGGTATAACTGAAATACAAAAATCTACATAGTTATTTTACGAAAAATAAAGTAAAATAAAGAAAAAAAGAATACAACACTAGGTAGGTATACACATCTGAATACTAAAATCGACTTTTCTTGCCTTTTTAAGTGCTAATTCCCTAACTATAGTTTATTTTTATGAACGAGAGAGTAATTAGCATAATTTTAACTGGTACCTCCGGCCACTCCATGGGCGTGCTCAAGATTAATTGAAAAATTACTTTGAATAATTGTAAAAAATAAATGAATTATTTCAGTGTTATAAAGTGTTATGTGTATGTAAACAAAAGTGACCTACATTAAAAAGTGTTTTAAAAAATTCACATTTTTTTTAATTTTTAAAAATTACAAAAGAGAAAAAGAGTTTTTAAAACCGTCTAAGGTATGTTAAATAGATGAATAAAAATATTAATATAAAACTTACAGCTACTTGTTACAAATCCAAATCAGATTCAGAAGATGAACTTTCAGAACCAAGATTTATAATAACTGGCTCGATCATTTTATCAGTAATATTGTCCAGCTTCCACATTTTTTCCTCTTCTTTAATAGTGTGATTTACTGCCTTTTCCCAGTTTTCAGGTTTTACATTATTTACGGCCTCCAAAAACAACTGTTTAACATCATGAATTTTAAAAGTGGTATTTTTTACCACATTTCAATGATATGGTGGGGATCTAAGTACTGTCATTCACGATTTTTGGCAATTTCATCAATTTCGTATTTTTTAAATTTTTCTTTATGAAGGGCACACAACGAATAAAGTTCCTTTCTTATAGATCCGGGATGGTACGTAATATTTTTTGAACTCAGCCAATTCTGCAAGTCTTTTTTAACCACTTGGTTGTGGGCAGTCCTTCTATAAGTCTGGAGTGATAACTTGCATTATCCATTACTATTACACAGTTCTTAGGAAGAAGATCTATCATTTGTTCGAACCATTCTTGAAAGACATCAGCGTTCGTGTCTTCATGGTAGTCACCGGTACGAGTTGATTCAAAAGTTAATAAACCACCTTCAACAAAACCGTCTGAACTGTCAATGTCTACTATTATCAGCCTGCGTCCCTTTCCTGATGGTGGGTTTAAACCAGTAGATAAGTTATTTACAAAAGCGTGCCTTTGACTTGTAACAGTTTCATCCTGCCAAAATTTATTTGGTGTATGACCCTCGTTGATCCATGTTTCATCAAGATAAAATATTTTTCTTTTTTGGTTTCTCATTTCCTTTATGGTTCTTAGAAAATGTCTTCTCCATATGACAATCCCGCTTCTTTCTAATAAAATAGACTTTCTGGGATTCTTTTTCCAGCGGAAGCCTATTTCTTTTAAAAGTTTCCATAACGTACTTCGACTCATTTCTGGGTAATCCTTATCATCTCGAACTGAGACAAGAACTTTATCCAATGTTGGAAATTCTTGTCTAAAGAATAATTCATGCCCTTTCCGTCGAAGTCCTTCTTTAAAATGATATTCTATTTGAAATTTTGGTTTCCCTGGATCATTACGTGGCATTTGAAAACTACCACATTTCTCTTCTTTAATAACCCTGTAAATCGTAGATTTCCCAACAAGAAGTGTACTGCTAACTAACTCAACGGTCTCATTAACACTTTCACATAAACGTTTGTCTGTAAATGATTTAAAACAAATAAATATTAATGTTTTTTCATTAACTGTTAAAGGACCAATTTTTCGGCGTTTACACGGCACTTCCAAATTTTCCATAACACTAGTATACACAATAAACTGCACCTTGCAACTGAAGTACCTAGTTTTAGTGAACTGTTAAGAATTTTGAATACGCCACTTGGACTTCCTACAAAATGGAAAAACCCACTATCACATTTTCTGTGGAATAAGTTTAGAAGGTAATTATCTAGTCAATTACTGTCGTAGATTCCTGGAATTAAAGAATTAAATGTTTGATTGTTGAAACCCTTACTTCGTGGAATGCACTCATTTCAGATAAAATAAAACGTTTTATTTTATCTAAAGAATTAAACTTTATTTTGCAAATAGGTAGGTACTTATTAAACTTTTATTGGTTATATATAACCAATAAAATAAACATCTTACATTTCTTGCAAATTCATTAGTACCTGTTAACCTCCATCACTCCGACACTGGCAACCTTATTTAGGGATTAGTAACCCTCACAACTATTGTATTCTATTCTGCTCCAACCTTTATACCTGGTGGTCATACTCAATTTAAAATTGTTTTCCTATATACTTCTGTAAACTTTTTAACAAATATCTGTTTTTCATTGAGTCACCCGTATCAACAGTTTAGGGATTTGCATACATAATTTATTGTTTTATTACTCTCTCATACATAAAAATACACTATAGGTCAGTCACATCTGAATTAAAACAAATATCTACCTTGATACTTATTCTAGTTAAATTTGTAAGCCTGGATTGCTCATGATAGACCTTAGGTCGTTTTTTATTAATTTAAAGTTTGAAAATGATTGCTCCCGATGAGTTACAATGACTGGCTACAGTTAAAAATATTCTAAGCGCAACAAATAAATAAGGAAATATTCCTTTTAACTCGTTAGCAACGAGATAGGCTAACACTTCTTTGGCGGACATATCATTTTTATTAGTAACGTAAATAGACAATATATCAATCTCATTGTAAAGATCTATTGCATTTATATCTAAATTTTTTGTTTCCGGGTCAGTTAGTTTAGTTTCTAAATTGGTACAATATTTCATTATTTCAGACACTTAAATTATTTAAAAAACCAAAAGATTCAACTTGTGTTTCTAAATTTTGAAATCTCTCATCTAATTTTGATATGGCAATATCAAGAATATAAAAATACAAATTAACTTTAAAATGTAATTCTGGAGATTGGATTGGCTCATCTTTATGTTCATATTCATAAAAAGTCTTTTTTCTTCTTGGTCGACCTGTATGAACTGCAGGAAATGAAATTTCTTGAGTTATTTTACATCTGGTAATGATTTCTTAATGTATCATTTTAAAGGGTGAACAGTGCATCATAAACTTTTTCCAATTTTCCATATCTAAGAGTCTTTACGAGATCAATTCGACTCTCCCACCGGGTATAAGAGAGGGTTTTAGCGTTAACCTAGGCACTTCTTTTAAAAGAATATTTCATCGCGATATGTTGATGAAAAAAAAAAGACATTTAGTTCCTGAATAATACCAAAAAATTTGGTAACTTCAAGCGAGCATTTTGCTGCATCATTCACGACTAAATTAAGGCTGTGTGCCGCACAAGGGACAAAAAAGGCATTGGGATTAATATCTAAGATCTTTTTTGTAGGCCATTGTGTTTGCCTTTCATATTGGCATCATTGTCATAACTCTGGCCTCGCATATGGGCTATACTAATATCAGATTCCTTTAAAAATTTAATATGAAATCAGTTAAACCTTGACCAGTAGTGTTGCTAACTTCGCAGAATACTAAAAAATGTTCTCGATCCTCTACAGTTTTAGAAAAATCATCAACAAAAACAAATCTAACAATTGTGATTTGTTCTTGATGACTAATGTTAGGTGTGCAATCAAGGATAGTTGAGAAATATTTGCACATTTTTAAGGATTCAATTATATATTTTTAACTTTTTCTCCTACTAAGGTGATTATCCCAAATAATTGCCATTTTTTTTAATCCCTCCGATATGGTCAGCCATTACACTATCAAATTTTGCTATTGTTTCAATTAACTTCATAAAATTGCCATTACCTTTTCCCAAATTTTGTCCAGCCAAAAATTGAATCACAAAAATAATTCTTTCTAAAACAGATGTCCGTCCATCTTTTTTTTTCTATTTGAAATAAATTCTGATTCATATAATCGACAGTTAAACCTTATTCAATTGATTTTTTTAATTCGGCCCATTTCTTAACACTTTAATTTGCAGGAAAGCAGTATACTGAATCTTTAGATTTTGGGTAAATAAGTCAGTCTCTAGGTATTTTTTCATTACGTATTAGTTAACTTTTTACGAAGTAAGTAGAGCTAAAAGATCTGTTTAAATTATTTACAGGATATATAATATTTTTTAATTGGACCTATGTCCAAAATTATTACTATCTAACTAAACGATCTAACAGTATCTGTCAATACTTCTGGCCAATTTGCTGGATCTTTAAATTGTGGTTTCAGTTTGCGTATTATTTAATGAGGGAGTATTCGATGTATCCTGGTCCAGTGTAATGTTTTCGGTGGTCGATTTATTTTGGACCTGTTCTACTGCATCATTTTCACTTAATTTAAAAGATTGAACATCTAGTCCTTGGCTTGTTGAAGGTTGAGGTTGCGTACTCGTCGTGGATACAACTTTTTTAGTGAGCTAGCTAATCGCTTTCGGTCTTCCTCTTTTTCTATCCCTCTTTTTCGATATTATGAACCAGAAAATCTCTTTCTAACACCAGCCATCTAAATCAGTAAATAACAGTTTATAATTTGAACAAAAATAAAGACTTATGTTAAAAAAAAATTTAATCAGTAAAAGTGCAAAATACTGTTTAACTTTATACAATATATCATGTAGGTCAGGGGTGGCCAACCTTTTTAAGTCGAGTGTCAATATGAGAACAAAAAAAATTTGGCGTGCCACTAAAATTTTTCGACATACTAATATGGATACTATATATTAATAATATACGGTACAATATGTATTTCTTATGTAAATTCCACATTTTTCCGTTTAGTCAAGATAGTGGAGGTTTAAAAAATAACGTAATAAGTAAAACATAACAACAAACTTACTTTATTGTTAATAAAAATAAATAAAAACGTTAAACAAAAAAACTTAAATATTTTCTTATTATCTAAAATTCAAATTATTAAACAGTTACTTATTTAATGTGGTATTTGAACTTGTATTTTTTTAATTAATTCATCTATATTGGGATTAATTTCGGAACTAGCCAACAGAATTAGATTTTTTAAATGCATGTCAGTTAATCGTGACCGATATTTTGATTTTATTATGTTCACAATAGAGAACATTTGCTCACAAACGTACGTTGAACCAAATCTACAACAATATCTCAGAGCTAACTCGTGTAAATTAGGAAAATTGTTTGCTGGTACAAATTTCCAAAATTCAATATAATTGGGATCAGTAACAGTTGAAATAATTTCCCTATATTTGGTTTTTAGTATAGTGTGGTTCTGTAAATCAATAATTTCGATCTGTATTTCAGCTGAGTAACAATTGATATCTTGCAGAGAAATAGAAAAAGGATTTATGAAAAGGTCAACATTCATTTTGTCTTTTTGAAAATCTTCAAACCGGGTATTGAATGAACTTAGCAAAATAGATATAAGGTTTTTAAATCTGTCATAATTTGGAGTTCTACTGACCTTGTTGGCTAATTCCTGCATTAATGTGAAATGTGTCAATCTCTGTTCTCCAAAATCGTTACAAAAAAGCATAAGTTTATTCACAAAAGAAGATATATGACCAACTAGAGTAGGAAAAATACAATTTTTTCCCTGTAATCTTAAATTTAATACATTTAAATGTCTCATAATATCAGTGAGAAAAGCTAAATCCCAAAGCCAATCTTTATCATTAAGTAACGAGCACTCACTGGGTAGTTCATTGTTTTCTTGCAAATATTTTAAGACGCACTCCTTCAAGTTCCAAAACCTTTCGAGTGCATTTCCTTTGGAGAGCCAGCGCACACTGCAATGGAGAAGTAACTCTCCATCTTGCTCCGTTTCTTCCGCGAACAGTTCTCGAAATTGTCGTCGATTCAATGCTTGAGCTCGTATTTTGTTAATGCAGCGTGTTACAGGGTCAACAACAGATGACATGTTTAGGTGCTTGGCACAAAGAGCTTCCTGGTGAATAATACAATGGTACTTAAAAACTTTTCTTCCCAAATAGTTTTCCAGTAATGTAACAAACCCCTTTAGTCTACCAACCATGCAAGGAGCTCCATCTGTACAAACACTATCTAATTTTGACCATTCAACTTTGTTGACTTCGATTACGTTTTTAAGCTGTTGAAAAATGTCCTCTCCTGTTGTTGTGACTAGTTGGCGCAAATCCAGAAGCTCTTCGGCATTTTCAAAATTATCATTGGTATAACGGACAAAAATGCTTAACTGCGCATTTTCTGTGTTGTCACAACTTTCATCCAACGCTAAAGAAAAGAATTTGCAGGATTGTAATCCACTTATAATTTGGGAAACAACATCCTGGCCCATATCATCTATACGGCGCATGACTGTATTTCGGGATAATGCAATATTATCGACCATATTTTTGATCTTTACATCTCCCACATTTTTAGCAAATATTGCCAGACTATTTTTAATTATCTCCTCTCCATCAGAGTAGGCTTTTTTCTTCCGGGCTAACAGCAGAGAAAGTTCATATGATGTTTTAACCATAGTTTCCATTTCATCACTTCTCTTCTGAAACAGTGACTGTTGGCTGGCTAGGGTTTTCTTTTTTTTTTTCAATAAAGTCGGCTCGCAAATGTGAACCAATAGGATATTTGTTGCTGAAGTCCTTATGCAGTTGTTTATAATGTCGTTCCAGGTTAAATTTTTTCGGAACTGCTACAGACAATCCACATATCAAACAAACAGGCTTTGAAGTATTACGATTAGTAAATAAAAATTGTTCTTCCCAAGCAGGTTGAAAATCGCGAATTGCAATATCATCTTCGTATTTTCGTTTTGAAGTCGAAGGCTTACTCGTAGACATACGCGTGCCACTGATAGGACTCAATCGTGCCACAGAGTGGCACGCGTGCCGCGGGTTGGCCATCCCTGATGTAGGTAATGAAAAGCTATTTTGAATAAACTTACCATTCACAATACACTGATAACAGTAATAATATAATGTATAACAAATATATTTAAAAAAAATAACATTAATAGACAACTTATTAAATTCGCAACTATCTTTCGATAAAACTTACTCGCATGAAAGAAAACGCATAAAACACGTATATATTTCGGCTCGAAATATTAATTCCCTGATAATTTCGGGAAATCCCGAAAATATCGGGGAATTCTCTAACGCCGCCGCAGTAATAGCCGCCGCATGTAATAGCATTCGTCAGCGCCAGCTACGCACAATTTTGGCACTATTGTTTTTATTGTACTAATGTATATTATACATCACAGAGAAAGGCTGCGCTATCTTAGCAACTATTTGGTTAGTTATTTTTTTGCAGTTTGCTTGCTTGGCGTTTTGATTTTATTTTTTTGATATTTATTTTTTTTTTATATTTTCGGGAAATTTTGCCGCCCGGGTGCCTTGCACGGCACGGCTCGGCCCTGATTGCTTTATTCCGAAGCAATTTGGCGGTGTAAATAAACAATTAGATTTTGATTATTCTACTTTACTATACTAAGAAACACTAAATTCTTTCTCATCGAGGACTTTTAAGACGCATGTTTAAAACCTTATACAGAGAGGAAAAAATATGTTACATTTTTAATTCATAAGAAAACATGAAAATGTCCTTAAGTTTCCAATGTATGATGATTTTCATGGCTATGGCACGAGTTACGAAAGCAAGTAATTGCACTGTTCTCGATATTAAGATCACTGAAAGCAACAAATTGAACACTGCACAATGAATTGTTTAAATGTTTAGTTTCGCGTTTATGAAAAAATGTTTCAATTCAATTGGTTATTTATTACTTTTTTATTAACATTCATTAAAGTATTTCTATTTTATTTTACTGTATCTTTATATGTGAACTTCAAACTCCTTTTGTAAAAGTGTTCAATAAACATCCTATTTTTATATTATTAGTACTTACTTATTCCCCTATTTTCAGGTTTAATTTCCGATGCCTTCCACATGTTTTTCGACTGCACTGGTCTTCTTGCAGGATTAGTGGCATCTGTTATCACGAAATGGAAAGCAAACGACAGGTACTCTTACGGATATGTGAGAGCCGAAATTATAGCCGGGTTCGTGAACGGGCTGTTCTTGCTCTTTATTTCCTTCTTCTTAATGTCGGAGGCGGTCGAACGAGCGATCGAACCACCTGAGGTAAGTGGACAGAAAATACACTCAGATGCAAAAAAAACGCAACTGAGAACATTTTCGTCAAATTCGAAGTTTTTCAGTTTTTTTATTTTTAGCCCTATTTTGATGATTTTTTTAGCACACTGTGTAAAAATTTATAAATTTTAATTTATAATAGTGAGTTTTTTAATAAAATTTTGTATTTGACTTATTATACGAGGTTAATCGAAAGGTAGTTTTTTATCCTAAATTTAAACATCCTGTATAATAATCCCGTTAGCGGATTTTCGCTATAGTGGTAAAATGGTTGCAACCGAAAAACAAGGTTTTTCGGTTGCAACCATGTCTTTCCTTTCATGTGAAAATATGGATTGGTTCATTTTTTTGGAGCGAAATTACTTCTCCATCTTCTACCATCCACAATTTACAACTTCTCCTATTATTACCATTATCTACTAACAAAGAAAAACTACTAAAAAAATAACTTAATACTTTGTTTTGCCTCCCCTAGCTTCTATAACTGCCTGAACCCGTCTGCTCATGCTGTATATGAGGCTGCGAATATCATCTTGTTTAATGTTTTGCAATACCTCTTCTAGAGCCAAGCGAAGTTCGTTAATTGAGGCTGGTGAGACTTCGCGACCTCTAATATTTCTACCAAGCATGTCCCAAACGTGCTCTATTGGGTTCAGATCTGGCAAACACGCTGGCTAGTTCATTTTAATAATACCAACTTCCTCTAAATATTGCGTGACACACGTTGCAGAGAGGGATCGCGCATTATCTCACATTAATAGAAAATCATCGCCGATATATTGAGAAAAGGGTAGTACGTGATTCGCTAAAATTTCCTATGTAATTTTTTCGTATGTAGTCAACGAACCCTCAATAAATACCAATTCAGTGTGCGCCTCTCGGGATATTCCTGTCCATACCATTACCACAGTATATTGCTAAAAGAATTCTTTTTAAGCAATATACTGTGCCATTACCGAACTTCTTCCATGGCTAACGCGGGGATTGAAAGCGCACTCCGCAAATCTCTCTCCAGTTGGACGTCATACTCGTTCTCTCTAATCTGATAAGTGAAGACAGTATTTCGACTCATCCGTAAAAAGAACATTACTCCAATGTGCTAAATTCCAATGTAAATGTTTCCTGGAAAATTGTAGTCTAGCCACTCCGTGCTGTGGAAATCATTTGGGCCCAGTTGCTGGTCTGCAAACTAAATTCATATAATCTTGTAATCAAAGTTCGTTCATATAAACGAACTGTAAATAAATTATTGCCTCGACCCTGTTGAAGCTGATTTCTTGTATGCATCGCTGTTAAGTGACGATCTAAAGCGGTAGTTTTGCGCTTCCTGCCACTTCCCGCTTTAGGCATGTTTGTTCCAGTCCGTATAAACTACTACCCTACCACAGTTCCACTACCCTTTGGATGATAGAGCGATGTGTGTGTGTGTAGTACTCTAGCCACATATTCATAATTTTGCCCATCTTCAACCAGAGCAACGACTTTCGCACAATCTTCGACACTAAGAACCACGATCAATCATAAGTAGACAAAATGTAAGTTCAATATGACATAATAACAGTCACCAAAGCCACATCGTCGTATCACAGTTTAACCACAAACAGTTAGGACACTCTTAGTCGGCGCCTTTGAAGTATAAAAGTATCCAGACGCCATATTGAAAACAGACTAGATCAGTTACGGACTGGCACAAGTGGTTACAACAGAGACGTGTTTATATTATTTCAAAGTTAGTAAACAAGTTAATTTGAATTAATTACAATCGACAATATATTAATTTAATTTAATTATTATTATCAAAATGTTTTATTTATTTTATATAAAAATAAATCTTTTCTACCATAGCCAAATAAGAAACTGAAAAACTTATATTCCAAAACAACAAATTATTTAATATTTTGTGATATTTTTCGGGAGGCAATTTTGTGTGTAAACTAATTTAAATAGACTTACTGTTAACTTCTACAACAATAATTTAACAAAAGTAAACTTACAAAAAACTTTAACAAGTAAAAATGATATCGGAAAAAATAAGAGGGAGTGAATACGTATATATACATATATATATATATATATATATATATATATATATATATATATATATATATATATAATATATATATATATATATATATATATCTTAATTTCTAAAACAATCTTGACAAAAGTTTAGGGTGATACTACGTTCCTTACAACTTGCTCTCTTACAGTCATCACATGATTTCATGTCTTTATGTTTCGGACAAAAATGACGTCTTGTTTGCTTAGCAGGTTGTCGATTTGAAAGTTCCTCAGTTGGGTTTCTTGAACTCTTGTCTTGATCTGTTCCAAGAATTTTTATGATTGTGGTTTTTAAATCATTATTAGAGATCTGTTTCATATCTTTTCTTCTTTTCAGATGTTCATTCAAAAGACTTTAACCGAGTAATATCGTGAAATGTTTTTGAGACAAAGAACATTGACTATTTGCGCTTTTATAACGAACATATGCATTTTTTCTTGTTATATGTTAAATTACATAAAAGACAGCCAGGGGCCATCTTTTTATTATAAGTTTTTTACCTGCCTTTTTAAATGGCATTTACTACAGTTTCTAGTAGAATGGTTGTGAATTTAAGATTTTTTTAGTAGCAATGGTACTTGTTTCTTTTTAAAGTATTTCATACAGTTCTAGCAGTAATACCAGTTTCTTTTGAAATTAGAACGTGCTGTTACAAGGAAAATTAATTTCAGTTAGACTACTTACGGCAGTTTTAGGCTGTTCCTGTTCTTCATTAATTGCACGAGCTGTTTAATTTTCAAATTTAAAAATAATGTTGTGAATTGCAGATTTTGATGGTACAGCGCTTTCGAATGAAAACGAAAACGTAGCGATTACATCGTTGGCCCTACTTCCAGAATAATATCATTTAATAATTTGAATTTTATGTTCAGTTGTAAAGGTTACCATTTTCCTAACTGGAAATATCAATTCCTTTATTTTTTTGCGAATAAAACCAGAATTAGTATTTATTTATTTATTAACGGGATGTTTCCATTTTTTACAAAACAATCAACAACATAAAATATCCTAACCATAACATAAATACTAAAACTAAATATTAAATAATTATTAAATATTGTTAAACAATTATTAAATTACATCAATTAAATTTTTATAAAAATAATTTTTAAATGAAATTAATATCCCCAAGTTTTTTTAGACTTAATTAAACGAAAAATAAAACTCGACGATAAAGATATAAACAAACAAATCACGACAGATGACTCGACTACACGTCACATTAATACCAGTCGGGTGTCACTAGCGTTCGGTCTGTTTTCAATATGGCGATATGGCCTGCGCTAAATGATGCGCGTACTTTTTCCCGCCTGTCGAGTGTCCATACTATTTCTTTTTTATACTATGGTCGTATTACAAAATAACTAAAAAATAACAATAATTAAAAAAGTCCAAATTGTGGGTGGCAAATTCATTTGGCTCTAAAAATGAACCAAGGCATATTTTGGCATGAAACGGAAAACAATGCTTAGGATACATGGTTGCAACCGAAAAATAGGGTTTTACGAAAATTCGCAAACGGAATTATTCCACAGGATGTTTCAAAGTTAGGATAATAAAACCACGTTTTAATTAACCCCGTACAATAAGTCAAATATAAAATTGTATCAAAAAACTGACTATACCAAATTAAAATTTATAAATTTATACAAAGTGTGCTAAAAAAATCGTGAAAATAGGGCTAAAAATAAAAAATTGAAATGCTTCGAATTTAACCAAAATTTCCTGTTACGTTTTTATTGCATCTGTTGCACTTTCTTGTTAAACTTCTACTTTCTTTTGTTTTAAATCGGTCTAGGTGTTTTTTAGTTTCCTTGTATCTTTGCCATTTCTAATACAGCCTTTCTTTGACTAAATTAATAAATCAGGATCGGTAGGTATGTTGGTTTTATAAGTAGACAAAACAACAGCAAAAAAATATGGTTAACATTAAATCATATTATCCATAATTCAAAACATATAAAAAAAGACAGTAACAATTCATGAGTTACAATATCATAATTCTGCATTCAATAGAGCTGAGGACATATTATCTAATCAATTATAAATCAATACTTTATATAGAGCCAGGAAAGTGCATATTCGAATGGCAACTTAGAAAACCATATTAGAGAGGTCATAAGAAAACTAAAAAAAGGAAAATCGCCAGGCTATAATGGTCTCTAGTATAGATATTATTAGAGAGTTTGCAGAGGAGCTGCTACCGATTATAATTAAATTAGTTAACATATCTTTTGCCACTGGATTAATCATAAACTCTATGAAAATAGCGATAGTAGTATAAAGGAGGGGAGTCAAAGCAACCTGGAAGTTAGAGACCAATATTTCTGCCAGCCATGTCAAAGATCTTGGAATCATGTGTAGATAATCAAATTATACAATTCCTTGATTCATCCAGCTCCTGGCCTAACAGACAATATGGTTTTAGACATTCTTCAAGCACAGTCTTTGATGCTACTGGCTTAATAACTTTAAGTAGAGGAGTGGTAAGAGACTCAAATTAAATCGAAACGCAACCGTCTTCGTATATAATAACTTTACAAATTAGACAAATGGTTAAGTTGTATATTTGTATTGGTTGAGGGACTATTTGAGTAGCAGAATACAAAAACTGCTATGTAACAATGTGCTAAGCGCCGCAGCAGATATTGCATGTGGAGTTCCTCAAGGGTCTATATTGGGAATAAAACTTTTCTAAATTTATACGAATTCATTATCCAATTTACTGCAGCAGTCCATGTTGTATCTGTATGCTGATGACACTGGTCTTGTGTATCCCAATAAAGATCCCAGAAAATTAGAAACTGATGTATATAATGACTTAATAGAAATAGATGAGTGGCTTAAGTATCACAAACTCTCACTTAATATGAGTAACTGCAGTTATATGATAATTTCAAATGTAGATACACATAGAGAGATGCAGTTGAACTTTGGTAAATTTAAATGAGATGAATACATATCTTGGATTGCATATATATATATATATATATATATATATATATATATATATATATATATATATAATTACTTACTTGAGAACAACATATATTACAGATATATCATAAAATAGCTCCAGCAGTGGGCATACTAGGAATAATTAAATAGAAAAATTTTAAAATTTACATATATACTGTCTTATTTACAGTATTTGTAAAGTGATTGCTCCATGAGGTCAATAATAGTAATAGAGCTAGCAAAATAGATTATCAATATCCAAACTTCCATGTCGTAAAGTAAGATTTCTTCTTCTAGTTCTAATTTGAAATATCTTCCATATAGATATGATAGAAGAATTTATCTTTATTATTTATATATAAAGGGTTTTACTTTGTGAATTAAACCCTCTTAACATCGCCAAAATAATTATGTATAATTTAACAATTTCTTTATTTCAGGTCAAACACGAAAGACTGTTTGTCGTATCAGTCCTAGGTTTGTTGGTCAATTTAGTAGGTATCTACGCCTTCCAGCACGGCCATGGTCATTCCCATGGAGGTTCCCACGGCCATTCTCACGGAAGATCCAATCATGGGCATTCCCACTCCGTCAATAACCATCACCATTCCCACGACATAGAATTTGACAGCGGGAATTCACAAATAATGAAAGGAGTCTTCCTACATATTTTAGCCGACACTTTAGGCAGTGTCGGGGTAATAATATCAGCTGTGCTCATGAACATGTTCGGTTGGATGATCGCAGACCCCATCTGCTCAATGTTCATTTCTATCCTTATAGCACTTAGTGTCTTGGCTTTGATAAAAGATTCTGTAATGATTCTTATGCAAAGACAACCGGCGGCTCTGGACAACGTCCTACCGCAATGTTATCAAAAAGTGGTCAGTCTGGCGGGAGTCTATTCCGTTCAGGAACCCCATTTCTGGACCCTCTGCAGCGAAGTCTACGTGGGTACAATCAAACTAGAAGTATCCAAGACGGTGGACCCTAAATATGTAGTGTCGCACACTCAGATGATTTTCGCATCTGTGGGAGTGAGGCAGTTGTACGTTCAATTGGACTATACTCCAATGTGATAAACGAGTAACACAAAGTGATAAACAGCCAATCCGAGTTAAGGAGAAAAGCTACTAGGGAAATTAAAAACACATTTTCAATTTTGTTATCGTAGAGATTAAATTTTATAAATTTTTTGTACAAAAACAGTTTTTGTTTAATTAGCCTACGGACGCGCCATGCCTAATGGAAAGAACCGTATAACGCCGAAAACTAACGATTTTAAATATTGCTTTGGCGAAAAATACGGCCACGACGTGAAAAGTTTTCTGTCTAATAGAGAAAAATAATTTTTTTTAATGCCTTTATTTTCTTTGGTTAAATACCTGTTGACCAACATTTCTCCAGTTAGTTCGAAGTAGTACAAATCTACAAAATTTACCACCGATTACCAATGTCGATTTGACCCTATACTTAACAGCAGTGAAAATTGTTTAAGGCTTAAGAGTAATTTTTTTATTGTTAGATTCCATGTGTCCTCTAATAATCTACTCTATACACAGATTAATAAGTAAATAGTCCGTAAATACATTAACATGAGTTAGATACCGTCCAGTGACGGTTCTCTAAGTATTATTGCTGTAGGTTTTCCGGCCATACTCCCTTCTTCGGTATCTTCTTTCGGTAAGTGGTTGGGTGAATAAATTATTTATCAGTTCGTTGTTGTGATCAGTGGTGCGATTCTTATATTTTATTGAATGATTCTTCATTATTTTTAAGTAGTGAGCTGTCCAGATCATTGTGAAGAGTTTGATTAGATACATTCCATGGACCTTTACTTATTATAAGGAGTATTTTGGATTGAAATGTTGATTAACTGGCATTAATATTGATTTTCCATCACTTAAGCCATTTCTGTAATTAATCTAAATGATTTTGTACTTTTTGTAATACTAAATTAGGATCGATATCTACTACCAAGAATCCCGTGTCATCGGCAAAGGTAGCTAAGAAGATATCATTGATGGTTGGAACGTCTGCTGTAAATATCAGATTCAGAAATGGGCCCAGAACGCTACCTTTAGGTACGCCAGATTGTATGACGTAATTTCAGTAGCTATCTTCAATTTTGACTTGGAAGTAACGGTCAGTAAAATACAATTTTAGTATAAAATATAGTTGGTCTGTTAGGTGTAATTTGAGTTTGTAGAGACCTTTATGAAATACTCTATCAAAAGCCTGTTGTATATCGAGAAACACTCCAGCGCAAAACTTTTCCTCTTCAAGAGTTGTTTTAATTATATTTACTTTATGTGGCATTGTTGGATGGTTGACTGTTCTTGTCTAAATCCGAATTGGTGTTGTGATATAATTTCGTTTATGGAACAACTTACCTAGATTTTATGAAATAATATCCTTTCTAATACTTTCATTACATCACTTACATTATAGGAAGTATTCTTATGGGTCGATATGAATTTGCTTGTGTTGCAAGTGTTGTAGGCTTATCAGGCTTCGGAATCATAGTAACTTGAGCAAATTTCCATTGTATTGGAAATGATAACAAGATAATGCTTTTTCCAAAAAAAAACCTTAGAGGATAATAACAATTCTTGGTCATTGCATATTTTTAAATATCCCTAAATCTGGGGAAATTTAGCTCTTTGTTAGTGAAATGTTAGTAACTAAAATACAGACTTTTATACTGCTCCCGTAACACTTTATGCCTTTTTAGATAAAAATACCCAATTTTTTATTTTTTTTTTTCAAATTTTCCTAAATTTTAAGAAACTTAGCCTTTTTTGAAACATATATTGATCTCTCTCTAATGCATGGGCACCCAAGGAGCTTTCACACAACTGATATCTCGTTTTCTCGAGGTATGGGGAAATTCTTTAGTACACTTAATCTGTAGAAAATTTATTTACCTCAATTAAACTGTGAATAGTTGGTGTTTTAACGGTGGTAACTAAAATTCAAACTTTTCAAACTGTTGGATCAAAATGCTCTTAAAATATTCATAATGTTTTGACATTTCCCTAAATCTTGGGAAATGTAGCTTGTTTTAACCGATATCCACCTCCCTAATAGATGAAACCGGTTAAACTTGGTACTATTGCACTATGATATCCATGGAAAAATATATAATTAACCCGAATCTAGCATATTTATTTACACCCTTTGGGCTTTTAATAACTTTTTTAATGCTGATAAAGAAAATAGACATCCAATACATATATTCCTGTATAAAAATGCTGTCAAATGTTTCATATTTTTTTAAATTTCCCCAAATATGGAGAAATTTAGCCTTTTCAAACCGTAATCTATCTCTGACCACAAGATTGATGTTTCCTTTTTCCCCATTTAGGAAAATATTTAATATAATCTAAACAGGATAACTGTTTTTTAATGTTGATAAAGAGAATACACTTTCAAATTAACATTTCATGCATTTGTGTATAAAAATGCCTTTAGAGGTCTCATATTTTTGTGAAATTTCTCTAAATCTGAAGAAATTTAACGTTTTAAAAGCAATGTCTGTCTCCCTCGAATACCCGGACTCTTGTGGAGCTTTCGAATGACTGACAAGGTTTTCCCCAGAGCTGAGAAATATATTAAATGCATTCGAAACTACATTGAATGAAATTACTTTTTTGGTACCATTGAAAAAAGCGTATTAATTAAACATTTTCATCCACTTTCGATGAAATTATGTTGCTGATATATCATCTAAAATGAAGAATTTAATGTCTAAACAATAATTTCAGTTTATTTTTTACAATATCTTAATTAGCTGGATCAGACAAAATATTTGTCTGACCTTATATATAAATCTAAAATAATTCATTTATTCGTAGTAGCGCCATCTATGATCTAGACTGAGGACTTTTCATTTTACCCCGTAATTACGTCAGTAGCTACTCCATCTAAATATTTATAAGCTCTAATCTAACCTAAATCTAAATTAGATTACTTTTAGAGACACATTACTAATAAATTATTAATAACGTTAGTTTTAGAACACAGTGATGTTACTATATTAGACATTTCCTATAATTCCTATACAAATTAGCAGGAGTTGCTAATGAACTAAACAATTTATTTACATATTTTTGTATATACTGTTTAAAATGTTAAGTTTTATGAGGGCAACGAATATTTGTTCTCACTGTAGGTTTAGTTCCATTGAGCGTGGCACACCCTGTATTATGACCCAAGCAAAAAGAGATTTTCCAAACCGTTGTTTTAAGTTATTATTATACACAATATGATTTTGTATATAGTTGAATTTGAATTTTATTTAAAAAACATGTGTTAACAATTGTAAGGAAATAATATAATATGTTGTTTAAAAAAAAGAAACAATTTTTGCATTTAAATAAAACATCCTGATCATTAATAGTGTATTTTCTTTCTTATCAAAATATCAAAAATATAAGAGGACAAGGTAAAAATTTGTCAAATAACAAAAATATTGTTTAGAAATGTATTTTTCGATGTTAAACAGTCTCGAAAAAGCGAGCAGTAACCTATGCTAGTCCTTTGTTAAGACAAGGACGCCTTCTTTACATAGTAACAAGACATTTCAATTCACACACTCCACGGAATACAAAAGGGTTACGCATAAAAGATCTCGTTTGATCGTGGTACAAAGAGGCGGCTGAATAGACACTATACTACACTCTACAACTATTAATTGTTTACAGTACGTTAAGTTTTGGATTAGATATGCACACTACATAAAGCGCTAAAATCGGCAACATTGCCTCGTACGAGGTAATTGTAATTCCTCGATCCCCTCCTGGACATTTTTTATGTCCTATAGAAATGATTAAAATATTTGACCTACGGCTAAATAGTATCTCAATCTGCCATAAAAACTTCTGCGGACAAATGAAAGAGTTTCTGGTGTAACACAATTGGAGGCTGCTCTTATTCGATTTTTTTTTTAATTCATTCATCCAAATTTTGAGCTCTAGCCTCAGGATGATCTTAGATGATGCTTTTAAATGTCTTCAAAAAGGAAGTCCATGGGTGTAAGATCTGGAGATCGGGCAGGCCACTTAATATCACCTGTTTCACTGATAACTCGATTCGGGAAAGCATTGGTTAAAAACTCCCTAATTATTCGAGCGTCCTGAACTGAACAGCCGTCTTGATGGAACTAAACATTCTCCAGATTTACATCAGGAAGATTGAGAATAGCGGGAAGAACATAGTTCGAGGTATACTCTACTGTGCAACACTTTCGTGCTGGTTTTCCCGCGCCCAATACCTCTTAATGGAAGGATTATGTCTCCCTAGTAACGAAACAGATGAGTAAATAAAATGTTTTTAATAAAATTTGGTTCATCATTAGCCTTCGTTATAAGAGTTTCACAAAACTCCATTCTTCGAAAGTAGTCGTCTGGATACAGCTGCTGCGTTTTCCAATACTTCTCAACTTTTTCTGGTGACACATATTGAGCTTGATATTTTCAGCAATTTTTGAGGCAATAACTCTCAAAATTTTTAACAATATTATGAATTGACTGTACGCAAGCAATTGGTCTCCCCTTAAAAAATACAGAAAATAAATCTACACACTGTAGTCCAGAATTAACGCCATAAAACCATTTTATTATTTGAACTTTTTCTGCGGGCGTATAAACAGACGCATAAACAGATGTTGTTTATAAAAATAAATTAAAAATCTACGCTCTTATTGCTTTAAACAACCACTGTATAATGACAAATTATTGGCGACGGGGCACCGGAGGTTCGTGGAAAGTCGACGGCGCTTAGTGTTGCCATTTATAGGGGGTATATCTAATTTAAAAATTAACGTACTGTATAATTTTCAATAAGAAACCAAATTAACACCTAGACCTTTTAATAAGTCAAAAGAATTCACATACCTTGGATCGCTAGTACATAAAACAAGACAAGCGGGACAAGAGACGAAATAAAAACACGCAGTAATAGCAAACAGAAGTCTTTATGGTCTTCACAAACATCGTGAGAAAAACCTAAAACGTGCGATAAAGCTTAAAATTTACTAGACCTTAAAAATACGACCGGTTTTGATATGTGGGTCTGAAACATGGACTATCTCAAAACGACGAGGGACTATACTGTTATCTTTGAGAGAAAATACTTTTTTTGGAGCCGTAAATGGAAATGGCCTAGGGTGTCGAATATACCAGCTATACGCAGATCCAGATATTGTGAAATTTATTAAGATGCAGAGACTAAGATGGGCTGGACACATTGCTAGCATGTCCGGTAGCCTTCTTCCTAGATTAATTGCAGTTAATTTGCAGAATTTTTTTTTGACAATTGCCTTTAATAGATTAAAGGATAGATTTGGTAATCCATAAACCAGCAGTTGCTAGATGTTTGCAATTAATCTCAAAACAGACAAATATTTACTCGTTATTATTTTATATAAATTCAAAAAATAATATAATCAAAATGTACTTTTTAAAAGCTTTCCCTCTTTATATTTGAAGCATACAAAATATAAATTACAAAAACATGCCAACACTGCCAAACCAAAATATTTTGTTTCATGGTTGACATTTTCGGCTACATACTAATCCTGGGATAGTGGACACTTTATTATCAGCTCCGCTGCTATTATTAATTAAGCCGTTGAAAACCAGAGTCTAAGTCAAATCTAGTCTAAGTCAAAAATTTCCCGTTACGCGATTTCTTGGTATAATTATGTTTAACAGGGTTCGAGTACTGACTCATTGTTCCGCTGGAATTGTTTAAGCTTTTTTTATTGAAAATCATCCTGATCATAGTCAGTCTCTATGTTCCTATTTAACGCCAACATATTAACGTTAAGTCATCGTTTCCAGAATACCAGCATTTCTGACTTGGACCACTCTGGTTTTCAACGGTTCAATTGTTTGTAACAGTTTATAATTAAATAAATAGTTACATTTGCTAGTCTTTGCTTCATTCAATACATAACTATTTGGCGTTTTTTTTTGACAAATGGCAAAAGAAGGCTCGACAGAAGAAGAGAAGTGGAAGAAATAGGGAAACCTAGTCAATCTGAAAAAGGTAGAAAAAACATACAAAAGTTAATTGAATTCATTACCAAACGCAAAGAATTTAAAAAAATGAAACAGAAGAGATGCAACTAATAAAACAAAAACTGTAGAAATTGAGTAGATTTAGAGGAAATCTTGAATTATGGACACAGATAGCCCATAGGAACTACAAGAAGCAATAAAAATTGTATGAAGAAACATTTAGGGGGTTGAAGTAGAAGTTTAAAAAAAAAACGCAAAAATTGGAAGAAACAAAAACTGAAAGACATGAAAAATAAATGAATCTATACAAAAAAATTACCAACCAAGAGCAAAAAAGGAAAGAAGCAAAAACTAGCTTACGAAATCTAGAAGGGCAAGTATGGACATGGAACAAAAAGAAAGCAAATTAAATGAACCAAAAAATTGACAGAAACACAGGGACGGAAAACAGCGAAATAGACCAGACAAAGAATATATTTATAAAGAAAATAAAATAGAAAAAACAAACTAGCAACTAGGAATGTAAGAACGATGCTCACAGGAAAAGTTGAAAAAACAGTGGGGACATAAATAAAGGAAAGTACACATTCTTTTAATAAAATAAATATGGAACGAACACTTATATTCAATCATAAATAAGGAGAACAATAAAAAAGAGGAAGAAGGGCGGAAAAGATTTTTATTCTAATTTTTTTCCTTGAGCATTTCGACTGTTATCATATCTGGGCCTGGTGCCGGTCTTACTTCGCTTTATGCATAAAATTCTTTGCATCAGGTCCCCTGGCTGGTTGTTTTGATCGTGTCTCTCAATTTACTTGAATATATTGTTGTTTGTCAGCCTTGCATATCTGTTTTACCTCTTTGAGGTTTCTCAAATTGTTTTTTCACTTTCTATGTAGGTATACATGTTTGACAAAAATGTATATAATTTACTATTCTATTCTCCATTATTTGAAATGTTTCATCTGTTATGCAGTGCTTTTTTTTTATAGAATTATTTGTCTTTACACGACTCATTGGTGTTATTATGCAGGGGCGGATCCAGGATTTATGTTTGGGGGGTCTGGAGGGTAACCCCCAGAAAGAGGGGGGTTGAGGTCCGAAAATTTTTTTGGAATTTAAGCCTCTGAAAAAAACGTTTTTAGCACATTTTTGTTCAAAAAGTGCAACTTCATTTTTCTTAAATTCGTGTTTTTTAATGGGTTTATGAAGTTTAGTTTCTTTGGAGCAGTGCCTAAAACAGAGTAGTTTAAATGCACTATCCTTTTTTCGATGTTGAAATAAACCTAGGTGATACTTTAATTTTTTCAATTACTAAACTAATTAAGTTGTATGACCAAAAAAACTGAAATACAATTAGTGTCTAAAATAACGTTATGAAAATTGTTTATAGGTACAGTAAATAAAAAACACCGTTTTAGTTAATAGGTAAGTCTATTTACATAGGCCTATTAAGTATTAATGTAGTTAAATATATATACAGGATTGGACAGTTGTTAAAACCAAGAAATACATAAAAAGAACAACTGAAATAATTAAAACTGTAAAGTAAAAACATGTTTAATGAATAAGAAATTCATTTACTAAATGTTCAATTTAATGAAAAAGACAACTTCCGCTTATGCTTCCTTGCAAAAAGTTTCAACACTTCATCTGGATCTAAACTGGAAGCTATTTCCTGGTGTATGTGCAAACTTGCCAGCCCATTAAGTCGTTCCTCCGTCATGGTAGACCTTAAGTAGGTTTTTAATCTGCGGAGAGTAGAAAACGATCGTTCAGCAGTACTACTGGTCACAGGTAGTGTGCAAATAAGCTGGAGCAACACTGTTATGTTGGGCAGATCGGATGAGTATTTCATAGCTTCAGCAGGGTGTTTAGGGAAACTTTCTGAAGTAGAATTCCACATGTGTTTCCAAATACTCAACTCTCCTTTCAAAGCTTCATAGCATGGGAGGTCATTTTCATACAGTTTAGCCCCTTCTAAAACAGAGTCCTCATAGAGATCTGAAAATTTACCTAGTACTGGTAGAAGCATCTGGAGCTTTCCAATCTGGACCAATTGATTTTTTGGAAATCTATTTTTCATTTCACAGACGAGAAAATCCAAAAAAGGGAGATAAATAGACAATCGAAAGTCTATTCCCATCGGAATAATATATCAGTTTATATTTAACTTCTACTTTTTTATGTTCAACCAACATTTATGTATCCTAGTGCTCAAGTGCTGACTTTCGATCGATACTGCTGTTAAGTGAGTCTATCGTTAAAAATTATACTACTTTGAGTAGGCCTGGTAGTTGTTAAGACTTACCTTTATCTTTTTTGAAAAGAATGAATCTAATCCTAATTGACGTTTCATTACAACCACAAGGTCCACAAAGCTATAGAAATAGAGTTGACTGTTGAGGTTAGGTCAGAGTAACAATTGCACTTGGCAGCTCCAGCTCACTCGACTTAAGTGACACAACTACTAACTACTAACGGTCGAACGAAAAATATCGATTGCTTCCGCGCAGTTGACTTGCGCTGTTGCTCATATTTCCACGACTGTAGAAAGCCGGCCGAAACACGATTTAGGCTTTAACCTTGGACTTGTCAAGCCAGCTGGGGCAGGCAGCTCGCGGCTGACTCACGACTCACCCTAGAGCAGTGGTGGTGATTTATTGTAGCAAGAATTTACGTTAATAATGTATCTGTTTGGATATTATTAGCTACTTGCAGTAAGGTAGCTAAAATATTTTATCGGTAAAAAAAACCTTATGAGGGCTTGGGGGGGCACGTGCCCCCTGTGCCCCCCCCCTAGATCCGCCCATGTTATTATGTTATGTTTAACGGCTTCCCATATTTCTTGGCATGTTAAGAATCGAGCACAGAGATTCATTAAGTTTTAACGCTGAATTAGAATTTTTCATTGGTTTTTAGTAGCATGTTAAGCTTCACTAATCGCCAGATCCATAAACGTAAACGATTCATTTTTTTTGTAAAATAAAATAACTCAATAGTATAAATATTTATTGAAATTATTGAAAAGTATACAAAAGGAAGCTAATATTTTTAAAATAACATATATTAATTTGATTCTTTCATACGCATCCCTTTTCTCTTACAAGAATATATACTATGTAGTTTTAACTAAAACGATACCTTACGGATAAGCTTCAATACGTCCTAACAAAAAGCAGATGCCTATTTAGTACTTTCATTTATTAATTTAACGAGTTCTTTTCTCAATTGTTTCACATTGTCTACTTAAAATTTACAATCTCACAGATATTTTAATAAGTCTTAATAAAAGCATGATATGGAAATGGGTTCTACAAGTCTTGAAAAATAGCAATTTATGACTACAATTACGTGCCGCTACTTTTGAATAGATTTTGTCTCTTTAGGAAGCGATTTTGCAGCCGATTTATGTCAAATTTTTAATCTCGAACGAAGATGACGGGTGTACCTAAAACTGTGGCTCTTCTGGAGATATTTGATGCGGTACCATGTTGAAGGGTCATACCAAAAATAGTAAAATGGTTCTTCAATTGTTTTGGAGTTATTGGATAAGGTATCAGCATCTTCAAACAACTGTATCCTCGTACGAAAGCATTTTCGGAGATGATTAATACATACCAAATTATTAATATGAATGGGAAGAACCCAAAAACTGTAGCTCTTCATCGGTTCTGAAGATATCTGGTACGGAACAATGTTGAAGTACATACCAAATGTAGCGAAATAGTTTTTCAACTGTTCCGGGAGTTATTGTCTAAGGTATCATCTTAAAACAGTTGTAGCCTCGTATGGAAGCATCTTTGGTGATGACTAATGCCAAATTGTTAGTGTTAAACGAAGATAAAGGGCGCAGTACCCAAAATTGCAGCTCTTTAACCGTTCCGAAGATATTTGATACGGTGTCATGTTGAAGGGACATACCAAATACAGACAAATGAATCTTTAACTATTCTGGAATTATTGGATAAGGTATCATTATCTTCAAACAACTGTAGTCTTGTATGGAAGAATTTTTGGAGATGATTTATGCCAAATTGTGAATTCTGAAAGATAAAGATAAAGTACACAAAATCTATAGCTGAAAATTTAAAGCTCTGAAGATATATGATACGGTACCATGAATGAATGGACATACCAAAAATGTCGTCAAATGGTTCTTTAACTGTTCTGGAGTTATTGGATAAGGTATAATCATTTTCAAACAATTGTAGCCCGGTATGGAAGCATTTTTGGAGATGATTTATGCCAAACTGTTAATGTGTAACGAAGATTAAAGGGAAAGTAGATATTTCATATACAGTAGTATGTTGAAAAAATATACTAAACTAGTTAAATGATTCTTCAACTGTTCTGGAGTTATTGGATAAGTCCCGTATGGAAGCATTTTTGGAGATGATTAATGACAAATTGTTAGTGTTCAACGAAGATGAAGGGGGAAGTACCCAAAACTCTGTCTCTTCAACCGTTCCGAAGATATCTGATACAGTACAATGTTGAAGGGAGTTACCAAATGTAGTCAAATGGGTTTTCAACTGTTCTGGAGTTATTGAATAAGATATTACCATCTTCAAACAACTGTAGCCTTGTATGGAAGTATTTTTAGTGATGATTCATGCCAAATTGTTAATGCTGAAAGAAGAAGAAACTGAAGTACTTAAAAACTATAGCTTTTCAACCGTTCTAAAGATGTCTGATACGGTACTATGTTGAAGGGGCATACCAAATGTAGTCAAATGGTTCTTCAACTGTACTGGAGTTAAAGGATAAGGTATCATCATCTTCAAAAAACTGTAGCCTCGTACGGAAGCATTTTCGGCGATGATTTATGCCAACATGTTAATGTTAAACGAAGAAGGGAGAGGTACCCAAAATTAAAGCTCTTCAATCGTTCTGAAAATATTTTATATGGCACCATATTAAAGGAAAATGGCGGAGGAAGCTCCTAACTGTAGTCAAATGTTCTGAAGGTGTTGGGTGTGGTGCCATCTTAAAGAGCCTAATGAAAGCATTTTTAAGTACTAAAATGTCAAATTTATACATTAAATAATTTTTATCGGCAAAAATACAGTAAATCGTTTTGTGTGGAATTTTTACAAACATTTTTTCACTCCCATTATTTGTCTTTATAATAAACAAATGACCCAACTCTTCATTTCCATAATTTTAAAAATTTTATAGATTGCTTTTTCATTTTGAGAATTAAGCAAATATGCACAGTTAACACAACATAAATGTGAACACCGGATTGAAACATAAAACCCATTTTAACCGACTTGAAACAACTACATTGTAGAACCCATTTCAAAAAAACTGTTGCCGCGGAATACTAGTAGAGTAAACGTAAAAATACAAATAAAACATAGAATAAGTTATTGCACACGCAACAAAAACATAAAAGGAATGATAACGCATACTATTATGTAAATTATTTCGTTAAAATTATATGTTAAGTAAATAGTGTAAATCTAAGTGTTATTTTTTAACGATTATAATCTTTAACAACTTATTCTTGATTTCTCTCTGCCTGCAACAAAAAATAAAAAGGAATTAGTAAAAAAAATAATACGTATTCACATCATACAAAATAAATACACAAATAAACATGTTTTTTCAATAAAACAGATTTGACAACAGTTTATTTTTATGAACGAGAGAGTAATTAGCATAATTTTAACTGGTACCTCCGACCACTCCATGGGCGTGCTCAAGATTAATTGAAAAATTACTTTGAATAATTGTAAAAAATAAATGAATTATTTCAGTGTTATAAAGTGTTATGTGTATGTAAACAAAAGTGACCTCTTTTATCACACACTATATTAGAACTGACTGGCCTACATTAAAAAGGGTTTTAAAAAATTCACATTTTTTTTAATTTTTAAAAATTACAAAAGAGAAAAAGAGTTTTTAAAACCGTCTAAGGTATGTTAAATAGATGAATAAAAATATTAATATAAAACTTACAACTACTTGTTACAAATCCAAATCAGATTCAGAAGATGAACTTTCAGAACCAAGATTTATAATAACTGGCTCGATCATTTTATCAGTAATATTGTCCAGCTTCCACATTTTTTCCTCTTCTTTAATAGTGTGATTTACTGCCTTTTCCCAGTTTTCAGGTTTTACATTATTTACGGCCTCCAAAAACAACTGTTTAACATCATGAATTTTAAAAGTGGTATTTTTTCTTGAAACTTCACTCTTTATCTGTGCCCATACCAGTTCAATCGGGTTTAATCACAATGATATGGTGGGGATCTAAGTACTGTCATTCCACGATTTTTGGCAATTTCATCAATTTCGTATTTTTAAAATTTTTCTTTATGAAGGGCACACAACGAATAAAGTTCCTTTCTTATAGATCCGGGATGGTACCTAATATTTTTTGAACTCAGCCAATTCTGCAAGTGTTTTTTTAACCACTTGGTTCTGGTTCCTTCTATAAGTCTGGAGTGATAACTTGCATTATCCATTACTATTACACAGTTCTTAGGAAGAAGATCTATCATTTGTTCGAACCATTCTTGAAAGACATCAGTGTTCATGCCTTCATGGTAGTCACCGGTACGAGTTGATTCAAAAGTTAATAAACCACCTTCAACAAAACCGTATGAACTGCCAATGTGTACTATTATCAGCCTGCGTTCCTTTCCTGATGGTGGGTTTAAACCAGTAGATAAGTTATTTACAAAAGCGTGCCTTTGACTTGTAACAGTTTCATCCTGCCAAAATTTATTTGGTGTATGACCCTCGTTGATCCATGTTTCATCAAGATAAAATATTTTTCTTTTTTGGTTTCTCATTTCCTTTATGGTTCTTAGAAAATGTCTTCTCCATATGACAATATCGCTTCTTTCTAATAAAATAGACTTTCTGGGATTCTTTTTCCAGCGGAAGCCTATTTCTTTTAAAAGTTTCCATAACGTACTTCGACTCATTTCTGGGCAATCCTTATCATCTCGAACTGAGACAAGAACTTTATCCAATGTTGGAAATTCTTGTCTAAAGAAGAATTCATGCACTTTCCGTCGAAGTCCTTCTTTAAAATGATATTCTATTTGAAATTTTGGTTTCCCTGAAGCATTACGTGGCATTTGAAAACTACCACATTTCTCTTCTTTAATAACTCTGTAAATCGTAGATTTCCCAACACCAAGTGTACTGCTAACTAACTCAACGGTGTCATCAACACTTTCACATAAACGTTTGTCTGCAAATGATTTAAAACAATTAAATATTAATGTTTTTTTATTAACTGTTAAAGGACCAATTTTTCGGCGTTTACACGGCACTTCCAAATTTTCCATAACACTAGTATACACAATAAACTGCACCTTGCAACTGAAGTACCTACTTTTAGTGAACTGTTAAGAATTTTGAATACGCCACTTGGACCTTCCTACAAAATGGAAAAACCCACTATCACATTTTCTGTGGAATAAGTTTAGAAGGTAATTATCTAGTCAATTACTGTCGTAGATTCCTGGAATTAAAGAATTAAATGTTTGATTGTTGAAACCCTTACTTCGTGGAATGCACTCATTTCAGATAAAATAAAACGTTTTATTTTATCTAAAGAATTAAACTTTATTTTGCAAATAGGTAGGTACTTATTAAACTTTTATTGGTTATATATAACCAATAAAATAAACATCTTACATTTTTTGCAAATTCATTAGTACCTGTTAACCTCCATCACTCTGACACTGGCAACCTTATTTAGGGATTAGTAACCCTCACAACTATTGTATTCTATTCTGCTCCAACCTTTATACCTGGTGGTTATACTCAATTTAAAATTGTTTTCCTATATACTTCTGTAAACTTGTTGACAAATATCTGTTTTTCATTGAGTCACGCGTATTAACAGTTTAGGGATTTGCATACATAATTTATTGTTTTATTACTCTCTCATACATAAAAATACACTTTAACAGTACAGCATCGGAAGTTGAAAAAGTGAACATATAAGATTAAAAATATTTTTTATGCGTTGCTTACAAATAGTACAGTACAGTTCACCAAATATACAGTACAGTTCATTGCCTGCGCTAACAATGAAGTAAGAACGCACATACAAACGGTCTGGTCTGGACCGACAGTGCGAGTGCGAGGTCCGTCGTTTGACGAATGCGCATCATGATCGTCACGCTTTTTCACACTTTCAGCTATATTTGGCGAACTATAATAGAGAGTACCTTTTACGGCAACAGTACGACGGTAGTCAAGTAGTAACAGATAAGTTAAGATACTTCGTATCGATCCCGAAAGTTTTAACAATCTCGTGTAAAAATAGTATTATCTCTTGAGAAAAGAAAGATAATAAATATTTTTATCGGCAAAAGTATTCGTTTATTATCGTCATTATTTCTTTTATCATCGAATAAGTAGGTACTCGGTAGTTTTCAGTTTTTGTTTGAAAACATACTAATTTCTGGTTGTCCGAAAATTAATCAAATATTAACACAATTCAGTGGTGGCGCCACATCATCCACGGTTTTTAAGGTTAAAACTTTGGCCCGCACATAAAAGGTAAGTGAAAAACCATCAAATTAACTTTCCGGTTTTAGCCAGAACGGCAGTTAAAAACTTATATAAAAGGAAATATTTGACAAATTAAAGCAATGTATGTATTGCATATTCATTATTAGGAGTTCCAAACCTATATGTTTACCCGTGGAGAAGTTTAAAAAATTTTGCGACCGAATACACCGAGCAAATCATAAGTACTAAAATCTATAAGGTAAAAGTACCTTTTTTAAATACTTCGTTGGCTTATAAATTGTTGCCGCAGCTGTTACCATCACAGTACAAAAACTGACACCCCATATTTGAACAAATGTTGGCGTTTCTTACATTGGATACCTTGAAAAATACAGAACGGTTACTATTTGTGGTGCATATTGTAGGCAAGCATCTACGAACACAACAAATGATAGGCTAGCAGCTACAAAAATTTCGTAATATTTACATGTTTATTGGATATTATTTCTTAAAAAAAAAATACAGGCTGAGTATTTAGCAACATGGAAAACCGACGATGATTTGTAGATATCAAGCAAGAATTTTACAAAATATAAAAAATATGAAAGTTGTGAAATTGGCCCGCAAAGTAAAGAAAATGGCGTAAAAGTAATGAAATGGTAAAGACAAAACGATCCATCCCTTAATTTCAATTTTCTTTTCGAAACAATTCTAATGGCAGAGGATATAAACAGAATAGAAGTTATGCATCATATGAATCACCTGTGTTTACTCAATTATGCTTTAGAAAACCTTGGGCATTAAGGAAAAACAACATGTGCTGAACATATGAGAAAGGAAAGTATTAAGAAAAACCTTTGTGGGTAAAATACTCAAAGCATCTTAAAGAGTCTACGCTTTCTTTCGCGTTCTACGTCACTAACCAGGGAGTCGTTCAGAAACTGTGAGGGGGTTTCTGTTAAATGCTACAGCGGGATACGATGCTAAAATCCGGCTGGATTCTTATTTGGGATTGGGCATTCGAAAGTACATATTTAGAAACCCCTTTAGCCAAATTTTTAGCTCCCTAGGTAGCCCTAGGGTCTCCTAACGCAAAAAATGTGTTTTTTCGAAATAAAAAAAATCCTGGGTTCCTTGCTTTAAAAAAATCAGAAAATTCGTGAATTTCCATACTTTTTTTTCACATTTTCAATGCCCAAAACACTGATTTTTTGATCAAAATTTGAGCCCAGGAAAAATATTTGAATGTTTCAAAGAATTTTTAGGTTATGTAGTTAATTTTTAGCAAATTTTTCGCGTATTTTTTTAATCGTTTGCATGACGATTTTATATTTGCCATTTTCTCTCCGGAAAATTCTCAAAATAATGAAAGTGATCGAAAATATCTACCACAACACATTAAAAGTAAAAGTAGAATAACTAACTGACTCTATTGAAGCTGGCAATGTAATAAGACAGGGAGAGTTCAACCTGATTATGGATGAAATAATAAAAAAAGTAAGAACTAAAAAAGGATACCAAATGTATGTACTAAAAACGGGGAAAAAATAAAAACAGAGGTTGTGTCGTATTTTGAGCATGTTATGGTCTGAAAACCGCAAACCTAATCTCGCTATTCGAATAAAGAAAAAATATAACAAAAATCGTTATTTATTTACATTCAGTTGAGTTTGTGTTAAAAACATGAGGAAAATACAAAAAAATGGGATTTTTCAAATTTTGAGAATATTTCGGAGAGAAATTTGCAAATCTAACCGCCTTTCAAAAGAACGAAAAATAAATATTTAGAAGTTTACCAAAAATTACCTATATAACCTAAAAATTCTTTGTAAAATTCAAATATTTTTTCTGAGCTCAATTTAGATAAAAAAAATCGGAAAAAATCATAGTGTTGTTGGCATGAAAATGTATGTTTGTGATTTTCCAGATATTTTTTCTCGAAAAAACACATTTTTTGCGATAGAAGACTCTTACGCCACCTAGGGAGCTAAACATTTGGCTAAAGGGCTTTCTAAATATGTACTTTTGAGGGCTCAATCCCAAATGGATATTGAACAAGTAATGGAAATATAATACCTTGGAATATTCTATTACTGCTATGTAGACCTGGACAATGAAGTTGTGATCAAGTAGAAAAAGTAAGTAGACTGGCAGTGTCAGCACAGGAAATACGCTGAAAGAAGTGAAGTGACACTAAATAAAAAAAAAGAATGGAATAACCACGTAGCAGAATGGGGGAGACCCTTGAGGGGTCGAAATGGCAAGAGATAAATCACCTATCGGCAGACGAATTATCGGACGACCGCGCAAAAGAAGGAGTGACAATCTTCCATAGAGGTATTAATCCGCCAATGAACCAGCAGCATTGCTTATAAATAGATAGAAAAAGAATCCAACCGAGCGCAGATTTTACCATCTTATACCGCTACAGCCTTTGTTATCTAGGACTTTTGTAATGGGATTTGTGTTCGTCACTTAGTAAGTGACATTCAACGTCCCTTTCTCATAAAAATTTCATGTTTTACGTCAAATCGTCGCGTTTACGTCACGGTTAAGTCGTTCAAGATACACGGACTGGTTATCTGCAACTTTTCTATTTTGGTCCTTGGCGTTTTCTTGTAACATTTAACATAATGGAATTTGATATAACAGTACCGGAAATGTGACATTTTGACGAGCAACGTGGCGTAGAACGCGAAATATAGATACGCATCGCCACTTAACAAAAAACATGGAATTTAAGGAGGTAGGGCAATTTCTGGCGAGAATTTACTGTCATTGTTTAAATGATTAAACGACTTCATTCAACAATCCCCTCATCTAATTAAAAAATATCATCACATCAGATACACTGATTAAAAGGTTTTTCTAACAATTAATGTCTTTTTTTACTCGTCTTTGGCGTCTTTGTTTCATCCATAATTACCTCTTTTTATACAAATCTCTTTCCTTAGAGACATCTTTCAATATCTGTAAGCAGATACCGGCCGCTGGTGACCAGATATAAAATTTATAAATTGTAAACAAACAAATTACATTACATAATATTCGATATTGATGATTCATTTCCCAAGATATTGAACAAAATACGGAAGCTAGAACTCTGTCAATGCTGTTCGCATTTTTTGTAACTTTGGACAGTTTTCGCCTGCTGCTCTACACTCAAATGACTGTCGATATGACTACACGGTGCAGTAATGGAACCAGATTTCATTTATTGGCAGATTGATGCAAACATTCCTGTTTAATACACGTAAAAAGTTGGAAACAACGTTCTGAATCGTCAATGCCCTGTTTTTATAGATTGTGAACACAGCAGTATTGATTAACAAATTTTAATCAAAACCGATTAATACACTTTATTTTAATATCTCCAATTGCCTTGTTTTCCTGGAACAACTGCCGACTTTACCAAAGCAATCAGCATCATTTATGTCTTTTCAACGGTTTTTAGAGTCAGCATATCACCGCCTAACCGTTGTTTCGGACAAAACAGAGTACGAACAATACTTGTGAATCCTTTACTTTGTTTAACAGTATTTTTCCCCACCAGCTATTTTTTTATCTACATGAGATACAAATTATTATACTGTTTTGAAAATGACGAAAATTTACTTTCAGTTGTAAACTAATGGTGCAATTGAACTCATAAAAGGTCACACCTTCCCGAAATCATATCGATTAGTAATTAGTGGCGCCATCTATGAATTAGAGACGGGACTCTCTCGATTAGGTCAGCTCCCGCTGACACATGGAGATAGTCTGCACAAACACGGGAGCCGCATTACTGGAAGTAAATAGGTTTAAAAAAAGGTGAGCCGAGCTTTTAAGCAAAAGATCAAAAATAATCTAGAAGTTACCAAAATTTTGTAACGGATGTGAACATTTTTATAACCGGAAGTTATCCAAGACATGTTTTAAGTCGTATTTTTGTACGCTAAACACGAATCCGTTGTCAAAATAAGCGTATCTATCGTCGTTTGCGATTTATATAGTTTTTATTAATTTTCTGAAAACCGAAAGTGAGTTTTACATTTTGACAATTGTTGCCGTAATAACTTTTTAAGTGTTGAATTGTAATCCGTCGTCATTATAGTTCTTTTAATCTAAGACTGGAGAGACGCGCGGACGGACGGACGGACTGATAGATAGTCCATCCGTCAAAATTTTATTTTCCGTCCGTCATTATTTTTCTATGATTATTTCGATCCAATGAAGAAATGCACCAACTAGAGAAAACACTGTAAAATATATTACGAAATCTTTGTAAATTGAATGTGAAATGCATATTTTGATGTTTCCATAAACTTGGGTGTTTAACAATATGAAGTGTCGATAAAAAACATAAAATAAGCAAAATAATATCTACATATTGCTCTTGCACGTAAATAAGAATGTATACAATTTTTCATGCTTTTAAAAAACCCAACTCGGTTAAAAATATAAATTTACTGTTAAAACGACTATACTTAAAGCTTCCATGCACACTAAATACCTTCTTCTTTCTTTTTTTATTCTTTGGTTTTTTATAATCTTCGATAAGAGACGAAGCTACACTAGATGACGACGACAGACAATGCTAGTAAAAGAAGGTTAGTACGGAGTTAGTAAGCTCGAACTGTTAAAACCCGGTTAATAAAAGGTCTCTTCAAACTGGTATAATACATTATATAATACTTACATCAAGAAAAGAAGGTCCATTTGAAGAATTATTACAATTTTGTGCCTGGAAGTAAAGAGAATAACCGTTTAAATGGTTTTTTTAAATAATCTCTTGAATTAACTTTTTATATTGACATTCCGACTTCCAAATTGGAAGCTGTTTTCAAAAACAATTTTTCAAATGAAAACAATTACTAATTTTTAAATTAAGTCAATCTTACTTTAAGACAAACTCCTACGTCTCCGTTTTTAGTTTGTTCTAATCTAAGCTGTTCTCTTAAATGATTCACCTCCTAAAAAATATATTTAAAGTAAAATATACCATCGCAGCAGTTATTATACTCGATTTGGAAATGCATAATAGTAGTTTTTTTTAATTTTACTGAATTTGCATAGTTAGTATATTCGAAATTCAATAGTACTGTAGTGACTCATTTTTTAAGTTATAACCACTTGCAGTGTACTTGCAGCTACTTATGGTAACTTTGTAACCTCGAATGCAAATAAACAATGAAATCGGATAGTCGTCAGCATCTAAAGAGAGTATAGTCGGGTGAAACGAAAACGAAACCAACGTGCAGTACAATGTACTGAGTACATATGTTGATAAAAAATATAAAAGGTGGATATTATCAGCGCAAGACAAATTAATGATTAAGTATATGAGGGATTACGTTGATACGATATCTCAGCATCGTGTGAAAATTTGCCGGAGGTGTCAGCACGTACGGATTCCCGGATAAATCAACATAAAAAAACTTAAAACTAACAGATTATAGGAATGACAAGACTAACATATTAAAAGTTCGCGACAAAGTCTAAATGAAGCAGTTTCAACTGATTTAAACGAACTTTCGTATAAAGAAAGACGTTCCATTATCACGCAAATACGATGCGATTAAGATTTTTTACAAGGTGGTTTATTAAAGTTACTATTTTAATATATTGTTGTATAGTACATAGCAACGGCAATTCATAAACAAATGGCGACTTAAAATCTTTAATATTGCAAAAATTACATAATTGTTCTCACGGACGATTCCTTAGAACGATTTTTACGAATACTAGAATGATACACGCCACTATAGACATGCGCTCGTCTTTCAATGCAGACTCCCCAGTCTATGCTTTTGAAACGATAGCCTTACAATCCTATTGAATTTCTATCGTATTATTTATGAATATATGATAACTTTATAAATAATAATTATACAAAATAAACAGATCATTAATTAAAAAAAATGTAATAAACTTACCTCTGACAGTTTTTCTATCGTAGCTGTCGAATCGGCTTGCGTGCTACGTTGTGTCTTTTGACTTTTAAGCAGTTGGCACTCTTCTAAAAGTTTCTTTTTCTCTTCGACTTCCTTCGATAAGAGGTTTTCTAAATTCGCAAGTTTTGTTTGCAACTATAAAGAAAAAATATGTCAAGGTATGTTGGTAGTTGGAACATGCGACACATAGAAAGAAACCAAAAGCCACACTGTTGTAACATAACCATTGGATCAATGAGGGATTTTTCTTGTTAATTTTCAAGAACAGATCCGATTGTCGTTCTTTTTTTGGACTGTTAGTTTTTATATTGTTATTCCAAATCATGCATAACTAAATAAATTTTTCACAAAGTTTGCTATAATTTTTTTACAGAGGAATTAAGTCATTATTTTTTGTTATTTTATGATTATTAGAAGCTTTAATAAAATCGAAGGACGCAGAGGAATTGATAAAAAGCAGGCCTCTTGGTTGAAGAATATCAGGGAGTGGACAGGAATAAGGAAAGCTGAGCAACTCTTTAGAATAGCTCGAGACATAGACAGTTTCGCCATGTTAATCGCCAACGTCAAGGGGACTTGATAGGACACGTTAAGAAGAAGCTTTAAAATGTACATAAATTATTAAAAATTTAAAAATAAATGATTTTTGAAGGGTTGTCCATCGAGCGACCTCTACAGTTATCCATTTGCTAGTATACGAAGCCTGGTCAGGGATTCCATACGGTATATTGAGAATATAAAGGATATCATAGCAAGACCGAATGATATAATGATACAGGGAAGTTTTCATGATATAATAGTAGCAGCTATATGACACATACAATACTCAATCGGCAAATAACCAGACAACAGCTACAAAACTAATCATACCGTGAGATTTTTTCTGCGACTACTGCGCCTCTTACTACCGGGGTATAACACTATGGTGTCCAGTAGTTGCATGGTACAAGGAGAATTCTTCTTCTTAGGGTGCCTGTCCGTTCCGAACGTTGGCGATCATTCTGGCTATGATGACTTTGTTGGTTGCTGTGTTGAGGTCTTTCTATATCATGCTCTTAGGTTAGCAAGCCAGGATATTCTTCTTCGTCCTGGGGCCCATTTTCCTTAAATTTTACCTTGCAAAATGCATTGGAGTAGCTCATATCTCCCTCGATTTCTTATTATATGTCCCAAGCACTGCAGCTTACGGCCCTTCACAATGTTGACCAAATCCGCGGTTGGGTTCATTCTCCGTAATACTTCTTCATTAGTGACTTTGATCTGTCCACGGTATCTTCAGAATTCTTCTGTATAACCATAGCTCAAAAGCCTGAAGTTTTGATAGTTTCCGCCTTCAATGTCCACGTTTCTACCCCGTACAGAAACACTGAGTACACGTAACATTTAAGGAGCCTTATTTTTGTTTCTAGGGTGAGGTCATGGCTCTTGAACACAGAGCTCATAGTCAAGAATGCACTTTTTGCCTTTCCGATGAGACATTTAATCTCTTGGGTATTGTCCCACGACTCATTGATTATAGTTCCCAAGTAGTTGTACCGTGAGACACGTTCAATTCTCATTTGGTTCACCTACAGATTTGCTCCAGTTATGTTTTCCTTGCTGATGATTATTAGCTTGGTTTTGCTGGTGTTTATATCCAGTCTATATATGTTCTACTTGTTTCCGTTATTTTGTTTATTAAGTTTGACAGTCCTTCTATGGTAATGCAAAATACTATTGTATCATCTGCATACCGCAGGTTATTGAGCTGACTCCATTTATTGAGATGCCTTCATCAATATCTTTAGCGCTCCTTCAAAAATGTGCTCCGAGTACAGACTGAATACCGGGGATGAAATTATGCGCCTCTAATTCACTCCCCTTAAGATTTTGACCTGATCTGTATATTCTACATCTATTCGGAGTAACGCTGATTGATTACAATACAGGTTAGCTATTATTTTTAGGTCTCTTCCATTAACCCTTGTCCTCTTCAACCCTTCCATCATTTGTTCATGCCTGACTCTATCGAAAGCCTTCTTGAAGTCAATCAGGCATGCAAAACATCACAGCTGACATCTCTACATTTCTGAAATAATACATGCACACTAAATAACGCTTCCCTCGTACCAACAGCGTTCATAAATCCAAACTGATTGGCGCAATTTGTTCCTCTCTATAGTCTTCACAAACTTTTGCTCCTGGTTTTTTGGGCAATGGTACGAACTCCGATTTGAGCCATTCTAGTGGCATTTTTCCAGCCTTGTATATTTCATGTATGTATGACAACATCTAAATATCCACTACGATGTAAGATCGAAATTAATGGGAAACTAATAAAGTAGGAAGGTTTAGATATCTGGGAATAGATATAACTAGTTATGGAGATGTTGAAGAAGTAGGACAACAAGGCTTAAAGGCAAGTAAAGCGGCGGGATCGCTTAATGACACAATGTGGAAGAACAAACACCTAGGACAAGACACAAAAACAAGAATCTATAAAGCTGCAATTAGACCTATATTAACATACACGACGAAGACAAGACACATCTAAAACTAGACGACTACTAGAAACAACAGAGATGAAAATACTCCGACGAATATCAGGGAAAAGTCTGTTGAATAAGGAGAGAAGCAAAAAAATTGGAAGAGCGAAATATAGAAGACATGAACGGATAGTTAACAAAACGGAAACAGGAGTAAAACGAACACATTAGTAGAATATCAGAGGATAGAATAGTATGAATAGCCCAAGATAAGTCACCAAATGGACGAAGAAGTATTGGCAGACGAAGAAAAAGATGGTTCAATAATTTAAACAATTTATTAGGCTAATATTGAAGAAGAAATATTTCTGCAGGAATTTCATAAAGTCCCGGTGTCTTTCCATCCTTCATTTGTCTGACAGCTGCCGTTATTTCTTCTGGTAAGATTTACGGACCTGAATTTTCTTCAATGGTGGGTTCTTGTATTGTTCTAAGATTGTGGAAAAAGTTCTCTAAGTATTCTTCCCATACGTTCTTTTTATCTTCTTTGGTTATGGCAAGATTGCCTTCATAATCTGTTATTTTTCCGCTGTGCGTTTTCAGAACTTTCCAGCTATTTCCTTCACCTTTCGATGGACATTAAATTTATCATATCGACTCTGGCACTCCTCTATTTCTTGACATTGTTCTTATTATTTGACGTTTGACGTGAAATATGACATTTGACCTGACATGTTAGGCGGAATTTTACGTTAAATGCCATATAAATGTTACGTACAGCGTAAAATGTCACGTATATGTCACGTAAATATGTCAAATGAAACGTATAAAACTTAAGTTTTATACGTTTCACGTCAAATGTTACGTAAATATTACGTTTCACGGTAAATGTAATATAAATATGAAATTTCAAGTAAAACAATTGACGTGATATGTAACCTAACACGTCACGTATCACGTCAATTGTCACGTTCGATATTATTATCATCATTCTGGCTTTACAATTTTGAGTGCGTCCTAGCCTTCGGAAGAATTTCTTCCAGTCGATCCTATCCATAGCCTTTCTCCGCCAAGCACGTATTCTTATATTTCTGTCTTCATCGATGTTATCAAAGAACCTTGTTCTTGGTCTTCCTCTTCGTTTCTGGCCAATGGATTTATCACAGCTAGAGCGTTTTTCTCAGAGTCATTTTGTTCCATCCGCATTACATGTCATATCTACCGCATACGTCCTATCTTAATATGTTTTACGATATCTGGTTCTTGGTATATTCTATACAGTTTGAAATTCGTCTTCTCCACACTCCATTGTCATTCGCAACTCCATAGATTCGCCTTAATACTTTTCTTTCAAAACATTCATTACTTTTTGTTAGAGTCCAGGACTCTGAACCATATGTTAGACTGGACGTATTATTGTTTTGTAGAGTTTTACTTTTGTATTTCTTGATATAATTGAGCATTTAAAGAGATTGAACCCGTTCGACATCAAACTTCACAAAATTTGACTCCTTTCAAATGAAGTCTCACCCTATATCTCGTTCAAGCGTGATCATGAAAAATAAAAAAATAAGCAGAATGGACTTAAGCATTTTATTATGGGATTTAATATAGGATTCAAGCGGTTTCGGCAATTTCCTTCCTTCGATTTGATTAGTTTAATTAAATCTGATTGAAGTTCCTAAAATCTTCAGGTTCAGAAGGTTCAGTTCACAAAAGAAATAAAGAAACACATAGACGTTGTATCTTAGACGTTTTAGTCGAACCAAAACCCAAAACTTAGATACTCAGAAATAAAGAGACGAGGGATAAAACTTGAACCAATCGTGCGACAGAAATATGTAAACATGTATCTTTGAGGAAAGAATAATTGATATAGCCAGAAAAAGCTTTGTGACATACAGATATACACCTACCCCGTATAACATATATCTAAATTTTATTTGGTATGAAAGATATAGAGAGCGTGAAACAGTGAGTGACAAAAAGAAAGATATAGAGAGTAAGAGGGAGACAGACATAGAGAGACAGAGGCAAAGAGATAGTGTATGTGTGTGAGAGGAGAAAGAAACAGATGGAGGGATAAAGAAGATAAAGAGTTTTATAGACAAAACATTAAATTAGATTTTTATCACCTTATGACAGACGGTGTGGTCTATAGTGGTTGCGAAACATCTTTTACGCGTCTGTATAAACAGGATCGTCGTTATTGAGTAAGTCACTGTATTTCAGAATTAAAGCAATTTGAATACGAACCATTGTAATCTGCGTTATTACCATTATTGCATTTTAAGAATTTGCTAGTAGTACATTACATAATAAAACAAAAGCATTAGTGCTAATTGGCATTTTAAAAGTACTATCGACATAACAATATACATTAATGATATATTGGGAAATTAAAAAAGTATTGCTGAAAGATTAATATTGTTCCGAAAACCCTCTATGTTCGACTAAGGTCCGCTTGCCATTATGCTAATTTCAGTACTGATTTCAGTGCTAAAAATATTAGTTAGTTGCGCGAGTCGATTTAGTATGAAAAATGTATGTTGGTGTTTGCAACTATCTTGATTTTAATTAGCCTGTAGGCATGCGCTCTACCAATTTTGTATTGACAGTCTAACCTATCTGAAGTTTGTTTTATAGTTTTATGATTAGAGTAAACAAAACAAACAGGAGTTTGTACAATTCCGCCTTTATTTCTTCCAAAGCTTTTACTCTCCCATTCCTATTTTTGTATAATGGAGGTTTTGGCACATATAAACAAGGATTTGCTTTATATAGTTCGATTAAATTTTCTATTTGCTTTTGACTCCACATATTTAAAAACAAAACATAAACATACGTAACATAACCTCTGTTTTAGTTAATATTGGATCATTTTTAGTACAAGAAATTAGAACATGTTCTAATTTTTAGTACTGAATCGGCGCGCGCACCTAATTTGTAGATACAATATTTTTAGTACTAAATTCAGTACTGAATTTAACATAATGGCAAGCGGACTTAGGAGGTAAAAAAAATACATAATTATCGATGTCATTTATACATGTCTAAATTTGCAGATTGCATAAACAGGGTGTTATATTCGACAAGTAAAAATAAAGAAAAAAATGGTGGCAATTTATAAATTCAACAAAAAAACCGATGTACAACGTACTTGATGGTACAACGAGATTTTGACTGGTATTGTGTCGAAACGTAAAAGAGAAAACATAATATATTAAAATGCTAAGATCGTTTAACGGAGAGACGTTTGAGTAGAATATCGGTGACAAACCAGCTGTCACCAGCTTATTATTATAGCTTATTGCCAAGCTTATTAACAAAAATAAAAGGTATTTTTTCCTTCATTAACCAGAAAAGCCTAATAACAAATATCTACAAAATTTAATTCACTGCTGAGGCCGGTCATCACATACAGGGTGGAAACATGGACTCTAACGCAGAAGGATGAAAGACTTGGGGAAATATTCGAGCGCAAGATACTCCACAAAATATTTGAGGCTATAAACGATCAATGGTTGTGGCGCAAAAGATTTAATTTGAAAGTATACCAACTATTTAATGAACCAGATATCGTAACGTTTATTAAAATACAGCGACTTAGATGGGCCGGGCACATAATACGAATGCCTGATAACATGATTGATAAAAAGCTAACGACAGAAATACCTGTCACAATAGGAAGAAGCAGAGGCCTGCCGCGAGTTACGTGGTTAGATGAGTTGAGACCGACTTAGGAATACTAGAGATCAGAAAATGGCATCACGTTGCCAGAAACCGAACAGAATGGCGACCAATTTTAGAGCAGACCAGTTTTACCCAGAGAATTGTCGACCCAAAGATGATTATGATGACAAAATTTAATTCAGTTTAAAACTGGGACAGCAATAAAAAGAATGGGTTTTACAAATATGTTTATAACATGTATAACATAAAATATTAGTCTGGTTATCGTTTTTAGAACAAAAAATCTATAGCGTGCTCGTTTAGAAGGCGGAGTTGGATTGCCCTTAGATGGTTCATTAGAATTTCCATCTTATCTACTCGTTTCTGCTCTTGTCCTTTTTACCAGTTCTCGTGAGTGTTTAGTTCTTGGTATATTTTTCCTGTAAACGATAAGTGGTTTCACCAGTGTTTTTCCAAATTCGTCAAGAAAAATTCTCTGTTTTGTCAGTTTATTGGTATTCCATTGAGGATTTATTGATGCCCATAAAACAAAAGCGTTCTAGGCAGAAATGTCTAGCAAATTATAAAAACAATCATGGGCCAGCGATTTGTCTTTCTCATACATGTATAGTAGGTATATGTACCAGCAAGCCGATCTAGAGTATCCACTGCTCCCTTACTGGAATTGTAATCTAAAACAATTTGGGGGTTTTCCCACTTCTGTCACTAATTAATAGCCTTTAGTTAACAACATTGGTATCTTGGGCGTGAAGTAAAAAAGACTAATTATGAATTTCATTATCCGCGATGTGTGCTGGAAGCTCCGGTTTATTGTATTGTACTTTGATAGTATACAAGGCAACTATCGAACACAGTGATTGATTAAATCTTGCTCAAGTACATTCTGTCTCCGGCTTCTATATAACATGTAGCTTCTCCTTTTTAAAAATTTTAAAGTGTTTGTTTGTCTTTGTGTATTGTATTGTTATGTCCAAATTTACATGTATGACATTCTACTCATGTCGGATAGGCCACAACTGACGAAATGCCCCTGAAGATGATCTATTGATCGAAAGTACTTGGGCAAGATTTAATTAATCACTGTGTTCGATAGTTGCCTTGTATAATATCAAAGTTTAATTATTCGAACATTCAACCTTATATTGACTTATTGTATTGTATTGTACTGTATTGTTGTCCTAAATTGTACGATGTAAAAAAATTTATCACAAGTAATATTGTGGCCTTTCAAATCCCTACTCAAGTCACACACCACAGGCATTCCCCGATTTCGTTCTGGCGCGGTACCTGCTTTCTTTCCTTTATAGACTGCAATTTTAGAGCATAAGAAGTTTTATTGTCACATAAGACCCAAATTGGATCTTATATATAAAATATAGGATCCAAATAAAGATCTGCAATTTTAGAGCATAAGAAGTTTTATTGTCACATAAGATCCAAATTTCCACTATTGAAAGATGTGAAATAGATCCTACTGGTTGCACATATTCTGTTCAAGAAGTCCCATTATAGTGATAGACCAATGAAATCGTACGGCACCTGCTTAAATGTATTCAGTGGAGGTGACAGATCAACGGACAACCTCACAAGAAGTGGTGAAAACTTGCATAATTCTTTATCTAACTGACTAGGCACCACGAGCTTACTTGGGATTTGAAGGATGAGGCAGACTGACTGCAGAAAATCGGACAAGACAGCACTGCACTTTCGAACGCCAACAACAGCATTCGTCCGTGCATTTAATCACTTGAAAGAAATATTGAGATTTACGAAAGCCTCATAGTTGTAAAGTTTCAGGTTTTTTTCCAACTTTCGATGCCATTATAGTACAAATTTAATTTCTGTGTCTTACAGACAATGAAAATAAAATAAAATGGATATACAATACAGTCAAAAGAATGCCCGTAAAACAAACAATATTGTACAATACAATCGTGAGATTCGCCGTAACAAAACACAAAAAACAATGTTATGTAACGCGTTGTTCGAACCCCCTCCAATCCCTGTAACGCACAGAAATGTTTTACAAGACCCCAATTGCCGTTTGAACTCAAAAAACCAAAGTATCATATAAATTCAAGCATATTTGGTTTTAATCAACATATTACACTAGTTTCTCATATTCTTAAAAAAATGTATTGCTTGAATCCTCACTACATCATGATGATGCAATTGATTATAGTAGGGGTAATAAAAATAAACCAGAAATTATCTCACCATATAATTAAACAAAAATAGGAGTCGACACAGTAGACCAGCTCAGTGCTAAATACAACTGTTCAAGAAGCACAAAGCGTTAGCCAATGGTTCTATTCTACACCATATTGAGCATATCTGGTATTAATTCCACGGTTACCTTCAAGTCAAACGATAACAATGAGAAACAAGTGAAACGGCATGATTTTCTAAGAAACCTTTCAAATGAGCTTATATCCTTATTTAAAAAGTCGAGTTACTAGAAATCTTTCAGTTAGCCTCAAATGCCGAATTCGCGAAATTTGTGGCATTCCAGATGTAACTCCTGCAATTCCAGAAAGAAATGAGACAAAGGGTCGTTGTGCATTTTGTAATACCAAAAAGAACAGGTGTACTCGCTTTTCATGCATAAAATGCAAACAATTCATGTGCCTTAAACATATTCGTGGAATATGTCAGCTTTGCCTAAGTGAAGCTACAAAATAAAATGGCTCACTTAATAAATCAAGGGAAATGCTTACTTTATATATTTTTTAAAAACCTAAGTTTTTTTTTTAGATAATGTCTATTTCTTTTAACTAAAAATTACGAAGTGTTTTTTCATTTCAAAAAATTTAAGAAGTTTTGTTTTTACGTTTATTTTTATATTACAAATAATAATACATTGTTATACTAGTGTTTTTCATTTTGTATCTTTTGTTTTTCAATAAAACATTGCACAGTTTTACCTAGCGAATAACAGAGGGTTAAATTTTGACGTTACTACTCAGGTTTTGTTATACAAATGACGTTTGATTTGTGTGAAAAGGATGTAACTCAGACAAAGACTTTGACAAAAAATCTAAATGCTGGTAGTGAAATGAAAAATGTTAAAATTAATTTACACGGGAATTCATACAGTAATGCAACGGAAAAGAATGAACGAAGAAATACAAAAGTTACGAAGAATGGGAAATAAAAAATGGCAAAATTAGTCCGTCTAGAACTTTTCATATCAGCTCTAGGTGTAATTTCGTAAATGTCGCCAAAAATAAACTAGTGCAACTTTAACAACGAATCTTCTACGATTTTTAAAGTTTACAAACATGTAATGCCCTTTAACTTGTAACACATTTATTAAAAATATTATTAAAATGTTTTAATATACGAATTTCACGTTATTCTTCAGAAGAGAAGGTTATTCTAGTTTTCATCAATCAAATTTAGCAAATAGTACTTTTAAAATGATCAATTTTTTAAGCCACGCAACATTTATACGAGGTGTTGTTTGACGTTTATAACGTACACTGCTTCGTACCTCGTCAATTATCATTGGCAGCGACTTTTCTATGCATTTGTAGGCAAATTCAACTCCTTGAAACTCTGGCCGTTCTACAGGATTCTATTAATTCACATGCAAAAATGATAGCCAATCAATACAAAATATCGTAGCGGAATAAACAGGCTGCTTGATGTTAAAAGAAAAAGAACTGATAAAATAAACATTCTTTAATTACTTTTGTCAAATTACGAGGAGAATCGGAAAATTCTTCGGCATATAATCAAAAAAATACGATTTTTATGCCGAAAGGAATTTTTTCGCAATGTAGTAGTTGAATATACTGTAGCCAATAAATTTCTTACAACCAACTCCTCGAGTACATACGTAATACCATAATATCGAAGATTAACAAATTTTCTATTTACCATCTTTATTTGACCCAAAATTTTTCAGTAAGTCGCATTTTTGATTCCTCTGAAGTCATATAAAATAAAGAACGAGCTCTTTAATCATTTACATCGTATTTTTTTTGTATAAGCTCTATCTTGGGGCCTACGCTGCGACATTTTCACTTTTTCCTTGTAATACTCGATTATATACTTTATAGAAGCAGACTGTTTATTCTTTTTTTTAAAGACAGTACAACTGACAGTTTCTACATTCTTTATGTACCGTTGTCAAAAATAATTGATTTATTTTGTCTTTTGGACAACTAGATATAATTAGTGAGTTGGAAACAACCGTATCGTTATTTAAATTGCGTTTCAAGAAAATATTAAAAGTGAACTAGTGCAGTTGATGTCCTTTAATAGAGGTGGAGATCTTGGTTCATATTAAAAATTTTGTTTGACGGATTGATACTGAAACATATAGTGAAAAGAAATGAGAGAAACTAAGATCACTGAGTATTCCCCTTAACCGGGATAACAACAACTTTACATATTGTTAATTTATAATAAAGATACACCGATCGATAAATATTTATACTGAATTATCACTGCAGTAGAAACTAGAGTAGAGACACTGCTTTTGTGTAAATGTATCTGGATCATTAATAAAATTTGAACTACAGGAAAAACTAATGCACTTGACACCATATTTAATAGAGAGAGAACTTTCTCTATTATACTGAAAGAAAACTCTCTGAAGGGTAAACTAGTGCAGTTAATAGATATTTAATAGAGATGGGCATATCGGTTATTGGAAATTTGGTTCAACGGATCTTCATTACTGTTGAAACTTTTACAGAAAGAAAACGGATCCGAATCATTAGCGAAAGTTATAACGAAAGAGAACTAGAAAAGAAACCAAAACAAAGACCATATTCATTACTCGGTTTACAATTGAGATTTGCTGCAATGGATACGCATAGCAACATTTAACAAATTGTTGTGATTGTACTGACTGTGTGATTGTATTGACTAACACTGAAGATAAACTAAGTGATGAAAACATTTATACGGAATAATATCTGCAGAAGAACTAAGAGTACCTACACTGCCCTTGGATAAAGGTTACAAACCTGTTCTTATTTGAGATTCAATTAAAAGTATCAGGATGATTCCTGAAATTTAGGATAGTACTGAAAAACAACTACGGGAGAAACAAGTGCAGTTGATCCAATATTTAATATAGATGCACATACCGATTCATACCGGTAATTGGTTTCAACGAATCCGCATCACTGCTGAAACGTAAACAGAAAAGAAACGAGAGAAACCAAAGCATTGGAGATGCTCATAGAGTTGGAAATACATTTTTATAATTAGTATCGGATTTAAACGGATCCGGATCATTAGACTGAAGGAGAGCTAGAGAAGAAACTACAACAATGGACACGTTTATAAATAGAGATGGAGTATTCGGTTTAGTTTTGAGATTCAATGGATCTGTATAACACCTCTACAAATTGTGATTTACATAGACATTTATACTTACACAGATTAATAGATATTTATACTGAATAAAAACTTCCAAGGGAAACTATAGACGCGACCCTGCTTTTTGAGATTCGCTAAAAACTCTCCGGTTCACTATTGAAATTTGTATTCAAGTGGCATCAAGAAGAAACTAGTGCAGTTCATTTTTAATAGAGATCTTCTTTTTCAAGTGCCATCTCCGCGGCGGAGGTCGGCAATCATCATAGCTATTCGGACTTTTGAGACCGCTGCTGTGAAAAGTTCATTTGATGTACATCCGTACCATTCTCTCAGGTTGCGCAATGCGCAGCCATGACATTCTACGCCTCCCTATGATTCTCTTTCCTTGGATCTTTCCCTGCATAATCAGTTGGAGCAAGGTGTATTTCTCTCCACATGTAATGTCCTAGATATTCTAATTTTTTTGTTTTTATTGTATTTAAAATTTCTCTTCTTCTTCTTTTTTATAAGCAAAATGCTTGTTCAATGTCGATTATTGCCTCTATTGGAGGTTATCACTCCATCTTTTGCGTGGTCGCCCGATACTTCTTCTGCCTTTTGGTGATTTGTTCCTCGCTATTCTGACTAATCGGGTCTCTTCCATTCTGTTTATGTGTTCGTTACATTCCTTTTTTCTGTTCAGTGTCCACTCATTTATTTCTGGTATATTACATTTTCTTCTGATCTCTTCACTCCTCATTCGATCCCTCAGTGTGTTTCCTGTAATTCTCCTCAGTAAACGCATCTCCGCTGTTTCTAGTAGTTGCTAAGTTTTTGAGGTATCCGGTCTTGTCTCTGAAGTGTATGTCATTATTGGTCTTATTGTTGCTTTGTAGATTCTTGATTTCACGTCGGTATTAATGTGGGGATTCCGCCATATCGTGTTATTAAGACAACCTGCTATCTTATTAGCCTTTTGTACTTGATTTTTCACTTCCTTCTCCACATCTCCGTAGCTAGACAGTGTAATTCCTAGGTAATTTGTCTCCATTACTTGCTCAATGCTGATACCGTCGATTTCCAGTTTACATCTAATTGGTTCTTTACTGATTACAATTGTTTTAGTTTTCTGTGTAGAGATCACCATATTAAAGTCCTTTGCCCTTGTGTTGAATCTATGGGTTCGTCTTTGTAGATCGTCTTCATTGGATGCAATTAGGGCCGCATCATCTGCATAGCAGAGTATTCTGATTTCTTTGTTCCCCATTTTGTATCCTCTTCCTTTATTAATAGTATTGATGATTTCATCCATGATTAGATTGAATAGCGTTGGACTAAGCGAGTCTCCTAGTCTTATTCCATTGCCCATATCTATTGGATCTGTAAGCTGGTCATCTATTCTGACTTCCATATTGTTGTTCTGGTAAATGTTCTCTATTGTTTTTATAACATTTAGTGGAATTTCTCTATCGTAAAGAAGGTGAATTACATCTTTAAGCTTTACTTTATCGAACGCTTTCTTCAGGTCTATTAGACATATGAATGCTGGTCTGTTATACTCTAGTGCTTTCTCGGTAATCTGTTTTATGATGAATACTGCATCTGTGCACGATCTTCCTGCGCGAAAACCCTGCTGTTCATCCACTAAGGTAATTCTCTGATTTATTTGGCCTTGCAATATTTTGGTTGTAAGCTTCAAAGTGGTGTTTAATAATTTAAAATTTCCATTTCTTTATTCATCCTTCTCAGAACCTCTTTGTTTGTGACGTGTTCTGTCCACGATATTTTCAGTATTCTTCTGTATACCCACAGCTCGAATGATTCCAGTTTTTTTATTGATGTCGCATTCAAGGTCAAAGATTCCATTCCATAAAATAAAGTCAAAAAAACATAGCACCTCGCCAACCGAACTCTTAGTTCCAGTTTTAAATCTCTGGTACATAGAGATGGGAAACTATAATCAATGAGTCGTGGGACAATACCCAAGAGATTAAATGTGGCATCGGAAAGGCAAAGAGTGCATTCTTGATTATGAGTTCTGTGTTCAAGGACATGCATGAGACCAGGACAGGATACCATGGACCGACAAAGTCACCAATGAAGAAGTACTGCGGAGGATGAACACAACTGCGGATTTGCTCAACATCGTGAAGGGCCGTAAGCTGCAGTACTTGGGACATATAATGAGAAATCAAGGCAAGATACGAGCTACTTCAATGCATTTTACAAGGTAAAATTGAAGGAAAAAGGGCCCCAAGAATTAGAAGAAGAATATCTTGGCTTGTTAACCTGAGAGCATGGTATAGAAATACCTCAACGCAGCTATTTTGTATATCAACCAACAAAGTCATCATAGCCAGAATGATCGCCAACGTTCGGAACGGACAGGCACCCTGTCCTTCAATAGAAGAAGAGATAGGAATATCAATTCATATTCTAAAGATTCGCATTATTACGAAACTTACTATGTTGTCGTAGTAAGATTACGAAAAATAAAAAATATAAATACATGATTTATATTTTTTAAATATATTTAATATAAATTACATGATACAAAATTTAATACTAGTTTTGTAAGTACGAAACTGTCAGTTGTACTCCATAAACCAAACATAACTTACCTGCGATAGATGACTAGATTTTAAATTCTCTAGTTCTGCTTCTTTCGCGGCTAACTGACCCCTCCATGTCATTTCTTCTTGCTCTACACGTTTTTGGAGTTCGTTTAACAAACCTTCCTATAAAAAAAAAATAAACACAATCACATAATTATATAGTTTTTTTTTTAAGAGATATTTTTCTAATAAATATTTTTATAATTTGATATAAGGTTGAATGCTCGAATAAATGAACTTTGAAAAATTAAAGGCAACTATCGAGCATATCGAGAGAATGTTTCTCCTGTTGCCGACAAGAATGTAGAGCGTAGAATAATTTTTAAATAATTTTAAACTGTTTGTCCTTGTTTTAGTGTAGTGTTGTGTACAATTTATGTTCAATTTTATGTTTATTACATTCTGCGCTTGCTGGATAGCCCAAATTTGACGAAATGCCCCTGATGATGCTGTAGAAAGCGAAAGTACTTGGGCAAGATTTGATTATTAAAATTGTGCTCGATATTTGCCTTTAATTTTTCAAAGTTCATTATTATAATTGGTCAATAGTCGAGATAGTTAAAATACTGTTTTATTCCTTCTACTAGCAACAGTAAGAGATTTGGTAACGCTGCCCCTTCATTATATCCTCGCAAAAGTTATAAAAGACCTTCTAGTACGCCACAAACTAGATCCTAACGAATTTTGGAGCAATACATATTGAATACACTTGATTTAATACAGTTCAATGTTACGAAGACCAGACAAAAAGTTGGTCTACGTAAAGTACGGCCAAAAACGGCAGTTATTGATGAATATATCGAGAAGATACATAACAGTTGTCGTTAAAGATATAGCTAAGATTATAGTAATATCAAAACAATCTATATCATACTTTTACAAGAAAGAATTCATTATAGAGTAGGTATTTTCGAGAGAATCAGTCACGACCGAAGGTAATGGTTCATAAAGACTATTTCAGACGTTATAAAAAGTGCAAAACAGTTTTCAAAGAAATTTCCTTACATTTCGGGAAATTTAAGCGATTCTGAACAAATACCATCTCTTTTTCCCCAGATCTAGGAAAGTTGGATAATAGGCCTGGATAATAGTAATAATACTTGGATAATAATAATCAAAATGATTACATAATAATCAAAAACAAATTATGAATACAATCTCAGCAATGTTTACGTTGTTTTTTTACTGCGGGGATGCTCTGATTTGTTACAATGAATGCAACTTGTGTTCAACACTTTACAACCGAATCAAAACAACAGTGCCTAGAAGCATTTGGTGCTGCAAAGCATCTAAAGATTATTTCGTCTCCTGGAAAGATTTCAGCTAATGTTTTTTGAATTTCAAAGTATGTGTTTAGTCTTTTTCCCAATGACTTTAAGAAGTACATATGTGTCAACCTATCGCGGTGTAGAAAGTTTGACGTGTTTTGTAGTAGTTAATAACGGGCAAATCTATCATAAGGACGCATTTCATAATTAAATGACGATAGTTCCCTTACTATAATAATAAAAAAATAATTTCTCTTCAATAAAGTTTATAATTCAACGAAAATCTGTATGAAAACAAAATTATCAAAAACTCACCGTGTCGTCTATAGTATTTTTGTAGTGCTCAATCTGCGCCTGTAATTTTATCACTTCCGAAGATTTCTGGGGAGAAGAATGTTGCGAACTGTGTTGCTGCTCTTCTTTGAGAGATCTGACGTACTTCTCTATCAGTTTAGCACATTGGTCCTGCCAGTCGCCGGCGTTGAGCGTCTTTAAGGCTTCGATGTCGGGAAATAGCCGTTGCATGAATTGTTTCTGGGACTCCTGCTCTTTGCTTATGATCTCCGAACTCAATTTCTGAAAGAAAGTTTATTTTTACAGTAAACAAGTGAAATGTGGTGCAAATTATTTATAGGCGTGTCAAAACGTCGGTACTAACGATTTTGTATTAAATCCATCACAATGATAGTAATTTTTTTAGTGATGATGATTTTCTTCTACCTCGACCGTGTTTGTCTTTAATTATTAGTTGCAATAATCTTAATTATGAATATTTAAAAGCATATCCATTGCTCCAGTTTCCTTAGGGCATCGCATTGAGGCTCGGTGGTCGGCACTTCGTCACAGTATATTGCTTCTTTTTAAGCAATATTCTGTAACCTCGTAGTGTCAATCGTAGAGTACTAGCGACGAGAATCGAAAAAATACTAAGCTGGAATACTATGGTCCAAGTCTATGTCCGATACCTGGCTCGAAGCTGGGCGCTGCGCTTTGACGGTGACCGTTGGAATTTTTAAAATAATGCATTTACTTTACCATGATACCATCCTATGGTCCGCTCGAGGGTCGGTGCCTCGTTATGAACGCACACTTACACTATTAGAAGTTAACATAGTAATACGGATCTGTAAAATATCATCAGAGATTCCCATCTCTATTAAAGATAAACTGCAGTTTCTTCTTGATACTCATTCAATACAAATTCAGTACTGATCTAGACAGACTATTTTGAGATCTCCATTCAATTCTGTCGCAGTTTCTCGTGTAGTTATCATTTAGCATAAATATCTATTAATGTCCTATTAGCATCCTGCAGAGATGCCGAAGAGAGGAGGGAAAACAACTAGAGAAGTCCTACATATCCTCATGAACAAAATATTGACCACAAAAGAAATACCCGATAGCTGGAACGATGCGGAGACACTATTAATGTTCAAAAAAGGTGACCGAAAGAACTTAAAAAACTATAGACCTATAACATTACTAAGTGTTGTATTTAAACTACTAACGAAGATCATGACAAATAGACTAACAACTAAGCTTGACGAATACCAAGCAAGAGAACAAGCGGGATTCAGAAAGGGTTTTAGTACTAGCGACCATCTGCTAACAGTAAAAATACTGATTGCAAAGTCGAACGAGTATCAAATTTCATTATACATGGCATTCATAGACTTCCGAAAGGCGTTTGACAGCATAGAACATTGGGCCATCAAAAACTCACTACAGAACGGCAGAATTAATTACAGGTACACGGACCTAATAACAAACATATACAAAAATGCGAGTACCACAATAAAATTGACGAACGAACACGCTACAGAACCAATAAAATTCGAAAGAGGAATCAGACAGGGAGACACAATATTGCCAAAATTGTTCAATCAGGGTATGGAAGAGATATTTAAAAAATTAGAATGGGATACATACGGAATAAGAATAAATGGAGAGCTCTTGAACCACTTGAGATATGCCGACGATATAGTCCTGATAGCAGATAAGAAGGAAGAGTTACAGAAGATGGTTGAGGAACTAGATAGAAAAGCGACAGAGGTAGGTCTAGAGATGAATTATAGTAAAACCAAGACTATGACAAACCAAGAAGACCAATTAGAAATAGTAGTCAAACAGAATAAATTAGAGCAGGTGGCAGAATACATATACCTAGGACAGATAATAAATCTGAACAGGGACAATCAAACAGAAAAAAAAAGGAGAACTAGACTAGCATGGGCTTCATTTGGTAAACTATCATATATTCTAAAAAATAAAAAGTTCCCTCAATATATGCGAACGAAAGTATTCAACCAGTGCATTTTACCAGTTATCACATATGGCTCACAAACATGGACTTTCACAAAGGAGAACATCGACAGGATATCCAAAACACAAAGAGCAATGGAAAGACAGATGCTGGGTATCGGTCTTAAAGACAGGAAAAGAAACTCATGGATCAGAGAAAAAACTAAGGTGAACGATGTATCAAGACAGGTTGCAAAACTTAAATGGAACTTCGCCGGTCACACTCTCCGGCAAAAAGATGAAAGATGGAATAAGCGAATTTTACACTGGAGACCATGGGAAAAGAAAAGAAAAAGAGGAAGACCACAGATGAGATGGACTGACGATCTTAAGAGAACGGCAGGACAGGACTGGATGCAGATCGCCCAAAATAGAGATCAATGGAGATTAACAGGGGAGGACTATATCCTATATCCGTTTCAGGCTGATTAGATAAATAGATAGATCTATTAATGTATTGATATAAGGTTGAATGCTCGAATAAATGAACTTTTGTGAATCGAATAAATGAACACATTTATATATAAACATATATACAAGGATATACAAGGACAAACACATTAAAATTGTCATTGTGTAGTGTAGTGTGATGTACCATTTTATGTTTATAACATTTTATTCTTGTCGGATAGGCCACAATTGACGAAATGCCCCTGAAGATGCTCTAGGGAGTGAAAGTACTTGGGCAAGATTAAATTAATTAAACTGTGCTCGATATTTGCCTTTTACTTGATCAAAGTTCATCTATTAATGTGTATATCTTCTTTGTAAATCACAACAATTTGTAAAGTAGATATCCGAATCCATTGAATCTAATCCCAAAAGGTGAACCGAGAATTACATCTTCACTCATGAACATGTCTATTGTTGTAGTTTCTTCTCTAATTCTCTTTCAACATAACTTTTGCTAGTGATGCGGATCCGTTTAAACTCGATATTAATTATAAATATGAATTTCCACTTCTATTCTAGAACATCTCCAATGCTTTGGTTTCTCTCGTTTTCTTCCTGTATAAGTTTCAGCAGTGATGCGGATACATTGAACCAAATTTTCAATATGAACAGAATGTCCATCTCTACTAAATACCGTATCAACTGTACTAGATTTCCTGTAATGGTCTTTCAGTACCATCCTAAATTTCCGTATTGAATTCATTACGTTGATCGTAATATTTTTAGTCACGTTGTTTTTCTTCTACCTCTACACGACTGAAGAACCATAGAATTAAGGAAATATGTTATGTATGTACATTTACACAAATATTTTAGTCTAATATAGAATGCAATTGAAAAACATGCAACTTAATGTGCCTTTAGTAAAAAAAAATTAATTTTAAACAAGAGAAATGAAAAGTGTTCGTTTTATAGAGCCATATAGAGCGACGGAAATGTTTTAAAATTTAGTGGACAAAACCACCTCGTTATTTACTTACTTTAACGTCAATATCTGGCTTTTTGCTCGGTTCTTTATTCTTGTTTTCGGCTGCATTTAACGCTTCCATAACTTTCCAGTTCTTTGTACGCAACTCCTACAGTATTAAAGCAAAGGCGAAAAAATAACAAAAACAAATTAGTTAGTTTTAACGAAGCAACTAAGAAATCGCACGTCGGGACGTCTAAACATTTATGGATTTCGTGATTTTTATAAATTGCTATTTAAAGGAAAATATTTCTTACAAAAATATGTTACAAAATAAAAGTGCTTCAGATCAGGTATCAAACAAAGGTATAAAAATTTAGTGCTATGCGACATAGTTCAGTTGCACCGTGATCTTGAACCAACAAGAACCCGATTAATTTACGGTCCGACAAATTTTACTTTGTATTTATAGGTTAAATGCATGATTGATACATAAATGTAAAGTCTCAGAGTAAAAATCATTTATTCTTATACTAGTACAATACTTAGCACAATTTTAATTGGAATTCGTTGGAAGCAGAACGTGGGGGGAGGTATTAATTTCTTTAGCAAAAATAGAGAAAAGGCTTGCATTATTATTAGCCTTAAACTTGTAAAAAAATATACTTAAATCAGTATTGTAGACCTGGTTTATGAAAAAAAAAACGTTGTTCATTAAGACAACCCAACCTCTCATCCCTCGTGACAATAAGCAAATAACAGTACAAATTGTTGCAATATCCACTCGATTTGCCAGATTTACCTTCCTCTTATCACTGGCTGTTCGCTCAGCTTAAATACTTCGTGATGGTGCCAAGGTGATGATATTACACTTGCGTCCATTCTCAAAGAGACAAATTGACAAAAATTATTCTCTATGCTAAGTACACAACTAAGTCGAATACAAAACAAACTGAACAGGGAACACCCGAAACAATATTCATAGCTCGACAAAAAACTAATAAACCAAAGAAATCCTATTGCATTGGAATGCAGAAAGAATTTTGTACATAAACTTGTAAAAAATATACTTAAATCAGTACTGTAGTCGTTTAGGCCAACTGGACGAAAAATCAATGAGAGAGGACCTGTTTTATGAAATTAAAAACAAGTTTTTCATTAAAACAACTCAATCTCCCATACGTCGAGAAAATCAGCGAATAACAGTGTAAATTGTTAGAACATCCACTCTATTCGCCAGATTTAGCTTCCCCTGACCACTCTTTTTTTCCCTAAGCACAAAGAATTGATGCATGGAAAAATATTTTCCCCGAATGGAGACGTAAAAGCCGAGATGGGGTAATTCACAATCTAACCTCACCAAGATGGCATTACACTTGTGCCTGAACTAAAAAAGACAATTGTTACAATTTGTCTTAAATTGTTTTCTGTGTCATATACGTAACTAATTCGAATACAAGAAAAACAAACTGAATAGAAAACACCCGAAACAATATTTTTAACTAAAAAATCCAATAAAGCAACTGGAGTGTTTTTCACTTCCAACATAAGCAGAGAAACAGAACTTACACTGAGAAGCACGAAATAATTCTAGTGTTACCGGGAAAAAACAGCTTTTATAGAGATTTTCAAGCTAGGGAGATTTTACGATCTACCGAATCGAGTATTAAGTAAATAATATACGCAAAAGGGTCTTCGTTATTGGGAATTTTTTTGCGATAAAGTAAATTATATGACAGAGCCGGGTATGATATGTTACAGCAACGAAATCCATAAATATCTACAAGCAGTAATACTAAATCATAAGTTTCATTTTTTAATAAAATAAAAATTAAAAATTTGTACACGAATTATTATGAAACAATACGAACAGTTAACAACATGCCGATAAAAAAGCTATATTTGTAATACCAAAAAGAAATTCAAGAAATATATTGTTCAAGGTCCGGCACGTTAAGAAATTATGAAACGATCATCAAAATTGACTAATCACAGTAACTAAAGAAAACATTGTAACTTAGAACTTGGACTTATGATTTAATATATCTTACAAAAATTCAACAATTACTCACATTATTCTTCGTTTTCTGTTCATCCAACTCTTTTTGTATCAACTGGTATTTTTTGTTAGACGTCTCTAATTCTGTCTTGTACTTTCTTTCGTTCTGTTGTAATTCCTCGATCTTCGATGACAATTCGTTACGCGTTGAAGATAATTCGTTACTTAAATTGAGGATTTCGACTTCGTGTTTGTTTTTGCTGTCAGGTATGTCGCCCAAGCCGTTCAGTTCTTCCTTAGTTTTCTGGAGATCCGCTTTGAGCTAAAAAAATGTGTATTTAATCGACAATGGCAAGTATGAATCACGAAGAGAAACGAATTTTTATACAAAAAAACTTTTTTCCTCCACTGAGAAGCGATTGACGTCGAGAAACGCCCCAATTGTCTCAAAAATAAAGATAATGAGACCATATAACCATCACACTAGAGATTTTCCATGCCTGTCCAGCAAAGTCGTGAAACAAATTATAAAATAGACTTTGAACATTCCAAAACAATAGATCTGACTTTTTCTATAAAACCAAATATCTTCCGAGAGGCCACTAAGATCGGTAAACACCCCAATTGCCCCAATAAAAAAAATAAGTACATGATTTTCATTAAATAACTTCTTAAATCTACACCAAACACCGCCTGTTACATTCGCAAAACCAGACTGAGCATAATCGGCTCCTACAAAAAAGCACAAATCCTTGTACCAAATTTTAAGTTACTTTTCTAGCAATGTTTTAAAATAAATCATATAATAGGTTTTAAACATTCTAGAACTACTTCCTACTCATTTTGCAAAACCAGAGATTATTCGATAGGCCACTAAGATCTAAAATCGCATCAATTGTCTCCAGAAAAAAGATAATGGCACCACATTACCTTCACTATGAAGACCCTGGCAATCAAATAATGCATGCATTGACAGTAGAAAAGCACAAAGAACATCCGAGAAGCTATGGAGATCCGGAAACACCCCAAAAATTAAAAAAAAAAGACAAAACCACATTATTTTCACTATGAAGACACTAATAGGCCCTATTGTGAATTTTACTTGCGTCATTCGTTACTCAACCACAAGTATCCATTGTCAATACAAAAGCGGGAAACAACCCAATTGACTCACCAACAAAAAATGATTCATGATTTTCATTAAATCACTTCCTAAATCTACATAAAACACCGCCTGTTATATTCGCAAAATCAGGTTGAGCATAATCGGCTCCTACAAAAAAGCACAAATCCTTGTACCAAATTTCAAGTCAATTTTCAAGCAATATCTTAAAACAAATCATGGAATATGTAATAGGCTTTAAACATTTCACAACAGGAAAACTGGAAGGAAATCGGAATCCAGGCCGTAGAAGAATGTCATGGTTGCGTCATTTGAGAGAGTGGTTTGGCTGTACCACTAATGAACTCTTTAGGTCAGGATATCCTTGATGATTTCCAATCTCCGATAGAAGAATGGCACAAGAAGAAGAAGAATTTCACAACCCAATTAGTCCCTATTCATTTTTCAAAACAACCGATTATCAGAGAGGCCACTGAGATCGAAAAACGCACCAATTGTTTGAATAAAAAAGATTTTGACGACACATTATCTTCATTATGGAGATCCTGACTAAATCACCACAAACCCAATCTGTTAGTTCCGTGAAACCAATCTGCACAAAATCTAATCCCTCCATTCGTCAGACAAGAATCTACTTTCTATCGACTATTGGAAAGCGCTGACTCGGCACCAAGTAATGGTATAATTTATAAAATCAATTATATACGCAGATAATTGCGGCTCCGAAATAAGCCTATGCCCTTAAGATGACTCCAGAAATAGAAAGCTCGCCACGATCAAAACCAATGCATCCAAGACGAAAACTACCTAACGCCGGTTCCACACATGGGGGCCAACGTTGGCCCCAACAGGGTTCATCCAATGTGTGTACCAACAAAGCTGTGTTGGAGGCAATGTTGGCGCCAACGTTTTTATGACTTGCTCCAACGTTTGGAGTTTTCCGTGGACTGTCGGTTGTTGCGTACACATCAAAGGGATCGGCGCCAATACTGGTGTTGCCGTTGACGCCGAGCACACATTGCCGCTACAGCAGTGTTCCAATCGGCGTATAATTATGCGATTTTTGATCAAAACAAAAGAAAATAAATAAATGACAAACCATAGTTTATAAAGAGTCCTCGTCTTCTTTTTTCTTTAAAAACACTTGTATTGCTTTCAGCATTATTTCCACCTACGTTGAATTATTTAGGATTAACACTCATCCAATAATATACATATCTGGTTTTTTCAGTACCTTTCAGGCACCATAAAAAATGTACTTTTAGAGACGTTTGATGCAGAATATAGCCAAAATAGAACGCTAAGCAATTTGAGAATGAGTTAATAAAAGAATAAAGGGGATTCAGAGCTTTGACGTAAGTTTACACTCATATATTCAGTCTGCAGTTGCCAAATACGGCATCTCTAAAGATCTAGTAGCCTTAAGTAACGCTGTAGACAAAATGACGTAAAATTCGCCTTTTTTGTAGAAAAATATAATCATATGCACTCGGATATGTTGACGTTGGCTCTAAAGGTGACAGACTGACATCGCCCCAATGTGTGGATGCTTCACCGAACGTGGGAACACAATTGACCCAACGTTGGCGCCAGCGTTGCATCCCATGTGTGCATCCGGCCTAATGTAATACCAGTTTTCAAATAATTCCAACAAATAATAAAAATACACATAAAATCGAACCTTACCTGTGCTATTATCTTAGTTGATTCAGCCTTTTCACTGTTGGCGTTATGCAACAGTCCGTTCAGTTGAGAGATCGTGTGTTCTAAGTTTCGTTGCTCTTCGAATTGCTTCTGTTGTGAAGTGTTCAAACTCGACATCTCCCTCGTCCAGTCGTTTTCCTTGCGTATATAAATTTCCAATTTCTTTTGGGCGTCGTGCATCGAATCCTGAAAGGAAATTGGTTAATACCTCTTCCCATATCAGTTATGGCATTTTTATTTTTATTTATTAAAAACATTACTCTTATGTTTTTATTTATTTATTTTCAAAAATAAAAAAAAAACACTAAACCCTGGCTATGCATTCACTTGTCAACATACATTGATTTTTTATAATTACGTTAAATCCAGAGGTAGCTATGGAAAAATGTCATCAAAGCAATAATATTGTCACTTAATGTCAAATGTATTTTGTAGTATTGTAAAGCTTTTTACCGTTTGTGGATTGTACAATGGGTCGAGGTAAAGTTATCGATGAGAAAATTTGTTCAATCATTATTAGATTTTTTTATTCTGGAAAATCCAATTCGGAAATGGCGAATATGTTGCAATTGTTACACTATAGTGTAAGAAATATAGTCAGAACGTCAGAAGATACAAAACTACAGGTTCGGTCGTCGCAAAACCTAGAAATGTAGTAAAAAGTAAAATAACCGAAGCAGATCGAAGGGCATTAAGACGCATTATAATGAAAAATCGACGAGCAAATTATATGGAGTTAAGCGTTTTATGGAATGACGTTATTGGAAGACACATTTCTACATTAACATGTATCCGTGAGGCCCACAAATTAGGATTTAGTACTTACAAAGTAAGTTTTATAGTTGAAAAATATAGTATGAATTGTTTTTAATAAATTAATTTTATATTAGGCTAAGGAGAAGCCACTTTTAACATTACAATAAAATAAAATAGACTAAGATGGTCAAAAGAGCATAAAGATTGGACGCAGTCGCAATGGGATTCAATACAATGAAGCGATGAGTCCAGATTTGAAGTGTGTGTTGGAGACAGTAGGAGCCGCGCCATTCACAGGAAAAATGAAGCTTTCCACCCTGACTGTCTGAAGAGAAGTCAAATTTCCTTGGAATTTTTCAAAATTCCAAATGATCTGGGGCAGCTGCCCACTAAAGTTGTGGGAAAGTTACATTTTTTCGATGGGATTGTAAATACGGACAAATATTTGAATATTTTAGCAGAATATCTTTTACCGATTATAGAACACCGTTTAACATCAATGGAAGATTTTGTCTTCCAACAACACAGCGCAGGTTGTCAAAACTCAAAAAAGAGTTTAAAATAGATCGAAGACCATGGCATACCAATTCTGAAATGGGTCCCGACTTGTCCACGATAGAGACTTTGTGGCGCGAAAAAAGCTTTGAGAAAACATCCTGCCAGGTCCGTCAATCAATTGAAGGAAAAATTGCAAGAAATATGGGATTCGATAACACTGGAATTTTGTCAGAACTGGAAAAAAACTATGCCTCGAAAAATTGTGGATGTCATTTCATATTTTTTTTTGCTAATATTACATATTCCCTGCGTTTTCTTGTAATTTATTATTATTGTTTAATCAATAGTTTTCATTACGGTATAAAATATTTTCTATAATTAGGAAATGCAAAAATGTTGTTCGATGCATTAAAACTTCTAAAATTTACGCAGCGCTTTTATTTTTGTTCTCTAAAATTTAATTTTCTATCAATCTAACGTTGGGCGAACTGATATGGGAAGGAGCTCGTACGTGTTTATTTATTTGTGTAAAAACATACTTTTAAGGTGGCGATCTGCATCAGCAAGTTTTGATTTTGATGGTCTTTGTCCACGGCGAGTTGTTGAAGTTGTTGATTGGAATTTGCAGCATCGTTTAATTCAGTCCTTAATTTCATTATAATACCTTCACTCTGAAACAACATAAATTAGGACAATGAATATTACACCAGTCATTTATTTATGTAGAAATTTGTCGATAACTAGGAAACTGTAGAAAACTAACCTAAATGACACCATGTGTCTGCATTCATAGAAACAAAATTCCAAAACATTGAAGCTATAGAAAGATAAAAAGTACTACGAAGCTAATTCTAGAAGAAGGCATGCAGCGATATTTTGGACAATAGGAAACTTATAGGGAGCATTCTTTGTAGACAAGGAGGTGTATGTATATGAGAAACGTAAGTAAATAATATATAAAAAAATTAAAAATAAAAGGTTACACAACATTTAATATGAATGTATTATGAATAAAAACTTCTATATTTCCACTTTCTACGAAAATAAAAAATTCATATAATCGTATTGCCATGAAATTGCTGATAAAATTAGTGAAAAGAGATAAGAAAAAGTCATTATCATTAATCTGGCTTTACAACCTTGTGTGGGTCCTAGCCTCCTCAAGATAAGAAAAGTAGTCGATTTATAAAAGACAAATCTATGTTACATAATAAAGAAAACACAGCACAATGTATTCTCTATAGCCGTTTCTAGCTTAGATTAACCCTCTAGTGTAATCATCCGCCTAATTTGCATTAACTGACACCATGTGACTTTTATCTGTTGCCAAGTTCAGCGATGATTTGGAGAGTGAAAAACTTATATAGAGTGTTACAGGGGTAGAAGGAGAGGCAGTAAATCATTATAAATTTTAAATAAGATGTTTTGCGCCATTTAATATTAACGATTTACTATGTAAAAATGTCTTAAAATTTAAATTTTTACATACCTCCTGCACCTGCGGAATGCTAACTTCATATTGCTGGACTTGCATCTGCAAGGCGTTGTTGTCGTCCATCAGTTTGCGCGTCTTCATCATCTCGGCGCTGAGTTCATTTTGAATTTGTTGCATCTTTTGAGACGCCACTTGATACCGATTGGCGGCCGCTTGGATTTCTATCTGTTTGGTTTGCATCGATTCCTCCATTACGCGCAGTTTCTGTTGAAGTTGTGATTTTTCCGCCTGTTGTTCGCTTCTTATCTCTCTCAGCTTGGCCTGCGCACCGACGAGTGCCTGTTGTTCGTCGACGAGGGCTTTTTCTTTCTCGGCGAGTTGTCTTTTCAGCTTCTGAATCGGGTCGGATTTTCCCTATTAATAAGAGAATTTTTGAGCGGGAACTGAGAGTCGTTTTTTATTAATACTTTACCTCACTCCAATCGTCGATAACTGCGGGAGCCTCATGCTGCTTGTTTAGTAATAGATCAATAAGATATTGTATCTCAGTCTTAGACAATTCAGCTTTACGCACCGAGTTTATTAGTCCGTCACGTTCTGCAGCTGCATTAAAGGAAAGAAAACGAAAAATTAATTAATATGATTCTTAGTAATTTAGACGCGTTAATCCTATCAAAATTTCTCTAAATATAATTCATTTTATAAAAAAATAAAAACAAATAAATTTTACTTAAAAAAATAATCTCCTTAATCACTCGGGCAACGCAGCCTGACGTAAGATGGTTTGTAATACATAATACCTAATATGGTTCTTCCATAGCCTTCTTTCAGTCGAGGCGTATTGTTGTGTTGAAGGCGTGTCACGAGTTATCACTTGCAATTCGAGACAAATATGACAGCTTCTATCTTCGCTTCTATTGGTCCGATCGTGACGTGTGAGGTGGCACATGTCTTAGATCTACAGTAATAAAAGAGCTATGTGTCTCCAAGCGCAAATCTTATGGAAATCAACATGGAAAAATGCCTAGATTCATTTTGGTAATGTTTGACGTTTTTTTAGTGAGGGTATAACAGCTCGTACGTATAAGGCCGGTCGTCCTTTGGATGCGTTTTCGTCCGAAATATTTTCGTCAGAAATCGGAGGAATAATTTCGTCAGATTTCGCATATGTGGTATCGTCCACTATAGACAAGTTTTCGCATTGTACGAAGTCAGTCATATGTAGTAATTTATCAAATAAGCATACTATAATAATTATTAATACTTAATATGGATCATATTCTTTTGGAAAATAGTTACCTTGTTAGACGGCGATTAAAATTAAAAAGAAAAAAATGTTGGGTTAATGACATATTAGCAAAACGAAAAGAATTCGGAGAATTTCATCATTTACATGATGATTTGAAAAAGGACGAGAAAAAGTTTTTTGATTACTATCGCATGAATCAGGATACATTTAACTATATTTTAGATGCCATAAGAGAACCAATTAAAAAAATGTCGAATTTCCGTGAGACCATTTCACCAGAAGAACGATTGAGTGTGACTCTAAGGTAAGTTATAATAAATACAGTAGTTGCAACATTTCCAATTTTATTATTAAAAAATACAAAGAAAAGAAATACATTGTTTTATGCGCTGAAGTGAGTAATATAGTTCTGAATGGATAACGGCTGTTGAGAGGAAACATCTTCTCTTCTTTCACTTGAATATTGTGAGACCACGGAAGATTCTGTATTTTGCAAAGATGAAGAATGATGTGGTGTTGATATTAAGTCATTACAATAGAATGACGCTCTGGAGGAATCGGTGTCTGTGTAAGACATTGGAGAAGGCAACGGTATTGATGTAATTGTTTCATTGGAACGATATGATGCTCCGGGCGCGTGTCTTGTAGATAATTGCTCCTCATCAAGAAATACTTGCTGCAACTTACTTCTTATTAGCATTTGTCGATTTTGAGGTACAGCCTTTAAAAAGGGCAGGAGACTGAGTAGGAATTGGCGTTCACTGTCACTATCTTCTCTATTTTTATGTTGGCACAATATTTCCAATTTGGCTCTTTCTATTTCGAGGAACTTGTCGTCCATTGAATTTGCCTCGGAATTCCTAGCATATTTTAGACGACTGTTTGTGTTTTTCTTAGTTTGCATAGTTGTACTACTAGGTGTACTGAATGTACTTTTAACCTCATTACCAGATGTGGATGGCTGCTGTATATCTGTATTTACAATTTGCTGTGATGACTCTTGAATGGTTGATTGAGAGTATGCATTGTCTGCATCAGGCTCCAATGTCGATTCTGTTTCGGAATAAGAGTTGTTATTGTCTTCCTTTTGCGGAGATATATTTCCATGCAGTTTACGTCGTTCAACAGTTTTAGATAAAAACAACAGTATTTTATAATATGGCCATTTGGAGGTAACTACCGATTCTGCACCATCTCCAGATTTCTGTTTTTTCGACTTGTTGAATTCCTTCCGGAATGTGTCTCGCAGCCCCCTCCATTTATTTTTTAGTTCATCAACTGAAACAAAAAAAATCGTTACAAATTAATCACGTTTTTTTTTCATTTCAGGTATTTGGCAACGGGCTCCTCGTTTAAGACATTGGGGTATTCGTTTCGAATATCAGATGTCACGGTGGGTAGAATTGTTCACGAAACGTGTGATGCTATTTGGGACAAGTTGGGTACTGTACATATGCCATTTCCGAAAAATGAAGACATGGAATCTATATCTGAAGGATTTTGGAATAAGTGGAAATTTCCAAACTGTGTTGGATGCATAGATGGGAAACACATACGCATACAGAATCCAAAGCACTCTGGAAGTATGTATCGAAACTACAAGCAATACTTCTCAATTGTTTTACAAGCTGTGGCTGGACCAAACTACAAATTTATAGCAATTGATGTGGGAGCGTACGGTAAAGAAAGTGATGGTGGTATTTTTTCGCATTCAAATCTTTGCCAAAAGCTTGAAAACGGAGGATTAGGTGTTACAAGACATTGTGCACTGCCGGGAACAAATATTAAAGTACCTCATGTTCTTTTGGGAGATGAAGCTTATCCACTAAAAACTTATTTAATGAGACCTTTTCCAGTATCAAAATTAGGACCTTCAGAAATAATTTTTAATGAGCGTTTGTCTCGAGCAAGACAAGTTGTTGAATGTGCATTCGGAATTATGAGTAGCAAATGGAGATTATTACAAAAATCAATTGAAGTAAATCCCGAATCTGCCGATAAACTTATTAAATGCATATGCCTCTTGCATAACATTATAATTGATAAAGAAGGAGAGCAACAAGTAGCATGTACATTCGAGCAAATCCCTCATCAAACACATTCAAGAACGGGAAGATTTGGAACCTTGGGTGAAAACAGAGGCACCAGTTCAGCTTATGACATCAGGGATAAATTTAAAACTTATTTTTCATCTCAAGAATTGTATAATGCATAATTTAAAATCAGTTCGTTCGTGATCATTGAATCGACCGGTCGATTTATCGAGTGCGAAGTAATTAACTACAGTGTCCAATTTCGAAAAATTTTGTTAAAATTTCTAGTGTAGTAGGTTTTATAAGAAACTTAATTTATAGTGAGTGTATAATATGAGTGCCAACCAGGGGGGTGGTGAAACCCCCCAAATTGAAACTCAACCCGAATTCAAAGGTGACATAGATGTCCCAAATATGGATATGGAGGTAGAATCGCAACGTAATGTATTAGACAAAACAACAATAGTAAATATCAATAATCCAAATGTAAGTAAAATAATTAATAATTCTAACGTAAATCATACGGATTCAACAACAGATAAAAACCAGAAACCAGTACGTATTCCAAGTTTTTATAATAGTATAGATATCGCTCCTTTTTACGTTTATGTTGAAAGTAGTCTAGATAATTTCGATAGTAAATTAAACGCAATTAGAATAGGAGATATATTGTTTAAAGAACATCCAGAATTGGATTCCAAAATTAATTGCATAGACTCTATAGGCCGTAATAGGTTAAGAATTAAATTAAAAGACTATAAATCGGCAAATAATTTATTAAAGTCGGTTAATTTAAAGAAATATAATTTGTTGGCATATATTCCTAAATTTATTACACATAAATTTGGTATAATACGAAATATAGATTATGAGTTTGATGAAGGGTATGTTAAAGGGAAAATAAATCCGGTTGATATGCATTGTAAATTTAGTGTTGAGGCAGTCAAACGAATGAATCGCAAAGTAATTAAACAGGACGGTACTAAAGAATACGTGCCTACAAAAACTTTTTTTGTTACTTTTAAAGCATCTAGGTTACCACAATATATATGCATTAATCATGTAAGAATTCCGGTAGAACCCTACGAGCAAAAGGTCCTACTATGCTTTCATTGTTATAGATACGGTCATTTAATAAAGCAGTGTAGAAGTAACGTTCGCTGTTTAAAGTGTAAAGAGGGACACGAGACAAAAGACTGCAAAAAAAGTTTAGTAGAAAAATCATGTTTCAATTGTAGTGGAAAACATTATACAAATGAAATAAAAGAGTGTCCAGAATTTAATAGACAAAAAACAATTAAAAAATTAATGACTGAGCAAAATTTATCTTATGCCGAAGCTAACAAAAAAACCCCTAAATTTACCTATGCACAAGTGGTTAATAAATATCCGGGATCGACCGAAATTTTAAACAATAATTTTATAGCCGAAAGTAACCACAATTTATACAGTAATTCTAATGGTTTTCAGTTACAATCTAATATATTTCCTTCTTCCCAAACGCAGCCAAACGGGCAAAAGTCGAGTTCGGTGTACTCCCAGCATCCCGCGGTTTCTCACAAAAGACCTAGGTTGGTGAGGTCTCAAGAACAAGAAAATACACTGAATTTGCACAAAAAAATTATATCACCAATTAATTTACCGAGTTCATCGACAGCCGTTTTCGAAAAACAAAATTACACATCAAACTTAACATTGAATCAGCCTCATCAAGACACTTGTGTCACTGTTACGGAGAATGCTTTAGTAGGTTTAATTTTATCTATTATAGGAATCTTAAAACAACAAAATAAATTTGAAATTCAGGAATCAACTTTACTTAGTATTATTCAAGATAAATTTAACGCAATATCTGATGAACAGTTGTTTTAAGATTTGCCAGTGGAATTGTAGATCAGCTATATCTAATAAGGAAAATCTTCAAAATATGTTAATAAATGAAGATATAGATATTGCTATGCTTTCAGAGACGTGGTTTAAGCCATCAAAATATGTAAATTTTGCAGGTTATAACGTTATTAGGGAAGACCGCCCTGACGGGTATGGAGGTGTGGCTTTCCTGGTAAAGTTAAAGTTAAAATATAATGAGATTATGGTAAGACACTCCAATAAACTGCAAGCAAACTGTATCCAACTACTATCAACCAACAAAATCAGTATATTTTTTGTAAACATTTATGTTACTCCAAGAAGTTCCATAGGGACGGATGAGTGGGACGAGTTTTTGGAATCTCTCCCGAAGCCATGTGTAATCGGGGGCGATTTCAATGCTCATCACACCGCTTGGGGATGTTTAACAACCAATTCTCAGGGTAACAGGTTACAAGATGCAATAGACAATACGGATTTGGTACTATTAAACGATGGCAGTCATACATTAGTGCCCACCTTAAACAGTAACTCCTCAGCGATAGACTTAACACTCTGTTCATCAAGTATAGCACATCTTTTCGAGTGGCAAATAATGGACGATCCACATGGTTCTAACCATATTCCGATTTTAATTAAATTTAAATGTGAAATGAGCAGTAATGAAATGATGGTGTATAGTAGATGGATAACAAAAAAAGCCAATTGGAATAAATTTCAAAGCGAAATGGACAATTATTTTATAAATAATGATAATAATTCTAATTACAGCCAATTTATTAATACAATTAATAATGCAGCTATAAAAGCAATACCACAGAGATATAAATATAAGCAAAATAAAAAAAATAAACACTGGTGGAATGACGAATGTCAGGCAAAAGTCAATAACAGAAAACATTTATTTATAATATACAAAAATAATCCAAACCTGCAAAATTTAATAAATTATAAAAGAGCTGATGCAATAGCAAAAAGAACGATAAAAATAACTAAATCAGAATCATGGAAAATATATTGTCAGTCCTTAAATAAAACCACACCTATGAAACAAGTTTGGCAAAAAGTAAATAGTTATAAAAATAGAAGACAAAACAATACACATTACATAGAATCAAGTGCTGAATGGATAGAGGATTTTCAAAATAAATTATGTCCAAAAGTTTGCATTTCTAAACCACTGCAACCTTGTTTATATGATTCCTCTGGAAATTCAGATAATTATTTAACAACGCCTTTCAGCCTGTATGAATTGAATAGAGCTATGAAAAAAAATTCTAATACATCCCCTGGAAAGGATCAAATTCAGTATAATATGATATTTAATCTATCTTATTCCGGTAGAAATGCGTTGTTGGATATATATAATAATATATGGTTTAATAAAATACCAATTCCCAGTGATTGGCTTGATTATATTATAGTACCTTTATTAAAGCCTGGAAAAAAATCTAATAATTCAGATTCTTATCGGCCCATAGCTTTGGCATCTTGTTTATTAAAAACCTTTGAACGAATGATTAAAAACAGATTAGAACATTTTTTAGAATTCAATAAATTATTACCCGAATATCAATTCGGATTTAGAAAAAATCGTTCAACGTTAGACAATGTGACTACTCTAGTTACTGACATACAAAGTGGATTCTCACACAATTTTTCAACAACTTGTTTATTCATAGATATAAAAGGAGCGTACGATAACATTCAATTAGACATTTTAATGGACAAGATGCAAAAGCTAAAACTACCGGAACTACTTATTTTTAATATTTATAAATTGTATAACGAGAGAAATATTTATATTCGTACAGTAGACAAGTTAATAGGTCCTCAAAAAGCCGCAGTTGGCCTTCCTCAGGGCAGCATATTAAGTCCTATTTTGTACATTATATACTCTTTCGACTTGGACACTATATTCCATAGGAATATAAAAACATTACAATATGCTGATGATATATGTATATATACGGCAGAACAAAATATAGAAAAATGCCATCAAAACTTAGAGGTAGCTTCAGATTCATTAGAAAAGTGGATAAAGAATAACGGATTTTCCATTTCAGAAAATAAGTCAGCAGCTGTTACATTCACTAGGAAGAGGTTTCATCATCCGTCTTCCATAACACTAAAAAATTACACAGTCCCGTACTTATCCTCAATTAAGTATCTAGGTATTACTCTAGATACGAAACTTAACTGGAAATCTCATATTCATTATATAACATCTAAAATTGAAAATGCTATAAACATCATAAAAGTTTTCAGCCACAGTAAGTGGGGGGCAGATCCTAACATTTGTCTTCTATTTTATAAATCTTTTATCCAGTCAATAATCGATTATGGGTGCGTATTATATGGATCGGCCTCTGAATGTCATCTTAAAAAGATTGATCAAATCCAAAATAAATGTTTACGAATCTGTAATGGGTATCTGAAATCTACACCCATAGTTGTTATGGAGGCGGAAAGTTGCATACCTCCACTTCTGTTAAGAAGACAATTCTTAAGTAATAAAAACTTATTTAAGATATACGCAAAAAATGACAATCTTACACACACAATCCATCAGTTAACTATCGAGGTTTTAACAAATCGATATTGGAAATATAAAAAAACTCCTCTACTGATCGAAAGTTATTATAACTACCCAGAAATTAAGGACAATATATTGACTATTAACAACTTCACTTCTTTTAAACACTACGATTTTCGCCCTGTATTCAATTTAATCGATGACTACCCTAGTCTCCCGGAAAAATTACTAAATAAATATTTTCTTAATAAAATTGATTATAAATGGAAAAATCATGATTACATCTTTACTGACGGTTCTGTAATTAATGGAAATACCGGTTTGGCACTTTATCATGTTAATAAAAAAATAAAGCGACTGTATAAACTGCCTAAGGGTTCGTCAATATTCACTGCAGAGATAGTCGGAATTAAAAAAGCACTAATCTATGCTCAATCCCTATCCGGCACTAAGATAGTAATATTCTCTGACTGCAGAAGTGCATTAGAAAAGATAAAAAATATTAACATAACCGACCAGTATGACGAGTTAATTAAAGATGTATATGAAGTACTTACAAAATTAAATAAAAATGGAAAGATAATTACATTATCCTGGGTGAAAAGTCATTGTGGGATAGAATATAATGAGATAGCAGATAGATTAGCAAAAAGAGCTACTACAGAAGGGGAGATGATTAACATGAAGCTACCTTTAAACGATCACGTAAGCCAAATGAAAATAACCATGAAAACTAAATGGCAAGAAAAATACGAAAAAGCCAACTCAGGGAAAAAGTTTAAAATGTTGCTTCCAAAACTAAACACAAAACCTTGGTTTTTTAATGTACAGAATAGAAATTTTATAAAAACAATTTTACGAATCAGAAGTAACCACGCAATGTATCCGGAATATAAACACCGTTTAGGTATCCTTAACGAAGATTATTGCGAATGCGGAAAACATGGTAGTTTAGAACATATTATATTAGAATGCCCGTCTATTCAACAAGAGATCTCTACACTACTTAATAATCTATATAAAATAAAAATAGCCAAACCTTTTAACTTGTCGAGCTTACTTGCAACTGAAGATATACGAGTATATGAGGTAATTTATGAACATACGGTTAAATGTAAATTTAAATTATAAGCACACTAACATAAATCCCACTCTTTTGTATCCATTCCAGGGGTCCTCTCCACCGTGTTACAAAACCCCGCCGAGACGACCCTTCGGCAAATTAGCACTCCTTCTAAATCTCCTTTGTGATAACTAACAAAATTATATGATAGGAAAAAAGCAAAAAAAAAAACAAAAAAAAACAAACAAAAAAAAACAAACAAAACAAAAAAAAAATACAAAAAAAAAAAAAAAAAATTATTCAAAAAGCAAACAATATAATTAAAAAAAAATACAGCTATATTACAAGAATAATCATTAATATAATCTTAAGTATTATGTCGTCAATCAAACGTGTTGTTCATTAAATATAAGATAATATAAGATACGCATTATGTAAAAATTAATACTTACCTGAAGCATTTTCCTTATAACTCTCACACATTTGTTCTGGCCAATTGGCTTAGTTCCAGTGCCATAAAACAAAACACACACACACAATTTAAAATCAATAAAATATTCAAATACATTTTGGATTTCAATGAGCCTTACCCATATATGCCTTTTCTACATTATAAACAACAAAGACAAATATTTTGTTTGTTTGCAAATACATATATCATAGGTACCTGACACCTAAATTTGATTTAACTTACCCTTAGTATTCATTTCAACTGCCACTTCTTGCCACAATTTTCTTTGTATATCTCTCATGTGATATGATTTATCGGTCATATCCCATAGAGGCTTTTTTTCATAAATTAAAGTAATTAATTTTTCAACATCCATCTCGTTCTGTTACAAATACAAATCGACTATCAATTCGTCATAACAACTGCGAAAAATCCCATTTGTTTCGGATAGATCGCACTTCGCATGTTTTCGTCCGAATTCGTACGAAGCAGTTCGGACGCAGTGTACGAGCATCAATAGGTTTCAATGAAACGGGATGCTTCGCACTTCTTCGTCCGATTTCTGACGAACGCAATTCGGACGAAAACGCATCCAAAGGACGACCGGCCTAAGGCTTCGTTGGAAAGGGGAGTGAAGGTTAAGTATGTTGGTGTCAAACCAATATCAAATATGGCAGCATACAAAAAGGGCACATAAACGTATCTTCCGCTCTTATTGGTTCGATCGTTAGTATGAGATATCACGTGATAAGATTTAACGAATACAATGCGAAATGGCGACATGGTGACGAAAAAACAGACATGGCGGCATACCAAACGCTCCTTAGAACCACAATAGTAAAGGATCTATGTATCTATGAGCCCAGCTTTTAAGGAAATTAACATGGAAAGTCCACTCTGGTCGTTTTTGATGCTTTTTGTGTCAAAATCAATGTCAATAACAACGTTACAGCTTAAAATATAGAAAAGCCTAGGAATGAGCGTTTGATTTTCAAAGACTTGACTGGAACTTATACGAAATAATAAGTAGTTTGTCAGTAAGTAATTCAGTTTTATTTTTTAATAAGTTTGAGTATTAAACTGCGCACCCTAGAAGGGGTGGGAAACGACTTTGCAAAACTCCACAATAGATAAATATTCTTTATGATTATATGATGTTTTTCTTTGACAAATAATCCCAAAGATACAATTTTTTTCGCTATTTAGTGCACGTGTTAGAAAGAAATGGGGTACTGAAAAAAGGCAGCGGTAAGAACGATAAATTTATGTAATATTTACCTAGTTATTCACCTATAGATGTTTTAAAACAATATACTACATTCTACACTTACCTAGAACATACATCCGTCATACTAATTTAAAAATTAAACCGAAGAAGAAATATGTAATCAAAAAGGCTAGGATAAAATGTAAAATAGCAAAATCTTAACAAAAAAGCAAAATCTTAAAAAATAAACTGAAAATGACAAACAAATTAATTGATCCACCTATGAGTAAAAGTGATTATTAAAAACAAGAAATGATAATTTGGTTTCAAAAATTCTATACGAACTAGGACACTTAAATTTACTAGTAGCACAAGTATTTTGAAAGAATTTCCTGGCAATTGTGTCCACGATAGGCGTTAAACAGCAGTGACAATAGTATACATCCCTGTCTCACTCCCCGTCTTATATTTATTTCCCTGATTTCAATATAAATTCATTAATTATTCGCAGATGTTTATTATCAATTCGTATTATCACATATTCTCAACCATGTCTGACTCAAGCGTGTCTTAACCTGTCGAAAGTCTTTTCAATGTACGTCACTTTTGGCATTAAGATTCAAGAATGAATACATTTAGAGCAAACCATTCTCTAGTTCCCAACTGTTCTGTGTAAATCTCACCTGTGTATCGCCAATGTTAAGTTCCAGCTTCTCAAAAATGTGGTTATAAACAATTTAAAGAAATATCTTCTGTAAATAACAAGACTGTTCGGTTTTCTAAACAATATGAACAGTAGATAATACTAAATTACGCCAATAAACGAATGCCGAATTTCCAATCGTTCCGCCAGTTCGGAGGAGTAATTTCACGTACTTGCACCATAATTTAGGTTTACTATAAGTGACAGCGCCCACCAAACTGGCGTGGCAAGTAGCACGCGTCTAGCATGTTACTTAAAATGTAATCAATGAAACGAATGATTAGAATGAATGACTTCACTGTCATTTTGGTGTGCGCTGAATCATTCGTTTTCATTGGTTACAATTTAAATAACATGCTAGACGCGCGCTACTTGCTACTTGCCATGCCAACGGCGCCCTCCCTTACGCAGAAGGCTGGATGATGACAGAAGTCAAACTGATTATAAAATAATTAAGGGCGATATTAAACGTGCTCTTAAAGAAATAATATTTATTTATCTGTCGACAATATCGACTATGTATTGAAATACGGATTAAACTATAGAAAGGACAGATTAATTTTCTTGATAGTAATTAAACATATAAGTCAACTTACTTAACTGCTGTTTAGTGTTAAATTCGCTTTTCTTTTTCTTCTTTTCTTTACCGGTATTTGCGACGATGCCGTTTGTCTGTGGAACCGCCGGAATAACGTCGATTATCACTTTCTCTTCTACCTTCTCTTCTGCAGGTGGCGCCGGTTTCTCTTGCTTGCCGACGTCGGTCTGTTGGGTCTTGGCGTTTTTCTTGTTTTTGGCGGCTACGCCGGCTTCGGTGGTTTGTTTCTTCTCTTTTACTAGCTTCTCCTTAACCGGTTCTTGTTTGAAAATATCGTCTCTCTGGAAGTATAGTTGTTATTAAATATAATTGAATCATTTAATACTTTATTCATAATATTTAAACTGTCATGTATAAAGAAGAGTCATAAAAGGCATATACGATTTCTAATGTTTTTAAGAGTGTTAGTATGACTTTAAAACAAACGCCAAAAAAGAATAGTATGTACTTTGAAATACTTATACTGAAGATTATTTTCAAGAAAATCGAAAAAATTTTATCATTTAGTATTTAGTAATTCAACAGAAAAGCAAGGCGGATCGTCCATAAAAAACGAGATCCGATAATTACTTGTTGCAAATAGACTACTTCTAAGGTACTTCAGTTGTAGTAATTTATAGAAGCAAAGAAAAAGAGACACTACATCCAAAAAAGTCATGAAAATTTTTTTACTGAAAATCAATTTTAGAATTTAGTAAGAATAAAGAAACGCAAGGACAATTTCTACGGCTGTTTCGGTAGAGTGCCTTTCTCAAGTGATCTGTTTTTAGTATGTGTTTACACTTTATAGCCTTTAAATGAATAGGTTGCGGAAATAACTGTTTGTCTCAAGTTGGTCATACAGAATTATGTCTGTATTTTTTTAATTTGTTGATTTCCATAGAACCTAATAAAGATAGCTTAATTCCTTTATTTTGGAAGTGAAGAATTTGAAATTCGCCATTAAAAGAATGATTATGGTCCAGAAGGTAAAGTGCGTACGTAAAATCTATTTTTTATATTATTGAAAACCTTTTTATGTTCTGTTATACGTTTGTTAAAAGTTCTACCAATTTGACCAATGTAAGTTCATGGGCAGTCGCCACATTTAAGTTTGTATACACGACTGTGTAAGCGCTTTTTCTTTTGACTCTTGTTTTCAACATACTTGCCTATATATATATATATATATATACATATATATATATATATATATATATATATATATATATTTATATATATATATATATATATATATATAATATATATATATATATATATATTTATATATATTATATATATATATTTATATTTTTTTTTATGAACCTAAGCCCAATAGAATCCACTAAAAAATATATATTAAGGTTCAAGAACTAAACTCAAACAATATATATATATATATATATATATATATATATATATATATATATATATATATATATACGAAGAATGATCACAGCTGTCCAATTATTAATTAGTATAATGGTAAGGTTAATTGATAGTAGTATAATTTGTTTCTTAAATGTTCAATGTTTTTTAATATTTGTATTGTACTATCACACTGGAGGAAAATAACAAAAATGCACTTGTATTGTTTGAGTTTTCAAGCCACCATATAACACAAACAACTTATTTTTTTGCTATAAAAAAAATCTTCAAAAAAGTTTTTCAACATGGAACTTTCAAATACCACTTTTGCCTGCAACCTCACACAAGTAAGTGTTTCACTACATCTTATGTAAAATACACAATTTCACCATTTTGTAACATATTGTAGCATTCGTCTGAAGATGTTAAAGAAATTTAACGAAATATAGCGAAATCGTTGAAAAGAGCACACTTTGGCTTTCATTATTCAGCTGCTAACCCAATTAACCTTACCATTATACTATATATATATATATATATATATATATATATATATATATATATATATATATATATATTAAGTTGTTGTTTGTTCTAAAAGCTGGTGTTATTCCTTTCTTTTTTATGTGTTTGGCTATTTTTGTTGACATCTTGCCTGTATATGTACTTGAACAGAAGGTACTGGGTTTTTTCTCTGGTGGTGAAAATACTAATTTCAGAGCTTTCTTGTGTAGTTTTTGATTTAAAATTTTATTTATTGTTTGTTCGTTGTATCCATTGTTTACTACTATTTGCTTAATGATATTTAATTATATCTCAAAGTTGGTTTTTGACATCGGAATTAGTAAGTAGCAAAATACTATAATTCAGGTAAGTAATAATATAATGATGTTTTCCTAGTCTCCACGAAGTGTTGCTCAGACTCTCAATGCACTTAAAAGATAAGCTTCTTCTTCTTCTTGCATTTAGCGTCTCTTGTGGAGGTTGCCGATCAACATGACTATTCGCACCATTAAAACTGCTGCGCGAAATAAATCGACCGATGTCATTTCAAATCATTCATGAAGGTTAGAAGAATGCAGTCTTTGGCTATCCATCCTCTGAGAATTTGACTGTAGACCCACATTTCAAAGGAAAAACATAACATCTAAGCATTCTGCTTCTAACAGTCATATAGATAGATTGTGCCTGTTGAATATGTGAAATAATTTCTTCAGCAAGTTGGTTTTCTCGTTGACGACAGCTGAAAAATATTTGTACCGAGAACAACTCAATCACCCGTCCATTAGAGACTAATTTCCTGCAATTATTCTTAACTTTTTTTGAGATAACCATCATTTTGGATTTCTTGATGTTGGTAGGTAATCCACGTGTCATACTAACCTTATATACTTTATAAAAGTCTCTGTAGGTCTCCCAAATTGTTGGTTATTATAGCTGCATTTTCAGCATATTTGATGTTGTTAACAAGAACTTCATTTATCGCTATTCCAGCTGAATATTTATTTTCTCTGACAGAAAGTCTTTCGAGTTTTATTCTTGCCGTTTGACCAAAGTGCTTAATATTATATTATTTGAACATCTTGATAATCAATGTTTAGTTTTTGCAAGATTTCCAATAGTTTCTCGTGCTTAATATCAAAAGCGATAAGCTTAAGGCGACTCTATTCTAATTGTAACTATTTTACAACGAGTTAACATTATTAGCTAGTTACAAAGTCGCATATCGAGTTGCTAAAGCAGGGAAACCACATATAATTGCGAAAATCTCAGTTTGCCATAAGAACTTGATATGGTTGAAATTATGGTCAGTAAGCAGGAGGCACACAAATTAAAAAACATACCACTTTCTGAGAATAAATACTATTTCACGCAGAATAAAGCATATGACCAAGGATATTCAAGAACAAGTAGTCGAAAAATTAAAGAACAACCAATATTTTGCTCTGGAGTTTACAGATGTTTCCGACTGTGCAGTTTGTAGTATTTGCTCGTTTTGAAGCAGATGACAGTATCACGGAAGCAATCTTATTTTCCAAAGCACTTGTACGATATGTTTTTAGAAAGCACTTGCGACTACAATATTGATTGGAAAAAATGTATCGGTATTTGTAGCGATGGGGCTAAAGACTGATCGGTCAAAAAGAGTTTGTATTTATTCTTTCCATCTCTCTAGTTTGTCTTCTGTACCCATAATTATTTCGTTATTATCATTTTTTAATATTGTTGCTTGTCTCTTTTCTGTCTACCTGTCATTTCTTTTACTTTTTTATGACTATTAAAGGTGTCGTATTTTTCCTGAAGTTGTTCGATTTCTAGGCATTTTGTTGACATCCAGTTTTCTTTCGCCTCCTTGCACTTTTTTCTAATGATTTTATTGATTCGCTTGTATTCTATTGGGCTTGTTTTATGTTTTCGTCTTACGTCTATGAGGTCCTTGATCTCTTGCGTTATTCATTCTTATTTTTTGTTGTGTTTTATGAACCCGATGTCTTCTTCTTGTATCTTTGTTATTTTTGTTTTTAGAGCTGTCCATGTCACTTCAATGTCTGTCTGTACCAAGTTTTCGATCGTTTTTATTTCTTCCTCAAGCTTGACTATTTCTTTTTTCTGTTCAGAGTTCTTCTAAAATCCATTATAATTGGATTGTGATCGCTCTGTATATCAGCTCCAGGGTATGTTTTCGTAGATTGTATGCACTTCTTAAAGGTGTTATTGAGCAAAATGAAGTCAATTTGATTTCTAACAATTCTGTCTTTTCTGTCTGCAGGTGATTGTCATGTGTATAGCCTTCTAGAATGTTGTTTGAAGGCTATTAACAGGCCATTGGCTATTAACAGATTGTTTTCTACGCAAAATTGTACAAGTATATCTCCTCTATTATTCCTGGTACCTAGACCGTATGCTCCTATGTGATCTCCTTCAGCACCACGACCAATTTTAGCGTTAAAGTCACCCATGATCATTGTTATCTCACCTCTTTTTGTCAGTCGCATTATTTCATCTATGTTGTTATAAAATTTTTCGATTTCTTCGTCTGATTCGACTTTTTCTTCCAGCCGGTGATGCCCCGAGTAAGGCTTCCCGACCCCCTAGGAGGCACGACCCACAGATTAAAAACCACTGATCTAAAGGAACGATTTTGACAGTCTGTATGATTTTTCTGGTACCACGTTGGCCAAATCGGCTAGGATAAATTTAAACTAAAAGTTTTCGCTGCCATTACACTATTGTTGGCTATAACGTTAACGCATTGAAAATAACGAGTGTTATCTGGTCAAAACGTCAGCTAAATTTTTCCACCAAGAGGAACAGAACATTTGAAAAGAAACGAAAACATATACAAACAGAAACAAAAACATTGCATATTGTATTTTCGGTCTTTATTGATTTGTTTTTAATTGTGCCATTTATTTTAATAAATTTTGTTAACTGTTAATATAAATTATTAATAATAAAAGAAATGAGAGATTTAGCATTTATATCGACTTGTACGCAAACTAGAACATATGTAAACCTTTGCGAATCTTCGATAGGAATGCTGCTCAAAAATTTTTGAACTAAAGCATTACATTCCTCATGTGCACCAATTCTTGACTGTGCAATTGTGATACGGGCTGGATTTCGTTTTCCTCTAATCTTTTTTAGCTTGTACTAGCATATATATGTTCTGATCTGTAACGTATTTTATCTTTCACTGTTGTCTTCATGAATTGTACATTTTTTTTCTATCTAAACAACGACGTTTTTTTTCTATCCTGGAATATTTTGCAACGTCATAAACGTTACATTTTTATTTATTATCTTCAAATAATTATTTTAAGTAGTGATTGCATAAGCCCAAGATGACCTCTGCTACATGATGAAGAAACAGAGTACCTATCTACAAGTGAAAAAGACATAGAAGTTCTACAGATTAATTACAACGTAACAATCAAAGGAAAGGATAAATTCAAATACTTGGGGTTTATAATCACGAAAAAGGCAACAACAGAGAAAGAAATTACACAAAGATTAGGACAAACAAGAACAGCAATCCGACAACTTAACTCAGTATGGTAGGATAGACACCTAAATATGAAGACAAAAACACAGATTTATAAAACATTGGTGCGAAGTATTATAACATATTGGGCTGAAAATTGGATTATAAACATAAAAAACAGCAGTAAGATAGTAGCAACAGAGATGGAATGCCTGCGAAGATGCTGCAGAGTAACAAGAATGGATAGGAGAAGTAATGACGAAATAAAGCAAAGAACATCAATAGAAACAGACATACTAACATATATAGAACAAAAAAGACTAAAGTGGTATGTGCATGTAAGAAGAACTAGCGACAGCAGATGGATAAAGAGAATAACCGAATGGAGCCCCATAGGAAGGAGAAAAAGAGGACGACCCCGAAGATCCTGGAGGAACGAAGTAGACGACGACATGAGAAAGAGAGGCCTAAACCATGGAGAATGGGACAACAGAGAGAGATGGAAACGGTGGAGCGAGGGAAGGTAGTGAATACTGTAGGATTCCTAAATATATATATATATATATATATATATATATATATATATATATATATATATATATATCGAGAAAAGGAGTAAGACCGTCAATCCAATATAAAATAAGGATCACTCGAAGAGTGGCGGGTTTTTCGGTCAAAAATTGGAGAAAAAAGACAAAGATGATTCAAAGCTACTTCATCTATTTATTGAAAACGTTTCGCTATTCAATTTGATAGCATCATCAGTTCATCTAAAAAGAACAATATGAAAAACCTAACATCCAATGAAAAACTATTAGGTATGTTACCTCAGAAAGGTATGTAGCACTCAGTGATATTAACAATTATTGTAAAGAAGCTTACGACAATGGACATTGTATAATTATGTTGTATAAACAATAAATTGAACTAAATATAGTTGACAAATATAGGTAAAAAAAAATATAGGCAAAAACTTATCATATATAAAAAAAACAACAAAATTAGTGTGGAAAAGAACTATATAAATATGAAAGAAATAGTAATAGATAAAGAAATAGAAAAGAAATATATATATATATATATATATATATATATATATATATATATATATATATATATTAAACTGTATAAACAGAAGAACATTCCTGTTAAAATTGCGGTTAAGAATGCCAAGACTGTCAGAAATTTGTTTTCAAAAACCAAAACACCCTTGTCCCCTCTGGAACAAGTTAATGTCATTTATCATTTACCTTGTGCTGATTGTGACTTGTGCTACATCGGTCAGACTGGGAGATCACTGAGAGGGCGTCTTACGACACACCGCAGTGATATCAAATTATCTAAGCATACTTGTGCCCTTGCACAGCATGCTATTAACACTAAACACAGAGTAGATTTTAATGAAGTTAAGATTCTTGGTTCTGAACGTAATCTCGTTAAAAGACAGTTTTTAGAAATGTGTCATATACTTAAACACCCTAATACTCTTAATAAGAGAACTGACATTAGTAACTTGAGCCAAATTTATCATGCTCTAATATTGCAGAGTTAGGCTTACTATATTATTTACTTTAAAAATTGTCACCTAAGGTGTTTTTTTTACATAATTTCTCTTTAAATAATTTTCAAATATAAATTAAAATAAATTAAATAATAAACTCTTCCTTTAAATTATCCTAGATCTATGCAAGCCATATTTCATGACTTCATGATTTCATGTCAACGTTGCTTTTGTACAATTGTATTAATAGTTTCCATACGAATAGTTTAATACAACTTTATTATTATAAATTGATTCATAGAATCTTATTAAATTCAGTTCTAAATGTGATGAACCTTGGACTGTTGGAAGTTTGATCATCCTTCCCCTGTGGCTGGCTAACCAGTCACAACGTAGACTATTAACATATGATTTTTTGGATTGACTTCTCTTGTTTGTTCTTTATTGCATTTCAACCGATCACTGGCGGGAAGAAAGGAGTTCTTAACCACCTTTTCCTTTCAGTTTTTTGATTTTTACAGACAGTTTGTCGACCAAATTTTGTCATATTTTTAAATAAACCGCTCTATTATACTGGAGTTGGTAGTAATACGTCTTGTTTTTCTGTCACTCGTTGACCTCTTGGCATCTGTCTTTTCACGTTGTTGACGTTTAACACCTGTTGCCTTCATTTCACCGGCAGCACTCGACAAGCTCTCAGTGGTAACTTCATTATTACTTTTAAATTACTAAATTTTTAATTAAACATTAGAATAATGCTACCTAAAGTTAAAATGAAATCTTAATTATTGAATTACTGTTGGAAGTGCATTCTTGGACCTTTTAGTTCTTTTCCACACTAATTTTGTTGTTTTTTTTATACATGATAAGTTTTTACCTATATTTTTTTAACATACATGTACAACTACCACATGTTTTTTTGCTGTGCTAATTTTATGAAAATTGTCAACTATATTTAGTTCAATTTATTGTTTATACAACATAATTATACAATGTCCATTATACAAGCTTCTTTACAATAATTGTTAATATCACTGACTGCTACATATCTTTTTGAGGTAACATACTTAATAGCTTTTCATTGGATGTTAGGTTTTTCATATTGTTCTTTTTAGATGAACTGATGATGCTATCAAATTGGATAGCGAAACGTTTTCAATAAATAGATGAAGTAGCCATCATCTTTGTCTTTTTTCTCCAATTTTTGACCGAAAAACCCGCCACTCTTCGAGCGATCCTTATTATATATATATATATATATATATATATATATATATATATATATATATATATATATATATATATATATCTCTTCGAAAGGGCTTTAGTGAATATGTGAGTAATATATACAGATATCTTGGGTTTAGTAATCAATATTGGCCTTTAAGTAAAACTCTTTTAGGTTTGTTAAGCTTTCTTATTTTTAAACCCAAGATATTCGTATATATATATATATATATATATATATATATATACATAATTATTTATTTATTTCGATTTTCTACTATTTCAATTCATTCCCATTTACCGTATAACCCTCGCATATCTAGGGTCATTTTAACGATTGGTAAAATTGTTCGGAGTTTGGAAATATTTTAAATTAGCTCTATTGGTTAAAATAATAAAATATCAAAATAAATATAGCAACAATCTAATTGAAGTAAACAAAGTAAAGCTAGCCGTGATGATCGCCAACATCCGGAACGGATAGTCAATTTAAGAAGAAGAAGAAGAAGAGGTTAAAATAATTTATTTTGTGTCAATTCATTGTTATCGTAATAATTCATATTCATTGATTTTTTTTATAAATACTTCACGTTTTTTTTTATTGTTTTTCGAATATCTATATGCTTTTGGAATCTTATTTCAAGTCTATGCTTTAGTCATTTTTAATTATTTTCTTTGTACATAAAATTCTTGTTACCAGTATGTTGAAGACTATGGGATCAGGTCCAAAAAAGGAAGTGCCAGCTGAATGTACAGCATAACTTGGTCTCCAGAGTGACAAGATCAGTCAGTCACAGTGTACTTGTACTTACTCAGTTCAGTACGTAATAAGCATGTCCCGAGTACCTTCTATCCATTTTCGGTGAGAATGTTCTTTATCAATAGAGTAGTGGGAGAGTCTAGGCTTTATTACAGCCCTATGAGATTTAAATGGGAACTCAAGCGCTGCAATGTTACCATTTTCAAGACACTGTAACATTATTAATGCTGCATCGGCTCTAGCATTATCATGCTTTGGCGTAAAGTCATCGTAGCATTCGTCAAAGATCTGTACGACTCTTCCAGCTAATGCCATACCATAACATAATGAAAACAATACAGCTAAGGTTATACGCAAGATTACAAGCTGTGTAACATTCCTCTGGCCTTTATACAAGACTATTCATCACCATCTTCGACTAGGTACGTCTTGATTGGAGATTTATTATTTTCTTTCACTGTTACCGATTGTTACTGCATCTTTGCATCTTTTTTTTTTAATAACTGACCTTCTACCATAGCGCGTTTTTCAAAATAATGTATTTAGTAGTAGTTAATCACTCCATCTTGGTACATATCCCGCCCATCTTATTTGGTTTGTCTTGATGTAGTGTACTATGTTTTCATCTCGATTTTTGGTTATGTCTTCTTTAAGACTATTCATCGGTCTTTCATAATTATCTTTTTGTTTCGTTTGTATGTTCATTTCTGTTAGTACGTGCACTCTCAAATTATATATGAACAATTTTGAGAAGTGGAAGATTATGGGATCAGGTCCAAAAAGGAAAGTGCCAAGGACTGTTTTGATTTAAATAAATCTTTTTACGTTTCCGTATTTTAATTGATAAATTTGACTAGTAAGTTGCTGAGCTTAAATGCGTGACTTCATAGGAATAAGTCTCAAGCTTTCATCACCCTTTGTATATCTTTTACGACTTTGACCAAGCTGTCCTTTCTATTCTCTAGTTTTATTGGGTCTTCTTGATATACGAAAAACAGTCGATTAATCGGTCTTAATTATTTGGGCAATATAAATTCTTTGTATGTACCCTTCATTGTCTGTTTTTTTTAATTTATGATATTTAGATAGGCATCACTCGTTGAATCTAACATTCGAGCGAAAAGTAGTTGAAATACCATTCTAACTACGTTAAGTCGTTAAGTAAACGTAATTGATTGTTTTGTTGGTCCAAGTGTTCAATGACAATTAAAGTAATGTTATTTCACACTAGGTCAATTTTTAGCAGTTGTAAATAAATATTTTACAATTAATGATATTAAACCTATTACAATACGTTGAAGAAGGTTTTTGTTTTATAACAAAAAATTGCATACACGAGGCATTATATTGCAAAAAGATAAAGAAACACACTCGTTGCTTTTAGTTTTAGACATGTTATAAGTAGGGATCGCGCCGATTTGCGGCGTAGTCTTTTAATAAGGGTACCTTAGGTAATACGTTAGTTATCGCATTAGCTATATTTTTTCCAAGCTATTCCAATCAATTCCGAATTATTTTCCATCGTAGATCGAAAACAACTACTGACGGAGAGTACTGAATTTATATTCGAGCCAATTTTACAGTGCAGTGAACGATATTTGACAATATAAATGTTACAAATTTGGAAAAACAATAGGCAATATTATTGTTTGTGAGTATATACTGATTATATTATAAGACATATTATTAAATATGTTAAAACTCAAGCTTAAACAATAATTAGAAGCACAACAACTATTATAATGTATATCTAAGTTCAAATTAAATATAGCATATGTACAGCTTTTATTAGCATTGATTCAAGCTACAACACACACACATATTTCTAGTAATTTTTCTACATTTCCACTACCGGACTTACACTATTGGATCTCAACAACTCGAAGTCGTCTTTCGGATGAATCTCTTCGAAATGATTAGCAATCCGAGCTTCGACGATTTCCAGAGCGACTCTCTGGGGCGACTGTTCCTTTTTCACCAGAATCGGACGAACCTTTTTCACCTTTCTCTGCTGAAATGTGAGCGTGTATAGGCAAAACGAAGCTTAAGATTAAAAATTGCTGTAAAAAAATTGTACTGGCAAAAATGTGTTATATCATGCCATTTGGTCGCCAGGATCTGACATCCAGTGGGTTTTATATGTTTTTCAAGCTAAAAAATCCATCAAGTGGAAAATATTTCGGATTGGTGAAGTAATGAAAGAAACAATCCCAAAATATTGGGGGTCAACATGAATGGGAAGTTTCTGAGCAACTTGAGGTTTGTAGACGACACAGTCCTTAGTCCACACCAGAAGATCATGCTTGCAAACTTCTTCAATTGCTTCAGAGCTCTTGTACGGTCTTAAAATTAACTTTTCCAAAACACAATACATGACTAACCTTGTACTGGCCAACAACATTTCAACTAATGGCACGCAAATTAAACAAATGTATACCTATAAGTATCTGGGACACAAGATTAAATTAAGAACAGATAATCAAACAACAGTTAAACAGGAGATTAGGATTAAAATGGGCAGCTCACGTAAAACTGAAGGAAATCTTTATTTACATCGGATATTCCCACGTCCTTGAAAAGGGTCTTTGGTCAATATGTGCTCCCAGTTCTAACGCATGGAGCAGAAACATTGACTCTTACCAGAAAAATAATAATAAGATAAAGACTTTTTACAATACAGAACACAACAAAAACAACAGGCATATAACCACTATAAACGAATCAGAAATGAAACGAATACTTTAGGTAGACAAATAAAAAGGGAACACTGGCAGAGCTTTTCAAAACAGACGGAACATGACTTCTACGGATCACAAAAAGAAATATGAAGAATGATCAGAGGACAAAGAAAAGAGATAAATGAACTAATACAAACGAAACACCAACACCAGAGGTGCCGACAAACGAAGAAATAAATATTGAGGAGGAAGAGGTAAAGGAAGCATTAAGGAAATTAAAAAATAGAAAATCACCAGGAGAGGACAGAATACCGAACTCAGAGGAACGAACGAAGTACGGAGGACCAAAGGATACAAATGTTAATTTCCCCAAAAAAGACAAAATGCACGGATACAACAGCAAATTTACAAATGATGTAAATTGGAGCTGGAAATAATAGAACAAGTGATGGAGTTTAAACATCTAGGCATCACATTACCTGGCTACAGAAAGTTCGAAACTGAAGTGGAAGATCAAATGAATAGAGCAAACAGAGGCTGCAGGCTACCTGAATGAAACAATATGGAGAAATAAAAATATCGGTAAAGAAATGAAAGGCAGAATTTACAAAACAGTCATCAGACCAATAATGACATACGCGGCAGAAACAAAACCTGACACAAGGGAGACAAAAATGATGTTAGAAACGGAAGAGATCATAACACTTAGAAAAATTTATGGTAAGACACTATGGGACATAGCTAGAAGTACAGATATACGACGTAGATGCAAGGTGGAGAACATCAAAAACTGGGTAAGAAATAGAAGAGTAGAATGGAACGATCGTATAAGCCGAATGATAACAGAGTAGTAAAGACGACAAGAGAAGGTTTCCTAATAGGAGAAGACGATCAGTAGGAAGACCACGAAAACGATGGAACACAACTTACTGGAGGTACATTGAAAAACAGACAGTCATGTCTCTATCATAGAGAAGAAGAAGTGACACAAAGATCAATGGAAAGGTCAATGTTAAATATATCCCTCAGGGACAGAGTTTCAAATCAAATAGAATCGGGAAGTCCAGAAATGAGGTCCAGAGAAGTTCCAGAGTATTTTTCCAGTATATTTGATTGAATTTGGTAATTAATTGTTTCATGATTTTTAACTAATTCGTCTAGACCAGAAGCTTTTCTAACGTTGAGGTTATTGAGATATTTTATTAGTGCCAACTTCCTCCAAAAAGTTGTCCAATTCTCTTACGGTATTCGTTATTTGTTATTATGGTATGAGAACAATTATTTCTCGTAATGTTTCCTTGTTTATTTTAGTTGTGCGGCGTCTACATTTATTCTACTAAATCATTTTCCATTTTTCCTATCGATTTCTTCTTCAATTTTACTGTTGTTTTCTCGACCTTATTTTATTTCTGACATTTCAATCTCTATGCATTTTGAGTTCTGATTTGTCTCCCAATTTGGAAGATGTTTGTAAAAATATCAATATCGGCACGACCCAAAGAGTATTTTTTAAATTTACACACTACTAATCAAAATAACAAATTGCTGATTGACATTTTTTTTAAATTCACGTCTCACTACTAAAAATACTATAATGAAATCTGCAAACGGTAGATAATTGATTTCTGCATGTTAAAAATAGTACCATTACGTGATTTTACACCGAATAATTTCCATATAACTATAAACAATACCATAAAAATTAATAGCCGCAACATAATGGAATTGTTCAATATTTGATTTTTGAATGAACAAACACATTCTTTGGAAAGGTTTATAAGACTGAATTGGGCAAATATATTCTTTTTCTACTATTTTTATCAGTAGCAGTTGATATATAATATATACAAATATAATTATCTGTGAAGGATGTTCAGAAATGTAAATTCAGTTATTTCCTTTTATTCTTCTTCTTCTTCTACTTCTTTGATGCTTCGTTCAATAGATTTGGGAGACCTTAAAAATTATTGATTAAATAATTGTGCCCTTATATTTCGAGCGAGGTCTTGCCTTCTTCTTCTTCTTCTTCTTCCAGTATCTAGTCTCTATGAATGTTGGCTATCAATCCACGATGTTTGTAGCCATGATATTATTTCTCTTCTACAAGGTCCTATTTATCGTCGATCTTTCGTTATAGTATTAGTTATAAAATGTTTATATTTTCTGTTTCTCGTAACAGATAACATGTTTGTGAAGGTGAAGCAACAATAGAAAAATGGAAAGCCATAAATATATTCACTCATCTCTTAGTTTTCGGAAATTCGGAAAAGACATCCAATACAAGGGGTGGTCATATCAAAGGGGGGAAACATCAAAAATAGTTATGCCTGATTATGGTAATTGTTGAGACTTTTCAAGGTTACGCTGTATGGAAGTATGATATGACATTTCAAGTCAAACGTCACATTCTACATGTCTTGTTAATCGTCATCTTTCACGTCAAATCTCACGTACGGAAATGTCTCTAACTAACAACTTAATAGGACATCCGTTCCCATCTTCATCCCAAATGGAGAAGACCATATCCCAAATGGAGAAATTACGACAAAAAATAGAGTTTAAAATTTAGTTAATATTACTTACAGCATTTAAACAACTGCTGTTGTACAGAGCCAAAGACAGAGCGTTAAATTATATAACATCGACAAAGTGAAAGAGTGACATATCCCTAGAATAAAGAGTTGCGATTGATTACAAGAACCATAGAAGAGGACTGGAGAGACCAGGAAGAGGTGGAAGTGTGGGATACGACAATAGCTTGATTTTGTAATATCCCTTTTTAATATACCACACCTCTAGCATCATGTACACTTAGTATTTTGTTCCAATTAGCTTCTATTCGCTTGCTAAAATAATACAGTATGCACTACTAAAAACTCTTACCGAAAAAGCTATTAATTTCCTAAAATTACTTATTTTTTGAAAAATTATTAAAATAAATATTTTAAGACTTACCTTGTTTGGTTCCTTACTGGATGCTACTTTCAGCTCCTCTGTGATAATGACTTCTTCAGCTTCTTCTTTGAATTCCACGTGAAGTTTGCCGGGGTGGGAATTTTCTTTATTGTCCGTATTTTCTGACTCATTCACGTCAGTTTCTTTCTCAACTGGCTTTTCTTTGGGCTGGAATTTTAACGATTTATATTTTTAAAATAGGTGCTTTTTTAAATATCGATGGGTAAGATATATGTAAGATATTATATAAAACTAAAAAAAATCTGATACTATATTTATAATACATATGAGGGTGTATTGAAAAATTTTTAGCCTACTGCAGAGAACATCAAAATCTGGAAGTCGAAGTATTTTTTAAATTATACTCTCCTACTTCACACCATTTAATCAGCTTTTTTCGATGTTCTGAGTTTTACGTTTGAAGCATGTTTAAAATTTCCTTAATTATTCCTTTTAGAAAATTACTTTCACGCCACCTACGTCCATATATTTTGCTAGATGCCTTAAAAATAACCCATAAGCAACAAGTGATTTGTCATGCCTGTTCACAACAACGAAATAGCTCACAGTCAAATTTGTCCTAGCTCTTATTATCTTTCGTTAGATAAATAGAAACCCTTCCTCTTAACAAAGAAGTTAGTTTCTATTGTCGAACAACCCAGCTTACTTTCTAAGAAATGCTGAGATTTTGTTCTATGAAAATTTTGTCAGCGCCGGAATTGTGCAGTAGAAGATACCTCTACCAGACTGAACCCAAAGTCTAGTGCCGTTCACTGAGTATCCTCCACTCTGTCATTAAAGAGGGTACACGTTATCTAAAAGGAGACAGCAATGGGGCCATTCACCGTTAGACATGGCTAGACTCTCCGAATGATCCGAGGCTGCACAAAAAGAAAATGATAAAACAGGTGAAAGGCACGTAATGCCATCCCCACGAAAGCGGTATCACCGCAAAAAATACCTCAGATACCCCATTTCTCAGGACTTCCAAGATTAAAAACATGTAAAGCCTCCCTAATATTATATACGTGTACGAAGAGGGGTGGAGGTAGCTTCGGTGTCAGGAAAATACAATCAATGATTTTACAGCTTCGAGTACATTTCTTCTCCTGGTTTAAGACCTAATCCTATTGAACCTTCAATTTTGCTCATCAAGATGACAGAAGAATACATTTATCGTATCTTAAAATATAACCAGAGCTTTCGCTTAGCTTATTAGCCCTTCTTCATTTGTAATATGGTCGACCCACGGAATTTTGTGTAACCTTTTAAGACAACACATTTTGAGTTGTTACTTTATAGGTTAGCGATCTTATTTTAAATGCCAAGTCCTGCTTCCAAACATTCGATGTAGAAGCAAAAATTCAAAGGCGTCGAACGAGGTAGTTATTAAATTGAATTACCATCCCACATTAACATTAATATATTAAAATGTATATTTATGAACATTGCAAGGTTTTTATTAAGGCAATTAAATTATGTAAACATTTCAAAATCTGTAAAACAATTAAAAATCAGTGTATTCGAAAGCTGTCAACAAAGATACATCATCTTTATGCATTATATTATAAACCATGTTATTAACCTAATAAACAAATTTTATTTCAGTCTACAAAGACTGTCTGATAAATTATACCATATCCGGTTGAAATTATCTGTTATGAGAAGTAACAATGCTAATGAAACACTTTCATCCGCAAAAATGTATTGTGATTAAAATACGATCTTTTGTTAAATTAATTGTTATTTGTGGTTTGTATTACAAAACCTATGAATTGGTTTCGGTTAAAAAAAAACAGAATATAATCAGCCAATAATTAATTAAAGATGACGCAAATATTGGCTAGAAACTGTTTTTTGTCCAAAGTATACTCGTACGTAATAAAAAAAAACATTAAAGGGTACAAAACGAGACTTTTGACATTTGTAGGTGTTGCAATATTTAAGCATGCTACATCTAATAAAAGAATGTTGGTTAGAATCCACAATATTAAAAACATGGCAAACGGCATATCTTTAAATAATCCATATCAATCTGGAAGTAGGTAAAGGGACAAAACTTTGTAAATATCTGCTGGGACCGCCTTTTCTTTATGTTTTCTAATGTAACCTCGGTTTTTTGGATGGTGCTAGACAGGTCACCAATGGAGACACTGCGGACGGCAACCAGATGGTTGGTGGAGAGCGAGTCGTGGGTTCGAAACTAGCTTTTGGAAACGGGAATGACTCTAACGGACGAAATAAGTAAAGGTAGAACAAGATAAGATATATTGGAAAAGATACATAAATAAACAAAAAGATAGATGGGTAAAATTACCAAAGATACGATAAGATAGAAACAGGGCGCCACTCAATTTTTTGGGGTTTAAGAGAAAATTAAGAAACCTTAGAAAAGAAAAGAGATAAGGAAAGATATTTAAGTTCAGAGATCGAACCCAAGGAAAGATACCAACAGTTAATTATCAAATAAATTTGGTCAACACACTATATAAACCAATAATAAATATATTAGGTGGACTCCGTCCATCTACTTACCTACGAAACTTAATCGGCCTGATCTTTCTCCTGGTCAAAGGTATAGTAATAATTAAAGGTAAAAAGCAAATATTCAGAGTTATGGTTATATCAGAAAACTTCTTAGGAGTCGACAAATAAAATGCATACATAAAACAAAAACAATATATTCAACAACACAATGATATCGGTAGCTGAATGTACACACAAGATAAAAATACACCATCAATTATAAAATGGTGGTATACATATAAAAATATGCCGTAATATGAATAATAAGTACCTTTACAAATACAACAATATAATAATGCACAGGTTCAATTATCAGCGAAGAGAGTCTAATGCTGAGTAAGAAAAAAATTCAACCAAAGTTGATTAAAGAAAGGCTCTGTTTGCTGTTTAATGGGCATACCTCGAGATACTGGGTTAAAAATGTAAAACAATTATAGCAAATAACAAAAATTAACCAAATCTAAATTTACAGGAATACAAAAAGGTTACAGAAATAAAAATTTTAACCAAACCGCACTTGGTTGTAGTTAATTATCTATCTCGCACTGTTATTTAATGATCGAGAACTAAATGTTCGTAATTATTTTATTGAAATTTCTTAGTAGCTGATGGAAAGTTCGTAAGAAAATATTGAATGTTCTTTAAATTGAATACAAAAATCAATAGTTACTCTCAACTACAGGTGAAGACATGGATGAACTTTGATTCGCCCAGATGATTGCATATAATATGATACCATACCATATTATTCGCCCAGATAAGTGGAGATACTAAGATTATGGTAACTTACAGTAATTCCTGATGACTGCTTCACTAATTCACTGAAGTTAATTTACTTTACTATAATACTTTACTTGTATCCAGCACTGAAGTTAATAAAAATTAAAGGTACTCTATAATTATATTTAATCTAATATAGTATTAGATTTCGAAACTCAAACGATTAAGTGTATACACACTAAAAAAGAAAAACACAGAGACGGTAAGAAAACGATAATTTAGGTACGAGTCCTCCCTTAAGGATCGCCACACGAGAAGTACCTCTTTACTCAACGAGTGCCCTCTCAGAAGTGAGTCTTTCTTCTCCAAAATTTACCAAAGTAGACACAAAAAAGGTTAGGGTATCTTCCACTTAAAAATGATAGGACAGTGGTATGTATTTCTGAGAAGATAAAAAGATTCCAACGACCATCGGAAAGTTTGAGGTATTTACGGTACTAGTAATTGGACGTGAGAAAAATAGGATCCTTTGAATTAGGTTATTATAGAAAAACATTACAACGTGCGTTCGACGATAATAGCCGAATTTATGAAAAAGAACTAGACGCGAAACCGGAAAGAGATTAGCCAAGGATTAAAAACCTTTCGTAATTTGAGAAGTCGGTACATTCAATAAAATTTTGAAGATGGTAAACCGACCATGAGCGTATCAGCAACGGAAGTAAAGGGAATAAAAATAATTATTATTTTAATTATATAAAAAAATGTTACACTAAAGTTCCCTATTTGTTGACATTCTTTTAATGCGACACAAATATCTAGTCATCAGTTGTTGTTGGTTTTCTGCGCTATAATTTGGATAGACATTTTATTGCACCAGTTTCACTAAATGTATTGTATGTATTGACACTAAATGTATGTATTGACAGTAGACCTTATGTTATTTCTGTTTCCAATATTTGTCGCCGTATATCGGCAATAGCGCGGATAATGTTGTCCATTAAGTCGTCAATCGATTCATGCTTATCGGCGAAAACTAGCACCTTTACATATCCCTACATAAAATAGTCTAGCAGTGTTAAATCGCACGATCTTGGAGGCCAATTCACGGCAATAAACGTGAAACTGTGGTTTCCAAAAGTTTCTTTCAATAAATTAATTGTGGCACGAGCTCTCTGGCTGACATCTTATTAAAACGACAGCTCCTGCACATCATGTTTGTTCAATTGTAGAATGACTGCAACGATCTGGTCAGCATTGTTTTTGAATAAGTATGGTCCAATGATTCCACCAGACCATAAAGTACACCAAACCATGTCAGTTTTTCTGAATGTTTTGGTTTCTCAACATACATTTGAGGATTCTATTAACTCCAAATAGGGCAGTTTTGTTTATTGGCGTAGCCATTCAACCAAAAGTGAACTTCATAGCTAAACAAAATTCGCTTATGAAAATTGGAATCAACGGCAATCTCGTTTTGGAATAGGTGATGATATAACTTCAATTCTTGCATGAGCTGGAAATTTCGAAAGCCTCAAGGCGATTTAGATCGATTTTATTCACAGTCCAGGACACGACACCATAAAGTAGGACCGAGAACATGTGGCAGCGAAGTAGGCAGATCCTCAATGCCAATTTTAGATCTCTGTTACATAACACCTTGGATATCCTTCTAAAAGCAGCTCTAGCCTGCTCTATCCTAGATCTAATTTCGCCGTGACTTTCTGCGTTACAATTTAATTGCTGTCCAAGCTAAACGATTTTACGAACTTGCTCAATTTCGGTATTATTTACGTATATAGATGGTTTTATATGCTGTTGTTTACTTATTACGAGTATTTTGGTTTTCCGTATGTTCCTCTGCCGTCCAAGCCAATGTATTTTAGAGCTTCGATCAATATAGAGTGCTTAACACGATCAAATGCCTTTTGGAAATCAATAAAACAACAGTATATCTACAGATATATTTCGACATCTTTGAGCAAGTACGTTCATTCCAAACAGTGCCTCTCTCGTTTTAAACCCGTTACGGAAACCAAACTGAGTGTCATCCAGGTATTCCTCGCATTTGTAGTAGATATAACGATTATACGACCATGTATTACCTTAAAAATTTTCAATAAGTGGTTTAACAAACTGATGGTTCTATAATCAGCACATGTTTTTGCTATTGTCTTCTTAGGTAGAGCTATAAACAGTGAATTAGACCAACCATTGGTAGTTGTCCGCTGGTATAAATAGTATTGAAACACAGTTTGTGGTATTGAAAAGACAGTTTGTGTATCAACTTGCCGTTACTATTATTTGATAATAAGAGTGTTGAACTAGTATAACATTTTTTAACAATTAAGTAATTAACAAGGAAAATAGGCATTTATAAAATATTGCCTAGGCATGATTTATTCAACAAATGTGTTTTTGCTTAATAAAATTACGGTGGAATTTCTGTGGTTCTAAGATATTCAGAATTAAACCCAAATCGAAGGTAACGTAACTACAAACTGTTTCTAAAAATATTTACAACTGTCAACACGGAGCTACAAAAACTATTACTGTCGATGAAGAAGATGAAATTTTAATTCGTATTGCAGAGAATCCAGATATCATTACTCGCCGATTAAGTCTAGCAACAGGGATAAGACTATCGTCCTATTTTAGAATATTGAAGAGGGAAAAAACTGCATCAATATGCAAAATACAAGAAAATAGTTTCAGAACAGTATTAAGAAAATATAAGAAGCAACAAATGTGATTAAAAATAATAGACAAGAATATTTGATATTAAGAGGCTACATCAGCGCGTCATCAAGACGGAAAACGCGTTCCAAGATTGCAGCTTTAATTTTAAATATTTTGACGAGATATTTGGCACACATATAAATGATATAGTAAAGAATGGCGGTATGAAGCCCAATTTGAGAAATATCTTAGTAAGTGGAAATTACTCTATAACTAAATAAAATATTACAAAAACGAGTTTTTACCGCCATTAAGAAAAACAAAAAAATACACTTTCTTCAAATAAACTTTTTTATCCCAAGCCTAGATTTTGTGTCACATTGGAATTACTAAAATCAACCATAATCAATTAACTATAACAAGAAATCGAACTTAACTGAGTGAGTTGGCAACATAGAGAAATAGTCACCGCTATCACATTTGCACTTCTACGTCTGTTTTCTGTGTAAGTGATAGCACGATTCTGTTCTGTTATCTGTATCGATAGCTGTTCATGCAGAAGTGTATTATTTTCAAGATATTGAAATTCGAGTTTTGATTCATAGTGAAGTAGTGTTTGTTTAAAATTAATTTATTATATTTGGGCAATAGAACTGAGTTGTCGGACTATTTGAAAAAAAAAATGAATTATTATTAATTGTGGGTTTTAAAAGTCTATTTTACGTAAAAATATTTCAAATTCTAGTGCGAGTATATAGTCTTAGGAGCATTTTTTATTCTAGAAATATAAGTATTTTTGAAAATGGGAAAAATTTCACGAGCGAAAATTAAAGTCAAGCCTTCCAAGAAAAGGTCCAATTAAAACCGTGCTAAAACGATTCGAAAATCGAAATTAGAACCACCACAAATTTTAATAATGTAAGTGTAAGTATAAACAATCTACTGTTGTCATAAGTAAAAGGTGTGAAAAGTTGTTTCCCATGAAAATGAAATTGGTAATAAATCTGTATTTTGTACAGAAATCCTCACTAAAGTAAAAATGCCAATTTTTTCAGGTAGATAGATATTCATTGGCGACAATATTTCCGAACTTATATTTTTTATTTGGTATACGTCAGAATTCATGCTATGAATCAATCTGTAGTTCATTTCTTACAGCTAAACTGTTTGATATATACGTTAAAACTTATAAATAGAGCTCGGATCGAGCGAGCAATTTTCAGGGTAGTATTTCCTTTATATGTACTTTATTTGTTTAGATGTATACAATTGATACAGAATTAATGCATTTTAACTGCAGCAGTTGAAGTGGCGGTATTGGGTCATTAACAAATGGATAATCGGCAGTCTATCGGACAACTACCTCGTGCATCTGGTCTATGAGCATCTAGTGTTTATCGAATTATAAAATACTATAAATTGTATCCTTATAAAATACGATTACTTCATCAATTAAATGAAGATGATCCTGATCATCGACATCAAATTTGTGAAGAATTTAGTGAAATCATAAAAACAACCAACATCGATTGTACGTGTTTTTCCGACGAGTGTACTTTTATGTTAAATGGTGAAGACAATAGACATAATTGTCGTTATTTGAATATCAGTAATCCTCATTTATTCATTGAGACACATACACAAACACCTCGGAAACTAAATGTATGGGTTGGTTTAGGGAATCACGTTATTGAACTATTAAGGCAATCTCAACGGAACAACTTATTTAAGTTTGATAGAAGACGTTATTGATCCGCTGCTCACTGACACATTGAAACCTGATGATAATCTTGTAAGCGATAAAATGACTTCCTAACAGGACAAGGCATCCCCACATTATGATATAAGCGTAAGACAAATTTTATATCAACAACGTTTTCCAGTGCTTTGGATTGGCAGAAGGGGTCCAATGGAGTAGTCGGCCAGATAACCGGATCTTTTGCCTTTCACCTAATATCAAAAATATATGCCACTCCGTCTGTAGATCTTACCGAGTTCCGACAAAGGATTGTGACAGAATGCCGATTATTCAGACCGGAGGTATTTGCAAATGTACGAAGGGGCTTTGAAAATATACTGTAGTATTGTATGGAGGTCACAGGAGGTCATTTCGAACATTAAATTGGTTAATTTGGTGAAATTTTATGTTTTTTGATATTACTTATGTTCGACCAATAAATTAGCAAAAACTATCTTCAGTTATTTCGTAAATTATTTCATTTTGACAAACTCTTGGTTTCTGAGTTTCTGGGACGGCCAAATTTTCGTTGAAACACACTGTATATTATTATTAAATTTATGATAGGTACTTACTAATTCTTTAGCTAAGATTTTTTATACTAATTTTCGTAAAAAGGGTTTGTTAAAATTTATATGCTTATGTTTATTTATATAATAAATAAATAATAAAATATTTTCATAAAATCGTTAAGCTTTTTGTGCGTTTCTTTATGCTTTTAAATCCGATCCGAACTCTAATTATCACAATATTTTGCCTTCGTCTTTGATAATGTCACCTACTGCCGATGCACTGTTGCCAAAGATTCGCAGAACTTTTGAAAGACAGTGCGGCCACCATTTCTCGAATTAATATTGATGACGCGCTGATGTAGCCTCTTAAGAGATTTTTGCGAAACTGGATCATAAAGTGTATTGAACTAGCACCATCTATTAGAAATTCTAAAGAGTCTAAATTAGTAATCCTCATGCCAAAAAACGTAAAATTGTCCATTTTTAAATAGAAGTTGTGAAAACATATAAAATCATTGAGAAAATTCAAATCCATTTTTAAACTTCAAACACTCGGTATCTCGGAAACTAGCAATATTTGTATAAGGCATGTTGGATAGAGTCATAATATTTTGAGGTCTAGAATCTAAAACTCGCGAGACAACTGGATATTCTTAATGAATCACCCTATATTGACGACTATAAAAATTTCACTTTTAGAGACAAATAATCTATGTAAATCCCACGAAAAGATAATTGTATTGGAAATACAACATTATATTTAAAATAATCTAGCAAAATCCACTTTAAATTGTTTACTACAAATGTCATAGGAAGGAGCTTAGAGATAAGGCCCTTATCAAATGCTATTGTGACAACAAAACATAATAAAATGATGTCAGATGTCTATTACTATTCCACCAGATGTTTAATCTTGATTAATTAATTATATTTAATCATTGAATTAGGATATAGTAAATATCAAAACTGAAAGGAAGTGTTTTTCATATAAGTATGTGGGCAGTCCCACAAATACCCAATCCAACAAAGAAAACACAAACATTTGGGAAACAATTAATCTATTTTTCAACATAATCTCTTTTCAGATCTATACACTATTCCCATCGATGTTCACTAAGTTCGATACCATTTTTGGAAGTAAAGCTTTCTTATCGCGGGCTACGGATGGAACAGTGGACCACGCACTACATCCAATTTGTCAATGTCGCATATGAAGGACAATGATCGTCGAGGTCGTAAATCTACTGTCCTCTAAACACCTTCAAATATAGGTATTTCATGATGACTCAATACTATTTGATTGCATAACTCCGGATTTTCACTTGTGATCTACTGAACCAGTCTAGGCTAACTGAATATCAATATGTACACCCTCGTACGTACTCACTTCAACCTACAACCCACTTTAGTAAGGGTAGTTCAGAATATGTAAGGAACATACTTATTTTATCCTTATTTCCTGGAATATTACTTTGAAAAACAAAAAAAAATATATAATAGCATCCTCAAATTGCTGACACACTATATTATCAATGTATTTTTTTTTCAATATAAGATATATGTATGCTGACTATACTTAATCCCCTATCACAAATTTTCATGTTAAAAATTGTGCTGATGCAACAATTTATCAAATACGATTAAAGAAATTGTAGAAATTTAGATAAACATAAAAATACTGATAAGAGCTAGATTATATTTAAAATTTACTCAAAATGAAAGGATTTAAAAAAAACTGACAAAAGGTTTTATAGTAAGATAAACAACAGAAGTAAGGCGGGAGATAATTTATACAAAACCCAGTAGAACAGTAAAAAAACTGTTTATTAAATTAAGAGACGATGCAACTTTTTGAAGCGAAAACTTCTAGACAAGCTTGAAAAAACGCCGGGTTTATTAGATAGAAAACAATCTCAATTTTACTTTAGAAGTAATATGCGAGCAAATCAAGGAGAAAGAGTTTGGCCAAAGATACAGAAAAGATTTTCTCACTGTTGACGAGTCACAGTGTTTACATACAGTCGGTGCAACAATTTTATGCATTGTGAAATTAATGAATAAAATTTTTATTTTTTAACATGTTCAGTTTATATGTGAATTTATAAGGGAATACAATAGTAACAATCCCTAATAATAAAAAACCGTTATTAAACATATTTTTGTTAGCTCTAACACAGCTCCGAATGCTGAAGAAAAAATGTTATTAGAGCCTGAACCTATTACTCGATCAATATTGGCTTCTTGAGCCATAAATTCTGTTTCAATTTTTATGGCATGTTGACAACAACTCGCATTCTACTAAAGAAAACGAATCAAAGAATTCATCACACAACTTTTCAACATAAGAGAGTTTCCAATAAAGCTGGTAACTTTATTACTAGCGGACCAGATAAGCGACGATATATTTTACACCACCTTTATGATCTGTTGTTTCAATCAGCACTGCTCAACAAGTTATCGTTTATTGGTTTTAATATTTTGTGGCAATAGTACGAAAATGTAATATTTATTTAAACAGTGAATTTATTTCCTGTTTTATTTTTAATTTTTTTTTTTTAATTTCTTCTGACGTATCATATAATGTAGGTTTACCCAATAATCAAAGTTATGCCTTTACAAGAACATATTACTTGAAAAATAAGAAGTACCATGTGTCATAGTAATTGTAATCTCCTTTATACACACTTTAAAAATTTGTTTAGTGAATCATGAATGTGTTGCTTGTGTGAGTCCATTTTAGATAGGTAAAAGAAATAATAAATAAGAGTTATTCACAATCAATTTAATTTAACTATCCAGACGACCGGTTTCGCTTTCTACAATATGCAAAGCATCTTCAGGTCTCGATACAAAGTTAAATAAATGATGCCGGTACTCTATTAATTGATGGTTGGAAGAACTTGGTTCAAACTATCCTGTATTGTTGAATGGAGAACTTAAGTTTGCTATTGTAATTGTTTGACAATAAACGGGAAGTTCTTGAGGAGATAGATTTTATCCAATGAAGTAGAGATAGGTGTAATGTGATTGTTTGTTAGATGAAAGTGATGTTCTATAACATTGAGTTATTTAAAAGTTATTTATATTTATTGAAGAGCTATATTTATGAAATAAAGTAGTAGTTGACAGAAAAGAAAATTGATCACAGTGACATATATTTAAAAGTCGATTTACCTCAAAGGTGAGGAGAGCACAAAATTCAACAGAAATTTGTTACTGACCAAATGGCTCTTAAATATGGTAGTACTTCCGCCCTACCATTTCCACTATAATACAATTGAGTTTGGGGTATAGCCAACAATTTTTATGATAAACATGCATCCAAAACAACAGATGACGCTGGCGTTCTTAGTTTATGGAAAGAATCGTTAAAACACATAAAGGCATAACAATGGCAAAATTGTATTACGACATATAAAAGACATAATCGTTCAGTCTTTTCAAACTGAGCGAGTTATATATGAAATCCGGCCTCTAATTATTCAGATAGACAATTCAGATAGTAATGACTCTGATAGTGAAATATCAGACAGTGAATAGGACAAATCGTTTGCTAAAAAGAAGTAACAAAAAAGTGTTTTGGGAATTCAATTCGGACTTTGTGGTGTTTTAGTTAAACAATTAAGTACCTTCATTCTAATTACTGGACTGCATACTCTCAATAGCTTTGGTATTAATTACTGGACTACACGTGTTTAAACCTTTTGTTTTGGTGAAAACTCGGAAGTGATTTAGTGCCAATTTGTTTCAAGATTATATTTAATACAGTACCTGCAGAAAGTAAATTCTTGGATGTATTTTATTCAAATTTGGACATACCAGCAACTTGGCAAGTATTTTCCAATTTGACTGCATGCAAAACCATTCGTATAATTTTCACTCTACGCAAAATAGAGTCTTTGACGAATATTTGATGTTGACAAATAATTTTGAGTATTCAAAATATTCCATCCCACTTCTTTCAACACGCCCTATATATACATATTATATTCATTTTATTTGTCTTTGATACAGTAAAATCCAATATTATTACTGAACACAAAATACAGGAAATTAAATATTTTTACTTTTCATGCGATTGGAATTAATACAAAATTTTATTAAGTAATCTATGTTAATACAGAATGGTTTTTTTCCATTAATTCAGTTTTCAGTTTTAGTTCAAATTTAAATCTTCCTAGTTGACTTTACTTCATATTACTGTGCAGCTTGTTATTCAAGATCAGACCATTTGAACAAATGCTTCTTTGTGCAACAGAAGTTCACAATCTTCCTTGCGAAAAATACCCTTTTGCCAAGTATGATAGTCAACTTCAGTCAGTGGTAAGGCAATATTTGTAAGTACTTGAGGAAGCTTACATTTATTAATTAATATACAAACTTGCATAGTATACAGTAAAACCTCCTTTAACCGAAACCTTTTTAACCGAAACATCGTTTAACCGAAACGGCTGACAGTTTCAATAATTTCGTCAATAAAAAGTAAATTTTTATCGCAAAACATAAACAATTCCATTAAATTCACTCACCGATTGATGCCGACGTGTGTTGGGAAAACCAAAAAACTAAGAGCTCTAAAAGATATTTGAGGAAAAATCACTTCCAGTTTTTTATAGAAGCCAAAAAACCTCATGGATGTCGCCCACTTTTTTTCAGAATGGTTTGAAAATGAATTCATCTCAAGTGTAACATCCTGTTTAAAATGAAAAAAAAAACTTTCCATCAAAGCATTGTTGCTTGTTGACAATGGGCCAACTTACTCTCAGAATCAACACAATAGTGATAATTGTCAGATTTTTGCCACCAAACGTAGAGTGTGCGCAAGCACTCTTGACCACGGCGCAGTAGATGAAATTTGGTTTAGTCACCACTTCCGTGTGAAACGCATTGTACTATGCACTGTATAATTCCATTTACAATAGAACCTTTCTGCCTTTACGTGAATTTGAGTCCGCCTTCGCGCAGCTCCATGGTCAAGAGTGCTTGCGCGCACTATAACGAGCTTAATTCAGCTGTTAGACCAGGGAGTAACAGAGATATTCAAGAGACATTATAGAGAAGCATTCTTAAGACATCTGTTATTACAGGAGATGAATTAATCCAAAATTTTTCCGAAATTCTCAAATATTCAACAATGAAACATGTTGTTTATCGGTGTGCTGAGTTCTGGGCCAAGATCAACTCTTCAACTTTGGAAAAATGCTGGAACTAACTTTTTGATTGGATTTTGATTGACGATCCTGAAGAAGAAAATGGCAAAGAAACAACAGATGAAATTAAACCTTTAATAAAAAATTTGCCGGGATGTGACGAAATTAACCAAGAAGAGATAAGTAAGTGGTTAGCAGCCGATGACTCAGAAAGTGAATTCATCGACCAGGACATCATTGATATGGTTCTTCGTCCAGACAACCTGAGCGTATTAGACAACGAAGATGGTTCTTAATTTTTGTTGTCATTGTATAAAGTTGTTGTATAAAGTTTTGTCCTTTTCAGATTGCTTTACGTTTCGTCGAACGATGGAATGAGGCAAACTCACGACGTTCTGCAAATGAACGATGGAGATATATATAGCTGCAAAACATCGTTGTCACACGATAACGCAAAAGAAAATAGAAGATTTCTTTAAAAAAGCAGGTTAAACTTGTTCATTTTCCTTAATTTTATTACTTTGTTCTGTATTTACTTATTAGAAAACATTACGAAATCACCTCATAGTATTTTTTAATACCAATACTTTAACCAAGATTACTATAAAAAACAATGTTATTTTTAACCGAAATTATTGTTATCCGAAATGGCCTCCCCCAATTATTTCGGTTAACGGAGGTTTTACTGCACATTGATTCACTATTAAATATTCTTCTTGGACAATGCAGACCTTCTGTTGGATGAACGAATGGTAGTTGAAAAACATATTTAATAGCTGTTCTGTACTATTGTAAGAGAATGAATATGTTTGTGATTAGTATTACCTCATATGATGGTTAAATAAGACAGATCTGAATTTATTCAAGAATAATACACCATTTTACAATTAGAGTAATATCCATGTTACCATTATTGGCCTCTTTCATATTTGACTGGACATCTCGAGGTCAGATTTGAACAGCCGTAATTGCCTACTTATTTAATGATCTTGATTTCTTATAAATTGTTCTTTTCAGTTTTGATGTTTTCATAAATTACTTAATTGTAATTATTAAGAAACTTACATAACAGATCTTTATTGAAATTTTGTCATCTGCCTAAAGAAAAGTTCTCAAATCTTGAAATGTGCTACACAAGATTTCCCTTGACATAAAGAATTGTTTGAAATTTTAGGTCAGTAGGTTTTTTTCTCACATTCTTAGATGTTTTCTTTTTCTCAATGAAAAAGTCTATTCATTATTATGCTTTTGTTTTCCAGTAGGAACAATTTTAGGAAGAAGACTATTGAAGGTATTGGGATTGATAGGTCTTCTTCTTGTCTTTTTTTTCTTGAAAGAAAAGTTCCAGACATTTGTAACTTGATGCATAGATTCCTTCTTGGTGTAAGCAAGCATACTATTAAATTTGGAATTAATAATCTTCTGTTCTTATGTTTTTTTCTTAAACTAAAGACCTAGAATCCTAAAGCTTGGTTTGTAGGTTTTTCTTGTTGTAAAAAAGAATACTAATCAATTAGGTGCCAATAGGCCTTCTTCTGCTTCTCATATTCTTGTATAAGTTTCTTGTATTGTAGATGTTTTCTTTTTCTTGAAGAAAAAGTCCCAGAGTCTTGAAACTTAGATACCTCTTGGTGTCAGGAAGAATATTGTTGAATTTGGGATCAATAAGTCTTATATTTTATCCCTTTTTAGTCTTTTTCCCCAAGTAACAGTCTTAGAGCCTTCAAAGTTGGAACTTAGGTTCTTCTTGGTTCAAGGAAATACCTTACTAAATTTAGGGTCTATATGTTATCTTCTTCTTTTTATGTATTTAAGGTTTTGGACTGGGATTTTTTTTACACACTTCTTTCATTTTTTTCTATTAATAGGTCATATATCACATAAAGTTATAGGTGTAAAAGCATTTTTCAGCAACATATAAAGTTTTTATTTCTGTCAGCACTCCCCTGAGTACAACATTCATTTTATTCTCAAACAGTAAGAAGAAGCAATTTTGATAACAGTTTTTTGTTAAACTGTTATTTAGAGATTTATATATGAAATTATTGACAGCAGCTGATAAGATTTATATATTTTCCTAAAATGTAAATTTAGATAAAAAAAGGAGTTTTCAAGACTTGCCTTATTAAGTCTCATAAGCTCATATGAAGCTTAATGAGGCTTCAAGAGATTTTTTAGGTCTTCATTTAAATAAATTGTAGATTTTTTTATTATTATTAACAAAATGTTCATAATAGCTGAATGACATTTAAAATTTACCCAAAATTAAAAAAAAACTTTTTAAAAATACCACAACAAAGTTATAGTGAGGCAAACAACTGAAAATAAGTAGGAAAATATAACAAATACAAAGAGTTTATTAGTTTCTAAATTTTCAGACAAATTTACACAACTTTTGATTAATTTTTTTGTATCAAAACTTTAAAAAGTTTAAACTCTTATTTGACATTTATAAGTGATGAGTTTTGCAGGCTTTTGATGAATATAGATTTAAGTAACAGTTAGAAACTATTTTCCTGTCTTTTAAACTATGAAACTTGACTATGAACAAATGTTCTTCATAAAAACGCTTTATAATACATTTACACAAATTAAATGAAACATATATAGTGGCTGTAATGCCAGTGTACTCGGCAAAGTGATTCTAAAAAAGAACACACCTACCACCTAAATATTTCGTATTGGTATCATGTGACGTCACAAGCTATGACGCCAATGACGTGCATTGGCATGTAAATTAGATGAAGTATAGTTAAGTTATAGATCAATAATACAAGGTTTTGAAACTTAACATACAGTCCAAGATGTCCAAGTCAAATTTCCCATGAAATAGAGCTTATAAGGCTTCAAAATATTTTGTTGATCTCCAGTTTGCAAAAACATACATTTTCTGCCTTGAAAAGATATAAAACGCAACAATGAAATGCCTTTAAAATTATTTAAATGGTACAAAGTCAAACAAATATATACCACTATTGATCTGTATGACGCAGTAACAGAAGCTGGTAAATAGTAAACATGTTGTTCAGAAACTTCTCAGAAAGCCTAATCAGAAAATCCTGACCAACAGCAACAACTATATTTCTGTTATCTTGAATGTAATGTAAATTTAGCAAAATATTAATATAAGAGAACAATAAAACCTAGAAAAGATTTAAATGGCAAAATAGTTAAAAAACTTATATGTACAGCTTTTTATGATTAATAAAAACTAAGTAATACAGGGTTATAAAAATGAATATAACAGTTTAATTTCTCAAAAATGAACACTTTTTACCATTAGATTTTAAACCATAGCTATTACATGCTCAATGACTGATTATTTATTAAGTAAATCAATCTAGTATGATAAAAACTTACCTTTTTATTTGCCTTTTTGCTTTTCTTCTCTTTAGGCTTGGATTTTGTGCCCAGTAGAATATTAGTTTGCTGCCGTTGCTCAGCCAATGCCTCTTCATAACTCTTCTCCTTAATTCCAAACTTATACACCACAAATAATAGAAAAGATGCAACAGCAAACAGGGCTATGAATATTAGAATGGTCAAATCCATTTTCCTTAAATATAACATATTTTCCAATAAACAAGTGGTAATTTATTATTTATTGTTGAGAAAACTAAGGAAAAAACTAGGAAGTTACAGTGTGAATAAATATGGTTGAAAACAACACCTGACTGAAAGTCTATGGGAGAAGTTTACTACATGGTATGTAATTAAGAAAATTTAATACAAAAAATATAAGAAGAGTAAAAGTAAATATGATCAGTTATATGAGTTAAAAAGGGTTTCAACAAATGAAAACTTTTGGAAATCACGCAGAGGGCATCATATTTTATTGTCACAAATAGAAAAACAGGCACAATACTTTATAAATACATACTGAGACAATTTATTAAAATAATATATTTTCATTGATAATTATTACATCCATTTTCATTAAACAAAATTAAAAATAAAAGTGTAAGCTTAAAATAAAAAATAAGTGGATCTTTTAAATATTCAAATGTTTCTAATTTGTGGGTAACACTAGGAAGTCCCCAGTATTCTCTCATGTCACTTTTGTATGGTACCTTTTAAATTTATGCCCATAATTGAAATTTTAATGAATGTACAATTAAAAATGCATTTATTTAAAGAGCAATTTGAAGTACTAACAGTAAAATAGCGAACTGATTAAGAGCCACGTAGCAAATGACCACTTAAAAGAACTACCGGGGACCATTTCATGTTTATAAAAATAGACATTTTCATATGAGTATTTACCTGTATTATAATGTATGATATTCGCCACTGTATCTATATTTAAAACACTACAAAAATAATTAGCTTACAATCACAATTTTTAATACAAATATAATAAATCTACATAAATTAACGAGTTTAGGGAATTCAAGAACTTCTATCACACAGTCTTGAGAATGAGAATACCAATACCTTAATACTTAATACCAGTAAAGTGAAAAGATTGAAATGGGGAAAACTGGTTATGTTGGCAGAATTGGAATTTGTTCTTTGCGGTTATATTTATGTTTTATTAAACTTCTTGTAATATTTGTGGTAAGATCTATTTTGTTTTTACAAGAACTTTACTATGAAGATTTGTTAATTTTATTATTTTCGTTAGTAAAAAACACCTTTAAATGACAGTTATTATTTTTTTTTTACATTTACTATTTTTTTCTTGAATAATTTAATTCTTGACATAGGCGGGTTCCTAAATATTTTTTAGGACAAAAATATTAACTTAAATACCAAACAGGTATTCATATTATTAAATGCAAGCTTATTAAAGAAGATAAAGTGCTTCGAACCTTTGGTTAGTGATATCGCCATATAAACTTCAAATAGTAGTCTTAGGGGATATGCGATGATCTTAGGGGAGAGGTGGGGTGGTTGATCCCTGTTTTAGTGTTTAAAGATTATTTCAGACCATAATAGTTATTTTCTTAATTTCATTAAACAGGTTCTTAATGTGGTTATCTTGTTCCACTGGGTGTTCACCTAGAATCTCTTTCTTGTAGAACAAATAAGGTAGATCAGTTCTTGTAAAACATTAGTGCCTTGATCCCTGGGATAAAGTATCCCACCTACGATGCATAGCATAAGTAATTATTGCCAATTATGAAAGTTAATTAAATTAAATAATGAAACAAATTAAACTAGCTACTTTATTAAATAAAAACATAAAATACAAAAATAAATTGAGCCAAAAAAAGAAAAATTATTTAGAAAACATTAGCATCAAATCTATGGTTAAATTTTATAATGTCAGCAGTCCTGGCCGTTCTGCTGACGGACGACTGCGGCAGCTTTTGTACGTCTGCCCGGTCCACTTCGCTGACGTCCTCTATTGTTGGAAAAGTGAAACAGCTTCCTTCTAGTCTATTCAGTCTTAAGAATTTAACTTCCAATGTATTTTCTTTCAGGCGCAAAACTTCATTGTTTTTCTAGTACAAAACTTGACTAAAACGTAGTCGTCTAGCTCAGGATCCGTGTCATTAATAAGCCCATCATCTAAAAGGACATCAAAGCCACCGCTGCTATCCGGAAGGCTGGGAAGATCATCCTCCTCTTCATCAGTCGAATCTAAAAGTTCAGTGTTTCCAAGTGTTGGAAGCTTTTCTGCTCTTTTCTTATTGATTGTAGCTTTCTTAAGAGAATCAGTAGAATCAGAAGTATCAGTCAGGATTCGAGAGCGCCCCCGTTTTCTAAATCGAGAAGATTGGGTACGAGGTGCTGCCTTGGGATAGGGCATGATGTCCTATTGATGTACTAGCACTAGGCGTTGGCTGTATTGGATCCAGAACTGATTCCTGAATCAAAGTTGAATCTGGACGGTCCGTGACAGCGCTGGTCATAAATTCGTGTATTCAGTAAATATGTTTGGATTTACCGGCCATATTCCAGATACCTTGAATCCACTTATGATATTTGAAGGAAGCCATGGCTCGGGGGAACGCATCTCCAAGTAGTTTTGCAATGTCGTAAATGGTAATAGTTCTCCCGGGAAATTTGAGCATAAAATTGGAAGCTGCTTGGAAGTAGTAAGCCTTTAGTGGACCAAAAACCGCGTGGTCCAATAGCTGCAACTTATGAGAGATGTGCTACGGAATTGTAAGAAATACAATGCCGTTGTCTCTCTCATAAATTATAGCCTCCAATGAGCAGTGGCTCTCATGGTTGTCCATAACAGTTAAATGTTTCCGATCTAGGCTTTGCTGAGTAAAACGAACAAAGTGTTCCAAAAACTTCAGAAAACCAGATCAAGTCAACCATCCACTGGGATATGTTGTTGTATTGCTGCCAGGAGGTGCATGGCTTAGAAACCTGTCCTACCAGTATTTTCTGGAAATATCATGTAAGGAGGCATGTGACCCCCTGCAGAATTGATGCCAACATACAAAGTAACCAGTTTGCCTCGTTCTGCAGACGTAATTTTGCCCACCTGCTTCGACCCTTTCACAGCAATTATTTTAGCAGCTTTGTGTACTGTAGTGAAAGTTTCCAGGCCAAGAGGCCAGTTTCGTCAATATTCCATATTTATACGTTCAGAAGGAAACTGGTACCATGTATAAACATTTGTTAATTGATTAAAGAATGTACCAACTGTGTGGCGATTAAAAGCCGAGCTTCGTGCTAAGCTTGTGGCTTCTGGTGTTCTTAATGACAGCGTAGGGTTTCTATCAAGTAAACCTCGGTACCAGTCGCGGCAAGCTTGCTTTGTTTTATCCCAGACAGGGGGATATGATATCCTATTTGTTGCAGTATAGGAGTATACCAATTTGAGCAGTTGCACCACAGTAAGATCGTAATACATCTTGGACATATCTTTAGAAAACATACCAAGTTCTTTTTCCTGGTCAAGTGAAAAAAACCTGGCGCACCTTGTAGCCTGGGAGAGATATCATGTTTTTTCTGCACAACCTCTTTAATGTCATGACATTTATTACGAACTGCCTAGCGGATACTTTGTAGCTTCCTTCATTTTTTACCGCATTTACAGCCGCTTTAACATTTTCTGCATCAGGTCTTTTCGTTGCTCCTATTTCAGTTGAGTACTTACGTGGCATCTGAAACAATAAACATGAATAAAATTAATTACATTAAACACTAGATTAAAAGAAACACAAAGTGGGATACTTGATCCTGGGATCAAGTATCCCACGCTTGGGATCAGCGTTTCTAGAAGCAGTAGTTGGAATTTTCTCAATTTTTCTGGAATAATAAGGTGCGTTGTCCAATACGATGATAGAGTTTTCTTCTAATCGTGGCCGTATATTTGTGAACCAGTTTTCAAAAGATTTCCTGTCCATCTCTTCATGGTAGTATCCACTTTTTTTATTCCAACAACCACAGCGCTTCTAGAACAAATTCATCTTCACTGTCAATGTGACCAATTATTAGTCTCTATCCTTTTCCTGAAAATTTGGTTATTTTTAAATTTACTTGAAGTGAAAAAGCACAATATAGAAGGACTCAAAGAAACAAACAAAAATAGAGAGTACAAAGAAAATATAAGCATCAAACTAGAAAACAGACTAAAACATGAAAACCTAAATGAGGAGTGGGAAGAGTGCAGAGAAATCATAAAAGAAACAGCTAAAGAGGTGTTGGGCATGGAAGGTAAAGAAAGAAGAACAAGAACGAATCACTGGTTTGACGAAGAATGTCAAACTATAACAGAAAGAAAAAACAGAGCATATCTACAGATGCAACAGAGGCACAGAACCCGACAAGCAGAGGAAGAATATAAACAACTACGTAAAGAAGAAAAGAAAATTCACCGAAGAAAGAAGAGAGAATATATCAACCAAGAACTTCAAGAACTACAAGAACTAAGTAAACCAACAGAGACAAGAAACAAGAGATACTTAGAAGATGGACAGAACATTTTAAGGAAAAGCTTGGGGTGAATAGGACGAAGATGAATCCTGATATACCGTTAGACCAAGCAGACAACAGAGAAAAGAGTCCACCAACAATAGCAGAGATTAGAACAGCAGTGGACAAATTAAAGAACAATAAATCACCGGGATCGGATCAAATATCATCGGAGCTACTGAAAGAAGGAGGAGACGCATTACTTAAAGCCATACATGAGCTGATAAGAAAGATATGGTTGAATAAACAGCTACCAAAGGAGTGGAATAGCGGCATTATTGTACCACTACATAAAAAAGGAAACCAGTTAGAATGTGAAAACGACCGTGGAATCACGCTGTTGAATGCGGCATACAAAATAATGTCCAACGTAATGTATGAAAGACTTAGACCATACGCTGAAAAAATAGTTGGCAAATACCAATGTGGCTTCTGTAGACAGAAGTCAACAATAGACCAGATATTTGTTCTGCGACAGATCCTTGAAAAAACAAGTAAATATAACATCGACACACATCATCTCTTCATAGACTTCGAAAGCGCATATGACAATATAAACCGAGAATTCCTAACAAAAGCAATGAAAGAATTTAATATACCAACACAGCTAATAGAATTGATAAAAGAAACACTAAAAGTAGAAAGTAAAATCCGGATACAAAACGAATTAACGGAAACAATAGATGTGAAGAAGGGACTACGCCAGGGAGACGCTCTATCATGCATATTATTCAACATCATACTTGAAAAAATAATAAGAGACACAACAATTAATACCCGAGGAACAATAATTAATAAAAGCGTGCAAGTACTAGCATTTGCAGATGATGTTGACATAATCGCAAGATCAAGAAGAGAAATGATAGAGGCATTCACTCAAAGAGAACGAGCTGCAAAAAATAGTGGTCTTAAAATCAATCAGACAAAAACAAAATATATGCATGCAAATAAAAACGCACAAATAAAGCAGCTGCCAAATTTAACAATAGGAGAATACAACATTGAGGCGGTAAAAACCTTTACATACTTAGGATCCCTTGCTACGTCTGATAACAACGTTGTAGAGGAAGTGAAGAGGAGAATATTTATTGCCAATAAATGTTACCATGGCTTAATTAGGCAACTAAGATCAGATAACGTCTCCAGAAAAACAAAATGCCAAATATACAAAACCTTAATAAGACCGGTACTCACATACGGTTCAGAAACCTGGACACTCTCTAAAAGGGAGGAAACGTTATTAGCCACCTTTGAAAGAAAAATCTTGCGACACATATATAAGGGCACAAAAGAAAACGGGATTTGGCGGAGAAGGTATAACTTTGAACTATACAACATATACCAGGATTCGGATATCATAACATTCATTAAAATAGGAAGGCTACGTTGGATTGGACATGTGGAAAGAATGGAAGAAGGCGAAATACCAAACAAAATATTCAAACAAGTGCCAGTAGGAAAAAGAACAAGAGGAAGACCGAAGCTGAGATACGCAGAACAAATAGAAAATTATATAACAACATTAAAAATTAAAAACTGGAAAAAAAAGCACGAAACAGGTCAGAATGGAGAAGAATCCTTGAACAGGCCAAGACCCAAAAAGGGTTGTCTAGCCAGTGATGATGATGATGATGATGAAAAAGCACATATAACATTTACCTGAAGGATTTTTTAACCCTGTAGAAAGTCCATCTAAAAACGGTTGTTTATAAGATGTTGCCGAATTGTCAACCCATAATTTAGATTTGGTTTGACCATCGTTTAGCCAAATTCAGCGGTTTTAATTTCTGCACGACTGTATTTTGACCAGAAATTCTGATTTCCATAAGACAATTTCATCCCTACCCATCAAAACGCTGTTTCGCTGACGACGTTTAAACTTAAAATGTATTTTTTTTAATAATTTAAAAAACGTAGGTAGTTCTTTTGAAATTAGGTAAAACCAGATCTTCATTAACAATCCTCAGAAACACAAACATTATTAAGTTAAAGAATAAAAAATATATATTAGAAGAATTTTTCACCAAGTAACAAAAAATTCTCAGAAATTTATCTATTGTGGGTATTTAATTTCGAAAAAAGAATTCGTGGATTATTTTTCTTATTGCTTCTTCGTCAAATTCAGTTAATAATATTTTTACGATGCTCAATTGGTTTTGTTGTCGACAAAGTTCTCGTATTTTCATAATCTTGAACCAAACATCGTATACTACGGCTATACACGCCTACAATAGATATAAAGTAACAATACTTATTAATAAGTGATGGACTCGACCCTTACTCGATGGAAATTTATTTAATCTAAAAATAAAACACTAAAAACTTTTGTTTTCAAAACTTTCTTTTAAATTAAATTAAATTTCTTTTAAATTATTATCACTACAGCTGTTTCTGCCTGAGTGCCAACTCAAGTGATCTACACATATGTCGAAAAGTTTGGAATACGTACAAATAATATATCTACGTCTATGGTGGTTTTAAAATTGTTGTTGATGTTCATTCTAGAGCGTTTTTAAATAAAAATGATAAAAAATTTGAATCGTTTTTGTATGATTTTGGTCACATTCAACTAATTAGCGTATTTACACATTATTTCAGTCTTTGTTTAAATTTGAATTGAGCCATTTAAAAATGCCTAGAAACGTGATATCTCATTTTGACAGATCTAAAGTAATTGCTTTGTTACAACAGAGCTTTAGTCAAAGTTATATCGCGAATATTGTTGATGTTACAAAGAATGCTGTATCGAAAATTAAAAAATAATTAAAAGATACAAATGACGTCAAGGATCGTCCCAGAAGTGGTAGAAGTCGATGTATAACAGCAGCACAAGACCGGCAAATAACATTGATACATAGCTCGTAGAAATCGTCTGGAATCTGCAAGTGGTATATCCAGGGAAATTTCTAGGCTTCAAGGACTGAATATTTCACGGCAAACAATAATACGCAGACTAAATGCGGTAAATTTGTATCGTAAAAGACCGCTACGTGTTCCTAAACTAACCTACCAACACAAAATAGTAAGGTTGCAATGATCTAGAGAAATGGTGCATCATGGTCCTAACTGAAATAACGTGATGTTCTCTGATGAGTTAAACATTGGCTTGGTATCTGATTTGCGAAGAACACTTGTTTGGAGGGCCACAGGACGACAAGCCCGATTAGAAACAGCCCAACCGCGTGTCCCATTTGAAGGTGACAGTATTATGGTTTGGGGTGGTATTATGAGTGGTACAAGGACGCAACTGCTGGTTCTGGAGAGAAGAGTCACTGGTGCTATGTACATCGAGGAAGTTTTAAATCCTGTCATACGTCTATTCCGAGGGGAAGTAGATGAAGGATTTGTGTTTATGCATGACAACGCACCCCCCCCTCCCCATCGAACAGCAGCAGTACAAAACTTTCTGAAAGGAGAAGGAATATCTACATTACAGTGGCCCTCGAATTCCCCCGACATGAACGTTATTGAACATGCTTGGTACATTCTGAAAATACGCATCAAGAAACGAAACAATGTTTACTGTATTTTTTAGTCTGTTGATTTCCATAGATTCTAATATAAATAGCTTAAGGCCTTTATTTTGAATGTGAAGAATTTGAAATTCGTCATTAAAAGAATGATTATGGGCTAGAAGATGAAGTGTGTACGTAGGGTCTGTTTTTCTATTATTGAAAGTGCTTTTATATTCTGGAGAGAAACAATATCAATACCTGTTTTATCTGCTACTCTAATAGAAATCGCACTTTTCGACTTTGTAGCGTTTCTTCTGCTAAGACTCTAGAGAATGATTCCCCTTTAAACATTTTCATCTAATAAAATAAACTTCTATTTAGATGAAGATTCTATATGTTATTCTTAGTGTAAAATTGAGAAACTGTTTTCTTTAGGGTATAATAATAATCTCAGAAACTATTTCCTATACTTACGATTCAATATTTTGTTTACTTCTTAATTTACTAAAAATAAACTTATAACTCTTATAAGTTATTTTTTGTAGTTTCACAATATGCCAAATTATGAGAAACATCTTTTAACAATTTTACTAAAAGGTCGATAATTAATAAATTATAAGATTGAAAAATAATGAGCTATAGGCCAAATTAAATTAATGACGTTCCTAGGTAAATCTATATTATTGAATTATTAGATATTAGTCTTCACCAGTTACAAATAAAAATGTATTAATTATCAAAGAATACTTTTAATCTAGCCCTTTTATAGTGCATATCCATGACAGCATGAAGTATGTATTTGAAAATTGAGAACAACGAGAAAAGCTATATGTATATTATTTTTTATAAAGGTATACATTAAATCCGTGCAAAATTATGCGCCCGCCTATGAATAATCCTTTGATTTGCTAACTTCGCACTTATAACTTTTTTGTTCTTTTTGGTTTTTAATGGTGGCGCACTGGAAGTTGACAGATAGACGTGTATTTATAAAATTAATTGTTGACATTACAGACACGTACTTCACATCTGTAACCTCAAAAAGTGAAACGTCAAAAATAAAAATACTTTTAAAAATATGATTAAATTAAGACAAAAGTAAGAAAAATCTTTTAAATTCCATAGAATAAATGTTCTAATACTTTTTGTTAAATTTTAGACATAGACAAGAAGAATCATATAAGTTGTTAAAACACAAAGACAGTGATAGTGATGAAGGAGAAGAAACTGAATTGTTTGTTAGAAATAAGCCACAGAGGATAGAATTTCCAACAGTAGAAAAAGTTATTGAAGAGGGAGATACTTTACAGTCACTAGCCATAAAATATCATTGTCCGGTAACTATTAATTAGTATATATAAAATTAAAAAATGTTTAGACAGATGTAACATACTGAAATAAGCTCAAACATCCTGATTTTTAAATTACTAATTTAGTGACTACTTGATGGTTAATATTAGGTTTAGAAAAGTACAGTTATTAAAATGTTTAGTTACCACTTCATCAAACATTTATTTCCATGCTTAAATTAAAATTGTATAAAGTATGTACTTTTATTAAAGTAGTAACCCCCTCTGTGGCTCAGTGGTAAGAGCGCCTGCCTTTAAATCTAAAGGTCGTGAGTTCGAATCCCACCTGGGTGGAAATTTTCGTTTATTAAAAAAATTAATAAACGAAAATAATTTCTATCCTTGTGTGATCGGTACACACCGGAGGGACCGCAGACGTTGGGATACAATTAGCGTCTCTTAGCAAAGACAATGACGTCGACTTTGCTAAGTATCAAGACAATTACTCTACACACACACACACTACACCTCAAATTGTAAGATTGGCGAATGGATTTAGTGTCCGCAGTCATTTAAACACAAACAAACAACAATAAAATAGTAAAATAGTGGTATTTACATCATTAGCTTGGTCCATGTGGGAGTGCTGGATGTGACTTAATCTATTGTTAGTTTCACAGGTAGTTTTAAAAGTTCAGCTGTATTTTAAAGCTTAACACATTAAATGTCATGAGAAGCAAGTGTGCATCTAAGTCACTGAACTTACTGATGCCATGATAAGCACCTTTGCATCTCATACCCTTAGTGTATTTCAGGCTACTTGGTACATCTGCGCTTCACAGTACCCATTCATTTATTTGGAATACAGTTTCTCAGTGGCCTGATGAACTCTTTTATATATTTATCCTGCATTTTTAGGATACTAGTGTCTAGCAATAAAACAATATGTTATTATGTAGCTTGAAACTAAGTTTTATTTATATATAACATAAACAACTGTTTGTGAATGCAAAAGATCAGTAAATGTTCCTTAAAAATTAGCAATACATGTTTCTAGTTAGGAAATAAATGAAACTGAATGCACCTGAAACGGGAAAAGGGAGTTTTAGTCTGTGCAAATTTTCTACCATTATCTGCTGAATTTTTTGCGTAACATGTGACACATCTTCTTCTGTCTGAACATTGCACTTCCTCCATGTGGTGACCTTCACGAACATGTGACATATGTTGTTCTGGCTTAGTTAGTCTAGTGAAATCTACAAGTTGACAAATCAACTCTTCCTTGAAAGATGTGATGGACATGTTAATGTTGGTTACTTTTTGATAAATTATATAGGTGTTGACAATAGCTGACCCTAGAAGGAGCTCAATTTCCATTTTATGATACCATTTCACTGATTTTCGTAATGCTGTAGAGTAAGCCTTTAGTTGGTTGGATATCTCTATAAATCCTTTGCTCTTATTGTAGTGGACTACAGAAACTGGCTTTTCAATAATTCCTCCCCTTTAATGGATGTCTACCATTTCAGCAGTATGCTTTGTACTAAGCATAAGCACTTCGAGTTCGTCCTTCCACTTAGTTACTACTACCCCTGTGTTACTCTCCACCCCAATAATCTCCCCTTTCTTTAATTTTGCACCTGTCACTTCTTTCGGATTAAGTTTCCTGTTTTGCCTCAAAGTTCCCACCAATTTTGTATTTTTGTTTAGCAACCTATGTGCTAATGTAACGCTAGTATAAAAATTGTCTGTGTATATAGTATGTCCAACATCTAATAAGTTATTAGCTAAACTAAACACAACACTATCCGGAACTGACATATTTTCAGTTTTATCATTACCACAATAAATTTGTAGATCATGAGTAAACCTCCATCAAAACAGAGTTTTTATACCTTCACCCCGAATTTATGTCTCTTATTTTTGATATACTGCTGAAATGACAGTCGGCCCCTAAATAGAACTACAGTTTCATCAATGCAGAGTTCTTCCCCTGGCACTACCACTTTCTGAAAATTTGATATCAATTTCTCCAATTGGGGTGATAGTTTATACAGTGAAGTCCTTTATCACTATTTTCATTGTCAGTAAAGTGTAAATTTAAAGACACTTTACTTTGCTTTCGTATAATGGATTTTTTGATCAATACGAACACAACTTTGGCAATCTTTGCAATCCCATCCAGACAAGAATGGCCAAAAATGTCTTTATTTCTTCAGTATTTGTATCTACCATGAATTCTAGCTTTTGGAATGTGACCACCTATATTTATCTTTTGATGTGCATATTGATTAGTTTCTTGCACAATCCAATCAATAATATCGTCATTCACAAATAGTTGAAAAACGTCAAGGGGAGTTTTATCATGCATTTCAAAAAACTCAGCTTTGATACCCGAGTCTTGAACACTGAATGTAATGTTTTTCAAGTTCTGACCATCTGCCATGTTCCATAACAAGGGCTGGTTATGATCAATCACAATGTCATCGTCTTCTGATGAGCTTTCATCATCTGGCAGTCGATATTGGAAAATAACATTTTCAATGGTATCATCTACTGTACGTAAGTTTTGCTCTGTTGAAGGTAAATCTTGTAAATTACCTTTCATTTTTTGTCTTTTGCTTTCCGGAACACCTTGATTTGACGAAGAACTACTTATTTCGTCATCACTATCTAATTCAAAATTTTTATCACAAACACTGTCATCATTCTCTTTGTCTGAAAAAAACTCTTCCACAAGCTTTTGCAAACGCTTTTGCTCCTTTTCATATGACATATTGAGAACTGATAATACACACTAGAACCTCGCCTACCGACAACTAACTAATAACTAACACCGCTAACACATAGTGCATTTGTCTAGCGAATGTAACATAAAATAAACAAGTTACAACAGGTTTATTCTTATCTTATACGAGAAGCAAGTGTACATCACATGGCTCCAGGAATCCAAATGTTATTTGTGGCCATGAGATGCACACATGCTGCTCACTTAAAATAATTCTAAAAAACAATAAAAATGTAAGATTTTGTACTCAACTAAAGTATAACTATTTAAAATGCATAAACTAATACTGTAAATGTATTTAATATTTTGACCCACACAACTTTTTTTTTTAATATGCATTGTGGCATTTAAGGTGTAAATGTTAGCTTTAAAATCATTTACTCATAAAACTAGATCTTAAGTTTAGATCTAGAACTTAAGTAGTTCATGTAGAACATATAATCTCATGATTCATTGTTGTGCTTTATATTAGAGCTTAATACAAATAAAACATTGCTAATACTAGCAAAAGAGGAAAAGCTACTAACCTATCAAATACCATCACTAAATCATAAAATGTAAGAGTTAATAAACCAAATCTCTTTCAACTATTAAAGACTAGATTCCATCAGGTAAAAGATCAAAGATGCACTGAAAATTATAAAAGAAATAGTTTGGTAAATATATTATACTGTATAATATACATGAAACATATTTTATAGATAAACAGCATACAGTTCGTAGGATGAGGTCTAAGCATTTCTCCAACAGAAATTAACTGTTTGTAAGTTGTTTAAAGAACCAAATGATCATCTTATATTATTGATTTTCATTTAATATTATAGGAATATCTCTCTTATTTTTTTGCCATGTCATCATCTTTGTTGTTATATTACACACCCCATCCCTTTTCCATCAAGGGCAACCCTTTTCCAATATACATTGAGATTTGACCATTATTATTATTATATTTGAGTAATAATTTCTTAGTGGCATTCTGGGTATATATTATCTTTATTTCAATATATTCCCATTCATTTATGTGTTACTGTGTTATCATTAACATTGAAAAAACTCCATAATACTTTTTGCCAAGATATAATATTTGTTTGTCTATATCATTATATTCACTATCTTACATACTTTCATTTCATATGCCATACACCTTTCTGTGATATTTAATACTGATGCAACTCTGTAAGGACTATTTGTCATATGGTCATTTTTGTTTTTCTTGGTTGTTACATCTTTTTTATATGATTTAGTCTTTGTTTTTCTGTCTTTATATTCCCTGTTCTCTATACTTTTATTTAATATGTCATACATGTTTGTGTAATCAATAATGTCTAAGTACCTCTTTAATGTCTTTTTCATGTCACTATCTTTGTTTTTTCGATGTCATTGAGGTTTGCAGACTCTCTCTTTTGTTTGGTTTGGCTGATTATCTAAGGATGGATTGGAATGATCAGTTTTTACCACTTAAACGGAGGTTTCTGTCTAATTATTAAAGATGGTGTATTAGAGAACTTAAAGAATTGGTTCTATCTAAGAGGAAGGCCCATACTCAGTATAAAATATCTCACTCCTTTTATTTTGGTGTACTCCACAATGTCAGACTTCCTTTTAGATTGTAGATTAGATATAGATAGTTAACATTATTTTTAAATTATAGATTGCGGAGCTAAAACGAATTAATAACATACACAAAGAAAATGAAATTTTTGCCAAGAGAGTTATCAAAGTGCCTCATAGACCCTTCACGTCAGCCTTAGCGAGCGTTCACATCAGTGGAAATAGTTCTCCAGATCTACCAGCTGTGCCACCTGTAGGGATGCTGATAGATATAGATTCAGTCAATTTGAAATTAAGTGAAAGTATATCGTCAGCATCTAAAGACGAAGTCAATGAAATCATTTTTAATAGCCAAATTTCCCAAAAACCAAATGACAGGTTAAGTCCGGATATAGAAAACGCCTGCGATGAGGAAGTTAGTTTGTTACCACAAAATACTGTGATAGAAACAGATTCGGTAAGTATTTAGCAATTAGCATTTTTGATTTTTTCAGCGAACTTAGCAAAGGAATGGGGACAAAATTAAGTCTTTTTTGTTTTTGTTTCAGATTGTGTCTAGATTAAGTTGTAGTGGAGCCGACGCAGATATATCATGGAAAGTTCTAATGGGTTGCACCGTTATTCTAATTCTTGCTTTACCTTTAATCTACGTATTTTATATCGCCGAACACCCCGAGAGTTACCAGCATCAACATGGTTCATGATATCAGTGGTATTATATAGCTAGACACTTTAAGAAATTAAAAATACTGTAGGCAGGTCCAAAGAAGGAATCGCCAAATGAGTTCCAGTCTCGTTTACACGATTTGCAGAAGAAATAAAGCTTCCTTTACAAGTTTTAAGGTACTTGACTTCGGCGGTTTAAAAAATGGAGATTTTGAGGTTCTGTTGAACAAAAACTAACCGAGTTTAATTTCTAACCATTTTCAGAAATATTTGTCTATTTTTAGTTTAATATTTTCGCCCATGAATAACTGAGCTGTTACATACCATCATCATCGTCGTTCGGACTTTACAACCCTGCGTGGGTTGTAAAATGGGCTGGTATTGCAACGATCAGTCTATATTGTATTATATTTCTATGTTAAAAATTAACTGTTATTATAAATTTTACAGGCTATTCAGTTTATTTTGATTCAAAAACTGTAGCTAACCTCATAGAAAATGACTGTATAACGTCATCACGGATGTGGCGTATTTTTAATTCGTTTTCATTGAAGTATTTTATAAGTTTTATATCATTTAGTACAAAGGATGTTCAAAAAGTAGGAATACATTCTTACAATAAGAATAAATTATTTAAGATGTAAAAAGAATAGGAAAATATTGTTAACTTAAAATATTGTTAATCCGATGTCTAAATACGCAGCAGGTTAAAACTACACAAATCTTGTATCCCTACTTTATGGAGATCCCTTTAACATTTATTTTAAAAAGTGTGTGAATTTTGTATCATCAAAACTCCGGAATATAAAAACATTAACGATTAGCAAGAAAAGCTGTTGTCTAAAAATGCCTAACATTTTACATAGGGTCAGTCAGAGTAATTGGAAACACTAGTTGAAATTTAATACGAAAGTAAAATACGAAAAGTTTACGGTAGAATGTCTTAAAAACTAGTAAAAAATGTCACAAAAAAGAAGGTATCCAATGTTTCCATTTACCCCACAAATTTTAAGAAAAAATCTAAAAAAGGGGGTAAATGTAAACAACGATCTCTGGTTGTGTTAAACATAATCTAAACGAAACTGGAGTAAAATGATAGGTACATGGGTTGTAATCTAAAAATCGTACAAGTTGGTTTTATTAAGAGTGTAGGCGCAAAATTTTGGGCCAATGCTTTATAAATGCATTTTTTTTCGAATTCTTAGAAAACTTATTAAATATTTTTTAAAAATTTAAACGCAAAATGAAAAATTACCTTTTGAATGAGATATTTTAAATCAAAAATCACACTTAATTTTCTCTTTTTTTTTCACCCCTGTAACTTACTAAAATAAACATTATAGAAGTTTTCTCGGACTTTCGGCCCTCAATAATAATGTAATATTTTCTTCTGTGTTTAAATTTTTTAAAAATACTTATTAGTTTTCTCAGGATTGGAAAACATGAATGCATTTAAAAAGCATTGGCCCGAAATTTTGCGCCTACGCTCTTAAATACGCCAATGTTTCCAATTACCCCCGAATATATCAAATGTGCTAAGGAAACTTAAAAAAAATTATTATCAAAATAAATTTCATAGATATATCAAACGAATTTTTAAAATTATAAATATTCACTTATTTACTGACGTTCAAAAATATCTAACTTATTAGGAAACTTGTAAAGCATTCTTTCACCTTTCATAAAAATATTTGGCTCAGGGGCTATACCAATAATTTGTTGGAAGTTGACGAAGCTAATGTCAGTTTCCTGTATGGAAAATTGCTTGCAGGTACCATTCATACATTTTAGAGCTATAACCTTAATTATATTTTCATCTCAATCAATATCTTCGATCATACAAAGATATCTGTAAGATTTGTCAGCTTTTTACCGCCCTTGAATTCTACTAATACAAATTTCCCTTGCTGGAGTTTGTATTGTTCTGCAACCTCTAGTTCTTGTAGCTCTGCTTCTACCGGTTCATCCCATGGACTGTCATCACTCTCAACATAAGATACTTATGTTCCACTTGCATCAGATGACGACAATGAGTCTTTACGTTTCTTTGTATTTGTATTTTTACTTGTTACTGGAGTTTCAAGCGAATCAGCAATTTTTCGATTAAATTTGTCCGGTTGCAATGTGTCAGTTAAATGACTGGGAAACTTAATAAAGTCAATATTATGTTTTAATGCTAGCTCAATTATTCAAATACTTAAAAAATAACTTCGGTGGTCATCATATGAGAGTACAGCTTTTTGACTTGGTAAATTCTGTATCTCTCGAATTGTTTGCACATGTGGTACAAATTCATTAACCCTCTCATGCATAATTTTAGGGAAAAATTTTTTTTTTCTTAGAAAAATTATTTTATTGCAAAATATTGAAAATTAACATTAGAAAATAGTATATTAAGTGAAAAAACATAAAATTTTTTTCTTAAACCCTAAAAAATAGTCCGTCCACTCTAGTGGTCACTATGCACTTGCAGAATCGCGGAAGCCTCAGTTACTGGTATGAAAATATTCAAAACACGATGGACACAGCGGCTCATTGCACCTTTTGCAAATGTATTTTGTTTTTCTTTTGCAAGCTTTAGAGTGACATCTTCGAGCATTTGGTATATCAATTAGTTGTGGCCAGTGCCCCCAATTACTTTGTCTAATTTCAGGGGGTGCATGATGATTCGGTTTCTTCTTCTTCAAAATGGGAGGTGGTGTACCAGACGAAGGTCTACCTCGTTTATTTTCTTTCTGTGTTCCCAAATTTATTAATGCTCTGGCAATACTTGCTTTAAATTCAAGCAGATCTTTTTTTGGATTTCCGTTTTTATTGTACAAAATCCATGCATTTACAACAAGAACATCCACAAAATGCATAAAAACTCTTATGTACCAGCGTTTGTTTCTTCTCCTTAGAGGATACAGGGCCAACAACTGGTCCATCAGGTCTACTCCTCCCATATTTTTGTTATAAAACTGAACAGAAAATGGTCTGTTCACTTCTATAGTAGTCTTAGTAGATTTACACCAGCGTTTTGTTTTATTCTTAGGTTCTATTCCAGCACAATTGGAAACAATGTAAATAGTCTTGTTGTCTAGCCATTTAGATACAATTATATTGCCACCTTCAGTACTTGCAACAGATGAAGTTCCCCTACCCTCTTGTTTCATTTGTTTATCTGTTTTCATAACAGAATTACAATTTTGTAGTCGATTCAATCGGAGAGTTCCTGTCGCCCATATACCTCTTTTATGCAGTTCTTCGATAAGGGGAAGTGAGCAAAATAAATTATCAAAAAATACTTTATGATTTATTCTCTTCAAGTCGTCAGTTAGACGCAAAACTACATCAGCGCACGCTCCAAGTTTACTAATTTGACTTCTGTCTCCTGAGGCTCCTTGATAAACCTCAAAACGATACATATATCCACTAATTCCAGCTCTTACCCAAACTTTGACTCCCCACTTTTTAGGTTTTTTTGGTAAGTATTGCTTTATACCTAATTTTCCTTTTAGTGGAATAATTTGCTCATCAACTGATTGGTATTCCTCTGGATCTGTGGCACCTAAGAAGTTTTTCTGAATTTTATCCAAAAATGGTCGGATTTTTCGCAATTTGTCCGTGTTATTTTGATTTACATTATCATTATTTACGAAATGTAAAAACCTCAAAATAGATTCAAATCTATTAACAGGGATAGCATCTGCAATAAGGTCCATTCTCAGGCCATTATCACTTGACCAGTAAAGCCGTATTCTGGGATACCTGATGTACGCCATCACTAAATTTATGCCAAAGAAAGCATATAACTCATATTTTGTAAAACCAAAATTTAATTTATTGTTTTGGCCAGCATATAAATTGGTCTGAAAGACGATATCATCCATTATGTCTGCGGTGAACAGTGATAAAAAATAATCAATTGGATTGTTTCCTTGAACATGAATATTTTCTGTTCCTCTAAACTATGGCAAAGTTGCTGACCCATACATGCTGTCATTATTGCACCATTTCCAGTCTTTTTTCTCAGCCTTTTTTGATTTTTTCTCTTGACTTTTATGTTTTGATGAAAATGCCAAAATACGCTGAGCTAATGGAATGTCATCTTCACTCATATCATCGTCACTGTTTTCTGGCTGTATTTCTTCTAAGTCACTTTCATCAATTTGGTCTTCAGCCGTTACATGTTCGAGCAAATACGTCTCTTCGTCATTGTAATCAGATTCCAAATCTGAACCTTCTGGTAAATCATAAATAATGTCATCATTATCAATACCTATAAATTCTTCATTTTCTGGTAAACATAAAGGTATTTCGTCCCTATTGTCGTCTTCATCGGCAAAAAGTACTTTCTGAAATAGAATAAAATTTCCCATTGAAGAAGTAATATTATGTCAATAAATAAAATTTATTTATTTGTACCAAAATAATATAGGTAAGTACATAAAAAAATGCCCTCGAAAATCCCTAAATCAATAATAAATCTTTGACAAGAAAAGCAAAAAATATGTGAACAAGAAAGCTACTACCCCTGTAAAAATTATACTCATAAACATACCACAAGAGTGAAATTCTAAGTTACATATTGCATGACGTCCAGTCTAGTGGACATGACTTCAAGGCGATATTTTCGGTGAGTTTTCAATTATTTTGAAATTATAACAAGGGCAAATTGTGTAAAATACATAATTCTATAAGAAAAATATTTTCTTACCTTTTTGTTTGCTTTTCCATAAAAACTACGGGCACTTATTTCAGGCAATTCACAGGTGGTCATCGCGGTCAGGTTATTCATAGATACTAACATAAACAAACTTTGAATTTCAAAATAAATATTGTAGATGGCGGTAGTAGTTACTTGATTAGAGTCCACTGAAAGGGATTTCATGCATTTTGCATAAGTTTCAGAGAATTAAAATATATCTTTTGGAGTTAAAAGAATCTGTCCACTGCAGTGGACTCAATGCGTCAGAGGGTTAAGAAACCGATGGTAAAATTGAGGTTCCACCATCCAATCATTCTTGCTAGAAGCGTAAAGAATTCCTGACATGGCCTCTGGTGATACCCATCTTGCTTGGACAGCAGCACCCTTAAAAACGATGTTCTTCTTCTTCTTCTTTAGTGCCTTATCCGGTCCGGATGTTGGCGATCATCAAGGCTATCATGGTTTTGTTGACTGCTCTGCGAAACAGCTCCGCCGAGGTCATCCCAAACCATTGTCGGAGATTTTTCAACCACGAGATACGACGGCGTCCCGGTTCTCTTCTGCCAAATATTTTGCATACAAAAACGATGTGCGGTGGTAAATATTTTCCATCTGCTGAAACACATACGAGCACTGTCGTGGACTCCCGTCCAGAACCACCAGAAACTCTGCATGGAGCTTTACCCTTTGATCCTAAAACTCTAATTCTGGAGGGATCACTATTAAATCCACTCTCGTCAGCATTAAATACAAACATGAATTTACTGATGTCATTAAGGCCATTATTTTGAACAACTTGAGGTTTTAGGCAATTGTCTTTAACATATTCACCAACTACATTTAGTAAATCTTGTTTATCGCAAGTATAGCCACGCTTTTAAACATGTCACAATATGGTTTTCAATTTTGTCTGATAATGCAGTAGACACACCAGCTCCCATCTTATCAATTGGTATGTTTCTACCCTTAAGGCAATTGTAAATAACGCAATGTGGAATACTGTAGTAAGCAGCAGCCTCCCTATATGTTCTTTTTTTTGTTTTGATGTCTGCCACGGGATTTACTAACTCATTCAACGAGTATTTTGGTGGCTCCCTCTTTCTTATGTAGTTCCTCGTCATTTTAAAAATGGCAAGACCTGTAACAAAATAACTCTCTTAACAGAAAAAATTGATTTCCATTTACCCCACGTTGTTTCCATTTACCCCACGTTGTTTCCATTTACCCCAACAGGTATTTTTATTTATCCCATGCTCAATATTTAAGGGGGTAATTATAAACACTTAATGTACTTCTTGTAATAAATAACCTTCAAATTAATATTTTAGGCAATATAAGGATTATCATACTAGCTATAAATTATATAATCACTATAGGTATTACCTAATACAGAGAGATGAAATTTGTAAAATATTGGCACTGTTCTAAATCGATTTATGTGTTTAAAAACAATAAAATTTAAGTTGCACAAAATGGGGATTCACTTGGCCTGTAAAAAACTGAATGTCATTTCAAAGAATAAGCAAAGATGGAATTGTAATTCTGTGTATGTGACATTGTTGCCATATTTTATTTCTAGGCGTCGGTTATACTGTTTCCAATAACTCCTGTTTCCAATTACCCTCACTGACCCTAGATGATATTACCTAGATAAACATTTTATAGTGATTAATTGATAGTTTTGGTATATAAAATTTCATAGAAGCCATTGAATAGACCTTTTGATTCATCTATCTGCAACGAATAGAATATAAATATTATATTCTATCTATCTATCTTCGACGAATAAAGTAAATAAACAAAAATAAAGAAAAACTTTTATTTATTATTTTATCACTTTTCACAATTCACAAAATTCCCGCCTTTTGATTCACTCTTTTTTTTATTTACCTTCAGTACGCTGTTTTAAACTGACTATATTTTCTTCACTACTTTTTCTACACTCTTATTCATCGTATGACTTTCGTAGGTATTGTTCTCGTACATTCCAGGGTCAGATGAAAAGTTCACGGATTTTTTTAGTAAACTGCTTCAACTTCAGTAAAAAAGTGAGTGTATAGACTTAAGTTTAATGCCATTATACTCATATATACAATACATATATGCAGTTTAAAAAAAAAATTGGCTGTTACATACTTCACAAACTGATTTTTTATTCTATCCTAATTTTTTTTCTAATATGTTTAGAATTGTTTTTAGAAGGAGCTTTAAATTTATAATTTAGTGAAGTACATCCCAAATAAACTTACATAAAGATTTGCAATTAATTGTTACACAAGTTATATACGAGCCAAATAGAAAAATCTACTGATCTGAAGTGAATCAATTGGTTAGTAAACAACGAAATATATTTTGTTACATACAACATCGACTTTTTCATGGGCTTTTTATCAATTTATAGGACTAAGATCTCGGCAAAAAACGGTCCATTCAAAATATTGTGGTAAATGAAATAAAAACAAAGGAAAAAGTTTTTCGATTGCTAGGTGGACATAACATTTATAAAATTCATTAGTTGCTGATTCATATTTTCTTTTTCTGTTAGCAATTGCGTCTACAATAGTGTTTCTTTTAAAACTCCGTTGCCCATGGACGACACACCATCATTGCTTTGTTTTAAATTTACTGTATTTTCGAAAGGCCCTGTATACTTTATAAAACCTTCTAATCGTTCTTGGGTAGGAATACACCGTATGTTTGGAATTAATTTTAAAATGTGGCGATTTACTATGTTACTATGTTACATTTTATGTACTATGTTATACGTTTATTTTTGCTATGCTTTTTATTTATCGTATAAACCTCGTATATATGATTCCCGTACATACCAGTGTCAGACGAGAAGTCCTTGAATTGTTTTACCAAACTGCGTCAATCTCAGTGAACAAACTGAGTATACAGTTTAGGAATAATGTTAATTGGATTATTTTTTGCTCGTGACTTTAAATAAATTATGTTAGTTAGACTGTAACTGTGATATATCTCGTATAAAGTAAATTAGAAGAGTAGCTATCGTTTGACCAAAAGTGGTTTAATTGAAAATATCTCTAGTTTTTAATAATTTTAAGAGATTAATATCTGGTTTCACAAGTTTTTGTTAATTCCACAATTAACGGACCATTAACTACTATAATAAATTTATGCAGTTTTGGAGATTTTTTACTCATTTTTTCTATAAATACAATTAACTGACAATATTTTTACAATAAGAAACCTGATTTTGGGAAATATTGAAGTAAGAAGAAATTATTCATCCTAAACTAACAGCGGTTTTTGACACGGTCGAAGCAAACACTACATGAAACAGATTAATATAGCAAAATAACTAATGTAACTAGTGCAACGTAAAATGTATTTAAAACAACGAGTTTTTTGCTTCTCTCTTTTTTTTAAGAGGAAATTAATTGTTGTAAGATATAAGTAAATATCTTACATGCAGTGACTAACCCATAGGCTATTTCTAGCTGTTGGTGTTCTAGTGTGTTAATTTTTTATTAGTGTTTCCCACTTACTACTTTCAGCGTTCCAGCTCAAATGCGTATTTATCACCCAATTCTCGAAGAAGTGGCCAAGGCACCTTAATCAGGAGAGCTAGGCCTGTCGTTGTCAGTGAGTTTATAGGTGACATGGTTCGAAAGAACAACAAAATTTTCAGATTCCAGATCATTTTAATGTACATCAACAATGCATCAGCAAATTTCCACTACTACATAAACATAGGAGATCATGAGATCATAATCGCCTATTTTTATTAAACTATATATATATATATATATATATATATATATATATATATATATATATATTACAGGATCCAACTTGTAAATACAATACATTTTGGAGACGACTATCGCCGTATTCCCGTTCTCCGCGAATTCTCCCGGTCCACGGCATGCTCCTCCTCCAAACCTCTTGATTCCATCGCTCTCCTAATTCGTTCATTCCATCAGTCTACCTCTTTTTCTTCTTCCAGGGGACTTCCACCTGTGAAGTTTTTGGGGCCAACGTTCGTCAGGCATTCTCAATAGGTGTCCAAACCATTTTAAACCTCTTCTTTCTATTCTGTCAATGACCATCTCTGTAGCATTCATGTTGTTTCTTATAGCTTCGTTGCTCTTTCTTTCCAGCCTTGATGTTCTAGCACTTCTTCTCAAATAATCCATTTCAACTGCCATTAGTTGCATTACTTTCCATACTGCCAGGTCTGCATTAATTTTCCATACTTCAGAGCCATAACAAAGAACTGATTCAACCATGGTTTGCCCTATTTTTTTTTTATTCCTTTTGGAAATGTTGCGATCCCACCATAATGAGTTCAGACATCCTACAATTTTACGTCCCTGATTAATTCGGTGTTTAATTTCGGTTTCTCCCAAGCCGTTCTTATCAATGAGTGCACCTAAATATTTAAATTTTTCTACTTGTTTAATTTTCGCGTCCTCGACTATCAACACTTCAAACCTTGCATTTGAATTGGTAACTAAATATTCTGTTTTCTTCATGCTGACTTGTAACCCGATTTTGCATATTCTCTGTATAGACGCTTTATCATTAATTTTAGATCATAAGAATCTTGAGCTAGGACGACTTGGTCATCCGCAAAGTTCAGGGAGAATAGTACGTCATTTCCTATAGCGATTCCCATTCTCTGGCAGTGGATTTTCCAATTTTGGAGGGCTGCCTCAATATATAAATTAAACAGTAAGGGTGATATACTGCATCCTTGTCATAGTCCTTTAGTTACTTTTATTGGCTCTGATAGTATATTTCCGATTTTTAGGTAAGTAGTGTTATCCCTGTATACTTCTGTGATTATTTCGAAAATGTATTGACTAATGCCGAGTTGTTGTAAAGCTTGGCACAGTTCAAGTTTTGGAACTGTATCATACGCCTTTTCTAGGTCGATGAAGGCTAGAGGTACTTCGGTACCAAGCGCTTTTCTTCTATTAATTGTTGGAGTATAAACAAGTTATCAGTGCAAGATCTACCAGGCGTAAATCCACTTTGATGTTCGCTAATTAGATGTCCTACGTCATCTTGTATTTTTCCATTTATTATCTTTCCAAACAATCTCCCGAAAGTAGGACACTTAATCCTCTGTAGCAGTTAGGATCTTTTCGATTACCCTTTTTAAAGATGGATACTTGGTGAGCGGTTTTCCATTTAGATGTACTTTAATTTGTTGGCAGCATTGATTCATTAGAAAAGTTATTCGTTCTGTTAGGAGTGGACCTCCTGCTTTAAGTAACTCTACAGCTATATTGCCAGGTCCTGGATATCGCCAGTTTTCATTTTAATTAACGCAGTACGGGCCACGTTTTTAGTAGTATTAATCTTACTATTTGTTAGTCTCTCTATACTGTATTCCTCTACCATATATTCCAATCTGGACTCTTGGAGTAAATTTTTATAGTGATTTTCCAACATTTCTATAGGAATTAAGTTGCTTAAGGAGTTATGGGTGTTTTTCTTTAGATTAGTGATAGTTCTCCATGCTTCCGTTCTCTGAGAACCACAAATTAAATTTCCAACTTGGAGTTTTCAACATTTTCATTTTTTATTAAACTGACTTATCTATATCTCGTTTATAATGTTCCCTGAAGAGATCTGGAACTTCGTCCTTACACATTTCGAATTCAGCTCAGTCTAGACCAAAATCTTCCTTTTTTTATGACCAGTTAATAATCAATAGAACATAAATAAAGACTTCAAGCCCTTTACCTCCAACTTATTCTCTGAAAACAAAATTCCGACCCAAAAACAATGACCCAACTTTCTAGTTCCTAAAAACTCAACACAGGGCAGGCACATCTCTCGCAAGAGCTCAAAAATCCTATAAGTATAGGATTGAGACCAAACAATCAAGGCGCATAAACTCCTCAAGATAAATATTGAGTCCCTTAAAGTCTTTCTCAGGGCATGGCTGTGAATCTTAACCTAATCTAGTTAAACACCTACGCTACAGGCGCTAAATGTTCGAGATATACAGGTGCTAAAAAGTAGAAAATACGACCGAGGATTTCATCGAATCATTTTGCTAAGAACAGTTTGGTCACCCTCAATATATCCCCGATTTAGTACCCAAAGGCCTTTTATTTCTGAATTGGTCAATCTAAATGGTCATGTTGCCGTGGTTTTAGGGGGTTTATATGAGAATAAAACTGCTTGTGCTATATAAGTGCCTTTATTTTTGTGAAAATTGTATAGAAAAGAATATTAAGGAACCGAAATGTAAAATAATAAATTGTCTGACTAGTTTGTATGGACCATCTACCTTTATAGATTAGGGAAGTTCTTAAAATAGTGTATAGAGAGAAAAAAACTGTACAGGTAACTGAATATGTTGGCCATGTTATATGAAACAGAAAAAAACAAACTTTTCCTACTAATAATAGAAATAAAAATCTACTGTAAACGTAGACTCGATAGAAAAGGAACTTATTGTGGCTTCGGAATCTTGCACAGTCCACTTGAATGATAATTGCGATTACGTTCATATTAGTGGTCAACAAGATTATCTGAACCAATATGATCGCCAACATCACAGAGGATAGCCGCTGACTAGTCAACTCATCGCCAACTGGTAGAATCTTTAATAAACGTATAGCAGAACATAAAAGGACTTTCAATAATAGAACAAAATCAAATAACGGTCGAATCCATCGTTTCAATAAAATTTATAAACTTTCTTAAAAGTTTCTGCCTATAGTAAATTTAAAACTGCACCAGTTTTATTTTTTATTTCTAAACAGTACTTACCTAAAAATAAACTTTATAGATGGGACAATCTTCAAAGAAGACGATTTGTAGGTGTATTACTTAAGTGAGGAATTAACGAAAATTTGTGAACTCGGTTATAATTACCCTAGAAATCTGTTGAACTTGAGAATCTATTTTGAAGCAATATAAAACATGCATTTTTAGTTGTAGGCATTTAGAGAATATATTTTTAAACAGTAGAAATATTAATGTAGGTATTTATTATTAATTTATTTTAGTCTCTTTTTGATGATAGACACGTGTACCTATGTGTTTATGTGATCAGTTGTAAAAATGTGAAAGTTTGTAAATATATACATATTTGTTTATATAAGTTTTTTAGTTATTTCCTTAATGAAGCTAAAAACCTTTCTGCGAGTTTCATCTTCAGATTTCAATACGGGGAAATTATATTATCTGAAAAAAAAACGACTCGACACAAAACGTCGGAAAACATCTTAAGAGCACTATACACGATCAAAGTTGATAGACTTTATGTTTTCTTCAAGCAAAGCAGACACTTCCACTCAGTGGCGGCTTTTGGGGGTAGGCAGGATAGGCCGGGCCTACCCAATAATTTTAATAGCTTTAAAATTGAAAAATACATATTCAAAAATTATGTTAATGCATGTAAATAACTTTTAAATGTACTACTAAATCACTCAATACATTAGCGTCCGCTAAAACAACTATGTTATTATATTACCACAGAAAGCATCAAATCGTATTCAGGCATTTTAAATATCATTAATAGGCCCGATAGTAACTGGCCGACCCAGCGCACATAAGATCCCCGTACAAAAAGCGTTTGAAGTTAAGCAGTTTGCCGGACAACGATTTATAAGACTACCCTATAAACAGCTCCCTAACTTTCGCGTGATTGGTTGGTGGGTGGGTCCCAATTTAAAAATTGGCGGGTTTCATGTTTATTAAAATGACAATTGAGGTATTGTGGCACAGTATGTCGGTAAACAATTTATTAGCAATATATTGTGGTATTGGTACAAAGCGGATGATATTCACATTTTAGGATTAAGCTGACTAGTACAGTTTTATTAGAAATTAAAATGTTAGTGATGCTTTTTTTATTAGATACATAGATATTGTTTTAATTTTTTTGTTTAGGTAATTTTTTACTAAGATTTAGAGGTTCCTCTTATTATTTTTATTTCTAGAACATTCATTACCATTGTTATTCTCATTAGCTTTCTCTATGTGGAATCGGCTTCTCTAAGTATTTTCCTCTAAACTTTTCTGTTCTCTTCCAGGGACTAAGTACCTCTCCGCTTTTTGTATGAGTATATGGATTTTCAGAAACATGTACTTTCTGTTCATCCCCTTTTTTACTGCCCTACATTCAGTACCATACATCATAGCTGGTCTAATGGCAGTCCTATACAATTTACCTTTTAGTTTTCTAAAAAGCGGAGAGGTACTTAGTCCCTGGAAGAGAACAGAAAAGTTTAGAGGAAAATACTTAGAGAAGCCGATTCCACATAGAGAAAGCTAATGAGAATAATAATGGTAATGAATGTTCTAGAAATAAAAATAGTAAGAGGAACCTCTAAATCTTAGTAAAAAATTACCTAAACAAAAAAATTAAAACAATATCTATGTATCTAATAAAAAAAGCATCACTAACATTTTAATTTCTAATAAAACTGTACTAGTCAGCTTAATCCTAAAATGTGAATATCATCCGCTTTGTACCAATACCACAATATATTGCTAATAAATTGTTTACCGACATACTGTGCCACAATACCTCAATTGTCATTTTAATAAACATGAAACCCGCCAATTTTTAAATTGGGACCCACCCACCAACCAATCACGCGAAAGTTAGGGAGCTGTTTATAGGGTAGTCTCGATTTATATTGGCGTGTTTATGCTCGCTGTGTAGGCACCAGACGATCGGGCCTAGCGTCGACCATCGTTGTCACTTGTAACCATCGAGCAATAAGACAAAAGAGGGAATCTAATCCTTATGAAAAGGAGACCAAAAAAGTGGCCTCTGATGGCGGACATATCCGGAAATGCGAATGCGCCAAATTTAAATTTTGCGATACTTATTAAAAGTAGCTGTATAATATTTTTCAGAATGTGTCTTAGATGAGAAAGTTTTAATTAATTATTAATGGTAATAGTCTAAAATGCGACACAATTGTTAAAAAACTTCAATATAAATAAGATTTCATGTGACATTTGGGACAAACAATAACATAACCCAACTAAATTTGATGTCAAACAAGGAGAGAGACTCTCTATCCTTGTTTAAAGTGGCCTCTAAAGATCGCACTTCCTGTCTAACAATATGTTTGCCCCCACTACCTTTACATTCCCTCTATTGTCTTTTTGCTCGATGCTTGTAACGTAATTATCGAATTGTAATATAAATTTTCTTTTAAATTATGATAAAAAAATATGTAACATAATCTATAATTGTAACATATTTTTAAACAAACAACACAATTGCAAACAAGTTCACGGTTGCATAAATAAATTTTAAAAAATTCGTAAAATTCGAAAAAAAAAATCACATTTGCATGATTTCAATATCTTCTGATTGTATGCAACTTATATATGGCAACACTGGCATTAGTTCAATTTTCACTGTTATCTGTTATTACTAGTTGCACTAGTTGTTTGGTCGATCAAGGTTGATTTTTAAAAATTTTTCTTGGAATAGTGAGATCGTTTTATAACTGATACATAAAAATGAGTTTTTCTGACGCTTTACCAGGTTGCAGTAATAGTAATGTTGATAGTGAGTGTTTGGACATTGTTGTTTCACTATTGGAATTGCCATTATCTAGAAGAACTGAAGTTGATAGAAAAAAAATTATTATGAATGAAAGGCTTACTCCAACATTGCGTATTGACCAAAAAGATGGGAAAAAGTTGCGTACTTTTAATTGTTCTTGGTATGATGTCTATTAATGGTTGTCTGGAAGTATTACAAAAAATAGAGTATATTGTTGGCCGTGTTTGTTATTTTCTAATAAGAAATGTGTATAGAATTGTGAAGGATACTTTGATTTAAAAAATATGTCTGCCTCCTTAAAAAAACATTCCAGTTGCAAGGAACATTTAAGTAATTTCCTGTCCTTTAAGGATGTGCAGAAGAGGGCGTTTTCTGTTCGCGATTTGCTAGATGAAAAATCAAAAATCGCAAAAATTAGATACAATGCAGAAGTTAAAATGAACAGAGAAATCATTAACAAATTAGTTTCTTTAACTTGTACTTTAGCGAAACAGGAACTGGCTTTCCGTGGCCACGACGAATCCGATGATTCCCTAAATCCTGGAAATTTTAAAGCGATTTGGGAATTAATATTAAAATCAACTCCAGAACTAAATGATCACTGGCAGAAAAAAATATATTTCAGAGGTATCTCAAAAACGATACAAAACGAACTAATCGATCTAGTGAACGACGAAATTCATATTTTTATCGAGAATGCCATAAACAACTCCACATTTTTTGCATGCATTGTTGATGAAACAACCGATATTACTGAAAGGGCACAATGTTCAATAGTATGCAGACTAGTGGACACAAAAGGCGTTGTTCAAGAATATTTCTTAGGTTTTTTGAGCTCGGGGAAGACCGAAGTGCTCCAGCGTTACGTGACTTACTGTTTAGTGTAATCGGTAAATTTGACTGTAAAGCTAAATTAATTGCTCAAACCTACGATGGAGCTAGTGTTATGTCGGGACAACTTAATGGACTTCAAAAATTAGTGAGAGATTCTGCACCATTGGCAATATTTACCCATTGTTTCGCTCACCGCCTCAACTTAGTTTTACAGCAAAGTTGCTCCAACATTACAACAGTCAAAATATTTTTCTCAACGCTTCAAGGTATACCAGCTTATTTTCACCAATCGTCCAAACGATTCTATTTTTTAAATAAAATAATTGGAAAACGAATTCCCACAAATAGTGAAGTAAGATGGAATTCAAATGCAAAAGTAGTTTATGCTGTGTCACAAGAAAGAAAGAAATTGTTACAAGTCTTTCAGGACATAATGAATTGCCCAGAATCAAATGCAAAATCAATTAGGCAGGCAGATGGTTTTAAACGTAAATTGGAGGACTTGGAATTTGTATTTTTATTAAATGTTTTTAGTGATATATTTCAACAAACTGAGCTCTTATACAACATATTGCAGAAGAAAAATAATGATGTCCAATTGTGTGCCAATTCAGTGTCCAGATGTGTTGCAATGTTAAAGAGCTGGAGAAATGACCTTACATTTTCTAACCATTTTAACATTTCTGTTAGCGAAACATATTCTGAACCCATCTTAAGTCATAGTGAACTTGATATTTTACCTGGTAGTGTATCTAATAACGGAGATCACAGTTTTTTGGAGAAAGCTAAAACTAAATTTAGAAGGGTCTTTTTTGAGATTTTGGACAATATTATCACTCAATTAGAGCAACGTTTCTCGGATTACGCAAAGTTTCAATTTCTGGAATTGGGCGATAATAAAAGATTCACAGAATATGGCGCTAAATTTCCATAAAAAGCTTTGGACTCATTGATGGATACATATGAACCACTTTTTAATAAATCTTTATTAAAAACAGAACTGGAAATGATTTTTTCTGCTATTCATCGTGAAAATTTTCACGATAAGAGTTTGTTAGAACTAATTAAAAGTTTGTTTGATAACGAAACCAATGAAATTCTTCCTGAAAGCTACAAGTTATTTTGTTTACTTGCTATAATACCTGCAATAAGCTCTTCAGTTGAAAGAACGTTCTCCACTTTAAAGCGAATAAAGTCATCTCTTCGAAATACAATGACGCAAAATCGGCTTTCATCACTGGCTACTGTATCAATCCAGAAAGATGTTCTTGCTCGATTAATGGAAACGGGCGACACATTTTATGAACGAGTAATTGACAAATTTGCACAAAGCAAAGAGAGAAGAATAAACTTGCTCTATAAATAATAAAATGTTTTTGTAATCTACGTGTATATTTTAGTTCATAATTTTATTTATAAACAAATAGTTTACAAATAACATAATTAAATGTAAGTCTGTTACAGTTACCTTATAATTTTAAGTATTTTTATAAATAAAAATAAATTTATATTTGCATGTATGTAAAAGAAAATCATGGATCTTGAGGGTGATTACTTTTCTCTGATGCAAAGTTATTTTTAGTCTTACCACCAATAGGATAAGTGGATTTTCAAATATTTTTAAGGGATGGGTCATGACCCCGTGACCCTTCCTCTGGTCCGCCAGTGATTAGACATAGCTATATGTAATTTGCTGGCTTGGCCTACCCAAAATTTTACCACGCCAACCGCCACTGCTTCCACTGTTCTTTTACTTACTCGGTAAGACGAATCTGGTGCATCCTTCGTTCACAGGTGGCTAATGCCATGGCTATTTTTTAAATCAGTGTATAGCTAAATTACATTCAAGTTTTGTGTTTAACCAAAGAGGATGATTACATACAATCTGTAAATAATTAATTTTTATAAACATTGAGTTGACAGATAAATTGTAGTATTTTCTTTTCACCTTATATATCATAAAATATATATAGTTTCTATAAGTACTTAAACTTTGAGTTTTAGAATATAAACGAGAAAATAAAAGAGTCTGTTTACATAGGTCACTTTCACTGTCACTTTTCGTCTGGACAACGAAAGGACGAAGACCACAGTTTGACGGTTTTTCAGTTTGAAAACATCTTTGGAGATTAAGTTTATCTTCGGCAGTAGTGTAATAACAGCATGCAGTCAACGAAATAGTACGAGACAAATCAAAATATGTAATGACCCAGCAATCAAAAGTAAAGATTAATTTTAGTGTAGAATGGGTAACTTTAAATTGCGGTGGGTATAGCTAAACAAGCCCCTTATCCTGCAACAGCAAATTTAATAGCTATGCTGAATATTGCAATGATAGTGATCTCATCATCATCATCATTTTGGCTTTACAACCCTGTGTGCGTCCTAGCCTCCCCAATAATTTTTTTCCAGTCGTCCCTATCCATCCCATTCCTTCGCCAAGCACGTATTTCCATATTTCTCGTATGCAAGAGGAGCCCAACTCGTAAAAACTGATTTTGAGAAAAAGACGATTTAAGTTTTATTCAATTTGACCGCTCTCTGTTTCTCCAAGAATTATCAACCTTAGTTTTCAATTTCTACACCTTCAATTAAGTTAGTAAATTTCATTTTACATTAGTATCACAAAAAAGTAAAATTTTCAAAATCTTTTTGGAAAAAAATTGTAGGCCACTCTTGCACTAAAATTCATCATCCAGCCTCAAGAGTCCACTGCTAAACATAGGCCTCTTCCTCATGTTTCCAACCCCGTCTATCTTGCGCCGCTCCTACCCAGTTTTTATTGAGTCTTCTTAAGTCGTCAGTCCATCTTGTAGGTGGTCGACCGACGCTTCTCTTGTCTTCCCTTGGCCTTCATTCCAATAACCTCTTTGTCCATCACCCATCTGCCATTCTGGCTATGTGTCCTGCCCATCTCCATTTTAGTCTGGCTATCTTCTCGATGATGTCAGTCACTCCGGTTTTTCTCCTAATGTCTTCGTTTGTTATTCTGTCTCGGAGAGTTATTCCTAACATGGACCGCTCCATTCTTCTCTGCGTGACTCTCAGTTTGGTAGCTGCTGATTTTGTTAAGGTAAGTGTTAATGCTCCGTACGTCAAGACTGGGAGGACGCATTGATCAAATACCTTTCTCCTTAGGCATGTGGGCAGCTCACTTTTAAAAGTTTCTCTCAGTTTTCCAAATGTTGCCCACTCAAGGCCGACTCTTCTCTTCAGTTCATGAGTCTGGTTATCTCTGCCAATCATAATTTCGTGTCCCAGGTATTTATATCTATCTACGAGTTCTATTTCTTTCCCACCAATACTGATGTTCTGGTTGGGCACCAAATTGGTCATGATTTTTGTTTTCGAGATATTTATATTTAAACCTACATTTTCTGTAGCCACAACGAGTTCCTGTACCATCTCTCTTGCCATACCTAGATCTTCAGCTATTGTAAGTATATCATCGGTGAAACGTAAGTTGTTTAGATATTCTCCATCTATTTTTATTCCCTTTGTCATCCAATCCAAATTCTTAAAAGCATGTTCTAGCACCGTATTAAAAAGTTTAGGTGACATTGGGTCTCCTTGTCCAACCCCCCGTTCTATTTTTATGCGATTACTGTTAGTATGTAATTTGACAGTGGTTGTTGCCTGCAGGTATATTTTGTATAATAATTTAGTATATCTATAATCTAGCCTGCATTCTTTAAGCGCCTGTAATATTTTGCTTAGCTCAACTGTGTCAAAGGCTTTGTGAAAATCGATAAATATTAGAACTAGAGATTTATTGTATTCCACTGCTTTCTCTATTAGGGTTTATACTTTGTAGATGGTCATTTGCTCCGTAACTTTTTCGGAATCCTGCCTGTTCCCTTGGTTGATAAGTCTCTAATTTTCTTTTCATTCTCTTAACTCGTATTCGCGTAAACAACTTATATGTATATATATGGCTGAGTAGGCTAATCGGTCTGTAATTCTCTAAATTTGCTTTGTCTCCTGCTGCTACTATGATTCTATTACACAAAGCAGGAGACAAAGCACTAACATTATATAAATAAAAAAAAAATAATGTGCGTTTTTGCATAAAATATATTTTTATCATACATAATATATACAAAAAGTGAACAAAAGCCGAAACAATGCCCTTAACTAATTTTTTTTAAACATTTATTCTATCATTTGTTCGGAATCTTCTATAGCGTAAAACATATTATCTTCTCTATCATTATTATTTTGTATACGCTGATCTAAATTTTTAACATTTACATTGTTAGAAAAGTTATGTAAATAAGGTAGTACATACACTAACAAATCTTGTAAATTGCTAAATTTAGCTGCCTCAATGCCTCTGCCTTTTGGGTATAAAAGTGGAAGTTTTCCAATAAACGTAGATGTATTGCGCTTCGTAATGTCTATATGTTTAAAAATAACCTCCGGATTGTTAGATTCTTTATAATACAATTGTAGTGGTTCAGTTAAAGGGTATAGCAAACAATTGCATTTTTAACCAGTTCACCGATTCACCCTCGACAGTCTTTTTACGATTAGTAATGGTTTTTTTCTAATGGTTCTCTAATGGAACGTTACTCACGAAATCGTTGCTGGTCATTTCTACTACTGTGAATAGTTTTTGTTTTTTGGCTGTCCTAATCACTTTGGTCCAATCTCAGGGTACATAAATATCATCAAAAGTTTTTTTGTTTTTCTCTATGATTCCGAAGTCACGGTCACAGGCTAAATATGAATGCTCCGACACCAAAAATGTATGGTCAATTTGCTTCACTTTTGATATATCGTTTTGCATAATGTAATTACAGTCGGTCAGATAGCTCAGCGGGCTGTGCGGCTGCCTCTCATTCGCTTCACTGTCGAATGGTTTAGTGGATGTGGGTCGAGCCCCAGCTCGGTGTATAGAAAACAAAAAGTCTAACGCAGCAGTTTAAAATTCTAGATGAATCTGCGGCTTAGACTAGGATATGTTGGGATCTGATCGGCCTATTAGTCTAAGAGCCAGTGGGCGGCTACCTATATGTATTTGACGATACCTGGATTTTTGTACAGTGAGACCCCTATACCTACTGTACATGAGATGGAGAGTCACTAAGCTCCAGGTGGCCGACTTGGCGGGCGCTCAGGTAAGACAGGTATCAATTTTTGGCCAATTTTATAAGTATTTGACGACGTCTGCCGCTTTGAAATTTGAAAATATATTAATATTATTATCAGAAAATAACAATGGCAGACCATTATCGCGCGGTTTTCATTGCGGCAGACAATTTTGAAAGTGCTCAAAAAAATAAAATTTTCAAAGTAATTGACCAGATCTGCCATTAATATATTTCATTTATTAGGGTCTTAAAAACTTATATTGATCATGGCAGACGTCTTCATGGTGGACATACTTCAGTAGACAAGAAAATCTTAGCTATTATCCGGTCAGAAGTATGCATAGACTGTCTATAGCTATCTTTCTTTTATTCTCTATGAATCACTATTGTACTCATTCTAGCTTATACTTCGTTCTGGAAATCTTACGGAGTGACGTATTTTTAAAGTATAGACAGCTTGAAGGAACTGTTCGAGGAATACGCAATTTACGAGCAACAAACATTGAATGGTGAACACGGTAAAACAGCTAAATTTTACATGATTTATATCAAACTCGTTGATCATTACTTACAACTAAGTAGGAGCATTCGTGTTGGTGATTTCCAATTATATCTTGACACCTTACTTAAAATAACTAATTTATTCTTTGTACTTAACCATCAAAATTATGCAAAATGGGCAGTCCAATATCATTATAATTTGGTAAAAATTCCGACTACTCATCCCGGTTTAGAGCAAGATTTTCAAAATGGATTTATCGGAATCAAATGGACCGATAAGCCGTTTTCAAGGCAACCTATTGATCTTACATTATAGCAGACCATTAATGCAGATGCTGTGAGAACACTTACTGGTATCTCACATCTCACTCACTCGATTTCAGCTCGTCAACGGTGGGCGAGAAGTCACGATATCCGCTCAAGTATAATTACACACGTATTGGATGAGTTAAGAATTACCAAGAAGCAAGATATTTCACCTGAGTTACAACCACATAACATTAAGAACAGTTGTCAACAACTTGAAAAATTTATTAACGCATTTGATTAATATGTGAATCCCTTCGGCTTAGATTTATCACCCGATCAATTATTCAACATAGGTTCCGGAAAATCTGCGTCATCTCAAGTGGAAGAGTTCCTCTTAAACATCCAAAAAAAATGGCGGAGAGCTACGAACAAATTTCATCTCGGAATGTGCATCTGATTCGAAAAGATTTGAAAAGGCCATCAAAAAGACTCCGATACACAACTTTTCCAGTCTACTTTTAAAAAATAAATCTGTAAAAATCGGAGGTAAGCAGGCAGAGATCAAGCTACAGCGAGATTTATTTGGACATTTGTTGGGAATTTCAATGGACCATCAAATTGATGTTCTCAAAATTTTAGCGTATCCAATATCTCCTGTACCTCTTGCTTTATGTCATCTCGATGGTGGCTTCTGCAAAACTGATAAATCCGTTCTTCTAAAATGCCTTGAACCAAATGTTGATCAAGAACCACCACGTAATACAGACGTATTTTTAATCGATGGATTTTTTATTCTCCATTCAATGAAAGAAGTCCCCAAAACATTCGGGAGTATTTCAAAGAAATTTTTGCAAATCGTTTCGAAATATTACACAAGAAGAATTTATGTAATCTTTGACCAATATATATTTTCATCGATAAAATCGATAAAAATATATATAAACATCGAAAGATGTGTACGGCATGAAGCGTCGTTGATTGATTACACAATTTCGGGGCCTGAACAGGTGCGACCGTCAGATTTTTCAAAAGAATTGAAGAATACTAAATTCAGGAAAGCTTTGGTAGATTTTTTTACAAAACACTGGTCTAGTGAGGAAATGAAATCATTTTTGGGTAACCGACAAATTTTCATAAATTTCCGAACTTGCCAATCATATCAAATTGTAGATGACAAGATCCAATCAAGTGTAGTTGAAAGTTTATGTTGTACCTCACATGAAGAAGCTGATACTAAGATTGTGTATCATGCTTGCAATATCACAGAGCAGTCGAATATTGTTATTAGAGCCTCTGATACTGATATTTTAATTATAATGATTGGTAATATGACACGATTACAACATGCCAATTCTAATGTTTGGATGCTCAATGGCACCGGAAATAAGGAAAGGTATATTCACATCACAAAAATTTACAAAGAGCTTGGTGAATTGCTAGCCAAAAGCTTAATCGGCTTCCATGCGTTCACAGGATGTGATTTCAATCCGGCTTTCTTTAATAAAGGGAAAAGAAGACCTTTGACCTTATTGAAGAAAAATACAGTTCAAGAAGCATTTGCTACTCTTGGTGAAGAAAATTTGACAGAGGACCAGTTACAACAGGTATTTAACAGCATTCAAAAGTTTACCTGTCAACTTTATAATGCAAAAAAATCTGTTGACGTTGATGATGGAAGATACCAACTTTTCGTCAATAATTATAAGGCTTCCGATGTCAATGAAAATTTCAGCAAAAAAATTTCGAATTTTGATGCAAGCTCAATACCACCATGTAAAAGTGAGCTTTATCAACAACTTCTGAGAGCGCATTATATTTCTACAATTTGGAAAAATGCTTACAAAAAAGAACCTACGACATTGGATCCATTAGAGTTTGGTTGGATAGAGCAAGACGAGAAATTTACATTCAAATGGTTTGAAGGAGATCAACTCCCAACTTCTGTCAGTGATTTAATCACCCAAGTTCCTGGTAAGTTCATATTTACCGAATGTGTTCAGACCAATTTAGGATTGACTTTTATTTAATAATTTATGCTTTATTTTTACAGATTCCGGAGACAAATGATTCCGATGAAGATGAATAAAAATTCAAATCAATAAAAGAAAATATTTTTTGTAATTCATGATTCATTTTTTTCAATTTTGTTGTGAATAAATTAAAAGAAAAAATCAAATAAATTGACTATTTTTTCATCAAATTTCTAAATTTTAGTCCATAATTTGCAAAATGAAGTATTAATTGCTATAAATACAGTAAGAACGTAAATGATATTGATATGAAACAGGGAACGTCATACAGATACATCTGACCGGACAATAGCTAAGATTTTCTTGTCTACTGAAGTATGTCCACCATGAAGACGTCTGCCATGATCAATATAAGTTTTTAAGACTCTAATAAATGAAATATATTAATGGCAGATCTGGTCAATTACTTTGAAAATTTTATTTTTTTGAGCACTTTCAAAATTGTCTGCCGCAATGAAAACCGCGCGATAATGGTCTGCCATTGTTATTTTCTGATAATAATATTAATATATTTTCAAATATCAAAGCGGCAGACGTCGTCAAATACTTATAAAATTGGCCAAAAATTGATACCTGTCTTACCTGAGCGCCCGCCAAGTCGGCCACCTGGAGCTTAGTGACTCTCCATCTCATGTACAGTAGGTATAGGGGTATCACTGTACAAAAATCCAGGTATCGTCAAATACATATAGGTAGCCGCCCACTAGCTCTTAGACTATATGGTGGAGCAGTACGGCAAGAGATAAGGGCTTGCGGCTCGGTGATACTCCTCCATAGATCCCTACCGGACGGGCGTAACGCCTAAAAACCGGATATATATATATATATATATATATATATATATATATAATGTAATTACAAAATAGAGACACTTTAATGTTCCTATTCTGCCCTCCGCATTGGTGACTATACATAATTAATTTTGACGTGTTAACATAGTTTTTTAATATTGTTCTGAAGCTATTTTCTTGTGGCATTGTAAATTAATTACTATTTATAACTGGGAATAAGCCACATTAAAGATAAAAATACATTTATTGACGTTTCAATTTCCAATTCGGAAATCGTTCTCAAAATACAAATAGTAAATTAAACAAATTTTGTTTTTTTGTTACATAGTGAAAAAAATTCTTCTGATAATTTAATTTTATCTGACTCATTTATATTGACAATTCAGACATACACTATGCATTTTTAAAGTAGACGACTTTAAAATGATATTGCCAATATTGTTGAGTTGCTCTCCTGGGACGACTTTACTTATAAGATAGTTCATTCGATTACATGAAATCAACTTTAACTTGAGAATATCCGTCAGAAAATTTACTATGGAATCACTAACAGGAGAATTTTACTGTCATCATGTCATGTGTTTGTCTTTTTAAAGACGAATTACATGCTATGATTTTTTCTGACGGATATTCTCAAGTTAAAGTTGATTTCATGTAATCGAATGAACTATCTTATAAGTAAAGTCGTCCCAGGAGCGCAACTCAACAATATTGGCAATATCATTTTAAAGTCGTCTACTTTAAAAATGCATAGTGTATGTCTGAATTGTCAATATAAATGAGTCAGATAAAATTAAATTATCAGAAGAATTTTTTTCACTATGTAACAAAAAAACAAAATTTGTTTAATTTACTATTTGTATTTTGAGAACGATTTCCGAATTGGAAATTGAAACGTCAATAAATGTATTTTTATCTTTAATGTGGCTTATTCCCAGTTATAAATAGTAATTAACATAGTTTTTGACATAATGCTGTATACATTTACTTACATATGGTGCAGAGACATTAACACTAACCAAGAAAGTAAGAAATAAAATTTGTGTTAACCAAAGAGCCATGGAACGATCGATGTTAGGCATTTCTCGTAGGGATCGGACCACGAACAAGGAAATAAGACGGAGAACAGGAGTGACAGATGCCATAGAAAGAATTATGACCCTTAAGTGGAACTGGGCGGGGCACATAGCTAGAATGTCGGATAACATATGGACACAGCGAATAATACAGTGGAGACCGAGACAAGAAGCACATCGAAGTAGAGGTCGTCCACCAACAAGATGGTCTGATGACATAAAACGGATCGACAAAAATTGGATGCAAACAGCACAAAACAGAAATACTTGGAAAATACTGAGGGAGACCTATATCCAGCAGTGGATAGATCCGGGTTAAATGATGATGATGTATACAAGATCCAATCTCTTGAGATCCTCTAGATGCTGTGGCTTCATACCAAACGTACATGGGCCTGATTACTTGACAAGTTGTGGATACCTAAGCAGTATGTCCACACACAACTGCCTTTTGTAGTAACATATCTCAGTTGAAAGATGAGGTGTAGGTAATGTAGACATGAGATCAAATGCTATTATAGTGACATCGTTTTCAGCTATTTTACCCAATTCCAAATCCAATGCCATACCAACACGTGTGCTTTCTGCCTTTCGAAGATGCAATTATTTTTCTAACTTTAAACTTGTCAAAGTAACTTCAGAAGTTTCTGTTTTGATGTTTTGTTCAAATTCGTCACATCTTCTACAACTGTCAGATACAGGCGCATGAAAAATTAGATTAAATTTTTTTCTGAAAACATCCCTAAAAACAAATTATGACGCAGGATCATTTGTTTCTTGTTTGTATAAAGAATACGTAGTTGACAGATTTAAAGTGGGCGCTAAATAACAAAGATTGGGATTTTTTTTCTAGAATAATGTGACTGATATTTTGGGAACCTCGAAATAAAATGAAACACATTGTCAAGTTTCTCCTGACTTGTTTTATTATGAGGGTTCTTTTTTCCTCTTTTATGCTTAGAAGGTGTGCCACCTTGCTCTTTGTTACGCAAAGCACGTGTAAGTCGACCAACTGAAACTCTCACGACTTTTTTAAAAAACTTTTTGCAAACTGGAATCTAGCACTGTTTCTCTTGTCAAATAATATTGTCTTGTGTATTTTCTGGAGTCACTTTGAGCAGTATTGGTTAATTTTGAAGTAAGTTTGATTTGGTCACATAAGTAGGATGTCTGTAAATAATAATTGGCGAGTTCATACAAATCTTGAAAAATAGTTTCAAGCTGTTGAAGAGTAATGAGTTTATGGCATTCTTTAAAACAACGACATTCGGATGCATCAAACTGTTTGGCAGCAACTACATTACCCTTAATGTTTGTATACTCACGTCCACTATTTCGTAATTTTTTTCTTATATTACGTTGTCATTGACTTTTATCTGCAAATTTTCGGCGAGCACCACGTTTCATACTTCTTAGAATTTCTCCAGGATTCGCAATGTCGTTAGACTGAAAATTGCTTTGTAAATTCGGCGACTTTGTAAATTCGTAAAACCGGCTCAGCTAGAAAAAGCGTTTTTCTAGCTGGGTCGGTTTGCTCCATCCGCATTACATGTCCTACCCACCTCAGACGTCCTATCTTAATGTGTTTTACAATATCTGGTTCCTGGTATATTCTATAGAGTTTGAAGTTGTATCGTCTTCTCCAGACACCATTTTCATTTACCACTCCATATATTCGCCTTTTTTTCTTTAGAAACAACCTAACATGTTTTTATTGCTTTTTGTTAAAGTTCAGGTTTCTGAACCATATGTTAGGACTGGGCGTATAATTGTTTTGTAGAGTTTTACTTTTGTATTTCTTGATATAATTGTAGATTAAAAAAGGAATGATGGTGATCTAGGAGAGGGGATACTTGTCCCTGTCTCTAACGGTGATACCGCCGTGGGACCTTAGCAGGAGATTGGCGTTAATTTTTCTATACTCCCTAAGAGCATGTTCTCGGGGGAAATGTAGTCTAGGTCTGGTAGCTAGTACGTTGGCACGGCCTTGATTGTGCCTGATATAATACGACAAGCCTGGTTTAGTCGGCGGAAGGCTCTTGTTCAATTTCATTTGGATACTACTAGTCTTATCGCCCATGATAACTTCGACACCTTTGTTGCATAGCATAGCATTGATGACATCAGTCATCTTTCTGCATGAAATCGATCGCATTAATTTATATATTATCCCTCGTCTTCATATGGTATTGTACGCTGTTAAAAAATCAATGAAAACAGTAGATATTTTTAGCCGTCTTTGAAAGTCTGTTTCTATATGGTTCGTCAGTGCTAGGACTTGGTCTGTGTAGCTGCAGCTTGCTCGAAATCCTGCTGTATTCACAAGTATATGTTGAAATATTGTTTGTACGGCAATCTTTCAAAAATATAGTAGTACAATTGGGCGGTCATTTTTTGGGAGATCGTCAGCTTTACCTTGTTTTAATTTTTTTGATGACTTTAACGACGATTTTTGCTTTTTTGATTTGGTGAGGAACATTTGGCGTCTGAAGAATGTAGGAGAAGAACTTTGCATGCTATTATCTACCTAGTAAACGTACCACTGTGCTTTAGAAACTCAGCCCGAATGTCATAAAAGCCAGATGCTTTTCTCGTTTTCATTTCATTAAGAGCTTCCGTAATATCTTCACAGGTGAAAGGGTTGGAATACTTTGTTTCAAGTGGACAAGTGAATTTTAACACGTTGCAAAACTTTGTTTTAGAACTTTTTTGATAACATATGCAATGTAGACACCGTATGGCATCTTCCGCAGCGAAAGTGTTAAAGTCTTGAGATCTTTTTTAACTGTCACAGTCTTCTTGAACCAATGGCTTGGAGTGACATTTCATGGCGTTATCCCGTTCATCGTAATGCTTCGCATTTATACGTAGAATTTTGGACTGAACAAGAAAAATTAAATAAATATTTCATATTAAAGATTATAAAATTTATATTAACAGTTAAACTATAAATAATTATATCCGATCATCGATCCAAATTCATCGATTAAGTCCGTCTCTGATGATGGCCAGTTATTAAAATGCACAAACTGGTTTTTCCAACGAACTAAATTTGCTGTGTTATGTACCTCTTGAAATATCTTATTTTAAATAATTTTGTTGGAATTCATTGACTGCGAAATGAATAAAATTCCCAGTAAGAAAAAACAAGATCTTCACTAACAACATATTGTTTTAATAGCTTGTTTAATTTTATGCTGATTGTAGTCCTGCAGACAAAAAAATTCGCAATAATGTCGCAATAAATTTTGAAATAATGCTTCCGTGATTATTCTGATTGTTGTTTTGGTGTAATGGGACAGTTAGACGAACGTAAGTGTTTTAACATATTTTATAACTGTGATTTAAGTATAATTGCACGATATTCTATAACGTCTATAACTTAGATATAACTAATTCTATGATCATGATCAACTTAAATTTCGTCGAGTAACGGCGTTTTCGATCGACCTCGACTTCGTAATTAATAATGCCAGTTCTTTATAATGCCGTGGTAAAAAATTATAGTAAATTTTGTGAAAATGTAGAAAACAAAAGTTTTCAGTGTTTTATTGTTAGATTTCTTTTATACTTTAGATTGCTGAATAAACAACATAAATAAAGATAAAGAAATTGTCACCAAGAAAGTGATTGCAATGTCCCATAGACCCTTTACATCAGCCTTAGCGAGGGTTCACACCAGTGCAAAGAGTTCTTCAGATCAACAAGCTGTACCACCCGTGGGTATGTTAATAAACATAGATTCAGATGATTTGAAATTGGCTGAAAGTAAATCACCACCACCGATAGACGAAATCAACGAAATAATTTTTAATAGCCAAGTTACCAACAGATACAATTACAAGTTAAGTGGGGATATAGAGAAGGATTTTAAGGAGGCAGTTAGTTTGTTACCACAATATACTGCGGGAAAAAGAGATTCGGTAAGTTGTTAACATTATTTTTTTCTTTCAGAGAACGTAGTACTTTTCCTTCGTGACTGACATCCTTTTTTCGCTACATGTCTTCTCTTGATTTATCTTTCATTTGTTCCATCTATATATATATATATATATATATATATATATATATATATATATATATATATATATATATATATATATATATATATATATATAATGAGACTTCTTCATAACGGACATCAACAGGGAAAATAATTGCCCCTTATGTAGAGTTATCGCTTAATCAATTGAAATAAAAAAAAGGTTTCGATTTGCTTTATCTTTAATTATGTATTTTCGTATATATTTGCATAAGCATATTCACAAATAAAACAAAAAAAATACTAATGTAAATAAGGTAAGAGTTACTTCTTAAAAAATCATCAATTTTGGTTTATTTTTTGTTTTGAACATTATTTTTCATAATTTTCTACTTAACATTTAGAATTACATCAGATATTTTTTGACGTATCTTGCATCACCTTTATGTATAAAAAATAATTCTAAGTCTCTAAATTTTAGATAAGCATTATTTAAATTACACTGAACAGCAAAAAAAGTAGCCACCCTATAAATTTCTGAAAATAAAAATTCATTGGAAGTTTTATTCACTGTTTCATATTATTGCGCCTCAATTTAAATACTCTCCGAGTCATAGAAAACGGGCCACCCTAAATATTTAAAATATTTTCGAAATTATTATTTATTGCTACAAAATTAAGCATTTATTTTGTTGTATATTGAATTAACATTATTTTATTTTTAATGTGTCTTGGGTTATTTAAGTTAAATGGGTTGTTGCTAAAGCAAACCGACCCTGTAACTGGATTGAGGATATTCGTAGAACCTTTAAAACAAAACAATTTTGAGAAAAAGTTGTTTACAACTTGATTAATTTTCGAGGAAGCGATTGTTTTGAGAAATGTTTGATATTGTAAAGGGTTCTAATGGGTTTTAAACGCATCTCAGTATTACAGTAACCGACTTAGTGTGAAGTAGTCTTCAGTTAATAACGATGGAGAATTTTCAAAAATCGGTTGAAATTGTAACGTTACTGGGAAGTGGATTAAGTCAAAGACAAGTTGCAAGACAATTGAATGTTAGTCGTTCGACTGTACAAAGGACCCAGCAACGATTTATTGTCACAGGATTTCACCAACGGCGACCTGGTACGGGTCAAAAAAGGAAAACAACCGCTAGGAAAGATCGCGTCGTCCTTCTTGCTGCATTACGGAATCGGACCCAAACCGCTAGAATGCTTCAAGGCCATTTACAGCAAGCTCAAGGACCAGCAATCAGCCTTTCTACTATTCGACGAAGATTAAGGGAGCAAGGTTTGACAGCTTGTAGTCCAGCAACGGGACCCTTACTTTCCCCAGCTCACAAAAGTCGAAGACTAGATTTTGCCCGTAAGCACATCAATTGGACAGCAGACGATTGGAAAAAGTATTGTTTACGAATGAGTGTAGAATGTCTATTAATGGTAAAGACGGACGTAGTAAGGTGTACAGACGAGCTGGAGAACGTTTCGCTGGTTGCATTCGGGCACCACGGGTTGCTTTTGGTGGTGGTTCAGTAATGTTTTGGGCAGGGATTTCTTTCGATGCGCATACGGATCTCGTAGTGATCGATAGAAGCGCATTAACAGCAGTAAGGTACATAACGGAAATCTTACAACATCATGTGATGCCCTAAGCTGGATTTATTGTCAACGAATTCCTGCTAATGCAGGATAATGCGAGACCACACACAACAAGGATAGTAATGGAGTACCTTGACGAGGTTGGTATTCAAAAAATAGACTGGCCTGCTCAAAGCCCCGATTTAAATCCTATTGAGCATATATGGAGCCTGCTAAAAAGTCGCGTTAGACATCACATACCTGCTCCAACAATACCAGGAGAGCTCCAGATGGCACTCATTGAGGAATGGGCCACTTTTCCCCAAAGAGATATCCAAAACATTATAAATTCTATGCTAAATCGAATGAGGACTGTCATCCAGAATAGAGATGGCAATACCCATTACTGAAAATGGATACCAGCTTTATTTTTAATATACAGTTCATTGTTGTTTTAAAAACTGTAAGTTGATTTTTTCAATAAATTTCCTATTTTTCTTAAATTTTTTATTTTTGAATGATGTTTTACGATAATGATGTATACTAAACGAGTATTGATTAAATATACGAAAAAATAAATGCTTAATTTTGTAGCAATAAATAATAATTCGGAAAATATTTTAAATATTTGGGTTAACCCGTTTTCTATGACGCGGAGTGTATTTATTGCGATCATGTAAGGTAAACGCTCCTATTTTCGACAGTACCCCAATTATCGGCAGTAATTCTACATAATCGACAAAAATAAGAATTCTTGTGCGTGATTATTGGACGAAAGTATTTCACTAATTTATAAGGACCTTTATCTACGCCTATGAACAATATGCCAATTGTCAGACCAAAACTGCAATCACTTTTAAAAATACCTATATTGGTCAGTTGGCGCCAATCTCTTGTGAGAAGTGTTTCTCGTGTAACTTATATGTGTTCAGAAACAGGTAAGCTACAGAATGCTATAATTCCTGATTAAAATATCAAATAACCGTTTTACTATGTTTTATATGTTGAGAAATAGTTTATTTTGATTATTTGTTGGAAAAAACTATATAGCTTTTTGTAGCATTTTGAGGCTGCCGATAATAGGTACGTAAATATTAGCAGATGATCCAATCATAGGCTGGAGTGCCGATAATTGGTTATATGCATTAGACTATATATAAGCTGATTTTAGCGTAATCTTTTAACTTACTAGGACAAATGTTTGGTCATTATATGCAATAAAAAACGATGTTTTCTTGTACCAATTTTTGGCATCCCGTATCTCTAGTAGAAATAGCCATAATTTGACCGAGTATAACACTGCCGATAATACATGCCTATACGTGCCGATAATTGGAAATTCTGTGTTTTAGACTACAATTCAGAAATTAGCAATGGAAAAGAGAATTCAATATTCTGCTGAAAATATAAACAAAGCTGTTGTAGCTGTTCAGTAAGGAATGCTATTTAAAACAGCTAGCAGTTGTTTAAGGTACCCAGATCGACTCTACAGGATAAAGTAAAGGGTAGAACTTCTTTAGAGAAGAGATCTGGACCAAGGACCACACTAACAGAAGAAGAAGAAAACCTACTGGTAGCATGGCTATTTCGGATTACAGACTGTAGATGTCCTGCAACAAAAACGCAGTTGTTGGATGTTCAGCTAGTGCTTATAGGACTTAATACGCCTAATAATTTCGTGGATGGTAGGCCTGGACGTAAATAGTACGAACTATTTTTAAAAAGGCATCCCGAACTGTCTACAAGAATTTCAAAAAACCTAACTTATGCTAGAAACACTATAACAGAAAATCGAATTCGTCAACGGTTTATTGAAGTACGGACCTTTTCAGAAAGTACAAACAATCGCAACATAACTTTTGATCCTAGTGGTGTATTCAATTGTGATAAATCGGCTTTTTTCCTGACTCCTAAGGGAGACAAAGTGTTGGTTAGAAAGGGGAATAGAACAGTTTATTCGTTTGTTAGCAACGATGAGAAGGAATGTCTGACAACTTTGGTTACCTGTAGTGCCTCCGGTCAAATTTTACCACCCATGATGTTTTTTTAAATATATTAGAATTCCCAAATCAGTTATCGAGAAAATACCGGCTCACTGGGGGATAGGAATGTCTGAAAATGGGTGGATAACTGACGAAAACTTTTTTGAGTACATCGCTAATATATTCCACCCTTGGTTAGTTGCTCAAAAAGTGCAGTTTCCAGTTATACTGTTTTTCTACGGTAAGTTCACCCTTAACGATGGCCCTAAGTGAATTTTGTAGTAATAATAATATTATTCTAATAGCTCAGTGTCCAAACGCAACACATATTTTACAGCCTCTAGACGTTGCAGTCTTTCGATCATTAAAACGTGAATGGAAAAAGAGATTAAAGAGAGAAAGATTAAAAAATGGTAAATATTCCCGATATAGCTAAGTGGTTTCAAGGGTTGCGAACTTGTGCCTTTTAATGTTGAAAATATTAGATTTAGAAAATACTTTAAAAAATACATGGGAGCACAAAACTGTCAAAAGATACAAGAACAACGACAACCTACAGAATTTCAAGTCGCCCTAAGAGTTGTAGAAGAATGCATCTCAATTTATATGCTTCGATTGTTTGAGCTTTCTGGGTCAATTTGGGAAGAACCAGTAGAGCACACCAGTTTATTTTCATTATGGAAGAAAATGAAAGTCAAAGCCATGAACAAGTCTTCCAATGAACTTCCAGTCGACTTTGTTACGAATGAGTCATGTACAGAAGTGGAAATTCATAATGAAATGGGCGACCAAGAAACAACTGCAAATAACGAATTCAATGATAACTTAGAAAATAAGAACAACACATTCGACAAGAAAGCAAATGACAATGAGGTTGATGTTACAGAATTTATTGACTGTACAAATTTATTTCTCCCGGTAGGCGTCGCTAAAGATATTTCTATAATTCCTTTGAAACAAAACCTTTAATAAATGAAATTTTATAATCCATTCCCCTCCGGTAAATCCTCGTCACAGCAGCTTTCTCCATCTTTAAAACAAAACCTTCAACAAATGAAATTTTATAATCCATTCTCCTCCGGTCAATCTCGTCACAGCAGCTTTCTCCATCTTTGAAACAAAACCTTCAACAAATGGAAACTTCCTAAGTTACACTGCCATCCATAAATCATTGAGATTTTGATACTGAGTTAAGTTCGAATTTAGACAAGAATTTTATGGATAAATATATTCCAACTCCGTTCAAAACTACACCTAAGGAAATATTGCTAAGCGGAAAGTGATAAAGGGTAAAGTACATATCTAACTAAATATTTATGTACTCTATATAATTATTCAAATCTTGGGTATCTAACTCATGCCGAAAAAAGGATCTTTGATGTTCCGAAAATTAGAGCATGCATTTAATTTAGAATGCCGATAATCGGAACTTAGGACACTTTTCATTTTATTAATATTTTAAATATTATAAGTTTGTTTTAGGATAAAATAAATATTTTATAATTGTAGTTCAGTTAAATTGTATTTTTGCTTGGAAAGTTTTGGGGTAGTTCTAATTTTTTCATTCCATATGTTTTTTGGGCTGCTTAATCCGAATCTGAGGTTTGCGGACAAAATTTCGTGACGCAACATTAAAAAAAACAGAATAAACCGTTTTTTCTTCTTTTTTCGGGTTTTTTGCTTAAAACTCGAAAACTATCAACTTTTGGTAAATGGTCTGTTTACAGAAATTAAAGTATGCAAAGAGGTTTATGCAAAACCCACCTTTTACATTTCAATATTTAATTTTTATGGATGCTGTCATTTGATAAATGTCACATGGTTTTCCGCACAAGTAATTAAAAAGAAAAAAGGCAAAAATTATGCAAATTCAGTAGGTAGGTAGAAGTCGTAACAAAATAAAACTTAAAATCTCGTTACTTATGATCATATATTATTATAATTATAAATTATAATATGCAAAATTTATATGAGCCGTTGTCTTTTGGAAGGCCCTGGCTGAGGTTCTTCGATAACGATGAGTCCTGGTTCTGGTTGTTCTGGAAAATAAAAGTTTAAAGTTAAGTCATTTATCAAGAAGAGATGAAGATTGCAAAATAGATTGTGAGATTAAACATACCTTCCGCATCGTACAGAGGTTCTTCGATGGCATTGGGTCCTGGCTCAGGGTCTGATTGCTCCATCGTCAGGGTCGGGAGTCGTTCTCCTGGAAAAGAAAAAGAGGAGAGACACATATCATATATCAAGGAGAGATGAATGACATACAAAATAACTTGTTAGATCCAACATACCTCTCTCTCTTTCCTCAGTTTCTTCTACGTCTATGTCAGAGCTGTCTTCTGGGGGCTCAACATTGTTACACAGTCCTTCGCATGATGTACATATTGGGGAACAATGGAGTCCCTCCTTCCTGCATCCACTATTGCGTTCACAGCCCTTTTCACATTTACATGAAATGTACCGATTATTGAGTTTGGTGCAGGGTCCAAAGTAGTTGGTACTGGCACAAAACCACTACTAGTTTTTTACCATCCCCATTCACTTGGGTCTTTTTGTTGCTCGTTAGGTGTGGCTTGATCGGATAACCACTGCTGCACCTGATAGTAAACTCTCAGTAAATGTTCTCGTGCAGCAGTTTTAGTTGGGGGCAATGAGGAAATGTTGGTCTTATTTTTGAATGATGAAGATACGTATTGTTTATATCTTAAATCGTTTAGTTTTGTCTCTTTTTTTTCCATATAGAGCCGTGAGAAACATGTTTCCTGCTGTGGCAATCTCATCTTGACTTGAATTAGATCTTTGAAAGCTTCAATTACCGATTGCAAATCTTTGTTATTCTGCAGGACTTTAAGAAATTTCAGTTTCCCTTGATTAAACAATGCAGAAGTAGTATCACAACCACTCATTGCATGCAGGAATAAAATATGATCCAATAGGATTTTCTCAGCAGCCAGATAAGGGTTGTAGAGGCTTTGAGAAACTTTTCATATTTCTGGCCTAAAAAAATACATTTTGTATATCAGGGCTAGAAAGGCCAATCAAAATGACCAGTAGGTCGATATCTTCCCCCACCACTCTCACATGTTCATTTGACGGGGTCATCTCAAGAGCTGTTGTGATAATTAGGATATCAGCATCTTCCACAGCTTGCTTTGAATGAATTTTTACATCATGAAGTTTCTCCATTAACATAGATATAAACCGGCTCTTGTTTTTTGGGTTTGCAAGAAAACTATCCTGCGACACAGTGGGCACCATCATTTCTGTAAATGATATTGCAGCAGATTGTTTTCTTTGTGCACTTCTCAATCGTTCTAAATGCTTGGTGCTACCACAAGCCTCGTCAGGGTAGCCATTAAAAACGACAATAGCTCTTGATTTGTAGTTTGATTTGACATATGATACATAACTGCTGCATATGTCTGCATATGTCTGACCTTGGCGCCATTTTACCCGGTGTAACAAAAAACCCCCGTCGATGACATATTTTGTATCGTTAATACAAATTTAAAAAGTGGGTTTTGCAGTCACACCGGTGCCAATTGCCAATTTTCAACTTGCACTTGAGACCGAACGGTTCGTCTGTACAATAACCAAAATAGTGACATATTTGTAAAGAACTTTAAGTACTTTAATTTCTGTAAACAGACCATTTACTAAAAGTTAACAGTTTTCGAGTTTTAAGGAAAAAACCGGAAAAAAGGCAAAAAAACCGATTTCTTCTGGTTTTTTAAATGTTGCGTCACGAAATTTTGTCCGCAAACCTCAGATTCAGATTTAGCACCCCAAAACACATATGGAATGAAAAAATCAGAACTTCCCCAAAACTTTCCTACTAGTAAAAACTTTACAGTACAAATTTACTGAATCAATTGTGATAGATTTTATTAGCCCAAAGCATAAACTAAATACACGTAGTTCAGGTAATTTGGTTACTAAACTAATAAAATGAATCTCCATTGTGCTTAACGTGCTAAAGGTGCCGATAATAGATTACCTTACCTTATGCTTGTTTTTGTGGTTTTCTGTAGTCGCCGTTTATCTTCTAAGTTGAAAACATTTAATTAAACAGTAATTTAGCATTTTAAACTTGGTTTTCAACTAAGTAAATAGTTAAGATATGGTGTTATCTAAAGTAGATGTTTCTCGAAATATTGCATTGCTACAAGACGGAAGAAGTCAAGTTTATGTATCCGAAACTTTAGTTATTCCGAAAACTACAGAACGGAGAGAAACTACAGTACTTGAACTATAGTTCCGGTTGTAGAAGAGTTACCTCGCTAAGAGATGATCGTTTTATTTTGATGAATTTTTAAAGAAATCGCCATTCGACTGCAATTGCTGCAAGAAACCGTCTGCAGAAAGTTCGAAAGGTAAATGTTAGTGAGAGAACGGTTAGAAGACGCCTAAATGAAAGAAGGCTAATGGCAAGAAGTTCACATATTGTTCCCAAATTACAACCCAGAAACTGCAAAAATCGATTCATTTTGGACAAAATCAACACTGGCATATACAGGATTGAAGTCCATTTGTCTTTACTGATGAATTTAGGTTCTATTTGAAGTCAGGCGATGGCCGAGAGAGGGTTTGGAGACGGATAAATGAAAGATATGCCAAGCTTATATGACCCAGAGAAGAAAGTTTGGTGATGGTGGTGTCATGGTTTGGGCTGGAATCTCATTTGAAGCTAGAACTGAACTTATTTTCATTAATGGCCCACTGAACGTTTACCGGTATGTTTTATCGCAGGGTTAGAAGTCAACCAGACCAGCCAGAGAGTCTTGCAGAACTTCAAAACATGTTTCGTGAAGAATATTAACGTAATCCTCAAGTTTTTATTCAAAATTTGTTCTTTTCCCTTACAAAATGTATGCAAACAGTTATTGATGACGTTATGGCACAATAAGTACTTGATATTTTGTTCAAGTTCAAACGTAATTTTTATTGTTTGTATTTTATTCGTTTCGATATTTCGATATTAAACTATTTTCTTTTGTAACCTAATTAAATAAATTATGCTCAGGAATCGAGAAGTAAAGGCCATGTTTTGTTTTAAAAATAAAAGATTTGAGTATACAATATGAAACAGTGCATAAAACTTTCAATGAATTTTTATTTTCGGAAATTTATAGGGTGGCCACTTTTTTTGCCGGTCAGTGTATATACAGTTGTAGAAAGTTCTAGTTCATCGTCACTTTTATTGTCGTAAACATTGGACACCTGTTCGTTTTCTTTAAAATCACTCGTTTTCTTAAAAATCACAAACACATCTAGCTAAGTTTTTTTCAGGATTTTCCGTCAATAGAGCTGCATCAATATGTAGGTAGTTAAACCAATTTTCAACTCCAACTTTCACAAAAGATTGACAATGTTGTCGCTCCAATTGTTTTTACCTCCTAAATCCCAAATCTGCACCTAATGAAACACTTTTAAATTGTTTTGGTTGAAACATATCTCCATGCTGCCACAATCCAAATTAAAGTATTACAGCGTTAGCTTTCGTTATGGAATTCTCTAGTTCAGCAGTTAATAAAGAACATTCTATAGATGATAACATTTTTCCCATCAAAAACCTTCTATACAGGGATTTAAAGTTTTTAATTATTCTATGGTCTAACAGTTGACACTGTGCTGTAGTATTAGTTGACAAAAATATTATTAATATGTTAAATAACTGAATATCCGAATGGGATGTTGCGTTGTCTAGGAATAAGAGAATTTTTCTCTTTTGACGTTGCATTTTTCTGTCCAATTTGTGTAGTCATTCCCTTATGATATCTCTGGTCATCTCCAGGCCTTCTTGTTGTAGTACCAGTTGACTTGGCCTTTATGCACATGAAATTTTTTAAAACATAGAGGATTGTTACTCCTATCAAAAACCAAAGGTTTTTCTTTTTTCCCAATTAAATTTGTCCACAATAATACTGCCAGCCTTTTCTTAACAAATTTACCCTCAGTGCACTTTTCATTATGAAATGTAAAAGTTTTACTTGGTAAGGCTCGATAATTCAGACCAATCTCGTCAGCGTTATAAATAAATTATTTTGACATTCGCTTTTGGCATTTATTTGGCGTTATAAATATCTTCAGGAAAATACCATTTAATACATTTGGCAGTTTTCTTTGCCATTCTGAAACGTCGTCAAGGTTAACATTTGCAGCTTCTTCAGAAATTGCTCTTAACCATTGGAAGCTTTAAAATTCAAATTAAGTTCTTTCGCCGCCTCTAAAGCGCTTTCTTTTATTATCAGTACAGATAATGGAATGTTCTTACTTCTCACAGTTCTCACTTTACAAAACCAATCTTACACTTTAGTATTGATTGCAGCACCTTCAGTTTTAATCCTCTTTTTTTATTGAACATTTCTACTTTCCCTATACCACTTTTTTAAATCGGTTTTTTCCTTTAAAATGTCACTAACCTGAGTTTTCCTATTTGAAACTTTTTGGTCAAAACTCGAACACTATAATTTTTTTTTCAGATGCTCCTATCACCGATATTTTTTATGTTCTGTACTGAGAATAGGTCGTAATATATTTTTCATACCCCTAAGGGGTAAGGGTGGTTCACTCCAAACATTTTTTTTTATTTTTTAGATAAAAGTTTTATTTTAATTTTTCCATGATTTGGAATTAAAAAATACATACTTAATTTTCACCTCTCTATTACTAACCCCTATTTGTTAATAGCCATATTAGTGTCACAGAGTTAGTTGCCATACTTCTCCGAAATGGATTGAGAGATTTTTACGAAATTACATACAATACGTACAAGCCTTTAATTTTTATCATTTTATCACCAACCCCTATTGTTAAATTGCAATATGAGTGTCACTTTGTGTCACAGAGTTAGTTGCCATAGTCCTCTGAAACGGCTTAACCGATTTTTATGAAATTTGACATGTATATTCGGTATGTCTGAGAATCGGTTGTAATATATTTTTCATACTCCTAAGAGATGAAGGTAGTCCGCTCCAAACAATTTTGTTATTTTTTGACATTTTTTTTAATTTTATTTTTTTATGATATATTAAACTGTATGAGATTGCCTGGACTCCCACCTTCTTCTTTCTCTCCCACCTAACAATTTAAAATTAAAAGTAGGATCAGTTGTCATTGTGTTGCGTATTATTAATCAACCTTGACTGTGCATTGGAACGAGACTGACTGTGAAAAAGCTAATGAATAATGTCATTGAGGCAATGATCATCAAGGAAAAATACAAAGAAAATGTCTTGGTCCCGTGCATATCGATGATTCCAATGAAGGTACAATTTGATTTTAAAAGTTTACAATTTCCTGTATGGTTGGCTTTTGCAATGACAATAAACAAATCACAAAGTGAACCGTTGGAAGTTTGCGGAATTAACTTAGTTTTCGGAGTAACGGAATTTCCATATTTTGCGCATGAACAATAATTATTTGCGCGTCGGAAGGCCTTCATCGTTATATATATATATATATATATATATATATATATATATATATATATATATATATATATATATATATATATATATATATATATAAATTATGATTTTTGAGGATGCAGTCAGTTTATTTGGCCCACAAGACAAAGAAAACTCTTTGACTTACTGTCAAGCTTTCGAATTTTATTTAATTCTTTTTCAAGACATCTATAAAAAGCAATATAAATTAACTAGTTAAAATTGTTAATTGTCTTACTTACTAGTCGTGAGATTACAGTTGTTAATACTATTGTACTCCACAAAACAAACCACTATAAATATATTAAAAATTTTGTATTAAAAATAACTATATTGTCACTATATATGTCATTGTCATGGTTTGATTAATGGACATATATGAATGAAAATACAGTTACTTTATGTGGAAAGCAAAACCAGTAACAATGGTTTTTATTATAATTTATTTAATTGTCTATAAAAAATATAAATTAATCCAGTCAGCAGTTTGGCTTAAGCACATATGAATTTTTAATGTTAGGATGTCAATAGAAAATGAGATCTTGACGGTATTTATTGATATGTTAATATGTAACAATAAATGTTACTTAATTTGTCAATATCTGATCTTCTATTTACACATTTTTTATTTTTTTGTATATGTGTCATTTCTAAAAATAACCGTTTCTGTTCATGTTTCTGCCTCTCTAGAATTGAAGCTTGTGAAAAATTAAATGTGTGATTTAGATTGATGGAGTGTTCAGCTAATGCACAAGCTTGTGATTTCTTAGTTTTTACATCACTTTTATGAGAAATAATTCTGCTGTGTAATGTTCGAGAAGTTTCTCCTATATAAACTTTATCACAGTTTGAGCAAGGTATTTGATACACTACTCTAGAACTTTCATCAGTTGTTAAAGGATCTTTAGTTTTAGTGTATAAATGTGCTATGGTTTTTAACATTTCTGGTGGCAATTTTTATGTTTTCTAATCCTTTAAATAATTTGAGAAGTTTTGGTGTTAAGAATGGAATATAAGGTAAAGATCCAAAAGTTTGTGGTGTTATTGGTATTAAGGTGTTAACTGTCAGGCTATTGTTTATTTCTTGATTTGCCATTTTTACTGTGATTTGTTTTTTATTGTTGGTATTGTCGATCAATGTGATGGAGGTTGGAGAGTTTGCAGTACTAAAAATTAATTTATTGAGTAAGCCAACGGGATAAGAATTTTCAATTAGTATGTTTTTTAGTCTCTTTAAACTTTGTTCTCTATATGTTGGATGAGTTATTCTAGTTACTCTACTTTTTAGCCCCAAAATTAAGTTTATTTTCATTTTTGTAGGATGTTCTGAATAGTAATTAATGAATCTATTGCTAGAAATTGGTTTTCGATACCATTCTGTTTTAAGACTATTGTCATGTGTGCGATGGACAATCATATCTAAAAAAGGGAGACTGTTGTTTTGTTCTCTTTCTGCAGTAAATTGTAATTGGCTACATTGGTTGTTAAAAATATTTAAGACGTCAATTATTTTGTCATTGGGTACAGCTAGGATCAAATCATCTACAAAACGTTTAACAAATGGAATATGAATAGGTATTATTTTTAAACATTCCTCAATGAGATCATCAAGAGCATAATTGCAAATGATAGGTGATAAAGAGCTTCCCATGGTAATGGTAATTTAATTTAATATATAATATATATATATATATATATATATATATATATATATATATATATATATATATATATATATATATATATATATATATATATAGACCAGTGGTTCCCAAAGTCTTTAGTTCGCGGCGCACTTAATAAACTAGACTTTTACCGCGGCGCCCTGAGTCAAAATATTGATTTAACGTCTAACTTTAACTGTAGTTAATACGGTTTCTGTTGCAGTTGATATGGTTGTGTTAATTTAATAATAATGAAACATACTTTAAATTCACAAACAATTTATTGAAAAAATAATTACAGTAATTAATGGGATAAAAGAGCTTGTTCTTGTTCATTACACATCTTTTCAAATCTCGGAATCAAACTGGACACAGCTACCCTCATTTCTTGTTCCACGTTAATTTTCGCACGGTATTTACTTTTTATTACAGCGACCGCCGAAAATCCAGCTTCGCACAAATAGGATGTTGCAAATGGAATTAAGATGCGCAGAGCTTTACCACTCAGCAGCGGATATTCATCTTTTACTGATATCCAAAAATCAGTTAGTTCCGTGCAGCCAAACTTTGTCTTCAACGTATTGTCGCAAGCCAAATCAATGAGATTTTCTTGTTCTAAAGAAGTAAATTCAGAAGAAGCTTCCGCTCTAAATGGATCTTGAATCCATGCAAACTGGTCGATATTATCAGCTTGAAAGTATTTTTTGAACCATTTGATAAGCTCTGATAAGTGATCCGCAAAAATAGATTTATTATTGCAAGAGATATTAACTTCATTGGAGATAATACACTCCTGCAACAAGGGACAACAATCATTGATATTATAATCATTAATTTTTCTCTTCCATACATCTAATTTTTTTCTGAAAGCTGAAATCTTCTCCGCCAATTTTAAAATGTGCGTGTTGCGGCCTTACAGGGAGAGTTTCAACGCATTTAACTTTTCAAAGATATCACATAAGTATGCTAGATGAATCAAAAAATCCGTTTCTACAAAGTACTTGGCATACTGGTGTTTTTCTTCTTCAAGAAAAATGTACATTTCTTGCCGTAATTGAAACGTACGAGACAAAACATTACCACGAGAGAGCCATCGTGAGTGGCAGTAGTATAACAGAGACGTGTGTTCTGCACCCATATCCTCAAACATTTTTTTGAAAAACCTTGCTTTCACCGGCCTAGTTTTTATATAATTTACCACAGTTACCACACGTTCTAAGACCAAATTTAGTAAAGGACTCATATTCTTTGATGCAAGCGCTTCTCTATGAATGATGCAATAGGTCCATACTGAATCCGGAGCTTTGTTTCGAACAAGCGCCTGTAATCCTCCATAACGGCCAGACATTGAACGACCACCATCAGTGCAAACACCAACGCACTTTGTCCACTCCAAATTGTTTTCAACCACAAATGTATTCAGGATCTCGAACAAGTCTTGCGCCTTTTTACTTGCAGTGATTTTTTTACAAAACAGAACATCCTCCACAATGGTATTATCATCCAAGAACCTTATGTAACAAATCAAGTGTGCATCTTCACTAGAATCTGTTGCCTCATCCAACTGTAACGCAAATTCACTTTCTTTTATTTTTTCCATTATTTGATCATTAAGATCCTCCGCGATACGCTGAATTCTGCGACTGATGGTGTTGTTAGATAAAGGCACCGATGAAAGAAGTTTTCCCGCAGATTCTCCGATCATAATGTTTACCAAATCTGCAGCAGCCGGTAGAATTAATTGTTCTGCGATTGTGTGGGGCTTTTTACACTTTGCAACTTTATACGCAACCTTGTATGATGCCAGCAAAGCATTTTTAGGTATCGACAAATGCTTGGAAAAGTTACCTTTTTGTTGCTTCAAATCATTTAACTTCCTGGTAAAAAAGCTACGAGGTTTGTCAGCAAAGTTTGGATGATTGGCTTCCAAGTGGCGTTTTAACTTACTTGGAAGCATGCATTCTGGAGCCAAAAGTTTCAGGCACAATACACATTGTGGTCTCTCTTCATCATTGACGTTTGTTGATGTAAAGCCAAAATCCAAATAGCTGTCATCATATTAACGGTATTTTCGTTTCTTCACGACTCTACCACTATACCCTGTCTACCCAACAGACGGAGTTATCACGTGAATACCATGTGAACTTATGAAATATTATAATCATTCCTGCAAACTGTCAAACTAGTCAGAATTCGTGACAAACAGTTGGTCAGTGAGAGAACAATAATACTGTCATTAGTGCTATCATCCTAACTGCGCTGGTCGACTATTCGTTCATAGTTTTGGACGGTTCGGCCACTTGTTGAGAAGAAACCTATTATACGAATACGTTCGCATTGAACCAGTGACGTACCAGAAAAATAAAATAAAAAGTTATTATACAGATAAAAATTGAAATAAACGATTTTATAACATGTTATGTACATTGTAATGAAAAAAAAAACCGTAAATTGCAATAGGATGATTTGGGAGCGTTATAAAAGCTTGAGATACCGCCAAAAAGGTAAATACCGCAAGCTTCACTGTACGGGAAATATATATATATATATATATATATATATATATATATATATATATATATATATATATATATATAGTGTTAATTTTAAACAATTTCTAGCATTTGGCGTAGAAGTGGACAATACAATTTTAAAATATAACCTCAATCTGACACTATAACTTAAAAATTTTTAATGCAATACAAAAATAATAGAAGTTCCTTAAAAAGTAAACAATAAAACCTGGAAGTGTCTTTAACAAATGGGGAGAAATGGCAATCAAAATACTATAGGCTAACTTTAGGCAATGTGGACATTATACACATGTAAACTTAAATGTGTACGTAATGGTAGCTTACCCCACTGATGCTTTAAAGTGTGCACCCGGTCTTACGTGATAGGTCGAATTCAGGAGGTGTCTCTGTGATGAAAGGTATAACTGTATTTGGTTCAGGTTCCGACCATTCATAGATTCATTTGGTGGTCATGTTGAACTCGGTAGCAGCAGCTAATTCTGCGGTTTGTATTGGAGATTTTCTGGAGGGCAGTCGACCTTGGTTTGCATCTTTTATATAGTTGTGAATCGGCAGCGCCGTGTTGCGCTAAGGATCTTGTTATATACTTTGGTCAGCAGATTGAGTCGGCGAAGGTGTAATGGTGTAATGTCGCTCAGCATTGGTACTAAATGGGTTGGTGTAGGTTTGGGTGAGCTGGATATCAATCCTTTGAACATCAGTACTGTTGATCCATATTGGTATGCAATATTCAGCTAGAGAATAAACAATAGCTAAGTCTGAAGACCTGAGTCTAGATACCGATGCCTCCATTTTGTGCCGCAGAGCTTCTGAATTGGTTATCCATATCTAAAATAAGGCAGTGATATAGATATTTATTTTACAAATTATTTTTACGCTTTGACTAACTTGTTTTTTAATATATATTCTCAGGTTCAGAAATAATTTATACATTTTTATACTGCGTGATTACATCCACAATAGTTTTTTGACCAATATCTGTATTAGTATATGTACTTACCTAATTTCTTTAAAGTCTTAACATATAAAATAAATACAATTAACACAATAACACAATACACAGCACAATATTTCTTCAAAATACCTTAACGTACGCCCTTGTATGCAATACCGATAACTGACCGATACAACTTCTGCGAAGTAAGTAATTTGACTGTCGCTTTTCAACAATCACGTGCAGATCACGCATTTGTATTACTCCGTCTATTCGGTAGACGAATTATAGTTTGTGGTGCATCCACTTTATTTTTAGAACCACCTTGTTTATTTAAATTCAAAAACTTTTCCATTTTTACAGTAACTTTTGTACTCAAGTAGGTGAAACAACCCTGTTTATATTCACACTGATAAACGAAACGATGCGAATAGTATGAAACTACAAATTCAACTAACTAAAATTTAGATAAGTAAAAATTTATGGTTTTAAAATGTGCACGTGCAAATAGACGATTGAATTTGCCGACCGGCAGTGATTTATGGCCTGTCGGTCCGAAGTCAATTTACAGTAGTGACAGAATTGTTTCGTGGAATTTAAAATATCGAGGATATATTGTCGGCATCAAATAAAATTACTAATAACTGAACTCGTTTATCATGGGAAACATTTTTATATAGGTATATTTTAAAAGTTAAAAAGTTGTCATAACAACTTTAGTTTAATGTTTATTTAATACTTGAAGGTCATTATGTTATTATGTCTAATATTGGAAGAAAACTTTCGCGGCGCCCCTGTAGTCGAACCACGGCGCCCCAGGGCGCCGCGGCGCACAGTTTGGGAAGCACTGATATAGACTATAAAAAAAACTTTCTACGATTTCTAAACATTTCTACCAGCCAATAGAGCGAGGCGGGATTTTTGGAACAAATAATCTCCTACAGAGCATTAAGAAGCTAATAGAAAAGACTATCGAATACAATCGACCACTCGTTCTGGCTTTTATAGATTTCCATAAAGCCTTTGACACCTTAGAATTTGACAAAATCCTGAAAGCATTACAAGCCTGCCGCATTGACTACCGATATACAAGGTTAATTTACAATACATACAAGAACACAACTATGTCAGTGAAACTACATGAAAATACGGATCATATCCAAATCGGCAGAGGAGTCCGACAGGGTAATACCTTATCGCCTAAACTGTTTACCGCAGTACTGGAATATGCTTGTAAAAAACTTAACTGGGAAGAGAAAGGCCTGAACATTGACGGTAGAAGATTAACAAATTTGAAATTCGCAGACGACATAGATTTGTTCTCGGACAACCTCAAGGAGATATGTACAATGCTACTTGAACTTCAGTTAGTGTGTGCCAGTGTGGGTCTTAAAATAAACATCTCCAAAACAAAATTCATGACAAACCTACTACCTAGCGGAAATATCAATATTGGAGACAACGAAGTAGAGCTGATGGAAAAATACATATATCTTGGACACAAAATAAAGATCGCAAGAGACAACCAAACATACGAACTACGAAGAAGAATAAACCTAGCATGGGCAGCCTATGGAAAATTCAAAGACATCTTTAAAAGCGATATACCAATTTCTTTAAAACGTAAAACATTTGACCAATTAATATGTGTTACCTGTGATGACCTATGGTGCCGAAACTTTGACATTGACAGCTACAAATTCTAAAACGCTGCAAATAGCTCAGAGGAAAATGAAAAGGTCAATCCTGAGTGTATCGCTTCGTGACCGAGTTAAAAATGAAGACTTAAGACGAAGAACAGAACGATGTAATTTCCACAAGAGATTGCTTGAGTGGAGGTCAAGGTTAGACAAAAGAAGTAAAGGAAGACCCCTACTCGTTGGACTGACGATATCAAGAAAATGTCAAGAAATTGGATGAAAAGTACTCAATATAGAGCACAATGGACAAAAATGAGGGAGGCCTATGTCCAGCAGTGGAAGCAAAGGGCTGGATGATGATGATATATATAGGCTCAGTTTAGTTTGAGTTGCCTCCATTGCTTTGACCAATATATAAGGATTAATCGAGATAATTGACCGAGTAAGTGTTTTCCAGAAGTAATTTTGTGAAGGTCGTTCAACATCGGCTATTGTACCAAAAAACAGCGATGCTTCTCATTTATTAATACAGAAGAATTGTACGGAGACTTAGCATTTTATTAAATAAAACCTTCGTTTCGTTCACGTACATTTAATATTGCATAATATTGGGTCGTCAGATAGATTTGTTGCTTTTGGATATCATAATTTAATTTAATTTTTTTTGTTACAGATTGGGTCTGAGCTAAGCTGTAGTGGAGCGGACGCTGATATTTCTTGGAAAGTTTTAATCGGTTGCATCGTTGTTGTAATTGTAGTTTTACCTTTAATTTATACGTTATCGTTAATGTTCGGTATCATAAAACCTGTAACTTACCAACATTAATACGGTGCATAGTATAGTTTAATATAGGTAAAAAAAAAACGAATATTTAAATATTTCCAGTCTCGTTGTCCTGTTCACATTATTTGCAAAAGAAATAGTTTTTAGATGCTTGCCTTACTCCTCTGACAAAATTGAACATTTTAAGGTTATGTTAAGTCAGAGCTCTTATATACCTAGCAAATAATAATAACAATAACAAAACAAAAAAAAAACAACTTAAATGTGACTTAACCTAAGTACAATATGGTGTGAAATAACAAAGAAACACTACTAAAAAATAGCTTAATAGTTAGTATTGTGTTATCTAGACTCTATAACTGCCTGTACACTTCGGTTCATGCTGTCTATAAGGTTGTGAATATCTTGCTGGATGTTTTGAGCCAAGCGAAGTTCGTTAATTGAGGTTGGTGCGACTTCACGACCTCTAATATTTCTACTAAGCGTATAAACGTGCTCTTTGTCCCAAACGTGCTCTATTGGGTTCAGATCTGGCGAATACGCTGGTCAGTTCAGTTTATTAATACCAACTTCCTCTAAATATTGCGTAACGCACATTGCAGAGTGGGGTCGCGCATTATCTTGCAATAATAGAAAATCATTGCCGATATATTGAGAAAATGGTACTACGTGATTCGCTAAAATATCCTTAATATACCGGTGTGCAGTCAATGAACCCTTAATACCAATTCAGTGAGCGCCTCTAGGAGCTCATTTTTCTCTATATTTTCTCTGTTTGCACCGCTGTTAAATGGCGATCCCTCAAAGCGTTGCCTCGTATAAAAGGATGATCTAAAGCGGTAATTTTGCGCTTAATGGCCCATTCCTCGTTTTATGGTTGTTTGTTCCAATTCGTATAAAACGTCCCACTACCCTTTGGATGGTAGATCGATGAGTTTGTAGAACTCTAGCCACATGTTCATAATTTCGCTCATCTTCAACCAGAGCAACGGCTTTCGCACAATATTTGATGCTAAGAACCATGATCAATCATAGGTAAACAAAATGTAAGTGTCAATATGACAAAATGATAACAGTCACCAAAGCCATCTCGTCGTATTACAACATATTCATAATTAAAAAAGTCCTAAATTGTGGGCGGGAAATTTGGCTCTAAAAAATGAACCATGGCATGTTTTGACATGCCGTTTACAAATTGTTGATAGCACGAAATGTGTCTCAAAGTTATAAAACGGTCGTAAAATTTGTATCATCATAGGCGTTCCTGAGGTGTTTATTTATTAAAATTAATATTAATATTAATAATGTTTTAATACTAATATATTTAGCAAAAAACAATTAAAACTTTAACGGCTAATGTTGGTTATTATATTATATTATTAAAAATAAGAATTTAACCATTAACAATTTTGTAAATAAGAATACCTTATCTCTTTGGATATTTCAATACTAATCTTCGCGTTTAATCACTTTACTAGAAAACATGGAATTCATATCCGAAGGTACTATTCGTTGCAAGATAATTAGGATGGAATTCCCCAGATTTTTAATAATATAATGGGTATAAAGATGCCGGCTTTGGCCACGTGCCTCGTATGTTCAGTTTATATTCAAAACTTAACTTGAAAGGGTGAAGTTATTACGAACGAAAACAATTTTTTTGTTTAGTACCTTTTTGATCGCATGTAATTTACGGCTCCTCGGTGTTTCCGCGTCTACGGCAGTAATTCGCGTCTCGAATATTTCTTTTGCGAATTATATGCAGTGCGCGAGTGATTTTTTATTCCATATACCTACGAACATATACGTACCTTTCGCTCGTGCTCGTTTTCAACATCATCAAGTTTTACACCGGTACTATTGCGTACAGTCAGTAAGTCTGTCTATTCACCAAGAGAGAAGATTATTGTCCTGAATGTTCACGATGATCTGGTTTTCAGAATCCCACAGACACTGTTCGTAACATAGTCGAAAGTTGTGCGAACATGACTGGCGTAGGGGAGTCAACTATATATAGGTTCCTATCAGAAAAAAAAAACACGGTATAGCTAATCCAAACACAAACGAACACTTAAAGAGAGGGAAAAAGCCTATTGAAATTGATGAATTTGCCAAAAATGGTATTCGAAGGAAAATTCATGGATTTTTTTTTTCAAAAAAGAAATACTAAACCTAAACAAAATTTTACAAGAAATTAGAGACGACCCGAATTTGTGCCCCGAACTAAATTGTGGCAAGTTTTAAAACAATTAAATTTCCGGTGGGAGCAATCAGACCAAAAATCACTTTTGATTGACCGGAAGGAGATAATATGTTGGAGAAGAAATTATCTAAGATCCATAGGAAAATTCCGGGCTGAAGGAAGGCCAATCTTCTACCAGGATGAAACGTGGGTAAACTCAGGTCATACTCTTGCTTTTGCATGCAATATTTTCAATTAAAAATTATACTATATTTTCTCTTTTATTTTCACCCCTGTTACATAACATATTTAAATAAACATCGTAGTAATAAACTTTCTGCCCTCAGTTTTAATGTAATCTTTCATTCTGCGTTTAAATTTTTCAAAAATATTTATTAGTTTTTTCCGGATTCGAAAATAATGGATACATTTAAAACACATTGAAAATTTTGCCAGGCGACATTTGGCGCCTTTTCTCTTAATTAAATAAATGTATCTTTTACAAATGACAAGAAATTTTTTATTTTTGAATAAAATAAAGAAGAAATAAAGAAGTATTAAAACAAAAATACAATTTCAAAAATATATTTATTTAATTCAAATAAATGTTTCAATCAAATACTCTACGATACTGGTCGGTTATCTGCAACCAAAATACCTTCGTAATCAGATTATACAGTTGACTGCTGTATTGTATTTCTTTGGATACAAGGTGGGTTAGTCGAAAACATCCTAAACCGTCAGTTTCAGATTGGTTTTTACTATTATATCGTATAAACTATCCTCTCTGTATTTCAGTTTTCTAATTAGGGTTAAACTTGTACTGAGCTATCGACAAATTGTGAAACGAGTATAGAGGACATGGTTGCCAGCGAAAAATAAAGTTTTATGAAAATTCGCAAACGGAATTATTCCACAGGATGTTTCAAAGCTAGGATAATACAACCACGTTTTAATTAACTCAATTAAATCAAAATAGGGCTAAAAATAAAAAAATTGAAATACTTTGAATTGGACCAACATTTTCTTTGTTGTGTTTTTTTGTATCCGAGTGTATAAAAATTATGCTCCAATTCTTCGGACAATTGTTCTTAGTGCTCGTTTTGAATTCGTCTTACAAGTCTACAAAATCTGAGCGATACTTGGAAAATAAAAAGGATAGTATAAATTACGAGATAAACGATAAAATGGAATATAAACAAGACCGCATTACATACGAGGAACTAAAAAAGACTAAACTAAAAAATGAAAAAGCCTCTCAAAATGATAAAAGTAATGTAGGGCCCACTCAAACAGGAGATAACAAGAAAAAATTAAACTCCTTTTAAAATGATGAGCTACTTATCCCTTGTTCTTATATACACACACATAGAAGTATTGCGGGAAATGGACAAGGAATACGAAATAATAAACCTAATAAAAATAAGAAAGTTACAATATCTGGGACATGTAATGAGGGGACATCGATACAAAATGCTAAAATTGATAATACAGGGAAAGATAAGAGAAGAAAGAAGTATATGAAGAAGGAGAATGTCATGGTTGAATAATTTAAAGGCCTGGTTTATATGCAGTGCAATTGAACTCTTCAGTGCACCGAGAGATATATAATATTTTGAATGGTTTTCTTAATTTACGTGTATTATATACATTTCGTTTTTAATTTTCCAGCTAATTATTTTCTTTAGGCATCAGGATTTAGGGTTTTGGAAGGTGTAGTTATTTTGTTTTGTTGTTAGCAATTTTTTATTGTTAAAATACATTATTGTTAAAGTATAAATGTTTCATAGTTATTTTCTAGCCCTGGAAGTTCACGAAAAAAAAGCTTTGTATCTGGTTCACGAGGACGCAGAGGTCTCACAAGCGGTCTCCAACGTTCCACAGCTCGAATAGGACGAACATCAGGTAGTATTTGTTCATCAACTTCTGGAAGACTGACATCAGGTTCATATGCGCCAGGTGGTCTCAAAGTTGGGTCTCGAGAGTTAAGAGGTAGATTTGGTAGTTCCAAATCAGTTTCAGGATGGTGCACATGTAGGCTTGGAGGCTTTTCAGGTGATTCTGGATGTTCATTTGAGCCAGGTGGTCTCAAATTTGGGTCTCGAGAATTACCAGGTAGATTCGGTAGTTCTAAAGGTGTCTCATGATGGTGCGCAGGCACTCTTGGAGGCTTTTCAGGTGATTCTGGATGTTCATTTGAGCCAGGTGGTCTCAAAGTTGGGTCTCGAGAATTACCAGGTAGATTCGGTGGTTCTAAAGGTGTCTCAGGATGGTGCACAGGTGGGCTTAAGGGCTTTTCAGGTGATTCTGGATGTTCATTTGAGCCAGGTGGTCTCAAAGTTGGGTCTCGAGAATTACCAGGTAGATTCGGTGGTTCTAAAGGTGTCTCAGGATGGTGCACAGGTGGGCTTAAGGGCTTTTCAGGTGATTCTGGATGTTCATTTGAGCCAGGTGGTCTCAAAGTTGGGTCTCGAGAATTACTAGGTGGATTTGATGGTCCTAAAGGTGTCTCATGAGGGTGCACAGGTGGGGTTGGAGGCTTTTCAGGTGACTCTGGATGTTCATTAGAGCCCGGTGGTCTCAAAGTTGGGTCTCGAGAATTAGAAACACGTGTTGTTGGTGTTACATGTAACTCAGAAGAGGTCGCAGGTGACTCTGGAGGTTTCACAGATTGCTCAGAAGGTTTCTTAGATGGTATCGGTTCTTCGTTTGTTTGACAACCGGCATTGCTAGGCCAATCACAAAAATGTGTTTTTGGATTATAGTGAGTACCAGATATACAGGAAATTACAATGTTTCCAGGGCACAGATAGAACTTTGTACAGTCTCCAGGAAAAGGGACAGCTTTATCTCCATCGCGACATTGTGCCAATGAAACTGCAAAAAAAAATTTAATTCTATTAAAGGACAAATTAGACTAAGATAGAATCCTTAAAATAAATTTATATTTTTATTATACGTTATAGCCTAAGATCCCACTGCAGGATTACTAAGTTCATAACGTAGTTAATCAAACTCATATTTTTACACATTGAACACATTGATAATAGGTTACTAGTCAAAATTTGGGAGCAAATATATTTAATTCAATTAATAGTAATTTTCGACAAAAATTTTATTTCATTCGTTTATTTTTTAAATAAAATACGCTGACATGTATTTATATTTTTTTATATCGAATTAAAGCTAGTTGAGAAAAAAGGGTCAGTTGTGTGAGTTTTTAAAGCATGTGTCGATAGATATATAATAATATACATATATCACTTGTCAAACCAGTGTTGTTGCACCCTAACTCTATTTTACTTTATCCTTGATACCTTGCGTTTTTAACAGCTGGAAACCCAAATTTTCGACCATTTTTTCTCAGGCAACTTTATATTATAATGTTTTTCTATCAATTTTCTAACATCAACTGCTTTTTCTTGTTTTCATTGTAAACTACACTTTGATATTATATAAGAACAAAACTGTCCATATTTCTATTCCTTTTTGGATATATTTATATGTATTTATATCATGTCAATAAACATGAAAACAGGGGAACCTGTTTATTTTACTATTATTGCAGTTGAAAGTAAACTAATTATTTATGAACTTGCCTGAAGGTGGATGTTTTCCAAAGTGGTCTCGTTCTAAAACGTGTTTAAAATAGTTCAATTCTTCAATACTCTTCCAGTTTAAATCATAATGTTTTTTATCAATATTCTAACATCAACTGCTTTTTCTAGTTCTACTTGTAAACTATATTTTGATATTATATCAGGAAAAAATTGTCCATATTTCTATTCCTTTTTGTGACTATTTATATGTATTCATATCTTGTCGATAAACAGCAAAACAGAGGAACCTGTTTGTTTTACTTGTATTATTGTTGAGATGAAAAGTTCCGAAAACGCAACAGCGGAAAAATAACAGATGACGAAGGCAATCTTGCCATAACCAAAGAAGATAAAAAGAAAGTATGAGAAGAATACTTCGAGAAGAATACTTCGAGAAACCTTAGAACGATACAAAAGCCCACCATTAAAGAAAATTCATGTCCCGAGATCCTACCAGAAGAAATAAGGGCAGCCGTCAGACAAATGAAGGATGGAAAGGTACTGGGGCATGATGAAATTGCAGAACAAATAAAAATGATAACTGAAATATTTAATGAAATATATAAAACAGGACAAATACCAGTAGAGTGGCTCAAATCTGAGTTCGTACCATTGCCCAAAAAACTAGGAGAAAAAGTGTGTGAAGACTATAGGACCATAAGCCTAATGAGCCATCTTCTGAATCTGTTTCTAAAAGTCATCCACAAAAGAATTAACCGAAAAAGCAACTAAAAAATTGCGCTCAATCAATTTGGATTTGTGAACGCCGTTGGTACGAGGGAAGCTTTATTTAGCATGCACGTATTGTTTCAGAAATGTAGAGATGTCAGGTGTAATGTTTTTGCATGCCTGATTGACTACAAGAAGGCTTTCGATAAAGTACATGATGGAAGTGCTACAGGGGACAGGGATTGACGGATGATACCTAACAATAATAGCTAACCTGTATTGGAATCAATCAGCGGTGCTTCGAATAGATGGAGAATGTACAGATCAGGTCAAAATTTTAAGGAGAGTGAGACAGGGGTGCATAATTTCACCACTGATATTCAATCTGTACTCGGAGCACATTTTTGAAGAGGCTCTAAAAGATATTGATGAAGGCATCTCAATAAATGGAGTCATGCTCTTAAATGGAGTCATGCTCAATAACCTGAGTATGCAGATGATACAATAGTGTTTTCTAATACTTTAGAAGGACTGCAAAACTTAATGAACAAAATAACGAAAACAAGTAGAAAATATGGACTGGATATAACCACCAGCAAAACCAAGCTAATGATCATCAGCAAGGAAAACATAACTGGAGCAAATCTGTATGTAAACCAAATGAGAATTGAACGTGTCTTACAGTACAATTACTTGGGAACTATAATTAATGAGTTTTGGGACAATACCCAAGAGATTAAATGTCGTATCGGAAAGACAAAAAGTGCATTCTTGACTATGAGCTCTATGTTCAAGAGCAATGACCTCACCCTAGAAATAAAAATTAGGCTCCTTAAATGTTACGTGTACTCGGTGCTTCTGTACGGAGTAAAAATGTGGAAATTGAAGGCGAAAACTCTATCAACACTTCAGGCTTTTGAGCTATGGTTATACATGATTATACATACTAAATATATAGTTATACATACTGAAGATACCATAGACAGACGAAGTCACCAGTGAAGAAGTACTGCGGAGGATGAACACAACCGCGGATTTGGTCAACATCGTGAAGGGCAGTAAGCTTGGGACATATAATGGGAAATCAAGGCAGCTATTAGCTACTCCAATGCATTTTGCAACTAAAATTGAAGGAAAAATGGCCTCAGGAACGAAAAAGAATATCCTGGCTTGCTAATCTGAGAGCATGGTACAAAAAACCTTAACACAGCTATTCCGTATAGCAACCAACAAAGTCATCATAGCCAGAATTAACGCCAACGTTCGGAACGGACAGGCAACATAAGAAGAAGAAGTTGTTGAAAGTAAACTAATTATTTATGAACTTGTCTGCAGGCGGATCTTTTAAAAAGTGTCTCGTTTTAAAACTTGTTTAAATTATCTTAATTCTTCAATACTCTTCTAGTTCAAATAATAATGTTTTTCCTAATAAAGTTGTATATCATAATATTAAAAAAAAATAGCTTTAATTTGATACAAAAACATGCATATACGTAATGAGCAGCGTATTTTATTTAAAAAATAAAGGACGAAATAAAATATTTGTCAAAAACTAATTATTATTTTATTAAAAATATTTGGTATTTGTCTAGCGGACAGAATATGAAAGAAATTATTTCTTATCAATTTAAAAGAAACGTAGTAGGCTATTTTTTTGTTAAATGTCATTATTTGTTTAGTAATTTATTGATGTTCAGTGACAATTTAGTACTAAAATATTTTTGGTATTTGTGAATGTTTTAATTATTGCTTAGATTTAATTTGAAGTAGAAATGGAGTTAAGTATAAAGCAAAGAATTGAAATACTTATGATGATTGGGTATGGAGACAGATCACGAACTCAGATGGAAGTGTGCAATTTGGTTAATGATAAATATCCAGAAAGACCTATAACTCGCTTAACAGTCAACAAGATACCATAGACAGACGAAGTCACCAGTGAAGAAGTACCGCGGAGGATGAACACAACCGCGGATTTGGTCAACATCGTGAAGGGCAGTAAGCTTGGGACATATAATGGGAAATCAAGGCAGCTATTAGCTACTCCAATGCATTTTGCAAGTTAAAATTGAAGGAAAAATGGCCTCAGGAACGAAGAAGAATATCCTGGCTTGCTAATTTGAGAGCATGGTACAAAAAACCTTAACACAGCTATTCCGTATAGCAACCAACAAAGTCATCATAGCCAGAATTAACGCCAACGTTCGGAACGGAAAAGAAATTTCGAGAAAATAGTACGGTTAAAAATGCACGGAAATCAGGTCGTCCCTCTGCAAATGCTGATACAGCATTAAATGCTTTACTTAGTTTTGAAGAAGATGCGCACACTTCTGTGCGTAAAGTTAGTCGCGATATAGGTGTTAGCAAAACAACGGTACACAAACTATTAAAGCTTGAAAAATGGCATCCTTATAAAATCAAACTTGTGCAGGAATTAAACGAAGATAATCCGGATAGAAGAATGTAATTTTGCGAAGCAATGATGGATAACTGCCACCGAGACCCTCTCTTCGTACAAAACATTATTTTTTCTGATGAGGCTGCTTTCACGTTAAATGGCGAGGTTAACCGTCAGAATTGCAGATACTGGGCAAAAGAAAACCCCCACTGGATGGGTAAGTATCATACACAATACTCGCAAAAGGTAAATGTATGGGCTGCAATTGTAAGAAATCGAATCATCGGACCCTACTTTATCAAAGGTAATTCAAACATGGCAACGTACCTTGAGTTTTTAAGGGGGTATCTCGTATCTACTTTACGTAATTTGTTTCCCAGCAGACGTAATCTTGAAGGTTTTGATGAATGTTTATGGTTGCAACAGGATGGTGCACCTCCACATTATGCTGTAGATGTTAGAAGGTAACTAGATGAAATTTTTCCGAACATGTGGATTATATGGCTGGCCTATTGAATGACCAGCGAGGTCACTAGATTTCAATCCTTTGGGTTATTTTATGTGCGGCCATCTGAAGAATGTTGTGAATCAAACGAAACCAGCAAATATTCAAGAATTACAACAGAGAATTCGGACAGCAATAATTAATATTTCTCAAGACACAATAAACAAGGTTCAACAAGAATTTCTACAACGTTTGGGTGACTGTCAAATACAGCAAGTGCTGCAGTTTGAACATTTATAAAGTCATGTATTTCATCATATTCTGTCTGCTAGACAATAAGTATTTTTGATAATATTGTTAATTTAACTAACGCGTTACTTTGTGAACACACACAAAACTATTGTATTTTTGTCCACCCTGTACCAAATTGAATCAACAAGTGATACATTTTTGCAATCAGTTCAGCTAGAGTAATCCGAAAATTGAGACAAAATGGGGGCGTTCCATTAAAAAAAAATGACGGTGACGTCATTACTCGAAAGTAATTCACCCTGTATATTAGAATATTATTTTAAAATACGGTAAATTAAAATAAAAAATCGACGTGTTTCAGGATTATTTCTTAAAATGCTCTGTTTAGCTAAAAGAATTTGTTCCATACTTTACGGACACAATATAGTGATAGACTAGAGAAAATTATAAAAAAAATAATTATATGAAGGTATTTTTAAGAATTAAGCATAAGAATAAGTTTAAAAAGTTTTTATTTTATTTTATTTTTTTAATAAATTTATTTAAGTGAGCCATGTGCATAGGCAACCAAATATACTGTATTATGACAGATGTAAAATGGGGTTATTTATTAATTTAAGATGTTTAATTTAAATATAATTTGATGTAAAATAGTATTATGTATTAATTTAGGATGTTTAGATTATATATAATTGTATATTCTGACCTGAAAAGACTAAATGTCCATAACATTCTCACTAGAAGGGTAAAGAATTCTCTAGAAAACGTCAATATATAAAGCAGTTAACCCTATTTGCATAGTCGATTATTCCAGAACTTTGACATATTGATCAGATGGAGCAGTTTCGAACACGATTTGTTGCTAGAAGATTCTGGAACCATGAAAAGATATAAATACGACGTAATTTGGAGCAAGGATTCATTCATTCAGACATTAACACACTATTCATTCATTATTAAGTCAGTTACGATTCATTATTAAGTCAGTTACGATTCATTATTAAGTCAGTTACAGTTGATTCATGAAGTTAGTAAAGTTATTACAGTTACAGTATGGAGTTAGTTAATTAAGAAGATAAACAGGGGACAGTTCCACAGTTAATTAGTGAATTTAATAAGAAGTTAGTCAGTTAATAAATAATACAAGCAGATAGTATATAGTATATTTGAAAGTATATTATATAGAGATTAGAATTTAAAATTATAATGTCTATATGGTGATTGAAAATTATTAAGAAGAAAAAATAAGATTATAAGTAAGAAGCAAAGAAGAATATTTTACCCATTTATAAATGCTATTACGAAGAAAAATATTTTAAATAATTGGAAGCTGATAATTAAAATATTGTAGTATATTAGGAAAAAGCAACTTCACAAAAACAAGGATAACCGAGACTGATAAGAAGTTATTGGGTGCTGATTATACCTTTTATTTTGGAAAACAGTTTCATTTAGGCATTCAGTGATAGAAAGGTACCAAATTTTGTTAATAAAATTTAATTATTGTAAGAATTTCAAATTTAAAATAGGTTGTTCTAAATTTATATTGTCTATATTAGATATATAATATGTGTGTGTCATAATAGTTATAATAAAGATAATTTAAAAAGTACTTACAAACTAATTCTTTGAGAACCGCGATAAAAACCCTATCATCAAACAAAACATCATAGCAATATATATATACATACCTATATATATATATATATATATATATATATATATATATATATATATATATATATATATATATATATACTGAACGCCTAAATGAAACTGTTATCCAAAATAAAGGGTATAATCACCACTCAATATCCTTGTTTTTGTGAAATTGCTTTTTCCAAATACTTATACCAGAATGTTTTAATTATCAGCTTCTACCATTTTAAAATATTTTTCTTCTCAATAGCATTTATAATTGGGTAAAATACTCCTCTTTGTTTACTGTTTCTTCTTTGCTTCTTACTTATAATCTTATTTTTTCTTCTAAATACTCTCCAATCACCATACAGATATTATAATTTTAATATACTTTCAAATACTATAAAACACTGTATACTATCCGCTTGTACTATTTACTGATCAACTAACTTCTTAATAAATTCATTAACTAACTCCATATTGTCTTACTGTAACTGTTAACTATCTTGAACTGTCTAATCAATGCACCAATGTCTTAATTAATAACTGTTTAATTGTTCTAATTTACTCTCATACTGTCTAACTTAATACTGTGTTAATGCATCATACTGTTATACTAACTGTCTAATGAATGAATGAATGAATCCTTGCTCCAAATTACATCGTATTTATATATTTTCATCGTTCCCGAATGTTCTAGCAATAAACCATGTTCGAATTTTTCTATTTTCTAGATATATCAATGTTCTGGAATCGTCTTCCTCGCAAATAGGCTTAAGTTCTTATATTGACGTTTTTCTAGAGAATTCTTTACCCTTCTATCGAGAATTTTATGGACATTGAGGCTTTTCAGATCAGAATATACACTTATATTTAAACTAAACATCTTAAATTAATACATAATACTATTTTACATCTGTAATTATTATTCAAATATCACTTTCTGATCAAATTCATTCTTCTGTCATTATAATCTTCTTCTTTTGGCATCATAACCCTGGATGGGTCTTTGCCTATCTGGCTATGTCCTTCCATTCAGATCTCTCTTGTGCCCTTCTTCTCCATTGTCTTATATTAACTGTTTTCAGGTCGTCTTCCACCTCATCCAACCATCTCGTTCTGAGCCTTCCTTTTTTTCGGCTTCCTATGGGCTTCCATTGTAACATTTTTTTTGTTGTCTTTCCATCGTTTTGTCTCTGCACATGTCCCAGCCATGACAGTCTTTGACTTTTCACAAATCTTACAATGTCATAACCTTCATTTAACTCATTAACCTCGTCGTTTCTCCTGATTACCCATGTGCCATCTTCCTCTTGTACCGGGCCATATACTTTCCTCAGTATTTTTCTCTCGAATGTCCTGAGTTGGGCTTCATCTTTTTTCGTCATTACCCAAGTTTCACATCCATAGGTTACTACTGGTCTAATCAGTGTTCTGTAGATAGTCATTTTGGTTCTTTTGTCTAATAATTTCGATATCATCAATCTTTTATTAGCATAGTATGTACGATTCCCGCTGGAAATACGTGCATTAATTTCGCTATCTACGGAGTTCTTCTGATTGATTTCTGTGCCTAGATATGTAAAGGCATCCACTCGTTCGATAGTATAGTTGTCTATTGTGATATTATTTTCATTGTCAGTTATTTTTTTGACTGTCATATACTTCGTTTTTGCTTCGTTTATTTTGAGACCTTTGTCATTATAATACAGTGTCAATTATTAATGTATATTTGGTTGCCTATGCACATGGCTCACTTAAATATATCTATAATATAATTATTAAAATAAAACTTTTTATACTTATTATTATTTGCTAATTTCTTAAAAATAAATCAAAAAATAAATAAACGTAAAATAGTTTCGAAACACAATTCAGATTTCTGCTTTTATCTGTGCTTTCTAAAAATTGCAAAGCAAAACAGACGTTGATAAAGGTGTTAAAAGAGACGTGGGGAATCTAAAATTTGCATTCCACGACACACCTTTTCAACTAAGCAGAAATCCTTAGCGAATTGGTTTCTTGTACTCGTACAGAGTAAATCCGAAAAAAGTGAAAAAGACAGCAAATATTTGATTTCACGCAAACAGCGCCTTTGTATCTGTTGATACGTATTTCGACCTAATAGGTCTCATCAGAACAGTTATTCAAAGGTGTTCTCAACGTGAAAGATCAATATTTCCTGTCTTTTAAGAAGCAACAATAACATGGCTTCGAATACGGACGCACTAGCGACATCTAATTTAACAAACGTACTGTTCTGATGAGACCTATTAGGTCGAAATACGTATCAACAGATACAAAGGCGCTGTTTGCGTGAAATCAAATATTTGCTGTCTTTTTCACTTTTTTCGGATTTACTCTGTACGAGTACAAGAAACCAATTCGCTAAGGATTTCTGCTTAGTTGAAAAGATGTGTCGTGGAATGCAAATTTTAGATTCCCCACGTCTCTTTTAACACCTTTATCAACGTCTGTTTTGCTTTGCAATTTTTAGAAAGCACAGATAAAAGCAGAAATCTGAATTGTGTTTCGAAACTATTTTACGTTTGTTAAATTAGATGTCGCTAGTGCGTCCGTATTCGAAGCCATGTTATTGTTGCTTCTTAAAAGACAGGAAATATTGATCTTTCACGTTGAGAACACCTTTGAATAACTGTTCTGATGAGACCTATTAGGTCGAAATACGTATCAACAGATACAAAGGCGCTGTTTGCGTGAAATCAAATATTTGCTGTCTTTTTCACTTTTTTCGGATTTACTCTGTACGAGTACAAGAAACCAATTCGCTAAGGATTTCTGCTTAGTTGAAAAGATGTGTCGTGGAATGCAAATTTTAGATTCCCCACGTCTCTTTTAACACCTTTATCAACGTCTGTTTTGCTTTGCAATTTTTAGAAAGCACAGATAAAAGCAGAAATCTGAATTGTGTTTCGAAACTATTTTACGTTTGTTAAATTAGATGTCGCTAGTGCGTCCGTATTCGAAGCCATGTTATTGTTGCTTCTTAAAAGACAGGAAATATTGATCTTTCACGTTGAGAACACCTTTGAATAACTGTTCTGATGAGACCTATTAGGTCGAAATACGTATCAACAGATACAAAGGCGCTGTTTGCGTGAAATCAAATATTTGCTGTCTTTTTCACTTTTTTCGGATTTACTCTGTACGAGTACAAGAAACCAATTCGCTAAGGATTTCTGCTTAGTTGAAAAGATGTGTCGTGGAATGCAAATTTTAGATTCCCCACGTCTCTTTTAACACCTTTATCAACGTCTGTTTTGCTTTGCAATTTTTAGAAAGCACAGATAAAAGCAGAAATCTGAATTGTGTTTCGAAACTATTTTACGTTTGTTAAATTAGATGTCGCTAGTGCGTCCGTATTCGAAGCCATGTTATTGTTGCTTCTTAAAAGACAGGAAATATTGATCTTTCACGTTGAGAACACCTTTGAATAACTGTTCTGATGAGACCTATTAGGTCGAAATACGTATCAACAGATACAAAGGCGCTGTTTGCGTGAAATCAAATATTTGCTGTCTTTTTCACTTTTTTCGGATTTACTCTGTACGAGTACAAGAAACCAATTCGCTAAGGATTTCTGCTTAGTTGAAAAGATGTGTCGTGGAATGCAAATTTTAGATTCCCCACGTCTCTTTTAACACCTTTATCAACGTCTGTTTTGCTTTGCAATTTTTAGAAAGCACAGATAAAAGCAGAAATCTGAATTGTGTTTCGAAACTATTTTACGTTTGTTAAATTAGATGTCGCTAGTGCGTCCGTATTCGAAGCCATGTTATTGTTGCTTCTTAAAAGACAGGAAATATTGATCTTTCACGTTGAGAACACCTTTGAATAACTGTTCTGATGAGACCTATTAGGTCGAAATACGTATCAACAGATACAAAGGCGCTGTTTGCGTGAAATCAAATATTTGCTGTCTTTTTCACTTTTTTCGGATTTACTCTGTACGAGTACAAGAAACCAATTCGCTAAGGATTTCTGCTTAGTTGAAAAGATGTGTCGTGGAATGCAAATTTTAGATTCCCCACGTCTCTTTTAACACCTTTATCAACGTCTGTTTTGCTTTGCAATTTTTAGAAAGCACAGATAAAAGCAGAAATCTGAATTGTGTTTCGAAACTATTTTACGATTGTTAAATTAGATGTCGCTAGTGCGTCCGTATTCGAAGCCATGTTATTGTTGCTTCTTAAAAGACAGGAAATATTGATCTTTCACGTTGAGAACACCTTTGAATAACTGTTCTGATGAGACCTATTAGGTCGAAATACGTATCAACAGATACAAAGGCGCTGTTTGCGTGAAATCAAATATTTGCTGTCTTTTTCACAAAAAATAAATATTTTTTATAATATTCTCTAGTCTATAACTTATAAATTATTTCTTTAATCACTATTTTTATTAATTAAAAATCATAATATTACTATGCTAATTCCTTCTATATATATATGGATATATGGATATATATATATATATATATATATATATATATATATATATATATATATATATATATATATATATATATAAAGCAACAAGAAGTCGGGAGAGCTCTCTTCTCTAGCAAATTGGCTGAACCGCAAATTCAAAGTCTCTTACTACGATAAAGGCTATTGAACGATACTTTATATTATAGGAATAACCTTTTATTTCGACATGCATTTACCGTTTACCTTTGAAAACACTATCTTTTTCACTTTTTATCTAGAGAAAAGTCGTTAAAATAAAAATAAAAGATTGCATTTCGTTCAATTGAAATTTCACCATTGTTCTACACGTATTTCGAGTTATATTAACTCTCATCAGGAACACTTGTGGAAGTTCAAACTGAGATAAAGTGCATTCCGATAACGTTCTGTGATAACCGGATAGGGTTTTAATATCATACCTTTATAAAAGACATTTTTTAAATAAATTTTTTATGATACATGGTATATAACCAAATACAGGAATTTAGTTTTCTTGTGGATTCCAATATAAGAGTACGAAATTAGAAAACTAAAGCGAACGATAGAAAGAAATGGAAGCTGATCCTAGATTAGACCAAGACCCACTGGGTTGTAGAACCAATAATGATGATTATGATATATGAACAAGCTAAAATGACGGTGTTAATCAATAGCGGTCAAAAATAAAGTCACTCTTGACTAAAATTATGGTCAATTCCAAGTAAAAATAATGATAAAAAACTAATCCAATTGGAATAAATTATAAATAGAGTGCGATAAAATATTTCCCAAAGTATTTACATCAGTACTAGAGGACATTGTTAAGTTATTAGGATGGAGAAGTCAATGGAGGAATATCTGTCAATGGATAGTATTTGGACTTATACAGTAAAAAAGGACTCAAATGAACATCAATAAAACGAAAATCATGTCAAACAAAGATGATAAATTGGCAATAAAACTGCGGGGAACCTGTCGTGGAAAATGTAGATGAATACGCCTATCCTGGTTAAAAATGTAAAAATAAATAAAGTAAATCAGACAACGGAAATAAATACAAGAGTAAAAATGGGATAAGCTGCCTTTGGAAAGCTGTCTTATGTACTGAAAAATAAAAAAAAAATACCTCAAAAACTTCGAACCAAAGCATTTAATTCTTATATTCTCCCTGCCCTAACATATGGAGACATGGATGTTTACCAAAGCAAATTTGAAAAAGTTAGAAAAAACTCAGTCATTAAATACCATATGCTGGGCATTTCACTTCGGGAACACCAATCTAATTTATCCATTAGAAAGAGAACAACAGTAAAATACGTTATTGAAGATGCAGTTTTATTGAAATAGAAGTGGGTTGGACACAACGAAGGTCTCGAGGATGACAGAGAAATTGGGAGTTAGAGATGTTATGAATCAAAGAGATTCCGAGGAAGACACCAAAAGTGGTGGAGCAATAACATTAAAAGTTTTATGTTCCCAACATGGAAACGTCTAGCACTGAACAAAGAAACATGGAATAATACGGGAGAGGCCTATATTCGAACAAAAATCGAGTAGAAAGGAGGACAAAAATAGGAAACTATGGCTCAAGTTGTCAAAAATTTAGCTCGGAAGAAGATGAAGAAAAAGATGAAGATTAACAAAAATGAACAAAACAGAAACATGATAAATATCGTATCTCGTTCATTAGACTTATGGAAAATAAAAACGCATTGGGAAAACTTATGGTAATCAAAGGAGAATTAAATATTGATTTGGTTTAAAATAAAACTGCTAGAAATAATAACGTTTTAGGAAACGGAAAACTACTTTCTGTGTATAACTATGCTACTGAGTAAGCTTAAAGTTAAAAGTTTACCTTTCGAACAACATGAAATTATAATACTTAAAACCAATATCACTCTGTTCTCCATAATTACTATTAAATTCTTATGGGAAAAAAACCTCCCTTTAAAGGTAAAATTTTTTATATTCTTACGGTTGATTTACGTTTATAGGTGTATTTATTTTTGTTCATTGTTTTAGTACATTAAAGTGTGACTATTATAATTAATACTTTTTTTTGATATTGGTCTGTTCATTCTGTTGCGTAAAAGTATTTAATTTATTTTGTTTATAATATTTAAATGGATTTGTTTCGTCAGAAACAAAATTAAATAGTGTGAAACAAAAGTCACTGAGAATTGTGTAATCTCTAGGTACTTTATTTCCATTACTTGTCCCATGCTAACTCAATCGACTGATTACTATTGTTCTAGTTTTTGAGTTGAAATCGTCATTTTAAATTCTTTTGCTTTTGTGTTAAATCTGTGAACTGGTCTTTGAAGGCTATCTTCATTTTGGGCTATCAATATTGCATCGTCTGCATTCACTATCTTTACTTTATCTACTGCTGCTTTAAAGAGTTCTATAGAACTGCATTTAAACCAGTCCCTTAAATTCTTCAACCATGACACTCTCCTTCTTCCTATACTCCTTCCTCCTCTTATCTCTCCCTATATTATCAGCCTTAATAGTTCATATCGCTGTCCCCTCATTACGTGTGCCAGATATTGTAACTTTCTTATTTTTATTGTGTTTATTATTTTGCATTCTTTGCCCATTTCTCGCAATACTTCCGTGTTAGTTTTCTTCTGTATCCATGCTATTCTGAGCATCCTCCTGTAACACCACATTTCAAAGGACTGTAACTTATTTATGTGTTCTTGCTTCAATGTCCAGCTTTCAAGTTCATATTGCAGTATCGAAACACGTAGCATCTCAGTGATCTTACTCTCAGCTCTAATCTAAGATCTTTGTTGCAGAGAATTATTTTCATTTTTACAAACGCATTTCTTGCTATTTCTATCCTAGCTCTTATTTCGGTTGTTTGAACATTATTGTCTGAAATCCAGGTTCCTAGGTATTTGTATTTATCAACCCTTTCTATCGGTACATTTCCCAAATTTTGTTGTATATTTGTTTTCTTTGTTATTATCATGTATTTGGTCTTTTTTATATTCATTTTTAGTCCATATTTTTCACAGAAACTGTTCGTTTTGTTTAGCAGTAATTGGAGTTGTTCAGCAGAGCTTGCCATAATCACGGTGTCATCTGCATATCTTATGTTGTTAATAGATCTTCCGTTAAGTATTATTTCTTCACTTTGAGATAGTAATGCTTCTTCAAAAATGGCTTCACTATATACATTAAATAGTAATGGGGACATAATACATCTCTGCCTAACTTCTCTCCTGATTTCAATTTCTGGACTGGGTTCGTTATCTATTACGATTTGTGCTCTTTGATTCCAGTAGAGGTTTGTTATTATTCGTAAGTCCCTGTGGTCTATGTTTTTGTCTTTAGAATTTGCACTAATTTTTCATGTCTTACTTTGTCAAATGCTTTTTCAAAATGAACGTAACAAATATGCACATCAACATTCATATCCATGCATATTTGAGCTAACACATTAAAAGCAAATAACGCTTCTCTGGTTCCTAGTCCGTTTCTGAACGCAAACTGACTATTATCTATTCCTTTTTCCAGTTTTTTATTTATACGACCATGTATTATTTTCAGGAATAATTTGAAAATGTGACTTATTAGTGATATTATTCTATATTCACTGCAATATTTAGCGTTTGCATTTTTAGGGATAGTACAAAAAGTGGAGAGTAACCATTGTTTCGGTATGTGTCCTGTTTTTTATACTGAGTTAAATAAGTCTACTATAATGTCAAAGGTTTCATCATTCATGCATTTTAAGATTTCTATAGGGATTTCGTCTGGACCTAATGCTTTACCATTTTTGCTGTTTTTAATTTCCTTTTTTTTTTAATCTTTAAATCCATGTTCTGTTCTACTTCTATCTCAATCTGTTCTGTTCTATTGTCTTTGAATAGTTAATTGATGTATTTTGTCCATCTCTTTAATTTGTCATTAGTATTCAACACAAGTTTCCCATTTGGATCTTTCAGTATTCCCGGTTTTCTTATTCTATTGTTGTGAGTTAATTCTTTAATTTTTTTTTGTCTGCATAATGAGACTCTTAATTTCATTGTTCCCCATTCTATATTCTCTTCCTTTATTGACGCTCTTTATAACGTTTACATTGAATAGCATAGGGTTTGTGAATGTCCTTGTCTTATTCAATTGCCTCTATCTATAGGTTCCGTAAATGTCCATATGTTCTAACTTCCATCTTATTGTTTTGCTAGGCGTTTTCAATTGTTTTTATAATGTCCAGCGGGTATCTCTTTATTATATAAGAGACGTATTTTGTCAAATGCCTTCTTCAAGTCGATCTAACATAGGAATAGACCATATTGCAATAATAATATACAAGACTTTTTCTCCAAGTGAAGATTTGCAATTTGTGCTGTTTGGACAATAATCATATTTTAATATTTTATAATTCAAACAGAGAAATTAACATGAGCGAAGAATACCTTCCAGTGCTGGTACCTTCCGTATTAAATTTAACTAAAATTAATATTTAGTTCCAAAAAATTTACTTATGAAAATCTATCTGGTAAGTCTAAGGGTTGGTGTCTCTTAAGTCTTCTCAATTCCATGCTGTTGTCCAGTAGGTTTACATGTCCGCTTTAAATGCCTATCACTACACTTTTTTATTTCTTTTCTGGCGCATTAACCCTTTCTTTACCAGCGACGTATATATACGGTCTGGGGAAAAGTGCCACTGTTCTCAGTGACGTATATATACGTTTTCGAGTGAAAACGTTTTTAATACCATGCCGTTTGTATACGGCATTAAATTTTTTTTGCACCTCTATCAGCCCCATTGCCGCATATTTCCGGCATTGTTACAGTGCAATCAGCCCCAATACCGTATTGGTACGTTCGGACATGCTTTGTGATGAACCCACCGCCGTATTGATACGACAGCTTCTGAAAAACGGCGTTTCGGTAACTGCCGGGTATGGTTGGGTTTTTGGTCTATTTTTAGCATGCGTCTTGTACCACAAATATCACATTAGCACGGAACGGACTACGCAGTAGTATTCTGCTGTTACTGTTGCAGTACAAATGTATTGTGAAATTTCAAGAATATGTCATTCGAGAAAAAGAAGGTGCTCATGCGATACAGGTGGTTTGTGTGGACTAACGCAAAGAGAATGTGATAATATACTGGCATGCTTCGATTCAGATGAAGAGCCTTTTGTAGGTGAAAGCGATTAGGTACCAGATAGCGATGATTCAGAAGAGAAGGAGATTGTTAATATTATTTATGGAAATGATGAAGCTATTTCTGAAAATGAAGGTGCTGATAGGGTCGAAGCCGAAGTTTTGGTTGCAAATATATCGAGAAATGAACGCAAAAGAGCTTTACCGGATGATTTTAGTATACAGTGGGATAAACAGCAATTTGTTCCTGTCGTGTACGAGTTTGATGACACAAATTCAGGTGCCCATTTAGACAATATTGAGAATCCTGCCAGGGTAATAGATTATTTTTTTTCCTTTCAAAATCCAGGTACAGTTAATTTAATTATACATGAAACAAATAATTTTGCTGTAGCGGAAGTTTGCAAAAATAAAAAGATTGCTTGGTCGCCACTTACAGAAAATGAAATTTTTACATTTATAGCTGTGCTATTGCTCGCAACACGCCTTAGAAAAGCCAGACTTACAGAAAATTGGTCAACAAACAATTTGTTATATACACACATATTTTCTAGTGTAATGTCCCGGAATCACTTTCAGTCTATATTGAGAATGTTACACTTCGCTGAAAATGCTGATCAACATCAATCGGATTCTTATTACAAGGTGCGAGGCGTTTTTTTTTGCAGGTAAAAAACTCATTTACTAATAATTTTACGTCATTCTAAAATCTGGTAATCGACGAAAGTTGGGTTCTGTTAAAAGGATGGCTGCAGTTTAAGCAGTTTATAAGAACCAAACGCCATCGATTTGGAATTAAATTGTATAAATTGTCCAAGAAAGATCGAAAATAGGTCACTATCCTTACTACCATGCACCAAGACACAATGGTAGAATTGGCTAAAAAAGACAGAAAGACAAACGAATTCATTAAAAAACCAGCTTGTGTAATAGATTACATATGAATATGGGAGCAGTGGACAGGACTGACATGTTATTAAGTTAGACAGAAAGCGTCAGAAAAAACATCAAATGGTATAAAAAGCTCTTCTTTCACATATTGTGTCTTTCTATTCTAAATACACATGCAATATACCTTACATAACACCCAGAGGAAACACCATTGGCCCAGTTTCACTTGAATCTTATTCGTCAGCTTCTAGACAGGTATGTGGATCTAATCTTGAAATTGTCTTGTTAGAATGAGATGTTAATTTTAGGTATCATTTACCAAAACATACAATTGTGGCGCCTGTGCGAAACGTTTTTCGTCTTCTATTTAGACATTTTTCTGATATTGTTTCCAACAACAAAGTTCGTAGATGCACTGTTTGCTCAACAACAAAGACTCAAGCAAAGAAACGGCGCGAATCAAGGTACATGTGTCGGGAATATGACGTGGGTCTCTGCACACATCCTTGCTTTGGCATTTACCATACCCAGGAACAATTCTACTGACTACTTTCGTATTCATTTCATATTTAGTTTATAGTTAGTTATTAAAAACACTTTCGTTTTATATTTTTTTGAACATTAAAGATCATTTTCTGAGTTTTTTTTTTTGCATTTAATGAGCAACCGCTGGTACTTCAAAAACCCTGGAAACGGTGGCACTGCGTCGCTAATCAGATCTGGTAAAGAAATGGTTAACAATCTGCCTAAGGACCTTCGATTGGAACCTCTGCAGGATTTCAATATTGGATTCGCTTGCACACCCCGACAGTTAAATGCCATAGGTCCAGATGGGTTTTAAAATTACTTTATACACTTCTACTTTATTTTCTAATCTTAGTTGGTAATCTCTAAATTGGTAATCAGGAACTAAGCAGTTTCCTTCTAAAAAAGAACTCAATTTCTTTGTTATTAGTTTCTCAAGAATATTTGCAAGAATTGGTAATAAAACGGATTCTAAAGGTTTGCCTATTTTGTGGATTAAAATAACTTGAGCCATTTTGCATTGTGAAGGAAAATATTATAATCTTAATACCGCCTTGAAGATTTGTGTTAGTAAGAGGATTGCATTTTGTGGTAATTGGCATAAGACGAATCTAGTAATCAGCCCATCACCAGGCAATACTTAATACTAATAAAAACCTTTCTTTTTTATAGTATTAAGTATTGCATTAATAATTTCAGTTTTTCTAAAAGATTTAATAGGCAGAGATATCTGGTATGGGCAGTCCAAATATCCACGAATATTTTCGTCTCTCTCTGGTTGTAACTCACAGGGAATTGGAGTAAAGGTAGTTTCTAAGTGTTTGAGAAATATATTTTCCTTTTGTCATCAGTGCGTGCACAATGTCTGTTACTCGTTTTGTTAGGAGGTATACGTTGTTGTGGTCGTAACAATTTTCTGGTTTCCTTCCAAAGGGTGTTAATCTGTGGCTTTTAATGGTGATAAATCTCTTAGATATTTTGCAGTTGATGTATTTTTTAGGTCACTTAGCATTTTTTCAGATCTTTTGCTGCTTTCTTAAATGCAGCTTTATTGGTCGGTGTTCGATTGTTTTGCCATGCCTTTCTAAGTTTTCTCTTTTCTCCAATTTTTTGTATAATGGCCTTGGGATAGAACCCCTTGTTAGGTTTATTATTGGTTAGTGCGCTGGATTCTCAGCACGCTTTCTGTATACATGTAGTGAGATGATCCACAGCAGTGTCGAGATCACTTTCTGTCTTTAGACATAAAGTTATGTTTAAGTCATTAGTAATGGTTTCTTTAAATAAAGTCCAATTGGTGTTTGATGAATAAAGCGTTGGAGGTCTAGGTAAATAAATTATTTCAGAAAACAGGGTGAGAAATACTGGCGAATAATTTAGTTGTTAGGTGATACTTTTGGTTATACAGAAATCAAGGACATCTGGAAGTTTTCTTCTGTCTTTTGGCCAATATGTAGGTTCACCTGTAGAATACCTTTTGAGGTTATTAATATTAATTGCCTGAAGTAGTTGTCTGCCACGTGGGTTCATTAATCTAGAGCCCCAAAAAGGGTGTTTTGCATTGTAATCACCACTGGCTAGGATCCTTGATCCAAGTGATTTAAAAATTCAGAAAATTGATTTGTTTTTATTGTGTGCCTGGGAGGGCAGTATAATGATGATATAGTGATTGAAAACTGGCTCACTCCAGTCTTCAATTACTATGTTTGTGGCCTGCAGGTGCAGTATTTTATTGCCTGTAGTTCGTAATGTTTTATACTGCTTTTAATAATTATGGCAAAACCTCCGTGTGCAGTATCATCAGGATAATTTGTGAAATTGTGAAAATTTAATTCTACTACTTTAATACGACTTGTATTAAATTTTGTGTTGAACTTTTGCTTCAATAAATATAAAATTAAGTCATAACTGGAGTAAATTTATTTATATTCATTTTATTTATTTGTTTATCAAAGAAGTTTATAAAATATTAATACAGTGTTTGGAGTTCAGGGACCTGGAGGTTTTTTAGATGGACCTGAAGGTGGACCTAAAGATTTTTCAGGTGGACCTGGAGGTTTTTCAGGTGGGCCTGGAGGTTTGTTAGATGGACCTGAAGGTGGACCTAAAGATTTTTTAGGTGGACCAGGAGATTTTTCAGGTTGACCTGGAGCTGGGCCTGGAATATTTTTAGATGGACCTGAAGGTGGGCCTGAAGATTTTTCAGGTGGACCTGGAGGTTTTTCAGGTGGGCCTGGAGGTTTGTTAGATGGACCTGAAGGTGGGCCTAAAGATTTTTTAGGTGGACCAGGAGATTTTTCAGGTTGACCTGGAGCTGGGCCTGGAATATTTTTAGATGGACCTGGAGGTGGGCCTAATGATGTTTTAGCTGGACCTGGAGGTTTTTCAGGCGAACCTGGAGGATTTTTAGATGGACCTGAAGGTGGGCCTGAAGATTTTTTAGGTGGACCTGGAGGTTTTTCAGATGGACCTTGAGGTTTGCCTGGAGGTTTCCCGCCTGGGCCTGGAGATTCCCCAGGTGAACCCCCAGGTTTTTTAGGTCCTCCACTTTGACATCCGGCTCGGTTAGGCCAATCACAAGCTAATGTTTTTGGATTGAAGTGAGTTCCAGGTCCGCAGGACGATATAAAGTTCCCAGGGCATAAATAAAACTTTCTGCAATCATTCGGATGAGGAGCAGGTTTTTCATTGATACATTGCGCCAAAGAAGCTGAAATAAAAGTAAAACTTATTAATAAAGACATTTAAAAAAAATACAAAAATTTATGTTCTATATAAAATATTTAGTATAAAGTATTTATATAAAGTATTTATTGTTCTATATAAAAATGGAATGGAATAAAAAAATTAACGGTATATAAAAACGTGTCAAAACGCTTCCGCGCTTTAATCCTTTCTTTATTTCTATAATTTCGTGAGATCATTTTTTCTTTAAGTGTTGTTTCCACAGTATTTTTCTTACAACTTCGCAAAATTTAAAAGCTAATAAAAGATCCAGTTACATCTAGATATTTTCTCTGAAATGTTTTAAATAATAAAAGCCGCCAAGAATTAACAAATTCGACCATAGCAAATTCAACCATTATTGAAGGAAATGTTATTTGTCAACTAAAAAAATATTCTTTTGTTCCTGTATATAGACCTTATTTCTCACATTCACGCATTTCCCACATTGACTCGAAGTCTGATGAGTTTGATATTAATTTTTCTAATATTATTCTTATATATATATATATATATATATATATATATATATATATATATATATATATATATATATATGAGTGGTTTCCCCTATAAACCACTCACATGCAAAAACCTTATATATATATATATATATATATATATATATAAGGTTTTTTTAAGGTGTATAAGGCGTTTTTTAAAAAAACCATTTTCTACAACTAATTTCGAGGATGATTTACTAACAGTCGCACTTTATTTTCAGTTTTTCCTGATGATGAAAATAAACATTTTCGAAAGCTTGAAACTTAGTTAAAAGAGTACACTTTTTTCACCGCTGAATAAATCCCAATAAACCTCAAAGCTCCGTTTTCTAACGTTGTCAGCAAAGACTTCTTTTCGTTATATATATATATATATATATATATATATATATATATATATATATATATATATATATATATATATATAATAGGCTGTTAGCCAACAGCCATCGATACATTAACGCTGCATTTTATAGGCAGCTTATAAATGAGCGTCTTAAGGCGGCTACACGCACAACGGAAAAACCGAAGGCATGCCTTAAGGGGACAGTCTCATGCGAAACTTTCAAAAAATCAATTTTATTTTTTTTTATATAAATCGCTTCCATATACATTCAAAAACTCCCTCCTAAAATTTTAAAAAGAAATTCCCACTAGAATATAAGTTATAGTTATTTTATTAATGTCATCTACGCACGTATGAAAACCGGTTTCCCTCCGCGCGGCGAGCGCGAGGCTCCAGCTGTTCTTGTTTTTGAATATATGTTGTATATACGTTGGGTATGTATTAGGGATTAATTTTTATATAGTATGTATATCTGTATAACGTTTGGCGTTTACTATACACATTTAAATCCGGAACATAGGATTTTTTTACAAATACTAAGATTCTCTGCGTTGCAATTAACCAGTGTAAATTTATTTGTTCCACTGGATTACTTCTCCTTAGCGGTTTATAGTAGCGTATATGGCACGCCGATAGTAGCGTATATGCCACGCCGACAGTGTTGCTCCGTCTACCGATTTTTCCTGAAAGTCCGGTTTTGTGCAGATAATAAATAATGTTTTATTAACATCAATTTTGTTTGTGGTCATTAGGTATTATTTGAGTTATAAAATTTATACTTAAATACATTTATTATTCCAAATATTGTTTATAATTTCAAATTAAAAAGAGTGTAATATAATTATTTTATTTTTAAAATTCCTTTTTATTTTTAATTTTAGAAATCAACTTTTTTTTTCAAGCCGTTTTGGCAATAAAACATAACCATTTTTTTAGTTATAAAATATTTTCATATCTACATTTATAAATAAGTACGTTTTCCTTGAATTGACATGCGATCTAGGTGTGTTCCGTTTTTACTCTTACACTGGCAGCATCGCGGCGTGAATTGAGACTTAAGTCGAACATGAACAAATGAATTAATTATAAAACATCGGGACGTTGTATTGAAATTTACAGCTTTACAAAGCCATTTACAACAACTGTTGGATGAAGAGGGTCCTCAATATTCACCAGGAATGGCCGATTAAACGTGAGTATGAAGTTATCAGCCTTTTATTCATGAAAATTATGTAAAAAAAACTTTAAATGCTTTTTTCTCAAAAATAACATTTTCAAACTGGTCAGACACTTTTCTCCGAACATTCTTAACCGATTTTAAAAAACCAAAATTTTTTCGAATGTACATACAAAATACTAGATGATAAACCTTTAAAATATTTAAAAACCACCTCCTCTTTTATTATATATGGGTAAATCCACCGAAAAATATAGCGATTTTTCGACTTTTTTGAAAAAATTCGTATAAATTCTTCAAAATAATACAATTTGCATATTTTAAAGGTTTATCATCTAGTTTTGAGTCTCACGAATACAACCCATTTTGAATTTTTTGAATATCTGTTACAGGTGACCCACAAAGTGTCTTACCACCAAAAACGCACTTTTTACTACACGCCATCTACAGGACACCAATGAAGTTAAAATCGCTATTAAAATTTTTTTTATGTACTTCAAGACTTACTTAATCATCTCCAAAAGGAATTATGTTAATAAATATTATAGTTTTTTTTCTGTTTTAATTTGAAAATGTGTCTTTTTTTTAATCGCATGAGACTGTCCCCTTAAGGCGAACCCAAAAATGTGGAGCCTCCACACACTACGTAATATATGAAGGCCATCCTTAAGGCACTCCAGTTTGTGTGTTCCTCAGTTTATTTTAGTTCAGTGAATGAATATTTATTGTAACTCCATATTACTTAACAAAGTTCATAATTTTGATGAACTCTGTAGAATAAATATTCAAATGATTATATCGTTGCAAGGGCGATAAGGAGACCTTTCAAATGAGCCGTCGCGTGACCTCGGTTTGTATTTAAAAAATCGTCGATTACGTCATTACGCAGACACTGATGACGTAATGTCCAATACGTATATAGCAGTTGATGGCCATTCAAAAATTGAAAATGACGTGTTTTAAGATTTTAAAAGTCGTCTGTTGATGAAATAATAAATTTATTCCATACATTTGCATCATACTGTATATATATATATATTATATATATATATATATTATATATATATATATATATATATATATATATATATATATATATATATATATATAGTGAAACTTCTCAACACCGGACACCAACAGGGAAAAATAATTGTCCTTAGTGTAGAGTTGCCCGTTGTGTAGAATTATCGCTAAAGGCGCGTTTTCACGGGTCGATCTGAGTCGAACGATTTGGATCGTTCGACCATCATTCGATCTGTGCCGAAAGCAAAAAGGTTTACACGACAGTCATGAATGTTGAATTAATTGTAATTGATAGACAAAAAAAAATCACAAATGTTATTAAAATTATCTATATTTTTTAAATGTTAATATAATTTGGTACATTGATTTGTAAATGTAATATTTTCGAAGTAAAGTTTTACGTAAATAAATAGTCTATTTATAAATGCACCCTTAAGATGGTATTTTCTTAGATAAAACTTTGAAAACAATTAGGACCAAATTAAATGTATCAGCTATAATGACACTGTTGACATGATCTACGGACAACACTTATTTTTATCTAAATAAGGATTTCTATAAACAAAATTTTTGGACTGTGCTTTAAATCCATTATTAGCTAATATATTGATGAAAGACTTCAAAACAACCATTCCTAATTAAAATTTAAAGTCCACAATATGTTGAAAATATGTAGATGATGTGTTGGATACATTTCTGATTGATATAAATAAAAGGTAAAAGGTTGAGTCAATAAAATTTACAATGGAAAAGAAATAAAATAACTCCTTTTCTGGATGTTTTAATCTCAAAGTAAAATAGTGGATATGGGACTAATGTATACAAAAAACCAACACATATGAAAATTGCCTGTTCTAATAACAATTTGTTTTTGGAAAACAAAAATAATTATTTTCTAACATCTATTTTATTAAAAAATTATTATTCCAGTTTTTCGACATCGATTCGGCGGGAATCGCCTATGAAAAGTAGACAGTCTTTCGACTTCCGTCGAATCGACTCACTCCGCCGAACGACCAAGTCGATTTATGGTTTACATGTTCAATTTGCTTTCGATTTATTAGTCGACGGCCAGTCGATCCAAATCGTTCGACTCAGATCGACCCGTGAAAACGCGCCTTAAGACATTACATTAAATTAAGAGCAATTTCTGGAGAAGTTTTAATCAAAAGTACACTGTAAGTAAATCTACTAAGAAAAGGCTGACCGTATTATTGTATGCAAATTAAAAACGGGAAAAAGAAAAACCTTTGATGATTGGTAAAAGTAAAAAATCCTCGATGTTTTAAAAATTCATCACAGATTCGCTGCACAAATTTGACAGAAAAATACAACGTCAAAAAAGTTGAAACCTCTTTTTTATTTCAATTGGTTAAAAGCAAAACTTTGACTAATGTCAAGCCCAACATTGGAAGCTTTAAAATTCAAATTGAGTTCTTTCGCCTACTACTACAGTGTTTTTTGTACACCTACAATGTTTTGAGATTTTTTAATAGGTTAAACCTGTGCTCAAATAACATGCCCGTGCATTGTGCAGCTAAATCTGCTAGTTCATTGCATAAAAAAGACGTTTTTCTTCTTTGTGCATAGGAATTTGGTAGTCGATACCCTTGTGTGGTCAATGATATAGACATATTATCATTAGATCTACTTGGTAACTCATATTCTGTCGATTTGTTTCGTTTTCTTCAATCAAAGACGGTAATGTTCGTTGGTTGTTTTTATTATAGTCCATTGTCCATATATGATTTACGATCATTTTATCAAAAATCTCTAATTGCAAATGCCGTCTCAATGCAAAAATATGCTTGCAAGGTAAAATCATTGAATCATAGATGATAAAGTTGCACGAAGCAACATCAACAATTCATCAGAATCTTCCGGAAACATATCGACGGGTTTCTTTAAAATACCATAAACTGCCTTATGATCCCTTCCTGTCTCTTAACTTAAAATAATTGTAAAAAAACTGTTTATAAACTGTTCCAAAGGACCATTTTTGGTTATAACTGATTTTAATTTAGAGTGAATAGATTCCAGGCGGTTATTTGTGTTATTTAAAAAACTGTTTTTAACAAATTTTTTTACTAAATTCCATTCATACTTGATATCGTTCTAGTTTTTCATGAAATACTCATACACTGTTCGAGGTACACTATGTTCTAGTCCTTTCAAATATTTTTTGTAATCATCGTCTGTCTTAGCATAGACTTATTTTTGAATTAGTTCTAAATTAAGTGAGTTCTCACTTAGGGTGATCCCCATTTTCAATAAAAGTAAATTAGGAGTTTAGAACATTTAGTGGAACTATGGTGGAACGTCGGCTAGTAGAAAAACCAAAAAAGTGATGGATAGACGAAGTCAGAACCGATGCTAAAGAGATAGTGAGGGTGGATATATTATATAGTGAATTATAGTATAGTATAGGATAGTATAGTATAGTATAGGATAGTATAGTATAGTACAGTATAGTATAGTATAGTATAGTATAGTATAGTATAGTATAGTATAGTATAGTATAGTATAGTATAGTATAGTATAGTATAGTATAGTATAGTAAAGTATAGTATAGTATAGTACAGTATAGTATAGTATAGTATAGTATAGTATAGTATAGTATAGTATAGTATAGTATAGTATAGTACAGTATAGTATAGTATAGTATAGTATAGTATAGTATAGTATAGTATAGTATAGTATAGTATAGTATAGTATAGTATAGTATAGTACAGTATAGTACAGTATAGTATAGTATAGCATAGTATAATATAGTATAGCATAGTATAATTTAGTATATTATAGTATAGCAGAGCATAGTAGAGTATAGTATAGCATAATATATTGTAGCATAGCATAGTATAGTATAGTATCGTATAGTATAGCCAGTATATAATATATATATATATATATATATACTATATATTGGGTTACCATAGTAACCCAATATATGTTGGGTTTTGTGTTTGGTTTTCGTTCTAGGTGGAAGATGTGGAGGAGGTTTAACGGCGGATCGTTACATCAGAGGCATTTTGGGAGAACCTGTGGTTCCATTCGTGGAATTTATTGGTGATGCCTTTATTGTAATGCATGATAATGCATGATGCCATATCGCATGAGTCACCAGCACCTATCTGACTGAGATCGGTATACCTACAATAAATTGGCCTGCGGTGAGCCCGGACGTAAATCCAATAGGGCATGTCTGGGATGAGTTTAAGCGAAGATCCCGGACAGAAATCATGCACAAGGGAGCATAATGGAATCAAGAGCAGCACTTGTAGAATAATGAGAACAATGAATCAATAATTTATGAGAAAAGTCATCTGATTTACGCGAAATTGATTGGAAAGTGCAATTAGGAGTAGGGGTGGTAAAAATAAAGCAATTTCTTTTTGTAATTGATGATTTCTCTGTTCAAATCTTCTTTCTTGCGTTCGTTCCAATGATGAATATTTAGGAAACTCTGTTCGTATTGCATAAGTCTGTTTTTATAATGCCTCCTCCAAATAATGCTATAGAAGTTTTTGTGAGTTCAATAATAAAGTTATTGTTTGTAGATTACATGTTTTTATTTTATACTTTTACATTTAAACAGGAGGTGTAATCTCAAATCTCGCTTTTGAATCGATTGTTTTGCACTTAAGTGTATATTTAAAATGTCATAATAAAATAAATTTTATTGTGTGTAATAAATTATATATAAATATTATATTCATTTCATTTGCTTTTAACAGAGCAAAATCAATCATTCGTATTGAACATAAAATATATGAAACATAAATATATGAATATAATTTATTTTTCAAATGAATGGAATTAAATTTTAAATTTTAAAAATTGTTTAATGCTTACTGATCATCGCCTAATTTCTCAACGGTCTTCTCATATGGCTTTTACTTTTTTTTGTAATTATTTTGTGTATGCTGATAACAGGTTTTCTTTTTGTTGGTATCCACTGTCTAACTTGTTACTTGTCACCCTGTACACTTGTTAACCCTTTCCAGTCAGATGATCCCATTTGGGATCATAGCAATGTTTTTTGCTTTATCGGCAAAGGAAACTACTTATGTCGATTTGGCGAACGGTATTGCGTTGCCTCACCTTCCTACTAGATGACGCTACATTAATTTATTTGACAAACCAGTAATAGCACGAAAAACTTTATTTTGCTTCTTTCACTGTTTTTATTTGATTATTTGCATTATAGTTTGCTCATATTTACAAGATTGTTTATGTAACTATGATAAATATCAATGAATCCAAATGGACTCATTGGGCCATTGTGGAGGTCTCCAAATGGCATCATTGGGAAGTCGTGTGAATTTTGTTTCTGTCAATAAAATACAAACGTAAATTGTACTTTTTTATTTCAGATGGATCGTGTGTTCAAAACTACCAAAACCAAACTTTCTTTTCGGGAATTGCAAAATCTGTCCCAGAAAGAGGTAGTTGGTCTTCTTGACGACTCTGATATCGAATTTGAAGTTGGTAATGAAGAAGAACTTTGGATGAAGAAATGATTCAAGAAACTCACATAAAAGAACTATTGTAAAATATTGTTGAAGATAGCTTAAACACCCAAGTTACAGAGAATATGGAAGAAAAAACTGTTGAAGAAATTACAGAAGAGCCACAGACAAGTCATACCAGGAAAAAAAGAATAGAAAAACCAACTTGGACAGACAACAATTTAATTGATGTCAATAACGAAAACAGTTCTTAGGCACCGTTCTGTATTAAGTAGAACTGCGAGCATATTTTTACGTCAAGATAATTTGAAAATCTCGTCTAGCAACAATGATTATATATACAGTAAAACCTTTTATTGAAACAGTTCGGCAAAATACGAATAAGATAGAATCTGAGAAATTCAACAGAATCGATGAGTTCATTATACCATTCAAAGGACATAGTAATCTAAAACAATATATAAAAATAAACCTAATAAATGGGACATAAAAGTTTTTGCAAGAGCAGGACGCAGCGGCATACTATACGGAACAGTCCAAGATGAATCAGGTCTTGGAGTTAGTGGGGAAATAGTACTGAAGTTGGCCAGAAATCTGCCAAACCAAATGAATTTCAAGATTTTCACGGATAATTGGTTAACATCTTATAATCTACTTATTAGTCTGAAAGAACGGGACTTCCTTGCTGCAGGGACTGCAAAAAGTAGGCGGCTGGCAGGTTGTTTTTTTCAAAAGACAAAGTTCTAATGGCAAAAGGTCGTGGATCCTCTGATGTAAAAATAGACAGCAAAAAAAATATTACTGCTCTCAAATGATATGACACTAATGTAGAAATCGAACAATTGTCAAAGAATATAATATTTCGATGGAAGGTGTGGATTTGCATGATATGCTTGTGGAACTATACAGAATCAAAATCTGTAAATCAAATTCTATTTGAGAATAATACCTAATCTTATTGATACATGTATTGTCAACTTCTGGTTAGTGTACCGAAGATACTGCAAATAAAAACAAGTGCAACACATCACCCTTCTTCAATTCAAATCTCAAGTTGGACATGCGTTACTGAAAGCTGGAAAGTCCGACACGAGTAAACGAGGACGTCCTTCTATAGGAAGAGAATACACCAAATAAGAGACAAGCAATCCGGCACCAGTGCAAGATGTTCGATTTGATGGCGTAGGACACTTTCCACTAGGTGATCAAAATCGCACAAGGTGCAAATTATGTATAAATTCTTACTCTAGAATAAAATGTTCCAAGTGCAATGTTTTTTTAATGTTTAAACAATAATAAAAATTGTTTTTATAGTTTACATGTACAAAATTAACTTGTTCATAGTATATAAGTACAATAATAAACGTATTTTCTATTATATTTATATTGATGATTCCAAATGGAATCAATTTTTTTGAGTTTGATGACTCTAGGATGCAAAAGTTTTACAAAAGTTATTAACAATTATTTTTTTTTGTATCGTTGCCTATAATATACATTTTTTTCAACAAAACTTATTGAAAAAGAAAATAATTTGGGCTGGAAAGGGTTAAACAGTAAAACTTATTTCTTTTTTCAAAATACTGGATCGATGTAAATAAATATATACAAAGCAGTAAAAAAATAGTAAGATTCGTTAAGTACCAAAATGCTAAAGAAAAATAATAATAAAGAGAGAATAAATAAAGAATTTAACAATTCATAGTTTTATTATAACACTAGCTGAAACAAAAGATTTTTTGTAGATAAATACGCTATTGACTATGTTATAAATTTAAAAATTTACCTTTTATATAACATGAAAATAAAATACCTAATACCAATCCCACTTTCTTTTTCATGATGGAAAATCTTATTTGGAAACTGTATTTCTAGCGAAATGTAGAGCTTCTTTTATAGCTAAAAATTTTTGTTATTATTTTACAGTGACACCTACATTTGTTTGTGTAATATTAAAATCGTAAATTATCTTATATACAGGGTGTGTGACGAACTATTAAAGGTCTGGTTAAAAGTTGGTCTCTGAATAAGTGCAAGCAAATTACAAATAATGATACATATTATAGTGCTCTCTGCTTTCTTGTTATGCCATGGAGTTGGGGTGTCCACATTGTAACAGTGACGGGCACTCTATCCTCCATGCTATGGCATGCTGGATGATCCATACCTTTTATTTAGCGTATGGCTATATCACAGGTTCATATATATATATACATATATATATATATATATATATATATATATATATATATATATTGTAATAGTTTTGTTTTTATTATTTTTATGTTTTATTGTTAATAAATATAATTTTAATTGAATTGAAGTGAATTTTAAAAGTATGTAGTTCGTTGTTAATATACTATACCTCGGCTAGCTCAATTATTTGTTCTAAGCAATCTGTCACTGTGTGACGTCAACTCTGTAGTCTCCTGGTAGAGTTCAAAAAGAAATTAAACCAAAATTTACTTTATATTTTTGATAAATTAACCCAAATGAAGCACGTTATTTATTAATATTGAACAAATTTAATACAAACAATAAAATTCGTCTGCAACTTGGGTTGCCTTTAAAAATTTACAAAAATAGGAATCGTGTAAACCTTAATGTGTCGTGAAAATAGAATTTGATTACAAAATGTGGAAACTCTCTACAATTACCTTAAATCTAAATGACTATTGCAACTTTATAAAGTGTTTAAATGAAATATAAAGAAAAGAAAACTGAACACTTTATGCCGCTGACTTATAACTAGCATTAAAATATAATCAAAATTTCAAATGATCCCCAAAATTATTATCCAAACTCACTTTCAAACAGTTCTGATTTTTTTTTTTAAAGAAAACTAACTACTCGCAAAATAATCGGTGATACTTGAATATCTATCCTCTCTTCGGAAGTTAAAGGTACGTACTATTATATTTTTATTTTAATGATCATTAATATTTCAATTTTTAAGGCCTATCGCAATTAGTTAATTCATGAATTTTTACTTTTTCAATCTAAATGACATTTCTGCACTCCAATTATAATTTATAAGTCAAAATTTCTCTTACTCTCTGGAACAAATTCTGGATATCTCTATTTGAAAATGTGGAAAAACTAAATTATAATTAAACGATTTTAAAGCACTCCCGGACTATTCCACCTTTTTAGGGCTCTTCCTCCAAAATTTTCGTCGCCTCCAACAACCTATTCTTCCTTGTTCACCGCCATAGCTCGCACCAACCAAAATTATTCGTTGCTAACAGCAACCCACTTTCTTTTTTCATTCCGTCTTCTATTTTATTCAACCATAAAACTGTCCTGTTTTGACATATTTGTCAAACCACATTAATTTCTCATAAGCACTTTAATCACATCTAATTTGGGAATTTATAAAAAAAAATTCAGATATAAAACTTAACAATACTAATATAATTTATTCTTTTCATCTCCACATCATTGTAATTTATTTAACAAAACCCCTATTAATTTAGTTCCCACAGACTTTTGACAGTTTATTTTTCTGACGTTTATTTTTGAAATTTCTATGTTTAAATAATTTTTTAAGAATTCTTCTTTTTTATTCCTTTTAAGGTTTAGACGATTCACCTATACACTAGGCAACTATACTATTCAGAAATTATTAACACTATACCAGGTAAGTCAAAATTAATTTATTTAGCAATTTACTAATCTTTTCTCCCTTTTATTTCAGAGTCGACCCCACATTGTGATGGCTTCATGAAATTCATGAACAACAAACTCATATAAAAATCCCTTTAAGTTATATCCTCTTTGACATATTGAAATCATTTCAACTTCCCCCCAATTTGGATTTTGTTCAGTGCTAACTATCAGCACTTACTAAATCTAAATTCTTACCGATAAACTTAAACATTTTATTAATATTAACATAACAATAAACTGACTTTTATTAATAAGCATATCTCTTGAATATTTTTTTTTTTAATAATTTACTCTATGAAAAATACAGACTTCTCCAAACAAAATCTACAAATCTTTCACTAATTATATCAACTTCAGAATCAAATTTCCAAGTACTTTCCCAATTTCATTACTTCTTTTCCTGTACTATTTATTTCTCGTACTAATTTCGTAGAAATTCTTATAATTGTTCCCCTCTTTATTTTATGTTTTTATTTATTTATTTATTTCCGCATATACTATTTCAGTATCTTTATTCATTGCCGCATTATTATTTATTCTTTTTATATCCCCATATAATATTCATTTCATCATCTCTACATACAACTCTCTATATTTCATATTTCAATATTTCATATAATTCTATTTTTCATCTTATTTTCGCATATACTATTTATCATTATAATATTCCCTATTTCCCAATTTCTACAAAATATCGATTTGTCCATAGTACTTTGCTTATTTATTTATACTTGTAACTCCTATAAATCTACTTGAAAATAAATCAACCTTTTTTGTTTATATAAATTTATCATTATTCTGTACATTTGTTCCTAATAAATTATTTAATTATCAAATTTATCTCAAGATATGCTTATTTATTAATTATCCTTCTATTTACAAAACTTATATCTTATAATACCAAATTCGTGTCATAATATTGCATTATTTAAATTATTTACAATGTTTTTGTTGATTAGAGTTACTTCTGAACCTGTATCTATAATAATAACTTGTATACTGAATCTTGTATGTACCCTTCAATAAACTTTAAAGTATTAGTGTTATTGTTTTTATTTAATTCCCCAGTATCTCTAATAAACTCCCTTGGATGTTCATACTTTGATAAGTAGACAATATTATGCACATAGGAGCGGTCTAAGCAAAATTTCTCCCTTCTGCATCAACACTTGCTTCCCCCCTATTCTCCTCTGTTCTAACTACATTCACCTGTCTTCTCTCCTCATTTTCCCCCCTATTATATCTTGGATTCCCTTCTCTGTAAACTTCCCTATTTCTCGTCTCCTGTGGATAATTTCCCTGGTTCTGTCTCCAATTATTGCCTCTGTCATTCCCTTGTCTCCAGTTATTCTCTCTATCATTGTTTGGATTCCCTTGTCTACGTTCCCAGTTATATCGTCCGATATCTCTCCTGACATTGTTCAAATTCTCTCCCCTATTTGTAAAATCCCTGCTTCTATTTTGTCTCTCAAATTCTCTTTCCCTATAATTATTCCCTCGATTCACATATCCCTGTCTATTTGCTGTGTTATTCCTATATGTCACTTGCTCTTGTCCATTTCGATTCTGCGTCCCTACACTCCTCTCAATCCTCTGAAGATATCCTGTCAAACTTTCCATCGTCTTTATATTGTGGAGAGCTATTGTTTCTGCCATGTTATGGTTATATTGCCTGGCAATGTATAGGACAATCTCCTCTTCTCGCATAGCCGGTTCTAAATATTGTGCTGTCTGGAATAACTGCATTGCGTACAGATTGTAGTTGGTACTTTTTTCATAATTGAATTTCCCAAAATACAACCGCTCCCTGAAACTAGCCTGTTGGTTTTCTCCCCAAAAATAGTTAATAAACTTGGCCTCAAATTCCTGCACATTATTTATGGAATTTTCATTATTGCAAAACCATAATAATGGCATGCCCACTAACATGTTTCGAATATTCAATTTCATTTCTATTGGATCCCTTACATTCTTTACCTTATTTTTGATGATATCTACAAATATTCTAGGATGTAAGTGATTCAGGTTTCCATCAAACTTTATTCCCCCATCATTATAACTCGGCACCACAGTACTCACTACTCTTGTTTGTCCTAGATTTGATTCCAAACGCTGAATCTCCTCACTTGCATTTTTAAATTTCTCTCTCAATTCCTCAACTTGTCCCTGTAATACTCTATCTCCCTTTTCCGCCTGATTTGCATGCATACCCATTTCCAGTTCCAAATTCTGCAATCCCTTCTTTATATTATTTTTTATAATGGTAATTTTTTCCTCATAATCCTGAGTTTGCCTTTTAACACTTTCTACCTCCCTAACAATCTCTTTATTCTGCTTATTAACTTCTTTGTTTATTTCCATTGGTAAATTCTCTTTAATGGCTGTTCCCAACTCTACAAATCTGCTCCCAATTTCCTGTCCTATTTCCGCTCTAATTATGGCCTTTTCTCTGGATATCTCCTCCTGTACATTCCTCTTAAAATTCTCACTTTCTCCTCTGACCTGTTCTACTTTCTCTTCTAAACCTTGGGTAATTTGTAGCATCTCTTCCCTGACTATCTTCACTTCTTCTTTGATTTCTTCCCTCATTTTAATTAACTCTTCCCTAAGTTCTCCTTTAATATTATTTTTCATTTTGTTCATATCCCCCCTAATATTGTTAATATTACTATCCATTTTGTGCATATCTCCCCTAATATTATGATCCATCTGTTGTAACATCCGCATTATTTGCCTCATATCCATCTGTGTCATCCCTGACTCTCCAACATCTCCTTCCCTACGTCTCTCCTCCTGCACTCTACATTCATCCACACTTTCATCACGTCTATCTCTCACTGTCTCATCCAACTCCTCTCTCAAACTATCTGTTAGACTTCCCTCTCTATCACCTTGTCCTGCTTCTTGTCTGCCTTGCTCTAAATATTGTACTACAAATTCTCCTGATCCTCCTCTGCTTTCTTCATCTACCTGTATACCCTGTTCCTGTTCTAACACCTGTTCTCCTTCACTCTCTTTCGGTACGATTTCTTTTCCATTTCTTAAAGTCATTCGGTCTGCCATTTTATCCTTATCTCTATTTATTCTCAAATTTAACTTTAACTACCCCAGAATCTCTACAACTCTAATCACACCAATTTGTTTTTATTTTAATCTGTGTATTATTAATAAATCTGCTTAAAAAAAAACACCCTTATTTCTGTTTTCCCAGAGGCTCCACGTTGTTAGCGCCAATTGTAATAGTTTTGTTTTTATTATTTTTATGTTTTATTGTTAATAAATATAATTTTAATTGAATTGAAGTGAATTTTAAAAGTATGTAGTTCGTTGTTAATATACTATACCTCGGCTAGCTCAATTATTTGTTCTAAGCAATCTGTCACTGTGTGACGTCAACTCTGTAGTCTCCTGGTAGAGTTCGAAAAGAAATTAAACCAAAATTTACTTTATATTTTTGATAAATTAACCCAAATGAAGCACGTTATTTATTAATATTGAACAAATTTAATACAAACAATAAAATTCGTCTGCAACTTGGGTTGCCTTTAAAAATTTACAAAAATAGGAATCGTGTAAACCTTAATGTGTCGTGAAAATAGAATTTGATTACAAAATGTGGAAACTCTCTACAATTACCTTAAATCTAAATGACTATTGCAACTTTATAAAGTGTTTAAATGAAATATAAAGAAAAGAAAACTGAACACTTTATGCCGCTGACTTATAACTAGCATTAAAATATAATCAAAATTTCAAATGATCCCCAAAATTATTATCCAAACTCACTTTCAAACAGTTCTGATTTTTTTTTTTAAAGAAAACTAACTACTCGCAAAATAATCGGTGATACTTGAATATCTATCCTCTCTTCGGAAGTTAAAGGTACGTACTATTATATTTTTATTTTAATGATCATTAATATTTCAATTTTTAAGGCCTATCGCAATTAGTTAATTCATGAATTTTTACTTTTTCAATCTAAATGACATTTCTGCACTCCAATTATAATTTATAAGTCAAAATTTCTCTTACTCTCTGGAACAAATTCTGGATATCTCTATTTGAAAATGTGGAAAAACTAAATTATAATTAAACGATTTTAAAGCACTCCCGGACTATTCCACCTTTTTAGGGCTCTTCCTCCAAAATTTTCGTCGCCTCCAACAACCTATTCTTCCTTGTTCACCGCCATAGCTCGCACCAACCAAAATTATTCGTTGCTAACAGCAACCCACTTTCTTTTTTCATTCCGTCTTCTATTTTATTCAACCATAAAACTGTCCTGTTTTGACATATTTGTCAAACCACATTAATTTCTCATAAGCACTTTAATCACATCTAATTTGGGAATTTATAAAAAAAAATTCAGATATAAAACTTAACAATACTAATATAATTTATTCTTTTCATCTCCACATCATTGTAATTTATTTAACAAAACCCCTATTAATTTAGTTCCCACAGACTTTTGACAGTTTATTTTTCTGACGTTTATTTTTGAAATTTCTATGTTTAAATAATTTTTTAAGAATTCTTCTTTTTTATTCCTTTTAAGGTTTAGACGATTCACCTATACACTAGGCAACTATACTATTCAGAAATTATTAACACTATACCAGGTAAGTCAAAATTAATTTATTTAGCAATTTACTAATCTTTTCTCCCTTTTATTTCAGAGTCGACCCCACATTGTGATGGCTTCATGAAATTCATGAACAACAAACTCATATAAAAATCCCTTTAAGTTATATCCTCTTTGACATATTGAAATCATTTCAATATATATATATATACATATAAGGATCACTCAGACGAGTGGTGGGTTCTTATATCGGTCTCTAGGTGGAGAAATAAAAGACAAAGTTGATAGGCTACTTTATCTATTTTGAAGACGTTTCGCTTTCGAGTTTTGAAAGCATTATCAGTTTATCTAAAAAAGTACAATATGAGAACCCCACAATCATGGAAACGATGTTAATTGTTACCTTAAAAAGACATGTAGCAGTCAATGTTATTAACAATAATGTGAATGAAACTAAGTAAATGGACATAATACGCTGATCTTGTATAAACAATTAAGTAACTAACAACATATATGAACTTATAAAATTAGCACAGCAAATGACCATGTGGTCTAAAGTAAATTAAATGTTATTTAATGTTAATTAGTGAGCAAGAACCAAGAAAATCATAGATAACTTCCAACTATTTTATGATTATTAAGCTTTGATTTTAACTTTAGGTAGCATTATAAGTGATATTAATAAAAATTATAAAAGTAGTGTAAATGAAGTTACCGATCAAAGCCCTACAAGTGTCGCCGGAAAAATGGCGTTAGATGAACCGGAACGAACTAAACCGCGAAAAGACAGCCAACCTTGAGGTCAAAATACTTTTGACAGATCAGCAAGGTGGAGGTACCAACCCAAATAATTGGGCGGTCAATTTAAAAGTTTAAATAAGTTTGGATGACTACCCGGTTGTAAAAGACAAAACAGTGAAAGAAACTGGTATTGTAATAGCAACTCCTCTCACTAATCAGCCTAGATTTACAAACAGGAGATTTTCATTCAACCTCATATGTATGTAATAACGTTAATCATTATGGCTAGTTAATCAGCCACAGGTGGTTAACGACACATTAATTTAAAACAGCCCAAGGTACTTTTTTAGATGAACATGATGCATTCAAAACTCGAAAGCGAAACGTCTTCAAAATAGATAAAGTAGCCTATCAACTTTGTCTTTTATTTCTCCACCTAGAGACCGATATAAGAACCCACCACTCGTCTGAGTGATCCTTATATATATTGGATTGACGGTCGTACTCCTTTTTCCGATATATATATATATATATATATATATATATATATATATATATATATATATATATATAAATTACAAATAACAGTAAAATATTCTACAAACAAACATCAATATTATAAATATATTCGATTGACTCTTGGTTCGATTGACTACTGGTGCACAGTATTCCGCTACGGGGTATACCACTCCTAATGCTGTCGATCTAATTGTGGGTGCTGAGGAGCCCCATGTAGTGCCGCAGAGCTTTTGCAGGATGTTGTTGCGAGTTCGGAGTTTTGCAGCAGTCTTAGTAAGATGCTCTTTAAAGTTTAGCGTTCTGTCAAGTGTAACACCTAAGTATTTTGGGTGTTTATAATAAATAAATGACCCATACAGTCTTTTGAGAATGTCTTAATGTCCTTTCTTAGTAAAACAGGTAAACTGATCATACTTAGTGATAAATTTTAAAATTAAATCTAGCCCTTCTTTTGATATCCAAAATCTATTTTTTGGTCCAAGAGTAACTATAAACGATTATACTAGAATCACATCCCAGTACACTAGTTGCTTCGACAATATTATGACAAGTTTTTCGAAAATATCTACAGAGTGAGCATATTTGAACCCTGTTTTTCTGACCATCGAGCTCAATTTTTATTTATTGACTCTGAGCATAAAGTTGTTGACCCAACAAAACAGTATAAACAACAAAAATTTGAATATAATTGGCAATAACAAATTGCTAAAAAGTCAGCTTACTGTGATTTTATTCTTCTTCTTTACGTGTCATCTCCGCGACGGAGGTTGGCAATAATCATGGCTATTCTGATCTTAGATGCTGCCGCTTCCATAGTTCGATTGATGTGCATCCGTACCATTTCCTGAAGTTACGCAATCATGAGATTTTTCTCCTTCATACAATTCTCTTACCCTAACTTTTCCCTTGTATAATTAAATGAAGTATGTTGTATCTTTCATGACGCATAACATGCCCCAGGTATTGAGGCATTCGTGTTTTGATGGTTTCCAATATTGCCATTATTTTGTTGACTCTTTTCATGACTTCTTTGTTTGTTACATGCTCTGTCCATGATATCTTCAGGATTATTCTATACATCCACAGTTCAAATACTTCCAACTTTTTAGTAGTCGACGTATTAAGAGTCCATGCTTCTATCACGTAAAGTAGAGTCTTCTCTTGCACAAAGTACCTTTCTCATTTTATTGAAGTTTGTTCGTGCTTTCTTTATTCGAACTTTGATTTTATTGGAGTAATCGTTTGTGTGATTAATTATTGTTCCAAGATAATTGTAGTTTTTAACTTGTACTAAAGTTTTACCATTAATTGTCAGGCTTTCATCATTATTTTGGGTTTTGGATATCACCATAAATTTAGTTTTTTTAATGTTAATGATAATCCATATTCTTCTCCATACATAACTATCTTGTCCATTAGTTTTTGGAGGTCTGGCAGGTTGTCTGCTATTATGATAGTATCGTCTGCATATCTAATGTTAATTGGTGTTCCATTGACCTCTATTCCAGCTGTTTCTCTCTCAAGAGCTGTTTTTATAATTTCTTCAAAGTATGCATTGTATTGTAATTGTTTTGCTTTGAGGACGTCCATTAGCTCTTTGTGGTGGACTTTATCGAAAGCCTTGTTGTATTTTATTAAACAGGCGTACATATCTTGGTTCACTTTCAAGCATGTCTGGATTAGTACGTTTAATAAAAAAAAGCTTTACGGCTACCTACGCCTCTACTGAATCCAAACTGGGTTTCTTCAATATCCATATCAAGTGTTTGGTAAATGGGTTTATGGATGATATTCAAAAACATTTTAAGTTTGTGAGATATAAGGCTTATGGTGCGGTGGTCGGTGCATTCTCTATCAGTTTTCTTTTTTGAGAGACAAATAAATCAATAGGCAGTTGATCTGGCCCCGGACTTTTTCCTTTTCTGGCGTTCTTTAGTGCATACAATATTTTTTCCTTTGTAATTTCTATACTTCTTTCTTTATTTAAATCTAAAAGAATTGTGTTATGGTTTCTTTTTTGCAGTCCTGCCATTTCTTTAACCTTTTTATGTAGGTTAAATAGGTCGTATTTGTTCTGAAGATCTTCTATCTCTACATTTTTTTCTCATAGTAGGTTTGTTTTGCCTCTCTTAACATTTTTCTGATTTCATTGTTAATGATTTTGTAATCACAGTATCCCACAGTATCTCCTACTGGTCGTAAGAGGCGAACGCAGGAGCAGCTGACCGCTGTCCTTACCCAACATTCCATCTCGTCCCATACCCATTTAGTTACCAAGAACCTATCTCAGCCACACCCCGAGTGTCGGATGAGTCCCTTTGACCGTGTTTGAGTGGAAGAGGTTCTTTTTGCGCGGGGGGTGTGTGGCATATACATGTCGCGCACCCCACACACAAACTGCGTAACTTGCACCTCTCCCCATTCACACACTCCTAATTTCCTCAGGGTAGCGGGTAGAGACTCGTCTATAAACCCAATAGGTGATAGTCCTACTTCAGGTATGCGACCCTGCCCACGCGAGCCTTGGCATATCTACTAAGTCCAAACAGTAGATACCACTGTCCTTTCCTACTAACCCTGTTTAAACAAATTCCCTTATTAGCACTCCCAACCAAAGGGGAAGGCAACGGGAAACCACCCCTTTATTTCACTCACGAAAGTTCATGATATGAGCAATAGCTGCGAGGCCTCGGATGATGAGCTTCGCGATCCGGATGGCACCCGGCGCATCTTCTCGTCCGGGGAGGAATGTGTGAAATCAGTTACCGGGCATGTAGACGTGACTCATCAGGCTTTACATGCGAAATGTGCTACTGGTGAAAAACAAAAACTTAATAACCGCAAACCATACAACATAGCTACATGGAATGTCCGTGGTCTTTTACAACCGGGCAAACAAGCTATTCTGGAGAAGGAACTGGAACGAACCAATATCTCTGTGGCCGGCCTCTCTGAACTTCACTTCCGCAACGAGGGGCACTACATAACTAATTTGGGACATTTCATGTGCTTTTCCGGCAACACTAACAAAAGTATCAATGGTGTTGGCTTCTGGGTTTTAAAATCTCTTTCTCCCTATATACTGGGATATCAAGCTATCAGTGATCGTATAATTTCCTTAAAACTAAATGGATCTCCCTCTATTGTACATTTGATTCAGGTCTATGCGCCTACCTCAACTGCTGATGATGATACAACTGAATCTTTTTTCAACGAGCTGGAATCATATCTGCAAAATATCCCAAATAAAGAAATCGCTATCATCATGGGTGATTTAAACTCAAAAATCGGTGTTACTATGGCTGACGAACATATACGAAATATTGTGGGTAGATATGGAATAGGTGAACGCAATTCAAGGGGAGACCGCCTTATCCAGTTCTGCGTTGACAATGACTTGACAATAATGAACTCTATGTATAGGCACCACCCCAGAAGATTGTACACTTGGATCTCACCTAACGGACGACACCGAAATCAGATCGATTACATAATGATTAAACATCGCTGGAAAACATCTATTAGCCAATGTAAAACACGACCTAGCGCTGACTGCAGCTCTGACCACCAACTTCTTGTTGCAACGCTAAAGCAAAAATTCAAGGCATGTGCTAGGATCCGAAACAAGAGAATATCAAAAATAAAAGATACACAACAATTTAAAATCCAATGTAATGAAAGATTCGAAAATATTTTACCAACTATCGTCACTCATGATTCCGAAAAGATTTGGTTATCTTTTAAAAATACCTTGATACAGATCTTGACTGACTGCGAGGTACAGTCTAATGCCGTCTCAACCGGACCAAAAAAAGTGTGGATGTTTGCAGATACTTTTGACCTCGTTGAAGAACGTAGAAAACTTAAAATTGATGGAATCGAGAACCCTCTCAGGAATTCCCAGTACCGACAGCTATCTAGAGCTATTCAGGCTGCTTGTAGACGAGACAAAAACAAGCATATAGAGAAAATCTGCAGAGAAATTCAACTACACGCCGACACAAATAACACCAAAGAACTCTTTGATAAAGTCAGACAACTCACACGTAAATTCAAGCAGAAATCTTGGTCTATCAAAGATGATGAAGGTAATGTACAGACGGATTTGGACAAGGTTATTGATGTTTGGAGGGTGTATTGTAAGTCTTTATACGCCAATACGGACCAGATGCCAGCGGACGCCCCGTTTGTACCTGACTGCCAGACCTCCACTTTCCATTCTCCTTCAACAGAGACACACCACACTAGTTTTGAGTCTGAACCTGACATACTTTTTTCCGAGGTGGAATTCGCTTTAAAAAGACTTAAGTTAAACAAAGCAGCAGGATATGATCTCATTACTGCAGACGTCTTGAAGCATCTTCCGCAATGTGAAGTGAAAATATTACATCGATTGTGCAATGAAATATGGCACACAGGCGTCTGGCCTGAGGATTGGAGAAAGACCATAATCATACCTCTATAAGAAAGGTTCAACAAATAATTGTAACAACTACAGGCTATTAGCTCTAATATCACACGCCAGTAAGGTGATCCTCTACATACTGCAACGGCGTCTAGAAAACTTCATAAGTTGGCAAATAGCACCTGAGCAGGCTGGATTTGTAAAGGGCAGAGGTACTAGAGAACAAATCCTTAATGTACGAAACATCATAGAAAAAGCCAGAGAATACCAGATCCCGATATTTATATGTTTCGTCGATTATACAAAGGCCTTTGATAATGTTAGATGGGACAAACTATGGAACATATTGACGACAATAGGTGTACCTAAACACTTGACTCACCTTATTAGCAAACTGTATCAAGATAACCTGGCATATATTCGAATGGACGAATATCTGTCTGACAAATGTACTTTGGAGAAGGGAGTACGCCAAGGATGCGTTTTATCTCCCTTATTATTTAACATCTATTCGGAGTTCTTAATGCGCAGAGTTTTGGATGGTTGGGAGGGAGGAGTAAACCTAGGTGGTGTTAAGATATCTAACTTGCGTTTCGCAGACGACACTACACTTCTAGCTTCTACTCCAGAAGAAATTACTAAGTTATTAAAAAAACTCGAGGTAGAAAGTGCTAAATTTGGACTCATGGTTAACTACAACAAAACCAAAATCATGGTTATTGATCGTCAACAACAGTTTCCTGAAACCCAAACTATTGCGGGATGCGAGGTAGTCTCATCTATGATATATCTTGGAGCTCTAGTAAACAACACAGGCAGTTGTGAATCCGAAATTAGAAGACGCATTCAACTAGCAAGAGCAGCAATGAGTGAACTAAACGGGGTCTGGCGTGATCGTCACATTACTATGACAAACAAAAAGAGACTTGTTTCAACTCTGGTCTTTTCCATATTTTACTATGCATGCGAGACATGGACAGTCAAAGAATCAGATCGACGACGTATAGACGCCTTTGAAATGTGGACATGGAGACGCCTGCTTCGAATTCCATGGACGGCTCGCCGTACAAATATCTCGGTTCTGGATGAAATTAAACCGGATCAGCGTCTCTCTAGTACCGTTTACTCTAGGATTTTAAAGTTCTTTGGCCATATCCATCGAAGTGATCACAAAATGGAGCGGTTGGTGGTCCAAGGAAGGCCTCAGACTCAACGCCAACGCGGAAGATCTCCACAGCGATGGGCGGACATTACTAAAAAGCTTCTCAATAAACAGTATACTGAGGCAATACATATAACTGATGACCGCGACCAGTGGAGAAATATTATCAATCAAACTGTCCGAGCTGCTGAAGCCCAATTATGAACCACAACACATCTACTAAGATGTTAATGACTGTGATGATGATGATTTTGTAATTGTGGCTGTCTTTGTTCTTGGCTTGTCTTCTTTGGTCCATCCTGTCAAGTATTTCGTCGGTCATTTAGTTGTCTCTTTTTCTTATCGGTTCTTTTAATATTTCTTTGCATGGAACAAGGAGACAGTTTTTTAATGTTTCCCATTGTTCGTAATTTTATTACTAATTCCAATAATAAGCCTAGAGGCTGCTGGAAAATAGTAAATTTTGAAAGAAACAATACAAGATCCATTTCGGTGCAACCCAATCTACCTCCAGATGAAATAAATAAATGTTTTGCTGTAATTGCAGAGAATATAATTACATCTCTTCTTACTATTAATGTCGATGTCCTCTTCAATTATAGAAATTATCATTCTCCGAGCAAATCCTTTTTTTATTTCGTTGTGGAAGAAGAAGTCTCTCAAATAATAAAGTCTCTTTGTAATTCTAATTGTAGGGACGTTCACCAAATTAATAGCAAAATTACAAAAATAAACTTACCAAATAGTTTTAACACCTTTCACTCATCTGATTAACTTAATTCTATCAACTGGAGTATTTCCAGAAGTACTAAAATACTCAAAAGTACTACCTATCTACCTAAAAGGTGATTTCTCAATAACTGACAATTACATACCCATGAGCATTGGTTCTACTTTTGCAAATGCGATATTTAATGTTGTGAGCGAGGTGATCGAGGGGCTTGAACGCAGCAATCGCATAGCAGTTTCCCTTTGCGACTTGTCGAAGGCTTTTTGACTGCGTTTCACATGATATTTTGCTCCACAAATTAAATTACTATGGAATCAGAGTTATCCCCCTTACATAAGCGAGAGATACGCAGCGTATTTAGTTAACATAATAGACGAGCGTTTTATTTCACGCCTGTTGGCGGAAAGAGTACAGTCATAGTCAGTAATAAAATGGATTTAGTTCAAGTCAGATGTGTTGCTGCACTTTGATTAGTGTTAAACAAACAAAAAAACAAAAAAAGAATTCGTCGTTGGTGGGTTCATCCTGTTATTAGTAGCAGACTTCAGACAGGACAATTTCATATAAAATTTTGCGAACACACACAATATCCCGAAAAATGTTTCTCATACTGAAGCATTTCTATAAAAAGTTTTGATGAACTGCTGAAGCTAGTAGAAAGTAAAATAACCAAGACTACAACCAATATGCGAATTCCAATTGACCCAGCAGAACGATTAGTTATTACAATAAGGTAAATAAACAAAGTAAGATAAAATTTTATTAAAGTAAATTGTTATCTTTAACAAGTCGTTAAGGTAAAATAAGTAAAAGTATTAATATAGATCAATTAAAGTATCTTTCGATGCAGCTGGTGACGAAGGGACTAAATACTGTGAAGTTGATTGAGTGGATCCAGAAGGAGAGACTATAGGAGAGTAAGGCGAGGGTGATTGGACGGACGAAGGAGACGGAATATCTGAGCACTGTAGTGACAAACTGGATGCAGCGCAAAGACGGGTTGAAGATACCGGCGGTTGTTGCGAGCATGAAGATGACTGCTGTGTATACACTTGTTGAGAATGTTGCATATAATTTAATTGTTGGTTGGTACTCGGCTGATTGTTTATTTGTGGTTGTTGCTTGTATGAAGAGGACTGCTGTGGATATGGAAACTGTATACTATATTGAAAAGGCTGCATATAATTTGTAAATCGGCTTGTATTATGTTGATTGTTTGTTTCATGAATATGTGTACTGGTGTATATTTGAAGCACTTCCATTATCTTTAGTCTAAAATTGATTGAATTCTGTTGCGGCATACTATTCATAATTGGCAATAATGACATTAAAAAAGCCTTATTACCGATACCGTCGTCCAATCTCTCCAGTTTTTGTAAAGCTACTGACTGCGACAATATCGCTGTGATACTTTTTAAATCTTAATCTTCCTCTAATCTTCGTTTGGGAACATTTTTCTTTAATCTTTTGTTATCGGGTTCATCGGCTGTCTGAATTTGAGTATTGCTTTCATTTATTGTTTCCGCAACTTGTTGTCTATCGTCTTCTTTTCTTTCTTGAATATTAGATGACGTTGGCCTCTTTTTCATATGAACCGCTAAAAATGAGAGTTGATCATAGTATATATATTTTCGCTTTCTCTGTGTAGCGGCTTGTCCGCTTTTAACTTTCTTCTCTAGGGTAACTTCTAGTTTAAATTGATCACGAAGTGATTTCCTCTTAGTCTGAAGTTCCTTTCCTAAAACAAAAAATATTGTTTCAGATATTTAGCAACTGGATCGACCTTTTCTGCTTTGGAGTATTACTTCCATGTGGCAAAGTCAACCATTGGACAAATAGTAAAAGAAACATGCTTGGCTATATGGGAGACATTACAACCGTTAGAAATGCCTATACCAACTAAAGATAAATGGATAGAAATATCAAACAAAATGTTCACATGGTCCAATTTTCCGCACTGCTTGGGCGCTATATATTGAATATTTGCTCTTGTGATTATCTCTTTATTATTTAAATTTACAATTATAAGATACATTCATATTATACTTTTTAGTTATTCCTAAAAACTAACCATAATACCTAATATATGTTGACGTTGACAGCAGTCATTCATCAGGACTTCCGTCAATCTACACTATGTACCAACCTATACTTAACACTATAGACGGTAAACACATTCGTATGATGTGTCCCAAGAATACCGGAAGTGAATACTTTAGTAACAAAAAATTTTATTCCATCGTCTTATTGGCCATCGCATATTCAGATTATTGTTTCACAGCTGTAGATGTAGGGTCTTACGGAAGAGAATCTGACAGTAACATATTGAAAAGTTCAGCTTTTGGATAGTAACCAATATAACATACCTTTACCCCAACCACTTTTATATACTGATAGTTCCGATTATGCTTTTGTATTTGTTGGTGACAGTCGGTCAGATAGCTCAGCGGGTTGTGCGGCTGCTTCTCATTCGCTTCACTGTCGAATGGTTCAGTGGATGTGGGATCGAGCCCCAGCTCGGTGTACAGAAAACAAAAAGTCTAACGCAGCAGTTTAAAATTCTAGATGAATCTGCGGCTTAGACTAGAATATGCTGGGATCTGATCGGCCTATGGTGGAGTAGTACGGCAAGAGATAAGGGCTTGCAGCTCGGTGATATTCCTCCATAGATCCCTACTGGACGGACGTAACGCCTAAAAAACCGGATATATATATATATATATATATATATATATATATATATATATATATATATATATTTGTTGGTGACGAAGCTTTCGGATTAAACACTAATTTATTACGGCCATATCCAAGACGAAATCTCAGCGATAGTGAGCGAGTTTTTAACTACATGTTAACAAGAGCAAGAAGATTTGTAGACTGTACTTTTGGTATATTAACCAGCAAGTGGCGGACATTCCTTACACCTATTTTACTTGAACCTGACTTTACAGAACTCCTTACAAAAACCGCCTGTGTCCTTCATAACTTCGTACGAAGAAGAGACGGTTTTGATTTTAATGATACCCTAACAGATCCACTACAAGATATATCGGCCTTAGGAACTGGGAAACGATCATCGGGAATTTCAGTCAGAATTAAATTTAAATCTTATTTTGTAAGCAAAGAAGGAGAATTGGCATGGCAATATAATAAAATATAAAATTCAAGTAAAAAATACCTACATTAAAAGCATTTTTTTTTAAATTGCATATTGTAGTTAAATAAAAAAGTAAAAAAACTCACCCAACTTATTTTTTTCGTCTGGGGATAAATCGTTCCAGTTTTTCAACCATTTCATTTGCAATTTCACTCCACAATTTGGCCTTTAAATCCCTATTAGAATATTCCTTTAAATGTAAATTGTAAAACGCAGGCGCCTTTCAATTTCACTGATAAATTTTCTGTATCAAACATATTTAATTTGAAAAATTATTTTTTTTTGTGTCTGTACCTCTGGAGTGACAAACGTCTCATCTATTTGAACACATAAGAAACAATGAGTTGCATGCTAGTCTGTTTCTCTCGATTGTAATGTAAGCGTAGCAAGTGAGTGAGAAGTTGGAATAAAGGGATAATGGAACAATAAGTAGCATAGAAAAGATAATAATTATTCGAGATAATTATCATATATTCCAAATTAAATAAGGGATAATTAATACAGTTAACTTATACATTTAAATTATACAAAGTATAACAATTGACCTAGTTATTGCATTGTTTGATAATTGTTTAAACGTATAAAAAGCACGAAACATCCGTGACCCAAATAGGCAGCAATAATACCAAAACTGCAACTCAGCGAACCTACGACCTTGGTACTAGAACCGGCGTTGAAAGTACGACCACAATAAAACAAGAAGAAACGACGGACGCCGGGTAGTCAGTAGTCAGTCAGTCAGTAATAGCGGGCCACCGTGACGGGGACGCGACAGCGTCCCGTACGCGTCCAGCACGCGAGACAGTCGGTGATTTTCCGGGGGCCGGGTATCTTCTGTCAGAATTCGCGTGTAGTCCGGTTATTGTGGCAGCTCGAAAGTTCGCAACCCTCAACTGACCGAGTTCCAGAAGACTGAACGTGTCGTGGTTGAAGCCCTAATATACACATAAGGTAACAGATTTCTTATACTAACCTGTGTAATTATATTTGTACCTCTGTCAACTTTTCACTATCTTGCTACATCGTCTCCCGACGCGCAGAATAACGTGTTAACGATTGTATTAGGAACTTCAGGGTAGATTCAATATATTGTTGACTCTAATATGGTTTTTTTTTTATGTTCCTTCGTCCGACTCACTAGAGACTAGGAGAACACGAGAATTCTGCGTATACATATCTCCGGCTTCAAAAGTAAGCCCATAACCTCTACTCTTTACAGGACCTGAGACCGAGGAGTTCTTACCCCTATCCCGAAATCCCTTATCTTCTCGTAAATCCACGAAGACGAGCCAGCCCTCCAGACCAGTGTGACCAGTATTCCTTGCAGCCGCTCGCAGGGTTAGCATCCCTTGAGGATCTATTGTATTTTACATTTGGTGACAGTCTTTACAGGACCCTATACATAGAAGTCCTTAATCCCTCTCCACTTTTCGTAAATCTGTCCCGATTATTTACATTGGTGACAGCGGTCCCGGTTTGGGGGAATTTCGGTAAATAGGGATAATTAAGTCACTTCTTCAGTATCCTTGTAAACTTTTGCAAGTTTTGTAGCTATAAGAAGCCTTCATCGTTTCATTTCGCCAGTGACATTCCAATTTTTTTTCTTCTCTTTCCTAAGACGACAACAGATTAAAGAAACAGTGAGGTATCCAGTAAATATTGTGTGGAGTGCAGGACTCCCTCTTCTGGAAGAAAATCCTTTTTCTCTCTTTGTTATATAAACTTGTTAGTGGTTTTACACAAATTATTCGTATATAGTAGATTTTTTTTTTGTCTTGTATCACTGGAAAATAACCTCATATCAATTCCTTCCCGAGACTTAGAATCCTAAATTAAGATAGGTGAATTGCTTTTATGATATATGTGAAGAGATGACAAGTACAAATTTTTTTCAAAAATACATACTAACACATTATATGATGTTCTCTATATAATTGTTTTTTAATTACCATAATATTGCACTAAAAATATAAACTATACTGTCTAACAGAACATATGATACAATATGGCATAACAGAGATTAGTAATTATCAGTCGATTATATGAATTGGATATAATTATTCGAAGAAATAATAAATATATTGTTTACTAACTAGTTGAATATAAAGAATTTAAGTTAGTAGGTCAAGATCAAGTTCATTTGAGTGTACGAGTTTATTGCTTTCAAAAAGCGCAAAATATAAATTCTTTAAATATTGTTTTACTAACTAACGGTTTACATAAATATTATCAAATTCTTTTGTTTAATGTATCAAGTGAAAGTGAAATATGATACTATTTGCTCGACGTGTGTTTGAAAAATATTAAACGCGCTTGGTCAAGTAATATACACTGAAAAATTAGATATGACTTTGCTAAAGTAAATTGGGATATTTGGATTTATAAATAACGTTCAATTCGTAAAAAGGAAAAGAATTTAATAGAGTTTAATTTTTCAAAAAAAAAATTAATACTAACACCTTATTTGATATTTAACTATTGATTGATTGATCGATTATTATTGATTTGATTATTTGATATTTCCTACAGATTTTTTTTTTAAGTTCGGCAGCGTATACTTCTAAGTTCTTTTATTTTTTAACAAAAATTTAATTCTTTATACAATTGTCTATTAACGTCATAAATTAGCATATCATACGGAAATAAACATATAAACAAAAAGGGAAAAGAATTTAAGGGAGCTTTGGAAGATAATTGACCGTGGCGTCAGAAAATCTTTCTCACTATTTTGGAATGATTTCCACGAACATATAAGTTCGGGAATGGATGCATCGCAAGGAAAATGCATAGAAGCACGTAAAGTGGTTCTTTGGGCTTTGGCCCATATTTAAAGAAAATTTAAATGGGATGTGGCGTCAGAAAATCTTTTTTACTATTTGGAATGATTTCCACGAACATATGAGTTCGGGAATGGATCCATTATGGAACAGTCAAGATTTAGTAGACGTGGAGCTAGCATCGCAAGGAAAATGCATAGAAGCACGTAAAGTGGTTCTTTGGGCTGTGGCCCATATTTAAAGAAAATTTGAGTCGAATCGTTGTCAACGTCCTATAGTGATTTTGACAAACGTAACTTGCGAAACACTAGGAGGCTTGCTACAGTTTATGTACCAGGGAAAAGTGCAAATTGGACAGGAAGACCTAAGGGCCTTCACTGAAGCGGCCGAATCGTTGCAAAGGCAAGGACTCGCTGGAGACGGAAAAAAGTATAATAGTTACTATCGTTTAAAGTAACTTGCTACAGTTTATGTACCAGGGGAAAGTGCAAATTGGACAGGAAGACCTAAGGGCCTTCACTGAAGCACTGAATCGTTGCTAAGGCAAGGACTCGCTGGAGACGGAAAATTCATAGTTAGTTACTATCGTTAAAGTAAAATTATGGAACTTTATTTATGTATTTATGGAACGTACTCTGAATGTAGAAGAGTTTAAGCCAGTTTCTTTGCTTGAGACAAAGAAGCAGAACCATAAAGAAGAAAGAATAATCAGTGGACACAGGTGGGATGCCACAGAAATAGAGGCATATCTCACATAGCATGCGAAGATGAATACAGTGCCAGAAGTATATTTTTTTACAGGAATGTAGGCAAGCTGTATATGGTTCGACCTTAAGGGGTGAAACTTACGTCAAGTAGGAGGCTGCTAAGGGGATAAGCTAGGGTGGTACTAGAATCCCAACCCGCTAAGAGTCCTGCGGCTCCAGCACGACAATACAGTATCTACAGGATGTAATAAAAACGCGAAACGAATCTGGAATTGTGATTTTCGTTAATGAAGTAAACGGAAAAGTAAAGGAAAAGAAGAGTTATAATTATTACCTTCCACATGTTACAGGAAGGATATGGAAGAATAAATAGGATATATAGTACAGAAATATAGGAGAAGATTATTTCTGGAACGAATTATGAAGAAGTATTGAGAAATATGTGAAATGTGAAGAGATGCGACGACTGCCAGGGGCATGAGCATTCAATATAATACAGAAATATAAGAGAATAATATTTCTGGAACGAATTAGGAAGAAATGTTGAGAAATATGTGAAATGTGAAGAGATGCGACGACTGCCAGGGGCACGAGCGTTAGAACAAATATGAGAAAAGTTATAGGAAAATATGGAAATAGGAAACCCATGGACGCGGACATGGATGAAAAATGAAAATAGTGTATAGAAAAACACAGGTGAATATAAATATATAAAATTTGAACTTGAGAGAATTTGAAGATAGAGACAAGGTATATTTGAGAGACTTAAGTAGCACGACAGGTCTTTCAAACAAGTTACAGAAAAAATGGTACTATCCATACCATTTCAAATTATAGAAAAAGTTGGACCAGTGACGTATGCAGTAGATACAAAAAAGGGAAAAATAGACAGGTAGTGTACGTCAATAGGTTAAAGAAATATTACGAGAATAAAACAATTGATTATTCCACGGAGGAAGAAGAAGAAATAGGAGAACCAGAACAAGAAGAGACGGAAGAAGAAAGAGTTGACCCGTCTAAGGTGGCAACACTGCCATTATGGGACCAGGAACCCCAATTAACAAACCGCAGAGAAGAAGAAAAGGAAGTCAGGGAGACACCAGCCAACCAAAAAGATCAGAACGAATAAAGAATAGACTAGGCAAGATGCCCGAAAGAAAATGTTGCGGCATATCCCACAAAACGAAAAAGAAAGGATGGAACACGTACAACAGAATAATAAACAGGAATGAGACAGCAATAATAACACAGAGCGATGAGGACACAGACATGTTTTTCGACGCAATAGAGGAATAATGAAAAAATATCAAAACAACTATAAGAAAAGTTGAAAGCTTGGTATTACAAGAGACGGCCGCTCGAATAATACTAAAATTTTAACAAGGAACGAAAGACAAAACACAGGTAATATAAGCATTCATAGTTAAATATTAGCACAGTTCAATGAAAATAATTTTTTTGGAAAACATAATAGTAGATCATAACTAAAAGCAAGTTTAAGAAAGAGAAATAAGTAAATTAACTTAAAGTTTATAGGGGTCTAAGCTGCTGTTGATTAGTAAGAGCTGGATCGGTAAGATACCATACGCCAATCCTTTATTGCTATGTCAAAACTGATTGACAGACTTTAATTCCTATCAACTAAGAAAGTAGTATAAAGATTGAGTCAGACCACTGGTAAATAAACAACTAATAAAGGTCAAGTTTAGAAAACGTAACAATTAAATAAAAAAATAAATATTGTAGTTTACAACAGACACCAAGAGTTCATTATATCAGTCAGTATCAAATTTCATCAACAATGTGAGTATATAAAAATTCAGCTCTCAGCAAAAAGTAGTTTAATAGCCTTGAAACATAAATATCATAACACTGAAAACAGGTCATTGTGTTTGACGAGAAATCAAAATAAATTTCACCTTTGAATTATTTAAAAAAAAAAGATTTGGGAAAGAGTGAGAAATATTACAATAATTTCTGACACTTTATTAAGAGTAAATATAGTAATTAAAATATTTTTCAAATAAGGAAAATTCGTTACACATACGTAACTATATACAATAAGTAATGACAAGTTGAGAATTAAAAATATATGACTCTAATATACAGGGTGTATATATAACAGAAAGATGATATATTATATTGTAAATATTTAAAAAGTACAAGTCCCAATTATTAACATATTAATATTGGTTTAGATATCAATTTATTTATCAATTTATAGTCATTAGGCACAATAATATGCAAAACAATGTATGTTAGTTTATAAGTCAGATTTATGTAGGGCTATCACTAAAATTGTCTGCAATAAGCAGCTATACATGTATTTATAGGTTAAGGTGCATTTGAATTACGCGTAAAAAGTACTAATGCGAACTAAAGTCTGCTTACGGGAGTGCGACCGTTCGGGAAGTAATAACAGTGCGATTTGTGACACTGAAGAGACTCATTACGATGGAGAGACTCATGTTTCACCGTGGGAGGTACAGCCACACGTCCATAGTCAATGGAGGACTAGACAGCTACATCAAGAAGACGGGAGCAGAAGAATGCTGAAATATACACCGCTACCGATTGATACGACTCTACAGTAGGCGAAATAACATGGAAAAACAATACAATGACAACAGTTGTGAAAGTCAATGGTCACAACTTTACAGAGGGCACGTTGAAAAGATCACTAATAAACAATCACTAGAAGAATTGGTAATAGTAGAACAAGATAAAAACATATTTGCTCTAATGCTACACAAAAGGGCTATAATATGTAACACAGAAGTATGGCAAACTGAACACCCCGAATCCTAATAAATTTCCTAGTAAACAACAAAATAAATCCTAGTATGCCACTCCTACCTCAAAACGTAGACCTAATGACCTACATCAATAGCAAATTCCTTTACACCGAACAATCCTACCAAAGAGAAATAGAAAAGTTATACTTAGACATAGTACTACGACGATGCCAAAAAAAGAGAGAAATTAAAAAAAAAAAAAAAAAAAAAAACAGATTACTAATGGCCCCATCCTTACCTACCGCCGTCAGTCAACTCATGCAGAACAGGCCAGGGTACACATGCAGCAAACACATACCAGAGACCATTCTAGCAGAAGTATAATGCGACAAAGCAAAGCAGTATCAACCTGAGACGACCACCCAGCAAGGACAAACCAATGGAGGCAGACAGCAGCAGTAACGCATCAATATAGTTAACTCGACACGTGGAATTGGCAAACGGACATTAAAACAGCCAAGACGACGCGAGTGAAGTGCGGATAATTCCCACAGGGATACGCGATAAAGTGTGAACAGTGAACGCAAAACGCGAGTACAATCGTATAGAACAATTAGAATACGCTTGTCGTAATGGACACATGTAATCACGAACAATTGTAATAAGTTAGGAAAGTCTTTCACTTGTTAAGTTTCAATAAGACTAATACAAGATTAACTCAACTTGTCATACACATAGGTTCAATACGGGGGCAGCACGATACATTCGCTGACCACGGTACAATAGTCTATAAGAAACAGTAAATGATAAAATATAAATTGGGACTTATATAAAAAATATATATAGTAGATTATAAGTAATATAATATGTAACTAGATAAATTTATTGTTGGAAAAGGAAAAGGCCCCTCGGCCCTTTTCTTTTTTTGCGTAGGGAGTAATGTAATGTAAGCGTAGCAAGTGAGTGAGAAGTTGGAATAAAGGGATAATGGAACAATAAGTAGCATAGAAAAGATAATAATTATTCGAGATAATTATCATATATTCCAAATTAAATAAGGGATAATTAATACAGTTAACTTATACATTTAAATTATACAAAGTATAACAATTGACCTAGTTATTGCATTGTTTGATAATTGTTTAAACGTATAAAAAGCACGAAACATCCGTGACCCAAATAGGCAGCAATAATACCAAAACTGCAACTCAGCGAACCTACGACCTTGGTACTAGAACCGGCGTTGAAAGTACGACCACAATAAAACAAGAAGAAACGACGGACGCCGGGTAGTCAGTAGTCAGTCAGTCAGTAATAGCGGGCCACCGTGACGGGGACGCGACAGCGTCCCGTACGCGTCCAGCACGCGAGACAGTCGGTGATTTTCCGGGGGCCGGGTATCTTCTGTCAGAATTCGCGTGTAGTCCGGTTATTGTGGCAGCTCGAAAGTTCGCAACCCTCAACTGACCGAGTTCCAGAAGACTGAACGTGTCGTGGTTGAAGCCCTAATATACACATAAGGTAACAGATTTCTTATACTAACCTGTGTAATTATATTTGTACCTCTGTCAACTTTTCACTATCTTGCTACATCGTCTCCCGACGCGCAGAATAACGTGTTAACGATTGTATTAGGAACTTCAGGGTAGATTCAATATATTGTTGACTCTAATATGGTTTTTTTTTTATGTTCCTTCGTCCGACTCACTAGAGACTAGGAGAACACGAGAATTCTGCGTATACATATCTCCGGCTTCAAAAGTAAGCCCATAACCTCTACTCTTTACAGGACCTGAGACCGAGGAGTTCTTACCCCTATCCCGAAATCCCTTATCTTCTCGTAAATCCACGAAGACGAGCCAGCCCTCCAGACCAGTGTGACCAGTATTCCTTGCAGCCGCTCGCAGGGTTAGCATCCCTTGAGGATCTATTGTATTTTACATTTGGTGACAGTCTTTACAGGACCCTATACATAGAAGTCCTTAATCCCTCTCCACTTTTCGTAAATCTGTCCCGATTATTTACACGATTGCAAGAGCAACTCTCGTGTATTAATTATCGTCCATTGAAATGCATGGTTCCTATTACAACGTAGAATACGCTGCGTATCTTTCGCAGCGTATCTTACGCCCGTCTATTACCTGCCTAAACGCTGTAAGATGTTATAATTTTACGGCGGCGTATTTGTACGATATCTGACATTTAGATAACATAAACTGAACACCGTGCATAAACCTATACGTCGACGTTAATTATTATAATTTATTATAATAATTTATTTATTATATTATGTGGATTTGTATTCAAACTTTTTTGACCATAACCATATAATTTCGCAACAACACGCGTTTCGCGCGTACCATCCGGGTACCTTCAATCACCCGGTCCTACAGCCCCGAGAAGACCCCTGGTTAAACCGGCGCTGGTTACAAGGACTAATAAGCAAACAGTTACTACTAATAGAGATATGATGTCAAATGATATCGTGAAACAACGACAACAACGAAAGATATATTAAAGACCGTTCAAGCAACAAAAATAATTGCAGTAAAAACAAGAAGAAAACATGCGTGGATGACAGAAGAAATATTACAACTCGTTGACCAAAGAGGAGAAGCCAGAAATAAAGATAAAACGAATACAAGAGGAAACACACAATAATAAGGTAGAAGATAAGACAAGCGAAAATTTCATAGTAAAGAATACAATGAAATCGATCACGATACATTTCATCTCCACAAGAAATAAAAAGAGATCGCTGGGAACAAACGCAAACAACTATTTAAAAGTTTCGAAGACAAAAACGGACACAGAATATTATTTTCTGAATTCTGTGAAATCATTTCTGAATTATCTGAAAAAGAAAGAGTAGAATACTATACACCAAAGTAAGTGCCAAAATAACAAAGTTTTTGGAAGAAAATGAAGTTAAAGCACTGTGTTGCCTCTTTAACATCGTGCAAAGACATGCACTGATTATCGGGCAATAAGTCTGATGAGTCACGTTTTGAAGATCTTCCTGCGAGTAATACATAACGGAATATACACGATATTAGAGGAAAAAATAGCAACCCTCAATTTGGATTTAGGAGTGGCTTGAGTACGATAGAAGCCTCGTTCAGTATACAAGTTCTGATCCAGAGAGGCAGAAATATAAATCCAATTGTATAAATCTATGCAATCGATTTTAAAAAAGCTTTTGACAAGGTATAATTCATTTCAAATAGAATTGTTTAATTCTATTGCTATGCGTTAACTTTTTCTTCGTTCAATATTTTTCCCTTCTATACTTTAATTGATTCTAATTTCCCCTTAAAATATTTGATACATTGGTCAACAAAAATTGTTTACATTGGCATATTTCAAAGATTTGTCACAAGTCTTTAAGGTGTGGGTATAAAGACGACTACTAAGAATAAACTGGGTCGAGAGAGTTAGAAATGACGAGGTCCTTAGACGCCTAAACTAAACAATTGTTAACATTTGTTTTATTAAAAATGATTATCCGTTGTTGTTTGTAAATAAGGAATTTTCAAAAATAGACCCGATGGAACGGAGCCACTTAAAACGGGATCATTTAACATTCAAAAGAAATAATACTGGTAAAATAACAATACGATTCATAAAAGGATTATCGGAAAAACTTAAAACAATAGGAAATAAATTTATTTTATTTATTTATTCATTCCAACGGTAGAACCATTTACAATAAAATACAAAAAATAGTAAAAAGTAAAGATCATGTACAATAAACATCAAAACAATAACAAAGAAACAAGTAAACAGTTAAAATTTGTACATTAAAATAATATATCATATCACAAAAATTTTAAAAAAGTAACAGTATCACTATATTAAAACAATATATCATATCACAAAAATTAAAAAAAAGTATCAGTATCACATAGTAAGTATCACATATCTAGATTAATAGTCAGATTCTTAAGTTGCCTTTTAAAAGCATTAATGTTTATGCAGAAAGGATCCAATAGGAGGTAATTGCAAGAGCTGAGCATTCTTGACAGGGGAAAATGACGAGCATAATCAGTCCTATGAAAAGGAATATAAAAGAGTGCAGTGTGTCGAGTTCTATGCATTGTGTTTAAGTGTACATTGGCCAATAACGAGGGACAATTAATAACATTGTTCAGAATTCTAAACAAAAATAACATATCAGCTCTCAACCTGCGGTTCTTCAATGTATCAAAGTTAAAATGAGACATTATTATAGAATAATCTATGAAATAATTTTCAGTATTTTTATATTAATATGGGCTTTAAAAGCTAAAGATCTTAGAAACTTCCTCTGAACGCTCTCCAATCCATCAAAGTATACTTGATGAAACGGGGACCAGACAACAGAGCAGTATTCAAGACCTGAGCGTACCAGAGAGCAATACAATAATTTAAATACAGTAGGTGAGAGATCATGACTGTTTCGATAAATAAAACCATGATTGTGAAATCCTGTTTCCTTAATTTTAAGAAAATGGCTTCTAAATGTCAATGCACAATCCAATAATACACCCAAATCTCTAATCTCAGTAACTGAATCCAAGAGTACATCATTAAGAATATATCTATTAGCCATTAGATTATTTATACGACCAAATGAAATACAAGAACATTTAGTTGGATTTAAGCTTAAACCATTTTGTTTTGATCATAAACATATGTTGTTTACATCATCTTGCAGGAGATCTCTATCCGATTTATTATGTATACAACGAAATATCTTAAGATCATCAGCAAATAGCAGGAAGTGTGAGTTTTTGATAGCCTTACCAATATCGTTAATGAACAAGTTAAAAAACAAGGGACCACAATGAGACCCTTGTGGTACACCAGAATAACAATGAAATTCTGTTGAAATATAATTGTTAATACGAACTTGCTGTGTACGTCCCATCAGAAAACTTTTAATCCAATTAACAATGGAGTCACCAAAGCCAGATGCATAAAGTTTGTGGACCAAAAGATTATGATTAACCTGGTCAAAGACCTTTGAGAAATCAGTGTAAACGCTGTCAACCTGAATTTTATTCTCAAATGCACCCAAGTATTGTTGGTAATTGAGAAGGTTTGTTACAGTTGATTTCCCATTAGAAAAACCACGTTGTTCATCAATAATTATGTTTCTGCAAGCCCAGGTGAGATTTATCGAAACCAATTTATCAAAAAGTTTCGGGATTGCTGATTGAATAGTTATACCTCTATAATTGTTAACATACTCGCGATTGCCAGATTTATAGATAGGTGTAAAAAACAATTTTTCCAATATTGTGGAAATACAGATGACAACGATAAATTGAAAATTTGTTGTAAAGGTTTACAAAGGGAAAAAATACAGTTCTTAATAAGTGCTGCAGGTATACCATCAGGCCCTGAAGAATATTTAGTTTTTAAACTGCTAATCCCCTCGAAAACATCAGTCAGACTAAACTTCAGACTCTGGAAATCCACATTATAGTCCAATTTAAAATTAGGTACATTACACTCACTATCATTATATGTACCTGAAAAATAGCTAATTACTATTTATAACTGGGAATAAGCCACATTAAAGATAAAAATACATTTATTGACGTTTCAATTTCCAATTCGGAAATCGTTCTCAAAATACAAATAGTAAATTGTTCTGAAGCTATTTTCTTGTGGCATTGTAAATTAATTACTATTTATAACTGGGAATAAGCCACATTAAAGATAAAAATACATTTATTGACGTTTCAATTTCCAATTCGGAAATCGTTCTCAAAATACAAATAGTAAATTTACTATTTGTATTTTGAGAACGATTTCCGAATTGGAAATTGAAACGTCAATAAATGTATTTTTATCTTTAATGTGGCTTATTCCCAGTTATAAATAGTAATTAATTTACAATGCCACAAGAAAATAGCTTCAGAACAATATGAAAAATAGCTGGCAAATAAATTGACTATTTCATCACCATTCTGAGCTATTACATCCCCACCTTTCTTAGACATTACATTAGGATAAGCACTAGACCCACGTGTAGTACTAACATACCTCCAAAAAGAGTGGGGGTTACTTGAAAGATTTGCTTGAATATTCTCTAAATAGTTCTTATAACATACTGCTTGTAATGCTTTACATCTTTCCCTTAACACCGAAAATTCATCATATGAGTTGCCTGATGCTTTAAAATTCTTGTGAGCTATTTTTTTCTGTATGACAAGCTCAATTAATTCTCGCGAAAACCAAACTGGAAAGTTTAATGATTTAAACCGTTTGATAGGAACAAACTTATTGATGGCATCATATAAAATATGGTAAAAACTTTCTAAGCAGCAATTTATATCTGATTCATCTAATACATTGTTCCAAGGAATTGAGGCTAAATATTCATTTAAAACTTGGTAATTACATTTTTTAAAATCATGATAGAAGACATCATATTTAAGAAACAAATTTAAATTGGCTTTATGTAACACTATAGTATAAGCTGAATGATGTTGCGAAGTATTCAATAGAATATCAGTTGAAATCGACACAACTGCATCTCTCTGAGTACAGAAAACTAGATCTAAAAATTTATTATTAAGGTTAGGCAAAGCATTTACTTGTGACATATTTTGAAAATTGTAGCAAGTACAAATAATATTTGCTGGAGAGTGATGAGGACACTCAACCGTAACACCATTACTAAGATTATCCCAGGATGCTTCAGGTAGGTTGTAGTCACCACAGTAGGTTGTAGGTTGTAGTCTTCACAATCAGTGAATCTTTTCGCTAAGTCTAACATACAGGTGAAATGCTCCTCATATACTGACCCAGATGACCGCGGAGGAAAGTAAACTGCACCAATGATTAACTTTTTTGTGCCACACATAACCTGTGTAAAAACATGTTCCACAGAGGAATCGATAGACCTAACCAACATTGAATTAAGGTGCTTATGTACAGCAATAACACCACCACCACGAGTCTTTGAACTAGTTTGAAGGTCCCTGTCATGTCTATGCACATTAAGTCACTCAATCCCAATTCAGCATCTAAGATTCTAGGTGTAAGCCATGTTTCAATAATAATATCATAATTAGAGAGACTCACAGCATGTCTGAAATTCTGAAGTTTAGTGCACATACCACCAACATTCTGAAAATATAAGCTCAAGGATCGTTTTTTGAATTATTGGATTTACTGACAACGATTGTGGGTACCCCATTAAAATATTTGATCTTCAAATCATTTTCACCCTGTGTTTTTCTGAGTTCTAACTCCTGATATACGGCCTTCACTTTCTCATCCTAATAAATGGTAAGATCTGCTCCAATGCGCAAATTAGATCCTATTAAAGACCTACGTTGTTTTAAACTTGAGATAACTGTTGTTGAATCATTAAATGCGACTTTAAGAGGTCTTGGTTTATCTGTTAGTCGACCAAGACGAAAAACTTTAAAGGTGCTGTTCGTTACACCTATTTTATTGAGAATTCCTTGGACCTCATTTCTATCGTGTTCAGCACGTATATTAGATTCACTGGAATGATTTTTAGGTACATTATATATAATAATATTTTTGGCTCTCCGGGTCCTATCCTGTATCTCCCCAAAAACTGCATCAGTACTTTTGATATTTGCACAATTTTGAATGTTATCATTTCCAGCATTGCTTACTGATTTGTTGCCAGTGGTAGATTCTTTAATAATACCAAGATCTTTTTTTAGATCATCATAGGTTGCTTCCAAACTTGTTTTTAAACCTTTCATCTCCACGCTTATCTTACCAATTTCCTCCTCTAATTCAATAATATTCTGGGTGCTTGCAGTTTTCACTTCATTTAAAGTGGTTTCAAGCGCACTGACACGATTGTTTAGGTTTAGGGCGTTCATATTCCCAGGTACACAATCCTTACACAAGTAAGGCATGACTCTGGTAGCTAACAATAAACATCTTATCTCCGTTGAACTAACTCAAGCACAGCTCCTGCACATCACTCTCTTGCAAAAATCACATTTGTAACCAAACATTTCACCGGAGTTCTTAAGCTCTTTAAAAATGCAATTTGCCGAACACTTACAACATTTGGCTTGCATTTTGAGGTTATTTTTTAGATGTTTTTCAATTTACCAGTAAATTTGAAAATGTACATCAAAACTTTTTAATTTTCAGGCAATTTAAAATAATTATTAGGTACATAATAGTACAGCACAAACAATTTATAAACAACAATTTACTAAAAAATATTAAAATTTTAAAACAGCAAATAAACAATGTACATAACCTTATTTAAACATTTATTGAAATTAAACATTTCAACAACATTCAAAACATCAAATATATTGAGATCTACGAGTATTTTATCTAAAACTAAACCTAACAATAAACAAGAAATAATAAAGAATTGTATTTATAAAATACCTTGTGAATGTAAACATTTTTATTTAGGTGAAACATCAAGAATATTAAATGTTAGAATCATCAAACATTAATCTTATATCAAAAATTGAGAATTTGATAGATCACATATATGTTATCACGCATGGGAAAATAAACATAGAGTTCAATGTAATGATTCAAGTATAGTCCTAAAAGAAACAGATGGTAAAAGGAGAAAAACCAAAGGCGTGGCTCTAATGATGTTAAACGAAACAAATTCTTCGGCAGAATATAATAGCATTTGTTGGAAGAGGAAATTGATAGAAAGAAAATACTACTATTAGTAAGTCAATAACATATTGAGGTTATATTAATTACGAGTCTGTTGTAAAATAACATACATATAAAATCAGAGTTTGATGTTAATATTCAAAATAAGCTGAATATAAGATCAAATACTTACCATATCGGTATAATATCATGAGGTATTTTTCTCATGATTTACTATGAAATCATTAACATGAGAATTTTACTGTCATCATTGCATGTGGTTGTCTTTTTAAAGGCAAATCGCATGCTATGATTTTTCTGAAAAGGATTGAAAAGTTAAAATTGATTTCATGTAATAAAATGCAATCTTGCATTAAAGTTGTCCCAGGAACGTAACTCAAAAATATTGGCATTATTATTTTAAGGTCATTTACTTTAAAATGTATAATATATAATTACCTGAATTGTCAATATGAACGAGACACATAAAATTAAATTAGAATTTTTCACCACATAACAAAAACAAATTTTGTTTAATTTATTAATGTTTTGTATACTCCCAACAAAAATAATAAATTGCATTAAAATGCCGCAAGCAAATATCTTCAGAACAATATTAAGAATACAATATTGTTAGGATCACCATATATAATTTTTATATATTCTTGTAAAAAACTGAGACAAGAAATAAAGACTGTTATAATCCTCTGTCATGAAAGCTATACTATAATCCATTTTCAAATCAAGTTTGGTGAGGATGGTTGTCATATGTTACAGCGTCTAAGTCGACCTTAGTAAACGATGTTTACTTATTCCTTAGATCTATTTAGTGTTCATCTATTCTGGCAGTGAGTTTGTAGTATGTGTTTTTGATTATGGAGGATATGCTGGATTTTCTAATGGAAAGATATCCTTTGAACATTGTTTGCAGTGGTATGTATGTGGTTGGTGTGTTTACGAATGACTTATCCCATTATGTCAGTGGATTTTTAAAGGTATATTAGGATAGGACACCCTGTTGGGTTACTTTTTTAAATTCAACAAAATACAAATTGTCTTTCAATCGCATTGCGTCTATATTACTAGACGGGGAGTAGTTATCAGTTTAGTTTGATTTACCACATCGTAATATTTATCAATGACTTCAACTTTGTGCAAAGTCAAAATGTGAAGTGGATGTAGTGGCTATCAATAATAAAAAATAATAATGTCTTTTATAAAGTTTTAAAGGACCATTAATAACATAATATTATAATTTGTTTAACGTTTCAAATAAGTTTTCAATCTTTTCTCGGGGGTTTCACAGGTTGTATATGAGTTCCAACAGATGGATTAGAAGGTTCCACTATTGGGCTTAAAGATCTACAGGAGGTCCAACAGGTTCACCGGGTGGTTTAGTGTGATGAGCCGTAGGTTGAACAGGTTAAGCTGGGGGTTTCACAGGTTGTTCAGGTGGTTTCACAGGTGGACCAGGAGGTCCAACAGGTGGACCAGATGGCTTAGTATGAGGACTCGTAGGTCTAATGGTTGGACCTGGAGGTTTCACAGGTGGACCAGGCAGTCCAACAGGTTGACTCGGCGGTTTGGTATGAAAACCCGTAGGTTCAACAGGTGGACCTGAAGTTGTGGCAGGTGGAGCAGGAGGTCCAACAGGTACATCCGATGGTTTAGTAGAATGACCTGTAGGTTCCACAGGTGGACCTGGAGGTTTCACAGGTGGACCAGGCAGTCCAACAGGTTGACTTGGCGGTTTGGTATGGGAACCCGTAGGTTCAACAGGTGGACCTGGAGTTGAGGCAGGTGGAGCAGGAGGTCTAACAGGTACAGCAGATGGTTTAGTATGGTGACCTGTAGGTTCCACAGGTGGACCTGGAGGTTTCACTGGTAGAGCGGTTGGTTTTACAGGTAGACCAGGCGGACCAACAGGTTCACCGGGTGGTTTAGTCTGAGGAGCCGTAGGTTGAATAGGTAGACCAGCAGGTTTCATAGGTGGTCCAGGAGGTGTCACAGGTGGACCATGAGGCCCAACAGATTCACCTGGTGGTTTAGTATGAGGAGCCGTAGGTTTAACAGTTGGACCTGGAGTTGTGGCAGGTGAAGCAGGAGGTCCAACAGGTACATCAGATGGTTTGGTAGAGTGACCTGTAGGGTCCACAGGTGGATCTGGAGGTTTCACAGGTGAATCGGTTGGTTTTACAGGTAGACCAGGCGGACCAACAGGTTCACCAAATGGTTTAGTCTGAGGAGCCGTAGGTTGAATAGGTAGACGAGTAGGTTTAATAGGTGGTCCAGGGGATGTTACAGGTGGACCATGAGGTCCAACAGATTCACCTAATGGCTTAGTATGAGGAGCCGTAGGTTGAACATGCGAAGCTGGAGGTTTCACGGGTTGTTCAGGTGGTTTCACTGGTAGACCAGGAGGTCCAACAGGTGGACCTGATGGCTTAGTATGAGGACTCGTAGGTCTAATGGTGGGACCTGGAGGTGTCACAGGTGGACCAGGCAGTCCAACAGGTTGACCTGGCGCTTTGGTATGAGTAGGTTTAACAGTTGGACCTGGAATTGTGGCAGGTGGAGCAGGAGGTTCAACAGGTACATCAGATGGTTTAGTAGGGTGATCTGTAGGTTCCACAGGTGGACCTGGAGGTTTCACAGGTGGAGCGGTTGGTTTTACAGGGAGACTAGGCGGACCAACAGGTTCACCGGGGGGTTTAGTGTGAGGAGCCGTAGGTTGAATAGGTAGACCAGTAGATTTCATAGGTGGTCCAGGTGGTGTCACAGGTGGACCAGGAGGGCCAACAGGTTCACCTGGTGGGATAGTATGAGGAGCTGTAGGTTGAACAGGTGAAGCTGGAGGTTTCACATGTTGTTCAGGTGGTTTCACAGGTGGACTAGGAGGTCCAACAGGTGGACCTGATGGCTTGGTAAAAGGACTCGTAGGTCTAATGGTTGGACCTGGAGGTTTCACAGGTGGACCAGGAAGTCCAACAGGTTGACTTGGCGGTTTGGTATGAGAACCCGTAGGTTCAAAAGGTGGACCTGAAGTTGTGGCAGGTGGAGCAGGAGGTCCAGATGGTTTAGTATGGTATGAGGGTTGCACAGGTGAAGCGGTAGGTTTTAAAGGTAGACCAGGCTGATCAACAGGTTTACCGGGTGGTCTAGACTGAGGAGCCGTAGGTGGAATAAGTAGACCAGTAGGGTTCATAGGTAGTCCAGGGGGTGTCACAGGTGGACCAGGAGGGCCAACAGGTTCACCTGGTGGTTTAGTATGAGGAGCCGTAAGTTGAACAGGTGAAGCTGTAGATTTCACAGGTTGTTCAGGTGGTTTCACAGGTGGATCAGGAGGTCCAACAGGTGGACCTGATGGCTTAGTAAGAGGACTCGTAGGTCTAATGGTTGGACCTGGAGGTTTTACAGGTGGACCAGGCAGTCCAACAGGTTGACTTGGCGGTTTGGTATGACAACCTGTAAGTTCAACAGGTGGACCTGGAGTTGTGGCAGGTGGAGCAGGAGGTTCAACAGGAACATCAGAAAGTTTAGTAGGGTGACCTGTAGGTTCCACAGGTGGAAGTGGAGGTTTCACAGGTGGAGCGGTTGGTTTTACAGGTAGACCAGGCGGACCAACAGGTTCACCGGGTGGTTTAGTCTGAGGAGCCGTAGGTGTAATAGGTAGACCAGTAGGTTTCATAGGTAGTCCAGGGGGTGTCACAGGTGGACCAGGAGGGCCAACAGGTTCACCTGGCGGTTTAGTATGAGGAGCCGTAGGTTGAACAGGTGAAGCTGGAGGTTTCACAGGTTGTTCAGGTGGTTTCACAGGTGGACCAGGGGGTCCCACAGGTGGACCTGATGGCTCAGTATGAGGACTCGTAGGTGTAATGGTTGGACCTGGAGGTGTCACAGGTGGACCAGGCAGTCCAACGGGTTGACCTGGCGGTTTGGTATGAGAACCTGTAGGTTCAACAGGTGGACCTGGAGTTGTGGCAGGTGGAGCAGGAGGTCCAACAGGTACATCAGATGGTTTAGTAGAGTGACCTGTAGGTTCCACAAGTGGACCTGGAAGTTTCACGGGTGGAGCGGTTGGTTTTACAGGTAGACCAGGCGGACCAACAGGTTCACCGGTTGGTTTAGTCTGAGGAGCCGTATGGTGAATAGGTAGACCAGTAGGTTTCATAGGTGGTCCAGGGTGTGTCACAGGTGGACCAGGAGGGCCAACTGGTTCACCTGGTGGTTTAGTATGAAGAGCCGTAGGTTGAACAGGTGAAGCTGGAATTGTGGCAGGTGGAGCATGAGGTCCAACAGGTACAGCAGATGGTTTAGTATGGTGACCTGTAGGTTCCACACGTGGACCTGGAGGTTTCACTGGTAGAGCGGTTGGTTTTACAGGTAGACCAGGCGGACCAACAGGTTCTCCGGGTGGTTTAGTCTGCGGAGCCGTAGGTTGAACAGGTAGACCAGTAGGTTTCAAAGGTGGTCCAGGGGGTGTCACAGGTGGACCATGAGGTTTAACAGATTCACCTGGTGGTTTAGTATGAGGAGCCGTAGGTTGAACAGGTGAATCTGGAGGTTTCACAGGTTGTTCAGGTGGTTTCACAGGTAGACTGGAAGGTCCAACAGGTGGACCGGATGGCTTAGTATGAGGACTCGTAGGTCTAATGGTTGGACCTGGATATTTCACAGGTGGACTAGTCAGTCCAACAGGTTGACTTGGCGGTTTGGTAAGAGAACCCGTATGTTCAAGAGGTGGACCTGGAGTTGTGGCAGGTGGAGCAGGAGGTCCAGATGGTTTAGTACGGTATGAAGGTTTCACAGGTGGAGCGGTTGGTTTTACAGGTAGACCAGGCTGATCAACAGGTTCACCGGGTGGTTTAGTCTGAGGAGCCGTAGGTGTAATAGGTAGACCAGTAGGTTTCATAGGTAGTCCAGGGGGTGTCACAGGTGGACCAGGAGGGCCAAATGGTTCACCTGGTGGTTTAGTATGAGGAGCCGTAGGTTGAACAGGTGAATCTGGATTTTTCACAGGTTGTTCAGGTGGTTTCACAGGTAGACCAGGAGGTCCCACAGTTGGACCTGATGGCTTAGTATGAGGACTCGTAGGTCTAATGGTTGGACCTGGAGGTGTCACAGGTGGACCAGACAGTCCAACAGGTTGACCTGGCGGTTTGGTATGAGAACCCGTAGGTTCAACAGGTGGACCTGGATTTGTGGCAGGTGGAGCAGGAGGTCCAGATGGTTTAGTATGGTATGAAGGTTTCACAGGTGGAGCGGTTGGTTTTACAGGTGGATTAGGCTGATCAACAGGTTCACCGGGTGGTTTAGTCTGAGGAGCCGTAGGTGTAATAGGTAGACCAGTAGGTTTCATAGGTAGTCCAGGGGGTGTCACAGGTGGACCAGGAGGGCCAACAGGTTCACCTGGCGGTTTAGTATGAGGAGCCGTAGGTTGAACATGTGAATCTGGAGGTTTCACAGGTTGTTCAGGTGGTTTCACAGGTAGACTGGAAGGTCCAACAGGTGGACCGGATGGCTTAGTATGAGGACTCGTAGGTCTAATGGTTGGACCTGGATATTTCACAGGTGGACTAGTCAGTCCAACAGGTTGACTTGGCGGTTTGGTAAGAGAACCCGTATGTTCAAGAGGCGGACCTGGAGTTGTGGCAGGTAGAGCAGGAGGTCCAGATGGTTTAGCATGGTATGAAGGTTTCACAGGTGGAGCGGTTGGTTTTACAGGTGGACCAGGCTGATCAACAGGTTCACCGGGTGGTTTAGTCTGAGGAGCCGTAGGTGTAATAGGTAGACCAGTAGGTTTCATAGGTAGTCCAGGGGGTGTCACAGGTGGACCAAAAGGGCCAAATGGTACACCTTGTGGTTTAGTATGAGGAGCCGTAGGTTGAACAGGTGAAGCTGGAATTGTGGCAGGTGGAGCATGAGGTCCAACAGGTAGAGCAGATGGATTAGTATGGTGACTTGTAGGTTTCACAGGTGGACCTGGAGGTTTCACTGGTAGAGCGGTTGGTTTTACAGGTAGACTAGGCGGACCAACAGGTTCTCCGGGTGGTTTAGTCTGCGGAGCCGTAGGTTGAATAGGTAGACCAGTAGGTTTCATAGTTGTTTCAACGGGTGTTACAGGTGGACCATGAGGTCCAACAGATTCACCTGATGGTTTAGTATGAGGAGCCGTAGGTTGAACATGTGAAGCTGGAGGTTTCACAGGTTGTTGAGCTGGTTTCACAGGTTGGCCAGGAGGTCCAACCGGTGGACCTGATGGCTTAGTATGAGGACTTGTAGGTCTAATAGTTAGACCTGGAGGTTTCACAGGTGGACCAGGCAGTCCAACAGGTTGACCTGGCGGTTTGGTATGAGAACCCGTCGGTTTAACAGTCGGACCTGGAGTTGTGGCAGGTGGAACAGGAGGTTCAACAGGTACATCAGATGGTTTAGTAGGGTGACCTGTAGGTTCCACAGGTGGACCTGGAGGTTTCACAGGTGGAGCGGTTGGTTTTACAGGTAGACCAGGAGGACCAACAGGTTCACCAGGTGGTTCAGTCTGAGGAGCCGTAGGTTGAATAGGTAGACCAGTAAGTTCCATAGGTGGTCCAGGGGGTGTCACAGGTGGACCAGGAGGGCCAACAGGTTCACCTGGTGGTTTAGTATGAGGAGCCGTAGGTTGAACAGGTGAATCTGGATTTTTCACAGGTTGTTCAGGTGGTTTCACAGGTAGACCAGGAGGTCCAACAGTTGGACCTGATGGCTTAGTATGAGGACTCGTAGGTCTAATGGTTGGACCTGGAGGTGTCACAGGTGGACCAGGCAGTCCAACAGGTTGACCTGGCGGTTTGGTATGAGAACCCGTAGGTTCAACAGGTAGACCTGGATTTGTGGCAGGTGGAGCAGGAGGTCCAGATGGTTTAGTATGGTATGAAGGTTTCACATGTGGAGCGGTTGGTTTTACAGGTGGATTAGGCTGATCAACAAGTTCACCGGGTGGTTTAGTCTGAGGAGCCGTAGGTGTAATAGGTAGACCAGTAGGCTTCATAGGTAGTCCAGGGGGTGTCACAGGTGGACCAGGAGGGCCAACAGGTTCACCTGGCGGTTTAGTATGAGTAGCCGTAGGTTGAACAATTGAAGCTGGAGGTTTCACAGGTTGTTCAGGTGGTTTCACAGGTGGACCAGGGGGTCCAACCGGTGGACCTGATGGCTTAGTATGAGGACTTGTAGGTCTAATAGTTAGACCTGGAGGTTTCACAGGTGGACCAGGCAGTCCAACAGGTTGACCTGGCGGTTTGGTATGAGAACCCGTAGGTTTAACAGTCGGACCTTGAGTTGTGGCAGGTGGAGCAGGAGGTCTAACAGGTACATCAGATGGTTTAGTAGAGTGACCTGTAGGTTCCACAGGTGGACCTGGAGGTTTCACAGGTGGAGCGGTTGGTTTTACAGGTAGACCAGGCGGACCAACAGGTTCACCGGTTGGTTTAGTCTGATGAGCCGTAGGTTGAATAGGTAGACCAGTAGGTTTCATAGGTGGTCCAGGGTGTGTCACAGGTGGACCAGGAGGGATAACTGGTTCACCTGGTGGTTTAGTATGAGGAGCCGTAGGTTGAACAGGTGAAGCTGGAATTGTGGCAGGTGGAGCATGAGGTCCAACAGGTACATCAAATGGTTTAGTATGGTGACCTGTAGGTTCCACAGGTGGACCTGGATGTTTCACTGGTAGAGCGGTTGGTTTTACAGGTAGACCAGGCGGACCAACAGGTTCTCCGTGTGGTTTAGTCTGCGGAGCCGTAGGTTGAATAGGTAGACCAGTAGGTTTCATAGGTGGTCCAGGGGGTGTCACATGCGGTTTAACAGATTCACCTGGTGGTTTAGTATGAGGAGCCGTAGGTTGAACAGGTGAATCTGGAGGTTTCACAGGTTGTTCAGGTGGTTTCACAGGTAGACTGGAAGGTCCAACAGGTGGACCGGATGGCTTAGTTTGAGGACTCGTTGGTCTAATGGTTGGACCTGGATATTTCACAGGTGGACTAGTCAGTCCAACAGGTTGACTTGGCGGTTTAGTATGAGAACCCGTATGTTCAAGAGGTGGACCTGGAGTTGTGGCAGGTGGAGCAGGAGGTCCAGATGGTTTAGTATGGTATGAAGGTTTCACAGGTGTAGCGGTTAGTTTTACAGGTGGACTAGGCTGATCAACAGGTTCACCGGGTGGTTTAGTCTGAGGAGCCGTAGGTGTAATAGGTAGACCAGTAGGTTTCATAGGTAGTCTAGGGGGTGTCACAGGTGGACCAGGAGGGCCAACTGGTTCACCTGGTGGTTTAGTATGAGGAGCCGTAGGTTGAACAGGTGAAGCTGGAATTGTGGCAGGTGGAGCATGAGGTCCAACAGGTACAGCAGATGGATTAGTATGGTGACTTGTAGGTTTCACAGGTGGACCTGGAGGTTTCACTGGTAGAGCGGTTGGTTTTACAGGTAGACCAGGCGGACCAACAGGTTCTCCGGGTGGTTTATTCTGCGTAGCCGTAGGTTGAATAGGTAGACCAGTAGGTGTCATCGGTGGTTCAGGGGGTGTTACAGGTGGACCATGAGGTCCAACAGATTCATCTGATGGTTTAGTATGAGGAGCCGTAGGTTGAACAGGTGAATCTGGATTTTTCACAGGTTGTTCAGGTGGTTTCACAGGTAGACCAGGAGGTCCAACAGTTGGACCTGATGGCTTAGTATGAGGACTCGTAGGTCTAATGGTTGGACCTGGAGGTGTCACAGGTGGACCAGGCAGTCCAACGGGTTGACCTGGCGGTTTGGTATGAGAACCTGCAGGTTCAACAGGTGGACCTGGAGTTGTGGCAGGTGGAGCAGGAGGTCCAACAGGTACATCAGATGGTTTAGTAGAGTGACCTGTAGGTTCCACAAGTGGACCTGGAAGTTTGACAGGTGGAGCGGTTGGTTTTACAGGTAGACCAGGTGGACCAACAGGTTCACTAAATGGTTTAGTCTGAGGACCCGTAGGTTGAACAGGTGAAGCTGGAGGTTTTACAGGTTCTTCAGGTGGTTTCACGGGTGGACTAGGGTGTCCAACAGGTGGACCTGATGGCTCAGTATGAGGACTCGTAGGTCTAATGGTTGGACCTGGAGGTGTCACAGGTGGACCAGGCAGTCCAACAGGTTTACCTGGCGATTTGGTATGAGAACCCGTAGGTTTAACAGTCGGACCTGGAGTTGTGGCAGGTGGAACAGGAGGTTCAACAGATACATCAGATGGTTCAGTAGGGTGACCTGTAGGTTTCACAGGTGGACCTGGAGGTTTCACAGGTGGAGCGGTTGGTTTTACAGGTAGACCAGGCGGACCAACAGGTTCACCGGTTGGTTTAGTCTGAGGAGTCGTAGGTTGAACAGGTAGACCAGTAGGTTCCATAGGTGGTCCAGGGAGTGTCACAGGTGGACCATGAGGTTTAACAGATTCACCTGGTGGTTTAGTATGAGGAGCCGTAGGTTGAACAGGTGAATCTGTATTTTTCACAGATTGTTCAGGTGGTTTCACAGGTAGACCAGGAGGTCCAACAGTTGGACCTGATGGCTTAGTATGAGGACTCGTAGGTCTAATGGTTGGACCTGGAGGTGTCACAGGTGGACCAGGCAGTCCAACAGGTTGACCTGGCGGTTTGGTATGAGAACCGGTAGGTTCAACAGGTGGACCTGGATTTGTGGCAGGTGGAGCAGGAGGTCCAGATGGTTTAGTATGGTATGAAGGTTTCACAGGTGGAGCGGTTGGTTTTACAGGTGGATTAGGCTGATCAACAGGTTCACCGGGTGGTTTAGTCTGAGGAGCCGTAGGTTTAATAGGTAGACCAGTAGGTTTCATAGGTAGTCCAGGGGGTGTCACAGGTGGACCAGGAGGGCCAACAGGTTCACCTGGCGGTTTAGTATGAGGAGCCGTAGGTTGAACAAATGAATCTGGAGGTTTCACAGGTTGTTCAGGTGGTTTCACAGGTAGACTGGAAGGTCCAACAGATGGACCGGATGGCTTAGTATGAGGACTCGTAGGTCTAATGGTTGGACCTGGATATTTCACAGGTGGACTAGTCAGTCCAACAGGTTGACTTGGCGGTTTGGTATGAGAACCCGTATGTTCAAGAGGTGGACCTGGAGTTGTGGCAGGTGGAGCAGGAGGTCGAGATGGTTTAGTATGGTATGAAGGTTTCACAGGTGGAGCGGTTGGTTTTACAGGTGGACCAGGCTGATCAACAGGTTCACCGGGTGGTTTAGTCTGAGGAGCCGTAGGTGTAATAGGTAGATCAGTAGGTTTCATAGGTAGTCCAGGGGGTGTCACATGCGGTTTAACAGATTCACCTAGTGGTTTAGTATGAGGAGCCGTAGGTTGAATAGGTAGACCAGTAGGTTCCATAGGTGGTCCAGGGGGTGTCACAGGTGGACCAGGAGGGCCAACAGGTTCACCTGGCGGTTTAGTATGAGGAGCCGTAGGTTGAACAATTGAAGCTGGAGGTTTCACAGGTTGTTCAGGTGGTTTCACAGGTAGACTGGAAGGTCCAACAGGTGGACCGGATGGCTTAGTATGAGGACTCGTAGGTCTAATGGTTGGACCTCGAGGTGTCACAGGTGGACCAGGCAGTCCAACAGGTTGACCTGGCGGTTTGGTATGAGAACCCGTAGGTTTAACAGATGGACCTGGAGTTGTGGCAGGTGGAGCAGGAGGTCCAACAGGTACACCAGATGTTTTAGTATTGTGACCTGTAGGTTCCACATGTGGACCTGGATGTTTCACTGGTAGAGTGGTTGGTTTTACAGTTGGACCAGGCGGACCAACAAGTTTACCGAGTGGTTTAGTCTGAGGAGCCGTAGGTTGAATTGGTGGACTCGTAGGTTTCATAGGTGGTCCAGTTGGTTTTACAGGTGGACCAGGAAGTCCAACAGGTTGACCGGGTGATTTAGTATGAGAACTCGTAGGTACAACAGATGGACCTGAAGGTTTCACAGTTGGTCCAGGTGGCTTCACAGGTGGAGCAGGTGTTAAAACAGTGTGATCGGCTGGTTTAATATGAGGACTCGTAGTTGCAATAGGTGAACCTGGATGTTTCACAGGTGGACTAGGTGATTTCACAGGTGTACCAGTTGGTAAAACAGATTGACCGGGTGGTTTAGTATGAGTATCCGTAGGTTCAACAGGTGGACTTTGAGGTTTCACAGTTGGTCCAGGTGGCTTCACAGGTGGAGTAGGTGTTACAACAGTGTGATCGGCTGGTTTAGTATGAGAACTCGTAGTTGCAATAGGTGAACCTGGAGGTTTCACAGGTGGACTAGGTGATTTCACAGGTGTACCAGTTGGTCCAACAGATTGACCGGGTGGTTTAGTATGAGTATCCGTAGGTTCAACAGGTGGACTTTGAGGTTTCACAGTTGGTCCAGGTGGCTTCACAGGTGGAGCAGGTGTTACAACAGTGTGATCGGCTGGTTTAGTATGAGAACTCGTAGTTGCAATAGGTGAAACTGGAGGTTTCACAGGTGGACTAGGTGATTTCACAGGTGTACCAGTTGGTCCAACAGATTGACTGGGTGGTTTAGTATGAGTACCCGTAGGTTCAACAGGTGGACTTTGAGGTTTCGCTATTGGTCCAGGTGGCTTCACAGGTGGAGCAGGTGTTACAACAGTGTGATCGGCTGGTTTAGTATGAGGACTCGTAGTTGCAATAGGTGAACCTGGAGGTTTCACAGGTGGACTAGGTGGTTTCACAGGTGTACGAGTTGGTCCAACAGATTGACCGGGTGGTTTAGTATGAGTATCCGTAGGTTCAACAGGTGGACTTTTAGGTTTCACAGTTGGTCCAGGTGGCTTCACAGGTGGAGCAGGTGTTACAACAGTGTGATCGGCTGGTTTAGTATGAGAACTCGTAGTTGCAATATGTGAACCTGGAGGTTCCACAGGTGGACTAGGTGATTTTACAGGTGTACCAGTTGGTCCAACAGATTGACCGGGTGGTTTAGTATGAGTATCCGTAGGTTCAACAGGTGGACTTTGAGGTTTCACAGTTGGTCCAGGTGGCTTCACAGGTGGAGCAGGTGTTACAACAGTGTGATCGGCTGGTTTAGTATGAGGACTCGTAGTTGCAATAGGTGAAACTGGAGGTTTCACAGGTGGACTAGGTGATTTTACAGGTGTACCAGTTGGTCCAACAGATTGACCGGGTGGTTTAGTATGAGTACCCGTAGGTTCAACAGGTGGACTTTGAGGTTTCACAGTTGGTCCAGGTGGCTTCACAGGTGGAGCAGGTGTTACAACAGTGTTATCGGCTGGTTTAGTATGATAACTCGTAGTTGCAATAGGTGAACCTGGAGGTTTTACAGGTGGACTAGGTGATTTTATAGGTGTACCAGTTGGTCCAACAGATTGACCGGGTGGTTTAGTATGAGTACCCGTAGGTTCAACAGGTGGACTTTGAGGTTTCACAGTTGGTCCAGGTGGCTTCACAGGTGGAGCAGGTGTTACAACAGTGTGATCGGCTGGTTTAGTATGAGAACTCGTAGTTGCAATAGGTGAACCTGGAGGTTTCACAGGTGGACTAGGTGATTTCACAGGTGTACCAGTTGGTCCAACAGATTGACCGGGTGGTTTAGTATGAGTACCCGTAGGTTCAACAGGTGGACTTTGAGGTTTCACAGTTGGTCCAGGTGGCTTCACAGGTGGAGCAGGTGTTACAACAGTGTGATCGGCTGGTTTAGTATGAGGACTCGTAGTTGCAATAGGTGAAACTGGAGGGTTCACAGGTGGACTAGGTGATTTCACAGGTGTACCAGTTGGTCCAACAGATTGACCGGGTGGTGTAGTATGAGTACCCGTAGGTTCAACAGGTGGACTTTGAGGTTTCACAGTTGGTCCGGGTGGCTTCACAGGTGGAGCAGGTGTTACAACAGTGTGATCGGCTGGTTTAGTATGAGAACTCGTAGTTGCAATAGGTGAACCTGGAGGTTTCACAGGTGGACTAGGTGATTTCACAGGTGTACCAGTTGGTCCAACAGATTGACCGGGTGGTTTAGTATGAGTACCCGTAGGTTCAACAGGTGGACTTTGAGGTTTCACAGTTGGTCCGGGTGGCTTCACAGGTGGAGCAGGTGTTACAACAGTGTGATCGGCTGGTTTAGTATGAGAACTCGTAGTTGCAATAGGTGAACCTGGAGGTTTCACAGGTGGACTAGGTGATTTCACAGGTGTACCAGTTGGTCCAACAGATTGACCGGGTGGTTTAGTATGAGTACCCGTAGGTTCAACAGGTGGACTTTGAGGTTTCACAGTTGGTCCAGGTGGCTTCACAGGTGGAGCAGGTGTTACAACAGTGTGATCGGCTGGTTTAGTATGAGGACTCGTAGTTGCAATAGGTGAAACTGGAGGTTTCACAGGTGGACTAGGTGATTTCACAGGTGTACCAGTTGGTCCAACAGATTGACCGGGTGGTTTAGTATGAGTACCCGTAGGTTCAACAGGTGGACTTTGAGGTTTCACAGGTGGACCAGACGTTGTCACATGTGGGGCTGGCAGTTTGGTTTCAGTTGGTTCTGGTCTTTTATTGGTTTTACAATTTGCAGCTGAAGGATAATTACATACGAACAGGTTTGCGTCAAATTCAGTTCCAGGTGCGCATGTCATTAAAAAGTTTCCGGGACACATATAAAACTTGGTACAATCTCCTGGATAAGGTATAGTTATATCTCCTTCGGTACATTGTGCCAGAGAATCTGGAATAAATGTTTAAGCTTATTATAAATATATTTAAAAGTATCTTGATGAATTATTTGCTACATAAAATTTTAGTAAAAAAGATTTGAAAAACATTTATATGAAATCTGGAACGTTATTTAATAATTTCAAATAGCATTATTATCTTCTTGGCTAATCAAATGTTATTATGGTGTTGTGATGATATTTCCTTTAAAATTTTTATTAAAGTATAGCAATTCTAACATACAAATGATGGTAGAACATAGTTTGACTAATTAAATATCCTAAATAAACTAAAAGGATAAATAAAAAATTATTAAAGCAAACACAACTGTAACGAAAACAAAAATTTTGTTAAAGGAAACGAATTTAGAAGGGATGTAAAAAGGGATGTTTTGTTAAATGGAGAAATTTGGTTGTATACTAAAAAATATTACTAAAGCAGTTTTAAAGTTGGTAGAGGATGAACATGTATGGACGAATAGAGAGAATAAGTCCAAAACCCAAAAATATTTTGAAAATTGTTGAACAGATTAGTAATTGGCAAAGATAGAGAAGAGATATTCATGTAACTTATTACTTTATTAGTACTATTACTATATTAGTAAAAAAATAATAAATAAAAAGAATGATATAAATAATAATTAAAGCGACACAGAAAATACTAAATAAAATAGTTAAACATGTCTAAACAAACACGGATATTTTTAAAAAGAAAAAGTATGATGCTCAGTTATTAATTCACCATTCAAGATAAATGATGATTTAAAAACTATGTCTTGATAGGGAACCAAAAGTTGGGCAATTATAAATACTAACATAATCAGAAGCAATTTTTTATTCAACATAATTGTTGATTGAAAACAATTGTTATTTTTCTATTACGAGGTTTGAATGTTAGTATATTGTTTAAGCTTACGTTTCTTCAGAGTGGGTGCTCTCTTTTTTGTTTTGGGAAATTTTGAGGGGGTGAGCAATGTCAGTTGCGAGTGGGTAATTTTGGATAGCATGCTAGTGAAGCAGGGGCTTTGAAGGTCGTAGTGGTTGTAAGGAAGAAGCATTATAAAGAAGAATTTTTGGGTTAGCCAACCAAGCCATGACCATGAGCAGAGGATACCTTAGTGTCACCGACCATACAAAAGGAACGGCTCTTGAATCAGCATTTTTGGCGTATAGCCACTTTATCTTTAATATTTGAGGGAGTTCGTAATACTCATCAGGTAGTTCGTTACCAGCGAAGTGTAGAAGCTTGGTAAAATTTTCGTTTTTTAAAGCTTTTTGTATTGAATTTTTATGAATATATATCTACAGGGTACAGCATTAGTGCGAGGATATCCAATTACTCATCTGTTCAATTTTCAGCTTTTAATGTTAATGAACAAAGAATATATTATTTTAAGAAAAAATGGCTATCTTGGTTCATGTTGGTCATATAAGGTTTTTTTAACGATTGTGTTTTTTAACTTCTTCTTTTTCTTTCTCCTTCTAGCATGTAGGCTTTAAAGCCGGTTTCTTCTTCAATATTAGCATCCTAAATTGTTTAAATTGTCGCACCATCTTTTTCTTGGTCTGCCGATACTTCTTCGTCCATTTGGTGACTTATCTCGTGTTATTCGTACTATTCTATACTCTGCCATTCTTCTGATGTGTTCGTTTCACTCCTGTTTTCCTTTTGTCCCCCATCCACTTATGTCTTTTATATTGCATGCTCTTCTTATGTTTTCGTTTTTCTCCCAATCCAACAGACTTCTTCCTGATATTCGTCGGAGTATTTTCATCTGTTGTTTCTAGCAGTCGTCTCGTTTTATATGTGTCAGGTCTTGTCTCCGCCGTGTATGTTAATATAGGTCTAATTGCTGCTTTATAGACTCTTGTTTTTGTGTCTTGTCTTAGGTGTTTGTTCTTCCAGATTGTGTCATTAAGAGAACTCGCCGCTTTACTTGCTTTTACGCTTTGTTGTCGTACTTCTTCTTTAACATCTCCGTAACTAGTTATATATATTCCCAGATATCTAAACCTTGCTTCCTGCTTTATTATTATCCCATCAATTTCTATTTTGTGTTTTTTAACAATATTTTTAATTAGCCTACTTACAAGAGATACAAAATATCAAAGTCATTGTAAATGTTTATAGGCTGAAAAGTCAGCTCTTTTTGAAAGGTTTTTTAATAGCAATTTTTGATAAAATATTGAAGTTTTTAGAATATATCTTAAAACTAAAGGCTCAAAAAATCGATTGCGATCTCCTTAACACACATTTTTTCGCAGATATACTGGGTTACTTGTTAACATGAAAGAAACAGAAATAAATGTTATGAAAACAAAATACTGGCGACAATCAATAAAGACCACCTTAATATGTGTTGGATTCGACCGTTACTTGATGGAAATTCATTTTATCTAACAATAAAACAAAAAAAAAGTTTTCAGTGTTTTATTGTTAGATAAAGACCTTAATAATTTGTTTTACTGCAAGACATTTTTAGATAAGAGGACTTTATGTATATAAGTATGGTATTGATTAGATGTTAAAGTTAAAAATTTACCTTTTAAACAACATGCTAACGTAACAGTTAATACAAATACTACTTTTTTATCCATGCCTGATACATAATTTCATTTGGAAACTATATTATTACAGATACACGATCACAATTTATAGGTACAAATTTTGATTCTAGAACAAATGATTTGGATGGTACACCTACATTTGTAGCTTTAACGCGAAAATCATTAAATATTATATATACAGAATATGAATTTGTAGGTGTGTGTATATACTGTGACGTAGAAAAAAAAACAGTAATACAAAAACATATCAAAAACGTTACTACGACATATGATAAAAATAACGTATTTCCTAAAAGTTTTGGCACAAATTATTTATCGGCTTTTTTAAAGAAGAAATTAATTTAAACACTAACTATTTATTATACATTACAACTCAATACTTCACAAACTACCATCATCGTTCTGGCTTTACAACCCTGCGTGGGTCCTAGCCTCCTCAAGAATTTCTCTCCAGTCGTCCATAACGATCGCCTTCTCCACCAAGCACGTATTCCCATATTTCTCATGTCTTCATCGATGTTATCAAGGAATCTGGGTCTCCCTTTTCTTATCTGACCAATGGGTCTATCAAGAAGCGTTTTTCTAGCTGGGTCATGTTGTTCCATCAGAATTACATGCCATACCCATTTCAGACGTCCTATTTTAATATGTGTTACGATATCAGGTTCCTGGTATATTCTATAAAGTTCGAAGTTGTATCGTCTTCTCCACACTTCATTGTCAGTCATTGCTCCATAGGTTCGCCTTAATTTAACACCAACAATGTCCACTTAACAATACCAAATCAGTAGCTAAGCGTGGAACATGCGTAGGTGTTTAGGGCCTTAAACAAAAATTTTTACTGTTAGGTGTGAACGAAGCAGCTGTTTTACCCTTCTTATAAACTCAGTAGTTATATCAGTTTCATTTGCTTATGGTCAATCTTTCGCGCTTGTTTTATTCCGAGGTAGTTATACGTATCATTTTCACCCATGACCTTAATGTTCTGGCCGTTTTGCATATCGAATCCACCGGGCTGAACCTTTCCTTTGATAGACACGGCACTTGTCAAGACCAAAGTGCATACTAATGTTTTCAGCATTTGATCCAGGTGGCTTCGGGTGAAAGCCAATAGTTTTAAATCACCCATATACAATAGATGATTAAGCTTTGCCACAACAGTAGTGTTATTTTTGATGCTAAAACCTGTGTCAGTTGTGTTTAGTATCTGGAATAGGGGGTTCATCGCTAGACAAAACCACCGTGGGCTTAACGAATCTCTTTGAAATAGGCCCCGGTTAATTGCAATATTTTCAGTTTCGATATTGTTTTCACCAGGTATTTGGAGGAGAATTTTTGTTTTCCAATCTGACATTATATCGTCGGTTTACTGCCAAAACCAGATAAGTTACATTTTGTTAGTTTTGTGAAAATCAACTTTAAAAGTTTAAACCTACAGTAAAATAACTAGATGAAAGGAAACATTTAATAACCGATAATACAACATAGATTGTGGTACTGTGAAAATAATTAATACCAAAAATCAGAAACAAAATTAGGAAATATTAAAAATTTTTTAAAAATGCAAAAAAAAATCTGTACTTAACCTATTTTGCCTGAACTGATTGGCGTAATTTGAAACTTGTCTTAAAGTATCTTTAACTTAAATATCAACTTCAGGATCACTATCTTCAAGTGCTGGTTTACCAATATTGTCTTTAACATCGTCGGAGGATGGTAAATTATAATAATATGAGTGAAATTCATCTGGAATCACACTCTAGATTTGCACAACTTCAATAAATCTTGTTTTTTTTTGGAACTTATAGGTCGCATCTTCGTATACGCGTTCTTTAGCATTATTTCTTTCAAATTATATATTTTTCAACTTCTCCCAAAAACGTTCATCCCTTTATATTCTGAGGTATGATCATACCTATATTCAAGGATTCCTGGTTTAGCGTTTTGTTATCGAAAACACTTAACTTTTAATCAGTTTACCTTTTCGTTTTTCATGTCTCTCGTTTTATTTTTAATAAGCTTAGAAAGGCTTTCTAAGTCAAGAAAATCTTAATATTTGAGTTTCTGTACAAAAAACGGTTTCTCTTTTGATGATGTTATTCTGGTAATGCGAAATATTATTAGCCAATCATGCGTTGTATACACAGGAACATACTTCTGGGCTCGTTTAATGGCACTGTGCATACTGTCTACTTCCATGTAGCTGTGTCCATTTTCCAAAAACTTTTGCTCTATAATCATCAAGTTGGGATTTTTTTGAACCAAATAGAGTAACAAAGCGCTAACATTTTGGTTTCTGTTTTGTCCACTGCAAGTATCGGAAAACACTGATAATGCATTTACACTATTGGGAAGCTGATTAATAGAAGTAAAGAGGCAGGTGACAATTTCTATGCTACCCCTTTTTCCATGAAGCTCTATCCAGCTATAACAAAACGCATTATTTGTCGGTGCTAATTCATACATTGTCAAATTTATAAGTGCAAATTTTTAGACTGTAGTACATTGGACTCACGCCGCTTCGGTATTTGAAGCACACATTGCAAGTCAAATGTAGCACATACGAAATTGGCCTCTTTCATAGCTCTAGCTTTGTCTCTCGCTTTTGCTGTGTTGCGATCCTCTTTTCGAGCTACGTGTTCTTGATATTGCGTCTGTGAATACTTTTTCTTTTCTTCATCATTAGGCTTGTATTGTGTGCAGAGCTGGCATTGATATTTTTTTGGAGTGAAGAAAGAATAGTTGTAATTATTACAAAAAATGTGTCTATAAGTGATTGAAGATACATGTGAGGTACCATCATGTTCACATAAGTAGTTATACATTAAGTACATTTTATTTTATACTCAATTTACAATCTAGATTATTTAATTTGGTAGAATTTCTCGTATAGTGGAACTCCAGTATAGGAAAACTTTCAATATGCTGCATTACCCTTTAGATATCATCAAAATAAACTGCAAAAACAAGATAATTGCACCTATTTGTTTTATACGCACAGTCATTCTATAAATCTACTATACTTCAACAGCAAAAATAAATTAAATGGTATCTAACCGGTTTTTCAAGAATTAATTTTCTTTTTGCATATGAAATTTGTACTTTTTGTTAAATGTGCACTTAACTTGTTTCTGTTGTACAGTTTTGACCAAAATGAATAATTGCCAAAACAAGCCTATATAATTCACCTCTTTTCCATTGTCCGACACTTATCTGTTTTACGCAGTACATTTATATTCGGATTTTGGTACTTGGTTGGATCTTGGGTGTTATTTTGATCTTTGGGAATTAAATAAGTTGTTCCCTGGGTTAGAAAAGATGGTACTCTCTGCGGATTAGAAATAGTGTGATTAATTATTGCTGATAAGCACTCAGGAATACTCCAGAACTTCTTAAGCCAGAAGTTGTGAACGCCATCTGGTCCAGGAGATTTCCAGTTATAAAGCTCTTTGATAATATTTGAAACTTCTTAAGTAATGAAGGGTTCGTAGGGAGCAGTAACGTAGTGTTGGCAATTGTGCGCCGTATCTTCGATCCATCCAGAATTGGTGTTAAAAGCAGCTGGTGTGGAAAGTTGATTTTCTCAAAACTCATGGATTTCTTCTCGGCTTGGGTACGATTTATTGTCACTTTCTGCAGTAGAATTAAGTTTCCGATAGAACGCCTTCTCGGCATTTTCAAAAAGCGTATTGTCGGATTTTCGTTTGCTATTAATTTTGTATCTCCTTAGTCGGCCTGAGTACCCGGAAAGTTTTTGTTTTAATGTATCTAGGCACTGTTGTGTTGTTCTCTGGATTATATTATGAGTGTCTTGCGGTGGTTAGCATTATTTCTTCAGCTCTTCTCTTTTTCCTACTTGTTGTTTCTCGAATATATTCCGTGATTTGACCAATGTCCCTACGTAATGATTTAATTTTTGTTTGCAGCCGTTTTCCCAAGGTGCAACTCTGCTATCTGTCATTCCGATATTATTACCCCGTCGTGTTCTGATCTTAATGCCCTTAACATTAGCAATTGCTGTTGCTCCGCAGTAAATAAGCGTGTGTATATATTCCAATGAATGGGCTTCACGACATAATTGGGCAGGACTTTAGTGTTCACAATTTGTAACAGCACATCTAGTTTCTTACAAGAGTTTACTCTTGGTAGCGGTGGTCTGCTAAGTGGGTTTGTTCCATTAAACTCTTGTACGGCGCGTGCTATTTCGTTAACTAGGCTATCGCGCAACTCGTTGTCCTGCTGTGTATTATCAAATTGAGTTTCTTGTTCTTGTATGACAACCTGAGGAATTGGCTCCTGTATTTCATTAAGGGTTTGATTCCCAACTACCTCTTGATTATGAATCTCCCATTCGGCTTCGCTTCTGATGGTGTTACGTCTAGCCCTTGGGATGAGATTATTTCTGATAATTACCCGGTATTGATCTGCTACTCGTTGTTCAGATACTTGCATTTCTGTTGCAGATTTTGTCGATAGCCGATCGTTTATTTATTAGTATTAGTTATTAGTATTATTCTTACTATTATTATTAAACTCATTTTTGTAGCTGAATCTTTTAATGCTACATATGCCTCTCGTATTCTGATTTATTCTGATTTATTATATATTTAACCAATGGTTGTGATTTATTACTTTTTTCAGAGCGAGATTGAACAGTATATAAGAGAGAGGATTTCCCTGGCGAAATGCGTTATTTGTTTTAAAAGAAAATCCACAAGGAAAATAATTCCTGCAGCTGGCTGTATACCACGTATCACAAAAAGAGGTTATATCTTTGTAAAAGGGTATATTTAAAAAATATATACCCATTTACAAAGATCTAACCTCTTTTTGTTTAAAAAGGTTCAGACAGTTCCCCCTGAATTCGTTCGTACTCCACATTAAATTTTTTCATGGGTTAGTTTTGTCAAATTTACCAACTGATTTGGTATTTCTAGTTCTTTTATTGCTTTGAATATTTCTCTTCTATTCACAGAGTCGTAGGCTGCTTTGTAGTATATAAATATGTGATGAGTATTGTAGCATGTCGAATCATCTTGTATATGTAAAAAAACGGAAAAATATTTTCAGAAAAAATATATCTTTTGCATCGTTGTGATTGATAATATAAAAATTTCTGGTTTGTATATAATATTTTTAATTGCCTTCTTTTAATGTTGATGTCCACACAATATCCACTTTTACTTTGCTGTAAAAGTATTGCGGGGAAGAGAATAACATCACTCAACGATATACCATGGAAGCAGTTATTGTTTCAGTCCAGATTTTTCTTCAAATTCGTTATTGTTTTTTTATTATTCGTTTTTGTCATGAAAATATAGTGTAAAGTAATTTTCTCTACGATGAATCGTTAAAGTAGTCAGTTCATTGTTTAGTCCAAATTTTTCTTTGTTTAAAAATTCGTTATTATTTTTGTGATTCGTTTTTGTTATGGGAAAATGTGTAGATAGTAGCAGTGTGGAGTTTAAGTTAAAGTTAATTGAAAATTGGGATTGAAATTCAGAAGAAATAGCTTGTGGGTGTAGTCTTCAAAGCCGGCAATTTTTTTTTAATTTGAAAGGTGAATTTTACTCACAATGCCATCTGGCAGTTTTTTGATGAGTTAATCACCGATTTGTTCAGGCTGTGTTTTATTCGAGAGATTTATAACACCGCGTTTCCAACCATATGAGAGGTCCATATGGTTTTGGAAGGAAATTGAGAGACCGAGTTTTGAAGATTGCAGTTTTTGTCATCCAGGATAACCCGAGGCCAAAATCCAGTGTCTAACTTCAAACGAATTGTCTTTTTGTGCTCCCTGGTCATTTCAGATCAATTTCCAGTTTGAGTGGGATACAGTTGTGTGTTGCTTGCAGTGTTTATAATCCAGTCACAATCCAAAAACTTCTTGAAGGAAATAGATCAGCCAACATTTTTATATCAAGTAAAAATAGACATTTTTCATTAATAAAAAAATTGCTTTCATGACAAGTTAAAAAAATTGTAATGAATAAAACTATAAGTTTTATGGATTAGCTGATTGTCATATTAGTTAAATGCAATTAATGTTTAAAATGTAATCAAAAAGGTTTGATATTTTATTGAGACATATGACGGTTAGTATTATCCTTCTGACAATTGGTACATCACCATCAATTTGAATTGTTTTGCTTAAAAGTTTAACCTCAATGTAAGCTCTCTAGATATTTTTATTTTAATAATAATTTAAATTACTATAGTATTCCCAACGTCTGGAGCTTGTTGTAAATTATTACAAATAGCGCCATTGTAAGTTTGTTTTTAAACTTTGGTATTATTATTTGTAATAACTGTTTATGGTGAAGTAATAATAAATATGTAATGTTTTTCTCCAAAAGAAGTGTAGAATTATTTCCTTTAAAAAGATTTTCACACTTTAATATTTTTTAGAAAAGAAAAGCCTTTCTTTCCATCCAGCAAGAAGATTCTTTTAAACGGCGTCCAATTTAAATAGTTGAGGAACTCTTCTTGTGTTTGTTACCCAGGAAATCGATGTAAGTATTTTTTTGATTAATTTCTTTGTAGTTACCCCTCCTAGTCCCTCTTTTATTCACTTACGACCCAGCTCTTTAACAAAACCAAGAGAACCCGTTCGCAGACGTTTTGGTTTGTTTGTTTACCCTATCTGCAGCCCAGTAATGGGCTGCTCAATGTGGTAAGCAAAAGTATAACCGCTGCAGTATCTATGCCATATTCCAGTGTTTTTTCTAAAATTTGTTTCAGGGTTGCAATCTGATGAATTGTCGATTTATTACCTCTGAAACCAGCTTGATATCTTTCTATCATCCGTTCTGCATATGGTGCCATATGCAGAACCATATTTCTTTTATAAGCTGCTGTAATACCATTATGGCACCTTGAGTACCTTCTTTATTTAGTTCAACTGGGAGATAATTAATTCCAGGCGATTTGAACTAAACTATACTATCGTATTATTTGCAGAGGTACATTTTACTTTACTAGACACAAATGACGTTTTTTTTTTAAATAAAAACCAATGAATTTTGTGCCAAAACTTTTAGGACATAGGTTATTGGAAAAACTTTGAAAAATTAATAATAGTTTGAGTTGAACATCCACGATGTCTTCTGTTCTCAAAAATAAGTCTGGACATATTTCTAATGAAACGACTGCTTTTTTCCTGATAAAGTATGTCATCCTAGACTACTTGCATCTCGGGCCACAGTTTAGCTGGGATCAGTAAATGGTGAAATAAGCGGAGTAATCTTTTTTAAATACTGTCCCAGACGTATTCAATGAGTGAAAGATTGGGAGATTTAGAAGGCCAGGATCGACAACAAATGTTTAAACGTAATTCCAGCTGTAAGAGGTTCCGCATTATCTTGTTGAAAAAGTGGGTTGGGGAGCATCCGTTTATAAAGCATAACGTGTGGATCCACCATTTCCTGGATGTAACACACGACGATCATGTTGTCTTTGATAAGCACCAAAAGTGCCCTGCTTACATAAGTAATAGCCCCTGATACCATAATTCTAACAGTGTGATGCACATGCCCTACATAAAATTGAAGATCTCGTCATATTCCCACCTTCGCACGTCTATCATTCATAGCCAAACAGAATCTGAATCCATCACTAAAAACAATAGTATTCCATTCGAGGTCCCAGTATAGCTGCTCTCTGCACAAGCCGGTTGATCACGTCTTTGCCTATGAGTCAGAGATAGGGCATATTGATGACTCTAAATATTTCGTTTTTCTATTTATTCATTTATTTTCTCTTTTATTCACATTCAATACTTATTTAATTATTTCATTTCTCACATTGTCGATTAGTGTCAAACTGCAGCCTCTCCTCCAAAGTATCGTTTCCATTCAATGTTTTTCATTCGTTTATTTATCATCCACTTCTCTAAGCCAAACAGTGAGTAGTTTTCCGCTATTGTTTTGAAGGTTTGTCACTCTCTATTATAATCGAGTGTAACTGTCGTGTAATTGTCCTTCCTTTCTTTTTTTATTTTTTTTTATATCCATTTTATCTGATCCTGTATTGGTTAAAGCGTTGATTGAATAATCCAAATAGATCCGCAACGCTTATGGAGAGAAACGTGCAACCCAAAAAATTAAAATTTCATCAAGAATCAGCGCCTCTAGTGGATATTACGGGAAACAACTAGTTACGAATTTGCGCTCATACGAGAATGATCGTAGAAAGAGCTGCCGTTACCTCCCCTATCGTCCCCTTCCACAACCAATTTATGGCAGTACTTACGAAATACGAAGTGTAGTGAGTCAGAAAACTGGACATCACCCCAGCGTTATCTCTGATTTCTAAGAAATATGCATGAAATATGTCTGTGAAGCATTTAGCACTTCGCCAACGTTTGAATTTAATTTGTCGATATTATATTTTGTATACAGATACGATAAAGATCGACTGCAATGAAAATTATTTGATATGTAATTTAGAATGTTAATAATTATAAAATCAAGGGGTGCCCGATCTAATTTTGTTGTGACTATAATTAATTAATAATTTAATAATAACTTATTTTATAAAGAAAATTTTGCGGACAGATATTATTCTAGATTCATTCAAAACAAAAAAGTGCTTTTTTAATTTTTGTTCTTAAGCTGATTGTTTTCAAGTTATAAACAATTTAAAACAAAAAATAACGAGAGATGATGATCTTCAAGGCTTAGAATAATTAAGTTTCACTTCATTTTTGAAATTATGAAGTACCTAAGTTCAAGCTCAACATTATTTTATTAGGTCTTGATAAGTATTTTGGACTTTCATTTTAAATCATTGTTTTTTAATTATTAATGTAGCCCAGCCATTAATGTATTTGGATTATTCAATCAACGGTTAAAGTTACCCTTAAGTATTGAGATTTATTTTTGAAGCAAAGCTTCTACACTGGCGTGGGATTACCTTTTTCTCTAAAGTAAAATGCTGAAGCGAGCGTCACGTAACTAGCGCAACAAGATTGCGTCGTCACGGGTAGCGTCATAGAATAACGGCTCTTGACATCGATTCAATACTCTCAATCAATTCGTTTCTAGTCATCATATATTTAGTTTAAGTAGGTTTAGGTTTAAATTAAAAACGGCACGAAAAATAACTAAACAAATATAACATAATGACGGTATTAAATTTTTATTTTGATGCAGGGTGGCGGCAAGCCGCTTATACGTATTTCAACATCTTTAGGTATCATCATATATCATTGCCTCCCGTGGACCAACAAGTAATTCACCGAAGGATTGCCGGTATAAGCAATCCCCCAGTTATGACCAACGGCTGCGGGCGGATGAGTTAATAAGTGGAAGGGCACTCTTTTGTCCAAGGGTTGGGAAACTGGTCCTAAAGATACATTAAAGATTCATAGAGTTCCCCTAGTAAAGTCATGAATGGCAAATGACAAGTAGAGTAATCAAACTTACTAATTATGGAGCACGAAATCCAAGATCCGACAGGGAAGGAATAACCGTAGATCACAGGGCCTCCCAGGTCGTAAACTAGATAAATACCTGTGCACTTAAGACATTGAAAATAGCAACCTGGAATGTCAGAAGTTTTTACGTAAGTGGCAAATTAACGAACGTACTGCTTGAAATGGAAAACCTCCAGATTGATGTTTTAGGTATAAGTGATGTACAGTGGCCAGGTTCAGGCAAACAAATTACAAATAATCATAATAATGATAGCGTTTATTGTCCAACAGAATCCATTTATAGGACAAAATACAATACTAAAGTTAAATGAAATATTAATAATTCATAGGTACTAACTAAATAACGCATTTTTCGAGTATTTTACCTTAACATAAAGAAACTACTTAATCACCTAGGTAGATCTCAGCCATCCTAGTAAGCTGCTTTAAACTGCAGTAAAATATATCGCAGTAAGCACTTAAGGAATTATAATAGTTGCACATGAGAAATAGAGGAGAATTTAACATAAGATTAGTTCTAGCTTGTGTATTTCTGAACGTAATCGAATTTCTCACTGGATAAGATGGAACGTTAAAATTTATTTGTCGAAGAATATCAGTGCAGTCAATGAGATTATGTAGTAGCTTGTACAGGAATATTAGGGAGGCATTAATTCGTCTAGATTCTAATGATACTACGTCCAAACCGCTACACAACTCGCTATTGCTGATGCCCCTCCTGGGATATACGCCGTTAATTTTGAAAGACAAAAATTTTAAAAATTTACGCTGCAGAATATGACAGAAGCATATTCCAGTTTACAGCGTACAAAAGTGTAATAAAGTAATTTAATTGCCTTAGTATTAGTGAGATTTCGACTATTTCTGATTATGAATCCATAAGATTTAAGTGCTTCTTTAACCTTTAACATGCTCAACAAAGGTGAGTTTATAATCAAATGTAACTCCAAGGTCTTTTATATTCAAACGTTCGAGTTCATTGCCATCGATAATATAAGGATGGTATATATTAGACTGTTTCCTAGAATAACTAACTACTTTGCACTTATTGGCATTAAGATTCAAATGATTTGCATTACACCATTCATGTACACGATTCAGTTCACTCTGCAGAAAATGACAATCATTAAGGTCGCTTATCAATGAATAAATCTTTAACAGGTTGACTGCCAGAGCGGTCATTATGCCCGCTCATAGTACTAGTAACTCACGCCATGGCGGTCATATTGTCCGCCGTGCATTGTTTAACAAAAGTGTCTGTAAAGGGTATATGACCGCCGATTTCGTTAAAAATGCATAGGCAACATGACCGCCTGGCCTGTATGGATATGTGAGTAAATATATTTACTTACATATGCGCTATGTATTATATGTGTATACCACAAAAAAAAATTGTACATTATAAGTAAAAAATCAATGATTTTAGATAGAAATAAGTAAGTTTTTATTGAAATAATTGAAAAATAACATGGTTTTAAAAGTCATTACATTTTTAAATGTTTGAAATTAAAACAAGGCAGACAAAAATCAGGATGCCCCTGGCAGTCTGCGCAATATGTAGTAACTTTTTTTACTTTGTTTTTAGATATTTCTCCTGTAGTTTTTTTCTTGTAGCAACCTCTGCAGTATTTCCTTACAGAAGTAGCAATTCCATCTTTTTTTAGCAATGTATGATTTCGTAAAGTCTTTCTTGTAGTTGCTGGTGGCAGTGGTTCATCTTCAGCTTGTTCGACTTGATCATAAACGGGACCACCTTTGACTAAGTCAGATACAATTTCTTCTCTGAATTTAGTAATCGTCATGTTTGAATTAGAAAGTGTCTTGAATACTATATAAGCGTTTACAATAGTTGTACCTAACAGAAGTTCGATCGCGATTTTACGATACCATTTTAATGATCGACGCAAAGCGGAATTATAGCTGGACATCTGGTCTGACAAATCGATTGATGATTTCCCAGCGTTGTAATCAATTATAGCATCCGGTTTTCTTATGGGTCCTGAATGGCGTTCAATAAGTTGGCAACTATCAGTGTGCTTAGTAGACAAAATAAGAACATCGCGTTTATCATGCCACTTTATCACACATACACCTCTTGAATTTTCTTTGCAAAATGTTTCGCCCTTCTTCAATTTCTTATCCAAAACCTCCTTTGGGTTACCTCTACGATTTGATCTCAAAGTTCCAATCAAATGTGTACGGTTGTCTAGTAGACGATTAGCCAGTTCAAGGCTGGTGTAATAATTATCAGTAATGGCAGTTCGACCTGCATTCAGGAGGTTTCTTGACAAATTCATCACGACTTTGGTAGGAACTGAAGCTCCTCTGTCTCTTTCTTTGCCAGCATAAATTTGTAAATTCCAAGTATAGCCTTTACCACAGCATAACTTAAATACTTTAACACCATATTTATGAGTTTTTTGAGGCATGTATTGCTTCATCACTAATCTTCCTTGAAAGGGAACAATACTTTCATCGATACAAAATACTTCTCCTGGAGTATATGTGTCTTGATATTTTCTTAAGAGTAGGTCGACAAGTGGTTGAATTTTGTGCAGTCTGTCTCCCTCTTCACGTTCTTCATTATTTGAAAAGTGCCACATTCTGAGCAACAGCTCAAAGCGATTTCGACTCATAGCAGTTGAAGCAATATCATTACGAAATAAGGGTTTTCTGCTCCAGTAATGTGATAGTGAAGGCATTTGAACTAATCCCATGTAACCCAGAAGACCGATGAACTGATACATCTCCTTTTTATTCGTTGGTTGCCAGGCGTGTAACCTCGAATTCAGTGAAACATCATGTCCTAACACTTGCTGTGTTGCATATAAATTGGTTTGATTTACTATCATATCCACTACTTCATTATCAAGAAATGCGTAAAAACAGGTTGACGGTGAAACTTGTTCTAAAGAAATAGCTGCTGCATAAATTGGGTTGAGCCCCCATGTCTCAGTAAAATCGAATTGTTGGTGATTACTAACAGGATTTGTCCATTCTGTTGGAACTGGGCTACTAATTGGTTGATCAATCACAAAATCCCCTCTATCAACCATTGGATCATTTCCAATCTCATTATTTTCTGGTAGTAACTCATCGTCGGACATATTGGTGACATCTCTAAGCGGCTCGGTTGTCAGTGGATTGATATTTACCCCATTACCAATACCTGATGGACCTGCTTGAGCTTCACAAGTATCAGTGGTTTTGTTTATATCAAACCGCATTTTCTTTTTATTTGGACTAATATTTTCATCATGGTCTGAATTAGATGATATGTCCATTTCTTCCGAACTTGAGGGTACATATAAATCTGTAGAATTAAATGAACCAAAGTCGTCATCTGTTTCTGACTCTTCTGAAATAAAACAATCTAACCTATATTTACAGAAAAACAATAAAATAATGCAGGTATTACCATCTGTTTGAGGCATTTCTCCAGCTAATTTCAATAGACGTAAAGTACGCCGATTTGTAAACATAATGTAGTTTTGCAATACAAGTACACACACAATAAAAACAACGAGCCACACCCTTGCAATAATAGTCTACACTAACTAACTAGCTAAAACGCGCGAACTATTACCTTAGCATAAGGATAGAGGTGGCCGCTACAGCTGACCGCCCTGGCGTAGACAGGTTATTTTGTCCGCCTACGCCAGAGCGGTCATTTTAGCCGATTTTAAATTTTGGCCGTAATTTTTTTCTTTTAATTTAAAACAAAATTTAGTTTGTGCCGAACTGTTTTTTAATACACCTTTCTACTATAAATTACTTTGGCGCAACAGGAAAAATTAGAATTTTCAGCTTGGCAGTCAACCTGTTAAATCATCGGCATAACATAAACATGGTGCAGAAATTGATTCACACAGATCGTTAATAAATAACAGGAACAATAATGGACCTAGATTAGAACCTTGTGGAACCCCTGAAGAAGCTAGGTACTTTTCCGATTTGTAACCATTATAAGCAACAAACTGCGTTCATTTGACAAGTAAGACCTCATAAAAGTCACGGCATCCTCAGAAAGACCAAAGAGACACAATTTAGAAAGTAATACGCCGTGGTGAATTCTGTCGAATGCCTTCGTAAAGTCAGTATATATGACGTCAACTTGACTTCTATTATCTAGGGCTGCTGAGATATATGTGTGACCATTAATAGGTTTGTCACAGTGGACCGATTGGAGACAAAACCATGTTGATATTGAGACAGCTGATTACGAGTGCGTGAATAAATACGATTATACAAAACTATTTCAAAGACTTTCGATAGATTGCAAATAATGGAAATTGGTCTGTAGTTTTCTACCTGACCCTTTTCACCAGTTTTGAAAATTGGACACACTTTTGACTCCTTCCAGAGACTCGGATATTCCTTGTTAAGAAGACATAAATTAAAAATTTTTAATAGTGGCACAGTTAAGGCACCTATACAATCCTTAACCAAAAAGGATGAAATATTATCAGGTCCAGACGTCATTTTGTCTTTCAATTTCTTACTAGCAAAAATTATCTCAGACTCTAAAATAGGATAAAAAAATTTAAATAATCTGAGTTAACTGAGGAAGAGTTAGCCTTGAAATTAATATCTGATGACAGAAAAACACTCTTGAAAAATTCTGCAAACACATTCACAATATTTTGTGGGTCGGAGGTAGCAATGTCATTATATTTCATCACACCAGGAATTCTTGAACTATTATTTTTTGAATTTACATAAGACCAAAACTTCTTGGGGTTGTTGGATAAAGCAATTTGGATATTCTCGACATATAGATTGTATGCCAAACTTATTTTTTATTTGAGAAGGTGTCTTAACCGTTGAAACTCAAGCAAATCACAATGATTTTTGAATCGTTTAAATTTTTTTCTAAACTTTGCTTTTAATTTATTGTTGTGAATGATATCAGCATCGAACCAGGGGGGTATTTATGGCTAAAGTTTTTATAAACTGGAATATACTTATTAAACACAGAAAAAATTTTATCATAAAAGTTATTTAAACTTTCATTAACGTCATTAGAAGTATCCAGAGAATTCAAATCCGTTTCATACAGTTCTCGATATAAAGCAGGAAAATTTGCTTTTTTAAAGTTGTAAGTTAATTGCTTTAAACCACACTTAAATTTAGGCTCTTTTACAAATATATCCGTAAATGTTATTAGAAGAGCTGGGTGATGAAGGTCTTCATAGACCAAAGGTGAGTCATCATGCTTCACTTCACAACTGAAATGCGATAAGACCAAATCTAGCAGTCTACCCAAATGATTAACAACATTGTTAAATTGTCTAAGTCCAGTAGAGCCCGCAAAACTTAAACTACAGAAGTTTTGAAATCAGACATATCATTATCTATAAACCTTGAAACATTAAAATCGCCTAGTACTATACAGTCATTATTTAAGTAATCAAATTGTCCTAAGCAATCGAGAAAATATTCAAAGTCTACCAAACTTAATCTATCAGGTAAATAAACAACAACTATCTATATAAAAATATTTGTAACCAATCCGGCACTTGACAATAATAAGATCAATTAGTGGAAATTGTGCGTCGAGAGCCGTGATGTCCAATATTTCGGATGTTATGAAATCTTTTAACGCGAGCACTACACCACCACCCTTCACTTTGTCCACCTCATGGAATTTTCGGTCTTTTCTGTATACGACATAATTATTCGGAAAGAGTTCCATACTCGAAACATCACTGCGTAACAACGTTTCGCTTAATGCTATGATGTCGAATTCACAATCACTAACGTTTGCATTAAATAATGAAATTTTGCTATTAAGGCCGCGTACATTTTGGTAATAACATGTAATTTCAACGTGTTGTGATTTACTTAATCTGGAACTGCTGGACACATTTAGTTTAAAGAGCTCTCAGTTTTACTGACTATAGTAGGTCTACCCTTTACATACTTAATGATCAGATTTTGTTCTCCATTGTCTGTTCGACGTTTCAGTTCGATCCGGAGGTCATTTAAGTATTGTCTCTGCCGAGGTGTTTTATCATCAGAAATTGAAATAGCAGAGAAAGTAGATGTGGCTAATTTATTCTTGATACGCAAAATAGAGTTAGCCTGCGCGGGTGTTGAAAATGTCACTTTCACTAGACGGGCCTTATTTGATCGTTTACCAATTCTGTGTACATGTCTTGCAGAAATCGGATTTGCATTACCACCTTGTATCGTAGTTAGAATATCATTTACTTTATTATTATCTTCCATAGCAGAATTAGTTTCTGGTACGTTATAAAAAATGATACTGTGCGATCGATTAATACGGTCCATGGCTTCTTCAATTATCTCTTCCTGATGTTCGGATTGTATTGTAGGATTAATATTAGCTATTTTCCTTTCCAGATCCTGCATTTTAGTTTCCACAAGATTCGTTAAAAATTGCTTTAATTGAACAAACTTGTCCTCTCCGTTGCTACAAGTATTACATAGTACTTTGATATTTTTACTACGCATTCGTGTAATCCGACTGACATCATCGCCTTGTAAGCCAATGCATGAAGTATGCAAAGAATTCATACATCCCAAACATTTTATAATTTGAGTGTTTATGGTAGATTGCTTACAGTTTATACACACAGGCATAATTTATTATTTTCGTCCAATTTACGATTTAAACCAAATCAATTAAATATCAATTATACTTTGTAGGTAGATAATCGATATTCGACAAATGATAAATTAAACCAGTTTTTTTGCCTGTGTGCTGATATGAACGGCAATATAACCAATTATTGCATATATCAGGATTCACAAAAGATGACCAATAAAAATAGGTAGTCACGGTTGTGGATCTTGTGATAATAAACACTTTGTGAACATTTCACTAAAAACTGACTTGTATAACTCAATTCAATTAATGTTTAATTTGAGGCGCAAATGTTTTTCGACTTTTATGTTGTACTCGGTATGAACTGAATAATGGAACCATGTATTATTCAGGTAACAACGAGGTCAATCATCGCTATGGTGTTGCTATCTTAGTTGCAGAAAAGGTCAATTACTCTGTGAGAAGTTTTACTCCTTATTCTGATAGGATTTTATCAATACAACTTCAGTCTAAAAAAGGTATAGTAAATTTTATTCAAGTTTATGCTCCAACGGCAGACAAAGATGACAACGATATCGAACTATTTTACCATGATTTGGAACAAGTATTAAAATCAATGAAGAAACATCACATGAATAGTAAAGTTGGCCAGGGAAGAGCAGATGGATATGTCGGGGAATATGGTCTAGGAAATAGAAATGCACGTGGTGACCGTTTGATACAATTTACAGACGAAAGAATTTGTAATAGCTAATACACTTTTTAAGCTACCAAAAAGAAGATTGCATACATGGAAATCTCCCGGTGATACAACGAATAGAATAATCTGAAATCAAATTGATTTTGTCCTCATTAGACAAAGATTTCGTAATTCTATACTGTCTGCCAAAACTTACCCTGGAGCAGACATCGGTTCAGACCATAACCCCATAGTAGTCACATTAATGAATCAAATTGGAACTGGTTAAAAAACCGACACAAAGTAGAACTGGTATTAAGAGATTAAGATAAACACAAACAAAGGGACAAACTGTAAAAACTCTTACTGAAAATCTACGTAATGCCCAAGAACTGAATAAAACTGACCATAGCTATAACATTGATCAGAAATGGGAAAATATAAAAGTAGCAATAATTAAAACAGCAAGTGAAAACTTAAAACCAAAGAAAAGGAAACATAAAGACTGGATGACTGAAGAAATACTACTATTAATGAATAAATGAAAATCATTCAAAACAAAAAATATCCAATTAAATATAATAAAACTGATCGATTAATTAAAAGCAAATTAAAAGAAGCTAAGGAGAGAATGTTACATGAGCAGTACCAAGAACTAGAAGAAATTGAGAAAAAATATGACTTTTTAACATGCATTCGTGATGTTGAACTCCTCATGTATCATTCTTGCCGTTTTCATTGGTGGTTTTCTAGAACGGAGAAGTATTTCGTGCATCCTCGGTATCTTGGTGGATCGGCAGGTTTATATTGTTCATAATCTTTTTGTATTCACGTGTAAGTGCGTCAACTCGTCGTAAATGTGGATATGGGATGTGACTTAATACTGAAAGCCATTGGGTAGGTGAGTTGATTTAATTGTACCAGCTATCATCCTCATAGTGCTGTGCAGCTGAGTTAGATTTTTTTTACCTGTGGACTGTCCTGCCAAACTGGAGCACAATATTCAGCGGTCGAGAAAACAAGGGCTAAGGCAGTAGAGCGGAGAGTGGAAGCCGAGTGGTGGTACCGCAGAGCTTCTGTATAATGATATTTCTTTTACCCAACTTTTGGACAGTTTTTGTTAAATGCTCTTTAAATGATAGCGTTCTATCTAGTGTTACGCCCAGGTACTTCGGTGTTTTGTTGTGGTTAAGTGTGGTATTTTCAAACCGTATGTTGAATTTCTTTCCGACAAGTTTATTGTTCAATTGAAAGCAACTAACTTCTGTTTTGGATGCATTTGGTTGAAGTTGCCAGTTGCAAAAATATTCTGTATTAATTCTTATATATAAGCCTTTCTAATAGTTTGTAGATGGCAGAGAGAAGCGAGTTTTTTAGGTTGTCTTGCTCCGAAGGAAATGCTCCGTTTCTGTGGCTACATGTTTTAAAGTTTTAAGTTCTCTCTTTACGTAGATCGTGTGTGCTTTAGCCTTTGGTGCCCTGGATGTTTTTACTATATATGATGCTTCAGCATCTGGCTTTACAGCTGCCTCTTGGCGTTTCGTACGGACACCACTCCCTAATTTTCTTAGTAATGATCATGCCTGTCTGCTTGATTTCTGAAAGTTTAGACTTTCTACTATTTCGGTCCACTGTTGGATTGTAGCGGCGTCTAGGCTGTACAGTAGTTCATCCGCTATTTCTTGGTCGCGAGTTTCAAGAAAGCTTTGATATAGTTCCTCGCTATTTTCCGACCAGCCAGGGATATATTCTTTGCGATACCCTCTTGGTATGTGCGATACACTTAGCACGGCACCAACAAATCTTTGGTGGTTTTTGATATTATGTGTAATCCACTCTGGACATTTATCCCGATCCGCAGAGACGTGGGATAAAACTAATTAAAGGAATTTGCGTCCCTACTTCTATTATTACTGGTCGATATTGGCTGTGTGGGAAATTAGTTAGAACTCTTTGTGAAGTCCCTAGAGGTAAGTCTTTGTTGTCGGTCGAGATGAAGCATAGGTCGAGGTTGTATCTCCATCCCGCGGATCTGAAGGTTGGTCGATCTTTGGCATCAAACAAAAGGTACAGGCGTTCGTCTTCTGTCCACTTTATTAAAGCATTCCCATTCGCATCACTATTTTTGTACTTTCACTGTTCATGATGGTTATTATAATCTCCAACGTATATAGCAGGGTGAGGCTGTCCTTTAATTTCTCGGGCTAGCTAAGACGTAGCAGGTGGCTTGTAAATGTTTAACACGGTAATGCTAGCGATTTTTCTGACCACATTATAAATACAGCTATCAGTGGAAGTAGAGATTAGCGAAACATTTTCAATATCTTCTTTGACATATGTGGCTGTGCTACAGTGGTAAGTTGCGCCTAATAGTTCATAGTCCGGTATTTTGTCCCTTTTTTGTAGTTGCTCCTCTGTTTGGCAGTGGGTTTCCTGTTGTCATCTTTTAATAATTTTAATGAAAACTGGATTTTAGCATAGTTTATGTCTTATATGTTTATGTGGCAAGTTCGAACTATAGGTCCGATTGGTCTGGTCCTCATAAGGGCCGTTTATTTTTTTTATCATCTTTCGTTGGAAGTGTTGTTTGGTCAGGAGATCCTAAGGATTGTCTGACTGCCAGTATGTGCTAGTTCATTTAGCGTTACCCATGTTGCACGTATCGTATTCTACTACGGACGTGAACTAGCTCTACACCAAAGAGAAATACTATTATAAAATAATACCTCAATCTATGGGAGCTTATTGTCTATGCTTCGCCTAGCTCAGTCTCTCAAGTGTAAATACGTCTTGTCCTAAACTATGAATTAAACAATAAAAATTTAGTTGGTAACAAATAAAACAATGAATTAACTAACCATATGGATTCAACATAAAGCAAAATAAAATTTAATTTGCAAAAATAACCCTGCTTGCTTCTGTTAAGATATTGCCTCCAGATTATGTGAGTAAGTCTTGTTGTTGTCTCCAGAGATGTGGGTAGGTATTTCAAATTATTCCATATATTATTAAATATACCCAACATATTTCTGCAGACCATAAAGATGAACCTTATTTCATATTACCTTCTTTTATAAATTTTAATTACAGACAAAAAAATATATCCCACTACGTTAGAAAAGCTGATTGACAGAAAGTAGGGCGTGACTACAATGAAATATAGCACAAATGCAGTAGGACGAATGCCTATGATGGAATGAGCTCTTCTGTCAACATAAAACAGAATATTTTAGTCAACCAGACATATTTAGAAGAAACTTAAGGTTAAGGAATTAATAAATTAATAAAGAGATTACAATAAAATAATTATTTAAATATAAATTAATAAAGATGTAACGTTTATAATGTTACAGTCTAACTGTTCGATAGCATCTATATTTTTGTACGCGAAATATTTTTTAACTATACAGGGAGAATCAAAACTAACAAAAAATCTGTTAATATTTTAGCAATGTTTAAATACAGTTGCAAAACTGCAACACTTCCATCAATATAATTTCTTTCCGACTATTTACATTTTCTAGTGTTTCTTGTAGAATTTCTTTTAGAGAAAAACGTTTACTGAAAACAAGGCTATAGAATATACCATAGTTATATCTCTGTAATTGCTAACTTAAAGAAATATCTTAGTTGGTATTATGACTATCTTAAGAACACAACTTAGAAGAACAACACTGGCAGTAGGTAGATATAGACCAATTAAAGAAATACGAAGAATCTAATAAGTTTTAATGAACGAGTTATGAGTATAGAAAACACATTTTCCAAACTTTTTAAACCCTATTTTCAATACTTTAGAAATATTAATTATTTTCATAGAATAATGTAAGTCAATCTTTAATTTTTATGGCAAATAAAAAAATTATTAAGTAAATTAAATTATTTATAGCATGACATCAGAAAATTATAATAGAAAATGTTTGTAGAAAAACAATTTACGAGTTATATATAGAACAATAGAATAATATGAATTGCATAATGAAACCCTTAAGCTTAATTTATATTTAATATAAATAAGTAAACAAATAAATTTAACTTAATTAAAATAAGCAATAAAACGAAAAAATCAAACACAAAACATGTCGTGGGTAGGTCAATTTCTTTGACAAATTCCCATACATACATTAGTCATAAAACTAACACTATAACCAAACCAGCTTAAGGATGGGATACATAGGTGCAATTAAGCATTAACAAAACGAATTTACAAAACCGAATGATATTAACGAAACTTTTTGGCAAATTTATTTTATTCGATGGACAATTTAAAAAAGTTTTAATGAAACTCATGCTGTCAAAAATAACCACTTATCCATGGCTTTACACATCATATATGTTTGCCGTTTACCACATCCCAATCGGCACTTTTTCTTGGAGTATATATCTTCTTCAGTTGGGTCTCTTTTTCCATTAGTGTTTTTAATTTTCAGTTACACTGGAATTTATGACGTCCTCTTTTATTTCTTCGGTTTAGTTTTTATTTTCAAGTTCTCAAGACTGTTACATCTATGTTCCTGTTCAATGGCTTCAATATTGTTGCATTTTTATTAAAATTTGTCTCATTGAATTATTTTTAAGCTTTAATTTTCATTTCAACATTTTTATACAAACATGGATGCAACAAATCAACTGAAATTGGAACTTTTGTTTTACATCTTCTGCTATTAAGAATTTGTGATGGGGAGTAACCCATCACAACTTCTTTTTAATGGATAATTTGTATAATTTATTAATAATGACTGAAGATCTGCATGCTTTCTTTCATCTATGGTTTTCCTTAACATGTTTTTTGCAATTGACACTGTTTTTTCTGCTAATCCATTTGAACGTGGATAATTAGGACTACGAAAGATTAAAGTAAAGTTCCAATTTCTGCTAAAATCTCTAAATTTTTCACTATTATATGGTACGTTGTCAGTTACAAGAAAATCAGATGATCCAAATCGTGCAAAAACTGTCTTAATTTCAGCAATTACTGAATCAGCACTATAGACTTTAATGGGTAATACCTCTAACCAGTTAGAATATAAGTCAAATAAAACTACGTAACCTTTTCCAGCATATGTGAAAATGTCGGACCCAACCCTTTTTCATGGCCTTTTAGGTAGTGAATATGATAATAGAGTTTGTTTTGGGTTTTTAGCAAATTTTTCACAACTCTTACATGCCCTTATATATGATTCAATATACATCGCCATACTAGGTCAATAATAAATTTGGCGTGCTAGTGCTTTTGTTTTTTCTATGCCTAAATGTCCCTGATGAAGTAATCCTAGAACTTCTATTCTTAATGAAATAGGAACAACTCATTTATTGCCTAGAAAAAAGGTCATTAGTTATAAATAGATTCTCCTTTAGTTTGGCAAAGTGTCTGACATTTTCTGGAATTTTATATTTTTGCTCTGACCAGCCACTGATGATAAAGTCAATAACAACTTGTAGTTGGGGGGTCTGCTATTGTCTCTTGTCGAAACTGATTTTTTTGTTCCTCAGATAGTGGTAAATCATTGACAATTAAATAAACGGCAAACTCTATCCCCGTATCAACAGATCTTTTGTTGTTTTTTAGAAATGCCCTTGATAGTGTGTCAGATATGTACATGCGTTTTCCTAATTTGTACGACACAACTAAATCATAATCTAATAATTTTAATCTCATTCTCAGGATTCTTTTCATTACAAGTCTTATCAAAATTTACATACACCTGCATCGCTGCCTTGAGAGTGGAAATGGACATTTGTGACTTTTCCGACGTCCACTAATTATTTATTATAGAAAATAAACGCTCGATAGCTGCACTAGTAACCGGAAGACAAAAAATAAATTCTGATAATATTTGTAAGTTTTTCAGTTTGAATTGATCTACAGACTTAAAAACTTCAAGCCATCGATGCTCACAATTTTTTTGTCTGTTCCACTCAGCAATTTTTTCGTTCGTCAAAGAGTTGGTCTTCATTTAAAATAGTTGCCTTGATATACAATTTAAAAGATTCGAGAGAATAACAAAGATGTTTCCATGTTATTTCACTTCTTCCATCTATCCATTTGAATAGTTTAAATTGATGTAGATTTGTACTACAATTTTCTAGGTAGGTTACACATTTTGTGTGAACATGTTTCACTTGTGCAGTGAAGTTTTCAGTAGCGACTCAAAAATAATGCGTCCAACCGATGTTCTAAGTTGTTTTTAAGACTAAGTTTGCGGCATATTATCATGCACGTATAGTTTCCGGCACGTAGCGTTTTCACAGACGTTAGACAGAATTCTGTCTCCGGCTTCTATATAAAATGTAGCTTCTCCATTTCTTAAATTTTAAAGTGTTTGTTTGTCTTTGTTTAGTGTATTTGTTATGTCCCAATTTACATTTATAACATTCTATTTCTGCTGGATAGGCCACAACTGACGAAATGCCCCTGAGGATGATCTTGTGATCGAAAGTACTTGGGCAAGATTTGATTAACTACTGTGTTCGATATTTGCCTTGTGTACCATTAAAGTTCATTTATTCGAACATTCAACCTTATATTGGTAAATTTGTTTTACAAAATTATTTTTAAAAGTTTGGATGCAGCGTTGTACTGTAACATTTGAGGCTGGGTGTAAAGGTGGAGATTTTGATACTTTAATTCCATTATTCACACAAAATATTACAAATTCTTCCGAATTAAATGGCGGACCATTATCTCTATGAATTTCATCAGGCAATCCAAAAACCGCAAATGATTTTCTCAGACATGATATAACATTAGATGCATTAGTGGATTTAAGTATCCATGCATCAATCCATTTACTATGCGAATCTATTAAAATAAGAAAATTTTTATCATTTTTCTTAGCCAAATCTATATGAAGTCGCTGCCATTTTTTCCAGCACCAGTACCATGATGTCAAGGGAGCATTGGGTACATAATTAACATTTACTTGACAACATTCACATTCTTTTACAATTTTTTCAATATCCCTATTGATGTTATCCCAATAGACATATTGTCTAGCCAACATTTTCATCTTAACAATTCCGGGATGTTGGTCATGTAAAAGTCTTAAAACTTTTGCCTGCAATAGCCTAGGTATAACAACCCTGTTATTATACATGATACAATTTTGATTAACATCTAAACATTCTTTTACCCGACAATATCCCAAGAATTCCTCTGAAACAACCTTAGGCCAACCTTGCCTAATAAACTCCCCAATTTTGTTTAAGACTTTATCTTTATTAGTTTCCCTAGCTATGTCTTTATATGACAAATTAACTCTTGAACCATTGAAAAATATTTAACTGTTTCCCCAGATTCTTGACTTGCTAGAGGTAAACGGGATAGTGCATCAGCATTTGCTAGCTTTCTACCTTCTCTATAATGCAATTTATAATCATACATTGATAATTGTACTTCCCAGCGTTGTACCCTTGCTGCAGCTAAGGGAGGCAATGCTTTTGACGGCGATAAAATAGACTGCAATGGCTGATGATCATTGTACAAAGTAAAATATGTTCCATATATATAATTATGAAACTTTTTTAATGCAAAAACAATGCTTAATGCTTCCTTCTCTAACTGACTATAATTAACCTCAGTTTTAGACAATGTTGCTGATACAAACATAACTGGTCTTTCGGTCCCATCAGGTAACTGATGACCTAACACAGCCTCCAGACCATAATGGGATGCATCAGATGACACTATAATGGGTAATTTAGGATTAAAAGGCATAAGAACATTTGAACTAGTCAAAAATCGTTTACTATTTTCAAATGCTTTGTTTGCTTTTTTGGTCCATACCCAGTCTTTATTCTTCTCTAATAATTTATATAATGGTTTCATTTTTTCAGCCAATTGTGGAATGAGTTTTGAATAATAATGTAGTAGGCCAAGATAAGACTGTAATTGTTGTTTATTAATTGGTTTTGGTGCATTTAATATTGCTTCAATTTTGTTATTACAGGGTTCAATCCCTTTTCCTGATATTAAATGGCCTAAAAATGTTACATTTTTAACAACAAATTTACTTTTATCTAAATTGACTTTAACATTAAATTTTTTAAACCGATCTAATATTACCTTCAACTTATCATACATTTCTTGCTCTGATTTAGCGGATACTAGACAATCATCTAAATAACATTGTACCCCATTTATACATTTTAGTATTTGATTAATTACGGACTGATATATGTGAGGTGCAGTTTTGATTCCAAATGCTAACCTCTTATATCTAAACAGACCAATAGGTGTGTTGACTATTAAGTAACTTTTACTATCTTCACTTATTTTTAACTGAAAATATGCATTCTTTAAATCAATTACTGAAAATACACAACCTTCTGAAATAGAAGCAAATATTTCATCCACTGTGGGTAAAGGATAATAATTATTTTCTACAACAGGATTTATGGTATTTTTAAAATCTCCACATATACGTATTTCCCCATTTGTTTTTGGTACTATAACAATAGGACTAGCCCACTCAGATGTTTCCACTGATTCTAAAATATCACTTTTGACCAACTCATTTATTTCCATTTCCACCTTATCTTTCAATGCAAAGGGAATTCTATATGGTTTACTAAACTTCGGTACTGACCCTTCTATTATTTTATTATTTGCAACAAAATCTTTTATACAATGATTTTTATTAAATACTTCATTATAATCTTTTAATAACTCCTCCAATAGGATGTTAGTTTCAATATTTACTTTATGTACTTTAAATACTTTTTCAGGTTTAAAATAGGATTTCCATCCTGGTAATAATACATTTAACCATGACCTACCTAGTAAACAAACTTGAGATTTAAATTCTACTATTTTTAAATTTAATTTTGTTGTAATACTACCAAATTGTACTTTTACATTAGCACGTAAAACGTTGTCCTGTACTTGACCAAACAAAGTTTTTAATTTAATATTCGATTTGCCTAACTCTACATTGGGGAATAGTTTTTTAAAAGTTTCAAATGATATTAGAGTGCTATCAGACCCTGTATCTACTTCAAAAGTCAATACCTTATTTTCTATAACTAATTCCAACATAATAGGCTCACATCTTGGACTACCTACTAATTGGTTAACTGTTTCCTCTACCTGGGTTGTCCACTTAACTTCAAATTCCTCACTTTCCAGGGTGTCTTCTTCTTCTTCCACAAAATGAACTCTTCCTCTACATAGGGGTGATTTTGCTGTGTGACCCATCACATTACATGTAAAACACCTCCAAGACTTTGCTGGATATTTTGTTGGGTCATTATGAAATCTAAGACATCTCTGACATGGACTTTTTCCATTTGGTGTGATTTTAATTGATGTCTTTCTGACTGGTTATTCCGAAATTTATTATGATTGACGCTTGAGGAGGCCTCTGGATACTTGTTACTTTTACCTTTATAAGTAGAGACTTTATTTATGACTTCTGAACTACTTATAGCCTTTGCCTGGCCTTCAGCTAACTCCATACTTAGTGCAATTTTGACAGCTTTCCCATATGTTAAATCTTCCTCTGATAAAAGTTTCCTTCTAATCGCCTCCGATTTCAAACCACAGACAAACTTGTCCCTAAGCGCCTCTGTCAGGAATGCACCAAACTCCGCATATTTTGACAATTTCTTTAGATTTTTCATAAAAGAAGTTAGATCTTCTGAATTATCTTCCGAACAATTGTAAAATTTATATCTCTCCGCAATAACTAATCTTTTTGGACTATAATGATCTTTTATTATTTTCTCCAGTTCGGCATATTTTTTTGTACTAGGTATTTCAGGTGACAACAAATCTTTTATCACCGCATATGCTTCTCCACCAATTAACGTCAAAAATAAGGGCACTTTTTTATTTTCTCCGATTTCGTTGCACACGAATAACTGTTCTATTCTCTCCAAATAACTAGCAATATCATCTTCCTTGGACTTAAATGCCTCAATTGAACCAATTAGCGCAATTGTTTTCCCTTGTGGATTGTGCACGTGCACACAAACGATTGTACAGACTTGTTTACTATTTTGACAAAAAAAAAACTTTGGGATTATCCTCTTTTTATCCCATCCTCGTCGCCAATATGTTATGTATTAATAATACTCAGACTGGTTGCAACTTAACGTTTATTCCAATACGATAACAAAACATGGCCATTTCCTAAATACGACTAAACTAAAAACTACTGAATGACAACTGTCACAACTACTTGGCTCTGTCCCTAGTTCCGTTCACGGTTACTAGTGACAGGGTGCTTACACATATATAATACCTTCTTTGGTTGCAATTATTAAGTGCTAGGAGCTGGCACTTGTGGATTCAAAAAATGAATGTAATTTTTTGCTTTTAGTCATTGCATTAGCTGCCAATGTGTGTTTCTTCTTTCCCAAATAAGCTTTAATATTACTTCGTTGGAAATATCAACGTCACTTTTACATATTTCACAATAAATAATAAGCGGCGATGAGACAGACTTGACTTTCATAAAAGTAGAACCCCCTCTGTGGATCAGTGGTAAGAGCGCCTACCTTTAAACCTAAAGGTCGTGAGTTCGAATCTCATCTGGGTGGAGACATTTTCATTTATTAAAAATTAATGAATGAAAATAGTTTCTATCCTTGTGCGATCGGTACTCACCAGAGGGATCGCAGACGTTCGGATACAATTAGCGTCTCTTAGCAAAGACAATGACGTCGACTTTGCTAAGTATCAAGACAATTACTCTACACACACACACACACACACACACACACACACACACACACACACACACACTACACTAGGTACCTGACTATACCATGCCAATGATCATAGTTGTCGAGGCATTAACCCAATAAAAAAAAAGTGTAATCCTTTTGCAGTTCTGCATAAAATGGCATTTTCGTCGAGGCGGAGACATATTTTATATAAATTCTAAAATGTTTTGCAAAAAAACACTAATAACAGTACAGTAGTACAATACGTAACACTTCAACAGTTCAACACCATACCGATGTGATGAATGACAAACCATACTATTCGATATTCGGCAACTGTCGAAGCCGAAGGTCATTATCTGAATGTTTGTTCGCAAGTTACACAGTGGGCCAAAATTTCAGTAAAAGTGCCAAAGAGAATTAATTGAGAACAGTCTAAAATAATTGTTTAAACATAGTAAAAGATAAAAATATTTTTTCTTTTAGATAAAATCAGTACATTCATGTGTCCTTAGAAAGGGTTTAAAGTACATTAGGACAATATTTAAAAATAAAAACTGTCCTACTTAAATAAGTACATATGGTCACTATTACACTTCAGAATTGTGTGAGTATTAATGTCACAGTATTCAGAGTGTAGGCATTAATCTGTATCTGTCTTTGCGAATCTATAAAGATATGACCTAAAGTACCCATGTCCTGTGATCACTTACGTCTGGAAGTAATCCAGTCGCCTGTAACCACAGTCCACCCAGTCCATTAGGGTCGGGATCAGCATCTTGGTCCACTGAGCAACATCTTCTGTGTTGTTCCACTCTTCTTGACATCTTTCTATTGATCTTTCTCCTTCTTATTTTTTTATGGCTGCTGTCAAATATTCTCTTCTCTTATAGAGATGTCTCCTTTCTACTGCTAACACATGCAGAGAAACACAACCCGTTATAGTCCACAGGGCCGACGCAGATACAGTCCTATAGGCACATTCTACTCGCAACAGACTTGTTCTGTCACTCCCAGATATTTGACGCATTTCTTTGATGTTAGTTGTATCCCTCCACATTGAAGTTCCATCCCTTGTCGTTTCCATTTACGCTTTAGAATGATGGCTTCGCCCTTCTCTCTGGTGCGAGTTCTAGTCCGTGATCTGTCATCCAGTCTTTAACGACGTTGTTCGTATGTCTTACACGAAATCAAAAATCGGGCTCGTCCCTAGCTACTATCAGCACAGCGAGATCATTCGCAAAAGCGAAGAAGTTATACCTTCTCCATATTTGCAGTTTCCATAGCGTCAGACAAAAGATAGATACCTGTGGGACTCCAGCCCTTACCTCAACGAGCGTGGTCTTCTCAACCATGATCTTTCTCTCGTAAAGATATTTCGCCATCACATTCATCAGATAGTTCAGACACTCGTTCTCTTCCAATGCTCGCATCGCCTCTTTAACTGCAGAGTATTAAATGCATTTCTAACATCGAAGAGCAGCAGAGCCACCTAGCGCTGTTCGTCCCCAATTATGTACAATGCCTCGATTACATACAAAATTGCGTCAACTGTGCTCTTCCCTTTGCAGAATTCGAATTATCTCGGGGATAGGCCTCCTGATCTCTCAATCGTGTCTTCGATCCGTCCTCGCAGCATTCTCTGTACAACTTTTCGATGCATGGGAGGAAACATAATATGTGGCGATATTTCTCCCCAGTTTTGGAAAGCAATATCAACTTTGATGTCCTCCAAGCTTTAGAAAATGTCTGTGCTTCAAGAAATGCATTTATATGCTACAAAAGCCACCCAGGTTCCTCGCGTCCTAGACCCTTTACCGCTTTGGGCGGTATCCGGTCTAGTCCGGGGGACCTACGTTTCTTAAGTGCATCCAATGCTTTGACTATTTTATCTATGGTAAAGGGTACGGCTCGCTCAGCTACCTCGTTCCTCCATACTCCATGCCATCTGCCGGACGGAAAAGCTCTCGTGTTACCTTAAGCTTTTTGTCTAGTGGTATTTCGTATGAGGGGTACGCATGGAACATTTAAGATTCTTTTAAGAACTCTAAGGGAGAGCGCCCACCAAAGTGGCGTGGCAGTGGCAAGTAGCAAGTAGCACGCGTCTAGCATAATGTAACCAATCCTAACGAATGATTAGAATGAATGACGTTACTGTCATTTTGGTGTAAACTGAATCATTCGTTTTCATTGGTTACATTATGCTAGACGCGTGCTACTTGCTACTTGCCACTGCCACGCCACTTTGGTGGGCGCTCGCCTTTAAGCGGCAGCGTAAACAAACCTTCTAGGAGAAGGAGCATTCCAGAATCAAAATCCCGGGCATCCATGTAGGAGTTTAAGGCATCGGGCTAACCCCCTATTACGGTACTAGTATATAATAGGTACTTTCAAAATTAAAAATTTTATTAATACAATAAATTTATTGAAATATAAATAGTCATATATTACAACTTTATAATGACATATTTAAACTAGAATTGTAACTAATTACTTGCAAACTTTAGCGTCGTGTGAACATACCAGCTGTTCTGAATCGAAGTATTCGTTAGCTTGGCAGGACATTGGAATTGCTGCTCCGTTATTACAAGCTATGAATTTTGTGCAGTCACTTGGATCGGGGGCAAAGAATAATGAATCCGGATTCTGCTCACATATATTAAGGGGCGTTTCTGGTTGTTCTGTAGTTTGCTCTTCATTGTCGTTTTTCTTAAAATAATAATTTCAAATTAGAAATACGTTAAAGTAATATAAATCGAATCAATATATACAATACAAGCCTAGATTCTTCCAGGCACAGGCAGCTACTAATAATATTCTGAATTTATAAAACCTACATTAAGGAGACATGCCTACATTAAAATTAGACGCTGTAGTTATTTTACATAAATAACAATATATGGTATCTGGTACAAGCACTGAGACTTTCTAATACATAAGAAAAAGAGACATTCTAATACATTGGACATTCTAGTTACCTCATTATTTTCAGATCCTCCAGTCACCTTTTCCGGAGCATCAGTGGCGTTATCAGGTTCTGGTTTGGGTTCAGGCTCTCGTTCAGTACTTGGTTTAGGTTCTGGTTCAGGACTTGGTTCGGGTTCTGGTTGTGGTTCAGGTTGTGGTTCCGGTTCTGGTTCAGGACTTGGTTCGGGCTCTGGTTCTGGTTGTGGTTCAGGTTCTGGTTCTGGCTGTGGTTTAGGTTCCGGTTCTGGTTGTGGTTCAGGTTCTGGTTCAGGACTTGGTTTTGGTTTCGGTTCTGGCTGTGGTTCAGGTTCTGGTTCAGTACTTGGTTCGGGTTTTGGTTCTGGACTTGGTTCGGGTTCTGGTTCAGGACTTGGTTCTGGTTTTGGTTCTGGCTGTGGTTCAGGTTCTGGTTCAGGACTTGGTTCGGGTTCTGGTTGTGGTTCAGGTTCTGGTTCTGGCTGTGGTTCAGGTTCTGGTTGGGGACTTGGTTCTGGTTCTGGTTCTGGCTGTGGTTCAGGTTCTGGTTCAGGACTTGGTTTGGGTTCTGGTTCTGGTTGTGGTTCAGGTTCTGGTTCTGGCTGTGGTTCAGGTTCTGGTTTTGGTTGCGGTACAGGTTCTGGTTCAGTACTTGGTTCAAGTTCTGGTTCAGTACTTGATTTAGATTCAGGTTCTGGCTGTGGTTTAGGTTCTGGTTCTGGTTGTGGTTCAGGTTCTGGTTCAGGACTTGGTTCTGGTTTTGGTTCTGGCTGTGGTTCAGGTTCTGGTTGGGGACTTGGTTCGGGTTCTGGTTCTGGCTGTGGTTCAGGTTCTGGTTCCGGACTTGGTTCGGGTTCTGGTTTTGGTTGTGGTTCAGGTTCTGGTTCAGGACTAGGTTCAGGTTGTGGTTCCGGTTCTGGTTCAGGATTTGGTTCGGGCTCTGGTTCTGGTTCAGGTTCTGGTTCTGGCTGTGGTTCAGGTTCTGGTTGGGGACTTGGTTCGTGTTCTGGTTCTGGCTGTGGTTCAGGTTCTGGTTCTGGCTGTGGTTCAGGTTCTGGTTGGGGACTTGGTTCGGGTTCTGGTTCTGGCTGTGGTTTAGGTTCTGGTTCCGGACTTGGTTCGGGTTCTGGTTCTGGTTGTGGGTCAGGTTTTGGTTCAGGACTAGGTTCAGGTTGTGGTTCCGGTTCTGGTTCAGGACTTGGTTTGGGTTCTGGTTCTGGTTGTGGTTTAGGTTCTGGTTCTGGCTGTGGTTCAGGTTCTGGTTGGGGACTTGGTTCGGGTTCTGGTTCTGGTTGTGGTTCAGGTTCTGGTTCAGGACTTGGTTCGGGTTCTGGTTCTGGCTGTGGTTCTGGCTGTGGTTCAGGTTCTGGTTCCGGACTTGGTTCGGGTTCTGGTTCTGGTTGTGGTTCAGGTTCTGGTTCAGGACTAGGTTCAGGTTGTGGTTCCGGTTCTGGTTCAGGACTTGGTTCGGGTTCTGGTTCTGGTTGTGGTTCAGGTTCTGGTTCTGGCTGTGGTTCAGGTTCTGGTTGGGGACTTGTTTCGTGTTCTGGTTCTGGCTGTGGTTCAGGTTCTGGTTCCGGACTTGGTTCGGGTTCTGGTTCTGGTTGTGGTTCAGGTTCTGGTTCAGGACTAGGTTCAGGTTGTGGTTCTGGTTCTGGTTCAGGACTTGGTTTGGGTTCTGGTTCTGGCTGTGGTTCAGGTTCTGGTTTAGGACTAGGTTCAGGTTGTGGTTCCGGTTCTGGTTCAGGACTTGGTTCGGGTTCTGGTTCTGGTTGTGGTTCAGGTTCTGGTTCTGGCTGTGGTTCAGGTTCTGGTTGGGGACTTGGTTCGGGTTCTGGTTCTGGTTGTGGTTCAGGTTCTGGTTCAGGACTAGGTTTAGGTTGGGGTTCCGGTTCTGGTTTAGGACTTGGTTCGGGCTTTGGTTCTGGTTGTGGTTCAGGTTCTGGTTCTGGCTGTGGTTTAGGTTCCGGTTCTGGTTGTGGTTCAGGTTCTGGTTCACTACTTGGTTCTGGTTTTGGTTCCGGTTGTGGTTCAGTACTTGGTTCGGGTTTTGGTTCTGGACTTGGTTCGGGTTCTGGTTGTGGTTCAGGTTGTGGTTCCGGTTCTGGCTGTGGTTCAGGTTGTGGTTCAGTACTTGGTTCGGGTTTTGGTTCTGGCTGTGGTTCAGGTTTTGGTTCAGGACTTGGTTCGGGTTCTGGTTGTGGTTCTGGTTCTGGTTCAGGACTAGGTTCGGGTTCAGGTTCTGGTTTGGGTTCAGGTTCTCGTTCAGTGCTTGGTTCAGGTTCTGGTTCTGGCTGTGGTTCTGGTTCTGGTTCAGGACTTGGTTCGGGTTCGGGTTCTGGTTGGGGTTCAGGTTCTGGTTCAGTACTTGGTTCAGGTTCTGGTTCTGGTTCTGTACTTGGTTCAGGTTTTGGTTGCGGCTGTGGTTCAGGTTCTGGTTCAGGACTTGGTACAGGTTCTGGTTGGGGTTTCGGTTCTGGTTCAGTACTTGGTTCAGGTTCTGGTTCTGGCTGTGGTTCAGGATTTGTGGTTTGTGAGTCACAGAGACCAGCTCTGGGCCAGTTGCAGCCAAATATGTCAGGATCAAATACGGTTCCCGGGGCGCAAGGCATTTCTTGAAGTCCATATGGAGTACATACATAGTAGTAGTTACAATTAGGGTGAGCGAATGGAAGAGTTTCGGTACATGCTGATCCTAATAACACTTTGGTCGCTGCAGTTATAAAAATTATATTACTTTCTAGAAAATTATATTAATAAATTTGAAAATATCGTTATAACTATTTCAAGATAGTTACGATTTGGTAACAAATGACATATACAACTATATATCTAGTTAACGCAATTAAACTTATATTATAGATGACGACCAGACCAGACGAACTCTATTAGCGGCACCAGCAGCAAATAAAAGTAGAGATAGACCAAGACTGAGATGGAGGGATGCTGTAGATGAGGACGCGAGGAAGATAACTGGCAAAGGTTGGCGATGATAAAAAAACGACTGGCGAAATAGACTGGGAAAGGTCGGGGATCAACTAGACTACACTGCTTGAAATGAGATATAATCGTTTTCATCGTTCTTGGCGTGTGCGTGTAAAAATACTTGCAATAAGTTGTTTCATCTGTCTTTTCTTGTCTAAGCTCGATTCGTTTACCTCCTCCAGTGGCGGAGCAAAATGTAGGATGTCAAACGAAATAATAGTTATAAAAGAAAATTATAAATTATTTTTCATTAAATTTCTAATAACGGAATATACGTATAAATTGCGAAGAAGTATTTTTCTAGCTTGCAGTACAATAGGACAGGATATAACGAATAATGGATTTTAGAAGAATTTTGAAATATACCCAAAAAAGTGATTATTTAACCCACTTTAATTAAAAAATGATACAGATTTTTTAAGTTTTAAGCATTGTAGCGAATTCTGAACTGTTACAACGTACTGACCTTGATTAATTAGCTAATCAGTCATCGTCTTCACTGGAACTGTCTTCATCATTGGAATCTTCCGCCAAATCGATGATAATCCTACTTTCATTTTCATCATATGTGACCATTTTTGCCCAGTAGTCCTGAATTAATTTTTCAGTATGGTTAACACAACTCGCCCACACTGCAGGTGTTGCCTCAGCTAATGCGTCGCCCCAAACTTTTTTCACTGTTTCATCTCCACGTCCGTGTTCTCCAATATGACGATCACAGTATTGTTTAGAAATGCCCCAGGCCAACTCAATCGTATTATATTGACAGTGATATGGAGGCAATCTCAAAACCTGATGCCCATGTTCTTGGAGTAGCTCGTCTATAACGTATCTGGTATTTTGTGGTTTATTCTGGCGACAAAGACTCAATAGCTCTGTCTTACCCGAATCATCATCAAAAATAATTTTTTTCGCTCGTAACTATTCTTGTAAGTCCCATTTTTTCCAACTGGCATTCGGTAACTTTTCTATTAAAGAGCTATGCTATGAGGTAATCCATAATAATTAGAGATGGTTCCTTCAACATTGGTATTAGCTTTTTGGAGACCCACTTTTTAAAAGACTCTTTATCTATAGAATCATGATAGTCTGCACTCTTCGATTTCGTAGAAAACAGCAATCTAGCATCTTTAACAAATCTTTGCCTTTTTCCGGCATGTAAAACAACAAACCTGTATTTTCGTATCCTTTTCTGATGCTTTTTACACAGTCATCTTGTCAAGTACGTTTATATGCCCCTTTTAGGAATACCGATGTTTCATCTAAAAAAACGAACTGAAGTGGGCTTGGACTTAAAAAATTTCTCATATAATGCCTTAAAAAATACAGTCGTTTGGAGACAATACATGGTCTCTCACATAGCACTCGTCTACTATCTTCTAGTTTGTATGAAAACCCACAATTTTTCATAAGACGCCACAAACTTGTATCAGAGCCGTCATAGAGATGCTTGTTTCTTAATTGTGTATTTAGAACTTTAATTGTAACGTGCTCTCCTTTTGCTTTCATGCCATACGGTACATTTCTAATCTCTCCTTTTATAGTATCGCTCACATCATTAATCATCATTAGAAAGAAAAGGTCCGTTGTTTTCATTTTCTTTTTTAAAATACTCCAATAAATGAACTACACATTGTCGCATTTCTCCTGTTATCGTTTTTCCCGGCATTTTTTTTATTAAATAGAACAATTAGTTATTCACAACAAAAAATAATAAGTAAAATTGTTCGGAACAAATTCCAACAATGACTGACTAAAATCGACTAAAACAACATAAAATATCAATGGTAATTGCTACAATTATAAACCTATTAGCCAGCTCATTCAAGAAAAATGCCACAAGTCATTATTGCAATGGGTATCGGAAGAGAGAGAGTTAATTTATAATAAACTGGAATTTTTAAGGTGTCGAGAGTATTATTTTATGTAATGGAATTCCACACAGTAAGAGCTCAAACTATTAATTATTTAAAAACTGTTTACTTATAAAAACTATTTCATCAGTTACTTCAAATCTGCACAGATCAGGGTAACATGTTAAAAAAAAACACGTCACTGCCAGCTATCTGTATTCGTAAAGAGGCCGAACTTATCACGACGAACGTGACTCGCACAATTGAATTACGCATCTGTGTATCAGAGAGAGACGAATATTAAAAATTCCGTAGTAGCTTATTTCAGGCACACGCCAAGAACGATGAAAACGAGTATATAACGGATTGACATATATGGCAACTTGTTACCGAAAAATAAAATAATCATCTAACTTTGTTTTTGTCATTTTTTATCACATTCTGGAATGTTAACTGTTCTGAACAATAAAGTAATGTATTTTATTATATGAAAAATTATAGAAAGAAAAATAAGGGAATACTGGAATAAGGGAATCAAAAGTGAGCTATGATTTCCAGGCGAAAAATGAACAAATTAATTTGCATAAAAATTAATCGGTGTCGTATAAAAAATGAGGTAGAACTGCAGAAACAGATATATTAATTACAATTCAAATCATAACTTCACTGCTAAAAAAAAGGTTAATCATATTATTCAAACGAAAATAGTTTTAAAGAAAAAACATCTTATAAAATGTGTTCTTTATAAAGAATTATACAATCTCTATAAAAATTATACAAACGAACAAAATTGTAAGCGAAATTTTATAATTAACCATCATAAGGGCCATTAACAATCGAGATATTTTAACTCGTGAACGGAGCGAGCGCGTTCATGTTCGAGATTGTTATTTGCCATTTTAATTCACGAGCTCGTTACAAAACTTTTCCGTCGACCGTACTTTTCAGAAATAAAGATATCTTAGTTTAAATTTTTATTTACTTAAAGATAAACAACAATTTTTTTAGCTTTCATTAACTTTATTCAAAGTTTTCCTTAGTGGTAGTTTTATTATTGTAAACATTAATATTCGAAATCGTACAATTACTGAAATTAAAGAAAGGTATTGATGAAAGGTATAAATGATTATCTGCTGTATAGCATTTTGACAAATTTATATTTAAGTATTCTTTGGACCTCTGTAAATTCTGTGATAGAAGAAGAAGCGGTGGTGCTGAAGGAAGTACTTTGACAAGGTTTAGTGGTATTTTGCCCAAGAGTTTTTAGCCGTCTCAATATTCTGAATAGAATTGCACCTAGTCTTTTAATAGCTGAAAAGTCTGCACCACTGTCACACAGTATTGAGGCAGAGGAACGTCTAAAACAATGCCCAGTGTAGAGATGCGGGTTCTCTAATTTTAAGAATTTAGCAGTAAAGGAAGGAATTTTGGAAAATTTATTTATGCCAACTGGTTGTGTTGTGCCATTTGTTATTTTTATGAAAAATCAAAAATCGTTTATGCGGTGTGTGTGCCGGTCTTAAAAAAATCCACTATTATAAATATTTTATTTGTATGTTTTTTTGATACTTTTATTGTGACAAGAAACTTTGACCCCAAGTCTTGAACGTTATTTGTTTCTAATGTCAATAGTTCGTCCTTTCTTAACGCACCAGCTAATCCGAAAATCAATGCAAACTACAAAATGAATACTTAATTTACTGGTTTACCTTTATCATTAGAAACACGTTGTTAGGAGCATTAGAGATGAATTTCTGGACTTGTTATTTTTCTGTTTCTTTTCTGTTCTTTTTTTCTTGATAAACATAATTAACTTATTATATTTAGATATATCAATGTTTGATTTTAAACTTAAGGTTGATTTTAGCATGGAATATTTGGGCCACAAACTTGTTATTAGTCCTTTTTCGATTATGTTTGAAAAATATGTCAACAATACAGATTCTGAATATCGTATTATTTTTCTCTCGTCACACTATGCAACAAATTCAGCGTATGTTTTTTCGTACAACACTCTGCTTTTTGCAGACAGTAAACTTAAAGATATTTTATTTGCAGTTTCTCCCACTTCTGGTGAAGTTAAATTAAACTCTTAGTCAATATCCATCTTTTGATTTTTTAAATATACCGAGTTTTAAACAATAAAGTAAATATTGACATACAATAACATATAGTACTAATAGCGGCTACTTCGTTTTAAATTTTTTAGTAGGAATATAAATAGGTATATGTTTGGTTGCCTACACCGCAGGTCACTGCCAATCATAGAGCGTTTAATTAATTTATGCAAGCAACATTGTTGCCTATAATGAAATCGTTCATTAATAGAAAATCATTTATTAATAGGGGTCATTAATAAATGATTTTGAGGGTGTTAAAATTGATCATAAATGGACGGTCGACGAAGAATAACACTTTCGGTATAATTTATTAAATCGAAAGTACCATTTTACACAACTTATACCGAAAATAGCTACTTTCAGAACTAATTTTTTCACTTTCGGGACGATTTTGGGTAGCTAGGTAACGGCTTTGACAGTAACATCAACTTTGTATTTTACTATGACAACGCTTGTCAAGCAAACACACCGCATCGTGGATTATTTTTGTATATTACAAAAATAAAAGGTGTACAATACTACCTATTGGTATTCACATTATCATGATCATCATCATCAGTCCATAGTCGTTCACTGCTGAACATAGACCTCCTCAAAAAACCTCTGTTCAGATCTATGTACAGTTGGTACAAATCCTCGTTATGTCGTCAGTCCATCTTGTGGGTGGTCTTCCCGGGTTTCATCTATCCGCTCTCGGTCTCCACACCAAGATTTTTTGGGTCACCTATTATCCTTCATTCTAGCGACGTGTCCTGTCCACCTCCATTTAATTTTGGCTATATGTTTTATAATGTCTTCTACACCACTTTTTCTACGGATTTCTTTGTTTCTTACCCTATCTCGCAACGTTATGCCTACCAATGATCTTTCAATTCTACGTTGCGTCACTTGTAGTTTTCGTGTGAATGTCCTTGTTAGGGTAAGTGTCTCTGCGCCCTATGTAGGATACACTGGTTAAAGTCTCTTCTTTTTAAGCTGATAGGTATATCACCTTTAAAAATATCACGCAGTCTTCTATATGCTGCACATCCCAGTGTTATTCTTCTTAACAGCTCAGCAGTTTGATTATCTCTGCTAATTTTTACAGTATGTCCAAGGTATATGTAGCTGTTAACAATTTCAATTTCGAACTCTTATAGCCTTAAAGGATGGCTCGGAACTAAATTAGTCATCATTTTTGTCTTTTGGTAGTTAATATTTAGACCTTCTTTACGTGTTGCATCGCTGAGTTTATTCAACATATCACTGGCAGCCTTTAGGTCATCTGAAATCAGAATAATATCATCTGGGAATCAATGATTAATCATCTCACCATCAATATGTATTCCTTTACTTTCCCATTCCAGTGCTTTCAAAGCATGTTCAAGTACAGTAATGAACAACAGGCGACATAGTATCTCCCTGTCGAATACCTCTCCTGATATGTATCTTATCGGTAGGACCGTGCAGATTTATAGTTATTGTAGCATTTCTGTATATATTTTCTATAATATTGGTGTACCTATAATCAATTCGACACTGCCAATGCCTTTAGAAGTGCGAGTAGTTCGATAGTATCAAACGCTTTATATAAGTCTATAAATGTTAGAACTAGAGGTCTATTGTATTCAATTTATTTTTCAATCAAGACTTTTATGCACTGTAGGTGGTCATTTGTATCGTAGTTTGGGCGAAAACCAGCCTGTTCTCTTGGCTGATATAGCTCAAATTTTACTTCCAATCAATTGGTATTCACATTTTTGGAAAAATCACCTACACTATTGCTGAATTTCTTAAATAACCGCATCCCAAAGAATACACCGGGCACTGTCTACAAAGGAGATCAGCCACTTTACTGGCTGATAGTGGTGGTATTATAGCCGACTTGAAAAGACACGGAGGATGAAAATAAACTAATGTAGCAAAGGGATACGTAGAAAAATCTTTAGGAAATAAAATTCACGTAGCTTCACAAACTGAAAATGGCCGCAACCAAGTTATTATCTCAAAAAATAGTAAAAGTACTGATACGTCTAACACTAATTTCAATACTGCCACTTCTGTTAATATTCCTAACAATATCAATGTTAATGCTAACAATTGTTATATTCATAAGTAGATTTTTCTAATGTTGAATTCACTGTAGTAACTTTTAAGTGTTTACTAAAAGTTCATAAGTAAAGTATATCCATATATTCTGCAGAATATAAACGGCTGCAGAAAAAATTCTAAAATGGCTGCAGAAAAAATATTGTACGTAATACGATCCAAAAGTAATTTTACGAGACTCGCAGGATTCGAGGACTCGTCTACGGCTCGCCATGGAACCTTCCTACTCGTCTCGTAAAATATCACTTTAGGAACTTGTTCTAACAATTCCTAATTGTTGTGGGTTTGGTTTGCGTGACCATTGCACAAATTAGCTGTGACATTTTCCAGGTATTAAGTAGGTATATCGTGAGTGTCCATTATTGGTTCATCTTGGCCATTATGTATACCACTGAGTTGTTTTCTACTAGTCCCAACAATTTCCCTAATTTTTTTGTGGAGATTGAATCTGTCGCCGAGTTTATATAGACTTTTAGTTTCGATGCAAAGTACAGGCTTTTTTCACCGCTATACCTAATTGTTTTTTTTTAGAAGAACAGTGTTGTTCACATCACTAAATCATTCTTTTATGACTTTTGAACATCATCCACTGTTGGCATATGAGAGAAACTATTGTTTATTTCTGTTGTAAATGCTTCTGTTGTATCGTTGTTTGTGAGTTTTCCAACGTTTAATAATGCTTTCTGGTTCAGGGGATTGTGGTCAGATTTTATGTCTGCTCCAGGTAATGCGAAAACCTTAATAATACCATTTCTGCACCTTCTATTTATTATACTAGACAATGGTTTCATTAACATTATCTCCTTGTTGACAATTGTCGTGTGTTTTCTTTTTTACTTTGTAGATTTCATGTTTGTTATCAGATTTTATCAGATTCTTCTGTGAGCTGCTCTTTTATAACAATGTCTGTGCCCTGAAATCTCCTTGCCGTTTTCTTTGATACAGTCCTAAAGTTATGAATTTTCTCTTCTGTTATATATCTTTAAATAAAAGAATCTCGGACTTTACGGATAATAGAAGATAAAAATCACTTAGGAAAAGACACCATTTATCATCTTTACGCAACAACAGATTCCGTCAGTAATAAAACTCACGATGAGAGAATTACTCGCGTAATTCAATCAGAAGATTCTGACAAGTACCTAGGAGGCCACTTCAATAGAAGATTAAACTTCACGAAGAACACCCAAGAATTTAATGAAAAGCAGTCCCAGCTTGGAGTTTTATAACAGAATCTAACCGGAAAAATTTGGAAAGAACAGAAACGACGTGTAATATATTACTCAACGGATCGATTGGTAGGACAGAATATCAAATGCTACCATTCGAGTACACACCACGGGAGGAGATGGATGAGAACATGATAAGGTACTTCTTCCAATAAGCTACAAGAAGAATTCTAAAGACCAGAGACAATAGAATTCAAATCCAGAGGATTTACAGAGAAAAACATAGACAGACCATTTAATCAGGGTCTAGCCAGGTGGTTGTCGAAGATAGTTAGTTAGGCAAGTAGGTACAGTGCCGAATATAGTATTAACAGAAAAATATGTCCTAAAGTTTATGAACAGAAATAATCAGGTGTCCGAAGAGGATATAAACCTTCTAAGCAATCGGTGCAGAGGCGGAACGTTGAAAAACAGAATGAAGGCTAAAATATTATAATATATTATTATAATAAACGTTTTTATTTATTTTGCTATTTTTTATTTTGTAACATGTTCGTGATTTTTACTTCAAAAATAATTCAAGCTTCAAAATAAATGAATGGCAATAATAGTTTGGTTGAGATTTGATTTATTATAATTATTTATTTATCATTTAATCAATAAAAATCTAAAATGTTACAACAAAATAATTTCAAAGCAATATACAGATATATTAATAAATAGAAATAAAAAGGTACTTACGCTTAGCCCCCGAAGTGGCCAAAAAGGCCAAAAAGCACAATAAAACAATTTTCATGAATGCGTATAGTAGGTCAAATATTAACTAAATATCTCTTCCTACCGAATCAAGAAAACTTATGAATGGTGTATTTTTTCTTCGAATTATATACTAAAATATTATCTATGTTTTTAGACAATAGTATAATCCTCTATCAATAAATAAATAAGAAGGAAAGGTTGTAAATCAGATAGAGGTAATATCGGAAAATTTTTGAGATATTCAATACTTAAAATATTAGGCAAATGAAAAGACTTTGAACATGCTGACAAAACTTAACGTAGAGGAAATAGGTATTAATAAGATATTTTTTGTGTGTATTTATCTTTATTGTACATGAGTGGACAAGATTCTGCATGGAACAAAAGATGTAGTAAAACAATGTAATCAAAATAGCAACCGAAGAGCGCAAGCACTACAAAAAAAAAAGGATGTTACAGTAGGCGATACAGTAAACTAGCGCGAAGCTTTATGCTATATTTTCTATATTTTTAAAATTTAAATATTATTTTTTAAATTAAATGTATATTTTAAACAAATTATATTATATCGTTGGTGTAATTCTAATACCTCGTATCCCAGAAAACCTAACTTTTTAGGGGAGTTAAAAACGTTCCCAATGCTAAAAAAACTGAATGATTGCTTCGAACTTTTGCTCATTTGGATTATTGAGTTCAATTAATTATTTATTTTTGTATGTTTTTTGTAAATTAATGTGATTGATTTTGTAAAACTGTGGCTTACGAGTTATTTATGTTCTGTAGTCAGGGAACATTTCACATTACCTTCAAACAAAAAGTTATTAATATTTGTATAAAAATAGTACAAAAGTAATTATTATTCAAGAAAACGAACTTTAAAAATAAAAGTTTACTATTCAGTAGTTACGATTCCACAGGGAGAGAGCCGCAGCTAGAAGAACATTTAGATAGAAAAAGAGACAATATCTGCAGCAACAAATCGAAAAAGTAGAAGGAGAACACAGACGAAAACAAAGTAAAAATTTCTACAGAGAGGTAAGACAACATAAGAGAGGCTCGTATATAAGCACACCCAACTTCGTAAGAGGTAAAAATGGAGAAATGCTGGCTGCCGAAAACAAAATAATAGAAAGATGGGCTGAATATTTTGAAGAGCTCCTGAATATCCAAAATTTCACTGATGAAAACAATGAAAATGGTGGAAACAACGGAGAACATGAGTATCAAACCGTTGAATTAGAAATACCCCCACCAAGCATGGAAGAAATTACGCATGCCATAAAAACGCTTAAAAACGATAAATCCCCTGGTCTGGATAATATTGATGCCGAGCTAATTAAAAAAGGCGGTCATGAACTCATAAGTAAAATCCATCAAATAATAGAAATGGCCTGGCAACAAGAAATAATGCCGAAAGAATGGTGTGGTAGTATTATTGTAGCATTACACAAGAAAGGAAAAAAAGAGTCATGCATGAATTACAGAGGAATCTCACTAATCAACACTACATATAAAATATTGGCTTCGATATTATTAAAAAGATTAGTACCATACGCCGAAGAAATAGTTGGTGACTACCAGTGTGGTTTCAGGCCTGGCAGATCGACTATTGATCAAATATTTACAATAAGACAAATGCTTGAAAAGTATTGGGAATAAAATCACGACGTGCATCAGATTTTTATAGACTTCAAACAGGCTTATGATTCAATTAATCGTGCAACATTATGGAAAGCAATGATCGAGCTCGGCATACCCAAGAAACTAGCTGCAGTAACACAGATGTGTGTAAGTAACTCTTTTACACAATTTAGAATAGGAGGAAAAATATCAAATGCTTTCTGCGTAAATTCTGGACTGAGACAGGGAGATCCGTTGTCCCCATTGTTGTTTAACCTGGCCTTAGAATATGTCATGCAAAAAATATATCAAAAAATCAAACCAGACATAACTGCTCAGAGAGCAAAAATCATACTCGCTTTTGCCGATGACGTAGACGCAGTAGCACAATCAACATTCGAAATTAAGGATATCTTCTCGAGGTTTGAAGAAGCTGCATTAAACATCGGTCTAAAAATAAATGAAGACGACGGGAGACGACGGGAGACGGGAGAGAAATTAGAGCGAGAAGTTCTACTGGGGCTCGGGAGACTGAGATCTCGGAAGCCCTGAGGAAGGCATCAGAGAGGATGCCGAAAGCTCGGCAAAATGGATATCGACGCGGTTCAACCCGGAAGACTGGTGAGTTTGATATTAATTTTAGTAATAATATTAATCTTAGCTCTAAGTTTCATTGTACTAACCGCAGAAATCTTTCCGAACATATATATATATGTATATATATATATATATATATATATATATATATATAATATTATGATCATATCGTGTAAGAAATCATAACATAAACAAAATTCTTACTCTAAAAAAGCGGCAACACTTCAAACAAGTTTGCCACACGCTGAATTGTCTAAACGAATGTTTTGGTTATTTAATCAATATAAAACTAAAATTTCCAATATAATGATGATTACAATTTTCTGATTTTTACACCATGTTGACGCCTATGAAAGATCGGGCAGTTCCGTACGGGTTTCGTATTATTAGTTGTGTTAGGAAAATTTGAACTCTAAGGTTGAAGTTCTGGAAATTTTAAATACAAGTGACGTAACTTTATATAAATTGTGACGTGCAACGTTTTTACTTTGAAAAATGGTATAGACACGATGCTTGTCGTAATAGAGGACGTCCTCCAACAAGGTGATCGGACGACATCGATCGCATCCAGCACAAATGGATTCAAGGTGCTCAAGATCGGATCCAATGGAATTCTTTACGGGAGGTCTATGTTTAGCAGTGGACTTCCAATTTCTTGGATAACACCTTAATGAACATTTCACATTTTTTACTGATTTCATAGGATTTTACTTGTTTTTTTTTTCATTTGTCGTCACTACTGTCGTAACGTCTGTAGCGAACACATTTTCCAGGAAGTTATCAAAGGCAAAGAAAGGACTTATGGTCAATGGGGACGTAATAAATAACATCAGATAAGCAAACGATATTGTGCAGTTGGCAAGAAAATCGGAAGTTCTTTATCAAAGTTTTACCATATATCACAAAAATGTTTACTAAAAATCCTTTATAAAAGGTATATTTATTAAAAACTCTTACCGGCTAAATTACGTAATAAATATTCAAACGTTCAAACGTTTTGGTAATAAATATTCAATCTTCAGTGCTGCTACCTAAAATATCGTTTAGAGAATAATTCTCCGGAAAAGTAACTCTCATTGATAGGTTATGTTGGCACAAAGTGAATCTAACATTCTGCATAATTATCAGCAACCATATAATATAGTACCAATTAAATAACATTTACCGGGGTTTCACCCATATATTTATTGGCTTTATACCCAGTAAGTATTATACCACATAGATGCACATAAATATACAAGAGTAGTCAAAAGTAGAGGCGAAAGATCCATCATAGACTATGTATTAGTAAATAGAACATCGAGGCAATGTATTAAAGACGTAAGAGTAAAACGAGGAGCTAAAATATACAGTGACCACTATCTAGTTGTAGCTAGGACCAGCTTGGTAGTGCGACAAGAATCAATATGAAAGACACCGAGAAAACAAGTAAAGCTCATAATACACCCACTATAGAAGTAATCAGGTCACATAAGCTAGCGGACAAGGAGACAGCAAACAAGTTTGGAAACTACGTTAAAAACTACCTAACAGAGCACGCTGAACATGACTGTGACTTAGACCAAAATTGGCAAATACTGAAAGAAGCACTCCTAAACGGTGGTAAACAAGCATGCAGAATAACAAGAAATAACAAAAGCAAAAAGTGTACAAACTGGTGGAACAATGAAATAAAAGCAGAAGTGAAGTCCAAGAAGATAGCTTGGAAAAATTATTTAAGGAACGGAACTGCAGACAACTACCAAATATATAAACTGCAAAGAATCAAAGTCAAAGATATGGTACTAGCAGCGAAACGGAAAAGTTGGGAAGAATTCGGAAACAAGATGAAAGAAGACTATCACTCTAACGAAAAGTTATTCTTTAAAACCCTGAAGACTTTAAGAACCGAAAAGGCTCCACAAACACCAAAGCAAATAAGGAACAAAGAAGGACACCTACTTCATGACAATGACCACATCCTAGATACATGGAAGCAATGTTTCGAGGATCTATTGAATATCCAAAACGATGTAGACATTATCACAGAAGAACCAGAAGAGGTAGAACTAGAAGACCAAATTCAAGATGAAATAACTATAGCACAAACAAAAGAAATCATACAAAAGCTTAAGAAAAGTAAGGCGGCTGGATTTGATAAAATCACAGCAGAAATGCTTAAAAACATGGGCGACAAGGGCATTGAACAGCTAACAAAAGTATGTAATAGGGCATGGAATGAGAGCCAAATACCAAAAGATTGGGAAGTGGGAGTTATTCTACCCATTTTCAAAAAGGGAGACAGACGCGAATGTAGTAACTACAGAGGAATAACACTACTGAGCATCCCATCCAAAGTATATGAGAGAATACTAGAAAAACGTCTTTTACAAGAAGTCGATTATAAATTGGAACAATCACAGAGTGGATTTAGAAAAGGCAGAAGTATCCAAGATCACATTTTTACTATCAAAACTAATACAAAACGCAAGGAACTCAAGCACAGAGTTGTACCAAGCCTTTATAGACTTAGAAAAGGCATTTGATAGTACTCCAAGGAAGGTGATTGATATATGTTTAAAAAAGAAAGGTGTGAAAACTAAACTCAGGCAAGCCATTATGAGTATATACAGACATACAAGGAACATAATCAGAACCAATAATATGAAATCCGAAGAGTTCACAGTAAATGAGGGTCTACGTCAGGAGGAGTCTTAGGCCCCATACTGTTTAACATTGTCTTGGATGACATAATTAAAGAAACTAGAGCAGAAACATTGAAATTATATGCCGGACATAGAAATCTAGATGCAGTGTGGATCTCAGAGTGTGCATACGCAGACGATCTAGTGATATTTGGGATAAATGAACAAGCACTCAATCGAAATTTATAAGTATGGAACACTGCACCAATTAAACGAAATTTGAGGATCAATAATGAGAAGACCAAAGTAATGGTATGTGAAAAAAATAGAAGACAAACAAAGATAACACTTAACGGAAATACACTTGAACAAGTCGATACTTACAAATACTTGGGAGTACAAATAGAGAACAGAGTAACTGAAGAAACTAAAATAAGTTCCAGAATGGAAAGTGCTGCTCGGATGTACCACGCAATTAAAAGTACGTTTCTGTCAAAAAAAGAAGTATCCCAAAAAGCCAAAGTGACTATATACAAGACGGTATTTGTGCCGATTTTAACTTTTTGTAGTGAAAGTTGGACGCTTACCGATAAGTTAAAATCGAAAATACAAAGCATAAAAATGAAGTTTCTTAGAAGAATAATGGGTATAACCAGGTTAGATAGGATTAGAAATGAGGCAGTCAGAGAACATCTTAAAGCCCAACCAATTATTAAGAAAATTGAAGAGGACCAACTAAGATGGTACGGACACATGGTTAGAATGAATCAAGAAAGACCAGTTAAAAAAGTATGGGAAGCCAGAAGACAAACCAAGAGACCAAGGGGCAGGCCAATGAAGACATGGGATGATAATGTTACCTTAATCCTAGAGACACGAGGAATCAGCAAAGAACAAGCAAGAAACCAAGCAAAGAATAAGAAGCAATGGAGGAAAATTGTACATGCAACTAACTGAAGACATTACACCCGACACCTTAGGGTAAATGGGTTTATGATTATATATATATATATATATATATATATATATATATATATATATATACATATATATATATGTATATATATATGTATATATATATATATATATATATATATATATATATATATATATAAGTATTATACCACATTTGCTTTAATCTTAGTCAATCACTTTTCACGTTTTTCTTAAATAAAGCGGCTAGCTTATTTAACGTAGCAGTACTGAAGATGGAATATTTATTCTGAAAACGTTCTGTTATTTAGTCAGTAAAGGTTTCTTTAAATAAATATACCTGTTTAATAAAAATTCAAGTACATGATCTTTTAAAGAAACATTATTATAACTAAAATTCTCATTTAAACGGTGAATCGTTAAAAATAAATGGGGGCTATGATAAACGAGGCAAGTGTTTAAAATATCGAAATCAAAAGACAAATTGAAAGTGTTCGGTACATTTATATAAATATTAAGAAACTCTTGAATAATCGTGATATCAGTCTCTCTATCTACACAGAATATTAGGATCAAATATGTTTAGTACCTTGTTGTACGATGTGGAAGCATGGATTTTTAAACTGAAATCTTGTGGTACTTGAGACGTGGTACTATTGACGAATATTAAGAATAATATGGGTTTACCGAGTCAGTAAGAAGTATTACGTTAAGTGGACAAAAGAGCCGAAGTATAACTTACCATAAAAAAAGAGAAAATTGAAATACTTGGACCATCTAATAAAGGGACAAAAATACACATTCCTACAAAATATAATGCAGTTAAAAACTGAAGTATGAACAAATCGGAACAGCATAAGAATGCTCTGGGTGAGAAATTTAAGAGAGTAATTTATTTGCACCAGAAACGAACTGTTTAAAACAGCTGTAAAGTTCGAATAGCCTTGATCATATCCAGTCTCCGATAACAGAGAAACAAAAAGTAGATGAAAAAAGTACAGTGAAATAATCTATCAACCGAGGTATTGAAAGCTATTTTTCTATTGAAATTTTTAGTTTCTATACAAGAAGAAGGATATGGCAAACGGAAGTCAAGATTTGAACGAGAAGAATGTTTCTATAGTTTTCTTAATTGGGAAAGTTAATTTTTTTTACACATCTGAATAATATTTTGTCTAGTCATTTTATACTTAATTATAAATATCAAGAACATAATGTTATAGTAACTAACAGTATAAGGTTTATTCATTCATAAATCAAACTACCATATAATAAATGATCTTATAGGCATGTCATATTTATAAAGATTAATAAATAATTAAAGAATTTAGACGGATATGCGATAACATTTTTTGCATTGATAATTGTTAATCTTTTTGATAATTGATATATGTAGTAAAAATGTTTGCATCTATTAATCCTAATTATTTATTAGTTTATCACAGGAATTAGGTTCCATTCACATGTGCTTATTGAAAATAGAAATAAATACTACTTTGTATTTTATAAAAAAATTGTATAGGAAAGAATTAACTATCTAGAAAAACTTTCGTGAATGGACAAAATTTAAAACAATTTAGTAGATGTTCTGAAACTGTTTCCTTGTGACATTTTTATGTTAAAATTGTATGTAATACAATATCACAACAAAATTCAAAACAACCAAAAAAATAAACCAAAGAAGACACAGGAGAAATCAAAGAACTGCAGTTTTAAAATCTCTTGTGAGTGCAAATATTTTTACGTAGGAAAAACCTCAAGATTACTATAGATAAATTCACATTCAGATGGCAGCGTTATAGAGATAGGCCTGTACTTTCTATATGCCAGAAATCACTACATTGTTGTCAGTTTTTAATCGTACCTATAATCGTACGTTATGGGCCGGCTCCTATAAAAGAATTATAATTTCGGAAATATTTATGAATGTGAAACGGAAAAATACTACATTTTTTTTATTATATAATTTTTCTGTTGGTATTTTAAAAATAGAAAGTTATATTTCGGAAATCTGGTCTTTTCGGAATTATATCTTCTGTTCAAAATTGTTTACAATTCGTGGAAATGAAATAATTATTTGTATAATCCGTTTTTGATCTTAATGCCCTTTTAATGACACACTTTCTCTACCTGCATTTACAGTTACAGACATTAAAAAATAATTTAGAATTAAAAAAATATACCTATTTATAAATTCAAAATTATTGTCTAATGCCAGCAATTATAAATTCAGGTAAATACTTGAGAGTCATTAAAAGAATTTTCAGTTGATATCAGACGTTTGTGTTGTGTCAGTGTCAAAATGGCCGCGAGTGTAATAAAATTCAAAAACGGTAATTTGTTAAATAGTGAATGCAACAAAATAGTGTTAAATGTTTTTAACTATTTATCAAACAGTAATAATGATAAAAGTGTATCAACAATAGTGCGGGAAGTTTCTGCTATGACTGGAGTCTCTGAGCGAACGATATTCCGATATAGAAGTGAAAGTAAAAATGGTCCACTCGTAACTCCTATAAGAAAAAAAAGAACCGGTTATTTGAATAGTCGTGAGAATAGATATGATGAAGCAACTCGGTCTAGAATAAGACAAGTAGTGCACGGTTTTTTTAAGGACAATATTCCTCCAACCCTTGACGTAGTACTAGAAAAAATTAAGCAAATGGAGCATCTTCCGAATTTTTCCAAGAGTACGTTGAGAAGACTATTGCACGACATGGATTTTATATATGGCAAACAAGGTAGAAATTCAATATTAATAGAAAAACAAGAAATAATCGCTTGGAGGCGTCACTATCTCCGGGAAATAAAGAAACTGAGGAACGAAGGAGCCAATATCATTTATATGGACGAATCATGGGTTAATACTGGAATAACCAATGGGCAAGTATGGCAAGATACAACAATAAAAAATAGCCGACAGGCTTTCGTAAATGGACTTACCATAGGTTTAAAAACTCCGACCGGAAAAGGACCAAGATTTGTTTTAGTCCATGCAGGAAACAAAGACGGATTTGTTGAAGGTGTTGACATCACTTTTCTTGCCAAAAAAGGTGCTGAAGATTACCATGAAGAGATGGACGGAGATCTATTTGAAAAATGGTTTGAAGAGATGTTAATACCGAATCTCCCAAAAAATAAAAAGAATGTCATTATCTTGGACAATGCATCTTATCACTCTAGGAAATTAAATTTTCCCAAACAATATTGGGTGAAACGTCAAATTAAGGAGTGGCTCTATGAAAAGGACATTTATTTTGAAGAAGATTACTTAAGAAATGAACTTCTGGAAACTGCTTATGTATTTAAAAATATTTATGACAAATACAAAATTGATTGTATTGGTGAAAAATACAGGAATCACAGTGACGAACAATGCCGCGTAGATGTACATATCTTAAGACTTCCGCCTTATCACTGTGAACTGAACCCAATAGAAATGGTGTGGAGTGAAGTGAAACGGTACGTGTCCTCTAAGAATTCAAGTTTCAAACAAAACAACGTTAAAACATTGATTTATGAAGGTTATGATAAAGTACAGAACAATGGACATTGGAAAAATTACGTCAACCATCTTATAAAATTGGAGAATAATTTTTGGACAGTAGACAACATTCAAGATGACATTGAACCTATTAGAATTTCATTAAACGATGACTCTGAAGATGAACTAGATTATGAAAATGAAGATGATTGAAAATTGTTTTTCGGGGGTATTCTTTTCTCAGTAAAGGTAATAAAATATTTAGTTGATCTGGTTGAAATGTAGCATACTTAAATAACTCATTAATCGACATAATTTCAAGTAGTTATATTAGACGTCATTATGCAAAAAATAAAGTTATGAACATTTAATAAATTAGTGCACAATTGAGGCCCCTAGAACACAAGGGGTGTAAGTGCCAAAAACAAAGTTTTGAAAAATCTTTGTTTAAAGTTCGATATAAATTTAAAAACCTAGGTTGCACTTTTTCAGTTTTCAGCATGTTTTCAATGACATATAATTTTTGATGGTGTTATTGTTGTTAATGTAGAAAGTTTGAAGCCAAAAGTATGTGCCTGTTGTTAGATATCAGTTGCTAAGTGATAAGCAACTGCACTTACACCCTTGTGTTCTAGGGGCCTCAATTAGGGGTTTTTTGCAATTATCTCAGTCATTTGTTTATGTATTTTAATTTACAAACTAAAAAATTAAAAAACTTTTTAAGATCTGCAACATTTATTTGAAACATTTTTCCCTAAAATGCACGAGGAACAAAATAGGCAAAAAAATGATTTTTTCCAAACTTCATCTTTCTTTAAAAAATAAACAAAGCAAAATTAGCTGTAATTCTTCAAGGAATTATCATCAGTTATCCCTTATCTACCGTTTAGAACATTAAAAAACCTGTAGAATATTTTTCATATTGTTTTCCCCATTAACTGCGGTATTATGTATAAAAGCATTTTAGGAATTATTACCATTTATTTCATTTACGAATTTTCTATTAACAACTTTAGCTTACCTAAACATATCTTAGTTTACCGTGAGTTTGGCCCAGCTTATTTTACAAAAATTGCAAAACTTACAATGGCAGTAGAATTGGCAACGCTGTTATCCTATATCCGTACACTGCCATCTGAACGTGACTTTATCTATAAGTGTTTCGATACATTATCATGATTCATACACATCAAAAACAGGCTTAGAAGGGAGTAGGAAATTTCGACAATACATAAGCAGGTAGCGACTAAAATTTAATGGCTCATGGTTACTGGTAGGGTGAAGCACAGGTTCGACGATCGGTGCCACATTGGCGACACAATGACGTCCGACTATCTTCCAATCCTAGTAAACACAGACATAATATCACCTAAAACTCCAGGTCCCCCAAGACAAATTAGATATTATCGTAGCACAAACTGGCTAATTTTCAAATCATATATCACAAACAACATTCCTGAGTTAGGCGACCTCGATACAAATGACAGTATCGACCAGAGTGCGATCCAAATTGGAAATCTCATCGTCGAGGCAATCAATCACTCCATTCCAATGAAAACTATACAACCATTCTGTGTGTGTGTGAGAGAGAGAGAGAGATGGCATTAGACAAAGAATCTTTTTGCCACAGAAAATTGTTATAAGGATGTTTAAATTTTTATTTTAGAATCGTTTATAAACTTGATTAGAATATTATATATAGATTTGTCAGAATAAGATAACAGATCGCTGATGTTAACTGGAAGGCAAATATTGAGATCAATTAAACCTAAATATAGTCTTCGAGTCTGTTCCCTATGATTAGAGCAATCGAAAAATAAGTGATTCAAATCTCTGATAGATTTATTATTACAAGGACAGAAAGAAGTTTCATAGATTCCAATCCTATGCAGATGCTCTGGAAAAAGGCCATGGTTCAGTTTTAGACGCGTTATTAACGAAGAATGTACTTTATTAAAGTTAAGATTGAAATGGGAAATATTTTTTGGTAAGCATGGGTGAATAGAAAAGTAATGGTTTCTTGAAGTCTTCTGAACCTCTTTATATTTTGACATCCATCTTTTCCTGCCAATACTCCTGATAATAGAAAAAAGATCTTTAAAGTAGTAAAAATTTGTAATTTCGGATATCTCAGATGTATTTTTGCCATATTGTCCACCAATTCGTTTCCAATTACTCCATTGTGTCCTTTAACCCAGAGAAAAGTAACTGATTTGTTTGTGAATTTTAGATCATATAATAATTTTTTGATATCAAGTATAATGGAGTTTTGAAAACTGTCTAATGGATGGCTACGAATAGCTTGTAATACTGCCTGAGAATCTGATACTATTACGATGTTCTCACAATAATTAGTGACACACCAAGATAGTGCTTTCTGTATAGCAGCAACCTCGGCTGTAAAAATAGAACAATATTCAGGAATTCGATATTTCTCAACATAGTTGCTGTTTGTCTCAACAAAAAAGCGAAACCAGTACTTTCAACAGTTTTTGATCCATCTGTATAAATTATTGTTAAATCTTCCCCTAATTTGCTTAGTATGGATTTGAATATCAGATTAGTTAAAATTGGCAAGTCTGAATAAGAGGGCATTATAATAGTTGGTTTGTCTATCAGAACTTCAAAGTTTTGTACGTAAAAAGGAAATTTTGGTAGCTGTAATATATAAGATTGAAATGAATTCGTATCGATAAAAGATTCTGCAAGAGTAGGAGAATTTTTTATTCTCCAATAAGGATTTGTTACATTTTCTGTCAAAAGTAAACCTATTTTGTGAACCATAGTTGTATTAAACGATCTGTACGTTATTAGACGTTTGTTGGCTAACATTTGCCTACGTATGAATAAAGGTGGTTCCTGGGCTTCTGCTAGAACTGCTTGGTTTGGTGAAGACATCATAGCTCCTAGACAAATTTTTATTGATTTAAATTGTATTCTGTCAAGAGTTAATAGATTTGTTTTGCATGTTGAACCGTAAAGAATACAACCGTAATCCAGAATAGATCGTATGTAGGATCTATAAAACATTAAAGAGATATTTTGATCTGCACCCCATCTTTTTTTAGAAACGAAACGCAGAAGGTTAATTCCACGCTCGCACTTTTGTTTTACGTACTTTACATGACTAGACCACAAGAGCTTTTTATCTGGGATCATGCCTAGATACTTATACTCTTCTGCTAAGGGGAAATTATAATCACCTATCTGGCATTTGCCTGTGACTTTTTGTCTACGTCTAGTGAAACATACAATCGAAGATTTTTCTTGTGATATACTAAAACCCATTTGTTTCACCCACTTATCTATATTACTAAAGCTAAGTTTTAGATTCAACATACAATCTTCATAGGATTTATGGCTGGTATATAAACATATATCATCTGCATATTGAATTATTTTGCATTTTTCATCCATCAAACCATGCAGATCTGCAGTATAAACATTAAACAATAAAGGACTTAGAATTGAGCCTTGTGGGAGACCGTTATATAATATTCTTGGACCGTGTAATACATTTCTATGGTCCCGTTTTTCTATTCACATACAAATTTATTATATTTACAGATAATCTTTTATCAATACCGCATGCCACCATTTTTGAATATAACATATCCAAATCAACCACGTCATATGCACCCTTTAAATCTAGAAACAAACATAGCATGAATTCGTTTTTTGAGAAACAGAGTTGAATATCCGTAACTAAATGTACGAGAGCATCAATGGTACCTCGACCTCTACGAAATCCATACTGTGAGTAGGGAAAAACTGAACTGCTTTCAATAAAATATTCTAATCTAAATTTTATAAGCCTTTCAAAGGATTTTGTCACACATGATAATAAAGAAATGGGTCTATAAGATGAAGGAAGTTCTGGGTTTAAGTTTAATTTGAGTAAAGGGCATATGATAATATTTTTTAAAGTATCGCTATATTCTTGTTTCAACCACCAACTATTAAATATTTGTAAGAGAACATCTTTGGCATTTGACGGCAATTTGTCCAATATCTTATAAGTAAAACCGTCCAAGCCGGGGGCTGTATTTCTGCTTTTTTTTTAGTGCGAAATCTAGTTCTGAAGGAGTAAAAGGTTTTGACATGAAATCTGTACTAGTGTTAAAGCGAAAAACTTCTTTAATCCTACCAACATTACCAGAGGCAGATGAAGGTGTAAGTTGATCTAACATCTGTTTAAAATGAGATTTTCAGAAAGTTGAGGTTTTTTGGTGTACTGATATTTATTGGAAATTGATCTGACGGTTGACCATATTTTTGAGAGAGGTGTGCTAAACTATTTAAAAAATTTCTCCAACTACTTTTTTTCTTTGTTTTAAATAATCGTCTGGTTTGCGCTGCTATATTTTTATAATTTATGTAATTATTATGATTACTTTGGGTTCGAAACGCTTTCAAGGCTTCTGATCGTTTTTTTATAATGAGGGTACATTCCTCATCCCACCAATAAGGCCTTGGCATTGAAGGAGTAAAAGGTTTTTTTATGGGCATAGATTTGGAAGCAGCTAGAGAGATAGTCTGAAAGAGTAGGGCTGTCTTCTCATCGTTAGAAAGATTATTAGATGATAAAAATGTGGATAATTGTTTTTCTAAATCTGTCTGAAATATTTCGTATATATATATGTTTTATTATAATCGAATTGTTCAAATAAATGTATCCAATCAGCCTTTTCTACTTTGATGTCAGATGGTTTATATATAGACACAAAAAAGATATTAATTTTGTTAATTAAGACTGCACACACTTCTATTCCGATATTAAAATTATAGTTAATATTAATTATTTGATAATCAATGCCCTTTAGTATGAAAATGCCTACACCGCCATAGCCACTTTCACGGCATTTTGAAACAAAATTATACCCTTTTAATTTGAAATCCATTTGGTTTTTCAACCAAGTTTCGGATAAAATAATAATATCCACATGAGAATTATTAATATAATTTATAAGATTATCTCTATTACTTACTAACGATCTACAATTCCATTGTAAAATATTTAAGGAAGATTGAGTAGGTTGACTGTGAATGCTTTCATTGTCGCTCGTCGCTAAATTATCCGTTTCTGTGTTATTACCTGTTTCTTCTAAATTATTAGAAATTATTTTTCTTAATTTATTTTCTAAATTACATATAGGTTTAGATTGATTATTGGTATACATAAGTTGATTAATATGAGATGTGACAAGTAATATAAGTTTCTCTTTGTAATCAATAAATTCGTCCCTGTAGGGATTGGGTATTATAGGGTTAGATTTAGGAGTAGGTCTTTTGCTAGAAGTTATGGCAGAGGTATGGGGTAAAATTGGTGGAGAAGTTGCTTTACGCTTATTAGTTGTAGATGTGTGATAATTTTTCCTTACAGGTTTATTTAATGTGAAATTAGGGACATTGTTAGACGAGGTAGGTAAGCTGAGAAAATTGGAAATGTTATTTAGAATAGAAAATCTATAATTAGTTATTATTTTTGCATAGCGTGGATTGTTATGTAATTGTTCTGCTTCTCTGAATGTTATATTTTCTGATGCCATTATTGCTTTGATTTTCTTCTGTTTCTCGTATATTGGACATTTTCTAGACAACGAGGTGTGATCGTTGGTTTTACAATATATGCACTGATTAATTTCCTTACAAGTTTCTACAGTATGGGTAGTGTCTGTACATTTTTTACATCTACTGTCTTTAGATTTACATTGTTTTGAGGAGTGACCGTATCTGAGACATTTAAAGCATTGCACTACCGGATGTATGTATGGATCTACTGAAAAATTGCATACATTAATTATTATGTTTTGTGGAACCTCGTTGCCCAAGAATTCTACAATTATCATTTGTCTTGGTACTAATTGAGTTGTGCCATCGCTGTTAGTTATTTTCCGTTGCATCCTTTGAACATTTACTACTTGTCTCTCAGATATTATCGCATCCTTTAAATAATTCTCCGAAAAGAAAGTATCAACCATACGAACTATACCCTTTCTATATGTGTAAAATTTTGCAATATAAGCTATAAGCTCATTTTTAATTATTAAATCATGATTAATTATTTTATTTGCTATAGAATAAGTTTTAAAAATGACTTTTACCCTATTAATGCCAACTGTTTTTATATCAAGTACATCATTTTTAATAAACGAATCATTTAATAAAAAATGTCCTACCTTCATTGGAAATAACCTACCGAGATTTTTATTTTTGTGTTCAATATAAACAAAGAATGGAGCCTTATCGCTGGGTTTATACCGGTTTTCAAAATCAATTAAAGTATTTACAGACCTGTTATCATCCATATTAGTTTTTTCAGAAGTGTTATCAGAATGTAATTCATCGGGCGGTCTATGCCCTGTAATAGCATCTTCTTCCATAATTAGATATTTTGGAATACCAAATTATGAACCTAATTTGCACCAAACAAATTCACAAAATAACACAATAGCGTCACTTCCAAACAATCGCACCGCAAGCACTTCAAAAGCGACCGACTTTTACGGCTGTTGACACGATACATACATACAACCATTCTCTCCGGCACTTTCACAATACATCATTGTGGTACCAACCAACGGTATAGAAGAATGGTGCAATAAGTCGAGAGTCACATTAAGCGCTGCAAAAATACAAACAGTTATGTTCCGCAGTCCTACAACAACTACTAACATCAATCGCTACGGCGATTATCAATTCCCCCTTTATTTGATGGGATAAAGGCTCACTATCAGTCCAACTTCTTTTTATTTAGGTGGTCTATGCACTAGGACACTCAACTGTGAACCTGATCTAAAGGCAACTTGAGATAAGGTCAGAGACCGAGCCCGACTTCGCATACCACTTACAGGGACCTTTGGAAAAACACTCACGAAAACTCTCATCCACACTTATAAAACATTCATTCCGCCCGTCATAGAGTATAAGTTTAACTTGTACTAGCATCTTAAAGATTCAAAAGAAAAAGCTGCTCTCTGTGGAGCGCAAGAATTCTGCTTAGTGTATGCAGAAAACTTTGGTATTTCCCATTCTGTGAAATCCATAATACAGCAAATATTACAAAAATCATTGATAGAATGGAGACTCTCAACAGAAACTTTACTCTCAAAGAATAATTCCCTCCCCCCCCCCCATCCAACACCCAAAACATCCTAAAAAGTTCCTGTTCTTTTCGTAGTCACGTAAGATCCTGGAGGCACAAGAACAAAAAAATTTCTCTTACCGTCTGTCCTAATGCAGACATGCGTTGACGAACTTCAAGGGGAATACGTTAACATCCTTGAAGCTACTCCGTTAGCTTACCGAACCCACCTCTAACAAATCCTTCATCCTTACCCCGGACAGAGGGAGATTGGTTTTTTGCGGTTTCCCAATCTCACTACTCAACGATACCTGTCCGTCCCTGAGAAAATGGCCGCAACTATTTTCTCACCTGAATCGGCAATGGCTGGCGAAACTGTATCTGTCTCGAGCTATTCTAAAGAACTGCTCAGCGTTCCTTATTTCTGTCCACTCCCTGATATTCTTCATCCAAGAGGGCTGCTTTCTACCAATTCCTCTGCGTCCTTCGATTTTACCCATCATAATACGTTGAAGAATATTATATCGGTCTCCCCTTACTACGTGTCCAAAATGGGCCATCTTTCTACATTTGATGTTATCAAGCAGCTCTCGAGCAGCATTTGCTCTCTCAAGGACTGCCACATTTGTCAGCATAGCCGTCCATGGAATTTTTAGTATACATCTGTGCAGCCACATTTCAAAGGCCTCTAGACGATTAATGGTGGATATTTTTAATGTCCATGCTTCGACACCGTATAAGAGGACTGACCAAATGTAGCATTTAACCATGCGCTTTCGAAGTTGAAGTTGAAAGTTATCATTACAGAAGAGTGACCTCATTTTTAAAAATGTCGTGCGGGCTATCTCGATTCTACATTTTATCTCTTGATCTAGATCTAGTTGTTCAGTAATATGGCAACCAAGATAATTAAAATTAGACACTCTCTGAATTATATGACCATCAACATATAATCGTGCATCTTGATGTGCTAAACGGCTAAACACCATGTGTTTTATTTTTGAACAGTTTATGTTTAGGCCAAATTCTCTTCCCATTGTATCAATGGCATTTAAAAGGCATTGTAGTCCATTCATGTCATCACTTAAAATAACTGTATCGTCTGCATATCTGATTGTATTTATCAGAATTCCATTAACTTTCACGCCCCATTCCAAATTATGCAACGCTTCTTAAAATACTCTATCTGAATATAAATTAAATAACAGTGGGAATAGTATACAACCCTGTCTGACACCTCTTTGTATTTTATATATTTCTGTTGATTTTCCGTTTATGCAAGCTGTTGCATGTTGCTCCGTGTATGCAAGTTTATTTATCAAATATCAAAAACAAATTAAGCTAGCGTTAGAAAATTCAAAATCAATACTAAATCCAATAGAACAGAAATACCTTAATATCATGAACCCACAGCCTCCTTAATTATACTCTTTCATTAAACTACACAAACCGGATCACCCAATAAGACCTGTAGTTTCTTTTTATACAGCTCCGTCATATAAAATTTCAAAAAAACTGTTAGAGATTATTTTAGAACACACTAAATTTTCCCCTAAATTTACTATAAAAAATACAATAGAACTAGTTAATAAAATACAACATTTTCAATTACCTAACAACTCCAGATTAATTTCATTTGACGTAAAAAATCTTTTTCCTAGTATCCCTCCTACAGAATTTTTTATTCTAGTAAAAAACCTTTTAGACCAAAATAGTACAAATCCAATAATTACATTTGAAATTTTACATCTTCTTGAAGTTTGCATAAACCAGAACTACTTTGAATTTAATAATAAAATATATACAAATAACAGTGCAGGACTTATAATGGGTAATCCTCTAAGCCCATTGCTATCAGATATTTTTATGGATCATCTAGAGACAAAGATTTCAAAACATCCCGTATTCAAACAGTTTTTATATTGGTGGAGATACTTAGACGACGTACTGGTATGTTTCACAGGAACTAACAGGCAACTCGACCAATTTTTATCGTATATTAATTCACTTCATAGTCATATTGAATTTACAATAGAAACAGAACAAAATCAATCCATAAATTTTTTAGATTTAAAAATTAGCAGACTTCAAAACAAACATGACTTCTCCATATTTCATAAACCTACCCATACCGACACGACTACACACAATTCATCATCCCATCCAACACAACATAAACTGGCAGCTTATCATAGTATGTTACATAGATTAACAGAAATTCCGATGTCAAAATACAACTTTGAGACAGCATTAAATATAATTAAGCAAATAGCAGTAAACAACGGATACAACGAACAAACAATTAATAAAATGTTAAATCAAAAACTACACACGAAAGCCCTGAAATTAGTATTTCCACCACCAGAGAAAAAACCCAGTACCTTCTGCTCGATTACATATTATACAGGAAAAATAACAACAAAAATTGCCAAACACATAAAAAAGAAAGGAATAACACCAGCATTCGGAACAAATAACAACCTAGGCAAATATATTAAAAATAACAAGAGCTAAAATAAAAAAACAATTAAATAGTGGTGTGTACAAACTTCAATGTGTCAACTGCCCAAAAACTTACATCGGTCAAACTGGTAGAAACTTTGATAAACGAATAGCAGAACATAAAAGGGCTTTCAATAATAGAAAAACAGATTCGACATACGCACTTCACCTTCTAGATCATAATCATTCTTTTAATGACAAATTTAAAATTCTTCACATTCAAAATAAAGGAATTAAGCTATCTTTGTTAGAATCTATGGAAATCAACAAATTAAAAAACACAGATATAATTCTGAATGACCAACTTGAGACAAACAGTTCTCCCCTCCTCAACCTATTTCATTAGAGACTATAAATTTGTAAACCCAAGCCAAAAATAGATCACTTGAGAAAGGCAATCAGCCGAAACAGCTGTAGTGATAAGATTTAAAATAAATTTTGTGGAAGTTTGAAAACAAAGTTTTTAGTGTTCTTTTCGTTTTCTTCTACTTACTATCGGTTGTTTTGTTATTGGCCACACTCTCTTCATTGGTCTTTGTGTTAAGACTGCCGCTTCCTTCACCACATTAAATTATTTACAGGTTCTAAAATTTGTACCTGCTTTATTTTAGCTAGCTTTTTAATTACCTACATGCTTTACGGCGCGGTGTCGAAATTTCGTGTAATAAAATTTGACCCTTCGATTACCCCAGGTACAAACATAATTTGGTGTCAAAAGTTAACCTGCGGAGTTAAAACAGAACTTGGAGCAACAAACTGGAATGCAACACGTTATAGTGTATTTTTATGTAAGAGAGAGTAATAAAACAATAAATTATGTATGCAAATCCCTAAACTGTTGATACGGGTGACTCAATGAAAAACAGATATATGTCAACAAGTTTACAGAAGTATATAGGAAAACAATTTTAAATTGAGTATGACCACCAGGTATAAAGGTTGGAGCAGAATAGAATACAATAGTTGTGAGGGTTACTAATCCCTAAATAAGGTTACCAGTGTCGGAGTGATGGAGGTTAACAGGTACTAATGAATTTGCAAGAAATGTAAGATGTTTATTTTATTGGTTATATATAACCAATAAAAGTTTAATAAGTACCTACCTATTTGCAAAATAAAGTTTCTTTAGATAAAATAAAACGTTTTATTTTATCTGAAATGAGTGCATTCCACGAAGTAAGGGTTTCAACAATCAAACATTTAATTCTTTAATTCCAGGAATCTACGACAGTAATTGACTAATTAATTACCTTCTAAACTTATTCCACAGAAAATGTGATAGTGGGCTTTTCCATTTTGTAGGAAGATCCAAGTAGCGTATTCAAAATTCTTAACAGTTCACTAAAAGTAGGTACTTCAGTCTCAAGGTGCAGTTTATTATGTATACTAGTGTTATGGAAAATTTGGAAGTGCTGTGTAAACGCCGAAAAATTGGTCCTTTAACAGTTAATGAAAAAATATTAATATTTAATTGTTTTAAATCATTTACAGACAAACGTTTATGTGAAAGTGATGATGAGACCGTTGAGTTAGTTAGCAGTACACTTGGTGTTGGGAAATCTACGATTTACAGAGTTATTAAAGAAGAGAAATGTGGTAGTTTTCAAATGCCACGTAATGCTCCAGGGAAACCAAAATTTCTAATAGAATATCATTTTAAAGAAGGACTTCGACGGAAAGTGCATGAATTCTTCTTTAGACAAGAATTTCCAACATTGGATAAAGTTCTTGTCTCAGTTCGAGATGATAAGGATTACCCAGAAATGAGTCGAAGTACGTTATGGAAACTTTTAAAAGAAATAGGCTTCCGCTGGAAAAAGAATCCCAGAAAGTCTATTTTATTAGAAAGAAGCGATATTGTCATATGGAGAAGACATTTTCTAAGAACCATAAAGGAAATGAGAAACCAAAAAAGAAAAATATTTTATCTTGATGAAACATGGATCAACGAGGGTCATACACCAAATAAATTTTGGCAGGATGAAACTGTTACAAGTCAAAGGCACGCTTTTGTAAATAACTTATCTACTGGTTTAAACCCACCATCAGGAAAGGGACGCAGGCTGATAATAGTACACATTGGCAGTTCAGACGGTTTTGTTGAAGGTGGTTTATTAACTTTTGAATCAACTCGTACCGGTGACTACCATGAAGACATGAACGCTGATGTCTTTCAAGAATGGTTCGAACAAATGATAGATCTTCTTCCTAAGAACTGTGTAATAGTAATGGATAATGCAAGTTATCACTCCAGACTTATAGAAGGACTGCCCACAACCAAGTGGTTAAAAAAAGACTTGCAGAATTGGCTGAGTTCAAAAAATATTACGTACCATCCCGGATCTATAAGAAAGGAACTTTATTCGTTGTGTGCCCTTCATAAAGAAAAATTTAAAAAATACGAAATTGATGAAATTGCCAAAAATCGTGGAATGACAGTACTTAGATCCCCTCCATATCATTGTGAATTAAACCCGATTGAACTGGTATGGGCACAGATAAAGAGTGAAGTTTCAAGAAAAAATACCACTTTTAAAATTCATGATGTTAAACAGTTGTTTTTGGAGGCCGTAAATAATGTAAAACCTGAAAACTGGGAAAAGGCAGTAAATCACACTATTAAAGAAGAGGAAAAAATGTGGAAGCTGGACAATATTACTGATAAAATGATCGAACCAGTTATTATAAATCTTGGTTCTGAAAGTTCATCTTCTAAATCTGATTTGGATTTGTAATAAGTAGCTGTAAGTTTTATATTAATATTTTTATTCATCTATTTAACATACCTTAGACGGTTTTAAAAACTCTTTTTCTCTTTTGTAATTTTTAAAAATTAAAAAAAATGTGAATTTTTTAAAACTCTTTTTAATGTAGGCCAGTCAGTTCTAATATAGTGTGTGATAAAAGAGGTTACTTTTGTTTACATACACATGACACTTTATAACACTGAAATAATTCATTTATTTTTTACAATTATTCAAAGTAATTTTTCAATTAATCTTGAGCACGCCCATGGAGTGGTCGGAGGTACCAGTTAAAATTATGCTAATTACTCTCTCGTTCATAAAAATAAACTATGATGTTGGAGTTTTCTGTAATTTCTGCCATAACTTGGATCCGTAAATTTTTAAATCAGTATTCTTGGACTCACTAACCTCATAATCTATTTAAATTTCTTCAATTTATGATTGATAATCTTCTTCTTCAAGTGCCGTCTTCGTTCCGAAGTTTGGCTATCATCAAAGCTATGCGTATTTTTGATGCTGCAGATCTAAACAGTTGGTAATTGGTGCAATTGTACCATTCTCTCAAGTTTTTCAACCATGAATGCTTTCTTCTTCCTATAGATCTCTTTCCCATTATCTTTCCCTGTATAATCAATTGCAGCAACTGGTATTTATCTCCCCTCATAACATGTCCCAAATATTGTAGTTTGCGCTTTTTAACAGTAAGTATCAGCTCTTTCTCTTTTCGCACTCTCCGCAAAACCTCCACATTTGTTACTTTCTCTGTCCAGAGTATTCTTAATATTCTACGGTACATCCACAACTCAAATGCTTCTATCTTTTTGGTATCGATCTTTTTCAATGTCCATGTTTCCATCCCGTAGAGGAGAACTGACATAACGTAACATCTCAAAAGGCGAATTTTAAGTTTTAGACTTAGATCTCTTCCGCAGAACACCTTTTTCAATTTAGTAAATGTGGCTCTAGCTTTCTCTATTCTGGTTCTGATTTCTTCAGAGCAATCATTATTTTCGTTGATAACAGTTCCCAGGTAATTATATCTTCTTACACGTTCGATTCTTTGATCATGCACGGTTATGTCAGGGAAGTTTTGTGGTGATTTAGATATTAGCATTATTTTTGTTTTGCTTATGTTAAGTGATAATCCGTGTTCTTCACTGCATTCTACTATTTTGTTAATTAGTATTTGAAGATCTTCCCAAGTTTCTGCGATTAGTACCGTGTCATCGGCGTTTCTCAAGTTGTTTATTCGGATGCCATTTATCTTAATACCTATATTTTGATTCGAAAGTGCTGTGTTTATAATGTCTTCGGAGTATAGATTGAATAAGGTCGGTGAGAGTATACAACCCTGTCTTACGCCTTTCTTGATCTCGATTTCCTCCGTTGTCTCTTGCTCTATTCGGATATTTGCTTTCTGGTTATAGTAAATCTTAGAGATAATTCTAATGTCCCTTTTATCCAGGTTTTTTTCTACTAGCAGTTTCATTAAGTGATCGTGACGAACTGATTGATAATGTTTTTGCCTTAATAAAATTTTTAATGAAATTACAAATAAAAAGGAATTTTTTAAAGTATACAAAAAAACAAAATAGTATGTTAGAAATTTTTAATTAATAAATAGAATATCCAGATAAATTTATAATATTTAACTATTTTGTTTGTTTAAATACTCATAAAGCTCTTCAAGGAAATTATCAGCTTCACGGTTGTCTTCGATTTGTCGAGAATATTGTATGAGATCGTCTCGATTTGATCGTTTTCCGTACCTAAAAATTTAACCAGATAATTACTACATTCTAAATAAATCAATGATTTAAGTAGCGAAAAAAAAAGATGGATGTCCAAGGAGGACAGGTTGTATAGAACAGAGGGTAACGCAATTTAATCATAAATGCAATCATCAACACTGCCCTTCTAAGCCAAAATGACGTAACTCCATATTTTGCCAATTTTGCGTGAAAGGTTTTGTAGGGTCTCAATACTTATACGCATCAAACTTACTAAGCGAAAAGACGTATCTCGCATGAAACCGCTTCAAAACTGCTAATAAAATGTCACATATCTCAAAAATAGCTGTAAAACCTTGTCGAATTTGACTTAACTCTATTTTGATAATGTAAATGGCAAATATCGAGCACAGTATTAATTTAATCTTGCCTAACTACTTTCGATCATCTTCAGGGGCATTTCGAGATCGATTCTGTCTCCGGCTTCTATACACCATGTAGCTTCGCCTATTTTCAAGATTTTAAAGTGTTTGTTTGTCGTTGTGTAGTATATTGTGATGTTCCATTTTATATTTATGACATTCTACTCTTGTCGGATAGGCCGCAATTGACGAAATGCCCCTGAAGATTAGCTAGTGATCGAAAGTACTTGGGCAAGATTAAATTAATACTGTGCTCGATATTTGCCTTTTACATTATTAAAGTTAATTTATTCGAGCATCAATTTATTAACTCTATTTTTCTAAGCAAAATTAACCTATCTCAGAGATAAGTTAATTTGGCTTAGAGAATAATATAAAATAATCTAGACATGCGTATTATAAAATAATGCGTATATAAAATTTCGTAGAATTGTAGAAAATCATTCTGTCAAACGTAGTTGCTTAGAAAATAAGTGCAGACTAAAATTTGTAAAATTCCAGAAGATAGGCGGTGAGTTTGAAATCAAGAATTCTGGAAACTATTGAACAATATTTAACATATATTCTGTGAAACTAAGAACAACAGAATCCAGTGCTGAACCATATAAGAGAGACAGGTCACATTCATGTATGTTTAAGGGTAATGATTGTACTATGCAGAAAGTTTTTAAGATAGTCTTTCTTGGTACCTTAAGGTATAATAAAAGTTGTGATAATATTATTCGACATGCATTAGGAGTTTCATAAAATTCTATCGTACTCGCACCAGACAAGAGAGGGACGCGTATTTCACATAACAAACTAAATGACCAAGTAATTCGTGACCATACTATGTCCTACAAATCGTCAATTTATCATTACAGGAGAAAAATCGAGAAACTCCACATTTATACAAAAAATACAGGGTGGTGGTAAAGCAACTTAATATTTCTATTGTAAAATCGGGATATAAAGAATGCGAAATTTGTAAAACTTTCAACTTGCACAATCCAAGCCATAAAAAAGATATCATTGACAGTGAAGTAAATGGATGCACAGAATAAAAGTTTCACAAAGGAAGAATCACAAAATTATGTGCAAAATATCGTGAAGATGCCTAAAAAGACTACAATAGCACTGATATAACTAGTGTAACAGTAACATACTGTGCAGATTTGGAGAAGATAATAATGTTGCCAAGATTAGAAATTTTTAAAGCGCAATTTTCATCAACCGCCTAGTCATATACAACGAGACCTTTATTTCAGTTGAAAAAAAAAAAAACAAAAAAATTGCAGACCTTTTGCCGCTTTCTAGCATGAGGCTTTATTTGGAAGGAGTAAAGATCAAATTATAAGCACGTTCTAAAACTTCTTCAAATCAAAGAGGTACATCCAAAATTACCATATGAGTAGACAATTGTGTGGCCCAAAATAAAAACTGGCATTTCTTTTTATTTTTACTTTATATGGAAAATTCAAATGAAATTGCTGCAAAAGAAATTGAAATTAAATATTTCGAACCAGGTCATACCTTTATGGCAGATGATTTTTTCCATTACAACGCGAATCTATGAAGAGAATGAGAAAGTTGTGTGACTGTCAAGATTTTGTGCAAGCTGTCCAAAATGCTACTCATCATACGAAAATCTTGCCAATAAAATTGGAAAATTTTTTCATTTGGGAAGATTATTCATCTCAGTATAAACTTGTTAAGATTAAACTGACCTTATTTAAAAACACGATCTTTTAAAGAGGAAGCTATAAAGTGAAGTATAAAAACGATTTGGATACTTGATTGAAGGAATACTTGGAACTCTATAAAATTACAAAAAATAATGAATTATCAAAGTCCATAATATGTGAAAAAAAAAACACTTCACAATAGGGAGGGATCTTAAAGACCAGGTTACAGTTTTGGGAAAATTTACCTACTACGTTGGAATAAACTCACTGTTTTTCTTTACATGTTTTAACATAAGTTTATATTCCAAGATACTAGGAAAAATAACAAAAAATAACTTGTACTGAAACCAACTAACTAAAATGTTCTTCTTCTTTCAGTGCCGGCTCCCAATCGGAGGTTGGATATCATCATCAATATCTTTACTCTATATACGGCTGCTCTGAAGAGTTCTATATAACCGCATTTAAATCAGTATCTTAAATTCTTCAATCATGTCACTCTCCTTCTTCCTATACTCCTTCCTTCTCTTATCTCTCCCTATATTATCAGCCTTAGCAGTTCATATCGCTGTCCCCTCATTACGTGTCCCAGATATTGTAACTTTCTTATTTTTATTGTGTTTATCATATCTTATTATTTGCCCATTTCTCGCAATACTTCCGTGTTAGTTTTCATCTGTATTAATGCTATTCTAAGCATCCTCCTGTAACACCATATTTCAAAGGACTGTATCTTATTTATGTGTTCTTGCTTCCAGTTTTCCAGCTTTCAAATCCATATTGAAATGTTAATTATCTCATATTAACCAAACCTTAAGTTACGTCATCTTGGCTTAGAAGGGCAGAACAGTACCAGGATAGAGAGTGAGAAACAAAGAAGTAAAAGTATTCTGTTACATAAAAAACTCAAAATTAATAGCACAAAATAAAGATAATTTACAAAGACTAGTCTATAGAGTAAAATAGGAACAAAAGAATTGAATGTTAGGATATTAACTCAGAAAATCAAAACTATAGTAATCAGTAAAGGATCAATCAGGTGTAAATTAGAAATCGATTGCGTCAGCATTGAATAAGTAATGCAAATATAACATATGCATTAGAAATACGACCCTGCAGCCGCAATACAGTCTATTGGAAATGGCGAACAGGATAATACTAGGAAGAATAACAGGAAATACCCTGAGAGACCAATAGAGGAGTTAAGATATCTGAAGACAATGTAACGTAAAGTTTTACAACCTTCCCTAGAGGGTAATTCCATTTCAACTATTCAAAATTGGTCAGGTGACCCATCTCGATTTGGTTTAAATTTTACAGACGAATTTTATACTATGAAATATTAAAATTTACCTAATTATAACCTTCTAGGTTCAGAAGGGCTGTCTATATGGGTAATTCAATTTTTTCCAAAAAAAAAATTTTCTCTAGATTCTCAAAAATATAAAAAAATTCATTTTCGTTAAAAAATTTTCCGCTGAACACGATCCAGGTATTAAAATTAGTCTAACTATGAAGGAAAATTCGGAATATTTAAAAAAACCTCTTTTTCTTAAAAAAAAACTTAAAAAGTTTAGGAAAAGTTGTAAGTTTTATTATTTTACAGTAAAAATAAGCACAGCTCTTATATCAGAGGATGACATGATATTACATTTACTTGAATGGCAACATTAGCAATTTTTCCGTTTGTCAGTTTTAAAATGACAGTTTTTTTGTAATTTCTTATTATCTTCTTAACGCAAATGTCATTTTAAACACAGATTTGAATTTACCCTAAAATAATGTATTTTAACATGATTTTTCAGTAATTAATAAGATGTCTTGAGTCATTGAAAAAATCATTGTTAATAAATTATTATACCTGTAAAATAATACAAAATAAATTACTAAAATTCCATATTTATTTAATCTTTTCTCGCAAATTTTAATTTACACGCAAGAATTAAAAAAAGCCAAACAGCTGGAAAAAGCCAAACATTCTAAAAGAGTTATTAATATTTATCTCATAACTTTCTAAATTTCAAAGTTTTAGAAAATGGTATAGAGATTGAACGAAATAAATTCGGAACATAGGAATATAATGTATTTCGGCTCAATTCTGCTGTAGGTGGTTGGCCAACAAAAGATTGTCAAATAATTATATTATAAAAATCCCATACTTCAGCGGGCTGCTGGATTCTGAACTCATAAAAATTGAAAGCTACACATAAATCTGCGATTTTATTATGCTGTCAAACCAGTTATAGTCCAGGAAATGAAGCATTTCACCTCGCAATTTTTTCGTGCTGCGTGGATTGACTTGAAATTTAACAGAAGGTAGGTAATAGCCTAAGGATCAAAATCTATATCGAACCAAAGTGTGCCAAAGCCTAGGGGGTGGTTGCCACCCCATCTCCGGAGTGAATTTTTTTTTTACGTTTTAACTACAGGTTTCGATTAAAAAAGTGATTATAAACAAAAAATGTGGTATACATTTTTTTATAAAATGATATTTTTCAAGTTATTCGCGATTGAAAGTAACAACTTTTAGACGAAAAAATCCACGTTTATAATCGATTTTTCGCGAATAACTCGAAAATGGTGCATTTTATCAAAAAAATTGTAGAGAACAAATTTGTAGCTTTTAAAAAGACAAATACAATTCATTTTTTAAAATGTTTTTGCGATATAATAGGAACCGAAATACGGCCTATCAATGTTCAGCGGTTTTCTTCAAATGCCAAATTTGAAAGATTCAAAGTCAAATATCGGGAAAATGATGCATTTTTGGAAGAAAACTCACAAAACCTTTTTTAAAGAGCATAAATAGACCTATCATAAAAAAGACTCTAGCTCAAAAATTGAGTGAGTTATGATGAAAATAAGGTCAATACCTCATTTTTTACGAAAAAATCGATGAAAACAACCCCTAACCACCCCCATATTTAAAATCGATCTTCACCCTTCTGCAATTCCCTTTGTACATGTATTGTTAATACGTCCAATAAGTTTCACCCATTTAAAATGCTTAGTTTTAGAAAAAGTACAGCTTAAAGCGAGAAACGATTTACAATTTCATATTTTTTACCCTTCTTTTTTTAAATATTCCCGAAAATACTGAATATATGAAAAAAATAAAAATTACCAAATTGTAGCTTTTTTAATGACTAAAATTATCCTTTATTTAGATTTGTTGTACAATGAATATTTGGCAAGTTCAATCTGTATAATATGAAGTGACTCATAATACTTTTTGAAGCGAAACTTTTGTACTTGCGTTGTATTCATTTTTTCCTCTGTAGTAAAATGCTGAAACGAGCGTAACGTAACTAGCGCCACGAGGAGAAAGTCGTTTCTGGTCATCATATATTTATTTTAGGTAATAAATATATATATATAATAATAATAAAATAATATAATAATAATAAAATAACAAAATACAGACATTAAATAAAAAGTAAAAAATTGATAGAATACCTATCGACGAAAGATTCGAGTAATAACGATTTTCAAAATTTAAAAATCATAAATGTCATCCAATTAATAACGATATTGAATCACCTGTTTAAATTCTTATGACATTTCTCGTTTTAAAATAGTTGATATGATAATATTATTATTAATTAAATTATTAATATTTTATTATTAATTTAATTTCTCGTCTGAATTTGACAGGTCTGTCAGAAGTATACTTTGTTAATACGTTAGAAGGTGGCGTTAGGAGCAAACATAGTAATTTATTACAATATTTGAATATAAGAGGTCTCCCAATAAGAATGGACCTACTGATATTTTTTTTTAAACGAAAACGGTAAAAATTGCTATAAATAAAAAAAATGTATTGCAAAATATAATAGATAACAATTATGTTCCGAATAACACATCATTCAAATGTCCACCGCGACTACGCTAGCAGGAGCGAATCCGATGAACCCAATTTTCGGGTTGTCAATGACTTAACATAACCCCATAAAAAATAATTCAACGGTGTTAAATCGCAGCTTCTTGGAGGCCAAGCATCTGGTCGAAGTTGCTGAATTTTCTTGGAATCTCTGGCAGCAAGAGAAATCAATATTTCCGGAACTTTTCCTTCAGTAAATCAATGGTTGGGGCAGTAGTGCGACATGTGGCACCATCCTGTTGGAAAAACATGCCTTCCAAATCCATTTCATACAACTAAGGCCACAAAAAATCCGTTATCATTGTTCGATACCTTTCACCGTTGACTGTTACACCAGGTTCGAAAAAATAAGGTCCGATGATGCCACCATGCCATAAACCACACCAGACAGTGCCTTTTTCTGGATGCAAAGGCTTCTCAAGAATCTCATGTAGATTATTTTTACTCCAAAAATGACAATTTTGCTTATTCACAAAGCCGTTTAACCAAAAATGCTTCATCGGAAAAGATTATTTTTTTGAAAAAATCGCGATGATTTTCGAGTTTGTGTAGAGCCCAATAAACGAACAAACGACGCTTATGATGGTCAAGTGGCTTCAGTTCTTGAGTCAGAACAATCTTGTAAGGGTGTAGGCCTTAATCTTTTCTCAAAATTCGTTAAGTTGTCATTCTAGCGAGTCCAAGTTCTTAAGAATGATGATTTACGGACACATTTGCATTATTCGCAACACTGGTTCTTACAGCAGCAATATTGTCCTAAGTTCTTGCATTTCGGCGTCTAGTTGGTGGTTTCGTATCGTGCAGATTAAATTCACATTCAAACTTTTCCACGATTCGACGAATTACACGCACGTCAGGACGATGATTTGGTCCATAACTTTCACGTAATGCACGATAGGTGTTCACAAAAGAACGATTATTAGCAAAAAATTTTAGGATAATTTCCAAACGTTGTTCAAGCGTATATCTTGCAATGATAATTTGTAGAGTATACTAAATACAAACGTCAACAAGTGACAGTTATACCATTTTCAAAATGGCCGCTATGACAATTCAAAATCATGACGTCCCTATTGGGAAACCCTTTAATATAATTTGTTAAAACTAAATATTTGCGTTCACAAACGACTATAGGTGGCAGCACTTGTTTTGAAAGATGGCGGACGAAATAGGGATATCGTTCGTTGCCATTGTAAATTTAATAGGGAATTTTAAAAGGTTTCTAGTTGAAGAACAAGCAAGCTCATTATTTTTAAAATTTGATGAAATTAATACCAGTTTTAGACTCTAATTTATTCACATTTTTAATAATAATCCTTATTTTATTAGTTGTCTATTTTGGCAGTAGTTGGCAGCATGGTCATTTAAGAACGTGAATTAAAGTAACTTTATTTAATTTTAAAAATATTATTTAAATTTAATGAATGAATTTAATGAATCTTCGCGCTAGTATATTGTACTGCCTACTCATCTTTTTTATTCTTGCTTGACTTCTCTTCTAAAGATAAGGAGTTAATACTTTTGAGAAGTGACTAAAAGTTAAAATAGTTTATTATATGCAAAAATCACGAGAAATATTTTTTAAACTTTGATCAAATGAAAGGCAAATATCAAGTACAGTTTATTAAATGAAATCTTGCCCAAGTACCTACTTTTGCTTCCTAAAGCATTATCAGGGGCATCTAAAATAAGTCAAGAAACGTTTTTCCAACTGAAGAAAATTAATTAAGTTTGATAAAAAACTTCAAGTTGATGGTAAATAAAAGTTTTTTTTATGTAATATAACGTTTTAGATTTACTTCGTTAAATTTGGCCTATCCAACAATCTATTAAAAATGTTTTAAACATAAAATTGTACATTAACACTACACGACAAGACACGATTCTCAATATCGAGAAGATATAATATCGTAGGAGCCTTACTTTTATCTCTTAAAGTTTCTGAAAATCGTAAATTTAAATTTAGACAATAAATTGTGAATGGTCCTTTATATTAAGATTATTATTAAACTCTTTTTTTTTAGGATTTTTGATTTTTTTCCATGACCCACAATTCTTACGTGTAAATTAAATAATTAATAATAATAAATATAAATAAATAATTAAATGATTAAATATAGAGATTGAGTAATTTATTTTGCATTATTTTACAGAATTTACAACTATTTTTTAGGATTTTTGGTTTTTTGTCCAAGACACAAAATTCTTGCGTGTAGATTAAAATTTCATAGAAAAGATTAAATAACTATAGGCTTTTATATTTATTTTTTTTGCATTATTTTACAGTTATAATAATTTACACCTCTCTCTCTTCAATCCTGACCCCCCAGGGGGAGTGTAGTGGTCGACGTGATGTCGTGTATTGTCCGTCTCCAGAGATCTCTGTCTCTGGTAATTTCTTTTAATTCATGCATAGGTCTTTGGCATATTCCTGTAATTTGATCTATCCATCTTGTTGGGGATCTTCCTCGTGATCTTCGGCCTTCTACCTAGCCGGTACTTGGGCAAGATTTCATTTAATAAACTTTACAACTAATAAATTACAATTTTGCAAATTGCAATACAATTTTTTTTCAAGCCACCTAACTTATTGCTGAAAAATCATATTAAAATACACTATTTTGTGTAAAATGTTATCGGAAATCCAAATCTGTGTTCAAAATGGTATTTGTGTTGAGAAAATAACTAGAAATTGCAGAAACTGTCAAAAAGAAAATACAATTTTGAAAAACGTGGGAATTTGGCCATTCAAGTAAATGTAATACCATTTCATCCTCTGATATAAGAACTGTACTTATTTTTACTTCAAAGTATATACTTTTAACAACTTTTCCCAAATTTAAAAAAAAAACTTGGTTATGTTTTTAAGATATGAGTTTTTTTTAGAAAAAGAGGGATTTTTAAATTTTCCGAATTTTTTTTTATATTTAGGCTAATTTTAATACTAGGATCGTCTTCAGCGAAAAATTTTACATCGAAAATGTATTTTTTTATATATTTTTTGTGTATTTAGAAAACGCTATGCAAAAGAAATGATAAAATACGGGAAACGGTTTTTTTCCTGGAAAAAATTTACTTATCCATGTTGGCCGCCATTTCGTATCTAGAAGGTTAAAATTTGGCAAATCATCATATTCCGGACTGTGAGCCATTCACGGTCCGCATCCGGACCGTGAGCTTGTTTTTTGGAGACTGTCATTAAATTCAACATAGAGTAAAAATTTTTTACATTTTTAAAATGCACACTACCAATACTGTATAGAAACACTCGTAATTTAAACAATATGTTTCGACTATATGGTTTTCCAAAATTTCAGGTAGTACCTACCTAAAAATAATCTTTTAGCAAATTACAATATGGAAGCTGTCAACACAAAATGCTGTGCAACTGTTAAGCAACAGTTTTCCACTCAAGCCTAACGGTGCATGAACCATCGTAGCAGCACAAGTTTTTAAGAGTAACAAAGCTGCCCTTCAGCTGGAAATGATCGAGTACTAAATATCGAGTCGATACTAAATACAAAAGAAGAAGTACTGAAAAGGTGGGTGGAACACTTTAAAGAACTACTTACTATAGAAGTAGGAGATCCAGATCCAAATCAACCACCCGGAGGAGCAAGCAACAATTCACCATTAGAGCCTCCGTCAATTCAAGAAGTACGAGATGCAATAAAACACCTAAAAAACAATAAATCTCCAGGAAGTGATGGTATACCCGCGGAACTTATTAAATGTGAATTTATTAGATGTAAATTAATTTCTGTGACTTATCAAATATATAAAATAATACTGAGAGCCTGGAATGAGGAACAAATTCCGGAGGAGTGGTGTATTGGAATCGTTTGCCCACTACACAAAAAGGGTGAAAAATTGGAATGTAGAAACTATAGGGGAATAACCCTCCTTAATACAGCATACAAAATATTTTCGAGGATCATATATGGTCGCCTAAGTACATATTCAGAGGAACTTCTCGGGGAATATCAAAGTGGCCTGGGGCCTGGTCGATCAACAACAAATCAGATCTTTGTGCTAAGGCAAATGCTGGAAAAAACCAATGAATTCAATATCGATACATACTATCTTTTTGTAGACTTCAAATCTGCCTATGATAGTGTCCTAAGAAATAAATTGTATGAAGCAATGAATGAATTCCACATCCCCGATAAACTGATAAGATTGGTTAAGGCTACAATGCGTAATGTGGTTTGCAAAGTCGAAATACAGGGCGAACAATCACAGGCGTTTGGAATGCATGTTGGGCTGCGACAGAGAGACGCACTGGCGTGTCTCCTTTTCAACATAGCACTGGAAAAGGCGATCAGAGATGCCCGAATAGACAACAGAGGAAATATTTTTAATAAATCATCCCAAATTTTGGCATATGCAGATGATGTGGACCTAGTTGCCCGCACAACACGCAAGCTAGAAGAAATGTATACCACCTTCTCAAATGCCTCAAAATCTATGGGCCTGCAAGTAAATGAAGAGAAAACTAAGATGATGGCATCAACACCCAACAATAGAGCCAGGAACATCGGTCCCCAATTCACGGTTGATAACCCTACCTTTGAAGTGGTTGACAAATTCACATACTTAGGCTCCCTGATCACCAAAGAAAACGCCATAACGGAAGAAATCAAGCGAAGGATAGTAATGGCAAACAGATGCTATTTTGGACTGAGTAGACATATGAGAAGTAGAAACTTAAGCCAAAAAACAAAAATAACTATATACAAAACCCTTATACAGCCAGTGTTGACATATGGATCGGAGACATGGAACATCTCCAAGGCAGACGAAGACCTTTTGCTTGTATTTAAACGAAGGATCCTGAGAGGAATATTTGGTGGCATCTGTGAAAATGGTGTTTGGAGGAGGAGATACAACTACGAGGTATACCACAGATATAAACAAATATTTGGTGGTAAAGACGTAGTATCTCTTATAAGAATAGGAAGACTAAGATGGGCAGGACATCTAGCAAGATCACAGCAGAACAACCCTCCTAGAAGAATCCTTATGTCACAACCCGTGGGAAGTAGAAAAAGGGGTAGGCCAAAACTCAGATGGAAGGATGGTGTAGATAAGGATGATAGAAAGAATGCCAGCAAACTGGCAGCGGTTGGCAATGGATAGGACTGCCTGGCGTAATAGACTTGGGAAGGTCGAGGCTCTTTCATAGGGCTGTAGCACCATTGATGATGATGACAGACCTCGGTTGACAGATGAACATTTCGGCTCCCTAATGAAAATCAGTTGCACTAACCTCACTCAGAATTTCAGACAAGTCGTACAAAATAAAAAGTGTCATTTTTCTTACTAATAGTTTAATTTTGTAAGGAGTTTTACCTTTATTTTTAGACTTATTATAGTCATAAATTTTGAATTAAATTAAACTAGTGTACCCCTACCTGAACGAAGTGGCCTAGTTACCTAGTTTCAACTACGTAACAAAGATGAGCTAAGGGGGTTACAACTACTGGAGGGTTTCTGGGTAACTCCCTCCTGGTACGCCACTGCCTGGTTTAGTGCTGAGTGTCCGGACCGCAGAAGTGTAGTAGGTTTTCGAAACGGACCCTTAGGGAATATAATTGGTAACCCCTGCCCTACCCTTAGGGGTACATTAGTTTAATTAAATTCAAAACTTATGACTATAAGTCTAAAAATAAAGGTCAAACTCCTTACACAATTAAACTATTAGTGAGAAAAATGACTTTTTATTTTGTACAACCTGTCTGAAATTCTGAGTGGGGTTAGTGCAACTGATTTTCATTAGAGAACCGAAATGTTTAATCAATGACGTATAATATATAGACCCACTCAAAGGTATTCATGTTGTGGACCCCCAAGTGTCCACAACATAAATACCTTTGTTATTGTTTATTGTTTTGATACGAAGATGCACGAAGTTCATGATTTCTTACGAAGCATCACGAAGTTGATCTTGTGTTTGAAAACATCATGGACGTATGAAAACATTTTCTCCATTTTGTGTTTACATATTTTATGTGACAAGCAAATTTTGTTTTAAATTGTTGAGAGTTATTAACTTACTAATTTAGTAAAATGCCATACTATTTTATCAAAATAATTATATCTCTTATAGACGGGAACAAAAAGAAATCATAAATATTAAATTTTAATTAAAAAAATAATTATTGTCAATAACATTTAAATGAGCACGCCGCTGTTCTGGTAAACACACCTTCAACCTTGAGCAGAGATCTTTCGGACAGTCGATTATATAGCGAGAATAGGGGACTGCTTAGTCTATATATTATACGTCATTGTGTTTAATAAAACACCGATTTTTAATAAAAAGCGGCTTCGAACACATAAGTTGAGCCAAACATAGTACACGGTTTCATTGGCAAAGATTTTCGTTCTGGATATTTTTTGTCACACACATATTTATTCCAAAATGTATCCCAGGCAAGCGTTTCTGGAACTTGAGTATAAATCTCTCATCCTGATACTCTATCATTCCTGAAGCAGAATCTTCCTGATACTCGATAATTTCCAGCTGAAGGCAGCCTTGGTACTCTTAAAAACGTGTGCTGCTTCGCTGGTCCATACACCATTAGGCTTGAGTGAAAAACTGTTGCTTAACAGTAGCACAACATTTTGTGTTGACAACTTCTCTATTGTACTTTATTATTTTTAGGTAGGTACTAACTGAAATTTTGGAAACCCGTTTAGTCGAAACACATTGTTTAAATTACGAGTATTTCTATACAGTATTAGTACTGTGAATTTTAAAAAGGTAAAAATTCTTACTATATTTTGAATTTAATGGCGGTCCCCAAAAAACAAGCTCACGGTCCGAATGCGGACCGCGGTCCGCCATTTGGTGACCCCTGCCTTAGGGAATATAATTGGTGACCCCTGACATAGAATATGCCTGTGAAATTTAAGCCAAATTGGTAGGGTATAGACGTGGCATAGTTGACGTGGAATTACCCTATATGTATCGACCCGCTAATGAATAATCGTTGCTTATAAACATAAATAACATAAATTTATTGTTATTTTTAAAATATTACATGTTTTTTAAAGTAAAAAGAAAATATTGAGTACAGTACCTTTGGTTTATCGAATACGCTTTAATACATTTTGCATATTTAGAGATCTCTTCGTCCGAGTACGCCAATGGTTTGGTACAAGCAGTTGTGGATGGATCGATTTGTGCTATAATAACGGAAACTAGTACAAATGTCCATATGAAAGTCACTTCCTTCATATTGAATGAAAAATTCTTATTGATGCTAAGATGTAAATATAACCTGTAAATAACAAAAAATAATTGCAACGAAGGAACTGATTTAAGTATTGCTAGAAAGTCAAAATAAACACTTATAAAATCACACAATTTTATAAAAATAAGCAAAATATTTCTAGCAAAATAAGAAAGTTCTATCATCCATTCTTAATCTTAATTCTCCTATAAGAATTAATAAAACAACAACTACCATAATTGATTATATTATCTCAGATTTCTCAACCCTTGATGTACGCCCCACAATTATTAATGCAAGAATATCTAATCATGAAGCAATATATACCAAGTTTACCACTCTCAACAAATCCTACGTTTATATAGGATTTTTTCTGTTTAGAACTTTCGTGAATAATTCTTGCTTATAGACATATGTCTGTCAGATACCCAAGGGGGCTGGGCAGTAGGTTTCTCATTCGCTTCACTGCGAGTGGTTCAGTGGATGTGCATTCGATCCCCAGGTCGGTGTACATAAAACAAAAAGGCTAATGCAGCAGTTTAAAATTCTAGATGAATCTGCGGCTTATACTAGAATATGCTGGTGTCTGATCGGCCTATGATGGAACAGTACGGCAAGAGATAAGGGCTTGCGACTTGGTGATACCCTCCATAGATCACTACCGGAAGGGCGTACCACCTAAATACTGGTAAATATATATATATATATATATATATATATATATATATATATATATATATATATATATATATATATATATTTATATATATAATATATATATATATATATATATATATATATATATATATATATATATATATATAACACTGTTTTTGATGGGTTGGAGTCAATAAAAGGGGCTATTTGTTGACTATTTTTTACTCGAGCTTTCAATTGTGATTACAATTTTTATCAAGAGCTTCTAAAAAATACAAAATGTCTTACAAAGTTGAACTATTGTTTTTAATATTATTAATATTTAATATTTTTAATATTTTTAATAATAACTATTGTTTAACTATTTCTAGTTCAACTTTGTAAGACATTTTGTATTTTTTAGAAGCTCTTGATAAAAATTGTAATCACAATTGAAAGCTCGAGTAAAAAATAGTCAACAAATAGCCCCTTTTATTGCCTACATTTTTATAATACGAAGATTTGGAGAAGCCGTTATATTATGTGTATACTTTATTCACTACTTATACTTATTTCAATACATATTATACATATATGTATGTACATATTTAGATTTGCTTAAGTACAATAAACACATAATTATGTTAAATGTTATGTATATGTTATTATAACATATTATAAGTATAGTTAAAGTAACACATTTTTGCGTCATAACCCTAGGTACAACGAACTAACTGTCCATATTAGTGTAATATCGTTTATAGCAACCTGTTCATTATAACCGATAGAATTGCTTACAGAGAACACTGGCTACAACGTACAAAAAGCACTAGTCCCCTGAAGTTCGTTATAAACGATTTTGACTGTATATATATATATATATATATATATATATATATATATATATATATATATATATATAATATATATGTATATATACATATATATATATATATATATATATATATATATATATATATATATATATACATATATATATATATACAAAATAACAAGAAGTCGAGAGACCTCTCTAATAGCAAATTAGGTGAACTGCAAATTCAAAGCCTCTTGCTAGAGGCTTTTAACGACGCTAGAATCCTTTTACTTCGACATGCATCTAGCATCTACGATTCACCTTTGAAAATTACCATCTTTTCGTTCTTTACGTAAAGAAAGACGTTTAAATGAAAGTAAAAGATTGCATTTCATTTCAATCGGAACTCAATTATAATGACCAAATACTAGACTGCATTTCATTTGAGTTGAACTTTCACACACATATATATATATATATATATATATATATATATATATATATATATATATATATATATATATATATATATATTTCGCTTCCAAGACGAAACAGTATAGGCACTACGATTTAATACCTTGAGTTTGTTTTCAATCCGACGTTGGCCGACGTCGCCCTCGGATCCGGAGAAATACGGTTCCAATGTAGGTGTACACTTACTCGTAATTCGTAAGGTTTTATTTTTCAAAATAAAATTTACAATTCACTTAAATTTTACAATGGATTCTTTATTTTATTATGTTTTATCATTGTTTATATAGGACAATGGTTTTATTTTGCTATATTGATGATTTATATAATTTCAGTAAATTCTAACTATTGTTATTCTTATTTTCTGACTTTTTGTAAGCTTTGTCCATAAAACTGTACAATTTCCAGTGACATAACGCATATTCCTATTCTAATTAGTTTTGATGTAACTTTTTCTATTCTATTTATTTGTTTTGTCATTTTGTAAACATTCTTGTTTTATTAAGGATAGGGAAAACCTGATCAACAATTAAAAATTTGACAAAACTACTTTGAAGAAATTAGCTTAGCCTGCAACTCAAATTACGGATATTAAGGTGTTATACATTTGTGATGTTATTCTTCGGAATATATTTTGGAAGAAGTAAAATGATAAAGCCAATACCTTCTAAAAACGACAGGGAGAGAAAGGAGAAGACAGAGGATACCATAATTAAAATAATGAAAAAATTAACGGACAAAAATGAAGAAACGATGAATGAAATACAACAAATAAGGAAAGAACAAATGGTAAGTAATAAACAACTTAAGGAGATCAAGGAAGAAAACAAAAAATTAAAAAAGGAAGTGAAACGCAAGATAGAATGGAATCATGGTACAAGAAACACATGTGTTCATTGTACCATGGAATGGAATAACTACGTTATAGAAACAGAAACCGTCACGGATAAAATTAAGATATTAACCCAATAACGCCCAGCGTACTGCACGGGTACGTCAAACATAATTTTCTGCTGGCGCCATCTATGGTTGACACTTTCAATATCTGGAACACAGGACGCTTCTGCATATTTTAATCTCTCAGACGGTGTAACAGATTACTGTATTTTTTCGCGTGGTTTTAAGATACAGCTCTTTGAAAAAGTCATTGCAGTTGTGATTTGAGGTTAAATTGTGGTACGTAAACATTTTTATCAATAACGTTCTGTAATCATTAATTTATTTTGTTGCAAGCCTGAAATTTGTTTAATTATATGTGTAAGAATATTGAGTGAATATAATTTTATCACATATTTGTTTTACCTCGGACATTTAACAACCTAAACTTCTTTATACCTGCTTGGGTACATTGGGCAAAAGGGTATATAATATAATATATATTTTTTTAGGTCTGAAATTCTACGATGAGTCTTCCTGAAATAACCACGTCTGCATTTTATGGGAAACGGTATCATACGCTTGTAGCAGCTGTAAATGATATTGAAACTGTAGATATTACCAATAGTGCTGAAATAGATCTAGTAATAATTCCACCAAATGTTGACTACCAAACGGATGAGGAGGAGTTTGATGAATATGATTTGATAAAAACCCAAAGTCCTAACAATGTTCCTGGGGAACTTGAGGTTATTATTGATGAGTTCGAAGATGAAACTGACTACAGAACGGTGGATGATCCTAATTACGATGATTTTAATAATAGAGATGACCCGGATGAAACAGGTGATGATATTTCATTGTCCAAACGAATAAAATCGGAGATCTTAAATGGTGTCGTAAAACAGTGAATACGAGCATGAATGGTACCAATGGAAGCTATAAATGAATGGAAAAGGTAAAAGCTGAGCTTGCAAAACTAACTACTTTACAAGTTTTTAAAAAGTTATTTGATGAAGAACTTGTAAATCATATTGGAGAACAAACTAATCTGTACGCAATAGCCTCCAATAGCCTCCTTTATAATTACAAAAGATGAGATCAAAATTTTATCATAAATTACCTCGTGAAAGGATGTATTGGAATTTGGATCAAGATCTGAATGTTCCGTTTATTTCCAACGCAATGAGCAGAAACAGGTTTACAGAAACTAAAAAGTACGTCTACATTTGCAGACGATAGAAAACTCAACAAAAATGATAAAATGTCTAAACTACGACCGCTTACGGATTTACTGAATGCTAAGTTTCAAAAATTGGGCATTTTTCATAAAAAATTATCGATCGAAGGAATTTATTCGGCGAAGCAATTCATCAAATCAAAGCCAGTACATTTTGACTACAAGAATTGGATGTTGTTACTGGCTACTGTTATGCTTTTGATACGTACTGCGGAGCTAAGCCTTCAGCTAACGAAGAACAAATTTAGACCTCCTGAGTACTATTATAGTTACTGATCACATATTATTTTTCGATAACTATTTTGTGAGTTATGAAATTTGAGTAACATTGAAACAAAAAAGTATCAGAGCTACGGACACAGTTCGTGATAATCGTATCAAAAAATGTCCTCTTATATAAGGCAAAGAAATGAAGAGAAAAGATGGTGGATATTATGATCATTGCTACGATGAAGAAAGTGCTATATTATTTGTAAGATGGAACGATTATAGTGCTATAACCATGATTACCAATTATAATACCATAGAGCCCCTTGCACAAGTGAAGCGTTGGTGTGCAAAACAAATAGAAAAAGTAGCAGTGGTACAACCTGTTATTTAAATCCTACAATTTATCAATAGGGGTGTGGACTCGAATCAAGGGGTAAATAATAACAGAATCGGCATACATGGAAAAAAATGGTGGTGGGTACTCTTTACCCATATGATAAATGTAACAGTTGTCAATGCGTGGAAACTATACAGGATTACAAATGAAAATGACAAAATAGATTTGCTACTATTTCAAAGAAATATTGTCCGCCATTTCTGCAGAGCTTTCAACAAAGCCATGAAAGACGATCCACATCTATCAAACCATCCGGTTCGCTGCCAAAGAGTAGGTATACTGGATACTCCTGATGGCCATTTTCCTAAAACAACCACGAACCCTCGAAGATATCGACATGAGAGTTAGATAGATGTATGAAAAATGCAATGTAACTATTTGCACTGAGCAGAGAGAGTGTTTTAAAATATTTCACTCATAATAAAATTAATTATGTATTTTTTATGTATATGTAAGTATTTTTATTAAATATTTCCTTGGTCTGTATCCATTTTTATGTTCATTTTTTCTACTGGTTATATATAATTATATTTTATATATGTTCTACTGATTGTCCCAGTGTACCTGCTTGGGTACACCATTTTTTTTTTCAAAAACCAAATTTAAAAAATTTACAAAATATTTTTTTTTATATAACTATGATCATAATTAAAAGCAACTCCTTAAGGATTTAGGCATCTTTAGTTTTTTTGCGGTGGACATTAACAGATTAAATAAGAAAAGTAAGTTGAAACACCCCAAAGATCGCATCTACATGAATAATAATTTAACATCAAAAGAAAAGGAAATACAGAAATTAAATAGTTAAAATAGCAAAAAAAAAGTACAAAACAAGCACAGAAAAAAAGACAAAAATAGACTATAAGAAGTTGGAGGAGAAACTGTCAACAACATCAGATATACAGAGGACGCAGCGATCATAACTGAAAGTATCCCTCAGAATACTCAAAGAAGAGTAATTGTACATCTAGAAAAATAATTAAAAATACCAAATATTTTAAAATTATGTTTGACACATTATTTGAAATATTATAATGGTTATTATATCAAATACGATTTTTCCACTTTGTCTTAAGAAATATATTTAACAACTCACCTTTAACGCCTTTTTGACTACTTATCTTTCCACACTAAAACTCTTTCGACTACTTAGTGGGGGTGAAAGCTCCCGACTGAAGTTCTCGGCACGAATCACAAAACTGAAGTAGACTCCACTTCGCTAAGTAGCGACATTATATAATAAATTAAATTTAGGGAAAAATAGAATGAAGCTTTTGCGCAAGAAATGTTTGCTTTTGGGCTTTTGGAAGGCTTAGATTTGTAGGTGGCATTGCCATTATCGGCTCGTCGAAAGAAATAAAAAGTTATGGGAAGTATTGGTCTGTTTTTAGCTCATGATTACTAAAGTTAATAAAAATTGCAATAAATAAAACATTCAATCCGTCCGCATACAAGCACATTTTTTAGTTTAAGTTTCGCCTATTGCGGATGCTCCTTTCTTTTAAGTTTTTCATCACAATTATGTATTATATTTTCCTGGATATCTATCACAAATTTAATTAGAGTTCCACGTCCTTGTTTACGTTTCTCGTTATTACATTTTACACATTAATTTTTTAGCTTCTTTCTGGTCTTTCTTGTTTTCCTGAGATTTTTCATCACAGTTATTATATTTTCCTGGAAATTCATCATAATTTTAATGAGACATTCTATTTGATGTTTTAACTATAATTTCTTTGTTCATTCCTTCTTGATTTTCTAATGTTAATATGTCAGTTTCTTTACATCTGTATCTGTAGAGTAGGGAGGGCGAGTTAAGTTTCACAGCACTTAGGCCACAATTGACCCATTGTGCATCCTCCCAGGGATCTGTCACCCTTAGCTCATTGTCCATCCTGCCATTTCTAGGAAGGTGGACAAGTCACCAGGAGACATCTCACTTATGTGGACAGGTGTAGGCCAGGACTCGCCGAACGCGTACTCTCGTATTAACGATAACTCTGGGCATTCACATAGGACATGCTCTACAGTTTCGTCTTCTCGTTCACACTTCCTACATAGAGGTGTGTCTACTAGCCCCAGTGTGTGGAGGTGTTTGCTTAGTTGACAATGACCAGTTAAAAAACCAACTGCCAAACGTAGATTTTTCCTGGTCATTCCCAAGTACTTCTTTGATGTTGACTCTTCAAGGTTACTTAGTGTTACCCTGGCAAGTCTACATCCTTTCCCTTCTGCCCATCTTTTTACGGTTTGCGTATGGGAGTGACATTTGACAATTTCCGCGATTGTTGTAGTTGACCAACCAAAAAGATCCCCAGGTCCTAAGAGTCTTAGGCCTGCCGCCTTCCTAGATAATTGGTCAGCAATGCGGTTGCCTTTATTCCTATTGTATCCTTTAACCCACTTCAGGATGACGGTATTACCATCCGAAGCTTGAGTTAGTGACTCGTGACACTCCATTACTAAACCTGATGTGACACGTGGTCTATTCAAGGTTAGTAGCGCTTGTCTGCTATCTGTGCAGATCATTATAGTTTTCCCTGCTATACCTTTTTGGGTTATCTCTTTTGCGGCTATGGAAATACCAGTTAGTTCTGTCTGAACTACACTGGCATTTTTGCCCATACCCCACTTTATTCTTAGGTTCAGTGATCTGGAGTATATCCCGCATCCTGACCCTTCTTTCATTTTGGAGTCATCGGTGTATATGCAATAGGCATTTGCCACGTTTGTCTCCATACACTGTCTTGTTTCAATTTTGTAGGGTTTGTTAAAGACGAACTTTGATTCAATTGAGTGGCAGCCTGCCTGTAGTACTGGTAACGCATCCAGCTCTCCCCGCCAGAAACGAGTTCTCAATTGTCCCATTCCTACATCAAGGTTTGCACCAGCTGAGCGCAGTCGTATCATTGTCACTAAAGCCACCTCTTTGACATATATGTCTAGAGGCGTGATGCCAATGATCAACTCCATTGCAGCAGTTGGTGTTGTTTTCATGGCACCTGTTATATTTATGCAAGCCATCCGCTGAATATGGTTTAGTTTGTTAATCGCTGTTGCCTGTAGCACTTTTGATACCCAAGCAATAGCTCCGTAAGTTAGCATTGGCCTAATGACAGCGGTGTAGACCCAGGCGATCACTCTGGGCGTGAGGCCCCAGGTGCGTCTAACCGTTCGTCGACACTGTTCGTAGGCAATATATGGTCTTTTAGCTCTACCATCTAGGTGTGAGTTCCATGTTAACTTCATGTCGAGGGTAATACCAAGGTACTTCACCTCGTCAGAAAAATTTAGACTGTAGTTTAGAATCCTTGGGGGTATTAAGCCCCAGTTTCTTTACATTATTTACATTTCTCTCTCTAAAATACCGACGCTCTTTTTCTGGGATTTTTCATCCAATTATTATTTTCTCCTGGAAGTTAGACACATTCTATTTGATGCAATTTACTATTATTGTTGGGAATAGACCACAATTTTACTTTAACATTAAGTTTATTTGACGTTTCGATTTCCACTACGGAAATCCCTCTCAATATACAAAAAATTAATAAATTAAACAAATTTTATTTTTGCTGCTTGGTGAAAAAATCTTCTAATAATTTAATTTTATTTGACTCATTTATATTGAGAATTTAGATATATATTACACATTTTGGAGTAGATGACTTTAAAAGGATATTGTCAATATTTTTGAGTTGCGTTCCTGGGACGACTTGTAAGATATTTTGTAACGTTCGCCAGTTTGAATATTCCATAATAGGAATTTCAATTTCATGACTATGATAGAGTTTGACATGCTAAGAATAAAAGATGGATAAGCCTTGGAGACTCATCAGACTTCACTTCGATGTTGATAGTCTGGATAGTCAAACGGGTGGCGGGTCAACTTGTGACGAAAAGTTTTTGTCAATAATTTATTTTAATTTAAGAGTGTATTTTGGTTTTGTTTTTTTCCTGGTGAAGTCTATAAGTAACACGTTATCCTACAATATCAATAGTTTTCTACATGCTGGAAAATTAGAAGTGGATGGTTTTTTTTTATTTCATTTACCAGGATATTGGGATTGGAATAGTTGAGAACTTTTCCAATGTCGTACATACCAGAGGCTTGAAACATTACACATCGACAGTCAAATCGGATAAAAATATTTTAGTTAACGATTAAACGGAAAGGTACAAATATTAGAAGAACAACGGTGCCAGCAGAAACAACCAGAAATACAACAAGAAGAAAATGCAGAAAATACAACAAATACAGAAGAAGAAAATGAAGTAACTACACCTTCAACGTTAGAAGAAATTCGAATATCAATCTAAATACAAAAACGAACAATAAAACGCTGGGAATAAATAAAATACCTGCAAAACTATACAAGCAAGGGGGAAAAGGTTTAACAAAACAGATATACCAACTTTCCAAAAGAAATATGGAGTGAGGCACCAATTCCCAAACAATGGAGCAAAAGTATAATCTGCCATGTTTTTAGAAAGGATGTAAATTAATATATCCGAATTATATGGGCATCTTTCTACTTTTGTAGCGTATCCCATATATGTAGATTAGAAACCAATTCGCTAAGGATTTATGCTTAGTTGAGGAGATATGACGTGGAATGCAAATTTTAGAGTCCCCATGTCTCTAATAACATCTTTATCAACGTCTGTTTTGCCTTGCAATTCTTAGAAGGCACATATTAAAGCATAAATCTGAATTTGGTTTCTGAATACCACTGTTTAGGCAATTACAGTTGTTTAAATAATTACTCTCCGACACAAACAGATTCAATAACTTACTAACTAGTTGATCTGGCTGAGATTTAGCACACTTCAAAAAGTCATTAATTGCCATAATTTCAAGTAATTATAATACATGTCATTATGCAAAAAACATTTTTATAAATTATAGCAAAATAGAGGTTTGCTGCAATTATATTGGTCAGTATTGGTATATATTTTAATTTAGAAACTTGCAAATTAAAAAACTTTTTAAAATCTACAACTTTGATTTGAACCATTTTTTTTAAATGTATACGAAACACACTATAAACAAAAAATGATTTTTTCACTGTTTATGATTGTTTAAAAAACCAAAACAAAATCAATTGCACTTCACGGACTTCTCAAAATCGATCCCTGACATACCTTTTAGAACTTTTAAATAGCAATAAAAGATATTCACGTAAAATCAATTTTTTTATAGACTACGGTTAATATAACGATATCTATCTATTTGTGATTTGAAGGTGTGAGCTGAATTAAAAAGTGAAGAGAAAATATAATTTTTTTGGCGAACAATTACTTTAAAAATGTCAGAGTTATGGTTTTGTGTGATAATAACATTACGTACTACTCATTCTAAAAAAGTTTTATATTAAAGAACTCCATTTCATTGAACTACATATGTAGGAAGGCAATATCAAGCTCCAATCTACGATGAGGATTACGCCTTAACAAACTTATTTTCACTAGGAAACTAAGTTCCTGTAGCTGGCTGTATACTATGTACCCCAAAAACTTTTATTTAAAATCCTTTATAAAAGGTATATAGTAAAACACCTTAACTGGCTACATCACAATTACAAAACGTTTTCAGAATGTAAATTCCATCATCAGTGTAACGAAGTATACATGCTATAAGCCACTAAAATATATGGGTAAAAACACGTTAAATGTTAACTTAAATTTTTGTTATATTATGTATTATGAAAAATTAAGATGTTCAAGTTACCGTTGAAATTGGTAACATGGCGACGTATGACTTAAGACATATGACGTATGACATAAGATTATTTGGTCCTGAGACAAAGTGCCTTCAAGGACCTGTTGATACCAACATTTTGTTATCAACAGGTTATTAAGTTGTTATTATTATCAATTGAGTTGTTATCAACAGGTCCTAGAAGACACTTTGTCTCAGGACCAAGTAACCTTATGTAGAGTCATAACATCTTTATCAACGTCTGTTTTGCCTTGCAATTCTTAGAAGGCATAGATTAAAGCATAAATCTGAATTTGGTTCCGAAAATTAGTTTACGGATTATAATATCAGATGTCGCTATTTGCGTCTATTCGAAGCCATGTTAGAGTTGCTTCCTAAGACAGAAGAGATTTATTTTACGTTCAGAGCGACAATAAGTTGCTGTTCTGACGAGGCCTATTAGGCCGAAATACGTATAAGCGGCTATATTGACGCCATGTACGTGAAATTAAATCTTAACTGTCTTTTTTTTATTAAAAAGCTTTAAAATTTTATTAAAATCCTTGTTTAAAAAAGCCGTTTGAAAGGTAAAACTTTATTTAATCAGGCAGCAGATTCATTGATACTTTCTAGTTCTGGACAAACCCTAAGCATATACGATCTACCTTTGGTGTGTTTTCAGTCTTGGACAAAGCCGCTAATCCAGTTAATATAAAAGCTGGATATCGACATACAGGGATTGTTCCATTTAATAAAAATATATTTTCTGAAGAGGATTTTCTATCTTCATCTGTCACAGGTCGTCCTATACCTGACAATATGGCTTCTGCATCTACAATTTCGGTCCAAGATCAGGAAATTTTAGATCCGCGAACACCACCTAAAAACAACTCATTACAAAACACATATAATTTTATATCTCCAGAACTTATTCAGCCCTATCCAAAACGTCAGCTAGAAAAACTTCTAATATAGGTAGGAAAAGTGGTCAATGTATAATTGCAACCAACACGTCGGAGAAAAATCTACTTGAGAAAACTTCGAAGAGAAAAAATATAGTGGCAAATAAAAAAAAAAAAAGAAAGAAGTTAAGAAGGAAATCCTACAGGAGGAATCATCGGACTCCGAGAGTGATGAAGTAGAGTACAACGATAATCCGTCAGATGATAGTATCGAATTACAAAAAGAACGAATAAGTAGATACAGAAATTCCTAAAGGCGATTACATTGTTACCAAAGTTTTTGGGAGAAAACGTGTTAGAAATTTTGTGTTGGATCAAACAGATTGTGAGGTCAGATTCTTAAAGAAAAATATGTAATCAAATAGATTCAGTTTCACTTCTGAGTCTAGAGCTACAGGGTTACTAATATTGTAGTAATTCTACCCCCGCCAATTAAAGATTATAGAGCAAGATATGAGGAAATGATTTATTTTAATACATATTTATCACAATACAATTTACATTCATTATTAATCTTCTATCGATTTTGTAAGCAATTCTGAATATAAAATGTTTTAGTTTTTTTATTTTTTGGTTATTTTGGCATAATGCGTTGTCCATTATCTCCTTTATGGTTGGCCATAGTCTCCTTGAGGGTAAGGAGACTATGGACAGAAGCACCTCTGCGAGTTATATTCTCCCATAAGGACTGTAATCATTTTAACACAATGAAAAACTGCCTAGACTTTAGTTAACACGTATTGTATTTGGTAAAATATATTATGCTCTTAAATTAATTTTCTAATCCTAGTTTTGATGGTATATCTATTTATTATATTTTGGTGGCTCAGGCATGTGAACCTTGAACTTTTTAAACCTGATGATGGAATTATTATTCCGAAAATGTGTGTATTATTCGATGTAGCTATTTTCAGGGTTTTTTAAATATACTCATATACAAAGATTTAACGTCTTTTTTTATTTATTTTTACATTTAAATTTTTTTCAATATTTATTTTATCTTTTTCCATATGTCACTTTTGCTGAAATCCCATATGCTGAAAATGTTCTAGGCGGATATCAAGCCGGGTTTAGGGCAAACAGATCAACAATAGATCAACTATTCACGCTGAGACAACTTCTAGAAAAGGGACGGGAGTATAACAGACCCATACACAATCTTTTCATAGACTTTCGACAGGCATATGATAGCGTAGAAAGAAGCCAAGTATGGAATGCCATGGAGAAGTTCTCAATACCTAAGAAACTCATTCGGATGACCAAAGTCTGTATGGAGAGTGGAATATCTAAAGTACGTGTAAATAATAAACTGTCTGGCAGCTTTGAAATCAACAGTGGACTTAAACAGAGTGATGCGTTATCTCCACTACTTTTTAACCTTGTATTAGAGAAAGTCATGAGATCGGCCGGAATAAAAACAGAATTGCTATCGGTTCATGGTCCCAAGCTGTTACTCGCATATGCAGATGACATAGATCTTGTTGGAGACTCCATTCTATCCACGAAAGACATTTTCTACAAGGTGGAAAAAGCAACAGGTGAAGTAGGGCTAAAGATTAATGAAGAGAAGACGAAATATATGTGTATAAATAGAACGACACAAAGAGACAGAATAGGACAAAATGTGACGGTCAACACCTTCAATTTCGAAAGAGTACAACGTTTTAAGTATCTGGGGGCCATAATTGCAGTTGACAACGATGTCACTGAAGAAATAAAAGACAGAATCCAATCTGAAAACCGCTGTCTATTTGCACTGGATAAGCTCATAAAATCAAAAAATCTCACAAGAAGTTCAAAGATTAAAATCTAAAAATCCATCGTCAGACCTGTAATAACATACAGATGCGAAACGTGGACCATGACCAAAGAAAACGAAGAAAAGCTCAGACGCTTTGAACGAAAAATACTTTTCGGACCTCACCATGACATCACCACAAACCAGTATAAGATCAGAACCAATATCGAATTAAAAGCACTCTACAACGACGCCGAAATTGTCCAAGAAATTAAATCACAGCGACTAAGAACCACCACCTCAAAGACTCTACACCTGTAAACCTTCAGCTGACTGCCCAAAAAAATTATTAGAAACCAGATCGACTACATCATCATCAACAAACGATTACAGAATTCCGTAAAATCCGCAAAAACATATCCGGGAGCAGATGTTCCATCAGACCATAATTTTTTACTATGACGTTTCAAACTCCACATAAAAAAAGTTCATAAAAGAAAAGCACAACAACGTCCGGACATCCAGAAGTTGAAGGATAAAACCACAAGAGACGAAGTCAAAGAGGAGATCAACAACAAAATAAACAGCATGGTAATCTCAGATATTAATCAAGAAAACCTAAGTGTGTATGATATGTGGAATAAAATCAAAAATATCTGTAATTTAGTGGTAGATAATAAACTTAAACCAGAAAATAATATAAAGAAACAGCAGTGGAGAAGACAAGAAATACTAGAGCTAATGGAAGAACGAAGAAACTACAAAAATAAGAATGAGGACAGCTACAAAGAAATAAACAAAATAATTAAGAAAAAGATTAAAAAAGCAAAAGAATCATGACTACAAGATCAATGCAAAGAAATAGAATCAATAAAACAGAAGCATGACACTTTTAACCTACATAAAAAAAACCTTAACGGGTGGAAATTAATCACGCAATCATAACTTAATACTAGACGAGCACAACAATTTGTTCTACGAAAATGAGAGAATACTTGAGAGATGGAGGCAATACATGGAAGAATTATTCAAGATGTTCAGGACCAGAAATAATGCTCAGTGAAGAAACGTATGCAATAAAAAGACTAAAAACCAACAAATCACCTAGACCTGATAACATACAAGCTGAAATATTGAAATTATTTAAAAACAACCAACTCAAACTCCTAACGAGTCTACTGAATAAAATCTATGAAACTGCAGAATTTCCTACAGATTGGCTGGTTTCCACCTTCATCCCTCTCCTCAAAAAGGCAAATTCCACCAGATGCTCTGATTACAGAATTAAAAGCTTAATGAGCCATGTATTCAAAATCCTTCTTTCTGTTATTCACTCTCGCATATATAGAAAACTTGAATAAAACATTAGCAGTGTTCTGTTTGGGTTTAGAAGTGGACTGGGAACGCGAGAGGCCCTATTTTCCATACAAGTACTGATATAAAGTATATAAAAAAAAATATGGGAAGAATACTTGGGGAAACTTTTCCATGACCGTAGAACAATAGAAGAGCCCACCATTGAAGAAAATTCAGGAACCGAAATCCTACCAGAAGAAATAACGGCAGCCTTCAGACAAATGATGGATGGAAAGACACCGGGACTTGATGAAATTTCTGCAGAACTGCTGATGCTATTAGATGCAGAACAAATAAAAATAATAACTGAAATATTTAATGAAATATACAAGGCAGGAAAAATACCAGTAGAGTGGCTTAAATCGGAGTTCGTACGATTGCCCAAAAAAACAGGAGCAAAAGTTTGTAAAGATTATAGGACAAAAAGCCTAATAAGCCATCTGCTGAAGCTGTTTTTAAAAGTCATCCACAAAAGAATTTACTGGAAATGCGAGAAACAAATTGCGCCCAATCAGTTTGGATTTGTGAACGCCGTTGGTACGAGGGAAGCTTTATTTAGCACGCAGGTATTGTTTCAGAAATGTAGAGATCTAAGCTATAATGTATTTGCATGCCTGATTGACTACAAGAAGGCTTTTGATAGATTCAAGCATGAACAAATGATGGAAGTGCTGAAAAGGACAAGGATTGATGGAAGAGACTTAAAAAATATAGCTAATCTGTATTGGAATCAATCAACGGTACTCCGAATAGATGGACAATATACAGATCAGGTCAAAATCTTAAGGGGAGTGAGACAGGAGTGCATAATTTCACCACCGATATTTAATCTGTACTCGGAGCACATTTTTGAAGAGGCCGTAAAAGATATTGATGAAGGCATCTCAATTTGGCTGGAGTCAATCTCAATAACCTGCGCTATGCAGATGATACAATAGTGTTTTCCAATACCATAGATGGCTGCAAAACTTAATGAACAAAATAACGGAAACAAGTAGAACATATGAACTGGATATAATCACCACCAAAACCAAGCTAATTGTCATCAGCAAGGAAAACATAACTGGAGCAAATCTGTATGTGAACCAAATGATAATTGAACGTGTCTCGCAATACAATTACTTGGGAACTATAATCAATGAGTCGTGGGACAATACCCAAGAGATTAAATGTCGCATCGGAAAGGCCAAAAGTGCATTCTTGACTATGAGCTCAGTGTTAAAGAGCAATGACCTCACCCTGAAAACAAAAATAAGGCTCCTTAAATGTTACGTGTACTCAGTGCTTCTGTATGGAGTAGAAATGTGGACATTGAAGGCGTAAACTCTATGAAAACTTCAGGCTTTTGAGCTATGGTTATACAGAAGAATCCAGAAGATACCATGAATAGACAAAGTCACCAAAGAAGAAGTACTGCGGAGGATGAATACCACTGCGGATTTGGTCAACATCGTGAAGAGCCGTAAGCTGGAGTACTTGGGACATATAATGAGCAATCAAGGCAGATACGAGCTACTTCAATGCATTTTGCAGGGTAAAATTGAAGGAAAACGAGCCCTAGGACGAAGAAGAATATCCTGGCTTGCTAACCTGAGAGGATGGTTTAGAAAGACCTCAACACAGCTATTTCGTATAGCAACCAACAAAATCATCATAGCCAGAATGATCGTCAACGTTCGGAACGGACAGGCACCCTAAGAAGAAGATTGGTATAAGGACCTCGAGACGTAAATTGCGAAGTCTACGCCTGCTTTATAGACTTTGAAAAAGTAATTGACAAGGTGCAACGTCAAAATTATTTCAGATACTGAAAGAATCTAGTATTAACGACAAAGATTTAAGCCTAATTAAAAATTTATACTTACAGAAAAAAGGGCAACTGTACGAGTAGACAACGAAACCTCACAAGAATTTACGATAAAACGGGGAGTACATCCTGTCACCAACATTGTTCGATACTGACTCAGAAATGCTGTTCAGGGACACTATTGATGATTTAAGAGAAGGTTTAAAAATCAATGGTGAAATCATAAACAATTTAAGATATGCGGACGATACGGTTTTGATTGCTGATAATGCGGAGGATCTGTAAACATTAATAGACCGCATAGTGGAAGCCTGTGGCAGATGAAATTAAACGAGATGAAATTAAACTGTAAAAAAAACAAAATTCTTGTAGAAAGTAAAAACGACGTAATACAGCACCAAGTCACAGCTAATATTATACCCTTAAAATAGTCGACAAAATGCTACATTCAAAAATTGCAAATATCGGCAGATCACGAGAAATTATAATCTTGGGGGACCTAAACAGTAGAACAGGCAAGAAACAACACAACAAAGTCATAGGCCAATATGGTGAAGAGGCTATAAATGACAACGGTACTAGACTAATAGCCTTATGCGAACAAAATGATATGAAAATCACAAATGGATTCTTTCAACACCGAGATATCCATAAATATACATGGACACAAAATACCCGAGGGCTGAAATCAATCATAGACTATACAATCATAAGACAAAAGACTAAATTGATTGTACAGGATGTGCGGGTATATAGAGGAGCCACTTGCGGCAGTGACCACCATCTATTGAAAACAAAGCTCACAATAGGAATAGATAGAGCAAGAGATTAAAAAGAAGCTGCAGAGGAAATAGAAAAACTAACAGAAAAGAAATACAACCTAAACAGCTTAGAACAAGAAAGCGTAAGGGATTTATACAGGAGTAGACTAGATAAAAAGTTAGAAACCATGCAATTTACCAGCAATGAAGAGCATTATCATTATATAAAAACATGTCTTCAGGAAGCAGCAACTTCTAGCATCTTATGGTTTGTCACCCAGGAACTTTACACCTACAAGGTCGACTTCCACATGCGGAAATATTTTGGATCAGGTATGTACAAATTGTGATGATTGTGTAGGTACTAGGTGTATATTCCTTTTAAGATTTAATTTTATTAATCTAACTATGACAACAGTTCGAAATACTTTCAGAGTAACACATGAAGGCGCTATAGATGCATTCAACAATCTCTTGAGTAAAGAAACATGGCAAGATGTTTATCATGCAACTGATGTTGAGAGTAAATATAATGCCTTTCATGATAAATTACAGTTCTATTTCAATATTAGTTGTCCTATTAGAGAAACCAAACATTACCAAAACAAAAAAAATACATGGGTCACCCAAGAAGTAAAATCTTCTTCAGATAGTCTGAAGGATTTGTATATATAAGACTTACCCTGAGCTAAAAACTCTACATAGACAAAAAAATATCAGCACAAAGTTCTTGTTGAGGCCACAAAGAGTCAATTTTATTTTAACAAAATCTCTAAATCCTGTAACAAAAACAAAACCACATGGGCTGTTATAAATGAACTTAATGGAAAACAAAAAAATCACAAAAATATCTGTCTAAAAATAGATGATACTAGGATTACAGATTCAGATATAATATCAAACAAATTTAATGATTGCTTTATAGATGCACCAGTGGATATAATAAGTAAAATAATTAAATCAAATTTAAATTTTCAGCATTCCAATGATTTTGTTCAAACTAGTTTGTTCCTATCTTATGTAACAGAGGAAGATGTCTTAGATATAATAAAATATAAAATTAAAAACAAAGCATCGTGTGGTTTTGATGAAATATCAGGTATAGTAATTAGGAAAATTGCGTCTCAAATTTTGACACCACTGACTCACATTATAAATGCTTCTTTCAATACTGGTGTTTTTCCCAATATGCTGAAAACTTCTATCATTTCACCGGTATTAAAACAAGGTGATCCTGAATTAATGTCAAATTTTCGACCATTGTCTGTTCCATCTGTGATATCTAAGATTATTGAATATGCAATGCTAAAACAACTTTTATTATTTTTAGATATCAACCAAATTATCACAAAGCATCAACATGGATTACGAAATAAATTTTCTACTTCCACAGCCATTAACAGTTTTTATGATGAAGTCTTACTCTCAATTGAGAACAGTGAAAATCCAACTGCTATTTTTTGTGATCTCAGTCGTGCATTTGATTGTGTGCAACACGATGTGCTCCTCGATAGATTGTACAGATATGGTGTTAGGGGAGTTGCCCATAGTTGGTTTGTTTCCTATCTGAAAGACCGGCACCAAATAGTTAAAGTGAAAAATAACTTCAAGATTTCAATATCTGATCCGATTATTAATAAGAATGGAGTACCACAGGGCTCAATATTGGGCCCTATATTATTTATTTTGTATATTAATGAACTACCACATGTAATGCCTGATGCATTTGTATCAGTTTATGCGGATTACTCAACAATGCTATATCGCGATAAAGACATAAATTTTTTACAAGATAAAATAACAAACTCTCTGAAGACCTTCTCTGATTGGTCCAGTAATCAGTCGCTCCTGTTCAATGTTCACAAAACTAAATTTTTATCATTTACATCACGTTCAAATTTAACCAAACCTGATTTAAGTATTTCCATCAATGGTGAGGATATTTTGAGTTGTAATGATGTGAAGTTTTTAGGAGTGACTTTCGACTCTCATTTATCTTTTAAGACTCATTGTTGGAATGTATGTAAAAAACTCAATTCTAAATGTTATCAATTGAGAAATTTGGGTAGAATACTTAGTCTGCAACACCTTCGTCTTTTTTATTTTGCTGAGGCATAATCGACAATAAGTTACGGTATAACTGTCTGGGGTGGTTCTTCTAGTGTAAAGGACGTTTTCAAGGCCCAAAAACGTATTGTCAGATGTATAGTAGGTGTTCCGTATGGTTGGTCTTGTAAAAACCTATTTAGAGATTTGAATATATTAACAGTGTATGGAATTTACATTTTGGAATTATTAATACTAATTTATAAAAATAAAAGAACTTTTTTATGTAACAGTGATATTCACTCACACAACACAAGAAATAAGAGACAGTTTGTAGTACCCTATCGACATTTAGAAATAAGCAGGAAGTTATCTACCATCTGTGGTTTACAACTGTATAATCAACTTCCTCAAAATTTTAAAAACATTAATTCAACTACAGCTTTTAAAAACCAAGTCAAAGAGTACCTAGTAACCATGTGTCCTTATACATTAGGTGAATATTACGAGGGTGTATCTGTGAATGCCTAAGCTGCAACATAACCAAATTTATTAATATTTTAATTATATGTCTATATTGTACGTTTTTTTAAGTATTTTAATGTCTTAAATATTTTTAATGTATCGTTTTCATTTTTTGTAATATTTAATATTTATAATTTTAGTTTTGACTTGCTGTAAACCTAGTTGTAACTTACAGTCAAATAAACTATCTATCTATCTATCTATCTATCTATCTATCTATCTATCTATCTATCTATAGCAACAGAGGCTCTCGGACTCCAAGTAAAAAACCACAGAAAAACTTGGTATTGGTGGGACGAAGAAATAGAACAAGAGATTAATAATAAAAGAGAGAAGTATAAAAAATTTCTGAACACAAGGACCGACGCTGATAAGGTAGAATACAAGAGGACCCAAGCTAAAGTGCGAAAAATGATATGCCAAAAGAAGAATGAGGCTTGGGAGCAAAAGTGTAACATGATTAACACACATTTAGGAGGACGGAGAAGTACAGACAGTTGGAAAGTATTAAAATCGCTACGACAGGAAAAGAAAAGAGATATAATATCATCAATCACACCGGATCAATGGGACGAATATTTTAAAAAACTCCTAAATGAGGACAGAGCGGAATTTTTAAATAACAGTGATACCAGCAACGTAAATATCTTAGCCTCACCATTACGAATAACAACAAAAGAAGTAGAAGAAGTATGTAAGTCTTTAAAAAATAACAAAGCACCAGGACCAGGGAACATACCAGCTGAACTAATAAAATATGGCACAACAAAATTATATGAAAACCTGGCTAAACTCTTTCAAAGATACATCAACGGAGCGGAAATCCCAGAAGAATGGAAGACATCATGGATATCCACCATACATAAAAAAGGCAGACGGGATCAATGTGACAACTACAGAGGCATCGCTGTAACGAAGTCGATCAGCCGAATATATGGAAAACTGGTTAAAAATAAAATCGAAAACGAATATAAAGATATAGAAGCTGAAGAACAGGCAGGATTCCGGGCAGGGAGATCAACGGTAGACCATCTGTTTTGTATTACACAGATTATTGAGAAGAAACTGGCCGTCAACCAGGAGGTGCATCTGTTATATGTGGACTTGAGAAAAGCGTATGATAGCATCCCACAAAACAAACTATGGGAAGCATTGGAGAAAACCAATATAAGCGCAAATTTAATAACAGCGACGAAACAATTGTATACCAAAATTGCAGCAAGGGTGAAAGTTGGAAGCGGGCTATCGAGAGGATTCCAAATTAGCAAAGGCCTAAAACAAGGGTGCTGCCTTTCACCGACATTATTTAAGATCTACCTCGAGCAAACTCTAAAACTTTGGAAACGCAAATACAAAAACATGGGATTACCGATCAACAACAATACAATATACACTTTGTCATTTGCAGACGACCAACTTGTACTAGCGCAAGACTACGATGATATAGAATATATGACAAGGAAATTAATAGAGGAGTACAAAAAAGGTGGTTTGGAAATAAACATAAAAAAGATTGAATATATGTGTATCGGTGGGACACAGCAGGACCTTACACTGGGGAATGGCGAAATTATTAAACATTGCGACGCATATAAATACCTGGGTATGACCATCACACAAGAAGGAAGCGTAGACCGGACGATAGAAGAAAGAAACAACCAGGGAAGAAAAGCAATTACCCTTCTCAATAGCATACTGTGGGACCAGGCAATATCAAACAACAACAAGTGAAGTATGGCAAATAAAAGAAAGATACAAGAGAAAACTTGAAGCAACAGAAATGAATTTCTGGAGGCGCTCAGCAGGAAAATCAAGATTAGAAAGGGTAACCAACAACAGAATTAGGGAAATAATGAATGTGAAACACACAATAGTAGATGACATTAGTACCAAATAGCTTAGATGGTATGGACACGTACAAAGAATGTCCGAAGAACGACTCCCGAAACAAATCCTAACGTGGACCCCTCATGGTAGACGAAAAAGAGGAAGACCCCGCCTTAGTTGGAGATAAGGCATAAATCGAAGTATGAGAGAAAGAGAATTAGATGAAGACCTTTGGATGGACCGAAGTGAATGGCGACTAGGCATCGGAAGACGTAGGAGAACGTTTTAAAACCGATATATATATATATATATATATATATATATATATATATATATATATATATAATAGTCGACAAAATTGCATATCTTGGATGCAGCCTAAATAAGGAATGGGACCACTCACAGGAAATAAGTCATATAGAAAAGGCGAGAACTGCCTTCAATCGCGTCAGGAAGATTTTATTTAATATGCACCTGAAGATTGATATAAGAACACGAGTCTTGAGATGCTATGTATTTTCTACCCTTTTATATGGAGTCGGAGCCCTTTTATATGGATCTTGACGGAGGCAACATCCAAACGATTAGAAGCCTTCGAAATGTGGTGTTACCGCCGCATGCTAAAAATGTCCTATATCCATCATGTTAAAAACAACACCGTGATCAAACGTATGAATAAAGATCTGGAAATTATGAGTATCGTGTATTTGCCATACATCTATTTAGAGCAGCTGTTAATAAAGTTGTATGGACCAACGTGATTGCCAACATCCACAGAGGATAGGCACCAAAAGAAGAGAAGAAGACCAAGACAAATGTGGATAAAGATCGTTGTTACTAATTGTTAGATCAAGTGGAGGAGCTTCTCCAGTTCGCATATTAAATTAAATCAGACTTCCATCATTTAAGTTGAGATTATCTATAATTTTTTCAATTACAATACCGCGTCGGTCTTTATGTGCTGATCTCATCGGGCAAAAAGACAAAAGAGGGAATCTAATCGTTATGAAAAGGAGACCAAAAAAGTGGCCTCTGATGACGGACATATCCAGAAATGCAAAGGCGCTAAATTTAAATTTTTCGACACTTATTAACAATAGCTATAAAATACTTTTCAGACGAGAAAGTTTTAATTAAATATTAACGATAATAGTGTAAAAAGTGACACAATTGGTAAAAAACTTCAATATAAATAAAATTTCATGTGACAGTTGCGACAAACAATAACATAACCAAACTAAATTTGATTTCTTAAACAAGGAAAGAGACTGCCTTTCCTTGTTTAAAGTGGCCTCTCAAGATAGCACTTCCTGTCTAACAATATTTTTGTCCCCACTACCTTTACATTATCTCTTTTGTCTTTTTGCTCGATGGCTGATCTCCAGATCTGATTATATGTGTTTAGGTCTCCCATTTAAAAAATATTCTATTCTTTAATAAATAAATAAAATATTTCTTTAAATTGTATTATTTCTATAAATAATTTCTAAAGAGTTAAAATCTCTGAAATATTTGTATTGTTTAATGAAATCATTCTTTTAATTTTCTAAATTGAATTAGTATACACGGCGTATATGTTCTAATCGAATTTTCTTTACTGTTTACCCTATTTATGGTAACGTTTACCAAACGTTAATGGGACCATAATCCCACCTTATGGACAACGTAATGATCACTATATTGATGTTCGGGAATATAAAGGACTAATTGTAATCAAATTACATGATAACAACATGTTTTTAATACCTACATACATGCTGTAATCATAAAATCCTCAATTTTTTATTACTAATACATAAAAAGATAACAGCGATATTCTCGTTTAGTATATTATATTAGTAGGTAAATATTTTTTGATTAATTATGGTTTCATTTTCTATGAAATTATTCTTAACGTTTTTTTTTTTGTTTCAGGCATAATTTTTTTCTCTATCTTATCTAATCTTAGGATTTTCTCAAGTGTATGAAATCCTTGTATAGCGGCCAAGAATATTTTATTGCCAACTAATGAAAGCTATAGAAAGCTTTTTTTAAATCGTAAACATTCCTAAAAACTAATAAAAAAAGTGTATATTTTAATAGAAAATTTTTAAAGAATTTTTAAGACATTCTGTGGTGATAATAAATTGAAATTTGATTCTATGGCCTGCTTTCGATCAGTCTGGAATACTGAGATTTGACAAAAGTTTATATAGGACTAACGAATTCCAGGAGGTGTTTGCCTGAATCCGTATTGTCACATATGATCATAACCACAGAATAAGAAACAATTGTTATTTGTTCTGTGTGATAACCACAAGTGATAACCATGCATATTATAACCATGTTGTGGTTATGATCATCTGTGGTATTGTGCTAACCAGAATTATAATCAGATATATTATGTCATTTTTTATTGTTACATTATTATAGTGACTAGACATAATCGAGTTAGAATCTATGGAGAAGCTATGAGCATATTAACGTGTGTATTAAAAACGGCGTAGGTAGGTGTGGCTAACGATAATACCAATATGGCGGTGGGATCATGACCGGACTCAATAATATTAAAACTAGTATAAAATTTGACTAGTTATTTAGAACATTTAATCATAATCTAAAAAAGTGCAATACATTTTTAATAAACTATGATGTATTTATCCCGCGGCAAACACTAAAAACACGATGTATTATACATAAAGATAAATTAATAGAGTCAAATACTATTAATTTATTCTCTGAAGTACGGACCATTACTTTGTTTACATATTTGTATACTAACCTATACAACGTTATTCCTGAAGATTTTTTATTAGCATTGCTTCTGCTAACTACGTTGAGAACAAGAAACCATTATTACCTATGCACTATCACAATATATTTTTACAGTTTCTATAAAAGTATTCTAAAACTAAAAATATTCGAAAAACAATAAACGTGAATAAACTTATACGATCTGTCAAAAGTGTCAAACCAATATTAACAATAGTATTAACAATATGGCCGAAGTGAGGTCGTTTTTAGTCATGTGATGCCCTCTCCATAGACTATAACTCGATGCTAGAAATGGTGTTTCTAGCATCATAGAAAAGTAATTAAAAAAAACTCGAATAGTAAAACAATTCTGTTGTAATTGGTCGATGTAATTAAAATTAAATTTCAAAAATCCAAAAGTATTAGCTTTTAAACGTTTTTGGACTAATCAGTCTATCTTCAGTCAACATTGTAGTACTTGCAAAATAACTGCAAACCCAAACAGTAGTTGGGTTTAAATGGATTAAACCATACCTACTTGAAATTATTAAATTATCTGGCAGTATCTCGATGAACTTAGATTACCTACAGGGTATATAAGTCCCTACTCGAAAGATTTTTCTACATCCGAACATGGAGAACCCAGAGAATGTTTCATTCTAGAGCAAAAGTGCTAATAAACATTTTTGTTTAAAATTATCTCAGCTACATTTTTTATTTGAAACATTTTTTTCCATGGCGTACAGATTCTTGGTAAATCAATTTTTTGCGATTTTACCCATCTACAAGGTGGGTTTTAGTGGGAAGGCCCGTGGTAATAGTTGTAAACCTTTTTGCATCTTTTTTGGGGCCCCAAAGTGTATAATTCTCGGCAAAATTTAGCTTTTTCGTATGATTTTAATGGGTCAACTCTCTGACGACTGGACTAATAATAGTATTATATGTCTATAGTGTAGGTTGGCCATGTAATTGGGTAATGGCCATATTTTGTAAGTGAGATAATGATAGTGCAGATAATAATGTATAGTCGGTTCGTTACCAGTCCGAACTTTCTAGTGAAGTTAGTAATTTTTTCTGCGAAGTTAGTTACTTTTTGACAGATTAGAAGTGGCTGGAAATTACTATACAACCAAGTACACGTACTCATAGTCATTAATAATAGTAAACAAAGTATATAGTAAATAAAATAGAACTTTGCGAATTACCGACAAACAATATTTATTTATTTGCACCATAAAATAAATAGTTATGTTAAATTATAACAACTGAAAAATATTTTTTAAATATATACTACCCAAAATTTTATGAGTTTAGTATACACTTCTACTGTTTATAATATTTTTTTTTCGATTTAAGAAGTCTGTAGTGTAAGGTGGGGGAAGTGCGCCCCTTTTATTCATATTTGGTTTTAATTGTATCAATGCTTCAATTGGGTTATTTCTGCCAAATCGAGAATAAGTGCACCAAATACTTTGACAATGATCTTTGTGACTTTTCACGATTATTAATTATATTTTTTTTCTTACATATCGCAGTAGCGCACTTGCCCCGTCCGTTTGGGGCAAGTGCGTCTCCCGGGCATAGTTTTATATAGATACCTTGCGTTGAATTACGGGATAAGTGCACTTATTTACTACTAGGCTTTTCTGAACACAATTCTAATTTTTTTTTATTTTTATAATTTTGAGATCAAAGTAACTTCAGAAGGGTCTAATGACACACCAAAAAATGAGAAAGTACCTTATTTAAATGCAAAAATTGTACAGTTTATCTTAATTTATGTTGTATATCTTGCGGAAACTTAATATTGATATTATGCATTTTCTTCTTAACATGTGGAGCTGGTAATACTTTAAGGATATCCTCTTTTGTCACAAGGGATATATCTTCCACCTGAGGAAAAACAAAGCACTTTGTTTTTTGCCTCTGGAACGTCACCTGGATATCACTTTCAGTGAGAGAAATCACCAGAACACAGTCTCCCACAGAAAATTTAGGCGGAGAACCAAGAAATAGTTCCTCCTCGTCATCATCTTCTTCTAACGAAATCTGGCCCACGAAATCGCTACCTTCAGACTCATCGTGTAGAGAGATCTGATCGTCCTGGTTTTCATCACTTGAGTCTTGGAAGGTGCCTTTGCTGGGTCCGGCAGTGATCACTTCACTGCCTACTGCAATTCGCTTCTTCTTTTTTGCTGAAGTTTTTACGGTTTGTAGTAGGAGATGTTCGAAAGATACTGGACATCTGAAAAACAGAGAAAAAAATCATAAAGTTACGAGAGTAGCTCGCTAAAATCCTACGTCCATATTGTTGAAATACAATACTCACGAGTTTGTCTCGAAGGCGGCAACATCTGTCACATCTAGAGAAGTCTCTTGGCGCTGATCTCTGATATCTAAAATCGTCTTAAAGAAGAGGCCTCGTAACGATCTTCCGGTACAACTTTATCATCAAATGGAAAGACCTCCCTCCTTAAATCCATTTTTGATAACTTCTGTGTTGATTGTTGTCCATATTTTTCCAATCAGCTTAGAAATGTTTTTTTTTGAGAAGTCTCCGACCAGCAAACTGCCGCTGCCACTTCACAAGTTCTTCGTTCCACATTGATTTTAAAGCTTTGAATACCGCTAAATCCAATGCCTGGAGAATGTGACTTGTATGAGCCGGTAGTTTGAGGATAGTGATTCCTTCCGATCTCGCGTAATTGACCAAATCTGTCGTGAGGTGGATTGAATGTCCGTTGTAGATATACGTCGTAGTATCCGAAAAATACGCTCAAAATAGTTGCGAAATACAATAGCTTCAATCCAGCCATTTTTAGTAGCGGCATAAGCAGTACCAGGGAAGGCATCATGTTCGTCGGCCATCCATTTATACCAGATATTTTTGCCTTTAAAAACGATTAATGGAGGTATTTTTTCGCCACTAGCGCTTGCTGCCATCACCACTGTAGTGTTCTCCCTTCCCGGTCCACTGGTGGTTCTTGTGCATGGTGCTTATTGCTTCCCAATAACTTTTGTTTTAGAGGGGTCACTCGAAAATCCTGTTTCATCTATATTTTAGATTCTCTCAGGTTTGTCAGCAAGTCCCAAAGATTTAATGGTTTCGCTCAATAACTTAAAATAATATTTAGCAACAAAAAGATTCATGGCTTTCTTCCTTGCAAACTCAACTATTTCCGGTTTCTTTATTGACAGCCGATGTCTTCTTTTAAAATTTAAGAACCAGTCTTCACCTGATCTACCATCTTTAAATTGAGTTTTTAAGTTGTTTGATTGGACGAACTGTTGGGTTAATTCTAAAACTTCTTTACGGGACAAACCGAATCCCCATTAATCCATCGTGCGAAGACCTTCTGCCAATTGCCTTTCTTCTGCCAATGGAATGTCGGTAGATCGATCTTGTCCTGAGCCCTTCGCTCCTGTTCTTCCACTCAAGTGATCCCGTAATGTTGTCACAGGAATATTGTGAAATTCTGATTTCTTATATTCGTTAAGGCATTGTTAAGGGCTTCTGCTGAATATTGCGAACCTCTCTCCGTCTTTCGGACCTAATTTCGGACCATCTCTACCTAAGAATTAAAAAATTGTATCCAGATTTTATGCCGAGGCAAGTGCGTTAATGTAAGGATGCATGCCCCTACATACAAAATATACTTGCCCCATGTAATAAATCTCTGGGGCAAGTGCGCACCTTTTAATTACTAGCAAACTATAGCGAAAAAACATAAACGGTATCAAAACAATTCAAATTTCTGCAATACTAACCGAATATATTCAATAAAAATTAAAATCTAGTAAGCGGTACGAGATTAACAAGACTTAGAAAAAACACTTATATGCTCTTTGTATAACCTCAAACGTTACTACCAACAAACACGTGTGATACTATGTCGTGAATTCCACGACGTTGCCACTCATGTGTGTAGCTGTTTCGTTTAATACTTGGCGCTAAATTGAAATCGGTTTCATACCCAACTTACGTTACAAATATTTTTATTTAATCCAAACGCACTTACCCCGGGTACGCACTTGCCCCACCTTACCCTAGTAAAAGTTTATTTAAGCAGTTAATACTGTGAGATAGTATCTTTGGGTTGTAGGTCTCCAGTTATGAATCATGCAGTCTAAATAGGGAGTTAGAAATTATGAACAGCATAAAAAGAAGAAAACTAGAGTATTTAGGTCACATAACCAGAGGAGAAAAATATGAGCTGCTGAGAATTATTATGCAAGGAAGTATCCAAGGAAGAAGAAGCATAGGAAGAAGACGCATCTCCTGGCTGAGGAACCTTAGAGAACGGTTTAACTGTAGTTCCATCGAGCAAAAAGATAAAAGAGGGAATGTAAAGGTAGTGGGGACAAAAATATTGTTAGACAGGAAGTGCTATCTTGAGAGGCCACTTTAAACAAGGAAAGAGAGTCTCTTTCCTTGTTTAAGAAGTCAAATTTAGTTTGGTTATGTTATTGTTTGTCCCAACTGTCACATGAAATTTTATTTATATTGAAGTTTTTTACCAATTGTGTCACTTTTTAGACTATTATTGTTAATATTTAATTAAAACTTTTCATAACGATTAGATTCCCTCTTTTATCTTTTTGCTCGATGTGTAGTTCACTCATCGAGCAAAAAGACAAAAGAGGGAATGTAAAGGTAGTGGGGGCAAACATATTGTTAGACAGGAAGTGCGATAGAGGCCAACAAGGAAAGAGAGTCTCTCTCCTTGTTTGACATCAAATTTAGTTGGGTTATGTTATTGTTTGTCCCAAATGTCACATGAAATCCTATTTATATTGAAGTTTTTTAACAATTGTGTCGCATTTTAGACTCTTATCATTAATAATTGATTAAAACTTTCTCGTCTAAGACACATTCTGAAAAATATTATATAGTTACTGTTCTATAGGCCCTTTATTTGATAGTCTGAGTTGCCATATCTAAGTTCTGACCTGGAGATGGAGTAAATATGGTCAATATATCACTACATTCTACATTGCACCCTGCGCCCTCTGTCGACTATGTCGAGAGATTAATGCTTCTACCAAACTATGACTTTCTACTATTATATTATTTATCTATATGACCAAACTTCTACAATCCACAGATAGATATCACAAATAGTTTATAGTCAAAATAATCGTCAATTTTGATATCTTTTGCTTTTACATTGTTAAATAAACTTAAAAATGTATACAAAAAGATACTAAAGTTGATCGATTAGTATTTTATTATCGAATCTTCCATACTTCCATAAATTATTGACAGAAACTTCTCCTATACACATAAAGATGGCGCTAGAGGACTGAATATTATTGACATTGTCAACTTTGATTTTATTTTAGCAGGTACACAAGAAAATAAAACCAAAATTGCAAAGATAATAATATGTTGAATATTTATTAAAATGTTTTAAGTGTATTTTTGCGATAAAATTCTGCATTTCTGTTTAACGAGTGCACATGTATCTACGTTATATAGTGCGGGTTATAAGTGTTTGTGTGCAAAATTCATTGATACTTTGATTTTTAATATTTACATGCCAAAATTATGGTAAATGTACATTCAATTCAAGCACACTTAAAAAAATTCCGAATTGAATTTGACAGGCAACTGTTGCCAATTTTAAAGTTTGCTTGGTATTGTAAAATACTATTTCAGTTTTAGAACATGATTCATTGAATATCTATCAGAAAGTGACTTCAAGTACAATTACATGACTAAAATACTCAACGTAACATTTCCTTATAGCTATAATAACATTTAAAAATTAAAATATGTATAGAAATTTAAATTCAATTTGATCCACAATTTGTGTTACATTGTGACAGTGCATGAATAGGAATAGTTGCGAAAATATAAATTACATTAGTTTATTTATAAAAAGTCTTATGAAAATATTTTTACCAAGTAGACCTGTACTTTTGTGAACTCCCTACTCCCTAGGATAATTCATACGAAAACAAAACTATCCAAACTGTATATAGGTCATTCAGATGACCTACATACAGTTTTGCTACTAAATAATTTATAATGCCGAAAATTCAATTTTGAAAATGTGTCAATATTTTACACAATTTTTTATTCACAAATTATATATTTTTGGAAAAAATTGTGAAATTGGCAATACCGCTACCGCAGCTGTCAAATTTACTAGTGTGAAAATGAGTGAGACAAAGTGTACATTTACCTAAAATTGTAAATTATATAGTTCTTCATAATATTCTAGTCGGGTCCATATGACTTTTCTGTAGTGTGTTCTAATAAAGTGATTTAGTTACTGGAGAAAATGGAAGTGTGGACTGAAACGTCAGGTAAGAATTATGACATATTCTAGGTTAGAGGTCCCAATTTTTATGTTTATTTTTGTTGATCAAAAGTCTATCTGCTTCTATCATTATTTATTTATATTAAATAAAACTTCACCAATATTTATTTAAGGATAGTATTTTAAGTTAGGCTCGCTTAAGTTTCCCTAAACAAGTTTTTTAAAAAGTAGGCAGCTGCCTAGAGAGATATTTATAGATCTGCAGATGGCTACTATTTGCAATCTGACAACCAACTATTCAGCCAAATTTGAATGATTTCTTTCCCATTTGGACAATTCGTCTATAGATCAACCTAATGTGTAATGTCAAAATCAACTAAAACTGTGTGCCATGACTAGAAATTTGTAACCTTATAAATGTTCATCACTTGTTTATGTGTAACTAATTCCCTAATTCCTATGCAACTATGTATAGTTACATAGGAATTAGGGTTTTACCAGCATGTCCTCCTTAAAAAGCATAAATGTAGTGTTGAGTTATTGAAGATATGTATTGAACCTCAACTGTCAAATAAAAAACACCAGGGTTTTCTTCTATTATTATACTTTATTTTTTTAAAGAATATTAAGAATAAATAAAAGTTTTCTCAAACTTCTTCTCATACTGTTTTACAGTATGACACCCGTGTAACAATAAATAGTTAATAGTAACCAATGTTTATTAAGGGAATCTTCATGCATATGAAGACAAAGTAAAGAATATGAGAAGAAACTGCAATGTTTTATTTAATAATTCATAACTTTGAAGCATATCAATGTATCAAATTGAATGGACAGAAAATGTATAGAGTGAAATCAGTCTTGACATCTAAAAGCTGTATTTCACTTTATCTAGTTATCTATAGTGTTCTTTTGTGCATTACTTTCCATTTATCTGAACCTGTCATTATGGCATGATTGTGAGTTTCTTTTTTTTTTGTTGCAGTTGTCATAAATCTTTCTGGATTTATATCTGTGTGCAGGGTCTTCAGGTTGTAATGTTTACTTGCATAAACATTATAGGCATGCAGTGTTTGGCATATTCTTCTGTCCCTGTACTCTGTATATAAGGCATCAACTGTTGCGATAAGTCTTTTGTGTATTGTGATTTCACTATTTCTGTATCCCATTTCTAACAAAATCTCTAATTCTAAATTGGACGGTGTTATGCATCACTAGATCAAGCGCAATTTTCTCAAATTGTGGATTATGGTGCTTTCTGGTGGGAAATAGCATAAACTATCTATATAATAAATACTTGTAATAATATATAAATAATATAAAATAATAAAAACTTGTATGCGTTACCAGTCAAATACAACTGTTGCTAAATTATCCCTCTAGATCTCTTTCAGACAATAATATAGGTACCTATAATGTTAGTTTTTAGCAACGCGTTTCGTTTGTACGTTACTCGCCAGATGGAAATACATGTATTTATTTTTTGCCGTAATTTCTGCAAACGTTACCAGTATACCAGTTACCAGTATTTTTCAACTGGTGCAAGTTGGGAGCATGGGATTTGGGGCAAAATGTGTTTTAGCACTATGTTCAACAATCCAAAATAAACCTTTATCGACAGTTTATTTCGATAATTATTTTACAAGTTTAGAACTTATTACCTATCTTCGTTATTTTGGATTGTTGAACATAGTGCTAAAACACATTTTACCCCAAATCCCATGTTATTTTCCTCATCCGTAAAATGATGGTTTCTAAATGTATCGTTTCCTCCATAGGGAAAGAAATCATACACTATCCCTGATACGCCACAACGAACAAACATTTTGAAACCCCATTTTTTGGTTTGATATTCACATATTGTCTTCTCGAGTATGCCTTTTTTCCCTTGTATGGGACCATCATTTCATCCACTGAACATCTAGACTCTGATTCAATTGTGAGACAGTTTCTTCGTACACGATCTAAAATAGGCTTTATTTTGAAATATCTGTCATTATTCAACTCCTCTTTGTTGACAAAATGTAGGCTGCGTCGTATTGCTTGATACCTCTTTAGTGACATTACATTTGCAATAAGTTCATAACGCGTCTCTTGAGACCAATAGTCCATGTACGCCGGCATGTCAACAATCCCCAATAAAATTTCGATAGCTAACAAATCGTGCATCTCATCTATAATTGTGTCTACACATTTGTGAAATATTTGTGTCGAGTACAGGTTAGTCTGTTCTACGATTAATTCAACAATATCTGGACTAAAAAACATTTTAAAATATTGCAAAGATGTTTCTATATTTTGGGGTTTTGTAAAATCATTACTCTGTTCTGTTGTTACCTCATATTCAAAATCATCAGTTGTCCAGTTGAATGAAGGCTCGTCTTTTTTCTCCTTCCGTTTTATTGAAGAACTTGCTTGTTTTTGGACCACTGGAGAAAATTGTGGCACTACTGAGGGAGTAGCTGCTGCTAGTCTTACTTTACTGAATGAAACAGGTAATATTTCTACAGCTCCTTCCTTATCTTCTTCAGAAGTTATATTTTCTTCAACATCATCTGTGTCTTCTGTGAATTCTTTTAAAAAATTACGAGATAATACCTCTTGTTCGTCATCACTACTACTCTCTATACTATACAATACATAAAGTTTTGAATGGATTTGCTGAAAAAATATTTACATTACACCAAAAATTTGTTTATAAGTACATAAACAGTACAATGTTTCAAAAATAAGTTCCCAAAAAATTAGCACTGTACAATGAAAAACAATAAACTAATTTAAACACTTACCACTTGTTTATATTTTTCGAATATGTTTTAGAATTTTAAACAAAAATAACATATTAGCTCTCAACCTGCGGTTCTTCAATGTAACAATGTTAAAATGAGACATTATTATAGAATAATCTATGAAGTAATTTTCAGTATTTTTTATATTAATATGTGCTTTAAAAGCAAATTATCTTAGAAACTTCCTCAACACTCTCCAATCCATCAATGTATACTTGATGAAATGGGGACCAGACAACAGAGCAGTATTTAAGACCTGAGCGCACCAGAGAGCAATACAATAATTTGAATACAATAGGTGATAGATCATGACTGTTACGATAAATAAAACCAAGATTACAAAATCCTGTTTCCTTAATTTTAAGAAAATGGCTTCTAAATGTCAATGCACAATCCAATAATACACCCAAATCTCTAATCTCAGTAACTGAATCCAAGAGTACATAATTAAGAACATATCTATTAGTAGCTATTAGATTATTTATGCAACCAAATGAAATACAAGAACATTCAGTTGGATTTAAGCTTAAACCATTTTGTTTTCACCATAAACATATGTTGTTTACATCATCTTGCAGGAGATCTCTATCAGATTTATTATGTAAACAACGGAATATTTTAAGATCATCAGCAAAAAGTAGGAAGTGTGAGTTTTTGATAGCCTTCCCAATATCGTTAATGAACAAGTTAAAAAACAAGGGACCACAATGAGACCCTTGTGGTACACCAGAATGACAATGAAATTCTTTTGAAATATAATTGTTAATACAAACTTGCTGTGTACGTCCCATTAGAAAAATTTTAATCCAATTAACAATGGGGTCACCAAAGCCAGATGCATGAAGTTTGTGGACCAATAGATTATGATTAACCTGGCCAAAGGCCTTTGAGAAATCAGTGTAAACGCTGTGAACCTGAATTTTATTCTCAAATGCACCCAACAAGTATTGTTTATAATTGACAATGTTTGTTACAGTTGATTTCTCGTTAGAAAAACCATGTTGTTCAGCAATAATTATGTTTCTGCAAGCCCAGGTGAGATTTATCGATACCAATTTATCAAGAAGTTTCGGGATTGCTGATTGAATAGTTATACCTCTATAATAATTGTTAACACACTCGCGATTGCCAGATGTATGGATAGGTGTTAGAAAACTATTTTTCCACTATTGTGGAAATAAAGATGATGACAATGATAAATTAAAAATTTGTTGTAAAAGTTTACAAAGGGAAAAAATAAAGTTCTTAATAAGTGATGCAGGTATACCATCAGGCCCTGATGAATATGTAGTTTTTAAACTGCTAATCTCCTCAAAAACATCAGTCAGACTAAACTTCAGACTCTGGAAATCCACACTATAGTCGAATTTAAAATTAGGTACATTATACTCACTATCATTATATGTATCTGAAAAATAACTCAAAACTACTACCTCCAAAAAGAGTCGGGATTACTTGAAAGATTTGCTTGAATATTCTCTAAATAGTTCTTATAACATACTGCTTGTAATGCTTTACATCTTTCCCTTAACACCGAAAATTCCTCATATGAGTTGCCTGATGCTTTAAAATTCTTGTGAGTTATTTTTTTCTGTCTGACAAGCTCAATTAATTCTCGCGAAAACCAAACTGGAAAGTTTAATGATTTAAACCATTTGATGGGAACAGACATATTGATGGCATCATATAAAATATGGTAAAAATTTTCTAAACAGCAATTTATATCTGATTCATCTAATACATCTAATACATGATTGAAGACCTCATATTTAAGAAACAAATTTAAATTGGCTGCATGTAACACTATAGTATAAGCTGAATGATGTTGCGAAGTATTCAATAGAATATCATTTGAAATCAACACTACTCCATCAGTCTGAGTACAGAAAACTAGATCTAAAAAATAGATCAATATTGTTTGAGAGAAAGACAGAAATCAATTTTTCTTATCTGTTGGCTCAGGTGTAGGTTTCTAGTTTGGAACAGATAACGCAGACAGATAAAAAACATGAAGTAGTAGACAAAATTGGTGTAAAAACAAAATAAAACCAAATTTTTATCTGTAGCTGTTACATCCAGTTTTTTTTTTAATTTGTCACAGAGTTGCAATCTGATGACTCAGCTAGAAAAAACACTCCTTGCTAGACCCATTGATTAGAGAAGAAGAGGAAGATCGGAACAATAACATGGATTCCTTGATAACATGGATTAATACATGAGAAATATGGGAATACATACTTGGCGGAGAAAGGCAATGGATAGAGATGATTGGAGAGAAATTTTTGGGGAGGTCAGGACCCATGCAGGGTTGTAAAGCCAGAATGATTGTGAAGCCATTGCAGTGTCAAAGTCTGTTAATTCTGATATGGTACAAAAATAAACAAGAAGACTCAGTCTAGGTCATGGTTCATTTTTAACTCTCCACAAATTTTTGTGTCAATATACTTACATTAAAAACGTTTTTGAGCTCCTTTGTTATCAAACCTTCCATCAAAGACTATACATGCATACAAGGCAACAAAACATCCTGTATAGATAATATTTTTACAAATCTTGACATATTTGATTCTGTTTTATTCAATTCTCATACAGCTGATCATACTGCCCAATAGATAAAACTTGAATTAAATAAATTTGAGTAAAATATAATAAAGAACAAATATTACCAAGAAGAATAAATATTTTTTAGATTCATGTTTTTGTTTTTGATACAATAGAGGTATATAATCAGTAGGATGCTTTTATGAATATGGTTCAGAAATTTTTTATACAATGTTTTCCTCTCAGAAAGAGATAAATACAGCAAATAAAAAAAAATCAAAAAAGCACTTTAAAAATGATGATATAAAAAATTGTAAATCTAGGCTTGATATTTTAATTACACTGTCTAGCATTAATGTTGAATATAAAGATATTTACAGGACAGGAAAACGCAAATACAATTCTTTATTCACTTAATCTCGAAAAAATTGTTTAAAGAATGAACTGAAATTCATTGACTTGACAATTGGTAGAATATATTAACAGTAATTCCAAAATTGAAGGTAATTTCTATTTATGTTGACCCGCAGGTGCTTTCTAACGAAATAAATCAATTTAAGTATGGCAAATACACCGTAACCTCCTTTTTAAAAGGCCAAAATATATGACATTTTATTGACCTCTATTGATACGTTTATAGCTTTTTTTATTTTATTTTGTTATCGAAATAAAGTTTAAAAATCTTTCCCTGACAAAATCAGTAACACTTGTGTACAAGTTACGATTTTTACTACATATAAACTGCGCCATCTTCAATTTCCTTCGACTAACGAATAGCATTATATAACTGTATACATTTCGACATAAATTTCGCACGAAATGAAAATTCGCGGAATCGTTTACAGAACATACAACATCCAAAACGCCCCAATTCTCTCTCATAATATTCCGAGAACCCTCCCCCGACCGCGACGTTGGCCCTACAGCTCGATTCCGAAAACTATAAAATATTTTCGCGCTTTAGAAACTGTTGGAAATTCGCGGAAGGAAAATTTAGTGTCGGTTTCGATTAAACGGGTACTGTACTGCCAATTTGTGGTCCATCAACGGAATATGGAGAGTGCTTTACACAAAAATCAGGATTGTACTGAGGGGGTGTACTTTTACAACTTTAAAAGGGAGAATAAACACAACAGAGTATTATGTCTACTCCATAGGTGGAGTTTAATGATTTATTTTAGTAATGAACCCCTCTTTTCATCGATATATTTTACATTCTGTTAAAACAATTACATACAATTTTTATTTTTGACGAATGCTTTGGCGCATTCACCGATTTTTTAATAATTTTAAAATCTCGCTACATTCTACATTTTAAGATCTCTGTAACTCTCAACACTTTTTGTTGGGTTAAATAAAGAGCGATGAAACCTATGGTTTTTGGTCCCTTTTTGAAGATAGATAATAGGTATTAGGATGCTTGATCTCCATTCTTGAGGAATTTTGTTTTGTTTGATTAATTTTAATAGTTGTTCGGCAGATTTGGTCCTCCTTACTTTAGAAGTTCGTTTGGTATTATGTCCTCTGCTGGTCATTTTCTATTTTTTAATTTCCTTAACGCTTTCTTTGCCTCTTCTCAATATTTATTTCTTCGTTTGTCATCACCTCTGGTGTTAGTGGTTCATTACCGTCACCTTTAGCAAATAGGGATCGAAAGCATTCTACCCATGTTTCCTTCTGAATGTGTTTCGTTTTTATTAGTTCGTTCATCTCTTATCTTTTTCCTCTAATCATTCTCCATATATCTTTTCGTGTTCTATCTGTTTTTAGAATCACTGCCAGTGTTCCATTTTTATTTGTCTAACTAAAGTATTCGTTTCGTGTTGTGTTTGTTGTGTTCTGTTTTGTAAAAAGGCTTTTTAATTATTCAAATATAATTAATATTAATTTCTTCAAAAATAAATAATATGTAATTATTCAAATTAAACCAGTTTATTCATTTAAATGTTTATTTAACTTCGCTGAAGATAATGTAAATGTAGCAAGATCTCCGAGATTATGGCATTTAGGTATAGGGAACACTACATGCAAAATAATCAGTATTTCTTAACTTCGTTAGATTTTCAGAAAAACGGAAGATCTGACATGACTGTAAATACCACCATAGTATATCATAAAACCTATAAAAATCGTGCAAGGCGTTTCATCAAAATTGATGAATTGACGATACTTGAGGCTTTCGAAATGTGGTGCTATAGAAGAATTTTAAAAGTTTCCTGGATGGAGGTCTCAGCAAGACTACTGAGAACATAAAAAGTATCAAGCAGAGAAAGCTGGAATATTTCGGACATGTAATGAGAGGTCCGAAATATAGGTTGCTACAAAATATCATGCAAGGAAAAATAGCAGGCAAACGCAGTCCAGGACGAAGAAGAACCTCATGGTTGAAGAACTTGCGAGGTTGGTATGGTGTTGATACAAGCATGCTATTTAGGGTGGCAGTGAATAAAATTAAGATATATTTCATCTAATTTACATACCGATGCACGTCATTATCTACGTCAGAGATCGAAGTAGACATAGTTGCCAGTTGCCAAGTATAAAAAAATCCTGACTCCATTTTAAATCAAATAGGTCACATAATTATTGCAAAAGTATTACCATCTTTTTACAACGACTATTTAAATTCTTACGTGACATTTTTGAAATAAAATACACTAATTTTGTTCTAAAAAGAACAGATTTTATTAAATAGGTAAAAATATAAAACAAGAGGTATTCATTTTAAAATTCGAAATAATAAAGTACAAAAAGTGTCAACACCACAACTGTTGAATAAGTGTTACCAATTTATGCCAAAATTTCACCTTCGTTCGATTTCAGTTACTGTGTGTTCCGAACAAATGGTCTTCATAAAAACGCTTTATAATGCATTTATACATATTAAATGATACATATTTGCCCGATTTCACCAACGATACCTAAACAGTTGCCTTCAAAAGCAATTCTTATCGAAAAGAACTTCCTAAGTCAATACTTAGGAACACTAGCGTTTCACAACTAAAAGAACTGCTTATCTAGGAAATTCTTTCTTAGGTATTACTTTGGGTACGTTTGAACTATTATTGATAAATAAAAAGAAGAATAAGAAGTTATAACCTCACTTTTTTATTTGTTATTGAATTGTTTTCCAAGTTGGTTTTATTCAGTTTTGTCGTGTTATAGTTATTTTAATTAGAAGTTAGTTATTTGTAAATAAGGTTTGTTTAGTTTTGTAAATTATTTATATACGTCTAGTGAAATGGAGGAAAAGAAAAGGGTTGTAAATTTCATATTAAATAGGCGGAGAGCATATTAAATAAAATTAAAAATGAGTTGATTACAATGTTATACAGTATAATACATTTTTTATCTAATTTTAATTTCAGATAATGAAGAAGTGCCACCAGCTCTATTGTCATTATTGAAATAATTTTAAAATAAAACATATCTTGAAAATTGTTTTTTATTTTATATTTTTAATAATACACTTTTAATGAAATCATGAATGGGTTTTTGAAAGAAAATACCAGTTTGTTAGGTAGAATAGAATATCATTTTCTATTTGTTCCAACATATGTAAAACTGTTGGTTTAGACATTCGAAACCTTCTAAAAAAATCCACATAGTCCAAAGTTTCAAAATAATTTGGTCGATTCTTGATAACTCGAGGTCTTCTTTCTGTTTCTTCTTCAGAATCAGATCAGGAATCGAATAGGTCTAGATTTTCGATAAACTGTAGTGCTTCCATATTATAAATAGTACCAAAGCAACAATTCATTGATATAAAATAATACAAAAATAACTAACTATAGAGTAACAATACACAAATTACGGTAAGAAGCAAATTATTGACAAATTTCACAAGTACATCCGTCAAAACTGTTAAAACATAACCTCACTTTTAACTATAAGTAATACCTAAACTGTTTAGGTAGATCGCAAAACGTATCCTACCATTAGGTAATGCTTAAGCGGTTTAGGCAATTCTTAGCGTATGATGAAATCCGTTTTAGAGCTAGGAAGTACCTAAGCCTGCTTAGGTAATTCTTAAATATTTAGGTATCGTCCGTGAAATCGGGCAATTATTGTGTATTTCTTTAAGTTAACATTAATATAAATTTTTAAATATTATTTCTACGTGTATATAATAAAATATGTCTAGTGGCTGTAATGCCAGTGTACTCGGCAAAGTGATTCTAAAAAAAGAACACACCTATCGCCTAAATATTTCGTGTTGGTATCATGTGACGTCACGGGCTATGACGCCGATGACATGCATCGGTATGTAAATTAGATCAATTGTAGCTATGATGGTAACCAACGTTCTGAAAGGACATGGTACAGGAAAAGAGAAGAACAATATTTTGAAAATACTTTTTCACAATATTCTATATTTAAAAAAAAATACACTTTTGATTGGGTTAAATAAAAGATTTGCTATTACATATATTAATATTGTACGAAAGCAGGTGAAACAACACATCTTAATTAGTTAAAAAAATATATAGAAGACTACTTTAGAGAAAGAATATTGAACTTTCGTGTATATGGTCAGAGTTTTGAATGACCTATAGCTTGTGCCTTTTTGTTTCCTAAAGTCAGGTTGATATTTCCCATTTACAAGATTATTACTTAACCTATAAAAGAAAAACAAAAAATTTGTCAAACAAAAAAGTCACGTGGGGCGAAATCTAGAGAAAACGGTGGATGGGGAAACAGTTCGTAGCCCAATTAGACCAATTTCGCCAAGGGGGCTTGTTTTTTCTGCAATTTGGCGTCGAATCAACCCAATAGTTCGGTGTAGTAGAGACTTGTAATCGTTTTGCCGTTCTCTAGGTAGTCAATGTAGATAACCCCTTGTGATTTCCAGAAGATGTTGAAAATCGCCTTTTCGGTCCATAGAACAGTCTTCGTCTTCGTCAGAGCACGTTCGCCGGATGTCGTCCACCGTCAATATTACGTCGACAGTTACGAAATGACGTAAAAACTCCTTCGGATTACGCTTAAATAGCGTCAAATACTGCTCTGAAGTGGTTTCACGGTTGCGCTTGTTGTGCGGCATCTGTCACGCCGACAGATTACTCATGTTGAAAAATTAATGCAGGATATGACATAGTCGATTTTTTGGGATACTGTCTCAGCTATCCCGCGCACCTTCAGTCGCGTGTCTGCCAATACGAGATCGTGGATTTTTGTCTTGTTATCCTCCGTGGTAGCCATTTTTGGGGCTTCTAGGCATTTCTCATCAAAAACCGAAGTGCGACCACGTTGAAACTCGTTAAGCCAATTTTTGTCAGTTGCCATCGACGGAGAAGAGTCACCATATTCAGCACCCTAGCACTTTTTGATTTCGCTACGCGATTTTCCCTCCCAACTTCTTGTTTCTTCATATAGAGTTCAAACCGAGTTCTTACACAGTCTTCTTGAAGGTAAAATCTCGAAACACGAGTGGGAGAATGGTGGATCTCTTATTGAAAGTAAACACGTCTACTTTTATATATATTGGTTATGCGAATGGATCTGGTAATCCAAAGTCATATTTCCAACCACACACACATACTTTCATAAATTTTTATATTTCATACTAGATTTGCCTATTTGTAGTATGCAAACGAACAACAAACAATAAAAACTCTCGCTAAATAATAAACCACCCCTCAGCTGACGCAAAAATCAATCGAACAATACGGTTTTCGTTGTGAGATTTTAAAATTTATCCAGACCTCAATCCATTTTGTGTACTAATATCATTTCCCGAGAAGTATGACAGATTCCCGCACGGTAAACATGACAGATTCCCAGCGTGTGCGAGTATAATTTGTTCCAGTAACACAATACATATTATTTGGTAGATGGAAAGATGCAGAGAAGTGAGGCAATGATCGGGATGCCGAATTAGGTCGGTCATTGGGTCAACCACCTCTTTCCAGCTTTAACCCACTTTCGGAAAACGGGACCGTGTTGCACAGGAACTAAACCAGATAAGTAGAGATGGGACACTGATGAGAGCTGTAATAATGGATAAAACACATCGCAATCCTAAATATTAGTAAATGTAATATTATATTGGGATTAAACCACAACCAATTAATAAACATCTATAACTGATAGATGCGTTTGAAAAAACAGGATTTATCATGTTAGGAATATCTGACACTCAAAAATTGTCATATTTAATGTTTGTGGGGTAAGAGTTGAAGAAAGAGCCCAGGCAGGAGTGGCTGTACTGATACATAAGAACTATATTCGCTCCGTGCGTGACTGACGCGACACCTACCGCCTTCATCTGACAGTTTTGGACCTCCCAATTTTCAGGTTAAACATATGACATATGTTTGACATTGTTAAATACATGCGAAATTAGCAATTATTATTAATTAGTTTTTTAATTATATTTTTTCAGTTTATGTACAAAATAAATGTAGTATTAAAAACTGGGTTTCTCAAAATTCATCATAATATATCTTTTCAATCCCAAACGGAAAATAAAGGGAAAATGTAGTATTTTTCACGTGAAAGAGCATATAATTAAAAACGATAATAGTAAAAGTTATGATATAAAATCTAAAGTCATCAGGCAGCAGGCACTCCGCAGTTAGCTTATATTATTATTAAGGTAAATATTATTATTTAAATATTATTTAAGGTAAATTATTTAAATTGTTTCTTTTTCAATTGCATAAAAATGAAATTATGTGATATTTAATTTTTCATATTAATAGCAAGAATCCATCTTTTTCCTTTCTCTAATTTATATGTAACCGTTGGGAACCTATAAAAACTACACTCGCAATTTTTGTTATTATTAGCACAATTAAATACGCAACATTTATTTGCACTCATTTTTTGATAAAATTTATGCGTAAAAAGATAGGTCCAATTATGTCAGATTTCGCCGCTACGCACGCTGGTATCGTTTCAAGGTATCCCTACCATGGTCATGCACGGAGCGAATAGCAAAAATTAATAAATGGAAGTTTATTTCTGAAAAGGTACTAAGGTTAGATTACGACATCGGGAAAAATGAGAAGATAACCATTATTGTAGGGTTTGGACCATCCGATAACGAAGCTAGGAAAATAAAGATACTTTTGTGACAGTTTGCAGGATGAGATGGACATTCTGGACAACAAAGTTATAGTAACCGGAGGTTTTAATGGAAGGGTAGGAATGGAAGTGATCAAAAGGACTATCCAGTCGGAAAATGTGGAGAAATGATGAAAAACAATAAAGGAAATAGAGTCATAGATTTCTGTCTAAATAGCAAGATAGTAGTCTATACGACACTGTTTAAACACAAAGATAAATATAAATACTCCAGGATCATGGAGAGCAAGGGGTAAAGATTTATAATCGATTTATTTCTGGTACAAAAAAGTTCTATCGAGATATTACAGGATGTACGTGTCGAGAGAGGATAGAAGTAGAACTTAGTTTGTATAGAAATCAGAACGATATCGTCTGGCAGAACGTATGGCTGAGGTATTCTCTATCAATGGATATTCCTTTGTTCTGCCAGTTCATTTTGCTGAATATATTTTCTAGAGTTACACTGAAGAGCTTTGGTGATATTGTGTCTGCTTGTCGGACGCCTCTAGTAGTGGGAAATTCTGGAGTGCTTTCATAAATTTTTACCTTAACTTTTGCTAGTCTGTAAATATTTGCTAAAGTTTATATATACGGTTTGTCAATTCCTTGGTTGCTCAAAGCTTCTATTACTGCCTTGGGATATATAGAATCGAAAGCCTTCTCGAAATCCATGAAGGATAATGTTAGCGGTATTTCATATTCTTTAGCTCTACTCACTAGTTCTCGGAAGTGTATGAATATATGATCTATGGTACTGAATCCACTTCTGAAGCCAGCTTGTTCTTTCGGCTGTGCAGCATCTACTTCTTCTTCTTCTTCTTCTGGTAGCACTACAACCCGGGGTGGGTCTTGGCTGACTGCACAACCTGCTTCCATCTCGAATGGTCATCCATGATGTTTAAGTCAGTGGGTAGCCCCATTGTTCTCAAATCTAACCTGTCCTAAGGGCATTCTCCCTGTCGGGACTTCTTCTAGCATCTCCCAGCATCTACTGCGTTTGTTAATCTGTTGTTGATGATCTCTGAATATCTTGTATACGATTGGTAGTAGACTTATAGGTTTCTAGTTTTTGATATCCTCTTTGCTATTCCAGTGGTTTGGTATGCATCTCGATTTTAGACAGTTTTTAAGCAGTTTGCCAGCGTATTTAAGCAGTTTTACTCATATACCATCTATTTCAGCTGCTTTACCGCTTTCCATTTTTGAAATTGTCGATTCTGCTTCTTCCGGAATGACTTCTAGTACAGCTTCTTATATATGATATATAATCAAAACATTTATATTATACAGTTATAAATCTCTATTGGTTTCTGAGCTAAGAAATCTACATACTTGTGTAGAAAGTGATATAACAAATTAAAAATATAATATAAATGCTGTTACATATGGGATTATGCATGAAACACATACCACATGAGGGGCTATGAACATAAGAGAGTCGGATATCTGGTGTTTTGATCAAATCAATTTAGTATAGTTTAGTTTAAGTTAAGATTATTTATTTAATAGTGATGAGCACAATTTTCTTCTAAACGGTCACACACAACTTCCTTCTCTTCTTCAAGTCCGTCTACATATGAAGCAACAATAATATTTTTGAACCAAAGAAGGCTTTAATTTCTTACCAATTTGCACCAAAAATAATATTTAATATTTCATTCACATCCTTCTTTTTTGCTGCGCTAATTGGATGAACTAAAGGAGTTTCTTCAAGAGGATTTTCCAGTATTTTTTCCTAGTCTTGTGTTGCTTAAGAAGGCTATATTTGTGTAGCTCTGGTTGAAACCGATAGAACTTATTGCCTTTAACCCATATCAACTACACTTGGTTCTTGGTCATAAATTTCTCAATGAATTTTTTTTTGTTTCACCAATTTTAGGTAAATGTTTCAAATAATTATTATCAAGTAACTTTACATCCTTCCAATCAGTTCCAAGTACCTTCACAGTTCCAACTTTTTTATATTCTTCAAGGAACTTTTCTTTATTAATAAGAGTAAGTTTTTTTCATAACAATTTTTCTGCTCTTACAACAACTCTATCGCCTGGTAAAAAAATGGCCCCTGACGGAGAAATTAATAGTGATATTTGTCAAGCTGCCTTCATGGGCTGCTTTAAGGTACATTAAGGTATGAAGCACATGATTGTTTTTGTTCAGTACATCCATCAAAAAACAATCGCTGGTAGGTTACATCTGTAAAGTTATCTGATGGAAGGTAATTAAGAAGAAGAGCAGAAGCTACTTCAGTCGAATCGCGCTCTGCTTGCTCTTCAGTCTAGATATAAAAGTACTGGGTTGTTATTCCTAATATCTGTTACTCAAACATTAGAGAATTACACTTAAGAACAGTAGAGACTTAATTGTCTGGCATAAAAAGCATGTTGGATAGGCATTCGAGGAAGTGGTTGCAACTGCTGCATGTCAAAGCATAAAGTTTTCTCTTCTTCAGAATAAGGTGAAAACATACGCTAGTAATTCCCGCAATACTTGTGGGCTGTGTTTTAGCAATTCTTTAGTAATGCTTTTCGATTTTTAGATATCGTATTTCATCTTTGACTTTTTGTACTGTTATTTCATCGTATTCCACTTCATATCTTGTAAGGGTGTTCGTGAATTGTGGTCTTGTTTCAGTCAGAAGTTGTGAGTAATGTTCGATCCAAAATCTTTATTTTATTAAATATTCTGCACAATTCCTTTCTGTTTGTTTTCAGGTTTTTTACCGTTTTCCATGCTTCTCCTGATCTTGTTGACCGTATATTTGTTGAGCTCTTCGCATTTACTTTCTCAGGAAACATCTTTTGCTTTAGTTATTAGATTTTTTACTTCTCTGTTTGCGGTTGCGTATCCTCGTCTATCGTTTGGGTCATTTTTTTGCAGCCACTTACCTGTATTATCATGCTGGTGATTTAGTTATTGTGGCAAATAGCCAAATAGACCTATAGAAAAGTTTGCAAATTCGGAATGAATGTTTTAATAAATACAAAATGAAAATCAACGTAGACAAAACTGAGATTATTGTAGTTTCCAAGAAAGAAAGTGATAATAGAATAGATCAAACACAGATTAAGCAAGCTGAAAATTTCAAATATTTGGGCTGGATTGTAATTGAGGAGGGGAAAATAGAACAAGAAATCAACAACAGAGTAACGAATACGACTTAAGTTAACTACACATTATACAAGGCATTTATTCTAAGAAGATAAAGTGATACCTCTAGGAATAAGCAAAACGATCGAAAATATCTACAAAAACAACCCAATAAAAGTAAAAGTAGAAGAAGAACTAACCGACCCTATTGAAGCTGGCAATGTGGTAAGACAGGAAGATTCCTCGAGTCCTCTATTGTTCAACCTGATTATGGATGTAATAATAAAAATATTAAGAACTAAAAAAGGATACCAAATGGGAGAAAAACAACTTAAAATAATCTGCTATGTAGACGACGCAATACTCTCTTAAAGTGAAGAGGATTTACAACGTATGCTGCACCAATTTAATATAACTGCCGGAAAAATTTAACATGTTAATTTCCCCAAAAAAGACAAAATGCATGGTTACAACAGCAAATTTACTAAGATGTAAATTGGAGCTGGAAGATCAGATAATAGAACATACTCGATACTGGAAACTAATAGATACGGAAATCTCGAAACCGAAGTGTAAGATCAAGTGAATAGAGCAATCAGAGCCGCAATTAAACAATATGGAGAAATAAAAATGTCGGGAAAGAAACGAAAGGCAGAATTTACAAAACAGTCATCAGATCAATAATGACATACGTGGCAGAAATAAGACCTGATACAGAGAGGACAAAAAGGATGTTAGAAACAGCCGACATAAAAACACTTAGAAAAATTGATAGTAAGACACTATGGGACAGAGCTAGAAGTACATATATATGACGTAGATGCAAGGTGGAGAACATCAACAACTGGGTAAGAAATAGAAGAGTAGAATGGAACGATTATATAGGCCGAATGACAACAAATAGAGTAGTAAAGACGGCAAGAGACGGTTCCCCAATGGGAAGACGATAAGTAGGAAGACCACAAAAACGATGGAACTACAACTTGCTGGAGGCACATTGAAAAACAGACAGATCATGTCTGTCAAGAAGAAGAAGATTTATTCTAAGAAAGGAGATCAGTATCAGCACCAAAATAAAAGTATTTAACAGTATATACGTGCCCGTGCTACTACACGTCTCAGAAACATGGAAGTTTGGAAGAAACTTGAAACTTTTAAGTGACAGGGACAAAACTAGGATATAAGCGTGTGAAATGATAGATTGGGAAAGGATTTTATATGGGAACAATTTAATGTTTTATCGGTTTATCACAAAAACAATTTGCGTGGTTCGGTCATATCGTCCGTATGGATGATAATAGGAAAGTGAAGTAAGTGTGGCAAACAGTAGTGGAAAAAAGCGAACAAGAGGCAGAACAGTAATGATGTGGAATGAGCGGATTTGATGGCAAAGAACCGCCTTCTTTGGAGAGCCTTCTACTCACAAAACCCCGAAGGTCTAACACCCTTAAGGGTAAACAAGGCTAAAGGATTAAGTAAAGGTCATCACAAGAATTCAAAAAAAATTCACTACCTTGCATCCAATGTTCTGTGATACAAATGATGTTAATGCTTTTATTTGCAATAAATTTCTCAGTACAATATTTATATCGTCGATTATGTTGTGTAAAGATTGGACTAATAATAAGTCCATTGAAAGAGTGAGTAAAATTAAATACCTGGGATCGTGGCTTTTTGAAGACTGGACATCGGACAGGAAAGTAAAATGTCGCATTGAGCAAGCTCGACAAGCTTTCGTAAAATTCAAGAAAGTACTGACTTGTTCAGAGTTTGATCTTTAACTGAGACTAAGGTTTACTAAGTGCTATGTATGGTCAGTGCTGCTATATGGCGTAGAGGGCTGGACACTCAAAACGAGGGATATAAACAAATTAGAAGCTTTCGAAATGTGGCTTTATCGCCGTATTCTAAAAATACCATGGACAGCGGAAATCACAAATATAGATGTCCTTAAAAGAATAGACCAAGAATAGACCGAAAAAGGAAAACGGCGTATCTAGTTCACATCATGCGAAATGAAAAATACCAGTTCCTCCAACTTATAATCGAGGGTAAAATTGAAGGCAAGAGAGGAATGGGACGCAAGAAAATGTCTTGGCTCCGAAATATAAGGCAATGGACAGGGATTAACGACATACAATCTCTGATACATATTGCAATAAATAGAGAATTAATAGAAAATGTGATCGCTAATATCCATTAGTGGATTTGCATCTGAAGAAGAAGAAGAAATATTGGACATTGAAGTGCATTACAGTGAACTGTAAAGATAATTTCTTATATGAGTTAAGGATCTTCGGCCCCGACGAAGACTTTCTTGTTTATATTAAACTTTTCCTTTAAGTCGTCTGACTTAAATCCACATCGTCTGAATGAATAAATTAGTTTGTTAAGTAATCGAAATCTTACTTTAAATAATAATAATATAAAGAACTGCATAAATCCGATCGTTCCAAAGTAACTATCCAACTCTAGTCTCCTCGCTCTCCCTATTCCCTCTTCCTGGAAACGTGCTCGTACTTCGCTCTGATCCCGATGTGTCTCGTTATCACTGGCATATTAAGTGTACGTGGAATCGGTATACTGCGCTTTTCTCTTTACCGGGAATCGTCTTAAACGCTTTACCGCGAAACTTGCCCTGCCGCCTCGATTCATCTCGAAGCTCGTGAACCTTCATTGTGTTCGATAATGTATTGAACCTTGTTGTTCTCGGTAGAAGCTTTTCTAAACAGTGAGGTTATGTTACGGCTTTGTTTTACTCTTCTCGCTAGCTGTAAAGTGGCTTTTGAAAATGTGTAAGTATTCTCTATGCGTCTCTAGATATAAGTATGTGTCAACGGAGGCTTATGGATTACTTGTTGATTGTTGAGCAGTTAGGCAAAAATGTAACTATACTCGATTCGGAAAAGCACGATAGCACAGTTTTTATGACAGAATATATAATTGTCTTTATACAGGGCTGAGTAGAAAAGTGAAAAGTAGAAAAATTGTACATATCGATTCTTGTCTTAGTTTTGTAGAAGAATTTAAAAAAACATGACTACCCAAACAATCGTCAAATCTAATACAACATAAAATGCAAATGAGCAAATGTAAGACATTACGCTCGAATTGCAAGCCTCAGAGGTGGAAAGTGGAGTTAACTTTACTACAAAGAAATAGAAAAATGTCGAATAAGTGTTCGAGCAATTTGTACAGTGCCGTGTAATTATTAACAAATACAATTCAATTCTTTCCAAAAAGCACATAAATTTATTACATTACTAAATATACCTCAGTCTATATGCAAAAAAATCATAGCTTTCACGTAAAAATCTTAGACAGGATGACAAATCCTTAATGGCACAAAGCTGATTTTGCTTTGTTTTTTTCAAACTATTATAAAAAGCAAAACAGTTAATTTTTTGACTATAAAACGTTTCATACACATTTTAGAGAAAAATGGTTCAAATAAAAGTTGTAGATTATAAAGTTCTTTAATTTGCGAGTTTCTAAATTAAAATACACTACAAATTGACCGAGATATTGCAAAAAAAATATTTTTTGCAATTATTTATAAATGTTTATAACTTTGTTTTTTGCATAATAGCATGTTATACAACTACTTGAAATTATGGCAATTATTGAATTATTAAAGTGTGCTAAATCTCAGCTGTACTGACTAAATATAGTCCGTCTAGAAAGCATCCGGAATTTTCTATTTTTCCCAATTTTAATAGATTTCCTTTTTGTAACATTTTAAGACAAAAGTAATGCATCAAGTAGTTTGTGCCGACAGTAGGTTATGGACAAAATCGCATCAAACACCATCCGTCAAATATTGTTTTTTGTAAACAGACTTAAGATTTGTCAAATAATGTCGCAAGTAGAAAAAAGAAAAGTGGTGGAATATTTGTATAGGGTGTCCGAAACGTTAAAAAATTAGTGTAATTGACTGAACTGGGAAAAAGTGCAGTGTATGAGACAATAAAGAGAATAAAAAATGGCATAGAGGTCTAGGGTTTCGAAAATTAGCGAACAGATTTGGAAATATCAAAAAGCAAGGCTACGTATAAAGGAATCCAAAAAAAATCCATTCAATGACACCTCTGCAAAAGCAACGAAGAATAGATTTTTAATACGATTAGATAACGTTTTCGAGAAGATAGTTTTAATAATATGTTTATATCTGATGAAAGTTTTTTCCAGCTTGGTGCAAATTATCTAAAAGTCCTATCAAGAGAAAATGTTATCGTTCAAATTTCCAAATTTGCCACTAAACTAATGGTTTGAGAAGCAATATCTCAGCGTGGTGCTACACCTCCCTTTAAAGTTAGTGGTACTGTTGATAGTGCGAAATATTGTGACATCCTAAATGGTTTTCTTCTTGAAACGGCTCATGTTTTATATCCAGATGGGTGACATTTTCAGCAAGGTAATGCAAGATGTTATACTTCTGGTTATACTCAATCTTGGATGCAAGAACACGAAGTGGCAAAAATTTCGTGGCCAGCAGCATCTCCAGATCTTAGCCCTATTGAAAACACATGGGGACTGATGAAGATTAAAGTGGAACGAGCAGAGCCACGAGATAAAGAAAGTTTCTATTTCTAATGATAGCTTTAATTTAGGACAATACTCTTAAGCAAATTGCTTTCAATAATGGTTATGATCCTATTATCTATAAGCTTCTAAATAGAGCTAAACTCAAAATTGCAGAAATGCTTGCATATTCATCACAAAGTTTTCTTCAACCTAATACTTCAAATAACATCAGATATTTCTCCTTTACTTATATTAGCAACATTTCCAATAAAATATCTAAACTTTTTACTTCTACAATTGAAAACATCAAAATTTCCTTCAATTCACACAACACTTTAGGTTCCTTTTTAATTAACACCAAAGATAGGATGAACACACTTGACAAAAGTGGTATTTACAAATTAAAATGTGATGATTGTGATGCCTCTTATGTAGGTAGAACCATTAGAAAGTTATCCACTAGAGTTTAAGAACATTTGAAAAGACCAAACTCTTCAAGTTTTGGTCAACACTTATTATCCAGTAAACACAATTTTAACATCAATACTGGTTCATCTATTTTACATGACATTAGTAGAAAGAACAACTATCTTATTTTAGTATTTTAATTACATAGTCAGATTTCTTCTTTTCTACAGTACTGATAGTGCTTGGTAGACAATTTTATTGTAGTCAACTATCCACCTTTTAATATATTGTTTAGTCTATTTCTTGCGTTCATACTTTACGTCGACTTCAGTTGCTCTCAAACTAACACCCTAATTATTATAGATAGGTTTGAGTGTGAGATCTGGATTATGCAATCTACTTACAAATATTCTATAATAATTTCATATTTCATAATTTGACTCCCAATAGTAGTGCCAGTTGGACCTTTGGTCAATGCTCAGTTTCATAGAATTTTGAAATGTGCAAATCACATATCTATGATTGTGACTGCCCATCCAAGCTGTCATATGTCACATGTCATCTCAACATGTCACATGTCTTCCGTTAGACCGGGAGCCATTCTGTCTCCGGCTTCCGTACACAATGTAGCTTCGACTATTTTTATTAATTTTAATGTGTGTCCTTGTGTAGTGCAGTGTGATGTACTATTTTATGTTTATAACATTTTATTCTTGTCGGACAGGCCACAATTGACGAAGTAAGTCCAAAACTTCGAGTTTTTATCGAAGTTAATTAATTTCTTCTTTAAAAAAAAAAACGTTTCTTGGCTTATTCCAGATGCCCCTGAAGATGCTCTAGGGGGCGAAAGTATTTGGGCAAGATTAAATTAATTAAACTGTGCTCGATATTTGCCTCTAAAATTATTAATTGTTATCTTCCTAGTACTTACTACAATGAGGTACCTCAAATGATTGAAACATGTGTGTAATTTGCTTCTGTACACAACATTGAAATACTTCGGGGATGTACATTAGGAGAGGAATCTAAAACCAATCAGTTATTTGTTCCCTGGAATTGCATTTGGATACAATCTATGTTTCCAGTAAGAAGCAAACTTATTTTCAAAGTGCCTGTGGCATATTCGTTTTGTTTTAAAAACTGTAGTGGAATTCATCATATCTAAATTAGAATTTTTTATAACACCAAGTCACGTCCTAAATCGTATATATTCTGTATTAGGACTTGGAAAGGCATGTCTAATTGTTGACGAATTAGTAAATTGTACGATACAACAGTTATTGTGAAAAACCATATTTAACTAATTATTATTAATCTGCATTATACAATTTAAACGCCAGGAACATTTAAAACACAGACACTGATTTGAGGTTAATCCTAATAATAACCTAGAGATATTAAACGACGATTATTGCAATTTGCAATAATAACCATCAAATCAAACAATAATTATAGAGGCATAATAACCATGCTAATATAATACTGACAATTGGCAATTCACAATTATAATTTTTAGTTTTGTTCTAAACCTAAACTCATCGAGCAAAAAGACAAAAGAGGGAGTCTAATCCTTATGAAAAGGAGACCAAAAAAGTGGCCTCTGATGTCGGACATATCCGGAAATGCGAATGCGCCAAATTTAAATTTTCCGACACTTATTAACAATAGCTATATAATATTTTTCAGAATGTGTCTTAGACGAGAAAGTTTTAATTAATTATTAACGATAATTGTCTAAAATGCCACACAATTGTTAAAAAACTTCAATATAAATAAGATTTCATGTGACATTTGGGACAAACAATAACATAACCCAACTAAATTTGATGCCAAACAAGGAGAGAGACTCTATTTGCTTGTTTAATGTGGCCTCTAAAGATCACACTTCCTGTCTAACAATATGTTTGCCCCCACTACCTTTACATTCCCTCTTTTGTCTTTTTGCTCGATGCCTAAACTGCAGAGTATAACGACATCAAAAGATTTGTCTCGATACTACAAATGACATTTAGTTTAGTTTGACCTAGAACTACCTGCTTGGAACGTCTAGTTATTAGTGATCTGTAGGTGATGGTACAATTGAATTGTTACGACACTGTGACGTTATACAGTCATGATTGAAGGTCAAACGAGGCCAAAATATTTACTGGGAGGGGCCGCTTTGATAAACAAAACCATGTGATTCGTATATCCATGATTACTGCATAATAACAGCTTCTTTTCAATGTTTTGCAGATTTTTCTTAAATTCGGCAAACGCGCATCTGACGCCACTTAATACATCACTGCTGCCTTCTATTAAATGACACATGAACTTATTTTCCTATCTATTAAGTGACAGCCGAACTAATTTCTCACTAGCAAAATAACTTGTTACTGTAATATCAACAAAATTTCTAGTTTGTAGATTTTAATTGTAATTTTATTATTAGGTACAGTTTGCTTAAAATAAAGCTTTTTGGATAGTCAATAATTCAACGTAGTTATTTTGTACCTAAGTTCAAAAATTATTACACAATACCAAGTTTTAGGCAGGTTACCAAGTAACTTATGACAGTTATGAACATTATTTAAGTAGAGTTATGAAAAATTTACTGCTTTACTTGAAAATTTAAACTAGATATTAAAATAGAAAGTTAATAGTGCACGTACATAATCATGAGTTGAAGATTTGTTTTAAAATAGTGACGATAACTGTACCTAAAGAATATATAAATTTTAACATTGTGACATACCACCTTAATGCTCAAAATCATTAATTTTTGTCTCTACAGCTTGGACTAGGAAATAAACAAAAGGCAGAATTTACAAAACAATCATCAGACCAATAATTACATACGCGGCAGAAACAAGACCTGACACAGAGAGGACAAAAAGGATGTTAGAAACAGCCGACATGAAAACACAAAGTGATGGTAAGACACTATGGGACAGAGCTAGAAGTACAGATATACGACGTATATGCAAGGTGCAGAACATCAAGGGTTCATGGCTAAGAAATAGAAGAGTAGAATGGAATAAGATAAGACCAAATTTAAGATAGTATCAAGGAGTCTAATAAATAATGAACAACTAACCTTTGGTGGACAGCAAGTAGAGTGACAAAATATAAATATCTGGGAGCTTACATCAACACAGAATTAGATCCAGACCAAGAGATCAGGGTACAAATAGAAATGGAAAGAGCAGCGTTCTTAAAATTCAAGCAATTCTTTTGTGACAAGAATGTGAATACTGCGCTGAGACTGAGGTTTGTTGAATGTTACGTCTGGTCCCAACTATTGTACGGGGTAGAAACATGGATGTTAAAATCGCAAATATTTAAGAAGCTTGAATCCGTTGAACTTTGGATATACCGGAGAATGTTGAGAATTCGATGGACTGCCAGGGTCACCAATGAGGAAGTGTTGAGAAGGATGGGTCGAGACAAAAAATTGTGGAGAACAATAAAAATACGAAAGACTGCATACCTTGGACACATACTGAGTATACATAATGATAAATATAGTCTTCTGCAGGTCATCATGCAGGGTAGAGTCGATGGCAAAAAGGGAATAGATAGAAAGAGGAAGTCATAGCTGCGAAATATTCGAGACTGAACAAACATACGAGAAATGGGCAAATAATGCGAAATAATAAACACGATAAAAATAAGAAAGTTACAATATCTGGAACACGTAATGAGGGGACAGCGATATGAACTGCTAAGGCTGATAATACAGGGAAAGATAAGAGGAGGAAGGAAAGTGTTATGGTTAAAGAATTTAAGGGACTGGTTTAAATGCAGTTCTATAGAACTCTTTAGAGCAGCAGTAGATAAAGTAAAGATAGTGATGATGATATCCTACCTCCGATTGGGAGGCACTTAAAGAAGAAGAACAAACATGACTTTAGATAAATTATTCCACGTTGCAAAAGACAAAGAAACTTTTAGAAATGTGTTTGCCAACATTCCTTTAATAGGGACGGCATAGGAAGAAGAAAAAGAATGAAATGATCATATAAGTCGATTGACAACAAATAAAGTAGTAAAGACGGCCAGGGCGGTTCCCCAATAGGAAGACGATCAGTAGGAAGACCACTAAAACGATGGAACGACAACTTCCTGGAGTCGCATTGAAAAACAGACTGAGTCATGTTTACATAAAAAGAATAAGAAAAAGAAGACGACGCTTGGACTATAATTCTGCCTTTTGATTCCAGTAAAGCTGTTGAATCATCCTCATATTACTTTCAACAAAACTTTGAGTAGGTACGTGGTTCATTGAGCCGAATAGATCTTCCTAGCTTTTTTTTGTTGAGTCCTACAGATTTATTATTTTTTAAACCTACGATCGCATATTCCACTTCTAATTCTAGTAGTGGTGGATCAGTTAAGTCTGTATATTCATTCGTAGTATGTAAGTACTCTTCAGTATGTTTACTTTAGTTTCTTTATCTCAGAGTTTACTCTGTTTTTAATTTTTTTTTGTAAATTTCGTATACAGTCCGTCCCAAACTTTTCTTTCAGTGCGTCATAGTTGTTCGAATTCTCTCTAACGCATTAAGCTAGAAGTGACAGAAAAAAACGTGAGTCGCTGATTATTATACATAGAACTTAGAAAATTAGGTATCGTACACGGGTATTCGCATATTAAAGCGAATTCTACTTACGAACGTATAATTGGTTGGAGTTTAGAATACGCTTAAAAGATATCCAATCAATTATGCATATAAATATAATCTGACACAGATGATCTTGATAATGACAGTGACAGAGGACCCTTAAGCTAGCGGGGACACATGAGCGGAATCCAATTTAACCTACGTAATATTTTTTCACCCATTTTTCACTAATTTATTACCACCCTAATAATTTTTCACCACCAAACCAACCTTAAGGGGAGCGATTCTGCTGGCTTAAGGTTCAAGCTAGCAGAATTAAAAAAAAACTTTTTCTTGATGGCATATTTTTTCACCCATTTTTCACTAATTTATTACCACCCTAATAATTTTTCACCACCAAACCAACGTTAAGGGGAGCGATTCTGCTGGCTTAAGGTTCAAGCTAGCAGAATTCAAAAAAAAACTTTTTGTTGATGGCATGTTTTTTCACCCATTTTTCACTAATTTATTACCACCTTAATATTTTTTCACCACCAAACCAACCTTAAGGGGAGCGATTCTGCTGGCTTAAGGTTCAATTTTCAATTTTCATTCAATTATTATTCAATTTTTTGAATAAATTGCAAATATAGTGCCTCTGTACTGTCCCTGAGTGTCTTTTATGCTGAGTATAATAGGTTTGGAGTAATTTTTAATAGTAAAAACCTGTGCATTATATTGAGTTGATATCCAACTATTGAAATGCAAAAACGTGCATTTTTTTTATACCGGATGAAAAAGTACGACTTTCGTACAGATTTCGTAAAAATTTCGTTAAAATCTACTAAAAATAAAAATTATTTTATAAAACACTCTGGTATTTTAAAAATACGTATTTTTTTTAATTCTGCTGACTCGAATATCTAGCTAGCGGGAACATTTCCAAATAAGATTCGTTTATGGATAAAATATTATCAGGGTGATCAAAGTTTAGAAAAAACTTAACATAACACCTTTTTATTTCAGATATAAGTAGCGAAGAGTATCATTGTAAAAGAATATTTTTCACCTTAAAGTTTAACAGAATTATTGACTTCCCATAGGAGGCAGTTGAGGGGTGAATAATTGCTAGTGTAGAAATAAATTCGCAAAAACCTAGCAAAACACTGTGATATTAAAAAAAATAATTTTTTTCTGATTTTGCTGGTTCAAATATTGAGCTAGCAGGAACATTTTTAAATAAGATTAGTTTAGAAGTGCAAAATTATTAGGATGGTCAAAGTATAGTAAAAACTTAACAAACCACTTTTTTTATTTCAGTTATAAGTAGAAAAGAGGAAAAAATTTCTTCGTAAATTTTAATCTAACACAATTATTGACTTTTCACAAGGGGTAGTTAAGGGGTGAAAAATTACTCGGGTTGTAATACATTTGTAAAAACCTAGCAGAACACTATGGTATATGGTATGGTATGGTATGGTATAACCGTAAGCCAACAGAATCGCTCCCCTTACGGTTGGTTTGGTGGTGAAAAATTATTAGAGTGGTAATAAATTAGTGAAAAATGGGTGAAAAAATATGCCATCAACAAAAAGTTTATTTTTTGAATTCTGCTAGCTTGAACCTTAAGCCAGCAGAATCGCTCCCATTAAGGGTGGTTTGGTGGTGAAAAATTATTAGGGTGGTAAGAAATTAGTGAAAAATGGGTGAAAAAATATTCCATCAACAAAAAGTTTTTTTTTTAATTCTGCTAGCTTGAACCTTAAGCCAGCAGAATCGCTCCCCTTAAGGTTGGTTTGGTGGTGAAAAATTATTAGGGTGGTAATAAATTAGTGAAAAATGGGTGAAAAAATATGCCATCAACAAAAAGTTTTTTTTCCAAATTCTGCTAACTTAAACCTTAAGCCAGCAGAATCGCTCCCCTTAAGGTTGGTTTGGTGGTGAAAAATTATTAGGGTGGTAATAAATTAGTGAAAAATGGGTGAAAAAATATTACGTAGGTTAAAAAGGATTCCGCTCATGTGTCCCCGCTAGCTTAAGGGTGCTCAGTGACAGTACTTTCACAATGTCAACTGATAAAATTATAATTGCCATTCCAGGTTAGTATTTTCAGACATTTTAACTACAGTGAAAATTAAATTTTGTATTTATTGTCATAAAAATATTTTAAATATTCCGAGATATACCGAGAATGAAAAAAGACTAATATTAAAATTATTAAATTAGTTTCAATTAGAAAAAGAGGCTGAGACATCTTTATTATCAGTTTCTTTCGTTCGCGAATCAGATTGTGAATTCCGGAATGATATTGAGGAAATATCTTAAACTAATACCCTTATGGATGTTTATATGTATTAAAACGGTTCTTTTTAAAACACGACATTTTCTTGAAATGTAGGATATAATTGATACCAGCCACATATCTAGTGTAATCATTGATTTTCAAGAATCAGATTCTGAATGGGATTATAGATTGTTTGAAATATAATATTTTGTTATTCATAAAAAAGAAGGTAAACTTACATTCGATATCTTGTTTTTTAATTAAACTCCATTAACACGATTTCATCTGTATATCGGAACTGGTAGATTAACTCAAAAATCAACTGCTTCACTATTTAAACTATTTATATTGTTTTTTTTTTAACTAAACTTTATATCCTTCTTTCATCTGCACACCAAATCTGATAGAATAACTCAAAAATCAACTGCTTCACTATTTAAACTATTTCCACTATTTAATGACAACTCTTCACAAAATTAAACTATTGGCTGCCACACAAACTTATCAGAAAATTACTTATCCAAATATGACTGATTTAAATCGATATTATTTTATCACAGGAATGTTTACTTTGATGCCTTGCAATTGTCAGTAAATTTTTTTACCTTGCAGTCAACTCTTAAAAGATTCTAGGAGGAAGCGTTATTTTAAATAAACAAACCTTCCAATTCCCTAGTGTTTGTAATAAATAATAATAAATCCATAAACAAATCTTAGCTAATTAAGCACTTTCCATGGAATGTATAAAATAGAACAGAATAGAATAGAATTATGACAAACTGCTATGCATTAAAAAAAAATAACCTTTTCACGTTTAGCCGATTACGATCCTGCAACTGTCAGATTTAACTAAAATGTCATGCAATAATTCTCGACATTCTTAAAATCCTATATGACGTTAAAATTAGTGACGCACTGAAAAAAGGGTTTGGGACAGACTGTATATCCGTTTTTTTGTTTCTCGTGTATCTTATGTAGGCATCTCGCTTTTTTACTTAGCTACTATCTTGATTTCATGTGTAAATCATAGTTTATTGTTTTTTGATATGTTTGTGTTGATTGTTCTTTATCGTATTGCCTGTGCGACACTACATGTAGTATTAGCTTTTAGTTTTGTCCATAACTCTTCAGCGCTGTCTATTTCTGTTATTAAGTTCGCATATATCTTTTCTTTCATTCACTCTTGGTAGAGTATTTTAGTGCTGTCGTGTTTTAGGAATTTTACACTAAATTTTTATATATACCTCGGTTCCCTTTTTCTCGTGGATTTATATGCGATCAAAGGCTAAAATGGCAAACAGAATGAGATATACAACAGCATCATGCACGTTTAAGGCCAAATATTTATATTATATAAATAAAGAAATTCTTAAAAAACTTATCAAACTGGAAAATAATGTTCGCGGGGTACTAAAAATAAAAGTTATTTGTCGAAACAAAGTGAAATAAACCCGAACGATCGTAAAGTGGAGACTTTCCAATGTGAAACCATTATCTTGATGCGCTACAAAGAAACACAATGAAGAAACATAAGTGTGTAAGTACTTAAATAGATAAAGAACTGAAATTACTTTTCGAAATCAGTAATTTGATGAGTTTTTCGACTCAGCATCGACGATTAAATGTCTATTTAGGTTTTAATTTTAGAGTGTGCATAATGCGATGAGTAAAGATTTTACGGTATGCATGTACTAGTAATACAATTCATTAACACTCTATATGACAGGTTAATTAAGTCTGTCAGTATAAAGATTTAGAAATTATAAATAATTATTTTCTTTAATGCAATCTTATTCTATAATACCTTTCTGAATGTGTGTGAAGTTTGTTCTAATGGTGAAGGTCTACAACCTCTAAAAAATATATCTAGATGGTCCAAGACTGAAAAAAAGATAAATCAAAGTAGATCAATCCTACTGCATAAGTCACTATAATACATTTATGGAAAGTATTAACAAATTGGACCGGCAATGTTAACAAATGGAATAAGAATTCGCAATTCGAAAATATTTTCCTATTTTTACAAACATCGAGCTGTTGTAAATGCTTACGTGCTATATTACCTTGCTGTAACAACATGCCATTAACAGACTTGTCGTACGGTCGGAGCATCCTCCGAGGTATTCGGAGATTCTTGATGCATCACAACCGCCGCTCTGGAGGTGGAGCGAACGTTTTTCGCCTCCATCCTCTTACTCGTGGAATTTATGTATACTTGTTTCCACTTTAGGCGAGAAACTCACCGGAGGCTCTGTGGTCAACAAGGGGCCACCGGCAGTGCAGAATACTTTAGACAGTTCGAGTTTTTCTTACGTGAATAATATATTTGTCGTACAAGTATAATTTATCTAGTATTCCGAGCACGGTGGATGCCTTGGATCTCACAGAGATGCCGGCCCTTCACGCTTTAACGTGTGGTCAAGTACATACTCCACGAGGTGTATAGGAATACCGACAGAGTGTTGACTGTTCGTGGCCGTTCACTCCGTACCACCACCTCTCGTGAAACAATCTTAAGTCTCATAGGGAAGAATTATTTCCGTCGAAAGATTTTAGCGACGAAGTGCTACTTCAGCTCGGCCACCGATTGAGGAGTAAGTCCACCCTTAATAGTATCAAATAGTATCATTTGATACTATTGTAAGTCACATACCTCATTGCGGCCCTGTGAGTCCGAGAAGTCCAAAAGTATCGGCTTTACCGCCGAAATATTCCACGAACTGATTCTATTGACGCATATATGACTTTTGGGAATTTACGGAGTTCTTCTTGCCCAGTGAGGTGTTTTCCAGTTCGTTTTCATGATATAAGCCAGTAGAGGCGGGTTTTGAAACTTATGGACGATTCTACGAATCAGTGCTAATTTTTTTCTAAGCGATAATTAGTCACTGTCGTATTTGTAATTGAGTTTTTGAGTTCGATAAAGTCAGTCAAACCACGTTGTGCTTCACTTAATCTCTGAACCCACAGAACAACGTCACAACTGGTGTCAGAAGTGGGATTAACTAAAATAAGTTATTTACATGAATAAATAAATTGAAGTCTAGTAGAGAAAAGACCTAGTAAAGAAAATATATGATGAATTAACGAGACCTCTTGAGGCATCTTGAAAATATTCGCATAGAAATTAAAAATACCAAGCAACTGAGATTTGAAGGTAAACCAGAAGTGATTTTTGTTCTCCTGTTAACGGAATAATTAATCCTCCAACATTTGATAGCAAGATCTCCTGGCGAATGTACAGAAGGCAATTCGAAGCAGCTGCACAAAATAATGGATGAGCAAATGAACTGAAGGCAACAGTTCATCATCATATTGGCACTTTGAGGTAAAGCTGTTGAAATCCTCTAAAAAATCGCAGAGAATACACAAAAGAGCTAAGATATCATCTTACCGGCTCTAGAACTAAGATACGCCAGCCAATATTTGAAACAAGTCTACTAGATTCAACTGAAAGTGCGTATTAAAGGCTCCAATGAATCTGTACCAGAATGAGGAGTAGAGGTAGAAAAAATGACACGACTCTCTTGGCCGTAAACCCCGGAAGAGTCTGTACCAATTCACCATCCAATGCTTTCCCTATGGCCTAGGCGATGTAGGGAGAGTGTAACACACAGTATGGCTAGGGAGAGAACGGTATCAAATATTGAATGATGTCATTGTCGCAGCCTTGGAGTACGAAGTCGTGAAGAATGTGTTCCACCACCAATGCAAAGTCGATTAAGTAAGAGGAATTGCCGAAGTAGAAGAAGACGATCTAAATATGCTACCCCGGATGTTGGACACCCAATTTAAGAAATATCAAGAAAAAATCAAGAACAAAATCCGAAGTTGAAATCGAAACGTCCAGATAAACGTATTTTCAGTTAGAACCGTGGTTATTTCCCACTAAAAGCGGAAGACAGTAGGTTTATTATTTTGTATATAGGTACTAATATTACATTAAACACTTTTGCGGGCGTTTTTATTTGTTAAAACTTTGATTGCCACAAACACTCTTTCGTACAAAGTAATGTGAATTTCCAATTTTCAATTACACCGATTTACTACTCGCTCGTGACTCCTATATTATTGTAATATAACTCAACAAAAATGTATAAAACCTACGGAATTGCATTCTTAAAATGGATTTGATTGATTGATTTTTGTTTGACTTACCATGTTACAGGTTTTGATTCCCCCGTAATAAACGTAAAGTTAAATCGAAATAAACACTAAGCACACTATCTAATAAAACATACAGTTAAGACTGGATATAAAATTGAAAAAAATATACATAGACGTACATTTTACTTCTTATTTTAACGACTCTTTTCAATGTTCCACAAACAACAAATAATATTTTTTTTATGTTTTTCAAAACATGAAAAGTCAGTATAAAAGCTAACACAAAATATGTCAAAAATGAGGAAAGGCAATTAACCTCCTCGGGCCCAAATATGAATGGCAGTGATTTTTTTGTTGCCAATCAAAAGAATGTTACAATTTGGGATTACTAATTATAAAAAACAAAAAATAAAAAAAAACAAAAATAAAAAAGACCCTTTTGGTTTTTTCAAAAATTGTAGTAGCACTAGTGATACTTTGGGTCTGGACTGGCAATAGAAAAATGAATATTCACTTATCACATTTATTGATGAAATTTAGTAAAACAATTTCTCTTGACACTACAACATAAAAAAACCTTGCACATTTGACAAACGTCAGGTTGTGGCATCCAGGAAACCTGGATTGACTGTAAGCGTTTATCAGGGATTGGTGCAGTCTTTCTTCTTTTTCTGGTTACATTTTCATTTTCTTCGTCACTTTCGTTGGATGTTTGTTCACTTTTGTTCTTGGAGTACAAGAGCTACCTAGCAAGCGAAAACTTAAATGACAGGTAATCTTGAATATGTTTTTTGGGGGTTTGTGCAGCTAAACAATCTTTCTAGTATTTTAGCCAACTAGCTGCAGCACAAAAATCAATAAAGCGTAAATACATCGTATTGTCCATTTATTTGTTCTACTGCTCATAGGGTACTTTGACATAATTTTATCCAACAAATCTACTCCACCCCTGCTTTCATTGTAGTGCTTAATCACTGCTGAACGATTTATTTCTATGTATTTTTATCTTTTACTGACCAGCGCTTACACAATCCAAGGGTTCAGCTCCAAATGCTGATGAAGCCATATATATTGGTTTGGAATCAAACCATTTTGTAACAGCTATTTTGTTGTCTTGGTTAACGAGCATATCTTGGGAGAATCTTCCTGATTCTCTTAGATCTTTATTTGTCTTAAACGTCACATCTATCTATCTATCTATCTATCTATCTATCTAATTAGCCTTCTTCGGTCCATCTTTGGACATAGGCCTCCCCAATCCTTTTCCATTCTTCTCTGTCTGTCGGTACAGTCATCCATCTAGAGCACACGTGCTTCTTGATATCATCTGCCCATCTCATTTGGGGCCTTCCTCTGCTTCGTTTATATTCCCACGGTCTCCAACTTATAAGAATTTTGTTCCATCGGTCTTCTTTTTGTCTTATATTGTGTCCGGCAAATCTCCATTTCAATTTTGCAACTTCTTGTCTAACATCCCTCACTTTTGTTTTCTCTCTTATCCACTCATTTCTCTTCTTATCCATTAGTCTTATGTGCAACATTTGTCTTTCCATTGCTCTTTGGGTTTTATGATTTTGTCCATGTTTGCTTTTGTAAATGTCCACGTTTGGGAACCATAAGTAAGAACAGGGAGTACGCATTGATTATATACTTTGGTCTTAAGATGCTGTGGATATCTTTTGTTTTTAAGAATGTAGCTTAGTTTGACAAATGCCGCCCATGCCAGTCTAACTCGTCTCTTGATCTCTGCTGTTTGGTTCTCTTTGTTAAGTTTTATAGTTTGACCAAGATGTATATAATCCTTAACTTGTTCTATTTCATCTTGTCCGATTCTCATTGTGATGTCTTCATCTGTATTTGTTATAGTTTTGGTCTTGCTGTAATTCATATTAAGGCCTATCTTTCCAGCTTCTACGTGCAGTTCTTTCATCATTTCAAATAATTCCTCTTTTTTATCGGTTATCAATACGATGTCATCAGCGTACCTTAGATGGTTCAAGCATTGTCCACAAATTTTTATACCTTTTTTTTCCCATTCTAATCTTTTAAAAGTATCTTCAAGAGCCTGATTGAAAAGTTTCTCTACTTCACTAAAAACGTCACATCAGTTTTTGGTATTCTACTTTTCATTAGTGTTGCTATTACATAAAGCTTCCGTGAATATAATGCATCAATCAATATTTTTGACGTAAAATATCTGTCAACAAAAATAGATACTCCTACTATCAGAGTATCTGTAAGTGTTAAAACAACCCTTCCCCGATATCCAGCCGTTCTGTGTAAGTACCAAGCTGAATTTAATAAATCTGCCTTTACCTTCATACATGTGAAAATCAGGTGGAATCCCCTGGTAGTCGTCATGGCAAAATTCTTCAATCCTACAGAGTTAGGATTTCCTCGCACAAACTGTCTCATTAATACTTTCCTATGAAAGGGAATCATTTGCTCATCGATTGACACTTTTTTAGTTCTTTCATTATTTAAACAAGCCCTTTGAATTTGATCCAACAATGGTCTTACTTTCCAGAATCTATCATTTTCTTTAGTCTCCTTGGCTACAGAATCATCAACAATTTTGAGTCGAATGGCAAAAAACGATTTCTTGACATGTTGTCTGAAACTATTGGTACCCTTTGCCAAAACATTCGGATTCGTGGTAAATTATAAATACCAATATGCAAGCAGCATGCAATAAACGTTTTTAATTCTTCTGCAGAAGTCTCCAAAGACTTTTCGGTTTTTTTTTACTTCCTTCATATTTGTGTACAACGCCATGAATTCAAAAAAGTTGTTGATGTATTTTTTCAAGTAGTCAATAGCTCTTGGAATATTTTCGGGATTCAAGGGATCTTGCACAAAGGGTTGATATTGGGCAAATTGTGGTGTAAAATGTGTTCTCTTTCATTCTTTACTATCTTTTTTAGGAATAGAATTTGCCGTGTTACTCTCGTTTAAAAGCCGGGTTGCCAAGAGCTTGTCATCATCCGAATCGTCGTCTTGATATGTCACTGATTTCAGCGTGATCATCACTTCTTTCTTCCTCACTTTCAATAATTACTTCATTCTCATCCAGATTTCTACGATCATTCCATTCATCCCCATCATCATCATTGTCATGAAAAAGAGAAAGATCCAAATCAGAGTCATCTAAATTCACATTATCTGCGATTTCCTGAAGTTCAGTCGCAGTCAGTGGCCCTAAAAATAAAAAAAAATTAAAATACACTACCGTTTAGGACCCAAGGTATCATCAATGATACTTTGTGTTTAGGGCCAAAGAACTTTTGTACCTATCATCAATTTATCACAATTTCAATTAAGTACCTTTTTTAACACTAAAATGCACTGATCGTACACAGTAGCATGCTAAATATTATGTACTTATTTTTATTATTGATAATATTTTTAGCTAACTCGATGATTTTTAGTGTCTGCCATGACATATTTACTTACTCACAACAAAAGTCTGACTAACTTATTTCAATCGAGAGGTATGCCACGGCGCAATTTTCTATGCATAGTAGATGCTTAACACGGGCGATACTTACGGGCAAAATAACTGCGTTTGCCGTCGAATGCCAAAAATAATTTGTTTAACCGTAGTATCTTAAATGATACCTGGGGTCCTAGGAGGTTAATAGGAATCATAGATAATAAGTTATCTATTATTAAAGTTGGAACACAAAGCACAACCATATGTCTTAAGAACCATAGCTGGCTCGAACAACCGAGCAAAACAAACATTAAAGACACCTTGTTCACATAGAGGGCAAATACTCACCAGGCATCCCGCTAAAAAAGTTCCATTCACTCCAGCTAAACTTCTACAAAACGCTGGACCTGAACTTCCTGAGGAGTATTTTGATATTGTAGAATCTTTCCCCATCTACTATCGCAGATAAACTGCGCACCAAAAACGCTGATAAAGAGCCGTTCCTACTGTATGGCTGGTAACCCTGAAGTACCTCACTGCATCCTAGGCAATCCCACTTCTTCTTGTGCGTGTACGATTCTTATCGATCACAAAATAAACCACCTTCTTTTCCCCTTCTCTCTAAAACTCGAGGTTAGTTAAAGCACAACCATAACACTATAAATCAACTAGAACATAAAAAGACAAACGAGCAGTACGGCGAAGTGGTAATATCAACATGAAGAATTTTTTTATATTATAAAATACTAAAGCACCTGACGAAAAGGTCCTGAGATCCTAATGGAATATGGCAGAAAGGCAAAATGAGAAATGGCAAGGTTGATATAATGAATGTGGGCTAAAGAACAAATTGTGAAACAGTGGAAAGAAGCTATTCTGTACCTAATGCAGCAGACGGGTGATATTACAGAATATAGGAATTATAGGTATACAGCTCTGCAGGACACAGTATAAAAAATATTGGCGATAGTAATACGATATAGAATCAAATATTATTTGGAAACTGCATAGGTGTACCATCTAGGTTTTATATCAAGGCGGTAAATTTAAAAAATGGATTCTTTGACCCCACCAAGAGTTAGATTAACCAATCACTCGAACAGTCGCAAGATTAAGGGAACCGGATATCTTGAAAGCCATTAAGCTACATCTTGCTTTTCTACACGACCAACCTACTTTTAGGTCCTTTCTCACTTCAGGAAGAATTGTTCACGTGCAGAAATCAAGGGAAAGTCACCGAAATTACTATTCCGTTGTCTCTCCAAAACGAAATTTTTAAATAATACAACGTGTTCTGTGGGACCAGAAACCTCAAATTATTTTAGTGAGTCAACTTTAGCATGGTTCTGATTAATAATCGTTCTATAAGATATAAAACAAATGAGACTTTTTTTGCAGAAAAATATACCACAATTGCTAGGTATGATCGTTCAAGTCAGCTCATGGTGTCACAATAATTCTTTCTACAAATAATGATTTCTCTCCGGTAACAAAATATGACTTTCTGTTGAAGGAAGCCTTTTTTGAGTTTTCATTAGTTTATAACAAGAATCTTAATCTATACATTATTTGTATTTATAGATCATACGATTCTTTCACGGAACTTTTTTTTCAGAACCTGCTAAATTGGTTAGATGACCTGCCAAATAATAGCAGAAAAATTCTATGCGGTGGCTTTAATATTAATTACGCTGTTGCTTGTTCTACACAAGTGTCATTGGTTAATATATTCAAATCGTATGGTTTCACAATGCACATTAAATCTCCTACAAGAATTACTAAAACAACATCTACCATAATTGATTATATTGTCTCAGATTTCTTACCCTTTGTGATTTCTGGACATTCAGTGATTGTTGGATAGGCCAAAATTCTCGAAAATCCTCTGAAGATGCTCTAGGAGCGAAAGTACTTGGGCAAGATTGAATTAATAAAACTGTGCTCGATATCTGCCTTTCATTTGATCAAAGTTAAAGTATTTTTATCTATATTTGGGTATCACATGCAGCAACTTAAACTTATTAGTTCGCAAGGTTTTATTATGCAATTTGCGATTTATTCAAATTTTGATTGTTTTTATTGTATTATCTTTGATTTTGTTATATTGACGATTTATATAAGTTCAGTAAATTTTCAATTGTTGCTTTTTGCAAGCTTTGTCTATAAAATTGTACAATTTTCAGTGACTATAAAGCGAATTTCTACATATTCTATTCTATTCTATATGAAACAAACGTTAACCTGTTCATACGCTCTTCATATATGCTTTTTATCGATTTTAAATAGGGTTATGACACAGTGATCATATCAAAGCTTATATTATCTCTATTGTAATAGGTTTGAGATAGAGAGACCCACTATTCACACTATTAGCTGCTACTATTCACTATTAATCAATCTTATCATGGAAAATTTTTAAGAGAAAGAGAAATACACACAAAGGGCTCAGTTTATCATCTATCATGTTTGCCAGAATGAATACCGATAGAATAACAAAATCTACATGAGTTTGTACCAAAAGAGGAAGAGAATCGCGAAAAAAATGGCTGAAGTAAGCGACTGAAAAACATTGGCGCTGGACAGAAAAAAAAATCGACGTGTTGGGCCTCTACTGTGCTGCTTTACTTATAAAAATATTTATTTGTTAGTTAACACACACATGATCAAATATTCTACATATTAAGATTATTTCCTAAAGATTAGATTATTTTCTAAAGAAGACAAAATAAGCAATGAAACCAAACAGCTAATGACGGAAAGGAGACAACTACTAGCGCAAAATAAACGCCATACTCAAGAATATAGAGAACTTAATAAAACAATTAGAAAAGAACTAAAACGCGACATACAAAAATGGAACGAGAACTTAATAGAGCGAGTCATTGAAAACAACAGAGGTTTAAAATGTCTAAGACCCGCACTGGGAGTTCAAAAAATCATCAAAATTAAAGACGCCAACAATAAGGTAGAGAAGGATAAATATAAAATAACAAATATTGTCGAAGACTTCTACACATCCTTGTACAGCTCGCAAGGCCAGCCTAATGAAACGACAAAGGAGAACGTCAAAAGAAAAATAAAAAACGTGGGATCAGAAGTACTACCAAATATAAAGGGATACGAAATAGAAAGAGCTTTAAAAGAACTAAAAAATAATAAAGCTCCAGGACACGACGGTATAATTGTCAAGCAAAACTAGCAAGACATTAACAATGTACTAACAGAGCTATTTAATAGATGTCTCCATAATAGCCAGATCCCTAAAGACTGGAACGAGAGTCTAGTAATACCCTTACACAAAAAAGGGGACAAATGTGATCTACAGAATTATAGACGTATATCGTTGCTCAGTCAAGTATATAAACTATTTATGAGAATTATTAATAACCGGTTAATCTACAAAATGGATAATTACCAACCGGTTGAACAGGTTGACTTCCGCAAAGGATATAGTACATCAGACCATCTGCTGACAATGAGAACATGATAGAGAAGGCAAATGAATACCAACTACCCGTATTTCTTGCCTTCGTCGACTATGAAAAGGCGTTTGATAGTATCGAGATGTGGGCCATAGAACAAGCTATTAATAATTGTAGAATAGATTCGAGATATAGGCAACTAATACATAATATATATGAAAATGCAACTATGATAGTACAACTAGACGAAAATACAAATCCCATCCCCATTAAGAGAGGAGTGAGACAAGGAGACGTAATATCGCCAAAGCTTTTCAACCTAGCCCTAGAAGACGTCTTCAAAACTACAAATTGGTCAACCTATAGTATTAACGTTAATGGCAACAAGTTAAACTACCTTACCTAGATTCGCTGACGACATAGTGTTTATAGCGAGCACATTCGAGGAACTGCAAATTATGTTGGGGGAACTAGCAGCCAGCTTCCAATACGTCGGCCTACAAATGAATATGAAAAAACCAAAATAATGTCAAACACAGATGACCCCAGACATATAACTATAAACGGCAGTGAGATAGAACAAATCCAGGAATATATCTACCTAGGCCAAATCCTGAGACTTGACAAAGAGAACCAAAGTGCGGAAATTACTAGAAGAGCAAGACTAGCATTGGCAGGATTTGGAAAACTTAGTTGGATACTTAAGAACCGCAAAATACCCCAATACTTGAGGAGCAAAGTGTTCAACCAATGCATCCTTCCTATCATGACATATGGATGTCAAACCTGGACTCTAACCAAGGCAAACATGAATAAACTAGCCACAACAGAAAGAACAATGGAAAGAGCAATGTTAGGTATACGACTGTCAGATAAAAAGACGAACGACTGGGTAAGATCCAAAACAAAAGTCGAGGACATTACAACAAAAATTGGCAAACTTAAATGGAGTTTCGCGGGCCACACTGCTAGACAGAAAGACCAACGTTGGAATACTGCAATACAACATTGGAGACCTTACGAAAGTAAACGATTAAGAGGAAGACCACAGATGAGATGGGTCGATGACATTAAAAGAATAGCCGGAACAAATTGGAAATATGTTGCTCAGGACAGAGACCGATGGAAGGAGTTGGGAGAAGCCTATGTCCAAACATGGACGACAGAAGGCTAAGAAGAAGAAGAAGAAGAAGAAGAAGAAGAAGAAGAGTATTTCCATTTCTAAATTGGTTATTAAAAAAATTTAAGGTATCAGGCGGAAGATGTGGTATGAGGGGAGTAATTATTGAGATTTTTAAATATATATTAAAAAGATTAATTGTATAATTGTTTTGTAACTTGAACACATGTGAACTGTCCTGATTCTTGGAGCACCCTCTGCTGAGTTAGCAGATTTGTATGATTGCAAGAATACACTTTTACATTTAATTAAAGAACTAGAATAAGCTGGTACTTCGTTGATTAAAGATATGTCTGTATCATTCTACATTAGCTATTTATCATTGAAAGAAACTGCTTTCAATTACGTCTTGTTTCAGTATTATTACATGGCGATTCTGAGGTCTTTTCGAGTAGTCATTGTAAGAAGTTAAGTGTGGAATACAGTGAAGTAGAAAGTAATAATGAAATAAGATTGTAAAAAAAAATAAGATTAAGACCGAGTCAAGTTAGAAAAAGTTTGAAGTAAGAGTAAAAGAAAATGGGAACGATAAACTTTAGAGAAGAAATAATAGGTGCCAAAGAAGAAACAATTGACATTGCAAAAGGTCGAGAAGTGGATGATTTGGAGTTGAAAAAATCATATTAATCAAAGACGTTAAATATCTAAATTCCGTATCCAAGAACAATCTCGCCGCCAAAATTAGAGCGCCGTTACAGCAGTCTTTAATATCTCCAAAATAAAAAGAAGTTACTGTGTGATGTAAAATGAGGGTTTTCTTAGATCTATACTTGAAGTTACTGATGATATTAATTACTAGCCCCAAAGTACGCCCATGCCAATAGCGTGCCAGCGACGGCTAACGTGTTCTGGGCCGTTAGTCACTCCAACCAACAGGCCGACATAACAGTCGAGAGATCGCAAGTGCTGCATTGATTCACCTCAAGGATATTGCGGGACCATCAAGGACGATCCACGACCCACGTGTTGGGGGCGATGATGGGTAAGTGGCGAAAGGGGTTTATTGTCCATCGATAAAAGAATCCTTTTTATACTCGCCCGTCTGTAATTCATCAACTCCACAAGGTTGGACTATAGATTCGACTATCGATAGATGAGATTTTTTTATTTTTGGCCATTAATGTGCAGTTTGAAAGCTGTGAGTTACGTCAGAGAATTGTGCACAATACGGCAAGTTAAAAGCAAATGTATATGTGTCAGTACATATAGTACAGTAAAATTTTTATAAAGCAGACAATATAATAACTGTTATACTATAACAGCAGAGAGAGGGGCGAGCAATACCAAAGAGACGACAGAAAGGTAGAAATAGATGATTAGCTCGGATTGGTTGAATAGGACAATTATGGATTTAATAGGTATAATTAATCTGGACATCTATGAATGCACAAAATAAATCCGGTATTAGCAATTTTCGAGATAACCATTAACACGGAAGCGATATACTCGAATCAAATTCACACACTGTAGCATCATAACTTAATATGTAGTTAGTGTCATCAGGTGCCACCAATCACGCACCTCAATGTGCATCGCCCTTCCTTCTGGAACTTATAATTAAATTTAATTGGTTGAGAAATGAAAAAGTTTCATATAAAAGTTAAAATATCTTTAAATATGGGACATTTTCGGATCTCAAGTCAGTATGGTTTTACCCGTCTAGGGTAGCTACAGCACTTTGCTCGAAGGGCTCTGAGAATTTCAAAGACTCTGACGCTGAGTTTTTTTCTTCTCAGAAAACCTGTGTTTTATTTCGAAGTAGTAAATAAACCTACCGGCATTGTCTTTTTTAAGACAATGCTACAATAAGAGCGTACCGGCTAACTACGCAATATTGCAACATATTGCGCAATAGTTAGACAATTAATAAACATGGAAACTTGCACCAAGTTGCTAACTCGGTTCACCACGTTTATTAATTACACTGGAGACGACATTAGTATAACAGAAAGTTCACAATATGTTGAGTATGGCGGTATAAAAAAAGCTCCTTTTAAATGGAATATATATTCAACACTGATTTGATAGAAATATCTCGGCATAAAGAATATATACAAATCAACAGACCCTAGAGGCCTATTGTTTGAAATTTTTCTTCTGTTTTGCTCAATTTTCTTCTGTCCATTGCCGCAGTTCTCCATTTTGATATACCGATTGTTTTTAGGTCTTCCTTACACGCTTCCAGCCACTTTTTTCGCGGTCGTCGTTTTCTCTTCTTTCGTTCCCCTCTCAGCAGCGAATCCTTTGCCCACTTTCCATCTGCCATTATCGTAAGATGACCTATCAGTCCTGATGATCTGACAAATTTCTGGTTTCCAGTACAGGTCTCCGATCGCTTCATTTGTTTGTCTCCTCCAAACGTCTTCATAGTCTTTTACGTCACCGAATATCTTTCTTAAACCATTCCGTTCCCAGAAGTTCAGTATATTTTCTTGATTTTTGTTCTCAACCTATGTTTCGCTTCTGTAGAGGACCATGGGTTGGATCCACTGTTCGGTATAGACTCAATTTTGTCTCTCTTGATATGACTTTTGCTCTTAGTAGTTTGTGTAGAGTTCCGACCGTCTTCCTTCCTATAGAAATATGCTTGGTTTTTTCCCCTTTATTTATTAGGGTTACTCCTAGATACTTAAACTCCGTCAACTTTTTGAAGCAATACTCTTTACTCTCGTTATTTGTGGTAGTCTTCAGTTGTGTGCCTTCATATGTGGTAATAATCAGTCCATACTGTTTAGCCTTGGTTTCAAAGAGTTTGAAAATCCTCAACAATTCCCCTTTAGTTCGTGCCATTAACACCACATCATCCGCAAAGACCAAGACCTGGCTTCTGTTGTCATAAATCGTATCTTTTCTAGTCTCATTCTTCCTTCAAAATTTCCTCATAGGATTTCTTCTATCCTTTCTTTATTGTCGGTCTTCATTAAGATAATTTTTACTAGTTTGATCATCTTTTCCGGAATTCTAAGTACTCTTAGGGCATCGTACAAACGCCTTCTTATCACAGAATCGTAAGCTTGTTTTAAATCTATAAAAAGGAGATTTAGCTTTAACTGTTGCTTGTACTTACTGCTTTGAATCATTTTTAACAGGAATATTTGATCTATGGTGGATCTGCCCTTTTTGAATCCTCCCTGGTATTCACCAACCCGCTCGTTTAAGTGCCTTTCCAGTCTACTTCTTATTACTCTGACGAGCACCTTAAATGTTACACCTAGAAGAGTGATACCCCTGTAGTTTTCGCACACTCTTTATCTCACTTCTTATGAATGGGACTTACTATTGCATCTCTCCATACTTCCGGTATTTCCTCTCGCACCCAGATTTTCGTTAGCAGAACATCATTGCTGCCTGTACTTTTATTGTTTTTCATGTTATATGTGGTTTTTCTTATTTCTTCCACGATGGGAGTCTCCATTGTTTTTGCCCTGTTGTTGACTTCCCCTACCATTCCCACTTGCTCCTCATCATTTCCATTCGGTGCTTCATTAAATAGCTTTCTGAAAAACTTTCTGAAAATATACTTATATATTCGTATAAGTTCAATCTTACAACAAGTTCATCTAGACAACACTAGAAGAAACTCTGAAAGAGAATATAAAAGTGAACCCTCCCCCAAAATATTGAACACAGAAGTTGTAAGAGCAATCAAACAGAGCAAATGGGGAAAAGCACCAGGCCCCGACGACATATACATAGAGGTTCTAACAATGTTGAGTGAAGACAATATAGACTCCTTGGTAGATCTTTTTAATGACATTTATGGGTCCTGTCAAATACCACAGGATTGGCTTCAATCAACCTTTATACCAATCTCAAAAAAAGTCAAATGCTAATAGTTGCGACCAATTCCGAATGATCAGCTTATTGAGCCAGGTCCTAAAACTTTTCTTAAAGATAATTCACACAAGAATATACAACAGATGTGAAAGAGATTAGTCCCACACAGTTTGGTTTCAGACAAGGATTTGGTACAAGAGAAGCACTTTATAGCTTAACTATCCTACTTCAGAAATGCAGAGATCAGCAAAAAGATGTATTCTTATGCTTTATAGATTACCAGAAAGCGTTCGATTGTGTTAATCATTCAGAATGAGTAAAATTGCGCCAGGAACGTTCGATAGATGCGAATGACCTTAAAATCGTAAAGAACCTTTATATAAATCAAGTGGCACCTGTGAGAGTAGGACTGTAATCTACATCATATTTCTCAATCGAAAAAGGTATACGACAGGATTGTGGTCTGTCACCCCTCCTTTTTAATCTTTACTCTGAAATGATTTTTGATAGAGCCTTAAGTGACACTGAAGATGGAATCAAAATCAATGGACAAACTATTAGTAATCTTCGCTATGCTGATGATACAGTCATAATAGCTGATATCCAAGAAGCGCTACAACGACTAATAGGTAGAATAAACACTGAAGGAGAACGACTGGGCTCAAGATTAATATAGACAAGACGAAGGTAATGGTGGTTAGTAGAACACGAAATATGCAATTAAATGTAAGATTAAACAATAAGAACATCCAAATGGTCCCCAAGTTCAGATATCTCGGTAGTTGGATAACTGAAGATCTAGATCCAGATATAGAGATACGTAGCAGTATTGAGCAAGCCAGAACAGCATTTACTAATATGAGAACCTTGCTAAACAACAGCAGCCTTAACTTAACACTTCAATATTGCTTTGTAAAATGTTACATTTACTCCAAATTGCTATATGGTGTAGAAACCTGGACCATAAGGGCCAATGTGATGAACCCATTGGAGGCCTTTGAAATGTGGGTATTTAGAAGACTACTTAAAATTCCCTGGACAGATTACACAACAAATGTCGAAGTATTAAATCGAATGGGTAAATAACAAGAATTGATGTCAATAATAAAAAGAATAAAATTATCTGGGTCATAGATTATTTTGAAATTCCAAGTACCAGTTCTTAAAGCTTATTATGAAAGGAAATATAGAAGGAAAACGTGGCATCGGAAGAAAAAAATACTCATGGCTTAAAATGGCTTAAAAACTTGAGGGATTGGACAAACCTCGATGCCCATGCACTCTTTAGAGCCACACAAGATCGAGAGGAGTATGCCAGAATTGTCGCCAACATCCACTAATTGGATAGGGCACCATAAGAAGAGAAGTTTTACATTCTGGTCTTTATTCTCTGAAGGAGCATGCACATTTATTAAACTTAATTTTCTGGTTTTACCTGTTAGTTTCAGCCTACGAATCCGTTCAGATATTGGCTCGAACTCCACTATCGCACTTTGTCCGATCACTAATTATAAAACCCGTTCCCAACATTCAGTCTTCTTCACCACTACTGAAAAAGCTGTAGTTGTCTACCATTGTTACACTAGTTCCCTTTTGTTTCGTTTCTTGCATTATCAGGATATCTTCTTCTTTCTTTGCCCTATCCGTTTCGGACGTTGGCTATTAACAAGGCTATTTTCACTTTGTTTACGGCACCTCTGAACAGTTCGGTCGATGTTAGTCCGAACCTAGGGGTATCAGGATATCCCCTTTGTATTGTTTCACCACTGACACCATATGTTTTAGGATGCCTGCTTCATAAGCACTTCTTATGTTCCAGGAACCTATGCGGGTTGAACTTAGATGACATTTATTTTTCCTTATTTTTCTTGTGTTCTCTATTGATAATCTCTCCATGTCCTCCTTCATTGTCATAGTTCCATTATCCTTTGATCCATCCCTGCTGATCGGCTCTAGTTTGCTGGTGGGTCTAGCTCCCCTTTTGTTCGGTTTTATGTCCATACTCTGCCATCTATTGTAACCTTCCGGAACTCCATTTTTACTTTACTTTCTCTTCGGACCTCTTGTGCTTTTTTCTTTATTTACTCTTGCATTATTTTCTCAGTTATTGTCAACTCATCGTTTATGCAACTTTTTTCTTTATAGTTTTATAATTAATATAATATAGTTTATAATTCCTTTAAAGTCTTTTAATTTTCTTTTATTTCTCATTAACTTCTCCTTTTCTTATTGGTATTATAGCTGCAGCAGACATGTTCTCTCTCCTTTTTTAAGATCTGATTTAATCCCTATCTGTGTGATGTGTGAGGTTTCCTCTCTTATTTTTCCCATTGCCGATTTCAACACGTCCGGCGTATTAGCGCCTATATCCAAACCTGTTATGATTACGTTGTCCTTTTTCTTCTCTTTCTCTAGGTACTCAAGGTTGGTACTTACTTCTCAAACTTTTTTCGTTGTCTATTGACTTTCCTTTCTAATAGCTTCATCTTCATTCTTCAGCTTCTGATTTTCTGCTCTTATTTCGTTTAACTGTTCTGCATAAACTGCTCTATTTTAATATCCTTCACGTCTAAGGCCAACTGTTTTAATATCTCCATCATCTCGTCTTTCATTTCGACACCACTTCCCTTTATTGGCGTTCTATCGTCCTTTCTACTTCTCTTAGACCTCCTTCTCACCCTTTTCATCTCCTCTTCGCATTCTGTTGCCCTCATCCGTCAGTTCGTCGGATGGCATTTTTACTTTTGCTCCGCTCTTCCTCGGTATTCAGTAGTTTCTCGAAGAAAAGAATTTCTCCCGCTTCAACTGATCCGAGAAAAAAACTCTTATCCACCTTCTTCCTTAAGTGCCGTCTCCCAATCGGAGGTTGGATATCATCATCACTATCTTTATTTTATCTACTGTTGCTCTGAAGAGTTCCATAGAACTGCATTTAAACCGGTCACTTAAATTCTTCAACCATGACACTCTCCTTCTTCCTATACTCCTTCCTTCTCTTATCTTTCTCTGTATTATCAATCTCAGCAGTTCATATCGCTCTCCCCTCATTACGTGTCCCAGATATTGTAACTTTCTTATTTTTATTGTGTTTATGATTTCACATTCTTTGCCCATTTATGTGCCCTTGCTTCAATGTCCAGCTTTCGAGTCCATATTGCAGTATCGAAAACACGTAGCATCTCAGTGCTCTTACTCTCAGTTCTAATCTAAGATCTTTGTTGCAGAGAATTGTTTTCATTTTTACAAACGCATTTCTTGCTATTGCTATTCTAGCTCTCTATTTCGGTATTTGATCATTATTGTCTGAAATCCAGGTTGCTAAGTAATTGTATTTATCAACCCTTTCTATCGGTACATTTACCAAATGTATGTTTGTTGGTATATTTGTTTTCTTTGTTATTATCATGTATTTGGTCTTTTTTGTATTCATTTTTAGTCCATATTTTTCACAGAAACTGTTTGTTTTGTTTAGCAGCAATTGGAGTTGTTCAGCAGAACTTGCCATAAACACGGTGTCCTCTGCATATCTTATGTTGTTAATAGATCTTCGTTAATTATTATTCCTTTACTTTGAGATAGTAATGCTTTTTTTAAAAATGGCTTCACTATATACATTAAATAGTAATGGGGGCTTAATACATGCCTGCCTAACTCCTCTCCTGATTTCAATTTCTGGACTGGGTTCGTTATCTATTACGATTTGTGCTCTTTGATTCCAATAGAGGTTTGTTATTATTCGTAAGTCTCTATGGTCTATGTTTTTTGTCTTTAGAATTTGAACTAATTTTTCATGTCCTACTTTGTCAAGTGCTTTTTCAAAGTCAACGTAACAAACATGCACATCAACATGTATAGACATCTTATCCACCGTATCATTTAATTAGCTTTATTGTGTATAATTATTGTTTTTAAATCGATACAAAAAACTGTGTTTCACTAATAACCGTCTAACGCCAATTTTCACAATTTATATTTCGTGTATCGATGCTCACAATAGTCCGAAATTCGGATTTTACAAACACAGAGCCCCGTACACGACCTTTACGTTCGACGGTAGGCCATGGAAGGCGGTATATAGTATAAATCTCCAATAAAGTCATGCAACTTACCGAGATTCCTTTACCGATTTCGTTTTTTTTTCACTCTTACGTAAAATAAAATATTTTACTTTCAATTAAGATTGTTATTATAATTTTCCTTCCATGTTTTTTAAATTTTTGTGTAAATATATCCTTAAACGACTTTTCATTTATTTTTAGTAATAAGGGATGATTGTAAGTGTTGGAAATTAGTCATCAATATTATAATTGGCTTATTCTGTCTGTCTCCGCAATTAAAACCCTACCTCCATCTATCTAAAAACACTACTACTAATTGTAATAATATATACTATAGTTTATTTTTTATGAACGAGAGAGTAATTAGCATAATTTTAACTGGTACATCCGACCACTCCATGGGTGTGCTCAAGATTAATTGAAAAATTACTTTGAATAATTGTAAAAAATAAATGAATTATTTCAGTGTTATAAAGTGTTATGTGTATGTAAACAAAAGTGACCTCTTTTATCACACACTATATTAGAACTGACTGGCCTATATTAAAAAAGGTTTTAAAAAATTCACATTTTTTTTTAATTTTTAAAAATTACAAAAGAGAAAAAGAGTTTTTAAAACCGTCTAAGGTATGTTAAATAGATGAATAAAAATATTAATATAAAACTTACAGCTACTTGTTACAAATAAGATTCAGAAGATGAACTTTCAGAACCAAGATTTATAATAACTGGCTCGATCATTTTATCAGTAATATTGTCCAGCTTCCACATTTTTTCCTCTTCTTTAATAGTGTGATTTACTGCCATTTTCCAGTTTTCAGGTTTTACATTATTTACGGCCTCCAAAAACAATTGTTTAACATCATGAATTTTAAAAGTGGTATTTTTTCTTGAAACTTCACTCTTTATCTGTGCCCATACTAGTTCAATCGGGTTTAATTCACAATGATATGGTGGGGATCTAAGTACTGTCATTCCACGATTTTTGGCAATTTCATCAATTTCGTATTTTTTAAATTTTTCTTTATGAAGGGCACACAACGAATAAAGTTCCTTTCTTATAGATCCGGGATGGTACGTAATATTTTTTGAACTCAGCCAATTCTGCAAGTTTTTTTTAACCACTTGGTTGTGGGCAGTCCTTCTATAAGTCTGGAGTGATAACTTGCATTATCCATTACTATTACACAGTTCTTAGGAAGAAGATCTATCATTTGTTCTACCCATTCTGGAAAGACATCAGCGTTCATGTCTTCATGGTAGTCACCGGTTCGAGTTGATTCAAAAGTTAATAAACCACCTTCAACAAACCCGTCTGAACTGCCAATGTGCACTATTATCAGCCTGCGTCCCTTTCCTGATGGTGGTTTTAAACCAGTAGATAAGTTATTTACAAAAGCGTGCCATTGACTTGTAACACTTTCATCCTGCCAAAATTTATTTGGTGTATGACCCTCGTTGATCCATGTTTCATCAAGATAAAATATTTTTCTTTTTTGGTTTCTCATTTCCTTTATGGTTCTTAGAAAATGTCTTCTCCATATGACAATATCGCTTCTTTTTAATAAAATAGACTTTCTGGGATTCTTTTTCACGCGGAAGCCTATTTCTTTTAAAACTTTCCATAACGTACTTCGACTCATTTCTGGGTAATCCTTATCATCTCGAAGTGAGACAAGAACTTTATCCAATGTTGGAAATTCTTGTCTAAAGAAGAATTCATGCACTTTCCGTCGAAGTCCTTCTTTAAAATGATATTCTATTTGAAATTTTGGTTTCCCTGGAGCATTACGTGGCATTTGAAAACTACCACATATCTCTTCTTTAATAACTCTGTAAATCGTAGATTCCCCAACACCAAGTGTACTGCTAACTAACTCAACGGTCTCATCAACACTTTCACATAAACGTTTGTCTGTAAATGATTTAAAACAATTAAATATTAATGTTTTTTTCATTAACTGTTAAAGGACCAATTTTTCGGCGTTTACACGACACTTCCAAATTTTCCATAACAGTAGTATACACAATAAACTGCACCTTGCAACTGAAGTACCTACTTTTAGTGAACTGTTAAGAATTTTGAATACGCCACTTGGACCTTCCTACAAAATGGAAAATCCCACTATCACATTTTCTGTGGAATAAGTTTAGAAGGTAATTATCTAGTCAATTACTGTCGTAGATTCCTAAAATTAAATAATTAAATGTTTGATTGTTGAAACCCTTACTTCGTGGAATGCACTCATTTCAGATAAAATAAAACGTTTTATTTTATCTAAAGAATTAAACTTTATTTTGCAAATAGGTAGGTACTTATTAAACTTTTATTGGTTATATATAACCAATAAAATAAACATCTTACATTTCTTGCAAATTCATTAGTACCTGTTAACCTCCATCACTCCGACACTGGCAACCTTATTTAGGGATTAGTAACCCTCACAACTATTGTATTCTATTCTGCTCCAACCTTTATACCTGGTGGTCATACTCAATTTAAAATTGTTTTCCTATATACTTCTGTAAACTTGTTGACAAATATCTGTTTTTCATTGAGTCACCCGTATCAACAGTTTAGGGATTTGCATACATAATTTATTGTTTTATTACTCTCTCATACATAAAAATACACTATATACGTCATATTGTGTCACTGGTTTTATTGTAAATAACATTATTTCTTTACTGTGGAAATCAGTTTATATTCTACGTAACAGAAAGACGTATACAAAAACGGCATTACTAATATTTTTTTATAACAAAAATAAGTCTGAAGACTTGCCATGCAGATTACTAGAAATATTATTTAAACTTTAGTGCGATTTATCATCACGTTCGATTAAATAGAAACCGATCAGAATTATCCTTGCGAGCTTACTACTAGCATGTTTAACCAAAATCCTCTTTTTTTCGCTGCTACGGTTCCACGAAAGCTTTTGTTTAAAGCCTTAGTTTTTGGCGTGATAAACGGCACTTTCAAGGTCAATCGTGATTGTGTAAGCCATCATTGTATACCAGCTAGTACCAAAACGTATAATAGAGAAACTTATGTCAGGCCCGCAATCAGAAGATTTAAATTTTATTTTTATATTATTTATATTTTATATTTCTATTTTCTATATACAAGGTCTTGCTATTTATGCGACGACGGGACTGTCATCACTTTTTGTTCTTATCGTGTATAACCACGACTTTGTGGTGTATAACTAGTGTGACCAACTCCAATGCAGTCGAATCCAGAACAAGGCTAAAAAATACCTGAATTCCGGGACTTTTCAATGAAAATCGGGCCATTTTTATAAATATATTTCTTTAATATCATATTTTATTGATTATTTAACATTTTTATGTTGACAATGATATTTGTGATGGGATTAAGCCACAATTGGTTGTAAAAAATTGGTTGTATTAAATTTTTGTTAGTTTTTGACGTTTCGACTTTTAATCCGGAAATCGTTTTTAAAAATGGAAAAATTAGAAAATCACCTGATGTTGGATTTCCATGTAAGTATAATCTTAGGTGAATATAAAAATGTAATTATTACAACCCATTGTTGCTTCTTCTTCTTCAAGTTGGTAATTGGTGCAATTGTACCATTCTTTCAAGTTTTTCAACCATGAATGCCTTCTTCTTTCTATAGATCTTTTTCCCATTATCTTTCCCTGTATAATCAATTGCAGCAACTGGTATTTATCTCCCCTCATAACATGTCCCAAATATTGTAGTTTGCGCTTTTTAACAGTAAGTATCAGCTCTTCCTCTTTCCGCACTCTCCGCAAAACCTCCACATTTGTTACTTTCTCTGTCCGGGGTATTCTTAATATTCTACGATACATCCACAACTCAAATGCTTCTATCTTTTTGGTATCAATCTTTTTCAATGTCCATGTTTCCATCCCGTAGAGGAGAACTGACATAACGTAACATCTCAAAAGGCGAATGTTAAGTTTTAGACTTAGATCTCTTCCGCAGAACACCTTTTTCAATTTAGTAAATGTGGCTCTAGCTTTCTCTATTCTGGTTCTGATTTCTTCAGAGCAATCATTATTTTCGTTGATAACAGTTCCCAGGTAATTATATCTTCTTACACGTTCGATTCTGTGATCATGCACGGTTATGTCAGGGAAGTTTTGTGGTGATTTAGATATTAGCATTATTTTTGTTTTGCTTATGTTAAGTGATAATCCGTGTTCTTCACTGCATTCTACTATTTTGTTAATTAGTATTTGAAGATCTTCCCAAGTTTCTGCGATTAGTACCGTGTCATCGGCATATCTCAAGTTGTTTATTCGGATGCCATTTATCTTAATACCTATATTTTGATCCGAAAGTGCTGTGTTTATAATGTCTTCGGAGTATAGATTGAATAAGGTCGGTGAGAGTATACAACCCTGTCTTACGCCTTTCTTGATCTCGATTTCCTCCGTTGTCTCTTGCTCTATTCGGATATTTGCTTTCTGGTTATAGTAAATCTTAGAGATAATTCTAATGTCCCTTTTATCCAAGTTTTTTTCTACTAGCAGTTTCATTAAGTGATCGTGACGAACTTTATCAAACGCTTTGTTGTAATCAATAAAGCACATATATATATATATATATATATATATATATATATATATATATATATATATCTTGGTTTATATCTAGACATCTTTGGCATATGACGTTAAGTGCAAATAGTGCTTCTCTTGTTCCAAGCCCGTTCCGAAATCCGAATTGAGTATTACTAATATCTGCATCTAGTTTTCTGTTAATTCTTGAGTGGATTACTTTGATGAATACTTTTAATGTATGCCCCATTAAGCTTATAGTGCGGTAGTCAGTGCACTGTTTTGCATTTGCCTTTTTTGGTAAGGTTACAAAAGTTGAAAGTAGCCATTCCTTTGGTATTTCTCCTCTTTTGTAGATGCAGTTAAAAAGGTCGAGTAGAATATTCACTGATTCGCCTTCCACAAGCTTAAGAAGTTCTGATGTGAGCCCGTCTGGACCCGGTGATTTATCATTTTTCATTATTTTTATAGCGTATAATAGTTCTTCTTTAGTTATTTCTGGTCCTTCGTCGCCTTGCAAGTTATCTATATTAGGTTCTTGTCTTTCATCGTCGAACAATTCTTCTACATAGTTCTTCCAGGTCCTAAGCTTTTCTTGTAGATCGGCTATTATTTCACCATTTGCGTTGCATAGGAGATTGGGATGTTTTCGTTTTTGTGTACCTGTCAGTTCCTTTATCTTTTTATGTAAGTTAAAAGTGTCATGTTTGAGATGTAGTTCTTCGATTTCCTCGCATTTTCTTGTATAAAAATTTTCCTTTGCAGTTCTTATTTCTTTTTTGATTTGTTTGTTTACTTCATTATATTTTTGGCTGCATTTTCCCTTTAACTGTCTTCGCTCTTCCATGAGACCTAAAATTTTTTCTGTTATCCATTCTCGGCCTTTTTTCTGTTTCTCTTTGGTAAGCATTTTCTGGGCACGTTTTATTATGGCGTCTTTTAAATCTTGCCACTTGTCTCCTACATGCGTGTTCTCTGACTTTGTAGAAAGCATTCGTAAGTTATCATTGATATGTTGTTTTAAATCTTCTTTAATTGTTGGATCTTGTAAGCGGCTGGTATCTATGTGATCTATTTTTGTTTTATTTGAAGGTCTTTTGAGTCTAATGTGTACCCGCGCTAACAGAGGGTTATGATCTGAAGAAACATCTGCGCCTGGATAAGCCTTTACTGATCTTATACAGTTTCTGTATCGCTCATTTATTAAAATATAATCTATCTGATTCCTAATTGTTTTTTCCCTAGTGTGTTGAGGGGACGTCCATGTGTACAGTCTTCGTTTGGGTAGCTTAAAGAATGTATTTGAAATTATCATATCATTCTCTTGACAGAAGTCTAAAAGTTTGTCTCCTTTGTCGTTTCTTGCCCCTAAACCATATTCTCCCACATTTTTTCCGCTTTTTCCTTTGCCAATTTTGGAGTTGAAGTCTCCAAGGATAAGTGTAACATCTTTTCGCTTTGTAGACTTTAGAACTTGATTTATTTGTTCATAAAACTGCTCAATCTCTTCATCTGATTTATCTGCAGTAGGGGCATATACCTGTGTAATATTAAGTTTTGCAGTTTTTGTATGCAGTTTTAGGAGCAGGATCCTGTCGAAAAATTAGTGACAGACTGTGTCATTCTTCTTGAAACGACAATTGCTACACCATATCTGTGATGTGGGTATTCATTTCCTGAGAAATAGATCATACCGTTGCTTGTCGAGACGTTGCCTGCACCCGACCATCTTGTATCGCTGATGCCTAGGATATCGATGTTTAATCTTTGCATCTCCTGTATAACGTTGTGAATTTTCCCAGGCTCGTACATGCTTCTGACGTTCCATGTACCAATATTTATTGTATTTTTAACACAGGTATTTCGCAGAATTACGACCTGAGAGGCCCTGTTGTCATGAAGTATACCTCTCCTGCCGGATCTTGGTATCCGGTATCCATGATCAGTACTAGAAATCATTTCGCTTCGCACAGCCATGATAATTTTACTAGAGATATCCCTTAGAATCTTTAATGCAGTGGTTTCTCCTTGCCTTCTGCATCCTTATGCCGTTGACCATTTCTTAGTTCCTCCGCCTTTGAGATCGATTTCTCAGTCTCAGGACAAAAGAGTGCCCTTCCATTTAGCAGCTCATCCGCCCGAAGCCGTTGGCCAGTAATTGATGGACTGCTGTGGACAAGGGACCCTAAACAGGTACTAGTTTCCCGGGTCAGGAAACCCCCGGAATCTGCGGAGGGCAGGGATTGATTCATTTCCCCTGATAGGACTATCTTCAAGAATTTAAAGAGTTCCTACCCGTTACCCATTGTTGCTTAATCTCATCAAAAGTATAATTGTCAAACATGCCACAAGAAAACAGTTTCAGAAGGAAATCTTTAAAAATCAATCCATTCATAATTTAAATTTACCGTAACGAACAAAATATATTCATTATTTACACTGCCTGATTCTTAAAATCATATTTATCTTGCGATGAAATTGCTTTAACATTGGTGGCGACTTTTTTTTAAAAACTGTTGATAAAAATCAACACATTCATATTTCAAATTAAATTTTACGAAAAACATTTTGTAAGATTTTAAGACCAGTCATCAGACCAATAATGACATGCGAGTCAGAAACAAGACCTGTCACAGACAGGACAAAAAGGATGTTAGAAACAGTAGAGATGAAAACACTTATAAAAATTAATGGTAAGACACTATGGGACAGAGCTAGAAGTACAGATATACGACACAGATGCAAGGAGGAGAGCATCAAGAACTGGGTAAGAAATAGAAGAGTAGAATGGAACGATCATATAAGCCGAATGACAACAAATATAGTAGTAATGACGGCAAGAGACGGTTCCCCAATAGGAAGACCACGAAAACAATGGAACGACAACTTACTGGAGACACATTTTTAAAAACTGACAGAGTCATGTCTATATATAAAAAAGAGGAGAATCGAATAATTCAACATTGTATTCTTCTGCGCTAATCTAATTATTCTTTGCCATGAATAGCCTTAACCAACATTTGCGGCATCACAAAACTCTTTAAAATGTGTGACACGAATGGCGAAACGATAAAAATATGAAAACATATTCACCATAATTAATTCCACGTCAAATGGCAACCAATTGCAGCCGTATTGGAAAGTGTTGTGAATAATGTGAGCCGCACAACCGATTCCCAGCAAATTTGGGTTCACCTGTGATTTCAGTTTGTACTAAAAACGTTGTTTTGGTCCACCTAGGTTTTGACTACCAAATTAGTATTCGTAATATCCCGCAGCCTCTGTACTCGTTGACAATAATAACAAAATTATTGTAAATGAGTACGAAATAAGAAAATAATGGCAGCTGTATATATGAGAGTTGTTTGAAGATGACAGGAATAATATTGCCGAATTCTACCAAAACTGTACTGACGACCCAGATTTTATGAAATGCGAGGTAGAACACGCTATAAATAATGCTAAAATTAGAAAAGCTTGTGGTTGCAACACCAACTGAGTTGCTGAAACTAATAGAGAATGATAACATAAAAGTAGTAGTAAGACTTTTAATTCAATATATAACACCGGAGTGATTCCCGCAGATTGGCTCAAATCCATCTTTGTCGCAATACCTAAAAAACACAATGCGAGAAAATGCTCAGAATATCGAGTAATTAGCCTAATGAGCCACACGCTTAAAATTTTCCTCAGAATACTTCACAACAGAATTAGACGCAAATGCGAAGATCTTTAAGATACATTTGGTTTTAGAAATGCTATGGGAACCAGGGAGGCATTTTTTGCGCTTAACATCCTATTACAAAAATGCCGTGATCAAAGAAAAGATGTATTTGCATGTTTCGTGGACTTCGAAAAGAAATTCGATAAAGTACAGCATGTAAAATTAATGCAAATACTGAAAAATATCGTAATAGATGACAAGGATATTCGTGTCATTAAAAATTTGTACTGGAATCAAACTGTTTATCTTAAATGCAAATCTTAAAAATTGGAGATAACTACACCGATGAAATCTCTATACAACGAGGAGTCAGACAATGCTGCATTTTGTCGCCAACATTGTTCAATGTTTACTCGAACCAGTTATTTAAAAAGGCACTTCAGAGACAACCATATGGAATAAAAATCAACGGGGAACTACTTAATGTGATTAAATATGCAGACGATACAGACGATAATTCTATCAGATAATATTGAAGGTCTTCAAATTCTGCTTGATCGTACGAGGTAGGAGAGGAAATGGGCATTAAAATAAACTCAAACAGAACCAAATTGTTAGTGTTTAGTCGTGACCCACAATCCGATGCAAAGCTTCAATTGAACGGAGTCCAAGTTGAGAAAGTTCACAAAATGACATATTTGGGAACTGTGATAACGGACCAACTAGATCCAGACATAGAAAAACGTAGAATAGCAATGAATAAAACTACTTTTATGCAAATGAAGTCATTTCTTTGCAATAACCATCTCAGTTTAGAACTAAGGCAAAGAATGGTTAAGTGCTATGTTTGGTCCGTACTTTTGTATAGTGCAGAAGTGTGGACGCTAAGAGTATCGATTATGAACAAAATTGAAGCATTGGAAATGTGGGTTCATAGACGAATGCTGAAGATACCTTGGACAGCAAGGAAAACTAATGAAGAAGTACTAAGGAACGTCAACAAAGATAGAGAACTGCTAAAGACTGTTAATCATCGAAAAATGTCTTACCTGGGATATATAGTATGGGGAAGTCGATATAAAGTATTACAACTGATTCTTAAAGGCAAAATAGAGGGCCTTAGAGGTGTGGGAAGAAAACAAGTTTCTTGGTTAAAAAACATTCGTGAATGGACTCAGATACCAAATGCAGGACAATTATTCTATATTGCAGAATATCGAGAAGCCTTCACAAGGTGATCGCCAACTTCGGATAATTCTGATATGGCACGCGAAGAAGCAGATTATCCCACAGAATGAAACTAATTTTCCTTAAACGTTATAATTTTCAAGCGTGTTGTTTTTCAAGCGTAATGGAACGAAATAGCTCACCACAACTGGGAACATTTTACGTTTCCATGGTTAGTTGCATCGGTAATTAAACTGACGTACGTTGCGTTGTTCATTTCATCAACCAATTGATTTTCGATATACGAACCAAAAACAGTTTTAACAATTATCTCTCATTTAGTACAAGCTGACTAAAAGTTTGTCAATCCAAAGCAAAGAAATATTTTCGGTGAGCAATCAGTTGAGCCAAAGTTTTGTTGCTACTGTTAATGCATTCGTTTTGGATGTGAGATTAGTATTAGACTCTAGAAATTGTCGACTTTTTTTCGTCGCACCAAATCAATTCGATGTGAATTCTTAGAAGAATAACGTATTCAAAATTTCAAAATAGAATTTTACCAAAACGTTAAAATCTCCCGGTAGCCTTGTCCAGGACGCCGGGACATGACTTCGTAATTCGGGCCATGTCCCGGATTTTTCGGAGTAGTTTGTCACACTATGTATATCCACATTTTATTTAAAATTCTGGAATACTTGAGGAAAGAAAGATGTCACAGTATGGATACGCAACACCAAACTCAACTGATGGCAGGGGAAAAATTCGTGGGACAACCATTGAGCTGTGCTATACAACACTATCCCACTTAAAAAAATGAAGATAATCTAAATAGTGGTTAAAATATTAATTATCTATATAACAAACCTAGTTATAATTCTGCAATACATAACAGATTAAATCATTAATTCAAAATTAATCATAATTGAGTCTCTCTATAGGTTTAACTATAATCTATATCGAAACTACAAACATATTTAGGATCTAACAACGAGTAAACAGTGGAAACCGCACAAGAACTAATGTTCGTTCGTAAATAAAAGACGCATCAAATAATAATGCTAGCCTGAAGACCACCATACTACCACGCCATGACTGATTCGATGCTGAGTGTGAGGACATTCTATGCACTATGCAAATAATTATATAATAATGTACATAGCATGCTCCAAATAGTCAAATAATGCCTTCCCTGGAAATTATCGACACGCGGCGGTTGGAACTTAATTTTGCTGCTTCCGAATTACCCGCCGATCGTCATAGCATCATGAAATCGGTTCGGGATCGAAAACGTTTCAGGAAATTGGAGGTTACGCTTATTTTCGGAATACGGTATTGAGATTGATTGTCTCAACAAATTGATTCGTGCGTTATGCTTTACTGCATTATGGCAAATTAGTTGGAGTGAAAAAGTTGATTTTATTGTGGTATATATAACATAATAAGATTTGGTCAAGTACTGGTGTTAATAGTAATGAGACATTTGGAAAAAATGTAGTAGAAATCAAACTCAAGGAACACGAAGGATTGTCTGTAAATCAGTACCAACTATAAATCAGATTTTTATACTGAAAGATGTCTTAGTAAAATGCTATTAATATGATGTATTCATATGAGCAAATGTAGCTCCTTGAGCTTTCTGAACTTTAGCAATACAATTCACCGAAAATGATAACCAATCACATTTTTTATTATGTTTAATTAACATTAGTGTTAACAAAAGATGGCATGAATATTTCATTAAATCTCTTCTAACTGCAGTCCCAACACTACCAAAAGATGCACAAATAAACCAACAACGCCAAAAATAGAAATGGCCAAGAACAATTAAAAGCGCACAAAGCGCTGACAATATTCCACCAGAGTTGTTCAAAGCGTGTCCAAGCACAAGAGCATAGCTAATCAAACCAGTCTTGCGAAGGGAATAGTGAGAGGGAAAATTTCCCAAAGAATGGAAAGCGGAACTATAAGAAAGATACCTAAAAAGGGCCATAAAAGATATTGAGAAAACTGGATAGGAATCACACTTATGAATAAATTAATAGCAATAACTATAAACAACCGATTGACAAACAGTTTGGAACCAGTGCAAAGAATGACCAAATTAACACACTTAGAGTAATCGTAGTAACAGTCACAGGAATTTAACTCTCCACACTTTATGTGCTTTGTGGACTTCAGGAGCCTTGAACACACAAAGTATCAGAAAAAAAAATGTCATTAAAGAACTCTACAGTGACAGTCTACACAATCCTACACAACGGCATAACATCTGGCCCAATAGATGTACAAATCGGGTAAAACAAGTCTGTGTTTTATCACTCTTACTATTTAACATTGTAATGGAGTCCGTACTAACAAAGGTAAGGTCTAATAGTGGAATTTAGTGGGGATTAACAAACATACTGAAAGATCTAGATTACGCTGATGACGTATGCCTCTTAGCACATAGAAAACGGGACATGCAACTCCAAGTAAAAAGTTTATAAGAAGAATCAAAGAAGGTTGATCTAAAAATGAACATCAACAAAACCAAAAAAGTGCGATTAAGCACCAGAAACAATCAACCTAGTGGATCAATAACCAGGAAAATGAGTGAGTGGTGGAATTTGTATACCTGAGCTCCGAGCAGGATTGACTGTAACGGTGGTACAGCAGATCAGGGCGGATCTGTGTTAAGGTGGATGTGAGAAGTAGCATTCGAATTTTTTGCACAAATAGTTAGCTGATAACTTTAGTAATAATAATTGACTTCTCCTCTTTCTCAAATAGGTTGGGAACATTATTTAAAAAAATTAAAATATTTAAAAATTTCTTAAAACATCGATTTTTTTCTGCTTTCCTTGCTTATAACTTTAATAGAATTCATTTTGGGGCAAAGTCGTAACGAAATAAAATAGCGACAATTTTACTTTCTATAAGATACGGCTAGTTAAAAATGTTTTAATGTATTACCCTGGCTTAAATGTATTTATAGCAATAAATACAAAAAAGGCGGGGGAACAAGCCTTTTCTTACTCAATGTTTTTCAACCACTTAGATTACAATTCATCGTTTTTAGGCATATTTCAAATGATTCATATTGGTTGCCAAAATTCAAAACCTAAATTTCATGTCATAGGTTTTGAAGACTGGGTTTTAGGAATGGAAATTCCATATTGACGGGTTAATGGAAAAGTGATAACTTTTAACGATTTCATGGGAATCGTAAAAAATGGCAAAAATCGCGCAACGTTTATTTAGTTAACAATTTTATAGAAACTGACTTTAATTGCGACAAAAAACAAACATTGCATAAGAAAGATAGCCTCTTCACAAAAGGTTTGTGATTTACGTCGATATAACACACTGATCAAAAATATCGAATTTTTAATCTTGAATTGATAGAACTTTTATTTTAAATGGAATTCGCGCTCGTAGCCGCGTCTCTTCAAGTGACATTTTTGAGAGTTTATTTGACATAAAAAGTGCTAATAAACTTTTTCGTTCAAAATTGTCTCAGCTACATTTTTTATTTGAAATATTTTTTTCTCTACGATGGGGGTTGTAGGATGGGGATAGGAATAGTAATCTTTTTCTTTCGTATTTTTTTAGAGTTCCCAAATTAAATTTTCTAAAAATTCAGCTTGTTGGAAGATAATGGATTAAAGATTGTCTCACATCCTATTGTTTATAACTTCTTTATAACTAAAACTAACTTTATAACTAAAATTGTTTATAATTTTAAAACATTTCTGAGACCGTCCAAATAATCCGATTTTAACCCATTTGAACCTACCATCCTTTATAAAGGAAAGAAGGTTTCTTCTAGTACATTACAAATTTAAACTTTTCAAATGTAGATGCCGTATTAGTTTTACAATCCTAAATTATCATATTACCCATCGAATCTTATTATGAATCATTTAGTAAATAATTTCCAGTGTGTCAGGAAGTTTTTGTGTAGGAGTGATTTCAGCTACTTGAAATGGATAAAGTAAACTTTATTTACCTGGATGTCAACTAGGGCAGAGTGTCAAGTTAATCTACCAAATCAATCTGATTCAGATCATGATAAGTCATTAGCAGACTTTGTTGAACACAAACCTAAGAAATTTAAAAAATTCTCAAAACGAGATTTACAATCCAATTTCTCTACATGGATTGCAATTCAATCCGTAAACAATCAGCGTTCACCAGCAACGATATTTAAATTGTTTATGGCTGATATAGTTAAGCAAATTACGGAATATAGTAATACATATGCCCAACAAAAAAATTCTGTAGGTATCATTTGTACCTTCATTGGTATATTACTGCTTAGTGGTTATTGCTCTGTTGCTAGAAGAAAAATCTTCTTATAGGTAAAGAAATAATAAATAAGACTTACTCACAATCAATTTAATTTAACTATCAGACGACCGGTTTCGCTTTCTACAATATGCAAAGCATCTTCAGGTCTCGATACAAAGTTAAATAAATGATGCCGGTACTCTATTAATTGATGGATGGTAGAACATGGTTGAAACTACTATGTATTGTTACAACACATAAAAAACTCATTGTGCCCAAGACTGAAATGTAGTGCATAAAAGTCCTTCCCCCCTTTTAAATTTAATGTTTGTTTTGTCCCTTCTAAGTGTTTTCTGTTTTAGTGTGTTTTAAATTGTCCTTAATTGTTTTAATTCTAATATTTTATTTACTTGACTTTACAATAATCTACTATTTTGCCAATAAAACTTTATCAAAGAGATTTGATAACTACAAGTTGAAAAATAATTGCACACCCACACAATTTGTACATCTAAACTTATTCATTGTCATAAAACTGTCACCTTCATAAAACAATTACTCAATAAATAACACACATTTCATAAATATATCTCTCGAATAAGTATAAATAACTTTTAATAATACAATAGTATATTACATCACTTTCATTTAACAAACATTCATACACATATCTCTGCTTCATTGGATCAAATCTATCTCCTCAAGAACTTCCCATTTACTGTCATACAACTATAATAGCAGAATTGAGTTCTCCATTCAACAATATATAGTAGTTTCAACCATGTTCTACCATCCATCAATTAATAGAGTACCGGCATCATTTATTTACCTTTGTATCGAGACCTGAAGATGCTTTGCATATTGTAGAAAGCGAAACTGGTCGTCTGATAGTTAAATTAAATTGATTGTGAGTAAGTTTTATTTATTATTTCTTTACCTATTTAAAATGGACTCACACAAGCAACACATTCATGATTTTAAAAATCTTCTTCTTCTTCCTACCTTATAAATAGGCTTAATGCCTTCGTTTTACTTCGGTTTTTAGCCTCAATTGACGTTGTCTGACAATCTTTTCCTCGGTCGTCCCAATGATCTTCTTCCATTTGGCGATTTGTCTCTTGCTATTCGTCCTATTCTATTTTCTGTCATTCTTTCAATGTGTTGATTCCATTCCACTTTTCTTCTTTTGGTCCACGCGTTTATTTCCTCTATACTAGATCTCGCTCATATTTTCTCACTTCTTACTCTATCTCTTAGAGTTTGGTTTGTTATTTTTCGTAAGACTTTCATTTCTGTTGTTTCCAGCAGTCTTTGTGTTTTCGCCATATCTGCTCTTATTTCCGCTGTGTACGTCATTATCAGTCTTATTGTTGATTTATATATCCTGGTTTTCGTTTCCGTTGTGAGGTATTTGTTTCTCCAGATTGTGTTGTTGAGACATCCTGCTGCTCTGTTTGCCAGGTTCACTTGTTTTTGTACTTCTTCTTTCACTTTTCCATAGCTTGACAGTTTTATTCCCAAGTATTCAGTTTTCATCAATTGTTCTATTATTTTGTTATTTTTAGTTTATGTAGCTTTAGTTTTGTTGAGATCATCATGTTGTATATGAGCGCCGTATCTTCGAATTCTTTAATTAATCTTTGTAGGTCATCTTAATTTTCGGCTGTTATATAAATGGGCTTAGCGAATCTCCTTGTCTAATGCCAGTTTCATATTTGATAGGTTGCGATAGTTTTCCTTTTCATCTTGCCATAGCTATGTTATCGTAGAAAAAAAATGTATTGGCAAAATTCTGATGATACAAATAATAAAGTAGTTTTTTCAGCTTCAGTTCAATATCTTATGACAAATATTCACTGCAATGATAACACCCAACTGGATAAGGAAGATAAGTTCTCTAAAATGAGACCAATCTTCGAATCTCTGAATAAAAATTCTTCGAATATGTTCCACTAGAAGAAAAACACAGTATAGATGAAGCTATGGTGCCCTATTTTGGACGTCGTAGTTGCAAACAATTCATCCGTAGAAAGCCCATTCGCTGGGGCTACAAGTTTTGGGTTGGAGAAACAAGACTTGGATATATCATTTATTTTGATCCATATCAGGGAGCATCTTCAACTCTACCACCAAAATATAGTCATTTAGGTTTAGGTTCAAGTGTTGTTTTCAAATACGCCGATGTTTTACAGAAGATACCATTTGCGCCATTTCATTTGTTTTTTGATAACTACTTCACATCTTTGTTTCTCCTGAAAGAATTGAAGTTCAGAAACATAAAAGTTACAGGTACCATAATTGTAAATAGAATTCCAGAATGTCTCCTAAAAACAATAAAAGAGATGAAAAAACTGGAGAGAGGTGCTTTTGATTATTTCATGGTAGATGATAGTATAATATGTAATTGAAATGATAATAGTGTCGTTACTTTTGCATCGAACGTGTCTTCAGTTTTCCCTCTAAATAAAGTAAAACGATTTTCACAATCCGAGAAGAAGCATATATACATAAAATAACCTAAGCCCATACAGCTGTACAACGAAAACATGGGTGGAGTTGACAGAAGCGACCAGAATATTGCTCAGTATCGGAACAACTATACGAGGAAAGAAGTGGTATTGTCCTTTGATATCGCATTGTGTCGATATGACAGTTCAGAATGCATACCACTTGCAAAAACAGGATGGCGGAAAACTTGACCAGTTAGCATTCCGAAGGGCTATTGCAGTTGAGCTGTTAGAAACGCACAAGCGAACCACCAAAAGGGGATCTTCAAAAGCGCCAAGCAATCAACGGGAACACTCACGTTATGATAGGTTGGATCATTTAGTAACCTATCAATAACAGCAACGAAGATGCGTACACTGCCATAAAAAGGCAAATTTTATTTGTCATAAGTGTAATGTTGTCCTTCATCCTAAAGAATGCTTTTACAATTATCACACTCAGTGAATATAAATTGTCATCAATCACCAATTAGCCTATATTTGTCCACTGCTGAACGTAGGCGTCCCGTAAAATTTTCCACCCATTTCTTGAGCTTCTTGCATCCAGTTTGTGGTGATGCGTTTGATATCATCCGTCCATCTAGTCGGTGGTCGTCCTCTGCTTTGATATGCATCTTGTCTTGGTCGCCATTCCAGAATCTTTCTGGTCCATCTATCATCCGTTAATCTGGCAACATGTCCGGCCCAAGCCCATTTAGCAATGGCTATTTTCTTAACTGCATCTGTGACTCCTGTTCTTCTTCTTATTTCTAGGTTTGGTACTTTATCTCTGATGGTAATACCTAATATTGATCTTTCCATAGCGCGTTGTGTAAATCTTGTTTTATCTATTGTTCTTTTTGTCAGAGTCAGTGTTTCTGCACCATATGTAAGAACCGGTAAAACGCACTAGTTAAAAACCTTTCTCTTTAAACAAACTGGGATACTAGACTTGAAAATGTTATTCAATCTACCAAAGGCAGCCCATGTGAGACCTATCTTTCTTTGTATTTCAGTTGTTTGATTATCTCGGCCTAAGCCAATCTCATGCCCTAGATATTTGTAAGCTATTACTTGGTCGATGCTATGGCTCTCAATCAGAATTTTACCTCTGACTACAAGGTTGATCATAAATTTTGTCTTTGAGGTGTTAGTTTTAAGACCAATTGTTTTTGACACTTTATACAGCGTGTGCAGCATTTTTGTAGCTTTATCAACTCTATCAGATATTAAAACGATGTCATCGGCTAATCTTAGGTGGTTCAGATCTTCCCCATTTATATTAATTCCCACATTCCCATATAAACTATCGTTCCATTTGCTTGAAGATATCTTCAAGAACAGCTGTAAACAATAATATAAATTGTACTTGCTAATAAATAAATATTTTTGGAAAAAAAATTTTCATTTAAAGTAACTTATAGTCCTACTGTCCTTTTAAAACAATTACAAATTGTGCCCAATGTGTGGGTCGGATATTTTTTTGTTTATTTTTCCCTGGCTTTTGAAGCCTTTTTAATCACTACTCAATGTATACATTCCGGTTGAAACAAAAAAAAAAGTTTCAGAACTAAATGGTTTAATTATTTAAAATACATTAGGAAAACATTGTTGAATAAAAAACAATCATAAATAGCCCTGTTATTTACAGAAATTACTACACACCAAAAATTATTTCTAATATAATTTTCTTTTTATTTCAGGTAAGTTATTACTTCTACTGCTGTGGCGTTCAAAATAATAGGTAATAGTAATTTTTTCTGTATATTTGTTATATTATTTTTATTATTTTTTATTATTTTATTATTTTTTCTGTATATTATATTTGTTTTATGTATATTTATCATTTCAAATATCTTTTGTGATATATCAGAATTATCTGATATACATATCAAACGCCAAAGGTCTACTGTCATATGAAAAAATTGCAAATAAAGTTTGCAAATCTCAATTTATAAAAACGTTTATCTGTTGAGATTCGAAAAGTGAGACAAACACTTTGAAACAAAGCGGTTTATTTAAAGAGTCGTATGGCAACTTTTTGGGGCGTAAAAATATGTTTTTTTATTTATTAAAGGAACAATGCACCCTTGCATTACTTAACTTAAAAAAATTTTGCTGTCACCATAAAAATATAAATCCATATAAAGTTTATAATTTATAGTGACAGCAGAATATATAGAGTTATATATAATAAATAAAATTAAAGAACTTCAGCAACAAGGCAAAACTGTTAAGTTGGCATGGATTAAAAGCCACTGTGGAATAACTGGAAATGAATTAGTAGATGAATTGAAATAAAATGAAAATCTAAATTTTGGTTTCGTCAAAGAAATCTTCGCATTTTTTGCTTTGATGATTTTTCTCAGATGTCGCTAGTGCGTCTATATTGAAGCCATTTTATTTTTACTTCTTTTTAGGCAAAATATTTGATTTCAGTTCTAGAGCTTCTGTTCCTTTCACTCTGATGAATTCTGGTAGGATGAAATACGCATAAGCCAATATACAGAGGCACTATACGTGTAATCAAGTCCTAACTGTCTTTTTTTATTTCGGTTTACTCTTTATGAGTACAAGAAACCAGCTCACCAAGGATTTTTGCTTAGGTGAGGAGATATGTTGTGGAATGCAACTTTTAGATTCCCCATGTCTTTCTTACACCTTTTTCATCGTCTGTTTTGCCTTGAAATTTATAAAAGGCACAGATTAAAGCAAAAATTTGAATTTTGGTTTCGTCAAAGAAATCTTTGACGAAGCATTTTTTCTTTGATGATTTATTCTCAGATGCCGATATAGCGTCCATATTGAAGCAATTTTATTGTTGTTTCTTTTGACGAAAAACCCTTACCTTTTAAATATGATGTATTAATTGTAGATATAAAAATGCTTGCACGTCATTCAAGATTTACGACGTCAGAACCCCACAGAGTTGTCAAAAGATCAGAATAGTTAGTAAGTGAGGAATTTTTAAAATGTCAACTGTTTGTCAAACTATTATACTAACAGTAAATACACTTAGTTTTAAGACTATTGCAACACACTAAAATACATAAGAAAACATTTTAATACAAAATTATATATTCTAAATTTTAAACTTACCTCTTTTAGTGCTTTAATAGTAAAAACGTCCCGCCATTATTTCTTCTTGAAAATAATCTATCTTATATGAAAGCTTATCAGCTTTCTACAGACTATTTATTTGTTTTGGCATAGCACAATCACAATACACAACAATAATTAGTTTTTAAAGCTATTAATTTAAATTTAATATGTATTTATAAATACAATTTATTAATATATAATATACTATGATCAAATTGTGTAAGAAATCAAAATATAAACAAAATTCTTACCCTAAAAAAGCTGCAACACTTTATACACTTTTGCCACACGCTGAACTGTCAATAAAACTTGAAGTATTCCCGTATCAGTTGCGTACAATTATCTTATCTATTTAATTAAAATTATTATTTTGTGGAATATTAGACTTAAATAGTTATTTCAGAAAATTTATATTATTAATAATAACAAATGTTTTTGGTTATTTAATCAATATAATTCTAAAATTTACAATATAATGATAATTACATTTTTCTGATTATTACACCATGTTGAGCCTATGAAAGATCTAGCAGTTCCGTATTTTCGTATTATTAGCTGTGTTAGGTAACTTTGAACCATCGAGCAATAAGACAAAAGAGGGAATCTAATCCTTATGAAAAGGAGACCAAAAAAGTGGCCTCTGATGGCGGACATATCCGGAAATGCGAATGCGCGAAATTTAAATTTTGCGACACTTATCAACAGTAGCTATATAATATTTTTCAGAATGTGTCTTAGACGAGAAAGTTTTAATTAATTATTAATGATAAGAGTCTAAAATGCGACACAATTGTTAAAAAACTTCAATATAAATAAGATTTCATGTGACATTTGGGACAAACAATAACATAACCCAACTAAATTTGATGTCAAACAAGGAGAGAGACTTGCTATCCTTGTTTAAAGTGGCCTCTAAAGATCGCACTTCCTGTCTAACAATATGTTTGCCCCCACTACCTTTACATTCCCTCTATTGTCTTTTTGCTCGATGCTTTGAACTCTAAGGTTGACGCTCTGGAAATTTTAAATATAGGTGACGTCACTTTATATAAATTGTGACGTGCAAGCATTTTTATATGAAAAATGCTATACAAGTATTTTAAGTGTAAAATGTACAAAAATTACTAGTTTTATTATATTTAGATATTATTACCGTTCTAAAGAAATAAAATGTATATTATTTTTATTAAAATAAATAAATAAATTATTAGTAATATTAATTATGATAATTTATTTATGTCGCAGCTATATTTATTAGATGTCGAATATACCCGTAAGAAAAACTGGGGCTGGTGTTGAAAATTGTCATTAAATTTTAGTTGCTACCTGCTTAGTAATTTCCTAATTTGTGTTGTTAAATTATCGTGAATCTTTTTATATTATTCTACTTTTTGTTTGAATTTTTTTTCTTTATTTTGCAACAAAATACTCTTATAATTCTTGGTTACGTTATTATCATCTGTTTTCATTATAACTGACATTCAGGATATCAACTTGTTTTTTTGCAACCTATAGTTTTTTATTCCTAATATAAGTGCATTTCAGTTATGATATTTTTTTAATGGAAAAACTCAAATTAAAATGATGTAAAAAATATTATGAAGTCTCTTCCATACCTCAATCTCGTCGCCACTCTCATAAATGTTATTTCAATCTTTTATTATCAACTGATCGTGAAAATCTTGACACGTAAGGCTGTTATCTCGTCATACTGCTTCAGCTACAAATAATTCCTAGATCCCATAGTTTTTTAGTATCTCATATATACATTCCAATGATCAGTTATGAAATCTTTCGACTCCTTTCAATTGTCTGCAAATTTTGTAAATTTTTTGTAATGTTTGTCAATTTGTTTTGGATTTTTTTTCCTACTTTTGGCTCAATTCTTTACTTAGGATTTGTCTTTATCCTTTTCTTAATCGACCGGTTGCCATTAAATACTTTTCATTCAACCTCAAACAATATTTGTTTATCATTTTTGTCATATGGGTTTTTCACCATCTGACAACAGTTTATTTTTGTTTCATCCAAAAAGTTTTTTTGCACAGTTTTCGTGATAAATCAATAAACAATTTGTGCATACATACACTGAGCACTTTTTTTGTGTTACAGTTTATATTGACACTATTTTTATCATTTTTATCATTGATAGTCGGACGCTATAGCGATTGAAGTATTTAGGTACTAGATACTTACTGTTCGTTGCATTTCAGATTTAATCTTCTAGGTATAGTTGTATACATTGTCGGACTTATATATTGATAAATGTTATTAAAATTACGGCAATCCCATAAAGTAAAAGAAAAATACATATAAGTAATACTTTTATATTAAAATATATATTTAACATAGTGAAAAAATACAAAAAAAATTAAACTTAACTATTCTCTACATTTTAATCGATATCACTATCGTCGCTATCGTTTAAATTTATAAAAACTACTCTATTTATAATGTTTTGAAACTGTAAGTATTTTTCTTGTAGTTTTTTCATATTCTTTTCACATTTAACTAGTTTTAATAGTTCTAGAAGTTGTTTTTTGTGTGTGTAAGAATCCATAAAATATATTTCATGTTTTAATAAAAATTCTTGAATTTCAGCTTTGTTTGGAATTTTACTCTTTAGTCTACAATGATAACTGCTAAAATTACGTGTTAATTTGGTGAGTTTCTGAAAGTGACTTCTTCTGTCTTTGATTTTTAATTTGTAAAATTGGTACTAAACAAAGTATACAGACAATAAAGACTTAAAAAAATGGTAAGATTAATGAGATACATAGAATCCTTGCGCTTAAAAGTGAACCAAACTACTGGGGCGAGTCGCTTCACCTGTTACTGGTCGTTTTAAAATTTACCCGGTATTGGGAAGGTTAACTAAAGAGTATATTTTTTAATGAGTACTTACAGTTGTAAACGTTAAGCACGATTTGCTTTGAATCGTGTGTGAGATGAATATAACCAGAACGTTTTTTAGTGTCAGACTCGTCTTCACTTACTGAAATAGTGGCAGGAATGTACAGGGCATTGTCACTAATCATTTCTATATTACTCATATTTACAGTTACACTGACTTCTGTGCTAAATGAAGTTCTTTTCAGCTAAACTTTCTTCTCACAGAAGCCCATTTAGTAATAATTTGATATTAAGTAAACATTATCCTTTTACCTGAATAAAATTCCAAGAAATTTTCGAATCTCCTATAAACACTGGCTTTACGTTCCTAGAAATTTGTAATTCTGAATTCCAAGTACAAATGCAATTAACTGATTAAATTAGTAATTAATTAAATTAACCATTCGAAACCAGATTGATTTTTTACTGATAAACGAACGATACAGAAACTCCTTAAAATCCGTTAAAGCTTACCCAGGCGTAGATGTCTTTTCAGACCATAACTCTCTAATAGCGCAAATGAGTAATAAACTTTATATGTAATATAATGTACGCACTAAAAAGAATGACAAATGGTAAAGCCCCAGGTCCAGATGAAATACCAACGGAAATACTTAAACTAATAGAAAAAGACTCGATTCACATTTTGGTTGAACAATATGATGAGCCATGTACTGAAAATATTCCTGAAAATTATATACTCTAGAGTACACAGAAAACTGGAAATGGACATCAATAATACCCAGTTTGGATTCCAAAATGGACTCGGAACAAGAGAGGCGTTGTTTGCACTGAACGTTATGTCTCAAATATGTCTTGACATAAATCAAGATGTATTCATGTGTTTCATAGATTACAACAAGGCATTTGATAAAGTACGGCATGATCACCTAATCAGACTCCTGACAAAAAAGAATTTAGTTAAACGAGACATTTGAATGTCTCTAGCAACTAGTTGCTAGCAACTAGTTGCTCCCACACAGTCTTCGTAGACACACTGTCTCAAGACTAGCAACTTCAACGTGGAGTCATATGTCGCCATGTTACCTAATCCAACGGTAACTTTAACATCCTAAACCATTACAGGAAAATTTGTAAACTAAATGTAATTATTTGTTAACGGGTTTTTACCCATATATTTAGTGGCTACATTCATGTACTCTTAGACACAGATGATGGAATATGGATTCCGAAAACGTTTTGTCTTTTTAACTTAGCTCGTTTGGGTTCTTAATATATACCTTTTACAAAGAATTTTTAATAAAAACTTTTAATATATGGTATACAACAAACTACAGGAACGTAGATTCCTTGTGGAATTTTCTTATTCTCATTGTCTCTTTAAATTATTGTCTCTTTTTTATATTTTTAAACATTTCTAAATTGTATTGTTCTGTAGCTATTTTCTTGCGGCATTTTAAAGTAATTACTATTTAACTGGGAATAAGCCATAATTAAAGGTTGAAATACGTTTATTGACGTTTCCATTTCCACTTCGGAAATAGTTCTCAAAATACAAACATTAGTAAATTAAACAAATTTTGTTTTTTTGTTACTTAGTGAAAAATAGTTCTAACAATTTAATTTTATCTCATTTATATTGACAATTCAGACATACATTATACATTTTAAAGTAGACGAATTTAAAATGATATTACCAATATTGCTGAGTTGCGCTTCTGGGACGACTTTACTGATAAGTCCTAAAAGAAACGGATGGTAAAAAGAGAAAAATCAAAGAACCGGCTCTAATTATGCTAAATGAGGCCAATTGCGTCGCAAATTCCTCGGCAGAATGTAGTAGGATCTGGTTACCCATATTCAAAGAGGAAGTTATTAAAAAGAAAATAACAGTATTATTAACATATGGAGGATACATCATTTATGTTTTCTAAATAACAAACATATAAAATCAGAATTTGGTGTTTATTGAAGGTAAACTAAATGCACGACCAAATACTTACCATGTCGGGATAGTATTATGAGGTTTTTTTTCTGGTTTTTTCCTCATAATTTACTATGGAATCACTAACAGGATAATTTTACTGTCATCATGGCATGTGTTTGTCTTTTTAAAGACGAATTACATGCTATGATTTTTTCTGACGGATATTCTCAAGTTAAAAGTTGATTTCATGTAATCGAATGAACTATCTTATAAGTAAAGTCGTCCCAGGAGCGCCACTCAACAATATTGGCAATATCATTTTAAAGTCGTCTACTTTAAAATGTATAATGTATGTCTGAATTGTCAATATAAATGAGATAAAATTAAATTGTTAGAGGAATTTTTCACTAAGTAACAAAAAAATAAAATTTGTTTAATTTACTAATGTTTGTATTTTGAGAACTATTTCCGAAGTGGAAATTGAATCGCCAATAAACGTATTTTAACCTTTAATTGTGGCTTATTCCAAGTTAAATAGTAATTATTTCTAAATTGTTTAATTTCAAAATGTTTAACACTTCATTTCTCATTTGTGTTATGTCCTACACTGAAATACATTTATCTTTACCTGACAGTTCCCCGATTTTTTCTCTACATTTTGATAAATTCGAGGGACTGTCCCAAATGTTGAAATGAAATTTCAACACGAGCGAATCAAGGCAATATTTGTAAAGATGAGAATTGTTATCGCGATTTGAATTAAATCTGGAAATGAGATTTTTTGGATATTCGTTATTCACTTTTGTATATATTACTGGTTGTGTTTTTTGTGCCTCGAAGATTTCGATGCCATGTAAAATTGTATAAATATTTCAGAAGGGATCTAGATCTAATACAACTACATGAAAGACGTCTTCAAGTTCCTTCTCGTAATACTTGGATTAAAATTAATATAAAAATTTTGACCTTGTTCGAAACTGCCGTAATTAATTGATTGTTTTTAAATAACTCTTAAACTCTTTATGTTCAACATATATATATATATATATATATATATATATATATATATATATATATATATATATATATATATATATATATATATATATATATATATATATATATATATATATATATATATATATATATATATATATATATATATATTTGAGTTTAAGAGTGTGTATAACGACGCTAAGAATACAATTCTTTGGAGGGTAACTTTCGGGAAAGCGTCAAAACAAGGATCAGCTAGAGATGGTATAAGCCAGTTTGGGGTAGAACTTTATTCTTCTTCTTTGGGTGCCGTCTTCAGTGAAGGTTGGCGATAACCTCAGCAAAATCATTTCTGTCCCTGGCTTTTCTTATTAAAGATTGAGAATCCAAACCAGTCCACTCACGAATGTTCTTCAACCAGGACGCCTGCCGTCTACCAGGACCACGTTTTCCTTCTACCTTCCCCTCTATAAGAAGCTGCAGTAACTGGTATTTCTCATTTCTGTATATGTGTCCCAAATATGAGGTTTTCCGTGTTTTCATTATTTTTAAGAGTTCTCTGTCGGTACCCATCTTGTGTAGGACCTGCTCGTTGCTCATATGCGCTGTTCAGGGGACTTTCAGCATCCTTCGAAATAACCACATTTCAAAACTTTCCAAACGCCTTAGTGAGTTGATTTTGAAGGTGCAGGCCTCCATTCCATATAGTAAGGTGCTGTAAACGTATCATTTCAGCATTCGGTATCGGATTTTGAGATTGAGTGTTTGGGACGTAAACATTTGTTTCATTTTTAAAAAGACATTTCTTGCTTGTTCAATTCGCGATTTTATTTCTATGTCTGGATCTATATCTTTCGTTATCCAGCACCCTAGATATCGAAATTTCTCGACATTTTCGATAATGTTACCATTCGCGTTTAAAGCCATGGGTGGATGGATGGATGTTTTGGAGACAATCGTTGTTTTTGTTTTCTTGACGTTAATGCTGAGGCCGTATTGTTCTACGATCGATCTGACGCTATCTAAGAGTGTCTGGAGATCCTGTGCGCTCTCTGCAATTAGGACCGTGTCGTCGGCGTATCGTACATTATTTAGAACTCTGCCGTTAATTTTAAAACCTTCTCTTGATTGCTTTAGTGCTCGTGCAAAGATTTCTTCCGAATATATATTGAAAAGTAGTGGTGACAATACACACCCCTGTCGGGTTATTATTAAAAATTTTTTTAATATTTTTAACATGTTTGTGACAGTGTTCTTCACCACTAGGACCAACTGAACATTTTCAATGTAGGTTTTTAAATGTTGATTTCCATCATTTGTACTAAAATAGGTTTTCCATTTAGGTGCTGATGAAGGTGACAACATATCATCGAAAATTTCACATTTAGAATAAAGTTCTACACCAAACTGGCTTATACCATCTCTAGCTGATCCTTGTTTTGACGCTTTCCCGAAAGTTACCCTTGAAAGAATTATATATATATATATATATATATATATATATATATATATATATATATATATATATATATATATATATATACAGAGTGGCCCAAAAGTCTGGAAACGGCCAATTATCTCGTAAATTGCTAGTTATAATTGTACAAAATTTGAGGTACACCTATTTTGGAATACAGAGATTCCATATTTGATATTTGCAATGTTGCCAGATTTTCCGTTTCTCTTATATTATTAGTAACTTTGGTTTTTTAAATGCATCACGCTGTATATTTCAATAAATTTTTTGATACTGATTATTTTCAACTACATTAAAATGTAACAATTGATAGATTAGAACATTTTTTAACAATAGTTACGTTATTAAGTGTTCAAAATGTGCTCAATTTATGAGTTGACAGTATCCTAATCGATGGTAGAATGCGTCTTTCACATTTCTCCATGATGGTCTAGAAACAATTTGAGATTCATCGATAATTCGTTGCCTTAGCGCTGCAAGACTTGCTGATTTAAGTTTTGTAAACTGCATTTTTCAATAATAAAAATAATCTTTATGATTGAAATCGGGTGAACGTGAAGGCCATTCTATTCTACCTTGTCTACCAATTTATCGTCCGGGAAATATCTCATCTAAATAACGCCGAACATTTACACCAACTATCTGACGTTAAATTTCTTTCGAGAAAAAATGGCCCAATTGACTGAGTACCTACTATACCGGACGATACATTTAATTTTTGTGGTCTTTGAGTATGGTTTTCACGCATTCAGTGTGAATTTTCGTCACTCCAGTACCTTAAATTGTGTCGATTTACACTTCCACACAGTGTAAAGATTGCTTCATCGGAAAACATATTTTGTTAACGAAATTTTAATAATTTTCAATTTTATTCATCATTACCTCAGTAAACTCTAATTTACGCTCGAAGTCATCTTCACTTAATTCTTGCAATAAGTTTATTTTGTATGGTTTAAACTTATTTTTACGTAATATACGTCAGACGGAAGAACGACCTACATCATGTACTTGTGCAACCCTGCCTGAGGATGTATGTGGATCTTTAACAAAACTTTTCTCTTTCCATCTATCTTTACCTTCTTCAGATTTCTCAAATCGCTTTACAGTTTTTTGTATCGTCGCCTTATGAATAGGAGAACGGTTTAGAGAATGGCATTTTAGAGAAGCAATTTAAATTGCAGAACTTTTCGAAACACAACTACTGTCAATTTTCGGTTATAATGTAAATCGTGAACAAATGCCAATATCACAGCATTCTACATTTAAATGTTTAAATTTATTAAAATCTACATATTTTGCACTGTTTTATGTATTTAAGACCTTCCAGACTACATACAATCATAAGTGTTACATATTTTTGAACTCGTATGAAATTCACACTGAATGCGTGAAAACCATACCAGACCACAAAAATTAAATGTATGATCAGGTATAGTAGATACTTAGTCAATTGGGTCATTTTTTATCGAAGAAAATTTAACGTCAGATAGTTGGTGTAAATGTTCGGCGTTATTTAGATGAGATATTTTCCGTACTTGTCGTACGGATTATTGGTAGACAAGGTAGAATTGAATGGCCTCCACGTTCACCCGATTTCAATCCTAAAGATTGTTTTTATTAGGGATACTTGAAAAATTCAGTTTACAAACTTAACCAGCCAAGTCTTGCAGAGCAAAGGCAACGAATTATCGATTAATCTCAAATAATTTCTAGACAATCATGGAGAAATGTGGTAGACGCATTTTACCATCGATTAGGGTACTGTCAACTCACAAATTGAGCACATTTTGAACACTTAATAACGTAACTATTGTTAAAAAATGGTCTAATCTGTCAATTGTTACGTTTTAATGTACAGTTTGTCAAAAATAGCTCTGTCTTTCAGTTTAAACTTGAGCGATGCGAAAAATAAGAGACTCAGAGACATTGGTATTCTTGACGAGCTGTAGTTGTAAATAATAAAAAAATTAAAAGTGTCCCGATATAAAATAATAGGAGTCCCACTATGAACTAATATTGGTCCATACTGGGACAAATGGTTCATACTGGGTCAATGATTATGCAGTCCTTTCTACTAACGTTATCTAAAACTCCAATTGACACATAATCGAAGATATCCAAAGCAGTGATAGTGTACGTTCAAAGAGTTAAAAAAATAAGAGATGCCCCTGAATGACTGAAATGTTTGAAAGTGTCCCACTATAGACCACTCTCCCCTATATATATATATATATATATATATATATATATATATATATATATATATATATATATATATATATGTATATATATATCAGTATGTTGGAAATACATATCCATATTTAAAGATGTTTCCAATATTAATATAGCTAAATACAATACCATAAATAGCAAACAACTTTTTTCCAAAATTAAAGATCCAGTACCAACCTTATATAGGAGTAATGTGGTATATCAAATACCGTGTCTAGAATGTGAAAAAAGCTACATTGGCCATACATCGCAGTGGCTAAAACAACGTATCACACAGCACAAAAGTGATTGCCGCTTGGGAAAAAATAGTTGTGCAGTAGTCGAGCATTATAAAAACACCGGTCATCTGTTGGACTATAACAATGCTCGTATTTTGGCACAGACTGACAATTACAAAAGTAGGTTATTTTTGGAGATGTACCACATCAACAAAAATAAACAAACTTTAAATTATAAAACAGACACGGGGCAATTAAGCAACATATATTGCAATATATTGAACAAAATTTAAAACTCACTCACCTTAATGATTAATCATACTAACTAGCCTTAATGATTAATTAAAGAAATAATATTCCTCTGTTTTCTTACATTGTTAGTTTTTGCATTTGAAATAATTTTTAGTTGTTTCCATCTCATTTACTTACTGTTAACGAACATGCTCACATATATTTACATTTTAACAAACTTATATATTATCAAAAAAATGTTTATTTTAATATCAAATTTATTTATGTGTGAAATCTTTTAAGTCTGTAAGTATTGTAAATCTAAGTGTACGTCAGTTTTTTTTTTGAAATGTTTGTTTTTTACAGTTACTCCTGATGAAGCTTTTAAATAAAGAGCGAAATATTGAGTTTTAGAAAAAAACAAAGATTTTTATTTTAATATAGACCACATACCCGATATTTCCAACATACTGATAAATTGTTTTTTGGTCGAAATAATCACATTAAATATATATATATATATATATATATATACACATATTATGAACAACTTTTTATCCTATCCTCGTATACTATGGCATTCGTAAATTCAGAGAAATTGACGATAATTTCTTTTGAGCATTAATAAAATTGAGGAAAATCGATAGCTTTTCAATCAAAAGTTTCAGGTATCTTGCAAATAAGGACAGTTACTTTGTTTTTCGTTGGTTTCTAAGAATTTTACATTGACAAGAAGTAAACAACTGCAAAAAAGGGACAGTTAATTAAATTTGTGTCTGTAACATCTGTAATTAGGTAATATTAGGATCAAATTGTATGTTTTGCGCTGTAAACAACTTTTTCGAAAGTAAAAAAGACGATCTGGGATTGAGTTTTCGTTAAAAATTGTAATCAAAACAATTTTTATTTTCTGCTTGTTTTTCTAGTTATTTATTGTTTTAATATTCAAAAGTGTGGGCTTTCTCAGCTGGTATTATGTAAAGATATACAGTTTTTTATTTAGAAAGAAATTATTTCTTCCTTTTGCTTTTTCTAAAGGTGCTCACTTTATTTCCTAAGATTGGTCAGAGAAGATAGTGCAAAAAAAAGGAAATACTATTAAAATTGGACAAGGAAACATTCATGAGCATGAAGAAATTTTTCCACAAGAACAGACCTTAATCTAAATCTTAGGAGTCGGATGATTAGATGTTACGTTTTCTCTGTTTTACTATACTGATGCGGAAGTTAAATAATTGACTCTTAAACAGAAAACAGAATAGATGCTTTTCAAATGTATGTATATAGGAACTTTCGAATAAAGACAGAGGAATTCAATGACAAATTGTTTTGCGAGCAAAGTTTATGCAAAAGTTGAAAATATAAAAAAATTATGAAAAACAAATTGAAAAGATTCGTAAAATGTTTATATAAAAACTATCTAAAAATAGAGTCAGTACCTAATTCACTACACAGCACAGTAGCTTTCGGTGGTCATCTTTTTGTTCTGCAGGTACCGTCTTCCATCACAGCATCTTCGACTTCAACGACTTCGTCCTGTTCTAGGCCATCAGCAACCCATAATCATTTGCCAGCCGGTTTCTCAGTAGGGGGTATTCCTGCGAATACGTGGTTACTAAGCACCACCTGCGGTAGGGCAGGAAGTGACTCCGCGGCTACTCCGGGGCCTCAGTAGCTTATGGGACTGGTGGCTTCGGTGACTCCTCGGTCGTTGAAACCTCCGACACTGGGCAGTCGATGCTTTCATTGCACTGCAGAACTGCAGTGCAATGACAATGCGACACTGCAGAATCGGTGGAAGATACCATTGGCTGCTGGCGTGGAGCTTTTATGTTAGTAGCATTATGTTAGATCGTTTAAATGAAAACTTGGGGTTTGATATTTTGGAAAAGTTAACTTTTCCTTTGTCATCTGTATGGTTTTTTTTTCGTAATCTCGCTTTGTAATTCTTTAAAAGAAAAATACTGTCACACGGTAATCTTGTATGTTCTACTACCAAGTATTTGTGCTTGTGTAGTAAGCTGTGGCTATAAACAAATTAAAGACCAATTTTTGTTTTGGCCTCTGCAGTTATCTGTGTACACTATAAGCTTATCAGCAGTGGGCCTATTAGTTCGAAAATGTTTATATAAAATGCTGGCAATTTCATCGCTACCTCGCTTGGCAATAATGTCTGGCTACATGTACATATAGGCCTTTTCACTAATACAGTCATGGAAGCCGAGGTAATAAACCCATGCCTTTCTTGAATATAACGCTGCTCCCACTGTTAAATTTGGCACTGACATAGCCTGCTGTAGGTCAAAGCTGATAACCATTGCATTTTCCGTAGCTTTAGCCTCCTCTGTGTCCTCTTTCATTAAATCCTGCATGGCCTGGACACGTCTTTGATGTAACTCCAAATCAACTTTCAATGTCTTTGCAATTTCTTTGTCAACTTCATTATTAATTTTCGGTATCGCTCTTAGGTAACTTAAAATCTATATTAAACTCGGAGCAGAATATGCGCCTATATTTATCTTGGGTTCCTGTCACAAAGTTAGTTTAGCGACACCACTCAGAAAATAATCATGTTATAAACTGGAAATTGACAGATTGGAATCTAGGTAGACTTTTGTTGGGTTTTTTTTGCCTGCTGTAGTGACTTGTGTATTTTTGTATTAAATTAGTATACTGTCTAACATTCTCACAGCATTCTTCTGGTATTTTCTTCTTGTTGTTGTCATGCCTTCCTCTTTCATCTGACTTTGGAGTAGAATCACCCGCTTTATTTTGGTCATCCAGTCTTTCAATACGTTTTTTTTTACGCCGTGTATGGCAAGAAACTCTTTCTTACAAATTTCAACTTTATCTCCATTTATTTTGACTCTATAACTGAAACATTTCTGAATGAATGAACTCGTTTGTTTTTTCTTTGGGTAACTTCTCTTCTTAGAATTATTTTCATAGTTGAGAATAGGTAAATATTTTGCTTGTCGTAATTACCCAAATTTCAAAAGGCATTAAATATATCATATTCCTTGCCCGCCAAAAGCTGTCTACACTGTTTTGTGAAACCGCATAGTGCACCTAATTTTTTTGGTTCTATTTTCTTCCCTTTTGTATTTATATATTCACAACCTAGAATTTTTTTAGTCTTGCGCTTAAATTTTTTATGTCGTTGGGTATTCTTGTGTCTCCATCTAGAAGGCGCCTTCTGTTCTGGAGTTGGCAAGACACGTCGAGAAGTCTGTGAGGTATAAGCCTCTTCACTTTACTTTTCTGTGATAAAATAGGTATTATATTAAAAAAGGATAAGCCACAAAAAACCTTTAGCACAATCCTAATATTTTTAGGTTCGAAAATTATAACATAAGGGGACAAGCCACACATTTAATAAACTTACCGTTCCTATGTTATATATTTCTATATTATATATTTTCCAAAACGCTGCTACATCCGGACACTGTGTAGTCTTTGTCATCTTCGCTTTCATTTAAAAACGGAGAAAAGTCTATTTTCTGTTTACATCATAAATGGCTTATCTTCGTCTGGTGCAATATATCGTAATGGTGACTCAACAGGACTTACTACAGCGGCGTCATCTATGAGAAAACAGCTGAAATTTTCTGTTTGGGACATTAATATGGTTTTAAAGTATGCGATTTCTACTTTAACTCATTTTTGGCTTGTCCCCTTCTGGTCCCAAGGTCTTTAATTTATGTTTTATATTAAATCAAAATAAGTCAAAATAAAGTTCCTTTTATTTACAAACCTCAGTACAAAATAGTTAAACTGAATAACATTGAACATTTTGTCATAGTTATGTCCACCAGTTGTTTCAATGCATTTATCAATACGTTCCATAAAAGATAGTCGCATATTAAATAACATCAGTAATTCAAAAGAAACTGCTTTTTTTTCAAATTTGGACCTGGTTGCCGAGAAAAAGACTACCTAGAAAACTCCAGCACAGCAAGAATCTGTACGCTGTAGAAAAAAATATTTTAAACAATAAATATGGCTGAGTTAATTTTGACCAAAAATGTTTATTAGCACTTATATTTATATATATATATATATATATATATATATATATATATATATATATATATATATCGAGTGTTTGCAACTTTAATTTTGTCGCTTCTCGCATCCCAATCGCCATAATTTCTTATCGGCCCAGTCTCCTTCTTGAAGACCTCTATTTTCCATTTCTATATGAATATTGGATATCCATTTCTTTCTTGGCCTTCCCCTTTTATTTCTCTGTGTAGGTCTCCAGTTCCAAACCTTTGGTGTATCCTTTCTTCGTTCATCCGTCTCAGGTGTCCATACCATTTTAATTGTTTTTCGGCTATCGTATCCATTATTGTGTTCTTTACTTTCATTCTCTCTCTTATGTTTTCATTTCTTATGTGGTCAAACAAAGTTAACCCGGAACATCTTCTCCAGTACATCATTTCCGTTGAGAGGAGTTTTTGTGACATACTCTTGTTAAAGACCCACACTTCTGACCCATACGTCAGCACCGGCTGAATCATAGCCTGATATATATTTTTCTTTGTTTTCTTAGTTAAAGTTTTATTCCACAGGATCGGATGTAGTGTTTTTATCATGTTTTTTCCTTTTCCTATTTTTCTTGTTATATCTTTGTCGTCTCTCCCGTCTTCGCTTAGTGTAACTCCGAGATATTCGTACTGATCAACGTTTTTAATTAATCCGCTTTCCGTTTCCATGTCTTGACCGATGCCTCCTATATTCATGTATTGTGTCTTTTCAGTATTAACCTCTAATCCCCATTTTTTGAATTCGTCTATTAGTTTGTTCATCATGTACGTCATATCTTGTAGGTCCTCGGCAAGAACTACCTGGTCGTCTGCGAAGAGGATTGTGTATATAGGAGTGTCATTTACCCATATGCCCATTGGACTGCATTTTCTCATCCAATATTTTAAAGCATTACCAAGATATATTTTAAATAGGGTTGGGGAGAGGCAAGAGCCCTGTTTGACACCCTTTGTTTGGGTGAAACCCTTGGAAATTTGGTTTCCAACCTTAATATAAGCTTCGTTATCTTGATATAGCTTTTTCACGGCATTTATATATACTGCATTTATACCTGCGTTTTCCAATGTTGTCCATAGTCTCTGCAGTGGTACGGAGTCAAACGCTTTACGGAGATCTATAAAAGTGGCATGAAGTTCTAGTCCTCTTGCTAATCTCTTTTCTATTAGATGTTTGAGAGTAAATACATTGTCGACACTTAGGCACTTAGATTATTAGCACTTTTACTGTAAAATAAAGCGATCTCTTTGAAATTAATAAATTTCATTGTCTCGCAAAAAATGGCAAAAATTTGTTACGAAAGGTGCTCTCTTCGTCTTTAAAATGTATTTTGATTTTTGTCCATAGGGCACTCTGATTAAAAGATATCGAACTTTTACTGTCGCGTTGATAAAAGTTTTATTTAAAAAAATTTCACATTCATTATCACCGGTCGCTTCAACCGTTGTTTTTAAAAGAACGCTTCATTCTACAGAAAAAGTGCTTATTAATATTTCTGTTTAAAATGAACTCAGTTACATTTCTTGTTTGAAAAATTTTTTGCTACAGCGTACTTACTGATTCTTAGTAACTAAATGTTTTATACGCCCCCCCCCCCCCCATCGCTTAAGAGTGGGGGTTTATGGGGAAACCCGGAAGTAGGAAGATAAACTTTTTTGTATCTTTTTTGAAACCCAAAATTTACATTTTCAGCAAAATTAAGCTTGTTTGTTGATTTTTAGAGGTTAAGTGGCATTTTAGTTTCTGACGATTGGAGTAATTGTCTAATGATGACATCAAATAAAATCGAACAAGATATTTAGCAGCGGTAAGAAAGCATGTTGTGAGTTGTTTTTATAAGAATAAACTATTAATTATTCTTGTCATCAGGTATTCAGTGATTTGACGCACAAATATCACAATATTAAAAATTTTTATGCAGCTGATCTGTAAAATGCGACTATCTCGAGAACTGTTGAGTTTTAAAGTTACTAACAAGTGTATCTTTTTTTTTGTTAAAATAATGTATCTTAAATATTTTTTGACACAAATAGCGCTAACTATAAGAGCAAAAAAGTTAAGCGCAAATTTATGCCATCTAGGCAAGGAAAGAGACCTAGGGGAAGATCTCCAAGCCGTTGGATAGATCAAACAACAACATTGATTAACCAAGTGTTACATGAAGCCGAACAACTAGCCCAGTCCAGAGAAGGATGGAGGGAAATCGTGAAAAAACTGTAAAGGTCTGATGGTGTCACCACATCCCACAAGGGATTAGGACTGAGGAGGAGGACTTAAGGTCTACCCTATATATATATATATATATATATATATATATATATATATATATATATATATATATATATATATATATTATTTAATAAAAAATAAAGATTTCCTAAGCATATTCTGAAACATAATCACATTTTGACGAATATTTTAATTATGTACGTTATGTCTAATTTTTTAGCACCTTTAAATCGTTATCTTTGAAAGGCCTTTGATTAGTAAAGCACTTAATCGAGATAACAGCCGTCAGAAATTATTAATGCCGTTTGTAAAAACATATGTTAACAAAATCGATACAAACAATCGCCTCGTGAGTCATTTGCATAGCAGCACGCAACTTGACTGTTAGGATATAATCACGAGCTTGACGGTATCTTGGAAGTCATTGCTAAAAAAGTTTGTTACGCATTGATTTTGTGAGCAATTGTAACCTTTCGGTACGCCCACGGAAAAAATTACCTGTGTCGTTATGTCTGTGTGCAATTTTTTTCTTTTATTTCTTGTTATTTTGTTGAAGTCAAATAACAAGGTATGGAAGTAATTGCAAAGTGCTCCAAGATTTGATGATTGCCGAAATAAAAAACGGGTATTGAGGGTCGTTTTATCATATCTTGTTACTAATCTCGACAATAACATTACTGTCTAGCCATTCAGCTAGCCTGATGTTTAAAATTAAATATAATCCTTGCCATACTAAGTTTTTGTTCATTCCAGTTTTTAAACATTTTGCTATACCAGCATCAAAGTTAGCTCAATTTTTTCAAAGAGCTTCTTTATTTCGGTTTCTAATTTAGTACTTTATCCAGATTTAAATCAGATCGTCTAACATGTTAAGATTGGACGTCTGAGGTGGATAGGGCATGTAATGTGGGTGGAACAAAAGGCCCAGCTAGAAAAACGCTCCTTGATAGACTCATTGGTCAGAGAAACACAAGAAGACCCAAAAGAACTTTCCTTGATAACATCAGTAATAGGGACGACTGAAGAGAAATTCTGGAGGAGGCTGGTACTTGTGTAGTTAGACCATTTTCTTCAACTCTGTTTAAATGTTGTTTGAATTTTTTTATAATATAGTTTCATAATTGTAGGCACTAAAATCGAAGAAATGATAATTGAATTATTATTCGAATATTTTTTCGTTAGAGCTTACCATGAGTTCGCTCCGAGGAATCCAAGACGCAGAAATATGCATATCAGCGAATGGTGGGACACTGTACCGAAGTAAAACCTGAACTGCCTATTTTATTATTGCTTTAAGTATTTTTCGTTCAAAGCGTCTGAGCTTTTCTTCGTTTGCTTTGGTCATGGTCCCCGTTTCGCATCCGTATGTTATTACAGGTCTGACGATGGATTTATAGATTTTGATCTTTGAACTTCTTGTGAGATTTTTTTGATTTTATGAGCTTATCCAGTGCAAATAGACAGCGGTTTGCAGATTGGATTCTGTCTTTTATTTCTTTAGTGACATCGTTGTCAGCTGTGATTACGGCCCCCAGATACTTAAAACGTTGTACTCTTTCGAAATTGAAGGTGTTTCACATTTTGTCCTATTCTGTCTCTTCGTGTTGTTCTATTTATACACATATATTTCGTCTTCTCTTCATTAATATTCAGCCCTACTTCACTTGTTGTTCCTTCCACCTTGTTGAAAATGTCTTTCGTGGATAGGATGGAGTCTCCAACCAGATCTATGTCATCTGCGTATGCGAGTAACAGCTTGGTACCTTGAACCGATAGCAATTCTGTTTTTATTTCGGCCGACCTTATGGCTTTCTCTAATACAAGGTTAAAAAGAAGTGGAGATAACGCATCGCCCTGTTTAAGTCCACAATTGATTTCAAAGCTGCCAGACAATTTATTATTTACACGTACTTTAGATATTCCACCCTCCATACAGACTTTGGTCATCCGAATGAATTTCTTTGGTATTGAGAACTCCGTCATGGCATTCCATACTAGGCTTATTTCTACGCTATCATATGCCTGTCGAAAGTCTATGAAAAGATTGTGTATGGGTCTGTTATACTCCCATCCCTTTTCTAGAAGTTTTCTCAGCCTGAATAGTTGATCTATTGTTGATCTGTTTGCCCTAAATCCGGATTGATATTCGCCTAGGACATTTTCAGCATAAGGGATTAGTCTACTAAGAATGATGTTTGAGAGGCTTTTATATGTCGTGTTTAGAAGTGAGATTCCTCTATAATTCGCGCATTTTGTTTTGTCCCCTTTTTTGTGGATGGGCACTATTATGTTTTCCTTCCATCGTGTTGGTATTCTTAGTTCTTCGTCGTGTTCTGATCTTAATGCCCATAACATTAGCAATTGCTGTTGCCGCACAGTAAATCAGCATATGCAAATATTCCAATGTATGGGCTTCCGCGATATAATTGGGTAGGACTTCAGTATTCACAATTTGTAACAGCGCTCTTAATTTCTTCGAAGAGTTTATTTTTGGTAGCGGTGGTCTGCTAAGTGGGTTTGTTCCACTAAACTATATAATTATTCCTTACTAAGCTAATGTACATACTATGTTAATAAATACTATATCACACCTTTGTTATAATTTAGTTATTGAAAGACGTTATGTGAAATACATAGTGTATACATCGTACAAATAAAAATATCTACCTACTACGTTAATAAAAATAACTATGTTAATATATATATTATTTTCCACTACGTTAGGACCTAAACCCGATTCAACACCTCGGAAAGTAATAATAATTAACATAATTACCAACACCTATATTAGTTACTTTTTCAGTCCACTGTATTCTGTAGATTCTCCTGTAACACCACATCTCAAAGGAGTTTAATTTTTTGATTTCAGACTTTTATTGTCCACGCTTTCATGCCTTATAGTAAAGTAGAAAAAACGTAACAACGTAGCATTCTTGTGCGGATCTCTAGATTAAGGTTACGGTTGCAAAGTAAGTTCAATTTATATGTTGTTACTCTTTCGATCGTTGTATTATTGATGATCAGGTTATCTACATTTTGTAGTTTTTTGAGAATATCATTGATTTCGTTTTCTTGAGATTCATTTGCCTTTCACATGCATTGTATACATGTTGTATTATGTCGTGTAGATCTTCCATGTCACTTGCAAATATGAGCGTATCGTCCGCATATTTAATATTGATAATGCTATTTCCATTGACCAAAATACCTACCAAAATATCCAATAAAGATTCTTGAAACATCAGTTCACTGTAGACGTTGAATAAGAGTGGTGAAAGTATGCACCCTTGTCGAACTCCTCTAAGTATACATACTTCCTCTGTCAGTTCTTCTTCGACTCTTATTCTTGCTTTCCGATTTTGATACAGATTCGATATAATTTGTAGATATCTACTATCTATGTTTTTGGTCTTAAGAATACTTAAACGTATTCTTTAGCATATATGTAGGTATAGCATATATTAGGTATAGTATATATTGCTAATCGGTGAACTGAAATCTTTCGATTAGTAAAAAATTGTGTTTCTGTAGGATAGGTGTTTATCCAAGGAATAAATTCATTATTTAGGTTACTGTACATATTTATAAAAATCCCGAAAAACGTCAAATTTAAATTATAACTTGACATTCTTTAACGTGAAAATGCAACCCCTACCTTCAACCCCCTTAGAATGACAGGTACAACCCCCAATTTTTAAAATAGGAAATATAGGCTGGTGATATATCGTTTGAAAGGTCTTTTCATTCTCCATTCAAAAATGTTGTCGCTTTCAAGTTTATTAAGATTAATTAAAATAATATAAATTAAAATCATGTGGTTACCGAAATTCGCTACAATACAATCAAAAACTAAAATGTAATGCAAAACGTAATAAAATGTAGAACACGAAAAAGAACTATTCATGTTAATGAAGTAGATGTTCAAAATGTTCACCGCGAACGTCTTGGCAACATCCTAATCTCAAATAAAACTGTCTTCTAACATTATTTAACATTACAGGCGTGATCGACCTAATCGCAAGCGTTATTCGTTCTTTTAAGTCATTTAAATCAGAAGGTTTAGTTTTGTACACATGGCTCTTCACATATCCCCATAAAAAGAAATCTAATAATGTAAGATCAGGTGATCGCGCTGGCCATTCAATCGATCCTCGCCTCCCCTATCCACCGATTGGGAAATATTGTATAGAGGTACTGCCGGACATTAAGTTGGTAATGTGGTGGTGCTTCATCCTGCTGAAACCATATCGTATTCGCTGGAACTTGAGAGTTTCCTGGATCAGGATATAAATTTGCCAACGTTGGAATGACATCAATTGAAAGTTGCCCTCAATGAAAAAGGGACCAATGATATTGTTTCCCACAATCCCTGCCCAAACATTAACCTTTTGAGGGTATTGAGTGTGTTCTCTTATCCAGTGAGGATTTTCCGTGGCCCAGTAGCGGCAATTTTGCCGATTAGCATGACCGTTAAGTGAAAAAGTACACTCATCAGAAAACATAACGTCTTCAAATTGGATAATATTGTTATCCAACATGTCCATCATTTGCTCACAAAAAAGTTCTCCTATCAAAATCGTTTTCCATGAGCTCCTGAGTAGGTATCATCTCATAGGGATGCAATTTATTTTCTTTTAATATGTTTACTATCGATGTATGGCTAGCATTGAATGTAGTGGATGCCTGTCTACTCGATGTATGTGGATTTTCCTGAAACTCAAGCAACACATCTAATTTGAGCTCATCACTCAGTGCATTGGCAGCTGCTTTTTTTATCTGCCTTACATGACCAAACTCGCGAAACTGCTTCTCTCTTTTACTTATTGTTCCTTGGGATATAGGCGGTAAATTAGGAAATTTCTCATGAAATAGGCGAGTTACTTCCTGTTGTGTTCGGGTGTTATCTCCGTAACCAATCATTTGTAAAACTGTTATTTTATGCATTTCCGTTAATCTAACCATTTTTCAGAATTGAATTGAACGAACTTTTTACTTAAATTAAAATACTGACAACTTAAATAAAACAATTTACTAATGCGTGTTAAAATAACGTTGCCACGGAAATTCTTTAAAGTTTTTTAATGGTTACCATCTAAAAACTACATTGCTATGGTTTTTGTTCACTTTCTCATTATCAAGACCTAAAGGGGAAATAAGTTTTGAGTATATTTTAGCGAATTTCGGTAACTACAATATTTTAATTTATTTTATCGTAATTAATCTTAATAAACTTGAAAGCGACAACATTTTTGAATGGAGAATGAAAAGACCTTTCAAACGATATATCACAAGCCTATACTTCCTATTTTAAAAATTGGGGGTTGTACCTATCGTTCTAAGGGGTTTGAAGATAGGGGTTGCATTTTCACGTTAAAGAATGTCAAGGTATAATTTAAATTTGACGTGTTTCGGGATTTTTTATAAATATGTACAGTAACCTAAATAATGAATTTATTCCATTTGGCTTTTACACACTGTAGTAAGTATATATATATATATATATATATATATATATATATATATATATATATATATATTTATATATATATATATATATATATATATATATATATATTTATATATATATATATATATATATATATATATGTATATATATATATATATATATATATATATATATATGATATAAGAGGTAAGAAAAAAGAAGTACTTCTGACTCGTTTGGAAAAAATATATAAATATGTTTTGGATGGGTCGGAGTCAATAAAGGGGACTATTGGTTAACTATTTTTTATCTTGAGCTTTCAATTGTGTTTACAATTATTTTCAAGAGCTGCTAAATATACTATTAAGTCACCAAATAAAATTAGTTTTGTTAATAAATTGCTGCTGAACATGTTTCAAAAAACTATTCTTAAAATGTTCTTATATAATAAATGTTTCTCTGAAATTTTCTAATATAATTTTGAAACACTTTTTAAACACAAAAACAATTGAATTTATAAAAAAGTTAGAATAGCGACCAATTACAAATAAGCCTCAATGTCATAAATGCCAACTTCAAATTTTCATTTTTTACAATTATATTGCCAAAAATAAAATTCTATTTAAAAATTATTTTTTATTTAGTAATAAAAAAGAAGAAGATTTATTCATCATTATATACTTGTTACATTTTTTCAGGCATCTATCAATTGAGGCTTATTTGTACTTGGTCGCTATTCTAACTTATTTATAAATTCAATTACTTTTGTGTTAAGAGTGTAGGCGCAGAACTTCGGGTCAATGTTTTTTAAATGCATTCATTTTTTTTTCGAATCCTGAGAAAACTAATAAAAATTTTTGAAAAACTTAAACGCAGAATTAAAAAATGCATTATTACCGAGGGCCGAAAGTCCCCGAAAACTTCTATAATGTTTATTTTAATAAGTTACAGGGGTGAAAAAAAAAAGAGAAAATATAGTGTGATTTTTAATTTCAAATACCTCATTCAAAAAACACTTTTGATTTATTCTAAGGGACTTTCGGCCCTCGGTAATAATGTAATCTTTCATTCTGCGTTTAAATTTTTCAAAAATATTTGTTAGTTTTCTAATAATTCGAAAAAAAAAATAATGCATTTAAAAAGCATTGGCCCGAAATTTTGCCCCTACGCTCTTAAAAAGTTTTTCAAAATTATATGAGAAAACATTTATTAGATAAGAATATTTTTAGAATAGTTTTTTGAAATATGTTTAGCAGCTATTTATTAACAAAACTAATTTTATTTGGTGAGTTAATAAAATTTTTTTCCAGTTCCACTTTGTAAGATATTTTGTATCTTTTAGCAGCTCTTGAAAATAATTGTAAACACAATTGAAAGATCGAGATAAAAAATAGTTAACCAATAGCTCCTCTTATTGACTCCCAACTCATCCAAAACATATACATCTATATATAAATATATATATATATATATATATATATATATATATATATATATATATATGTATATATATGTATATATATATATATATATATATATATATATTCATTATTTATCTAAGACCTATTAAACCCAAGAAGACAAATAACGTAATTTTTTTGTTAAATTAAAGTGAAGCCAACTAAAATAAACAGAAAAACAAATAACAGTGACTAACCGTTTACAAGAAAGTTGTTTATTTATTTATTTACTTGGTTTTCGCCGTAATTCAATTCCCGCGAAGCAACTGATTAAATTTTCACAAGCTACCAGTTGAAAAAGCCGATATTTTCCTACTACCCACCAATAGCTAAAACGATTTTAATTGGGCAGTTTTCCGTATCCTATTCATGTACGATTCCTAAAGGAATTAAATAATATTTCTTATATCGATGATTATATCGGGGTTTTATTGTCCAATTGGCTAACATTTTAATTCAAACACTACTTCACTATAGTTATCCTTAATATTTTCATTCTTATTTTCTGTAGGAATACTGTATCCAGAAATTAAAAATATCTTAAGCTTAAGACGTGCCTTAAGCTCAGCTTACGAAACATACGCGTTGCACCATTGAGTCATTTAAGACTCTTTTCGTCACTCAATCATTGACAAGTTACATGTCAGTTAAGACGTGCTTAGATAAGAATCGAAAATTATGGTGCAACGTAAATGAGAGTTAAGGTGGCCCTAGCTATAAGCGGAGCTGGGCTAAGCTGGAGCTTAAGATCTGTAATGTCAAAAAACTCTTTTTATAATTATACAAATTTCCCATAAATATTGTATTGTTTTATTAATCATTTTTTTAAGTCTCAACGAAGAAAATGCGTCCAAAATTATGAAGATCTTAATTTAGTCAAATTGACTGGACCGGCCATTATCCACAGTCAGAAAAATTGTAAGTAATCCTATTATACCAAGATTAACAAGACGGGATAACAGTATTTGTCGGAAGCTCGATCGTGCAGATGAAGATCTTATTCGTCGCAAATTGTATGCCTTGTATGAAGAACAAATTGTACCTACACTAGATAAATTAGTTGGCAGGCTTCACGTCGACAACACTGATATTAAGTGCGATAGAACAACTGTTAGAAGTGTTTGCAACGTATAGGGTTTAAATACAAAAAAGTAGATAAAAGACAGGTACTTATGTAATCCCATCATTTACGGATATGGCGAACGGAATATTAAAACAAAATTAAAGAGTATCGTCGAGATAATCGACCTATTATTTATTTAGATGAAACGTGGTTTGATACTCACGATACGCCATGTAAAGGTTGGGTAGATAATAGTCAATCTTATTCAACAAAAGCGCCTTCTAATAGAGGAAAAAGAATAACAATATTCCATGCTGGATCAGTCGATGGATGGGTTCCAGGTGCCTTATCTCTATCAGCTAAAAACCTCAGTGATTCATGTCTCGATTACCATGACAACACAACCTCAGATATATTTGAAGACTGGTTTAAAAATAATTTAATACCCAATATCCCCCCTAATAGTGTTATAGTTATGAACATTGCAACATATCATGGTAGGCAAATAAATAAAAATCCCAGTTCAAGCAATACGAAAATAATACAGAATTACATATATGACAAAGATATATATTTTCACATAAATATTACTAAGAAGGATTCACTGGACATTTTAAAAAGTTTCGCATTGAAAAAATGCGATACGATTTTAAGACTTCCACCATATTACTGTGTATTTAACGCAATCGAACATTATGTGGCATCAACTTAATAGTCTAGACGGGATCTGTTTTGGATTGGACATTTTCCATAGGAAGCTATTTTTTGCTGGAATCCCTTCAGGATGTGCCCAATATCGATAATCACGATATGCGCCAGTCGCAAACCCTGTGCTAAATTTTTTATTTAACAAAATCTGAAAACAATTGAAAATTTCTCATTTTTTTGCTTCTATTTTCGTTTATAATTCGGAAAATATTGATCCTAGAGAAAAAATTATAAGAAGTTAAAAGTTACGTAATTAAATTTTACACAATATTTCGTTAGCTAGAAATTGAAAATTTAATGTTTATTATTGAAAAAAAAAGCAATAATTGGAAAAAAAGTACAAAAAAATGAAGTTAATCCTTTAAATGTTTTTGACTTTCTAAACTTGACTTACAAGCTCCATATTCCGCCTAGAAAAACTTTTTAATATGTTTAAAACGTGTGCTAAATTTTGTTAAGATCGGTCGGATAGGTTTTGCATAATAATTGTGCAGTCCAGCCTACTCGAAAAAAATTGCAAATTTTCAAATTTATAGTAGGCCCTAAATAAGGCCCTCAGATAGTTGCAATTTTTTTTACATATAAAGGAAGGCTCAAACTTGCAAACGCTTTTTGTAAAATTCAAATCGGTTCACAAGGAGAGCCTAGAAATTTTTTTAAAGTTTTAAACATTTTTTAGGCTTATAAACAAATTGAATAACTTTACGAGCTTTAAACATATCATTTTCGAATCAAAATATATTCTCAAATCAAATAATGTCATTATTATGATAAAACTGCAGAAATTAATTATTTTAAAAAGTTTGATTTTTACAAAAAAAATTCTTTCGCCTTTGTTTATTCAACAATTCACATTATTTATTAACAATTTATAAATACATATTTGTTTACTAAAAGTAACAATATATAATAACAGTAATAATTTGAATTGTTAAAACAAAGGCGAACGAAATTGTTTTTTTTGTATATATATAACATATATATATATATATATATATATATATATATATATATATATATATAACATATATATATATATATATATATATATATATATATATATATATATATATATATATATATATATAGTTGTGGTATTCAAAATTGAAGAGTAAAGCTATTAAATGTACGATGAAATCAATATTTCAGAGATTATAGAAAGTAAAAATACTCCAAACTGCCTGGAATTAACCAAAGGTAATCTTAGTCATAAATAATCTTTTGTATAAATGTAACAAGTGGATAGTGCGGGGACAATGAATAGAAGTTAACGATGGTTTTTTTCCATAAGCCATAAACAGGATTTGCGCCTTGAACAGGACAATAAAAATAGTTAATAAATAAATGGTTTTTCGGAATCTGTAAATATCCAGTAGAAATTAAGTGTCCTTGTAGAAATAATATGAATTAGGAAAGTTTGTAGGTATTTCTGATTTTATGTGGGGTGTGGTATGCAAATTTCTGATTGGCCGTGAATTTATAAAGTGGTGAGATGGGTATGTATAATGAGAGGTTGGATGGATGGATGGATAGATGAGATGAGATAGTTAGTTAGTGCCAGTTTCTTAAAGTGAATTGTTGGTTTTCGAGGTGGTCTCCAGGGGTAGTAAGTAATAAAGAATAAGTTCTGAGTTGGTAAAGTAAGTGTGTCCGACGGTAGCTGATCCAGTACAAATTTGAGAACTGATAGTTTATTTTACATAGAACGACGAATTGGACAACTCAAGGCAGAGGAAGCGTTTCAACGGGAGAAACCTTCATAATTAATTTCAATTTGAGAATTTTGGGTCAAATAATATTATATCATATTAGTAACGTGTGAATAAGTTGTCGATAGTCGAAGGAGATTAAATTTGTTCTGAGAGAGGACGGAGCTTTGGAGAGAATTGGATAATTCATACAAATGTTTCTTGGTACAATCGACATACCAAAATTGCATTAGGAAGGACACTGGATATTACTTGATTTGTTTATATAGAATAATAAGCTCGATTTTATATTGTAATTGTATTATATTATACATGCATTATTGAAGGTTCACGTACGTAGAACGATTTTTCTTTGATAAACATTGTATGCTAATAATTTTTGAAGGTATTTTAATCAGTTTATTTTATTACATTATTTTCATATCATATTATGTTGTTTTATTCCGTCATTCTGTGGACCTAACCCATCAGCTGTAAAGTATAGATATTGAAGAACGAGTAAAACCTGAGAAAAACAAAATTGAAAGGGTGTGATATAAATCATAAATCAAAAATTTAAATAATTTTTTTATATATAACTTTTGTTGTAAAGTTTCAAAATTAAAATTCTGGATATCACATTAATATATATATATATATATATATATATATATATATATATATATATATATATATATATATATAGAGAGAGAGAGAGAGAGAGAGAGAGAGAGAATATTTCATAGTTTAAAGTTGACCTAGTTCAAATAAAAATGATTTTCCAATTTTCCTCGTCAAATAATACGAAATTTAGTCCGTGAAACACGTTCAAAATGTTACTCATAATGAAGTCATCGAATGCCACTGCTATGTTCGATGTAATAGCCTCGTGACCTTTACGTCGCTAGAAAGGCCTTTTCCAGATTTAAGCCCACGGCCATTAAGTCTTTCTTGGAACGAATGAATCAGTGAAAGTGTGTCAACAGTGGAAAAAATTTATCGCCGAACTAATGACCTTCGTCGTCGACGACAGCCAATTTAGGCAACAAGGGGGTTTTTTGAGGGCGATGCATAAACTCTAATGGCAATAATAGTCTTTGGTAGTTCATTCGAAGACAATCAATATCGAATGACTACAGAATGTGATTCACAGTCCGAACATAAAGTTGATTAAAGGTTGAAAAATTGCTAGTCGTGTTAATAATAAAATAGATTAAAAGTTTACGTAATTGCTGAGTAGAATATGAAAATTGTTAAAATTAGTATGAAATAATGTTTCTGAGGCTCAAGGTTAAAAGTTTGCAGTTTAATTCATATTTAAATTTTTAATGATATTCTGTGTTTCTATGTTACTTTATTTAGGTACCGCAAATAGTTATCATGGAATCATAGATTTAGTCCAGTCGTCAAAGATTTGATCTCTAAAAACGAGACGAACAAGCTGAATTTTGCTGAGAATGTCTTTTTTGAGATCCCAAAAAGATGCAAAAGAGTTGCCCATACTATAAACCCCTGAAGGGGAAACGGAAAATATCGATTTACCAGTTTTTGAAGCGAAACTTCCATGCTGACGGTGTATTACTTTTTTCTCTATAGTAAAATGCTGAGGCGAGCGTCACGCAACTAGCGCCACAAGATGCCGTCGTCACGGGTTGCGTCATATAATGGCGGTTATTGACATCGAATTCACTACTCTCGATCAATTCGTGTCTAGTCATAATATATTTACTCTAAGCAGGTTTAAATTAAAAACTGCATGAAAAATAAGGTGTTTGAAGTGTGTAAAAGATTTTAATTCCTGGCTCTTCGAAGCTATGCTACAAGAGAGCAATGATAAAAATAACTAATTTTAATTTAACAGTGATTTACTTACATCAAATGTAAAGTATCCTACTAGGAGAGATCATCTGGTAAGTAGAAAATTGCTGGTTCTGTTTTTTCTTTTCTTTTTTAAGGAATGAAAAAAGCACACAAAGGACTGTACAATGAACTCACTGTACACAACAAACACGTTAAAAAAATTTGTTATGATACGTATGTTAGAACCCGACCATTTTTACTGGAGTTGAAGCAGCAGATAGAGTGAGCAAAATTGAATGCTAGCCCTTTAAATGATTTTTCAAAGATGACAATTGACATATGTTAGATGACATAGAAAATTAAGATTTTTTTTAAGAACATCGAAAAATTGTTGAATTGAAAAACCTAATGAAAGAAGACATGTATCAAAAACTCTCCAAAATTGAGTTTTTTTATAAAAATTGCTTTTCATAGCATCCTAATGAATATGTTGAAAATTGACTGAAGGTCAATTTGTTATCCCTAAAACAAATTATTTAGATATAAAGAAGAACGTATCATCTCACATTTAATATACAGCATCTGAATCTTAATAAACAAGAATATGGCATCGTAATGACGTTTCTTAATGTTTCTCTGTTAAAACAAAGTGGGATGTCCCATTTCTCTGTGTTTCATTGTTAACATACAATGTATGAATGAACATTTCAATTCATTGCAACATTATATAACAACCGTTTATTGTTTAATAGTGTCTGGTTTTTTGTATGCTAAAACTTGGCTAACTTTACGGGGAGAATCAAAGCTAGCAAAAAGTCCCTTAATATTTTAACACGGTTCATATACAGTTGACTGCACATGTTTAAAACATTTTAAACAGCATGTTTAAAAAACATACTACTTAATATTACTGAAACATCAGTCAGAATTTCTGAGCAGTTTTTTTATATTTCTACTTTTGTTACTTAAAATATCCCATCCACTAAAATTATGGACTATGGCAGCGGTTCTCAATCTTTTTTGGTGACGGAACCCTTTTGGAAAGCGAAGTACTTGACGGAACCCTACAATAAAACAGTAGTTTTTAAAAGTGTATTCTTTATTAATAAGCATAATAAAAGTACAATGTAACAGTTACTTAATACTTTCTTATATAACAAGTTTAATAATAGAAGATTATTAAATATGAAAACTTTAACTAATGGGAGGTATGAAACTGTTTTTTATTTTTCATCAATTGGTTAATAGAGGAGTTTGATAGAGGACATTTGAAGTCTTATATCAGTTTCGGCGTCTAGTCTATTGTGGTATTTTGTTTTCGTGGCTGCATATGTTAAGAATCTGGCTTCGCACAAATATGTTGTTGGGAACAAAAGAAGAATTTTCAGAGCCATTTTGGCAAGCATTGGATATTCATCACGTACTCTGCACCAAAAATCGTTGAAAGGCGTCGTTTTAAACAGTGACTCCATACATGTGCCTGATGACATTTCTAAAAGAGATTCATATATCTCGGTTGACATACTTTGACATTGTAAATCCATGAATTCAGATTTATTTTTGTGTTCTGTTATGTTCTTCTGGAACATACTTCTCAAAAGATGCACGCATCGAAGTGAGATATTTGATCAATTCTTCAAATACATCATCTTGGAACATTTCGTCGTTATCGATAAAAAACTCAATGAGTTTCTTTTGAAGGCAGTTATTTTGTTACAGGCCTGAAACACTGTTGTCCGTTTGTAACATAAGAAACACTTGTAACTCGGATCTAAGTTCAAATAGCCTTGTTAAAGTTTTACCCCGAGACAGCCATCGCACTTCTTTATGGAGCAGCAGGGTTTTATGTTTGCTGCCATAATCTTCACACAATAATGAGAACAATCGAGATTTTATCGTGATTTGATAAAATTAATTATTTTTACCGCTTTATCCATAACCAATTTTAGATTTGACGGCATTTGCTTCATCGCAAGTGCTTGTCTAAGCAGGATACAATGGCTGGAACTACAATTAGTAGCTTTATTTTTTATTCATGACACTAGTCCTGCTGTATTACCTGTCATCGACTTGGCCCCATCTGTACAAATGTCAATGCAATCGTTCCAACTTAGATTATTATCCTCAAAGAATATATTTATTTTATTAAAAATTTCCTCTCCGGTTATGTTTGTGGGCAGCGGTGAACACAAAGGCATGTCTTGTTCAAAAGAACTTTTATATGGATATCTCACGATTACCAGCACGATAGCTAGACTAGCGACATCAGTAGACTCATCTATTTTCAATGCGAATCGTGTTTTTTGTAGACGTGTAACTAGTTCTTGTTTGGTGTAGCTTGTCAAATCATGAATTTGCCGTGAAACAGTATCGTTAAAAAGCGGCACAGTAGAAAGCTGCTTTCCAGATTTTTCATCGAGCATACATTTTGTTATGTCAAACACACATGGTTTTATTAAATTCTCAGCGATAGTGTGCGCTTCACCTGCTTGTGCAATGCGATAGCTAACTGAATATGATGCATCTGTGGCTTTTTCATTAATAGTTTGAGTTACATGCATTATAGTTTTTTGAGTTTCCAATAACTGTGTGTACAGTTTCTAAATGTCGGCGCAACTTGGCAGGTACCTTGGACAGTTTACTACATAGGATGCACAGACGTGAGCCGTTGTAATCAACAAATCCGGAACTGATATATGATTTATCATACGTCCTTTTTTTCACCTTCGAAATCGTGGAACTTGACGTCGTTGCATAATCGTCTTGATCGATAATTGACGAATACTCTGCGCTTACTGCTTTCGAACATTCGCCTTCTGTAGAAGATGTTAAACGACTTTAAGCTAATGTTCCATTCTTCCAATCGTGCTACGCCGCATCAGAAAAGTCGACCAGAGAGACGTGTTTTGAATTTTTTTTTCTAAATTCTCGCGGAACTCCTACAGGGGTATCGCGGAACCCTAGGGTTCCGCGGAACACACTTTGAGTATCGCTGGACTATGGAATGGCTCTTTTATATGCTATTTGAAGAATTTCTTGAAGGGAAGTTGTAAACAATTGGGATAATTTTTGATATGGTAATTAATTTTTTGTACCTTGATCATGTACAACGAACAATATTTTATCATATTTAACCCGTCTGGCTCTCACTTCTCCGTAGAACAAAACTTATAATATTTATTTAGAATACCATAAGGATTGTGCCCCGTGGGGATTCTTTCCTTAGATTTTTTAGCAACAGCTCGCCAGCGATCAAGCAAAATTGCTTATATAAAGCAAGAAAAAGAGTAAGTTCTTAATCTGGATTGTCAATATCCTTTCTAGTACTTTGTGGGTTTCGTTAAGTTAATTATCCTCCAGTCAAATACATAATCGGGAATAACAAGCACACTTTTTTGATCAACTAGATGAAAAATACGGGGGAAGGACAATCTGTAGTTTTTAACCCTCGTAAGACTGTGCCTAGATTCTTACGTAAACAACTGTGCGGGGTGCATTTGCACCTCATCGTTATATCCATTTTTTATATGTAAACATCGGAAAAATGTATTTGAAAGATATTTAGAATTTGTTTATGTACTATGACACATAATTTTACAAAGTACTTCTTCTTTAAAAAAATTGATTATCGTTGCAAGACATACACTGTAACATTTTTTTTTATATAATTAAAGTATTAATTATTTTTATTCCTTTTACCCCCGTGATGATACGCCGATGATCGTGTTTACCTACCAAAATAACACGGTATTTCCCTAATTAAGAAAGGTTTTTAATCCTTCCCTTTGTAATCCTGAATATGAATGGAACTAAATATTTCCGTCTTTAAGGCGGGTTTCTGTTTGATACTTTGGGAAACAATATCTTCGAAGGCACGTATAGAAATTTTTCGGTAATATCCTAAGGATTCTATTTTTCTCATGACCAATTGCTGGTACCGGTGTCTAACTCAAAACTTTCGGAATTTTGATCTTCTTAGAAATACATAAAACACGCTTATGATTTTTGAGTGGGAGATATTCCTTCCTCTTTTGGTGGTGAGTTTGGTAAATTTTTGCAAAGAAAGACTTACTTCTGGTGGGACAGTCTTTGCGTAAGGACTAGATCTTACTGTATGTCTGTTATCGTACCGTTCTCTGTACATTTTCTTTATAAGTGTGTATACACTTGTATATATGAGGTTTTTTTTTGATCTTATACTATATTAGATTAAATATAGTTACAAAGTACCTTTAATGTTAATTAAATTCAGTGTTTGATACAAGTAAAGTATTAAATACAGTATATAGCTTCAGTGAAGTACCTAGTGCAGCAACCATCAGGAATTACTGTAAGTTACCATAATCTTAGTATCTCCACTTATATGGGCGAGTAATATGGTATGGTATCATATTATCTGCATTCATCTGGACGAATCAAAGTTTATTCATGTCTTCACCTGTAGTTGAGAGTAACTACTGATTTTTGTATGCAATTTAAACAACATTCAATATTTCTTACGAACTTTCCATCAGCTACTAAGAAATTTTAATAAATAATAATTATAAACATTTAAGTCTCAGTTTATCATTAAATAATAGTGCGAAGCCGATAATCGACTTAACCAAGTACGGTTTGGTTAAATTTTTATTTTTCATTTCTGTAACTTTTTTGTACTCTTGTAACTTTAGATTTGATTAATTTTTGTTATTTGCTATAATTGTTTTATTTTTTTTTTACTGTAATATCTCGAGATACGCCCTTAAAACTTTATTTGTGCATGATTGTATTAGATATATTTGTAAAGGTATTTTCTAATTATAATACTGTTCATTTTTATGTATAACACCATTTAGTAATGGATGGTGTATTTTAATTACTTGTGTTTCATTCAGCCACGTCATCATTTTGTTGTTGAATATATTGTGTTTTTTATGTACGAATTTTATTTGTCGACTCCTAACAAGTTCCTAATAAAATAATATCTCTGAATATTTGCTTTTTACCTTTAATTATTACTATACCTTTAACCAGGAGAAATATCAGGCTGATTAATGTCCGTAAGTAAGTGTAATACCTAATATATTTATTATTTGTTTATATAGTGTGTTGGCCAAATTTATGTAGTAATTAACTGTTTATATCTTCTCTTGGGTTTGGTCTCTAAACCAAAAATATATTTCCTTATCTCTTTTCTTTTCTAAGGTTTCTTAGTTTTCTCCTTAAACCCCAAAAAAATGAGTGGCGCCCTCTTTCTATCTTATCTTATCTTTGGTAATTTTACCCATCTATCTTTTTGTTTATTTCCATATCTTTTCTCATATATCTTATCTTGTCTTATCTTTACTTATTTCATACGTTGGACCCATTCTCGGTTCCAAAAGCTAGTTTCGAACCCACCACTCGCTCTCCACCAACCATCTGGCTGTCGTCCGCATTGTCTTTATTGGGACCTTTCTAACACCATCCAAAAAAGGTTTCCGAGGTTACAACAAATGAAATTTTTCACAGAGTTAGCAACACGAACAAAGTTTTTACACACATACAATAATGACGAGACTTTTTGGTCTTTTTCCTCTGACATTGCAGTAGCAAGTAACACCGATTGTCGAATTTATGCCGAAACTATGTTAGATCCAGGTGAAACATCAGAAACGTCTAATTCAGTATATTGCCCTAATAACAGACCATATTCAGTATATGGTCCTAAGTCAAATAAAACACTTCATTTGTATCCAAATGTTTCCCATCGTAATTTGGATTATATATTTGTCAAATTTGGAAACCCTTTGTGGCTGAAATGCCTAATAGGTGATAAAACATTACCATGGGCCATCGCGTGTTTAGCGCTGTGTTTTGTTTTGTTGTGCCATTTTGTCCACTACATCAACAGGTTCTTTTGTTTTGTTATAACGAAGTATAATTTCTGGTTTATAGGCTTTTTTTTCTGTACCAACTTTATAGTTAAAATGTTTCGTCCACCCAACGCAATGAGTTTTAAATGCTGTAATGGAATGAAATTTAATGCGAATAAAAAAGTGGACAAAAATTTTAAAAAATTACTAAAAAAGATAGTTGTGAAAAAAAGCTTAAAAATCGAGGGTTAAAAAAGAAAAATCAACTTTAATCAAGAAAAAAAAAACGTTATCTTAACTTACTTCTTCTTCAAGTTCCGCTCCTCTCGGAGTTTGGAAATCATTCTGGCAATTCTAATTTTGTTGGTTACGCGCCTGAATAGTTCAATTGAACTACATCCAAACCATTCACGTAGATTTCGTAGACATGAGATTTTACGTCTTCCTACGATTCATCTGCCTTTAATTTTACCCTGCATTATATTCCTTAGTAGTTCGTATTTTTCACCTCTCATGATGTGCCCCAAGTATTCCAATTTCCTGATTTTTATGGAATTTAAAAACGTCGCATTGTTTTTCTATTTGTTCGAGAACTTGTTCGTTTGTTTTGCGATCCATCCATGATATTTTCAAAATACGTCGGTAACACCACATTTCGAATGCTTCTAGGTTTTTAATGTTGGATTTTTCAAGTGTCCAAGCTTCCACCATCGAAACATTCTTATCCGCATTGATATATTGATATCGCGATTACAAAAAAGTTTTCTCATTCTATTAAAAGTTGACCGTGCAATTTCAATGCGGCATCTTATTTCTTTTGTCTGATCAGTATCTTCTGTGATCCATGCTCCAAGGTATTTAAACGAAGATATTTGTTCAATTTCTGTATTATCTAGTACTAGCTTAACTTTGCTGTTTTTTGTTTTAGAAAATACCGTGAACTTGGTTTTCTTTAAATTTATTTTTAGCCCATAATCGTTGCAATATATATTTAGTTGTTCAGCAAGGTCTTGCAGTTCTTCTAGTGTTCCTGCCAGAAAGACAGTGTCGTCAGCATATCTTATGTTATTAAGTGGCTTAAGGTTTATTATAAGACCCTCACTGACCTCGACAAGCACTAATTCTGAGATGGCTTCATTGTGTAAATTGAATAACAAGGGTAATAAAATACACCCTTGGCGGACCCCACGGCGAATCTGGATATCCTCGGTCAGTTCATTTTCAACTTTCACTTTTGCTGTTTGGTTCCAATAGACGTTACATATGATTTTAATGTCTCTACTGTCTATGTTTTTATTTAATAAAATTTCTTTAAAGCTGATTATGCTGCACTCTATCAATTGCCTTCTCAAAATCAATGAAACAGGCATATACTTCCTGATTTATATCTAAGCATCTCTGCGAAAGAACGCTTACTGCAAACAGTGCATCTCGTGTTCCTAGTTCTTTTCTAAATCCCATTTGTGTATTACTTATGCCTTAATCTAATTTCTTATGTATTTCTATTGTGAATTACTTTTAAAAACAATTTCAAGACATGCCTCATTAAGGCTCATTAAAGCTATGGTGCGATGTTCATTGCACTCAAAGTGCAATGCCATTTGCAATCTATTCAATACCAAAGCCATTTGCATTGGCTTTGGTATTGAATAGATCCGAAAGAAGATCAATAGATTCAGTATTCACAATTTTGAATAATTAGATAGGAGCTTCATCAGACCCGGGAGATTTGCCAACTTTAGCTTGCTTCATTGCATATTTAATTTCTTCTCGTATAATGTCAGGCCCAGTATCATCCTTAAATTCTTTTGGTGCTTCTGTTCTCTCTTTGTCTTCAAAAAGTTGTGCTATATATTGTGTCCATATCTGCATTTTTTGGTTAATATACTATATTTTATAGTAGTAAATTAGGTTTATATAATACCTAATTTACTACTTCACGTCAAATAATGTCCAATAGATAGAAATATTTTTCGGTGACTCACGTGTTCGCGGTAAATGTAATTATAAATCAATACAATCCACAACAAAAGCTTCAAGCATTTTATAAGTCATTAAATTTTCTGTGTACTATATTTTTTAGTTCAGGCGAACACGAAAGGAAACTGCAGCTCTAAAGTGTCTGCGCATTTGTGATAAACGGGAAACAAATGGGGAAAATGTTTAGGCATATCCCGGTTTTAGTACTATTTTAATTTTGTACAATTCAGAGTATCGATTTAAAAGTTAATTCTGCGTTTCGACATTTTTGGTCCACTCTTTATACTGCCCTCTAAAACCCCGTTTTTAACTAAATTGAAATATATCCAACCATTTTAGAAAACAGGCACAACAACATTACAATTAATGTTTAACAAACTCCTTCTTTCGCGAAAACGAAATTAGTTTCTTAGGACGAATTACGACCCCACATTAAAACGTTCTATAAATCCTCCCTCGGTTTAATCTTTTCTCATTTGCTGGCCTTGTACTCTCTTTTGCACGCTGTACTTTTCTCAGTTCTCGGGACTTTCACGGATAATCCCACCTGACTTTGGTCTGTTTCAGGAATCCAGGCCGATAAAATTCTCAGAAGCGTCGCTTTTCCGAGAAAAAAATCAATGAGGGTTTGATATGAGTAACAAAATGTTAGTGCAGGAAAATTAGTCTACGTCTACGTCGAGGGATTTTTTCGTTTTCAGTCAAATCAATTTTTATCATCGGTGATACCTATTGCTTGACTGAGCAAAAATGAGGTCAAATATCTTAGACTAAGTTAAAGAACTTCTTAGGGAAAGAAAAAGTTAGGTAACAATAAATTGTTTCTATTGTAAAACACCTATACTCGGTTCGTTAATCCCAGTCCTGACTGTCTAGTGAATTTAGTAATTATTTTTTTGCGAAGTTAGTTACTTTTTGACAGACTAGAAGTGGCTGGAAATTACTATATATCCAAGCACACGTGCTCATAGTTTATTTTATTAGAGTATTTCGTCGACCTTTTTTATAAACTTATACTAATATGTATTCTATTATTCCATCACAAACTAGTTTTGGACAACCCGGGATTATGTAACACAATATTATGTATATGAGTATGTTTTGTGATTATATATTATTTAAAATATTGTTTATTCAGCGTTATTATCATCACTATTAAAAAAATAATATTAGCTGGACAATATTAAAATTTATTCGTTTATTCTAACTATTCTAACTATTCTCAAGAAACTCAAGCTAAATGCTACCAACAGCTTTAAGTTGATTGCTTACATTTGGCGCAATTTAACGATATAAACTAAATTAGCCTAACTTTTTTATAAAATATACATTTGTTTATATAATAGAAACTTACTTTCTTCAGACATGCGATAAACTTCTAAGTGAATTTAATTTTTGACGTTATCATTTAAGTCAGTCAATAATTTCCTTTTGTGACTTTTTTTCTTTAAAGTGAGAGTTTTATTAGGCCCAACTTTATAATAACGCACCCTTTTTTCTGAGACTTTCAGACATTTGGATGTTAACTGAAACGTTTTTCATGTAATTCGATAAATACATTTTAATGATCAACTTACCTCAACAGAGTTTTCATTCGTCAAATAATTTAAAAAAAAATGGTAGGCATTATGAATAAACCTTTGTGCATTTTCATTACCTTGTAATTTAACAGCATCCTTACTCATAAAAAAAGATTAACTTTTAATGAACATTTTATCATATTTGTTAAAGAAAAACTTACCAACGCATTAGCTGATGGAACAAATGGAAAACTTTAAATATTCATAATAATAAAATTCAAAATAGAACTAATTAACTTAACAAAACTAACAAAATAATTAAATAAAAATAATAAAACAATAAAACTATATTAAATAAAATAAATAATGTGAATAAATGTTAAATTCCAACAACTCAAATATTATATTTTAAATATACAGGGAGAATTTTATGGGTTTAGTATACACTTCCACTATTTAGAATAATTCTTCGTTTTTCAAAGGAAGAAATCTGCAATAGTAGTATATCTGAGCTATTTCTCTCTCTCTCTCTCTCTTCTCTCTTCTTTCTATCTTCTCTCTTTCTTCTCTCTTCTCTCTCTCTCTTCCTCTCTTTCTCTCTCCCTCTCTCTCTCTCTCTCTCTCCTATGGCGCTACAGCCCAAGGCGGACCCTGGCCTCCCTCAGCATCCCCCTCCAAGCATCTCTTTCCTTGGCTGCTGTCCTCTAGTTGTCCACCCTCAATATCTCTTTAATATTGGTTCCCATTTTGTATATCCTCCTCTTACTTGGTCTTCCTACTGGCCCACGTCCGACCATAGTTCCACCAGTAGGTTATTATACGTTAGTCCTCCACGGTGTGAGTCCTCCAATTTTGAGAATTTCAGCAGGTAGGTGATCAATGCCTGGGACTTCATTATTCTTCAATACTTAATGGTATCGATTTATTACTTTAAAGTGCTTTAATGGATCACTGGCAATGTAATTGTTAAATATGAAGTCCTGAAGCTTTCATCTAAATTCCTACAAAACGAATAAATTAGAGGATAATCTTAGTAGATGAACCACAAGGTTTTCGTATTAATAGATCGTCTACAAGTGCTGTATCTGTTATAAGCAAAATATTAAGAACACATTAGAGTATTAAGAAATTATAATTAATTGAGATATTACGTTAATCCTTTAATGGGCAAAGTATCTAATAAGATACAATTAGTATTTGGCCGTATACCGGGTAATGTATCCAGAAAGATACTTATTCAATTTTCTTCAGTACCTGGCAATGTACACCCGAGGATACTAACTAAATTGTCGCTTAACTGGCAATGTGTCTTCCTAGATACTACTTTTCAAAGTGATCCTATCTGTTTGTTTATAGACAAATTGTGAATATTATTTTATACAATTATTTGCTGAAGACCCAATTAACTATAATTATAGTTTGCCAATCCATACAATAACTATTAACACATAAAAAATTAATTTACTTACCGAATGACACAAATTAGCACTTTTTTGGAAGTCATTTTGAGCACGTCTACACAAAACACTCTCTGATTGTGGCAAAACTCTGTGTATGGCATTCAAATTAATTTGTTGGTTAGCCGAATGCTATAGGAAGAGAGTACTTTTAAAATCTTGCCGCAAACTTAGTTTATGTAGAGGAAGTATAATTTAATAAATAACGTATCCTGGAGTACACACCGTCAAGTTAAGGGTTAAACCTTAAAACGATAAAAATTCGAAAGTAACAATATTTCGGTCATGTAATGGGACATCCAGAGAGGTGTAAACTTCTACACCTTCTGACGAAGAACACTCTGGCTCCGAAATCTCAAACAAAGTTATTATTACCAATATGATCGCCAACGTTCGATAATCGGACAGGATACTGAAAGGAGATGATGAGATGAGGTCATTTTCCACCACAATGGAAATTAACACAGATAACAATGATACCAAAGCCAGGAAAAGAACCAGAAAATGTACAGTCCTACCTTTCTATTAGTTTTCTTCCGGCGGTTTCCAATGTTTTTGGACAGCTGACACTTACTAGGCTAATGCCTTTACTAAAAAACAAAAACTAATATCATCACACCAATTTGGGTTCATAAAACAACATTCAACAATACAACAGGTACCTACATAAAGTTATAAAGAGAATCAATGAAGACTGAAAATAATAGGTGTTGCTCAGCGGTATTCCTACACATAAGCCAGGCATTTGATAAAGTCTGGCAAAAAGGTCTCTTATGTAAACCAAAACAGAATTTACCAACAAATTACTATATACGAGTAATTTTAAAGTCATATGTCATCAACAGAAACTTCCAGGTAAAGTATGAGAATGAATATACAAGCATACAACAAAATCTCGCCGAGCTGCCCGAGGAAGCGTTCTAGGACCCATATTATACCTTATATTTGCCTTGTATATTATAACAAAAATCCCAAAATAGCCTCAGAAATTCTACAAAATATTTTAAACAAAATACAACAATTGATTGACAAAATGGAGAGTCAAATTAAATAAAAACAAATCACTACACCTTTGTTAAACAACATTTACCACGCATAGGTAAACATTTTCGACTGTAACCTTAAACGGTAAAGGAATCCCACAAGGCGATAAAATAAAATATCTAAGATATCCTAGGTATGTACTTGGACAGAAGATTAAACTGTAGGAAGCATATATTTACAAAACTATCAGCTGAAAATAAAATAGTAATCGACTAATCTACGAAATATTAAAAGCACAGCCCTATTTTTATTTAACACTCGAGAGATTAGTTTTAGTTTTTATAAATCCGTATAAAGTTTAGTTTACAGATCGTGATCTAGATGGTAGGAACTCTTTAGGAATCGCTCTCTTATTCCTTTTCATAGTGACAACAGATGTTAAATTATTATTTAATAAAACATTTAAAGGTTCTACTGATGTGTACCAGTTGTCGCCTGTAATATTTCTATTACTGCCAAAGATCGGCTTGCAAAGGCGAACTACTGCTTGGGAGGGAATTGAGAGTTTCTTTTTCTTCTACAGTCAAATCCTCTAATGCATCAGATCCTTTTCCAGAAATATATATAAGTGTTGTATACATAGTGAGTGCGAGCATCTGCTAAACATCTTTATTCCATATTTTTCGGGTTTACTAGGTATATACATTTTAAACCTACATCATCATCGAAAACCGACTAGCATTTCATCGACTGTAGTATTAGCACCTAGTACATAAGAATTTTGAGAATTTTGGTTGAATACCTTTAAAATATGGGAAATTGCGGTAGCAGGATCAGTCTAAGCTCGATTCGCTCTTTTTTCTCGTGTATCAAATCGTAGACATATTAGCAGTACAGCAAATCTTTGTGCTGAGAATGCCACTCTAAATATTTCTCTCCCCATTCTGTTACGATTAGTAGCAAACAGTGCGTTGATGTCTTCATGGTTAGACTTGAAGACTGATGTCAATAACATAATGCCCAAAAATCCATTGATCTCTGTATTATTGGCGTCTTTAAATTCTCTGCGGTTCTGATTTCCGTCCTTGTCGCGATATTCCCTCAGTTTGACATTTCTGTAATATACAAGAATGTCAACAACATCTCTAGAAAAAATTGGTTCCATCTGTGTCAAAGATCCTTTGCTAGTAGGCAATATCAATAAATTAGAAGCAGGTGTTCTAACATTGCGAGTAGGTTCAACTGATGCCCATTTGTACCTATTTTTTCCATAAAAGTATCGTCTGTTTGGATCCACTTCATTCATTGAATCTTCATCAGACTCATGACTTTCGTCCGATTGAGCATCATCGTTAGTATCGCTAGCATAAAATTCGCTCTCAGAACTATGGTCAATCAAAATTGGTTCTTCGTGTTTACTGTTTGGCGTGTCGTCACCATCTTGGTCGGAAAAATCACTATCGGCCTCTTCGTGCCATCGCCCAACAATTTCTTCAAAATTAGCATCGCCTGGATGCACATTTTTTACTTTTAGAAACCGCCATTGAAATAAAAACTATCACAAACTACGTCGTAGAGTCCCTCGACTCTAATGTGTTCTATTCGGTAACTTCTATGCAAATGATTGCGATTTCGCATAAGCATAACAGGGATCTCTCTACTATCTGAAGGCACTGTACGACACCACTCGTTTGGATCAATAGTGGGGACAATATGAAGCGTTGTTTGAACTGCGGCGTCCGAGGGACTCCACGACGACGGTTAAGGGTTAATAATAAATTTTTACGTATTATGTATAAATAGGTGTCAGAGATAGAAGACTAAGTTTAAAAAAAAAAGGGATGCATCACTGGATGTCTCTTTGCATGTCATAATATTTTAATTTTGTCAGTCCTATTACGTATTGTCTATTATCATTCTCTAAATATTTAGCTTGAGATTGTGTAGATTGTAAAAGTGGGGTTAATAAAAAAAATTGTGTAGAGCAGTGTATAAAGATTTCCTATTTCGTTTTATGCACAAACTGACCAATCCTTAATCTATGTCACTAAAACCCAACCCCATATTTTTTGATAACACGTGTGCAGCCCCAGTTTTAAATAATACAAGATCCTTCGGTATAATAATGCCCTGATTTAACTGTATTATATGGACGATCGATTAGACAAACGAGAAGCGTCTGTCGGCACATGCCAACATGGAATGAGTCAAGTTCACTGGTTCAGTAGGTCCTTTGAACCTGTGGTGAGAGCGCGCGAAGCACACGACTACGCTAAAGGTAGTCGTATTCCGCACACCACTCTCGATTTTGCACTTCAGCTCTCGTGACCGGCCGCTGCGATCTCACGGGAGTCGGTGAATCACACACGGGAACGCGTGTGTTTGTTTTTATTTTGTCACGTGAGTATTTTCATTTACACTTATTTATTTTTTAAAATTATCGTTTTTTAATTTATTTTTATTTTATTGTAAGTAGAAATGTTATTGGTATTTTTTCAAATGCATGTTGGGATGATCTGCAAATTGTAGAATAAAGACTAGTATAAAAATGGCAATAAAAATTTTTATAATAAATGTTTTTTAAAAAATACATTTATTGTAAAACTTGTGATTTTTTCCTTAATTTTTATTAAAAAAAAATGAAAAATAGTATGCTTTTGGAAATGCATGATAGCAATATTTTATTTCAAATGGCTTGTTCCGTGGTTACTATTTAAAAAATTTTCGAGCACAGACTAAATATGAGCAGAGACAAAATGCATATTTCTCTTTGACTCCCTTTATTATATCTGTTTTCTTCTTCTTCGGCTTTTTCCCATTATGAGTTCGCCGTTTTAGTCCTCCACAGCACTCTATTCAAACAGTCTTCTTCCCCGCCTTCTCTGAGGTCTCTATATATCATAACATTTTCTATGTACCTTTTCCATCTTATAGCAGGTCTTTTTCTCCATCTTCTTCCTGACGGATCCTAGTCCAATATATTTTTCTATCACCTGTTCTCTGGCATTCTTTGGTATGTGCCCGTCCTACTGCAGGACTATGTTTCCAACTTTTTTGTAATTAAGCATTCTACTTCCATTCTATTTCATATTTCTTCTGTTTTTGTTCCATCCGCTCTGGTCATTTGTAGACGTCTTATTAAGTCCAGTTCAACTATTCTTATTTTATTTCGTATTGGTGTTGTCGTTGGCCGGCCATACCTCCGCTCCGTATAGCAATATTCAGCACTATGCTCTGAAAGATCCTTTTTTTCTTTGGTTTGAGTGTTGTTCCATATCACTTCATGGAGTGTGTTTTGGGCTTGTTTTCCTCAGAACAGGCAGGACACACTGATTAAAGGCTCTTCTTTTTAAGCTGATAGGTATATCACCTTTAAAAATATCACGCAGTCTTCCTTATGCTGCCCATCGCAGTGTTATTCTTCTTAGCAGCTCAGCAGTTTGATTATCTCTGCTAATTTTTACCGTATGTCCAAGGTATATGTAGCTGTCAACAATTTCAATTTCGACGTCTTCTACTCTTAAAGTATGGCTGGAACTAAATTAGTCATCATTTTTGTCTTTTGGTAGTTAATATTTAGACCTACTTTACGTGCTGCATCGCTGAGTTCATTCAACATATCACTGGCAGCCTTTAGGTTATCTGAAATCAGAACAATATCATCTGCGAATTGTAAATGACTAAGCATCTCACCATCAATATTTATTCCTTTACTTTGCCATTCCAGTGACTTCAAAGCATGTTCAAGTACAGTAATGAACAACTTGGCGACACAGTATCTCCCTATTGAATACCTCTCCTAATATGTATATTATTGGTAGGACCGTGCAGATTTATAGTTGTAGCATTTCTGTATATATTTTCTATAATATTGGTGTACCTATGATCAATTCGACGCTCTTCCAATGCCTTTAGAAGGGCAGGTAGTTCGATAGTATCAAACGCTTTATGGAAGTCTATAAATGTTAGAACTAGAGATCTATTGTATTCAATTGATTTTTCAATCAAGACTTTTATGCACTGTAGGTGGTCATTTGTACTGTAGTTGGGGCGAAAACCAGCCTGTTCTCTTGGCTGATATAGCTCAAATTTTGCTTCCAATCGATTGGTTATTATTCTGGTGTACAAATGGTTGAGTATAGAAATTGGCCTGTAATTCTCTAGGTTCATGTTGTCACCCTTTTTATGTAGGATAATTGTAATGGAGTTATTCCAAGCTATAGGAATTTTTTGACTATGCAAGCAGGGATTAAAGAGGTCTCGTATTTTTTTCAGAAGAAAAGTTCCGCCAAGTTTTATAGCTTTTGCAACTATTCCATTATCTCCTGGCCCCTTGTTGTTTTTTTTATTTTTTTTGAGTGCATATTGTATCTCATCTTGAGTAATTTCTGGAATGTCCTCAGATCCCTGGTTTTGAACCTTTTGTCTATCATCTTCATTTACGTTATTGTTAATTTAGTTTGTGTATAATATAGTGTAGAATTATTCGAACATTATTATTCATAATAGGCAAATACCCTGACCAAACTAGTACTATTGTGTAAAAACTGTACTTAGGTACCTACTTGCTCCGTTTTTGAATAGAAACAATGTTTCAAAAAGTGTGATCTGATTTTAATCTCAAACGGTAATAAGTGAAGACTTTTTACTTCATCTGGCAAAAAGTTATACAAACCAACATCAATTGAATTTTTTATGCTCTTTGTTAACCTAAAACATGGTGCTCTAATAGCATACATTTTATAGGGAAAGTATAGTGAAATCAATCGTTCAGATAAATAAGAATCAAAGTGGGTCCTAATATCGAACCTTGAGGAACCCCATATTCGACAGTGTCTTTTTCTTAATAGCAGCTCAGAATAACTGCATGTTTTCTATTTGTTAAGTATTATCTAAATAGATTAAGAGTGTTTCCCCTAATACCGTATTTATGCATTTTTTTCAACAGTAATTCATGCGAAACACAGTCAAAAGCTTTGGATAAGTCACATAATGTCAAAGACACAAAATAACCTTCCCCCAAGCCATCAACTATATCTCTCACAATTTTCTGTATAGCTAGTGTAGTGCAACACTTTTTTAAAAAGCCATATTGATAACAGTGAAATATTTTGTGTTTTTCTAGAATTCTATCAAACGAATATTTAGAATACTCTCAAAAATTTTTCCGAAAATGGGAATGATTGAGATGGACGATAATTTCCAATTTCATCTAAAGCTCCCTTTTTGAACACTGGTAGTACTTTTGTTACTTTTAATACATCTGGTAAAATCCCTTCAGCAAGACAATTATTATAAAGTATAATTAATTTGTCAATATATCGATTATATCTATTGTTTCCACAATTATTTTTTTTGTTTTAGAAATAAAAATCCGTGCAGTATGAATTTTTCAATGTATGCAAAACAATCCTGATTTCAGTATCGCTAACAGGTAATAAAAATTAAGAGTCGCAAGGAGAGTGTACATCTTTCAAAAAATCTATGGCTTCATTTTCATTTGAGGAATTAAAAGAACTTCTAATATATTTAGCTATTGAAATAAAGTAATTATTGAAATCGTTTGATGTAATCGCGCTTGGATAGCTTTTTTTTATTTTGAAATTTATTTCTGTGATAATTTCAACTGTCACGAGATATATTTTCTGAATTGGAAAAGAAATTCTCATAAGCCAGTTTTCTCTTTAATCATATTGTTGCAATTATCTTGAGTGTGGAAAGATTTTCTCACATTACTATTAGTTCATCATAAAACCAAGAAATTGGAGCTTTACTATGAGCTCGTGATCTTTGTTGAAAAATTAATTTCAGTTAATATCTGACAAAAAAATACCCATCAAGCTTTAATATTTTAAATTGGGTTTCTCTGAGGAAGTGTTCAGAGAAACATAAATATATTGTATCTTTTATTTTTCGAAAAAATAATAAGCTGATCTATTTTGTTTAATAAACTTTGTTTAATTATATGAAAAATATTAACTAGACTAATCTGCTCAGAATTTGCTAAAGATTTTTGTTTAATATAAAATGGCACAGAGTTATTCGAAATAACACGTGCACTTCTTTCTTTTTCGGTTAATGTATCTGGTTTGAATAGAAGATTTATCGACGAAATGTTTTCCGTGAAAAAATTATTTACTCACCTCTATGCTCTTCGCCCACGTCTGTGGTTGAAAAAGAATATCCTTCAATTCTAATTCTGCCGTAATTCTGAAGGAATTGTATTATCTATACCTTGTTCTCGTGCAAAGTGCACGAGAACTCATGTCCGGGGAACTTTGTTTGTAGATATGTTTCCAATTTTTCTGTATTATAACTCACTATCGCTGTTATTACCCACAACTTTTACATCCCACCGAGGTTGGTTGATATTTTGACCAAGACTGTCGACATCATTCATTTTCAAACTTTGTTGTCCCTGCGTTTATGAACTTCAGAATTTATGATTTGTAATTGGTATATTTTCACGTGTCTCTTGTATACTCTTGATTTTCTTTCCATAATTTTTAGCGACGGAATTTGGAGGATGATTTTTTGTCACCTTTTTGAAAATAGATATGAAGAATTCACGCATCTGGATTCTCCTCTCCTACTTCGATGTTATTGAACAACACTCGTATAAAGGATAAGATCCTTGCGCCTCCAAATTTCAGCATTTCCATTTTCATTTTGCTGGTCCTGGTGCTTTGTTTTTGACTTTCTTTTTCTTTAGTGCTTTAGTTATATCTTCCTCTATGATTCCGACTTCTTCCGTTATTATTTTCACAAGATCTTGTGAGATATACTCCGGTCTTCTGTTCTCCTGCAATAATTTTGTGTAATGCTTTGTCCATTCCTTTGGAGTAATTATCGGTTTGCTTTTTTTAATTCGTTTATTACTTCTGATGTTTTTATTTTTGTTTTCTTGCTTTTGTTGATCTGTTCTACTCTATCGTCCTGTCTATGTCTCTGCATTATTTCCCATTATTTGGTCTTTTCTAGCCTTATTCTTTGCTTCACTTGTTGTCTGAGGGTAACATATTCTTCTCGTATTTCTGGGGTTCTGTCGTTTACCATTTATGAGTAAGTGGTCGTGGAGTAGTGGAATTGTCTGTATAAACAAGTGAAGTAATAACTGTACGAAAGGACTTTGACCAGATCTTATTTTAATAATAGTAGTAAAGTTAGACATTATATTAACTATTTGTTAATTGTTTTATTCCCAAATATGTTGCTAGTCCTTCGATTTTACCACTCTATTTGAAAATTATTGGTAGCATAGTTTTTATAGCACAGCTGATTACCCCCAACTTGATGTCATAAACCAGTGACGAAGAATCTTAAACATATGGGAAATTTTCTTCTCCCAAATGTTACAATAATAATGTGGGTATATAATAAACCAATAACGTGGGTACCAATTGAGTTTTTAAGAAGAATTAAAACCGAAACTAGAAACACCTACAACAGGAAGAAAACCCTAAAACGTAGACGATATTGTAAAAGAAACAATCACAGGAAACTTGATTCATTTTATTTTCGATATAAGATACCTACTTTGGAGAGACTTTCCTTCTTCTTCATGTTCTGTTACTACCGGTAACACAGTATTATCACTGTAAGAGCGAAAGATATGGATTGCTCCAACTAATTTTACAGGGAAAAGTAAAAGAAAAACGCGGAATAGGTAGGCGAATAATTTCCTGGCTGAAAAATTTACATACGTGGTTTAACAAAACAACCACAAATTTCTTCAGAGCAGTAGTGTACAGTCACTACAAGAAGAAGAATATTTTCAACTGATTACAATAAATAAAGGATAAAGCAAAATTCGGTTCAGCCCTCGTGAATCCGTTGCTTCATCAGGCTAGATATACTTCAGTAATCCATTTTACATATTGTTCCCAGCATATATCTCCTCCTTATTATGTCTACGAAATGTAACAGACACGATCGCAAATTTTCCGAGCATGCCAACTCTTTCCGCATATTTCACAGTTCTGTTTAGATTCCAAACCTTTAGATAACAATCTGGCAATTGCGTCACTTCGTACAACTTGCGTCACCGCGTTGGCCACCCTCCAACTTTTTTTGTGAATGTTATGAATGACTCCGTGTTACAGACAAACATTAATTTTACATTTTTTTTGTTTTTTGTATAAACACTCGCAATATTGTTGGGTAAGAAAAATAGCAAAGTTGCGTAAGTGATTATCGGTTTAAAATAGTTATTGGGTGGCATTTACAAACATAAACACGTATTATTATTAACAGTCAAGGACTCAAGGAGATTAATTGAATTATTGGCGAAAACTGTCACATCTTCTTGTAGTGCCTATCTATTCGGATGTTAGATACTAACGAAGTAAAAAATACTGTAGTAGTTAAGTTGAATCATTTTCGTATGTGGTGCAGCCGAGACACACTTCTTCGTGGACTACTTCCTTCTCTTTTAGTATGATTTGAAAAAGATTATATCGTTATTAATTGATATTATGATTATTTCTTATCTTCATATCGACATATCTTTATAGATTCAGAAAGATAGATACAGATAAATGCCTATACTGTGAATACTCTTGACACTTTTACTCACACAATGCTGGAGTGTAATAGATGGATAGTGGAGAGAAACAGAATATACAGAGAAATAGGTATGAACCCTGTTACTGTGAGATAGATGATAGTGAAGATGACGGGAAGTAAGGGTACATAATTACATTCTAACAGTAATTAAAAAGAAAGAAGAATAAGGGAAACACCAGCCGGACCAAAGACAGAGATAAGATATACATAAGAGCAGGTAGTGCTCGAAAAAAGTGTCGTCAGACTTACAGCAACCATCCCACTTTCGGAGCACTTTCGACAGTCAACTGCGCACAAGTAGAAGAGGGTGGTTTCAGTTGCTAGACAGGAGAAGAGGAAGGCATCTGTTTGCAGGACCTCCTTCTAAGGGGAAATGGGCTCGGATATATTCCTCTACCCTGAATCTAACACCCGCCAGTCATCCCTAGGGATGGGTTAACCTGGTATAGTTTTTAGAACTTTTCACCCTCAGAGAAAAAGAAGGTTATCGTAGCCTACACAAAGTCCTCCATTACATTTCATACAGAAGAATATAAAAGACGTAGTAACTTAGCAAGCGGACTTGACTAAATTTCACGTAGTATGTCGTGACTTTTAAAGATTTTTTTTATGAAAACTCCTCTTTGTTTAATCCTTATCTTTATTTCAGTCAAGCATTCACTTAGTTTATTTAAATTCTACTCAAGCAGCAATAGTTTCAGACCAATTAACTTAGTTTTTTACTCGACACAACTGTATAGATTGGGATAGGATAGGGTTTACCGATTGAAATGTATATTATAAGATATTATAAAAAGACTTTCATCTAGGGATTCATAAATTTTTTAGTGGAACTATTTTTAAATAAACAATCAAAACGTTAAAATTATAGTTCGCAAATATTAAATAGAAAATAAACTTTCAATTGCACGAAAATTACGTTTTTGTTGGGGCAAATCATTTTCCTTATTGTAGATCTATTTCGGACACTCCCACACAGGTACAATTTCCAACACTCCGGATTGGCTACGGAAGAATTATCAACAAACAACGAAAATTAAATCATAGTTGTACTGAAATTAGATCTAACTGTTTCGTTATATTTTTTTGAAGTTATTTTCTTGTGGCATCTTATACAAATTTACTATTTTAATTGGACATAAGGCTGAATATTAGTTAGAAATAAAATTTATTTGATGTTGAACTGAAGTTGGACCGCTAGTTGGATAGCAAGTCGGAGCGTGAGTGGAGACGAATATCCAACTAGTAGTCCTACTAAGTGCCGCAAGTCGGAACGTGAATGGCATACGTTAGAAGTTAAGAATGAACGGACAAGAATATTTAGGATTTAGAAAACCCAGACAAACACATTTTTCGATGTATATAAAGAAAGAGGCACCTAAAACCTCGTACTTGCAAAAAAAAAGTTAAGCAAAAAATGTTCTGAGATTTCTGAATAAAATCGAAAGAAAATTGTTTCCAAATTTTGGTCACAAATTGGGACCAGCGCAGAACTTTTGTAACCAATACTGTCAGTATAGGCGAGAAAAGACGGCCTATTGAGACAGAATCTAGACGATCTATTACATTACGCTATAACTTGGTAGTAAGGTTAAACACAGACGGCGTCGGCAGCAGCGTTGAAAGCGGTCTCTCGTCTATGGTACTTATGTTGTGCAACACGGACAAGCTGTCGTTTGTCAGCTCACCGCATCGGCCGCCGCGCGGCCTATGCTAGGTTAAACACAGACAGGGCGGTTTGCGCCGCGTCTGCGCCTCATCAGCTTAATACACATGATACACAATAGCGGCAGTAGTTTTGCCATTGTATTCGGTGTTGTCAAATTTAGTCGAGTTTTGGACGTAAAATGGTATAATGATGTCTCTAGAATCATCTAGTGAAAGTGATAACGATTTGTTTTTCCTAATAAGTGCAAGTTTACTTCATATTAAATCAAAGGAGAAGAAGAAACGCCGGTATTGGATACATCCTATACTAAATGAATGAAAAATAAAGGAACGTTTTACAGGTTAGTTAACGAAATTAAAGATGGCCCAGAAAAGCATCTTCCGAAATAAAACTGTGGGTAACCTCTTCAAAAATGTTTTATGTTTTTTTCTTTATTTTATTCGAATAATTATCTTAGTGCGTATCCCAAATTGCTGACCGTGTGTGAATTTCGGTAATTAATTTATCGATGTCTATAGCTTCCATAATATATACAAAATTTGGCAACCACTCACAAAAGTAATCAAATAAAACTGTTGCAAAACAGTCACACGTCTGTGTTAAAGCACGAGATGTCTATTACTGATGTGCCGCCAGAAGTCATAAAACTGCCGACGGCGCATGGTACTCAGCATAGACCGCGCGGCGAGCTGACAAACGACGGCTCGTCTGTGTTGCACAACGTAAGTACCATAGACGAGAGACCGCTTTCAACGCCGACGCGACGGCCGATGCTGCGCACGCCGCATTTTTGCCTTGCAATTCTTAGAAGGCTCAGATTATAAAGCAGAAATCTGAATTGTGTTTCGAAACTATTTTACGATTGTTTAATTAGATGTCGCTAGTGCGTCCGTATTGAAGCCATGTTATTGTTGCTTCTTAAAAGGCAGAAAATATTGATTTTTCACGTTGAGAACCCCTATGAATAGCACTTCATGACGAGACCTATTAGGTCGAAATACGTATCAAGAGATACATAGGATTTGTTTGCGTGAAATCAAATATTTGTTGCCTTTTCTCATTTTATTCGGATTTACTCTGTGTGAGTACTAGAAGCACAATTCGTTAAGGATTTCTGCTTAGTTGTAAAAGACATGTCGTGGAATGCAAATTTTAGATTCCCCATGTCTCTTTTAACATCTTTTATCAACGTCTGTTTGCCTTGCAATTCTTAGAAGGCTCAGATTATAAAGCAGAAATCTGAATTGTGTTTCGAAACTATTTTACGATTGTTTAATTAGATGTCGCTAGTGCGTCCGTATTGAAGCCATGTTATTGTTGCTTCTTAAAAGGCAGAAAATATTGATTTTTCATGTTGAGAACCCCTATGAATAGCTCTTCTGACGAGACCTATTAGGTCGAAATACGTATCAAGAGATACATAGGATTTGTTTGCGTAAAATCAAATATTTGCTGCCGTTTCTCAATTTTCAGATTATTTGTCTGTACCAGTACATGATTTTGAAAGGGTACTTCAAAACTATAGACTATGGCTTTTGTCTCTGCTATAGACCATAAATCTCCAGAGGTGAGCCACTCTTACCTAGACTCAACGTGACTTTGGTGGCATCGAAAGGAATCTACGGAAACAGCCTAATTTATTCTTACCAGATGAGTATCGACAGATAATACTGCAAACAACCAAAGGATACCATAAATATGGAACCCCATTTTAGGAACATTGAGGAATTAGCTACATCTCTAAAACTAGTAAACCGGAAAAAGGACATTCTTGGAGAGACAGTTCAATTTAGAGATAGTAAACCGGAAAAAGGACATTCTTGGAGAGACAGTTCAATTTAGAGATGGCATCAAATGGATAAGGGTAGATGAATTTGGTAGCTATCTGTTTAAATATAGCTACGACCCCAGTATGCCGTTCAAAAAAGTGGATATTCGACATTATAGGTCTACCAATAAGACAAATAAAACTATGTGTGTTATATCCCCAAACTTAGTAGTTCCAATAATAAACAAGAAGATTGGCAGTTTGTCTGCAGAGAAAAAAAAGAAGACATCAAGCAGTTATTGCCATATGTACCCCTTAAACACAGATGGCATTACGAAGCAATTTTGCAGGGCAATTAAAAAGGGTAGCATCCTACATGTTTATATACCATTTTTGCATTGACTAACAGAATGTTATTTTGATTTATTTTAAATAAAATATAGCTCTAATTTGTGACTTTGGCTTTTCTTCTGATCTATACATAGCACCAATTACTTGTTTTCATATACACTACATCCTAATAGGTTGGTGGACAAAGGTGATATGTACATATTTGACTTTGTTTTAAAGGGTGAAATGTATATTTTTCAAAAATAATTGCTCGCAAGAACTTTTGTTATCCAAAAGATTCTAGATTCAAAATTTGAGTGTCTTTAACAGGTTCTTGTAAAAATGCAACCAAAAAAACTTTAACCTGGATTATCTTATTTTCAGTTATTTGTAACGTCGCACCTTGACCTTCCAAGCACTTCAATTATGAGTCTGATAAGAATAGGAAATGGAAATGGAGAAGAAGAATGAACCATGAAATAAAAGACATAATGAAGGGGATATATATATATATATATATATATATATAGAGAGAGAGAGAGAGAGAGAGAGAGAGAGAGAGAGAGAGAGAGAGAGAGAGAGAAAAACCACCTACTGATTAAGAAAGTCACCATGATTAGGAAGATGGAAACCAGAAACTGAAAGACCAAGGGAACGAACTCGAGAGAGGTGGGATGATATGAGATATATCAAATTCCTGAAAGTGAGAAACTGAATGGACCTATGCACAGATCGAAACGAGTGGAAGAAAATTGTAACGAATGCCAAATCATCAAAGAGCTCTAAATCTCCAAGAAGAAATGGCGATTGAGATGTGGTAAACGGCAAACAAAATATGCTGCCCAAAATCTACGAACGTAAAGAGCTCTAAGTAAGAGCGGTAAACATTCCATCGGCAATGAAAGGCATCGATAATGATAAAATTTAGACGAGAACGTGTCGAGTTTTTTGGGGCCATGCTGGTAGGATTCACTCTTGACTTCGTAGAATTGATGACGGGCACCGAGATATGTTTTAATCCAAGTGTAGGTTAATACAAGACTGAATAGAACGAAGTTTATCGTTTAGTGTACGTCGTTTAAAATCTTTAATTTCCAAAAGCGATAAATGTCCTATTATTAAATGAACCCCTCTTCATTTCCGATATATCGTTTATGAATGCAATATTAACCGAAGCCGAATCGAGATCTGAATTCCAGTCATTAAAAAAATTTAATGGTACACGTAAAATAAATTTAGCATCTCTGCCGTATGGAAAAACATTTGCTGATACTGTAAATTACATTTCGCACTTGCCCTCGGTATCATCAAAGTGGGTAAATTGACCTGAATCGAGTGGCTAAAATCTATTGATCCAGACACGTATTTTTGTTCGTATATTCATCAAGAGGAGCAATCATTTATATACATATATATATATATATATATATATATATATATATATATATATATATATTGTTATATATTTATATAGTTCTAATTTATTTGTCTTTATTCTAATTTATTGTCTATAATCTAATTTATTAAAACTCACGATAACTAATTACGAATTTATTAAAGTCTTTATTAATTCTAATTTATATTACAAATAATAATTTATGTTTCGTTACATTTAAATATCGCGGTTGCCGAGCTTCTTATGACTGCCTGCCAAATAAAAATCTTTCATTTATATACACAACTGTTGTCATCCAGAGAATTCGGCGGACTTCTTGAATAATCTCGTATTTTGGTGAAGGCGCTCGACTCGTTTTTCAACCTCGAGACGTGGATGACTCATTAGTGTTAGTGTCTAGAGATTTCTGGTAAACAACTGGTAGCTAAGCTCAGGTATATTTTGACCTACAAATTACGAGAATCAATAAAAAGAATTAGTCATAAAATATTTACAGTTCTATACGCCATAACATTTAAAATCGTAACATTGCCCCCCTCTTAAAAGATGGTTCCTCCTGGAACCTTGTCGGGACTGGAACTTGAACGACATGCTGATATCGGCAACTGGACCCTCTTTTACAACTTCCAGTTGTATAGAAATGACAAGGGACGGTTTTCTCTCCGCAGCAGTAACTATGCGGATTGCAACAGACTAACACCTGGACTTCGGTGTCTTTAAAGATTTCCTCCACCATGTTTCGTATAACCCTCCAATCTAATTGGCGGCACTCCAACTTTGGCATGGCTAACTTTTGCACGTCGGATTCTAGTACGTGCTCTCTCAACTGAAGTAAGGCTTCCCATACATCTCGGTAGGTAGGTTGGTCACGGGCAGTGTCTTTTGTTACCAGGTAGAAAAGGTAACGTGATGCATCTTGAAGTTTCAAGGTTTTACCAGGAGCTGGCACTTGGCATTGAAGTTCTGCAACTCGACCAAACTTCCTTCGAAAGACGGATGCCAACCCTGGTGCATCTTTGATACTGGCCGGGATGGTAAGGGCCAGTGAGTAGTCATCGGGAAGCGCGAGTAGATCTTGCCTTTCTTCAGTGGTAACACCATGTCTTGCTTTACCGGTACCTCCATAGGCACCCATGAATTCCTCAAACGTGAGGTCAGACACATCTTGCACTTGGTTTACTTCCACTTCTTCATCTACGTCGTGGTCACCCTCGAAAGACGCCAACCGGTTATGGTGTACTATCATCGGCTTTCCTCTCGGAATCTTGCTTATTCGGTAAATAACATCATTGATCTTCTCCATAATGAGGTATGGACCTTCCCAAAACTGCTGCAATTTGGGAGAACAACCTTTTCGCTTTTTGGGGTTATAAAGCCAGACTTTATCGTTCTTCTTAAAACACCCCTTTTCGGCTTGTGTATCGTACCGTTTCTTCATTCGGTCACTAGCGATTTGGAGATGGGAACGGACCAACTCGTGTACATCGTCCATTCTTCTTCGTAATTCGATCACATAATCTTCACCTGCTACATCTTCTCCAGGTCGACACCCAAACTCTAGATCACAAGGTAGTCGCATCTCGCGTCCGAATAGGACTCTGGCTGGTGTCTGGCCTGTTGATTCATTAACAGCAGATCTGTAGGCCATTGTGAAGAACGGAAGATATTGGTCCCAGTCTCGCTGATGATCGGATACCATCTTTGTCAAATACTTGCCAACTGTTCTATTCATTCGTTCTACCATACCATCCGATTGCGGATGATAAGCCGTAGTTCTTGTTTTCTTCATACCTAGTCTATCACATATTCCTTGGAATAAATCGCTTTCGAAGTTCCTGCCTTGGTCACTATGGATCTCCAAAGGCACTCCAAATCGGCTGATATATTCTTGGATCAACTTATCTGCAACGGTGGCGGCCTTCTGGTCTGGAAGTGCGTAAATCTCGACCCACTTAGTGAAGTAATCCATTACTACCAACATGTACTTGCCTCCATTATCACTTTCTGGAAATGGCCCAGCAATGTCCAAAGCTATTCTTTCAAACGGGCTTCCAACATTATATTGTCTCATAGGAGCTCTCCTTTTTCGATAAGGCCCGTTACTCGTAGCACAAATAGTACATTTCTTACACCAGTCTTTTACATCGTCGGAACTGTTCATCCAATAAAACCGTTCCCGAATTCGCTGAAGGGTCTTTTTCACACCAAAATGCCCTCCTGATGGACTGTCGTGTAACTGACGAAGTACTTCGGCTATTCTGCTCTTTGGAATCACCAACTGTCTTCTCTTCTCTGAACCGTCATCATTTTCCAGGACTCGTTTGAGCAAGCCATCTTCCATGATAAATGAGTCCCACTGGGCCCAATACGTCTTAACTATTGAGCCTAGGTTCGATATTTCTTGCCAAGGTGGTCGACGGTTTTCCTCTTTCCATTTTCGGATTTTCTGTATAACTGGATCTCTCTCTTGTTCTTCCCTGATCTTGGTAGGCGTCCAGTCGTCGTTGATCACCGTCGTTCTTAGCACTGCTGCTTCCCTGGATTCCGTTTTGTTGCAGTGGGAACACTCTGCTGGGCATGGCCTTCTGGAAAGAGAATCAGCGTTTCGGTGGCTAACTCCGGCCCGGTGCTCAATCTTAAAATCATATTCTTGAAGTCGTTCGATCCACCTGGCTATCTGACCCTCTGGATTCTTAAACTGCATCAACCACTTAAGGGCGGCATGGTCGGTTCGGATTAAAAACTTTCTTCCATAGAGGTATTGATAGAAGTGCTCTACTGATTTCACTACTGCCAGAAGTTCTCTTCTCGTGACGCAATAATTTCGCTCAGGTTTTGAGAGAACTTTACTAAAATATCCAAGGACTCTTTCCTGTCCTCCTTGAATCTGAGACAGCACTCCTCCAATTCCCACATTACTTGCATCTGTATCTAAGATGAACTCTCCTTCTGGCAGTGGATACCCTAAAATTGGTGCTGTGATTAAATGTTTTTTTAAGGTTTCAAAGGCATTCTGGCAGTCTACATCCCAGCGGTATTCTCTTGCTTCCTCTGTAAGTCGCGTTAATGGTTTAGCGATATCTGCAAACTTCTTAATAAACCTCCGGTAGTAAGTACACAGTCCCAGAAAACTTCTCACTTGATGTTTGTCAGTTGGTTTTGGCCATTCCTTAATAGAATCGATTTTTCCCTTATCCACGGCCACTCCTTCTTTACTGACTATATGACCCAGATAATTGACTTTACCTTGAAATAGCTGGCACTTCTTGGGGTTTAACATCAATTGGGCAGCTTTAAGTCGATTAAAAACGTTTTCTAAATTCTTCAGATGGTCTTCAAATGTCTTCCCCAAGACGATTATGTCGTCTAGATAAACTAGGCATGTTTTCCAAGATAACCCTCTCAACACATTTTCCATAAGTCTCTCAAATGTCGCAGGAGCGTTACAAAGTCCAAATGGCATAACGTTGAATTGCCATAATCCAGATCCTGTGGTGAAGGCTGTCTTTTCTTTATCTACCGGGTCCATTTCTACCTGCCAGTATCCAGACTTCAAGTCCAAAGTAGAAAATAATTTACTTCCAGCCAATGTGTCTAATGTGTCATCGATCCGAGGCAGAGGATAACTATCTTTCTTGGTAACGTTGTTCAGCAAACGGTAATCCACACAGAACCTCGTTGTTCCGTCTTTCTTCTTAACCAGGACCACCGGAGAGACCCATGGGCTCGTAGAAGGTTCTATCACCCCGTCTTTCTTCATTTCCTGAACAATCGTTTCAGCTTCCTCTCTTTTCGCCTGTGGTAATCGTCGAGCTGTTTGACGAATTGGCTTAGCATTACCAGTATCGATTTTATGCTTAACAACGGTAGTTCTTCCCGTCTTTCCTCCTTTCGGTACGAAAATATCACGATACTGCCGAAGAAATTCCCTTAATTTCCTTTTCTCGATCTGATTCAGAGACTGTCCAGCAACCGCAACCATTTGATCAAATTTATCGTTGGAATTATCAGACGTTGTCGTCTGACGGATTATGGATGTGACAGGTACACAAGTTCCTACTTTTGTCTCTTTCTTGATGGTCACTGGGTAGTCATTGACATTAATAAGTCTCACAGGAATTTCTTTAGCCGAAGTCACTAATTCTTTTCCAATTATGATTCCACGGCCAACTTCGTCGTCATGATTCCAAGGCTCCATCATAACAGGTGTTCCTTCGTCCACAATTCCCTGTAGCCGCGCTACTATTATCGTTTCACTTCTCGCAGGCACGACTGTATCTTCTTTAACGGCTGCTTGCATAGTGTTGTCATCATGTGGATGGAGAAATACCTCCTCGTTACCAACTTTGATTACCTTATTCTTAAAATCCAATTGGAACCCATGCGTATTCATTACGTCCATTCCTAATATAACATCCTCTTCGATGTCAGCAACTATAACAGTATGGACGAACTTTTCTGTTCCAATTCCTAATTGTACCTGGATTTCTCCATGAATGTTGGCATTTTCACCTGTAGCGGTCCGCAGTCGCAACCTCGTTGGTAACAGTTTCTTACGGCTGTTTATAACTGTCGGGCGAATAATGGTTCTTGTCGCTCCAGTATCCACCAACAACGTATGCTTTTTACCATTTATTTCTCCATCTACATAGACACTATCTTCACGACATTTCAAAGAAGCTATTAGTATCAGAGGGTCTTTGGTAGAGTTCTCGGTCGAAGCTGCTCCCCTAAGGCCGACGCGTTCTGGTTTTGTCTTCGGTCTTATGGTCTTCGTTTTCTTGTGTGTCATGCTTTTCATCATATTAACGAGCTGGTCAAGTTTATCTTCATCTCCTTCCTCTTTTACAGTCCTAACTTTGCTATACCCGTCAGAGGCCTGCGTAGCTGACTCGTATTCGAGGGCGGCAGATAAGACATCCATCAGCGTCTTGTGACGAGCTAATCGTAGTGTTCTTTGCATCTCATGATCACAAAGACCATCAATAAACGTTTGAACGGCCAACTTTTCCATCATGTCTTCAGGAGCTGTTGGATAAGCATATCGCACTAATCTGGCAATATCTACTTCATATTCTTGAAGAGCCTCATCTTTCTTTTGTCTTCGATTTTTGAGTTGCGACTGATATACATGCTCCAAGTGTTCGTGGCCATATCGCATATTTAACCTCTTCTTCAGTTGTTCGAAATCATCCGTCTCCTCTACGGCTATGGTCTGGAGCACATCTAAGGCATCTCCTCGAAGAGCGATAGTCAGGTTTACAGCCTTTTCTTTTTCTGACCATCCATTCGCTCTTGCAGCTGAGTCGAACTGTTTCATGTAGTTGTTCCATGACGATTTTCCGTCGAAAGTTGGAACTTTGACATGAACATAACCTCCACTTCCTTCAAATTTCGGCCGTGTTTCCAACTTACATTTCGTCTCGTCTTCTTTTATCTCTACCGGATCTAAAGCTACCGTATTAATTGGTGGTAGCACTCTCGTGTTAGTTATCATGGTCTCTAACTGTTTGATTTTCTCTTCAACTTTATCAAATGTTTTAGAGACTTCTTCAAACTTCTCACTATTCTGAATACATATTTCTTTAATTATTTGAGAAGTCTCGTCGAATCTTCTGGCAACATTTTCAAATTTCTCGTCATTTTGTCTAGCTGTTTCTTTAATAATTTGAGAAGTTTCTTCGATCATTTGAGACGTTTCATCGAATCTTTTGGAAACAGTCTCGAATTTTCCATCAGTGTTTTTAGAAGATTCTTCAATCATTTGCGAGACATTTTCAAATTTCTCAGTTATTTTTGTTAAAACTGTTTCTTCTGATGATTGAAACTGGAATGTCTCTGGGTCATCTCCATTCTTGTTAAGAATATTCTTCAGTCGCTCCTGGAGGATCTTCTTGGACCCGCTGCAGTCTTCATCGCGTTCTTCTAATTGCTCACGCAACTGTTTTACCGAGAGTTGTACTAGCAGCATCTTTGTACAGGCACACACGTACTTTTATAAATGTTCTTTTGTACAAAGGTCACTACCGAACTACGCGGATGTTCCCGACGAACAATACTTTTCAAAAGTTTTAAAGTCTTTTTCAAAAGTCACTGCTGGATTTATGTTGAAATCCCACTTCTGGCACCAAATGTTATATATTTATATAGTTCTAATTTATTTGTCTTTATTCTAATTTATTGTCTATAATCTAATTTATTAAAACTCACGATAACTAATTACGAATTTATTAAAGTCTTTATTAATTCTAATTTATATTACAAATAATAATTTATGTTTCGTTACATTTAAATATCGCGGTTGCCGAGCTTCTTATGACTGCCTGCCAAATAAAAATCTTTCATTTATATACACAACTGTTGTCATCCAGAGAATTCGGCGGACTTCTTGAATAATCTCGTATTTTGGTGAAGGCGCTCGACTCGTTTTTCAACCTCGAGACGTGGATGACTCATTAGTGTTAGTGTCTAGAGATTTCTGGTAAACAACTGGTAGCTAAGCTCAGGTATATTTTGACCTACAAATTACGAGAATCAATAAAAAGAATTAGTCATAAAATATTTACAGTTCTATACGCCATAACATTTAAAATCGTAACAATATATATATATATATATATAATATTAATATAATATATATATATATATATATATATATATATATATATAAAAGTATCTAGACCACTAAATATCAAAGGGATTTTTCGGCTTATAAAGGGACATCTGCCTTTTATTCCACTTCGTTCTTTGAAAGGTCGGAAAGACAATAAAGTTAAACGTGGTCCATATATTTTTAACATGACTGTGTCGATATAAATACTTGATATTTTTTCCACTAAATATGTGTTTATTTATAGTACACAATTATTTAAATTCTTTAATATTAATATATGGATAATCCTAAACTACTATCCTCGCTAGTTCTGAAACTGAATTGATTCACCTGCTACAACGGATAGAAGACGTAACCTTATCGATGGGCCTTAAAATAAACAGGGATAAAACGAGAATCATGATAATTGACAGAGCTAACAACAATCAAAATCATCTGGTTAGGATAAACAATATCGCTGTTGTAGATAAATTTGTGTATCTGGGCTCATTAATAACCAACAAAGGAGGCTGTACTGAAGAAATAAAGCGGCGGTCAGCAATCGCAAAAAGCGCTATGGCAAAATTAACAAAAATTTGGAAAAGCCATGAAATTACTACCGATACAAAAATGAGACTAGTAAGAAGTCTAGTTTTTCCAGTTTTTACTTATGCATCGGAATGCTGGACCCTTACTGAGAAAGACAAAAAGAACATAGATGTATTTGAGATGTACTGCTGGAGACGAATGCTGAGAATACCATGGGTGGCCCGAAGAACAAATGAATCCATACTGGTCCAGCTAAACATAAAGAAAAGACTAAGAACACAAATAACAGAACAGATAATAAGCTATTTTGGACATGTGCTTCGAAGAAATGGTCTTGAAAAACTTACCATCCAGGGAAAAGTAGAAGGCAAAAGAAGTAGAGGTAGATCTCCTACACGATACACGGACCATATTGTTGCTACCATTGGCGCTCCATTGTCAGAATGTGCTAGATTGGCAGAAGATAGAAAAACGTGGAGGAACATTGGAAAAATTACCTAACAGCTTCATGATATCACGATACCTGCATCAGGTTAACGACTAAGAAGAAGAATGTTTGTCGTGTAAAAATAAAAATACACTCTGTGATATTAAATAGATAAAAAAAATAAAAGTATTACATATACAGAGTGGTCCAAAAGTCTGGAAACGACCAATTATCTCGTAAATTACCAGACAAAATTATACAAAATTTGAGGTACACCTATTTTGGGATACAGAGATTCCATATTTGATATTTGCAATGTTGCCAGATTTGCCTATTCTCTTATATTATTAGTAACTTTTTTCAAATTCATCACCCTCTATATTCACTCATTATTGGAATCTCCTTTTCAATACGACTTCAACCATATGTAACACTTATGATTTTATGTAGCCTGGAAGTTCTTAAATACATAAAGCAGAAGTCTGGCAACGCCTAATTGTCTCAATAATTTTTTTAATACTAACTATTTTTAACTACATTAAAACGTAACAATTAATAGATTACAACATTTTTTAACACAATGGTTACTTTATCAAGTGTTCAAAATGTACTCTATTTGTGAGTTGACAGTACCCTAATCGATGGTAGAATTCGTCTACCACATTTTTCCGTGATTGTCTAGAATTTATTCGAGATTCATCGATTTTTCGTTGCCTTAGGTCTGCAAGACTTGCTGGTTTAGTTTTGTAAACTGAATTTTTTAACTATCCCCAATCAAAATAATCTTCACGACTGAAATCAGGTGAACGTGGAGACCATTCAATTCTACCTCGTCTACCGATCCATCGTCCTGGAAATATCTCTTATAAATAACCCCGAGCATTTACCCCAAAATGAGCTAGAGCTCCATCTTGTCCATATCTAATTAAAATTGGCACCAAACAAGTTTTTTAGTGTATTTACAATTTCATTTCTAAGTAACATTTCGTAACTATCTGAAGTTAAATTTACTTCGATTAGAAATGGCCTAATTAACTGAGTACCTACCTGGCTACTGTTATACCATACTGCTATACCTGGCCGTACATTAATTTTTGTGGTCTTTGAGTTTGGTTTTCACGCATCCAGTGTGGATTTACGTCACTTAGTACCTTAAATTGGGTTTATTTACTCTTCCACCCAGTGTAAAGGTTGCTTCATCGGAAAAACATATTCTGTTAACGAAATTTTTATCATTTTCCATTTTATCCATCATTACCTCAGTAAACTCTAATTTACGATCGAAGTCATCTTTACTTAATTCTTGCAATAAGTTAATTTTGTATCGTTTAAAAATATTTTTATGTAATACAGGTAAGACTGAAGAACGACGTACATCATGTACTTGTGCAACCCTGCGTGAGGATGTTTGTGGATCTTCAACAAAACTTTGCATTATATCTAGTTTTGTTGTCATTCGGTCTAACTGATCAGTATCTATCTAGTAAAGTCGTAATTCGTAAATTGTAAATTGCTTGTCATAATTTTACAAAATTTGGTGTAAATGTTCGGCGTTATTTAGAAGACGATGGATTGGTAGACGAGGTAGAATTGAATGGCCTCCACGTTCACCTGATTTCAATCCTAAAGATTATTTTTATTGGGGATACTTGAGGAATTCAGTTTACAAAACTAAACCAGCAAGTCTTGTAGAACTAAGGCAACGAGATATCGATGAATTTCGAATAATTTCTAGACAATCATGGAAAAATGTTACCATCGATTAGGGTACTGTCAACTCACATGGAGCGCATTTTGAACACTTGATAAAGTAACCATTATGTTAAAAAAATGTTGTAATCTATCAATTGTTACATTTTAATGTAGTTAAAAATAGTCGGTCAGATAGCTCAGCGGGCTGTGCGGCTGCCTCTCATTCGCTTCACTGTCGAATGGTTTAGTGGATGTGGGTCGACCCCAAGCTCGGTGTACAGAAAACAAAAAGTCTAACGCAGCAGTTTAAAATTCTAGATGAATCTGCGGCTTAGACTAGGATATGCTGGGTTCTGATCGGCCTATGGTGGAGCAGTACGGCAAGAGATAAGGGCTTGCGTCTCGGTGATACTCCTCCATAGATCCCTACCGGATCCCTACCTAAAAAACCGGATATATATATATATATATATATATATATATATATATATATATATATATATATATATATATATATATATATATATATAAATAGTTAGTATTAAAAAATTTATTGAGACAATTAGGCGTTCCCAGACTTTATGTTTTATGTATTTAAGATCTTCCAATCTACATAAAATCATAAGTGTTATATATGGTTGAACTCGTATTGAATAGGGGATTCCAATAATGACTGAATATACAGGGTGATGAATTTGAAAAACCAAAGTTACTAATAATATAAGAGAAACGGCAAATCTGACAACATTGCAAATACCAAATATGGAATCTCCGTATCCCAAAATAGGCGTATCTCAAATTTTGTATAATTATGTCTAGTAATTTACGAGATAATTAGCCGTTTCCAGACTTTTGGGCCACTCTGTATATATATATATATATATATATATATATATATATATATGAAATAAAAGGTTTATATTATGGCATTGGAGCACAAATTAGTCAGTTTGCAAATTTTATTATTTAATTGTTTAGTTCTATGTTCGAAAATTTTCGAGACATTAGTTAGACTTTTTGGTTTGTATCGGAGTCGGCTCGAATATCTAACGCAAAAGAGATACTGAAATAACTTTTATATCTGTTCACATTTAGACGTGAAAAGTTTGACTAATTTGTACTCCAATGCCATCATGCTGTTGGCCGAAGGCAGAACTCATGGTTAAAGAATCTACGTGATTGAAACCCTGAAACAAATTTTGGAAAAAACACTGAAATATGGCATTAATACCCATCACACATTTATAGACTAGAAAGCTGCCTCCTTCTCTGCGAATAGAAGAATAATGTTCAAAGCAATGAGCCAGGAATACCAAGTCAGTTGGTAAATTTAACAAAACTAGCTAATAAAAAAGTTGAATGTAGAGTACGAATTCAATGGGAACTATCTGAACCTGTTAAAACAAATAACGGGCTTAGCCAGGGAGAGCCTCTCTACTGTATACTGTTGAATCTGGAAAAAGTAATACGTATGTCACAAATCTCAACCACTGGTTCAATATATAATAAATCAGTGCAAATCCTGGCCTATACTGATGATATCAATATTGTTGGCAGAACGGAAAACTCGAGTACGAGAGGCGTTATGTAGCAATAAAATAATGAGCTACAAAAATGGTTTAATAATAAACACCAACAAAACGAAATATACAAAAAAAAGCACGTAACCACAAATTCTACAACCACTTGTTATAGAAAACGCATCGAGCAAAAAGATAAAAGAGGGAATCTAATCGTTATGAAAAGGAGACCAAAAAAGTGGCCGGAAATCCAAAGGCGCTAAATTTAAATTTTCCAACACTTATTAACAAATAGCTATAAAATATTTTTCAGACGAGAAAGTTTTAATTAAATATTAACTATAATAGTCTAAAAAGTGACACAATTGGTAAAAAACTTCAATATAAATAAAATTTCATGTGACAGTTGGGACAAACAATAACATAACCAAACTAAATTTGACTTCTCAAACAAGGAAAGACTATCTTTCCTTGTTTAAAGTGGCCTCTCAAGATGGCACTTCCTGTCTAACAATATTTATGCCCCCACTACCTTTACATTCCCTCTTTTATCTTTTTGCTCGATGAGAAAACGACATCAAAACATTCAACGAATTTGTATATAACTGGGACCACTCCTAACTCCTAACACTGAAAATAATACTACCGCAGAGATAAACCACAGAATTTGCACGGCCAACAGATGCTATTTTGGGTTCAATCTCCTTCTTTATACTTGCCAGATGCGATTTTCTAAATCCCCCACTTAGAACCTGAGATTCCCCCAAATTTAAGCTTAAATCTCCCAAACTTAAAATTTTATCGCGTAATTATAATTTTTATAAATTTGAAAAGACTAGACTGGAACAGACTACTATAATTTTTTATACTATTTATATTAAAACAATGAGAATAATTTTACTTCATGATTTATAAAAACTGATGTCACCAGTGATGTCACTTATATTTAAAAATTAAAATTAAATTTAAAAAACAAGATTAGAAAATCGAGCGCCATTGATTATCTGTAGAGTTTGGACGACGAGACTCTGAATCCCATTTGTTCTTTGGTTAACTGAATAATTCCCAGATTTCTTAGCCTTCCGTTTTGGCTATATTCTGCTACATCCAACATAACTTTAATCCACAGCCGATATATGGAAGTACATATTAAAACTTACATGACCACACGGCGGTGGTCTGTAGGACAAAATGATCTATATTTCAAAACTAAAGGCCTATATTTTTGTAAAATTATTAGGTAAAATTATTAGATAAAAATTTTTTTGGGTGCCTTAAAGGTATCTACTGAAAAAACCAGATATGTATATTATTTATTTATGGAGGAAAGAACCTATTCTAGTCAGTTCTATCTACAGTCGCAAATTTAATTAATGATGATCCCCCAAAATTTGGCACAATTTTCCTCCAAAAAATCTCCCATCCATTTCAGCTTATAAAAATTCCCGGCGCTTTTGGCGCTTTGAAATTACCTAAAAATGGAAGGAAATACCCCAATATGGCAATATTAGCCACTGACATGGTTCAGAGACCTAGACTCTAACAAAAAATAATAAAAACATGTTAGGACGTATCGCAAGAAAAGTAATAAGGCTATTATACTCTATAGAACTTGTAGAATATACCAGGAACCTGATATCATAAAACTTATTAAGATAGGACGTATGCGGTGGATAGGGCATGTAATGCGGATAGAAAAAAATGGCACAGCTAGAAAAACGCTTCTTGATAGGCCCATTGGTCAGAGTTGAAGACCCAGACAAGGTTCCATGAACACATCGATGAAGACATAAGAAATATGGGAAAACGTGCTTGGCAGAAAAATACGATGTATAGGGACGAATGGAGATAAATTCTTGAGGAGGCTAGGACTCGCGTAGGCTTGTAAAGCTAGAATGGTGATGATTATTTAGCGACACTATTGAGAATTAAACTATTCCGTTATGCACGACGTGCGCAATTTTTTACTGAATTCGCCTGTGTTAAAATCTGAAAATAGATCTAACTTGAGTAACAACCTTGTTCCACGAGGGTGTTGGTAAATGCTTGTGTTTATGATTGTCTAACAAATTATTGACCATTCCATTATTTTAGTAAATATCTCCAATAATAATATTATCCGTTCACAAATTCTTGAGAGCACGAATTGTGCCTTATGTCATAAAACGGTCGTAAAATTTGTATCATCATAGGCGTTCCTGAGGTGTTTATTCATTAAAATTAATCCGTTTTACTTAATTTATTTTCCTTCCCAAAATGTTTATCAATATTAATAATGTTTTAATACTAATATATTTACCAAAAAACAATTAAAACTTTCACGGCTAATGTTGGTTATTATATTATATTAATAACGATAAGAATTTAACTATTAACAATTTTGTAAATAAGAATACCTTATCTCTTTGGATATTTCAATACTAATCTTCGCATTTAATCACTTTACTAGAAAACCTGGAATTCATATCCGAAGGTACTATTCGTTGCAAGATAATTAGGATGGAATTCCCCAGATTTTTAATAATATAATGGGTATAAAGATGACGGCTTTGGCCACGTACCTCATCTGTTCAGTTTATATTTGCAACTTAACTTAAAAGGGTGAATTTATTACGAACGAAAACAATTTTTTTGTTTAGTACGTTTTTGATCGCATGTAATTTACGGCTCGTCGGTGTTTCCGCGTCTACGGCAGTAATTAGGGTCTCGAATATTTCTTTTGCGAATTATATGCAGTGCGTGAGTGATTTTTTATTCCATATACCTACGAACATATACGTACCTTTCGCTCGTACTCGTTTTGTTGGATTGTTTGTGATGGCTTCATCGTCAACATCATCAAGTTTTACACTGGTACTGTTGCGTACAGTCAGTAAGTCTGTCTATTCACCAAGAGAGAAGATGCTCTTGGTGAATGTTCACGATGCTCTGGTTTCTCAGAATCCCACAAACATTGTTCGCAACATAGTCGAAAGTTGTGCCAACATGACTGGCGTAGGGGAGTCAACTATATATAGGTTCCTATCAGAAAGAAAAAAACACGGTATAGCTAACCTAAACACAAACGAACACTTAAAGAGAGGGAAAAAGCCTATTGAAATTGATGAATTTGCCAAAAATGGTAGAAGGAAAATTCATTGATTTTTTTTTCAAAAAAGAAATACCAAACCTAAACCTTGTAAAGAAAAAAACCTTCAAAAAAGAAATACCTTGTAAAATTTTTTACAAGAAGTTAGAGATGACCCGGATTTGCCTCACATCGGACGAACTAAATTGTGACAAGTTTTAAAAGAATTAAATTTCCGGTGGGAGAAATCAGACCAAAAATCACTTTTGATTGACTGGGAGGAAATAATATGTTGGAGAAGAAATTATCTAAGATCCATACGAAAATTCCGGGCTGAAGGAAGGCCAATCTTCTACCAGGATGAAACGTGGGTAAACTCAGGTCATACTCTAAAAAAAATTTGGTCGGATAAAAATATATTAAGCTCCGGGCAAGCCTTTATGGAAGGTTAGTCTACTGGTATCTCCCCACCTTCTGGTAAAGGCAGTAGATTAATAATTTTTCAGATTGGCAGTGAAAAAAGATTTGTTAAGCGTGGTTTGTTGGAATTTCAGTCCAAAAGCACAAAAGACTATCACGAGGAGATGACAGCTGATGTTTTCGAAGAGTATTTTGAGCAGATGATTAAACACAAACCACCAAATTCAATTATAGTATTACATAATGCACCTTACCATTCACGACTAGTAGAAAGACTTCCAACAACTGCGTGGAAGAAACAGGATATTCTTGACTGGCTGCGGAATAAGTATCTGCCTTACAAAGATTGAATGGTAAAAGCAGAACTTTTAAAAATTGCCCGGCAACACAAATCTAACTTCAAGAAATACGTAGTTGACAAAATGGCGGTAAGGCGAAATATCACAGTCATTAGACTTTCACCCTACTACTGCGACATAAATCCAATTGAACTCATTCGGGCACCAATGAAAAGTTATGTGGCTAGAAAAAATACGTTATATAAAATACAAGCTGTACGTGAATTGTTATATGAGTCTTTACATTACAGAACAAAACTGGAAAGATGCAGTAAGACATGTAATAGAAGAAGAACAAAAAATATGGGATCTTGATAACATAATTGATGCGACCGTAGAGACACAACCGCTAATTATTAACCCTCAAGACGACTCGGATTCCGAAGTTGATCCTATTTATTTTGAATTTGAATAGTTTTCTAATCGTAATTATATAAGGTAAGTAATAGTAGTTGTAATCGTAAGGTATTAAAGGGAAAAGGCGCAAAATGTCGCCTGTTAAAATTGTTCAATATGTTTTAAATGTATCCATTTTTTTTCAAATCCTGAGAAAACTAAAAAGCAGTTTTGAAAAATTTAAAGGCAGAATGAAAGATTTATATTTTCTCTTTTATTTGCACCCCTGTTAGATATTAGTATATTACATAACGAGAGTTGTAAGAAGCTTATTACATGCGAGTAAAAAAGTTGCGCGCGAGCCGCTTAGCGGCGAGCGCAGTAATTTTACAAGCATGTAATAAGCTTACAACTCAAGTTGTGTACTATACTTTTTCTACTATTATTTTCGTTTATAAAAAGAAAAATTAAATTACCACAATATTTACACTGACAGATTAATAATTTTTAATCTGTCAAAATAACGTCTGTTAATTCGTTTCCATGGTAACTCGACCAACTGACTTACGAGGCTTATGTGATATTACACATTTTTATAAAACTGAAGCGTAATTTTTTTTATTACGTGCTAGTCATTACGTGTCAGTATCTGTTATGATGCATTTACTTAGCATCCAAATAGTAGGTAATATATAATTTACTAGTAAGAGAGTAGAAATATATATATATATATATATATATATATATATATATATATATATATATATATATATATATATATATATATATATATATATATATATAATCGAAAACCTCTCTACCCTAAGGTGTGAGGTAAATACAATATAATACAATTACAGGTTACAGATATACATTACATCTCAAATCCAATGAAAATATTTATTCTATTAAATTTATTCTATTCTGTGCACGAATTTTGTCCATTCTTTCTTGTTTTTTGCCTTATTTTGAGCTTCTGACCATTCCAATCCCCTACTTTTCAAAATCTGCCCTACTTCGTCATCCCAGGTTTTCCGTGGTCTGCCTCTAATTTTAAACCTTTTCACTTTAGCCTTCCAGACTTGCTTAACGGGTCGGTTGTCACTCATTCTGCACAAATGACCAAACCATTTTATTTGTTGTGTTTCAATAGCATGTAGTACTGATTCTGTGCCCAGTTCTTCTCTAACATCTTTATTTCTTATTTTGTCTCGTCGTGTTATTCCTTTGACTCGTCTTAGATATTTCATATCAATGGCTTGTATCTTGCTTTTTAATTGCTTTGTTAAAACCCAGCTCTCGCTTCCATATATCAATATTGGTCGGAATACTGTCTTATAAACTGTCATTTTGGTTCTTCTGCTGATTTCCGGTTTACCTATGAATGCTCTACTAAGATTATGGTACACTTTTGAAGCACTACTGATTCTTTCTGTTATTTCATTCTGCATGGTACCTTCTCTGTCTATTGTAACCCCTAGGTATTTGAATGCATCTACTTGTTCTATGAGTTGTTGGTTAATTTCTATGTTAACATTTCGGTTAGTTTTCGCTATTAGCATTACCTTGGTTTTCTTAACATTAATCTTCATGTTTCTGATTGCCAGCTCATTATTCCAGGTATCTATATTTTTCTGGAGGTCCCTTTCGTTGGAAGCGCATAACATGAGGTGTTAGATAACATATTAAAATAAACATTGTAGAAGTTTTCAGGGACTTTCTGCCCTCAGTAATAATGTAATCTTTCATTCTGCGTTTAAATTTTTCAAAAATATTTATTAGTTTTCTCCGGATTCGAAAATAATGGATACATTTAAAACACATTGAAAATTTTGCCAGGCAACTCATATACTCTACAACACTGGTTGGTCATCTGTAACCAAAATACCTTCGTAATCGGATTATAAGGTTGACTGCTGTATTGTAGTCCTTCAGATACAAGGTTAAACAGTCAGCTTCAGGTTGGTTTTTGCTATTATATCGTATTACCTATCCTCTCTGTATTTCAGTTCTCTAATTAGGGTTAAACTTGTAGTGAGCTATCGACAAATTGTGAACCGATTTATGGTTTATAATTTATATGATGATAATATATCCAAGTTTAGAAATTTATGTTATCATAACTTGGATAAAATCAAAACTACTCTCATTATGTGTCCGTTTAATTTAGTTTCTGTTGATGTTAATATCATTTACCAGGAAGTTTTGCAAAATTGTGAAAACGTAATCAATGGCATAATTGCACAATAACTAATTGCAACTTGTCAGTTTCAATCAAAATAACCTTGTTTGATTCTGAGGTGTTCAAACAAATTAAAAAGCATGACAGGGCTTATAAGATTTTAAAAATGTATTGATGTCATTAAAAAATAACATAAATGGCAAGTTTTTAAGAGAGTTAGAAATGAGGTAGTAAATATGTTAAAGATAAAAGAAGAGTAGTTCTAGTTTAACAAAATTGATAGGTATAGAAACAATCTAAAACAAATCTGGAAAACTTAATCACTGATAATAGCCGAGATATTCAAATCTTTGTAATCTTTGAAACTGTTACAGGCCCAAAACGGTTAACAAACAACGTAAAAATAGCTAGCAGTCTTTCAAATTGGTCTTTAAAGAGTAAAAATACAGAATTACAGTGTAAATGAAATTTTTTTACACGTTTTTGCGAAACTTATTGTATTATTAAATAAATTGTGTATACATACAAATAAATAAATTGTATGTATGTACTGTAGTTACGACTATTATTAAAATTGTAATGATAGCATCTATTTTTTGTTACAGGTTAACATCGAGACCAAAGGGGCAATAATTTTTACGTATGGAATATAATATAGATTTGTAAGTATTACTCATGACTATTTATTAAGTATTCTTCTTCCATTCTTAGTATCATCTATATGTGTCTTGGTGTCTTACGTCTTCTCGGTGTTCATCGTCTTGAGTAGTGAATGTCCAACTCAAACATCGCTCCTTTTCTTCTTGTTTCCTGTTCGTTTTGGATGTTGGCGATCATCATAGCAATTTTGACTTTGTTGACAGTTATTCAGAACAGGCCTGCCGCCGTTGTATTGAACTAAGTTTTCATGTTATGCAGCCAAGAAATATGTCATTCTGCTGTACCTCTCTCTTACCAATCACTTTCTATTCAGTAACCAACAGAAGTAAACCATATTTCTCATTATTTCTAATAACATGCCACAAAACATGAAAATTATTAATTATTCGAAATGTTTTCATGTTGTGTATTTTTTTAAATTATATCACTATTTTTACGGGCATATACTAAGGCGGTCAGAATTTAATACCCTGCATCAAAGGGTCAAAGGTAAATTTGCGCCGGCTATATAATTCTTAGAAAAGTTAGTTTAAAAATGCCTTTGATAGGTACACAATGAATAATAATGAACATCCAGGGTCAGCGTAAATAGAGAATGTTGTCTTCTTAAGCAGATACTTTGATACATTTTATTAATAAAAATTTTAATAAATATTTGTCAAACTTTGTAGTTACGTAAACACAAAACTACTTCACAGAATAATAAACAACCAGAATGCCCACTCTCCATGGAATATTAAGTACGCGCATCTCGTTCGCGCGGACTTTCCGCCATGTTTTAAAGGGAACCAGTGTTGTTTATGTGGTGTGCATAGAAAAATTAACCCGGTTTAATTGACTTACAGCAATCATAGACATACTATACAATTATATTAACATTGTTAAATATAATAACATAAATATAATATAATTAAACATAAATATAAACAATTACATAACCTCACAAATCATATGTCTGTGTTATGTGTTTCCTTCTAAAACATGGCGCGCGTGCTGAAAAACTTCAAAGGCGGCATCTGAGAGTGGGCATTCTGATTGTTTATTATTCTGTGACTACTTCTTACTTAAAATTTTATAACGATGTTATCACTAAAGTATTGTGATGCTAGAGCTCATATTCCCTTGTTCAATCTTTGATTGGGTTTTTCCGTGTCAGAAATTGCAAGATTGGTAATTAGTGTTTTATCTGAAATTTGCGATAAAAATAGGGATGGCGCGTATCTCAATAATATTACTTTGGTTACGGTTTAAATATCTTTCTATCATGGAGAAATTTAAATAAGTGAAATGTTAAGCGAAAAGGGCAAGTATATGCTAGTTATTGACAATTACAAGCATAACTTCCATAAATTGCTAATAATATCAAACGTTGGCAGTGTGTAGAAAGAAGTTGCAAAGCATTAATTTGTTAAAACTCTAAATATTTTTAACAGTGTTGTTGAATGTAGTGATAACCACATCCATTTTGTGAAAAGCCATTGAAGTTGATACACAGTGAAATTAAACGAACTGAAACTCTTACTGTGGAATATGTACATTTGATTATAAAAAATATTTATAATAGCAGAAAACAAGTTATTCCTAAAATTCTGAAGTGCGTGCAGGACTCATTGAACTCCGTGGAAGAGACAACCAATCAAAAAGAACAATTTTTATTAAAAAATTATACTTGATGATGATGATCATGAAAATGTTTTGTCTTGTGTATCCAACTTAACATTTTTAAGTAAACTAGAAGCACTGCGTTGATTAAACTTTTAAATACTGTACAAATTTTTTACTTAACTGTTTGCAGTTCACGGACTCGAAAATGGACACTATGTGCCGTTGGCATTCTTTTTGATTTCACATAAGTTAGAAAATTCATATGTCACTTAAATTGTTTAAAGACGCAGTGTCAAAAATTGAACCTAAATTTTAGTCTCAAAAGTGTGTTTGCCGATTTTGAAAATTATCCATGTAGCTATAAGTGAAGTGTTTCCATCTGCGAAAATAAAAGGATATACATTTCATCTCGGTCAATCATGGTGCAGAAAAATTCAAAAAGTTGGACTGGCTGCGGAGTATTCAAAGGACAATGACGTCGGGCAATATCTTAGATATATGTTTGTTCTAGATCTACTAGATTTATTAGACGTAGGTGAGTGTTTTTCTTTAAACTTTAATGAGCCATTATCAGCATAACACCAAGCCGTACAAAAATTTGCTGATTTCTTCTTCTTCTTCAGCCTTAAGTAATCCAACTTTTCTATTAAGTTAAGTAAACAACTAGTGTTTTCTATTTTGTGCCACTTGCTCCCAGTTGTGTCCTCCGATTTTCTTAATGTCATCCGACCATCTCATTTGTGGTTTTCCTCTGCTTCTCTTTCCTAACCATGGTCTCCATTGTTGTATTTAGTGGTCCCATCTTTTATTCTTCAATCGAGCATTGTCTCCTGCGAAGCTCCATTTTAATTTGGCAGCGTGTTCTCCTGCGTCGTTTACTTACGTCAGGCTTCTAATTCATTTGTTTGTTTTTTTTGTCTATAAATCTCACCCCGAGCATTGATCTTTTCATCGCTATTTGTGCTTTTACTATTGCATCCTTATTAGACTTGGTGAGTGTCCACGTCTGTAAACCATACGTGAGTATAGGGAGAATACACTGATCGTAAGTTCTGGTTTTCAAATATTGTTCTATTTTAGTGCTTTTCAAGATCCAACTCAGTTTACCAAATCCTGCCCATGCTAACCTTATTCTTCTGGTAATTTCGGCAGTGATTTTCTTTGTTAATTTTCATTATCTGTCCCAGGTAGATGTATTCGCTTACTGTTTCTAAATTTATGTCGTTCAACGTTATTTCTCCAATGTTCGGTATATTTGTCCCTGTTTTAGTTTCAGTATTTTCTTTTTTTGTACCTAATTTTGCGTTGAAATCTTTTAACTTGATTGTTCGAAGTATGACAGCCGATTAAACTAGTATTTGATTTTCGCCTGCGACTTTGACACAGCTGCTGACCTGTGTCATGTCCTCCGTTCATCCGCGGCTACTTATTTAGTGAAGCCTTATTCATAACTGTCTTGCATATCTACAGGAACGTTCCCTATAAGCCATCGGGACTCGCCGTGTCGGGGTTGAGGACTTCCCCGCCCGGTCTGTCTTGCACAAAGTACTGACCCCTACTTAGTTCAGCGTCCCTCCTCTACACAAGCTGAGACCGGCACGGTGACTACTTAATGGATAACTATATTTCTGAAAAGGTAGATTTCCCTCGTGATATGTGGGCGAAAAACAGTTTATCACTTGAGCGTACAAACAGTGTCTGTGAAAGTTTTTATTCTAAATTTAAACCCTGTATTCTAACAGTGGCTTCTAAGTTAGACATTGTCATTCTCGTTAGTCGGATAAGTTTCTCTGGTATACCAAACTCATGCATTGATTGGTATATAATAGCACTGTTCTCTTGACACTGTCGTATGCGGCCTTGAAGTCGACGAATAGGTGATGGGTTTCAATATTGAATTCTAATGTTTTCTCGAGAATCTGTCTTATTGAATGAATCTGGTCAATTGTTGATTTTTCTGGAGTGAATCCAACTTGATATTTACCAACTATGCCCACTGTGTAAACTTGCAACCTTTCGTAGAGAATATTTGCTAGTATTTTGTAAGCAGTTGTTAACAGGGTTATACCTCTATAGTTGTCACACTGGAGCTGGTCACCTTTTTTATGTAACGGGCATATCACGCCTTGAGACCATTCACAAGGCATGGTCTCATTATGCCAAACAAGAAGTAAAAGCTTATGCAGTGTCTGTAGTAGGGCATCGCCACCATTCTTGTAAAGCTCACTACAAATTTGATCAACTCCTGGCGATTTATTATTTTTAAGCTTTTTAATGGCTTGGGCAACGTTTTCGATGGTAGGTGGTCTTTCGTTTGGGTTGAAAGGTCTTTAATAGCACAATTAAAGCGAATTAAAATTAATAGATTTGATTTTATCAAATGTATTTCATTTAGATTTATAGCTCAATAAATGCCCTATGCACCTCCATATAGTAAAAACGCTCATTGAAAAATCTGTAGAATACAACAAACCTCTGTTCTCATCTTCGTAAATTTTTATAAAGCGTTCGACACGATTGAAATAGACAGCCTCATAGAAGCAATCAATGACAGCAGGATCGATCATAAGCATAGTGAACTTATTTACAATATATACAAAAATGCCATTATGAATACCCGACCAATAAAACTAAAACGTGAGATAAGGCAAAGAGATACATTCTCACCGAAATAGGGGATGCCCTTAAGAGGGTCAATTGGACCACAGAGGAGTAAGAATAGACGGCGAAAAGCTTAACCATCTCGCGTTTCGCCAATGACCATTTAACTATTCAAGACAAAATGGTAAAACTGGTGGAGAAATATACGTATTTGGGTCATGAAATGAGAATCAGCAGGGATAACCAAACATGCGAATTCTAAAGACGAATTACTTTAGTGTGGCAGCCTTTTTTATCATAGAAGCAAAAATAAGGTTCCTTAAATGTTACGTATACTCAGTGCTTCTGTACGGAGTAGAAACGTGGACATTGGAGGCGGAAACTCTATCAATACTTCAGGCTTTTGAGCTATGGTTATACAGAAAGATCCTAAAGATACGATCGATAAACAAATAGGATGGAGGATGAACAAAACCGCGGATTTGGTCAATATCGTGAAGGGCCGTAAGCTGTAGTACTTGGGAGATATAATGAAAAATCAAGGCAGATACGAGCTACTCCAATGCATTTTGCAAGATAAAATTAAAGGAAAAGGGGACCCAGAACGAAGAAGAATATCCTGGCTTGCTAACCTGAGGGCATGGTATAGAAAGACGTCAACACAGCTATTCCGTATAACAACCAACAAAGTAATCACAGCCAGAATGATCGCCAACATTCGAAACGGACAGGCACTCTAAGAAGAAAACTGCGAGACACACCTAGTGCCAACATACCAATTAGCCTCAAAAGAAGAGTATTTGACCAATGCGTATTACCGGTCATGACTTTGGGGCGGAAACTATGACTCTAACCCAAACTAACCAAGACTACAGCTTCGAAATTGAAAGTTGCTCAGAGACGAATGGAACAGTATATGCTGGGAGTGACACCTACACGTTGGGCTGACGATATCAGGCGTATCACCAAAAATTGGCAACAAGGAGCACAATATTGTAAAAAATGGAGGAGTTGAAGGGAGGCCTATATCCAGCAGTGTACGTGATAAATGAAGGCTCGATGATATATACATACATATATTAGTTTCCACTTATCTACACAAGTAGCCTGAAAGACATCCTCCAATAATACGAGTATGTAGTTCATCTTGTTTTACTTCATTTTCCACTAGTGTTTGGAGCTTATCATAGAATTCTTCTTTATCGTTATGAGGCTTGCAATCTTCCGGTGCATATATCCCTATTACCTATATGATTTTTTTGCTATTCGCCTTCAATGTTTAATCAAATTATTTGAGATATATACTGACAATTTATTATATTATTTCTATTTACCTCTTTATATTTTAAAAATATGAACGCCCTTCAAACCCCTCTCTCAAAATATATATTTAATCTTTCCCAACTGTTTTTATCGATCCAAAACTATTAAACAATAAATTTCCAATGTCTTTAAAGACGATTTTGCATAAATTAATATTAGTTAAATAAACCCTATCCCCTGTTTCAATGTTAATCCTTCTATGTTTGGCCTTTTTTCCTGTAACTGCAGGTATATTCTTGTACCTACCCCGCTGCAACATTTACAGTAGTAGTTATCTATCTGTCAGTGCGTTAGTTTAAGTTTTTCGAGCTTACAATTACGTTCTTTGGTAGTAATTATTTTATGACAAAATAATCTGTAACCAGTGTTTACATATTGTGTTTTGAATTTGAGGGGAAAGAAGCTTTTTAATACTTGTGAGGGTAAGATTAATTTTTTCCAACTGCTTATTGTATTTTCCTTGTCCAATGAATAATTTAATTAATAATAGGGTAAATGTTGCTACAGCAGAAATACGTGTGTTCAAAAGAGACGCAACATGTTTGCCACAAATATTCATATGTGCGTATTTTGTCGATTTTGAATAGATGTACATATATGTTTTCCAGTAATATAAGTGCACATTGTTTAATGATTTGTTGATTTAAAATCAGAAAATACGGTTATTCGCAAAAATACGGATAAAAAGGACAAAATAAAGTGAGTTTCTTAGTAGATATTTTCTGCAATTCTGAAACATTCAGTTAAATTAACGCTTCTAAAAAGGTAAAAACGTCTTAAAAACATATTTTAAATTTAACACATTTAAAAGTCAAATTAGTATTCTTTAAAATTATAAAATTTCCATATCATAAATTCCTTTATTTGATCCACCCACTCTTCTGTACTGTTTTAATTAACTACATAAAAAGAAGGAGGTTTTATTTGACTAGTGTCTTTTCTAGAACTGCCTATAAATCGTCCGATTGGTTACTGTTATCAGTACACCCGAAAACATGTGACTCAGCTCCAATAATCTTTATATAAGTAATTTGTGGGCTTGGTTTATTAATTAGACGGTTTATCTGCACCTACAACATGGGTAAAACAGTAACATTGAATGTTTTATTTGAGGATATATATTATGTGTTAATAAATAAAGAATATAATTCGAAAACTTTTTATAATCCTTCAGATGACATTAAAAGAGAAATATTATATAATATGTTATCAGTTTCTATTTATCCTAAATTTCGGTTACCTACTTCATCAAAAACCAGGAATTTAAACTTTTTTAAATTTATGATATTTCTTACTCATTGATAAAACACACATTAAAAGATAAGAAGAACATGATAAACATCATACAAGTGTACGCTCCTACAACAGACAAAGACGAAGAGGAAATAGAACAATTCTATAATATCTTAGAAGAGGTGATGAGAACAACAAAGAGACAACACATTAACATAGTAATGGGCGATCTGAACGCCAAGGTAGGTCAGGGTAAAGTTGAAGAAAATGTCGGTGAATATGGCTTAGGTAATAGAAATGAAAGGGGTGATCGTTTAGTTCAGTTTTGTCAAAGCGAAGATTTAATAATAACTAATACATTCTTTAAACTACCCCCAAGGCGACTATATACGTGGACGTCACCTCAACATACACAAGAAAAAGTGATTAGAAACCAAATAGATTACATATTGGTGACAAAAAGATACCGTAATGCCGTAAAATCTACTACAACTTTCCCTGGAGCTGATATCGGTTCGGATCATAATCCAGTAGTATCTGTGATAGAAGCTAGACCAAAGAAAATAAGAAAAGCCATCATTCCAGCATTAGACTTAAGCCAGCTTAAAAATGAACATCTACGACAAACAGTGCGAGAAGAAATAAACACCAGCCTCAGTGTAGCAGAAAGCCAAATCCGCAGAACAGACAACATAGATGAAAAACTTAAGTATATAAATACTATAATAAGAACTACGGGAAAGAAACACCTAACCAAATCTGCAAAGAAACATAAGGTGTGGATGACACCAGACATTCTAGAACTAATGGATGAAAGACGTAAAATGAAGAATAATGCAGAAAAATACAAAGAGGTTGATAAGAACATAAAGCAAAGAATAAGAAATGCCAAAGAATCATGGATTACAGAACAATGTGTAGAAATGGAAAACTATGAAAGAAAGTATGACACGTTCAATATACATAAAAAAGTAAGAGAAATTACAGGAACCCAAAGAAGACGTCAAATAAGTTTGCTTAAGAACAAAGATGGAAAGATTATTATAGATTTAACAGAGAAAATTAATAGATGGAGTGAATACATAAGAGAATTATTTGACGACAACAGAAATAACATTGTTTTGATATATGGCGAAACGGGACCTGAAATTCTAAAATGTGAAGTAGAAATGGCACTTAAAAATTCCAAAACTGGGAAGGCAAATGGACCGGATGAGGTTCCTACCGAATTGCTAAAGCTCTTGAATGATGAATCAATAGGTATAATATTGCACTTATTTAATACAATATATAATACTGGTATTATACCTCAAGAGTGGCTGTTGTCTACATTCGTTACACTGCCAATGAAATCTAATGCTAAAGAATGTTCAGAACATCGAACAATATCTTTAATGAGCCACCCACTAAAGATATTTCTAAAAATCATCCACAACCGAGTTTATCAAAAGTTGGAGTCAGATATTAGTAATACACAGATGGGGTTCAGAAAAGGGCTTGGTGCTCGAGAAGCTCTCTTCGGTTTGAATGTTCTCACACAAATATGCCTAGACGTTAATCAGGAGGTACATACGTGTTTTATCGATTTTAAAAAAGCGTTTGACAGAGTACGCCATGATAAGCTTAGAGAGATTCTTGAAAGGAAGGACATAGATAATAAAGATCTGCGAATAATTCTCAATCTATATTGGAATCAGAAAGCTAACATCAAAATAGAAACTGAAACATCACAAGCAATAGAAATACGTAGAGGAGTACGACAGGGTTGCATTTTGTCACCTCTGTTATTTAATGTATATAGTGAAAGCATCTGTCAGGAAGCCCTTTTACAAGCAAACGGAGGAATCGTAATTAATGGAGAGATTGTAAATAATATTCGATACGCGGACGACACTGTACTAGTTGCAAGAACAGTAGAAGAATTACAAAGATTACTTACAGACATAAATATTGCTTGCAACAATTATGGTATAAATATCAATATTAAAAAAACCAAGTATATGGTCTTCAGTAAAAACATGACACAACCAGCGTATATTAGTATAAACGGCACTCAAGTTGAAAAAGTATCAAGTTACAAATACTTGGGAACTTTAATAAACGAAACTGGAGACCAAAACAGTGAAATAAAAAGACGTATCGAAATTGCCAGGGCCACCTTCATAAAGATGAGAAAATTCTTCTGCAACAGAAATATAATCTCTCTACGATTAAGAATGCTGAGAGGCTATGTATTTAACACGCTATTATACGGTGTAGAGGCCTGGACTCTCAAACAGAACAATATGAAAAATATTGAAGGTTTCGAGATGTGGTGCTACCGTCGAATGTAGAAGATTAGTTGGGTTGAAAGAATAACAAACTGTGAAGTAATACGAAGAATAGGAAAAGATCCAGAGATTTTGTTAACGCTAAAACGAAGAAAAGTCGAATATTTTGGTCACCTGATGAGAGGACATAAATACGCATTACTTCAAAATATAATGCAGAGAAAAATAGAAGGAAAACGAAATCCAGGCCGTAGAAGAATGTCATGGTTGCGGAATTTGAGAGAGTGGTTTGGCTGCACCACTAATGAACTCTTTAGGTCAGCCGTAAACAAGTTCAGAATAGCCTTGATGATTTCCAATCTCCGATAGGAGTGGCACAAAAAGAAGAAGATAAAACACCTCCCTCTAAAAGCCAAACAAATTCTCCTAAATACATACAATGAATGTCTTAAAGGAGAACCCTTACCTAGCGATTGGGAAGACTTTAATGCTCTTAACATTCTAAAACCTTCGAAGAACCCACTTCGAATATCCTAAAACCTTTGAAGGACCCACTTCTTTTGAATAGTTTTATATATATATATATATATATATATATATATATATATATATATATATATATATAACAATTTATTGTTTTGGAGTATCAGGTATGCGGTCTGTTATTAAAAAAAAAAAAAATCTTTTTTCTTTTATGACTCTATATTTTGCTGATTTTTGTCAGCTTCTTCAGGAGATAACTAAAATATGGTTAAAATTTTATATACATAACAGGTGATAATAAACAATGAATTTACTTACAGATTAAGAGTTAAACTATTTAAAAATCTTGAACATAATATATTCAAAACAGTACTGACAGTATTAGTCAAAAGCATCTAGTCACTAGTAATTAAATATAACAAAAAATATAATAAATAGGAAACAAAAACAACCAAGAAACAATAAAAACACAATAAAATTACACATTAATTGTTATTGTTTCTTGGTTGTTTTTGTTTTTTCTTTCCTATTTATTATATTTTTTGTTATATTTAATTACTAGTGACTAGATGCTTTTTGTGACTGTACATAAAAACTAAAGTTTTTATGTACAGTTTGTTCATGTCTTGCAAAGCTTCTATTACTGCCTTGGGAGATTTAGAATCGAAAATCTTCTCGCAATCTATGAAGGTTAATTCTAGCGGTATTTCAAATTCTTTAGCCCTAGTCATTAGTTTTCGAAGTGCATAAATATGATCTATGGTACTGAATCCACTTCTGAAGCAAGTTTATTCTCTCGATGTGCAGCGTCTAATGCGTTTGTTAATCTGTTGTTGATGATCTTTGTGAATATCTTGTATACGATTGGTAGTGGACTTACAGGTCTGTAGTTTTTGATATTTTCTTTGCTACCTTTCCTATGAATGAGAATTATGTATACTGTCTATTCCAGTTGATTTACAGCTTTTCATTTTTGCAATTGTCGATTTTACTTCTTCCGGAAGGACTTCTGGTACATCTTCCTAGTTACTGATTACTTCTTCAAGTATCTCAGGGGCTTTGTATCTTCTTCTTTTTGTGCCACTCCTATCGGAGATTGGAAATCATCAAGGCTATTCTGACCTTGTTTACGGCTGACCTAAAGAGTTCATTAGTGGTGCAGCCAAACCACTCTCTCAAATTCCGCAACCATGACATTCTTCTACGGCCTGGATTCCGTTTTCCTTCTATTTTTCCCTGCAATATATTTTGAAGTAATGCGTATTTATGTCCTCTCATCAGGTGACCAAAATATTCGAGTTTTCTTCGCTTTAGCGTTAACAAAATCTCTGGGTCTTTTCCTATTCTTCGTATTACTTCACAGTTTGTTATTCTTTCAACCCAACTAATCTTCAGCATTCGACGGTAGCACCACATCTCGAAACCTTCAATATTTTTCATGTTGTTCTATTTGAGAGTCCAGGCCTCTACACCGTATAATAGCGTGTTAAATACAAAGCCTCTCAGCATTCTTAATCGTAGAGAGATTATATTTCTGTTGCAGAAGAATTTTCTCATCTTTATGAAGGTGGCCCTGGCAATTTCGATACGTCTTTTTATTTCACTGTTTTGGTCTCCAGTTTCGTTTATTAACGTTCCCAAGTATTTGTAACTTGATACTTTTTCAACTTGAGTGCCGTTTACGCTTTTTCAAAATCGATAAAACACGTATGTACCTCCTGATTAACGTCTAGGCATCTTTGTGTAAGAACATTCAAACCGAAGAGAGCTTCTCGAGCACCAAGCCCTTTTCTGAACTACATCTGTGTATTACTAATATCTGACTCCAACTTTTGATAAACTCGGTTGTGGATGATTTTTAGAAATATCTTTAGTAGGTGGCTCATCAAAGATATTGTTCGATGTTCTGAACATTCTTTAGCATTAGATTTCTTTGGCAGTGTAACGAATGTAGACAACAGCCACTCTTGAGGTATAATACCAGTATTGTATATTGTATTAAATAACTGCAATATTATACCTATTGATTCATCATTCAAGAGCTTTAGCAATTCGGTAGGAACCTCATTCGGTCCATTTGCCTTCCCAGTTTTGGAATTTTTAAGTGCTATTTCTACTTCACATTTTAGAATTTCAGGTCCCGTTTCGCCATATATCAGAACAATGTTATTTCTGTTGTCCTTAAATAATTCTCTTATGTATTCACTCCATCTATTAATTTTCTCTGTTAAATCTATAATAATCTTTCTATCTTTGTTCTTAAGCAAACTTATTTGACGTCTTCTTTGGGTTCCTGTAATTTCTCTTACTTTTTTATGTATATTGAACTTGTCATACTTTTTTTCATAGTTTTCCATTTCTACACATTGTTCTGTAATCCATGATTCTTTGGCATTTCTTATTCTTTGCTTTATGTTCTTATCAACCTCTCTGTATTTTTCTGCATTATTCTTCATTTTACGTCTTTCATCCATTAGTTCTAGAATGTCTGGTGTCATCCACACCTTATGTTTCTTTGCAGATTTGGTTAGGTGTTTCTTTCCCGTAGTTCTTATTATAGTATTTATATACTTAAATTTTTCATCTATGTTGTCTGTTCTGCGGATTTGGCTTTCTGCTACACTGAGGCTGGTGTTTATTTCTTCTCGCACTGTTTGTCGTAGATGTTCATTTTTAAGCTGGCTTAAGTCTAATGCTGGAATGATGGCTTTTCTTATTTTCTTTGGTCTAGCTTCTATCACAGATACTACTGGATTATGATCCGAACCGATATCAGCTCCAGGGAAAGTTTTAGTAGATTTTACGGCATTACGGTATCTTTTTGTCTCCGATATGTAATCTATTTGGTTTCTGACCACTTTTTCTTGTGTATGTTGAGGTGACGTCCACGTATATAGTCGCCTTGGGGGTAGTTTAAAGAATGTATTAGTTATTATTAAATCTTCGCTTTGACAAAACTGAACTAAACGATCACCCCTTTCATTTCTATTACCTAAGCCATATTCACCGACATTTTCTCCAACTTTACCCTGACTTACCTTGGCGTTCAGATCGCCCATTACTATGTTAATGTGTTGTCTCTTTGTTGTTCTCATCACCTTTTCTAAGATATTATAGAATTGTTGTATTTCCTCTTCGTCTTTGTCTGCTGTAGGAGCGTACACTTGTATGATGTTTATCATGTTCTTCTTATCTTTTAATTGTATTAACATCACGCGCTCTGAGAATGGAGTAAAGTTTACTACAGCATCTTTCCATTTTTTTGAGATGATGACTCCTACTCCGTATCGATGGGTTTTGGTGTCACTTCCGGCATAATAAAACATACCATGATTATTTGTGGGACATTTGCCGTTTCCTGACCATTGTGTATCGCTCATGCCTAATATGTCTATACCCAAACGATCCATTTCCAACACGACGTTATCTAATTTTCCCGAAGAGAATAAGCTCCTTACATTCCATGTAGCAATTTTTATGGTTGTCTTTTTCTGTTTACAAGGGTTTCGCTGGTTTACGACCGAGAAAGCCTTGTACTTATCTATTTCTCTTTCTCTGCCGGATCTTGGTATCCGATGTCCATGATCAGTACTTTTCCTTTGCATGTCTACCATGATGATTACTACTAGGAGTACTCTATGAGTCTTTAATGCAGTGGTTCCCCGTTGCCTTCTGCATCCCTATGCCGTTGACCATTCTGTAGGGTTCATCCGCCTTCGAGATCGATTTCTCGGTCTCAGGACAAAAAAGTGCCCTAACACTTACCAACTCATCCGCCCGAAGCCGTTGGTCAGTAAGTGTGGGATTGCTTATACCGGCAATCGCTCGGTGAAATTTTCGGGCTTTGTATAGTTCGTTGTAAAATTTAGTTACGAGTTGCATTATTTTATTTCTGTCTGCAATTCTGGTATTCTCATTTGTTAGAGCAACGATTTGCTTCTTCCCAATGATTAATACTTTTCTTGTTTTCACATTTCAAAGGTCTCCAGCCGTCTAAGTGATACTTCGTTTGGTGTCTAAAATTCTACCCCGTAAAGAATAATAATAATAAAATAAAAATAATAAAACGCTTTTGACAAAGTCCGACATAACAAAATGCTAGAAATATTGGAAACTGCTGGATTGGACGAATAAGATCTACAAATAATTACAAATCTATACTGGCATCAAGTGGCAAGAATAAAGGTTGAACAAGAACTGTCGGATGAAATAAATATAAAAAGAGGAGTGAGACAAGGCTGTATATTGTCGCCTTTACTTTTTAACCTATATTCGGAGGAAACATTTAAGGAAACCTTAATGGAGACAACCGAAGGTATTATTGTGAATGGAGTAACCGTCAACAATATTAGATATGCCGACGATACCTTAGTCCTTGCCAATTGCGGAGAAGACCTTCAAAATCTAATGAACAAAATAAAACAGACTTGTGATCAGTATTGATTAAAACTCAACGTTAAGAAAACTAAATATATGATAGTTAGCAAACAAAATTATATACAGAATGACGGTATAAAAATCGGAGATGCCACACTGGACAGAGTAGAGAAACTCGTGTATCTCGGCAGTAATATCAATGAGAGCTGGGATCTAACCGCAGAAATTAAAAGCCGAATAGAACAAGCTCGAGCTGCCTTTGTAAAAATGAGAAACGTACTTTGCAGTCACGATCTTAGCATTGACCTTAGAGTTCGTATGACATCTTGCTACATCTTTCCTGTCCTGCTGTATGAAGTGGAAGCGTGGACTCTAACTGAGGGTATGCTTAAACGCTTGACAGCCTTTGAGATGTGGGTATACAGACGACTACTGAAAATAAGCTGGGTCGACAGAGTTAGAAATGAGGAGGTCCTTAGACGGCTGAGCCAAACAACACAACTGGTCAATATAATAAAGAAACGCAAGCTGGAATACTTCAGTCACATTATGAGACACCCTGAAAAATATGATCTTTAACATCTGATCATTCAGGGAAAGATCCAAGGTAATCGTGGTCCTGGTAGACGAAGAACATCATGGCTGAAAAATCTAAGGCAATGGTATGGAAAATCAACTACATCGTTATTTAGAGCTGCTGTCAATAAAGTCACGATAGCGAATATGATAGCCAACATGATATCCAACGATCGATAACGGTCATGGAACCAGAAGAAGAATAAGAAGTAAAGAATATCTTAAAATACATGGCACAGCAAAGTCAGATCGCGAACGGTCATGAAACGATGGAGGCAAAAACAAAAATAACTACCAAAGAACAACTTTCATAATCACTACACATCTACTAAAATGCACAAAAAAAGAAGAATATACTGCTTCTAATTTGCCAAAAACATGTAGGTTGAATGTATGAAAGCGACGAAATTTTTTTCTAACACTCTAAATCAAGTCATAACATTCAAAATCGATTTGTTTTCTTTTGGCTTCTCTCCCAAATAAATCCCAAAACATTTCTGTTTCTGTTATAAATATTTCTGCATGCTAATCATCTAATAAATTTAGAATATTGAAATATTTACGCATTTGCTAAACATAATTTTCAAAACAGTGTTATTTCTTTGGAAGCTAACTATTTTAGAATTGATGCAGTAAGTGAGCTGGCGATATTTAAATTTTTGTGTGTATATCAATGTCAATAAGGAAACTTGCCACTTGTTTTACTCACGATTATACCGTTGTTGATTTGTAAATCTATAAAAAAAGAAAAACAGTGCAATTTGATAGATTTTTGTAGATTCACTACGCATCGTTTTAAATGTTTCCTTCTACAGGGTGTCATGATGAACTGAACATACTCATACCTCCTATGGAGAATAAAAAAATTATCATTAAAAAGTGTCTGCTCCCATTGTTTAATAATATACACAGCGACGTGTACATTTTGACTAAAATTTCTATTCGTCATAATTTTTGAAGGGTAAGTTGGATGTGTCCCGTATTTTGGCCAAACGTTACACCACTACCACCTAATCAGCTGACCTATTCAAACTAGAAAAATCAGGTCCGTTTTAAAAAAATAGGTAGTTTTGATAATAGAAAAAAATTTCACGCTCAAGACGGCTTTTGAAAACTCTACAACTTTTTCCAATTGTTACGTGCAATTTTTAATATCGAGTCATTTAGTATTTGATTTCATTTAGATCAGTTCATTGTGCTTAGATTCACAATATTAAGGTGGATAATCCTAGCACCGTAACTCTACGTTCTTTTGCTACCTCATCTACTGCATGTTTCTTAAATTTTCTATATTCCTTTATATATTTACAACCCTTAGTGATCATATCTTCTCTCCAATTTTAAATTTCCGTGGTATTTAATTTTTTTAAGATGTTATCTTTCTATCTGAGTCCTTCCCGACTTCTACTCCCATATCCGTTCGTCCGTAGATTATACTTGGTTGGCTGCATATATGCTTTCCAATGATTTGATTTTGCTTCAAGTTTCACAGCTGTCAAATCAATTACAGAAGCATATATTTGTTCTTAATATTTTGCGATCAAATCGCCTTAGTAGAAGTTTGTTTTATTTCATGACGATCAAGATTTCTGAGCATATATTATGACTGGTCTAATCATTTTTCTATATATTCGGATCTTCGATCTTTTATATAACAACTTTGGTTTCAGTATATCTTATAGTGCTTAGAAATCTCCGTTACCTCTCCCTGTTTTTGTATTCGAGCCCGTAAATCTATGTTCATTGTCGTGAGTTATGGTGAAACCCAAATACCTACTGAAACTCTTTTATATATGTAATGTCAGAAGGTCCAGTGGTTTGTCCTACCAAAAATCTCTTCCGGCAGGGCAGTTGGACAGAGGTTATGTCCTGCCAGAATAACTCAACTCGTTTTATATGATCTGTCCTTCTAGCAGGACTTAAAACATTCCGGTAGTACAACGACATTTATCAGTTGCGTGCATATCGGTTTTATAATCTTTGAAGTTTTTTAAGAACATAAACATTTACTTTTAACATTTGACTACGTTAACCATCAAGCGATGATCGAAATTCTGAGAACAACTAGAATTAAGACAAAACTTATACACAAACTAATATTGCACTGCAAGATACCAGACGCATGGAGAAACAGCATACCAATGTTCAAGAAAGGAGATAAAGAAGATCCCAAGAATTATAGAGGTATAAATCTACTGAACACGGCACTTAAGCTTACCACAAAAGCCCTAACCAACAAAATCAATAAACTAACAACTTTATTAGATGAACAACAAGGATTCAGATCCGGAAGATCCTACGTAGACGCCATATTTGTAGTAAGACAAATCACAGAAAAGGTCATCGAGTACAATAAACCAGAATATTTATATTTTATAGACCTGACAAAGGTTTTCGATCGCATCCAAGTCAAAGACAGCTTACACCTATTGTATAAAAGAAACATACCAATCAATATTATACAAACCATTGAAAACATCTACCTCCATAATCGAATACGGGCAAAGATAAATGGAAAACTAATACAGTGTAGACCACTACAAAGCGGAATCAGAGAGGGTGACTCAGTGAGGGGTGACCCATTTGTCTTTAATATAATAATGGACGAAATAATACAAGCAGTACCTAAGGTCATGGCTACAGAATAGGGAACAAAGAAATCCAAATATTATGTTATGCAGACGACGCCGCATTAATTGCCGAGACAGAAGAGGAGCTTATTAGAAGATTAAACATATCTTCAATATAACAGCTAAGAAATACAATATGATAATATTAGCAGACGAAACTAAATGTATGACAACATCTAAATACCCACTACGGTGTAAAATCAAAATTGATGGGAAAATAATAAAGCAGGAAGCAAGGTTTAGATATCTGAGAATAGGTATAACTAGTTAGGGAGATGTTAAAAAAGAAGTACGACAACAAAGCTTAAAAGCAAGTAAAGCGGCGGGATCACTCAATGCCACAATCTGGAAGAACAAACACCTTAAACAAGACACAATAACAAGAATTTATAAAGCAGCAATTAGACCTGTATTAACATACACGGCGGAGACAAGACCTGACACATCTAAAACGAGACGACTACTAGAAACAACAGAGATAAAAATACTCCGACGAATATCAGGGAAAATCCTGTTGAATAGGGAGAGAAGCGAAAACATAAGAATAGCATGCAATATTGATGACATAAATGGATGGGTGACAAAACGGAAACAGGAGTGGAACGAACACATCAATAGAATGGCAGACGATAGAATAGTACGAATAGCACGAGATAAGTCACCAAATGGACGAAGAGGTATTGGCAGACGAAGAAAAGGATGGTGCGATAATTTAAACAATTTAGAAGTCTAATATTGAAGAAGAAACAAGCTTTAGAAGAAGAAGAAAAAGAAGAACTGGAATTGACGAACAATACTTACGGATTATCTCAGAACTGGCACTTATATGGCAGAAATATTGGCACCAAACGTTGGGCAACAATTCAAATAGAGCACACAATATCCGAAGATATACGAATCCTACGAGAAGTGCGACAAAGTTGCGTCTTATCACCGCTATTATTTAATCTGTATTCGGAATCTATATTCAGAAAATCGTTAGACGAGGTTCAAGGTGGAATTAAGATTAACGGAACCAGCATGGACAACATCAGACAACATCCTAATAGTAAGCAACGCACAAGAACTACAAAATATAATAAATGCGGTAGTTTGTTATAGCGAAATTTTCAGTTTCCAAAAACTGAATATCTAAAAAAAATATCTAAAAGTTTCCAAAACTAAAATTCTAGTATTTTTAAAGATACCAAGAAACGTACATTTGTATGCAAGTGAAAAATAATAGAACAGGTAACTTCCATAATATATTTGGGAGCAAATATCAATAGTCAGTGTAATCCAAAAAAGAAATACTATCAAGAATCGACCAAGCGAGGAAAACACTCATGAACATGAAAACATTTTTACAAGATCAGACCTTAGTGTAGAGCTCAGAATTCGAATGATCAGATGTTACATTTTGTCTGTTTGCTGTATGGCTGTGAAAGTTGGAGAATGGACTTGGAGACAGAAAAAAGAATAGATGCCTTTGAAATCTATAAATTTCGGACATATTTTCTATAGGAAAAAGTAACAGAAAAAAGTCAAATTCTATCATGTTCTGAACTTGTTTGTCATTATTTAGTGTTGGTTTATATTTAGTGTTAATATACTGATCTATACTTTTTACTGAACGTTCTGTCATTAAAATCGTGTGTGTCCATAGTTACATTTTGCCCTATTCTGTCTCAGCTTTCCCTATGGCTGATGTGATAATGACACCGTAGTATTAGCAGAAACAGAAGACCAACTAAAAATATTGATGAACATACTATCAGAAGATAGTCACAGACTAGGTTTGGATATTAATCTTTTCAAAACCAAAATCATGGTATTCCACAAGAACCCCCATGAACAAATTATACCCAACATACAAATCAATGGTATCACCCTTAAGAGCTCCCAAAGCTTCATATACCTGGGCAGAGAGCTAAACAGTCAGCTAGACCACCCAAAAGAAATTAGAAGACGTATTGAAATAGCAAGATCTGGCTTCATGAACATGCGTAAAATGCTCTGTAACCCCAAGCTATCAATCACAATAAGGTTCTTCTTCTTCAAGTGCCGTCTTCGTTCCGAAGTTTGGCTATCATCAAAGCTATGCGTATTTTTGATGCTGCAGATCTAAACAGTTGGTAATTGGTTCAATTGTACCATTCTCTCAAGTTTTTCAACCATGAATGCCTTCTTCTTCCTATAGATCTCTTTCCCATTATCGTTCCCTGTATAATCAATTGCAGCAACTGGTATTTATCTCCCCTCATACCCATGTCCCAAATATTGTAGTTTGCGCTTTTTAACAGTAAGTATCAGCTCTTTCTCTTTCCGCACTCTCCGCAAAACCTCCACATTTGTTACTTTCTCTGTCCAGGGTATTCTTAATATTCTACGATACATCCACGACTCAAATGCTTCTATCTTTTTGGTATCGATCTTTTTCAATGTCCATGTTTCCATCCCGTAGAGGAGAACTGACATAACGTAACATCTTAAAAGGCGAATTTTAAGTTTTAGACTTAGATCTCTTCCGCAGAACACCTTTTTCAATTTAGTAGATGTGGCTCTAGCTTTCTCTATTCTGGTTCTGATTTCTTCAGAGCAATCATTATTTTCGTTGATAACAGTTCCCAGGTAATTATATCTTCTTACACGTTCGATTCTTTGATCATGCACGGTTATGTCAGGGAAGTTTTGTGGTGATTTAGATATTAGCATTATTTTTGTTTTGCTTATGTTAAGTGATAATCCGTGTTCTTCACTGCATTCTACTATTTTGTTAATTAGTATTTGAAGATCTTCCCAAGTTTCTGCGATTAGTACCGTGTCATCGGCATATCTCAAGTTGTTTATTCGGATGCCATTTATCTTAATACCTATATTTTGATCCGAAAGTGCTGTGTTTATAATGTCTTCGGAGTATAGATTGAATAAGGTCGGTGAGAGTATAGAACCCTATTTTACGCCTTTCTTGATCTCGATTTCCTCCGTTGTCTCTAACAATAAGGTTAAGAACACTAAAGTGTTATGTGTGGTCTCTACTACTATATGGCTGTGAGACCTGGACATTAAAACAGTATGACGTCAACAAACTGAATTTATTCGAAATGTGGATGTACCGCCGAATGCTAAGAATAAGCTGGACCAGCAAAACTACAAATGAAGAGGTACTGGAAATAATGAACACACGACCTCATCTGGTTAATACAATCAAAATTAGAAAGACGTCATATCTAGGACACATAATGCGCCATAAGGAATTTGAGCAGCTCCAGATAATATTAGAAGGCAAAATCGAGGGTAAAAGAGGTATAGGAAGAAAGAAGAAATCCTGGCTCCGAAACATCAGAGATTGGACTCACACAACAGGAAATAACTTAATCCATCAAGCCCAGAACAGAGAGAAATTTGCCATATTGATCGCCAACCTCAATAGAGAAGGCACTTAGGAGGAGGAGGATGTGCTAATATTTCATCTTCTCTTCATTGGTGTTTAGCATACATACTCTTTCTTAGCCTACTTCTTTCATATTTTCGCATTGATTTTCTTTGTTTTGGTGTTTCTCCTGCCTACAGTGTCTATGTCGTAAATGTATACCAGAATCATTCGGCGGCCCGGATTTTAGAACACCTCCAGCTGCAATAGAAACTTTTCGTTTCCTTATTTTGACCTTAGCCGTTGAAATATCAATACATATTTTACTTATGTAAGTTAATAATCCCACTTGGTAGCATCCCTAAGCTTGTTGGAAATTGATAAACAACTGGTGCACGCTTTTTTAAATTCCCTCATTTTCAGCAGTTGTGTAATGGTCTAATCTACTGTTGATCTCCTCGACAGAAAGCTTCGTTGGTAATCCACGAGGTGCTCTTTCGCATAGGGCGTTATTCTATCTCTTAAATGTATTTTATAGTACTTTGTAAGTTATGTATAACATCATGATACTTCTTAACTTTCCTCTGTCACCTTTTTATGAATCGGGATGTTTTTTTCGTTTTGGGGGTTTTGTCCGTTTTTATCTGGTTGTTCTGTTTTTTTTATTATATTTATTTTTGTTTTATACTTTTTGTACTATTTGACTGATTTATTTTTTAGCTTTGTCCATAAAATTGTTCAATAATTTTTAGTGACAATATAGCATATTTCTATTCTATTCTAGATTGCTTACTTAAATACAAATTCATGTATATAGAAATGTAACAATGACGAATCAAAAGAATATTTACACGATTATGATTGTTTTACATGGTTTTTACCTTTTATATGTTAAAATCATTTACCGCTAAAAGAAAACTAGAAAGGGATGAGTCACTTGCATATTTAAATTTATTGTCATTATTCATTTTCCGATGTCCAGGTATTCGGTCGATATTAATTACTCATAATTTATGAGGTTTTGGAAATGTAACGCGTGTTGTTGATTACTCTGAAATGATACTATTCAATTTTATTTACATTATTCATTTTAGTGCATACTTCCAGCATATTTTTTGCTGTTATTGTGATTGGTGGTATTTTTCAATGGAAACTTTTTCAAGAAGTATTTAAGTCCCTTAAGACCTGTACGAGACTTTACTACATTACGTCTTCCATCTTATGTTCTTCTCTATCTTCATTATTAGTTTATTCAAATTATTGCAACCTTTGAGGCAAGAAAAATTTCAAACAATATTGATTTTGACTATATTTTCATCACTGGTTTTTGACATTACGTTGCGGATTATCAGCTGAGTCAAAAAAATGTGCTATTAATAATAATTTTCGATTGGAGCATAGTTGAGTTGAATCCAAAGCAGAGACAGAATCGGTCAGAACATTACCATCGATGACTTTAACTTTGAGTATCTTGGAACAACAATAACTGAAGACAATAACGGATCACAAGAAATAAACAACAGGATTCAGGCCGGCAACAGATGTATTTTTGCCCTCCAAAACCTTATAAAATCAAAACAACTAACACGACGTACGAAGATACAGGTCTATAAAACAATCATACGACCCGTTGTGATGTATGGAAGCGAAACGTGGACGATAACAAAGGCAAATGAAGAGAGACTACGTGTTTGGGAAAGAAAAATCCTAAGGAAGATCTTTGGTCCGGTGCTTGATGAAGCATCAGGACAATATAGGATATAAGGATATAAGAACTAATAAAGAGCTTGAAGAACTACCCAGACGCCAACATCACAAAAGAAATAAAGTCCAGAAGACTCCAATGGGCAGGACACCTCAGAAGACATTCTGACCAACGAACAGTAAGACTGGTGTGGGAGGAAGTCCCAACTGGAAGGAGACCACGCGGACGCCCTCGTCTCCGGTGGCGAGATAATATAGCAGGAGACCTAAGCACTATGGGCGTGGAGAATTGGATGGAGGTTGCTCAAGACAGAAAACAGTGGAGGCATGTTGTCGAGTCGGCTAAAACCCACGAAGGGTTGTAACGCCACGGAGTAAGTAAGTAATAGTTGGGTTGAACTATATCCAAACCACTCCCTCAAATTTATGATACCTCAGATGGTCCCTAATCCCTGTATATTATTGCGCTACCTCCCACGGTGACTTAATATCTTAATGTCTTGTGCGACCGTAGCGGTGCACCGTAATGCATTAATAGACGATATAGGTTACGTTATATAATTAAAAATGGAAATAAAATATAAGGATTTATTCCAAGAATATACACTTGTACAGACATATCTACTAAGCATACAACATGTTTTACTATTGTTTGAGATAAGTACACCTAATTAATTAGATAAAAGCTGTAAGTAAGTACCTAATACTTATCGTGCTGTAAGGATTCAATCTGCTGTTACCACAATCGTGCCCATAGTTTAAGTGACCCTTTATCGAGACCGGATTATAGCAGATACCATCAATCATCCCCTGGCCGTTTTCTTTCAGCAATATCGTAAACAATCTCAGTTACCCGTTTCACCTTATCCCCTTCTTTATCTCTGAACAAATTTCGTACGATTGAAAACTCTATTTGGAAATAGAGAAGACAAAGAAGAAGAGAATTTTCACATTTTCTTTTACAGGTGATTAAACATGTTCACAACTTTATTTACCGTATGTTATGATGTTGGAACAACATAAATCTAGTAATATACTTATTCTTTTTGATTTTCAGATATATTTTTCGAGGTTTGAGTTAACACTATGCAACAGAGGGGCTCAACCACGACCATGGATTCCGAAGAGACGGACAACTCATCTTCCGCACCTTCGTCCAGAGTCAGCAGAGTAAGTCATTTGTTTTATTTATCAACTATTCCTACATATCAGTTTGGTTCCCATAATAAACTTTTCACAATAAATCAAATACATCATATAACAAACATTCTAGATAGATCTCTCGGAGAGATTACAGTATGTCCAGTTGGTTTCCTAGACATTGGAAAAGTTTTTGATAAAGTGTAGCCGGGTAGGTGGAAAATAAAATATCACCCGCGTACCAATAGACAGCCTAGAAGAAGGAACGCCAAAATTAAACGCCTGTCCGGTATTGGTCGAGGCAACGGGCTAACTCCCTGATACTGGGAAAAAAATTACAATTTTAAAAAACTTTACAAATGCGTTAGAACGGATTGATGAATAAACGACGACGCATGCTGCGAAAAAAGATAAACATAGAGGCATTGCTGTGACAAACTCAGTCAGTAGAATATACTGAAAAGTGATTGAAGGTAGAATAGAAAATGAATAAACATATGTAGAAGCGGAAGAACAAACGGGATTCATTGCAGGTAGATTAACTACTGACCATTTACCTCTGCCTTACAGACTAATGGAAAGAATGACGAAACGTTCAAAAATTTGAAAACAGCCTATCCAAGGAATTACAAATCAGCAAGGGCCTTCAACAAGATTTACCTTGAACAAACTGTAAAACTTAGGAAAAATATGGGATTGTTGTTAAACAATATGTGTAATGTATATAACATTATTATTTGCAGATCTCGCATTGGAAGATGGAGAAATTATCAGACACTGCGACACATATAAGTACCTGGGTATGAGTATCACAAAAAATGGAGTTTTCACGATGCGATAAAAGAAAGAAACAACTACAGAAGAAAAGTAATATCCCTTCTAAATAGTATACTTTGGAATCAATCAATAACAAATAGTAACAAACTAGAATATATAACACAATTATTTAAGTTATAATCACTTACAGCAGTGAAGGCAGATAATGGAATGACAAAAGAAAACTGTAGGAAACGGAAGTGAATTTCTGGAGTCGTTCGGCAAGGGAAATCGTGATTGGAGAGAGTTACTAACAGTAAAATAAGAGAAATCATGAAAGTAAATTATAGAATACTAGAAGGTAATATTGATATCCAACAACTACTAAGATGGTCCAAAGAATGACCGAAGATCGACTTTCAAAACAAATCATAACATCGGGAAATGAGAGAAATAGAGGAAAACCTATTAATGAACAGAGAAACATGGCGAATGGGTATCGGAAGACGATAGGAAAATGTCTTAAACCGATATATATATATATATATATATATATATATATATATATATATATATATATATATATATATATATATAACAATTTATTGTCTTGGTGTATCGCGTATGCGGTCTGTAGTTTAAAAAAATCTCTTTTTTCTTTTAATTCTCTATATTTCGCTGATTTTTTGTCAGCTTTATCAGGAGACAAAGATTTAGAGTTAAAAGTATTTAAAACAGTTGTTGTACATCTTCTAAATCTTTGTCTCCTGATGAAGCTGACAAAAAATGAGCGAAATATAGAGAATTAAAAGAAAAAAAGATTTTCTTAAATTACAGAGCGCATACCCGATACACCAAGACAATAAATTGATATATATATATATATATATATATATATATAATATATATATATATATATATATATATATATATATATATATATATATATATATATATATATATATATATATATATATATATATATACATGCCCTCAAAAGATCGAAAAAACGGTAAAGCAGCAGGATCTGGAGATATCCTAATTGAGTTGGTAAAGTATGGACCAAAAATATTATAGTATGAACCAACATGAGATGTTGGTTCAACTATTTAACAAATGCTTAAAAGGACCAAATATTCCTGATGATTGGAATGTTGGATACATCAGCTCAATATTCCAGAAAGGAGATAAACGCAAATGCTCTAATTATAGGGTAATAACTGGTATCCCCAGTGGGGAGGTTTTACGATCGAATAATAAAAGAAAGAAGAATGGAATCAGAATACGACGACATAGAAAAACAAATTGATTTTGTGCGGGAAGATCGTGCACTGATGGTATATTCGTTCTGCAGCAGATAATCGAAAAACGGAAGGCAAGGAATCTATCTACCCACCTATTGTTTGTAGATTTAGAGAAGGCATACGGTACTGTACCTTTAAAAAAACTGTTTCAACCATTGACGAAAATAGGTCTGAGTAGAAAATATATGGATGCTGTCGCAAATATATACAAAAATTCAAGAAATATCGTTAAAGAAGGAAACTTTATATATGAATCATTTCCAATAACAAAGGGGCTTAAACAAGGATGTCATCTATCTCCGACCTTATTTAAAAAATATATATATATATATATATATATATATATATATATATATATATATATATATATTCAATTATCGCTAGAGCAGTGGGGGAAATAAGTATCCGGAATGAGAATACCATTGGTGGTGGTAAATGTCTACCAACTTTATTTTTCGCAGATGTTCGAAGGTCGTCGTAGCTAATGATGAGGAAGACATGGACTACATGCCTCAATATGAATATGTCAAAGACAGAGTATCTTAAAATATGAGATGATGAAGATCCAGAGTTAGAAATTAGAAACACAAAAAACATGCAATGAATATAAATATCTCGCATCTATAATATCTAAAGAAGGCACTACCAAAAGAAGGCACTATCAAAAACAGAACGCACCAGGCACAAAAGCGGTAAACATTCTAAACTCTCTACTATGGTCTAAAGATATTAGACAAGAAACGAACTTGACAATATATCGAACCTTGGTAGAGCCTATTATGACTTATGGGGCAGAAGTTTGGCAGATCACGAAAAAAGATAGAAAAATAATAGAAGTAGTAGAGATGGATTTTCTAAGGAGAGCGTGTGGTGTATCCAAAAAAGTTCATATCAGGAATGAAGATATTAGAAGAAGGACAAATACTGTGTATTCCAGTGTAGACAGGATTAAAAAAAAACGAGACAACTAGTGTGGTATGGTCACGTGAAGCGAATGGATGAAAATATATGGCCAAAGAAAGCTTTAAATTACATGCCACAACAAAGAATAAGAAGGGAAAGGCCTTCAGTTGCCTGGAAAGAAAATGTACGGCACATAATGAGAGATAGAACCATCAAAAAGACGAATGGATGGACAGAAAATGATGGCAGTCGAAATGCGAGAAGCAGCAGAGGCTGGTAGGAACCTCACCTAACTCATCTGACTTTTAAAAATGATGGCGAAAACTATCCAAAATTGTTTTACGCAATGTTAACAGTTTTGGATAGTTTTCACCATCATTTCTAAGAGTTAAATGAGTTGTCCATTACACTTTATAAACGTCATGACAACTTATCTCAATTAGTGTAAGATACAAAATAATTCTTATTCTGTAATTTGTACTAATTTTGTTTATGGTAGCACCCTGCTGATGCAAATAAAGATTTGCGAAAGTTTGGTAGACTAAAAATAGTATTTCTTTGTCCTAACTTCCGCTGCACACACAAATAGGTTGTGTTTTGTAGTCTAACTGATCAGCGTTCATTACAAGCGTTTATCGCATATATATATATATATATATATATATATATATATATATATATATATATATTATATATATATATATATCGGAAAAAGGAGTACGACCGTCAATCCAATATATATATATAATGATCACTCAGACGAGTGGTGGGTTCTTATATCGGTCTCTAGGTGGAGAAATAAAAGATAAAGTTGATAGGCTACTTTATCTATTTTGAAGACGTTTCGCTTTCGAGTTTTGAAAGCATCATCAGTTCATCTAAAAAATTTTACAATATGAGAACCACACAATCATGGAAACGATGTTAATTGTTACCTTAAAAAGATATGTAGCAGTCAATGTTATTAACAAACATGTGAATGAAACTAAGTAAATGGACATAATACGCTGATCTTGTAACTGTTTATACATGTTTAAAATGTTTGTAAAAATAGTTTATAAAAATATTTTGATGCGGATAATTAACTAAAACAGTAGTAATAAGAGAGAGAAAAACAAAAAGCGGATTATCACACAAAAAATATGCATCATCGAAATTAGTTAGAACATCATTTCCAGTAAACATTTTCATATATCTGAAACAAAATTTTCTTTTTGTTCTGCGATAATATCGAAATTTCCCATCAAAAATGTGAATAGTTGATATGCATTTTTGCGCTCTCGTCCAAAAACTGTGAAGTTTGCAGTATGCTGTTGACTTCCATCGTCCTATCGATTTTTCTGAAGCATGTCTAGGGGTAATTTAATCGTACAATTGCAAATATTCACGGATTTGATAAATGAGAAATGCACTTTACAATTATTTTCCAGTTGACGTCATTCGACTAAAGCAAATCGAATGACGTCACCGAAATGTTCTAGGTATTAGTAAGTTATGTCGTTTTGGTAAAATTCCAAAGATTTTATACATTATTGTAGACCACATTCTCATATGAACAATACGACTTGAGGATTTGTAGGTGACTAAATCTTAAAATGTATGTTTTTTCGATAAAAACGTTTTATTGTTTAATAAAACTTGTTTTTCCTCTCTATATTTTGTTCCGACTAATTACAGGAAATACGCTGGGAGATTCAAAGAAAAGTGAAGATATTAGAAGAAAATGTAATGTACAGTCTATATACAAATGGACACTAAACAGAAAAAAAAATGAAATATCCACACAAGCAGAATGGAGAAGACCCGTGTCGTCAAAATAGCAAGATATAAGTCACTAATCGGCAATAGAAGTATCGGACGACCTCACAAAAGATGGAGTGACAACTTTCCATAGAGCTATTAATCCGCCAATGAACAAAAATTGCTTATAAAGAGGAATAAGAAGAAGAAAATATTTTGGTGGTTTGGTAATCTATGTTATGCTTTGTTGAACACTCTGGTGTCATCTTTCTTTCCCATTCTTTTTCTATTACGTATCCATTTGTTTATACCACGTACCTTACATTGCCTTTTGATGTCTTCATTGCTCGTTCGGTCTCTTTTTTTGCTAAGGGCTGCCCTTAGCGGCTTGGTACGTGACCCATCATTTTCCTCTTAGTGTGGTTTATGGTTTCGTTGGTGTAACGTATTTTCTGACCTTCTTCTCAATATCCTGGAGTTACAAAAGATGTCCAACCTACCCTTTTATCGATTATCAACTACATAATGGGACAATTTAAAATATATTTCAAGCTCAGGCGTTTGACTGTTTGTAATTTGTTGTTGTTGTTATTTGTAGTCTGTAATATGTACTCAGAGGTTTAGTAAGTGTCTCTAAAAATTCAAAAATTCGGGAGCTGGTGATTAAAAATTATTGCCGCAATAAAACAATCCTTGAAGTTGAAGTTGAAGTTAAACTTGGATAAAAGTTTTATAAGGTTTTCAAAATCCGTTAAATATGCTTAATTGTACTTAATTTTATATTTTATAATTTTTTTTTATAATTTTTTAAAAAATTTTATAATTTTTTTAAATATTTTATATTTTTTTAAATTTTTATAATTTTTTTAAATATTTTATATTTTTTTGATTTTTATAATTTTTTATATATTTTTTTAAATTTCTACAATTGTTTGTCATTTTTTATTACTTTTTATAATTTCTTTTTATTTTTTGATAGATATATTTGAAAATAGATAGAGAAATAGAAAACAAACATTGAACTTTGCATTGCTGCAAATGTTAAGGCAGTTTTTATTTTTAAAAGAAAAATAAATAGCCTCATTTTTTTGGATATCTTAACATTCTTTTTAATACTTATTTTATTTAATAAATAGTTAAAGTATCAAAAGATACTCGAGCAAGATCTGTTAATTGTTCAATACTTGTAACAGTTGCTTCAAAACGAATTTCATCAACATTAAATCCATTGTATGGAAAATCAGATGCTTCACAAGAATTAGGTCCAATAATAAATCTATTAAAACATAAAATTTTTCAACATTATTACAACGAACAAAAATGTCAACTTGACATGCTTGGTGACTTTTACTGCCACCCGTACCACCACCAGCTACTGACTCATCTTGTATCGTATCACACACATTTTCACTCATTAAATTGGCTGCTATATCTGACTTCAAATGCAGTTCATTCACTGAACTGATGGGCTTATTATCTACAATTAATGGTGATCTTTTTTGTAGACAACGCTTTTTGAAACGCTCATGTCTATATTTAGAGATGCATTTTGAATTAATTTATTCTCCAATTTTGGTGAAAATATTGTTGGTACATAATTAGGACTTAGCTTAATTTCATCCTTTTTATCTTCAATAAAATGAGCACTGCAGAGAAGGTGAGAAGGTGTAGGATTCCAATTGAAGTCATATGCACTGTAAAATTCAACATACATTATTAATAATTGCATATCATATCAATATTTCGCATCACATTAACGCCTGATTTCATAATGACAACCAAAAGTATCATTTTAGATTAAATTGCATAATGTATATTTTGTCAATCCAAACCTTTCAAAGAAACATATATCATATTGGTTTAATTAATTCTTTTCCTCTCAACTTTTGGGTGGCGTAATCCGAACTTGAAAAAAATGTAAAAAAACCTAAACCAACATGATTATTATTAAAATTTACACTTTAAAATTAACTTTAACTAATGATCAGGTCAAACTTATTATGAAATCGGGCGTAAAGGCCCGTTTTCACGCTACGTCTTATTGTACGTTTTGTTGGTTAGGACAAATCCTATACAATAAAACGTTGCATGTAAACAGCAAAACGTACCTCTTGTCGGAAGGAAACACATAGTGTGTATACACTGGACAAAACGTACGTTTTGTCGTACGTTATATATGACCAACAAAACGTACAATAAGATGTAGCGTGAAAACGGGCCTTAAGAATGCAAAAGTTGGAATATGTTACTTCTGCCGCAGAATAATAAACAATGAGAATGCTCGCTCTGCTTGAAAAAAACAAGTACGCGCATCTCGTTCGCGCAGACGGAATCTGCCATGTTTAAACGGAACCAATGCTGTTCAGTGACATTTTATCTGGTGTTCATAGACAAATTAACCCGGTTTAATTTATTTACGGCAACTACAGACATAATATGCACTATTTTATTCGTACTTTTAATTGAAGAATAAATTAAATTATTTCAAATGTACTTTAAATTACAGTTCTGTCATAGTTTGTCAAAATTTCTCAATTCGAGTCTATGTTTCCATCTAAAATATGGCGATCGCGTGCTGAAAAACTTCAAAGGCGTCATCTGAGAGGGGCATTCTGATTGTTTCTTATTCTGTGCTTCTGCTTTATTATGATATAAATCCAATTTTCTCGTTGTATTAATTTGTGCTTAGAAATTGAAAACCGATAGAACTTGAATTTACTATTTTTTGTTGTATTTTTACAATTTATAAAACAGCATTTGCGAAATTTCTTCAATAAGTGCTGATGAAATATGCTAACGTTTTGTTAGCTGCGAAAGTTGCAAGATTTCACCGCTGCACGCCCACGATCGTTTCTTGTATCCCCTCCAAGTACTTGTACACAGCGAGTAGTTTCGGACCTCCTTAGAGTTTTATTTTTTCTCTATAGTTTCGTTTTTCCTTGCGATGTATACATACTTAAAACGTTTCGTGTATCAATCAAATGCCTGGATTCGTAACCAAATTTTCCACTTTACAAGAGTTAACACCCTACGCAGTTCCATTAGTAGAAAGTACTACGTGGGAACAAAAAACCCAGCCAGCATGAGGTTAGCAGATTTGATACAATGTGGAATGTAATTTTCAACGTGAATCGGGACATTTGACTCGAATATGACGTGAAATGGATATGACATGTTTTACGTGAAACGTGACATGTAACGTCAAATATGTTTTATGTCAACGGTCAAAGTGTTCTATTCACAAGTGAGTACTTTCTGGATTGTTTAGCTATCGCTATTTATTTGAAAATATCTGTCCAAAAACAAATCTGTCCAAAAAGTTCATTTTATAGAAGGCGACATATTACATAGTTATCTGTCTATCTAGAGAAATATATTGAGTCAATTTCAATGAGTACTCAAATAATTTATTCTTACAGAAAATATTGAAGGCAGAAGTGGACCTGGAAAACGACGAAATTACTGACTTAACAATAAGGACTAATAAAAATAAACCGGCAAATCATCAATATTATGTAATTGTTTAAATAAGCCACAAATAAGGTAAAGTGGACCTCTTTAGTCCTAAGATGTACGGAACTCTAAAAAAGTATATTTTTTGGAAACTATCTGTGTGTTCTTAAATCGTCCTTTATCGATCCTTAATTTAAAAAAAAAGTATAGTTTATATATTTGACAATCTAGATAATCTAATACTTCGTTTATATTTACGTGTATCTAGTACACTTCTTTAATAAATAAAGAAATAAAAGAAACTGGAGTGGAGTTCTATTTTCGAATGCCTTACCATTTTTATCGAAGATTGCTTGCATGGAGAGGCACGCGTTGCAGTAGTCCATAAATAATTTCGTAACGATTTTACATTTAAATTTTTTTACGACAGCATAATGGGGAAGGCGGTGCTTTAAACTATATGTAAAGCAGTTGTTTGCGATAAAATCAGACAGTATATGTCTTAAGGCTGTTTTATCGGTGCACCAAAATTTTTTCTCTGTTATTTACCGACGAAATGTCTCGAAATTTGGACATGTTATACGAAATTATGTTGCCTTTAAACTGATGGTTTTACTTTTTTTATTTTTTTGAATTTTCCGTTGAAAAATTGGATTATACTGTTTAACGTTCTATTATAACCAAACTTTTCACGCCCATCAGTTGAAAGAGTTTTTTTTTCTGTAATCGTTGATTCTTTTTTCACCTTTCTGTGTCCAGTAATAATCGAGAAAAGCGTATTCAAACTTTGAAGAAAATTGCTAAAAAATACTGAAATCTAATAGTGAAACGTGTTCCTCATCATTGTCGCTGAGCTTGATCGATAGTGACGTCATATCTCATGAACGTACGGTACGGTCTTATTTTTATTTTCTATGGGTACGGTCAGTTAGTTCGCTTGAATTAATCCATTTTAGTTCTTTCATTCTTGTATTTTCTTTATCAACTTGCTTAGTTTTTACAGTTTACAGTATTCTTATTTATTTTGAAAACATTAAAATTATTTAGTTTACGCGTATGTTAAGTAATATATTATTAGTTTAGTGGTATAAGTTAAAAGTTCTTTAGTTTACGCGTATTTTTAAGTATTACATTAGGTTAGTGATATAAGTTATAAGAGACAAGATAAAAAATGAGTCCCAGTAAACGTCCTATGTCAAGGAAAACGAGAGCAATTGCACTGCAGTAAGTATTTATTATTTATATTACAACCGTTTTTAAAAGCTTTTATTTAACTTTATATATATATATATATATATATATATATATATATATATATATATATATATATATATATATATATAATATATATATATATATATATATATAATATATATACATATATATATATATATATATATATATATATATATATATATATAATATATATATATATATATACATATATATACATATATATATATATATATATATATATATATATATATATATATATATATCTGACATTCGAAATGTCAGTTTTTTGTATGTGTCAACAAATAATCTTTAATAAATAGTTTGGAGATATCCTTATGTGTACAATTATTGTAATTATTGAACCTCTTAACTTATTTTCGTCTAGTAATTTCATTACAGAATGCATACAAATCCCATTTAACTTTAACAAGAATTCAAATTCTACTCTCCAATGACAGCATGCGCGAACACGACCGATTTTGTGATACGGGAAGAGCCTATCTTGTTATTCATAGTATCATGGTTCAATCCATCAAGAATTAGCAGAAACATCTACTTTACCTAGTTGTAGTGTCGATTCGTAAGTAACCCTTTTTACTTTTTTTTTATTTACTTACCGTAAAGTAAGTAAATAGAGGGTTCATGACCTTACATATTATTTGTTTATGGTCAAAATATTACCAATGTTTTACTCTTAAATAATAATAATAACAAATAATATCATTTGCAGAAAATACTTTAAGTTTTATCGTTATTTCTAGTAATAGCTGTCATTCTCAGTCAGTTGAGATTGCCTCTCCGCAAAAACCATCTTTTTCGGTAGAAGACAGAAGAATAGTGGACATAAACTTTTTCATTAAATCTATTCAAGGTTTGAATAATCATTCTCCATTTTCATGCAACTTTTCTAATATGGAGATTATCAAAGAAAAAATGGACGGATTGATAAGTACATTGACTTTTAAATGTTAAATGAGGAATATTGAAAAGGAGATAGCAACATAGGATTCTGGTAACAATTCACTGAACTTGAATGGTTCTGGTTATTCAGACATACAGCAGCAGCACGCTGCATTAAATATACCTGTGATGTCCTACAAACAGTATGCAAAACATACGGAAATAGTTGCAGATATCATCAGCCAAACACTTTGTGATTCCTTAGAAGAGGCTGGACGGGAGGAATTAGCTTTAGCCAAAGAAATTGGTGAAGTAGATTCCGACGGAAATGGGTTAATAACCGTTATAGCTGATGGTGCTTGGTCAAAAAGATCGTATAAAGTAAACTATGATGCTTCTTCAGGTGTAGTACCTGACGTTGTAAAATTTATTAAATTAGTACGCCTTTGATGGATAGGACATGTAATTAGGCGAGATGAAGATGAAACGATCAGAAAAATTTTCGACCGAAGAGGACCAGTGGGAAAACGATCCAGAGGAAGACCAAAACTTAGGTATCAAGATAACATAGAGGATGATCTAAAATCCATCGGAGTTAAAGCATGGAGAAAGTTGCCAGAGGCAGGGGCGAATGGAAGATTGTTCTGAAGAAGCCTTTGGCTCATGACGAGCTGTAATGCCACTGATGATGATGAAATAACTATCCACGATTTGTATTTTATTCATCAATTGGATACTTTTCTTATGTAACTGCAACCTATAAATATATTAAAATAATGTATATTCCATTCAGAGAACTTTTTCCTCGCAGTGCGTCGCCTCGAAATACTTGCCAAATAAATACATTTACTATTATGATGGTTTCGCAGGTACCAATTTTTTATAGATAAATAAAAATATTTTTTGTTTAATTTTTACTACGCTAATATCAGTTTTCTCTAACAAATAAATAATTTATTGAAATAATTTTCAAGCTATAACTGCGAAATTGTTTATTTGTTTGTGACAACAAATTGTAATTTTTTTGATAATAATATTCGTATGTTCTTTTAAATTTATTATAAATAAACACCATGGTGTTTTTTGCAGTCACGTTTCACAAATTTTTATTTAATACTATGTTTAGCTAAGACATATAAATTAAAAATGTGATTAATTCTTTTTAAAACATTATCGACGATAATTAATAAAAAAAAAAGTATTCCGACAAAACTAATTTGAATGGAGAATAATGCATTTATTATCATTAAACAACCCGTCGGCCGGCGCCACTGAATAAACATCCAAACTTTTAAATTCGGTACGGCACGTACGGTCTGACATAAGCAAGTACATATTAGAAAAGTAAGTGATACGCCCACTTCAAATCGCAGTATGCTATAACTGCGAAAACAGCCTTAATAGTGTAAATATGTTCAGATGAATTATAACAAAATTGATGAACCTGCTTTTAAAGTTCTATGATAGCGTTAATATTGTTTTATCATATCATTACTTGCTACCTCTATGGTTTGTCTGTGTATTTCCCCGTATTTTTTTCTTGAGCTGATTCGGATCACTATTCCCTTTATTTTAGTCCATCTTTGTCTCAATTTTTTCGTTTATAGTTTTGTAAGAATTAGGCTTTCTCCTTCTTATATGAGCAGTGGGTGAACATTTTTTAGTTTAAATGAATTGGAACATTTGTTTTGAATATATCTTCCATTTTCCGAATATTGCGTTAATCTTATTTCATTGCCCAAACACACTTACTCTCAACCGATTATATAAAGAGTTTATTTAGTTGGTTCAATGGGGCAACGGGTCAATAGTTCTCAATAAATTGGCCAACGTTTTTTCATTTACTAAAGATTTTTTAGTTGTGCAGACATAGTAGTTAGAGGGCCCGCCGGCAAATTTTTAAGAGATTTATACTCTCTTAAAACTTCCTTGTACGGCTTCCTTAGACCAAGTCTGCCATAGTTTTCTTCTGTGACTTTTTTGGTTCGGGGGCGTTCCCCCCTATATTTTCCGAAACATGACCGTTTCGCGAATTGTGCAAAAATGATACATACTATTGCCATATTTATTGAATGGCTTGATTTCAGTGAATAATAAAATCAAGCCATTCAATAAATATGGCAAGAGTATGTATCATTTTTGCACATGACGTGAAACGGTCATGTTTCGGAAAATATAGGGGGAAACGCCCCCGAACCAAAGAAAGTCACAGAGGAAAATTGTGGCAGACTTGGTCTAAGGAAGCCGTACACGAAGTTTCAAGGTCATGTTTCGGAAAATATAGGGGGGAAGCGCTCCCGAACCAAAAAAAGTCACAGAGGAAAACTGTGGCAGACTTAGTCTAAAGATTCCGTACAAGAAGTTTCAAGAGAGTATAAATCTCTAAAAAATTTACCGGCGTTCACTTTAACTATAGGTTGAAAAGGTTTTGACTCTGGACATCAGAAGTAGGGTCTCCTGGATCTTATTTTTCATTTTTTTGAGAGTGCTCTGAATTTTCTCCCTTTATGTATCTGGTTTGCCATTCTATCCTACATTACCTACCTACCTTTCTTACTGACCTTCCTGTATTTCGAGATGTTTCTTCTCATGGCTTTGGAGATTTTTTATTCATTGAGTTCATTTCTCAAGGATCAACTTTTGTGTGTTTTTATTCTTTTTTATATTCGGAGCAGAATTTTCTTGGGCTTTTGTTATTGCATCTACTATTTCTTCGTTTAGGTCATTTGCTTTTTTATTGCAATTTTCCTTAGTAAAGTATTGTTGATATATTTTTCAAAGTTAAATTCATTCATTGGGTGTGATCAAAGCTTATATTTGTTTAGGTTTGTCATCTCATGTCTTTCTCACTTCGTTTTTATTTCTACGGTAGCTCGGACCATTCGATGATGGCTTGCTACTGAAAATGGATTTTGGACTGTATCCTCTACAATTATGTATTTTATTTTTGTCGTTCGTGATCTCGTTTTTGGTTTTACTAACTGGGATCTGGGATGAAGACAACGTCTCCATTTGCACTATTCTCTCCACTATAGAACATGTTACCGGATTTTAAAGTGATAGGCTTTGTTTTTGACCTCTGCGATTCCAATTATAGCCCAAATAATCCTATTGAATTACTGCATTTCGATGAATTTTCTTTTGATATCTCGGTTCTTTCGCTAAAAGTTTGTGATGATTTTTGTCTTCCCAGAATCAGTAAATCGGTAATCAATTTGATTCTTCCTAAGCTGCTTAACATTAAAAAGAACCTTACGTACCACTGCTCTTACCTTACATGGTGATCGTGGCAGCATCGACATGTGCTGTTAGGCTCCCACCGTTCCTCCCAACTCAGGTTCAGGTCAAATTTTTCAGCAAAAAGATATATTACTTTTCACTTTTAATACACAACTTCTAAGGTGTTTACAAGGAAGGTAGTCCACGGAGTGAGACCTCACATAACTACTGATTGGCGAGTAGTGGATTATCATCTACTATTTCTTCGTTTAGGTTTGCTTTTTTTGTTGCAATTTTCCTTAGTAAAGTATTGTTGATATATTTTTCAAAGTTAAATTCACTCGTTGGGTGTGACCAGAGCTTAATTTTGTTTTGGTTTGTCATCTCATGCCTTTCTCACTTCGTTTTTATTTCGGCGGTAGCTCGGACCATTCAATGATAGCTTGCTACCGAAAATTGATTCATCAGTTTTTCATCTTAATTTGCCATTAAAATAGTCACATATTGTGGTGAAATGTTTATGGTGGTGTCCCTTTAAGGGCCGAAGCACCATGATGATGATGATGTTTATGGTCTTCTGTAACAGATGTAGATAAGTTGTTGCACAACCATTCTATATTTCTTCCCCAATCTCCGATGTTGCTGTATAGACTTAAATTATCTTGTATTATTAAATTATCTTAAAGTATAACTTTATGGAGACTGCTTGGAAAGATATTTTCGTGTAATTTATTATTGGAAGTCAACGTCTCCATTTGCACTATTCTCTCCACCATGATAGAAAATGTAACCGGATTTTAAAGTGATTAAGATGTGCTTCTGACCTCTGCGATTCCAATTATACCCCAATTAATCCTATTGAGTTATTCCATTTCGATGAATTTTTTTGATAGCCTGGTTCATTCATTAAAAGTTTCTGAGTGTTATATATCTGAGGCGCACATCTGTTGATGGTTTTCTCAAGTTTGTGATGATTTTGGTCTCTCCATAATCAGTAAGTCAGTAATCAATTTTAGTTTTCCTTAGCTACTTAACACTGGAAAGAATCTTAAGTACCACCGCCCTCACCTCACATGGTAATCGAGACAAGATAGCCATGTTAATCTCCCACCGTCCCTCCCAACTCAAGTTCAGATCAACATTTTTCACAGAAAAAGACATATTACTTTTCATTTTTAATACAAAGCTTCTAACCTGTTTACAAGGAAAGTAGACCACGGCGTGTGACCTCACATAACGACTGATCGGCGATATTTTCTGAATTCTTCGTGGATTAAAAATAAAATGCTTTTAAATAAACGTCTCCAAGGTTGGTTTATAAGAACAATAGCACTAATTAAACATACATGTCTAGAAATGATATCAAATTCTTGGTATTGACCTATTTTCAATCCGAAACACAAGTAAATACTTTAATTTGAAATCTGTTATTAATTATTAAATAACTTAAGAGTTTATTCAGACCAAAAGAAGTTAATAATCATCGATTTGTAGCCCTTGCCGTTGATGATGATCGTCTAACCAACGTTATTCTTAAAGACCTCAATCACAATCAGTTTTGTAGCTGAACTTTGGAGAAACCGGAACTTTACATTTATATTTATTTATATATTTCTAGTCATGTAACTATAAGAATAAAACTTGAAGAAAACTAATTACCGATTTCTATTTTGTTCCAGAGTAACTCAAAATTAAAAGTTCTAGTCAGAAGTCATGCAATGCGCGAAGAAACTTCCCCTCCGAGGGAACCCAGTCCGAACACACAGCATCCTCAGCAACAGCCTCTTCATTCACCCTGTATAACTCTCATTCCATCACCTAAAATTTCCTCTTCTCCAGTAGTCGTTTTGAGTCCATCTATAAACGCTCCTTTTCTATGCAAATCCCCACAGTGCCTCTCGCCTACCGCCACTCTAGTACCTTCCTCACCTAATAATTCTAGAAGTTCCCCCAACCCTTGTGCTTCCGTCGACACCGGTTCCCCCATCGAGAGACTTCAGCAGGATTGTTACGAGGAGGGGGTTACTAGTGCTTTCGTGGTAAGTATAAAATATAAGTTATATTTGGTTGAAATATGTTTGTCTTTTTCGGTGTCATCGGAATACGATATAAAGAACTACTTTTATTGCAAAACTTTATCGACTATTTTATTAGGGACTCATGACAATATTGTATGTTTGTATTTTTCAGACTTCAAGTCCAAAATTCACGAACAACACTAACTCATCGAACCAATCTAGTCATAGTTTTAAGAAAAAGATATCATGTGATTGCCAAACTCAGAACTGCCTAAGATGTATGAGGGCCCAAGAGAGAAATATCAATAATAATTTGACTAATGTTAACAATAACATGACAGGAAGTCCCAATACCCTTACAGTATCAAGGACGAATTCAAGAGGAAAACTTAGACAACAGAGCTCTTCTTTAGGCAGCTTCGATAGCTCTTACAATTCACCTTGCTTATCTAGAGGTAAATAAGTAGATAACAATATTTTTTAATTTTTTTTCGATATTTCTGGTATAATTGCTATTTAATCAATAATAGAATAGCTGCATTGGTCATATTGACTGTTTTTTAAATTACCTAATTCATAACAGTTTAATCACCAAAGTTGTATTGTTTCCCCCGTTTTTTAAGTCTCCATCAGTCACTATTAGTTAGAAATCGACCAAATATCAACTGTAAGTAGATTGAGCCTATTTTACTACCTAACACAGCTAAAGCTGGTCATTTTGAACATATTTAACTCAGTTTATGCTATAAATAATAACATAAGTAGAAAGTTAATGTATTATACTTAATTCGACTTAGAATTAATTTACGTGTGCGCAGAACTAGTGGAAGTATGCGCAGTAGGAGCGTGCGCATGCGAAAATATTACCTTGCAAATCAGGTTTTTATCAAATATGTAGAAATTGGCAAAATGTTGTTTTTCTCACAATGTGGAGCGAGAAATATCATATACACGTACTGCGCAATCTTTTGTTTGCGTGGAAGACCTTACAGAGGATAATTCGTAAAATTAAGGTAATAAAAGAACCATTACAATACGATAAGTTTGTCTGGTTGTTGAAAGCTGTCTATACAATTGTAAATTTCATTTTCGCCAGGGCGTGATGTTGAAGGAACCAAATTGCTGTGCAAAGAAACAAAGGCCGTGTCTTAAGAAAAAATAAAAGAAGAAGGTATCAGCTTTATATCTTGTATGTGAGCCCTGTGCAGATATACTCAGTATTAATATAATTTTTTTTTTTAAAGAAAAAATTAGAAATGAGAAACTCCCAAAGACACCAAAACAACAATTCACAGAGACACCACACATTAAAAACATGAATAAAATATGGAAAAAGTTTTTTACCATATTCATATTGTGGTATCGGGCTCCCGCGTCGGATAGCCAAACCGATTCTCCTTGTTGCACTTTTTAAAAATATGGATTGTACTTTTTTTAATAATAACTCAACAATTATATGACAACAATTATATGAAGTCAGTTCGCATATCGTAACCAAAAGACTGTGTCTACTATCAACGCATACCTAATAATAAACGTAAAACCGAAATGCTTTAAACACATAATTTCTGCTGATTCTACAAGGCCGAATACAGGTTTTTCTATTTTAATTTTACGTATTGTTTTATTATTATTCTTCTTTGCGTGCCATATCAGAATTATCCGACGTTGGCGGTCACCATTGCGAAGGCTTCTCGATATTCTGCAATATGGAATAATTGTCCTGGATTTGGTATCTGAGTTCATTCACGAATGTTATTTAACCAAGAAACAGTTGTAATATTTTATATCAACTTCCCCTATTATATGTCCCAGATAAGACATTTTTCGATGTTTAACAGTCTTTAGTAGCTCCCTATCTTTGTTGACGCTCCTTAGTACTTCTTCATTAGTTTTCCTTGCTGTCCAATTCGATTTTTCTAGCGTCCACACTTCTGCCCTATACAGAAGTACGGACCAAATATAGCACTTATCCATTATTTGCCTTAGTTCTAAACTGAGATGGTTATTGCAAAGAAATGACTTCATTTTCATTAAAGTAGTTTTAGTCATTGCTATTCTATGTTTTATTTCTATGTCTGAATCTAGTTGGTCCGTTATCACAGTTCCCAAATATGTCATTTTGTGAACTTTCTCAACTTGGACTCCGTTTAATTGAAGATTTGCATCGGGATGTGGGTCACGACTAAACACTAAAAATTTGGTTTTGTTTGAATGCCCATTTCCTTTCCTATCTCGTGAATAGGATCAAGCAGAACTTGGAGACATTCAAAATTATCTGACAGAATTACTGTATCATCTGCATATCTAATCACATTAAGTAGTTCCCTATTGATTTTTATTCCATATGGTTGTCTCTCAAGTGCCTTTTTAAATAACTGGTCCGAGTAAACAATAAAAAATGTTGGCGACAAAATGCAACCTTGTCTGACTCCTCGTTGTATGGAAATTTCATCGGTGTAGTTATCTCCAATTTTTATGATGGCAGTTTGATTCCATTACAAATTTTTAATGACACGAATATCCTTGTCATCTATTCCGATATTTTTCAGTATGTATTTGCATTAATTTTACATGCTGTACTTTATCGAATGCCTTTTCGAACCCCACGAAACATACAAATACATGTTTTCTTTGGTCACAGCATTTTTGTAATAGGATGTTAAGTGCAAAAAGTGCCTCCTTGGTTCCCATAGCATTTCTAAAACCAAATTGGGTATCTTCGAGATCTTCTTGTCATTTACGTCTAATTCTGTTGTGAAGTATGCCTAAGAAAATTTTAAGAGTGTGACTGATTGGGCTAATTAATCGATATTCTGAGCATTTTCTCGCATTGTGTTTTTTAGGTATTGCGACAAAGATGGATTTGAGCCAATCTGTGGGAATCACTCCGGTGTTATATATTGAATTAAAAAGTCTTACTATTATTTTTATGTTATCATCCTCTATTAGTTTCAGCAACTCGGTGTATCATCTGGACCACAAGCTTTTCTAATTTTAGCAATATTTATATCGTGCTCTACCTCGCATTTCATAATTTCTGGGCCGTCAGTGCAGTTTTGGTAGAATTCGGCAATATTATTCCTGTCATCTTCAGACAACTCTGGCTTCCATTCTTTTCTTATTTCGTGCTCATTTACAATAATTTTGATTCGTTTTAACCTTAGTTTAATATTTGCTACAAGTGGTTGATGATAAGATCCAATATCTGCCCCAGGAAATGTAGTGACTTTTTTGACGGCATTTCGGAAACGCTCATTTACAAGTATATAGTATATTTGATTTCGTGAAGACTCAGGGTTATTGCCATCATCAAAATGGATCAAAAATGTATAGTCGTCACTTGAGTAGTTTATACCAGGTGTTTGCAATAATCATATCGTTTTCTTTACAAAATTCATACAATCTCTGTCCTCGATCGTTAAGTTGTCCTTAACCATAAGGACCTACAATTCAACCTTCCCCAATTTTTGCACTTTGCAATTTATTATAGTTCACGTATATGACATTAAACTAAATCACGAATGCTTATTTCCAAGCTTCTGTTTTAATAATTAAATTTACCCTCAATATTCAAAAACATATGTGGGATACTCCATAACATATTGAAAAGTGATCATTGACTCTTATGCCAAACTAGACTTGTGTTGACAGCTTTTCTTGAGAAAAAAAGTTGTCTGTTACGTCAAACTAGATTTTTGTTTTAACTCTTTTATATTTTATTTTTTTTTAGATAGTAGCTCTGAACTTTATACCGACACATCAGGCGTGGATTTGGATCAATTCATTCCTGAGACACTCAATAGAAACTCAAAAGATAGAGCGCTGATGCTTCAAATCGAAGAAGATCTAGTCAGTTTTGTCAAAGACAGGTAGTAAGTGGCTACTTTACATATTTGTTTTATGTTTTAACTAGATTCTTGTGTTACATCGTTTTTTTTTTCGTATTACAGTAGGTCACTGTACAAATTTCCGCCCATGTCATCCTACCAGCGCATGTTAGTTCATAGGTGTGCGGCCTATTTCGGTCTGGACCACAACATTGAACCCACCGGCAAGGCTGTGGTCGTCACGAAGACGAGAAATACGAGGCTACCTGATATAGAATTTAAGGAACACATCAAAGACGACATTATTTTTAGCGAGGAACCCAGACGATCGATACTTAAGAGGGATTCCAACAGCATGGATGGTTATTCGTAAGTAGTTTCTATGTATATTACTTTAAAAGGATGTTTTACGATTTGTACGCTTACATTATGCTTCGAATTTGTTTGAATTGAGCAACATAATATAAATATAGTTAGTTGACGCGTCTTTTATTTTTCTTCTGTAATAAACTCTTTGTGACTCTGTAAATTCTGTAAAAAACTTTCTGAAAGTGTTTCAATAGAAATAATTTATTGTAAATAGTTAGTAACCAAAACAACACAATAAATTAACGACAAAATCTTAAAATAATAGAATAAGGTTGGAATGTCGAGAAGGAATATACATAAGTAAGAAGGTTACTTGGTAAGAGTGACAATCAGCAAAATAGGAAACAAACTCTGAACGATTTAATTGCCATATAGACGTTGTAAGGAGACGTTTAAGACGACCAAAGAAATACAACTATAATACGTCATCATTTTAGATCTCCTTCCCCCTCAGATATTTACTCGTTTTTTCCTCCCGAAAACTTCTAAATTAGCAATTCTTTGCATCACACGGTTTGTTTTGTAGCTACGGGTCGTTGCCAAAGGTATTATGTCAATAATTTTTTATTATATATGAAAGGAAATGAGGTAATGAAAATTCGAGAGATTTATGAGATAACTTAAAAAAGACATTTCACGAAATCTCGAACTTTTTTGCTGTAAAGTATGTACTGTCTTTGTCGAGAAAGTAATATGTACAGATATTAAGAAAAAGATATGTTATGGCTGCAACACCGAAGTTAAGCGGAAAGAATATAACTACACCAATCTAAACAGAATTAAAGTGATAATTTCACAGATATCATCTCCGATCTTTTTTTTAGGTTTAAATCGCCCGATAGATCCTTTGGATCAGAAAACCGAAGGAGTAAGAGTTTTGAGGAACGAGAAGAAGAGTATGAAAAAGCAAGAAGACGAATCTTTAATAGAGAGGTAAGCACATTCTACACAGGTGTACTATTTGCTTGTTTGGTCTCGTTTTAGACGATTCTCCGTTGGTTCTTGTTAACTTTTTTATTGCAGATGAGGGACGAATCTTCCGAAGATTTTGGCTGGTCCGAAATGCCTTGGTCTAGTACGGACAGTGAGTACTCGTCTCGATATCGACTACATACTCCGGAAATGTATCACAGACATCCAGGAAGGCTGCTAATAAAGGTAAGCATCCATATATTCCAATAACAATCAATATGCTAATTTATAATAACAGTTATGTTGTGCTATGTGGAGAAGCTTCACGTCAATTATTAAGGGAGTAGAGACATTTTATATGATCCACAGCTTTCCTCATGATAATATTCACTTTAATATAAAGTATAGAGATTAGAAACTAATGAGTGATCGTTTTAGGGTCATTCGGAGGAGATGGGCGAAGCACAAAGACCCTGCGTGGCAAAAAGTTACAGCTTCGGCGGTTACGGGGGAAACATATCGGTGTTAAGTAGGGGCAACAGCGTCATGTCGACACACAGTGCTGGACCTCGGTTTCTCACAAAACAAGGTCAGTAAAGAATATATTTTTGTTTTTATTTCGTATATTTGTAAGACATAGGAAGAATATCGAGTACGCTATTGAACACTAAAACCATTTTTACACGTGACAAAAAATTTTGTCGATATTGAATTATAATGTCCTATTCATATATTCGAAAATTTAAATGCGAAGACATTACGATGGTACAATGGTTATATGACATTGATCTAGTCTAAATTCATGTTTTTTGTTATTTTTGTCCAACACACTTCACAAGAGGCTTTTCCAACTATTTTTATCTATGTTGGTCGCACTCGTCACTACGCTGTTTTTTTACTGGAACGAGAAATAGGTACACGAGGCTAAATCTGGCAAATAAGGATTGTACTCTTTTTACTGCGTTTTGTCATTGCCAAAGTATTCTCCGAATCAGACACACGTTGACATTGAGCAAATGTTGGATGTTGGTAAATAGAAAATAAGAACAGTGATTAGGAACACGTGCAAATCAGCTAAATTTGACATCACTGATCATCCTTTTCCTGTCTTAAGTCGGTTATTTCAGGTCACTTGTGCAAGCATCTTTCATCGGGCTCTTTTGGTGGCGGACTAAAGCGCATCTCCCCCTTTTTCAAATCCTTTCCATTGATCAGTTGACCTGGCCATCACCAACCAAGAAAATCCATGCCAATATGGATTTGAAGCTAATAATTCTTCACCTTCGACGAAAGTCCTCTGGTAATCGTACGAGGCAAGGACGGAGATACCGACTCCTTTTGCCGATGAGACGACATAGATGCAACCATTAATCATGTTTTTCTAGTCTAGACTTGTTTGCAAGCGGGCAACGTTTAGTCAGCTTTTTGTTACGGCCACGTTTAGGCACTTGCATTTCCAGGAATATTGATCCAATGCTTTATTAAAAAGGAATTCCGAATAAATGTTAAATATTAGTGGGGACAAAATGCAGCCCTGTCTTACTCCTCTTCGTATTTGAAGCTCTTCAGAATTATCCTGGCCAATCCTGATGTCTGCACTCAGTTCTGTACCTTCTCATTCACAATGTTCCTAATCTCACTCAGTGTGTGTCTGCCCCTTTTATTATATCTTTTACACATCTCTATTGAGATCTGTCTATATTCCTGTTCGTTTTTCTTGGTACCCATTCCAATATTATCCATGTGCACCTATTATCATCCTATCTGGCTATTTGGCTGACCGAGAATCATTTCATTTTTACTACCTTCTGTACGATGTCTTTACTTTTGTTTCTCGTCTTAATTCGGTGTTGATAATCTTGCCTGTTAAAAGCCCAGGCCGTACGCAGTGTTTCTGGCTGAAGTAAATCCATGATTGGACAGGATTCGATTAAGTTAATTCACCAAAATGTTACTAACATTCATTGATGAAACCTACACTTGAATAAAATGCACCATGTCTGTTAGTCTCTTGGTGAGTCTTCGACAATATTTCGTCTCATTGCTTTTGGTGCACGTTCCAGTTTTTAATAGAATGACCAAGCATGAGCAGCTCCGAGAGCACAACAAAGTATAGCAGGTATTGAAGGGAAATGTTAGGGATAGGGTCGGCCCTCAATTTGTCTCCGAGCAGATACTAGAAGATAATCCTACCCATAATTTCTACAGATGCTAATTAGAGTACTTTAATGATACCAGTCAACTGGTCCCCGAGCAGGGGATTATAATTTCTGGGAAAAGGAACTTGAGTTTAAGAAAGTTTAAATTTATTTTCACTTTCATTTTGTAATAACTACTTGCAAGCAAAATATTATGGAATGCTCTAAAAGTTTTAGTGAACGTGGAAAACCTGTATTAATAGTAGAATCTTAGAAATTTACAAGACATAGGGTGTTAAAAAGTGGTGAAGTGTGTTGAAGATGTGCGGTTCGCTCCTGTAAAACTAAAATTTATCCTGTATGTGCCGAAAACTTTATTATGCGCAGTGAACTAGAACATACTAATGAAAAAATTTGAAAAAACAAAGTAGGAAGATTGTGAGTGTTGGTGTTAAACGTAAAGTAATCGAGGACATTTGTGAGAAGCCTTGCAAGATAATACATTCTGTTTTAAGAGAAAATTCTGTCCAGTTAAGTACTTTAACAGTCAAAGACATTCACTATATTCGTAACACTATTTACCGTGACAGCTCTAGAGCCAATATTTAAGAGCACTCAATGGCAAGATATGGGCATCAATATAGATGGAGAAAGATTAAATCACCTAAGGTTTGCAGATGATGTTGTATTAATCGCAGATAACTTAGATGATACAGTTTCTATGATGCATTCGCTTAAAAGTCTTTCTGAAAGAGCAAGATTAAAGATAAACTTTGAGAAAACTAAACTTATATCAAATCTCGTAATGAGTGGAAAGATAACTATTGACAATAATACAAACAGACACTTACAAATGTCTGGGATACGAAATCAAAATAAGCAGGGACAATCAAACACATGAAATACAGAGGCGAATAGGCCTAACATGGGCAGCATTTGGCAAATTAAGCCATATTCTAAAAAGTTCAATTTCCATGTGTCTCAAGCGAAATGTTTACAACCAATGTGTTTTGCCTGTACAACCTTATGGAGCAGAGACTTTAACACTCACGCAAAAATCTGCGAATAAACTCAGAGTTACACAACGAGCCATGGAACGTGCAATGCTAAACGTGAGCCTTCGAGACCACGTAACAAACCAACAAATCAGGCAAAGATCAGGAGTTCAAGACGTCATCAAAAGAACTACGACACTTAGGTGGAACTGGGCAAGGCACTTAGCCAGAACACAAGATGGACGTATTATGGAATGGAGGCCCAGAAACTATAAAAGTAGCCGAGGACGACCACCGACTAGATGGACCGATGATATAAAACGTGTAGCGGTAAACTGGCTACAAGCGGCCCAGTGTAGAGAACACTGGAAATAATTGAGGGAGGCCTATGTCCAGCAGTGGACGCGATTGGCTAATTGAAGATGATGAATTGTGAAGAACCTAATGCTAACTGTCATATTTCAATACTAAATTTTAAAACTTTATAAGAATAATTAATATGACAGTTAGCCACTCCCTAATACTTATAATTTTACTTATTACAATTACTTAACTTGTGATGAAAGCAATTATTGATGGAAAATGTCTATTTTTACTGTAAAAAAAATTTTTAAAAAATACCTGATTTCCACTAAATGTTATCTCCTTTAAAAGTTCTGGGTTTGGAACCGGACTCAAAGTCACTGCAAAACAAATAAATGTGTCTCTCAAACTGCGGAAATGATCTGGAATGACAATAGGGGACAAACAAAATGAGGATGGTATCTGGGCACTGGATTATTTTGACTCAAATCTTCAAAACTTGGTTTTTAGAACACTCAAGCCTTTGTTTGGAACCATGTGGACATATAAAGTTGTTTGGAACGCTGTCTTACAAATCCCTCAGATAAGATACAGCACGAAACAAAACAGTGATTACTCTGACAAAAATTGACACATTACATTCGAGTATAATTCACTTTTTTCCAAACACAAAATCTTTTTCAACCTAATTTGACCTTGCGTCAGTCTCTGTGTACCGGCTTCCTCAGTTTCCTCTCACTCCCCTCCAAGTCAAAGAGACTAGCCAATCGGAATTCTTTTTAACGGCGCAGTGATCTTGATCATTCTTAGTTTGAAAATTGCAGAACTAAAACGTAGAACATGACCATATTTTTATTACGCAGTTGAATTCTTTCTTCAATGATCGCATATAAACAAAGACTCACGAAATTTTATACATAGCCCAGGGGTGTACCAAATAAATTGTATACATTGCGTATTCGATGGTTATAAGGAATTTATACATACTTCAATATAAACAATAAAAACATTTACTACAGTTACGAGAGATGGGCACAATCGGTCAAGTAATTTTTAAACAATTATATTTGTTTATATCGTTTGAGAGAACAAAGATAATTTTCAAATGGCTGTAAATGTGCTTTGTCAATACTTAGAATGTTTCTTTTGGTCTGATTCTCTTTATAAGGTCTCAAATTTTCATGTTTTTTAAAAACTATTATAATTTTTAATTGTTTATTTACAAATAATTAATGCAGAATGTAGTACCATTACCAATATATATTACCAGTATCCCTAACTTACGTCGCGCAGTATATTTTTATTTACCTGCTATTCTCGGAGACGAGAGCGTTTCTTCAGTTATGAGATTTATCAAATTGGTAATTTTAATCCCGGGGACGAGTTAATGCACGACCTTTTTTCAGAATTTATAAATTCATCAGAAAGCCAACTAACTTCTTTAATAGGGAAAATATTCGTTTTTTACACGTACAGCTGTAATTTCCTTCCAATCTAAAATAACCAAATACGGTAGTTATATTAAGGTTTCGCTACTGCATATTTAAACGTATTTATGTAAATATCTTTACCGTAAATCAGCTCTGGAATCAAAATAGACGGAGTGAACTATTTTAAAAATTATAACCTTTTATAGACTAATGCATATTTATTATCCAACCTTTTGAATCGCTTTATACAGTACTTGTTATCGTTGATTGTGCATAAGATGGGAAATATGTTTGTTATCGCCTTTAACAATAGCATTGTTTGTCAGACAGGTTCGTAAAGTTTTTTTATATCAAATTGTTATGTAAATTTAAATTAATGATTTTAAAAGTAATTTACTACATAATGAAAAAATCGTGAACTATAGATATAAATCGGAAACTCAGGTGCCACAATATAACAATATTTATAATAATCGTAATAAATTGTGGTGTAAACTGCAAATTTTACTTTGGATCTGCTGTTAAAGAGGAAATTTGCAATCGATGTATGAGTGAGGATTTCAAGACTCCGTGGCGTTTATTTAGTGTACTCTAGAAGCCAGGAGCCTCCAACGGCCTGCTATGTACCGATGCTATAATAATAAAAGTCATACATTTCTTCAATATTTTCTTTAATTTTTGTAATTCATCTGACAAATTTGTAATTTGGCAACGCCGCAATAGCTCAGCTGCATAAAAACCACTCTGAATTCTACCAAGTCGTAGAACAGTAGTGTACCAAGCAAGAAATAAAACATTGTCAATCGTCGAGTCCATTATCTTGTCAAAAATACCTACATAATCTGAAACAAGATTAGAAAGTAGAAATTAGAAGATTTCTATTGACGAAACCAACATTCAGATTTTTGCTTTAATCTGTGCGTTCTGTAAATTGCAAGGCAAAAATCATCAAATCTTAACTATCTTTTCTTTTAAGTCTCAAGCAAGTTTGGTCCTTACAGCCGGATCAACATATCACTCTAGTCTGAGTGGAGTCTTATGTTGCCACGTTATTTATTCTGTTGCAACTTAACATCCTAGGATATAAAATCAAATAAATGTAACTCAAATTTAATTTAAGGCTGTTTTCGCAGCTAAAGCATATTGCGATTTGAAGTGGGCGTATCACTTACTTTTCTACACTGCTTACGTCAGACCCTACGTGACTTCCTAATGTGAAATCTGCACTGTTAATTTTTTTTATGTTTATTCAGTGGCGCCGACCTACGGGTTGTTTATTGACAATAAATACATTATTCTCCATTCAAATTAGTTTTGTCGGAATACTTTTTTAGATTGATTATCGTAGATAATGTTTTAAAAAGAATTAATCACATTTTTAATTTATATGTCTTAGCTAACTATAGTATTAAATAACAATTTGTGAAACGTGACTGCAAAAAACACCATGGTGTTTATTTATAATAAATTTAAAATAACATAAGAACATTATTATCAAAAAAATTACAATTTGTTGTCACAAACAAATAAAAAATTTCGCAGTTATAGCTTGAAAATGATTTCAAGAAGTTATTTATTTGTTAGAGAAAACTGATATTAGCGTAGTAAAAATTAAACAAAAAATATGTTATCTATAAAAATATATTTATCTATAAAAAATTGGTACCTGAGAAACGATCATAATAGTAAATGTATTTATCTGGCAAGTACTTCGAGGCGATGCACTGTGAGGAAAAAGTTCTCTGAATAGAATATACATTATTTTAATATATTTATAGGTTGCAGCTACATAAGAAAAGTATCCAATTGATGAATAAAACACAAATCATGGATAGTTATTTCATCATCATCATCAGTGGCATTACAGCTCGTCATGAGCCAAAGCCTTCTTCAGAACAATCTTCCATTCGCCCCTGTCCCTGGCAACTTTCTCCATACTTTAACTTCGATGTATTTTAGATCATCCTCTATGTTATCTTGATACCTAAGTTTTGGTCTTCCTCTGGATCGTCTTCCCACTGGTCCTCTTCGGTCGAAAATTTTTCTGATCGTTTCATCTTCATCTCGCCTAATTACATGTCCTATCCATCAAAGGCGTGCTAATTTAATAAATTTTACAACGTCAGGTTCCCCAAAACTTCTGTATAACTCAAAGTTGTAACGCCTACGCCACAAACCCTGTTCTTGGACACCTCCATATATTTTCCTCAGAATTTTTCTCTCGAAACGTTTAAGCAGTTCTTGGTCGTTCTATATCAGTGACTAAAGTATAGTTATTTAACTACTTAAAATATGTGGCAACATATTTTCAATATAAAAATTTTTCAATTTTGGCAATATTTGCTTCCAAAATTCCGGCTCGGCTTCTATCTGTAATTAGAAAATATTTAAATTAGTTTGTGTAATTTTGTATGTGCAGGTATCAGTATTAAGTATACGATAAATAATGATGTATAAATAATAATAATAGTAATCATAAAAATATTGTTTGAATACATTAAAAATTCTGACATGAAAAAAAGTTTATAAACTAATATAAATATGTACCTTATCAACAATAAAACCCATAGGTGTCCAAACAATAAAGTAGCAATATTTTTTCTGAGCTATTGCTAGCTGTCCTTGAACTTGATAAAAATAATTATCGGTGCGTTTTAATTTAAAACTATTTTCTTCACGTGTTAGGTATTTAATTTTTTTTAATTTAACAGCTTCTTCTGGGGACAACTTGCAAGCCGAATAGGGGCATTTTACTTCTACGATATGATCGTCATCAATAATGCCATCCGGACTCGCTGCAAGAAACGGATTTTCTGCAGAAATGAATAATCCACATTCGCGTACTTTTAAATTATATTTTCCTTCAAATTCCAGTTTTGCAATTGCTTCATGATCTTGTCCCCACCTTGTAGCAGCAGATCCGCGAAAATCTGAAAACAATATTTTTTTTGTGGTGTTTGCAGGATTTGTAGATTTCCTCAATTTGCATACAACTCCAAAATTAGAGGCTGTCAAACGATTGTGTCTGTATTCTTTCCACAAAAAATTTGTAGATTGGCCCCTGGTAGATTGTTCTATTTTTGCAATCTCCTCATTACTTTTTTGTAAGGATTCCAAAAAACTCTCTTTCTCGCTTATTGATATTTCTATATCTAATGCACCGTAATTTTTATCAGCTGGTGCAATTTTTCTTTTTTTCTTTATTACTGGGTGTAACTCTCTACGCAGTCTTCTTTTGTTCCCTATTTTTTTTTATTTGTTCTATGTATTTGTTTGTATATTTTCCTGGACTTTTCATGGTCATTTTCTTATGTAGGTCACTAAAGTAATGTTCTCTTTCATTGAATGATATCGCTGCAGCTTTACAACGTGTATCGTAGCTACCTCTTAAAACAAAATTAATTCTTTTACCCCCAACAAACTTTGAAATCACAGAGTTATATGTTTCTGCTGCATTATTATTCATATTCAACAATAAGCTATGAGTATGTTGAATTAGGCTGTTCCCACACGAGAGAATGTCATTCAATAATCCGCATTCTTCTAATTTCATAACAAAGTTTATTTCGTTTTCTTTGGATCCTTTACAAAAATATTGATCGCAGTTGGTATGTTGTCCAAAGACATGGTACGGACAATTTTTTATGTCTTTTATTAAGTTTTTTATTTGAATTTCCATACTATTTGTCTCATTTTTTCTGTATGCTATCGCTGTTTTGATTCCTAGTCTTAATCTCAGTATATTACTAGACAAACGTTTTCTTAATTCTGGCGCCACAGGTTTCATTTTAGTTGAAATTTTTTTTGCTGCCAAATCTCTTAATTTACTGCAATAATTGCGTAAAAGGTGATTTATGCATTCAATTTTTTTAATTAAAATATTTGGACCATATGGTTTTTTAATGCATAATGAATTATATACACTACTATCTCCATCACCTACTAATTGTATATATTTTAATCGATGCATCTCCACACTTCTTTTAAAACCTTCAACTATTATATCAGTTTCCATGGACGTGGATGATCCTTCCCAATTTTTAGAACATGTATGGGATTTAACTGTTTCATTTTTTGTGGCAGCTCTCGCGCATATAATACAGTATTTATTTCTTGTGGCAACAAATAAAATTTTTCCAGTTTTGGCACCGACTATGCAAGCCTAAAAAACAAAATATATAGAAATATTGTCTATATTGTCAAACCAACACACTTACTACACCTGAAGAAGCATCGTAGTTTACTTTATACGATCTTTTTGACCAAGCACCATCAGCTATAACGGTTATTAACCCATTTCCGTCGGAATCTACTTCACCAATTTCTTTGGCTAAAGCTAATTCCTCCCGTCCAGCCTCTTCTATGGAATCACAAAGTGTTTGGCCAATGATATCTGCAACTGTCTCCGTATGTTTTGCATACTGCCTGTAGGACATCACAGGTATATTTAATGCAGCGTGCTGCTGCTGTATGTCTGAATAACCAGACCCGGTGGATATAGTAGCCATCACTTGTGCTACATTCAAGTTCAGTGAATTGTTACCAGAATCCTCTGTTGCTATCTCCTTTTCAATATTGCACATTTGACATTTAAAAGTCAATGTACTTATCAATCCGTCCATTTTTTCTTTGATAATCTCCATATTAGAAAAGTTGCATGAAAATGGAGAATGATTATTCAAACCTTGAATAGATTTAATGAAAAAGTTTATGTCCACTATTCTTCTGCCTTCTACCGAAAAAGATGGTTTCTGCGGTGAGGCAATCTCAACTGACAGAGAATGACAGCTATTACTAGAAATAACGATAAAATTTAAAGTTAAATTATTTAAAAGTAAAACATTGGTAATATTTTCACCATAAACAAATAATATGTAAGGTCATGAACTCTCTATTTACTTACTTTACGGTAAGTAAATAAAAAAAAGTAAAAAGGGTTACTTACGAATCAACACTACAACTAGGTAAAGTAGATGTTTCTGCTAATTCTTGATTGAATGAACTATTTAATGAAGAACTTTTGTTTATAGTTGCTTTTTTGATTTTTAAGTTCCTAAAAATAAGAGAAAGAAACAAAATTATTCTAGGAAAAAGATACGAACTTAGTGAAGATAATCAACGCTATATATATACTATATAACTATTATATATATATATATATATATATATATAATATATATATATATATATATATATATATATATATATATATAAGTTAAATAAAAGCTTTTAAAAACGGTTGTAAATATATAAATAATAAATACTTACTGTAGTGCAATTGCTCTCCTTTTCTTTGGCCTAGGACGTTTACTGGGACTCATTTTTTATCTTGTCTCTTATAACTTATATCACTAACCTAATGTAATACTTAAAAATACGCGTAAACTAAAGAACTTTTAACTTATACCGCTAAACCAATAATATATTACTTAAACACACCCGTAAACTAAAGACTTTCAATGTTTTCAAAATAAATAAGAATACTGTAAACTGTAAAAACTAAGCAAGTTGATAAAGAAAATACAAGAATGAAAGAACTAAAATGGATTCTGATTCAAGCGAACTAACTGACCGTACCGTACGCTCATGAGATTTGACGTCACGAATACGATAACGATTAAGCGAAGCGACAATGATGAGGAACACGTTTCACTATTAGATTTCAGTATTTTTTAGCAATTTTCTTCAAAGTTTGAATACGCTTTTCTCGATTATTACTGGACACAGAAAGATGAAAAAAAAATCAACGATTACAGAAAAAAAAACTCTTTCAACTGATGGGCGTAAAAAGTTTGGTTATAATAGAACGTTAAACAGTATAATCCAATTTTATAACAGAAAATTCAAAAAAATAAAAAAAGTAAAACCATCAGTTTAAAGGCAACATAATTTCGTATAACATGTCCAAATTTCGAGACATTTCGTCGGTAAATAACAGAGAAAAAATTTTGGTGCACCGATAAAACAGCCTTAACAACATTTTAAAGGTTTTTACCCATGTATTTAGTGGCTCAAAACATGTAAATGCAGATAGCACTGTTGATGGAATATAAGCAAGGTTTTTACAGTCTCTGCCGCCTCTTGCATTTCGACCGCCATCGTTTTCTGTCCATCTGTTCGTCTTCTTTGATGGCTGTATCTGTCATTATGTGCCATACTTTTTCTTCCCAGGCAACTGAAGGCTTTCCTATTCTTCTTCTTCTGTATTGTTGTATGTAATTTAAAGCTTTCTTTGGCCATCTATCTTTATTCATTTCACGTGACCATACCACTCTAGTTGTCTCGTTTCAATTCTGTCTACACTGTGATATATAGAGTATTTGTCCTGCTTCTAATATCTTCATTCCTGATCTGATCTTTTTGAATACACCACACGCTCTCCTTAGAAAATCCATTTCTACTACTTCTATTCTTTTTCTATCTGTTTTTGTGATCTGCCAAACTTCTGCCCCATAAGTCATAATAGGCTCTACCAAGATTCGATAGATTGTCAATTCCGTTTCTTGTCTAATATCTTTAGACCGTAGTAGAGAGTTTAGAATGTTAACTGCTTTTTTTCCCTGCTGCGTTCTGTTTTCGATGTCTCTTTTGGCAATCCCTTCTTTAGATATTATAGATCCGAGATTTTTATATTCATTGCATGTTTTTGTGTTTCTAATTTCTAACTCTGGATCTCCTTCATCACCTCTGATTTTAAGATACTCCCTCAGACATATTCATATTGAGGCCCTATTTTTCATATTCTTTCTTTAGTTTTCTAAACATGTAATCCATGTCTTTCTTATCATTCGCTACGACCACTTGATCATCTGCGAAAAATAAAGTTGTTAGACATTTACCACCTCCTATGTCTATTCTCATTTAGGATATTTGTTTCCTCCACTGTTCTAGCGATGATTGAATATATATTTTAAATAAGGTCGGAGATAGACAACATCCTTGTTTAAGTCCCTTTGTTATTGGAAATGATTCACATATAAAGTTTTCTTCTTTAACGTCACCTTTTGCATTTTTGTATATATTTGCGATAGCATCCACATACTCTCTACTGAGAACTACTTTCGTCAATGTTTGAAACAGTTTTTTCAAAGGTACCCTATCGTATGCCTTCTCTAAATCTACAAACAGTAGGTGGGTATTCCTTGCCTTCCGTTTTTCGATTACCTGCTGCAGAACGAATATACCATAAGTGCACGATCTTCCTGCACGAAATCGATTTTGTTCTTGTATGTCTTCGTATTCTGATTCTATTCTTTCTTTTATTATTCGACCGTACAACCTCTGGAGTGTTTTAATACATACCTTTGGTAAAGGAATTTTTAAATACATTTTTTGTGATACATGGTATACAGTCAGCTACAGGAATTTAGTTTACTTGTGTATTTTCAATCAGTTCATCATTGACTTTCACTCCATAGTCTTTATCTTGCAAAGTCTGTTTGAAAATTATACCCGAGTAAATATCCAATAACATCGGGGATAAAATGTATCCCTGTGGATGCCTCTTTAAAAGTATCATTTGTCGGTTAATCTTACTTTGACTCATACGAATACTTTCTGCTTCCAATACAAGTTTTCTGTGATACGTAGGTCTTTACCATCAATGCCTTTGGTTCTTAATATGTTCAAAAGCGATCCATGCTGGAAATCCACCCCATCGAAAGCCTTTAAATTACTTGATCTATTAATTATTGGTATACTACTTAAAAGTGAAACTGGAACAAACCATGAAGTGGAGATATCCAGGAGTGGCTAGTATACCTGTTGAATACAAAGCACGTGGTGGTCGTGTGTATTAAGGTATAAAAAAATTTTTATACCTTAATACACACGACCACCACGTGCTTGGTATACTACCATCTTCAAATAATACTGAATTAACAATATAAATAATCTTGCGGACGCAAGTTTTTTTTTCGTATACAACGGATTTTATTATTTTTACATTTTTATTTTCAATTGAATCTATACGACAGTTCTTCGTATGTTCCACTTTGTGTTGAGCCTTCTTCTCAAGCGGTTCGTTGAGGTTACAATATCTTCTTCGGGAATATAAAAGAGAGCGCCAAAATTTTCTTGTCTTCTTTATTTATCCTCCATATTATTTAATGACCTGTCTTTGTTGGGTAAAATAGACCAAACTATTAAATCAGTTCTGTCTTTTGATAAGAAATGGCGCTTTCTCGCTTTTTTTCTAAAAACGGTACTACAGTTGGACGATCACATGTGAACTTGCGTGCTAATATTATTATATCAATTCCTTCGTATAGATACAGCTATTCAAGGTTGGTCAAGAATCATAACATCAGTTTTTTGCAAGTAAAAATCAGTAAATTCGTATTATTATTAAACGTTTTGGACCAACGTAGAAATTCGTGGGAAAAAACATAGTTCCAAAAAAAAATACAAGCATTGTTCATCCAGCTTTTCTCACGGCTAAACAAAATCGTCATAAAAATCAATCAATTAAAGTAGAATTTATGCAATCTCCACCTTGTTGGTCATATTTAACTCGCTGTGACTTCTAACTGTTCTAAAATTCGAAAAATTACATCAACAAAGACGAAATATATAATACAAAAATTGACGAAATGTTTACGTTCAAATTTCAAATTATTTATATCAAACAAACAAAAAAATATATTATAAATATTTTGTGACCTTTATCTTGAAAACTCTGAGCATCTTTACTTTAAATTTTACCCCATCCTCCACCTAACCTCCCACTTAGCTAACTTACATTCCACATCAACTACTTTTTTCTATATTTCTATTAGGAAGAATCTTTCCAGATTCGGGAGCTAGTTCAGTGTCCTGGCGCCTCAGCCCTTCAAGTTCGGGATATAAGTCGCAGTCCCAAATGTCGGAATCGGTAACACCCTCTCCAACATCAACGCCACACCCTACTGCTGAAATCAGGGAGGACATTGGCTGCGAAGACGAGCAGCAGGAAGATGAGTGTCTGGAAAAGCCTGATGATAATCATATTGTGTGGGCTGTTACGGATATTCAGAATGTACCTAAGGGAAGCCTGATCATCAATCCACAGGTAACACTTGTGTCACATTTTTACAATATTGCCCTAGTAGAACGACTTTTCGTAAAGCTAAACTAATTGTGTGGGATAACGCTTATTTTTTTCATCACTATCAATTGTTGCGAAGATTTTTTAATTCGTATATTTTAACAATTTTTTATTTAGACGGGCCAACCTTTGAAGAATGATGACGGCAGCCTCTACCATTATGACCCAGACAATCTACCACCAAACATCAGCCTCACGCCTGCAAAACCACCACCTTCCTCTTCACCGAAATCATCTCCGCAACAATCTCCAAAGAAATCACAATCTAACAAACAATCACCATCCAAGAAGACGCATATTGCAAATAGTTCAACAAGTCCTAGTTTACCGTTCTCACCTCCATTACCGGCAAACGGTAGTAGTACGGCACAAAAAAGTTTTACGTATGTTCAAAATGAGCCACAGCAATTCGCTGCGTACCACACTAGTTATAGTTCATCACCAGCTGTTCCTGAACAGGCCACCGTCTTTCAACAGCCGTATATCGTTTATTCTGCGCCGTATGGGGTTTACATGCCACAACAGTATGATGGGAGAATGGTAGGTTGCAATTTTTTGTGTTAGTTATACTATACATATCAGTTAAAGAATTTATATATAAATTATAGGCAATAAAAAGAACATTTTTTGTACTTTTCTATTTGTGCTGTTATAAAAAATTTTGACTTCGATTTTTAAACCGTAGGAAGTTTCACCAACAGTAGCAGTGTCAGAGGTAGGAAGCCAACCGTATTACCTTCCCGAAGGTTCAGCTCCAGCCCCCCCTTCAGTGCAAACAGTTACTTACCAGCCGACACAACCAACCCCGTATTGGAACCAACAAATACCTTACTACCAGAACACCACACAGCCAGCTGCTGCTACTCCACCTCGGTATCCGTCAGTTCCGTTACAAACAACGATACAGACGCAGACACAACCAGCGTTTGTATCGCCAGGTTATCCCGCGACCAATTTCATTACGTCTTCGGCCATTCAACCCACACCAGAAATCCAACCAGTATATCCCGGTCAAGCAGTACAGGTAGTATACCAGAGTCAAGGCGCGCCACCGAATCCAGTATATTATCAAAATCAGCCGCCCATAATCTACAGCCAAAATCCAATGTATCCGCCTGTTTCCACTACGTACCCCCCACCGGTAGCACAACAGCCGGTGGCACCACAACAGAGCCTACCGGCGTATCCGCAAGCTACGTCAACACCGAATAGTTGTCCGTCCAGTACAGGACCGGTTCTGCCCGGTGTTGGACCTGATCAGCAGACACTGTACAACTTAGCGCAGAGCATACAGCAGATGAACTTGGGGGGAAATGGTCACTGCCAGGCATATTTATCCAATAAAGGTATTTTTTGAGTTATAAATTTTTTGTTTTTAAATTTAAATTTTTACTACAGTAAGAATTGAGCAAACAAGTTGGCCTACTAAACGTCACAGGTGTTGAAAGTGAAATCATACCCTACACCTGACAATAATTTGCAACAAAGCTTTACCTACTAGATCTACCAGGCATTTCTAGCTCCATGTGTGCCATCAATTTGTAGTACATACATCACTAACCTAATTATAATATTATCTACAATAGCAAATAGAAACGATGGAAACTCATTACACGAGTGCAAAAGCATCACTCATTTTATATCTTGAACAAGAGATACAAGTCATGCTAGTGAGTAGAAAACATATAGAAAGAACTTTACCCAACTTTGAACTCTCCAAAATCACATGATACGATGCACAATAAGATTCACGACTGGGCATAGAAGACAGAAAAATATGCATGTGGTTCTTTTCGTGTATTATTAATTTGACCGGGGTACTTAATTGTACTCACAGAGATGAACAACAATAAATCGCCAGGAAAAGACTGTAGAAATGCTAAAACATGGTGGGAAAACAACTAGAGAAGTTTTGTACATACTTATGAATAAAATTTTAATGACAAAACAAATACCCAACAGTTGGAACGAAGCAATAACACTGTTACTATTTAAGAAAGGAGATAAAAAGGATCTAAAGAATTACAGACCCATAACTTTATTAAATGTGATGTACAAACTATTAACCAAAATATTAACAAATAGATTAACAACTAAATTAGATGGATACCAGGCAAGAGAACAAGCCGGATTTAGAAAGAGCTTCAGTACAAGTGACCACCTTTTAACGATGAAGATTTTAATCGAAAAAACTAACGAATATCATATCCCGCTATACATGGCATTTATTGACTTTGAGAAGGCATTTGATAGTGTGGAACACTGGGCAGTACAGAATTCCCTACAAAACAGCAGAATAGACTACCGATATACCGACTTAAATACAAATATATACAACAAGGCAACAACAACTATTAAGCTAATGAAACAAACGGAGCCTATTAAAATAAACCGAGGAGTAAGACAGGGAGATACCATCTCGCCCAAGTTATTTAACCAAGCGCTAGAAAATGTTTTTAAACGACTACACTGGGATGACTTGGGAATTAATATAAACGGGCAAAATCTGAATCATTTACGATATGCTGATGATATTGTATTAATAACAGAAAAAAGTGAAGAATTACAAAGAATGATGGAAGAACTAGATAGAGAATCGACAAAAATTGGACTCAAGATGAATTATAGTAAAACAAAAACCATGACTAATCAACCAGAAGAACTTATTACAGTGGCACAAACAAAAATAGAACAGGTAAAAGAGTATATATATCTAGGCCAAATCACTAAATTAAATAAAGAAAATCAGACCGAAGAAATAAAGAGAAGAATAAGATTCGCCTGGGCATCATTCGGAAAACTGTCTTATATTCTAAAGAATTCAAAATACCCCCAATACTTAAAAACTAGAGTCTTCAATCAATGTATACTCCCTGTCCTCACATATGGCTCTCAGACATGGACGTTTACAAAGGAAAATATGGAAAAAATAGCAAAGACAGAAAGATCCATGGAAAGACAAATGCTGAACATTAAACTATCAGACAAAAAAAGAAACGAATGGATCCGTAATAAAACAAAAGTGAAAGATGTCTCAACCCAAGTAGCAAAGCTTAAATGGAAGTTCGCCGGACACACCCTAAGGCAGAAAGATGAAAGATGGAATAAAACAATTATACATTGGAGACCATGGAATCACAAACGTAAAAGGGGAAGGCCACAAATGCGATGGTCAGATGACCTGAAGAAACACGCCAGGTCAAAATGGATGCAAATTGCCCAAGATAGAGAAGCATGGAAGAAGGAGCAGGAGGCCTATATCCAAGGATGGATGTTAAGGGCTGTATAGATAGACTTAATTGTATATAAATTACAGTTTCGTCTATGGAGTAAATTTACAATTTCTCACCTTGGCCAAATACTCCATTTTTTCTTTATTAACGATAATTTTCTTTCTGCATGGTAATTTTTTTACTTATTTCTATCAGGTCAACAAGCACAATACGATTACCGACAGAGACACGGTAATAATGGCCTCAAAGGAAAACAATTCAAGTACTTCCTAATGGGCTCTAGTCAGAGCAGTACCGGAACGAGCTCTCCGGCTGCTACCGTTATAGCTGCGTACGCTCCACAAAATCCTGGAGTGTATAGGACACCGTCGGAAACGCCGCCTCATCATTTTTCGTTCCCGCCGAACTTTTCTTCGCCTCCTATGTTTAAGCAGGTAAGGATTTTAGTTTTGTTTCGGTATTTTACCAGTTATATTTGAGTGGCAGTTGTCTACATTTATATCGGTTCGGGTTCGATTCTATCATTGATATTATTTGAAGGCTCAATAAAAAGAGAAATGGTCAAATCAGAGATTATACCTTAATTTAACTTATCTTCGCTAAATAATGCAACTGAACTGACCATTATCAATAGTAAAATTAACAAAACACTCTACTGTAACAATTTAAATGAATACCTTGTCAATATTGTGTAAAAATCTTTCATTATTATATGTATGGTTTGTTTAGGTTCCGAATATAAGAGCTACAACACCAGGAACTTCTAAAAGTAGTCGATCTCCAACTCCAGCAAGCGATGTTACTTATTTTGAGAGACAGAAAATGCCTCTTTCTACGAATTTATACCAAGGGATGCCTTATATGGTACCCAGTAAGTATACTAGAATTATATCTGCATAAAATAGCATTATACTCGTACACTAATTTTAATAACTAATAAAAATAATGTGGTGCACTTTATGGATACATGAATTCGGCTAAAAATTGTGAAACAATGGATTATTTCAGGTTAATTGAGTTGGTTTCAGGGGACTTCGACAAATTTCAGGCTTACTTGAAACGTTTCAGTATAGGTCAGGTAATTTCAGGAAGCTTTGGAGACTTTCTGACTGCTTGAAATCTTTCAGTAACCGCCATGAGAACTTTTTGTAAGCTTACCAACGACTTCGGAGATTCGGCCACTTCTAGGCAACTTAAAATGTTTCAGTAAGTTCCAAGATAGATTAAAACGTTTCAGTAATCGCTTGGAATATTGTAGAAGATTCTTCATGTGGTCAGAATCATCGAGCTAGATTTAGTTTTCTTCGGAAACTTCTAGGTAGCTTCAATAATATTTTGAAATGCCTTAGAAGTCATTATATGGCTTCAAGTTAACCTAGATGTTTATAGAGCACTCCATCGTTTTAGGTCAGTTTCAAACCTTTCATTATTTGTATGTAATATTTTAGAGAGTCTTCGGAAACTTCTAAGCAGATTAAAATTTGTCAGTAATCACCTTCAGAACTTCTTGGAAGGTTCTCAAATGACTTCAGGTCAACCAAACTGTTTTCAGGGATTTATCACAAGCAACTTGACATTTTTGATAAATGGTCTGAAATGTTCTAATGTAATCCCAAATGGTTTCTGAGGAACTTTCAGTATTTCGAATGCTTTAGGGATTCTGAATAACCTCAGACAATCTTAAACAGTTCCAGTGGGCTTCGAAAAATGTCATACAACTTCAAATTTTTCAGTAATAGGCTTCAGAACTTTTTAGAAGCTATTTAGTTACTTTAGGTTATCCAAGATGGTTTCAGTTGATTCTCTTCGAAACTGAAATACTTATAATTTGGCGCTTTCATGAAATACCTCCAAGTTTCAGATCAGCTTGATACTTTTCGGTATTGGTCTAGAATGTTTTGTGGAGTATACATCAGAGAATCTTAAGCAGTTTCAGGAAGCTTCAGCAACTTACGGACAGCTTTAGATGTTTCAGTAATGGCCGTCAGCACTTTTTAGAAGCTTCTCAATAAGATCATCTAAGATATTTTCAGTTGGCTTTGTTAACTTCCAGGCAACTTAAAACGTTTAAGTAATGTTCTAGAATATTTTAGGCGGTCCTGCAAGACTTCAAGTCGTCTGAAATGTTTTTAAATTGTTAGAAGGGAGTTTCAAAATGTTTCAGTAGTGACCTAAAATGTTTTATGAGGTTTTGGATACCTCCAGATGTCTTAAAAGATTTTAGGACTGTCTATCACAACTTTTTAGAAACGTGATTTTGGACAAAGGAAGATGTTTTTAGGAAACTTTGGTAACCTCCAGAAAAATTTAAACATTTTAGAGATTTCTGGGCAACTTCAGGTCATTTAAGAGGGTTGTATCAGAAGTATGTCTCAAGTTCAAGATAACTTAAACCGTTAGTAAAGGTGTGGAATATTTTAGAGAATGCTTGGATGTCTTTATATCTGTTACATTGATTTCATTGGGCTTTGGTAACTTTCAGGTAACTTGAAATGTTTTAATAATGGCCTATAATATTAAGAGCCTCTAGATAACATTACGTCTACTAGGAGGGTTTCAGGGTGCTACAAAAGCGGAAACTACCAAAAGTGTATTAGTAATGACCTAAAACGTCTTAAGATAACTTTAAGTTAACTAAGACGGTTTCAGTTTTCTCCCCCAATTTTATGGATAACTTGAAAATTTCAGTAATGATCTGAAATATATGAAGAAGTTCTGGATACCTTTCTTAATCTCAGTCCCAGGAGCCCCATTAAGCCATCTAGTTCTAACTAAGATGGTTTAATGGGGCTTCGTAAAGTTCTAGTCAGCTGAAAATGTTTTCAATGTCTTGGATTGTCGTAGAAAATTTTAGAAATACTTCAGACATCAGCAAATCTGTTTACAACAAGTTTACGATATATATACGATATATATACGATATATATACGATATATATATATATATATATATATATATATATATATATATATATATACGATATATATTTATATATATATATATATATATATATATATATATATATATATATATATATATATAGTAAACTCTTAAATATTGGGGAAATCTGCAAAAAAAACTCTAATGTGTATCAATTATTTCACCTAACGTTTTCGCCAAAGAGAATTAATTTGGCTTCTTCAGGGCTGAAAGAGAATAAATTATAATTAGCTACCATATATTATCTAATAAAAAACATTTACCTTACCGTAAAATTTTAGAAATGTCGAGTTATGATGTTAAAAAGCTTTAGCTAGTAACAACATAGTGGTGTTTTTTTGTTACTATGTGCATATATATATATATATATATATATATATATATATATATATATATAGGGTGGTGAATCGTCAAACGGGCCATAGGAAACTCAATGAGAAATTCTAAATTGTTGAATTCCTGGTTCCCTAATTATTTTACACCATAAGTCATGGGAAACTATTTGTAGAGGAGTCAAATATGTATCGAAAACAATTGTTAAAATTGTTCTACGACTTAAACGTATTCCAAAAGTTTGCTAAAATATAATACATTTTTCAGGCCACCCCTAAAAGTCAGGCCAGACGCCGTGAAAAGAATGTGTATTACGTGTTGCGTTTTGTCAAATTGACGTTTCTAATATTTGACAATATTTAAATCAACTATATTATATTTATCTATGATTTAAATGGCCAAAATTTTGTGATTTATTATATAAAAGAAAAATTAAGTTGATTAAAAAATGTACTCAGTTAAGGAGAAAAGAGCAGTAATAAAAATGTTTTCTTCATGTTTTATTATAACATTTGTTATAGTTTTATTTTTAGAAATTATCATATATTATTATTAGGAATAAAGATCACAGTAACAGTGTATTGGAATTCATTGAATTGTTGTATAACTTAACTTAACATGGAATTAAATTTTAGTGTATTAGAATATCTTACGTTAAATAAAGATCCGGTAGTGACAGGAAAAGGTTCGCGCTATTGCCTGAATACAACATTATGCGATTTTTCGTCAACTGAGTACATTTCATTATATTGATCGATTTGTAAACAATATAATTTATTGTTCACAAAGTAATATTGTTCAGTAGTAGTAGTATTTAGTTAAATTCATTGTTTATAATTTAATCATAAAATAAAAAAAATTGACAATTCAAATTGTCAAACATCTGACATCGATATGATAAATGGATAGAACACACACTTTTTAATATATTCTTGTATTACGTGTGTCCTAACTATTAGGGGTGGTCTGAAAAATCTATTATATTTTTGCAAAATTTTGAAGTACATTTGATTCGTAGAACGGTTTTAACATTTGTTTTTAATTCAGAATTTAGTCCTCTACAAATAGTTTTCTATGACTTTTGATCTAAAATAATTAGGGAAGCAGCAATCCAACAATTTAAAATTTCCCATTGAGTTTCCTATGGCCCGTTTGACGATTCACCACCCGGTATATATATATATATATATATATATATTATATATATATATATATATATATATATATATATATATGTATATATATATATGTATATATATATGTATATATATATATATATATATATATATATATATATATATGTATATATATATATATATATATATATATATATATAATATATATATATATATATATATATATATATATTATATTTATATATATATGTATATCGCAGAGAGAGAGAGAAACTTAAAAAAGTTCGTCAGATTTTTGTATCCACCAAATGCACCGGACACGTATGGAAACTTATTTTATAATTTTGTGCAGGTACTGACCCTAGACTTATTTCTGGAAGAGGTCAACCAAACGTTTACCGACAGCCAAGCACGCAAGTCATTAGGCCGACCAATCAAGGGGCTGATAATCGAAATAGGAATCGGAAGACGAAGTAAGTTCTGGATTTCCTCGTTTTCTTTTCTAAACACCTTAATGTCATTTTTCAGAGCTATATTTTCTTTTCGTAAGCTTTAATTAAATGTCTTACTGTTAATCTAGGGATTTCAGTTCCAGTTCTTTTCTTAATTCTGCTATTTGTTTTTTTTTAACTCCTTATCTCTTTCAATAGCAGATCGAATACACTTCCCTGAGATCTTTCTGTTTTTGTTGTTTTTTTCCGAAGATCATCGTTTTCGTTTCTTTTGCTTTTCACGTCCTCATCTGTGCTGTAATCGTCGTTATCAATTTATTTGTCTGTATTTCCACGACCAGTTATTTTGTAATGTTTTTTAATTGCGTAAAGAGTAAAGCCCACCTCGACAGTTCAGAACATTTAAACTTTATTTATCCCATAATATCCAATTTTTTAGATTGACAAATATTTATAGTACTTCATACGTTAATTTAAAAAATATGTCGTACTTCGTACGGGTGATTTTCTTTGTAATTTTCTATTCTTATCTTACTTTGTAACACACGGATCACTCTTATGACACTTTTATTCTGAAAAAAAGTTCGTAGAAAGTTAATATTGGAAAACATTTTCTACTACCCATAATTCTAGGGGTGGAGTACCAAATTGTGTATTAAACATTGCAATTTTCTCGTTATTTGTTTCTGATACGATTTTTTTGTTTATAGGGCCAACAAGCAGACTGGTTTACCGCCAAGTGGAAAATAGGCTTAAGAGAGAGGTTTTTAAAAGAGTTAACTATATGATATTAAAAAATGAAAGAAATAAATATGAGAAATGTTAAAAATATTAATTTATTGTTCACATAGATTTTAAGCATTCGAAATTTGTTGATAAACGGAGGTAAGGAGTTCCTTTTTGCGTTGTAGGTGCCACTTTATGGTTATTTTAAAATTTTGACATATTTTGTATAAAGTATCGGTATCTCTTTTTCTAATTTGAATATTTGAAGACTTTTCTAATCTAAAGTAAAGAAGAAAAAACATTTATTTCTGGCTAGAAAATTGTGCTGCTAAAAAAAATGCTCACCATCACCATCCAGTGACTGATCTAGAAAATCATTTAGATTACCAACCAATTTGAATAAGAACCGCTGACTTATAAAAAGTTCCCACTTTTTTAAGATATCGCAACACAGCGAACCCTTCAGAAGCTCATAACAATGACAGGGCTGGGTTGACGATTTTACATATTTTCCTTTAAAATAACTACACATAATTTTTTGGAATCAAATGTATTTTTTTCAAGTGATACGTCATTTAAAAGTGTATTTTCTATTATTTGTCCACCTACTGTTTGCTGTTCATCGTGAATATCTGTATGTTCCCTCTTTAACTATAAATTTAATTATTACACGTTTTTGATGTCGATACAATCGTCCCTATCTTCCGTTATATATTAATTCCATTGTGGACGCCTCTTAGCGAAAATTTGGAGTCGTACCGATAGAGACTTAAAGAAGACCCAACCTATATATCAATGTTGAAAAATTGTACAGCTTTCCTTGCCGCTAATTGAAAAATATTATTGCTGATTGCGTGATTATTATTATCTAAAAATTTAAAATCGGCAAACCATGTACATGTTTCTACGGTTTCGCAATACTATTAAATTATTTCTTCGTATAGTGACCTTACGAATTCACTAGTAGAAATTGTATCAAAGCATGACCTAGTTGGCTCCACTGCGGACCGTTCAGAAACTCATAAAAATGACAGTGCTGTGTTGCCGGTTTTACATATTTTCATTAAAAATAACTTCACGTTATTGTTTGTGATACATTATTTAAAAGTGTCACTTCTACTATTTTTCGCATTATGTTAATCAAAAACAATGCGGTTTTGTCTGCACTGTAGCAATTTGTGTCTGCCAATGTCATAGATCTCTCCGTCCAAGTGAGAGCGCCCACCAAACTGGCGTGGCAAGTAGCAAGTAGCACGCGTCTAGCATGTTACTTAAAATTTAACCAATGCAAACGAATGATTAGAATGAATGACGCCACCGTCATTTTGGTGTGCGCTGAATCATTCGTTTTCATTGGTTACATTTTAAGTAACATGCTAGACGCGTGCTACTTGCTACTTGCCATGAGAGTTTGGTGGGCGCTCGCCCCAAGGTTATTAGATTTCTGAACTCTTCGTTGTTTGGAAAATGCGTTCCAGTCAATGTAATGTAAAGAAGAGTGCACATATATGATAATGTTGTTAAATTGTGCAGCTTTAGCTCGAAAATGGAAAAACTATTGCTGAATATGTGGTGATTATTGGGAAAAAATGTAAAACCGGCAACCCAACACTTCTTAGGATTTCACAACACTTCTTCTTGGGATTTAAATTATTATCAATGCGTATCATAAAGTAGTATCAAAGCCTTACGTAGTTGTCGATTTTACAATTTTCCCTAAAAATCACACCACCTATTTTTGTCTACATTTTACCATTGAAAATTGTCGACTATAAGTTTCTTAACGTTGAGAACTCGCACTTAAAATTTCTTCCAGGTTGTACGTATTTAAATATTTTTGTTTTCGGTACTGCGTTCTTATTTTGAACCTTTTGATAAATGTGTAAACTCAAAAAAATTGCATTGCTTAAAAATAATTGCACATTTGATTTTTTTTTCTTCTTCTATAAGCAATTCTGCTTGTTCATTGGCGGATTCATACCTCTATGGAAAGTTGCCACTTCATATTTTGCGCGGTCGTCCGATACTTCTTCTGCCGATTGGTGACTTATCTCTTGCTGTTTAGACGATAGGGGTCTCATTCATTTTGCTTATGTGGTTATTTCATTCTTTTTCTCTATGTAATGTCCATTTATACACTGTACGTTACATATTCTTCAAATGTCTTCACTTTTTATTTAAAAATCCTTTATAAAAGGTATGTACTTAAAACACCCTATCGGGTCTTAATTATATACCTTTTATAAAGTATTTTTAAATAAAAAATTTTGTGATACATGGTATACAGTGAGCTGCAGGAACTTAGTTTCCTTGTGGGTCTTCACGTTTCTTTCGATCCCTCGATCGAAGAAACCTCCAGTTTCCGGCAAATTGATTCTTCATCTGGCTAATTACGAAACATTCAAGTACATTCATGTACTATTTTAAACCCAGAAAGTCCTAATATTCAAAAAGGGTCTTATTAAAAAAATATTGATGTAGAAGATAACGGGATGAATGTTGATGTGAAGGAAAGTACTTCGGTGGAGAATGTCAGAAAGGATCTAACTTTGAATACCGAAAATCTCATTGAAGCTACGAAAATCGACACCATAACTTCAACATTGAATTTGAAGAACCTTTTGAAGGATCAGAATCAAGATATCATCCAAATACTTCGTCGGATTCTGAATATGCACCTGTCAGTGTCGCTAGACGCAAAAATTTAAAGTGGCACCTAACGAAGAATGCACTGTAAATAATATACAGCAAAAAAAAAAGAAGAAAGATGGATCAGTATTTACCATAAAGAGAAATGAAACCAAGATCTATTTTAGCAAAGTGTCTAGCAGCAAAAGAAAAAAAGGAAGTGTTCAATGTTAACCGATGAGCAACGAAGGAAAATTCTTGATGGGTTTTGGTATGAGATGAATTGGCATAAACGGAAGTTATTTGTGTGTACCCTAGTTAATAAACATCCAACAATGCAAAAAAGAACACAAAATAAAGCACGGTAATTTAAGTTTATTTTATCATTTGAAAATAGATAGTACCATAATTCCGGTATGCAAGAAAATTATTTTCTTCACATTAGGATTGGGTGAATGTAGTGTTCAAAACTGAGTGAAAACTAGTTGTGACTCTGGTATATCAAAAGTAGCTATTGGTAAAAGTAAATATTTTTTGAAAAACTACCAAAGATATCCTCCCATTGTTGCCGTTCAACAACGAGTAAACTTTATTTGGAAACAACTTTTCAATCTTATAAGGAAGTGTATGACGTATACAAAAAATATGAGCCACAATCTGCTGTCGGATATGTTTTTTTAAAGGAAATCAAAAACACAAACATTGATGTGTATCATCCCAGGAAAGACCAGTGTGATTTATGTTTTTCGCATAAACTGAGCAATATAGAGCAAGAACATTATGAATCACACATTAGCCAAAAAGATCGCGTTAGAAAGGAAAAAATAAACGATAAAGAAGATGCGTTGGAATGAAAACTGTATTTGTGATGGATGTCCAACTTGTCCTTGTCGTCCCAGCAAGCACGGTATAATTTAAACAGAAACTAATATGCCATAACTCCAGCATATATAATTTACCAAATGATAAGGTTGTTCTTATGTATGGTATGAGGGAGAGGGCAAAATGGATGCCAACTCCTTTACATCTTGTATAATCGATTTTTTAAATGAAGATCTGGATGCCCAAGGAAAGGGCATCATATATATATATATATATATATATATATATATATATATATATATATATATATACATTTAATAAATATGGCTATATACTGCTTATTTTACTGTTTTATTTATATATAATGTATATAATTTTTAAACTTTTAAGAATAAAAATTTTATTTTTCTTCTGTCATATTGTTATTTTGTATATAAAAAAGGGGTAAGAGAGATGAAAATATGTTATCAAAACCTTTTAAGTCATGAAATTAAATACTATTTAAATTTCAAAAACTCACACGTTTTTTTTTCGAAAAAAAAAATTTAATCATTGTCAGAGATAATTAACTCTTAACTAGTCGCTACATGGTCAAAAAGACCGCACGTATTAAAAATTACTAATATTTCGGAAAAAAAATACATTTGGCAACCACGGCCTTCAGTAGCCTACTCATTTGATACAAGGAGCCTCAGTACTAAATCAGAGTAGCGGGAGGTTTGTTGATTAGGAGTTACAACGCAAAGGTCATAATTTCCGCGAGCGTCTAGTCAGCTAAAAAGTTTTTATAAATCGTTTTATTGTGTTTCTTATCACCTTAAGGTATTTATAAACGCTAGTTTTTTAAATAATATACTATTATACTTTTGTCTTATTGTTTAGTAACCTTTTGAATATACCTCTCTTTCTTTTACTATGTAATTAGTCATCAAATTTTAAATCACTTTACAGCAAATTACTATTACCATATTTCATAATTTTCTTCATTGAGAATCAAAAATGTTCTATTATTGAGAATCAAATATTAATTTTTTTTAAATTTTAAGCTACAGCAAACTTTTATATATAACTTGTTTGGCTTTATATTTAGAATGGACTATGAGAAGGAACAAAGGAGACTTCAAGCCCTCGTGGAAGAAGAACCGCTTGATATAGAATATGACGACGACGATGACGAGAATGAAGTAAATCCGGAAGTTATTGATGAGAGGTCGGAAGATTCGGAAAGCGAACAAGAACAGGATTTAGAGGAAATAGGAGAAGTTTTACTGAATAATCTACAAGAAGAAAGTGTTTTTAGGGAAAAAGATGGTACAGTGTGGAGAAACCATCAAAGAAAAAACAAAAAGTTTTAAGACATTTATGAAATATGGAGTTATTTTATTGATGAGAACATGATTTACATAATTGTAGAATCCACTAATAAATATACTGAAAGTATAGCAAACAATTTCTCTAGGGAGAGGGATGCAAAGCTTCCATCCAACATCCAACAAACCCATCTGAAATTCGCGCTCTCATAGGCCTTATAGGCCTTTTATATTTGGCAGGGACCTATAAAGCCCATCACCTGAATACAGAAGATATATGGGAAACTAATGTCGAAGGTATCGAAATATTTAGACTAGTTATGTCCGTATTCCGATTTTGGTTTCTTCTAAGATGCATTAGATTTGATGATAAGGTCGATCGTGAAGAACGTAGGAGATTGGATAAGATGGCCGCCATCCGAGTATTTTTTGACAAATTCGTAGAAAAGTGTAAATAGGGATATAACTCTTCGCAAAATTTAACATGCGATGAAATGTTTCCTGAATTTTTAGGGAATTGGCCTTGGATACAATATATTCCAAGCAACCCTCAAAGTATGGGCTCAAAATTTTTAGTTTATGTGATGCTGAAATGTATTATACCATAAATATGGAGGTTTATGTGGGTCGTCAACCAGATGGCCCAGTTACTGTAGACAATTCCCCGAAAGAAGTTGTAAAAAGAATGTGTGCGCCAATAAAGAATTCTGGGCGCAACATTACTCTAGATAATTGGTTCATTAGCATTCCTCTAATAGATGTTTTAAAAAAAGAATTTAAATTGACTGTTGTGGGTACCATTAGAAAGAACAAAAGGGAACTGCCCCTGAATTACTTCAAGGATCTCGTCCTCTAAAATCAAGTATGTTCGACTTTAGCGATACATGTACCTTAGTGTCGTATATCCCCAAAAAGAAGAAAGTTGTATTGCTTGTTTCAAGTCTACATGATGACGGCGCTATAGATAGAGAAACATTTGAACATTATAAACCAGAAATTCTGACGTTTTATAACAAAACAAAAGGCGGGGTTGACGTCGTTGATCAGCTATGCTCCTCTTACAATGTTTCGCGAAAAACAAGACGTTGGCTCATGGTAATTTTTAACACCATACTAAATATCGCAGGCATTAATTCGCAAGTGATTCATGCAAGTAATAACCTTGCTGATAATAAAATGCTTAGCATTTTCTCTTATGGGTGAACATCTACGGGTCCGAGCAACAGTAGACAATTTAAATAGAGATCTGAAGTTACGTATTAAGGCCATATGTAATATTCTACAGACGGTACTCCAAGGAATGAGGGAGTACATTGTAGATGCTACTTTTGCGACCGTAAAAAGAACCGGAAAACGACTGTTTCCTGCTGTAAATGTAAAAAGTTTTTATGCAGAAAACATACACGTGCAATATGCAAAGAGTGCCAAACTGAACTTATTCGGATTAACTAAAAGTTTCCGTTTTTTATCGGAGTAGAAAATAGTTTTTTTAATGTTCTGTCCAGTATTGTTCTGAAGCTATTTTCTTGTGGCATTTTAAATTAATTACTATTTAGCTGGGAATAAGCCACAATTAAAGATAAAAATACGTTTATTGACGTTTCAATTTCCAATTCGGAAATCGTTCTCAAAATACAAACAGTAAATTGCGAAGATGTAGAGACAACAACCTAATACCAAAGGGCTTGAAATTACGTTCAGCATATTCAAGTAGAAGGTTGGAAAACATTCTACATAGAGCCAGTTTGTCCATGATCCGAGAAAGATTACAATATCATAGATCGAATTTATTTTTTGTTGAACAAGATATTGTAAGTATTGAAGATTTGCTTTTCAATGTGATATCAAATTCTGATTTTGATCAAATTATTTTAGTTTACATATAGTATATGAAAATTCATATAGAAAACAAAGAAATATACATTTAAATAAATTTAATATTCTTTTAGAACAAAACAGTATACACACTTTAGATAACCTCAATAGAAATGATGACATATTAGCGACAGTTGTCAATAAATCAATTTACTGTTTGTATTTTGAGAACGATTTCCGAAGTGGAAATTGAAACGTCAATAAACGTATTTTTATCTTTAATTGTGGCTTATTCCCAGCTAAATAGTAATTAGTTCTGTCCAGTGTTTTTAACATTTGTTTACTTTTTATATTATTTTGTAATATGTTACTCTGCTTATTAAACCTTAATAAAATCGTGTTTTACTTAAACTGATTCCAAATACTTTTATTAACACAAACTAAGAAGTAAAAGACGAAACGGTCGTTTCGACTACTAATTTTTAAATATTGCTCTGGATAGTTAAACTATCCATATTTCAGAAAAGAAAAACTTTTAAAATTATATTTTCTACTATGATAAGTTTTAAGTGATTTCCCAAAATGCACTAATTTTGAGATACAAGGTTTTGATAGCTAAACGACGGTATATGTGTAGTTGGTTGCACTGTAAAACTAGTTCAAATGACAGCTCTGTGTGGCAATTTTACAGTTAGTGTTTATAAATCACTACTAAATAGTTTTGTATACACAAATACATTCACAACTGGTTTTAAATTATATATTAGTCAAAAGTGTTGATTTTTCACCATTTAAGGCCTAAGTGTCATTGAAAATATTTATTTATGGGTACGGTATATCTATATCAGTGTCATAGAACTTTTCCGCCAAGTTTCCCAATTTTGTCGATTTACTCTTGATCGAAAAATTCTTTCTAGACAGTGCCTCTTCGAATTCTTTCGGTTTCAACACTATACTTTTCAGTGATGTCATTGTGTCGTTTGAAACCAAGAGTCTACTGGAACAATAATCATGGCGGATGTCTATAGATCCGTTTTCAACTTTCTATTTTGAACTTTCATGTATTTTTTTATTTCTATAAAATTGCATTTCATCTTCCTTAAACTGCTTAGGAATGCTAACGTGAACCAAGATTGATAGTCGTGACATCAAGATACATGCCAATGTTGCTAGGTTGTAGATTTTGTGTATTTAAACGCTGTGAGTAATCATTGTTAGAAACAAACTTGCAAAATCGACAACTCAGTGCATCATGTTCATAATTTCTAAATTCTTGCCCCTCAAAATATAGATTATTTGAAGCGTGTTGCGTACAAAACCAAGTTTTCAGTTATTATTTTCTAAAATAGAAAAAGAGGTGCCGTGAAATAGGTGCGATTTAGTTTAAAGGGTAATATTTTTCAAACAGCAATACCCAGACGGTTGCTCAAACTTAATTTATTGACACAAGTTATTTCGCACAAAGATTTGTAATAATTATAGTGACAACAGTCCGAAAAAACGCAGCTAATTCTTTGACACTATAAAAAACTACGATTATGATTCTTAAGTATATGTATATAAGTGTATGTACTTAATTTAATACTTAGGTTGGTTAACGCGGTTTTTGTTTTATTTTAAACCTTGTTTTGTTTGGCCATGAGTACGGATTATATAGACTATTTTTGCACAAAAATACTTAATTTCTGTTTTTTTGGGAATATTTTTTATTAGTTTTGTTAGAAACTACTAACATAGTTCCTAAAATTTATTAAAAATTAAAATCTTAGCTTAGAAGGAAAAGCTTTTCAAGACACTTAACTTAGTTTTCAGTTCATTCAATACGATCTTTCTACTCAAAGGACCAATAATATTACGGTCACTGATCATTAGAACGCGATATTGACTATTTATATAAGTAAATATCAAATCATACAAATTAAAAGTTTTAAAAATTTAAAGAACATTAAATGCCAGTGTGTTGCAGTGTAAAAAGAAGACACGTGAATAAAGAACGTTTTATTTATTTTATGTATATTATTAACAAACTGGTTAATTATTAAAAAAAATGGTCATAAATTTCTCTTTTAACTCATTTTTATATGGCAGATCAAGAACAAGCTGCATTTTTTCGGGATAGTCAGGTATTATGTTTATTACTACATCTATCTTCTACCTAATATTATTTAAGTTAACAAAACGTGTAATCGAAAATTTAAACCATATTCCTGATTGAAGAATCTATTTCGGTATTTGTGTTTTTAGCCTGTCATTCTTTCAATCCATGTGTATTAGAACTTTAACATTTGGCTATTCTTTATAAATAATGTTTTTGTCAGTACATATGTACCGAATGTTCAAAATCGATGTTTTTGATTAGCGAAATAAAACACATAAAATCTAATGTTTTTTTTTATTCCAATTTTTCTTGACCAGATTATTAATACCATCAAAATACATCCAGTATAAAATCGTAAGACAGTAAATATACCTTTCACTTTTGACACTAGGACTTTTTTGGTGGAGTTCCTGGTCGTATTTTGTATGGGAATGTATCAATCTTTTGAGGCCATATCTGAACCTCATATCCGATGGCAACGCGTGATTGACTTACCAGCGACATTATGGCGTGAAATGAGGATGTAGTATCAAATAAAATGTGCCATTATAATGTCAAATATCATTTTTTGCATTTTTTTTTACTTGCTACATCTGTCGTATAGTACGGTTAATAGCCACGATTATTTTCACTGCTTAAAATAGTTAAAAGGGAGAGAAGAGACGATAGCAACGAATTGGGGAATATATGAATAAAAGCTAGTCGGTCAGATAGCCAAGCTGGCTAGGCGGCCGATTTTCATTCGCTTCGCTGTCGAATGTTTCATAGGATGTGAGTTCGAGTACAGAAAAATAAAAAGCCTAACGCAGCAGTTTAAAATTCTAGAAGAATCTTCGGCTTAGACTGGAATATCCTGGTGTCTGATCGGCCTATGGTGGAGCAGTACGGCAAGAGATAAGGGCTTGATGATACTCCTCCATAGATCCCTACCGGAAGGGCGTGCACCTAAATACCGGTATATATATATATATATATATATATATATATATATATATATATATATATATATATATATATATATATATCTTCTTCTTAAGGTTCCATCTTCTAACGAAGGTTGGATATCAACATGGCAATTCTTACTTTACTTACAGCAGCTCTAAATAGTTGGCTAGAGCTCAGACTAAACCATTCCCTTAGATTTCGTAGCCAGGAGGTTCGTCTTCTTCCTACATCTCTTTTACCTTTTATTTTGCCCTCTATAATCAAACGTAGTAGCCCATAACGAGGACCTCTTAATATATGACCGAAATATTCAAGTTTCCGCCTCTTAATTGTCTGTACAATTTCTTCCCTCTTATTAACCCTATCAAGGACTTCAATATTGGTAATTTTGTCTACCCATGCTATTCGTAGCATCCTTCGATAACACCAACGCTCAAAAGCTTCCAATTTCTTAATCTCCAGTTGTTTCAATGTCCATGCCTCAGATCCGTAGAGCAAGGTTGTAAAAATGTAGCAGCGCAATAACCTTATCCTTAGATCCATTCTTAGGTCTCTACTACACAATAGATGTTTCATTTTTACAAATTTTGCCCTTGCTATTTCTATACGGCTTTTAATCTCTTGCGTTTGTTCTGCGTTTTGACTAACCAATGTTCCTAGATATTTGTATTTATCTACCCTTTCTATCTGGATATTATTAATATGGAGTGTCTCGTTGTCTTTTGGATGTTTTGTAATGACCATGAATTTTGTTTTCTTTAAGTTCATTTTAATACCATATATGGTACACTTTTCATTCAGCCGTTCCAGTATGTTTGATAGACTTTGCAGAGTTGAAGTGAATATGACAGTATCATCGGCATATCTTATATTATTAATAATTTCACCATTTATTATCATTCCATCGTTACACTCTCCTAAAGCTTCTTGGAAGATGGCTTCGCTATATATATTAAACAGCAGTGGTGATAATACACAGCCCTGTCTCACACCCCGAAGAATTTCTATTTCTTCCGACATTTGATTTTCAATTCTTATTTTGACTTTCTGGTTCCAGTAGAGGTTCGAGATTACTCTGATGTATATATATATATATATATATATATATATATATATATATATATATATATATATATATATATATATCATCGGAAAAGGAGTACGACCGTCAATCCAATATATTATAAGGATCACTCAGAAGAGTGGTGGGTTCTTATATCGGTCTCAAGGTGGAGAAATAAAAGACAAAGTTGATAGGCTACTTTATCTATTTTGAAGACGTTTCGCTTTCGTATTCTGCCTTACAGCTGCTGCCGGGAAAATGGCGTTAATTAAAACAGACCGAACTAAACCGTGAAAAGACAGCCAACCTTGAGGTCAAAAATTTGACAGAGCAACAAGGTAGAAGTACCACCCCAAATAATTGGGCGGTCTATTTAAAAGTTTAAATGAATTTGGATGACTACCCGCTTGTAAGAGACAAACCAATGAAAGAAATTGGTATTATAATAGCAATTCCTCGCATTAACCAGTCTAGAACGAACAAACAGGAAAAATTCATTCAACCTCATATATAATTAATAAACGTTAAACATTATGGCTGGATAATCCGCCACAGGTGATCAACGAAAAGACAGTTTCCACAGTCCAAGGTTCAAACGCTTGAAACTGTAATTTGTAAAGGGTTCTATGAATCCGTTACAATATTTGTATTATATTATTCAAGTAAAAGGTAGTTCACACTAATCTAAGTATGGGAATTAGTGTACGTATATGCAATGTAAGTTGCATATGTTACAGTGAGATAAGTAAAAGTATTTGATTATTTTATTTTATTATTGATTTATTTCTATTTTATATATATTTGAATTATTTACTAAAAAAATGTGTTTAGATTGTGCACCTTACATGACACTTATATAGTGAAAAGATCAAAAAGCCTAATTCTGCAAAATTAAAGCATGATATATTTATCTCAAGTTACTTATGTCAGTTCTCTTATTTAAAGCATTAGGGTGTTTAAGAATTGAACACATTTCCAAAAACTGTCTTTTAACCAGATTGCGTTCAGTGCCAAGAATCTTAACTTCATTGAAATCCACTTTATGCTTAGTATTGATCGCGTGTTGCGCCAGAGCACAAGTGTGTTTTGATAAATTAATTTCACTACGATGTGTAGTGAGACGACCTTTTAATGATCTACCAGTGTGACCAATATAACATAAATCGCAATCAGCGCATGGAATGTGATAAATCGTGTTAACTTGTTCCAAAGTGGACAAGGGTGTTTTAGTTTTTGAAAACAAATTTCTAACAGTTTTAGCATTCTTGACAGCAATTTTAACAGGTATGTTATTTTGTTTATACAGTTTAATAAGCTTCTCAGTAACTTATGGAAAATAAGGTAAAGAAGAATATATATATATATATATATATATTATATATATATATATATATATATATATATATATATTTATATATATATATATATATATATATATATATATATATATATATATATTTAAACAAAATTTTTAAGTTAGTATTTACGACATTTAGCCTGAATTGTAGCTATTCAATTTTTGTTTACAAATTCAATTGTTTTTGTTACGAAACTTTAACAAAATTTATTTCAGAGAAACATTTATTAGAATAGGGCATTTTTTTAATAATATTTTTTGTAATAATGTTAGCAGCAGCTTTATATAAAAAACTAATTTTATTTGGTGAGTTAACAACAAAATTTTTTATTTCTAGTTCAACTTTGTAAGATATTTTGTATTTTTTAGAAGCTCTTGATAAAAATTGTAATCATAATCATAATTGAAAGCTCGAGTAAAAAATAGTCAACAAATAGCCTCTTTTATTGACTCCAATCCATCCAAAACAGTTATATATATATATATATATATATATATATATATATATATATATATATATATATATATATATATATATATATATAATATATATATATATATATATATATATATATATATATATATATATATGTTAGTTTGAAGTGTTTCACGGATGGAGTAATATGTTGAACAATTATTCCGGGAAAATATCCGTTGGTCATTTTTTAATTGCAGACGTTTCGCCAAGGTCTCACTTGGCATCTTCTGTGCGTTGTCTTCGGTCTCGTAGTTGGTAACTGAATGAGCTGCGCTCAGTCCTCACTTCTTTTATATCGTGCGCTGTTCGAGCGGATCGTCGCTGATTGGCCGTATTCGTTACGCCGCTAGGCCCCGCCCCCTGGGGAGCGAAGCTCAGGCAGTCAGTTTGATGTTGGCGTCTCGAGATTATGGACTTCCAAGCTTGGGGCAGATTTAAGGAGTCGTCACGTTTGTTAAGAAGACCTTCTTTTTCAATTTCTATAGATTCTCTGATGGTTCTTGTTTTGAAGTGTTCAATGTTGGCTATTTGTTTGCAACTTTCGAAGTTTATTTTATGGCCTGTGTTATGCTCGTGTTGAAATAGAGCAGATGTTAGCTGTCTGTTGCGAATTGCTAGTTTGTGTTCCTCTAATCTTGCGGAAATTCTCCTGTTGGTTTGTCCGATGTAGGTTTGGTGACAGGTTCCACATGCAATTTTGTAAACACCCTGATTTTCCAGTTTGGTTGCATCTTTGGGGTTTCTTAAGATCGATCGAACTGTTTGCTTCGGTTTGTAGATTGTCGATATGTTCTTTTTTCGGAGAATGCGCCCTATCTTGTCGGTGGTTCCTTTCACGTATGGTAGAATAGCTCTTGGTTGATTTTTGTTGTCTTCTTGTGTGTTTTGTGTGGTCTTCCGTTGTTTCTTTATTGCTTTGTAGATGGTGTTTGAGCTGTATCCATTTTGTTTCAGTATTGTTTTTATGTTCTTGAGCTCTGCATTTCTATGTGTAGTACAGGTCAGGCTATTTGATCTTGATATCAGAGTGTCAGCTACTCCTTGTATTTGGGAAGGATGGTGGTGCGAGTTGGCTTGTAGATATCTATCGGTGTGAGTTGGTTTTCTATATACTGTGTGTTCAAATTTACCACTCGGTGTTTTTATTGCGAGAACATCTAAAAATGGAAGTTGGTTGTTATCTTCAATCTCCAGGGTGAATTGGATTTTTGGGTGTTGATTATTTAGATGATTAAGAAATTGTTCAAGTTCTACTCTTCCATGGGTCCAGATCACAAATACGTCATCTACGTATCTTAGCCACAGTTTCGGTTTTTTATCGTATGTTTTGATGGCTTTTTCTTCAAAGTAAATCATGAACATATTGGCCACCGCCGGTGATAATGATGAACCCATTGCTGCTCCATCTGTTTGTCGGTACATTTGTCCATCGTACATGAAGTATGCATTGTTGAGGCAGTGGTGAGCTAGTTCTATGATATGGTCAGGAAGGTCTTCGTATTCCGATATTAACTGGAGTGCTTCGTTTACTGGTACGTTGGTGTATAATGACTTGACATCGAAACTAGCTATAATGTCATTGTTGTTGAGTGTAGTTGAAGTCAATATTTGTGTGAAGTGGTGTGAGTTTTTAACGTATGAGGATGCCTTTTCCGTGATGGGTTGGAGTATCTGCGCTATGTACCGTTCAAGTTTTTGTAGGGGTGAATTGAATGCGCTAACGATGGGTCGCATAGGTACACCTGGCTTGTGGATTTTTGGAAGACCGTAGAATTTTGGGCATCTACTGGATTTTTCTCTTGGTATGAGTGCCCTTTTTGTTGTTTCGTCGATAGGAGATTTGTTGATTTTAGTTTTTGTAGTTTTCTCCAAGTATGTGGTGGGGTCCCTCGATACCGCTTTATATGTTTCATCTTTTAGGAGGTCTTGCATTTTTGATTTGTATTCCCCGATGTTCATGACGACAGTTGTGTTTCCTTTGTCGGCCGGTAGTATGATGATGGATTGATTTTTATTGAGGTGTTTGAGGGCTTGATGCTCCTTGTGCGTAAGATTAGGCCTCGGTGGTTTCGCTTTTCTGAGGATGCTGGCAACCCGGTGTCTTATTTCCTCTGCATCTTGCTCGTTTAATGTTGTTAAGCTTGATTCAACATTGGCTATGATTTCCTCTTTGGGTATTACTTTTGGTGCGATGGCATAGTTGAACCCTTTCTCCAGAACGCTCTTTTCGGGTTCAGAAAGAGGATAGTCTGACATGTTATGTACAGTATGTTTGTTGCATGTTGGCTGTGGAAATTTCGTTGTTTTTGGTTTGAGCTTTTCTATCTTTCCCTCTAGCTTTTTTGTTGAAATTTGTTTATCTGTTTCAATGCGCCAGTATGTAAGTAATTCAAGTTGGTTCCATAGAAGTGCATGAATGGTTTCGCTCAACTGTAGATGTAGTTTGTACAGGCGGTTCTCAACCACGCTTATGTTGAATCGTGTTTTCTTTATTTCTGCTCTAAGTAGAGCAATGCTGGCTTGTTTTAAAATAGCTTTAGTCTTTCTCGTGTTTGTATGATGAGAAAGTTTTGTAAATGTAGGTTGAAGGTCCAAGTCTCGGCATTGTAGTAGGAAGGTGAGGTTGCATAGTAATTGACATCTCTTTTTCCTTAAACTCTCATAAGTTTTGGTGGCATTAAATGTCTCCTCCCCGTAGAGGTGAATAATGTTAGTTTGAAGTGTTTCACGGATGGAGTAATATGTTGAACAATTATTCCGGGAAAATATCCGTTGGTCATTTTTTAATTGCAGACGTTTCGCCAAGGTCTCACTTGGCATCTTCTGTGCGTTGTCTTCGGTCTCGTAGTTGGTAACTGAATGAGCTGCGCTCAGTCCTCACTTCTTTTATATCGTGCGCTGTTCGAGCGGATCGTCGCTGATTGGCCGTATTCGTTACGCCGCTAGGCCCCGCCCCCTGGGGAGCGAAGCTCAGGCAGTCAGTTTGATGTTGGCGTCTCGAGATTATGGACTTCCAAGCTTGGGGCAGATTTAAGGAGTCGTCACGTTTGTTAAGAAGACCTTCTTTTTCAATTTCTATAGATTCTCTGATGGTTCTTGTTTTGAAGTGTTCAATGTTGGCTATTTGTTTGCAACTTTCGAAGTTTATTTTATGGCCTGTGTTATGCTCGTGTTGAAATAGAGCAGATGTTAGCTGTCTGTTGCGAATTGCTAGTTTGTGTTCCTCTAATCTTGCGGAAATTCTCCTGTTGGTTTGTCCGATGTAGGTTTGGTGACAGGTTCCACATGCAATTTTGTAAACACCCTGATTTTCCAGTTTGGTTGCATCTTTGGGGTTTCTTAAGATCGATCGAACTGTTTGCTTCGGTTTGTAGATTGTCGATATGTTCTTTTTTCGGAGAATGCGCCCTATCTTGTCGGTGGTTCCTTTCACGTATGGTAGAATAGCTCTTGGTTGATTTTTGTTGTCTTCTTGTGTGTTTTGTGTGGTCTTCCGTTGTTTCTTTATTGCTTTGTAGATGGTGTTTGAGCTGTATCCATTTTGTTTCAGTATTGTTTTTATGTTCTTGAGCTCTGCATTTCTATGTGTAGTACAGGTTCATGATTTACTTTGAAGAAAAAGCCATCAAAACATACGATAAAAAACCGAAACTGTGGCTAAGATACGTAGATGACGTATTTGTGATCTGGACCCATGGAAGAGTAGAACTTGAACAATTTCTTAATCATCTAAATAATCAACACCCAAAAATCCAATTCACCCTGGAGATTGAAGATAACAACCAACTTCCATTTTTAGATGTTCTCGCAATAAAAACACCGAGTGGTAAATTTGAACACACAGTATATAGAAAACCAACTCACACCGATAGATATCTACAAGCCAACTCGCACCACCATCCTTCCCAAATACAAGGAGTAGCTGACACTCTGATATCAAGATCAAATAGCCTGACCTGTACTACACATAGAAATGCAGAGCTCAAGAACATAAAAACAATACTGAAACAAAATGGATACAGCTCAAACACCATCTACAAAGCAATAAAGAAACAACGGAAGACCACACAAAACACACAAGAAGACAACAAAAATCAACCAAGAGCTATTCTACCATACGTGAAAGGAACCACCGACAAGATAGGGCGCATTCTCCGAAAAAAGAACATATCGACAATCTACAAACCGAAGCAAACAGTTCGATCGATCTTAAGAAACCCCAAAGATGCAACCAAACTGGAAAATCAGGGTGTTTACAAAATTGCATGTGGAACCTGTCACCAAACCTACATCGGACAAACCAACAGGAGAATTTCCGCAAGATTAGAGGAACACAAACTAGCAATTCGCAACAGACAGCTAACATCTGCTCTATTTCAACACGAGCATAACACAGGCCATAAAATAAACTTCGAAAGTTGCAAACAAATAGCCAACATTGAACACTTCAAAACAAGAACCATCAGAGAATCTATAGAAATTGAAAAAGAAGGTCTTCTTAACAAACGTGACGACTCCTTAAATCTGCCCCAAGCTTGGAAGTCCATAATCTCGAGACGCCAACATCAAACTGACTGCCTGAGCTTCGCTCCCCAGGGGGCGGGGCCTAGCGGCGTAACGAATACGGCCAATCAGCGACGATCCGCTCGAACAGCGCACGATATAAAAGAAGTGAGGACTGAGCGCAGCTCATTCAGTTACCAACTACGAGACCGAAGACAACGCACAGAAGATGCCAAGTGAGACCTTGGCGAAACGTCTGCAATTAAAAAATGACCAACGGATATTTTCCCGGAATAATTGTTCAACATATTACTCCATCCGTGAAACACTTCAAACTAACATTATTCACCTCTACGGGGAGGAGACATTTAATGCCACCAAAACTTATGAGAGTTTAAGGAAAAAGAGATGTCAATTACTATGCAACCTCACCTTCCTACTACAATGCCGAGACTTGGACCTTCAACCTACATTTACAAAACTTTCTCATCATACAAACACGAGAAAGACTAAAGCTATTTTAAAACAAGCCAGCATTGCTCTACTTAGAGCAGAAATAAAGAAAACACGATTCAACATAAGCGTGGTTGAGAACCGCCTGTACAAACTACATCTACAGTTGAGCGAAACCATTCATGCACTTCTATGGAACCAACTTGAATTACTTACATACTGGCGCATTGAAACAGATAAACAAATTTCAACAAAAAAGCTAGAGGGAAAGATAGAAAAGCTCAAACCAAAAACAACGAAATTTCCACAGCCAACATGCAACAAACATACTGTACATAACATGTCAGACTATCCTCTTTCTGAACCCGAAAAGAGCGTTCTGGAGAAAGGGTTCAACTATGCCATCGCACCAAAAGTAATACCCAAAGAGGAAATCATAGCCAATGTTGAATCAAGCTTAACAACATTAAACGAGCAAGATGCAGAGGAAATAAGACACCGGGTTGCCAGCATCCTCAGAAAAGCGAAACCACCGAGGCCTAATCTTACGCACAAGGAGCATCAAGCCCTCAAACACCTCAATAAAAATCAATCCATCATCATACTACCGGCCGACAAAGGAAACACAACTGTCGTCATGAACATCGGGGAATACAAATCAAAAATGCAAGACCTCCTAAAAGATGAAACATATAAAGCGGTATCGAGGGACCCCACCACATACTTGGAGAAAACTACAAAAACTAAAATCAACAAATCTCCTATCGACGAAACAACAAAAAGGGCACTCATACCAAGAGAAAAATCCAGTAGATGCCCAAAATTCTACGGTCTTCCAAAAATCCACAAGCCAGGTGTACCTATGCGACCCATCGTTAGCGCATTCAATTCACCCCTACAAAAACTTGAACGGTACATAGCGCAGATACTCCAACCCATCACGGAAAAGGCATCCTCATACGTTAAAAACTCACACCACTTCACACAAATATTGACTTCAACTACACTCAACAACAATGACATTATAGCTAGTTTCGATGTCAAGTCATTATACACCAACGTACCAGTAAACGAAGCACTCCAGTTAATATCGGAATACGAAGACCTTCCTGACCATATCATAGAACTAGCTCACCACTGCCTCAACAATGCATACTTCATGTACGATGGACAAATGTACCGACAAACAGATGGAGCAGCAATGGGTTCATCATTATCACCGGCGGTGGCCAATATGTTCATGATTTACTTTGAAGAAAAAGCCATCAAAACATACGATAAAAAACCGAAACTGTGGCTAAGATACGTAGATGACGTATTTGTGATCTGGACCCATGGAAGAGTAGAACTTGAACAATTTCTTAATCATCTAAATAATCAACACCCAAAAATCCAATTCACCCTGGAGATTGAAGATAACAACCAACTTCCATTTTTAGATGTTCTCGCAATAAAAACACCGAGTGGTAAATTTGAACACACAGTATATAGAAAACCAACTCACACCGATAGATATCTACAAGCCAACTCGCACCACCATCCTTCCCAAATACAAGGAGTAGCTGACACTCTGATATCAAGATCAAATAGCCTGACCTGTACTACACATAGAAATGCAGAGCTCAAGAACATAAAAACAATACTGAAACAAAATGGATACAGCTCAAACACCATCTACAAAGCAATAAAGAAACAACGGAAGACCACACAAAACACACAAGAAGACAACAAAAATCAACCAAGAGCTATTCTACCATACGTGAAAGGAACCACCGACAAGATAGGGCGCATTCTCCGAAAAAAGAACATATCGACAATCTACAAACCGAAGCAAACAGTTCGATCGATCTTAAGAAACCCCAAAGATGCAACCAAACTGGAAAATCAGGGTGTTTACAAAATTGCATGTGGAACCTGTCACCAAACCTACATCGGACAAACCAACAGGAGAATTTCCGCAAGATTAGAGGAACACAAACTAGCAATTCGCAACAGACAGCTAACATCTGCTCTATTTCAACACGAGCATAACACAGGCCATAAAATAAACTTCGAAAGTTGCAAACAAATAGCCAACATTGAACACTTCAAAACAAGAACCATCAGAGAATCTATAGAAATTGAAAAAGAAGGTCTTCTTAACAAACGTGACGACTCCTTAAATCTGCCCCAAGCTTGGAAGTCCATAATCTCGAGACGCCAACATCAAACTGACTGCCTGAGCTTCGCTCCCCAGGGGGCGGGGCCTAGCGGCGTAACGAATACGGCCAATCAGCGACGATCCGCTCGAACAGCGCACGATATAAAAGAAGTGAGGACTGAGCGCAGCTCATTCAGTTACCAACTACGAGACCGAAGACAACGCACAGAAGATGCCAAGTGAGACCTTGGCGAAACGTCTGCAATTAAAAAATGACCAACGGATATTTTCCCGGAATAATTGTTCAACATATATATATATATATATATATTATATATATATATATATATATATATATATATATATATATATATATATATATATATATATATATATATATAAGGATCACTCGGACGAGTGGTGGGTTCTTATATCGGTCTCGAGGTGGAGAAATAAAAGACAAAGTTGATAGGCTACTTTATCTATTTTGAAGACGTTTCGCTTTCGAGTTTTGAAAGCATCATCAGTTCATCTAAAAAATTACAATATGAGAACCACACAATCATGGAAACGCATTTCCATACACTGATTACTTTGATTAGTGTGAACAATTTTATACTTAAATAATACAAATATTGTAATTGATTCATAGAATCCTTTGCAAATCACAGTTCCAAGTATATTGAACCTTGGGCTGTTGGAAATTAATGGGTCGTTAACCACCTGTGGCTGTTTAACTAGCCATAATGATTAACGTTATTACATACTTATGAGGTTGAATGAAAATCTCCTGTTTGTAAATCTGGGCAGATTAGTTAGGGCAGTTGCTATTACACTACCAACTTCTTTCACTGTTTTGTCTTTTGCAACCGGGTAGTCATCCAAACTCATTTAAACTTAAATTGACCGCCCAAAATTTGGGTTGGTACCTACACCTTGTTGATCTGTCGAATGTATTTTTGACCTCAAGGTTGGCTGTCTTTTCGCGGTTTAGTTCGTTCCTGTTCATCTAACGCCATTTTCCCGGCGACATTTGTAGGGCTTTGATCGGTAACTTCATTTATACTACTTTTAAAATTTTATTAATATCACTTATAATGCTACCTAAAGTCAAAATCAAAGCTTAATATTCACATAAATAGTTGGAACTTATCTATGATTTTCTTGGTTCTTTCTCACTAATTAACATTAAATAACATTTAATTTACTTTAGACCACATGGTCATTTGCTGTGCTAATTTTATAAGTTCATATATGTTGTTAGTTACTTAATTGTTTATACAAAATCAGCGTATTATGTCCATTTACTTAGTTTCATTCACATTATTGTTAATAACATTGACTGCTACATGTCTTTTTAAGGTAACAATTAACATCGTTTCCATGATTGTGTGGTTCTCATATTGTAATTTTTTAGATGAACTGATGATGCTTTCAAAACTCGAAAGCGAAACGTCTTCAAAATAGATAAAGTAGCCTATCAACTTTGTCTTTTATTTCTCCACCTAGAGACCGATATAAGAACCCACCACTCGTCTGAGTGATCCTTATATATATTGGATTGGCGGTCGTACTCCTTTTTCCGATATATATATATATATATATATATATATATATATATATATATATATATATATATATATATATATATATATATATATATATTCAGTGACTGTACTATATGAACATTTTCTAGTGACATTTGAACCTCTCTCTGTTACACGCGTTCCAATACTTCTTGATACCTGTGGCATTATTCATGTACTTGTTTAGTGTCATCCTATTTGTTACAATGTCATATTGTCTTTGTAATAGCAACGGTTCGTTTCGCTCTTTCCCAAAGAATTTAAAAAAGGATAGAAGAGAAAAATAACGAATTGGAGAACATATGAATAAAAACGATTGAAGAGGGAAAACTAATGAGAGGCTAATTGCAACTTACATTCCATCTTCTCATTTGACGATTGGATGACATTTTCGACACCAGTTATTGAGGTTAGGTAATCAGCATTTTGTGTTTTGTTTTTGAATTTGTAATTAATTATTAGCAATAGCAATAATTGAAAACAGGCATAGTTCGTACAAAGAATATAGACGCTTAAGCGTCTATATTCTTTGGTTCGTACTTTGCAACTTGTGTTTAGATAAATACTCAAAAGATACTTTAGTTTACTTTTGGTACAGCGGTGCCTCGCTCTATTTCCCAAATTGTATTTTTTATTTCTTAATTTTTAAATTGTATAATAAGAATTATGACACAAAAGAAAGAGAGACTGCTGCAAATTTTATTAGAAATCAACTGAACCTATATTTCTGAAGGTTAGGAGACAATTTTCTGATATAATTAAAACATGTATTGAAATGAAAAGAGGTGACTTTGAAAATTTATTTAATTGATTTATTGTTACTAAATCTACTAAATGTATAACTTTATTAGTAACATAGGTGCGTATATTATTTATTTTAAACATTACCTACCTTTAAACACAAATATATAACTTGAAAACTACTTTACTGGAAGAGTAAAAAAACATTCTGAAATGATTATTACGACAGCAGCGTAGATTGTGAGAGGGAAAAGGAGATATTTAAAACCCTTAGAGAATACGAAGATAATTGTTGCAAACTGCGTTGTAACATTTTAAAATAAAACTGTTTACACAAATGTAAAAAATACAAACACACAAGTCATGTATGATACAATTAAACACAAAAATGACACAACAAAATAAAAATATATTATATATATATCCGGTTTTTTAGGCGTTACGCCTGTCCGGTAGGGATCTATGGAGGAGTATCACCAAGCCGCAAGCCCTTATCTCTTGCCGTACTGCTCCACCATAGGCCGATCAGATCTCAGCATATCCTAGTCTAAGCCGCAGATTCATCTAGAATTTTAAACTGCTGCGTTAGACTTTTTGTTTTCTGTACACCGAGCTTGGGCTCGATCCCACATCCACTAAACCATTCGACAATGAAGCGAATGAGAGGCAGCCTCACAGCCCGCTGAGCTATCTGACCGACTAAAAATATATTATAACCTGACCCAAAACTTTTTAAAACCCTTAGAGAATATGAAGAAATGTTATTGCTGCAAATTTTGTAATTAATTGTAATTAATTTTCAAATAAAAATGTTTTTGCTCAGTATATTTTATAATTAAGATATCATTTTATACTCATTGTTAAATAAAACAAAAACATAAAACCTGTATGTTACAATTAATAGCACAAAGGTCAAAACAAACAAATTTAAAATGTTACAAAGTGGTTCAAAAGTTTTTAAAACCCTAAAAAATACTAAGAAATATTATAGCTACAAACTTTGTGTTATTAAAATGTTTATAATAAGCATATATCATGTATGTTATAATCAATTACAATTTCAAAAATTAAAACAAACCTAAAATATACTACAAAGTAAACCTACAAATACACCTAAAATAAACTACAAATAAACTTAAAAGATACTACTACAAAGAACAAGCTTTGTAACACAGATATTAAAACTTTGAGTGGTATAGAAGCTTTGGGGAACCTTGCATACAATTCATTAAGGTAGCATGCCTTAAATGGATATAGCATTTAATCAGGCAAGAGGTAGGTGCAACAGTTAGAAAGGTTTTTGACAGAAGAGGGCTGATGTGACAATGAGCCACGGGAAGACCAAAACTTAGATATCAAGGCAACCTAGAAGATGAATTAAAATCTATTGGAATTAGACCATGGAGAAGAGTTGGCAGATGCAGGAGTGAATGGAGGATTGTTCTGAAGAAAGATGTGATGCCACTGATGATACCTTGCTACAAACTATCTACAAATTGTCCCAAAGTTCCCAAATCTATCTAACTTCTTGCCTTTATTTTTTCTATGATATCAGATTGGCTCCTGCCCCAAACTTCCTCTGCCTCCTTTATGTTTGAGAAGACAAACCTTCCATTTAGTTTTAGCTAAAGTTTGTCAACTTATTCCTGTAAGATAAGAATTTTGTGTTAACATTGTCAAATGTCTTAGAAAAAATAGTGCATCAGAATAAAATATTTGTGCCTGTTTCTGCAATTTTCTCCACCTCAATATAAAGTGGCTGGTACAGTTCAACTGGATCAAAATTGTAATCAAAATAAACAGTTAGTAAAATATAAAGACTACTAGATTTTTGTTTCAATACAGAGCGGCGGCAAGCCGCTTATACGTATTTCAACCTCTTTTGATGAACGGCATGTGGAATGCAATCTTAGATTCCCTTGCCGAGTAATTTTCTTTCTTGCCGAGATTCTAAAAAAACTTGTAGAATGTGCTGTAGAATCTTGCTATTTCCATCTTTTATGACATTCACAGTTGCATACCCACTTCTGCCTTTAGATGTTTAAGAAGCACCATGTAAAAGCGCCAATTTATACGTCTTACAAACCCGAAGGGCTGTAGTTTATTTGAAAATATGTGTTGCTTTTGATGTTAACAATCGTTTTTGTAGTTTTTATCTATACATTGTTAGAGATAATTCATAATGTCGTGGACCTGACGTAATCATTTAGTGACGTCGATCTACATACGAAACAATGATATCAGGCATTGCTAAAAAGATACAGTTCTCTTCAGTGCGTTATCGTAGCGAGACAGAGACGAACTAGTTTTTGCGTTAGTGAAATAGCTTTAATATTTATTTTTAGTGAACAATAGTTTTTATAGTTTATCATTTTTTTGATCATTCTGAATAAAAAAGGTTAATTGTAATTTTTCTCTAAAGTTGATCGTTTTTAACTCATGAACAATTTAAAACTAAAAAAAAAAACAACGAAAAATGAAGGCTCGAAACACACAATTATTTTTGAATTCACCAAAACTAGTTCTATCAGTTTCTGATACTTTAGTTTGGGCCTATTTAATTTAAAAACATCGTTTTTAGTTGTTTGAGGCTCTTATCACAACCTAAAAATGGATTTATACAAAACTGTTTAATAAATTCGGAACACTTTTTGTATGAGCGACTTCTTGAACATTATTCTGCGGTATTTTATGAAAGTGATTATGCAAAAGATCTCATGGGAATATTTTTCTTAATGAATTCAAGGTTTTCGACTCATATAAACATATTTTGCTGAATTAAAAACCAAAATTATATTATTTTACTCATACATTGATTTGTTATGTTTATTTATTTGTTCTCTAGACTTTTTTCAGTTCTTAAAAGGTTTACTTATACACTTACATTTTTACACAGCAATTATTATCAGCAGTGAAGACGGGAAGTCGTAAATTTTTATTACATCTTTTAATGTGAGCTAAAATAAAAATACGATGACTAACTGGAATGTTTGAGATTGGAGAAGCATAATATGTCATGTTTGTTGGAAATACTCGAAATCATTAGCACGTGCAAATCCAACCCTGTCGCCAAATTTTCTATGAAATTAAAAAGGTAAATGTTTGTAGGGTCCATTTACTTTTTCAGGCATGCGTATTTAGGAGGTCCACAAGGTTTTGAAACATCTTTACCAAGTTTTTTCTAAAAATTCAAAATAAACTTATCTCGTATTTTATATTAATTACTATTTATAACTGGGAATAAGCCACAATTAAAGATAAAAAATACGTTTATTGACGTTTCAATTTCCAATTCGGAAATCGTTCTCAAAATACAAACAGTAAATTAAACAAATTTTGTTTTTTGTTACATAGTGAAAAAATTCTTCTAATAATTTAATTTTATCTGACTCATTTATATTGACAATTCAGACATACATTATGCATTTTAAAGTAGACGACTTTAAAATGATATTGCCAATATTGTTGAGTTGCGCTCCTGGGACGACTTTACTATAAGATAGTTCATTCGATTACATGAAATCAACTTTAAATTGAGAATATCCGTCAGAAAAAATCATAGCATGTAATTCGTCTTTAAAAAGACAAACACATGACATGATGACAGTAAAATTCTCCTGTTAGTGATTCCATAGTAAATTATGAGGGAAAAACCAGGAAAAAAACCTGATAATACTATCCCGACATTGTAAGTATTTGTTCGTGAATTTAGTTTACCTTCAATAAACATCAAAATTCTGATTTTATATGTTACGTTATTTAAAAAACATAAATGATGTATCCTCTATATGTTACTGACTTACTAATACTGGTATTTTCTTATTAATAACTTCCTCTTTCAATATTGGTAACCAGATCCTACTACATTCTGCCGAGGAATTTGCGACACAATTGGCCTCATTTAGCATAATTAGAGCCGCTTCTTTGATTTTTCTTTTTTTACCATCCGTTTCTTTTAGGACTATATTTGAATTATTCCATTGAAGCCTATGTTCATTATCCCATGCGTGTTTACTTTAGCTTCAGAACAATATTAAGAAATCGTATTTTATAGTTGCCAATAGATTGGCAAAGTTTAAGATTTGTAGAAGAACTCTTTGTAAGCGTAAAATATACTGTATTTCTATTTTTATTTACACTTTGCAGAATTGCTCTATGATATTCTATAAAATACAGTTTAAAAACTAAATTACACGTAACAAAAACCGGTCTTTTACACCTATGTGATAAAATTCGAGACAATTTGGACATACAGTCGAAATATATTTCTCGAAGAATATCAGAAGATCTCGTAGGGTCGTCTAGAGTTCTCTCGGGGCAATTACAGGTCTGGAGTTTGTTACGTGGTCTCATTTCTTAAGTAGACCGTCTCTGCCAGAAAGCATCAGTTGTTTCCTGCTCTGTACAGTAGCCTTTCAAAAAGCAGCAATCCTCTGTTCTTGGAGGGCACACACTGTCGCACTCCAATCTTTTAAAAATTAGTTCAATTATGTTTTGCGCGATTTGCTTGTCAGTTGCTGGTATAAGTTGTACTTATACTAGTGATAATTTAAGATGGTCTCTTATTATTTCTGGTCATGTTATAGTTGTTGATCCCATACTAATAAAAATAATCTTTATTGGCTATCGATACGATATTTGCTTCTTGCCTACGGTTTGCGTAAATCTCTGCAGCACAATTACTGGTGATGAGCTTACTGTTTTTGCTTTTGCTGATTCGAAATTTTACTTCGGATGTGCTATGTTCAGTTGCAAATTTTTATAACAATATCAACGTATCTTATGCGTACGGACAGTCAGTAATGTCTGTCTATACTTGCAGCAAAATTTAAATAGAGTGTCCATAGACTGAGCACATCAAATAAATTTTAAAAAATCGACAAAAGGGGTTCTATAGAAACAAAATATATCGTTAAGTGGTTTACTGGACAAAAAGATTTGGAAAACACTGATCCAAAGTTACTATCTTATGTTTAGTGGTAATATTCTGGCATTTTAATAATTGTTTGCTCACAATTAATTTATAACGTGAAAGAGGACAGCAATACTTTTGGAACGAGTTCATTTAAGAGTATATATAAGAATTTTCGCTTACATTTAATTGCTAAAATATTTCAATAATAATATTCTATAGACTGTTAGGGGAGAGGTAGGTACAGTGAGACGGTCGGAACACTGAGATAAACGCGGTAGAGCTTACCACGTTCGGTTTTATAAGGTAGAACTAAACGAACATGCCTATTACCACCTTAAAGTGAAGCAAACAAGAAATCGTTGAGATTCAACAAGAAATGTTTTAGTTATCGCTGGTCATTTGAAGTGAGTGCATCGTAGTAAATATACCGTATCCACGTGGCCGCTGTTTTCACGAAAATTGAAGTTTCTTAGACAAGGTAGGTTGTTCTAACTACAAAGTAAACCATTTTACGAAACGATTAAATTAAAACAAACGATTTTTGTACATATCGATACATTTTTGGCAAAGTAACGTAAGTCACAAAAACGATTTGTAGAAAAAACAATTTTTTAATTCAACCTGGTTAAACTTATTTAAATTATGTCTAAAAAAAACTTGTCCTACTTGTCCTAAAAAAGGTTTAAAGTAATTCTAGGCTTACTACACTTTTTCAATACCTTTTTAATAGTAATTGCATTAGTTTAATTAAAAAACAATATTTTCGCCAAAAATGTCACTTACGTTACTTTGCCAAAAATGTATCGATATTTTATTAGTTTTTTTTTCATATATTTTTATTAACGATTTTTTAAGGAACAGTGAGACAACACAGCAGATGGAACAGTGAGACGCGTCTCACTGTTCCTTTACTGTCTCACTGTTCCGTTATAGTTGTATAAGCCAGGTCATTTGCAAAATAATTTCTCTTACAGAACGAAAATGCCAAGAAAAAATAAAACAGATCGGAAAATAGGAAGATTCTCTTAAAATCTGATGAGACAGGCTGTTGAATTAATACAAGGTGGCACTTCTATACGGCAAGCAGCACGAATAAAAGGAGTATCTTTCCAAACAGTCCACAGATATGTTAAAAAATATCAACAAGATGAGAACGTCCGTTTATGTCCTAATTACAAATTAAAACAAATTTTTACTATCGAACAGGAGAACGACTTGTGCGAATATATAATTAAATGTTCTAAAATGTTTTATGGCCTATCAAGAGAAGATACCCGAAAACTGTCATATGAAGCCGCAGTCTACAATAACATAGTGGTTCCAGCAAACTGGCATACTTCAAAAATCGCTTCACTTGCCTGGATGAAAGGATTTCAGAAAAGTCATTCCAATAATTTATCCCTCCGGACCCCAGAAGGTTGTAGTCTTGCAGGGGCAACCGGTTTCAATAAATTTAATGTTGAAATGTTTTTCAGTAAACTTGAAACCGTTTTACAGCGTTTCCCTGTGTTTGGAGATGGTAGTCGCATCTTTAATTTAGATGAGACAGGAACCGTTACCGTTCAAAAGTACCAAAAAGTGTTTGCAGAAAGAGGTATACGACAGGTTAGTAAAGCCACAAGTGGCGAACGTGGAACACTCATTACAACATGCTGTATTGTTGGAGCATCTGGAGTAGCTATTCCTCCTGCTCTGGTATTCCCAAGAGTACACTTTAAAGATTTTATGATAAATGGGTCGCCTCCTGGAACTTTAGGACTAGCTTCAAAAACAGGTTGGATGAATACAGAGTGCTTTGTGCAAGTTGTTAGGCATTTTATTAAGCACACTGGTAGTACTAGAGAAAACCCTTCTTTATTGCTAATGGATAATCATCAAAGTCATTTATCGATTGAGGCAATCGATTTATGTAAAAATAATGGCGTTACAATCCTGACTATACCGCCACACTGCACGAACAGATTACAGCCGTTGGACGTAGGTTTATTTAAGCCATTTCAGACTTTCTACAATGCTGCAGTAGATGCATGGATGATGAACCATCCCGGTCAAACATTTACAATTTACAACGTAGCAGCCTGTGTGGGCACAGCATATCCACGAGCAATAACGCCAGTTAATATCGCAAGCGCTTTTTGGATCTGGAATATTTCCATTCGATCGGCATGTCTTCGCTGAAGAAGATTTTTTGTGAAGTTTTGTGACAGATAGGCCGCTTGTTGCAGTTGAAGCTGCTGCTGAAAAGATAAGTGAATCTCCAGATGTAGAAAATCCAGGTCCAAGTCATACTGCTACTACTACTAAAACCTTTGTTAGTCCAACAGTTTTTAAGGGTTATCCTAAAGCTCTGACAAGAAAATCTGTAGAGGGCAACAAAAGACGCAAAGGAAGGACGATGATAGCTACGGATACCCCGGAAAAAATGGAGCTGATTAAATCTAAAGAAAAAACACCAAAACAGAAAAAAGTAGCACGGCGCGTATTAGATAGTGATTCTGACGAGCAAGACGAAAATGAGATGGAACTACAAGTTTTCAGCGGAGGGGAGGATTTTATTGGTGAAGATCCAGAACCAATTATTTTCGAAGATCTTGATCGCTGTGCAAATGATGGGAACTATGTGCTCGTTTAATTCAACTCTAAGCAAAAGACATATTATGTAGGCAGAGTCTTGTCTCAAATAAAAGAAAATGATTTTAAAATATCGTTTTTGCGAAAAAGCGCTAAATGTGAAAATATATTCTTCTTTCCAGTTGTCCCAGATGTCTCACATGTATTAAAAAGAGACATTAAAATGATTTTGCCTCCCCCTTTAATGCAAGGGATAACCAAGCGCCAAAGTTCGCTTTTAAAATTTGAATTAAACTTTGATAGTCTTAACGTCAAATAATGTTAATTGTTACGTCTCAGTGTTCCCACATTGAAAGGAACAGTGAGACATTTACTAATTTTTAATTTTTATATTTTTGAGGTTTTAACATTAATTTTTATGAGAAAACGACATGATTTTTCAGTTCTTATATATATACCAAATATCATTGTACAATATAAGTTTAAAGTAGCATTTAATAAAAAAGTTATTGGCATTGAAATTTTTTCGTCTCAGTGTTTCTACTACTCCCCTACTTATCGGGATTATTGTTTACTTATTGTATTTCTTCTAATTTTTATATTTTTTGATTTTATATATACCTGACAGATGTAAACGGATTATTTAATAAATGTATATTGTTTCATGAATTTTACTTAAGAACTTGTTATACTAACGCGGCATTGTACATTTGTGTTGGTAACAAGAATAATCTACTAATCGATTACCAGAAAATTTTGATCTTTAAAAAATCAGACGAACAAGCTAGATTTACAAAGTATTTGACACAGTGAACTATTTGAATGGGACACTCTTCTATCCGCACTCTTAATCTGCCGCACGTGGGTCAAGTCATTTGACGACTTTTCCCTTGCTTTAGCAATGCTGTATAACCTTTTCATCCTCTCGGGTACTTTTAACTCTTCGTACAGCTGTGCAAATGATCTTTCCTTAGCAGTAGGTACAGCGCGCTTTGCTTCCCTCTTTGCCACCTCGTATATATCCTTATTTTTCTCCCTTTTAGACCTTTCATACTTCTTTCTTCTCTCTAACCTACTGCTGCACTTCATCGTTCCACCACCACGTTTCTTTGTCTCTAGCAGGCCCGTTACCACATGTTTTTCCTAGCACTTCCTCTCCCACTTGCATTACAACTTTACTATTGGCTTCCCACCAGTTATTTACCGTATTTTTTCTTCAAGCTCTTGTGTCCTACTTGATTTTCGCCTCACCTTTATCTCCGTATCCACTATCACCGGTTAGTGCTGACTAGCTAGTCACTCACCCTTTACAGTTACCCTTTAGAGGTTACCTTTGGTAACCTCTTTTAGCTAACTTCTACACAGCACAAAATCTCTCTGACTTTTTTTTCCCCGTTACAACATGTTACACACTGGTCTTCAGTCTTAGTCTTCATAGTCACTGGTCTTCATAAAGAACTTAATTAATAACTGCCAATTCCAATACCAGTCAATCACACTATTTCCTTCATCATTTCTTTTCCAATCCCAAAACTTCCATTAACCCTTTTAACAGGCATCTTTTTGGCGAAACAAAATGAAGGTTAAATATGGTATTTTAGTTGAAATGAACTAAGTAGATGTACTGAAGGTCATTTTGAATTACTTCTATATTTCAATCTTTCAAAAACAGTGGTAAACCGTATTACCAGTGTTTGTTTGCAACAACAAAAAAATCTTAAAAATCACTGGTATTATATATATATATATATATATATATATATATATATATATATATATATATTATATATATATATATATATTGTGATGTGGGTAGTGGTAAAAATAGTTAGGTAATGACTGTGAAAATTGATTTATAGGATTTTATTAAAAGAAAACCATGTGTTATAATTTTAACCTACATCTTACAACAAAACATATCTATCTGTCTCTTGTCACCGTTCACTCTCGGTGGACACTGTCATGGTTACTTGGTGGTATTCAGCCACGGAGCGGTGTGGCTGTTACATCCTCCCCCTTTGCACCACCCTGGCGACCCGCGGGTGGGGCAACAGAGTCTAAGCAGGAATAGAGCTCTACAGGACAGCAATGACAACGTTTTGGTCGGGGTTGTCTACGTCTGGCAATATGGTCAGGTGCAGGTTCAGCTTCAATATGAGCAAGGTCATCTCCAACATGGGGGCTCATTTCGCTATCGTCTAACCCAAGGGTCAAAGACTCTTGGCAGGAGACCAGTGGAGCAGGAGGGTCGGCTTCTGAGGATTTCACTGGACGACCTCTTCTACGGAGAGGTTGAACTGGAGCAGGGCACGGATCTTCTGGATCGGCATGGAAAGGCGTCAAGGCTGAGACATGATATTTCCCAGCAGGAACATCTGGAGTGTCGATGTGTGAAACTTCATAGGTTGTAGGGGACAGCATTTTGGTCACCTTGTAGGGTCCGTCACGACGCGGCGCGAACTTCGAAGTTATCGACTTAGACGCGTCACTTAGTGTATGCGAATCGACTAGCACAATATCACCTACTTCGAACGAAACCGAGCGGCGGTGGCAGTCTTTATACTTCTTACGTCTATCTTGAGATTGTTCATGTGTCTCGCGGGCTTCACTAAGAGCTTTACTCAAAGTTAGTAGATAGGGCGTGATTTGTGGCACGAAGTTGTCCTTGGCTATGATGCTTCGAAAATCACGATTTGCATCATCAGGAGTTCGTAACTCGCGACCGAACGTGAGGTACGCAGGCGTGAAATTGGTTGAATCGCACTTCACAGTGTTCATCGCGAACCGTATAGCGGGTAACTTTTCAGACCAAGACGAATGGTCATTATTTGTTAGAATAGCTAACTGAGTTTTAATGTCTCTATTCTTTCGTTCGACGGGATTAGCTTCCGGGTGGTATACAGGTATAAGGTTTTGTTGGTATCCGAAACAATGCGCCACTTGCTGCATTACCGCACTCACGAACTGAGTACCGTTGTCACTGATGACTCGACGAGGGATTCCGTATCGTAAGATTATGTTGTCTATGAAACACTTGGCGCAGGCAGCGGCAGTAGCAGATTCTAGCGGGAATAATTCTACCCAACGACTAGCAGTGTCTTCCACTACCAGAATCCATGTATAACCTTGAGGAGAGAGGGGCAAAGGCCCAAATAAATCAATAGATAGCACTTCAAACCTCTGGGACTGAACAGGGGTTTGTAGGAGACCAGCGGGTTTGAGGTTAGAGACTTTATAGCGTTGGCACTCAAGACATTTACTTACATGGTCAGAGATAATTTTCTTCATTCCAGGCCAATAGTAGCGTTTTATTATTCTTTGATATGTCTTCTCCACTCCATAATGACCAGCAGTAGCGGAATCATGGTACTCATGCAGTATGTGAGGAATACGTGTACTAGCCACTACCAATTGGGGCTCTTCCTCATCTACTTCAGGAGTATAACGGTATAATATCCCATTGTTCATGATATATCCTCTTTCTGCCCACCTCTTGAAATCTACGCTTGTGTCAGAAGAGGGATCTTCTAAACATCTAATAATCTTGGCAACATCTGGATCATTAAGCTGCTCTTCTCGAACATCAGCAACACTAAGAGTTGGAAAATCTACTCTTACTAGATGAACTTCAGCTATGATGGGAACTTCTGTCATGGGAGGCCTTGATAGAGTATCTGCGATTACATTTTTTCTTCCTGTGATATATTCTATTTTTAGGTCATATGGCATGAGCTCTAGAGCCCATCGAGCTAACCGTCCAGTAGGGGACTTTAAGGTCATTAGCCATTTTAAGGCTTGGTGATCACTTTGCACTATGGTAGTAGCGCCTTCTAAGTATCCTCGAAATTTCTTCACTGCCCAAACCACAGCAAGAGCTTCTCGTTCTGTAGTGCTATAGTTTTGTTCAGCAGGAGTCAGGAGTCTCAAAGCATACTCTACAGGTCGTTCGTTCTCTTTCTCCCCCTGCAGAAGACATGCCCCCAAAGCATAATTGCTAGCATCTGTACGAAGGATATAAGGTAAATTGCAGTCAGCTTGTCGTAGGATTGGGGCGGAACACAATAATTGTTTCAGACATTCAAAGGCCTCTTGTTGTTCTGCTCCCCAGGTCCATTTCACATTTTTCTTGGTTAAATTCGACAAAGGTTTAGCAACATGGGAGAAATTTTCGATGAATCTACGGAACCATGAGCATGTTTGCAGGAATTTTAGCAGTTGAGTAACATTTTGGGGTGATGTCATGTTTAGTATGGCAGATACTTTATTTTCACTTGGTCGGATACCCAAAGGTGAAAGGATGTGTCCGAGATATTGGACTTCCTCACAGGCGAATGAACATTTTGCTCTATTTAGACATAATTTAAATAGGCGCATCCGGTTGAATACTTGTTTCAAATCGTCTATGTGATCAGAGAAGGATGGAGATAATATTATCAGATCATCTAAATAAGCTAGGATATTCAGATTTTGAAGACCAGCACGAAATTTATCAATCATCCTTTGGAAACTAGCGGGACTGTTACACATACCAAAGGGCATGCGTGTGTAACGAAAGGTGCCAAACGGACACACGAAGGCTGTTTTGTCACGATCAGCTGTTCGTACAGAGATTTGATGATAACCGTATTTTAAGTCGAGGGTAGTCATAAATCGGGTTTCCTTTGCTGCATGCAAAATATCTTCAATACGTGGCAGAGGGTACTTATCTGCACGTGTTATTGCGTTTAAGCGTCGATAGTCTACTGTTAATCTGATACCTCCATCTTTCTTAGGCACAAGTACCACGGGTGAAGCATATGGGGACTCACACTCTTCGATTATGCCTTGAGCCAAAAGTTTATCTTATTCCTGACGCAGTAATTGCCTTTTGGGCTCTGACATACGGTAAGGTGGAACAGATATGGGTACATCATCAACCAATACAATGGAGTGTTCAGCATATGGAGTAGGGTCTTTATTATATACAAATAAATCAGAATTTTCCTTAACAATGTTGTTAAGATTGGATCTTTCTTCTAAGGATAGAGAAATTCCTTCATCTGCTCGTAGTTCTAAATGAGCAAGAGTAACGCTATTGACCTGGCAAGGAGAGCTGACCTGAGCTGGATCTGGAGCAAATGAGTAGGGGATATTAGGGACATCACCATAAAACCATGAGTCATTAGGAATGTCTAGAATGATGTTAGCTTTTCTTAAGAAGTCTGCCCCCAGTAAGGTACGACTATTTGTGTGTGTGGGCACAGAAATTAAGGAAATGCTATGAGAGCGGTTTTGTAAGATAACTAAATCAAATACCAAAACAGTGGTAGAAGTAGTCCTACCATCTGCTAGAGTCATGTCTACACTTTTTGTGAAAAAGGGTACCTCATCCTTCAAGAGGATATCTCTTAGCTGAGAGCCAGCAATACTGCACTGTGCTCCCGAATCAAGATAACAATGACCTACATGACCTTCAATAGTGATCTGAACAATGGGTTTAGTTGATAGGTTTGTGGCAAATTGTTGGTCGAAATTAACTGTTTCAGCAAGCATAAATTCAGATACTGCTGAGGATTTACTGGATGATTTGCATTTTGGACAATTACTCTTAATGAATCCAGGAGTCTTACATCCATAACACGAAATCTGATTCGAAGTAGAAAAGGTTGGTTTGGGGCTAGTACGAGAAGTTACTAAAGGAGGATTAGGTTTGGGCTCAACCGAAGATTTTCGAGAATCTGCTTCCCTGGTTCTGGCTGCGGCCAATTTTCGACATTCATCCTTCACGTGACCTGGATTTTTGCAAAAGCTACACCGTACCCGTTTTGATTCGTTTTCGTTTTTAATATTTATTTCCGGATTTTCATACGATTCTTCAGTTTGCCTCGCTTCTTTTAAGAGTTCGCTAAATGTATTGATCTTATCACGTGCTACTTTTTCACGTATTCTCCTATGTAATAAACCGTATACCATATCTAATTGAGTGGCTTCGGTTAATGTATCTGCCGGTAACTGAGCTATTATCGCGCGCGCTTTGCATACAAAAATGTCACACGGTGTTTTAGCATCTTGTTCCGTCGAAAACAGTTCCCGATATACTCTGTAGGCTGGTTTTTGAGGTCCAAAAGTCGATCGTAATAAATTAATGGCGCTGGCCCACGTGTTTTACCGTATTTTTAACACCTTGAAACCACGTGGCGGCGAAACCGTCTAGCAGCATGGGTATACCCTTTAATGCGTTCGCGTCAGACACGTGGCTGCACTCTTTATAGATCTCGACCGCATCTATAAAAGCTTTTACATCAGCCCCCTTTGATCCATCGAAGCGAGAAGCGCATTTTGCTAAACTACCCGAGTCCGAAATAGGCCTTGCTATTGTATTTAATAAGGCTTGAAACTGTTCGCTTGTTAAATTTACTGACGAAATTTCTGCTGATGTTGATTCGCTTGAACTAAAAACCGTCGCCGACCTAAGCGAATAACTGTGTTTATCGTTTGTTGCCGTGATTGCAAATTTAACACAAAAATAGTAATAAAAATTAAAGGCTTACAGTTTCTGTTGCTTATTTCTTGTAAATACCCTTGAATGGAAGCTTGATATTCCAACAGGATATTTCTGAATGGTCTGTAGTGGAAGATTGATATTCCCACAGGATGTTTTGAACGATCTGTAGTGGAAGATTGATATTCCCACAGGATGTTTTTGGATGGTCTGTGCGGAGTTTCCACAGCAGTCACATACACAGTAGATTTATTGTTGTGAAGCACTAAACTAAGTGAAAATGTCCACTAATCACCTGACAATGGCGGGAGCAAAAACACTTTTTATTGTTCACAATGAAACTTTACGATTTTCACAGTACGAACTACACTTTAAACTATTTTGCCCAAGTTGGGTGCCAGTTGTGATGTGGGTAGTGGTAAAAATAGTTAGGTAATGACTGTGAAAATTGATTTATAGGATTTTATTAAAAGAAAACCATGTGTTATAATTTTAACCTACATCTTACAACAAAACATATCTATCTGTCTCTTGTCACCGTTCACTCTCGGTGGACACTGTCATGGTTACTTGGTGGTATTCAGCCACGGAGCGGTGTGGCTGTTACAATATATATATATATATATATTATATATATATATATATATATATATATATATATATATATATATATATATATATGCGAAAGAAATTTTTATTCTTAGAAATTTACAGTTAATGATGATATGGTGCAAAGCAATCGATACACAATGCCACTTCACATTTTGAACATTTAACTGAAGTTCTTTACTGCTGTCCCACTTTGCTACACTGAGCTCAACGAAGTGAAGTAGTTTTCGTCGCCAAATGTCCTATGTTGTGGACATTTGGCGACAATGGACGTCTCATTTTTTTCCTGACAGAAAACTCTTCTATAAATTCGTCTTTATTAATTCCCAATGCATAAAGGATGTAAGAATTAGAGAGTTAAAGTGCAGGTAACACGTAAACGTTAACACTTAACGTAAACGTATAGAAATTACGTTAACGACAACTATACGTTTTAACTGTGAAGTGTAAAACATTAACGTCTAACGTGTGTTTCTAACCTTATTTTTTATACATTGCGATTTTTTCACTATTTTTAAAAGATAAATATTTGGTTAAAATCACAAAACAACAAAAAGTTTTTAATTTTCGAAGATTTGATAGACATTCGGTATTACTCGTAACAATTTGAGACCCGTTAACGCAAACGTGTGTATTCCTCTACCGCGCACGAGTAGCTGTCAAATTATAGGTAACGTTAACGTTTTGCCCTGCACTTTAACTCCCTATTAACTATACTAGTCTCAATCGTATAATAAAAGAGCTTCATCCACCACATGCGGCTTTTCCAACCTATATTGTAGACCGCCATTGTATTGGTCCGAAGAACGTGTCCTTTATCGCCACCATTGTGAAAGTTGTCTACATACTGTAATGTTTACTACCTCTGTCTTTCCATTTCACGACAGATACGTCACCACATATTGCGAAATCAAACTCACTCATCGCTAATTTTTGTCTTCAAGAAGTTCGACCTTTGGGAAGTGCTGTCTGTCTGCCCCATTGTCCCGCATACAAACAGACCTTTTTCCAGGAGTTTGATAATTTTTTTACGACAAGTCTGTACCGAGAATAAGAAAAATGACAGTTCATGTCTATTGAATATGACGTCTGATAATTGGCATTTACATTACTTTTCTCAGTACATAAAACTTTTAAAAAAGATAACTTGGGTGCTACGATTTTGTTATAATGCAAAAAATTCACAAGAAAAACGTACAGGTAAATTGGTCGCTAAGGAAATCGATAAAGCCGAAATATTTTTATTGAAGCTAGTGCAGAACGAAGCGTTCGGTTTAGATACGCTACGAATTTCCTCGCTAAACACGTTTGTCGATGAATTTGAACTTATTTTTATTTTTACGCACAACAGGCCGTTAAGGCCTAGGGCATTTTTTTAAAGCATCCTAATATTAACTAATTACAATTATTTTAAACAAAACTTTAACTTAAATATGTATATACAACATTTTTAACTACTCTGAAAGACCTGGTGGACAATATTTCTCCATTCGCTTCTATTTTGTGCTTTTCTTTGCCAGTCTCTCACCTTCACGTCTTCACGTGTTTAAGGTCTTCCTTCACTTTACTAATCCACCTCGTTCTGGGTCTACCTCTTCTTTTGGGACCGATTAGTTTTCTGGTTATTACTAGTTTAGGCATTATGTTTGCTGTCGTTCTTTCCACATGCCCCAACCATCTGATTCTTTGTGCCTTGACGAACTTGGTAATGGTAGGTTCTTTGTATAAAGCCATTAATTCATTGATGGTTCTTCTCTCCCAACCATCTTCTGTCTTCCGTCTTCCGAATATGCGTCTCAATATTTTCCTTTCCCATCTTTCCAGAGTATCCTCTTCCTTCTTATTTAACGTCCATGTCTCACCGGCATATGTTACTGTGAGTCGAATTACTGTTTTATATATTCTGAGTTTACTTTGTCTAGAAACGTATTTTGAGTTCAGTAGGGCTCTTAAACTACCATATTTTTTATTCCCCTCTGCTATTCTGGTTTTCGAGCTCCCATTTCCCTTTTCAATTTTCATCGAAAACTACACCCAGTTATTCAAATTTGTCCACCCTTTTAAAACTATAGCTTTTACCACTTACATACCTCACACTAAAGTCTCCTTCTTTCCCTTCTGTCCCTCTCATGATCATATATTTGGTTTTGTCTTCATTTAGTTCCAATCCGAATTTCTGTGCTTCTTCAATGATTTTCTTCACAACTCTTCTTAATTCTTTCTCGGTTTTTGCTAGGATCGTTGGATCGTTAGCAAATGCCAAGCACTGGTGCTCATTTTTCATGATCGTTTCTTCCACCTTCATACTGCATTTTCTGATTACAGTTTCTAACCCTAAGTTGAATAATTTAGTGGATAAAGGATCTCCCTGGTTTAAGCCTTTTGCAACCGTAAATTGATCTGATATGTGATCCTACGAAGCAATTTCACACGTAGAGTTATTGAGTGTCATTTTACCTAGGCGGATCAGTTTCTTTGGTATACCCAAATGTTTCATTGCTCGATACATTTTGACTCTATCGACTCTATCATATGCTTCTAAAATCCACAAACAAAACATGCAGGCGAACTTTACCTTCATAACAAGTCGTTTGTATCTCATTTAATGAGAAGATTTGGTCTACAGTAGATCTGTCCTTTCTAAAGCTGGCCTGAGACTCATCTAGGATTCTTTCCGTATAGCAATTTAGTGTATTTCTCAATATTCTTGCCAAGATTTTGTATACCGTGTCTAATAAGGCTATACCTCCATAGTTGTCACATTTCAGATTGTCTCCTTTTTATGCAGAGGGCATTATTTCCTTTTCCCATACTTGCACTAGTACCTGATATATTTTTTTTGTAGTTGTTGTCTGATCATTTTTATGCATATGTCATTTTTACCAGGACTTCTGTTATTTTTCATTTCTTGTATTGCTTTCACCACCTCCTCCTCTGTAGGCTGCCTTTCAACTATCGCATATTCCCCAACAGTCCAGTTGTCTACTGCTTCGTGCTCCACCTCACCATTTAATAATTCTTCAAAATGTTTTTTCCATTCCGTCATTATTTCAGCCGGATTGCTAATTAAATTTCCGTCTTTACCTTTCATATAACTACAGTGGCTTTGGTAACCTTTTCCCATCCTTTTAACTTCTTGATAGAACGACGTCACCTCTTTGTTTTTAATTTCTTTTCTATCTCTTTTAATTTCAACTCATTGTGGTGTCTCTTTTTCCTTCTACACAGAGCTTTCAATCTTCCTCGAATTATTCTATATTCTTGTTTTTTACACTCTCTATTATCTGTTAATATTTGTTGTCTGGTCTTCTTCTTTTCCTTTACTATCGTCTGACACTCTTCGTCAAACCAATCTTTGTATATCTCTTTTCGTTTTAGTTGTTTGCTTCTCACGACCATGTTTTTCTCCATGGCAAATCCAAGTCTTTGACCATTATCATTTGTTACTTCGTGTTTACTGTAGTTACCAGTTACTGCAGTGTACAGAGGTTCTTTTGCCACTTTAGCATTACAATCACCCATTATATTTTTACATCACGTTTAGGTAGGCGCTTGTAGTCATCATTTAGCTGTTCGTAGTAAAGATCCTTTATTTCTCCTTGTCTTCTGACGGTGCATGAATATTGATTATACTCCAATTCCTTTTCTTATTTTTAATTCGTATTCAACACATCCTATCAGAGATAGGATTAAAAACTATCATTTTGTCCTTGATACACTCAGCTACTTAAAAAACAGTTCCAAGCATTCTACCTTTACCTACACTTTTGAAGATCACCATATCTTCTATATCAGTTATTTCCGATCCTAATTGTTTTGTCCCTTGAAGAGCGATTAAATCGATTTTATACTTCCTTGCCTCATTCATTAGTTTTTTTAGCGCACCTTCATAAAAGGTTCCTCTGACCGTCCATGTAGCTAAATGTATCCTGTCATTCTTCTGCTTCACCTTTGTATTACTGTCTTGTTTTGTTTCTTTTTCATAGTTCGTAATCCCTTTCTTCGCATTGTTCGTTATCATTTCTTTCCATTTATTGCTGGTGCTTAGTTTTTTGCTTTGGTCTCTACCACCAACGTTTGGTTCATGACATCCCAGCGCCATACTTTTACTTTTCTCCCTTCCTTTCTTAGTTCTTGCGCTTTCTGTCTGACATATTTCTGTACAATTCTGTCCTTCTTTGACAGGTCATCATTGATATAAACTAGACTTTCTCTTCCGTTTCTTAATTTACTTTTGTTTTGCATGACTTTTCTTTTGTTCTCTTCGTTTTCAAGCTCAACCAGACAGACTTTTTCTCCCAGCTTCACAACCTTCTCTATTTGAACATCGACTGCTAATTCTACTTACATAAATTTTTTTTATTTCATGTTTTAGAGTCTCTGAGACATTTGTATCTATGTTCAGGCCTTGTATAACTATATTTTTACGCTTTTTTCATTTTCCAAACGTTCAAGCCATTCTTTTTTTGTGTTTTCTTCTTCTCATTCCTAACGTAATAGTAAATTTCTAGAGTTCAATTCTTTCAAACCAATAATAAAAAAAAATGTTTTAGCCTTGTCAGTTTTTAATACAATTATTGAACAATGAGTTTATCTAAAATCTTAAGCAAACATATATTTTGAATTATCTGAAGTGTTTACATCGATAATACGGTATTAGATATAAGTTTTGCGACATACCTACTGTAGTAAGTTTATTTACAGAAAAAATAATAAATTTTTATTTAATCTTCATTCCAGAGTTTATAGTCTAAGATCCCACTGCAGGATCACTACGTTCATAACATAGTTAATCAAAGTTATCAAACACATAAAAAAGAAAGGAGTAACACTAGCTTTCCGAACAAATAACAATCTAGGCAAATCTATTAAAAACAACAAGAGACAAAATAAAAAACACTGACACATTGGTGTGTACAAACTTAAATGTGGCGACTGACCAAAAACTTACATCGGTCAAACTGGTAGAAACTTTAATAAACGAATAGCAGAACATAAAAGGGCTTTCAATAATAGAAAAACAGATTCTACATACGCACTTCACCTTCTAGATTACAATCATTTTCTTAATGACGAATTTAAAATTCTTCACATTTAAAATAACGGACTTAAGCTATCCTTGTTAGAATCTATGAAAATCAACAAATTAAAAAACACAGATATAATTCTGAATGACCAACTTGAGACAAACAGTTCTCCCCTCCTCAACCTATTTCATTAGAGACTATAAAGTGTAAACGCATGCCAAAAATAGATCACTTGAGAAAGGCAATCAGCCGAAACAGCTGTAGTGATAAGAGTTTAAAATAAATTTTGTGGAAGTTTGAAAACAAAGTTTTTAGTGTTTTATTGTTACTATATATTGTTGTTTATTGTGGGTGAGACATATGGATCCGGTTTAGAGGAATTAATAAAATCGAAGAATTTCATACTTATTGTTTACAAACTTAGTACGAGAATATAACATTTTGGGCAGAATCGACCATTTTAATTTTTGTAAAGATAAAGACTTTTTAAAGAGGTTTAAACTAAGTAAAAATTAAAGCCGGCCACTCACGATACTGCGACGACGTTCAATTTTAACGAATTCGGCTAATTGACAAACATTTTGATCGTCTGTGACCGTGTATCTAACAAAATCGTTATAATTTTAACACAGAGAAAAAGATTTCTATGATGCAGTACTGTAGAATTGATATCATCGACGATTTTGTCGAACGACACCGCAGTATCGTGAGTGGCCGGCTTTAAAGTGAAAATATTTAACTACTCTAATCTACAGCAATATTCTTTAACCTAGCGAGAGATCGAAATGAAGACAATTTTGAAGACGAATTGCTAAATGAAGACAATATTGGACCTTCTGAAATTGAAGATGTTTTATGATGTTTTAATATATGTACATGTATCATATTTTATTCTCGTACGTAGTCATATCTCCGCGAGATATGACTACGTACATCTGTTGACACAACTTTTAAAAATTTTTTGTTTTTCTTTCGTTATGAATACTATGAAATAGTTTTACTTTTTAACAGATTTCATATGTATCAGAGACGGCATACTTTGCAGAATGACCCATTTTAATATGTATTGGCACACTGCATTCAACACCTGGGATTTGTGTTTCTAGTAATATAGTTATATAGGTAGTTTTAATCGTAATATACCTACAAGTTATTCCTTAACTTACCTGTTATCACAACATGATTTTCTTTCATTGTTTTGACCTGTTTTTTAATGCAATTTATTTACTGTTTGCTACTTATAGATTTAAAATCACTTTGTTTTGTTGTCACCAATGATTGATTCTTTTTTTTTGCCATATTTATGTTGTACATTACTTCCTGGATATTATCTAAAAATATTTCAGCGTCCTTCGTAACTAATTGATTCGTAGCACAACTGTCTACTATGAAATTTATTTCACCATATTCTAATTTGGTAATTAAAGTGGTTTGGGTAAAGTGTAGTCAAGATTTTAACCTTATTACCATTTTCTATTAGGAGTGCTCTATTTCATTTCTATTTTTCCAACACTGCCAGCGCTTGTGTTTCATATTTCCACAGTTCTGATATTTAAATTAAAATAGTTTATTGTTTCTTATATTACTATTACTGGTTCTTACATCACAGCCTTATTCTTCCACACATGTTTTTTTACACATGCAAGATCAGGTTTTGTTTCGTGATCATTTTTATTTTGCCATCTTGGCACAACATAATATCAATTGTTGTGGTAACAACTTGATATGCTTCAGGCATTACAGAGAGTAACTGTGATGCAACTTCACTATCTTATACTTGACCTCTTGCAAGTTCCTAAACAATTTGACTAAATTCTGCTAAAAATATTTTTAAAGACTCTGTTGCGTATTTTAATGACCTTAGTTTCTGCTGCAGTTGAACATGTGTCGAAATGCCCGTATTTTGTACCTATGTATTTTTCAATGTATAATCTCTTTTGCTTAGATATTTGGTTTAACCATTTTCATTTCTTCTTCTTCTTTACATGCCATCTCCGCAACGGAGGTTGGAAATCATCATGGCTCTGAATAGTACGATTGATGTAAATCCGTACCATTTCCTCAAGTTTCGCAACCATGAGATTCTTCTCCTTCATACACTTCTCTTGCCCTGGATTTTCCCTTGTAGAATTAATTGAAGTATGTTGTATCTTTCATTATGCATAACATACCCCAGGTATTGCAGCTTTCGTGTCTTGATGGTTTCCAATATTTCCATTCTTTTGTTGACTCTTCTCATGACTTTGTTGTTTGTTACATGCTCGGTACATGATTTCTTCAGGATTCTTCTATAGACCCACACTTCAAATGCTTACAACTTTTTAGTAGTCAACTCGTTAAGTGTCCATGCTTATATTATGTAAAGCAGAGTCGATAAAATAGAACACCTTGCCAGCCTATCTCTCAAGTCTAATTTCGGTTCTCTTGCATAAAGTACCTTTCTCATTTTATTAAAGTTTGTTCGTGATTTCTCTATTCGGACTTTGATTTCTTTGGAGTAATCGTTTGTGTAATTATGTATTGTGCCAAGATAATTATAGTTTTCAACTCGTTCTAAAGTTTACCGTTAATTGTCAGGCTTTCATCATTATTTTGGGTTTTTGATATCCCCATACATTTAGTTTTCTTGATGTTTATTGATAATCCATATTCTTTTCCATACTTAACTATCTTCTTCATTAGCTTTTGGAGGTCTAAGAGGTTGCTGCTATTATGATTGTGTCGTCCGCATATCTAATGTTGTTAATTGGTGTTCCATTGTAACGACTATTTTGCTTACCACAGGGTAAGAATATTGGGGACAAGATTGGGCAAACAAAATAATCGAAACATGTGCATACGACACTCAGTTGGTTGTTGGAGAGCTGGGTCGTGGATAAGTTGAAGATATTGGAGGTTAGATTGGGGCAACTACAAAAAAAGAATTAAAGGGGTACTTATACAAATCTCTTGGGACAAACAGAATGAAAATAAACAGAAACACCTCAAGAAATTTAATATTGGGCGCCACTTGAGGTGCCCAATTATACCTATTACAACCACTAGTTGTAACTAGGGAAATAATTGTATAACATAAAAAATATAGAAAAAAATATCTTTTTCAAATAAAACTCAAAACAGATCAGAGAAACAAATTAAACATTTATTTTTGTCTCAAACAAAACAGATCAAAAATACATATTATAAAAGAAACATATCATATAACATAATACAAATAACAAAAACTTACATGTTCTTTGTTTACTATATTATGGCCAATTAGATTATAAAAAATTAAGGATCCCTTTTAATGAAAACATATAAATTTAACCTTATATATGAAATATCGTTTCTACATAATAATCAAATTAAAATTGTCATAACAAAAAAACAAATTAAACTTGCTGTCAGGTATCACATTTAATTTTGATGACAAAGAATGAAAGCAATTATTACTTTAGCCAAAAAATATGTCTTTACTTTGAAAAATTAATATATTGAATTGTTACCTTAAAATTTACATATTTCGCATTTAAACTTTGAAACTTGCTACATCTCTGGTACTGAAACTGCAAGGACGAAACTCTCGAACAAGGGGAACCATTTCCATACTCAGGAACAAAAGAAGACCATCTCCATAATCTGGAACGCCGATCTGACGTAGATGGGTTGTATCAAACAAGAAAAACGACAACAAAGCTAAGGGACATCCTATATAATACTTTTCAAAACGGTATCTATACAAATCTTCTAATGTACTCCAAAGAAAAAAATAGAAATAGTGGTGACTCTTTTCTAAACTGACATATTACATAGAGTCTAATATTCTCAACCAATTTTGCCGGTCTCTTTACCGACAAATCAAAACGTCTTCTCCATTCGAATCTTTTCTTCCACTCTACATTGTAGCACGTCTGCCCTGCTTGGAACTTAAATGTCGACCTCTGCTTCGTTACATTTTACAAGAAACTCGCCAAAAATTTCCCTTCCGTCTTGCAGCTAACCTGTCCCCACAAACTCAAGAACCAAAACAATATCCCCTCGCTCGTATCGACAAAAAAACCTTTTAAATATTCCTTTATTGCGTTTTTAGACGCCAGTATTGGTATCCTAAATAAACAAATATTCTTTTTGACTCTCATTCTAATAACGAAAAACAACTTTTTGTCAACTGGAATATTAGGGGGAATTCATGTAGCATAATACCTCTTTGGCGACAAAAAACTTGTTATTTTACCTAACATTGCAACACAGAGATAAAAACATATTTCCAGCGTTAATACGCATTTAAAAATCTCGTCAAAAAAACTTGAAATATTATTTCGATTGTTTTCTTTGGTAAAAACAACAGGAGCGTAACACAGAAATCTTTTATATACACAATAAATAAAAAAAAACGCTACAATGCCCCTTCTTAAAAGAAAAAACTCGGATAATTCTTATCCAGTTTTTGATAAAGGCAAAACAACAAAAACCAAATCAGAAGATGACCTCTTAACTGAGTCGAAACTTCTTAATAATATCTTTTAGATGATGGCTAGCATGGGATTAAACAACAAAAACAAAGTTAGTTACAAAGAATGGGCTAGCGTGCCATCGATCGCCAGACTCTTTAAAGTCGAGTAGACTGAAATGTTTAACTCTAAAATGAACTGTAGGTGACATGAGTTTCTATGCCTTGGGGGAAGCTAACCTTATGCCCTGCAGTGAACCTCGCTGACATTCACAGCAGTAACACAAGTGATTTGTCGGGCAGGCATAGCCATGACACCTCGTTGCCTAAACCAAGTGCTATGCACAAATCCAAAATAAATTGCTCTACACTTAACAGGTAGGCGTCTATCATCTCCACTATACGCCTAGCGAGACAGGGAATTCGGCAACGGTTCCACAAAAAAATTAGGATATAGACCCTAAATCTATATACCTACATATGACAAAATGTGATTCTCACATGTGTCTCCCAAACAAAATAGGTTACCAGAACTAAAATTATCAAAAGTGAAACAATATTCCAAAGGGATGAAATCAAATCAACATACAAACTCAAAAACATTGACAAGGGATAGGATGAACTAATTACTTAAACATGACATATTGTCCTCATCTGATACAAAAGGCTTTAAATCCTTAATGTGCCACTTACCAAGATCTGAACCATTTAAATCTGACAAACGATAAACCAGTGGTGACAATTTTTCCTTGATAGTTGCTTCAATATACTTTTTTGCTAGTTTGGACATAAACTTGTTGACAGAACAAGACAAAACCTTATTTCTTTTCCAAACTTTATCACCCACTTGAAACTGGACTTCTCTTCTACGTAAGTTGTAACTCCTAGCGTTACGTTCATATCCTTTTCGAAGATTAGCCTTAACCTTTTCAAAAACTTTATCTAAACCTTTGACTTCTGAAGCATACATGTTACGGTCACCTGGAATTATCTCGATATCTTGATTCTGTTGATCCTTATGATCAACACCATAATAGTTTCCACTTAAAAGAACATGACGGCCATAATTCAGGAAAGCTGGAGTATATCCAGTCACTTCATGCTTTGCAGTGTTAATAGCTTGTCTGATCTTTGCTAAATTCTTATCCCAATCTACGTGGTCTTTAACATACGTACGTATTGCTGTGCCAATGGTTCTATTGTTCCTCTCCACAAAATTACACTGAGGTGCATATACTGGGCTAAACCATACTTTCTGAACGTTATACCTATTACAGAGCTCAATTAAGAGAGGATTGTTCAGATTTGAGGTATTATCACAAATCACATATTGAGGAACACCAAACATTAGGAAAACATCATTTTCCAAAAACTCAACAATATTCTTAGCCGTGGCCTTCCTCAAAAGTTGGACTAAAGTATACTTACTAAACCAATCAGCAACTACTAATAACCACGTATAACCTTTCTTTGAACGAACAAAGGGACCTATCAGATCTATTGCAACTATTTGCCAAGGAAACTTGGCCTCTCTCTGCTTACCCATTTTACCTAATGGAGCATAATTTGGTGTCTTCTGAGCACCACAAACTTTACATGACCTGACAAACTTAAGCACATCAACACGCATCTGGGGCCAATAATATCTTTCCTGAATACGGGACAAAGTTTTGGAAAATCCAAAGTGAGCACACGTAGGTGGCTCATGACAAGACTTCATAACTTCAAACCTTTGTGGTTTGGGCACAAGAATTTTCCACTCTACATCATTAGTCTTAAAATAATTTTTGGTAGGGGCAAACTTATAAACAAAATCATTCTCCACCTTCCACTGTGGATAATCAATGGGGGATCGGACTATCTTTGATCTCAAATTATCGAACCAAGGGTCTGTTCTATCTACATTAACTTCTAAACAATTAACATGGGGACGACTATCAAAATCTTTCTTTTCAAAAATTGGGTTCACTGATGACCTGTAAGGTCTATTGGACTTAGACCTATTCGAAATACACCATTGACCTGTATTACTGCTGTTTCTCCCTCAAAAGCTCTTTTTATAATTTCTTCAGAGTATGTATTGAATAGTAGTGGTGACAATACACACCTCTGTCGCACTCCTCGTTTAATTTCGAACTCTCTTGATGTGTGTTCATTAATGCGTATGTGTGCCTGCTGTTTATAATATAGATTTGTTATAATTCGAAAGTCATTGTATTGTAATTGTTTTGCTTTAAGGCATTGTCTTTGATCAAGTCACGAAAGCTCCAATACCTGAGGCATGTTATGCGTAATAAGAGATACAACCTACTTCAATTGATTATACAAGGGAAAATCCAGGGCAAGAGATGTGTAGGAAGAAGAAGAATCTCATGGTTGCATAACTTGAGGGAATGGTACGGATGCACATCAATTAAACTATTCAGAGCAGTAGCATCTAAGATCAGAATAGCCATGATGATTGCCATGCCAACCTTCGTCGCGGAGATGGCACGTGAAGAAGAAGATTAGCTCTTTGTGGCGAACTTTATTGAAAGCCTTGTTGTAATCTATATCTTGGTTCACATCCAAGCATCTCTCGATTAGTACATTGAATGTAAAGAGAGCTTCACGAGTACCTACGCCTCTACGGAATCCAAATTGGGTTTCTTCAACATCCACATCAAGTATTTGGTAAATGCGTTGGTGCGGTGGTTTGGGAGACAAATAAATGTTGAGGTCAACCATTCATTGGATATGTCACCCTACTGATAAATTTCATTAAAGAGCTTTAAGAGGACATCCATGTACTCATTTTCTACTATTTTATGGATATCAATAGGCAGTTGATCTGGCCTCGGGCTTTTTCCATTTCTGGTGTTCTTTAGTGCATACAAGATTTCTTCCTTTGTAATTTCTATACTTGTTTCTCTGTCCTCAAAAGATATATCTTGTAGGTTTCCTCTTTCGTCGTCGAAGAGCTCTTCCATTTTTCGCTCATTTCACTGTCATGCAAACATTGCACAATTAGATTCCGGGATTTCATATCCTGTTCTCCTTATAAATTATTAGAGCAGCATCATCTGAGGGTTCATCTTGGGATAGTACAGCTGTAACACACGAGCTTATTTTAGTAACAATTCAACTCTGAATAATCAGTTGGAGAAATTATTTCCATCAAAGTATTACCACCGTTTTCGTAAAAACGTTGTTTCCTTGTATCGCTATGTTAAATTTTTTATTCCCACAACTCTGAGCCCATAACCTCATAGGAAAGCATGGTGGGAAAGAGTATACTTAGATGGAATTTTACAAAAAATACGTTGACAAATATGAACGTTTTTATTATAACAATAATAGCTGGTTACATTATATCAACTTCTTGTTGAGTCGTTAACACACTTGGCATACACAGTTAGTATAAAATCTAAACACTAAAAATATCCAATATATAATTGTAATACCAGCAAAGTGTGATGTTGGGTCCTTTCCACTTCAACCAACTGATTTTCCATGTTAAACTTTCAAGACTACAGATGGATACTTTTGTATTTTATTTAACAAACTTAACAATTAACGTTTTACCCAAATTCGGTTGAAATAATCTCGTGTTATTACATGTCAGCAATCTCTACATCTATATCCTAATAGAATTCTGTTCCCTATTTTGTAATATTTGTTAAACATGGACTTCTCTAAACAAGGCCGTGTGTATTGTATACTTAGTCCGTGTAATATAATAATATTTAATAATAGTATTTTAGATAAGGAACACGTTTACAACCTTGATATACTTTCGTGTTCTTATGCCTGTAAATATATCAATTAAATCTATTGAGCTATTCTTACACTTATTAATGAGAGTAAGGCTATTCTTTTAATGTCGTCAACCCATCTCATCTGTGGTCTTCCTCTTGGTCGTTTACTTTCGTAAGGTCTTCAATTAAGTGAAAACTTATCATAAAAAAGAGGAAATTTGAATACTTGGGCCATCTAATGCCGCAACAAAATACTCATTCCTACAAAATATGTAGGAAAATGTTAAAATGCGAAGGAATCCGTGATGTTGAAATGTAGAAAAATAGTTCTGAGTACTTCTCTCTCCCGTTTTTTGCGTTCTGAATTATCTTTCTGTGAATTTTTTAGGATTAAAAGAAACAGTAAAAATGGTTAAAGTTTTATTAAAGTTTGAACATATCTTTATCAGAATGATGGTGTTGGTGTTGTTTCTTCCGTCGTTGTTCCAATAGTTGTTGAACGATCTCCACAGTCAACTCCGAAGTCGCATAGACCTTTCTCGATATTGAAGTTCGTTCCGGGAGCACAGTGGAACTCGAAGGGGGTACTTCCGGAGCATTCGTAAAATATATCACAGTAGACTGGATCAGGTACGTAGACTGGAGGTTTCGATGGGTCAAATGGTGGGCAGGTCACTGAAATATAAACGGAATATTTTGATATATGATGAATACTTGAATAGTGTGTTATTCATTTTTCTTTCATTTCATAGAATGTATTCTGTTTTTTTATTGATTTATAAGCAGTAGTTATAATTGTAGAAATACGATAATAGATTTAGGATAGAGGACGTTAACGCACATAATATTTAATCAAACAAACTTTATTGACACGGTACACAAAATAAAGTAAGGTACACATATTATAATCTTAAGTAATATTACGAACAAACAAACTTGTTTTACATTTTTGGTATACATATTAATTCCAATCAATAGTCTTCAGTTGATGGCACCCGAATCTATGATTCTAAGTTTTCGATTATATTAGATGTTTGCTGCTCAATGCTGTGTGTCTGCTCACTTTCATCCGATTTTGGAATTCCTACGTTGTTCTCATCAAGCTATTTGTGGTGGTGTCCTACATTTGGATAACGCACATCAGATTTTCTCAATGTGACGATTAGTGACTTCACAGAAGCATGATAAAGATCACACGTTTTGCATATTCGACTTAATAGCTTCAATTTTACCGTCGCACAAATATAATCGTTGGGCATTTGCAGAAAATCTTTACGTGAAGCTCTAGATTTAATTTGATTGGAAGATTGAGAAATTGTCCTCCCCCTTATCCAAAACCAAGTCATCAACTGTTTAGATCTTTAGATGGTGAAATAATTATGAAAAGTAGTAGTTTTTAGTTTTTAAGTAGCTAGGATCGGTATTACAGAGTAATGGGAAAATAGATAAAGATGCAGTAAAATTAGGGTTGGATGGTTAAAGTAGAAGGAAGCGACTGGTGTGTTGGGTGACAGAAAAATTCCAACGAAGCTTAGGGAAAAATCTATAAAACAGCAATAAGGCCAGCTATGATGTAAGGAACTGAATGTTGGGCAGTTAAAATGAAAGAGGCATAACGATGGTTTGTTAGATGGATGGGTGGAGTGACAAAAAAGGATTAAATTAAAATGGTTTTATTAGGGGAAGCTTAAGGGTGGCACCAATTGTGGCCAAAATGAAAGAGCATGGGTTAAGATGGTTTGGTTAGGTTTAACGTCGAGACATTAATCACCCAAAACAAAGAATTGCTGATCTGCTAATTCCTGGAAGGAGTAGGAGGGAAGAACGACAGAAGACCTGGGGAAGACATTTAGGCAAGACATGTCGGTAAAGGGTATTGATATTGATATGACTTAAGGACAAGGATAAGGAAAAAGAAAATGATAATGTGTCCATCTGTATTAAAAATTATTCGTACTTATAGACGCAATAACATCTCAAAAACTAAAGTATTGTTTTTGTAAAGCAAAAAATGATTGAATGAAAGTTTGTTAAAAACAGAAAAGCCCATGCGGGTTTAATCGACGATGATATAGTAAACTACAACAAGGGGGATTTAACGTGCCATGGGAGGACCGACAGGAAAAATAAGAGAGTAAACAACAACTATCAGATGCATCAACAAAGCCATTTTAGATCCATAACAGACGCAGATGATTCGATATTCAATATAAATATTATTACGGTAACATTGTAATGATATTTACATTGAATATCTAATACAGAAGTAATAGAGAAGGTTAACTTAGACATATTTTTGGGAATCAGAGATGAAATACTATCGTGGGCAGCACTTTTATTATAGCAAAATGTTACCCACGATAGTATTTAATCTCTGGATACTATTTTATTGAAATATTTGGGGAGTTAGGTGAGAGCTTATAAAACTCTAAGGGTGCGTTCATTATGGAGACCGTCGCATCGTGTCCTCGCCTAGATTACAGTACTGACAGTGAACTTCTTCTTCTTTATGTGCCGTCTTCTACCGAACGTTGACGACCATCAAACGATAGGTTTCTGTTTTGTGCCGCATGTATTATGTTCGCAGCTTCTGGTATTTGAAACCATTCTCTGAAGTTTCTCAGCCAGGATTTCTTTTTTCTGCCCAAACCTTTTCTTCTTCTCTTCTACAGAGCGAGGGTCGGTGGTCGGTGCCTCGAAGTCTCGATCGTAGAGTACTAGGGTCGTGGGTCGAAAAAATACTAAGCTTGAATACTATAGTCCGATACCTGGCTTGAGGCTGGGAGCTGCGCTTTAACAGTGAACGTTGGCGATGATAATATGATACCATTCTATGGCTCGAGCGAGGTTCGACACCTCGTTATAAGCGCACACTTAGAATCTCAAGCCATGGGCCTACATGGACTGTAGAGCTAATTTACATGTATATATATATATATATATATATATATATATATATATATATATATATATATATATATATATATATATAGTAAACTCTTAAATATTGGGGAATCTGCAAGATATATATATATATATATATATATATATATATATATATATATATATATATATATATATATATATATATATATATATATAACGAGTTTATTACAGCTGCCGCCCTTTCTCGCAACCTAGCTCCCAACGCTGGCGATCATTTCAGTCATCTACTTGTAGACCCCTACCTTCCATTGCAACTTTTACTTCTTGTCTCCACGATCTTCTTGGTCTTCCCTTTTTTCTGCGGTTGGTCGGGATCCACTGTAACATTCTCTTTGGCCATCGTTGATCATTCATCCTTTCTACATGGCCATACCATTTCAATCTTTTGCATTCTATAGTTTCCAGGATGTCAATGTCTATGCCCATACGCTCTCTGATTTCGGTATTCCTTACTCTATCTCTTTTAATGAGTTGGCAACATCTCCAATAATTCATTTCCATTGCTTTTATTTTGGATGCGTCATTTTTATTTATTACCCAAAGCTCGGAACCATATGTAGCAATGCTTTCTATGATACTTTTGTATATCCTAATTTTTGTGTTTCGGGTGATGTGGTTATTCCAAAGTATACTATTCAGTTGACGTATTGCTCAATTTCCTTGACCAATTCTAGTAGCTATTTCTTTTGTATTCCGACCATTGTTTGTAATGTTTACACCGAGATACTTAGCTATCAGTATTTTGAATTTGTTTTCTTCCTAGTGCTTTCCTTCACCTCCCACCACTACGTACTCTGTTTTTGATGGATTAATTGATAAGCCCCATTTAGTATATTCTTCATCTATTTTTCCTAAGATGTAGTGGATATCATCTTGATCTTCTGCAAGTATTACTTGGTCTTCAGCAAAATGCAAGCTGTACAGTGTATGGTCTCCAATTTTAACACCCATAGGTTCACATTTTCTTTTCCAAATATCCAAAACCCCCTCCAAATAAATCTTAAAGAGTGTAGGTGCAATGCAGCAGCCTTGGCGAAGTCCTTTGATCACTTTTATCTTTTTTTGTCACTTTTTGTCCAATCTTTATTACACTCGTCATATCATCGTACAGCATTAATGTAAATCATTGGAATATTCTTGTCTTCTAGCACCTGCCATAGCTTGGCTAATGGGACACTGTCATGCGCTTTTGAAGATCAATAAATACCATGTGTGTCTCCATATTATGTTCCAAACATAATTTACATGTATGTATACAATTTATTTAGTTTACAAAATATTTTACTTTTAACTATTTGTTTGTTTACATTTTTTAAAACAATAAATATTATTGTTTTAACGTGTGGCTTCTAAGAATTGCAAGGCAAATCAGACGTTGATAAAGATGATATTAGAGACATAGGCAATCTAAAATTTGTATTCCACAACATATCTCCTCAACTAAGCAAAAATCCTTAGCGAATTGGTTTCTAGTACTCGTACAGAGTAATTGGAATGAAAGGAGAAGACAATTAAGATTTGATTTCAAGTATAGTACATCTGTGTATCCGCTTATAAGTATTTAGCCCTAATAGGGTTCTTCAGAACGGCCATTCACAGTCGCTCTGAAAGTGAAAATAAATCTCTTCTGTCTTAGGAAGCAACTCTAACATGGCTTCGAATGGACGCAAATAGTAACATCTGATATTAAATCTGTAAACTAATTTTTGAAACCAAATTCAGATTTTTGCTTTTTTCTGTGCCTTCCAAGAATTCCAAGTCAAAGCAGACGTTGATAAAGATGTTATTATATATACCATAGACTGAATTGATGTTCTGGCAAGCCCTATTATTCAATAATTGATTGAATATCCCTCAAAGAGATATTCAATCTTTTCAATTGTAATCTATACCTTACTGTTATACATTGTTATTATTGTTAAGTCTAGTGCGAAGTGTTACTTAGTAGGATATATACATTTAGTTTATTACTAACATTTATATGAATATTTACATAATTTATTTTTTATTTATTTTAATGGTCTTGTTAGATAGAATAAGCCTTTGTGTAATTTTTTGTATATTAATTAGGGAATATTTGTTTGCCAACCTTCCTGATGGCATGTGCCAAGGAGAACAAATGTCACTAAAAGTATTGTATTGTATTTTTTTTATATATTGAGAAATAAAAGGCATTATTGATTGATTGATTGATGTCTCTAATAACATCTTTATTAACGTTTGTTTTGCCTTGCAATTCTTCGAAGGCACATATTAAATAAAAAATCTGAATTTTTGTATCCGTAAACTTATTTCGAAAATTAGTTTACGGACACAATAAATCTTATTTGTTTTTACCTCGATATTAGGGATGGGAAAAACCTACCGGTTTTAACCGAAAACCGGTTTTTTACTTAGAAATAACCGGTTTTATCGGTTGTTTTTTGTCCCGGTTATAACCGGTTTTTTATTTTTAAAGTAAAAACTTTTTTTTAAAAGTATTTTTAAAGTAAAGTAAAAAAAGTTCATTCGATTACATGAAATCAACTTTAACTAAAGAATATCCGTCAGAAAAAAATCATAGCATGTAATTCGTCTTTAAAAAGACAAACACATGCCATGATGACAGTAAAATTCTCCTGTTAGTGATTCCATAGTAAATTATGAGGGAAAACCAGGAAAAAAACCTCATAATACTATCCCGACATTGTAAGTATTTGTTCGTGAATTTAGTTTACCTTCAACAAACATCAAAATTCTGATTTTATATGTTACGTTATTTAGAAGACATAAATGATGTATCCTCTATATGTTACTGACTTCTAATACTGTTATTTTCTTATTAATAACTTCCTCTATTATTATTAATATAGTAATAATATAATATATTATTCCTCTATATTAATAGGATACATCATTTATGTTTTTTAAATAACGTAACGTATAAAATCAGAATTTATATGTTTGTTGAAGGTAAACTAAATTCACGAACAAATACTTACAATGTCGGGATAGTATTATGAGGTTTTTTTCCTGATTTTCCCTCATAATTTACTATGGAATCACTAACAGGAGAATTTTACTGTCATCATGTCATGTGTTTGTCTTTTTAAAGATGAATTACATGCTATGATTTTTTTCTGACAGATATTCTCAAGTTAAAGTTGATTTCATGTAATCGAATGAACTATCTTATAAGTAAAGTCGTCCCAGGAGCGCAACTCAACAATATTGGCAATATCATTTTAAAGTCGTCTACTTTAAAATGCATAATGTATGTCTGAATTGTCAATATAAATGAGTCAGATAAAATTAAATTATTAGAAGAATTTTTCACTATGTAACAAAAAACAAAATTTGTTTAATTTACTGTTTGTATTTTGAGAACGATTTCCGAAGTGGAAATTGAAACGTCAATAAACGTATTTTTATCTTTAATTGTGGCTTATTCCCAGTATAATAGTAATTAACACCCAATCATAATTATTATTCTCAAGTAATTATTCCAAACAAAACTAAAATTCAATTTTTATTTTATTTTATAAATACAGAAGCAAACTGAAAGTGCAAGTTCACATCAGCCAGAAACAATTAAATTTTATTATGGTATTTCGTTAAAAAAGTATTTGTAATCATAATATTTCTACATAAGAAGTGATCTGGTATTTATACATTATCATCTATTTTTCACACTTGACTCTTGACATTGAAAGTGGGTAAATAGCTTTTTCTGATTAAAAAAAATAATGACTATGAATATCGAATTATCGATTACGTTTTCAAAACGATTTATACCCATACCGGAAGTCGTAAATGAGTTAAAAGTAATACATGATAATTTTTTTTTGATGGTAGTAAAAATAAAAGATGAATTGCATTATCCAATTTATTTTAGAGTAAAATATTTATGTTGATATTATTTTCCTTAAATCCCATTTGAAAGAGTCTGGGAAATTTTTGTTGGGGAATTTTTTTCTCACAAAACACAAAAAATTGTATTGTATTTACATTGATATTGATGTTCTTTCGATAGTACTAATTTTGATCATATTGATATCGAGTCGAATGTAGTGGAAAAACCGTTTTTTTTGCCGGTTATAACTGCCAGGTTAAACCGTAAGCAAAAAAAACCGGTATAACCGAAAACCGGTGTTTTGTCAAAAACCGCCATTCCTACTCGATATTCAAAGGCGGTATCATCAGCGAGTACTCTAGTAGTAAAAAACGAAAACTGATAACTTGAACATATTGTTATTCTCAAGTATGCAACCGTGCAACAAAAATATGTTATACACTTTATATAACTATTTATTGATGCGTCAAATGCGTGTAGATTGATTAGATAGTAAAAATTGCCATAAATTCAAATGTTTTAAAACGTTTTACGAGCAAATCGTATTATTTGAGGGATATTAATACCATTATATTGGGAGGTTTCAAAAATGCATACTTAGGAGTAAGTTACTCGGTGTAGTACTAATTTATAGTTTTTTTTTTAATATAAAATATGTATTAAGTATATAATTCATATAATATGAAAATATTTTAAAAATTACTCAAGATTTTTAGCCAGAATTGTACAAACCAAGAGAACTTCCAGATCCTAATCAAAGTCAAATACCAAAAGTCCAAAATGTAGATTAATTACTATTAAACTGGGAATAAGCCACAATTAAAGATAAAAATACGTTTATTGACGTTTCAATTTCCACTTTGGAAATCGTTCTCAAAATACAAACAGTAAATTAAACAAATTTTGTTTTTTTGTTACATAGTGAAAAATTCTTCTAATAATTTAATTTTATCTGACTCATTTATATTGACAATTCAGACATACATTATGCATTGTAAAGTAGACGACTTTAAAATGATATTGCCAATATTGTTGAGTTGTGCTCCTGGGACGACTTTACTTATTAGATAGTTCATTCGATTGGCTTATTCCCAGTTTAATAGTAATTAATTTACAATGCCACAAGAAAATAGCTTCAGAACAATATTCCAAAATGTAGCTTCAGAAGACATCCCAGATATCACAACAAAGGAAATAAAAAGAGCTGTCTCGGAGATTATAAACAACAAATCACCTAAAAAAGATGGGATTGCCATCAAAGAAGGAGGAGAAACGTAAATAAATGTAAAATCCGCAAACTAATTTTCGAAACCAAATTCATGTAAATAAATGTGTTGAAAAACATGTTCAATGTTTGTTATAATATCAATAGCATAATGCAATAATAATCATAATGCACGAAAAAAGGACCTAAAGAACTACAGACGTATTAATTTGGTGTCTTATACATACAAACTATTCATGAAGATAATAATAAAAATGTTTGTGAACAAACGGGATAGTTACCAACCTTGAGATCAGGCTGGTTTTCGCTAATATAGGCTTTCATTGCAGATGCGGAACGAATGATCATCTTTAAGTTGATCATCTTTGAGTTAATTAAAACGCTAAAAGAAAAGTGCACAGAATACTGCAAACCTATCTATCTTATATTCGTAGAATATGAAAAGGCGTTTGATACTATAGATCATCATAAAATGCTTAGATCGTTGGCGTACTGCCGAATCGACTACCGATACACCTATTGCCTTGATTAAGAATATCTACGAAACTGGTACACCTTGTTTTTTACTTAAAGACTAAAGATACCAAAAAGTTCCAAATATAACGTGGAATTAGACAGGGTAATACTATCTCCGAAATTGTTTACAACTATACTCGAATATACATTCAAGCGAATGGAACGAGAGAATAATATGGGAAATAATATAAATGGAGAGGATTTGAATCAACTAAGATTTGCCGATGACATCAGTATAATATCTGATAGAAGAGTTAATAAAGCTGCAAAAATAAATCGTAGGCTTCCACGGCCAGAGTCAGAATTATAGTTTATTCGTCTTCCGGGTTTGGACCGTGTCATTTTTGAGTGACCCAAAAGAGGGTTCATCTCGACGTTTCGCTACAATTGTATGTAGCTTCTTCAGGAGAACAAGGAAAAGAAATCAAAAGACAGGAAGATGGGTAGTTAGCAACGGTAACTCAGTTACTCAACGCAACCAGAGGCGAATACTAACTACCAAGGTGGGCATTTGGTCACAATAACTCAACTACTTAACGCAGCCAGAGGTGAAAACCAAATGCCAGGACAGGGATTCACGTCCAACAGCTCAGAACACTAACGCGTCGAGAGGATTCACTCCCCGCCTCTCTCCCCGTTAATCAGACAACTGAAATACAAAGAAGAATAGGTCTGAAATGGGCAGCCTTTGGAAGATTAAATAATATTTTCAGGTCAAAAATGTTTTTAACCAATGTGTTTTACCGGTTCTTACATATGGTGCAGAAACATTAATATTGCCAAAACAAACATAAAATAAAATAAGAGTTACACAACACAACCCTAGAAATAAGAACAAAAACAGGAGTCACGGATGCAGTTGAAAGACTAGCCATGGCTTGGGTCAAACATGTTGCCATATTGACGGATGATAGATATACCAGAAATATTCTGAAATGGAGACCAAGTTATTATCTTTCGTTTTACTATTTTTAAGATTTTTCAGAGAAGTCTGATCATCTGGAAACTTTCGGTTACATTTTTTTTTTTAAGCTGACACTGGCTTTAAACCTGTAATTATTTCAAAGTATCTTAGAATCTTGTACACATTCATTCTTTTCCTTTACCAATTTGTAGCATTTGTATTCCAGATCGGGTTTTGTAGTCTTTGGGTTATTTCGAGTGACCTTACACTTCTCTTGCAAAAATTGATACCTAATATCTTACTTCTTTATTTCATTTTTACTAATCGCTAGTTGCTCCTTCAAATGAACAACTTCAGATTCCAGAGTATCTTTTTCTTTCTGTGGTTAGTTATAATAAAGTGATTTCTTAGATACCCATATCTATTAGTATTTCTAGTTGGTCCATGTGACGGGCTTCTGGATGCCGATCTAGAAGATGTCTGACCTCGTTGTTTGGTTCTTCTTTGCTTATCTGGAATCGGCTTCAGCAATTATTTTGCAAATGTCCTATTTTTCTAAAATCAAAACACCTTCTGTTTTCATTTTAAGATTTTTATTGAAGATTTTACAATATGGTCAACATTTTTATCAATTTTCCATTTTTTATCGATATTTAAAAGTTCCTTCCATAGAAAAAACAGTTTTCAAAAAGTTTAGCATATTTTAAGAATCTTAGTATTAGTTATTTCCAAAAGCCATTTGGCTAGGTATGCTATAGAATTAAACTGTTTGACTAAGATAAAATTCCATAATTTTTGCTGTATTAGCAGAATTACTTTTAATATAATTATCACTGTTTGAATATATCGTCAGGTGACAAGTAAAACTCACTAAGTACCATATTGAAAAAACAGAAATATTGGAGTTTTAAAACATATTCTAAGGTAAAAAATCTATTTTTGAATCAATGTGAGAACAGAAGTTAATTATTTTGAGAAATCATTTAAGCTACCTTATCTTATAGAGGTTCTATTAAAATATTGGTTATTTTTGAAGTCTGTGAGAAAAATGTAATTAATGAATTTTACCTGCTGTAATATTGTCTAAAAACTCATGCTATGACAGAAGGTAAACTCAATGAAGAAAGAAAGGAATGTAAACTCAATGTTATCACAGACGGTACTTATTTTGAGAAACAGTTTAAGCTATCTTATGTTACAGAGTTTATATTAAAACATTGTGTATTTTTCAAGTTTTCGAGAAAGATGCAATTATTGAATTTTACCTGCCAAGATATTGTCTAAAAATTTATGCTATAACAGAAAGTACACTCAATAAAAGAAGGACGGAATGTAAACTCAACGTCGTAACAGAATGCCGTAAACAGTTTAAGCTACCTTATCTGTAGATGTAGCTGTTACATGCTGTAACAGAAAGTACACTCAACGAAGGAAGGAAGAAATGTTAACTCAATGTTATAATAGGAGATACTTATTTTAAGAAAAAGTTTAGGCTATCTAACATTACAGAGTTTTAATTAAAAAATTGTGAATTTTTGACGTTCTTGAGAAAAATGTAGTTAGTGAATTTTACCTGCCGAAACATCTAAAAACTCAAGCTATAATAGAAGGTACACTCAATAAACGAAGGAGAGAATGTAAATGAGTTTTAAACAAATTTTCACTTATTAAAGTAATTATTACAACTTAAAAATGGCAAACAACAATAAATACTGATTAAGTCAACTAACTGAACTAACATTATCCACAAAATAGCATGCAATAATGACTTTTACCTGCCGGGATCTTATTAAAATTTGCAATTAATGAAATGTTTCAAATTGAAAGTCTGTGTTGAAACGATGTTTGTAGCTAGTGACTTTTTCCAGGCAAAGATCTTAAACCAATGTATTTGGTGATAAAATGTCAATTTCGATCATTGTTGTACTTAGTGAGTTTTACTTGTTAACTGACGATATGCTATTGTATTTCTCATAACATTGGTAGTAATGGAGTTCGGATCTGACACGCAAATGACAATACGATTGCGTATCAACTACACGTGGGTGCAAAATGTGAATAATTTTGATTAGCAAGAAGTTATATGAAGGTAATTTTTATGATATAAAATACTACGTCACTGATAGAGAGGGTAGAGAGGGTTACCTACATTTATGAAGCTAATATACTATTATATTGCCATGTTTGAGAAAGTTTGCCATATTTATTATGTTGCCAACTTAAAAATCTTAGAAATAGAGGAGGCTGGAAAACATGCCCTGCATTTTTCGAAGTTTTTTAACATAGAAATATTGAGTATTGTTTTGTACGTCTATATTATATGTAAAGAGCATCAATATATTATATATTTTTCTAAAAAACTGCTAGATAAATTCCGACAAAATATTTTTTCCTATTTGTTTGTTTGATTGCCATTTTTTATAATTTTTTCCAGCTGTGCTGGGAGTGTATAGGAAGGACGGGGAAGATGACGCAGCGTCTAAGATGACGCACCTCTGTATTTTATCAAGTACTTCACTAAATTCAGTTTTTATACCCGTGGCGCCCTCCTTTAGGAACTACTATTACTTTAAAACTTCATCGGTCAGCTTTCGTACTGTTTAGTATCTGTGAGGCAGAGTAACGCGATACACGTTGATTTCTTGTTATTTTTGACACTGCGAATATTAATGGTAAGTTGTTTCAAAATGGTTCCATTGGATTTTCTTCATATTCATGCGAGTAGGTGATATTTATTTTCAGTTAGCGAGGATTTATCTGTTAAATATTTGATGATGGATAATTTTGATAACCATTTTTTATAGGTTATGCTGAACAGGCTAAGTTGACGCAGACTGCGTCATCTTTGCTGTTATAGTGCGTCATCTTTGCCTTTTCAGTTCATTACCTTAAATAACAATGGAGTATAGAATATTTATTATTTAGTGTCTATTTTGCATTTTGAGGCATCTTTTTCTTTTTTAGAAATGGGAAAATATATACGAAAAACACAGAGAGGATCATTTTCTGCAGCAGCTCTTAATGCAGCATTGAATGCAATTTGTAGAGATAGTCGTAAAATTCGGGAAGTGGTAAGGGCATTTTCAATACCAGAAGCTACATTGAGGAGAAAACTTAAGGTTAAAAATTTATTAAAGGAAGTCAAATCAGAGTCTCTTGGTAGAGCCCCATTGTTTTCGGCACATCATGAAAAGGAGATACTAGATCATGTTCTCAAGCTGGCCAATTTATTTTTTGGTATCACTTGCGTAGAGCTGAGAACCATGGCATTTGCTTATGCAGAACGCAATAAAATTAAACACAATTTTAATAAGAATAAACAAATGGCTGGAAAAGACTGGTATCTAGGATTTATAAAACGAAATCCTCAAATTTCTTTGAGAAAGCCAGAAGCTACAAGCATTAATAGAATAACAGCCTTCAATAAAATAGAAGTAGACCGCTTTTTTAAAAATTTGGAAACAGTGCAAGAAAAATATAAATTTCTGCCAGATCGCATTTACAATGTTGATGAAACCGGTATATCTACGGTTCCTAAAGAAGCATGTAAAAGACTTGGACCCAAAGGAGTAAAGCAGTTTGGAATCATTTCTTCGTGGGAACGAGGGAAGAATATCACGGTAATAATGGCGTTCTGTGCCTCCGGTAACTACATACCTCCATTATTTATATTTCCCAGGAAGAGGATGAGCCCACAGCTTCAGAAAAATGGACCAAGCGGTGCGATTTACAACTGCACGGATAATGGATGGAGTAATACGTCTATGTTTTTATTATGGCTGAAGCATTTCCAAAAAAAGTCCTGTCTAGTCCAGATAATCCCGTGCTGTTAGTATTAGATAATCACTCGAGCCATATTTCACTGGATATTTATAATTACTGCAAAGAGAATGGGATTATAATGGTTAGTATTCCACCCCACACATCCCACAAATTACAACCTCTTGATGTGTCATTTTTTTCTGCATTAAAATATGCGTATGGTCGCCATTGCAATTCCTTTCTAAAATCTAAGATCAGCAACTCAGAGTTTGAAGATAAAATTACTCCGTATGATGTCGCCGAGATTTTTAAGTTAGCATATGATCAGGTGGCAAATATTGATAAGGCCGTTTCTGGTTTCGGAACGTGCGGAATTTTTCCGTTAAACTCTGATAAGTTCACAGAAGATGACTTTTTTCCTGCTGATAATTTAAACAATGATAGCTTGGATAGAGATGTTTCTCCTGAACCTGCACCTCAGGGAACACCTCCACTAATAACAACACCATCTATAAGAGAACCAGAATTACCACGTCCATCAACAAGCCGACAGTCTCCTGAAAGTCGTCACACAACCCACACAAAACAAAATGAAATAACCAAACGTCCACATATTTCTCGTTCACTTATTTCTCCAGTTCCTTTGCCCAATAAAAAAATTAAAAGAAAATATGGACGACAAAAGCAACATTCTAAAATTCTAACAAGCACCCCTTTAAAAGAATTCTTAGAAGAAAAAGAGAATAAAAAAAAAGAAAAACTGGCGAAGTCGGAAGAAGGAAAGAAAAAGTAACCAGATAAGTATTGGTTAATGATGCAGGATTAAAACTAAATAAAAATAAAGGGAAAGCCAAAGTACAAAAAATAATCAAACAAAAAATAAACAAAAAAATCTTGGAGGATAGCGATACTGAAGAAAGCGATTTTGATGAAGAAGGTCTTTGCAATGACGATGAGTTGGATGACATAATCAACGAGGGAGGTGAAACTGATATCTGCATATTATGGATGGAGACTTCGGCAAAAAGACGGAAACATGGTTCAGATGCACAAGTTGTGGACAATGGGTGCATAAAGAATGCAGTGGAGCCAAAAGTCCCGAAAACTACATTTGTGACTTTTGTTAATATGTTAAAAAAGCTTTGTTTACATTTTCTTACTTTCAGTATTAAAAAATAAATTTTCTTTTCATATCACTTGCGCTTTTAATATAGATACCTACATGCGCCATCTTCACCATCACTGTGCGTCATCTTTCCCTCGGTGGAAGGTAAGATGGCGCAAAAGCGTTTTTTAAAAAAGCCGCATACAAAATACTTCCTTTTATTGAATTTAAAAATAATCATAGAAATTGGTTATAGATATGTCCAAATTACAGGCTCGTAGCATTCAAAGTTAGCTTAAATATTTTTTACCCTTAAATAAAATGTATTTTGCTTAGGTGCGTCATCTTCAACGTCCTTCCCCTATAAGAGACAATTGGGAGCTCGGCGATGTATGGACTTCAGCACTGAAGATATCGCTATAGTCCTTGAAAAATAGAAAAAAAATAGATTGGCACATTCACCCTAAAATAGAGGTGAGATTGCCACATTTTAAAATAATATTATTAGCACATTAGCAAAATTAGGATAACAATTTTATGTTAGTAAAACTTAAAATTTCCAGCAAAGTGACCCCACTTAACGATACTGAGAACGAATGCGGAAATACTACTAAATACAACCTTCTGGGAAATGCCCGATGGCAGAAGGTCAATTGGCCGCACAAAAAAGGTGGAAGGATGCTATAACGAGTGATCTATGTAAGTCATAGGTGCAACAGTGGAAGATTATTGCTTAAGACCCACAAAAGTGGAGGAAAATAGTACACGCAGCCAAGGCTCACTTAGAGTTGCAAAGCCAAGAAAGAAAAAGAATAATAAAAAAATAAAGTATGCTGAAGATGTGTAATTTGATGTTTCACTAATTAACGTATTTATTTAAATTGCCTTTGATTATTGTAACACAGAAATTGAAATTTTTATTTATTGAATTATTTATAAAAAGTTAGAACTATGAACAAAGATAACTGCCTACCTGAAGGTCTACGAGTTGGTGCTATAGTGGTTAGTTCAGGAGTAGTTTCATCAGGAAGTGTTGTATCTTCTTGACATATTACTACTACAATTGCGCAGAAAAGAACCACTAGTTTCAACATCTTGTGGCTGTTTGAAGATGTACAATGAAAGTGATTGTATTTTCTATCCAATATAAAGGTCGGACTTTGATGAAACACTTATGCCAGATATAATACAAGCACTTTAGATTAAAAAAAATCACAATTCAATCACATGTTTTAATAAAATTAGTCTTTTTAACTGCTGTCGATATATTAGCATCAATACTTAGAAGTACTTCAGCTTTAATTATTATATTTTCTCGGAATTATGCAGAAACGAAATTAGATTTATCTGTTATCTATATATAATAGGAATAAAGTCTTTCAAATTAAAATACTTTTCGATTTCCACTTCCGAATGGAAGTGCAAACATTACAATAAACGTATTTTCAGCTGAAATTGCGGTCAATTCTCATTAAACAGTAAATAATATGTAGTAAAATGCAACAATATTTATCCCATATTATCAAACAATGATATATACCATGTCAATTGCTATATAAAACATAAATGTAGCTAAATATTTTACATATATAACATATTTAAAGTAATACAGAAAAGACAACGATAAATCGTACAGCATCATTAACACGTTGATCGCCATAATGAGAATATTTGTTGCCTTTTCACAGGCCAATTTATTATGCAGGAACCTCTTTATACTGTGCCTGCGTATTGTAGCGGCATGGGTCTAACCCATAACCAGTGTATTATTTACCTGCGTATTATAGCGATATAGGTCTAACCCATAACCAGTGTATTATTTACCTGCGTATTATAGCGGTATGAATCTATACAGTGTATTATTTATAGTCGGTTCGCTATATTTACGCGGGTTTCGGATTAACAAAATTATGCTAATGACTCATTGATAACCAGTTGCAGTAAACGACTTCCCAGAAAATGAGGTAAACACTGCATTAATAACTAAATTAAAAAAAATAAATACATTAAAATAACATTAGAGTAGGTATAAATTTGTTACAATATTGCAGTTGAATTGATTCTTTGCCAGTGATGACATTGTATGTTTGGTGGAAATATTTAAAAATGCCTAGACGTCTGTTAGATGTAGATAGTCTAATTTGTAGTGTACATAAGTATTTTACGGATGAAAAAGAAAATGGCGCTCCTTTAAAATCGGTAATGTCTGTTCAACAACGCGTATGTGATGCTCTAGGAATTAGTGAAACCAAACTAAGAGGAGTATTACAAAATCGCAATAATGGACGGCCGAAAGAAGATCACCGAAAAACTCACCTATCATTGAAAACGAAAGATATTCCAGATGGAAAAAAATTTGAAATTCGTGATACCATTTATCGAATGCAAGCCAACAAGGAACATGTGACCTTAAATCCAATTCTTTCGGAATTAAAAGATAGAAAATTTGACGAAATTGGCAGAACAAGTCTATGGCAAGTGATACATAATTTGGGTTTCAAATTTCAAAAGAAGGATAACAGAAAAGCCCTTTGTGAAAGAAGTTCTGTTGTGCATAAAAGAATTAACTTTCTAAGAAAATATTCTAAATTAAAAGAAGAAAGAAAAAAAAATATTCTAAATTCAAACAAAATAAAATCGTTAATGTCCAGAAATCGATTAGAGCTCCTCTTGAGCCACTGGCATTTTTCTGATAATGAAAGTACATATACTTCACACAGACTATACAAAATCAAACCCCTTCTAAATCATATCAGTCAAAAATTTTAAAACCCAGTAACCCCTTCACGTAATGTTTACGTAGACGAAACCCTCGTGCCTTTTCGAGGACGTCTTAGTTTTCTTCAATATATAAAAAACCAAAAAAACAAGTTTGGGGTAAAACTTTCCAAACTTTTTCTTGAATAAGGTTACACGTATTATTTCAAAATATATTGTGGGACAGAAAAAATACTACTTCTGACAGCGTACCAACATCGATTGTTATGGGGCCTTGTAAAAATTTATTGGATAGTGGTCGAACCATATTTGTGGATAACTTTTATAGCAGTATCGAACTTGCTCACAAATTGCTGGACAGACAAACTCATCTCGTCGGCACCTTAAGAAAAAATCGGAAGGGAATCCTAAAAGATATAGTACAAAAAAAATTAAAAAAAGGCGAAGTTATTGCCAAGGAAAGCCATTCTGGAGTAGTGATACTAAAGTGGTGAGATAAACATGAAGTTTTGATGGTGACAACAAAACAAAAAAATAAGATGGTTACTGTAAGTTACTGTAAGTCCAAAAATGGAACTGAAAAGGAAAAACCAACAGCTATTAAAGACTATAACCAAAACAAAAGTTTTATTGATCTCTCTGATCAACTGAAAGCCTACTCGTCTTGCCTCAGACGTACCCTCAAGTGGTATCGCAAATTGGCAATAGAAATTCTTCTAGGTTCAACTATCGTAAACGCGTTTATACTATATAAACAGGTTAGTGGTAAAAATATCTTCTTCTTCTTCAAGTTCCACTCCTATCGGAAATTTGAAATTATTCTGGCAATTATAATTTTATTGGTTGCTCGCCTGAATAGTTCAATTGAACTGCATCCAAACCACTCACGGAGATTGCGTAGCCACAAGATTTTACGTCTTCCTTCGCTTCTTCTACCTTTGATTTTACCCTGCATTATATTCCTTAGTAGTTCGTACTTTTTACCTCTCATGATGTGCCCCAAGTATTCCAATTTCCTGATCTTTATGGAATTTAAAACTTCGCATTGTTTTCCTAGTTGTTCGAGAACTTGTTCGTTTGTTTTGCGATCCATCCATGATATTTTCAAAATGCGTCGGTAACACCACATTTCGAATGCTTCTAGGTTTTTAATGTTGGATTTTTTAAGTGTCCAAGCTTCAACTCCATACAAAAGGGTAGAGAAAATATAACATCGAAGCATTCTTATCCGGAGCGATATATTGATATCGAGATTACAAAAAAGTTTTCTCATTCTATTAAAAGTTGACCGCGCAATTTCAATGCGGCATCTTATTTCTTTTGTCTGATCAGTATTTTCTGTGATCCATGCTCCAAGGTATTTGTACGAAGATATTTGTTCAATTTCTCTATTATCTAGTACTAGTACTAGATAGATAGATAGTATAGTAAAAATATCACAATTACCCAATTTAGAGAAGATATTGCCAAACACTTGCTAAATATAACACCAAGAGAAAATCCTTGATTGGTAGAGAGCCATTACATTGAGGAAGTGAACACTGCTAGTAGACGTAGATCCTCAAATTGCTACAAGAACATGTCCGAACAACACAGTAGAAAATACGCCACGTCTAAGGCCACTATGTCGCGATATAAATGTATACAGTGCGATAAATTTTAATGTATACATTGATTTACTTCTGTTTACATGTGCAAATTATAAAGATTGCAAAATACTGATTGCTTACGTTTTATTTTTTATTTTATTGTTGCAATACAAATTTTGTGTTTCTAAATCTAAGCGAAGATATTTTATTTTATATATTTTTAAATTTATTCGTTTAACCCTTAATCAAATCGTATATATTCGGGTCTAGAGCCGGGCCAACTAACTTAATTTGTTCATTGGGCCATCTCTACTCTTATTTCTCATAGCATTTCTACTCAAACAATAAGCAATTTTGTGCAGCTCGGCTGCGGTGAGAAGCCACGCATACGCGTGCGTTCTCAAACCATTCGCGCTAAGAGCATTCGTTGAAATTAGAAATCAACGCATATGTATGCGTGCTCAAGGCGCTCCATCCATTCGTGAAAAAATGTCTGAGGAGTTGCTTATGGTTAGTGTCGTGTTTGTGGTTATTAGTTCATTAAAAAAAAACAAGGAAAAATAGGCGATGGTGGACGACGCACTTATTTAAAAGAAGAACCCTACAAATGAAGTCCGATTTACTAGTAGATTTGGCATTAGAACCTAATACTGGACAATTTCAAAATTTTACACGTATGTCAGTAAAAGACTTTGAACGCCTTTTAAATGATATAGGCCCCGTAATAAAGAAAAACGACACAGTCTTAAGAAAAGCCATACCTGTTAAGGAACGTTTACTGATAACATAATATAGGGTTTTTTCATACAAATCTATTAATTGCAAACATTGTTCGTTTGACCACTCCATTTTACACATAAATCAATAAAATGAATAAAACTCAAACAAAGACATATCCGAACTTGTCTTGCAAATGCAACAAATCCCCACGCTATCTGTCTAAACTGAGCGCGAACGCACACGTATATTTCTTTGATGTGTGCGAAAAAACCGACACCACTCTGGCTCGCAGCAAGTGTGCTCAAGTCATTCGCGAGAAGCCACGCATGCGGCGAGAGGTTACGAAAGCGCCGTCCACATTTGCACACGTATGTTTATTCGTGGTTGCTCACCGCATGCGTTTGTAGGTCTGTACGCGCCTTTACACATTTGTCACACATGGCGATCAACGTGTTAAACCACTCAGTGCTCATTTACCAGGTTTCTTATCTATGCTATCAAAATAGCATATCTTGGAAATTGGAGAAAAACAGTATATTCTTTGACTAAAATTATAATGGGTAAAATCGAGTCTTGCCGTGTTAATCGCTAACGTCAGGGCTTGGTAAGGCACGTTATGTAGACAAATCATTTAGGTTATAAATGCACAATGCGAAATTGAACAATTTTTCAACACGTATTTATAATACAAATCATGTGCAAGTTCAGAACGGAGAGTTAGAAGTAGAAAAGGCGAAAAGCTCAGTTTTGTTCCAGTATAAATATTTTCGTGGAACTCCTCAAAATTAGGTTCAAGAAGTCGCCCGTGGAAAATTGGTCATAATTTATTTAAACAAATTGTAAAAATCAACTTTTGTGGCACGAAAATATTTGTTATATTATTTGGATCAAATGAACAAAAAAGGTATTGTGTAATTTTGTTCTAAAGTTGATCTTTTTTGAGTTATAAACAATTTAAAACAAGTAAAAAATATTATTTTTAAAATCACCAAGTCCCTAAATTCCAGTTCAAACCTTCTTTTATCAGTTTCTGATAAAAATCTTGGCCATATTTTATGTTAAAACATTGTTTTTTAATTGTTAATGAAGTGAATTGTACAAGGAGAATTCAAACTATAATCAAAACTGTTAAATGGCTGGTTAGGGGATTAAGCGACGATCAGTGGGTCTCAAACAGTTGTTACTTTAATATTTAATTTCACGTCATTTGAAAAGTAGATTTATTTTTATTATAATTACCCTATATTTGTCCACTGCTGAACGTAGGCCTCCCGTAAAATTTTTCACCTATTTCTATTTTGAGGTAATGCGCTTGTTCCTATCTTTTTAGAAGCCATATTGTTAAATAACTATTATTAATAACTAAACCTAACACACTATAAATACACTAAATGACTTAATAATTCACTAATTACTACTACCAATATTATAATAAGCACTAATATAAAATAAAATAATAAAATATCCAACACGATCAAATCAACAAGTCAAACACTCTCTGCGATACACAACTACGACACTGGCAAACAACAAACTGGCCGTTTCTATGGCAACACTTGTAAACAAGAATCACTGCGCATCGTCGATTTATGAGTCATATTCCCTAACTAAACTTTGTCAGAGTCTACAATACAATAATTTTGTATACTTCCCTCTATATGAAATTAAATAATAAAATTTATTTTAGTGTTTATTGACACTTTAAAAATAGTAATTATTTAGTTTACTATAGTAGACAATGCTTAATAGTAATTTCTAATTAGAAATATTAAAAAACTAAACATTAAAAATAAACTCAATAAGGTAGTGACGTCACATAAGGCCAGTGTCTTAATAAGGCCAATTGTAAATATTTCCTTAAATATAGATATTATATACTAGATATCGCTTTCCCAGTCAACATCGTCTACGGCATTTGCCCATTTAGTCGGTAGTATCAAACAACAGCGCGAAGTTTTAGACACGTGTTAACTACGGTGCCGAAGTTGGGTTATAAATTTTAGGTAAGTTATTTTATAAAAATAACACAAAAAACGTAATATTACATTTTATTATAGAAAAAATATATTATTTAAAAAATTTAACAAAAACATTTTGGTATATACAATTGATAGATTAAGATAATTAAATACTTTATCAATTTGCGGATTTAGGCCAATCGCAGATACCTTCCTCGGCATTAAAAACTAGCCCATCTGGACATTTCATAACATGCTGAACTCCCTCTCCACAAACACAGAAGTTGTTTGAGTTGGATGCAGCAAAAGGCTTTCCGTCAGTTTCTGGACAGTCTACAACCAAACAAGGAATGGTAATTAAAGTTATATTATGAATGTTTTTTTTGGTTTTGGTATTTCTATTTCAAATCCGGACTAATTTTTCAACAAAAAAAACGAACAGATCAGTTCTTTCGTACTACCTGATTACTATTTTTAGTTTGATCAAAAAGTGCTAAAAATTAATAAACATATTATAGTTATTACAGTAAATATTACCCCCTTGACAAGCAATATTGTTCTCATCCTTTGACTCTTCCTTAGATTCTTTTTTTTCCTCTGGATCATCGCGACAATCATCAGCCTCATTTTCTGAATAGTCACATACTTCCAAATCTGCGTTGTAGATCAACCCGTCTGGACAGTTCAATAAATAAGCTGTACCATGAGAACACTTGCAGAACTGCGATGGATTAGGGCCAGGTTTTTGAACTACTTTATCCGGATCTTCTGCTGGACATTCTAAAAAAATATTATAGAAAGATTAAGAGTCGACATCAAGGTATGAAAAAACCAATTATATAGCGCAGGGTCACAATTCGTCCAACCTTTCTGTGTTTTAATAGGTATAAATAGAGTATTATGGCGTTATTTTAGTATTTCTTCTTCGCCAGATATTCGGGGTGATACAAAATCATAAACAGAAAGACCAACGAATGGCTCCTGCTTGTTTTCTACTTCAAGTGGTTATCGTAAAGAAGTGCCATGTATTTTAATGTATACAAACGAAAACGATTTAAGAATATCGTTTTCTGTCCTGTCCAATACCCTGACAAGAAGTATCCTGACATATGGGTCCGAAAACTGGACAATAAACAAGAGAAATAGAGGTAGAATAAGAGCAGTAGAAATTGAGTTCCTGAGGAGAAGCTGTAAACTTACAAAAAGAGACAGAATTGAAAACAGAGAGATTAAGCGGAGAATGGGAGTGCAATCAGACATAATCGACTATATAGAGGAGAAGAGACTATCCTGGTACGGCCACGTCAGAAGAGCGGACAGAGGACGTTGGATAAACAAAATCACAGAATGGAGCCCGATCGGAAGAAGAAAGAGAGGAAGACCCCGAAGGACATTCAGAGACGAAATCGACGAGGCTATGGAGAAAAGAACCCTGCGAGATGGAGACTGGAATGACAGGGAAAATTGGAGAAAACGGTTGAGTGAAGGAAGACAGTGAAAACTGTGAAAATCCTTAGTAGTAGTAGTTTTCTGTCCTTTACGCTATATGAAAAGTGCAAAAGTTTACATTTTTCCTTAACTAGTGACCGACAAAGCAGGGATGCTGAAATAACGTCATAACATTATATTAATACCGATTCAGACAAGGAAGGTTTGACAAATTGTGCTCCTGTCCCATATATTTGAGAGAAGATAGCATACTAAGAAGATTCCGCTCATAAAATGAGCACACTAACAAGAATCTTTTTCGCAGGTAATACTAAATATAATTTAAAATCACCAAATAGAGAAAATGCATTTAAAAAGGTGTATTGAAGACAATAATAATATTGTTTTCAGAAATGACTATCCTAGAAGATAGAACTTTGATGATTTGTGAAAACGTATCAAAGATCCGGATTGGAGAGGTCCTAGTAGAATCAAATGGCTATGCTTGCAGCGAAATTCAATTCCCGAGTAAGCTACTCAATCGGATCTCCGGGAGGAGCAGTTACAAGTATAACAAAAAGATGATAATGCAAAGAAGACATCAGAATAGGCACATGGAATGTGAAAACCATAGCACAAGAAGGTAAAATCCATAATGCAATATAAGAACTGGCACACATAAAATTAAATATTCTGGGAATAAGGGACATGCGTTGGCCAGGTTCAGGAAGCTCAAATATCGGGGAACACCGCATTTAGTGTTCTGAAACAGATAACGGTAAACATGAATTGGGTGTCCAGCCAAACCGATTAATCAAATCAAAGCAAGACCAATCCAATTGACATCAATATAATTCAAGTGTATGCACCTACAAGAAAAGGAACAGAAGAAGAGATAGAAGAACTATACCATAGCATTAATCAAGTCGTAGCAAGACCTCATAATTGTCATGGGTGACTTTAACGCTAAAGTTGGGGCCAGCAAAACATCATCTGCAGTTGGACTATTTGGTCTAGGAAACCGGAACGATCGGGGAGATACTTTGGAGATTTTTGCAGAAGCAAATCAATTAGTAATAATGAACACCTGGTTTAAGCTACACCCAAGGAAACTGTACACCTACAAATCTCCACAGGATTCTATGGGAAGGATTGTAAGAAATCAGATTGATTACATGCTAGTAAATAAAAGGTACAGGAACAACTGTACATCTGTCAAAACATACACGGGGGCAGACATAAATTCTGATCATGTACCAGTTGTAGGTAATTTCAAAGTCAGAATGAAAAGAGGTTACAAGGCAGTTGATAAAGAAGTATGATGTTAGAAAACTGAAAGATCCCAATGTTTGACTGAAGGTTAGTGAAAACCTCAATACAAAGGTGCTAAAATGCAAAAATGCAGGAACTACAGAGGAAAGTCTGACCATCATACAAGAAACAGTGAGAGAAATAAAAGAACAACACCTGAAGAAAGATACAGAGAAACGGAATTCGTGGATGACCGATGAAATACTTGAAATTATGGATCAGAGAAAAAAAAGAAAATCTCCAAGAATGTAAGAGAATACATCGTCAGAAGAAAAATAAGAAAAGCAAAAAAGAAACAAAAAACAAAACAATGTCAAGAAATAGAGGAGTATAAGTTCCGAAAACGTAACAGCGGAAAAATAACAGATGATTAAGGCAATCTTGTCATAACCAAAGAGGATAAAAAGAAAGTATGGGAAGAATATTTGGAGAAACTTTTCCATGACCTTAGAACAATACAAGAACCCACCATAGAAGAAAATTCAGATCCCGAAATCCTACCAGAAGAAATAATGGCAGCCGTCAAACAAATGAAGGATGGAAAGTCACCGGGACTTAATGAAAGTCCTGCAGAACTGTTCAAGCTATTAGATGCAGAACAAAGAAAAATAATAACTGAAATATTTAATGAAATATACAAGACAGGAAAAATACCAGTAGAGTGGCTCAAATCGGAGTTCGTACCATTGCGCAAAAAACCAGGAGCAAACGTTTGTGAAGATAATGGACCATAAGCCTAATGGGAAGGCTTCTCGATCTTCTGCAATATGGAATAATTGTCCTGCATTTGATATCATCTGAGTCCATTCACGAATGTTTTTTATTCAAGAAACCTGTTTTCTTCCTACACCTCTACGGCCCTCTATTTTGTCTTTAAGGATTAGTTGTAATATTTTATATCGACTTCCCTTTACTATATGTCCCAGATAAGACAGTTTTTGATGTTTAACAGTCTTTAGCAGTTCTCTATCTTTGTTGACACTTTTTTGACAAAAGAATTTACATTTTTAATTTAAAAATTTTCCGGAACAAATTGCGCCCAATCAGTTTGGATTTGTGAATGCCGTTTGTACGAGGGAAGCTTTATTTAGCGGGCAGGTATTGTTTCAGAAATGTAGAGATGTCAGCTGTATGCTGTATGTTTTTGCATGCCTGATTGACCAGGAAGGCTTTTGATAGAGTCTTTGACAGAGGGTAGGAATTGACGGAAGAGACTCAGCTAAATAATAGCTAATCTGTATTAGAATCAATCAGCGGTACTCCGAATAAAAGAAGAATATACAGATTAGGTCAAAATCTTAAGGGAAGTGAGACAGTGGTGCATAATTTCATCACCGATATTCAATCTGTACTCGGAGCACATTTTTGAAGAAGCTCTAAAAGATATTGATGAGGGCATCTCCATAAATGGAGTCAAGGTCAATAACCTGCGGTACGCAGATAATACAATAGTGTTTTCCAATACCATAGAAGGGTTGCAAAACTTAATGAATAAAATAACGGAAACAAGTAGAACATAATGGGCAGGATATAAACACCAGCAAAACCAAGCTAATGATCATCAGCAAGGAAAACATAACTGGAACAAATCTATACAGTATTGGAAGATTTAAAACGGAACATACAGATTATTAATACAATTAGTAAGATCCCCTAACCTGCAATTACCCAGTGTAAATTTCAATATAACGTCGCGATGTCTTATAATTAATTCATTTGTTCGACTGGACTCCTTCTCAAGTCGATATTTTTCGACTGCTGCGCACGTGCGCACCTTACCAAACATAAAGCAAAGGGCATGTATTTGTTTTGCTCGGCCAGTGATGTTCCTTGGGACTGTTGCCAAATCGGTAGATACCTTCGGCAAAAATCTGTAGATTTTGATGTATCATATACATCCTTTTAAATTTTAAATTATCAACAATATTTGGAATAATAAATATATCAAACTATACACTAACCAATTCAAATAATATCTAATGAACACAAAAAAATTGTTATTAATAAAACATTGTTGTTATCTGCACAAAAACACAGAAAATCAGTGAACGATAGACAACAGTGTCGACGTACACCTGCCGAATACGCTACTAGAAATCGCGAAGGAGTAGCATTCCAGTCGAACAAATGAATTAATTATAAGACACCGCGATGTTATATTGAAATTTACACTGGGTAATTGCAGGTCAGGGGATCTTACTAATTGTATTAATAATCCGTATGTTCCGTTTTAAATCTTCCAATACTGTATATGAACCAAATGAAAATTGAACTTATCTCACAATGCAACTACTTAACAACTATAATCAATAAGTCGTGGGACAATACCCAAGAGATTAAATGTCGCATCGGAAAGGCAAAAAGTGCATTCTTGACTATGAGCTCTGTGTTCAAGAGCCATGACCTGACCCTAGAAACAAAAATAAGGCTCCTTAAATGTTACGTGTACTCGGTGCTTCTGTACGGAGTAAAAACGTGGAAATTGAAGGCGAAAACTCTATCAAAACTTCAGGCTTTTAAGCTATGATTATATAAAAGGATCCTAAAGATACCATGGACAGACAAAAACACCAATGAAGAAGTACTGCAGAGGATCAACACAACCGTGGATTTGGTCAACATTGTAAAGGGCTATAAGATGCAATACTTGGGACATATAATGAGAAATCAAGGCACTACTTCAATGCATTTTGCAAGGTAAAATTAAAGAAAAAAGGGCCTCAGGACGAAGCAGAATATCCTGGCTTGCTAACCTGAGAGAATAGTATAGAAAGACGACCTCAACACAGCTATTTCGTATAGCAACCAACAAATTAATCATAGTCAGATGTTCAGATGGTCATAATTGCCAACGTTCGGAACGGGCAGGTACCCTAAGAAGAAGAAGTATCAAAAGAAGCAGACACACACGTAATAATTATAAAAAGAGGACGAATAACAACACTTTAGTTATTTTCAATAAATGTAACATACCTTTGGTTTATAAATACTAAATATACAAATTACTCACCAACATTTTCACATATTTGGACCTCCTTGATTTCACCACCATTGTTTTCATTGCCATTTTCATCGCCATTGTGATCCTCCTCTTTTTCTTCAGGTTTTTTATTATTTTTATCGTCGTTTTCGACACATCTAACATTTGTTGGCCAATCACAGATGTTTAACTCTGTATTAAATTGAAGGCCTTGAGGGCAGTGTTGTAGTATTGGTTTTCCTTCTGAGCACTGCCAGAATTGGGAGCAATCTTCTGCGGGGAAATAAGCTACCGAATCATCGGATGGACATATTGGTGCTGCAATTTAATTATACTTGTGTGAATGAGAAAACCTTTGCATGTGATGATTGAATCATATCTTAGATTTTCTTATAATTATAGAATAAAATACTTGTTTTGATCACACAGCTATCAGATATATTACAATTATAGCGTTGTAAATGTAAACTACAAATTCACAGAAATATGAAATGTGAAAGAAACTTTAAGGAGAGGCGTAAGGAAATGGAGGACATTTACAAAAACGAGTTATATGTAATATTCCTAAAAGAGCTGAAGAAATTACTGGAAACCGTAATAGATATATAGAACACTACTAAATCAATGGGAGTGCTATTGCTCTCTGAAAAATGCACAGGTAATTCTACTACACAAGAAACGAGACAAACACGAACTCAAAAATTACAGGTTAAGGTTAGAGTACCTTAGATTTCTTACAAACAATACGAACACTTATCAAAAGTGTAACAAATACAACGAACCTCTTTGTTTGGCATTTGTAGATTACAATAAGGCATTCTATTCAATAGAACTCTTGGCTGTAATAAAAAAAAAATGAATAACGCAAGAATAGATATAGAATACTCCTATAATCCATTTCCATCACATTGATAGCACATTATGTATGCAAATCCCTAAACTGTTGATACGGGTGACTCAATAAAAAATAGATATTTGTCAACAAGTTTACAGAAGTATATAGGAAAACAATTTTAAATTGAGTATGACCACCAGGTAAACAGGTTGTAGCAGAATAGAATACAATATTTGTGAGGGTTACTAATCCCTAAATAAAGTTTCCAGTGTCGGAGTGATGGAGATTAACAGGTACTAATGAATTTGCAAGAAATGTAAGATGTTTATTTTATTGGTTGTATATAAAATACTTTGTGGCCGTAAAAGGGGCCGATTTGAAAAAAAAAATGAATATTATTTAAATCAAATTACATTTCAGATTTACTGCTTTCTTCAGAATCTAAGGAATCTTCAACTTCAATATTAATTATTACCGGTTCCAGCATTGCATCAGCCGTATTATCCAAATTTCACATTTTATTTTCTTCCTTGTGAGCATGACTAACAGCATTTTTCCAATTTTCTGGAGTTACTTTTGATAGAAGGAATGTTCTAATAATTGTTGTAAGTCTTCTAATTTAAAAGTTTTGTTGTTGCGTCCGACTTCACTCTTTACTTGAGACCATATATTTTCTATCGGATTTAGATCACAGTGGTATGCCACTTTAATGCCATTTCATCAATTGTATATTTTTTATGTTGCCATACAATAGGTAATAATTACTTTTTTGTCGAATTCTCCTTGTACTCAATTGCGTGTTTATCCAACCATTCGATTATCTCTCCTTTTTTCCATGCCGTTGTTGGCAATTTTTCTGCTAGTCTTGAATGGTAACTAGCATTATCCATGACTATGACAGAATTTTTTGGAATTAAATCCAACATTTGCTCAAAATATTCTTCAAAAACGTCAGCAGTCATTTCCTCGTAGTAATCTTTGGTTGATTTTGAGGCAAAACTTAATAATCCACCATTGACAAAACCTGCTGTAATGTGGCATAAACACTACTTAAACTAACATTAGTACTTATCAGTAATTCCAGGTAATCGTTCAAAGAAGTTATTCTTTTTGTGTCAGGCTGTAACTTGTATAGAAAACAATAATCACCTTTAAGTTACTGTTTACATTAATTTATTTCGTGAAACATTGCATTCTCTCGTTAATCACCCGTGTATAATTAACAATAATCGTGTGTCGTATATACCGACGTTTTTTACGCAGAAAAAAGGTATAGTGAGATTAGTGGACACTTATTTTACAGAAGATTTTTTAAAAGATAATGAATTGTTGACGGCATCTTAAAATATTAATTTTTTTTTATTTATTTCAAAACAAGTATAGGGTGAACAGTGAACAGAATAGGAACAGTCGTTCCTATCTATGGCTTTTCTCCGCCAATCACGTATTCCCATATTTCTCATGTTTTCATCGATGTTACCAAGGAACCTTGTTCTGAGTCTTCCTCTTCTTTTTTGAACAATGGGTCTATAAAGCAGCATTTTTCTAGCTGATTCATTTTGTTTCATCCGCATTACGTCCTATCCATCTCAGACGTCCTATCTTAACATGTTTTGCAATATCAGGTTTCTGGTATATTCTATAAAATTCGAAGTTGTATCGTCTTCTTCACACTCCATTGTCATTCACTGCTCCATAGATTCGCCTTAGTACTTTTCTTTCGAAATATCCTAACATGTTTTAAAACTTAGTACTTTAAACTTACCATATTTCTCTCTGTCAAATTTTATTAAACACCCAATTTTGTTATCTCGCGTTAGAACCGGCAATACATATACCAAATTTTTTGCCTTTAAAGTGTTTAGTAAGTTTGATCTAAATACTGTTTGTTATCATGCTGCCTGGTCCAGATGCTGCCCTTGCTAAGGAACATCTATTTAAATCGGCCTTTGGATTAAGTTAATTTTTTGTCCTAAGTATATACGACTTAACCTTTTCTATATTATTATAGTGATCTACAGAGGTTTGTTTGTTAGATATTGAATTGACTGCTTTAGGTGGTTGACTGAGGTTTATTCTTAATCCTCTTCCTTTGGTTTTGTATTTAGGTTTAATAGCATTTAATGCAATGCTTCTCTGGCTTTTGCTATTAAAGTTATATCGTCGTCAAATCTCAAGGGGTTAAGGTTTTACCGTCTATCTCCAGTCTTTTATTTGCTCATCCTAAAGTTAAAAAAATATCTTCTAGAGCTAAAGTTAATAGCTTAACTACCCAGTTTGCTTGTTAGCCGAAATCGTCACAAAAGTAATAACAGGCTAATGGGTATACAGTTTCATAATTTATATTTATTTCCATTTTTAAATAACAGTATTAGAAGAGCATTTAACCAAGTTGCAGGTACTTTAATTTCTATACATTCATTAAAAATAATTTCTAGCATTTTTATGATGTGTTTGTTATCCTCCATACTTTATCATCTTATATACTAAAACGCTAAGCCCTTTTCTTGTCCACCACTTTACTCAAAAACCATATTAGATAATTAAAATATTTTTTCAGAATATTATTAGTATTACGTATGAGATTGTCAAGATATACTTTTGGTACAAAAATTCACTTCCGGTTTTGAGATGATCGGAAGTTAAAATTTACTTTAAGTTTTAGACCCCACAATGTATATATGGATCGAAAGGTCTCGTCGAGACGAATCTAAATATGTACTTCCGGTTGCAATCCGACACCGGAAGTGACCCGAAACGCGCATAAAACGTCAAGATAGAGCAAATCTGACACCGGATTCGTGAATAGCATGCAAAATTAACTGCTAAATGATATCCATGTCGACATTTGATGAACTAAAAATTGCATTCCGGTTTTGAGGGCGACTTCCGGTTTCGTTTTTATTAAAAAGTAAAAGGTAAAAGTTTACATAACTCCCGGTGTCAAGCAAAAGTTTTCAGAAAATGGAGACATTGTAACAAAAAACATTGTTTTCGACGAAATATTTCGTGATATTTAATACACTTTTTTACTTGCATTATTATTGATGAATGTTATGTATATTCTTGCTTATATTGTTTGTATTGATCTCTTAATTTTTCTCGCAAAATAAAAATTTCATTTAAAAAACTCAATGTCGAGTTGGTCCGCTAGTTTCTAATACTATTCCGACTTCACCTGTAGCTTGTTTTTATTTTGCATAGTTCTCAGTGCTTTTCTTATTTCTTCCTCTGCATATCTGTGATATCTACGGCCAACATTTTTGAAGATATACTTCTATACGCACGGTCGGTGTTGGAAATTTGCATGGGAGTGAATCTGTGAAACCATTACATATGTAAGATACTGAGTAGGAGAGAGACAGAAGATATATTTTCTCTCTCTTCCTCTCTCGAGAATAAAAATGTTCCTTTTGTATATATATTTAATATTATTTATATTATATTTAATATTGTATATATATACATATATATATATATATATATATATATATATATATATATATATATATATATATATATATATAATATAATATAATATAATATAATATGTATTAATATTATTATTTATGTGATATGTTTTGTATTATTTATTAAATGTTTATAATTATTTTAGGCTGTTGTATTTCAAAATAATCACTGTTTGATGTAGAACTGTCAATTTTGAAATCCGTCATGTCTAATTGGCAAATCCTTTACGCGTTTGGTTCATACGCTGGTGTTTGTGAGTTCGAATCCCAATTATGAATTTCCTTTTTTATTTTTGAAATATTTAAAAACCTCACGTTACTCTTATTAAATATATGTATAAATTTTAAATAATAATATGTTTTAAAATAAAATGAAAATTTACAACACAATCCGAGTTGTTGGTTTTTGATTTTTATCTTTGTAAAGTAAGTTATGTATATTGGCAGTTTTAAATACTTATGAATATTACATTTTAATTTATATTGTATTATTATATTGAATTATATTGCAGTGTATTTATTGTATTGTAATTTTTATATTAATAACAAAATAAATAATGAATTTTACTGTATGTGTAAAAAAATTTTTTGCGTTCAACTCCTTTCATACATATATGAAAATAAAAATATATATTTTCATTAAAATCTTGATACAATCCATTTACTATACTCCTATTACAGGTCAAATGTTTATATACAGCAAACGATGCACCATATCCCTATATAACTAATTATTTTTCTCTTTATGCTCTTTCTTACCTATAGCATTACATATGTAATGATTGTACAGATTGACTCCCATATAAATTTGTAACTGCGAACGCATGTATAGAAGTATAAGTTGTACTGCCACACCCGTTTTTTTTATTATTTTTCGGTATTTTTCGTCTTTATATGATAGTGGTTTTGTTTTTGCTATGTTATGACATGCTATGTTAGATTTTGGCACTGTTTATTTATACGTTAAACCTAAAATACTTTTTGGAACGCCACTGCCGTGGCTGTTAATTCTTTAAAATTTTTCTACCACGCGACTTGAATTTGACTGTAGATTACATGAATCTTCGATAAATTTAAGATTAAATGAATTTAAAATTTAACAATGACATTGATCCAATTGAGCACATTTAAATGCAATATTAGTTGATATGTTATGATAATGATCTAATCTTTAACTAAATACTTAAAATGGTAGACACAAGGATACATTTTTTTCGTTCGTACAAGTGTTAGGCAAAACATCATTTTTTAAACCTTAATTATTCCGAATATGATAAAAAATGTATGAAAAAACATCTGCACACTTTTATCAATACAAATAAAATCTTTTTGATGTTATTACAGAATGAATCTAACAATTCTAACTGATACATGTTAAAAATTAGTTCTATGTAAAAGGGCAAAATTTATTTTGAGCTTTTACATAGAAAACTTTACATTTTAACTGGATAAAAAAATATCTAGATAATAGTATAGTAGTTGTTCTGCGCAGATGGTCAAATTTTATTAGTAAGGAGGACGAGAACGTCTTCTAAATATAATATTGTTCAAAAACAATACAAACATATTTCCAGTTATCTACTGGGGAAAATCGTTTTCAAAAAATATAAATTAAGAGATTGTAAGAATTACCAGTTGGCTCTTTGTAGCAGCCAATTTGACAGTTGATTTACTTGTCCTCGATCTTGCAGGTAAATCTGTTCATCAAGGTAAATATTCAATTCTGATTTTTGTGTGCTTTTGTAGTTAATTGTAGATAATGTTCTTCTATTCACCCATTATTGTTGGTATATTGAAATTGCTTACTTCTTCTTTCAGTAATGTTAACGAGAGCATGTTGCATTCTATTAATGGGGTTGCTACACCCTTTTCTTCATTAAGTAGAATGAGAGTTGCTTCTTTGATTTTTCTCTTTAAGCTGTCTGTTTCTTTCATAATAATTGATGTATCTTTCCATTATACTCTGTGCTTATTATCCCAGGCCACAAGAAAACAGTTTCAAAACCTCTTAACAAATCAGGTAGTTGGTATAAATACTAATTAGAAAATAACATCGCTAATCCTATCCAAAAGACTATGCAGGTCAGCTATTTCGACGTATTTCGACATCGATTCTAGTTGTTTTGTGAGGAGATATTCTTAAATTAAAGCAACATGGAGGATGTAAATCCACTGCTGTTGCAGAAGGATATGTGCTTATAGAATTTTAATAGGACTTAATCTTCAACATTATATTATGAAAATCAAAAAAAGACGAATTTGAGTCTTAAAAATATTCAAAATTTAAACGAAGCTTGATCCATAAATCAAACAGAAACAAATTTGACTGGATCGAAAATTTACATTATTCAACCAAACAATTGCGTTTTCAATATGCGGGTGTGAAATATGACTTAAAAAAAAAATATTGCTTACAATCATCTGCAACAATAACACCGACACAAAATGTAACAAAAACTACTGTGAAACCGTTCATCTTGTTCTGCAGAATAAGTTTTTACTAATAATCGTCGATTTTTAACTGATTTCTTTTATATAAAAATATATTTTTGTTTTTATTTTCCTCGAGGATTAAGTTGTAAAATAATTGTTGATATAAGGGATCAGCTTAATGTTTTTCCAACAACAGTTAAATCTTTTAGTGCTGATATATGTTATCGAGAAACACCTGATACCTTTATTGTTTGCTTAGGATCATAATTTTTGATAGATTGGCGGTTAATCAAAGGTAGTATCTAAATTTTGGCAAAAATGTGTAGAAAATAATCTGATTCATGGGTTTTGTTACAAGGTTATTTAATACAGTATTTTTAAAGTTGACCAATGAGATATTTTGTTTTTCATTATGTAATCTCTCTTCAGCGTAGGTTAACAATAATTTCTGCACTTACTTTTCTATTTTCAGTTAGTCTTATTAGCTCATTTTGATGAATAAATTAAATAAATATTAAAATTGTAGCTTCTTATTTAATTAATAAATATTCAACAACCAGTTCTTATAGTAAGCGTTTAAAATATGCTTCCTTTACTTCCTGATAGTAACGCATCGTATTTCTAAGCTCTTGCCGTACTCGTTCAAATGTGTCATGAGAAATTGCCCTACATCTTTCAATATTAATTCGTTGTTTCAAAATGTCGGGTGCTGTAGCGTAAACCATAGATTTTAACTATCCCCACAGAAAAAAGTGACCGAGCTGGCCATTCTATGGTACATCGTCGTCCAATCCATCTACTACGATATTTCTCATCTAGGTAACGTCTTACTGGGCCATAATGATGTACAGGAGCACCATCTTGTTGAAACGTTATTTCCAAGTTGCCGAATTTATCTGGATTATCCTCCTGAATTTCAAGTATTAACGGTTCAATTGCATTTTGTAAGATCTCCAGATACACTTCACCGGTTAAGTTAGTATTGAGAGAAACAGGCCCTACCCAAACATTTATTATTTTTGAAAATTGAGTATGTATTTTACGAAAAAGGTAAGGATTTGTGTCCCTCCAATACCTCACATTGTGTGTTTTAACATTTTCGTTAGAGAAAAAGTACTTTTGTTACTAAAATAAATTGTTTTTATGCAATCCGGCTGTTGGTTAATTTTATTGGATATATTTTCACAGAATTCTAGTCTTCGGTCAGGGTCATCATCATAAAGTTGGTGGACAATTTTTAATTTGTATGGATAAAATTTGTTTTCAGCCAATACTCGATGTACTGTCTTTTGACTGATTCCGTAGATATACTCCATTCCACGAATATACGACTGTTTTAAAAACGCTTTAAGGTGTCGATTTAAATGGTCCAATGTACTGAATTGTACAATAGTAAATTCTCCCCATTTTTAAAATACTGTTACGACAGAGATAAACCTTAGATTTAAATATGAAGTCATGATATAAATATAAAGTTAATAGTTTATAAAACAGTTGTAATTCAGATTTTGAAGTATATAATTACTATCATGGAGTTTATTTTTTCATTTCAATTATTTCATTGTAAACAAGTGGGTTTTTGAATTATGTGATTTAAACGAAATGTAACAATACTTGAGTGATCAAATAGTGTAAATTTTTTAGTCGAATATTCAATTAATATAAAAAAAAAACAAAAATACTTAATTCACATATTCTCTTAATCTTCTAAAACTATCATCAACCATCAGATTCACAGCCATAATCAGTCGGCGATATCTGAAACTGTATATAAATTTTCGTTACTTTTTAATATCTGTAACGACTCGGTACTTTAACTATCAATAGCCGGTATGTTATACCCGTTACTTTCGGAACTTTTAAGGGTACATAAACTCAAAGCAAACAAATATTTAAAACTAACAAAGTGAAATATTAGATCCTTTTTCTGGTTTGTGAACCATCGTTCTGTCAATTTCTTTTCACTTATATTAAAAATAGTATATTTCTTTTTATTACAGTTATAATACCTAATAAAGTAATAAAATGTGTTATATCAAAGAAACCCGGCACGCCTCTTTGGTGTTTACATTTCACGGAAAGCTTACCCAAATGTCTGATGAACACATTTGGCTTCATAGAAGTCATTGTATTTATTTGTAGATTTTAACTGAAATAATGTTAGTTTCGATGTCATATTAGTAGACCGTTTTTATTGGAATAATGATTAGACCAATTGACCTTCATACTTCTACTTGCACAGTAAAATATTCGTTGTCGCAGTAAACAAAAACAGTCGTATATTCGTGGAATAGCCTATAGTTGCAACTGGGGCTGTAGAAGAAGTAGGGTTCACTACCATTTTAAAAATTATGTCAATTTTTTTGTCTTCACTTATTGTTGGTCGACCAGATCGTTTGACATCTTGAACACTACCTGTTTGTTTAAACTTCCGAAGAAGCTTCCTCAAATAAGCTCTCGATGTACGGCAATCGGGGTACCTCTTATTAAAAAGACGTTCCGCTGCATGGAACTGACTAAACTAATTAGAAATGGAAACTAAATATTGAGCAATAAACTTTTTTGCAAACTAAAAACAACTAGAGAATTGACAAAGGTCAACTTTTGTGACAAATAACCAAAGGCGGACGTTAGAATTTTTATTAATTAAATGCCAAACTAGAATTTTAGTTTCGCATTCAGTTTCTAACATTTGCCTCTGGTTAATTGTCAAAAAAGTTGACACTGTCGTAAAAACAATTAAAAAAAATTAAAAAAATGAAAAACGTCAATTTTCTGACAAGTAACCAGAGGCGGAAGTTTTTGTAAATTTTAGTATTTATTTAATTTATTCATTAAAATGAGCTTAAACCCAAATAAAATTAGTATGGTTACATAGGTATTTTCAATACCTATTTCAAACGAGGTATCACTTGCCAGAAGGTCCTATTTAAAATTATCTGTAACAGTGGCGCTATAACGTCATCTGTCACTATTACGTCACTTGTTATGACTAGTTAAGAAGCCTACATCTGTTTATTACCTCCCTCTAAATTTCACTATTATAAATATAACCTCTTATAAGCAGGTCCTATTGCTACTATTCCTTTATAGTAATTTTGTTTATTTCTATTCCTTAATTGCTTTAATATAAAGTTCCCAATTGCTACGGAGCGTTGACTATATTCCTTAGTATTCTGTTTTTGACACTCATAACAAAGTTTCCTTGAATAGTCACCCTTTTGCTTTATCTTTCATCTTTTCTTTTGAACTAATATCATGCCCATTGTCATTTTAACATAGCTATGTGATTTCCTTCATCTTTAACTCTTTCCCTTTTCTTTTTCTTACCGCATTCTAACCATAAAGAAAAACGTACAGTTTATCTAGTATAATTTATTTTTATAATCTCTTAAGATCAAAATATAAAATCAGTATATTATTATGAGTATATCAGTAATCAGTATTTCATAACCATTTTATTTTATTCTACATTTGTAATACCAAAATATTTGAAAAATTTGATCCTTTTAATTGGATTTTTCACAACCAGCATCTTCCGGCCAATCGCATGTGTTAATTGAAGGATTGAAGTGTAGACCTCCTGGACAGTTGTAAAGATATGGTGCTCCATTCGAACATTGGCAGAATTTGGTGCAATCTGGGAGTGCGGTATATACTGGGAACTCGCCATCTACTGCTGGGCAAACTGTCAAGAGAATAGTTAATTTTTAGTATATGTGATTAAAGAGTAAATATTTTATTGATGAAAGATTGAAATTCATACTGTAAACTAATATTAAAAATAATGGATAGTGATGCAATTTTAATAGTTTAATTTTATGTGGTTTAATAATTTACTAATAATGATATCTTCCATTAAGCAATTTTTTTAATACGGTTATCAAATCTTGCTGAGAAACTGTATTCTACTGAGAAATTCACTAGCCATTTTGTTTCCTTCAATTAGGAAAAAAGGCAGTAAAATAAGGCAGTCTCCTCTCTTTTTTCTATCCACTTCTTTCAAAACCATTAATATAAATCTTTCAATCCTGCTCTCTGTTCGTTGTCTCAAGATTATTTAAATATTGGTGATCTATTTATTTCAGTAATAGAAACGTGAATATTATATTAAAATAAGCTTGGATAATAAACATCGATTCAACGGAAAGATTCGTCAATAATATTTAAAGAAACAGATGTTACAATGTAACATATATTTCCTGGTTAAATTTTCTTAACTTCTCGATAGTTGGTTTTATAATGAAACTATTGTCATTAATAGACCTGAAGTTCTTCATTGGTCCCTACCTAATCTTGTTATGGAATCATGAACAGAGAAAGTAAGAGAGGGGGGAAAGTAAGAGATGATAAAGTATTAAAGGAGCAAAGCAAAGAAATGTTGGAGGATAAGTTATAGAGAAGGGCTATTGAAGAAGGAGGACTTAAGGTTGGCAGGTCAAAAACGGAGTAAATGTGGCTGGAAGGAACAGGAATGGTTAAAGATATAGAATTTTTTGGGGAAAACTAGGACAAGCAGGAGAATTGAAATGCCTTTTCTCCTACATAACGGAAAATGCGACACTAGATCGAGAAATTACCCATATAATATAGGCTGGTTGGTTTAACTGGAAGAGAATGAGCGGAGTACTCTGTGTTAAAGGTTAAGGGTTAAATGGAAACATATGCAGAGTGTGGTAAGGCCTGCGATAGTGTACAGCGGTGAAGTGTGGCATGTAAAGAAGGTTAAGGAGAAGAAGATAGGGGTGGCTGAAATAAAAATGTTACGAAGTATATTGGATAAGACTAGAAGGGGTAATATCAGGAACGATGTAATTAGCGTAAGAGTCGGGGTTGACTACAGTCTCAAAAAAGGTTTGGGAACAAAGATTGCAATGATTGTCAAGTCAGACGTGAAAATAAGGATTATGTGGGACGAAAGATAAAGCTATTAGAAGTTGAGGGAAAGAGAAGTAGAGGAAAACCGAGGAGAAGATAGAATACTGTGTGGGAAGGGACTTGTAAGAGAAAACTTTAAATTAAGAAGATCCGATGAACAAAAATGAGTTGCAAAGAAGGTTAAAAAACAGCTACATCCTGGAAAGGATCCTTAAAAAGAGGAAAGCTAGGGATGAAGAGGAAGAAGAAGTAGATCTGTCTTTTTAAAAATCGTTTTGTTTTTCTCCCAAAACGGCTTCGGTAATATTAATATTTTTAAACAATTATAATCAATAGATTGGATATTACAGATTTTCATAGTATTGCATATATCGTTGTTCGTTAATAACTCTTCTAAGTTCGCTGTATCTTCTTCTTTTCTATTGATTTTTTTGCCTAATGATTAATTATGTAATCCATAATTGATGATCTGTTTGCCTTAAAATCGTTTATGAATCATTTCATTTTTTATTTATTAATTCCATTATCGTAATCCTTTCCTAAAAGAAAAAAAATATAATTTGAACGCTCTAGACAAAATCATTAGAAAGACGATAGGAAGTGACATAACCAAGTCCACCTAAGGTAATGAATATAAAGACTTATAACCACGTATATCTTAAGACCATTTAGCTTCTGGGGACCATTAGGTCAAACAGAAGTTCTCAATATTTCGCTGGAGAACGCAAGACATTGCTTAGAATATTAATTGATTCTTCCTGTAATTGAATATTATTGAGCTTAATGATTCTCCTTGTCTGGTGCCTGTTCTGTTGTTTCTGTCCGATCCTTTAGTTTTGTTTAGGTCGCACTCTGTCGAATCCCTTTTCTAAATCAACGAAGCACGTGTAGGCTGGTTTGCTGTATGTGACGAAAAATCTATCACTATCACTAACTATTTGATTGATCACAAAGACTACATCGTCTGATATACTAAATATTTTGATAACTTATCCATTACAACATTTGTTGGGAGTTTAAAAATTAATCTTAATGGGTCTATTCCTTTATACTCCACCAATGGTGAAGGAGTTGAAAAAATGAATAAATTAAATAGCTCAGAAGATACTATTGCCTGTCCCAAGAAAGGATAACTTTCTATTTGTTCGCTAATAGGAAGCAGATTAGTTGAAAGACTACGAAAACGATGGAAGGACAACTTACTGAAGGCGCATTAAAAAACAGACAGAGTCATGTCTCTTTTTCACAAAAAGAAGAAGAACAAAAACTGAAATAAGAAGAAGAAGCAGAAGAAGTAAAGATAAAGAAGAAGGCTTTTAAAGTCAAAAACTTGTCAGGATGGATGGACAAATTGTGGTTTTTATTTACAGGAGAACTTGTCAACATTTTTTAAGGCTAAAATGATCTATGCATTTTTATAGTTTCGTTCAGTATATTATTAAAAATTCAACGATAAGACAAACGTCTTAGAGATCATACATATACATATTTAATAATGTAGGAAACATATATGACTCAATCAGTTCCTGCTGCTAATTCATATAGGGATTGATAATGTAATGGAAATCTGCTACTTAATACACTGTATTTTTCCAGGCATCAGATGAATTCATACTTACCAACATTATTTTGCAAACAGTCTTCCGATCCAAGTAGTGGTTCGTTGCGGTTTTCTTCACTTGTTGAACTATTTTGTACAGTTGTGTCTTCTGTGGCGATAACTTCAGTAGAAACAGTGGGAACAGAATCTGTTACGTTATTCTCCCCAGTACTTGTTGAGCCACTTTGTACAGTTGTATCTTCTGTTGCGATAACTTCAGTAGAAGCAACTGGAACTGCAGAACCTGTTACTTCATTCTCACCAGTACTCGTTGAACTACTTTGTACAGTTGTGTCTTCTGCTGTGATATCTTCGGTAGAAACGGCGGGACCTGCTGAGGTGGTCACGTTATTCTCATTAGAACAAGATGTTCTTTGAGGCCAATCGCAGGTATTTGATCGTGGATTAAAGAGCAGACCATCTGAACATTGATGTTCGAACGGTACACCATTCAGACACAGGCAAAATTTGGAGCAGTCAGGTAAAGCAGCGTAGACTGAATCCTGTCCGTCAACGACGGGGCAAGCTAAAATTAACAAAAATATATAAATACTGAAATATTCGAATAAAACGTAAAAAGAAGACTAGACCACAGATATTGGAATATCATTCAAAGTATTGACGAAAATGTTACAGCAACTGTATGCCTTCATTGCATGACCAAGACAATAAAGATTGGCAAAGATGTGTGTAAAAGTAAAACATGATCGACTCCTGGAAATTCTAAAAAATAAAAACCTAGATGAAAGAGATTTAAGGCTAATAACACACCTCTATTACAATCAGCGAGCAATAGTAAGAATCGAAAAAGAAACATCTGAAGAAATGGAAATAAAGAGAGGAGTCAGGCAAGGCTGCATTCTATCACCTCTATTATTTAACGCCTATTCTGAAGAGGTAATTCGAGAAACTCTGGAAGATGAAACAGTCGGCATAAGAGTAAATGGAGTCTTAATTAACAACATCAGATATGCAGATGATACAGTAATAATAGCCGATAGTTTACAAGACCTGGAAAGACTCATGAGCAAAATAGTCATGTGTAGTAGGGAGTACGGACTCTCTCTTAATGTCAAAAAGACGAAGTTTATGAAAATTTGTAAAAACAACTATAATACTAACGAAATCTTGATAGTAGAGGGCCAGCAGATCGAAAGAGTAAAAATTACACTTACCTAGGAACACTTATAACAGAAAATAATGACTACACGGCAGAAATCAAAGTCAGAATCGAAAAAGCACGTTCTAATTTTATAAAAATGAAAAAGGTCCTATGTGGCAAAGATCTAACATTAGCTCTTAAAGTACGCTTAACAAAATGTTACGTATACAGTGTACTATATTATGGAGTGGAATCATGGACGTTAAATCTAGATACCATGAGACGACTTAACGCCTTTGAAATGTGGACCTATAGAAGAATTATGAGGGTTTCCTGGGTAGATAGAGTTACAAACAATGAAATACTGAGAAGAATAGGCAAAGAGAAGGAAATTGAACTTACAATTAAAGAAAGAAAGCTACAGTATCTCGGACATGTGATGCGGGGCGATAAGTATGGCATCCTGCGACTCATAATGCAAGGAAAAATAGATGGCAGAAGAAGCATCGGAAGAAGACGAATTTCATGGCTGAAGAACCTGAGATAATGGTTTGGATGCAGCTCAAAACAACTATTTAGAGCTACTGCCTCAAAAATTAAGATAGCTATGATGATTGCCAACCTCCGTAGCGGAGATGGCACCTGAAGAAGAAGAAAGATGTGTGGGAAGGAGATACTTTGCAGTAAAAAATAATCATAATAGTCCTGGAGTACATTGTCCTCATAGTAAGGGACTTAGGAGAAGCCAGAATTATACTAGAATACTACAGCAAGTAACATAGGAATTAATTTCAGACAAAACTATAGAAAAATCAAAATGATGATAAATCTTGTCCCCAATGAGCTAGTAGCAATCGAGAACTAGTCGAACGAAGATTAACTCGAGACACCCAGACATATAAACTGCTCAGAAAAATAATCTTAGGATGGGCAGCATTTGGAAAAAAAATTGTTTGGAAAACAGTTTGGTTAAATAAGTCTTGACATATGGCATAAAAACAGTAACTCTCACAATAATATTAACCTAAAAAGATGAACAAAGCGTAAGATGAAGAGATCATTGCTTAGCATAAGCTCAAGAAATAGAGTAAAAAAACGAAGAAATTACTAAAAACAATTAAAAAATTACATCCAATTGGATAGCAGAGACAAAGGAAAGATATTAGACAGAAATATCTAATGGTGGCCTATGTTTAACAGTGGACAAGCTAACAAGGCAGATTAATAATGTGTAAGTTGGACAACCAGGTTGGTAAAACCAGAAGCAAAAGATTGTGAAGACTATAGGGTCATAAGCCTATTTACCGAAAATGCGTGGAACATATTTCACCAAATCAGTTTGGATTTTTGAACGCCGTTGGTACGAGGAAAGCTTTATGTGGTGTGCAGGTATTGTTTCAAAAATGTAGAGATATAAGCATTATATCTCTACCTATACATATATAACATTTTTGCATGCCTGATTGACTACAAGAAAGCTTTCAATAGAGTTAGCATTAACAAATAATAGAAGTCCTGAAGAGGACAGGGATTGACGGAAGAGACTTAAAAATATTAGCTAACCTCTATTGGAATCAATCAGAAGTGCTCCCAATAGATGGAAAATATATAGATCAGGTCAAAATCTTATGGGAGTGAGACAGGGGTGCATAATTTGACGACTGATATTCAATCTGTACTCGGAGCAAATTTTTAAAGAGGCTCTAAAAGATATTGATGAAGGCATTTCAATAAATAGAGTCAAGCTCAATAACCTGCGGTATGCAGATGATACAATAGTGTTTTACAATACCATAGAAAAACTACAAAACTTGAAACAATGAATAAAATAACAAAATAAATAGAACATATGGACTGGATATAAACACCAGCAAAACCAAGCTAATGACCATCAGCAAGGAAAACATAACTAGAGCAAATCTGTATATAAACCAAATGAGAATTAAACGTGTCTCACAATACAACTGCTTAGGAACTATATTCAATGAGTTATGGGACAATACTCAAGAGATTAAATGTCGCATTGTAAAGGCAAAAAATGGATTCTTGACTATGAGCTCTGTGTTCCAGAGCCATGACCTCACCCTAGAAACAAAAATTAGACTCCTTAAATGTTACGTGTACTTAGTGCTTCTGTACGGAGTAGAAACGTGGACACTGAAGGCGGGAACTCTATCAAAACTTCAGCCTTTGAGCTATGGTTATGTAAAGGGATCCTGAAGATACCATGGACAGACTAAGTTACCAATGAAGAAGTACTGCAGAGGATGAATACAACCGCGGATTGGATCAACATCGTGAAGGGCCGTAAGCTGCAGTATCTGGAATATATAATGAGAAATCAAAGCAGACACGAGCTACTCCAATGCATTTTGCAAGGTTAAATTGAAGGAAAAAGGGCCCCACAACAAAGAAGAATATCCTGGCTTGCTAACCTGAGAGCATGGTATAGAAAGACCTCAACACAGCTATTCCGTATAACAACCAACAAAGTCATCATAGTCAGAATGATCGCCAACGTTCGGGACGGAGACACCTTGAAGGGACCCTGCGAAGAAGAAGTTGGTCAAATTTGACGCAGTTTTTAAAAATTGATAAATATTTTGCTGATAGTTCAAATGTAAACCAGGCTTAAAACTCATGAGTGCTAAAACTTATTTATATTAGGTACTTTATTTATTATAAATAATAGCAAGACTTTAGAGTTACATATTGAAACACGTTAAAAATCGAAGAAAAAAGCATAAGGTTGCATCTATAGTTTTGGAGAAGTTTATACACCACACACAAAAATTTTAGTTTTTTACCAATTCCCTTTTTTTCGACATTTAGTTTATTTAAAACGGATATATTGTGATAAGATGTTAATAATAATTAAGAACACTACTTACCAACATTATTTTTTAGACAAGTTTCAGTTCCATTTACAACAGCATTACTTTCAGTGGTACTTATTTCCGTTGTAGTTTCGTCTGTATTTGTACTCTCCGTTGTTACTGCAGGAGTTGTAGCGTTATTATTGGTGCATGCAACATTTTGAGGCCAGTCACATACGTTTAGTGAAGGATTAAAGTGTAAACCTCCTGGACATTTGTAAAGATATGGTACCCCATTTGAACATAGACAAAATTTGGTACAATCAGAGATAGATGTGAACACTGAATCTGCTCCATCGATTGCAGGACAAACTAAAAAAAAGATCACTAAATGTAGCATCACATAAAAGGTTGCTTAAGCTGTTATTTTGAGAATTAATAAGCAATAAAACATATCTTTGAATATTTTTACTTACCAACATTGTTTTGAAGACATATTTCTGTTCCATTTTCTGGAGCAACAGTTGTATTGCTAGCATCATCTTTTGTTATATCTGTGCTTGAACCACTAGCTTCTGTAGAAGTAATATCTACGGTAGTATCTACTTCGGTACTATTGCTTGCAGATGTAGTCTCTTCATCAATATTATTATTAGTAGAAGTCACGGCAGTTGTGCCTTCAGTGCTCAAAATAGTACTATTAGATCTATTACATCCTGCATCCTCTGGCCAATCGCAGACATTAAGGGAAGGATTGAAATGTAGACCAAGTGGACAGTTATGCAAATATGGTACCCCATTTGAACATTGGCAGAATTTGGTACAATCAGGTAAGGAAGCGTAAACTGAGACCTGTCCATCAATTTCAGGACAAACTAAAATAAATATAAATAATAAAATATATTAAAAAACTTTTTTTACGTACCTAATTAACTTATCTACTCAAACTATTAACTTACCTACAGAATGTTGGAGACACAGTACTGTTCCGTTCTTAGGTATATCTTCAGAAGAAGGAGTATTTGTCATATCAGTTGAACTAACAGACTCTGTTGAAACATTGTCTGTTGAGCTACTAGAAACATTATCTTCTGTTGTCATATTGTTAGTTGTATTTTCACCTGTTGTTGAGTTGTCAGTGACATTTTTATCAGTTGTAGTTTCGGTTTGACTACCCGTAGTACTAGTGATCTCTGTAACGTTTTCAATAGTGCTTACGTCTGTGTTACTACTAGGAGTGCTTGTTTCTTGATTACTATCTGTTGTGCTACTGGAAATATTCTCTTCTGTTGTAACATTATCAGTTACATTATCACCAGTTGCAGTTTCAGTTTGACTGTCCGTAGTACTAGTGACATCTGTATTGTTTTCAGTAGAGCTTACGTCTGTGGTACTATTAGGCGTGCTTGTTTCTTGATCATTATCTGTTGTGCTACTAGAAATGTTCTCTTCTGTTGTAACATTATCAGTTACATTATCACCAGTTGTAGTTTCAGTTTGACTTCCTGTAGTACTAGTGACATCTGTATTGTTTTCAGTAGTGCTTACATCTGTAGTACTATTAGGCGTGCTTGTTCCTTGATTATTATCAGTTGTGCTACTGGAAATGTTCTCTTCTGTTGTAACATTATCATTTACATTATCATCAGTTGTTGTTTCGGTTTGACTGTCCGTAGTACTAGTGACATCTGTATTGTTTTCAGTAGAGCTTACGTCTGTGGTACTATTAGGCGTGCTTGTTCCTTGATCATTATCTGTTGTACTACTAGAAATGTTCTCTTCTGTTGTAACATTATCAGTTACATTATCACCAGTTGTAGTTTCGGTTTGACTTCCCGTAGTACTAGTGACATCTGTATTGTTTTCAGTAGTACTTACATCTGTGGCACTATTAGGAGTGCTTGTTTCTTGATTACTATCTGTTGTGCTACTGGAAATGTTCTCTTCTGTTGTAACATTATCAGTTACATTATCACCAGTTGTAGTTTCAGTTTGACTGTCCGTAGTACTAGTGACATCTGTATTGTTTTCAGGATTGCTCACATCTGTGGCACTATTAGGAGTGTTCGTTCCTTGATTATTATCTGTTGTACTACTAGAAATGTTGTCTTCTGTTGTAACATTATCAGTTACATTATCACCAGTTGTAGTTTCGGTTTGACTGTCTGTAGTACTATTGACATCGGTATTGTTTTCAGTAGTGCTTACATCTGTGGCACTATTAGGAGTGTTCGTTCCTTGATTATTATCTGTTGTACTACTAGAAATGTTGTCTTCTGTTGTAACATTATCAGTTACATTATCACCAGTTGTAGTTTCGGTTTGACTGTCCGTAGTACTAGTGGCATCTGTATTGTTTTCAGTAGTGCTTACATCTGTGGCACTATTAGGAGTGCTTGTTTCTTGATTATTATCTGTTGTAGTACTAGAAATGTTGTCCTCTGTTGTAACATTATCAGTTACATTATCACCAGTTGTAGTTTCGGTTTGACTGTCTGTAGTACTATTGACATCGGTATTGTTTTCAGTAGTGCTTACGGCTGTGGTACTATTATCAGTTACATTATCACCAGTTGTAGTTTCGGTTTGACTGTCCGTAGTACTAGTGGCATCTGTATTGTTTTCAGTAGTGCTTACGTCTGTGGTACTATTAGGAGTGCTGGTTCCTTGATTATTATCTGTTGTGCTACTGGACATGTTCTCTTCTGTTGTAACATTATCAGTTACATTATCACCAGTTGTAGTTTCGGTTTGACTGTCCGTACTACTAGTGGCATCTGTATTGTTTTCAGTAGTGCTTACATCAGTGGCACTATTAGGAGTGCTTGTTTCTTGATTATTATCTGTTGTACTACTAGAAATGTTGTCTTCTGTTGTAACATTATCAGTTACATTATCACCAGTTGTAGTTTCAGTTTGACTGTCCGTAGTACTAGTGATATCTGTATTGTTTTCAGTAGTGCTTACGTCTGTGGTACTATTAGGCGTGCTTGTTCCTTGATTATTATCAGTTGTGCTACTGGAAATGTTCTCTTCTGTCGTTACATTATCAATTAGATTATCATCTGTTGTTGTTTCGGTTTGACTATCCGTAGTACTAGTGACATCTATATTGTTTTCAATAGTGCTTACGTCTGTGGTACTATTAGGAGTGCTGGTTCCTTGATTATTATCTGTTGTGCTACTGGACATGTTCTCTTCTGTTGTAACATTATCAGTTACATTATCACCAGTTGTAGTTTCGGTTTGACTGTCCGTAGTACTAGTGGCATCTGTATTATTTTCAGTAGTGTTTACATCTGTGGTACTACTAGGAGTGCTTGTTTCTTGATTATTATCTGTTGTACTACTAGAAATGTTGTCTTCTGTTGTAACATTATCAGTTACATTATCACCAGTTGTAGTTTCGGTTTGTCTGTCTGTAGTACTATTGACATCGGTATTATTTTCAGTAGTGCTTACATCTGTGGCACTATTAGGAGTGCTTGTTCCTTGATTATTATCTGTTGTGCTACTGGAAATGTTCCCTTCTGTTGTAACATTATCAGTTACATTATCACCAGTTGTAGTTTCAGTTGGACTGTCCGTAGTACTAGTGATATCTGTATTATTTTCAGTAGTGCTTACATTTGTGGCACTATTAGGAGTGCTTGTTTCTTGATTATTATCTGTTGTACTATTAGAAACGTTGTCTTCTGTTGTAACATTATCAGTTACATTATCACCAGTTGTAGTTTCGGTTTGACTGTCTGTAGTACTATTGACATCGGTATTGTTTTCAGTAGTGCTTACGTCTGTGGTTCTATTAGGAGTGCTTGTTTCTTGATTATTATCTGTTGTGCTACTGGAAATGTTCCCTTCTGTTGTAACATTATCAGTTACGTTATCACCAGTTGTAGTTTCGGTTTGACTGTCCGTAGTACTAGTGGCATCTGTATTATTTTCAGTAGTGCTTACATCTGTGGCACTATTAGGAGTGCTTGTTTCTTGATTATTATCTGTTGTACTACTAGAAATATTGTCTTCTGTTGTAACATTATCAGTTACATTATCACCAGTTGTAGTTTCAGTTTGACTGTCCGTAGTACTAGTACTTTCTTCTGTTGAAGTACTTTCGGTTACATCTATTGCATTGTTACAGCCTGCATCTTCTGGCCAATCACATACATTTAGTAAAGGATTGAAATGTAGACCTACTGGACAAGTATGGAGATACGGTACCCCATTAGAACACTGACAGAATTTGGTACAGTCGGGTAAGCGGGCATAAACTGACTCTGGTCCGTCAACTTCAGGACAAACTAAAATTAAAAGGGAGAATTAAAAAGTTTAAATGTATTTAAATTTATTTATATTATATGTATTTACAAAATATTTAGAAATTAACATTCTTAAACTATCAGACAAAGGTATACTTTTCTAATATATTTACAATTTGATTTAATCTTCTCGCAATAACTCTAGTTAGCAAGTCATTTTATTATCATCCAAATTAGTCTGCAATCATGACTTAATGTGAATTTAAATTGAATTAAATATTGTTTCCATAGTCTGTTGAATTATTTCTTATTGTATGTCTTTTATTACTTTATTTTAAACTGTCTATATTAATAATATCAATCTTCAACAAATAATATAAATAAACCTAAAGAATGCTTAGTTTAACACTTTTAAAAAATAAGAAGTAAAATATTTTACTCACCAACGTTGTGTTGTATACATAGTTCTAACTCAGTTTGTGGAGTCGCAGTAGTACTTTTGTTGGAATTTTCTTCTGTTACATCTACGCTAGTGTCACTTGTAATACTAGCTTCGGTAGTAGTTATTTCGGTGGTACTATTTTGTGCGTTATTTTCAGTTGTATTGCCTTCTTGGCTATTACTTGCAGAGGTACTCTCCTCTGTACTAATATTTTCAGCTTGGGTGCTGATAGTTGTACCTTCAGTGCTGATGCCAGTAGTATTATTACCTCTTGTGCAACCTGCATCTTCTGGCCAATCACATACATTGAGTGAAGGATTAAAATGTAGGCCAGCTGGACAATGTTGAAGATAAGCTACTCCGTTTGAACATTGACAGAATTTGGTACAGTCGGGTAAAGAAGCATAAACTGAGTCAGCTCCATCGATGGCTGGGCAAACTGAAATATAAATAGTTTGTTGTTATTTTACAGTGAACTCTAAAAATCAAATCGTTAAAAAACCAACAAGTAAGAATAAAAATATCAAAATTGTAGGTATAGATTCGAAGAACGGTAACAAAATCGAAAATTAGAGGGAATGATACTAAAGAAATGATATAAATAAATATTAAAAATTGCATTTGCATGGTAAACCAAATACTGCAATCAATAAAGAAATTATAAAATTAAGCAATAATGACTTTCACTTACCAATGTTGTTTTGAAGACATAATGTTTCATTTCGTGGAGCGACAGTAGTACTACCGTCAGATGAATTTTCTCCACTTGTTGAACGTACTTCTGTGGTAGTACTTTCTGTACTGCTATTTTCTTCGTTAGTATTTTCAGTTGTATTACCTTCTGTGCTACTATTTTCTGTGTTAGTATTTTCAGTTGTATTATTACCTGCGGACGTATTTTCTGCTGTGCTATTACTTTCAGTTTGAGTGTTAGCAGTTGTACCTTCAGTGCTTATGGCAGTACTATTATTATTATTATTATTAGTACTCGCTTCAGAAGTGGTTATATCTTGAGTCGTGTTCTCTGTACTAATATTATCTGTGCTTGCTGGGGTTGACTCAGATGAAGTATTTTCATTATTGGTACTTGCTCCAGATGAAGCTGTGCTAGAAGATGATACAGTTGATATATTTTCAGTAGTTACCTCACTGGTAATATCTTCAATTGTCTTTTCTGTTGTGACCTCACCAACACATCCTGCGTCTTCAGGCCAGTCGCACACATTGAGAGTAGGATTAAAATGTAATCCAACTGGACAATTATGCAAGTATGGTATTCCGTTTGAACACTGACAAAATTTGGTACAATCAGGTAATGCTCCATATATGGAATTAGGACCATCAGTCTTAGGACATTCTAAAATATAGAATTACTATGAAGTTGTTGTTTCTTTTGCGTTATCTCAGAATATATTATGTTTAAGCAAAATAAAAAATAGTACTTACTAATATTATTCTGTAAACATATTTCTGTTGTATTTTCTGATCTATTGGAATTATCTTGAGTGGTACTAGCATCTGCATTAGTGCTGCTTGCCGTGATTGTAGTTGTTTCTTCAGTAGTTTCAGTGTGTGTAGTACTTCTTTCTGTAGTGGTAGTACCACTGGTACATCCTGCATCCTCAGGCCAATCACATACGTTTAGATTTGGGTTAAAATGTAAACCATGTGGACAACTGTGCAAATATGGTAATCCGTTTGAACATTGGCAGAATCTGGTACAATCGGGTAAAGCAGCATATACTGAGTCAGGACCATCGACAACAGGACATACTATAATTTAAAATATAAATCATATTTTAGATCTTTTATGGCATTTTTTACAACAATTACCTATACTATTTTCAAGACAAATATCAGTTCCGTTTTTAACCCTATCAGTTGTAACACCCTCTGTAGTTACTGTGGTTTCGCTAGTACTTCTCACAGTGGTTGTGGAAGTAGTACTTTGAGTAGTTGTAGTGACTGCAGTGGTACCTCCAGTACACCCAGCATCTTCAGGCCAGTCGCAAACGTTGAGTTTTGCATTAAAATGTAAACCTACTGGACAGTTGTGCTGGTATGGATAACCATTTGAGCACTGGCAAAATTTGGTGCAGTCTGACACAGCTGCGTATACTGAGGTAGGTCCGTCAACAGTAGGACAAACTAAAAATTTGTAAATATGAACAATTATCTGTCAATTTTAATCATACTTAAAAAATTCATTTACTTAGTATTATATTTTAAACACCATTTTAAAATAAATAGAATACGTTAATAAAACTTACATTATAATTGAATAAAACTATCAGATACTTACTTATATTTTCACGAAGGCAAATATTATCACTAAGAGTTGTACTGTCCTGAAGAGTTTCTTCTGTAGTTGTAGTAGACGAAACTGTAGTTGTACTGTTTGCAACTGGCGAAGGATTGGCAGTTGTAATTGTGGTGGGTTCAACAGTCGATTGAGTTACATCGGTTCCAGTACATCCTGCATTTTGTGGCCAATCACAAACATTCAATTTCGTATTAAAATGAAGACCTTCTGGACAAGTTTGTTCATATGGCACACCGTTGGAACATTGGCAAAACTTAGAACAGTTGCTGTGTGAGAAATAGACGGAATCTGGTCCATCAACTGCTGGACAAGCTAAAAGAATATTTATAAATTCAGAAATAAGATATTACATCTAATATTATTGAAGGTCTTTAAAAGTGATAAAGGTCAATTTAAAACTGATAATTTCTGTTAAGTAGGTGGTAATACATAAAGGTGATAAGAAGAGCTTTACTTTATATACTTGATCTATTTTAGCCTATCTCCTAAATATTCTAATTTTAGCACACATTGTGCGAAAAAGGAGCTCTAAACCAAAAAAAAAATTAAAACTAAAGAATACTCCTTTGTTATAAAAGGTAGAGAAGTTGGAAAACCTGGTGAAGGTTTCATATTTTGTTCAGTACGACTTCTTGTAAATGCTATCAGTTTATGTACTGTTGCTAAAGTTAAATCAGTTTGTACAATATATTGGAAAGTAGAAATAATCAAAAATTTTTATGTCAAATTTGAATTAGATCTTCTTAATGGCTTGGAGACTTAGTAACGCATAGTAACGTTTATACTTTTTCTTACCTATATTTTGCTGAATACACAAATTATCAACCTTTATAGTTGTAGCAGCAGTTGTTGAGGATGTAGTGGAGGGAGCAGTAGTTGTGGTCGTCCTAGTGGTGGTTACTGGAGCAGAAGTAGTGGTAGTGGGAGTTGCTGCTGTAGGAGCAGTAGTTGAAGTAGAGTTCGTGGTCGGCACAGGAGTAGTAGACGTAGTAGTAGTGGGCACAGGTGTTGTGGTAGTCGTAGTGGTGGTAGCTGGAGCCGGGGTAGTGGTAGTAGTAGTAGTTGTTGTTGTACTTACCACAACCTCTTGACCTGTACATCCAGCCTGAGCAGGATAATCACAAACATTAAGACTGGGATTAAAATGTAGCCCCTGCGGACAATTATGTAGATATGGAACTCCGTTGGAACATTGACAGAACTTGGTGCAATCTGTTATTGCAAAGTAAACTGATGTGTGACTGTCCACTTCGGGGCAAGCTAAAAGATGTTGGTAAAAACATAATTTAGTAGAAATAACATTATTTGTATTTATATTTGCAGCAAAATAAATTTTTTACTTACAAAATCCAGTTTGAAGACAAAGGGCATTGTTTCTTAAGTTTTGGACAATTTCTGAAAATAAAAAAGGAAAAATTACTGAAAATAATTAGCACATTTCTATAGTTATTTTCTATTTACAGCTTTGTCCTGAACATTGACAAACAAAAACTTAAATATCTCATCAAATACTTTAAGTCAATAATTAGTTCAAGTAACAGTTTCACGATGAATTAGAAAGTGCCGATATGTCTAGAGAACGACATCAAAATAATTTACGGTGACCTCAACACAAACGTTCAACCGTTTATACCAACCATAGACAAACGCAATATCCATGAAATATTTAATGAAAATGACATTAGGTTAATACACCTAGTAACATCTTTTTGTCATTGTCACTCAGAGAAAATTTATAAAGGAATTGCGACCATGGTTACACAATAATCTATGATTATTCCATGTATAGAGAGGACCAGGGAGAAGCAGAATATCTTGGCTTCAAAACCTGAGAAAATGGTTTAATACATCGACAACCGGACTATTCAGAATAGCAGCAAGCAAAGTTAGGATAGCCATGTTGATCGCCAACATCCGGAACGGATAGGCACCGTAAGAAGAAGATCCCATGTACTGCTATCTTGCGGTGATGTCTAAGTAAATGTCTTATTCCATTAGGTATTCTTTTTTGCGCATGAGCACTATAATTTCCGGACCTAATTTATCTGGTATTTGTGTCTGATTTTAAATTTAAATATTTTGTGTAGTGCTTTCATTAAGCTTTTACCCCTTAGTCATCCATCATCTTAGTCGATTATACAGTAATATTGTGTTGGGTAACCCCGATGATTTCCTATTTTTGAGTTTGTTGAAAGGTGAATACTCAGTTACTCAAGATAAATGAAATCCCTGCTGAGGCTTCAACTTGCATCAGTCAAAAAATGAAGAAATTAACATCAGAAATGAAAGACACGGAGAATGTGAACACTATGTGGAGCAAAATCAGAGATTCTGTTATAAAAACACAGAATGAAACTCTACAAAAGAAAATAGAAAGCCGAAAACCTTGGATGACTCAAGAAATACTGGAAATCATGGAACAAAGAAGAAAATATAGAAACAATAGCCCAAATAAGTACAAAGAAAAACATACATTAATAAGGAACAAAATAAATGATGCTAAGAAAAAGCATATGATGAAAACATGCATCGAAGTGAAAGAATTACAGAAAAAGTATGATTATTATAATTGATATAAAAAAGTAAAAGAATTATCTGGAAAATCACGAGCAAATACACCTAACCGATTAATTGACAAAAACAATAAACCTATTAATAACCCAATTGAAATAAAACAAGTATGGACTAAATATATTGAAGATCTTTTCATGGACACAAGAACGGAGCTACCACAAATTGATAACGAGAAAGCTCCAATAATATTAAAATATCCAAAGATGCAAAATTTTAATCTCCATTAAAAGTCCAACATGCTATAAACAACTCAAAATCTGGCAGAGCTTCTGGGCTATCATATCGAGCTGATTAAACTTATAGACGAAGACAATTTAAGTGCAATAACTATACTATTTAACAACATATACAAATCTGGTGAGATCTCTACAGAATGGGTGCTATCGACCTTTGTTCCGCTACCAAAAACCAAAAACTCCAAACACTCTAATGACTATATATTAATCAGCTTAATGTCACACTTATTTCTTTCTTTATGTGCCGTCTTCTACCGAAGGTTGGCGACCATCATACGATAGGTTTCTCTGTTTTGTGCCGCATGAATTATGTTCGCAGCTTCTGGTATTTGAAACCATTCTCTCAAGTTTCTCAGCCAGGATTTCTTCTTTCTGCCCAAACCTCTTCTACCTTCCATCTTGCCTTCCACGATAAGCTGTAGCAGACTGTACTTATCATTACGGAACACATGGCCCAGGTATGACGCTTTCCTCCTTTTAACAGTTGTTAAAAATTCCACCTCTTTACCCATTCGTCTTAATACCTCTGTGTTGGTCACTCTGTCTGTCCAAGGTATTCTCAGTATGCGTCGATACAGCCACATTTCTAGAGCCGCTAACTTCTTTATAGTTGCTGCTGTTAATGTCCACCCTTCTACGCCGTAAAGTAGCGTAGAGAGTACGTAGCATTTCGTGGCGCGCCATCGGAGGTTAATGCTTAGGTTGCGGTTGCTTAAGAGCTTTCTCATTTTGATGAATTTGGATCTTGCTATTTCAATTCGGATCTTAATATCTACTTCTGGGTCCCACTTGTCATTTACTGTATATCCCAGATATTTAAATCGGTGTACTCTTTCAATACGTTCGTCTTCAAGATGCAGGTCGATATGTTGAAATTTTTTTTTACTGATCACCATAAATTTAGTTTTCTTTCTATTAATCTTCAGTCCAAATCGGCTGCCAGTTGTATTAACTCTATGTAGCATCATCTGTAAATCTTCGATGTTATCGGCCAGTATAATAGTATCATCTGCATATCGAAAATTACTTATTGGTACGCCATTAATCTTGATGCCCTCATTGTACTCTTCTAGTGCCTCTAGAAATATTTGTTCCGTGTACAGGTTGAAAAGCAGTGGCGAAAGAATACAGCCCTGTCTTACCCCTCTAGAAATGGTTATATTTTCACTCACCATATGTCCATTCTTCATGTGGGCCGTTTGATTCCAATATAGCACTTATTAAAAGCATTTTAAATATTATACAATGCAAGAATATTTAGGAAGTGCGAAGCGGATATGAGTAATAGACAGTGTGGCTTTCGTAACGACTTCGGAACAGTGGAAGCTCTGTATAGTTTCACAACTCTTGCCCAAAAATGTCAAGACCAACAAAAAGATCTTTTAGTTGCGTTTATAGACTATGAGAAAGCTTTCGAAAAAGTTAAGCATAACATTCTCATGGAATGTCTAAACAGAAAAGAACTCGACAAAAACGACATTAATGTAGTGAGAAATTGTAACCAACAGGCTGTGGTAACATTAGATGAAAATAGCACGGATGCGCAACAGATTAGTAGAGGAGTGAGACAGGGCTGTGTACTTTCACCATTACTATTTAATATATATTTCGAAGAGTTATTTACGCAAGCACTTGAAAACTGTACAGAAGTGATCAAGATAAATGGTGAAAATATAAATAACATCCGTTATGCAGACGATACAGTCATTATCGCTGCAAGTTAGACAGACCTTCAGACGTTATTAAACACAATTTGTGTTACTAGGGAACAGTTTGGTTTAACAATAAACATAAAGAAAACAAAAACCATGGTTATCATTAAGAGGGGCAAAGTTATTAGATAAGGATCCAGATAAAAAATGAAGATATTGAGCAAGTGGACAAAATGAATTACTTAGAAGTCTGAATTTCGGAAGATCTGAATCCGAATTCTGAGCCGGAACGCTCAAGAATAGAGTAATCAAGAGCAGCATTGTTGAAGATGTGGAAATTTCTGACTAACCAAAGACTCAATCTGTAAATCCGATATCGGATGGTAAAATGTTATATCCACTCTATTCTTCTTTATGGTGTCGAAGCCTGGGCTTTTAATGTTAACTTAATGAGAAAACTGGAAGCTTTTGAGATGTGGCTTTTTTGGAGAATTTTGAAGATACCATGGACCAATCATATTTCGAACGAAATGGTGTAATGGTGTTGCACACAATGGGAAGAGACAGAGAACTTTTGATCACCATTAAAAGGCGAAAGATAGCATATTTGGGGCACATACTTAGAAATGATAAGTACGAGTTGTTTCAGCTAATTATGAAAGGTAAAATCGAAGGAGAAAAAGAGTTCTGGTAGACGACAAATATCCTGGCTAAAAATATTCGCGACTGGACCGGGTTAAACACACAGACGCTATTAAGAAAAGCAGAAAATAGATGTGAATTTGCAATGGTTATAGCCAACCTTCATTAGTGAAGACGGCACTAAAAGAATAAGAAGAGTTTATTGATTGTACACATGAGATTGTGGTATCTTTTCTTTGAAGTCGTTGATGTATTGACAAAGAGTTTCTACCATTTGATTATTTATTTAATCGTTCTTTATATTTTTGTTCCCATTGTTTTAAAATTTGCGTATGTGGCTTTTTATTAAGAGTTTTCAGTTCATGTATTTTTTCTTCCATTTTATACTTCCTTGTTGGGAGATGCTGTTTTTCCTTCTTGTTATATTGGCATATTTATCTCCAAACTTGTGTTATGTTTGCTGTCTCATAATTCAAGTGTTTCTTGTATTACTTTTTCGTATGACTTCCGGTATTTTGTATATCATTCTTTGAATTTGGGCTTGTTTATGTTGGTAGTCTTGTGTTAGCTTTTTTCTAAATAATATAAAATAATTTGTTAAAATCTAATAAATTTACTTAAATATCATGACCCATTTAGATAGTTTGTTTACTACTAGATATATAGATTAATGTAATAACTATCGAACTATCTTACTAATTCTAAACACAATGTAAATTCCATTGATAATAATTAAATATCGCATATAGACATAGCTCGCTAGACAAAGACCACAAGAACAAGCGAACTTCGTTATGGATAAGGGCACAAGGGAGTAAATTCTCAATATGTGACAGTTCATTGAAAAAGATGAAGAATTCAAAATTTCTATAATTATCTGCTTTTTGGATTAACAGAAACATTTTCCATAAAGAAACCAAGTTCCTGTATACCATGTATCACAAAAATCTATCCTGTTGTAACTTAAACATCCTAGTATATACAATCAACCACATTTAAAGGGTTTTTACCCAAGTATTTAGTGCCTCAAAACATGTACATCCAGATAGCACTGATGATGGAATAATAATTAATATATATGAAAGCACTGATGATGGAATAATAAATAAAAAGTCAAGACTGCTACAGCTTGTCGAAACCGAAAGGAATAGATATGATAAGATCACTAAGGGTTAAAAAAGAAGACTGTAAATTATTTTCAATATACATCAAACCGGAGAATGTAACGTGGGCCATACACTAATTTGCTTTATTTAAATCTTCAAGAGAGGATGAAATATTTTCTGCCCTACTACAAAAAGGATTGGACATTTTATTATTCATCATAACAAAGATTTTTATAACTAACATGGTATTAGGATATATACCACAAAGACTTGGACAACGGCCGATGAGTCTTACATCATTTCTGTTAAAGATAATAAAAAATCTTGATAGAGATATATGAAACAGGGGGTACTGAGACATCATCTTCTCAGTTGCAACCAGAATGCATATCAAGAAGGAAAATCAACAGAAAGAGTACTGGACGAAGTAGTTCAGAAAATCAGTCACTTTTTTAATAATGAAGAGATTGTATTACAAATTCTCTTATGCAGCAGCAACGAATGGGATATCCGCTACCGTATGCTACTGGATCAAAGCAACGCTGAAAACTAGGTTAATTCTAACAGGCCTACAAGAAGAGAAGATTTTGGCCAAAACAGCTTAGGGATTCCCATAGGGAGGACCTTTTTCTCCCCTGTAGTCACTCCTATTGGATGAACTGATCTCGTCCCTTTATGCACAGAGGGTAGAAGTGCAAGCCTATGCGGATGACCTAGTAATTATGGTAAGAGGAAAATATGGTAATGTTTTATCTAGCACAGTCCAAAGAACATTAAATATCATTACTAAGGTATGCGATAGTCAAAAATTCCCTGTGAATCCTAGTAAAACAATAGTAGTCAGTTTTAATAGAAGACGAAAGTCTTTATGGAAAAACTCTCAAAGAGGAGAATGAGGTCAAATATCTAGGAGTAAAACTAGATACGCAGCTTACATGGAACGTCCATTTGAAAAAAATAACCAACAAACCATATAGATATTTTAAAGGATATATGGAAAAACATGGAGTATGAACCCAAACAGATATACTGCCTATATATGACTGTAGTTAAACAATCGCTCCTTAGATTTGCCCTACCAGCCATCCTGCCAGGAAAAATATTTGGAAAGCGAGGTCCACGAAGAAGAAGAACATCCTGGTTAAAGAATCTCAGAACTTGGTTCAACACATCTGCGCAGTTTTTCCTTGCTGCTGCCGATAAGATAAATATTGCTATGTTGATCACCAACACTTGTCACGGATAGGCACATCAAAAAGAGGACCAACCGCCTTCATAGAAGTTATACTTGGCCTCCCTTCATTACATATATAAATGGAGAAGAGGAGAATGTAGGAGCATACAGAAGGCGAATAAAACGCCAAGAAGCAGGGCAAAAGGAGACCGTGATTAAATCTGGAGAGAATTAGAACTGGTAATCGATGCAATGCAATATTAATATAAATTTGAAATGCCGCTTACCTTCCTCTTCCACAAATGGACGAATGAGAGTCGAATCAAACTAATCTTACATTAGCAGATCGATACTGATATACATGTAGAAGTTGGAGCTAGAGAATATGGAGGGAAACCAACGTTTAACTGAGTGAAAGCTTAGGTAATCATTTCTACTATCTTTCAAGCACTCATTTATGCTATAGAGAAATGCCCGAAGAAACTAATAAACAGGAACTCCAGGAACAGTAAAAATTATATTTGATAGCCAGCCGGCATTAAGAGTAATAGAATCGAATGGGATTCACTCTAAATTAATTTAGAACTGTCTTAAGAATGTGATTCGGATCGGAAAAAGTAACTAGTAAGTTGAATATGGCTACCTGGATATACTGGTATTGAAGGGAACGAAAAAGCTGACCTACTTGCCAAAAGAGAGGCAAAAGAAACATTCATAGGCCCAGAACCTTCCATTGGCATAGCAAAAAGTACGTCCAAAGAACAATATCGAACTGAGTGCAACAAATAAAACGTAACTGCTGGTGCGAACAAATAGGTTTTAAACCTTCGAAGGCTTTTGTACATGAACCTTTGAAGAAGAGATCCAAAGATCTACTAGGCATGAATAGGAATAATTTGTGAATTATCATAGGCTCTCTAAATATCACCTCACGAGACGCTTACAAAATCGGACTGCTCAAAAATATTGTTCAACTTTTGTTGTTACTTAAGATATATTTACTCTTATATTTCTCTTATAGAGTTTTGGCTAAGATACAAATATAAAAAGAAATTTACCTTTATTTGCAGCAGAGGATATTCCACCGATAAATAAAATCGCAAAAACCACAGCCAAAGTCATATTATTCATTATAGAATATATCTACTATGGCCTTTACTATCACATTTTTACTTCTACTACCACCGTACGCATTTATTTATACCCATAAGAAATGTAAGAACATACAAAAGATAGGCAAAATGGAGGATTATCACTGTCAATTTTTTAAGCTGTTATAATTTTGAAATTTATTGTTCTTTTCAAAAACGCGCGAGACTGTTAGGATTTTAGGATCAATAATATAAAGATATTAGACATTTTGATTGCCTTTTAGTAGTAATATTGTCTTCATGATTGATAATGACCTTCAAGATATAAATATTGCGTAATATTTCATGGAAAAAATATAAGCATCTATTTTTACAAAAACCACCAAAAAACTTTGCGTATGCTTCGTAGGCAAAAAAAATTAAGGATAAATGCCGTTAAATCGTAGATCTTTTCCAGGACTAACCTCTAATCTCTTTAAGGATGGCGGCCATTTTATCTCTTGGAGAATTCTATATGTAATGTTCAGATTTAAGTTTCTTAGAGTTTTTAAAAGTTCTTTTGGTATTACGAGTACACAATAAAATGCTATTAAATTCGTTATTCGTTCGAGTTATAGCAGCTTTTTATTATTGAAAGGCTTTTTCATATAAAAGTTTTCTTATTGCTTTCCTAGCTTTTTTAATACTTAATTTGCAGAAGTCATCACTCACCTCTAGAAGACGGCACTTTAAGAAGAAGCTTTCGTATATATGCTCTGTTCATTAATTCCTGATCTGATCCAAATTTTTCCTGATATTCAAATAGGGGTTGTTGCATTATAACGTAGCGCAATTAGGAAGGAGGGGGTGTTGTAAAACGTTACGGTGTGTTACATGGTCGGAAAGGGCGTCGAACAACAACGCATTACGTCTTCTTCTTCTAGTGACAACTCCACCAATAAAAGTTGGCTATAATCATTGTAAATTCATCTTTATCTGCTGCTTTTCTTAAATGTGTCTGTGTGTTTAAACCGATCCAGTTGTGAATGTTTTTCAGCCAAGATATTTGTCGTCTACCCCTTTTTCCCCCTTTTCCTTCGAAGATCGAACATCTTAACCAAGAAGAAGAACAAGTTCGCCGCCTATACCGAAAATTCTCTGAAATTCTTCTTTCTCCGAAAAAGATGAAGAGCCAGTATATACGAAATCATACCGGTACCCATATGTACATAAGAAAGAAGTAAAGAAACAAACATCTTCAATGTTAGATCAAGGCATCATTAGACCAGGCCAATCGCCATGACCAACCGATAGACGATTCCTCAGATTACCGATGTCCTCGACAAATTGGGACGATGTCAGTATTTTACTACCCTCGATTTAGCGAGCGGATTTCATCAAATTGAGATGACTGAAAAAGACATTCCCAAAACAACATTTAATGTTGATAATGGACACTATGGATATGTAACAATGCAAAATCCAAGGAGAGATAAAGGTATTTCAACGACTCAGAGAAGCCCAATTGAAAATCCAAGTCGATAAATTTAAGTTCTTAAAAAAGGAAGTTAATTTTCTAGGACATGTAGTCACACAAAAAGGAATAAAACCAAATTCAGCCAAAATAGAAGCGATCGAAAAATACCCAATTACAAAAACCGCAAAGGAAATAAGAGGATTTCTTGGACTCCTGGGATGTTACAGGAAGTTTATTCGAGATTTTACAAAAATCACAAAACCTATAACAAAATTCTTGAAAAAGGATGCTAAAATCAAACATACCCCCCAATTTGTAGAATGCTTTAACACATGCAAAAATTTATTAATGGATGAGCCGTTATTGCAATATGGATTTTTCCAAACCATTTAATCTCACCACTGATGCCAGGAATTACAAAATTGGAGCAGTCCTTTGCCAAGGACCAGTTCGCAGTGATCAACCGATTGCTTTCGCTTCTAGAACACAATGAATGAAACACAAAACAGACTAATTAATAATAGAAAAGGAAATGTTAGCAATAGTGTGGGCAACTAAGTATTTGCGACCCTACTTAATCGGAAGGAAATTTAAAATACTTTTAGATGACCGCCGTTCACAATACCTATTTTCGTATAAAGTAACCGAACTCAACAAAGGAAAAATTAGTACGTTGAAGACTAAAATTAGAAGAATTTGACTACGACGTAATTTACAAAAAAGGCAAAGTCAACACCAATGCAGATGCATTGTCTCAATTGAAATACGCACAAAAGAAATTAAGGACATTGATTCACAAATTAAGGAAGTTTTTGATGATTTAGGCGAAATAGAAGATGATGGATCGTCAACATATAATAATCCAGATAAAGATAAAATAGTCAACGAGATTGTAATGCAAAAATCCAATCAGATAATTCCAGAAAATATCTTAGACGATATGGTTCAAACAAAAGATCAAAACATAGACGAAGACGGAAATGAAACAAGACATACAGCAGCAGAAAATCCAGTTCTTGGTATACCTATTTCATAAAAGCCACTTAACTTTTACAATAACCAAATTATTATCAAAACCATCAACTACAGCCCACGACCTCCAGCCATTGCCCACACTTTTTCTAATAAAAAGCGTTATCACATTCAGCTATCGAAAGACCAGTTATGGTCTTTTAGAACAAGACTAAACATATCGGCTATAATGGAGTTATTAACATTATGTACTGATAATACATATTTTCAACTAAATAATGAATTCTATAAACACAATTTTGGTCTAGCAATGGGCTCTAGTTTATCTCCATTATTAGCCAATATATTTATGTAAGATTTTGAAACAAATATCATTTCTAAACAAAATTTCAAACCCACAGTATGGTGGAGGTATGTAGATGATATATTCTCAATATGGCCTCATGGATCAGAGTTGTTGGACACATTCCTAAATGATATAAACGATAAAGAAGAGACAATAACATTTACCATGGAAAAGGAATATAATAACACGCTACCTTTCCTGGATGTTTTAATCTCTAAGAACGATACTGGATATGAGACTCAGGTGTATAGAAAACCAACACACACCAATAGATGTTTAAATTTCAAATCAAATCACAATATTAATGTAAAAAAGGGAATAATTAAATCCTTATACGATAGAGCCAAAATTACTTGTTCTAATGAAAATTCGTTCTTGGAGGAGAAACATTTGTTAACATCTGTTTTATTAAAAAATGATTATTCTTTATCGTTTATAAATAAGGAATTTTCAACAATCGATCGAATAGAACAGAACAACTTAGAACGAGATCCTATAGCATACACAAGGAATAATATGAGGAAAATAACAATACCGTACATAAAAGGACTATCAGAAAAACTTAAAAGGATAGGAAATAAATTCAACATTTCAACAACATTCAAAACAACAAACACGTTGAAATCTATTTTGTCCAAAACCAAACCTAACAATGAATAAGAAAGGACAAAGAATTGCATTTATAAAATACCTTGTGAATGCGATCAGTTTTATTTAGGTGAATCATCAATAGAATAAGTGAACATCAATCTTATATTAAAAATAAAGAATTTGATAGATCTCAAATCTGTAAACACGCATGGGATAATGAACATAGGGTTCAATGGAATAATTCAAATGTAGTCCTAAAAGAAACGGATGGTAAAAAAAGAAAAGTCAAAGAAGCGGCTCTAATTATGCTAAATGAGACCAATTGTGTCGCAAATTCCTCGCAGAATGTAGTAGGATCTGGTTACCAATATTGAAAGAGGAAGTTATTAATAAGAAAATACCAGTATTAGTAAGTCAGTAACATATAGAGGATACATCATTTATGTTTTTTAAATAACGTAACATATAAAATCAGAATTTTGATGTTTGTTGAAGGTAAACTAAATTCACGAACAAATACTTACAATGTCGGGATAGTATTATGAGGTTTTTTTTCCTGGTTTTCCCTCATAATTTACTATGGAATCACTAACAGGAGAATTTTACTGTCATCATGTCATGTGTTTGTCTTTTTAAAGACGAATTACATGCTATGATTTTTTTCTGACGGATATTCTCAAGTTAAAGTTGATTTCATGTAATCGAATGAACTATCTTATAAGCAAAGTCGTCCTAGAAGCGCAACTCAACAATATTGGCAATATCATTTTAAAGTCGTCTACTTTAAAATGCATAATGTATGTCTGAATTGTCAATATAAATGAGTCAGATAAAATTAAATTATTAGAAGAATTTTTCACTATGTAACAAAAAACAAAATTTGTTTAATTTACTGTTTGTATTTTGAGAACGATTTCCGAAGTGGAAATTGAAACGTCAATAAACGTATTTTTATCTTTAATTGTGGCTTATTCCCAGTTTAATAGTAATTAACTAGTTATGGAGTATGCAATTTTATTTGAAGAAGAAGTCTTTGCAGAAATTTGCGAAATTATCAAAAAACGTTTAAAAATAACGCATATTACCTGGTAAAATGTAATTTTTTATTGAATATGTTAACTCCAAAGAAAACCAAAAGGAACTTATAAGAAACTATCATGAAGGAAAAACTAACCATAGAAGAATAGCTGAAACAGAAAACCAAATAAGAAAACGATATTACTGACCTAATATGAAAAAAGACAAAGAAGATGTCATAAACTTCTGCTGTATATGCCAAGAAATAAATATGACACACTTCCTCCCAAGCCAAAATTTATGGTAACACCAACTCCGACTACACAACTAGAAATAATTCACATATACTTATTTCAGGCCAATGGACAGAAGTTTCTAACCATAATAGACGCATTTTTGAAGTATGGGCAAGCCTACCCGATAGATGGAGGAAATTGTAACACACCATGGACTCAATCAAACACAATCCCAATAGGGTAATATAAGAATTTATCACCTCACATAAAATCTTCGACATCGACAAATCAACATCTTCTAATTCTAAAAAAACTCAAATCAAAGTTTTTGATAAAAGAATAAATGTTATACGCTATAATTGGGTACAATAATTTCATAGGGGTTTCCTTCACAGGAAACCTGAGCAACCTTGTTGAAGATTGGGTAACCAACCCCAATGGAAGGCAGGGTCAGGGCGAACGAGAAAGGGAGAACATGGTCCTCCGAAAAGGAGGTTTTGCTACGGACCAGTGACTCATACAAGTAAAAAAAATATTGCTATGAAACGAATATTATTGCCTCTGAATAGGACAGATTATAAAAACAAACGACGAAAGCTACGGACAAAGGATATTCTATTAGGAACATGGAATGTACTAAGTTGGTACAGACCTGGAATTGCCACGACAGCGATAGAAAACTTGAACTATGATGTAGTAACCATTCAGGAGGTGAGATGGACAGGATCTGGAACAATGCACATGGTCTGGACATGAAACTCGACATGAAAGAGGATGTGGCTTTGTAATACATGAAATACAACAATCAGAGTTATTAGACTTTAAACCAATAAACGAACGATTCTGCATCATAAGATTAAGAGGTAAATGGTCCAATTTAATTATATTTTCAGTGTATGCACCAACCGAGGACTCATTAGAGGATGACAAAAATGAATTCTACGACTCTCTAAATCAACTCTACACAGAAGCTCCTAAACACGATATTAAAATAATACTAGATGATCTAAACGGAAAGGTAGGCACAGAAGACTACGTAATACCAGTGGCAGGAAGATATAGTCTACATCAAGTTACAAACGATAATGGATCACGTTTGGTCGATTTAGCGACAGGCTGCAGCTTAGCCATTAAAAGCACCCAGTTCGTTAGAAAAAAGATCCACAAGGCAGCATGGAGATCAAATATGGAGGATGGAAGAACAAATAATCAAATAGATCACGTATTGATTGATGGGAGACATTCTAGCAGCATAATAAGTGTAAGAACCATGAGAGGGCCGGACAGCAACACAGACAATTTTCTCGTGAAGGTCAAGCTCAGAACAAGAATTTCAGCACAAACAATAGATAAACACACAAAGATCGAACGATGGAATGTGGCGAAGCTGAAAGAAGAAAATAATCAAAGACAGTACCGAGTAGAATTAAGAAATAGTTTTTAGGTTTTGGAAATAAATGAAATGAAAGTGAAGATATAGATCAGCGATGGAACTCAATAAAAACAACTATCACAGAAGCAGCAGAGAAATCTATCGGAAGAACGAAAAAAACAAAAAAGAAACAATGGTTCGACGACGAATGTGAAAGAACTCTAAAAGAAGCAAACAAAAGAAGAATTGATTATCTGTCGAATCCATCAGAAGAAAAACGTATACGATTCCACAGGGAGAGAGCCGCAGCTAGAAGAACACTTAGACAGAAAAAGAGGCAATATCTGCAGCAACAAATCGAAAAAGTAGAAGGAGAATACAGACGAAATCAAAGTAAAAATTTCTACAGAGAGGTAAGACAACATAAGAGAGGCTCGTATATAAGCACACCCAACTTCGTAAGAGATAAAAATGGAGAAATGCTGGCTGTCGAAAACAAAATAATAGACAGATGGGCTGAATATTTTGAAGAGCTCCTGAATATCCAAAATTTCACTGATGAAAACAATGAAAATGGTGGAAACAACGGAGAATATGAATATCAAACCGTCGAATTAGAAATACCCCCACCAATCATAAGTTAAATCCATCAATTAGTAGAAATGGCCTGGCAACAAGAAATAATGCCGAAAGAATGGTGTGGTAGTATTATTGTATCAATACACAAGAAAGGAAAAAAGGAGTCATGCATGAATTACAGAGGAATCTCACTAATCAACACTACATATAAAATATTGGCTTCGATATTATTAAAGTGTCATACGCCGAAGAAATAGTTGGTGACTACCAGTGTGGTTTCAGGCCTGGCAGATCGACTATTGATCAAATATTTACAATAAGACAAATGCTTGAAAAGTATTGGGAATACAATTACGACGTGCATCAGATTTTTATAGACTTCAAACAGGCTTATGATTCAATTAATCGTGCAACATTATGGAAGGCAATGATCGAGCTTGGCATACCCAAGAAACTAGCTGCGGTAACACAAATGTGTGTAAGTAACTCTTTTGCACAAGTTAGAATAGGGGGAAAAATATCAAATGCTTTCTGCGTAAATTCTGATTTGAGACAGGGAGATCCGTTGTCCCCATTGTTGTTTAACCTGGCCTTAGAATATGTCATGCGAAAAATATATCCAAAAATCAAACCAGACATAACTGCTCGGGGAGCAAAAATCATACTCGCCTTTGTCGATGACGTGGACGCAGTAGCACAATCAACATTAGAAATTAAGGATATCTTCTCGAGATTCTTGAGATCCAAATAAAAAAATCAACAAAATTTAAGAAGCTAGCACGATGTTTCTAAAAATGAAATCATTCTTCGATCACCACAGCTAAAACCTAGGATTACGCCAAAAAATGATCAAATGCTATATTTGGTCAGTGTTGTTACATAGGACCGGGATCTTAACTCTGAAGGCTGATACAATCAATCGCATAGAGGCGTTTGAGATGTGATTGCATAAAAGAATGCTCCGAATACCCTGGATAGCAATGCAGATCAACGAAACTGTGCTAAATAGAGCAAATGCCTCTCGTAAGTTATTAAAAACTATTAAAATAAGGAACATTTCATACCTAGAGCATGTTTTTCCAGGCAGCAAAGGAATTGAAAGCAAGATGTCATGAATCAAAAACATTCGCATTTGAATAGAAATACGCAGTACACAGACTTTGCGTGAATAATTAGCCAATCTAATTGCCAACGGAAGGGGGACATAATATGGCATTGAAAAAAGAAGATACCTACCTCGTGGTATTTATTTTTAATTTTTGTTAATAATACGATTTTTATTTTAAATAAAATGTTTTATTTTAATTAGGTTTCTAATGGTATTAGCAATTATAGAAACAAATACGTCATTTTGTTTTTAGAGTTTATTATTAAAGCAAGTTAAAATAGATGCATGCATGACCATATCAATAAGGGGATGAAGCCAAAAATATATGTAAGGATGGAGCTCAGTAAGGAAAACATAAAAACATGTACGATTAGTGGTAAAAGGTTATTATTGCGAGTTAGAAATCTCTTGTTTTACTTATTATTACCGCAAATACAATTAAATACATAATTGTTTTTTTTTTTCCTTATATGACGCATCAACCACGCAGGGTTATTAGCGTGTATGGATTGTGATACATGGATTGTGATACATGTGTCTTTTCCAAGAGCACTGTTTAATGTTGATGGAATGTTATACATTTTGCGTTGTACATCGTACTTGGGGCACTGCAATAAACAATGTTTTACCGTTAAGACACTTTTACACATGTCACATACAGGTTTATCGGTACGTTTTAGTAGGTAGTCGTGTGTTAACCGAGTATGGCCAATCCGTAGGCGAGTGAAAGTTACTTGTTGTCTTCTATTGTTGAATTTTGGGAATTTTTTATGATTCTTATCAACTTCATACAGCTTGGTTGGAGAGTTCTTTCATGTATCTTGCCATATTGAATTAATTTTTTCTTTAAAGAATGCTTTCAGGTCGGTGTAAAAACATTTCGTATTCTCTTCTGCATTTGGGTTAGAAGGTGCATTTTTTGCTATTTTATCTACAACCTCGTTTCCTTCGATTCCAGTTTGTGACGGTACCCATATAAAATTAACTTTAATGTTCATATTCTCTGCATGTTTTAGTTCCTTTTTAATGAGAAGGAGTAGTGGATGGTTAAAGTAGAGTTGGTTTAATGCCATTATTGAGCTAAGAGAATCTGTAATAATGATATTTCTCTTTTTATTTTTGTTGACTATCAAAATTAGGGCTTTTAGTACCGCATACAATTCAGCTGAGAACGTTGTTGTATATGAAGGTAATTTGTAAGCTTCTGTAAACTCTGAAGAGTAGATTGCTGCCCCTGTTTCGTCTTCGTTTTTGGAGGCATCAGTGTAAACTTTGAAACAGCTACCATATTTGCTTAATATTTTTAGAAATTCTTGATTAATTAGACTTGCTGGCATTTCTAACTTGTTTAGGCGCAATAAGCTGGTGTCAGTAGAGGGAAGTGGAATTGTCCAAGGAGGAGGGATTTGAATTGAGGAGATATCGTAGTTGTCTGGAAAATGGATACCCATTGTTAACAAGTAGGTATGTAGACGGAAATAGAAAGGGTGATCAGTTCGATTTGAAGTTTGGAAACAACTTTTGAAGCGGTCAGCGAATACGTTGTGTATAACAGGATTATCTTGATTAGACGATACTGCCGTGGCATAAGAAAGACTTAGATATTGTCTTCTAAATGTGAGTGGAATCTCTCCAGTTTCCCAGTATAGAGTTGGTACTGGACTTGTGTAGTGTGCTCCTAAGGAAATTCGGAGGCCTGTATTTTGAATAACGTCTATTGTTTTTAAGTACGTTTTTTTGGAGGAGTTATAAACAATTGAGCCATAGTCCAGTTTGGACCGTACTAGAGCCTTGTAGATATGTAATAAGCTAGAAGAGTCGGCGCCCCATTTTTTGTTTACGAGTGATCGTAACAAATTTATTCCAGGTTGACATGTCTTTTTTAAATATTCTAGATGTTTCTTCCAAGTTAGTTTTTGGTCAAAGATCATACCAAGAAGTCTAACTTCGTCTACATATTTAAGCTGTTCTCCATTTAAATATAAGTTCTTAGGTTTTATTTGGTGACTTTTCTTAAAACATACTGCTTTGGTTTTAAGACTATTGAACTGAAGACCTCTTGTGAATGACCATTCTTCAATATGATTTACGGCTTTTTGGACATGGTTATGGATGGTTGTTAGGTTCTTTCCTTTACAAAGTATAACTAAATCATCTGCATATAGCCTAGCTTTTACAGGATGTTTAATTTTTGTGGCAATAGAATTCATAGCTATAAGAAACAGAGTAGTGCTAAGGTTCGAACCCTGTGATATACCATTTTCTTGGTTTTTTGTTGAGGAATATACGCCGTCTACTCTGACCTGAAATTGTCTATTTTTTAATAAGTTTGATATGTATTTGAGTTTATTACTTCTTATTTTCCATTCGCTAAGCGTTTTTAAAATTGAATATTTCCATACTGAATCGTAGGCTTTACTTATGTCGAAAAATATTCCAATACAGTGTTGTTTGATTGCGAAAGCCTCATGTATTTCCGATTCTACATCAATAAGGTTGTCTATAGTAGAATGACGCTTTCTGAAGCCACTTTGTTCTGGTATAATTAGTTTCTTTGATTCCAGATACCATATAAGTCTGTTATTTATTATTTTCTCTAGCATTTTGCATATACTACATGTAAGGGATATTGGCCTATATGTTTCGGGATCTGATTTTGATTTACTTTGTTTAGGAATAGGAATTATTATTGAATTTCTCCAGGATTCTGGAAATACATTTTTCGAGAAAATTAGATTGAACATGTTGAGTAAGTATTCTTTAGATGGGTAGGTGAGGTTTTTTAGAAAAACAGTGGGAATATTATCTGGCCCAGGGCACGAGTTCTTACAGTTTTTCATTACCGTTTCTAATTCATCCATCGATATTAGAAAGTTTATTTCACTGTTATTTTGATCTTCATAGTCTATGGTAAATTTTTCTTCATTTATTTTGTTCTTTAAAAAATTTGGTGAATAGTATGCATCGCTTGAGTTTTTTTCATAACCTAATGCCAGTATATTTGATATTTCCTTATGAGATTTATATATTACATTATTTTGCTCTAACAGATTTATCGACTTGTGTGATTTTGTACCAGATATTCTTTTTACTTTTTTCCAAACAGTTGTCATTGGAGTAGAACTGTCAATTGTTGAAACGTATGTTATCCAAGATTCGCGCTTTGCTTTTTTGATAGTATATCTGGCTATAGCTCGTAGTCGTTTGAACTCTAAAGAGTTTTGTTCATTTTTCTCTCGTTTAAATTTATTAAACGCTTTTATTGATTATTAAATTGCTTGTTTGCATTCTTGGTTCCACCAAGGAACTGGATGGAATTTACTGGCGAAGTTAATTTTTCCAATATTTTTATCTGCTGAATCTATTATCAGTTTTGTAATAAAATCTACTTCTTCATTCACATTGCTGTTTTGGTTTATGGCATGCAAGTTGTGTTGGATGTGGTGTTGAAATTTCTTCCAATCAGCATTTTTCAAGTTCCATTTTACTTCAGGTATAGCTGTAGATGGTTCTTCGTTATGGATTATAATAGGGTAGTGACCACTATCGTATGGTTACATAATTGTTACTTTTAGGTAAAAATGGTCGTTCAATAAAAATGGGTAGTTGGGTGTTACGTAACGTTTAGATAGGGGGAGAGGGGTACAGAAAAACGCAGAATCTAGTTTCAACAAGATAGCGTACCGCCACTCTTCGCAGTAACTGTACACAATTTTATGCACAGACCTGATAATAATACAAAACATAATACCCTCAATGCTACAGAATGTTATAGACAAAAGTAATGACCAGTGGAGAACAATTTGAACATTTACTGCAAATTTTCGTTTGTTTATTTTTGGTAATGTATCACAGTAATGGCATAATAGTAAAGAAGTTGAATATTAATATGTAATTTCATTTAATGAGTTTAATACGTTGATCCTTCATTTATTATTTTGTACGTTAGGAAACTTGGAATTTTTGCATTTTTCTATCCTCTCACCCATTTGACGTTTTATACATTTTTGGAATCAGCTCAGCAAGGAAAAACTATAAAGTGAAAAAAAATGGGTGATCAATTTAAAAAAAAATTGTGATTACGTCATCATATGAAGGTACTGAAGGTACTGTATATTAGATTATAATTTAAAAAATATTAAATTGAAATAAAAAAAAATCGTCCTGTTTCGGGAATTTCTAATATTGTTGTTTATTTAGCTAATGAATTTATGCGGTATTTTATGGACGCACTGTATGTATATTATTATTATTCAGGTTTAGCTATACGGCTTACACTTCTTCTAAGGGGAAAATTCACTCATCCGAGATACCTACGGTATCAAAAGGATTGAGCTCTGGTGGGACTCTTTCCGTATTATCGAGCCTAGGTGATTTGATACGTCCTAGTATATCCCAAAATAATCGTACGCATCTGGACGTCAAAAGTAGGACAGCTTTCTCTATGATCTTATACAGGTGTTCACAGGTTATCCAGATGTAGCAATACGGCTCACACTCCCTCTAAAGGGAAAATTCACTCATCCTTGATACCGACTGTATCAAAAGGATTGAGCTTTATTATTATCCAGATTTAGACATACGACTCACACTCCCTCTAAGGCAGAGGTTCTCAACCTTTTTGTGGCGACGGAACACTTTTAATTACCGAAAAAAATTGCGGAACACCAAAGTAATAACATGCATATATTGATAAACAAATTAGGAGTAGCACATAAATTCTGTAATAAACTTTATTATACGTACTCAAATTTGTAAAATTTTACTTAAAATATGAAAACAAAAAACATTTTTAAAATTAACAAAAGCGTATTTCTCAAAATACATCATATGAGTAAATACTTCAAATTAGTGAGACACTTGTGCCTGGTGTCGTTTGCAAATTTTGCTCAATATCAGGCTTGATGTGGGAAAGAGCTACTCTCATTTCTTGTTCTAAGTTTAGCAGCTTTTCCCTTTTCTTATTTTTAATGTTTGTTAAAGATGAGAACCCAAATTCACATAAATAGGACGTTGAAAACTGTATTAAAATACTAATCGCTTTTTTGGCAAGAAGTGGATATTCCTCTTGGACCAAGATCCAAAATTCCTGAACATTCACTTCTGAAAACTTAATTTTCAGAGTACGATCAGATGACAACGAAATAAATTCTTCTTCTTGGTTCAGAGAAAACTGGAAATTGGCTGTATTACTTGTGCTAAAAGGATTTCTTATCCAGTCATATTTTTTTACGTTCAGAGATGGAAAATACCTGGCAATTGTCTCCTCTAATAGTGATAAGTGTTCTATAACTATATGCGTGATTTCTTGTTCTTTATCTTCATCACCTTCATTTTGAAGCAGTGGAAACATATCCATTTTATTTGTCTCTAAAATGCGCTTCTTCCAAAATGACAATTTTTTCTGGAAAGCTGACAGCTTTCCGTGAATGTTAAAATATTTTCATTTTTAAATGAAATGAGGTTGAATGCTCGAATAAATGAACTTTGAAAATAAGGCTATTATCGAGCACAAGTTAATTAAATCTAGCCCAAGTACTTTCGCTTAAAATAGCATCTTCAGGGGCATTTCACATAGTGAAATATAGTTTACATTTTGACGAAATGCCCCTGACGAAATGCCCCTGAAGATGCTATTTTAAGCGAAAGTACTTGGGCTAGATTTAATTAACTTGTGCTCGATAATAGCCTTATTTTCATAGTTCATTTTCATTTTTGCCTTGCATACTTGAGTTAACGCCATTTGAAGAACATAGGGGGATTTTATTTCTCCCCCTGAATATGTTGCTAACTGCTTATTGAAGCAGTACCTTCGATTTTGGTTCTATGTAGTTATAATAAAATCAAATTGGTTACCTTATATTTTGGCGATCACACTCTCGTAATTACTTTAAATTACACTTAATAATTAAAACTATATTTTTTTTTATATAACACAAAATCTTTTGTGGAGAAATGAGCGATTTATTTTAAAAGTGACAAATATTTTAGAGTTATTAAAATTGACAAATATTAGAGTAATGTCAGAAATTATAGAATGACTGTTGTCGACGTCATAAAGGTTAAGAAGGGAATTTCTCGCAATTATGTGCAGCAAATAGAAACAGCATCTGTCTTGCATTATCGGCAATTCGACCTATGAATTTTTTAGGTTGCGATATGCAACATAGTCCCCCCCTTGATGTGAACGCATCAAAAAGAAAAAAAAAAAAAAAAAAAATGTTTATGTACAATTTGAAGAAAGGTATAACTAAACTAACAAACTATTAATATTCTTGAAGGTGAGTCATAGGAAGAGGACACAGTTTAGCAATAGAGCGAACATATAAGCCTTCAGGAGTTCTGACCTTAACAACTCTTACCTTGTTGTCCTTTCCCGGATATGTCTCAACTACCCGTGCTATAGGCCATTTGAGAGGAGGCGAGTTTTCGTCCTTAAGCAAGACGAGATCACCAGGCTTTATGCCTACCTGAGGAGTGAACCATTTAGGTCTATTTTGCAGCCTATTAAGATAATCGCGGGTCCAAACCTTCCACATATGCTGCTGAATTCTTGTGCATTTATTCCACAAAGACAATTTATTTTCTTGAATATCAGAAAGATCTGATTCAGGATAAGACATTAAATTAGATCCAATAAGGAAGTGTCCGGGAGTAAGAAAGGAAAAATCGGAAGGGTCATCTGAGAGCGCACAGATAGGGCGTGAATTGAGCACTGCCTCGATCTGCGAAAGTACAGTGGATAGTTCTTCGAAAGTAAAATTGGAGTTACCCATTATTCTTACGAGATGGTATTTGAAGCTCTTTATGGCAGCTTCCCAAATACCACCGTGGTGTGGTGAGCGTGGAGGGATAAACTTCCATTGAATTTGACACGAAGTAGCGAAAGAGCGAATAGATTCAGAGGTATCACCTTTAAGAAGCAACTCATAAAGTTCTTTCAATTGGTTTTTCGCACCTAGAAAGTTTGTGCCATTATCGCTGAAAATGATATTCGGATTACCCCTTCGGGCGATAAACCTTTTCAGAGTCAATAAGAACGCTTCAGTAGAAAGACTGGAAATTAATTCCACATGCACGGCGCGAGTAGCTAAACATACAAACACTGCCATATAGGCCTTAGTAAGGGGAGCTCTCTTGAGTTTAGAGGTCTTGATGGGAAACGGACCACCAAAATCAACTCCAACATTTATAAATGGACGTGCAATTTGAACTCTTTCCCTCGGGAGATTAGCCATGATTTGAGACGCGACTTGTGCGTTAAAACGGTAACAAGTGAGACAATTTTGTATTATACGTTTGATTTGTCGAAGACCATCAAGAGGCCAGAATTTCAATCTAACATTAGACAGTGTATTTTGAGGGCCTGAATGTAGAAGTCTTCGATGTTCTCGGGTAAGTAATAAATTGACAATATGTGATTTTGAGGGTAACAGTAGAGGAAATTTCTGATCATAAGGAACATCTGAAAGGAGAAGACGACCGCCTACTCGTATCATTTGAGACGAATCTAGAAAGGGATTCAATTTACAAATAGACTTATCTTTAAGCAGACGATTATCCATTAAAAATTGGATTTCCGAACTGAAGAAATGTGACTGGGTCAATTTGATGATCATTAACTCAGAACTAGAGAGTTCATGTGGAGTGAGAGGACCTGTACGTCTATGAGACTTAGCTCTTACATTGTGAATAAAACGAAGGCAGTATGCAAAAACTCTCTGAAGTCGAGTGAAACATGAAAATTTGCAGAGGGCATCATATACTTGTGAATCTGGTTTTCTGATCAGATGAGTAACCCTTTTGAGTTCAGGCAGTTCATCAACATTAATACTCGAAGGACCATTAGATACAAAGAGGTTGAAATCAAAGTGTGGATCTGACAAAAATTGAGGACCATTAAACCAAAAATCACAATCAAGCAACTGCAAGGGTGTAGCACCACGAGATAATATATCCGCGGGATTGTCTTTCGATCGTACATGTCTCCATGTATGGTTGGAAGTGAGTTCTTGAATTTGAGTTACTCTATTGGATACAAAGGTAGACCAACGAGAAGGGTGTGATTTAATCCATGCGAGGACGATTTCTGAATCTGTCCATAAATTGACAGAATTTATCTGAGATTGGGATGGAATCAAGACAGAAAGAATCTTCGTAACAAGATTAGAGAGTAATAATGCTCCTAGAAGTTCTAATCGAGGAAGAGTCACAACTTTTACAGGACTAACACGACTCTTTGAGGAGATTAGATTGCAAGATATAAAGCCATTTTCATGTGACGTTCTTAAATAAACACAAGCACCATACGCGCTAAGACTTGCATCCGAAAACCCATGTATTTGAGTACTTGTTACATTGCTAGAATTTTGCAGCAACCTAGGAATCTTGAGATTGGAGATGTGAGGAAGTGTTTGTAAAAATAGATTCCATTCGGTAAGCAATTTTGGACTGAGAGGGTCATCCCAATTCGACCTTTCTAACCAAATCTTTCTCATAATTAATTTGGCAGATACCACTAAAGGGTTAATCAATCCTATAGGGTCATAAATGGAAGCGATTAAAGAGAGAACTTCTCTTTTTGTATATGTATCCTTAACGGTAACCTTTGGCACAAGAACTGAAAAATGATCGGAGTGAAAATTCCAACATAGGCCGAGAATTTTGTTCGTGTGATTTTCAGGATTGATTACATAACTAGCTTCATTAGAGATATGAGAAATACCTGCGAGAAATTCAGGTGAGTTTGCACACCATTTATGAAGCGAGAAGCAAGCGAGGTTTAAACATTCCGTTAATTGACGATGAATTTCGAAGAGTGTTTCGAAATCGTTACAGCCATAAAGCACATCATCGATATAACAGCAATTTAAAAGAGCTTCACTAGCCAAAGGAAATTTGTCGGAATTGTTTTGAGCTAATTCCTTAAGACATCTAGTGCTAAGAAACCCGGAGTTATTTAATCCATAAGTGATAGTTTCGAGTTGAAGACATTTCAAATCCTCTTGAGGTGAATCACGCCACAAAATGTTCAACAGAAAAACCTGTTCGGGATTTACTCGAATTTGTCTGTACATATGACGTAGATCTGCTACAATACAGTATTTAAATAATCTAAAATTTATCAAAATATCGAATAATTCGCGTTGTACCGTATAACCAGGAAGCATTATGTCATTAAGACTTAGATTTGAGGTAGTTTTCATACTGCCATCAAAGACGACACGCAACTTATTTGTTACGCTATCCTTTAAAACGCAATGGTGAGGAATAAAATATTTTAAATCAGAGTGAATATTTCGAGTGGAGAGAGGCACATATCTGCAATGTCCAAGTGCAATATATTCATGAATAAATTGTTTATACTGTACATATAATTGATCTGACTTGATCAGTTTCTGTTCGAGGTTTAGGAATCGCTTCTTTGCGAGGAAAAACGATTCGCCCAATTTTTTATATTCGTTGGGAGATTTGAAAGGGAGATCTACTTGGAATCTACCAGATGATAATATTTTAAGTGACGATTTAAAAATGTCTTCGGCCTGTTGCTCCGAAGGAGTTAGGATTTTTGGAGTACAAGTAAAAGACGAGATTTCTTCTACTTCCCAAAACGACCGCACGAGTGAATCGGTATTTTGAGCTTGAACGAACAAGGATACTTCATTTTGAGGTTGAGTATTTTCTTGAATGTTAAGTATGGAATATGAGTCAATTAACCCAGAGGATTGAGGTACATTTCCACCTACAAGATATCCGAGATGAGTATTTGTTAAGGTAGGAAGATTAGGGCCTAATTTTATTAACCCATAAGTGAGTAAGTCGAAATAAACATCTGCTCCAAGCAACATTTGAACTTCGGCAGGAGTACAAAATTCTGGATCAGCCAGGTGAATGTTTGGTGGAATTTTGAGGGCATTAAAATCCAATGTAATTTGAGGGTGCTTACAAGTGATGGTTGGGAGAATCGCACAAGAGAGTGTAAAATGTTTTGTGGGATTGACATTTGAGAAAATATTTAAATCCACCATTTTATTCGACGTCGAACAGATTTCGGATATCCCAGAAATGTGAAGACTTTTTGTGTAAGGAATACATTTCAAGCGACTTGCTAATTTCTCAGTGATAAACGAAAGCTGACTAGCTGAGTCTGTAAGGCAGCGAACCTTAACGGGATTATTATGAGAATCATAAATTGTAACACATGCTGTTTGGAGTAGAACCTCCTTTTTGCCTGAGAGTGCAGAGAGAGATGATGCTCGGTAGACATCATTAGACTGACATTGATTTGCTATTCGTGGAATTGCAGGAGAACTTGAAGTTTCGCCTTGAGTATTGGGATCACGAGATACATTAGAGTGAGTACGAGAATTTGAAGTATCATGTATATTGTGAGTCTGGCGAGTATTTTGAGAATTACGATTTCCTTGTGAGTCTTGAGAGTGACGAGTATTTTGGAAGTGAGTGTTTCTAGTGGGTAGACTACAAGAATCTTGATTTGTTCTTGAAATGAACCGAGAACTATTTGAGTTATGATTAGAAGCGTTAGAGAAATGGAGCAATGTGTGATGTCTCCTGTTACATTTGGCGCAATTCGACGAAGAGGTACATGAGCTTGCTGAATGACCACTAGCCAAGCAGTTGAGACACGCTTTCTTTGCCTTGACCGTTTGAAAACGGTCATCTTCAGACATATTTAAGAATTCCTGGCAAGTGTATATTTTATGAGAGTTATTTTGACATAAGAAACATTTAAAATACTGATTATTACTACTATACTGCAAATTATTGCTAACTGTGTTAAGAGAAGTAAAACGAGAAAGTTGTTTTTGTTTCGGAGAATGGGAATACTCAGGAGCAAGATTTTCGAGAATTTTGCATTTTCTTTCAATAAATTCAAGGAACTCCAATAAACTTGGGAGTTTGTTTATATTACGATCGGTTTCAAATGATCTTTTAGTATTATAGTCTAATTTTTGAGTGAAGAGATTGATGAGAATTAAATCAGTGAGTTGATTCGAGATGTTGAGGTTTTCTAAGGCGGCGAGATGGCTTTTAATTTGAGTTAAGAAATCCCTTAGAACATGTGCATTGGGTTTTGTAATGAGTGGAGCATTTAATAAACTGTTCAAATGGCTGTTTACTATTAAAATTTATTTTCAAATCTATCGCATAAATTTTTTATTGCAATTTCGAAATTGGAATCAATTATTTCTAGATTGTCAATTAACTTTAACGGTTCATTCCTTAACACTGATTTGAGATAAATAAGTTTTTGAGCATTAGATAACTGTTTATCATTTGTTATTAATTTGGTAAAAACTTCAAAAAAACTGGGCCATTCTGATATTTCGCCCGAGAAAAAAGGTATTTTTAATTCTGGCAACTTTACATTTTGAATTGTGCTGACAGATGGTGTTACATTTGTTACAATAGGTTGAGTTTCAACTGGTTTTGCAGATAATTGCGTGATTTTCTCGTGCAAATATGAGTCTAAATTATAATACTGTTCTTCAACTATGTCCCTATCTGAACAATATTTATCAAAATCTTCTAATTCAAGTTCCTCTTGTAAGTTGAGATACTTGCGATAAGTTTCATTTAATACATTTTTGCGTGCAATATATTGACCGCAATCTAAAACTACATTTTGGTTTTTTGAGACAAATGTTTGAATTCTAGTAATACAAGCTTTAGTATGCCCTCTCAACTTTATAATTTTTGCAACATCAGTCATTTTGAGCGTGAGAAAAAATAATACAAATTTTAAATATAACAAGAGATACTTAGTATTAAGAACTAAATAATATTACCATAAAAATCTACTTATAAGCACTGCGAATCTAAAAATAAAATAAAATAACATGCGACGATACAAAAAACCAATTCGTAAAAGTTACAATAAGTGACCAAACCGCACAGTCCAACCGCGACCGAAACATAAAACTTCTTATCCCTTCAAAGTGACGAAACCAAACCTTCCGGACGGCGCCAATACGAAGAACCTTGGATCGTGGAACCGCCAAAACTGCGATGTGTGAATATGAAAGAATAAAAACTATGTCTTTTCTTTGCGAAGAAATGAGGAAACGAGTGATTTTTACGAATAATGTGAGAGAATCTTGAGAATTCTTGCGTGAAAGCGTCTTTGTAGAGACGAGAAATGATCGCCTTCGTGGTTTATCAATGAAAAATCCAGCTTCCAGCTTTACAAAGACGGGAACAGCTGCTGTATCCGGCTCGTTAGGATCATGAAGAACATAGGGGGATTTTATTTCTCCCCCTGAATATGTTGCTAACTGCTTATTGAAGCAGTACCTTCGATTTTGGTTCTATGTAGTTATAATAAAATCAAATTGGTTACCTTATATTTTGGCGATCACACTCTCGTAATTACTTTAAATTACACTTAATAATTAAAACTATATTTTTTTTTTTTATAACACAAAATCTTTTGTGGAGAAATGAGCGATTTATTTTAAAAGTGACAAATATTTTAGAGTTATTAAAATTGACAAATATTAGAGTAATGTCAGAAATTATAGAATGACTGTTGTCGACGTCATAAAGGTTAAGAAGGGAATTTCTCGCAATTATGTGCAGCAAATAGAAACAGCATCTGTCTTGCATTATCGGCAATTCGACCTATGAATTTTTTAGGTTGCGATATGCAACACCATTTAAATAATTAAAAATATCGGCCAAATATGCCACTTTAGTGCACCATGCATCATTTTCAAAATATGAGGTAAATGTGTCATGACCTTCTTCTTGGAAAAAAGTTAACAGCTCCGTTCTAGGTTCATAAATTCGACATAATACTTTGCCCCTTGACAACCATCTAACTTCGGTGTGCAGCAACAAACATTCATACTTTGATTCCATTGAGATGCAGAGTTGTTTAAAAAGACGGGTTTTTATTGGTCTTGATTTGATGTAATTCACGACATTAACCACTTGGTCTAATACAGATTTCAAAGTAGCTGGTAGCGTTTTTGAAATTAGAGATTCTCTATGCAAGAAACAGTGCGTAGATATGATATTTTCATTTCGCTTTTTTGCAAGGGTACAAAAACCTTTTATGGAGCTTACCATGGAAGGGGCACCATCCGTACAAATTCCTACGCAAAAGTCCCATTATATATATTTTTTTTCTCTAAGTATGACGTTATGAAATCAAATACATTCTGACCTGTTGTACGTGCTGTAAGTTCTCTGCCGCATAAAAACTGATTGACTATTTCACCTTCGTCGACAAATCGAATAAATCCTAATAAATGAGCTTTGCCACTAATATCAGTGGATTCGTCCACCTGCAATGCGAAGTTTTTTTTGTAAAGTTTATTTGTTACTTTTTCCTCAATATCTGTAGATAAATCAACAATCCTCCTTCTTATTGTATCATCCGAAATAGGAATTTTCCGTATTTCGTTTTGTGCATCGTTGCCAAACATAATTTTGACCATCTCACAACATGCTGGTAATATAAGAGATTCTGCAACAGTGTGTGGTTTCTGTTTCAAAGCAATTAATTCGGCGACCTTATATTTGTGCTTTGTCGAAAATTGTTAGCGACCTTTCAAATTGTTTCGCTTGTTTAGCTTGTGTCTCCAAAAGTCGCTTGAAATAATCTTTATTTTTGAAGCTACACTAGCGTGTTTGGTAGTAAAATAGCGTTTTTAATTTAGCCGGAGCCATTGCGCTATTAGCGAGTGTCTGCCCACAAACAATACACTTGGGAATTGGACAGTCTTCTTCCCCAGTCCAAATGAAGCCATAATCCAAATATTCATCCAAATATTGCCGGTTCAACATTTTTTTGCTGCGCTTCGATTTGTCATCAACACCACTTCGTAAAGTTCCAGTATCTCCGCTGGTGCTCGCTTCATAATCATTATTTATGAGTTGTTCCACAGTAGCTTTTCTTTTAAGTTTGAGGAACTTATCCATTTTAATTTATTCGTCTCTAAACAAAATAATGCGGATGAATGCCTCACATTTTGTATAAAACGTGCAATTACTTACCTTTGATAGATAAGCCGTACGTAAACGTTATCATAAAAAAACTGACACAGCGATTTTCACGTAGTACGTTTGTGCAATGTAACAAATTCAACATTCAGTTGCAGACTGTGGCGTGGGTGAGTGGGTGACTCAGATTGGCTGTGGCCACTGCGGAGCTCAGCGCTTATAAAATCCAACGTGTGCACTGTGCCAACGCGGTGTTGTCACGTTGGGCAAATGAACATTTACGCTGCAGAATTTTATTAAATTAAAATGTACGTAAGTGGCAATTTTAAAATTTGAAAATATTTATTTGAAAAGAGTAATTTAGCAAAATGGTATGTAGGATTGCGAGTATTTCGCGAAACACTTGGAAGGAATTTGCGGAACACTAGTGTTCCGCGGAACACCGGTTGAGAACTACTGCTCTAAGGGGAAAATTCACTCATCCCAGATACCTAAGTTATCAAAAGGATTTAGCTCTGGTGGGACTCTTTCCGTGTTTTCGAGCCCTAGGTGAATTGGTATGCTGGAGTATCTCCCAAAAATTTTTGTACACATCTGGACGTCGAGAGGAGTACAGCTATTTGCATGGCCTTATCAATGTTCATTGAGACCCAATTGTTAATGTTTGCTAGGAGGTTTTTGGGAATAACACCAGTAGTAAATAGACTAATAGATACTGTTTAGGTACTTACCATTCTCCATTGTCTCCTGATTTGTATTTCTAGATCTCTATACTTGGCGATCTTTTCGTTGTATTTAACACACAAATTATTGTTGTTAGGTATCGCCACATCAACGAAAGTTGTTTGCCCGGTAACTTTATTAACTAGTATGAGATCCGGTCTATTATGTGTCACTGGTTGGTCTGTGAGCACCGATTTGAAGAAGTCCTAGTTTGTCAGCTAGTTCTTGGTGGATAATCTTTCCTATTGAGTCATGACTTCTTTATAATCAGTTCAGTAAAACGCCTAGCAGCCCCGGTAAGATGTTGGATGGTTTCTTGGGCTTGGCATCCATATCGGCATTTGTCATTTTGGACTTAAGGATCTTTAACAATATATTTCAGGAAATTTTTTGTTGGACTAACGTGATCCTGAATGGTAAGTAGAAAACCCTGAGTCCCGGGAAACATTCTTCCTGATGACAACCAATAGTTCGAGGCTGTATTGATAACATATTCTTGGCTGATATCATTGAGATGTCGCCCATGCAGAGGTTTGCTCGATGTAAAGTAGATGTCTCTGCCTGCACCTGAAAATAAGTTCTTAAATTAGCAATCTGTTTATCCACTTGCTCACATATGTCCAAAAGTTCTCTTCCCCCTTGATATCTCGGTAATGTTGTTCTCTCTACTGCACTGCGTGTATGGTATTTTTGCGCCTTTGTGAGAAGTGTTTCTAGTTTTATATCCATTTTTGACCACTTGATAATACCAAATGAGTAGCTAAATGCGGAACAGGCGTACGTATTTAATGTCTTAAACAATTTTTTTCTATTGTATATATATATATATATATATATATATATATATATATATATATATATATATATATATATATATATATATATATATATATATAACACTGTTTTTGATGGGTTGGAGTCAATAAAAGGGGCTATTTGTTGACTATTTTTTACTCGAGCTTTCAATTGTGATTACAATTTTTATCAAGAGCTTCTAAAAAATACAAAATGTCTTACAAAGTTGAACTAGAAATAAAAAATTTTTTTAACTCACCAAATAAAATTAGTTTTTTATATAAAACTACTGCTTACATATTAAATACAAAAAATATTAATAAAAAAATGTCTTATTCTAATAAATGTTTCTCTGAAAAATTTTGATGAAGTTTCTTAAGAAAAAAGATTGAATTTGTAAACAAAAATAGAATAGCTACAACCAGCCTAATTGTCATAAATACTAACTTAAAAATTTCTATTTTTGACATATTGTCAAAAATAAAATTTTGTTTAAAAAATTCTTCTTTGTTTAGTAACAAAAAAAAGAAGATTTATTCACCATTGATAGATGCCCGAAAAAATGTAACAAATACATGGAAAATTCAAAATGTTACACAAAATGTTACACATGTTGAATTTGGAAGTTAATTTTGTTAACATCAACATTTTCACAAAATTGCGCGCTCACTGAGTCAATTATGATTCAAGTAATTATTCATTGTAACCGGAAAGACACTTATAATTAATTCATGTTTGGTCCCATAACCATCGTAGCAATTATCCAAAATGTTGATGCAATGTGTATTTGTATGTAGTCTTATTTTCCTGTTTCTAATATTTAAAAAATGTTTGGAAAATATTTGCTCCGATAGATCATTTTGCACTTTTACTCTAATGTTAATAGTCAATCGAACCCTTTCGACATTTCGGCATATATAAAGAGAGGAATACTAACCCATGCAAAATAAAACTGCGTGAAACAATAAATCAAAGGTATATTGTTTTTATTTTTGAAATTGTATAAGTAATGATTTAAAATAAAAAAAAACCACAAAAGAGTGTTGCTCGATTTTTAGTAAATAATTAAATTTATTTAGAATCATTATTTTGAATTCGAGATGTTAATATTAAATAATATTAAATTTTATTCGTTACTAAGAAAATATTAAGTGACCTCCTACCTCAGCTCTTCGCATTGCTTAGAACAACTGTAAGTTGCCTACATTTAGAGCAACTTAACGACGGTAAATTATTAAAAAATTTTTTTAATAAAAAATATTTTTTTTAGAGATAATAGACTTTCATCATACCATCGAGCAAAAAGACAAAAGAGGGAATGTAAAGGTAATGGGGGCAAAAATATTGTTAGACAGGAAGTGCCATCTTGAGAGGCCACATTAAACAAGGAAAGAGAGTCTTTCCTTGTTTAAGAAATCAAATTTAGTTGGGTTATGTTATTGTTTGTCCCAACTGTCACAAGAAATCTTATTTATATTGAAGTTTTTTATCAATTGTGTCACATTTTGGATTGTTATCGTTAATATTTAATTAAAACTTTCTCGTCTAAGACACATTCTGAAAACTAGTTTATAGCTACTGTTAATAAGTGTCGGAAAATTTAAATTTGGCGCATTGGCATTTCCGGATATGTTTGCCATCAGAGGCCACTTTTTTGGTCTCCTTTTCATAACGGTTAGATTCCCTCTTTTGTCTTTTTGCTCGATGCTTCATACATACGATAAAAATATAATATAAAAAATTTTATGAATTTTGTATACTTAATTAGATTTTAACATTTTCAGAAGACTTTAAATTTAATTTTATTTAAAATTGTTTCATTAAATTTATAATCATTAAAATAAATTCAATTAATGCACAAACTTAAACTTTTAACTTTATTGCAGAAAAAATAGTTTTTTTATTGTAATTTAACAATGTTAACAATAAACATTATTTTTAATTCTAAACATATTTCGTTTATATTTAATTTTCAATGTCAAAAAAAATATTTTACACTCGAGTAAAAATCACATTTTTTAAAACACTTGATATACAACTAATAAAAGTTGATATCTGATGCTTCATGGTATAGATCAGTATATATAACTGTTCGTATGGAAAAATAAAATTGCTTTTACTATTTTACTTACAATTTCAACATATCTTCTCGAGTTTAAGCACAGCGTTAACAGCTTAGGCGCAAAATTTCGGGCCGATACTTTTCAAATGCATTCATTTTTTTCGAATCCTGAGAAAACTAATAAGTATTTTTGAAAAATTTAAACACAGAATAAAAGATCACATTATTATCAAGGGTTGCAAGTCCCATAAATCTTCCATAATGTTTATTTTTTTAAAAATATAGATTCGAAAAAAATGAATGCATTTAAAAAACATTGATCCGAAATTTTGCCACTACGCTCTTAAAAGTAGATAGCGACGTGAAGTTGTTGTAGTTGGTATAGTTACTACTCCATGGAGTAAGTAACTATACCGTACTGAGGAGATCTAAAGAGATCGAAATACGTATATGCGGCTTGTTGCTGCTCTGTATCAAATCAAAATGTAATACCGTCATTTTGTTTTGTATATTTACTTCATTTGGAGTACCAGAAATCGAATTCACTACGAATATAGGCCATGATGAACGGCATTTGGAGTGCAATTTTTAGACTCCCTTGCACATTTATTCATCAAGCTGTTTGCTTCGCCAATTTTAGGGGGCACGGCAGCTTATATTTGAATTCGATTTCACCAGGTAGAAATCGTATGATTTCTCTTTTTGTTTTTATATTTTCTACCTATATTCCAAGAGACACTGTTCAGACTAGAACGAGAGATTCAATTTATCGTGAGAAGAAGATATTCCAAAAGTCACTGTTCAGGCTAGAACGAAAGATTCAGTTTATCGAGAGGAGAAGGGGCTAGCATAATTTGAACTATACTATCTGAAGGAGATCATTAAAGACGATAGACTTGCAACAATTTGTTGTAAAATTGGATTTGGAACAAGGATTGTTCCTTTGTAAAAAGGAACAAGGATTTGGACAGCTCATCATCAGAGAGAGATAGTTTTGCTATTCATCAGTTTTTTTTAACAACACAATTTTTACAATTGCTTTAGAAAAGATAGGAATATTGTGATTAGGAGATTTAGAACAACAGTTGTGATTTGAGATTTTAATTTACATTGTCTGAATCATTAATTTTGAAGGTTCACGTACGTAGAACAAACGTTTGATAATCATTACATGAGATATTGTTTATTGAAGATATTTGAGTGTGAAGTTTATTTCAATATATTTTTATTTCAATATATAATGTTATATCATATATGTTTTTTATTATTCTGGTATTCTTTGGACCTTACCTCTCACATGTAAAGCATAGATATTGAAGCACGAGTATAACCCTGAGATAAGAGAATTAAATAGTGTGATAGAGTCATAATCATATCGTTTAAATAAATTTAATTAATTAATTAATTAGCTAATTATTTGCTTGGCGCACTTAAGACTTTCAATATCACATTAATATATATATATATATATATATATATATATATATATATATATATATATAAGAAGTTATTTTATCTACTTTGTTGTATGGAATGAATAGGAGGGATGTATTAGAGGACTACATAATGACGAAGTGCTAGAGGACTAAAAACAGTGGTAAATCGTTAAAACAATTAAAGTAACAAGCTCCTTGCTTGAGGAGACCTCCTCAGAATAAAATACGGATAGCAAAGGTTTTAACTACCTTTCGATAGAAGGAACTTCATACGTAGATTAGCTATAAGTATTCGTTTGTATTTTTAATTTGTTTATTCTTTTTAATTAGTAATATTTCTGCTTACACTAGTTCATGGTTTGTGCATAATTTTATTTCTTCTTGAAATTTAACCAATGTTTTAATGTCTATTATTAAACATTATTATATTGTTCTAGAGCCACATGCTTAACATCTGACGCGATGAAATATCCAGGAAAATTTAAGTTAAATCACATTCATGATTTACAACCGTATTATCCGCCGAAGATAAGATAATCGCCATATTTACAACTGAACGTTGTTTGTTTATGGAGTCAGTGAATAGGTATAAATAAATATTATATCATCTAAGTATAGATACAAAAGAGCAGTCCAAAGGGGGATTTTATCCCAAGAGAAGTACAAGTTCATATACAAATAATAAAAGAGTTGCTAATGTGAGTTCAAATTACCTATGTTAGCAAAGTAGAGAAAGGTACAGAAAATCAAAAATAATTTTTATTGTTTGTAACAGGCGCTGACAGGTTTCGAGTTTTATCATTCATCACCAGACCCACTAGTAGAAATTTTAAAACGCTAAAATTATGTATACAGGGTTGCGAAAAAGCTGGTAACAAGGCTTTATCTTTGAAACGAATTAACTTAAGATTATGAAATTTGGGGAAACTAAATGGCATTACATTCTGCATGTTTAACAAGATAATTCAAGTTTGTATAACGTCATTGTTTTCATGTTTTTAGTATCGCCGCCATCTTGATTTTTTTAAATAGCTCAACATTGGTTGAGTGTTATGTCACAGAACATCCTCTTTTTATTTCATCCTCTTTTTAAAAATGACAGTAGCTTGACGTAATAATAAATAATTAACCTAATAATGAAAAAAACTTTGTTAAACATATTAAACATGTACCTAATTTTATACATATGGTATTTTACAACTCATAACACTAATCTAATATGTGAACCAAATGAGAATTGAACGTGTCTCACAATACAATTACTTGGGAACTATAATCAATGAGTCGTGGGACAATACCCAAGAGATTAAATGTCGCATCGGAAAGGCCAAAAATGCATTCTTGGCTATGAGCTCTGTGTTCAAAAGCCATGACCTCACCCTGATAACAAAAATAAGGCTCCTTAAATGTTACGTATACTCAGTGTTTCTGTATAAAGTAGAAACGTAGACATTGAAGGCGGAAACTCTATCAAAACTTCAGGCGTTTGAATTATGATTATACAGAAGAATCCTGAAGATACCATGGACAGACAAAGTCATCAATGAAGAAGTACTGCGGAGGATGAACACAACCGCGGATTTGGTCAACATTGTGAAGAGCCGTAAGCTGGAGTACTTGGGACATATTATGAGTAATCAAGGCAGATACGAGCTACTCCAATGCATTTTGCAGGGTAAAATTGAAGGAAAAAGAGCCCCAGGACGAAGAAGAATATCCAGGCTTGCTAACCTGAGAGCATGGTATAGAAATACCTCAACACAGCTATTTCGTATAGCAACCAACAAAATTATCATAGCCAGAATGATCGCCAACGTTCGGAACGGACAGGCACCCTAAGAAGAAAAAGTGCTTTTTTAATGGGAATAAGCCACAATTAAAGGTTAAAATAAGTTTAAGTTTAATGACGTTTCAATTTCCACTTCGGAAATTGTTCTCAAAATACAAACATTAATTTAAAAACGTGGAAAATTTTCTGAAGTGGAAATTGAAACGTCAATAAACTTATTTTAACCTTCAATTGTGGTTCATTCCTATTAAAATAGTATCTACTTTAAAATGCCACAATAAAATAACTTCAGAACAATAGTAACAGATTAAAGTGTCCATTTGTTTGTTGACAATGATACAATCTATCGTGAAAACTGCGAATATAATTGTTAATCATTTCTACTGTAATTAACTGCATTTCACGACGTATGCGATCTTTGAAATCATTTAGATTAGCTGGTCTGTTAATATAAGCGGTTTTTGAAGTAACCCCACAGGTAAAGGTTATTATTTGACACAGTGATGTCAAATCGGGTGATCTTGCCGGCCACTCTATCATACCTGACAAATCCATCTCTGAGGTAAAATTATATTTTAATATTGCCTAACGTCCCTTTGATAATGTGGAGATGCATCATCTTATTAAAGTATACATTCATGTTTGTAAGCAAACGGTTGATTTCAGGTATAAGTTCATTTTGGAGAAGGTCGAGATATTTGGTTCCGGTCAGAGTACCCTAAATAAAAAAGGGCCAATTAAATGTTTTTTCAACAAACCAGCCCAACATTAATTTGAAATTAAAAAATATTACGAGCGCTGCCGGAAAAAAGATATACATATCTAACATATTTATTCAATTTAATCATGAAAATTAGCTATTTCCTATAACAATGAAAAGTAGCAGAAATATCACTCATTTTAAAACAAGGTAAATGACCTGAAAGGGTGGAATCATTGTGGCCCTATATGATTCCACCTCTATAGATACTAAAAGTGCTCTCCAAAGTGTTCGAAAAACTTTTACTAACAGGACTTACACCACTCATAGAAGACAAAGGAATAATTCCAACTGACTAATTTGGATTCAGTAAGAAACATCCTACCATTCAAGAAGTACATCGAATAGTAAACAGGATCCATAAATACCTCTAAACATTCAGATATTGCTCTGTCCTGTTCATAGACATATAACAAGCGTTTGACAAGCATCAAGGATTTCTTTATGCGCTAAAGAATAGTTTATGTTTAAACTACTACTCATTATTAAGGTCATACCTTACAAATAGACTTTTTATACTCACATACGACAATAACATAACAGAACGCCAACCCATAGTTGGTTCCAAGTCCCAATGGGAAGTAAATAATAAAACGATAGAATGAGTTAAGAATTATAACTATTTAGGGGCAAATATTAATGAAACAAACGATTATACCACAAAAATTTGAGTAAGAATAGAAAAGGCTAGAAGTGCATTCAATAATATGAAACAAATATTATGTTATAGAGACCTCAGCCCAAATCTTAGAAAACGAGTACTAGAAAAACGAATAACCAATGAAGAAGTACTAAGAAGAATAGAGAATTGTAGGGAGATACTGGATTCCATCAAAATAAAAAAAAACTACAATATACAGCATAGGTAGAAGAGTGTCCTGGCTGAGAAACTTCAGAGAATAATGGTTTGGATGCAGCTTAACTGAACTCTCTCGAGCTGTAGTATCAAAAGCTAGAATAGCAGTGATGATTGCCAACCTTTGTCTATAAGATAGCAGGTAAAGAAGATCTTTAAAAATTATGTTAAAAAGTATCGGTAATTAGATTTCTGATGTTTTCGTTATATTGTTGTTTTATCCCTGATACGGTATGTCATTATCAACACGGGCGTCAGAAGCTTTCAGGTTCAGAAGTTTTTCACAAGAAGACACAAGCCCATCTCTACCTAGAGACGAAACATCCACGTATTGCAAAATTATAACGCACTCCGGAATGTTGGTAAAAGTTTCCATTAAGCTTGATCTCTAAAGAGGGAGGAGATGTTATATAATAGTCCGGCATCGGAATAGTGGACACTTAGGAAAAATTAGACAGGCTGGGATGAGGTTATCTCATGTCGATGAGCAGCTCCGAATGTCCACGCTGCTATGATTAATTGAAATATATGTACAGATTGAACAAAATAAATTCGGAACATACGAAATATTATGTATTTCGGCTCAATGCTGCTGTAGGTGGTTGACCAACAAAAGCTTGTCAAATAATTATATTATAAAAATCCAATACTTCAGCGGGATGCTGGATTCTGAAATCATAAAAATTGAAAGCTACTCTACGATTTTATTATACTGTCAAGGTAGGTAATAGCCAAGGATCAAAATCTATATCGAACCTAAGTGCGCCACAGCCTTGGGGGTGGTTGCCATCCCCTCTCGGAGGTGAAAATTTTTTTTACGTTTTAACTACAGGTTTCGATTAAAAAAGTGATTCTAAACAAAAAATGTTCTATACTTTTTTTTTGTAAAACTGATATTTTTTAAGTTATTTAAGAAAATGGTGCATTTTATCAAAAAATTGTAGGGAACAAATTGGTAGCTTTTAAAAAGACAAATACAATTTATTTTTTTAAAAGTTAGTCAAAAGTCAAATATCGGGAAAATGATGCATTTTTGGAAGAAAACTTACAGAACCTCTTTTAAAGAGCATAAATAGACCTATTATAAAAAAAAGACTCTAGCTCAAAAATTGAGTGAGTTATGATGAAAATAAGGTCAATACCTCATTTTTTTACGAAAAAATTGATGAAAACAACCCCCTAACCACCCCCATAATTAAAATCGATCTTCACCCTTCTGCAATTCTCTTTGTACATGTATTGGTAATACGTCCAAGAAGTTTGACCCATTTAAAATGCTTAGTTTTAGAAAAAGTACAGCATAAAGCGAGAAACGATTTACAATTTCATATTTTTTACCCTTCTTTTTTTAAATATCCCCGAAAATACTGAATATATGAAAAAAATAAAAATATACTAAATTGTAGCTTTTTTAATGACTAAAATTTTCCTTTATTTAGATTTGTTGTACAATGAATATTTGGCTAGATATAGCCGTTTAAAGCATCGATTTACGATCAAGCACCATCTTTTTCGAGCCCTTTAAACTCACCCCATTTAAAAACCGAGGGTTCCAAAAATATTTAATTCACAGATCCTTGTAGCTCTGAAGAACCTTTACAAAATGTTATTTGAAGAAACACTCTATCGTTAAAAATGAAGGAAATACGTTAAAAAACCAATTAATTTTTTTTCCGGAAAATTCCATTAGTATAGTACAGTACATTTCGGAGCATAATAATCTACAAAACCAATATATTAGGTAGTGGGGCGTTATACATTCGAAATTTTGAGCGTTCTTATTTTGAAATCCCATACAATAGAATAAAACATCTGCTCATATGTCTATGGCTTGGCAATGAAAATATCAGAGCAACAGATTGGGGATGGTATTCCAAAGATGGTTTGTTATTACCCGTACGCATGAATAAACAACCTGCATCCGATAAAATTTTGGGTGGGTGCAGAAAAGTTGGTTTATACTGTAACTCTACTTGTTCTGGGTGCTTAGGTGAAGGGTGCAGTAATAGTCCAGAAATAATTGAAGAAGATGAGGATGACATAGGTCACGATGAAGATGTAATTGATGGCGAATAAAATTAATATTATAATTGTTTTACCTATAAATGTAAATATTTTCAACTATTTATGTAAATGTATAAGAATATATGGTGCCTTTTTATGTTGATAATTTTTTTTGTATTTAATTCTACTTTTTTCAATTTATATCTATTAAATTAGTTTATAAAAACTGCAATGTTGTAAAGGGTGATTTTCAAAAGTTGAAAAGTTGCAAAATTTTGGCAAAAAATTGTTTTCACCTATAGCACTCATACAATTGATTTTTAAGGGTTGAAAATGTATGAAATTGTATTTTAAAGTAGAAAAAAATCACTACTTAACTAATCCAAACCAAATTACACTCATCTTAAGATTTATAATGTTATTTTACAATTTTTGAAAATTAGGTGTAGTTTTCACGCCTAAGAACAATCGGGGTTCATCGACATGACATAAACTATAAAGCAGAGGGTGAGTTGAGCTTAATTCCAAATTTTTATGCAAATCGTTCCAAGGCGAAATCATTTTCTTTGCATTACTACTTTTTTTACACTAATCTCTAACAAGGGTCGCTTTTTAAGGATTGAAATATGATGGAACTTTATTCAAAAGCACGAAACTATCATTATTTAATTAATTCAAACCAAATTTTACCCATATTCAGGTTTAATATGTTATTTTATAATTTTTGACAATTAGGGGTAGTTTTCACCCCTAAGAACAATTAAGGTTCGTCGACATGACATAAACTATAAAGCAGTGGGTGAATTGAGCTTAAATCCAAATTTTTATCCAAATCGATGCAAGGCGAAATCATTTTTTTAGAATTAGCAATTTTTTTACATTAATCTCTAACAAGGGTTGCTTTTTAAGGGTTGAAATATGATGGAACTCTATTCAAAAGTATAAAATAATCATTATTTAACTAATTCAAACCAAATCTTACCCATATTCAGGATTAATATGTTATTTTATAATTTTTGACCACCATTTTTGACACCATCAAAATCAGCATTATTATTTTTACACTCACATGAATCGTCACATTCAGCCGATATTTCAGGTTCTGCTTGAATTGTGTTTTTGTACGACTGCAGAGTAAAATTCTCCCTCCAATTTACTCCAAAATGTTTTTCAAGTAATTTTGCTACGTTCTTAACCTTTTCTGCTTTTAGGGTCATACCAATACAAATTTCTTTTAGGTTGATCTGTCCAATAGTGCAGTTGGTCTTACAAATTTTCCTCTCTTGTGTTATTCTTCTTTTGTCACAATTGTGTTGATTTGTTTTAATGTTTTCTCTATCGTCCCAAATACTCTGTCGGCAGCAAGGAATGAGTGCCCTGTTACAGGAACGACTGTTTCAATTTTCCGTATGCTTGTTGGAGCACACCTATCCAGAAACATGCAGCAGATAGTTAAAATATTTATATTCTTATTTTGTGCAGCACAACCATCAGATACCAAACGAATTGAGTCATATCCTGAGAGATCAGCCAATCTCTCAGGTTCTGACGAATTTTTTGCTTCGTCTTCCGTCCATGTATAAATTGAGACAGTACTAGAATTCAGGGATTCATTTGATAATCCTTTAACTACTGAAAGATTATAATAGTAAAACTGTCGTGAATAGTACGCATTTTGATCAGTTACTTTTGGCAAAACAAGGTTCTTCTGACAATCAAAACTCAAAATAAAACATCCTTCTGGTTACCCTCGCAGGTGTTGGAAGAAGACTTGGGCCTGTTTCTTGTGTGAATCCATTTTCATTTTTAGACACCTTTTTTCTTCCTCCGTTTTTTCCACTTGGATAAAGTTTTGAAATTCTAGGCAAGAACTACATTCATCGATGCTAAGGTAAGAAAATCCAATATTGAAATATGAGCAAAATATTTTCCTGAAAAATCCCTGAGTAATCTTCTCAGATTGTTCTTTACCATATTTGAACATTTTCCACATTTTGGCGATATTCAGGTCTGATGGTAGGTAGACACGTAATGAGTGATGTCGTGAATAATGCGATACAATAGCTTGAAAACTACAGATGAATTTTTTTAGTTTTTCTCTTTTCGGAGCAAACTTAACTTCCTTGTGGTTTCCGCCTCGGGTTTCCAACTGGGGCATGAGATACACCATTTTTGAATTTCTGACACATTCATATAATTCTATGCTTAGTAATAGGCTACAACACCTTGAGGAAAGCATCCCTGCGAACGTTGAGATTGTTGCCAGCGTGGCTTACAACCGAATATTGGAAGATTGTGGTTTTCTTCTTTATGGGCTTAAGCTTCTTTCTTTTGTAGTTGGGTGGGTCAATCCGTCAGTATTTCAAAATGAACGCATCTTGCTTGCTTTTTTCTGGGATGGGGTAAAAGGCTTTGTCAGACTTCATGACATCCTGCATTGTTAGAAGCTGGCACTGATATTCAACTCGGTGATAACAGGTGAGGTACAGAATGAAGACCTTTGGTTGAGTACGTGCATGAACATACAAAAGGATGAATTAATTAAACTTTAGTTAATTCAACAATAGTCAGAATTTTCAGTAGAAATCTCTCAATTTTCTGAAAAACTTCATCAAAAAAGCAAGTGGTTCTAAGCTCGTCATGTTTTTACAGCCAACTTTCAAGCTTCATGTTTTAAAATCAGATCACTTCAAAACTATTCATAATTCGGAAGAACATATACAGTAACTTCTAACATATCAAACTTCCAACCATCTATTAACAATTTGTTACAGTAATCAAATGTTAAGTACATAATTGAGTTTACGACCTTTGTCGTTTCTGGATGTTTTTTTTTTTTTCATTTTTCGGGATCGCTCTTTCTCTTACACGTCGTCCCTGGATTGACAGATATATTTGACTCCACGAATATACTTTGTAAACTAATAATACGCGAAGAAACAGTTTGAACTAGTGATAAACACAAATAAAACGATTACCATCAGACAAGTTCAAAGTAATGGCGGCCATTGTTGATTTCTCAGTCATGTGATCACAATAAAGCATTCTCATTCGCTATTAGGGAGATGTCCGTTTCTGAAATAAACCTTCCTACCAGTTTTTGAAACAAACCATTAACTATGAAGTTGAAAATAACGTATTTAAATACATAACAAATAGTTATATTTTGTTAGTATGTTCTTTATTAAATACACAATACTTATTTCTAACATATTTGGTTTTTTCACTTTTTCTTTGTCTTTTGAAGTGCACTGATATCAATATTATTCTCTTGAAGTTCTTTGGTTATTTCTTGTTCTCGTGTGGTTAATGATTTATAGTTAATTTTTTAATATATTAACACGTACTATCTTATAGTATATAATAAATTTGATTTAGTTTAGTGTCTCCTTCTTAATGTGCTGGTTCAGATTATAACTACTGATGAAGAATTAAGACTCAGATGCTTTTAAAGATTGGAAGGATCCCCATTATGGACTGATACTTTAATTATCATTGTGTATTTATCGATAAATTGCTTTTAGAAAAGCATTTTATTGTGCGAGATTTAAATTTTTATTGTAATTTCAGATTATATTAAATACAAAGTTCCTTCTAAGTCATAAATATTAAGTGAGCGACATCCCTACAATAAAGATAACTATAAATACATTATTTTATAATTTGTGTTTTTCGCTACGTATCTAATATAAATATTATTTATATAAACTATATTTACTATTTTTTTATAGCAAATATTTTTATTATTTTAGTCTATTTAAAATTGTTTTTTAACTATCTTATTATATATATATATATATATATACAGGGTGGTCCCTAAGTAATTGTACAAAAAGAAACCGTAGATTCTACACTTTAAAATATTACGATTTAAGTCAAGCTGCTTTAATAAAATGTTGATATTAAGAAAGATACAGGGTGTTAAAGTGGAAATTTAAAATTTTATTTTTCGCTATAACTGTTATGTTTGTCAACATTTATGTACAAAAATTTACAACTGGGTACTATTAAATATCAGAAATTAAAATTTGATGTATACTTTGATGTAGCTGATAGAGGGCGCCACATATGCCACATATGTGACATACATTTGCACGTAACTTTTTTGCTCTTTAAGTTACCGATATTTTTCATAAAAAATATTAAAGATACGTTATTTTGACAAAAAAAGGTATACTTGTTAATACCTTCAAAACTCAACAGTTTTCGAGATAATCGCAATTTAGAAATCAACTACATAATTCTGATTTATCGCAATTACTCCAGGCAACGAAAGAAAATTAAAGAAAAACATCAATACTTCTGAATTTTGGTATAAAATTCCTTTAATAAAGTTAATAGTTAATGAATTATTAAATAAAATAAATATATCAGCAGAATAAAATAATAGGATTTGATAAATAACAGAATAATTGGATTTTACATCAAACATTTTACGTTTTGCATTAAATTAAAATCATAATCAAAACATTTTATTTACAAACCAAATTAAGAAATAGTTAAAGTAAATAAAATTAAACTTTTTGTCAAAGTAAGTGTTCACTATGTCCATCATTTTCTTTAATTCATTTGTCAGTACATTCCATAAAATATCGTCTCATATTAAATAGCGTCATTGGTTCTGAAGAAACTGTTGCAGTATTTATTATAAGTGTTATAAGTATAATAATAAATAATTTTTTGAAATGCTTATGAATTAAATAATTATATTAACATCTCACTACAAGAATATGACTACCATGAACAATCCAACGTTCAGGAAAGTTGTATTTAAATACTGTCTCACTCCGCTTTCTCTGTAATGTAATGGTTTACCATCTTGTAGAAACCACATATTTCGCCTTAAATTTGATGAAAATTCTTTCAATATATCAATAAAATAATTTTATAAAAAATGTAAATAAATCTCGTTATTCAAATTGCAAGATAATTCGCATATCCGTAAAAAATAATTATCAATGGTTCCAAACCATGGGACATGCATTTTAAATATCAATTTTGAATGATATATATTACAGAGAAAGCGAAGTGAGACAATATTTAAATACTTCTTTAAACTTTCCTAAACGTTGGATTGTTCATGGTAGTCATATTCTTGTGGTGAGATATTAATATAATTATTTAATTTATAAACATTTCAAAAAATTACTTATTATTATACTTATAACACTTATAATAAATACTGCAGCAGTTTCTTTAGAACCAATGACGCTATTCAATATGAGACGATATTTTATGGAATGTATTGACAAATGAATTAAAGAAAATGGTGGACATAGTGAACACTTACTTTGACAAAAAGTTTAATGTTATTTAGTTTAACTATTTCTTAATTTGTTTTGTAAATAAAATGTTTTGATTATGACTTTAATTTAATACAAATTAAAATAACATGTTTGATGTAAAATCCAATTATTCTGTTATTTTATCAAATCCTATTATTAATTATCTTGCTGATATATTTATTTTATTTAATATTTCGTTAATTATTGACTTTATTGAGGTATTTTATAACAAAATTCAGAAGTATTGATGTTTTTAACTATTTTTCTTTCATTGTCTGGAGTAATTGCGTTAAATCAGAATTATGCAGTTGATTTGTAAAATGCGATTATCTCCAAAACTATTGAGTTTTGAAGTTATTAATAAGTATACCTTTTTCTGTTAAAATAATGTATCTTTAATATTTTTTATTTTAAATACCGGTAACTTAAAGAACAAAAAAGTTAAGTGCAAATGTATGCCACGTATGTGGCATATGTGGCGCCCTCTATTAGCTATATCAAAGTATTCATCAAATTATAATTTCAGATGTTAAATAGTATCCAGCTGTAAATTTTTGTATATTAATGTTTACAAACATGAAAGTTATAGCGAAAAATAAAATTTTAAATTTTCACCTTAACACCCTGTATCTTTTTTAATATCAACATTTTATTAAAGCAAGTTGGCTTAAATCGTAATATTTTAAAGTATAGAATCTGCGGTATCCTTTTGTACAATTACTTAAGGACCACCCTGTATATATATATATATATATATATATATATATATATATATATATATATATATATAACCAAAAACTTTTAGATTGTTTTTAAACTAGTAAAATTTTTAAATTGTTTGTGGTTAGATTTATAGTAAATATATCGTTTATAATTAAATTAAAAAAAACACATTGTATACTATGGATACCATTTCTGCAACTATGTTTAATATATACATAGACAATACTCTCTTTGTGTTCAACCCAAGTCACTGAGTTACTTGCTAGAATTAGGGTAAGTGTTTTATAAATTTGTATACTTAGGTTCCACTTGTTCATTGTTTGTTCTCTCGTTTGTTTGTAGTTTACTCTGATGATGTCAATAATCATTGACGAAAGCTTAGACCTTTAATTAAAAGCACATCGAACGAAGCACCCTAGTTTTATTTTGTTTCCTCAGTTATAAAAGGGTACTTCCCAGTATTATCTCCTTTTCACTATATATATATATATATATATATATATATATATATATATATATATAAAATTTGCGGCGCAAATTGAGCACAGCCCACGCACATCCCACGCGCAGCACACGTATGGTCCAACCTAGTCCAAGTACACGTTTATTCAATACTAACGCATATTGAACACAGCCCACGCCCATGTCAAATATTTGTGTAGATTATGTTCTATCTATAAAATTAGGAAAAACACAATTTACAAGTGTGCTGATTGTGACAAAAAACCTGGACTATGCATAGGAGATTGTTTTCGCAAATACCATTCAACGAAAAGATAGACTGTCTTCAGTATATTAGTTTAAATAAAGATTTTATTTTGTAAAGACCTTTTAATTTTTACCTAATATCCCACTAACAATTTTTTATTCTGAATATATAAATCTGAAAATATATATCTTGAAAACTTTCACAAATGCTAACAGTTAAAAATTGAAATCCTTCAACAAAAGATATAAAAGATATAATTTGAATAAGCTGCTTTTGCCGATTTGACTTTCTTATTACTAATTAGCATAATAAGCAGATATTTTACATGGTCAGAATTCTGTTAAAGATTAGATCTTTGTTTCATTGAAAACTGAACTTGATATTAATTGCTTGAGAACTTTTAGATATGATAAGGGTAATAAATTGAAATCTTTCAACAAAAGAATATAACAGGTAGATACCCATAATTTGAATAAGCTGGTTTTGCGGATATTGACTTTCTAATTATTAATTAGCATAACAGGCAGATATTGTAACTGGCCACAATGCCGTTGAATATTCCGACTTTCATTTCGCTTGTTTTGAAAACTCCATCGGATATTAATTTCTTGGAAACTTTTACAATGCTGAGAGTACTAAGTTGGAATCCTCTATCAAAATACTATACAGAGTATTGTTTAAATAAGTGAATTAACGTATTAAACAACAGAAGAGCTATAAAAATACAAAAATTCCAGATCGTATTTTGTTTTCGAGATAAATTTAAATTTGAGAATTTTTTATTATTTTTCTACTTTCTTCATGTTCTTTTTTAATTTAATTTCATTTTAATAAAAGCCATTACAATTAGAGCATCACGAAAAAGTACCATCAAATTTTATTTTGAAGTTTTCATCTGAGGTGTTCATAAACATTTTGCTAGGAAATGAAAATTTGTTTTTTTTCCCTTAGTTCTCGATTTGTTATATTTCTCATTTGATTTAATAAAAAATTAATTTAAATTAATTTTTTTTTTAATAATTATAGCGGCAACTTACATCCGAGTCGCTTAGCACAAATAAAGAAAATATTAGTTTTGTTCTCATGTAATCTTCATTACTTGTATCATACAAGACACTAAAGCTTCGAACAATTTCAATAAACCTTTCCATTTTCACTGAATAACAAAAAATTGGTCACACAAAACAAAATAATTAAGGTTAGGTAGAGACCCACGACCCACGAAACTGTGTTGCTAGCACAATTGTATCCACGCCAACCAAGTCTGGCAGTGGCCTGGCCGTGGTTTGGGTTTAATATGCGTCGCTCCGTCTAAAACCACGTTTTACAAAATAACCCACGCATGGGCTGCGCGTGGGATGTGCGTGGGCTGTGCTAAATTTGCGCAGGGCCTAATGCCTGTTTTACTTCGGTTTTTAGCCTCAATTGACGTTGTCTGACCATTTTTTCCTCGGCCGTCCCAGTGATCTTCTTCCATTTGGCGATTTGTCTCCTGCTATTCGTATTATTTTATTTTCTGTCATTCTTTCGATGTGTTGATTCCATTCCACTTTTCTTTTGGTCCACGTGTTTATTTCCTTTATACCACATCTCGCTCGTATTTCCTCACTTCTCACTTTGTCTTGTAGAGTTTGGTATGTTATTTTTCGTAAGACTTTCATTTCATGTCGTTGTTTCCAGCAGTCTTTGTGTTTTCGCCGTATCTGCTCTTGTTTCCGCTGTGTAGGTCATTGTCGGTCTTATTGTTGATTTATATATCCTGGTTTTGGTTTCCGTTGTGAGGTATTTGTTTCTGCAGATTGTGTTGTTGAGACATCCTGCTGTTCTGTTTGCCATGTTCACTTGTTTTTGTACTTCTTCTTCCACTTTTCCGTAGCTTGACAGTTTTATTCCCAAATATTCAGTTTCCATCACTCGTTGTATTATTTTGTTATTTACGACTAGTTTACATCGTCTCGGTTCCGCTGATATCACTATCGCTTTAGTATTCTCTGTTGAGATCACCATGTTGTATATGAGCGCCGTATATTTGAATTCTTTAATTAATCTTTGTAGGTCATCTTCATTTTCGGTTGTTATTATGGCGTCGTCGGCGTAGCATATTATCCTTATTTCCTTTTCTCCCATTCTATATCCTCTTCTTTTTTTAACCTTCTTTATGATTTCATCCATTATCAAATTAAATATTAATGGGCTCAGCGAATCTCCTTGTCTAATGCCAGTTTCATATTTAATAGGTTGCGATAGTTTTCCTTTACTTCTTAGCATAGCTATGTTATCTTTATATGTATATATTCTCAATGGTTTTTACCAAATCCAGTGATATTCCCTTTTCATATAATAAATGTATCGCGTCCCGAATTCTCACTCTATCAAACGCTTTCTTCAAATCTATCAGACACATATATGCTGGTTTGTTGTATTCCAGCGACTTTTCTTTTATTTGTCTTATTACAAAAACTGCATCCGTGCATAATCTTCCTGCCCGAAATCCTTGCTGTTCCTCTTGCAGCGATATTCGTTCGTTTATTTTTGTCGCTATTATTCTTGTTGTCAATTTGAGTGTTGTATTTAAAAGATTTATTGCTTGATAATTATTGGGGTCTTTCTTATGTCCTTTTTTGAAGAACATCACCATGATCGCTCTCCTCCATTCATCTGGTATTCTGTTCGCGTTGATTATTTTATTAATAAGAAGTTACAGTTGTTGTACAAAGTAATCACCTCCATATTTTAAGAGTTCATTTGGTATTTGATCTTCTCCTGGCGACTTTTTGTTTTTTAATTTGTTTATTCCTTCTTTCACATCGTTTTGGGAGATTTCGGTTTTTTCCTCAGTTATTATATTTGGCCTTTCTTGTAAAGGTTCTTCGTTTTGTTTTTTAAACATTTCTGTCAGGAAGGCCACCCATGTATCCTCTTGTATGTATTCTATTTCAACTAGTTCTTTCATTTCGCTTCTTTGTTGTCATATGAAGCGCCATACTTGTTTCTGTTGTCCATAGAAATCCATCTCTAGTCCTTTTGTAAATCTTTCCCAGTAATCTGTTTTTATTTTTCTTACCAATTGATGAGTTTCAGTTCTTATACTTTTATATTTTTCATATGATTCATTCGTTTTTTCTGACTGATAGTTTTAGGAATGATTTCTTTTTTTGGTGACATTTTTGTTTAACCTCTAGTGTAAACCATGGTGTTTTCGTTGACCACTTTTTGTTTATTATTATTTATTTATTTATTATTTATGTAGAGACAGCTAGTCTCTACATTGCTTTCATTTTCGATATTCTGCATTTGTATTTTCTGTTCTAGCCTCTTTTGATATAATGATTTTATGGAGTCATCTCTTAAATTTTCTATTTTTATTATTTCCTCTGAATTGGTTTGTTTAAGTTTTTCTTTCCATCTTTGATTGAATCTAATTTTACCAAGTACCAAATAGTGATTGCTTCCCACATTGGGTGACGTCAAAGTTCTCACATCCACTGTCTGTTTATGGTGAATATTTCTGTTTGTGACCACATAATATATCATTGATCTATGTCCTCTTGTATTTTCAGACGTGTATTTGTGTTGAAATTTATAATCAAAAAATGTGTTAGTTATTCTCAGTTCGTTTGATGTGCAGAATTCCACCATTCTCTTTCCATTTTTATTGATAACTCTTTCGTTAAACCTTTGTTTTATTCGTGGTATTACTTCGTCTCTTATTCTGGCATTGAAATCTCCCAATAATATAAGTAATTCACTTTGCTCCACTTCTCTTTCCACTAATGTTTGTAGCTCATCATAGAATTCTTCTTTATCGCTACCAGGATTGCAGTCTTCTGGTGCATATATCCCTTGCGTTGGCGCGGTTATCTCTACAGTGAAGAAAACTATAGCCAGAGGATATCGTAAAGAGTATGTCCCAGGATGGGATGAAAAATGCGAGAAATTGTATCAGGAATACAACGAAAGCCAAGATCGAGAAATTGCGGACGAATTACTGCACAGTTTGGATGCAGCCAGACGACAAAAATGGATGGAAACTGTGGAAAAATTAGACTTTAGTAAATCAAGCAGAAAAGCATGGTCTTTACTTAGTAAACTTGGTAGTAGTAGCCTCCCAACTAGAGAAAAAGTACCAATGGCTCCAAACAGAGTGGACTCCCACATTATAGCAACCTCAAGAGCACCTAGAGATCGTGATCACACCACCAAAGTCAAACAAGAACTTAAAGTACTAAAGTCTGCATGCCCGCCTACTTCTGAATATTCTGACGAGTTTACTCCAGAAGAAATTATTTCAGCCATATCAGAAATTAAGTCTGGAAAGGCACCCGGCTCCGATAAAATTCATCCAGAATTTTTACTCCACTGTGGCAAATATGCTAGGAAATGGCTGACTGATTTCTATACAGATATGTTAAAATCAGGAGAAATCCCCCATTCATAAAAAAGGCCTCCATTATAGCCATATTAAAACCAGGAAAGGCAAATAATCAGCCTCAAAACTACCGTCCGATTGCTTTGCTGAGCTGTGTTTATAAACTGTTGGAACGCTTAATCTACAACAGAATTAGTAGAAAAGTATTTGAATTGATACCTATTGAGCAAGCAGGATTCAGACCTAACCGCAGCTGCACAGATCAGATCCTATCCTTAACAACACATATTGAAGCTGGTTTTCAAAGAAAACAAAAAACATCTGTTGCTTTCATTGACCTATCAGCTGCATACGATACTGTCTGGAGACAAGGACTAATCTGCAAGCTAATTCGTGCCGTTCCGTGTCAAAAGGTAACTAAACTCATTGATAACATGCTCACCGACAGACCTTTTCAAGTCACAATAGACAATTCTAAAAGTTCCCAAATGAAACTCATCAATGGACTACCACAGGGATCTGTTTTGGCACCCTTACTGTTCAATTTATATATCGCGGACCTACCTAGGACAACTTCGCAGAAATTTGGCTACGCTGACGATTGGGCCATTGCAGCAAGACATAATAACATGGATATCACAGAAACAATATTAGCGGATGACCTTGCCATTATGGGAGAATACTTTCGCAAATGGAGGCTACGGCCTAATGCAATAAAAACCGAAGTGTGCTGTTTCCATCTGAATAATGCCCAAGCCAACAAAAAACTCTCCATCCACTTCGAAAACTCAATACCAAAATATCTTGCAGTGACTCTGGACAGAACATTGAGTTTTAAAGAACATCTTCAAAGAACGACAGCAAAGCTAACAACGAGAAATAATATAGTCCAAAAGCTATGTGGCACTACATGGGGGTCTTCAGCCTCCGTACTCAGATCATCCGCTCTTGGACTTGTATACTCGGTAGCTGAATATGCTTCCCCAGTATGGCTCAATAGCAAACACACAAAGATTATTGACACTCAATTAAACCAGACAATGCGAATGATCTCAGGTACAATTAGATCCACACCGAACTATTGGCTTCCCATTCTGAGTCACATTCCACCGCCGAAACTGCGAAGAAGTCATTTTCTTCTCAGAGAATATCGAAAAATTGAGGGTAACCATCAACTACCTATACACCAAGATAAGCTTGATATCGAAATAAACAGACTGCGCTCCAGATATCCTCCATTGCTAAGAGCCAACTCCTTACATCAGGAACATTTCAACCTGACCAATGCTTGGAGAACACAATGGAAGAGCGACTCACCACAGGAAGCACATCAAATGGCCTCTATCGATCAGAAACCGCCAAGCTTTGAACTGACCCGCAATACATGGACAACGCTAAACAGAATAAGAACAAGCAGCAGTAGATGTGCTGACAGCTTATATAGATGGGGAAAAGCCCTTACTCCTGAGTGTCACTGTGGTGCGCAACGACAGACCGTCCGTCACATTGTTGAAGAACGTCCCCGAAGGCGATTCCATGGAGTTTTCGATGAGTTCCTGAATGCGACCGAAAATGTTTTACATTATATTAATAATACATTAGATGTTCGTTTGTAATACTTCATGTAACGTTTTTTATATTGATTTTTTTAATTGTGTGTGGTCATGCTTTTTCTGCAATTATTCCACTTCGATGCATGTTTCCATCATCCTCTTTTCCTTAGCCTATTTTAATTTGTTCCTTATTAATTTCTATATTTTGTTATTTGTTCCATGATCTGTTGAAGTCTTCCAAGGTTTTCGGCTTTCTGTTTTTTTTTACAGTTTCTTTCTGTATTTTTATATCAGAATCTTTGATTTTGCTCCACATAATGTTCACATTCTCAGTATTTTTGATTTCTGATATTAATTTATTCATTTCTTGATTGATACAAGTTAAAGCCTCATCACGGATTTCATTTATCTTGAATAACTGAGTATTCATCTTGGAACTTTTGGATTTTATTATCTTTTTTACCCTCAGTTTCATTTTTAAGACAAGGAGGTTATGGTCTAAGCGGGTATCTGCTCCAGGAAAAGTCTTAACGCTTGTAATGGAATTACTAAATTTTAGATTGGTTAGAATAAAGTCGATTTGATTTCTAATGCAATTTTGTTCATTATCATGTGGTATCCTCCAGGTATACAGTCTGCGGGGTGGTAATCGCAACCATGGTTCATAATCGCCAGGTTTTCTTCTTGGCCAAATTGTGCCAATCTGTCGCCTCTATTCCTTATTCCTAAACCATAATCACCTATTATATTGTCCACTCGGCCTTTTCCTATATTTGCATTTAAGTCACCCATTATTATAGTAATTTCTTTCTTTCTTGTGTATTGTAGAAGTTGTTTGAGTTGTTCATAAAAATGTTTTATTTCAGCTTTCACCTAAAAGGGCATCTCGTTCTTTACTTAATTTTCGATATCTTCGTTTGTGTTTTATTTGCGATATAAAGCAAACGTATCGACAAATTAAAGTAAATAAGGAATTTTGGAACTATAAAAGGGGGTCCTCTGGAGATCGGACTTTTAAACCTCTCCAAGAGTGTTACTACGTATCGTTACTTACGGTACTTCTTTACTTTATTTCGCTTAAAAACTCTACAAGAATAACGTCTTGTGTACGCAGCCTGATTCCCACCTCATTCGGAACGATGAACACGGTTTGCGAATCACGGCCTCGCGTTTTGCTTCGCCTAAAAACTCTACAAGAGTAACGCTTAGTTTTATTGCTCGATGGTTTTCGCTAGGCAGTGGGCCAGCAGCCATCTCGACGGACCTACGTCAGAATCGACGCTTCGAGTGATTTTCTTTGATCTACTCACCTTGTGCAGTGAGAACTTACTTAGCTTTTAAAGCACGATACGATGGTTTCCGCTAGGCAGTGGGCCAGCAGCCATCTCGACGGACCTACGTCAGAATCGACGCTTCGAGTGATTTTCTTTGATCTACTCACCTTGTGCAGTGAGAACTTACTTAGCTTTTAAAGCACGATACGATGGTTTCCGCTAGGCAGTGGGCCAGCAGCCATCTCGACGGACTTACGTCAGAAATACTACTCACCTTCTGCAGTGAGCACTCGCTTAGCTTTTAAAGCTCGATGGTTTTTCGCTAGACAAAGCAACATTGTGTCAGCAACCATCTTTATTTTTTTTTGCTAGACAAAGCAACATTGTGTCAGCAACCATCTTTATTTTTCGCTAGACAAAGCAACATCGTGTCAGCAACATTCTTTATTTATTTGCTCGATGGTTTTTCGCTAGACAAAGCAACATTGTGTCAGCAACCATCTTTATTTATTTATGAAGCTTTGACTTAGACATTTTGACATGTTGTTCGTTAACACAGAGGAACTTTTCATTTTTACGGTACTGGGCCTAAAATGGAATCCTACGGCTGACTTCTTTTCTCATGCTTCTCGTCCCTTTGACAAACCCTATACAAAGCGGGCTATTCGTTCGTAAATCATATTTTTGTTGCTATCCTCTTGTTTTTATTCCTTTTCCATGTATTTTTGCTAGTCAAACGTCTTCTACAACCGTTGTGGTACTTTGATGTAGTCAGGGATGATGGAACATCTGAACAGATACATCTGACCTCTGTATTTGTATGTGTTACATTTCTGGTGTTATTCCTATACACGAACATCTATCGCAGGATCGGAGTTTTTGGCAGCTATACGGCTGACTGATCTAGTCACATTTGTCAACGAGTCTAGTCCAAGTTTCATGCTTGCTCTGTCTCGACAAGATTGGAACTCTTGGCAGCCATATTGCTGGCTGATCAAGTCACCTTTGTCATATCCTGCCTACCGATCCTGCGATATTTAATCTGACTCTACGCTTGCGCTCCCTTGAGCTAATTTTTCTACCCACAAATTGTCAATCGTATTAAACACATACAAGAACTGATACCACACTCTACTCGGCATTATATGCCTTCTAATCAACAGCGCTCTGATTGTGGTAGTCGTGTTTTATCACCGGCACAATTATTACAATCTTCACCAAACTGGCATTTTCCTACCGTGGATCTCGTTGAAATATCATTACTTCCCGACTGTCGTTGCAGACTTGAAATGCGACACCACGCCAAGATTTCGACGCTGTTCTTCTTCTTGTTTTTTTGCGCACTCCACGGAATTCTTATAGAAAAAGGGGCCAACGGTATTGTGTTTGATACAGTCCTTCTAGTTTAGCCGAACGAAAAATGCTGCCGATTAGACGCTATTCTTTTTTAATTGATGACATTGTACGCGTTGTTAATCTGAGCACAGTTTCAGATGGCATCCAACAATGTTCTGTGGTCAAAATATGACCGCCGCTTATTTGTTAATTCATATTTTATTCTCACTTAGTTCTTAACTTGTATATCGATCTTTTCCAGTCTATTCTTTATACTTATACTTTTAGCTGTTTTTAAAAACATTCGATTTTGGAGCGGGAGAATGTTTGGGAAAGTATGTGCGAATTCATTTCATATTTTTACAGTTAATTTTTTTTCTGTTACGGTAATGTAATGTGATCTAATTTGGTGCTGTATTTTAAAGACCTTTTGAAATATATTGTTTCCTGTTGTCTCATAAAACTTAAACTGGATATCTCATTTATGATGTTGTGAATATGGAGAATTTGGCTTCTCTTTTGTATAGGTCAAAAATATACACACAAAAGTAAAGTTTCGTGTTACCATCACAATTAGTTAAAATTATCGGAAAGATCGCAATACAATGGAATGATTTATTGGTACACCCTCTCGGACCACCGCTTAGAGGGTTTATTCTTAGCTCTGACCATATCAAGGCATTGGCACTTCATCGTTGGACAGTGAACTAAACGCTCCTCCATAGACCGATCTCGTGACTAGCCTCGGCGCCCCAGGCCGCGGCGTCGTGATGCCCAGCAACCAATTGTTCAGCCTGTTACGACTTCATCAATAGAACCAAAGGGTAAGTCTGTTCTTTGCACAAAACAACAATAATGAGTAAACCAGTTGATTTCATAACTTATTCACAATGTATAGTTGCTATTTCCACCAATTTTATGTACCAACCAATATTGCATTTTTCGTTATAATTATTTATCTGATATAATTTAACCAGCGACCTCTCAAGTTTAATCCTAACCACAGCTTCTGATTTATCTGCAGTTGGAGACATGCACTTATACTACATTAATGTTCATTGGCTCACCCCGTATTTGTAATAGTATCATTCTATCCGAAAATGGAACAAAATTTACAACGATTGCTTGAATTCTCCTGGAGATAATTATTCCAACTCCATATAGATGATCTCGGGTGTCATTTCCGGAGTAGTATATTGTTTTATCCATGACCAATGTTTTACCGGAACCAGACCAGCGCATTTCGCTTATGCCTAATATTTCTAGGTTCAATCTGTTTATTTCCTGAATCGTGTTGTGCGTATTTCCTTGTTCGAACAAACTCCTCACATTCCATGTCCCGAAATTTAAAAAGGATTTTTTCCCTATATAGTGATCCGAATGTTACATTCGGATGGCTCCTTCTCGCGGAGATTCTTAGCACCCCTCGACCATTAAAGGTCCGCCGCAGACAAGGGGCCATGTGATTGGCGTACTTTGCATGGTTATTGTTCTAGGGAAATCTGACGATCTTTAATTTAGTGGTTTCCCGTTGCCTTCTACATCCTTATGCCTATGACCACTAATAGGTCATCCGCCTTTGGAGCCAATTTTTCAACCCCAGGACAAAAAAGTGCCCAGCCACTTACTAACTCATCCGCCAGAAGCCGTTGGTCAGTTAGTGAGGGATTGCTTATACCGGCAATCACTCGGTGATTAGTGTTCGAAAGACTTTATTGTAGTGACTGTAAATGTGTCGAAATTAAAAAAATATAAAGTAATAAAAGATGTAGGTGGCACTATGGCAGTTAGTGACTTACAGATACGGGGGGCTTAGAAAATTTAATACAGCTATTAGCACTTAATTTTTTAAATTATTAACAATTTAAGCCCAACATGGTTAATAATCTTATTAAACTGAAATCATTGAATTTCTGTTTGTTGTTTTTGTATCTACTAGTGATTCGCTAGTGAATATGATCAGAGTAAAGACGAGGGACCCGAAATAACAAAGTCAGAAGTTATGCATGCAGTAAAGTCTATGAAAAATAATAAAGCTGCTGGTCCAGATGAAGTACCAAGTGAATTGCTAAAACTCTTCAATGAAAAAAATATTGATCTTTTAGTCCAACTACTGAACCCAATCTATTCCACAGGAATAATTCCACGTGAAATGCTGAGATCAACATTTATTTGTCTACCAAAGAAAGTAAATGCCAAAGAATGTAGTGATTATCGAACGATCAGTCTAATGTCACATACCTTAAAAACTTTGCTAAAAATCTTCCATAATAGAATACACGCTAAGCTGGAGATGAATATTAGTGATTCCCAGTTTGGATTTCGAAATGGAGTAGGCACAAGAGAGGCACTACTTTCTTTTAACGTGCTGGCCCAAAGTTACACGTTAAACATTAGGTAAGCCGACGATACAGTCATAATAGCCGACAACTTGGAAGACTTAGAAAGAATAATGAACAAAATATTAAAATATAGTGGAGAATACGGACTCTCTCTTAATATAAAAAAAACCGAATTTATGAAAATTAGCAAGAACAACAAAACAAATGAAATATTAACGGTAGGTGGACAGCAGATTGAGAGAGTAAAAATATATACTTACTTGGGAACGATAATCACAAAAAATACCGATTATACTGCAGAGATAAGAGTCAGAATTGAAAAAGCATGTGCCAACTTCGTGAAAATGAAAAAGATTTTATGCAGCAAAAATCTGGCATTGGCCCTCAGAATAAGGCTAATTAAATGCTATGTACACAGTGTACTCCAATATGGAGCTGAATCATGACTATTAAACCGGAATACAATAAATCGACTTAACGCGTTTGAAATGTGGACATTTGGAAGATTGTTAAGGATTCCATGGGTAGATAGAGTCACGAATGCAGAAGTGTTAAAGAGAATAGGATGAGAGAGGGAAATAGAAAATACTATAAAAGAAAGGAAATTGCAAAATCTCGGACATGTAATGAAAGGCAAAAGATTCAACATCTTGAGACTCATAATTCGAGTACAAATAGAGGGTAGGAGAAGCGTAGGAAAAAGACGCATTTCCTGGTTGAAGAACCTGAGAGAGTGCTTTGGTTGCAGCCCAAAGCAATTGTTCAGAGCAGCTGCCCAAGGTCAGAATAGCCATGATGATTGCCAACCTTCGTTGCGGAAATGGCACTTAAAAAAGAAGAAGTGATTCGCTTGATATCATTAGTCCATTTGGTCCATAAAGCTCTGCCTCTATTTCTCTTGTTTAAGAAAATAAACATGTTTAGGGATTATCCTCATGTAACAAGTAGTTTTAAACTAAGCAGACCAAAGATATTGACAAATGAGGTGAGAAAGGCTATATATCCAACGACAGATGGCAAAGCCAGGATGCCAGGACAGGATGCGATGAAATATCAGTTGAATTTTTGAAAGTTTTCGACGAGAACAACCAACAAATTAAGTTCTGAGACATGCAGTGTTCGTTATGATAAGTATAATCTGCTACAGCTTATAGTAATAGGCAAGATGGATGGTAACAGTGTTCGTTATGATAAGTACAATCTGCTACAGCTTATAGTAACAGGCAAGATTAAAAGTAGAAAATAATTGATTGGACAGAACGAAACTAAGGGCATGGTTGCAAATGCGGGACAAATCAGAGGCACATAAAAAAGGTAGATAATGGTAGTCAAAAGGGTGCGTTTTCGACCTCAAATTCATAATAATTTTAAAAAGCCACAGAACCCACTGCAGGAAACAGAGGAGTTTTAGTTATTGATGTCTATAAAACTTAAAAAATTGTTAGATACTTAACCGGGTCAACGTTCCTTAGCAGGGAATGTTTTACTTTATTTCTTGGTATTAATATTAGTCTTATATTTCAGTACAAAAAAGTTTCTGAGTAACGGCAAAAATACCCTAGACAAAAAAACTGGTATTTTAATCTATTTAACCTGCATAGCCGCTTAGTTAATCCGTGTCAATTTGAAATTTATTAAACAGATTACGTTTTATACTTTTCGCACAATTTATTTAAGGATTTTAATAATAAATTTCGCTTTCAAGATAAACATCAATAATCGTTTAAATATTTTTTAATGACAGTTTTCACTGAGCCAATTCATTGGTTGGTTTAAAAATTGGTCGAACAAAAACGGAAGTAAAAGTAAAATAGAAGCCAGGTGTTATTTTCTCTCCGAAAAATGTTTTTGGCTCGCCTGGTGATTTTTGCTTTAGTGTACATTAATTTTGCAAGTGCAGGTAGGATATATCATAGCATGTAGTGTTCTTAGTAAATCTCTATGTCAAGATTTTTTTAATTACACATAAACCATGAAAGGTTATTAGCTAATATAGTTGAAAGATTATAGTTTATTTACAGATAAAGTTATATAAATTTATATATGTATGTACTTATGTACGTATGTACGTATAAATAAAAATATGGTGAGTTTTTGCATCGTTTCCCATTGTTTCAATCTCTTCGGAAAGTCCTCTATGTTCTATTTCATTGTGATATTTAAAATCCATCTTTTTCTTGGCCTCAGGTATTATTTTACATCAATGTCAACGACGTAGATCTCCAAAAAATTCAGACTTGCTGCAATTTTCTGCAATAACATTCTATACTGCGTTTTAAAGGTTAGATTCAGTGTACTTTTAAATTACAAGCGGTTTGCCATATTTCACCAAGCAAGCAATTTAATTAGGCCCAGCCTGTGAGACATGTTCACCCCTAAGAATTACGTTCGGGTGCAACAATTCATTGGAGCGAGGTGTATGAACTCGAGTTAAAAACAGGAGTCATTCCACCACGCTCCGTTGCTCCCCTTCCTTTCTCCCCTTCTTCTTCTTCACGATCCATCTCCGCTACGAAGGTTGGCTATCATCATGGCAATTTTGACCCTGGAGGCTGCCGCTTGAAACAATTGTATGGAAGTGCAAGCAAACCACTCCCTGAGGTTTCTCAACCATGACATTCTTCTCCTACCTATGCTGCGCCTACCTTCAATCTTTCCTTGCATAATTAGTTGTTACAGTTGATATTTATTCCCACGTGTAATATGTCCGAGGTATTGTAGTTTCCTCATTTTAACACTCAATACGACCTCCTTTTGTTTGTTCATCATGTCTAATACAACTTGGTTAGTTATCTTATCCTTCCAGGAGATTTTTAACATTCTTCGGTACGCCCACATCTCAAATGCCTCCAGCTTACCCATACATTGCTTATTTAGTGTCCACTTAAATCCTTTAAATCCTATAAATCCTTTCCCCCCTATAGCACTTCAATTCACGATAGGAGCACAACTATTAACATAATGCTCTTCATGTGGATAATAGAACTCCAACATGGTACCCTATCCGATTAAAATTCAGGATAGCGTTAGTCGCTTTATTCCTGTTGTCTTCGTGTGATTTATCCATGAATCTAAAATTGATTACTTGGTCATTAAGTATCCGCTATGGGCTACGCCCATTTCGGAGACTTGTTGCTCAAGCTGTTGGGCCCTACTTAAGGGATTTTTAAGGTTTTTGTTAATATTTTTTTGTGGCTTTCGTTGGTTTTTGTTTTTTTTTTAGTTTTTTTTTGTTGGATGTCCTGAAACACAAAATCCTAATTAGTGCATATATATATATATATATATATATATATATATATATATATATATATATATATATATATATATATATATACATATATATAGTCAAATTACCTGGGCCTACTCGGTACTTGCCCTTGTCCACCACTTTGATGGAGCTACGAACTGTTTATGCCGGGTCCAGACCAAGCAGACAAAACAAAAACATTCATGTTTCGCGACAAAGTGGCGACAAATCGAAAACATTTGTTGAGACATTTCTGAAACAATTTTGTTTTGTTTGCAGATTTGAAAACTTTTTCAGGTCCCGTCTCAGGTCGGTAAAGATCAAAAGGTCTGTGTTTTGTCTGTGTTTTTGACGACAAGTTGTCGACGCAGTGTGGACGCGTGTGCGTGCCAAAACAAGTTAAGCAGTAGGAGAAATAGAATGTACAATTTTTATCAAAAGTGTATTTTTCTGTTGTGTAGTGATTAAATAAATACTGGTGTATTTTTCTAAACATGTCGGGGGACAAAAAGTGGAATACACAAAATACATGTAAGTTAATAGAACTTTACAGGAAGCATCCGATATTATGGGACCCTAAAAATAAAGATTATAAAAATCGCTACAAGAAAGCCGATGCATTAAAGGAAATTTCTTTATCGCTAAATGTGCCACTAAATGATGTTGAAAAGAAAATAAAGAATGTTAACAACCAGTATTCTAGAGAAAGACGACGTTTGGGTTTTCGTTTAGCAACCTGGGATGATGATGAGAGCAAAAAAAAACAACTTGCGGCTAGCAATAAATCTTCAGTTTCATTTTTTTCTTGATTAAAACGCCACATGGTTAACCAACACTAATCACAACAACAACGTCACCAACTGAATTTTGTTTTTATATTTTGTTGTTCTGGTGTGGACAGTTTGTCTCAAATTTGTTTTGTCTTTTGACGACAAATTTTGTCGTCGGTTTATCGTGTTTTTGTTTCAGAATTGGGTTTTCGTTTTGTCTGCTTGGTCTGGACCCGGCAGCTTTTGTGTTTTGTTGTTATTGTTTTTTGTTTTATTTTCTCTCGGGTCATTTTTGTTTTCTTTCTGGTATTTTTGTTTGTATTCTCTCTGGTTTTATTTAATTTTATTTCGCTATTTGTTGTTTAGGTCTTTTGTGTTTCCATCGGTGGAAAGCGTCGTACCTCATGGTCTCCCGCACTTGGATGGTTCTCTAGTTCCCCGAACTTCGTCCTTGTTTTATCTTTCAACATTTCAGTCACTCCAATTTGCTGTAGTTCTCTAAATAGGAATCTTTCAGAATCTTCTTGGTCCTGCTAATCCTCTTATTAACGCTTTTGCTATGTTAGATTTTTGTATTGTGGCGTCTACGTGTATTTTGAATGTTAAGCCTTTATCATGATTACTCCTAGATATTTTGCTTCGATTTTACACTCAATGGGGTTGTTTTGCACTGTCACTTGCTTCCCTGGTTGTTGATGCCTCTTTTTGAAGAGTACTACCTGTGGTTTTTTCGGAGTTTAATGCGATTTTCCATTTTAGACTCCAGTCTTCTACATCGTCCAGCGCTGTTTGTAGGTTGTTTACCGCAGTGTCTATGTTTCTGTGTTTGGCTGCTATTGCTGTGTCATTGGCATATACATTTAATAAAGTTCCTGGTGTTCTAGATGTATATTGTGTATAACAGAGATGACAGGACCGCTCCCTGTGGTAATCCAGCCTTTAGGTTCCCAAGTTCGAACAGGACTTGTCCTATAGAAACTCTGAAACTACGGTTGCTCAAATACGAAGAAATTAGTCTCGTCATTGCCTAGCTGTAACCGTATCTTCTCATTTTATAAATTAGTTCATAATGCCAAACTCTGTCGAAAGCTTTGCTTATATCTAGGAACGCAGCTCCTATATATTGTCTGTTGTTAAATCCAGCTGCTATGTACTCTATTAATCTGAGTACTTGTAACTCGTTGAAATGCTCTGATCTGAATTCGAATTTATGCTTTTGGTATTATGTCTAGTCTGTCTGTTTCGGCTTGGAGTCTGCTGAGTATGACTCTCTCTACAATCTTACTGATTGCAGGTAGTAATCTTATTAGCCTGTAATTTTGCGGCAACGTGCTATCTTTTCCTGGCTTTGGTATCATAAAAACATGGGCCTCGTTCCATCGGTTTGGGAATTACTTGAATCTTAGCATTGCATTTATTATGTTTGTTAGATACACTATGACTCTCGCCGGTAAGTATTTAAGAGTTCTGTTCGTTATTTGGTCCGGTTCAGGTGCTTTTTTCGGTGAGCTGTTTTAATTTAACTTCGTTTAACGCATTACTCCAGTAATGTCATATATCACCCATGCTGTGAATTATCATAAATAAATACTCCTTTTGTATTCAACAGCAGTTAACAGAGATAATCCTTTAAAAGTACCTGCCTAATCCTCTCATTTGTTTCTTTTTATTAATTTCAATTCATTCTTAAACGGTCAACAAAAACATATGTTAATAAAAAACACTTATAGTGTTGAAGTTTCAGGCTATTTTATGTTAGGCCATTTTGAAAATAATAATTATAGATGTAAAAATTAACTAATAATAAAACGCCCAAAACGTCAACACTATAAATGTTTTTTATTTATACGTAGCTAATATAAAAATGTGTACGGAAGTTTTTTGTTTCATTTGTTTTATAATATAATAGGGAAATAGCAGCAATATTTTTAAAAAATAAAGGTAAAGGGTAAATAAGATATTTTTTAATTATAAATTAAACATAATAACTTACGTTACTGTTTATCAGCTTTGTCGGTGTCACTACAAATAAAATCACTGTCCTTGTCTGCCCTACCATTGTTTATAATAATTGGTTGAATATCATTATTAGACTTCGGCAAATATGCAAATAAAAATGTAGAAAATATTCGCATAAATATGCACGTGTTTACCCGAAAATATGCAAATATTTTACAAAATATGCATACAAATAAATAAAAAAATCGTAAAATAGTAACAATTTTATTTAAAAAAAAAGTGTACATAACTAAATATTTCCTACTATTCATTAAGATTTACATTTATTTTAAGTAACTACATCATTTTTAAGTATAAATAAACTTATTCATAATTCAATAGAATTATGGTAACAATAAATGACCAAGTGGTGTTCAAAATTTTCTAACAAAAACTTGTGGCTTCTGTCTGAGTACATATATTTATATATGGAAAAACTTCGTTCAAAATCAACTGATGTAACGGGAGCATTTTTCAAACTAACCAAAACATTTGGTTCTAAATTAATTGTTTCCGAAATATTTCCAGCTAGAACACTGACTACTTCAGAAAGAATATGGTAACCTTTATTTTTTTCCATAGTGGCTTCAATTTTTTTTAAAATATCTTTTCCAATATTACCTCTAACGTTCCGACAACATGACGCAAATTCTTTTATTAATGCTGTACTTTCGAACAATGACAGTTTTGGTGATTCTAACTGAGTAATTGTTTTTTGAACAAAACTAAAATTTGATTTTATAAATGAAAATTCTTGTTGAAGCAAGTTACTCTGAAAAGTTTGTTTAGAATCCAAAAGAGATTGGGAACTTTCATATGTTAACGTATCAATTTTGTTCTTTATTTTAACAAAATGATCTGCATACAAATTAGCTGCTTCTAACCATGTTCCCCATCGCGTTAAAATAGGTTGTGGTGGAAGAGGAATGTTAGGTCCTTAGTTAGAACTTTTATAAAGTTGAATTCTTATAGGAGATTTAAGAAATACTTTTTTGACACTGGATATCATGGTATTTACAAGAGGAAACTTTTTTTGTATTTCCTCTGCAACTCTGTTTAATCCATGCGCTACACAAGTAACATGTATTAAATCTGGGAAAAATATTTTTAAATTTTGTCCTGCTTTCACCATATAAGGAGCAGCATCCGATAAAATAAGCAGTAATTTATTAGAAGGAATAGTTGTCGGCAGAAAAAAAGTTGCTAATGTTTCTTGTATAAAACGCGAAATTGTTAAAGCATTTGTTTTCTCAAGTTGCTGGCATGAAATAAGATGAGATTTTGGTAAGGTATCTTCTTTAAGAACACCAATCAATAAATGAGCAATATACTTTCCTGAGGAATCAGTGGTTTCGTCTACAGATATGTAAAAATAATTATCTGCAATTTCTTCCTTAATATTAATTAACACCGACGAGTATAGCCCGTTCACATTATTTCTTCTTAGAGACCGATCACTTGGAACATTAAGTTTGCAATATTTTTTTAGAAACGAACTAAAATTTACATTTGCTAATTTTGAAAGCGGTATGTTTGCAGACACTAATGCGCGACACAAGTCTTCATTAAAAGTTTCTTGCTCATCTAATTTTTTTGAAGTAGATTGGAAACATTTAGCCATTGAAGTTTGATGTTTTCCTCCTATTTTTCCTTTTTTTGCAATGTGTGAAGCAGTTCTCACATGTTGGTCTATCTGAAATTTCTTCTCACATGCTATCTATAAATAAAAATAAAAACCTTTATTTTAACAAAAGCTTTAAAATATAAAAATATACAAGGTGTTTTTGGTTAATCAAATAACTGGTTTGGAAAAAAACACTCTCTCTAAAAGTGTTTTTAAATGCAGTATTAATCCACAAATTAGTTTTGGTTACTAACCATTAGTACATCATATAACTTATTTTAAAATTCAACAAAAGTTTTTTTTTTGTTAATTCAATTACAGTAAAAATAATTGTGTTTTAGAATAGCTGACTTCATAAAAAAAAGTAAAGGTGAAAAATTTTTCTAAATACACACCATTGTATTGTACCATGGACAATTTTTTCTCACTAAAGGAAGCTATTTTTCATTTAAAAACAACCTACGAGTACTAAATTTCAAGTAAATACGTTTACTGGTTTTAAAGTTATTGTTGTTATTAACTAAAAGAATTTAATTTTTTTAATTTTAACACCCTGTATCTCGAAAAGTAAATAAGTTTGACTCCTCATTAACTATATCGTTTTGTTCAATTTTTCGAGAAGTATCTACAGTCAAACGTTGTAAGTGTCATTTGGAAACACCCTGTATGTATGAAATATTAGATATTTAATAGAAAATCTTAGATACTTACAATTTTGCCACAGACTGAACAGTAGATTTTTCCCATATCCATAGACAGCTCTTCATAAGGTTTAATCCAAGTTGAAGCACTGGTTGTTTTAGGCATTATAAAATCACAATCTTCCTTTTTGTTACGCACAATGAGTGTTTACGCTTTGAATATCAAAACAAAAATTATTTACAAATCTGAGCATCAAATTAGAAATGTTTAGGTACCTAATTCAATAAACTGGGAGATTTTGGAAAATCCCTAAATTAGGAACAAAACTATTAGCCGTTTACCTGCTGTTAAGATACAATAAATTGTAGATAGATTTGGGGATTATATTATAAAATGCAAATGAGCGAACCCTTAGCGGTTATCCAATAACTGAATGCCTCAGTGACCGAGACTTTCTAAGAATGTTGAGGGCTACTTAAATTGATCTTCTTTGAAATTGTAAATGTTTTGTACCTGTAGAGATTACGTACTTAGATCATTTCTTGATTAAAATGACTACAAAATTTTATACAAGAATTGAAATAAATTGGTATGTTTAAAAATTTTCAAATACAGTATAAAAATCTGAACTTTTATGCACTTTATGCAAACTTTTATACAAATATGCCAAAATATGAAATATTTGCATAAAATATGCACAATATGCAAAATATGCAATATGCATATTTGCCGAAGTCTAATCATTATCAATCATGCTGTCGTGTTTCCATATGTCCGTTTCTTCTCATATTACGTGTTTTATATAATTTTTCAATTTTTTTTGGTAACTTGTGAGTACACTTCTGTAATTAAATTCCTAACTTCTCCTTTAAAAGTTTTCTTGTATGCGGCAATATATCTTTTCACTTCTCTTCATACCAACTTTATGAGGTTGAGCTTACTGTGATAGGTTGAAAAGTGAAGAATTTTCAAATTGTGTTGTGCAATATCTTCAATTATATATAGATCGTAATTTGTCCTATAACTGTTAACAACTTCCAACAGTTCTGTTTTTAAATGATTTTCTTCAAAAACTATATCTTTCGATAAAAGCCATGTTTTGATTTCTTCTTTATTGGAAGCAGTGTTAGGAACTTTCTACAATTTCCTGCTATGATAACGAGCATTATCCACTACCACAACTGTTTTTAATGGCAAATTACGCATTAGGTTATGTCATGTTATGTTATGTTAGGTAACAGCATCCTTCCTCCCACACAGTTCTCTCGACTCACAAACTATTGCAGTCTTTGCTCTTTAACCTTTTTTATAACTTTAGTCACTTCGGTCTTCCTTTCCTAGAGCCTTTCAAACCTCTACAGGTATTCCATTCTATCTTACTGCCTCGACAGTCTCATCTTTCGTTATTTCATTTGTTATCCCTTTCGTTATTACATTTTCTATTGGGGTCTTGCATCTTCCATCTCTTATCTCTCCTCTACATTTAACAACTTCTCCCCGTGTATTTCCAACTCTTCATACAGCTCTGCAGACGATCTTTGCTTAGCAGTAGCTATATTTCGTTTTGCTTCCTTCTTTGCTACCTTGCATATCTCTTTATCGTCCCGTTTAGACCTCTCATATCTCTTTCTAGCCTCTTTCTCCTCTCTAACCTTCGGCTGTATTTCACCACCAAGTTTCTTTGTCCCTATGACTCCATTTATCATAGCAGTTTTTCATAGCACTTTCTCTCCCACTCGTACCAAAACTTTGTTGTTGGCTTCCCACAAGTCATTTATAGTGTTTCTTTCCTCAAATTCTTCTAGCACTCTACACTCAAAGACTTTTGCAAAATCCTTATCATTTAACTTTCACCACTTTACTTTTTGATGTCCTACTTGCTTTCCTTTTCGTCTTACCTTTATCTTCTTTTCCACTATTACCGGTTAGTGTTTACTAGCTATAGACACCATCAGAAATCTCGGTTACCTCAGAATCAAGGGCACTACAATATTCTTCCTTTTCCTTTAATATATCACTTCTTCTACTTACCCCTAGTAGATGTTTTTTCCACTCGGTGTTCATAATAATACCCACTCAATTTTTTGCATGACTGTTCGCGATACCGCATATTAACTTGCATCCATCTCCAAGATCTCACGATTAGGTATTACATTTCGAATGAGTTTCTTACATACACAATACACACCAATTCTTCTCCTCTGTATTAAATCGACCAGATTTCTTTCTTTAGCTGTTATACTTCCGATTTTGAGATTTGGAATCTTTAAAAAAACTCACAATGATATGCTATTACATTATCATATATACGAAATATAATTTTTTTACAATTTTTATCTGTTTACTTTTTGCAGGTGATTTCTGTAGGACACACGAGGATCATAGGAAGATATTCCCAAACCCTACCAACTGTTCGCAATTCATAATGTGTCAAGGCTTCACTGACGTTATTATGGAGTGTCCAGCGGGTTTAATTTTCAATTGTATTACCTTAGCGTGTGACTGGCCAGCCAACGGGACGATCCCAAACGATTGGTGCGACCCTCCTACCGGGGTTTTCGAAAAAGAACATTACTGCGATTGCTCTAAATACGTTTATTGTGTCAATGGGGTACCTAGTATAAAACAATGTGCAAATAATGCTAGAGTAGATGCATGTAATAGACCACAATGTAAAAAAGTTGTTATCTAATTTACTGTGTTTTCTTTCTATTTTTAATTATATTATTTTTCCAGAGAAAACCAATAAATGTATAAAAACAAAAAGTAATAAAATTCTGATGCCATTGAAAAATCCTGAAATGTCTATTAAAGTCTGTAAAGTCAAAAAATGTATATAAACAGATGTTATTGACAATTTGGAACAGTAGGGTAGAGTGGGGCATACTGAGCTAACGAGGCAAAGTGGGGTTTTTCTGATTTGCAGAAATGCCTATACATCCGAGAACAGCATCGATCGATGGGTTGTCAGGGAATGCTTGACCTTGACAATCATCAGTTAATTATTATTGCCCCATTACCTTGTACTTAGACTACGTTGGTTAGAACGTACAAAAGAAAAACCAAACAACATTTCTGGTGTGAGGAATCAATAAAGAAACCAGCCTCCAGCGTGATATATGTGATGCAAAAAAGCAAGTTTTACAAATCGCGCTTGAAAGATATGTGGCTACAAAAAAAGAAAAGGCATCATCGTTTTACTTCTGTAGAAAAAAAGTTAAAAAGTTGCGTCGTTTCAGAACTTTTTTTTTACCCCATACTTAGAAGACGTCGAAGATAATTCACCCAGCAAAGTACAAATCAAGGAAATCATAAAAAATCTGAAAAACAATAAATGCCCTGGAAGCGATAACATAACAGCAGAATTGATGAAATATTGTAGAAAAATGCTAAATGATGAAATATACAAGATCATAAAGGAGATATGGATAAAAGAACGAATACCAGAAGATCGGAAGAAAGCAATTATTTGCCCATTACACAAAAAGAACACAAAACAGAATGCAGTAATTATAGAGGAGTAGCGATACTAAATACCGTGGGTATATAAAATCCTATCAAATCCTATCATAAAAGATAAGCTAGAAAAAGAAGTTGAAAATATAATAGGCGAATATCAGTGCGGATTTAGACGAGGGAGAAGCACAACGGAGAGAAGTATTCGTTATCAGAGAACGTACAAGCAGAAAGCTATGAACATAACTTACCAACGATAGCGCTATTCATCGACCAGCAACCATACGATTGAATAAAGGAGGAAAGAATTAAAAGAGACCCTTGACGAAATGGGAGTTATCAGAAAGTTGCGTAACATGATACATCTTACTTTAGAGAATACAGAAAACAGAGTCAAAGTAAACAATCATTCATCGGACAAATTTATAGTAAACGAAGGATTAAGGCAGGGCGATCCTTTGTCACCATTACTCTTCAATTTATACCTAGAAAAAATAATGCGAGGAGCGAAAATCAATAGAGAAGGACTTTTATATTATAAAAGACACCAAGTTTTGGCATTTGCGGATGATGTAGTGTTGCTGGCAAGAGAAAAAAAGAGCTACAGGAGATAGTACAGAGTATAATTAAAGCAGCGAAGAAAATGGGACTTTACATAAATGAAACTAAAACAAAACAAAAAAAGAATAGTGGTTGGTAGCAAAGTACATCTAGCCTTCATTGACCTAGAAAAGGGTATGATATAGTTCTAAGACTTAAACTGTGGCAAGCTTTACAATAACTCGGCATGAGTCAATACCTTTTAGAAATAATCACAATACAGGGATAACACTACTTACCTAAAAATCGGAAACAGACTATCGGAGCCAATAAAAGTAACTAAAGAACTAAGATAAGGATGCAGTATATCACCCTTACTGTTTAATTTACATATTGAGGCAGCCTTCCAAAATTGGAAAAACCACTGCTAGGGAATGGGAATCCCCATAGCAAATGACGTAGTATTCTCCCTGAACTTTGCGGATAGCTCAAAATTCTTATAATCTAGAATTTATGATAAATCGGCTATACAGAGAATATGTAAAATGGGGGTTATAAGTCAGCATAAAGAAAACAGAATTTTTAGTTACCAATTCAGATGCAAGGTTTGAAATGTTGATAGACGAGGACGTGGAATTCAAACAAGTGAAAATTTTTAAATATTTAGGTGCAGTCATTGATAAAAACGGCTTGGGAGAAACCGAAATTAAACACCGAATTAATCAGGGACGTAAAATTGTAGGATGTCTGAACTCATTATGGTGAGATCGCAACATTTCCAAAAGAAACAAAAAAGAATAGGGCAAATCATGCTTGAATGAGTTCTTTCTTATGGCTCTGAAGTGTGGACAATTAATGCAGACTTAAAGAGAAGATTGTTGGCAGTTGAAATGGATTATTTAAGAAGAAGTGCTAGAACATCAAGGTTGGAAAGAAAGAGCAACGAATCTATAAGCAACAACATGAATGCTACAGAAATGGTCATTGATAGAATAGAAAGAAGAGATTTAAAATGGTTTAAATAGTAAAAAGAAGAAACAGAGGTAGACCTCGACGCTCATGGAATGAAGGAATTAGAAGAGCGATGGAATCGAGAGGTTTGGAGGAGGAGCATGCCTTGGACCGATTGGCGAAGGAGAACGGGAATACAGCGATAGCCGTCTCCAAAATGTCTTGTATTTACATGTTTGGATCCTGTAATATATATATATATATATATATATATATATATATATATATATATATATATATATATTATATATATTGTAACCTCGGAAATCTTTTTTTTTATGGTGCTAGAAAGATAACCAATGGAGACACTGCGGACGGCATCCAGATGGTTGGTGGAGAGCGAGTCGTGAGTTCGAAACTAGCTTTTGGAACCGGGATTGGGTCCAACGGACGAAATAAGTAAAGATAGGATAAGAGATATTAGAAAAGATATAGAAATAAACAAAAAGATAGATGGGTAAAATTACCAAAGATAAGAGAAGGTAGAAACAGGGCGCCACTCAATTTTTTGGGGTTAAGGAGAAAATTAAGAAACCTTAGAAAAGAAAAGAGATAAGGAAAGATATCCTTCAGAGATCAGAGATCAAACCCAAGGAAAGATACCAACAGTTAATTATCAAATAAATTTGGTCAACATAATATATAAACAAATAATAAATATATTATGTATTACACTTACTTACCTACGAAACTTAATCACCCTGATCTTTCTACCAGTCAAAGGTATAGTAATAAATTAATTTACTAAGCAAATATTTAGAGCTACTATTTTATCAGGGAACTTGTTAGGAGCCGACAAATAAAATACATGCATAAAACATTAACAATATATTAAACACAAAATTATGATGCTGTTAAATGCAACACAAGTAATAAAAATACACAACTATGAAATGGTGTTATATATGTATAAAATTAAGCAATAATATAATAAAAAAATACCTTTACCAAGATATATAAGGCAATCATATACAGATATAGTTTGGCGTATCTCGAGATATTATAGGAAAGATAATGAGCAAAAATTATAGCAAATACAAAAGATATCAAAAATTTCTTAACTCTAAATTTACAAAAAAAAACAAACAGGTTACAGAGTTGAAAACATTAACTAGCCAAACCGCACTTGGCTAGGTGGGTTACTATCTCGCACTAATAATTAATGCTAAACTGAGATGTTCATAGTTATTATTTATGGAAAGTTCTTTAAATTAAATATAAAAATCGGCAATATATATATATATATATATCGGCAATATATATATATATATATATATATATATATATATATATATATATATATATATATATATATATATATATTATATATATATATATAATATATATATATATATATATATATATATATATATATATTATATATATATATATATATATATATATATAATATATATATATATATATATATATATATATATATATATATATCGGCAATATATTCAAAAAATGGGGATTAGAGGTTAATACCGAAAAGACACAATACATGAATATAGGAGGCATCGGTCAAGACATGGAAACAGAAAGCGGATTAATTAAAAACATTGATCAGTACGAATATCTCGGAGTTACACTAAGCGAAGACGGGAGAGACGACAAAGATATAACAAGAAAAATAGGAAAAGGAAAAAACATGATAAAAACACTACATCCTATCCTGTGGAATAAAACTTTAACTAAGAAAACAAAGAAAAATATATATCATGCTATGATTCAGCCGGTGCTGACGTATGGGTCAGAAGTGTGGGTCTTTAACAAGAATATGTCACAAAAACTCCTCTCAACGGAAATGATGTACTGGAGAAGATGTTCCGGGTTAACTTTGTTTGACCACATAAGAAATGAAAACATAAGAGAGAGAATGAAAGTAAAGAACACAATAATGGATACGATAGCCGAAAAACAATTAAAATGGTATGGACACCTGAGACGGATGAACGAAGAAATGATACCACGAAAGGTTTGGAACTGGAGACCTACACAGAGAAATAAAAGGGGAAGGCCAAGAAAGAAATGGATATCCAATATTCATATAGAAATGGAAAATAGAGGTCTTCAAGAAGGAGACTGGGCCGATAAGAAATTATGGCGATTGGGATGCGAGAAGCGACAAAATTAAAATTGCAAACACTCGCTATATATATATATATATATATATATATATATATATATATATATATATATATATATATATATAAATCGGCAATCTACAGATGAAGATATGGATGAATGATGGGTGTGATACGTCCAGATAATGGCAGGTGGTATACCATACCATATTACTCGCCCAGATAATTTGCAGATAAAGATTATGGTAACTTACATAATTCCTGATGACGGCAGCTTAATTCACTGAATTTAATATACTGTATTGATATTCAACACTGAATTTAATTAGGTACCATTAAAGGTAGTGTAGAACTATATATAACTTAATATAGTCTAAGATAAAAAAACTAAAATATAGAGTGTATACACACTTAGAAAATAATGCACAGAGACGATAATTTCAGGCAAGCGACCACACTCAACGGGAGGCCACCGAGAAGTCTCACGAGATAATCGACCTGTGCTCAACGAGAGCCCGCCGAGAAGTAAGTTGGTTCCACTAAAAATTTCACCAACTATCCAAGAAAAAAGAAGAAGAAGATTTATCTCCCACTTAAAATCATCGGATAGTTGTAGGTAATTCTGACGAAGTAAAAATTCCGAAAGTTTTGAGTTACCGGTACCAACAATTGGACATGAGAAGCAGACAATACTTGGGATTAAGTTATTGTCAAAAGATACGGGCCTTCGGCGAAAATTATCAATTTATGTAAAAGAACCTGCATACCCAAAAGCACTAGATCTTTTCATACTGAGTATTAAGACGGAAAGGATTAACTACCTTCAGTAATTAGAAAAGTCTATTATAATTTAGTAGATCCAATATTATTTTCTTATCGTAAACACGGGAATTCCTAATCATCGGCGTATTGCACGGGGGTAAAAGAAATTAAACATAATTAATAATTTAATAATAAAAAAAATGTTACAATATATATATATATATATATATATATATATATATATATATATATATATATATATATATATATAAACTAAAACAAAATGTATGCAGTGGACAGATGATCCGTTCAGGGATAGACAAAAGTTTAAAGTAGAAGTAGAAGAAGGATCGTCATACGAATTCGAAAGGGTAGAAAGATTTACATACCTAGGTACAATAATATCACGTAAACCTAATACTAAAGAAGAAATACAAGCAAGAATAATGGTAGGCAATAGAAGTGTACATGCTTTTAATGGAATGTTGAAAAGTTTTTATCAAGAAAGGCAAAAATACAGTTATACAAAATAACTATACAAGCAATAGTAACATACTGCAGTGAGACATAGACAATGGCAAAAAATGAACAAAATTTACTGGAGATATGGAAAGGAAAACCCTGAGGAAGATATATGTAGGAATAATAAGGGACGGTTTATGGGTAAGAAGATCAAATGATGAGTTAATGGAATTATATAATCAACCTAATATAATAGGGATCAAAAAGGCACAATGACTAAGATGGCGAGGTCACCTAGAAAGGATGCCGAATACGAAGACTCCAAAAAGGATACTAAACTACACTATAGTTTAAAAAAAAAGAAAAGGAAGTCCAAAAAATAGATGGAATCAAGAGGTACAAAAAGATATGGAAAAAATTTGACTAGAAAGCCATAAAATAAACATGAATAACAAGAAGGAATAGAGAAAAATCACATATCGAGCCAAAGAAGATCTCAGTACATAAAGAAAATCGAAAATGAAGAAAGAACAAACTTCGACAATAGCGCATTCGAACACTCCATCAATACAGGTCACAAATTTGACTATACGAATGTTAAAATCCTACAAACATCAACTAATTATATAAACAGGCTGTTTCTGGAAATATGTTATATTACTAAAACACAAAATGTAATAAATTACAAAACAGATACGAATCAGCTAAGCAGCATGTACATCAATATTCTGCAATTTATTTAAATCAATATTAATTTAGGATATACCTGCTACCTTATTTTTTACATATAAAATTTTCAGAAAAATCGTCTAATCCACTATACACTTTTTGTTGTTTTATGTGTATATTAACTTATTTTGAAAATTGTCAGTCTAATTGTCAAAGTGTCAAACTAATGTTAATCATATCTCTTTTTTGTGAACAATTCTACCTCTGTAAGTACATATTTTGGTAATTTTATCGTAATGTTGCTTATCTCTTTATTTTAATAAATTTGTAGAGCACTTCTGATGAAGCCAATAATCAATTGGCGAAATATTAAGTGACTAAAAAACAGAATTGTTTTAATTCCAGACCGATAGAACCTGATATATACCCAACAAAATATTTTAAATAATATACGGTCGATACTAAACAAAAAATTATATATATATATATATATATATATATATATATATATATATATATATATATAAACCTGAAACGGAAGTCTGGACAGTTCAAAAAAGCCACTTATACTTATACTCGATTTGAAAAAAAAAATCGATACATTTAAAACACATTGAAGATTTTGACAGGAGACGTTTTGCGCCTTTCCCCTTTAATACCTTACGATTACAACTACTATCACTTACCTTATATAATTACGATTAGAAAACTATTCAAATTCAAAATAAATAGAATCAACTTCGGAATACGAGTCGTCTTGAGGGTTAATAATTAGCGGTTGTGTCTCTACGGTCGCATCAATTATGTTATCAAGATCCCACATTTTTTGTTCTTCTTCTATTACATGTCTTACTGCATCTTTCCAGTTTTGTTCTGTAATGTGTTATAAAGACTCGCATAAAAATTCACGTACAGCTTGTATTTTATATGACGTATTTTTTCTAGCCACATAACTTTTCATTTGTGCCCAAATGAGTTCAATTGGATTTATTTCGCAGTGGTAGGGTGGAAGTCTAAGGACTGTGATGTTTCTCCTTTCCGCCATTTTGTCAACTACGTATTTCTTGAACTTAGATTTGTGTTGCCGGGCAATTTTTAAAAGTTCTGCTTTTACCATTCCATCTTTGTAAGGCAGGTACTTATTCCGCAGCCAGTCAAGAATATCCTGTTTTTTCCACGCAGTCGTTGGAAGTCTTTCCCTTAGTCGTGAATGATAAGGTGCATTATATAATACTATAATTGAATTTGGTGGTATGTGTTCAATCATCTGCACAAAATACTCTTCGAAAACATCAGCTGTCATCTCCTCGTGATAGTCTTTTGTGCTTTTGGACTGAAATTCCAACAAACCATGCTTAACAAATCCTTTTTCACTGCCAATGTGAGAAATTATTAATCTACTGCCTTTACCAGAAGGTGGGTAGATACAAGTAGATAGACCAACCTTCCATAAAGGCTTGCCTGGAGCTTAATATATTTTGATCTGACCAAACTTTTTTTAGAGTATGACCTGAGTCTACCCACGATTCATCCTGGTAGAAAATTGGCCTTCCTTCAGTCTGGAATTTTCGTATGGATCTTAGATAATTTCTTCTCCAACATATTATCTCCTACCGGTCAATCAAAAGTGATTTTCGGTCTGATTTCTCCCACCGGAAATTTAATTCTTTTAAAACTTGCCACAATTTAGTTCGTCCGATATGAGGCAAATCCGGATCATCTCTAACTTCTTGTAAAATTTTAGTTAGGTTTGGTATTTCTTTTTTGAAAAAAAAATCCATGAATTTTCCTTCGAATACCATTTTTGGCAAATTCATCAAGTTCAATAGGCTTTTTCCCTCTCTTTAAGTGTTCGTTTGTGTTTGGGTTAGCTATACCGTGTTTTTTTCTTTCTGATAGGAACCTATATATATTATATATATATATATATATATATATATATATATATATATATATATATATATATATATATATATAGTTGACTCCCCTACGCCAGTTAGGTTGGCACAACTTTCGACTATGTTGCGAACAGTGTTTGTGGGATTCTGAGAAACCAGAGCATCGTGAACATTCAGGACAATAGTCTTCTCTCTTAGTGAATAGACAGACTTACTGACTGTACGCAACAGTACCGGTGTAAAACTTGATGATGTTGATGATGAAGCCATCACAAACAATCCAACAAAACGAGCACGAGCGAAAGGTACGTATATGTTCGTAGGTATATGGAATAAAAAGTCACTCACGCACTGCATATAATTCGCAAAAGAAATATTCGAGACGCTAATTACTGCCGTAGAAGCGGAAACACCGACGAGCCGTAAATTACATGCGATCAAAAACGTACTAAACAAACAAATTGTTTTCGTTTGTAATAACTTTACCCTTTTAAGTTAAGTTTCGAATATAAACAGACGAGGTACGTGGCCAAATCCGGCATCTATACCCATTATATTATTAAAAATCTGGGGAATTCCATCCTAATTATCTTGCAACCGATAGTACCTTCGGATATAAATACCAGGTTTTCTAGTAAAGTGATTAAACGCGAAGATTAGTATTGAAATATCCAAAGAGATAAGGTATTCTTATTTACAAAATTGTTAATGGTTAAATTATTATTTTTATTAATATAATATAATAACCAACATTAGCCGTGAAAGTTTTAATTGTTTTTTACTAAATATATCAGTATTAAAACATTATTAATATTAATATTAATTTTAATGAATAAACACCTCAGGAACGCCTATGATGATACAAATTTTACGACCATTTATTGATTTTGAGGCATATTTCGTGCTACCAACAATTTGTGAACAGAGAATAGAGAGATATTTGTTGCAACTGAAAAATGCCAGATAGGAGTTTTGACTTTCGCAGAGCACGGGAAAATTATGACGACGGTCATATGTTTTAGACGGCAAGAGATGGTTCCCCAATAGGAAGACGATCAGTGAAAAGACCACGAAAACGATGGAATGACAACTTACTAGAGACACATTTAAATACAGACAGAGTCATGTCTATATAAAAAAGAAGAAGAATATGTCATATGTTTTAGTGTTGTGGGAGACTACATGCCCCGATGTTTATTTTTTCTTGTAAGAGTATGAAAGCTGAATTAATGGACCAAGCACCAACTGGATCTTGGGGGAAATGCCACGAATCGGGGTGAAATAAATCGCCAGTGATTAATTTCGCGCGCGAAAATGATAATATACTACTATGCTTCCACTTACATTGCACCCATCATCTTTAGCCTTTACACGTGAGTTTCATAAAGCCTCTAAACACGTATTATAATAACGAAGTAAAGAAATGGCTGCCGTGACATCCTGGGCGTGTCGTGACCCAATTTCAGATTGCAGGTTTATTTGGTCAGGCCTTTATAAGCTAGCTAGCTTTATAAGGACAGTCCAGTATCTCGGTATTAGTTTCGACGACCGACTCACCTTTGAGCAGCACATACAAGAAGCATGTCGAAAGGCGGAAGGGATGACCTCAGTATTGAACAAATTAATGCGAAACGTAGGGAGGCCCGGATCTCAGAAGAGATCAGTTATGTTACAATCAATATAAGGACATGCTCTGTAGGGCTCAAAGGAAACCTCTGACCAGGGTGTGCAGCGCGTACAGAACTGTATCTACAATTGCCTTACAAGTGGTGGCTGGTTCTGTACACGGGCACATCCGTGCCAGAGAGATAGCTCGAATGTATCAGAGGGGCAACGGGGCGGTTGGTTCAGGGCCACAAGAAAGAGCCAGAAGCTTGGAGATGTGGCAGAGGGAATGGGCAGCCGAAGTCGAAAAGGCGGCCTGGACTAGGTCCCTGGTCCCGGATGCAGTAAGGTGGTATGGGTGTTGGCATCGGCGCGTCAACTACTACTTCACGCAGTTTCTGACGGGGCACTGATCGTTTCGGAAACACACCCATAGAATCGGGATGTTTGGAGATGATCTATGTGCTAAGTGTGGAGTGGTGATCTATGTTGTGTTTGACTGCCCTGCGTACCACATGGGGCGAAACGAACTGCAACTAAGCCTGAGATCTCCACTAGGCGAGCCTCACGAGCTGATCGATAAAGCCAGCGACAACAAGCACGATTTCGAATTGATTATTGCTTTGTTACAAAAACCATAAAGCACAAGGAAGAGAAAGAGAGGCGGCTGCAGGTGGGATGACCGCTATATTTATTTATTGTTTTTAAAAATGTGTGTTATTTATTTACTTGTTTTATTGTATTTTATTTATTCAAGTTACTTTCGTTTTTACTATATTTTATCTATACCAATTTTAGCTGTTTTTTTTATTTTATCTACATTACTATTTGTATCTATTTTTATTTATTAATTAATATATTTTCTTTCATTGTAGGGGCCGCGGGATATGGGGCGGGAAAAGACTTTTTACATCCAATCCCGTCGGATGTCCCGATGCCCCGAAAATTAGTGAATGAAGGTATGAATGCGGGACTGAATTAATGGAAGTACGAATAAATGGTGTAAATATTAATTGCCAACTGGTTCTACTCGTTATTTCAATGTGAAAGGGAGGCGCAACCAAGTTGTCTCGTTTTCATAAGGATTGAGCAGGACAGTTGTTTCACCGACCAGTCTCGCCCGGGCCTTATGCGGGTGAGGGAGGCTGGGAGGCCGTCAAATACATGTAATGCACGCGAATGTGTGTCGAATCTGACACACATGGGTAAAGGCAGACGCCTGGGATCGAACCCGATCCCAGGCGTCTTTTAGAAGATTCCACCTCCCAAAAAAAGGAACAGGCACTGATTTTGATCCAGCTAAAACGACTGATTCTAAACCGGATGTTTCAGTATCTGCAAAGCCCTCTAACTATCAACCCAAAGAGACTCCTGAGCCTTAAACCAATACAAAAAATTCTTTAGAAATAGAGTCTGAGAATGTGACCAGAAATATAAAAATAAAATAAAAAACATAAGAAGAAAAAATGCATAAAAAAAATTGTAATAAGTAACAATGAGAGGTATGTTGTTCATGGATGACTAACAGCGAAACACAGTCATCTTCGTTTATAACATATCCGCCATACCCATACCAAAAGAATTTCGAGTATCAAGATGTATCACGAAAAGAAAAGGAAAAACCGCTATAATCACTTAATCACTTACAATAATGACCTATTGAAGTCACAACAAAACAGAGAAACTTGATCAAAGAAAAGGAAGGTCACCAAAAAACTCGTAATTATCTCTAAAACAAATCAAACTACAAAGGGTAAAAACATACAAAAAAAAACAAAGAAAGAAAGAAGTAGGAAGAAAAAGAAGAACCTGGGGAGTAGGAGGATGCTCAGTGCATTATTGTGGTTACTTTTGGTCGATAAAGAATGAATATTGTGCCGAAAATGCTGTGGTTGAGCACACTGCTCCTGTGCTGGAGAAAGACGAGAATGATGATTAAAAATAAAAAAACATTTTAAAGTCAGATAGTTTGAAAGTATTATAATAAACTGGACTAAATTTTAATTATATATATATATATATATATATATATATATATATATATATATATATATATATATATATATATAATATATATATATATATATATATATATTGTATTAAGTGCCCGTGCCCCCATAATCTAAAATAACAATACCGAAAGACAGAGAATTAGTATTATTGTTCTGAAGCTATTTTCTTGTGACATTTTAAATTAATTACCATTTAACTGGGAATAAGCCACAATTAAAGATAAAAATACGTTTATTGACGTTTTAATTTCGGGTGAGATACACCTGATTTGATTTCAATTTCAATACACCTGAGACTTAGGTGTATAGAAAACCAACACACACCAATATATATTTAAATTTCAAATCAAATCACAATATTAATGTAAAAAAGTGAATAATTAAATCCTTATACGATAGAGCCAAAATTACTTGTTCTAACGAAAATTCGTTCTTGGAGGAGAAACATTTGTTAACATCTGTTTAATTAAAAAATGATTATCCTTTATCGTTTATAAATAAGGAATTTTCAACAATCGATCGAATAGAACAGAACAACTTAGAACGAGATCCTACAGCATACACAAGGAATAATACGAGGAAAATAACAATACCGTACATAAAAGGATTATCAGAAAAACTTAAAAGGATAGGAAATAAATTCAACATTTCAACAAAATTCAAAACAACAAACACGTTGAGATCTATTGTGTCCAAAACCAAACCTAACAATGAACAAGAAAGGACAAAGAATTGCATTTATAAAATACCTTGTGAATGCGATCAGTTTTATTTAGTGGAAACATCAAGGCGATTAAATGTTAAAATAAGTGAACATCAATCTTATATTAAAAATAGAGAATTTGATAGATCTCAAATATATAGACACGCATGGGATAATGAACATAGGGTTCAATGGAATAATTCAAATGTAGTCCTAAAATAAACGGATGGAAAAAAAAATCAAAGAAGCGGCTCTAATTATGCTAAATGAGGTCAATTGTGTCGCAAATTCCTTGCCAGAATGTAGCAGGATCTGGTTACCAATATTGAAAGAGGAAGTTATTAATAAGAAAATACCAGTATTAGTAAGTCAGTAACATATAGAGGATACATCATTTATGTTTTTTAAATAACGAAACATATAAAATCAGAATTTGGTGTTTATTGAAGGTAAACTAAATGCACGAACAAATACTTACCATGTCGGGATAGTATTATGAGGTTTTTTTCCTGGTTTTCCCTCATAATTTACTATGGAATCACTAACAGGAGAATTTTACTGTCATCATGTCATGTGTTTGTCTTTTTAAAGACGAATTACATGCTATGTTTTTTTTTTCTGACGGATATTCTCAAGTTAAAGTTGATTTCATGTAATCGAATGAAATCTTATACGTAAAGTCGTTCCAGGAGCGCAACTCAACAATATTGGTAATATCATTTTAAAGTCGTCTACTTTAAAATGTATAATGTATGTCTGAATTTTCAATATAAATGAGTCAGATAAAATTAAATTATTAGAAGAATTTTCCACTATGTAACAAAAAACAAATATTGTTTAATTTACTGTTTGTATTTTGAGAACGATTTTCGAAGGATTTCCGAAGTGGAAATTGAAACGTCAATAAACGTATTTTTATCTTTAATTGTGGCTTATTCCCAGTTAAATAGTAATTAGAGAATTAGTAAATGGAATGGATATAAATAAACTTCAACAAATTTCTATTGATGAACCAACCTGCTGACCGTCTGATAAAACAAATCAGCGTCAGTGACTTAAAGAAAATAAAAAAAACATATAAATTGCAGCTTGTCGTGCGACTCCTGACTACGTGTTACCTCCAAAAAGAAACAAGGTGTCTCATAATTAAACAAAAAAAAAATCTAAAAAACTACAGCTACGGGAAGCTACTAAGAGAGCTACTAGGCTATTACAGAGAAATGAGGAAATATATATAGATGTATGCAGTAGATTAGGAGTGGGATGTGAGTGTGTTGTGTGATTAAAATATTTTCATGAAACTGAAAGAAAAATTCTATAAAACTCAAATGATAATGCTGAGAAAATTTCAACTAAAAACGTAAAACTATACGAATATGCAGATAAATAATCTAAAATGGGATAGTGTTGGTGTGAATATTAATTGTAAATTCTTAAATCACCTCCGCATCGCTGACGATATTGTTTTAAGCACTGACAATAAGAAGTGATGCGTAAAAAATGTTAGCAGTGTTTAGGGAATTAGCGATTAACGTAATTTAAATCGAACATTCCTATTTGTTCGAAGTGTGATCAATGTGTTTTATATGTGATCACATACGGCGCTGAAGCATTAACCTGGACAAAACATTAACATTCAATAAACAGACTTAAGTGGCACAAAGAAGAATGGAAACTGCGATAGTCGGAGTTACCAGGATAAAATATCGAACTATTTTAAATTACGTACTTCTACGTTATTATTCTGATAAATTGTTTATTCAATTAAAAAAGCATATTTATGTAACTTTTCACCTCACTCTTTAGTATCCTTAAAACTGTAGTAAAAAAAGTAGTAGCTGCTCTATGGCTTAATATATTTATGAAACCAGCTAAAACTCAAAATTCTGTGTCCTCAAAACACTGATCTACCACCACAGCATATTATGGTACATTCTATGTTTACCACTAACAAAGCCATACTAGTCAACATATCTGGTAATAAAAAAAAAACGAAGAGTAAATTTTTTATTAAAAATAATGTAACATTTCTATAACTAATACTATAATAACAACAATTTTCTCTTCCTTTATGTAGCTGTCTTGCATCCTGCATGATCCGGCCAGTCACAAACATTTAAAGTTGGATTGAAGTGAAGAGATCCCGGACATGTATGCTCATAGGGCACACCGTTTGAACATTGGCAAAACTTGGAACAATTCCTTAATGCAAAATAAACAGAATCTGGTCCATCAATAGCTGGGCATACTGTAGAACAAAATATTTATAAAATATGAAAAGACATATCTAATCTATATTACTTACCAACACCTTCCTTTTGGCACGAATTAGGCTTAGGCACAACTGGACCAGGATCACAGTCATCATTATTTGTTGGTGTAACAGTGGGGTCTGTAACTATATCTGAACCTCCGCATCCTGCATTCTGTGGCCAATCACAAACATTCAATTTTGGATTAAAGTGAAGACCATCTGGACAACTATGTTCATATGGCACTCCGTTGGAACATTGGCAGAATTTAGAACAATCGCTGAGTGGGAAATAAACTGAATCGGGTCCATCAACTGCTGGGCAAACTGTGAAAAAATGATTAGAATCTCGAACAATAAGGTGTATATTAGTTTACTTACCGACACCTTCTTTTTGACATGCGTTAGGAGCTGGGGTTGGATTTGTGTTGTTTCCACTATCTTGTGTTGGTGTAACAGTGGGGTCTGTAACTATATCTGAACCTCCGCATCCTGCATTCTGTGGCCAATCACAAACATTCAATTTTGGATTAAAGTGAAGACCATCTGGACAACTATGTTCATATGGCACTCCGTTGGAACATTGGCAGAATTTAGAACAATCGCTGAGTGGGAAATAAACTGAATCGGGTCCATCAACTGCTGGGCAAACTGTAAAAAAATGATTAGAATCTCGAACAATAAGGTGTATATTAGTTTACTTACCGACACCTTCTTTTTGACATGCGTTAGGAGCTGGGGTTGGATTTGTGTTGTTTCCACTATCTTGTGTTGGTGAAACAGTGGGGTCTGTAACTATATCTGAACCTCCGCATCCTGCATTCTGTGGCCAATCACAAACATTCAATTTTGGATTAAAATGAAGACCATCTGGACAACTATGTTCATATGGCACTCCGTTGGAACATTGGCAGAATTTAGAACAATCGCTGAGCGGGAAATAAATTGAATCGGGTCCATCAACTGCTGGGCAAACTGTAAAAAAATGATTAGAATCTCGAACAATAAGGTGCATATTAGTTTACTTACCGACACCTTCTTTTTGACATGCGTTAGGAGCTGGGGTTGGATTTGTGTTGTTTCCACTATCTTGTGTTGGTGTAACAGTGGGGTCTGTAACTATATCTGAACCTCCGCATCCTGCATTCTGTGGCCAATCACAAACATTCAATTTTGGATTAAAGTGAAGACCATCTGGACAACTATGTTCATATGGCACTCCGTTGGAACATTGGCAGAATTTAGAACAATCGCTGAGCGGGAAATAAACTGAATCGGGTCCATCAACTGCTGGGCAAACTGTAAAAAAATGATTAGAATCTCGAACAATAAGGTGCATATTAGTTTACTTACCGACACCTTCTTTTTGACATGCGTTAGGAGCTGGGGTTGGATTTGTGTTGTTTCCACTATCTTGTGTTGGTGTAACAGTGGGGTCTGTTACTATATCTGAACCTCCGCATCCTGCATTCTGTGGCCAATCACAAACATTCAATTTTGGATTAAAATGAAGACCATCTGGACAACTATGTTCATATGGCACTCCGTTGGAACATTGGCAGAATTTAGAACAATCGCTGAGCGGGAAATAAACTGAATCGGGTCCATCAACTGCTGGGCAAACTGTAAAAAAATGATTAGAATCTCGAACAATAAGGTGCATATTAGTTTACTTACCGACACCTTCTTTTTGACATGCGTTAGGAGCTGGGGTTGGATTTGTGTTGTTTCCACTATCTTGTGTTGGTGTAACAGTGGGGTCTGTTACTATATCTGAACCTCCGCATCCTGCATTCTGTGGCCAATCACAAACATTCAATTTTGGATTAAAGTGAAGACCATCTGGACAACTATGTTCATATGGCACTCCGTTGGAACATTGGCAGAATTTAGAACAATCGCTGAGTGGGAAATAAACTGAATCGGGTCCATCAACTGCTGGGCAAACTGTAAAAAAACGATTAGAATTTTGAACAAGAAGGTGTATATTAGTTTACTTACCGACACCCTCTTTTTGACATGCGTTAGGAGCTGGGGTTGGATTTGTGTTGTTTCCACTATCTTGTGTTGGTGTAACAGTGGGGTCTGTAACTATATCTGAACCTCCGCATCCTGCATTCTGTGGCCAATCACAAACATTCAATTTTGGATTAAAATGAAGACCATCTGGACAACTATGTTCATATGGCACTCCGTTGGAACATTGGCAGAATTTAGAACAATCGCTGAGTGGGAAATAAACTGAATCGGGTCCATCAACTGCTGGGCAAACTGTAAAAAAACGATTAGAATTTTGAACAAGAAGGTGTATATTAGTTTGCTTACCGACACCCTCTTTTTGACATGCGTTAGGAGCTGGGGTTGGATTTGTGTTGTTTCCACTATCTTGTGTTGGTGTAACAGTGGGGTCTGTAACTATATCTGAACCTCCGCATCCTGCATTCTGTGGCCAATCACAAACATTCAATTTTGGATTAAAATGAAGACCATCTGGACAACTATGTTCATATGGCACTCCGTTGGAACATTGGCAGAATTTAGAACAATCGCTGAGCGGGAAATAAATTGAATCGGGTCCATCAACTGCTGGGCAAACTGTAAAAAAATGATTAGAATCTCGAACAATAAGGTGCATATTAGTTTACTTACCGACACCTTCTTTTTGACATGCGTTAGGAGCTGGGGTTGGATTTGTGTTGTTTCCACTATCTTGTGTTGGTGTAACAGTGGGGTCTGTTACTATATCTGAACCTCCGCATCCTGCATTCTGTGGCCAATCACAAACATTCAATTTTGGATTAAAGTGAAGACCATCTGGACAACTATGTTCATATGGCACTCCGTTGGAACATTGGCAGAATTTAGAACAATCGCTGAGTGGGAAATAAACTGAATCGGGTCCATCAACTGCTGGGCAAACTGTAAAAAAACGATTAGAATTTTGAACAAGAACGTGTATATTAGTTTACTTACCGACACCCTCTTTTTGACATGCGTTAGGAGCTGGGGTTGGATTTGTGTTGTTTCCACTATCTTGTGTTGGTGTAACAGTGGGGTCTGTAACTATATCTGAACCTCCGCATCCTGCATTCTGTGGCCAATCACAAACATTCAATTTTGGATTAAAATGAAGACCATCTGGACAACTATGTTCATATGGCACTCCGTTGGAACATTGGCAGAATTTAGAACAATCGCTGAGTGGGAAATAAACTGAATCGGGTCCATCAACTGCTGGGCAAACTGTAAAAAAACGATTAGAATTTTGAACAAGAAGGTGTATATTAGTTTACTTACCGACACCCTCTTTTTGACATGCGTTAGGAGCTGGGGTTGGATTTGTGTTGTTTCCACTATCTTGTGTTGGTGAAACAGTGGGGTCTGTAACTATATCTGAACCTCCGCATCCTGCATTCTGTGGCCAATCACAAACATTCAATTTTGGATTAAAATGAAGACCATCTGGACAACTATGTTCATATGGCACTCCGTTGGAACATTGGCAGAATTTAGAACAATCGCTGAGCGGGAAATAAATTGAATCGGGTCCATCAACTGCTGGGCAAACTGTAAAAAAATGATTAGAATCTCGAACAATAAGGTGCATATTAGTTTACTTACCGACACCTTCTTTTTGACATGCGTTAGGAGCTGGGGTTGGATTTGTGTTGTTTCCACTATCTTGTGTTGGTGTAACAGTGGGGTCTGTAACTATATCTGAACCTCCGCATCCTGCATTCTGTGGCCAATCACAAACATTCAATTTTGGATTAAAATGAAGACCATCTGGACAACTATGTTCATATGGCACTCCGTTGGAACATTGGCAGAATTTAGAACAATCGCTGAGTGGGAAATAAACTGAATCGGGTCCATCAACTGCTGGGCAAACTGTAAAAAAACGATTAGAATTTTGAACAAGAAGGTGTATATTAGTTTACTTACCGACACCCTCTTTTTGACATGCGTTAGGAGCTGGGGTTGGATTTGTGTTGTTTCCACTATCTTGTGTTGGTGAAACAGTGGGGTCTGTAACTATATCTGAACCTCCGCATCCTGCATTCTGTGGCCAATCACAAACATTCAATTTTGGATTAAAATGAAGACCATCTGGACAACTATGTTCATATGGCACTCCGTTGGAACATTGGCAGAATTTAGAACAATCGCTGAGCGGGAAATAAATTGAATCGGGTCCATCAACTGCTGGGCAAACTGTAAAAAAATGATTAGAATCTCGAACAATAAGGTGCATATTAGTTTACTTACCGACACCTTCTTTTTGACATGCGTTAGGAGCTGGGGTTGGATTTGTGTTGTTTCCACTATCTTGTGTTGGTGTAACAGTGGGGTCTGTTACTATATCTGAACCTCCGCATCCTGCATTCTGTGGCCAATCACAAACATTCAATTTTGGATTAAAGTGAAGACCATCTGGACAACTATGTTCATATGGCACTCCGTTGGAACATTGGCAGAATTTAGAACAATCGCTGAGTGGGAAATAAACTGAATCGGGTCCATCAACTGCTGGGCAAACTGTAAAAAAACGATTAGAATTTTGAACAAGAACGTGTATATTAGTTTACTTACCGACACCCTCTTTTTGACATGCGTTAGGAGCTGGGGTTGGATTTGTGTTGTTTCCACTATCTTGTGTTGGTGTAACAGTGGGGTCTGTAACTATATCTGAACCTCCGCATCCTGCATTCTGTGGCCAATCACAAACATTCAATTTTGGATTAAATGAAGACCATCTGGACAACTATGTTCATATGGCACTCCGTTGGAACATTGGCAGAATTTAGAACAATCGCTGAGTGGGAAATAAACTGAATCGGGTCCATCAACTGCTGGGCAAACTGTAAAAAAACGATTAGAATTTTGAACAAGAAGGTGTATATTAGTTTACTTACCGACACCCTCTTTTTGACATGCGTTAGGAGCTGGGGTTGGATTTGTGTTGTTTCCACTATCTTGTGTTGGTGAAACAGTGGGGTCTGTAACTATATCTGAACCTCCGCATCCTGCATTCTGTGGCCAATCACAAACATTCAATTTTGGATTAAAATGAAGACCATCTGGACAACTATGTTCATATGGCACTCCGTTGGAACATTGGCAGAATTTAGAACAATCGCTGAGCGGGAAATAAATTGAATCGGGTCCATCAACTGCTGGGCAAACTGTAAAAAAATGATTAGAATCTCGAACAATAAGGTGCATATTAGTTTACTTACCGACACCTTCTTTTTGACATGCGTTAGGAGCTGGGGTTGGATTTGTGTTGTTTCCACTATCTTGTGTTGGTGTAACAGTGGGGTCTGTTACTATATCTGAACCTCCGCATCCTGCATTCTGTGGCCAATCACAAACATTCAATTTTGGATTAAAGTGAAGACCATCTGGACAACTATGTTCATATGGCACTCCGTTGGAACATTGGCAGAATTTAGAACAATCGCTGAGTGGGAAATAAACTGAATCGGGTCCATCAACTGCTGGGCAAACTGTAAAAAAACGATTAGAATTTTGAACAAGAACGTGTATATTAGTTTACTTACCGACACCCTCTTTTTGACATGCGTTAGGAGCTGGGGTTGGATTTGTGTTGTTTCCACTATCTTGTGTTGGTGTAACAGTGGGGTCTGTAACTATATCTGAACCTCCGCATCCTGCATTCTGTGGCCAATCACAAACATTCAATTTTGGATTAAAATGAAGACCATCTGGACAACTATGTTCATATGGCACTCCGTTGGAACATTGGCAGAATTTAGAACAATCGCTGAGCGGGAAATAAACTGAATCGGGTCCATCAACTGCTGGGCAAACTGTAAAAAAATGATTAGAATCTCGAACAATAAGGTGCATATTAGTTTACTTACCGACACCTTCTTTTTGACATGCGTTAGGAGCTGGGGTTGGATTTGTGCTGTTTCCACTATCTTGTGTTGGTGTAACAGTGGGGTCTGTAACTATATCTGAACCTCCGCATCCTGCATTCTGTGGCCAATCACAAACATTCAATTTTGGATTAAAGTGAAGACCATCTGGACAACTATGTTCATATGGCACTCCGTTCGAACATTGGCAAAATTTAGAACAATCGCTGAGTGGGAAATAGACTGAATCGGGTCCATCAACCGCTGGACAAACTAGAAAGCGAAATGTTATTTTTTTCTAAAAAATGAATAATTTTATTACGTTACTAACCAACCCCTTCTTTTTGACATGAATTAGGATGTGGAGCAGTTGGCTCTGTTGGTGTAGACGGTGTGGTGACAGTAGGGCATGTATGAGTTTCTGAGCCGCTACATCCTGCATTCTCTGGCCAGTCACAAACATTTAATGTGGGATTAAAATGAAGGCCGTCGGGACATTTGTGTTCATATGGAACACCGTTTGAACATTGAC